>OX328096.1:13409203-19040127 GCA_946811185.2 Hippopus hippopus
TGAAGTCATTGCAGCTTTAATCCCGCCAAATGGGCCCGAACCCAGACCAAAAATGCATCCGACCCACGTTCCAGCAAAAGGGGGCCTAATGCATCTCCGTGATACAGAATACCAAGCAAATCAGTACATAATCACGGACCCATAAAGTCCACCTTGTTCGGTAAAGGATTAAATGAAATAGGAGATCGGGTGAATGTCGTAGGGCCTGGGAGGAAGGCCTTTTTGGAGCGCTGTGGGAGGGGGAGGAATGCTGGTAAACTAGCATTTTCTTCTTTTTCTGCAGTGTTTTCTGCCCTTTTATAGACGGATTCTATCATTTTGGTCGCATCTGGTTTGCCGTCGGTAAATGCTTTCAATTTGGAGAAGTCTACAATTTTGTGATTTGGTAATGAAGTAACAAACACATTCAATGTTGTATACAATTGTTGGTTGTTTTAGAATGTACATTTCCTTCTTTAACTCTTTACCACACAATCCGGGGTTTTCACGACCCTGGGGAAGAGGCCTTCTGAGGACATTGTGGGAAAGGGAGAAAATGTTGGTAACCAGCATTTTATTCTTTTCCCACAATGTTTTCTACCCTTCCCAAGTCGGATTTCAATATTTGAGTCGCATTGGTTTTGTCGTCTGCCGGTGCTTTGAATTTGACTGGTCTAGGATAATAGTGTTTGGTAAAGAGTTAAACCTATGCAATAAATTTATATTTGGTAAATCTATATTGGTAATGTCCAAACGTAGGCCTGGTCCATTATTGTGGGCTCGATCCTTTGCCGATTGGTGGGTATGATCTATGCTTTGTTGGGGGGGGGGGGGATGGGGGTGTCTTGATGCATCTGCAAAAGGTATCGACCCATGACAGTGCAGGCTGGCATGGGCTAAAATCTTCCAATTATCTGCATGTCC
Organism: Hippopus hippopus; assembly: GCA_946811185.2. Classification (NCBI taxonomy): domain Eukaryota; kingdom Metazoa; phylum Mollusca; class Bivalvia; order Cardiida; family Cardiidae; genus Hippopus; species Hippopus hippopus. The sequence goes on from OX328096.1 coordinate 13,410,107, forward strand.
AAGTAATATTCTACCTCCAGATTCAGTCGGTTGTTAGACAAGGTGGACTTTATGGGTCCGTGATTATGTACTGATTTCCTTGGTATTCTGTATCACGGAGATGCATTAGGCCCCCTTTTGCTGGAACGTGGGTCGGATGCATTTTTGGTCTGGGTTCGAGCCCATTTGGCGGGATTAAAGCTGCAATGACTTCATCCCGGGACTTGGTATTAATTGTTTACGTGACGTCAACGTTACCTTGACGTTGCGTAAACAACTGTTACTGCAGGCATTGTATCACAGGATCACACTAGAAGAAGGCGGTTGTACCGCCGAAAGCTCGTGTACATTATTATAATTAAAATTTACATTTCTCAAGAAGAGGATATCATGTATTATTTGATGAAAAACATATTTGCGTTTAAATATATGGCCGAGTCGTGTAGAAAGGGCTATTTAAAAAAAAGGAGTTTTTGTCTAGTTTTTATTTTCTTATATTTTCATACAAGTAACAACTACCTTTAAATGCATTTATCAAACGCAAGAGAATAATAATGTGCTCTACAAGTATAGATAACAACATTAAAAACGTAAGTATGGATATGTAATGACCCGCGGCATGTAACAAAGACATCCTTGGACATTGCAACATTAGACAGTAAACACAGCATCCACACTTAGAAGCGCCCGATATCGAATTCACACAAGTTCTATGGATAGGTAATGCTCAATGTCTAAGTAGTACATTAAATACCGAGGTAATTAAACTGCAAAAAAGTAAAGAATCATATCATATAGATGAGGAAACAAAAGAGCCGTGCTAGGCGAAAACTCGCCCATTCAAAGCATCTTTGAAATTCAGCGTCATTGCTCCTCAGTATGTGCAGTACACTGAATAGAAATTGGGCTTTAAACTTAAATTGAAGGATTGTGTAGTACTTATTGTAACGTATTGTCCTTAACAAATTGTGTACAAGGCTAATTCTGACACGTAAGTAGAAGGGAGTTTTCGCAAGACATAGCTCAAATAATTTCTGATCATCCATACCTTACAACACGTTGCACACAAATACGGGTTTTTATGTTTAAGTTGGCTGTAATCGCAGTCTTGAGAGAAATTTGGCCAAAATTAAACCAGACGATACCTTGTTTTACCTACATACTTATTGGAATGAAATGGATATCATCGGCGGATCAAGGGGGAAGGTGTGTGTTTGGTGGGGGAGGGCGGGAGGCGGGGGGGGTCCGTACTCCCCCCTTTAGAATATTCAAAGTAACTGTTGTCTGCCTGAAACCTTGACGAAGTATGGATGTTGCAGTAGATTCTAGATCGTTAAATTGCAACACTAGAATGCAATTCATTATTATGAATAAATGAGCATAAACAACCCTTTAACTGTTTACCAATTAAACAACAAAATTGTAGACTCATTCGTATTGAAAGTATTTACAGATCAGAATTCAAATGTGGCGCGAATAATTGGATTTGTCATTCATACGTTGGAACATTATTGCAAAAGGAGAAATGTTGATTACCACGATTTTCTCCTTTCTTCAGTATGATTTTAAAAGCCGTCGTTGAAAGTCCTCATTGTACGGTAAAGTGTTAATGTATCCTTTGCTTTTGTCTTCGGAAAAAATGATAAAGCTCATATCTATCGAAATGGCATTTTATTTCAGTCTTCTTTCTTTTTTAAAGTCATATAACCTTTTCTTCAACACTTGTTCAAATGCTATCACTGTAAGATAAAAGGCCTAACCCTCATCCTCCCCCTCTACTTTGTAGGTCATGAAATCACCGATTTTTCTCTTCTTTTTTTTTCCACAGAAGTTTAAGTAACCCCTTATTGTTTTATACTGATGTTTATGTAAACTTACTGCTTAAAGTCATTATTAATGCTGAAAAGACAATCTGAAGTGCCTCTGATCGGACAATATTAAACTGATATTGTGTTGTGTCATGGGTTTTCGTGTTTTTGTACCGATCTAATTTTCAAGTTATTTGATTTTCGGGTAAGTTTTCGGGTAAGAATCATGTATATGCATTTCTTGTCGCATGTAGACTTGCCAATGCTTTGTTTTTTGGAGACTTTTTTTATTTTCTAAAGTGTCGCATTAGGCGCCACTGGCAATCGACAGCGGGAGCCTTGAAACTTTCCAACAAACGCTTGATCTAGGCAAGTCAAGGAATTTCTACCCGAGCTTTTGGGGAATAAAAATAATCAACGATTTTTATCGACAATTGGAAGAAATAATTGACAACTGAATTAAATAATCGACAAATGTCGATTGACAGGCTTAGCACCATAATTTATGGCGAAAAGGAGAAACTACTTGTACGGAGCAATTTTTCTTTTTCCCACAATGATTTTTCGCAAGTCCAAGAAAGAATATTATATCTTACAATAGATCCATGCCAAGAAAAAACTGGTCATTGTGTTTGCTATTGCCACAAATTGTTTGCAAATAGTAATGATTTGTTCCAGAGACAAAGGCACGAATGTGTTCGGTACTGTTGTTATACTCTTTTTTTTTTTTTTTTTGCTGTTGTCGTTTTCAAATTTTTCATTTTCCATGTACACACACACTTAAAAGGTGATTGCATGTTACCTAAAATATAACCCTGGTATCTACATAAACAATTTACATTAGTGTATGATTTGTAAGGATTTTGCATTTACTTTATTAGAATTACATTATGGGAAACAGTGTAGCTACACACGTTCTAGACATTTCAACATCAGGACTACACAAAACATTTTTCCAAAACAAGAAATGAATGCTTTTAAAGATCCATACCAATATCAATGATGAGAGGCAAATGAAACATAACAAAGTTGTTTGAAAATGATTAGAATTCATTACCCCTGTTCTACAATTCACGACGTGATTTCAAAACTGTTTACATGTTAATAGATAGGGAAAATTATGTGTCTAGTTCTTGTGCTAAAATATTTGGTACACATGTGTGAGTGCACAGCTGGCTCTGATATTAATAAAATACTATCGAAATCGAAAACCACGATAAACAAATCATCAAATTCCTGTCTATACTCTATCACAACCCGCCTGACAAAAACACAGAAACATACAAGTCATGTTGGCTCTTAAACATTTGCAGTGCCCTGCACACGCAGTTTTACAGTTACATTTTATCAGTTCTCTGCCGCATTTGTATGCTTCAGGAAGTTTGCTCGAGTTTTGCTTCCATATGCTATCTTTAGTCCAACCCAAGGTTGATCGAATGGGCAATTCCTGCATGGTATGGTACATTTGCCCCCAATATTTATGCAACCTGATTTACAACCCTCTTAATATGCCGACTTGAAGTGCACTTTGAAAGATGTATGTTTTCAATTTGTTCACTTTTTTTTTCGAGAACAGATGCCTTCTAGCCTCATTCAAAGAGTCATAAGCTGCAGTTTTTGAATACAAAAGAACAAATCTTTCCAGAGCAGCTCTATCTTCTTCAGTGATATTATTCACTGGAGACGACAGCTTCTTTCATGCAGATAAAACTTCACGCTGGAATTGCCACATTTTAAAGGCTGTCTTTTTACCAACACTGTTAAAATAGGACTCTGTGTCACACCTTGAAAACGCACGAAGAAATAACAAACCCCATGACGCATCAATTCCTAACTGTTCCGTAATGTGATGCGCAAGAATATACCCAAATGAATTTGAATGGTCCTATCCCAACCACAATGAACACTCTCTGAATAAGCTTGCAAGCGCAAATGCAATTACTAATACATCAGCATATGTGGCGTATGTCATTACAGTCTTTTTTTCCTTGATGAAAAGCATTTGCTGCGTGTAGTACCATGCAACTATATGATACATCGTTCATTTTACCCCGCAACTATTTGTTCTCCAAGATTTGAGATCATATCGTATTACCTTGAAAACAATCGCCATATCAAAGTTCCCTGTTTACTCATTTTAAGTCAAACATAACCAATATCGTCGATATTTTATCAAGCTATGGCCATTCTTGTGGCTTCATGACAAATATTTCACCTGGTGGTTGCGAGACTGCATAGATTACGACGGATAGAAAATGCTATTTTGGACTTAGCGGCTATCCACTCGTTCAATCGAGGATATTGTATGATGCTTGTCACGTGACTGTGTACGACCTTCGTCTTGCATAATCATGGGGCTGGCAAGACAGTAGAGTCAGGATACTCTAAACATTGACAGGTATACTGTCGCAACAATCTTTGTCACAAGAACCCAACAGCAATTTACTCGAGGATGTCAGATTTTTATATCAAGATTGGAGTGGAACGATTTCAAAGACAGTAGTAGAAATGTAAATATTGTATGTGTACATTAATATTTTGCGTTTTTAGATTGCTGAAAGAGGGGAAAAAGATATGACCTTACAAATAGATGAGTATGCCATTTCCCGTTTTGAAACAAGTAGTCTAGCTTTTTGATGGGGGTGTTATGCAAATGACTCTAGCGATACACTCCCCTGATGTTGACAAGACGTATTTTTCTCTCGACCAACATTAACATTAACAAATCTGAAACTTTTTTTTTTTTTTTCATTCTTTCAGGCCATAGCTATTGCTAATATACTGATTAAAATATATTTCTATATTCCAAAGCTTAAAATGAGTAGTTGGGGAACTTAAGGTTTGGTGGCACGAATCGGCTTCCGTAGAAGATAAAAAAATCGGCGAATAACCATGATTGATTCTAACAATAAATCTCTATAGAAAGCACTTCATGTGGTATTTTACCCTATATTTTCGTATTTGAGATAAGTTTAGGCCATTGGGAAAGAATTATATTTGTGAATTTCGTATTTTCTGATTAAATCTGTTCGTGTCGTGACCTTGTAGAGATTTGACAACAGCAAACACAAACAGTGTTTTTCTCCTATTCTTCTCTTCATACTGTTTATTGTTACAAATTCATTTTCTAAAAAGATGTTACTCACCTTGTTTTGATCTGCATACCGTCATTTTCCTAATTTCTTACGATTGTTTTCTTGACAATGCAACCATCTTAAACTTTCGCGATTTTACTTACGACATTAATGACGTCATCAAGTAAAATGTATGTACGGTGACACTTTAGTGCCATAAGAAATTCGGCAAAACTTCCGATTTTGAAATTGATTTAAATCAAGCTTCTGAGGCAGGATCACGTGGATCTTAATATTTTGTGAATGCTATATTACAAACTACGTGTATTCAAAATTTGCTGCTTTCTTCCGGATGTGAGCATCTTTTTCACTTACCCTCTACATTATAATCTGAGACACGTTTGATATCACAATTGTGAGTCGTCACTTTTGATGTCATTTTGTACGTATTTCATAATATGATAAAGGTAAAGCCTCAATACGAGCGACGTGAATGATTTGTTGAACAAATAGATCTAGATCTACATAGTAATTCAAATGAGGATCTAGATTTTGAAATCATAGGGTTTTGAGTTCGAGTTCCGGTTTTGCCAAAGCTAGTTGTGAGCGTTGTCGAGATAAAATTATCGTGATAATTCTATACGTTTCTCGATATCTATAAATAGAAAATTCATCTTTTGGATGAACTTGGTAGTTTTTCACCCCACAAGACTGCAGTAAGTAAAAGTTCGAATCATAAACAATTGTAGCTTAATTGGTAAATTTTGACAAGACTCGAAATGAACAGAGGTCTGTAAGATCACAATGACGACTCGAAATGCCTCCCACGAACAACTTTAAAACCGTTCAGGGAAAAGGAGAATTCATAAGGTTGTAGACGAAGATGTTCCAAAAAAGTATCTAATTATAGATACCGTTAATGTCAGTTATGGGGAAGAAAGCAAAAAGAAAAATTACGATAACAGTTAGAATTATCTCGATATTTTTATCATGAAAATTTTTATTATCTAGATGATATTTCCAGGAAACTTTGTTTTATCATGACAGTTCTCTTAAATTATCACAATAGCTATCTCGTTATCTCACGACAGAAATATGCCACCATAATACCCATCACGAATTTTCGTGAGGCGGTTAAGACCGAAAATAGACCCAAGATGCTCACTTCCGGAATAAAGCACCAAAACTTGCATATAAGTAGTTTAATGTATGTAGAAACAAAAAAGGTTAAGATCCAATTGATTGGAAAAAGGGATCTTAAAAAAACGGGGGGTCAAAAGGGGGTACCTAATTTAGAGTTATTTTTATTTTTTGCAGGGAAATTTCGAAAAATGTTTTGCATACACATGCACAATAGATGAAATAATCATTTGTAATAGAAAGAATAAATAAGAATTCATCCTAAATGAATAAACCAACACTTATCAAATCTGATTTTCTATTTTATTTGATGAAAAACATATTTACGTTTAAATATATGGCCGAGTCGTGTAGAAAGGGCTATTTAAAAAAAAGGAGTTTTAGTCTAGTTTTTATTTTCTTATATTTTCATACAAGTAAAAACTAGCTTTAAATGAGTTTATCAAACGCAAGAGAATAATAATGTGCTCTACAAGTATAGATAACAACATTAAAAACGTAATTATGGATATGTAATGACCCGCGGCATGTAATAAAGACATCCTTGGACATTGCAACATTAGACAGTAAACACAGCATCCACACTTAGAAGCGCCCGATATCGAATTCACACAAGTTCTATGGATAGGTAATGCTCAATGTCTAAGTAGTACATTAAATGCCAAGGTAATTAAACTGCAAAAAAGTAAAGAATCATATCATATAGATGAGGAAACAAAAGAGCCGTGCTAGGCGAAAACTCGCCCATTCAAAGCATCTTTGAAATTCAGCGTCATTGCTCCTCAGTATGTGCAGTACACTGAACCGAAATTGGGCTTTAGACTTAAATTGAAGGACTGTGTAGTACTTATTGTAACTTATTGTCCTTAACAAATTGTGTACAAGGCTAATTCTGACACGTAAGTAGAAGGGAGTTTTCGTAAGACATAGCTCAAATAATTTCTGATCATTCATACCTTACAACACTTTGCACTCAAATATGGGTTTTTATGTTTAAGCTGGCTGTAATCGCAGTCTTGAGAGAAATTTGGCCAAAATTAAACCAGACGATACCTTGTTTTACCTACATACTTATTGGAATGAAATGGATATCATCGGCGGATCAAGGGGGAAAGTGTGTGTTTGGTGGGGGAGGGCGGGGGGCGGGGGGGTCCGTACTCCCCCCTTTAGAATATTTAAAGTAACTGTTGTCTGCCTGAAACCTTGACGAAGTATGAATGTTGCAGTAGATTCTAGATATTTCTTTGCGTAGTTTTTCTAGTAATATTGTTCGCAGGCCTGTATACTATTATACCGGTATACAATTGACAGAAAATAGAAATATTTCATGCAGTAGCAAATTTGAATATGTAGTGATCTATTCGATTTTCTGCCCCCCCTCTCCTTCCTGGAAAAAACTCTGGATTCGCCCCTGTATATAGATTCTAAAATCTTTAAATTGCAACCCTAGAATGCAATTCATCATTATGAATAAATGAGCATAAACAACCCTTTAACTGTTTACCAATTAAACAACAAAATTGTAGACTCATTCATATTGAAAGTATTTACAGATCAGAATTCAAATGTGGCGCGAATAATTGGATTTGTCATTCATAGGTTGGAACATTATTGGAAAAGGAGAAATGTTGATTACCACGATTTTCTCCTTTCTTCAGAATGATTTTAAAAGCCGTCGTTGAAAGTCCTCATTGTACGGTAAAGTGTTAATGTATCCTTTGCTTTTGTCTTCGGAAAAAATGATGAAGCTCATATCTATCGAAATTGCATTTTATTTTAGTCTTCTTTCTTTTTTAAAGTCATATAACCTTTTCTTCAACACTTGTTCAAATGCTATCACTGTAAGATAAAAGGCCTAACCCTCATCCTCCCCCTCTACTTTGTAGGTCATGAAATCACCGATTTTTCTCTCTTTATTCTTCCACAGAAGTTTAAGTAACCCCTTATTGTTTTATACTGATGTTTATGTAAACTTACTGCTTAAAGTCATTATTAATGCTGAAAAGACAATCTGAAGTGCCTCTGATCGGACAATATTAAACTGACATTGTGTTGTGTCATGGGTTTACGTGTTTTTGTACCGATCTAATGTTCAAGTTATTTGATTTTCGGGTAAGTTTTCGGGTAAGAATCATGTATATGCATTTCTTGTCGCATGTAGACTTGCCAATGCTTTGTTTTTTGGAGACTTTTTTTATTTTCTAAAGTGTCGCATTAGGCGCCACTGGCAATCGACAGCGGGAGCCTTGAAACTTTCCAACAAACGCTTGATCTAGGCAAGTCAAGGAATTTCTACCCGAGCTTTTGGGGAATAAAAATAATCAACGATTTTTATCGACAATTGGAAGAAATAATTGACAACTGAATTAAATAATCGACAAATGTCGATTGACAGGCTTAGCACCATAATTTATGGCGAAAAGGAGAAACTACTTGTACGGAGCAATTTTTCTTTTTCCCACAATGATTTTTCGCAAGTCCAAGAAAGAATATTTTATCTTACAATAGACCCATGCCAAGAAAAAACTGGTCATTGTGTTTGCTATTGCCACAAATTGTTTGCAAATAGTAATGATTTGTTCCAGAGACAAAGGCACGAATGTGTTCGGTACTGTTGTTATACAGTTTTTTTTTTTTTGCTGTTGTTGTTTTCAAATTATTCATTTTCCATGTACACACACACTTAAAAGGTGATTGCATGTTACCTAAAATATAACCCTGGTATCTACATAAACAATTTACATTAGTGTCTGATTTGTAAGGATTTTGCATTTACTTTATTAGAGTTACATTATGGGAAACATTGTAGCTACACACGTTCTAGACATTTCAACATCAGGACTACACAAAACATTTTTCCAAAACAAGAAATGAATGCTTTAAAAGATCCATACCAATATCAATGATGAGAGGCAAATGAAACATAACAAAGTTGTTTGAAAATGATTAGAATTCATTACCCCTGTTCTACAATTCACGACGTGATTTCAAAACTGTTTACATGTTAATAGATAGGGAAAATTATGTGTCTAGTTCTTGTGCTAAAATATTTGGTACACATGTGTGAGTGCACAGCTGGCTCTGATATTAATAAAATACTATCGAAATCGAAAACCACGATAAACAAATCATCAAATTCCTGTCTATACTCTATCACAACCCGCCTGACAAAAACACAGAAACATACAAGTCATGTTGGCTCTTAAACATTTGCAGTGCCCTGCACACGCAGTTTTACAGTTACATTTTATCAGTTCTCTGCCGCATTTGTATGCTTCAGGAAGTTTGCTCGAGTTTTGCTTCCATATGCTATCTTTAGTCCAACCCAAGGTTGATCGAATGGGCAATTCCTGCATGGTATGGTACATTTGCCCCCAATATTTATGCAACCTGATTTACAACCCTCTTAATATGCCGACTTGAAGTGCACTTTGAAAGATGTATGTTTTCAATTTGTTCACTTTTTTTTCGAGAACAGATGCCTTCTAGCCTCATTCAAAGAGTCATAAGCTGTAGTTTTTTAATACAAAAGAACAAATCTTTCCAGAGCAGCTTTATCTTCTTCAGTGATATTATCCACTGGAGACGACAGCTTCTTTCATGCAGATAAAACTTCACGCTGGAATTGCCACATTTTAAAGGCTGTCTTTTTACCAACACTGTTAAAATAGGACTCTGTGTCACACCTTGAAAACGCACGAAGAAATAACAAACCCCATGACGCATCAGTTCCTAACTGTTCCGCAATGTGATGCGCAAGAATATACCCAAATGAATTTGAATGGTCCTATCCCAACCACAATGAACACTCTCTGAATAAGCTTGCAAGCGCAAATGCAATTACTAATACATCAGCATATGTGGCGTATGTCATTACAGTCTTTTTTTCCTTGATGAAAAGCATTTGCTGCGTGTAGTACCATGCAACTATATGATACATCGTTCATTTTACCCCGCAACTATTTGTTCTCCAAGATTTGAGATCATATCGTATTACCTTGAAAACAATCGCCATATCAAAGTTCCCTGTTTACTCATTTTAAGTCAAACATAACCAATATCGTCGATATTTTATCAAGCTATGGCCATTCTTGTCGTTTCATGACAAATATTTCACCTGGTGGTTGCGAGACTGCATAGATTACGACGGATAGAAAATGCTATTTTGGACTTAGCGGCTATCCACTCGTTCAATCGAGGATATTGTATGATGATTGTCACGTGACTGTGTACGACCTTCGTCTTGCATAATCATGGGGCTGGCAAGACAGTAGAGTCAGGATACTCTAAACATTGACAGGTATACTGTCGCAACAATCTTTGTCACAAGAACCCAACAGCAATTTACTCGAGGATGTCAGATTTTTATATCAAGATTGGAGTGGAACGATTTCAAAGACAGTAGTAGAAATGTAAATATTGTATGTGTACATTAATATTTTGCGTTTTTAGATTGCTGAAAGAGGGGAAAAAGATATGACCTTACAAATAGATGAGTATGCCATTTCCCGTTTTGAAACAAGTAGTCTAGCTTTTTGATGGGGGGGTGTTATGCAAATGACTCTAGCGATACACTCCCCTGATGTTGACAAGACGTATTTTTCTCTCGACCAACATTAACATTAACAAATCTGAAACTTTTTTTTTTTCATTCTTTCAGGCCATAGCTATTGCTAATATACTGATTTAAATATATTTCTATATTCCAAAGCTTAAAATGAGTAGTTGGGGAACTTAAGGTTTGGTGGCACGAATCGGCTTCCGTAGAAGATAAAAAAATCGGCGAATAACCATGATTGATTCTAACAATAAATCTCTATAGAAAGCACTTCATGTGGTATTTTACCCTATATTTTCGTATTTGAGATAAGTTTAGGCCATTGGGAAAGAATTATATTTGTGAATTTCGTATTTTCTGATTAAATCTGTTCGTGTCGTGACCTTGAAGAGATTTGACAACAGCAAACACAAACAGTGTTTTTCTCCTATTCTTCTCTTCATACTGTTTATTGTTACAAATTCATTTTCTAAAAAGATGTTACTCACCTTGTTTTGATCTGCATACCGTCTTTTTCCTCATTTCTTACGATTGTTTTCTTGACAATGCAACCATCTTAAACATTCGCGATTTTACTTACGACATTAATGACGTCATCAAGTAAAATGTATGTTCGGTGACACTTTAGTGCCATAAGAAATTCGGCAAAACTTCCGATTTTGAAATTGATTTAAATCAAGCTTCTGAGGCAGGATCATGTGGATCTTAATATTTTGTGAATGTTATATTACAAACTACGTGTATTCAAAATTTGCTGCTTTCTTCCGGATGTAAGCATCTTTTTCACTTACCCTCTACATTATAATCTGAGACACGTTTGATATCACAATTGTGAGTCGTCACTTTTGATGTCATTTTGTACGTATTTCATAATATGATAAAGGCAAAGCCTCAATACGAGCGACGTGAATGATTTGTTGAACAAATAGATCTAGATCTACATAGTAATTCAAATGAGGATCTAGATTTTGAAATCATAGGGTTTTGAGTTCGAGTTCCGGTTTTGCCAAAGCTAGTTGTGAGCGTTGTCGAAATAAAATTATCGTGATAATTCTATCCGTTTCTCGATATCTATAAATAGAAAATTCATCTTTTGGATGAATTTGGTAGTTTTTCACCCCACAAGACTGCAGTAAGTAAAAGTTCGAATCATAAACAATTGTAGCTTAATTGGTAAATTTTGACAAGACTCGAAATGAACAGAGGTCTGTAAGATCACAATGACGACTCGAAATGCCTCCCACGAACAACTTTAAAACCGTTCAGGGAAAAGGAAAATTCATAAGGTTGTAGACGAAGATGTTCCGAAACTGTATCTAATTATAGATACCGTTAATGTCAGTTATGGGCAAGAAAGCAAAAAAATAAAATTACGATAACAGTTAGAATTATCGCGATATTTTTATCATGAAAATTTTTATTATCTAGATGATATTTCCAGGAAACTTTGTTTTATCATGACAGTTCTCTTAAATTATCACAATAGCTATCTCGTTATCTCGCGACAGAAATATGCCACCATAATACCCATCACGAATTTTCGTGAGGCGGTTAAGACCGAAAATAGACCCAAGATGCTCACTTCCGGAATAAAGCACCAAAACTTGCATATAAGTAGTTTAATGTATGTAGAAACAAAAAAGGTTAAGATCCAATTGATTGGAAAAAGGGATCTTAAAAAAACGGGGGGTCAGAAGGGGGTACCTAATTTAGAGTTATTTTTATTTTTTGCAGGGGAAATTTCGAAAAATGTTTTGCATACACATGCACAATAGATGAAATAATCATTTGTAATAGAAAGAATAAATAAGAATTCATCCTAAATGAATAAACCAACACTTATCAAATCTGATTTTCTATTTTATTTGATGAAAAACATATTTACGTTTAAATATATGGCCGAGTCGTGTAGAAAGGGCTATTTAAAAAAAAGGAGTTTTTGTCTAGTTTTTATTTTCTTATATTTTCATACAAGTAACAACTACCTTTAAATGCATTTATCAAACGCAAGAGAATAATAATGTGCTCTACAAGTATAGATAACAACATTAAAAACGTAATTATGGATATGTAATGACCCGCGGCATGTAATAAAGACGTCCTTGGACATTGCAACATTAGACAGTAAACACAGCATCCACACTTAGAAGCGCCCGATATCGAATTCACACAAGTTCTATGGATAGGTAATGCTCAATGTCTAAGTAGTACATTAAATGCCAAGGTAATTAAACTGCAAAAAAGTAAAGAATCATATCATATAGATGAGGAAACAAAAGAGCCGTGCTAGGCGAAAACTCGCCCATTCAAAGCATCTTTGAAATTCAGCGTCATTGCTCCTCAGTATGTGCAGTACACTGAACAGAAATTGGGCTTTAGACTTAAATTGAAGGACTGTGTAGTACTTATTGTAACTTATTGTCCTTAACAAATTGTGTACAAGGCTAATTCTGACACGTACGTAGAAGGGAGTTTTCGCAAGACATAGCTCAAATAATTTCTGATCATCCATACCTTACAACACTTTGCACGTAAATACGGGTTTTTATGTTTAAGTTGGCTATAATCCCACTCTTGAGAGAAATTTGGCCAAAATTAAACCAGACGATACCTTGTTTTACCTACATACTTACTGGAATGAAATGGATATCATCGGCGGATCAAGGGGGAAGGTGTGTGTGTGGTGGGGGAGGTATTCAAAGTAACTGTTGTCTGCCTGAAACCTTGACGAAGTATGAATGTTGCAGTAGATTCTAGATATTTCTTTGCGTAGTTTTTCTAGTAATATTGTTCGCAGGCCTGTATACTATTATACCGGTATACAATTGACAGAAAATAGGAACATTTCATGCAGTAGCAAATTTGAATATGTAGTGATCTATTCGATTTTCTGCCCCCCCCTCTCCTTCCTGGAAAAATCCCTGGATCCGCCCCTGTATATAGATTCTAAAATCTTTAAATTGCAACCTTAGAATGCAATTCATCATTATGAATAAATGAGCATAAACAACCCTTTAACTGTTTACCAATTAAACAACAAAATTGTAGACTCATTCATATTGAAAGTATTTACAGATCAGAATTCAAATGTGGCGCGAATAATTGGATATGTCATTTATAAGTTGGAACATTATTGGAAAAGGAGAAATGTTGATTACCACGATTTTCTCCTTTCTTCAGAATGATTTTAAAAGCCGTCGTTGAAAGTCCTCATTGTACGGTAAAGTGTTAATGTATCCTTTGCTTTTGTCTTCGGAAAAAATGATAAAGCTCATATCTATCGAAATGGCATTTTATTTCAGTCTTCTTTCTTTTTTTAAAGTCATATAACCTTTTCTTCAACACTTGTTCAAATGCTATCACTGTAAGATAAAAGGCCTAACCCTCATCCTCCCCCTCTACTTTGTAGGTCATGAAATCACCGATTTTTCTCTCTTTTTTTTCCACAGAAGTTTAAGTAACCCCTTATTGTTTTATACTGATGTTTATGTAAACTTACTGCTTAAAGTAATTATTAATGCTGAAAAGACAATCTGAAGTGCCTCTGATCGGACAATATTAAACTGACATTGTGTTGTGTCATGGGTTTTCGTGTTTTTGTACCGATCTAATTTTTAAGTTATTTGATTTTCGGGTAAGTTTTCGGGTAAGAATCATGTATATGCATTTCTTGTCGCATGTAGACTTGCCAATGCTTTGTTTTTGGAGACTTTTTTTTTTCTAAAGTGTCGCATTAGGCGCCACTGGCAATCGACAGCGGGAGCCTTGAAACTTTCCAACAAACGCTTGATCTAGGCAAGTCAAGGAATTTCTACCCGAGCTTTTGGGGAATAAAAATAATCAACGATTTTTATCGACAATTGGAAGAAATAATTGACAACTGAATTAAATAATCGACAAATGTCGATTGGCAGGGTTAGCACCATAATTTATGGCGAAAAGGAGAAACTACTTGTACGGAGCAATTTTTCTTTTCCCCACAATGATTTTTCGCAAGTCCAAGAAAGAATATTATATCTTACAATAGATCCATGCCAAGAAAAAACTGGTCAATGTGTTTGCTATTGCCACAAATTGTTTGCAAATAGTAATGATTTGTTCCAGAGACAAAGGCACGAATGTGTTCGGTACTGTTGTTATACTGTTTTTTTTTTTTTTTTTTGCTGTTGTTGTTTTCAAATTATTCATTTTCCATGTACACACACACTTAAAAGGTGATTGCATGTTACCTAAAATATAACCCTGGTATCTACATAAACAATTTACATTAGTGTCTGATTTGTAAGGATTTTGCATTTACTTTATTAGAGTTACATTATGGGAAACAGTGTAGCTACACACGTTCTAGACATTTCAACATCAGGACTACACAAAACATTTTTCCAAAACAAGAAATGAATGCTTTTAAAGATCCATACCAATATCAATGATGAGAGGCAAATGAAACATAACAAAGTTGTTTGAAAATGATTAGAATTCATTACCCCTGTTCTACAATTCACGACGTGATTTCAAAACTGTTTACATGTTAATAGATAGGGAAAATTATGTGTCTAGTTCTTGTGCTAAAATATTTGGTACACATGTGTGAGTGCACAGCTGGCTCTGATATTAATAAAATACTATCGAAATCGAAAACTACGATAAACAAATCATCAAATTCCTGTCTATACTCTATCACAACCCGCCTGACAAAAACACAGAAACATACAAGTCATGTTGGCTCTTAAACATTTGCAGTGCCCTGCACATGCAGTTTTACAGTTACATTTTATCAGTTCTCTGCCGCATTTGTATGCTTCAGGAAGTTTGCTCGAGTTTTGCTTCCATATGCTATCTTTAGTCCAACCCAAGGTTGATCGAATGGGCAATTCCTGCATGGTATGGTACATTTGCCCCCAATATTTATGCAACCTGATTTACAACCCTCTTAATATGCCGACTTGAAGTGCACTTTGAAAGATGTATGTTTTCAATTTGTTCACTTTTTTTTTCGAGAACAGATGCCTTCTAGCCTCATTCAAAGAGTCATAAACTGCAGTTTTTGAATACAAAAGAACAAATCTTTCCAGAGCAGCTCTATCTTCTTCAGTGATATTATTCACTGGAGACGACAGCTTCTTTCATGCAGATAAAACTTCACGCTGGAATTGCCACATTTTAAAGGCTGTCTTTTTACCAACACTGTTAAAATAGGACTCTGTGTCACACCTTGAAAACGCACGAAGAAATAACAAACCCCATGACGCATCAGTTCCTAACTGTTCCGCAATGTGATGCGCAAGAATATACCCAAATGAATTTGAATGGTCCTATCCCAACCACAATGAACACTCTCTGAATAAGCTTGCAAGCGCAAATGCAATTACTAATACATCAGCATATGTGGCGTATGTCATTACAGTCTTTTTTCCTTGATGAAAAGCATTTGCTGCGTGTAGTACCATGCAACTATATGATACATCGTTCATTTTACCCCGCAACTATTTGTTCTCCAAGATTTGAGATCATATCGTATTACCTTGAAAACAATCGCCATATCAAAGTTCCCTGTTTACTCATTTTAAGTCAAACATAACCAATATCGTCGATATTTTATCAAGCTATGGCCATTCTTGTGGCTTCATGACAAATATTTCACCTGGTGGTTGCGAGACTGCATAGATTACGACGGATAGAAAATGCTATTTTGGACTTAGCGGCTATCCACTCGTTCAATCGAGGATATTGTATGATGCTTGTCACGTGACTGTGTACGACCTTCGTCTTGCATAATCATGGGGCTGGCAAGACAGTAGAGTCAGGATACTCTAAACATTGACAGGTATACTGTCGCAACAATCTTTGTCACAAGAACCCAACAGCAATTTACTCGAGGATGTCAGATTTTTATATCAAGATTGGAGTGGAACGATTTCAAAGACAGTAGTAGAAATGTAAATATTGTATGTGTACATTAATATTTTGCGTTTTTAGATTGCTGAAAGAGGGGAAAAAGATATGACCTTACAAATAGATGAGTATGCCATTTCCCGTTTTGAAACAAGTAGTCTAGCTTTTTGATGGGGGGGTGTTATGCAAATGACTCTAGCGATACACTCCCCTGATGTTGACAAGACGTATTTTTCTCTCGACCAACATTAACATTAACAAATCTGAAACTTTTTTTTTTCATTCTTTCAGGCCATAGCTATTGCTAATATACTGATTTAAATATATTTCTATATTCCAAAGCTTAAAATGAGTAGTTGGGGAACTTAAGGTTTGGTGGCACGAATCGGCTTCCGTAGAAGATAAAAAAATCGGCGAATAACGTAATTATGGATATGTAATGACCCGCGGCATGTAATAAAGACGTCCTTGGACATTGCAACATTAGACAGTAAACACAGCATCCACACTTAGAAGCGCCCGATATCGAATTCACACAAGTTCTATGGATAGGTAATGCTCAATGTCTAAGTAGTACATTAAATGCCAAGGTAATTAAACTGCAAAAAAGTAAAGAATCATATCATATAGATGAGGAAACAAAAGAGCCGTGCTAGGCGAAAACTCGCCCATTCAAAGCATCTTTGAAATTCAGCGTCATTGCTCCTCAGTATGTGCAGTACACTGAACAGAAATTGGGCTTTAGACTTAAATTGAAGGACTGTGTAGTACTTATTGTAACTTATTGTCCTTAACAAATTGTGTACAAGGCTAATTCTGACACGTACGTAGAAGGGAGTTTTCGCAAGACATAGCTCAAATAATTTCTGATCATCCATACCTTACAACACTTTGCACGTAAATACGGGTTTTTATGTTTAAGTTGGCTATAATCCCACTCTTGAGAGAAATTTGGCCAAAATTAAACCAGACGATACCTTGTTTTACCTACATACTTATTGGAATGAAATGGATATCATCGGCGGATCAAGGGGGAAGGTGTGTGTGTGGTGGGGGAGGTATTCAAAGTAACTGTTGTTTGCCTGAAACCTTGACGAAGTATGAATGTTGCAGTAGATTCTAGATATTTCTTTGCGTAGTTTTTCTAGTAATATTGTTCGCAGGCCTGTATACTATTATACCGGTATACAATTGACAGAAAATAGGAACATTTCATGCAGTAGCAAATTTGAATATGTAGTGATCTATTCGATTTTCTGCCCCCCCCTCCTTCCTGGAAAAACCCCTGGATCCGCCCCTGTATATAGATTCTAAAATCTTTAAATTGCAACCTTAGAATGCAATTCATCATTATGAATAAATGAGCATAAACAACCCTTTAACTGTTTACCAATTAAACAACAAAATTGTAGACTCATTCATATTGAAAGTATTTACAGATCAGAATTCAAATGTGGCGCGAATAATTGGATTTGTCATTCATAAGTTGGAACATTATTGGAAAAGGAGAAATGTTGATTACCACGATTTTCTCCTTTCTTCAGTATGATTTTAAAAGCCGTCGTTGAAAGTCCTCATTGTACGGTAAAGTGTTAATGTATCCTTTGCTTTTGTCTTCGGAAAAAATGATAAAGCTCATATCTATCGAAATGGCATTTTATTTCAGTCTTCTTTCTTTTTTTAAAGTCATATAACCTTTTCTTCAACACTTGTTCAAATGCTATCACTGTAAGATAAAAGGCCTAACCCTCATCCTCCCCCTCTACCGATTTTTCTCTCTTTTTTTTCCACAGAAGTTTAAGTAACCCCTTATTGTTTTATACTGATGTTTATGTAAACTTACTGCTTAAAGTAATTATTAATGCTGAAAAGACAATCTGAAGTGCCTCTGATCGGACAATATTAAACTGACATTGTGTTGTGTCATGGGTTTTCGTGTTTTTGTACCGATCTAATTTTCAAGTTATTTGATTTTCGGGTAAGTTTTCGGGTAAGAATCATGTATATGCATTTCTTGTCGCATGTAGACTTGCCAATGCTTTGTTTTTGGAGACTTTTTTTTTTCTAAAGTGTCGCATTAGGCGCCACTGGCAATCGACAGCGGGAGCCTTGAAACTTTCCAACAAACGCTTGATCTAGGCAAGTCAAGGAATTTCTACCCGAGCTTTTGGGGAATAAAAATAATCAACGATTTTTATCGACAATTGGAAGAAATAATTGACAACTGAATTAAATAATCGACAAATGTCGATTGGCAGGGTTAGCACCATAATTTATGGCGAAAAGGAGAAACTACTTGTACGGAGCAATTTTTCTTTTCCCCACAATGATTTTTCGCAAGTCCAAGAAAGAATATTATATCTTACAATAGATCCATGCCAAGAAAAAACTGGTCAATGTGTTTGCTATTGCCACAAATTGTTTGCAAATAGTAATGATTTGTTCCAGAGACAAAGGCACGAATGTGTTCGGTACTGTTGTTATACTGTTTTTTTTTTTTTGCTGTTGTTGTTTTCAAATTATTCATTTTCCATGTACACACACACTTAAAAGGTGATTGCATGTTACCTAAAATATAACCCTGGTATCTACATAAACAATTTACATTAGTGTCTGATTTGTAAGGATTTTGCATTTACTTTATTAGAGTTACATTATGGGAAACAGTGTAGCTACACACGTTCTAGACATTTCAACATCAGGACTACACAAAACATTTTTCCAAAACAAGAAATGAATGCTTTTAAAGATCCATACCAATATCAATGATGAGAGGCAAATGAAACATAACAAAGTTGTTTGAAAATGATTAGAATTCATTACCCCTGTTCTACAATTCACGACGTGATTTCAAAACTGTTTACATGTTAATAGATAGGGAAAATTATGTGTCTAGTTCTTGTGCTAAAATATTTGGTACACATGTGTGAGTGCACAGCTGGCTCTGATATTAATAAAATACTATCGAAATCGAAAACTACGATAAACAAATCATCAAATTCCTGTCTATACTCTATCACAACCCGCCTGACAAAAACACAGAAACATACAAGTCATGTTGGCTCTTAAACATTTGCAGTGCCCTGCACACGCAGTTTTACAGTTACATTTTATCAGTTCTCTGCCGCATTTGTATGCTTCAGGAAGTTTGCTCGAGTTTTGCTTCCATATGCTATCTTTAGTCCAACCCAAGGTTGATCGAATGGGCAATTCCTGCATGGTATGGTACATTTGCCCCCAATATTTATGCAACCTGATTTACAACCCTCTTAATATGCCGACTTGAAGTGCACTTTGAAAGATGTATGTTTTCAATTTGTTCACTTTTTTTTTCGAGAACAGATGCCTTCTAGCCTCATTCAAAGAGTCATAAACTGCAGTTTTTGAATACAAAAGAACAAATCTTTCCAGAGCAGCTCTATCTTCTTCAGTGATATTATTCACTGGAGACGACAGCTTCTTTCATGCAGATAAAACTTCACGCTGGAATTGCCACATTTTAAAGGCTGTCTTTTTACCAACACTGTTAAAATAGGACTCTGTGTCACACCTTGAAAACGCACGAAGAAATAACAAACCCCATGACGCATCAGTTCCTAACTGTTCCGCAATGTGATGCGCAAGAATATACCCAAATGAATTTGAATGGTCCTATCCCAACCACAATGAACACTCTCTGAATAAGCTTGCAAGCGCAAATGCAATTACTAATACATCAGCATATGTGGCGTATGTCATTACAGTCTTTTTTCCTTGATGAAAAGCATTTGCTGCGTGTAGTACCATGCAACTATATGATACATCGTTCATTTTACCCCGCAACTATTTGTTCTCCAAGATTTGAGATCATATCGTATTACCTTGAAAACAATCGCCATATCGAAGTTCCCTGTTTACTCATTTTAAGTCAAACATAACCAATATCGTCGATATTTTATCAAGCTATGGCCATTCTTGTGGTTTCATGACAAATATTTCACCTGGTGGTTGCGAGACTGCATAGATTACGACGGATAGAAAATGCTATTTTGGACTTAGCGGCTATCCACTCGTTCAATCGAGGATATTGTATGATGCTTGTCACGTGACTGTGTACGACCTTCGTCTTGCATAATCATGGGGCTGGCAAGACAGTAGAGTCAGGATACTCTAAACATTGACAGGTATACTGTCGCAACAATCTTTGTCACAAGAACCCAACAGCAATTTACTCGAGGATGTCAGATTTTTATATCAAGATTGGAGTGGAACGATTTCAAAGACAGTAGTAGAAATGTAAATATTGTATGTGTACATTAATATTTTGCGTTTTTAGATTGCTGAAAGAGGGGAAAAAGATATGACCTTACAAATAGATGAGTATGCCATTTCCCGTTTTGAAACAAGTAGTCTAGCTTTTTGATGGGGGGGTGTTATGCAAATGACTCTAGCGATACACTCCCCTGATGTTGACAAGACGTATTTTTCTCTCGACCAACATTAACATTAACAAATCTGAAACTTTTTTTTTTTCATTCTTTCAGGCCATAGCTATTGCTAATATACTGATTTAAATATATTTCTATATTCCAAAGCTTAAAATGAGTAGTTGGGGAACTTAAGGTTTGGTGGCACGAATCGGCTTCCGTAGAAGATAAAAAAATCGGCGAATAACCATGATTGATTCTAACAATAAATCTCTATAGAAAGCACTTCATGTGGTATTTTACCCTATATTTTCGTATTTGAGATAAGTTTAGGCCATTGGGAAAGAATTATATTTGTGAATTTCGTATTTTCTGATTAAATCTGTTCGTGTCGTGACCTTGAAGAGATTTGACAACAGCAAACACAAACAGTGTTTTTCTCCTATTCTTCTCTTCATACTGTTTATTGTTACAAATTCATTTTCTAAAAAGATGTTACTCACCTTGTTTTGATCTGCATACCGTCTTTTTCCTAATTTCTTACGATTGTTTTCTTGACAATGCAACCATCTTAAACATTCGCGATTTTACTTACGACATTAATGACGTCATCAAGTAAAATGTATGTACGGTGACACTTTAGTGCCATAAGAAATTCGGCAAAACTTCCGATTTTGAAATTGATTTAAATCAAGCTTCTGAGGCAGGATCATGTGGATCTTAATATTTTGTGAATGTTATATTACAAACTACGTGTATTCAAAATTTGCTGCTTTCTTCCGGATGTAAGCATCTTTTTCACTTACCCTCTACATTATAATCTGAGACACGTTTGATATCACAATTGTGAGTCGTCACTTTTGATGTCATTTTGTACGTATTTCATAATATGATAAAGGCAAAGCCTCAATACGAGCGACGTGAATGATTTGTTGAACAAATAGATCTAGATCTACATAGTAATTCAAATGAGGATCTAGATTTTGAAATCATAGGGTTTTGAGTTCGAGTTCCGGTTTTGCCAAAGCTAGTTGTGAGCGTTGTCGAAATAAAATTATCGTGATAATTCTATCCGTTTCTCGATATCTATAAATAGAAAATTCATCTTTTGGATGAATTTGGTAGTTTTTCACCCCACAAGACTGCAGTAAGTAAAAGTTCGAATCATAAACAATTGTAGCTTAATTGGTAAATTTTGACAAGACTCGAAATGAACAGAGGTCTGTAAGATCACAATGACGACTCGAAATGCCTCCCACGAACAACTTTAAAACCGTTCAGGGAAAAGGAGAATTCATAAGGTTGTAGACGAAGATGTTCCGAAACCGTATCTAATTATAGATACCGTTAATGTCAGTTATGGGCGAGAAAGCAAAAAAAAAAATTACGATAACAGTTAGAATTATCGCGATATTTTTATCATGAAAATTTTTATTATCTAGATGATATTTCCAGGAAACTTTGTTTTATCATGACAGTTCTCTTAAATTATCACAATAGCTATCTCGTTATCTCACGACAGAAATATGCCACCATAATACCCATCACGAATTTTCGTGAGGCGGTTAAGACCGAAAATAGACCCAAGATGCTCACTTCCGGAATAAAGCACCAAAACTTGCATATAAGTAGTTTAATGTATGTAGAAACAAAAAAGGTTAAGATCCAATTGATTGGAAAAAGGGATCTTAAAAAAACGGGGGGTCAAAAGGGGGTACCTAATTTAGAGTTATTTTTATTTTTTGCAGGGGAAATTTCGAAAAATGTTTTGCATACACATGCACAATAGATGAAATAATCATTTGTAATAGAAAGAATAAATAAGAATTCATCCTAAATGAATAAACCAACACTTATCAAATCTGATTTTCTATTTTATTTGATGAAAAACATATTTACGTTTAAATATATGGCCGAGTCGTGTAGAAAGGGCTATTTAAAAAAAAGGAGTTTTTGTCTAGTTTTTATTTTCTTATATTTTCATACAAGTAACAACTACCTTTAAATGCATTTATCAAACGCAAGAGAATAATAATGTGCTCTACAAGTATAGATAACAACATTAAAAACGTAATTATGGATATGTAATGACCCGCGGCATGTAATAAAGACGTCCTTGGACATTGCAACATTAGACAGTAAACACAGCATCCACACTTAGAAGAGCCCGATATCGAATTCACACAAGTTCTATGGATAGGTAATGCTCAATGTCTAAGTAGTACATTAAATGCCAAGGTAATTAAACTGCAAAAAAGTAAAGAATCATATCATATAGATGAGGAAACAAAAGAGCCGTGCTAGGCGAAAACTCGCCCATTCAAAGCATCTTTGAAATTCAGCGTCATTGCTCCTCAGTATGTGCAGTACACTGAACAGAAATTGGGCTTTAGACTTAAATTGAAGGACTGTGTAGTACTTATTGTAACTTATTGTCCTTAACAAATTGTGTACAAGGCTAATTCTGACACGTACGTAGAAGGGAGTTTTCGCAAGACATAGCTCAAATAATTTCTGATCATCCATACCTTACAACACTTTGCACGCAAATACGAGTTTTTATGTTTAAGTTGGCTATAATCCCACTCTTGAGAGAAATTTGGCCAAAATTAAACCAGACGATACCTTGTTTTACCTACATACTTATTGGAATGAAATGGATATCATCGGCGGATCAAGGGGGAAGGTGTGTGTGTGGTGGGGGAGGGCGGGGGGCGGGTGGGGTCCGTACTCCCCCCCTTTAGAATATTCAAAGTAACTGTTGTCTGCCTGAAACCTTGACGAAGTATGAATGTTGCAGTAGATTCTAGATATTTCTTTGCGTAGTTTTTCTAGTAATATTGTTCGCAGGCCTGTATACTATTATACCGGTATACAATTGACAGAAAATAGGAACATTTCATGCAGTAGCAAATTTGAATATGTAGTGATCTATTCGATTTTCTGCCCCCCCCTCTCCTTCCTGGAAAAACCCCTGGATCCGCCCCTGTATATAGATTCTAAAATCTTTAAATTGCAACCTTAGAATGCAATTCATCATTATGAATAAATGAGCATAAACAACCCTTTAACTGTTTACCAATTAAACAACAAAATTGTAGACTCATTCATATTGAAAGTATTTACAGATCAGAATTCAAATGTGGCGCGAATAATTGGATTTGTCATTCATAAGTTGGAACATTATTGGAAAAGGAGAAATGTTGATTACCACGATTTTCTCCTTTCTTCAGAATGAGTTTAAAAGCCGTCGTTGAAAGTCCTCATTGTACGGTAAAGTGTTAATGTATCCTTTGCTTTTGTCTTCGGAAAAAATGATAAAGCTCATATCTATCGAAATGGCATTTTATTTCAGTCTTCTTTCTTTTTTTAAAGTCATATAACCTTTTCTTCAACACTTGTTCAAATGCTATCACTGTAAGATAAAAGGCCTAACCCTCATCCTCCCCCTCTACTTTGTAGGTCATGAAATCACCGATTTTTCTCTCTTTTTTTTTCCACAGAAGTTTAAGTAACCCCTTATTGTTTTATACTGATGTTTATGTAAACTTACTGCTTAAAGTAATTATTAATGCTGAAAAGACAATCTGAAGTGCCTCTGATCGGACAATATTAAACTGACATTGTGTTGTGTCATGGGTTTTCGTGTTTTTGTACCGATCTAATTTTCAAGTTATTTGATTTTCGGGTAAGTTTTCGGGTAAGAATCATGTATATGCATTTCTTGTCGCATGTAGACTTGCCAATGCTTTGTTTTTGGAGACTTTTTTTTTTCTAAAGTGTCGCATTAGGCGCCACTGGCAATCGACAGCGGGAGCCTTGAAACTTTCCAACAAACGCTTGATCTAGGCAAGTCAAGGAATTTCTACCCGAGCTTTTGGGGAATAAAAATAATCAACGATTTTTATCGACAATTGGAAGAAATAATTGACAACTGAATTAAATAATCGACAAATGTCGATTGGCAGGGTTAGCACCATAATTTATGGCGAAAAGGAGAAACTACTTGTACGGAGCAATTTTTCTTTTTCCCACAATGATTTTTCGCAAGTCCAAGAAAGAATATTATATCTTACAATAGATCCATGCCAAGAAAAAACTGGTCAATGTGTTTGCTATTGCCACAAATTGTTTGCAAATAGTAATAATTTGTTACAGAGACAAAGGCACGAATGTGTTCGGTACTGTTGTTATACTGTTTTTTTTTTTTTTTTTGCTGTTGTTGTTTTCAAATTATTCATTTTCCATGTACACACACACTTAAAAGGTGATTGCATGTTACCTAAAATATAACCCTGGTATCTACATAAACAATTTACATTAGTGTCTGATTTGTAAGGATTTTGCATTTACTTTATTAGAGTTACATTATGGGAAACAGTGTAGCTACACACGTTCTAGACATTTCAACATCAGGACTACACAAAACATTTTTCCAAAACAAGAAATGAATGCTTTTAAAGATCCATACCAATATCAATGATGAGAGGCAAATGAAACATAACAAAGTTGTTTGAAAATGATTAGAATTCATTACCCCTGTTCTACAATTCACGACGTGATTTCAAAACTGTTTACATGTTAATAGATAGGGAAAATTATGTGTCTAGTTCTTGTGCTAAAATATTTGGTACACATGTGTGAGTGCACAGCTGGCTCTGATATTAATAAAATACTATCGAAATCGAAAACCACGATAAACAAATCATCAAATTCCTGTCTATACTCTATCACAACCCGCCTGACAAAAACACAGAAACATACAAGTCATGTTGGCTCTTAAACATTTGCAGTGCCCTGCACACGCAGTTTTACAGTTACATTTTATCAGTTCTCTGCCGCATTTGTATGCTTCAGGAAGTTTGCTCGAGTTTTGCTTCCATATGCTATCTTTAGTCCAACCCAAGGTTGATCGAATGGGCAATTCCTGCATGGTATGGTACATTTGCCCCCAATATTTATGCAACCTGATTTACAACCCTCTTAATATGCCGACTTGAAGTGCACTTTGAAAGATGTATGTTTTTAATTTGTTCACTTTTTTTTTCGAGAACAGATGCCTTCTAGCCTCATTCAAAGAGTCATAAACTGCAGTTTTTGAATACAAAAGAACAAATCTTTCCAGAGCAGCTCTATCTTCTTCAGTGATATTATTCACTGGAGACGACAGCTTCTTTCATGCAGATAAAACTTCACGCTGGAATTGCCACATTTTAAAGGCTGTCTTTTTACCAACACTGTTAAAATAGGACTCTGTGTCACACCTTGAAAACGCACGAAGAAATAACAAACCCCATGACGCATCAGTTCCTAACTGTTCCGCAATGTGATGCGCAAGAATATACCCAAATGAATTTGAATGGTCCTATCCCAACCACAATGAACACTCTCTGAATAAGCTTGCAAGCGCAAATGCAATTACTAATACATCAGCATATGTGGCGTATGTCATTACAGTCTTTTTTCCTTGATGAAAAGCATTTGCTGCGTGTAGTACCATGCAACTATATGATACATCGTTCATTTTACCCCGCAACTATTTGTTCTCCAAGATTTGAGATCATATCGTATTACCTTGAAAACAATCGCCATATCGAAGTTCCCTGTTTACTCATTTTAAGTCAAACATAACCAATATCGTCGATATTTTATCAAGCTATGGCCATTCTTGTGGCTTCATGACAAATATTTCACCTGGTGGTTGCGAGACTGCATAGATTACGACGGATAGAAAATGCTATTTTGGACGTTCAATCGAGGATATTGTATGATGCTTGTCACGTGACTGTGTACGACCTTCGTCTTGCATAATCATGGGGCTGGCAAGACAGTAGAGTCAGGATACTCTAAACAATGACAGGTATACTGTCGCAACAATCTTTGTCACAAGAACCCAACAGCAATTTACTCGAGGATATCAGATTTTTATATCAAGATTGGAGTGGAACGATTTCAAAGACAGTAGTAGAAATGTAAATATTGTATGTGTACATTAATATTTTGCGATTTTAGATTGCTGAAAGAGGGGAAAAAGATATGACCTTACAAATAGATGAGTATGCCATTTCCCGTTTTGAAACAAGTAGTCTAGCTTTTTGATGGGGGGTGTTATGCAAATGACTCTAGCGATACACTCCCCTGATGTTGACAAGACGTATTTTTCTCTCGACCAACATTAACATTAACAAATCTGAAACTTTTTTTTTTTTCATTCTTTCAGGCCATAGCTATTGCTAATATACTGATTTAAATATATTTCTATATTCCAAAGCTTAAAATGAGTAGTTGGGGAACTTAAGGTTTGGTGGCACGAATCGGCTTCCGTAGAAGATAAAAAAAATCGGCGAATAACCATGATTGATTCTAACAATAAATCTCTATAGAAAGCACTTCATGTGGTATTTTACCCTATATTTTCGTATTTGAGATAAGTTTAGGCCATTGGGAAAGAATTATATTTGTGAATTTCGTATTTTCTGATTAAATCTGTTCGTGTCGTGACCTTGTAGAGATTTGACAACAGCAAACACAAACAGTGTTTTTCTCCTATTCTTCTCTTCATACTGTTTATTGTTACAAATTCATTTTCTAAAAAGATGATACTCACCTTGTTTTGATCTGCATACC
Source organism: Hippopus hippopus (assembly GCA_946811185.2). NCBI lineage: Eukaryota > Metazoa > Mollusca > Bivalvia > Cardiida > Cardiidae > Hippopus > Hippopus hippopus. The sequence goes on from OX328096.1 coordinate 13,437,591, forward strand.
GTCTTTTTCCTAATTTCTTACGATTGTTTTCTTGACAATGCAACCATCTTAAACATTCGCGATTTTACTTACGACATTAATGACGTCATCAAGTAAAATGTATGTACGGTGACACTTTAGTGCCATAAGAAATTCGGCAAAACTTCCGATTTTGAAATTGATTTAAATCAAGCTTCTGAGGCAGGATCATGTGGATCTTAATATTTTGTGAATGTTATATTACAAACTACGTGTATTCAAAATTTGCTGCTTTCTTCCGGATGTAAGCATCTTTTTCACTTACCCTCTACATTATAATCTGAGACACGTTTGATATCACAATTGTGAGTCGTCACTTTTGATGTCATTTTGTACGTATTTCATAATATGATAAAGGCAAAGCCTCAATACGAGCGACGTGAATGATTTGTTGAACAAATAGATCTAGATCTACATAGTAATTCAAATGAGGATCTAGATTTTGAAATCATAGGGTTTTGAGTTCGAGTTCCGGTTTTGCCAAAGCTAGTTGTGAGCGTTGTCGAAATAAAATTATCGTGATAATTCTATCCGTTTCTCGATATCTATAAATAGAAAATTCATCTTTTGAATGAATTTGGTAGTTTTTCACCCCACAAGACTGCAGTAAGTAAAAGTTCGAATCATAAACAATTGTAGCTTAATTGGTAAATTTTGACAAGACTCGAAATAAACAGAGGTCTGTAAGATCACAATGACGACTCGAAATGCCTCCCACGAACAACTTTAAAACCGTTCAGGGAAAAGGAGAATTCATAAGGTTGTAGACGAAGATGTTCCGAAACCGTATCTAATTATAGATACCGTTAATGTCAGTTATGGGCAAGAAAGCAAAAAAAAAAAAATTACGATAACAGTTAGAATTATCGCGATATTTTTATCATGAAAATTTTTATTATCTAGATGATATTTCCAGGAAACTTTGTTTTATCATGACAGTTCTCTTAAATTATCACAATAGCTATCTCGTTATCTCGCGACAGAAATATGCCACCATAATACCCATCACGAATTTTCGTGAGGCGGTTAAGACCGAAAATAGACCCAAGATGCTCACTTCCGGAATAAAGCACCAAAACTTGCATATAAGTAGTTTAATGTATGTAGAAACAAAAAAGGTTAAGATCCAATTGATTGGAAAAAGGGATCTTAAAAAAACGGGGGGTCAAAAGGGGGTACCTAATTTAGAGTTATTTTTATTTTTTGCAGGGAAAATTTCGAAAAATGTTTTGCATACACATGCACAATAGATGAAATAATCATTTGTAATAGAAAGAATAAATAAGAATTCATCCTAAATGAATAAACCAACACTTATCAAATCTGATTTTCTATTTTATTTGATGAAAAACATATTTACGTTTAAATATATGGCCGAGTCGTGTAGAAAGGGCTATTTAAAAAAAAGGAGTTTTTGTCTAGTTTTTATTTTCTTATATTTTCATACAAGTAACAACTACCTTTAAATGCATTTATCAAACGCAAGAGAATAATAATGTGCTCTACAAGTATAGATAACAACATTAAAAACGTAATTATGGATATGTAATGACCCGCGGCATGTAATAAAGACGTCCTTGGACATTGCAACATTAGACAGTAAACACAGCATCCACACTTAGAAGCGCCCGATATCGAATTCACACAAGTTCTATGGATAGGTAATGCTCAATGTCTAAGTAGTACATTAAATGCCAAGGTAATTAAACTGCAAAAAAGTAAAGAATCATATCATATAGATGAGGAAACAACAGAGCCGTGCTAGGCGAAAACTCGCCCATTCAAAGTATCTTTGAAATTCAGCGTCATTGCTCCTCAGTATGTGCAGTACACTGAACAGAAATTGGGCTTTAGACTTAAATTGAAGGACTGTGTAGTACTTATTGTAACTTATTGTCCTTAACAAATTGTGTACAAGGCTAATTCTGACACGTACGTAGAAGGGAGTTTTCGCAAGACATAGCTCAAATAATTTCTGATCATCCATACCTTACAACACTTTGCACGCAAATACGGGTTTTTATGTTTAAGTTGGCTATAATCCCACTCTTGAGAGAAATTTGGCCAAAATTAAACCAGACGATACCTTGTTTTACCTACATACTTATTGGAATGAAATGGATATCATCGGCGGATCAAGGGGGAAGGTGTGTGTGTGGTGGGGGAGGGCGGGGGGCGGGGGGGTCCGTACTCCCCCCCTTTAGAATATTCAAAGTAACTGTTGTCTGCCTGAAACCTTGACGAAGTATGAATGTTGCAGTAGATTCTAGATATTTCTTTGCGTAGTTTTTCTAGTAATATTGTTCGCAGGCCTGTATACTATTATACCGGTGTACAATTGACAGAAAATAGGAACATTTCATGCAGTAGCAAATTTGAATATGTAGTGATCTATTCGATTTTCTGCCCCCCCCCTCTCCTTCCTGGAAAAATCCCTGGATCCGCCCCTGTATATAGATTCTAAAATCTTTAAATTGCAACCTTAGAATGCAATTCATCATTATGAATAAATGAGCATAAACAACCCTTTAACTGTTTACCAATTAAACAACAAAATTGTAGACTCATTCATATTGAAAGTATTTACAGATCAGAATTCAAATGTGGCGCGAATAATTGGATTTGTCATTCATAAGTTGGAACATTATTGGAAAAGGAGAAATGTTGATTACCACGATTTTCTCCTTTCTTCAGAATGATTTTAAAAGCCGTCGTTGAAAGTCCTCATTGTACGGTAAAGTGTTAATGTATCCTTTGCTTTTGTCTTCGGAAAAAATGATAAAGCTCATATCTATCGAAATGGCATTTTATTTCAGTCTTCTTTCTTTTTTTAAAGTCATATAACCTTTTCTTCAACACTTGTTCAAATGCTATCACTGTAAGATAAAAGGCCTAACCCTCATCCTCCCCCTCTACTTTGTAGGTCATGAAATCACCGATTTTTCTCTCTTTTTTTTTCCACAGAAGTTTAAGTAACCCCTTATTGTTTTATACTGATGTTTATGTAAACTTACTGCTTAAAGTAATTATTAATGCTGAAAAGACAATCTGAAGTGCCTCTGATCGGACAATATTAAACTGACATTGTGTTGTGTCATGGGTTTTCGTGTTTTTGTACCGATCTAATTTTCAAGTTATTTGATTTTCGGGTAAGTTTTCGGGTAAGAATCATGTATATGCATTTCTTGTCGCATGTAGACTTGCCAATGCTTTGTTTTTGGAGACTTTTTTTTTTCTAAAGTGTCGCATTAGGCGCCACTGGCAATCGACAGCGGGAGCCTTGAAACTTTCCAACAAACGCTTGATCTAGGCAAGTCAAGGAATTTCTACCCGAGCTTTTGGGGAATAAAAATAATCAACGATTTTTATCGACAATTGGAAGAAATAATTGACAACTGAATTAAATAATCGACAAATGTCGATTGGCAGGGTTAGCACCATAATTTATGGCGAAAAGGAGAAACTACTTGTACGGAGCAATTTTTCTTTTTCCCACAATGATTTTTCGCAAGTCCAAGAAAGAATATTATATCTTACAATAGATCCATGCCAAGAAAAAACTGGTCAATGTGTTTGCTATTGCCACAAATTGTTTGCAAATAGTAATAATTTGTTCCAGAGACAAAGGCACGAATGTGTTCGGTACTGTTGTTATACTGTTTTTTTTTTTTTTTTGCTGTTGTTGTTTTCAAATTATTCATTTTCCATGTACACACACACTTAAAAGGTGATTGCATGTTACCTAAAATATAACCCTGGTATCTACATAAACAATTTACATTAGTGTCTGATTTGTAAGGATTTTGCATTTACTTTATTAGAGTTACATTATGGGAAACAGTGTAGCTACACACGTTCTAGACATTTCAACATCAGGACTACACAAAACATTTTTCCAAAACAAGAAATGAATGCTTTTAAAGATCCATACCAATATCAATGATGAGAGGCAAATGAAACATAACAAAGTTGTTTGAAAATGATTAGAATTCATTACCCCTGTTCTACAATTCACGACGTGATTTCAAAACTGTTTACATGTTAATAGATAGGGAAAATTATGTGTCTAGTTCTTGTGCTAAAATATTTGGTACACATGTGTGAGTGCACAGCTGGCTCTGATATTAATAAAATACTATCGAAATCGAAAACCACGATAAACAAATCATCAAATTCCTGTCTATACTCTATCACAACCCGCCTGACAAAAACACAGAAACATACAAGTCATGTTGGCTCTTAAACATTTGCAGTGCCCTGCACACGCAGTTTTACAGTTACATTTTATCAGTTCTCTGCCGCATTTGTATGCTTCAGGAAGTTTGCTCGAGTTTTGCTTCCATATGCTATCTTTAGTCCAACCCAAGGTTGATCGAATGGGCAATTCCTGCATGGTATGGTACATTTGCCCCCAATATTTATGCAACCTGATTTACAACCCTCTTAATATGCCGACTTGAAGTGCACTTTGAAAGATGTATGTTTTCAATTTGTTCACTTTTTTTTTCGAGAACAGATGCCTTCTAGCCTCATTCAAAGAGTCATAAACTGCAGTTTTTGAATACAAAAGAACAAATCTTTCCAGAGCAGCTCTATCTTCTTCAGTGATATTATTCACTGGAGACGACAGCTTCTTTCATGCAGATAAAACTTCACGCTGGAATTGCCACATTTTAAAGGCTGTCTTTTTACCAACACTATTAAAATAGGACTCTGTGTCACACCTTGAAAACGCACGAAGAAATAACAAACCCCATGACGCATCAGTTCCTAACTGTTCCGCAATGTGATGCGCAAGAATATACCCAAATGAATTTGAATGGTCCTATCCCAACCACAATGAACACTCTCTGAATAAGCTTGCAAGCGCAAATGCAATTACTAATACATCAGCATATGTGGCGTATGTCATTACAGTCTTTTTTCCTTGATGAAAAGCATTTGCTGCGTGTAGTACCATGCAACTATATGATACATCGTTCATTTTACCCCGCAACTATTTGTTCTCCAAGATTTGAGATCATATCGTATTACCTTGAAAACAATCGCCATATCGAAGTTCCCTGTTTACTCATTTTAAGTCAAACATAACCAATATCGTCGATATTTTATCAAGCTATGGCCATTCTTGTGGCTTCATGACAAATATTTCATCTGGTGGTTGCGAGACTGCATAGATTACGACGGATAGAAAATGCTATTTTGGACTTAGCGGCTATCCACTCGTTCAATCGAGGATATTGTATGATGCTTGTCACGTGACTGTGTACGACCTTCGTCTTGCATAATCATGGGGCTGGCAAGACAGTAGAGTCAGGATACTCTAAACAATGACAGGTATACTGTCGCAACAATCTTTGTCACAAGAACCCAACAGCAATTTACTCGAGGATATCAGATTTTTATATCAAGATTGGAGTGGAACGATTTCAAAGACAGTAGTAGAAATGTAAATATTGTATGTGTACATTAATATTTTGCGTTTTTAGATTGCTGAAAGAGGGGAAAAAGATATGACCTTACAAATAGATGAGTATGCCATTTCCCGTTTTGAAACAAGTAGTCTAGCTTTTTGATGGGGGGTGTTATGCAAATGACTCTAGCGATACACTCCCCTGATGTTGACAAGACGTATTTTTCTCTCGACCAACATTAACATTAACAAATCTGAAACTTTTTTTTTTTTCATTCTTTCAGGCCATAGCTATTGCTAATATACTGATTTAAATATATTTCTATATTCCAAAGCTTAAAATGAGTAGTTGGGGAACTTAAGGTTTGGTGGCACGAATCGGCTTCCGTAGAAGATAAAAAAAATCGGCGAATAACCATGATTGATTCTAACAATAAATCTCTATAGAAAGCACTTCATGTGGTATTTTACCCTATATTTTCGTATTTGAGATAAGTTTAGGCCATTGGGAAAGAATTATATTTGTGAATTTCGTATTTTCTGATTAAATCTGTTCGTGTCGTGACCTTGTAGAGATTTGACAACAGCAAACACAAACAGTGTTTTTCTCCTATTCTTCTCTTCATACTGTTTATTGTTACAAATTCATTTTCTAAAAAGATGATACTCACCTTGTTTTGATCTGCATACCGTCTTTTTCCTAATTTCTTACGATTGTTTTCTTGACAATGCAACCATCTTAAACATTCGCGATTTTACTTACGACATTAATGACGTCATCAAGTAAAATGTATGTACGGTGACACTTTAGTGCCATAAGAAATTCGGCAAAACTTCCGATTTTGAAATTGATTTAAATCAAGCTTCTGAGGCAGGATCATGTGGATCTTAATATTTTGTGAATGTTATATTACAAACTACGTGTATTCAAAATTTGCTGCTTTCTTCCGGATGTAAGCATCTTTTTCACTTACCCTCTACATTATAATCTGAGACACGTTTGATATCACAATTGTGAGTCGTCACTTTTGATGTCATTTTGTACGTATTTCATAATATGATAAAGGCAAAGCCTCAATACGAGCGACGTGAATGATTTGTTGAACAAATAGATCTAGATCTACATAGTAATTCAAATGAGGATCTAGATTTTGAAATCATAGGGTTTTGAGTTCGAGTTCCGGTTTTGCCAAAGCTAGTTGTGAGCGTTGTCGAAATAAAATTATCGTGATAATTCTATCCGTTTCTCGATATCTATAAATAGAAAATTCATCTTTTGGATGAATTTGGTAGTTTTTCACCCCACAAGACTGCAGTAAGTAAAAGTTCGAATCATAAACAATTGTAGCTTAATTGGTAAATTTTGACAAGACTCGAAATGAACAGAGGTCTGTAAGATCACAATGACGACTCGAAATGCCTCCCACGAACAACTTTAAAACCGTTCAGGGAAAAGGAGAATTCATAAGGTTGTAGACGAAGATGTTCCGAAACCGTATCTAATTATAGATACCGTTAATGTCAGTTATGGGCAAGAAAGCAAAAAAAAAAAATTACGATAACAGTTAGAATTATCGCGATATTTTTATCATGAAAATTTTTATTATCTAGATGATATTTCCAGGAAACTTTGTTTTATCATGACAGTTCTCTTAAATTATCACAATAGCTATCTCGTTATCTCGCGACAGAAATATGCCACCATAATACCCATCACGAATTTTCGTGAGGCGGTTAAGACCGAAAATAGACCCAAGATGCTCACTTCCGGAATAAAGCACCAAAACTTGCATATAAGTAGTTTAATGTATGTAGAAACAAAAAAGGTTAAGATCCAATTGATTGGAAAAAGGGATCTTAAAAAAACGGGGGGTCAAAAGGGGGTACCTAATTTAGAGTTATTTTTATTTTTTGCAGGGGAAATTTCGAAAAATGTTTTGCATACACATGCACAATAGATGAAATAATCATTTGTAATAGAAAGAATAAATAAGAATTCATCCTAAATGAATAAACCAACACTTATCAAATCTGATTTTCTATTTTATTTGATGAAAAACATATTTACGTTTAAATATATGGCCGAGTCGTGTAGAAAGGGCTATTTAAAAAAAAGGAGTTTTTGTCTAGTTTTTATTTTCTTATATTTTCATACAAGTCACAACTACCTTTAAATGCATTTATCAAACGCAAGAGAATAATAATGTGCTCTACAAGTATAGATAACAACATTAAAAACGTAATTATGGATATGTAATGACCCGCGGCATGTAATAAAGACGTCCTTGGACATTGCAACATTAGACAGTAAACACAGCATCCACACTTAGAAGCGCCCGATATCGAATTCACACAAGTTCTATGGATAGGTAATGCTCAATGTCTAAGTAGTACATTAAATGCCAAGGTAATTAAACTGCAAAAAAGTAAAGAATCATATCATATAGATGAGGAAACAAAAGAGCCGTGCTAGGCGAAAACTCGCCCATTCAAAGCATCTTTGAAATTCAGCGTCATTGCTCCTCAGTATGTGCAGTACACTGAACAGAAATCGGGCTTTAGACTTAAATTGAAGGACTGTGTAGTACTTATTGTAACTTATTGTCCTTAACAAATTGTGTACAAGGCTAATTCTGACACGTACGTAGAAGGGAGTTTTCGCAAGACATAGCTCAAATAATTTCTGATCATTCATACCTTACAACACTTTGCACGCAAATACGGGTTTTTATGTTTAAGTTGGCTATAATCCCACTCTTGAGAGAAATTTGGCCAAAATTAAACCAGACGATACCTTGTTTTACCTACATACTTATTGGAATGAAATGGATATCATCGGCGGATCAAGGGGGAAGGTGTGTGTGTGGTGGGGGAGGGCGGGGGGCGGGGGGGTCCGTACTCCCCCCCCTTTAAAATATTCAAAGTAACTGTTGTCTGCCTGAAACCTTGACGAAGTATGAATGTTGCAGTAGATTCTAGATATTTCTTTGCGTAGTTTTTCTAGTAATATTGTTCGCAGGCCTGTATACTATTATACCGGTATACAATTGACAGAAAATAGGAACATTTCATGCAGTAGCAAATTTGAATATGTAGTGATCTATTCGATTTTCTGCCCCCCCTCTCCTTCCTGGAAAAACCCCTGGATCCGCCCCTGTATATAGATTCTAAAATCTTTAAATTGCAATCTTAGAATGCAATTCATCATTATGAATAAATGAGCATAAACAACCCTTTAACTGTTTACCAATTAAACAACAAAATTGTAGACTCATTCATATTGAAAGTATTTACAGATCAGAATTCAAATGTGGCGCGAATAATTGGATTTGTCATTCATAAGTTGGAACATTATTGGAAAAGGAGAAATGTTGATTACCACGATTTTCTCCTTTCTTCAGAATGACTTTAAAAGCCGTCGTTGAAAGTCCTCATTGTACGGTAAAGTGTTAATGTATCCTTTGCTTTTGTCTTCGGAAAAAATGATAAAGCTCATATCTATCGAAATGGCATTTTATTTCAGTCTTCTTTCTTTTTTTAAAGTCATATAACCTTTTCTTCAACACTTGTTCAAATGCTATCACTGTAAGATAAAAGGCCTAACCCTCATCCTCCCCCTCTACTTTGTAGGTCATGAAATCACCGATTTTTCTCTCTTTATTTTTCCACAGAAGTTTAAGTAACCCCTTATTGTTTTATACTGATGTTTATGTAAACTTACTGCTTAAAGTCATTATTAATGCTGAAAAGACAATCTGAAGTGCCTCTGATCGGACAATATTAAACTGACATTGTGTTGTGTCATGGGTTTTCGTGTTTTTGTACCGATCTAATTTTCAAGTTATTTGATTTTCGGGTAAGTTTTCGGGTAAGAATCATGTATATGCATTTCTTGTCGCATGTAGACTTGCCAATGCTTTGTTTTTGGAGACTTTTTTTTTTCTAAAGTGTCGCATTAGGCGCCACTGGCAATCGACAGCGGGAGCCTTGAAACTTTCCAACAAACGCTTGATCTAGGCAAGTCAAGGAATTTCTACCCGAGCTTTTGGGGAATAAAAATAATCAACGATTTTTATCGACAATTGGAAGAAATAATTGACAACTGAATTAAATAATCGACAAATGTCGATTGGCAGGGTTAGCACCATAATTTATGGCGAAAAGGAGAAACTACTTGTACGGAGCAATTTTTCTTTTTCCCACAATGATTTTTCGCAAGTCCAAGAAAGAATATTATATCTTACAATAGATCCATGCCAAGAAAAAACTGGTCAATGTGTTTGCTATTGCCACAAATTGTTTGCAAATAGTAATGATTTGTTCCAGAGACAAAGGCACGAATGTGTTCGGTACTGTTGTTATACTGTTTTTTTTTTTTTTTTTGCTGTTGTTGTTTTCAAATTATTCATTTTCCATGTACACACACACTTAAAAAGTGATTGCATGTTACCTAAAATATAACCCTGGTATCTACATAAACAATTTACATTAGTGTCTGATTTGTAAGGATTTTGCATTTACTTTATTAGAGTTACATTATGGGAAACAGTGTAGCTACACACGTTCTAGACATTTCAACATCAGGACTACACAAAACATTTTTCCAAAACAAGAAATGAATGCTTTTAAAGATCCATACCAATATCAATGATGAGAGGCAAATGAAACATAACAAAGTTGTTTGAAAATGATTAGAATTCATTACCCCTGTTCTACAATTCACGACGTGATTTCAAAACTGTTTACATGTTAATAGATAGGGAAAATTATGTGTCTAGTTCTTGTGCTAAAATATTTGGTACACATGTGTGAGTGCACAGCTGGCTCTGATATTAATAAAATACTATCGAAATCGAAAACCACGATAAACAAATCATCAAATTCCTGTCTATACTCTATCACAACCCGCCTGACAAAAACACAGAAACATACAAGTCATGTTGGCTCTTAAACATTTGCAGTGCCCTGCACACGCAGTTTTACAGTTACATTTTATCAGTTCTCTGCCGCATTTGTATGCTTCAGGAAGTTTGCTCGAGTTTTGCTTCCATATGCTATCTTTAGTCCAACCCAAGGTTGATCGAATGGGCAATTCCTGCATGGTATGGTACATTTGCCCCCAATATTTATGCAACCTGATTTACAACCCTCTTAATATGCCGACTTAAAGTGCACTTTGAAAGATGTATGTTTTCAATTTGTTCACTTTTTTTTTCGAGAACAGATGCCTTCTAGCCTCATTCAAAGAGTCATAAGCTGCAGTTTTTGAATACAAAAGAACAAATCTTTCCAGAGCAGCTCTATCTTCTTCAGTGATATTATTCACTGGAGACGACAGCTTCTTTCATGCAGATAAAACTTCACGCTGGAATTGCCACATTTTAAAGGCTGTCTTTTTACCAACACTGTTAAAATAGGACTCTGTGTCACACCTTGAAAACGCACGAAGAAATAACAAACCCCATGACGCATCAGTTCCTAACTGTTCCGCAATGTGATGCGCAAGAATATACCCAAATGAATTTGAATGGTCCTATCCCAACCACAATGAACACTCTCTGAATAAGCTTGCAAGCGCAAATGCAATTACTAATACATCACTATATGTGGCGTATGTCATTACAGTATTTTTTCCTTGATGAAAAGCATTTGCTGCGTGTAGTACCATGCAACTATATGATACATCGTTCATTTTACCCCGCAACTATTTGTTCTCCAAGATTTGAGATCATATCGTATTACCTTGAAAACAATCGCCATATCGAAGTTCCCTGTTTACTCATTTTAAGTCAAACATAACCAATATCGTCGATATTTTATCAAGCTATGGCCATTCTTGTGGCTTCATGACAAATATTTCACCTGGTGGTTGCGAGACTGCATAGATTACGACGGATAGAAAATGCTATTTTGGACTTAGCGGCTATCCACTCGTTCAATCGAGGATATTGTATGATGCTTGTCACGTGACTGTGTACGACCTTCGTCTTGCATAATCATGGGGCTGGCAAGACAGTAGAGTCAGGATACTCTAAACATTGACAGGTATACTGTCGCAACAATCTTTGTCACAAGAACCCAACAGCAATTTACTCGAGGATGTCAGATTTTTATATCAAGATTGGAGTGGAACGATTTCAAAGACAGTAGTAGAAATGTAAATATTGTATGTGTACATTAATATTTTGCGTTTTTAGATTGCTGAAAGAGGGGAAAAAGATATGACCTTACAAATAGATGAGTATGCCATTTCCCGTTTTGAAACAAGTAGTCTAGCTTTTTGATGGGGGGTGTTATGCAAATGACTCTAGCGATACACTCCCCTGATGTTGACAAGACGTATTTTTCTCTCGACCAACATTAACATTAACAAATCTGAAACTTTTTTTTTTTTTCATTCTTTCAGGCCATAGCTACTGCTAATATACTGATTTAAATATATTTCTATATTCCAAAGCTTAAAATGAGTAGTTGGGGAACTTAAGGTTTGGTGGCACGAATCGGCTTCCGTAGAAGATAAAAAAATCGGCGAATAACCATGATTGATTCTAACAATAAATCTCTATAGAAAGCACTTCATGTGGTATTTTACCCTATATTTTCGTATTTGAGATAAGTTTAGGCCATTGGGAAAGAATTATATTTGTGAATTTCGTATTTTCTGATTAAATCTGTTCGTGTCGTGACCTTGTAGAGATTTGACAACAGCAAACACAAACAGTGTTTTTCTCCTATTCTTCCCTTCATACTGTTTATTGTTACAAATTCATTTTCTAAAAAGATGTTACTTACCTTGTTTTGATCTGCATACCGTCTTTTTCCTAATTTCTTACGATTGTTTTCTTGACAATGCAACCATCTTAAACATTCGCGATTTTACTTACGACATTAATGACGTCATCAAGTAAAATGTATGTACGGTGACACTTTAGTGCCATAAGAAATTCGGCAAAACTTCCGATTTTGAAATTGATTTAAATCAAGCTTCTGAGGCAGGATCATGTGGATCTTAATATTTTGTGAATGTTATATTACAAACTACGTGTATTCAAAATTTGCTGCTTTCTTCCGGATGTAAGCATCTTTTTCACTTACCCTCTACATTATAATCTGAGACACGTTTGATATCACAATTGTGAGTCGTCACTTTTGATGTCATTTTGTACGTATTTCATAATATGATAAAGGCAAAGCCTCAATACGAGCGACGTGAATGATCTAGATCTACATAGTAATTCAAATGAGGATCTAGATTTTGAAATCATAGGGTTTTGAGTTCGAGTTCCGGTTTTGCCAAAGCTAGTTGTGAGCGTTGTCGAGATAAAATTATCGTGATAATTCTATCCGTTTCTCGATATCTATAAATAGAAAATTCATCTTTTGGATGAATTTGGTAGTTTTTCACCCCACAAGACTGCAGTAAGTAAAAGTTCGAATCATAAACAATTGTAGCTTAATTGGTAAATTTTGACAAGACTCGAAATGAACAGAGGTCTGTAAGATCACAATGACGACTCGAAATGCCTCCCACGAACAACTTTAAAACCGTTCAGGGAAAAGGAGAATTCATAAGGTTGTAGACGAAGATGTTCCGAAACCGTATCTAATTATAGATACCGTTAATGTCAGTTATGGGCAAGAAAGCAAAAAAAAAAATTACGATAACAGTTAGAATTATCGCGATATTTTTATCATGAAAATTTTTATTATCTAGATGATATTTCCAGGAAACTTTGTTTTATCATGACAGTTCTCTTAAATTATCACAATAGCTATCTCGTTATCTCGCGACAGAAATATGCCACCATAATACCCATCACGAATTTTCGTGAGGCGGTTAAGACCGAAAATAGACCCAAGATGCTCACTTCCGGAATAAAGCACCAAAACTTGCATATAAGTAGTTTAATGTATGTAGAAACAAAAAAGGTTAAGATCCAATTGATTGGAAAAAGGGATCTTAAAAAAACGGGGGGTCAAAAGGGGGTACCTAATTTAGAGTTATTTTTATTTTTTGCAGGGGAAACTTCGAAAAATGTTTTGCATACACATGCACAATAGATGAAATAATCATTTGTAATAGAAAGAATAAATAAGAATTCATCCTAAATGAATAAACCAACACTTATCAAATCTGATTTTCTATTTTATTTGATGAAAAACATATTTACGTTTAAATATATGGCCGAGTCGTGTAGAAAGGGCTATTTAAAAAAAAGGAGTTTTTGTCTAATTTTTATTTTCTTATATTTTCATACAAGTAACAACTACCTTTAAATGCATTTATCAAACGCAAGAGAATAATAATGTGCTCTACAAGTATAGATAACAACATTAAAAACGTAATTATGGATATGTAATGACCCGCGGCATGTAATAAAGACGTCCTTGGACATTGCAACATTAGACAGTAAACACAGCATCCACACTTAGAAGCGCCCGATATCGAATTCACACAAGTTCTATGGATAGGTAATGCTCAATGTCTAAGTAGTACATTAAATGCCAAGGTAATTAAACTGCAAAAAAGTAAAGAATCATATCATATAGATGAGGAAACAAAAGAGCCGTGCTAGGCGAAAACTCGCCCATTCAAAGCATCTTTGAAATTCAGCGTCATTGCTCCTCAGTATGTGCAGTACACTGAACAGAAATTGGGCTTTAGACTTAAATTGAAGGACTGTGTAGTACTTATTGTAACTTATTGTCCTTAACAAATTGTGTACAAGGCTAATTCTGACACGTACGTAGAAGGGAGTTTTCGCAAGACATAGCTCAAATAATTTCTGATCATTCATACCTTACAACACTTTGCACGCAAATACGGGTTTTTATGTTTAAGTTGGCTGTAATCGCAGTCTTGAGAGAAATTTGGCCAAAATTAAACCAGACGATACCTTGTTTTACCTACATACTTATTGGAATGAAATGGATATCATCGGCAGTTCAAGGGGGAAGGTGTGTGTTTGGTGGGGGAGGGCGGGGGGCGGGGGGGGTGGGTCCGTACTCCCCCCCTTTAGAATATTCAAAGTAACTGTTGTCTGCCTGAAACCTTGACGAAGTATGAATGTTGCAGTAGATTCTAGATATTTCTTTGCGTAGTTTTTCTAGTAATATTGTTCGCAGGCCTGTATACTATTATACCGGTATACAATTGACAGAAAATAGGAACATTTCATGCAGTAGCAAATTTGAATATGTAGTGATCTATTCGATTTTCTGCCCCCCCCCCCCTCTCCTTCCTGGAAAAACCCCTGGATCCGCCCCTGTATATAGATTCTAAAATCTTTAAATTGCAACCTTAGAATGCAATTCATCATTATGAATAAATGAGCATAAACAACCCTTTAACTGTTTACCAATTAAACAACAAAATTGTAGACTCATTCATATTGAAAGTATTTACAGATCAGAATTCAAATGTGGCGCGAATAATTGGATTTGTCATTCATAAGTTGGAACATTATTGGAAAAGGAGAAATGTTGATTACCACGATTTTCTCCTTTCTTCAGAATGATTTTAAAAGCCGTCGTTGAAAGTCCTCATTGTACGGTAAAGTGTTAATGTATCCTTTGCTTTTGTCTTCGGAAAAAATGATAAAGCTCATATCTATCGAAATGGCATTTTATTTCAGTCTTCTTTATTTTTTAAAGTCATATAAACTTTTCTTCAACACTTGTTCAAATGCTATCACTGTAAGATAAAAGGCCTAACCCTCATCCTCCCCCTCTACTTTGTAGGTCATGAAATCACCGATTTTTCTCTCTTTTTTTTTCCACAGAAGTTTAAGTAACCCCTTATTGTTTTATACTGATGTTTATGTAAACTTACTGCTTAAAGTCATTATTAATGCTGAAAAGACAATCTGAAGTGCCTCTGATCGGACAATATTAAACTGACATTGTGTTGTGTCATGGGTTTTCGTGTTTTTGTACCGATCTAATTTTCAAGTTATTTGATTTTCGGGTAAGTTTTCGGGTAAGAATCATGTATATGCATTTCTTGTCGCATGTAGACTTGCCAATGCTTTGTTTTCGGAGACTTTTTTTTTTCTAAAGTGTCGCATTAGGCGCCACTGGCAATCGACAGCGGGAGCCTTGAAACTTTCCAACAAACGCTTGATCTAGGCAAGTCAAGGAATTTCTACCCGAGCTTTTGGGGAATAAAAATAATCAACGATTTTTATCGACAATTGGAAGAAATAATTGACAACTGAATTAAATAATCGACAAATGTCGATTGGCAGGGTTAGCACCATAATTTATGGCGAAAAGGAGAAACTACTTGTACGGAGCAATTTTTCTTTTTCCCACAATGATTTTTCGCAAGTCCAAGAAAGAATATTATATCTTACAATAGATCCATGCCAAGAAAAAACTGGTCATTGTGTTTGCTATTGCCACAAATTGTTTGCAAATAGTAATGATTTGTTCCAGAGACAAAGGCACGAATGTGTTCGGTACTGTTGTTATACTGTTTTTTTTTTTTTTTTTTGCTGTTGTTGTTTTCAAATTATTTATTTTCCATGATGATTGCATGTTACCTAAAATATAACCCTGGTATCTACATAAACAATTTACATTAGTGTCTGATTTGTAAGGATTTTGCATTTACTTTATTAGAGTTACATTATATGAAACAGTGTAGCTACACACGTTCTAGACATTTCAACATCAGGACTACACAAAACATTTTTCCAAAACAAGAAATGAATGCTTTTAAAGATCCATACCAATATCAATGATGAGAGGCAAATGAAACATAACAAAGTTGTTTGAAAATGATTAGAATTCATTACCCCTGTTCTACAATTCACGACGTGATTTCAAAACTGTTTACATGTTAATAGATAGGGAAAATTATGTGTCTAGTTCTTGTGCTAAAATATTTGGTACACATGTGTGAGTGCACAGCTGGCTCTGATATTAATAAAATACTATCGAAATCGAAAACCACGATAAACAAATCATCAAATTCCTGTCTATACTCTATCACAACCCGCCTGACAAAAACACAGAAACATACAAGTCATGTTAGCTCTTAAACATTTGCAGTGCCCTGCACACGCAGTTTTACAGTTACATTTTATCAGTTCTCTGCCGCATTTGTATGCTTCAGGAAGTTTGCTCGAGTTTTGCTTCCATATGCTATCTTTAGTCCAACCCAAGGTTGATCGAATGGGCAATTCCTGCATGGTATGGTACATTTGCCCCCAATATTTATGCAACCTGATTTACAACCCTCTTAATATGCCGACTTGAAGTGCACTTTGAAAGATGTATGTTTTCAATTTGTTCACTTTTTTTTTTTCGAGAACAGATGCCTTCTAGCCTCATTCAAAGAGTCATAAGCTGCAGTTTTTGAATACAAAAGAACAAATCTTTCCAGAGCAGCTTTATCTTCTTCAGTGATATTATCCACTGGAGACGACAGCTTCTTTCATGCAGATAAAACTTCACCCTGGAATTGCCACATTTTAAAGGCTGCCTTTTTACCAACACTGTTAAAATAGGAATCTGTATCACACCTTGAAAACGCACGAAGAAATAACAAACCCCATGACACATCAGGTCCTAACTGTTCCGCAATGTGATGCGCAAGAATATACCCAAATGAATTTGAATGGTCCTATCCCAACCACAATGAACACTCTCTGAATAAGCTTGCAAGCGCAAATGCAATTACTAATACATCAGCATATGTGGCGTATGTCATTACAGTCTTTTTTCCTTGATGAAAAGCATTTGCTGCGTGTAGTACCATGCAACTATATGATACATCGTTCATTTTACCCCGCAACTATTTGTTCTCCAAGATTTGAGATCATATCGTATTACCTTGAAAACAATCGCCATATCAAAGTTCCCTGTTTACTCATTTTAATTCAAATATAACCAATATCGTCGATATTTTATCAAGCTATGGCCATTCTTGTGGCTTCATGACAAATATTTCACCTGGTGGTTGCGAGACTGCATAGATTACGACGGATAGAAAATGCTATTTTGGACTTAGCGGCTATCCACTCGTTCAATCGAGGATATTGTATGATGCTTGTCACGTGACTGTGTACGACCTTCGTCTTGCATAATCATGGGGCTGGCAAGACAGTAGAGTCAGGATACTCTAAATATTGACAGGTATACTGTCGCAACAATCTTTGTCACAAGAACCCAACAGCAATTTACTCGAGGATGTCAGATTTTTATATCAAGATTGGAGTGGAACGATTTCAAAGACAGTAGTAGAAATGTAAATATTGTATGTGTACATTAATATTTTGAGTTTTTAGATTGCTGAAAGAGGGGAAAGAGATATGACCTTACAAATAGATGAGTATGCCATTTCCCGTTTTGAAACAAGTAGTCTAGCTTTTTGATGGGGGGTGTTATGCAAATGACTCTAGCGATACACTCCCCCGATGTTGACAAGACGTATTTTTCTCTCGACCAACATTAACATTAACAAATCTGAATTTTTTTTTTTTTTTTTTCATTCTTTCAGGCCATAGCTATTGCTAATATACTGATTTAAATATATTTCTATATTCCAAAGCTTAAAATGAGTAGTTGGGGAACTTAAGGTTTGGTGGCACGAATCGGCTTCCGTAGAAGAAAATAAATCGGCGATTAACCATGATTGATTCTAACAATAAATCTCTATAGAAAGCACTTCATGTGGTATTTTACCCTATATTTTCGTATTTGAGATAAGTTTAGGCCATTGGGAAAGAATTATATTTGTGAATTTCGTATTTTCTGATTAAATCTGTTCGTGTCGTGACCTTGTAGAGATTTGACAACAGCAAACACAAACAGTGTTTTTCTCCTATTCTTCTCTTCATACTGTTTATTGTTACAAATTCATTTTCTAAAAAGATGTTACTCACCTTGTTTTGATCTGCATACCGTCTTTTTCCTAATTTCTTACGATTGTTTTCTTGACAATGCAACCATCTTAAACATTCGCGATTTTACTTACGACATTAATGACGTCATCAAGTAAAATGTATGTACGGTGACACTTTAGTGCCATAAGAAATTCGGCAAAACTTCCGATTTTGAAATTGATTTAAATCAAGCTTCTGAGGCAGGATCATGTGGATCTTAATATTTTGTGAATGTTATATTACAAACTACGTGTATTCAAAATTTGCTGCTTTCTTCCGGATGTGAGCATCTTTTTCACTTACCCTCTACATTATAATCTGAGACACGTTTGATATCACAATTGTGAGTCGTCACTTTTGATGTCATTTTGTACGTATTTCATAATATGATAAAGGCAAAGCCTCAATACGAGCGACGTGAATGATTTGTTGAACAAATAGATCTAGATCTACATAGTAATTCAAATGAGGATCTAGATTTTGAAATCATAGGGTTTTGAGTTCGAGTTCCGGTTTTGCCAAAGCTAGTTGTGAGCGTTGTCAAAAGTAGAATGCATTCTTCTTTCGCAGATGCATACATTCGAAAGAGAAGACAAATTTTTTGGGATAGCGGAATGTACTGGCTTTTGACCTACTTTTTGGTACTGATAACAAATGAATAAATAGAAATTTGTGATTGGTAAAAATGTAGACATGTTTATTCTTAGGGCCCCTGCCTATTTGCTGGCAAATTTTCGTCGTTTATCTTTTTTAAAGATATTTCTTGTTTCTAACGTTTGGATAAACTGACCCTGGTCAGAATAATCTTTGTCTGTCATGAAAATTTCAACCGAATACAGAATTGCCCCTTTGCATAAATTTCGAGACAAAAATTAAAGCATCCTGTCACGTGCTGTCTGAAAATAGTTTTGGTGCATATGAAAGTCATCGACAAATCAGGTGTTTCCTTTTTTCTAGAATTCAGCCTATGATGATTTCAATGCAATTCCTTTGATTGGCTGAGACAAATGGCATTTGAGAATAAATTTTATTTAACGAGTCTAGATGAATTTTTTTTAATCCTTATCCTGCCATGTAAGTTAAATAAAACTTTCAACGCGATAGTGAAAACCCAGACAATGCTATTTCAAGGTCTTATTTTCTGGAGAAAATATCTCCTTACCGGACAGTGTAGATCAATGATCTGTACTGTCCGCTAAAGGTCAGTGAGTCGCGCTTAGCAGCCTATGGACTAAGCAAGCCTTTGGCGAGCTATATAGCGCTTTTGGTCAACGAGATTTATAAAATCTTACCCAAAAAGCCAACGACAGTCAGATTTTTTATATCACATTAGTGTATCTCCAGAATTAGCCTGGTTTCCAGTCCAAGCGTTTTTTTTTTTTTTTTTTTTCATTTTATATACTAGGATGTTACTTTGTCAAAAAATACAATAAATTTTACGGAACCGATCAACGGTTTTGCCACAGATCTGTGGAGACCGTGAAAGGAGACCGCGATAAGGAGTGATAAAAAGATTATTACCGTCTACACCCAAGCTACTCAAAATTTACAGTAACTGTTCATGATATTCATGAATTAAAAGTTTAAAACAGAGGCCTACATACGAGTGCATCTATTTTGCAATGTACACGAAGGCTCTTCCCTTCTTTGACAGACCTGTTTGTACAACGTGGAAGAAAAACTAGTTCCCAAGACCCTTGCAAATAATAATTTTGTTTCGAATTTTAAGATGATGAAATTCATAGCTTTATCATGATCATTAATTTTTGCAGCTAATTTCACAGAGAAAGCTTAGTCAGCAACGTTTTAGAAATGAGAAGATTTGACCAAATAAGAAGACTATTTGCTTATCGCCTACGATGTAAGAAAAGTCGTACGGTCTGTTTTACACTGAAAATAAGGATAGAAAAAATGGTATTCTTTATGAAAGTTAATCCTACAGCAACAACAACTATATAAAATCAGATAAAGATTCTAGAACGCATTCAGCAGTTCTTATCTGTTTCAAAAATTTACTCAAATATCTGGAAGGGCTTGTCGTTCAGTGTTCAAAACATCGAGTACACAAATGCAAACGTACAGGGCTTATCGTTCAGTGTCCAGAACATCTACACAAATGTAAACGTAAAGAGCTTGTCGTTCAGTGTTCAAAACATCTACACAAATGTAAACGTACAGAGCTTATCGTTCAGTGTTCAAAACATCTACACAAATCTAAGCATAAAGAGTTTGTCGTTCAGTGTTCAAAACATCTACTCAAATGTCAAGAAGCAATGGGATTACCGCTCACTGGTTCACACGTCTACACAAATGTCAAGAAGCAATGGGCTTACCGCTCACTGGTTCACACGTCTGCACAAATGTCTAGAAGCAATGGGCTTACTGCTCACTGGTTCACACGAGTAGTATACGGGCCACTTTGACGGTACACAAACGGGCGCCATATTGGATGACCTAGTTACTATAAATAGTAACTCATTTGCATATAAGGATGTTTTTTTTTCCATGTCAACTGGTATGATGGGAGTCGTGAAAAACAAACACAGAAATCAAAATGGAAAATACATAAAATATGTGCAAGTATGTGTGTGTTTGGGTGAGTGGGTGTGTGGATATGGAGTAAAGCAACTGGAATCTTCGTTTAAAAAATGATATAGATATTCGTTAACGTCTGTGCGATATATTATGTTATGTTTGGTTTTGTAGTGTATCTTTAGACTATACTGGCAATAGGAGACTTTGAAAAACATGCTCTACAATTGTCATGTAACATTTGTCAACTTCATGTGTTTTTGTGCAATTATGAATATTCAAGGTAAAATTTAAAGTATTCTTTAAACCGATCATTGAAGATAATTTTTGTTTATTTCTACTGTGATAAATATATTTTTTTAAATTCTAAAAGTAGCCTGTCCAATTGTACGTTTGGTGTATATGTGCCTAAAAGTAAAGTTCGACTATCAATTTGTAGAGTATAGTCAAAAGTACTTAATATTGTTGAATATTATTAATCAATAACTTGGTGTGATCACAGTCATGGAATAAATGTAGAATAGTTTCTTCATATCGTTTACAAAATGTACATAAGTTAGTATCTATCAATTTCATTTTAAAAAGCAAGGAATTTGTTGGAATAAATCTATGTACAATTCTTGTTTGAAACCATTGTGTATAACTGTCTTTTGTGCATCTAAACACATTTCCATGAACTTGTTTCCAATCAATATTTACGTGGTTATATAATGAGTCCCATTTAACTCTGCTCGAAGGTATTTCATCATTGTGTATCAAGGTATTATAAACATATTTATTTATGTCAGTTTTAGTTAGTGTATGAAAGAAATAACAGCTAATAGAAGGATTGTGATATCCTTTTAAATCATCTTTTTTAATTGAAATATGATATTTTGAAAGGAAAGTTTTAACTGAAGTTATAATGCTATAGAAGTTTGAAAAATTCACTTTGTTTCTAGTCATTTTTTTAAAGTCCGTCCAACTTTTAAAGCTTCCATCTGCGTTTAACACGTCTTTTACATATCTTATACCACAATCGTATAATACTTTATTATAAATGTGTTTAGAGTCTACCAAAACATTATTATTAAAAAACAGAGGCATGTTAACTATATCCAGCAATTTTGTAAAACTAGATTTCGAGATAAATACGATAAAAGATTTTAAAACATCAATCCAGAAATCATTCTTTATATTGTTAATGATTTTTTCACAGTACAACATTCCAAAATTAAATAGTTTGTGTGTTTCAATTATATCATTTATGAATTTATGGCAACTTTTACCACAAACAACTAGTTTTCTTATCCATTTAATTTTCATACTTTTATTGTAACTATTGACATCAATCATTTTTAGACCTCCTTCCATATAATTCTTTGTGAAGTCAGTTTGTTTAATTTTAGCATTACTGTCCCATACGAATTCGTAAAGTGTATTGTTCAGTTGTTTCATAAATTCATTCGTTGGTGACGGTAAACTAATAAATAAGTGTGTGAGTATAGGTAATAAAAGACTTTTGACTAAAGTTATTTTTCCAATTGGTGTTAATTTTCTTCTTTTCCAATAACTTATAATGTTATTAATGCTTTTGAATTTGTGTTCAAAATTTAGTTTTATCATTTTGTTTAGATCGACATGGAACTCGAGTCCAAGAAGTTTAAATTGTGTTTCCCCCCATGATAATTTCCATTTTGTCTTGATAGATCTTGTACTATACTTCATACTGCCAATCCATATAAGTTTTGTTTTGTCGAAATTAACTTTCAAGCCAGACATATATGAAAATTTCTCGAGTAATTCCAGAGTACTTTTGATTGATTTTTCTGAACCATCTAAAAAAAGTGTTTTGTCATCAGCAAATTGTGATATGATATATTCTTCTTTTTTTATTTTTATTCCGGTTATATTTCTATCGTGTTTTAATTTAATATTAAGAATTTCAGTGCAAAGGATGAAAATATAAGCTGATATTGGATCACCTTGCCGACATCCCCTTCTGACTTTGAAATAATCTGAAAGAAAACCATTTATTTGTACGCATACCTTAGTATTATGCAGAAATAATTTAATCCACTCTTTGAACATTACACCGAAATTAAAATCTTCAAGCGCTTTTTCAATGAAATTAAACAACAGGGAATCAAAGGCTTTTTCAAAATCTATTAACATTAAAAGTCCAGGTATTCTATGTTCTTCACAATGTTGCATCATAGACTAGTCTTGTGTTTTCCCCAATAAACC
Source organism: Hippopus hippopus (assembly GCA_946811185.2). Lineage (NCBI taxonomy): Eukaryota > Metazoa > Mollusca > Bivalvia > Cardiida > Cardiidae > Hippopus > Hippopus hippopus. Next base: position 13,460,670 of record OX328096.1, read on the forward strand.
TGTCTCTTAAGAACCCAGTCTGGTCGCTTGATATGATATGATCCAAACCATATTTGATCCTATTTGCAGTACTTCCAGATGCAAGCTTATACAAAACATTTAAAAGAGTGATAGGTCTCCAGTTTTTTAAATATTTCTTTGGTTTATTATCTTTTGGTATGCAAGTTATAGTACCCAATTTAATGTTCGGTGAAAAGGGTCTAGAAATAAATGCGTGATTTAATGCTCTGACAACAAAGTGACCTATCTTATTCCAGAACACCTTATAAAATTGGTAGTGAAAACCATCCGGGCTTTTATCGTTTTTCATGTTTTTAAGTGTATATGTTACCTCATTGTATTGTAATAGTCCTTCAAGTTCCTCCTTTTGCTTTTCGTCTAGCTTATTTGAAGTACAATTTTTTAAGTCTTCCTCTAAATTGACGTCAATCAAATTGTTTGATTCAGTATATAAAGTTTTATAGTAATGTTTTGCTTCTTTAAGGATTTCCTTTTGGTCAAATAAATGATTGCCATCTTCTGTTTCTATAAAAGGAATAGTTTTTGATGTGATATGTTGTTTTTCCAAATTACAGAAGTATTTCGTCACTTTTTCTCCATTATCGACCCAGTTTGCTCTAGACCTAATAAAAGAGCCATATAGCTTTTCTTTTCGTAAGTTTTCTAACTCTGATTGTAGTGAAGATAACCTATCTTTATTCATTTCGTTTAAATTTGTCTCTAAAAAAGAAATTTCGTTTTCAATATGTTTTTCTCTCTGATATTTTGCTTTCGTTTTATAACTTGAAAATGAAATTGCTTCCTCCCGTATTTCCATTAACAATGTTTCCATAAAAAGTTGATCATCTATTATGAATTGTAACTCTGAGCGATCAATATTGATAATATTTTCTCTATTATAGACTGGTAAACAGTATTTGCAAGATAACCTTATTTATTTTTTCATTAATGAAATTAACATATTCTATATCATTTAATAATGAATTATTGAATTTCCAGTACCCTTTCCCATGTTTTAGATTAGAAAACTGTAGCTCAAGTACAATGATAGAGTGGTCTGACTTATAGCTTATATCTATATCACAATTTCTGAGGAAAGGAATTAAACTTTTTGTCGTTAAAGAGAAATCCAATCTCCCTCTCTGTAAAGATGAAAAGCGTTTCCAGGTATACTTCCGTGTCTCCTCATGTAGATGTCTAAATGGGTCCATAAGTTCTCCCTCATTCATTATCTTAACTAAAAGTTTTCTCGAATTGATATTATGATTAGAATCTTTGTAATTTTCAAAGTCAATTGAACTATCAAGAACAAGATTAAAGTCACCACATACAATGATATTATCCGTCTTTTCAAAAGAATCGATATGACTAAAAGCATTTATGAAAAATCCAGGGTTATCAGTATTTGGAGCATATATATTTGCAAGTATTATTTGTGTGTCGTTGTAAGATATATTAAAAGCAATAAATTGTCCGTTAGTATTTTTTCTGCATGCCAAAACTTTAATATCTGTACCTTTTTTGATTAGAACAGCTACTCCTTTTGAATTTGAACTACCATGACTAAAGAAACAATTTCCTTCCCATTGTTGGTAAATCTTATTTTCAATTTCTTCAAAAGAGTGAGTCTCTTGTAAACATAAAATGTCAACGTTCTTTTCTTTAAAGAGTGTAAATATATCAAATCGTTTTTTCAGTATTGTTCAGTCCACGACAATTGTAGGAACAAATTTTCAAACTACCTATATTCGGTCATCAAGAGCACCAATGTTATCGATATATCATTATTTTTAAATTCTCCTATGTAACCAATATAGTTTACTGTTAAATGTATTGTATAAGTGAATATTATGTTCGTGTGTTCTGAGTAATGTTTGTGTAGAAAGAGTAAAAAAGGTCGAGTAGAATTTGTGTACATTGTGCGAGAGTGGATATAACTGTATACACGATTTTTTATACACTATACATTATGAACGGACCTCAATTGTAACTTTGAAACCTAAAAACCGGGCCGCCACCCATAAATTGGGTTTGACCTTCGGTCTGGAATTAATTTAGGGAACAGGCAGGAAGTAAACAAATATGCCCATTATTTCTTTTCCCGCAATGTTTCAAAAGGTGTTAATATCAAAATGCAAGAACTCACATTGATGGATAGTCAAAGTTTCATACAAGCGTGTTCAATGGAATGAAAAATAGAAATTAAAAAAAAAAGAGAAAGCCGTCAGAGATCAGAGAAACGTCATGCACACACATGCTAGCCGATCCCGGTACATATTGGCTGCAAGTACATATCAAAATGTGAACCAAGATCAAACTGCACGCATATGCAGGCCGATCATGGCACACATATTGTCCACAAAAACATGTCAAAGTAGTTCTGCATAGCAGGGTATCGGGATCAATGAATAGTTAATGGAACTTAAATTTATACTTATACAAAAATGGAGAAAAAGAAACCAAGATCTGACTACCCGTACATGCAGGCCGATCATGGCACAAATTGTCCCCAAAAGCATGTCAATGTCTCTGTATAGCAAATTCAGGGGTACAATAAACAGTAAATGGAACTCATATGTGCATAAAATAAAAAACGGAGAAAGTAAACCGAGGTCAACCTGCACGTATGTGCTGGCCGACCAAGGCACAAGTTGTCTGCAAAAACATGTCAAAATAGTTCTGGAAAACAGAGTAATGGAAACAATGAACAGTGAATGGAACTCATATGTACATGAAACAAAAACGGAGAAAGTGAGCCGAGGTCAACCCGCAAGTATGTGTTGGCCGACCACGGTACACGTTGTCTGCAAACACATATCAAAATAGCTCTGCATAGCAGAGTAAGGGGACCGATGAACAGTGAATGGAACTCACATGTATATTAAACAAAAAACGGATAGAGTGAGCCGAGGTCAACCTGCACGTATGTACTAGCCGACCACGGCACACGCTGTCCGCAAAACCATGTCAAAATAGTTCTACATAGTAGAATAAGGGGAACAATAAACAGTGAATGGAACTCATGTACATTAAACAAAGAACGGAGAAAGTGAGCAGAGGTTAACTTGCACGAATGTACTGGCCGACCACGGCACACGTTGTCCGCAAAACCATGTCAAAATAGTTCTACATAGCAAAGTAAGAAGAACAATGAACAGTGAATGGAACTCATGTACATAAATCGAAAAACGAGAAAGTGAGCCGAGGTCAACCTGCACGTATGTGCTGGCCGACCACGGCACACATTGTCCGCAAAAACATGTCAAAATAGTTCTACATAGCAGAGTAAGGGGAACAATAACAGTGAATGGAACTCATATGTACATAAAACAAAAACGGAGAAAGTGAGCCGAGGTCAACCTGCACGTATGTATTGGCCGACCACGGCACACGTTGTCCGCAAAAACATGTCAACATAGTTCTGCATAGCAGAGTAAGGGGAACAATAAACAGTGAATGGAACTCATGTACATAAAACAAAAACGGAGAAATAGAACCGAGATCGGAACGCACCCCTATGCAGGCCAATCATGTCACACATTGTTCGAAAAAAAATGTTAATATAGCTCTGCATGGTAGAGTAAAACTTGCAATGAATGGAGCCCAAATATTCAAAGAATGAACAAGGTGGAACAGGAACAGACCGCACGTATACGCAGGCCGATCATGCCATACATTATCTTCACAATCATGTCAAAGTAGTTCTGCATAGCAGAGTAAGGAATACAATATAAGGATGTTACTATATGTAGACAAGTGGCCATCTTGGATGATCTAATTTTTTGGCGATATTTTAGTGACCTCATTTTTTTTTGGGCGGCATTTGTTTTTATGGTGACTATTTTGAATGACCGAGTTTTAATAAAATGGGGGGTAAGTCCTAATTCAAAAATACAAATTTTTAAGTGTTAGTGTTATGACAATATAAAGTACAAATTTTGATCAATGTTAGTTTTAATCTTACTGGAAAATGTAGAAACATGAAGAAATATAGTACAAAAATTTGACGAAAATTAGTTTTGACCAAGATTATTACCGTCAGTTCGTTTACGGCCACTGTAGGTTCATTGATTAATGAGTTTTTAATTAGTGTAGACGGGGGGGGGGAATTACACCATATTTGGGGTGTTGAGTTTTGTACAGAAATTGGTAACATACACGATTCAGAACACCTGGAAAATCCCGTGAGGTAATTAGAGTATTTCACAGTGCCTGGAGTTTACATTTTGTCTTTGAAACCTGGACTGTTTATATTACCCAGGGTTTGAATCCTATTGACGTCTGTGGATATTATTCGACAATACGGGAAAAGGCACACATTGTTGATTTTCCTTCTTTACATGATAAAGTTTACATTTTGTCATTGAATCATTTAAAACTTAGACTAATTGTTTATATTAGCCTGAATTTGAATCCTATGAAAATGAAGACAATTTCAAAAATTAATGTGGGAAAAGGAGCAGTTTGTTGATTTCCCTTCTTTACAAGATAAAACCTGTATTTTTGTCTTTGAAACTTAGACTGATTATTTATATTACCCAGGGTTTGAATCCTATTGAAGTCTATGGAGGTCATTTGATAGTACGGGAAAAGGAGTAGATTGTTGATTTTCCTTCCTCACATGATAAAGTTTGCATTTTGTCTATGATTCTTCTATTGATTGTTTATATCATCAAAGACTTGAACCCTATTGAAAATGGAGGTAATTTGGGGGTGTTGAGTTATAAGCCAAAAACTTGACACACCATATTTCGTACAGAAATTGGTACATACATTATAGTATCTTCTCAATGTCTGGAAATAATATACCAAGATATCATCTTCAATGATATATTCTAATGAAACACTTACTTGGTATAAAAGAGTGCCCATGATCGGTTAGAGTCATTCTGATTTTGGAATTCGAATAATCAACATGGATATCGTAGCATCAACATTCGAAATTATGGTGAACTCTTTTACCAACGCAGATGAACTGATGAACTTTGCAGCCACCATAAGAATTCAAGATTCCCCGATTGTGAGGTTCAGGTTGTATCAGTTACGTAAAACAGAACTTGTGTATGAAGGACCCTTACACGAAACACAGATTGCAAGTTCTTACGATAAAGATTTTGAGCTAGCGCTTGTATACGTAAGAAGAGAAGAGGAGATAGAAGGAGCTGTCAAAGCCCTTTTATTTGATGAAGAAATGGAAGAAACGTCAAGAGTCTGTGTAAATGACGGGGAATGGAACCGTCAGTCTCCAGCAATATCTGAGTACGAGTCACAACCAGGACCGTCAGGACTACAATAAGCAATGCGTAAAAAAGGAGAGAGGACATATGTAAACAAGAGGGCCATGATGGCCCTGAAGTCGCTCACCTGAGTCTTTTGACCAAACATGACTCATTTTCAATCTCTTTTGAGATAATTATTATGACAAACATTCTACCAAGATTTTCATGAGTTATTGACCCGAAATGACCCACTTGCAAACTGGTGCAAGACCAACATTCTGACCAAGTTTCATGAGTATTGCATTAAAAATGTGGCCTCTAAAAAGTACACAAGGTTTTCGAAGATTTGACCTAATGACCTAGTTTTTTTTCCGACATTACCCATTTTCATACTCTTCCAAGATATTATCAAGACAAACATTCTGACCAACCTTCAAGAGTTTGGACTAAAAATGTGGCCTCTAGAGCGTACACAAGGTTTTTCTAAGATTTGCCATGGTGACCTAGTTTTTGACCCGACATGACCCATTATCAAAATAGTTTGAGATATCATTAAGACAAACATTCTGATCATTTTTCAGGAGTTTTGGAGAGAAAATGTGGCCTTTAGAGCGTAAACAAGGTTTTTCTAAGATTTGACCTAGTAACCTAGTTTTTGACCTGACATGACCCATTTTCATACTCGTTCAAGGTATCATCAAGACAAACATTCTGACCAAGTTTCAAGACTTTTGGACTGAAAATGTGGCCTCTAGAGTGTACACAAGGTTTTTCTAAGATTTAACCTAGTGACCTAGTTTTTGACCGGACATGACCCATTTTCAATCCTGTTTGAGATATCATCAAAACAAACATTCTTTCCAACTTTCAGGAGTTTTGGACCGTAAATGTGGCCTCTAGAGCGTACACAAGGTTTTTCTAAGATGTGACCTAGTGACCTAGTTTTTGACCCCACAAGACCCATTTTCGAACTTGTTCAAGATATTATCAAGACAATCATTCTGACCAACTTTCAAGAGTTTTAGACCGAAAATGTGGCCTCTAGAGCGTACACAAGGTTTTTCTAATATTTGACCTGGTGACCTAGGTTTTTACCCGACATTACCCATCATCGAACTATCCGAGATATTATCAAGACAAAGATTCTGACCAAGTTTCACAAGTATCGGACTGAAAATGTGGCCTCTAGAGCGTACACAAAGTTTTCTTAAGATTTGACCTAGTAACCTAGTTTTTGACCCGACATGGCCCATTATCGAACCCGTCCGAGATATTATCATGACAAACGTTCTGACCAAGTGTCACGAGTATCCGACTGAAAATGTAGTCTCTAGAGTGTACACAAGCTAAAAGTTGACGACGCACGACGGATGTCGGACACAGCACGATCACAAAAGCTCACCTTGAGCACTTCGTGCTCAGGTGAGCTAAAAATGCGGCGGTTGACAGGACATATTTGATTAAAATTAATGAAAAACATCAAGGTCAGGACTTACGTGACATTCAAGATGGTCTCCATCACATGTTTGAGGATGTGTTAAATCAGGCCAGAGGGGACTTAGCGGGAAATGACTTAGGTCGTGTAGTTATTTACCACGATGGGCTGCACGATCCTATTTCGTTCCCCTGCAGACCTGGGACCAACTTGATGTAAATAAAGTGATGGAGGCCATAGAAATAGTGTTAAATAGTTACCAAGAACTTTTAATTAATGAAAGCTTTATCATCGTCATAGGAACAATAGACTTACCTAAAGGAGGTGCAAGACGCAGAATAACCTAGATTAAGGGAAAGAAAAACTCTGCACTTAAAAAAAAAAACGTCGTGACCATAGAAAACGAAGACAACATGTGTATGGCGAGAGCGATAGGGGTCAGCTGGGCAAAACTTAAAAGGTGTACTCCGGAAGAATGGAAGGAGGTGACGAAAAGTAGAAACGGTAAAAGTAATCTTGATTTAATTTTGGAACACCAAAAAGTACCCTTGACCTATTACAAGGATCTTATAAAGAAAAACCTCAAACAGCAAGGACAACTGGCGGTTACCATTTGTCAGAAGGCAGGCGTTCCTTAAGAAAGACCGGCATGTCTCAATGATGTTGAGGCGTTCGAAGAACTCCTTGGGGTTCGCGTGATGGTGGTGAGTGCACGTCTAGGCAACAAGTTTATTACGGCACCAAGCAGCGATGATCGTCCATGCATTTATATTTATTTAGTCGATGACGACCATTTTCACGCCATCACCAACATCACGGGGTTCTTCAGCGCCAGATATTTCTGCGACAAATGCCTCAAACATTATAATAACAAAAAAGGGCACGAATGTGAAATAAAGTGTATCGTTTGTAAACGAAATTTGTGTTACGATGAGGAGCCTGTCAAATGCGAGGACTGTAACATGACTTGCAGATCAACAGAGTGTTACGACGAACACAAGAAGGTCCCTTTACATACTAATGGAAAAAAGAAAGGACAGCCCAATGGCCCTTCTCAATATCTCGAGCGGAAATAAGGGTACATAGCGGGAGAGTCCTGAATCATTTTGTCATGAGCCAAAAGCAAATCGTTCTGTATCCATTGAATACATAGCTTGAAACGGGCATCAATAATTTGCACCTTGTAACTTGGAGTTAACGCATCCATAATGATTCGAAAGGCATCGGATGCCTGCCAAAATTTAAGCCCCATTTGCACTCCGTTTATAAGCAACTTGGGTTGTTGAAACAAGTCCACCGGGATACAACCTTGTAGATCTATATTTGTACCTCCCTTGGTCTTATTATATCTTACGAATAAACCAGAATTCGTTCCAGTTTTGGGATCGCTATCATCCAGATTCGGGTCATCCTTGTAAAATAATTGACTGGTCAGGAAACCTTCCTGCATAGATCGATTGGTATTCAATAAGGTGTCAATGTAGGCCTTATACGGATGCGTAGTTCCGCTATTCGGGAGTGGTTTTTGTTGTAAATGAAAACAGTGTGCAAGGGTAAATTGATTAGTCCGAGCGTATCATCTTCTGACACGGGTGTACCGTCTTGTAGAGCAAGTCTTAATTTCAGCCTCAATTAACATTCCTTCAAGTTGATGAAGGCGCTGGCCTGTGGTGGTATATTAAATTCCAAGCTCAATGAAGAATCGGTTACGGGATTAATGGATCGGAATTCGATCCAATCTTTCAATAACAAGGACCAATCTTTCGGGATTGGCTTAAATAACGATAATTCTTCACTGTGCTGCATTTTACGATTCATGGTAATTTTCAAAATGCCCAGTCAGGATCTTTGTGATATGTTTTGTGAGTCTTCTTACGCTTGGTATTCTTATGATCTTCGTCATCATCATTCTTACGTTTAATTTGAAATTTTGCCCTGTCGACTGCTTCGGCTAACGGAATACCATTTTTACCTGAGGTGTTTTGACTTTTTCAAGTTTTTCTTCCATCTCTCGCAGCAGTTTATTCTTTTCTTCTAGTATTTTCTCCAAATTCCTTACTTGATCTGGGATATGGTGTTTCGGTTTGAAATAGTTAATCCAATACTCCACATCTTCTTTGTACGGAACCCATTTCTGTAGTTTCGAATGAAAAACGTCTATGGATCCCATGATTTCTTGAAATGAAGGACACAATGAAAATCATTCGAATTCAAATCAATGAGTTTTAAATCTTCGCCTTTTAACGACAGTCTAATAGTGTTAAATCTCTTGACACTCACGGGTCTATAACGCCGATGAAGACATTCGGTAAATTTAAATTTCTTGTATCTTGTTTCGATTTCTATATTGGTGAGAACGGGTTGTAACTTGTTCCTGACGAACGTTTCCTCTATGATATCACAATTCAAATACAGTCGCTTACTTCGAGGTGTAAAGTCGCAGGTCAATGACGATTCTACGAGAGCACACAACCAACTTCCTTCTAAAATATAGTCTTTAGAAAACTGGAACAAGAAATCGGCGTTATTCTTACGTATATCGATAGATTCTGCGCTATTTAAATACAGGTAAAAATCTGTCATTCTTCTCTCGTTGTTCTCAATTCGTCCAGTATGGTAGGAATGAGATACACAGTGCGTAATAAAATGGGTATAAATGAATGAAATCGTCGAAGTAAAGTCTTCTTACGTCTAGTTGAAATGTTGTTTGAGCATAGTGTGCGTAACAATAGTCTCCTCTTTTCAAAAACTTGAACATATCTTCTCATTGGGTTAATGACTCCGTTAAGGATACGTTTGCCACCTCGATGATAGTCTTTAGTTGATGGTTAGTTAAATTCTGCAGTAAATTCTTCCTTACTGTTGTTTTGGCCTCTTGTAGGTGTAGTAAATAAGCAATTTGTAGATAGACTGTAGAGTGTTCCATGGTTGAATTGGTTAAATACTCATTCCTTCTTACGCGTATAGAGTTCGAGTTCAAATAATGTGGGATAAACAACCTCGTTACACCCGTTATGACCACTTTCCCTGTATGAAAACAACAAAAATGCACCCCTTCCCGTTTAAAGTTAAGAGAAGGAAATATCTCCGGTTCGTATACAACATCTCTATCGAAAGACAAACGCTTCAAATCCAAATCGGAACTGAGGGTATGGCTCATAGACATGGTTAAAAGTTTCACGTCCGTTAAATTCACAGGATGTCCGCAATTCTGAAGTAGTCTGGCATATTTCCGTATTCGTTTGTACCCCTCTCTTTTATACGAAACTTTGCCGTTACAGTTGATAATACCGTTAGAAAACACTAAACAGTTTCCTCCTATTTTTTTGTGCTGCCATGTAAGTCCGGTGAATCGTGCTGGGTCATACCGCTCATTCGTTATTTTGTAGAAGAGTTGTCTTAAATCAATAGGACAACTGAGTTGAGCGCTGTAGACCACGTTTGTGATGATCATGACCGTTTGACTGTCTGGATATAAATGATAAAAAAAATCCTAGGTTTCAGCCCTTTTAAATGTCTCTGGTTGTTTACGAGTATTGCGTAACATCGGTTTCCAGTATCCAGCTGTCATACTTTTTTGGCCAGTGTAACCATCGCACTAGGACTTCCCGTTTCTTATTGCGTGTCCTTCTTTTCAATATTTTTTCGATGCTAAAGTCGGTACTGTCGTTAACGTTTATAGCTTGTAATTATTGTTCGTAAAACGTACCGTCAATCTTATCGTTGTCCCAGTCTACTAACGTATAAACTGGAAGTCCTTGTCTTTTGAAGCATGATTTGATTTTGAAGATCTCCCCTGTCCATTTTTGCGAGTATTCTCTGTCAAACAGGGACCTGATGTGCGACAATCGTACAGTCTGACCGATTTTATATTTGTATTTTTTAATAACGGGCTTTTTTCGTTTACTTCCTTTGGTTCTAATGAGATACTGTCGAATACGACTTTCCCCTTCATTTTCCGAGGAAATTGCTGCCGGGTTTTCTCCAAGACTCCTGTGGGTAGTATGATTGTAACTATGTACAACATCCTGTAAAATGTTGATGTATCGACGGGTTCTGTTCTTGAGTAGGTATTGAAAAATCTTGTGTTTTATGGTTTTAATGACTCTTTCGGCGTAATTCGCTTTTGTTCCGTGTTATATGTGTACAAATGATGTATATTTTGACTTTTTAAATATGTATTTACTTCTTTGCTTCTAAATTCCATTCCTCGGTCCGTGCGAATTGTGTTTGGTTTTTTGGGGCCTGACAGTATACGTTTCAATGCCATGACTACATCCGCACCTTGTTTACTCGTTATTGGTTGAACTTGCACAAAACGAGAAAAAATGTCAATCGCTACCAAAACATATTTAATGCCATCATTGTTTTTTTGTAAATCGACCATGTCCATGAGACCTATATCCCACTGACTGTCAATTCCGTCAATAATTACTCTGGATCGTACAAATCGGCGTCTAGCTCCCCTCGTAAGCGAATAGGACTCTTGATCTTGTAGCCATTTCCGTATTCGATGTCTACCAATGTTGTATTCACCCTGTGCTTTTACATACTGGTACAATTTCTTGGGGGCGCTAATACTGGCAGGATTACTGGAATCAAAATGAATAGAGGACAAGTATGTTTTCCAGCCATCCATTTTTTAATCAAATATACATAACATACTTTCTTACAAAATATAGTATTACAACAAAACTGGATACAAAGATCTAATTTGGTATGCATGTATAAGAGCGAGAAATCGTTCCATTTCAATTTTTGTTTCTATATGTCTATTATGCATTCATTCACCAATCAATGAAACTATTATATGCGCAAGTCCAAACATGATCACCAGTTTATAAATTCATTCGGGTTACACTCTGCACACTGAAGGGCTCCTAACTGGTTCATATGATCACTCTGCAGGTAACAGGGTACCACACCGTCCAATTCTGGTAAGGTTATTCCAATGGTTGGTATAAGTTCTTTTAATCGATTGTATTCTTGGGGTCTCAAGCAGATGCCTTTTTTGGTCGGCACTACTTCTTCATTCGGTATCCAATATTGTCTACTATATATCTACGCAAACGCTGTTTGCACCAATACTGCAATACACGTTGCCCGCAATGTGATACCCATACGATAGCTTACTTTGGAGGGCTTTGTCCACATACTCTATCTGATCCACCAAGTTCTTCCATCGCATCAACGGTAAGCTTATGCCTTTCTTTGTCGGTTTATCACCTTGCCATTTTCTGATATCCACTCTCATATCCCCTTTCCACTCATTCACTTGTACGTATCTCTCATTTCCGAGACTGAATTTGCATCTGAAGTTTGCCATATTCTTGGTCGAGTGTTGAAACTCTTATGACTGCAAAGGTTGTTACTTTATGTTTTATAAATTAAAGTCTATTCTGATTGGTCGGTTTGTTCTTGCATCTAATTGGCTGTTATCATTTCTATTTTTAGATGCAACGTCAGCATTCTGTATTCTGATTGGTTCTTTTAATCACCTTCGTCATAATCTAATAAGAGAAAACTTGTCCAAACACGTTTTTTTTTTTTTCAGTTAATTCATTATGCAACTGGACAAGCAGTTATCACAAAAATGACATTTTTTGTCCTAGTAAATATCACTTAGATCTTATTGCTCGGTTCACTGGTATATCCGAAAAGTCCAATGTCATAACCAAAAGTTTTAGTCAGTTCAAAACGTTCACCATTCTGATTCTCTGTGTTAGGATTATTTAAACACTTTTGTATAGCACTGTACATAACCCGCTCACTAAAAATTACAGAAGCACTAAAATTATATGCATCCAAGTGCTTTTCGACAGCATGGGTCGAAAGTGTAAACATAAGTTTCATGATGGAGTTTAAAATGAAATAAAAGATTGTCCCAAAAATGTCTTTTAAATATGAACTTATCAATGACGCCATAATGTATTATCCAATGAAAGAGCTTTTAAAATTAACCGATGAAATAAAAACGTGTAAGGACATACGCTAAACTATTTTTGTCCCATTTTTATTGCAATTTATAGGAAAAAATGAGAAAATGACGTCATTTCCGGTCTCTATCTTGAATGAAACCCTCTTAAAAAGAATCTTGCGGAAAAATTAATACACTTAGACACCAAGATCATGAAAATCGGTTCATAAACAACAATTTTAGCCATATTTTTGTTAATGTTAGTGCATTAATAACGTATCTGAAATCTTTCAGGCAAAATTACGATCTTACGATGATCTCTAGGTAAATTTTGATTTCAAATTTGAATTCCCAGGGAAAAATTATCGTAGACAGACACCAAGAACGTAAAAATCGGTCAATTAATACAGATTTGAGCCATTTTTGTACCAGTGGATGCCAAAAGCATGTATCTCCCAAAACTTTAATCCTTGTATCTCCGTCGTTATTGAAGTGACGCCTACAAAACTATACATTTTCTTGATCATTGTAAAAAGACCATTTCAATGACACCTATATCGATTCGATCTAACTTCAAAAAAAAAATCGATATTTTTAAGAAAATGAGTATTAGGCATGAAACGACTGAAAATTGAAAGATAATGAGGGGAGTCAAAATGAAAGGGTAAAGTGTCATATATCATTTCCTCTTATTATTTCCAGAAATTGAGAAGATACGATCATGTATGTACCAATTTCTGTACGAAACTCGACACTCCAATTATGGTGTGTTGAGTTTTTGGCTTATAACTCAACACCCCCAAATTACCTCCATTTTCAATAGGGTTCATGTCTTTGATGATATAAACAATCAGTAGAAGAATCATAGACAAAATGCAAACTTTATCATGTAAAGAAGGAAAATCAACAATCTACTCCTTTTCCCGTACTATGGAATGACCTCCATAGACTTCAATAAGATTCAAACCCTGGGTAATATAAACAATCAGTCTAAGTTTCAAAGACAAAAATACAGGTTTTATCTTGTAAAAAAGGAAAATCAACAAACTGCTCCTTTTCCCACATTAATTTTTAAAATTGTCTTCATTTTCATAGGATTCAAACTCAGGGTAGTGTAAACAATCAGTCTAAATTTTAAATGATTCAATGACAAAATGTAAACTTTATCATGTAAAGAAGGAAAGTTAACAATGTGCTCCTTTTCCCGTATTGTCGAATGACATGCATAGACGTCAATAGGATTCAAACCCTGAGTAATATAAACAGTCCAGATTTCAAAGACAAAATGTAAACTCCAGGCATTGTGAAATACTCTAATGACCTCACGGGATTTTCCAGGTGTTCTGAATCGTGTATGTACCAATTTCTGTACAAAACTCTACACACCAAATATGGTGTGACCCCCCCCCCCCGTCACACTAATTAAAAACTCATTAATCAATGAACCTACAGTGGCCGTAAACGAACTGATGGTAATAATCTTGGTCATTTGAGTATAGGACGTTGAAGGGTACACATCTACAGAAAAGTACCATTATTTTTATTCTAACATTTTTCCGTTATTTTGTGCATGTTTTATGTTGTCATATTTTTTTTTCCAATTAACTCAAAACTAATTTTTCGTCAAAATGTTTGTACAATATTTCTTTTTGTTTCTACACTTTCCAGTAAGATTAAAACTAACATTGATCAAAATTTGTACTTTATATTGTCACAAGACTAACACTCAAAAATTTGTATTATTGAATTAGGATTTACTCCCTATTTTATTAAAACTCCGTCATTCAAAATGGTCACCATAAAATAAAATACCGCCAAAAAAAATCAGGTCACTAAAATACCGCCAAAAAATTAGGTCATCCAAGATGGCCGCTTGTCTACATATAGCAACATCCTTATATGCAAATGAGTTACTATTTATAGTAACTATGTCATCCAATATGGCGCCCGTTTGTTTACTGTCAAAGTGGCCCGTATACTACTCACACGTCTGCACAAATGTCTAGAAGCAATGGGCTTACCGCTCACTGTTCCACACATTTACTCAAATGTCAAGACGCAATTGGCTTACTGCTCACTGTTCCACACATCTACACTAATGTCTAGAAGCAATGGGCTTACCGCTCATTGTTCCACACATCTACACAAATGTCTAGAAGCAATGGGCTTACCGCTCACTGTTACAAACATCTACAAAAAATGTCAAGACGTAAAGGGCTTACTGTTCCCGGGTCCACACATCTACACAAATGTCTAGACGTAAAGTGCTTACTGTTCAATGGTCCACACATCTACACAAATGTCTTGAAGTAAGAACGTACTGCTCACTGTTCCAAACATCTACACAAATGTCTAGAAGTAAGGACTTACTGCTCAACGGTCCACACCTACACAAACTTCTAGAAGTAAGGACTTACTGCTCAATGGTCCACACATCTACAAAATTGTCTAGACGTAAAGTGTTTACTGCTCAATGGTCCAAACATCTACAAAAATGTCCAAGCATAAATGGCATTGTTCTAAACATATACACAATGTCAAGGCGTAAAGGGCTTACCACTCATTGTTCAAAACATCTAGGCAAATGTCTTAACGTAAAGGGCTGCCGCTCAGTGTTCAAAACATCTTCACCAGTTTATTTATGACGCATCACTATCCTGAACACGATAAATAGTAACGTTAATACACGGTCCGCATGACTCAAACTTTGTCGCTAAAAAGTAGTAAGCGGAAAATGGCCGCTATAAATAATATATCTGTGGAGAAATCAAGCCTACTTTTCACTCCAAGTTTCTTAAAAATATAATAATTTCAAACGAGAAAAATGATATTAAAAATAAACTGTGCAGGCTGACCTGAGCCGATACTTTTTTGTAGATGCATTAAACGCCCTTTTTCACAGAGTATGATATCATATGGAAAGGGATCCCGAAGCTTATCGATTTACTGGCCTTACAGCGTTTCAGACTCGAGATTAAAAAAGCCCAAAGGAATGACAACGACAAAATTAACCCATTTGCAGACAACGCCAATTTCAAACTTCTCCAATTTGAAAGTATTTGCTGACGACAAACTGAATGTGGCTCAATTTCTGGGATCTGGTTTTTGAGCGAGAATAAAACATTATGGGAAAAGGAGAAAATGCTGGTTTCTGCCAGCATTTTCTCCTTTTTCTACAATGTATTCAAAAGTTTTCCTTGACAGGGTCGTTAAAATTCGGGGTTTTGTGGTAAAGGGTTAACAAAAAAAGACCTTGCTTATTCGCAAAAGGAACAACATGTGTTATCCGATTGATGTGAGGAAAAATACTCGGAAGTAGCATTTCTTCCTTTCCCACAATGTTTTCAACCGCTTTGAAGACAATTTATGTTTTTCGTACCAAGATTAATTTGTTGTCTGCAAGTACTTACGATTCTGCCGAATCTAAAATTGGAAAATATTTTGTCAAACTTAAAAGTATTTGAATTCGAAAAATTGTTAAATAAATGGGGCTCATTTGTCTTTGAAAGGGTAGAATTTGAACAACATTTGATTTTTCGTCTGCAATTGCTTTCATTTAGACAAGTCTAAAATTTATTTGTCTGGTATAGAATTAACCATGACCAAAATCCATCTGTGTGATTATATCGTTCAAAAATCGATTGGAAATTACTTACATTCCTTTTTCTTTCCTTACTATTATTATGATTATTCATTCCTACAGCGGTTTAGAACTGCCACCACTAATCAGGTTCCAATACAATCTTACTAATCAAGTAATTTTGTTTTGACCGAGTTATAGACCCGAGGTCTGCGGTATTAACCCGAGCCCTTCGGCCTCGGGTTAATACCGCAGATCTCGGTCTCGGGCTAATACCGCAGACCTCGATCTCGGGATGAATAACGCAGACATTCGGTCTCTGGCTTATACCGCAGACCTCGGGTCTCGGATTAATACCCTTTAAAAGAACCAATGTTATGTAAATAGGATATACATGTAAGCTGTTTTCATTATCACTTTCACTCTATATACAGAGTATTCTAGAAACATAAAGAACATTCAGTGGTTTTTCCATTGTGGTTATTTTTAGAAACAGGTTGTTAGTAAACAAGTTGTTTACCAATCCATGTTGTCATCTTTCTAGAAAAGACTAATCTAGAACTTTCCAAGCTGATATAAATAGGATTGACTTACTTGGTGGATTGGATTTTGAACTTAGACTTGTGGCTTGGAGGATACAGAATTAGTGAAAAGTGTTGGATTTATATTGGAATATAGATCTGTAAGTTGGAATCATTTATTTTTTAAACAGGTTGCTCATATCTATTTGCAAGTTAAAACTATTGTTAATTTAGGTTTTAGGAACCAGAAATTTAATACTTTTTGTAGTCTAAACATAATTCTTAATTTTGAGGGACTTATTCTATTTCTTGTTCTAAGATTAAAAATTGTCAAAATTTCATTCAAACTTAACTGTTATTGTACTCTTTTGTCTTTAAGATTAATAAATATTGTTAATTGTGAAAGGCTTGTTACTGGTTTTCTTTCTAGTTACGCTTGTCTCGTAACAGAAATTGGGGGCTCGTCCGGGATTGATCATCTAGTTATTTTGGATATACTTTGAAATTATTTTGAATTTGTTACAGTATTAAAGTTCATTAGATAATAAATAATAATAAAAAAATGAAATTTAATTTTTATTCTACTGAACCAGCAAAAAGCAATCATGTCTTTTGATCTTGAAAAATTTACCGCTGAGCCTTCTCAGGAGTTGTTAATTTTGGCAAAAAAGTCGGATTTATTAGATCTCGCTTCTTATTATAAACTGACTGCCATTAAAGGTACTATGTTAAAGCATGAAATTAAGAATTCTATTGTTCAGTTTTTAGTTGATGAAGAAATGCTTGACTCGTCTGCTCTGTCTCTTATTCTTGTGTCTCAGACAGACGTTAAAACTAATACTGAATTAGAAAAATTAAAACTACAGATAGAAAAAGAAGAAAGGATGAAAGAAAAAGAATTAAAATTGAAATTAGAACAAGAAGAAAGGATGAAAGAAAAAGAATTAAAATTAAAACTAGAACAAGAAGAAAGGATGACAGAAAAAGAATTTGAGCAAGAAGAAAGAATGAAAGAAAAAGAATTAGAGTACCGGTATGTTGAATTAGAAGAAAGAGAAAAGGATAGGCAATTTCAGATGAGAATGAAAGAATTAGAAATAGAAAATAAAGAAAAACCATCTTTGCATATGATTAATGATTTTGACATAACAAAACACCTCAGACTTGTTCCGCCATTTCAAGAATAGGAAGTTGATAAATACTTTTCACATTTTGAAAGATTTGCTGAAAATTTGAAATGGTCAAAAGAACACTGGACCTTACTCTTGCAAAGCGTTGTAACTGGAAAGACTCGCGATATTTTTTCTCAACTAAGTAATGAACAGCTTTCTGATTATGATAATGTTAAGGAATTGATTCTAAAGGCTTATGAATTGGTACCTGAAGCATATAGACAAAAATTTAGGAATTGCAGAAAAGAAAATGATCAAACCCATGTTGAATTTGCTAGAACTAAAAAACAATTATTTGATAGGTGGTGCCATTCAAAGAAAATAGATTCAGATCATGGAAAACTTAGACAATTATTGTTAGTTGAAGAATTTAAAAGGTACATTAATTCAGATATAAAAATTTTCTTAGATGAGAAAGAAGTTGAAACTTTAGAAGAAGCTGCTTGCTTAGCAGACAACTATGCCTTGACGCATAAGGTCTCTTTCATAAATAAATCAAACCCTAGAAAATCTTTTTATTCATCTACTGGTCCTAAACCAAATTTTAATCAAAATAATGACAATTCCAATCAGAATATTCCCAAACCCAAGTCTCCTTATGAAGCCAAAAGTCAAAACCCCTTATCTCAACCCACTTGTAATTATTGCAAAGAATCAGGCCATATTATTTCTGAATGTCCTGTTTTAAAAAGAAAACGGGAAAAACAAGAAAGTTTTAAGCCTACTGGCTTTACTTCATTAAAGTCCACACCTCAGTCATGTTTTAAGGACCAAACCATTGTCCAGGCCAAAGTACCTGAGACTGATACTGTTATGGAGATTTATGAACCATTCTTGTCAGATGGTTTTGTGTCACTAAAAAGTGATTTTGCCCAGTCTACCCCTATTAAAATTTTACGTGATACTGGAGCTTCTCAATCTCTTATTTTAGCAGATGTCCTGCCTTTTTCTGAGAAGACTTCTTCTGGGACAAGTGTCCTTATTCAGGGTGTAGAATGTGGATTTGTTCATGTTCCGCTTCATAACATTTATTTGTCTTCAGACTTAATTAATGGTCAAGTGACTGTTGGTATCAGAAAAAATTAACCTTTTAAAGGTGTTCATTTGTTATTAGGCAATGATTTAGCCGGAGATAAAGTAATTGTTAATCCACTTGTAACTGACACACCTTGCATGGATCAATCACCCGATCCGATTGAGGAAGAAATTCCTGACCTTTACCCGTCATGTGCAGTTACTAGAGCTACGGCAAAGAAAGCCATTTTGACTGAAAATCAGTCTGATATTGACTTATCTGATTCTTTGTTGGGTCATTTATTTAAAAATGAAATTAACAGATCTATTTCACAAAACCCGTCTGAAAGTCAGACAAATTCTAAACATAATTCATCAGAATTTGATTATATATCTTCACCCTTAGTTAATGAAGGCCATGATGCAAGGTCAAGGTCAAAACTAAGTAAAGGCCAACACAATGATCCAGAACTTGCACCTTTATTTCAAAAAGCTGTCAGTGAAACTGATCTTTCACAGGAACCTGTCTGTTTTTATGTAAAAAATGGAATATTAATGAGAAAGTGGCGCGCTCCTGAAGTCTCTGTTGATGATGAGTGGGCTGTCAATCATCAAGTCGTCGTTCCTAATCTTATAGATCAGAAATATTAAGCTTAGCTCATGAAACACCTATGTCAGGTCATTTAGGTATCAATAAAACCTATCACATAATTCTTAATCATTTTTATTGGCCTGGTCTAAAAGCAGATGTATCAGATTATTGTAGGTTTTGTCATACTTGTCAAATGGTAGGCAAACCCAACCAGGTCATACCTAAAGCTAAACTACAGCCGATCCCTGCATTTGATGAACCTTTTAGCAGGATTATAATTAGTTTAAACATATTTTATTTGCAAATTCAACTAAAATGTACAAGATAATTTACAAATACAGTTCAAAATTTTATGCAAAATGGATAAGAACGAAAGCAATGCTTATAATGTTCTTCTCCAAGTTGATAGCCTAAACAAACGAATACAAGTCATAAATTTAACTTAATATGCTATACAGTGAGAGATAATATTATTAATAATTGTTTGGGAATAGGGAAGAAATATGTTTTGATTGGAAAACTATGAAATGAGTTAGACTGAGAAGTACAGGAAGAGAAAGGGGAAAGATAAGGTAATGAAGAGATAGTGTAAAGTAGATAAGGCAAAGGAGTGTTCTTAAAAGGCTTTTATATGGTGAAAATATAAATTTGTTCCATTCTATAGTAAGCGTCAGTATTCCTGATAAAATTTAATAAAGGTAGAAAACAAAATTATCATATTGGAAATCGATTGCTTAACCTAATAAATGTTTGAACTTCAAGAAAAATTTTCTCGTTGTCACGATATAGAAGATTACCTTTCCCAAAGAGTAACATCTCAAGATCAATATTACCAAATACTGATACTGCATTAAATAGACTAGTCCTAGTAGCATCATAATTATTACATTCAAAAAAGAAATGTTCACTCGTCTCAATCCCACCACAAATACAGAGAGGGAAGTCAACAATATTTTTCAGAAATAAGTGGTGATTGAGAAAGCTACATTTGTTTCTGATTTGTGTATGTATAACCTGTAGCTTCCTTTCTCCAATAAAGTACAGCTTGTTGGGACCGGGTTTGTCCCGATTCAGATAGTACTGAAAACACGATAATGAATCTTCATTTCGTATTTCAATTGGTAGTTCGTTCCAGTCTTCAATGACTGCGGGAAGGAAAGACTTTTTGTAAAGTTCAGTTCTACATTGTGGGATTCGATGATTTTGAGAGCCACGGAGGCTGTATAAGGTTATGCTACCGACACTTTGAGGTACTAATGAGCTCAAGGTGTTAGGACTTAGTCCTTTGACCATTTTAAAATATATTATCAGTTTATGCTTGCGCCTTCTGTCATGCAGGGATTCCCATCCTTCCTCCTTGGCAAGATCATCAAGGGATGCTAATTTTGTACAGCCAGTCACTATCCTAGCAGATTCTATCTGAATTTTGTCAAGTTGTTCTTTCAAATATTGTGGGCAGTTATCCCATACTACATCTGCATATTCAATTAAGGATTATAATTGATTGTGTGGGTCCATTGCCAAAAACTAAAGGCTGGTAATGAGTACATTTTGACTATTATATGTGCTTCCACCCGTTTTCCTGAAGCAATAACTTTAAGAAATATAAAATTTAAAACAATTGTCAAAGCTTTAGTGAAATTTTTCACTTTTGTAGGACTTCCTAAATCTGTACAATCTGATCAAGGATCAAATTTTATGTCAGGCATTTTCCAACAAGTGATGCACGAGTTGGGAATTAAACAATATAGGTCATCTGCATATCATCCTGAAAGCCAAGGTGCCCTTGAACGGTTACACCAGACCTTAAAAAAATATGATAAGGTCATATTGCTTTGACACACAAAAGGATTGGGATGAAGGTATACATCTTTTACTCTTTGCAGTAAGGGAGTCTGTACAGGAATCTCTTGGTTTAGTCCTTTTGAGCTTGTTTTTGGCCACACAGTTCGTGGACCTTTAAAACTTTTAAAAGAAACATTTCTTTCACAAGAAGACTTTCCATTAAATTTACTTCAGTATGTATCTGATTTTAGAAACAGATTATTTAAAGCTTGTGAGGTTGCAAAATCAAATTTAAAGAAAATTCAATGTAAAATGAAAGAAAGATATGACAAGAATACTAAAGAAAGAAATTTTAAACCTGGAGATAAAGTTTTAGCTCTTCTACCAATTCCTGGTAGACCTCTACAAGCAAGATATTTTGGTCCTTATTCTGTAGAGAAAAAGTCAGTGACTTAAATTATGTGATAACAACTCCTGACAGGCGAAAGCAAAAGCAATTATGTCATATTAATTTGTTAAAAGAATATGTTGATAGGGATAATTCAAATATTTCACCAATAAATGTAGTTTCCTCAGTCCCTCAAAATCAGAATCACATTAACCATGAAGACATAAATTGTGAAGAAATTAACTTTGACAAGTCTAACCCTATTTGTTCAAAACTTCAGAATTCTGACATTTCAAGAAATTTAGATAAAAAACTTTCACATTTAGATAATAATCAAAAAGATGAATTAAAAAAGTTAATTTCTGAATATGAGCATCTGTTCCCTGATATTCCAACACGGACAGATACAATATACCATTATGTGGACATTGAAAATTCAAAACCAGTGAAACAAAATCCATATCGAATGAATCCCAAGAAACTGGAGCATCTTAGAGAGGAAATAAAGTATCTATTGGACAATGATTTTATTGAACCTGGTCAAAGTGAATGGAGTTCTCCCTGTATTCTTGTACCAAAGCTAGATGGAACTTTTCGTATGTGCACTGATTATAGAAAAGTTAATACTGTGACCAAAACTGATTCGTTTCCAGTGCCAAGAGTAGATGACTGCATTGACAACATTGGTCATGCAAAATATGTAACCAAATTTGATCTTCTAAAAGGATTTTGGCAAATTCCTCTCACTGAAAGAGCTAAAAAGATCTCTGCATTTGTAACTCCTGATGGACTTTATCAATACAAAGTTATGCCTTTTGGGATGAAAAACTTGCCGGCAACATTTCAACGTCTTATCAACATGATAATATCTGGATTGGACGACTGTAGGTCCTATATTGATGACGTCACCATTCACAGCGATGATTGGGATGAACATCTAAAGACTATCAGAGAATTTTTTGACGACTGAGTAAAGCCAAATTAACAATTAATCTTGTTAAAAGTGAATTTTGTCATGCTAGTTTAACATTTTTGGGTCATGTTGTTGGACAAGGACAGGTAAAACCCGTAGAAGCTAAAGTAAAAGCTATTTCTGATTTTCCTGTACCTACATGCAAAAGACAAATTATGAGATTTCTTGGTATGGCTGGTTACTACAGGAAATTCTGTGGTAATTTTTCTGTCATTGCTGAGCCACTGACAAGTCTTCTCAGCAAACACAAAAAATTTATATGGAATGATGATTGTCAAAAAGCTTTCGATAAAGTAAAAGCCATACTAAAAAGTGAACCAGTTCTTTTAGCTCCTAATTTTGAAAAAGAATTTAAGCTTGCAGTAGATGCTAGTGATACTGGTGCAGGTGGTGTTTTACTTCAAGAAGATTGTAATGGTGTAGATCATCCAGTTAGTTATTTTTCTAAAAAGTTGAACAAACATCAGAAAAACTACTCAACAATAGAAAAAGAGTGTTTATCTATCATTCTTGCTCTTCAGCATTTCGAAATATATTTGTCGTCTTCTCCTGCATCCATCATTGCATATAGTGATCATAATCCTCTGATTTTTATCCATAAAATGAAAAACAAGAATCAATGTTTACTCCGGTGGAGTCTGTTTTTACAAGAATATAACATGGATATCAGACACATAAAAGGTAGGGATAATATTATCCCTGATGCTTTGTCTAGAGTTTAACTTGTAAATAGTTAACATTCGTCTTTATGTATAATATATTATCATGTACAGTTTAGTGTAATGATAGGTTTTATATTCTAACAAAAGAAAGTTTTAATTCTTAAAACTTTCTTTTCCTTTAGGAGGGGAAGTGTTATGTAAATAGGATATACATGTAAGCTGTTTTCATTATCACTTTCACTCTATATACAGAGTATTCTAGAAACATAAAGAACATTCATTGCTTTTTCCATTGTGGTTATTTTTAGAAACAGGTTGTTAGTAAACAAGTTGTTTACCAATCCATGTTGTCATCTTTCTAGAAAAGACTAATCTAGAACTTTCCAAGCTGATATAAATAGGAGTGACTTACTTGGTGGATTGGATTTTGAACTTAGACTTGTGGCTTGGAGGATACGATAATTTTATCTCGAATGTAAGCTTCGTGCACGATTGAGAAATTTTGCGTTAAAATATTAAGTTTATCGTGATATTTTTTCAGGAAACTTTTCACTATCTCGATAAAATTTCCAGGAAACTTTAATATATTGCGATAGTTTTCTAAAATTATCATGATAGCTATCTCGTATCTCGTGGCAGAAATATGCCGCTATTTATGGCGATAAACTTAATATTTTACTGCAAAATTTCTCAATAGTGCACGAAGCTGACATTCGAGATAAAATTATCGTAATAGTTCTATCTGTTTCTCGATATCTATAAACAGAAAGTTTATCATTTGGATGAACAAGGTAGTTTTTGACTTTACAAGATTACAGTAAGTAAAAATTCGAATCATTAACAATTGAAGCTTAATTGGTAAATTTTAACAAGACTCGAAATAAACAGAAGTCTGTAAAATCACAAAGACGACTCGAAATGCCTCCTACGAACAACTTAAAACCATATTCAGGGAGAAGGAGAATTCATAAGGTTGTTGACGAAGATGTTCCGAAACCGTATCTAATAATAGATACCGTGAATGTCAGTTATGGGCACGAAAGCAAAAATAAATCATGATAACAGAATTATCGCGATATTTTTATCGTGAAAATTTTTATTATCTAGATAATATTTCCAGGAAACTTTGTTTTATCACGATAGTTCTCTTAAATTATCGCAATAGCTATCTCGTATCACGCGGCAGAAATATGCCACCATATGAACCAGTCCATATAGTAAACAATATGGCTACCTCCATGGGCACTTTTCAAAAGCGAATAAAAATGTAGTGCCGCCGCTCATGCGGCGCCACAAAAAAAAAATCAAAAGCCAATTCCACTGCCCACCCCGTTTCTTTCATTGAAATCAACCAAAAAGTTTAACAGCCATTGCTTCAAAAGTTACGTAAAAAATCAGAAAAAGACGGCAGTAGCGATCAGATATACGATCCTGTCCGAAAATTGTGAATTTAATCTATTTTAGTAGTACTCAAAACGACCAATATGACACAGCTGTAGTAGAGGGAGCATAGAACCATAAACCCAAAATGATCCCACTTAATACCAAATTATAAGGACTAATGACAGAGAACGGCTGGTAGCCAGGATTTTCCCCTTTTCCAACAATGTTTTGTACCCTGTGAAAGAATTTCGGTTTCATTTGAACCATCTACGAATTTGTCGTCTGCAGATGTTGTTAATTTGGAAGAGTCAGTAATGATGGGGGTGGTCGCAATGGACATCAGGTAAACCGCAAGGCTTCTGCAAGAATTATCTTCCTTGAATCAACCGCAATGGCAACCCCAGCCAAAAGGAAAACTGTCGAATTGTTTTACGACGTTGTATCACCGTACACGTGGTTTGCATTTGAGGTCAAGAAATTCGTTTTCATTCCGCAATCAGATGCTCTTCATTGTCTAAACCACTGTCACTCTTCTGCTGTCACCCTGAAAAACTTTCCAGCAAACGCAATTCAAATTCGCTAAAGCTAAAGAAAAGGAACTGAATATTTCTGAGCGTACAATCTATAAATTGACTATTCTTTCCTAAACTTTCAGGGACACTTAACGTTGAAATTTTATGTACATCTAAATACAAACTAACTGATTGATTCAAAAGGCCAAGTTGCTTTAAATCTGTAGTCATAGAAATTACGCAGGGCGGTTTACCGGATCCCATCTTCTAACTAGCACTTGAGTACACCGAGATCATTGTACTTGCAAAACAGCTGTACACGCCCTAATGGTCCTGAAAATTGACTGCACCGGCTTGATTGCATCATTTATATAGATAAAGAAGGGAAAAATTTCCCTATCTGGACGAAGTTAACTACTGACTGGACCAAACTGATAACATCTGCAGACGACAAATTGTATGTACCTCAAATGATGAGTTCTGTCTTTGATAAGGTTACCAGCATTTTCTCCTTTACCCACAATGTTTTCAAAAGCCCTCTCTTCCAGGGTCGTTATAGCTCGGGATTGTGTGATAAAAGGTTGATCGATTACTACACGACAAAACTTGAGACCTGTCAAATCAGCAGGTGAGCTGACCTCTGTGCTAAGGCTTAAGTGATGTTGTAAACGGAGTTAATTTAACCAAACGACAGACGATAGATCGCTCCTCCCACTGATGTCACGTGGTCCGCGAATCAAGATTCCGGGACAAACAACCTAGACACTAGGGCTTAGCTAGGAGATATATACAACTTACCGGGAGATGTTTCTACCATAAAATAATTATTCTAGATGACATAAGCATGGGAACAATTTAAGAAAAGGCACTTACATCTTTTGCATTAAGTTTATCGAAGTTATAGAGTGTGAAAAATGAAATAGAGGCTGGTATATCTAGAAGTCAGTTGAAAAACAGTCTTACAACTCTTACATTTGATAATGTAATACATTTAACTCGTACTCCCTAAACATATCCTAAAATCATTGGTGTGCTTATACAATTCATCTGTTAGACAATTTTTTTTTTTTTTTTTTTCAAAGTTCAAACCTCCCTTACACAGATTTTTCATTATTTAGTCCGCAATATGTTCCTCATTAATTTAACCAGAATCGCAAGCTTTAAAATTACCAAGCGATATATACGTGTATTTAGCAGTGTAAAATGATTTCCCGGTGTTTGAGTCAATATTGGAAGATCTATAAAAAACAAATACGAGGGTTGTTCGATATGTAATGTGTATTGTACGATATCTCAAAAGCATTCGACTCAAATAGTGAAATGAACATTACATCCCTTCAAAATATTCTCCGCGGTTTGAAATGCATAATTTCAATCTCTGAATCCATTTCTGAAATGCGTCACGGTACGCTGATTTAGGTAGACCTCTGAGGCACTGACTGATGGCTGAGCCAAGGGCTTGTCGGGACTTGTAACGACGACCAGATAAGAACTTTTTAATTTTTGGAAAAAGGAAAAAGTCGCATGGGGCTAGATCTGGAGAGTATGGTGGGTGTAGCAAGACAGTAACCTTCTCCGACTTCAAAAATTGCTTCACAAGCTCAGATGTATGTGATGGAGCATTATCATGAAGTAGACGAACATG
Source organism: Hippopus hippopus (assembly GCA_946811185.2). NCBI lineage: Eukaryota > Metazoa > Mollusca > Bivalvia > Cardiida > Cardiidae > Hippopus > Hippopus hippopus. The sequence goes on from OX328096.1 coordinate 13,487,468, forward strand.
CCTTAATCCTGACACAGGGCGTCGTTTAAAATAATATTTCTTGACCTGTAACAATTTTGCCCTTCGGCACCGGAATTTGTACGGCTATACCATCACATGAGAAGAATATGCAATAAAGAACCTTCTTTGTGCTTATGCTTCTTTTGGCAAATACAGGCCTTCTACCGTGTTTAGTTAGCCATATTTTGTTTCCAATTTTTTTACTGGTTCGAAATAGTGAACCCATGTTTCGTCACCAGTAACAATGTTTGCAAATTGTCTTTGATTGAATCTGGGAAACATTTTGAGCAATTGCTTAGCGGTTTGTACTTGTACCCGTTTTTGGTCATCTGTCAATATATGCGGTATCCATCTGGCAGAAATCGTTCGTACTTTCAAAATACGCTTCAAAATGAAATGCACCCGCGATAGCGATATGCCAACAGCGTTGGCAATATCACGAACTGTGTATCTGCCATCACTTTCGATTATTTCCCTGACTTTTGAGACATTTGCCTTGCCTGTTACAGTCACAGGTCGGCCAGATTTTGCTGCATCTTTGACGGACTCTGTGCCAGTCAGAAATTTCTTTCTCCACCTACGAACTGTCTCATAAGATACCTTATCAGACCCATAAACTTCCCCCAATTCAGTAAAAATCTGCATTACCGAATGACCGAGTTTTGTGCGAACTTTTATATAAGCTCTAATTTCTTCAATATTCTTAATCCGTTTCCCAACCATTTTTACAACAGTGGTCAACGACTAGCTCTAATGAAATGACTATAAGTTTAAAACTATGTGGAGCTAAAGGCTCGTGTTTATACCATTGGAAAGGTATTGAATAGAGCTAGTCAAGCGTATCATCATCCACGAAATCGTTGAAAGCGTTATCGCGCTGTGGTACAATACACATTACATATCGAACAGCCCTCGTAATAGGTAACCATTTTTTTTTTTTTTTAAGTTCGAGAGAAAAACCCGAGTAAAAGAATAAAACGAATAGAAACATGAGCATACTTCTATGCATTCGCCTCTGTATACTATTCTTTAAGAGTTATAGAAAAAGATATAAAGTTGACTTACACATTGAACATGTATAATCCAAATTCCAATCACTAATAATCAAAGACGGTCTCGAGAGTCAGACTAATTATATATATTTTTGTTTATTTAAGTCTCATTCAAATACAATTGTTTACATAAAATTACATAAAACAAATTAAAAGAGTATTTGACCATTCTACTGAAAAGAATTATATGAGACTATACTTATATCAATTACACACTTATCCAAAAGGTTTTCATCAGACCATTTAAGAAAAAAAGGATAACGCACACTCCCACCCCTACACACTTATCCACATAATCCACACACACCCACAACCACACCTACGCACCCATGCTAACACTCCCATAACACATTCAAGTACGGACAAAAGCTTGAAGAATGATGCCAATCATTGATACATGCAGATGTGGAAGAAAAAAAAACTAATATCCATAGAAATGTACAGTGCTCATACAGGCAGGTGTACATGTATCATTAATCATAGAAAAAAGGCGTTGCGGCCTACCATGACTAGCATCATTCCCCAGCTTGTTAAGCATATGCAACTTATGAAAATTCTAAAAAAAAAAAGTAAATAAGTACGAGTAAAATGAATGAGACATACGAGCAAACCAATTATTTACACATGATAAGACTACGTTTACGTAAAATATTAAAGCAGGTTTTGGCAGATATCCTAATTAAAAGTGGATTGGAAAACACTTGTATCAATTTCTCCCTGTCGGGCAGTAATATAAAATTTTGACAAACTTCCAGTGCCTTATCAAATAGCTCCTGTCTAAATTCCTGATAGATATGACAATGAAGATATGGTGGCATATTTCTGCCGCGAGATACGAGATAGCTATCATGATAATTTAAGAGAAGTATCGTGTTAAAACAAAAATTTTCATGATAAAAATATCGCGATAATTCTAACTCTTATCATGATTTTTTCTGCTTTCGTGCCTACAACTGACATTCATGGTACCTATAATTAGATACGGTTTCGGAACACCTTCGTCTACAACCTTATGAATTCTCCTTTTCCATGGATGGTTTTAAAGTTGTTCGTAGGAGGCATTTCGAGTCGTCTTTGTGATTTTACAGACCTCTGTTCATTTCGAGTATTGTCAAAATTTACCAATTAAGGTAAAAAAAAAAATTGTTAATGATTCGAAATTTTACTTACTGCAATCTTATTAAAGGGTAACTCCAGACCAAAGTTTTTATTTCCAAATCGGATAAAACTATACTAGAGTATGTTAACAAGTTTTTTTTTTTTTTAGCGTTCTGTGATGCTTACTTCACGAGATATAGAGGTTTAAACTTCGGATTTTCACCTGTCTGACAGTCGCTAATTGAAAAAATCGTGACTTCCGGCAGTTTGCCGTGACGTTACAAGTGTCACGGAGAAGATATGGTCGCTATATATGAACTAACGCAGAAAACTGAAAAAACTGCATGAAATTCGTAAAGATATAAATCGCTTTATCACGTTTAAATCACTTGTGCACTGCAGAATTTTCACCTCTATCGCTCTTACATCTTACTACAATCATAGGAAAGAAATTTTGAATGAATTAGCCTAGTGGAGATAGTACTTATGAAAAGGAAAAGTTATTCTTCTGGTGGGAAACAAAACTATTTTGAAATTTATTTCTTGAAGTTATTTCAATTATACCACTGCCTAATCAACGAATTTTAATAGATAAAAATAAAAAAGAAATAATAACTCAAGATAGTTGAAACATGCCAAAATTCTCTTCTACTAGGTGGTAGAAGGAAGAAGGAACGTTGCAATGTGTAAAGTAAGTCATTCGAGTACAGTTCTAAGTCTGTTTCTACCAAATATAGGACACCGTCGATCATTGAACGGTCTACAAATCCTGCGCAGTCTGATCTTGATCTACACCATCAGTGTCAGCATTTTACATGTCTCCTTCAGCTTGGGAAGAATTAAAAGCCTTAATCTACCTCAGAAATCGTATCCTCTCTTTAACATTCACGAACAAAGTCAAATCCAGCACACATCCTGAATTTGCTATTAAAGTTAAATCCATTTTTTATTTTTTCACTTGATCTTCATTTATTTTCCTACGTGGTTTTTTTTTTTTTTTTTTTTCACAATTTCAAATTTGTTTCTTTTATCAACAACAACGTTAAAAGATTGTCTGAATTGCCTCCTGCCTTCCTGCCCTCCATATCATGCAGTAAACGTTTTTGATCGTCTGTAAAATACAGGGTCAGTCCATTTCCTACATACTGAGACATGAAAGGCGTAAAATTTAAGTGGAAATACCAACGTGGACAAAAATTATTTAACTCTCTTCTTCCATATTTCTCGCTGTAATCATGTACCAGATAACAGATGCAGATTGCTGACCATAAAAATGCAGCGTAAATTAAAAATTTATAACTGCATACAAACTTTACACAAGATTTTAGTGCGCCAACTTTTTATTTTGCGAAAAGAATTGTGTGTTCCATCAATGCAAAGGGTTAATTCGGCGCCTCTTTGATGTTGGTATCGCACCGTTGTGGTCTCACATATTTTTTTTGCCCGGTTTCCAGCTGGGGATTAACAAGCACTTGTCCTAAACATGTCATATACAAAGTTACTCTTTTGTTTTCACGACCATATTGAGCCCTTTTTCCTATAAAATGTGAATGGAATTTGGAATTTTACACAGGTTAAATGGGTAAGTCTAACGTCATAACTTTTGTATTTTCCTCATTCATACGATCTTAAATAAAAAAAAAATCCCATAATCTGCTTGTCGAATTTCTATTCTAACTACCCTCCAACTCTCTCTCTCCCTTTCTCTCTCTCTCTCTCTCTCTCTTTCTCTCTCTCTCTCTCTCTTTTGCGCGCGCGCACACGCTCGCTCGCTCGCTCTCATATGAAAGAGATGGATAATCAACAGTGAATTCATCATTGATTTCTTGCCTCATTAAAATTTCTGTGGGGCCCCAAGGCTGCTGAGCGCGACTCAGTGATCTTTTCCGAACAGTGTATATTAAGATCAGACTGCACAGAACGTGCAATCTGATCTTATGTACAGTGTCCAATACGGAGATATCTATTTTTGTATCTCCAAAAACTAGCACTATTCGAAATTTTGCAATCGGCATGAAGGTTTATTTAACCTGTTGAGGATTAATGGTAAATCTGATATTAAGCCACGTCATTCGGTTCAGACAGACAGACAGCAAACTGGCGAATAAATAGTCATCTCCTGGCTCGAAATAGTGCTTAAACTCGGCACCCGGCATACGACAGTCGTCTCTCGACATGAGGGAAGATAAGGCTGTGAGAAAAAAAGTCAGTATCAGAGCAAATTAATAGTACACAGAAGCCGAAATAAGTGTGGCGTCACATCCGGTTTATCGCAGATTTCACAAACTCCCACAGGTGTGCAACCACATTTTCGCTTATAACATTGAAATACGGTTTTCAATTTTAAGATTGTTTTCATTAAAGGATTCATATATCCAAAATGAGATTTTGGCTGTAGTTGCCCTTTAAGTCAAAACTACCGAGTTCATCCAAATGATGCATTTTCTATTTATAGATATCACAATAGTTTTATCTCGCATGTCAGCTTCGAGCACGGTTGAGAAATTTTGCAATAAAATATTAGTTTATCGTGATACTTTTATCAAGAAACTTTTCACTTTCTTGATAAGATTTCCAGGAAACTTTTAATTTATCGCGATAGTTTACTAAAATTATCATGATAGCTATCTCGTATCTCGTGGCAGAAAATGCCACCATATGAAGAAGAACATGACATTCATCTTCCACCTCATTGCAAAATATACATTTTCTTTCCGAAACAGTTTGGTTATTATAACGCCCGGTTTCAATTTTTAATGGTGCCACACCACACCTAAACTTGCTAAACGCAGATCTATGACGATAGGGTAAAATCATATGGTGGCATATTTCTGCCACGAGATACGAGATAGCTATCATGATAAGTTTAGAAAACTATCGCGATAAGTCAAAGTTTCCTGAAAATTGTATCGAGATAATGAAAAGTTTCCTGAAAAAAATATCACGATAAACTTTGTTATCTAACGCAAAATTTCTCAGTCGTGCACGAAGCTGACATACGAGATAAAATTATCGTGATAGTTCTATCCGTTTCTCGATATCTATAAATAGAAAATTTACCATTTGGATGAACTCGGTAGTTTTTGACTTCACATGATTGCAGCAAGTAAAAATTTGAATTATTAGCAATTGTAGCTTAATTGGTAGATTTGACAAGACTCGAAATGAACAGAAGTCTGTAAAATCACAAAGACGACTCGAAATGCCTCCTGCGAACAACTTTAAAGATGCCCATCTACAGCCGGTGAGCAAAAACGCTGTTAAATTTCAAACAATTTAGAATGGTACAGAAAACAGCCCTTTGTGTAAACATGGATAAATTACTGACATATATGGTGTAATTGAAAAAAAGAAACATGGAGATTCGTATTAGAAACCGAACAGAAGAAAACTGGCTGACGATCGAAGCTGTAAACAATGGCGGTGCGTTACGGAAATTCATCGTTGGTTTCCGCCTAGAATTTGATACGGTGTAATTTGCATACTGGCCGCGACCTCCGTCTGAAAATCGAGGCTGCAACAGAGAAGCCTCCATTTTCCTTTGTTTACCTCATTAGACGCAGGGCGAAGGTCAAATATAGTCACGTTACAGAATGCATGATCATCATACGAATCTACCCGAGTGTATAACGGATATATCGAAAATCTTCGATTCAAAAACCGGAAACGACGAGTGTGTTTACATGGAAGGCCGCAACTCAGCGAAATGCATTTTCTATCGTCTGTAATCTAAGCAACCTTGCAACCGCCAGGCGCAATATTTGGCATGAAGATATAAGAATGACTATATTTTGATAAAATAAAGACAAAATGAGTTAAAACTGGCTTACAATGAGTATAAGGGCCTCTTTAAAGCCATTCAGGGTAAAGGAAATCCATAAGGCTGTAGACGAAGATGTTCCGAAACCGTATCTAATTATAGATATCGTGAATGTCAGTTGTGGGCACGAAAGAAAAAAAAATCATGATAACAGTTTGAATTATCGCGATATTTTTATCGTGAAAAAATTTATTATCTAGATAATGTTTCCAGGAAACTTTGTTTTATCACAATAGTTCTCTTAAATTATCGCAATAGCTATCTCGTATCTCGCGGCAGAAATATGCCACCATAAAATCATTTTACAATATTGCTCAACTTCAAAGGTCGATTTAAACAATGAGTACAACCTTAATTTATTACGACCATAAACTCCAGTAATAGAGAGTTTCCAATTCTCTATGAACTCAGACATCAGTTTGGCTTTAACAGTATTAAATAATTTATGCTTATTTATACAAGTATTGATATCAGTGAACAACGGATCGTTCAAACTAGACAATGTTTCTTTTACAGTGTAAAACCAGTTTATATGACACGTTCTTGTAACTTTACAAGTAGGACAGTACCGGACGCCTGTGGTGTGGCATACCGATATCAAAAAAATACCGCATAAACCCTTGCTCCACTTTTTGCATAAAAGTTGGCAACATGTGCAACAGATCTTGTCCTAAAAGGAAGACAACTTGATTGGTTTCCCTTTGATTTTCAATAAATAAATAATAGTTTAAGGAAGATTAAATAAAAGATTGTAAACAACGGGGGAGAAGGTATTACACGGGGTGGCATATATCGTCATTAACGGGCTTTAAGTTTACATTGATAAAAAGGTTAAAATACAGAGACCAATGAGAACAACGTTTTTAATGTTTTACTAATGCAAAAAGATGACATTTTGTCTTTAATTTAAACAAACGTCTAAAATGTGCCTACATAGCATTTTATTTTAAAAGCAGGGGGCTGTTTAGTTTTTACTTTCAAAGACGACTATAGGAATAGGAATATTATTTTTGAGAAAATTAATTATTTTGACGTGATTTTTTTTTTCAATTAACATTTCATTTAAGGATTATTTGGGTGAAAAAATCCACAAAGCAGATATAGCGTTCAAAATAGCAAGTTAACTTGATTTTGGGAAGAAATTGAATTAAAAAGTATATAGAGTCTACTCAAATAAAAAATAAGATATAGGAGAAAAAAATGAACTTGATAAAATCTAATCAGTAGTCTAAAATATGATCTACGAGTATAGATCTATTTCTTTTAGAAAAGAAACGGGTATTTTTACCTGGTATAGCTCTGTGTCTTGAAATCGTGGAGAAATCGTGATCTAAGGATTAATGATGGATATCATTTTTAATGTAATTAATCAGATTTTTTAAATGATATCTACTATATATTTATATAAACTTCCAACTCCTAATGGTTCAGAATGTCTAGGTTTGATAACGACGAGACGGCTTGCGCTCTGAAAGGGAAAAAATGCTGACCGCTGATTGGTTTATTGGTTTTTGATTGACAGCTCTGTCGTTTGGTCAACACAGTACATGGTAAAAGCAGGCGATTTCTCGTTTTGACTTAATGTTTCCATCTAGACTATATTCATGTGTTTAATGGTAGATCGTGTTGATTATCCACATTTTCAAAGTCGTCAGCAGCAAGTCTGTTTCAGGGGAGTTAAATAAAAATGCTTGTCCGGTATAAATGTAACTGATTAAGGGCCCCCCCGTTGCTGCCATGAGGTACTTTGATCTCAAATACCACTTAGAGTGCTCGTTCCTGAAAGTATGGCGGTTACGACTGCTCGTTCGAGGTATTACATAATTTTTTTGCAAAATAAAACTGTTTCTTGTCCTTATTGACGTGTTTTCCATAAGAAAATACCTAATTATGCAGTCAATGAAAGACATGAAGGCATAATACCGGCAAACGCCCCTCCACTATATAGCCCTATGCATATATGTGTTACTGTTTTACGAATTAAAAGATAAATTAATGAAATTCTGTGCTTTGTTCCGTAGACCAATATTGTATTTGATGTATACGGAATGAATCCATAAAAAATCAAAATTCTTTTGACACACGATTTCAATTTTCATGGTTTTTCGCGATATTATGGAGGGGCTTTTTCCGGTATTATGCCGAAATGAATGTTTCTTGTGACGATAATCCCATGCACCTGCTGTAATTTTCAAGTGCAGAATTGAATCAAGGCCGCTGGATTCCCGCACATATTTATTTCTTGGCGCAAAAGGCAAGTGTCACTGCGGCACAGGTCACGCTAATTCAGACAGATTGGCGCATAATTGAGTCAATGGTGCGTACGTAAATTTGTTAGATGTGGCTATCAAAACCCTTGTAATATACCTAATAGTACAACGTGTTTATCGACCCTCCATAGAAATCGATACTACGGTTGTAGTGTTCTATTTTTAGCATCTGCTGTGGCCCAATTTCCTTATATGGACCTATGGTAAAGCCCCCCCCCCCCCGGGTCACATGTTAGACACGTATTCCGTACGTAATCAGCTACGTCATGGAACTTTATGATCATGGCGAAGCAACTGAGTTTCTTCGATTTGTTCAGGAAAAATAAACGTGAACGATTCTGCACAGAACATTCCTTTGTCACTTTGCCTCAACCACGGATAGGTTTCAAGCTAAGTCTTTTGAAATGTGTGAGCGAATTTTCGTTTTTTAATCGTCGGTTCACTATCATCTGTCGGCTGCACAGGAGTCAAAGTTTCCAAACTCTGCAAAGCTGAATCGTCCGCGTTTGTATCGGCTATGCACTCAGTAGTGATCAAAATAAGAAAAAACTCTTTTACAACTGGATCGTGTGACAGTTACTGAAGGAATTCGCTAAGCAGACATGTTTCATCTCAGGATCATTGTGAGGCAATGAAAGAAGCAACTCTTAGACAAAATACGAGTCACATAAGCAGATTTTAAAACTAATAGATCTAATATCAATTTAAACGGAGAACACAAATTTTCATTATTTTTGAAGGATTTCAGCGTTGAAAACGTCCAAGTTTGAATTGTGTAAATTTCAGACTTATAGTTACTATAACGACTAGCCAACTACAACAACCAAAATGGCGACATCGGAAGAAAAAAAAACAAAGTTAATATAGTGATCATTAACTGTGTACCAGATGACACAATGCTGGACTTTACCAAATTGAAAGCATTTGCAGATAACGAAAATGACTAAAGAATTTAAATTTGTTACTTAAGTAGAAGAAAAGAAGACATTGTGGAAAATGAAAAAATATACATTGAACCAGTTTTTTGCAGTGAATTCTCTTAAAAATACAAGGTTAAAACCGCACTGGTCAATACTCAGGGAGAAAATACATTTGATCAACACTGGGGTTTGTCCAGATCATGATTTCACTTTGTGAATCTTTTTCGAAAAATACTAAGTCATTCTAAATGTTGTCAAATGATGTCATACAAGGGCTAGTCCTAAAGGTTAAAGCCTCTACATTTATCACAGATGTATTTTCTGAGTCATATTTAAGATTTATGAAATTTATTGTAAATTATTACTAAATAAATGTTGTGTTGTACAAACAACTGATGAATTATGAGAGGGGTGGAATCAGTTTTTGATAAAATGTGACTCTTTTCCATTATACATGTAATTCTGTTTTTGACACATTTCGTAGAGAGCTGCTTCGGAATGTTTATATCTGTATTTATTAAAAAGTTTAACAGGAGGCACAAAAAAGAGAGTGCAGCAAAATATTATTTGCAAAAACAGATTCTGGAAGATCTGAGAATTCATGGAGTAAGGCCTAAAAAAAAAATAGCTCGATGCAGACGAGTGAGAGGGATCAAAATTGCAACAGCTAAAAAGTACCGAGATGTACCAAAATCACATCTAACAGATTTTTTTTTTTTCGATCGTAGTGAAAAAAAAAGTTTAGGGTCGGCAGCATATTTCTAGGTAGGGTCGGGAAACCCGAAACGGGTGTAGGACAAAAGCCCACTGGGATAAAAGCCCACTAGGACAAAAGTCCACTGGGACAAAAGCCCACTAGGACAATAGCCCACTAGGACAAAAGCCCACTGGACAAAAGCCCACTGCTAAATTTGGCAGGGAGGACAAAAGCCCACTTCTTATAAAAAAGAGTTTAAATTTTTTTTTTTTTTTATCTTTTTGTGAGAAAGTACCATTTCGAGATTTAAACTCCATCCAAGATCTTTATATTTGCCCCTTTGAGGTGACTTTCAGTGCATGGCATTAGTAGTTTGGGCATTGCTAAAATGAGGTCCTCATATGAAAAAAGAAGATGAAAATTTTTGCCTATCTGAATTGGACAAGTGGACTTTTAACCTATTATACATGAAGTGTTTCAATGTACTTTAGATACATTTCTTTTAAACTCTTATGAAAAATATGATAATTGAGTGTTATGTACTTTTTCATCATGAAAATTAATTTATATAAATTGAAAATGACCATCTAATTATTGTAAAATTTGATGCAATATGAGATACTAGTATATTTTACCTAGAAAGTACATATCTATGATACATATTTTTTGTTGAATGAAGGTTTCAGCAATATTTTCTTGAACACATTGAATGTAGAATGAGATATTTGTCACATTATAAATCTTTAACATTGACAACAATTACTTGTTTTGATAGTTGTTAATTTTCACACTTTTCTTATCTAATACTTCAGGTCAGAGTGTTGTTTACTATCACACCTTTCTTATTTGATCATCCGAAGTTTGGCTATCATGCTGGTAACAAGCATTTTCTCCTATTCCCACAATGTTTTCTACTCTTTCAGACACGAACTGCAAAGTTTTGCCTTTAGGAAAAGAGCGAAGAGAGCTTTCCAAAATGCCTCTCCTATTTCTACATGCAGATATCTGAAACAAACCTTTCTAGCCTCAATAACATTGGTGATTCAAAGTATCTGTTCACTCTAAATAGCAAATTGTCAACACAGGTGTGAAGAATTCTTTGAGAACTGTGTACAGCTTTATTGACAAATGTAGAAATTTGTATCCCCGTATGGAATAAATTTTGATTTTTTTTTTTAAGTAAGTCTAGGATTGACTCACTTAGACCTATGATAGGTGATGTAATTCTAATAAAAATGCTGAGCAACTGATTTGATAAATAAGTGCCTATTTCTTCTAGATGTTTGACTCATTATAAAATATTCCCGACTTACGATCCCATGTGAAAGAATACTTTTGAAAACATTGTGGAATAAGGAGAAAGTGCTGAACTTTTGAAAACATTGTGAGAAAAGGAGAAAATGCTAGTTACTAGCACTTTCTCCTGTTCACATGGTGTTTTCTACCCTTCTAAAGACAAATCACTTCATTTTATTAAAACTTGAATAAAAGGCATAGAGCTGGTAAAAAATTCATTGTATCTGAATCTGCTGTTTGTTTTGACAGAAATGTCAGGAGAAAACTAGTGTACACTGTTGACTCATGAATACTTATATTTTAAACTCATAAAATACTCAACAAACATAAATTGGAACTAAACTCAATTTCTTAATTAAATGCATAATTATGCATAAAAGTGGGCTGTTGTCCTAGTGGGCTATTGTCCCAGTGGGCTCTTGTCCTAGTGGGCTTTTGTCCTACTCCTAGTGGGCTTTTGCCCTACACCCGTTTCGGGTTTTCCGACCCTACCTAGAAATATGCTGCCGACCCAAAACTTTTTTTTCACTACAATCGGAAAAAAAAAAAAATCTGTTGGGTGCGATTTTGGTACATCTCGGTACTTTTTGGCTGTTGGAATTTCGTTCCCTCTCACTCGTCTGCATCGAAATATACTGGTACCCGTTTTATGTCACGTAGCCGTCCAAAAGAGTGGATACGAAGATTGATAACAGACAAGAATTTGTCTAGTTACACACCAAACATGCATACACACCTTAAAATGCCAATCAATCAAATGTCAATTTCGCCACGACCCATCTGCGAACTTTATTGCAAACCACTAAATCAAGCTGCTCTCATTTCGTGTCGTGGCCTTCACTATCCTTACAACAGTTCATGAACATTTATTAAAGAAGTGAAAAACATCGTGTGTTCCAAAACTCAACTAAAATGTTAACTATCACGAGAAGGAACTGTTCTGAACAGCATAAATGACCAATTCTGAGACTAGTGTCTTCAGTTTTTGAAGCGCAATGAAGGGGACAGATAAGTGACATGGCGGCCATTGGCCCTCTTGACAGTAGCACTAGAATACCAGAAGAGCTAAAATTAAGACCTTTTGGTACCTTCTATCAATTTCTATGCACCTCTGAGGACAGATTAGGAATTTTTCAAACACTTATCTCATAAAGCATCTGAAAAATGAGTGTCTTTATAAAAGGGTTGGAAACATGTACTCTCAGTAGCAGCGAATGTTCTGGAAAAATCCTTCAGTCATAAGCGACAGAACGAAATAGGTCACGGAACTCTCTGATCTAAATTTAGATCAGAATCTTGTCAGATTATTCCAGTATGGTTATATGACTTTTTGGCATCTACACTGACTATGTCACATGTCGGGAACTTTTCAGTATTGAACTTTAAATGGAGAATTTAAATTGGGCACGTTTCGGTATTAAAAAGGTAGACTAAATGAGATTTGTCAATAAAACTGATCTTTCCTTTAGAAACATGCATACTGTTTGCTTTTGTTGCATTTCGTAAATTAACAGTGGTGACTCCGGTATTTACATTCAAATAAGCGGTTGAAACAAAATGGTGACGTCGTTCACTTCATAGTTCGCAAGGAAAGTGGGATATCATTTCCGGTTCGAAAACAGGTATCGCTCCAAAACAGGTCGGTCTACAAATCCCTATGTATTTAGCAACTACCGAACAGGCTGCCAGTTTAGCATTAAAAAAAAAACTGACATGGTTCTCGTTGTATAAACAATATGATACGGGATAGCTAGCCGGTGAGGTAGACAATCTACAAAAATTGAGAAAATAAGAATTAAAAAAAACAGACTAGACACGGGTCTTTATCTGGTGTCTCAACGGAAGACCAGTTAACGGGTATAAAAGCCGGTAAGATTGTGTCACTCTGTATGGTTTCAAGCGTCCCTTCCCTCGGACTAAAACTTGCTTTCTGCTGTCAACAGCTACAAGAGAGTAGAGATAGAGCAGAGTTCTCATATGACCAGTGACTCCGGGTCTTGACGCTTGGAAAGTTGAAATGAACGTTTTTGACGGTCTAAAATTATCTTTCTTAGAGTCAATCTGGCGTATGAGATTATCGGCTAAAGCTCCATATAAAGTAGTCTGGTTCACGTGCACACGGCAGAATTATGGGCTTTAGTAAACACAATCAGTAACAAATGTGAAGGACGCACGCGGCTGTTTATCACAGCTAGTGAAGCTGGCGAGTTAATAATGAAAACGTGATATAGATGTTGGTCCACTTATCTAGTGTAAAATGACGGGTTTGAATGTTACCTGCTACCATAATTGACAAATTCAAGACAAATCATGCGGTAATACTCCTCAAAAAATTCGTTGACGTTCATAAAAGATCGCTGGAAAAAAACGCGAAAACTAATGACACAACAAAGGCCATTTTGGCATCGTCCAATCAGAGACACTTAAAACTGTCTTTTCATCTTTAATAATTAATCTAAACTGTGAATTTACATAACTGTCTGTATAAAACAATAAGTGGAAGCTAAAATCTCTATTTAATGAAATCTTTATATGGTCCATGAAAAAAAAAAAAATTCTGAAAAAAAAAAAAATCCCGACCTACCCTACCTAGACCATCTCGGACTGAAACCCGAAACACAACTTTTTTTTTTGGCCTAATGGGAATCAACGATGAAAGAGTCACATTTTATCAAAAACCATATTGTTCCTTCATTTATCTGTTCAAGACATTGATTACTGTAATGAAGTACCTGTAGATTCAAAGTACGACAAAGAAAATGTATCCGAGTTGAATAGAATATCTATACTGCGACCTTTAAGAATACCTATGTATGACATCATTGGACAAAATTTGGAATCACTGGGTTTTTAATAAAATGAGCTCCAAAATAACTTGAAAGTGTCAGCGTGATTCCTGGTATTGATCAAATTTATTTTTATTATCACTCTACTGTAGAAAACAGACTAAATACGCTTTTCTTTATCTTAAAATGAATTCAGACGTTTTCCCTGTCGTCTGATATGCCTAAATTAAATCTATGCCATGTTTGTTACTTGAATGACATGAAAGTTTGGGTTATGTTCACAAAGATATCAGAAAAGGGCATAGTCAAAATTAGCTGACATAGGCCTACATTGTAGCAGATTTTTTTTTTTTCTAAATCAGGTTAGCATCGAGATTGATTAGGCCTATCAAAAAAAGATCTGTGTTTAGGGTTTCCCGACCCTACTTAGGAAATGCTGCCAACCCTAATTTTTTTATGCTACAACTGAAAAAAAAAACTGTCAGCTGTGATTTAGGTACATGATCCATGTAAAAAAATCCCTACCTACAGCATCTCAGACCGAAGGCCTTATCAAGTTTATTGAAGATCTATTATGTTTGAAAAAAAAACGTCATAAAAGTAGAAATCACTGACAACACATAGTTTCTCTTGTTGCCACAATTCGTTCTTTTTGTAAGATTTGTTTGCTGATAAACAGTTGTGTAGCAAAAAATACTCATCTGTAGCACATGCATGTAAGGGCTTGAGTCCTGCTACAGTTAGATAAAAAGAAGTTGTCTACAGGTGTTTGTGAAGTACGAAAAAAAATACAGGAATCTCATCTTCTGTCAGTATGTTGCTAACTGGAAGTTTGCAGCTTCTATGGACCCAATTCTACATTTGCTGAGAAACAAAAAATTGTAGACTTCAAAATTGAATTAGTACAAATGAAATGAAGTTCTTTTAGAGGATTGAAAACATTGTGGGGAAAGGGAAAATGCTAATTACCTGCATTTTCTACGTTTCCTGCTATGTTTATATAAGGTTTGTTCTTGGGGTAGGTTGGTAAAGTACTAACCCCTTAGTAACAAACTATCCTATGAATATTTTTATGCTAAAGATACATCTTTACAGCCAGAGAGTAAACAAACGCTGCTAAAACTTTACAGTGTGTAGAATCTAGTTAGCTGTGTAGACATAGATAAAAAATTGATGTAAGGTGTATGGGATAAAGTAACTCAAGCGGTTTGTCTTTGATTTAAACTGGAAACTGTGGTTGTAATGTCTAGGGATAGCCTCCAGAGGATGAAATGTATTTTCTATCCGTCATAATCTGTGCAACCTTGCAACCGTCAGCGGCAACATTTGGCACAAAAACACAAGAATGATGACAGTTGCATAAAATAAAGATAAAATTGGTTAAAAAGCAGGATGAAAATGAGTAAAGATGTATCTTTAAAACATATTCATTTTACATTGATTGTGATAGGAAGTTCTTACAACAGATTGCTTTCTGGAAACCTTAACAAGTAATCATGACATGATTGGGTATTTCCAAAAGTTGATCCCACTTATCATGGGATTTGAAACCAGAATCTTTGGTGTGAGAGGCTGGCTCTCTACACTACATCACTGTCTCCAACTAATGTTTGATCGGTCTTGAGGAGAAAGGCTTTTGTAACTAGTAGTGTTTGCCTTTCCCAAAATGTTTTTTACCCTTCCAAAGACAAATCCCTTGATTTGAGCCACAAATGTTGTTTTTTGTCTGCAAACAGCTTCAATATGGATAAGTCTTCACTCCTACCCGTACAACAAAATTTTAGTAGGCTAGTAACCAGCATTTTCTCCTTTTCCCACTATGTTTTCAAAAGCCTTCTTGCTCAGGGTAATTAAAACTTGGGAGTTTGTGGTAAAGGGTTAGCTTTTGGTAAAGACTAATTAGAGCAGGTGCAGGCTGGTCTGTAACAAAATCTGATTGATTATAGGTATAGATACAGGTGTGGCAACCTATTCATGTTGTATATTTTAAGCAATGAATACCGCTCACTTTCATGTAACAGAGTGACTGTGATTTATTTCTGAAAGAACATGTGACCTTTTCAATATTTAGGATTAAAATAACCGATTAAAACTTCTAAAGTACTCAATTATGTAAAATATCAGTATTATGTTGATGTTCATGCCATTCATTCAGATTGTCAAGTATTGATTCTTTAATAACTCTTTGTTGCTTTTGTAGACTTTAGATCAAGAACAAACCTGCTGGACCTTATAGAACATACAGTCTGATCTTAGAACTATACAGTCCAAATCTTTGCAAGATAATCGTACCACAGTGACAGTCACCTTTAAATTTCAGTGTCTCTGGCCAAACTGATGAAACATTATAGATTTTTTTTTTTATTTTCGCTCTCAGACATAGAATAGGTTGGTGGAAATTTGCAGAGCAAGATATTTCTCTTGGTGTTGTTAAGGTATCAATTATTTGAGTTCAATTAAAAGGGCTCATAGTCAGTTATTTAAAATGTTGTTTTTGTTTTATTAAGTTGGTTTGAGATAGGTGAACAAATGCGTAACGTTTTTCTGTCAACATATATTAATCAGTCCACAATTTTCTTGCAGGCCAAATGGACCTCCGGAATATGTGATTATTAGAGATATTGGAGAGAATGATTTGAATGAAGAGGACATAGAAAATGAACTAGAGAGAGCATTGGAACAGAAGGCAGAGGTCATAATTGTTGAACCTGTAGCTATTGGTGAAGAAACTGCGAGATGGATTAAAGTTGGAAATGTGCTTCACAAGACAGCAGTTTTGTCAGGAACTGTGTGCGTGTTTGGAGAAATGCTGGATGAGAAAAGAGATTACTTCTATTTTAGCTGTGGGATGTTCAGTATTGTATGTGCCAGTATTTACTTCTTCTCATGGCAACATGACCCTTGTTGTAAATACCAAGTGGAGGACAATGTTGAACGACTGGAGACATTACTTCACTCAGTTTCAAATGCTACGCCAATAGTTTTAGTCAGAAAAGATGACAGTCGAAGGAAAAAACTTCACAATATAATTGCAATTTTGTCAGGATTTGTATGCGCTTGGAGAATCTATAACTGGATAAAAACCTAATCCACTTTTAAGTTATGAGAGTTCAGTTTATTTTTTATAAATTTGAATTTAAGCTATTTTTTTCCGGTAATCATAGTTGTGTGTCTGCCAGACAGTTACAACTAGTGGCTTCAAAGAAGTGGCAAATTAACTACATGTATATTATACAGTATTTTAACAAGTATGAGAGAACAATGGTGTAAGGTCTTAGGCACTTGTGCTTTAACACAAGTATTATTTGATGCACTTAACTCTTTACCAAACGACAAAATTTAAGACTGGTCCAAATTCAAAGCATTTGCAGATGACAAAATTAATGTGGCTCAAAAACGAAATTTGTTCTGGGAAGGGTAGAAAACATTGTGGGAAAATGGTTACCAGCATTTTCTCCTTTTCCCACAATGTTTGCAAAAGGCTTTTTCTTCAGGGTCGTTAAAACTCGGGATTGTGTGGTAAAGAGTTAAGGGAGATTAAGGAAATATACAATTTCTCCACTGGAAAATGAAATAAATATTAAGAGGCAAAAATACCCTTGTTGTTAAATGGTTTCTTTTCTCTCTCCCCATCTCTTTTCCTCCTCCAAATGACTTTTCATGGTGGCAAAAGGAAAACTTGCTTGTTAAGATCAATTGCACTTGTCATATTGTTTTCACACATATTCATGCATTAACCGTATCACAAAATCCTGAGTTTGAAAGACCCTGTGGAAGAAGGCTTTTGACAACATTGTGGAAAAAGGAAAAAAATGCCGGTAACCAGGATTTTCTCATTTTCTGACAAAGTTTTATACCCATTTCAAAGATTGATCCCTAAATTGAGCCACATTTACATTGTCATCTGAAAATGATTTGAACTAGTCCAATTCTTTTGCTCTACTGGCCCTGAAGTTGCTCACCCGAGTCTTTTGACCAAACATGACCTATTTTCAATCTCTTTTGAGATATTGACAAACATTCTACCAAGCTTTCATAACTACTGGACTGAAAATTTGGCCTCTAGCTCTTAAGTACTGGACACAAAATGATGACTCTAGAGCTACACAAGCTATTTCAAAGATTTGACCTGATGACCTAGTTTTACACCCGATGTGACTTATTTTCAAACTCATTCAAGATATCATCAAGACAAACATTCTGACCAACTTATATGAGTATTTGACTGAAAATGTAGCCTGTAGAGGGTAAACAAGGTTTTTGTAACATTTGGCCCAGTGACCTAGTTTATGACCCAACATGACCCATTTTCAATCTTATCCTAGAAATCATCAAGACAAATATTCTGACCAAGTTTCATGAGTATAGGTCTGAAAATGTGGCCTTTAGAGCGCATACAAGGTTTTTCTAAGATTTGACCTATTGACCTAGTTTTTGACCCGACATGACCCATTTTCAAACTCGTTCACGATACCATCAAGACAAACATTCTGACCAACCTTCAAGTGTTTCGGACTGAAAATGTGGCCTCTAAGGTGTAAACAAGGTTTTTCTAAGATTTGACCTAGTGACCTAGTTTTTGACCCGACATGACTCATTTTCGAACTCGTCCAAGATATCATCAAGATAAACATTCTGACCAACCTTCAAGAGTTTTGGACCGAAAATGTGGCCTCTAGAGCGTACACAAGGTTTTTCTAAGATTTGATCTAGTGACCTAGTTTTTGACCCGACATGACTCATTTGCGAACTCGTCCAAGATATCATCAAGACAAACATTTGACCAACTTTCGAGAGTTTTGGACTGTAAATGTGGCCTCTAGAGCGTAGACAAGGTTTTTCTAAGATTTGACCTAGTTTTTGACCCGACATGACCCATTTTTGAACTTGTCCGAGATATCATCAAGGCAAACATTCTGACAAAGTTTCATGGGCATCAGACATAAAATGTGGCCTCTAGAGTGAACAAAGGTAAAAGTTGACGACGGACGCCAGACACAGCACGATCACAAACACCTTGAGCACTTTGTGCTCAGGTGAGCTAAAAATCCAACACTCAGTATTGGAAAAGTAGCCATTTAAAGTTTAAAAATTCCATTTCTTGTTTAGGCAGTAAAGTCCATATTTTTTATCTAATTCTTTGGAAACTTTGACATTTTTCTGAAAAGTAAAGGAGAAAAAACCTTATAACTGATACAGAAAAAAACATATATCTAATGTGCAGGTTTTTGTTTATCTAGCAGAACGTAAAGATATAATAAATAGACATTAAAACTTTAAACTTTCTTTTTGGACACCCTGTACTAAAAACATAAGATTTGTCATTCAAGGAATAGGAAACATTGAGGGAAAAGAAGAAGATGCTGGTTACCAGCATTTTCTTCTTTTCCCACAATGTTTTCAAAAGGCCCCTTCCCCAGGTTCGTTAAAACTAGGGATTGTGTGGTAAAGAGTTAAAATAATGGGAAGGGCAAAACAGTAAAAACCCTGTAAATGAATAAATTCGTCATCAATTTATTCCGAGACATTTTATAGTGAAAAACTACGATGTACATGTATATCAAAAAAGAATGAAATAGATGACATTCCTACACAACATTGGTATAAACAGTAACAACAACAAATGGATTCTATCAAAGTTGAAATGATGCTATCATCAGAAACAAGAGGGCCATTGGACCTAAAGCACTCACCTGAGTAAGCAATCTGGACTCTTAAAGTTGTAGAGATCCTAAAGATGTTGTAAAACACATACAAAATATATTCAGTGTGCATAATGAGAATTATGTTTTTTCTCAATACAACACTTGTGTGTGTGTTACATGAGTTGACATTCATGCAACCGCAACTTTCATGAATTTGACTAGGTAAAAACAAGGCTTCAAGAGAGCAGATGAGGTTATTCTAGAAAATCTGGCCGGTACAAGATTTTTCTAGGATTTGTCCAAGTGACCTGCTTCTTGACCTGACATGACCCACTTGCAAACTTACAAAATTATGAGATATCACATACACAACATTCTGGCTGAATTTGATGAGTATCTGACAGAAAAAGTTGCCTGTAGAATACAAACAAGGTTTTTCCTGGATAGGTCCCAGTGACCTACCTTTTCGAGTGATGTCAACAAGTTTTGAACTCTTTTTTAAATATCTCGAGGACAAACATTCAAGCAAACTTTTGTGAGTATGGGACTAAAAATGTGGTCTCAAGAGCGCACACAAGATTTTTCTGCAATTTGGTCCAGTGAACTACTTTACGACCCACTTTCATGTGCAAGAGACTGAAAAAGTGGCCCCTAGAGTACACACTCAGTTTTTCCAAGATTTTTTGCAGTGAACTACTTTTTAAACCTATGTGACCCACTTTCGACTAAGTCTGAAACATAATCGCGACAAACATCCTGCCCAACTTTCATTATTATTAGATTGAAAGTGTAGCCTTTTGAGTGCACACAAGGTCATTGTTCACGCAGTACAATGCATGTTGTACGAAGCACACCGGACACAGCAAGATCACAAAGCCCCCCCTCTCTGGCACTTTGTGCTCAGGTAAGCTAACAATGAGGGCATTGCTCTTCAAGACCAGCTTGTGAATTTTTTTTTTTAAACTGTGTTGACATTTTCTGCAAACAAACTTTTTTTTTTTTCAATAATTGATTGAGTCCTGCAGAAGACTAGTAAACTGCTTTAGACAACACTATAACTAAAGGAGATCTCTTGCCATATATTTGTCATAAACCTCTAGTTATGCTGGTTGCTTACATAGGAAGTTGTCTGCTATAAATTTGTTTCTTAAGGCAAATTGTAAGGTGTATTAAGATTCCTTTTCTGAACATAACAGATTCTGTGAAGATAAAAAAAATGAAGACAACATGAATGTAGCTAAAATGATGATTTGTCTTTGATAGGTCAGAAAACATTGTGGGAAAAAGAGAAAATGCTGGCAACCATTTAAAAAAAAAATTCGTTGTAGATTCAAGGTCAGACTGCACATTTTATGATGTTTGACCTTGATTTACTTTACATGAAAAATACCAAAGATTACGCATCTGACTCATATTTACAGTAATGTATTGAATTCAAAGCTATTTATCCCTTTATGTCTCAAATACACTCCCTACAAGTGTGACAGTATATAAATACAGCCAAGAAGTTAGCAGATGAGAACATTTGTCATGTCTGAATACTAGTATATGAAAAAGAATAAAAAACAAATTTTGCTATTCAAAGTTTTTACAAAAATATCCAGACCTCAGAGGGTGCATGTTAACTCTTCACCAAACAGCATAATTTTATACGCATCCAAAATGAAAGATTACAAATTCTTCAGGCACAAACAAAGCGATTTGCCTTTGAATGGGTAGAATATATTGTGGATAAAGGAGGTAATGCTAGTTAACAGCATTTTCTCCTTTTCCCTTAATGTTTTCAAATGCCTTCTTTGGTAAGGGTTGTCCAAACTTAAAATTCTGTGGTAACAAGTTAACTCTTTACCAAAAGACACAATTTTAGACTCATCTTACTTAGAAGTATTTGTAGATGACGAATGTTGTTAAATTGAAGGAAAAGTCTTTGAAAAGGTTAAAAAATTGTTAGAAATGAAGAAAATGTTAGTTACATGTACCAACGTTTTTCCTTTTCCAAAAAATTTTCGAAGACTTGTTCGTCAAGGTCATCAGATTGTTTGGACAAAGGCTGACCAGATAGTGCTGAAGATTTTTTTCTTGACTTCGGAAAACTTATGAAGCTGTCATGACTAGAATTGCTTTTAATGGAGAAAAAGAAAAACCCATCATTCGATCAACCCTTAAGTAAAAACCTAAATTTGGCCGTATCAGCTTTATTTTTTTAGGAAAATACCTCCTTATTGGACAGTGTAGATCCAAGATCAGACTGCATGTTCTGTGCAGTCTGATCTTGATTTACACTGTCCACAAAAGATCATTGAGTCATGCTTAGCAGCCTAAGGGTTAAAATTCCATGAATGAGATTTCAGGAGACAAAATGACAAAAATTACTGGAATGTAGTAAAAAAGAAATGTTAATAATTCAGTGATGATAATACATTATGAAATATTTTTTGATTTCAGTCATATGAAAATTGTAGACTACAATAGTCTAATCCACTACCAAACAAAAGTAACTTTTTATACTCCTAACTATAATACAGCTTTTAAAACAAGTGTAGGGAAAGAAGCAATGGCTTACATAATTTTTCTCACAATACTTGCTCCATCATTAAAACACATGTATTTTCGTCTCCTTCACATATTTGAACTAAATCCATAGTATGTTGTCTCTTGTAGATTTAAAGCTCAGTCTTTATGCTAAAGGGCTAAGAGTTTAAGATAAGTCTAAATTAAAACTTTTACATTTCATTTGCATTGCATTTTGATAACTGTTTTGACTGCATAATTATGTAATCCAATGTATCTAAAAGATCAATATGCATGTGAATTCAGTGTGAATATGCACAGATGTGTAACACTACCAAAAAGAAAGCGACAGAATACATTTTGTAAAACTAATTCACGCATAAGCCAAAGCTTCACTCAAATATTATGCTACCCACGGCACCCTATCTAAAAGTGATACAGATTGGATAGCCAAATGTTTTTGAAAATCTTGATAAATAAGTCTTTTTTAAAGAGTACAAAAATTTACGCAAATTTACACTCTCACCATCTTTTTCAAAATCTTAACATGTCTTCCAAAATGACAGAGTTTAAAGAAAAAATGTAAGGTAAAATGCTTTTGTTTTTCACCTAAAGCAAAATGAGTAAGTTTAAGCTGAATTAAAAAAAGTTTTGGCTTTTTCTTTTCAGAAATAGCTATCTTTCATGCAAAACCACATTGTCTAAAGTATTCATATAAAACTGCTATAGGCAGAAAATCCAGATGCTTTTAAGATTAACGTTGATGATGAGAAAAAAATAAAGGCTTATGTACAAAAAATGAAAAGTGTTATTGAATGATGTTTGATGGCTCATCAACTACTGTGAACTTCTGTATTTTTGAAGAACCCAGATTCAGTAGGACATTCCCTGAAAGTAATGGTAGCCCCTGATGTGGTGGTAACATCTGTTATATACACTCGATCTAACAGGGACTTTACATTTTCAGAGGGAATCCAGTAGTTTCTCAAATCCACAGGTTTTTCAATAATACTATCACTGTCCCCATTATAGTCATTATCAAAGTCATCATCCAGGTCATTCATTGATTCTGGTTCATGCTCCAGGATGCTTACTCCCTCAAGGGATCCGGTTGATTCACGTTTCTTATCATAATCATAATTTGTTTTCAAATTTGACAACTTCCCAGTTTTAGATTCAATTTGAGATTTCACGGATTTAGGAGTATGTTGAGGTGGAGAACTGAACTGGTCAGGCTGTATCTTTCTTGGTCGTCCTGGTTTGTTTGTTTTCATTTTAACCTTCATCAAACTGGACTGTTTCACTCCTCGACCCC
The DNA here is from genome assembly GCA_946811185.2 of Hippopus hippopus. Taxonomy (NCBI): domain Eukaryota; kingdom Metazoa; phylum Mollusca; class Bivalvia; order Cardiida; family Cardiidae; genus Hippopus; species Hippopus hippopus. Next base: position 13,510,878 of record OX328096.1, read on the forward strand.
TCATGCCTCCCCTACCTCTAGACACCAGTCTTCTTGGTGAAAGTGACTTGGCCATATTCTTTAACAAACCTCCAGGTTTATTTGCTCCTTTACCTCTTCCAACTCCTCTCCCAATCCCTTTCTTCATCCCTCTTCCAGATCCCCTTGGTCTCCCTACCCCTCTCCCACGTTGTTTCATGACATTCTGTAAATGGGGTACATGCAGATTTTTCTTGTTTGGTGACCCTGGAGGCCTACCCCTTCTTTTGACTGGAGTTAGTTTAGGTGGAGGAGGTGTAACTGAGTCACTAGAATCACGATTTACTTTCTCTGTTGCTTTATCATTGTCACTTTCACTGTCACTGTTGTTGCTGGATTTTTCAAGATCAGCTGACTTTGATTCTTGAGACGTTTCTGACATGGAGTCATCAGTTTTTGACAGGGAGGTCAGCTCATCCCCAGACTCTGACATGTGTTCACTTTGTTTCTCTGTTTCTGCATCTGAGGGATCACTTGCATCATTTGAGGTAGATGACTGTAAGTACAATACATAGCAGTTTTTATTCCATATCCAGAAGCCCTGGATTGAATATCAACAGTTGCATAACTTTTTGTTATATTCAACAAGTGGTTTACTATCCATCTCATTAATATTTAACGCAAAAAGCCCTTTTTGCAAACAAGTTTTTTATCGAAGTGATAACCTCTGTTCTGTGAAGAAAGAAGTTTTTCTTGTCAATTTTTGTTTTTTTAAAGATGTTACAATGCACAAAATAACCAGTCCAAGTCTTATATTAAACTGTACAACTGCAATTCAGAATTTACATTTTAATGTAAAAAGCACTTTTCACACACTTTTTAGTTTTTTCTTTGTAGTGCAGAAGTGCTGGTATGAGCATTATTTCAGGCAAAATTTTGTCTAATATGAAATAGTTAGACCATCATATTCAAGTTCATTTTTTCAAGGGTTTCTTTTCATGTAACTCATCATTCAAAAATGAAAAAAATAAAATGGTAAATCCTCATTTTCATTGTTTTTAGAATAACTCCCTAGATGAAAACAGTAAACAGACATCAAAATCTAGATCTGTTCAAATTGTAAGCAGTCCTCGAGGAAAAAGTAAATATAGCTCAATCACTGAAATTTATCTTCTAAAGGAAAGAAAACATTGTGGAAAAGGGGCAAAAATGCTGGTTACCAGCTTTAATTGTCATGTTCACTGAAATTCAGGGTTGTCTAGTGAAGAATAAAACATTTCAATTTATAGACAAAAAAGTCTAACCCTTCAGTACAAACAAAATGGGTCCATGTTCACCAACCATTTTCTATACATGTATTGTTCCTTATTAAAAAGACTATTTCTAACTTCCAAGACAAGCTATCTGATTGGCTGCAAGTTTTGATAGTCTTTGGGTTTCAAGTTTTATTTGAATTCATGGTTGGTGAATGCATTCCCTGACAAAAAGACTATGATATGAAAAGACTGACGGCAATGTAAAAGGTAAACAATGCATTGCAAATGGACAACTCCCTATTTAAAAAAATCTCAATTCAAAAAGCACATTTCTGTGGGTGCCTCCCAATGTTTCCATGATGAAGAGACATATGAGAAGAAGGTCTCTGTAGCCTAAATATAGAAGAAAGGTTCCTTTCAGAACAATTACTGGAATGAGAAATACTTATTTTTAAAAATAATCAGTAGGTACTTATCTTTAAAGAATTTCAAATTCAAATCCCCAGGATAACCACTATCAAGCTCATTATGGTATTGTCATTCTGGTATATTTACTGCTAATAATACTTGTACATTTCATATTAATCCTGAAAATTATTTGGCATCATTTGGCATATCCTGCGACATGACAAACCACTTACAATACTGAGGCACTCACCAAACTATTATTCATGTAATTCATATCCTATAATTTGAAATTGCTACATTCCAAAAACAGTAATAGACAGGCTTACCTGTGGCTGAACCTTTTTAGGTTTGGGACCTCTCTTTTTATGTGCAGCATCTGGATGCCTACAAAGAAAATTCACAACTTTGTTATCTTGTACATACAGGTACTTTAAAAAACACTTTGTTATCTTGTAAAATGTAAATACATGTATTGTAGGAAACAATTATAAACAAGAGCTGTGAAGGGCAGTACATAAGTCTGCCTCAATAAAGAGCTCGTTTCTAAACTCAAGAGCATGTAACCATGGACCTCTACACTAACCTGGACAAAAAAAAACCCAAGATGAAACAAGAGGACCATGATGGTCCTATATCGCTCACCTGAGTAATAAGCAGTAAAGGTCTACAATGAAGATAAATACCAAATATCGAGGTTCAAGGCCAAATGATGATGAAACAAGAGCGGCAAATTGTCACAAGATTAGCCCGTCCCACCACCAGTTGTCAAGGAGGTATAATAATCACAAAGGGCAGGTAATGCAACAAACATGTTTACCAAGTCTCAAGTCAATTTGACTTGAGACTTCAAAGTTCCGTTCCGGACAAGCAAGAAATACTGTAAAAATGAAGATCAAAGTGGAATTACTCAAAATCTGCGCTAGGTAGAGTTATTGTTTTTGCGCACTGTACTCGGTAATATTGCAACAAACATGCATACCAAGTTTGAAGTCGTTCTGACTTGAGATGACAAAGTTATACTCTGGACAAGCACTAAATGCAGTAAAAATGATGATCAGAGGGAAATAACTCAAAGACAGCACGAGGTAGAGTTACAATTCTTGTGCACTGCACTTCCACATATTGCAACAAATAAGCATACCATATTTCATGTCATTCCTACTTAAGATGACAAAGTTTTGCACTGGACAAGGAAAAAATGCTATAAAAATGAAGGTCAAAGGGGGAATAACTCAGAATTTGTGCTAGGAAGAGTTATGGTTCTTGTTCATTGCACTGCGTAATTTTACAACAATCATGCATACCAAATTTGAAGATGTTCAGGCTTGAGATGACAAAGTTATATTCCGGACAAGCAGAAAATGCTGTAAAAATGACGTTCAAAGGAAAATAACTCATAGACAGTATGAGGTAGAGTTATGGTTCTTTCACACTGCACTCCGTATTATTGCAACAAATACAAATGCCAAGTTTCAAGTCAATCAGACTGGAGATGACAAAGTTATGCTCCGGACAAAGAACTATTCCACAGAACTTTCTAATTCAAGGGCAAATAACTCCAGTCGTTCTGATCCAATTAAATCCATAATTGAACTCATTCGAGATCTTATAGTAATAAGTATTTTGACCAAGTTTGATGCTGATTGGTTAAAAATTGTAGATGCTAGAGTGTAAACAATGTCAAATATAGCAATTTTTCTAATTCAAGGGCAAGTAACTCCAGTTGTTCTAGTCCAATAACACCCATAATCAAACTCATCCGAGATCTTATGGTCATATATATTTTGACCAAGTTTGGTGCTGATTGGTTAATAATTGTAGATGCTAGAGTGTAAACAAAGTCAAATATAGCAACTTTTCTAATTCAAGGGCAAATAACTCCTGTTGTTCTGGTCCGATTACACCCATAATCGAACTCATCCGAGATCTTATGGTCATAATATATTTTGACCAAGTTTGGTGCTGATTGGTTAATATTTGTAGATGCTAGAGTGTAAACAAAGAAATGTGAACGGACGGACGGACGGACGGACGACAGACGACGGACGCCGACGGACGGTGAGTGATCACAATAGCTCATCCTGAGCACTTCGTGCTCAGGTGAGCTAAAAAACATATCATTGAGATATATTGGTACAAGATTTTACTTTAAATAAATGAAGGAATTCCAACGAAAACCGTAGTGAAAGCTGTATAAGAAAATGCCCATGGATCAACAAAAAAAGACAGACAAACAGTGCCATTACAATGCCATGATGCTACAATTCAGGCATTTAACTCTTTCTGTGCCAAATTTATACATGTATATGAAATCAACATCTTTCCATGGCAGAGCACTATCTTCTGAAACTCTGACAGTTTTCAGTCTTATAGACTTGACTACACAAGTGGATGGTCTAGATCAAAGATCAGACTGCAGAGAATGTGGTCTGATCTTGATCTGTACCGTCCTCAAAAGCCCCGATTTCACCTATCATGGCAATGAAAGGGTTAAAAAAGTAGAAATGATTCATGATACAATCTTGGTCTTTTTTAAAATCAAATTGTTTCTAATAAACAAATTTTGACAGTCTTAGGACTGTTGACAGTATTGTTTAATGGGATCAAAGCTTGGTATGAAAATATCCAAAAAATCATGAGGCACTATTTAAAAACCAATTCGTTAAAAAAACTAAACTAGAGATGTGTTACAAGTACTTGCTGGAATTTTCTCAGTAAGACAATTATTTTGATCACTCACAACAGAAGTTTTATTGAGAGGTTTTATTGAAGAACAGAATGAGAACTTCTGGTATTCTTGGCAAATAAAAAATACTCTTCAACTCATTAAAGTCCCTATAGTGGCCAAAAGTAAACAATGCAGGTGTTAAAATACATTTAAATTCAACTCATACAATCACTATTTAAAAGTATGGAAATTATTGCGAAGGTGACAATCTGCTGTTGTACGGTCAGTGTAAGTGTTAGTTGCTGGTAGAAAAAACAATTTTAAAAGTAGGACAAAATTTGTCTGGTCACTCTCTCTGGTTTTTTTCACATAATTTTCAAATTTATTTTTCTGCTAGCTACTAACAGTAGGACTGACCGTACAATAATAAGTTGTCATTTTCACAATAATTTCCATACTTTTGAAAGATATGATTCAAGTTCAAATGTATTTGCACATCCCATTGTTTACTTTTGGCTGCTACTAGGCCTTTAAGCCTATGTACCAATCACACTACCATGCAAATGAGCACCATTTGATGCAAACAAGAGATATTTGAAGTAACTGAAATGTTTTTTTTGAAATGTCAAGTAAAACACTATGAAAAAAAAATGCAGAAGTGAGTTAATAACACAAACCAGTCATAATGCAATCAATGTTTTACACTCTGGTTACCTAAAAGCAGTCAAGTGGCAAATACATCATACACAAAGAAAGTTAATTTACACACCTTCGATTGAATGCATCAATCAGCCTTTTATCAAGAATGTTGCTCTCTGGTTCCCAAGTATTGTACCTGTAAATATATTTTTACACAAATGATGAAAAATTTACCAAATAGTAAAATACCGGTACACTTGGAATGCCCCGCATGACCATAGCTGCTTTTGCAGACAATGTTGATTCAGATCAGAATCTGCAGCCCAGTTCTCAAACTACACTTTAAGATATTTTGAGATATATATGGTGTATTCTGAGCAATAATATCTTTCAAAATACAAGTTTTAAGTCTGATTTCATGCAATGAAACCATCCATTTTTTTAATCAAGCACTCTAAATGTGCATTTAGTGTCTGTAATTTCATTTCAAATCTAGACACCATCATTTTTTGTTGACATGCTTGGAATATTAACATGTTTCCTCTTGGAGACTACCAACACTTTTAATTTGAGCCCCCAACACTACATGAGAACACCATAGCAAACAGAGAAATTACTAGTAGCAAGGACTTTCTTTTTTTGTCATGAGGTTTTCTCTTTTCTCAATCCTTGATTCCTATTGATTATGCATGCAATACAAGGATATATTCCTGGCACTTTCCTGCTTCAAAATTTGTTCCAGGCAGAAACGAGATTACCCCTTACAGATAAACATATTTATGTAGGTATTTTACCCTTTACCACACAATCCCAATTTCAACAACTGTGAAGAAGAAAGCCTTATGAAAACATTGTGGGAAAAGGAGAAAATAATGGTAACCAGCATTTTCTACTTTTCCCACAATGTTTTCAACTCTTTGACAGGCAAATTCCATCATTTGAGCCACACTTAACCCTTTACCAAACAATCCCGGGTTTTTAAGACTCTGAGAAAGAAGCCTTTAAAAAACATTGTGGGAAAAGGAGACAAGAGGGCCATGATGGCCCTGAAGTTGCTCACCTCAGCCTTTTAATCAAACATGACCCATTTCCAATCTCTTCAGAGATATTAAGACAAACACTCTGACAAACACTCATTAGTATTGGGCTTACAAATATGGCCTCTAGAGTGCACACAAGCTTTTTCTAGAATTTGTCTCGGCGGCCTACTTGACATGTAGAAATTATCCAGACATACATTCCGACAAACTTTCATGAGTATTTGAGAGAAAATGTGGCCTGTAGGTTGTATAAAAGGTTTTTCCAAGATTTGACCTAGTGACCTAGTTTTTTATCCAACATGACCCATATTCATACTAGTCTAAGATATTATCAAGACAAACATTCAAAGCAAATTTCAAGATTATTGGACTGAAAATGTGGCCTCTAGAGAGTACACACAGTTTTTCAAGGATGAAACTTGGTGAACTGGTTTTTTTTTCCATGTGACCCATTTTCAAACTCATGAAAGGTATCATCAAGACAAACATTCTAACAAAAGTTTAAAGAATATTGGACTGTAATTATAGTACAAAACGTTTTTCCAAGATTTGACCTTGTAACCTAGTTTTTTATCCAACATGACCCATTTTCATACTAGTCTAAGAAATTATCAAGACAAACATTCTGACCAAATTTCAAGATTATTAGACTGAAAATGTGGCCTCTAGAGCTTACATAAGGTTTTTCTAAGATTTGACCTATTGACCTAATTTTCGACCTGACATGACCCATTTTCAAACTCATCCAAGCTATCATCATGACAAACATTCTGACCAACTTTAAAGAGCATTGGACTGAAAAAATGGCTTCTGGAGCGTACACAAGGTTTTTCAAAGATTTGACCTAGAGTGACCTACTTTTTGACCCCACATGGCCCATTTTCGAACTCATCTGCGATTTTATCAAGACAAACATTCTGACCAAATTTCAAGAGTATTGGACAGAAAATGTGGCTTCTGGAGCATACACAAGGTTTTTTTAAGACTTGACCTAGTAACCTGGTTTTTGACCCAACATGGTCGGTTTTCAAATTTGTCAGAGATATCATCAAGGCAAACATTCTGACCAACTTTCAGGAGTATTGGACAGAAAATGTGGCCTCTAGAGCGTACACAAGGTTTTTCTAAGATTTGACCTAGTGACCTATTTTTGACCCGACATGACCCATTTTCGAACTCGTTTGAGATATCATCAAGGCAAACATTCTGACCAAGTTTCATCAGTATCGGACTGAAAATGTGGCCTCTAGAGCGTACATATGGTTTTTCTAAGATTTGACCTAGTAACCTAGTTTTTGACCCAACATGACCCATTTTCGAACTTGTCCGAGATATCATCAAGACAAACATTCTGACCAAGTTTCACAAGTATCGGACTGAAAATGTGGCCTCTAGAGTGTACACAAGGTAAAAGTTCATGACGCACGACGGACGCTGGACACAGCACGATCACAATAGCTCACCATGAGCACTTCGTGCTCAGGTGAGCTAAAAATGCTGGTAACCAGCATTTTCTCCTTTTCCCACAATGTTTTCTTCCCTTCCCAAGACAGATTTCAGTTTTTGAGTCACATAAATTTTATGGTCTGCAAATGCTTTCAATTTGGATCAGTCTAAAATTTTGTCGTTTGGTTAAGAGTGAAATTGTCGTCTTCAAAGCAAATGCTTTCATTTTGGAGAAGACTACATTTTTTTTTGTATAGGATTAACCCCTTACCAAATGACTAAATCTTAACTCTTTATCACACAGTCACAAGTTTTAACGACCTTGAAGTAAAAGCCTATTGACAACATTGTGGGAAAAGGACAAAATGCTGGTAACCAGCATTTTCTCCTTTTCCCACAATTTTTTCTATCCTATCAATGACAGTAATCATCAATAGAGCTACCTTGAATTTGTCATCTGCAAATGCTTTCAATTTAGACCAGTCTGAAATGTTGTCGTTTGGTAAAGAGTTAAACTTGTCCAAGGACTCAATAAAACTAGAAAATTTTCAGTTGACTATTTACGAGACAAAAAGATTTTGGCCAGGTAAAAACTGAAAGCACAATTTTTGCAGACAACAAATTACCGTAGATATTGTTGAAAAAGATAGGATTTGTCTTTACTAGGGTACAAAAAATTGTGGGAAAAGGAGAAAAATGCTGGTTACTAGCATTTATGTTTTCCACCATGTTTTCAAATGCCTTAATTTATATGACTGTTAAACCTCAAAGTTGTTAGACAAAAGTTAAATAATTACTGTGATTTGTATCTGCCTTCGTGTCATCTTTTAACTTCACCTGTAAAAGTTTTATGTCTAATACTTACTTTATAGACCATCCTTTCCATTTCACAAAGTACTCTGCTTTACCCTGCAAAACAAATGAGAAAATATGATATATATGAGCCATACTCAGTGAAAAGGTGGCTTAATGTATCTGCGTAAAGTACTGACCCAGGTCAGCATGTGCAGTCCATGCAGGCTGACCTGAGCCGCAACGTTTTGCTATCAGTCAATTCTCTGTGCATCCAAGGACCAGTCTAACTCATGATTTTGTACTTAAATCTTCAGAGAGGGCATTTTCTTTCACCAATGTGAGCTCCCAGTCCAATGAAAGTCCTGTGCTTGTTCATCTTAAGTTTGCCCAGACATGTTAAAATGATTTTCCAGAAATAGGTTTTACTACATTAAAAAAAAATCCAAGCAAGGGTGTTACTGTTCTTCAACTGTTGGGAAATTCCTAGAGGGTACTTTGGAGAGAGAGTATTTCTGGTGAATGCTTATATGTATTCTGGTGCACATCTTCTCCATAAGCCTCCATTACATTTGACAACCACTCTGCCTTGAAGTTTTCAATCTACTCAAACATAACTTCTTTCACTAGAACTGTCGCAAAGCTGACAAATACCCCTACCAGCACCTTATCAATGAAGCAGCACATTAGAGAATGGAAATGATTTTCAAAACAAACACCACCTGTGACCTTGACTTTTGACTCATGTGACCCAAAACTGACAGCACCTCCTTATGTCATGAGCAACACTTGTATAAAGTTTCAGGGTCCTTGGTCAAACAGCTATTGAGTTAGAGCATGGAAACCATTTTCAAACAAAGTTCACCTTTGACCTCAACCTTTGACCCATGTCACCCAAAAATAATAAGGCACCTCCTAGGACCATAAGCAACATCCAGTGTTCCCGCTCACGCAAATTATTGCATAAATCACGTTGTAGAATTGAAATTCATGTAACAAATTTTGGCTACATGTGAGACCTCACGCAAGAAAAAACGTTGAAAAAAAGCTATTATCCCCTTATCTTGTGTAAAATGACAGGTTTTGAAGTTACTTATTACTCTTATTGACAAATTTTTGTCAATCATGCAGAAATAACTATCCATAAATTAACAGACATGAAAAATTGATCGGTGCTAAAAACATCGAAACCCATGACACAACAAAATGTTCCTTTTGACACTGTTCAATCAGAGTCAATTCAGACTGTCTTTTCAGCTTTTTAATCACTTTAGGCAGAATATCATAACAGACTTTTTTGCTGCAAATCACCAATATGGATTGTTTTATTTCTAGTTGAGAACCATTATTGTCAAACCGTGTAATATGAAATCTTACTCCCAGATTTACAGCTCAGAGGGTATGTGTACCCTTGAAATAAAAAGCTAGTGGGAACACTGAACATCTATGTAAAGTTTCAAGGTCCTAGATCAAACTGCTTTTTGAGTTACAGCATGGAAACAAAAAAGTCTACAGACGAACGGATGAACAGACAGACATGATGAAAACAGTATTCCCCCCTCTACTTTGTAGGTGTAGGGCATAGTAACACAAATCATGTAAAAAACCTTTGCTTATACATGTAATAGATGCAATAATGATAATATACAATGAGGGCATTTGCCATTCAGGTGAAGAACTAGAATGGTATTTTGGTGATTAGTCAGATCCCTGTGCAAAAATTACTACATTTCATAATGTAAATATGCATGCGCATATTAATATACATTTAAATATAATGTAAATATAGAGCTAAGCTTTGAACAATAATTGTTGTTGTCTATCAATGGTAAGGTCCTTGATCGATAGTGTAATGATTGATTTTCACAATTTAAAGATACATCTTTACTAACCAATTTCATCCTTATTTTATGAAACTATAATCATTCTTGTATCTTTGTGCCAAATGTTGCCCCTGGCGGTTGCAAGATTGCACAGATTACAACGGATAGAAAATGCATTTCATTCTCTGGAGACTATCCCTAGACATACAACTACAGTTTCCGGTTTAAATCAAAGACAAATCCCTTGCATTTCTTAATCCCATACACCTTATATTGATTTTTTATGTATGTTTACACAGCTACTTAAGATTCTATAAACTGTAAAGTTTTAACAGGATTTGTTTACTGAAATTACTCTCTGGCTGTAAAGATGTATCTTTAAACACCAAAAAATTATCGAAATTTACTGTTACCTGCTTGCAATTCCAGTATTAAAATATAAATAACCATTGGCATACTTGCAAGGAAGTTGAAACTAGGTTTGAAATTTACTACACATGGTCTGAAAGTCAATTTAGTCACAGTAAAGTTCTTTTTTTTTTCACACTTTATCGGCTCTCTGTCTCTGTTTTATCAGCTTGGAAAAGAAAACTAAAATGTATTGCATGTCATACTTTATTTACAAAGTAATGATGAGTTATACTTAGCACTTAAGTTGCCATTCAGTGCTTTTTTTTTTTTTGGCACAGCTGAATGTGCTAGCTTTTGACCTACTTCTTGGTACTGATAAAGAATGAATAGATGGTAACTTGCAATTGGTAAAAAATGTATATGTTTATTTGGGTGGTCCCTGCTGCCTTATTAGCTCACACTTTTATGAAACCACTATTTACAAGCGTTGCTACTGCTAATCGGTACTCCGGAGCCTTGATTCATACCATAGCAAATTATTGTAGTTCTAATAAAGAATAATCCTTTTCTTGTTCTGTTTGGAAATTTAATATTTTCATAAGCATCATTCAATAACCCAATGCTACTTTTTAATAAAATGAAAAACAGTCAGGAGGTAAAGAGGCAATTGCGAATGCTTGCGAGGTTACTTTTCATTATTTGACTTCATGTTGAGCCACACAAGTGTTTCAATATTCATATTCCAGCATGTCTTAAGCTGTCTATTATTTCTTGAAGATAACTCTTGTTTCAATTGAAAATGAACGTGCATGAGTAGTTAACTGTATCTATAATGTGTTATAATGAGTGTTTGTTTACATACTTACCAAGTATGTTTATGTCAAATATAAAATACAAAAAAAATTGATAAAAACCCTGTACTAAACTTGGTGTCAATGTGTTTAAATCATTCATTTATCAATCTCTGTCATTTTAATAGTTGACAAGCAGATTATAGAAACATACACATGGCTGCAATACGACTGGTAAGCTTTTGAAATTTCTAGAAGCATTTAACTGTTTATCACACAATCCTGAGTTTTAAAAACCATGAGGAAAAAGGCCTTTGAAAACATGGGAAAAGGAGAAAAAAATGGTAACAAGTATTTTCTCCTTTGACCATAATTCTTTCAATGGCGAATTGTAGAATACTATTCACCTTACTTTGTGGTCTACAAATGCCTCTAAAACTTTGTCATTTGGTACAGAGTTAAAGAATAGCTGCTGTGAAGGTGAGCGGTGAAACAATCACAAAAATAACATGGGAACAAGCCTTCAGCTTAAAGGTATACCTGTAACAATCATGGATGGTACATGCAGATGTATGACAAAAACATCATGTCTTTGCCACAGTGTGCTACAATTCATCATGATTTTGAGAATTTATGGGTAATCAGAAGATCAAATCATGCAGTGGAATCTGGGCCTCAGGCAGAAATTTCTACAGTATTTCTCTATTTTTATCGTTTTGTTATTACAATTTACTGTGGTCCTTTAACTTCTTTTAATAATATTTTTTAGTAAAACTTAACTGCTACACGATAAAACAATGTGGCGATTTTTATCAAAATAAATTTGAGACACTGTTTTCGATAGGTTAATTAAAATTATGATCAGAGAGATATTGACTTCGATTTGTAAACAGTGCGAATGGACTTCAACGTGAGTTTGTCGGCGGAACATTTATTGACCTTCTATTACCTTTCGGATTCGCTTTTTTTGAATGCATTCGGCTGCAAAAACTCTTTCGCCCATGTTCTGCAATTCCATTATTCAAGAAAACGCTAAGAATTGACCATTTTCAGGCCATTTGTAATTTGCTTTTTTGTAAATTACAAGATGCAGTGACGTCATACTCTGAATCTTCCAGACGATTTTTGTGATCGTTGAACGATTCGTCCTCTAGCAAGACCGTGGCTATAATGAAATAAGTAGGCTCAAATTTATATGCTGATATTATTGGCCCCCAAATCAATATGGCTCAGCCAATCAAAAATTCTTTTTCTCTCTAAATCTAGAATAAGACTAAGAATGCATTTTAAAATGGTCGGAAAATATGGGCCCTGAAACCCAGCATTTTCTTTTGGGTGTCCCTAAACAGCGTCTACAAGCATCAACAAGCGTCTACAAGTATCTTGCAGATTTTATAAACAATATGTACATTAAAAAATATAATTATGGTTGATTTGATTCTATCCCCACTGCCATAAATTTTGATGATATTAACAGTATTTTATTTTGTTCTTTACACCACCAAGCCATTGGCCGGTGTGCGCACGATCTACTAAGTTGTAAGAAAACAAAACATTACATTTAAGAGTTAAATTCAGTTCATGTTAGGAAAGTTGATAAGATAGTATCCTTACGCTTATGAAAAGAATTTAAATGGGTGAAGAAATGGTCAGTGCGGTGTATCTGTGTAGAAAAAACATAAATTTGTTCAGGGATAGGTTTGAACTACATGATCATAAAACAGGAGAGGGTGCATTTCTCACAGAGTATAAATTCTAACGTGCATATTTTAATAACCTGCAATTCATTTGTAAATATTTGCGACAAAAATTTAAAAGACATAAGCTATCAGAGCACAGGTTTTAGTAATTGACTAAAGTGGAGAAACTATTCCATTTTCTCATAAAAAAAAAAGAGAGAAATGTTTACTTTGGACATGTTTATGCCTCTAGGCCTGTAGACGCTCATGCATGCTGTACATAATGCTAATGGGTCTACAGTTTGGCTATTCTTTATACTTTTATGTTGTGTTTGTAGTTTTATAATACAATACTATATGTACATCAGTAAATGTATGCCTTACCAGCTTTAGCCACGCCTCTTAGCTAGAGTATCTTATTACTATATATACTCTCTCTTGTATGCTGATCTTTGTTAGTATTAAATATTCTGTTTAGCTTAATAGTTGTTGTTTCCATGAATACCCACATATATAACAAATTGGCGACGAGTTTATGGATTCTATGAGAAATTAATTACGTGACTTTGGACTGTGATACTTTGTGATCTGAACATTATGGCTTTGTTAGGAGCTATTAATCCATTTGACATAGATAAAGACAACTGGACAGTATACCAAGAAAGGCTTGAACAATACCTCGCAGTCAATAATATCAGAAATGAGAAGAAAGTATCTGCTTTGTTAACTCTGTTAGGTGATAAAACGTACGCGCTAGTGAGGAATTTAACATCTCCAGAAAGACCGGCAGAGAAGTCTTTTGATGAACTGTGTACAATATTGAGTCAGCATTTGTCTCCAAAGCCATTACTTATTGCAGAAAGGTTCAGGTTCCACAAAAGAAACCAGTTACAGAGTGAGTCCATCAGTGATTTTATAGCAACATTACGCAAAATGTCCGAACATTGTGAATTCGGAGGGTACTTAGAGGACGCATTGAGGGACAGGTTTGTTTGCGGATTAAAGGACACAAACATCCAAAAGAAACTGCTATCCACTAAAGAACTAACCCTGATAAAAGCTATAGAAATTGCAACCGCTATGGAAACTGCTATTAAAGATGCTGCAGAGTTAAGTAATAATACCAATTTGGGTACCGTCGAAAAAGGTTTCTAAAAAAAAGAAACAAGAAAAATCACAGAAGAAATTTCAACAGGATCAACAGAATTCAAACCAATCAAACTGTGACCACTGTGGGAAAAATAACCACAAATCGCAGAAGTGCAGATTGAAGAATGCCGTTTGTTACAAATGCAATAAAAAAGGACATATTGATTCGATATGTAAAGCTGTTAACTGCATGGAAGAAAGCAGCAGCAATGACATTCTTTCTGTGCATTCTTTGAATACGACTAAATCCAAAATCACTGTGACAATAAACATATGGGGAAAACCAATAGTCATGGAAGTTGACACTGGGTCTTCTGTAAGTCTTATGAGTTATAGAGATTTTGTACGACATTTTGGGAAGATAAAGCTAGAAACCCCGAAATCCGTGCTGAAGACATATTCAAATGAAACGATTGAGCAGGTTGGAGTAAAAACAGTTCACGTGAAATACAAAGGTCAAGAGAAAAATCTTTGTTTACATGTTGTCAAAGGAAATGGGTCGACATTGTTGGGACGTGACTGGTTATCGGAAATCCAACTTGACTGGAATAACATTCTGTACGTCAAAACTGTAAGTACAAATGAAAAACTCAAGAATATTCTGTTGAAATATGGATCAATTTTTTGTGACGGAATTGGCAAAGTGAAGGGTATCAAGGCTTCACTTACATTAAAGAAAGAGGCTAAACCCAAATTTCTGAAGGCAAGACCAGTACCATATGCTCTCAAGCCAAAAATAGAGCAAGAATTAGAAAACCTTGAAAAGCAAGGAATAATTTCGAAGGTTAACACAAGTGACTGGGCAACACCGATCGTACCCGTCGTAAAACCAAATGGACAAATCCGAATTTGTGGAGATTTCAAGGTAACAGTAAACCAGGCTCTGGAAGTGGACAAATATCCATTACCACGGGTGGAAGATGTCTTCGCCAATCTATCGCCAGGTCAAAAATTTACAAAACTAGATTTACGGCAAGCATACCTACATTTGGAAATGGACGAAGCAAGTAAAAAAGTGCTCACTATTAATACACATAAGGGATTGTATTGTATGGATAGACTTGTGTATGGTGTATCGTCAGCGCCAGCAATTTGGCAAAGAACTATTGAACAAATATTACAAGGAATTAATGGTGTTCAATGCATTCTTGACGATATGGTAATCACAGGTGAGACTGACGACAAACATTTAAAAAACTTAGAAATGGTTTTGTCAAGACTAGCTCAGTATAATTTGAAACTGAATAGAGATAAATGTTCTTTTTTCCAAGACCGTATAACTTACTGTGGTCATGAAATTGATAAGCATGGGTTATGGAAAAGCAAAGAAAAAGTTGATGCTGTACTTAATAGCCCGAGACCGCACAATGTCACAACTCTTCGTGCATATCTAGGTCTTCTGAACTATTATCATAGATTTTTGAACAACCTTTCAACTGTTGTCAAACCTTTAAATGAGCTTCTTGAGAAAAATAAGAAATTTGAATGGTCAAAAAAGTGTGAAACAGCATTTCAAAAGTCAAAAATGTTAATTACATCTGAACCAGTACTGACTCATTACAACCCCAAGCTGCCAGTTAAGCTAGCAACTGATGCAAGTCCGTATGGTGTGTCTGCTATTTTGTCACATGTCATGCAAAATGGTGTAGAAAAACCAATCGCTTATGCTTCAAGGTCATTGACTCAAACGGAGCAACGATATGCTCAAATAGACCGTGAGTCACTTGCAATTTACTGGGGAGTAAAGAAATTTTACCCATATCTATACGGTAGAAAGTTTACCCTTGTAACAGACTGCCAGCCTCTGTTATCAATCTTCAATCCAAATAAAAGCATTCCAGCTACGACAGCTGCGCGTGTCCAAAGGTACGCATTATTTTTGTCAGGTTTTCAATACGATATTGAATATAAAAGCACAAAACAGCATGGAAATGCTGATGGGTTATCAAGATTGCCTCTACAGTCTCAAAGACAAAAACAGGATGATGATGATGATGATGATGATGTTTTTTATACATCACAAATAGAGCAACTCCCTGTTACAAACGCTGAAATTAGAAAGGAAACGCAACGTGAAAACATTCTATCACGTGTGCTTGAAAATGTCCAAAATGGATGGGGGACTCCCGTAGAAAATCCGTTGTTGAAAGCGTTTTACAATCGCAGAAATGAATTATCAATACATAGAGGATGTATAATGTGGGGAATACGTGTAGTCATACCTGTTAAACTACGTAGGCAAGTTTTAGATTTGTTGCATGCAAGTCACCCTGGAATTGTTAAAATGAAATTACTTGCAAGAAGTTACGTATGGTGGCCTGGAATTGACAAAGATATTGAAAATTTGGTCAAACAATGCTCAGGTTGCCAAATGCAACAAAAAGAGCCCCAATCATGTAATTTACATCCATGGGAATGGCCAAGTTCGCCATGGGAACGTATTCATGTTGACATTGCAGGTCCGTTTTTGAATAAAATGTTCTTCGTCGTGGTAGATGCGCATTCAAAGTGGCCCGAAGTTGTTATCATGAATTCTACTACAGCCGAAAGAACAATTACAGAATTGAGAAATATTTTTGCTAGAAATGGATTGCCAAAACAGTTAGTATCAGACAATGGAGTTCAGTTTACTAGCGATGTTTTTCAAAAGTTCATGAAAGATAATGGAATCTTACATTTAAGATCCGCACCTTTCAAACTAAGTACAAATGGTTTAGCAGAAAGATTCATTGGCACATTTAAGTCTAGCATGCGAGCTATGACTATGTCTTCAAATGACTTGAATTTGAAAGTTAATACATTTTTGATAAGGTACCGTAATACGCCTCACGCTATTACAGGAGAATCTCCTTCAAAATTGTTTCTAGGTAGGAATCTCAGGACAAGGTTAGATTTGCTTAAACCTGATACGAAACAAGTTGTTTCCAATTCGCAAATGAAATTAGCTTTAAATGATGACAGAAAGCTACGTGAGTTTGAAATAGGGGATAATGTATTAGCAAGAGATTACAGAGCAAAGGGTAAATGGTTACCAGGTTCTATTGTATCTCGTGAAGGACAAGTCATGTATAAAGTTGATGTAGGTAATGGGATCATTTTGAGACGACACATAGACCAACTTGGACGGTCCGAGTTTTATGAAATTCCAACGCAGTCTTCTCACACTGATAATGTTTTACCTACACCACTCATGTCAAGTGAACAAATTCCAGAAACTGATAGTCAACCATCTAATGGCAATAATCCACCGCCATTATCTGAGAAAACTCATGAAAAGGACAGCACACCCATAATTACTAATTATGATAAACAGGTGGACATCCCAAGTAGTGGTGATAAAAGATATCCCACGAGAGTACGAAAAGCTCCAGATAGGTTAAATCTGTAGTTTATCACTAAGACAAATATTTGTTGGTTGATTTGTACTGTTACAGCAGATAAAGAAATTGTTAATGTTAATTGAATGAAACATTGTTTTTGTGGATCCTAATTAACATGACAAAGAATTTCATTCATGAATTTCTGTTGTTAAAGCAGTATGTGCATAATTTTCAAATGTGATGGTTTTCTATTCAAATTTTGAAATAAAATTTTCATTTGAATTTTGATGACTTTACATTTGAAGGGGGAGAGTGTTGTGTTTGTAGTTTTATAATACAATACTATATGTACATCAGTAAATGTATGCCTTACCAGCTTTAGCCACGCCTCTTAGCTAGAGTATCTTATTACTATATATACTCTCTCTTGTATGCTGATCTTTGTTAGTATTAAATATTCTGTTTAGCTTAATAGTTGTTGTTTCCATGAATACCCACATATATAACATTTAGATTGGCTTTTTTTTGTATTTTTGACATCAAATTGTTTATGAAATGACTTGACTGTTGTAGTGCATTTATAATAAAGATGAAAATTTGTTTAACTTTTGTTGTAGACGCTTGTAGACAAATGTAGACGCTTTTTAGGGAGACCCGTTTTCGTTTTTCCTTTTCCTACCATGTCTTTTCTATAGCAGTCCCATTATATGAGCAACATTTAATTTGTTGCTGCAAGTGCTCTCAGTTTGGACATTTTTCTCTTTTATCTGGTTAAGTGCTGTATTACATAAATAGAAATCTATAGACTGTACCTTGTGAATCAGATTCGCACATCCAGATAGATCTATTTATTTGCCAAGTAGATTCTTAATAAAAAAAAAATGAGTCTACTTCTCATTCTTTTTTTTTTAATTTCAAAGTAACGCAGCTTCTAAACCAAATGTTTACGCCAGTCGGAAATCTAGAAGAAGACCAGGGCCCGATATCTCAAAGCACTTTAAGTCCTACGATCATCGTAAACCGACCTTAAAAGGGGCATTTCACCGAAAAATCTTCCCGTAAGACTGAGTTGCGATCTCAGAGCGTGGCTTGATCGCCGCAGGTCGCAAGAAATCGGCGGCTGAACGAGGGTTGGTCCCGCCTTGGTCTTCCGTGGTCGCACAAGGTTGAGAAAAGGTCTTCCCGAAAAATAGATGGTAGCTCGGTTTTTTGACATGTCAAAAGACCAAGCTGCGACCTGTGCAACCTGGAAAATCGCAGATAGAGCGTCGAAAGGTCGTGCAAGGTCGAAGAAAGGTCGCATTGGTCGAGGGACAATCGAGGCTAGATCGGAGATGAGCGAGGCTCAGTCTTCCGGAGCGAGAACTGATTGCGCGCATGGTCGTGCTGCACGACCAGTCCCCGACCTTCTCTCGATCAATGCGACGTTGTTTCGCTCTTATACGATCAAGCTTCGCTCTGCACAACCTTACTTGAAATTCATGTAAAATATTGTACGAAAACAAGTATCAGTCATATCTCTCTCAGCTGTCGACGCCAGCCGGGTCCTACCAAAGTTTCTAAATGCTGATAATAGCTCCTGTCTTTGGCGCTCAGGATTATAGGATAGCATTACGACTAGCTCGCCAATGTCATGATAATGTGACTGGGCAAGTGCTGGTTTAACTCTTTACCAGACAACAAAATTTTAGACTTGCCCAAATTGAAAGCACTAGCAGACAACAAATCAAATGCGGCTAAAATGGTTGTTTTTGTTTCTGAAAGTATGTAAAACAATGTGAAAGTAGAAAATGTTCATTTTGAGCATTTTCTCTTTTTCCCACAATGTTTTCCAAACCCTTCTACGTCAGGGATGTAAAATCTAGGGCTCAGCTGGAAAAGGGTTGATATATTTATGAAAACACTCTGCTCACGACCGCACTTTCTTGAGAAAATGTGACCTTCACCTTTGAACTCGACCTTAATCAAATAACCTATGAAGTAGTTTGAGTACTTGGGAAATTATAAGTCGGAAAGATTACAGACAGACGGACGCATCGACAGACGGACAGACAGGGGTAAAATGATATGCTCCCGATTATTTGATGTGGGAGCATAAAATGCTGGGCAACACGAGTTGTAAAAAAGTCCGTTAAATAACAAACATGCTATTGATAAGGCCTTCGACCAGAGCTCCAGAAAAGGGGGAGTGATGAGATTTCATAGGAATGTAATTAAAATTGTTTTCCATCAAAGCCTTTTTTGAGGGCACTCATTAGAATCGTCTCGTCGAGACGATTCTAATGAGTACCCCCAATATAGGTTTTGGACAATTATTTAGGGACCTAAAAGTTGGGTCACTTTCTCTTATCTGGAGCCCTGTAAAATCAATCAATTACAAACAAACAGTTTTTGGAAACCAAGTTTTACTCCCTAAACCACAGCAGTTATAAAACAGTCACAATGTTACCAACAGAGTGGTGCACTAGTTTAGATACCATAAAACTTAAAGAGTTCCAGTTAGGCTTATACAGTTGATTTGATTAACTCAGAAGACTCTACTCTTGGCTAACACCATTTTTTCTTGCCACGGAACAGAACCAGCAGGGCTGTTGAAGTAGTTCTTCATGTAATCCCTGACTTTCTTCCCATCAGTGTTGTCCCTGTTGCGACCCAAGTGGTAGGCCAAATCTTGCATCTCGCATGAGTTTCTCCACTCTCCGGGAATCAGGTTGTGTTCTGAATCTTCCATGTCCATATCTGCATTCTGGAGTGCTGGATACCTCATTCTAATTATGTTATGCAGACACTCACACGCTTCTACAATGATTCTGCAATTATCAGGGTTCTGCTGTAGAGTTGTTAGTAGACACCTGAAGCGGGAGGACATGATTCCAAATGCATTTCCAACCACACGCCTGCCTCTTGAAATTCTGTAGTTGAAGACTGTCTCTTCTTTGGTTAAACCTCTCCTGGTATAAGGTTTCATGAGGTAGGGTTTCAGAACAAAAGCATCGTCAGCTAGTATAAAGTATGGTACATCCACGTCCTCATTGGTAATAAATTCAGCAGCTGGCAGATTAGCTGAGCCATCGACGATACATTCTCTCAACTCACTTGTGTTGAATATCTGAGCCTCAGACTGGTGTCCCAAACCACCGACACCGATCCACAGAAATTGGTAGTTAGCATCGACCAAGGCAAGAAGAACGATAGAGCAAAACTTCTGTAGTACAGGGACCCAGACCTGGCTGGTTTTCTGATGGATATATGTTTACCATCGAGAGCTCCAATTGCATGAGGAACATTCCATTTTCTCTCAAAGTCATCAGCAATGGCTTTACACTCTGCAGTTGTGCTGGGACACTGAATGACTTCATGCTTATACTCATCCACAATAGCTTGACACACCAGAGGCAGGAAGGTGGCTACTGTATGGCGAGACACTCTGAAGTCATAGGACAGGCTTGGGTAGTCCAAGCCACTTGCAAGGTGCCTAAGGGTGGCAGTCACCTTCACTCTGGGTTCTAAAGCTCTTCTATAGTTTGTGTCCATCTTCGAAATTCTGGGACCAACCCTTGCCAACAACTCGTCAAACATCTCTGGGGGCATACGGAGAAAGGTCCGGTAGGTAGCTTCATCTCCGAGCCTCAGTTCCTGCACGATGGAGCTGTACTGCCCATAATGTTCTCTTTGAAGTTCGCGTAGTCAGGGAGCAACCCAATACCTCTTCTTGGTATACTTCCTTCTCCTCATTTTCAGCATGTTTAGCATAATTAGGGAGTCTTGCTGCAGTTTCAGGGCATGGTGCTGTAGTATCATTGCATGATGCAGAGCAATTGGATCCATGTTGTCCGTTTGAATGCTGGTGAAAACGGCTGATCGGCTACAGATCGTGAGGTATTTTCGTACGCTCGTAGTGGGTCGTGAGCAAATCTGGGCGACCATGAAGAATTTGCGCGTAGCTCGGTCGAGAGTCTGTAGAGAAATGATCGAGGATTGAGCGTGCAGAGCGAGACTAGATTGTTTAGATCGAATGTAGATTGTCTTGATTGAGAGTATGTCGCAACTCTTACGTACCTAGATCGGACGGGGTTGAGTCTTGGTCGGCCGAGATTGAGTCTTGGTCGGCTGAGGGCGTGGGCATGCGAAGATAGGTCGCCGAGACATTGATGCTAAGTCGTACGTTGGTCGAACCGAGAGAGTCTTTGTCGTGTTAAGATCGCGTCAAATCGACCAGCTAGACGCAAGTAGATCGCATGTACAGCGTATCTAGAGCGTGCATGGTCGTAGGTAGAGCGTATACATCGAAGGTCAATCGAGAAATCGTCGAACCTAGAGCGTACACAGAGAATAATGGGGGAGGTCGCACGGATTTTACCCGCAACCTTGAGGAGACAAAACTACGACCATAGTCGCCTGTGGTCGCATGCGATTTTCCTACATCGTACTCGGTGAAATGACCCCATAAGTCCCTCGTAAGCATCTTGCCGGCTCTCTCAAAACATCGCAACTTAAGGGCCGATCGTAAACCCGATCTTAAACTACGAGCACTCCGAAGCTGCCTTAACGTAATCGTAAGCTGTTTTCAGCAATGCATAAAACGTGGTGTTGTGGTTTATTTTTCAAAATGACATTATTTTAGTCGTGAGAAGACCTCATAGAAAAGACAATATGGCTCAGCGAGTTTTAGGGACAGAATGAATCCCTTGAATTACATGGATGACATGGAATTAATTAGAAAATACCGCCTCTACCGAGGATCAGTTGTTACCCTCTGCAATGTTCTTGGTGGTGCGCTTCAAAGAACAAGAGGGCCATTAGCCCTAAAGCACTCGACTGGATATAGAGTCATCTAGGGTTGACAAAACTAAAGAGATCCTAGTTGTGATGATGTTAAACACACCATTGTAAGTGACCTACTTTTTAACTGACTTGTCCAACGTGATGGAGATATCATCAAGACAAACATTTTGGTTGGTTTGTTGTATGACGTTTAATGTCGTTTTCAACATTATTTCAGTTATATCAAGGCGGCCCCGGTGCACCTATCCACGCTTTCCTGGAGTTTCTTTGACCAGTACACCTCGCAATACTCTTTCCAAGCCACTGACTGCTTTCCCACATAACCATCGCCGAAACAATGATCAGCGGTGAGAGAGGAATGAATCCTGTCGCAATGAATATCACCAGACCTCAGAAAGAAATTGGCCGAGCCGGAGATCGAATCAGCAACAAACATATTTCTTTTTTTTCAGTCAGCGACAAATATTTTGATAATGATTCATGAGTATCAGACTGAAAATGAGGCCTCTGGACTGTACACAAGGTTTTCTAAGATTTGGCCCAGTGACCAGCTTCTTGATCTGTTGTGACCAATTTTCATATTTGTCTGAGATACCGTCAAGATAAACATTCTGACAATGTTTCATGAGTGTCAGACTGTAAGTTTAGCCTCCAGACTGAGATTTAGCCCAGTGACCATTTTTTGAATATGTTTTGAGTAAATTTCTAACTTGTCCGAGATAGCATCAGAACAACCATTTTGACGATGTTTCATGTACATCAGACTGAAATGCAGCCTCTACAGTGCGAAAAAGGTTTTTGTACGGTTTCCCTAAGTGACTTACTTTGTTAAATGACTTGACCTAATTTCAATCTTGTCAGAGATATCATCAAGAAAAATATTATGACCAGGTTTCATAAGTATCAAACTAAAAATGTGGCCTATAGAGTGCACACAGGGTTTTGCTAAGATTCGGCCCAGTGACCTACTTTTTAACTGGACATGTCCCGATTTTAATCATGACAGAGATATCATCAAGACAAAAATTCTGACCCAGTTTCTTAAGTATCTGGCTGGAATGTAGCTTCTACAGTGCAAGCAAGGTTTTTCTAAGACTTGCCTCGGTGACCTACTACTTGACCCGACATGACCAAATTTCGGACTTGTCCGAGATATTATAAAGACAAAGATTCTGACCGAGTGCACACAAGCGAATATTGTTGACGCCTGGCCAAGACACGACGCACGACGGACACAGCACGATCACAAAAGCTAACCTTGAACAATTCGTGCTCAGGTGAGCTAAAAACTAACCGAAATCACGCACGTCCGGTGCCGTTGCAGAAAACATTGGCTTTGAAATTTTATACAATGGGAAGTTTTCAGGCAGTGATCGCAGACTGTCAAGGGGTCTGAATCGATTCACTATCAAGAAATGACTTCACTCTTAACTCTATTGGCGCAATAGGCGAAAACATTGACTTTTGCGGACGGCATAGATCAAGATCAGACTGCACAGAACGTGCAGTCTGATCTTTGATCTATACCGTCCGATGGTGTAGTTGAGCCTGTACAATCAAAATCTTTGGAAGTTTCAATGGATTCTATTTAGAGCCGTCGAAAGAGGTCGAGTTTATTTAATAGGCGCTTCAAAGAGTTAAAAGTTACGATCGTAAAAAGACGTATCCTTGCGAGAGTGTTAAGGTCGGTTTTGAGAGATCACTTTAAGAAAATCGTAACGTCCTCGTAAAATGGTCGTAAAGTTAACCGTAACTTACGAAACCTTATAGTTTTGAGATATTGGGCCCAGGAGTGCTATTTTAGAACAGTTGGTGAATACGGGCCATGTAAGCTTATATACGGTTCCGTTTGATTTCATATTAGGAACGGTGGCAGGTGTTTCGTTTGTCAGTTCTTGGATAGTCCACAAGTGTGGTATTAGATAGATGGAATAAACACAGTACGTGTGCGACGTTCAAGCTTTAATTAGCGAAACCGCCTGGACCTCGTCTGGGTCTTACAAAGGCGGGAACATATAGACATGAGCATTAAACAACAACTATATACATGTACAATATGTAACAGCAGGCACTCCAAGCTTGGTGGGGTGGTTTGTCATGCCATGTCAAAACTATCTCAGCTGCATTTATAACTTAAGTAAATATCATCTTTGAAACTACTCGGTGATCTTAACGTCTAGGATCTAGAAAGAAAATTAATTGAAGCAGACAACTTAGAGGGAAGAAAAAAAAAGGACTTTGAAAAATATGAAATATGAATGTTGTCGAAAATTGTCAGATGAAGACAGAGAATTTCGTTTACATAAGTTGATGTTCAAATTAACTCTTTACCAAACGACAAAATTTAAGACTTGTCCAATTTAAGTTTTTTTTGCAGACGACAAATGAATGTTACAAATAGGTGGACCATATACTTTTTGTAAAGGTTAGAAAACATTGTGAGAAAAATAGAAATGCTGGTTACCAGCATTTTCCCCTTTTCTCTTTTTCTCACAATGTTTCCAAATGCCTTCCTTCTTGTGAGCGTTGAAAAAAAAACAGTTCTTTGTAGAAAAAGTCTACTAGTAAAGGCATTTTTTTCTCTCTATATCTTGATTGTTCGTTTTTCCTTCGAGTTCGTTTTTTTACATTGGATATAGTGAAACGTCGATGTTGTGGAAAGTTCTCAATCTAAAAACAGGGACGCTAATCGCGACTTAAAGAAGCACTTTTGAGAACGGAGTAGATCTTAGATCAAAACCAGACTGCACAGAACGTGCATTGTATATTTGATCCTATATATACACGGTGCGGTGGGATTTTCAGACGAAAATAAAAAAATAAATAAATAAATAAATAAACACGAATTTGCATCATTTGTGATTTTATATTTGGCTGGAAATTTTCATTTCATTTATTTAGCACTGTAAGGCGTAGACAACTCGGCTGATTCCGTAACAAGAGCAGCAGATAACCCGACGTTTGCCGAACGGGATCCTCCGTAGCCCATCCGGTGGTAATCCTGTGACGAAACTAAACATGAACTAGACTCCCTCATATTCAAAGCATTTGCAAAAATGCTCGGTAAAACTTGAAAGAATAAATTTGGTTTTCAGATTTACTGGACGAAGGACAGAGGGCTTATGTCATAGCCCGGTGTCAGTCGTGCGTGCGTCCGTCCGTCCATGCATTAACTTTTATTTCAAACACCTTCTTCTCTGAAACAACCAATCCAATTTCGATCAAACTTCCAATAAATACTCTGGTTGCCATGGCAACAAAACTGAAAAATATTGAAAATCGTTAACCCTTTACCACACGACCAATTTTAGACCTGTCCGAATTGAAAGCATTTGCAGAGGACAGTTTCAATGTGGATCATATGAAATGAATTTTCTTTGATAGGGTAGAAAACATTGTGGGAAAAGGAGAAAATGCTGGTTACCAGCATTTTCTCCTTTTCCCACAATGTTTTCAAAAGCCTTCTCTATCAGGGGTGTCAAAAGTCGTCATTGTGTGGTAAAGGGTTAAAGTCTTTCTGTCTGAAACCATAAGGCCTAGGGCTATCAAATTTGGCATGTAGCTTCACCTAATTAAACCTCTACCAAATTCCTTGAAATTATAGCCCTGGAATCAAAATCGGCCCTGCCTAGGGGGTCACAAGTTTTACATATGAGCTAATAACGGGAAATTTTTCCAAAAGCTCCTTTTTTCTTAACCATAGAGCATGGGCCTACCAAATTTTGCATGTTACTTCATCTAGTGGACCCCTGCTAGTATTATTCAAATTATAGCCCGTGGTCAAAATTGGCTCCACAAGTTTTACAGGGGCTTACATAGTGAAAATTTCAGAATCCTGTAAGGCATAGGGCTACGGCAACTTTGGCATGTTGCTTCATCTAGCAGACCTTTACCAAGCGTGTCCTATTTATAGCCCTGAGGTCAAAAGCAGCCTCACCCCAGGGGTCACAAATTTTACAGGGGCTAATAAACTGAGAATGAAAGAAAAGTCTGGTCCCTGACCTAAGGTCCAGGCTTACCAAGTTTTTCTTGTAGCTTCATCTAGTGGACCTGTAGCAAGATTGTTAAAACTATAGCCGAAGGGGAAACACTTTTTACAAAGGCTTAAAACAGTGAAAACATTAAAAGTCTTTATTAAGTCTTTTTGACTTTTAAAACCGTTGTAAAATTGATCAAGGGAAATAACTTATGTTATAGCAGAAATATATAGTTTGTTACTATTTACCTCCCTTTTTCCCCTTTTTTTGTAAAGGGGGGGTGGTTTGGGGGGGGGGGGTTAGTTTATTACCATACAGACTGAAAGTTTATTACCATACAGACTGCTTATGATTTATGTTTCTGTCAATGCTCATTAAGTGCATGATATATCTATTTTAAAGGCAGTGGAGCGATCATGGCCCTCTTGTTCAAATCGGATTCCACTGTGTTTTCAAGAGCCTTCTTCCTCGGGGTTTTGAAAACATGGAAATGTTTGATAAAGAATAACTTTTCACCAAACAGGTGATTTTTTAAAGTTATTCAGATTCAAAGTATTTGCAGATGACACATAATTAAATGTGGGTCAAATGCTGAATCTATGAAGTTTGGCTCCGAAATAGTTGGAAATAGTTGGAAACCTTGTCGAAAAAGGTAGAAAATGCTGGTTACTAAGCCCTAAATGGTCCATAGAAAGACCGAAAACCACCGTATGACCGAAAAACGCCGAAAAACGCCGGAAAACACCAATTAAAAAAAAAACCGCCGGAAAACATCCAAAATATAGCAAACTACATACAGATTTGGGGGAGGTGGGGTCGAAAGGGTGGGGTTATATGTTAACTAGGGGATTGGAGAAAGAATTTATCAACCTATACCCGCCGAAAACCACTTTAATTCGCCAAAAAATACCATTGATGGTACCTCATCCTTTTCCAATTTCATCGCCGAAAACCATTGCCTAGAAAAAAAAAAAAATGCAAAAAAGAATGCATACGGAACGGTGGATGGGTATCGTTTGGTTGGGGTTATCTAGTCATTAGGGGTAGGGGAAAACCGGGGAACGTCGGACAAAGGTATAAATCCGGACAGTTCTATATAATCCGCGTTTTCTGACGAATGGCTGAACCATTTCCTTAAATTATTACCTCTTTGAAATGGGGTTTCTATCCTCTTTAAGGAATTCCATGAACTAATTAGGTCACAAAAATTGGGGCTTAATTTAAGTTTCTTAAAGTAATCCACCCACGCGTTCTTTTCGATGGTTGGCTGACCTCAAAACAAGGCCGATTCATTTAGGTCCTGTTCTTGAACCAATAAAAGGTAAAGTATGAATACAAAGAATCATAGAAGTGATGTTTGTTGACAGAAGAGTTAATAAGCAACACAATAATAACAATTTGAAATACTTTTAGACAGAAAACAATGAGAAAATAAGGAAAGTTTAAGTCGTCCAGATTTCCACCACTGTTTTTCAGATGTTGTATAAATTCGGACTGGCAGAAATCACGGTATTAACTAGTATAAACCGATAGCTAATGTCAGGATTATTTCCGTTCGGCCCTTCCATAAGCCCTTTTGCTGTAAATATAACAAAACTCGTTGTCTGGAAAAGGGCCGATAAAGGTTCATTTTAATTTTGATAACAGTTTGTCAAAGAAAGTCTTTGGAATAACAAACAAGTGGATTTGGTAACAATTATTCTCAATACATTCTATGTCAGTGATCAAGTGCTAGGAAAGAATATTATGCAGATTGATAATTATCAACTCCTAATATCTCTAATTGATGAATTAGCTTTTTTTTTTTTGAAGAAAATTTCAAGCTGTCCAAATTTTACACTTCGATAATTGACTTGTCCGGGTTTCCCCGCTTTTGTGTCCGTATTTTTCCTATCACGTCCGAATTTACCCGTTTTGCAGTAGGCTCAAAAATCGCGCTTTCTCAACATCTTGGCTCATGCTTTACTAGACAATTTACTAATGAAATGCCAGTAAAATGATAGCCCGAATGAGTAACACAGTACTTGTGTCCGAGATTCACCGCTATACCGCATAACAAGTTGGCTTCTTTACAAAAGAAGCCAAGACAGGTCAGCATCATTGTTTTCCAATAGTTTATTGGCTTTTAATTTCAATATATTTTGGTACATGTA
The DNA here is from genome assembly GCA_946811185.2 of Hippopus hippopus. Lineage (NCBI taxonomy): Eukaryota > Metazoa > Mollusca > Bivalvia > Cardiida > Cardiidae > Hippopus > Hippopus hippopus. The sequence goes on from OX328096.1 coordinate 13,539,113, forward strand.
AACAAACAAGTAAAAAAGACGCCGCGTAGAAACCTCATATGCTTTACATGACGGTTATTTGACCTTCTTGTCGCGTTTTTCAAGTCGCATGATCTTGTCCAGCGGTCTTCTTTCTCTTTTTTAACGAAATTCTTCTTTTTTTTTTTCTTCTGCTTAGATTTATTTGCTTAATGAAAAATTACAATTATTTGAGAGGTCATTTGCAGCCATGGCAAATTAATATAACAAATATTTTCTGAAATTCGTCACATAAAAATAAACCACATCTATTTCCTGTTTCGGTTTTTTGATTTCGCTTTATTTACAAAACCATGACGAAACAGACTGTGTATCAGTACAATTTCGCAAGAAATCAAAACGTTGAGAACACTGAAGTGGTATTTGTCAAGGAAGCCATTGTGTGGAATTAATAATTTGAAAGAAAAGGAGAAATATTATTCAAATATTGGCTTGAAAGTCAACCTACTAGGCAAATAAATACTTTTTTTTCGTTGAAGGGAGAGTACTCATAACAAAGTTAGGATTATTTGATCATTAGGAGGAGTCAGGAGTAACATCCCTTGACAGTAGGAGGCATGATGAATAGAGAGAGAAACCATGTGAATATATCAAATAAAATTAAGTTTGTACCTGAAAACTATGATTTTGAAATATATTTGGCCGTTAACATTTAATTCCCAACATTACAATCAATTGTTTCGATCTATAAATATTCATGCCAAATCAAATGGAATAGCGCGAAATCATGGGACGAACAAGCCATGGGACGAACTGGTTTTGGAACGAAAAAGCCCAGGACCAAGCGATCAGAAGACAAATTTTGTATATATATCATTGCGCCAGTAGAAGACTATGAGCGAGTGAAGCTATTTTCAATCAAGAATTAGTATTTCCACGATCGATGGCCCCACCTAGTGTATTTTAACATGCCATTTCCGATTACATATCTGAGTACTACCGAAAAACTCATTTGTCTGAGAAAAATTGAGTTTAATTGGGTTTATTTCCTTCGGCTTTGCACAAAATACGATACATGGTCTTCAAAATTCAATATTGAACTCATAGTGGTATTGTCTTCGACAAATACCACAAAAATGGATTTAGACAGCAAATTCTGTGGCAGTCTGCCTTTTAAACTCACCACTGTTGGAGAGGTCTGATGACCTCTCCAATAAAGCCTCCACGAAGGTGCTGCAAAAACCGTCCGAATTTACCCGGTTTTACCTTATGGGTGTAGGATGTCACCCTTTACTCTTTACTCGCCTAAAACCACCTAAATATGCCGGAAAACACCATTGATGATTTCTCATCTGCTCTAGTAATCGTTTTGCCGAAAACAAGTTTTAAACACCGAAAAACGCTATGCATGGATAATAAATCTAGTTAACAGCATTTTCTCCCTTTTCCACAATGTTTTCAAAAGCCGTCTTGGTCAGGGTCGTAAAAATTCGGGATTGTGTGGTAAAGGGTTAAACACCTATTTATTAAACCAGATTATAGGCTTGTGCTCCGCAAGCAGCGTAAAGTCTGGGTGGGGATGCCTAAAACCACCAAAAGATGCAGGAAAACACCAATGATGATTCCTCATCTCTAGTAATCGTTTCGCCGAAAACTACTTTTATACGCCGGAAAACACTATGCATTGATGATACATCTACTTCTAGTGATCATATCCCCAAGAAACATCTAAATGCATAATCGTCCAGAACAAACAGGGTAAATTCTGGGTGGTGAGAGAGGAGGAAGGGAGAGAGTAACTTGTTCATATGAAAGAAATATACCTTTTGGATGTGCTTTGTTTGATGAGAGAGAGAGAGAGAGAGAGAGAGATGTTCATAATTACTAGCATTCAGATATATTAAATAATAAGTTTACAGATTTTATCTACCATTGACTCTGTGTTCAAACCCTTTTGATATACTATGCCGCAGCAAACTTTTGAATACATCAAAACTATGAATCCATAGAAAATAACCCGAATCGAATGAAAAAATCATTTTTCCATAGAAAACCCATACAGGTCTACCTCAAATTAAGTAAACGTGTTCTGTCCCCTCACTATATTTTCATCCATTTTATCTTCGATCATGTCTGGTGACTCTATCACCAATACACTCTAAACCCTCTAAATAACCCAAATACCCTTCCAGCGTAACCGGAAGACAGTATTAAATGTTTGTTATAACAAACATTGGGTGTTTTTCAACTTTTTTTTTTTCGTTTTCCGGCATTTTCTGCGTTTTTCGGTCATTAGGTGTTTCTCGGTCTTTCTAGGGACCCGGCTGACGGCGAAGGGAGCATCCAGGCTAGATGCACCGCAGGAGTGATACGATCGACGCACTTTCTATGCAGCACGTCTGAAACATCCTCAATGATTCAATCATGAATGCACAGAATATACAGTACCTGTAGCAGAATGCTTTTGAATCATTGAGGATGTTTCAAGTATTTATGGATAGGCTAGGCTCAAGATCAGACTGCATTTCAAACTAAGTTGGATCTTAACAGTCCCCCATTATGTGATATGTACATTATTGGCCCAAATATCCTTCAATTTTTCGTTTTCCACGTCTCTTTTTAACCCTTTTAGTGTCATTAGCGAAAACAGCACTTGGCTTGTAAGGACGGCTTGTATCTCAAGATCAGACGTGCTGCACAGAAGGTAATTGTGCATTGGTATTAAATACATTAATAAAATCTTTAAGCTGAATAGAGCTCAACAAGGAGAATGTTGAGACGCTTTTGGGACAGGATAGAGTCAAGATTAGAATGCAACGTACAGTCTTTTGGATTTTCACTTTCCGCTCAAATTCTGTGATTTACGATCAGTCAAGATATTGATCAATATCGATCGACTTTAGGACTCGATCTACGTTTCTTTTAAGACCTGAAAATATGGACTTTGTCCAGCCTAATTGGAAAATATAAACGGATCAACATAAGGAGTGAGAAGTTTTTCAACCTATCCTATTGAAAAAAAAAGAAAAAATCCAGCCCTAGCTTTCATTTTTCCCGTTTTGATTCCTAACACCATGTAGTTCGGCATTCATCCTCTCAGCGATACCGTCCCCTTTTGTTACGCCAGTTGTGGCTGAGTGATGACGTCACTTCAATAATACAGGAAATGCACAATCTTCCATGTTTTGCATTGTAACGTGATAGACAAACGATCAGCGCAGTTGTAGACCACTTTTACCAGTTACACAATGAATATTCTCTTTGTATAAGTAACGGCATGATTTATTGTCGTTTGAAGAAACATTTGGAAACACGTATACAGAGGTAAGCCCCCCTTGACTACGCAAAAACATACCTGATCAACAGCAGCAAGTCTCAGCTGTTCTGTTCATTCTCTGTTTGTTTACAGAATTTCAGTATGAATACATTATTTTTTAGACACTAGTATAATGTTTATAATGCTGTTTGTTCTATGAAGGCCTTGTTGAAATGTTGATTATAATATTTGAGATATTTTCACTTGTTTTAAATCATGTTCACATTATTTCCTGTATGGGTGGGGAAGTGAAGGCATGCCAAGTGAAAAATCAAGCAGCTTCCTTCCTGTTACTACCATGACCATGATTTCTCTGTGGCTCAAATGAGGGATTAACACTTTAAATAATGACAACATTTTAAAGTTGTCCAAAGTGAAAGTATTTGCAGACGAGAACTTAAATATTGTTCAAATAATTAGAATTGTCTATGAAAGGGTAGAAAACATTGTGGGATGAGGAGAAAAAAACAAATGGGATGAGGAGAAAATGTCAGTAACCAGCATATTCTCCTTTTCTCCACTATGGTTTCATGTCTACTTCTACAGGATTGTTAAAAGTTTGGATCATGTGGTACAAGGTGAAAAATTTTATCATCTGGTAAAGAGTTTTTCCCTATTTGCAGGTGGGGCCAAACCAGGCATGTATGTGTCCTAAATGGGGACTTGCTTAACATGCTGTAAAGCCCCAGTGCTTGAGAGATCTGCCAAATACGCAGAGGGCCAAAACTCTTCAATAACACTGGAAACACATCAAGAACAGCTACAGCCTTTAAATGTGACGCTGAGAACAAATACAGGAGATCACGTCAAACCTGTAGATCATGTGCCAACTACAAAACCTGGTGTAATCAGCGAAAAGAAAATGTTTACACCCTACAGTAAGATACCACCTATCAAAAGACAATCAAATGGTGAGAGCAAAAGGACCTCTTTGATATCCCGAGAGTTTTCTGAAAATAAAGCAAATGCTTTATTTGATCATTACAAGGATAGTTCTTGTGATTGTATATTAGCAGATGGTGTTGAAAGGTTCTGTGAAGACCTTGATGTTAAACCTGATGCTTTTATTGTTTTAGTACTGGCCTGGAAGTTGAATGCGGAGGCCATGTGTGTTTTTACACGCGACCAGTTTGTGCGTGGCTGTCAAAGCATGAAAGTAGACTCTGTCAAAGGAATTCAATCAAAGTTCCCAGATCTGCTGGCTGAAGTTCAGAACAAGTCAACTTTTAAAGAAATGTACAAGTGGACTTATAAATTCGGATTAGATCATGAAGCAGGCCAGAGAACTTTGCCCCTTGATATGGCTGTCAGTCTTTGGAAACTAGTTTTTTCTCAACAAGAACCTAAAACATTACCCAGGTGGCTTAATTTCCTTCAGAAGCATCAGAATATAAGAGGAATATCAAGAGATACATGGGACATGTTTTTGAATTTTGTTGACCAAGTAGGCGATGATCTTAGCACATATGATGACACAGAAGCTTGGCCTAGTCTCCTTGATGACTTTGTAGAATATGAGACAGACTGTCAGAATCAAAACACTGAAATGGATTGAACTCTGTGTAATAAACATCGGGCTACAAGGCAATACAGTCAATTAACACGTAACCTCATATAGACAACTTTTCTTGTCTTGCAGCAGACCACATTTTAAAACAATGTGGTGTAAGGGAATGTTGCTCTCAATGAGCAATTTCTCCTTTTTCCACTATGTTTTCACATTCATGTATTTAACCTTAATTCATGTTGATTATCTGTAATTTAAAGGGATGTTGTCAAAGTCATTTGCTGCTGCAAATTTGTTTCAGTGGGGAATAATTTTAACCTTAAAGGACCCTGATGAAGAAGGTCATTTGGAAACATTGTGGGAAAAGGAAAAAAATGCTGGAAACCAGCATTTTTGCTTTTCCCACAATGTTTTCTACCCAATCACAGACAAATCCCATCATTTCAGCCACAGTTTATTTGTCGTTTGCAAATGTTTCAGTTAAACAAGGCCTAAAAAAAAAATATCTGTGTTTAGGGTTTCAGTCCGAGATACTGTAGATAGGGTAGGTAGGGATTTTTTTTTTTTTTCCAAAAACTTTTTAGATGGAACATGTAATGAAATCACACCGGACAGATTTTTTTTTTTTTTCAATCATAGCATAAAAAGTTTAGGGTCGGCAGCATTTTCTATGTAGGGTAGGGAAACCCTAAACACAGATATTTTTTTTTTTAGGCCTAAGTCTAAAATTCTGTCGGTAAAGACTTAGATAGAAATTATTTTCGACTGGGTAAGTTTTGCTATCACACTTTTTCACTGATTGAATGCAGAACAAATGAAATTTGTATTTCTAGTTGGAGAAAGGATCAAAGTATTGCAAGTCAGGGCTGAATGGATACAATAATGTACAAAATACTGGATAATGTTTCTCCAAGATCAGACCAAATGTATGCCACAGGCACAGACATTCATGTTATGACGAACTTCGCCACCTATATAATGTGATATATAAGACAAGATGTCCAACACTGTTACACAGGTCTGATTTTGAGCAACATAGTCCTCGTAGGCACTTAATGTTTCCAATATCTATTAATGATTGTGCCAATTTTACTTTGATTCCTCCAAATTGAAAACTATTTTCGGAAAAAACAAAAGAAAAAAATAAAGTTGACTGATAAATGTAGAAAATAGAGACAGGAAATCAAAATTGTGAATAAAAAAGACATATCTCTTTACTGTATTTGCCATAATATTGTCATGACCTGTCTGATAGGTGAAAATGAAATAGATAAGAAGCTTTTGGTTATGTTTATTATTACTATAATGCAAAATGTAGCAAATCTGCTTTAAACTGTGATTGTGATTTTTATTTGAAAAATGATGTCTAGTTAGTCCCTTAAATTCATAGAACACTTATATATATATGAGCCCTGGTCTGTGAAAAGGGAGTTTAATTCATGTACAAAAAGTACCGATCCAGGTCAGCTAGAGCAGGCTGACATGCGTCAAAACTTTTTGCTATTTGTAAATTTACTGCTTGTCCAAGGACCATTCCACCTCCACATTCAGTCTATTGTTGAACAAAATGGTTTTTGTGGATCCATAATCATATGATGACTAGCTTGGTAAAATGCTTAAACCCCACTTTGCAAGAGCATGGGTCAAATCAATACTCTGGCAAATAGTACATATGATGTCACAATTGCTTCCTGAGGTACTTATAGATCAGTTGTATTTTCCGCTGTAACTCTTTTTATATCACTGAAACAGGCAAAATGGCCAACATGTATTTTTTGGCCAGAGATGAGTAGTAAACCTTTGCTAGCATACAAAACAAATCTCAGCATGGAGGTATCTATGAATAAGTAATTACTTTCAATTACTTTCAATTTGATACAGTTGCAGTAAGCTACTTTCTAAGTTAACCACATTGTTTCTTTGACAATCTTCTAGTCTGATCTTTATTGTTCTGTTCAATAAATGTTTGTTTGTCGTGAAAACAGCCCTGTGAAGGATATGGTTACTGGCTGATAACTATTTGAATGCAAGACTGAGGAAATGAATATTTGAAGTTAGCATAAAGGACCACAACAGTGCAATTTTTAGGGCCTTTTGGCCAGAATAACATGAAGAAGATGAGACACAGTAGAATTAGGATCAGATTGTTGTTCTAAGCAGTCTAATCTTGATCTACACAGTGTATTTTTAGAAACCATGTGCCAGGCAGGGTAAAGAATATTTTATGTGTTTCGATTGGCTCATACATGTATGATATGCTCTACTATTGGTGTGCATTTTATCATGTTTGTAGTGTTAGATTACCCTTTACCACATAATCCTGAGTTTTAACGATCCTGAAGAAGAATGCTTCTGAAAACCTTGTGACCAGCATTTTCTCCTTTTCCCCCAATGTTTTCTACCATATCAAAAACAAATCATCATTTAAGTTACATTTAGTTTGTCATCAGATATCTGAAATGCTTTCAATTTGGTTGAGTCCAAAATTTTGGTTTTTTTTAGCTCACCTGAGCACGAAGTGCTCAAGGTGAGCTTTTGTGATAATGCTGTGTCCGGCGTCCGTTGTGCGTTGTCCGTCGTGCGTTGTCAACTTTTACCTTGTGTACACTCTAGAGGTCACATTTATCAATCCGATATTCATGAAACTTGGTCAGGTTGTTTCTCTTGATAATATCTCGGACGAGTTCAAAAATGGGTCATGTCGGGTCAAAAACTAGGTCACAAGGTCAAATCTTAGAAAAATGTTGTGTACACTCTAGAGGCCACATTTTCACTCCTATACTCATGAAACTTGGTCAGGTTGTTTGTCGCAATGATATCTCAGACATGTTTGAAAATGGGTCATGTTGGGTCAGAAACTAGGTCACTAAGTCATATCTTAGAAAAACCTTGTGTACACTCTAGAGGCCACATTTTTACTCTGATACTCATGAAACTTGGTGAGGTTGTTTTGTCTCCATGATATCTCGGACGAGTTTGAAAATGGGTCAGAGACTAGGTCATTAGGTCAAATCTTAGAAAAACCTTGTGTACACTCTAGAGGTTACATTTTCCGCCCAATACTCATGAAACTTGGTCAGAATGTTTGTCTCGATGATATCTCAGGTGAGTTTGAAAATGGGTCATGTCGGGTCAAAAACTAGGTCACTAGGTAAAATCGTAGAAAAATTTTGAGCACACTCTAGAGGCCACATTTTCAGTCAAATACTCTTGAAAGTTGGTCAGAATGTTTGTCTTGATGATATCTCGGATGAGTTCAAAAATGGGTCATGTCTGGTCAAAAAGTAGGTCACTAGGTCATATCTAAGAAAAACCTTGTGTATGCTCTAGAGGCCACATTTTAGGTCCAAAACTCTTGAAATTTGATCAGAATGTTTGTCTTGATGATATCTCGGACAAGTATGAAAATGGGTCATGTTGGGCAAAAAACTAGGTCACTAGGTCAAATCGTAAAAAAACCTTGTGTACGCTCTAGAGGTCACATTTTCAGTCCAAATTTCTTGAAAGTTGGCCAGAATGTTTGACTTGATGATATCTCGGACAAGTTCAAAAATGGTTCATGTTGGGTCAAAAACTATGTCACTAGGTCAAATCTTAGAAAAACCTTGTGTATGCTCTAAAGGCCACATTTTCAGTCCAAAACTCATGAAATTTGGTCAGAATGTTTGTCTTGATGACATCTCAGACAACTTCGAAAATCGGTCATGTTGGGTCAAAAACTGGGTCAGTAGGTCACATCTTAAAAAAACCCTGTGTATGGTCTATAGGCCACATTTTCTGTCCAATACTTATGAAAGGTGGTCAGGATCTTTGTTTTGATAATATCTACGATGGGAAAATTGGCTATGGTTGGCTAAAAAGTAGGTCACTGAGAAAATTCTAGAAAAAGCTTGTGTACATGCTAGAGGCCAAATTTTCAGTCCAATAATTATGAAAGCTTAGCAGAATGTTTGTTATGACATCTCAAAAGAGATTGAAAATGGGTCATGTTTGGTCAAAAGACTCAGGTGAGCGACTTTAGGGCCATCATGGCCCTCTTGGTTGGTGAAGAGCTAGTGCTGTTCTAGAAGACAAAATTTTGGCCTAAACCTTCTTTAAAACACTTAGCAGACAACAAATGAATAAAATTCCAACAATTGGAATTTTCGTTTAAAGGTTGTGGAACACATTTCAGGATAAATAGAAAAGACAGGTTTCCAGCACCTTTTCTTTGCAAGCAATCTTTTTATTAAGCATATTTTATCAGGGTCATAAAAAATATGGCAGTTTTGGTAAAGGTTGAAGGATGGGCATGAGTTCAAATGAGAGATTATGTTGATTCCTGTGTGAGTCATAAATATGTATCTTGAATTTCAGTCAAATAATTATGTCACAAAGTAATGTTGTATTATTATACGCCTATACAGTCGTCTGTGATTTACTTGGATATATCAGCCAACACATCCCTTCCAGGGTCCATATTTACCCACCATTCTAAGTTACATGTGTAGTCTTATTTTAGACATAGAATGTAACATAATTTCTGATTGGCTAAACAATTTTATTTAGCCAATCAGAAATCATGTTACTTTATTCTTCTTGCTGCAGACCCCACACCACTGTTGAAAACATTGTGGCAGAGAAAAGAAATTTCTTCTGACATGTCATTTGTTCTTTAACCACAATCATTCATGCTTTTACATTTGTTTATGTGTTGATATGTAGGTTTAAAATTAACTAAAGTTGTTTTTTTTTCATTTTATGTAAATATTTCAGAGTTCTTGACTGCAAATTGTTGCAGCGAGCACTGAGTTAACCCTTTAAGTGCTGAACCTGGATTTAATTGCTTAGTCAGACAGTTTAGATCAAGACAAGACTGCATCGAACTCTCAATCTGATCTTGGATCTTCTATACTGTATGTTTGTTTGCCAGTTATTTTGACTCAGTGGTTAGCATATCTGACTTATGACCTGGTGATTGTGAGTTTGATACCAGATGAGTCAAACTTCTTTCCTGCGATTTTTTGCCTCTCACCTCTGATGCATGGGAGAAAAGCAGTCAGTGATTTGGAAAGACAGCTGTGTCAGTACTGGTGTGAGAAAGCCAGGAAACACATGCATAGGTGCACCGACCATCGTGATAATGACCTAAGCTGTTAAAATGGCATTAAACTAACAATACAAACAAACTAACAAAGCAGTATGGTCAGAGTCTGTACATTTCATTTACATGTGCTTAGCAACAGGAGGTGTAAGAAATTCTTCTATGATTGCTAAAGTGAATATGGTTACTTTTTATGATCTCAAGTTAGTGGCGGTGATGCTGGTAGTTAGGTCTATGATGTATTTCCATTCTATTTGGCTTCACTTGTCCAGCAATATTTTTAGCTCACCTGAGCACGAAGTGCTCAGGATGAGCTATTGTGATCACTCACCGTCCGTCGGCGTCCGTCGTCCGTCCCTCCGTCCGTTCACATTTCTTTGTTTACACTCTAGCATCTACAAATATTAACCAATCAGCACCAAACTTGGTCAAAATATATATGACCATAAGATCTCGGATGAGTTCGATTATGGGTCTAATCGGACTAGAACAACTGGAGTTATTTGCCCTTGAATTAGAAAAATTGCTATATTTGACTTTGTTTACACTCTAGCATCTACAAATATCAACCAATAAGCACCAAACTTGGTCAAAATATATATGACCATAAGATCTCAGATGAGTTCAATTATGGGTCTAGTCGGACCAGAACAACTGGAGTTATTTGCCCTTGAATTAGAAAAATTGCTATATTTAACTTTGTTTACACTCTAGCATCTACAAATATCAACTGATCAGCACCAAACTTGGTCAAAATATATATGACCATAAGATCTTGGATGAGTTTGATTATGGGTCTAATAGGACCAGAACAACTGGAGTTATTTGCCCTTGAATTAGAAAAATTGCTATATTTGACTTTGTTTACACTCTAGCATCTACAATTTTTAACCAATCAGCATCAAACTTGGTCAAAATACTTATGACCATAAGATCTCAGATGAGTTCGATTATGGGTCTAATCGGACCAGAACAACTTGAGTTATTTGCCCTTGAATTAGAAAGTTCTTTAGAATAGTTCTTTGTCCAGAGCATAACTTTGTCATCTCCAGTCCGATTGACTTGAAACTTGGCATTTGTGTTTGTTGCAATAATACGGAGTGCAGTGTGAAAGAACCATAACTCTACCTTGTACTGTCTATGAGTTATTTCCCTTTGATCATCATTTTTACAGCATTTTTTGCTTGTCCGGAATATAACTTTGTCATCTCTAGCCTGAACATCTTCAAATTTGGTATGCATGATTGTTGAAAAATTACGGAGTGCAATGAATAAGAACCATAACTCTTCATAGCACGAATTTTGAGTTATTCCCTCTTTGATCTTCATTTTTATAGCATTTCTTGCTTGTCCGGAGCAAAACTTTGTCATCTTAAGTAGGAATGACTTGAAATATGGTATGCTTATTTGTTGCAATATTTGGAAGTGCAGTGCACAAGAATTGTAACTCTACCTCGTGCTGTCTTTGAGTTATTTCCGTTTGATCGTCATTTTTACAGCATTTAGTGCTTGTCCGGAATATAACTTGTCATCTCAAGTCAGAACGACTTCAAACTTGGTATGCATGTTTGTTGCAATATTACCAAGTACAGTGCGCAAGAACAATAACTCTACCTAGCGCGGATTTTGAGTAATTCCACTTTGATCTTCATTTTTACAGTATTTCTTGCTTGTCCGGAACGGAACTTTGAAGTCTCAAGTCAAATTGACTTGAGACTTGGTAAACATGTTTGTTGCATTACCTGCCCTTTGCGATTATTATACCTCCTTGACAACTGGCGGTGGGACGGGCATATCTTGTGACAATTTGCCGCTCTTGTTTCATTATCATTTGGCCTTGAACCTTGATATTTGGTATTTATCTTCATTGTAGACCTTTATTGCTTAGTACCCAGGTGAGCGATATAGGACCATCATGGTCCTCTTGTTCGTCTTAACATATTTAACTCAAAATTTCTTAGCTTTGTAAGATGAAAAGGCTAAGTACTTGTTTTCATGACCCTGAGGAAGAAGCCTTTTGTAAACATTGTGGGAAAGGGAGAAAATTTTCTCATTTTTCTGAAATGTTTTCTACATTTCAAAAAATATACTCAAATTTCTGAGTCACATTTGTCATCTAGGAAATTTTCAATTTGGACAAGTCAAAAGTTGTCTTGTTTGGTAAAGAGTTAATTTTGAAATAAATCATTCAAATGGTTGGTTAGCTGGTCAACCTTTTACCATACAATCCCCAATTTAAATGACCCTCCTTAGAAAGAGTTTTAATGACCATTAGGGGAAAGGCTATCTAAAACATTAAGGGGAAAAGACAAAATTCCTGTTACCAGTATTTTCTCCCTTTTCCACAATGTTCTCAAGTGTTTTAAGCACAAACTTTATTATCTTAGCAACATTTTGTTTGCAAATGCTTCAGTTTGGACAAGCTTAAAAGAATTTTGTCATATGGTAAAGAGTTAATCCTTTACCACACAATCCCAAGTTGTAACAACCCTGAGGAAGAAGTCTTTCAAAAACATCGTGGGAAAAGGAGATGATGATGGTAACTTTTTCCTACAAGGTCTTCCTGCTATCAAAGACAAATTCCATCATTTAATTGTCATCTGAAAATACTTTCAATTTGGACAAGTGCAAAATTTTGACATACAGTAAAAAGTTAAAGACTCTTATGGAACTTTTTTTTATCTCTTTGAGATGACATAGTCTTAGACTTGTCCAAATTGAAAGCATTTTCAGATGACAAATTAAAGGTGGCTCAAATGATAGGATTTGGATGGGTGAAAAACACTGGTTACCAGAATTTTCTCCTCCCCCCATGATTTCGAAAATCTCTCTCCCCTGAGGGTCCTTAGAACACAGGAATGTATGGTAAAGGGCTAAAAATTCCTTCTTGTGAAATATTGCAACCCTTTATGGTCCTCATGGAACAATCTGGAGTGGGAGAAAGCTAATGAAAATGTGGGATAAGAAGAAAATGGTGGTAACTAGCATTTTCTCCTTTTCCCACTATTTTTTTTATCCTGCAAGAGTTTGTACCAATTTTGAAAGCCATCTGCAGATGTTTTTAATCTGGGCAAGTCCAAAATTTGTTGTGTCGAAGAGGGTAAATATTGCATGAAGTCTATCAATTCTTTACATCTATTCAGTGTGATTGTGGTTTATGATAGCAAATTCTCTAATTGTCTCAATGTTTCCTTGACTTTAAATGTGTATAGGTATTTTTCAATTGTTGCTGGCCTTCTTTTTCTCGGATTTTTAGCTCAGCTGTTGAGTTATTGTCATACCACTTCTCTTACTTCCCTTTGATGGTCTCTCAATACAGGTATATTGCACTTTGGCTTCACCTTCAAGTTATAGTCTGCAAGTGCTTTTAATATAGACAACCCAAAGTTTTTGTCATCTAATGAAGACGTCATGTAATGAAATATCAATAGCAACTTACACGACATACTAAGTTTTGCAGATGATAATTAGTTCAAGATCAATGTTCAGAACACAATCTGAAAATGAAATAACTTGTCCATAAGTTTATTCTTGACTGTGACCTACAGGTCTTATTTACTGTGGATTTTTAGTCCGTGAAAGTTGAATTTATTTATTTATATAGCCTTAACTCTTTACCACACAATCCCTAGTTTTAACATCCCTATGGAATAAGGCTTTTGAAAACATTGTGGGAAATAGCAGAAAATGCTGATAACCAGCATTTTCTCCTTTTCCCACAATGTTTTCTACCCACCAGAAACACATTTCAATATTTGAGTCACATTTGTTCTATCATCTGCAAATGCTTTGAATTTTGGGCAAGTCAAAATGTTGTAGTTTGGTATAGAGTTAAAAGAGGTTAAAGTTGCGGTGTATTTATCTGTCATCTTTTTTTTTTCCTCTAGATGGCTAAAGCTGAATATGTGTGTATTGTGATAGAAATATGTTTGTATTTTGTTCAAAAGTTTAACCCTATACTTCATCATGTGAATTTGTGGTTCCTCAAGTTAAAAAAGAAATTGTTTTTTTTCTAAAATTAGACAGAAAATTACAGACATACCATACTTGAGTATTTAAAGAACAGACAGGAAATTACTCATGCTAGAAAATTGCCAAACTTCTAAATTTGTATTTTTTACTTCAGGTCAGTCTTTTTCGCTTAACCCCTTACCATACAATCCTGACTTTTAACAACCCTGAAGAAGGAGACTTCTGAAAACACTTCGGGAAAAGGAGAAAATGCTGGCAACCAACATTTTCTCCTTTTCCCCCAATGTTTTCTATCGTATCAAAGACAGGAATCATCCTTCAAGCCACAATTAATTTGACTTCTGCAAATGCGTTCACTTTGGTCGTGTCCAAAATTTTATTGTTTGGTTAAAAGTTAAACAGACCTTACAATTGATTCAAGTGTAAATGAAATATTTGTTACTTACTAGGATACTAGGCGCACATGCACTTTTAATTCTTTACCAGATGATGACAAAAATTTGGACATTATCAAATTAGAAGGACACATTTAATGAATTTTGTCTTACAAGACGTTAATTGACTGCTAGAGGGTTGGAAATATCGTGAGAAAACGGAGAAAATACTGCACATCAGTATTTTTTCCTTCTCCCACAATATTTTTAAAAGCCTTCCTTGTCAGGGTTATTGAAAATGTTTGTTTGGTAAAGTTTAAAGTCAAATATTGGTTGCTGTGGGACCGAGATGAGATTTCATGTTCAGTGTGATCTGGATCAGATCTACGCTAATCTTATAATTTATTTATCATATTGGGCTCTGAAAATATGATTCATCTTTCACATTCTTTAAAATTATACAGCTCCATAAAAAGAGATTTTAAGTTCATGAAAGGGTTACATTGCCTTCTGGATGCAGATAGGCCTTGAACGCACTTATATGAAGTAAAGGGACACTCACTATATGGTATTGAACTACATAATAATAAAGCAACTATTTGCCTTGTATGTTGTATTTTTTTTTGGTCTGTATAGGTCCTGCGTGGCTCATTGGTAAAGTGGGGCACTCATGATCTTAAGACCCAGGGTTTAAGCCCCATTAGATCCACTGGGCCCTTCGTGGGAGTGTCCATGGGCAAGACACTTCAGAGCCCTAGCTCTGATGAAACCCACAGAACACATGAATATGTGAGCTGTTGCCATGATATGACTGAAATAATGTTGAAAGAGGTATAAAACACTATTCATTGAATCAATCAATCAATTATTCTTTTGTCTGTACAACATTCTTTTCTCGGGGTGGTCAACCTGAATATGACCCCCTTAAGTGGGCAAGTCAAACTTACTCTTAAAGGAGCATAAAGCTAGATTTTTACCTAAATTTGAGGGAAAAAGTTGATATTTTGTAAAGAAAAATCATAAGGATGTGACTGTTCACTCTTAGTTGGGGTAGTAAACCGCTGGAAAAATAATTTGCCTCCCCTGACAGACTGAGCTATCCGCGCATTTATTGTCTTCTGTGTTCAAAATGTACGAGGGGTGTTCCATAAATTTACGGAATTTGCCTGTAATTCCAATACAGAGTGTTGAATTTGAAAACAAAATACATATAAAGAAACCTTTATCTATACCTGATCCATTTTTAAATTTTCATAGAGATACATAAAACAGATAAAAATACATTTTACCTTGAAGGGCAAATCAACAAGTTTCAGATATGGTTAATTTTCAAATCTACATTTATCGCATGGTAACCTGTTAATGTTGTAATTAGAAAAAAAATAAGTAAAAGTACTTTTATTGCAATTTATATTTCTGCTTATTAATTTTAACGGCAGCGCTTATTTCCCTTACTTATTGGTTGCGTCCCTTGATTTGTGACGTCATAGGAGAGGCTGTTTCAAAATGGACGTTGTTTACAACAAGTTGGCTTCTTTACAAAAGAAGCCAGGAGAGGTCAGCATCATTGTTTTCTAATAGTTTATTGGCTTTTAATTTCAATATATTTTGGTACATGTAAACAAACAAGTAAAAAAGCCGCCGCGTAGAAACCTCATATGCTTTACATGACGGTCATTTGACCTTCTTGTCGCGTTTTCAAGTCACATGATCTTGTCCAGCGGTCTTCTTTCTCTTTTTCAACGAAATTCTTCTTATTTTTTCTTCTGCTTAGACTTATTTGCTTAATGAAAAATTACAATTATTTGAGAGGTCATTTGCAGCCATGGCCAATTAATATAACAAATATTTTCTGAAATTCGTCACATAAAAATAAACCACGTCTATTTCCTGTTTCGGTTTTTTGATTTCGCTTTATTTACAAAACCATGACGAAACAGACTGTGTATCAGTACAATTCCGCAAGAAAAATGGATTTAGACAGCAAATTCTGTGGCAGTCTGCCTGTTAAACTCACCACTGTTGGAGAGGTCTGATGACCTCTCCAATAATGAACTGAGCGATTAAAAAACATAGTGGGAAAAGGAAGAAATGCTTGTAACCAAACATTTTCTCCTTTTCTCACAATGTTTTATACCCTTCCAAAAGCAAATTTTAATTTTGAGTCGCATGCATATTGTAATCTGCAAACGCATTTAATTTTGACCAGACTAAAATTTGTCATTTGGTAAAGGGTTAAATATGGGACAAAATTTCAGAGTGGTCAAAACTATAAGCACATGCATACAAGATATTAAATGGGATACAATTTTTGACATAAAGATTCGAAAACATTTTGGCAAGAGGACAAAGCACCAGCATTTCTACCTTCCTCTGCCTTCTCTGTGAAAGTCTTAAACTCTGAATTGTGTGCTGTGGGAAAGGATAGTGTAAATTTGTTCAGTTCTTGTTTGTCTCCTGCAAATGATTTCAATTTGGGTAAGTCTCAAATTGGTCTACTAGGGAATGAGGGATTAATATTTACATTCAGGTCAAAATGCAGTATAGACGACTTGAGATTCATTGTAAAAACATAGAAAGAGCTGGTAACTATTAATTTGTCCTCTATCCACAATATTTTGTATTTTTAAATACAAATACCACACATTCGGCTCGAGTACTGGTACAGTTCCCAGGAAGCAGTATCCAAAGAGATCAGTACGAGTTGTATGAACTTGTTTCTCAATTGATGTAAAATAAATAATTGAGCCATGCTCTGGCAAAAGGTGGCTTAATGTATCTGCATGATGCATGATACCAAGCAAGTCATCACATAATCATAGATCCATTAAGTCCATTTTTGTCCAACAACCGACTGAATCATGAGGTAAAATTGTCCTTTGACATACAGAAAATTGACCAGTAGCGAAAAGTTTCGCCAGGTCAGCCTGTGCGGACTGACCTGGATCAATACTTTTCGCAGATGCATTAAGCCCCCTTTTCACAGAGCATAGCTCATATGTTTAACTCGTTACCAAACGTCAAATTTATTGTCTCAACCGAATTAAAAGTATTTGGGGTCAACAAATAAAATTTTACTCAAATGTTTGGACTCGTCTTTGATAGTGTAGAAAACATTGTGGAAAAAGGAGAAAATGCTGGTTACCAGCATTTTCTCCTTTTCCCACAATGTTTTCAAAATGTTTTTCTTCACCAAGGTCGTTAAAACAAGGGATTGTTTTGAAAAGGGTTAAACTAAATTAAACTAAATTCCAATAAACAATCCGCATTTTATCTGTCATATTCAAATGCTGTGGATTTAAAATATTCTAATATTTTATCATCTTGGTTAGGGTTAGGCTAAACCCTTAGACAGATGGCAAAACTTAAGACTTGTCCACTCCACATCGAAAATATTTGCAGATCACAGATCAGATGTGGCCTTGACAATGGGTTTGTCTGAATGACAGTCATTTCGACACCCGGTCATTTCGACACCCAGTCATTTCGACACTTTTTGGTCATTTCGACCCCCGGTAGAAAAATTTTTGCAAAATTTGGTCATATCGACACCCAATTTTTTTCCGAGCACTTTTTAGACTCGAGTTTCTATAATTAAATTAGGTTTTTTTTTTTTTTAAGATGTCATAATATCATAATTTTGTGTTGGTGTGTGATCAAAATATGTTTTTAAATAGCTTTATTCAAAGGCGGTTACCCCGAGTACGAGTATGTCCATACAGTTTTCTGTATCTGTACTTCGCCATTTTAAAAAGACACTATGCAGTATAATGTTTATCACACCTTTACCTGTCATTTACAGAAATCCTTATATATCCAGCACAGCCGATTTTTTCGTCGTGCAGCAGGGTAACCTTTGATAGCATTGTGGCAGAGAGAGTTTTTGATACGAGCAAACCCCGTTGTAGACTATGTGAGCCATTTTGACCAAATAACAAAGATAGGTTGAAGAATGTTCGATTAATGTTAAGTTCTTCTTAATCAGGATAATGATATTTGTATGAAGTAATTACGGCTACACAACATTTAGTGGACATATCAGATACGTCATTGTCTGCAAAGAATAGGTGGTAACAAAAAAAAAAAATCGCAGGATTACGCAATTTATCAAAGTATTAGGCCTGCCTCGGCTGGAGAAGAAAATTAAGCATAGGGCCTTAGAGTGTTTCCTCTAGCTTTTTATTTCAAGGGCAGACTTGCCCTCTGAGCTGTAAATCTGGGGGTAAAATTTCATATTACAGGGTATGACAATATTGGTTCCCAACTAGTGGTAAAGCAATCTATGTTGATGATTTGCATCAGAAAAGTCTACTATATTAAGATATTTATGTAAATTTACTGCTTAAAGTCATTAAAAAGCTGAAAAGGCAGTCTGAACTGACTCTGATCGGACAATGTCAAAGAGACAGTTTGTTGTGTCATGAGTTTCCGCGTTTTTTTGCACTGATCAGTTTTTCATGTTTGTTAATTTCTGGATGGGTATTTCCGCATGATTTGAAAAAAATTTTCAACAAGGGTAACAAGTAACTTCAAAACCTGTCAGTTTACACAAGATAAGCGGATAATGGCCTTTCTTTTCCATGTATTTTCTTATATGAGGTCTCGCATGTAACCAAAATTTGTTACGCGAATTTCAATTCTATAACGTGATTCACGCAATAATTTGAGCGAGTGGTCAAGATTTAAGATTCTCTTTTTTGTATTCATCTAGATTCCTAATTTCACAGATGTGAAAAGAAAACGTTCTGAAATGAGGAATTTGAAAATCATTTCTCAGTTCTAAATGTACCATCATGCTGCGTTTGATTCACGGAAGTCTCGGAAAATGTCAGGTTCGGTAAAATGACCTACATAGACACTCCTGTTTTATCGTGAATATTTCTAAGTTTTAATTTTCTTTGAATGTTTCTGAGGAGTTTTGATATCTGTAAGGCTGTCGATTCACCGTGTGTTTATTCCAAGGGACGAAAACACCTGTCGATCACAGTTACACGAAAGCCAGGTTAAGGTATGAAAAACATTACTGCAGTGCATAATATCTTTTTAATTACCATTTATAGAAACCTCCAATCAATTTGCTCTGTATGTCCTATTTGCTGAACTGATGTATATCATTAATTTTCTATACACGTATATTTATTGACATGTACAAAGTTTCCTAAAACAAAATTATTTGAACAAAGCCAATGCACGCATTTTGATCACACACTAAAACAAAAATTTTTACGATAATAGGACAAAGTAAAAATTTGAAGTAGTTTTATGTTACATCAATCAAATTAAGGCAGATGATTTAAACAACCAATATTTGGGTAAAAATTGTAAGAATAAACCACACATTCATTAAGACTAATCAAAACAATTATTTGGTTAATTGTTACAAAAAAAAAAACATGATCGGTCTTCTGCAATCAGAAACCACGGCATATAAATTCCACCGATGTAGCAATCAACATAGTTGGCCATCTGCCAAAATTACCAAAAAAAGTTAACACAAAGATCGGCAAAGGCAACTTTCGTTTTACTGCAAGAATAAGTCTTTTATAACATACTGCACAACAAATGACCTGTTTTTTTCTCCGTTTTTTGGAGGGTGAAAAATCAGCGGGTGTCGAACTGACCATTTTTTGCAAAAAAAATTTATTGGGTGTCGAAATGACCAAAATAGGGGTCGAAATGACCAAAAAGTGTCGAAATGACTGGGTGTCGAAATAACCGGGTGTCGGAACGACTGGATACCGGTTTGTCTGATAGAGGGTAGAAAATGTTGCGGGAAAAGAAGATAATTCTGGTTATCAGGACGTATTCCTTTTTTCACCCTGTCCTCAAAAGCCTTCTCCATCAGGGTGGTTGAAGATCGGAATTGTGAGGTAAAAGGTAAAAGAATTGGTGTGTGAGTCTGGTCAGAAACATTCTGTTTCTTATTTCCAGAAAAATGTATTCATTTTTAATTTGCTCATTTTTTATGATTATCAGAGAAAATGACTTGTGACAAATGTGCAGTTTCAGACTTTTCATATTGACATGTTCAAAAGATTTGTCTCAGTAGCCTGTCTAGAAGACATAATATGGATAGGAACAAGGAAATATCCACAATTCAAAACTGTATAGAGATAATTAAAAATTTGTTCAAAATGCATGTAAGTTTACAAATTATTTTTAAGAGTAAAATGTCAAAGAGAAGTAGTGTATGGGATAAAGGCTATAACAGGGGTTTACTGTCACAAACAAACATTACAGTGTAAATGGGTGAGATATGCATATGTTATGTAATCATTTCCTGTATTGTTTCAACTGGTTTGTGATGGATTAACATTTATGACCGTGACCAGGGGTAGCCAGATATTGACTTCACACTTTACCATACAAATCCTAGATCTAGTTTCCAGTACCCAAAGAAGAGTGTTTGAAAAACATTGTGGGAAGAAAATGATGTTTGCTTTTCAAAGATGGATTATTATCCCTTGAAAGTTAACATCATTTGAAAAAAGCCGACTTTGTTGTTTGCAATGTTTATGAATTTGGATGAATCTATAATTTAGTTAAATGTTGAAAACATTTGAAAAAAGGGAGAAAACAGCAGCAATTTCTCCTTTGTCCAGAATAAAGCGATCATGCAGAAAAGGGTAAAAGAGTACGAATAACAATTCCTGTATTCTTATTTCAAGGAAAAAAAAAAAAACCTCGTGTGGGAGTTTCTTTTGGGAAATTCTCGTTGCGGAATGTCTGTCTTTCGGTTTTAGCCCTATTTCCTTCCGACTCGGAGTTTCGAATAAATGTCGGCACAGCCTCAGGTTTTAACCTCAGCCAAAAATTCCTATAACCAACTTCTTTTGCGAGTTTTGGACTTATTAAGAACTGACTGTCCTCGAAGTATTTCAGACACAATTTCGAATGAACCGATGGCACAAAAATCCGTCGTTACTGTCCGGCCCCGGTTTGAACGTTGAATCCATAGTTTCCTCCTTTTTAATTCCTTCGGAAATTTGAACATACTAATTCTGTGAGTTCCCGAATCGACGTTGCAGCCATAGGCTGCACAATTTACCATTTTTTCAGCACAATTCTCAGTTAACACTCAGATAACTGCCAACAATCATCCGCATCACTATGTTATGTCTACTAACGGTACACAGACTGCATCAACTATGACGTCACCCAATCACGGGAGATAAGCGAATCAGGGGAAGTAAGCCATGTACCATTTTAGGGCCATTAATCCTCGTGACAATTCGGTCGTGGTTTATGGCATGTTACAGGGTGGTATTTATGAAAAATGACGGATATATGTTATACTGACATCATTTGCAGCTGATTGAAGGAAAAAAACAGTATGGTCAAAATATTTTAGGATTTGCCCTTTAAAGAAGAGTAGTAGGTGACACTTGAAGCATGCCAACGTTTACGTCACGTCGCCTAAACGTCAAAAAGGGGTCCTGTGTGGCTCAGTGGTTGCGTGCGGGACTCGTGACCTGGAGGCCCCGGGTTCGAGCCTCACTGGCTCCACTGTGTTTTTCACAGGAGTGTCCTTGGGCAAGACACTTCAGAGCCCCAGCCCAGTACTGGTTAAACCCAGGAAATAGACTGTGAGCCAGCAGGGTGTTTGCCCCCCCCCCCCGGGGAATTTTCGGGACTATGATTTTCTTGAGCCCCAAGGTCTCCTGAGCACATTCCCAAAGTCTGCCACCTGGCGAGTGGGGCTTTTGGAAGTTATAGAGGTCAAAGGTCATCAAGTGCACCTCTAACCTTAACCTTATTAGCTGATCTTCAATTGACACTTCTTTCGAAATTTTATACCTTGTGAAAGTCCCAAATGATCTCAGGTAATGTAATAAGCTCATATTTAGATAATTCTATGCATTTCTAACAAAATAAAAGAACATTTAATGCTAATCAAAGCACTGACAGCACTATTTTTTTATGATTCAAGCTTCCAAAAAATCATAATCTGAGAAACTACAAAGATATTTTTAAGATTAAGCACATTTTCTTGATCACAAATGCCTTGAATGCATCCTAGAAGCAACCCAGATGGCATTTTTCAGATTTATTGTATATCATTTCGTCATATTCATGGATAAAATGGAAGCACGTACAACCAAAGTTCATTAATGTACATGTACTTTTTAATTTTTTATACCAGTTGCTGAGAATTCAACAACTATCTGGTTCATTTCTTCATTTTAGATAAACAAAATAAATCTAAAATTTATTGGTATACTTATTTTCATGATCTTAATAGTTATATTCATTACAGTAAATAGAAACTTTTAGTGTAAATCAAAGTACTGAAGTTACTGATACATTGTGTACCATTTAACTATTGTATCTAAAAAACGGACAAAAAAGTTTAAAAGTAAAATATATCTTGATCTCATTTACTAAGAGGACATTGCATATGCTATCTACAGTGCCTTCTCTTGTTATTTTATCAATTTAGTTCTCTCAGACAATGATATCAAAGTACTAAAGTTTGAACTTGACATGAAGTAGTAAAGGTATGACCTACAGGCATATCCACCTTTTTAGTTAAATACGGCATACAAATGCATGAATTTAACCCTTTCAGCACTATAGGCGAAAACAGTGGCCTTTGCGGACGTCAGAGATCAAGATCAGATTGCACAGAACATGCAGTCTGATCTTAGAACTCTGTCGTCCGCTTGTTTAGTCAAGCCTAATATGATAAAACTACTACTGATTTTCAAGGGAGCCTATTTCCAGGCATCGAAAGAGGTGGGCTTTAAATATTTGGCGTGGAAAGAGTTAAGGTATTGCCATCCTAACACGCTTTCTGCCATCCTAACATGCTTTCTGTGATCTCGTTACTTTCCGTCCGATCTCACCATTTTCCGTAAGAATTCGTAGTTATTTCGGCTGTATCGGAAGTATAACGGAAACAAGGATCTGCTTCCTCGCTTTATAATTCGAAGTATAGAGCCGTGTGCGATTTAAGTCAGAAGATGTGTTCTAGAAGTGGAAGATTATAAATTCTGTTCGATTCACGTCCTCTGAAAATAGAAGAGACTTGTTTCTTCTGCTTCTGTCAAATCGAACGTGGACCTTCTGCTTCTAGAAGCTCTTCTGACTCTTCCAAATTTTTAACAGAAGCCGGAAGAGGGAAGTGGTCACGTGATCGCGCGTCTAAAAACATATCCTCCATCAGGAAAGATCATGAAGGTCGCCATTGTTATTTCCTCCTTTTTGGAGATCTCTTTTGAAATCGTCTACTTCCGGTTTGATAGCATGGCTAACTTTACCATGCAAATCAAACCCGATAACTGCTATTTGACCGCTATGTAAGCCAATTAAATTGTAAGAGTTTGATCCCTTTTGACCGTGAAATCGATCACATACGGATTGGTATATCGACTGGCGATCTCTGCAAACCCTTTGCACTAATAACCTGAATATCGCGCTTCGAGTGCAAAGGGTTTCAATTTATTGGAAAACAACCCTGCAGGATATATCCTGCGGTTGTAAACTACTGGGGTACCAAAATTATAAAATTCATTTTCCTTTCAGGTCTTACAATTTGACACAGGGATCGTATATACACAGGGATAGGCAACGCAACTGGAGTCAAGACCAATTATCGATTTTTCACTGACTTACCTGTACGGCGTCCAATAATCCGTTGTCGTTCCTTGCGAGTTATTATCTTCCTTTCAGATAATATAAGTCCTTGCCGATTCCGACAATTTTTATATCCGCCAAAGAAGCGTTTAGTATGAAATGCGTTTCAATGTTTATGTCAATGTTTTTCTATTATTGTTTTTTTCAGTTAAAGTGTTATTTTTTTTTATCTGGAAAATTTAAAGTGTCGACTAATTGGGCGTTTCAGATATACAGGTCATGTTGTCAGTCTTGATTTCACACGAAGTGTGAATTGTGAATGGAGATCAAAACGGCCCGGTGCCAAAACGATCCATTACCGAAACAACCCTCTTTTTCGTAGTAACTTAAAATATTTTAATATTTTTGCAGTGGATATCTATTGCAAACAATTCGGGAAAAGCACACATCGCCTGTTGAAGGATTAAGTCCGTCTAACGTTTCGGAAGTGGGCTGCTTTTGTCCACTCCCTGTATTTGACATGATCACAAGTGGGATATATCAAGTTGTGTATCTGTCATGACACATCTACTGTCAGTAGTGTCCTCTTCTGTTTATAGACAATACGCATCATTGAAATTAAATATTTATTTTCTGATTTTCTTCTCCAAATGTTTCAATTTGGTCAGGTCAAAAGCTTCTCATGTTATTAGGAGTGACAAACATTTCACTTGTATGTAGTACAATGTATTAGGCCGGTAAACACAGAGATCTGTTAATAGTTATATACCCATTTTTCAATAGCAAGCTACACAAAGGGCATATAGAACCAGAAAATTGCCTTCACTGCCCATTAAATGGACCTTCCAGTACATTTTCAGTTCAGCTTGCAGCTACTCTTAAATCACTGTCTTTGACAGAAAAAAAGGAGAATTTCCTGCAAAACGGAAAGAATTAGTGAACTTTCTGAAAAAGTAGGCTAGTGAAGTGTGAGGACCTGTCTGCAACTCTGTTCCTACTTTTATACATCGGAATCAATTACATACACCAGTGGCCTTCACAACTGCATCATTTCGAATTAACCTGTGTACCTTACAACCTTGTGTGTTTGATGACTTCGGAATATTTAAAGCTTTTTGAAAATATTGTGGGAAAAGAACAAAATGCTAGCCTAGCACATGTACCTGTTTTCAGCATTTTTATCCGCAATGTTCAATACCATGCAAAAAAAAAAAAATCCAATCGTTTGAATCTACTTTCAGTTGTCGTTTGCTAATACTTTCAATTCCAAAGGCCCCCAAAAAATTGTTCTTTGGTAAAAAATAGTCAGTAGCATAATTATTAGAAAAAAAAAGACAAATCTGCAATTATCCCTTTGTCACACAACCCCGAGTTCTGATGACCAAGAGAAAGAAGCCTTTTGGAAACATTGCAGGAAAAGGAGAAAATGCTGGTTACCAACATTCTCTCCTTTTCCCCAAATGCTTTCAATTATATCATTGACAAATTCCATAATTTGAGTCGCATTTCAATTGTTGTCTGTAAATGCTCTCACTTTGTACAAGTCTACTTCTGTGTTCTTTCAAAAAGAGTTAACAGTGTGGCAAAGTAAAAGTTGCTTTTGATAAGCAATTTTTCCTTCTTTAATAATGGTTTTTTATTCTGTGTCAGAGAACTTAAGGTTATCTAATAACTTTGAAAGCTTTGATTTTGGACCAATTTGAAAACAGTATAAGTTGTGTAGGACTTTGTACAAATTTGACTTTTCGCTCCTCATACAGTGGACAGCATTGGAAAACATTTGTAAAAGACCAGTTGCAGCCAGTGATCAATTCTTTTCAAAAAGATTTCTGTGCTATTAAAAATATAATGTTTTTGCCTTTCCTTCAAATGTTTTTCATTTTTTAAATTTTCAAAAAAATTCACACTGTACACAGAAAGTTTATGTTGAAATTGATATTTTAAAATTTCTCACTAAAAACATCAAGGCATCCATGAATATTGAGCTACATGTGTGTTACAAAATTAAATGGTGCTGAAAAATGTGTTCCTTTAGCAAGTTTTAACTTAATGCCTAATAAATTTGATTTTACATAAATCCACTGTAGAAATCTTTGGAAAACAGTATCAGGGTTCCCTCTGGCTTCTTTTTTTCTTGCGCCATCACTTTCGCCAAATGAGAAAAGTTTGCGCCAAACTGAAATAATTAGAGCCAGTTGGTGCCAATTTTAAAATGAAAGTACCGGAGGTCAGGCATAATCAAGAATTGGTCTATAAATTTTCATCGCATGGTTGTGTCAATAAAAAAACAAACAAGAAAACATTTGTTTTCATCAGATTTCATAACTCATATCTATGTCTTTTACATGAATATAGTAAAAAAATTATTTTTGTGAACAATGGAAAAAACAACATCTATTAAGTTTAAGTAGATCTATCTTTAATGTTTGTAAAACCACTGTGACAAAAGTAGAAATAGGTCATTGAGAGCAATTTCTACTTTTGTAACAGTTTTAAAGAAAGACTATTTGAAACATATAGAAGTTTAAATTGTACAAACCAAACAACAGTCAATATGTAAAAAAAAAAAAAAATGTTAAAAAAAAAGAAGAAATTTCTCCCTTAGAAAGAAATTGCTTCTGTGGGGACTTTTTTTTTTATCTGTAACAGTATAAAAAAGTTAAAATATTAAAAAAAAATAAGTTTTCCGAAAAGGTGGGCGATTAACGGAGGAAGAACGACATAGAAAATGCCGAGGACGACGATAACATTACGGTCCGGGTTTTAGTCAACGCCGACGGCGACGCCGTCGCCAATTTGGAAACCCGCTGTATTTTACCTGCGATCATGATTCATTTGGACATTTAGTAACACTCACGATTGATATAGGCCACTGGTCTTTGATACTTTCAGTTTCGGACAGTTTTCCAAAATAAATTTACAATTTTTTTCTAGCCGGATGTTTATGTTATCGAAAGTGTATGTATACTCGGATAGACAGGTGTAAATGACATCGATTTGTGAAGTAATTTTGATTACTTCGATGCCGTTGTTTATTCCAGCTGATTTATTTCACTTTTATCGATGGATTGGCGGTCATGCATCCATGCATTGCAGTGAAGGGGGCCAGTTTTAAAATGTTCGGCATCCCGATATGAAAAAATATCGGCGCCAGTCATTTTCGCCAATCGGCATTTTTTGGCGCCACATTTAAAAATCTATCGCAAATGGCGCCAAATGCGAAGCCCAGCGGGAACCCTGAGTATGACACAAGGACCAATGATTTTGCGATAAAATGTAACATGCAAGTTTTAACTTAATGCCTAATAAATTTGATTTTACATAAATCCACTGTAGAAATCTTTGGAAAACAGTAACTGTATGACACAAGGACCAATCTTTTTGCGATAAAATGTAACATGCAAATGGTTGGTTGCTTCCGCAAATGCTTTTTTCATTGAATGTAGACTTTTATCTCCTAAAACTTTTTCACTGTGGCAAGTTGCAGTTAATGATGATGTTAAAAGTATTGTGTATACGAGATGTTATTGGTATATTAAACTATCATTATAATCCTGGTGTATGTCATACAAACGCCCAAAATATACTTCTCTCCCTCAACAGAGATTTTCAAGTAGAAACATTCCCAACTCTAGTAATACATGGAATATGGATAGCTGCATTGTTTGCTGTGATACAATTGCAAAATGTTGAAAGCAACCAACCTTCAGGAACACTTTGCCAGACAACAAAATTTGAGACTTGTCTGATTTGGAATTATTTGCAGACAAGAAATGAAATGTGTCACTTGTGTCTTTGCTGAGAAAATGAGAACATGCTTGCCAACATTTTCTTCTTTTCCCACAATGTTTTCAGATGTGTAAATATTTCCCATGGTAGTGAAAACTTAGGATTCAGGAATACTGGCATCTGTCACAGATTATCAGATAACTCCTTACCACAAGTGGCTTATAAGACTGTAGATACTGAATGTACTGTGTTGTTTGAAGAAACCAAAAGTATGTCAAATTTAATACATGTACTTTTAGTGTTTTATGACAATAGTGTGAGTAGTGGGAAGCCAACATCATGATTCTCAGAGAATTTTGCACAACACACATACATACTTCTCTCCCTCAAAAAATATGTTGATGAGGAAAAGCAACACGCAGCTTGTGCAGACAGTTGTGCAAATTCAAAAAACAAATAGATAAGTATGATGGCTGCTATGATACAACTAAAATGTTGTGAAACATTGCAAATTGAGCAAGGTTCCATCCTTAACTTTTTGCCAGATTACAAAATTTTGGACATGTCTAATTTGAAAGCATTTGCAGACGACAAATGAAATGCAACTGAAATGAGGAGACTTGTTTTTCCTGGGGAAATGAGAAAATGTGACATGTACTTACCGGTAGTTTCTTCTTTGTTCACAATGTTTTCGGAAGTATGGATATTCCCCAGGTTAGTGAAAACTTAGGATTCAAGAATACTAGCATTTGTCACAGATAATTAAATAACTCCATACTTCTAGTGGCTTATTGAGCTATACATACGAAAGATACTTTGGTGGTAGAAGCTCACAGCTTTCATATTCAAATACATTAATTTCACTTTAGCATTTTTCTTGCAGGTTTGTAAAGTTCACAGCTGATTTGGTCTTTAATATTCCAAGTTTTCAAGCCCAGCTTCAGTTTTATACTAGCACACTTTATGCAGAATTACAAAACCATCTTCAATGTCATTCTTCTGTTCACAGGATGCATCACAACAGTATGTTGACAGCTCTTGAAACCATGTTTTGAAGTGTTTGTGCTCTCACAATACATATCTGGAAAAAAAAATATAGAACAAACTGAATTTCAAATTTCTTCTTTTTACAAAACGTAACATTTTAATTCTTCAGTTATGTTGCAAAATATGGTTTTATTTTCACATGGTTAGACTATAATGGAATTTGTTCAGGGTATGGCCAACTATCAGAGATCCAATCATTTTTGACTAATGTGCGGTACTGCTCTTCCACCTTTACTGAAATAACCCCTTTTTAGGCTGCCATCTTGCAATTAAGACCGCAAATAGCCAAGTTTTTGAGCCCACAGTTATCCAACCTTGGCATCGAAAATCACTAGATTTGATTTAAAAACAAAAAGAAATACTTACTGCTTATAAATATGTCAAAATCTGAACAAATTTATTTCTAAAAATAAATTGAGAATGCTACAACTATCACTAGGGTCCCGCCAAATTCACCACATTGGTCCGCCATTCTGTGATGAAATACCGAAAATAGCCCAGTTTTGAGCCCATGATTATCTAATTCAGGAATCGAATATCAGTACAAAATTAGCTTTAATACAAGGAGATGTACTCTATCTCGTGATTTTTACCAACATGTTGCTATTTGGACGCTACTTTATGTACTTAAAAAGTACTTTTGCACGTCACTAAATCCTCCTGCCGAACATCCCCTACGGGGCAAACATGATTAGGCCATGATTTTTTAACGCCAAAATAAGCATATAAAACAAAATCTCCGAAAAAATTGAAGTTACATATATTCTAAGCATGTAAATATTCGGAAACTTAAATTACCTGTTGAGAAGGACATATGGGATAACCAAGCAAAACGTTGATTAAAACAGTGACCGTCGTATGCCGAAATTTAAGATGGCCGCCGTTTTTTCCTTTGCGGTCAATTCGAAAGAAGACAGTGAATAACCGGAAGTTATACCGCGTTTCCTATCCCTGTATATAAGATCCCAGATTTGACCTACCCCAAATTTTACCGAAAGAAAGGGTTTGAAAACTTTTGGTCAAACGATGGAAATGCTGGTGCTCTTTTTCCAACAATGTCTTCACGCCTTAACTGATACAAATTCCATAATTTGAGCCATATTTATCGTGTTGTCTACAATTGCTTTTAAATTGGGGAAGTCATACATTGCCAATTCCTGTAGAGTTTGAAAAAAATTAATCCCGCGGGACAAGTTTCTTATGATGGGACAAAAGCCGGGGTGGGGGAAGGGGACGAACGCTTGAAATATAACTGTATGTACATATATTTATTACATCTTTGGAATTCAATCCCTGCTTTTCTTATCATTATATTAAATTCAATCTCTGATTTTTTTCATAGTTTTATTAACAAAAATGGTACAATAGTAAAAATACCTCGGTTGGATACATCTTTGAAAAGCTACCCACACAGCTACGGATAGTACGAAGAAGTTTCTCTTGTTACAATGTTTTTGAAAACATTAATCTCTAACCTGCAGCACAGAACTGTTACATTCTCAGCAGACAGCATTTTATTGTAATGGTTTTGTATGGCATCGTCACAAATGTATATTAGGGTGAGGAAAGTGTGGTGGGAGATGAGACCACACGGGTATCGTCTGATCTATCATGAACAACACAACCGAATACAAATTTTACTTATTAACCTTTATGGTCGACAGGCCAATTCTGTTTTAAATAACTTCGTCACTTTTTGAGAACACGTCTGGTTTTGTGAGCCCACGGTAGACGGAAATATGTCTGCAGATTGTGTTGAAAAGTCAAAATTGTCTCCAGTGAAGTCAGAAAGCTTATTTATTGTTCTTTAATTTGGCATAATTTTCAGTCATTTAGAAAATAAACTTTTGGCCCTTTTTACAGTTTTTTAAAGCAGCTATCCTATTTTTTCTTTTTCCCTGATTGTTCGGATTGTGCCGGAGTTCCCCGATGATGACCGCGTCTCAGTGTTAGATAAGACGCCTATCGGGTATCTTGATTGTGTTAAGTAATGTTATACATTAACATACGGACCCCATGCTATGTTTAAGATATACAAATACCTACATGACTGCAGTTTATATCCAGGTTGTTTGATCATGACAGTAACCCTGTGAAATATGCATTAAGTATCCTATAGATCTGATATAACACCAGACTTTTGATATTTATGAGATTATTTCTAAGGATTTAAAATCAAGTTTATCAAGATTTTGAATAAGGAATTCTTCATTTGCTAATTATTTCCACTCTTTAGCTTTTAGATTCAAATGTGTGACGATTAATGCCATATCAAAAGTACTTTATGCCGAGAACTCATATATTCATGTTTCGTTGCTATTTTCAACCTGATCACATGCATTTTCTCCCTTTCATGTGTTTTCAAAAGCTTTCTTTTTCAGGGTCGTAAACCCGTAGGATAATTTGCTAATGTTCTTGACTGGCAAATAAATCGAATTTTCCCGTCAATAATTTAAAACTTTTTACAATATGGAGAACTTTATGACTTCACCAGATTAAAAGCAATTTCAGACAATGAATTAGATATAGTTCAAATGATATTCTTGACTCTGAAAGAGTATAAAACATTGTGGGGAAAAGAAGAAAATGTTGTTTAATATTGTGGGAAAAGGAAGCAACGCTGGCTACTCGCACTTTTTCCTTTTCTCACAATGTTTTCAAAACCTTTTTTTCAGGACCGTTAAAACTCGGGAGTGTGTGGTACGGGTAAAATCGATGCTCCCAAAACGCCGAATTTTCTGCTGATTTCAGTCACCTGTTGATATTGCGATGTCAAGGATTTTTTTTTTTAAACCAAAAGAATTTCGACATATAGAATCGATTAGGCCCAAGATCAGACTGCTTGTTTTGTACAGTTTGCTATTGATCTATTGAGTGCGTTTTTGATGCACTTTATAATTGGTCTATTATTAGACCACTTTGTCTGATAAATAGTAATAATCTCAGTCTTCTTAAAAAATAGAGAATGAAAAAAATGCAATTCAAAAAAAATCTATGGTAACAATAAGATAAAAAAAAAAAAAAAAAATTGGGGGAAATAGCAGTTTTTATAAATCTCTAAAAAAGTTTTAACAGATGCAAATATTATGAATGTACATGTATAAAAATGATAAATATATTATAATATTGGACAATGTGTAAAAACAGGACCCAAATTCAGCAGAACAATAGACAAGGTTGTCATGTCATCTGTTTTTATCTTCCTTTTATCCGCTGCACAATCCTTTAGTCCAGTCTTAAAATCTCACTTAACTCGATACAGCATTTTTATACAAAAAATAACGATAAAGCCGTTTTTAAATTAAAATGGACGCAAGTTCCTGTTGTAACAAATGTAAACGAATACTTAGATCGTAATCACAACAAAACAGAGAATACTTCAAGACGTTATAGATTTTTTTCTAGAAATTTATTATTTAAGTTATTGAGCGTCAAAAAGGATGAAAGGGCGAATTTCTAAAACTTTTCTCTAGAAATAAGAAGGAGAATGGTTCAGTGGCTTTAAATCAAAATGGACGCAACTTCCCATATTGCTACAGTAATTAAAATTATATTGAAGTAAAGTAGAGATATTATAGGATACTTCTAGACGTTATAGACGTGTTTTAGTCGATCAAAAGTTTTTTCCTTCTGAAATCCTATGTGACGGGCCGGTATCCGAAATCCTTTGGGACCGGATTATCGATAAATTCCAAGGGGAGTAATTCTTGTTCGACCTGCACGATAAAGTTGGGGATGGTGTTCGATTTGTTTCCACTCTTCTGTTCTCCATGCATCTTCTGTCCATGTGACCTGTATCTTCTATCACGTGATCTTCTGCTTCCAGAACACTTAAATCGCACCCGCCTTAGGTGAAGCGCCGAACCAGCATTCCAAAATGGCATCCCTTGAGTTTCGGCCGTTTTGAGTCGGCAAAAGCGAAAGGAAAAACGAGTTTTTGACTAGAATACCAGTGAAGATCACGCTAAAGCCGATATTTCTTGATACTGGATCGGATATGAGTGCACAAAAAGATGGTGTAATCATTATTGCGCGCAGATTCCAAAGACAGTAAGTCGTGACAGTTGGACGCAAGGAAAAACTTCGTGTTTTACTTCACAATTTGAGATCGTGTTCGTATAAGTTGTAGCCTATATCTCTATCCGAGTTCAATTTTGTTGGGAAATTGTGAAAGGGACTTGAAAGGAATCTGTGTCACAGTCGGATGTGAGGACAATGATTTTAGGTTTATTAATTTGGGATTGGGGTCAAAACGGCCCACTTCCAAAACGGCCCGGTACCAAAACGGCCCACTTTTTTGTTATTAATTAAAACCCATTGAAGAACCGTCATTTGGATCACACAGTTACTTTTATAAAATTCACTTATTTAGTTTTATAAAATTTACTTATAACTGAATTTTGATCATGTGAATCGAGCGAGATGGTCTCCTGCTACGAATTTATTGAAACATATACAGAGATGTATCCTTTCTAGAAAGTCTGGAGCTGTCGTTTTCATTTTAAGTAATTTGTGCGTAACTGAGGTAAAAAGATTGTAGGAAAGCAAACCACAACGTATACATTTTTTAGAAGAATTTCAGTTGATTATGAGAAAAGAACGGAGGGGGGGGGGGGGGAAGAAGACAATTAAAATCACATTATCACATTATAGCATCAGATCATCAGATAGGAATGCAGAGTACAACCTACACAAGTATGGAGAATCGAGGCCCAAGCTCCATAAATAAAATTCATTATTTGAAAATAGATAAGAGTAAAGAAAGTTATAAAATTCACTCTGTCAAAATTGGTGCAAATAAAACAGTAATTCGTAGTTCAAAAGTGCGCCGTTTTGGTACCCATAACATTGGGCCGTTTTGGACCGGGCCGTTTTGGAAGTGGGCCGTTTTGACCCTATCCCATTAATTTGCATCCCAAAATATACTCACATTGACTCCTTATTATCACGCCGGAAGTCACAGAGTTAAAAGAAGACTACAGAGGGGGGAATATGGGCCATCAAGGCACCAAAGAGTCCCAAAGAAATAGTCAACATTTATTGATAAAGACTGGAATACCGTGTTTTGCTGCCAACACTGAACTGGTGGGTAAGTATGTTATACAGCTAGCCTCCACGAGGCTTGATTTTGATTAACTCTTAACCAAACCAAACACTCCTGTGTGTCAACAACCATGTGCCATAAAAAGATAGGGTAAAATGATAGTAAGTCGGACACCCTCAGGCTATTTTTAGTGATTCTGTCTATATTTGGAAACACATCGGAGCCTGGTTTTCGCTGGTACCTTGCTTGATATTCCCGAAAGCATATGAAAGCTTTCACAGCCGGAAATAAGCCTATTTGTAGGGGAAATACGTGTTTAAAAGAGGTAACCCCATAACGATAATGACTCGGACGAAATCGATAATGAGTCGGACATGTGTGATTTTGAGTCGGACGATAGGTGTTACTACTTTATTATGCCTAATAAGTGGTTAAACCTTAATCAAACAATCCCGAATTTTATCTATCCTGATATAGAATGCTGATAACTAGCATTTTCTTCTTTTCTTTCAATGATTTCTACCCTTTCTGAGACAAACTTCACCATTTTTGCACATTCATCTTGTCGTCTGCAATTGCTTTGAATTAGGTCAAGTCCTAAACTTTGCCGTCTGTGAAAGCGTTAAAACGGAGACTATGACCTATTTAAAACTTGAACAGGTGAAAGAGCCAAGGTGAGACTGTCGTTAAAAATTTATCTTTGTATCAAATGGCCAACATCACACGACTTTTTTGCCTCATCATATCAGTCTGCTTTTGGTTATCAAAATACAAGGTGGTCAGTCAAAAGCAATTAGTTTTCGCTACTCGGGGTTGGGTTTGGAGAATTTATACCTGATGTTCTGAACAACGACAACTCAAGGTTTCCTGCTCTGTATCTCAGCTCCTCCAGGTACATTTAGCGGGAAAAGAAATTCGGGACCGATCAATCGACCAATAATAGAGCAATGTTAATGTATCTTATAGTTAATCCTATCACTGTGTTGTAAGCTGTACGGGACGAAATGTGTAGTCACTTCCAAGATGGCGGACTTTTTACATGGAGAAAGGTGGGTGTCACATTTTATCATCAATAACTTTTTTTCTCGAAACCTTCCAGTCATGATACTTACAATATACTGTGGGGGAATGATATGGTAAGCCTCGGTGCTATATAGCAAAGAGCCAGTGCCATTATTCGATATGTCATATCGGCGTAAACATTGCCATTCGGTAAAATTTAAATTTTAAGCGTGGAACTTGCATCGTTTTTAGTTATAGAATGGAAAATAAGCTAATGCAGTGGATGAAGGTTGTTTTTTTTGTAGGTATTCATCACGTGCTTTCCAATGATTACGGTAATTTTTGTGAAATATGTCTAGAAAGACCCGAAAACATGTGTTATGTAAATCGCCAATGCAGCGGTGTAGTCCACATCAACAATTTCACACACAGCGGTGTAGACACGTTGTTTTCTGAACGGTTTAGACACAGACATAAGCTTTATATTCTGTACGGTTTAGACATAAAATTTGACAGTATCTTCCGTAGCATTTATAGTACTGAAACAAAAATAACATCAGGGATTTTGGAAATACAATATTATTGCTATCCTGTATATTCTAAAAGACAAACTTATATCAAATAAGATGCCACGGGAATTATTCATGTTTTGAAAGTGTTTCGCTAATCATCGATTGTCTTCCTATCAAAATATGGGAAATTGAAATTTCTTTGGTACTTCGCGAACGGGTCTGCGTATTCACCTACAAGATGTAGTCCGGGGCCGAAAGAAACATTCGGGAAACGATAAGAATAAATAAAAAACTTTATGAGATAACTTATCTTAATGGGTAACATTCGATTTTATAAATATAAATCCATGACCCGTATATTATGAGATCAAACTGTACAATGGTAAATGAAAATTGTGAATATCGATCACACGGAATTCCATCTTACGATTTTTCCTTTTGGGGTAAAAACAACAATTACATAACATACTTTTTACTCCAGTCGGAATTTTTGTAGATCCCACATCCCCTGTTAACCTACCGGTCATATTTTACTCGAACAGTGGCACAGAAACCAAAAACTTTAACTAGATATTAAACAAACAGATACCAAGATACGAATCAGCGAAAGTATTTCAAACAACTCCGAAATAAAAATGATTGGCATGTCCAGGATGGTAATTGTCATCCTAAGTGAATGATTGAAATTATGGCTGCCACCATGCTGGAATTGATTTGTAATTGCACAAACTTTCATTAGTAATTTCTAAATTTATTTTTTCGTGATATAATACTGACTATTACATAAATAATATCGTAAATAATCTCTTGATGCACTCTTTTGTTCCCAACTATCTCTTTTCGTTCCACGACGATCCCTTATCGGTTCCACGGGAACAAGACAGTTCCGCGACACATGTTTTCGAGACAGTTCCCCGACAGATTTGGAGACAGTTCCCCGACACTTTTGTTGATAGTTCCCCGACACTTTTGCTCGATGTCAAACAACAAAATAAATCTTATCATGGATAAAAAACATGTTTGATAGAGGATTTTATGGATAAATGATCGTTTGTGAAGTGTTTGTACATGTAATTGGTGAGAATCGAGAGAGATTAGTATAAGTTGTTAGAACTTGTTCCTCAATCGATGTAAAATAAATGTTTAAACTAATTGGCGCGTACATTTCGTCATCGTGGTAATGCCTATAAGCTTAGTTCGACGGAACAATTTGACGGCCTATCGTCACAAAATATCAAACAATGTCGAAATAGACTACATTCTCCCAAGGTATATATATAGATCTACAATATACATGTATGCAAAATTGTCCGAGTGTACAAGATAAACAGAAAAGGTATTTCACTCAGAACCCCCCCCCCCCCACGCCCTCTCTACTGTATTTCTATAAAACAGGGGAATGCAAATAACTAAAATACATGTACAAATTATTCAGCCCCAAATACTCTCTATCCTTTTATCAACTTTGAGGCTGGCTAAAAGTCTTCTTAGAATTCTCTTATGTTCATGACAGGCGTGATTCGTCGTGAATTCACCCGTGAGACAATAACTATCCGTCGTTGTATATAGAAATCTTCTTCACAGGGTACAGATAATTCGATCACAACATCAATTATCCACGAAAATTTCTAATTTCTCATGATTATCAATCATAATTGTGTAAATTCTGCAGTATAAAAGGTTATTTGCCATGAAACAAAAGTGTCCGTGAACTGTCTTCAAAAGTGTCGGGGAACTGTCTCCAAATCTGTCGGGGAACTGTCTTGTCGGGGAACTGTCTTGATACCGGTTCCAGACGGTTCCTTCGGTGGGTTTCGGTAATAAGGGAGACTGTCTCGAACTCTTGGTGCCAATTTTCAGGATTCTGGATTAACGCCAAGTTACGTTATATTCAGAAAAGAATAGATTTGTTTCAAGACCAAGCCAATTTTGTCTAAACAGTACATAAATTGTGTTTTAAATTGTGTCTAAACTGTTCAGAAAACAACGTGTCTACACCGCTGTGTGTGAAATTGTTGATGTGGACTACACCGCTGCATTAGCGATATACAAAACACATGTTTTCGGGTCTTTCTGACATATTTCACAAAAATTACCGTAATCATTGAAAGGTACGTGATGAATACCTACAGAAATAACAACCTTCATCCACTGCATTAGCTTATTTTCCATTCTATAACTAATCAAAGCGTTGAGAACGCTGATGTGGCATTTGTCAAGAAAGCCACTGTGTAGAATTAATAATTTGAAAACAGGAGTGCCATGATGGCCCTGGATCGCTCACGTGCGTAATACAATTTCTGACCAATTGTCTGGTCAATTGAGCTGAAAATGTGGCCTCTGGAGCGTCCACAAGGAATTTCCTGAAGTTGACCTAGTGACCTAATTTATCACCCGATGTGACCCAATTTAGAACTCGTCAAAACATTTGTCAAGACAAACATTCTGAACAGTTTTCAAGTTAATTCAGCAATAAATGTGGCCTCTAGAGTGCCCACAACGTATTTCTTAAATTTGACCAAGTGACCTAGTTCATGACCCCAGGTGACCCAATTCCAAACTCACCCAATATTTCATCAAGACAAACATTCTGACCAATTTTCAAGTCAATTGAGCAAAAAATATGGCCTTTAGAGTGCCCACAAAGTATTAGTTTAATTTAACCTTGAGACCTAGTTTATGACCCCAGGTGACCCAATTTTGAACTGACTGAACACGTTGTGCTCAGGTGGGCTAACAAACTTAGAACAGGTTCACTATATACCAAATAACAAAGCTCTATGCTTTCCAATTTTAGAAAAGAAGAATTTTAAAGTTTTCCTTCTTTGTTCCTTTGTTCGAACTTGTGACCCCCGGGGCAGGGCCAGTTTTGACCCCAGCGGCATCATTGAACAAACTTGGTAGAGGTCCACTAGGAATTGCTACATACCAAATATCAAAGCTCCACACCTTCCAGTTTTAGGGAAGAAGAATTTTAAAGTTTTCCTTCTTTGTTCCTATGTTCGAAATTGTGACCCCTGGGGCGGGGCCAGTTTTGACCCCAGGGGCATCATATGAACAAAATTGGTAGAGGTCCACTAGGAGATGCTAGATGCCAAATATCACAGCTCCACACCTTCCAGTTTTAGAGAAGAAGAATTTTAAAGTTTTCTTTCTTTGTTCCTATGTTCGAACTTGTGACCCCCGGGGCGGGGCCAGTTTTAACCCCAGGGGTATCATATGAACAAACTTGGTAGAGGTCCACTAGGAGATGCTACATACCAAATATCAAAGCTCTACGCCTTCTAATGTCAGAGAAGAAGATTTTCAAAGATTTTGCTATTTTTTTCCTTTCTGTTGCCATAGCAACCAGAGTTAAGGGTGGAATTCAATCTCTTGAACAACTTTGGTAGAGCTTCACCCAAGGAACATCCCTGCCAAATTTCACCAAGATTGGCCCAGCAGTTTAGGAGGAGAAGATGTTTAAAGGAATTGTGGACAGACGGACAGATGGACGCCGGACAATGACCGATCACAATACCTCACCTTAGCACTTCGTGCTCAGGTGAGCTAAAAAAAAAGAGAAATATTATTTAAATATTAACTTGAAAATCAACATCCTAAGCAAATTAATACGTCTCTTTGGTTAAAGGGAGATTACTGGTGCCTAAGTTTGCGTTATTTGTGTATTGGTGGTCTCCCTTTGATCTTTCAAGAGGAGTCAGGAGTAACGTCCCTTGACGGAAGGATGCACGATGGGTAGAGAGAGAAGCCATGTAAATATATTGCATTCAATTAAGTTTATACCTGAATACTATGATTTTGAGATATCTTTGGCCGTCAGGACCTAATTCCCAACATTACAATAAAGTTTTCTTCCTGTAAATATTCATGCACAATCAAATGAGTAGCGTGCAATCATGGGACGAACAAGCCCAGGGACGAACTGGTTTTGGAACGAACAACCCCGGAAGCAAAGCGGTCAGATGACAAATTTTGTGCATATCATTGCGCCAATAGAAGGCTATGAAGAGGTGAAGCTATTTTTACTCAAAAAGAAGTATTTCCACGATCGACAGCCTTTTGCAGTTTATTTCAATACGCCATTTCCAATTATATATCTGAGTGCTATTGAAAAACTCATTTGTCTTGAAAAATTGAGTTTAATTGGGTTTACTTCCTTCGGTTTTGGACAAAATACCATACATGGTCTTAAAAATTCAATATTGAACATTTATTATTGATCTCATAGTGGCATTGTCTTCGACAAATGCCACAAAAACGATGCAAGTTCCACGCTTAAAATTTAAATTTTACCGAATGGCAATGTTTACGCCGATATGACATATCGAATAATGGCACTGGCTCTTTGCTATATAGCACCGAGACTTACCATATCATTCCCCCACAATATATTGTAAGTATCATGACTGGAAGGTTTCGAGAAAAAAAGTTATTGATGATAAAATGTGACACCCACCTTTCTCCATGTAAACAGTCCGCCATCTTGGAAGTGACTACACATTTCGTCCCGTACAGCTTACAACACAGTGCCCATGCAAGTATAAAAATACGTTAGAGTCGATCTTTGTTTTCGTGAAGTCCTGCATTGCTGTCCAGAACGTAGGTCACTAAAATGCGGACAATGGAAGCAATTATGAGACTGCGTAACTTAAATGCCTCTGATCTTTATATACATAGTCCGTGTATTATTTGACCTTTTTTTTTTGGAAAAAAAAAATACTTGGAGAATTCACTGAACCCAGTTTTAACATAGCGGATGGTACGGCGCAAATTCATATTCCAGGTTCAGTGCAAGTTCAGTCCAATTGCTCCAAGCCGTCTGTATAATGGCTTAAAAGAGCCTGATAAGAAGTTGAGCGTACAGGCATCTTTCAAACTTTGTGACAAGGAAAAAAATGGTTTAAGCTACTATAATTGAATTCTCACATTACAAAAACGTTTTCACAACCATGTTATGATCACATTGACCTTATCACCGAATTCCGTTTATTTCTTTTTAACGTTGCAATCTAGAAATAGTAGAAAGTTTGAAAATGGTGCACATGTTTAAATCATCTATAGAGCTAAAGTATTTTTAAAGTTTTAAAGTTTCAACTGTTTTAATCAAAACCATTTGCAGGGAATTTTGAAAAATTCAATCAGCCAAAAACATAAGATTGATAATTTTGTTAATGGATCCTTACATTGTCATACCGGACTACATTCTTAGAACATTATTACAAGAGATTTTTCAGTTTTCTCGATAATGAACCATGCTCTTTTAAGTGGAGGCTGCATGATTCTACGACCCTAACAGTCTGAGCAGACAGACTTCCATTTGCATAAAACCCGAACTGTGCATACCGACAGTGTAAACTTGCATTATATAACGTTCTTGAACGACCTTTTGTGAAGAATGACGTGCAAAGCAGACAGCAGTAGAACGAAGTGATAAGTGAACAGTTCAACTCACTGTACTGAAACTTATATAGCAACTCAACTGAGCTTGATCGAGACAACGTTAAGGTGTCATTTGAAATGATGAATCAAGGGCATAGCGCCCTCTACGCACAATACGCACGTGCGTAGGAAAAATTCCACGACCAAACTTGCAAGTCTCAATATCACATACATGTACTGATTTTTCTCCAGATATGCATGCATTGTCAAACTAAAAGGATGCGCAAAAATGATGCAGTGAAGGAATTCCTCTAGGCTTTTCAATAAATGGTGATGCTTCAGCTCCGTCACCATTGGCACTTTGTGCCACACTGTGCGTATAAATATTCTAAGCCTGGCTACGCCTATGTGAATCTTCCTTTGTGAAAAGAGTTAATGCATCTGCATGTAATGATTGTCCATGCCCTTGGGGTGTGTTTGGGCCGACAATTTCAATAAAAAATCTAGATAGAATTTCCATGGTAAATATGTAGAATACTTATGAAAATAAAAAGTTTTCTCCAACATTAGCCTGAGCAGACTGCCAGGGCTGACACTTGTCACAGAATCATGAAGCCCACCCATAAATAGCGTGGTTCATATCTCATCACTTTTTATCAAAAAGTTAAAGACTACGTATTGGGCTTAAATTTATAAAACACAAAGCGAATTACTGATGGTATTTCATTTCATGATGTTTTCACCTGAAATGATTTTGAAACGGAAAAAGGTGTACACGAAACATAAATGAGAGGATATGAATACGAGCACAAGTAGTGCTCCATTTTGATTTTCATTATTGCGGGTAGTGATTTGTCTATTGTATACAGGAACGAAAATGTTAAGGGATGATCTGTCACGTTGGACTGTCCGGCTCAATATCAAATCAACGTTTTCTGCGTCCGACTCAATATCAAATCAATGGCTAAAGTAAATTGGAAATTTTAGCGTTTTCACATTGAATGCTACTAAATATCAAGTAAACTGGAAATTCCCTTGTAATGATGTAATATGAGTGTTGTCCGGGATGATTATCAATATAAATGTCCAGTAACAAAATTACCAATCTTACTTTTTTTGCTCATTGAAGCTTACAAAATTGACCGAAAACGGTGTTTATAAAAACGGGTTCCACTAAGAGCGAAAATACGTCACAAAGTTACAAACGACTTCTTCACAGAGAACGAATA
Organism: Hippopus hippopus; assembly: GCA_946811185.2. Classification (NCBI taxonomy): domain Eukaryota; kingdom Metazoa; phylum Mollusca; class Bivalvia; order Cardiida; family Cardiidae; genus Hippopus; species Hippopus hippopus. Next base: position 13,580,844 of record OX328096.1, read on the forward strand.
AAGACGTTTATTACATACTTTGATATTGTCCCCATGTATTTGCACTGGATGAAAGTATGTAATATTTTTTCTTATTACATTCTGTTACTAATAATAGTAACATTTTCTACTAAAAATGGTGTAATATCAGTGTCACGCGAGGGCAGATATGACGGGGCAACGGGCCGATATCTGATATCCTGCCCGTTGACAAGATATTTGTTCTAAATCTATAGCAACAGAACACTCGTTCGTAAACTTACGTTCTTAAAACATCCATTTTGAAAAAAAAAAAAAATGGCTGAATCAGTCCGTCAGTCGCTAGCGGACATTTCTTCAGAACTACTGACAATGATTGAATCGCAAAACCAGCAAAGACACGATGAATAAAGAATAGATTGTTGTTGTCTTAGATTGGGAAAGTTTATCGGGCAAGGCGTGGTGTCTCTAGGCTGGTATTTCTACGAATTTTATCCGTTGAGCCGGGGAAACCGAGACTGATTAAGTTTCACAATCCAAAGCACCAAGCATCTATCCTATTTATTCCTGTTTGTCATTTATAACACGTTACAAACTAAATTGAATATTTGGTCGAATAAAACACACATACTGGCATCTTTTTAACTATTAATAAGTATGAAAAACCGTTTATTTAAAACGTCCTTATACTGTATATGCAGCTTCGATAGTGATGATGAATGATGCATGATTACGTCATGAACGTGACGTTTACCCGCGGAAAAAAAGTGTTGAATAAAAACAAGAATTTCTCTGTTTTAAGTGTTTAAACTTGTAAGAAAACGAAGCTATCGAGCAAATGATCAGTGAATGTAATATTCAGGTTATTACACAGCTGATGAGGGCCAGAGAGTGATATCGGCCCTCCGACTCGAAATCTGCCCTCGGGCTAAAGCCCTCGGGGCAGATATCAAGGTGGCAGGCCGATATCACTCTCCGGCCCTCATCAGCCGTGTAATAACCTCTATATATTGCATACTTTGATATTACATACTTTAGAGCTTTTTTCGCGTGCGTTGCAAAGTATGGAACTATTTTAAAACCCGCCATTTCTCCAAAAATCAAAATATGAACGGCCGCCATTATCATAGACTTCATCGTTAGACATCACATTTGGTGTCGCACCACTGCGAGATTGCTTCCGGGTCGTAGTAGTCAAAAGTAGTCCTATGTGAAATTTTGCAGTAGCACTTTTGTTGCACTGTTTCATGGAGCCGAGATGGCTTGGAGGTATATAATTTAGATTTGCTTAAAATTTGGGCAATGGGGGACCACTAAGATGTGTTTTTATTGTGCACTGATAGGACTACTTTGTATCAATTGAGGAACAAAAACTTGGGGTCATGGCGGTGAATAGGTGTTCCTGAGAGGATAAAATTCAGGGTGCCTGTGCTGGTTGGAAATTAGCGAAAAACGCAATCGGTTGACATGTTGTTTTTTTTGCATTTTTTTGCAGGCCTATGGTGGTACTTTTCAGAGTAACGAACGGACAAGCCATAATTTTGCCGTCAAGCAATATGCGAAGCTTCAAATATGGTCAATTTTGCTCTATTTTCAATTAGGCAAAAAACCACAGGTGTGACACCATTTTACGAACTTTTCCATGCATAGTATTTAATAAAAAATAATGAAAAATAAGCAGAATGTTTGTTTCCCGAATAACATTCACTACAAAGTTATGAAAAATTTGTCAATCGAACATGTTTATCGACGATGAAATTATTAAGCGATGAAAAAGGATCCTCGGTCGCCATCTTGTTTGTTTACTTATCTTTAGCAACGGTGACGTCATCAAAAGCCAAAATTGAAAATTCCGCGAGAACACGGTATAGCGACGAAACAGATTTCTCGTCGCTTTTTGAATAAATAAGACTGTTTTTAAAAAGATAAATCAACGAATTCGATGAAAACACTGTTTCCCAATCCAAAGCACCAACCATCTTTTCTGTTTATCCTGTTTCTCATTTATAATCTGTTACATACCAAATTGAATATTTGGCTCGAAAAAAAAAAAGCAATATATCGACATATTTTTTACTATGAATAAAGATGAAGAACTGTATATGCAACTGCGATAGTGAAGATGAAAGATGCGTGACGTTTACCAGCGGAAAAAAGTTGTGTCGAACGAAGACAAGAATTTCTCTGTTTTAAGTGTTTAAACATGTTAGAAAACGAAAACATCGAGCAAATGATTAATGAATGTAATAAACAGGTTATTACACGGCTGATGAGGGCCGGAGAGTGATATCGGCCCTCCACCTCGAAGTCTGCCCTCGGGCTAAAGCCCTCGGGGCAGATATCAAGGTGGCGGGCCGATATCACTCTCCGGCCCTCATCAGCCGTGTAATAACCTCTATTTATTATATTCTGTTACTAATAATAGTAACATTTTCTACTAAAAATGGTGTAATATCAGTGTCACGCGAGGGCAGATATGGCGGGGCAACGGGCTGATATCTGATATCCTGCCCGTTGACAAGATATTTGTTCTAAATCTATAGCAACAGAACACTCGCTCGTAAACTAACGTTCTCAAAATATCCAGTTTGAAAAGAAAGATGGCTGAATCAGTCCGTCGATCGCTAGCGGACAAATCTTCAGAACTACAGGCAATGATTGAATCGCAAAACCAGCGAAGACATGATAGAGAAGAAATTGTTGTTATCTTGGATTGGGAAAATTTATCGCGCAAGGCGTAGTGTCCATAGGCTAGTACATCTACGAATTTTATTCGTTGAGCCGGGGTTACCGGGCCTGATAAAGTTTTCCAGTCCAAAGCACCAACATCTATTCTACTTGTCCTGTTTCTCATTTATAATCTGTATCATACTAAATTGAATAGTTGGCTCGGAAAACACACATACCGACATATTTTTAACTTTGAATAAAGATGAAGAACCGTTTATTTAAAATGTCCTTATACTGTATTTGCAGCTGCGATAGTCATGATGAATGATGCATGATTACGTCATGAACGTTTCCCACCCGCGGAAAAAAGTTGTGTCGAATGAAGACAAGAATTCCTATGTTTTAAGTGTTTAAACATGTTAGAAAAAGGAAAAAATCAAGCGAAGGATCAGCGAATGTAATAAACAGGTTATTACACGGCTGATGAGGGCCGGAGAGTGAAATCTGCCCTCGGGCTAAAGCCCTCGGGGCAGATATCAAGGTGGCGGGCCGATATCACTCTCCGGCCCTCATCAGCCGTGTAATAACCTCTATGCATTAATTCGAATGACGAGCTAGATTCTAGATCTTGAAATCAAAGGGTGTGAGTTCGAATTCCGGCTTTGCCAAAACTAATTTTGAGCGTTGTCAAAAGTAGAAAGCATTTTTCTTTCGTAGATTTGTACATGTGAAATAGGGTGAATGTCCCTGATTTCCTTAACAAAAGAAAGACAGTTCCTTGACACTTTCGTTAATTTATGTCCAGAAAAATAACTTGGAATAATTATTGGTTCACACACTTGTAAAGACCATTTTACGGGAATATTTTCTCACTGCATGTAGATCTAGACCTATATAAGAGAGACTTTGACTTTTACGAGGAATCGGTCAGTAGGTTGAGAAGAATATTGAGCAGAGTAGGCCTACTGGTAAAAGGAACTTCAGTCCTGAACGCATGGTAGGTGCACTTGCCGCCGCAATGAATATACACACAAAAGGAAAAAACAAAGAAACAAAAATCTTGAGCCATGTTGCGGTAAAAGGTGGTTTAATGCATGTCCATGATGCATAATACCAAGAAAGTCATCACATAATTATACATCCATATTGTATGATAACTGACTGAATCGAAAGGCATACATACTGGTCCTTTGACATTCAAAACGTTGAAAAATAGATCTAGCAAAGAGTTTTGACACAGGTTAGCTTGCGCAGACTACACAGGCAGACCTGGGTCGAAAGTTTTGCAAATGCAGTAAGACCCCTTTTCACAGATCATAAATCCGGCTTTCTCTCTAAATGGTATTTTGAAACAGTCAATAAACTAGTTTAGTCATGATTTCTACGACAAAATATTTTCCGCGAAAAAACGGCTCGTGCATGACGTAAGAATAGTGTGATTTATGACGTCATTATTTGCTAGCATAGATCATTGCGTATGTTCATACACAAATAGACGTTTAATACGCTGAAAGTAAGTAAGAAATTAGATAATCTTTACTCATTAAACTGATAATGATTTTTAAGTAATCATTTGATCGGTAGATATTTATTGTCATTTTTGACCAATCAGGTACTTGTGCGAAAGATTGTCATACGTCACTCGTCACAACTCGGCCGATTCCGTACCTACATCTATGATGGCTCCCATCACCCGAGGTATGCCGAATGTGTCATACGTGTGACGCTGTGCGACTAACCGGAAGACACTCAGTTTTTTAGTCATCACTATTTAGATTTAGACTAAAACCCAGAACGAAGTCGGAATTTCATTTTTAAAAATCTAGAACGGTGTTACCGCAAAACGAGCTTTGCTCGTTATTACAGAGTTGCTTTTCTTATCTTTCTAGGCCCGTACCAGGTGCAAATTTACGTTAAAAAATGTCCGACTCTAGATCGTGTCCGACTCTCTTTCACTTTACCCTAGTATTTTCTCCTTTTCGTACATTTTCTTCCATATCAAAGACAAAAATCATTGCTTAAAGTAACAATAAAGGCCAAATGTAAAGAAAGCGGGTGTTTAAATGCTTTTGAATTTATATCACACCATTTAAAAGTATGGAAATTATTGTGAAGATGACAGTCTGTCATTGTAAGGTCGGTCCAAGTGTTAGTGGATGACAGAGAAATTAATTTCAAAACTAGGTGAAAACCTGCCAGGTACATGTAGCTGTGTCTTTTGTTTACTTTTTGCCTGATTTTAAAATTCTTTTTTCTGCCAGCGACTTACATATGGCATGACCAAACGATAACAGACTGTCATCTCCACACTATTTTCCATACTTTTAATTGATTTGATTTAAATTTAAATGTATTATGACACCTGCTTTGATATTTTGGCCTTAACTGGGCCTTTAAGGTACATTTGATTTGTACGGTGGCACAAAAGTGACATGGAAGATATATTTTATACTACGTGCGCACGCAGTAGCTAATACGTGCGCACGTATTAGTTATTACGTGCGCACGTATTAGCTACTGCGTGCGCACGTGGTATAAAATATATCTTCCATGTCACTTTTGTGCCACCGTAGATTTGTCATCTGCAAATGCTTTGAATTTGTTTGAGTCCAAAATATTGTCGTTTGGTGAAGAGTTTAAAAATCTGAACTGAATGAACAACTGGAAAACATGGTTACCGTCACATAAATCACGGTATTTTATTTATGACTATTGAAAGTAAAGAAAATCTAGTAATCAGTTTAAGAAAAGCAGACATTTGATGGCTTAGTATTGTTCACTCAACAAAGTCCACATTATTAGTAGCATTCTTTTTTAAATTTGCAAGGATTTTTTAATACAATGTGTACTGAAACCCTATCTAATTTGGCTGGATTCCAAACAATTGGTTTTGAGAAATTGTAGTTCTATTTTTTTCACTACCTGTTCAATTCACCATGCCTTCTTATACTGTCTTAGTGGGTTCAAGCCTAGTTGCAAGAAACCCCCCCCCCCCATTTTTTTTTTTTGGTTTTTTTTTTTTTTTTTTTCCTTTTTGAATTATGAATTCATAATGCATGGTAGGAAAAAAGAAAGAAATCACTGCCAGTATGCCAGTAGAGCAATTTCAGGCCCTCAAGGGCCTCTAGTTCAAGATTAGAACACATCTTTTTGCTGTCTGTTGTCCATACCATGAAAATTTTTTTGTCTAAGCCACTGATTCCTTTCTCACAGAGATGAGGGGCAAAACTTTAATCACCAGAAATAACGGTGCCACAGCTAAAATAACTTTTTTCTTATTCTTCTTTCTGGCCTAATGCCTATTTTCATCAGAAAGATAATAGATATACCCCTAGCAAACAATACGTTTTCTATGGTTTACCCAATCAGCCTGTCTGTCCATATCTGTCTGGTTGTGTACAAAAATAAGTATTTTTTGCTATGAAATACAGTTTTTTTGCCATTGTATTAGACTATGTAGATCCATTTATCTTAGATTGAAGTTGTGCAAATGGTACCATCAATTTCACATTATATCTTATTCCTCGGTTATTATCGCCCACCGACGGTGGAGGGATATAGTTTTAGCGTTCTCCATCTGTCTGTCCTTTCTTCCGTCCGTCGGGGACAATATCTCCATTACCATTGGACGGAATTTCATGAAACTTTATACGTGTGTACAATAACCTATTCTGCCGATACAGTGTTTTTTTTCTTTTTTTGATTCGATGCAAAATGGCTGACTGGGAGCGATTTTGAGTTACGCGTTCGTGTAAATTCGGTGGGGGATATCATTTCAATGAAATTGCTTGTTCTAATTCCATTCCAGACATCCAGATCTACTCAATTACAATCCCAAGTTAAACTGATACTGAGAAGGAAAGTTACTTCAAAGGAGGGAATGCTGGTAACAAGCATTCCTTCTTTTTCCACAATGTTTTCTACCCTTCCGATGGAAAAATTACATCATTTGAGCCTCATTTATCTTGTTGTCTGCTAATGCTCTGGATTTGGACAAGTCTTTAACTTTGTCCCCTGCCAAAGAGTAATGAATTTATATAATTTTTTCAGTCAGAGGACAATAGCTACCACATATAATGCAAATACCAGGACAAGAGGTGCACGGGTGTCATCAAAGACCAAGACGGTTATAAACAGGAACATCTTATGTGAACATAATCAGTACGGAGTGTAAATATATGCATAATGCTGAACATGATCTGACAGGTTTAGCATCACCAGTAAACCATTGTGTAAGAAATTTAGAAAAAAGTGTTTGTACATGAAGCTTTCAACCTTTCAATAGACATTATGTTCAAAATGCAGCTTACTGAAGAAAAGAAAAAAAAAAAAATGTCAAGTTCAAATGTCATGATAAGCAGTGGTATTGTGGAAATGTGTTCAGCAGATAGTATCGCAAGTTCAGGAAGAAATCATTTTGACAGAAATGTTTTTCAAATGAAAAATAGTCAAGGGCAACCAAAAGTTACAAGTGTCATAGAAAGTCTAGAAACAGTTATTCCAAAACTAACAAGTCACTGTGAATTTGGAAAATAAGTGTCTAAAATTTTCAGTGCAACCTCCTTAACCCTTTACCACACAATCCAGTTTTAACAACCCTAAGAAAGGTGTCTTTTGAAAACATTGTGGGGAAAGGAGAAAATGCTGTTAACCATCATTTTCTCCTTTTCCTTCAATATTTTCTACGCTATCACAGCCATATTCCATCATTCGAGCCAAATTTGAACTGTCGTCTGCAAATGCTTTTGATTTGGACAAGTCTACATTTTTGTTGTTAGGTGAAGAGTTAAACTAGCCCTCTTTGACTAGCAACCTCTCTTTAACTATATGATTTATATGCTGTGTGCTTTGTACCCAAAAGGGTGTTGTTTTTTAGAAGGTCAATTATTTCTATCTATTTTGACTTTCATCTGCAGGCGCTTTCAATATGGAGCCTAAAATTTGTCGCTTGGTAAAGGGTTAAAAGACTGAAAATCTTAATAAAACCTAACAAAGTAGTTAGTATTTTACATTTTCTTGCTAAGAATTATTATTCATTATGTTTGATTAGAGTTAAATTTAATGATAATATTTAATTCATAAAGTTTAAGACTTTGACTAGCCAATCATCTGAGAAATCAGTTGACCGAAATTTCACTAGAAGTTATCTTTAATGTCATGTATTTTCCAATTTGGCCGGTGAAAGTTATTTTCTTTCATTTTATTTCATCATAATAGTGTCAAGCAAAATTTTTATATAAGTGTTAGGTCTTGCATTTTTTATTTGAACTCAAAACATCAACTCTTTCGCACCCTTTTTTTGCAAACATTGGAAAAAATGAGCGTTTAAACCTGTGGGGTGCACATGTTAACCTAGCAATATCTTGTAAATATACTTGCAATGGCTATTTCATTACATATACTGAACCAAAAAAGAAACTTCCCCTGTGTTTAAGTGCAGATATACACAAATATGAAAATTAGGATTAAACCAGATTTATATGCATTGAAAGAGTATTTTATTGCGACTTTGTGTGAAAAAAATTATTGCTGAGGGTTTATCCAAAAGTAGTGAAATGGTAGTTAAAATGCGGAAGGGGTCGCTCACCAAAATCACAAATTAATACCGGGTCTGACCACCTTCAGCATGAAGGACTGCCTGGCATCGTTGGCGCATGGAACGGATAAGTGTATTGATTTCGGCTTGTGGAATGTTGTTCCATTCCTGAATTAAGGCTTGTCTTAGCTGAATGACGTTTGAAGGTGGAATAGGGCGACGTCTAACACGCTGGTCCAAATTATCCCAAAGGTGTTCAATGGGATTCAGATCAGGGCTTTTGGCAGGCCAGTCATTAATAAATGCAATGTTATTCACCCTGAGGAAATTCACATTGTCCCTAGCTGTATGGCTTGTGGCATTGTCATGCTGAAAAAGAGTGATATTGGCATTATTTTGAAACAGTGGGATAACGTGCCTTGCAAGAATTTCATCTCGGTAGCGTTGGGCATTCAAATTCCCTTCGATAATGACGAGATTAGTGCGAAAGCCATGTGCAATGCCCGCCCAGACCAAGACAGAACCCCCACCCCCAAAACGATCTCGTTCAAGTACGCAACAGTCAGCATAACGTTCATTTCTCCAACGGTATACTCGAACCCTGCCATCACCTCGATGAATGGAAAACCTCGACTCGTCAGAGAAAAGAGCGCTATTCCATTGTTGTCTAAGCCAGCGTTGGTGTGTACATGCCCAATTAACACGATTTACGCGGTGACGTCACGTCAAAACACAACCAACGTATGGACGACATGCATGTAGCCCACCCTCGCGCAAGCGATTGCGCACAGTTTGGGCAGATATACGGTTGTTATGTGTACCAGGGGTGTTAGCAGCATTGGCTGTGGCAGTTTGTAAGCGATTGCGCAGGTGGGTGTTCCGAATATAGCGGTCTTGGCCGCGCGTCGTGACGCGAGGACGTCCACTACGTGGTCGATCTTCCGTACGCCCTGTTGCTTGAAAACGTTGCCTAAGGTGTCGAATAGCACGAGTAGAACATCCAATATTCATAGCAACAGCATTCATCGTCATACCAGCATTAAGCATGCCAATGGCACGTTCGCGTAAATTTTGCGGAATTCTAGGCATATCAAAAATAAAGAAAACTAAAAAGAATTTAATTTTTTTCAACATCTTTTTCTTATTGACATGAAAGTCTATAAAATTAGACTGAAAGGTTTCAAAAAATATACACGAATTATACTGGTCCGTGCATGCACGTGAAAATCGCTTTCAGCGGGTTTCTTCTGCAAAATGCTTTCAATCGAGTTAAAATTTGTTTTATCGGACACATAATCGTTCGCCCGAATATATGTAGGTCATCTGATATTTTGATTTTTTTAATAACATTGCATTTGCGCTTAAACACAGGGGAAGTTTCTTTTTTGGTTCAGTATATATTTGTAAGGACAATCATATTGGTGATGATAAAAACATAAAGATGGATTATTTTTATCAATCTTTGTTGAAAAAAAAAATTACGATTTGGGTAGTGGTGGCCATATTGGAATTTTGAAAGGGAGGGGGGGGGGGGGGAGGGGATAACAGAATCTGAATTCTTTTAAAAATGGTTCCGTGAAATTTTTTCATATTTCACACTTTTATGGCTAATACAATACTCTAACACCCTATACTAATTAAATACCTGTTCTAAAAGTGCAGTGTTAGGATGGCAATACCTTAACTGCCCAAAATCAGAGATATATTATTCGTAGTTAATCTTGTTTCACTTTTTACACACATCAATTAAGTTATCAGGTAATTCACTTGCAATGTGAGTTACCATGATGAATTGAATTCCCCATTTAGATTTGATATTTCAATAGGGCAGATGCACCTGTTATCTCACACTGTTGGTCAGTATTCATGTACAGAGGACCATGGTGTTATAGTGAATGAGAGCTCATTCATGCTTGCATTTGCTCAGTAAAACCTTCACCATCATCATTCTCATGCCTACCCGCCCTATCTGTGGCTTTGTGTTTTTGTTATGAAAACTGTGGTTGTTGTTTTTCTGTTCTTACATGTTCAGAATTATGTCAATTTAACTGGTTGGCATTAAAAAACAAGGAAATAATTTGAAGCATCGTGCCATGACTATTACAGAAGGTTAAGTTTAAATGTTGGAAATGAGTTGCATTGGGTTTTTAGCTCACCTGAGCACGAAGTGCTCATGGTGAGCTATTGTGATCGTGCTGTGTCCAGCGTCCGTCATCAACTTTTACCTTGTGTACACTCTAGAGGCCACATTTTCAGTCCAATACTTGTGAAACTTGGTCAGAATGTTTGTCTGGATGATATCTCGGACGAGTTCGAAAATGGGTCATGTTGGGTCAAAAACTAGGTCACTTGGTCAAATCTAAGAAAAACCTTGTGTACGCTCTAGAGGCCACATTTTCAGTCTCATACTCATGAAACTTGGTCAGAATGTTTGTCTGGATTATATCTCGGAGGACTTTGAAAATGGGTCATGTCGGGTCAAAAACTAAGTCACTAGGTCAAATCTTAGAAAAACCTTGTGTATGCTCTAGAGGCCACATTTTCTGTCCAATACTCCTGAAAGTTGGTCAGAATGTTTGTCTTGATAAGATCTCGGACGAGTTTGAAAATGGGCCATGTCGGGTCAAAAACTAGGTCACCAGGTCAAATCTTAGAAAAACCTTGTGTACGCTCTAGAGGCCACATTTTCAGTCCAAAACTCTTGAAAGTTGGTCAGAATGTTTGTCTTCATGATATCTCTCACAAATTTGAAAATGGGCCATGTTGGGTCAAAAACTAGGTCACTAGGTCAAATCTTAAAAAAACCTTGTGTATGCGCCAGAAGCCACATTTTCAGTCCAATACTCCTGAAATTTGGTCAGAATGTTCGTCTTGATAATATCGCAGACGAGTTCGAAAGTGGGCCATGTGGGATCAAAAACTAGGTCACTAAGTCAAATCTTTGAAAAACCTTGTGTACGCTCCAGAAGCCACATTTTCAGTCCAATGCTCTTTAAAGTTGGTCATGATGATAGCTTGGATGAGTTTGAAAATGGGTCATGTCGGGTCAAAAACTAGATCACCAGGTCAAATCTTAGAAAAACCTTATGTAAGCACTAGAGGCCACATTTTCAGTCCAATAATCTTGAAATTCGGTCAGAATGTTTGTCTTGATAATTTCTTAGACTAGTATGAAAATGGGTCATGTTGGATAAAAAACTAGGTCACAAGGTCAAGTCTCGGAAAAACCTTTTGTACTATAATTACAGTCCAATATTCTTTAAACTTTTGTTAGAATGTTTGTCTTGATGATATCTTGCATGAGTTTGAAAATGGGTCACGTGGAATAAAAACTAGGTCACCAAGTTTCATCCTTGAAAAACTGTTTGTACACTCTAGAGGCCACATTTTCAGTCCAATAATCATGAAATTTGCTATGAATGTTTGTCTTGATAATATCTTAGACTAATATGAATATGGGTCATGTTGGATAAAAAACCAGGTCACTAGGTCAAATCTCGGAAAAACCTTTTATACACCCTACAGGCCACATTTTCTCTCAAATACTCATGAAAGTTTGTCGGAATGTATGTCTGGATAATTTCTACATGTCAAGTAGGCCACTGAGACAAATTCTAGAAAAAACTTGTGTGCACTCTAGAGGCCATATTTGTAAGCCCAATACTAATGAGTGTTTGTCAGAGTGTTTGTCTTAATATCTCTGAAGAGATTGGAAATGGGTCATGTTTGATCAAAAGGCTCAGGTGAGCGACTTCAGGGCCATCATGGCCCTCTTGTATATAATATGCTCAAGTCTTAAACTATGCAATAAAAGCCCTGGTTTTTTCCTTATTCTTTTATCCATTTTGTTTCCCTTCTATGTTATCTTTGAAATGAAGGTCATTTGTGTGTTACCATGTACTATTAATGTTCTTGTCATTAACATATTTTTTGGCGTAAAGGTCATCATCATTTAACATGGCAATTCTATGATTGCTCAGATTACCTTGTTCTTACATATGTATAACTTCTTGTTTTCTACCTGCATAGCTTCAAGATTATGTCTTCTTTTACTCAATTACATTGTATTCTAGTGATTTATAATCTGTGTAAATTCAAAAAAAATTTTTTTAGTTTTTTTGTTTGATATTGTATACATTTAAGAGAGACAGAAGCTTTTCTGATATCTTAGCTGGCCAGTTATCATTTACCTTGTTTGATAGATGATTAGTGTCTCTCCTTATTTCTGCTATGGGCAAAAGGCCTATGCATGAGTTTTGTTTTTCTCTCTTTCTGTCAAACATGTATATAAAGGTACCTGTCATATGTCAAAAAGAAAATGCCTGCTGCAATACACTTAGACTATGCTTCGCTCCACCTCATCCAATATAAGCATAACTGTAGTATTGTGCATGAACAGATGAACATTTCTTTTTGCATTTGGTATCACGATCATGGGCTTATTGTTATTTCCAGGATTTTGTTTCCCATGTTACAAATGATAGATTTCATTTTACTGTGCTATTCCATATAGGTGATGCACCAATAATTGCCCATCTTTAGCAAGAAATGATCAGTGATCTAATGGAGAGACAGCTTCTTCTCTTCTGACCTGATTTCTCATTCGCAAATTCTATGCTGTGAAGGGAAGACTCTGTAGTTCGACAAAAGTAGATTCTGTTTTGCGAAATGCTACCTTGGAATCATTTAGAGAATAACAAACCTAGAGTGTTTCACAAATGGTTTTATACATGCCCTCTTTGCATACATGTTGATGTTTTTCAATTGTGGTAAAAATGTCATATTGTGAATAGAACAGAAATGCTACTGAATTTTCACAATGTTTACTGGGTACTTCCCCATGTCACAGACATGCAGTACGTGTATAGAATAATATAGAGTATAAATCATAGCAATGATTTAGTTAACATATTGAAATATATTCTAACCAAGCAATGAGAAAGATGATAACAATGTTGACTTCATGAGTGTGGTCAAATTGGGTGATAATGGATAGATTTTCATATAGCATGGAATGATCTGTTGCAAACATCATTGTTATCATTTCAATGAAAGGCAACTTCATATTAGTCTCGAACTCTATGAAGAAAAAGATCTACACAACTTTATTCACTGGGTTTAATACAATACCAATCAATGTGGCAAATTACTGTTGATTATAGAAGTGATAAACGCAATCCTGACGTCAATGAGTTCTTATGGGCCAACAGCAAGAAATACCTTAAATTCCAACAAATAGCGTAAGATTTTAAAAAAAAGCTCAACATTTGTAAGTATTACCGGTAGTACTCAGATTTCCTTCGCTGAAACAGCTTATAGATAGGACAAATTATATTGATCAGGCACAATGTTTGTCATGGAATCTATTCTGTATCACTAAGATCATAATTGATGAGTTTGTATGCTATGAATATGATTTTGGGTACCAGCCATTTTATGCTCACAAACGTGGCCAAGAACAATTCTCTCAGTACTTTGATTCAAACAAAATTGCTTCTATTTGTGTAAAACAGCTGTTTTGACTAAAGATATGAGTTTATAAACCCATCTGAACATGTTTCTGACATATTAAATGTAGAAAATGGAATGAAAATTTAACCTGAACTGCTATTCATTGATATCTCTTATGCAACAGTGCACCTGATGACCTTTGACCTCTATAACTCGCAAAAGCCCCACTCACCAGGTGGCAGACTTTGACAAAGTGCTCAGGAGACCTTGGGGTTTCAGAAAATAATAGTGCCGAAAATCCACCCCCCCGGGGGGGGGCTCAAGGTCTAAAAACATGAATATGTGAGCTGTCGCCGTCGTGATATGACTGAAATAATGTTGAAAGCGGCGTAAAACACCATTCAAACAAAAAAACTAAACGTCAAAAATAAGCGCACGATTAATTTTCTCTACATAGTCGCCCCATGATGCAATGCACTTTCTATGTCTGTGTATCCACTGATCAAAAGTTATAGTAAACCAATCTCTGGTGAACTGTGTGATGATTTCCCTGGCTTTGTTTCACAGTACTTTGAGGATTCAAACTGCTGACCTCTCAGTTCATTTTTCAATTGTGGGAATAAATGGAAATCCATGGGTGCCAGGTCCGGACTCTAGGGAGGATGTGGGAGCAGTTTAAATTCCAACAATGCAATGACAAGCTCTGTGTCATTTTAAGTTTGTCAGTTAAGATCCTGTATGTTGCCGTAGTTGATAGACCTATCTCTTGTGCAATGTATCTCACAGCAAATCTTCTCGCCCTATCAATCATGTCTTTAACAAGTGCTGAATTCCCCACTGTCTGAACACTTGTTGGACGACCCGGTATTGTCGTATATGGAACTCCTGCTTTTTCTAAAACGTTCATGCTATTTATAAACGCATGTTTTACCACTAAAAGTGTCTGATTCCATAATGCGTCTTGATGTTTCCGCCGGAGAAAGTTTAAGTCCAACACAAAACTTTACAACAGAACATAACTCAACTTCGTCAGCTGACATCAATTTTTTTTCCGAAGTCATGACTGCAAATGTCTGCTGAGATGCAACTATACAACAGAATGTTTCAAATTCACCGGAAATGATGTCAGTCGTTTTCGCGCCACGGCTTTCACATTTTTATACATTTCTAAAAAATTAAAATGTCAAAATTTTGACTAGCTTCAAGTCGCTCTACCTTGGTTGCTAAAGAAACCAAATTCTTTGATATACAATGGAAGAAGACATGACAAAATTTGTCATTTACTTGACATTATGTTAGGGTATGATCTCTGAAAGTGTGGTGTGAACTGAATGTAAAACAATGATTTTTGGAAACAATTCCGCGAATTTATGGAACAGCCTTCGTATTTATCCCTTGTTCACATTAACAGCCATCCTGTTAGTAACTGAACAAGAAATTGTAAGAACAAGTACCAAAACCTTGGTAATTCCTCTTGCTTTCTACAAGAATTTCTATGTTTTAGTTTTAAAGCAATGAAAATTACAAGCCCTTGATAATATTCTGATTATTTTCTAAAAATTTACAAAACAAAAATCTAGTTGGATGCCACTTTAATCCTTTACCACACGACAAAGATATATCCGTCCAAATTGAAAGCATTTGCAGAGCACAATTTCAATTTGGCTCAAATGATATGATTTTTAGCTCACCTGAGCACAAAGTGCTCATGGTGAGCTATTGTGATCGTGCTGTATCCGGCGTCCGTTGTGCGTCGTCAACTTTTACCTTGTGTACACTCTAGAGACCACATTTTCAGTCTAATACTTGTTAAACTTGGTCAGAATGTTCGTCTTGATAATATCTCGGACGAGTTCGAAAATGAGTCATGTCAGGTCAAAAACTAGGTCACTAGGTCGAATCTTAGAAAAACCTTGTGTACGCTCTAGAGGCCACATTTTCAGTCCGATACTCACGAAACTTGGTCAGAATGAATGCCTTGATGATATCTCGGACGAGTCTGAAAATGGGTCATGTTAGGTCAAAACTAGGTCACCAGGTCAAATCCTAGAAAAACCTTCTGTACGCTCTAGAGGCCATATTTTCAGTCCAATACTGCTGAAAGTTTGTCAGAATGTTTGTCTTGATGATATCTCGGACGAGTTCGAAAATGGGCCATGTCGGGTCAAAAACTAGGTCACCAGGTCATATCTTAGAAAAACCTTGTGTACACTCTAGAGGCCACATTTTCAGTCCAATACTCTTGAAAGTTGGTCAGAATGTTTGTCTTGATGATATCTGGGACGAGTTCGAAAATTGGCCATGTCGGGTCAGAAACTAGGTCACCAGGTCAAATCTTAGAAAAACCTTGTGTATGCTCTAGAGGCCACATTTTCAGTCCAAAACTCTTGAAAGTTGGTCAGAATGTTTGTCTTGATAATATCTCTGACAAATTTGAAAATTGGCCATGGTGGGTCAAAAACTAGGTCACTAGGTCAAATCTTAAACAAGAGGACCATGATGGTCCTATATCGCTCACCTGAGTACTAAGCAGTAAAGGTCTACAATGAAGAAAAATACCAAATATGGAAGTTCAAGGCCAAATGATAATGAAACAAGCAATTTCGTTGAAATGAGATCCCCGGCCAAAAAAGACCTAATTTGATACAAACATATTAGAGGTATTGTGTGTTGCATGAACATGTGGCCTTTTTGTTAATGGTCCATGAAAAAATTACACATTAAGCCCCCTGTTTCCATGGCACAGCATTTCATTAAATGAAAAATATATAAGCGGTCCATATGAGATCATACATTAAGTCCCCTTTTACCATAACATGGCATTTCATTAAATGAAAACAAATGATGAAAATATACATCAAGCCCCCTTTTTTCATGACATGTCATTATATATAAAAGAAAATTGTATCAACGGACTATCCTTAGGAAGACATGTATGAAGTTTCATAAATGTTCGTCAAGGACTTCAGAAGATATCTGTCCAGGCGGACGAATCGGCGAACTAACTGTTATTGGTCCATAATGAAATTATACATTTAGCCCCCTTTTTTCATGACATGGCATTTCATGAAATAAAATCAAATAACTATTGTCTGTGGCTTAATAAAGATGAAGTTCAATTGCATTTTGTCCAGTAGTGAAAGAGATATTGGTCCATAATGAAAATATTTGTAAAGCCCCCTTTTTCCATGACATGACATTTAATGAACAAAAGTGGCAAATTGTCGCAAGATACGTCCATCCCACCGCCAGTTGTCGAGGGGGGATAATAATCGTAAAGGGCAGGTACAGGAAAATAGTAGTGCAGCAGAAATCATGTAAGTGATTGAAATAGGCATGAATGTCTCCTCTAATGTTAAGGAAACATGCATGTAAAGTTTCAGGTCATTCCAACATGAAAAGACAAAGTTATATTGTAGAGAAGCGTGAAAAGCTGTAAAAAAAAAATAATAATGAATCGGGAATAATTCCAAAAGGGCATTAGGTAAGGTTACGGCTCCAGTGCATTGCAGTTTTCGTAACTGCAACAAACATGTTTACCAAGTCTCAAGTCAATTTGACTTGAGGTGACAAAGTTCTGTTCCAGACAAGCAAGAAATACTGTAAAAATGAAGATAAAAGCGGAATTACTCAAAATCCGCGCTAGGTAGAGTTATTGTTCTTGTGCACTAAACTCCGTAATATTGCAACAAACATGCATACCAAGTTTGAAGTCGTTCTGACTTGAGATGACAAAGTTATATTCCGGACAAGCACTAAATACTGTAAAAATGACAATCAAACGGAAATAGCTCAAAGACAGCATGAGGTAGAGTTACAATTCTTGTGCACTGCACTTCCAAATATTGCAACAAATAAGCATACCATATTTCAAATCATTCCTACTTAAGATGACAAAGTTATGCTCTGGACAAGCAAGAAATGCTATAAATATGAAGATCTAAGGGGGAATAACTCAAAATTCGTGCTAGGAAGAGTTATGGTTCTTGTGCACAGCACTCTGTAATTTTTCAATAAACATGCATACCAAATTTGAAGATGTTCAGACTAAAAATGACAAAGTTGTATTCCGGACAAGCAGAAAATGCTGTAAAAATGACGATCAAAGGGAAATAACTCAAAGACAGCACGAGGTAGAGTTATGGTTCTTTTGCACAGCACTCCGTATTATGGCAACAAACACAAATTCCAAGTTTCAAGTCAATCGGACTGGAGATGACAAAGTTATGCTCCGGACAAGCAGAAAATGCTATAAAATGAAGATAAAAGGGAAATAACTCAGACAGCACGAGGTAGAGTTATGGTTCTTTTGCACTGCAGTCCGTATTATTGCAACAAACACAAATGCCAAGTTTCAAGTCAATCGGATTGGAGATGACAAAGTTATGCTCCGGACAAAGAACTATTCTACAGAAATTCCTAATTCAAGGGCAAATAACTCCAGTCATTATGGTCCGATTAGACCCATAATTGAACTCATCCCAGATCTTATGGTCATAAGTATTTCGACTAAGTTTGATGCTGATTGGTTAAAAATTGTAGATGCTAGAGTGTAAACAAAGTCAAATATAGCAATTTTTCTAATTCAAGGGCAAATAACTCCAGTTGTTCTGGTCCGATTACACCCATAATAGAACTCATCTGAGATCTTAGGGTCATATATATTTTGACCAAGTTTGGTGCTGATTGGTTGATATTTGTAGATGCTAGATTGTAAACAAAGTCAAATATAGCAATTTTTCTAATTCAAGGGCAAATAACTCCAGTTGCTCTAGTCCGATTGAACTCATAATCGAACTCATCCGAGATCTTATGGTGATATATATTTTGACCAAGTTTGGTGCTGATTGGTTGATATTTGTAGATGCTAGAGTGTAAACAAAGTCAAATATAGCAATTTTTCTAATTCAAGGGCAAATAACTCCAGTTGTTCTGGTCCAATTAGACCCATAATCGAACTCATTCGAGATCTTATGGTCATATATATTTTGACCAAGTTTGGTGTTGATTGGTTAAAAATTGTAGATGCTAGAATGTAAACAAAAAAATGTGAACGGACGACGGACAGACGACGGACGCCGAGTGATCACAATAGCTCATCCTGAGCACTTCATGCTCAGGTGAGCTAAAAAAACTTGTGTATGCGCCAGAAGCCACATTTTCTGTCCAATAATCTTGAAATTTGGTCAGAATGTTTGTCTTGATGATATTGCAGATGAGTTTGAAAGTGGGCCTTGTGGGGTCAAAAACTAGGTCACTACGTCAAATCTTTGAAAAACCTTGTGTACGCTCCAGAAGCCACATTTTCAGTCCAATGCTCTTTAAATTTGGTCAGAATGTTTGTCATGATGATAGCTTGGATGAGTTTGAAAATGGGTCATGTCCGGTCAAAAACTTGGTCACCAGGTCAAATCTTAGAAAAACCTTATGTAAGCTCTAGAGGCCACATTTTCAGTCCAATAATCTTGAAATTCGGTCAGAATGTTTGTCTTGATAATTTCTTAAGTATGAAAATGGGTCATGTTGGATAAAAAACTAGGTCACAAGGTCAAATCTCAGAAAAACCTTTTGTACTATAATTACAGTCCAATATTCTTTAAACTTTTGTAAGAATATTTGTCTTGATGATATCTTGCATGAGTTTGAAAATGGGTCACGTGGAATAAAAACTAGGTCACCAAGTTTCATCCTTGAAAAACCGTGTGTACGCTCTAGAGGCCACATTTTCAGTCCAATAATCTTGAAATTTGCTATGAATGTTTGTCTTGATAATATCTTAGACTAGTATGAATATGGGTCATGTTGGATAAAAAACTAGGCCAATAGGTCAAATCTCGGAAAAACCTTTTATACACCCTACAGGCCACATTTTCTCTCAAATACTCATGTAAATTTGTCGGAATGTATGTCTGGATAATTTCTACATGTCAAGTAGGCCACTGAGACAAATTGTAGAAAAAGCTTGTGTGCACTCTACAGGCCATATTTGTAAGCCCAATACTAATGAGTGTTTGTCAGAATGTTTGTCTTAATATCTCTGGAGAGATTGGAAATGGGTCATGTTTGATCAAAAGGCTCAGGTGAGCGACTTCAGGGCCATCATGGCCCTCTTGTTTGTTTGATAGGGTAGAAAACATTGTGGAAAAAGGAGAAAATGCTGGTTGAAAGCATCTTCTCCATTTCCCACAATATTTTTAAAGGCTTCTTCCTCGAGGTTGTTGGCATTGTGTAGTAAAGGGTTAAATTGATTGGTTGAATGGTGTTTTACAACGCTTTCAACATTATTTCAGTCATATCACAGCAACAGCTCACATATTCATATATTTCCAGGGTTTCACCAGTACTGGGCTAGGGCTCTGGCATGTCTTGCCCACGGACACTCTCACGAAAGACCAGTGAGTCCTGTGAGGCTGGAACCCGGGGCCTCTAGGTCATGAGTCCCACACTTTACCACTGAGCCATGCAGGACCCCGGTAAAGAGTTAGAATGTTAGATAAAATAAACATTTTAAGCCAAAGGTAAAAACACTACAAGAGCAATATCAAAGTTCTTTTTGCCAAAACAGTTTTCACTGCACAGAACCATGCAGATTCAAGATCAGACTGCATGTTCTGTGTAAGGGTTAACATGCTGCATACATCTAGGTCGAACAGCACTGATTATACTGCAAAGAAATTTCTCGTGACCTGATTGGATAATATGCTCCCAATAAGTATTGCTGTGCACTAGCATAATGCACTTTCCTGTTTGGGAGCCCTGTATACGTAACTTATGAACTTCAATGCAAAATCCATGATAGTGGCATAGATCAATACAAGTTGCTCACAAGACAAATACACCAGTATTAACCCTTATCCTGCTAAATAACTAAAATGAAAGTTTCAATTCCATAGTAAAAACCCAAATATTGCTATTTCAAAGGTATGTTCTGGGGAAAAAAATCTCCTCATCGGACAGTGTAGATCCAAGATCAGACTGCACGTTCTGTGCAGTCCGATCTTGATCTACGCTGTCCGCAAAAGGTCAGTGAGTTGTGCTTAGCAGCCTAAGGGTTAAGGTTTACAACCCCTAACGCTTCTAATGCAACATGGAATAAAATTTCTTGTTAGTTGATAAATAAGGATTTATACTGATATAATACTTCTACACATTTTTAACTGACCAGAAATTCCTTTGATGTCTATCTTGAAATTATTCATTGATACTTTTGTTAGTTTCCTGAAAAGGGAGGTAATCATCTCCCTTTGTAATGAGAATATAGTGGTTTTTATATTTATAATCTAAGAAGGAAAAAACGGAAAAGGTGGCTTGGTTAAAGTAGTACAATAATACTCATT
This sequence comes from Hippopus hippopus, assembly GCA_946811185.2. Classification (NCBI taxonomy): domain Eukaryota; kingdom Metazoa; phylum Mollusca; class Bivalvia; order Cardiida; family Cardiidae; genus Hippopus; species Hippopus hippopus. The sequence continues at coordinate 13,601,796 of OX328096.1, forward strand.
TTTAATCATAGCAAATTTTGTAGGATAATATTAAAGTGGAAATAGCTGTTTTCCATTTGGGGTCGTAGACCTTAATACTAGTTTCCCTTGATGGCTGTGATTAAAGCAAAAAGAACTGATTATTTTTGAAAATAAATGAACATGGTTAAATATATTATCGTAGCCGTCGTTCTATAACTGGGTATAAGGGGTTAAAATGAGCCATCCCTTCATCATGTAAACAAATTGTGAAGTGTCAAAGGTCATACATTGTAACATTAAAAATAATAAGCTAATTAAGAAATAATCTTTCTATCGTGGTTCATTGTTCAATAAACCGTGGTTGTGAGTTATGAGGCACAAATAAATAATCCACGAGGGCAATAGCCCGAGTGATTTATTCGTTGCGCCTCATAACTCACAACATGGTTTATTGAACGATAGACCATGATAGAAAGAAGATTATTTCGATTCTAACATGACAAACTCTTTATCAAAGAAAAACAGGTTCATACTTAGTGTACAAGAGCAGATATAGATAATATTCCCTTGAATAAACCATGGCTGTTCCAATTTCTAACTTAAACAAAACCCCACTCCCCGGTCGGTAAATACAAAAAGAATCAAAATTTCAATAAAACCTTAGGCATTAAATATAACATAAATCAAAGTGCTGTCAGCACTGTAATCGGTCGACACTGAATAACCACACTGTTTTTGAAAATCACATATCAAATGGTAGTTGTTTGAACTGTGTATGGGAGTAAGAACCCCATGTTATATTGCCTTTTATACTGAATTAGAACCTTGACAATGGATAAAGAAATCCATTCTTATTCTTGCAAAGGACTATGTGGAAATCATCTAATTTAGTAATAAACTGGTTGAGTAATTGGTTGTTTTGTGTTTTTGGTCGCTTTGAACATTATTTCAGTCATATCGCGGCGACAGCCTTCTTATTCATATTTGTCATGGATTTCACTAGTACTAGGCAAGAGCTCTGAGGTATCCTATCTGATGACACTCCCACGAAAAACACAAGTGTCGAATCCTACACCATACAACTGAACCACCTAGGAACCTTTTTTTTTTCAACCTGTCTTTTACAAATTAGTAGTTTAACGGAATGGTCTAAGTAGAGATTTGCAGCCGTCAGCAATAGAACGTAAAAGATACGGAATTCTAATCAGCAATTCTTATTATCAAGCTTTAGACATCACTCTTACAAGATTAACAGTACCTACCAGCCTTTTACTAAAAAGAAAAAAAAAAAAACACACACACACACACACACAAACACAAAATTTGATATTCTTTATTATTCTAACTTTAGCAACTTTGGTAAGTTTAATATAGTTACAAGACTCACTTTTCTTCCAACTATTTGAACACAGACAGAGTGTACTGTAGCACATTGCCAGACTCTTAATAATATCCTTAGTTTTTTACTTTCAAATAATTTGAATAAATCGTATAAAATGTGTTTGCATTTTGACTCCCGAATTGTTTATTTTTGGCCGCTAGTGGGCTATCTATTTCTCCATTTTTAACAAGCCATCGAATCTATCGAGATAAATTGTCCTCTCTAATATTTTTGGCTGGCTAAATCTTCCTGGGCCGAATCACCCTGGCCACAACGTCTGCTTGCCAAATTTTCCAACCGTACTTCTAAAGAATGTAGCTAATATCTACGTAACCGTCATCTCTTCACCAACCAACGAAATTTTAGACTTGTCAAAATCGAAAGCATTTAGACATTACGAATCGAATTTGACTGTAGCCCAAATGATGAGTTGAATCGTTGAAAAGGTAGATAACATCGTGGTAAAAGGAGAAAATGATGGATCAGCATTTCCCCCTTTTCTGCAATGTTTTCAACAGCCTTTTCCCTCAAGGTTGTTAAAACTGGGATTGTGTGGTAAAGAGTTAAAACTCCGAGTTAATCTACTGGCCGTTTTCAGTCAGAAACCACTGTACAAATATTACAGTTTATTTACAGATCTATATCCTACGCGAACATCCAATTATGATCTAAGATATCTACGTGTGTAATATTGATCTGCACTGCACTCAAAGGACAGTCTAATCTCGATCTTTTATTGTCTGCAAAAGCAACTTTTCTTAACCTTGACCAATACAGGTTATGTATTTGATTCATTCTAATAAGCGAGGAGCATAGCTACAGTAAACCTTGTGCTCTTTATCTGAAAAACTGGACCTTGTGGAAAGGATGAGAATCAACTAATATAAAGTGTCTGGTGAGACATACATATTGTCGAGAGTTTTACCTTAAGACCCTGAATTAACGAAACAGACATGTCAAGCTTGGAAAAGCAGCCTATTTATTGAAGGGCCATTACTGTCTTGACTAGAATATCTCATATAAAAAATGTTACGACAAATCCAAGATCTGACTGCATGTTCTATACAGTCTGGTCTGAATCTGCACTCTCTGCAAAGGCAACATGTTTTGCTTAGCCCTCTAAAGAAAAATACCTTGGAAAAAATACATGCTCCTAAACTTTTCCCTGGTCCGTTGATTCAGACATGGAGAATTATATCTTAAGTGAGAGTATTTATGTTGCAGTTTCACCCCCCCCCCCTCCGGAGAAAATGCTCTATTTAACTCAACCACATGACAAAATTTTATTTTGAAAATCGTTCATATGGTGAAGAAAATGCTGTTGGAAAAAGAGATGATGGTGGTTACAAGCATTTCTCTCTCTTTCCCACTATATTTTCAATGCCCCACAGGATTGTTTTGTCAAGGGTCAGCAGACTGACAGACTGATTCCAATCTAAGCTCATCAAGAAGAAACATGTCAGTGACCGTACAAAATGGTAGTGCCGTGTCTGTAAGGGGTTATGAAAATTTAACACATCTGACGCTAAAAAAATGCGTAATCAGATACTGCTGGTCAGTACTGTGAATGGACAGTCATGCTTGTAAAGTTGCAGGCGTGGGATCACCAGTCCATTCTGAAAATGCTTACGTAATGACCTCTCCGCTACTTAGAAGTTAGAGGTCATAACCCTTACACAAGTTTACATCCCTTTCCCTCACAGCTTCACACTTTTTGCCTCACTAGCGTTAAACAACCCACGGCCAATCACTATTTTAAACCTACGCCTGTCACGAGTTGCATTTACATCACTTTGCTCTAAAGCAGTACAATCTAAATTTCTAAATTCTTTACAGCAATATTCCTTACAAACTCCTTTCTGTAGCGATTTTATATTTGCCCCAACCCTAGATGACCCGTGAACTTTTCAACACCTGCAATATATACGGACAACACTCGTCACAACTCGACCGATCCCGTAAATACGTATATAGTGACCAACGACCCACTCGAAGTTTGCCGAATAATATAGACAGTCGACGGCTACAGAATGTGTTTACATCACGCGATACAATTGATTCGCTCTCGTTTCATTCATACAATTACTCATTACCTCTGACCCCATTTCTTATAACTGTTTTGAAAGTAAACTGCTACGAGTTTTTCCATTTCTGCTCGCTAGACATTTTGATTACATTGGTAATATGACAAAATTCAATGCTAAACAAGTTGTAATCACCGTTTATTGCATAACTGAAAAGTTGAGAACGGGATTACTTGACGCCTGTTTACTAGGACTGTTTATTCATTCTTGCGCTCAACCGAAAGTAGTATTTGTAATAAGGTCACGACAGGCTTGTTAAGCGTTGTAATGCTGTAAATGAACGCTGTTACGAGTTGCAGTTACATCAGTTTGCCCTCAGCGGACGAGTTTCCGAAATTTGTGGTCTCTCTAATCGTCCGGCTTACGCCGACCGATTAAAAAAAAATTGCACCGTTCTACTGTTATATTTTCTCCCTTTCAAATGGCAAAGAATGAATGTATCGTCAAGCATTAGAGTTGCAGTTGCTTCGAATGCTCTGAATATTACTCCACCCACTTCCAATCCCCTTTCCAATGCAACATCGGCAAATTTTGAGCTAACATTCACTAAAAAATACGGAAATTTCGCTGAATACATGTTGGAATGGTAAAACTTTGCAGTAGAATAAATTCATTATAAGGTCAGGGGATTTGGAAATTTGTTCACAGCTGTGGCGAATCATGTCGCCATCTCACCTTCGGCTCCGGGCGACCTGATTCGCTACAGCCATGAACAAGTTCTTAAAGGCGTTTCAGCGAGTTATTTCTAGCGCAGAGAATTTTGTGAAATTTGACACAGAGACACTTCAAAGTATATTCTTTCAGTATATGAAGAGATAATCAGACCTAACCAGATGAACAAAAAAGTTCTGAGCCCATAAAGAACATAACCCTTCTTCCAAATTACACAAAAACCCAGTTATTGCAGCAAACATCAGAATTTTGTGAGTAAAGTCTATCATTTCAGCCAAATCATGTTCTGTGTGTTTTAAATTCATAAGAAATCGATTGATCCTCTCAACTTGATGAGAAATTAATATTTGTTTCAAATTAATGACCCGCTATCGATGTATCAATAACATCCATAACCGCCAAAAAGATCATTTTATTACAGAAAGTCAAGTCATTATTTGACTTCCAAAAAAATCTAGCGCAGAGATTTTTCTTATTTTTCGCAGATATACACATGGGTATATCCTTTATCAAAAAATGCAAAAAAAAAAATGATAGGTCGCCTAGCTACTTTTCCCATTTTAGGACTCGATTACCTCCCTTGGAACAACGAAAATGACACAAATCACCCAAGATTCAAATTGATAAGTAAGATTAATTATTTTCAGCACAAATTAATGTCTTTTTCACAATAAAGATAATATTGCCTTTCCCTGATATATACTTGATTGAACAATGGAATGGGACGGCTTTGGAAAACATTTTGGTAAAAAAAGTAATTGCTCATAACAAGCAATTTTGCCTTTCCCCACAGTATTTTCACACAAGCGGCATTTCAACATGCATTAATACCTTTTTTAAATTTGTCATCTGCAGCTTCTTTCAATTTAGAAGTTCCTAATCAATTCATTTAGGAAAGGGTTAATGCGAAATAGTACATTTTTATGGATGGAAAAACAATAAAAGTAGAACTGTCCAGGAATTACTCAAAGGCATAAATTACAGATGAATCTTATAGCAAAATGAACCAAGCGATCCCGATTTATATCAATATCCAGGAAAGAGACTTTGAAAACAATGAAAAGGAGAATTGCGTGTAGTTTTCTCTTTTTTCTCACACTAAACTTACTATCCGGATAAGTGATGTCCGAAAAATGTACCTGTTCCGTGTCCGCTGTTTCGGAACGGTTTACACTTTCATACATTGATCTTTAAAAAAAACTTGTATCTACCACTACTTCCTCCGGGTCTTGCAGCTGAAATCGGCAGTCCGATAATAGTACTATATGTGAGAAAAATTACGCGCAAGGAAAAAAAGAAAGCAGAGAGACATGCGCGGAAATGTTCCACAATGACAATCCGACGAAATCTAAGTCCCATGCCATCTGACAGTACAACTACTAAATTAATGTATAGGCAACCAGCACTGTCAATAAGTATACAGCATGCATAGAATCATGATGAGTATGACTGTTGGATTTAAAGAAAAACCAGACATCAAGATAATTTCTGCTCAATTTGTCTTTGACAAAGGGAACAATTATTACATTTTCAATTGAGAGTGTGATCATATTCATACAACACAGTTTGAACAATAATAACGGAATTCTTACAAAAACACAAACAATAAAATGCAGATTGTAACATCAAGTTGTACAAAACTCTCTTGGAACTGTGATCAACTCTTTACCAGACAATACCATTTTGGACTTCTCAAATTTCGCAGACCACAAATTATATTTGGCTCAAATGATGGTAATTGTCCTTGGAAGAGCTAAAAATCTTGTTGGAAAAGGAGAAAATGCTGATTATAAGCATTTTCTCCTTTTCCTACAATGTTTTCAAAAGCCTTCTATTTCAGGCTCATAAAAACACAGGATTGTGTGGTAAAAGGTTAATATTGAAAAGGCCAAGAGCCTTTACAAAGTTAACATTAAAAGATTAACCCTTCACCAAACATTCAGAATTTTAACGACCCTTGACAAATGGCTTTTGAAAACAATGAGGGAAAGGAGAAAATGCTGGCAACCAGTATTTTCGCCTTTCCCATCAATGTTTTCTTGCCCATCCAAAACAAATCTCACTATCTGAGCAATGTTTACTTTAATTTTACATCCGCAAATGCATTAAATTCTGAGCAGTCTATAATTTTGTCTGTTGGTAAAAAGCTAAAGCGAAGAATTATCCCTCAGAGCTATAAACACAATAGTAATACCATTTTTGGAATGTATGAATCAAGATCAGATTGTACAGTACATGTATCTGCAATCAGCATGTATCTGCAATCAGATCCTGGATTTACACTTTCAAATATTTTGGGAGATAATCTGGCTAGAAGAGCCTTGAAATTGAAATTTATTAAGTCTTGTTTACTGTCAACATGTCTGCTACCTTTAATATTCTAACGGAGTCAGATTTTGTGGACTCTCCTCTCTTTTGCAGACAGTGTGGGTCAATATAAGACTTCACAATTATATGCACTTCCATCATGGATAAACACTGTTTGTATAACTGATAGTCTGGCCTAAACTAATGCAATATCTTAGTTTTGTAAGCAGATAGAAAGTACCTGGGTTCGTATTCCCCAACCATTCTTAAGAACATTCTTTGTCTTATTCTGCAAGATTTTCAAGATATGAAAGTAACACAACTTCTGATTGGCTAAACCATTCTGTTTAGCCAAACAGAAGTTGTTTTACTTTCAAATTTAGAAAATTCTGGAGAGTAAGAATGAGAACGTTAAGAATGGTTGGTGAATACCGAACCTGTTGCCTTAATTTTGCTAGGAGTTTTGTTATACTCATTTCAGTTCTGCAGTAAATATCTGTGGTATTACAAACTATCTACTGTCCTGTATTCACTATCCAATTCTATATTCAAAGACTGGCCATTTGATTGGAAAGCATACAGTCTGAGTTAGATATCTAATCTAAGCTGGCTTCATTTGGGTTTATAATGATTAATATGACATGAAACAATAATATTCTGCATGAGAAATATTAAGCTCTTTAGAATGCCACATTCAAAGGTCATTGCAGGTCTGGACTCAAACAAGAGTCAACACTATTATTATCCCTTTACCAAACAGTCCCTGGTTTTTACGACCTAGATGAAGAAGACTTCTGAAAAAATTGTGGGAAAAGGAGAAAATGCTGGTAACCAGCATTTTCTCCTTTTCCCACAATGTTTTCTACTCTTCTAAAGTGAAGTTTCAATTTTTGAGTCACATTTTTTTTGTTGTCTGCAAATGCTTTCAATTTGGTCTAAAATTTTGTTGTTTGGTAAAGAGTTAAATAGATGTCTACAGCAAGCTTTTGATTATAGAAGGCATAAGCTGCATTGTACACTATCAGATTACATCACAGCTACAGCTTACTTAACTCTACTAAGCCAACAAAATTCCAGACTCTCATTCAAAAATAATGCATTTACAGCTGACAAATGTGATTCAAATGATGGGACTTGTCTTTCAAAGGATGAAAAATATTGTTGGAAAGGTAGAATATGCCGTTTTCAGCATTTCTCCTTTTTCCACACTGTTTTCAGAAGCATTCTTCTTCAGAGTCATTAAAATATGGGATCATTTGGTTGAAGGTTAATTTATTTCTCAACACGGTGTCTTTTTAAAAGCCATCTGAGGGAGATGTATACTGATATGTCTGCATGATGAAGAATAAATTTTTACTGGAAACTTGCAAAAATGAACATTGTTTCAAACAAACAGTTGATAAAACTTTTTATGTCAATGATATAAAATACCTTTATATACAACATCCAAAAGACAGCCAAGCATATGCAAGAATGGTGACATATACGTAAGAAAAAGCTTGACATTTTCATAACAAATTTGTTTGTTGTTTTTATAAAGGGTGAAGTTTGCAGCTTAATATTGCATTTTTCAAAAATTTTTTAAATGAATTAAAAATAACAACAGTTTTGTATTATGAACATAAAATTCACAAAAAAGAAAAGATTTTGATATTTTCCAGCAGGCTTTTTTATTTAAATCTTGTAACCCTACATAGGTACCTTCAAAAACAGTCCCTATGTGTGAGGTACTTCCTGTTTCAACTGGCTTTCTCTATGCACAGCTCAGCCAGCAAGAAAAAATTCAAATACTGACACGCAATTAAACCCCCTACCACACAATCCTAAGTTTTAAGGAGCCTGAAAAAAAGGCCTTTTAAAAACACTGAGGGAAAAGGAGAAATGGCCGATAACCAGCATTTTCTCCTTTTCCTACAATGCTTTCTCTATTTTCAAAAGCAAATTCAATCATTCTAGTAGCATTTAATTTGTTGTCTGCAACCGCTTTGAATTTGGACCAGTCTTAAATTTCATCCTTTGGTAATATCTATACGGAGGGAAAGATACGATAAAAAAATTCAAACTAATGAAATGCAAATCAGATTTCATGCATTTATGCACAATCACACTTTCATTCTTATACCAAGAAAAAAAAAATACAAAACAATAAATTTTCATCATAATACTGCCAACATATTTTTGTCTAAGCTTTTACTACATTTGAATTGCACAGAAGTGAAATGCATGGCAAATTTTTTGTGACAAAGAACAAACATAAAACGTATTTATTTTGTTCAAATCAAATAAATCATGAATTAACCTTCACAGTGCCACAAACAACCTTAATTGCTTTTGCAGACAATGTAGACCAAGATTGGACTGAAAGAATCTGCATTCTAATCAAGAATCTATATTGTATGATATCTGGGGAAACAGAACTTAAATAACACATTTTTTTAGTGACTTTTACCAGACAACGAGCTTCTGGACAGGACCCAATTCCAAGCATTTGCAGACGACAAATTAAATGGTCACAAAGAGATGAATTTTGTTTTTGATAAGGTAGAAAACATTTTGGGAAAAGGAGAAAATGCTGGTTTCCAGCATTTTCTTCTTTTCCCAAAATGTTTTCAATGGCCTTCTCTTTCAGGGTGGTTAAAAGCCGGGATTGTGTGGTAAAGGGTTAAATACCTGTTTCATTATTTATATTTTTAATTATGTGACTGACACTATGAGGGCTAAAATTCATTACTGGCGTTAAATGTAATGCTTAACTATTGTTTACAATGTTCTTCCTGCAGTTGACATTTGCAGCAGATCAATTTACGAAAACACTTTGGCTAAAGGAGAAATCACTTATTAGTGGCAATTTTCTCTTTTTGTCAGTGTGTTTTCACATAATATTCATGTGGTATACCTTAATTCATGTTTATATTCTATATATTTTCTTACTTGTCTGCTGTAAAACTTTTTAATCTTTTACCACACAATCCCAAATTTTCATGGCTATGTGGAATAAAGCCATCGAAAACATATTCAGAAAAGGGAAAAGAAGCTGGTAACTAGCATTTTTTTCCCTTTCCCACAATGATTTCTATCCTTTCAAAAGCAATTTCCACCATTTAAGCTACATTTAATTTGTTGTGTATAAGTGCTTTAAACTTAGAGAAGTCCAAAATTTTGCTGTTTGGTAATGGTTTACAGAGCAATTAGCAAAGTTATATCAAAACCCCATTTTCTATGTGATAGCAAATAATATGTCAGAAAGTTAACCCTTGATATATACTGGTACTTGTAATGTCAAAAAGTATGATAAGTAAATGCTTCTTGTCAACAAGCAGAATGTGTCAGTACTCAAATACTTCATTACCTGATAACAAGATAGAGATTCTTCTATACTGAAAGCATTTGCAGACAAAAATAAAGATTTGATGTGCCTAAAACTATATGACTTGCATGTCTTTGAAAGATTGTCAACATTATGACTACAAAAGAAATTCTATTAACAAGTTCTTTCCCCCCTTTTCCACAATCTTTCTACAGCCTTCTTCATGACCGGCAAAAAAATCTATTTATATATTCAAGGCTTACACATTTCTGATGGACAAGATGATTAAAATGAAAATGAAGACATTTCATAATAATGGCCAATTTTGTCTATGAGTTGTCATGACTAACAATAAACATGTAATCATTTTCCACCAAGCAATCATCCCTCTTAACTCTTTACCACATGACAAAATTTTAGAAAGATCCAAATTGGAAGCATTACCAAAGGACATAGTAAATGTGGCACAAGTAATGGGATTTGTCTGTAAAAGAAAAGAAAACATTGTGGGAAAAGAAGAAAATGCTGGTTACCAGCATTTTCTCCTTTTCCCACAATGTTTTCAAAAGCTTTCTTTCTCAGGGTCGTTAAAACTCAGGATTGTGTGTTAAAGGGTTAAATAACCCTGAGAAACGATGCATTTTCTTCTTTCTCTACAAAGATTTCTATCCTTCAACAGACAAATCCCATCATTTGAGCATCATTCAATTTCTTGTCTGCAAAATGGTTTCAATTTAGACAGGTCTGGAAAATCATCATCTGGTAAAGAGTTAAAATTCAAAGATTGATACATGTACCCTTATTCATCATAAACTTATCTTAATCAAACAGTTTTTAAAAACCCTGACGAAAAAGGCTTTGGAAAACATTGTAGAATGTTCTCTACTGCAATTCATTTGTACCACTCTCAAATCTATTGTCTAGAGATGCTTTCAATTTGGAAGAGTCTAAAATTTGTTGTTTGAGAAAGGAATAAGAATGGAAAATACAAATTGCACAAGTAGGTAATACCTTTGAATGAAAGGAGTTTCTCAGATGTATTGTTTGAAATCCTTGCAATATACAGAACAAATAATTATGGTCAACAAGTTCATGACCTACTTGGTGAATACATTTCTTCAGGATTTATTGGTAAGAACAGAAATTGCATTCATTTGCAAATGTTTGGGAGAACCTAAATTTTTGTTGTGTGGAAAGCGTTGAACAAAATGTTTTCTGGTTTTCGACAAGAACTTCATTTGACAACAGTCACTATGAAATGACAGAAAACACTCCCTTGTGAATATGGCATTTTAACAAAAGTAATGTGCTACTCTGCCTCAGTCAACAGGAGCTGAATGTTTGCACAGCAATGTATTACTTGTGTATTTCATTTCTTTCGAATAAATGATGATTCATAATTTTACATGATAAAATAGGAATTTCCAATATCAAATCAAGTGTACCCTTTTCCCTTAAAGATGCATCCTTTCAGCCAGAGAGAAAAAAACACTGTTCAAATTTGACAAACTGTAGAATGGTTCAGAATTTAGTCAGCTTTGTAAACATAGATAAATTACCAATATAAATGGTGTAAGGGATAAATGCATAAATCGGAAATCTTCAATTTAAAACAGGAAACGTCACAACAGTGTTTTCTTTGATGGCTTCCAGAAAATGAAATGCAATTTTTATCTGTAACAATCTATGCAACCTTGCAACCGTCAGGGGCAACATTTGGCATGAAGATACCAGAATGATTATCGCTTGATAAAACTAAAGATGAAACAGGTTGAAAACTGGCTGAAAACGAGTATAGATGTATCTGTCATACTTTTACTATGTCTTCACATAGAGTATAATCTAATTAACATATCAAGCTTCAGATTTAAGGTGATTATGAAAAATTTTATAAAAATAACTATCATACACAAACTGAAACATAAAGAGGAAGTATTTTATTGCTTGGTTTGACTGAAGTCCATGGTAATAAAATAGTTTGTATCTGGACAATTCACATCCACACATTTGGTACAGGATAACTGGTTACATAGCAGAATAACTACTATCTAGGACAATTGGTACTCAGAACAGCTTGTACCTGGGATAATTCGTATCGGGTTATTTGGTACCTAGGACATTTTGTACCAATAACAACTGGTACCTAGAACAAGTGGTACTAGGGACAACTCATACCTGAAAGTATCAATACACGTACTCACTACCACCATTATTGATCGAGGGTTCAAGCAGTATAGTGGTTTAGGGCATAAGTTGTTCTAAGTACTAATTGTCTAGGAACGAATTTTGTGCCTACAAATTGTCCTAGGTACCAACTGTCATGGTACAAATTATCCCTGCTAAGAGTTGTCTATAGTTTGAATTGTCCTAGATATGAGTTGTCCTGTGTGCCAACTCTCTGGTAATGATTGGTCTAGTACCAAAAGTCAAGGCACCAGTTGTTCTAAATCTGAAGTCTACACCAAAAGTGATATTTTCACAAATGGAGGGGCTATGAGAGATAATTTTTTGCGTTAGAAAATGAAATATGTTTAGATCTTGCACCTGAAAAAACTGTTGTCTGAAAATGCTTCCAATATTTGGAAGTCTATGAGTTTTGTTGTCTTTTGCATGGTAAATGCATATGGTAATATTTCAAAGATGAAAGTCCTTTTTCTGAAAAAGTTTTTAAAAATTGTAGTAGCTTTTTTTTTTTCTTTTTTATAATTTTACAATAATGAGTCCTGACAAATATGACATATGAGAAGATGTGGATCGAGATGTTGCAGAGGATCGTCTAGACATCAGGGTAATTCCCGTCGAGGATTTCGCGGCAACATCTGTCTCATCATACTGAGGGTAAGTTGCTTTCGCTTGTTTTTTCTGAACTGTGAGTTTCCACCTAAAAATATACAAAAGAATAACTTAATTCTTTAAAACTACAAAATAATGGAGCCTTCTCGAGTCACAATTTATCTTAAAGTGAGTTATGCAACATGAAAAAAAAGTGACTATCATCTTGATATAACAAGGTCTAAGAAATCATCATTTATGAAGGCTTTTTCACTCTTTAGCAAATGATGAAACTTTTAGACTTTACCATATCAAAGACATATCCCAGCATTTTCTCCTTTTTCTACAATGTCTTCCACTCTTCCAAAGAGAAACCTAAATTTTTGTTTCACATTAAATTTTGTACTGTCGTCTGCAAGTGCTTCCACATAGGACAAGTCTGAATTTTGTCGTTTGGTAAAGAGTAAACTAATTACATTGTATATTCTTTGTTTATGCTCAAAATTGCATGACAAAAAGATCTATGAACATTTTGTCTTATTGACCTAACAATTTCAATCATTTGGAGCACTAGGTTCTACATTTTTTATATACAAAATGGATATTTTCACTCAAGAAAACTAAATTAAATGCTGTTCAGAAAATGCCAGAAATGAGCTTTCATTGAAGATCCAGGATCAGATAGCATGTCTTCTGCTAACTCTTAAAATGATCTATAAATTAAATGTTTTTTTTTTTCCCCTCAGCCCTGATATTAAAAAATTACTTTAATATTGTAATTGATTGGTGTTTATGCAAGAATTTCTTAACATTAAAAGGACCATGTATTTTCACTATAACAAGGTACATTCTATGCAGTCTGGTCTTGATCTATGCTGTCCACTTAAGTAATTGAAAGTGAGCAAGACATTGTTGTCACAATTTTGCACCAGTGTATGTGCATGCGTGCCTTAGTGTGTGCGTGTGTCCGGATTTGTCTGAACCAGAACTTCTACACTTAGGGATGAATTCCACAATAATTTGCCACAAATGTTCTCCTTGATGAGTAGAAGTGCCATTAAATATATTTTGAAACGTTTGTTCAGGTAAGTCCAAAGTCAAGGTCACATTTGAAAGTCAAAGATAAAATGGTGTCCTGACCAAACTTCTACACTTATGGATGAATTTCACAATAATTTGCCATGTCTGTTCTCCTTGATGAGTAGAAATGTCATTTGAAAAATTATTTTTGTTCACATAGGTCTAAGGTCAAGGTTATACTTGAAGGTCAAACGATGAAATGGCCAGAAATTGAGCTTGAGCTGTTTTTCTACATTCATGCATGTATAGGTACATCACTTGTACATTTTTTCATGGATTTCAAAATAATTTGACACAATTGTTCACACCAAAAGAAACATGTCTTAACTTCTGTCCAGTGTATGTGTGTTAGTGTGTGTGTGCATTCGTCCAGATTTGTCTAGACAAGAACTTTTACGGTCCAAAACTTTTACAGTTATGTATGAATTTCAAAATTATTTGGCAAAAATGTTCTCTTTGATGAGAAGAAGTGCCATGTGAAACATCTTTCTTTCATATAGTATATTATTATTTCCATATACTTCAAATAGGAAAGGATTTCTTATACTCTCCAAAACTGGTGCTTCCAAACTACAAAGAATGGTGCTGTCTTAGCTTTATATTGTTTCTAATGTGTGTGAGTGAAGCAGTTAGTCCTGACATCCTTATGGGTCACCAAAGAATACATCAGGCTTGACAAGTTGTCCCTTGACAAACCATTTAGTCTGAACTTGAATTTGATATGAGTCACCCAATGTGAAAAGGGGATTTGATGCAGGTGCAAAAAGTATCAACCCATGTCAGCCTGTGCAATCCAAGCAGGCTGACATTGGTCAAAACTTGTGACTAATGATACTAGAACATGCACTAGTTTTCTCCAAGATATGCATAACATTAATCCCAAAATAGATCCAACTGCTATCATAAAAGTCTGGAATCTCATATAGAAAGATAGACACAGTTTTAATCTGCTTACAAAAAATATGTATATGTTTATAGCAATCCTTTTCTTTTTTGTTTCTGTATATCAAACACTACATGTATATGAAATTTAGTTTGAATTACGGAACATTAAAATGAACTTTTTCTGCATGGAGATGCAGCTTTTGCTTTTTCAAAGCACTCAGTATAAGAAACGAGGATATTTCAACAAAATATCTGACAGTGTACATTTAATATCATACTCTACAGAATGTGCAGTCTGATCTCGATCTGCTCTGTCTGCAGGAACAACAATAATTCTGTTATGTGCTCTGAGAGTTAAATATGAGTTGTAATTGCTTCAAGGATAGGATATAATCAGAGATAAAGAGAAACAACAGGGCCATGATGGCCCTGAAGCTGCTCACCTGAGCCTTTGACCATACATGACCCATTTCCCATCTCTTCCGAGATATAATGACAAACACTCTGACAGACTTTCATTAATATTGGACTTAAAATATGGCCTCTAGAGTGTACATAAGCTTTTTTCTTATATCTGTCTCAGTGACCTACTTTTAAGCTCAATATTGCCTATTTTCAAATTTGAAGAAATTATCAAGAAAAACATTCTGACCACCTTTCATGAGTATTTGAGAGAAAATGTGGCCTGTAGAGTGTACCAAGGGTTTTTTAGATTTGACCTAGTTTTTATCCAACAAGACCCATTTTCAAACTAGTCTAACATATCACCAAGACAAACATTCTGACCAAGATTATCAGACTGAAAATGTGGCCTCTGAAGCATACACAAGGTATTTCAAAGATTAAACCTGGTGACCTAGTTTTTGACCTGGTGTAACCCATTTTTAAACTCATCCAAGATATCATCAAGACAAATATTCTGACCAACTTTCATGAGTATTGGACTGAAAAAGTTACCTCTAGATTGTACACAAGGTTTTTAAAAGATTTGAACTAGTGACTTAGATTTTGACCTGACATGTCCCATTTTCAAACTTGTTGGAGATATCACCAAGACAAATATTCTGACCAAGATTCATGAGTATCAGACACAAAATGTGGCCTCTAGAGTGTACACAAGGTTTTTAAAAGATATGACCTAATGATCTAGTTTTTGACCTGATGTGACCCATTTTCAAAGTCGACCAAGATACCATCAAGACAAATATTCTGACCAACTTTAAAGAGGATTGGACTGAAAATGTGCCCTCTCGAGCGTATACAAGGTTTTTCTAAGATTTGACCTAATGACCTAGTTTTTGACCAGACATGACCCATTTTCAAACGTGTTCGAGATATAATCAAGACAAACATTCTGACCAAGTTTCATGAGTAATGGAGAGAAAATGAGGTCTCCAGAGTGTACACAATGTAAAAGTTGACGACCGACGACGCATGGTTGACACCAGACACAGCATGTTCACAAAAGCTCAACTTAAGCACTTTGTGCTCAGGTAAGCTAAAAAAAGAGAATTTGAGATCAAGAGACATGTTACTTGGTAACACCTGACTCCATGCAGCTCTACACCATATTAAAGAAAACAAGTATAGAAATTAAATTGTATTATCTACCATAATGATTAAGTGATATAAAAGAGCTGTGTTTGAGTTGATTTTTGAGGCAACAAGATAATATACCAGTACAAGTTTCAAAACTATGCAAGCGGTGGAATAAGTAACGATTTAAATCCTATTCCTGCAATATGAGGGAATTTTATCTATGGATTGATTTATTGCCATACTCCAAATAACTCTTGCAATCATCAGTACCAGTAATAGAATCAGTACTCCAAAACTTAAGTCCGGGTGGCTCATCATAATATCCATATTATTAAAAATATGAAGTAAAGTTGCAATTTGACCCCCAGACTGTTTACTTTTGTCTGAGCCTTTAACATGCAATGAAAAGCGATAGAGTCTGCAAAACTCCAGTCAAGTGTAATTTCTTCCTAAATGCATTTGAAATTAACTCAACATCACATTTGATTTACATTTTATAAATAATTCATTGTTCCCAGTTGCATGCTGTGTTAATTATTACTTCACAAATGGAAAATGTACTAATAATTTGGTCCTTGCAGTATACAAATTTCTAAAAACATCCACAGAAAGGAATTACCACTTGTTACAAGCAAATGCTCCTTTCACCTAAATGTCTTATAATTTACGTATATATGCAAATAATAAAAATGTACATGTATTTTCATTTCTATCAAATTCTTTCCTTTTGTGCTTCTTGTACTACAGATAGTTTTTAGTAGGTCTACAATTAGTCTGTATTAATCATGGTAATTGGATAACAGCATGCTGTTTTACCCACAATTCAGCGCTGTCATTGTCTAGTGGATATTTACTCATTTTCAAAGCAACTACAGACTGGTTGGGGTGTACAAATGTTTTTGATCTTTGGTCAAGATGTCTGTACATATTAAGTATATCTGGACTTCTATCTTTTGATTTGCACTGTGAATGTAATTATGTCTGCCGTTAGACACCTCTTAGGGGCTCTTATGAGATAACTTAAGCTGTGTTTGAGAAAACCACTGATCATAGGAGTGCCATCCCATCTTGGATATGTGCAATATTTTGTGACATACATGTATTATGGTCAAAGCAGCCTTATGAATGCATTGTCTAACAACTGACAATTACCTATTGCCTTTTTTTTTACTGGTATGACAGTCAAAATACTTTCATACATACTGAAACAGAAGTCTGTAACCCTACAAAAATAAATAACCCACTCGTACAACTGGCTAATTTAACTAACTTAAAAAAAAGAACCAAAGAAAAATGTGTAAATGACAGTTTTGAATATGAAAAAATAATGATCAATTAAGGACAGGGCACCCTAATGGGATTCGTGTAACATCGCCTTTCATCGTATGGATTCGGCTAAGACTCGGGTAATCTGTAACCGATTACGGATTACCCGAGTCTTCGTTGAATCCGCAAGTTTTTAGGCGATGAAGGGCGATGTTACAGGAATCTACATTAGGGTGCCCTTTGCTTAAATGTAGACATATTGCATACATAAAGACTTACAAGACTGTGTAGAGAGATTCATCTCCACCAAGTGGCAATTTTGATACCAAAACCCACAAAGATGACTGCTCAAAACAATAAGAAGTGACCTACTGAATCACTAATTAAGCATATGATCTGTCTCAGTCATTAACAAGAGCACCACATTCAGGTGCTTTTTGAAAAAGTTCCAAGTTGAAAAAAGGGCATAACTTTGTCAAAAATATTTGTATGGTTACATGCCCCTATTTATTGGTTATCCTTTTGATAAGTAAACAACTAGTCCAGAAGTTTGAAGTAAATATCTTAAGTTATGACAAAGTTTTTGAAAATGTCAAAGTTTTCGCACCACCACGCAGATGACAATGCAGACGACAATACCCCAACATTCTCTTCGAGAACAGCTATGCTAAAACCACACAAAATTTCAAAGCTTCTCTTTTTGATATACTGAATACAGATTGTATCTGTAACTTGGTTTGTTGATTGCTACAATAACCTTCTGACTCAGCTGCAAATATTATGCTAAACTTCGCATTTTCTTTATCACTGACCTAAAAATTTTCTTGCTTTTATCATTCATTGACAACTAAATATACTCAGCAAAAAAAGTTAAGGAAATCCCAGAAAACCATGGAATAAAAGATTACCATAATAAACAATTATTCAATTTTCATTAATCTTGTTAGATACATTTCATTGCTTTAAAAAAATGTTTCCTTCAACTTAATAGCACTAATATTCTTGTTATGGCACTGTGTTAAGTAACCCAGGGGTCGAAGTCATTTTTCGCAAAGTAAGTGTCTACAGACTATTCCCTGTTTTTATGCAAAACACAGTCATGACTATACACTGTAAGTTTTTATAACTTACAATTCAATTCCTTTGAATGTCACATGAAATTTACTTAAATCCCTTCTCATGATAGCCTCAAATATCATGACTTTGTATGGAAGATGAGAATGTTCAAAATATCCCTGCAGTAACGAGTGTGTCCCCCCTCAGCGGCAAAGATGGACTTGCAATGGCGTTGCATATGCCGAATAATTCTGGCGATTTGGAGCTGAGGAACCAGTCTTCATTCCTCCTGTAGTGCCAAACCAAGAGCCTGGAGGTGGTGCCAGTATTCTGAGTCGAACTCTTGGTCCCAGAATGTCCCACACATGTTCAACAGGAGGTATGTCTGGTGAGCGTGCTGGCAAGTCAATGAGCACAACATTGCCCTGACGTAAGAGTCTTGGATATTTCTGGACGATAGCAATGGAGACATTGAACTGATTTGAAAATTGAAAAGTCATCTCAGTTTGGAAAGTATTGCTCAAATTATCTGAGATAAAGGGCTAATTTTAAAAAGGCTTTTTTGGGTGAGACTCTACAGTGATACTCTTTACTCAAACCAATCAATATAGCAATTTTGCCTAAAACGACTTGAGGACCATGTGAACTTTGACAGTGATTATTTAAGCCGCTATTGGTGCTATAAACTCAAATAAAGCATCCTTTTGAAGCAAAATGGATGCTTTACAATATTGTGAAATTCAAAATTCTCAAAATATTCTAGATCTTTTGTCACAGCCCCTCAAACACAATTTCCTTAACTTTTTTTGTTGAGTGTAGTATAAAACTGAAAGAAGAAAGTATTCAATTATGATGGGATCCATTTTATTCTATATCATGCCAACTTATTACTAAGCTCTCACTGTAGAACTTCTTTAAAGTCTGGTCTTGGATCTACTGTGATATTCCCTTACAGTTATATACTGGCAAAATAGCCTTGAAATCATAAGAGATGGAGTTCTCTACAGTCTGGACATATGAATTAATTTTGCACTCTAAAACAGAATGTTTTCATTATGTTTCCTTTGTATGAAATATAATAATAAAGCCCTTGAATACCATGTTATGCCTTTAATACCCTCAGACCCTACCATACATGCCGTGCTTAACAACCCTAACGAAGAAGCCTGTTAAAAACAGTGTGGGTAAAGGGAAAAAAATGCTGCTAACCAGCATTTTCTTTTTTTTTTCCCACAATATGTTTTATTCTGTCAAAGATAAAACCTATAGTTTGAGCCACATTACATGTGTCATCTACAAATGCTTTCAACTGGACAAGTCTAAAATTTTGTAGTGCGAAAATTGGTAAGCATGTCCATATGCTGCATCCTCACATCAACAGTGTTATACTTACAAGAAAATGTATTTTAAAACTTACTGTAAAAAGGTTTTATTATGGATATAAAATTTAGATTCTTTTTCAAATTTATTGCCATTTGCAACATAAAAAAATTCAACAGTGAAATAGACTGCAGCTACAGAGATATAGATCTAAAGAATCATCAAGCATTTATTCAGCAATCCTATGTTTTTATGGCCCTGAAGTAATTAGCTTTTGAAAACAGTGTTAGAAACAGGGAAAATGGTATTCACCCACATTTTCTCCTTCTTGCACAATATTTTCAACCCTTCTACAGTCACGTCCCTTTATTTGAAGTACATTTATGTTGTTGTCTGTAAAACCTTTTAATATGGACAATTCTAAAATTTTATTTTTGCTGGTACAGAGATGATGACAGACTGATCTGGAGTGGTACACTCATCCTTGTTGAATGATAATCAATAGGCTGCTTTTACCATGTGCGTATCATCCATCATATAGCCCATGTGTAAAAACTGCATCTCCAGAAAGGTCAAATAATTATTGTATATCATGTTACATCTTTAGAAAAATAGGTTTGTGTTTTCTCAAACTATGGTTGCAGGACAAAATTATATGACAAGATTTTCGTTTTCAACCACTGATAAAAAATTCCATAAACTCCTGTTGAAAAGACATTTTTGTCCAGAGATTGAAAAATCTGTTTATATTACTTTGCAGGCTCAGAAATTGATTATCAAACAAAAGAACATGGTTCCATGCATAAGCAGCACTGAGCAGCACCATAGTTATTAATGCATTGAAATAACAGTGACTTAATGAATTACATTAGTTATTATTGACTTGTGATATTATCATTACATATCAAGAACTTCTACATGTCATATTACGTCTACTTTTTCGAAGTTTTTCCCAATTTTCACCAATAACATTGATCTCTCTTTACCTGACATAAGAATGGATCCATGCATTACATTTGGGTGAAGTAAGAAAAATATGAGAGTAAAGCAGGTACTTTACAACATCTATCCTGTGAAAGTGACCATAACACACAAATTTTAAGGAGCAGTATTATAAATGCAGTTTCACTTGACAGTTGCAACCTTTGCTTTATCTGTATTGCATATCTTTGGGTATAAGATTTCAAATGCAGACAAAGAGAACCTGTGAAAGGTAAGCATTGCTCAGAGCTAGCAATGGCTACTCAAACTGTATTTCTTTAACCCTTTACCGGACAATCCCAAGTTTTAATGCCCCCGAGCTGGAAGGCTTTTGGAAAACATGCTAGTAACCAGCATTTTCTACATTTTCCTTCATGTTTTCTACTCTATCAAAGACAGAAATCATCATACGAGGGGTGTTCGAAAAGTTTCGGGACTATTGGCGTCATTCTTTTATTTATTAAGATTTTTTAATGATTTTTTTTCGGTAGTAATAGCTACAACCATATTCTATAGGTTAATCGAAACAAATAAACGAAGATATACGCCGCACGTGATGAATGGTCACTATAGCAACGTCAAGTCGACGTGAGCGGGGCACCTTGACGTCACTTCACAAAATAACTTCTTTTTAATGGCAAGTATCGATCACAATAAGCACTCCAGTATGTTTTTGAATTGTGTATGACAAAAGTATTCACCCGCAGGGTGCCCCGTCTACTACCTGCCATCAAAAGCTACAGTGAGTTGCCGACAGTAAGGCTTTCCTGAAACAGTACAGAGAACGTGGTGACAGGTTCTTGGTATTCATTATTAACTTGGATTGGTTTGTATGATCCAGAGACCAAGCAAGACAGTTCTGTGTGGAAAAAACCCTAATTCACCCTCGCCTACAAAAGCAATGGTGAAACGTTTTATTTTATTGAAATGAACGGAGTTATTCTCTGCCACACACTGCCAATTGGGAAGACAGTCACAGCACAGTATTACTCGAACGTACGGTCTTTTGATTTTTTAACTACATTGTACATAAAATGATATTCTTATTTTATATGATGACAGAATTGGTTGGTGAAACCAGTGATTCATAAACATAATTTTGTTGTTGCCTGTATATAGATGCATAGGTTCAACCATAAGCTCGTTTCAGGTGCACCGACATGAGTTGATCAGGGCTGTATTGGAGAAACGACCAAAAGAACCTGGCACATTCTACTTACATCACAACAACGCCTCACCTTATACTTCATCAACTACTAAGAAAGTACCTGCTGATAGATAGAGTAACACTATTGCGCACCCACCATGCTCCCCTGACTCGCACCATGTAATTTTTGGTTATTCCCCACTATCAAGCGTTACTTACGCGGTCACTGTTTCGACGACGTCGATGACCTTCCCGTCGTGGTCAGGGAATGTATAAGGAACATTCCATCATCAGACTTCAAAAACTGTTTTAATTTGTGCGTACATAGGCATCAGAGGTGCATTTAGCATGCCGTGGAGTATTTTGAATAACCATGAAATTTCAGACGTTTGTAAAGACAAACGTTTTATTCGGTGCATCAAGGTGCCCCGCTCACGTCGACTTGACGTTGCTATGGTGACAATACATCACGAGTTTCGTGTATCTTCATTTATTTGTTTCAACCAACCTATAGAATATTGTTGTAGCTATCATTACCGAAAAACTCATTAAAAAATATCAAAATATAAAAGAATGGCGGCACTTGTCCCGAAACTTTTCGAACACCCCTCGTACAAGCTTCATTTGTCACCTGCAAATGCTTTCAACTTTGGTTGAGTACAAAATTTGTCATTTGGTAATGAGTTAAAAGGCACTGCATCAAAGGGTAGTGAACTCCTACAAAATCTAAGGTTAGACATCAATACTGTGATAATACCTTTAGGGGGCACAAATATTACACTAGGGATGTGTCAGGGGTACTTTGGTACCTGAATGGTAAAGAGTGACATTAATTCAATTTTAGGTCAACTGTATGGAACAAACATTCCCATACAATTCAGTGCCATTACATCAGTTTTATGTATACTCTAAGGCACACATTCACAATACCAATATTACAGATTTCAGTATAAATTATGGCTCAAAGTTTACAGGTCAATCACCCAGCTAACATTTCAGGCTTTTCTTAAATATAATAAACCACAAAGCCTACATTTCAGCCCTATGGGAACTGCTTGGCTCAAGGTTTACTTATAAACCATATAGCCAACATTTCAGCTCTATGAAATTGCATTGCTCAGAATTTTGCTCATAAACCACAGGGCCAATATTTCAGCTCTGTGTATACTGCATGCCACAGAAGTTTACATGTAAACCACAGTCAAAATTTTATGTATACATTATATACATGTAAACAACAAAGCCAATATTATGTCAGCTCCATGTATACTGCATAGCATACAAGTTTACGTATAAGCGCAGAGCCATTATTTCAGCTCCATGGATACTGCATGGCACAGAAGTTTACATGTAAACCACACAGCCAATAAACATTTATTTAAGCTCTATGTAAAATATATGGTACAGAAATTGTACAGTATTTTTTTAAACCAAAAGCCAATATTACGGCTCCATGAATACTGTATGGCACAAAAGTTTACATGTAAACCACAAAGTCAATATTTCAGCTCTATGTATACAGCATAGCACAAAAGTGAATATCTACAGAGATCTTCAGATCTGTTTTGGGCAATCAATTACATTTTAATAAATCACATAATAGAAGACAATTTTTATCCTTTTCTTAAATATACCATTTCAGCTCTTTACTAGATGACAGCATTTTAGATTAATCCATATTACAAGTATTTGCAGATAAAAAAAAAATCAATGTGTCTTTGAAAGGGCAGAAAACTTTTAGCAAAAGTAACAAACTACTGGTCACCAACATTTTCACTTTTTTTCCATGCCGTTTCCAGTAGACTATAATATCTCATTTACAAAACAACAGCTTAAACATTACCCTGTACAGAGAGAGGAATCAGGTATTCACGCCTTCTCAGTAGATCCAACTAAATTACTGAATTTCTAAAATCAATACAATTTGAGCCATGCTTAATGTATCTCAGTGATGCATCATACCAAGCAGGTCATCATATAATTATGGATCGTTAACATCCATTTTGTCTCACAACCAAATGAATCATGAGGTAGACTGGCTCTTTAAAATGCAGAAAATTGAACAATAGCAGAACATTTCGACCCAAGTCAGCCTGCGTTGACTGCACAGGCTGACCTGAGTCTATACGGTTTGCAGACGGATTAAACCCCATTTTCACAGAGCATGGCACATTCTTTAATAAAGCTAGGCAGTATCCCAAATTCAACCTTCAAATTTCACAACATGGAAGATCTGTGACCTACCTGGCTACTACTTGGAAAAGGATCCAGATTTGTAATATGGGGAATGGTAGCCACATTAGAACGTTGTGCTTGCTGTCTGACCTTCACCTTGACCGGGGCAGCTAGAAATGACAGGTATTAGTAGATAGACAAAGTAATTCTAGTTAGTAGTTTTCTGGTCTACATTATGGATTTCTGTGTACAGTCTGTCATAAAAGTATTCTGATTATCCTAATTATATGGTAACTAAATTAAGTATTCATTACCAAAAAATTCTACATTATAGCCTACTATATGCACAAATTTTAGAAAAACTGAAGGAAAAGTAGCAACTGCTCATAATAAGCCATTACTCCTCCTCCCACAGTAATTTGTATAATTAGCATTTAAGAAAAGAAAACAACACTAATTTCCTTCAAGACATGTTTCTTCTAGCACTTGTACTATTATTATATGGTTATGTCTCAAATAGTCTGGGCAGTACTGGGTTAAAGTACAGTTATGATGATTTAACCCTTCACCACACATTCCCCAGTTTAAGCCAACTCAATGAAGGAGTCTTGTAAAAATATTGCAGGAAAAGAAAAAAATGCTGGTAACCAGCATTTTCTTCTTTTCCCACTTTTATACCCTCCCAAAACAAATTTCAACTGCTGAGTCATATTTATTATGTCATGTGCAAATTCTTTGAATTTGGGCGAGTCTAAAATATTAACGTTTCGTAAAAAGTTAACACATTACCACCTGAAGACTTTTTTTTTTATCTTAAATAGACAACTTTTCAAAATATTTTTGTAAAGAGAGATATCACTCCTTGAGAGCAGTTCTTGCTTTCACTTGATATTTTCATATAATCTCATTACATTTGGTTCATCCATAATTAACCCTTTACCACACAATCCTAACTTTATACAACCTTGAAAGAAGACTTTTGAAAACATTGCAGGAAAAGGAGGAAATGCTGGTAACTAGCATTTTCTCCTTTTCCCAAAATGTCCTCTATCCTATCAAAAAGACAACTCCATATTCTAGCCACATCTAATTCGGCATCTTCATAATTATGCTTTTGGTTTGGACAAGTCTAAAAATTTTGTTTTGTAGTGAAGGGTTAACAATGATGTTTTTGTCTCCCTTGTAAATTGTTCTAAAGTAATACATTGCATAAGTTCTTGTTTCTGTGTAGTTGATACATCCTCTTGCCTGTAACATTTAATGTATCTGATGTCACTACCAGGCTAGATACTGAGCTAAGATCAAAAGAAACTAGAACTCTAATATGCCTGCAATACGTGAAAAGGTGCATTAGGACATTTGCGTAAAGTGTCGTTCCAGATCAGCCTGTGCAGTCCGCACAGGATGATCCGACACGACACTTTCCGATCGTGTGTGGTTTTCTGTTTCACGCAAGTCTACTGTAGGACAAAATCTGATGTTGACGTAAAGTGCTGTCTCGGATTAGCCTGCGCGAACTGTGCAGGCTGATCCGAGACGACACTTTACGCAAATGTCCGAAAGCCCCTTTTCACATGTTACAGACAATATTAAGATATGGCTATTCCAAAAAATCTCTTCCAAATGAAATTTATTGAAGATAAAAGATACACAAAACTGAACACCCAGTAACCCTTTACCACACAACCCCTGGTTTTAATGACCTCAAGGAAAATAACTTTTGAAAATATTGTGGGAAAAGGAGAAAATGCTGGTAACCAGCATTTTCTCCTTTTCCCACAATGTTTTCTACCCTTTCAAAAATAAATTATATATATATTTTATCTTGTCTTCTGCATATCTTTTCATTTTGGACCAGTCTAATATATTGTCGTCTGGTAAAGAGTTAAAAGTGCTATGGAGAACTGTTTTTGCTTTGCAGACAGTGTAGATCAAGATCAGACTTGACATATTCTTGATCTTAGATAAACACCTTCCACTTCTGTGAGATATTCCAGCCAAATATCCTTTAAACTGTGAATTATTTTTACAACTTTAGTTGCCTTTGCAGCTGGCGTCGATCAAGATCAGACTGCTCACAATGTGCAGTCTGATTTTTTTTTTTATCTAAATTGTCCTCTTTGACAAGATAGTCTAGACAAAAGCATCTTAGAAACTCAAATTATTTGGAACTTATTTCTGACAGAAAATAGCTTCTGTGTTTACTACAGACACTCGGATAAACAAACAGAAAGTATGTAACATAATCATGTAAAAATCAGTACTCTATTGGCAAAGTAAGACACTAAAAGAATATTAGTCTATTACCTCTACATTAATACCCTGTTGAGCTATTTAAAGCTGAAGAGAAAACCTAGGTTTACCTTCTGCTCCTCGCACTTCTGGGAAACTGATCATTTCCTTCTCTCTCCGCACTTCTAGGATAGTACTTTCCCGTTTCTGGGTGCGTAATTTCTCTAGAGATTTATCGTGTAGATGACTTTTCTCTGACTGTAGAGGTTGTGGGCTGAGTATTACACTATGGTGATTTGGTGCAGCTTTCTTGAAGCCTTGCTGTTTTTTTACCATCTTATCATTAACCCTGCAATAACCACATCATAATTGGTTAAAGAATAAAACCTTTTTAAGGCTCACCGAAATTCATGTAAGAATTTTTTTTCACATTTCACACAATTTAAGAGTTGCTGTTGACAGAATTTCCAAAACAAATATATCAGTTACTTGATAGCACATGCTTTGTAGTCTGATCTTGGTCTATAATGTCTGTAAAAACAGGAAAAAGGAAGTAAAAGACTATAACATACATAAAATCAGCTCACAACACCGGAAGAATTTCAATAGATGAGATTTAATAATAAACAATGCAAGTGTTAACAATAAATACTTTTTTTTTTTCCAAAGAATTACAATAGCAGCAATTGACATCATACATACTGCGCTAAAATAAAGAATATATCAGTCACACAGTTGTTTGTTTTTTTCTTTCAGTATTTTTAATAGTCAAGCAAAAAAAAAAGATGAGTTTATTTTTCAAGTATGTCTATGGAAAACTGGAAATTCCTATGTTTTAAAAAAAATTAAGCACAATACAAAACTTTATAAACTTTATAAGCCGTGAAAAGCATCTACCAGGAATTACATCATCATCCCAAGCAAGCATTAGCATACAGTGAACTATGATACATGTCAACTGTTCTACCATCTGGTTAACTTATTACTTTTGTAACTAACCGTTTCTGACAAACTCCTAAACAACCTTGATGAAGTAGGGAAAACATTTCCCACAATGTTTTCTACCCTTTCCATGGCAAATTTCATCATTGGAGCCACATTTAATTTGTTGTCTTCAAATGCTTTCAATATAGTGGCAACTAAAATTTAGTTTATATTGAAAGCACTGGCAGACATCAAACTAAATATGGCTAAAATGCTGGAAGTGTATTTGAAAGAGTAGAAAACATTATGGAAAAAGAAAAATTGCTTGTGCCCTTTTTTCCTGCAACTTTTTCAGAAGGCTTCTACCTCAGGGTCATCAAAGCTTGGGACATTATGGGAAATTGTTAATCAGAAAAAAATACCCTTGACCGTGCAACTTCAATACTAGTTTGGTTGGAACATCTTATAAAGTATCAGACAATAAAGAACTTAAGGATAGAATTTTCTATGGCACTGGCGACCATGATATAAATGAAACATGGTTGAAAATGGCAAACAATGGCGCATTAGGACGCTAAAGAGCAAACAGGTATGCTGTAAAAGTTAAGATTCTAATATCAATGACTGTCACTGGTTATAAAATTAGTTTATGGAAATCTTTGTTCAAGAAAATCCTATAAATCTTTCCACTACAATCGTTAAGAGTCTGTAACTCCAAATACAAGTTTCCTTTAAAGATACACCCATACTTTTTTCGGCCAATTTTCAGCCAGTTTTTAACCCATTTCATCCTTATTTTATGAAACTATAATCATTCTTGTGTCTTCATGTCAAATGTTGCCCCCGATGGCTGCAAGGTTGCACAGATTACAGCAGACAGAAAATGCATTTCATGCTTTGGAGGCCTTCCAAGCTATTCCTGTTGTTGTTTCTGGTTTTAAAATGAGGACAAATACCTTCAGTTTCTTTATCCCGTATACACAATATTTATCGATTATTTACCCATGTTTACACAGATGACCAACATCTGAACAATTATACACACTATAAAGTTTTAACTGCATTTTTTCTATCTGGCTGTAGAGATGTATCTTTAACCCTTTTCCAAACAATCTTACCCCTTTACCAATCAGTTCCAAGTTTAAATGACCCTGATAGAGTAGGCTTTCCAAAACAATGAAGAAAAAGGACAAAATACTGGTAACCAGCATCTTCTCCTTTTATTTTTCCAAATTAAAAGCATCTGCAGACAATAAATCTGAAAGTGGTTCAAATAAACTGAAGCTCTTTGACAGGGATAGAAAACATTATGGCAAAAAAAGAAAATGCTGACCAGCATTTTCTTCTCTTCCCACATTTTTTTCAAAAGGCCTCTGCCTCATGGTCATTAAAACTTGTGATCGCTTGGAAAAGGGTTAAAGGACAGATGAAACACAACCATAGCAATCTTAAATTTTTATCCCCTTTCTGCACAAAAATTACGAAAACTACGAGCCACTACTATGAGCTAGCAAAGTAAAAGTATTTGCTTTCTTTGTTAGCATTCATACAAGCACACAAACACATGGATCCGAGCCATGAACATCTTTAAACAATAAGCAATAACTCACTCTGAAAAAAGTTGCTACTTAGGAATAAACAAGAGGGCCCTGATGGCACTAAAGTCGCTCACCTGAGTCTTTTGACCAAACATGACCCATTTTCAATCTCTTTTGAGATATCATGAAAAACAATCTACTAAGCTTTCATAATTAGTGGACTGAAAATGCCTCTAGCATGTACACAAGCTTTTTTTAGAATTTCTCTCAGTGACCTACTTTTTAGCCAACCATAGCCAATTTTCCCATTGTAGATATTATCAAAACAAGACTGAAAATGTGGCCTCTAGAGCGTACACAAGGTTTTTCTAAGATTTGACCTAGTGACCTAGTTTTTGACCCGACATGACCCAATTTTGAACTCGTCCAAGATATCATCAAGACATATATTCTGACCAAGTTTCATGAGTATCTGACTGAAAATGTGGCCTCTAGAGTGTACACAAGGTTTTTCTAAGATTAGACCTAGTGACCTAGTTTTTTTACCCAAAATGACCCATTTTCCCAATCATCCAAGATTTTATCAAGACAAACATTCTGACCAACTTTCAAGAGTTTTGGACTTAAAATGTGGCCTCTAGAGCGTACACAAGGTTTTTCTAAGATTTTACCTAGTGACTTAGTTTTTGACCCGACATGACCCATTTTCGAAATGGTCCGAGATATTATCAAGACAAACATTCTGACCAAGTTTCATGAGTATCTGACTGAAAATGTGGCCTCTAGAGCGTACACAAGGTTTTTCTAAGATTTGACCTAGTGACCTAGTTTTTTATCCAAAATGACCCATTTTCCGAATCATCCAAGATTTTATCAAGACAAATATTCTGACCAACTTTCAAGAGTTTTGGACTTAAAGGCGTTTCAGCGAGTTATTTCTAGCGCAGAGAATTTCGTGAAATTTGACATAGAAACGCTTCAAAGTATGTTCTTTCAATATGCGAAGAGATAATCAGATGTTGCCTGATGAACCAAAAAGTTCTGAGCCCACAAAGAACAAACCCTTTTTTCAAATTACACAAAAACCCAATTATTGCAGCATACGTCAGAATTTTGTGATTAAATTCTGTAATTTCAGTCAAATCATGTTCTGTGTGTTTTAAATTCACAGTGAAAGAATGGATCCTCTGACTTTGATGAGAAATTAACAGATATTTCAAATTAATGATACGCTATCTATGTTTCAATAAAACCCTTAGCCCACAAAATTGCTTATTTTATCACAGGAAATCAGGACATTATATGACCCTCAAAAAAATCTAGTGCAAAGATTTTTCTCATTTTTCTCAGAAATATACATGATTATATCCTTTATCAAAAAATGCAAAAAAGAAGATAGGTTGCCCCGCTGCTTTTCCCAATATTCTAACTCAATTACCTCCCTTGGAACAAAGAAAGTGACACAAAACACCCAAGATTTCAAATTACTTAGTAAGATGTATTATTTCTAGCACTAAATCATGTTTTTTTCACAATAAAGATTGTACTCTGTCAACCCTTTCCTTGATATAGTCTCGATTTTACATTGGTATGGGACGGCTTTGGAAAACATTTTGGTAAAAGGGGTAATTGTTCATTACAAGCAATTGTTCCTTTCCCCACAACCTTTTCTGCACAAACGGTTCTTTTAATCTCATTTAAACCTTGTTTAATTTGCCGTCTGTAGCTTCTTTCAATTTTGAAGTTCCAATTTCATTCATTTAGGAAAGGGTTAATACCAAATACATGTGGTATATTTTAATAGATGGGAGGATGGAAGAACTATACAAGTAGAACTGTCCAGAATTACTCAAAGGCATAGATAACTTACGAACCTTATAGCAAAATGTATCAAACGAACCTGATTTCTATCAATACCCAGGAAGGAGGGTTAGAAAACGTTGAAAAGGAGAAAATACTTGTAATTTTCTCTTTTTACCACACTAAACTTACTATCCGGATAAGTAATGTCCAACAAATGTACATGTTCCGTTTTCGCTGTTTAGGAATGATTTACACCTTCATAAACTGATCTTAAAAAAAAAAATGTATCTACCACTACTTTCTCCACGTCTTGCAGCAAAAATCAGTAGTCCAATAATAGTACTACAATCAGACAAAGTTACACGCTAGAAAACAGAGAAGCGAAGAGACATGTGCAAAAATGTTGCGCACTTATAACCCGACGAAACGTCGTTAAAATGTGGCCTCTAGAGCGTACACAAGGTTTTTCTAAGATATGACCTAGTGACCTAGTCTTTGACCCGACATGACCCATTTTTTTTATCAAGATAAACATTCTGACTAACTTTCAAGAGTCTTGGACTGAAAATGTGGCTTCTATAGCGTACACAAGGTTTTTCTAAGATTTGACCTAGTGACCTAGTTTTTGACCCGACCTGACCAATTTTCGAACTCGTCCGAGATATTATCAAGACAAACATTTTGACCAAGTTTCATAAGTATCTGATTGAAAATGTAGCCTCTAGAGCGTACACAAGGTAAAAGTTGATGACGGATGGCGGATGACGGACGACGGACACCGGACACAGCACAATCACAAAAGCTCACCATGAGCACTTCGCGCTCAGGTGAGCTAAAAAGTTATCTTTCTACATCACCAACCAATATTACAGTCAGTACTTCAGTCAGTTTTCAAATATAATTTAAACAAATGCAAAATTCAACATGTGTCTGAAACAAGAGGGCCATGATGGACCTGGATTGATCATCTGTGTATCATACAGTTTAAGTTACAAGTATTATAATTATGATTATCATATATATACAAGTCTGTTAATTATTCCAAAATCAGTCCTCCCTGGATTTGAGGTATTGCTCTGTAAGCCAACCTGTTAGAGTGATTTTGAAAAAGACTAAACCAAGGAATATTTCTGTAAAAATATTTCAAAATTCACTCAACCAGTGAGTTTTGAAATTAAACTCTTGAAAGGATTATCTGTTACATGCTCAGGCAGCCCTTTTGTTCAGTGAAGCAGAGAGCAATGAGAAATCTATGTGAAGGATCACCAATGAAACATTCTTGTGAAATAGCTTCAAAATCTTACAAAAAGTTATGTAAGATACTTTTCTGCTTTCCTAACAGAAGCCATCTTATTCAGAACAGCAGAACAGTTCTCAGCTGTTTTGGTAGATCCAGGTCATAGATGGGACACCCCAGTGAAAATATTCCAAAATCATTCTATTCATGGAGGAGAAAGTGATATAAGGTTTCTTGTTTTAGTTCTGGCAGCCATCTTGTTCAGCAGAATTGAATGGAATGGAATTTTGGCAAGCGTCACCCTAAATCATTTGAAAATCCTTCAATAGGTTCAAAAGTTAGTTACAGCTGTCTTGTACTCTTGTATGACAGAGTCGCAAATTATGGAGAATTTTAAGAGATGTTGTTTACCGATTTTTTCTTCTCTCTCTTTTCCTTTTTTAGCTCTGGCTGCAGCCACCTTGTTCAGTGGAGCACCATGGTTTGAGCTATTTTGGTTCAGGGTCTTCCTGGGTACACTCATTTGAAATTATTCCAAAACCTGTCAAGCAGTTTTGGAGTTGAATTATTTAAAGCAAAAGTTGACCTTGGATGCTCCAATGAAAGGCAAACAAAGAAAAATCACAATAGCTCACCTTTGGGAACTTTGTGTTGAGGTGAGCTAAAAAGTCACAGGATAACTGTGACCCTTACGACAACAAATCTAGCTGTCAACATAGTTCAGATATCCTTTCTTTTTTCACCTCAGCCAATTTGTAGAAATACTTCGTTAATCAGAAAAAAAAAAGCCCAAGTTCAACTTGAAGGTCATGTAGGTGCACAACAAACTTCATACAAAGAATCATGGTGTTTGAGAAGTGGACCACATTTGAAATTTTTCAATACAAACCAACACGTCTGATTAAGCTGACAAACAAAATCGTATTACTATTCATCACATTAAGTACATTCAGATTACAGATTAGTACTTAGAGAAATTCCAGTATGCTTGCC
The DNA here is from genome assembly GCA_946811185.2 of Hippopus hippopus. NCBI lineage: Eukaryota > Metazoa > Mollusca > Bivalvia > Cardiida > Cardiidae > Hippopus > Hippopus hippopus. The sequence goes on from OX328096.1 coordinate 13,634,456, forward strand.
AGGACTGAGGTTTTCCCTCTGGGGATCGAAAAGAGGAGTTCCTGTAACAAAGAAATTTCCTTTTATATTCTAAATAATTTCTGGGTGGAATTTTCTCCTTTGTAATTTTTGGAACATTATGTAAGTAATCTTCTTGCTACCTACAAGCCCATGAACATTCTATCAATAGATCATGTTATAAATAAATCAAATACATAGTGTGATTCAAGATGTAAACTTGAGATGCTAAATAAATGAAACAAACATTTCAACTAGAATATTGAATATACTGTACTGGCCAGACATAAGTCATAAAATACTGAACGATGTATATTCAAACAGTGGAAAATGCTGTATGATAATCAAACTACTGTGTCAACTAAATCATGAAAAAGAGCTACCCTTCTCTTGTTAAAACAAGTATCAGAACAATGATTTAAATTTCAAAACGTAAAGAATTCAATATTACATATTTTGATTTGAATTTTGTCATGACAATGGCCTTGCTAAAGAGATTCCTTAAAAGACGAACAATCTGACTTTTCCCAGTGCATGATCCTCTTCACTATGTTGTAAAAAAAAAACACATTTATCTTCTCCCAAAATAAAACAATTATTTTATATTAATGGAGTCTAATTTGGCCCATTTGATATTTCATTCTATGAAAGGAAACTTGATCTCGATGGCATATAAACTTAATTCAAACCAATTGTTGATGCTAGGTTGTAACCAGAATAGTATTTAATCTGTCTGTTTTCTTTCTAAGATTTTAATAAACCTGCCGTTTAGTAACTATCACAGGTAGTTACAACATTAAAACATAAACTACTAAAAAAAGTGCATGATATAGAGTCATATGCCTCTTCCATGGCGCTATAAAAGGCACAGTTTCCTTACAGCAATATTTCATATGGATGCATCCAGAGCAGGTTTGATCAAAATTAGATATGAGCAACAATTAAGGGAACACAAAATGCTCTTTTTGAATTATAAGTTTCCACGAATGATATGGTTTTCTAATGAAAAAAAAAATAGGAAATATATGTAATATGAATTAAAATTTAAAGGGCTCATGCAACAGTAAGGCTATCATGTTGATCTATACATCTAAGTAATATTCCCAAGCACATGCATTCACAGAGTAAAGTATCTAAATCTACTTGAAGTCAAATATCTGTAAGGTGTAAATAACTATACCTCTTCTTTGAAAATACTGGAAGAACAATTTTTTAAACTTTAGGAATACATGTACTCTTTTAGTAAGATTGTAAAAAAAAAATAATGTAACAAAACATTCTTTCTTACATTCCTCATTAGTGAGATAGTTGATTAAAAACCCTTTCACATAAAAAGATGACTTTTCATAGGCCTACGCCGCTTTTTTAAACAAAGTGGATAAAGAAGCAACAGTTAAAGTTTAACTGCTTTTGTTCCCACAAGATTTTTAATATCAATCAAAAAGGAAATTTTCCTTTTTTTCATTCTTTTCTTCTTTGTAGCTATAAATATAGCTTGTATGCTATGGATAACAAAAGGGCCATGATGGCCCTGTATCGCTCCACTGGCTAATAAGTCAAAACACTACAAGCCAAACATTACAATACTTGGCCAGTTGGTTTCGAACTAGAAGACATATAAAATCTTTTCTGTAAAATCCTACGAGAAAGTTATGACCCCAGGACAAAGCCATTTTTGACCTCAGGGCTATAATTATTTGAATCCTGATAAAGCCCCATTCCAAATGATACAGGTCTAGAATGTGTGGTTATAAACAAGAAGATTTTCAAAGTTTCCTCAATAAAAGACCCTGTAAAAATATGAGACCCCTGAGACAGGGCTAAATTTAGTAGCCCTAGGTCTTATGGTTAGTAACAAGATTTCCAAAGTTTTCATTATATAAGCCCATGTAAAACTTGTGATCCCCGGGGTGGGGCCAACCTTGACCCCCAGGGCTATAATTTGGGCCCTCTTGGTAGAGGCCTACTAGATAAAGCTACATGCAAAATTTGGTAGCCCTAGGCCTTATGGCTAGGTATGGGAAGATTTTTGAAGTTTTCCCTATATAAGCCCTTGTAACACTTGTGACCCCCAGGGTGGGGCCAAATTTGAACCTAGGGCTATAATTTAGGCCCTCTTGGTAGAGGCCTACTATAAAAAGCTACATGCAAAATTTGGTAGCCCAAGGCCTTAGGGCTAGGTACAAGAAGATTTTTGAAGTTTTCCCAATATAAGCCCTTGTAAAACTTGTGACCCCCGAGGCGGGGTCAAATTTGACCCCAGGGCTATAATTTGAAGAAAATTGGTAGAAGCCCACTAGATAAAGCTACACACCAAATTTGGTAGCCCTAGGCCTTAGGGCTAGGTACAAGAAGATTTTTAAAGTTTTCCCTATATTAAGCCCATATAAATTTGTTACCCCAGGCGGGGTCAAATTTGACCCAAGGGCTATAATTTGAAGAAACTTGGTAGAGGTCCACTAGATAAAGCTACATGCCAAATATGGTAGCCCTAGGCCTTATGGTTTCAGACAAGAAGATTTTCAAAGATTTTCAATATTTTTCAGTTTCGTTGCCATGGCAACCAGAGTTTTTGAAGGAATCAAATTCTTTCAAGAAATTCAGAAGAGGACCATGGCAGAATCATTTCTGTGAAGTTTCATCAAAATTGGATGAGTAGTTTCAGAGAAGAAGATGTTTGAAATAAAAGTTAACGCATGCACGCACAGACACACTAACGGACATACCAACGAATGGCACCTCCTTGGGTAGTTCCTTAATTACAATCTTGGGTGCCTACTGTTGGCTTTCCGAAAGATTTCTTACAATAAGCCACTTGTTGGTTCTTTCATTTGGACAAATTTACTAGGTATTTATTTCCACTTTGATGGCTACATTTCTCATGATGACATTAATGACCCTATTCTCTCGAATAGGCTGAAGGTCAATGCAATCTAAGTGAATATGCTTAATGGTAAGGTATTCATTGCATGGAATACATTCTTGTGCATCTTGTCTGGCCTAGACTCCCCAAAAGAATAAATCATGTTAGTAGTACTTTGCACATGTATTTTCCACTAAAATGTCCAAAGGCCCAATTTTGTATGTTGCAGGCAATATGTAAAGACCAAGGCTACCCAATAGAGCCAGGGACAGTGAACTCAGTAAAACACAATGCACAAAATAAACCCAACACTGATTTACTTAGGACAATGCAAACTTGAAATAAGTAAAGACCAAGACTACCCAACAGAGAAACCACGGACAGTGTACCAAGTAAAACAAATTGGACAGAATACCCAACAATGATTCACTTACGACAATGAAAATTTGAAAATATGTAAAGACCAACACTACCCAACAGAGAAACCATGGACAGTGTACCCAGTAAAACAATATTGGACAGAATACACAACAATGATTCGCTTAGGACAATGCAAACCTACAATAAGTAAAGACCAAGACTCCCCAACAGAGAAACTACAGACAGTGTAACCAGTAAGACACACTGGACAGAATCCCCAACAATGATTCACTTAGAACAAAGCAAACTTACAATAAGTAAAGACCAAGACTACCCAACAAACAAGAGGGCCATGATGGCCCTGTATCGCTCCACTGGCTATTAAGTAAAAACACTACAAGCCAAACATTACAATATTCAGCAAATTGATTTCAAACACGAGGACATGCAAACATTTTTCTATCTAATCCTACGAGAAAGTTGTGATCCATGGGTACAGCCAATTTTGATCGCAAAGCTATAATTATTTGAATCCTGGTGGAGGTCCACAATATAAAGCTCCATACCAAATAATTCAGTTCTTGAATGTTATAAACAAGAAGATTTTCAAATTTTTCTCAATGAAAAGCCCTGTAAAACATGAAACCCATGAGACAGGGCTAAATCTAATAGCCTTAGTCTTTATAATGGTTAGTAACATAATGACTTAAGATAGTTTTCATTACAAAAGCCCATGTAAAACTGGTGACCTTGTGTTCCGTGGTGTGGGGACAAACTTGGGTCAAGGACTATAATTTGGGCCCTCCTTGTAGAGGCCCACTAGATAAAGCTACATGCAAAATTTGGTAGACCCCATGGCTATTATTTGAAGGAACTTGGTAGAGGCCCACTAGATACAGCTACATGCCAAATTTGGTAGCCCTAGGCCTTACAGTTTCAGAGAAGAAGATTTTTGAAAATTTTCTATATTTTTCAGTTTTGTTGCCATGGCAACCAGAGTTTTTGAAGGAATAAAATTCTGTCATGGGATTCTGAAGAAGACCATGGCAGGATCATTTCTTTGAAGTTTCATCAAAATTGGATAAGTAGTTTCAGAGATGTTTGAAATAAAAGTTAATGCACGCACGGACAGATGGACGGACGGACCTTCAGTGCCAGTAAAAAACAAGTATATACATCGATCTCAGTTTGAAATATATCTTTTTAACCTATTACCAGACAATCCCTACTTTTGATGACCCTGAGAAAGAAGGCTTTAGAAAAGCATTTTTTCCTTTTCTTACAATGTTTTCTACTGTTCACAAAACAAATTTCAAATTTTCAATCACTTTTATTTTGTCGTCTGCAAGTGCTTTCGATTTAGACAAGCCTAAAATATTATCGTTTGGTAATGAGTTACATGTGTGCTAACAATTGTCATAATAAATCACTAAGATTTTTTTTCAAACTTATTTTATTAATACTTTTTCTAAGCTAGTCATCATCAAACAGTAGACATGGTGTATTAATATGAACACTTCATAGTTTGTAAACACAGTCAGATATGTGGAGGATAATTTTTTGTTTTGGTGTATGATTGAAAATTTTTTTATTGAGTTGAAACAAATGCTAAAAGCTCCCCTTGAGCACGTTGTGCTCAAATGAGCTAAAAAGTTAACATACGGATGGACGCAAAACGGACAACGGGCCATAACATAAGCCTGCTGGCCTTCGGCCAGTGGAGCTAAAAAACTTGTCTAGCACCAATCATGTATCACTGCAGCTTGATAATCAAGGGAGGTAAATAGTAACGAACTTTATCTTTCATAAAAAGAGTTATTTCCCTTGATTAATGTTTAAATTGAAGTGACAATATTTTGAAGCCATGTTAAACTTGCGATCCCTGGAATGAAGGCAATTTTGACCCCAGACCTACAATATGAAACTAGAATGTGTGGTTATAAACAAAAAGATTTTTTAATCTTGCCCAATAAAAAGTCATGTAAAACAAGATTGCTGAATAAAAGGCCCTGTAAAGTATGTGATCCATGACACAGGTTTATCAAGTTTTCACTATAAAAGCCAATGTAGAACTTGTGACCCCTGGTGTGGAGTCAAACTTGACCCCCAAAGTTAAAATTTGGGCCCTCTTGGTAGAGGCCCATTATATAAAGTTACATGCAAAATTTGGTAGCCCTAGGCCTAAATATGGCTATGTACAAGTAGATTATTAAAGTTTCCTTATATAAGACCATGTAGAACTTGTGACCCCCTGGGGTGGGGCTACATTTGACCCCCTGGGCTATAATTTGGGCACCCTTGATAGAGACCCCCTAGATAAAGCTAAATGCAAAATTTGATAGCCCTAGCCCTTATAGCTAGATGCGAAAGATTTTCCTATATAAGCCCGCCCATGTAAAACATGTTACCCCCCGGAGCGAAGTCAAATTTGACCCTCGGCTATAATTTGGACACCCTTGGTACAGGTCCACTAGATAAAGCTACATGCCAAATTTGGTCGCCCTAGGCCCCATGGCTAGGTCAAAGAAGAATTTTAAAGTTCTCCCTATATAAGCCCATGTAAAACTTGTTATATAAGCCCATGTAAAACTTGTTACCCCCGGGCAGGGCCTAATTTGACCCCAGGGCTATAATTTGAACAATCTTGGCAGAGGTCCACTAGATAAAGCTACATGCCAAATTTGGTAGCTCTAGGCCCTATGGCTAGGTAGAAGAGGAATTTTAAAGTTCTCCCTAAATAAGCCCATGTATAACTTGTAACCCCCGGGGCGGGGCCAATTTTGACCCCAGGGCTATAAATTGAAGAAACTTGGTAGGGTCCACTAGATAAAGCTACATGCCAAATTTGGTAGCCCTTGGCCTTACGGTTTCAGACAAGAAGATTTTCAAAGATTTTCAAAATTTTTCAGTTTTGTTGCCATGGCAACCAGAGTTTTTGAAGGAATTAAATTCTTTCAAGAAATTCTGAAGAGGACCATGGCAGGATCATTTCTGTGAAGTTTCATCAAAATTGGATGGGTAGTTTCAGAGAAGAAGACGTTTTAAAAAAAAGTTAACGCACGGACGGACGGACGCACGACGGACAACAGGCCATGACATAAGCCCGCTGGCCTTTGGCCAGTGGAGCTAAAAAACCACTGACAGCGTGCCCAGTAAAACACATTGCTGCGATTTTTTTTCCTTCTTTAAACGGGTCTGTAAAATAGACTCCTTCCCAATCTGAAAATGTTACCATTTTTTTCCCAAATTGCGCATGAAAATTCCCAAACCCAACTGTGTTTCTCACAGCAAGGCCCAAGTGTCTTTTTTCAAAATGACTCTGTGATGGATTGAAATTTGTATCATGGATTTCCCTCCAGCAAATTGTTCTGAGTACATAACATATACAATCCAAATATCAGCGATTTCATTGGTCAAAAAGAGGGTGATTCCCAAAGTAGTAATCGACCCAAACAAAAAATGTGACGTCTGTCAACATTTTATTTCCATAAACTGGTCCCACTGATTGATAACCAAGTTTTAGCCTTTATCAGATCAAGGCTGGCATCCAGTGTATGTGTTTTGGCAGTCTCCTTAGCGATCGTCAAATACAATACAGGTGAACTGTATATATTTTTGTGTAGCCAAAAATTTCCAATTTGTCGGAATGCTTCACGCCATGTGTACTTGCAGAAAATGCTTTCTTCAACTACGATTTGATCTACAACTGCAAAAAATATTCAAAGAAAATTGAATTATTTAGGGTTTTAGTTTCACCCGTTAACCCTAGTCTTGACGCACAAAAATTTTTAAATACCATATTCTGATGCAAAAAAAAATTCCGATCAAGGGGTCATTTTGACTCCCTAAAATTTTTAGAGATGCATCAAGAATATATCAAGCAGCAATCATACCAAACGATTGTCTTTTGAAAGGTGTGAAAATCATCAGAAATTGAATGTTGTTAAACATCAATTAAACTGCGGCATATTATCGGCGAAGTGTGACATGAAGGTGATAATTGACTTGGTAGCTATGACGGGACAAGCGTAGGTTGAAAACTGGTACTAACCTTGCTAAAAGTGATGGTCAGGGCAATAAATTCAGTATTGGCATATCTTTTCAAAGTTAAGCATTGATGTATAGATACTGTTAATTTTTCTCACTCGCCGATGCCCATCATATTGCTCGACATTTGTACCCAATAATGATCGTACTTTGAATTTTATAAAAAACACTAAGCTAATAAAAGTAACCTATGAAACAAATATCTACATCCCATTTCACACAAAAAGATACCTCAAACTGTACTTATGAATAAATTACTTTAATATTCAGGCCCAAGAAAATTATAATACTTTACATATTTCTGGATGGTACTAGAAATGGGATGAATAAATTTTAAGATCTTTATTTCTGCACTGTTTAACAAAGGAATGGGGAACACAATTTATTGTCCATAATTTTCTCATTGATTGCTTACGTCGACAAGATTTTAATCTTGGCCTCCTTAAACATATTGTGTGTGTGAGTTGGGGGGAATGGGGGGTCCTCTTTGCACTGTAAAATTTTACAAATCAGTTGTTCACATCGCATCTTCATTGCAATATTAATAATAAGTCCAACAACAAGAAGTTGTCTATAGCACTCTCAACTATTCCATCTTTATTAATGACTTTTGGTTTGACTCTTGAAAAATTAGATTTGACACCTAAAATTTTAGGGTCAATGACTCCTGAATTTCAGAGGTTTGCTAAAGCCCTGATCAATCTGACGAGTTCTAAACTTCCTACAGAGTTCGGCCTTAAGGAGACTGACGAGTCCATTCAAGTCAAGGATAAACAAGATAAGAGCATCAAGATGCAAAAATTAGCTTGTCCCAAAATAAAATGGATATTAAATCTGACATTCCATCAAGCCAAGGTTCAAATGTAGAACAATGGTCATCAACATATTTCATGGGTCAACTCTTCAATCCTCACACCCTTTCAGAAACACAAAACTACTAACATCTTTAACAACACAAGAAATAGCAGCTTTTTTTTCTTTGAGGACAAATTAATTTGTTTTCAATGTTTTGAATTTCTGGGTGTAATGCTTCAGTTTTATTTCAAAGAACTGGAAAGCATCCATTATAAATAATCACTGACTTGATTTAGTGTTTATTATGAAAATTCCCAATTTTGGAGAAAACAATGGGTTTTTCCCAATTTGCATGGTTTTGGACGCATTCCCAAACCTGCATTTGACAGAATACCCAACAATGATTCACTTAGGACAATGCAAACTTACAACAAGTAAATACCAAGACTACCAGAGAGAAACCATGGACAGTGTACCCAGTAAATACCCAAAAATGATTGACTAAGGACAAGGCAAACTTAAAATAATGGCCTGCAACATGCTTAACAGGGTCTTCAGACATTCTGGTGAAGACTTGTCCTGGATAAGCCAGCGCAGTCCGGGCTGGCTGATCAGGGGTGGCACTTTATGCCTAAATAAAATTTCATCCCAGCAAAGACTTTCCTTGAACAGAATATCCCATAAGGACAGAAAGTGTAGTCTTTGATTAGCCTGTGTAGACTACACTGGCATATCCTAGGTGACACTTCATGCAAATTTCCAATGGCCCAATTTTGTATGTTGCAGGTCTTATGTAAAGACCAAGGCTACCCAATAGAGCCAAGGACAGTGTACCCAGTAAAACACAATGCACAGAATATACCAAATACTGATTCAATTTGGTCAATTAGGACAATGCTTGAAATCTTTAGAGCCCACAACTACCCAAAAAAGCATGGGACAGTGTAACCTTGTACATGTAACCAAGTAAAACACAATAGATACAATACCCAACAATGATTCACTTACAACAAAGCAAACTTAACATATGTATTAACCAAGGCTACCTAACAGAGCCAGGGACAGTGTACCCAGTAAAACAAAATGGACAGATTTATCCAAGAATGATTCTATTGGGACAATGCAAACTTAAATACATGCATATACCAACACAGCCAGGAACAGTGTACCAAGTTAAACCCACCAACAGAATACCAAACAATGATTCTCTTACGACAATGCAAACTTTATATATGAGCCATGCTCTGTGAAAAGAGGGCTTAACGCATCTGCAAAAATTATCGACCCAGGTCAGCCTGCATATAGGACTAGTTTACGGGTCCGACGAATCACTGAAATACCACCGAAACACCGAAATATCCCTAAATTTTTTTTGTAAAATTATTCAACTCAGATAACTGTAATTGATGTTTTTTGACACAAATTGTTATCAAATTGATGAAGGAGGGTTGATTTAAAACCTAGTGTCAAAATAACAATATGCTGTTTCGGCCCATCCTGAGGAATGTGCATCGGAACAGCCTTAAGTACTGTACTGTAAATGTCAACCGAAATACCCGCTCCACGTAGTAAAATAGGTTGATTCAGGAACCCTGCCTCTGCAATCTCACAACAGTATCTTCTGTATAAGGTTGGTGTGTCTTATCTTCATCCACAAGTATACCCAAAAAATAGTTTTCCTTTTTTTATGTTGAGACTATGAGATAAAAGCATCGCCAAAATCGAAGCCAGCAGCCATTTTGAACCTGTGGTCAACACATTAGACCTACCAGACGTAAACTGATGACAATTATAATTCTGCCTAATCGTATCACTTTAAACATAACAATGGCAAACTTCCATGTCAAACAAGTTGAATAATGTTAGCCGAACACATTCAATTATTATCGCTTCACTTTAACAGAACAGAAGAGAACGGAATGTGTCGAGATACTTGGGTGTTTCGATGGTACAGAGACCTACCTCATGCAATGTCTAATATGGGTCTACTTCTTTCGCAAATGAAGTGGATTGGCATTTTCTTTTGTGCGTGTTTATCGATCAAAGAAATAATTAATATAAGTGACAATGTCACATTGATAATTCTTTAGTCTAGATCGGCGTACAGGTACGGGCCAGACATGCGAGTGTTTTGGTGATTGTTCTAAAAATGAATCTTTGATCAGCGTATAATTATTAACAAAATAATTCTTCTCAAGAATGATTAACACTTTGATAAAGTGTGTTTTCAGTAAAAAAAAAAAGAAGAAAAGATCCTGTTTACTTGTATCAAGTCTCTAAGCCCATTGATAAAAATAGGGGTATTTCGGTGTTTTGGTGGTATTTCGGTTTTTCAATGATTCGTCTGACTGCAAGTCTACCAAATGATTCAACTGATTGTTAGACAATATTGATTTTACAGATCCATGATATGTGATGACTTGCTTGGTATCGTGCATCACAGAGATGCATTAAGCCCCCTTTTGACAGAGCCTGGCTATGTATTCACCAAGGCTACCTAACAGCCCCAGGGATAGTGTACCCAGTAAAACACAATGGACAGACTTACCCAAGAATGATTCCATTGTGACAATGCAAACTTAAAATACATGCATTATACCAACACAGCCAGGGGCAGTGTACCCAGTTAAACCCACTGACAAGAAACCCGTCAATGATTCAATTTGGAGATTGCAAAGTTTAAAAAATATTCCTAACCCAAGACTACCCAACAGAGCCAGGGATAGTTTAAATACTAAGCTATTGAAACAACAAAACTGCCCAACAATGCTTCAATATGGACAAAGCTGGAGTAACTTTTCGCACAGCATCTCAAATTCAGATGCCTCTATTAACCAATTCGCTAAGAAAGGATTTTTAATGGGTCTACAGTACAGTGCTTTTGAAAACATTGTAGAAAAAGGAGAAATTGCTTAGAAAAAGGAGAAATTGCTTGTAACGAGCACATTCTCGTTTTCTCACAATGTTTTCTCCTTTGTCTGAAAAACATAATTTTTAAACAAGAGGGCCATGATAGGCCTAAAGTCGCTCACCTGAGTCTTTTGACCAAACATGTCCCATTTTCAATCTCTTAAGAGATATTATGACAAACATTCTACCAAGCTTTCATAATTTGGACTGAAAATTTGGCCTCTAGCTTGTACACAAGTTTTTTCTAGAATTTCTCTCAGTGACCTACTTTTTAGCAAAACATAGCCAATTTTCCCATTGTAGATACTATCAAAACAAAGATTCTGACCACCTTTCATAAGTATTGGACAGAACATGTGACCTCTAGAGTGTACACAAGGATTTTCCAAGGTTTGACATGGCATCCTAGTTTTTTAAGCAATGTAACCAATTTTCAATTTCATTATATTGCTCATCAAGATAAACATTCTAATTTTCATAAGTATTGGACAGAAAATGATGACTCTAGAGCTACGCAGGCTATTTTAAAGATTTGACCTGGTGACCTAGTTTTTGGCTCAATATGACCCATTTTCACACTAATTCAAGATATCATTTTAACAAACATTATGACAAACTTTCATGAGTATTTGACTGAAAATCTGGCCTCTAGAGCATACACAAGGTTTTTGTAAGATTTGAACCAGTGACCTAGTTTTTGACCTGACATAACCCTTTTTTAAACACTTCCAAGAAATAATCAAGACAAACATTCTGATCAAGATACATGAGTACTGCACTGAAAGTGTGGCCTCTACAGCATACAAAAGGTTTTTCTAAGATGTGACCTAGCTTTTGACCCGACATGACCCTTTTTCAAACCAGTCTGAGATATCATCACGACAAACATTCTGACCAACTTTCAAGAGTTTTGGACTGAAAATGTGGCCTCTAGAGTGTACACAAGTTTTTCTACGATATGGCATAGTTTTGGACCCAACATGACCCATTTTTCGATCTGGTCTGAGATATTATCAAGACAAACATTCTGACCAAGATTCATTAGTATCGGGCTGAAAACATGGCCTCTAGAGCGTACACTAGGTAAAAATTGACGATGCAAGAGGCACGACGGACACCGCACACAGCATGATCACAAAAGTTCACCTTGAGCACTTTGTGCTCAGGTGAGCTAAAAAACCAAATAGCCAACTTTCCTCTTCATAAGATTTCAAATAGTTGTGTCATGGGTTATTGAGTTTTTTTCAGCCATCTTTTTTTCATGTCGGTTAATTATTTTATAAGGATTACTGCATGATATGCAGGGTTCAAAGAATCCACTTGTATTTACCAGTAAGAAATGGATGAGGATGAGTGAAATATTAGTCATGGTCATCTGGCAGGACGAGTGGTGAATAGTAAACAAATAAGTTTTTCAGATGAATATTTACCTTACAGGAGACAAAACGGCCATTCCATTATTGAATAAGCAAATTAAGGGTATTCGGGAAATCAAATATTGAAAGAGAACATAAAACATGCTGGTCCCTGCTCCAAATAAAGACCGGTTTCAAGTCAGCCTAATGATATAACCCGGGATCTTTCATTGCAAACACCATTATCTTCAGCTAGATGGCATTCTACAAATACACATCTATCTAATTTGGGCATTCTGGGTACAGAAGCTGACTAATTTTTCAAAACAACAACCCTTACTTTGAATTTCAAAATAAAATAAACGTTTACTTAATAAAATGCTACCTCATACAGCTATGTTCAGCTAGCAGGTAACCTATGCACCGACCATTTATTAAAACAGGCCCTACAGGCTTGGGTATAGCTATGGTATAAGTCCTACTTTTCCCAAGTATCCGGGGATGGGTGATGCGTCATAGCAGACAGGTCGAATCTTCGAAGAATATGATATGCGCAGACAACGTTGCAAACAGGAATGTTTTTATATGCTTCGGGTAGATCTAATTCAATACGAGCCACTTTGCTATTTATTAAAACAAACGATATTAACAATAACGCAAATTATACTTTCCCGAAGCCTGTTCAAAAACTGTTTTGTTTTGGCTTTATTAATTTCTGTAACTTGACCAGATAAATGGTAATGGTTATTGAAACCGGGTATTTGAGGGTTCATTGCTACAGGAGACAATATAATTAGCGTTTCCGTTTTGTCTGAAAAAAAGAATTTGATCTAGATTCCAAAATTGAAAGGATTTATCTTGTTGGACAAGTGAGGATCAAAGCTGGGCAAGTGTTTTTTTTTCAAAGTCACTTGTCCTATAGGACGAATGCCTTTTCTGCGAATTTTTGGACCACGATTTAATATGAATTTGTCAATTAGGGTTGTGGATAACTTTAAAAGGGTCATTTTACACTAAATAATTGGATTACCACGTTTTCAAAAATGACTTGATCGCCACTCACCAGCTTGATTAGGTGTGATAAACAGAGCTACATGTGTCTTTCATATTTAATAACGATCTTGTTTATTTCTGTCGGATGCATGCGAACTAGTATATATGACGCTTTGGCCGATAATATCATGCGTCAGATATTTTTGGGCGTCAAAAACGGATTATTTTGGATTTCCAAGCGTCAAAACCCAGGGTTCCGGGTCAAACGAGAACCCTGTGAATAATGACTTACGTGACTGGTCAGTACAGCGTTTGTCAACAAGGAACTACTTTATCAAAACTGAAAGAAAAGGTGATACTCTTCTCACAGATTTTCAAAATGGCCTCTGCATCAGAATATTCAAGTGTCTGAACACTGTATTTTCATTACCCCTTCATATTCAAAGATCACTGGTGTACACCTGATATCAGTCAGCAAAACAGATGACAATAAGATAAAAATGTTATTTCTGTCTGGAACATACATGGAACTTAAGATCATTTTTGTGCCCGAAAATTCTAAACCATGTCATTCCAACGGTGAAACAACCTGTCCCATTTCATCGATATTCTCAAACTACAAGAAACTACATAAAACATATTTATCCATTGTTTATCTCAAACATTTCATACACTTTTGGATAAAAACATTTTAGAAAGAAAGAATGATGGAAAGAGGAAGGATTACTGGTTTGAGCAATGGTTTCTCCTTGCTCATTTTTTTTTAACTCTTCCAAACACTATTTTTTTTTTTCAAAATTCCTCGACAGAATCTTCTTTTTTGCTGAAAATTATTAACTTTACCAGGTACGAAAATTTCTTATGATCAAATTGAAAGCAGTTGCAGCTAACAAATAGATAATAGCTCAAAGAATGTAAAAACAATGTCAAAAAGTTATGAAAATATACTCTTGAAAGGAGAAAAGCTTGCTACCAGCTCTTTGTCCTATGCCACAATGTTTTCAACTTTCTCATGGTCAGTAAGACCAGAGATCACAGTTAATATTGCTATAAAGATATAAGTGAACAATCGATTTGTAAAATTTTAAAGTGCAGAGAATCCCCCCCCCCCTTTCCTTCTCTTCCCCTACCTCTAACAAACACGATATGTTCAAGGAGGCTAAGGTTTAAAACATGTCAACCTAAGCAATCAATAAAAAAAAATATGTATAATGAATTTCACTCATATTCCTTTGTGGAACTTTGCTGAAATGAAGAGAAGATTTATTTATCTGATTTCTAGTAACATCCAGAAATATGTAAAGTATTACATTTTTCTTGGGCCTAAATAATTAAAGTAATTTACTCAAAACTACAGTTTAGGGTATCTTTTCATGTGAAATCAGTTGTAGATATATTTTTTACAGTTTACTTTTATTAACTCACTGTTTTTAATAAAATTCAAAGTACAATCATTTTTGGGTACAAATGTCGAGCAATGCGGTGGACATCGGCGAGTGAAGATGCTCTACAATATCAATACATCAATGCTTAACTTCAAAAGGATACACCAATATTGAATTTATTGTCCCATCCATCACTTTTACACTCGGTGATTGGACATAAGCTGTGAATCGGTTATGACACAGGCTTGATCATAGGCCTACATGTAGATATCGGTATTTCCCTTTGACATTCAAAGCGTTGTCATTATAACGCAAGGTGAATTCCCGATTTTTTCGGGCGACTTCGATTTTCTTGGCCAATCGAGTGAAGTATTTTGAAATAAGGCAACTTTTTCGCCTGAGTCACCCACTCGGCAGAGGCCTGTAATTTGGATAGCAAAACATTGATATCTTACCATTTGAACAATTTATCCTCCATACTAGCATCCCACTAATCCGCATTGAATGGAAGACAAATGAAAGACGCGTTGATTGGCTGAATTTAGGCGGTCTGTACAGCTCAGTTCTTTCCATACAAAAAAACGCGTGAACAGTTTGCTATTCATTTTTTATAGTGTCGGACACTTCTCCGACAAAATTTTTGGACAAAACGAAGTCCGAAAACTATTTGGGTATTTTCATTTTTATGGTGTCAGACACTTCTCAGACAAAATTTTCGAACAAAACGAAGTCCGAAAACTATTTGGGTATTTTCAACCAGGTAGCTAAAAATGTTGAGATTTAGCATTTTGAACACCAACTACTATTGGTTCTACCCAAAAGTACATGAGTAACCAGCATGTTCCCCCCATACTTGCAAAGTAACCAGAATGTGGTCTCTCGTGAACACTGACGGACGGAAGGACGGACAGACGCACGACAGACACCGGGCCATGACATAAGCCCGCTGGCCTTCGGCCAGTGGAGCTAAAAATGAATAAATTTAAATTACATTAAGGGGGAATGAACATGAATAATTAAAACATTTAATCATTGTCATATGACATAGAAATATGCCCACTCAACATGAGTTGGTAAATATTTTAACAAATTAAATGAAATTCCAGCCTCTGAAAAAACAAATCCTGCAAAAAGGATTAAAATCAGGACTTAGAGTTAAGTTCAAAGCTTATGACATGAAATTAACTTTTATAATAACATGTGTGTTGGAGGAATTCAATGGAAAAACTAACTGTAATTCATGATTTAATATACTAAATGAATACTTCTGACTACCTTGGCAGATGACTGTCCACAGAATAATCCATCAAAAAGACATTTGCCAATCAAGCCTGGATCATACAGCAAGCATTTTTTATAGTTGAGTAATGATAAAGGTAAACAATAAGCTAAAAACCTTAAATTGGCTGTAATTGTCTACTTTAAAACAAAAATCACAACAGAAACTATAAAATTTATGTTCATTTCTATTTTTTTCACTTATTCACAACATACACCATGAACACATTTCCTTGAGTTTTGAATAAAAACTATCCTACAAAAATATATCTCAGATATATTGAACTAAGGTAGATCTGACACGTATCAAACCATATTTTCTGGATAGAAATGCCACATGTAGGTGAAAGTATCCACTGGAACACTGCAATCTAAACAAAGAACTTTGTTATAAATATTTTTAATTCAATTAACTGTTTTGGTACATGTGCTGATAAATGCATGGAATTATCTGTTGTCTATATATCTTTTCAAAGCTTTTGGCTAAGGCCAACACAAAATATGTATGCGGTTCTGGTTACATACTTTTGAGAATAAGGGTAGGTAGGTAGGAAAATTATTTTGCTTTTTCAAAATAGTTTTTCCCTAAACACATGTTCTGGTTTCAAATGTTGTGGCAGTTCTTTTTATCATACTCTGCTGGATAAACAGTGACTCTTGATATTTAAGATTTATTTTACTTTTGCTTGGCTTACTTTTCTTGATATATCCCTTGATCTAGATCAAGTATGTCATGGTAATTGTTGTTCAGTTGATCTCTTGTCTTCAGGTGTTGCAACAAGAAACACTTCTGATTCTTTAAACAATTGCTGTAGTGTCTCTTTTCAAAGCCCCCACGGGTGTTACATATGCCAAAAGGGGTGTGATTTATAGAGATGATTGATTGATTGAATGGTGTTTTAGGCCGCTTTTAACATTATTTCAGTCATATCATGCCAACAGCTCACATATTCATGTATTTCCTGAGTTTCACCAGTACTAGGCTTGGGCTCTGAGGTGTCTTGCCCAAAGACACCTCTACGAAAAGCCCAGCGGAGCAGGTGGGGCTTCAACCCGGGGCCTCCAGAGGTAAAGCAACTTAGAAATTTTGGAGGATGATAACCCAACCGTCTGGGTTTAATTTAGTGCCAGCTGTGAAGCCACTGATATTTGAGAAACTCACGGTATTTAATGCAGAATATTGATTTTACTGCCGATCATGATTTATTGGGACATTGAATAGCATTCATACTTAATATTGGACACTGGTCTTCCATTCTTTCACTCTCAAGTGTTTCAAAGCTACTTGACAAATCTTGTCTAGCCGGAAGTTTATTATGTTTTTGGAGGTGTATGTATATTTGGATAGTCTGGTGTTAATGACATTGATTTGTGAAGTAATTAGGATTTTTTTTTTGATAGAAAAAAGCTGGGGAAAATGGGAAATTAAAGGTGTTTAATGTATTAAATGATCAACTTGTGAAAAAAATGTTTAGGATTGGGCATAAAAAGTTGGACTTGGCCTGGTAACTGGAACCACATATATATTTTGTTTTGGCCTAATCATGTCAGGAATTCCCATCTGCTCTATTGCAAAGTCACTACCCAGGTCCAGAATTTTTACCATATCATGCATATCTGAACTACTTTTACAGCTCAGCAAGATGAAAAAGGTACATTTATTCAAGGATAGGGAGCACTCTTTACTTCAAACTCACTGCAGAATGTGATTCAATTATCAAGCACATCATACACTTACCAAGCTTGGGGTCTAGGTTGCTCTTTTTGGCTAAAAAAATAATGGTTCAGATCAAACAACTGATCTTTTTTGCAAGCACAAAAATCTTGTTCCCTGAAATTACTAAGATTTTAAAACCATATAATACATACCTTTGAATTAATATTGGTACCCCTACTATTATAAAACTGTACTGCACTGAACAGTACAGTTGCATTGTATTGTCAAGACAGCAAATATTTATTTTTCACTATTGCAGCTTGAAATTAGGGTAGAATAAAATTACAAACTTGTTAAATAACACGCAGTGCTGCCCTTCTCTAAAAAATAGGTGGACATTCATCTTTTCCATGGATTTTCACTTCAAACAAACATCATGGAAATCCACCTAAAATCAAATTTTTATGAGGATATTTATTAGTTAATGTGCTTTGACATCCATGGATAATTTTTTTTTTTCCACATCAAGGCTGAAAATTTTTAGGCATACCTGTATTTCAGTATAAAATTCAGACTTAGACAATTTTAAAACAACAAGATATGGAAAACATAAACTTGTTTTTTTTTCATCTAATGAAACAAACAGGGGTAAAAGTTAAAAAATCTGAAAATACTGGAAATTGAGCTGGGGGCCTGGGGGCCGCTAGGGCCCCCGGTGGGTCCAGGGCAACGCTCCTGAGATTTAGCTATTTTATAAGCATCAAATTCCTCTGATGAGATCCAGTTTTAGCATTTTAAAGTTGAAAAAATCTTGAAAACAAATGAAAGATATGATATGCTAAAACCTAAGAAAATCTCCAAGTTTTTAAAACCCATGTTATTTTTGTCCTCTTTTATCTCCATTTTGTACACAGGACCTAATCAGATTAGCCCTACATCAGTTTTGTATTTGAAAGTACAACAAGTATGAGAAAAAGACATATCTAGTATTTAATATTTGATTCATTAAAATGCAATCACATGTGCTAAATTTCTGTCAAAAGAATAAAATCAAATCTGTCAAATAGGAAAACAACACTCTCTTTAAGAATGGCTAATTTATCATGGAGAATGTGACAGAGTGTGATGTGCATTTTCTAGCTTGAGCTTTTTGTACCCTTTGGTAACTGGAGTTTGGGGTACACAAACAAGGATGGGGGTTCAGATCTAAACTACATAATTTTATTAAAATATCAAGTTTTAATGACAGCCTATTAAAAGATATACTGTTTTCATGTGACATGCGCAAACAAGATTTTATAGATAGATCTACATGTTCACAGTTAAAAGCTCTTCAAACACTTTAAGAACCTTTCCTAAAATGTGTTAACATTTTTGGCAAAATCAATTCTAATGTTTGCTAAAACAAGCAGGTAAGTGATATACCATGGAACTGGTCCAATTCCTGTAAAAAATCTATCAAATCGGCAGTGTGGGGCAATCAGTTTAAATGCAAAATTTTATTATCACTTTGTAACCGGAAGAGCAAACCAACTAGCTATTGGTTGTACAATCGGTTTCTCCACTGAACTGAGAATGCCTTTTTGCTTTAAATACTTTGACAATTTGTCTACATGATATTAAGTTTAATATCATTTATTTTGATCTTTAAATTTTAATTTCCAAACCAGTTAAAAAAAATTCAGACATATTTCAAGCATTTGCAGACGACTCCCTCCTCCCCCCTTTAGATCTCTATTTTCATTTCATAAAACAACAATTTTTTCACTCATGACAAAATTTTAGATTCCACTTATTGTTTTATTCAGAGATTTGTGTAAATTCACTGTTTAAATTCATTATTAAAGATGAGAAGATAGTTTGAAGTCCCTCTGATCGGACGATGCCAAGCTGATCATGGTAGTGTCATGGGTTTTCACGTTTTTTTTGGCGATCAATTTTTCGTGTCAGTTAATTTCTGGACAAGTATTACCACATGATTTGACATCAGTTAGTCATTTTGAATAGCAGGTAACTTTAAATTCCGTCACTTTACGCTAGATCAGAGGATTAACACCGTTATTACGTTCTCGTAAATGACTCGCCAGCTTCATTAGATCACGCGCGTGTTCTTCACATTTTATAATGATTGTGTTTAGCCCATATTTCTGCCGGATGCGCACAAGCTAGGTTATATGAAGCTCTTGACGATAATTTCATGCATCAGATTGACAATTAAGCAAATATTTTTCAGCATCAAAGACATGTCATTTCAAATTTCCAAGCGTCAAAACCCGGCCTCAGGGATCAAATAAGAAACTTGCCGAGTTGTCGAGTTTTGACAAGACATCCATGGACAAAAATTTCTTTCTCATTTTTCCAGCCAATTTTCGTGTTTGTTATCACTATATTGAATCCTAGAGTGTGATTAATATCAGTCACAAAACCAAGCGCTACAAACCAGTATTCACGTCTCATGACCGAGCGAGCTTCGGTACCGACTGCAATCGATTCCGGGATTTCTCAAGAGCTAATCGCAATCGGAAGCCAAAACCAACCGACTTTCGACTATAGTCAATCATTAGCCCACCACTACAAATCGGACTAGTGTATGAATAAAACTTCTCCCCCTTTTTTGGTCGCTTCGGCATTTGAGTAGCACGTACTGTCAACTTCGAAAGATAGTTGCCGATCCCCAGCTCTGACATCCATTTGTTATTGAAAAGAACAAAGATAATTTAAACTGAGCCATCTTTCGCTAGCAAATAATCAAATTGCAGCCAATATTTGTCTCCTAAAACGAAGGGCTTTGTTAATGCTTTATTTTGTTTTACAATCCTAGTGGCAAAAATGTTAAAGTCGGCAAACCGATCAAAACACAGCTGCAACATTTTGGACACGAACAATATAACATCATACAATAACCTTAGAACGTTCCGGTTCAGCATCTATATTTAGAATCGGGAAACCCTAAGCAAGAGTGAGTGACTGTAAACATTTCGGTGCAAATTATCCCTGAAATTACAAAATTCTTTGAATTTCATTGTTTTTAGGGCGAGTGCGTTTGACGGGAGACATTACTGACCGAGATCAGCCCCGGACAAAGCAAATGCAGTGGGGCAATAAATTTTATTGATACGGCATCTGGAAATCTATTGACTTGCAATAGATACAAGATAAAGGGGTACCCCACCCCCCCCCCCCAAAAAATTTTTTTTTCTCCTCGGATTTAAACGATTTGGAAAAATGACCTGGTCGGCCCCTGAAAATACGGAATTCCGTCACAATACGGAAAACTTTTACCCCTGAACAAATGAATGAATAGTGAAAAATTAGAACTTTTTCAAAATTAAACGCAAGAGCTTCATTATCAAAATCAATATTTTAAAAAAATGGCAAATTCATATGGATTTGTGCATTAATCCATGCATGTAAATCCATATGGATGTACGCTTAAACCCACTGATGTATGTAAATCCAGGTAAGTTTGTCATATTACCCATTCAGAATCTCTATTATATACAGTACATTCCAACCTTTTGCTGATAAAAGAAGTCCTAATTAATGGATATCCATGAATATCCATACACAATAAGCAGATATCCATGAATACATTATAAGCAGATATCCATGGATTTTTGCAAGAAGAGTGAGTAGAAGACTTCACAGACAACCAGAATATGCACCTGTATAACTATTGATATTTATATAAATTTCACATTTTTCAAAGCTCTGAACCACTTTTAATACCAACAAAAACAAATAAGTAAAGTCATAATTAGGTAACAATTCTTACTTGACCATGTTTTTTTCTTTTTGAAACTAACACAGCAGAACATGGTTATCTTATGTAAAATATACAGTCGACTCTCATTATCTCGAATCCCTGGGGACAACAAAAATAATTTGACATACCAGGAGTTCGAAATAAGAAGTCGAAGACAGACTTACCGTAAACCAGAAGTAAACATAAAATTGAAAGGGGAGAAATTGGCATCCTGGCTTTGTGGAACAACCTCTGAAATGGCTTTTTTTCGATGGTATGACTTCACATCAAGCTTACGCATTGTGCCTCTGTTTTAAATGACCGAACCAGTTATCCCCGGATATTTAAAGGTCCCTTCCTGGTTTGCTCGGCCATAGCAAAAGCACAATCAAGTTACATTTCTGATGACATTATGAGCATTCAAGAAGTGTATTAGCCGCATTTGTGCAGACCGACTTAGTACACGACAATGCTGATCATGTGTTCACCCCCAAAAAATGAGCAATTAGCAACAGACACAAACTAACAAGCCTCATCGTTCGGTGTATTTTTTACGTTGAGTGTCAAGTCTTACAAAACTGCTGTTAAACAATGCTACAAACTTATTCACACCTTTTATTATCCGATATCTAATATATCTATTTAAGATAATATCATATGTGAACTGGCACCTATTATCTACCAACAATGGCAGATATATTGATGAAAATATGGTCTGAAGAACAAAATTGCTCTCAAAATTACTTCGACATAACGGTTTTTTGGATGCAATGGGTTGGAGATAAAAACAACAAGAGGGCCCTGATGGCCCTAAAGTCGCTCACCTGAGTCTTTTGACCAAACATGACCCATTTTTAATCTCTTTTGAGATATCATGAAAAACAATCTACTAAGCTTTCATAATTAGTGGACTGAAAATGCCTGTAGCATGTACACAAGCTTTTTTTAGAATTTCTCTCAGTGACCTACTTTTTAGCCAACCATAGCCAATTTTCCCATTGTAGATATTATCAAAACAAGACTGAAAATGTGGCCTCTAGAGCATACACAAGGTTTTTCTAAGATTTGACCTAGTGACTTAGTTTTTGACCAAAAATGACCCATTTTCAAACTCGACCGAGATATCATCAAGACAATCATTCTGATCAACTTTCAAGAGTTTTGGACTGAAAATGTGGCTTCTAGAGCGTACACAAGGTTTTTCTAAGATTTGACCTAGTGACCTAGTTTTTGACCCAACCTGATCCATTTTCGATCTCGTCCGAGACATTATCAAGACAAACATTTTGACCAAGTATCATGAGTATTGGACTGAAAATGTAGCCTCTAGAGCGTACACAAGGTAAAAGTTGACGACGCACGACGAACGACGCACGACGGACACAGCACAATCACAAAAGCTCACCGTGAGCACTTCCTGCTCAGGTGAGCTAAAAATCTATATAAAATAAAGAGGCACGAAGTTCTGACATAGCTTTGACTCTGACATAACTGGAGTTTTGAGATAAGCGATTTCGACAAAATGAGAGTCGACCGTAATGTATTGTTAAGATTAGCTATGACAGATTGTCTCAAGTAAGGCTCATTGAACTCATAGACAGTTTCACCTTTTTTTACTAAACTGCAAAATGAAGAAAGAAGTCAAATTACATGACTCTGTCATAGTTTTCACTTATCATAGAAATAATACAAGAAATTCTTAGGTATTCCACAAAATAATTAAAATATTAATTGAATAGAGAAATTTACTTGAAAAGAACAGAAACTATATGTCATTTGTATTACTCTTTGGGAAAATTTAATAATTGAAGTTTTGCAAAGCAAAACAAATGAAATTAATGATCGCTTACAAAGTTTGGTTTATTTCAAAACCTATTTCAATGAAAATAAAGTTCATATGGTGTAGACTGAAGAGAAGATTTCAAATGGTCCAACATATCATCCTAAGAGTTCTTAGCACAGTTTTTCTTGGTTTTGTTAAAATATTTATTATTAACTAGATACTGTGACATACTGACACAAGTCCAGACCAGACATTTTGCTATCCCATAAATCGTAAGCAAAAGGAAGTCAACAAAACTGAGTCTATGCTTCACAAATTGTTTTAAAAATTAATTTGATGGTAAGTCAGACAAATCCATCAAATACATTAGTCTACATATCTTAAGTCCTAAGAAAACAGTACATAAAAATATGAAAAAAGGAAGTAACTTTGACGAAATTTGTGTAGTTAGTATGATTATGGAACTTCTTGTAAGGCGATTACAAAAATGGAATATAAATATGTACAAACTGCATCTTTGAGAACACAAGATTAATTTAAATGATGCTATAAAATGGATCAGTTTGATGCCACAAATGAAAAGAAAGAAAAAACTTCAAAGACACGAAACCCCCCTAGAAGATATCTGTTCCAAGAATGCTTATATCAGTCTAAGTGCAAGATTTATGATGCAATGCTCAACAAGACATCTTGCACAACTACTTTTCTCTTTTCTTGTTGCCATACTCAAAAAGCTCCCATAAAATATGGAGAAAAGAATAGAAGGATCTTGCAATTTTCTACCATTATGCATGGTGAAACCAATTAAATTTCACAAAACAGTTTTTCTAGTAAAGAGATGGTGAGCATTCATTTCAATTTATTTATCTTGCTCTCCATTTTCCTGTATCTGGATATTTATTTTACAACATCAAACTGATCCTTTTATGAAAAAATTAGTTCTCAGGTAGGTAGTTCACACCTACCAAAACACACACAGTCAATAAAGTAATATAGCTTACTGAACATTTCTGAATGGTGAGACCTTTCCAAAGTCGAAGCTACTTTGATGTTTTCTACAATTAATCAACCATAAAAAGAGGGACTTAGTATACAAAGTAAACAAAAGGACATCATCTAGATAATCTTAAGTTTTTGAGTAATGAATGGAATTAACTGCAGAACTGTAGAGTTAATTCACCGGACTTCAAGTTTCCTGTTAAATACAGATGTTCCTGAAATAATGAAAGTAACAGATATTTCCAGCAGCAACACCATCCAAATATTGAATTCCATCCATGAGTTGATCTTTAAATGAAGCGATAATAATTCTTACAACAAGAAGGCCAAGATGGCCCTGGATCGCTCACCTGAATTTTTGAGAGGACCGTAACCAACTTTTTTTAAAGTATTGAAATTATGGAGACAAAATCATTATTTTGCCAAGCAATTATGAAAAGGTCACCTGTAAAAATCATTTCAAAATCTGTCACCACCCCTACAATCATCACCACCGCCATGTTTTTGACGAAGCAGAATTCTGCAAATAAATTTTCAGATAGGTCACCCAAAGACCATTTTTTGAACAAGAGCACATGCCCGATAGTGGCTAAAAATATCAAATTGAACAAGAGCACCTCATGAGGGTGCCAATGATTGGCTGTTGGTTGCTGGATAGTAAGTTAAAATTCCAAGTAGCAAAAGGGGCATAATTTGGACAAAACAATTTTGGAGTTACCTGCCCTTGTTGTATGGGTTGCTTTTTTACTAATGAACAATTATTCCGAGTTTCAAGTACATGTGTTGAGTGGAAGCTGAGATATAACAAAATGTCAAAGTTTTGGCACAACGACAACAACGCAGATGACAACAACAGGGCTATGTCAATACCTCGATGTTTTCTATGAAAACAGCTAAGCTAAATAAGGGGTATCATATAAGGATCATTTCTGTGAAATAACTTCAAAATCTGACTAGTGGTTTCAGAGAAGACAAATTTTTAAGAATTTCTTCATGTCCGTATAGTGCAAATAGCCCCCACCCACCACAGCCATGTTTCTTGACAGATCAAAATTTGGCAAACAAATTTTCAAAAGGGGCACCCAAGGAACATTTCTGTGAAATTATTTCAAAATCTGACAAGTGGTTTAAGAGAAGAAGAATTTCAAAGAATTTCTTTAAGTCCATACAGTGCAAAGACGCCCCCCCAAAACCCGGCCATGTTTTTCGACGGATCAAAATTTCGCGAACAAATTTTGAAAAGGGTTACCCAAGGAACATATCTGTGAAATTATTTCAAAATCTGACCAGCAGTTTCAGAGGAGAAGATTTTTAAAGAATTTCTTGGAAAATTCCATTTGGTTGCCATGGCAACCATAGTTTTTGATGGATTCGAATTCTGTGAGCAGTTTTTAAAGAGCACCTCCCAAGGAACATTCCAGCCAAGTTTGGTCCAAATTGGCCCAGTGGTTTAGGAGGAGAAGATGTTTAAAGAATTGTTGACACCGCTGGACGCAAAGAGCCCCCCCCCACCACCACGGCCATGTTTTCGACGGATCAGAATTTCACGAACAGTTTTTGAAAAGGGTCACCCAAAGAACATATCTGTGAAATTATTTCAAAATCTGACCAGCGGTTTCAGAGGAGAAGATTTTTAAAGAATTTCTTGAAAAAATTCCATTTGGTTGCCATGGCAACCAGAGTTTTTGATGGATTCAAATTCTGTGAACAATTTTTAAAGAGGACCTCCAAAGGAACATTCCAGCCAAGTTTGGTCTAAATCGGCCCAGTGGTTTAGGAGGAGAAGATGTTTAAAGAATTGTTGACACCACTGGACGTAAAGAGCCCCCCCCCCCCCCCACCACCACGACCATGTTTTTCGACGGATCAAAATTTTCTCTCACAATTTTTGAAAAGGGTCATCCAAGGAACATATCTGTGAAATTATTTCAAAATCTGACCAGCGGTATCCGAGGAGAAGGTTTTTAAAGAATTTCTTGGAAAATTCCATTTGGTTGCCATGGCAACCAGAGTTTTTGATGGATTCGAATTCTGTGAACACTTTTTTAAGAGGACCTCCAAAGGAACATTCCAGCCAAGTTTGGTCCAAATTGGCCCAGTGGTTTAGGAAGAGAAGATGTTTAAAGAATTGTTGACACCGCTGGACGCAACGAGCCCCCCCCCCCACCACCATGGCCATGTTTTTCGACGGATCAAAATTTCACGAACAGATTTTGAAAAGGGTCACCCAAGGAACATATCTGTGAAATTATTTCAAAATCTGACCAGCGGTATCAGAGGAGAAGATTTTTAAAGAATTTCTTGGAAAATTCCATTTGGTTGCCATGTAAACCGGAGTTTTTGAAGGAATCAAATTCTGTGAACACTTTTTAAAGAGGACCTCCCAAGGAACATTCCAGCCAAGTTTGGTCTAAATCGGCCAAGTGGTTTAGGAGGAGGAGATGTTTAAAGAATTGTTGACACCGCTGGACGTAAAGAGCCCCCCCTCCACCACCATGGCCCTGTTTTTTGATGGATCAAAATTTTCTCTAACAATTTTTGAAAAGGGTCATCCAAGGACTATATCTGTGAAATTATTTCAAAATCTGACCAGCAGTTTCAGAGGAAAAGATTTTTAAAGAATTTCTTGGAAAATTCCATTTGGTTGCCATGGCAACCGGAGTTTTTGATGGATACAAATTCTGTGAACACTTTTTAAAGAGGACCTCCCAAGGAACATTCCAGCCAAGTTTGGTCCAAATTGGCCCAGTGGTTTAGGAGGAGAAGATGTTTAAAGAATTGTTGACACCGCTCGACGCATCGAGCCCCCCCCACCACCACGGCCATGTTTTTCGACGGATCAAAATTTTCTCTCACAATTTTTGAAAAGGGTCACCCAAGGAACATATCTGTGAAATTATTTCAAAATCTGACCAGCGGTTTCAGAGGAGAAGATTTTTAAAGAATTTCTTGGAAAATTCCATTTGGTTGCCATGGCAACCGGAGTTTTTGATGGAATCAAATTCTGTGAACACTTTTTAAAGAGGACCTCCCAAGGAACATTCCAGCCAAGTTTGGTCTAAATCGACCAAGTAGTTCTGGAGGAGAAGATGTTTAAAGAATTGTTGACACCGCTGGACGCAACAGGCCCCCCCCCCCCCACCACCACGGCCATGTTTTTCGACGGATCAAAATTTCACGAACAAATTTTGAAATGGGTCGCCCAAGGAACATATCTGTGAAATTATTTCAAAATCTGACCAGCGGTATCAGAGGAGAAGATTTTTAAAGAATTTCTTGGAAAATTCCATTTGGTTGCCATGGCAACCGGAGTTTTTGATGGAATCAAATTCTGTGAACACTTTTTAAAGAGGACCTCCCAAGGAACATTCCAGCCAAGTTTGGTCTAAATCGGCCCAGTGGTTTAGGAGGAGAAGATGTTTAAAGAATTGTTGACACCGCTGGACGCAACGAGCCCCCCCCCCCGCCCCGCAACCACCACGGCCATGTTTTTTGACGGATCAAAATTTCACGAACAGTTTTTGAAAAGGGTCACCCAAGAATCATATCTGTGAAATTATTTCAAAATCTGACCAGCGGTTTCAGAGGAAAAGATTTTTAAAGAATTTCTTGGAAAATTCCATTTGGTTGCCATGGCAACCAGAGTTTTTGATGGAATCAAATTCTGTGAACAATTTTTAAAGAGGACATCCCAAGGAATATTCCAGCCAAGTTTGGTCTAAATCGGCCAAGTGGTTTAGGAGGAGGAGATGTTTAAAGAATTGTTGACACCGCTGGACGTAAAGAGCCCCCCCTCCACCACCACGGCCATGTTTTTCGACGGATCAAAATTTTCTCTCACAATTTTTGAAAAGGGTCATCCAAGGAACATATCTGAAATTATTTCAAAATCTGACCAGCGGTTTCAGAGGAAAAGATTTTTAAAGAATTTCTTGGAAAATTCCATTTGGTTGCCATGGCAACCGGAGTTTTTGATGGATTCAAATTCTGTGAACAATTTTTCAAAGAGGACCTCCCAAGGAACATTCCAGCCAAGTTTGGTCCAAATTGGCCCAGTGGTTTAGGAGGAGAAGATGTTTAAAGAATTGTTGACACCGCTCGACGCATCGAGCCCCCCTCCACCACCACGGCCATGTTTTTCGACTGATCAAAATTTTCTCTCACAATTTTTGAAAAGGGTCATCCAAGGAACATATCTGTGAAATTATTTCAAAATCTGACCAGCGGTTTCAGAGGAGAAGATTTTTAAAGAATTTCTTGGAAAATTCCATTTGGTTGCCATGGCAACCAGAGTTTTTGATGGATTCAAATTCTGTGAACAATTTTTAAAGAGGACCTCCCAAGGAACATTCCAGCCAAGTTTGGTCCAAATTGGCCCTGTGGCTTAGGAGAAGATGTTTAAAGAATTGTTGACACTACTGGACGCAACGAGCCCCCCCCCCTCGACCACCACGGCCATGTTTTTCGACGGATCAAAATTTCACGAAAAAATTTTGAAAAGGGTCACCCAAGGAACATATCTGTGAAATTATTTCAAAATCTGACCAGCGGTATCAGAGGAGAAGATTTTTAAAGAATTTCTTGGAAAATTCCATTTGGTTGCCAGGGCAACCGGAGTTTTTGATGGAATCAAATTCTGTGAACACTTTTTAAAGAGGACCTCCCAAGGAACATTCCAGCCAAGTTTGGTCTAAATCGACCAAGTGGTTTTGGAGGAGAAGATGTTTAAAGAATTGTTGACACTACTGGACGCAACGAGCCCCCCCCCTCGACCACCACGGCCATGTTTTTCGACGGATCAAAATTTCACGAACAAATTTTGAAAAGGGTCACCCAAGGAACATATCTGTGAAATTATTTCAAAATCTGACCAGCGGTATCAGAGGAGAAGATTTTTAAAGAATTTCTTGGAAAATTCCATTTGGTTGCCATGGCAACCGGAGTTTTTGATGGAATCAAATTCTGTGAACACTTTTTAAAGAGGACCTCCCAAGGAACATTCCAGCCAAGTTTGGTCCAAATCGGCCAAGCGATTTAGGAGGAGAAGATGTTTAAAGAATTGTTGACGCCGCACGACGGACAACGGACAGAGCGTGACCCTAAAAGCTCCCCTTGAGCACGTTGTGCTCAGGTGAGCTAAAAATAGCATTTCAACTTTTAAAATGGTCAGTATGTACAACCTAAAAAAGAATCCATCCCTCCACAAGATCATAAGAGCAAGGGCAATAGTCACTAACCATCTTTAATTCAATTCCAAAATCAGAAATTAACAATCTGTTTGGCTGAGACTTCTCATCTAAGCCATTCAGCTAGTCTTGAAATATGAAGAAGCCCTATTATGTAGGATTAGTTATAAACTGTGCAATATGACATATATCAGATTACTTGATTGAATGGTGTTTTGAGCAGCTTTCAACATTATTTCAGTCATATCAAGAGGATAGCTCACTTATTCATGTATTTTCTGGGTTTCATTAGTACTAGGCTGGGGCCCTGAGGTGTCTTGCCCAAGGACACTCCCTTGAAAAACCCAGCAGATCAGGTTGGGCTTGAACCTGGGGCCTCCAGATTAAGAGACCCACACCCTACCACTGAGCCATGCAGGACCCCACATCTATAAAAGAACCAGACAAGCAAAAGATATATGGAATTCTAAACAAGAGGGTCATTGTCCCAAAAGCGCTCACCTGGATTAATAAAGTTTAACACATCATGGTTGTGATGATATAAACACATGAGTGTTATAATTTTTTTCCTAAGATTTGTCCCTGAGACCAATTTTTTTATCTGACATGACCCAAATTCAAAGATGTCCGATATATCAACAAGAGAAACATTCTGACAACATCTCATGTGTATCAGACTGAAAATATGGCTTCTACAGTGCACAAAAGGTTTTCTAAAATTTAACCCATTGACCTTTTTGACTGTATATGACCCAGTTTTAAAACTTGTCTGATAGGTCATTAAGAAAAACATTCTGACCATGTTTCATGAGTATTGGACTGAAAATATGGCCTCTAGAATGCAATTAAGGTTTTTCTAAGATTTGTGCCTGTGACCTACTTTTTGCCATGATATGACCCAATATCAAACTTATTTGATATATTATCAAGACAAACATTCTGACTAACTTTCATGAGTATCAGACTAAAGATGTGGCCTCTAAGAGAAAAAAGGTTTTTCTTCTAAGATTTAATCTGGTGACCTACTTTTCACCTGACAAGACTCAAGATATCATTAAGACAAACAAAATGACTAAATTTCGTGGTTTTTGGACTGCAAATGTGGCCGAATGTACACAAGGATTTTCGTACGATTTATCCTGGCCACCCACTTTTTGACCTGATGTGACTCTACATAAAGTGTGTCAAAATATTATTAGGACAAATATTCTGACCAAGTTTCATTAGTATCAGACTGAAAATGTGGCCTCGGAGCTAGAGTGTACACAAGTTTTTCTAAGATTTGTCCAGTTGACCTACTTTTTGACCCCACATGAAACAATTTTACACTTGTCTGAGATATTTTCAAGACAGACATTCTGACCAATGTTCATTAGTATCAGACTGAATATGTGGCTTCTAGAGTGCACACAAGGTTTTTTAAATACATTTTGACCTGATGACCTAATTTTTTTAGCGTACTTGACTCAATTTCAGCTTGTTGGAGATGTCATCAAAACAAACATTCTGACTAAGTTTCATGAGTATCAGACTAAAAATGTGGCCTCTAGAGCATACACAGGGTTTTCTAAGATTTGTCCCATTGACCTACTTTTTCACTCAATGTGACCCAATTTTGAAGTCGTCAAAGATATTATCAAGACAAACATT
The DNA here is from genome assembly GCA_946811185.2 of Hippopus hippopus. Lineage (NCBI taxonomy): Eukaryota > Metazoa > Mollusca > Bivalvia > Cardiida > Cardiidae > Hippopus > Hippopus hippopus. The sequence continues at coordinate 13,665,459 of OX328096.1, forward strand.
ATGATAACGTTTCACAAGTATCAGAAAGAAAATGTTGCCTCTAGAATGCACACACAGTTTTTGGTACAATTTGACCTGATGACCTACTTTTTGAGCCTACTTGACCCAATTTCTCACTTGTCCTCAGATATTATCATAACAAATGTTCTGACCAAGTTTCATGAGTATCAGACTGAAAATGTGGCCTTTAGAGGGCACACAAGGTTTTTCTAAGATTTTAACTGGTATTCAACTTATTGACCCAACTCAATCCAATAGGGAACTTGTCCGAGAATTTATTAAGACAAACATTCTGATAAAGTTTTGTGAGTACTGGACAAAAAATGTCGCCCTTACAGTGCACACAAGGTGATTGTTAACACCTGCAAGACAGACGACAGACACAGCACATCCACAAAAGCTCACCTTGAGCACATTATGCTCAGGTGGGCTAAAAAAGGAAAACTTTCAACAACATTCCATAATGTTTGCAATCAAATAAATAGTCTCACTGAAATAATACAAACAAGCATGTTGTGGGTGCAAAGGTGAATTAGCTCAATAACACACCTCATTATGGCTACCCATCTTTGCTAACCAAAGGTGACAAACACTAAATTGCTCTATTTGCCCCTGGCTGATCAAGTCAAAATTTGTAATCTCAGCCATGTACTACCTACTGGATTTCAATGGTAATCACCTCTAGAACAAGAAGGCAGTCTGACTGACAACTGTATCCCCCGCCGCCCCAGTCCCAAGTTTGATTACTGTTGAACCTAAACAGCACTTCAATGCACTGAGCCTTTTATAATCACGCTGCGATTGTTGTATCATGACTGAAATACTGTTGACGGACATAAAACACCTAGCCATCCGTCCATATCTTTGGCTGAATTGATGAATTCAAAGAAAATTGATGTATCAATATAATTTCTTGATGATATATAAACAAAGACAAAATCGGCAAACAAAAAATCCACAAACTACTAAAAAGATAGCTGAGCTTCAAACATTAGACCCATGACTGGGACCTTGGCCATCACATGTGACCTTGAACTGCCATGGATATGTGTTCTGCATATTTTCTTTTACTTAGGTCAATATGTTACCAAAGTTATATGAATATCCTTACAGGCTTGACATGAAAGCCAAGGTTCAAGTAATGACCTTGACCTTTAGCCAGCATAACTGAGACATGAGTTCTGTACATCTTCTCATCAAAAAAAACATTTTACCAAAGTTATAAGAAAAGTAGTACAGGTAAATCCTTTTGGGGTAAAGATATTGTTTAAAAAAGAACTCAAAGGTTCAAATTATTGCCTTTGAACTCAACTGTGACCTTGACCTTGAGTTGGCATGGTTGAAACATATATTTTGCACACAGTCTCACTGAGGTGAACATTTGACAAAAGTTTAATGAAAATCCTTTGAGGCATAAAGGACATCATGGAGCAGACAGGAAATCAAAGGTTCAAACTCATGACCTACCCAGAAGTTGTGCTAGCATGTTGTCATGAGTTCTTCACATTCCCTACCTGAACCAAACATTTCGCCAAAATTTTATGAAAATCCTTCCAGGGGTAAAGGCGATATGGAGCCGACATAGAAGCACCGGCTCAAACTTGTGACCTTCAATTGTGACCTTGACCTTGGGCATGGTTAACATAGGAGTTCTGCACATCATCTCACTAAGACAAATATTTGACCAAAGTTTAATGAGAATCCTTCCAGGGTTAAAAGAAATATGCAGCTGACATGACATTCAAAGCTCAATCCCATGATTTTCAACTGTGACCTTCACCTTGAGTCGGCATAGTTGAGAAATTGGTTCAACAATGATCTATTTGTATATGTAGTTTGAATTTGATAGCTTTTATACTTTAGAAGTTATGATCCAGAAAAAAAAAATCAAATTTGTAAAATAACTAGGGGCTACAACTCCAAAAAAAGGCAACAGAGTTTTGGATTTGAGCAGTGCACTTGTCCTCAATGTGATCTATCTGCATATGAAGTTTGTTTGAAGTCCATAGCTTTTATGCTTTAGAAGTTATGCTTCAGACAAAAACCCAATTTGTAAAATAATAAAGGGCAATAATTCCAAAAATAATGAAGACAGAGTTATGAATTTTATGCATTGCACTTGTCCTCAATATGAGCTATTTGTATATGAAATTTGAGGCAGATTGCTTTTACACTTTAGAAGTTATGCTCCATTCACAAAACGGATTTGTATATAAACTAGGGGCAATAAACTCTAACAATAGAGACAGAGTTATAGAACTTTGGTTCTGCACACTGCCTCACTAAGGTAAACATTTTGACCAAAGTTTAATAAAAACCTTTCAAACGGTTCAGGAGATATGGAGTGGAGAAGAAAGTGTTACAGACGAACAGTCGTATGGACAGACAGACGAAGGCCAATCCTATAATCCCCTCTCCACTTCATGGCTGGGTATTAATTAAAATATCGAAAACCAATCAAATGTTGTGTAATATAACCTTTTCTACAAAATCCACACACATACTTTAACAGTCATCACCTGGTGTTGGCATGTATCCTTAAACTTCATTCAACTGATTAGTTCCAGTGAATGCTGAGGAAATTATTGTTTTCACACACACACACACACACACACACACACACACACACACACACATATATATATATATTTTGGTATTGATTCCCAGCATATTTGACAACTCTCTCATGCAGTTGCTATTTTTATTTTTTCTTTTTGCTGATAATTTACATCAAAAATAACATGCTATTCGATTCATGCTTTTAAAACAGACTGCAACCAATGCATATCTCAGGGATCACAAATTTTGACTCTATAAGCAAAAGGTATATAAAACAACATAATGATCATCACCCTTGGCTAGCAAAGATGATGGCTTACCACAACAGAAACTGGTAGAGAGTATAAACAATATGCCTTGAAACTGTTATGCTTAATTTGTCTGTGATCTGTAGGTTTCACACCAATGCTCCAAGCATAACATAGTAACAAATTCCTGTAATTTTCAACCGTTAGTAAAACTATGAATAGATAAATAGTTATGTACATACAATCCAGGGATATTTCAGATGAAGCAAGCAAAACTATTTCTATACAGAACCCATTACTGTACAGATTAATTTTAGACCAAAAATTATGACAAAATCACATAGTGCACAAAAAATTTGTACAAAAGAAAAATATATTTATAATGGTATTGAAAACAATGTCAGAAAAGGAGCAAATGCATATGATAGACAAACATTCCTTTTCTCCCATTTTTTTCCCAAAGCTGTGAACCACATGGATGTAAAAAGATATATCAGTAATATCAATACAGTGATGATCTTCGTTTGACTTACATGTTGTCTAATGTGCACACTAATCGAATTGTGTATACATGTTGTGAAGCTAATAAAGCCTTACATTTATAGAACTTTGAATGTGAATAAGTATTCAAGTATCCTAAAAATTGATAAAACCTTTGTGCACATGTTTTGGGGTTTTTTTTTTAGTTTTAGAGTCATCCGATGGATACTGCTGAGATTTCTTCATTAGAAAAAAAGTCAAAAACTCATTTAGCATAAGAGTGCTATGAACAGAGAGTCTACAGGTGTCAATCATGAAGAGAAGGTATCATAGTTTATCCATTTTTCATCCTGGGGCTATGAATTCTGATTATTTTGCAGTATTCTGGTCTAAAGAGAAATTGTGATATTTGGGTTGTTTCACTATATTTGCAAGTTTTGAACTTACAACATACCCATCATTCTGTAATTGAAAAATCGTCACAGTTTCTATTGGGTTTACAAAGATAAGAAATTAACATTTTGTTAGTTTATAAGTAAATGCCAAAGCAAGATAATTTTAGTTAATGAACAGCAAAGTAAATCTTAACAGAAAAATTGTCTGTTTGTTTGTATTGGAGTTTAATGCAGATATAACAGCTTAGGTCATATCATGGTGCACCTACGCATGTGTTTCCTGGCATTCTCACACTAGTACTGAGACAACTTTTGTTCCAAGCCACTGAATACTTTTCTCACATGCATCAGAGGTGAGAGGGGAAAAGTTTGCCTCAACTGGGCATCAAACTCGCAACCACCAGGTCACAAGTCAGATACTCTAACCACTGAGCTACCCAGCCAGCCAAAGGAAAAAGTGTGCATCAAAGTATTTCGAGAGAAGATGAGTACATGCTCATCAAATATTACAACAAATTGTGATCCTTTTTCAAAGTAGACCAACATTCTATAGAATCCCACATTCTTTCAAAATTTAATCAATAATTGACCTGGTTGGCGTTTCTATAGTACACAATATTGTTCCAAAAACTCACCTATTAATCTGATCTTTTTAAACTTAACTAAAAATGGAAAATCCTAACACTGTTTTCATAAAACAAATATCCAGACAAACTAAATTTTGAAGCATCTAGATCACACAGAAGCAAAAAAATGTTGAAAAAATTCAAAAGGCCAAAGAAAAAGCTTGCCTTGAGTAAAACATACTCAAGTCAGCTATACACCGAATGGGCCCCTCTTTGAAAAGTCACAAAGATTATAGGCAACTTTACAAAAATAAAGCAATAATTATCATCATGAACGTAATGCATTAAACAAATATGATAAGGCATAAGTTAGTCTTAATGTGGGTTTAGTCAAATCTTTTTAAAGCATAAAGTGATTAATAGCAATATGTACATTCTGTTAGTCCACAATTCCATTTATTTTACATTAAAAAAATTAGAAAACCTGTCTACCATTCTATTTCTATACAGAATTCGTTAGGAGTAAAACTAACCCTTGCTATCAAAAATAGTTACATAAGTAGCTGATACCAATCACCATTATTTCAATTACATTATACAGTTTTGGCCAAATTAAGTCAACCCTAGCTGAAAGATTCGAAAATTTGCTTGAATTGAAAATAAACAATAATTCTAGGAATTGCAGATAAAAGAAACAACAGTATATAAACATTCCCAAGTTTCAACCAAGTTACACTTTTACATTGTACACTAGTAGAAACATTGAAGTATTTACTTGGTCTTGTCTAGAACTTTTAGCAAACTCTAATTTACCTAAGAAGTTTTTACAGCAATCTTTACTGACTATCCACTCAGAATTATGGAGAATCACTACAGACTTCCAAAGGCTATGTGAATAGAAGTAATAGAAGTATCCCGAATATGGCAACACAGCTGTTTGAGTGACATCAAATGATTCAGTAATTTACATGATATTAGAAATCAGAATATTCCCCATCCCTTCGTTTCTTACAGGAAGATTTTCTCTTACTACCCTTTATTGTACTACTCTTTGATAACAAACAGCTTTGAACATTGAAATTTTGCTTGAGTCACCTATGTCTAAGAGAAATTATGGCTTCATCATCAGTTTTTGAATGACTAATCATGAAACTGATGGTTAACACATGTTAAGTGTGTCTCACTAAAGTAATCGTCTACATAGAACAAAGAAGCTGACCAGAAAAACACTACGCAATGAATTTGTTTTTTCTCCAACTTATCTAATATCATTCTTCTCCAACTTATCTAATATTATAATGAGTAGTTTACATGGAAGGGTTTATACCTAAATGATCTGTCTATTTGATATCTATGCTGTATATATTTGAGCCTCATGATGCATTATGTAAATGGAATTGTGTATTTGAAGTGAATAGTGAGGTTACATGATCACTGAATGATCTTCTCAGCTTACCTGATTGGCAAAGGGCCATTGTAAGTACCCCTTGGGCTGGACATGTTGTTTACAGTTGGAACAAAAATATGGGGGGGAGTGGAAGTGGATACCATATTAGGGCTGTAAAAACAATCATGCAATGTCAATTTTTCAACTACAGAATTACTTTTGCCAAACCTGGTTAAGTTAATTATGCATTAAACTCTAAAAAACAACAGACTGCTTTTCTAATTATACTCTAAAACAAGCATAAGTCAACCACTTATGCAACAATTCAGATGATATTCAGCCTAACAGAAACAAACTTATAATTTGATACAAGAAACACACACAAAATAGGAGAAAAATATACATACAATGCTTTTTTTCTCCACAAGGACTATTATCTCATTGATTAAAATGGCACCTTTTATTGTTCCACTTTTTTTTGAAGTCACATTAGATTTTAGGAAGTTCAAGTGGAAACACAGAAAAAACATTTTTTGAAAATGATAACAACCTGAAACACAGAAAAAAACATTTTTTGAAAATGATAACTACCTAACAGTAAATCATTGATGATAATAATGACATTAAAGGGACTTCGATATCAGTAAAAATCATGAGTAATAAAGGTTATAGAAAAACACCTGGAACCTTCAAGATACAAGGACACGAATTAATAATTTAATTTTCCTACAAAATTAACATGAAAGCTTTATTTCTAAATAAAGGAGAAAAATAAATGCCCATGCAGCTGAACTGGAAACTACCATTTCTGCTTTTAAAATTGTCCCGAGTATCTAATTAGTGAGAATAAGTAATAGACAAAATGGTAAATAAAATGAAAACTTAGTTCTTGGCATGCCAAATGTGTCATTAGATACTTTTGTACATAGTGTTGACAGAATCAAACAACACAACATATTCAATCTGATCCCAGGTATTCACTGTCCTTTCTGTTAAGAGGTATTCCAGCCACAACAGCCTTGACTTTGCAACATCAGGGCCCTTACTACGACATTAACAAGAGGACCATGATGGTCCTATATCGCTCACCTGAGTACTAAGCAGTAAAGGTCTACAGTGAAGATAAATACCAAATATCAAAGTTCAAGGCCAAATGATTCTGACAGGGTATGTAACTGTGCAAAAAGCATTTTCTTGTTTTCCCAAAATGCTTTCACAACCCTTCTTCTTCAGGGTCATTGAAAGTCAAGATTGTATGGTAAGGGATTGAATTAACTTGGGAGGCCAGGCGTTAATTTCCTGGTCAAAATGGTGGTCGAATGACAATAAAGCTAATAAATGAGGTTAAAAAAACATCATTCGCTCATTGGTAAGACACAAATGAGACTTGTCTCAATGACTTTTTATCAAATGTCAAAGGATGTTGGCCGAGACAGTAATCAAGCCAGCGCAAACTGGGAACCCTAGACTAACAGCTCACAACATTACTGATTGATCTATCAGGGCTAGACAAGTCCAGTGTGTGAAAGGTAATGTAAAAGAATGTATCCATTTAAATCTAGGTGATATGGTTTAAGATAGAAAACAATTTGAAAACACAAATTTCTATTATACTACTTTATTGACAGAAGAATAGAAACACATATTGAAATAACAATTATACATAATCAAAAACATGATTTTATGTATCATTAGCTTCACAGTTACATGAATTTTAAATATTGTGAATGGTATCAAACCTTCAGTATTTACAAACTTCGAAAATGAGCTTATGGCAGGTACCTTCATCTTGAATGATTTTTACATAGCCGTTCAGTTAACCGGTTAGCAATTTTACTAACCGTTGCCATCCCTACAAAAATGCCAACCTAATTGTGATAACAAATGTTTATCATATCTTTAACTTTGAATGGCTACTTTTCCCTTACTAAAACTGATTTTTTTTCCAAAATTGATAGGCTTCAAGTTATTAATGATGTAAAGCAGCTATGCAAGTTTCACCAAAATCCAACCCAAACTACAAGCTTAATCCCTTAAACAGGAAATGTAAATTTTCAACTTGAAATGGCTACTTTTCCCATACTGTTTGTTGGATCTTTTTTTTTTTTCGAAATCAATAGGGTGAAGCTATTGATGAAACAAAGCAGCTGTGCAAGTTTCACAAAAATCTGATAACAAATGCAGACTTTATCACAAGAAATGGAAATTTTAAAGTTGAAATGGCTACTTTTCCCATATTATTTGTCTGATTTTTTACAAAATCAATAGGGTTGAAGCTACTGATGAGATAAAAAAAAAACTGTACAAGTTTCACAAAAATCCAACAAAAAATGCTGACTTCATCGCGTAAACAAGAAATGAAAATTTTCAACTTGAAATGGCTACTTTTCCCATATTGTTTGTTGGATTTTTTTTCAAAATCAATAGGGTTGAAACTACTGATGAGATAAACAAACTGTGCAAGTTTCATGGAAATCTGATAACAAATGCAGACTTTATCGCGTAAACAAGAAATGAAAATTTTCAACTTGAAATGGCTACTTTTCCCATACTGTTTGTTTGATTTTTTTTCAAAATCAATAGGGTTGAAGCTATTGATGAGATACAGCCTTTTCATTAATATTCAAAGTAGAAGGCTGGGATGACAAAGTAGAAGGCAGGGGAGGTCTTTGGGTCTTCCCCCAGCGGGGGTGCAGGGGGCAGCGCCCTGCTAGGGGGGCCAGGGGGGCAGAGCCCCCTGGCCGAAATTGAATTTAGAGCTTTCCAGAGGGTAAGAGATTAGCTCTCCTGGACTTAATTTATACCTTCTAGAATGTAAAAATATTCAAAAAATCTCTGAAGTTACTTATAATTTCAGGGAAAATGCAGTAAAATTAAAAAATGTTATGAAACTGTATTTTATTTTCTGCCTTATATCGAAATATACTTGGGAGCAGTTTGATCAGGGGTCTACAATAACCTTTTGGATAAAATTCTGAAAAAAATCACATCGCTGGTTACAGCAATTTTTTTCATTTTCTTGGCTCATTGACCAAATTTTTCTAGTTCTCAAATCTTTAATCATATTTTTGGAAACACTGTAGACCTAAGTCAGACTGCTTCCTATATAGGGTATGCAATGTGACATCCATTCTGTTTTATGGTTAAACAAATCTTACCTTCATATACAACAAAATGAATGCCTCATTTTTTTACAGTGTTCCCTCTAGCTTTTTAATTCCAGGGTTCGCTTACCTCCTGAGCTGTAAATCTGGGGTGTAAGATTCATATTAGAGGGTATGACAATAATGGTTCCCAACTAGACATAAAGCAATCCATATTGATGATTTGCAGCATAAAAGTCTGTTATGTTAAGATATTTATGTAAATTCACTGCTTAAAGTCATTAAAAAGCTGAAAAGGCAGTCTAACGTGACTCTGATCGTCACCCTGATCGGACAATGTCGAAGAGACATTTTGTTGTGTCATGGGTTTCCGCGTTTTTGCATCGATCAATTTTTCATGTTTTTTAATTTCTGGAAATGTATTTCTGCATGATTTGACAAAAAATTATCAGTAAGGGTAACAGGTAACTTGAAAACTTGTCATTTTACACAAAACAAGCGATTATTGGCCTTTTTCGTCCATGTATTTTTTACGGGAGGTCTCGCGTGTAACCAATATTTGTTGCCTGAAATTCAATTCTATAACGTGATTAACTCAAGAATTTGCGCGAGTGGGAACACTGTTTTACATGCATTTTTTTTTTGCCAGTGCTATGTGCTGTCAACTCAAATCTTACGTTCTGGAACTCAGATCATAATGCTGTAACCAGTGCATGTGAACAAGACAGACCGGACTTTTTTACTGACCATTATATATCTAGATACCGGTGTTCAAGTTTCAGTCGTTTTCTTTCAATTAAAGCAATGATCGGTAATGCCACACAGCCATGATGAATCTTTGGAATACCTACCACTGGAGGATTTCGCCTTTTTCGAGAAAAAGTTGGTTATTGTGGCCCGAGGCTTCATAATTAAAGGCCTTACCGGTGGTCCGAAAATTTTCTATCCGGTGTTGATATAAACAATACGATACGGTATCGCGGTATTAGGAAAGACATATCGAATCGATCGTGGATTCTCATTTATTGCTTTGATTTAAACATGAGCAAACAGAAAGAGTAGACTGTTTTGTATTTTTTTTTATGCACAAAGTACTATAATTTTCTACTTTCATTTTCTAACCTTGCTCAAAAAGTAGACGGCTGAAAATGTGAAATAGACGGCAATTTTGCCGTCGGCCGCCTCTTAATTAAAAGGCTGGAGATAAACAAACTGTGCAAGTTTCATGGAAATCTGACCACAAATGCAGGCTTTATCGCGTAAATAAGAAAAAGACGGACGGACGGACGACGGAAACCATGCCATGACATAAGCTCTGCTGGCTTTCAGCCAGTAGAGCTAAAAAACCATAATTTTCTAAGTGCAAAGATTATGTCAGTGAATACAAGCAGGTAAATTCATTGGCATAAAAGGTAAAGTTCTGGAAAGAAAACTGAATGACAGAAACCCACTTATTTTAATTTAAATATTCCACTCATGTGAGCATGACTATTAGCATTAAAATAAATCACTCTCCCTGAAAACAGAACATGCCCTATCCATAAAAACTTGAATATCGACATGAATCATGTATTATTGCAGTTTGATAATCAGTAACAAAATTTCTCTTATAAACAGGAGTTATTTCCCTTTAATTACTATTTAAATTATAGTCACTATATAAGTCCATCCTAAACTTTTGATCTCTGGCATGGGGCCAGTTTTGACCCCCAGGCCTATACCCCCCCAGGGCTATAATATCAGGGTTCCCGCTGGGCTTCACATTTGGCACTATTTGCAATAAATTTTTAAATGAGGCGCAAGAAAACATCAATTGGCGAAAATGACTGGTACAGGGATTTCGTATCAGGGGCTAAAGTTTTCCTTCTTTGTTCCTATGTTTCAAACTTGTGAACCCCGGGGCGGGGCCAGTTTTGATCCTAGGGGCATCATACGAACAAATTTGGTAGAGGTCCACTAGGAGATGCTACATACCAAATATCAAAGCTCTACTCCTTCCAGTTTCAGAGAAGAAGAATTTTAAAGTTTCCCTTCTTTGTTTCTATGTTTCAAACTTGTGACTCCCGGGGCGGGGCCAGTTTTGACCCCAGGGGCATCATATAAACAAACTTGGTAGATGTCTACTAGGAGATGCTACATACCAAATACCAAAGCTCTACGCCTTCTAGTTTCAGATAAAAAGAATTTTAAAGTTTTCCTGCTTTGTTCCTATGTTTCGCACTTGTGACCCCCGGGGTGGGCCAGTTTTGACCCCAGGGGCATCATATGAACAAACTTGGTAGAGGTTCACTAGGAGATGCTACATACCAAATATCAAAGCTCTACACCTTCGAGTTTCAGAGAAGAAGAATTTTAAAGTTTCCCTTCTTTGTTCCTATGTTTCAAACTTGTGACCCCCGGGGTGGGGCCAGTTTTGATCCCAGGGACATCATATGAACAAACTTGGTAGATGTCTACTAGGAGATGCTACATACCAAATATCAAAGCTCTACGCCATCTAGTTTCAGATAAAAAGAATTTTAAAGTTTTCCTGCTTTGTTCCTATGTTTCGAACTTGTGACCCCCAGGGCAGGGCCAGTTTTGACCCCAGGGGCATCATATGAACACACTTGGTAGAGGTCCAATAGGAGATGCTACATACCAAATATCAAAGCTCTATGCCTTCCAGTTTCAGAGAAGAAGAATTTTAAAGTTTCCCTTCTTTGTTCCTATGTTTCGAACTTATGACCCCCGGGACGGGGCCAGTTTTGACCCCAGGGGCATCATATGAACAAACCTGGTAGAGATCCACTAGAAGATGCTACATACCAAATATCAAAGCTCTACACCTTCTAGTTTCAGAAAAGAAGATTTTCAAAGATTTTGCTTTTTTATTCCTTTTGGTTGCCATGGCAACCAGAGTTATGGGTGGAATTCAATCTCTTGAACAACTTTGGTAGAGCTTCACCCAAGGAACATCCCTGCCAAGTTTCATCAAGATTGGCCCAGTGGTTGAGGAGGAGAAGATGTTTAAAGAAATTGTGGACGACGGACGACACACGACAAACGACGGACATTGGGCGATCACAAAAGCTCACCTTGAGCACTTCGTGCTCAGGTGAGCTAAAAAAAACCCTACTCTATTGCACAGTAGTCAAAGGTTAAACCCCAGTACATCAAATAATTATACTGAAATGGACATTTTCAGTTAGTTAAAAGGACTTGAACAGTTAACATACTAAGAGGCACATCATTGTTAATACATTACATTTCGTCAATAGCTTTTCCTGCCTTTCAGCAAACCAATTTGAAAAGCATTGTGGCAAGGAAGGAGTTATGTATAGGTAGACAGCAATTTTCCCTTGTGCCAAAATGTTTTCATGTGTACTCTTGGACAAAACCATAATTTATGCCTATTTTATAAGGATGTTATCAGCATGGTCAGCTGTAAATTTATTTCAGGCTGTGATAACTAAGGTCAATACTTTAGCTCTAGGCTATACCAAACAGCAAAATGTTAGACTCATCAAATTCAAAGCATTTGGAGACAACAAATCAAATGTGGCTCAAATGATGAAATTTGTCTTTGATAGGGCTAGAAACATTGTGGGAAAAGTAGAAATGCTAGCCACAAACATTTTTCTTCTATTTCTACAATGTTTTTAAAAGCCTTATTCAAAAACTCTGAATTGTTTGGTAAAGGATTAATTCAGGTGTTAGAACTAAGAAAAAAAAAATCTTCCACCAAAGATGTTAAAACAGCAATAGAAACTATTTACCAGAGAAAATTTGCAAACAAAAATCAAGTGTATACAATGATTCATATGAGGGACGTTCAAAAATAACATAGACATATGTTATAAAAACTACTCACTAGTTGATAAGGAGCTATAAAAAATGTAATCACTTTTCTTTGGAAATCATAAGTAATCAGAGAATGTGTTTTTTGTACCAACTTTATTGATGCTGTGGGCACACTGGCTGTTTGTTTCACCATGGTAACAGGCACCCGTGGCAGTCTATTTGCTCTTTGGTATACTTTTAATAACTTATAAAACAGTTGCGAACCTATAAATTTGCTCGAGATTATGCCCAGATTAGGTGTAACGTCATTACCATGTTTCCCGAAAAAAAGATGTCATTTGAATGTTGTAAACAGAAGTAAACAATTCTTTAAGTTCACTGATATTGAATGTTGCACACAGAAGTAAACAACTCTGTAAGTTCACTGATACTAACATCAATATGTTATGTCATGGCCGCAAATGATCATAATTATTCAAAATCATGCAGTTATCAAATTCTGCCAAGATCTTGGAAAAACACCATAAGAAGCATAAAAGATTATAAGAGAGACACCATGGAAGACTTCTGTTGGTTGTGCACTTGTTCTTAAGAGGTAAAAATGGTTTGAGGACAGTGGAGATTCAATTCAAGAGCATGCAGGTTGAGGGCAGAAACTAAAAGTTACAGAGGAAACGTTGACATTGATTCCTGATACTCTGGATGGAGACAGACAACTGATAATGCACATCCTGATCAAGATTTTTGACTTAGTTTAGGAACTGCCTACACTGTACTGACATAGCAGTTAAAAGTGTTTGCTATCTTTCCCTCCATTAGGAGACAACTCAAAGGTCACTGGTTCAGATCGCTACAAGAACTACAGATTGCGACTACTAACATAGTTTCATAGTATTATCAGGAATGGTACAAGGATGTGTACAAGTAATGGATCCACCTGCACAAGTGATGCATTGAACTTAAGGAGGAATAATTTGAGAAGAAATGAACTCCTCTAGAACACAACATTCATCATCCAAAAGATAACGATGTTGCTGACATCGTCCAAACCCAGTTGATGTACCCAGGGTTCATAGGAATGACTCTCTTTGAGAGCCTGTAACTTTACACAGTCATCAGAACTCAACCAAACTTAGTGACAAGATGGCAAAATGATACAAAAACACACTGACATAATTTCTATCATCATGCTACATGGCAGTGTAAAGTTGTTAAGAAAATTCCTCGTAGAACCATTTTCTATAACAGTGAAAAGGAAAAAAACAAGACATGTCCAGTGTTGTCAAAATAAGCTGATTGGCGATTGAAATCATCCCTTAAAATCGCGTTTGGATCGGTTAGTTTTGCCGTTGATGCGAGTTTTTTTTTTTTTTTTTTTACCGCCTGGTTTGTTTATATTTGTTTGAATTCCATCAGAATCCTTGAATTTTTAAGACGTTTTATAATGAATTCAAGCTTAACGAGAAACCTCCTTTACACTCCATGAACTTAAAAACTATTTGGAAAAACCAGTCTAAAAATAAATGTTGCTTGTATCAAAATCGCAACGTCTTTTAACCTACTAAGTCATTGAGATTCTCTTTAAAATCAAATTGCTTTGTCAAGTGTCCAGTTGTTATGGTTTTGGCCAATAATTGTCTTGAGTTTTCGCAGTGCAGATTTTTTTTTAATTTTTGGAACATATCTCAGCCTGCTGAAAAAAGAAAGAATACACCCGAAGAGCATCCAGAAACGCAAAGAGTATATGAAACAAAGCACCAGTGCCCCTATCAGCATAATTGGAAAGATTATTTCAAAAGGATACTTCATGACGAATTTTGAATCATCAGGCCCCTTCGTCACTGGATTGATGCAGTAACTTAAAACTATGCACATGCTATTAAAAAACATGATATACATGATATACTGTATTTCTAACATTTCTGCAGCTGCTCATTTGTTACTTTTGTCATAAATTTTGGCGTAAATTAGAGGTGGGAGAAATATTGAGATTTCAGACCCCTTACCATTTCGACCCCATTTTTTCCCCCTATTTTGAGTGATACTCTTGGGACACTCATACCCATATCTCTATTTTTCAGATGCCTATAATATGTGTCTTACATGCTTGTCTGATGTTTTTAGCACTTTCTAGGAAAGGTGGCCATTGCACTACGCGGTACAGTTGTCACAGGCCTAAATCTATTTTCTTTTCACATGTATACATACATACTTTGCTGATAGCCCATCTGCATTTAGTCATTTTTTATTGTATCACACAAAAAATTCCATAATTATCTGGATCGTATTCGCAGGATTTGCGTGGTCTGCATCCAAATGTTTAAAAAAAAATAATAGATTATTGATGTGGAGGAGCAGGATGATGATCTGTTGGCTCATGATGTAGCCATTCTACAAAACAAAGCATACAAAATGCTGGTGAATCTAATTTATTCAATAAAAATCAAATGAAATAATAAAAGCAAGTTGATCAATCAAAACTTACTTTTTTATAACTTTGGAGGGATCCCTGATAATCAGGAGGACACCCAGGTAATAAAGTTAGGGATTCCTAGTGGATCCCAAAGAAGACAAAAAAAAAAAAATTGTGTCGAACCCTGGAAAGCCGATGAATTTGCTGAATTTTGGCTTTACAGTGGACAGTTATGACTCAGGTATGTTGTCAGAAATTTAAAGGTTGCTTAATTTTTTCACAAGCAGATGAAAAAAAAAGGAATAAATTGCACAAATATACAATTCGTTTCAAGGCATATAACTGCACCAATATATTTCTTACCCAATTAGATCTCGGCGGCAGTAAAGCTTGACCAGTACATGTATATTTTATAACCTCAAGGCTGATTCCGATTTATTCTTTCCTATACATACAATGTTGGCATGAGAATATGCATTTATAAGAACAAAGATGAAACACACTTCACACCAGAAACGCAAATTAAATGAATGACAAAACTAGAGTCTATAAACAGATAATCTTTAAACAACAGTCGATTACAAAAACTCTTTCACTCGTATTCTATATCGAATGGCAGTATTTTTCTGTAAAAATCCACCTTTTCCCAGTGCAAAAAGCTTAGGATGTATTATTACAAATCATCTATTTTATTAAAAAAGTTTAATATTATTTTCTCCAAAGAGCAAATATAATGTATTTTGGCAAAGACTAAGAAGGAAGAATGAAGGGATTTGCATGCAAGCAGATGGCTTCCAAGGTGTTTAGAATTGCTGAAATTCAATTTCGGCTGGGAGGCTTCACCCCCCTGGTCCCCCTTCTAGGGCGTTGCCCTGGACCCACAAGGGGGTCTGGGGGGCCCCCTTGACCCCCGGCCTGATCTGTTAGAATTCAGTTTTGATCTGTTATTTTAAAACATTTTGACAACCCCTGATGTCACTAAGAAGTGATTGATGCTCCTGAAAATAATATAACCTTTTCCTGTGAGTTGTGAACATGAACACTGATACACATGTATGTACAAAACTCTTACACTTTTGAACTTGCTGTGACCTTGACTTTTCACTTACAGAGAAGGATCTTGCGCAAGACACATCATTTATTTGCAGCTGAAAATTCTGTGATGTCATACAGAAATTCAGTCATAATTAAAAGCCCTACAGGCCGAACACCAACAGCAGCCCCAGAATATATATTTGACTTTGCTGTGACCTTGACCTTTGAGCTACATACATGACTCTTACTTAAAACATTCTGTCCCAGTGTGATTAATATGTTTGCAGAGTTATTCTGATATTCAGTGATAAAAACAGAAATTTGACCTTGCTGTGATTTTGACCTTTGACCTATGGACATAGTTCTTTTGCCCAACATTGTCTTCACATGGTTGACCATTCCGCAAAGTTGAATGAAACACATTCATAAACAAACAAGAGGGCCATGATGGCCCTGAAGTCACTCACCTGAGCCTTTTGACCAAACATGATCCATTTTAAATCTCTTTTGAGGTATCATCACGAACATTCTAACATGCTTTCATAATTATTGGATTGAAAATTTGGCCTCTGACTTGTACACAAGCTTTTTCTAGACTCATCCAAGATGTCATCAAGACAAACAAAGTTCCATGAATATTGAACTTAAATTGTGGCCTCTAGGGTTTTTTTAAGATTTGACCTAGTGACCTAGTTTCAAACTGGTTTATGATGTCATCATAACAAACATCCTGACCAAGTTTCATAAGTATGGGACTAAAAATGTGACCTCTAGAGCGTACTCAGGGTTTTTCAAAGATTTAACTAAGTGACCTAGTTACTGACCCGATGTGATCCATTTTCAAACTCATCCATGATGTTATCAAGTAAAAGATTCTGACCAGGTTTCATGAGTACACAATTTTTTTTCAAGATTTGTCCCAGTGACCTAGTTTTAGACCTGACATGACCCCTTTTCAAACTCCTTCTAGATAAAATTAAGACAAACTATGTGGCCTCCAGAGCTTATACAATACTTTTCTAAGATTTGACCTAGTGACCTAGTTTTTTACCCAACATGACCCATTTTCAAACTCATCCAAGATATTATAAAGGCAAACATTCTGACCTAGTTTCGTAAATATTGGACTAAAAATGTAGCCTCCAGAGCTTATACAATGTTTTTCTAAGATTTGACTTATGACCTAGTTTTTGACCCAACATGACCATTTTTGCATTTGTCTGATATATCATCAAGACAAACATACTTAGCAACTTAAAAAGAGTATTGAACTGAAAATGTGGCCACTAGAGCTACACTAGGTTTTTCTAAGATTTGACCTAATTACCTGGTTTTTGACCTGACATTACCCATTTTCGAACTTGTCCATAATATCATCAAGACAAACATTCTGACCAACTTTCAAAAGTATTGGACTGAAAATGTGGCTTCTAGAGCGTACACAAGGTCTTTCAAAGATGTGACCTAGTGACCTAGTTTTCGTTCTAACATGACCCATTTGCAAAGTGGCTTGAGATATTATCAAGTCAAACATCCTCACTAAGTTTCAAGAGTATCAGACTGAAAATGGCCTCTAAAGTGTACACAAGGTTTTTCTAAGATTTGACCTAGTGACCTAGCTTTTGACCCAACATAACCCATTTTCAAACTCACCTGAGATATTATCAAGGAGAATATTCGGAGCAAGTTTCATGAGTATCGGACTGAAAATGTTGCCTCTAGAGCGTACACAACAATGACGGACGATGCATGCCGCACACCTGACGACAGATGCCAGACTTGGCATGATCACAAAAGCTCACTTTGAGCACTTTGTGCTCAAGGTGAGCTAAAAAGGTACAGGCCAGACAAAAAAATCACCCCCAAAATTATCTTTTACTTATTTTTGACCTTGCTGTGACCTTGACCTTCAACCTACTGATATGGTTCTTGCACCCAACACATTATCTTAATGTGGTTGACCATTCTGCAAAGTTGTACTGACATTCATACAAAATGAAAAATGTTGGAGTCAGCCACAAACACTATCTGCCAAAAGAAAAAAAAAATTTGACCTTGCTGGACTTTGACCTTTAACCTATGGACCTGACTCTTGCGCATGATACACCATGTGGTTTCTATTTATGCAAAGTTATTTTGAAATTAATTAAAAGAAAAAAAAATATGGCCTGGACACAAAAAATGACATTTGACCTTTCCATGACCTTAACCTTTGACCTATGGACATGATTCTTAAACACTATACATTGTCTTTATATGATTGACAATCAAACATTGTTAAACTGAATTCATAATCATAAACAAAAAAGTTACAGCCATTCTTCTCTTTGTAAACATATTTGATCTTGCTGTGACCTTAACCTTTGACCTAGTGACATGGTTTTTACACACAACAGATTGTCTTTATTTGGTTGACATTTCTGCACAGTTATACTGACATTCCTTCAAAAATAAAAATAGTTAAGGTCAGCACAAACACTTCCAGCCAAAAAAAACAACAACAACTGACCTTGCTGTGACTCTGACCTTTAACCTATGGACATGGCTCTTGCCTATGACACATCAGGTGGTTACTATTAAGGCAGAAGTTATTTTGAAATCAAGTGAAAGGGAAAAAGTTATGGCCTGGACACAAAAACAAACATTTGACCTTGCCATGACCTTTACCTTTGACCTATGGACATGATTTGTTCAGCGCAACACACTGTCTTTATGTGGTTGACAATTCTACATTGTTATATTGAAATTCATTCATAATAAAAAAAGTTACAGCTGGACACAGATATAACCATCCAAAATCTCTCTTTTTAAACACATTTGATCTTTCTGTGACCTTGAACTTTGACATGTGACACATTATTTGGTTGACAATTCTGCACAGTTAAAGTGAATTCATTCAAAATTAAAAAAGTTACAGGCCTGACTTGAACTCTATTCCAGAAAAATGAATTTGACCTTGCTGTAACCTTGACCTTTAACCTACTGACATGACTGTTCCGTAGTGATTAACCTTTGTCCTGTTAACATTTGTACCAAGTTACTTTGAAATTGAGTTATAGGGAAAAAATTCATGGCCTGGACATGAAAACAGATGAATGAATGTACAGACAGACGGTCAAACAGACAAAAACTATATGCCCCACAATTTTCTTTTTTTTTTTTGGGGGGGGGGGGGGGAATTAAAAACAAAAACAAAAAAACATTAACCTTAATTCTTGTTTGCCTCTGCTTCAAAATAATTTCACTTATATCGCAGTTAACTGCATTCATTATTTCCTGGTACTTTAACTAGTACTACTTCAGATAGAAATACAGAGCAGACAAAAGAAGGCATACAAGTCAAAAGGCAACTGTTTTTACAAAACACACTTCTTCACTAGGTTTTAACGAGTTGGTTCAACCCTCAAGCTCTCAACCCTCAATGATGGGAGATTAAAATTGTGATAAAGGCAACAGATCGTTAAAGAATGCCTTGTCAAATTATTACAAAATTTGGTACTTTAATAAACATGTCTTGATCTAGAACAGTTTCAAAGAATTAGCCTTGATTAATTTGGACATGATAGAATGATTTATGTACATGAAAATTTCAGAACAGAAAAATATAAAAGATGATATCTACATTTTTAGAAAGCATAGAAATTTGGTGGCAAAAAAGAGGTTCACTGTCAGCAATTTCTCAGCTTATGATGTTTGCAACAATTGTCCCCTGGCCATTCAACCAAAATGCAATTACACAAGATGTTGTATCACAAGAACATCTGATTGATCAAATTATCTGTTAGGGGAAGACCTTTGTAACTGCCGACAAACAGATGGATGATGCAAGATGATCATAACAGCTCACCTTTGGCTTTGTGCCCTCTGGTAAGCAAAACTTAAACAAATTTTAATTATAAAAGCTGGCAAAACTGAGTTGGTAAAATTACAGTTATAAAAAAATGTGAAGAGACATTGTCTATGCATTAAGATAACTCTATCTAATTACGTTTTATGATTTATATCCTATTCAACTACAACTTTATTTATAAGATGAAATGCAAAACTTCCACAATCCAAAGGGCAATTAAGCCCTTTCTTTGTAAAATTAGTCTGCCTTTTTTTTACATCAAAAACATTTTGAAATGTTATAGAAAAACAAGCCATCACCCTGTGAGCAATGAATTTTGTTTTTTCTTCTTCATTTTCCTTGATTTACAATCTTAAATTCATCCAAAATTATCAAAAGAATTCATTAGAAGGCAACCCAGCCCAAAGGACACAGCCATACAGGAAAAGGTATCATTAGTAAGGGTATACAGCAGGAATAAATGATTTAAACTAGTCTAATCTTCACCTGATGCTGTTTAAGATGAGTGAAATTCTGAGGACATAGTAAAACAAAATTACTACTATAAGAGGGAAAGTCTTTATCCATAAAACATCATGCTTTCTCTAAAAATCTATGTCAAAGGTTCTCATTAGAATGCTGGCATGTACGGTAATACATGAATCTAAGTGCTGACAACTAGTAGCCAGGTTCTTTTGCCTGACTTGTATTTCTTCTTGTGTAATGTATCTATATTAAGTGATTTGTACACACATAGTAGGGTTTCCCCTGACCCCAGTTTCTTTGAATTTGGACCCCCAAATTTTCTGAATGTCCCCTCAAAATTTATAAGTGTGCCTTCTTTCATTCATTTGGAGGGTTCAAATGACCCCCACACCAGAAAGTCCAGGGAAAACCCTGACAGATGACAATAAGATATGTATAGACTAAACTTATGCCAGCTTCTACATGATTCTTTGAGTAGTCTTGAAATTGATGAGTGTGCAAAAATAAACTATAACTGCTTTGATAGTTAAGAAAGATGCTCATACTAAACATTCAAAATTCAAAATTGTCTCTTCATTGAGGCAAAATTATTCTTCAACACTTAAGGGCAGACATCCATAAACTGCTTCTTATAAATCCACAAATTGTGTTGATAATTGTACAAAGTTTCAATACAAAGACATCAAAACTCAGGGACAACTTTGCAAAACAAAATACCATGTAACATTCACTATTCACAAACATGTCTAACTTCAAAAGGAAGCTAATTCTTCAATGCTACGAGGCAGACATCCCACAAGTCAGACCTACACATTTGGAGTTTGTACTTCACTGTTTCAGAAAAAAATCCAAGATTAGCAGTGTTATCTGGCCTTTTTCTAAACTTTTTGCAAATCAATCTATCTCTTTACCAGACAACAAATTTTTGGAGTTGTTCAAATTCGTAAGTGTCGTAAAAACTTGGAATTGTTTGGTAAAGGGTTAGGTTATGTTAAGCACATGACGGTTTAATCCCCAAGTACAATTCTGGTAACATTCACCCTTAGAGTGCTACATAAATATGAAGTGGATATCTATAGTCAGACAAAAAGTTGATTTGACTTGTTATTCCAAAAATAGCAAACAGTGTAGATAAAAAGATCAGACCACACATTCTGTGAATACTGATCTTGACCTATCAATAGTGCAAAAGCATCTTAAGTTGTACCTTGCATTTTACAGGCTAATATCTATTCAACTAGAGGCGCTTGAGCGCCTGTATCGCTCCACAGGCCTGATATTTCTATAATGGCGAAAGGAAGTTTTTAACAATTATCATTCAATCCTGCATTTTAGCTCACTGAAGAAACAATTTGGTAGACAACCACCATAGGAACTTACCTGCAAAACAACAATGAAATCCAATGAATAGTTTTAGAGAAGAAATTTTTAAAAGATTTTACTTTATACCATTAAAGGAAAATGAGTCTCCCATAAAAGCCATGTTTTTTGACAGATCTTTTTTTTTTTTTTTTTGAATTCTGTAAACCTGTATCTAAGGAACATTCCTGCAAAATAATAATGCTATCCAAATAGCGGTTTGGGAGGAGAAGATTTTTAAAGGTTTTTTACTTTGGTTGCCATGGCAACCAGAATTCTTCATGGAACACAATTATTTGAAGGAATTTGAAAGAGGACCACCAAAGGAACATTCCTGTGAAATTTGGTAAAAATCCAGTCAATAGTTTCTGAGGAGAAGTTTTTTAAAGAAAAAGTTTACGGACGCACGCACGGACGAACGGACGGACGGACGCACGACGGACACAACGCCATGACAATAGCTCGCTGGCCTTCGGCCAGTGGAGCTAAAAATTACACAGCTTAATAAGACGGAAACATTAGATAGCATCCCAAACTATCTTGATATTGTCAGTATGGTTATTCCTTCCACCAGTTTGTTTTCAGGAATGAGCGTCATAATGGAAAACTACTCTGATCAACAATCATAGAAGAAAACAACTAACATGGACAATTTTCTACAGTTGCTTACATGATTTGAAGACATCTGGCAACTGAAACCTAAACAGAGATCCACATACCAACTGAAAGTAACTCATTTATATGTCATGCTAAGGGTTGAACAATCCAGATAAGTGAAAGTATTCCTATCCTGTAAATTTCTTTTCCTCCAGAAAATCTTTTTTGTTGGTACTCATGAGAATAGTCCACATACAATAATACAATGTATACAAACTTTAAGAAATAATTATGATTTATCAATTACAAAAAATGAAATCTTACCTGTAAAGAAACACACAATACAAATAAAAACAATTCAGTACCAGCCTCAAAATGAGGTCAATATAGTTTGAACTAAAAGGAGTTTAACAATCAACTAAAACAGAAAAGATATTAAAGGTTTCATAAATGTCTGAAAAAAAAGTCCATTAACCCTTTACCAATTGACAAAATTTTTGATAGGGCCAAATTGAAAGCATTTGCAGATGACAAATTAAATGTAGTTCAAATGATGATTTCTGTCTAAGATGGGGTAGAAAACGTTGTGGTAAAAAAGGGAAAATGCTGGTTACCAGCATTTTCTTCTTTTCCCACAATGTTTTCAAAAGGTTTATTTCTAAGGGTCGTTAAAACTCGGGATTGTATGGTAAAAGGTTAAATATCACAATCAGTTCAATAATTACACTGTATGCTTGCACATGGATCACTGGCTTGTTTTACCGAGGATATTACAATAAGTTCATGATCGTTATTTAATGTTGCTTCAAACATTAGGTTGAATTTGAAATACTGATACAAATTATGAAACCAATAATACCAATACACTTGTCTAAATAAATTCAAAAACATATACTGACGGAAAAAGTTTAGCAACAAATTTCAAACTAACACTACTTTACAAAAAAGCAATTGTTAAAATCCAAACCTTATACGCATAGTATGCATGTCGACTGAGGTTAGCCCCATAGCATTTTTATGTGCTATTGTCTGTCTATCCGTGATATTGGGTCGATTTACGAAAATCACGCTCTGTGCGTGCACAAGCCTAATGTCTGTACACGTTTCAAACTGCTACATGTGGATAGACTGATCATTTATCGAAATAAAAGAAAATGCTTAAAAAATCTTTGAAAATTGTTATGGGGAGCCGACCTGGTATGACATTAGATCAACGTCAGATGGCAATCGGTATGTTGATAGGTGGTATAAGTGCAAGTAACGTTGCACGGCATTTTGGTGTTCACAGAAGCACAGGCAAGACACCAGCAAACCGGACATGTTGCAGACAGGCAACGTTCGGGGAGGCAAAGGAAGACTTCGCCACATGCAGACAATTACATTATCACTTTATCAAGACGTAACCGCTTTTGGTCCAGTAGCAAAATCGCTAGTCATGTTCGAAATGCGACTGGTACAAGAATTTCATCTCGAACAGTATGTAATCGTCCGAGGTCTACAGGTTTGAGAGCCTATCGACCGTACGTTGGCGTTCCACTTACGTTACGTCATCGTCAAGCAAGGTTTCAATGGGCTAGAGCTCATCGGAGATGGACTAGAAACCAATGGAATGAAGTTGTTTTCACCGATGAGTCTCGCTTTAATGTTGACTTTGGCGGTGGACGAGCCAGAGTGTGGCGGCGACGGGGTGAAAGATTCCTTGCTGAAAACGTCATTGAACACGATCGTTATGGCAGAGGTAGCGTCATAATATGGGGCGGGATAAGTCACAGAGCAAAGACAGACATTATCATCGTTGCAGGAAACCTAACAGCTGACCGATACTGCAACGAAATTCTTCATCTTGTGCTTATCCCGTTTTTACGCAATGGTCATGTACATATGCTGCAACAGGACAATGCCCGCCCTCATACCAAACTTGGTTGTTTTTACAGTGACACGGTGTTCGTACACTTGCATGGCCTGCCAAATCCCCAAATCTCTCGCCTATTGAGCATCTGTGGGATCACCTGGGACAGCAAGTGCGAAAACGTCATGACGTCAATAACGTCCAAGACCTCAAACAGATTTTACGCAGAGAGTGGGAAAGAATCCCTTTGTACATTGTAAGAACCCTCATCGCTAGGATGAGGCGAAGGTGCACAGCTGTCATTACCCACAGGGGAGGTCACACACGATATTTACTGTGACATTTCTTTCTGCTACTGATGTCAATTTACGTCTTCGAGTAACCTCATTTTCAAATTGGCTTGATTGGATTTCACATCCCCCAGTCAGTTAAAGAGTAAATGATTGACTGGCGACAGGTTTTTTCCTCCATAAACCCCCTATAGTTGCTCAATTCCTAAAAATATCGTGTGTTGCTAAACTTTTTTCCCTCAGTATATATTTTCAAAAATGCTACAGCTAATCTACCATATAAAAGTAAGCTATATTTACCTGCTAATCGAGGGAATAGATGGAGTTGGATTCAATGGCGTATGTATATTATGACCAGATGGATGAATTGGCGGTATACTGGGTGAATCTTTGTGAGAAATAGTATTTTCCTTGTCTTTTTCTTTGTTAGCAACTCTTTCACCAATCTCAGTTTTATCCAAATGCTCCTGTTTTTCTTTATCACCGTATATGTCACCTTTCTCTTTATTTTCATTTTCAAGTTTTGACTCAAAACTTTTCCTATCATAATCATCTAATTTACTTTCAAGTCTTGATTCTAAATCTTTCTCTTTCTCTAACTTGTCTTTCTCACTTTTTACATTTGCATCTTTTTCTGGTTTATCATCCCCTTTTGATTTATCTGCCTTTGGTTGCTTTTGACTTGTTTTATCAAATTTGTCTGATTTGTCTTTTTCAACAAGTGTCTTTTCTGGCTTATCAGGGTGTTTCTCTTGTTTAGAATCACTTTTTTCCTTTTCATTTGACTCCCCAGACTTTGACTGAGATTTGTGTTTTACATCTGTATGTGGCAAGGATGTTGAAGTTGGGGTAGTAGTGTTTGGTGGTGTTGTCTTCGTGCTCTTGTCTGGTGGATCTGCAAGCTTTCGTTTTGATTTATCCTCAGAGCTGTTTTTGGATTCCTGTAACATGATAAAACAGATGCACAGGCACAAATTATTGAATTTTTCATTTCCATAAGCTATTCATTAATTCCCAATTCTAAAAATCTTTACACAAATGGACTTTTGTACAGACAAATATGGATGGTCAACTTATACATAGCCACCTTTGTCAAAATGCTACCAACTAAGTGAGATACTTAACCCTCTCCCACCCCTTTCAAGTGTTAACTACTCTAAGCTAGAAAGCTTATGAAAACATTGTGAGAAAAGGAGAAAATGCTGGTTACCAGCATTTATTCTTTTTCCCACAATGTTTTCTACTCTATAATAGAACTTAAGCTCATTTATGTTATCGTCTCCAGATATTTTAAATTTGGCAGAGTCTAAAATTTTTGCTTGGAAAAGCGTTAATGGTATCTTTATTGTAACCTCCAGTTTCTTCAATTCATTACCCCATAAAAATTATCTGCAGAAGACAGCTTGAAAGTATTACTGTAAAACAGGGCTAAACAAAATGAATGTTGAAAAATGTAATCAGAGTGGAATAGGAACAATGGCATGAAACATACCAAGCAAGTAACATTCATATTCCGAACTCTACCTATGTACAATATGGATTCAAATATTTTGTACTCACATGGTAGTATTAAAGCAATTTGATTGGTACATATACTTTTTGGAAAAAACTAAACTAAACATGACTTTCACAACTACTATGACTGAATAGATCATGATGATAACAAAAACTATGTCTGAACTTTCATTAAGAAAAATAAACATCTAAACCACTGAAAACATCAACATGATTAATTTGCATATGAACATAATTTCACCAAAGGAATGGGCTATGCTCTGGTAAAAGGGGTTTCATGCATCTGCAAAAATTATTGACCAATCACAGTCTGCAAAGTCCATGCAGGCTGGCATAAGTAGGCTGGCATGGGTCAAAACTTTTTGTTATTGGTCAATTTTCTGCATGACTAGTCTACCTCATGATTCAGCAGACTGTTAGACAAAATGGATCTTATGTATCTATGATTATGTGATGTCTTGCTTGTTACACTGCATTTTGGAGATGCATTAACCCTTTAGCACACAATCCAAAATTCTAATGACCCTGAGGAAGGAGGTTTTCAAGAGCATTGTGGGCAAAGAAGAAAATGCTGGTGACAGGCATTTTCTCAGTTTCCCACAATGTTTTCTACCCTATCAAAGACAAATTCCATAATTTGAGCAAAATTTAAAATGTCTGCAAATTCTTTCCATTTGGAGATATCTACATTTTTCTTGGGTTGTAAAACGGCTCCAAGTGAATAACAAGCACAACTGTGACTCAGGCAAGCAGAAAGATACCAATTTTATAAAGAAAATCAAATCTTACCTCTTTATGAGTTGTCTTATTATCACTTTTGGACTGAGATTTATTTTGATCTACTTCCACTTTCTTTGTTAATGGTATTTTTTTCTTTTTCTTTATGGTAGTTTTATTATTAGAGGCATTTTCAGCACCGTCCTTTTCCCCCTCTTCTTTGTCGTGTTGTAAAGAGTTTATGAGGGGATTTTTTTCTTGTTCTCGTGTGATTTTTGCTTTAAGATCATGCACAAATTTTTGAGCAAAACCATCCCTTGTGAAGAATTCATGCTTCAACAGAGCAGAACATGAGGGCCTTGAATCAGGATCAAGCTGAAGACATTCCTGGAAAGATAAAGAAAGAAAAGCAAATGAGAACATGACTGTACAATATTCTTAATAAGAGGGCCATGATGGCCCTGAAGTCGCTCACCTGAGTCTTTTGACCAAACATGATCCATTTTCAATCTCTTTTGAGATATTATGAAAAACATTCTACCAAGCTTTCATAATTATTGGACTGAAAATTTGGCCTCTAGCATGTACACAAGCTTTTTCTAAAATTTCTTTCTGTGACCTACTTTTTAGCCAACCATAGCCCTTTTCCAATTGTAGATATTATCAAAACAAAGATTCTGACTCATTTTCATAAGCATTGGACAGAAAATGTGGCCTCTAGAGTGTACACAAGGTTTTTCCAAGACTTGACATGGCGACCTGGTTTTTTACCCAATGTGACCCATTTTCAATTTCATCATATTGATCATCAAGAAAAACATTCTGACTAATTTTCATAAGTATTGGATAGAAAATGATGACTCTAGAGCTACACAAGCTATTTTAAAGACCTGGTGACCTAGTTTTTGACCCAATGCGACCCGTTTTCAAACTCATTCAAGATATCATAATGACAAACACTCTGACCAACTTTCATGTGTATTTGACTGAAATGTGGCCTCTAGAGGGTACACAAGGTTTTTGTAAGATTTGACCCAGTGACCTAGTTTATGACCCAACATAACTCATTTTCAAAACAGTCCAAGAAATCATCAAGACAAGCATTCTGACCAAGTTTCATGAGTACTGCATTGAAAATGTGGCCTCTAGAGTGTACACAAGGTTTTACTAAAATTTGACCAAGTAACCTAGTTTTTGACCTGACATGACCTATTTTCACACTCATCTCAGATATCATCAAGACAAACATGCTGACTAACTTTCAAGAGTTTTGGACTGAAAATGTGGCCTCTAGAGCTTACACAAGGTTTTTCTAAGATTTGACCTAGTGACCTAGTTTTTGACCCGACCTGACCCATTTTCAAAGACATCTGAGATATCATCAAAACAAACATTCTGACCAACTTTCAAGAGTTTTGGACTGAAAATGTGGCCTCTAGAGCTTACACAAGGTTTTTCTAAGATTTGACCTAGTGACCTAGTTTTTGACCTGACATGACCCATTTTCAAACTCGTCTGAGATATCATCCAGACAAACATTCTGACCAATGTTCAAGAATTTTGGACTGAAAATGTGGCCTCTAGAATGTACACAAGGTAAAAGTTGACGACGGACGACACACGACAGACGCCAGACACAGCACGATCACAAAAGCTCACCTTGAGCACTTTGTTCTCAGGTGAGCTCAAAATCAATTTAACTTTTTACCAAATTGCAAGATTTTAAACTCGTTTAAATTAAAAGCATTTGCAGATGGTAATTTTATGTGGCTAAAAATACAGCATTTGCCTTTGAAACAGTAGAAAATATTGAATGTTGTGGAAATAGGCACAATTCACAGCATTTTCAACTTTTTTCAGAATTCTTTCATATGACTTCTTTCTCTCAGGGTTATCAAAACTCAGAACTGTTCGGCAAGCAGATACAGCAGAGAATTGAACAGAAGGAGGTCTGGGTTCAACCCCAGCAAATCACATTGCAGCAACCTTTGACATAGTTCTATAGACCCACAGCTAAACCCTGGGGAACTCAGGAGAGACAGGAATAATTGAACTCTGATAAAACTATAGATTGATGTAAGCTAGGTATTACATCATTTAAACCTATACCACACAATCCTGAGTTTTAACGACTCTGAGAATGAGAGCCTTTGAAAACCTTGTAGGACAGGAGAAAATGCTGGTAACATTATTTTCTACCCTTTCATGGACAACTTACATTAGTTGCGCTATATTTGATTTGTTGTCTGCATATGCTGTAAGTTTGGTCAAGCCTAAAATGCTGTCGTGTGATAAAGAGTTACACAAAAATACCTTTATAAGAGCATGTGAAAACTGTGATATGCGAGGGAATTTCTTCTCCATAGGCGTCACTTCCTTTACCTCTGGTATTCGCATACCAACAAACAAGGGATTTCTTAAAAATACTTCTTTATGGCGAGCTGTTAAATTACCTGTAAATATAGCATTCAAATGTTAACATATAATACTGTAGGTGGGCTTTTTTACCTTCATCCCCTGCAGAAGACAATTTTTGAAAACAATGTTAGGAAAAAAGGAAACGCTTGTAACAAGCTCCTTTTCCCTTGATGTTTCTTTCCTTCAAATACCTTTTCCATGTCCTACTTATTCATTATGATTAACCGTTCTGTGTGCATCCCACAATGTTTTCTGCACTTTCAGAAACAAATATCATAATATGAGTTACATTTAATTAGCTATCTGCATAATGCTTTCAGTTTTGACCACTCTAAAATTTTGTTGTTTGGTAAAGAGTTTGGTAACTGTAATAAATAAAATTGACAAAACCTAGCATAATTTGAGTTTTCCTACATCTCATCATATTCCATGACTGTCAGTAATGAAGACTATGATTGGACAATGCCAAGAGAGGTTGGTCATTACAATCATTTATTTCACACCTACTATCTAACTCCCAACGAAATCACTTAAAAACTAACATGTTTGAGTACATAATATCTGAATCCATATTGAACTCTGCAGAGTCACGAATATGGATTTTTCAGAATGAGGCAAGAGTCCAATATAGATTTTTCAAAACGAAGCTAGAGTCTCGAATATCAATATTTGCCCGGAAAAGTAGTCTATCAAAGTCTATTGTCAAAAAAAGCAACTTCAAAGCCCTGTTTTGTTATGTTTTGATTTTTTTTTTAATTGAAATGGCCCTATACTTGCAGTTTACTTTTAAGTCAATATGGAAGTGTGAAATAAAGAGGTTATTTTAACATGCTTGGGTAGAATGCTGAATTCAACTGGATTCATGCACTGCAGAACCAGTCTATATTTTGGACTCGGCTGTCGCCTCGTCCAAAATATAGACTGGTTCTGCAGTGTACTCATCCAATAGAATTTAGTATTCTACCCAAGCATGTAAAATAACCTCAGAGTACAGTATTTAACTCTACCAAGATTGGTTGACAAATGTTTGATTTCACCAATTTAATTCTTTCCCCTGTACTTCAACACTTACAGTGCTGAACCTGGATTTAGTTGCTTTTGCCAACAGCAAGAGACCAAGACCAGATCTTGGATTTTCACTGTCCACACTGCCAGATATTCAAACAAAAACACCCAAGAAATTCCTATTTCTGTACATTTAATACAGACTGAGAATGTTCTCATTCATTTACTTTGCACAAGATGGATGCCAAGAAATGTTTTTGCTGAAATGGTTTAGGTCTGAGCTTTAGTTGTATCTTATCAGCAAAATATTTGCCAGAATGTACCGAGAGGATAAGTCTAACATTGATAATTGAGCCAAGCTCTGTTAAAAGGGGGCTCAATGCATCTGTGAAAAGTATAGGCCCAGGTTAGCCTTTGCAGTCTGCGCAGGCTGCCCTTGGTTGAAGCCTTTTGCTACAGTTCAATTTTCTGTATGTCCAAGGACCAGTCTACCTCGTGATTAAGTCGGTTGTTGCAGAAAGTGGCTATTAAGGATTAATAACTATGTGATGGCTTGCTTGGTATAATGCATCATATGGCTCATATATACTAACCAAATACTTTCACTATATGATATAGCTGATCTATGTCTGAGTCTCCAGGAAAAAGTGGCTCTCCTGTCAGCATTTCTACTAGTAAGCAACCTACAGCCCAAATATCTACAGCTCTGCAAAGGCACAAAATAACAACTAGTCTGACTATCAACTTTCGTAGCTAGGTTTTAACCTTTTACTATATCATCCAGAATTTCTACAATCTTGTAGCAGACGGCTTAGGAAGACATCATGGTAGAAAAAAAAAAGTGGTGAAAAGCATCTTTCTTGTAATGTTTTCAACCATTTTAAAGACAAATCCAATCATTTAAATCATAATTAATTCGGTGTTGCTAAACCTTTCAATTTAGACAAGTAAAAAAATTTTTTTGTCTGTAAAATAGTTAACCCTTGACTAGTTAATGTTAAGACCTACAAAAAAAAACTTGTTCAAATCACATAAATAACAAACACATGAAGGAAAAGAAAACTGTAAATATAAAAAACACTGTAAGAAAAGCAGTAACAGCTTTTTACAAAACTAATTGTTCGTTTTTAGCATAGAATATTTTACCGACCCATATAAATGGAACTGGGTCTCAAAAGTACTGACATGGATCTTTACAATTTGATTGCAATCTGTCGTATAAAATTTCATGCTAATTTATGACAGTGATTGTGATTAGAAAGAATGCTATAAGACTCAGATATATATAATTCTTAAAGAACTTTCAAAGCGCTGAGAAAATCTCCTGCCCTAAGAACACTGATTTCAAGTCACGACCAGACTGCATGAAACATTCAGTGATCTTGGATCAACAAAGCCTAAATAGTGTTTGACATTTTGGCAAAAAACATGTTGAAACTAGAGGCGCTTGAGCGCCTGTATCGCTCCACAGGCCTGATATTTCTATAATGGCGAAAGGAAGTTTTTAACAATTATCATTCAATCCTACATTTTAGCTCACTGAAGAAACAATTTGGTAGACAACCACCATAGGAACTTACCTGCAAAACAACAATGAAATCCAATGAATAGTTTTAGAGAAGAAATTTTTCAAAGATTTTACTTTATACCATAAAAGGAAAATGAGTCTCCCATAAAAGCCATGTTTTTTGACAGATCTTTTTTTTTTTAAGGAATTCTGTAAACCTGTATCTAAGGAACATTCCTGCAAAATAATAATGCTATCCAAATAGCGGTTTGGGAGGAGAAGATTTTTAAAGGTTTTTTACTTTGGTTGCCATGGCAACCAGAATTCTTCATGGAACACAATTATTTGAAGGAATTTGAAAGAGGACCACCAAAGGAACATTCCTGTGAAATTTGGTAAAAATCCAGTCAATAGTTTCTGAGGAGAAGTTTTTTAAAGAAAAAGTTTACAGACGGACGCACGGACGAACGAACGGACGGACGGACAGACGGACGGACGCACGACAGACACAACGCCATGACAATAGCTCGCTGGCCTTCGGCCAGTGGAGCTAATTAATACTAAGATCTTCAACCATAAATGCAAATGTCAGTTTTACTAAGGTTAACACTTCACCGAACAATCCTGATTTTTTTGACCACATGAAAGAAGGCTTTTGCTGGAAATTGATGCTCAACAGGAAAAAAAGTAATTGCTGATGACAAGCTTTTTCCTTTTTCTAGACTTTCTATTCTACCTAAGATAAATCCAGTCATCTAAAAAACAGTTGATCTGTCATCTGCAAGTGCTTCCTATGTGGATAAGGCTGAAATTTTGTTGTCTGGTAAAGAATCAAGTCTGTACCAGATGAAAAATCAAGGGATGAGAGTCAAAATTTTTTAACATAGCGTAAAAAATTTTCAGAAAAGGCGAAAATGCTGGTATCAAGCAATTTCTCCTTAAAACCCTTTACGAAGTAATCCTGGGTTTCACGCCTCTGAGAAAGAAGCCTTTTGAAAACATTGTGGGAAAAGGAGAAAATGGTGGTAACCAGCATTTTCTCCTTTTCACACAATGTCTTCTACCCTTCCCAAAACAAATTTCAATCTTTTAGTCAATTTAATTTTGTTGTCTGCTAATGTTTTCAACTTGGACTAGCCTAAAATTTTGTCTGGTGGTAAAGAGTTATGCCAAACAGTTTTGAAAAGCCTTGTCCCTTGGGCTTGTAAAACCATAGGATTGTGTGTTAAAGTGTTAAATACTTGTAAAAAGATTAATGTAAATTTGTTAAGCTGCCTCTGTGTGTATTACTAAAATAAAATCTGGGCTAACATAATCCCTACAAAGTAATACTTTACCCTTAGAGCACCAAACAAAGTGAACATTTTCAACAAGAAATAAAACAACACGACTGCAATTTCAATGCATTACTTAGCCAGAATATCTCAACATAGCAGACAGTGCAGATCCAAGACAGACAGTATTTTTTTAAATTAAAAACTGGAATTGTGCCAGACACTCTATGGTTATCTTTTAGCTCTTCACTAGACCAAAAAATTTTAGACTAATACTTACTGAAAGTATCTGCATACAATAAACTAAATGTATTTAAATTATGGGTTTGTCAATGAAAAATTGTGGGAAAACGAGAAAATCTGGTTACCAGCATTTCCTCCTTTTCCCACAATGTTTTCTAAAGCTCTCCCTGTTAGGGTGGTTAAAACTTGGGATGGTGTGGTAAAGGGTTAAGCATTTCTAATCTAAATAGCTTTTAAACAAGTATTTTAATAAAACTTTCAGAATACAATGAGGTCAACATTTCTATACAATGTTCTATGCTGCTAAAACTTACTTTCCATATTTTGTATCCCCCACTAGGAGTTCTGGTGCTCTGTACCATCTTGTAGCCACATAATCTGTGTAAATTTCCCCAGGTTGGGCCAATGTTCTGGCAAACCCAAAGTCACATAATTTAACAATACCAAATTTACTCACTAGAATATTTTCTGGCTTAATGTCTCTGTGAATAATCTGAAGTTAGAATCAAAAGATAAAATTAAGATTGAATTAAAACTGTAGTTACCACAGCACATCAAAGCCTCCTCGACACTTATTTCCACTTCTGCTAATCTTTCATTTGAAGAAGGCTATTTAGAACATTGCTGGTAAAAACAAAAGATACTGGTAGCAAGTATTTTATCTTTTAACCACTATGTTTTCTGCCCTTTTAAGAAAATATTTCCTAAACCACTTTTTTTTCTTCTATAAATTCTTTAAGCCTTTACCAAACAATCCTGACTTTTAACAACCCTAACAGGCTTTTGAAAACATTGTGGGTATAGGAGAAAATGCTTGTTACCACAATATTTTCTACCCTATCACAGACAAATTCCATCATTTTAGTCACATTTATTTTGTCATCTGCAAATGCTGTTTGGACAAGTCTAAATCTTTTTGTGTGTGGTAACCAGTTATATATGGACCAGTCTACTCTAATAGTATGCCATCTGGTCAAATAAACATTTCCTGTCACTAAAAAGACCAGTATCTTGCATTTTGAAGGCAGTTTTAGACAGACCATCACAAAAAATACCAGACAGCGTAGGTAAAAAAATCAGACTATAGATTATGAGCCACAATCTGTGAAAAGGTGGTTTAATGAATCTGCAAAAAGTATTGACCAAAGTCAGTCTGTGCAATTGACATAAGGCTGACATGGGTCAAAAATTTTTGCTACTTGTAAATTTTCTGTATGTCCTAGGACCATTCTGCCTCATGATTCAGTCAGGGTATACAGTCACTTCGTACCATAACCATTTCGTACCATTCCGTCTATGACCATTTCGTACCATAGATTTACCACTTCGTACCATAAATTTACCATTTCGTACCATAGCGTTACCATTTCGTACCATGATAATACCATCTCGTACCATGACCAAAAGGATCAATAAATGTGACAAAAAGAGACATTTAATATATTTACTTAGTATAAACCAATGCTTTTGTAATCAAATTTACGGGATTATCACATATCTATTAAATTAGTTCCGACTGAGAAAACAGGTAATTAGTCTGTTTGTAATGCTTGTTGCAGGTTGGGCAATTTTCACTGGGATCAAACTGATTACATTAAATTGAACATTCAATCAAAGAATTATAATCATAACAAAGGTTACAATTGTTTGATTACCCTTGATTGCATAGATCAGGGATCTTGTATATCCCCATCTGTCATCCATTCCATTTCGATCTGCTTTATTATTATTTTTCTAAACATGATGCCAAGACAAGGTCAGTGTCAAACGTCATGGTCAATGTGACAATTTTATTTCTTGTAAAAACATCATTTTCCACAATAATCATTTGCTAAAACTACACACCCTACAAAAGCAATTCGTTTTTATGACTCTCTGATAAACTACTTTGAAAACATTGTGGGAAAAGGAGATAATCAGAAAGTGTTTTTGCCTATTTATTATACATGTATATTGCTTCACTTCAATATAAATTTAACTTGAATAAATAGCGTTTTTGATTTTGTTTTTCCTTTCAAAATAGTCATAACGGACATTTTTCATAGTCAAAAATTTGTCATAGGTCCCAAAAATATGGTACGAAATGGTATCACTATGGTACGAAGTGGTAAAATTATGGTACGAAATGGTATAACCTATGGTACGAAATGGTCAAATTATGGTATGAAGTGACTGGTATGAAATGGTCATGGTACGAAACGTCCGTAATTCTTCAGTCAGTGGTTAGACAAAATGGATTTTATGGATCAATAATTATGTGATGACTTGCTTGATATAATGCATCACAAAGATGCAATAAAGCCCCTTTTTCCCAAACACCCGTCATTTTGTTCAGTGCACACAAATTTTGATCTACACTGTCTAAAAAAGTAACATCGTTTATGTTCTAAACTCTAAAATTTTATCTAGTGTGACCAATGTTGTAACCTTCAAGACACTAACAGATAATTATGTTGTTAAATGTGATCCTTCAAGAAAACTCAGCAGTAAGACATAATTGCAAGAAGCATTATCATTGCTGTGATGAGCTCACTACTGTGGGTGAGTCATTAACAAACTCTTCAAGAGTCTTTCATTTGTGGCTAAAACATGCAGTCTGATCTTTGATCTACACCGCCTTCTTTGTTGTAACTTTTTGGACAGTAATTATTGCAATCTAGAAATCATTTCTACAATGGTCTTATTTCTAGATTATGAATGTACGTTGTTTTTTTTTTTCCTGCGCTCTAAATGTTAAAGTTAGGGTTCCTTGGCATCTTGGCATGTACACAGACCAAGACCAACCAACCACAGACAATGAGGGATCATAACAGAAAACTTGGGCCACCTTGAATATTCTAGAGTGGGCATTTTGCATCTTGCAACAGACCATGCCTGAAAACATAGTGGATAAAACAGGAACTGCTTGTAATGTTTGGGGCTTTGAAGTCTTTCCCAAGGATACTCCCATAGTAAAAATCTTGGGTGAAGATTGAACACTGTACCTCCAAAGCATGAATCCTAAACCTTCACCATTTAGCTACTACAGACCCCTTGACTTAAAAAAGAAGTACTGTTACCAGAGCCATAGGGAAGCAAAATTTTGAGGGCCAAAACTTCAACCAACTATAATAAATGTATAAAATACTAAGTGTTTGTTATTAATTTAAATTTTCATGTTCACATTTTCTATTAACATTCAAATGTCCAAGTAAGAGAAGAACATTAAGCCTCTAAAAGTAATGATCAAATCTGAATATGAAATAAAAATGGGTTAACCCTTTACCACACAATCACGAGATTTAACAACCCCTAGGAAGAAGCCTTTTGAAAACATTGCGGGAAAAGTAGAAAATGCTGGTAACCAGTATTTTCTCCTTTTCCAACAATGTTTTCTACCCTATCAAAGACAATTTTCACCTTTAGAGCTACTTGTAATTTGTCGTCTGAAAATGCTTTCAATTTGGACACATCCAAAATATTGTAAAGTGTCAAGTAGACATGCTTCATAAGGTTTAGTGTTCATGTGACACTTTACTTTAAATAGTCCAGCCATTACAGGCTCAATTTTTGAGGAAAAAAAAAAGATCCTTATACACTGAAAGTGACTTTTTTTTACTAACAAATTATTTTCAAGAAAACTCTTAATTTGATGGACAACTGTATTAAAGATTAAATTTTTATCATGATACTCTTTACCAGACAACAAAATTTTAGACTCTTACAAGTTTAAAGCATTTGCAGATGACAAATTAAATAAGACTTAAATAGTGAGATTTGTCTATTAACTCTTTACAAAACAATAAATTAAATATGGCCTATATGATGGGACTTGTCTTTGAAAGTGTAAAAAACATTGTGGGGAAAGGAAAAAATGCTGGTTAAAACTCGGGATTGTGTTGTTAAGGGTTAAAGGATAGAAAGCCTTGTGGGAAAAGGAATAAATGTTGAGTTACCAGCATTTTCTCCTTCCCTAACAATGCTTTTAAGGGCCTTCTCTGTTAAGGTCATTAAAGTTTTGGATTGTGAGGTAAAGGGTTTCAGCAGAGTATATTGATATAAATGAAGATTCCCAGCCAATCATGGATCAAACAAAAGATGGATATCTGTGAGATTTGGTTATCTTGTTTTTTGTCAATACACAATCTCATTCCACAATCAGAGACTCTAAATTTATCCCATCAATAATGAAGAATGTGGGTATGAT
Source organism: Hippopus hippopus (assembly GCA_946811185.2). Taxonomy (NCBI): domain Eukaryota; kingdom Metazoa; phylum Mollusca; class Bivalvia; order Cardiida; family Cardiidae; genus Hippopus; species Hippopus hippopus. The sequence goes on from OX328096.1 coordinate 13,702,704, forward strand.
CAATTTACAATACAGGTCTTTTATATTCACCTCTTAACCCTTCATAAAACAATCTCTTGTTGAAACAAATGAACAGATGACAGCTTCTACAAATATTGTGGGAAAATGAGAAAATAACAGTTACTAGCATTTTCTCATTTTCGCACAATTTTATTTATTTATTTATTTTTTTGCTCTCTAAAAGACCATTCCGTTTTCTGAGCTACATCTACTTACCGGTAGTTGTTGGCAAAAAATTTCCAATATAAAGAAGTCCAAACTTTTGTGGTGTTGTAAAGGGTTAAATACAGTTGAATAAAACACTACATAAAGGCATTCAAACCTATGTATAGCCTCTCAGTACAATTGTATTACTGCCAATAAATGGCTTGCACTGATCAACTCCGAGGATTATCTTTGCTCCGAGAAAAAATGTAAGATAGTTTTTTATCTACAACTCCAAGAGATGTAACTGAAAATGCTGTCAGTTAAAATCAGTGCTGGACAATTTCTAGAGCACATGATATACTGACCTAGATGACTGTATACTGCACACTTTGAATAAAATTTTCCTTCTCTAAAGACAAATTTTTTGCCTATTTGATAAACTCTTTAACACACATTCCCAAATTTTAATGACCCTGAGGAAGTAGGCTTTTGAAAACATCATGAAAAAAGAAGAAAATGCTGGTAATCAGTATTTTCTCCTTTTCCCACAGTGTTTTCAACCCTATCAGAGAACTGCAGCTCATTTTTTTTCAAATTTGTCGTCTGCAGATTCTTCGATTAATACAAGTCTAAGACTCTGTCGTTTGGTATAGTGTTGAGGGCAGTTATCCCTTATAGTGCTGGACCTGGCTTTAAATAGAATCTGCTGACATTGTAGATCAAGATCAGACTACACAGAATGTCTAGTCTGATCTTAGATCTACACAGCCCCCTACTTTATTAGATGCCCAAAAAATCTTAAAAAAGCAATGTTTCGTCCGTTAATCCTGATTTAAAAGGTCCATTTCATGAATTCTAATTGCGATAGGGGTTAAAGAAGGTAGAAAAACATTTAGTATACTTGTATGTACAACAATCCTATTTTGCTGCATGCTTGTATGTAATAACTATATTTTTACCCACATACTGAAAGCACCTAGTTCCATACAAGCAATTTTAGATCAGGACATACATGTATATGCAACAGGTGACTCTGGAAACATCCATCTAAAATATGTATAATGAACATGGTCATTAGGAATAAATGCTGGTAGCAAGCACTTTCGCCTTATCGTACTCTTGTTAAAAATATCACGACATAAAATTATTGTCTGCTGGCGGCAAAATATTCAACTATGACAAATTCATTACCTATTCTGTATGTACACCCTGATTCTAAATACATGTACATTCCATCTTAATTTCAATTCCTACTTTACCTTGGAAAATAAAACCAACATACTTACATTGTTCAGATGACAGAACTCTATTCCTTTCAAAACTTGCCATAAAATTTTCCGACACGTTGTTTCATCGAGACCATTGGGACATTTTTCGAGTTCGTCCAGAACAGTATGGTCAACAAACTCAAACACTAAATACAGTCTTTTCTTTCTCCTGAACACTTCTAACAAGTTGACTAGGTGGTCATGGCGAAGTTGCTGCAATATAATAAAATGCAAGATGACCTATATGAATTGTTTTGATGGTACCATATAAACACATTTTGCATCTTTGCGAAATTTAATAGCCTTGTCAAATACAGATCATCAACGTAAGGTTTAATAAATGGGCACATGTATTCATTTGTCATAGTTTTTAATTGTACTGCTGGTATTTGGATACTTCTTTCTTTGTATTTTCTCAAGGTTTATTTCTCAACCTGATTACAAAAGTAAGCCTATTTCAGTTTCTATACAAAATCTTGATTAGTTGTCCACATTATACTATCACATCTTGCTGCTGAAATTGAAGCAGTGCCTTCACTGTGATGACCCATAATTTGACATGTAATTGAACCTAAAAAAGCATCAGAAAAAGACCGCTTTCTGTGAGATAAGGAGCAACGATTACTGCTTGTTATAAGCAATGATACCTTTCTTCTTTTAATTATTACCAATGTAAGTCTTTTTTACCTTTCCTTCAAAAGGTTTTCTTTGTGTCACATGTGTCACATGTCATTTTGGTTGGTAACTAAGTTTGCCAACTCAGTAATGGCCGGGTTAATGACGTAAGGGAACAAAGCCAAAATATTGATTGAGGTTGAAATGAAGGTAAAGTCATCACCCTCACTGATGAGCAACATATCTATGAAATACAAAGGCTATTCTTACAGCATTGTTAAAAAAAACAAGAGGGCCATGATGGCCCTGTATCGCTCCACTGGCTATTAAGTAAAATTCTGACCAGTCGTTTCAGAGAAGAAGAATTTTTAAGAATTTCTAAATTTCCATATAGTGCAAGTAGCCCCCATTCACCAGAGCCACATTTTTTGACGGATCAAAATTTTACGAACAATTTTTGAAAAAGGTCACCCAAGCAACAATCCTGTGAAATTATTTCAAAATCTGACCCGTGGTTTCAGAGGAGAAGATTTTTAAAGAATTCCTTCATTTCTGTATAGTGCAAGAAGCCCCCATTCACCAGAGCCACGTTTTTTGACGGATCAAAATTTTACAAACAGTTTTTGAAAAGGGTCAACCAAGGAACAATCCTGTGAAATTATTTCGAAATCTGACCAGCGGTTTCAGAGAAGAAGAATTTTGAAGAATTCCTTCATTTCTATATCGTGCAAGAAGCCCCCATTCACCAGAGCCACATTTTTTGACGGATCAAAATTTTACGAACAATTTTTAAAAAGGGTCACCCAAGGAGCATATCTGTGAAATTATTTCAAAATCTGACCCGTGGTTTCAGAGAAGAAGATTTTTAAAGAATTCCCTAAAAAATTCCATTTGGTTGCAATGGCAACCAGAGTTTTTGATGGAATCAAATTCTGTGAACAGTTTTTAAAGAGGACCTTCCAAGGAACATTCCAGCCAAGTTTGGTCCAAATCCGCCCAGTGGTTTAGGAGGAGTTGATGTTTAAAGAATTGTTGACGACACACGACGCACAACGGACACCAGGTGATCCTAAAAGCTCCCCTTGAGCACGTTGTGCTCAAGTGAGCTAAAAAGTTAACATACGGATGGACGCACAACGGACAACGGGCCATAACATAAGCCTGCTGGCCTTTGGCCAGTGGAGCTAAAAAACTTGTCTAGCACCAATCATGTATCACTGCAGCTTGATAATCAAGGGAGGTAAATAGTAACGAACTTTATCTTTCATAAAAAGTTATTTCCCTTGATTAATGTTTAAATTGAAGTGACAATATTTTGAAGCCCATGTTAAACCTGCGATCCCTGGAATGAAGGCAATTTTGACCCCAGACCTACAATATGAAACTAGAATGTGTGGTTATAAACAAAAAGATTTTTTAATCTTGCCCAATAAAAAGTCATGTAAAACAAGTTTGCTGAATAAAAGGCCCTGTAAAATATGTGATCCATGACACAGGTTTATCAAGTTTTCACTATAAAAGCCAATGTAAAACTTGTGACCCCTGGTGTGGAGTCAAACTTGACCCCCAAAGTTAAAATTTGGGCCCTCTTGGTAGAGGCCCATTATATAAAGTTACATGCAAAATTTGGTAGCCCTAGGCCTAAATATGGCTATGTACAAGTAGATTATTAAAGTTTCCTTATATAAGACCATGTAGAACTTGTGACCCCCTGGGGTGGGGCTACATTTGACCCCCTGGGCTATAATTTGGGCACCCTTGATAGAGACCCCCTAGATAAAGCTAAATGCAAAATTTGATAGCCCTAGCCCTTATAGCTAGATGCGAAAGATTTTCCTATATAAGCCCGCCCATGTAACACATGTTACCCCCCGGAGCGAAGTCAAATTTGACCCTCGGCTATAATTTGGACACCCTTGGTACAGGTCCACTAGATAAAGCTACATGCCAAATTTGGTCGCCCTAGGCCCCATGGCTAGGTCAAAGAAGAATTTTAAAGTTCTCCCTATATAAGCCCATGTAAAACTTGTTATATAAGCCCATGTAAAACTTGTTACCCCCGGGCAGGGCCTAATTTGACCCCAGGGCTATAATTTGAACAATCTTGGCAGAGGTCCACTAGATAAAGCTACATGCCAAATTTGGTAGCTCTAGGCCCTATGGCTAGGTAGAAGAGGAATTTTAAAGTTCTCCCTAAATAAGCCCATGTATAACTTGTAACCCCCGGGGCGGGGCCAATTTTGACCCCAGGGCTATAAATTGAAGAAACTTGGTAGAAGTCCACTAGATAAAGCTACATGCCAAATTTGGTAGCCCTTGGCCTTACGGTTTCAGACAAGAAGATTTTCAAAGATTTTCAAAATTTTTCAGTTTTGTTGCCATGGCAACCAGAGTTTTTGAAGGAATTAAATTCTTTCAAGAAATTCTGAAGAGGACCATGGCAGGATCATTTCTGTGAAGTTTCATCAAAATTGGATGGGTAGTTTCAGAGAAGAAGACGTTTTAAAAAAAAGTTAACGCACGGACGGACGGACGGACGCACGACGGACAACAGGCCATGACATAAGCCCGCTGGCCTTCGGCCAGTGGAGCTAAAAACAGTTAATCAATCTGATGATATACTGTTAAAAGGTACATGTAGTAACTTAAGTTATACTATTCACTGGATAAGATTTATACAAATGGAACATTCAGAACATCTAACCACTTATTGAGCAAAACCATGTTTTAACGACGCTGAGGATGAAAGCTTTGCGAAACATTACGGGAAAAGGAGAAAATCCCAGCATTTACACCCTTTTCCCAAATGTTTTCTACCTTTTCAAAGACATACCCCATTAATAAATAACTTGTTCTATACAAATCCTTTCAACTTACAAATGCTTTCAACTTGGACAAGTCTACAAGCTTGTTGTGCAGAGTTAATGAACACATCTTACCTTCCGGTCTGAGCTACATGTATAACCAAACAATTACAACAATTCAAGGTAGACAGTTTACGAAACTTTGTAGGTAAAGAAGAAAGTGTGTGCGACAAATATTTCCCCCTTTCCCTGCAAATTTTCTTTGAAATTTAGTAGGTAAAGAAAAAAATGCATGCAACAAGTATTTGCCCCTTTCCCTGCAAATTTTCTCTATTAGTGAAGAGCAACAGTTCCCTTTACATCACAGTTTTTTGTGTGTATGAAGCTAGAGTGTTGAATAAACAAAAAATATAAAGTTCAACAAAGAAAATAGACTCTAATATTGTAATCTTAAACTTGTTTTGACTAGATTATCTCATCATAGCAGAGATTGTAGGGTAAAGATCGGATTGCCTATTTTTGTACAGTCTGATCTTAATCTACAATGTTTCTTAAAGCACTATTGCTGTGAAAGGCATTCTAGGGGTTAATAGTTCAAGATAAGTCAATGATCAATGGACCCGTATATAAAGGGTTATGGAAAGTGTTGAATTCTAATCAATAATTCTGTTTGATGATTTCACTTAAAATACATTAACATCCTTAATTTAATCCACAGGTATTTAGCTTCATGAAAATTAATCTAAATCCAATTTAAATCTGTACTCTCCCCTACTTCGATGAACTTAAATATAATGAAAGTCATAGGTGTACAAGAAACAAGACAATCAATTTGAATATCGCTGCAATGTTTCTTTAAGCCTTTCGAAAACAGTAAATTTTTTAACTTGTTAACATTAAAAGCATCTGCAGAATGACACATTGGAATGTGATACAAATGAACTGAAAGTTTTTGAAAACAACAGAAATGAAAGAAAACTTTTTGGGAAAAGGAGAAAATGCTAGTTACCAGCATTTTCTCCTTTCCCACAATGTTTTCAAAGGCTTCTTCTTCAGGGCTGTTAAAACACAGGATTGTTTGGTAAATGTGTAAGCACTTTAAAAATGAAGATAAGTATTTCAAGAAAAAAGCAAGACATTGAACTTAAGTGTAAATCAATAGATCTGAACCCAAGAACTCCAGCAAAGTACTCAATGACCTAGATAATTCTCAGGGGAAAAAGTTCAGCTTGTTCAGTGTTTGATGGTTTCAAGCTTTCACCACCAGTTAACCCTACCTTAATGTCTCTTTTTAATGTACATAGGGGCAATATGTTTTCCAAAAGGGGGCAACTAATAGAGGTAAAATGACACAGAATTTTCCAAGGACAACAATAATATTACTGTCCAGGTTTACGTCAGTGCCTACTGCGAAGTTATCGCCATTTGAGAAAACCTGCTGTAATTTAAAGCAGAATGTTGATTTTACTACCAATTATGGTTCATTTGGACATTAAATAGCATTCACAATTAATATGGGACATTGGTCTTTGATTGGTCTTTGATACTTTCACTTTCTTAATTTTCTTAAGTTAGTTGACAAATTTTGTCACATTACCTACGACGCTTAAAGTCAAGAATGTGGACAATCCCCCCCCCCCAATAGAAATCACAAAAAAATTCAACTATTTTCATTTGTTGTATATAACATTAAACAGTTCAAAGCAAAAGTAATGTTCATGTTGTAAAGATTTTTTGTATTCATTCAATTTGTCATTTGATTTGATAGGTTTTCAAAATGAGAAAAAAAAAAGCTATGAAAATTTTGTAGGCTATATAAGAAATCTTTAGAAGTGATCTGAATGAGGGATACCAGGTGTGTACTGCTGAGATCTAAACAATACAGCCACTTTAAAGCCCATTTCACAACAATTGAAGTACAACTAATTGTGACAGTTTGGACTCACAATCAACATAAAAAAGCTACTATCGCCATGGATCAGAAAAAGCATTCACATATGCAATAGAAGTCATTCAACAAAACTGAGTTGAAGCGACCGTTGCATGACAAAGGCTCTTATGCTCACGCAAACCATCGTACGTTTACCTGTGAGTGTTGCATGAAAAACTGCGATTGGTGTGACGTCAACCATACAACTGGTGGGATTGATGGTGTTATCATACGAATTATCTCAACACTGTGAGATTGGTTGGGTTTTCAGATGAGACCAGTTGCATGATCATTAGATTTATTATACGAGTGGTCTTGCAATGAACCAGCGATTTTTATATACCAAAGTATGGGTCTCGTCAGATCATCACTGAATTCCGAATGACAAACAAAAAGTTGTCAAAAAAGGCAAGAAACACCGAGCTAAAAACAGAAGTCAGTGGCAACAGCTTTCAGCTTACTTCAAAAAAGGCTGGAGACTATTTAAGTTGCTGATTGATTTGTCACTTTATAATAAGACTATTTAAGTTGCTGATTGATTTGTCACTTTATAATAATCACATAGACTTTCCTAAAGTCATACAAAGGTAGTACAATGTTGCCAGAGTTGATGTAAGTTGTCCAACAATAGTCAAATAGTTGCATTCAAAACTTAACAGAACGCATCACAGGTACCTAGAGATCTCTAATACACATACAGGTGTTGCACGACGCCTAAAAAATAAAATACTTTGCGTTGTCGTGCTTTGGTTTGTAACATTGTGCAACACTCGTATGACTGTTAGTGCAACCAAGTGCAAGTAATTCTATCGCATGAAGTCTGGTCAGAATTTTGAGCATGTTCAAAAGTCTAACACAACTAATTGTGACAATTTGGTCGCACGATTGACTATACAAAACTACTCTCGCAGTGGATCGCAAAAAGCTTTCACAAATGCAATAAAATTTGTTCAACAAAAGCGAGTTAAAGCGACCCTTGCAAGACTGGGACGCATATGCTCATGGGATCGATGGTACTTTAACCTATGAGTGTTGCACAAGTTATTCAGATAGGTGTAATGTCAGCCATACAACCTCTAAAACCGATGGCGCTGTCGTATGATTTGTCTCAACACTGTGCCATTAGTCGGGTGTTTGGATGAGACCGGTTGCATGATCGAGTACATCTTGTATGAAATGTCTAATAACAGTCTAATATATTAATCGCATTCAAAACGCAACGAAATGCACAACTGGTTGCTAGAGAGCCCTTTATATGTATATTACACGTACGAGTATACATGGATCTGTGGTGATAAGATGAACCGGCTTCCTTGGTTACTGTTGCCAAGAGCTCCCAAACAACCACAGTAAATACATATACAGTATAGCAGATAGGCTACTAAAATCATGCTGTCATGACTGTTTCTCTCAATAAAATTCTGGAAAAAAATATTTCTAGATCTAACATGATTATGTTTCTGCCGATGACGAATTCTCGGTAGAATATTTAAAGATTCTTGAACTAATTTACACGATAGTATGTACAAAAAGGGCGAATTACAGGGGCTATGGACAATGTAATAGATCTAGTCGTTTTAGCGAAGTTTTCTACTTCAATAAGAAAGAATAAAATGCATCAACAAACCTCTGTTTTTCCACAGAATAATAGAATTAAAGATACTTATTGTTTTACAAGGCTAGTAAAGTCATCTCAACATTATATCCAACTAAATTACACTGAATTACAAGCATTTCGAAAAATTTATAGATTGTCTGATTCTACGAGAGGTGTAACTTCATGAAAAATTTGAATTTCAGGTTAAGGGAAAAGGGTTGTCTGATGATTTTAAATTGTGTTAAGTGTGCTGTCAATTAAAAAACTCGTTAATATCGTTGACGGTAGTTTGTTTTATCTTATGATATACGTAAGACAACGGGTGGTCAAGTTGATTAGAGCGGCAAATTAGTTTACAATCAAACACACTTCTTATCAATTAACAGTTTACCGACACATCCTTTGAAATGGCAGATGTGCTAATCCACTTTAATACAACTAAGTCGAAAGTTTATTTAATTTACATAAATTGCCGTTCGAGCTGAACTTCAACCATTATACCAGTACAGAACAGAAGTTCGACTTATTCATAATTGAAAGCTACTTTTTAGTGAGGAATATATAGTGAGGAATACACGTCAACATGCTTATTGTAAATCGCTGGTAGTTTTGATCCAAGATTAAACTGCATGTTATTTGCAATCTGATCTATATCTACACATTCAGCATATTCTTCATGCACCAAGGGTTAAGATTAACATCAAACTGAAACATGACAAGTGCCACTTTTTGGATATGCATAGGTTATAAAACAAGGTTATATATGTAAAAGTATTTTCTTTTGATTATAATTTCATATAGATCCATTTTTACCTTTCCTACTGTAATTTTTTTTATCTCTTTAAGAGGGGAAAAACTGTAGCATTAATTAATCCATTGTGTATGTAGCGCTGATCAGAACTCTTTGCATATATCCCATTTTCAGTCATTATCATAGTTCAAACTTCTCTATATCCTCTGCGTGATCTCACGTCAGCGGTACACGTTTGCAAAGTTTAAAATTTTTCTTAAATTCAAATGTTTAAAACACAAAATAAATAATTACTATCGCACCCCTCCAACGTTAACAGTCGTTTATTTGGGAGCCGAAATAGCAGACACCAAGGCTGCACATCGGGTAATATAAATGCGATGACCCGATTGGTCAAATATCGATTTCCACGGATCCATGTATTGCATGACAAATAAAGGATCAAATACAATATCCAAGTCATGCAAGCCTGTGCATCTTGTTGTGAAACGTATGCAACATAGTGCAACACTTGTAAGACTGTTAGTATGACCTAGAGCGAGTATTTCGATTGCATGCAGTCACATCAGAATTTTGAACATGTTCAGAATCCTAATACGATTGGTGACACCGCTTACTACACTGTGTTGACTGCAACAGCTCGTATGACACCATGCGAGTGGTCATGCAACACAACTAAAAAAGTGTTGCAGGAGGTTGTAACCTAGTCATAAAGCAATTGTGAAATGGTCTTAATACGGAATTCCTTTTCGTTTGACCCCAAAGTGTCTTCCTCATACTAAAAAAGATACTGTACATCTACAATTTGAATCACTCAAACTTCATAATTTACTTTCAAGCAAGCAAGAGTGAGCAAGAATGTTTCTATTTTCTACAAATGATTTCAAAACCAAAATTTGTTCCTTTTACCTACAAATGATGTTCTTCTCAAAGCTTTTCGAATTTTGAGACAAACATATACTCATATTTTCTCAGCTAAACGGTTAAATTGTTGCACTCCTTATAGTGTTATGAGATCAAAAGTGAACAGCTTCTATTTTAATCCAAGATTAACTCTTTACCAAACAATCTCTAGTTTTATCAACGCCAAAGAAAAGGACTTTGGTAAAAGAAGAAAATGCTGGTAACAGTATTTCCTCCTTTTTCCACCACTTCGAAAATAAATTTCAATTTTTGAGTAATATTTATTTTGTTATCTACAAATGCTTTTAATTTGAATAAGTCTTAAATTTTGTCATCTGTTACATTTAAATCCAAAAACATGAAAACAATTAACAATGTAAATGGCGAAAGCTTCATGTGTGTGATTGACCCTATCCTCCCTAAGTCATGGCTTCCTACAGACTTGCTTCTTGTATTGCAGCAGAAAAAAATACAATTTAAAATAATGAGAAACTGTTCATGAGTAGTTTTTCATATATAATACATGTATTTTGTACCAAAATTCATGTGTACTATTACTACCTGGCAAGTTTTTTTACCAGCCATCTGCTGCACAATCACATTGTGTCACAATGTTTCAGGCTGTCTTGAGTAAATGAAGTATCCATGCCAACAAATAGTTCGGAAATTCAACATAACATACATTTAGAATATGTTGGTGTGACTTTACTTGTTTAGATGTGTTGTTATCCTCCTATACTGAGTAGCTCTGAATATTTTTTAAAAAATCACGTAAGTAGTATAGAATTTTATCTAGCTGTAGAAAAGAATAAGAACTCATTCATACTAAGGTGGAAAGCTAAGAGGATCAAATCCTTAATTCTTATTTGTATTTGAAGCTGTCAGTATTTTCGAAGTTAGCATACAATTCCATATTTATACCAAATCAGGACTATAATTATCCTTTAAGCCATTTCAGTACAAATGCGACCTTTAATACTTCTGCAGCTGACAGTTATGGCAAACACTGTAGAACAAGGAGCAACCGATCAAAACTGCTACAACCAAATTACTGGCCTTTTCTCCAAAATATTTTCCATAAAGTTGAAAACATCAATAAATCACCAACCATTCATGCAATCAAGCTTCCTACTGTGTTTCATGTTAATAGTTCATGATTGAACTCTTCACCAAACAATCATAAGTTTTAAACAAACCCAGAGACAGAAGCCTTTCGAAAACATTGTGGGAATAGGAGAAAATGCTAGTAGCAAGCATTTTCTCCTTTTCTAAAAATATTTTCTGCCATTTCAGAGACAAATCTTATATGAGCCACATGTACTTTGTCGTCTGTTTAATGCTTTCAATTTGGACAAGTCCAAATTTTTGGTGTTTAGTATAGAGTTAAAAGCATTGATCATCTTATTTTAGGGGCTCATAGAGTCATACTTCTACATGGAGCATTCTAATGATTTCTTCTAGTACCAATGTCTTCAAGTACAGGCACTGAAAAGGCTTGCAAAAAGGACTGTTTAAAGGAATTTGCCCATACCTTGGATCACAGGAATTTGACATTCTATAATGAAAATATATGATTAAATATGAAAAAAATACTCCCCTATATATAAAGAAACACAAGGAATGCAACGCCTCGATTACCGGCGACAACACAAAAATGCCTTACCCACCCAAAATCACCAACGAAACGAAGAGTGATCACAATTTCCTTTACCCTAGTAACACATAACACCAAAATGTACCTGTGACATTCGGCTATCCCTAAGTAGACACCTTTTTACCAGAGATATCCGTCATTTTTTACAGCTTTTTTGACAATTACAAGCCATCGAGGAGGCCATTCGTTGACGTCACTATTTTGTAAGGCCCGCAGAAAATATTACTTTCGTTTTCATTATTATTTTCGTTTTAAAATATATGTACATCGCATGATACTACATATTTTTCTAGAGGTAACTAGCCAAAATATTTGTCGGTATTCTTTTTTAAAGAAAAGATATTTCACTTGTGTGAATAGGGAAAAACCCATCAGGGGACGTAGCTGTTGACATTAGCCTTATTCGACTGGTCATTTTTCGTGAAGCACGGAAATGACAATTTCAACCCTTTAACAAACAATCCCTGGTTTTCACGACCATGAGGTAGAACTCAGAAGCCTTTGGAAAACATAGTGGGAAAAGAAAATAAACAGATGGTTACCAGCATTTTTGCCAAAGTCTTTTCTACTCTATCACTGACATAATCCGTCATTTGATCAATTTGTCGTCTGCAAATATTTTCAATTTGGTTTAGTCTAAAATTTTGTTGTTTGGTAAAGAGTTAAGCTCTGCCTACCTTTAAGGTGTTCGTTTCGTGCTGCACAAACTTTACTACGATTTGAGAGTGTAAGGTTTGTGCTTCACAAAAGTTTAAAAGGTCAGAAAAAAGTGTGATGTAGGTTGCAAAACTTGAGAGGGAAAAAGGAATTTCTAGAAAATGTTTACTAATGCAGAATCTAGGGATCTGAGTCAATAAAACCTCTCACAGGGATCGAATCAATGAACATGTTCACGATCGAACGGCCGGAATTGAACCAAACACTATAACATTTACAAATCAAGCGATTTGAAAAGAATTTAAAAAAAAAAAAAAAAAAAAAAGTATAGAAAAAAATAATATTGTTATTTTTGAGATTTGAGAGAGAGAGAGAGAGAGAGAGAGAGAGAGAGAGAGAGAGAGAGAGAGAGAGAGAGAGGAGAGAGAGAGAGAGAGAGAGAGAGAGAGAGAGAGAGAGAGAGAGAGAGATCTACGAACCAAAAAACATTATCGATGCCATATGATTTACAGCCAGAGAGAAAAGAGGGGGAGACCTACGGAGATAAAGACAGACAGATCTACGGAAGAAACCTCAAAATTAATTTAACATTATTGATTTCCCTTCCTAGTGATTCCAGAGACAGACAGACAGACAGAGAGGGCGGACTTATTTTCATACTATAGCAAACAGAAAAAATTGAAAGAGTTAAAAAGAAAAATCTTACAGGTGTAAGGAACAGGTCTATTATAAGCGAAACAGGTGTGAACAACAACCTTTTAGTGTGAAATTTGTTGTATATAAACAATGACAGAGTAAATAAATAGCCCTTGATTTAAGAAAACCATTACGCAAAGTTATACTAATTATTCCAATATGCAAATTAGGCCTTGTTTCAGTATGTTGTGACTCTAGAGTCCAGTTCATGGAAACCAAGGTAAAAGCGCATGCGCTGCATTATACACTATAGTTTTATCGTGAACTCAGCCACAACATTTACTGCGGGCCTAATGTAGTGATGTCAGCGAATGGCCTCCTCGATGGCTTGTAATTGTCAAAAAAGCTGTAAAAAATGACGGATATCTCCGGTGAAAAGGTGTCTACTTGAGGATCACAGAATGTCACAGGTACATTTTGGTGTTATCTGTTACTAGGGTAAAGGAAATTTTGATCACTCTTCGTTTCGTTGGTGATTTTGGGTGGGTAAGGCATTTTTGTGTTGTCGTCGGTAATCGAGGCATTGCATTCCTTGTGTTTCTTTATATATAGGGGAGTATTTTTTTCATATTTAATCATATATTTTCATTATAGAATGTCAAATTCCTGTGCTTGGATCTACAATTTGTGGCCATTTCAGAGTACCATACGGTATCTTCAGTGTAAAAAGAATACAAATAGATTTACTAACCTTCAGCATTCTAACTTCTCTCATGGCTATTTTCTTGACCATTTTGTCATCCTCACTTTCTAGGAACTTTTTAATGGCCACCAACTGGCCAGTATCCTTGTGTTTACACTTCAGGACCATGCCATAACTACCCTCTCCGACCAAACCCTGGTTTTCATATTTTTCCATTGTTTATGAAAAGGCACTCTATCAAGTTTTCAGTGCTGAAAAAGAAAGAATCCACGATTGTGATACTAGCCATACAAATACATAATAATATAAATTATTAATGGTTTTTATTAAATTTGCTGGGCTATTACCAGTATAGCATTAGTTCAATTTCAAAAATTCACTTCTCAATATTCTTAGAAGTTGTCTTAAACAAGCATATACATAAATTATATATTGTGAAAAACCAAAATTGAAAATACGCTGTTGAAATTAACAATACAGTTTTTTTTTTTTTCTTTTGATACTTTTTTTTCAAATGAAGGATGTTAAAAGGAAAGTCTGTGGAAGAATTAAGGCTCAAAAGTGGGTGCCAAGACCCAGCTGTGAAAATGAATTCAGTGAAAATTTCAAGTCAAACAAGATGTATTACTCCAACAAATTAACCTAAAATTGACCTCTGTGCAAAGAATAATTAAATGGTGAATATTTATATCACACGGTATAATCGAACAGTACGGAAATTCTGTTAACGGTAAACGTCGGATTTGACTTTTACAGTGCTATACAGTCATTCTCAAAAAATGGGTACAATTACACCTGAAAAAATGTCCAAATTTTTAGTTTCTCAAATGATAACCATATCTACTGGATGGTAAAATTCAACTATCAAAGAAAGTATCCGCAAAGTTTGACAGAGTCGACATTAACCATCTCCGAGAAATGCGCCAGCAAAATAATTAAGTATCAGACTCTGTTACGGAGGTTAGAAACACTACTTTAACATGTGTTGAATAATAATAATCAACTTTTATGACAGAGATATGTTGTTTAAGTTTGTGATTTTGACAGATGATTTTATAACCTTTACAGAGATTAGCAAATATTTGGCCAAGTTTTGTGATAACATCAAAAACACATTATCATATAAAATCGATATTCTAAGAAAACATAAATTTTATTTTGTTAAAACATTGTCCAATGTTTGTAATTTAAGTACTCTGAATGAGTGATGGAGCACATGTTTAACATAAAAGCGGAACCAATAAACTGCATAAACATTTTACTGACATAGGCTATGACATCATTTATGTATACAGCAGTATTCCTGGTATAAATCTAACCAGTGCTTTTGTTACGGAGGTTAGCAAAATGTGTTCATTTACATGAAACAAACATATTTTACCTTATTGCTGCACCCACAACATGATACCATTAGCAAGCAGCTATTATTTCTTTTAAGACACTAAGTTATTTAGTGTCTTCTCAGAAACCAAGCTGTTTAACCCAGTTCCAGATAACATTTACACCAGTAAATGGGTTAAATATTAAAGTGATACTAACAAACAGTTTCTGCTCTTTTTGTTTAACAGAAAATGGAACCAGCACAATAATAATATAAACTTCTTGATAGCCATACGGTATGACATCATTGATTTACACACCAGCATTGCCGGTAGAAACCTAATCAGTACTTTTGTTATGGATATTAGCAAAAAGGGAAAAAAAGCCAAATAAAAAGTATAAAACTTTCTTTATGTATCTGCAACATGATACCAGCATACAGCTTTGATTCTTAAAAGACATTAAGTTATTTTGCGCCTCATCAGGATCCAAGCTGTTTGACTTTAAACTGTTGTACAAGAAAACATGTAATTGGTTAACTAAGATGCCACTGATAGAATGTATTCTCTATCACTTTCTGCTGTTCTAGTAAACTGGATCGCTTTCTTCTTTGTTCTTTTTCTAAAAAGAAGTCTTTGTTTTTCGTTTCTGTCTTTAGCTCCATTTCTTATGCCTTTCAACATTTGTGAGTGCCATTCTGCAACAGAAAACGTGTGTTCGAATATGGGACTTTGAAATAATAAATTGATAGTATGAAGTTATTGGATCTAACAATGTTTAAATGAGCATAATTTTTTTCTCAAACCTCCACTGATTTCTAATGTCCGTAACGCCACAATTTAACACTATTAAACATTATTTACTTTAAAAAGGTTTTTCTAATGTTAACATTTATCTAAATCATAACTCAACTGAACAACGTTCAGTCTACTTGTGGCATACTGACGTAGAAAAATCACAGATAGAGGTACAATTATTACTTCATCTAACCTCTGTAACGGTTTACAGAAATTTTTACCATCAATGCTTGCACTTTTCACATTTCACACACTATGTGACGTCTTAACAGACAGTAAAACATGATTTAAGAAATTCAAAACAGGTCTAAATTGGTTTCATAAAATAAAATGCATATTTGGTCATGAGTCTAACTTCCGTAACAAA
This sequence comes from Hippopus hippopus, assembly GCA_946811185.2. Lineage (NCBI taxonomy): Eukaryota > Metazoa > Mollusca > Bivalvia > Cardiida > Cardiidae > Hippopus > Hippopus hippopus. The sequence goes on from OX328096.1 coordinate 13,718,853, forward strand.
AAGGGGAAGGATTTGATTGTTCAGAAATATTCAATGTTAACACTGGTATTAAGGTGGCGAATTTGTTTTTACAGTCACATTCCTGGAGCTTATGATGCACATTCACAATAATCATTCAGTAGAAAGATCACCGTTCAAAACTTTGTTTATGATATACAAGAGAACTCATTTGGCACGTACTTTCAACCTCCGGCATGGGTTCCAAACACTACACAAGCAGCCGATTGTTTTTCTTTCGAATATATACATTGGTGGCGGTGTCAAAATAGGTTATACCCCCAGGACCACATTCAAAGTGAAGTAACTTTTGGAAAAATAAACATTTCGTTACGGATGTTAGTCGTTACGGATGTTAGAAATATTTCATTGAAACTGACGTTTAGCTAATGAGACGCAGGAAAGAATCACATGAAGTATTTCAATTACCTATCCTTGATTGTGTCCAAACTAAAACGGCGTCTATTTCACCGGGACCAATCAAGTTATGGTGGAAAATGCTGTTACGGATGTTAGCAAACAATTTGTCCAAACAGCTTTTTTGCATTTCACATGTAACAGTAAGCTCAATTTTAAGGGAATGTTAAAAAATATCAAAGGGTCGTGAGCTCTATTCATTCCACAACTGAAAAAAGGTATTTTAGAGTACATGACACAGTTCAAAAGACTTGCAATAAATTGATCATAATGTGTTATGGACGTTAGGTATGATTTTGCGACAAATGATTTTGGACGAAAAAATATATCAGCTCTGGATATGATTACGAAAAGTATCCAAAGACTGCAGATGATAGTTGTATCAATTCGAAAAATAAAGTATACTAACTGATTGTATCTATTCTTAAGATACAGCAGAAGTACAAATATTGTGTATAGTACCTGCGACAGGCAAAATTTAACAACATCCAGCCAATTAATAGGATACTATTGTCACAATAATGAACCTGACGACTTTCAAAGTATACTTATTATACACTAGTATTGTCAGTTATATGAAAATAATTGGTCTGTCTTTTATTTGTATGTAATCGTTAGAGTAATTCATGTATTTATTAATGAGACAAGCATTTTTCGTAATTGTACCCATTTTTGGAGAATGACTGTATAGTCAAAATATGATAGCTTTTACTGATAACATGGATCAAAATCAGACTGCATAGAAAGTGCATCTTAGATCTATGTCACCCGCCACGTATTACCAGATTAAACAAACAAAATCATGTTTATTTCAGGTATTTTCAGTATTCTTAAAAGTCACGATAAATCCATCAGCTGCATACAGAGTTGAAAATCGTTCACATATATAGTTCCGCATGCAGACGACATTAACCGAAGCTAAGTTCGGACAATAATTCAAGCGTGTAATATATATTAATAGAGGTCATTTATTTCATGTCAATTTGTTCGAGTAATATAACCAAGAAGCAACTGATGCCCCTGAAGTAAATATAACCCTTTCCTGTGAGCAGTGAACATGAACATTGACTATGAACACAACTTCTACAAACACCTCTGACCATTGACGTACAGACATATTCTTACATGATATATTGTCTGTATGAGGCTATGTGGTTGATATTTCTGCACAATTATGCTGAAATTCATTTAGAATGAAAAAGAGGTGATAAGCCATTCATGAACATAAATTAAAAAAAAATCCATTTTTAAACACATTTGGCCTTCCTGTGACCTTGACATTTTTCAACAAAAGAAAGTTCATTTTCTGGCATTTTCTGATTTCAATTATTCAACACCATGTTGTTGACAAAAAAAAAAAGGGATAAAACTGCACTAAACATTATTTTTTACCCTTTACCAACCCTACTTTCAGAAAAGGAGATATCCCAGTAACCGGCTAGTTCTCCTTATCACACAATATTTTACACTTGACCAATCTCAATTTAACTGAGCCTAAAAATGTGGTTTGAAACATATGGCATCGGAGATATTGCCAGATACCTGCACATTCTCCATTTCCCATGTTCAATGTTTTCTATCTTCTCAAAAGCAAATTCGACTTGTACAACTCAGTTTTTAAATATCTTTAATCATTGAAGAGTCCATTTCTTTGCGGTAAAATGATGGCTTTTGTCTAGGACTGTCCTACTGTGCAGGAAAAAAGACGGAATATTTCAATACAATCCCACTTACATACCGTATTTCTCCTAATTAACGCTCCAGGGAGCTATGCAAAACAGAGATAGGGAGCCTTTATTTTGTACCCAATTTGCAAAGCAAGAAGTCTGTCCAAATTTGTACTTCCTTGTGTTTTAGTGATTGTTAAGAGGAAATATGAATCAAATTAGAGGAAATATTCATCATATTCTTCAAATATTGTCATTTTAATCAACTAATGTACATAAGGTTATCATGATTTAAGGGTTTCCGGGGGAGGAGGGGCTACCATTAGGGAGGGCGCTTTTATTTGGAGAAATACAGTACATGTTTTAACGGCAAACAAAAGAGAAGAGATTGAAAACATTTTTGTGCAACACACCAATGATTCGTAAAGAGTGATTGCTCTTTTCCTTATTTGTTTCCAACAGAAAAACATCCTCTCTTGTGAAACATTGTTGGAAAATATTAGAATGCTGTTTACTCGCGTTTTTTTCCTTTTCTTACCATGTTATGAAAATGATTCTTTCTGTTGGTCGTTAAGACTGGATTGTTCAGTTAAGCATTAAATGGAAACTTTACACACTAAAAACTAACCAATGAGAACATTGCAGACAGAGAGGAATTTGAGCGTGTTGAATAAACATTCATGTAGAGAGACAATATGGACCTTAACCCTTAGCCTACATTACATAAATTTTGATTCTACTTAGCCTACATTGTTCACAGTCTTGATTTTACTTAGCAAAAAAAGAAGGATCCATACGCACATGAGGGTAGTCTGATATTGAAGTACACAGTTACAATATTGAATGATGATTTAAGTCGTACTGATTCAGGTATATGTCATAAAATTTGTCGAAAATTAATGTTGTGTTGCTTAAAACTATAAGTTCGGCAGGACATTGGTTAAAAGTCAATGACCTGTAACAATAAATGACAACATCAAAATGTTAAACATCACGCAACTGTGAACAATTTCTTAAATGTCCGTAGCCCCCGCAAATAGCCTTTTTTGTACATATCTTTGTGCAAATTAGTTCAAGCATCTTTAAATTTCTTACCGAGAATTCATCACTGGCAGAAACATATGATAGAAATATTTTTTCCGGAATTTTATTGAGAGAAACAGTCATGGCAGCACGATTTAAGTAGCCTACCTGCTATACAGTATATATATATTCACTGTGGTTGTTTGGGAGCCCTTGGCAACAGTAACCAAGGAAGTCGGTTTATCTTATCACCACGGATCCATGTATTGAAAAACCTTGACAATATGCGCTAGGTCACATGAGGAGAAACATTCTGTGAAAATTTTATCCAAATCCGTCAAGAAATGTGGGAGGAGTGCTGCTGCTCCTCAATTTCACATAGATCAGACACATTTTACCTGGAAACTAAAGTGGCATCACTTGCCGGAAGTGTAGGAGAGATTATAAAGCCTTGGAAAATTTTGGCATAGCTGCTCCTAGCCTAGGCAGTTTCATGTTTTTCTCTAAGACAAGGTAGGGTAATTTAAGCTGAGTGAAAGGTGGGGTAGAGTGAGAACAAGGCAAGGTTGGGTAGATTTATATTTTCCTAAAGAAATCATTGTTGCCTCATTGTGACAAAGATAGAAAACAAATATGAAAACATCTGTTTAATAAGAAGACCTATCGATGCTTGATACAGATCTAAACTTCTATCGTTGCCGTCGTCTAGTTTAGTCCACAGTCCATCCTGTCAGATAAGTTGCAAGAGAAACCTCCATTAAAATTTTTCGAATGTTATACCTGCATTTAACACCTTAATTATTCGTAGTTTTGGAGCATGCTAGCACTTTTGCCGAATGATATTTAACAGAACTTGTTCAATCTGAAATCTAGCAAAACTGAAAGTAGCGACAATGCACTACAGAACCGGAAATGCGGTGATCACAACAGCGATGACGGGATCCTGTCTATATTTTACGCGAAGAAAAGCGAAAATCAAAAGTAAAAGTTTGTTACACAGTCTGCACTGAACCACAGTATTTCGGGCGCGATTCGTTGTAGAAGATAAAAATGGTACCCGTTTGTCTTTCAGAACCGTGCCATAGGATACGAATGTTTGATAAACAGAAGTTTCTGTGTAAAGTTAGCGAAAAAGCCCGATCTCTCCGCTTGCCTGTATGTATTTTTAGAAATGGAAAACCCACATTATTGCGTTTGACAATTTGTGTTTAAGGTCGGTTCAATCTACTCCAATACACGGTAGCTTTTTGTACAGGCATAGGAGTTTCCACATAATTATGTATGTCGTAGTACATGATTGTAGACCTATAATATAATGTGCAATATTTGCCTAAACAGGCGTTCTGTGACACAGTAAGATAAAAGGCTGATTTTTTTTTTCTTTTTATCAGAAGACAAAAAAAAAAACAATAGGGTCGGGCAAAATCTCCAGGTAGGGTCGAGTTACCCAAAACAAACTGTTTCTTTTATTACGCCTGATCAACCAAGATCAAACTAATAATTTTAACAAAATATACAGGGACACTTTAGGGAGATGTTTTAACCAATTTGGAATGGAAATGGGGATGTTTAACCAAAAGTGGGACCCTTTGACTGTGGGGCATTTGACTGTGGGATGTTTTAACCAGATACCCTCAAGAATGCCAACGGCATGTACTTTTTTTTTATGCACCATAAAATTGAAATTGATATGTATCATACATGAAAATGCACAGAAGTGATTTCTTTATGAATTAAAGTACTTTGTAGTTCATGTTCTAGTCTACACTCATTTCATGTTTCCCTTGGCATCAGGAACTCGATGCTACAGTACGATAGATAAAAACCTTACATCTTGGGTGTCAACTTGAAGTTGAAGTCATTAATCTATCATTTCATTTTGGTTTTCATAACTGATAAGCAGATCAAAGACAAATACAACAGACTAAAAGGTAACTGGTGAGAGTTTGAAATTTCCAGTCCTGAACATATCTATTAAGAATGGCTGCTTGAAGGGGGCGAAGAAACATTGTTTTAAACAATCACAAAAATAACATCACAACCACCTTTCGAATCGAAGTTAGTCTGGGATGTATCAGATGCACAGCCTTGTTTCTCGCAAAGAAACTGATCAACGTCTTTTGCGCTGTAGCAGTGAACTAACATGACAAACGAAATTATCAATATCAAACGAAACTTGTGAGCTGAAGAAGTTTTCAAGACCTTACAAAATCGGCATGCAACAAAATCTATAAATCCGTCTTTGACTAATTTGGAGTAAATATATATACAGACTAAAGAGTAGCAATGAAAAGGTTTTTAACCGAGAACTCATTATTATAAAATTTGAATTACCATGAGAAAATATCCTCTTTCAACGTGTTGAACTTGTCGTATCCACGGACAACAAACTTCTGCGGCCATGTTGGATTCACGGTTTCGTGCGGATATATTGATTAAACCAAAACATATAAATTATAATAATCATCAGTAATTGCCAATCACATATAGAATCATCAATATATATATTTTCACATTGATAAAAATCAGCATTGAATGATTACTCTGCAAGTTTAAGGTTCACGTGTAATCGGTTATACTGATACTGGCCATGAGAACTGTGAATAGAACAGCGCTATCACGTGATGTCTAAAATACGAAAAGGATTCTTCTTCACGAAAGGGACTCCTTTTCGCGAAAAAGAGCCAAGTTGACTCCTTTTCGCGAAAAGAACCTTGAATTTTACGAAAAGGAGTCAGGTCTTTTCACCAGTTGACATGACTTTTGATTTTATGACAAGAACTCAGCCTTTTCCGCAAAAAAAAAAAACTTGCATTCCGCAAAAAAAAAAAAAGATTTTCAAATTAGGACTTCTGTTCACAAAAAAAAAAACTTGTTTGTTTGGTGTTTCAACATCAGTTAAGTTATAACGCGGCGGCAAGTGCACATACAAGTCTATGCATTCCCGGGGGTTCTTTTAACAGTACTTCACAAAACATACTTACCAAGACACTGGCTGCTTTTCCAGAAAACCTTTATTAAAAAAAAAGATCAGCGGTGAGAGAGGAATGATTCCTGCCGAAATCACTGATCATCAATCCTTAGAAAGAAATTCACCAAGCTGGGGATCCGAACCAGCGACCCCTGGTCGTAGTTCTGTGCGCTAGGCTCTGGCTCGGCTTTTCGACAAGAACTTTTCACTCCTTCTGTACTTTAGGCTTACCCCTTTTCACTGAAACAAAAAGGGATCCTTCACAACAGAACTCCTTCTTACAATAATGACTCCCTTTCGCAACAGTAACAAGAATGTAGAACACGACAAGGAGTCCCTTCTCCTTTTCGTGATAAAGATATATTGCTTTCAAGAAAAAGACTTGGGATTCCACGAAAGGAATCCAAAGCATTATTTAAAAAAAGAATGAGGAGCGGGACATTACTGTTAAGTACCAATCGTGGTTTAATTTTGTTTTCAGATGATACGTTTATTACAAAAGACCCATATCCGATCTGGCTGATGACATACAAACTATGTACAACTGTAACGTCGCCAAGTTTATTTATAAATAAGCATCGGATTTTAAAAGAGGTTGAAGGTTACACGAAAATCGGACTACACATGTGAATACCGACTGTGATCTATATCTTCCGCGATATACATACACAAGGTAATTAGGTATGACAGTAAGGATTAAATTACCAACATTTCCGTTTTCAGCCTGCCCGTCTATCAATAATTCTATTTAATATTTTGTTATTAGGTTCTCTCCACAGAAATGTACCGTTTGGCTTCTGAAATTATTGTGGAAAAAAAGTCATAATTCCATAGTCGTAACAAGCAATGGCCTTTGTATGCAATGTTTTCCGCTTCGAAATACATTCTACTGTCTGATACCTGAGGGTGAACATTCTGCAATGTGTTCCAGAGCCACTTAAAATTGATATTCAATAATTCACACCCTGCCTTATTGAAACCTTTCAAAATCCATTGGTTTTATATATGTGTTTTATCCTTCCACAACTTCATCTTTTATAATACTCTTTGCAAAGGGGGCTTCGTGTATCTGCAAAACGCATCGACCAAGGTCAGCCTGCGCAGTCCGTGCAGGCTGCACTGAGCCGAAATGTTTTGCTATTGGTCACTTTTCGGTATGTCAAAGGACCAGTCTACCACAGTCAGTTGTTTGACAAAATATATTTTATGGATCCATAATCATATCATGACCTGTTAAGTGTAATTCATCACTTATAAATATGCATTAAGCCCCTTTTGCTAGAGCGCAGATTATGTGCGTGTCATTTGTTAGTTTGTTTGTTTTTATCAATCATCGCATGTCCTGCTTATGTTTCCATGTAGATCAAGTAATTGTAAGAAAATCAAAGCACTGAAAGCACTGCTGAGGTGGGTTACGTTTCATCCCAATGAAGTTGAAATTTAACCATTTTACCACATGACAAACAAGTAGTGCTGTATATTTGCCAGAAATAATTGAAAAGAAGAAGACAGATGTTTGAAGACCAGTAGCTTTACCTATAAATCAGAGAATTACACATATTACACATAAGTCACGTCTTAACCAGATATGATAATTTAAGACATGTACGTCTTTGAGGCATTTGACACTCCCATGAAAAACCCAGTGCCTTCAGTAAGGCTCGAACCCAGGGCCTCCCGGTTATGAGTCCTACACTCTACCACTGAGCCACATACGACCCCTAGAAGTTTAAAGGGCTGTTGCTGCAGACTACATTACTTAACAAGAACATGCCGACAAAATGTGCACATTGCCCTAATATGGAAGCTTACTTTGAAGTTTCATTGAGTTTCATGCAATATTTGCTTAAAATAGTCGGGCAAAAACAACGAAGTGAACGGGTTTGAGGAAAATTTGAAAGTTTTCACCACATTGACACTAACAGGGCTATGGCAAAAACTTGTTTTCTACGAAACAGCCAAGCTAAAACTGTAAGGGCCCATAACTGAAATAAAGCCACGCTGACATTATGCGTAATTATGTTGTCTTGATAGGGAGATTTCCTAAAAGTTTCGTTGAAATCCATCTTGTACTTGGTGAAAATTTAACAGATAGTCCATGTTGGCCATATTCAGTTTCAGAGCTAAATAGTTGCTTGTTCAACTTCTATCGATCTCAATTTATTTTGTAGAGTGTTATCCGAATAGATTTTGTTAAGTTTATGGCATTTAATGGGTATTATTATGTCTGTTTGAATGGTATTTTAAGCTGCTTTCAACATTATGTCAGTCATATCAGGGTGACAGCTCACATATACATGTATTTTCTGGATTTCAACATTACTATGCTATGGCTCTGAAGTGTCTTGCTCAAGGACACTGCCATGAAAAATAAAGTGAATTAAGTGAGGTTTGAACCCCGGGTCTCTAGGTCACGTGTCCTACACTTTACCACTGAGCCACGCTGGACCCTTATTATTGTGACCGTTATGTACGTGCTGATCTTGCTTTGCACTTTTCAAAAAAAATAAATATGTGATCACAAAAGGAAGGATACAAGCTGATATCTGAACAAAAACTTTATTTGATAGTTATTTTACTATCTTGAAATAACGCAAAAGTTTATAAAAATAAACAGTTTATAACAAATTATAAAGTCCCTGTCAACAACCAAAATTTATTTGATAGTTACTTTACTATCTTGAAATAACATAAAAGTTCATAAATTTATGTCGTAGTCCAAACTGGAATCAAGGCAGTTCCGGAATCTGCCTAGACTAAATCAGAATTCTACTTTGGTCTAGACAGATTTTAGATCTGCCACGACCAAATTAGGATTCCAGTTTGGCTAGACAGATCCAGAATCTGCCTAGACCAAATTGGAATATTTTCTCGTTAAATATAGTGTGACTGCATATAAACCGTCTGATTTAATTTAAACCACAAATCAAAAGAGATTTCAATAAGAAATTCAGAGTAAGAATGAATTTTGAATGTTTCGCACTGTAGCAGGAAAAAATTGTAGGAAACGAAGTAATTGTAGTGAGAAAAAAAAGAAATTGCTTTGATTAAAAATACATCTTCTCAAAGTGTGCTATCAGTCCCACAGGTTGATTACCTTCACACTGATACAGCAAAGTGTTATGTGAAAATGTGAACGGGACTAGTTTATCAGGCGGAAAAAAACGTGACAAAAATTGTGATAATGTTCTCATGTGACTTTTGTACACAAACATAACGTACTAACGGCTGCTAATTTTCAAAACGTTTCAACTCGTCTCTCGTCCTATCGGTCATACGCCTCAGATCAGTTATTTCCTTTCACTCCCGCTGACCTTAATTGATTTTGCATCAAAATAATCTTTATCCTCGAAAAATCAGAAATGTATTCTCATTATTTCCATTAAAATCACTGTAGCGATATTCTAAACACATAACAATAAAGGGGCAGCGGCCATGAAGCTAATATAGGAACCGATACATACATGTACATGCATATTCCTATGCTTGCTTCTTTTCTCCTTTAATGTAGGCTGTTGTCACTCTGAGTTTTAATTAATTTGTCAATTTTGTGATAATGGTGTGTTTGTTTACGTATAAATCGTGCAATTCATATTAGATTCCCGATTGTTAACGTTGTTTTGATGCCTAATTGGTACTACTTTGCCAGGCGTTGATTTTGCGATGTTAGGTATCCCAGAATCAGGCCTTCTCGTTTCAGAATCCACATTGGTAAATCTGAGGTGGGATGCTTCGCTAGGCTTCGCATGCTTCGCACCCCACCTCAAAAATCAGATAGTTTTTTTTAATATTTTTACTTGTTACCATCTGGAAAAAGACAACTATTAAAGGCGATTAAGAGCATTTTCGATTTTCAAATCTGGCGGCCACCTTAGTGGAGCGGAAGCATTTATATCTTTATTTTGATGGGTAAACAGTGAACTTATCATAAAATCTGTCCGACAGTTAAAGGGCATAAGTTGTTTCAAACAAAGGTTGACGACGGACACATTGAAACATACGTAACACAGCAAACAATACTTTGCGCCCATTACCCTTAAAAAAGGACAAGATTAACTTCACTTCCATATGAACAATACTATGTACATATCACTGATTCTTGCACTTATATCCCACATGTATGTACTAAGTAAGAGGGTATACTGAAATTAGGTTGTCCGCCTGTCACTTTTGTGTCTGTCTTCTCTTCCTCCTTTTTTCAGCCAAATTTACTTTTTAGACTAACATTGTACATACAGAATACCTGGTGTAGAGGCTTTTTCAGCAGACAGGAGCCAAAGTCACAGCCATCCATAACATTGTGACAGAAATGTTCCGTGAGACATCGATCGATTTATCTTTCTTTTCCTCCTGGTCAGACTGGCACTCCATAAATAAGAACCTTTTTACCTTATTGCATATTGAAGAACACTTTATGCGTTCTCAAGACGGCCTGGTGCTGTTCTTTTTCATAACGGATATCTGCTTTCTATGGTCAAGTTTTTTTTTTAACCATTATCGTGGGACTAAGTCACTTAAGTCCATGCTGGCAGTTTCTGCTCGTGCTGCGACATCTCTTAAAGATGCCCGTCTACAGCCGGTGAGCAAAAACGCTGTTATAATTTCAAACAATTTAGAATGGTACAGAAATCAGTCCTTTGTGTAAACATGGATAAATTACGGACATATGTGGTGTAATTGAAAAAAAGAAACACGGAGATTTGTATTAGAAAACGAACATTGGTCAGAAGAAAACTGGCTGACGATTGAAGCTGTAAACAATGACGGTGCGTCACGGAAATTTATCGTTGGTTTCCGCCTAGAGTCGGATACGGTGTAATTTGCATATAGGCCGCGACCTCCGTCTGAAAATCGAGGCTGCAACAGAGAAGCCTCCATTTTCCTTTGTTTACCTCATTAGACGCTGGGCGAAGGTCAAATATAGTCACGTGACAGAATGCTTGATCATCATACGAATCTATCCGAGTGTATAACGGATATATCGAAAATCTTCGATTCAAAAACCGGAAACGACAAGTCTGTTTAAACCCCTGTCACACCAGGGCGGCGATCCCACGGCGTCCAAGAAAAAATGCAGAACGCCGAGGTACGCGCTGTACGATCGCAAGCATCGTCACAGCAACGCAGTCTCATCGCGAGTAGACGCGTTGGAATCGTCTAGGACGCCGAAGGACGGCGCGCATTTTGAGCATGCACAAAACAAACGCCGTCCCTCGGCGTTCTGAGAAGAGCGCAGTGGGATCACCGGAAGGTCGTCTTAGCGGCGCAGTAAGATCTCCCAAAACGCCATGGGAGCTCTGCCGGCGCGCACAGAGGTCGCAGTGCGAACGCTATGGTTGTCGGTGGCGCTTGCATGGAGATTGTACCGCGTGCTCTGAGATGTCACTGCGTCTCTGCTGTGCTTATACGGCGCGTCAACGGCGCTTATACTGCGCGTCAACGGCGCTGACACGAAGTGTTATTTCACTGCGCTCTTAAAACGACTCCTCTGAGCTGCAACGGCGATCATTGCGGTTGTAAGGCGCTTCTACAGCGTCCACCAGTCTTTGTCTGACAAAAACGAACATATGGTAGACGAAGTATGCAAATAAACATTCAGTTCACCATGGCTGATGTACGCTAGCAAGCCGGGCTAGTAATGATTGAGGAGTTGACAATGGTTGACTTGCTTTTGTTTGAGAGGGTTGGGTTTATGTCCTGCTTTTTCCCCTTTTCTTTTTACGAGCATAGTTTTATTCTCTGTTGACTTTTCGAGACCACAGCAAAGAAACAATTGATGAATAAATGTATATACATACAATTCGTTTTCAGAGATAGTTCATTGTCACGCCGTCAGCGTACTGTGAGCGCCTTGAGAACACCATGAGCGCCCAGTGCACGCAGTATGAGCACCATGAAAGCGCAGAGCACGCAATGGTAGCGCCATGAGAGCGCAGAGAGTCGCCAAGAAGAACTCTGTAGGAACGCGATAACGCGCCATAGGAGCTCCGTAGCAACGCCTTGGTCGTGGTGAGAACGCCGTGACATCTCCGTCTTCGAGAAAATCATCCGATTTTTCCTGCGATCTCATGGCGCTCTGGGAAATTAAACAACGCCATCCCAACGCAGTGGAAACGCCGTATAGCGTGACATGGGCTTTACATGGAAGGCCGCAACTCAGCGGAATGAATTTTCTATCGACCGTAATCTAAGCAACCTTGCAACCGTCAGGCGCAAAATTTGGCATGAAGATATAAGAATGACTATAGTTTGATAAAATAAAGACAAAATGAGTTAAAACTGGTTGAAAATGAGTATAAGGGCCTCTTTAATGGTAAACGCAGAATCGAAGGCTCAACCTATTCATTTACTCTGAATTTTCTCTTTCTTATTTGATCTACATTCATTTTAAAGATGCTCGTCTACAGCCGGTGAGCAAAAACGCTGTTAAATTTCAAACAATTTAGAATGGTACAGAAATCAGTCCTTTGTGTAAACATGGATAAATTACTGACATATATGGTGTAATTGAAAAAAAGAAACACGGAGATTTGTATTAGAAAACGAACATTGGTCAGAAGAAAACTGGCTGACGATCGAAGCTGTAAACAATGACGGTGCGTCACGGAAATTTATCGTTGGTTTCCGCCTAGAGTCGGATACGGTGTAATTTGCATATAGGCCGCGACCTCCGTCTGAAAATCGAGACTGCAACAGAGAAGCCTCCATTGTCCTTTGTTTACCTCATTAGACGCAGGGCGAAGGTCAAATATAGTCACGTGACAGAATGCATGACCATCATACGAATCTACCCGAGTGTATAACGGATATATCGAAAATCTTCGATTCAAAAACCGGAAACGATGAGTCTGTTTACATGGAAGGCCGCAACTCAGCGAAATGCATTTTCTATCGACCGTAATCTAAGCAACCTTGCATCCGTCAGGCGCAATATTTGGCATGAAGATATGAGAATGTCTATAGTTTGATAAAATAAAGACAAAATGAGTTAAAACTGGCTGAAAACGAGTATAAAGGTCTCTTTAAGCATTACTTATGCAATCTTTTTATAACAAATTTGCAACGCAATACAGTGTTCCGTCCCTTTAAACTGCTCCTACTTATGCTTTCTCTTTGGAATTCGGTATGAAGGTCGCTCGCTCGCTTTCCCCAGGGCCATTTATTGACGGTTTTGCCGCAGTGCTACTCTCTAATTTCAAATGATTGATAGATCTGTATTTTACTGCACCTTTCGCTCATTAAAAAAAAAAATGTTTTTCATTCATAAATTGGCTTCTAGTTTCTTGGATAATTCTTTCTACTGTGACAGATTTCATCTCAATTACTTTGACTATTTTTGATGTGCGTCAACCATACCAAGACATTCGTACAAAAATGTTCGAGAAAACGGGGGTTCTCTTTTCTATTCATCAAAGGAGTCCTTTTCATGAAATCTGTTTCTTTTTGCTTGAACAGGAGTCCTTTTTCGTATTCCAGTCTAAATTTACGAAAAGTTAGATGAAAATCCTGGCGAAAAAAGGAGTCCTTTCTGCATGTAAGACAGTCCTTTTCAAAACTCCGGGAAAGCATAGACAGTTGCACTGGCCACCGCGATATAACTAAAACTGTGCTAAAAACACCAACCACACAAAAATCTTTTTCTGAAAAGAAGTCCTAATTTGAAAATGGGTCTTTTTTCATAGAATGTTATGTCCTTTCGTGAACATGAATCGTACCAGGTAGCGTTTTAATGAGTAAACGTTAATTATGCCCCCCTTCAACGAAGTGGGGGTATATTGCTTTGCACATGTCGGTCGGTCGGTCAGTCGGTAGGTCGGTCGGTCGGTAGGTAGACCTTACATTGTCCGGATGATAACTAGCCACAGAATTGACCTAGCTTCGTCAAATTTGGCACAGACATGCGTCTCGGAGTGCAGATGATCCCTATTGATTTTGAGGTCAATCGGTCAAAGGTCAAGGTCACAATGACCGTCATCATGTTGATATATAGACCAAACCTTGTCCGGATGATAACTAGACACAGAATTGACCTAGGTTCGTCAAATTTGGCACAAACATGCGTCTTGGAGTGTAGATGATCCCTATTGATTTTGAGGTCAATCGGTCAAAGGTCAAGGTCACAGTGACATCAACATGTTGATATATAGACCAAACCTTGTCCGGATGATAACTAGACACAGAGTTGACCTAGGTTCGTCAAATTTGGCACAGACATGCGTCTCGGACTGCAGATGATCCATATTGATTTTGAGGTCAATCGGTCAAAGGTCAAGGTCACAGTGACCGTCAGCATGTTGATATATAGACCAAACCTTGTCCGGATGATAACTAGACACAGAATTGACCTAGCTTCGTCAAATTTGGTACAGACATGCGTCTCGGAGTGCAGATGATCCCTATTGATTTTGAGGTCAATCGGTCAAAGGTCAAGGTCACAGTGACCGTCAACATGTTGATATATAGACCAAACCTTGTCCGGATGATAACTAGACACAGAATTGACCTAGGTTCGTCAAATTTGGCACAGACATGCGTCTCGGAGTGCAGATGATCCCTATTGATTTTGAGGTCAATCGGTCAAAGGTCAAGGTCACAGTGACCGTCAACATGTTGATATATAGACCAAACCTTGTCCGGATGATAACTAGACACAGAATTGACCTAGGTTCTTCAAATTTGGCACAGACATTTGTCTTGGAGTGCACATGATCCCTATCGATTTTGAGATTAATTCATCAAAGGTCAAGGTCACAGTGGCCTTCAACGTAATGATATATAGACCAAATCTTGTCCAGATGATAACTAAACACAGAATTGACGTAAGTTCTTCAAATTCTGTACAGATATTCATCTCGGAGTGTAAATGATCCCTATCGATTTTGAGATTAATCCATCAAAGGTCAAGGTCACAGTGGCCTTCAACTTAATGATATATAGACCAAACCTTGTCCAGATGATAACTACACACAGAATTGACCTAGGTCCTTCAAATTCTGTACAGATATTCATCTTGGAGTGTAAATGATCCCTATTGATTTTAAAGTTAATCCGTGAAAGGTCAAGGTCACAGTGACCACCAGATGATTCAGGGCCCGCGCTGCCGTTCGCCTCTTGAGCCATTTGCTAAAAAAAAATTAAAGTGTCTCAAAAATCATCATATGTGGCTCAACTTGTGTCTCCAACATTTTATTCGCGTATTATCGGGGACGTAGTAAGCATCGAAGTCGACTGGGAAAAAGTGGAAGTCGAACGTGCGTGCCGAAAAGAAAATCGGTAACCCAGTCTGTGTATCGGCAACTGTTTACAATCTTGTATGTATGTATACACACGGCGGTGTGTATAATTATGCGAACTGTTGACAGATTATCACGTTTAACAATTGAAGTGGGCTATAAATAAACAAGAGCGGCAAATTGTCGCAAGATACGCCCGTCGCACCGCCAGTTGCCAAGGGGGTATAATAATCGTAAAGGGCAGGTAATGCAACAAACATGTTTACAAAGTCTCAAGTCAATTTGACTTGAGGTGACAAAGTTCCGTTCCAGACAAGCAAGAAATACTGTAAAAATGAAGATCAAAGTGGAATTACTCGAAATCCGCACTAGGTAGAGTTATTGTTCTTGCGCACTGTACTCCGTAATATTGCAACAAACATGCATACCAAGTTTCAAGTCAATCGGACTGGAGATGACAAAATTATGCTCCAGACAAGCAGAAAATGCTGTAAAAATGACGATCAAAGGGAAATAACTCAAACACAGCACGAGGTAGAGTTATGGTTCTTTTGCACTGCAATCCGTATGATTACAACTAACACACATGCCAAGTTTCAAGTCAATCGGACTGGAGATGACAAAGTTATGCTCCGGACAAGCAGAAAATGCTGTAAAAATGACGATCAAAGGGAAATAACTCAAACACAGCACGAGGTAGAGTTATGGTTCTTTTGCACTGCACTCCGTATTATTGCAACAAACACACATGCCAAGTTTCAAGTCAATCGGACTGGAGATGACAAAGTTATGCTCCGGACAAGCAGAAAATGCTGTAAAAATGATCAAAGGGAAATAACTCAAAGACAGCACGAGGTAGAGTTATGGTTCTTTCGCACTGCACTCCGTATTATTGCAACAAACACACATGCCAAGTTTCAAGTCAATCAGACTGGAGATGACAAAGTTATACGCCGGACAAAAAATGGACGCCGCCTGCCAACCCACCCGCCCGCCCGCCCGCCAGCCCGCCCGCCAGCCCGCCCGCCATGGGTGATCCCATAATACGTCCCGTCTTCGACGGGCGTATAATAACTAAAAAATTAAGCAAGCAAGAGTTATGATTCATTTGCACTGCACTCCCCCTTAATGAGATCTATCCACCCATGAAGTTTCATAACCGTAGCTAGCATAGTTTTGGAGATATGCTTTGGACAAAATTCAAGTATGAATATAAACAAAGGGAAATAACTCAAAAATTAAGGAAGCAAGAGTTATGATTCCTGTGCACTGCACTCCCACTTGATAAGATCTATCCACCCATGAAGTTTCATAACCTTAGCTAGTATAGTCTTGGAGATATGCTCCGGACAAAATTCAAGTATGAAAAACAACAAAGGGCAATACCTCAAAAATTAAGGAAGCAAGAGTTATGATTCCTGAGCACTGCATTCCCCCTTGATGAGATCTATCCACCCATGAAGTTTCATAACCGTAGCTAGTATAGTCTTGGAGATATGCTCCGGACAAAATTCAAGTATGAATATAAACAAAGGGAAATAACTCAAAAATTAAGTAAGCAAGAGTTATGATTCCTGTGCACTGCACTCCCCCTTGATAAGATCTATTCACCCATGAAGTTTCATAACCTTAGCTAGTATAGTCTTGGAGATATGCTCCGGACAAAATTCAAGTATGAAAAACAACAAAGGGCAATAACTCAAAAATTAAGGAAGCAAGAGTTATGATTCCTGTGCACTGCACTCCCCCTTGATGAGATCTATCTACCCATGAAGTTTCATAACCGTAGCTAGTATAGTTTTGGAGATATGCTCCGGACAAAATTCAAGTATGAAAAACAACAAAGGGCAATAACTCAAAAATTAAGCAAGCGAGAGTTATGATTCATGTGCACTGCACTCCGCCTTGATGAGATCTATCCACCCATGAAGTTTCATAACCGTAGCTAGCATAGTTTTGGAGATATGCTCCGGACAAAGAATGGGGACGTCGCCCGCCCGTCCGCCCGCCCGCCACGGGTGATCCCATAATACGTCCCGTCTTCCACGGGCGTATAAAAAGATGACATCGATATTTCTCAATCAATTCTTTTGATATCAGTTTATGAACTGTGCCACTTCCTGTATCAATGTGGCAGTAGGGGGGCATGACTGTTTTACAAGCAGACATCTTGTTATATTTAAGAATTCAAAGTAACGGTTGTCGTTTTGAATAGTAGTCCGGTTCTGTACCCAGAATGCCCAAATCAGTATTTGAAAAAATGCCGCCTAGCGGAAGATAATGACCTAGATATGGTATGTGTTAATTCCACATTGGAATAGAACAACCCTGTAAGACTTGTAAAACCCCTGTCACACCAGGGCGGCGATCCCACGGCGTCCAAGAAAAAATGCAGAACGCCGAGATACGCGCAGTGCGATAGCAAGCATCGCCACAGCAACGCAGTGGCATCGCGAGTAGACGCGCTGAGATCGTCTAGGACGCCGAGGGACGGCGCGCACTTTGAGCATGCACAAAACAAACGGCGTCGCTCGGCGTTCTGAGAAGAGCGCGGTGGGATCACCGGAAGGTCGTCTTAGCGGCGCAGTAAGATCTCCCACAACGCGACGGGAGCTCCGCCGGCGCGCAGAGGTCGCAGTGCGAACGCTTTGGTTGTCGGTGGCGCTTGCACCGGGATTGTACCGCGTGCTCTGAGATGTCACTGCGTCTCTACTGTGCTTATACGGCGAGTCAGCGTCGCTTACAAGGCGCGTGAACGGCGCTTCTAAGGCGCTGATACTGTGGTTTCTGTCTGTGTGTGACAAAACGAACATTATAGTAGACGAAGTATGCAAACAAGCATTCAATTCACCATGGCCGATGTGTGCTAGCAAGCCGGTGTAGTAATGGTTAATGAGGCGACAGTGTTTGAGAGGGTTGGGGTTTATGTCCTGCTTTTTCCCCTTTCATTTTACGAGCACAGTTTTATTCTCCATTAACTTTTCGAGACCACAGCAAAGAAAAAATTGATTAATAAATGTGAATACATACAATTCGTTTTCAGAGATAGTTCAATTTATTGTCTAGAACATGCCGTAAGCGTAGTGTGAGCGCCTTGAGAACGCCGTGAACGCCCAGTGCATGCTGTAGTAGCACCGTGAAAGCGCAGAGAACGCAGTGGACAGCGCTGTGAGAGTGCAGAGAATCGCCAAGAAGAACTCCGTAGGAACGCGATAACGCGCCATACGAGCTCCGTAGCAACGCCTTGGTCGTGGTGAGAACGCCGTGACATCCCCATCTTCGCGAAAATTATCCAATTTTTCCAGCGATCTCATGGCGCTCTGGGAAATTTAACAATGTCATGCCAACGCAGTGGAAACGCCGTATAATGGGGCTTAAGGTTGCAGAAGTAGTAAAACGCTATATGGCTTGCACCACGCGAAAAGGCGCATTCGGACATTTGCGTAAATTGTCGTCTCGGATCAGCAGTCCGCGCAGGCTAATCCGAGACGGCACTTTATGACTACACTAGATTTTGTGATACAGTAGACTTGCGCAAAACAGAAAATTACATAAGAACGGAAAGTGCCGTCTCGGATTAGCCTGCGCAGACTGCGCAGGCTGATCCGAGACGACACTTTACGCAAATGTCCGAATGCCCCTTTTCGCGTGGTGCAGGCCAATTATATACGGGCTAGTCAATAGGCCTTACTGGCCTTTCGTATTCAAACGTAGAGCTCGTTATGCATTTTGGACCATTAGCCTTATAACTGTACATGAAATTTGTCATTGTCATTTCACAGTAATCAATCAACCAAAAGTTGAGGAGAGAGGGCATGTTCAGGGCCGCTCATTAAAGAGCTCGATCCTAAAGATTAACCTGCGTTTCACCACAGGCCTTTGAAACTCCGTTGGTCTATGACGGAACACAAAGATTTTCCTTGGTCGATCATCGAACACTTACATCACATTGGTGCATTGCCTGTTTATCACGGAATATACTCAAATATTCATTAACACCGTTACAATAAATAGCCCATAGGTGAGTCCCTCAATCATGACACTCGTCACAACTCGGCCGATTCCGTACCTACAACTAACCTCGTCTGTATAACGGTCGTTTCCATTTGAACTGCCAATCACGTGATATTATACATGGAGGCGCTACTGTAAGTCTTTTAGCAACGACACAAACAACCTCGACGAAGTTATTCACATCTATCTATCTGTCGGTGAAAACTTCAATCGGAATTGATAAACCACGTTAAAAAATGAATGTACGAACTGTTTGTCAACTGAAATATAGTTAGAAAGATTTCGATAGAAAATTGAGACTCAAGTTTTCTTTTTTACGAGGAGCCTTACAATTTTCAGAACAGTAAACCGGCGTATTTCCGGCGATGAAATGTACTGTGTAGGTGCATATTAAGCTACCAGATGCAGCCGGGGGACTTGAGGGCTCCCATCATCCGAGGTATGCCGAATGTCCCTCAATACTGTATATTACTATAAATAGCCCATTGGCGAGTCCCTCTATACCGTATATAATAAGACTTCCTATACGATTATAGAGAGAGTCACCAATGTGCTATTTATAGTAACGGTGTCCGATAATGAAAAT
This sequence comes from Hippopus hippopus, assembly GCA_946811185.2. Lineage (NCBI taxonomy): Eukaryota > Metazoa > Mollusca > Bivalvia > Cardiida > Cardiidae > Hippopus > Hippopus hippopus. The sequence continues at coordinate 13,738,761 of OX328096.1, forward strand.
TTCGTTATCCTTTGATAGACCAATAGTTCGAGTTTCAGAGGCCTATGGTTTCACTTTACTTTAAACACCAGTAGAGGGGAAAAATTCGCAGATCAGACTGCACACATTAAGAAAGAAACAGGAAAATTTGGGAATTTCTTGCCGCTGGGGGATAGGGCACGTTCACATCAGCAAAACTGAACTAGGACAGTTCAGATCACACTGCTTGTGCAGTTTAAAGAAGTATCTGTCGAGGTCATAATATCTCTCTCTCACTCTCTCTCTCTCTTCATTTGCCGTAATAGTTTCATCTGTATTACATGTGTATCTGAACTCGTGTTAATCAAGTATAATTTTAACCCTAAGAGCTTTGAAAAATTCCAGCGGCCAGACTCCGTGTTTCGTACAGTCCGATCTGAATCTAAAATTGGCTGCAAAGGTAAACGAAAGTAGTGAAAGGTGTAGTGATAATCAGTAGTGTGGCTGTCGAGCGGTCCGGGTAGCTCAGTGGTTACAGCACTGGCCTTGAAAGCGAGGGGCCCGGGTTCGTATCCAGTACCGGCACCCGCTCATCCCCTGAGGATTTAGGCTACTTCAAAGGCATCCTATGTGATAACTGCTGCTTTGGAGGTCTTTCCGAACGAAAATATTTCGACATTTCTATAAAACTTGTGGATTGATTTCCGGGAGATACGTGACGGGTAAATGTATACGATAATGTACATGTGCAATACAATACCTGAACAGTAGTAATTATGGCACTATGCAGGTCAAATTGCCTGCGGCACTATAGGGGCCAGGCCTTTGTCTTTGACAGTTCAGACTATTGTTAGAGGCCTTTGTCTGTTGGAGGTCAGACTGTCTGTGGCAATATGACGTAATCTTGCATACCTTTTGTCTGGCTTTCGTTGCCTCCCACCTGCCGAGGCTAGATGACAATTCCAAGCGTGTTTTGGCGCGTTTTGACCGATCAGGCCGGCGCCCGATTGTATAGAACCGAAAATTCAGCCAAAGCATTCGCCATTGAAAATGCATGAGAACTTTCTCTCAAAGAGGTTGCTCTACTAAAAATGCTTTTGTCTGTGAACGCTTTTACCCCCCTTACCATTCAAAGTCTAGGTTTTGTATTGACTTTAATGAATAAAATCGTATGGTGTTTAACGCCGTTTTCAACATTTTTGTTGCACTTAAGTCGCTGCGGCCAGTGCACCTATACATGCTTTCCAGCAGTATCTTTTACCAGGGCATCATTTTCTTTCCAAGTCACTGACTGCTGTCTCACATAACCATTATTACGGTCAGCTGTGGTAGAGAAATAAATGGTTTCACAATTTTCAGTCCTCGACCTAGCCAGGGATCGAAGCCACGACCCATCTCAAGTCCTGCACGCTAGCTATTTAAGAGCTCAGCTTTTAGGTCCTCGCTTCTACATGGAAAAGTTTGCGAAAAACTTACTACGATCCCCAAATAGCGGTGGCATAATATAAAATTCCCTGTTGGTTTGATCATTAGCTTTCTTAGAAATTCTGATTTTTTTTTTTTATAATTCATGAGACCTTTCGATACTCTCCTGACAGAGTCGCATATCAAAATGATTTAATGTTTGAGAAATGTCGACACTCTTCCACGTGATGTCTGGCGCGATTGTATAATATCGTCTGCAAAAATTCAGACAAAGCATTCGCCTCTCATTAAAAATGCATGAGAAAATGTCGATATTCTTACAAAATAGGTCGCTTTCCGCTGATTAAAATGCGTGATGTCTGGCGCGATTGTATAATATCGTCTGCAAAAATTCAGACAAAGCGAATAATCAATTGGTCAGATGGAAAAAACAAACTGACCAATCAGAAGAGACTTTGTGACTATATTAGAAAGCTGAATTTCGTGTTTGGAGTCATAAGAGTTTTGACACTCGAATCAGCAACATGGTTAGATGTAAATTTAGTCTCGGTAACGAACGCTACGTACAGGTCAGTGAATGGAGGGGTGAACTGAGAGTCGATATCAGGGAATGGCAGGAAGACATACCTACTAAGAAAGGCATTAGTCTTACGCTTATGAGATGGAAGAATTTGGTAGATGCCTCTGAGTTTGTTGATCAAGCATTACACGCTAAAAAAGCATACAGCGCTCACCTAGGAGGAAACGTTTATTGCAGTATCGGTGAAAACAGCGTTTGTGTAGATATAAGACAGTATTGGAAACCAGACAATGAAGTGGTACCGACCAAAAAGGGTATCTGCTTAAGACCCGCTGAATATAACTCTCTTAAAAAACACGTGTCAGAGATTGGTAGGAATCTACCCGAGTTGGACGCTGTCATTCCCTGTTACCTTCAAAGTGATCATATGAACCAGTTAGGGGCGTTGCGGTGTTCTGAATGTAACCCTAACGATAACGGAAACTGGTAAATAGGCGCGATTGACAGAATTAACATCACATTAATAAGCACCATGTTCAAAGATTCTACAAAAGTGACTGCATATTCGAAGCCAGCCTTGATGTTATGTGAAGATAGACTACAAACGTATGAGCACTGGTCGAAGCAAATAAAGCCTGAGAAATGGTCATTAGCAAAAGCGGGCTTCTTTTACACCGGTACTGCGGATAAAGTGACGTGTTTTGCCTGTGGTGTCAACATAATGTCATGGGAGGAAAAGGACGATCCTTGGGAAGAGCACGAGAAATGGTCTCCGTCCTGTATATATTTGAAAATGACGGGATACACGAGTCAAATCACTTCAAGGTGTGATACACAACGAAACGCGTCTGTTACCAATGGAAGATTGTCCCGTGACGGTTCTACATATAACTGGAGTGCTTTGAATTCAGCCTTTTTCTAAAACCGATGTGAACATGTTCGGACTCATTCTTATATTTGTGACAACAATGAATGACTTCGAATTGTGGTTGAAATACAGACAATTGCGAAGAGACGCCGCGGAGGGTGTTGAAAGGCTCGTTGGCTTGTATATAGAAAACGAAAGAAACCTCTCTATTTACTATTTCTATTTGATGTAGTAAGAATGTATGGATGTCTATGTAATAAATAAACATGTCTGACTGGCAACAATATTTGTCTTCTTTGTATTTTGACTTAAAATCTCCCGCTAGCTATGGTGGTCCTGAAAAACTCTATCAACATGTTAAAGACGAGGGTAAATACAAAATTGGCAGGCACAGAATACGCCAATGGTTGCAGAATCAAGAAGCGTATTCTCTGACCAGGGGTGCTAGACGCCGCTTTAAACGTTCCAGGGTGATTGTAAATGGCATCGACAGTCAATGGGACATGGATCTTATGGACATGGCCAATTTACAGAAGCATAACGAAGGTGTGAAATACATTTTGATTGTTATCGATGTATTTTCTCGTTTTCTTTATGCTCAACCTGTTAAGAGTAAGCGAGGCGCTGATGTAGTCATGGCATTGAAACGTATACTGACAGGCCCCAAAAAGCCAAACACAATTCGTACGGACAGAGGAATGGAATTTAGAAGTAAAGAAGTAAATAAATATTTAAATAGTCAAAGTATACATCATATGTACGCATATAATACGGAAACAAAAGCAAATTACGCGGAAAGAGTTATTAAAACGCTAAAACACAAGATTTTTCGATACCTGCTCAAAAACAGAACTAGTAGATACATTGACATTTTACAGGATTTTGTACATAGTTACAATCACACTCACCACAGGAGTCTTGGAGAAAACCCAGCAGCAATTTCCGTGAAAAATGAAGGGGAAAGTCGTCTTCAACAGTATCTCATTAGAACCAAAGGAAGCAAAGGGGAAAAGCCCGTTATAAAAAAATTCAAATATAAAATCGGCCAGACTGTACGATTGTCACACATCAGGTCCGTATTTGACAGAGAATACTCGCAAAAATGGACAGGGGAGATTTTCAAAATCAGATCACGTTTCAAAAGACAAGGACTTCCAATTTACACGTTAGTAGACTGGGACAACGATGAAATTGATGGTACATTTTACGAACAAGAATTACAAGCCATAAACGTTGACGACGGTACCGACTTTAGCATCGAAAAAATTTTGAAAAGAAGGACACGCAATAAGAAACAGGAAGTCCTGGTGCGCTGGTTACACTGGCCAAAAAAGTATGACAGCTGGATACCGGAAACTGATATTAAGCAATACTCGTAAACAACCGAGAATATAAAAAGAGGCTGAAAACTAGCAATGTTCTATCATTTATGTCTAGACAGTCAAACGATCATGATCATCACAAACGTGCTTTACAGCGCTCAACTCAACTGTCCTATTGATTTAAGACAACTCTGCTCCAAAATAACGAATGTACGGTATGATCCAGCACGATTTCCCGGACTGATATGGCAACACAGAAAAGCTGGAGGAAACTGTTTAGTGTTTCCTAACGGTATTATCAACTGTAACGGCAAAGTTTCGAGTAAAAGAGAGGGGTACGAACGAATACGGAAATATGCGAGACTGATACAGAATTGTGGATATCCAGTGAATTTATCGGACGTGAAACTTTTAACCATGTCTATGAGCCATACCCTCAGTTCGGATTTGGATTTGAAGCGTTTGTCTGTCGATAAAGATGTCGTATACGAACCCCAGTTATTTCCTTCTCTTAACTTTAAAAGGGAAGGGGTGCATTTTTGTTGTTTTCATACAGGGAAAGTGGTCATAACGGGTGTAACCTCTTCACAAAAAGAGGACGAGATTGTTTGTCCCACACTAATTGAACTCGAACTCTATACGCGTAAGAAGGAATGAGTATTTTAACCGATTCAATCATGGAACACTCTACAGTCTATTTACAAATCGCTTATTTACTTCACCTACAAGAGACCGAAACAACGGTAAGGAAGAATTTACTGCAGAATTTAACGAATCGTCAACTAAAGGCTATCATCGAGGTGGCAAAACGTATACTTAATGGAGTCATTAATCCAATGAGAAGAGATGTTCAAGTTTTTGAAAGAAGGAGACTATTGTTACGCACACTATGCTCAAATAACGTTTCATCAACCCGTAAGAAGACTTTACTTCGACGATTTCATTCATTTATACCCATTTTATTACGCCCAGTTTATCTCATTCCTACTATACTAGACCAATTGAGAACAAGGAGAGAAGAATGACAGAGTTTTACTTGTATTTAAATTCCGCAGAATCTATCGATATACGTAAGAATAACGCAGATTTCTTGTTCCAGTTTTCTAAGGACTATATTTTAGAAGGAAGTTGGTTATGTGCTCTGGTAGAATCGTCATTGACCTGCGACTTTACACCTCAAAGTAAGCGGTTGTATTTGAATTGTGACATTATAGAGGAAACGTTTGTCAGGAATAAGTTACAACCCGTTCTCACCAATATAGAAATCGAAACAAGATACAAGAAATTTAAATTTACGGAATGTCTTCATCGACGTTATAGACCCGTGAGTGTCAAGAAATTTAACACTATTAGGCTGTCGTTAAAAGGCGAAGATTTAAAACCGATTGATTTGAATTCGAACGATTTTCACTGTGTCCTTCATTTCAAGAAATCATGGGTTCCATAGACGTCTTTGATTCAAAACTACAGAAGTGGGTTCCGTACAAAGAAGATGTGGAGTATTGGATTGATTATTTTAAACCGAAAGACCACATCCCAGATCAAATAAGGAATTTGGAGAAAATACTAGAAGAAAAGAATAAACTGCTGCGAGATATGGAAGAAAAACTTGAAAAAGTCAAAACTCCTCAGGTAAAAATGGTGAGCCCATTAGCCGAAGTAGTTGATAGGGCAAAATCTCAAATAAAACGTAAGAACGGTGTTGACGAAGATCGTAAGAATATCAAGCGTAAGAAGACTCACAAAACGTATCGCAAAGATCCCGACTGGGCGTTTTGAAAAATTAGCATGAATAGTAAAATTCAGCACAGTGAAGAATTATCGTTATTTAATCCGATCCCAAAAGATTCGTCCTTGTTATCGAAAGATTGGATCGAATTCCGACCCATTAATCCGGTAACCGATTCTTCATCGAGCTTGGAATTTAATATACCGCCACAGGCCAGCGCCTACATCAACTTGAAGGAATGTAAATTGAGGGTGAAATTGAGACTCGCTTTACAAGACGGTACACCCGTGTCAGAAGATGATACGCTGGGACTTATCAATTTACCTTTGCACACCATTTTCAGACAGCTGGACATTCATTTACAACAAAAACCACTCCCGAATAGCGGAACCACGCATCCGTATAAGACCTACATTGACACCTTATTAAATACCAATCAATCTATACAGGAAGCTTTTCTGACCAGTCAATTATTCTACAAGGATTATCGGAATCTGGACGATAGCGACCCCAAAACTGGATCAAATACCGGTTTATTCCAAAGATATGAAAAGACCAAGGGTGGTAAAATTATAGATCTGGAAGGAAGTATCCCGGTGGACTTGTTTCAACAACCCAAGTTGCTTATTAACGGAGTGCAAATGGGGCTTAAATTTTGGCAAGCATCCGATGCCTTTCGAATCATTACAGATGCGTTTACTCCGAATTACAAGGTGCAAATCGTTGACGCCCGTTTCAAGCTCTGTATCCAGCGGTTACAGAACGATTTGCTTCTGGCTCACGACAAAATGATTCAGGACACTCCCGCTATGTACCCATATTTCCGCTCAGAGATAAAAACAACCTCGATAGCGCAAGGACAATATAGTTTTCACGCAGACGATATATTTCAAGGTAGGGTGCCAAACAAAATCATCATAGGGACGGTTGCGAGCGTTTCATATAACGGAGACTACAAAACAAACCCATTCAACCTGAAACATTACGACTGCAGTTACCTCGGTTTCTTCGTTGATGGCCAATCCGTACCATCGCAACCTTTGCAACCTAATTTTGAAGGAAATCATTTCACCGACTGTTATCAGACCCTCACTTCCTGTAGAAATGATATCAACATCACATACAAAGAGTACAAGCAAGGATACTGCCTATATGTGCTGGATATCGATCCCTACTATTCTTTCAACACAAAAAGAAGAGGTCTTTGCCGTTTGGAAATCAAATTTGCTAAACCTTTACCAGAGAGTGTGACATTGTTGCTGTACGCTACCTTTCCAGAAATACTTACAATCGATAAAGCGAGAAATGTGTATATACAATAAATACGGAGGGAAATAATAAAAAAAAAAAAACCACACACACACAATGACTCATGCCTTCTTTTATACTTTTATTGTATTATTCTGTTAATAAAAATATAAAATCATGAAATTGTCGAGTCGTTATTCAATAAGAAATCCAGTCTATATCTTTCTTTCGTTTCTTCTCTCTAAGTCCCGGAGGAAATAGTGTTAATTTCTTATTCTTCTTTTTCGAGGTATCTTCCCTTTCCTCTCTCTGCTGATCATCTTGTCTCCCAGATAGTTTTTTCAATCGCTCAAACTTTTCGAAAGGCACTAATACATATTTCTCCATTACTGTAATACGGGTTGTAAGTAGGCTGAAGCAATCTTCACCAATGTATGGATAATACGTTGTTTATGTTGGATAGCTTCCTTCTTTTTAACAAACCCCGTGTTACGATCTCCAAGCAAGTAAATAAAGCGTCTCTGCCTCTTTAAGGTGGCTTTTTCCGTAAGTGTCAATCTACCTTTGAACCGGATAATGTTGTACGCAATTTGACTAAGCGCCCTTAGCTGTTGACGGGTAATAGTTTTTAAAAGCGCTTTTCTCTGGTCGGCTGTAGTGTTGGCCACTAAATATAAAAAGTGACGTTGCTGTTTAATTAGTTCTACCATATTGTATTCTTATAAGCTATTTATTTCCATTCTTACGTCAAACTGTACACAATAGGATCTTCGTTGGGAAATATACGAGTCCTTAAACGGTACTTGTCGTCGGAGTAAGGGGACATGTCCACTATGAAATAACCGTGTCTCGTATTAAGGGCATCTTCGTAAGCCTTCATAAACACTCCGGATTTACCGGGATAAAGCTGCCGTCCTAGCACTCCTACTTGAGATATGTCACGAATATTTTTCATAAGCACCAGATACCATGTATTCAAAGCTATAGTTCTGGCATGTTTACCCCCAGGGTATAAGTTTTGTGTGATCATAATCACCGATACTTTTCTGTGATGGCAGCCTTGGGTGAACAGTAACTCCATTTCTTTACTCCGCATGACCTCGTGCATTAGGTCGTCTAAAATGATTAACTTGTGTTTTTTGTCTCTTGTGAAGTCATCCAATTCTTCTGCAGTAGGTAGTCCTTGCTTACTGTCAAAGTTTGGAATGGAACTCTCCATGACATCAAACAAGTCTTGGTGGATACCGTAGCAATAGAGAATATGAGAAGGGGGGTCCCGTCCGTACATGAGGTTTACTTGTTTCAAAAAGCGGTACACCCATTGGGTTTTACCACTACCAGTTTGTCCGCTAATACACATACTAGAACATGGTTCGAATGGAAGAGGGACGGCCATTATTTTTTAAGTCTAGGGTTAGGCAAAGCGTACCCGATACTGCTACTCAAGAGTGATACCCAAAGCTCGGTCGACCCGTTTTGCACTGATAGGTTAATGATGGACGTAATAATAATGATGTACACTATGATCATCTGACAAAAGTAGACAATCTCTGCTTGGGGGACACGGGTGCCCAGTAAATGCCACTTGTCACTATGGCTTTCTTCGTCAGGTTTAGGGAAACGTAAAAACGTTTCTTTTTCGGGAGTTTCTGTCATATTCTTACGTTAGATTAACTCAAAACACAAAAAGAAACTCATTCTTACAATTTTTTATTTATAAGCAATACAATTATCACGTTAACAAATAAAATAAACAACAGTTGGTATCTAGAAAAATAAGCGACACTTTTAAGAAAATGAGTGACACTTTTTTGAAAATGAGTGACACTTTTAGGAAAATGAGTGACACTTTTTGAAACAGACCCTATGGGAATTTACCTGTAAAAGTATAAAAACATAAAAACGAGTGACACTTTTTGAAAAATGAGTGACACTTTTTGAAAAATGACTAACACCTTTTTTTGAAAAATGATTGACATTGAACAACCCACGAACAAAAAAAAAAATTACATCAGTCATATCCATATGGTACAGTGTCATAATTGTCTAGTTTCCTTCGCTTTGTATACACCATTTGATAACTTTTCTTTTCTTCTCTATTATACAATTTCCTCTTTCTTTTGTCTCTACATATTTTACATGGGTTGGTTACAACAATATTTGAACTACTTTTTGAATCTGTTACTATAGCTTTCACGGCTTCAAAATTGATTAGTTTGCTATTAGTGTAGTTCAAAGTAAACCCTCTGACCTTACATGTTTCCTCGTTGGTACTGGTCTTATATGCGTAATTCTTTGGACCTCCTGACACAAATTCTACAATATGCTCTCCTTGCTCCAGTTCATCCGTCAACTCACCCAAGTAGTCCCCTAAGGGAGGATCAAACTCTCCGGGTCTACTCACGTAAATGACAGAGTCCATGTCGTAGTACAACACTCTTTTATTCAACTTTTCGAGCACACTGTACAATTTTAATCGGGCCCAACATGTTGTAAAGGTCGCCAAGTAAATGTTTGTTTCGTTGTCTTCGGGGTGAAAGTCATGTTTATAAATCCACTCTATTTGTATCATATCATTTGAGAGTATATGAAAGTTCAGAGGCTCTTTTGTAGGATCAGAAAATACTTGAAAAAATAAGTTTGCTTGACTCTCGTGATATATTTTGGTTTGACGCATATTGAGTCTCTGTCCAAACTTACCCCAAAAGCTATTGAGACAAAGTTTGGCCAGAGCTCTTTTGCCAGGGTTTTTTACAATGCTGTTTTGATCCAGCAATACACCCTCTTTTTTATGATAATCTTCCATGTATTTTGTCATGTCTTGTTTCGTTTTGACCCAATCAGGAGGGCCACTCGCCTCTTGCTTAAATTTCAAAAACGTGTTGATATACTTGGCGAATAACCCCCCATCACCCGTCTCAGGATTATACTGTGTTGTTTCCTCCCAGTGGTATACTTCATATATTTTTTCTAGTGTGTAACCCAGTCTTAGAGCCGTTTTTATCTCGGGGATGCACCACGTGCCAATTAAAACCCTGTCTTCAGAAGAACATGTACATGAATCTTGATTCTCGGTATCCGCACAGGTACGACATAGAGGAAATTTCAGTTTGCCATTTGATCTATAGGGGAGGACTGGATGATACAGCCCTCTCGGGGGTAATGTCTTTATTTTGGCAATACCAAAATACTCCTCAAGCTTCCCGAAGTCTTTGGTCAAGATTTTGGGGTGACCTACGGGATACCGACAATACTTGTTCACCCAAGGGTACAAACTTGTAAAGTCTACGTATTTGACCTGTTCATGTTCTTTGGTTTTGTAATAGAGTTGACTGGCATTAGTGCGCCCTCCGAAGAAACTCTCTCTTGGATCTAATCGGTCAGCTACATCTAATTGTGCAATGCATTCTTTGAGTTCTTCATTTTCGTCCTTTAATTTTTTGAAGTCATGGTCCCAAATACACACATACTTCATGCCTAATTGCTCGAGGTATGCTTTCTTTTTTAGAGTCAGAGCATACAATTCATTCAGTGATTGATTGGTGAGGGGGTGATACGTGTCCTCTCGTTTGTCTGGGAAACACACAGGGCATCCGTGAAACACACATCCGTGGTACTCGTATGCTGTGTGTGTTTCTTCACAATATCCATCTAATTTGTATCGTGTTCCTGGTATCTTTTTTTCACCTTCATTCAGTGCATGCTGAATGTGTACATGGTCTGTAAGCGCTCGCCACTCTAACCACTGAATTGACACCTTACTGTATTGTTCTTTGTATCCACTGGGAGGAATCTTTGCTATCGGGGTGCTTACAAATTCTTTACCCTTGACTTTCAATTTTGCTGCACTCACCCATTCATCTTTCACCAGTACATACAATACTCCCTCACATAGTTTGGCTGGGATCCATTCATCAGTGTCATACAATTGTACCTTCCACTTTTCTTCTAGAAATTTACTTCTAAACACATTCATGCATACTGATGCAATCGTAACACTGTCGAAAGGATCTACGGCCCCAAACCACCTTTTTTCAGTCTTTCCCTTTCCATTTATGACCTCTTTTTCTTCTCCCGTTGCATTCATTAACAAATATCTAAATTTCAAACATGCTTGTCTCAATATATCAACATCACTTCTACAATATTCTAACATCTCTTTTCTAAAATCAAAAACTTCACACTGTCTCTGTTTCAACCACTCTACTAACTCGCTTCTTTCTTTCTCACCCATGAAATCGTAACCATAATCTTTAGCATCAGGGTAGGGCCCAACATAATTTTGATTCTCTCTGGTATTAAAATAATGTGGGAACCACCCTTTTTTCAATTCATGTAAACCAAATGCTTTGGGTAATGCTGACAGTTTCATGGGTAAGAAGTTAAGACTGTCTATTACCTTGATATGTAAGTCTCGCTCTACTGTCATGTACATTATCTTGGACCCGTTGTAAATAATTTTGTCTGGCCGTAATGACTGATCAACGAGGTACTCTAGCAGAAAGTAACCGTCATAACCTTTCATGTTATGAGCAACCACCTTGCAGTACTCGTGTTGTTCCGTAAATAACCATTGCCCAAACTGTTCAGCAGTATCATGTCCCTGGAAAGTGACTTCTCTAAAGCCACATGTCCCTGGACAAGGTCCCAAATCTTTCTCATCCAGATTTTTTTGACATTTTTTACAACGGCTACCGCATCTCTTACATACTGATTTGGCAGTCAATTCATTGTCAATACATTTTGGGCATACCGAATGAGCTAAGACAAAGTTGGGACGATGCGTAGTTCTACCGCACCATGACGTGTTGCAGTTTTTACACTTAGAACAAGACTTACATACCTGTGATGGTTGACAATCTGCGCATTCTATTTTCTTTTGCGGTATGTATCCATTCTCGCACTCACTCATATCATCCTGACTACACTCAAAATCAAAAAATATATATTTAGGTATAAACTTGTCCTTACATTCTTTCGCTCTTAAATAACACTGATGATCGTCCAACACATACTTTTTACAAGTCTTACAAAAGTATTCCCCACACACATGGTCCTCCTTCTTCCTTATGTCCGTCCTTAGTACCTTGTAACACCTGAAACACCTCCACCACTTTTCACACTGGGAAGGCCCACTGGGTTGACCTTTTCTCCTTCCATTTTTGTGTAAGGGTACTTTCTTGTCTTGTTTGTAACAATCATCTGACCTACAGTCCATGTTACAATCTGTGCACCTCAGAGTCTTGTTCGTTTTAGGGCAGTGGTCCCTCTTGCACACTATACATTTTTCTGCACACTGGTGATATTCCCTATTACTATAGTGTTTGAGACATTTTTCACAAAAATAGGAGTCGCTAAAAAACCCAGTGATGTTTGTTATGGCATGAAAGTGGTCGTCGTCCACCAAGTACACGTAGATACAGGGACGCCCGTCACTGCTAGGACCAGTAATAAATTTATTGCCTAGGCGAGCGCTGATGACCATCACGCGTACTCCTAGGATTTCCTCAAATGCCTCCACATCGTTGAGACTAGCTGTTCGGTCTATGGGTACGCCTGCCATCTTACACAGAGCCCTTGCCAGCTGTCCTTGGTGTTTCTTCTTCTTTTTGACAAGGTCGTTATAGTAAGACAAGGGGACTTTTTGATATTCTAAAACCAACTCCAAGCTACTTTTTCCCTGTCTGTTTTTCGTTACCTCCTCCCATTCTTCCTTGGTACACCTCTTTAATTTTGCCCAGCTGACTCCAATGGCCGTTGCCATACACATTTTATCTTCATTCTCAATAGTCACTACCGAGCGTTTTAAATCCAATGAAGTGTTTTCACCTTTAATACGTATGATATGTTTTCGCTTGCCTCCTTTAGGTAGGTCAATGGTCCCTATTATTATATCAAAGGTCTCATCGATCGAAAGTTCCTGGTTACTATTGAGTACCTTTTCGAGGATCTCCATAACTCTATTAGCGTCAAGGGTATCCCACTTCTGTAAAGGGACGACAACAGGGTTGTGCAAAGCATCGTGATATATCACGACACGACCTAGATCATTCCCCTGTAGGTGTCCTCGGGCCTCGTTAAGGGCTGCCTGGATCATGTCATGAAGTCCCTGCCTCACGTCTATTAACCGCTGACCATTGTACCGCTCATCCAATTTTACTTGATATGTTGTATCTATTGCTGCATTTTTGGCATATGTGCGGGTGTCCTTCTTTCTCATTGTGTATTTCAGTTTGTTGTCGTTCTGTAGACCGGAGGGTCCCGCCCGTGGCTCTTCCCCTTCCCCTGTCTGAACAAATGGATCGTCCCAATCACCATCTTCCAAACACAACCTTGCTGTCTCGTTCATATCGTCATCAAAAAGATCGTTCTGTAGACCGGAGGGTCCCGCCCGTGGCTCTTCCCCTCCCCCTGTCTGAACAAATGGATCGTCCCAATCACCATCTTCCAAACACAACCTTGCTGTCTCGTTCATATCGTCATCAAAAAGAAGGGCTTTGACAGCTCCATCAATTTCCTCCTGTATTTGTACATACTCTAGCGATACGACCATGTCCTCCTCGTTAAAAGTAACCGGAGTCTGGATACGTCCACCTAGGGTTTGCAGCACCAAGTCCATTTGTTCTTCGATAAACTCATTATCATATTCCTGTTGTCTCAGCTGGAAAAGTCTAAGTCTTACAGACACGGAATCCTGGATCCCCATGGTCGTTGCAAAGTCCATAAGCTCATCCGGATCCGTATAAGAGTTTATCATAACGTCCATTATTTCAGCCACAGCGTCCATGTTGCTCGATTGAAATCTGAAAACAGAATAGGTATGTTACCGAGTGTGTCTTCTTATATACTCTCCATTAGCCTCGTTTTGAGAAAGAGCTATTTTTAGATATACTAATTTAATACAGGCATACAATATATGAAATCGGGGTAAAAGGCACCCGCTGAAGTCATTTCTTTAGTCAGAAAATGGATTTTATCGTGTTTTAAGTGAAATTTACTTTCGAATTTGATCATAGATGATAAGAACAGCCTCAATGACATTTTATCTAACAAGTTATCTCCAATACCTTCATACCTAATTTGAAAATTTTTATTTCTTGATTTAAAATGAAATATAGCGACAGTAGTATGTAATGTAATATATGAAATCGGGGTAAAAGACATCCGCTGAAGTCATTTCTGTAGTCAGAAAATGGATTTTGTCGTGTTTTAAACGAAATTTACTTTCGAATTTGATCATAGATGATAAGAACAGGCTCAATGACATTTTATCTAACAAGTGATCTCCAATACCTTTATACCTAATTTGAAAATTTTTATTTCTTGATTTAAAATGAAATATAGCGACAGCAGTATGTAATGTAATATATGGAATCGGGGTAAAAGGCACCCGCTGAAGTCATTTCTGTAGTCAGAAAATGGATTTTGTCGTGTTTTAAACGAAATTCACTTTCGAATTTGATCATAGATGATAAGAACAGGCTCAATGACATTTTATCTGACAAGTGATCTCCAATACCTTTATACTTAATTTGAAAATTTTTATTTCTTGATTTAAAATGAAATATAGCGACAGCAGTATGTAATGTAATATATGGAATCGGGGTAAAAGAAATCAGCTGAAGTCATTTCTGTAGTCAGAAAATGGATTTTGTCGTGTTTTAAACGAAATTTACTTTCGAATTTGATCATAGATGATAAGAACAGGCTCAATGACATTTTATCTGACAAGTGATCTCCAATACCTTTATACCTAATTTGAATTTTTTTATTTCTTGATTTAAAATGAAATATAGCGACAGCAGTATGTAATGTAATATATGAAATCGGGGTAAAAGACACCCGCTGAAGTCATTTCTGTAGTCAGAAAATGGATTTTGTCGTGTTTTAAACGAAATTCACTTTCGAATTTGATCATAGATGATAAGAACAGGCTCAATGACATTTTATCTGACAAGTGATCTCTAATACCTTTATACCTAATTTTTTTTTTTCTTAATTTAAAATGACATACAGCAACACTTGTATGGAATGCAATATATGAAATCGGGGTAAAAGGCATCCGCTAAAGTCATTTCTTTGGTCAAAAAATGGATGTTTTTCTCGCTTTTTAAACGAAATTCATGTTAGAATTTGATCATAGATGATAAGAACATGCTCAATGACATTTTATCTGACAAATTATCTCATATAGAGATAAAAGTTGAAAATCGACGTTCGGCGTAAATTCAAAAAGATTTTATCACTCAAAACTTGATTGCAATTTGTAACATTAGGTAAACAATTGTTACAAATTAGACTTACACGTTCATATATATGCAAAAATTAAAAGCCAGGTGTTTTTCTGCAGATGTTTTAAATTTTTCAAAACGGAAAAGTCACTTTAGATTTAATATCAAACAGTGTCTGGTTGCACAAAAGTAGCACATTGTTAAATCGAGGATTTCGAAAAGAAAAATTGACGAAGTTTGTTTCAGCATATTTATTTCAATTTTGGGCACCTCTTCTTTTTACTGAAACTGAAGGATGGATATTCTAAATTTACTGGAAATTATAGTTATGTTTCATGCGATAGACATTAACCTTATAGAAGCTTTACGTTTTCTTTTAACAACAGGGATAGGACCATTCAAGTGCAAAGAGATGCGAGTCTCTTTATTTCACTTTTCAGGGTCACAATGGGTGAAAGAAGACATCACCTACCAACCACCCAAGGTCACTGATAAACGATGCCAAGTAATGATCTGTAGGGTTAATTCTTTTTTCGATGCTTTAATTGAACAGAACTCCTATGATGCGTTTGTAAAATATAGCAAAGAACTTATAGCTCAATTAATGTTCTGTCTACATACAAGAAGTACAGATAAAAAACAATTACACATTTATTTACACCCTGAAAAAGATTCGAATGATAATGGCTTCACAAAGTATGCTGGTCCTGAATTTAATGAAATACACATTTTTTGTGGCAATATGAACTCAAAAAGACAGTGTGCCGGAACAATTATACACGAGATGGGACATGCAATATTGCCAATTGGGAATGGACATAACAATTTTTGGTTCACAACAACCGCATGTCTCATGGCTGCTGCAAACTTATTTGTCACAAATAGATCAAAAGAAATGCCCGTGGTTTCAATCACGGGATCAAATATACAATAATTCAAGTGTAGGTCAAAATGTGAAATTGTGTTAATACATGTATGTATGTAAAAAGAAAATCCTGTAATTCGCTAAAATAGTGTTTATGTGTGTTTGTGTGGGTGTGTGTCGGGAAAACTGTGTATATGTTTTTATATTGTAAAAAGGAATAGATTACAACGCTTTAAAGGTAGGT
This sequence comes from Hippopus hippopus, assembly GCA_946811185.2. Classification (NCBI taxonomy): domain Eukaryota; kingdom Metazoa; phylum Mollusca; class Bivalvia; order Cardiida; family Cardiidae; genus Hippopus; species Hippopus hippopus. The sequence continues at coordinate 13,755,171 of OX328096.1, forward strand.
CGATTCATATTTTACTATCATATTTACTGCAGATTTTCATTGTGCACATTGAGAACCTTTCTTCTTTTCCCTCTGTACGCTTTCATTTTCTCCCCGTTCCGGTTAAATTTTCAGTCTTTTACCTCACTACCGTAAAAACCAGGGTTTGTATGGTAACGAGTTATAAGCGTTTACAAACAAGTGAAGTAAAACGGACTTACCTTTCTATAATCGAGGTTCCAACATCAATGATCTGGAAACGCTGTTACAACAATAAACTTTGTGCCATTTCTAACGCACACAACTTTTACTTTATTACTTAATTGTTTATTGATACCTAGAACCCCTATGTAAAAACTAAATTGCTTTAGAAAATATACTCTTCTTCCAACAGTATATTGCCTGTCAGGAGAATCCAAACACAGCTGAACTGCATTAAGCAAGACAGTTTTACTGAAAAAAAAAAAGAAACTCCTGTATAGGATATGTTATACAAATGCTTTTCATAAGTATGATCTGATATTAAAATGTTCATTTTGAAAATAACTATCACATAACAGACTCTCACATTCCTCCGAAAATGTACATTCATCTACAAAATGTTTGCCTTTTATATAGTTAACAGACAAAAGCGTTTGATAAAGTGTTTATAAATTCCATGCATTTTTAATGAGAGGCGAATGCTTTGTCTGAATTTCTGCAGACGATTCTATACAATCGCGCCAGACATCACGCATTTTAATCAGCGGAAAGCGACCTATTTTGTAAGAATATCGACATTTTCTCATGCATTTTTAATGAGAGGCGAATGCTTTGTCTGAATTTTTGCAGACGATATTATACAATCGCGCCAGACATCACGCATTTTAATCAGCGGAAAGCGACCTATTTTGTAAGAATATCTACATTTTCTCATGCATTTTTAATGAGAGGCGAATGCTTTGTCTGAATTTTTGCAGACGATATTATACAATCGCGCCAGACATCACGTGGAAGAGTGTCGACATTTCTCAAACATTAAATCATTTTGATATGCGACTCTGTCAGGAGAGTATCGAAAGGTCTCATGAATTATAAAAAAAAAAAATCAGAATTTCTAAGAAAGCTAATGATCAAACCAACAGGGAATTTTATATTATGCCACCGCTATTTGGGGATCGTAGTAAGTTTTTCGCAAACTTTTCCATGTAGAAGCGAGGACCTAAAAGCTGAGCTCTTAAATAGCTAGCGTGCAGGACTTGAGATGGGTCGTGGCTTCGATCCCTGGCTAGGTCGAGGACTGAAAATTGTGAAACCATTTATTTCTCTACCACAGCTGACCGTAATAATGGTTATGTGAGACAGCAGTCAGTGACTTGGAAAGAAAATGATGCCCTGGTAAAAGATACTGCTGGAAAGCATGTATAGGTGCACTGGCCGCAGCGACTTAAGTGCAACAAAAATGTTGAAAACGGCGTTAAACACCATACGATTTTATTCATTAAAGTCAATACAAAACCTAGACTTTGAATGGTAAGGGGGGTAAAAGCGTTCACAGACAAAAGCATTTTTAGTAGAGCAACCTCTTTGAGAGAAAGTTCTCATGCATTTTCAATGGCGAATGCTTTGGCTGAATTTTCGGTTCTATACAATCGGGCGCCGGCCTGATCGGTCAAAACGCGCCAAAACACGCTTGGAATTGTCATCTAGCCTCGGCAGGTGGGAGGCAACGAAAGCCAGACAAAAGGTATGCAAGATTACGTCATATTGCCACAGACAGTCTGACCTCCAACAGACAAAGGCCTCTAACAATAGTCTGAACTGTCAAAGACAAAGGCCTGGCCCCTATAGTGCCGCAGGCAATTTGACCTGCATAGTGCCATAATTACTACTCTGAACTATTGTTGAAAATCGAAAATAAGAAAATTATAAAATAAGTACAGCATGGCTGGTGCAAAATAACAAAAGTATGATACATATGTACCTGAAAACGCGTGGATAGCAATGTATTTGGTGTGAAAAACGTAACGGTACATAAAAACTATATATTTGCCTTATTGAAGGTACTGTCAACCCATCACGTTATGTTCCGTCAGGGATCGTATACATATAACAATAATTTACGATCCCTGGTTCCGCGTTTGAATCCCGTTGTAAGCGGGGTCAACCTGTTGAACTACCCACTTCATGGTACGAGCACTAGTACGGTTTTCAGCAAGCAAGTATCGATTCGATGTGAAATCAGTTCCGTTTAAAAAGCTGAACCGGCTACTCGAGTAAACTCGCAAGTTCAACTGTAGTAAATCTATTGAATACGATCTACGTATGTAAACAACATGGCGGCCGATATGCAACGTGACAATCAGACAGATAAAACAATTTTCTTATTTGATGTTGATGGCACCCTTACAGCTGCCAGACAGGTCCAGATCAATCTTTTTAAATCTCTGTATACACAGTAGAATTTAAACATTTTGTTCAATTTATTCCGCATTCAGGGATGCGGAATTCCTATGCCCGACTTGTCCGACTCTACTCCCGATTCGGGGTCTAGCTCCGATGTTATTTTTGTGATTGTTTCTCCGCTAGACTCCCGCAGCAGCCTTCTTTAAAAGTATCTGGAATGAATACGATTTTACCGGCATCTTTTATGAGTTTTATGTTGCTTTCCATAGCAATTCAGCTTACATAATGTGATTATCATCTTTACTTAGTAATGTTTCAACCAGTGCTAGCCTGTGGCTATGGTGTGCCTTGCTCAAGGATACTCCTACATGACTGACAGGGCAATCAGAGGTTAAAACAGGATTTCAAGATAACAAACCGTTTGCCTTGACCCAGGAATAAAATACAGTCACCCACAAAAACAAATCTGCAGACAAAATATTTCAGTAGTGCTCAAGTCCTTGCTGTTACTTTGCCACAGATTTACTTTTAACAATCAAGTCATCTAGCTGGTATGTTTTTTGATGACTATGCAGTGATTGGGAAAGAATTATTTTCAATGGGACAATGTCCCTTCCTCCAGGAAAATCAATGTAACATTTTGAAAACCAATGTGACAATTTAAGAAAAAAACACAAAATCTTTTAATTGCTTTCATTTTTTTTTTTTAAATAGTACTATCCCAATCCAAGTCAAAATGTAGCTAAATGCTTATGCTGGTTGTATATTTAATGCTTGGAATCAAACATCGTCATCTGGGTTCTCATTAGGTCCTGAATCCCAAGAGTCATTGAATCTTGGGCTTAAATTTTCAAGAGTCAAAATGACATTTCCAAGCATCAAAGAGAAATGATCAAGGGTCAAAATTACTTGTTTATTATGGAAATATAAGGATGATACCAAAAGACAAAGGCCTAACCTTCACCCCCCCCTTTCATTGTTCCATAAGACTAAGGTCTGACCTTCACCCCCTTTCATTGTTATTTTCGTTTCATTAAAGAAAAAAAAAACAAGAACTTTTTTTCTCATTATCATTCTTTACATATAATTATGTAAATTCACTGTTTAAATTCATTATAAATGATGAAGAAACAATTTGAGACAAGCAGTATTATAGCATGATGATTGAAATGAACTTATCAATTGGGGTATCAGGGAACATAAATACTATTAGACCATAAGCTGATTGAGAATGTTACCTATCTAATTCATGATGAAAAAAAAAGTGGCCTTCTCAATCAGCATGATATACACTGATAAACGTTTGCTGCATGTCCATGGATATGCTTGGGATAGGCTCGGAGAGAGATGTGATCTGAGAGTTGCTCTGATTCTCGCTAGGATCGTCTGTATGAGTCTGTTAATAAACGATCATTGTGGGAAAGAAATTACTGATGGAGCCTGACCTTCATGCAATTTCAAATTTACGGTGGTATATTCTAATGCTTTGGTAGTTGTTGAATTTGAATTTTACGGCAAAATCAGGGCAGTTTCATCAAGGCGACAAAATAGGTTCAATATTCAATATGCGTTTTATGATTGAAAACATGACGTCACACGCACATAGGTACTCATTTTATAGAGCGTCTAATCGGCACTGATCAAAGGAGATTCGTCTGACTAAATTTCATACTTTTACGACGTCGAAAATTGAATGGGACAAGGGCGCACTCATTGGGAAAAACGATGTGACATTTTGGATTTTAATGTGACTATGGCGCATGGCGCAAGCCTTTCCCAGTCACTGCTATGCAGCTGATGGTTTTGCAAGGATGAAATAAATTTGTTGCAATCAGATTAAAAAACTATAAAGCAGATGTAGATCAAATTTCGATGAGAATAGATTTTGGTTAAATTCTGTTCAATATAAAAGACATGCTCATCAATTCGTCACTAACTGACCAGCCCGCATAGCTCAATAGGTAGAGCGTAGGACTCATGAACGTGATGTTTCGAGTCACTTGAGGGTGTGGGTTCGATCCCCACGCCTGGCCATCTAAAATTACTAATAGTCTTTCGGATGAGACATTAAACCGAGGTCCTGTGTTACGGTGCTATACACCGAGCACGTAAAAGAACCAGGCGTAACTTAAGGTGGGTTTCGTCCTGTTTCTGCACTATCCCCCGTAACAATACTAACAGCCTTCAGGGGGCGTCGCCCATATGGGCAACCGGTGGCGACGATAAATAAACGCAAATTCAATCAAACCGTCACTAACTAGCCTTAAGAGTTTGCTTGGGGCGCGTTGACCTGGGGACGGAAAGATACTGGGCGCGTTGTTTCGCTATCTTTACCAAACAAGACTTTAAGAATTGGGGAAAATGTCCACATGAAACATAAACAAAGTTTTCAAAAGCTAGAGTGCGAAAAAACTTGAGAGCAAAGATCGATTGGCTCACCCGAAATGGTTCAGCTGCTTTATTTATTCCTGTAATGTTTATTTCTGTATTCGGAATTTTCCGTACCTCAGGCAGATATGGAAAAGCCCGAGCTCCATCGTATTTGACCAGATCTCGCGAGGGTCTCGTTTGTAGTCTGGAACACTGTTTCAAATCACATGATTGTCAAGGGCGTAAGGAATTATAGGACAGAAACGCTCTTAGTGCCAGTCTTTTACATCACTTCCGTCCGCCATATTTGAAAATTCTACTTCCGCTCCACCGCTTTCTCAGAGGCTTAAGGTATGTACATTTTTGATACCATCTCTACCAATAAGCTCTCGCTTACGCGAGGCGTCGCTCCGCAACACCTCTTGTGCGCTGCTCGCTATTAAAACCTTTGCATAATCCATGTCTGTACTTCATAGAAATAGACCCTCTTACATTACAAACTATTTTAGTTTCAATACAAAAACACGCTATCTGTTGGCCGTATCGAGGCAAATATTTGGTGTTGTAGTAATATGATGGGTGGTAAAATAGTTGTGAAATGGTTTTTATTGCACCAAACAGATAAATTCGCCGTTAGATCTGGTGGTTCAAAGATCCTGACAAGCATAAATGCAGGGTTGCATCTAGAGTGCAGGATTGCCGAAATCCCGCATCAAAATAAAAAATCCTGCGAAAACGAAATTTGTTTGAGCACCAAATCCCGCACTAAAATGAACTAGCCCGCAAAAAAATACATGATCGTGCGCACTATAATCGGCAAAAAAGAGAGAAAAAATGACAAAATATGCAAGGTTACCCAAATAATTATTCGAAACTTAAAACTGTAAACTTACATCGTAGACTGTCGGGTTATTTCGATCATATCAATAGACGCTTGTCATCTGTGTTATGCAGACGAAAAGCCTAACTGCAGGGCCCACGCTGTCGATCATTGAATGCGACGATTTAGGAAAAATGTGTCCAAAAATGACGTACTGGCGAATCTGCTGGCAACAAGTGATGTCTTAAGGCTACAAAATTCTTGAAAGAAAACAACTCCGTCATAAACAGTGAGTATTAAATATGACGGACCACATGTCACCATTTATCACAACCTCACAAGCTGGCGTGTAATGAAAAGCGAGATGATGATATCAATCAGGGTTCGACATTAAGGCACGTCCGAACGACATTGTCTAGCAAAAGATCGGTTCGGGCTAGTAGAAGCAGCTTCCAGCTAGCCCGAATGGTCTAGTGCAAAAATTGAGACAATTACGTTAAGTGTCAATTTCATGCTTCGCATAAGTGACGAAAATCGACCTTACATGTCGTTCGCCGAAAAAGATCGTTTATAAAACTTGCGATTTTTTTCAAGCGGCGATAATTTCATTGACAACTTAATTGTTAACAGGAAGACGGTAGCGCATGCGCGGTAGCCCATAACTTCACTGGAAAAACCAAATTGAACTGAAAATAGAGGGTTTCTAGTCAACTCATACCTAAGTCAACTCGTACCTTAGTCAACTCGTACCTGTTTCGGTCAACTCGTACCTGATTTTTGGTCAACTCGTACCTACCCGAGTCAACTCGTACCTATTTTGGTCAACTCGTACCTGTTTTGGTTAACTCGTACCCTTTGCCTAATAGATAGATAGATGGAAAGACAGACGGATGCACGGACCTTTATACGGACGGACGGATAGATAACTGTATTATTAAGTTGGCTGTTTGCATTTAACTTATGTGCAGCTTATTCAGTATATCCCCCAATTATGTTTTAACAAAATATCTGAAAACTTTAATTGGAAAGGCGGTAGGACACAAGATTTATTCCCTTTAGTGTGCATGCAATAATTAAGAGCCTTTATTGATTGGCACTTAGGGTAACGCGATTAGCCGAGGTGACTGCGCTAAACAGATTCCGCTGATGTTCGCCTTGATGTCTGGTCGGCGCACAAAGGACTACGTGAAGGTCTTGAAGGTAATCTCTTTCTTCTCGCTTCATGACACGAACTATTTGATTGATATCATAATACAAAATCATAGCATTTCTGATTACCACTTCAATTATGACATCAATAATTCATGATTCTCTTTCAGAAAGTCGGCCGTTTGCTTGATCGGGAGGTAGAGGTAGAAGACTTCGTAGTGGACTTTGAGGCAGCAATGTGGAAGGCACTTAGGCATGTCTTTGGCAACGACATACAGATACACGGGTGTGCTTTCCACTGGGGTCAGGCAGTTTGGCGCCAAGTGCAGGTATTATATTTTACCATTTTTTACATGTTGTTTTCTTGATTTGCGAAGACTTATTAATGCTTTTATTCCTCGCTGCCAAAAATTGATAATGAATTTTGCATGACACACATATAAGGTGTATCTAAAGTAGGTCGTCATTTATGAATACTAATTAAACTAAATTCCTGATAATACAATCACATTAAATCGTTTCACTTGTATCATCTTTCGGCATTTCTTCTTTTTATCATAAATAATATCTCTTTCCAGGCAAAGGGTCTAGCTACAGAATACACGACGAAGAGAGAGACGTACTCCTACATCAGGAAGCTCCTGTGCCTTCCATTTCTCCCACCAGAGCACATTTCAGAGGTTTTTGACTCCCTAGTCGACATCGCCCCTCGTCGCTTCGACGGACTCCTTGACTACATGAGAGCAACCTGGTTCGAATCAAGGGTGTGGCCTGTAGAGTGCTGGTCCATCTATGGTATGAGCATCAGAACGAATAACGATGTGGAGGGTAATATATATTTTTTTATGACGTTTAACTACGGATTTCATGTAATAAAACTGACTGAGAAATTTGCATACAATTTAAACCCATAAACGCGATCTTACAACAATTGTAGAAATGACCATTTTCGTAATTTTTTTTACAGTGGAACGCTCACTGAGGCAGTACGAACACATTTAACCACATTTCAATAAGTTTTGCAATGAAGAAATATTATTTCACATGAAATTTGTAAATTCCTCCTGAAGTAAAAATGACTGTATACATGTATGATTGCATAGGCGCGTTATGGTAGTGAATTTAATGCCGATTTATAACCTACAATGTTAAATATTTGTAATACTAGTATTGAGTTGATATTGTAAAATTGTTTTCAGGTTGGCATAGACGTCTGAACGGCAGAGCTGGTGCCGCCCCTCCATTCTACCTCCTCATCAAACTCCTGGCAGACGAAGGGCATGTGGCACTACGTAATGTGAGCCTTGTTACCGAGCTGCAGTTGACCAGATACCAGCGGCGACAGTTTCAAACGATGCAGGGTCAGATAATTGACTTATGGAACAAATATTCGAGGGGAGAAGTTTCCGCTACGGGGCTGTTAAAGCAAATCAGTACCAAGTATAAAACATCAGTAAATAGACAATGAAGTTTGAGAAAAGGACGTGTAAATATATTACTGTTGATATAGTTATTTGCAGAAGTTAGTTGTAATAAATAATGTATTTTTAGTCATTTTGGTGTTGACATATCGTCGGTTTACTTCTAAAACTTCTTAACTACAGCTTGTTAAAGCTGTAGTTACCAGGTTTTAGAAGTAAACCGACTATATTTCGGGTCTGAACACATGACGTTTGTTTCCTTTACCAGAATTTTCAGTCATTTGGGTGTTGACATATCGTCAGTTTACTTCTAAAACTTCTTACCTACAGCTTGTTACAATCTGTAGTTACGAGGTTCAAGAAGTAAACCGACGATATTTCAGGTCTGAGCACATGACATCCATTCTTTTGCAATACCGAAATTCCACCAAAACACCTATTTATATTTGGATTTTGACCAAAAAAAAATGTTTTACTATACTGATAAGTTGATAAAAGTCGCAAAATAAAAAGATATAAAAATACTAAGGTACGAGTTAACTCGGGTACGAGTTGACCTAATGGGTACAAATTGACTTAGGTACGATTTGACGAAGTACTAGACATAAATCAGTAGAGAGTTAAGTTTGAGATAAGGACATGTAAAAGTTTACAGTTAATTTAGTTATTTGCGGAATTTAGTTGTTGTAAATAACTAAATTTAATTTTCTTTTGTTATTTACATATAATGCCTGTTGTGTATGTTGTAAGACAAATAAAAAAAAAAAAAAATGTATTGCATATATATTCTTTTGATTCCTAATTTTCAGTCCTTTGGATGTTGACATATCGTCGGTATACCTAAAAAAACTTCGTAACTTCAGCTTGTTACAAGCTGTAGTTACGAGGTTTAAGAAGAAAACCGACGATAATATACTACCCATTTATTACCCATTTATATTTAGTCTTTGACAAAAATTTGTGTTACTATACTGATAAGTTGATAAAAGTTGCAAACTAACAGATGTGAAAATACTAAGGTACGAGTTGACTCGGGTACGAGTTGACTCGGCTACGAGTTGACCAAAATGGGTACTAGTTGACTTAGGTACGAGTTGACTTAGGTACGAGTTGACCAGTTACCAAATAGAGTAAGGCTAGTAGACCGGAGTCCACGGTATCTCGCTATTTCGTCGGCCGGGATAAAAGTCATAAATTTTATCGTGACTGTTATCATTTTGTCAGAGTATTTGATCTTTTAACAAGAATTTCTTACGTCTACCTCTATTTTGGAATACCGTAGTTTCATTTTGACGACAACCGAGAATGCGTCGTCCAGACGTTTACCTAGACAATGGAGCAGACGACCGGTGAATATGCAAAGCTTGCATAACTTCAAAACAACATCTGATCGGGGAGGAGTGAAGTCATAAAATGAAGCTAAAAAATAGAAATGAATCGAAACAAAAGTAGATCTAGATAAAGAGAATTAGATGTAGTTCACAGAAAAAAGATAATTTTAGACCTTGAATGGAAAGCTAATTCGCGCCGTTGGTTTGTTTGATTCAGAGGAAAATGTTATGTTTTCTTTGTGCACAGTTTAATAAATGGAAGATTTGTTCCAGGATCTGGTAACATTATACCAAAATGTTTTTATCCTTTTGACTCAAATTCTGTTATTTGAGCATTAGTTAGACTAATATATTGTCCGTGATTGCTTTCAAAATGGATGTCTAAATTGTTGTCCTCTAGTAAAAAATCGTATTTGAAATAATTAACGGGGAAACATTCATTGATCATGATAAAGTGTGCCGAGTTAGTTTGGGGCGATACCTGTCCTTTAGTGGCTGTAAATACTTGCGAAGGTGCTAAATTCTGTATTCTGTAACTTCTGACGTCCACACAGTAGATTATCATGACATTGTCATTTTTTTGTTACAATTTGGTATAATCACAAGGGAAACAACAGAGCTTTTGATCTATTTTATACTTTTCTTCATTTTGCAAAGCTGGTCTAGTAGAAGTCTGAAGTGGTCTAGTAAAAATTGCAAATTACTAGTCCACTGGTCTAGTTGGAAAAAATGTTAATGTCGAACCCTGTCAATCCACTGATCTAGGGTAAAATGACATGTTTTGAAGTGACCTGCAACCCTTATTGACAAATTCTTGCAATATCATGTGGAAATACTTTTAAAAAAAATTAAAAAACATGAAAAAAGATCGATGCAAAAAACCGCGAAAACACATGACACAACAAAATGTCTATTTGACATCGTCTGATCAGAGGCACAGACTGTCTTTTCAGCTGTGGTAGTGAATTTAAGCAGTAAATTTACATAAATATCTGTATGAAACAATAGATGGAAGCTTAAATCTCAGTCTAACACTGAGGTAAAAAATTCGTTGAATTTACGAAATGAAAATTTTAACCACGTAGAATAGATAGGGTAGGATGGGGGTTAGTCTACTTGTCTTACAGTGATAGTACTGTAACAAGTGTTAAAGAAGAAGTTACAAGACATTCATCTTAACAAAGAAGACTAGAATATAATAACGCCTTAATGGATATAATCATTATTTTTTCCAAAGACAAAAACAAATAATACATTAACCCTTTACCACATTATTGGAACCGCCACGAAATCTGTCCCCCCTCTTTACACTTGAAAGGGGGGGACGTGCCCCACTTTTTCTGAAGATGATGGGGGCCAGCCCCCCTATTTGAAAATTTCTAGATGCAACCCTGTAAATGTAAAGGGCAGAGAGACAGAGAATATGATGCAAAGCGCAAGCGCATGTTTAAGGACAGCCAATATGCTGCCTTTTTATTGGCGCCGACAGGACGATGGTTCCAGTTTGATACGCTACTGTCATGTTTGTAGAATGATTCCGTAGTCAGCTGATACGAACTCAGCTCTGTTGTTGGAAAAATATCGGCCTCAGGGTTCCAAGTCATGTACATTTGTGTGTAATTCACGCATTTAATTGAATAATCACGCACAGAAATTTGTCGAAGTGAAACGGGTAGGCATGCACAGGTTTCATGGCTCCCATTGTTGATTGCCAGTGATGCCAATTGGCGCAAGTTAGAAAGAAATGTCTCCAAAACTGAAGCACAAGAGAATCTACAGGTAACTAGTCACGTCCATGCATTATATTCTAAAGATCAAAACTCTGACAAACACAATAAATATTAAGTATAAAGGATGCACGAGTCGCTTTTTCTCAAAGCTAATCAAGATGGTATGTTGTTTATGCAAACTTATTAATGATATTAATCCGCATAATCTAGTGTAAAACTATAGATTTGAAGTTAAATGCAACCCTAATTGACAAATTTAAGTCAATTCATACAGAAATACCACTCCAAAAATTAATTGGCATGAAACACAGATCGCTACAAAAAAATGCGAAAACCCATGACACAATAAAGGTCGGTTTGATATCGTCCTATCAAAGACATTTCAAACTGTTGTATTTGCTTTGATAATGATTTTAAATGGTTCATTTACATAAATCTCTCTGTAAAACAAAAAGTGAAAGCTAATAAATGTCTGAAACTGACAGTGAAATGGTAATTCTACTGGCCATCAGGTTGGAAGTTGTCACTCTGAACCTGGTCCCATGAGTAAGAGAAAGTTATAAGCAACTTCTTTTTTTTTTTCTCCCCATATTGCTTTTAAGAGCAGATGACTGCAGAGTGAGATTCATCAACACAATTTACAATACACCACTGATTTACTCTTTTTTTTTTTTTGACAAGTAAACTTTAACTGCAGACAAGTAGAAAAGTCAGTCTAACTTGTCCGTGGACAAGTGAGAAAATAGAAAAATTGCACACTCCTGGCATTCTGTTGAAGGTGCGCCGGTGGCATAGGAAAAATCATGGAAAGATGCGCAGTAATTTTTACAGTCAGGGCCATCGCTACTTGTTAAAAGTGATATGGTGTTCCCAGAGTGCCAAAGGCACAACTGGATATTTCCCCTCTGTAGAGGCGACATCCCCTGAAGGCTTTTAGTTCTGTAACGTGGTAAATTGCATGATACAGGATGAAACCCATATTGAGTTACGCCTGGTTCTCTGGATGTATTGCATCCAAAAGATTTTTCATAATTTTAGTTGATGTTTACGAGTCTTATGTTCTACCACTCGAGTTATGTGGGCTTGTCAACTCAGAAAGGCAGTTTTGCAAAAACTTTATACATTAACAGGCAGTCAGCATGTTGTTTGATTTCATGTAATTATAACGAGTTTGCTAGGTGAAATTGGATTATAAATACAGTATATTTTTTAAAAGTTTATGCCATGAAATACATCATTATTTTATGTTTTATGAGTCATCTTAGATCCCTAGAAAGCAGTCTCAATGTGACATAATTAATTAAAGAACACTTTGATACACCCTCACTGTATACGTTAATCCTTTAATGATGATTATTACTGTTAAATCTGGTGTCAATTTCAAAATTATGTATTCATAACGGGCATGACAGAAGATTAACACCCTTTGGCAGACACAATTACTGACTTTGGCATACTTCAATTATCACTTATCAATTGACCTGTAATCACTGCATCAAAAAGAAAAGCAAAGAAGGAAAACTGAAAAAGTGGTAGGGCCAATATAATATTCGGCCAAAAAATGTGGTCCAGCCATTGCTGGATTGGCTAGATCGCCGACAACAGCTTTGTGTTGAGGTTATCATCTCAGATTTTTTCCAAAACATCACTCTAATAGTTTTGTCTGTCAAATATTTCCCCTTTTTATTACTCCTATTAATTATTCAGTGGTAAGAATTAGCTTATACAGTAATTGATTAATTGTAGATTCTTTCATATTCAAAACAATATAACAAGTATTAATTGCATAAAGAATGAAGTACTTATAGTTTAAAATTGAGCCAGGTTGGGTAGCTCAGTTGATAGCATATCTGACTGGTGACCTGGTGATTGTGAGTTCTATACCCGGTTGACACAAACATTCTTTCTGGGGATCTTTCGCCACTTACCTCTGATGCATGTGAGAAAGTAGTCAGTGACTTGGAAAGGAAATTGTGTCAGTACTGGTGTGAGAAAGCCAGGAAACATGTGCGAAGGTGCACTGACCGCTGTGATATGACCATAGCTGTTTAAATGGCATTAACCTCCAATAAAATCAATCTATCAATATATTAAAATTGACACTATGAATATAGGTGGGAAAAAGGAGATAATACAAAGGATTTCTCCTATACCAGTGGCTTAAAAAGTTAGCTGTTGCATAAACTACCATTAATAAGTCACTTCAGATATTGTCTTATTACGAATGGTGAATGTTTCATAATACATGTATCATGAATAGGCTGAAACTGTGCAAGAAAATTTCTGAATTTCAAAGCTAGTCATACGATCCCTGGTGACTGAAGATTATATTCTGTCTTTTGCACCAATTGAACAATCAAATTAGCATAAATGATGCTAATCAGATCAGTTGACACAATAGACATATTCAGCTCAAGGAAGAATATCCTATCATATTGTCAATAGACCCTTTCTTTCGATTGATCAATCAATCGATTGATAGATAAATAGATAGATAGATAGATGGATGGATAGATAGACGTTTATCTTAGTTTGAAATTCAAAGTAACGGTTGTTGTTTTGAAAAGTAGTCCAGTTCTGTACCCAGAATGCCCAAATCAGATGGATGTGTATTTGAAGAATACCATCTAGCGGAAGATAACAAGAATTTATAATCTAACCGTAATAAATGTTTCATGTTCGAGACGAGAATTTTGCTTGATTTTAGCCATTTTAACTTGGGTTAGATTCTTCGAGTTCTGTGTGCTAGTCCAAATTTTCACAAATATGGGCGATTTGTTTTCAGTTTTGGGCGACTTGTCTTCTAGATGTGGGAGCGAGTTGTCTTTGGGCAAGTTGTCTTTGGGGCTAGTTGTCTGTAATTAGGTTACAAAACTGAACGTAAGGATATGGGTGAAATATGGTGAACTTCATACCACAAATGGGCAGTAGAATGGATGTTATCTGTAAGCTGAAAGTCTCCCCAAATAACAAATCTTAAAATATATATTTATTCTGTTGAACTCTACAGTTAAAAAGTTGTTTTGAACTTGTTGTAATTCATCACTCTCACTGGTTTTAAAACTTAAACAAAATATAACAATAAAGAGAAATGTCAAAAAGAAAATGTGCTTCTTAAAGGGTCTTTAAAAAATGTCAGTCCTACATTGAGTTTGCTTGTGGAAAAAAGAAAGCTACTGACAAACTAAATCACTGGCAAAAATTTGCCAGTGGATTTAAAAAATGAAGTTCCAACCCTGAATATTTAAATACAATTTACTTTTGATGAGCATCAGCGAGTTACAGGCAAAGCCTGTTACAGCAAAGTTCATTATGCAGTCAAACCATTTTAGATCACTAAACAATAAAATTCCTTCTTCGTTCTGGGTTTTTGTCTTAATCAGTCAGATGAAGGCAAAAATAGTATGATTTCCAGTTGGTCAAACAGTGTCACACTCTTTAGCACATTAATTTTGTTTGCTTGGTCAAAAATGACATCTATAGACATCTCCATGATATCACATTGAGACAAAAATTCATTCTCAGTTTACCGAGTTTACTGAGTACAAATTATCTAGTTTTCGACTTACTTTCACAGTACATGTATTAAAATTTCATTAGCTTGAAATAAATATTTACAATGTCTAATGCTCTCATGACATCATGAATTACACTATTTCAACCCTTTACCACGCAATGCTGATTTTTAAAGACCCTGAGGAAAAAACTTTTCGAAAACATTGTGGGAAAAGGAGAAAATGCTGGTAACCAGCATTTTCTCCTTCTCTCACAAAGTTTTGTACCCTATCAAGGAAAATTTCCATCATTTGAACTACCGGTACATTTAAATTGTCATCTGCAAGAGCTTTCAACTCGTTCCTGTCAAAGTTTTTGTCATGTGGTAGAGACTTAAGTATTTTTACATCATGAATGAGCATGGTTTTTTTTCCCCCGATAAAAAACACTGCAAAGATTCATGAAAAAACATGTTTTCAATATTTCAAAATGCTAGGAAGATAAAAAGTGCGTGTTAAGTGTTTAAACCCACAGGTGACCAAGCTGTTACACATTACAAAAGAAATTGCTGTTCCAAGATATTCTCCTTTCTCATAACTTTTTTTATTTAAGTTTCAAAATTATAATTTTTAATAATGGTGATCTAAATTTTACAAGATATTTTTAGGTATTTTGCTGCAAGTTTACATGCATATTTTGTGCAGTCTGATCTTGATTCGTTTGTTTGTATGGTATTCAACACATTTTTTCAAATTATGTCAGTTATATAGCAGCAACCAGTGCGCCTTTTCATGTTCTCCTGGAGTTTATTTTACCAGTACTACGCACTGCTGAGTAGGGCAGTCTATAGTATGCAGAACTTGAAAGCAGGAGCCCCTTGTTTTGAATCCGAAGCTTGGCGAATTTCTTTCCAAGAATTGATGATTGTTATCACAAAAGGATGCATTCCTCTCTCACTGCTGATCATGATGATAGTTATCATGAAAGGATGCATTCCTCTCTCACACTGCTGATCATTGTTTCAATGATAGTCATGTGGGAAAGCAGCCAGTGGTTTTGGAGGAATATATTGCAGCGTATTGGTAAAAGTAACCATGGGTAGGAGCACTAGCTGCCATGATATAACTGTGATAATTATGAAAACAGTGTGGAACAAAATAAAGTTATAGTGATTTATTTGTACCCTGACAGAAAATAGAACCAGTGATGGAGGAGTTCCTGAAAAAACTGAAAACAAAGGTGAAGGTTGGACTTGTGGGAGGGTCAGACTTTGTAAAAATTGCTGAGCAAATGGGCGGAGATGATGGTAATGTTGCATTGTTTATGTTTAACTCTTTACCAGACAACAAAATTTTAGACTGTACAAATTAGAGCATTTGAAGATGACAAATTTAAAATAGCTCAAATGATGATTTCTGTCTTGGAGAAGAAAACGTCATGGGAAAAGGAGAAAATGCTGGTTACCAGCATTTTCTCCTATTCCCATAATGTTTTTAGAAGGCCTATTTCTAAGGATTGCTGAAACGCAGGATGGTATGGTAAGGGGTTAAGTAGTTTTATTATTTAGGGATACATCTTGTGAAGTAGTGCATGCTGTAGGATGCAAATGGGTACTGACATTTCTTGTTTTCCCACAATGTTCTCTATCCTATCAAAGACAAATTCATCATGTGAACCTCAATTAATTTGTTGACTGCAAAATGGTTTTATTACACACCTACAATTTAACGTGCAATGAAATCGCTTTAATACCACCATGTGAGTGCAAAATATCTTATTCCATATTGCACGCTGTAGAGTCCAATATGGATTTTTCAGAATGAAGCAAGAGTCCAATATGGATTTTTCAAAACAAGGCTAGAGTCCCGAATATCAATATTTGACCAGAAGAGTAGTCTACCGAAGTCTGTTTTAAAAAAAGCAATTTCAAAACCCTCTTTTGATATGTTTTTAATTCTTTCTTTTTTTTATATGCCCGTCGAAGACGGGCCGTATTATGTGATCACCCATGGCAAACGGGCGGGCGGGCATTCATCCAGGTGGGCGGGCAGCGTCCAGTTCTTTGTCCGGAGCATAACTTTGTCATCTCCAGTCCGATTGACTTGAAACTTGGCATTTGTGTTTGTTGCAATAATATGGAGTGCAGTGCGAAAGAACCATAACTCTACCTTGTGCTATCTTTGAGTTATTTCCCTTCGATCATCATTTTTACAGCATTTTCTGCTTGTCCAGAGCATAACTTTGTTACCTCCTGTCCGATTGACTTGAAACTTGGCATTTGTGTTTGTTGCAATAATACGGAGTGCAGTGCGAAAGAATCATAACTCTACCTCATGCTGTCTTTGAGTTATTTCCTTTTGATTGTCATTTTTACAGCAGTTTCTGCTTGTCCGGAATATAACTTTGTCATTTTTAGTCTGAACATCTTCAAATTCGGTATGTATGATTGTTGAAAAATTACAGAGTGCAGTGCACAAGAACCATAACTCTTCCTAGCACGAATTTTGAGTTATTCCCCCTTAGATCTTCATTTTTATAGCATTTTTTGCTTGTCCAGAGCATAACTTTGTCATCTTAAGTAGGAATGACATAAAATATTGTATGCTTATTTGTTGCAATAATTGGAAGTGCAGTGCACAAGAATTGTAACTCTACCTCATGCTGTCTTTGAGTTATTTCCCTTTGATCGTCATTTTTACAGCATTTAGTGCTTGTCCGGAATATAACTTTGTCATTTCAAGTCAGAACGACTTCAATTTTGGTATGCATGTTTGTTGCAATATTACGGAGTACAGTGCGCAAGAACAATAACTCTACCTAGCGCAAATTTTGAGTAATTCCACTTTGATCTTCAATTTTACAGTCCAGAGCTTAACTTTGTCATCTCCAGTCTGATTGACTTGAAACTTGGCATTTGTGTTTGTTGCAATAGTACGGAGTGCAGTGCGAAAGAACCATAACTCTACCTCGTGTGTATTTCAGTTATTTCCCTTTGACTGTCATTTTTATAGCATTTTCTGCTTGTCCGGAATATAACTTTGTCATTTTTAGTCTGAACATCTTTAAATTTGGTATGCATGATTGTTGAAAAATTACGGAGTGCAGTGCACAAGAACCATAACTCTTCCTAGCACGAATTTTAAGTTATTCCCCTTAGATCTTCATTTTTATAGCATTTCTTGCCTGTCCGGAGCATAACTTTTTCATCTTAAGTAGGAATGACTTGAAATATTGTATGCTTATATGTTGCAATATTTGGAAGTGCAGTGCGCAAGAATTGTAACTACGTCGTGCTGTCTTTGAGTTATTTCCCTCTGATCGTCATTTTTACAGCATTAAGTGCTTGTCTAGAATATAACTTTGTCATCTCAAGTCAGAACGACTTCAGACTTGGTATGCATGTTTGTTGCAATATTAATGGAGTACAGTGCGCAAGAACAATAACTCTACCCAGCGCAGATTTTGAGTAATTCCACTTTGATCTTCATTTTTACAGTATTTCTTGCTTGTCCGGAAGGGAACTTTGTCACCTCAAGTCAAATTGACTTGAGACTTGGTAAACATGTTTGTTGCAGTTATGAAAAGTGCAATGCACTGGAGCCGTAACCTTACCTAATGCCCTTTTGGAATTATTCCCTATTCATTATTTTTTTTTACAGCTTTTCATGCTTCTCTACAATATAACTTTGTCTTTTCATGTTGGAATGACCTGAAACTTTATATGCATGTTTCCTTAACATTAGACATTCGTGCCTATTTCAATCACTTACATGATTTCTGCTGCACTACTATTTTCCTCTACCTGCCCTTCACGATTATTATTCCCCCTCGACAACTGGCAGTGGGACGGGCGTATCTTGCGACAATTTGCCGCTCTTGTTTTTAATTATTTAAATTGAAATGGCCCTATACTGGATGTTTACTTTAAAGTCAGTATGGAAGTGTGAAGTAAAGAGGTCATTTAACATGCTTTGGTACAATACTGAATTCACCTCGTCCAAAATATAGACTGGTTTCTGTAGTGTACTCATCCGATAGAATTCAGTATTGTAGCTAAGCATGTTAAATAACCTCATATTATTACAGACAAGTCTAAAACTCTGGTCTG
Organism: Hippopus hippopus; assembly: GCA_946811185.2. Lineage (NCBI taxonomy): Eukaryota > Metazoa > Mollusca > Bivalvia > Cardiida > Cardiidae > Hippopus > Hippopus hippopus. The sequence continues at coordinate 13,773,959 of OX328096.1, forward strand.
CTAAAGATTGAAATCTGATTTTTTAAAAATATGATTTGTGATAATTGATCACTCCAAATGGTTTTGCCAAACAGGGGCCATATTCACCAACCATCCTAAAGAACCTTCTTAGTCTTATTCCAAAGAAATTTGTATATTTGAAAGTAACACAACTTTAGATACGCTAAACCATATGGTTTAGTTATTCAGAAGCTGTATTACTTTATAAATACAGAATAAGACTAAGAATTAATTTAAGAATGGCTGGTGTATATGGGCCCAGGAATTATGTTACTTATGAAACATGGAATCAGACAAAGAATGCTATTTAGAATAGTTTGTTAATTAGAGAGAAGCTGGTAGACTAGTGTTAAAAACGAAACACTTTATGATTAACAAATAAACATACTTGTTTAACCCTTAACCACACAATCCGAAGTTTTAACAACCCTCACAGAGGCTTTGAAAAAAATTGTGGGAAAATGCTAGCCAGCATTTTCTCCTTTTCCCACAATGTTTTCTGTCCTTTCACTCACAAATTCCAAAACTGAAATTTGTTGTTTGCAAATCCTTTGAAATTGGACAAATCCAAAATTTTGTTGTTTTGGTACAGGTTAACTCATTGCCATTGAACAACAAATTGTTAGACTTGTCCAAATTGGAAGCATTTGCAGGCGTCAAAATTAATGTGACTCAAAAGACTCAAAAATTGAAACTTGTTTTTTGGAAGTTTAGAAATATTGGAAAAAGGAAAAAAACACTGGTTACCAGTATTTTCTCCTTTTCCCACAATGTTTTCAAAAGTCGTCTCATTGACGGTTGTTAAAACTCAGAATTGTGTGGTAAAGGGTTATACATGTATATGTATGTTTTAATGGTTGAATTTTTTTGTTGCAGTTATCAAAAAGTATGACTTTGTTTTTGCTGAAAATGGTTTGGTGGCATATAAGGATGGAGCACAGATAGGTCAACAGGTAAAGTAATTTAACACTCAGTGTTAAGGATAAATTCAGTTGCATTTGGGGACTGAGTAGACAGGGATCAGACTGAGGAGAATAAATAGATTGATTTAGGATCTACAGTGTTCACCATGCTAGGAACTCTTATAGAAATTTGTTACAGAAATTAAAAAGCTAAAATATGGCATAAAAACAAACCCAAATTGGCTACCTTTTTTTAGCTTATTTTGTACATCTTTTTATGAAATGTGGCATATACGACCACAATGTTGGGCTTGTTGGTAAAGACACTTTCAGTGCAGGGTGAGCCCTGGAATATGAGTTCAAGTTAGCCCAAAAATTACCTTGTCTGGGTTTTCAAACTCCTCACCAGGCAATGAAATTTGGACTTAAAGTCACAGTAGTGGCCAAAATTAAACAAACGGTGTTAAATGCACCTGACTTTTGAATCATACTATTTGAAAGTATAAAAATTATTGTGAAGATGACAATCTGTAATTGTACAGTCGGTCCAAGTATTAGTCGCTCAAAGGAAAATGAATTTTAAAACCAGGTGAAAAAGTAAACAAGAGGTAGAGTGACCGGGCAACTTTTTGCCTAGTTTTAAAATTCAGTTACCTGCCAATGACTAACACTTGAACCAACTATACAATGATAGATTGACATCTTCACAATAAGTTCCATACTTTTAAATGTAATGATTTACATTTAATTGCATTTTACCAATCCAATTGTTTACTTTTGGTAGCTATTGGGCCTTTAATCAGTACCCATATAGAAAGTATTTGCAGAAGAACATTCGAAGTCAGTACTAATTATTTAATGCAGTTTTTTTTTTTTTTTTTTTCAGAATATCTGGCAAAGAAGTGGACAGTGTAGATCCAAGATTCTGCACATTCTGTGTAGTTTGATCTTGATTTACACTCTTCACACAAATAATTTAATCCAAGTTAAGCACAACAAAGGTAAAAGCAAGTTAAACAGTGATTAGAAATTTGAAGGTTGTATAGTTGTTAGAATTGGAAAGCATTACTTTTGTCCCTTTTTCAGAATCTTCTTAAGCACATGGGAGAAGATATACTACAAAGAGTGATAAATTTTGCTTTAAAATACATGTCTGAATTAACTTTACCAGCCAAAAGGTAATGTCACCTTTTTTTGCAATACATAGAACTTCTTCTTAGCTGCTTTTGTTTAAGTTTAGTTATATTATCATTAATCAGAGGCTAGATTGTTGATTAAAAAATGTATTACCTCCAAACACACTTTTTTCATAGACAAATTTAACCCTTACAGCCCCTTTCACTACTATAGTTCCTTCTGGGGTAAGTGTAGACCAAGGTATGATTTCATCAAACATGAAGTCTAATCTGTGATAAAGTGTCGGATGTGCTAGACCACTATGGACTAAAGTAAGCTTGAAATGGTTGTTATTTGGGTCTTATTTCTGGAACAGAAATATCTTTTTTTTCCAGCTTTATGTGGGAAAGCAGCCAGTGGCATGGAAAGAAAATTGTGGAGTACTGGTAACAAGAGACTCCAGGAAAGCATAGGTAGGTGCACTGGCCGCCACGATATTACTGAAATAATGTTGAAAACGGCTTTAAACACCATACAATCAATCAATCAATGAATCAATCAATCATACAAATTGACAGCTATACTCATAACAGTTTATTTCTTATTTTTTTCTTTCAGAGGCACATTTATAGAATTCCGTAGTAGCATGTTGAATATTTGTCCAGTAGGTCGCAGTTGCTCACAACAAGAAAGGTTGGATTTTGCTGCATATGATCAGGTGATTGTAGATGTCAATATGGAAATAGTCAGCATTTCATGGCTTAACTCTTTACCACACAACCCTGAGTCTTAAGCATCCTAAAGAAGAAGACTTTTGAAAACACTGTAGGAAAAGGAGGAAATGCTGGTTACAGAATTTAAAACTTGAAATTGTTTGGTAAGCAGTTAAAGCTGATTTTGTCTGAATAGACAATAGTAAGGTACAACATTACTCAGATGAATTTTGTTTTGCAGTAAACAACTTTTGAAAGCAGGATGACAACTTCTTTGTCTACATTTTTTTCATGTATTCTTGTATTGTCTCAGGAGTTAAAAAAACACTTTACAGGTTCTTAGGGGTTATTTCACCTCTTCATTATTAGAAAGAACATGTGGATTGTTCTGCTTTTTGCACTCAGAACAGTACAATTTCAGAGACGAAATGTACTGTCATTATTGCCTGTGAAAGATACTTGTCAAATTTTGGTAAGCATTGTTACTCTTTGTTAGACAGCAAAATTTTAGACTTATCCACATTGAAAGCATTTTTCAGAGGGCAATCTACATTTTATTCATATGATGGGATTGGTCTTTTAACTCTTTAACTCTTTACCAAAGAACAAAATTATAGACTGGTCCAAATTGAAAGCATTTGCAGATGACAAAATTAATATGACTAAAAAATTGAAATTTGGTTTTGGAAGAGTAGGGAACATTGTGGTAAAAGGAGAAAATGCTGGTTACCAGCATTTTCTCCTTTTCCCACAATGTTTTCAAAAGGCTTCTTTCTTAGGGTCGTTAAAAGTCGGGATTGTGTGGTAAAGGGTTATACCACACAACAAAATTTGTCTAAATTGAGGGCACTTGCAGACTAAAAATTTAATGTATTAAAAGATGGGATTTGTCGTAAAAAGGGCAAAAAACAGTGTGTGAGAAGGGTGAAAATGCTGGTCACCAGCATTTTCTTCTTTTCGTACAATGTTGGCAGATGGCTTTTCGGTCAGGATTGTTAAAATTTGGGATTGTGTTAAACAGTTACAGGATAGGAATATTATATACGAAAAAGATGAAAATGCTGATTATATTTTTTTCATCTTAATTATCATAAAGACAGACATTCTGAACAAAGTTCTGGGACATTATGTTGAAAATGAGGCCTCTAGACTGAGACACCATGATAATCAGAGATTTGACCTAGTGACCTATTTTTTGCCCGATGTGACTCCATGTCCAAATTCATCTCGGCTGTCTGAAATTTGAAAAGTCAAAAGTGTAAAGATGAAGTAATGGCTTTAGTTCATTTCACCTATTGTAGTTTTCTGAACGAATTGAATATTTTACCTTCTACAGGAACACAAAGTCCGACAGAAGTTTAAAGAAGCATTAGAGAAGGAATTTGCTGACTCGGGGCTTGTTTTTGCTATAGGTGGCCAGATCAGCATAGATGTGTTCCCAGAAGGTTGGTCTAAAGTGTTCTGTTTGCAGTTCCTAGAAAAATATGGCTTCTCATCCATCCATTTCTTTGGAGATAAAACAGCAAAGGTAAGCTATGAAATAAGAGCATCTTGTGCCATACTGTGCTTAGAAAACATTTTGCATGTCAGTCAGTTTTGACAGCTATGCATAATACATCAAATTTGTTATATATGAGCCATGCTCTGTGAATAGAGTGTTTAATGTATCTGCAAAATGCATTGACCCATGTCAACCTGTCCAGCCTGCCAAGGCTGACAGGGGTCAAACATTTTTGCTTTTGGTCAATTTTCTGCATGTCCAAAGACCGTTCTACCTTTGTGATTCAGTTGGTTGTTAGACAAAATGTATTTTAGTGATCTATAATTATTCATTGACATGGTTAGTATAATGTGTCACGGAGATGCATTAAACCCTCTTTTCCAAGAGCATGGCTCATATTCATCAAATTTGTAAATTTCCCAACTGTTTAAACCTTCATTTCTTTCTTCCCATTAAGCTCAATTTTAAACTTTCTCAACACTCAAAGCATGTTTGGGCATGGAGCCAGTTAAGCAAGACTTAAACATTCTGTAATCACCAACCAAGTTTGCTGACTTGAAGAAAATGTCACAAAGCTTGCCACTGAATTGAGCTGTAAACAGGGAATATCTGCACATCAGAAGAGTTCCACATAAACTAAATAGACATTTTCTGTGATTGAATTACACCCAAGTATTGCAACCCATGGTTTTTTTTATACGCCCGTCGAAGACGGGACGTATTACGGGATCACCCATGGCGGGCGGGCGGGCGGCGTCCCCATTCTTTGTCCGGAGCATATCTCCAAAACTATGCTAGCTACGGTTATGAAATTTCATGGGTGGATAGATCTCATCAAGATGGAGTGCAGTGCACAGGAATCATAACTCTCGCATGTTTAATTTTTGAGTTATTGCCCTTTGTTGTTTTTCATACTTGAATTTTGTCCGGAGCATATCTCCAAAACTATACTAGCTACGGTTATGAAACTTCATGGGTGGATAGATCTCATCAAGGGGGAGTGCAGTGCACAGGAATCATAACTCTTGCTTCCTTAATTTTTGAGTTATTGCCCTTTGTTGTTTTTCATACTTGAATTTTGTCCGGAGCATATCTTGGATAATCTGTAACGGACTCTGGGTTTTTATGTTTTAAAATGCTTCCAATGTTATTTAGCTGGCGCCAATACCCGTGTGCAAGTTCTGTTACAATGGGTTCGTCCCAGACCCGGCTTTTGGCAGTTATTGGAGGAAACTGGGAGGGGTTGGAGGAAATTGGAAAATATTGGAAAAGGCAATTAAAACATAGGATCGGATCACAGTTAACAATCTTTAATCATTTCAAATTATTCCAAATTTCTTATAGACCATATGATTAGTAGACTAGCTAAAATTTAGATTGCAAATGGAGAATGAGATCAAATGGAGTTTATTGGGGGATTTTGGAGGACGTCGGTTGCTCCATCACGGTTCTGACGACGTCTTCCAAAATACACACAACTTTGGCACTAATTCCTTACCTCCTGATTCATTTTCAAATGTTACCAATAAATTTGGTCTATTTGATTTGGAGGAAAGCTTGTTGGAAATTAGTAGATTCTGTAAATCTGTTGTTATTTTGAAAACCGCATCCAACACAGTGTATGAGAGCTAGAAAGACTCTGAGCGAAGCGCTCAAGAAGCAGCGTATTTATACTGAGAAAATGACGTCATCCATGACGTTATTTTAGCAAATCGCAACTTTCGGATAAGAATGGACTATCAACTGGTTTCACACGTCGGAAAGACAAAACTGTGTGTCTCGGACAAGGAACAGCAATATCTTGGTGCCCGACGTGGTTTAAATACGCAAGTTCTTGGATACAGTTTGGCATAGTAATTATAATAAAGTATTTACACACAATGCATGAAAACTTGATAAAAAAAACAGAGTGGAATGTTTAAGAACTAGATCGAAGGTATACTTGGACAAAGCATTCCTTCAGAACAAAAGACAGTAATTAAGGTATCCTTCCAGTATGACCCAACTTCGCTCAGTATTTCCAAATTAAGATCGGCAATGATTACAAGAGCGATAAGCTTTGTAAGCATGCCGATCATTCAGCAGAGAAAGATCGGACTAGGCAGGCTACAAACGTTACATTGCCCCCTTTCAAATATGGAATTTGCCCTCAAATTGGAATGCTGCATGATAAATGGGAAACATTGCGTGAAAACTAATCAACAGCATTTTAAGGTATTAATAACTAATAGATGACATAGATCTAGATCTACTATTGAACGTAATGATTCACGATCAAGTTTCAAGCTGAAAACAACATTTCATATTTTTTTTTTCCCCTTCAAGCATCCCAATCACAGAATCAGACATGCTGGAACAAGAAAAGGCAATAACCATCTATTTCAAAGGGAAAGCAATTACTATGTACACGACACTACCATAACTGCCATTTACATATATGATTTAAGTTTACATACGGAATCTACTGAACAAGTATTAAATCATACTAAGTTCATCCAGTAAGTACAGTCCAAGCAATTCGGTTTTAACAAAAAAAAAAAACAATTGCAATTAGACTGCGAACTATGTACAAAACGGATATAGATCTAATATGCCTCTAAAGGAGTGCTAATTGGATGAACACATTACAGCTTAATTCTTCTCACCACAATGAATAAAATTAACCAATTTTCAATAAGCTGTACAATGCTTGTCAATGAACAACAGATAATCAAATTAGATTCCTGGTGAGAAGTCTGTACCTTCAGTACTTTGATTATTTAATCAGCAGTACAAAGGCAACCAGAAGTATCATCGTAAGGTCTGACAACTAATACATGACAATATCAAATGAGTTCATCGTGATGTAGCAAAACAAATCCATCATGAAACCAAACCACGAGACAAGGAGTTAGCGTCGCGTTCAGTACTTTGACTATTCAATCAAAGCACAAACGCTAAGAAAACATTCTTAAAAGTCTAAAATCAAACAGGTTTTAAACAGAACTTCAAAGTTACCAAGAATACCCAACTATCTACATTGCTTTGGAAGAATTTGCATTACTCAGACCACTTTGACTAACCATCAAAGTGGTAGGAAAGGCAACTTCTAAATTCCTATTCCGACTTTTGTAACTTTTCCGTACTGCAAGTGAACTAACTCCTCAGTCATACACTTGCAGTAAGGGAACGACAAAGGACCACGGTAAATTTACGCTAGTATGTCATGTCTTCAATGAATCTGCATTTACTGAAATACGTTGGATCCGGCAGTCAGATTCACACTCAAAACATTTACTTGCTCGATTTTGGCAACGATCGCCTCCATCAATTTATTAAGGTTATAATATTGGGCCTCGTAGAACAGTTCGTATAAGTACCGCACATCTTTTGGAAGGGTTCTGATATCAATTTTACATCCGTTCCTGAGATAGTTCAGAATTAATCTAAAATGAGCTGGATCACGAACAAAAAAATAATGTCCCCCAACCGATGGTTTTACGTCCGACCCCTCTTTGAAAATCTCGGCAAACAGGCTCTTCTGATCGGACAACAAGGATCCTTTACTTGCCTCAAATCTCACACCACCGACATTCAATACAACTTTCTGTCCTTGCGCCTTGCGAAAACTCTCCAACTTTGAAATAAAACTGTTTGGCTTCGTCTCCATCTCATCTGTGACAGGAGGGCGCGGGGGAGGTAATACTTTAGTCGGTGGACTAAACACTACCCCCGGGAACTCTTCTTCCACATTAACATTTTCCAGGATCTCTACCTCAGGTCCATTGAATATTACGTCCTCTCCCTGATTTACATCATTTTCACAATTTTCTGTGTTCATACTATTTTCATTATTTTGATTATTACCGTCATTTACACTTGCGTTACTAATGTCCTGCTCTCCCTCGTCTCCATCTTCCACAACCGTATCGTCGTCTGTGTCGCCGTCGGTCTCGCTTTGTTTGATCCTGTCAAATTTGGTCGGTTTCACGGTTTCATTGTCCATCTCTGCGTCTGATATATCTGAATATTGGTCAGTAGGAATGTTAACTTTTCGTTTTGGTGTAGATGGAAGAGGCGACAGAACTTTGGTGGCGATACAAAACTCAGAGAGGTCTAGTTTTCTCTTCTTAGGTGTAAGGTCTACACTTTTGTCAACACAAGAGTGTGTAGTAGATATCAGGGTAGGTTGGACCTTCAATTTCCATTCCCTAAACAACACATAAGCTTCCTCTCCCCTAACACCCCTGGGCGATAACAAGTCCATGTCTTGTTTCTTCAGCACACCACAACCATGTTTATAGTTTCGTCTGCTGAAAAGTTTTCTGCATTTCAGGCATTGGTGTTGGAAGCCAGAGTGTTTTTCTTGAACGTGCCTTTGTGCCCGATGGTACTTCAGAAACTTATTCGAACAGATGTTGCACTTGTACTGAAATGAAATGGAAATGCATGTAAATGCATAGTCGTATAACCGAGCCTTTAATTAGACTCTAGTCACGGTACCATGAGGACTTTGATCCTTCATACCGCTTTAATCGGTCATGATGTACAACACGGGGTTTCGAACGCGGCGTTTTCTGAATTCTGTAAATTACGTCATTTAGATGTTTTGTGACAACCCAGGGCCCATCCCAAGGGCTTATAAGTTTTGAGGTTTTGCCCTTTTTAGGTTTTGGGTTGAATAACCAGACCATTTCACCAGGATTATACAAATTTTGAGATATTCTATGGTCGTAATTCTTCTTCTGCGTACGACTAGCTAAAGCTATATGTTTACGCGTAAATTCATGAATTTCTAGCATTTTCTTTTCTAGGGTAACACATAATCACATGTCATTTTTGATTGTACAGATGTGGGTCTTCCCATTATAAGATCAACGGGAAGGTTAAACTCTCTACCGAACATTACAGTGCACGGCGTAAATTTGGTACTTTCATGCACAGAAGTATTGTATGCCAATGAAACTAGTGGTAGGTACTGATCCCATTCTTCGGGGTTATGGGACACAAATTTTGTTAACATTGCTTGTAGTGTGCGATTAGACCGTTCTACCAGACCGTCGGACTGTGGTCTAAAACCAGATGTCCTCGTTTTGTCAATTTCGAGCAATGCGCACATTTCGTTGAAAAGAGCAGACTCGAAATTTCTACCCTGATCAGAATGCAATTGTAACGGAATTCCAAACACTGAAACAAATCTGTCCACAAAACATTTTGCTACTGTTTTCGCTTCTTGATTTTCCATCGGCACCGCTACCAAAAATTTGGTAAAATAGTCACATATCGTAAGTATGTACTTATTACCACACATACTTGGAATTAAGGGACCTATTATATCTATTCCTATCCGTTCCATTGGTAACCCAACATTGTACTGCTTCAAAGCAAACTTAGGTTTTCGTTTTGGGGTATTCCGCATCGCACACGTATCGCACTATTTACACCACTGTTTTACATCTCTCCGCATACCATATCAGAAGAATCTCGCACGCAATTTACTTAAGGTCTTGGTAATACCTAAATGTCCGCCCGTCGGACTGTCGTGCAATTCCGCTAAAACTACATTTACAAGAGATTTCGGCATCACTATTTGCAATTGCTCAGAATTACCTAAGTCACTTTCCCATCTCCTACATAAAAAGTCATCATGTATCACTAGAGAGTCAAGCCTATTCCAATAGTATTTTACCTCTGACGAGTATTTTGAAACATCTGACCAAAGCGGTTTCTAATCTTGGGATTTCCACTCTCTTAACAATGTTATTATTGGGTCGTTTTCCTGTTCCATTTTAATATTAGTCAGATTTCCGTCCGCATGAGCACAATTAACTTTTACGGCAGTAGACGATTCATTGATCATGTTCTGACTGTTTGAAAACGTATTAATTACATTTCCTACTCTTCCTTTCTCTCCACAACATACACTACTTGACGACATTTTCTGGTTGACACTTTGCCCTATCTTTCCTTTCTCTTCACAACCTACTCTACTTGACTACATTTCCTGCTTTACATTTTTCCCTATCTTTCCTTCTCTCACCTCCCCGTCATAATTCGGAAACACGCAATCTTTCGAAAAGTTTGCCTCTCTTTGTTTACCAAATTGAGGAAAATTGCTCTCTCTATTAGAATGCTTATTAATAACCACTTCTGAATACAAAGTCTCTTTGTTACCAATCTCTGTCGCATTCTGACTTACTCTATTCTGACAGTCATTACCCTTTCTCTCACAAGATACTACACCAATTATTTTAGGTGTCTCTTTTGTACTTGTACATAAGGTATTCGATCCAGAATTATCACTCTTGTCATGCTTACATACAGGCACTGGGGCTATTTTGTATGTAACCCATGCACAACTTTCTTTCACCACCCCACTTTCAAATTTCACATCGGCTCGTTTACAATAGCTACAGACATCAGACTCGCAAGGACGTCGCGATAGAGCGTCGGCATTAGTATGAGAACGCCCAGCCCTATGTACTATACTAAAATCGTATGTGAAAAGGAATTCTACCCAACGGGCTAACTGACCCTCGGGTTTTTTAAAGTTAGTTAGCCATCTTAAAAAGGCATGGTCTGTACGTACCACGAAATGTAGGCCATAAAGATAATGATGAAATTGCTTAATAGAAAGCACTACCACCCATAGTTCGCGCCTTGTTACGCAATAGCGTCTTTCTGCTTTAGATAAAGACTTACTGAAATAAGCTATCACTTTTTCCTCATTGTTTTGAATTTGGGACAATACGCCAGATAAACCGACTAGGGGTGTAACGATACATCGGACTATTGATGGATCGCAATGGCGAGCATGTCGATGCTACTGCATCGATTGTTCAGTTGAAAATCGATAACTATTGCCGATAGTTACCTCAAATAGCGATAGTTTCGATAGTTTCACTGACAAGAAAGAGAGAGAAAATACCGCAATTCGCTAATGTATTTGGACGCCCTAAAAGTTCGAACACGTTAAATATTTACAAAAATAATTTATTTTTAATCTTTTCTCTGAAACACTTTCAAAAGCAAGTTTTCCTAAATATACGGACATTCTTTAATGTTAATTTCCCAAAGTAATTGACAGGTAATATTTTTGAAATATGTTTTTAATAATGATCGGCTGCATAATATTCATTTCTGCATGGCAATGTTCATCGTTACGAAAACGAATCCTTCGAGAGCTGACTAACTCAGCGGTAATGTTAAGTCGTGAAATTAGACCAAAATGATTCCAACATTAAGGGTATTTTTGTTAAAAACTTCACACCAAAGCGAATAGTGTGGATTTAGATCAAAGATCAGACCAAACAGTCTGCCTACAGTCTAATCTTAATTTACGCAGGCCGCCAAAACAGCTAAAAACCATAACCATGCGTGTTGTCCCTCCATAAGCAATAAATAAATCAGCTATGAAAAATGAATACTAAACCTCGTTCTTTCGTTTCTTTATTTATCAATAATCCATTTCGAATGCATTCCTTTTATGTCGGCTGCAAGGAATTATTTTTAGAAAACAGTCGGACTTTTTTATGCTGACTACACAAAACATGTGACACGACTGGGGTGTTCTTGAAACAGCTATATTACTAAATGCAAAAAGGCACTATCAGCTGGTGTAAATCGTGTATGAAATAGGCTTATTGCATGGTCACTTTGAATTGATTGGAGGTCGACCTGCAGCCACATATAAGTTTCTTGGAGCAGACCAGTTTAAGTGTGTAAATTAAACAGGTGCGTTACAACCCTGTCGCTTCGAATGATTTGCATGTTACGTCATACCCCTTATCCAAGTTTTACTCCAAACATCTGTGCACCCACGACAGGCCTACAGGCATCTTGTAGACAGATGGCTTGTAATATAGATCTACATTTATGGTCTTTCTAATTTACTCTACTTATGGCAAGATGGCGATTTTCAAAGCGTTGTGGGATGGTGTAGATAGACATCAGACTAAACCGAACATGCTGTCTGATCTTGGATCTATACCATCCACTTCTGTACTATGACTTAACTCGTATTAGAAAGCTACTTCTTTCTCGGGCTAAAAAAGGTAAGATGATGTTTAACAGTGTTCCCACTCGAGCAAATTATTGCGTAAATCACGTTATAGAATTGAAATTCACGTAACAAATTCTTGTTACACCCGAGACTTCACGCAAGAAAATGCATGGACAAAAAAGGCCATTATCTGCTTTTCTTGTGTAAAATGACAGGTTTTGAAGTTACTTGTAACCCTTATTGACAATTTTTTTGTCAAATCATGTGGAAATACCTATCCAGAAATTAACAGCCATGAAAAACTGATCGGTGTAAAAAACACGGAAACCCATGACACAACAAAATGTCTCTTTGACATTGTCCGACCAGAGTCACTTCAGATCGTCTTTTCAGCTTTTTAATGACTTTAAGCAGTAGATTTATACAAATATCTTAATATAACACACTTTTTTGTTGCCAATCATCAATATGGAATGTTTTACGTTTTGCTGGGAACCATTACTGTCATACCCTCTAATATGGAATCTTACCCCCAAATTCACAGCTCAGGGGGTAAGTGTACCCTTGAAATAGAAAGCTTGAGGGAACACTGGTTTAAAACATATGTATTTCAATATAAAAAAGATGGCGAAACTATATGTATAGGTCTACTACAGTTTTGACTCCTTCACCGGTACTGTAAATAGATCTAAATTTGTCGGATTTCATTCTTATCATTTTGGATACACATACAAGGTAAAACTTATTATTTCAGCCACCCCCTTTTTTTCAAAGATTTGGAGGCTAAATAAAAAGATTTTTTTTCTGTCTGAATATATATGCGCCAATTATGGGTAAATCTAGATAAATTCTATCAACTCAAAAAAAAAAAAAAAAAAAACTTAAGGGCTCCCATTTAAAAGGTGACTTCTTTAAAAGTTTAAAGTTGCTTTACAATTACCTTTTTATTAGGTGTGTTTATGAACCATCAGCATTTGTCGGCATGTTGTGCTTTGTATGCTGTTGTATATCAATCAGACTTAAAAGTTGACTTCTTCAAAAGTTTAGAGTAATTTGGTATGTTAAATTGTTTGTGAACCATCTGCATTTAGAAAAAATAGTCCTTGAAATTTATTGAGCATCATGCATTTAACTCTATTTTCCCCTTTATTTGCTATTCAAAACATGTACTCAAGTAGAATTTAAACTACTCAGAGAAAGTATTAGAATAAAGCTTCGTTTCAAGATGTCATTTGGTGAAATTCATCTTTTGCAATTCATCCAATAGTATTGCAATAGTAACAGGCAATATCAATACTATTGCAATAGTATTTTGTCCAATGTCAGTACTATCGCAATAGTAGATTTTGGCCTCAATAGTCAACCCTAAAACCGACCCCACTGGCGTCAGTATCTAAAATAAATTCTCCGCCTGACATTGGGTAGGCTAAAATTGGAGAATTTACAAGAATAGATTTCAACTTGTTAAAAGCAAGTTCGCAGTCTTCAGACCACGAAAACTTTTCACCCTTTTCCGTTAGTTTATGCAACGGTTTTGCTATTGTTGAAAACTGGAAAACGTAACGGCGGTAATAAGAGCATAAGCCTAGGAAACTTCTTACATCCTTTACACTCTTAGGTGTAGGCCAGTCTTTGACCGTTTTAATTTTACTCGGATCTGTTGCGATACCCGATTCACTTATCACGTGTCCTAAGAAAGACACTTCTTTCTGGAATAGATAGCATTTGTCAGGACTAAGCTTAAGATTAGCTTCTCTTAATCTTGAAAAAACTGTCCCTAAATTTTCTAAATGTTCATCGAAAGTTTTAGAAAAGACAATTACGTCATCCAGATAAACGAGGCAAATTTTCCACGTTAAACCCGACAAAACTCTTTCCATTAGCCTTTCAAAGGTAGCTGGTGCGCAACAAAGTCCGTATGGCATGACCGTAAATTGCCATAATCCGCCACCATGTATGGAAAAACTTGTTTTGGGCTTGTCCTTTTCGTCCATGGCAAGCTGCCAAAATCCTGATTTTTAAGTCTAACGTAGAAAACCACACTGAACCTGACAACGCGTCTAAAGTATCGTCAATTCTAGGCAGGGGTTGACTATCTTTTATAGTTATCTCATTCAGTCTCCTATAGTCGCAAAAAAAGCGTACCGAACCTGACGGCTTAGTTACCATTACAACCGGGCTATGCCACAAGACGGTTCTATAATACAGCTTTTCGCCATTTTTCTAATTTCGTTCTCAGCGACTTGCCGCTTAGCGAGAGGTATACGGTACGGTGGTAATTTTATAGGTTTTGAATTTCCCGTATCAATTGTGTGCTTCACTAAATGTGTGCGCCCTATATCGTCATCATCCTTTGAAAACGTAGTTTGATACTTCGTTAACAGCTGTTCAAGTCGACACCTTTGTTCATCGGACAATTTCTCCTGTGCTCTTGCGAACACTGAAGTAAGGTGGTCAGGCAGGGTATTTGCCACGGATGCATTGTTCACCATGACTTTATCTAGACAGTTAATATCTGGTTCATTTATCGATTCGTACAGTGCAGCAATTGTCCCTCTATACACAGTGCGAGGTTCGAATCCCAGATTGGCAACCCTGATAGGTATTTTACCATCTTTAACGTCAACTAAAGTCTTGGCGACCATGAAACCACTTTCGGTAACAAACTTACTGAAGGGTTCAATGACACCTATTGTATTGTTGATGGGTTCAGACAACTTACCCGGAACAATCATTTCGCATTCGGGGGGAATGACAACATTTTCTGTAATAGTAATACGAGAACAGGTAGTATCCCCAGAACGCTGTACCGCGTAACATGGTAGTTTTTCACCATTAACCTCAAAACAACTTTTACTTAACATAACATTGCAGTTAACTTTTTGAAGGAAATCTACGCCAAGAATTCCATCATTCTTTATGTCGGCTAAATACACTGTATGACTGAAATTCTGAGAACCTAGAGAAATTGTAGTGCACACTTGGCCATGGAACGGAGCAATTTCGCCAGTCACGGTAACCATAGATTGGGTTACAGGTTCAACCTCTAGATGTCGACTGTTTGGCCATGAATAAAACAGTTTTTGATTCAAAATGCTTATGTTAGAACCGGTATCCAGTAATAACGAAACACAGTTTTGATTGACAATTGCGTTTATAAACAAGCCATCTTTCCTATTCATGTTGCAAGGATTTATTGTCGGTTGTTCGCAGGACCTTTGGGGTTTGATCGAACTTCGGTCCTCTGAAAATTCAACCCCTGTTCGTTTCCCTGTTTCTTATTCCACTTTTGCTTTTTCCTATTTCTAGAATCATACT
This sequence comes from Hippopus hippopus, assembly GCA_946811185.2. Lineage (NCBI taxonomy): Eukaryota > Metazoa > Mollusca > Bivalvia > Cardiida > Cardiidae > Hippopus > Hippopus hippopus. Next base: position 13,789,490 of record OX328096.1, read on the forward strand.
TTTCTGATTGTGCACGGTGATTATCCATTTGCGTTTTGGCGGGAGGTTTAAATTTTGACATTTCCTCCACTAACTTGGATACCTTATCACATAAATCATTCAGCTTCTTTTCCGACTCTGATTTAGACTTTTCCTCTGCTTCGAGACTGCGTACATGGTGAGAGTCTCGACTTCGATCAGCCACTCTAAATGCATCAAGATGAACGGCTACTTGTTCGGCTTCCGACATCGATTTCGGCCCGACTTCACGTAACCGGAGTCTTATTTCTGAGTTGGGAATTGCGTCAATGAAATGATCTAGAGCTAAAACCTCTATAACATCTAAAGACGCACATGGATATGCTTTACGCATCAAGGATTTTATAGATTGTGCAAGGTCTGGAATTGTCTCATTTTTTGCCTAGCCTACGAGACTGCAATTTGGATCGAAACACTTCGGCACGATTTATCGACCCGAATCTGTTTCTTAGAGCATCGACTAATTTGTTACAGTCCCTGCGCTGATATGGGTCTAATTCACCCAGCAACGCACGTGCTGCTCCACCTAAGCAACTTGCTAGATATAAGGACTTGGTTTTATAATCCCATGAATTCAAGTCCGCCATAATGCTAAACTGGGTAAGATATTCGTCCAGATCATCCGACCCGTCAAATATCTGTGGATGAATTTTATCTCTTCCTATTATAACGGGATGTAGATCCAGATCAGACGGTCTATTATTACCGGAATAGATTGGAGATGAGGAATTTGGTCTACTGTGCCCGAAAGAAATATTCTCTGGGGTGCTATTCCCACGATGAGTAGGTCCGATTCCCTCCCCACTCAAGGTAAGATTTGGAGAAGTAGAGCCCCTGGCATCAGGAGATTGAAAATTAACATGCCGATTGGAGGGAGCATGTTTAGTAATTTCATGCTGCAAGTGTTGTAGCCGTGTACCAAACTCCTGTAAACATCCACCCACTTCTGCTTTAAGTGTCTGCATGTTTTCCTGCAATTCCAACCTAATGTCTTTAATACATTGACGGATTAAACTCATGGGGTTGTGTTGAGAAGTTTCTCCACTCTCTCCCTCTCCACTGCATTGGAAATGTACGGAACTTTATCCATTTTCATTAGTATTTTCGGACTCATCCTCCGAATACTGATTATCAGTAGAATTTTGAAACCTATCTGGATTGAACGTTACCGTCCCAGAATCCTCCATGGTTATAAGTTTTTATAAGATCACAAGATCTATTAAACTTTTGAAACTAACCACCGATTCCAAGAGACGATCCCACCTCTGCCACCAAATTTTGTAACGGACTAAGGGTTTTTATGTTTTAAAATGCTTCCAATGTTATTTAGCTGGCGCCAATACCCGTGTGCAAGTTCTGTTACAATGGGTTCGTCCCAGACCCGGCTTTTGGCAGTTATTGGAGGAAACTGGGAGGGGTTGGGGGAAATTGGAAAATATTGGAAAATGCAATTAAAACGTAGGATTGGATCGCATTTAACAATCTTTAATCATTTCAAGTTATTCCAAATTTCTTATAGACCATATGATTAGTAGACTAGCTAAAATTTAGAGTGCAAATGGAGAATGAGATCAAATGGAGTTTATTGGGGGATTTTGGAGGACGTCGGTTGCTCCATCACGGTTCCGACGACGTCTTCCAAAATACACACAACTTTGGCACCAATTCCTTACCTCCTGATTCATTTTCAAATGTTACCAATAAATTTGGTCTATTTGATTTGGAGGAAAGCTTGTTGGAAATTAGTAGATTCTGTAAATCTGTTGTTATTTTGAAAACCCCATCCAACACAGTGTATGAGAGCTAGAAAGACTCTGAGCGAAGCGCTCAAGAAGCAGCGTATTTATACTAAGAAAATGACGTCATCCATGACGTTATTTTAGCAAATCGCAACTTTCGGATAAGAATGGACTATCAACTGGTTTCACACGTTGGAAAGACAAAACTGTGTGTCTCGGACAAGGAACAGCAATATCTTGGTGCCCGACGTGGTTTAAATACGCAAGTTCTTGGATACAGTTTGGCATAGTAATTATAATAAAGTATTTACACACAATGCATGAAAACTTGAAGGTATACTTGGACAAAGCATTCCTTCAGAACAAAAGACAGTAATTAAGGTATCCTTCCAGTATGACCCAACTTCGCTCAGTATTTCCAAATTAAGATCGGCAATGATTACAAGAGCGATAAGCTTTGTAAGCATGCCGATCATTCAGCAGAGAAAGATCGGACTAGGCAGGCTACAAACGTTACAGATCTTATCAAGGGGGAGTGCAGTGCACAGGAATCATAACTCTTACCTACTTAATTTTTGAGTTATTTCCCTTTGTTTATATTCATACTTGAATTTTGTCCAAAGCATATCTCCAAAACTATGCTAGCTACGGTTATGAAACTTCATGGGTGGATAGATCTCATTAAGGGGGGGTGCAGTACAAATGAATCATAACTCTTGCTTGCTTAATTTTTGAGTTATTATACACCCATCGAAGACGGGACATATTATGGGATCACCCATGGCGGGCGGGCGGCGTCCAGTTTTTGTCCGGAGCATAACTTTGTCATCTCCAGTCCGATTGACTTGAAACTTGGCATGTGTGTTTGTTGCAATAATATGGAGTGCAGTGCGAAAGAACCATAACTCTACCTCATGCTGTCTTTGAGTTATTTCCCTTTGATCGTCATTTTTACAGCATTTTCTGCTTGTCCGGAGCATAACTTTGTCATCTCCAGTCTGATCGACTTGAAACTTGGCATGTGTGTTTGTTGCAATAATACGGAGTGCAGTGCAAAAGAACCATAACTCTACCTCGTGCTGTGTTTGAGTTATTTCCCTTTGATCGTCATTTTTACAGCATTTTCTGCTTGTCCGGAGCATAACTTTGTCATCTCCAGTCCGATTGACTTGAAACTCGGCATGTGTGTTAGTTGCAATAATAGGGATTACAGTGCAAAAGAACCATAACTCTACCTCGTGCTGTCTTTGAGTTATTTCCCTTTGATCGTCTTTTTTACAGCATTTTCTGCTTGTCTGGAGCATAATTTTGTCATCTCCAGTCCGATTGACTTGAAACTTGGCATGTGTGTTAGTTGCAATAATACGGAGTGCAGTGCGAAAGAACCTTAACTCTACCTCATGCGGTCTTTGAGTTATTTCCCTTTGATAGTCATTTTTTACAGCATTTTCTGGTTGTCCAGAGCATAACTTTGTCATCTCCAGTCCGATTGACTTGAAACTTGGCATGTGTGTTTGTTGCAATAATACGGAGTGCAGTGCAAAAGAACCATAACTCTACCTGGTGCTGTTTTTAAGGTTATTTCCCTTTGATCGTCATTTTTACAGCATTTTCTGCTTGTCCGGAATATAACTTTGTCATCTCCAGTCCGACTGACTTGAAACTTGGTATATGTGTTTGTTGCAATAATACAGAGTGCAGTGCGAAAGAACCATAACTCTACCTCGTGCTGTCTTTGATGTATTTCCCTTTGTCATTTTTACAGCATTTTCTGCTTGTCCGGAGCATAACTTTGTCATCTCAAGTCTGATCGACTTGAAACTTGGCATGTGTGTTTGTTGCAATAATACGGAGTGCGTTGCGAAAGAACCATAACTCTACCTCGTGCTGTCTTTGAGTTATTTCCCTTTGATCGTCATTTTTTCAGCATTTTCTGCTTGTCTGGAATATAACTTTGTCATCTCCAGTCCGATTGACTTGAAACTTGGTATTTGTGTTAGTTGCAATAATACGGAGTGCAGTGCGAAAGAACCTTAACTCTACCTCATGCGGTCTTTGAGTTATTTCCCTTTGATAGTCATTTTTTACAGCATTTTCTGGTTGTCCAGAGCATAACTTTGTCATCTCCAGTCCGATTGACTTGAAACTTGGCATGTGTGTTTGTTGCAATAATACGGAGTGCAGTGCAAAAGAACCATAACTCTACCTGGTGCTGTTTTTAAGGTTATTTCCCTTTGATCGTCATTTTTACAGCATTTTCTGCTTGTCCGGAATATAACTTTGTCATCTCCAGTCCGATTGACTTGAAACTTGGTATATGTGTTTGTTGCAATAATACAGAGTGCAGTGCGAAAGAACCATAACTCTACCTCGTGCTGTCTTTGATGTATTTCCCTTTGTCATTTTTACAGCATTTTCTGCTTGTCCGGAGCATAACTTTGTCATCTCAAGTCTGATCGACTTGAAACTTGGCATGTGTGTTTGTTGCAATAATACGGAGTGCGTTGCGAAAGAACCATAACTCTACCTCGTGCTGTCTTTGAGTTATTTCCCTTTGATCGTCATTTTTTCAGCATTTTCTGCTTGTCTGGAATATAACTTTGTCATCTCCAGTCCGATTGACTTGAAACTTGGTATTTGTGTTTGTTGCAATAATATGGAGTGCAGTGCGAAAGAACCATAACTCTATCTCGTGCTGTCTTGAGTTATTTCCCTTTGATAGTCATTTTTTATAGCATTTTCTGCTTGTCCGGAGGATAACTTTGTAATCTCCTGTACGATTGACTTGAAACTTGACATGTGTGTTTGTTGCAATAATATGGAGTGCAGTGCGAAAGAACCATAACTCTATCTCATGCTGTCTGAGTTATTTCCCTTTGATCGTCATTTTTATGGCATTTTCTGCTTGTCCAGAATATAACTTTGTCATCTCAAGTCAGAGTGACTTGAAACTTGGTATGCATGTTTGTTGTAATATTACGGAGTACAGTGCACAAGAACAATAACTCTACCTAGTGCGGATTTCGAGTAATTCCACTTTGATCTTTATTTTTACAGTATTTCTTGCTTGTCTGGAACGGAACTTTGTCACCTCAAGTCAAATTGACTTGAGACTTGGTAAACATGTTTGTTGCATTACCTGCCCTTTACGATTATTATACCCCCTTGACAACTGGCGGTGGGACGGGCGTATCTTGCGACAATTTGCCGCTCTTGTTTTTTTTTGCTTTAATAGAAATTTCTCACATCTAGATTTAATATTAGACACAAATAAAAAAACATGCTAGTGTTTATTTTGCCATTTTTAGCTTAGCTGTTTTCAGTGTTTGGAAGAAAATGTTGAGGTATTGTTGTAGCCCTGGCGTCGTCTGCGCCATCATCGTTGTCATGGTGCAAAAACAGACATTTTATCATATCTCTGTCATTACTGAAGATGTTTACTTCAAACTTGGACTAGTTGTTAACTATCAAAAGGGAACCTATACAATGGGGGCAGATAACCATCAAAATATGTTTGGCAGTTATGCCCCTTTTTCGACTTAGCATTTTAATTAAAAGCAACTGCAGCTGTGCATTGGCACCCACATGTGGTGCTCTTGTTGTTTTGTAGGGAGGCAATGACTATGAGATATATGAAGATTCTAGAACCATTGGACATTCTGTGACATGCCCAGAAGATACTAGGAAACAAATTACAGACATGGTGTTCAATTAGTTTGTTATTTAGGTTAGATGTGTTATAACTCTTTATCATACCACAAAATTTTGGACTGGTCCATTTTGAAAGCGTTTTGCAGACAACGCATTAAGCATGGCTCAAATGACAAGATTTGGAAAGGATAGAAAACATTGTTGGAAATGGAGAAAATGCTGGTTCTCTTTTTCTCACAATGTTTCAAAAGTCTTCTCTCATGGTTTTTAAAGCTAGAGATTGTGTTGTTAAGGTTAAATAAATTCGCAACATTTTTTGTTTTTCAAGTAATTGTGACAGACAGAGTTACTGCTTAACCATCTACCACACAATCCTATGAAGAAGATGGCTTTTGAAAAACAATGTGAGAAAGGAAGAAAATGTTGGTCACCAGTATTCTCTTCTTTTCCCATGTGCAGTGTTTCCAACCTTCTAGAGACTGATACCAACATTGAATCAGGATTTATCATATGGCCTGTAAATGCTTTCTCATTGAACAAGTCAAGAATTTCGTTGTCTGCTAAAGAGTTAAAGAGGGCGATTTCTCCATTTTTCACAATACAATGACTCTGTTGGTGGTCAAATTACCTAAATATTATTCTCAGTCTTCCATTTATTTTTCTGTCATTTTAATGTGTCCAAAAGGGAGCATTTATGTTATAATTTTGGTTTCACAAATTTGTTGAGTCTGAAAACAGAGCTTGTTAAGTTACCTCACAATAATTATAGCAAAGTTCTCAAGCACACATTTGTGTCAGGAGGTAACATGTATACCTGATCAAATGAAAAAGACATTTTTAACTTGGAAAAATCTTTAAGCTTGCTTTGGCTACAATGTCTTGCAAAGAATCAGTAGAAATTCAAGAACAGTTTTCGTATTTTTTGCATTTAAAGCAAACATCTAGGTCTGCATTGAGGTCAACTGTTTGTTGTCGTAAGGCCTTATTTTTTTAGATCGTCTTCTTAGGGCCATGCTCTGGCAGAAGAGAGTTAAGTGCATCTCCATGATGCATTATACCAAAAAAGTTTTTATATAATTATGGATCCATAAAATCCATTTTGTCTAACAATGAACTAAATCACTGGTCCTTTAAGAGGCTGACCTGGGTCGATACATTTTACAGATGCATGAAACAACCTTTTCACAGAGTATGGATCATTTATTTTTATTGAAGTTTAATGTAGGTATTTTTTCAATAAGAAACCCCAAGGGGTCCTTTTAAATGGATTAAATATATGATACCAGAAATCTATCTACATGTATATGCATATCTTCAAGTCTGGTCTTGATTCTGGAATATACAAGGAAAAAACCTTACTTTTTGCCAAGCAACAAGATACTAGACTTGTAGAAATTGAAATTGATTGCAGAGGACAAATTATATATGGCTGAAATGATGAACAACTATTTTTGAAAGGGTAGAAAATGTTTTGTTATAAATGGAGAAAATGCCGGTTAACAACATTTTCTCCTTTACCCACAATGTTTCCAGAGATCTTTTTCCTTAGGGGCATAAACCTTGGCATCCTTTGGTTATGGGTTAAGGGCAGTATAGTTAATGAATCATGCCTATTTCTTTACCACTTGCCACAATGATTTTTTAGCTCACCTGAGCACAAAGTGCTCATGGTGAGCAATTGTGATTGTGCTGTGTCCGTCGTGCGTCGTGACCTTTTTACCTTGTGTACGCTCTAGAGGCCACATTTTCAGTCCGATACTCATGAAACTTGCTCAGAATGTTTGCTCGATATCTCGGACGAGTTCGAAATTGGATAATGCCGGGTCAAAAACTAGGTCACTAGGTCAAATCTTAGAAAAATCTTTTGTACACTCTAGAGGCCACATTTTCTGTCCAATACTCCTGAAAGTTGGTCAGAATGTTTGCCTTGATAATATCTCGGACGAGATGGTTCATGTCGGGTCAAAAACTAGGTCAGTAGGTCAAATCTTAGAAGAACCTTGTGTACGTTCTAGAGGCCACATTTTCTGTCCAATATTCTTGAGAGTTGGTCAGAATGTTTGTCTTGTTGATACCTTGGACGAGTTTGAAAATGGGCCATGTCGGGTCAAAAACTAGGTCACCAGGTCAAATCTTAGAAAAACCTTGTGTACGCTCTAGAGGCCACATTTTCAGTCAAATACTCTTGAAATGTGGTCAGAATGTTTGTCTTGATGATATCTTGGATGAGTTTGAAATTGGGCCATGTCGGGTCAAAAACTAGGTCACTAGGTCAAATCTTAGAAAAACCTTGTGTACGCTCTAGAGGCCACATTTTCAGTCCAATACTCATGAAACTTGGTCAGAATGTTTGTCTTGATGATATCTCGTATGAGTTCAAAAATGGGTCATGTCGGATCAAAAACTAGGTCACTAGGTCAAATCTTAGAAAAACCTTGTGTACACTCTAGAGGCCACATTTTCAGTCCAAAACTCTTGAAAGTTGGTCAGAATGTTTGTCTTGATGACATCTCGGACGAGTTTAAAAATGGGTCATGTTGGGTCAAAAACTAGGTCACATCTTAGAAAGACCTTGTGTAGGCTCTAGAGGCTACATTTTCAGTCCAAAACTCTTGAAAGTTGGTCAGAATGTTTGTCTTGATGATATCTCGGATGAGTTCAAAAATGGGTCATGTCGGTTCAAAAACTAAGTCACCAGGTCAAATCTTAGAAAAACCTTGTGTACGCTCTAGAGGCCACATTTTCAGTCCGATACTCATGAATTGTGGTCAGAATGTTTGTCTTGATGATATCTCAGACAAGTTCGAAAATGGGTCATGTCGGGTCAAAAACTAGGTCACAAGGTCAAATATTAGAAAAGCTTGTGTATGCTCTAGAGGCCACATTTTCAGTCTGATACTCATGAAACTTGGTCAGAATGTTTGTCTTGATGATATCTCAGACGAGTTTGAAAATGGGTCATGTCGGGTCAAAAACTAGGTCACTAGGTTAAATCTTAGAAAAACCTTGTGTATGCTCTAGAGGCTATATTTTCAGTCCACAACTCTTGAAAGTTGGTCAGAATGTTTGTCTTGATGATATCTCGGACAAGTTCCAAAATGGATCATATCAGGTCAAAAACTAGGTCACTAGGTCAAATCTTTGAAAAACCTTGTGTATGCTGTAGAGGCCACATTTTCTGTCCAGTACTTAATGAAAGGTGGTCAGAATCTTTGTTTTGATAATATCTACAATGGGAAAATGAGCTATGTTTGGCTAAAAAGTAGGTCACTGAGAGAAATTCTAGAAAAAGCTTGTGTACAAGCTAGAGGCCAAATTTTCAGTCCAATAATTATGAAAGCTTGATAGAATGTTTGTCATAATATCTCAAAAGAGATTGAAAATGGGTCATGTTTGGTCAAAAGACTCAGGTGAGCGACTTCAGGGCCATCATGGCCCTCTTGTTTTCTCTTCTAACAATCTCCGTTTAACCTGAAGGGTGTGAAGGACAACTTCTATTACTTTTTGCAGAATGTGTAGATCAAGATCAGACTACACAAACCATACACTTATCCAAGACTTTTGCACATCCCAAAAATATTTAAATCATTTATATAGCTCTCCAAGGTTTAACTTTTCACTCTAAAGCAAAATTGTACTCATCCAAATTCAAACACTTGCAGACGGCAAATAAAACATGGTTCAAATAATGGGAATTGTCTTGGAGTGTAAAACATGGTGGGAAATGGAGAAAATGCTAGTTACCAGCATTTTCTCCTTTTCCTGCAATGTTTTCAGAAGCCCCCTTTTTGAGGGCCATTAATTTGAAAGGGGTTAGCCTGTCACTGTACCGGCTATTTTCAGACATAATCAAAGTTGTACAGTTAAACAGTGATACAAAGTTGAAGGAGCGTTTGAAGGAGCAGAAAATTATCATCTTTGCACAATATGGAACATGTTGATGGAAAAAGAACGATTGCTTTTAACAAGTGAATTCTCCTTTTCCTAGAATGTTTTTAAAATGTAGTCAATACACCAGGTATGAAAAGTTGTATTTGTACTGTACTTGGTAAATGTCTTTGGAATTTTTAGTATGTACTTATCAATGTTGATAGATTGCTACATGTGTCTATCACATAAACTCACTTGTTTTCAGTGTAAAACAGCGTTTATGAACTTACCTTTCTTATACATGTTTGAGATATGATTATGTAATGTCATAATTATATGATGCCATTTTACACGAATTTTAGATTATTGAAATGGGTTTCATTGATGGAAATTTCAAGGTGTGCATTTATGTTTTTGCATTATTTCGACTCAAAACTTATGAGATATTGTTCTTTGATACAAAGAATCTTTCATTTGTAGGCTTTTGAGATAAAATTTTATTCAACTTATCCAAAAAAAAAAATGTTGTAAAGCTTTTCAGAGGCTACCTTTATGACATTGTTTCTTAAATCAATTAATTATAAGTAATTGATTGATTTGTGACTCCAAATTAGTTAAATGATGTGACTTGTATGCCAGAAATAGAATAAATGGGAACATATTCTTAGTTGTATTTGGAACATAATTCAAATTACACAGGGACCATTATTGATTGGCATTATAAATGGCTATAAATAGGAATAATTGTGTATGGTTGAATGAGAGGGTTGTTATACATGACATGCATATAACTCATTAAACCCCCCCACCCCCACCCCCATGGGAACATATTCTTAGTTGTATTTGGAACATAATTCAAATTACACAGGAACCATTAAATTTGTTTGTATTTATTGCCATTATCAATAGCTATAAATTGGGATAATTGTGTATGGTTGTATGGAGAGGGTTGTTATACATGACATGCATATAACTCATTAAAACACACAAAAAAAAATGCAGCAACCAATATTGAAAATCCTTGTTACAGAGGGATTCACAACATTTAAAACACAATAATTGTTAATTATTTACCAGACAAGTAAAGTTTAGACTTGTCCATGAGGAAAGTATTTAGCAGTATACACATCAAGTACTGCGCAATTGATGAAAATTGACACAGAAAATTAAAAAACATTGTTGGAAAAGCAGAAAATGCTGGTTACCAGCATTTTCTCCTTTTCCCCAATGCTTTCACGTCATTTTTTCTTCATCATTAAAAACAGGATTTTTTGGTACTTGAATGTGTGTGAAAATATTTTGCAAAATTGCTCAATGGTTTTTGTCACAATATTTTCATGTGTCTGCTGCAAGGTGGTACTTGTCATTTAGATTATTTATCTTGTTTCATTGGGTAAACATGTACTTTTATCAGATTGAGTTGATTGCGATTATCATGACTTGTAGAAACATATTTTATATGCATGCATTATGCTGTTGTACTATGGGATGACAAAAGAAATGATGTCAGTGTAGCTGGCTACCAAATGAAATAAATTATGAATTGTCAATATTCTGTTTAAAACTTTCTCTTGTTCTATCTACAAGTAATATTACAAGCCTTATAGCCTTTTCCAGCAGTATTTTTATTGTACATTGTTAGTTGTACGGTCAGGTGGCAGGGGACTTGGAAACTTGTTCACGGCTGTGGAGAATAATGTCGCCCCGAGCTTCGGAAACTTGTTCACGGCTGTGGAGAATAATGTTGCCACCTCGCCTTCGGCTCGGGGCGACATTATTCTCCACAGCCGTGAACAAGTTTCCAAGTCCCCTGCCACCTGACCGTACAACGAATTTATTATACTGCAAAGTTTTACCATTCCAACGTGTGTTAAGCGAAATTTACCTGGTTTTTTGGTTTAAAAAATTTAGTACGCTGACAAGGTAGAATTACCCTTCTTAGTGCCACAATTCAATGAAAACTGACGTCACTAGGAACTGACGTCACTGAAACCTTGGATATACGTGCTAAAACATGCAGCTTGGCGCATAATCTTGATGTTAATCTTGATCGACGCCGCCAATTTGGATGTTGTTGAAAGTGTAGCCATGTCTACGGGGCTCCCGAAAGGGAAACTGCTTTTACGTGGGTTTTGCCAGTGGACATGATATATATGTTCGGGGCATATTATCCAATCAGATCACGAGAAATTTCTTTGCATTATAATAATATTTTTTCTGTTTGCCAAAACAAACCTGGGTTTTATTGACCCTGGGGAAGAACACTCTTGAAAACATTATGGGAGCTAAGATTTTCTCCTTTTCCCACAATATTTCTTTCCATTTCAAAAAACAAGCATACGTCATGACCCTGTGTCTGTCGTGCATCTGTGTGTTGACTTTTATTTCAAACATCTTCTCTAAAACTGCCCATCCACTTTTGACCAAACTTCACAGGAATGATCCTGCCATGGTCCTCTTCAGATTTTCTTGAAAGAATTTGATTCCTATAAAAACTCCGTTTCCATGGCAACAGAACTGAGAAAACATTGTAAATCTTTGAAAATCTTCTTATCCAAAACCATAAGGCCTTGGCTGCCAAATTTGGCATGTAGCTTCAGCTAATGCATCTCTTCCATGTTTCTTCAAAAATAGCCTCAGGGTCAAAATTTGCCCACCCTGGGGGTCACAAGTTTTACATAAGCTTAAATAGTGAAAACTTTAAAAGTCTTCTGGTTCTAAACCATATGGCCTAGGACCACAAAATTTGGCATGTAGGTTCATCTAATAGACCGCTACTTAGACTTGTCAAATTATAACCCTGGGGCCAAAATTGGCCCTGCCCCAGCGGTCTACAGTTTTACATTGGCTTTTATAGAGAAAAATTTCTGAAATCTTCTGGTTCTAAACTATGTGGCCTAGGGCTACCAAATTTAGCTTCACCTGATGGACCTCTAGTAAGAATTATGAAATCATAGCCCTGGGACCAAAATAGGCCCTGCCCCAGCAGTCAAAAGTTTTACATGGATCTAGTGAAAACTTAAAAAATGTTCTTGTTCCTTACTGTAAGGCATATTGGTACCATTTTCTGCACATAGCTTGATCTAGTCGATCACTTCTGAATTTGTTCAAAATTTAGCCCTTGAATCTAAATAGGCCCCTGCCTGTCATGTTTTACATGGGTTTTATAATTGAGAAAACTTTGAAAGTTTTCTTGTTTATAACCATACAGCCTAGACCTGTAGTATTTAGTATGTGGCTATATCTTGTGAACCTCTACCAGGATTCAAGTAATTTTAGCTCTTTGGTCAAAAATGGCTTGCTCTGGAGTCAAAACTTCCATGTGAACGCACATAGTGAAACTTTATAAATCTTCTTCTTCAAAACCACTTGGCCAAGAATTGTAATGTTTGGTATCTATGGTTTGTACATATTAGCCAGTGAAGCGATATAGGGCCATTGGCCCTCTTTTTATAGTATATCAGAGGGCAAGGTGCGTGAGTGATGGATCTTTGTCAAATATGGCTTCCAACACTGTAGGTAAGATAGACCAAACAGAACATGTAAATAAAAACATTACTGTTGTTGGCAAAAGTAGAACTATCACAGGCAAATGAATACCAGTATTCCCTATTTGTTGCCATTCCACTGGAAACAATAGCAAAGCTGTCACTTTCTTAACAGTCAACCGGTCATGATGGAAATTGCAGGTTTACAAGTTCTTACAGTGGGAAGGTTTACACTAAAATTTCAGCAAAATTGGTTGAAAACTAAGAGGAGAATAGGATACACAATGGCATCAATGAATGGACCAGCAACCTCATTCCAGAATATGCAAACTCCCCCCCCCCCCCCCTTCCCCCCCCCGCCAGTTCATTAGCAAGTATAATGAAGTAGTCATATTCTACTGAGAAAGTTTTGGTATTCCAGGAATAACAAGCATTCTGATAGTATTGATAGCAATACCGAGTCCCCAACTGGCCGTATATATCGCTGGCAAGTATAGTTTGTGAAACTCTGTGGAGGAGAAAGAACGTATTTGACCCCCTTTCAGATTATAAGCATCGTGTCTGTCTTTGTATGCAATGCTGTAATGAAAGCCAGATATATAAGCATTTTCCTTGTTAAAGTAAGTTCACTGAAGAAGTTTTACTAAGACAAGATGTGTTTGTGAAACACAAATGCCCCCGTAAAAGCAAATTTCCAGAAATATGACCTTTACCTTGTGAGATGACCTTGACTTTATCATCACCAGGTATGTACCAATTAGTGGTACCAGCTTACCATGTATAAGTGTTATAACTTTAGTACTTTGAATATACAGAGAAATGACTATGAAAAGTTTTGAGGATAAGTTTTCATGATATGGGTAAAAATTTTTTACCTTGCTCTTGGACATATAACCCACAGAAGATTGGTATCAGTGACAGGTACCTACATACGAAACATGAGCATTGTAAGTTAAAAAGTCGGGAAAACTGTTTTTTCAGTGAAATTTTCCAAGTCCAAGGCCCATAATTTCGTCAAAAATCAGTGGACCGGAACAAAAGTCAAACTTGATCTGTAACTCATGGTGGTTGACATGCACCCAAAAATCAGCTCACTATCTGCCAGCGTTTAGAAAAGAAGTCCAGAAAACTGTTTTTTCATTGAAAATTTCGAAGTCCAAGGCCTGTAATTTCGTCAAAATCGGTGGACCAGAACGAAACTCAAACTTGATCTGTAACTCATGGTGGTTGACTTGCATACCAAAAATCAGCTCAATCTCTGCCCGCGTTTAGAAAACAAGAGCCGTCATAGACGGATTATGCTCCCCTAACAGGTCTCTGTTTAGGAAAGTGAAGGCTGTCGGTAAATGGTTGGTCACAGGAGAGGAGGGTGGGGGTGAAACAGGCTACTTGTGTTTGGTCCCGTCTGTCAAACTGCATTTGCCAATGTTCAAATAATTAAAGAAGGGGTATAACTCTTGGAACAGTGGAGTAAAACTTCCTGTCAATGTGAACAATCTGTAAATCAAACATTACTATTATAGTAATGGCAAAATTGTCAAAATCCGATTAAACATTTATATAGTGGGAACAGAGTTATGGTTCTTCTACACTGCACTTCTCCTGAATGTAGCGTATCTGTATATGAAGTTTGAAAATACTAGCTTTTTTACTTTGGAAGTTATGCCCTAGACAAAAATTTTAAGTTAAAATTTACAAAGGGCAATAACCCCAAAAGTTATGCCCTGGACAAAAAGAACCAAAGTTAAAACTTACAAAGGGCAGTAACTCTAAATATAGTGGGAATAGAGTTATGGTTCTTCTACACTGCACTTCTCCTGAATGTGGCCTATCTGTATATGAAGTTTGAAATTACTAGCTTTTTTGCTTTGGAAGTTATGCCCCAGACAAAAATTTCAACTTAAAATTTACAAAGGGCAATAACCCCAAAAATAGTTGGGATAGAGTTATGGTTCTTGTACACTGCACTTCTCCATTTTGTGATCTGTGTGTGAAGTTTGAAGTTACTAGTTTCTATATTTTCTAAGTTATGCCCTGGACAAAAATCCAAAGTTAAAATTTACAAAGGGCAATAACTAGAAAAAGTGAGAATAGAGTTATGGTTCTTGTACACTGCACTTCTCCTTAATATGGCCTGTTTGTATATGAAGTTTGAAGTTACTAGCTTTTTACTTTGGAAGTTTTCGCTTGACAAAAATTTCAAGTTAAAATTTAAAAAGGGCAATAACCCCAAAAATAAATGGGAAAGAGTTATGGTTCTTGTACACTGCACTTCTCCTTTATGTGATCTATCTGTGTGTGAAGTTTGATGTTACTACCTTCTATACTTTCTAAGTTACGCCCCGGACAAAAAAAACTAAAGTTAAAATTTACCAAGGGCAATAACTTTTAAGACATTAAGCACTCTTTTCCCGTAACATGGTTTTGCATAGATAAAAAAACAAGAGCACATGGTGAAACTTTTAATAAACAATATAAATGTGAAGTTTCATGAAATTTTGACGAAAACTGAAGGAGATACTACTAAAAATTGGAATTTTACAAGAAACCCCCTTTTTCCATAACACAGCATCAAATTGGAAAACCAAGAAAGGTACATCGGAATAATATCCTAGAGAGTTCATATATGAAGTTTCATCCAATTTGGTCCAAGGATTGTGGAGAAATGGCTTTGGACGGAAGGACGAAGCAGCGACTATATGCTTCCCCTTCGGGGAGCATAAAAAAATCCAAATTCCAAGGCCCACAATTTCGTCAGAAGTCAGTGGACCGGAACGAAACTCAAACTTGGTCTGTAACTCATGGTGGTTGACTTGCACACCAAAAATCAGCTCAATATCTATCAGCGTTTAGAAAAAAAGTCTGGAAAACTGTTTTTTTCAGTGAAATTTTCTAAGTCCAAGGCCCGTAATTTCGTCAAGAATCAGTGGACTGGAATGAAACTCGAACTTGATCTGTAACTCATGGTGGTTGACTTACACACCAAAAATCAGCTCAATATCTGCCAGCACTTAGAAAACTAGAGCTGTCACTGAATGTGATTTAATACCCCCGTCAGCACTTTGACAGAAACAGGCAATTTAACAAAAAAAATTTCTAAGTTCAAGGGGAGATTACCCTTGAATAATACGGAGTAGATGATTGAAAACTGCGTCTTGCACAACTTCAGTATACAATACTTTCAATACAATAGCAGCGAAACTGTAGGAGGAGTTCGTGACACAAAATTACTAGCATTTTGTACACAGATGGACACACAGATGGACGGACACACAGACAGACAGGCTGATTCCAGTATACCCCCGAAAACATTTGTTTTGCGAGGGTATAAAAAGTCCAGAAAACTGCTTTGCCTGCGGACTGACAGATAGACAGACGGATGGAGTGCAAACCTAAAGTCCCCTTTGACTTTGCCGGTAGGGGACTAATGATACCATACTGAATAGTACAGCAAAGATGGCAAAAGGAAAGAAAACTTGAACTCTTTACCAAACGGCAG
This sequence comes from Hippopus hippopus, assembly GCA_946811185.2. Taxonomy (NCBI): domain Eukaryota; kingdom Metazoa; phylum Mollusca; class Bivalvia; order Cardiida; family Cardiidae; genus Hippopus; species Hippopus hippopus. The sequence continues at coordinate 13,805,755 of OX328096.1, forward strand.
AATTGAAGGCTTGTCCAAATTGAAAGCATTTGCAGACGTCAAACTAAATGCAGCTCAAATGATAAAATTGTTTTTGAAAAGGGTAGAAAACATTGTGGAAAAAGGAGAAAATGCTGGTTACCTGTATTTTCTCCTTATTCCACATTGTTTTCGAAAGTCCTTCGCCTTGGGAACCATTAAAATTTGGGATTGTGTTGTAAAGATTTAAGTAAATATCAAAGTGATTTGGAAGTGAAAAATAAATGAGCCCTGCTCTGGCAAAAGGGAGCTTAATGCATCTCCATGATACATTGTATCAAGCAAGTCATTGCCTAATTATGTTTCCATAAAATCCATTTTTTCAAAGAAGTGACTGCATCATGAGGTAGAATTATCCTTTGACATGAAGAGTATTTGAAGATAGCAGAAAGTTTTGGACCATGTCAGCCTGCACAGGCTGGCATGGGTAGATACTTTTCGAAAATGCATTCAGCCCCCTTTTCACAGAGCATGGCTCAAATATAACAACACAATATTTGTTCTCTTTCTTTATTTCATTACATTTTACTCTTTGTACTTTTTCATACAATAAATTGGAACACTAACAATACAACTTTTAACTCTTTACCAGGCAATAACATGTTACACTAGTCTATATTGCAATCATTTACAGAATCATGGCTGAAATGATGAGTTTTTCCTTTCATAACAAAAAGCATTGTGGCAAAAGGAGAAAAAGCTGGTCACCAGTATTTACTCCTTTTCCCACAATGTTTTCAATGCGTACTCCTCCCAGGGTCAATCAAACATAGTGATCGTCTGGTAAAGGTTAAGTATCTAAACACTGCAATGAAGACATATCTTCTTATTCTTTTATACAGTTTTGTAGATGTAGATGTTAAGTGCAATTAGCATAGGAAGAAAATGTAGTACAAATGAAGATTAATATCAAACGTAAGAGAGAGGAGCTCATATAAATAACAAGAGGTCCATAGGGACCTGAATGCTCCATTAGTAGATTTTCAACCAAGATCCTAATGCAATGATGATTGAATACAAGAATGACTGTGTTTAAGGTTGTACTTTAAAAATATGCTAAATTTAACAAGAGAAATTCAAAGCTCAGTGTTTAACAAAATTTGAACCACTTTTGATTTTTTTTTTTTTTTCTCTTACATATACCATTAAGAAAGAAAGCGAGCAAAATTAGACAAAAAATAAAGTTAAGCTGCTTCCATGGTTTAAACTCGCAACCCTAAGGGTGACAGAGGAACAATTATCTACAACAGTAGATTTGAACAAGATGAAAAAACTGAAGTGCAATTTCCTTAAAACTTTTCTTGGTATTTGAATAGAATTCAGTCGAGTTGTAGTCCTTGCTGAGGCTAAACAATCCCAGCAAGTTTAATGAAATAGGACCAAAAAATGGGCTTGAGCAGAAAGCAGCCAACAGGCTAACCCTGTTTTGCATCTTACTTAGTTATGAATGAAGAAACCTAACAAGACTAAGATTCACAATTTATGACAACAAAATGACTGAGAATACAAAAATCACAAAAAAACAAAGTATCACAATAAATTCTACCAAGAAGGTAAAAAATGAAATTTAAATTCTACATATAATTTTATTTCCACCTGTTTCCAGTCTGGAATGAATTGAAACACTGGAAAAGACAAAATTTCTCCTATAAAAGAGACACTGTAAGCTCTATTTACAAACCATTTTAAACTCAGTTCTAATTCTTAATTTCAATACAAGCAAACTGATTGGCTGAAATATTCTATTTCGGCTATTCAGAGAGTGCGTCTTGGAATTTAGAATTCGAAGAATGTCTTGATTTGTGGGTGAACATGGCCTATAATTATAATGGTATCTCCACACTTAAAGTGAAAGACATGCTCTCTTTGACCCCTTAAAAATCAAACCTATTTCGCACTATAAAAACTGTTAGCAAAACTGATTCAAGTACATTCCAACCTCTATTAAGCAATCACCTGAGGGACACTCTAAATGTGCTTGCATTGGACAGATGCTTGCTTAGTACAGGTACATTTTTTAATATGTTGGCCTTCTCTAAGAACTAAATACATGTATATTTATTGCTTAAAAAGCTTGCTAGACAGAAGTGTCCACTAGGATAAGCTTTACTATAGTTTCTTCGCAATGCAAATGAGGGATTCAAATTATGTAAAGCATAAAAAGTGATGCTATTGCATACAAAGCAGATGAAGCAAGATCAAAGAGAAAAACAAGTGAGTTCTGTCCACTGACTGAAAAATTAATATTTCATTTACTGAATATACTTTTAATTTCAACCAGACAAATATTTTGTTGTTAATTGAAAAATTGATTTTGGATTACATGGCCAAAATGTTGCTATTTCAAGGTTGTTTGTGGCAGGATGTGTAACACAGAAGCAGACAGTGTAGATCCCAGACTGCACATCCGAGGAATGTGGGATGAACCAAGTCTGTCTTGTAATTATGAAGTTCATTGTTTACAAACTTAACTCTTAACCAGCTATATAAGTGAAATGAAACTTTCTATCAGTAGTAAAACCTGTTATTCTACTATTTCAAAGATATTTTGGGGGGGGAAATAGCATCCCCCTATCTAACTGTATAGGTCAAAGATCAGACTGCATATTCTGTGTAGTCTGATCTTGATCTACACTGTCCTCAAAAGGTGCTTGAGTCACACTTAGCAACCTAAGGGTTAACAATCATTACATATATAAGCTCATTGTATGAATATGATTCACTGGATAGTATCATAGAGGGTGAAGTACTTGCTCTGATTTTTGTACCTGCTCACTAATCATACTGCCTCACTGGATCTCCATTTAACCCTTTACCACACAATTCTGAGTTTAAAGACCCTGGCTCATACAGCTTTTGAAATCACTGTGGGTAAAGGAGAAAATGTTGGTAACCAGTATTTTCTCCTTTTTCCACATTTTTTTTTTTCCTACCCTTATAAACACAAACCTTAATACCTAAGTCATATTAACTATGTTGTCTGAAAACTCTTTCAATCTTAACAAGTCTAAAATTTTGTAGTTTAGCGCTGAGATACAGGATAATGTCTATTTCATATGAAATTCATTGTTTACAAACTTAATGGGCACTACATCTATAAGCTCAGATAGTTCGAACACAATTCATTGGATAGTTTCACAAAAAGATAAAAGTACTTTTAAGCTCTGATTTTTGTACTTGCTCAAAGTTATTGCCTAGTTTGACTGAGTTTCCATGTAAAAAACTACGTGTCTTTCGTATAAAATTCATTGTTCATAAACTTAACACATATTTCATGTATAAGCTCATATGGTATGAACACGATTCATCGGATAGCTTGATAAAGTGGGTGATGTACTTCTAGGCTCTGATCGCTCTATCTGCTCAGTATTAGTGCCTAGTATGACTGGGTTTCCATGTTGCACGGGTTGACCTCTGATGACCTCGCTGCTGTCTGAAACAAGAGCAAAAAATCCAGAATTAGCACACCTCTAACCTATTTTATTTCCCAATCTTCAATGTAAATACTAAAACGAGGAGCCAATTAAATTAAGCTTTCTACCATGTGACAATATTTTCGACTAGTCAATATTGCAAGCATGTGCAATATTGGGTTGGTCTTTGCTAAGGTAGAAAACATCATTAAAACGTGAGAAAACAATGTTTACTAGCATTTTCTTCTTTTCCAAGGATGTTTCTAAAAGCCTTCTCCCTCGGGGTAAAACTTGACAACTTTTTGGGTAAAGAGTCAAACCCTAGGCTACAAGGCACAAATTGTGCTTATGCAACCCTAACTCGTTACCAACTAATAAAACTTCAGACTTACCCAAATTTAAAGTATTTGCAGAGAACTCAAATGGCTAGATTTATTTTTGAAGGGGTAGGAAACATTTTGGTAAAAGGAGAAAATGCTGCTTATCAGCATTTTCTCCATTTTCCAAAATGTTTCAAAAGCTTCCTTCCTTATGGGTCGTTAAAACTCAGGATTGTGTAGTAAAAGGTTAAGCACTAGACATGACATAACTTAAGATCAGACTATACAGAACGTTTGATCTTTTCTTAAATCCATACAGTCAGCTACTACCAGTATTTTACTTTGTTGTCAAAACAACCTTGCCCAAATCAAACTTGTCAAAGCAATGTTTCGGCTGATCTCTGAAACTGACAAGGTCCATTTCATTAAATCTTAACCAAACGACAAAATTTTGCATTCCGAGTCAAATAGAAAGCATTTGCAGACAACAATTCAAATTTAGCTCAATAATGATTCCTGCCTACATTCATGTAACAGAGCTAAGACAAGCAGAGTTTATCTAACAATCCCATGTCACTGCTACAGGATTCTATACTATCCTATCCATGGACATTGTGATTAACAGCTTACCCCTAATCCTTCACCACATAGTCCAGAGTTTATCAACCCTGTTAGAAGAAACTTTTTAAAACATTCTAGGAAAGGGAGAAAATGTTGGTAACCAGCATTTCTCCTTTTCCCACAATCTTTTTTATCTTTAATCGCATCATATGAGTCATATATGATTTTTTGTCTACAAATGCTTGTAATAATACCAAGTCCTAAATTCTGTTGTTTAGTAAAGACTTAAAAAAAGTTTACATCAGTTTGATATAAACAATGCGCAAAATCTGCTGTGTTGTGCTTGGCAGATTTTTCTTTTTTTTTTCATAGTTGAAAGATTTTGTAATAAATGCCCTTAATTGTTTTTTTTTTTCTCAATTAACAGTAAATTCCATCTTAAATATGCAGGCTAATTCTGCATCAATCAAAAATCAATACAAGACACAAACATGCATCTGTAAGGTAAATGTATCATTTGAATGAAAATGAAAAATATTTAAGAAAAAATCAGTTGTTTGTAGCACAACTGCTCCTTTTCTCACAATGTCTTCAAAAGATGTCCACTGCAGGAGAATGAAAATGTGTATCTGTATAGTGTAAGTCATTACGGTTCCTCTTGAAACAATGCCGCAGCAGACATTTTATAAACATTCAAATGACATGGATAATCAACATGATTTTAAGTAAAATGCGTTTGAGTAATGCTTTGTGATAAGGGGGCTTAACTCTTTACCAAACAACAAAATTTTAGATATGTCCAAATTGAAAGCATTTGCAGACGACAAATGTCAATAAAAAATTGAAATTTGTTTTGGGAGGGTAGAAAACATTGTGGGAAAAGGAGAAAATGCTGGTTACCAGCATTTTCTCCTTTTCCCACAATGTTTTCGAAAGGCTTCTTTCTCAGGGTTGTTAAAAGTCCAGATTGTATGGTTAAGGATTAATGCATTAGCTTGAGCATTCGTACTCATCCATTGCATCAGTATACTTGTAATATGACTGTATTGCCTTTTGTAAATTATATTTTCTTCCGATGAATAAAATATGTTTAACTCTTTACCAAACAACCAAATTTTATCCAAATTGAAAGCATTGGCAGACGACAATTTCAGTGTGGCTCAAATGGCAGAATTTGTCCTTGATAGAGTAGAAAACATTGTGGGAAAAGGATAAAATGCTGGCTATCAGCATTTTCTGCTTTTCCAACAATGTTTTTAAAAGGCTTTTCCCTAAAGGTCGTTAAAACCCGGGATTGTTTGGTAAAGAGTTAAACCCATATGTATGGCAACATTGTTGCTAAGAAAACATTGCTTGTTACAAGAAGTATCTCCCTTTGCTATAATGTTTTCAAAAGTGGTCTACTGCAAAAGAAGACAACTGTCCTCAGACAGTACTAGTAATGCATTTAAGGAATGAAGAGAACTTTTTTTTGTTTTCATGGAGGTATGAAAAAACAAGAGGGCCATGATTGCCCTGTATCGCTCCACTGGCTAATACGTAAAATCCCTACATGCCAAACATTACAATATTTGGCCAATTGGTTTTCAACATAAGACCCCTGAGACAGGACTAGAATTGGTAGCCCTAGTTCATATGGTTAGTAACAAGAAGATTTCTAAAGATTTCACTATATAAGCCCACGTAAAACTTCTGACCCCTCGGGATGAATCAAATTCCACCCTAGGGCTATAATTTATGCATTCTTGGTGAAGGCCCTCTAGATATAGCTACATGTGAAATTTCGTAGCCCTACGCTTTATGAATAAGTACAGGGAGATTTCTTAAGTTTTCTCTATATAGGCCCATGTAAAACTTGTGACCCCTGGGGCAGGGCCAATTTCGACCCCAGGGCTATAATTTGGGCACTCTTGGTAGAGGCCTACTAGATAAAGCCACATGCAAAATCTGGTAGCCCTAGGTCTTATGCCTAGGTACAGGGAGATTTCTAAAGTTTTCCCTAAATAAGCCCATGTAAAACTTGTGACCCCCGGGGTGGGGTCAAATTTGACCCAAGGGCTATAATTTGAGCACTCTTGGTAGAGGCCCACTAGATAAAGCCACATGCCAAATTTGGTAGCCCTAGGCCTTATGGTTTCAGACAAGAAGATTTTCAAAGATTTCCAATAGTTTTAAGTTTTGTTGCCATGGCAACCAGAGTTTTTGAAGGAATCAAATTCTTTCAAGAAATTCTGAAGAGGATCATGGCAGGATCATTTCTGTGAAGTTTCATCAAAGTTGGATGGGTAGTTTCAGAGAAGAAGATGTTTAAAATAAAAGTTAACGCACGGACGGACGGACAGACGGACGCACACATGCACGCACGTACGACGGACAACGGGCCATGACATAAGCCCGCTGGCCTTCGGCCAGTGGAGCTTAAAACCTAATCACACTGTATGAAACCGCAAAGCGGTTTCATACAAAAGTATGACTAGGTTTTTTTTTCATACTTCCATGAAAACAAAAAAATTTCTCTTCATTCCATATAATTCAATATCACAGACAACAAATATGCACTTAAATTTTACTCTAACTGCTTTTTTTTGTAAATCTAACATTGCGTATTTATTTAATGTCCATTTCATTGATAATTCATAGCGCGGTAAATCTGCTCGTTCATGACGTAATAATGACGTAATTCATGACGTCATTATAGTATTGAACATTGGCAGATTTAGTAAATTTATTATTAGAAGTTCAATACGCTGAAGTAAGTTGAAAATAAGTTTGTTAGGACCCAGCAAAGTGACAATGAGTTTAAGCTCTATCTTTGAATTTACTGTTGAATATTTTTTTCAATGTTCAGAGAAAATAAATTTACCTAGCAATTTGAAATTCGGACTGGATATAAAATCAGACAGAAAAACATTATGGAATCTGGTATACATGTTTGTTTACATTAGTTTGACTGCAAAAGTAGTTCCGGCACTGCTTAAATTTTTTTTTCATGGAGATATGAAAAAAATTTTTCAGCCAATCAGAACTCGCCAATGCTCATGAAAAAAACTAATATTGAATTATTAAAGGAATGAAGAGAATTTTATTTCTTTCATGGAGGTATGAAAAACAAGAGGACCATGATGGTCCTATATCGCTCACCTGAGTATATTTGTAACTTATATGGTTTATCAAGGGCAGGCTATTCTTTTCAAATAAGGCATACCCTGGTTTTGAGCCAATGAAATTTTTGGTTTTTTACACAACTGCCGGTAGGTTATACTGAACAAATGTATGAAATTATATCAAAATAATCCTAACATATTCAGAGATTTCATCTGGAATCTGAAAAGCAGATGAACAGAAAGACAGACAGACTATGCTGCCAAAAACAACAGCTGGGAGACATAATTTTAAGTTTTGGATAATTGGACTGACATAATGCTCTGAATCCATCAATGTGGGGGCATACGAGACACAAGAGCACTGCATGCGGGTGCCTACGCCTAGAACGCCAACAACGTGGATACTTTAATAAATTTTGTAGACTGTTTCAGTTTAAAGGTAGTCTTCAGAAGAATTTCTTCAAATTTTTAGAAAATGTAATAATCATCTTTTTAAGCAGTATATGTTTGACCTTTCACTAGAAAATCATGCATTTTCCATTTTGTGAGCAAGAAATATTCTTAAATTGCAACCAAAGTTTTGAATTTATATGAAATAAGAAGCTATCGGGTGACGCTACCCATCAGATTTCAGTCCTATTGAAGCCAATTTTTCATAATCAAAAAAATTATTTTCAATTCCAATTTATGCCATTCTTTCATTTTTGTGCACCTCTAGTCAAACAAGTTTAAAATTTGTGAATTGAAGAAAAAAAACTTTTTTTTCAAAATCTGCTGAAGACTACCTTTAATGCTACATTGCAAATGATAAAGCTTTAGGCCTCATGGTTTGTCACAACAAGATCTTCACATATTTCCCTGTTTATTTGTTTATTCTTCTCTCTTTCTTTTTTTTCCTTTTTGTAAAATGGTTTCAGCCTGTTTGACTTATGATTTATGACGAGAAGATTTTTAAGGAAATTGTGAACAGGCAGCTTTGGTATAGGCTCAAGACAATGATGCTATATACCACATACAAATAATAGTATATCAAAGCCAGAAGCCATTCTTTTTTGATAAGGCATACCCGGGGGAGGGGAGGAAAGCCATAATGTGACCCCAATAAGAATTACTCTAACAACTTTTGGCAGAGGGTCACCAGAACTTTGCTACCAACAAAACATGAAAGTTTTAGTCTCTCACTTGTCACATGTAATTTTATTCCTTTTCAATGTTAAATAGGATGCGCCCGGGCAGAGCCCAAACTCCACCCAAGGTATCAATTTTTAAAGTTTTGGTAGAAAGTCTCAAGATGATGTTACATACAAATTAAGATTTGTAAGAACGAGAGTTTTAAAAGATTTCCTTCTTTGTTTCTATGTAAAATTGGGTGCACCCGAGCAGAGCCCAAATATGACCCCAAAGAGATAATTTTAACGATTTTTATAAAGAGTCACCAGATGATGCTACATGCAAAATATGAATGCTTTAGCCCTTATGGTTTGTCACAAGAAGATTTTAAAAGATTTCCTTCTTTAATTCTATGTAAAATAGTGTGCGCCCAGGCAGAGCCCAAATATGACCCCAAGGGGATAATTTTAACAATTTTTATAAAGGGTCACTAGATGATGCTACATGCAAAATATGAATGCTCTAGCCCTTATGGTTTGTCACAAGAAGATTTTAAAAGATTTCCTTCTTTGTTTCCCTGTAAAATAGGGTGCGCCCTGGCAGAGCCCAAATATGACCACAGAAATATAATTTTCACAATTTTGGTAGAGGATCATCAGATAATGCTACAAACCAAATATGAATGCTCTACCCATTATGGTTTGTCAGAAGATTTTTTAAAGATTTCCTTCTTTGTTATTATGTAAAATAGGGTGCGCCCGGGCAAAGCCCAAATATGACCCTAGGGGAATAATTTTAACAATTTTGGTAAAGGGTCACTCAATGATGCTTCATACAAAATATGAATGCTCTCGGCCTTATGGTTTGTCACAAGAAGATTTTTAAAGATTTTTTCCATTTTCAGCCATTTTGTTGCCATGGCAACCAGAGTTTTTGATGGAATTAAATTCTTTTAACAATTTTTGTAGAGCTTTATCCAAGGAACATTCCTGCTAAGTTTTATCAAGATTGGCCATCCGGTTTTGGAGGAGAAGATTTTTAAAGAAATTGTTAACGGACGGACGGATGGACGGACAGACGGACGGACGGACGACGACCGATCACAATAGCTCACCCAGAGCACTTCGTGCTCAGGTGAGCTAAACAAACCTAATCACACTGTATGAAACCACGAAGCGGTTTCATACAAAAGTGTGATTAGGTTTTTTTTTTCATACCTCCATGAAAAAGATAAAATTCTCTTCATTCCTTATAATTTAATATTACAGACAACATACACCCACGGAAATACTTCAAACTGCATTCATTTTCTTTATTTTTAAATCTAACGTTGGAGTTTCTAAAGCCCCTTCCACTCATATTTGTATGGCGCAAGAATACAATAGGGAAGCAGTTTTCAGATCCCCAATACTGAAAATTAACCAATAGAATGAAAGTAAATGAACACAGCAGTGTGTAGGACCTGCAAAAGTAACCTTCAGCAAAAGTAGTTCCGGCACAACGTGATTTTTTTTTTTCATGGAGCTATGAAAAAAAATTTTCAGCCAATCAGAACTCGCCAATGTTCATGAAAACAACTGATATTAAATTATTAAGGAATGAACACAGCCAACAGTCCTATAATAATAATAATCTAGTAAGTATAAATTAGGATATGTACATGTTCTGGAAGAATGACATATAGTAAATGCATATTCCTTGCCCATTTCCACGAAATTTACAATTAAGATAAAGGGTATTTTTTCTACACATATTTCTAACACACCAAAGGTTTAAAATTTCAGACTATAAAAATGATAATGCAAATAAGAAAGTGTCAAAGTACTTCAACCAAGTGCTTAGATAGATAAAAGTAATAATAAAACTTCAAATCCAAGGGCATATTCCATTCACCTGTTCTTGCATAATGTTCTGTGTTCTGGAATGCTCTTCTGGAATGTGCAAATTGAATATTTCAGAACACATACACTGTTCTAGAATTCTGTTCTGAATGGAGCATTTTCGGAACATTGTTCTAATCAATACCGAAATGAACGTACATTGCCATGATGGCTGTTGCAAGAGCTACTGTCTTAGCTGTGTTAGTGGAGGATATGATTAGCTGCGGAGAGGGAGTAGAGACGAGTCTACAATGCTCCTATTTATGGCGTTCATATCGTAAAAAAGACAATTGCAAGTTTCGCCATGAAGAATTGTCCGTCTTTCAGCCATCTTGTATCACCTAGCAACCGTTCAGCAGGTGCGCTGTACCTCAGTTGAATTAGAACAGTCAGAACATGTTCTGCAGAACATAGCACAGTGTTCCAAAAAACTCCATTGATCTAGAACATGTTCGAAGCGTTTGGAGTAGCGAAAGGAATATGCCCCAAGTAATGTAAATCAAGAGCAGATCACTAAATTTACTTCACGCTTTAGGATAAACTTCATTTTTGGGATATTTTTCCTTCCCAAAAAGCTTAATTGATTGAATGTTGATTTAAGCCGCTTTCAACATTATTTCAGTCATGTCATAGCAACAGCTCACCTATTCACGTATTTTCTGGGTTTCACTAGTACTAGGTTGGGGCTCTGAAGTGTCTTGCCCAAAGACACTCCCACGAAAGGCCCAGTGGATCAGGTGGGGCTCGAACCTGGGACCTCCAAGTCATGAGTCCCATACTTTACGACTGAGCCATGCAGGACCCCTCCAAAAAGCTTGAAATTTGGGGGAAAAAATAAACATTGTTAAACAGAGCAAGTCAGTTTGAACATGTAAGAAAAGGGAACAAAGGGAACAGTCGCCTGTAACAGGAAATTGCTTTTTCAATCCATAAAACTTTCTATAGCATTCAAAAAGATATTTTTCCTTCCTATAAAATCCTCTGTACCTTTTACAGCTCTGTCCACAAATATCCATACAATGTTTACCAGTAATTATGACAGTGCTAGGGAAAAGTTCATGCATCTTCTGGACACACATTTAACTTCTACTCCAATTTCATAACTGGCAATGATAATGACCTTTCAAGCACCCTTCAATGATTTACTTGCCTTGGAGGCCATTAAATGTGCAGTCTGATCTTTGATCATCACTGCTAGCTTAGAAGAGACATTCAAAAGATAAACAACCCTAAAACTGCAATTTCAGCCTTCATTTTAGGTTAAAAATGTGTTGGTTTTATTTGGTGCCCTAATCAATGCTGCCTCCACTTTTTTCCTACATATGAATTATGATGATCTGTGATAATCTGACTCGACCAGTGGTTACACAATGTATACTACTGTTAGGACCAAAACATTGTAACATAAGAAAATCTATAAGTAAATACCAATATTTATGAATTAGTTTTGTTACATAGGTCAAGATCTGGGATTTAACCCTCTTCCAAACAACAAATGTTAGGTCCTTCTAAATTAACAGCGTCTGCAGGCAACAAATCTGAAAGTGATAATAATGAACTGAAGGTCTTTGACATAATAGAATGCTGGTTACCAACATTTTCTCCTTTTTCCCACAATGTTTTCGAGGCCTTTTTCCTCTGGGTTGTGAAAACATGGGATTGTTTGGAAAAGGATTAAGTGTTAATCAGGCATCTTATATATAAAGATATACATGTAGCACACTTTTCAAACACACTGACAGCCAAAATAACATATTACATGTACCTCCTGCAGGCAACTTTTTTTGTGTCTTAACTCTTTACCCAACAACAAAATTTCAGACTTGTCCAAAATGATAGCATTTGAAGGCGACATAATAAATGTGACTCAAAAACTAAAGTCTGTTTTAGGAAAGGTAGAAATTCCGTTTACCAGCTATTTCATCATTTCCAACAATGTTTTCAAATGCTTTCTCTTTTAATGGTCATTAAAACTCTGGATAGTGTGGTAAAGGGTTAATGCACTCCACTGTTTTGAAAAAAGAAATTGTAGTAAAATGAGAAAAGGCCCATTAATATCGATAAATCATTTTGCCACAATGTCTCCATATGTAATAAACTTTTATCATTGGTGACTCTGCATAATTGAAAAATATTTTCAAAACAGCCAATGAAAATTCATTTTAAGGGCTCATGAAGGAAACTATGAAGTCATGTTTTTGCTGACATTCTGAAATTAAACATAGGTTCTTTAACACAGGAAGAATAAAAAGTCACTATGAAATAACACATACCAGTATTCAAGTTTTGTAGTGTATAAAAGAATCAGAGTTGTTAAAATCATAAAAATGTTTGTGTTGTAGGTGTCAGAGGGTATTTCTAGTTAGCAAAAACATGTCTTAAGTTTCTTCGTTAAAATGACACATATAGCATAGGTTTTAAAAACAACTAAAGCCATACTGACCCTTTCAATGCCACAGGCAAACTCAGGATTTTGTGGAGAGCATAGATCAAGATCAAACTGCACAAAACATGCTGTCTGGTTTTGAATCTATATCATCCACTTGTTTAGTCAAGCCTATTTGATAAAAATCTTACCGTCTTTCAGTGGATTGTAATTTTTAGCCATAGAAAGAGGTCAAGTTTATATCTTTGGCTCCGAAAGAGTTTTAAAAAATTGAAATAGCTATCTACCATATATACACACACACACACACACACACACACACACACACACACACACATATATATATTAATTATCTTTCACCAAAAAATTAACACATAGCCACATTTAAAAAGGCCAAAAAGTTATCAAAGATAAGATACAATCTTACACCAAAGGTTCATGCTGGGTCCATACCAGGCTTATCGGACAGGCGGCTGTGCAATGTAATACTTACATGTACCTGTGGTGTAACTATATGTATGCCAGTACCTTTCATTAACTCGGGATCCAAAAGTAAAGGGACTGCAGTGGTCACAACTGAACCTTCCTCAGCAAGGCCATACCCTGTAGCGTTACCAGTGTTTGGCAGAACAATGGCATTTGTGTTGGTGTTAGGTAAAACGTTACTGGTGGGGAGGCTCGGTAATGGGGGATGAAGTACATAGGTTGAAACAACAGGTAATTCTCCCTCTGTGTTCAAGGATCCAGCTAAACTGACATTCTCTGATGACTGGACCACTTCAGGTGAAACCCCTGTCTTTGTGGCCACCTCAGTGCTGCTTGGTTCATTGTTCCCTGCTTGTTATGAGTTAGGAAACATGTGTTATCTGTTAACCCTTGACCAAACAATCCTGTGATTTTATGTACCTGAGGAAGAAGACATTTGAAAACATTGTGGGAAAAGGAGCAAATGGTAGTAACCAGTATTTTCTCCTCTTCCCACCATGTTTTTATCCTATGAATTCCAATATTTGAGCCACTTTTAAATTGTTGTCTGCAAATGCTTTCAATTTGGACAACTAGCCATTTTTGTTGTGTGGTACAGGGTTAAGAAAAGATTACTGCATTATTGTTTGTTGCAATTATTGTTACTGTGCAAGCTGTATTGTTTCGAGTTAATACTACAATTTTGTGTACTTTGCGAATCGAAACATGAAAGTTATAATTTCCCTATATTTCATCCAATTTAAATTGAAGAAAATGGTGCCATTTATTACATTACAATCTGAATACTGTAAAATGAGGAGGGCTAGAAAGTCCTTCTATCCTCTTCATTTCTTTATTATATGAATTTTAGTGTAGGAAAATTGTCAAATTTCATTTCCTTCTACACACACTTAACCCTTCAGCACAGAATCCTAAATTCAAAAACCGTGAGGTAGAAGCCTATAGAAAACATTGTTGGAAAAGGAGAAAATGCTGGTAACCAGCATTTTCTCCTTTTTCCACAATGTTTTCTATCCAACTGAAGACAAACTCTATTATTTGAGTCATGTTAAATATGTCAACTGGGAATGCTTTCAGTATCGCATGGTTAAAAAAATTGCAGAGTGGTAAAGGGTTAACCCTTTACCACACAATCCAGACTTTTAACAACCCTTGGAAAGAAGCCTTTTGAAAACATTGTGGGAAAAGAAGAAAATGCTGGTAACCAGCATTTTCTTCTTTTCCCACAGTGTTTACTACTCTATGAAGGACAAATTCCAGCATTTGAGCCATCTTTAATCTGTCGTCTGCAAATACTTTCAATTTGGACCAGTCTAAAAATTTGTCGTTTGGTAAAGAGTTAACCATGTATGAGTACATTGTGCTTAACCCTTTACCACATGGCAAAATTTAAGACCTATCCAAATTGAAAGCATTTGCAGACGACAATTTCATAGTGGCTCAAATGACGCAACTTTTCTTTGATAGGGTAGTAAACTTTGTGGGAAACGGAGAAAATGCTGGTTACCATCATTTTCTCCTTTTCCCACAATGTTTTCAAAAGGCCTCTTCTTCAGGGGCGTTAAAAGGCATCATTGTGTGGTAAAGGGTTAACATCTATTACTTCTCCATTACAAGATTTTGCAATACAGATTTCTGTGATTTATATAACTCTCTCTGCATCTTTGATTAACCGATTCAAGAATCTCACTGATTTGAGCAAATAATACTCTGATTTAGCTCTTCCAATGTTTAGTTATTTTGTGAAGATTTTCTTAGAGAGGCAGCAGGTTATAAACAGCAATATAAATCTACATTGGTTATGATTTATATGGTGCTACAGTTGTCTTTGTTAGGTTATTAAAGTAAACAGTTTATCAACTCTTTCCTCAAACACACTTCTTTCCTCCCAAGAAAGTACATAATGTATGAGCCGCACTCTGGCAAAAGGGGGTTTAACGCATATCTGTGTTCCATATCTGTGAAGCAATTCATCATACTTCTTGATCCATAAAATCAACTTTGCCAACAATTAACTCAATCATTAGGTGAATAGGTCCTTTGACAAGCAAAAAATTGACCAATAGTGAAAAGTTTCACCACAGGTCAGCCTGCATGGACTGCGCAGGCTAACCTGGGGTGGTACTTTTTGCAGATACATTAAACCCCCTTTTCACAGAGCATGGCTTATATATTATACCATTACAGTACCATTCTTATATAAGATCTTTACCATGCAAGGTAATTTTGACCAACCAAATACCAGTACAAATCTGAAAGATAATAAGTAATAGTACATATCCTGGTATTTGTAAAGACAGTAAAGTACTGTTTTTTAAAGATAACATTGGGCATACAGCCATAATGGCAAACTACTGTTCATATAGCAGGGGAATGAAAAGCTAGAATACATGAGAAAATACTGTGGCAGAAGGAGAAATTCCTTTATAGGAGCAGTTTTTTCTTTTGCCACCTGTTTTCAAAAGAGACCTTCTGTAAAACAAAAAAAAACTTGTATAAAAGTAGTCCTGTGTTAACTCATAGGAGAAAGTTAACTGTGGAGGAAAGAGTTGGTTTGGTTACTCCAATGAAACTGCATAGTAACTTACAATCTGGAGACACATTGTTAATATCCTGATCTGGTTGATTTGCATTAGAGCCCTGTAACAATGGTGAGGATTCTGAATCTGGTGTTGAAGACTCCATCTCCCTATCCATTGCTAGTTTTGAAGGTTCTGCAACAATAAACACTTGAAAATTTCAATCAAACTGTCACAGAAAATGACCTTTTCCTTTATCAAATAAATAGAAGTTATAACATACCCGCATGAGAAGGAATTTGAAAACAATGTGGGAAAAGGAGAAAATGCTGGTTACCAGCATTTTCTCCTAATGTTGGACATGCAGAAAATTTACCATAAGCATAAGTATAGGCTGACCTGGATCAATACTTTCTGTAGATACTGAAGACACCCCAACCCCCAATAGAGTATGGCTGACTTAACTATTCAGTGCAGACAACTGCATAATACTTTGTGGTACATAACTCAAGAGCACAATTACCAGTAACATATCTATCAGTTTCTATAAATTCTGAAGAAAATGGGAGAGCAACTGTAGATAGAGAATTAACCTTATCCCACACAATCATGTGTTTTAATGACCCTAAAGAAAACGGCTCTGAAAAAGTTGCTGGTAATCAGCATTTTCTCCTTTTTTCACAAATTTTTCAACCTTTTACAGTGAATCCTTTCATTTGAACAACATTATATCTGTAAATCTGCAAGTGCTTTTAACTTGGAAAAGTCTAAATTTTGTTGTCATGTAAAGACTTAACAGAACAGAACATGAAAACTTGCCTGCTTCATGTGGCTTAAACAGCTCTTCCTTTAAATGAGGTAGAAATGCATCAATTCTGTGCCAGGTTAACTTCCACAGTTGCGACTCAGTTCCATCTCCAGTTTGAAATATACCAGCAGTATCCATCACCAGTAACATGTTCTTTAAAGACTCTGGTATTGCTTCAGTCTGTAAATTAAGGAATCTTGGGTTCAATCAAATCTGACAGAAAAACTGAAATTTGACGACTACTCCAAGCATGTATAGTATAAAATAACAAGATGTCTGTTTGTAAAACAGTCATGCCCCCCTACTGCCACATTGATACAGGAAGTGGCACAGTTCATAAACTGATATCAAAAGAATTGATTGGGAAATATCGATGTCATCTTTTTGATTTAAAGCCCACTTCAATTGTTAAACGTGATAATCTGTCAACAGTTCGCATAATTATACACACCGCAGTGTGTATACATACAAGATTGTAAACAGTCGCCGATACACAGACTGCGTTATCGATTTTCTTTTTGGCATATGCGTTCGACTTCCGCTTTTTCCCAGTTGACTTCGATGCTTACTACATCCCCGATAATACGCGAATAAAATGTTGGAGACACAAGTTGAGCCACATATGATGATTTTTGAGACACTTTAGTTTTTTCTGAGCAAATGGCTCAAGTGGCGAACGGCAGAGCGGGCCCTGAATCATCTGGTGGTCACTGTGACCTTGACCTTTCAAGGATTAACCTTAAAATCGATAGGGATCATTTACACTCCAAGATGAATATCTGTACAGAATTTGAAGGACCTAGGTCAATTCTGTGTGTAGTTATCATCTGGACAAGGTTTGGTCTATATATCATTAAGTTGAAGGCCACTGTGACCTTGACCTTTGATGGATTAATCTCAAAATCGATAGGGATCATTTACACTCCAAGATGAATATCTGTACAGAATTTGAAGAACCTATGTCGATTCTGTGTCTAGTTATCATCCGGACAAGGTTTGGTCTATAAATCATTAAGTTGAAGGCCACTGTGACTTTGACCTTTGATGGATTAATCTCAAAATCGATAGGCATCATCTGCACTCCAAGACGAATGTCTATGCCAAATTTGACGAACCTAAGTCAATTCTGTGTCTAGTTATCATCCGGACAAGGTTTGGTCTATATATCAACATGTTGACGGTCACTGTGACCTTGACCTTAGACTGATTGACCTCAAAATCAATAGGGATCATCTATACTCCAAGACGCATGTCTGTGCCAAATTTGACGAACCTAGGTCAATTCTGTGTCTAGTTATCATCCGGACAAGGTTTGGTCTATATATCAACGTGTTGACAGTCACTGTGACCTTGACCTTTGACCGATTGACCTCAAAATCAATAGGGATCATCTACACTCTAAGACAAATGTCTGTGCCAAATTTGACGAACCTAGGTCAATTCTGTGTCTAGTTATCATCCGGATAAGGTTTGGTCTATATATCAACATGTTGATGGTCACTGTGACCTTGACCTTTGACCTCAAAATCAATAGGGATCATCTACACTCCGAGACGCATGTCTGTGCCAAATTTGACGAACCTAGGTCAATTCTGTGTCTAGTTATCATCCGGACAAGGTTTGGTCTATATATCAACATGTTGACGGTCACTGTGACCTTGACCTTTGACCGATTGACCTCAAAATCACTAGGGATCATCTACACTCTGAGACGAATGTCTGTGCCAAATTTGACGAACCTAGGTCAATTCTGTGTCTAGTTATTATCCGGACAAGGTAAGGTCTACCGACCGACGGACGGACCGACCGACAGACGGACCAACGGACCGACATTAGCAAAGCAATATACCCCCACTTCGTTGAAGGGGGGCATAATGATGACTACCTTCACAATATTGTGTATAATTATGATGGAATATGTCGTAAAACCTCCACAGGGCATATTACTTGATCTTTTCAAACTCAGTCATACCCCAGATACATTAACTCTTTGCCACACAGTTCCAACTAATAATGACCCTGAAGAAGAAGGCTTTCAAAAAAATTGAGGGAAAAGGAGAAAATGCTGGTAACCAGCATTTTCTCACTTTCCCACACTATTTTCTATCCTCCTGTAAACAAATTTCAATGTTTGAGTCAGGTATATATTGTCATCTGCAAATGCTTTCAATTAGGACAAGTTTAAAATTTTGTTGTTTGGTAACAAGTTAATCCATAGGCTGCACTTTTGCAGAAAGTGCATCTCAAGATAAGACATCTAAGAATATGCAGTCTGATCTTGATCAACTTTGTCTGATTCAGAGAGATACTTTGAAATTGCAACATTCTGGTTTAATGTACTGGCTAAAAAATTTTCTATTGAATTTATGTAGCCCTGAAAGATTTAAGGTAATTCATGCTGATTTTCTGAACTCAGAAGGACCCATTTCAAAATTGACTGTTACATGTTTGTTTCTGGGAGTAATGCAAATAAAATATAAACCAAGGCTAGAAAAAGAGGTACTCACAAGTAGATCGCTCCTGTCAACATGCATGTACTTATCCATGAAGTCTAGTATTGTCAACCATAATGCTGTGAATGTACTAAGGGACAGCAGTGGACTTAAATGCTGCAGAAATACCTGAAAATATACCGGTAAGTCTACTCTTAGTGTAACGTGGGTAAATTCCATACTATTTCATAAAGTAAAGATTGACAGAATGAGCAGTCTATTATTGGCTCTGTAAAGTCTACTTTTTACCCAGATATTCTGGTTAATTCTGCATAATAATGACTGACTTCTACATCACTAGTTATTGGCAAAATTACCAACCCAACATGGAATTGGAAATATAATCGATCAGTATAAAAAATCCGGACATAATCCAGACATTTGTCAAATCCAGATATTTGCTAAGATAAAAAATTTACTAAACAATACATTTGTTCAACTTATCACTCAGTTACTGCTGTAGTACACATACACAACTTATCACTCAGTTACTGCTGTAGTACACATACACAACTCTGATTCATTTTCCTCAAATTCTGAATACCCTACATGATAATCTACTGACCAAGCATAAACATATGAGGTAGTCACAATGTGACAGCTCTTGTCCAGTTGAAATGCCAGAATCTTGTAGGTTGTGAAACACAATTGTATATAACTTACCTTACAGAGTAATGTAGAGGCTCTCATTCTTGTCTCTTCCATCCCTGAAGGATCCTCTGTGTTGATGTTTTCTAACAATTTGGTCAGAAGTGGAAACAAAATCTATAATATCAGAAAACATCTGATCAGATTTCATGCAAATGTAAATTTCAGACCTCTCTAAATGCCAACTTATGAAAACACTGAGGAAATTGGGCAGTGGCTTATTAACATAATTTGTCCTTTTCCTAATGTTTGCATATAGTTCAAATATCTTTTTCCCTTCATTCTAACATTTCTCCTGTATGACACTTCTATCTGTAATGAAAAGGGGCTTTCTTCTATCAATCCTCTTCCAAAAATTATGCGCTTTAACAACCTTGAGAAAAAAGGCTTCTGAAAACATTGTTGGAACAAACCAGCATTTTCCCTTTTTCCAAAAATGTTTTCTACCCTTTCAAAGACAATTTCACAGACATATGAGCGACATTTAGTCTATTGTCTGAAAATGTCTTGGATTTTAGTAAAAAAAAATTCGTTATTCGGTATAGAGTCAATGTCAAGTAAAAAAAATTTCGTTATTCAGTATAGAGTCAGTGTCAAGTAAAAAAAATTTTGTTATTCGGTATAGACTCAATGTCAAGTAAAAAAAATTTTGTTATTCGGTATAGAGTCAATGTCAAAGTTTGGCCAAATACTCTACGTGTTGAACATAAATTATTTACAAATAGTTTCAAGATCACTGATCACTTGCATATCATAAAGTAGCCATTCAACATCAATTCATAAATAGAAGTAGCTATTCTGTAAAAACAAATACATCACTAAACAAGAGGGCCATGATGGCTCTGAAATCACTCACCTGAGTCTTTTGACCAAACATGACCCATTTTCAATCTCTTTTGAGATATTATGACAAACATTCTACCAAGATTTTCATGAGTTATTGACCCGAAATGACCCACTTGCAAACTAGTGCAAGACCAACATTCTGACCAAGTTTCATGAGTACTGCATTTAAAATGAGACCTCTAGAAAGTAAACTAGGTTTTCTAAGAGTTGACCTAGTGACCTAGTTTTTGATCCGACATTACCAATTTTCAAACTCTTTCAAAATATTATCAAGACAAACATTCTGACCAACTTTCAAGAGTTTTGGACTAAAAATGTGGCCTCTAGAGCATACACAAGGTTTTTCAAAGATTTGACCTAGTGACCTAGTTTTTGATCAGACATTACCTGTTATCAAACACTTTTGAGATATCACTAAGACAAACATTCTGACCAAGTTTCATAAGTATTGGACTGAAAATGTGGCCTCTAGAGCGTACAAAAGGTTTTTCTAAGATTTGACCAAGTGACCTAGTTTTTGACCTGACATTACCCATTATCAAACTCTCTTGAGATATCACCAAAACAAACATTCTGACCAAGTTTGAAGAGTATCAGACTGAAAATGTGGCCTCTAGAGCATACACAAGGTTTTTCTAATTTTTGACCCAGTGACCTCGTTTTTGACCCCAAATGACCCATTTTCAAACTCATTCAAGGTATCATCAAGACAAACATTCTGACCAAGTTTCAGGAGTATCAGACTGAAAATGTGTCCTCCAGTGCATACACAAGGTTTTTCTAAGATTTGACCTAGTGACCTAGTTTTTGACCCGACATGACCCATTTTTAGAGTCGTCTGAGATATCATCAAGACAAACATTCTGACCAACTTTCAGGAGTTTTGGATTGTAAATGTGGCCTCTAGAGCATACACAAGGTTTTTCTAAGATTTGACCTGGTGACCTAGTTTTTGACCTGATATGACCTATTTTTGAACACGTCCAAGATATCATCCAGACAATCATTCTGACCAACTTTCAAGAGTTTTGGACTGAAAATGTGGCCTCGAGAGCGTACACAAGATTTTCCTAAGATTTGACCTAGTGACCTAGTTTTTGACCCCACATGGCCCATTTTCGGACTTGTTCGAGATATCATCAGGACAAACATTCTGACCATCTTTCAAGAGTGTTGGACTGAAAATGTGGCCTCTAGAGAGTACACAAGGTTTTTCTAAGATTTGACCTGGTGACCTAGTTTTTGACCCCACATGACCCATTTTCAAACTCGTCTGAGATATCATCAAGACAAACATTCTGACAAACCTTAAAGTGTGTTGGACTGAAAATGTGGCCTCTAGAGTGTATACAAGGTTTTTTTAAGATATGACCTGGTGACCTAGTTTTTGACCCGACATGACCCATTTTCAAACTTGTCTGAGATATCATCAAGGCAAACATTCTGACCAACTTTCAGGAGTATTGGACAGAAAATGTGGATTCTAGAGCGTACACAAGATTTTTCTAAGATTTGACCTAGTGACCTAGTTTTTGACCTGACATGACCCATTTTCGAACTTGTCCGAGATTTTATTGAGACAAACATTCTGACCAAGTTTCATGAGTATCGGACTGAAAATGTGGTCTCTAGAGCGTACACAAGGTAAAAGTTGACGACGCATGTCGCACGACGGACACGGCACGATCACAAAAGCTCACCTTGAGCACTTTGTGCTCAGGTGAGCTAAAAAAACATATAACAGTATCTCACTGAGCCTTCTTTGAAGAAATACAAATATAGATAATCTCACCTTATTGAAACATGCCTCCCACTCCACAGCTGACAAAGTTTGAAGGTCATGGACTAATAGTGCCCTCTGTAAGTAGGTCAAGGCTTGACCTCTGACCTGTCTCCTTGAATCACAGCATAATCTTGCTATACCTGGTAAAGTATATCAATACAAGTAGGACAAAACAAACTGTTTACTCAGTGTTTAACTCTTTACCAGACAATCAAATTTAAGACTTGTCTAAAATAATACCATTTGCAGACGACAAATAAACTGAGGCTCAAATGACTAGCTTTTTCTATGGATGGAAAACATTATGGGAAAAAGAGAAAATGCTGGTTACCAGCAGTTTCTTCTTTTCTAACAGTGTTTAAGTAAGTTTTTCTCCCACAGTTGTTATAACATAAGACTGTGTGTTACCTCTTTTCACTTTTAACTCTGATGGTCGCTAAAACTCAAAATTGTGTGGTAAAGGGTTAACAAAGTCTTTTATATTACTTAAGTCAAACAACGGCAGTAAATACTGCTATCCATGGGAATTTCTTTTATCAGTGCTATTAACAGTACTCTTTCGAAGCCATTGGCCCACATGGTCATCCTTCACCTAATGTTTATTAGTAACAAAGAAATGAATCTTGTTGCAGTAACAATCATCATATCTCATAAAGGCTTATTTGCCTGAGCTGTGGTTTGAACTCCCAAGCTCTGTATAACCAGGAATGTATGTTACCAGCTGTGCTTCCTGGCAGTGAAAACACAGGTTGTTAATGTGTTTCAGTTAGGAATATTTAACCCTAGGACTCAAACATAATTGCGCCATGCTCTGGCAAAAGGGGGCTTAATGCATCTACACGATGCATGATACCAAGCAAGTCATAACAATCATTAGAGACTCATAAAATCCATTTTGTCTGGCAACCAACTGTATCATGAGGTAGACTGGTCCTTTGACATACAGAAAATTGACCAAAAGCGAAAAGTTTCGGCCCAGGTCAGCCTGCGCGGACTGCGCAGGCTGACCTGGATCGATACTTTTCGCAGATTCATTAAGCCCCCCTTTTCACAGAGCATGGCTCAATTATAAATTCATTGACACTCTCGGGGACAGTATCAGAGAAAAAAAGAGTGGTGCTCCAACGAAAGAGGGTATAATGCATCTCCACAATGCATTATACCAAGCAAGTCTTCACCTGATTATGGACCTGTAAAGGTCATTTAGTCTAACGACCGACTGAATTTGGAAGTAGAATGGTCCTTGTACACACAAAAAATTTACAAACAGCAAAAAGTTTTGACCAATGTCAGCCTGCACAGGCTGATATGGGTCGATACTTTTTGCAGATGCATGAAACCCCCTTTCATAGAGCAAAGCTCAAATGACTTTGTCCCAAATAAAGAAAATGAAAAGCTTACCTTGAAGAAGAGGGCACCAACAGTTCACCCATAATGATTCAATGCCAGAATCAGTAACCTCAGTGTCCATGTCTTTTTCATCTGCCCAGGATTTGTAGATACTGTTGGCACGAGTATGTAATGTATGCATCAAGTCCAGAAGCTGAGAAAATGAAATATATATATATTGGTAAAGAATAGAATTCATCTCCCCTCCTTGTTTAAATAGTTACTGCAGAAGTAGTTTTTCATTCTCACTATTTGGAAGATATGACTTGTATGTTCCCTGTAACACCATTTGCTGATGCCATTATTAGTTAATAATTACTGACAAGAAATAAGGAGCTCTCATTTAGAACAAGTGTAACATCAAGACTCTTCACACACAAATATTAAAGATGGCACTGATTTTAGGTTCTGAAGAATGATAAGTTTCACAGATATGATCCTTTTGTTCATGAAAACACCTACTTTCACTTTATGCATAGCAGCAAGGAAACAATGTGATGGCTGTTTTGCTATAATCAGCATTCTTCTGCATATAGTTATTTGTGTTTTGAACGGTTTTCTTTCAGAGACCTGTAAATTTATTACAACTGCAAAATATCACTCAATGATGGATCTTTCCAAATCAACAAAGCTGCTTTTGTCAGTCTAGAGCTATCAAAGCTGTAAAAACACATCAAACCTTATCCTTCTATATATAGCCATAGATGTAATTTGAAGGTAGTGTAGACCAAGAATAGGCTCCCAATATGAACAATTCGATCTTGTCTTACACTATCTGGTTATCTATTAGTGGCAATAGTTACATTATCACTCATTTAATGCAAACCAATGTTATTGCATATATTTTTTTAATAGTTGACAATGTATATTTAGGAGGCTTTGGGCTAAAAAAAGACAGACTAAATGTTCAATACCTGAATAGATAAAGAATGAAGTTCAGCATCCATTCCATCTCCCTCTCCTTCATCATCGGAGCTAGCACTGGCTTGTAACTGTCCTGGTGTTGACTGGGATTTCTTCATTCGTTGGGTTTTTTGTGACTTTCTGTGTTTGGCTTTTTTATCTTTCCAAGTATGTTTGGGGGGAGACATTGATATCCTTTTGTGACCTAAAAAGGTGAAAAATAAATGATTACCAAGCTTAATCTAGGTAAACCTAACAGACATTTTCAGCCTAAAATAATACCCTGATAACTGTATTCCATGATAGCTTAGATTTTAGTGTTTCAGAAAAGCAGACAGTGTAGATCAAAGACCAGACAGCATGTTTAGTGCAGTCTGATCTTGATCTATGCTGGCCACCAGGAGCTTTAGTTGTGACCTAAAAAGGTGAAAAAAAAAACAAACATGATAACAAAACATAAGCTTCAGAGTGTCTGAGAAGTCCTAGTACTATGCTGATAACTGCAAATTCATAATTGCTTTTGTCTTCAGTGTTTCAGGCAAGCAGACTGTAGATCAAAGATTTGAGACCAAAATTTGTGTAGTCTGATCTTGATCTAGATTAGGTGCAAAGGCAACTATAGTTGTGAAGGTGCTTTAAAGAGACATATTTACAACCAGAGAGTAAACAAAAGCTGTTAAAACTTGTTATAATCTAGTTAGCTGTGTAAACATAGATAAATCAAAGCACCAACGCACTGAAGGCAGCGGATTTTTTTTTTCTGGCTCTGAATATTCTATTATTTTTTTTTTTCGTCGTAAACTAATATAAAACAAAATGGAAAGTTCTCCAGTGAACTCTTTCCCTTGATATTAGGGTATGAGTTCACCAGGGTCCTAATTCTCCAGCTACGAGAAATGTTATTGTATAAATGCGCCAGATGGTGGAAAGGTGTTAAAACAAGGCACGGTTTTTGTTTCATTTAAGCTTGAAAATCTTTTGTTACCTTAAATTAAAAAGACAACTGAAACATGATGTTTTAATTTTTTCCAGAGAACATACAGTATCAAGTTGAACTGCTTTGTTTGAATATCATTGACAGAACTGTTTTGTTAGTGTATGCAGGGATCCTAAATATACATGTATATACGATCCCTGGTGTATGAAACTGGTACTGTTTACACGCATATCCAGGCAAAACCTGCCGGAAGCAAATATCTGACCTAGATAAAGATAGTAGGCTTCAAAAACCAGTATATACATGCAAACGTGATGTGGGAACTATGACAGTGGGGTAAACCCACTGCGAAAAATCAATATAAGGTGTATGGGGTAAAGAAACTGTAGGGATTTGTCTTCGATTTAAACCGGAAACTGTAGTTGTTATGTCTATGGCTAGCCGCAACAGAATAAAATACATTTTCTATCTGCCGTAATCTGTGCAACCTTGCAACCATCAGGGGCAATATTTGGCATGAAGATACAAGAGTGATTATAGTTTCATAAAATAAAGAAAAAAAAAAAAAAAACAAGAGGGCCATGATGGCCCTGTATCGCTCCACTGGCTATTAAGTAAAATTCTGACCAGTCGTTTCAGAGAAGAAGAATTTTTAAGAATTTCTAAATTTCCATATAGTGCAAGTAGCCCCCATTCACCAGAGCCACATTTTTTGACGGATCAAAATTTTACGAACAATTTTTGAAAAAGGTCACCCAAGCAACAATCCTGTGAAATTATTTCAAAATCTGACCTGCTGTTTCAGAGGAGAAGATTTTTAAAGAATTCCTTCATTTCTGTATAGTGCAAGAAGCCCCCATTCACCGTAGCCACGTTTTTTGACGTATCAAAATTTTACGAACAGTTTTTGAAAAGGGTCACCCAAGGAACAATCCTGTGAAATTATTTTGAAATCTGACCAGCGGTTTCAGAGAAGAATAATTTTGAAGAATTCCTTCATTTCTATATGGTGCAAGAAGCCTCCATTCACCAGAGCCACATTTTTTGACGGATCAAAATTTTACGAACAATTTTTAAAAAGGGTCACCCAAGGAGCATATCTGTGAAATTATTTCAAAATCTGACCCGTGGTTTCAGAGGAGAAGATTTTTAAAGAATTCCCTAAAAAATTCCATTTGGTTGCAATGGCAACCAGAGTTTTTGATGGAATCAAATTCTGTGAACAGTTTTTAAAGAGGACCTTCCAAGGAACATTCCAGCCAAGTTTGGTCCAAATCCGCCCAGTGGTTTAGGAGGAGTTGATGTTTAAAGAATTGTTGACGACACACGACGCACGATGGACACCAGGTGATCCTAAAAGCTCCCCTTGAGCACGTTGTGCTCAAGTGAGCTAAAAAGTTAACATACGGATGGACGCACAACGGACAACGGGCCATAACATAAGCCTGCTGGCCTTCGGCCAGTGGAGCTAAAAAACTTGTCTAGCACCAATCATGTATCACTGCAGCTTGATAATCAAGGGAGGTAAATAGTAACGAACTTTATCTTTCATAAAAAGAGTTATTTCCCTTGATTAATGTTTAAATTGAAGTGACAATATTTTGAAGCCCATGTTAAACTTGCGATCCCTGGAATGAAGGCAATTTTGACCCCAGACCTACAATATGAAACTAGAATGTGTGGTTATAAACAAAAAGATTTTTTAATCTTGCCCAATAAAAAGTCATGTAAAACAAGTTTGCTGAATAAAAGGCCCTGTAAAATATGTGATCCATGACACAGGTTTATCAAGTTTTCACTATAAAAGCCAATGTAAAACTTGTGACCCCTGGTGTGGAGTCAAACTTGACCCCCAAAGTTAAAATTTGGGCCCTCTTGGTAGAGGCCCATTATATAAAGTTACATGCAAAATTTGGTAGCCCTAGGCCTAAATATGGCTATGTACAAGTAGATTATTAAAGTTTCCTTATATAAGACCATGTAGAACTTGTGACCCCCTGGGGTGGGGCTACATTTGACCCCCTGGGCTATAATTTGGGCACCCTTGATAGAGACCCCCTAGATAAAGCTAAATGCAAAATTTGATAGCCCTAGCCCTTATAGCTAGATGCGAAAGATTTTCCTATATAAGCCCGCCCATGTAAAACATGTTACCCCCCGGAGCGAAGTCAAATTTGACCCTCGGCTATAATTTGGACACCCTTGGTACAGGTCCACTAGATAAAGCTACATGCCAAATTTGGTCGCCCTAGGCCCCATGGCTAGGTCAAAGAAGAATTTTAAAGTTCTCCCTATATAAGCCCATGTAAAACTTGTTATATAAGCCCATGTAAAACTTGTTACCCCCGGGCAGGGCCTAATTTGACCCCAGGGCTATAATTTGAACAATCTTGGCAGAGGTCCACTAGATAAAGCTACATGCCAAATTTGGTAGCTCTAGGCCCTATGGCTAGGTAGAAGAGGAATTTTAAAGTTCTCCCTAAATAAGCCCATGTATAACTTGTAACCCCCAGGGCGGGGCCAATTTTGACCCCAGGGCTATAAATTGAAGAAACTTGGTAGAGGTCCACTAGATAAAGCTACATGCCAAATTTGGTAGCCCTTGGCCTTACGGTTTCAGACAAGAAGATTTTCAAAGATTTTCAAAATTTTTCAGTTTTGTTGCCATGGCAACCAGAGTTTTTGAAGGAATTAAATTCTTTCAAGAAATTCTGAAGAGGACCATGGCAGGATCATTTCTGTGAAGTTTCATCAAAATTGGATGGGTAGTTTCAGAGAAGAAGACGTTTTAAAAAAAAGTTAACGCACGGACGGACGGACGGACGCACGACGGACAACAGGCCATGACATAAGCCCGCTGGCCTTCGGCCAGTGGAGCTAAAAAAAACGGTTTAAAAACTGGATGAAAATGAGTAAAGATGTATGTTTAAGGGTTAACTCAGATACTCTTGAAAGGTATCTTTCAACTGTTTTTAAAAGCATCCTTGTATCATCTGAATTATCTACATAATATGAGGTTTAACTCTTTACCCAACAACACGATTTTAGACCTGATCAATTCCATAAGTCAGCTACGTTCGGTAATGGGCTAACACATGTGAAAACATTTTTAAATTCTTCTCCTTCTTTCACAATGTTTTTTATACTGGCCTGGTTTAAAATGAAAAAAGTCTAACACTGTAAAGTAACCAACACTTCGAATGAACAATGTTAGTTGAAATATATTATTGTTTTTCATCAAAAATTTTTTTGGTATGTTTTTCTGAAAAAATTCCAGAGTACATGTAGATCCACAACCTGGGTACTTTATTTGTACACTGATCTGGATCTTTACTGTTTGCAGCTCAATTTCTGAAGAGATATTTATCTATATTCATTGAACTCTTCACCAACAAAAACTAATTCTTGGTAAATACACTTGTACTTCCTGTTAAAATATAGACAGATATGATGAAATAAGGTTTCAATACAAAGATATGAAAACATACAGGCAACATGAAATTTTGCTTTTGTACCATTAAACTTTACCAAAATAACGAAATTTTAGATTGGTCCATATTAAAAAGCATTTACGAATCACATATCAAATTTACCTGAAATGATAGTAATTGTCTATGAAATTGTAGAAAAAAGTAGAGAATGCTGTTTTTCAGCAATTTCTCCTTTTCCCACAAGATTTTCAAAAGGCTTTTTCCTCAGTGTCGTTAAAACTTGGGATTATGTTGTTACGAATTATAAAGCAACCTTTTTGCAAGGTGTAAAAGGTCATCTTTAGGTGATATTCTATTAACCTTTTACCACACAATACTGAGTTTAACTCTTCACCAGACAATTCTGAGTTTTAACAACTTTAACAAACTAGACTTTTGAAGACATAATGGGAAAAGGAGAAAATTCTGGTAACCAGCATTTTCTCCTCTTCTCACAATATTTTCTGCTATTTCAAAGACATAAATCATCTTTTTTGCTACACTGCATTTTTCGTCTGCAACAGCTTTGATTTTGGACAAATCCAAATATTTTTTGTTTGGTAAAGGACATTTAAAAACATCAGTGGAAAGGAGGAAATGCTGGTGACAATGCTTTCTGTTTTTTCAAAGACAACTTTTACTATTTAAACTTCATTCAATATCTTGTCTGCAAATGCATTGAACTTGAAAAAGCCCAAAATTTCATAGTTTGGTAAATCAAATGACAAACCTACCACCATTTAAAGATGCTTCTGCAAATGCCCTGATGGCATGGACACAGCTTTTAAAGTTGAGTGGAGTAACATGAGCAGCGTCACGAACAAGAAATGACAGCGTCTCTGAGGATTTTAACAATGCTTTACAATCTGACAGCTGCACATTCTCATTTAACTCAATAGTGAATGGATTGACAGGAGCTATCTTCTTGTCACTGTCATCTTTGTTCACCTGAAAATGTCATTATACAACAATCTCAACATATTTTGCATCAGAACTAAACATAAATCAAGTTCATTCAGTGCTAAACTACTGTCAATTTATCTCACCATTTACTACATGACAGTTTTAGATTTGTAAAACTGAAAACATTTACCGACAACAACTCAAACTTAATGCAAATAATCGGGTTTGTCTTTTAAGGGTGCAAAAACGTTGTGGGCATAGGAAAAAGTGCAAGGTACTATCATATTCTCCTTTTCCACAATTTTTTCATAAGTGTTTTCTTCAGAGTCGTTAAAATACGGAATTGTTTGGCAAATTGTTTACACTT
Source organism: Hippopus hippopus (assembly GCA_946811185.2). Classification (NCBI taxonomy): domain Eukaryota; kingdom Metazoa; phylum Mollusca; class Bivalvia; order Cardiida; family Cardiidae; genus Hippopus; species Hippopus hippopus. Next base: position 13,836,098 of record OX328096.1, read on the forward strand.
TTTATGACACTGTTTCAAAGATGAGCAACAGTTTTCTGTTTTAGGTAATGTGCTGAACTATCCAATGTCTAAATAAACAAGGTTCTTAGTTATATAAAAAGAGTATTTAGCTACATACCAACATCCAACTTCCATTATCTGGTATTGCTTTAAGTTCAATGTCTGCTGACGAGCTTCTGTATTGACCTCTAGCTGGGGTCTCCAGCTCACTGTCTGATGTATAGCCTCTGTCGTTGCTGGAGTAGTGCACATTTCCACTTGGCAACTCACTATCACTCTGTGCACCTGCCAGAGATATGTAATCTGAATGAACAAATTATTGCATGAAGGGTGACAATGATAAATAACCAAAAGAAAAATTTCTTACATAAGATAAGAAAAACGAAAATAAATTTGTAGCAAGAGGATCATGATAGGTTGACAGAAAATATGATACAGATCATATAACAACATAGTGTGCCAACACTGGGCAATAAGTAAAACCTGTCTTACATCATACAGTAGTAAAATAGTCCCAATTACAGTTGTAAGAATAGGTCATCTGAAAATCTGGACAAGTTCAAAATTTTGTGGTTTGGTAAAGAATTAAGCTATGGTAAATACATATACCTGCATCTTTAAGTCCTTCAGTAATATCCACACCTGAATTCACTTGTAATAAAGGCGGGGGATTAGCCCCTGCCCCAACCACTTCCAGAAGCACAAACAGTGTATACCAATCTTGCTCAGAGTGTATATTAGCTGCATTAGTCCTTAACAGGTCATGAAGACCAAACGCAATCTGTTGAGATATGTTGTGAATCACTTTTGGCTTCATCATAAGTAATATTTGTAAAGAACTCAACACTTGTGGTGCCATCTCCTCCCGCCTCAACAATCTCACAGCAATTCTTAATAAACCTACTACAGCTCTTTCCACCATAAATGTTTTTTCTGTCCCATTTACTATTAAACTGTATATGTGTTCACGGACTGATGGCCATATGGGTGCAACTCTATCTCTGTAAAATACAAATTTACAATCACATGTAATACTTCTTTTGTGTCAACCCTTCTACATACTTTTCACTTTTGTATGCATTGAGGGAAAAAGGAGCTACTACTCATCACAAGTATGTAATTGTTCCTTTTATTTCTTGTAATACAAACAGGAAAGTTCAGAAGGTACTGTTTACCTATTTACCAAACTGTTTGAAATGACATTATTTTAGAAGGATCCAAATTGAAAGCTTTTGCAGACAACAAATTATATGTGGCTCCAATAATTGGACTTTTATCTGAAAGGTAAGAAAACAATGTGGGAAAAGGAGAAAATACTAGTTATCTGTATTTTCTCCTTTCCCACAATGAGTCCAAAACCTTTCTTCCCCAACCTTGTTAAATCTCGGGATTGTGTAATAAAGGTTTATACAAAATATTAAAATACTAAATTCTTTTTGTCAAGTTTCTCTCCCCAAATGTTGGATATTCCCAAATAGTTCAGTACATGCACAATCGCAATTTGCTCTGTGCATTCTGATCTTGACCTACATAGTCTGTAAAAACAATTAACTCTTTACCAAACGACAAAATTTTGGACTCGGTCAAATTCAAAACATTTGCAGACGACAAATTAATAGTAACTCAAATGATGATATCTGTAATTAATAGGGTAGAAAGCATTGTGGGAAAAGGAGGAAATGCTGGAAACCAGCATTTTCTCCTTTTCTCACAATGTTTTTGAAAGCCCTCTCCTTTAGGGTTGTTAAAACTTTGGACTGTGTGGTAAAACGTTAATAGTGTGTTTGGCTGTTACTAAGTAAATGATTTCTTCCACGTCCAGTTATATTCATCTATCTATTATGATTTTTGGTAAAAAACAACAAGTAAAGAGTAATAAAGTATCATTAGGACAGATCATGACCCATCATATCTGTATCAGAGGCCATAGTTCTTTAAAGAAACACACATATACTTTCTTTCATAATTTCTGGTAAAACACACCTCTAATCTATATTTTACCAACCTAAAGTGAAGAATCAATGATCAAAAAGGTACATCAGGTATTGATAGTTATGATGGAGATGTTCAAAGAGCCAAAAACAAATTATGACAAAAAATGATACAGCCCATTCTGAACAATTTCTTTATTTCCCACAACATTATTTAAAGCAATTCAGAGTTCTTTTTCATGTGATTTAAAAGTTTATTCATTTCCTTATACTTTAAGTGACTACACTATTTATTTTCAGTCAATTATAACCCAATTTTCAGAACTTGGTGATTTGTGTTTAAATTGATGAAATAGCAATATATATGGCCCCAAAGAATGAAAAAAGTTTTGTTGGAAACAAATATTGGTCAGGAGAAAATTATGTCAGGTCAAAATTGTAAACAATGACAGTATATTGCTAGAGTCATTTGTATTCCCCTTGATCTAGAAACAGAAAGTTTCAACACTGGAGATGGTGTACTCGTCTTCTTATAGGATCAGGTCTTTTCTCCTTCATTCAGCAACCCTTTACATTTAAACACTTAACTGTTAATGCACATACGAGGGCTGTTCGATATGTAATGTGTATTGTACCACAGCACAATAACGCTTTCAACAATTTCGTGGATGATGATACGCTTGAATAGCTCTATTCAATACCTTTCCAACGGTATAAACACGAGCCTTTAACTCCACATAGTTTTAAACTTATAGTCATTTCATTAGAGCTAGTCGTTGACCACTGTTGTAAAAATGGTTGGGAAATGGATTAAGAATATTGAAGAAATTACAGCTTATATAAAAGTTTGCACAAAACTCGGTCATTCGGTAATGCAGATTTTTACTGAATTGGGGGAAGTTAATGGGTCTGATAAGGTATCTTATGAGACAGTTCATAGGTGGAGAAAGAAATTTCTGACTGGCACAGAGTCTGTCAAAGATGCAGCAAAATCTGGCCAACCTGTGACTGTAACAGGCAAGGCAAATGTCTCAAAAGTCAGGGAAATAACTGAAAATGATGGCAGATACACGATTCGTGATATTGCCAACGCTGTTGGCATATCGCTATCGCAGGTGCATTTCATTTTGAAGTGTATTTTGAAAGTACGAAAGATTTCTGCCAGATGGATACCGCATATATTGACAGATGACCAAAAACGGGTACGAGTACAAACCGCTAAGCAATTGCTCAAAATGTTTCCCAAATTCAATCAAAGACAATTTGCAAACATTGTTACTGGTGACGAAACATGGGTTCACTATTTCGAACCAGTAAGAAAAATTGGAAACAAAATATGGCTAACTAAACATGGTAGAAGGCCTGTATTTGCCAAAAGAAGCATAAGCACAAAGAAGGTCCTTTATTGCATATTCATCTCATGTAATGGTATAGCCGTACAAATCCCGGTGCCAAAGGGCAAAATTGTTACAGGTCGGTATTACCGAGATGTTATACTAAAAAAGCTCAAGAAATATTATCTTAAACGACGCCCTGTGTCAGGATTTAGGCATGTTCGTCTACTTCATGATAATGCTCCATCACATACATCTGAGCTTGTGAAGCAATTTTTGAAGTCGGAGGTTACCCTCTTGCCACACCCACCATACTCTCCAGATCTAGACTTTTTCCTTTTTCCAAAACTTAAAAAGTTCTTATCTGATCGTCGTTACAAGTCCAGACAAGCCCTTGGCTCAGCCATCAGTCAGTGCCTCAGAGGTCTACCTAAATCAGCGTACCATGACGCATTTCAGAAATGGATTCAGAGATTGAAATTATGTATTTCAAACCGCTGAGAATATTTTGAAGCGATGTAATGTTCATTTCACTATTTGAGTCGAATGCTTTTGAGATATCGTACAATACACATTACATATCGAACAACCCTCGTATATGAAATTTACATTTCCACTTTCTTTGTAATCTTCCAACCGCCATGGGCAATATTTGTTGTGAAGCCACAATAATAACTATAGTTTGATCAATTATCTACAAAATGGGTTATATTTGAATTATAATGAGTAGTTTAGTAAATTTAAAGCCCCTGCAACAAAATGTTCATAAAAACAGCAGCTGTACCTATTTTGTAGAATACATGTAATAAACTGCTCAAAAAAGAATACAGCAGCATCTTCATCATAGACTGTACCCATACTTTCATGGGCTTCTGGGCCTTGTGAAGTAAATATCAGTGCCTGAAAAATACAGGGAGATCAATGCAGACAATCTCTTTTTACCTACAGCTAGTCAAGCCTTTAATGTTCATCAGTACTTATCCATTATATATGAGCCATGCTCTTGCAAATAGGGGTTTTATTTCTTTAACAAATGATGATCTTTTGCACTGAACTAATTTGAAAGCACTTGAAGACAACAAATTAAATGCATCTCCATGATGCATTATACTATAAAGCAAGTTATAACATAATTATGGATTCATAAAAACCATTTTGTTTTGCAACAAACTGAATCAGGAGGTAGAATGGTCCTTGGACATGCAGAAATTTTACAACTAACAAAAATGTTTTGACCCATATCAGCCTGCGCTGACTGTACAGGCTGACATGGGCCAATACTTTTCACAGATGCATTAAACTCTCTTTTCACAGAGCATGGCTCACATACATCATTTTATACCTCAATATGAGTAATTCAGTTACTATACCTGTTACTTCTCAACCAATCAAAAACCTACCACAGATTACACATGCAGCACTTATTTGAAGAAAACAAAAAAAAGAAAAATTCAACAGTATGGAAAGCAATGTAAGAAAAAGAGTTATTGCCTGTATTTAACATTTACTTCATTTTCCACATTGTTTTCAAAAGCTGTCTACTACGTTAGGGTATCCTAGATATAAATAAATCAACATGTCCACATGATTATGACTTGTCTGTCTACTTCTCTCACCGTATTTTAAGCTAATTGTCAGTGCTACAATGAAGATAATTGCCATAATGTTCAGATTAGCTCCTAAAAAACTGTTTATTGATACCCAAATACTTTAGCCTTTTATCACATAATATCATAATTATTTTGAAGACACCTTAGCATGCTTTTGAATATGTTGTTGCTGGAAGAGGAGAGAATACCATCTTCATTTATTGTCTGCAAATGGTTTCAATAAATAGCCCAAAAATTTGTTCATTGGTAACAAGCTATCCTTTTACCAATGTTTCTGTACTTTACCTATCCAGAGAAATAAGTTGTCAAAAACCTTGTGAGGCAGCAAATACTGGTAACCAGCATTTTTTTTCCTTTTCTAACAATGTTTTTTTTTTTTCCTACCCTTCTAAAGACAAATCTCAACATTATAGCCACACTTCAATTTAAAAAGTGCCTTCAATTTCAACAATTTCAACAAGTTATTGCATGCTCTGAAAAATTAACATGAAGTTTATCATGTAAAACCTACCTTAATGAGTTCAAGAAGAGATTCTTCTCTTAAAAATTTACTATCTACAATAAGCTGTTCCAACTGACAGTCTCGTATACATTTTGTTGCTACTTTAGTGGCAGCCTCTTCCTCAGGGGTGGGTCCCTTATTACCAGAGGGCTCTGACATGGTAAAGTAAGAATATATGCTGCTGATGACACCAGAGTCTGATCGCTGGGAGGACTGGCTCTCTTCTTTTATCAAACAGATCTTTGATGACTGGTTTACAAAGTCTTCCACCTGTAAAATTATACATTTTATTGAAAACCTTCAGAATGCTATACATATTTCCTTGATAAAAATCACAAGCAGGCAATTTTAGATTAAACTAGAGCTGTCACTGAATGTGACTTAATACCCCCGCCAGTGCTTTGACAGAAACAGGCAATTTAACCAAAAATTTTCTAAGTTCAAGGGGAGATTACCCTTGAATCATAGGGAGTAGATGATTGAAAACTGCGTCTTGCACAACTTCAGTATACGATCAATGTATCAGCAAACTTTCAATACAATAGCAGCAAAACTGTAGAAGGAGTTCGCGACACAAAATTACTAGCATTTTGTACACAGACGGACACACGGACTGACGGACAGACAGGCTGATTCCAGTATACCCCTGAAAACATTCGTTTTGCGGGGGTATAATAATGATACCAACCAAAACTCCAATGAATATGATACAGAGGCTAAACATAAATAGAGAAGGAAATTCTTTTCTGAATTGTATGGAAAAAATGGTAGAAAAAAGGAGCCTTTTCCAGTTATATCTTCAAACTATGTTACTGCAAGGTATCATTGTTTATTATGGTTTATTTTATGTATTGAATAGATGCACTTGGCACTGCAACTCAATTGAAATAATGTTTAAAACAGCAAAAAAGAAAGAAAGAACACTTAAATAACATGTTTTGAACTTGACAATAGATCCTCAAACAGGTACTTGTACCTTATATGGCATGCAATACATGAAAAGGGGCATTCGGCCATTTACGTGAAGTGTTGTTTCTGATTAGCCTTTGCAGTCCATGCAGACTAATCCGAAACGACACTTCCCTTTTTCATGTAATTTTCTGTTTTGCGCAAGTCTACTACAGGCTGATCCAAGACGACATTTTACACAAATGTCCGAATGCCCCTTTTCGCGTGTTGCAAGCCATATATTCTTCTACCTGTTTTGATATTTACAATAGAAATCTGTAGGGCTCAAACCCAGAGAATCTGCATATTCCCATTTTGTTGTGATTAACACTTTACCAAACAACAAATTCCAGACTCTTCTACAATGCATAATTATGCAAAGGACAAATTCAAAAGTGGTTAAAATGAAGCAAAGTTCTTTGACAGGATAGAAAACATTGTGGAAAAAGGAAAAAATGCTGGTTACCAGCATTTTCACTTTTCTCACAATGTGTTCAAATCCCTCAGTGTCGTTAAAGCTCAGGATCATGTGGTAAAAGGTTAAAGAAATAATCATTATCAGTCCAAAGAACTGTAAGCTGACCTCTATCATTGACTTTGGCAGAAGTTTGGCCCTGTACAATTGTAACATACAGTCCAAGATATTCTTCCAGCCCTCTCTCAGTATATCTCCATGTCTGTGGGCAAGACTAAACACAGTTCTAGCTGCTAATTGAGCCTTTAGATTTAATCCAAATGAAATGGGAATGTTTTCTGGAGCCTGAAACACATACAAATCAAAATTCAATGGTAATATATCTATAGAAGAAATAAATTGTCCATTCTAATTATTAGTAAATATAACTTGTAGTTGTGTTTTGACAAAATAAAATTCCTGCTCTATTGTAATAACATGTAACAGTTGTGATAAATAACCTCCCAGGGTGGGGACTTAACACAGGACATCTAGGTCCCTAGCCCATGTTGCTACAAAGTTAGCTCTCAAGCAAGGCAGTTTAAGAGTCCCCTTATACAAATATTAGATATACGTTTATATCTATCTGTGGGATAGACTACTATACTACAAACACATGGTGTTAAATTATTTTCCCAAATGAATACTTTGTGAAAATACATTTTGTGACATTGAATACTTAGGCAAATATTTTGTAACCAGAGCTGCACTAATTCAAAATGAAAATTTCTTTACAGATCAACATAAACAAGACAGCAAAAGATTTCATCATAAAAAGGGAAATTACTAAATATGGGCACATTTGATCATAATACTCCTGTAGATACTTTAAAATGAATGTTTAACCCATCTGACACCGATAGCCAGCATTTTCTCCTTTTCCCACAACCCTTTTCAAAACAAATGCCATCAGCTGAATCATATTCCACCTGTTGTCTGCAAATTTGCGGATTTGGGTAAGTCCTAAACTTTGAGGATAGATAACAAGTTCAATATTTCACAAAATTGTGTATAGTGTAGATTCACATTTGGTTTTGCTTGCACTGGGGTTCAACACTGTTGTAACAGCTTAGGTCATATCATGGCAGTCAGTGCATCTGCTCATGTGTTTCCTGGTGTTCTCAAACCAGTACTGATACAGCTTTCTTTCCAAGTCACTAACTACTTTTCTAACATCCATCAGACGTGAAAGGTGAAAAATCGCTGGAAAGAAAGTTTGCCTTAACAAGGTATCAAACTCACAATCACTAGGTTAGGAGTCAGATACACTAACCACTGAGCTACCGGTCTGGGAGTAGATTAAAGAAAAAGTTTTTTCCACTCTTGCATTAAACCTATGATCAATTATGAAAGCTTACCTCAATAGAGGAGAGCAGTGTTGTAAATTTACAGAGAGAAATGACTAGGTTATCAAAGACATCACTCATTCCATAGTGAGCAGAAATCATTGCACACTTCCTGAAATCAAAGAATGTAAAAATTAAGAATGTAAATTCCCTTATTGTATACAAAAAACTACAAAAAAATCAACACACTTTGCTTCAAGAAAAATCACTAAGTGATAGTAAGGTGGACATGGCAAATAAAAGAAACTTTTCCATTTGGGCCGTTTTCTAGATTTCTATGCATTTCTTTTTTTTTTCAGAAAATCCTTGTAAGAAAATAGCATATGCAAAGAAAGTAAAACTAAAATTTGATACAATAAAAAGAGCTTTTTTTACCCCCAACAATTGTCAAAGTGAAATCATCCACTGGAGAAGAATCATTCAAACTGTAATACTGTATTTGATTCCAATAATGGTATACTGATTTAATGCCAGAATTGTTCAAGTTCAATCCTTTTGATAAAATAGTTACTAAGAACAACAAAGATCCACTACCGGCTAATTTTGCTTTGTTTTTCCATTGTTTATAGAACCATTCTGATAAATAACCTCTCAGGGCTTGAACCCAGGACGCCTTGGTTCCAAGGCGAATGCTCCACCATGTTGCTACAAAGGCTAGCTCTATAGCAAGGCAGTATAAGTGTCCCCTTATACAAACACAAGCCATACATTTATATCTATCTGTGGGATAGACCAGTATACTACATACTACATACTCCCACACCATATGAAAATTCATCCATAAATCCTTCAGTTAGAGTTAATACTCTATTTCTCAACTAAGTGGGATTTTTACGGTGAGCACCAATGTAACAGTTCTGATAAATAACCTGCCAGGAATTGTACCCAGGATGCCTTGGTCCCAAGACAAACTCTCTACCACATCACTACAAAAGCTAGTTCTATAGCAAGGCAATATAATTTCCATCTTTATAAAACACAATCTATACATTTATATCTATCTGTGGGATAGACCAGTGTACATTTACTTTCTTTTTACTCTTATGCACAAAAGAATTAAAGTGTCCAGCAAAGGTAAGAATTTCTTTCAAATCTTTTACCAAACCATTTTCAGTTTTACAACCCTAAAGAAAAAGGCTATGGAAAAACCTAAGTAAAATGGAGAAAATGCTGGTAACCAGAGTTATCTCCTTTTTTCACAATGTTTTCTACCAATCCAGACACAAATTTCGATTTTTGAGTCACATTAATTCTGTTATCAGCAAATGCTTTCAATTTGGACAAGTCTAAATTATTTTTGTTTGGAAAAGAGTTAAGGTCAAAATCTCATCAGCGGGAAGAATCTGAAGTCCCTAACCATGCTAGACGCAAATGTAGCTTATAAAGCTTACCTGAAGCCTGAAATAGCTTTAGATATAATAGCTTCATCAGAAGATTTGTCAAACACAAATGACAGGGCTGCCACTGTTGGACCCCAGATCAAAGTAAAAAGGTCATGGTCAAACATTCCGCTTGCAGCATGGGTAAACACACCATCCTTTAAATTTCCTCTCTTCAGTAAAACCTGCAAATCATAAAAGAAGTTATCAAAATATCAACATCACAGGTCCATCAACCATTCTGACCATTATCTAAATCAACATTTTAAGACTGTTTATTTGTTTGGTAACAGCAGAATGTCTTGGCTAATCAGATTTCTTTCTCTAGAATTCAGAATAAGAGTGCTTCATAAGCATAAATTTCACATAAAAACTGACTGTCTATTGACAATAGAAATTTACAATCTGAATCTAATTAAATTTACCTTCCAAAGGTAGTTTTCTTTAACCAGACCTGCATGTTCTGATGGCATCACAATTTCTTCAGATCTGCATGAATGGAATTTAAAAAAGAAAAATATGAACCAATACATTTTAGCCTTAATACTGCAGAGAATGCTATTTCTAAACAAGAGGGCCATGATGGCCTGTATCGCTCCACTGGCTAATAAGTAAAACCACTACATGCCAAACTTTACAATAGTTGGCAAATTGGTTTTGAACATGAGACCCCTGAAACAGGACTAAAATTGGTAGCCATAAGTCTTATGGTCACTATAAAGAAGATTTCTAAAGTTTTCACTATATAAGCCTATGTAAAACTTCTGACCCCTGGAGTGGGATCAAATTCAACTCTAGGGCTATAATTTGAGCACTCTAAGTAAAGACCCACTAGATAAAGCTACATGCAAAATTTGGTAACCCTAGGCTTTATGACCAAGTACAGGGAGATTTCTAACGTTTTCACCATATATGCCCATGTAAAACTTGTGACCCCTGGGGTGGGGCCAAATTTGACCCCAGGGCTATAATTTGGGCACTCTTGGTAGGGGCCCCACTAGATAAAGCCACATGCAAAATTTGGTAGCCCTAGGCCTTATGGCTAGGTGCAGGGAGACTTCTAAAGTTTTCTCTATATAAGCCTACGTAAAACCTGTGACCCCCAGGGCAGGGTCAAATTTGACCCTAGGGCTATAATTTGGGCACTCTTGGTAGAGGCCCATTAGATAAAGCCACATGCAAAATTTGGTAGCCCTAGGCCTTATGGCTAGGTGCAGAGAGACTTCTAAAGAGGTCTACTAGATAAAGCTACACACCAAATTTGGCAGCCCCAGGCCTTATGGTTTCAGACAAGAAGATTTTCAAAGATTTCCAATATTTTTAAGTTTTGTTGCCATGGCAACCAGAGTTTTTGAAGGAATCAAATTCTTTCAAGAAATTCTGAAGAGGACCATGGCAGGATCATTTCTGTGAAGTTTCATCACCATGGATGAGTAGTTTCAGAGAAGAAGATTTTGAAATAAAAGTTAACGCACGGACGGACGGACGCACGGACGGACGCACGGCGGACACCGGACCATGACATAAGCCCACTGGCCTTCGGCCAGTGGAGCTAAAAACCAAACAGTTCAGCAGAAATGTTAGTTGTTTAGCTCTTAATCAAACAATTCTATATTTTAACCACCCTGAGGAAGAAGGCTTTTTGAAAACTTTAAGGGAAAAGGAGAAAATGCTGGTAACCAGCATTTTCAGCTTTCCTGACAATGTTTTTCTGACCCATAAACCACTTCAGAAAACATGTACATAAGTTTCACTTAGAACACCTACATAATATTATATCTCAGGTGAATTTCTGGAAGTCTAAAATCAGGGAAGCAATAACATAGAGGATAATTTTAATTATAGAGCAAATACTCTTTTTCATGGCCCCTTTGTGAATAAAATGGGCATTACTCACAAAATACCAGATAGCAAGGATCAAAGTTCAGACTGTACCTCTTGTGCAGTCTGATCTTGGTTCACACTGTCTGCAAAAAGACCTTAATATTTGTTCCTCACATTCTTGGGCTTACAAAGAGATTGTGCACAAACTAGAGATGACAAAACATGTAGGACACTGAGCAACACTCTACATAAGCACTTTATGCTCATATGGCTGAAATTTTAATTTGTTCTCTGCCATTGGCAACCTTTATACATTTAGCAACACTATAGATCAAGATGCAGTCTGATCTTGGATCTCGATCATCCTCTTCTCCATTTTAAACCATGACCAAAATGAAAATATATACCATTATCAAAGACAACATCATTTATCTCGCAGCAAAAGAGTAAAATAGGACTTACTTTATTGCATTGTAGATTTCATCCAGCATTTCACTTTCAAAGTCTTCATCACCATTCGTTTTCTTCAAATTCTTCTTAAATTGCTGAAAATGAACATAGAGTTAACTACAAGTTATGGGTGAAGGCTCCAAAAGGAAATAAGTAAACAGTTTTGATATTCTGAAGAATTGATGATATATGATGTCAAAGTTCCCAAACAGGACATTCTCACCTGATACACACAGTACAGAAGAAACTGAACTGAATACTTTTTGTAAACTTTTTGTTTGCCAACACAATGTAATAAGAATTTTCGACCCAACATGATCCAATTTTTAACTTTTCCAAGATATTATCAACAGAAAAACACTCTGAACAAGTTTCATGAGTTTCAAGCTGGAAATGTAGCCTCTAGAGTGCACAAAAGGCTTTTCAAAGGTTTGTCCCAGTGACTGACATTTTGACTTCACATAACCTAATGTTGAACTCCCAACTAGATCTCACCATGATACATATTCTGACAAAATTTAATGAGTACTAGAGTAGAAATGTGGCCTCTACAGTATGAACAAGGTTTTTCTAAGATTTATCTATGTGAACTAGTTTTTGACATGACGTTACCTAATTTGATTTTGTTCGAGATGTCAACACAAAAATTCTGACCCAGTTTCACGAGTATCAGACTGTACATGTGGCTTCTAGAGTGGTGATTAGGTTTTTCTCATTTGCCTTTTGTTATGACTTACTAATCGTAACATGTTGACCCTTTACCAAATGTCACGATTCTAGACAAGACCAAATTAAAGCATTTGCAGTCAGCAGATTCAAAGTATCAGATTTGTCCCAGTGACCTACTTATTGACACAGCGTGACTAAATTTCAAACCTGTCCAAGATAACATCAAGACAAACATTCTGACCAAGTTTTATAAGTATCAGATTGAAAATGTGACCTCTGAGGTGCACACCAAGTTTTTCAATGATTTGTCCCAGTGACCTACCAATTAACCAATGTGACCCATTTTGGAATTTGTCCAAGACTTTATCAAGATAAACATTCTAATCAAGTTTCATGACTGAAAATGTGGCTTCTACAGTGCACACAAGGTGATTTTTGATGACCGCATGATGGACAATGGATGCCTGACACAGCATGATCACAAAAGCTCACCTTGAGCACTGCGTGCTCAGGTGAGCTAAAAACCCTAGCTAGTTAACTTTGTAAGTTTTACCAACAACACCTAAATAAGCATTCAAACAAAGTAAATTACCCAAATTAAGGTTATCAAAGTAGAGCTACAGTACCTCACAAGTCATGGGAATATTCTGTTTTTTCACATTGTGGTTATGTTGATCTACATTTAACATAATGATGGCGTAAGACAGACAATAGGCTGCATCTGAATTGGCAAAGGGTTCACCATTGGATTTCTGAAAATTTTAAATAAGTAAATCAATTTCTAGTTAGTTGAAAACTAATATAATCAACAAAACTTCTCAACAGACATTTTTAAGCTGGATTCCTGATAGACCTATTCTGGCATCCCCTGTCCAGCAAAGAGACAATTCATTTGGTTTCATTCCTTGGAGAATAACTGACCAGCGTAAAAGCATACCTCAGCCTAAGTCATACAAGAATTTTTAATTGTTCTTTTAAAAGGAACTTATTTAACATTCATTCAATGAATACTGAAAAATGAAAAATCATGTTTTTGAAAACTTCATACTCCATCTCTCAGTTTATATTTTTGTGCATAAAATAATTTTTTTTTATTGCTGACAAATTTCAGTAATTCATGCTTCTCTTTTTAACCTGTTTTGGCTGATAGACACAAAGCATGCACAAATCATGTGTTTTTCCCTTTTTTGAAAAAGAAATGCCTTCTGATGTCAAAATCTAGAATCTTTTCATTACAACACCATGGCTAACATGCAGATATATGTTACAACTTGTATTTATTTACCTGTCGATTACATGGTAAAATATACAGGAGAAACAAAAGTGTCTGTTTATTAGTTTTGTTGAGTGAATATTATCTTTTACACTGACAAACTTCTCTTTTCATTTGTAAGTCCCTTCTATAGTTTGCAAAAAATTAAATAGCTTACAACAGGTGAATACTGCCAATACATATGACAGAATAATAAAGTTATAAAAAAAACCAACTACATAAAAAAAAAAGACCAGGTCAATTTCGTGACACTGCAAGATTTCTGACATGAATGGTACCATATCGTCTTCAACACACGAAAAGGGGCGTACGGAAATTTGCGTAAAGTGTCGTCTCGGACCAGTCTGTGCATTCCACGCAGACTAATCAGAGACGACACTTTACGCACACGTCCGAATGCCCCTTTTCGTGTGTTGCAGGCCATATAAGCTGGATGGCAACCCTTTGATAAAAACATAAAAAAGACAGATTTATGATCAGCATTAGGATAGGTAAAACTAGGTTTAATTCTCCAGTTCACGGATGCCAGAAAATAAATTAAGTTACACCTTTTAGATTTTACAGCTGCTGTAGAAAAGGTTTGCTCCATCACAGTTTGTACTGTTTTAAATATCCATGGATGCCACAATACAGATGTCATGTTTGTTTGACCTTCTCACCCCTTGGGATCTCAAATTATTGTGATATGTACTTTGAAACTATAGTTGCATGGTGTTGTAGCATCTGGTGTTTAACCCTTTACCATACAATTTTAAGTCTTAATGACCCTGAGCAAGATGCCTTTTGAAAAAAAAATGGGTGGGCAAAGGAGAAAATGCTCGTTTCCCACAATTTTTTTTTCAATATATTATTTTTAGGCTTTCAAAAACTGACATCATCATTTGGGCCACATTTAATATGTCGTCTTCAAACACTTTAATGGACGTGTCTATAAATCTGTTGTTTAGTAAAGGGTTGTCTCCCACACAAATCGAACAAAAAGACTACAGAACTTACATGCCAGTGGTCAGAAAAAGCCTCCATAACTGCAGATATAACAGGGGCTTCTCCTGGCAATCTGAATGCTTCGAGATACTGTCTTAAAGCTTCATCTATACGTAAGTCTTCAAAATGGAATGATCTGTGAAACAAATGTGAATTCTATATATCTAGTATACATAACGCAATAAACTAAGTATGAAATAAACAATTACTACAAGAAATAAAACATGAAAAGTATAGATTTTTACCCTTTACCAAAGAACCCTGTGTTTTAAGGACCCTGAAGAAGAAGCCTTTTGAAAACATTGTGGTAATAGGAAAAAAATGCTGGAAACCAGCATTTTCTCCTTTTCCCAAAATGCTTTCTATCCTATCAAAGACAAATCTCACAATTTAAGCAAGCATTAATTTGTTGTTTGCAAATGCTTTCAAATTGGACAAATATAAAATTTTGGCATTTGGAAAAGAGTTAAAGATATCATTGTGAGCATATTTTCATTGATGATAAGTAAATTGAAGCTGTATCTTTGCAGGTTAAATTCAGGTCAAATAAAAGGAAGTTAAACTGACTGCTTGCTTGCTTCATTGATTTATTGGTGTTTTCAACATTATTTCAGTTATATTGCTGGTGTGGCCAGTGCACCTATGCACCTTCCCTGGAGTTTCTTTTACCGTTATTTTGCACAATATTCAAGTCCCTGGCTTCTTTCCTTCATAACCCATAAGTTAAACATATACAATAGCAAGTCAATTTCCAAGTCCCTGGCTTCTTTCCTTCATAACCATGAAGTTACACTTATACAAGAGCAAGTCATTTGAAGGTTAAGAACATGCCCTTCTTAAGTCATACTTGAAATATTGTCACAATACCACTGAGAAACAAGGGTTGGCTAGGTTCAAGAAATATTTTCCGTAACTCTACAATCAAAATACAGAAACGAAAAAAATATCATTTACTTAACAAAAGCCTCTAAAATCTTGGCATTCCCTCTCTTTGTTATGAATTCTCCCAGCATCTTTTTATCTAACTTTGGATTCTCTTTGATAAAGTTGATCACTTCCCCTGGATCTAATGGTTCAGACAGCAGACCTTGCTCTTGCAGGTAGGTTATACCTTTACTTGGTTTGTTATTGAAGTATTCTGTGCCAGTCTGATAAATCTGTAAGTCAGGGAAATACATATGAGCCATGCCGGGCAAAAGAGGTTTAATGCATCTCTGTAATGCATAATACCAAACAAGGGATCGATAAAGTCCATTTAGTCTAACGATTCACTGGATATGGAGGTAGAATCGTCATTTGACATTCCTAAAATTTACAAATGGCAAAAAGTTTCAACTCATGTTAGCCTGTGCAGACTGCGCAAGGGTCTATAATTTATCTTAAAGGTCAATCACCTGCAATTCACATTTTTCTTCTGGCAGAAGACTACTTTTCAAACTGTTGTTGCAACACTGAAAGGAAAATTGCCCCCAAAAATGCTTTGCAACAACATTTATCTAATATACCTTTATCCATGCTTATCTCTTTACTACACAGCAAAAATTTAAGATGAGATCAAATTCAAAGCATTTGCAGATGACTCATTTAATGTGTATCTCTTTAATTTGTCTCTAAAAAGGGTAGAAAAGAAAGAAAAGCTGATTAGAAGCATTTCCTCCTTTTTCCACAATGTTTTCAAATGGCTTCCTGCATACAGTCACGACTGTGTTGTAAAGGATAGGTATTGATATGTTAAAAAAAAATGTAAGTCATACACAGCAAAAATTCAGTTTCATGGCCCAATCAGTAGTACAATACCATAGTACAGAAGCAAATTTGTACATATAGTAATGTATTAAAAAACAAAAAAATGAAGCATTACTCTTTTCCTATGTTTGATGGCCATGAGTTCCTCTGCTGAAGGTATGTCATCACATGGCTTCATTCTGTTAGGTTTAATAAACGGACTCTTTCTTATCTCCTTCACCTTCATAGTTTTAGCACCATCTGCAATACAATGTTTAAAAATATGTATGTACACAATTTCCACTGTTAGGAATATACAAAGTATTGAACAAAATCCTTCAGCAGTAATAAAGTGTAAATAAACTTTGACCATACAAACCCAAGATCAGACTGCAAAGAATGTGCAAAGACATGCTGAAATGATACAGACAGTTGGAATAAACTTTGGAAGACAAAAAAAAATATTCACATAGTTTCAAATTTTATTTCATATTTTTTTTTTCACTCACTGTATAAGTAGGAATGCATCCAGTCATTTTAAAAGAGTGTTTTGCTATGTAAAAGCTAGTTGTTACCTCCTGAAAACACTCTCTGTATACAAGGTCAATTCTCTAATTGCCACAATAATTTTACTTGTCTGAATTCATTACTCAATTCTAAAATTTTGGAATTGTCCAAATTCAAAGCATTTGAAGGCCACAAATCAGCTTGGCTCAAATTTTGGGATTTATCCCTAAAGGGGTAGAAAACATTTTGGGAAACAGAGAAAATGCAGGTTACCATCATTTTCTCCTTTTTCCATGATGTTTTCAAAAGCCTTCTCTTTAATGTCATTAAAAGTCAAGATAGTGTGGTAAAGAATTAACAATCAAGGCATGTTGATTATCCAAGTTTTACTAGGTTGCTTTCAATATCATCTACTTACCAAGCTATAGAGCAACTTGCGACATTTTCAACTCATAGGTCAAAATCTTTTTCATCAACCATTCCAAGATTGTTTTTAACACTAATTTTCAAGACTAGCCATAACCCTTTACAAAACAAAATTTTTTTTTTTTTTTTTTTTTTTAAAAATCATGAGGAAAAAGGCTTTCAAAAAAGAAAAAAACCCAGCATTTTCAACATTTTCCAAAATGTTTTGTAACATATCAAAGGCAACTTCCATTGGTTGAGGTATACTAAATTTGTAGTCTGCAAATGCTTTCAATTCAGACAAGTTTAAGTCTTTGTTGTCTGGTAAAAGGTTAAGTCTAGAATATCTTACGAAGTTCTAAACTTGCAGATGTAATATCGGACTGTACTATCTGTGCAGCCTGATTCTGACCTGCACAGTCTACAGAAGCACCTTATGTTTGCCATTTGCACAATAAGGGATAAACTTTTGTCTCATGTCTTCATACCATTTACACCAGCCTGTTTTCCTTTCAACAATTTTTTAGCCATGTCATAACCAGTGGTTGGTGGTCCAATCATCTCTTCCTGATTGTCTTGAATTGCCTGACTGTCTGTAGAGACCACCTCTTGTGTCCCTAACTTCAAGGTCTCTGTTATATTGGAGGTAGCCTGTAATGTCCGGGAATGGCAGTGCTGCTCTATACTGTCTATAACAGTCAGTAATGCATCCAGAGATAGCAGGTGAGTAGAGAACAAACCAGCAACAGGAAACGCATTCTGAAAACAGAAGCAAATTTCCATAATCCCCAGAAGTGTTTAATACCATCTAGAAAAATATTATGACATTTGTCTATTACAGATCTTGATTTATCCTCGATAAATCTTTAGAAATTGATAAATAAAAACAAGCACTTACAGCCATGTTTGACCCATTTATATGTACACCGTTATTCTGACATTGATCTTTCTGGCAATTAATAATAGGTTCCAAACCCTTTACCAAACAATCCAACTTTTTACATCTGTGAGGAAGGAAGTTTTTGAAAGATTGTGGGAAAAGGAGAAAATGCTGGTAACTAGCGTTTTCTCCTTTTCCCATAATCTTTTCTGTCCTTTCCCAAATGATCATCATCATTTGAAGTATTTCTTATTTGTCCTCTGACAATGCTTTCAATTCAGTCGAGTCTAAAATTTTGTAGTGTGGTGAAGACTTAAAAGGAACATCTCAAAGATATTCAAATATAAAAAGAACACAAAAAGTGTATTCATTCTTATCCTGTATTCTAACCTTTGATAAGAGTTTTGTGAGATCCTCAAACAAGTTACTGCAGTAGAGATCACAGTCATAGTTTAGATAGAGCTCCGTCACAAGACCAGGTATCCTCCATAACTGTACGATAGACTCCAATGCAAGTTCTCTTGTCTCGTACGTGATACGAGGATGATCTGATGTAATTATTTCACTCAATCTTGTCAAATACATCTAGAAATGAGAGGAAAGTTTGACAAGATAAAAGTCCAGGCATTCTCTGATCAATCATGTTCTAAACTAGCTCCAAACAGGTGAAGGCAGGTTGACGTGCAATTGCCCAATATCTGAACATTCCTCCTTGCTTTTGATTTGAATTGGAGTTTAACGCCATTTTACCAGCTTAGGTCTATCATGGCTGGCAGTCACGCACCTATGTATTTCCTGGCTTTCTCACACCAGTAATGACACAACTTCTATCCAAAGCCACTGACTACTTTTCTCGCATGCATCAGAGAGATGAAAAATCTCTGGAAAGAAAGTTTGCCGCAACCAGGTATCAAACCCACAATCTCCAGGTCACGAGTCAGATACGTTAACCACTGAGCTACCCGGCCGAGCGAACATTCCTCCAACAAGGTCAAAAAGGTATGCAGAGGATAGGATTGGCGGGCAAGCTGATCAAATATTATGTATGGATTCTATAATACAGTAAAACCTCGATAATTTGAAGTCCCAAGGGGACAAGTAAAATATCCGAATTATCCAAAATGTCCGTGAAAAAATTGAATTCCGTTCAAGATCAGCAAGTAAAGTAAACATCTTCTACCCCCGAGCAATAAAATCGAGTTTTCGTTCCCTTTTTTCATAATATTCAAAGAATATCATCAAAAGGGTTATTTTCTCTAAATGCAGCGGATCTGACCATATGAGTTCTTGGAAATAAGTCACGTTAAAATTCCTTTCATTCTGTAAGGTTTTGGAAAGGTCGGTCCTCTAGCTTTTTCTTTCAAATTCGTAAAAATTGCCCTGTTGTATTCATCCCCAATAACTGTCACCCCACGGGAAAGAAAGCGCGTTATTTTTTTTTACCTAAGAAAACAGCAGAAGGTGGGATATAATATGGTATCAAAAATATTAAGGCCTACATGTGTATGGATTTAAGTTCCTTGGACACCCATGTTTCAATGAAATATCTTTGAATATCGCGATTTGAAAAGTGTTGAAAATTAAACATTGAAGAATGAGGGCAGTAAAACCCGATGCTAAAAATAGATAGACACGAAAAATGATAAAAAACGAGACATACTCCGATCACAAATGCTTCAAACTGTCTTTTTAGCATCAAAATTTACTTTGAACATGTGATGTATGCACATACGTCAAAAAAATGAAGTCGGGGATAAAATCAGTTGTCTAGGAATGAAGTAGTCGAGCGATTTTATAGAATGAAATATCAAACAACATAATCAAATGAAGGGGTGGTAGAAGCAAACATGTCAAACTTAACATAATTAACCTCTTATTATCAAATCAAGGTCAACTCCTTTTCAAAATCATATTGTAGTATAAATCTCTGGTAGTAATTGTCATAGATTGTAAAACTTACACTACACCGTAGACGGGCCGACGCCAAAAATTCCTTTGCGGGGAAAGGTGTGAAAACAATTAATTGAGAAGTGAGAAAATAATGTATTCGAATTAACAATCAATTTAAAGAGGCAAATTGATGACAAGGACCAGCAAATGTGTTCGAATTTTCAGATTATCGAGACTTGAAATTACTGATCTATTTTTGGTGCTATATAGTGGAGTTTTTGCCAGGACTATAGAAATTCCTCGAAAAATATGGGGTCCTCGAATGTTCTAGATTGGAAATATCGAGGTTTTGCTGTACATAAAAATCAGTCAGTTACACCTTTTATAAACGATCTCCCACTGAAACAAATTTTAGCCCATAAACTGCCAAATAAACCTAACAGACATTTTCAGTCTAGAGAATATGAAAAAAATAATTGCATTTTCATAGTTTCTATCGTCCAGCATGTTTTCCAGCAAGCCAATCATTTGAGCTACATTGAATTTGTTGTCTGCAAATACCTTCAATTTGGAGGAAACTTCAATTTTGTTTTGCGGTAATTATAAGACCACAATGGAAATAAGGGATTTTCTCCTTTTTTGTGATTTCCTATGTGCTGATGTGCCTGATATGGTTCAATGAATATCCATCATATTTAACTTTGAATCTGAATATATTGTGTGCTGTTTTTAAGACCATATTATGTACATTCAGTGTTGAAATAAAATTTAAAAAAAAAAGCATTTAATTACCTCTAATTGTAACTTGAGATGGGTTCTCATAGACTCAAACAGAAGAAAGCACACTCTTAAAGCTGCAGCTGATAGTGACAACCTTTCTGACTGTACAAGCTGAAAGTATTGAAAAGTAAAAGTTATCTTGGGTTAAATTAATCAACCATTCTAAATTCAGATCAAATTCTCCATTCCAAGATAAGATGCTCAGCCAATCATTTGCTTGGTATTACAAATTAATGGTGAATAAGGTCTCACTGCATTGTATTTATACCTTTACCACATAATTTAACAACCCTAATGTAAAGGGCTTCTGAAAACAATGTGGGAAAAGAAAAAAAAAATTTCCTATACTTTTAGAGAACAAGAGCGCCACATGTAAGTGCCAACACTCGGCTTCAAGTACTTCATTTTCAGTTAAAATTCTAAGTTGAAAAAGGGACATAACTGTATAAAAATACTTTCATGGTTACCTGCCCCTGTTGTATGAGTTCCCCTTTTGATAGTAAACAAATTGTGTCAGTTTGAAGTAATTATCTTCAGTAATAACAGAGATATTACAAAATGTCGAAGTTTTTGCAGGATAACAAAGACGACGCAGATGACATCAAGGCTACAACAGTGCTAAAAATGTAATCATTTGAATCACATTTAAATTGTAGTGCTTTCAATCTAGATGTTTTTAAAATTTTGTTACTTAGTTAAGGGTTAAACAACCAGGGAAGTACTTGATTTTTCCTGTGAAAACAATGTGAAGTTTACTGAATAACAGGCTAATCAAGCATTTTCATGTCTAAACTTTTAGATTTAAATTTTGATAATCGTTAAGACTGCCAAACCACATTTTCTGTACCCATGAAGAATAAGTATTCTTCGGGATGCTAGATGATGCTGTATACAAAACGTGAAGACTCAACATCTTGCATTTTTCTGCATGAATTTCTTACAGGTTTTCCATCTAGAAATTTACAGAACAATCACCCTAAAGTTTGACTTACCAAACAAGAGGGCCATGATGGCCCTGAAATCGCTCACCTGAGTCTTTTGACCAAACATGACCCATTTTCAATCTCAATTGAGATATTATGACAAACATTCTACCAAAATTTTCATGAGTTATTGACCCGAAATGACCCACTTGCAAACTAGTGCAAGACCAACATTCTGACCAAGTTTCATGAGTATTGCATTTAAAATGAGGCCTCTAGAAAGTAAACAAGGTTTTCTAAGAGTTTACCTAGTGACCTAGTTTTTGATCCGACATTACCAATTTTCGAACTCTTTCAAGATATTATCAAGACAAACATTCTGACCAACTTTCAAGAGTTTTGGAGTAAAAATGTGGCCTCTAGAGCATGCACAACGTTTTTCTAAGATTTGACCTAGTGACCTAGTTTTTGATCAGACATTACCCATTATCAAACACTTTTGTGATATCACTAAGACCAACATTCTGACCAAGTTTCATGAGTATTGGACTGAAAATGTGGCCTCTAGAGCGTACGAAAGGTTTTTCTAAGATTTGACCAAGTGACCTAGTTTTTGACCCGACATTACCCATTATCAAACTCTTTTGAGACATCACCAAAACAAACATTCTGACCAAGTTTGAAGAGTATCAGACTGAAAATGTGGCCTCTAGAGCGTACACAAGGTTCTTCTAATTTTTGACCTAATTTTTGACCCGACATGACCCATTTTCAAACTCGTTCAAGGTATCATCAAGACAAACATTCTGACCAAGTTTCAGGAGTATCGGACTGAAAATGTGTCCTCCAGAGCGTACACAAGGTTTTTCTAAAATTTGACTTAGTGACCTAGTTTTTGACCCGACATGACCCATTTTCAAACTTGTTTGAGATATCATCAACAAACATTCTGACCAACTTTCATGAGTTTTGGATTGTAAATGTGGCCTCTAGAGGGTACACAAGGTTTTTCTAAGATTTGACCTGGTGACCTAGTTTTTGACCGACATGACCTATCTTTGAACTCGTCCAAGATATCATCCAGACAAACATTCTGACCACCGTTCAAGAGTTTTGGACTGAAAATGTGGCCTCAAGAGCGTACACAAGATTTTCCTAAGATTTGACCTAGTGACCTAGTTTTTGACCCAACATGACCCATTTTTGAACTGGTCTGAGATATTATCCAGACAAACATTCTGACCAACTTTCAAGAGTTTTGGACTAAAAATGTGGCCTCTAGAGCGTACACAAGGTTTTTCTAAGATTTGACCTGGTGACCTAGTTTTTGATCCGACATGACCCATTTTCAAACTCGTCCGAGATATCATCAAGGCAAACATTCTGACCAAGTTTCATGAGTATTGGACTGAAAATGTGGCCTCTAGAGCGTACACAAGGTTTTTCTAAGATTTGACCTAGTGACCTAGTTTTTGACCCAACATGACCCATTTTTGAACTCGTCCGAGATTTTATTGAGACAAACATTCTGACCAAGTTTCATGAATATCGGACTGAAATTGTGACCTCTAGAGCGTACACAAGGTAAAAAGTTGACGCCAGACGACACACGACGGACGTCGGACACACCACGATCACAGTAGCTCACCATGAGCACTGTGTGCTCAGGTGAGCTAAAAACAGGTCAAAGGTCAACATTTGAAGAGTTTAATAAGTGATATTAAGAAATAATCATGCTCCCTTATAGCTGACATTCTTTAAGTTAATTTAAGTTAAATTGGCCCTTTACCAAACAAACCCAAGTTTTAACAATCCTGAGAAAGAAGCCTTTTGAAAACATGGTGGGAAAAGGAGAAAATTGCTGGTAATCAGCATTTTCTCCGTTTCCCACAATGTTTTCCTATCCTTTAAAGGCAAAGCCAAACTTCTGAGCCACTTTAAATAGATGTCTACAAATGCTTCCATTTTGGACAAGCCTTACAGGTGGGTATTTAGATTTTTCACATCTCACCAAATTAAAAAATATATATATCACTGAAATTTATATGAAAAAACAATACAAATCATCAATAATTAAGAATCATAAAATTACCAAAAAAAATTTTTTGATGGTGTTCCCTTAAAAGGCTAAGTAGCCTCTAAAGGTATTTATAGATTTCGCACCAGGAATCCAAAAAGCATTGTGGGAACATCAAGTGACTGGCACGTGACTAATGATGCTTAAATTCCATAACATAACAAACATGTAATTATTTTCCATAATGTCTTCTTCGGACGCTATGTTTGAAGCTTTGTCTGTGTATTTCCGGTATGTAAATGAGCGAGTTGCTCATGTAAAAATAGAACGTGTTTCCCGTCAGTGTCGACCTGGGCCATAGTAAATCTCTAATTTCTCTTGTTGTCGGATGGTTTTCAACTACTGGGGTTTTATGAATGAAAATTAAAAGGCTTTGGGAGTATAAGGATGATTTTTTTTGTATTTTTGTAAAATTTTCGTTGCAAAATCTGAAGGGCCACCTTTAAAAATTTCTGTTTGGTAAAGGCTTAAGTAAATCTGTACAGTATACCATAGAAGACAGCACAAAAATCTCATACCATGAATAAATGTCTGCACATATCATCTTTGACCAGGTAGACGAGAGATGTAAACTGTCCTATATGGTCAGCCCCTGACTCCAAGGCTACTGTCAACAAACTCAGACCCATATGTATCATCACATCGGTATTGTGTCTATCCAGAGGATTAGTCAAGGAGATGAGGAATCTAAACAGCTCCCGAACACATGGAAGCCCATAGGGAATTAAGGGGCCAGAACCTTCAACATGTACAAAGATATGAGTCATTTTCTGGTGAAATGGTTTAATGCATTTCTATGATGTATTATACCAAGCAAGTCATCATATAATTTTGGATCCATAAAATCCAGTTTGTTTAACAACATCCTGAAGGTAGAATAGTCCCTACACATGTCGACATGTAGAAAAATTGACCAATGGCTAAAAGTATTGATCCAGGTCAGCCTGCACATTCTGTGCAGGCTGACCTGAGTTGATACTTTTTGTAGATGCATAAAACCCCCTTTCACAGAGTATGGGCCAAAATTTCCCAACTTATTTAGTTTGTTGTCTACAAATGCTTTCATTTTGGACCAGTCTAAAAATTTTGTTGTTTGGTAAAGAGTTAATACAGTTAAACAGATTAATGCATCCAACGTTTGGACAGATATACCTAAACAAGCACCCTGACACTTTGCCTAGCCTACCTCATTCACATTCATTACAAGGGGTAATTATGCTAGCCACAACATTATTACTACAACTTTTCACAGCTGTGTTGTCCAAAGATTTTTGACAGTCCAGATCAGAGATCAGACTGAACTTCTCATGCAGTCTGCCGAATTTAAGTTGCAAGAAATCCTGGCCAGACCCTTTTGCCTGATTTGTATTTGTTTTCATGTAATGTATGTATGTATGTATGTATGTATGTATGCATGTATTTCTATAATGAATGAATGAATGAATGATGTTTTATGGCGCATCGAGAGCTTTGGTCATTTAGCGCGCATATCTGTGTTAAAAGATGAATAAAGTGGAATTTTTAAACTGAAAAAGGTTTGAATACTATGTATTTCTATAAAGATGGCAATAAAATACGTAATAACTAACTTGGTGCTTTACGAACGAACCCATTGCAACACAAGTTTTAATGACCCTAGGAGATTAAACTTCTTCAACCATTGTAGGACTAGGAGAAAATACTGGTAACCTGTGTTTCAAAACTTCTGAAACAAATCCAAACAAGTGAAAAACATTTAATTTGTCATCTGTAAATGCTTTTGATTTGAACCATTCTAAAATACTGAAGTGTAGTAAAGAGATAATGTCGAGTTTCTACAAACCTTCATGTGCATGTTGATGAGGAATAAATCTCACACCACGGGGGTTTATAAAGTCGTCTTTATTGACTGGCTCCTGTGTGTCTGTAGCTGAGGTAAGACTCTGTGCGGATGTCTCATCACCAGTCTCCGACTGAGGTAAACTTACTTCACTGGCCGATCTCATCAGAGTATCATCAATAGGAATAGCCAGGGAAATGTGGTCCTAATAAAGAAATATTTGAGTTATGGTCAGTGGAAAGGTGGTGAATCTGTGAAAAGTATCCTGTCAAGTCACCTTGCTGGGACCGCGCGGGCTGACTTGGGTTAAAACTTTTTGCTGATGGTAAATTCTCTGAGTGTCAATGCATCATTTTTCCTCATGATTCAGCCAATTTATAGACATAATGGGTCCATATTATGCAAAGTCTTGCTTGGTTTATTGCATTTTGAAGATGCATTAAACCACCTATTCCTAAAGCCCACTTATGAATTAATGCAGATATTACGACCCTGACACCAAAATGTGAGTAATGTTTAACATCAACTTAAGATTAAAATGTTGGTTACCCGCATACATAGATCAGTATATAATGCCAATCATGATATTTACTTCTAAAGAAAATACTATTACAATCATTAATTTATAAAGTTTTGCACTGATTCGGGCTGAACGAGAAACTAATCATATTCATAAAATGGATCTTCCAACCTTCAGATCAGTATTGGATGTTGATCTTGACAGTTCTCCTTCTTCATTCAGATCGTCACCCATCAATGTTGTTGAAGCTTGGACTGACTCAAAAGCTTCGTCTGTTTCCTGTTGATACTGCTCCTAAAGTTCATAATTAGTAAATCCATTTAACCCTTTGACCATGAAGCAAAAGCTGATTTTGCAATGGCACAGATCAAATTCAGACTGCACAAAACAAGCACTCCTAGCTTAAACTACACAGTCACAATGGTGTGAGAGAACTCTGGCAAAAAAAAATTTGGGAACTTCGCTGTTCATATTGTGCTTTTGAAACCTGAGACTTAACCTTTCATATATGTGTGGTACTACAAAGGCAACCTCTGACACTTTACTGAACAATCCTGTCTTTCATGCATCATTAGAAAAAAGCTGTTTGAGAACTTTGTGGGAAAAGGAGAAAATGCTGGAAACCAACGTTTTGTATCCTATCAGAAAACCTAACTTCACTTGTACCGATTTAGCATTTCCCATTTACAGAATGCTTTCCATTTTAAAGAGATTCAAATTTACGAAAAAATATATGAGCCATGCTAAAAGGGGTTTTAAAACATTTGCAAAATGTATTTATGCAGGTCAACCTGTGCAGTCCTCACAGGCTGAGCTTGGGCGAAACCTTTTCCTAATTGCCAATTTTCTGAATGTCGAAGGACCAGTCTACCTAATGATTTAGTCAATTATAATACAAATTTGATTTTATGGATCCATGATTATATGATAAATTTCTTGGATGATGTATCATGGAGGTGCATTAAACCCCCTTTTGCCAGAGCATGACTTATATGAATCTCCAGTATTTGTAGCGATATAACTACACCTGTAATTTCACTTCAATTGAAAAGTCATTCTCATGAGAATTTAGAATCCAGTAAAAGATGTTGTAGATCCAAGATCGAACATGTTCTGTACAGTCTGACCTCTATCAACATTGTCCACTGAAAGATACTTAATAACCCTGCCTTGAGCTTTGATGGAGCTGACAGACCTATATACCTAATTAGCAATTTGTACAATGTTTTTAATCTTTACCACAATTTTTGACCTGTGCAAAATTGAAAGCAGTTGCAGTCAAAAAAATAACAGTGACTCAAAAATTGAAATTTGTTCTTAGAAGGGTCGAAAAAAATTGTGGGAAAAAGAGAAAATGATGGTTACCAACATTTTCTCCTTCTCTCACAATGTTTACAAAACTCTTTTTCCTCAAAACTCAGGATTGTGTGGCAAGGATTAATACCCCTGTCTTGTGCTTTGATACAGCTGACAGAGGCAGAAAGGGAGGAAATTTACCATGGCTTGTGAGTAGACATTTAATTATTGTGTCTTGCACATCTATAGTTTCTGAATATAATTTGTAGAAATTACAATACAGTGACAGCAAAACTCAAGGAGTAAGGAACACATTCAGTAAAAATGTGTAAATGGACGAGGCTGATTCCAGTAAATCTCTACAATGCAATCGATTTTGCAGTCATACAGAAACACAAATTACCTGAAAGCTATTGGCAATGTCTATGATACTGGTATTTCCATCAACTGGAGTGGTAGCTATACTTTCTCTAGATGCATTTACATAGGTTATTGCAGGATCTTCCACACTTTCTGTACTGACAGTTGTCCCAGTATCATCTGGTAGAGTTTCTTTAGTCTCGTCCTCAGTTATCTAGTAAAGATATTTTACCTTCTTTTAGATAGTGTCCATCAAGATCAGACTATACAAAACACATTTTCATCTCAAGATCAGACTGTACAAAACACAGTTTGATCAGCAGGCTGTACATAGATGCAGTCAAACCTGTATTAATCAAGCAGCTTACGGGCAGCATAAAAAGTGCTTGCTTAACCCATTACAAAGCAATCACTAGTTTTAATGACCCTGAAGAAGAGGGCTTTTGAAAACATAGGAAAAAGAGAATATGCTGGTAACCAGCATTTTCACCTTGTCCAACAACGTTTTATATCCTGTCAAAGAACTTTGGTTCATTTGTACCACTTTAAAATTTGTCATCTGCAGATGCTTTCAATTTGAAGAACTCTGGAATCTGTTGTTCCGTAAAAAGTTAAGGTAAGTGCTTGCTTACCAGCATTTTCTCCTTTCCAAGAATATTTTCAAAAGCTCTCTTCATTAAAAGCCAGGGTCATTAAACACAGGGTTAATTGCTGATGACTGAAATATGTAAATTTTATCTTATTTTTCAACTTTGGGAAATTAATGTTGGCCTCATAAGACAAAGTGGTGGCCTGATAGTGGACAGCCACAGACACAAGTTTGAGTGTAGTTTCCTGATCTTATTACAACCTGACAATAAAGTAAAATTGATCATTTCAGGTGCAGTAAACCCATGTTTCTGTATAGATTCTCATCCCTCTTAATTGATTAACAAACTGTGTTATTGCATTCATATATGCAAGAATAACTCTTTACCACACAACAATTTTTTAGACTTACCAAAACTGAAAGAATTTTAAAGGCAACAAAATACATGCTAACAAAATGATGGAATTTTTGTCTGTGATAGCTGGACAAACATTGTGGGAAAAGGAGACAATGCTAGTTACTAGCATTTTCTCCTTTTCTCACTATGTTTCAAATGGTCTCTTTCTCAGGTTTCTTAAAACTCTGGATTGTGAGGTAAAGGAATAAAGTCAAATTAAACAATTATTCTATAGATATAAAGTATGGTACAATATTTCGACACTATACCTTGTTTTCAGCTGATTCAGTAACTTCCTCATTAACAACAGCTTCACTTATATCCTGTTTAGCTTCCACACTGTTTACATCCTCCACCTTGACATCTGTATCAACTGCTTGGGTCCTATCAGAGCTTTCAGATGCTAATGATGGTGAAGAGTTCTTAGACGTTGTAAGTGATGCAGGATGTTTCATCTTTTTCACTTTTGGCTTTGGAGACTTTTTCCTTCGGCCCATTCTGGCTTGATCCACACCACCAGTTCTCATTTTTAACTACAAGGTCAACAGTTAAATTTATAAACATTTCCAAATCTGGCTCTTTGTCAGACATCAAAATTTAAGGCTATTCCAAAATGAAGGAATTAGCATAGAAATTAGAAGAGGCTCCGTTGATGAAAAGCATCCTTGTACATTTTTGTAATCTACAGGAATAAAGGCTTAATACAAAATATGTTACAGGCAATTTCTTTGCCACAAACAATGCTTCCAAAAGCAGTCTGATGCAAAATAGGAGGGAAAAGCTATCTGAATGAGGTATTAAAATTAAATGTTAATGTAAGTAGATTAGCTTCATTTATAGTTTGAAAAAAAAAAATTTTTTTTTTTTATAACAGAAAACTTAGTTGCTTGTAAGATCTTGAACACTCTATGTGACAATATTTTTTACCAAATATGTATTCTTTTCACATGTGACAATATCTGTGCTCCTATCCTTTGCCATTTAAAATTCTCTTATACAATTTCATATAAATCTTAGGGTGAAAACCAGTCAACTCTCTGCCTTTGTCCAAAAATAACATTAGAGGTTAAAATCATTTAATGAAAACATAAAAACAAATCCCATCTGAAATAATTAATATGTTGCATATCTAAAATGTAACCTAAACTGGCAGTCCTACACATCACATACAAATGGACTTCTTACACAAAAGTTTGACAGAGAAAGCAAGTCACTTGTACACTACCTTTTTCATGTTAGCACTCCATTTTGGATCCTCTTTGAACTGAGGCAATCTTGAAAACAGCAGTTGAACCATATCCATTAGTGTATGTTCTGCTGACTTCCTCAACAGTTCTGCAAGTTTACAGAATAGTAATGTACATTGTACTTCTAAATCACTATTGGTAACTACTTACTTGTGTTTCTTTTACTGCTATACAAGAATAAAAAAATTTACCCTAGTCTTCAAATAAAACCCAAAGGCTTTTAAAGACTTTGTGGCCAATTTGTGGGAAAAGGAGAATATCTGGTTACCAGTCAAAGATTCCCATCATTTTAGCCACATTTTACTATGTCTTCTGCACATGCTTTGGATGTGGAAATGTTTAAAATTGTGCTGTCTGGTAAGTGTGAGATGGCATCTACCACAAGCAGTTTTTAAGAACATTGAGAGAAAGAGGAAATTACTTGTTACAGGTAATGTATCCCTTTGCTACAACTTTTCACATAACTTAAGCTTCCTGAACTGTACAGACAACCCAATCCAACTACGCCTATCCTAATTTAGCCATACACGTTTTGAAACAGAACTTTCACTATCCAACTAGTTCACATGTACTAACCCTTTCCTAAACAATCCTGTGTCTAAACGACCGTGTGGATAAGGCTTTTGAAAACAGGTAACCAGTATTTTCTCCTTTTCCCTCAATGTTTACCACCTTTTGAAAGAAAAATTCCATCATTTTTGGGTAATTTTAATGTGTTAACCTCAAAAGTTTTTAATATTTAAAATTTTGTTACCGGGTAAAGAATTAATTACATGTACCTTACAGATAACATTGACTCTACAACTTTTACACATCTGTTCTGATGACTCTTGTTCTATATTCAAGGAAATACTTTAATCTGTAACCTTCATAAACAGTGACTCAAAGACTGCTTGCTTTACTTGGTAACTAATGCTTGGCACCCTAAGTATATGGAACTTGTATCTCCAGTCAGTACACTAAGGCTAACCTGAACCAATGCCAAGGCTGTTTTGACCAAGATAATTCTTACAACATCTGCATCAGCATGTTCTATGCAGTCTGATCTTGATCTACCCTGTCTGCAAAAGCATCTTGCTTTACCATTAGTATTCCTAGAGTTACACACAGTATCAAGTATAATAAATCATACTTACCACTAAGCCTCATCTCAAAACAGATTCTGAAGCAAGACTGCATGATTTCACAGACAGATTCATTGGTCAACAAAACTCCAGCTGGGGCTAATAATAATGTTCTGAGCACCTAAAGAAGAGAATAATTGATCTTTCAACTAACCGGATACCCATGCAATAACACCTATGCAATAATTATTTTTGAAATACCACAGATATAGATTTTTGATATACCACTGATATTTATAGAACAGTATCTTCCAATGACTCCGCAGTCACTTACCAAATATGGATGAAATGTATTCCAAATATGGTAATAATTACTACAGAAAGCCTGCAAATAAGAATGATGTCAATGCACACTCTCTTTTCTGATGATTTGCCTACATAATTCCTGCCTGTGGCATCATTTGAATGCTTGTTAAGCGTGTTTTCTCAAATAGAATAATCCAATGCAATCTCAATTGCAATTTTTGGACATTTAATTACTACCATAAAGTATTACATGTATATGAGGGTAATTTTAAAATGGGAGTTCCAATAGAAACAAACTTTCAACTTGCATTTGTCAGCCACATGTTAACAATATAATAAACACCAACAAATAAGATGCTATAAGATAAATAGAATACGTACATAGTGTTGTTGTATATCAAAAATATCTAACTGGGTTGTGAGAATTTATAATTATCTCGCCAAGGCTTGATAATTATCAATTCTGCCAACCTCTTTAGATATTTTTGATATATGACAACACTATGTCCTTATTCTCTATATCTATTATCAATCACATGATTTAACTTTTTACCTAAAAACCAAATTTTGAAATTGAAAATGTTTCCAGATGACAACTAAAAGGTGGCTGACAGTAGAAAACATTGTGGCAAAAAAATCTTAGGACATTTATCTCCTATAAATGACAATGAAACTTACATATAATATCTTCATGAGCACAACTTCATCTGAGCCCGGGTCTGTACCCACAAACCTAGCATGTGTTACAGCATCAGCAATGTTCTCTATTGCTGGAGCAGCCAGGTCACTTCTAGGATCTGTAATGTTTCAAAGTATCTTTAAGAAATGTGTATAGACATATCACCTTCAGTCTCAAGTCTCTTTTGCTTAGTAAATCTTTACCACATGACAAAATTTTTGACTTGTCCAAATTCACAGCATTTGCAAACAACAAATCAAAGTTAACTCAAAAATGATGAAATTTGCCTTTGAGTAGAAAACATTGTCCGAAAAGGAGAAAATGCTGGCTACCAGCATTTTCTCCTTTTCCCACGATGTTTTCAGAAAGTGTTTCCCTCATTTAACTCAAATTATGAAACTTGCCTTTAATTGAGTAGAAAACATTTTGGGAAAGAGGGAAAATGCTGTTTCCCAATATTTTCTCCTTTTTCCACAATGTTTTCAAAAGGCTTCTCCCTAAGGGTCATTAAAAGTCTATATTATATCATAAAGGATTACCTTAGATATCCTTCAAAACTTTGGTAGAAAAATTTTAGACATGTCTATATTGAAAACATTTGTAGACCATGAATTAAATGTGGCTGAAATGGTGAGATTCTTCTGTGAAAAGGTAGAAAACACTGTTGAAAAAAGGAGGAAATATAGAATTGAACCCTTTGGGTTGTTAACACTTGGGACTGTATGGTGAAGAGTTAATAAAACAAATTTTAAACCTATCCAAGTCAATCCCATGTTCTATTAGCTCTGAGGCAGACCTTCAGTTAGATTTAGGAAAAAGGAAAAAAAAAAAAAATGGTAATAACCAGCATTTCTACTCTCATTGTCCCACAGTGTTTTCTACGATTTATAAAACAGATCCAATCACTTGAGCCACATTTAATTTGTTGCCTGGAAATGCTCTTAATGTAGACAAGTCAAAATTATGTGGTTTGGAACAGTTATGTTAACATCATTGTGTGGTACATGTATGAATATCACTTACTTATGCTAGATAAAGAAAATTGACACTTTTACCCAACTAGTGGGAAAAAGCCTATAAAAGCAAATTTAAGTCAATGCTCTAAAGAAGTAAGAGGGCCACTGGCCTTACAGCGCTCACCTGAGTGAAGTCATCTACAAAAAATAAAACGAAAGAGATCCTGGTTGTGATGATGCAAAACACATAAGTACAGTGACCCTATTTCAGACTTGGCCCAGATACCATCCAGACAAACATTCTGACCAAGTTTCATGGGTATCAGACTGAAAATGTAGTCTCTAGAAAGCACAAAATTTTTTCTAAGATTAGGCCTTGTGACCTACTCTTTGACCAGAAGTGACCCAATTTCAAACTTGTCCCAGATATCAAGACAAACATTCTGACCTAGTTTCACGAGTATCAGGCTGAAAATGTGGCCTCTGGAACACACACAAGGTTTTTCTAAGATTTGGCTCAGTGACCTAGATCTGCTTTTCACCAGACATGACCCAATTTCAGATGTCAGAGATACTATCAAGACAAATATTCTGAAAAGTTTTCATGAGTGTCAGATTGATAATGTGGCCTCTAGAATGCACACAAGGTTTTTTTAAGATTTGGCCTTCTTTTTGACCTAAAGTGACCTAATTTTGAACTTATTCGAGATACAACCAAGACAAACATTCTGACCAGGTTTCATGAATAACAGGCTAAAAATGTGTATAGTGTACACAAGGTTTTTTTAAGATTTGACTTAGTGACCTACTTTTTGACTGGAAGTGACCCAAGTTTCATACTTGTCGGAGATATCATCAATACATACATTCTGACCGAATTTCATGAGTATCAGACTAAAAATGTGGCCTCTAGAGCGCACACATGATTTGACCTGGTGACCTTTGTGGTCCAACATGACCCAATATCGAACTGGTCCGAGATATTACCAAAACAATCACCCTGACCAAGTTTCATGAGTGTTGTACTGAAAATGAAGATTCTAGAGTGTACACAAGGTAATTGTTGATGCCTGGATGACAGACTACCGACGACCCACGATGGACACAGCACTTTCACAAAAAGCTCACCTTGAGCATTTTGTGGTAAGGTGAGGTAAAAAGAAACATCAAATTACCTACTTACCCACAAGTCCATATGATAGAAACTTATTCACCGAAGTAAGTGCTAATCCAGTTATAGGTCCAGTTGTGTCTTCTGACCTAATCACTTCCAGGAAGGGACTCAAAAAGGCATTGGGCTCAACATCTGCCAAATCTGTCAGGGAGGAAGAAATAAGCTTTATTTCTGAATTCAAATGTGTGCAAAATAATAAAAAAAAAAAAAAAAAGAATCAAATTTCATGTACATGATTTAAATCACCCTTCCATAAATTCATTGTACCTTCTGAAGAGTATGCAGCAGATGACTTAGAAACTGTCCTTTTAAAACATAATATGGATAATCAAACATTAATCAAGGTTTGACCCTTTACCACACAAAGCTGAATTTTAATGACCCTGGGAAAGACGCCTTTTGAAAACATTGTGGGAAAAGGAGAAAATGCTAGTAACCAGCATTTTCTCCTATTCCCATAATGTTTTCTAGCCTGTCAAAGAAAAAATTGCACTATTTGAGCCGTACTGATATTGTCGTCAGCAAATGCTTTCAATTTGGACAAGGCCAAAATTTTTTCCAGTGGTAAAGGGTTAATATGTGAGCATGACAATCATTAAGCTATGGAAGAAACAAAAGATGATATTTAATAAGATATCTAACACAATAATCTATCAGTTTAAGCTCAACAGAAAAATTGAGTTATATGTATGTAACAAGTTCTATAAAACTACACAGAGGTTGACATGTATGAAGTTGAGGCACGTCAAAGTTTGCTACATGAATAGGGGCTCAAATTTGTATTATCATGACAATATAAATTAGTTTTAATACACCCAGATGACATATTTGTCTGAAGATACAGTAACTTACCAGCAATATTGTTCAGTATATCTTTCAGCTGGGAAAAGCTACTAAGCAATGGATCCCCTTCAATGTCTGGATGTGCATGAGCATTCCATCTAGAAGATCTACGCATAGCAGTAACAACCAGGGAAATTTCCCCCTGTATGATGTAGATTCCATTATTTGGTGGATTCATGGCTGCAAAAGTGAAAAAAAATATCCTTTAACCTAATTTTAACCTAATGCTGTGTAGGCTACCTAATTACACTTTCTTCCAGAAATTACAAAAAGGGAAATAAAAACAAAAAGAAAGAAAAATTTTGATCAATTTTTAAGAGTAATGGGAACTGGAACAAGAAGTAACTTTCAAAATAGGCTGCTTTAGAGATACCTGAATATGAATATTTATACTCTTTTGTGGTTCAACATGAAGAGACATAATGAAAAGTAACCAAGCCTGCAGTTGCTTGAAAATAGGCAGAATAAGCAAGTCCATATTTTTTTCCCTACACAAATTTCTACTCATTCATTTGAATACAAGAATACCAAGAACTAGCTCAAAAGCCAAAACTCTGGCCATTCTGCAATACCAAAAAATATCAAATCCTGTTTACCAGCATTTCCTCCCAGTCTAACAAAGTTTTCCTGAACTGTCAGCTGCAGGGAGCATAAAAAGTCAAATTCAAACCATTCTGGATAGTAAGGTAAAGATAAATTGCATGTCAGACCTTATTATCACATTTTGTTCCAACTCTGAAAAAATTTTCCCATCTTACAAACATTTGAAGATGACAAGCTAAAAGTTAAATTCGTAGGACTTCTCCGCTGGAGACTAGAAAACATTGTGGTGAAAGAATTCAATGCTGGTTACCAGCCTTTTCTTCATTTCAACCATTTTCAAAAGCCTAACTAATGCTTTAGCTTAAGCATATTTATTTTACATCGACTGAGAAACAAGTTCTTACAACCTCTAATAATCTCTCTCGATTCTGCTTCCTGGGAACTAGACCAGTACTTGCGTCGAATGTGTGGGCCAATGAAAAATCCCAAAGTTGACACCCACTCCCGGTTATCAAACTCGAGACCTTATGGTTACAAGGCCTCACAGCCATGGACACCATACTAAACTAATGCTTTCTTCCTTTGAATCAATAAAATTTGGTTAATACATGTAATTATCTTGAGCATCAATACAATCTGTGAATACATGTATATGATCACTGGCTTAGCCCTTTACCAAACAATCACATGTTTTAATGACCCTGAAAAAGAAGCTTTAGAAAACATTGTAGGAAAAAGACAGAATGCTGGTAACCAGCATTTTCTCCATTTCCCACATTTTCTACCTATCAAAGACAGAAATATTCATTTGAGCTACATTTATTTTGTAATCTGTAATTGCTTTAATTTTGGTCAAGTCAGAAGTTTTTCGTTTGGTAAAGAGTTAAGGTAGTACTTTGCTTTGTGTGTGTGTGTGTGTGTGTGGGGGGGGGGGGGGGGTGGCTGGTCTTTCCCCTTTTAACTTGTTTACAAACATTGAGTCTTGATTAGAACTGACCCATGAAACAGTTAGACTGGGTATTCTGTGGTCAAGGCAATCAAATCTATATTTTGTTTCTATTGTCTGTCTAATTTGTATTTCATTAAAAATTCTTAACCCTTTACCAAACAAATCCCAAGTTTTAACAACCCTTTGGGAAGATAGAATTTGAAAACATTGTGAGAAAAGGAGAAATACTGGTCACGAGTATTTTCTCCATTTCCTCTAATGTTTTCTATCCTTTTAAACACAAATCCATTCATTTGAACCATCATCTACAGGTGCTTTCAATTCAGGCTAGTCATATACCATGTCATATGGTAAAGAGTTAATGAACGAAAAATGTTGCTGAAATTTTTGCAAACAATGATTACTTTCACTGATTCAACTAACATCTTTACCAACTGACAAAATTTTGGAAGAGTCTGAATTGGGCAATAGAAGAAAACTCATAAATCAGCTGTCTCACAAATGATTTTTCATGCAAACTTTCAACTAAAAGGTGGAAATCATTCTGGAGAAAAGGGAAAACGCTGGTAGCCATTCTTACCATTGTTTTCTCAGTACCCATTTTTTCACCATTTGCCTCACAGATGAATGGCGAGTGACAGTGTCTCAAATCATATATTACACACTCATACCACTGAAAAGTAAACAACTAGCAATGTAATTTCAATAGACTAGTCATGGATTTCATACTGACTACGGATCATTTTACTACCAATATTACAAAAAAAAAACTACCAAAATGGATAGCAGAAACATTATCCTACAAGAAAATCATGTCATAATTTTCGACATTTTAAGTTGCTAAAAAATATCTAGCTTGAAACTGTCAAACAAGCCAACTTGGAAAAAACCTGATTGCATAGATTTGCTTAAACTTACAAGAGACAAACCCAAATTAAACGCAAAAGCTGTTAAATATCTGTAACTTGTCAGGTCCATCAATCTTAAACTATATCATCTCAAACCTTAAACAAGTTGCTGTAAATAGGCTGTACGAGCCTTATTTCTATCACAAAAACTGTCCAGTGTTCCAGCTTCCACCATTTTGACGAACCTCAGTTACTTTGAAATGCATATTTTCATCGGTTATTCACTGAGGTGTGTCTGACCTCGATCAATGAGAAAATGTGTTACAAAATCCACATAGTACACCATAATGGATTAACATTCAGATGGCTTGACATTTTCAGATGGGATAAAAGGTTCGTACAACTGAAAAACACATTTATGTTCCAGCTTTAGTGCATGTATTTAAGTTTGTGGTCTTGAAGTGTATGTTGCACAAAAGTGGAAAGCTTTCGCGACTTAAACACTTTTTTGTCTTGAAAATTTTCGCGAATCAATGCAATCAGATCTCTTCCAAGTTGGCCTGTTTGACACTTTCAAGTTCAATATTTCCTGGAAGCTTTTAATGTCTGAAATAGTGACATGGTTTTCTTGTAGAATTATATTTCCGCTATCTGTTGGTACTATGGATGTTAATATTGGTAGTAAAATGATTTGAAAACAATGTGAAATCTATGACTAGTGTATTGAAAATACATTACGAGTTGTTTACCTTTAAGTTTATCAGTGTGTAATATATAATTGAGACTGTTGCTCGCCGTTCACCTGTGATTTGCCTAGAGGTTTCTATTCTAAATCCCTCTTCTTCATGGCAGAAAAAGATGGAATTGTTCATTAAAAAATCAATCCTTAACAATAGAATTCGGGGTTTAAATGACCTTG
The DNA here is from genome assembly GCA_946811185.2 of Hippopus hippopus. Taxonomy (NCBI): domain Eukaryota; kingdom Metazoa; phylum Mollusca; class Bivalvia; order Cardiida; family Cardiidae; genus Hippopus; species Hippopus hippopus. The sequence continues at coordinate 13,874,498 of OX328096.1, forward strand.
AGGCAGGTGTATGAAACTGAAAACACTTAATCCCTATTCACCATGGCAGAAAAATTGGAATTGTTAAAGGTTATTGTAGGAAAAGGAGAGTTATACACCCGACATTTTTTTCCTTTTCCATACACGTTTTATACCCTTTCACATACACTTTAAAGTTTTAGAGCCACCTTTGATTTGTCGTCTGCAAATGTTTCTGATTTGGATAAGTCCGAAATTTTGTCGTTTGATGACGAGCGCAATCACTTACCGAACATACAATAATGTTATGATAAATGTCAAACTGCGTGGGTTGACAACACCAAGATATATCCCAAATATCCGTCTAAATTTTTACTTTTACATAGTTAGAGACATACAGTCGTAAACTCAGTTGAGCCTGCAGAAAAACCCACTCTATAATCCTAAATGATTCGCAAAACGGAGCTTTTTGTCAGTATTTGTTTGACAGATTGTCAGAAATGTTCTTGTTTAATAAATGACGTGGTGGAGTATTTTCTTCGTCTCATCTCTTGAAGATTACTTTCAGGGGAGGTAATCCCTGAATGAGGATCATTTACTGATCACATACGAGAGAGATTGCTCAATAAATCGTGTATTTTATCTGAAATGGGTTTGCTAAGCCAATGAAAACATCTTGCATGTCCTTTCTTTAAATCAAGGTAGAGATTTTTATTTGACCCATTTAAAATCTCGGTCAATAATGAAGACTAAAGAATACATTTCCAGTGGCTGGTTTGATCCTTAGGCCAATTTATATAAGGCCACCGGTAATAATATGAAAATAGGCAAAGCCTAGAAACGGGCGAAAGGGACTGTTTTTTTTTCTCAGATATATTCAATCATAATCCGTACAACAACGAATCTGTGCAGATATATTTATTTGACACTGCCCAGCAAATTTTTGCTGGCAGTAGATATCTACTGCCTTAACTCTACCAAACGACATATTCTAGATCTATACTCTTCCAAACTGAAAACTTCTGCAGAAAACATTCGAGTTCCTCCTAAAATCACTGGTGTAATTGAAACAATGTTGAAAACAGTGTTAAATACCATAAATTCATACATCCACCCCTCAATTCATTAATCCAACTAGAGGCCCTTTAGGGCCTGAAATTGCTCTACTGGCAGGAATTTGGCCTTTTTGCTAGCATGCATTATGAATTCATGATGCAAACAGAAAAAAAGACAAAAAAAATGGGAGGGGGTGTTCTTGCAACTGGGCTTGAATTCACTAAGACAGCATAAGCAGCATGGTAAATTGAACAAACAGCGAATAAAAAAAGAAGTGCAATTTCTCAAAACTAATTGCTTGGAATCCAGCCAGATTTGATAGGGTTTCAGTAGATCTATGCCTTGTATAAAAACAATCCTAGCAAATTTCAAAGAAATGTGACCAATAATGTGGACTTTGCTGAGTAAACAATACAAATTGATCAAGTGGCTGCTTTTCCTGAATGGATTACTAGATTTTCTTCACTTTTAACAGAGTTTAATCCCTTGATGAACCAAATAATCTTTGCAAGTTTCAAGAGACTTCATTGATCTGTCCGCAAAAGCCTGTTTCTTATACATGGCACCAGAGATCTTATATACACAATATGTACGATTCCTGATGGCAATGAAAAAACTATGTTTTATTTTTTTTTTACAGTGTTTTGGAAATTTACGATTCTGAGGTAACAACCTTTTGAATGCGCTACTGTCCCAAACGAGAAAACGTTGGTAACCATAATTTTCTCCTTTCTACCTTATCTAGGACAAAATCCATAATGTGAGCCATATTTGACTTGCCGCCGACTTCATGCAGTGCTATCAATTATGGATGACTTAATAATTTTTTAATAATTTTTGTCGTCTGATACGGTACAGGATCAGACTAGATTTACACGTAACATGCAAACTGGTCTTGACCAACTCTCAATCATTCGCCAAAATCAACTAATCTTCTCTTTTGTTCTCTTCGTGTTCTCGGATTAACCCAAAGGCTGCTAAGCGCAACTCACTGCGACGCACGCGACGCACAAAATGTGCAGTCTGATCTTGGATATACACTGTCCGATAAGGAGATATCTTTCCAACAAAAGCACATTTGAAATAGCAAAATTTGGATATTTTACTATCAGCTTGAAAGTTTCATTTCACTTATTTAGCAGTTAGGATAAGTTGTTCAATGCTCGATTTAAACTCATTACCCTTTCGTTTGCTGAGGAATATGATATTTCACTGTACAACATTATAACTTTATCCGTAGGATCCCTTTTTTTTTTTTTTTTTTCAAAAGATTGTTCTTAAAACTTACAAATATTAAATAAAGTACAGTAATTATTACTTTTCATTTTACATATAAATGCAAAATGCAAAAAACATATATTGAAGACAATTCAACCCGATATACTTAACCCTTAACCTGAGGACAAAATTTTGGAACCGTCCAAACTAATTGACTTACTGGCAGACGAAAATCTAAATGTTATTCAAATGACAGGATTTGTCCTTGAAATGAAAGAAAACAGTGTGAGAAAAGGAGAAAATACTGGTTACCAGCATGGTCTCCTTTTCTCAAAATGTTTTGAAAAGCGTCTTATTTACGGTCTTTAAAACCCGGAAAGGGATAACCCAGACGACAAATTTTCAGAACCGTCCAAAGTTTCTCCCTCACATACAGTTCTTTAAACAACACCTATTTTTCTTCATAATATCTCAAAGGTTCTGTTTTCATTAAATGTCACTTGTCTATATTTTGTTCGAGAGAATCATATTGTATCAGATGTATAATTGCGTGTTGGGCCAGAGGCCTAAATACTAAATAGACTAAATCACACTATGAAAAAAAGTAAATAAGTCAATTAGTCATAATGCATTTTTAGACCGTGTTGTTCGCAACGCTGTCCATAGTTAACATGGATTCTTAAATATCCATTGCCTCGATTCTAAAAAAAGTAAAACCTGACCAACGGTAGGTACTACGACATACGTTGATTTGAAACTCGATTTGCCCTGTGCTTGCCTAGCTGAAGAATGGAATAGTTGCTTTCATCCACACGGACTTGGCTTAATTCTCATAAGCAAAATATTTGTAAAATAACGGAAACGATTTATTCAGCTTATGACTATATGAACTCTTTACCATACGACAAAAATCTTGACCGGCCTGAATTGAAAGCATTTGCAGAAGAAAATTTTATATTTCTTAAATCATGAAAAGTGTCATTCAAAGTGTAGAAAACATTGTGGGAACAGAAGGAGATGCTGATTAGGAGCTTTGTAACCAGCATCTTCTCTCTTTTCCACAATGTTTTACAGAGCCTTCTCCCTGAGGGTCTTTAAAATTCGATATTGTGCGGTAAAGGGTGAAAGTGAGTAGTTAGCAAAGTTTTCCTATTTGTGCCGTGCATATTTAAACTGTTCCATTGTGGTTACGTAGTTTATGTCTGTTCTTTGCAGAGGATGTTCGCCTTTCAACACTGGGATAGTGCGTGTCCTCTTCAGTAGATGGAAACATAGATGTAAGAGAATAAGTGGAGGGGCAAAAACTGCCGGAGAAGCAGCCTTTCTGCTTGGAAAACGTTGTCCTTTAAGCGCTATCAGCGCCTTGATTTTAAATATTTTTGTCGAGGCCAATTCAGTCTAAATGAATACCTCAGCTCGAAAACATGCTATTTCAAGCCTATTTTATGGAGGAAAAAAATCTTTATCGGACAGCGTAGATCCAAGATCAGACTGCACGTTTTGGTAAACTTTTACCATATAATAAAATTTTTTGATTCATCCTTGTTAACAGTCTCTGCAGGCGACAAATGGAATGTGACTCAAAATGGTGTAATATGTCTTTGAAAGTTTCTCTAGCATTTTCTCCGTTTTCAACAATGTTTTCAAAAGCGTTCCTGCTTATGGGTCATAAAGCACTGATCATTTCACGATCGTTTGATAATTTGTCAGTGTACATTTATCAACAACTCCCCCAACTCCCACCCCCGCCATTCCAAGGGAGATAACTTTAAAATGGTACAGATTCACTGAGTAACACGAGTAGATTCCTTCCAACAGAGTAGATGACAAAAACGAAACTACCAAATGATTCGATACAGTAGGTATGTTTTATTCACGGAATAAAAGATTTAAAAAAAAGAAGACAATTGAGCATCATATATAAATGTAATAAAAATGTCAAAAATATAATGTTACCAATAAATAATTGATGACGCATGACTGCAATTGGGAAACTGAAAAACAAAAAGCAAAATAATAGACAAATGCAAAGACATCAAAACCTTAACAATCAAGCAATGGTATATATAGATCTAAGATTAGGCGTGATTTCCTGTGAAGTCTTTTCTCGACTCTTCACTGTTTGCTAAACCATTATAGCCTAAGTTGTCGAAGAAGCCTGTTTGGGTTTGAAATCAGTAATTTAACTAATTACTACACAAGTTATTTTACTTCGTACAAGCACTTAATATTTCAACTCTTCACCAGAGGACAAAATTTTATACTTATTCAATATCTGAACACTAGCAGACGACAAATTATATTTAACTCTAGAGATGAAATTCGTCTTTCAACCAGTTGAAAAAATTGTGGAAAAGGGAGAAAATGCTGATTACCAGCATTTTCTCCTTTCCCGCAATGTTTTCAAAAGATTCTATTCTTGGTGGTCGTTAAAACACGGGATTGTTTGGTGTTGTAGCCGTAACGATGTGTGATGTCGGGTCTTGATCTATGGCATCCACCAAGGTACACTGTGTTTATCTCATTATCATCAATATCTTAACGGCTGAAAAAGTAAATGAACCATGCTCTGAGATAAGGGCGTTTAATGCATCTGCGAAAAGTTTCGATCCAGAACAGCCTGCGCAGTCCGTGCAGGCTGACCTGGGTCAAAACTTTTCGCTATAAGTCACTTTTCTGAATGTCCAAGGACCAGTCTATCTCATGATTAAGTTAGTCGTCAAAAAAGTGGCTGTTATGAATGTATAATTATGTGATGGCTTGATTGATAAAATGCATCACGGAAAGGGTTAAGACACACAGAGCAAATTAAGGGTTAAAATTAAAATAAACTCCCTTTTGTCAGAGAGTGGTTAAAAACCATGTATGATAATAAATAAATAACAGTAAAATTCTTTACCAGACGACAAAATTCTGAACTTGCCCAAATTGAAAGCATTTCAGATGACAAATCAAATGCGATACAACGATGGGATTTGTATCAGAAAGTGTAAAAAACATTGTGGGTAAAGGAGAAAATGTTTTTTCTCTCCTTTTACTACAATGTTTTCAGAGGCCTTCTTCCCCTGGGTCTTTTACACACGGGATTGTTTGGTAGATGGCTAAGATCTGGCCAGTTCTTCACGAAAACTCACACCATAATGCGTTTGTCTTTAACACAGAAACAGTCCGTCCATGGACCGTGGAATATAACGCATTCGCCCCCGAACTTTTCACACAGACCTACGCCGCCGGAACCTCTACGTCTACTACCCAAGTCTATACATCTATTCTGAGATCTATGTTTGAAGCACATTTTTGCTTCAGTCCCTGAAGTCAAGGTTGACAACACCAAGGTACAGATTAAAGCTATGACAATCAAAGATTTCATGGAAACGGGGTTCATTTCGGTAAACATAATGTCCTGAAAAAGAACAGAAAGAGAATTCAGCGAATGCATTTTCGCCAAACAAAAAGAATCAGAGAAAACACAAGAAATGTGTGGAAAACTGATGGGTAAGAGAAAAGAACTCAAGAATTTTCGGCCATAAAGACTTAATTCGGTTGGTTGTATTGTGTTTAACGCCGTTTCAACATCGTTTCATCATACCGCAGCGGCCAGTGCATATATCCACGTTTTCCTGGAGTTTCTCTTTTTCCAGTACTTCGCACAATATTCTCCCCAAGCTTCTGACTACTTTCCCTCGTTACCATAGTCGCAGCAGGGATCAGCTGTTAAAGCAGAATGAAACGTATCGCTATGACAATCATCAATCCTAGGAAAGAAGTAAGCAGGGCTTGGGATCGAGCCAGGGAGACCCCCCCCCCTCCCCCCACGTTTCAGCTCCTTTACGGTACCAACTGAGCTACTAGGCTTGGCATATAGAATTGAAATGCTGGGTATCTTCAGAAAAGACTTTTTAGCCAGGAAAAAGAAATAGGACATAGCAACTTCAATGCCGTTGTTTTCGTCATAAAAATCTCAAAATAACGGCCGATGTAAATCCAACATCACACTGCACGTTCTATGCAGTCGGATCTTGATCTTTACTGCCGGCAAAGGCTTCTTACAGTTGTTGTTGTTGTTGTTGCTGCGGCCCTGTCTGTGGTTCTTTTTCGAAAGATGTCACTCAAAAAGTAGAAACAACTCTAAGACTTGGACACCATATCGCAGAATTTAAAACACCATCTAGAGACACATGCGTATGAAAATCGACTCGAGATTCGATGGGAAATATGCAGATAATATCTTGAAATAGGTCTCACATTATAATGAAGTTTTCTATCACAGAAAACATGTATAACATACATTTATAGATCTGTCATTTTGAACAGCCAAGAATCAAAGAGTAAATAAATGAATAAATAAATAAAGTGATCCGATCTCCTGCAACACTGTTTCCTGAAGGCATGTCCGTTTCGGGCAATACTCTCAATAAACAAATGAAATTAAAAAAAAAACAGTTATGATGAAGAGACACATTTAAATTACTAATCTATATCTTACCTTTTTGTATTTATCTGCGCCAAGAGTATTTTCCACGTCGATCTCGCTACTTCAGCAGCCTTCCGATTGTAGTTTGTCCAAATTTATTATTCTTTCGTGATGAACAAAAGTTTGGTTGTTGCATATATCTTCTGCTAGTAACGACACTAGTAAGCGTTATGGTTAAATCTGTGAAGCTGAGCTATTTATATGCTGGTTGAAGGCGTTTGGTTTTCCATGACAAAAACGAGGTCAAGTAGATCACATGACCGTTATAATTACATCATTAAGTGGGGGAAATTATATGCAGAACCAATGAAACTGCGTACTGTTTTCCACTATGTAGATGAAATTTAGAATTCATGCTAAAGAGTCTTTTCTCTTTTATCTGTATCCAAAAAGAGTTAAATGCTGCTTCCGCGGGAAAACGACACTATAAACAGAGAGGATCTTCCCTTTTGGCTAATATTGCATAAGTTGATGGCCATATTTCATTAATTCAGCCTGTAACATCTATTACCAGGAAAAGTAGCGTTATTATATCGGTTTATGGAAAGTCGGGAGATAATTGTTTTTGGAAAACCACTGTGTAAAAAAAAATCCCACTTATGACACAATAGAGACCATAAAGTAGGTTCGTCCATCTTCTTGGATTTCCATTGACGACACTAGCCAAATGATGGGATAGTCTACCAAAAGAAAACAATGCAATGTTATACAAAAAAAAATGAGAATTTTAACCCTTTATTTGCTCAGTGTGTCCTAACCCTTTACCACACAATTCCGAGATTTAACAACCCTGAGAAAGAAGCCTTTTGAAAACATTGTGGGAAAAGGATAAATTGCTGATAATCAGCATTTTTCCTTCTCCCGCAAAGTTTTCTATCCTATCAAAGACAAATTCTATCATTTTTTGCCACAATTAAATTGTCGTCTGGAAATGCTTTCAATTTGGTCAAGACAAAAATTTTGTCGTTTGATAAAGAGTTGATGAGTTTTTGAGGAAAATTTTAGATCAGGATCAGGCTTCATGAAACATGCCAATTCTATTTTCAAATGTTTGTAGATGCACTTAGAGCTACTTTTCAATTCTAGAATTCCTCCCACACTCGCAATCATGGACAATTCGTGAACATAGTTTTAGAAGCTGTTTTTATTTGTTTATTTTACTGTTTCATAGTCAGTTTATATGCGCAGAAAAATGTTTAAATAGATATTTTGAGAATGCCCGGAGATACAAAAACTAAACTATATGTTCTTTCTTTCTATCACAGTATTACGCAAACTTGATCCTTTGATGCAAAGACAAACAGCGACATTTTGTAATTGGCACATTTTTTCGTTGCTATATTTTTGTTTGAAGTATTATCTTTTACTCTTTTTACCAGTTGACAATATTTTAGATGGTTCCAAATTCAAAGCAATTGCAGACGGATGCAGACAATATGATACAATGCATTTCATTCAGTAATAAGACCTGTGGAGTATAATGCATGCACGAATGTAAAATGTTTTTACAGAGTACATAATTTAACAATGAATAATATTAGTTCTGATTTCATCATATTGTTAACATATAAATTTGCGCGGAATTCACCTTCCGTAATAGTTCTGTCTGTGTCTGAAAAACAAAATATACAGATTCTTTCCTCTCTGTTAAAATTATATCATGCAATGTTTAGTTTGTGGCTGGTGCTGCGAAAACGGGCCAGAGAGCTATATTGTAAATTATTAGTGTATGTAATCCTAAATGCATTTCCAAATGGATCGAACTTTTAAACTGTTTATAAAAAATCGCATCTAGTAGAATTAAAAGAATGTCACTGTGCCAAGTTAGACAAAAACAATCATTCAATTCCTGTTTTAACATAATTGTAAATGAGCTATGCTCTGTGAAAAGAGGGCTAAATGCATCTACAAAAAGTATCGACTCATGTCAGCCTGAGGAGTCCGAAACCGTTTTTGCTATTGATAACTTACTTGGTATCATACATTACGGAAATGCATTAAACCCTTTTTTGCCAGAGCATGGCTCAAACTGTTTTGCGTTCCAACTTACTGTTATATCCAGGCTATTCAAATCTGTGGGGGTTCTCGAACCTTCGATGTCCAGTTCGGTCTTCCAATATCATCGAGACAATAATTTAAATGTGAAATGTGTCTTTTCCTGTGTCAAATTGGGGATCTTTCGCTTACAAGGTTAGAAATACTCATGATTTTTTAGAAAAAAAAAATAAATAAATGAAGATCTGGTTTTTTTTGTACATTACAGAGACCACATTTTAAATCCGATACTCATGATACTTGTTCAGAATATCTGTTTTGATGATCAGACAATTGAAAATTGATCACGTTGGGCCAAAAAGTAGGCCACTGGGACAAGTCACCGTGAAGAAACGTAAGAAAAAACCTTCTATACTCTTTAGAGGCCTCATTTTGAGTCAAATGTTCATGAAAATCCGTTTGAATGTTGGTCCTGCTATTCAGTTAGATAAAACTAAAAATGGGTCACGCCGGGTCAAAAGGTAGGTCAATGGGACCAATCTTAGAAAAAGGCCACACTAGAGGCCACACTTTCATTCCAATGCTCATGAAAAAAGAGGTCAGAATGGTTGCCTAATGGTATCTTGGACGAGTTCAAAATTGGGTCAATTTGGGTGAAAAAGTAGATCACCCGAATAAATCTTAGGAAAAAATTGTACACTGTAAAGGCCACATTTACAGTCCGATCCTCATGAAAACTGTTCAGAATGGTTACCTTGATTATATCTCGGAAGAATTTTAAAATAGCTCAAAAGGTATCGTCGGGTCGAAAAGTAGGTCACTGGTACAAATCTAAGAAAATCCTTGATTACATTCTAGAAGCTACACGTTCAATCAAATATGAATGAACTTTGTTAGAAAGTTTGTCTTGGTGATACCGGTATCTCGGACTAATTTGAAAAAATGGTCGCATCGGATCAAAAGGTAAGTCACAGAAACAAATCTTTGGAAAACTTTTTGCACACTCTAGAGGCCACATTTTTAGTCCATTGCTCATCAAAATTTGTCAAGATGTTTGTCTTGATAATACCTTAGACGAGTTTCAAAATGGGTCACATCAGATTAAAAAGTAAATCACTTGGACTAATCTTTGGAGAACGCTATGCACATTTCAGATTCCACATTTTCAGTCCAATACTCATGAAAAACGGTCACAATGTTTTGTTGATATTATCTCGGACCAATTTGAAACTAGGTCACGTAGGATCAAAAGTTAGCTTACCGGGAAAAATCTTAGAACATTTTCAGCCCATTAATCATGAGCCTCGGTCAGAATGTTTGTCTTATTAACTTTCTGAACCATGCTGGAAATGAGTCAGCTAAGAAAAAAAAGTAGGTCACTGTTAAAAACACTGAATGTAGGCCGAATTATGACTTCAACGGTACACTGGCTTAGTAGGAGCGATTCAGAGTCATGATGCCCCTTTTGTTTACTTATTTGTTATGAAATTTTACAGTAGGTTTGTCGTTCAAAGTATTAACACTGTTCAAGTCTGTTTCATTCCTTTACTGAACAATCCCAAATTTCAGTGACCATGAGGAAGAAGACCTTTTAAAACATTTTGGGATTAGGAGAACATGCTTGTAAAAGCATTTCATCCTTTTCTCACATTGTCTTCTTCTCTTTTAAAGACAAATCTGATTATTTGAGCCACATTTCATCAGTCGTCTGTAAAATGCTTTCTATTTGGATGAGTGAAACATTTTGTCGTTTGTTAATAAGTTTAGCAAAGCTTCAGTACTTTTTCCCCAAAAAAGCTTTTCCGTAGGAGTGAAAAAACTTGTATACGTTTAGTATTGGTTTTAGACTAAAATATTGGGCAGATAGGGCATACAACGACTCTGCCGTTACTAGCCTTTGGAAGTAAACATTTTAAAGAAAGAAGTGATAGCCCTTAAAGGCAGCTATTTATTTTTCCATGATGTTTACCATACAACGAAACAAATGTTTTTCCTACAAATTCTTCACTTTGTATAATTCTAACCCATTACCAAACAATTCTTGGTTGTGACGATCCTGAAAGAGACTGTTGAAAACATTGTAAAAAAAGAAGGAAATTCTGGTAACTAGCGTTTTCTCTTTCTTTTCCACCTTTTCTTTTTACTATTTTTAATACAGAAACCGTCATTTCAGTTACATATACTTGTCGTCTGCAAGTACTTTTCATTTGGGCAAGTCAAAAAAATTGAAGTTTGGTAATGAATTAAATAGAATTTGGTAGGTCTATGCCAATTTGTTTCATTCTTTTAGTCAGAATTTATTATAGTATGTCATGTAGGCCTAACTTGTAACATAATTAAAGTTCGCTGCAATCCCTGTAAGCACACGAATGTTCTCGTCTTTGTAGTAAGATTGCAATACCACTTATAAAAAAAAATGTACCGCCTGCCTTGTTAGCTTGAAGTAGTTAGCGTATCTGACTCGTGACCTGGTTGTTGCGAGTTCGATATCCGGTTAAGGCAAACTTTCCCTCCGTCGATTTTTCGCCACTTGCCTCTGATGCATGTGAAAAAAGCAATCAGTGGCTTGGAACGAAAGTTGTGGGAAAGCCAGGAAACACATCCGTAGGTGCAATGACCGCCGTGATATAACGTAAGCTGTCATTCCAATACAAACAAAAAAGAGAAATGTACTCTCGATTTTACCATTGAACTGATATCCCCATATCTCAGTGTTGTAACATAAAATTGGTCAATATTTTTCCAAAGACAAAAGTGAGACTGAACCGTACTCAAAGCATTTGCAGACGACAAATTGAATGTCGTCTGGGTAATGAGATAGTCACTGAAATGGTAGAAACATTGTGGGTATAGGAGGAAATGCTGATTTTCAGAATTTTCTACTTTTCCCATAATGCTATCAAACGGTTTCTTTCTTCGGGACGTCAAAAAGCGGGATTGTTTCGTTGACGAGATAAGCTAAACTGTCGAATAATTATGGAACATACATGTATCTGACGTGTTGAAATTCATCAAACACATGAAAATCAGAATCATGAAAATTAACGATTTTAATTGGATGTAACGTAAGAGATTCTAATTACATAACTGTAAATAAATCTTTCGGGATTTTCGTAGATAGGTTGAGAAAATTTTCACAGTAAATAGGAATCCTTTAAAGAGACATCTACTTTGGATTTCAAAGTAAAAAAAAAAACCTCTTGTAATTATGAAAGTGAAACTTTCCTGGATCCAGATTTTCACACAAAAAAACAAATCAGTATCATACAATATCACTTCTTTGTTAACCCTTCACAAGACGACATAGACTTAGACACGTACAAATTAAAAGCATTTGCAGACGACAAAAAAAAATCTGGCTCTCATAATGAGATTCGGGAATGAGAGAAACGTTGTGGAAAAAGGGAAAAGTGTTGGTTACTAGTATTTACTTATTTCCCACAATGTTTTCGAAAGCATTCTCTCTCAAGGACATTAAAACTTCTGGTACAAGGTTCAACGAGGAAAAAAAAACACAATTACTAGAAACCCTTTCCCACGGCCTGTACCGTGAAACTCGGTTTTGTTGACAAATCTTTCTTGTCTTACATGATCCAAGTTTTTTTAAGGATGGTAATGGCAGATTTCCTTTGGTATATTTGTATGGTATATGAGCCACGTCCTGGGAAAAGGGCGATTTAATGCATCTCGGCCAAGCAAGTCATCATATAATGTTTAATACATCAAATCCATTTTGTCTAACAATCGAAAATTGACCGATAGCAAAAAGTTTAGACTCAGGTCAGCCTGCTTGGAGTGCGTAGGCTGACATGCACAGATTTTTTTAGATGTATTTAACCTCCTTTTCAAAGAGCATGGCTCCTTTAGATATCAGCCATGCTCTGTGAAATGGGGGCTTAATGCATCTTCGAAAAGTATCGACCCAGGTAAGCCTGCGCAGTCCGCGCAGGCTGACCTGGACTGAAACTTTTCGCAATTGGACAATTTTCTGTATGTCCAAGGACCAGTGTATCTCATGATTAAGTTCGTTGTTGAAAAAAAGTGGATATTATTGGTCAACGAGCAGGTGATTGCTTGCTCGATACCATGGATCAGGGAGATGCATTAAGGCCACTTTTGTCAGAGCATGGCTCATATATTTTTCTTCTCTGCAATGTCTTTTCACTTTATTTAACAACGTATATCACGATTTTTTTCTAACGGACAGATTTAGAAAAAAAAAATGCACATACAAAGCTCATCATGTCTCTAGAAGATTATAGTTAAAGAAAGATGTGGGTAACCGTGCTCGTTTCTGAGAAATTTGCCTTTGAAAAAGGTATATATACAGTTCCAAAATTCAGCTGATATTGGATTTTAAGCGTCTTTCTTTAATAGCCAATTAAACAGGAAAATTACAGGAAAAATATACAAATATACATCATTTTAATAAAAATTCATATATTTTTGCACAAAAAATATATAAAAGCCTGGTTAATATATAAATATGCATATTATATATATAGACCATTGAGTTAAAAAGGGAGATAATTTGAAGGAATTAAGGGTTAATCTTAAACAGATATACATATACTTTCTAACGGACAGATTTTTCTTAGAATTGCCACACTTATAGTATTTATAATTCTAAACAAGAAGAAAAAATAAAAATGACACCTATCCGTGTTTATTTCATCAGAAAACAAGGTTGAAGGTCACCTTGAAAAAAATAGGATAAAAGCTCAGCAGACATAGTGGGAAAAGGAGAAATTGCTCAATAGGAGCGATTTCTCCTTTTCCAACAATAATTTTCAAAGTGGAAACAGCTATACTTCCACAGTTTTAAATTTCCTGCCTTTGTTTCCTTGTTTGGTGTGTAACGCCGTGTCAGCAGCATTTAAATTATTTCACGGTGACAGTTCAAACATCCATCTTTTTCTCTTCACCAATACTACCCGAAGAAAGTGATACTTGTTTTAGTGCACTAATAGTATTACCATTATGTGCAAAAAATACATAGGTTCACTTTTGATTCAATATCAACGACAAAAATACATGCGCAGTAGGATGCGCACGAAAATTTGTCATATACGTCGTTAAGAGTGACTGTAAAGCCTGTGAACAACTTCTTTTGAACGGCCGCTGACACGAAAACATTTGAAAACATTCTGTGGAAAGAAGAAAATGCGGCTCACCAGCGTTTTCTCCTTTTCTCTGTCTCCTTTTCTGATAATATTTTCCACCCCTTCAGAGGCAGCTCCCACCATTTAAGCTTCACTTTATTTGTCGTCTGCAATTTCTTTCGCTTTGCACAAGTTTCATTTTTTCATCGTCTGCTAAAGAATTTAATGTTAACTCTTTGCAAGATGAAAAAAATAAGACCGGTCCAAATTGAAGGCATTTGCAGACGATAGTTTAAATGTAGTACAGATGATGGAATTTGTTTCTGAAAGAGTAGAAAACAGTGTGGGAAAAGGAGAAAATGCTGGTTACCATCATCTACCACAATCTTTTCCAAAGACTATCTTCTTTTAAAACTTCTAAAACGGGATTGTTTGGTAAAGGGTAAACTGCTGGCCCATTTGCAGTTTTTGACCTCCATCAAACCAACAAATTATCCGATTCCGGCTATTTCTTTGCCGAAACGGGGCTTAACACATCTCCATAGATGCATGATACCAAGCAAGTCATCAAATGATCATGGAACCATAAAGCTCATTTTGTCTAACAACCGACGGAATCATAAGGTAAAGTTGTCCTTGGAGATGCAGTAAAATAGCAAAAAAGTTTCGGCCTACGTCAGCCTGCGCAGTACGCAGTACTGTGCAGGCTGACCAGGGTCGATACTTTTTGCAGATGCATTAGGTCCCCTTTTTACAGAGCATGGCTGAGGGAAAAAAAAACAAGAGGACCATGATGGTCCTAAATCGCTCACCTGAAATGCAACTCAGCTGTCATTGTTATGGCCACTTGCCTCTTGTTTTTTGGTGGAATGTTTTAGTTTTGAAAATGATTCATCCATATGACAATACCAAAAATCAGAGCAGGTAAGAAAATGATAGAGCCGAAATTATAGGCCCTAGAGTGTAAACGATGGAATTGTCATCAAGATCCCCTATTTTGACGCTTTTAGCTTGTCCCCATTTTGATCAGATTTGTCCTTAGGTCATTATGAACATCCAGGGAAATTTTGAGTATGACTGAGCCAGAATTGTGGTTGCTGAGTGTGTTCATGTTCATGTTCACAACCTTACAAACATTCTGTAAAGATTTCCCACTTTATCTCTATGTGAAATCCGAGACCAACAACATAGGGCTAATTTTCACACCAGGGCCATAATTTTAAGTATTTTGGTAGAGGGCCACTAGATGATGCTACATGCCAAATATGAAAGCTCTAGCCCTTACGGTTTGGGACAAGAAGATTTTTAAAGATTTCCTTCTTTATCTCTATGTGAAATCCGAGACCCCACAACATAGGGCCAATTTTAACACTAGGGCCATAATTTAAAGTATTTTGGTAGAGGGCCACTAGATGATGCTACATGCCATATATGAAAGCTCTAGCCCTTACAGTTTGGGACAAGAAGATTTTTAAAGTTTTTTTCTTTCGGTTGCCATGGCAACCAGAGTTCTTCATGGAATTAAAATCTTTGAAGTATTCTGAAAGTGCATCACCTAAGGATCATTTCAGTGAAGTTTCATTGAAATCTGATTGGCGGTTTCAGAGGAGAAGACTTTTTAGTAATTGTTTACGGACGGATAGACAGACGGACAGACGGACGGACGGACAGACGGACAGACGGACGACGGACATTGACCAATCACAATAGCTTACCCGAGCACTATGTGCTCAAGTGAGCTAAAAATTGAAAAAAAAAGTGTTGACACTTATTAGAATACTTCTTACGAGCGTATTTTAATCGGTGGAACTCTTTAACTTAAACGTGCGTTTAGACTTGCTACCAGACCACACATAAACAAAAATCAATGGCACCATACATGAAGTAGGCCTACAATCAGATACTTTTACGGACAGTATAAATCAAGATCATACTGCACAGAACGTTTTGTCAAGGGTTAAACAGCGAAATAGATGGAAATTTCTAGCTAAAATTACAAACCCAAATACTGCGATTTCAAATTAATGTCTTTTTCCTAAATGCGCACCCTATGTTACTAAAAATATCTTAACGTGTGGGAAATCCTAGGAACACTTCATGACGTCACTATATAGGCCAGGCTGCTTGACATACTTTCGGTCACACAAGCAGCTTTGGAAAACCCCAGCTGCATTTTCGATTTTTTTCTTCAATAACCGAAGGCGCAAAGTAGATAAATATTAAAGTAGGTACAGTGCGAACATCGTGCCCTGTACAAACTCAAACTCAAACTTTTGCTTGCTAAACGAAGTCATTTGGCTTAGAATCGTATACGTCATTAAAGGCGTTTGTTTGAAATGGGGGAGTTGTGTTTTTACTTTAGAAAAAATGTTTTCCGACACATTAATGTACTTAAACACATATCATTTTGGCAATTCTTTCTTAACATGGACCTATCTAAATTGCCTACATCAGAATTGTCTCTGAAACCAGTTGTCTCGTGATAGTGTTCTTTGGCGCCCAGACACTTTATCCTTAGGGCGCAAAGCACAACTTATGTTACGTTTATAGACAGTGACGATCAAGAACAGAGCGCACAGAACCTAAAATCTGATCCTGTATTGACACTGTCCTCTTTTTTTGACACGCTTTGGCTAGAACTACCTTGAAATAGTTTAAAGGCTGAAACCCAATTCATGCCACGAAAAGTCACAAATAGGCCTAAGGAACTGCAGGCACGCCGCCTCCGTTTTAGGTAACTCATTCTGCTCCTGGCAGGAGAATAATCAACCGATTACATTGTGGAACAATTCAGCAACAGTTGTGGGAAAAAATAGAAAACTATGGTCGGTCAAACATAACGAACCAAAGATGAAAAAATTGATACGAATAAAACACATCGCTGCAAAAGAGGAAAACAGCACCCCACCCCCTTCATAATAGGTGCTACTTTTGTTACTTTGCCACAGAGTTTTAACCCTTCACTAAACAATCTTGTCTTTTCACGACAATGCCTGAAGAAGGTTGAAATAAAGAAAACCCTGGTAACTCACCGTGTCCTTCAAGATTTCTATTCAGTTTTTAAAGAAAAATACCATCGTTTGAGACATATATATTGAACAGCAAAAGAAACTTTACAAAATATACTTCTTATTTAATCACACAATAATAGTAAATTTTTTTCAAAATAAATATAGCAATTTAACAAACATTCATTAACAAGTAACGCCTTTCATTGAAATTGGTCGAGCTTCACGAAATCTGTTTGTGTTAATAGCAGGTATGCCCACTATTGCCCAAATCTATGAGTACGATCCGTCCACGCATCTCCGTCCACGCATCAAACTGACATGACATTGTACACCACCAACAAACACTCCGTTTCCTCAACACAAGCGTCAGCAAAGCGTTCTCCTCTCCTTGTGTAAAATCTTGTACAAACAGAATATGCATCTGATTGCTAAATAATTACATTATGCCCGTCCAGAAGTCTCCATCGCAAATGATGATGTGCCAAGGCTAGTCGTACTTGTCGATGTCTTTGTGTCAATACTGAGCCATAATTTGGTTGCCTCGGACAGATCCCCGTGCTGACTAGGCATACTGCGTACTGCATCCACGCTGACCTGGCCTCCTTATAGTGTAGGAGGAATGACGGTGGCCGGTTGAAATTTTTTTCTTTGCGACGCCACCCATAGGAAACGGAAGTCGCCTGCTGTTGTTACATGGGAAAGGCCTGAGCGAGGCCCATCAGAAGTACTGCCAGTTTGTCTAAAAGCTAGCTCTCAGTAATTTGATGGCAGCTTGAGTACACCCAAAGTCTCGCGATTTTTGGAACAGGCCTGTTACACTGAAGCAGGCCAATTGCATGTTCGCGTTGACTTTGACGTTGGCGTGCCATGTACGAGTAAATGGTGGTAATTTTGAGCCGTTCTAATGTTGTTTAGTAAGTCTAACCTTGATTATCCAGATAACAACTACATATCAGCAAGAAACCATTCAATCAAATGCGCATACGCGTTTCATGCTTATCGGTTAGTCTGGACTTACGAACTTCTTGGTTGAGCGCCTAAAAATTAAAATTTAACCTATGCTTTTTTTTAGAATTTTATATGGGTATGCCGAAAACAAGTAAAATGGATACAGTTTACAGATACATCAGAAGATTATTGACCTTAAATGAACGTAAAGATTTTTTTCTTGCTGAGTATATTAACTGTCTTCTGCAAATGTATTCAATATGGACTGGTCTAAAATTTTGTAGCCTGGTAAAGATCAAGCCCTAAAAATATCTGCAGGCCGTTCTAAGATAACAGTTCTACTCATTATTTCTTATCGACTGTGAAAACTGTCTTTAGAACTCACAATGTCAATGTCGTTGCTTACTTCCAAGAAATCTAACCGGTAATTTTGTCACAGTGTTTTTAGCTGGGTGATTCGGAAGCTTGATCCTTTCACAAACTACGAATTTCTGACTTTTCCAAATTAAAAACATAATGCAGACGACAAATTTAAAATTTGGTACAAATGAGCTGAAGTTCTCATCTGCGGTAGAAAACAATGTCGGAAAATGAGAACCTGCTAGTTACAAGCAATTTCCTTTTTTTCCCCACTATATTTTCAAAAGGTCTCTCCCTCAGGGTCGTAAAAACACAGCACTGTGTGATTAAGGGTCAGTCCCGTATATAACGGAATCCCGGGCGAACAAGGGACCAATGATGCCAGTGGTTGACGCTCTACCAACAAAGAGTAGGACCGGAAGTATGCATTGTTTGTGACTTTGGATTCTGTACAGTGAGGGTCTGTCACGTGGTGTTAAAAATTGTGTTCACACGGTAAGTCAAGTAGGTGCTTTTTCATTTATTTTGATAGTTATTATAAAATATTCATATATTTTTGTGAAAACATGTCAAAGTTTTGTAACAAAGTCGAGTGCAATATTTCTTATCCTTCGTTTAAAATGGCATGTTGAGAATAGAAATCTAAACAGTCATTTGTAAGCGGTTAATAGATCTCAGGTGACTGTAAAACCGAAAATTTCTCAACGTGCCATGTTAAATGAAGGATAATGAAGATTTTAATCCACTTTGTTTCCAAACATTGACATGTTTTCACAAAGATATGAACAAAGAAACTGTTTACACATTTTCCTTTGAGGAAATAGGTTTTACACGACGTGTATAACAAATGTTCACGCGCATCCTTGTGCGCATGTGTTTTTGTCATAGATACGGATAAAAAGTGCACAGGTCCATGTATTTTTTGCACATAATTATGATAATACTATTGGTGCACTGAAACAAGTAGCACTCTCTTTGGGTAGTATTAGTAAAAAGAGAAAAAAATGGATCTGTGGACTGTCATCTTGAAATGATTAAAATACTGTTGACACGGCGTTAGGGATCAAAAGAAAACAAAGGCAGGAAATTTAAAGCCGTGGAAGTATAAATCTAACTATTTCAACTAGGCTTCCATATATTTTTTGTGAAAAACAAAATGAATTTTCATTAAAATAGTGGATAGTTGTATATTCTTCCGGTATTTTTTCCTGTTTAACTAACTATTAAAGAAAGGCGGCTTTAATCCAGTATAAGCTAAATTTTAGAACTACATATATCTTTTTTCAAAGGCATATTTCTCAGAAACTAACAAGGTGACCCAAATCTTTTTTACTGTAATCTCTAATCGACATGATGAGCTTAGTATGTGCAAAGTTAAAAAAAAAACTGTCCGTTGAAAAATTTGTGATATACGTCGTTAATATTGAGTAATCGAATAAAATCGGCATCGTGATTGGACAAAATCATCTGTATTTTTAGCATAGTCAACTGATCAAGGCATCTTTATTGCTATAAGGAAGGTTCACAGCGCACATACATGTTCCTGATATGGTCCGTACATATCAAACAAATAGCTGGATAAGGACATTTGATAATAACTATCAAAATTAAATAAATGAGATAGCACCAGCTCGGCTTACCGTGTGAATACAATTTTAACACACAAGTGACAGGCCTTCACAGTACAGAATCCCAAGTCACATACAATGCATACTTCCGGTCTTACACTGTGTACCAGGCGCGTTGCTCCTATACCCGAGCACGTGATTGAACCCACATGATTCCGTCCTATGGCAAATCTGCCAACTAACAAGTAAAGTAATTAGTTGTTTATTTATGCTTATAGATCTAAACGTCTAAACACACACACACACACACGCACACGCACACACACACACACACACACACACAAGTTTGTTTGTATGGTGTTTAACGTCGTTTTGAACATTCTATCAGTTATATCGCGGCGGCTAGTGTATCTATCCATGTGTTCCTGGAATTTTTGGTGCAAGGTCTTCAAGCAATATTCTTCCCGAGCTAGAGGCTGGTTTCACATATAGTCATCGTCGAAACTATGATCAATGATGACAGAGGAATAAATACTGTTGTAATGACAATCATCGATTCCCGGAAAGAAATTACCCGAACTGGGGAATTGAACTAGCAACCTCTTGGTCTCTAGACATGTACTTTACAAACTGAGCTAGACGGCTCGGCTCAGAACGCCCAGACTATCCCAGCATGCACCCTTTCTTAAAAACTTTTCAAGAGGCTTGCCATCCGGATTGCCTTCCTCAAATGGACTCGACATTTTTAAAAGTAGTCGAAATAGACTGCGAAACCAAGATCTTTTTTTGCGATATCTGACCTCGATCTAAACTGTTCAAAGTGGCTCTTTAACCTGTTACCACACACTGCCGCCAATTTACGACTTAATGAAGAAACCGTTTGAAAAAATTGTAGGAAAGGAAGAAAATGCTGGTAACATTTTCTCCTTTTTCCACAATGTTTTACACCCTTGCAAAGACAAGCCCTATGATTTAAAAAAAAAAACATGAAAAATGTGGCCTGCGACTGCTATTAATTTGGAGATGTTTAATAAATTGCCGTGTGGTAAATATTAACGTTTCAAGCGCAAAAGGCGAAAACGATGGATTTTCGTGCAGTCTGATCTTTGGTCCATGTCGTTTGCATGTTTTATCAATCCCATAAGATATATATCTTTCTGAATTTCGGTGGATTGTATTGTCAGAAGTAGACAGAGGTCAAGTTACATGTTTGGCCCTGAAAGAGCTAAATTACTTCTGAAGATTCCAATGATCAAAATTGGGAAGCGTTCACAGCGAGTGACATAGATTGACTTGGCGAGATAGGTAAAGTTAGCTACTAGTAGCCAGCTATTAGTAGCCCGCTACTTGTTCAGGTTAAGTTAGCTGCTGGTAGCCAGCTACTAGTAGCCAGCTACTTGTTCAGGTAAGGTAAGTTACTTGTAGCCAGCTACTAGTAACCAGCTACCTGTTCTGGTAAAATTGGTTATTTGTAGCCAGCTTCTGGTAGCCATCTTCTAGTAAGCAGTCACTTGTAAAGGAAAATCTGGCAATTCGTACCCAGCGACCAATGTATAGGTAATTAAAATGGAGATTTTTTATTAGTTTCCTAAAGGTACAAGTAGCTGGCGAGCCAATTGTCGACGCCTTAAACGAAATGCTTTTCTTCCATCCAGAATATTATATAAATGCACCAGAACAATCAAAATCAAATAATTTCCTGTATTAAAGGGTCAAGCTACGAGATCTGTCAATAGGATTTTTTTTTCACATTTGTTTTCAGTCAGGGATTCAAAATGTACAAGTAGCTGGCGAGATTAAGACAAACATTTCAAAATATTTCAACGAATCGCATTCACTGTACTACGGAGAAATTAAAAATATCATTTTCAATTCGTTTTAATAATTAAAGGGGCCAGCTACTCGTCATGAAAGTAGGGACATTTTTCAATTTCACTCAGAGAGGAATTCAAAGGTACAAGTAGCTGGCGAGTCTAAGAGCTGTTTTTAAAAACTAAATGCCTGTTTCACATAAAGGGGATGATAAATGCAATAAAATAGTCAAAATTTAATAACTTCCAGCTATTAAAGGGGCCAGCTACTGATTTGAAAATGGGACAACTTTCCAGTTTTGCGAAATAATGATTTAAAATGTTCAAGTAGCTAGCGAGATTTAGAGAGATTTTTCAAAATATTTCAACGAATCATATTGAGGATACTAAGGAGAAATTAAAGATATCAAAATCAATCCATTCTTATTCATTAAAGGGGCCAGCTACTCGTCATGAAAATGCGGATATTTTTCAATTTTACTTAGAGTGAAATCAAAAGACACATGTAGCTGGCGAGCCTAAGAGCAATTTTTTACATTGAATGCTCGTTTTTAATAAAAGAGACTATAAATGCACAAGAAAACTCAAAATTGAAGCATTTCCGGTTTTTAAAGGGGCCAGTTTCTTGATCTGAAAAATGGGACAACTTTCCACTTTTGCGAAATAGTGATTTAAAATGTACAAGTAGCTGGCTAGATTTAGAGAAATTTTTCAAAATATTTCAACAAATCATACTGAGGATACGTAGGAGAAATTAAAGATATTAAAACCAATCCATTCCTATTCATAAAAGGGGCCAGCTACTCGTCATAAAAATTCGGATATTTTTCAATTTTACTTCAAGTGAAATTAAAAGGTACAAGTAGCTGGCAAGCCTAAGAGCGATTTTTGAAAGTGAATGCTTGTTTTGAATAAAGATGACTATAAAGGCATGAGAAAACTCAAAGTTGAAACATTTCCGGTTATTAAAGGGGCCAGCTACTTGATCTGAAAATAGGACAACTTTGCACTTTTACAAAATCATGATTTAAAATGTAGAAGTACCTGACTAGATTTAGAGAGATATTTCAAAATATTTCAACAAATCATATTGAGAATATTAAGTGGAAATTAAAGATATCAAAATCAATTAATTCTTATCATTTAAAGGGGCCAGCTACTCGTCATACTTTTCAATTATACTCGCGGATATTTTTCAATTATACTTAGTGTGAAATCAAAAGGTACAAGTAGCTGGCGAGCTTAAGAATGTATTTTGAAATTAAATGATTGTTTTGAATAACAGAGACTATAAATGTATGAGAAAACTCAAAATTGAATCATTTCCGATTACTAAAGGGGCTAGCTACTTGATTTAAAAACGGGACAACTTTGCTGTTTTTCGAAGTAATGATTTCAAATGTACATGTAGCTAGCGAGAATAAAAGAGATTTTTCAAAATATTTCAACGAATCATATTGAGGATATTTAAGGGAAATTAAAGATATCACAATCAATCCATTCTTATCATTTAAAGGGGCCAGCTACTCGTCAGGAAAATGCGGATATTTTTCAATTTTACTTCGACTGAAATCAAAAGGTACAAGTAGCCTGCGAGCGTAAGAGCGAATTTTGAAATTGAATGCTTGTTTTGAATAACAGAGACTATAAGTGCATGAGAAAACTCAAAATTGAAGCATTTCCGGTTATTAAAGGGGCCAGCTACTTGATCTGAAAATGGGACAACGTTGCACTTGTTCGAAATCATGATTTAAAATGTACAAGTAGCTGACTAGACTTAGAGAGATATTTCAAAATATTTCAACGAATCATATTGAGGATATTTAGGGAAAATTAAAGATATCAAAATCAATCCATTCTTAATCATTAAAGGGGCCAGCTACTCGTCATGATAATGCGGATATTTTTTAAAGCCTTTGAACGATTTTTTAAATTAAATGCTTGTTTTGATTGAAGAAGACTAGAAAGGCACCAGAAACCTCAAAATTAAAGTATTTCCGGTTATTAAAGGGGCCAGCTACTTGATCTGCAAAAGGGACAATTTAGCACTTTTGCGAAATAATGATTCAAAATGATGGGAGTCAATAAGGTCTATGTTGAAATGTGTATTTAAGCATTTCTATTTACTTGCCCCCAGTTTGTCATTTTGTATGTCCGTCTCTCTTTATCTGTCTGCCTGTCTGTGTTTATTTTCTGTCTGTCCCTATGTTTCTGTCTGTCTGTCTCTGTCTGTCTGTCTCTATCTCTGTCTGTCTCTTTCTCTCTCCGTCTCTCTCTCTTTCTCTCCCTCTGTCTCTCTGTCTCTCTATCTGTCTCTAATTCGTTTTCCGTCTCTGTCTCTTTCTTCTTCTCTCTTTGTCTCTGTCGCTCTGTATCGCTTTCTCTCTGTCTCTGTCTATCTGTCTCTGTCTATCTGTCTCTCTGTCTCTATCTCTGTGCCTGTCTGTGTCTCTCTGTGTCTCTCTGTGTCTCTGTCTCTGTCTCTCTCTCTCTCTCTCTTTCGACTTCTCTATGCTGCTAACGGTTTTTACAATGTTAACAAATGTATGTCTACATCTACGTGACATGTGAGATTCGGGTAAAGACTTCTCAGGCAACATGGCAACGTTATGATGTTAAGTAGCGACATCGATGACGTCGTTTTGGCGGGAATTCCAGTGATGGGCTCTCCAAGACTAAAGGAACGCGCTGACGTCATTATGAGGTAACATTGGCGAGCTCATTTGAGCAATATTTTTTATTAAGTTCTCTTTTTTTCGTAGAATCTCCTAATTCATTAGTAATCAGACGCCATTTTTTCTGAGTCACATTGCATTAGACATTGGGTTAGACGGGTTTACTCAACGGAAAATTTACCTTTTGAACTGGTTTTTTGCTACATTGAAAATAGAAAATGAAAATGACCATTTTTGACCCCCCTGTTGTACTTTTATTGGCAAACCCACAATTTTGTGGTTTGTTGCTGTCAAATATACGTCCAGTGGCCTACTCAAGAAGCTAAAAAGAAATTGGCATCTCAATCGATTGCGTTTTTTGCTATTCCACCTCAAACACAACTACCCTTGGAAAACCACAGTGGAAAAAGGCCCTTCCTGGTGTAGACCATGTTCCTTTACGTAGGCACGGACACAAAATAGTTCCCCATGAAATAACAAACTTGCACTCAGTTTCCACAGGAATCATCAAAACAATGCAGTAGAAGTGCTTGCTGTCAAATTTTCAAATGGGACTACTTTTGACTACTATGACCCGGAAGGAGTTCGCAGTGGTGTCACTCCATAAAAAACAGCAGTTGGTCAAACACAGAAGGGTTTCGAATGAGGAGAGACCATGAACAACAACTTCCGGCAAATTCTGATTGTATCGAACGGACCTTGCTTTCAAAGCGGAAGTTTCACAGACCAAGAGTACCGTAAGTCGGTGTCGAATTATCATTCGACCCCGATATAAAAGGTAAGCAATTTATATAAAAAATTGCTCAATGGCCCGCCAGCTACTTGTACCTTTTGATTTCACTCTAAGTAAAATTGAAAAATATCCACATTTTCATGACAAGTAGCTGCCCCCTTTAATGAATAAAAATGGATTGATTTTGATATCTTTAATTTCTCCTAAGTATCCTCAGTATGATTTGTTGAAATATTTTGAAAAATCCCCCTAAATCTAGCCAGCTACTTGTACATTTGAAATCATCATTTCGCAAAAGTGCAAAATTGTCCCGTTTTCATATCAAGTAGCTGGCCCCTTTAATAAACGGAAATGCTTCAATTTTGAGTTTTCACATGCATGCATAGTATCTTTTATTCAAAACAAGCATTCAATTTCAAAATCGCTTTTAGGCTCGCCAGCTACATGTACCTTTTGATTTCAATCCAAGTAAAATTGAAAGATATCCGCATTTTCATTAAAGGAGCAAAAGTACAAAATTGTCCCATTTTCATATCAAATAGATGCCCCTTTAATAACCGGAAATGCTTCAATTTTGAGTTTTTTGACGCATTTATAGTCTACTCTATTTTAAACAAGCATTTAATTACAAAAATCGCTCTTAGGCTCGCCAGCTACTTGTACCTTTTGATTTCACTCTAAGTAAAATTGAAAAATATTCATGACGAGTAGCTGGACCCTTTAACGAATAACAATGGATTGGTTTTAATATCTTTAATTTCTCATAAGTATCCTCAATATGATTCGTTAACTTATTTAAAAATATCTCTAAATTTAGCCAGCTACTTGCACGTTTTTAATCTTTATTTCGCAAAAGTGGAAAATTGTCCCATTTTAGATCAAGTAGCTGGCCCCTTTTATAACCGGAAATGTTTCAATTTTGAGTTTTCTCATGCATTTTGAGTCATCTTTATTCAAAACAAGCATTCAATCTCAAAAATCGCTCTTAGGCTCGCCAGCTACTTGTACCTTTCGATTTCACTCTAAGTAAAATTGAAAAATATCCGCATTTTCATGAAGAGTAGCTGGCCCCTTAAATGGATAAGAATGGATTGATTTTGATATCTTTAATTTCTCCTAAGTGTCCTCAAAATGATTTGTTGAAATATTTTGAAAAGTCTCTTTTAATCTCGCTAGCTACTTGTACATTTGAAACCATTACTTCGAAAAACAGCAAAGTTGTCCTGTTTTCAAATCAAGTAGCTGGCCCCTTTAATAACCGGAAATGATTCTTTTTTGACTTTTCTCATACATTCATAGTATCTGTTATTCAAAACAAGCATTTTATTTCAAAATTCGCTCTTAGGCTCGCCAGCTACTTGTACCTTTTGATTTTACTCTAAGTAAAATTGAAAAATATCCGCATTTTCATGACGAGTAGCTGGACCCTAAAATGAATTTAGAATTGATTGATTTTTATATCTTTAATTTCTCCTGCATATCCTCAATATGATTTGTTGAAATTTTTTGAAAAATCTCTCTAAATCTAGCCAGCTACTTGTACATTTTAAATCATTATTTCGCAAAAGTGCAAAGTTGTCCCATTTTCAGATCAAGTAACTGGCCCCTTTGATAACCGGAAATGTTTCAATTTAGAGTTTTCTCATGCATTTATAGTCATTTTTATTCAAAACAAGCATTCAATTTAAAAAATCGCTCTTAGATTCGCCAGCTACTTGTACCTTTTGATTTCACTCTAAGTAAAATTGAAAAATATCCGCATTTTCATGACGAGTAGCTAGCCCCTTTAATAATTAAAAATGAATTGAAAATTATATTTTCAATTTCTCCGTAGCACAGTGAATGTGATTCTTTGAAAAATTTTGAAATGTCTGTCTTAATCTCGTCAGCTACTTGTACATTTTGAACCCCTGATCAAAAACAAATGTGAAAAAGATTTCTGTTGACAGATCTCGTAGCTTGACCCTTTAATACAGGAAATTATTTGATTTTGATTGTTCTGGTGCATTTATATAGTATTCCGGTTTGAAGACAAACATTACGTTTAAGGCGTCGACGTTTGGTTCGCCAGCTACTTGTATCTTTAGGGCACTAATAAAAAACCTCCATTTTAATAACCTATACGTTGGTCGTTGGGTACGAATTGCCAGCTTTTTCTTTACAAGTGACTGCTTACTAGAATGTGGCTTCCAGTAGCTGGCTACAAATAACCACTTTTACCAGCTCAAGTAGCTGGCTACTAGTAGCTGGCTACTAGAAGCTAACTTTACCTGAACAAGTAGCTGGCTACTAGTAGCTAACTTTACCTATCTTGACTTGGCGGCATTTGTCAGCCTTTCATTGACTTTGTCAGCACCAAATATATATAAACTCAACCTCTTTCGATGGCTGAAAATACAATCTACTTAAACTCAGTTTTATCCTTATGGCTTGACTAAACAAGCGGGCTGTATAGATCAAAATCAGACTGCATGGTCTGTGCAGTCTAATCTTGATCTATGCCGTCTGCAAAAGCCCCTCTTTTCGTCTATGGCGCTGAAAGTGTTGAAACAGATTAATATTCAAGTAGAACTTTGGTACGACAAACAGCAATTAGCTAAAATGGTCATGTTATAATTAAAAACTGTCAAAAGTGATATCCACTAACAAGGCTATTAAGCCCTGACATTGAATATAAAAACACCGCGAATGCTGGGTGAGTTTCGCAGGCTAATATAGGTTGATTGAATAAATCCTCAACTATTGCAACGTGGATTTCTTTTTTGCATGCTTTTATAGCCTAAGGTACGTTGTTTTTCACAAAGAGCAGGAAACAACCTGGGAAAAGGAAAAAGAGACAAAAACATAAAGATCATTTTGGTGACAAAAATATATTTTAAGTTGTAAAACAGTAGATCTTGCACAAGCAGCTACGGACCAATTAAAAAAAAAAGATAAAAGCACTGTAGTTCGGACAGGAAATTGCGCTTGCAAAAGAAACTTTTCTTCTTATGTGGCGTAGCCCCTTTCTGACACATGATGAATATTTGTTTCACATTGATGGTTTCTCTGGACTTGGCCGCAGGAGTATACCAGATCTTAAAATTTAAAAGGTCTCCAGAAAGTGCCAGTATCGAGGATATAGTTTGTGCTTTAGAGAGATATGACGCCGATTTTGCTCGAGGTGTTGCGGTTAACTCTCGGACAAGGGCTTGCGACAGCTTACCTGAATCATGGTTTTCAAATCCAACGCAAGAAGAAAATCAGGTCTATTTCAACCTATACCTAACAGAGAATGTGTTTGAACCGGTAAGAATAACTTAATAATTTTAAGCAAGTTATCCGACAGTTTAGGTCCAAGATAAAATTGTGCAAAGCTTATTGGTATTGGTCTAATCTTTATCAATGCTGTTCTGAAAAGCATTTTAAATCGCTCGTTGTATTCTTTTGGCCTAAGTCATCTTGTAACGGATTTAATTTCTTCACCCGTGTACGTACATGTAGGTTCTGATTTAATACCTATAGTACCGTTTTATGTAAGTCCATACAGTTTCTGAACCTCTTTGCCGTCTATTCGATAAATCGTTACATGACAGCATCTCTCAGAATAATCTGAAAAATCTGCTTTAGTTCTAAACATTGGACATTACAGAACGTGTATAACTACTTCATTAGGGCTGTGCGATAAATTTGTTGTAAAAGTAAAAAAAGTGCACTTATTAACATCATATTTAGCATACATACATATAAAAAAAGTCTATACCCGGAACATCTTCAAAAGTTCATATAAATTCATAAAGAAATACATTTTCAACTGAGAATCACAAAACACATGGCTCCGGAAGCGAAAAAATAACGTCAACGTCATTATAAGTCAAGAGATCGGCGTACCTATTCTACATAATCCCGCCCGGCCGGGTAGCTCAGTAGTTAGCGTATCTGACTCGTGACTGGAGGTTGCGGGTTCGATACCCGTTTGCGGCAAACTTTCTTTCCGGCGATTTTTTGCCCCTCACCTCTGATCCATGTGAGAAAAGTAGTCAGTGGCTTTGGAAAGAAAATTGTGTCAGTACTGGTGTGAGAAAGCCAGGAAACACATGGGTACGTCACTGACCGCCGTGATATGGCCTAAGCTGTTAAAATGGCGTTAAACTCAATTGCAAATCCAATACAAATCTACCTAATCCCATCAAACACTCAGCGCGCTTACTCAAGACATCCCTAGATCCCGTGTAAGGATACCGGATGTACTGTGGAACAAGACACACATAATTCGTCTGATGTGCCATGCACTGAAAGTCGCCGGTCGTTATTCACCTTGTGACAGTCCTCATCCAAAATTTACGCCGTTACGCTAATCAACCGTACTTCACGAAGATAATCTTTAACGACGTATATCACAAATGTTCGCGCGCATCCTACTGCGCATGTGTTTTTGTCAAGGATAGTGAATTAAAAGTGCATTTATGTATTTTTCGCACATATAGTAATACTACTGGTGCACACTGAAACAAGTAGCACTTTCTTCGGGTAGTATTAGTAACGAGAAAAAAAATAAAAAATGGATCTGTGAACTGTCATCGTGAAATAACTAAAATACTGTTGACACGGCATTACACACCAAACAGGTATACAAAAGCAGGAAATTTAAAGCTATAGAAGTCTAGCTGTTTCCACTTTGAAACTTTTTGTTGGACAAGGAGAAATCGCTCTTTATGAGCAATTACTCCTTTTCCCACAATGTCTGCTGAGCTTTTATCCTATTTTTTCCTTGAAAGAATTAATTTCCGCAGTGACCTTCATTCCTTTTTTCTGACGAAATAAGCAAGGATAGGTGGCGTTTTTATTTTTTCTTATTGTTTAGAATTATAAATACTATAAGTGTGGAAATTTTTAGAAAAATCTGTCCGTTAGAAAGTATGCATTTATTAAAGATTAACCCTTAATTCGAGCAAATTATCTCCCTTTTTAACTCTATGGCCAATATATTACATGCATATTTGTATGTTTACCATGCTCAAAATCAGGCTTTTATATACTTTTGTGCAAAAAATAAATGGGTTTTCATGAAAATGATGTTTATTTGTATATTCTTCCGGTAATTTTCATATTTAATTGACTATTAAAGCAAAGCGTGTTAAATCCAATATAAGCTGAATTTGGAACTGTATATACCTTTTTCAAAGGCAAATTTCTCGGAAACGAGCACGGTGACCCATATCTTTTTTCACTCCAATCTCCTAGAGACATGATGAGCTTTGTATGTGCAAAGTAAAAAAAAAATCTGTCCGTTAAAAAAATTGTGATTTACGTCATTTAAGCGAAGTTCTTTTCTTTCCACTCCTGAATCGCTTAGACCACTTGAAAACAAATGAGCTACTACAGGAACTTGAACATGTCAACTCCTGACTCAGTTCTATGATCTGTTTGGTTTTTTACCTAGTCAAACACAAAATTTGCTTATTGCGCGTAGTTCAACATCTACTGAAGACGTCGATGCGTCAAAAATTAACTGACACTGACGAGACAAAACAATGTTATTACAGTAACCAACAGTTGTTGTTGTTGTTATAGTTGTTATGGACACGTTTTTAGCTTAAAATATCACAAAATGTGTTTTAAAACAAAAGTCCACCAATTTATCGAATAGCCCTCATATTGGCAATTATCTAATATTTCCTAACCATTCTGGTATGCGTTATATTAACTGCTGTACGATTACGAAAATCTTACCCTAAAATCTTATCCTCAGATTATCGAACAACAAAAACTTAAGCCTGTTTAACTGAAGACGTCGTATTATAAGTATCAAACTTGGTTGGTTCATACAAGAATGAAGAAATCTAGCCAAATCCGGTCATTAAGTCCGATCTGGTTCCTCCTGGTACATTCCGGTTGAGACCGATCCGGTTTGATTTGGTGGCTTTATTTACCGCTCATACCAATTTTCTGGTCACATTAGGAAATTCCATAAGAAAATGTTGTATGTTGATTTATGATTTAAAAAAAAGAAAAACAAAAAAGAGCATATCAGTTTGATGATTTGGCATTAAACTGTTTCTAGAGTTCACTTTATGATGAACTTTCCAATTTCTTTTTACTTTCTAATCGGATGGACGAGCTCGTAGCTAGACGAGACCTACATGCTGAAAAAAAAACAGGAGGATGGAAAAGTTTGCGTTTCGATGAATAAAAATTAAACTGATTTGAATAGGTGACCGACTTAATCTACATACGTATAAGCAAACATTTTCACATTATCGATGACATCTTGTTCAGTCTATGACTTTGTAAGTAGACATCGTTCAAACAGGAGTGGTTGAGATGTTGTATTTCATTTCAATAATGTTATATTTAACCGAATTACGATTTACAACAGAAAAAAATAATCTTTGGGATATTATCTGGCAGCTGTGTGGGATTTTTACATTTGAATCTGGTTCATTTTCGATGGCAATACACTAGCGATCTAATGATCGCTTGTCTAAAATTAGAAGCTCTTATTTTCATTCCGAAAAAATAATAGCCGTACGTCTTCAGGGTTCTTTTCTCGGTCACACACACACACACACACACACACACACACACACACACACACACACACCCACCCCCACCCACACACACACACACATGTGTTCTTGCAACTGGGCTTGAACCCACTAAGACAGCATAAGTAGGCATGGTGAATTGAACAAACAGTGAAAAAAATGAAGTGCAATTTCTCAAACCTAATTGTTTTGAATCCAGCCAAATTTGATAGGCTTTCAGAACGCCTTGTATTAAACAATCCTAGCAAATTTCTAAGAAATGTGACTAATAATGTGGACTTTGTTGTGACGATACTAAGTCATCAAATGGCTGCTTTTCCTGAACGGTTTTCTAGATTTTCTTCACTTTTAATAGAGTTCAATCCCTTGATGAATCAAATAATCTCTGCAAGTTTCACAAAATTTGGATCAATACTGTGGACTTCATTGCCTAAACAAGAAATGGACATTTTTCAACTTTGAATGGCTACTTTTCCCATACTGATTGTCAGATTTTTTCAAAATCAATAGGGTTCAAGCTGTTTATAATACAAAGCAACTGTGCAAGTTTCATGAAAATCCAATCACAAATGCTGACTTCATCGTGTAAACAAGAAATGGAAATCTTCAACTTGAAATGGCTACTTTTCCCATACTGTTTCTTGGATTTTTTTTTCAAAATCAATAGGGTTGAAGCTATTGATAGGATAAACAAGATGTGCAAGTTTCACGAAAATCTGACCACAAATGCAGACTTAATCGCGTAAACAAGAAATGGAAATTTTCAACTTGAAATGGCTACTTTTCCCATACTGTTTCTTGGATTTTTCGAAAAATCAATAGGGTTGAAGCAACTGATGAGATAGACAAACTGTGCAAGTTTCACGAAAATCTGACGGCAAATGCAGACCTTCGCGTAAACAAGAAATTGAAATTTTCAACTTGAAATGGCTACTTTTCCCATACCGTTTGTTGGATTTTTTTCAAAATCAATAGGGTTGAAGCTATTGATGAGATAAACAAACTGTGCAAGTTTCACGAAGATCTGATTACAAATGAAGACTTTATCGCGTCAACAAGAAAAAGACTAACGGATGGACGGACGGACGGACGGACGGACGGACGGAAACCACGCCATGACATAAGCTCTGCTGGCTTTCAGCCAGTAGAGCTAAAAATTGAGACCAAATATTGGAGAACAGACACTATATAAGAGAACACTGGACAAATATTTTAGACTTCGAAGTTTAAATGAAAGTGATGACAGCGATATCTAAGGTGAGCTATAGAACTATATTATTTGTACAAAAACAATTTCAGGGCCCCATATCTAACTAAAGTGAGGTATTGATGTCATACACTTGTCCGGTTATGTTTGCTGTTCTGGTCACTGCGAAACCGTCGGAGAAAGCCCAGCTTCAGAGCAAAAATTTAACACTACTGGAATAGGCAAAATGCTTTTTCTTGCGAAAGAAAATTTCTAATTTTCACTGTGAGAGTTGGTAAGGTAATTTTAAAAGACCTTGAAAAGTTTCATAAAAACTGATACGGGTGTTTCCAAATCCAGGGGGTCCCTATGAACTCAAACTACCAATACAATATAAATAGTTAATCGATAACTTGTGGTGTTTATTCACAATGCTTAGACAAGTGGATATAAATAGAAGGTATTTGTTTGTTTGTTTCGGTGAATGATCGAAATTTTTTCAACGAGTGAGCATCATCGGTAATAATTTCACGAGTGGCGCAGCCACAAGTAAACGTTTTACCTATGCTATTCACAAAATGAAATAATAGATGATAATCCTTTTTTTTTTTTGTATTAGATCCAATTGGCGTTACCCGATGTAACCAATTACTGCACAGTCTACATGTATTTTCAAACATTTTTTTAAAGCAGCGATTGCTTCTTCTCCAACGATATGTTAGACTTTCATCTAATCTTCAGAAAAAATATATATATCATATATAAAATTGAAAATTTCACTTTTCAACATTATGCAAAACAATGAGGAACACAAGGCTACTTTACATTACTTCTCCTCATATTGCACCACAATAGAGTTCTAATATTCATGTTCAGTACCTATTACGGCGTCTATGTTATTTTAACTCTTTACCAGACAAAATTTTAAGAGTGTCCAAATCCATAGCATTTGTAGACGATATAAATGCAGTTTAAAAACTGAAAGTCTTCTGCGTAAGGGTAGAAAACATTGTGGGAAAAGGGGAAAATGCTGGTTATCAGCATTTTCTCAATTTTCCTATAATGTTTTCAAAGTCCGTCTTCTACAGGGTCGATAAAACTCATAATGATTCAGCAAAGAATCAAAAGATCTTTCTTCTTGTTCATGTCTTTGTTTAAGACAAAAGCTGTGACTTGGAGTCTACCAGCGGACATATCTTTTGGCGCTACCATCACTGGATACGTCAGAACGGGGCAAGTTTCAAGCACTGGCGAGTAAGTATTTACGAGGCCATATACGTAAATATTTTCAGAGCTATTTAGCAATATATTAATCAAATTACAACTTACTAATTGGATAGGTTTACAAAATGTCGGTGCCATGGAAATGTCTCATGCCTCAGCCCGTTGCCTGCATCACTTGCATTTGGGCAATAATCTGATTTATGTGTGTGGGATTTATTTTTTAAGTCTTTACCAAACGACAAAATGAAAGTACTTGCAGAGGACAAATAAAATTTCCCTCAAACTATGAAATTTCTTTTTCAAAGGATAGAAAACTTTTTGGGAAGAAGAGCAATGCCGGTTAGCAGCATTTTCTCTGTTTTTACAATGTTTTCAAAAGCTCTCTTCCTCTGGGTCGTTAAACAGATGGAGATTTTTGAGGGTCAAAGAAATTAATCAAACAGTTACAATTTAATTATTTCCACGCACTATTTAAAGGGTCCATGTACATCTAAGGTTACATTATGGAGTTTAACCAACTCCATTCCGCCTTATTTCATTCCTATAAGAGTTTTTAGTATATGCCAAAGACGAGAGCAAGCAGCGGACTGCGGACTTCTATGAGGGATATCCCAAAAGAATTATACACTTTCCAGAAGTTACTAGTGTTACTAGTTATCCTTCCACTTTAATTATACTACATACCTTTACCATTACTGAAATGCTAGAAATGCTATGTATTTCAAATATTACTTGACCTATTTCTCAATATCTCACTTTATGGTATTCTATAACCATTTAATCAGACAAAAATTGGACTTTACTATGGCACTATCAAGTCTAATTGATGTGACTGGTTTGCTCTGAGGACGGGGAGGATTACCACCTTGCCTATTTGAAAAACAGCTCCCTTCTCTGAAACGATGTTTCTATATAAAAACAAAAGATAAAATTCTGTAACCTAAAATTCAACGATAGTTTCAGCACCATTCCAATAAATTTATCAGACTTATCGGCCCAGTAGAATTTCATCAGGAACAACTAACACTCCACTCTTTGAGCACAGATTTGACAATATCTGTATGCTTCAAACTAGTTTCAGGTTTCATAATCCTCTCACATAGACACTTAATTTTAATTTTCCATTTTTTACCGTAATAAGTGACAGTGACCTTGACCTTTGCTTAAGCCTAAAACTACAGTAACAACTAAAGCACAATCTGCATATCAAGAGCTTTCATAATGCAAAGTTTCATTAACATATCTGCAGAGTAGTTGAGATAATTACAGATTGATATAAATCTATGTACAAAAAAGGGCCAACTTTGACCTAAGGACCACATATATTTGGTAACTTTCATATTAGACCAAGAGATTATACCACTTACCGCATATTTCATACCTAGTCCTTGCAGCTTTAAACAAAAAGATTTTTGGAATTCTTCATATAACTTAATCTTTGAAAATGGGTCATTCTTAGCCGAGAACATAAATTGGACAACTTTGATAGGTGACTACAAGATGATACGTAGGATATAAGGCAATGGTATTTTAGACATTTTTCCTTTTAATTCTCCATAAAATTACTCTATGTAAAACCTGTGACCTCTACGGTAGTGCTGTGTTTGGCTATATGGGAAATACTGAACACAATTGAACAACAAAAGCCTTTGATGGATCTCCCTTAGTGCTGATACGTACAGAATGTACCCTTTCTAGACCTTGCTGTGTTAGAAAAGAAGATTAATGATGTCTTCGAGGCATGAATCAACAGAATATAGTAGCCCAAAGTTTACCTATCCAAAAGCAGATCAAAGGTAATCCCAAATCAATCATTTTAGTGGACTTCGTGTTGCCCCTGACACTTATAACCAGTACTAATATTAAAAGACATCTGACTCACTGTTCCAGAGGGAAATCACTTTTTAAAGGTTCTTGATAAATATAGTAACAGCAGCCATCTTGGTCACATGACCAAGACAAACAAGTTTAACAATTATTTCTTTTTAACACCCAACAGAAGCCTACTTAAGATATTTGATTTAATTTATCAAGCATTACCCGAAGAGAAAATATTTTAAGTAATTGTGGACGGACGGACGGACGACGGACAGCAAGCGATCACATTAATTCACCTCAAGCAGTCTTTATTTCAGATGAGCTTATAAAACCTTGTACAAATGTACTTACGATTAGCGATATCTCCATGTAGGTAGTAAAATGTGCACGTGATTTTTAAGGATAGTCCGTGCTCGATTTAAAGGGGAAATGCAAAGGCATTTGATACTGCTAACGTCTAAAATTCAACGAAATGAGGAGCTCTTGGTCATGGCGTGAGTTGCCTCGTGACAAAAGTATTCAAATCACTACCCTATACTCACAGTTTACACGGTCACCCAACAGAAAGGAGATGATAGACCTTTTATTACATACAGTACATGCTTTGACAATAAATTTCGAAACAGTGTCCCTTTAAAGGGCAAATCCTAAAATATTTGCACCAGACTGTTTTTTTCCTTTAATCAGCTGCAAATGATGTCAGTTAAACATGCGTCTGCCATTTTTCATAAATACCACCCTGTAACATGCCATAAACCACGGCCGAATTGTCACGCTGATATACGGCCCTAAAAATGGTACATGGCTTACTTCCCCTGATTCGCTTATCTCCCGTGCATGTGTGACGTCACTGTCGAGTCAGTCTGTGTATACCGTCAGTAGACATACAGTAGGAACGCGGATGATTGTATGCAGATATCTGAGTATCAACTGAGAATTGAGCCGAAAAAATGCTAAATTGTGCAGCCTATTGCTGCAACGTCGATTCGGGAACTCATACAATTAGTATGTTCAAATTTCCAAAGGAATTAAAAAGGAGGAAACTATGGATTCAAGAACGTTTAAACCGGGGCCGGACAGTAGCGACAGATTTTTTGCCATTTTTTTGTTCATTCGAAATTGTGTCTGAAATACTTCGATGACAGTCAGTTCTTAATAAGTCAAAAACTCGCAAAAGAAGTTGGTTATAGGAATTTTAGGCTGCGGTTAAAACCAGACGCTGTGCCGACATTACTCGAAACTCCGAGTCGAAAGGAAATAGGCCTTAAACTGAAACTCCGAAAGACAGACATTCCTCAACGGCAATTTCCAAAAAGGTATTCCAACATGAAGTAGGTAATTTCTTTTTTTTTTTTCTCGAAATTGGAATACATGAATTGTTATTCGTACTATTTTACCCTTTTCTACATTATCGCTTCATTCTGAACAAAGGAGAAATTGCTACCGTTTTCTCCCTTTTCCAAATGATTTCAACATTTAACAAAATTATAGATTCATCCAAAATCATAACTTAAATTTTGCAAATAACAAAGTCGACATTGTTCAAATGATGTTAACTTTCAAGGGATAATAATCATTCTTTGAACAGCAAACATCATTTTCTTCCCACACTGTTTTTCAAACACTCTTTCTTTGGGTATTGGAAACTAGATCTAGGGTTTGTATGGTAAAGGGTTAAGTCAGTATCTGGCTACCTTTAGTCACGGTCATAAATGTTAATCCATCACAAACCAGTTGAAACAATACAGGAAATGATTACATAACATTTGCATATCTCACCCCTTTACACTGTAATGTTTGTTGGTGACAGTAAACCCATGTTACAGCTTTTATCCCATACACTACTTCTCTTTGACATTTCACTCTTAAAAATGATTTGACAACTTACATGCATTTTGAAAAAAATTTTGAATTATATCTATACAATTTTGATTTGTGGATATTTCCTTGTTCCTATCCATATTATGTCTTCTAGACAGGCTACTGAGGAAAATGTTTTGAACATGTCAGTATAAAAATTCTGAAATTGCACATTTGACACAGGTCATTTTCTCTGATAATCAGACAAAAGTGAGGAAATTAAAAATAACACATTTTTTTTATATTAGGAAACAGAATGTTTTTGACCAGGCTCACACACCAATTCTTTTACCTTTTACCTCAAAATTCTGACCTTCAACCACCCTAATGGAGAAGGCTTTTGAGGACAGGGTGAAAAAAGGAATAAGTCCTGATACCCAGAGTTATCTTCTTTTCCTACAATATTTTCTACCCTCAAACCTATTGTCAAGGCCACATTTGATCTGTGGTCTGCAAATACTTTCGGTGTGGAGTGGACAAGTCTAAAGTTTTGCCATCTGTATAAGGGTTTAGCCTAACCCTAACCCAAATGATAAAGAAAAAAATTAGAATATTTCAGATCCACACCATTTAAATATGACCGATAAAATGTGATTGTTTATTGGAATTTAGTTTAACTTAGCTTAACCCTTTACCAAACAATCCTTTGTTTTAACAACCCTGGTGAAGAAAGAAAAACCTTTTGAAAACATTGTAGGTAAAGGAGAAAATGCTGGTAACCAGTATTTTCTCCTTTTTCTACAATGTTTTCTTCCCCATTAAAGACAAGTCCAAACATCTGATTAAAATTTAATTTGTTGACTCCAAATGCTTTCAATTCGGTTGAGTCAATAAATTTGACGTTTGGTAACAATTTAAACATGTATTTGACATCTCTTGAGAAACAAGTTCATACAACTCGTACTAATCTCTTCAGATACTGCTTCCTGGGAACTAAACCAGAACTCGTGCCCATTGTGTGGGATTTAACCCTTTACCAATCAATCCCTAGTTTTTACGACCCTGAGACAGAAGCCTTTTAAAAACATTGTAGGAAAAGGAGATAATGCTGGTAGCCAGCAATTTCTCCTTTTACCACAATGTTTTCTACTCTGCAGGAAACAAATTTCAATTTTTGAAATATTTAACTTTATTTTGTCGTCTGCAAGTGATTTCAGTTTGGACCTGTTTAATATTTTGTCATTTGGTAAGGAGTTAAAAATAGAAAATATTGTGGATAAAGGACCAATTGATAGTTACCAGCTCTTTCTATGTTTTTACAATGAATCTGAAGTCGTCTATACTGCAATTTGACTGGAATGTCAGTATTAACCGCTCAGTCCTTAGTAGACAAATTTGAGACTTACCCAAATTGAAACAATTTGCATAGACAAACAAGAAGTGAACAAATTTACACTATCCTTTCCCACGGCTTACAATTCAGAGTTTAAGACTTTCACAGAGAAGCTCTTTATGGAACATACAATAGCTATACATGTATGATAAATTTTTGCATTGAATGGATCATGTGGACAAGGTAAACACAAAAAAAATATTTCACACAGGTAGATCCCCCCTCTCTCTCTCTCTCACACACACACAGGTAGATCCCCTCTCTGTCTCTCTCTCACACACACAGGTAGATCCCCTCTCTGTCTCTCTCTCTCACACACAGGTAGATCCCCCTCTCTCTCTCTCTCTCTCTCTCTCTCTCTCTCTCTCTCTCTCTCTCTCTCTCTCTCTCTCTCTCTCTCTCTCTCTCTCTGATGTTCATGTATTACTGTATGGTAAGAAATACAACTAAAATAATTTTCAAAATAATTTTGAGAATTAACTCTTAATAATCTCGGAACATATTCTTTTATCAAATTTCATGCTGGTTAACAGCATTTCAAAATATTCTTATTCTCATGAAAATCGTGATTTATTGTGGAACCCTTCACCCATGAGAGAATAAACTTGTACCCGTCAATGTTTACAGAATTCTTTACAAGGTACAAATATCAACAAGGACCCATTAACAAATAATTAGAACTAACATCTCACGATTATCAATCGCAAAAGTCAAGAAAAAGGTTATTTGACATGAAACTAAAGTGTCCGGGAAATGTCTTCAAAAGTGTCGTGGAACTGTCTTGTCGTGGAACTGTCTTGAAACCGTCCTTTTTTTTTTTAATTCCGCCCGTTAATCTACTGAAAATGCTTCACGTGAAACAAAGTTTATGCCATACACTTAATTCTATCATGTATAGAATATTATTTCTGTAAGCGATGTCCGCCATCGCCCCGTAATAGACGTAATTCAATAGCGCGCGATACTCAACACGTTGAAAAGTTCGGTACAACATCGTCATTTTCGTCATCAGTGGGCGAAAAGTTACTTTTATCCTCATCACCAGAAACTTAATAAGTTTCTTTAAAAATTGGCTCGTACATGTACATGAATCGTCTATTTCTTCGTCTTCAATATCGCTCAGTTCACAATCGTAAACAACGTCCATATTGAAACAAGCTCTCTTATGACGTCACAAATCAAGGGACGCAACAATAAGTAAGATCGATAAGCGTTGCAAAAAAAATTAATAAGCAGAAATATGAATTGAAAAAAAGTACTTTTGCTAATTGTTTTTTTTTTTTTTTTTAATTACAACATTACCAGGTTACCATTTGATAAGTGTAGATTTGAAAATTAACCATATCTGAAACTTGTTGATTTGCCCTTCAAAGACAGCAATTATCGCTTTGTGATTTCTGAGACAACCCCACATGAAAGTCCGCAGTCCGCTGTCCGCTCTCGTCTTCGGCGTCCGCTAAAAAAAAAAACCCACTACATTTAGCTCAATGAAGGTAGATTTAACAAACATCACTCTTGTTGACTCTGTTTCTCAGCTCTTTATATTTCTTGCAATGAAATTTAAACAATACTGTTTTGCATTTGATCTGAAACCCGATTTTTCTAAGATTGAACATGTTTCTCCGTTAGATCAGTTTCCAGTTGACGACAATTTGATTGAGTGGTTTTTGCATCATGTGTCAGCCAACGGATTTATTTTAAATTTGACATGTAACTTCTATCAGCCAATCAGACACCAGTTTGGAATAAACCGTTATCAAATCTTCATCAGACTGAAGCTGATCTTACTAGGAAAAGATAACATACCAAAAATATCTAAACCAATGACTTACAGTGTTGCAGTTTCTTTAAATAGCTTCGCATTCGACACCTGCCCCACCCCCCGAAAAGAGAGGGAGAGAAAGAGAAATTTGTTTGTTTTATTTGTATTATGACACTGTACAATATGGGGAAATATACAAATAGAGTGCTAAAGAAATATTAA
Organism: Hippopus hippopus; assembly: GCA_946811185.2. Lineage (NCBI taxonomy): Eukaryota > Metazoa > Mollusca > Bivalvia > Cardiida > Cardiidae > Hippopus > Hippopus hippopus. The sequence continues at coordinate 13,915,339 of OX328096.1, forward strand.
CAGACCCCCGGAAAGATATGGAAGAGAGATTGACAGCAAGAAGTAGAGAGTAAAGTCATGTTAAGAATGACGACTCAAGAATCGTTGAAAGATAACAGGCGCTTGGAATTTGTCAAGCATCACCCACTACAACCTATAAACAGGGCAAAGTGTTCAAAGTCTTACCTGCCCAACAACACCTCGAGTCGATCTGTCAGTATTTTTCACACATCTTTAAACTCGATTAGATACTTTCATCGTGTTCTGCTATAATTTGTCTTCAACTTGGTACAAAAAACGGAACAAATGGATAAATATTTAAGGAAAGCTGAATTGTTTTTCTCTCCCCACTGATGGAAATGGAAATTTTAACCATTTAGCTGTTAAGCGCGACTCACTGACCTTTTGCGGACAATTTAGATCAAGATCAGACTGCACAGAACGTGAAGTCTGATCTTTGATCTACACTGTCCGATAAAGAGATATTTCTCATCTAAAAATAACTGAAAAAGCAACCTTTGGGTTTTTACTACCAACTTGAAAGTATCTATTTATCTTATTCAGCAGGATAAGGGTTAATATGTAAGTGGATGTATTAAACGGATCTGATTGGTAAATAAAACTAGGTGTGTCCATTATGCTATATTGGATGAATTTGATTAGTCACACTTATTTTCAGCATCATCCCGTTCTTTTAAAGCTCATGGTCAAAATTTCATTTACCGATCAGATTCGTTCAATATATATTTACAGGGGTATCAATATTTTCATCTTACGATGGAAAGTGTGTTCATCTCCAAGGATTTGACCTAAATTACTCGCTTAGAATCTGCCTGTTTGTTCCATTCCATGTATAAGATCAAAGATAAAGTAGAATACGATAAGATTAACCACCTTTTCTATCATAGTGTAGAAATGTGGTGTGTAAAATGCTGCAAAATGATAGTGTGGCCCTGTGAATGAGGTAATACAGCTCCGCACCTTCTATATATTTGATTACAGAGGACAAAGGTTGTCAATATCCAAGTGCCTTTTTGGCAAAAAAAAAATACTCAAACTGCCATCAAATTACTGAGAGCGAGCTTTTAGACAAACTGGCAGTATGTCTGATAGGGCTCGTTAAGGCCGTCCCCATGTAAGAACGGCAGACGAATTCTAAGCTAATTGTTGTCGAAGAAATTGTTTGATTGGTTTATTCACATATTTCAGATCAATGATAGAAAGTGATATTTTTCACTCCCCAGAAAATCTTTTTGTTGTGCTATCTAGATTTAAAGAAAACTCCCTTTGAATCATGCACAGCAGCTTAACGTTTAATACATTTCAGATTCAAATTAGACCTTGAATCAGAGGATAGCTCGATCAGATGTCTCCACATGAATGTACGTTTTTGGCATAGCAGAGTTGTCTTCAATTCGCTCCAAGGTGGTTGGGGGTATGAGATTGTAAAGTCGAACCCTTTTACAGAGTCTCATCGGACATACAAAATTGAGTATCGCATCACAGAACACGCAATTGAAGTAAGTAAAACTAGCCCTTCAACTGGTAATGCTCTACTTGTTTTTTTTCGAATTCAAACTCTGCCAAAATTCTTTCTGGAGAGGTCGTTATTTTGTCTCTATCCGCTAAACAGTGTTTGGAACATGATGGCTAGAATTGTAATTTAGAACCTTGCTGCTGAACACTGGGTCATAGTTAATACGAACCAAGGTATTTTTTTTTTTAACTTTTACGGGACGAGCTAATTCTAGACTTTTCCAAATTGAAACCATTTGCAAACGACAAATTAAATGTGGTTTAAATGATGAGATTTATCTCTAAAAGCGTAGAAAATATTGTGGGAAAAGGATGAAACGCTGATTATCAGCATTTTCTTCTTTTCCCACATTTTTTTTTTTCAAAAATTGCCAAAACTCGGGATGGTGTGCTGAAGGCTTAACAGTATAGCCCGTTGGAATACATCATTCTAGGTACCATCGGACAGAACTATATAGTGCTGAAATTTTCAGTTATTATCATCACGGCCCTGGAACAAGTTGTATAACTGTTCTGGAGGGAAAAAAGCATCATTGTTCAACCTATGGTGTTCAACACCAAAGTGCGGCCAACACCACCGTTTGGCCAATTTTCATTGACAAGTTCATGTTTATTTCAGGAGGCAATTATTGGCTTGGCAAAATACTTTGTGAAGTATAAATATATAACTATGATGAACGCGAGATTAGGTGCACACTAGTCTCCATGACATATCTCGAATTATATTGAAAACGTTCTCTGTACACCAACCTAATCGAGCAAAAATTATACAGCTTATCGATTAGCGTTTTATCACACAGTCCCGATTCTTAACGAACCTCAGAATGAAGCTTTTGAAAGCATTGTGAGAAAAGGAGAAATGCTGACAGAAATAATTTTCTATTTTCCCCCCAATATTTTCTGCTTTCTAAAACAAGTTCCACCCTCTCTTTAGAAACACTACATTTATTGTTTTTTAATGCTAAATTAATGACAAGTATAAAATTTGTTGTCTGATAAATCTTTACCAGACTGTCTCCTTCTGACAAGATTTTTTTCGGTATGCAGTAGATTTTATTTGGAAACGTTGTTTTAAAAGGAGAAATTACCTTATGGATCACATTCTCCCTTTGTATGGATATTTTCTCCCGTTTAAATAGCTTAGATTTTAGGTTCTGATCGTTATACTTAATTGGCAGGTGTCTTTGTTGTAACAAGAAACAAATATTTCTGGTGACAACTTCCGTATGTTTTTCTCTGTTTTTATTGCATGATAAACAAGAAGTAATCTTTATAACAAACAATCCAGTGCTTTTAAAAGTTTGGAGAAGAGGGCTTTTTAAAATACCGTACTGTGATGAAAGGGGAAAATGCTGTTAACCACCAATTTCTCCTTTCCCGCATTTTTTATTTTTTTTTTGTACCTTTCTGAGAAAAAAATCCTTCTCTTAATAAAAAAGACTTTAAACTCGTTCCGCAATTATTCTAGAAAATCTTAATAAAGATTGCTAATTTTAATTCGCATGCAAAGATGGCCTTGAAAATATATTATGGATAGAAATGCATATACAAAATACAAAGAATTACAGAGCTTTTTTTTTTTTAATGTAACTCGCCCGGCCGGATAACTCAGTGGTTAGCGTATCTGACTCGTGACTTGGTTGCGGGTTTGATACCCGGTTGAGGCAAAATTTCTTTTCGGCGATTTTTCGCCACTCATCTCTGATGCATGTGAGAAAAGTAGTCAGTGACTCGAAAAAATGTTGTGTTAGTACTGGTGTGAGAAAGTTAGGAAACAAATGCGTAGAGGCACTGACCGCCGTGATATGTCCTGGATTGTTAAAACGACGTTTAACTCTATTACGTACGTAAATGTGTTTCTACTGTAAAATTCTGTTAGTAACAGTATAGTCCTTATTGCAAAACAATGTCTAAATACATTTTTTACACAAAGTGTTAGCCTGTCACTCCATGCTTCAGTTGAAAGAGTCGCCGACCTTGGTTTTGAAGGTTGTTGGTACGAGTCCTATCGGAGTTTTTTTTTTTCAGCATATTAAGTTTACGTCGCCTTATAAAGAATGAGTAAAAAAGTCTGGCTCTCTGACTTTTCAGAATTAGAGATTTTCAGAATTTGATCTGTAATAAATTTCACTTCACTTTGTGTTTTATCCGTGCAGATGTACCTCGACGATGATCTGTTCTACAGTTTTCAACACCGCATCTCGATCTCTGAATGCAGCCAAGTCGTGTATGAAAGCCAAGTTGTAGACTGCCATCGCCTACAATACTACTACCCGGTCTCAGGTTGAACCTGAAAAATATTCAGCTATTCGTCACCATTTAAAAACATACTGGTAGTTCTTTGGAGAAGAAAAGCCTTTTTTCGGCGTAGCTGGACTATGATGGCGTAGCTGGTCTCTTGATGTTCATCTCGAATGAGTAAATGGTTACTTGATATTGGTAAAAATGTGGACATGTTTGTTTTTGTGAGACTTCTGTCTAAAAGTTGTAGAAAATAATGGCCTATGCAGGCCTCTTTGCCAGGTCATTTATGACACTAACCTACAAGGATTGCTACCTTTAATCCCTAAGCCACTTACTAGTATTCACATTTCTAACACATATGAATATGATAGGGATAATCCTTTTCTGGTACGAAATACTGATATATTTCTGTTGCATTACCCTACAACCCATTACTGTACAGTGTACATATATTTTCAAACACACCCTTTTTAGCAGCAACTGCTCCCATTACAAACTTTTAAAAGCGCAGATACCTCTGACATGTCACACTACATACGTAAAGAACTAACCGAATGATCTGGCTCCACTTCTTCTCGGCTGAGTTGTATACTGAACAGCAAAAGAAACTTTTCACAACATATTGTTCATATTCAAGCATACAATAATAATAAAATATCAGAATGAATATAGTAATTTAACAAACGTTCATTTGTAAATAACGCCTTAATATTTTATTGAAACTGGTTAAGTACTATTGTAACTTTACTAGTGTAAGTTAAACTACCATGAGAACATAAAGTTCACTAATTGTACGCGTTAGAATTTTCGACAAATGTGCAGTTTATAAATTGAAGAGCATCACGAAATCTGTTTGCGCAATAGCTTGTATGCCCACCATTGCCCAGATCTCTGAATGATGTATCCGTCCACGCATCAAACTGACGTGACATTGTACACCACCAACAAACACTCCGCTTCCTCAACACAAGTGTCAGCAAAGCGTTCTCCTCTCCTTTTGTAAAAGCTTGTCCTTCCATCTGCTTGTACAAACAGAATATGCATCTAATCGCTAAATAATTACATTATGCCCGTCCAGAAGTCTCCATCGCAACTGATAATGTGCCAAGGCTAGTCTTACTTGTCGATGTCTTTGTGTCAATACTGAGCCATAATTTGGATGCCTCGGACAGAGGGTGCTGACTAAGCATATTGCGTTCTGCATCCACGCTGACCTTGCCTCCTTGTAATACGGAAGAAATGACGGTAGCTGGTTGAAATCTATTTCTTTGTGACGTCAACCTTATGAAACAGAAGTCATCTGTCGTTCTTACATGGGAACGGCCTGAACGAGCCCTATCAGACATACTGCCAGTTTGTCTAAAAGCTCACTCTCAGTAATTTGATGGCAGTTTCAGGGTTTTTTTTTTTTTTGACACGTCTGTTGCACTGAAGCATGCAAATTGCATGTTCGCGTTGACTTTGACGTTAGCGTGCCATGTACGAGTAAGTGGTGGTACTTTTGGGCCGTTCTTATGATTGAATTTTGAGCCATTCTAATGATTTTTAGTAAGTCTAACCTTGATGATCCAGATGACAATAACATATCAGTAAGAAAACAATCAATCAAATGTGCTTGCGCATTCCATGCTCATCGATTAGTTTGGGCCTACAGACTTCATGGTTGAGCGCTTTTAAAATTTGCAATTTTTAGAATTTTATATGGGTATACCGGAAACAAATGAAATGGATACAGTTTGACTTTCATCAAATGTGTTCATAAACATATGAAAGATCAAATTTGTATACCATGACAAAATGAGTGGGCGTCAATACACCCATACTTAACAGTTATCTGTAGATAATTTACCAGCAGTATAGTTCAGTATATTTTTCCGCTGGGAAAATCTACTCAGTAATGAATCCCCTTCAATGTCCGGATGTACATGGACATTTCATCTAGAAGATTTACGCAGAGCATTACAAACCAGGGAAAGCTTCCCCCTGTTTGATGGATTCATGATTGCAAAAGTCATAAGTCATCCTTTAACCTAATGCTGTACATGTTGCTTCAATATATCTTCTTCTTAAAACCTGTCACAAATTTTACTACGAGAAAACATTTGAAATATGATCAATTTAAAAAATATTGGGAAAATGTCAAATGCTGCCTACAAGTATTTGCTCCTGCTCTAACAATGTTTTCCTAAAGTGTTGGCTGAAGGGAGCATAAAAGGTCAAACTTCAACCCCGTTGGATAATACATGTAGGTTAAAGATAATGTGCATTACTTTATTGTGGTATTTCATTTTAACTCTTTCTCAGATGACAAAAATTTATATTTTTTTTTTTATCTATTCTGGAAGCATTTGAAGACAACAAAAATAGTTCAGTTAACAGGACTTGTCACAGTTGAAAACACTGTGACAGAATGATTCAGTGCAATCTGTTTATACATATACGATCACTGGCTTAAGGCAGTGGTATGCTTGGTGTGGTATGTGTGTGGGTGTGTGTGTGGGAGTGGGTGGGTGTGTGGGTGTGTGTGTGGGGGGGGGGCGTGTGTGCGCGCGCGTGTGTGTGTGTGTGTTTCTTTTAACTTAGTTTGATAATCACTGATCCTTTCGACTGATCCATGAAACACATGCTGTAGTCAATGCACCATACGACGTAGTAAGAGAGGTACAGCTGTAATTTCAGTTGAGAGTGCACAAGAACCCACGAAATGACCCCCCGATGGTTCGCTTTAAGTTTTTGTTTGAATATTGTTTGAAAGGTTGTCAGAAGTGGTTTTTGTTCAATAAATAACGTGATCGAATATTTTCTTTCTCTCAATCTTTGAAGATTATTATCAAGGGAGGTAATCCCTGAATGAGGAACAAATTCACACTCTGACGCGAGAGAATTTTCAATACCAGTTGCTACATAAATCGCAAATTTTTCTACACCATTGAAAAGCACGAAATAAAAAAAATACTCTGTTTTTAAACTTGTTTCCCATTGATCAAGTACTGGTCATGTTAGAATCGAAATAACCTTTTTATCGTGGTTGGTTGTTAAGTAAACTACGGTTGTGAGTTATGAGGCGCGATAAATAAGCCTTTCGGGCTATCGCCCTCGTGGTTTATTAATTGTGCTTAAATACTAACGACCGTGGTTATGAGGCGCAACACACAATCCACTTGGGCTATCGCCCTCGTTGTTTATTTTTTGTGCCTCATAACTCACAGCCGTGGTTTATTAAACGATAGAAAGAAGATTATTTCTGAATTTTGCAAGAAATTTCCCACGTATCGAAAGCTGTAAATTGAAGATCTGATTTTACGACGACTGACTTCGATCAAAACCAGTTTCAGCGCCAAGTGCGAAAACGGAGGATTTTGCAGAACGCATAGTCTAGATGGAGATAAGACTGCAAAGAACATAAAAGCTGCTTTTGGAACACACAGATTGATTAGACCGCATTTTGTCAACCTTCCGTTGTCTTTGTCAGCGCCATATACATAAATTTGATCTTGCCAACGGCTGAAATTACATCCACTGAAACTTAGAAATATTTTATTTTATTGGTTTGACCAAACATGCGGACGATATAGAACTGAGACCAGAGTACTTATTCTGTGCAGTCTGATCTTGGCTGGTGCCGTCCGCAAAGCCCCTGTTTTCGCATTTGCCGCTGGAAGGGTTGAAAGAGATTAATATATTCAAGTAGAACCTTGTTTTGCAAACAACAATAAGCTAGAAATGATTATATTATAATTATGCTGTCAAATATGATCTCAATTAACAAACCTGCTGAGCTCTGACAGTGCACGTACATAAACCGTCAGTTTTCGTTAATAGACTACCTCGTTAATTGATAATTCCTTGTAAACAGTGCTTGAAAAGCGGAATCCGTTGTTTTTGTGAAAGAGCAAATGAGCAGTCATAAAAAACTCATAAAGATCAACAAGGTGACTGAAATCTATCTATAGATGTAGAATAGTAAATCTTATACAGCCTCGACGAAATAATAAAAGATAAAAGCACTGTGATAGAGAATCGTGCCCGTAATGAGAAACTTTTTTTCTTATGTGACTTAGCCCCTTTGTGACAAATGATGAAAATTTGTTTGATATTAATGGTTTCTCTGGACTTAGCCACAGGAGTATACCAGATCCTGAAATTAAAAAGGTCTCCACAAAGCGCCAGTGTCGAGGATATAGGCTGTGCTTTAGAGAGATATGACGCCGAGTTTACCCGAGGTGTTGCGGTTGACTCTCGGACAAAGGCTTGCAACAGTTTACCTGAATTATGGTTTTCAAATCCAACGCAAGAAGAAAATCAAGTCCATTTCATCCTATACCTAACAGAGAATGTGTTCGAACCGGTATGAATAACTTAGAATTTTATGCAAACTATGGGACAGTTTAGGTACAAGATTTAACTAACTGAACAAGGCCTATAGCTATTGATCTGATCTTGATCAATGCTGTTCTCAAACGCTCGTTGTATTCTTTGGACCAAAGTCATCTTGTAACTGTATTAATTTCTTCACCCTTGTAGAGTCTACATAGGTCCTGATTTGATATCCATAATATCGTTTGATAAGTTGCTTAAAATACAGGTCTTGGACCTCTTTGCCGTCTGTTCAAAAGATCGTTTACTGACAACATCTCTCAGAGTAAATCTGGACATCTGCCAAAACAGTTCTTAAAATGGGAGATTATAAAACATTTATAACTACTTTATTTGCTTTATCTTGCGATAATAGATCGACAAAACTTAAGCCTGTCAGAATTCGAAACTGTTTGGTATGGACTTTATACATCTTCTGGTCATCATTTACGTTCAGGTAACGGGCAGTATACATTCAAAAATTGTCTCATAGCTTGATCAACGCCGCCCGAAAAAGTTGCCACCGTCTGTAACCAACCTATGTCCTTTGCCCTTTTTTCAGCGCAGCTGTATATCCTGGCGTTTGATCTACTTCTTGGAATTTGACTCAAATAAATCAATAGTACCTTGCTATTAGAAAAAGATATGGACCTGTCTCTTCTGTGGACCTTAGTCCTAGTTATTAAGCCCCGGCGTACGATGATTTGCAATTTGAAATTCACTGTTATGTCAGGTCTTATCGGTCCCTTCATAGTTTCCTTTAATAGCAAACTCCGACTTCGAATGTTGTCGCTGTTTGAACAACAAATATGGATATTTTTAACAGAATTTATACATCAAAAGTAAAATTAACACCTAATTTCTTGATTATTAAATGTAATTTGTACAAAACGTGCCTATTCATGAGCTAAATCCATTCCGATACTGTTTTGTCATGAACTGCCATAGAACACATTCGAACGGTCCAGATGAAATACTATATGCAACTTATAGAATCATATTTTGTCTCTATTTCATAAACGAAATTTTGTTCGGCAAAGTCTAGTTTGATTATTGAATCGTATTTAAATTAAAAAAAAAAAACAGTCGATTCGGGTTTTTATGCAACCGTGTACATTAATACAAAAACATGGCGGTGGCACGGTCTGCAATTCGACATGGTAACGTTTTGATTGAATTCTGAATGAATCTTGCCATCATTCAGCGAAGCAGCAGCTGAATGGTTTTAAACAAAATTTGTCCTTGATGTATCCGAAGTTCTGTTCCGTAATTATACAGGTTTTGAAAGATTGGGTTTGCTACGGAGAACTAAATGGGACCTGTTAAGACGTTACATGCAAAAGAAAAATAAAATATGAAAGGTACAATGGATAAATATTGAAGGGTAAATTGGCATGTCAACGTCTAAGTATTTGGAATGTGCGGTCTTCTGCAGACCTATATAGGGGTCCATTTATGACACCAATCAACAAGAGTTCCTATCGTTAAAGGATAACCCGCGGCGCTTAAACACAATGCGTAGACAAATGGATATAATAGGGGATCATCCTTTTCTTGTGTGAAATCTAATTGGTAATTTTATAAATCTTTATGTATTACCCTATATAATCCATTACTGAACAGTCTACATATTTTCAAACACACCATTTTTAGCGACAATTGCTCCTTTTCCAATGATGAGTTAAAATTTCATCTAATCTGGACAAAATATAATTATCAAAGTGAAAATTTCACTTTTCAACATTATGCAATAACGATGAAGAAAACAAGGCTATTGCTTGTGAGGTTACTTTACATTACTTCTCCTCATACGAGTATTGCACCACAATAGAGTTCTAATATTCATGTTCAGTACCTATTACGGCGTCTATGTTATTTTAACTCTTTACCAGACGACAGAATTCTATACATGTCCAAATCTAAAGCGTTTGTAGACGACATAAATGCAGCTGAAAAACTGAAACTTAAGAGTAGAAAATATCGTGGGGAAAAAAGGAGAAAATGCTGGTTATCAGCATTTTCTCCTCTATCCCACAATGCTTTCAAAATTGTTCTTCCACTAGGTATTTAAAATACGGAACCATTAGGTAAAGAGTACAAAGATCTTTCGTGTTATTTGTTTCCTTGTTAAAGACAAAGACAACAACTTGGAATCTACCGACGGACATATCTTTTGGCGCTACCATCACTGGATACGTCAGAACGGGACAAGTTTCGAGCACTGGCCAGTAAGTATTTACGAGGCCATATACGTAAATATTTCCTGAGCAGTTTTATACCATATCTACCAAATTACAACTTGCTCATTATATATAGGTTTTCAAAAGTCTTCATCCTCAGAGTCGTTAAAATTCGGGGTTTTTTTCTAGGAGAGGATAAAGGAAACTAACCAAACAATAACAATTCCAATATTTCCACGCACTACGAGAATTAAACTGGCCCATGTACATCTAATATTACACCATGGTGTTGAACCCGCCTCAATTCAGTCCTAGATTCAGCTTAATGAAGGCATATTCAACAAAGATCACTTTTGTTGACTCCATTTCATAGCTTTTATGTTTCTCTAAGTCTTGGAATCAAAAGTAAGCTATACTGTCCCGCATTTGATCAGAAACCCGACATTTAAAGGGATAAACACGGAGTAATAAAGATTGAAATTTTGGAGGCGTAAAAGTTTTTTCTCTCCTCACCGTGAGATGGACATTTAAATAAAAAGTAGTTTTGACTGATCAGATTCGTCCACCATGCTACATGTATTTTGGATGAATCTGATTAGACATAACTGTTCATAACTATTGTAAGCATAACGGCGTTTTTCAAATTTCATTTTCAAATTTCATAGACCATTGAGATTCGTTCAATATTTCACTGCAGTATTGATATACTTTAATTAATTTATCGAAGTACATATATTTTGCATGTGAGTTAATATTGGAACCCGCGGAATTCTGATTTTTTATCAAATTTCCATTGTAATTTGTTCATTATTTCCATGTTTCTACTTTTAATCAGTTAATGTCAGAAGTTATACTGTAATTTTTCTTCCAACTTCTCAGACAAAATGACAGAAACGAATATTCCAAGTTACTTTGATCAACTGCAAATATCTTATTAGGCCGCTATTTGATTGTCAATTTCACACTTTGAATTATTTTTTCTCTCTATATATTTTTTCTATGCATATGCAAACGATGTTTGTATCTAGGCCTACATAATATCAGCTAAAAATTTGTGTAATTTTATGCTGAATAAAAAGAAACTAAACTGAAACTGAAAGATATGTCTATCTCAAGGTAAGGAGAGAAAATTTTGTCCACCTCCAAATTTCGGCCTCTTTTCATTCTATGTATTTGATCAAAGATAAATTACCGTAGAACACGATAAAATTAATAATGTTCCAATTCTAGTTTAGAAAGGCGTTAAAAAAAAACTGACGAATGATAAGGGTACACTACCTCTTATCATTCGTCAGGGTTTTTTTTTTTGTCCTACAGTTAGAGAACCTGCCTTTTAGGTGATAGAAAGCAAAGTTTGACAAAATCCAAGTGCCTTTCGGTTTGATGTAGACAAGCGTTTTGTGTTAGGAGAAACGGTGGCAGTAATGGAGGCGCAGTAAACCGTGGCTACAGTTTAAAAATACTTAAATGTAAATATCATCTTGGGTTAAGATCTGATAGAGTCAGTCCTTGGTTTGCGTCCATCGCTCTAGCTAGTTGATGTCCAAGAAAAAGTTTGATAGGTTTATCTACATTTCAGCTCAAGGGTGCAAAGAGTCGTATTTCGTCCCCTCCCCCCGAAAAAAAAATTTCTTCCGTTTCCTAGATTTAACTCTAATCACACAATCCCGAGATTTAACGAACTCGAAGAAAGAAGCCTATGAAAGCACTATGAGAAAAGCGGAAAATGCCGGTAATCAGCATTTTCTCGTTTTCCCACAGTGTTTTCTACTCTTTTACACACAAATCCCGTCATTTGAGCCACATTCAATTTGTCGTCTGCTAATACTTTCAATTTGGACAAATCCAAAATTTTGTTGTTTTGTAAAGAATTAAACAAAAATCCTATCGAGTCGTGCACAGCAGCTGAAGGTTTGATATATTTCAGATTCAAATTTGACCTGGAATCAGAGGATAGCTCGATCATATGTATCCACACGAACGTACGTTTTTGGCAGAACGAAGTTGTCTTCAATTCGTTCCGAGGCGGTTGGGGGTATGAGATTGTAAAACATAACCTTTTTACAGAGTCTTATCGAACATACAAAGTTGAGTTTCACATCACAGAATAGACCATTGAAGTAAGTAAACTTCTAGCTCTTCCGAGACTTTACACTTTAGACTTGCTTGTTTTTATGGTGTTTAACGCCGTTGTCCATATTATCTTAGTTTTATTGCTTTCCTGGAGTTTTCTCTACCAGTACATTGCATAATATTGTTCCCAAACCACTGGCTACTTTCCCACATAACTATCATCGAAACAATGATCAGCGGTGAAAGAGAAATGAATCTTGTCGCAATGACTATCATCAATCCTCGAACAGAAAATGGCTGAGCTGAGGATTCGAATCAGCGACCTACATGGCTTCAAGCCCTGTGCGTTACCGACTGAACTACTGGGCTCTGCCCTTGCACTTTAGAAGAGGGGCTCTAATTGTGTTCGAATCCGAACTCTGTCAAAATTTCTTTCCGCGGAAGTCGTTGCAACAGGATTCATTCGTCTCTCACCGGTGTACAATATGTAGAATACGTTTGATCAAATTTTAGTGTTGACCGACCTTTAATGAGATGCTTTGTTTTCTTTAGCAACGTAGCTCGGTGGGATAATTATTCTATGTATCATCAGACCGAACAGTGGTGCCGAAATCTTCAATCATCATCGTCATGCACCTGAAATGAGTCATAACTCTGCTCTGAACAAAAGAAATCATCGTTCAACCTACGTTGTTCAATTCCAAAGTTTGGTCGTAATTCAAAAAACTTTCCGATCGTGTGTGATTTTCTGTTTCACGCAAGTCTAATGTTGGACAAAATCTAATATTGACGTAAAGTGCCGTCTCAGATTAGCCTGCGCGGACTGCGCAGGCTGATGCGAGACGACACTTTACGCAAATGTCCGAAAGTCCCTTTCCGCATGTTGCAGACCAATTACTATAACCCAATATTTATTGTAGCCGGTCCGATAGAGTTATTGGTCTTTGAGGACTCTTTTTATATATGGTCATTATCTCCCGCTAGATGGCATTCTACAAATACACATCTATCTAATTTGGGCATTCTGGTTACAGAACTGGACTACTTTTCAAAACAACAACCGTTACTTTGAACTTCAAAATGAAATAAACGTTTACTCAATAAAACGCTACCTGGTGCGCTTCATTCATCTATGATCGGCTATGCATTGGCCGTTTATTAAAACAGCCCCTACGTGCTTGGGTAATAGGCCTTTCCGGAAACTAGATAGCCTCCCCTTGAGTACTCTTCGATTACGCATGCGCACAAGCGCAACTTCTGCTTCCGAGGACTACACAAGCACGGAAGCAATATATATGAAAGTAGAGTCTAAGAATGAACTTACCCTCTATTGTGTCTGGGTTCTTATTTCGGGTAAAAATACAACTCAATATCGCTGTCTGACGTAACATTTAATTTCGGCTCCAGGAAGTACACAATATAACATTGACATGCGCAGTAAGTCATTACCTGGACTAAATACCCAAGTATAGATTTTACCTAAATCTACCGGAATACACAACACCTTTCCCTCCCATCAAAAAAAAAAAAGATGTCACTGCAATCAAAATTTCAAGAACTGAAACAAAACATGATAGACATAAACTATAACAGTAAGAAAGAGAACTAATTTCTCAATGATAGCACGGGGATTATTATGCCCCTTATACACAGTGCATATAATTCTTAATCACTTATAAATCTAACTTCTTTGGTGGAATTCTCCTGGTTGAACTTTGTGGTAATATTGCTTCAACCTTTGGACTATCTGCCTTGAACTGACTCACTGATGGTTTTTCAGAGTTTTTGTCTCTGTGACAGGAACTTGTTCACCCATTGTTGAACTATCTGGCTCGGTAGTATTGGTTGAATCAGGCATACAAATGACTTGTGAATAGTCAAAGTTACCATTTTCCTGTTTTCCACTTCGTACTGAAACTTCATGTTTTCGAATCTGGTCAACATGATGCTTCCAGATCAGGTCATCATCTTTAACTTGATATGTAACCGGTCCCAGGTGATTAACAACAATAGCATCGACCCAATTTTCTGTTGAGTTTCTATAGTCTTTAACCCACACTTTATCTCCTTCCTGAAACAAACTCACAGTAGATCTTTTAGGCGTTGATTTTTTCTGAATCGCGTTACCAAGATTTGGCCGCATAATGTAAAAACGCGTTCGAACACGCCTTCCCAGAAATAACTCTGCTGGAGAAACTTGAGTTAAAGTATGAGGGGTAGATCTGTACGAAAGTAAGAACCTGGCCAACTTTTGATTCAGTGTTCCTGGTTCTTTACTCATTGTTTTCATAGCCGTCTTGAAAGTACGTACTGCTCTCTCAGCTAAGCCGTTCGAGCTTGGATGGTATGGCGCTGAACAAATATGTTTAATTCCATTGGCCTTAACAGATGTTTGAAATTCTACAGAAACGAATTGTGGACCATTGTCCGATACTATTACCTCCACTAGCCCATATGAAGAAAACAGATATCTCATTGCATTTATAGTACTCTCAGAAGTAGTTCTTCCCATGGTGATAACTTTAAGCCATTTAGAGTGAGAATCTACCACTATTAGATACATTTTGTTCATAAATGGTCCAGTATAGTCTATGTGAATACGTTTCCAAGGTTGATTTGGCCATCGCCATGGGTTAGGTGGAGCTTTGGCCATTGGACTTCTGTTGTGTTGACAAGAAACACAATTATTCACTTTATTTTCAATGTCAGTATCTAGTGTTAACCACCACATATGCATTCTGGCTAAGGATTTCATTCTAACTATACCTGGATGATTTTCATGAAGCTCATCTAGCAACCTTGCTTGAAATGTCCAAGGAATGACCACTCTGATTCCTCTTAATAAACATCCTTGTTCAGTGGTAAATTCGTCCTTAAACTTATAGTATGGTCTACATTCTGCACTTAATGAAGATTTTTCAGGCTACCCATTTACTGTGAAATGAATAATTCTTGACAAAACAGGGTCTTCTCTAGACGCTTTGGCAATTTTCTCTGGTGTAAATGGTAATGCATTTATTTGTTCCCTATTTACTTCATTAACCTCCATGAAGAATACATTCTCTGACTCATCCTGCATTTCTGGTAATGGAAATGTTGATAACATATCAGCATTACTGTTCCTGTCAGTTGACCTATACTTAATGTCATAGTGATATGCTGATAACTGCACTGCCCAGCGTTGTAAACTTGACGCTGCTAGAACCGGAATTCCTTTTATAGGGCCCAAAGTCATAGTGGTTTATGGTCTGTTAGCAGTACAAATTTCCTCCCATAGAGGTACGGATGGAACTTTTTGATACCAAATATAATGGATAGGGCTTCTCTCTCCAGTTGCGAATAATTTCGCTCTGATGCACTTAATGACCTTGATGCAAATGCTATGGGTCTGTCTAAACCATCATCCATTTCATGTGATATTACAGCTCCAACACCATAAGGCGAAGCATCAACAGCTAAAGTTACTGTCCTTTCCGGCTGGTAATGTACAAGAACTGATGATGAGGTCAATAACTGCTTTACCGTTTCACATGCTTGTTTACATACATCTGTCCAATTCCAAGGTACATTTTTCCCTAACAACTC
The DNA here is from genome assembly GCA_946811185.2 of Hippopus hippopus. Classification (NCBI taxonomy): domain Eukaryota; kingdom Metazoa; phylum Mollusca; class Bivalvia; order Cardiida; family Cardiidae; genus Hippopus; species Hippopus hippopus. The sequence goes on from OX328096.1 coordinate 13,931,292, forward strand.
AGTAAGAGGCTGCACAATTGTTGACATATTTGGTATAAATTTCCTATAGTAATTTACAAGTCCCAACCAAGATTGTAGCTCTTTGCGACTCTTAGGTTAGGCACTTGAAGCACAGCATCTACCTTCTTTTCAGACGGTTGAATTCCCTCTTTGGTAACACGAAATGCAAAATATTCAACTTCATCTTTCATGAAGTAACACTTCGAGAGATTTAACTGAATGTTCATGTCACTCAGTCTTTGGAGTACTAATTCGACATATTCATCATCATCAACACCAGTAATGATAATATCATCTAGAATACATCCAACATGTTCTAAACCGTTCAGTATTTTGTCCATTGTTTCCTGGAACAATGCAGGAGCACTAGCAACCCCATACGGTATACGAAGATACCTAAACAACCCAAGGTGAGTATTGATTGTTACATATTTCCTAGATTCTTCATCAAGCAATACCTGTTGATATGCATGAGAAAGATCCAATTTGGTAAACTTTTCTCCGCCATTCAGTTTCTGAAAAACGTCATCGGCTGTAGGTAATGGATACTCAGGTACATTTAGTACTGGATTTAGGGTAACTTTATAATCCCCACACAACCTAACAGTCTTATTTGGCTTTTGAATAGCTACTATAGGTGTAGCCCAGTCGGAATATGACATTTTTTCAATGATTCCCTCCTTAACAAGACGGTTTAACTCTGTTGTAACTCCATCTCGTAAAGCATAAGGTACTGCTCTTGGTTGGTAAAACACTGGATTACTACCTTCTTTCATCCGAAGTCTAATAGTAACACTTTTCATGGTACCACATTTATTTTCAAATACACCTGGAAATTTCTTAAGTAACCTGCCTATAGCTGAAATTCCAGTACTAGTTGTAGTAAACTTAATTTTTACCCAATCCGGAGTAAAACTAGATAGCCAGTTCTTACCAAATAATGAAGGACCAGTACCCTTAACAACCACTAATGGAAGGGTTGCTGATTGAGTTTCATATTTAACTTTAACATTCATTTCCCCTAGAACTTGTACAGCTTCATTATTGTAAGTTTTCAACAGAATGGTACTCGGTTTTAACGGAATGTTTCCAAAAAGCTCATGATAAACCTTTTCCGAGATAATTGACACCGCAACACCAGTATCAAGTTCCATTTTAAGTGACTTTCCTTCTATTTCTAAGTAAAGAGAAATATCTTTCTGTTTCTCAGTCTTAACAGTGAATATAGGCCATTGATCTGCCTCAACAGATTCCTCACTTGAACACTGACTTGTTTCCAAATACTGCACTTTTGATTTACTCTTTTTAGTTTTCTTTCTATCTTGACTTTGTGAATTTCCAGCAGTAGGCTTAGACCTTCCTCCTGTCTTTTGAGGGCACTTTTTCCCAAGATGACCAAATTTTTTGCATGAATGACACTGATTCTTCTTGTGATAACAAGAATCTGCATCATGATTTGTTTTCCCACAACGGAAACATTCTTTGTTAGAAACAGAAAGTTTGTTGGTAGGTAAATGACTCTTTACTTCAACCTCAGCATTTCTCTTAAATTTCTGAGTTTCAAAAGCTGCCATCTCCATGGAAACCGCAATGTCTGATGCATTTTTGAGTGTTAAATTTGCCTCAGACAAAAGTTTTTTTTCTGAATGGATGGTTGAGCCAACCGACAAACAAGCCTATCCCTTAATGCTTGGTCTAGAAATTCTCCAAATTCACAGTTTTCACTTAATTTGCGAAGTTCTGCAATATACTGGCTTATACTTTCCCCTTCCTTTTGATTTCTCTGGTGAAACTTGAAGCGTTCCGCAATAACAAGAGGTTTTGGGTTGAGATGATTTTTAATCAACGTTCTCAGTCCATCGAACGTCTTGTCCCCCGGTTTGGCCGGCGATGTGAGGTTACGAATAAGACTATATGTCTTTGCCCCGACGACTGACAACAAAACTGACCTCTGAATAGCTGCATCGTCAATATTATTTGCGATGAAATAATGTTTCAGTCGTTCGTCGTATTCTTCCCAATTATCTTGATACAGACTGAACTCGTCAATCTTCCCAAATACAGCCATGTCAGTCACGAACAATGGAGTACTCAAACGTTACCGATAATAAATTGTCCCCCGAACCACTTCTCGTCGCCGCTATTGTGTTTTGGTTCTTATTTCGGGTAAAAATACAACTCAATATCGCTGTTTGACGTGACATTTAATTTCGGCTCCAGGAAGTACACAATATAATATTGACATGCGCAGTAAGTCATTACCTTGACTAAATACCCAAGTATAGATTTTACCTAAATCTACCGGAATACACAACACCCTCTGTAACATGTGTAAAATTCCAAATCTATCCTCAATGAACATCATAACGGTGAATTGAGATCAAAAACAGTTAAGAAGGGTGTTTAATCCTTTACCAAACAATCCCCGGGTTTTAACGACCCCGAGGAAGATTGCTTCGGAATTATAAGGGGAAAAAGAGAAAATGCTGATGACCAAACTTTTCTCCCTTTCCCACAATGTTTCTACCTTTTCAAAGAAAAAAAATCCATCATTGGAGCAACATTACCTCATTGTTGGAAAATGCTTTCAGTATAACGTTACACTAGCTTAAATTATTGTCGTTTGGTAAAGGGTTAATGTGACACGTGCGTGTTTATTTGTACATTACGGCTCTTCGGTCGCCCACCCGGCAGTGCGATACCGAGATCAAAGGAACACACCGAATTAACCCTTCACACATTTAAATGAAGAGTAATTTTGACGTATTTCTTTTTAACTCAAAAAGATGATGGAATAAAAGTATTTTGTGAAGGGAGACTGGAAGATTTAAAATTTGATCTAAAGCTACATTTGTTACGTTCATAATCTAGACTCTTACATAATAGTTATGATATTTGTCTGAAGGAAAATGATAAGTTTTTGAGATCAGGATTTTCTTGACAATTCAAGGTATACATGTAGTGCTGTAATTTTGGTAAATGGACTGTTCCTGCCTCTTTAGAGACACTTATTTACCTTCTACCAACCAAACAATTCAGTTTTAACGACCCTGGGAAACAAGGCGTCTTGAAAAATATTTGAAAAGGAGGAAATGCTTGTAACCAGCATTTTCTCATTTCCCGCAATATTTTCCACTCTTTTAAAGGCAATTTCCACCATTTGACCCACGTTTCACCTGTCGGCTTCAAATGCTTTGGATTTGGACTAGTCAAAAGTTTTGCCGTTTGTCGAACCCGGTAGCTAAGTCGGCAACGAACAGGGCTTGAAACACTGGGATTATTGGTTCGATTTATTTATGCAAAATGATTAAAGTGATTACATTTTGTAATCTAAAAACGAGAAATGGATAGTCCGTTTATTTAAATCTGAAACCCCATAATTTGAATTTATTAAAAAAATCCATAACAAACCCCCCCCCCCCCCACACACACACACATATATATATATGTGTGTGTGTGTGTGTGTGTGTGTGTGTGTGTGTGTGTGTGTGTGTGTGTCTAAATGCTTAAATTTTGTTAACCTCCTGTTTGAACTACCAAATATAATATATGACTTTTACAACTAGGGCAATTCAAATTTCAAACCTTCCATTCCTCCTCCTCCAAAAAAAAAAAAGTAATTCCAGCTTCATTATGAGTGGCGAAATATGTTCCGTAATTGCTTCCGTTGAGACGCTGGTAAAAGGTTAGCTGGGTGTTCTTTGATCTCGGTATTTCACGGACAAAATGGGTGACCTACAGGAGCAGATTAAGACAGACGTGTCATATTAAAGTCTCGTTCCTTTTCAATCTTATGTTGCTCATTTGTAAATATAGGACTTGGAATTATTAAAGAATTTTTACAGAGGGTAAGTCCATTTTAAATTCGACGCCAAATGATGTATATTTCCTGTCCGAACACATTCTGTTCTCATATGCAATACTATGGGTCTCTGTTCTAACTGCATGTTGGAATTCATTGTTTTTTTTTTTATTCCTTGCCCTTTAAAACCAGGGATCGTGTATATGATCCAAGGTAAAACCAAGACAGTCTGCGAAAAATCTGTTATTTCTATCGCGGGGCTTCGTTTTGGTCGGTAAGAACATTTTTTTTGTGTGTGTGTGTCCTTCAAAAGTGATAGTTGATGCAACTACAGGCACTGCAGATTTTTTGGCATATAAATGACGTTATCTTAACTGCAAGAAGTTTAGGCGCCTTTTTCACCATTGTCTGAGAAATTCAACCGAATTTAACTGAACAAATTTTACGTTTGCCAACAGTGTGCGATACAGAGCAGCAGGTCAGACATGTAACTTATCTCCGAGTAATAATATTTAGGAGAGAGATATTGCGATTTTGGAAAGTTAACTGGATGACGAAAATCTCAAATGATTTCTTTTTTTTTTCGGTCGGCCATTGTTATCATCGTAGTCCCCGGAATTGGGTATTTCCACAAGGGAGATAATCTTTGAAGGGAAGTAACCGAGTTTCCGTAAAGGCCTATAGGCTAATAGCTTCGGTATAAGTCCTACTTTTCCGAGGTATACGGGGATGGGTGATGCGTCATAGCAGACAGGTCGAATCTTCGAAGAATATGACATGCGCAGACAACGCTATATGGTAAGAAAATGGTCAAGGCTCGCGAGACAGCGCGACACTATCGGAACGTACGCGGTGCCCGTAACGTGGCCAAATCGTTAACTTACCAATAATGGGAAAAGAGAATGAAAAATGAAAGCCTATCTATACTTTTGAAAATATTTTGGGAAAAGGAGAAAATGCAGGTAACCTTCAAACATAAATCCCATCATGAAAGCGACTCTGAATTTGTCGTCTGCACACGCTTTCAATTTTGGATAATTCTAAACTTTTGTCTTTTAGTTAAGGATAGGGCACCCTGATGGGATTCGTTTAACATCGCCTTTCATCGCCGAAACAAACCTACGGATTCGGCTAAGACTCGGGTAATCCGTAATCGATCGGCCGATGGATGCTGCCTCCCCGAATCGATCACGGATTACCCGAGTCTCAGCCGAATTCGTGCGATTTTGGCGATGAAAGGCAATGTTACGCAAATCCCATTAGGGTGCCCTATCCTTAATTCTTTACCACACAATCCCGAATTTTAACGACCCTAACAAAGAATGTTTTTGAAAACGTAGTGGGAAAAGGAGAAAATGCTGGTTACCAGCATTTTCTCCTTTTCCCTCAATGTTTTCCACCCCATCTAAAAAATTCACCATTTGAGCCACATACAAATTGTCGTCTGCAAATGTTTTCAATGTGGACGAAGCTAAAATTTTGTCGTCTGGTAAAGAGTTGAGTGCTAACTCTGCTTCGTAACAAAGGAAAGATATAATCTTTCGACAACTGACAAGTTACGTTGAGTTTAACTGCATGATTAAAAAAAAAAAACGTAACTCCTCACCAAACAATCTTTTTTATGTTCCTGAGAATGCAAGCCTTTGAAAACACTGTGATAGGAGGAGAAAATGCTGGTAATCAGCCTTTCCACCTTTCCACACAATGTTTCTATCCTATCACAGAAGAATCCTACCTGTTTAGTCAAATATACTGAACCAAAAAAGAAACTTCCCCTGTGTTTAAGTGCAGATATACACAAATATGAAAATCAGGATTTATATGCATTGAAAGAGTATTTTATTGCGACTTTGAAAGAGTATTTTATTGCGACTTTGTGTGAAAAAAATTATTGCTGAGGGTTTATCCAAAAGTAGTGAAATGGTAGTTAAAATGCGGAAGGGGTCGCTCACCAAAATCACAAATTAATACCGGGTATGACCACCTTCAGCATGAAGGACTGCCTGGCATCGTTGGCGCATAGAACGGATAAGTGTATTGATTTCGGCTTGTGGAATGTTGTTCCATTCCTGAATTAAGGCTTGTCTTAGCTGAATGACGTTTGACGGTGGAATAGGGCGACGTCTAACACGCTGGTCCAAATTATCCCAAAGGTGTTCAGTGGGATTCAGATCAGGGCTTTTGGCAGGCCAGTCATTAATAAATGCAATGTTATTCGCCCTGACGAAATTCACATTGTCCCTAGCTGTATGGTTTGTGGCATTATCATGCTGAAAAAGAGTGATATTGGCATTATTTTGAAACAGTGGGATAACGTGCCTCGCAAGAATTTCATCTCGGTAGCGTTGGGCATTCAAATTCCCTTCGATAACGACGAGATTAGTGCGAAAGCCATGTGTAATGCCACGAGATACGAGATAGCTATCATGATAATTTTGGTAAATTATCGCGATAAATTAAAAGTTTCCTGGAAATCTTATCAAGATCGTGAAAAGTTTCATGATAAAAATATCACGATAAACTTAATATTTTATCGCAAAATTTCTCCACCGTGCTCGGATCTGACATGCGAGATAAAATGATTGTGATAGTTTTATCCATTTCTCGATATCTATAAATAGAAAATTCATCATTTGGATGAACTCGGTAGTTTTGACTTAAAGGGCAACTACAGCCAAAATCTCTTTTTTGGATATATGAATCCTTAAATGAAAACCATCTTAAAATAGAAAAGCCGCATTTCAATGTCTATCGTAGAAAGAGAGTTTTAAGCGAAGATGTAGTTTGCACACCTGTGCGAGTTTGTGAAATGTTCGATAAACCGGATGTGATGCCACTCTTATTTCGGCTTCTGTGTACTTTTTTTTTTCTCAGCCTTATCCTCCCTCATGTCAGGAGGCGACTTTTTTCGTCACAAAAATCCCTATCGTATGCCGGGTGCCGAGTTTAAGCCCTATTTAGAGCCAGGAGATGACTATTTATTTGTCAGTCTGCTGTCTGTCTGTCTGTCTGAACTATATGACATGGCTTAATATCACATCTACCATTAATCCTCAAAAGGTTAAATAAACCTTCATGCCGATTGCAAAATTTTGAATAGTGCTAGTTTTTGAAGAAACAAAAATAGATGTTTCCGCATTGGACACTGTACATAAGATCAGATTGCATGTTCTGTGCAGTCTGATCTTAATATACACTGTTCGCAAAAGGTCATTGAGTCGCGCTCAGCAGCCTTGGGGCCCCACAGAAATTTAAATGAGGCAAGCAATAAATGGTAAATTCACTGTTGATTATCCATCTCTTTCATGAGAGAGAGAGAGAGAGAGAGAGAGAGAGAGAGAGAGAGAGAGAGAGAGAGAGTAGTTAGAAAAGAAATTCGACAAGCATATTATGCGGTTTTTTTTTTAATTTAAGATCGTATGAATGAGGAAAATACAAAAGTTATGACGTTCGACTTACCCATTTAACCTGTGTAAAATTCCAAATTCCATTTACATTATTTACGAAAAAGGGTTCAATATGGTCGTGAAAACAAAAGAGTAACTTTGTACATGACATGTTTATGACAAGTGCTTGTTAACCTCAGGCTGCAAGCGCCCCGCCCGGGTGGCTCAGTGGTGAGCGTGTCGGACTCATGACCTGGTGGTTGTGAGTTCGATACCCGGTTGAGGCGAACTTTCTTTCCGGCGTATTTTCGCCTCTCACCTCTGCTGAAGCATGTGAGAAAAGTAGTCGGTGGCTTTGGAAAGAAAGTTGTGTTAGTACTGGTGTGAGAAAGCCAGGAAACACATGTGCGTCACCGACCGCCATGATATGACCTTAGCTATTAAAGTGGCGTTAAACCCCAATACAACCAACCAACCAACCAATCAAGCTGCAAGCCGGGTAAAAAAAAATATGTCAGACCACAACGGTGCGATATCATCACAAAAGAGGCACCGAATTAACCCTTTGTCCTTGTACATGGATGGAACACACAATTCTTTTCTCAAAATAAAAGGTTGGCGCACTAAAATTTTGTGTAAAGCTTGTACGCAGTTATAAATTTTTAATTTACGCTGCATTTTCATGGTCAGCATCTCTTATCTCGTATATGATTACATGGAGAAACACGGGGGAAGACAGTTAAACAGTTTTTGTCCACGTTAGTATTTCCTTTTAAATTGTACGCCTTACATGTCTCAGTATTTAGGAAATGGACTGACCCTGTATTTTGCAGACGATCAAAAATGTTTACTGCATGATATGGAGGACAGGAAGGCAGGAGGCAATTCAGACAATCTTTTTACGTTGTTGTTGATGAAAGAAACAAATTTGAGATTATGAAAAAAAAGCACGTAGGAAAATAAATGAAGATCGAGTGAAAAAAATTTTTTTTTAACTTTAACAGCAAATTCAGGATGTGTGCTGGATTTAATGTTGTTCGTGAATGTTAAAGAGAGGATAAGATTTCTAAGGCAGATCAAGGCTTTTAATTCTTTCCAAAGCTGAAGGAGACATGTAAAATGCTGACACTGATGGTGTAGATTCAGATCAGACTGCGCAGGATTTGTAGACCGTTAAATGGTCGACGGTGTCCTATATTTGGTAGAAACAGCCTTAGAAATTAACTCGAATGATTTCCTTTTCACATTGCAATGTTCCTTCTTCCTTCTACGACCTAGTAGAAGAGAATTTTGGCATGATTCAAATATCTTGATTTATTATTTCTTTTTTTATATTTATCTATTACAACTCGTTGATTAGGTAGTGGTACAATTGAAATAACATCAAGAAATAAATTTCAAAATATTTATGTTCGTTACCAGAAGAATAACTATTCACTTTTTTATAAATACTTTCTCCAATAAGCTAATTCATTCAAAATTTCTTTCCTATGATTGTAGATGTAAGAGCGATATACCTCCGTCACGCCAAACTCGTTCTCACTCTGTTCCGAATTTTTTTGCTGATCGGACTGAAACTGTCTTCAGACGAAGTGGGCGTATTAGTATCCTTTTACGAAGGGTGCTCCAGAACTTTGAGCCAGCTCAAAATTTTTTGCCATCCATCCCGTCCTGTGATTAGACGGAGTAACAACGTACTTAAAGCGAGATGGACGTACTACGAACGGAACTGCTGTACTTCGATCCTATTAGAGACGCAGTGCGGTCGGGCAATAACCTGCTGTGCGTTTGCATTTTACCGACCGAAATTACATGTCCTATCCCAGCCAGTTTTTCGATTTTGTTGACCGGGTTAAGACTTTCTGGGAATAGGTTTGGTGAGATAGGGGCTTCAGCCATTATCAGGCCAAAATTATACGTTCATCCCCGACCGTAACCCGTTTCCCGATTATGTCAGGACGGGTTAAGACGTTGTAAGACCTAGTTTGGTGTGACGGGTCTATAGAGATTGAAACTCTGCAGTACACAAGTGATTGAAACGTGAAATAGCGATTTATATCTTTATAAATATCATGCAGTTTTCTCAATTTTCTGTGTTAGTTCATATATAGCGACTATAATTATCTTCTCACACTTGTGAGATCACGGCAAACTACCGGAAGTCACGGTTTTTTCAATTAGCGTCTTTCACACAGGTGAAAATCCGAAAGTTTAAACCTCTATATCTCGTGGAGTAAACATCACAGAACGCTAACAAGATTTTTGTTAACATACTCTAGTGTCGTTTTATCCGATTTTGAAATGAAAATTTTGGTGTGGAGTTACCCTTTAATAAGATTGCAGTCAGTAAAATTTCGAATCATTAATTAACAATTGTAGCTTAATTGGTAAATTTTGACAATGCCCGAATGAAGAGGTCTGTAAAATCACAAAGACGACTCGAAATGCCTCCTACGAACAACTTTGAAACCGTACAGGGAAAAGGAGAATTCATAAGGTTGTATACGAAGTATTCCGAAACCGTATCTAATTATAGATATCATGAATGTCAGTTGTGGGCACGAAAGCAAAAAAAATCATGATAAGAGTTAGCATTATTGTACGGAACCCCTAAAGTGACATGCTCGACTTTTTTTTAATATGCAAATTTCTCAAGTTATTTCGTGTTTACGAAATAATATTTCGTATTTACGAAATAATATTTCATTTTTACGAAATATTATTTCGTTTTTACGAAATAGTATTTCGTTTTTACGAAATAATATTTCGTTTTTACGAAATAGTATTTCGTAATTACGAAATAATTATTTCGATAAAACGAAATAGTATTTCGTAAAAACGAAATAATTATTTCGTAAATACGAAATAATCTGATAATTTGAAATACAGGCATCCTCGGTTCGACTCGGGGTCGAGGCACTTGGACTGCCTTGCGATAGGGCTGCATTGTAGGGTTGATTTACAGGCTTTCACATCATAGGCTATAGATTTGAATTCCGAGTTGAGCTGTCTTATTCCTGAATTGCCTACACCATGTTCGAATTTGGATTCTGTTTCAAGGGAGCTATCATCTAGAGTCATTGATCTAAGTTGTGCTTTTCCAGAATCGATGTCAAATAAATAAGCTTAATATCGGTACATTAGACAAAAGGGGACAATCATAAGTAATATGACTGGTAAACTCAAATCTATTCATTCAGTCGGTCAGTCAGAAAGTCAGTCAGTCAGTCCCTCGTCTATCTGTCCGTCTGTTATTTCTTCTGTTTATGAATTGGGTACGCACAATTGTCATTGATAATTAAAAATAAGTTACAATATTCAGTTTGTTTAGAGCACGGTTGAGGATCCGATTCCCAGCCGAGTCATTTTTCAGATTTAATATTTAGAATTCATGGCTCTCTTTCTTATCACTGGGGTGCAGGAATCACAACAGGCTCTTAATTGTGAAGGTGGGGGACTTGTAGAGTACGGAAGTGGTTGATAGATTGATAACAGGCTAAATAATTATCAATCATAATGACGAATAGCACTAATTCATGTATTCTTAGGTTTCACCAGTAGCCGGATGCGGCTCTGATGTGCCTTGCCGAAGAACTGACGCTCAAACAGCCCCGCCAGTGGGATTCTAACCCAGAACCTCTTTGTTATAAATATGGTGCCTTAACCTCCGTATATAAGAGGACTCGTAATGTTCAGGCATCCACAAATGCGTCTTAAGGATGGACAAATCAGCGTCGATGTATTTTCGAGTAGATATGCAGCTTGTTTACTTTCATTCCTTTTGTATAGAATATAGTGCACACCAAAGCATTGCTATATCGAGAGCTTTTACCGCTTCTTTAGCCGGGTGGTTAGGCTGTCCTACTTGAGAATGGGAGGTAGCGGGGTCGATCCCCTGCAAATCCATTTTTAAGACTAATGAAATGGTAATAATAGCGCATTCCTTATTCCTTTCCTTCTTTGCACTTGGAAAGACGGGATAACATTACGACTGTCGCTTAAGTATCAGGGTAAGAGATTTGTAGAGTGATGATTAAGAGAGAGAGAGAGAGACAGAGAGACAGAGACAGACAGAGAGACAGACAGACAGAGAGCTAAGGTAATATCACGGTGGTTAGCGATGCAACCATGTGTTTCCTGGCTTTCTCACACCAGTACTGACAGAACTTTCTTTTCAAAGCTAAGAGAGGGAGACCAGCCTCTTTAGAAACCGCCTCGGACGTTGAGAACAGCGAGGGGTAACGTTAGTGTTTTCGTGCTCATACAAACAAATTCTAATATGGTAGTAATGGAATTCCTTCCTTGGTACTCAGGGTCTCTAGGACAGCACAACGACTGCCTCACCAGTGTTAGGATTATGGGACTTTTCAAGTGCTAGCTGGTGATGATAGCCAGGAAAAATGTTTTGTGAACTTTTGTCCTGAAAATACTGAAATAAAAGATTGATGCGACGTTAAACGCGAAGTAGTCAGACATGATTGAGCCGTACTCTATGAAAAGGGGGCTTAATGCATCTTCGTGATCCATGGTACCAAGGAAGACATCAACTGATTATGCATCGGCGGATCAGCGGGCGGTCAGGGGTGTCCGGGACCCCCACCTCCTCTACAATTTTCAAAGTAACCGCTGTCTGCCTGATATTTTTACCAAGTATGAAAGTGTCATGCAAATTCTAGATCTATGCGAAGACATAAGTCAAATCCACAAAGACCTTCTTCTAACTAGCTGAACTGCGTCAAGGAATAATGTTTAAAGTTGTACGCAGTAGCAAATTTGAAATTGAGCCATGCTCTGACAAAAGGAGGCTAAATGAATCTCCGTGATCCATGACACCAAGCAAGCAATCACATACTGATGGATCCATACTAGATCTATCCATTTTTTGTAACAGCCGACGGAATCATATGGTAGTTCTAGTCCTTTGACATACAGAAAATTTACTGATAGCGAACAGTTACGGCCCAGGTCAGCCTGCACAATCCGTGCAGGCTGGCCTGGGTTGATACTTTTAGCAAATGCATTAAGCGCCTTTTTCACAGAGCATGTCTCATACATAATGATCTATTCTGGACCCCCCCCTTCGGAAAATATCCTGGATCCGCCCTTGATATGGATCCATAAAAATCCATTTTGTCTTATGAGCGACCGAATTATGAGTTCGAATATCCCTTTGACATGCAGAAAGTTGGAAGATCATATTGAAAGAGTATCGACCAATGTCAGCCTGCACAGACTGCGCCGGCTGGTATGTGTCGATTTTTTTCTCAAATGCAAAAAGCACCCTTTTCAATGAGCATGGTTCATTATGTATGTCTTTGCCTAGATATAGATGGAAAAATGACGACAGCGTAATTACGAAATAATTATTTCGTTTTTACGAAATAATTTTACCATTCAAAAAGGCCACGTAGCCTTGAATTCCATTATTGACTGGTTTTAACGCCGCTATCATCATTATTTTATCTTTGTCTAGGCGAAATCATAATGAACCGTGCTCTGTGAAAAGGGTGCTTAATGCATTTGAGAAAAGAATTGACCAATGTCGGCCAGCGCAGTCCGCGCAGGCTGACATGGGCCGAAACTTTTCGAAATCTTCAAATTTTATGCATGTCAAAGAGCTATTCGAACTTATCATTCGATCGCTCATAAGACAAAATGGATTGGATCCATAACAAGGGCGGATCCAGGATTTTTTTTCGAGAGGGGGTCCAGAATAGATCATTATATATGAGAAATGCCCTGTGAAAAAGGGACTTAATGCATATGCATTTAATGCAATCCGCGCAGGCTGACCTGGGCCGAAACTTTTTAAAATCTTCAAATTTTCTGCATGTCAAAGGGCTACTCGAACTTATTCGATCGCTCATAAGACAAAATGGATATGGATCCGTAACAAGGGCGGTTCAGGATTTTCTTCGAGAGAGAGTCCAGAATAGATCATTATATATGAGACATGCTCTGTGAAAAAGGGGCTTAATGCATATGCATTTAATGCAATCCACGTAGGCTGACCTGGGCCAAACTTTTCGCCATCAGTAAATTTTCAGTATGTCAAAGGACTAGAACTACCATATGATTCCGTCTACCGTTAGATAAAGTGGATAGATCTAGTATGGATCCATCAGTATGTGATTGCTTGCTTGGTGTCATGGATCACGGAGATTCATTTAGCCTCCTTTTGTCAGAGCATGGCTCAATTTCAAATTTGCTACTGCGTACAACTTTAAACATTATTCTCTAACGCATTTCAGCTAGTTAGAAGAAGTTCTTTGTGGATTTGACTTATATTTGGCATAGATTTAGAACTTGTATGACCCTTTCATACTTGGTAAAAATTTCAGGCAGACAGCGGTTACTTTGAAAATTGTAGAGGAGGTGGGGGTCCCGGACCCCCCTGACCGCCCGCTGATCCGCCGATGCATAATCAGTTGATGTCTTCCTTGGTACCATGGATCACGAAGATGCATTAAGCCCCCTTTTCATAGAGTACGGCTCAATCATGTCTGATTGCTTCGCATTTAACGTTGCATCAATCTTTTATTTCAGTGTTTTCACGACAATAGTTCACAAAACATTTTTCCTGGGCTATCATCACCAGCTAGCACTTGAAAAGTCCCATAATCCTAACACTGGTGAGGCAGTCGTTGTGCTGTCCTAGAGACCCTGAGTACCAAGGAAGGAATTCCATTACTACCATATTAGAATTTGTTTGTATGAGCACGAAAACACTAACGTTACCCCTCGCTGTTCTCCACCTCCGAGGCGATCTCTTAAGAATCTGGTCTCCCTCTCTTAGCTTTGAAAAGAAAGTTCTGTCAGCACTGGTGTGAGAAAGCTAGGAAACACATGGTTGCATCGCTAACCACCGTGATATTACCTTAGCTCTCTGTCAGTCTGTCTGTCTGTCAGTCTGTCTGTCTGTCTCTCTCTCTCTCTCTCTCTCTCTCTCTCTCTCTCTCTCTCTTAATCATCACTCTAAAAATCTCTTACCCTGATACTTAAGCGACAGTCGAAATATTATCCCGTCTTTCCAAGTGCAAAGAAGGAAAGAAGTAAGGAACGCGCTATTATGGCCATTATATAAGTCTTAGAAAGGGATTTGCAGGGGATCGACCCCGCTACCTTCCATTCTCAAGTGGGACAGCCCAACCACTCGGCTAAATAAGCGATTAAAGCTCTCGATATAGCAATGCTTATTATGTGCACTATATTAAAGATCTGTAGTTTTATACAAAAGGAATGAAAGTCAACAGGCTGCTTATCTACTCGAAAATACATCGACGCTGATCTGTCCATCATTTAAGACGCATTTGTGGATGCCTGAACATTACGAGTCCTTTTATATATGGAGCTTAACCCTTTACTAAACAATACCTGGTTTTTACGACCCAGAGGAAGACGCCTTCTGAAAACATTGTAGGAAAAGGAGAAAATGCTGGCAACCAGCATTTCCTCCTTTTTCCACCATGTTTTCTACTCTTCTAAAGTCAGGTTTCAATTTTTCAATCACGTTTACTAGTATTTTGTCGTCTGCATTTGCTTTCAATTTGGACAAGTCTAAAATTTTGTTGTTTGGTAAAGTGTTAAGGCACCGTATTTATAAGAAAGAGGTTCTGGGTTAGAATCCCACTGGCGGGGCTGTTTGAGTCTCAATTCTATGGCAAGGCACATCAGAGCCGCATCCGGCTACTGGTGAAAGCTAAGAATACATGAATAAGTGCTATTCGTCATTATGATTGAAAATTATTTAGCCCGGCATCAATCAATCAACCACTTCCCTACTCTGCATGTACCCTACCATCACAATTAAGAGCCTGTAGTGATTCCTGCACCCGAGTGATAAGAAAGAGAGCCATAAATTCTAATTCTTAAATCTGATGAATGAATCACAGCAGGGGATCCATAGAAGATCTATCCACTTTTTGTAACAGTCTACTGAATCATATGGTAGTTCTAGTCCTTTGACATACTGAAAATTTACTGATAGCGAAAAGTTTTACCAATCTGCGCAGGCTGGCCTGGGTCGATACTTTTCACAAATTTTCACAGAGCATATCTCATATATAATGATCTATTCTGGTCCCCCTCTCGAAAAAAAATCCTGGGTCCGCCCTTGTAATGGATCCATAAAATCCATTTTGTCTTATGTGCGATCGAATGATGAGCTCGATAGCTTCTTGACATGCAGAAAATTTGAAGAACTCGAAAAGTTTCGGCCCATGTCAGCCTGCGCGGACTGCGCCAGCTGACACGAATCGATTCTTTTCTTAAATGCTTTAAGCACCCTTTTCACAGAGCACGGTCCATTATGTTTTGGCCTAGATATAGATAGAATAATGATGACATCGGCGTTAACACGATCAATAATGGAATTCAAGGCTACGTGGCCTTTTTGAATATACAAACTGGTAAAATTATTTCGTAAAAACGAAATAATTATTTCGTAATTACGAAATAATTATTTCGTAAATACGAAATAATATTTCGTAAAAACGAAATATTATTTCGTAAAAACGAAATATTATTTCGTTAAAACGAAATATTATTTCGTAAAAACGAAATAATTTGAGAAATTTGCATACTAAAAAAAAATCGAGCATGTCACTTTAGGGGTTCCGTATTATTGCGATATTTTTATCGTGAATTTTTTTGTTTTATCACGATAATTCTCTTAAATTATCATGATAGCTATCTCGTATCTCGCGGCAGAAACATGCCACCATACTTTACTTTGTGTTTTATCCACATAGATTTACATTGAATATGATGTGTTCTACCGTTATATACACCGCATCTCGATCTCTGAATGCAACTTGGTCCACTATGATAGCGAAGTTGTAGACTGCCATCGTCTACATTACTAATATCCTGTCTAAGGTGAAAGGTCAATGATGTTCAAATGGACCGTGTTCTGTGAGAAGGGGGTTTAATGCATTTGCATATAGTATCAAGCACGGTCAGCCTGCGAAGTTCAAGCAGCCTGACCTGAGTAAAACCTTTTTGTCATTGGTCAATTTTCTACATGTCAAAGGACTAGCCTACCGTATGAATTGGTTAGTTGTTAGACAAAACTGATTTTATGGATCCGTTATTATGTGATGACTTGCTTGATGTCATGCATCGCGGAGATGCATTAAACCCTCTTTTGCTCGAGCCCGGCTCAAGTGCTTAATCATCTGAAGAATACAAGTATATGCAATCCTATAGACTTTTCAGGTCGTCTTATGTTCTCTAAAAATTTTCTCGGCGTATAGAGCTGGCTTTCGACCGACTTCCCACTACGAGTATTGGTAGGGTCTTAATGAAAAGTACTTTGTGATTAGTAGAAATTGTGTACAAGTTTATCCTCTGTGGCCCTCTTTGCTGGCACATTTGCATACCCATTTATGACACCACTATAAAAGGGTTGCTTCCGCTAATCGATGACCAGCCCGCATAGCTCAATAGGTAGAGCGTAGGACACGTGAACGTGATGTTTCGAGTTACTTGTGGGTGTGGGTTCGATCCCCACGGCTGGCCATCTAAAAATACTAATAGTCTTTCGGATGAGACGTTAAACCGAGGTCCCGTGTGACGGTGCTATACACCGAGCACGTAAAAGAACCAGGCGTAACTTAAGATGGGTTTCGTCCTGTATCTGCATTATCCCCCGTAACAATACTAACAGCCTTCAGGGGGCGTCTCCCATATGGGCAACCGGTGGCGACGATAAATAAACGCAAATTCAATCAATCAATCGATGACCCGCGGTTCTTATTCACACCTTGGCAAATGCATGTGATAGGGGATACTCGTTTTTCATTTACAAATTTTGAATTCACATTTTTCATGTGTCACTCTATAACCCCGTACTGTACATTCTAAATGTACTTTTAAACAGACCATCTTTAGCAGCAAGTACTCCTTTTCCAACGATGAGTTGGATTGACACTTTATACTGAAAAATACGTTTAAATCTAGCCGATTTTTTTTTTTTTTTTTTTTTTTTTCAATACTTACTGACATGGTTACTTATTATTATTTCTCTTCATATTGAACCGCAAACAGTGTCCAGTATTCATATTGCAGTCCCTCGTCCACCACACGTGTGTGTGTGGAGGGGGAGTAAAATTCAACCCAAAGTCAACAGGAATAATAAGCAAGACAACACCTTTCGGACCTATTGTGAGATTACTCTTACAAATACGGGTTGCTTTTTAGACCGGCCAAATCCAAAGCATTTGCGGACGACATATCGATGCCTTAGAATGATAAGGTCATAAGTGTCACTTACGACCTTATATGATGCATACATATTTGGAAATGGCATTTCATTCTCTGTCCTTTTATGTCAATTTCATAGAAATTTGAACTTGTTGTGTTGACCAAATAAGGTGTTGAAAAAGGTCGTAAGTAAAATCTGTTTCAATCTGTTTATAACATAAGGTCGTATGTGACACGTAAGACCTTTTGTTAATATTTTACAAAGTATTACACAGTTGAATAAGAAGGTCGTAACTGCTACATACGTCCTTGTTTTATAACGTTTTGTACTTAGTCTTAAAAATGAAGAATCCTTAGAAATACATGATCAGACTTTTCTGTAATATATCATATAGCAGAAACACAGAATTAATAGAAATTAAGCCAATAAAAATGCACTTTACCCAAAGAAAAAATGGAAACAAACTAGAAACAAGACAATTTTATGAAACTGATTTTGGTGTAGAGATTACAGCATTGTCAAAAGTATGAGAGAGGGAAAACAATAAACATTTCGTAGCAATTCAACTTGTGCATTGGGGTAAGTATTTAAAACTGGTTTAACTTATAAGAATAGAGAGCCTTTAAATAAATAGTATTTTTAAAAAAAAAGCCTCCTAAACGTCTTGTATCTTGTTAAAGATAAAATAACTGTTTATGAAAAAAAAAAAAAAACCCTAAAAAGTTTAATAGTATTCGCACTGACCATACTGCATAGAGAATTGGTCCATCGTGAAATTACACACTCTCTCACCATAAGGCAATTAATAAGTACTTTAAACTGATTTCTACATTATTTCAGTCATATTAGATAGACAGCGTACTTATGTAGGTTATGGTTTTGTCTGTGGGGGTCCTACTTATGGACACTCAATTGAAAAAAAGGAGTTTAGAATGAAGATCCAACAAAGGAACTCATAATTAGGAATTCTTCCCTTTGTTTGTGTGGTGTTCAACCCACTCTTAAAACACTAGGCACGATCTCTTTCCCTTGGAACTATTGTAGATCAAGATTAGACTGCAAAGAATGTGCAGTCTAATTTTGAATCTACAATGTCCCATATGCTGTCATAATAGGACAAAGAGACCCCTGAAAACATAATATTTCTATATTTTCTCCAAAAATGAAAGTGCCCATTTTGAATTTGTAGCCCATTGAGGTTCAATGTCGCTTTCTTCCAGTAATATTGCGAATGCCAGTACACCTTTATAATTATACTTCTGTAGAGATTCTCCTACGGCTGCTACACACAATATTCTTTCCGAGCTACTGATTGCTTTTCCACATAAAATGTTTTACTGCATCTTTCTTCATTTTGCATAAAGGAATAGCAAATTAGCAAATATATGTATATTTTTAAAAAGAAGGAATATAGTATTCAAGAAGTATAATTCAGTATTTAATGTTAAAGCCAATATAAATGTGGCCTAACACAAAGTGTCTTAACTCTGGCTGTAAGGGCTATAATAACATGTTACTAATCAATCTTGTGTTGACCTTGGTGAAGAAGGGTTTTTAAAACATGGTGAAAAAGTTTTTTTTCCTTCCAAATTTTTGAACTGCCATGTCTGAGTAGAAGCTTGAAAATTACATAATTTAAAATACTTGTGGACAAAAATACAATTTCAAGCTTCATCTAAATGAGTTAAAAAAATATCCTTGTGAAAGGAGAAGTTGCTCAACATGAGTGATTTCTCTGTTTAACTCTTTAACAGATGACAAAATTTTGGTCTCATCCAAATCAAAAGGATTTGCGGACAAAAACTAATTTCGAATCTAATGATGGATTTTTCTTAGGAGGGGTAGAAATCATTGTGGGAAAAGGAGAAATGCTTTTCATGAATGTTTTCTACAACCGTCAACCTTAGGGCCATAAAAACCAGAGATTATCTGGTAAAGAGTTAACCAGTTTTCAAAAAAAACTGTTCTTCTGGACTTGTTTATATGTGGTAGGGTTTAATGATATTCTGAAGTCTATGATTCAACTTTCAAAAGCAGAACTGTTCATTAACTACCTTAATGGGAGCAGCTTTTTGAAAACATTGTTGGAACAGGAGAAAATGCTGGCAATCAGCTGTTCAATATTTTCCTACTTCATGTATGTCTTTCAACCCGATCAAGACAAATTAAATCATTTGAACTGCAACTAAAATTGTGTTTACCTGTTGTATGCAAGTAATTTTAATATAGAGAAGTTTCAAAGGGGACTCTTTTGGTTAAGGGGCTGTGGCCTGTTACTAATATTTTGCTGTCTTAGAAATGTTAAAGTGTTTGTTTTAAAGGAAGTTCATAGGTTTATAAAGTATTCAAGAGTTTATTTGTACTTGTATATTTGATGTAAGTTACTGTTGACCTAGTTATCGACCTGTTTGTTATCTGTAGCTGTTGTATGAATGATTATATTCTTTTAAAAGTATAACAAGAGGGTAGTCTGAAGGACAGCTATATCCTCCGCCTCCCCGTCCCTGGTATGATTCCTGCTGGACCTAAAAAGCACTTCATTGCACCGAGCCATTTATAATCACTCTTCAGTCGCCCTATCATGACTGAAGTACGGTTGACGGATATAAAACACCAAGACAGCCATATATCCATATCTTTTGTTGCATTGATGAATTTAAATCAATAAACCCATATAATTTCTTGATGATACATAGATCTACAAACACGAAATCCACAAATAAAATCTGCAACACAAAAGCTGCAAAAATAAAAGCCAGGCTTCAAATATTAGACCCATCACTAGGACAATGGCTTTCGCAGCTTTTAGGACAACCACTCCAAAACAATATTGAGAACAGAAGTACGAGGGCTGTTCGATATGTAATGTGTATTGTACCACAGCGCGATAACGCTTTCAACGATTTCGTGGATGATGATACGCTTGAATAGCTCTATTCAATACCTTTCCAACGGTATAATTACGAGCCTTTAGCTCCACATAGTTTTAAACTTATAGTCATTTCAATAGAGCTAGTCGTTGACCACTGTTGTAAAAATGGTTGGGAAACGGATTAAGAATATTGAAGAAATTACAGCTTATGTAAAAGTTCGCACAAAACTCGGTCATTCGGTAATGCATATTTTTACTGAATTGGGGGAAGTTTATGGGTCTGATAAGGTATCTTATGAGACAGTTCGTAGTTGGAAAAAGAAATTTCTGACTGGCACAGAGTTCGTAAAAGATGCAGCAAAATCTGGCCGACCTGTGACCTTAACAGGCAAGGCAAATGTCTCAAAAGTCAGGGAAATAATTAAAACTGATTGCAGATACACGATTCGTGATATTGCCAATGCTGTTGGCATATCGCTATCGCGGGTGCATTTCATTTTGAAGCGTATTTTGAAAGTACGAAAGATTTCTGCCAGATGGATACCACATATATTGACAAATGACCAAAAACGGGTACGAATACAAACCGCTAAGCAATTGCTCAAAATGTTTCCAAAATTCAACCAAAGACAATTTGCAAACATTGTTACTGGTGACGAAACATGGGTTCACTATTTTGAACTAGTAAGAAAAATTGTAAACAAAATATGGCTAACTAAACACGCTAGAAGGCCTGTAGTTGCCAAAAGAGGCATAAGCACAAAGAAGGTTCTTTATTGCATATTCTTCTCATGTGATGGTATAGCCGTACAAATTCCGGTGCCGAAGGGCAAAAGTGTTACAGGTCGGTATTACCGATACTAAAAAAGCTGAAGAAATATTATCTTAAACGACGCCCTGTGTCAGGATTTAGGCATGTTCGTCTACTTCATGATAATGCTCCATCACATACATCTGAGCTTGTGAAGCAATTTTTTAAGTCGGAGAAGGTTACCGTCTTGCCACACCCACCATACTCTCCAGATCTAGCCCCATGCGGCTTTTTCCTTTTTCCAAAACTTAAAAAGTTCTTATCTGGTCATCGTTACAGTCCCGACAAGCCCTTGGCTCAGCCATCAGTCAGTGCCTCAGAGGTCTACCTAAATCAGCGTACCGTGACGCATTTCAGAAATGGATTCAGAGATTGAAATTATGTATTTCAAACCGCGGAGAATATTTTGAAAGGATGTAATGTTCATTTCACTATTTGAGTCAAATGCTTTTGAGATATCGTACAATACACATTACATATCGAACAACCCTCGTATGACTGTTGTGCACTGCACTTGTCCTCAAAATGGTCTCTCTTTATATACAGTTTGAAGCCGATAGCTTTTATACTTTGAAAGTTATGCTCAAGACAAATCTTTTAGATTTGTTAGATAAATAAGGGCCACAACTCCAAAAGTAGTGGAGACAGAGTTATGGATGTTGTGCACAGCATGTATCCCCAATGTGATCTGTCTGCATATGCAGTTTGACGTCAATAGCTTTTATACTTTGAAGTTATGCGCCGGACAAAAATTAAGTTTGTAACACAACAAAGGGCTTATGCGCCGGAAAAAAATTAAGTTTGTAACACAACAAAGGGCAATAACTCCTAAAATAATGGAGACAGAGTTATTTATCTTAAGCATTGCACTTGTCCTCAATATTATTTATTTGTATATGAAGTTTTAAGCCAAAAGAAGTTATTTTCCAGACAAAAATCAAATTGGTAAAATAACTGAGTGCCACAACTCCAAAAATAGTGGAAACCGAGCTACTGTTCTTGTGCACTGCACTTGTTCCGAACATAGTCTACTTGTATATCAAGTTTGAAGGCAATACCTCTTTTACTTTGGGGAGTTTTGCCCCGGACAAAAATCCACTCTTGGGGAAATAACCCCAAAAATAATGTAGGCAGAGTTATGGATCTTGTGCTTTGCCCTTGTCTTAAATGTGATCTATTGAAGTCAATATCTTTTATAATTTGGAAGTTATGCTCCAGACAAAAATCCCATTTGTTAAAATAACAAAGGGCAATTACTCCAAAAATATTGAAGATAGTGTTATGGATCTTGGATTATTCACACCGTCTTACCTAGATGAACATTTAGCCAAAGTTTGATGAAAATCTTTCAAAGGGGTCAGGAGATATGGAGCAGACAAGAAAAAGTTGTAGATGGACGGACAGACAGACAGGCGAACAGACAGAAAGACAGACTGACAGGCAGACAGACAGAGGCCATTCCTTTAATCCCCTCCGGCTTCGCGGGGGGATATTAATTTAGAAAGAGGTTTCATATGTAGAAAATGTGCAGCTACACTTACGACCTTCTGTTGATACCTTTTACAACATACTATTTTGACAAAAAGGTTGTTACTGGCACTTACGACCTTTCATTACTCGTCCATTTTGGAACAACCTAAGTAAAAAGGACGTTTGCAAGTTTTTTTCCTAAATTTCTCAAATTAGATAAGGCTTTTTATTATTATCAATGGCCATTTAAATTTGCTCCATAGTTAGAAGAAAATAAAAAATGAATTATTGAAAATGATCTGTTATTGTTGCAATAAAAATGTTTTTTCAAGTTTTCTCAAACTGTGTTTTTTCACTTACGACCTTCTCATTCTAAGGCATCGATATTAAAATTATTTCAAATTTTGAAATTAGTCATCAAAGGGTAAAAAATATTGTGGTAAAAGAAGAAAATGCTAGTTACCGACATTTTTACATTTTACCATAATGTTTTTAAACGGCATCTTTAGGGTCGTTAAAACGCGAGACTCTGTGGTAAAGGGTTAAACTGCTACTTGCTTTGAGAGAAACAGCGTTCTGATTTAGAAAAAGGGTCAGTAGGTCTAGGTTGCAGCAATTCTATCTCTCTTCACAGTTCTTAAATACTATTACTATTAAAAACTATTATACAGATATTGGTATACATCCGCCTGATACTGGTGATCAATGGATTGTTCGAAGAAAACTTGTTGATACTTCAACCAGACACTTTGATGTATTTTCGCAGCTCGTTGCCTTTTGAACCTTATTACAGTGTAATATGTTGCACATGTTGAGAAATACTCTTCACTTAAAGATTTATTTTTCAATAAACATTTGGCATTGAAGTCCTAATAATGTTCAGTCTCTGTGTAGCACCGGTTCAATAAATATGGAATATTATGGTGTAGTAACTTTCCTTGAGATTGTATTTAATTCGAGCTATTAGAGAAATTTTGACATCGCGATGTCAAAATTTTCTTACGCAGCGAGATGTAAAGACAAGCACAAGTTACTACAACATAATATTCCTTTTATTATATACCTTCAACTTTCAACGACAACATTTTGCTTTTTTTGACATTTTATTAGAGAACGGTAAACAAAATGAGATAATTAATCGTTTAGAAGGTAGTAACTCTGTTTTTATGATTGGTGGGTTAATATTACAGCGTAATATTTTGACTAATCAAATCGCAATCCTTCTTCCCCACTTTTTTATTTTTTCAATCGTAGGAAGTGGAAATTATACAAATCAAAACGATCAAACCACACACACAAATTATGATTTTTAAAATCTGACTAATTACGCCATCAAGATATAACCTTTAGCTACTTACTAAACGACAAAATTCTAAGTTTTTTTTTTTTCCAAGTTGAAAGCATTTGCAGACGACAAATGTGGCACATAATGAAACTTGCTTTTGAAAGGGTAGAAAACATTAGTAGTAAAGGAAGGGAGAGTAGGGACACACCTGGGCCTGGGTGTGTCCCTACTCTCCCTTCCCTGAGTGCCCTACATCACCGTCCCTGACAAAAATGTGTCCCTAGTTGCTGTCCCCGAAAGATTTTTTTTTATTTTGTCCCTAGGCTACCGTCCCTGAGAGGGATTTAGCATTCAAAATGGCGGCCGTTTGGACAGCAACCGCGGACAAAAATGCCCCAGGCTCCCGTCCCTGAGCGGAATTTTTTGCAAAAAAGGGAAAAGGGGGGGAGTTTTGCCTATTCTCTCTACCCTGAGAGGGATTTAGCATTCAAAGTGCAGGCCTTATGACTGACAGACTGGGTAAAAAATGGCCAGATCACTGAGTTGGACTTAGTTTTTTCACCCTATGGATGATTTTTTCTCTCTAAATGGAATTTGTCCCTATATCACTGAGTTGGTCTTAGCTTTTTTCCCCTATGAATGATTTCTAAATGTCTGAGCACTGAGTTGAACTTAGACTTTTTTTACCCTATGTATGATTTTTTCTTTCTAAATGTCTGACCATTGAGTTGGACTTAGTCTTTTTTTACATCTATGAATGATTTCTCTTTTCTAAAAAGGAAATTTATCTTATATCACTGAGTTGGTCTTAGCTTTTTTCCCCTATGAATGATTTTCTCTCTTTCTAAAAGCCTGATCACTGAGTTGGACTTAGTTTTTTTCTTCACCTATGTATGATTTTTTCTCTCTAAAAGGAATTTATCCCTATATCACTGAGTTGGACTTAGTTTTTTCACCCTATGAATGAATTTTCTTTCTAAATGTCTGGACCTTGAGTTGGACTTAGACTTTTTTCTACATCTATGAATGAATTCTCTTTTCTAACTGCCTGGACATTGAGTTGAACATAGACTTTTTTTTACCCTATGAATGATTTTCTTTCTAAAAGCCTGACCACTGAGTTGGACTTAGTCTTTTTTCTGCATCTATGAATGATTTTTTCTCTCTAAAAGGAATTTGTCCCTATATCACTGAGTTGGACTTAGACTTTTTTCTACATCTATGAATGAATTCTCTTTTCTAACTGCCTGGACATTGAGTTGAACATAGACTTTTTTTTACCCTATGAATGATTTTCTTTCTAAAAGCCTGATCACTGAGTTGGACTTAGTCTTTTTTCTACATCTCTATAGATGATTTCTCTAAAAGACTGAGCACTGGGTTGGACTTAGACTTTTTTCATTCTATGAATGATTTCTCTTTTCTAAAAGGAATTTGTCCCTATATCACTGAGTTGGACTTAGTCTTTTTCTGCAATTATGGATGATTTCTCTTTCTAAATGCCTGGACATTGAGTTGAACATAGACTTTTTTTTACCCTATGAATGATTTCTTTCTAAAAGCCTGACCACTGAGTTGGACTTAGACTTTTTTCTTATCTATGAATGATTTTTTCTCTCTAAAAGGAATTTGTCCCTATATCAGTGAGTTGGACTTAGACTTTTTTCTTATCTAAATGTTTGGCCATTGAGTTGAACTTAGCTTTTTTCATCCTATGAATGATTTTCTCTCTTTCTAAAAGCCTGATCACTGAGTTGGACTTAGTTTTTTCACCTATGAATGAATTCTCTTTTCTAATTGCCTAATCATTGAGTTGAACTTAGACTTTTTTACCCTATGATTGATTTTCTCTCTTTCTAAAAGCCTGACCATTGAGTTGGACTTAGTTTTTTCACCCTATGGATGATTTTTCTCTCTAAAAGACTGACCATTGAGTTGGACTTAGACTTTTTTCTGCATCTATGAATGATTTCTCTAAAAGACTGAGCGCTGAGTTGGACTTAGTCTTTTTTCTACATCTATGAATGATTTTTCTTTTCTAAAAGGAATTTGTCCCTATATCACTGAGTTGGACTTAGACTTTTGTCTACATCTATGAATGAATTCTCTTTTCTAAATGCCTAACCATTGAGTTGAACATAGACTTTTTTTTACCCTATGAATGATTTTCTTTCTAAAAGCCTGACCACTGAGTTGGACTTAGTCTTTTTTCTGCATCTATGAATGATTTTTTCTCTCTAAAAGGAATTTGTCCCTATATCACTGAGTTGGACTTAGACTTTTTTCTACATCTATGAATGAATTCTCTTTTCTAAATGCCTAACCATTGAGTTGAACATAGACTTTTTTTTACCCTATGAATGATTTTCTTTCTAAAAGCCTGACCACTGAGTTGGACTTAGTCTTTTTTCTGCATCTATGAATGATTTTTTCTCTCTAAAAGGAATTTGTCCCTATATCACTGAGTTGGACTTAGACTTTTTTCTACATCTATGAATGAATTCTCTTTTCTAAATGCCTAACCATTGAGTTGAACATAGACTTTTTTTTACCCTATGAATGAATTCTCTTTTCTAAAAGGAATTTGTCCCTATATCACTGAGTTGGACTTGGTCTTTCTGATTTTTTTCTGCATCTATGAATGAATTTTCTCTCTAAAAGCCTGAGCACTGAGTTGGACTTAGACTTTTTCTGAGTTTTTTACTCTTCGGAGTGTAACTCTTCTAAAAGAAGTTTGACAATTTGAAGAAAGATAGAACTTTCATGGTAATGGTTAGTCCTGAAAAGGACTGTTGGGTTAGCTCTGAAAAGAGCTGTGACAATTTGAAGAAATGACAACTTGAAGATAGAACTTTCGTCTGACAGCTTGAAGATAGAACTTTCTTCTGATAGCTTGAAGGTAGAACTTTCGTCTGACAACTTGAAAATAGATCTTTCGTCTGTCCTCTTGAAGATAGAACTCGTGGTAGATGCTTAGTCCTGAAAAGGACTGTTGGGTTAGCTCTGAAAAGAGCTGTGACAATTTGAAGAAATGACAACTTGAAGATAGAACTTTCTTCTGATAGCTTGAAGGTAGAACTTTCGTCTGACAATTTGAAGAAATGACAATTTGAAGATAGAACTTTCGTCTGATAGCTTGAAGGTAGAACTTTCGTCTGACAATTTGAAGAAATGACAATTTGAAAAAAAGATAGAACTTACGTCTGACAGTTTGAAGAAAGGTAGAACTTTCGTGGTAGATGGTTAGCCCTGAAAAGGGCTGTTAGGGTGTCCCTAAAAGGGACCTGGTTTTGGAGGTTGTGTTTTTTCGTCTCACGTTGTTTTTTTCCACTTCTAATGACAGCATCCGAAATTCGCTTGGCAAATGGGGCATGTTTCAACTCTTTTTTCTGATTACCATTGCTCCATTACCGAAAGTAATCTTCCTCCCAAATTCGATATCAACCAAAATGACATCCGGTGTTGTCTTTAAAAATAGTTGAACTAATCTTTCGCTGAGATCTTTGTATGGCTGTGTTATAGTTGTAGTTGTTTTTGTTCCTCCTCTCCTACGAAATGAGTGCTAAAAGCCTGAGCACTGAGTTGGACTTAGACTTTTTTCTGAGTTTTTTTTACTCTCTGGAGTGTAACTCTTCTGAGAGAAAAGAAGATTGCCAATAGAAAATGTGTCATTTTTTGGCCGTTACCTAGCCTTTAATTGCAAATATCCTACATCAATGAGTTGGACTTAGACTTTTTTCTGAGTTTTTTACTCTTTGGAGTGTAACTCTTCTGAGAGAAAAGAAGATTGACAATAGAAAATGTGTCATTTTTTGTGCGTTACCTAGCCTTTAATTGCAAATATCCTACATCACTGAGTTGAACTTAGTTTTTCTGATTTTTTTCTGCATCTATGGATGAATTTTCTCTCTAAAAGTCTGAGCACTGAGTTGGACTTAGACTTTTTCTGAGTTTTTTTACTCTTCGGAGTGTAACTCTTCTAAAAGAAAGAAGTTTGACAATTTGAAGAAATGACAATTTGAAGATAGAACTTTCGTGGTAAATGGTTAGTCCTGAAAAGGACTGTTGGGTTAGCTCTGAAAAGAACTGTTGGGTTAGCCCTGAAAAGGGCTGTTTTGTTTTGGAGGCTGTGTTTTTTCGTCTCACGTTGTTTTTCCACTTCTAATGACAGCATCCGAAATTCGCTTGGCAAATGGGGCATGCTTCAACTCTTTTTCTGATTACCATTGCTCCATTACCGAACTAATCTTTCGCCGAGATCTTTGTATGGCTGTGTTATACGTTGTAGTTGGTTTTGTTCCTCCTCTCCTACGAAATGAGTGTTTAGTTGTAATAACTGTTGACCTGCATTTAGATATTCTTGGAGAGCCTCGCGTAGTTGATAATTTATCTCCTCCATATTGATACTGCTTCCGAATATTGATACTGCTTCCGAATATTGATACCGCTTTCGAAGTGTTCGTTCGCTGAGTGTCAAAAAATGATGAATGTATGGAAATAACGCTGGGTTTTATACGTTTAAGGAGGATTGAAATTTTTAAAGAGCGCGGACCTGACGGGAAACACCAGGATTGTACTGTGTGACACTGAGTTAGGAGTGGTAAAAACAGCATGAAACGCCGACGTGGGAAAAACATAGGAAAAAATGACGTCATGAGTCAATCAGTTCAATCCTCCTGTAAAGCTATAAAACCCAGCGATATTTTTACATAAAATCATATTTGTTCCAGTATGGTTCGAATTCTTGTCTACCCCCACTGCGCAAGCAGATGTCTGATAGAGTGACGGAAATGTTTTGCCATACTTTTTTTACCCTTGTGTTTTGTTGATTTGCAAAAGAAACAGTTCTTTGTTACTCGTTTTTTTCTTCTTTTCGTTGTTTTGCTTTTTTCTCCTCTTTTAGATCCAAAGTTTGTTGTTTTCTTAGATTATCGTTTGTTGATATTTTTTTCTCTGCCTGTTCTGTTATTTTGCAGATTTTTGAATCGGTGATATCCGTTGCGTCGGACTGCATGTCTACGGTCTGATTTTCAACCGGTGATATTGTAGTCTGTAGTGAACTTGTTTTCCATGTATTTTCGTTGTAGAATGAATTTAGTGTCCCGACGAATTTCGTATGTTGGAGATCGACAACGTTGTAAAACGATGGTGAAATTTCGATGTCATGACTGTGTGGGTTCACGTAGACAAAAAACAAATGTTCCTGTCTGATTTTCTTTTTTGGACAATTTCTGGACCAATGTCCTGCTTCGTTGCACGTAAAACAAATATTTGTTCTCTCACCATTCATCCGATATCGTTTGTTGAGCGTCGCTTGATCTAAAACTCTGTAGCTGATAGTACAGCGTATAGAGCTATTTATAAAAAAATACGCTTCACTACTAGACGCTGACGTAGTGTACCTCTACCCAATGGTCTATTTATAGCAACAGACGCTAACATATTGTGATTTAACCCCTTGTCACACTAAACGGCGTTTCCACTGAGTTGTCACGGTGTTGTTTAAGTTCCCAGACTGCCAAGAGATCGCAGGAAAAATGCGAAGCTCCCGTGGCCTATTATCGCGTTCCTGATGTTGATGAAAAAAAAAGCAAGAAGGAAATCAAGTACATTGATATCTGTTCTCTGTACCCTTATGTTTGTAAACACAAATCCTATCCTGTAGGTCAGCCAGAAATTTTGTCTGCTGAGAATATTGACATGAACAATATTCGACAATATGAGGGCTTAATCAAATGCAAAGTTTTGCCTCCAACTGATTTGTTTCACCCCGTTCTCCCAGTTCACTGTAACAACAAAATGATGTTTCCACTCTGTATGAAATGTGCAGAAGAAAGTTCAAGTATTTGTAGCCATGGTGAAGAAAAGAGGGCTTTGGTCGGAACTTGGGTTACTTTTGAATTATTCAAGGCTCTTGACTGCGGTTATCAATTACTGCAAAGTAAAAAAGTTAAAAGTAGAAAAAGTCAAAAGTCTCTCTTATATAGATCTAGATCTACATGCAGTGAGGAAATATTCCCGTAAAATGGTCTTTACAAGTGTGTGAACCAATAATTATTCCAAGTTATTTTTCTTGACATAAATTAACGAAAGTGTCAAGGAACTGTCTTTCTTTTGTTAAGGAAATCAGGGATATTCACCCTATTTCACATGTACAAATCTACGAAAGAAAAAAAATGCTTTCTACTTTTGACAACGCTCAAAATTCGAACTCACACCTTTTTTATATTAGTTAAGCGTATAGAGGTATTTATAAAAAAAGCTTTACTAGACGCTGACGTAGTGTACCTCTGCCCAATGGTCTATTTATAGCAACAGACGCTAACATATTGCGATCTAAGCCCCTGTCACTCTAAACGGCGTTTCCACCGAGTTGACACGGTGTTGTTTAAGTTCACAGAGTACCAACAAAGGTTTTCGTTTTGATTTCTGAACAATAGATTGAAATGCTCGAATCAAAGTTTTTTTTGCCCAGAAGAAAAAATCCATTATTCAAATTGGCAATCATGACCAACTATGTTTTGCAAGAGCCGTTGTTGTGGGAATTTGCTACAGTGAACGTGAAAACACCGGGGCATGGAATAGAAAAATGGGATCGTATTAGTCGTTCAAACCGCCCTCTTCAAAAGACTGAAGCTGAGAAATTGTTGAATGAAGCTGGAGTTTCACCAACACAACCTGTAGGAATTGACGAATACAAAAAAATTCAAGCATTCTTGTATGAAAAAGGCTATGTCATTAAAGTTCATCAACAGCATTCAAAAGTGGAAAAAAATATTTGAACATCCAGAAGTGAAAACCAATAGTAAGATCATACATTTGTAGTTTCATCAAAACCATTATGACTACATCAAATCTATCAAAGGTTTTTTTTGTTGTGGATATTATTGTGAGTTCTGTGATGTGGGTTACTCTCACCGGGAAAGTCATGCTTGTTCAATTATCTGCAAAGGTTGTTACAGCAAAGGAAAATGTCCATCAGATTCAAAAGAATATGTTTGCAGTTATTACAGTAGACGATTTTTTAGTGCTGAATGCTTTGAAAATCACAGAATTGTTCAAGGTAGAGAAAAGAAATCCATTTGTGAATTAGTGAAACTCTGTTCAAAATGTGGTGTGCAATATCTTGTCAGAAAGAAAAATCATGTTTGCAAGGAAAGAAAAGGTGTCATATCTGTAAGAAAATTGTTAACTTTTTTTATCGATGCTATATTCAGCCTTACCAAAGTAAGTTGAACCATGACAGCGATGACGAGACGAGTTCTTCTGTAGTCAAAAAACCACAGTTTATTTTCTTTTGATTTTGAATGCAAACAAGACACAGGTGTACACATCCCGAATTATTGTATTGCACACAGAGCATGTGATGAATGTATCGATAAATCACTTGATTTTCATTGTTCTACATGCAGTGAATTTGAAGAGGGTAGGGAAGTTATTTTTCAAGGTGAAGAAACTTTGAGTCAATTTTTGCAAGTGGCTCTTTTCAAAACATCATAAAGGAGTCATGGCTATTGCCCATAATTTCAAAGGTTATGACGGTCAGTTCATTCTTGGCTATATTGTCAAAGTTGGGTTAAAACTTCCAAAATTGATCATGAATGGAAACAATATTATGAAGTTAGAACTGAATGGTGTACGTCTGGTCGATTCTTTCAATTTCATGAGCTTTGGTTTGGCAAAATTTCCAGCCATATTTGGTCTTCAAGAAAATAAAAAAGGTTACTTTCCTCACTGGGCAAATACAGATGAATTTTGGAGTTACATTGGACCTTACTTGGATATGTCTTATTACAAACCCGGGCATGGTAAAGAAGAGAGGGCTTTGCTCGGAACTTGCGTTACTTTTGAATTATTCAAGGCTCTTGACTGCGGTTATCGATTATTGCAAGTGTATGAAATTTGGCATTTCAATTCTGTGTCAGATCAGTTCTTTAAACGTTATGTGGACAATTTCTTTGAAAATTAAGCAAGAAACCTGTGGTTATCCAGATCGGTGTCAATCAGACTCAGAAAGAGCAATTGCACAAAGACATTACGGAATATGAAGCCAAATGTGAAACTTGTGGTGTTTGTGAATTTGCATTGTAAAAAATTTGTTATATACTGTTTTGCGAATAATTCATTGTAAATAATTCATTGCAAAAAAATATTTCAGTGTGAATTTTTTTTCATTGTTAAGAAATTTTTTTCAGTGTGATTTTTTCATTGTCAAGAATTTTTTTATGATGCTTTTGCAAAAAAAAATGTTTCCTTGCGAATTTTTTTCATTGCCAAGAAATTTTTTTCATTGTCAAGAAATTTTTTTATGATGCTTTGCAAAAAAATGTTTCATTGTTTAGTTCTGTTCAGTAAATAAAAGTTCAATAAATAAAAGTTCAAAAACAATAGATCTCTTCATTCTGTTTTTGCCCCAAAGACTTGTTCTGTCTACATTTTTTTCCATACACCGTCTCATAACTTTTTTGCTATATTAGCATGAAACGTAGCATGGAAAAAATGTATGGGCTTTCTGCCAGATCCGAGCTCTTTAAAAAATTTCAATCCACAGTAAACGTATAAAGCTCGACGTTATTTTCATACATTCACCATTTTTGGCTCTCAGCTAACGATCACTTCGAAAGCAGTATCAATATTCGGAAGCAGTATCAATATGGAGGAGATAAAATTATCAACTATGTGAGACTCTCCAAGAATATCTAAATGCAGGTCAATAGTTATTACAACTAAACACTCATTTCGTAGGAGAGGAGGAACAAAAACAACTACAACTATAACACAGCCATACAAAGATCTCAGCGAAAGATTAGTTCAACTATTTTTAAAGACAACACCGGATGTCATTTTGGTTGATATCGAATTTGGGAGGAAGATTACTTTCGGTAATGGAGCAATGGTAATCAGAAAAAAGAGTTGAAACATGCCCCATTTGCCAAGCGAATTTCGGATGCTGTCATTAGAAGTGGAAAAAAACAACGTGAGACGAAAAAACACAACCTCCAAAACCAGGTCCCTTTTAGGGACACCCTAACAGCCCTTTTCAGGGCTAACCATCTACCACGAAAGTTCTACCTTTCTTCAAATTGTCAGACGTAAGTTCTATCTTTTTTTTCAAATTGTCATTTCTTCAAATTGTCAGACGAAAGTTCTACCTTCAAGCTATCAGACGAAAGTTCTATCTTCAAATTGTCATTTCTTCAAATTGTCAGACGAAAGTTCTACCTTCAAGCTATCAGAAGAAAGTTCTATCTTCAAGTTGTCATTTCTTCAAATTGTCACAGCTCTTTTCAGAGCTAACCCAACAGTCCTTTTCAGGACTAAGCATCTACCACGAGTTCTATCTTCAAGAGGACAGACGAAAGATCTATTTTCAAGTTGTCAGACGAAAGTTCTACCTTCAAGCTATCAGAAGAAAGTTCTATCTTCAAGCTGTCAGACGAAAGTTCTATCTTCAAGTTGTCATTTCTTCAAATTGTCACAGCTCTTTTCAGAGCTAACCCAACAGTCCTTTTCAGGACTAACCATTACCATGAAAGTTCTATCTTTCTTCAAATTGTCAAACTTCTTTTAGAAGAGTTACACTCCGAAGAGTAAAAAACTCAGAAAAAGTCTAAGTCCAACTCAGTGCTCAGGCTTTTAGAGAGAAAATTCATTCATAGATGCAGAAAAAAATCAGAAAGACTAAGTCCAACTCAGTGATATAGGGACAAATTCCTTTTAGAAAAGAGAATTCATTCATAGGGTAAAAAAAAGTCTATGTTCAACTCAATGTCCAGGCAGTTAGAAAAGAGAATTCATTCATAGATGTAGAAAAAAGTCTAAGTCCAACTCAGTGATATAGGGACAAATTCCTTTTAGAGAGAAAAAATCATTCATAGATGCAGAAAAAAGACTAAGTCCAACTCAGTGGTCAGGCTTTTAGAAAGAAAATCATTCATAGGGTAAAAAAAAGTCTACGTTCAACTCAATGGTTAGGCATTTAGAAAAGAGAATTCATTCATAGATGTAGAAAAAAGTCTAAGTCCAACTCAGTGATATAGGGACAAATTCCTTTTAGAAAAGAAAAATCATTCATAGATGTAGAAAAAAGACTAAGTCCAACTCAGCGCTCAGTCTTTTAGAGAAATCATTCATAGATGCAGAAAAAAGTCTAAGTCCAACTCAATGGTCAGTCTTTTAGAGAGAAAAATCATCCATAGGGTGAAAAAACTAAGTCCAACTCAATGGTCAGGCTTTTAGAAAGAGAGAAAATCAATCATAGGGTAAAAAAGTCTAAGTTCAACTCAATGATTAGGCAATTAGAAAAGAGAATTCATTCATAGGTGAAAAAACTAAGTCCAACTCAGTGATCAGGCTTTTAGAAAGAGAGAAAATCATTCATAGGATGAAAAAAGCTAAGTTCAACTCAATGGCCAAACATTTAGATAAGAAAAAAGTCTAAGTCCAACTCACTGATATAGGGACAAATTCCTTTTAGAGAGAAAAAATCATTCATAGATAAGAAAAAAGTCTAAGTCCAACTCAGTGGTCAGGCTTTTAGAAAGAAATCATTCATAGGGTAAAAAAAAGTCTATGTTCAACTCAATGTCCAGGCATTTAGAAAGAGAAATCATCCATAATTGCAGAAAAAGACTAAGTCCAACTCAGTGATATAGGGACAAATTCCTTTTAGAAAAGAGAAATCATTCATAGAATGAAAAAAGTCTAAGTCCAACCCAGTGCTCAGTCTTTTAGAGAAATCATCTATAGAGATGTAGAAAAAAGACTAAGTCCAACTCAGTGATCAGGCTTTTAGAAAGAAAATCATTCATAGGGTAAAAAAAAGTCTATGTTCAACTCAATGTCCAGGCAGTTAGAAAAGAGAATTCATTCATAGATGTAGAAAAAAGTCTAAGTCCAACTCAGTGATATAGGGACAAATTCCTTTTAGAGAGAAAAAATCATTCATAGATGCAGAAAAAAGACTAAGTCCAACTCAGTGGTCAGGCTTTTAGAAAGAAAATCATTCATAGGGTAAAAAAAAGTCTATGTTCAACTCAATGGTTAGGCATTTAGAAAAGAGAATTCATTCATAGATGTAGAAAAAAGTCTAAGTCCAACTCAGTGATATAGGGACAAATTCCTTTTAGAAAAGAAAAAATCATTCATAGATGTAGAAAAAAGACTAAGTCCAACTCAAGGTCCAGACATTTAGAAAGAAAATTCATTCATAGGGTGAAAAAACTAAGTCCAACTCAGTGATATAGGGATAAATTCCTTTTAGAGAGAAAAAATCATACATAGATGCAGAAAAAAGACTAAGTCCAACTCAAGGTCCAGACATTTAGAAAGAAAATTCATTCATAGGGTGAAAAAACTAAGTCCAACTCAGTGATATAGGGATAAATTCCTTTTAGAGAGAAAAAATCATACATAGGTGAAGAAAAAAACTAAGTCCAACTCAGTGATCAGGCTTTTAGAAAGAGAGAAAATCATTCATAGGGGAAAAAAGCTAAGACCAACTCAGTGATATAAGATAAATTTCCTTTTTAGAAAAGAGAAATCATTCATAGATGTAAAAAAAGACTAAGTCCAACTCAATGGTCAGACATTTAGAAAGAAAAAATCATACATAGGGTAAAAAAAGTCTAAGTTCAACTCAGTGCTCAGACATTTAGAAATCATTCATAGGGGAAAAAAGCTAAGACCAACTCAGTGATATAGGGACAAATTCCATTTAGAGAGAAAAAATCATCCATAGGGTGAAAAAACTAAGTCCAACTCAGTGATCTGGCCATTTTTTACCCAGTCTGTCAGTCATAAGGCCTGCACTTTGAATGCTAAATCCCTCTCAGGGTAGAGAGAATAGGCAAAACTCCCCCCCTTTTCCCTTTTTTGCAAAAAATTCCGCTCAGGGACGGGAGCCTGGGGCATTTTTGTCCGCGGTTGCTGTCCAAACGGCCGCCATTTTGAATGCTAAATCCCTCTCAGGGACGGTAGCCTAGGGACAAAATAAAAAAAATCTTTCGGGGACAGCAACTAGGGACACATTTTTGTCAGGGACGGTGATGTAGGGCACTCAGGGAAGGGAGAGTAGGGACACACCCAGGCCCAGGTGTGTCCCTACTCTCCCTTCCTTTACTACTAACATTGTGAGAAAATGAGAACTTGTCGATCACAAAGATTTTCACCTTTCCGTGTGTTTTCAAAAGCCTTCTTTCTCAGGGTCGTAAAACCATGGATTTATTTGCTAACGTATTTAACGGCATATTGCACATTTTCCCATCAAAAGTTAAACTCGTTACCAAATGACGAATTTTTGGGTTCAACCAAATTAAAGCATTTGCAGACAACAACTTAAATACAACTGAAATGATAATGGCTGTCTTTGAAAAAGTAGAAAACATTGTGGGAACAGGAAAAAATCCTGGTTACAAGAATTTTCTCCCTTTCCAACAAAGTTTTCAAAAGGCTTTTCTTTCAGGTCCGTTAGACTCGGGAGTGTATGAATACTTTAGTGTTAAACCGGTACTCCCAGAACGCCGAAATTTCTGCTATATAAAGCAACCTGTTCATATTGCGATATCAAGGACTTTTTTAATAAAAAAAAAAATCGACGTATAGAATCGATTAGGACAAAGATCAGACTACTTGTTTTTTTGCAGCCTGTTATTATTCTACACTGTCAGGAAAAGTGCATTTGGACGGATTAGATTTCAAGATCAGACTACTTTTTTTTTGCAGTTTATTAATTACTGGTCTAAAAAGTGCACTTAGTCGCAAAGAACAGTTTAAGGACCGAACAGCAGGGATCAGTTAATGTTTCAAAGAATCCATACTTAACCCTTATACTGAGAAATGAGTTCATTACAAACCGACAAACAAAGCTCAAATATAACAATTTCAATGGTATTTTCCTAAGAAAAATCTGTGCAGTCTGATACTGATCTGCAAGGGCTACATTGTCCTTTTAGCAGACAAAGGGTTTGGATTGAAATCCGAAAAAAAAACCGCCAGGGCAGATATACATGTACAGTCTAGGCAACGATTGTAAATTTGAAGCAGGCTACTGTTACGTAATCTTACGTTTCTCTTATCTTTTATAGCTGCGGGATATCGAATATCGATTACTAGTATACACGGTTTAAGTTCGTCAAACTCCGGAAACTCCCGAACCTTTACGTATGATATCGTTTTTATTTTCATCGATTTCTTGGTATGCGAGACTGCTGATAAGGCATGTCCGTGAAAGTTGGCTATGCTTACTTTTTTTTAGGGGTGTGGGTAATATTCGACTTTTTTTCTTTAAACTAGGTCAATCCGCCCGCAAACGTATAAAAGACAGTGAACATTCCAAAATTAACCAGATATGGAAGAACTACAGAAGTCCATAGAATAAATCACGAGGATGGCTGACACGTTCTCATCACAACTTCGTTTGGCGATCGATCAGCTGAACCAACTAATGTTAAAAAAAAAAAACGACAAGAAGGAACGCTTTGTCATTCCTGAGACGGAGTGCTGGGATGACGATGATGAGCCATCATTCACTCTACGCTTCGACGTTGATGCCTAAGAGTTGAAGAGGCGGGCAGCAAACAGCTGCTCAGCCTGTGGAAAAGTTGGAGGTTGTGCCTAAAAAAACGCAGTTTTAAGGTCAAACTGCCCTTTTCGGGGCTTCTTAACTTTAACGAAAGAGCAATTTTCTTCTTAAAATGTCCACTAAGTGCAACTGCATATTTGTCTATGGAACATTTTTTCTTTTTTCGAAAAGGACCAACAACAATTATCAACCACATAAAAGCCGCAAGCAACCAACCAACCAATCAACTAACAACAACAACCAACCAACAACAAGCAACCAACAACAACATCAACCCACAACAAGCAAGCAACCAACAACAACCAACCAACCAACTAAACAAAAACCAACCAACAACCAACCAGCAGCAACAACTAACCAACCAACCAACAACCAACCAACAACAACATCTTTCTGAGTTGATGGTACTTTCATCCGTCAGAAGAGGTTAAGTGTATTATCTGTGAAAAAGGGGCTTAATATATCTACAAAAAGTATCGATCCAGGTCAGCCTCCGCTGCCCGCGCAGGCTGATCTGGGTCAAAAATGTTTGTTGTTGGTCAATTTTCTGGATGTCATAGGACCATTCCACCCAATGATTCAGTCTGTTGTTGGACAAGATTGATTTTATGGATAAATAGTTATGTGACGACTCCGATAATGCATCACAGAAATGCATTAAACCCCCAGAGCGTCGCTTATAGATTTCATGCTGAGAGAGATAAAAGTCTGACAAAAAGTCACGACAGTCAGTTTGTGTTATTTGTTCCAACCCTTTTTCTTGTTTTAGTGTGAAGAATTTCGAGGGAAATTTTACATGCCAAAGTGAACCGTGCAGATCAAGATTAGACTGCAAAGCGAAATTCACGATAGCGTTTTAAAGTCCGATCCTGGATAACTTGCAATCATTTCTTCTCCGGCAATATTTTCTTGTATCATCCGGAGATTCTGGTTCGAGCCAAGCCATGTGCAGATTCAAGCCTGGAAAGACAGTTATAATTGAACTATCACTGTGATATGACTGAAATACTGTTGAAAGCAGTGAAAACTCGTTCAAGCAAACTTACAAGCATACAATAACACCAAACTTATGAGATATGCTCTGTTAAAGGGGCGCTTGATGGATCTGCAATAAAGTATCGACTCAGGTCAGCCTACGTAGTCCGCGTAGGCTAACCTGGGTCGAAACTTTTTCCCATCGATCAACTTTCTGCACGTCAACGAACCCATCTACTTCATGATTCGGTCGGTTGTTAGACAGAGTGAATTCTAGGGATCCGTGGATTTTATGATGACTTGCCTGGTACGCTGCATGAAGGAGATGAATTAAGCCCATTTTTGCCAGGGCATGGCTCATACATTTAACAAGTTTTATTGTTATACTAATTAACTTGTCGCAATTCCGTTCAATACTCTGCTCTGACAAAGGTGACAGCGAAGAATTGATCATTTCAGCTCTTTACCCGGTCACAAAATTATACACCTAAACTCAATACATAATCAAAGTACTGAAAGTACAGTTGGAAGGCGAGATTAGAATAGGCGTAACATATTGCAATACATTTTCCTGTAGTTTAATCGCCTCTCCTGATACAGTAAAGTGTATAGGGTTGTGCAATGTTCATGTGCAATGGAGACTAGTTGACTATCCTGAGTTTTAACAAACTTGGGGAAGAAGGCGTGTGAAAATATGTTGAAAAAAATTAAAACGAAAGGACTTTTCTGAACCTCTTTGCTTAACGTCAAATCATGCATACGATTAACGAATGAAAACAAGTATTCCGAATTTCTAGATGTTATGATTGGCTTAAAGCAAGGCGATCCGTTATCCACAATACTGTTTTTATTTTTCATAAATGACATAAGCGGTAGTCTAGATCTTGAAAATCTATACGAGACAAATTTCGACGTTTTGACGTTTTACATGTTATTATTTGCAGATGGCATTGCTCTTTTTTCAACCTCTCCTGATGGTTTACAGGTACAGTTAAACAATATTAACACTTATTCTAAAAAAAATGGCTTAAAAATCAACACAAACAAGACAAAAATATGTATATTTGAAAAAAGAAAATCAAACAATAACTATTCCTGGACGATAGATAACCAACAACTTGAAGTAGTATCATCTTTCTGTTATTTGAGAGTAAATTTTCATTACACTGGCAATTTTAGATATTCTGTAAAAAGTTTAGTAGAGAAAGCCAACAAGGCCTATCACAATCTTCTGATATTATTTGATAAAATTCAGTTAGATATACAGACCAAATTAAAACTGTTCGAAACTATGGTAACACCAATCATGCTGTACGGGGCCGAAGCTTGGGGAATATACGGGTACGACGAAATTGATAGGCTACAAATGAAATTTTATAAAGATTTACTGGGGGTTAACAAACAAACGACAAACGCGGCCGTATATGGCGAACTCGGGCGGTACCCACTAACACATATTGCTAAAGAAAGATCTATAGATTATTGGTTAAAAATCATGTCACGTCAAAACCCATTAATATACAATGCGTACGATGAACAATTAGGTTTCTCTGATAATAAAGTCTGGGCCAATCGAGTTGCTAGATTAGTGGAAAGTTTGGGTCATGGTAATCTCTTACTTAATTTCAATATGGACATCAATTATAGGCCTTTGTTATTACAAAGAATTCGAGACCAATATATTCAGACATGGTTCGCAATAATACAAGACTCTAGCAAATTATATTATTATCGGCTTTTTAAAAAGAACTTTGAAATGGAACCCTATCTTACTGTCACAAAAAATAACAATTTACAAATGCAGTTTGCTAGATTTCGACTATCGGCGCACCAGTTAAACATTGAAAAGGGTAGACATTTGCAGCTAAACAGGAAGGAAAGACTTTGTACTCTTTGCAACTCGTCTGCGGTAACTTTTTAATGAAATGTCAAAAATACCTTCATCTGAGAAGAAAATACAACATTAACCAATCACGGGCAACAATTAACACATTTAAAACTATTATGAGTACTAAAAATAGACAAAATTTACTAAATCTCATGAACTTTGTAAAAAGTGCGATGGAATTAAGATATCAGACTTTATGAGACAGATTACTACATAGCTTGCCATGACCACAGTACAAGAGTTTATCAGTCAGTTGCATTATCCATCTGTTTACTAGTTTTGTTTCATATCCAGTGTTGTTCTTTTGTTTGATGTACACTTTTTCTTTTGATAACATGTTCTTACTATATTTATGTAGTTAGGAAGCAAACTTTATTTCAAAGATTACTACCTCGCTTACTTACACCAAAACATTCCAGCAGTATATTCATTTGTAAATTAGTTATGTTCTATCTTTTGTATTGTTCTTTTCTTTGATTTTAACTTCTTGTTTTGATTACATGTCCTTGCCATATTTATGTATAATTATGTAAATGGCCAAAGGCAACTAGCTTTGCCGTAAATTTGCCAATAAATATTTGAACTTGAACTTTGAACTCTTTTCACGGGTCTCCGGAATCAAAACTGGGCCACGCTGACGCGTAACAATAACCTAGTCATTAATCATAATGTCAAGCACAACTTTGATAGAAGAAAAAGAAATTTCTTTGAAAGAGAAAATTTTGTATAAACACTTGATGATTCAAAGCAATTTATTTCATTGAAGTTTTCCTTCTCATATAGACAGAATAATGTTCTTAACAGAGAAAAGAGGTCTGTCAGCGATACGTCATTCAA
The DNA here is from genome assembly GCA_946811185.2 of Hippopus hippopus. Lineage (NCBI taxonomy): Eukaryota > Metazoa > Mollusca > Bivalvia > Cardiida > Cardiidae > Hippopus > Hippopus hippopus. Next base: position 13,972,404 of record OX328096.1, read on the forward strand.
AAAAGCTATCCGATTGGCTAGTTCAGGGATCGTAAATTTACATATACGATTCCTATGGTTAGTTGTTTATGCGTTGTGGAGTGGAAGTAGAAGACGTCATTTTAGTAAGTTTCGATTGGCTTATTACAACTACAGTTTATTTGTTGCTGTAGCAACACCATCGTAACAATCAACTGATCCAAAGTATTTTGCATTTGTCAAAAACGATGTCTTTTAAAAATTCGATTTAATTCCTTCTAGAAATTTTGAAGTTTCTTCTTGTTGTTTTGATTAAATTTACAATGGTCTCGACAGTATTTTGTTCTTATGTACTCGAGAAGTATCGAACTATTTGAAAGGCGTTTGGATAATGCTGTTCAGAGGTATTTGCAGCAAACTGCCGAGCGCTGACATATGAAGGCTCTCGCCTTCCAAAACTGTGTGTAAACACCTAAATAGGTACGATTTTGAATACTTTAGCAATTTTACTCGAAACTGAAACAATCAATCAAAGATTTTATTATTATTTTGAGGGAAAAAAGAATTCTCCTGTCAATTTCTTTCTTTCTTTCTTTCTTTCTTTCTTTCTTTCTTTCCTCCCCTTTCCTTTCTTTCTTTCCTTCTTTCTTTCTTTCTTTCTTTCTGTTGAATATCAACGTGTAGCACGAGCAGTCTGGTCTTGAATCTACACTGTCCATTACTTCGTTGCATAAACTGGCCAAAACAATATTAAACTCGCAACATTTCAGTGTTTTTGAGCGTTTTTGAGAGAAGAAAGACCCAGGTAACATTAAAAATTACTTCATTCTCTGCCTAAATTCTTTCCTCTATCCTCAAATCAAACATTTAGCAACCTTATCGATCGAAAAGTATCAGCAAAAGTTTATAACATGAGCGTGAATAGCAAATCATGATTTATTAAATTAATTCAACCACTTGAACACCGCCGTAAGTGATATATATTAAACCTTTGTACAGCTGTTTTGGACAGAGTAGATCAAGCACGAAACGTGCAGTCTGATCTGTGATCTACGATGTCAGTTACTTCATTTTTAATGTCAAATTTATATAAGCCATGCTGTGTGAAAAGCGGACTTAATGCATCTGCGAAAAGTATCGACCCAGGTCAACCTGCGCAGTCCGCGCAGGCTGACCTGGGCCGGAACTTTTCGCTATCGGTCATTTTTCTGTATGTCCAAGAACCAGTTTACCTCTTGATTCAGTCGGTTGTTAGATAAAATGTGAAAATGGATCCATCACCATGTGATGACTTGCTTAGTATCATGTATCACAGAGATGCACGAAGCCATGGCTCTTATATAAAAAAGACTTCCTTATTTGCAGTGGAAGTGTATTCAAACCTAAAAAAAAATGAATTCATTTATGTGGCGGTGACAAGTACAGTAATTCTATTTCACGAAGGATATTACTTTCACTCTTCAGTAATCTACACAATCCACAGCTTTTACAACCTTAAGAAAGGAGAAATTAAAACGCATTAGAAAAAAAAGGAGAAAATGCTGGTTACCAGCATTTTTTCCTTTTCTCACAGTGTTTTCTACCAAATCAAAGACAGAAATCATCTTTTTGAGCTACAAATAATTTGTCGTCTGCAAATGCTTTCAATTCGGTCGAGCACAAAATTTTGTTGTTTGGCAGAGTTAAAACCTTCCTCCGATAGATCTAATAATATCGACTGTGAAGGAAGTTCTACGACTTATATATGAATCACAGTCAAGGACAGCTCCCTGCCGTTCTCATGCTGTGATATGGGTAGTTCCATAGGCTGTCCCCCATCCCGGAATTCGAACCCGAAACTTCTGTTATGATACCCCCTACCCCCTTTGTGTGTGTGTGTGTGTGTGTGTGTGTGTGTGTGTGTGTGTGTGTGTGTGTGTGTGTGTGTGTGTGTGGAGGGTGTGTGTGTGTGTGTGTGTGTGTGTGTGTGTTTAACGACGTCTTCAGTTATATCACTGCGTCGTCTACTGCACTTATCCATGCTTTCCTGGGGTACCTTTCACTAAAGTGCGTACGCACGAACTTTGCTCATGAAGTTTTTTTTAAGCAAGCATTAAGTCTGAAAAAAAGTTTCACTGAACTGTATTACTTTACGATTTGAGTAAATATTTGCATTACTTTATGTAGCAGTTTATATGTTTGGGTAAAGCAAGTATCGTACGTGTGTATATTCAATCCTAAAAAGAAATGCGTAAATCTACGGAGTTTAGTAAAAGGTATCCCTGGACTTTTTCTAAACCAGTACTTCGCACGATATTCTACACAAGCCATTGGCTGCTTTCAAACATAACCATCGTCGAAAGAAACACTGATCAGCTATGAAAGAGGAATGCAGACTGTCATAATGACTATAATCAATCTTCGGAAAGAAATTAGCCGAAATGGGGATTCAAACTAGTGATCCCCGTGGTCTCAATTCTTTTGCAACACTGACTGCGCTATTGGGCTCGGCCCTTACAGCACTACCCTGAGATTATGTTACCAATATATGCTCGGTGTGAACTTTGGGTGCAGCATGAGAAAGCATTACTGCGGTATTGATTATTTATCATAGAAAAAAATACCACTATTTCCCTCCAGTATTTAACAGCAGTCATTATGAATTTACAGATGAGAGTGTTACATTAAGTCTTTACGAGACGACAAATTTCAAGACTTGCCAAAATCGTAAGCATTTGCAGACGACAAGGTAAATGTAGCATAAATGATAAGACCGTCATTGATAGTGTAGAACACATTGTGGGAAAAGGAGAAAATGCTGTTTACCAGCATTTTCTCCTTTTCCCACAATGTTTTCAAAAGCAGTATTTCTCAGGGTCGACTAAACTCGAGATCGTGTGATAAGGGTTTGACGTGTTCACCGCTATTCAGAATCTTATTTCCTCCTTCAGTGTTTAGTGTCCATGGCTAGAAATAGAATTATTTTTCACATATTTTTGATAATGTGTGTTTACCTTTGTGCTGGATTAAAACGAAACCTGAAGTTTGAGAAAGTCCCCAGCTCAGCGACCCTCGAGGGGTTAGGCTGTGCCATCGAAAAACATGACACTGAACGCGGTGTGAGGTTCAATACCCAAACTGACATGTGTAGCAGACTTTCCGATGCCTGGTTTACAAACCCAACATACAACACATCGCAGAACTACTTCAAAATATCTATTCTGCAACCCTTATTCCATGAGGTAAAATTTATAATCTGAAAATATGAAATTTTATTTTACGACAATTTTCTGTTACATAGAATGCTCGACCGATATCTGTATCCGTCGTTATTTTGAATTTCTGTCGTTGTTTTCAAATTTCCGGTGATGTTTGAAATTTTCTGATCGAACGCAAGGAAAGAAAGCGCACAGAATTACTGAAAAATTTTGAAAAAATGCTCTGGCAAAAGGGTTTAACTCTTTACCAAAAGACAAAATTTTAGACTTGTCCAAATTGAAAGCATTTGCAGACGACAAAATAAACAGGATTGAAAAATTGAAACTTGACTATAGAAGAGTAGAAAACATTGTGGGAAAAGGAGAAAATGCTGGTTACCAGCAATTTCTCCTTTTCCCACAATGTTTTCAGAAGTCTTCTTCCTCTGGGTCGTAAAACCCAGGGATTATCTGGTAAAGAGTTAATGCATTTCCAAAAAGCATTATACCTAGCAAGTCATCACAAAGTTACGGATCTTTAAAATCCATTTTGTCAAACAAAAGGCAGAAACATGGGGTAGAGTGGTCCTTTGACAAGCAGAAAATTTATCAAAGGCAAAATGTTTCGGCATAGGTCAGCCTGCGCGGACTGCGCTGGCTGACCTGGTCGATACATTTTGCAGATGCATTGAATCCCTTTTTCACAGAGTATGGCCCATAAACAAATCTATATATATATTGACACGAAAAGTATTCTTACCCTTTAGCATGTTTCTGAACATTCCGGAAGCAAATCGAATATCCAGATTATTCGACAATATCACTTACTTTACTCTTAAATGTGTTTAAATGACTAAGATCTACTTGTTAGCTGGACTTCGAACTGTGCACATATGTTAAAATAGACAACTATAAATAAATTTAATCTTGGAAAAGGCCAGCCATGATTTCGGTTTTTTTTTTTAAGTAACTTCGAGTCAATGACCGCTATATAAGTGGAATTTAAGTGTTTTGTGCAAGCAGAAATTACTAATAATGCATGCGAAACGTTTTTTTTTTTATAAGGATATAATACATGTAATGTAATAAAATCACTATGTTAGCGAACTTCCAACGCAAGTTGTCTCTCTATCATTCCTGAACCTTATACAGATGCAGGAACAACAACCGCGGAAAAACGTATGTACATCTTGCACTATCCAACGTTCTGTGTAGTGGTAAAACAACTCACACACATATTGTATACACTCAGCAAAACTAAAAAACCTCCACTTTTAAACTGTAATTTCCCTTAGCCCTTTCTTTTGCATCACTATCATGAGAGATGTTTCATTAGGTCGGAATTGTCTGCAGATTGATCAGTGCAAAACATACCTCGGCCCAATTCTGAAAAGAACTTGTTGACTTGTTCTTGTTGAAGGAGCTTATTTAACATCCATTCACTCAAAATTAAAAAAAATCGAATTCTTGAAAACTTCATACTCGTATTCTCGGATTATATGTTTGTTATCTCAGAATAATTCAATATTAAAAAATATCCAACAGTAAATTCAAAGAGAGAGCTGAAAACTCATTGTCACTTTGCTGGGTTCTAACAAACTTATTTTCAACTTAGTTCTAGCGTATTCACACTGATCAACGTGAGCCGCGGACAGCTGATGTTCTTAATACACCAGATCGGATTTTCCACGGAAGAACCGGAGGTGGTGTAAGTATTTTCATTTTTTATGGACCTGATTAACCTAGATAGAAATGTTGATTTACAGCAATGTCAAGGCGAATGATTGATCTGTATACAGACATACTAGGGAATAATAATACCATAAGCGAGCTGTGGCTTTATGAGCAACTGGGATTTTATTTTTTTGAAGTTTGTTGCCGATTTTCGGACAAAATCCCCTTACCATTGTTCATTTTACAAGTTTGTATAATAAGATAAATGCATCCCCTAAAAGAACACAAAATTTCACTAAGAAATGTCCATCCAAAGCGAAGATATACGTTTTTGAATGAACCTGGGTAGAGGAAAATATGCTAACAAGACACCAATTTCATTTTCAGTGTATGCACAGGAACACCAGATCAGAAAAAGCTTGCGGTAAATGGACATCAACGTTTAAATCATCAATATTTCTGCCTGAAACTCGATGCATGGACTGTATACGAAGAGTATTTCTGTAAACATTAGGTCACTACGGTCCATTACCTGATAAAGAGCATGTTCAACCCAATTTCATTACTTCTAGCACTTGCTTTCTGATTATGACTGAGAGTCATTGGTCCATTTTTACGATTTTTCTTGAAATATTTCCAATATTAAGGCAATTTACGAAGTAGACCTACGATGCTTGATCACGATTGACCAGTCATTGCCTCCAATGTTGGTGCAAGACATGTTCTTTGTTTACAGCGTTTCAGTTTTGTGAACGGCGTATTAACCCATTACCACGCAATCACGAGCTTTAATGCCCCTGGGAAAGATGGCTTAGAAAAACATTGTCCATAAAGAAAAACCCCTATTAACTAATACAAAGAATTTGTAATTCGTGTTCATTACTTTAAGTACAAGAATTGGTCAGACTGGCCAACGTATACGTTGGATTGCCGGTTTTACGTTAGATTGTACATACACCAAAAGTGTTCAGTTCTTTCATTCTTGATGGTATTAAAACTTTTTTTGTAGAACACGCTACATGCCAAAGGGACTATGAAAATTAATTATCTTCAAGGTAATGCTTAACACATATAGACATATTTGTAAACATTCGAGTACCGATAAAGAGGTGAGTTTGTTTTTGAAATTTCTCAGCAAATTACTGACATTTTTTTCACTTGTACAATTTTCACTTTGAGTTTGATACTACCTCCCGATGCTCTAGAACCAACTAAAGATTTGTGCATGGATAAAAAGAGGGAACAGAATCAGGTTAAATTTATATCGCTCAAAGGTACGTAATGTGCTAGGAAATATACAGTCCATGCATCGAGTTTCAGGCAGAAATAGTGATGATTTAAAGGTTGGTGTCCATTTACCGCAAGCTTTTTCTGATCTGGTGTTCCTGTGCATACACTGAAAATGAAATTGGTGTCTTGTTAGCATATTTTCCTCTACCCAGGTTCATTCAAAAACGTATATCTTCGCTTTGGATGGACATTTCTTAGTGAAATTTTGTGTTCTTTTAGGGGATGCATTTATCTTATTATACAAACTTGTAAAATGAACAGTGGTAAGGGGATTTTGTCCGAAAATCGGCAACAAACTTCAAAAAAATAAAATCCCAGTTGCTCATAAAGTCACAGCTCACTTATATGATGGTATTATTATTCCCTAGTATGTCTGTAAACAGATCAATCATTCGCCTTGACATTGCTGTTTACAAATCAACATTTCTATCTAGGTTAATCAGGTCCATAAAAAATGAAAATACTTACACCACCTCCGGTTCTTCCGTGGAAAATCCGATCTGGTGTATTAAGAACATCAGCTGTCCGCGGCTCACGTTGATCAGTGTGGTATTGAACTCCTAATAATAAATCTACTAAACCTGCAAATGTTCAATACTATAATGACGTCACGAATTTACGTCATTTTACGTCATGAACCAGCAGTTTTACCGCGCTATGAATTATGAATGAAATGGACATTAAATGAATACGCAAAGTTGGATTTACAAAAAAAAAGGAGTTAGTATTATTGAAGTGCATATTTGTTGTCTGTGATATTGAATTATAAGGATTGAAGAGAAGTTTTTTTTTGTTTTCATGGGGGTATGAAAAAAAAAAACCTAATCACAGTTTTGTATGCGAAGCGGTTTCATACAAAAGTGTGATTAGGTTTTTTTTTTTTTTTCATACCTCCATGAAGACAAAAAAACTTCTCTTCATTCCTTAATAATTCAATATTAGTTTTCTTCATGAACATTGGCGAGTTCTGATTGGCTGAAAAAAATTTTTCATAGCTCCATGAAAAAAAAAAATCAGCAGTGCCGGAAGTACTTTTGAAGTCAAACTAATATAAACAAACATGTATACAAGATTTCATAATGTTTTTTCGTTCTGATTTTATATCGAGTTCGAAGTTCAAATTGCTAGCTGAATTTATTTTTTCTGAATACTGAAAAAAAAATATCCAACAGTAAATTCAAAGAGAGAGCTGAAAACTCATTGTTACTCTGATGGGTTTAAACAATCATATTTTCAACTTAATTCTAGCGTATTGAACTTCTAATAATAAATCCACTCAAATCTGCAAATGTTCAATGCTATAATGACGTCATGAATTACGTCATTTTTACGTCATGAAGGAGCAGTTTTACCGCGCTATGAAATATCAATGAAAAGGACAGTAAATAAATACGCAATGTTGGATTTACAAAAAAAGAGCAGTTAGAATTATTTAAGTGCATATTTGTTGTCTGTGTTATTGAATTATAAGGAATGAAGAGAATTTTTTTTGTTTTCATGGAGGTATGAAAAAAACAACCTAATCACACTTTTGAAGCGGTTTCATACAGTGTTATTAGGTTTTTTTTTTTTTTATACTTTCATGAAAACAAAAAAAATTCTCTTCATTCCTTAAACAAAATTTCAGCAATTCAAGCTTCTCTTTTTTAACCTGTTTTGGCTCATGGACACCACGCATGCGCAATCCTTTTTAAAAAGACATGCCTTCTGTTGGCAGAATTGAAAATCTTTTCATTACAATACTATGGCTAAAGTCAAAATATAATATGTTATAGTTTGTTTCCATTTTCCTATTACTTGGTCAAATTTGCAGGAGAAACAAAAATGGCGATTTATAAGTTTTGCTGAGTGTAATTATGATATGTCCATTGCAGAATGACACAGTTACGATCACGATGCCGTCAAACTTTGTTGTTGGAAGTTCTATAGTTATGTACATGAAGACAAATGCTGTGGGAAATACAGGATGGTGGGTATAGCTTTCTTATTCCCGTGGATGACACGAAGTTATCATGGGTTGTTTGATAGTGTTACTTATGACAACAAAAACCGTGCGGAATATTAAAGGGTTAGTATAAATGTCTTACAATCATAAAAAAAAAAAACTTTGCTCTCAATAGGAGGGGGGTGGTAAGTCCATCTGTCTCAGCGCCATAGACGACGTAAAGTTATCGTGGGTTGTTCTGTAGTGAAGTACATGGCGCTGAAAAACGGTGGGGAATACAGGAGGATGGGAATACTTTTTTCACCGCCATATTCGCCATTATGAACTTAACGTGTGTTATTCATACATGATATACATGGCAAGCGTGGGGAACACAGTAGAGTGAAACTTTTTCGCCGTGCAATGGTCGACATAATAAACTTTATTGAGGGTTGTTCTGTAGTAAGCTGTATGACAACGAAAAACCTCGGGGAATACAGAAAGATAAGAGCTGCGGGGTATACAGCAGGGTAAGTATAACTTTCTCAGCTCCTTGACCGCATGAAAAAAGTAACGTGAGTACATAACGACAAAAATCACAGGGAATACAGGAGGGGAAGTAGATCTACAACTTTTTCACCGCCATGGACAACATAACAAACTTATCTCTGGCGCTGAACTACGGTAATTTAGGCATACATGACAACAAAAACGTGCAGATAACAGGAGAATGAGTATATCTTTTTCACCAATATGGGCGACTTACTAATCTTATCGTCGGTGGTTCTTTAATGATAGACATGACAACATGGTAACTTTTTTCACCCACATGGACGACATATAATAGAGTTATCGTGGATTGTTCCATAGTGGTAAACATGACAACAAAAAGGAATTTTAGTTATAACTTTTTGACCGCCATTAGACACCATAATTTCTATAGTAGGTAGTCTTATTATAATATAAACAAAAACAAAAACCGTAGGGAGTACCGGAGAGTGGGTATAAATTATCGGTGGAAGTTCTATTGTGATATAAATGACAACAACAAGCGTGGGAAATACGGTGTGTCGGTGTAAGTATAACTTCACCATTATGGATAACGTAATAAAGTTATCAAGGATTGTTCCATAATGGTGGGCATCAAGACAACAAATACTGCTAGTGGGTGAGTATAGATTTATAAGTGCCATCAGCAGTATAAGAAACCTTTTGTTGGTTATTCTATGGTGAATTGCATCATGACAGCAAAACAACACAGAAGACTAAGTATAGCTTTCTCACCCCGTGGTCTCACCGCCGTGGGCGACATAGAAAAGTTATCGTGAGTTGTTCTATAGTGATGTGCATCATGAAAACAAAAATCGTGGGCAATAAAGGGGGGTGAATATAACCGTCGGTGCCATGGTCTCACCGCTATGGACGATATAAAAAAGTTATCGTTCATTATTTCATGTTTTTCAATAAATTATCGGGAAATAATGGTGGATTTTAAGGTTGATAATTCAATCTGACGACCAGTAAAATTTACCGTAAATATATCCGAAACATTCAATTAAAGGCGTAAACAGTAGTTCCCGCGAACTAGTTACCTAAGTAAACAGTGTGTGCCATTCAACCAGACGGAAATGTGACGTAATTTACGTGCATTTATCCTACATTTCTCACGCTTAACGTTATATTGTAGTGCGGGGGTTACGCCACGGGGAATTACCGAAAACAACTGTACTGGATTTTGATGAAAGTCCCAACAAAAGAAGGGGTGAGAAGCACGAAATAAAAAAAATTCTTTTCACGGAGAAAAATCGAAATTTATTTCATCTCGTGAACATCATCGGTAATATTTTTAGCTCGTGGCTGCGGCGCGCCACTCGTGAAAATGCTACTGATAATATTCACTCGGTGAAATAAATTTCGATCTTTCACCGAAAAAAAATAACCTCTATTTGTTTTGCTCATCATGACAACAAAAATATGTGGAATACAGGAAGATGAGTATAACTTTCTCAGCGCCATCGATGCCATAAATGATAACCATGGGTTATTCTACAGTGATGTACATATGCTACAAAAAAACATGGGGAATACAGGAGGGCAAGTATAACTCATCGACAAATTTAAAGAAAAATCGTTTACTGCTCAACCTTACAGAATGGTAAATATATATATGGGCGACAATTAATAGTTTGCGAACGGTGAAGATCGCAATCACAATGCATTGATTGATCTTTACCGTCCACCTCTTCTTTTCAAGCTAGATATAGATGAACTTACTGGCTAACACGCACGAGAAAACATACCGAAAGAAGTCCCTACGCACAGTATAGGTCTAATTACGGGAATATCAATTTATTTTTGGCAAAAGTAAAAAATCAACACTGTTAAGCTGGCTATACGAAATTCTTATCATGGTAAGGGCAGCTTAAACATTACTTCAGCATTATTCCAGTAATATCACAGCGACACCTCATTTATTTACGTCTTGGTTTTCACCAATACCAGGCTAGAGCTCTAAAGTGTCTTGCCCAAGGACACTCTTATCGCCTCTAGTGAGTAACAAACCCCGGCTTGTAACTAATCAATTGAATAAACAATATTTGTCCTTAAATACCTTTAATGTTGAAAAGTTCTGCATAAAGTGGAATGGACATTTTTGTATCTCGAAGGGAAAATATATCGATAAAATAATTACATCTTTGTTTGCAGTATAATTTACGGATTAATGCTTCAAAAGTTTAAATGGAATCAAATGCCCTATTCAAATCTGTTCATCTCAAAGTAAACTTAATCGCATTACAGTCACTGATAGGACCTGGAAATGCTGTTATGTTTCTGTGTGTGTGTTCAAAAACGTGAAGACAGTCTAAATACAGTTAGATGCTTCTTTTCTGTCTTTCTCTCTGTCTCTCTGTCTCTCTCTCTCTCTATGTCTCTATGTCTGTCTGTCTCTATGTCTGTCTCTATGTCTTTCTGTCTGTCATCATCATCATCATCATCATAATTATTATCATCATCAACCTTTATAAATTGCCAACATCTGCTATTTGAAATCCGACCAACTTTGTTTTTATATTATTGGTAAAAAAAGCTTTGAATCATTGGAGCAAAAGGCTATTAACAACGAAAGACAATCGAATTAAGCTGAAATTAGTGCTTTGAATACTGATAAAATGTACGTAAATCAATATCCAATTAAGTGTTATTACTCTGCCCCAATGAATAGAAAAATCTCTGAATAATTTATCACCCATCAGAAATGAAAATGGACTGGACCGTAAAAAGTTTCTTTGCAGAAAACATGACCATATTCTAACGCGGTACGACTAGGGTCGATCAAGACTCGTAAAATTACAGGGCCCATAGAAAACAGGCCTAGAAAGTGAAGCGTTAAAGCTAAGTTAATACATAGTTCATACTTACAGACTCGGTATGAATGAACAAAGTCCTGCCAACAGAACTATTAAATATATGGATATAACTAGATGGGTGAAGTCGCCAATAAAGGTTTCAGGGGTTGAGGGTTCGAGATCGGAGAGAAGGATTTCTTTTGTTGTTGTTTGTTTGTGTCTCCCTCGATGAAGGGTAAACAGTCGTGTTACATTATGATTTTTCCTTACAAATATCAACTTCCTCCCGCAAAAAAATGGATACAAATCATATTTAATTACACTTTAAAGGCACAGAAGCAACCATTTAAAAGAATGGATATTATTATGAGTCTGGCAATACTCAGATTAATCTAGCAAAGTTCCAATCGGGGGCAGAAAAATGAATTGTAAAACAAGAACTAAATTTGCCTTCAGTTTGTAAAGCAAGATCAGCCTGTGCGTCTGTAAAGTCTGATCTTGATGTACACTCTCCGCTTCTCTAACAGCATTTTCGTCATGTGAAGCCAGTCAAATGCCAATAAACTGAATGAACCTCGTTTTTGTATACTTCTTATTTCCAATAGTGGAACTCTTCGAGTTAAAGGCGCGTTTAGACCTACTACCGGGACCACAACAATGGCATTATATATTAAGTACAATCAAAAGCAAGCATCTGTACTAACGGAGGCACATTTCCTTGCGATGCATTATCTAATAAGTATATCAAGGCTTTCATTTCTCATTTTCATTTTCCGTTATAGGTTGGTCAATAATTTGTGCTTGTTAAGGGGACAATGCAGGTTCCTATAATATCGCACTGTCTCGCGAGACCTGTTCATTTTCTTACCATCTAAAGGAGAGATAACTCTTTCGGACTAGCAATGATAAGTCATCAATTTGAATTCGGCTGGATAAGGATTAAAATTCTTGCATTTAATCAAATCATTCTGTTTAACAGGACAACAGTAAGCATCCTTGACGTGTCATTCTCGAATATCGGGGTGTACGTCAATGTACGTGAAAGCGAGAACACACTGCTGTTCAACAGTAAGATTAACGGATACTGGGGACACGAGGAGCGAAATCCGAACCCCTTCACGGTGTCAAACAAGCGTTACAAACTAGAGTTCAAACTGACATCGTCACAAATGCAGGTATGATTTCAGGTTAAGCAACCATAATGTGTCAACTGGACAACTGGACAAGCTACTGGCTGCTTTCCCACATAACCATCGTCGAAAGAATGATATCCGATGAGACAGGAATGAATCCTGTCACGATGATTGTTAACAGTCCTCTGAAAAATATTTGCCGAGCTGGAGATCGAACCAGCAACCTCTCGGTTCAGGTAATTTTGGTACACATGTGAACTGTAATAAGTGTTTGCAATACTTTTCAATCACTCTTGCGCATCTGAAAATGGGACAGGGTCAGTATTCAACAACCATTCTCATGAATATTCTTAGTCGTTCTCAATAATTTCCTAAATTTGAAAGAAACGCAATTCCTAATATGCTAAACCAAATGGCTTAACCTTCCGGAAGTTGCATTACTTTCTAAATCTAGTATAAGACTAATAATGAGAATAAGAATGTTTGATGAAGCATGTTCTTCATTATTCTTCATGCCCGTTTCATTGCTCAAGAAACCAAAACGACCACACGATGGCATCATCGTGGGTCCTACGTGGCTCAGTGGTTAAAGTATTGAAGCAGTAATCCAGGTGTTCTGTGTTCGATCCTTACCCACTGTGCTAACTTTGTTGTGGAGGTGCACTAAGGCAGTGCCCAAGCCTACAACTGTTGAAGCACAGAATACACGTGGCCTCGTGGACTGCCGCCAAGACATGGCTTAAATACTGCTGATACGACCTACAAAATCGCTTTGCTACAATACGGATAAGAGACAGCGAACCGTGGCATAAATTATTTCGATACGTTGTTTGCAGCCTCAATTTATATCTACATTCGAAAATCTTAAAACACTGTTGAAGGTGAACTTATTTGTACATTGTTACCTACACATACAGAAAGGTAAGAACGTAGTATGTAACACTTCTTCTGTTGAAGCGGACTATCATTAATGAAACCAAGCGAATTTCTTGTAGACATTTCCCAGTAACGCCCTTCTTTCTAGGACCGAAACGAGTTTGGGTCTCCGACAAGTCCCAGTCTTGCAGCCATGGGGACCAACAAATGCATGACTCGAGGAACCACAGGACTAGATACGACAATGTTACCTTGCAAGAGTATCCTGTTGTACGAATCATAAAGAAAACAATGTGACATGCAGCTTCACATCCTGCAGTTATTTCAAAAGTTGCACACTGTTGAGACGAAAACTGTTTTGTTTTAATGGCAATTTGTTATTGTTTGCTTTTTTCTTTATTTCAGCTTTATATAGACGATTCTTTATTCCATGGATATAATCACAGAACATCGATATCTAAATACCAAGTATTTGATTATAGCAGTGCCTATACCACATGCGACAGTCTACATTTTCTGTATCCAGCTTAACTACGTGACTTTTACTAAATGAATCCAATAGACAACTTGTCACACGATTGAATCTAGTAACGTTAGTCAACTAACAATATCTGTATGATTTGAAACGTATTTTTTATCGGTCCAAATCTCCACTAGATATTGAAATGCTTCATTGAGTATCCGTGAGATTTTGTCAAACAAATATCCCACGGTGAATAGATGAAATTTTAGATAAACAAAGCATCTTTTAAAAGAAGCGGACGACGGATGACAATATGAAGATGCGGCACGTTCCTTAACCCTTTATCAGACGCCGAAAAAGTCCCGTCCATATTGAAAATGATCCGTGCTCTGTGAAAAGGGGGCTTAATGCATCTCCGTGATCCATGATACCAAGGAAGAAATCACCTAATTGTAGATCTATAACATCCATTGTGTCAAACAACCGATAGAGTCTTGATGTAGAATGGTCCTTTGACATGCAGGAAATTTAAAGATAGCGAAAAGTTTCGGCCCATGTCAGCCTGCGCGGACCGCGCAGGCTGACATGAGTCGATACTTTTCTCAAATGCATTAAGCCCCCTTTTCACAGAGCATGGTTCATTAATGTTTGCAGACAACACATTAAATGAGGTACTGATGATGTTGCTTGTCTGTGAACGAGTATAACTCACTACGAGAAAAGCAAAAAGTGCTAGTTACCAGCATTTTCACCTTTTCCCCACAATGTTTTCTTAATTTCTTTCTGTCAGGGTCCTTAATACTCGGGATTGTTTGGAACAAGGTTAAAGTTTATGCCAATGTCACCAGCATTGTTATATTCTGTACTGAAAAAAATTTTTGAAGACATTTAAAGATCAATGGGCTAAGTTCACGAACCCTTATATGGTCTGCAACACGCGAAAAGGGGCATTCGGACATTTGCGTAAAGTGTCGTCTCGGATCAGCCTGAACAATCCGCGCAGACTGTATTAGATTTTGTCCTACAGTAGACTTGTACAAAACAGAAAGTTACGTAAGAACGAAATGTGTCGTGTCGGATCAGCCTGCGCAAACTGCGCAGGCTGATCCGGGACGACGCTTTACGCAAGTGTCCGAATGCCCTTTTTCGCGTGTTGCGGGCTATATGGTGATAAGCCTTTACAACTAAATTATGTACATACCTTCATTTCACAGGTCAAGGTCACTTCAGATTCAAGCTCTGAACCGGAAGGAAACCTTTCTTTTGTCGTGCTAAGGTTCAATTATTATTTGTTAAGTAAAAACGAATTCAAACGTATTCTATCGTTAAGTGCAAAGGATATAAGAGAGATATATATTCGTACATTTCCTTGGCTCGATATAATGATAATATTATGACTTTGATTTTCTTTTCTATATGGAAACCTCGAAATATTCAAATTCTAGGGGGGGGGGGGGGGGGATTCTTAAACTGGTAGATTTGATCTTAACATAAATCATTATGTCACATAAAACCTAAAAAAGTAATTGTAAATTGTAGAACAGAAAACTGGCACGCCCAATCATTTTCCACCTTTCACGATGTTTTCAAAAGCTATACATCTTTCCAACAAATTTGCAGTAGCAGACTTCTAAATCAACCTTGTAAATACAAAATAAATAATTCAATCAATCAAGTTTATGTGATAACATTGTGGCAACGTGACAAATTCCTCATCCAAATAAGTTAAAACCCTTTACCAAACAAGCTTGACTTTTAACGACCCGACAGTAGAAGACTTTTGAAAACACTAAAGAAAAAGGAGAAAATGCTGGTTACCGGCATTTTCTCCTTTTCCCACAATGTTACCTCACCTTTCAAAAAAAACAAGTACTAATTTTTGACTCATCCAAATGTTCTTTAACTCTTTATGCAACAATTCCGACTTTTAACAACCCTAAAGGAGACTTTTGAAAGTTTCAACGACTGTGAGGAAGAACCTTAAAAAACATCTGGTAACCAGCGTTTTCTCCTTTTCCTTAAATGTTTTCCACCCTTCCAAAAACAAATTTTAATTTTTAATAGATCTATTGTCGTCTGCAAATGTTTTGAATTTGGACAAGTCTACAATTTTGTCGTCTGGTAGAGAGGTAGAGTAGTCTATTGTAAGATGCAAACAGTTGTCTGCAGGAGGTGATAAATCCAAACGTCGTTCACAGTGCATTGTTAACTCTGTACTAGACTATAAGATTTTATTTGTCTTGTCTAAGCTGAAAGCATTTACAGACGAAAATTTAAATGTTGTTTAAAAGACAAAAAAATGTCTTTGATAGGATAGAAAGCATTGTGGGTAAAGGAGAAAATGAATGTAACCAGCATTTTCTCAGTGCATTGTTTACTCCATACCAGACTATAAACTTTTATTTGTCTTGTCTAAGTTCAAAGCATTTACAGACGACAAATTAATCGTGGGTTAAATGACTAGAAAAAATGGTTCTTGTTAGGATAGAAAACATTGTGGACAAAGGAGAAAATGCTGGTTTCCAGCATTTTCTCCTTTTCCCACAGTGTATTCAAAAGTCTTCTCCTCAGAGTCGTTAAAAACTTTATAAAAACCTTCTTCTTCAGGGTCGTCAAAATTCGAGATTGTGTGGTAAAGGGTTAACCCAGAAAGTATCCTGTTGTACTAGTGTGCTATCAGCTTAATTCATCTTCTAACCCTATTATATAGCGCGCGACTTGTGACGATTATAGAACGGTGTAGATCGAGATAAGATTGCGCCTTCCACGTAGAACATCCAGTTTGTTGATCTTGGATTCTCTCTGTCCGATAAACTTAAGAAATATTCTGATGAAAAAGAACATTCAACTTACTATACCCGGGCCCTTTCTACGTACTACCAATGATGATTTCATCTCTTAAGTGCTCTTAGGGCCTATTTCTTTACCAGACGGCAAAATTATGGCCTTGTTCAAATTCAAAGCATTTGCAGACGACCAAAAAAAAAATGAGATTCACATACTGAAATTTGTTATTTGAAGGGAAGAAAATGTTTTAGAACAAGGGAAATATTCTGGTTGCTGGTCCTTTTCTGAAAATGTTTCCAAAAACCTTTTAACCCTTCGGCTGCTAAGTGCGACTTACTGACCTTTTGCGGACAATGTAGATCAAGATCAGACTGCACAGAACGTGCAGTCTGATCTTGGATCTACACTGTCCGATAAGGAGATATTGTTCCCCAAAGCATGACTTTGAAATAGCAATATTTGGATTTTTACTATCGAACTAAAAATTTCATGTTAGTTACTTACCAGGATAAGATTTAATTTTTTTAGGTCGGGATTGTGTTGTAAAAGTGTTGAACCTTACCACACGATCCTGTGGTTTTCATGACTAGAAGGAGAAGGTATTGAAAAACATTGGAACATGTGGAAAAAGGAGAACCAGCATTTTCTCTTTTTCCTCAATGCTTTTTTGCCCTTTCAAAGAAAAATCCCGTCGCTTCTGCCGAATTTTATTTGTCGTCTGCAGACGATTTGAACTTAGATGTGTCTAAAACGTTGACGTATGGTAAAGAGATAAAACACGGAGCAGGAAATATGAATAGTTTCCGTCCGTGTTCGGAACCCGGACATCGAACACCGGCTTTATTTTTGTCAACTGGAAGTATCAGTCTCACTAGTAATTTTTGTCCGGGGAGAAACGACAAGATGATGTTCAAAATAACCGCCGCACTACTCCTGTTCTTTGTGTGCTCGGGAAACGCAAAAGGTAATTATGTTTCTTTTTTTCTCTCTCTTTTTTTTTTTTTATAAAATATTATACAAATAACAAATGATAACAGAAACATCATGATGTGATATTTTGAATAAATTAGATACATTTAAACTGAGTACATGAAGAGGAGGGAGACATCAAAAAAAGCAAACTTATTTTGCCTCCCTCAAATGTCAGCAATTAAGATATATAGAATCTGACATGAGTTGGCCTTTGAGATTAATTTTTTATTAAACGAGTCTACAAAAAATGTTATTTAGCGAGTGTCTGGCGAGCTTAATAACATTTTTGTGGACCAGTTTAATAAAATTTTACCTTAAAAGCCAACGAATGTCAGAATCTTTTTATCACATAACTTTATCTCAAGAATTATAGTTCAGGTCATGTTAAAACATAGGCCTACATGTGCAAGTGTATTGAAATTTACATAAAGCCTACTTGTTTCTTTGACAGGTTTGTACATCACAGACAAAAAATAGTTCCATATAAATTTACATATTATAACGGTTTTGTCTTACATCTAAAGATACTAAAATGTTCAGCTTTGTCCTGATCATCAGTTTTGTACGGAATAGCGTTAGGGCCACCGCCTATGAATTTGTTGATTTTAAACGCGATGCTCGATAGTACGATAGTGATAACTCGATAGTACGATGACGATAAGGCGATAGTACGATGATGATAATGCCATAGTACGATGGCGATAACGCGATAATACGATGATGATAACGCGATAGTGATAACGCGATAGTACGATGATGATAACGCGATAGTACGATGACGATAAAACGAAAGTACGATGATGAAAACACGATATTATATCGCACTATCATCATCGTACTATCGCGTTATCACCATCGTAGTATCGTGATTTCGCGTTATCACCATCGTACTATCGAGCATCGCGTTTAAAATCAACAAATTCATAGGCGATGGCCCTAACGGTATTCTGTAGTTTTGACTGTTTTTTTCACACAGGAATCTTGGTCGGCAATGTTCTAGAAGTGAAGCGTATAATAACAACGCGTTGACCATTATTTTGTTATCTCACACGTATGTAAGATAAGAAAATTCGTAACTGCCGTCTTACATCGAAAGCAAGGAATTATTTGATAATAGTACTTTACGGATGCTCAGAGGTTATATACTTCATATTCATAGGCTCTTTAGAAAAAAAAATCACCCTCTATAAACTGATATATTCAATAGTTTGGCCATGTTCTATGAAAACTTCATTTCATGCGTCTGCAAAAAGCATCAACCCGTGTCAGCCTACGCAGTCCGCGCGGGCTGACCTAGGTTGAAACTTCTCATTATTTGTAAATTTTCTGCATTTCAAAGGAATATTCTACCTCATGACTCAGCCGGTTTCCAGACTTAATGGATCTAATTTAGGCGACGACTTGCTTGAATGCATTACGATGGTGGATAAAAGCCCCTTTCCCAAGAACCCCGCCCAAACATTAGGTTGTAGAAGCCAAAGTTTGTCTAATACCAAGTGCCTGTGTTCCTATCTTATAAAGATAGTGAATTCGTATAAAATGGAAACATGTTTTACGTGTCTCAGTGGATCCCGCATTTGATTTGTAATCATGAAATTACCATCGACAGTGCTAAGTGTCCATGGAGTGTCCATGGGCAAGTCACTGTAGAACTCCAGAACAATAATAGCGAAACTGGCTCTGTTATGAAAATGATTGAAAGCAGGGACAACAACTTTAATATCTTTAACAAACGAAAATTTTGACAGGTGAAAATTTAAGGCCTTTGCTGACGACAGATTCAATGTAGTTTAACTGATTGCATTTGTCCTAGAAAGGGTTGAGAACATTATGGAAAAAGGAGGAAATAGTGGTTACCTGCTTTTGTCCTTTTCCCATAATGTTTTCGAAAGTATTTGTGTTCAGTGTCGTTAAAACACGGGATTGTTTGATAAAAGATTAAAAGACAGGTGAAAACGTAGCAGAGACCAGCCATGTCCGTACATTCCCGATAAAAGAGGCTCATTAGCACAGCACATAATATGGCCTGCAACATGCGAAAATGGGCTTTCGGACATTTGCGTTAAGTGTCGTCTCGGATCAGCCTGCGCAGTCCGCGCAGGCTAATCCGAGACGGCACTTTACGCCAACATTAGATTTTGTCCTACAGTAGACGTGCCCGAAACAGAAAATCACATTAGAACGGTAAGTGTCATCTCGGATTAGCCTGCGCGGACTGCGCAGGCTGATCTGAGACGACACTTTACGCAAATGTCCGAATCCCATTTTTTGCGTGTTGCAGGCCATATACATAAACAATACATGTACTCGAACAACCAGGCTCATAGCAAGGGGGAAGTCCGGAAGCCTCAACATTAATCGTCAAAGCATCAAGTAAACGAAATGCGCTTTCTCAACTAGGAAAGAGACCAGAACAACTCAGTTTCAAAATTGCTTTTGCCAGAAAATAAAAAAAAAATAGGGGACATTATAGATAAAAGATCAGGCTGCACGTTCTGTGCAGTCTGATCTTGATCTACCTTTTCCGCAAAATACAGTTTGATCTTGATTTACATTTTCCAAAAAAATGACAGAGTTGTGATTGGCTGTTTCTCTTGCCAGAGAAAAAACGACGAAAGAAAAAAGGAGAAAAAAAGATCCAACGAGTAATGAATAAGAATAGAATATAATAAGTAGGTTTTTATAGGGGACTGTGACTAATACATTCCGTATTTATTCCATGTATCTACAGGTATTTCCGGTGCTGTGAGCAAAGACATCTGTGAGCAATGTCGGGCTGTAACGGGCGCGGTCAAAACCCGAATTCTACGAGACATGGTAAAACAGACCCCAGATAAAATTGTTTTAAAACTGTATGTTTCTTAGGACTGCGCATTCTGACCTGGGTCGATACATTTTGCAGATGGACTGAGCCCCCTTTTCACAAGGCATGTCCTATTTCTTTTCTCAAGTGGAAACTGTTGCTTATTGTAAGAACTTGTGGCCCATTCGGGTTTTTTTTTTTAAATCATGAAGGTAGATATAGGGGGCTCTACCGTTAATATCTGTTTAACTCCTACCAAAATGACAAATTTTCTACTTGTCTAAGTTGAAAGCATCTGTGATGTCAATTTCAATGTGGCTGATGTGATTGGAATTGTCTTTGAACCGGGGGACACTGCTGGTTACCAGCATTATCTCGTTTTCTCTCACTATTTTACAAACATTTTTTTTTTTCAAGGGTCTTCAAAACTCGGAATTTTTCGACAGAGGGTTAAACTAACTATACTAGATTTCCCTGATAATCAGACTTGTCTTTTATTCTTTGAACTATGTTCTGAACTGGGGCGCAGACACTTCACACACTCGCCTAGTGCTAGTGAAACCCAGAACATACACGAATAAGTGAGCTGTCACCTTGAATTGACTGAAATAATTTTGAAGGCGGTTCAAAACAGCAATCTGATCATAAATGACAAAATGGGGCTTACTGCACTTCTGTACTAAATTATACCAAGCAAGTCACTACACAACTATGGATCCATAAAATCCCTTTTGTCGAAAAACAGACTGAATCCCGAGGTAGAATGGTCCTTTGACAATCAGAAAGTCTTCAAATACCAAAATGCTTCGACCCATGTCAGTCTGCGCGGATTACGCCGGCTGACATGGGTCGATACTTTTTGCAGATACGTTAAGCTCCCCTTTTCACAGAGCATGGCTCAATTGTAAGTTTTAACGTTTTTTTGTTTTCACTGTTAGGAAACGACTGCATCCTCCGATCTTTCTGCTGGGATCTGCGACCTGGACGACGATGAACTCAGAAGCCAGTGTTTTGATCTGTTTCAAAATCATGGAGATGACATTAGAGATTTCTTAGAGAACCTAGACGAAGGTGCAATGTGTGATGAGATGATCTGTAAGGAGTTAGATCAGATGGGGTTGTCAGACGTGCTGGATAACGATAATCTGTACTTTCGGTCAGACATGAGCGCCACCAGAATAGGTAGTTTGGTTATTCTATTCTGGAAACCAGCATTTTCTCCCTTTTCCACAATGTTTTCAAAAGCCTTGTTTAAGTTCCCTTAAAGATACATCTATACTCGTTCGTATTCAGGCAGTTTTGAGCCAGTTTTTAACCAATTTCATCCTTATTTCATGATACTATAATCATTCTTATATCTTCATACCATCTGTTGCCCCTGATGGCTGCAAGATTGCACAGATTACGACGGATAGAAAATGCATTTCATATTTTGGAGGCCCTCAAAGCAATCGCTGTTGTCGTTTAAGGTTTTAAATGAAGACAAATCCCTTGTGTTTTTCTATCTTCTTTACCATAAATAACTGTAATTTATCTATGTTTACACAGCTGAGACATTCTACACACTTTCAAGTCTTAACAGCATTTTTTTTTTCCTCTCGCTGTAAGGATATACCTTTAAACAAATAAACCTTTTACCAAAAATACCTTTTGTATTTGAAAGGCTCTAGACAAGAAAACTTTTACAAGCAATGTTGGCAATGGAGGAAACGGCAGTAATCGACATTTTCTCCTCTATTTTTTAGACTTTTTTTCTATCCTTTCTTAGCAATATTCCATCATATGTGTCACATAAGTTTTTTTTTTTTTCAATTTTCAGATGAGGTCGGTAACTTCATCTGTCCCATCTGCAAACAGTTTATGACGTTCATCCACAGTTTTCTCACTGGCAAGAGGCATCAGGTTAGTTGACGATGCGGAGGTGGGCTTTTGAAAACATTGTGGGAAATGGATAAAATGCTGGTTACCAGCATTTTCTCCTTTTCCCACAATGTTTTCTGCCCTTTCAATAGGGAATTACATTATTTGAGCCATATCTGATATGTCGTCTGGTATTGCTTTGAATTTGGACACACCAAAAATTTTGTCGTTTTGTAAAGAGTTAACTCAGTGCTCTCTGCTGAAAAAAATACAGCAGACGATAAACGAATTTGAAATATGTTTGAAATATACCTATAGATAATTAACACTAATTAAGGTTTTACTCTCTATCAAACGGCAAAATGTTAGACTCGTACGAAAGTGAAAGCAATTGGAGACGTTGAATTGAACATGGACTAAATAATGGAGTACGTCTTTAAAACGGTATGAAAAAACATTGTGGAAAAAGCAGAAAATGCTGAAAACCAGCATTTTCTGCTTTTCTCACAATGTTTTCATTCGTTAAAACTCGGGATTGTATGGTAAAGGTTTAAAATCAGTGAAAACATTGTTGCAAAAGGAAAACATGGCTCGACACGGGCGAAGTATCCTCTTGCCACAATGTTTATTAACTAAACACGTACAATGGTTTGACACTATAAGTGAATCTCAAACAATAGATTGCGTCTTTGTTCAGTTGTTAGTATATCTTTTTATGGTATAATTCCGTTCCAATGTATATCCCGGTGATTATAAGACTGATTGATTGGTGTCTTACGCCATTTTCAACAGCATTTCAGCCATATCACGGTGGTAGTTCACATTTCATGTATATCATGGATTTCACCAGCACTAAGCTAGAGTTCTGAAGTGATATGTCCCAGAGAAAAGTTATTTTAAAAAAAAAAATGTATTTTCTCTTTTTCCCACAGGGTTCTTTAAGGCAGATACCATTATATATGTCACATTTGATTTGTTGTCTGCAAATGGTATGAATATGAACGAATCTTAAGTTTTATCGTCAAGTAAAGAGCCAAGATGGAAGTCAAGTTTTGTCAATGTTGCATTGTTTTACAGGGTTTCGTTCTCCACTTGATAAAAGGTGTTTGTCATTACGTCCCATTCTTCAAGATGGAGTGTGAACTTCTTGTCAACATGTATGGTCGACTTATCC
Organism: Hippopus hippopus; assembly: GCA_946811185.2. Lineage (NCBI taxonomy): Eukaryota > Metazoa > Mollusca > Bivalvia > Cardiida > Cardiidae > Hippopus > Hippopus hippopus. Next base: position 13,995,841 of record OX328096.1, read on the forward strand.
TGAACCTAGCGGCGAGATATCTGAACCCTAATCTGTGTGTAGTCTTTAGACTGTGTCCGCGTCACCAGTCTAGTAAGTAATGGCTTTATTTTGCGCTTTTACCCCCCCACCTTTACGGCGCTTATCATATGCTCAGAGACTTTTATTGTATGGTGACATCTGGATAGAAAATTCCGTATGTATGGCAACAAGGGTCCCCTATGTACATAGGTGTACAGGAAAGTGCCTGGGCAAGACCCAAAATACTTGGTGAGGTCGTGCTATCCCCCCCCCCCCCCCATTTTTTCAACTATTTTTCATTCGCTTCAACACCACACGTTCCCTCTTTCGAGTCTGAAGAAAATAAGTCAAAAAAAATGTTTTTCCATTCTCCCTAAATTGCAAATCCTCATATCCCCACCCTTCTCCCAATATTGCAAACCTTTCAAACCTATCTCTCCTCCAAATATTGAGAACCTTTCTACCGCACTCTCCTTCCGATAGGCTATTTCAAACCGTCTTACCCAAACCTACCTCCCCAACTTGCAATTCTTCCTACCCCCCAAAAAATACTATCCTCAATCAACTGTTCAAACAATTAGCCTATGGGCATAGAGTTTGTAAAAATAAAACAATAGATAGGCCAGAGGGTGTAATTATTTCACTGGTTGTTGCTGCTATTGTTTTGCCGTTATCAAAGTGATACCCCCGTCACACCAAACTCGTTCTCACTCCGTTCCGAAAATTGTTGCCAAACGGATTTAAACTGTGTTCGGACGGAGTGCACGTATTAGCAGCCTTTTACGATCTGTTTTACAAACTTAATGGACGGGTTAGGACGGGAAGGGTGCTCTAGAACTTTGAGCCTGCTCAAATTTTTTTGCCGTCCATCCCGTCCTGTAATTAGACGAAGTGACAACGTACTTAAAACGAGATGGACGTATTACAAACGGAACTGTCGTACTTCGACCTAATAGAGACTCGGTGCAGTCGGGCATCAATTAATTGGCAGTGCGTTTGCATTTTACCGACCGAAATTACACGTTCTATCCCGACTGTAATGAACACTTCTTTGTTAGAAGCTATATGAAAAAGTAGTGAAATGCAACCTAACAATTACTTTAATATCCGGTTTTAAACCTTTTGTGTTCAGGATTTGATACTAAGAGGGAATTTCCGTAAGACGCAGAAATAAAGTTAATCGCAAATTGTGAGTCGATTTCTTCACCTTAACCCCTTACTAGACGACTAAATTTTACACTTGTCTATATTGAAAGCATTTGCAGACGACAAATTGGAAAGTGGCTCAAACGATCGAAATAGTTTTGGAAAGAGTATAAAGCAGCGTGAGGAGAAAGAGAAAATACTATGTACCAGCATTTTCTCATTTTCCCAAGATGTTTTCAAAGGTTGTCCCCAGCTTAATACTGGTGCGAAACAAGCTTAAAAACAAACATAAGCATGAATGACTGAATCTCCGCTCTGAAATAACTGAAAATAACAACAGCGTCTTAAACAGCCATTCAAAAAAAGAACTATTTCACTGCCAACATCGAATTAAATACTCTTTGCAGATGGCGTACATCAAGATCAGACTGCACAAATAGTGAAATCTGATCCTGAATCTACACCATCCGTCACCTACTGTTATATTATGACTAAAACGTCTCTTAATTTCTATTGTGACCATACTTTCAGAATTCGAGAAGTTTCAAATTTATTTAGTTAGCAGTTACTGAAAGTTAATAAGGAAAAAATTCGTGCACCTATTCACATTTTGATATACCTTAATCTAACTAAATTTAAGTTGTGCGTAAGACGACTTTTTCTTGTTCTGGTTAATTTTGCTCTGTACTGGTAACTTTTACTACATTAAAATAGCGTGAAAAAACCATACACTCTTCTTTTCTTGACGTCGAAGCAGAAGCCTTCTTTTCTTTCTCCTCAGAATGTTTGTCAAATTATCCCCAAATGAAGGTCGAGAAAGTGGCACCATGAGCAAAGATCTTCCCCCCCCCCCCCCACCCCCATTAAACACAACCACTCATGGAAAATCACAGTAAAACCAGATCCTTGTTCGTTTAACTCATCAGAAAAACGACAAAATTTGAGACAAGTCCAATATGAAAGCATTTGCAGAGGACAAAATAAATATGACTCAGAAACTGAAATTTGTTTTAGTAAGGGTGGAAAGTATTGTGGGTAAAGGAGAAAATGCTGGTTACCAGCGTTTTCTCCTTTTCCCACAATGTTTTCAAAATCTTTCAGGGTTGTATGGTAACTGATAAAGACTGTGTTTCTTGATGTAACAGTCACCAAGTAGCAGCTTCTATAGTATAATTACACATCATAAAACAAAATCGGAAACACATTTCATTCCTATCCTTCCATATATTTTTGATAAAACAAAGAAGCAGAAGTGCTTGATATCGAATTTTCAAACGGAACTACAACGACTTTGATCGAGAGTGTTCACCGGATGATGCCGCTTTCTTTCCGGTGTCGAAACAGATCTTAGATCCGGAAGTGTGCCATTTTTTATGTTTGAGAAGCACACGAATAATTTTCGCGGTAAAATTTGTCGAAATATTGTTATACAATAGCAGTTTAATCATCTAAGAGGTGAACAGTTTTCCATAAATCTTTTTGGGAGTATTCACCAGCTATTCAATTTAATTCAAATTTCAGTGTCCTGTTTCAGTCAATAATATTGCTTGTTTTGAAATTTAGAATTAAACATTATTTGGAATTGTCGGTGAATATGGACTGTCGCTTGTGAAATTCTTTAGACAAGAGAAAAAATGATATTGTCAAAGACAGGTCCATAATTCAGTACTGCACTTTCACCTCTTTGATTTCAGATTTGTCGTGCGGCGAGCCAGAGGATATTAAGTTCGGGCTGAAGTCGGTGGTTGGTAGTACCGTGCAATACGTATGTTATGATGGTTACTACCTGGCATCAGGCGATGCGAGCCGTACTTGTGGACAAGATGGCCAGTGGACGGGAAAAACTCCAGTTTGTGTCAGCGAAAGCGATATTAACATTTAGGATAAGGACCTTTCAGGCCGACAACAACTTAATGGATAGGACTGAGAGACTGTAAAAATTAAAGACTCTATTTGTGTTCTTTTAAATGTACATGTATTTAAAGATTTCAGTAAAGGAAAGCTGTATCAAGAAATGTCAGTGATATTAAACTAACTCTTTCTTACCTGCATTCATTCATGAACCCAATCGTACTCTCTAAAAACATGTAAAATTTAGCCATGCTCTGTAAAAAGGAGGCTAAATGCATTTGCAAAAAGTATCGACCCATGTCAGCCTGTGCACTCCGCGCAGGCTGACATGAGCCAACACTTTTTGCGAGTGGTCAATTTTCTGCATGTCAAAGGATCATTTGACCTTGTGATTCAGTCAGTTGTTAAACAAAATGGATTTTATAGATCCATAATTATGTAAATACTTGCTTGGTTTAATGCATCACGGAGATGCTATAAGCCCTTTTTGCCAGAGCATGGCTCAATTATATGAGCGGCGCTATATAAAAAAAAAAAGGTGATTTGATGCACCTCCGTGATACATCATACGAAGGAATTCGACGCATATGGATCCATTTCGTCTAAAATTCGACTGAAGCATGAGTTTGAATGATCCTCTGATAAACAGAAAACTTTTTCATAGCAAACCAATTAGATGAAGATCAGGCTGGATGGACTGCTCAGGCTTACGTGGATCGACACTTTCAGCCGATGCAATAAAGCGTCTCGTTTATAGAGCAGGACTCATTTTCTGCTCCGTGAAGGACCTCAAAAAGCAGTACTATGCCTAAAACATAGATAATCTATTCTCCTTTCCCCACAATTATTTTTCAAAAACCTTTTTTCCCCCGAGAGTCATATAAACAGGAGATTGTTTGGTAAAGGGTTAACACTTTAAATCTAGAATTAGAAAATTATTTGAAATGGTGAATAAGATTCCCGGATATGTCTTCCATTTTCGTAAAATAATCCATTCCCGACTCTACCTCTCTTATAGTTAGTTTAAACATACTTTATTTCATGTAACTTGAAATGGGGTTGGACCACAAGTTCAACTTAAAATCGGTCTTTCCCAGACAAGACGATTTCAATAATTCTTTTTACAACAATGGCAAGTACATTGAGTTCTTTTCTAATATGCATGCGAAAAAAAAAAACGAAGAGAGTATTGATGGAAAATGGAAAGAGAGGTGAAAGGAAATCGGATGGTGCTCTCTGTCGGATATCCGGTAAAATTAACACTGTTATAATAGATGTCGATTACTTAAAAAGCTCTGTATTTTGTATGTATGTGAACTGCTTCAAAAAGAGGTCCCTCTTGGACTGAAGATATTACGAAATCACCTTTAAGCTGTAGTAAATATTTACAAAGGAGCAAAAGGGGGTTCAGTGCTTCTCCGTACCCTATTGCACCAAGCAAATAATTCTTGATCTATAAAGTCTATTTTGTCTCACAACTAACTTAATCATGTGGTAGATTAATCCTTGGATATGCAGAATATTGACCATAAGCAACAATCAAAAAGTTTCGACTCAAGACAGCCTGTGCGGACAGCGCACGCTGACATGAGTCGATACTTTTTTTTTTTCAGATGCATTATACCCCTTTTTTCACAGAGTATGGCTAAAATTTTGTTAAACACAACCATGAATTAACACAGAAACGCTATAAATTAATTAAGGAAAACCCTTTTTTTTTTACACATTTTTAAATGTCAAATGTTATATTCATTACGATTAACTTTCATTATAAGCAATTTTGTCTACAATAAACTGTTCTTCAACGGTACACAAACATTCATTCATCATTTCACCCTAATCAAGCTGACTCTGTGTGACCAGTATGTACAAGAAATAATCACGGTCTATACAGTTGTAGTTTGTATGTGATTAACTTTATTGAATGAGACATTTTGTTTCAATCTTGATAAATGAGCTTTAACTAGATTACCAAGAGACAAAATATCAGACTTGTCTGAATTGAAAGCATTTGCAGACGACAAAATAAGTGTGACTCCTCAAAACCTGAAATTTGATTCAGGAATGGTAGAAAACCTTCTTGGAAAAGAAGAAAATGCTGGTTACCAGTATTTTCTCCATTTCCCACAATGTTTTCAAAAGCCTTCTTCCTCGAAGTCGTTAAAACTCGTGATTGTGTAGTAGAAGGTGAACTCTCTCAGCACCAAATATGGCCTGCAACACACGAAAAAGGGCATTCGGACATTTGCGTAAAGTGTCGTATCGGATCAGCCTGCGCAGTCCGCACAGGCTAATCCGAAACGACACTTTCCGTTTTTATGCAATTTTCTGTTCTGCGCAAGTCTGATGAAGAACAAAATCTAATATAGTCGTAAAGTGCCGTCTCGGATCAGCCTGCGCGGACTGCGCAGGCTGATCCGAGACGACACATTACACAAATGTCCGAATGCCCCTTTTCGCGTGTTGCAAGCCAATTATATACTCGCCTGACATTATTCGACGTCTGAAAATACGATCTATTCAAAATAGGAAAAATTGTTTTATTTTCTGATATGCTTGACTAAAGGAACGCACAGTAAGGACCCAAGATGCAGACTGCATGTTCTGTGTGTAGTTTGGTCTAGATCTATGCCGTCTTTGAAAGCCCTTGCTTTCGCCTGGGGCGCTGAAATGGTCTAAGGTTTCCAATCAAAATATCGGACATGTTAGATACAAGATCTGATGGTTCGTGCTAATTCCTTTATCAAGGAAATCAGCGGAAACGATCTGCAAAAACCAATAGGGCTTGTCCCAACCATTCTATAGTATAAAAGGTTTGCAAATACGCCCCTTATCTACACATGTAAGTAAGGTATCACTGTCAGCCAAAAAAAAAAAACGTCATTAATGTGGTACTGGCAAGGCGGTCAAATACGCCTGGGCCCGTATTCACCAACCATTCTTAGGTCTTAGACCCCAAACGCTTTCAGTGCGACATGGAATAAAATTTCTTGTTAGTTGATAAATAAGGATTTATACTGATATAATACTTTTGCATATTTCTAACTGACCAGAAATTCCTTTGATGTCTATCTTGAAATTAGTTGTTGATATTTTTGTTAGTTTCCTGAAAAGAGAGGTAATTATTATCTCCCTTTGTAATGAGAATAAAGTGGTTTTAGATTTATAAATGATAATTCCAAGAAGAAAAAAAAAAAGGAAAAAGTGGCTCGGTTAAAGTAGCACAATAATACTCATTTTAATAACAGCAAATTTTGTAGGATAATATTAAAGTGGAAATAGCTGTTTTCCATTAAGAGTCTAAACCAAATAGTTTAGCCTATCAGAAAGTGTGTTACCTTCTAGATCTAGAATAAGACAGAACTGTTCTTAAGAACGGTTGGTGAATACGGGCCCTAGACCGTTTACATGATGATGAGGCAACGTTGTCTGCAAAAAGCGCTGAAAGTTATGCTCACTTTTCTGTGGTTTAAGTAAGGCGGTTTCATGCGCATATCATACACCAGTTGGGAAAACAGTGGAATTGTCCGAAAAGAACAGGTAAAGTAGTCATGGCTATTCTATGGTTTTAAAGGCGAGGAGAGGTAAAATGTCTCCACTCGAGTTGGTGTCGGTATTCCATCGTTTAAACAAGGTGGACTAATATGGCTTTTAAGTTCACAAGGGAGCTAGATGACAAAGTGCTTGAGAGTTCTCCTCGCTATTCTGTATTTGAACAAAGTGGACCAAAACCCTTCTATCCGCACAGGCCAACTCGGCGGCTTAGTGCTTCAAGTTGTCCTCGCTGTTCCATCGTTTGAACAAGTGGGGCAGTTATATTTTTTATCTACATAAGGGAGCTTGCCGGCAAAGCGCTTTAAGTTGTCCGTGCTATCCTATGGTTTGAACAAGGTGTGCCGAAACCCTTCCATCCGCACAGGGTAACTCGGCGGCTTAGTGCTTGAAGTTGTCCTCGAAATTGCATGCTTGAACCCCTTACCAAGCAATCCCAATTTTTAACGATCCTGAAGAATAATGCTCTTGAAAAGATGCATGGTAAGAAGAAAAAAAAAAAAAAAAAAAATGCCGGTTACCAGTTTTTATCCCTTTTTCCACAAGGTTTTATATTCATTCAAAGACAGTTCTATCATTTTGGCCCTTTCAATTTGTCGTCTGCATATGGTTTAAATTTTGGCAGGTTTAAAATTTTTGTCGTCTTGTAAAGACAAACGCAAGCTGGGCAGATACGCCTGCCATACAAAGTATCTTCTGTATAGTAGGGAAGTCAGCAGCACTTGTTATATTGATCAACAGAGGAAGACCATGCATTTGAGTCAACACTGCACATGTACGGTGTATTGTGGGAAAATTTTGTCTGAAAACTGTGAAATAAGCAAATCGACGTGTTCTTTTTTTAAAGAGACAACTCTACAGCCAGAGAGTAAACAAACGCTGTTGACGGTGTTGTAATCTAGTCATCTGTACAAACGTAGATAAAAAATCAGTATAAGGTGTATGGGGTAAAGAAACTGTAGGGATTTGTCTTTGATTGAAACCGGAAACTGTAGTTGTTATGTCTATGGCTAGCCGGTATAGAATGAAATGCGTTTTCTATCTGCCGTAATCTGTGCAACCTTGCAACCATCGGGGTCAATATTTGGCATGAAGATACAAGGGTGATTATAATTTCATAAAATAAAGAAAAAAAAAAAAACGGTTAAACAACTGGATGAAAACGAGTGAAGATGCATCTTTAACCGTACGTCCCAATGTCCATATCCTTTATCCTTGCTTCAGCAGAGTCACGCGCGGTTCAGAGGTTGAGTTACATATAGTTGACTTTTATTCATAAGGCTCTGGGTTCGATCCTCGTCGGCGGCGCTGGTTTTTGTGTGAATTTTCTTTAGCAAGGCACAGCAGCGTCCCAACAAAGTACCTGTGAAAACCATGACACACACAAATGTGTGAGCTTTCGCCCGTATAAAACCGAAGCACTGTTAGAACGCGGTATAGAACTCTATTCAAACAATCGCAAATGGGTCATGCTCTGTAAAAAGGTGGCTTAATGCAACTGCAAAAAGTATCGACACATGTCAGCCTGCGCAGTCTGCGCAGGCTGACATGTGTCGATACCTTTTGCTTTCGGTAAATTTTCTGCATGTCAAAGGACTAGTGTACCTCATGATTCAGTTGGCTGTTATACAAAATGAATTCATAAATTGCCTGGTAAAATGCATCATTGTGATGCATTAAATCCCTTTTTGCCAGAGTATGACTCAAATCATTTATTTAGCGCTAACGACGGATATAAACTGTCTTTTTAGATTTGACGCTGGACAAGGATTGCAGACTGTGTGAACTGTTGGTCGGACTGGTCATTGATACATTAGAAGATCCGCACGCAGTCGCTCGTATCCAGAAACTGTTGAGATATCTTTGCAAAACGCATCAAGTTCAAATGAGCGCGGTAAAACCATAGTTTTGTGTATTTTGTATATCATATAATAACGTTAGTTGATTCATTATCGCTTACCAAACAATCCTTTGTTTTAACGACCCTAATAGAGAAGGCTTTTGAAAACATTGTGTGAGAAAGGGAAAAAAAATGTTGGCAGCCAGTATTTTCTCTTTTTCCAAGAATATTTACTGCCCTGTTCAAATCAAATTTCGTCATTTGAGCAACATTTACTCTGTTGTCTGCAAATGCTTTCAACTTAGACCAGTCTAAAATTGTGTCGTCTAGAAAGGAGTTAGTTATTAATTTTTGATATCTTAACACATGCGGAAACACTGTGTCAAAAGGATGTATTGATCAATTCAAGTAAGTTTCCCACAATATTTTCAAAAATCGTCTTCTGTAAACAATAACGTATCCTGCATTTCTACATCTACAAGAAACAATAGTATTTGTATTGATTGTATCACCCAGATGTGTCAGCACTGTAGAAAGATTTCAGTGGCCGTTTTAAGTTACCAACCAAGAATATTCTTACGAAGTCTAATTCTAGATTTACAAAAAGAACGCAGTTTCTGGTCGACTGAACAATTTGGTTAAGCCAATTAACCCTTAAGCTGCTAAGCGCGACTCTCTGACCTAGTGCAGACAGTGTAAATCAAGATCAGAATGTGCAGTCTGATCTTGGATCTACCCTGTCCGATAAGGAGATTTTTTCTCTCCAGAAATAATTTTGAAATAACAATATTCGGGTTTTTATGATCGGCCGGAAAGTTTTATATTACTAATATAACTGTTTTCTTCGATATTTCCTAACAACTTTCTTTGAAATAATTTGGTTACTCTTGTTTTTGTTGCAGTGCCAGAAAGATCTAATTGACTCAGTACCGACATTTCTACAATTCTTGAAAAGGTCCACGTGGATACGGAATGTGTGTAAGGTACGTAGCAAAATGAAGTTTCTATAAAGTTGAAACATACAGTAATTTAAAATCATGGTCGGTTAATTCGAACTTCTTTCTTCTAATTTAAATTAGGTTGCTAAGAGCGACTCAAGGACCTTTTGCGGACAGTGTAGATCAAGATCAGACTGCACAAAATGTGCAGTCTGATCTTGGATCTACACTATCTGTTAAGGAGATATTTTTCCCAATACCTTTAAAATAGCAAAATTCGTTTTATTTCTATACGGCTTGAAAGTTTCATTTCACTCATTTAGCAGGTCAAGGGTCAAACAGACATGTAACGTTGTGTTTGTCAGTGAAAAAAGTGTAGCAGTATTTCTGAATGCCTATTTCCATCATTTGGTAGGCAGTCTGTACTCGTCTCATCGACTAAGTAACCTGCGTGTACCAGTTAACCCGTTACCAAACAATCCTTGGTTTTTACGACCCAGAGGAAGAAGTCTTCTGAAAACATTGTGGGAAAAGGAGAAAATGCTGGTAACGAGCATTTTCTCTTTTTCCCACAATGTTTTCTACTCTTCTAAAGTCAAGTTTCAATTTTTGAGTCGCGTTTATTTTGTCGTCTGCAAATGCTTTCAATTTGGACGAGTCTAAAATTTTGTCGTTTGGTAAAGAGTTAATTCTGGTGCACATTCAATTCTATAGCTCTTTCGATTAATTTTCGAATTTTAGTTCTCGAAATTGCACAGATAATTATCAATCAGTTGCCTCTTTTCTGTGACAGTAGTCCCGACTAAAATTTGACTTTAACTTTAGATCTACTCTAAGTCTATAGAACTCGGGTAGGAATCGTTGATATTTTATCGAGCCCTTGTTTCTTTAACTAATTATAGGCCTATATCTATGTAAGGTATCTTTTGTGTCACCCCTATCATGCTAAATACATGTAAGTGATCTTACACTTACATTCACTTAAAACTTTCAAGCCGATAGTAATCAAAGCGTTGAAAACGCTGATGTGGCATTTGTCAAGGAAGCCATTGTGTGGAATTGATAATTTGAAAAAAAAAAAAAGAGAAATAGTATTCAAATATTAACTTGAAAATCAACCTACTAAGCAAAACTAATACCTCTTTTTTTTTGTTACTGGTGCCAAAGTTTGGATTATTTTTGTATTGGTGGTCTCCCTTTGATCATTCACAGGGGGAGTCAGGAGTAATGTCCCTTGACGATACGATGCATAATGGGTAGAGAGAGAGAAACAATGCATATACATGGATATCGAATAAAATTAAGTTTAAACCTGAAAACTTTGATTTTGAGATATCTTTGGCCGTCAAGATCTAATCCCCAACATTACAATCAGTTATTTCGATCCGTAAATATTCATGCACAATCAAATGGAGTAGCGTGCAATCATGGGAAGAACAAGCCCAGGGACGAACTTGTTTTGGAACGAACAAGCCCGAAACAAAGTGGTCAGTAGACAAATTTTGTGTATATCATTGCGCCAATAGAAGCTAAGCCGGGTGAAGCTATTTTCAATCAAAAAGAAGTATTTCCACGATCGATGGCCTAATCCAGTTTATTTTAATACGCCATTTCCAATTACATATCCGAGTGCTATCGAAAAACTCATTTGTCTGAGAAAAATTGAGTTTATTTCCTTCGGTTTTGCACAAAATACGATACATGGTCTTCAAAATTCAATATTGAACATTCAATACTGAACTCATAGTGGCATTGTCTTCGACAAATGCCACAAAAACCAAAATTTTGCTATTTCAAAGGTATTTTGAGGGAAATGATATCTCGTTATCGGACAGTGTAGCTCCAAGATCAGACTGCACGTTCTGTGCGGTCTGATCTTGATCTACACAGTCCTCAAAAGGTCCATGAGTCGCGTTAAGCTGCCTAAGGGTTTAACTTTACATCTACCAATTACATAAATAGGCCTACGAATGAACTCCTCCGTCTGTAGTAGGCCTACTGTCTCATATCGTTGATATTTTATCTTACCTTTGTTTCTTTCATTAATTACAGGTCTACTGTCTCATATCGTTGATGTTTTATCTTACCTTTGTTTCTTTCATTAATTACAGGCCTACTGTCTCATATCGTTGATGTTTTATCTTACCTTCGTTTCTTTCATTAATTACAGGCCTACTGTCTCATATCGTTGATGTTTTATCTTACCTTCGTTTCTTTCATTAATTACAGGCCTACTGTCTCATATCGTTGATGTTTTATCTTACCTTCGTTTCTTTCATTAATTACAGGCCTACTGTCTCATATCGTTGATGTTTTATCTTACCTTCGTTTCTTTCATTAATTACAGGCCTACTGTCTCATATCGTTGATGTTTTATCTTACCTTCGTTTCTTTCATTAATTACAGGCCTACTGTCTCATATCGTTGATGTTTTATCTTACCTTCGTTTCTTTCATTAATTACAGGCCTACTGTCTCATATCGTTGATGTTTTATCTTACCTTCGTTTCTTTCATTAATTACAGGCCTACTGTCTCATATCGTTGATGTTTTATCTTACCTTCGTTTCTTTCATTAATTACAGGCCTACTGTCTCATATCGTTGATGTTTTATCTTACCTTCGTTTCTTTCATTAATTACAGGCCTACTGTCTCATATCGTTGATGTATTATCTTACCTTCGTTTCTTTCATTAATTACAGGCCTACTGTCTCATATCGTTGATGTTTTATCTTACCTTCGTTTCTTTCATTAATTTCAGGCCTACTGTCTCATATCGTTGATGTTTTATCTTACCTTCGTTTCTTTCATTAATTTCAGGCCTACTGTCTCATATCGTTGATGTTTTATCTTACCTTCGTTTCTTTCATTAATTTCAGGCCTACTGTCTCATATCGTTGATGTTTTATCTTACCTTCGTTTCTTTCATTAATTACAGGCCTACTTTCTCATATCGTTGATGTTTTATCTTACCTTCGTTTCTTTCATTAATTACAGGTCTTCTTTCTCATATCGTTGATGTTTTATCTTACCTTCGTTTCTTTCATTAATTACAGGTCTACTTTCTCATATCGTTGATGTTTTATCTTACCTTTGTTTCTTTCATTAATTACAGGCCTACTGTCTCATATCGTTGATGTTTTATCTTACCTTTGTTTCTTTCATTAATTACAGGCCTACTGTCTCATATCGTTGATGTTTTATCTTACCTTTGTTTCTCTCATTAATTACAGGCCTACTGTCTCATATCGTTGATATTTTATCTTACCTTTGTTTCTCTCATTAATTACAGGCCTACTGTCTCATATCGTTGATATTTTATCTTACCTTTGTTTCTCTCCTTAATTACAGGCCTACTGTCTCATATCGTTGATATTTTATCTTACCTTTGTTTCTTTCATTAATTACAGGCCTACTGTCTCATATCGTTGATATTTTATCTTACCTTCGTTTCTTTCATTAATTACAGGCCTACTGTCTCATATCGTTGATATTTTATCTTACCTTCGTTTCTTTCATTAATTACAGGCCTACTGTCTCATATCGTTGATATTTTATCTTACCTTTGTTTCTCTCATTAATTACAGGTCTACTGTCTCATATCGTTGATATTTCATCTTACCTTTGTTTCTTTCATTAATTACAGGCCTACTGTCTCATATCGTTGATATTTTATCTTACCTTTGTTTCTCTCATTAATTACAGGTCTACTGTCTCATATCGTTGATGTTTTATCTTACCTTTGTTTCTTTCATTAATTACAGGCCTACTGTCTCATATCGTTGATATTTTATCTTACCTTTGTTTCTCTCATTAATTACAGGCCTACTGTCTCATATCGTTGATATTTTATCTTACCTTTGTTTCTCTCATTAATTACAGGCCTACTGTCTCATATCGTTGATGTTTTTTCTTACCTTTGTTTCTTTCATTAATTACAGGTCTACTGTCTCATATCGTTGATATTTTATCTTACCTTTGTTTCTTTCATTAATTACAGGTCTACTGTCTCATATCGTTGATATTTTATCTTACCTTCGTTTCTTTCATTAATTACAGGTCTACTGTCTCATATCGTTGATATTTTATCTTACCTTTGTTTCTCTCATTAATTACAGGCCTACTGTCTAATGTATCTTCTGTATAAGATTATCACTTATGACTGAAATTTAATGTCCTTAACCCTTTACCTTAACCCTATACCGCACAAACCCGATTTTTTAACTATCCTGAAGAAGAAGGTTTTTTAAAAACATTGTGGGGAAATGAGAAAATGATGGTAACCAGCATTTTCTCCTTTTCCAACAACGTTTTCTACCGTATCAAAAACAAAAACCGTCATTTCAGACATTTATTAAGTAATCTGTTATTTCTCTATTTTCAGACAGCAGCATTTTGCAGAGGAAAAAGACAAAATGACATTGGAATGCAATTATTTCAATCAATTCAGACATAAATAAGACAACGACATATTTGAATCTTTGTTCATGCAAGGAAGATTATATAAACTTTTTTCAGACCGTTCAAATCAGGCTCAGACTTTACTTTTTGTGCAATCTGATCTTGGGCCTACACCCTCAGATATGTTTGGTAATTGAAAGGGTGTTTTTTTCCAATATCAGTTTGAATGTTCAATGACAGTTACTGGACATGCGTGCATATACTGATAGTGTCTGTGTGTGAATATTTCCTTTTCAAGAGAGAGAGAGAGAGAGAGAGAGAGAGAGAGAGAGAGAGAGTCAATGACAGGATGTCACTAAAACTGCAAGAGAGTTATCCTTTCCGTATTGTCCGTTCAGCAAACCACTGTAGCTCTGAACTCATATTTAATTAGATTGTACGGCATGTGCATGTGCAGTCTGATCTGAAATTGACACTGTCCGCTTCTTTCTCATGGATATTTCTTCATAAACAGCTCTGAAACAACAGATTCTGCATCTTTAGAGTTGACTAAGAACGTCCATTCGATTTAATATTCCCCGCCGAAGGCGGAGGGATATAGTTTTAGCGTTGTCCGTTCGTCCTTCCGTCCGTCTGTCCGTCCGTGTGTCCGTCCGGGAAAATATCTCCAATACCATTGGACGGAATTTCGTGAAACTATACTTAATTTCCCAAAGATAGTTCTGTATTGAAAGTTGTCGAAAAAAAAGCCATGCTGCGGTGTTATGTCAAGTATTTTGACAGTGATTTTTGAGTAACACTATCCTTTGACTTGCGCCATATTTTGGTGAAAACAGCATGGCGTTTACCATATTTCTTTTCTCGCGGTTAACGGGAGAGCCCATTCAGTCTATTCAGAGCTCGTAGATTTATTTCATCACGGTACACTTGAATTTGTGTTTCAGTCGTCAACACTTTTTTCAGTTACAACTGCAACCATTACATCTATCCTTTGATTTGCAACATATTTTAGTGAAAACAGCATTGAATTTACTTTCTTTTCTCCCACTTAACGAGAGTGCACTTTGCTGGAAAATAGTGCGGATGCAAAGCAGTGGAGGAACCATGAAAAAAGGGAGGGGGGGCACACGACTTTTTCCTGCTTCAGAAAGTCTTGCACTAAAGACGCTTTGTGCGATGACGTCTTGTCATGCAGCCGTCTGACATTGGCCAAATCGAAGACTCGCAACTGGTTTGGCCAATGGGGTCTGTAAGTCTCGTTTAGATGAAATGCACTTCCGGGATCACTGGTCGCCATATTGGGATTTTTTCCACTATTTTGCTTATGTATGTACCGACATTCGTGACGCTACATTGATGTGTATGTTATTACAATTCTCAAAATGGTTTGGAGAGGAAAACCCGGAGATGAAAGATGTTGGTAAGGGTTAAAATGTTGTTGAGAAATAATGCTGTGATTTAAAAACAGGCCGTGGAAATCAGCGAAAATCCGTAACCCAGTTTTCGTACATCGTTGCAATGGACATGTACTCAGTCGATTTCTGATCTAAAGAGGTCAAAATAACCTAGTATGGCAATAAAATGTTTTTAAGCATTTCATTCCAGAAATGCACTCTGATCGCGTCTTCAGGGGCGTTTAGAAACATATTGCCGTTTTGATATGTTTCGCACCAGTGTAGTTTCGCACCTACGTCTGCTTTGCACCATATTAAATGTTGCCGATAATGACAGTTGCAATTACTCGGCCTCATTTTATTCATTGAATTGCCTTAGACAGCCAACTGGTCGTGAATTCATGGCTTCAAAACCTATTTTGGCATCTTTTGTTGAATTATTTTCAGGTAAATTCATCATTTCACTGGGAACTGGGTAAATAGGCTTAACCCTTTCTAGAGCGCCGAATAAATCGAAGAGGCGTTTAACTTCACTGATAACAAAGTTCTCTCCCAAAAACCCACCCTGGGATACTCGAAGAATTTCTATACCTGCAATAAATGACAAGAGAGCCATTGTTATAACCACTGACATAAGCCTTTCCATCTTGTGTCTCTTCGTCTGTATGTGTAACACACCAATATGGCCTTGCACTGGGACATACTTCATGCAAATTGCATGTTAGATTTGAACGTATATGGTCTATATCAAAGATCTGGGTAAGTTGTTACCAAACAACAGGGTTAATGACTTGTATAAATTGAAAGCACTAGTAGACGAAAAAGTAAGTGTGGCTAAACAATTGAAATTCATTTATAGAAGGGTTGAAAATATCCTGGGAAAAGGAAGATATGCTGGTTACCAGCATTTTCTCCTATTTCCATAATGCTTTCATAAACTGTTTTCTTTAGAAGGTAAAGGGTTAAACATTTCATTTATATGCCAGTCAGTGCACCTGGTCATGGGTATCTTTCCAAAGTACCATGCACAACACTAATATTCAGTGTGCATAGTGGAACAAGCATATTGCATTTTTCTTAAATGACCCTTGGCCTGTGAAGCACAATTAATCCTTTACCACACAATCCTGAATTTTAAAGACTCAGAGGAAGAAGCCTTATGAAAACATTGTAGGAAAAGGATTAAATGCTGATAACCAGCATTTTCTCCTTTTTAAAACAGCGATTACTTAATCGCTGTTTTAATAATATCGGTTTCAACTGTTTGGATTTTTTTCGATGCGCCTTTTCATAAGCACTCCCTGGCGACAAAAAATTGCTGTCCACCTCTGTTTTTCAAATCCAAATTTACCGAGTGTGCATGTACTTTTGTTTATTGATATATCACCTGCCTTGGTATTTTGACGCAATCTTTCTCCCCGATTCATCCATTATGCGACAAATTATTTCTATAAAACAGGAGCAATAGCAAAAATCTTGACCTACATAACCTTCGAATCCTCTGGAAACAACTTCTACAGTGAACTCCCCTATGTAATTACCCCATATTTACAATAAGTATCGAAGTACAGTAAAACAGATTCCCACCCTTCAAACCTTTTTTCTTAGAATATAACGTCTGTATGTTAGACTGAGCACAAAGGATCGTATAAAAAACATTTAACAGTGAAATACGATTTACGACAGGGTATTGAATTTGAACGGTCCAAAATGTAATTTTTTAGACATAAATAATAAGAATTATCTTCCACAGGTACAATTTATAAGAATTGATCATTTGATACCAAAGTGCTTTGATCTTGTGGACTGTTCACGCGGCACTTTTGTTTTTGCGGGTCGTACATTGTTCGATAACTATGTTGAATGTTTCACGATAGTGTAAAGGAGAAAAAATAGTCAAATTTTGAATTACGTAAACCCTAGAGCGATTAGCAGTATTATATATGTGACTTATAGACGAGGAAAGTAATTGCACGCAGGAAATTCCGATGAAATCGTCGAATAACAGCGACAGCTTCAACACCGGAATCGTGTAAACGATACTCAAAACTGACAATTATGGACAATGGTCCGTGTGTAGGAGGGATTTCTGTACCATTTGAGACAAGGAAGAAGAATCATGGAACCTTGGTACAAATTTGATATTTTAGATCCTTTAGATCCAACTTCTGAATTATCACCTGTCTACAGTCAAAACGTATTAACACTAAAACGTAACCATGTGCGTTCAAAACGAACACTCG
The DNA here is from genome assembly GCA_946811185.2 of Hippopus hippopus. NCBI lineage: Eukaryota > Metazoa > Mollusca > Bivalvia > Cardiida > Cardiidae > Hippopus > Hippopus hippopus. The sequence goes on from OX328096.1 coordinate 14,013,205, forward strand.
TGGTAAGTGGTGTCACAATGTACCGATTAAAGTGAAAATGTTTATTTAGTGTTTTCATTCTTTGATCTTTGTAAAAAAAACATTCATGTTCTAAAATGTAAGACAAATTTAATGTAGTAACCAGTTTTGAGCTTGTGTTTTTTAATGTGGCTTTATGTGCCTTTTTAGCTCACCTGAGCACGAAGTGCTCAAGGTGAGCTTTTGTGATCGCCAAATGTCCGTCGTCCGTCGTCCACAATTTCTTTAAACATCTTCTCCTCCTAAACCACTGGGCCAATCTTGATGAAACTTGGCAGGGATGTTCCTTGGGTGAAGCTCTACCAAAGTTGTTCAAGAGATTGAATTCCACCCACAACTCTGGTTGTCATGGCAACCAAAAGGAAAACAAGAGGGCCAAGATGGCCCTGGATCGCTCACCTGAATTTTTGAGAGGACCATAGCCAATTTTTTTTTTTGAGGTATTGAAACTTTCGAAACAAAATCATTATTTTGCCAAGCAATTTTGAAAAGATCACCTGTAAAAGTCATTTCAAAATCTGTCACCACCTCTACAATCATCACCACAGCAATAATTTTGATGAATCAGAATTCTGCAAATAAATTTTTAGATAGATCACCAAAGGACAATTTCTTGAAGAAGAGCACATTCTCGATAGTGACTAAAAACATAAGTCCAAAAAGAGCACCACATGCAGGTGCCAACAATTGGCTGTTGTTTTTCGACGGATAAAGTTTTCCTAACAATTTTTGAAAAGGGTCACCCTAGGAACATTTCTGTGAAATGATTTCAAAATCTGACCAGCCGTTCCAGAGAAGAAGAATTAAGAAATTCCTCTTCATGTCCCTGTAGTGCAAATAGCCCCCACCATCAGAGCCATGTTTCTTGACAGATCACAATTTTGTGAACAATTTTTGAAAAGAGTCACCCAAGGAACATTTCTGTGAAATGATTTCAAAATCTGACCAGCGGTTTCAGAGAAGAGTCATTTTTAAGAATTTCTTCATGTCTGTAAAGTGTAAATAGCCCACAGCCATCAGAGCCATGTTTCTTAATGGATCAAAATTTCTCGAACAATTTTTGAAAAGGGTCACCCAAGAAACATTTCTGTGAAATTATTTCAAAATCTGACCGGCCGTTTCAGGGAAGAAGAATTTTTAAGAATTTCTTAATGTCCATATAGTGCAAGTGCCCCCCCCCCCCCATCAGAGCCATGTTTCTTGACGAATCATCATTTTGCGAACAATTTTTGAAAAGGGTCACCAAAGGAACATTTCTGTGAAATTATTTCAAAATCTGGCCAGCCGTTTCAGAGAAGAAGAATTTTTAAGAATTTCTTCATGGCCATTTAGTGCGAGTAGCCCCCATTTACCAGAGCCATCTTTCTTGACGGATCAAAATTTCGCGAACATTTTTCAAAAGGGTCATCAAAGGAACATTTCTGTGAAATTATTTCAAAATCTGACCAGCCATTTCAGAGAAAAAGAATTTTTAAGAATTTCTTCATTTCCGTGTAGTGCAAGTAGCCCCCATTTACCAGAGCCATGTTTCTTGACGGATCAAAATTTCGCGAACAACTTTTGAAAAGGGTCACCCAAGGAACATCTCAGTGAAATCATTTTAAAATCTGACCAGCCGTTTCAGAGAAGAAGAATTTTTAAGAATTTCTTCATTTCTGTATAGTGCAAGAAGCCCCCATTCACCAGAGCGATGTTTCTTGATGGATCAAAATTTCGCTAACAATTTTTGAAAAGGGTCACCCAAGGAACATCTCTGTGAAATTATATCAAAATCTGACCAGCGGTTTCAGAGGAGAAGATTTTTAAAGAATTTCTTAGAAAATTCCATTTGGTTGCCATGGCAACCAGAGTTTTTGATGGAATCAAATTCTGTGAAGCTTTTTTAAAGAGGACCTCCCAAGGAACATTCCAGCTAAGTTTGGTCCAAATTGGCCCAGCGGTTTAGGAGGAGTTGATGTTTAAAGAATTGTTGACGACGCACGACGGACGACGCACGACGGACGACGGACACCGGGTGATCCTAAAAGCTCCCCTTGAGCACGTTGTGCTCAGGTGAGCTAAAAATAGCAAACTCTTTGAAAATCTTCTTCTCTGAAACTAGAAGGCGTAGAGCTTTGATATTTGGTATGTAGCATCTCCTAGTGGACCTCTACCAAGTTTGTTCATATGATGACCCTGGGGTCAAAACTGGCCCCGCCCCGGGGGTCACAAGTTTGAACATAGGAACAAAGAAGGGAAACTTTAAAATTCTTCTTCTCTGAAACTGGAAGGTGTAGAGCTTTGATATTTCTTATGTAGCATCTCCTAGTGGACCTCTACCAATTTTGTTCATATGATGCCCCTGGGGTCAAAACTGGCCCCGCCCCAGAGGTCACAAGTTTGAAACATAGGAACAAAGAAGGAAAACTTTAAAAATCTTCTTCTCTGAAACAAGAAGGTGTAGAGCTTTGATATTTGGTATGTAGCATCTCCTAGTGGACCTCTACCAAGTTTATTCATATGATGCCCCTGGGGTCAAAACTGGCCCCGTCCCGGGGGTCACAAGTTTGAACATAGGAACAAAGAAGGGAAACTTTAAAATTCTTCTTCTCTGAAACTGTAAGATGTAGAGCTTAGATATTTGGTATGTAGTATCTCCTAGTAGACCTTTACCAAGTTTGTTCATATGATGCTCCTGGGGTCAAAACTGACCCTGCCCCAGGGGTCACAAGTTCGAAACATAGGAACAAAGAATGAAAACTTTAAAAATCTTCTTTTCTGAAACTGTAAGGTGTAGAGCTTTGATATTTGGTATGTAGCATTTCCTAGTGGACCTCTACCAAGTTTGTTCATATGATGCCCCTGGGGTCAAAACTGGCCCCGCTCCGGGGGTTACAATTTTGAACATGGGAACAAAAAAGGAAAACTTTAAAATTCTTCTTCTCTGAAACTAGAAGGTATAGAGCTTTGATTTTTAGTATGTAGCATCTCCTAGTGGACCTCTACCAAGTTTGTTCATATGATGCCCCTGGGGTTAAAACTGGCCCCACCCTGGGGGGCTCACAAGTTCGAAACATAGGAACAAAGAAAGAAAACTTTAAAAAATCTTCTTCTCTGAAACTGGAAGGCGTAGAACTTTGTTTTTTGGTATGTAGCATCTCCTAGTGAACCTCTACCAAGTTTGTTCATGCCCTGGGGGTCAAAACTAGCCCGCCCCGGGGGTCACAAGTTCAAACATAGGAACAAAGAAGGAAAACTTTAAAATTCTTCGTTGCTGAATCTGGAAGGCGGAGAGCTTTGATATTTGGTATGTAGTGAACCTGTTCTAAGTTTTTAGCCCACCGGAGCACAACATGTTCAGCGAGTTCAAAATTGGGTCACCTGGGGTCATAAACTAGGTCACTATGTTAAATTAAAGAAATACGTTGTGGGCACTCTAGAGGCCAAATTTTTTGCTCAACTGACTTGAAAATTGGTCAGAATGTTTGTCTTGATAAAATCTCACATGAGCCTGAATTTGGGTCAACTGAGGTCATAAACTAGGTCACTAGGTCAAATTAAAGAAATATAACTCTAGGGCTTTCTGGAGGCCACATTTATTGTTCAATTGATTTGAGAATTGGGTAAAATGTTTCTCTTGATGAAATCTAGGATTAGTTCAAAATTGGGGTCACCTGGGCTCATAAACTAGGTCACTAGGTCAAATTAAAGAAATAGCTTTAGGGCACTACAGAGGCCACATTTTTCGCTCAATTGGCTTGAAAATTGGTCAGAATGTTTGTCTTGATAAAATCTCACATGAGCCTGAACTTGGGTCAACTGGGGTCATAAATGAGGTCACTAGGTCAAATTAAAGAAATATAACTAGGGCTTTCTAGAGGCCACATTTATTGTTCAATTGATTTTAGAATTGGGTAAAATGTTTCTCTTGATGAAATCTAGGATTAGTTCAAAATTGGGTCACCTGGGATCATAATCTAGGTCACTAGGTCAAATTAAAGAAATACCTTGTGGGCACTCTAGAGGCCACATTTATTGCTCAATTAACTTGAAAACTGTTCAGAATGTTTGTCTTGATCAATTTGTGATGAGTTCTATATTGGGTCACCTATGGTGATAAAGTAGGTCACTATGCCAACTTACGGAAATTCCATGTGGACCCTCTAGAGGCCACATTTTAAGCTCAATTGACCTATCTATTGGTCAGAAATTGAATTATACACGTGGAGTGAAATTTTGCCTATTGACTCAGGTGAGCGACCCAGTGCCATCATGGCCCTCTTGTTTTCATAAAATGACAGGAACTGTTGATGAAACATTATATCTAAATATTTTAATGTATCATTAGCCGAGCCCTGGTAGCTCAGTCAGGAGCATACGGGACTTGGGAACAAGAGGTCAAAGGTGCGATCCCCGACTCTGCCAATTTCTTTCGGAGGATTAATGATAGTCATTGAAACAGAATTCATTCCTCCCTCACAGCTGTCCATTGTTCCAATGATGGTTATGTGGGAAAGCAGCCAGTGGCTTGGAAATAATAATGTGTGGAGTACTGGTGAAAGAAATTCCAAGAAAGAATGGATAGATGCACTGGCCGCAGTGATATAACTGAAAAAATGTTGAAAATGGTGTTAAAAACCATACAGTCAATAACGTATCATTATGAATAGACTATAAACATGTATTTTTTATCAAAAATATATCTACATATATATTTAACGAATTAACTCTTTACCACACAATGCTGAGTTTTAACGACCCTAAGAAAATAGCCTTTTGAATCATTTAGTAGAAGGAGAAATAGCTGGTAACCTGCATTTACTCTGTTTCCCACATTGTTTTCTATCCTTTCAAATACAAATTCTACCACTTGAACCAAGTTTAAATTGTTGACTGGAAATGCTTTCAATTTATGCAAGTGTACACTTATGCCATGCACTGTAAAAAGTGAAGAGAAAAAGATATTGTAATTAGCATGCAGGTGCAATTTAAACTCTCAAAGTGAGTGTGACTTACTTTCAGAAGTAAACAAATTATCTAGAAAGCACAATACTGCCAATGATATTTTTCTGAAGTATGGTATCAGTTTATCATGTAATATTTAATAGCTGAAGGCATGCTACTAAACTTTAGTAAAGTATTAACAAAATTTTATGTAGTAGATAAAAAAAAAAAATAGTCCACATATTACTAAAAGTGTAGGCTGTAAGACTTGACCTGGCAGGGCAGAGCTTTGTTACAGCTCCTTGCATTTTAGATTGATTAATAAGTTATAATTATGGAAATCTTCATGAGTAGACAAGAAATCAAATTTGGCTTAACTTTTTACCACACAACAAAATCTGAGATTTGCCGAAATTTAAAGCATTGGCAGACAACAATTTAACTATGGATCAAATTATAGCATCAGTCTTTGAATATTTATAAATCATTGTGGGGAAAAGGAGAAAATGCCGGTTACCAGCATTTTCTCCTTTTCCCAGTGTTTTCAAAAGGCTTCTTCCACAGGGTCGTTAAAATTCATGTGTATATACGATCCATGCTACGATGCAAGATTAAAATAAAATTTTGTTGTCTGCTAAAGGAGTAACCATTCATCAAAAGAAACTATGACCTAAGTCTTCATGCTTTATACAAACATTGTGGGAAAAGGAGCACTAGCCCAGGGAATGGTATAGAGCAAATTCTCCAAAAATGAAAGTATGAAACTATATGAGTAAAAATGAAGTTTGCTCAGTCCGCATTTTTAATCCAATTCTTTTGAAACTATCAAAGATCATTTGGTTCATCAAGGGATTGAACTCTTTAAAAGTGAAGAAAATGTACTAATCAGTTCAGGAAATGCCGCTATTTGATGACTTAGTATAGTTACTCAACTAAGTCCAGATTATTAGTCTCATTTCTTTGAATTTGCTAGTACTGCTAACTGCAATGCATATTGAAACCCTATCAAATTTGGCTGGATTCCAAACTATTGGTTTTGAGAAACTGCACTTCAACTTTTATTACTATTACTAATTCACCATGCCTACTTATACTGTCCTACTGGGTTCAAGCCCAGTTGCAAGAACATCCCGGGCTACCCCCTTTTTTTGTCTTTTTCCTTTTTGCATCATGAATTCATAATGTATGCTAGCAAAAAAGCGAAACAACTGCCAGCCAAGTGATTTCAGGCCCTCAAGGGCCTCTAGTTTTTTCGATTTTGAAGAGGCAGACATTTGAAACCATGGTACGAAAATGAGTAACTACTATTTTTTTTTTTTTTGACAATTTTTTTTCGATCTACCAGCTAAAAAACTCATCAGCTAAGCCTCATTTAATCGGCAGTGGTTCAAGACCGCGCTTAATTTACCTCTCCACCAATGGATCCTCAAAGTTTACAAAATTTGCTGATGACAGATTAAATTTGGCTCAAGTTAAAGGATTTGTCTTTGAAAAGAAGCAATAAATGTTGATGAACTTTGGATTCATACACTTGACAAATCTTAAAAACTACTACTTTACAAAATATGGTTTCTTGTCAATTGTTCAGACAACTTGGAGAAGTCATAATACTTTTTTAAACTAATACTTTAATCTAGAACACTAAGTGTTTTTGAAGTACATGTAAAATGAGTTCTAGTAACCAATCTTATAACTATCAATTAATTTTGCTCTTTGACATTACCATTATGCTTCAAAATGGGCATAGGCCCTATGTAATTTTTGTTGAATGAATGTAGGAAACTTCTGGCTACAAATTACAAAACATATCTACTGCACTTTAAGATTAGTGTCTTTGTTAATAAAATGCCACAAAATATTTCATCAAAGGCAAACTCTAGCTGTCCTTTATCATTATATGTACTTTGACATGTTTTGTTTAAAAAATATAAATGTGTCCTGAATATCAGTTACTTCTTATGTTGTTCATTTCTGTCAAAATTATGTTTTCGAATGCCATTATGCTTTACCTCATAATCCCAAGTTCTGACCATCTTTACAAAGAAGGCCTTTGAACATACCCTAACAAACCCTACCTGATCAATAACAAATTCCAACATTTAGCTCACATGTGAATTGTGTCTGCAAATGCTTTGAATTTGGACTAGTCCAAAATTTTGTCCTTTTGTAAAGAGTAAATTTACTTGTGCAAATCAAACAGTAAATGATCTTGCAAGGAATTTCATAAATAATTTCTTCATATTACATTTTGTTTAATGTGCGAGAAATACTGTGTTTAAAGGTGGCCCTTCAGATTTTGGGACGAAAATTTTACAAAAATACAAAAAAATCATCCTTATACTGCCAAAGCCTTTTAATTTTCATTCATAAAACCCCAGTAGTCGAAAACCATCCGACAACAAGAGAAATTAGAGATTTACTATGGCCCAGGTCGACACCGACGGGAAACACGGTCTATTTTTACATGAGCAACTGGCTCATTTACATACCGGAAATACACAGACGAAGCTTCAAACATAGCGTCCAAATAAGACATTATGGAAAATAATTACATGTTTGTTATGTTATGGAATTTAAGCGTCATTAGTCACGTGCAAGTCACTTGACATTCCCACAATGCTTTTTTTGATTTCTGGCGCGAAATCTAAAAATACCTTAAGAGGCTACGTAGCCTTTTAAGGGAACACCATCAAAAAAAATTTTTTTTGTAATTTTATGAATCTTAATTATTGATGATTTATATTGTTTTTTCATATAAATTTCAGTGATATATGTATTTTTTAATTTGGTGAGATGTGAAAAATCTAAATGCCCACTTTTAACAATTTTAGTGAATAAAATGAAATAAAAAAAAAAATGGACTTTGTTCCTTTCGCTAAATGAGAACCATGTGTGTAGTATGATCCCAACACATATATATACTTTATAGGATCTGACATGAGTTGGCGTTGAGATAAAATTTTATTAAACGAGTCTAGGGAAAATGTTATTAAGCAAGCCTTTGGCGAGCTTAATAACATTTTTTCTTGACAAGTTTAATGAAACTTTTATCTCATGCGCCAACGAATGTCAGATTCTTTTTATCACATAACAATATTTTACAAATCGTAGATTAGAAGATGCATTTTTAACCATCTATAGATGCACACGCGGTAACATCCATAAAATCCATTCACTTCTATGAAATACGTACAAAATGACGTCAAAAATGACGTCACACAATAGTGATATTAAACGTGTATAAGATAAGAAAATTCGTAATGGGTATATTACACTGAAAACAAGGGAGGTTATGTGATAAACATGTTTATGATATATGGTTTCAAGGAATTCTTTCTCGAATCAATTATTACTTAAAACGTCATCAAATAATTAATTGCCAGCTCGCTGTTTTTTCAGTACTGTCAGTACTTTGATTCAATAATATTTTCTACCCTCTCAAATAAATTTCCATCATTTGAGTACTATACGGTATTAATTGTCATCTGCAAAACCCTTTCAATTTGGACCAGTCAAAGATTCTGTCTTGTGGTAAAAAGATAAATATACTTTTCAGCAAAGTGTCGGTCGAGATCAGACTGCACTGAACATGCAGTCTGATCTTGAATCTGAACTGTCTTATATGGTTTGATCTTTGAAAACATAATACTGGAGTGGCTGTCTTTAAAATACTTGAATATTACCAGAGGCTGAATTTAACAGCGGAAACGTATATCTGTGCGATCGCCCTCGGCAAATTGAGGATGACAAGTATAAATATCTCCTTTAAGACGTCTTGTTTCGTACTTATGCTTTCATGTTATGCCTTCACACAGCTGTAGTTTTGTGAAAGAAACATGATTCACCTATTTTGATTTAAGTCCGTCAAAAAAACATGATTCTATTGAATACGAAACCGAAAGTAGGTTCAACCATCAACCTGTTTACCTGCGCTGAATACGATCTGTTCTTTACTGTGGCGTATTCATAGTCACATATCGTTCTCTGATCGATTACTGAAATTTTCAAATCGCTCGGACTTTTAAAATCTGACTTAATCCTTCGTAATTGCTTCGTGTATCTCTCCACATACTGTGATGAAAAGGAGATAAATTTACGGTAGATCCCGGAAATGATGAACTCTCGCGGTCACGTGACGAGACTTACAGACCCTATATCACACTGCTACATAACAAGGCGTCATCGCACAAGGCGTTTATAGTGCAAGACTTTCTGAAGCAGGAAAAAGTCGTTGTGCTCTCCCACCCTCCGTATTCACCTAACCTTGCCTTTGTGACTTCTTTTTGTTTCCAAAGCTTAAAAAAAAAAAAAACCTTTCCGATTGAAAATTTATTCAGTGCAAACATCTTTGTTCTGCGATATTCCGGTGTCTTCGTAGTATACCAAAAAAAGACTACGAAAATAACTTCAAAGATTGGATCCGGTGACTGAAACTTTGCATATCTGTTGGAGGTGAATATTTAGAGGGAACAAAATAAAAATTTCAGTGAAACCTATGAAGAATCAAATTTTAGGTGCTTAGATGCATTCAAATTTGAACACTCCTCGTAACAGTAGGCATATACAGATTTAGAACTAAACTCATCCGTGCTCTGTTGAATTCGACAGGCAACAATATAAATGCGACTGAAATGATTGGAATTGTGAGGACATTGTTGGAAAAGGAGAAAAACACCCACATTATCATGTTTCTCCTTTTTGCCGCAGAGCTTTCACCGACCTTCTTTATTCAGGGTAGTAAAACGATGACTCGGTCGGTGAAGGGTAAAAAAAAAATTGGGCCACACCGTGGCCGCTGTTATTCTACAAGCCTCAAGATTACGCCTAGACTGAACATTGTGCTTGAAGCTCGAATTCAAGCTGCCGCAGAAATACTGCAACAAGCAGGCATTGTATGGCACATTCAGTATCCTTACGACAGATCAGCCAGAAGAATGACTGTGGTGAAAATCTTGTGTCATATATGACCTTAACTGAAAAAATGTTTGCCTTAGACGAGTAGGGCCTATAAATACTATTTGCAGAAGGATAATTTGTCATCATCACTTCCCATGGAAAAAAAAAAGGATAAAATGCAGCCGAGGCCGACCTTCAAGATTTTTAAAACCCGTAGCCTTTTAGGCCTACCAGATGGAAATGATCTTGTGCAGTTTTAAAGGAATGTAGGACGTTTTGGCCACGGACGTTTTGGCCACGGACGTTTTGGCCACGGACGTTTTGGCCATGGACGTTTTGGCCAGCTAGAAATACTAAGTAGGACGTTTTGGCCAAATGTTAATTTTATGAATTTTTGCCCGATTAAACATGATTTAAAGAAACTGTTGGAAAATGAGTAGTTGTTATATATATAACAAATGGAATAGTAGGTTGATTCTTTTTGAAAATTTATTATTGAAGTTACAAATAGTTAACTTCTTTATTTTTTAATTGATTGGTGTTACTGAATAGAATTACTTACTTTCAGCTGTTATTTTGCTTTCTTATTCAACCAAGGCCAAAACTGTATTTGATGATTGCTTTAATTGCCAGTTATCAACTCTGTCAATTAATAATGACTGACCAATAAATTGAAATTTCTATTTGCAACAATAGTTTAAAAATCTAAGCGGATTGTTACAGAAGATTGCAGATCAAAGTCAATGTACGTTTTGGCAAAATCTTGTTTTATGGCAGAAAATGCATGAAATGATCTGTATAAGCTTTTTTGCTTCAAAAAATGTATATAGGCTTATTAGCTTAGAAAGTCCAAATATTGCATTTTTTTCTGTAAAGAAGCATCTGGCCAAAACGTCCTACTTTGCACATTTAGCTGGCCAAAACGTCGGTGGCCAAAACGTCCGTGGCCAAAACGTCCGTCCACCGTTTTAAAGCACTTGTAAACAATAAAATAAGTGTAAATAATGCGATTTGTCTTTAACAGGGTTGAAAACATTGTGGGAAAAGGAGAAAATTCTGGTTATCTGCATTTTCTCCTTTTCAAAAAATGCTTTCAAAAGCCTTCTTCATCAGTGTCGTTAAAACATCGGATTGTTAGTAAAGGGTAAATTTATGCGCCTTTCACGATTGCAGTACAGTCAACAGGCCAATAGCGGATCACTATCAAAAAGGCTGGAGGTCCTACCCGACGGACACTCAAACCTACAAACAACATCACCTATGTTGTGCTTATGCGAGACGTGTGTATTGGCATCAACTTTTGTCATTTACAAATACATACATATGTACAATATACTACAATGCGGACAAAGCAATACTTATGTGCGCTTTTACAAAATACACAAACAGCGTAAATTCGCCCAGGAAAAACCAGAGGTAAAAAACTTATCTTTAGGAAAAAAAAAAACTCTGGAAACCTGTACCCATTTGTCAATGTCATTGCCGCTGAATGTTGGGTCGCATTCTATTTACGCTTCCAAATAACTGAACGTTTACAGTTTACAGCAATGAAGAAATGACCTGAATCTTGAACTATCCTTTTTTTTGTGTGAAATATATCGAATTTGAATTTTAAAATACGTGTTGACGCCTAGAGAGTCTCGATAGAAGTGAATCTATTCAAAGCCCTATGTATAAATAGCCACCGCACTCAACTCTCGTGCAAAACCGGTTTGTTAACTACCCGTCCGCCAGGACAATGGTACTCGTCTATACGATGTACCGCCGAGTACCAACAATTAGTGAAACGACCATTAACGTCTGAAGGCTGAAAATGGTATCGCTGGAAAGGATTTTCTTTACACTTCTAGATGCATATTGCCTTCTGGCACACTGGAGAGACCTTACGTACTTGCTCCAGGTCAACGTTACTGCTCCTGTCAATTCAACGTACCCGCTCCAGTAAAAAACATGGCTGCGCCCAAGAATTTTGCTAGGTAAGCACCAAAACATACTTCTATAACAATCAGATGAATAGATGTGCAGTAGACGATTGTCGCACGGAATGTCTGGGATGCCAGTGCATATTTCTGTATTGTTCTTTTGGTGGTTGGTTATTTGTTAAAGACGTTTAATCCAACAAATTTCCGTCAGCGACTATGATTTCTGAATAATCAACACGCGGGAGTCAGCATAAAGCTTTGTTAAACATACAAACACAATAATCTGAAGTTTGTGCTTTGCCAAGTGATTCATATATGCTTTATTCACCACACTTCTAAACAAAAACTATACGACATTCATTAAAGAGCAACTTTCTGTCAATTTTTGTAGGCAACGCTCCACGCTCCAGAACTCAATAAAACGATCCAGCTCCTGAGTTGAAACAGAGAACGATATTATATGCGATTGTGTACGAGTTTAATCAAACAATTTTTCTTTTTTGATCAATATGTATACATGTCTATTTGTCCGTCTTTCGGTTTTTCTGTCCGTCAGGTTTATTGTCTTTTTGATGCTTTTGAAATGAAATGTCATTGTATACATGAAGAGCTTGATGACAGACAGTATCATGCAAAGGGTGGATAACTATCATAACTATCATGCAGAAGATCCATAACTATTATAACTATCATCTTCGATATCGTCATCACAAGACTCCTCTTCGTTAATATAAATTAATAATAATGGTCATCAACGCCTTGTTACATATACCACATGTAATGGCTTTTTGCTAGTGTAAGCCTTTTGAATGGCGAGTCAATGTTGACTCGGAAGAAAACGTCTTCCCACACACATCACAAACTAGATACTGAAAAAAAAAAGATGTTTATAAGGGTTGACTAGTGTTCTGGACAGACACACAGTTCCCGATTTACGTGATTAATTCTGATCATGGCTAACTGAAAAAAAAAACTATTCACTGTCCCACGTAATTGAATACTAAACGTCTGACCATAGTACACATTTCGCAGCGTTCTGAAGCGAACAAAACTATTTTCCCCTACAACTATTAAGAAAGTACGAAAGGCTACAATACGAAAGCCTACAAGGGTCAAAATGAAGGTAAAAGGTTTTTCAAAAACACGTAATAACGTGAATTTAAAACACGTTATAACGCAAAAAAAAAGTCGCACTAACGCGAAAGACCTCGTAATAACGTGTTTTAAAACACGTAATAACGTGTTTAAAAGTTGTAGTAACGCAAGAAATATCGTAATAACGTGTTTGAAACACGTAATAACGCAAAAAATGTGAAAAAAAAATCTCGTTATAACAAGTTTTGAAACACGTAATAACGCGTTTAAAAGTCGCAGTAACGCGAATCGAAAACTCGCAGTAACGTCTGTTTTTTTGGATCTATTGTTTTCATTATGGTTGAGTACTGCGAAGTCCAGTCGAACTTCCCCATGCAAATTTGTGTGTTTTGATGGTGCATTACGCCGCTTTAAATGATACATATATTTATATCACATCACAGCTTCAACTCTTTTATTCCCGATCTTTCTAGGATACATCAATGTAAGTCTGCAGCTACTCTGTTCCCTGTCATAACTAACATGACTAGCGCCGGCAGAAGTGATCGAACCAGGATTTCTTATTACAAGTTAATAATTCTGACCACCTAACCATGGAAGATTATCCTATGAAAGCTACATTATGAAACAATCAGTGCAACTTCCATAATGTCTGAGTCTTGTTTGTTTCTTTCGAATTTAATCCGTTTTCATCAGTGCTTAATTCATTGAAAATGCATTATTTCATGATGATTTTTCCTTTAAAGAATATCGACTCCATGAACATCTGGTCGAGATCTCGCTGAGCTTGGTAGGTCAGTTAGTCACATACAAGGCTTGAAGCATGCAAGACGGGGTTTGTTCGATGGCTCGATTCAACAGCTCAGCCAAATTCTTTTCGAAGATTGATAATCGTCATTGCAGGTTTCATTCCTCTTTCACCATTTGTCATTTTTCGAAGACGTTGATCTAGGATAGCAGCCAGTAGCTTTCAAATATATTTATGCGAATTATTGGTAGTTATTGGCGAGTTATTGGTGCAAGGCAAAGTAAAGGTGCAGACTTAATACTAGCTAATTCTAGGAAGGTCATTAATAAGAAAGTGATTTCTGTGATGTGGTTGAAATAACGCTGAAACAAACAAAACTCACAACCAAGACAATTTAATCTTTATTGGGAAATTCGAATGCATATCAAAGACTTATTGCACATACATGTAAACTGTACTCATCTAATGTTGATTGAGGTAAAAAAAAAAAAAACGTTGCTGCGAATTTTCGATTCGCGTTACTACGACTTTTAAACGCGTTATTACGAGATTTTTTCTCGTAAGTGCGACCCCTTTTTGCGTTTTTACGTATTTTGAATTCACGTTATTACGAGATTTTTCGAGTTACTGCGACTTTTAAACACGTTATTACGTGTTTTAAAACACGTTATTACAAGATTTTTTGAGTTAGTGCAACTTTTTTTAGGTTATTTTATGTTTTAAATTCATGTTATAACGTGTTAAAACACGTTATTACGAGATTTTTCGCCTTAGTGCGACTTTCTTTTTGCGTTATAAGGTGTTTTGAATTCACGTTATCACGTGTTTTTGATAAAAATACTTTACCTTCATTTTGACCCTTGTAGGCTTTCGTATGTAGGCTTTCGTAACAAAGTGATCATTTTCCGAAATCGTTTTCGCTTTCATATTTCTATGATTTTTAAAAAGTAAAGTATATGCGACTTTCAAGTGAGTGTTAATAATGTATGAAATGAATGTATTCAGCATTGACCACTTTCATACACAACTGTGTATATAAAATTGTTACAAACAACTTAATATCGTTACTTTCTGAAACAAATTGAGAAGACATCAAGGCCTATTAGACAAATCCGCCCACGCTCTCTCTCTCTCTCTCTCTCCATTTTTTCACGATGAGTGTATGATTCTGCCAGCTTAATAAAATTGGGGAGAGAAACAGAGAACCCGAGATCGCCTGAATACATGCCCAATAAGATTAGGCCTATTGATAGCAAAAAAAAAAGGTTCAACGTGTTTTAGAATTGTACTGCTATTCAAGTATTTATCAAACTACACATCTGAACCGATCTATATCGACAGGGATCTAGTTGCAGAAAACAGTTTAAATTGTGACTTAACTGAAAGATACTTATCTCATCGATAGAATACAATGTGAGAAAAGGAAAACATGCCCAATGTTTTGCTTAGCATTCTACATCAGTTTATCCAAATTAGGAAATATTTGGTACAGGGTTAAAACAGACAGCGCACTTGTTCTTTTGGGTGTATTATATTCCTGTAGAATTTACTATTTAGCCTCTAACTAATTACATAAACCGATGTCTATAGATGTTCAGCTGATTTGAATATACAATCGGTCTTGCATAATGATGATTATTGCTATTATTAACGATGACGAACCTATGACTGTGACTACGATAATTAATATAGGATCTTGACCAAAATGACACAATTGTTTACTGTAACACGAACCCATACGCTTACCGTATTTTCAGCTCAGGAGCTGGATCGTTGTATTGAATTTAGAAGCATGTTACGTTGTAATGCAAAAATGGCAAAATATCATTTAATAACTGCAATTTGATTTTTTTCGATTTATAGTTGTGAGGATAATCATAATATTGGTCATCTGACACGGCACACACTTCAGAATATCGACTGTATATGTTTTACAAAGGTTTTTGGAGACTCCAAGTAGTGTTTTTCCAGAAATCGTAGTCGCCGACGAAACTTTGTCGGATTAAACGTCTTCAACAAACGATTAACCACCAAAAGAACTACAGATTAACGTGTACTGACATCCCAAACATTCCATGCGACAATCTGCAACTGCATATCTATTCAATAACATGTAAAAAAAATTATGTTTTTATGCTTACCTTGTGGAATCTTATGGGTGCAGCCATGTCTTTTACTGGAGCGGGTACGTTGAATTGACAGGAGCAGTAACGTTGACCTGGAGCAAGTACGTAAGGTCTCTCCAGTGTGTTCTGGGTCTATCAAGATTATCACCGTTGTTTGATTGAATTTGCGTTTATTTATCGTCGCCACCGGTTGCCCATATAACGCCTCCTGAAGGCTGTTAGTATTGTTACGAGGGATAGTGCAGATACAGGACGAAACCCATCCTAAGTTTCGCCTGGTTCTTTAACGTGCTCGGTGTATAGCGCCGTCACACGGGACCTCGGTTTAATGTCTCATCCGAAAGACTATTAGTAATTTTTAGATGGCCAGCCGTGGGAATCGAACCCACACTCTGATGTTCACGAGTCTTACGCTCTACCAACTGAGCTATGCGGGCTTTAACGCCTGTATATGTACCATTACCGGATCAACTTGACCGATAGCGGATCACGTGATATCACGAGTCTGGGGATCGACTCAAACTTAATTTTACCTGTCTACGCTGTCAAACCATGAAGAACTGATCCAATCAAGATTATTTAACAACAGTCTCTGGTAATTGTGATTGTTATAGAAGAATAAAAGAGTTTTGGTGCAAACATTTTTATTTTAGATCACAACCAATAAAGAAATCGACAGCTACAAGCTAACAATGTAAAACATCCCTGTGTTCTTTCTGTATAGTGTATAGTACTGTAAATTATTAAAGTTATGCATATAATGTTCTATTGTATGCCAAGATTAGCCAGAGACAAGTAAATTTTCGGTGTTGTTCTTTATTAGCTTCAATGACTTTTTTCTTGTAATTCTCCACCAAATGAGATATTGTAGACTCTTTTAAGTTGAAAGCATCTGCAGACGAAAAATTATAAACGTGGTTAATTGAGCTTTTATTTTTAACTTGTATTGTAGAAAATAGTGTGAGGAAAGAGGAAAATGCTTGTAACAAGCAATTTCGTGATAAGCACTTTGTCCTTTTCTCACAATACTTAAAAAAAAAAAAGAGATGTGTGTCAGACTCTTTAAAATATTGGATTGTATGGAACATATAAATGTCAAGGGAGGTGTTATGATATAGCCTGGTTGTTCGAACATTTTGAAACTATTGAATCAAGTTAATAAATTATCCATATGTCTCAGTTAAATCATGGCATAAAACAAGTATAATGACAGCAAACAAACTTCATGATAACATTCATGTGCAAACGCAGCACATACACGAACTTAGCGATACAGTATTGGTCTAGTACAGTAAAAAAAAGGTTGTTGACAAAAATCTCGAAGATTTGAAAATTTAAGCCTTTCCCTCATCCAAATGGTATTTGAAGCCTATGTTGCAAGGAAATTTTGAAAAGATTTTGATAAAAGAAGAAATCGCTTGTAATTAGCAACTTCCTCTTTTACCACAAGGTTTTATACTCTGGGTCAGGACCATACTTCAATTTGCCTACATATTCAGTTCTTCTATTCAGATAATTTTAAGTTGGTAAAATCTAAAATGGCGCCGCGCAACAAGGAAATTACTAAATGACTAAAACTTTTTCACTTAAATACAATGACCCTCATCCAGGGTCTACATTATCTGCAAAGCCAAATTTATTAAGTTACATACATAATACTACACATGTAATTCTATACAGTGACCTTTAGAAGTTCCATTGCAGATCCTTCTGGTATTTTTAACAGTAGTTCTTTTATAATTTTTTACACTGTGTATGAACGCCAGGATGAGTAATTATATAATTACATAGTAAAACAATACCCCCATCTTCTTCAACCTTTTCTGGCCAAGGGGAGACGCTTGGAATAGGATCTCCAGTGACCTCAGCAAAAACATGACCATCCTCCATTACTGATCTGAAATACCTAGCTAGTAATCATGAAACATGGCCTACTGGCATACCAGCAACATCTTCAAGCTTTAATTGGCACTTCTCATCAGATATTGAACAATGTGTGTTATCGGGAATGGAATTAGTGGTGGTAAACACACCAAACAAGCACAAATGTCATGGACATTAGTGTATTCAAGTTGAACATGTAAATGGGTAGGGGTTGTAGTAAAGGGTGGTCTAATTTGAAATGCATGATATCCCACTATATCAGAGTTTCTTAAAGTCAAGGCATTTTCACTTGGTGTGTCGAAGACCTCTGCAGAGACAGTGCCACCTTCATGCTCCTCAAAGTAAGTAAGTGGGACTATTTGACATCTGTTACAGAACTGATTGCAGTTTTTGTGACTGATGTAGACTCAGATCAGTCATTATGGAAAGATGATGGTTGATCCTGGGTCTGTGTTGTATCAAAGTTAATATGATACACCATTTTTTTTTTTTTTTTTTGATTATCTGGAGCTATGTTAAAATCATTTTCATACAGAAATCTCATTGTTCTCAATATGCATTTCATCAAACAGCTATATGGCATTTTTGCTATGTTAATAATAGATAAAGTATTGAAAGTGTTGTGGGTTATAAGTGAATAAAAATTATGATAACAAATAAATGTTTTGTTCACTCATGCTCTGTAAAACACATCTAGATGCAATAACATGATAGAACAATTATAAGCATTGTGACAAAATGAGAATGAGAATGTTCTCCTCTTTTCCCAATGTTTTCATGGCTAAACACGGGTCAAAAATTGGTTTTCATATAGTATTACATTTCTATAATATGGATTAAGCTAAATCAAGGTTACATTAGGTATCAAGGAAAGGGTTAATCAGCTTTTCATTGGAGAGGTCATCAGACCTCTCCAACAGTGGTGAGTTTAAAAGGCAGACTGCCACATAATTTGCTGTCTAAATCCATTTATTGTTGCGAAATTGTTCTGATATACAGTCTGTTTCGTCATGGTTTTGTAAATAAAGCGATATCAAAAAACCGAAACAGGAAATAGACGTGGTTTATTTTTATATGACGAATTTCAGAAAAGATTTGTTACATTAATTTGCCATGGTTGCAAATGACCTCTCAAATAATTGTAATTTTTCATTAACCAAATAAATTTAAGCAGAAGAAAAAATAAGAAGAATTTCGTTAAAAAAGAGAAAGAAGACCGCTGGACCATTCGGCATACTTCGGGTGATGGGAGCCATCCGAGTTGTGACGAGTGCCGCTGGACAAGATCATGCGAATTGAAAACGCGGAAAGAAGGTCAAATGAGCGGCATGTAAAGCATAAGAGGTTTCTACGCGGCGGCTTTTTTACTTGTTTGTTTACATGTACCAAAATACATTGAAATTAAACGCTAATAAACTATTTGAAAACATGGATGCTGACCTCTCCTGGCTTCTTTTGTAAAGAAGCCAACTTGTTGAGTACATCATTTTGAGACGGCCCCCATACGATGCACATGGCTGAACCGTTATTGTTCAGTTCGGGTGATGTCGTCTTTTTATTAATGGTGCGCAAATAAATGAATGATACAGATAAATGAATATATTGATCGAAAGACTATACATTTGTCCTTCTAGTCTTGCCAAGATTGATATTCATGTCCCCTCTTTTATTTGCTTTTCCCCCGCCGATCTTCCTACTTTCACTTTTAAAACAAGGAACCTTCTGACTGAACAGACGCTTGGGTTTCGTTTCGATGATCAGAATAAATAAATCGGGCACTAAAACAAGCCAAACTTTTTGTAGTTTTTCAGGAGTGGTTCGTGTTAATGACTAAAGTCTTTTTTTTTTTTGTCTTCCTTACCTTTAAATTAGAACACTACTCAACGAAATTTAAAGTGATCCGCTATTGGTCATGATCCGCGAATGGCCAGTTGACTGTATGATCTTTGATCAACACAGTCCGCTGAATTCTGAGACATTCCGGACAAGTGCCAACTTTGAAATCGAAATTATTCGGGCCTTAACCTATTTCAGATTGGAAATGTCTGACATTAGGGTTGCTCTGTGCTCCAATGGTAACCCGTTATCAAACAATCTCGAATTTTAACAATCTTGTTAAGGAAGGCTTTTGAAAACCGTGATTATGGGAAAAGGAGAAAATGCTGATAACCGGCATTTTGTCTTTCTCTCACAATGTTTTCTACTTTTCCAAAAGAAAAATTCAATTTTCGTCTTGTAGCAGACAGATAAATTTAGGCTACTTTGAAAGAAAAAAAGAAGAATTTGCTTTTAACAAGATTTTGTGTGTGTGTGTGTGTGTGTGTGATGTTAAGAAGCCGTCTGCTGCAATGGTTTGGAGGAAATCAGTTAAATGGCAAGGGGATGGTGCAATGACAACGATGTCTAGATTTGAATCTGAAAAAAAAAAGATGCATTCGTTGATCCTCGACGATAAAGTTTCTTAAGAGGACAGTGGTCATATAACGCAAATTTGATTTTGCACACGCCTCCAAGCGACACACTTGCAACATGGCGACTGCGGGAAAGGTATGGACTCAACTGAGTTATCTATTTTTCTTTTTTTAAGTTGAATTGTTCGCTAACATGCAATGTCATTAAGGCATTATGTAAATAAACATTTTTAGAAAATAGTTTGAGTTAGTTTGAACCTAAGATTAGTTTCAGGATGCTTTGAACGCTATTTTGTTTCGTTGATTTAGAACTCGTTTCACCGTGCAAGACGCTGCGATTTTTAATGGAAGTTGACCGGGTGACACTCTTATTTTTGACCCACTGGACGCAAAAAGCGCGGTCATTTCTCTTTCTAACAATACGAATGCTTACTTTAAGAGATATATTATAGTAAACCTACACATAGCTATTGTAAAGGTGAGAAAAAAATCATATTTATAAACTCATGGCATAATCGTACAAGCAAGGTTTAAAAGCGACACAAAGGATACATATTATTAAGAAAGGAAATATTTGGATGACATAAAAAACATTTTTCTGAAGTAGGACTTTATTGCTGTTATCAGGCATTTTTTAACTTTTTGTTCTAACTACTTTATAATCCAGAGAGAATTATATTTATTTGGCAATATTGGGTCAATCAAGCATATTATGTTGGGTATAGCTAAACAGCGAAAGGAACTTCCTTTCGCGAAAGGAAGATGACAACCACGAAAGGAAGATTGTTTGCTATGAAAGATGGGTTTAACTCATAAAAGAAAGGTTTCTTTGTCACACTTAATTTATTTCCTTGATGCAGATAAAATTTCCACTTCCAATTTAAGTATTTTAAAGCAAATAAATTTGTATTTTTATTGCCTTGCAGCCGTGCTATTAATACTATTTAATCTGTTATCGTGAAAGGAAATTCCTTTCAAAAGTACAAAGGCTCTTTTGATTCGGGGATGGATATATTTAAAATATGAAAATGACGCCCAATCTACTAGACATGTATTAATGTTGTATTTGAATGTTTAAGGTAAATTTCTTACTATTCGTGTTGTTTACTTTGGGAAGGGAGGGGCACACTTTTACGTACCTAATTTTTTCGTCACTTTAGACATTTCGTCCAGTTTGTAATTGTAATGTACTGTATGTCCTAAATTCTGTATATGTATTCTGTTGAAATTTAAAAAAAAAGGTGTATTTCAGTTCCAAAGATTGTGTTACCTATATTTTACCCTTTTAACAAAAGACTGAATAACAGACTTGTCCAAATTGAAAAAGAAAAAAAAAAAAAAAAAATCAAGACCAAAAACAAAAGTGGCCCAATGAGATTAAGCTTTGAAATATTAGAAACCACTGTAGGAAAATGAGAAATTGCCGTTTACCAGCTATGTTTTCCAGGGCGCTCTTCTTCCTAATTGTGTAGGTTGAATGATTAATGAATTTCGTGCAGATCGAAAGGAACTTTTATTCTGAATATTCTCCTCCTACAGATTCTATAATTGTGAAACTGTGAGGGAATAAAAAAGGCTGCCTGGTTGAAGAAAAATGGACCACTCTCTCTCTCTCTCTCTCTCTGCGAATCTGTCTATTCATCAATAGCCATCGGCACAAAATTCCAAAATCTACCCCAATTTTTTAACAAATCTACCCAGATATTTTCCGAATCTATCCAAATCTTTCCCAGGTCTACCCAAATTCTCCCCCTATTTAACCAATATCTTTCAAAAATGGAGAGAAATAAATAAATTTCGAACTACTTGTACTACTAAGTATCTGATCAAAATATGTATCGCGTTTTTTTTCACAAATTATGTGAAACAAGGTGGTCGACCAAAGTTTATATTTTTAGTTTGTTAAAGTATGGTGAAAAGATTGGTGGTGTCTGTGGTCGTAACTCAAAGCGTCGGTCTTGCTACCAAGATAGTCTAAGTATGTGACTGTATCCTACTCAATTTGCAGTTGCCAGTATTTTTCTGTGTCCAGCTTTTGAACTCTTACGAATTTGTTTGTTTGTATTGGAGTTTAACATTGTATTTCATGGCATTCAGTGCACTTACGCATGTTCCCTAGCTTTCTCACACCATTACTGATACTACTTTCTTTCCATGCCACTAACTACTTTTCTCACATGCATTAGAGGTGAGAGGCAAAAAATCGCCGAAAAGAAAGTTTACTGCAACCGGGTATCAAACCATGAAAGCATCTAGATAGAATTAATGATTAATGATTGTAAATTCTCCGCTATGTACAGCAGTCTAGGTTGGCGTTACCGATCGCCAAAATCGCCATTGGCGATTAAATTTTACTGCTGGCGACTACAAACACCAAAACAACTGATATTGGCAATTGTTAAAAATATGATGAGATAAAATTGCCGACCATGAACAACTGATCAGTTTTGTATATTGAACACTTCCAAAACTGTGAAATCGGCGCGCATCAACTTGATTATCACATATACTGGGTATCCTAAGCTGATAACCCTTGTATCTCCCTTAACTATCCGGTAGACGAAGATCCGATTGCCTATTGCCAGTTATCGGGTAATCTTGTTCTATAAATAGATTACACGAACAATCGCAACTTTTTGGACGCGATAGGGCTGAATGAATTAATGGAGTCGTTTGTCAAGTAAATTTGACAACATCGATCATAGTATTTTCCTGAAATACTTGAACTTTTAAGCTTTATGCGACTTTATTAGATTCTTTTGCCATGAAACTGTTTTGTTCATAAAAACTAATGGATGCTAGATCCATATTTCGCCACATGAGAAATATTGTCGCCAGATATTTTTTGGCGATGGTAGTTTCAAGAAAGGCAAATCGTGGAACGATATTTAAAGACAAAACAGATACTGTCAGTATTTGTGTTTTGCAATGAATTTTAAAAATTGGATCATACATATCTCTTGCAATGCATGAAATTAATGGCTGGTCTAAAGAAAATCAAATAGCTGTTTAGCAGACGGCATATATTTAGACTCGTCCAGATTGAAAGAATTTGCAGACGACAATTAAATGTAGCACATCAGGTGTTTGAATTATGCATTTGCTAGGGTAGAAAACATTCTTGGAAAAGGAGAAAATGCTAGTTACCACCATCTCCATTTGCATTTGCAATAGCCTTCTTTATCAAGGTCGTTCAAACTGAGGATTAAGTGGTGAAGGGTTAGGTCTGATTCAAATACACATAGATCTATTGTTGAATTTATGAAACTTTTAATCATTCAACAGCCTACAAGCACGGGAATTTGTGGCCGACTTTTGACGTTTCAATACTGGGCTCTGTATTGTATGTAATGGTAGTCTACCATCAGAAATATTTAAAAGAACTGAAGGACTTTTAGATCTAAAAATTATATCAGTGATACAAAGCTGTAGATCAAGCTTTAGATTAATCATACATGACTTAATGTTATGAAATACTATACTTAGAAAATGACACAATCAAAGACTGAGTCACAGTGATTAGGTACATTGACTGAACAGGGATTTTGACCATCCAAAAATTTTGGCTACTAAAAATTTTTGGCTGGCGCTAACCTAGACAGCAGTAGAAATTGTGAACAAAAGAAAAAAGAGGAAATCGCTCGCCGAGAAGTTCTTAAGCTTGAAAGAAAAGAAATCGTCGCTACACTATCAATGCATCATTTGGAACCAAATAATTTTTGTGGTAAAATGTAGGACTGGTGAACAAGGTGACCAAGCCGCACTGGATTCACCGGGCTCCCTTGTGGGAGTGTTCTTGGCTAAGACACTTCAGAGCCCCAGTCTAGCACTGGTGAAGCCCAAGAAATACATGAATTATGTGAGCTGTCCTCTTGATATGACTGAAATAATGTTGAAAGCGGTGTAAAACACCATACAATCAATCATTTTTTCTTCCGCCAAAATAAAAGTTCGATACTTTTTCTGTAACTTTTGTTGTGTACAAAAACATGCCCTTATAAAGTTCTATGAAGTATTTATTCAAAATAAATACATGCTTTATAAGTGACTTTTGTTTCCTTCTCTCCACTACATTTCTAAATGATATGAAATTGTTAAAGCCGAATCAACTTTATCAACCCCTCTCCCAAAAACGTTTCTCCCGAAATACATGTGTACATAAATACAGTTTTGAAATTCTGACGAAATCATCCCATCTAGACTGAACTCTTTACCAGATGACAAAATCTAGACATTTTTACATTATATACCATGACAGCATTTGCAGACGACAAATCAAAGTAAATGTGGCTTAAACTGGTATTTATCATTGAAACGGATAGAACACTTTGTGGGAAAATGGCAAATTGCCGATAACAAGCATTTTTCTCCTTTTCACATGGTGTTTACAAAAGCCTACTTCCTCAGGGTCTTAAAACTATGGACCATTTACTAATGGGTTAAACTACCGCACAAATTTAAATACTAGGCCGATATTTTAATATTTCAGTATTTTAAACCCAAATATTGCGACACCTTTTTTTAATACCGGGAAATAAATCAGTCTATTGGACCAATTAGGTCTAAGATTAGACTGCTTTTTTTTGTGCAGTCTGTAATTGATCTACACCGTCAGCCATAGTGCACCTAGTGGCACCGATCAGCCAAAGGGTTAAACCGCTGGGATCACTTACTGTAGCAGACAATCTCAGATAATCAAAATCTAACCCTTAACTTCAGAATATTGAATTCCAAATTTCTAACTGGCAATTTAAGCTCAAATTCTGAAATTTCAAATTTCTTTGGCAAGTAAATTTTGGCGTATCTAAAAGTGGAAACCAAAGATCAGACAGCATGTTCTGTGCAGTCCGATATTAATCCACAGTGTCCTTAAAGGCGCTCCGAGTTGCGTGTAGCGAATAAACTGGATACATGCCAGATATGGTCAGTTTATTGTAAATTCTCAGCAGGGCGACTGATTGTTACATAATGTTACGATTGACCAGTAGATGGCTCCGCCTTCTACTATGGATTGATAGCTGACAAATTACGTACTATCCAATCAGAATCAACAATCTGCGCGCACCTTTTTCTATGCCTACATCCGGGCGTTTTTCTTAAGACAAACATGCCACAATATGTATTCTTTAATTTTTCCCTATAAAATATAGCCTATTGGCGATTTTTTCCCCGAGATAAAATACAGCTAATGATGACAATAATGGGGTTCCTGCAACAGTGACATAGTATATTAACTACTACGAACACTTTAACAGTTGAAAGAAGAGCAAAATTAAACTGAAATGAGAGAGCGTGAAGACTGGAGATTATAACTATTTAGATTCAACAGATTACAAAGAATCACATCGAATCAAATTTTGAGCATTTGATTGTACTTCTAAAATAAAATCATATTCATGCAATAACGTTACTTCTGTGAATGTTATTGCATACAAATTATGCTTTTTCCTTGGTATAAATAACGTCACCGGCTGTTTTAGTTTCTCGCCATTTCCCACGTCGTACATTTCATACACCACATTTATACGCCGATTGCTGGTCTCAACCTCTGTATAGGTGGTTTAAAATGATGAAGTAAAAGGATCTGGTTCATACCACTAAAAGAAGTCAGTGTTAAATCAACTAGAAATTATCAAATTCACAGATGTGGCACTTGGGTTTGAATTTGACACGTTAATTATGAAAACATGAACGGACTTGAACCCAGGCTACTGTTCGACTAGAGTCTGTTGAGTATGGTCCGTGAAATTCGTTCGAAGACTGAATTACTTAAAAAAATGCGCCCTTACCCTTAAGACGCATTTATACCAAAATTCCAATGATTCTGATAAGCTAATTATCAAACTTGGTCGTTTCGATGTTCATCCTTTTGCATGCAAGACGTCTTGAATCAAAAGTTCTGCAGGCTTGCGTGATGTTTAAAACCACGCTGAGAGAGAGAGAGAGAGAGAGAGAGAGAGAGACTTGAAGTTAAAGACTTGAAAGAGAGAGAGAGAGAGAGAGAGATTTTCTTCCCAGCGATGGATAATGGTGTTTGAAAGAATTATTCTTGTTTTGCCGAAGGTTCTGACATTGTCACATTGTAGTGACTCAGACAGGTGAAGGGACAACCAGAGAGACAGACTTAAAGAGAGAGCTCGAAGTTTTTTTTAAATAACCCGTTTTCATGTTTCCCTAGCCCTTTAAGTTCGATGATCTGACCTTGTGTGTGAGGGAAAAATTTTAGGAAAGGTTCTTCTCACTCAACGTTAGAGAGCTAAAGTAAACCTATATTCTCTTTTTCACAGAATATTAGGGATGAACAAGACCTGTAACAGGAATAAAACTGGCCGGGACAGAAACGTCTGTACAGAAAAAAAAAAAGGACGAAAATGACCCGACCAGCGAGGTTAACATAGAAAAGAAACTCAAATTAAAATTACTCGTCCCTGAAAATGTGAAGCGTTTCGTTATGAAAGTCTTTTCTTTTACCAAAGGAATGCTATAGATAGCAACCATGATTATCTACCTCTGTAACAAAGAACTTCCTTTCGTGGAGGGAATTTACTTTCACGGCAGTGTGGCAATGAACCTAGTGCTCAACACAATACTTTACAACATTAATACGCACATTTTCAGTTACAAGAGTTAAATTTAACGTGTAACTGAATGTATCCGTATCGAGAAAAATAAATTAAGTTTGAAAAGAAACCTTCTTTCGTGGATGAAACACCTTTTTCATGGTTAAAAAATTTCGTAAGAGAATTTTCCTTACAATACGGGAACTCTTTCAACACCATTCATAACAAATACTAACAACACAGTTTTACTTAAAAAAAAAAAAAGCCTTAATTTAATGTATAAAATGAGTCCATTTCGAAAAAATTATCCTTAGTTTAAAAAAAAAATCCTCATATGGACTACTTTCGTAGCATAAAAGAAAAACTTCCTTTCGTAAGAGAAGCTTCCTTTCATTCAAATAGCGCTATGCTAAAACACGATTTTTTCGGTCTAAACCACTTAAACTCAACATTAAAATTCTAGTCGTATCGAGAAGATGTACTAAGTTTGGAGTGAAACCCTCCTTTCGTTGGGAAAACACTTCTGACACATCAAACAATCCTCCTTTCGTGGATGGAATCTTCCTTTCGCTAAAGGAAGTTCCTTTTTTTTTTTTCCTTTCACAAAAGGAACGCTTCAACAGTGCACACCATTCATGACAAATACTACTACACACAATTTAATTTAAAAACTCCTAAATTTAAATTGTAAAATATATTCATGTTGAAGATACTTTTAGATTGAAAAAAAAATCCTTGCGTAGACTAAACACTACTTTCGCAGCAAAACGTGAAAGAAACTAATTTGCACATCGGAAATGCTATTTATAGTAACACTATCTCAGCGATACTTAAACACGAGTTTTTCGGTCTAAAACACTTAAATTCAACATCAAAATTTTATCTTTATCGAGAAAATGTACTAAGTTCATCAAGGAAAACTTCATTTTGTAAGAAAAACACTTCTTTCATAGCAAACAATCTTCCTTTCGTGGTCGTCATCTTCCTTTCGCGAAAGGAAGTTCCTTTCGCTGTTTAGCTTTACCATATTATGTTTACTTACTGTGATATTAAGTTGTTTTGGCAAGTAACCAATAGCAGACCATATCACAGTGCTCTACCAAGGATTATACAGAGATCACACAACTTGCTTGTATAGTGGTAGAAATAAGGATATTTTCGTCAAAAGTTGGTCAGTCAAACATACCCACTTGAGGCTAATTTTCAACAAAAAAAAGCCTTGGGACAACGCTACTTGCATAGATCAGGCATGAGATTTTTCCGATTGTCGGCGGATTTCCGATTTTTCAGACGGCTGACGGGGGTCTTGTGATTTGTGCAGATAGTGGTGGATCTTTTTTTCCCTTCAATTCAGCAGGATAATGTTTCAGAATCCTAATTCAGTAGGATAACATTCCAGAATCTCAACCTTGACAGAACTGCAGTTGTATCAATTTTCTCTAATTAATTTCCGATCTTATAGCAGCATACCCTTTCAGGTCCATGTTGGCTGTTTAAGCCTGTTTTTGAAGAAAATATTCAGGTACTGTAGTAGCCCTTGCATTGTCTGCATTGTCGTTGTTGTTGTGCAAAATCTTTGACATTTTATAATATCTCGGTATCTATTATGGAAGATATTTATTTGAAACTGGGACAAGCTGTCAACTATCGAAAGGGGAACCCATACAGATAACAATCAAAGTATTTTTGATACATTTATGCCCTGTTTTTGACTTAACAACTTCCACTAAACATCAAGCAACGTAGCCAAGTGTTGGCACCCACATGTGGTGCTCTTTTCTCAGCTTTTCTTGAAAGGGGCAGTGCTAGCTCTGGCCCAAGTAAAATAATGGCCAACAATTTTTTCTTGAAAAAAAATAATAGACAAATTAAGCGCGCGAAGTTTGGTTTAAAAGAAAAGACATGCACATGTAGCATTAACTTTGTTTTTTACTCATAGTTTCAAACTTTCATTCACGTAATCATTTCCATTACAGTAATAATAATAAAAAAATGGTCATATATATTTAATCTTACCTTGTAGAAAATATTGTGGGAAAGGAGAATTTGCTCTGTACCATTTCCTGGGATAGTGCTCCCTCCCACAATAGTTACATAAAAGCATAAAGGCTTTTAGGTCCTAGTTTCTTTCGATGAATGGTTACTCCTTTACCCAAAGACAAAATTTCATTTTAATCTTACATTGTAGAAAATATTGTAGGAAAAGGAAAATTTGTTCTACACCATTTCCTAAGGATAGTTCTCCTTTTCCCACATTATTTGCATAAAAGCATACAGACATATATGTCCTAGTTTCTATTGATAAATGGTTACTTCTTTACCAAACAACATTTTTGTGGCATTTGTCGAAGACAATGCCACTATGAGATCAATAATAAATGTTCAATATTGAATTTTGAAGACCATGTATGGTATTTTGTCCAAAACCGAAGGAAGTAAACCCAAGTAAACTCAATTTTTCAAGACAAATGAGTTTTTCAATAGCACCCTATATAATTGGAAATGGCGTATTGAAATAAACTGCAAAAGGCTATCGATCGTGGAAATACTTCTTTTTGAGTAAAAATAGCTTCCCCTCTTCATAGCCTTCTATTGGCGCAATGATATGCACAAAATTTGTCTTCTGACCGCTTTGCTTCCGGGGTTGTTCGTTTCAAAACCAGTTCGTCCCTGGGCTTGTTCGTCCCATGATTGCACGCTACTCATTTGATTGTGCATGAATATTTACAGGAAGAAAACTTTATTGTAATGTTGGGAATTAGGTCCTGACGGCCAAAGATATCTCAAAATCATAGTATTCAGGTATAAACTTAATTGAATTCAATATATTTACATGGCTTCTCTCTCTACCCATCGTGCATCCTTCCGTCAAGGGACGTTACTCCTGACTCCTCTTGAAAGATCAAAGGGAGACCACCAATACACAAATAACGCAAACTTAGGCACCAGTAATCTCCCTTTAACCAAAGAGACGTATTAATTTTCTTAGGAGGTTGATTTTCAAGTTAATATTTAAATAATATTTCTCTTTTTTTTTTTTTTTTTTAGCTCACCTGAGCACGAAGTGCTAAGGTGCGGTATTGTGATCGGTCATTGTCAGGCGTCCATCTGTCCATCTGTCCACAATTCCTTTAAACATCTTCTCCTCCTAAACCGCTGGGCCAATCTTGGTGAAATTTGGCAGGGATGTTCCTTGGGTGAAGGTCTACCAAAGTTGTTCAAGAGATTGAATTCCACCCTTAACTCTGGTTGCTATGGCAACAGAAAGGAAAAAAATAGCAAAATCTTTGAAAATCTTCTTCTCTGACATTAGAAGGCGTAGAGCTTTGATATTTGGTATGTAGCATCTCCTAGTGGACCTCTACCAGTTTTGTTCATATGATGACCCTGGGGTTAAAACTGGCCCCGCCCCGGGGGTCACAAGTTCGAACATAGGAACAAAGAAAGAAAACTTTAAAATTCTTCTTCTCTGAAACTGGAAGGCATGGAGCTGTGATATTTGGCATCTAGCATCTCCTAGTGGACCTCTACCAATTTTGTCCATATGATGCCCCTGGGGTCAAAACTGGCCCCGCCCCAGGGGTCACAATTTCGAACATAGGAACAAAGAAGGAAAACTTTAAAATTCTTCTTCCCTAAAACTGGAAGGTGTGGAGCTTTGATATTTGGTATGTAGCAATTCCTAGTGGACCTCTACCAAGTTTGTTCAATGATGCCGTTGGGGTCAAAACTGGCCCTGCCCCAGGGGTCACAAGTTCGAACAAAGGAACAAAGAAGGAAAACTTTAAAATTCTTCTTTTCTAAAACTGGAAAGCATAGAGCTTTGTTATTTGGTATGTAGTGAACCTGTTCTAAGTTTGTTAGCCCACCTGAGCACAATGTGTTCAGTTAGTTCAAAATTTGGTCACCTGGGGTCATAAACTAGGTCTCAAGGTTAAATTAAACTAATACTTTGTGGGCACTCTAGAGGCCATATTTTTTGCTCAATTGACTTGAAAATTGGTCAGAATGTTTGTCTTGATGAAATATTGGGTGAGTTTGGAATTGGGTCACCTGGGGTCATGAACTAGGTCACTTGGTCAAATTTAAGAAATACCTTGTGGGCACTCTAGAGGCCACATTTATTGCTGAATTAACTTGAAAACTGTTCAGAATGTTTGTCTTGATAAATGTTTTGACGAGTTCTAAATTGGGTCACATCGGGTGATAAATTAGGTCACTAGGTCAACTTCAGGAAATTCCTTGTGGACGCTCCAGAGGCCACATTTTAAGCTCAATTGACCAGACAATTGGTCAGAAATTGAATTACGCATGTGGAGTGAATTTCGCCTATTGACTCAGGTGAGCGATCCAGGGCCATCATGGCCCTCCTGTTTTCAAATTATTAATTCTACACAGTGGCTTCCTTGACAAATGCCACATCAGCGTTCTCAACGCTTTGATTTTTTATTGTAATAAATGATGTGCACAAGTAAAGGAGAAAATTTTCTATTACATGATGAATTACCTCCCTTTATTATCTGCTGACCTTAATTATTTTCTAATAAGGTCAATGAGGAGGATAAAATGTCTTAAATAAAGTCATTCACTTGATAGTACCTAAACAGTGAAGTGGACGAGGTTATCAACCTAAGCCTTTAAATTTAATTTGAAATTTCATACTGCTATTCACTGGTACCACTGCTAAATCCAATACTGTAAATGCAGTTAAATTTTCCTTAGTTTATTATCTTTTTTAATTTGCGATAGTTTTCGTTTAGGATGACCCATGTTGACATATTAGTGAAGAATGATAAGATTTTAAGGGTTCAAGAACAAGATTTATTAGAATAATGTCAACATGTCAATTAAATTCAATTATGAATTATTGTTTTCTTTTTGTTCGCCAACATTTAAACAGCGCCGGTTTACGTTAGCAATGTAAACGAATTTATGATATCTAATTGGTTTCCTGTAGTTGCTATCGCCATTTCTGGCGGTATTGAAATCCAAGGCATTCTGTCACTGCGTCGAGTAAAATAGTCAATCAAAATTTAACGTGAAATAAACAAATAATGGCGTTCTCCAATTAACGGCCTAGAATAACAACCGATAACATGACACGCGTTGTGGAATATACAAGCCAACCAGTGCTAGCTCTGGCCCAAGTAAAATAATGGCCAACAATTTCTTCTTGAAAAAAATAATAGACAAATTAAGCGCGCGAAGTTTGGTTTAAAAGAAAAGACATGCACATGTAGCATTAACTTTGTTTTTTACTCATAGTTTCAAACTTTCATTCACATAATCATTTCCATTACAATAATAATAATAAAAAAAATGGTCATATATATTTAATCTTACCTTGTAGAAAATATTGTGGGAAAGGAGAATTTGCACTATACCATTTCCTGGGATAGTGCTCCCTCCCACAATAGTTACATAAAAGCATAAAGGCTTTTAGGTCCTAGTTTCTTTTGATGAATGGTTACTCCTTTACCAAAAGACAAAATTTCATTTTAATCTTACATTGTAGAAAATATTGTTGGAAAAGAAAAATTTGTTCTACACCATTTCCTAAGGATAGTTCTCCTTTTCCCACATTATTTGTACAAAAGCATACAGACAATTAAGTCCTAGTTTCTTTTGATGAATGTTTACTTCTTTACCAAACAACATTTTTTTTTATTGTAATAAATGATGTGCACAAGTAAAGGAGAAAATTTTCTATTACATGATGAATTACTTCCCTTTATTATCTGTTGACCTTAATTATTTTCTAATAAGGTCAATGAGGAGGATAAAATGTCTTAAATAAAGTCATTCATCGATAGTACCTAAACAGTGAAGTGGACGAGGTTATCAACCTAAGCCTTTAAATTTAATTTGAATTTTCATACTGCTATTCACTGGTACCACTGCTAAATCCAATACTGTAAATGCAGTTAAATTTTCCTTAGTTTATCATCTTTTTTAATTGGCGATAGTTTTCGTTTAGGACGACCCATGTTAACGTACAAGTGAAGAATGAGAAGATTTTAAGGGTTCAAGAACAAGATTTATTAGAATAATGTCAACATGTCACTTAAATTCAATTATGAATTATTGTTTTCTTTTTGTTCGCCGACATTTAAACAGCGCCGGTTTACGCTAGCAATGTAAACGAATTTATGATATCTAATTGGTCTCCTGTAGTCGCCATCGGCGTTTCTGGTGGTATTGAAATTCAAGGCATTCTATCACTGCGTCGAGTAAAATAGTCAATCAAAATTTAACGTGAAATAAACAAATAATGGCGTTCTCCAATTAACGTCTTAGTAAAACAACCGATAACATGACACGCGTTGTGGAATATACAAGCCAACTGTGACCTGTCGATTACCTAAGGTTGCGTCCGCCGAGGTGTGAAACGAGCGATTACCACATTTCCGGTGCAAATTAGCGCGTGATCCAGGCAAGTAAAGGGAATTTTACCCGACTTTTTTTGGGAATAAATTAATCGACAATTTTTATCGACAATTGGAAAAATTAATCGACAGCTGAATTAATTAATCGACAATTGTCGATAATGTCGATTGGCAGCGCGAGCACTGGCCAACTGTGACCTGTCGATTACCTAAGGTTGCGTCCGTCGAGGTGTGAAACAAGCGATTACCACATTTCCGGTGCAAATTAGCGCGTGATCCAGGCAAGTAAAGGGAATTTTACCCGACTTTTTTGGGGAATAAATTAATCGACAATTTTTATCGACAATTGGAAGAATTAATCGACAGCTGAATTAATTAATCGACAGTTGTCGATAATGTTGATTGGCAGCGCGAGCACTGAAGGGGTATAGATTTATATAGACTTTTTACAGTGAATGAAAATTTCTTGTTATTAATTGGTATATGCAACAAAAAAAATATCTTACTTTTCAAGCATAAGGAAAGAGAATAGTCATTGACAAGGTGCAACTTCTGCATTTAAATAACAGGAGACTTGCTTTTTAAATGGGAACTCTAATTTTATGACACCAGCAGTGATGATAATGTACATACTTGAATGTTTTTGTCAAATAAGCCGAAGGAATCATGGTTAGATATCTGATGAGCCACATTTTTCTATGAGAAGATTCTATCTTTGAAATAGCACAAGTTTATTGACAGTCCTGAAAATAGACCTGGAGTAAGAATAATAATGATTAGACTGTCTGTATGCTTGCTCATATGCCAAATACCTTCCTCTTCATCATAAAGAAATAGATCGTACACTGCAATATGTATTTAAGTAAGAGCTAAACTCTCTGATGTTTAGACAAAAAGGACTTTAGACGTGCTCAAGTTGAAAGCTCTTACACACGACAAATTGTCTGTACGTAATAAGTTAATGTGTCTTCAAAAGAGCAGAAAACCTTGTTGGAAAAGGAGAAAATTCTGGTCATTTTTTCCCATCAGTTCAGTAGGATAATGTTCTAGAATCCCAACCTTGACCCCTTAGCTTTAACCCTTAACCACACAATCTGGACTTTTTATGGCTTTAAAAAAAAAGACTTTTTAAAACATTAACCAGCATTTTTCTCCTTTTCCCATAATGTTTTTCACCCTATCAAAGACAGCTTACATACATTGAACCACTTAATTCGTCATCTCCAATAACTTTGGGTTTAGACAAGTTTAAAATTTTGATGTGTGGTAAGGGGTTAAAAGGAATGTCAATGCCAGACTTCTAAAGTAAATAATACTATTTAACCCTTTCCTATACAAACCTGTGTGTCAGCAATCCTGAGTAAGACAGATTTTGAAAATATTCTGGGAAAAAAATGGAGAAAATTGCTGGTCACTAGCATTTTCTCCTATTCCTACAATGTTTTCTACCCCCATGAAAATCAAATCCCTTCATTTGAGCAACATTTGATATATTGTCTGTGAGCTCTCTCAGTTTAGATAGATCTTAAATGAGTTAACACTCAGGTTGTCAATTTGCCAACTGAAAGTACGTATTTCAGCCAGTTAAATACAAAAAAAAAACAGGGTATGCTGTGGTCAGAATGTATTGCATAGGAACAGGCAATATTAATCAAAGATCAGATTAATGTTGTAACATGTTGTGTTCTTATCTTAATCTTCATTGTACAGAATAGTATTTTAAAAGTTGAGCTTGATTCTTGAAGGGTTTACTCTGTTTTCAAGGTTGTATAACCCTTGATTTCTGAAGACAATATCAGAGCTTATTTACATCAATCTACACAGTCCTGTGCTTTAACATTTTACCAAACAGCAAAATTTTGGACACATCCAAATTAAAAGAATTTGCAGAAGACAAATCAAATTTGGCTCAAATGATAAAATTTGTCTCTGAAAGGATAGAAAACATCATGGGAAAGCGAGAAAATGCTGGTTACCAGCATTTGCTTTCTTTTTCCACATTATTTTCAAAAGCTTTCTTCTCCAGGGTCGCTAATACAGAGGATTGTGTTGGGAAGGGTTAATGACTAGAGGAAGAAGGCTTTTGAAAATATTGTGGAAAAAGAAAAGGCTGGTAAGATAAATTTTATCAATAGAGCCAAGCTTAACCCTTTACCGCACGATCCCAACTTTTATTGACTTTGAAAAAGAAGACTTCTGAAGACATTGAGGGAAAAGATGAAAATGCTAGTAACTAGCATTTTCTCCTTTGCCCACAATGTTTTTTACCCTATCAGACATCTTCCAAAAATTTAACCACATTTAATTTAGCATCTGCATAATTATGCTTTGGAATTGGACAGTTGTAAAATTTTCTTCTTGTGGTAAAGGGTTAAAATGTCATCTACAGATGCTTTCAATGTCAAGGACAGGTCTACAACTTTTTCAGGTATAGCTGATCCTTTTAAAAATGATGTGTAGCCATTTGTTGCATTATTTTCATGTGTTCTTAGCTGAATATTTGCTAGAATGTACCAAAGATGAAATTATTATCATGAAGTAAAAACTTCTGTTAGACTTTACTCAAGGTTAAAATTTAGAACTCTGAGATAAAAGTTGATAGGCCATCACCCCAACACTTGAGAAAGTTTGGGCAAGTCTTTACTACATGACAAAGTACTAGACTTATGAGACTCACAAAGCAATTATAGATTGTAACTTACATGTGGTGGTAAAGCAGCTAGAGGCTTTGGAAGAATGATAAGCAAAGACCTGATGAAAGTAATTCGAGGAAAGCATGGGTAGGTACACTGGCCTCAGTAAATTAACTTGGAAAAAACTGTTGAAAATGATGACAAGCACTATATAAATAAATACAAAACAAACCAAAATATCTTTTCTGAATTGTACTGAAAACATTGTGAAAATAGAAGCAATTGCGCAATAAAAGCAATCAATTCATTTCCCTGGATAGAAGAGTACTTAACCCTTTACCAGACAACAAAATTTTAGCCTTGTCAAAATTGAAAGCACTTGCAGACAATTTAAATGTGGCACAATGTTTTCAAAAGGCTTCTTTTCTAGGATCGTTAAAAGTCTGCATTGTGTGGTAAAGGGTTAATGCACAGTGGTTATAGGTTAACTCTTTACAAAATGACAATAGTTTAGACTCATCCATATTGAAAGCAATTGCATATTTTTATAAATTAAGTGCATCTGAAATCATGAATTTTACCTTAGATAAGGTAGAAAACATTTTGGAAAAAGTATAAAATGCTGGATACCAGCATGTTCTGCTTTGTACACTATTTTCAAAGGCCATCTATCACAGGGTCGATATAGCTCAAGATTGTTTGGTAAAGAGTTGACCTTTCAATGCTTTGACTGTGCATGGGCACATCTAAAGGGGGGAGGGGTGTCATGCGCCACCGTTATAAGAGAATGTAGGACGTTTTGGCCACGGACGTTTTGGCCAGCTAGAAATACAAAGCAGGACGTTTTGGCCAAATGTTAATTTTGTGAATTTTTGCCCGATTAAACATGATTTAAAGAAACTGTTGGAAAATGAGAAGTTAATATATTTGACATATGGAATATTAGGTTGATTCTTTTTGAAAATTTATTATTGAAGTTACAAATAGTTAACTTCTTTATTTTTTAATTGATTGGTATTACTGAATAGAATTACTTACTTTCAGCTGTTATTTTGCTTTCATATTCAACCAAGGCCAAAACTGTACTTGATGATTGCTTTAATTGCCAGTTATCAACTCTGTCAATTAATAATGATGGACCAATAAATTGAAATTTCTGTTTGCAACAGTAGTTTCCAACAAAGTATTAAAAATCTAAGCGGATTGTTACAGAAGATTGCAGATCAAAGTCAATGTATGTTTTGGCAAAATCTTGTTTTATGGCAGAAAATGCATGAAATGAACTGAATAAGCTTTTTTGCTTCAAAAAATGTATACTTATTAGCTTAGAATGTCCAAATATTGCATTTTTCTCTGTCAAGAAGCATCTGGCCAAAACGTCCTACTTTGCACATTTAGCTGCGCAAAACGTCTGTGGCCAAAACGTCTTGGCCAAAGGCAGAACCAAAGAAAGATGGAAGGGGAAAAAAGAAAAAAATTTTAGAGTATATAATCGATAAAACTGTGATTAAGATGATGTGTCATTCATGAGGATTAATTTTAAATTAGAATTGAAAAAACAATGAATTGTATTTGGAGAAGTGATTGTTGCAGTAATTTATTACTGGAACCCAAGTTATGAAACATGTCACATGTGCATTGATGTTTTTACATGCATTCATGCGTGAATGCTTTACTGAAAAATATTGAACATCTTTGAAAATCTTCTTGTCTGAAACCATAAGGCCCAGGGCTACCAATTTTGGCATGTAGCTTTATCTAATGGACCTCTATCAAGTTTCTTCATATTATAGCCCTTGGGTCAAAATTGGCTCTGCCCCGGGGATCACAAGTTTAACATGGGCTTATATAGTGACTGTAATTTAAAATAGTAATCAAGGCAAGTAACTCCTGTTATTCAAGATAAAGTTTGTTACTATTTACCTCCCTTGATTATCAAACTGCAGTTATACATTATTGGAGTTTGGTATTCAAGTTTTTTGGAGAGGTAATGTTCTGTTTTAAGGGAGAGTGATTTATTTTGATGCTAATAGTTATGCTCACATGAATGGAATGTTTAATTTAAAGTTTCTATCACTCAAATTTTTTCAGAACTTTACCTTTCATGCTAATGAATAAACCTGCTTGTATTCACTAACATTATTTTTGCATTTAAAAAGATATGACTGTTTTTGTTTGGTGGGCGGGGTGGAGGTTATGTTTTCAAAGTAAGTTTTATTACCATACAGACTTTTTATGCTGTATGTCTCTGTCAATGCCAATTAAGCGCATGATGCGAGGGTTGTTCGACATGTAATGTGTATTGTACAATATCTCAAAAGCATTCGACTCAAATAGTGAAATGAACATTACATCCCTTCAAAGTATTCTCTGCGGGTTGAAATACATAATTTCAATCTCTGAATCCATTTCTGAAATGCGTCACGGTACGCTGATTTAGGTAGACCTCTGAGGCACTGACTGATGGCTGAGCCAAGGGCTTGTCAGGACTTGTAACGACGACCAGATAAGAACTTTTTAAGTTTTGGAAAAAGGAAAAAGTCGCATGGGGCTAGATCTGGAGAGTATGGTGGGTGTGTTAAGAAGGTAACCTTCTCCGACTTCAAAAATAGCTTCACAAGCTCAGATGTATGTGATGGAGCATTATCGTGAAGTAGACGAACATGCCTAAATCCTGACACAGGGCGTCGTTTAAGATAATATTTCTTGAGCTTTTTTAGTATAACTTCTCGGTAATACCGACCTGTAACACTTTTGCCCTTCGGCACCGGAATTTGTACGGCTATACCATCACATGAGAAGAATATGCAATAAAGAACCTTCTTTGTGATTATGCTTCTTTTGGCAACTACAGGCCTTCTACAGTGTTTAGTTAGCCATATTTTGTTTCCAATTTTTCTTACTGGTTCGAAATAGTTAACCCATGTTTCGTCACCAGTAACAATGTTTGCAAATTGTCTTTGATTGAATCTGGGAAACATTTTGAGCAATTGCTTAGCGGTTTGTACTTGTACCAGTTTTTGGTCATCTGTCAATATATGCGGTATCCATCTGGCAGAAATCTTTCGTACTTTCAAAATACGCTTCAAAATGAAATGCACCCGCGATAGCGATATGCCAACAGCGTTGGCAATATCACGAACTGTGTATCTGCCATCACTTTCGATTATTTCCCTGACTTTTGAGACATTTGCCTTGCCTGTTACAGTCACAGGTCGGCCAGATTTTGCTGCATCTTTGACGGACTCTGTGCCAGTCAGAAATTTCTTTCTCCACCTACAAACTGTCTCATAAGATACCTTATTAGACCCATAAACTTCCCTCAATTCAGTAAAAATCTGCATTACCGAATGACCGAGTTTTGTGCAAACTTTTATATAAGCTCTAATTTCTTTAATATTCTTAATCCGTTTCCCAACCATTTTTATAACAGTGGTCAACCACTAGCTCTATTGCAATGACTATAAGTTTAAAATTATGTGGAGCTGAAGGCTCGTGTTTATACCGTTGGAAAGGTATTCAATAGAGCTATTCAAGCGTATCATCATCCACGAAATCGTGCAAAGCGTTATTGCGCTGTGGTACAATACACATTACATATCGAACAGCCCTCGTACGTTAATTTTAATCTTTAAGAAATGACAATTTTTTTTTACTGTACCAAGTTTAAAGCCACTGCAAAAAGACAAAGTGAATGTAGCCTAAATGACTATTTCTGTCTTTGATAGGTTAGGAAACGTTGTGGGAAAAGGAGAAAATACTGGCTGACAACATGTTGTCCTTTTCTCACGATGTTTTTGAAAGCCTTCTCTTTCAGGGTCATTAACACTTCGATTTGTGTGGTAAAGGGTTAAAGAGCCAGTGGAGCTATACAGGGCCATCATGGCCCTCTTGTTAGCTCCACTGGCCGAAGGCCAGAGGGTTTATGTCATGGCCCGTTGTCCGTCGCGCGTCCGTCTGTCCGTTAACTTTTATTTTAAACATCTTCTTCTCTGAAACTACCCATCCAATTTTGATGAAACTTCACAGAAATGATCCTGCCATGGTCCTCTTCAGAATTTCTTGAAAGAATTTGATTCCTTCAAAAACTCTGGTTGCCATGGCAACAAAACTTAAAAATATTGGAAATCTTTGAAAATCTTCGTCTGAAACCATAAGGCCTAGGGCTACCAAATTTGGCATGTAGCTTTGTCTAGTGGGCCTCAATCAAGTTTCTTCAAATTATAGCCCTGGGGTCAAATTTGACCCCGCCCCGGGGGTCACAAGTTTTACATGGGCTTATATAGGGAAAACTGTAGAAATCTCCATGTACCTAGCCATAAGGCCTAGGGCTACCAAATTTTGCATGTGGCTTTATTTAGTGGGCCTCTACCAAGAGTGCCCAAATTATAGCCCTTTGGTCAAATTTGACCCCACCCCGGGGATGACAAGTTTTACATGGGCTTATTTAGGGAAAACTTTAGAAATCTTCTTGTTACTGACCATAAGAACTAGGGCTACCAAATTTTGCATGTGGCTTTATCTAGTGGGCCTCTACCAAGGGTGCCCAAATTATAGCCCTGGGGTCAAAATTGGCCCTGCCCCAGGGGTCACAAGTTTTACATGGGCTTATATAGAGAAAACTTAAGAAATCTCCCTGTACTTATTCATAAAGCGTAGGGCTACCAAATTTCGCATGTAGCTATATCTAGAGGGCCTTCACCAAGAGTGCGTAAATTAAGCCCTAGGGTGGAATTTGATTCATCCCGAGGGGTCAGAAGTTTTACATGGGCTTATATAGTGAAATCTTTAGAAATCTTCTTGTTACTAACCATAAGAACTAGGGCTACCAATTTTAGTCATGTCTCAGGGGTCTTATGTTCAAAACCAATTGGCCAAGTATAGTAATGTTTGGCATGTAGGGATTTTACGTATTAGCCAGTGGAGCGATACAGGGCCATCATGGCCCTCTTGTTTTTTTGTGTTTAACTGGCAGAAATATATACATTTCAGCCAATTACATGCAAAGCAGCTGTAGCTTGGGAACCCAAGAAGCCGCTACAGATTGAAACAATTGAGGTGGCACCCCCTAGAGCTCATGAAGTCCGCATAAAGGTAGGCAACAGTTGTTTCTTTTTTCCTTTTGATAACATTTTGCAGGAGGCATCATAATGTTATGGCTTTAGTTTTTCCTCATGAAAAAAATTTCCAGCAGCTAAGATCAAGTAATGTATCATTTCACCACAGTGTTTCAGCATGTACACATTGCATTAACCTTTGTTCATTTTGATTATTCATATTTTTCAAAGATGTGTTCAAAGATTTCAGCTGTAAAATTTTTCTGGAGGTAGTAACTAAACGTTTCCCTGACGATAAAATTTCAGACTTGTCCAAATTCAAAGCAGTTGCAGAAAAGCAGCTCACATGATGGGATTTGTATTTGAAAGGAATAGAAAATTATTGGAAAAGGAGAAAACGCTGGTTACCAACAATTTCTCCTTTACTATGTTATCAAAAGCCTTTTGTCTCGATGAATAATTTAAATTTAAACTTACAGTTGTCCGGTAAAAAATGAAGCACTAAGCATAACTTTAGCTGCTGTTGCAGACAGTGTAGATAAAGATTACACAACACAAACTGTGCATCTGATCTTGGAACTCCACTGTCTAGTGTGTTCAGTCTGAGATCTTTAGCTAAAATAGCCTGAAAATGTAGTACCTGTCTCTATCCGTGCTGCAACATGCAAGTTAACTCTTTATCAAACAGAAAAAAATTTGGACATGTCCAAATTGAAAGCGTTTGCAGATGACAAATTAAAGATGGCTCAGATGACAAAAGTAGTTCTTGATAGGGTAGAAAATATTGTGGGAAAAGGAGAAAATACTGATTACCAGCATTTTCTCCATTTTCAACAATGTTTTCAAAAGCCTTCTTCCTCAGGTTCATTAAGGGTCATGATTGTTTGGTAAGGGGTTAATCCTTTACCTTACAACCCTGTGTTTAAATGACAATGAAAAAGAAGTCTTTGAAAAACATTTTGGGAAAAGCAGAAAATGCTGATTTACACCATTTTCTCCTCTTCCCATGGTCTTGTCTAGAATTTGAAAGATAAATTTCACATTTTGAGTATCATTTGATTTGTGGTCAGCAAATGGCTTCAGTTTGAACAAAGCTATTTATTTGATTCTTTATTTCCTCCATACATGAAGATTACAAACTATACATACAAAAAAAGAAACATACAAAAAAAAAAGTCAGGTATACATTATAAGTACATGCATACAAATAAATACATATATATAGACAAACCCTCACATTTACAAACATTAACATGACAAGCGGACAGAAGACAGACAGACAGACCGACCGAATGGGCAGACAAACAGA
Organism: Hippopus hippopus; assembly: GCA_946811185.2. Classification (NCBI taxonomy): domain Eukaryota; kingdom Metazoa; phylum Mollusca; class Bivalvia; order Cardiida; family Cardiidae; genus Hippopus; species Hippopus hippopus. The sequence goes on from OX328096.1 coordinate 14,055,173, forward strand.
CAAGTAGACAAAAGCAGACACACAGACACAGACAAATAGATAGACACACACAGAGACAGACAGACAGACACAAAGACAGACAGACGAGATGGATTAAAAAAAACCACTAGGGACAAGTAATTTTAACAGCTCTAAGGAAGATGGCCTTTGAAGCATTGTAGAAAAATGAGAAATACTGGTCATAAATGTTTTCTTCCTTTCCCACAATCTTTTCTACCCGATCAAACATAAATACCATCAACAGAGCTGTTGTGTAACTTATAGTCTTATAATGCCTTCTACGTAGATGTGCTTAAAATTTTGTAATCATGTAATGGATGAAAGACCATGTTTTGAAGATTTATCTTGTATGGTTTGTTTGCTATGAAGTATATTCATTGTACAGCACAGTGTATTTAACATATTTTGGAAGAGGCAGTTATTGTTTCCAAGTGAAAATTACCTGTCTTAACCTTTTACCACACAATCCCGAGTTTAAATGACCTTGAGAAAGTAGGTTTTTGAAAACATTGTTGGAAAAGGAGGAAATGCTATATACCAGCAATTTCTCCTTTTCCCACAATATTTTTTATTATTTCAAACGCAGAATAATTGCTTTTTCTAAGTGAAGTTCTCCTTTTCAAATGCTGTGAAATTGGACAAGTGTGAAATCATTTATGTGTGGTAAAGGGTGACAAAAATGGTTGTATATACTATCATACATAATAGTTATATTGAATTTTAGGCACTTAAGGTGTTAAATGTTATTCACATAATACATGAATATGGTACAATATTTATTGTTTGAAACATTACCTCCTATGAAATGGTTTTTTCATTTTGCAGAAGATCATACTGGAAAAATATTGTGGCGAAAAGTCAAGTTGCTCATTATGACTAATATCTCAATTTGCCTCATTGTTTTATTAAATCTGGGATCATGTTTCTTATACACTTTTTTTATGAGGAAAATTTTTTTCAAGACATTTGCTGTTTCAAGAAGTAATGTGATTGTTTAGATGATAAATATCTAAGAAGAGATCAAAATGTATTCCAGCAATTGAAATAATTCATGAAAAGCAATTTATGAGTTTCAAAGCAGTAGAGCAAATAAAAACATTTTGTTATTTCAAGGTTGGTTAACAAATTTACCAAACAATACTATGCTTTGATGACCATGGCGCAAAAGCCCTTTGAAAACATTGTGGGCAGATGAGAAAAAGCTAGTAACCAGAATTTTCTTCTCCCATCATGTTTTCTGCCGTATAGAAAGTATTTTGTCATTTGAGCCACACCTACCGGTATTTTATTGTCTGGAACAAGTTTCCATTTCTTTCCTTTTCCCACTATGTTTTCTACCCTTTCAGCCACAAATACCATCATTTGAGCCACTATTAATGTGTCGTCTGCAAATCCTTTCGATTTGGACCAATATAAAATTTTGCTGTTTACTAAAGGGGTAAACAACATTGTCTGCAAATGTACTGAAAATCTGTGTTTAAGGTTTAACGAGCCAGTGTTTTTCCTGATGCCCTGTTCCATTGAATTTGGACCCAAAAGTTTTCTAATTGCCCCCTAAAATATAAATGTTTGCCTTCTTTCATTCATCAGAACAGGGGGGGGGAAGCGAATGATCTTTTGCAAAGGTTATATCAAATCTAGCTCAGTTGATACAATTTGTTTTTGAAAGGCTAAAAAAATGTGGTTAAAAGTGAGACTGTTGTATACCAGCATTTTATTCTTTTCCAAAAAAACTGTCCTCATGGTTGTTAAATTTGTTCTCAGTCATTTTGTCCAGTGCACATTTTGGTCTAGGACAATTTGGCATGTATGTTTTGGCCAACCGAATTTACAGATAGGAAGATTTGGCTAGACAGTTATGGTGGCTTGTTAAAATGGAAGATTTATTTCTTTTGGATTTATTTCTGCTTAATTTGTTGAAAACACAAAATGTATGGTATTGATTTTGTCCTTTATCTTGCACTATCTATGTAACATAACTAACAGCCTTCAGGGGCTGTCGCCCATATGGGCAACTAGTGGTAACAATTAATAAACAGAAACTCAATCAATCTGACCACCTTAATTGCTTTGAAAATCTCAAAGATCAAGGTATCTTGGGTATATTGTCTAATACACTACTGCAGAATGATGAATCATTTTTCATGATAGATGAAATGGCTGTTAAAAAGAAAAAGGTAAAAATAGTATGAAAATAATTATGTTGAAAATACTGATTTGAATATTGATTTGTCCAAACTGTCCTACATACAGTAATATTTTTGGATGGCCAAATCATCCATAGCTTTGTTAACTCTTACAGCACAACAAAATTTTAGCCTTGTCCAAATTGAAAGCATTTGCAGATGACGTATTAAATGTTACTCAAAACAGAAAATTTGTCTATCAAAGGTTAGAAGACATTGTGGAAAATGGAGAAAATGCTGGTTACCAGCACTTTCTCCTTTTCCCACGTTTTCAAAAGGATTCTTCCTTGGGGGTCGTTAAAAGTCGGCATTGTGTGGTAAAGGGTAAAAATTGTTTTTGTACCAAATTTAGTTTCATGTTGTCAATTTTTGTGAGCTTTATTCAAGAGAAGTCATTATTTTAACAAGGAAGATAATATAACATATAGTTAACATTCTCTGCACCTAGGATATTCATTTTCTTTTGTCACAGATTGCATGCCATTTCAAAGGTGTCTAACTGTTTGAAAGACGTAAATAAGACAATAATTATTGAGGAAGTTAAAACTGGTCCATTGTATTTTTAACCCTTTACCACACAATCCCTACTTTTAACGACCCTGAGAAAGAGATCTTTTGAAAACATTGTGGGAAAAGGAGAAAATGCTGGTAACCAGCATTTTCTCCTTTTCCCACAATATTTTTTACCCTACAAAGACAGATTCCATCAACTGAATAATATTTAAGTTGATGTCTGCAAATGCTTTCATTTTGGACCAGTCTCAGATTTTGTCATGTGGTAAAGAGTTAATGCATTTCTTCCTGCTACTGATTTGTTTTGTCAAACATCAGACAATTTTTTAAACATTATGGCCAAAGGAGAAAATGTGTGTTATAAGTGGTTTTGTCCTTGCCACAATGTTTTTATTAGAAGTCTGATGCATGTTAGAAATGAGCTGTGCTCTGTGAAAAAGGGTTTGAATGTAACTGCAAAATTATCAACCAAGGTCAGCCTGTGCAGTACATGCAGGCTAACCTGGTTCCAAACTTTCTGCTATTGGTCAGTTTTCAGCAGCTCACAGGACCAGTTTACCTTATGTTTTAGTTAGTTGTTAGACAAAATGGATTTTATGGATCCATAATTATGTGATGACTTGCTTGGTATAATGCATCACGCAGATGCATTGAACCCCGCTTTGCCAGAGCATGGCTCATATTGACAAAAGTCAGTTGATAACTTTTTACTCCCTTTCCTACAATGTTTCCACAGGCATTCTTCCTCAGGGTCCTTCTGAATGATATTATTTGGTAGAGTTAGATAATTCTGGAAGTAGTTTTATTACAATGTATTTTTGGCCATTTTTGTCATCAAATTTAGAATTATCATTGCCTTAACCTTTTACCAAACAATAAAATTTTGGACTCAACTGAATTGAAAGTATTTACAGAAGATGTATAAAATGTAGCTCAAGTAATGGAATCTGTTTTTGATAGGATAGAAAACATTGTTGGAATAGGGGAAAATGCTGTTTTTGTATTGTTTTTCGTTTTTCCTACGAAAAAACCTGTCAAAAACCTTCTCCATCAGGGTAGTTAAAACTCAGGATTGTTGGGTAAAGTGTTTTTCCATTCCCCAAACAATCCTTTGGTTTTACAACCTTTAACTCTTTACCAAACAACAAAATTTTAGATTGGTCCAAATTGAAAGCATTTGCAGATGACAAATTAAAAGTGGCAAAAATACTGGGATTTGACTGTGAAAGGTTAGAAAACATTGTGGGAAAAAGAGAAAATGCTGGTTACCAGCATTTTCTCTTTTTCCCACAATGTTTTCAAAAGGCTTTCTTCCCAGGGTCGTAAAAACCTGGGATTGTTTGGTAAAGGGTTAAAACATAGGCCTTTAACTTTTAGACAGATCAAACTGAAAGCATTTGCAGACAAATGATTAACCCTTTACCAAATGACAAAATTTTGGACTTTACCAAATTGAAAGCATTTGCAAGCAACACAATAAATGTAGCTTGATTGATGATTTCTGTCTTTGATAGGATGGAAAACATTGTAACATTGTGGGAAAAGGAGAAAATGCTAGTTACCAACATTTTCTCCTTTTCTTACAATGTGTTCAGAAGCCCTATTCTATGAGTTGTTAAAAACGGGATTGTGTGGTAAAGGGTAATATGTAACCCAAATTATGGTACCAATATTTGTGTCTGAGAGGGTAGAAAACATTGTGAGGAAAGGAGAAAATGCATGTTACTAGCTTTTCTCCTTTTCCCACAATGTTTTAAAAATCTTATTATTTAGGGTCACCGAAACATGGAGTGTGTGGTGAAAAGTTAAAGAATATTTTGGTAGAAGAGGAAACTGCTGGATATGAACGTTGGCGCACTTTCCCACTATTCATATTCTTTAACTCAACAACGCCAGCATTTTATCCATTTCCCACAAAGTTTCCTACTCTTCCAGATACAACCCAAACATGTTCTCCTTTTCTTCATAATGTTTTTAGCTCACCTGAGCATGAAGTGCTCATGGGGAGCTATTGTGATCGTGCTGTGTCCGGCGTCCGCTGTGCGTCGTCTGTCGTCAACTTTTCACCTTGTGTACGCTCTAGAGGCCACATTTTCAGTCCGATACTCTTGGAAGTTGGTCAGAATGTTTGTTTTGATGATATCTCGGACGAGTTCGAAAATGGATCATGTCAGGTCAAAAACTAGGTCAGTAGGTCAAATCTTAGGAAAACCTTGTGTACGCTCTGGAGGCCACATTTTCAGTCTGAAACTCTTGAAAGTTGGTCAGAATGTTTGTGTGGATGATATCTCGGATGAGTTCAAAAATAGGTTATGTGGGGTCAAAAACTAGGTCATTAGGTCAAATCTTAGAAAAACCTTGTGTACACTCTAGAGGCCACATTTACAATCCAAAACTCCTGAAAGTTGGTCAGAATGTTTGTCTTGATGATATCTCAGATGACTTTGAAAATGGGTCATGTCGGGTCAAAGGCTAGGTCAGTAGGTCAAATCTTAGAAAAACCTTGTGTACGCTCTAGAGGCCACATTTTCTGTCAAGAACTCTTGAAACTTGGTCAGAATGTTTGCCTTGATAATAGCTCAGGCGAGTTTGATAATGGGTCATGTGGGTTCAAAAACTAATTCACTAGGTCAAATCTTAGAAAAACCTTGTGTACGCTCTGGAGGACACATTTTCAGTCCAATACTCCTGAAACTCAGTCAGAATGTTTGTCTTGATGAGACCTTGAATCAGTTTAAATTTGGGTTATGTGGGGTCAAAAACTAGGTAACTGGGTCAAAAATTAGAAAAACCTTGTGTACGCTCAAGAAGCCACATTTTCAGTCTGATACTCTTTAAACTTGGTCAGAATGTTTCTTTTTGTGATATCTCAAAAGAGTTTGATAATGGGTAATGTCACGTCAAAAACTAGGTCATTTGGTCAAATCTTAGAAAAACCTTGTGTATGCTGTAGAGGGCACATTTTTAGTCCGAAACTCTTAAAAGTTGGTCAGAATGTTTGTCTTGATAATATCTTTAAAGAGTTTGAAAATGGGTAATGTTGGATCAAAGACTAGGTCAATAGGTCAAATCTTCGAAAACCTTGTTTACTTTCTAGAGGCCTCATTTTTAATGCAATACTCATGAAACTTGGTCAGAATGTTGGTCTTGCACCAGTTTGCAAGTGGGTCATTTCGGGTCAATAACTCATGAAAATCTTGGTAGAATGTTTGTCATAATATCTCAAAAGAGATTGAAAATGGGTCATGTTTGGTCAAATGACTCAGGTGAGCGATTTCAGGGCCATCATGGCCCTCTTGTTTAACCATTTCACAAATGAATCCTATGATTTGTGTCACTTTGAATATGTTGTCTGTAATGCTTTCAATTTGGTCATATCGAAAATTTTTTCATCTTGTAAAGAGTCACATTTAATTTCTCATCTGGATATATTTTGAATTTTGTAGAAGTTTAAAATTTTGCTGTTTAGAAAAAAAAAGAGTTGATTTGAATAAGTGTGAAATTTGGTGAGGTAACTATATTACTATGTTTAGGACGTGACATTGTACAAAACTGACTGGTATTTCAGATCACATCAACAGGGGTGTGTCATACAGATGCCTATACATTAGACGGGTTTGATTCGGAGGGAAAGTTTCCAGTAATCCTGGGCCATGAAGGGGGTGGTATTGTTGAAAGTGTGGGTGAGGGCGTGACAGGAATGGCTCCAGGTACACCATGATTGATGACACAAACACATTTGTATAAAACTGTTTGTGTTTTTAATGTGTGTAAGATTGGTACCATAGTTATTGTTATAAACATGATGCAGACTTTTTACACTGAATCTTGCATTTGCATATTTTTTCTGTTTACCAAACCCCCAAAAAAAACACTAAAATCACTCTTGATATCAAAATAGTTAAGCTGTATGAATAGGTTCATCAGTTGTTTGTAGCTCTGATTTTTTAGCTCACCGGAGCACGAAGTGCTCATGCTGAGCTTTTGTCATCATGCTGTGTCCGAAGTGCGTTGTCCGTCGTGCATTCTTCGTGGTCCGTCGTCAACTTTTACTTTGTGTACGCTCTAGAGGCCACATTTTCAGTCTGATACTCATGAAACTTGGTCAAAATGTTGGTCTTAATAGTATCTCGGACGAGTTCAAAAGTGGGTCATGACAGGTCAAAAACTAGGTCACTAGGTCAAATCTTTGAAAAAACCTTGTGTACACTCTAGAGGCCACTTTTTCAGTCAGATACTCATGAAACTTGGTTAAAATGTTTGTCTTGATAATATCTCGGACGAGTTCGAAAATGGGTCATGTCAGGTCAAAAACTAGGTCACTAGGTCAAATCTTAGAAAAACCTTGTGTACGCTCTAGGGGCCACATTTTCAGTCCAATGCTCTTGAAACTTGTTCAGAATGTTTTTCTTGATGATATCTAGGACGAGTTCGAAAATGGGTCAGGTTGGATCAAAAACTAGGTCATTTGGTCAAATTTTAGAAAAACCTTGTGTACGCTCTAGAGGCCACATTTTCAGTCCAATGATCTTGAAAGTTGGTCAGAATGTTTGTGTTGATGATATCTCTGACGAGTATGAAATTGGGTCAGGCAGGGTTCGACATTAAGGCAGGTCCGAACGACATTGTCTAGCAAAAAATCGGTTCGGGCTAGTAGAGACTGCGTCCAGCTAGCCCGAATGGTCTAGTGTAAAAATCGAGACAATTACTTTAAGTGTCAATTTCATGTTTCGCATAAGTGATGAAAATCGACCTTACATGCCATTCGCCGAAAAAGATCGTTTATCAAACTTGCGATTTTTTTCAACCAGCAATAGGTTTAATTCATTGACAACTTCTTGATATTGTTAACAGGAAGACGGTCGCGCATGCGAGGTAGCCCATAACTTCACTGGAAAAACCAAATTGAACTGAAAATAGAGTAAGGCTAGTAGACCGGAGTCCACGGTATGTCGCTATTTCGTCGGCCAGGATAAAAGTCATAAATTTTATCGTAACTGTTATCAATTTGTCAGAGTATTTGATCTTTTAACAAGAATTTCGTATGTCTACCTTTACTTTGGAATACCGTAGTTTCATTTTGACGACAACCGAGAATGCGTCGTCCAGACGTTTACCTAGACAATGGAGCAGACGACCAGTGAATATGCAAAACTTGCATAACTTCAAAACAACATCAGATCGGGGAGGAGCGAAGTCATAAAATGAAGCTAAAAAACAGAAATGAATCGAAACAAAAGTAGATCTAGATGAATAGAATTAGATCTAGTTCACAGAAAAAAGATCATTTTAGACCTTGAATGGAAAGCTAATTTGCGCCGTTGGTTTGTTTGATTCAGAGGAAAATGTTATGTTTTCTTTGCGGACAGTTTAATAAATGGAAGATTTGTTCCAGGATCTGATAACATTATACCAAAATGTTTTTATCCTTTTAACTCATATTCTGTTATTTGAGCATTAGTTAGACAAATAAATTGTTCGTGATTGCTTTCAAAATGGATGTCTAAATTATTGTCCTCTGGTAAAAAGTCGTAATTGAAATAATTAACGGGGAAACATTCACTGATCATGACTTATCCTGACATTGTAATTTTTCTGGTTATAATTTGGTATAATAACAAGGGAAACAACAGAGCTTTTGATCCATTTTATACTTTTTGTACATTTTGCAAAACTGGTCTAGTAGAAATCTTAAGTGGTCTAGTAAAAATTGCAAATTACTAGTCCACTGGTCTAGTTGGAAAAAATGTTAATGCCGAACCTTGGTCAGGTCGGGTCAAAAACTAGGTCACTGGGTCTAATCTTAGAAAAACCTTATGTACGCTCTAGAGGCTACATTTTCAGTCCAATACTTTTGAAAGTCAGTCAGGATGTTTGTCTTGATGATATCTAGGACGACTTTGAAAATGGGTCATGTCAGGTTAAGAACCAGGTCACTGGGTCAAATCTTAGAAAAACCTAGTATACGCCTTAGAGGCTACATTTTCAGCCCAGTACTCTTGAAACTTGGTCAGTATGTTTATGTTGATGATATCTTGCATGAGTTTGAAAATGGTTCGTGTGGGGTCAAAAACTAGGTCACTAGGTTTAAGCTTTGAAAAGCCTTGTGTACACTCTAGAGGCCACATTTTCAGTCCAATATTCTTGAAATTTGGTCAGAATGTTTTTCTTTATAATGTCTTAGACTAGTATGAAAATGGGTCATGTTGGATAAAAAAAGTAGGTCACTAGGTCAAATCTCAGAAAAAACCTGTACACTCTATAAGCCACATTTTCTCTCAAATACTCATGAATGGTAGTCAGAATGTGTGTCTGGATAATTTCTATGTGTTTGAAAATAGGAAATATTGACGTTAAAAGTAGGCCACTGAGACAGATTCTAGAAAAAGCTTGTGAACACTCCAGAGGCCATGTTTGTAAGTCCAGTACTAGTGAGTGTTTGTCAGAATGTTTCTCTTGATATCTCGCAAGATATTGGAAATGGGTCATGTTTGATAAAAAGGCTCAGGTGAGCGACTCCAGGGCCATCATGGCCCTCTTGTTTTTATAATGACAATTCAACTCTTGCAGATTTTCTCAGACTAACAATTAGTTTTGTCACAATATATTTGCCTTACACTTTCTTCAGGAGCATTACTTTCACGGTCTAAATTCAGATAACAATCTTTTTGAATTGCCCTAATGCGGCTTTGGAAGGAAGGTATAAATTAAACATTTTTGTGAACATTACTTGTAGTTCAGAACATTACCAGACCAGTGATACAGGATTCAGATTGATGAGTCGTAGCTGACTGTTATCTGTTGCCCATTACTATACAGATAATTTCATTAGACATAACATTTAACAGCAGTTTCTAGAAGGAAAAAAGTTGAAATTGGAAGGAAAATGTCTTAATGGCAGTTGAAACATTTTGAAACATGGGAAAAGAAGCAAAGGCTTGTTTGAGCAATTGCTTTTTTTCCTATAACGTTTTATAAACATAAGTACTGTAGGAGGGTACGAATATTGTTTGTATGGTAGCGGGTTTATTAGTAATTTTTGTGTAATATTTATACCAGTATTTATCACATGCTCTTGTTGCACAAATTCAGGTTGTAGCAAATGCAGCATGCCACTCAGACTTGAGTGTGTTTGAGGGCAAATGGTTCGATCCTCGTCAGAAGTGGCCCCTTATTGGGGGTCATGAGGCAGCAGGAATCGTAGAGAGTGTGGGTGAGGGGGTAACATGCGTTGAACCAGGTACAGGTCAAGGAAAAGCCCATATACACTACCCGATGCAATAAGTAAGGACTGCATAATCAGAAAACATACATGTACTTTTACACTGTCAAACTTTCATTAGAAGTGCATCACCAGCTTTTTTTATACTGTCAAACTTTTTTTTAGAAGTGCATCACTAGCTCATCTGTAGAATTGTCTGTAGGTACTTTGTCAATACAGTGGAACCCCGCTATAACGCTGTCGTCGGGAGCCATGATCTACAACAGCGTTATATCCGGGGTGAAGTATATAACACTGACCCCCCCCCCGTGATCCATCCGCCGACCATTGCAAGAACTATGGCATCAATTAATTGCTGTTATTCACCAATATATTCGGACGAAAATAAAATAGTAATTTCCTAGTTATTATGGAAATCAACATTTTGAACGAGTCAAGGTAGCCAAAATAATAAGTTTTAATTTGGGGAGTGTGTCTTGCAAATTCATACATGTTAGCGGTGGAGCTAGATCTAGTTCAAATACCTAAACATAGACATGCATATTTACGTTGAAGCATTTATTTATCGGGCATTTTACAATTCATTTTTTTTTAACGATTCCCAATTAGTTCTATTACCAAAACTGGTCATTCAAAAATTGGTACAGGTACGTAAAGAACTTCGTTTACCTTTAGGACCATGTTTATTAGAAATTATTCGGCCGCTGTTCAGCTGAATTACAGCCTTGTTCATTCAGAAATTAAATAAAACGTTATCATGTTGGAATGCAGACAGTGCCGCCGCCATGTTTTTTAATCATACTGACGATTGCATAACCAACCCAAAAACATGCGCCGGGTCTATAAATTAAACTATGGTGGAGGGATCTAAACAGTTTGTAATATAGATCCTGCGTGGAAGGGTTGTCAGTCTTGAAATAAACAGATCTTAAATATGCTCTTACCTTGTTTAGGCATAACAGAAGTAGTTTTCTACTAAAACGCTTTGGGTCATAGTTCAGCTGCGGATGATATAGATCCAAGATCAGACTGCACATTCTTTGAAGTCTGGTGTCTATCTACACCGGCCGCAAGACTTTAACCCTTTACCACACTTTCAAGACCCTAAGAAAGATAGCTTTTGAAAAGCATGTGGAAAAGAGGAGAAAATTCTGGAAATCAGCATTTTCTTCTTTCACCACATTGTTTCTACCCTATGATGAACGGATTTCAAATTTGGCGCACTGTTTTTTTTTTTCGTCTACAAATGCTCTGAATTCGGACATGTCTGAAATTTTGTAGTTTGGTAAAGAGTTAAAAATCGTCATCCTGCCATGGGCAGTGAACGATTAAATACAACCATAAACATTTAACTTTCCATCCATTAATTTAACACCAGTCGTGTATCCACAAAATTAATGTTTGCAGTAAAGTTTGCATTAGGGGTATGACGTAACGCGCCAATAATTCAAAGCGAGAGAGTTTATTGTAAGCATTTGTCGTACACACTTACAACTGTTTCACCCCAAAGAATATACACCTGGTTATGGGCTGACCTCCAATCAAAACAATCGATATAAGCCAGTATCTCGCTAGCTTATAATGATCTGATACAGCCTTTTTGCGTATCGTAATGAAAATTGCTAGAACACCCCAATCGTGTCACATGTACATTGTGTAGTCGGCAGGGAAAAAAAAAAGTCATTCGGCCATTTTCTGAAAATTTTGTCATGACCGAAAAAAAAATATCCATAGGCTAACTTGAAGCATAAGACTTGAAGCATATGTTAAATGGATTAATTACCGATGAATAAGAGAAACAAGGTTTTGTATTCAACAATGCTTTATTTTTGTAATTATGGGGACAACACAGGGCTTCAACCATTTCCTTCTTATGGACCGACTATTCATGCTTCTGCTTAAGATTCCTTTCGAAAAAGTTGTGAAAAATGGCGAAACTGCTGACAGAACATCCAAAAGCCGCGAAAGAATTAACCCTTACTCATCTTTCAAGGCTAAAGTTGGTGTTGCGGCCTCAGTAGATCAAGATCAGACTGCAGACTACATGTCTTGTCCAATCTCTGATCGTAAACTTCTAGGTCCGCTGTGAAGAGACATTTGTTACAAACAAAAAAAAACTTTCATTTTTTGTGTGTAATTCCATGACTGAGAATTACTATTGGTGGACTCAGCTCTCGAAGGATTCATTCTCATTAGGGTTTTACGCACAATGTACAATTCTGCTTTCATTATGCAGCAGGTCATCCTATCAGAAATATTTTCCAAAAATTAAGTCAGATGTTTTGGAAAATATATTTTCAGTATTTAGTATTCTTGAATATTTTGACTCTCTGGAGTTAGGACTAGACATAAAATATTTTTGACAGTAATTTAACGTACCCGAACATTAAGTGTGTCCGAATACATGGGCGAATTACGGTACATCCGACATCGCTATTAACGGTCCACATACAGAAATTTATTGATGTTAAGTCTGCCTAATGTAAGATTATGTATTTTATGTGAAGACAATTATGGACCGAGGTCCTTTTGTATTCAACTCTGTGTGTATTTGTCAAACAAAGCAATTGGGCACAGCCGTAGGTGATAGAAGTAATCAACAAGGTAAAGGTGTGAAAAATTGTCACATTATGTGCACGGTATCGATTTTACACCAGTACTAGGTCTATAGGTAGTTACGTTTTTGCATTGAGGACTCGTATCAGACTCGAAAATGGTCAACCCCCCCGAAATTTTGGGAGCCATAGTACACCCACGTTATAATAGGGTCAGCGTTTTTGCGAAGTTCATTTTAATGGGGTTCCACTGTATGTCAAAAGATTGTATTCCTAAGGTTGGTCAGTTTTGTGGTCTCCGTACTTTGGAATTTTAGTTTAGCCTATCGGAATTATTTTGCTCATAAAACAAAAAACTGGGTAGTAGATTTTAAAGAGTCAAATCAGTTTAAGATCTCATTATAAAATGCCATGGAACTTAACCATTGAAACTATTTTAAGATTATGTTGGTGCAAGATTTATATGACAAAGACCACTATGTTGTAATTTCAAAGCTGTTTTGGCTTGGGTAGTCGAAATAGCAAGCAATGAATGTGTAAGACCAGAATGCACATTCTGTACAGTGTTATTTTTATCTAGAATATCTTGTAAATAAGTGGATATAAGTGGACATTGTAGATACAGGATCAGATTGCACATTCTCTTCATTCTTATCTTGATCTTCACTGTCCAAGTAAGTGCTTAAATCTGTATTCAGAGTTACAGGAGGAAGTTTGGATCAGCAGTTAAATTGTTAAAAGTTAATTTCTTTACTTCAACTAGCAAAATAGTTCCACAGGATTTAAGTCTTTTTCTTTAACTTTTTACCAAAGAGTCCTGTGTTTTAATGACCCTGAGAAAGACGGCTTTTGAAAACATTGTGGGAATGGAAAAAAATATTGGAAACCAGCATTATCTCCTTTACCTACTGGTACATTATTTTCTACCATAGCAGAGAACATCAGTTTATTTATTTCAAGTTTGAAATTGTCACTTTTAGTTTTGTAGAGTATAAAATTCTTGTTTGGGAAAAGCTTAGCTCTTACCGTACTTAGGGCAGTTTAAGATGCATGTAGAGGATTGCGTATCAAGATCAAACTGCTGAAAATATGCTGTCAGATCTGTTTTACAACATGCTATGTTTCAAGAGTCTTGCAAAAGCAGCTATGAACTGGCAACTTGGACTCTCTTACCCAGTCTTTTCCCTGGAAAAGTCCTTTAAGTTTTACTGCACTATTCCAAGTTTAAAAGACCACAAAAGAGAAGGCTTTTGAAAACATTATTGAAGATGGAGAAAATTCTGACAACCAGGATTTTCTCTGTTTCCCTCAATGTTTTTACCCTATCAAAGACAGGAATCATCATTTGAACTATGTTTAATGTGTCATCTGAAAATGCTTTTCATTTGATCCAGTCATAAACTTGTCGTTTGCTTGAGTTAACTAGTTTTGTCTGATGGGTTACTACATCCAAGCTGGGCCAAATTTTTCTTGAAGGAGTGATGATTCTTCTTCTTCTTCACAAAAAATCATGCTTGGTTATCCATTTTACGGTCATTACCTTACACTTCATCTATGTACCCACTTTGGGCTGAAATAATCTTGTCCTCAATCATAATTAACTCTTGACCCTGAGATAAATAGAGGATAATCAACTGGTAGTGTGTGTGATATTAAAAATCTGTCACTAGAATGGGGTGTGATGCGGTTGAAAAACGAGCCCAAAGGACGAGTTTTTTAACCGTATCAAACCCCATTCGAGTGACAGATTTTTAATATCACACACCACCAATTGATTATTCTATTTATTATATTCCTAATTCTCCCTCTCTTTGCTAATAATTATCAAGAACGGTAGGTATACATGTAACGTTATACTTTTTCTTTACAAACACATGAATATTTTTGGCAGAAGCAGCTGACACAACAGATGACGTAACGCTCGAGGGTATATTACGTCATCTATCTCTCCATTTGAAGACGTGCATTGTTTTGCACCTTTTCAGTTTAAAACCAGCTATATGAAATTAGAAGAAACAGTTAACCCTTTCCCACATGCCAAGTTTAAGACTTTCCAAAATTAAAAACATCTCCAAATGACAAATACTAGATCTAAATTGGTACAAAAGATCTTATGTTTTCTGATAGGATAGAAAACATTATGGAAAAAGGAGAAAATGCTGGTTGGTAGTATTTTCTTGTTTTTCCTCAATATTTTCCAAGAGCTCTCTCCCAATAAAGCTATCTCCTTTTCTTGAAACGTTTTCATAAGATTTCTCCCACAAGGTCGTTAACTCAGGGTTGTTTGGAAAGACTACCGAAAATCTTTTCACTGTACTATTGTTTACTAAAGATGTTTGAAGCAGAGATAGAAACATTAGAGTGTGAGAGATATAGGAAAAAAAGTAGTTCCAGCAAACATTCTAAAACTATATCATCACTAGTGATGATACCATATCGTCACCAGTGATGTTATTCACTGTTAAAAACTGAAAAAATAATACACTGAGAAATCCCAGTAATTCACTGATAGGAATATAATAAAAAGCTTTTAAAAAGCTGGTAAACAGCATTTTGTCCTGTTCCCACAATGTTTTTCACCTTTCCAAAGGCAAATCACATCATCTGAACAAAACTGAATTTGTTGTCTGAAAATGCTTTCAAGTTGGACAAGTCAAAGTATTTGCTATCTGGTAAAAGGTTAACTTTTTACCATACAATCCACAGTATGAACAACTCTGAGGTTGAAGCCTTTTGAAAATATAGTGGAAATAGGAGAAAAATACTGATTACTTGGTTCCTTTCCCACAGTGTTATCTGCCCTTTTAAAGACAAAACCAATTTTTTTGAGAGACGTTTAATTTGTTGTTTGCTAATACTTTAAATTGTGGCAAGTGTAAAATTTTGTTGGGGTAAAGAGTTATTGAAGTATTTCATTGGTTTCTGTGATTAAACTTTCAACCAATAAAATGAAATGCAAAAGATCACTTTTAAAAAAACCACTATGGCAAGTCTTCCTTTAGGACTCACAGCTAAATTAGGTTGAAGAGTTTTTAGATAATACAGCGGATCCCGAAGTTTAGTCAGTTGTGTTAAGGGCTTGAGAACAGGAGGTTGCTGGTTCAATCCCCGGCTTGACCAATTTCTTTCTGAGGATTGATGATAGTCATTCCGACACGATTCATTCCTCTCTCACCGCTCCCCATTATTTCAATGATTGAAGCAAAGACAGGTGCTCTGGCTGCTGGGATATAACTGAGATCATGTTGAAAACCATGTTAAACATCATACAATCAGCAATCAGATAATACACAAATTTTGATCATTTAGAGTGCCAAGTACCCAATGTGTATTTTCGCTCTAGGAACAAGACCCAAATAAGAGCAGTTTTGAAGTTACCCTTGTCCAGAATATTTAGGCAAAGAGGGCAGTGTAGATCAAAGATCATACTTAATGACTTTTGAAATCTGATCATGATCTACAATGACTGCAGAGGTAGCTATAACTGAAGTAGTGAAAGGTTGTTTAAGGGTTTAAGTCATGCATCTATTGTGATTTTCCCAATATAGATATCCAAGGGCAAGAAATAAAGTGTTAATGTAGAGACTGCTGGTGGGAGCCAACACTGGCAATAAATGTGATCACCTTGATGCTGTTACCAGTTCAACTCATTGATTACCTGTACTCAGTATCTCTATGTTCTAGCTGCTTAAGCTTTACCTGAATTTGTTTTTAATTCAGCTGATTTCAAAGAAACTAAGTGTAGTCATAGCCCTGTTGTAGCCTGCATATTTGTGGTGCTAAAATTTTGATTAGTTTCTCATATCTCCATCACCATTGAAAATAATTAAGATTTTTGCTAATTATTCACTATCAAAAGGGTAACTCATACAAGAAGCACAATTAACCCTCAAAATATTTTTGACACAGTTATGTCCCTTTTTCAGCTGGAATTATGTCTCCCCCCGTCAGGGTTGGGAGACATACTGTTTTTCCCTGTGCGTCCGTCTGTCCATCTGTCTGTCTGTCTGTCCGTCACAAATCATGTCCGCTCTATAACTCAAAAACCTTTTAAGATATTTTGATAAAACTTCACACATTTGTAAAGCACCATGAAACGAAGTGTCATGCACAAGAACCATAACTCTGGCTTGTATATTTTTCGAGTTATTTCCCTTTGATTATTTTCCATACTCATTTTACGTACAATTTCGTGTCCGCTCTATAATTTGAAAACGGTTAGAGATATCTTGATACAGCTTCATACATTTGTAAAGCACAATGAGATGATGTGTCATGCACAAGAACCATAACTCTGGCTTGTATATTTTTTGAGTTATTTCCTGTTGATCATTTTCCATACAATTAACTGGCAGCTCTATAACTTGAAAACCATTTGAGATATTTTCATGAAACTTCATACATTTCTGAACCACAATGAGACTATGTGTCATGCACAAGAAACATAACTCTGGTTTGTATATTTTTTGAGTTATTTCCCTTTGATCATTTTCCATACAATTTCGTGTCCACTTTATAACTTAAAAACCATTAGAGATATTTTTGATAAAACTTCATACATTTAGATGCACAAAACCATAACTCTGGTTTGTATATTATTTCAGTTATTCCCCTTCGATTATTTTACTTTATATCAGATACTCATTTAGTTCGACTGACTAACTAACATTAACTTTCACCACTTTCAGCGTGTGTTTGGATGGGCTCGTCACTCAACCTTAGAATCTGAACCACTGAAACTTGCATGAACTCGCCTATCTAGGGTCACTCTGTCATGCTAGCGTGAATTCCATTTGTAATAGCCATCAGACTTGCTTACGTAATGTAAAAGGAACAGTGTATTTAGTGGAGATTTAGGTGTGACAGAAAAAAAAAAACCTGAGCTCTTGCCAGCTAAGATGACAGTTCAAGGTCAGTTCTTAGCTAAGAATCCATGACTATTAATAACATAAGAAACATGTGAGAATATTACAGCTTTATATCTTTAACATACGGAGAACCATACGTTTCTGTAAATCCAGGAAATTAAACATTGATTAAGCAGATGTGCGATATGCAACACTGTTTTAAGCCAGCAGGGGGGAAGCATTCCGATTATGGCCATATCATAGCATTTCTAACAGTTAATTGAATGTACCTCCCGTCACAGAGTACAATCTGAATGTTGACTTGACAACAAAGGTAGCAATTACAAGAAAGTACTGCCTAATCCAGCACATACTAATATTACAATCCATGCCGCTACTGCACTTAAATGTATGGGACATGTGATTAAATAATACTGGAAACAAGGCGATTTTGATCAAAGGAACATCAAAGTTCAAAAGAATGAATGTAAGAGTAGATTTTGAGATCTAGGATCACGCCTTCAATAGGAACATGAGAAAAGTTTACATACAACTACATACAAACGATACAACAAGTTGTTTATGAATGAATAATCATGGTAGGAAGAGACACTATGATTTGGTGCATTGAACAGCATATACACATATAGGAATATCGTATTTAAAGCCAAAGTGAGAAATAAACAGGCAGAAAAACTCTGTAGGAGTGGAAATAATGTTCTAGAAGGACCATTAGATGCAAATGTTTTTATGCATCACAAAAGTAATTACAGCCAGGTATGCACAAAGAATTGGTTGCATCACGTTTGAATGCCAAACTTCTTTTATATGGTTCTAGATTTTCTAAACCAGAAGCAGCAGCTTGTGATGCATTTCTATTCACATGGTATAGTAAAAGTGTATTATATATTCACTCCATTCAATTCTTTTCCACGGATTCCGTTGGAAATTGAGGGAGAACATCTGAAAATCTTCACACCAATTCGGCAAATACATGGGAGAAAATGTTGTTAACTTTATCATGGATTATTAATCCTTCTGACACCAAAAAGGGGGAGACATCTGGTTTTTTTTTTTTTTGTAGAAAAACAAGTTCTAGTTTTCACTTAAAAAGCAAATGCAGCTGAGCACTGACACCCTTTATTGTTTCATTTTTAGAGTTGTTTTTCAATACTACCATGAATGCAGTGCAACACTTTTACACTATTGTATGCCCCTGTATGAACAGCTTTTGAGCACATTGTTGAAAAAGGATCAATCTCACAAAGGTTTTCATATTGCTGAAAAATTTTGAATGATATTTTCCTTTCCTTCAAATGCATGTTTTAGGCTCACCCTGGCACCTCTTGGTCACTCGGACTGATCTTTGAAAACTCTAGTAACCAGCATATTCTCCTATTCAAAAAATGTTTTCTACCGTTTCCAATACAAATCCCATTCTTTGAACAACATCCCAATTATAAGTTAGAGTCTTTTTAAATGTTGCAAGTTAAAGATTTGGGCTGGTGTTCACCAACCATGTTGTAATATTCTTTTAGAAAGTAACTCATTGTCTAACTGGGTTTAACTGAAATAATTAAGCCACTCAGGTATAGACTTTCTTGAAATTTAGAAATACAGAAAATTATTCAGAATTAAGTAAGAATGCAATACAGAATAGGTGGTGAATATGATACTTGGTTTGCTACTGTCAGAATTCATATTTAAACCCCTTTTCCACATGATCCTCAGTTTTAATGACCCTAAAGAAAAGGGCTTTTGAAAACATTTTGGAAAAAAAATGGAAATGCTGGTTATCAGCATTTTTTTTCTTTTTATCCTAAATATCTTACATCCTTTCAAAGATAAATGCCATCATTTGAACACTACAATTATTTTGTGGCTTGTAAATACTTTTGATTTTGAGTAGTCGACAAGTATGTCTTGGGGTAAATGAGTTAATGTATATTTAACCCTTCACGACTCAGTCCTATAATTAACAACCCTGAGAAAAGGTCTTTATGACAACTTTGTGGGAAAAGGAGAAAATGCTGTTAACCAGCATTTTCTCCTTTTCCCACATTGTTTTCTGCCCCCTTAACTCTTTACCACATGTTAAAATTCTAGACAGATCCAAATTTGAAGTATTTCCAAAGGACATAGTAAATATGGCACAAGCAATGGGATTGGTTTGTAAAAGATAAGAAAACATTGTGGGAAAAGAAGAAAATGTTGGTCACCAGCATTTTCTTCTTTTCCCACAATGTTTCAAAAGCTTGCTCTCTAAGGGTCGTTAAAACTCAGGATTGTGTGGTAAAGGGTCGAGACAAATCCCATAATTTATGCAATATTTAGTTTTTATCATCTTCAAGTACTTTCAATTATGACAAATCTAATATTTTGTTGTTGGGTAAGGTTAACCGAGAAAGTCATTGATTAAAACTTACATGCTGTTTATTTTACACAGGTGATCATGTGATACCACTCTACATCCCACAGTGTAAGAACTGCAAATTTTGTGATAGCCCCAAAACAAATCTCTGTAGTAGAATAAGGTAAGAGTTGTTACTGACTGATTATTTCTCGAAAAAGGAGTATAACTATGTCTCCATATAAAGAGGAAGTGATGTACTGCTTTGCTTATGTTTGGTTGGGTAGATGGTTTGTTGGTTGATTTATTGGTTGGTTGGTTGATTTTTTGTGTCAGTCAGCTAGTGTCCTACACATTGGAAGCCTAGCCTGGCAGCTCAGTAGTCAGTGTATCTGACTGGTGACCTGGTGGTTGTGAGTTTGATACTCATTTGAGGCAAACTTTCTTTCAGGTGATTTTTCGCCTCTCGCCTCTGATACATAGAGAAAAGTAGTCAGTGACTTGGAAAGAAAGTTGTGTCAGTACTGATGTGAAAAAGCCAGTAAGCACATTCGTAGGTGCACTGACCACAGTGATATGATCTAAGCTGTTAAAATGACATTAAACTACAATACAATGAATCAAAAACCTTAACATTGGATATTAAGTAGACACTGGTTTGACCTAGGTTCTTTGAATTTGGTCCACTTTTTTTCCATGAAGTTTAGGTGATCATCAATGATTTAGAGGGCATTAGTTCCAAGGTCAGCCTCACAGTGATCTTTATCTCTTTACCAAACATTCCTGAGTTTTAGTGACCTACAGAAAAAAAGCTTTTGAAAGGAGAAAATGCTGGAAACCAGCTTTTTCCCCTTTTCACACAAGCATTTTTTTACAGTTCCATAGACAGATCCTATCAGTGTTATATGCACCATATCAGTTGAGCCACATTTGAAGGGGTGTCCAGTTAAACTGATTTAAACTGATACTAAATTTATTGTACTTGTTAACCCATTACCACACAATCCCTACTTTTGACGACCCTGAAAACATTGTGGGAAAAGGAGAAAATGCTGGTAACCAGCATTTTCTCCTTTTCCCACAATGTTTTCTACCCTTCACAAAACAAATTTCAAATTTTCAGTCACTTTTATTTTGTCGTCTGCAAATGCTTTCGAATTGGACAAACCTAAAATTTTGTCGTTTGGTAATGAGTTAATTTATCCGTTTTGTCACTGAATTATCTTGTGTCAATTTTTAAAAATGGTAGAAAATATAAAAAAGAGACTCTTTGAGAGTGAAAAGAACCCTTTTCATTCTTAAGTCAAAGCCAATCCTGTTACAAAAATAGAGTGTGTCTCCATTTGCATATATAATAATAAGCCATGCTTTGGCATAAGGGGGCTTGATGCATCTCCATGATACATGATACCATACAAGTCTATATATAATTATGGATCCATAAAATTCATTTTGTGTAACAACAGACTGAATCCTGGGATACCTTGATTCCTTGACAAGCAGAAAATTTACCAAATGCAAAAAGTTTTGACCCAGGTCAGCCTGCATGAACTGCGCAGGCTGACCTGGGTCACTTTCTTTTTGCAGATGCATTAAACTTCCTTTTCACAGAGCATGGCTTAATTTTCGATTTACATTTCAGAAATACCCAAGGAGCTGGTGTAATGCCTGATGGTACATCAAGGTTTACTTGTAACGGGCAGACTGTCTATCACTTTATGGGCTGCAGTAGTTTTAGCGAATACACAGTGGTAGCTGACATATCTGTGTGCAAGGTGATCTATCAGTTTGTTTATCCCTTTACCATACAACAAAAATGTGAAGTGATTAAAATTGAAAGCATTTGCAGATGAGAATATCAGTCTGGCTCAAATGGTGGAATTTGTTTCTGAAAGGTTAAAAAACATTGTGGAAAAAGAAGAAAGTGCTGATTATCAGCATTTTCTCCATTTTTCTCAATGTTTCCAAAAGGCTTCCTTCCCAGGGTCACTAAAACTCAGAAATGTGCGGTATCTGGTTATGAAGATGTTAAGGGATGCTGTTACTGCAAAACGTTTTGGAAAAAAAATTGCAAAATCTAGGGATGTGGATCTAACAAACAATTTCTGTAGTTGTTTACTGCTCCAGAAATAATGAGCAAAGAGTTTTACTTCATCAAGAGGTTTCTGTTCATCTGCTGGTAAATATTTTCTCATTTATGTAATATAGTTCAATTGTTGGACGACTTTTGTGAAATTTAAACAAATTATTTTTGTCGTAAAGACCTGAAATTCCATGGAAAAAATGGGGAAAAGTGACAATTAGTAAGGAAATACAGCCATTTAAAGTTGATATTTTATCTTTTGTATCTGTAAGGTGAAGTCCAAAATTGTTATCAGGTAAAGTGTTACAGCCAACAGGAGTGGCATAAAATTTTACAATTTTTTCCAGCTGATTGCATCAGGTTTACTTTTGGGTTTAACTCTTTACCAAACAACAAAATTTAAGGCTTGTCCAAATTGAAAGTATTAGCAGATAACAAATTAAAGGTGGCTCAAATGGTAGAATTTGTCCTTGATAGAGTAGAAAACATTGTGGGAAAAGGAGAAAACGCTGGTTACCTGCATCTTCTCCGTTTCCTATGATGTTTTCAAAAGGCTTCTTTCCCAGGGTGGTTAAAACGAGAGCTTTTTTGGTAAATAGTTAAGGCAATATTTCATCTTTTAAGCTGTGATGGTATATGATTGGAAAATCACACATAATTGTAAATGAGAATGTATGTATTAAAATTTCTATTGGCAGATCAACCCTGAAGCTCGATTAGAATCAGTATGTTTGCTGGGCTGTGGAATATCTACTGGGTATGGAGCAGCTCTTAATACAGCAAAGGTATGTCAGAACTGTGCTCCCTTAGACTGGTGAGAAATCTATCTAATTGTTGGATAGAACTTGTCTAGGATCAGAGTGTTTATTTTGGGCAGTCTGATCTTGATCTCATCTGATGCTTTACCAACAGAAAAATTTTTAGACTTGCGCAAATTGAGAGCATTAACACCCAACAAAGAAATTCAAGCTCAACTGATGGAATATGACTTTGACAGGATAAGAAACATTTTTGTTAAAATGGAGAAAAAAGTTGGTCACAAGCATTTTTTTCCCTTTTCCACCGTGCTTAGACTCGCATATGTTAAAAGCATATGTAGACATCTGATTTTACATGACAGAATTGATTAAAAGTGCCTTTGAAAGGCTACAAACATTGTGAAAAGAGGACAAAATACTTATAATCATCATTTTCTCCTTTTCCTACAATGTTTTAAGAAGTTTTCTTCATAAACGCTATAGAAACACAGGATCATTAGGTAAAGAGTTAATAGGTTAACCCTCTACCACACCATTCTGAGTTTTAAGGACCATAAGCAAGAAGGCTTTTTGAAACATTGTAGGAAAAGAGGAAAGTGCTGGTTACAAACATTTTCTACTTTTCTAACAATGTTTTGTACTGTTTTAGATGAAAATCCCACCAGTTAAGCCTATTCCAATTTGTTCAAGCAAATACTTTCATTTTCAATGAATTTAGATTTTTTTCATGTGATTTAGAGTTAAACGTTTAAAACATACGAGGGGTGATCAGAAAGAACATGGACCAGTGCCGGTATCGGAATATTGTTATAAAAAGCAACTTGGAGTGTTCACTATTTTTGAAAGTAACCTCCTCTGAGTTCTATGCACTTATTCATTCTTGATTTCCATGAGCGAAGCACGTGTGGGAGCGCGTCACGTGACGTTACCATCAAGGACCCGGTCATAGCGAGGGTTAGCTCCTCTCTGCTCTCGTAGTGCATGCCACATAGAGAATCTTTCAAAACAGGAACAAGTCAGAGGAAACATGGAGTCAGGACTAAATTATACGGAGCGTTGGCAAGTGTTTCCATGTTTAGTTTTTGCAAAGTTTCCAGTACAAGTGTGGCTCTGTGAGCTAGGGCGTTATTTTGGTGTAAAATGACGTCACTCTGCAGGACTTCTGGCTAAGTTTTTCGTACGGTGTATGTGAAATTTATTTGAATAATGTGGGCATAAAACTCAGTATTGACTGTAGTATGTATAGATACAACATGATTTAGAAGAAAAACAGGAAAACAGAAATACTTGATGTAGATAACTTTGCCAAGTGACTTAGAAAGGTTAGCTTTACCAGCGGAAGGCGATGTTGAATGTTTCAAAACACTACTTTGTTGTTTAGATTCAGTCTCGTTATAGTGTGCCTATCTTTCATAGCAGGTTACAATACGATCAGTAAAGTTTGACCCCTCTACCCTAATGCATTCAGAAATTTCTTTAAATATTTCGATCCTAACCCCGATTTTCTCGGGCGTCAGTTGCCGAGGTACCCACATTGTGCAATTACGCGACATTCCAAGATTCCCTGTCAAAATCTCCTGGGCACTTCTATATGAAAGGTCAAATGTATAAGCTATTTTCCTGACAGTACCTCAGCGATCTTGTTTTACATGCTGCACTACAGCCGTTATGATTTTGTCTGTGACTGATGTTGATGGACGGCCAGATTTAGGGTCATCTTTAACAGTATCGCACCCTTGTCTAAACCAGACCGATCCATGTACAAATATCAGATTTCTTGAGTGCAGAGTCCCCTTTAACTGGTTCTATATCGCTTTTGATTTCCGATAAATACTTTTCGAGTTTGACATAAAAATTTATGATTACTCTCGCTCAAATAAAACGTCATCTGATATTTTAGACCACTAATGCAGTATATGACGTCATTAAAATGACGTCATACTTTACCTACTTGAATATGACGACATTTGAAAGCTTGAGTCAGTTACCAGATAATTGATGCTCATCTATGCAAAATTTTGTAATTCTATGTGTGGTAGTTTTCAAAATAACGAGGTAGTCTGCAATCTTTTTGATCACCCCACGTATGTGTCATCAGTGATAACTTAAGCTGAATGCATGGTTAGCCAAACAGAATGATGCCAATAGTTTCTATGATAAACTCAAAGCAGCAAGTTTGAAGGATGATAAACTTAAATTCAGATTTTGTGCACAAATACAAGTGAAAAAAAAAAAAAAACCCATTACAACTAAAGGATATATTGCCTATTACAAACAGCTCTCCTGTAGCCAGATGAAATGGTTTTCAAAAACTTTTGCTGCAAGACAAAAATTTATTTCACACCTACAATTTAACGTCCTTTGAAATCACTTTAATACTGCCACGTTAGTACAGAATATCTTATTCCATATTGAACACTGTAGAGTCCAATATGGATTTTTCAGAACGAGGCAAGAGTCCAATATGGATTTTTCAAAACGAGGCTAGAGTCCCGAATATCGATATTTGACCGGAAGAGTAGTCTTCCGAAGTCCGTTGTCAAAAAAGCAATTAAAAAACCCTTTTTTGATATGTTTTGATTTATTTATTTTTTTTTTTTTTTAATTAACCCTTTCCCAAACAACAAAATTTTGGACAAGTCCAGACAACAAATAAAGTGTTGCTCAAATGATGGAATTTGTCTTTGATAGGGTAGAAAACATTGTGAGAAAAGGAGAAAATGCTTCTTTTCCCATAATGTTTTCAAAAGGTGTCTTCCTCTTGGTTGTGAAAACCAGGGATTGTTTGGTAAAGGGTTAAATTGAAATGGCCCTATACTTGTCGTTTACTTTAAAGTCCATACGGAAGTGTGAAATAAAGAGGTCATTTAACATGCTTGGGTACAATACTGAATTCTATTCGATTCGTACTCTGCAGAACCAGTCTATATTTTGGACTCGGCTTTCGCCTCGTCCAAAATATAGAATGGTTCTGCAGCGTACTCATCCATTAGAATTCAGTGTTATACCCAAGCATGTTAAAAAACCTCATAATATTGGCTACAAGTGGTAACATATGAACCCTTTCCCACAAAATCCTGAGGAAGAAGGCTTTTGAGAACATTGGGGGGGACAGGAGAAAATTATGGAAACCAGCATTTTCCAGCATTATTTTCCCACAATGTTTTCTACCTTATCAGAGAACTGCAGCTCATTTGTACCGATTTCTAATTTGTTCTCTGCAGTTACTGTCTGGTTGATTGATTGTTTGTATAATGTTTAACACTGTTTTTAACATTTCAATTATATCATAGCAGCCAGTGGACCTATCCATGCTTTCCTTGAGTTTCTGTTACCAGAACTTTGCACAATGCTCTTTCCAAGCCACTGGCTGCTTTCCCACATAACCATTGTCGTAACAATGATCAGCAGAGAGAGAAGAATGAATCCTGTTGAAATGACTATCATCAACCCATAGAAAGAAATAAGCTGAACTGGGAATTCAAACCAGTGACCCCCTGTTCTCAAGTCATGTAGGCTACCAACTGAGCTACTGGGGCTTTCAGTGTCTGTGTAGAAAAGTAAAGTATTTGTTGTTTTGAAAAAGGGTTTATGTGAAAATAATTACCTTTTGAATTCTTCCTTGTCTTTACTTGAAGGTTGAAGCAGGTTCCACTTGTGCTGTATGGGGACTGGGTGCTGTGGGACTGGCTGCAATTATGGGCTGTAGGAAAGCTGGGGCCAAGCGAATTATTGGTGTTGATATCAACCCTAGTAAATTTGAAATTGGTAAGTTGACATCAACTCATTACCTCCAGACACTAGTTTACAGCTGAAAACTTTGTAATTATCCTTCTAAAATAAAGATAAATGACAATGTAACTTTTAGTGATTTCTTCTCTTACCATTATGCTTTAACTCTGAACCAGGCAACAATTTAAGACTTGCCCAAATTGAAAGGATTTCCAGATAACAAATAACATTTGTCTTAGATAATGAGATTTATTGTTGAAAGGTTTGCAAACATAATGGTCACCAGCATTTTCTCCTTTTCTCACAATCTTTTAAGAATCCTTCTTTCCCAGGGTCTTGAAAATGGGGGATTATATGTTGAAAGGATTAAAAGATGGTTTTCTGCAAGACAAATTAAACATGTCTGCAGAAGTTGATCAGTTTACTCAGTACCACACAGGTCATTTTTTGACCTTGATGATTTCTTGAATTTATTACTTAGCTACAGTCTTTTTAAAATGTAAAATCATTGATTGTGAAGTACAATTGTTAGGATGACATTACCAGGTGATATGGTTGATGTTACTCATATTTCACCTATAAACTGGATGACAGAATTTTACACTCGTCCAAATTGAAAGCATTTTTATACAACATATTCAGTGCAACTCAGATGATGGAATTGGTCTCTTAAATGGCAGAAAACGTTTCCTAATTCAAAGCATGTGAAAAGGACAAATCAAATATGCAACGAATGATGGGATTTGTCTTTTAAAGGGTTACAAAGCAATGTTTGATAAAGAGAAAATACTAGTTAAATGTATTTTTCCCCCTCAAGGTTTTCAAAAGCCGTTTTCCTGAGGGGTCTTTAAAACTAGAGATCATTTGATAAAGGGTTAAGACTTAGGTTTGCAGTTTAACTCTACCAAACGACAAAATTTTCGACTGTCCAAATTGAAAGCATTTGCAGACGACAAAATAAACGTGACTCAAAAATTGAAACTTGACTTTAGAAGAGTAGAAAAGATTGTGGGAAAAGGAGAAAATGCTGGTTACCAGCATTTTCTCCTTTTCCCACAATGTTTTCAGAAGGCTTCTTCCTCTGGGTCGTAAAAACCAGGGATTGTTTGGTAAAGGTTTAAAAGAAAACTACTCTTGTGGAATATTTTAGCCAAGAAATTTGGTGCAACAGAGTTTGTGAACCCCATGGAACATGAAAAACCCATTCAAACAGTTATCACTGAGATGACAGATGGAGGCTGTGATTATACCTTTGAGTGTATTGGGAATGTTAAAACTATGGTATGTAATGTCATAAAATTTCCCTATATTTTTTGTTCTTGCAAAACAGTTGATTTAGGGGGAATATTTTGGAATGAACTTGTTTGTCAGTCTGTGTACATGTGCCAAGGTGTACAATCTGACTCCTCCCACTGATTTGCTTTCATTGTACTGGTACACACATACTTTATACCTGTTAAACTAAGAACCTGTACAGCTTCTAAATAGAAATTGTGGATATGCTAGACACAATTTTCAGATTTCTTCTTTGTGGCAAAGAAAAGTTATCTGCTCTTGAACAAGCCTTTGGTACATAATAATGTGATAGGTTGAAACATCTGTGTTGCCTATAAAAACACAAGTAGCAAATTTAAATCTGTCATGGGACAAAATTTAAGATTTGTCCAAAATGAAAACAATTGCAAAACATAAGATCACGGGACTGAAATAATCAGATTTACCCATTAAAGGGTAGGAAACAATATGGGAAAAGGAGAAAATGCAGGATTTTCTCCATTTGCCACAGTGCTTGCGAACACATTCTTCCTGAGAGATGTAAAGACACAGGATTGTATAGTTGGGGTTTAACCCTTTCCCAAATAACAAGACCTCAAGCTTCTCCAAATTTAAGCACATGCAGACCACAAATAGAATAATGCTTAAGTGATGAGATTCGTCTTTGAAACGGTAGAATATACATGTATTAAGGAGAAATGCTGGTTATCAGCATTTTTTCCTTTTCACGGAACGTTTTTGGAAGACGTCTTCTGCAGGATTACTAAAACACAGGAATTTTTGATTGGGGTGAACTCATCTTAGATGACACACCTAGTTTTTCTCCATCCTAATCTCTGCAAAGTGCAATATGGTACTGCATGAAATAAACTAGTGGCAGATGACTTTAAAAACACCCCTGTAAAATAGTGGGAACCAATATGAATGAAGGTATGATGTATTGATAAATGTGTGAAAGCATTATTGTCAAATGAGGTCTGTGTCTTTTTGAAGGAACCATTTATCTTTTTACCATGTTTTCAGCATTGGTCTGCTGTGAGATAAGAGGCATCTGTAGGTGCTCATAAAAGTGTTAATCAGAATTGCAGATTGTCATTATTTCTTAACACACAATCCCGAGTTTTAAGGACTCTGAAGAAGGGGCCCCTTGAAAACATTGTGGGAAAAGGAGAAAATGCTGGTTACCAGCATTTTTTCCTTTTCCAACAATGTTTTCTTACCTACCAAATATAAATTCCATCATTTGGGCCACATATAATTTGTCATCTGCTAATGCTTTCAATTTGGATTAGTAAAAGAATTTGTCGTTTTGTATTAACTCTTTACAAGAAGACAAAAATGTAGACTTGTCAAAATTGAAAGCATTTGCAGACAGCAATTTAAATGTGGCTCAAGTGATAGAATTTGTCTATGATTTGATAGAAAACAATGTTTTCAAAATCTTCCATTTTAGGGTGTGTTAAAGCATAGAATTGCTTTGTATAGGGTTGACAAAAATGTTGGTCTTTAAATTTCAAAGTTACTGTCTTATAACACAATGGCAAGTATTTTTATACTGTCATGTACATGCTATTGTTGAAGAAGTGTTTTTACAGAGAGCTGCTCTTGAGTCTTGCCATAAAGGGTGGGGTGAATCAGTTATAATAGGAGTGGCTGCGGCTGGCCAAGAAATTTCTACAAGACCTTTCCAGCTTGTGACTGGTCGTGTATGGAGAGGAACAGCATTTGGAGGTTAGCTGCATGTGTATAAAATAGGATGGGGTTTTGTTGGGCACCGATATGCCTTGAAGTAAATGAAAATATATATGTGGAGAAAAGTATGTGTATTGATCTAATGCATATTTGTCATACAGTTTTCAAACTTTTTCTTCTGCAGACTTTTGTTTGGGTATTAACACTGTTGCCTTGCCTTTCATAGAAAAATTCCACCTATCCATTTTTCTTCTGCAAATGTTTTCAATTTTGCAAAGTCTAGAATTTTGTCATTTGGTAAAGAGTTCATTGATTCTCCTGCTCATCTTACTCACCTACTTCAAGGTACTTCTTGTTGTTCAAAGCTTCACCAAATAGACAAAGCTTTATATATGTAACATGTGATGTGAACTGATGGTGCACTCTTTGTATATAAATGCCGTTTTAGTAAATACTATTTTAGTAATGCATGATCATTAATTGAACTTTCAGCAATCAGCATTTTACAGCACCCATGAAGGATGGGGGGGTATCTGTTATTATAGGGGTTGCAGCAGCTGGGATGGAACTTGAAGCTTCCCCAATAGCTCTTGTTGGGGGTAGAATTTGGAAAGGGTCAGCTTTTGGAGGTATTTCAAACACCTCTCCCCCTACACAGCTCTTCGCTATGTAGTCAGAAATAATGTGTATTCAGTGGTTTAGCCTTCATGATGCCATACCCCTCCAGTAGCTTTCCTTTCAGCAAACATTGCTGGGTGCTGTTTAACGCTTATCATGCTAAATAAAGTAAATGAAACTTTCACTCCAATAGTAAAAACTCGAATAATTTAACTTCAAACTTACTTTTTGGAGAAAAAAAACAGTGTTTTTGACAGTGTAGATCAAAGATCAGACTGGATGTTCTGTGCAGTCTTATCTTGATCTACACTGATTGCAAAAGGTCAGTGAGTCGCACTTAGCAGCTCAGGGGTAAATAAACACCAAAAAGCATCTGAACAGAAGAATAATACTGAATTGTTTTGTAACGCTCTTGATCAGAAATGTGTAGTCAGTGGAGTAGACTTCATGATGCCATACCCCCAGAAGCTTTTCTTTCAGCAAACCTTGTTGGTGTTCTTTAATAAACACCAAAAAGCGCTTGAACAAAAAGATCAATTCAAATTATTTATCTTTATCATTGAGTTGCTAGATATTGTATAAATTTCTATACTCTCAATTAATCAATATTCGAAATAAAGACAAGAGCATCTCATCAGCACACTATACACACACACACACACTCACAAACACACACAAAAAAAAGTTGTAAATGATTTCATGAATTGTATCATACATAAATATTTTGTCCAAAATGATCGAGTTAATGCAGGGTAGTTTCATCGTGATCCATTAAGTCTAATCTTAAACTATACCAACTGCATAAAAACACCCAAAGTTGACCTTGGTATCCGGAGAATTAACTTTTGAAAAAAAACAACAGAAATTGTAGACTTGTCCAAATTGAAAGCATATGCAGATGACTTTAAAAATAGCTCAAATGATCAGAACTGTCTTGGTAAGGATAAAAAACATTGTGAGTATAGTAAAAAATGCTGGTTACCACAATGTGGGATGGGATTACTTGGTAAAGGGTTAATAAGCATTGCACGGCATATTGAATTAAGCTTTTTCTTTTGTTTTGTAATGTACAAACCCCAAGCTTGTTAAATTGGGAAAGGCATCATTCATTGCAGAAGGAAAGTGATCTACTTGCTGATCTAGAGGTGCTTTGTACCATGAGCTCTTAGCTTATTCCTGCCTGAAGCAAAGTTGTGGCAGACAACAGAAAAAAATTCGCATTTCCAAAAGAGAAATTGAGTCTTTAACTCTTTACCACACGACAAAAAATTAGACTGGTCCAAATTGAAAGGATTTGTAGACGACAAATTAAATGTAACTGAAATGATGATTTTTGTTTTGGATGGGGAAGAAAACATTGTGGGAAAAGGAGAAAATGCTGGTTACCAGCATTTTCTCCTTTTCCCACAATGTTTTCAAAAGCCTTCTCCTACAGGGGCGTCAAAACTCGGGATTGTGTGGTAATGGGTTAAAGCAACTTCTGTCTGGTTATTATTGTTCTCAAAGGTTACCTTCAAAGAAGCGAAAAGTAGTTTACTGAAGATAATGTGTTAATCCTTAAAGCACTGAACCTGGCTATAGTTAATTTACAAACAATGTAGATCAGGATCAGGATTGCACAGAGTATGCAGTCTGATCTTGCATCTTCACTTCACCACGTATTATGACAAATGCAGCCTTGAAATTGTATTATTTTGTATGTAAAGGATATCAACAGAGTACAAAGTCTTTCCATATAAGAAAGACCTGTGCATGAGCTTCATGTAACACTGAGAGCACAAAGCGCTTGAGATGTTTCGTGAAGCTTGTGCCCTGGTCTTTCTTATACAGAAAGGCTGACCGGCCCCGCCACTCGGGGCCTTAGAAATTGGTGGCTGCCTTCGCCTCTGTGGCATATGGGTGGTAAAAGTCCCCAGAAACAGAGGAGACCGATAATGATAAAACTAAAATTAATAAAACAGGTCCAAAATAATTCAATTCAAAGTAAATATTAGAAAAAAAATAACAATAACAAAATCAACCTAAATATGAAAATAAAAACACTAAAGTCAATACAACTAGATATTTCTAGAAAATATTAACAAACCCAAAATTAAAACATAAAAGTGGCTGAAGAACAAGACAAATTAAGATCAAATGATTTCCAAAACAAATTTTTCATTCCAAAAGTGATTTTTTATTTATTTTTTGAAAACATATCTTTCCTATACACTTTCCTGTCTCATATACTAACATGCTCATTTGTGTGTGTATCATCTGTGCCAGTGGGTAGCACACTGGACGAAGAGTATAACAACATGTGTGTATAAAATCTATGTTTTGTTCTTGTATTCGTCAACACCTTTTCCAATCTCTAGCACTATATGTTTGAAGAATTTGAAACATTTGGCATACTTGTATTTAGAACCTTACCTACAACTAGAGATCTACAATGGGAACTCTAGTAAGCTCTAAGTCATCAGCTCTAATCATTAAAGTTATCATGCTAACACTCTATATCTAAAGCTTTCTTGATTGAAAATATTTCATTGAGCAAACTTTCTTCTGATAAAAGATTTCTGTCTTTGATTCAGAAGCCACTTGTTTGCCGTGGGTGGCATCTCGTATGCCGGAAAAGGGGATCCTGGTAGTTGAGAGTGCCCAGGGATCTCCAGCACTCAACACACTGCTTTGGCCCTGGCCTCGGATAGACGAGAGGGATGGTCTCAATTGGCTCGGTCGTGTCTAGCTTTTAGGATTACATACTTTTATCTATATTTCTTTCTTTGTATCTTATGATACCAACTGGGTTAGATTTTTTCTTTTTTCTTATCTTTTACATTGTTTTCCTTTATAAAGCGGCGGCTGATGGGCTAATTAATAGACCTATAGTTTCTCTTCGCTTAAGGTTTGTTAAGTATAATAGCTATGTAGCTCTGGCGTTGGAAATAGGAAACCCATTTCCATTAGACGTCCCCTTGTAGGGCTCCGAGGAGGATGGAGCGCATAGCTATTGAAATTACACTATCAAAATCATGGCTTCCCAAAACAAAAGACCCTGACCGAATAACGAAAACGAAACGTCTTACTTAAACAATACAAAGTTCTTGGTTATTAAAAGTGAGGAGGCAAAGCCCATCACATCTCTGTCTCCCTTCATAATAGAAAAACAGACAGAAAGTTTGATAGGCACTCCAAAATCAGTTAAAAAATTAAAAAACGAACTACTACTCGTTGAAACATCAAGAGCAAGTCAAGTTGAATCTCTATTAAAAGTGAAAAAGTTTTACAACTTGAAAGTCTCAGTCTCAGAACACAACTCACTTAACAAATCCAGAGGAATTGTGAAAGACAGGGTACTGAAAGGAGAAACAGAGGAAAAAATTGTTGAATATCTTGCACCGCAAGGAGTTGTTGCGTGCAAGAGATTCAAAATAAAAAAAGATAATGTTCAACTTGAAACCAATACACTACTCCTCACTTTTAACACCACCACTTTGCCTCAGAGTATTAGAATCTTTTATCGTACAGTACCAGTGGAACAGTTCATCCCAAATCCTTTGCACTGTTTTAATTGTCAAAAATTTGGACACCACGAAGACAACTGCAAGCTCACAGATGCAGTAATCTGTGATAGATGTGGTGAATCCAAACACACATCTAGCATCTGCCAAAGACCTTTCAAATGCGTAAATTGTGGTAAAGATCACAGTGCAAGATCAACCAACTGTGAAGTCTGGAAAAGAGAAAAAGAAATTATGAGAATTAAAACAGTAAGAAAGATTTCTTACTTTGAGGCAAAAAAACAATATGAGACAGCTTTTGAACCTAGGTACTCTAAGATAGTTCAATCAGCAACAGCAAAACCTCAGACGAGAACTTGTGGGACACAGTATGATCCCGTGGATTTTGAGCAAGGCGCTAAACCTTCCTGCCCGCCCGGGTGGCTCAGTGGTGAGCGTGTCGGACTCATGACCTGGTGGTTCTGAGTTCGATACCCGGTTGAGGCGAACTTTCTTTCCGGCGTATTTTCGCCTCTCACCTCTGCTGAAGCATGTGAGAAAAGTAGTCGGTGGCTTTGGAAAGGAAGCTGTGTTAGTACTGGTGTGAGAAAGCCAGGAAACACATGTGCGTCATCGACCGCCATGATATGACCTTAGCTGTTAAAGTGGCGTTAAACCCCAATACAACCAACAACCAACTAAACCTTCCTCGAAATCTACGTCTCCATCTGTCCAACCACCTCGAACATCTGAAACAGGTTCAAAATCTAACCAAACAAAAGACTCTAGTAGATCAAGATCAGCTTCTAGAGCTAATTCATGCCCCACATCACCAAATAAAAGCCAGAAAAATAAACCAGATAAAAAAGAAAAAGATAAACAACAATCAAATAGACAGAAGAAAGGGTCACAGGATCCTATTAAGCTGGCAAATAAATTTGAAAGTTTAGAAGATATGGAATTGGAAATTGACTCCTCAGTCAAATAACTTTTAAGTAAATTCAAACTCCCAATATACAAGTATAATGGGTCAAAACTCAGTTTTACAATGGAATTGTAGAGGTCTAAAAGCCAACTTTAATGAACTACTAATTCTTTTATCTTTATTAAATCCACAAATTTGTTGTCTTCAAGAAACTTTTATAACCCCCAATGATAACTTGGAAGTTCGCAATTATTTTTCCTATCACTACATACATAATGATTGCCAAAGAGCATCTGGTGGTTCTTCTATCATAATACATTCTACGGTACCTCATCGTAAGATAGACTTAAACACAAATCTACAAGCAATAGCAATAAAAGCATCTTTAAATAAAACTATAACAATATGCTCTATCTATATCCCACCAAATAAAAGAATAGATCAAAATGATTTAGAAAATCTTTTACTACAACTACCTCAACCTTACATCATATGTGGTGATTTTAATGGACATAGCGAATTATGGGGTTGTTCAGATACCAATGATAGAGGTAAAATAATTGAAGATTTCATTGCAGAGAATAATTTATGTCTATTAAATTCCAATCAACATACATACCTGCATCCTGGATCAGGTTCTTTCACAGCAATAGATCTTTCACTTTGCCATCCTTCCTTGTACCTTGATTATGAATGGAAAGTATGTGAAGATTCTCATGGAAGTGATCATTTTCCTATCATTATACAAGAAACTGAGAAAACAGAAGATGAGAAAATTCCAAAATGGAATTTTAAAAAAGCTAACTGGGAAAAATTCAATATTCTTTGCCATGAAAAATTACTGATTGACAATTTTGAAAATTCAGAAGATCCAATGCTTTCTTTTACTGAAACTTTACTTGACATATCAAATCAGTGCATCCCAAAGATTTCAACAAATACTTTTAAGAAGAAAAAGCCATGGTTTAATAATGGTTGTAAAGAAGCTATTAAAAAACGTAAAGACAGTTTAAAACGTTTCAAGCAATATCCAACAAAATCAAACTTAAATGTTTGCAAAATTATGAGAGCTAAGGCTCGACGCACTATTAAACAAGCAAAATGATCATCTTCGAAAGATTTCATTTCTAAACTTAATGCTAGAACTCCCATGACAACCATTTGGAATATGTTAAGGAAAATAAATGGAAAGAATCAAACCATGAAACACTCGCATATCAAGGTAGATGACAAAAACTATGAAAGTAAAGAAGAAATCGCTAATATCCTGGGTAAAACTTTCAAAACAAACTCCTCGTCTGCAAACTATAAACCACAATTTAGAAAACATAAGCAAGAAGCAGAAATGGAAGAACTTAATTTTGAAACGGATACAAATGATAACTACAACTTGCCTTTCACACTATCGGAACTTGAAAATTCTCTAAAAAATGCTCATGATTTTGCTGCAGGTGCAGATGAAATACACTATCAACTTTTAAAACATTTACCTCGTATTTCATTACAAACTCTGTTAAACATTTTTAACATTATATGGGAACAAGGCACCTTCCCGAAAAGTTGGTCCAAAGCTACAATCATTCCAATTCCTAAGCCAAATAAAGATCATACAAATCCAACAAATTATAGACCCATAGCTTTAACTAGTTGTATATGTAAGACCATGGAGAGAATGATAAACAATAGACTTAATTTTTACCTGGAATCCAATAATATTATATCGGAACATCAATCGGGGTTCCGAAAAAACAGAAGCACGACAGATCAGTTAGTACGATTAAAATCTTTTATCAGAAATGCTTTTGTAAAGAAACAACAAGTAGTTGCCATATTTTTTGATCTAGAAAAAGCTTATGACACCACATGGAAACATGGCATCTTAAAAGATATTCATAAAATTGGATTAAGGGGAAATCTACCTAAGTTTATTTCAAACTTTTTATCAAATAGATGTTTCAAAGTTAAGGTAGGCACATCTTTTTCTGATGACTATGAACAAGAACAGGGAGTTCCTCAAGGAAGTATCCTCTCACCTACTCTGTTCAATATCAAGATGAACAATATTGTAAAATGTTTAGATGACGATGTGAACTGTTCCTTATATGTGGATGATTTTTTAATATGTTACAGGTCCAAAGATATGAAAACAATTGAAACTAAGCTTCAAAATAATTTAGACAAAATTGAGAAATGGACTTTAGAAAATGGTTTTAAATTTTCCAAGACAAAGACAAACTGTGTACACTTCTGCCAAGAGCGCAGGTTGCACTTGGATCCATCATTGAAAATATATAATAGTCCAATTCCAATAGTAGATCAAGCAAAATTTTTAGGAGTTATCTTTGACAAAAAACTTGCTTTCATTCCACATATTAATGCTTTGAAACTGAAATGTCAAAAAGCTTTGAATGTTTAAAAGTACTTTCCCACTCTGACTGGGGAGGAGATAAAAAAACCCTTTTAAATCTATACAGATCTCTAGTACGCTCAAAACTGGATTATGGATGTATTATATATGGCTCTGCAAGGAAAAGCTACCTAAAAAAGTTGGACACTATTCATCATCAGGGTCTTTGGTTAGCTTTGGGAGCTTTCCGTACGTCACCTGTCACAAGCTTGTATTCAGAGGCCCAGGAGCCATCCTTATATGATAGAAGGAAAAAACTGTCCTTACAGTACGTAACTAAACTGGCTTCAAATACAAAGAATCCGGTTTACAATGACATTTTTAATTCACCAAAGAAAATACTTTTTCAAAATAAACCTAATTTTATCAAACCACTTGGTCTAAGAGTTGAACCTCTTCTTGATGAATCAAATATAAATGTAAAGAATATTAAGCCCTTTAAACTTCCTGTAAAAGAGCCGTGGACCATAGATCCACCAAATATTATTTTTGATCTCAACGTAAATAAGAAATCAGTTACAAATCCATTATTTTATCAAAATAAATTTTTAGAAATCAAATCACAGTATAAAGATTACATTTCAATTTATACTGATGGTTCGAAACAAGATAATAAAGTTGGTTGCGCTTCAGTACACAAGCAAGAAACTGCCAAAATAAGACTACCAGATCGTAGCTCTATTTTTTCAGCAGAAGCTGTGGCTTTAAACATTGCTCTCTGTTCAATAGAAAACAATAATAACAAGAAATTCATAATTTTTTCTGATTCAATGTCAGTTTTACAATCTTTAAAACATCCTGATGACCCAAATCCATTGATTCAACAATTTTTCAGAAATATGTTTATTTAAGTAGATCAAAGTCAATAATATTCTGCTGGATACCCAGCCACATTAATATAAAAGGTAATGAAATAGCTGATCAAGAAGCAAAGGATGCCGTAAATATGAACATAGCAAACATAAAAATTCCTTATACTGACAGAAAACAACAAATAAATGAATTTATCAAGTCTGAATGTCAAATTAAATGGCAACAATGTTTTAACAACAAGCTTTTAGCGATCAAGCCAAATTGTAATGATAAATATGAATTTTATTGTAACCGAAAAAGTCAAGTAATTTTAATAAGATGTTGTGGGACACTCAAGGTTTTCACATGTGCATCTGTTAAATAATGAGAGAGCACCACAATGTATAAACTGTAATGAGCCTTTAACTATAAAACATATTTTATTAAACTGTAAAAATTTCGATCGTATACGGTCAAAACATTTTAGTGTTGATAGCTTACAAAACTTATTTTTACATGTACAACAGAATAACATTTTAGAATACCTAAAAGAGATAGATTTTTATAATAAAATATAGACTTTCAAATTAACATTTTATTGTTCAATTTCTAATTATTATCTTCATGCGCGCTAAATGACCACAGCTATCGATGCACCTTAAAACACCAATTAATAAATAATAAATAAATAAACAGAAAGGCTGATGTATGTGGTTGATATCTGACTTAAATGCCAGCTAATGGCTAAACCATAATATTGAAAATTCTGGACCTGTTTGAATAAAAAAGAAGAGAATAACATGTTTTTATCACAAACAACTTTCTGGTGTTTCTTATTTATTTTCATACTTGAATATTAATGAATCATGGCAAGAAAATTCACTTTATAACCACTGACCCTGCAATATCTTATTTATTTGTGCAGGTTTGTTATTGCTACACATGTGAATTCAGTGCTCAGTAAAGGTTTGAATAGAGCACAGGACAACTCATCTCAAAATTGATTCTAATCATTCGACGAGGGGGGGGGGGGGGCAATTCATTTTACATCTTGTTTGATTTCTTGAGACTAACTGTCCTGGGTCAGTCCAAGAATGAGAGTGCTTCTAACCATGCTTTCCTGGCTTTCTTGCACTAAGAAAAAAAACACAAGCATTTTTGCTCTAGAGGCTAAGTATTTCACCATGGACAAATGAACAGTTGTTCACATCAGAAATAAGATGCATGAAACTAAAACAACAAATCTGCAGACATGCTTTTTACATGCATAGGTGATTAACTTTCTCTCACTTATGCTTTGTCACACGGATGCAAAACCAGAACAATGTTAAAAATGTTTAGGGTTTGGATGAATTATTGTAAAAACATAAGGGTGACATTATGTGAATAGACACATATGAAATGCACCTTTCTAACAATGTTTTAACTGTTGTCCTAAATGTGATAGGACATGTTTTTAAATAGGAAGGAACAGATTGTTTAATGATCTCTTAAAAAAAAAAAAAAAAAATCATCAGTAAAAATCATGTTAAAATCTGTTCAGAAACATATTTGGAAGATTCTTCCCACTTTTTAACAAATTCTCAAACATAATCAAGGTCGAGAGAGTACAAGTGCCCTTCACGACCCTCTGCAAACCTCTGGTCCGTCAGTGCACATGGACAGGTCTTTCTTATACATGAGCGGGTCCTTCAACCATCCACAGAAAAACCTGTCCACATTCATAGATAGACCTGCGCTCATGCATTCAATTCTTAAAATGGGATGTTCTGATAACAAGAGAGGTTGTCCAAACAAAGGAGCTGGTTTGTAATGACAGAGAATGTCCATTTCATTTATTCAGCCCTATAAGGGTTAACCTTAACATGCCCCAAGTTTTAAAGACCCTGTGAAAGAAGCCTTTGAAAACATTGTGGGAAAATAAGAAAATGCTGGTAATCAGCATTTCCTGCTTTTATAACAATGTTTCCTACCATGTCATAGACAAATTCAACATTTGAGCCACATTTAAACTGTAGTCTGCAAATGCTTTTAACTTGGACAGGTCTACATTTTTGTTGTGTGGTAAAGAGTTAACTTGTCCATCTTCATTTTTGACCAGATAACATGATATCTGACTTCCCCGAGTCAAAAACATTTGCAGACAACAAAATGAATGCTACTCAAATGATGGGATTTTAAAGTGGAATGGAAGAAAATGTCATGAGAGAAGGAGAAAATGCTGGTTACAAGCATAATCTCCTTTTCCGACAATGTTTCAGAGGCCTTCTTCCTCAAGGCCATTAACATAGATTGTTAGGTAAAGGGTCCAAATATTTACAGACATCATATTAACTCTTTACTAGAAGACAAAATTTTAGACTGATCCAAATTAAAAGTCATGGCAGAATTGCAGAAGACAAATAGGGTTCAAACGATGTGATTTGTCTTTTAAAAGGTTGAGAAAAGATTGTGAGAAAAGGAGAAAATGCCATTCGTAGTATTTTCAAAAGCTTCGTTTCTCAGGGTTGTAAAATATTAGGATTGTTTGGTTAAGTGTTAAACGTGTTCAAACTATGGGATTCACCATTTAAATGAATATCCAGGAAAAATCAGTTTAATATGGCACTGTAAAGTAATATGTTTTAATTTGCATCTGCAAATGTTTTGAATATGGACAAAAAGTCTGAAATTGTGTAGTTTGGTACAGATTGAAACAAGCATATATTGCTGTGCTGGAGAAGGCAAACGTTTTGAAATGTACATGTATCAAGCAAGCAGCTGTCTTAACCCTTTACCAAACAATACCTGGTTCCACGACTCTGGGAAGGAAGGCTTTTGAAAACATTGTGGGAAAAGGGGAAAATGCTGGTAACCAGCATTTTCTCCTTTTCCCACAATGTTTTCTTCCCTATTAAAGACAGAAATCATCATTTGAGCTAATTATACCCCCGCAAAACGAATGTTTTCGGGGGTATACTGGAATCAGCCTGTCTGTCCGTGTATCCGTCTGTTTGTCCGCCCGTGTGTCTGTCTGTGTACAAATAATTGCCTGTTTCTGTCAAAGCACTGGCGGGGGTATTAAGTCACATTCAGTGACAGCTCTAGTTTTAATTATTGACCTCAGATGCTCTCAATTTGGTGTGGTCCTAATTTTTTTTCATTTGGTAAAGGGTTAACTCTTAGCCTAATGACAAAATGTTAGACTGGCCCAAATTAAAGACATGTGGCAATGATAATGAGATTTGTCTGTGAAAGGTCAGAAAACATTTTGGGAAGAGGAGAAAAGCCTGGTTACCAGCATTTTCTCTTCTTGCCATAATGTTTTCTAAAGCTGTCTTTCTCAAGGTTGTTAAAACTCAGAATTATGTGGTAAGGGGTTAAGTAAACACAATTTATTGTCCCTCAGATGCTCTTCTAACCTTTTACCAAAGAACAAAATTTTAAACTTGTCCAAATTAAAAGCAAGTTAGCAAATATTTCTTGTATTTCAGAGGTGTCCACAAAGTACTTACAAGCTCTTACTGTATTGTAAATTTCAGGTTGGAAGAGTGTTGACAGTGTCCCAAAGTTAGTCGATGAATACATGAAAAAACAACTGATGGTCGATGAATTTATCACACATACAATGCCCCTTGAGGAAATCAATGTTGCATTTGACCTTATGCACCAGGGAAAGAGGTTAGATGTTTCACTCTTTTATTAGATTTTACTCACAGAATGCCAACTGAATGATATAGAAACTGCCAATCAGGCAAATCAGAGAAATTATCAAGTAAATTAACTCGGCCCACTGTTCCACTGGCCAAAGGCAGAAGCAACAGCAAGCAGATTGCTTTTCGAAGGTTTGGTCCAGTCGGTGATAGACACTCATTGCACGTCTAATATTGATTTCCAAAATTTTAGTTATTCTGATAAAATCATCATCTTTTTACAGCAAGCTTATATAAATATGATAAAACTTTTAAACACTGAACTTTTGATAAAGTGAAAATAGATTCATGTGAATTGATTTGCCCAGAAAATAGTAATAGTAGTTGGACATTTTGCAGT
This sequence comes from Hippopus hippopus, assembly GCA_946811185.2. NCBI lineage: Eukaryota > Metazoa > Mollusca > Bivalvia > Cardiida > Cardiidae > Hippopus > Hippopus hippopus. The sequence continues at coordinate 14,096,642 of OX328096.1, forward strand.
TCATCCTTAAAATTGCATCCAAAAAGCTGTGGTAATCGTGATAGTGTGATATTGATAGTGTGATAAAATGGTACCTGTTGTATCTCCCATAATATATGATTTTGAAAATGGGTCAAAAATGGGTCACAACGTGGCAAAAACTAGGTCACATAGATCTTATAAACACCTTGTGTACACTCTTGAGGCCACAGTTTCAGTCCATATAACTCGCAAGAGATTGAAAATAAATAGAAAATTTTGGGTCAAGAAGACTCGGGTGAACGACTGTAGGGCCATCATGGCCCTTTTGTTTGACTTGCTGAATTGAAAATTGAAGTTGTGTCTCACTTAACACAGCTAAGAAAGTTCAGGGGGTCCTGCTTCCCTAGTTCTGTGTATGAGATGCAGAAAATGTGTGTCTATTAGTAGCCTAGGCATGGATAATTTAAGGATTGCTGATTACTTCATTTGTTTATGTATGCGGTTTATTTGTGCATGCCTTCATATTTATGTTTATCAGTATTCTGTATGTCCTTTTACTATTTTTGCTCTTCCAATTTCAGTATCAGAGCTGTAGTCAAATTGGAAGACTAATTTGAAGAGGCAAAGAACCAAAGAGTATAAATGTGTAATCTAGTGGATGTTACCATGTAACCAATGTGTTACGAGTCATACTTACAATGCATTTTTTTTTTTTTTTTTTTCTAAAATGGAGCCATGCTCTGGCAAAAGGGGACTTAATGCATCTCTGTGATGCATTACACCAAGCAAGCCATCACATAGCAATGGATCCACAAAGTCCACTTTGTGTATCAACCAACTGAATTATGAGGTACTGAGGTCCTTGGACATACAGAAAATTGACCAGTAGCAAGAAGTTGAGGCCCAGGTCAGCCTGCACAGAGTGTGCGGGCTGACCTGGGTCAATATTTTTTGCAGATGCATTTAGCCCCCTTTTCACAGAGCATGGCTCAGATATTCAGTTTGTTTTCCTATATTATTCTGTAGCTTGTTCTCCATGCCCTTTTCTCTTTATCTCCTATAACCTCCTCCCCTATAACAGGTTTTAAACTCTTCTACATTCAAAACATCTGTAAATGACAAATTCAATATTGTTGTAAATGAGAAGTTTTCTGATAGGGTAGACAACATTTTCAGAAAGAAGAAAATGCTTGAAGCATTAAAAAAACGCTAGAAGCATTTTAACCTTTCTCCACAGTGTTTTCATAAGCTTTGTCCCATAGGGTTGTGAAAGCTCAAATTGTGTGATAATAGGTTAAGTGTCTTTTTAGCTCACTTGAGCAAAAAGTGCTCAAGATAAGCTTTTGTGATCATGCTATGCCTGTCATCTGTAGAGATTTGTATGGGCATTAACAATATTTATTACCTTGTGTGCTCTCTAGAGCCCTCGTTTTTGGTTTAATACTCATAAAAGTTGGTCAGAATATTTTGCATTGATAACGTCTTAGACAAGGATGAAACTAATTCATTCCATGCCAAAAAACTAGGTAACTAGGACGAATCTCAGGAACACATTTTGGGCACTCATAGAGGCCACATTTGAAGTCCAATACTGATGGAAGTTGGTCAGTATGTTTGTCATAATGCTATATCAGACTAGTTCAAAAATAGATCACATCAGGTTAAAAAGAAAGTGACCAGGACAAATCTCAGGGAAACCTTATTTGCACTCTAAAGGCCACATTTTTAGTCATGCAAGTAGGCAGAATGTTGGTCTTGGTGATCTGTACAAATCTTGGTGATCTGTTCTCAGATCTGTTCAAAAATTGGTCATGTTGGGTTAAAAAGAAGGTCACGTGGAAAAGTCATAAAAAAAATCTTGTGTGCCTTCTAGAGGCCACATTTGAAGCCAAATACTCATCAAAGTTGAGCAGAATGTTTGTCTTCATTATTTTTCAGACAAAGTCAAAAATAGGTCACTTTAGTTCAAAAAGTATGTCACTTGGACGAATCTCAGAAATAATTTTGTGCACTCAAGAGGCCACCTTTTTAGTCTTATACTCATGAAAAATAGAATGTTTGTCATGATGATACTGCCCAACAAGTTCAAAAATAGGTCATGTAGGATCAAGAAGTAGTTCACATCAATAGATTGTAGTAAAACCTTATGTACACTCTAGAGGCTATATTTGATGTTCATTACTCATGCAAGTTAGTTAGAATGTGTGTTTTGATATCTTAGACAAGTTTGAAAATGGGAAAAAAAGAAGGTCACTAGGACAAACACTCAGAAAAATCTTTTATACACTCTAGATGCTACATTTTCAGCCCAATACTCATGTAAGCTAGTCTGATAGGTTTTCTTGATGATATCATGGAAGAGCTTGAAAATGGGTCCTATGGGGTAAAAAACTAGGTCAATGGGACAAAACGTACAAAATCTTTGTGTACACTTTAGAGGCCTCATTTTTCAGACAAACTGCCATGAGAGATGGCACTGCACTCATGTCAACTAAACACACACAAGTTTTATATTGAGAAAACACTGAATTCTCATTTTATACACTGTATATATTTTGTATTTGTTTAACATCATCGCCACCAGGACCTCTTCAACTTTATGAATCTCAGATGGCTTACTCGGGTGAGTGCATTAGGGATATGGCTCTCCTGTTTTGTCATGCTGCAGACCTTTTTTGGAAACTTTTATCACATTTTATCAAGCAATTTCTCTTTTTATTACTATTCTGTGTTGATTGTATTGATGTTTTATAACCTAACTTTATACCAAAAGACAAAATTTCAGACTTGTACAAGTTGAAAGTGCTAGCATACAACAAGTTATTTTATGTAAAATTTAAGATTTGTCTTTCAAAGGATGAAAATATTGTGGGAAAAGAAGAAAATGCTTATTATCAGCATTTTTTTTTTCCTTTTCCCACAGTGTTTTCGGAAGCCTTCTTTCTAGGGATGTTAAAATTTGGTAATGGGTAAATCCATGTTCATTATCTATTCTTTACAAGGATGGTTACAGGGATGTCTTTTGTAAATTTGTTTCAAGAGGAACTAAGATATTGTTAACTCTACCAAACAACAAAATTTTAGACTTGGAAAGCAATTTGGAAGCCTTTGCAGACCACAAAATGAATGTGACTCAAAAATTGATTTCTTTTTATGGAAGTGTAGAAAACATTGTGGGAAAAGGAGAAAATGCTGGTTACCAGCATTTTCTCCTTTTCCCACAATGTTTTCTAAAGGCTTCTTTCTCAGAGTCGTTAAAAGTCGGCATTGTGTGGTAAAGGGTTAAACCTTTACCAGATGATCAAATTCTGGACTTGACAAAATTAAAAGCATTTATAGACAATAATATTGATTCTGCATAGACTTTGGAAGTTGTCTTTGAAAGTGTAGATGACAACGGGAAATGGAGAAAATGCTGCTTGCTGGATGCTCCTTTTCTCCACAATATTTTCAGATGCTTTCTTCATTAGCGTTAGAACAAAAGATTGTTTGGTAAAGGGTTAGATATACAGCTATCTGCTGTACGTTTGTTTGAAAAAGTAATTACTGTGTAGTTATTGTTAAATATATACATCTATCACAAAAACAAGTTATTGTTAAATATTCATCTATCACATAAACAAGTTATGTTAAATATACATCTATCACATAAACAAGAATCTGACAAAGAAAGCTTGTCGATAGATCAGCCATTGCACATTGAAAAGCAAAAACTTCTTGCCAACAATCCAAACTCAGGGTCAACAACAGACAATATAAAAGGCCCCTTATTACAGGGCTCTCTATCTCTTTTCCATATCCAAATGCCTTCTGATGCCCATGAATTTTAATATATTTAACTGTCTACTAAATTGTGCCATATGTAATGACCCAGATAAGAAAGCTTTCTGAAAACATTGTTGGAAAAGGAGAAGATGTTGATAACCGGCATTTTCTCCTCTTTCCACAATGTTTTCTAGCCTTTCCAAAACAAATCCCATCATTTGGTACACATTTAAGTTGTCATCTACAAGTGCTTTCAAATTTAGTGAGTATAAAATGTTGTTCTTAGGTAAAGAGTTAATCTTTTGAGCGCAGAAGTAATGAAACTGACCTTTTCAATTAACGGCGTATATTACAAATGTTCGTGCGCATCCTACTGCGCATGTATTTTTGTCATAGATATTGAATCAAAAGTGCACCGATATATTTTTTGTACATAATTGTAATACTATTGGTGCTCTGAAACAAGTAGCACTTTCTTTTGTTAGTATTGGTGAAGAGAAAAAAATGGGTCTTTGAAGTGTCACCGTGAAATAATTAAAATGCTGCTGAAACAGCGTTACTCACCATACAAGAAAACAAAGGTAGGAAATTTAAAGCTGTTGAAGTATAGCTGTTTCCACTTCGAAAATTATTGTTGGAAAAGGAGAAATCACTCCTATTGAGCATTTTCTCCTTCTCCCACTATGTGTGCTGAGCTTTTATCCTATTTTTTTTCCTTGAAAAAATAACTTCCACAATGACCTTCAACCTTGTTTTATGAAGAAATAAGCAGGTTTAGGTGCCATTTTTATTTTTTCTTTTGTTTAGAATTATTAAAGTGTGGAAATTTTAAGAAAAATCTGTTAGAAAGTGTGTATTTAAGATTAATTCTTAATTCGGTCAAATTATCTCCGTTTTTAACTCAATGGTCTATATATAACATGCGTATTTGTACATTTACCATGCTCAAAACCAGGCTTTTATACATTTTTTTGTGCAAAAATATGTGATTTTTCATTAAAATGATGTGTATTTGTATACTTTTCCTGTTATTTTCCTGTTTAACTGACTATTAAAGAAAGACGCTTTAAATCCAATATAAGCTGAATTTTGGAATTTTGTATATACCTTTTTCGAAGGCAAATTTCTCAGAAACGAGCACGTTGACCCACATCTTTTTTTACTGTAATCTAGAGACATGATGAGCTTTGTATGTGCAAAGTTTTGAAAAAATCTGTCTGTTAGAAAAATTTGTGATATACATCGTTAAGAAAACCAGTTAAAAGGAAATGCTGCTCTTTCGAGATTGTATTTGCCTAAATATGTAAAAAAAAATAGTGCACTTTCTTGCAGGTGCTTTAACTCTTTACCAAACAACAAGAAGTTGGACTATCCCAAATTGAAAGCATTTGCAGACGACAAATTAATTGTTGCTAAAATGAGGATTTTTGTGTTTGATAGGGTAGAAAACAATGTAGGAAAAAGAGAAAATGCTGGTTACCAGCATTTTCTCTTCTTCCCACAATGTTTTCAAAAGGCTTCATCCTATGGGTTGCTTTGGAAAGAAAGTTGTGTTAGTACTGGTGTGAGAAAGCCAGGAAACACATGTGCGTCACCGACCACCATGATATGACCTTAGCTGTTAAAGTGGCGTTAAACCCCAATACAACCAACCAACCAACCATCCTAGGGGTTGCTAAAACTTGGGATTGTGTGGCAAAGGGTTAAGGGTAAAAACAGTGACACAGATCAAGAAATTGCCTAAAATTAGTATTTTCTATATTTATCACAGTTTTTTTATTGGTAGTTTCCAAATCCAAGTTATTGATAGTTTTCTAATCTACGTTTCACATGGCAATTTTTACTTTTTTTTTTTTCCTTAAATGCAATCACTACAGAAGTTTCAAAAATTGCACATGGTCCATTGGTTTGATATGTTGCTTTCTGCAGACTTTGTAAGTCTTACAGCAGATCACTTTTTTGAGATCATTTTTGTAAATGTTATTGCAAAAGCAGAAATTTCTACTAACATTTACTTTCTCCTATTTCTGATGTTTCGTGTGGCTATGTATTAAGCCTTTACCAAACAGTCCAGAGTTTTGAATACCTTAAAGAAGATTCTTCAAAAACTTCGGGAAAAGGAGAAAATGCTGGTTACCAGCAATTTCTCCTTTTTCTACAATGTTTTTGACCTTTCCAAGAATAGAAAAACCACAATTTGTGCCGCTGTCAATATCACGGCAGCAAATGCTTTGGATTAAGACAAGTCAAAATTCTATAATTTGGTATAGATGTAAATGTTTGTTCTTGATGATTATTCATACTTTATGAGGATGTTTTCAAAGCCATCTGCAGGGTATGTTTTTAGGAGGTAAAAAATAATGCATTAATCAACTCTATACCAAATGACAAAATTTTAGATTGGTTCTAATTGAAAGCATTTGAAAGCTGTTTTTAAGATACCCCAGAAGTCATGATATTTGTCTTTGAAAGCAACAAAAACATTTTGGGTAATGGAGAAAATGCTGGTTACCAGCATTTTCTCTTTTTCCCACTATGTTTTCAAAAGACTTCTACTTTAGGGCTGTTAAAAGTCAGGATTGTTTGGTCAAGAGTTAATCTGCCATTTGTATTTCTGCAAGGTTTATCTTGTAGTTATGTTTAAAACACTTATTTTTGATAGTTATTTGTATTTTATCAGGATGTTTGTCTGCTGCCAATATTTTCAGGAGATAGTCAAAGAGTGCATTTATTTGAAGGCATTTACAATGAAATCAGTGGAAAAGTAAAGAATCATGCATTAAATTTTCTTTTTGCCCTAACCCCTTAGCACACAGTCCCGAGTTTCAACAAACCTGGGAAAGAAAGTTTTACAAAAAAATATGGGAAAAGGAGAAAATGCTGGTAATCAGCTTTTTTTACTTTTCACACTATGTTTTCTACCTTTTAAGAGACAAACACTAGCATTTTTACCATTTCCCACAATGTTTTAAGAAGCTCTTTTTCTTTAAGTTTATAAAAACTCGAAACTGTGTGGTAAAATGTTTTCTCTCCCTGGTGGAATGTTTTCTCACCCCTCAATACAGCAGGGGATTGTCTTGCAAAGGGTAAAAAGTTTGTTATGTTAACTTATATATCACCAGGATGCCACCTTTTACCAGGACATGGCTCATTTATTTTAAGTGCATTTGTGATATAATCGGAAGAAAAGCAAATCATGCATTTAAATTTCTTATTGCCTTAAACAGATTTTAGTCATAGTAAAGTATGTATTCAGTCATGCAAAGGTGAAACTTAGCTCTGTAGTAGATGACAAAGTTTTAGATTTATCCAAATGGAAAGCATTTGCACATGACAAATTGTTTCTCAAACGATGGGATTTGGCTCTGTAAGAGTAGAAATCATCATGGTTTTCCCATTTACAAGTTCCTGAAGGCTTAGTTTTCAGGTTTGTTCAAATCCTGATTGTTTTGTAATGGATTAATCTTTAACCGCCCAGGTAGCTCAGTTGGTAGCATACAGGGCAGTGAGAACAAGGGGTAGCTGGTTTGATCCCCAGCTTGGCCAATTTCTTTCCAAGGACTGATGATAGTTATTGCAACAGGATTCATTCCTCTCTCACCACTGGCCATTGTTTCGACGATGGTTATGTGGGAAAGCAGCAAGTGGCTTGGAAAGAATATTGTGTAGAGTACTGGTAAAAAGAACTCCGGGAAAGCATTGATAGGTGCACTAGCTGCCAAGATATAACTGAAATAATATTAAAAACGGGGTTAAACATCATACTGTCAATCAATCAATTAACCTGTTACCAAACAATCCGGTGTTTGAAAGATCGAGAAGAGGATAGCTTTTGAAAACATTTTGGTAAAAGGGGACTATTCTGGTAACCAGCATTTCCTTTTATCCCAACAAGGTTTTATACATTTTTAATGGCAAATACAGTCATTTGAGCAACATTTGTTGTATGCAAATACTGTCAATATGGATGAGTCTAAAATTTTGTTGTCTGGTAAAGGTGTTTTTTGTTGACTGTAGATCAGATCAGAATGACTGTTGATTGACACAGATCAATATGTAAACATATCTTGCCACAAAAAACTTCTGTACCTTGATTTAGGGATATCTAGATTTTTTCACCAATAGGGAACTGACCATTTCACTTAGAGCTATATGGGTATGTCAGTGGAATGCTGAATCATTGGATTCACTCTTTACCATAATACGACAAAATTTTAGACTTGTGCAAGTTGAAAGGAATGCACATGATAAATTAAATGTGGCTCTCATGATAAGATTTGTCTTTATAGAGATAGGAAAACATTGTTGGAAAAGAGAGAAAATGCTGGTAACCAGCATTTTCTCCTTTTCCCATAATGTTTTCAAAAGCCATTTTCCTCTGTGTTGTAAAAACAGGATTGTTTGGTAAAGCGATAAGCTAGGTAGAAATACAAAGATTGAACTATCACATTATGATATTTAGTGAAGATCAGACTGCATGTTCTGTGCAGTTTTTATCTGTGCACTTTCTGTAAAAGCAACTGAAGCTGTACTAAGTGCTGATATTGTTACTATTTGATGTAAGTTGACTTTTGTTTTGGATTTTAATTGTAATAAGCTATGATTGTTAACGTTTTCAGCATTTCTTCCCCCCCCCACCCCCCCATATTTTCAGTGTAGTTGTGACTAAGATGTATGTTACGAAAGATGAGAAAATAAATAATCCTATTGAATAAAGCTATTATTCTTTTTTGTGTTACCAGTTTGGCTCTTCAAAGAGTTCTCCAGAATGCTTTTTTTTTTTTAACTCTTTACCCAGTGACAAAATTTTAAGACTTGTCCAAACTGACAGTATTTGGGGACAACAAAATGTGACTCAAAAATTGAAATTTTTTACCTGAAGAGTATAAAACATTGTGAGAAAAGAACAAAATGCTTGTTACCAGCACCTTTTCTCCCTTTCCCACAATGTTTTCGAAAGAAGCTGTCTTCCTCAGGGTTTTAAAACTCAGGATTGTGTGGTCAAGGGTTAAGAAAGAATTCCTTTGCTTGTAGTTTCACCTTGTTTTGCAGTGTTTGTAAATTATTATACTCCCCCCAAAAACAGTTTGGAGGGGGGAGGGTTCTGGTACACCAGAGTCACCTTGTCCATCATTCCATTTGCCTGTTCATCCATCTACTTTCGGTTATTGTCCAGAGAAGACTACAAAAGTATAAAAGCTGTCAACTTCATACTACAGGTACAGATAAATCACATTAAGGACGAGTGCAGTCCACAAGATCCTTAACTTTGTCTTCATTACTTTTGGGGTTAGTGCCCTTAGTTATTTTTTTTATGCCCCCGCCATGAAATGGCGGAAGGGCATATAGAGTTACCTGTGTCCGTCTCTGTGTGTATGTGTTAGTGCGTGTGTGCGTTAGTGTGTGTGTCCCATTCTTGTCTGGAGCATAACTTCTACATTTATCGATGAATTTCAAAATAATTTTGCACATTTGTTCTCCTTAACAAGTACTAGTGTCATGCGAAAAGTTTGTTTCGATACGCCCAAGGTCAAGGTCACAGTTGAAGGTCAAATGTTTAAATTGACCTTGTCAGGAGCATAACTTCTACATTTATCAATGGATTTCAAAAAAACTTCGCACACTTGTTCTCCTTAACAAGTACTAGTGTCATGCGAAAAGTTTGTTTCGATACGCCCAAGGTCAAGGTCACAGTTGAAGGTCAAATGTTTAAATTGACCTTGTCCGGAGCATAACTTCTACATTTATCAATGGATTTCAAAAAAACTTCGCACTTTTGTTCTCCTAAACAAGTACTAGTGTCATGCGAAAAGTTTGTTTCGATACGCCCAAGGTCAAGGTCACAGTTGAAGGTCAAATGTTTAAATTGACCTTGTCCGGAGCATAACTTCTACATTTATCAATGGATTTCAAAAAAATTTCGCACACTTGTTCTCCTTAACAAGTACTGGTGTTATGCGAAAAGTTTGTTTCGATACGCCCAAGGTCAAGGTCACAGTTGAAGGTCAGATGTTTAAATTGACTGTTCAACCCAGTTTTACATCCTGCTCAGCAGAATTGTGGTATGAAGATACAGTTCTGGTTTTTAGCTCCACTGGCCGAAGGCCAGAGAGCTATTGTCATGGCGTTGTGTCCGTCGTGCGTCCGTCCGTCCGTTCGTCCGTGCGTGCGTCCGTAAACTTTTTCTTTAAAAAACTTCTCCTCAGAAACTATTGACTGGATTTTTACCGAATTTCACAGGAATGTTCCTTTGGTGGTCCTCTTTCAAATTCCTTCAAATAATTGTGTTCCATGAAGAATTCTGGTTGCCATGGCAACCAAAGTAAAAAACCTTTAAAAATCTTCTCCTCCCAAACCGCTATTTGGATAGCATTATTATTTTGCAGGAATGTTCCTTAGATACAGGTTTACAGAATTCCTTAGAAAAAAAAAGATCTGTCAAAAAACATGGCTTTTATGGGAGACTCATTTTCCTTTTATGGTATAAAGTAAAATCTTTGAAAAATTTCTTCTCTAAAACTATTCATTGGATTTCATTGTTGTTTTGCAGGTAAGTTCCTATGGTGTTTGTCTACCAAATTGTTTCTTCAGTGAGCTAGCGAGCTATTGTCATGGCGTTGTGTCCGTCGTGCGTCCGTCCGTCCGTCCGTCCGTCCGTTCGTTCGTTCGTCCGTGCGTGCGTCCGTAAACTTTTTCTTTAAAAAACTTCTTCTCAGAAACTATTGACTGGATTTTTACCAAACTTAACAGGAATGTTCCTTTGGTGGTCCTCTTTCAAATTCCTATAAATAATTGTGTTCCATGAAGAATTTTGGTTGCCATGGCAACCAAAGTAAAAAACCTTTAAAAATCTTCTCCTCCCAAACCGCTATTTGGATAGCATTATTATTTTGCAGGAATGTTCCTTAGATACAGGTTTACAGAATTCCTTAAAAAAAAAAAGATCTGTCAAAAAACATGGCTTTTATGGGAGACTCATTTTCCTTTTATGGTATAAAGTAAAATCTTTGAAAAATTTCTTCTCTAAAACTATTCATTGGATTTAATTGTTGTTTTGCAGGTAAGTTCCTATGGTGGTTGTCTACCAAATTGTTTCTTCAGTGAGCTAAAATGCAGGATTGAATGATAATTGTTAAAAACTTCCTTTCGCCATTATAGAAATATCAGGCCTGTGGAGCGATACAGGCGCTCAAGCGCCTCTAGTTAAAAAGACTCATCCAAAGAACTATGCCAGAGAATATTGAGGCTGCAACCTACCCTTCAACTATAGTCCAGTGTGATAATATTTGATCCAATTTGTTTCTGTCTCATAGAGGAAGTCCAACAAAGTAATTATTATTGCTATATTTCTCACTCTCATTCCTCAAGTTAAGATCTTCATAATCCTGAGTATAAGTAACCCTCTGTTGAAAGATTAAGGAAAACGCTGAATAAAAAGAAGTTAATGCTCAAAACTAGCATTTTCTTCGTTTTCTCACAAAGTTTTCTACCATATGCAATACAAACCATATAATTTATTGTCTGCATATTGCTTTCAACTTGGACCAGTCCTCAATCTTGTTATCAGGTATAAATAATCTTTTATCTGCTTGGCTATATATATAACAAACCTTCTTAACCCTGTCTGTTATCCAAAACAACAATTTTCTGTAATACCTACTGATTCTCTCATATGACATATCTGTGACCAATACCATTTAGCAGGGGCATCCGTGTCTCTGACACACCTATTTCTAGTTGTCTAGAGCATAACTTTCAAAGTATAACAGCTATTGATACCAAACTAAAAATACAGATAGATCACATTGAAGAAAGTGCAACATGCAAGATCAGTAACTCTGTCTCTAGCTTTTTTGGAGTTATTGCTCTTTGTTAGTTTACATTTTTGGTTTATGTCTGGGATATAAATTTTTAAGTATTAAAGCTATTGACTTCACATGTTGATCACATTGATGACAAGTGCAGAGCATAAGATCCGTTACTCTGTCTTCATTACACCCCCCAACCTAAGAAGAGGAGTGTGGTATACTGGTTTCACCATGCCTGTCTGTCAATCTACGCATGTTTTTGTTTCTATGATGTAACTCAAAAGCTGTTTGACCTAGGACTCTGAAACTTTGTAAAAGTGTTGCTCATGACCCAAAGAGGTGCCCGAGTGTTTTTGGGTCACATGGGTCAAAGGTCAAAGTCACAGGTGAACTTTGTTTCAAAATCATTTCCATGCTGTAACTCGATAGCTGTATGACCTCAGTGAAACTTCATGCAAGTGTTGCTTATGACCAAAGGAGGTGCCCTATTGTTTTTGGGTCACATACATGCAGTTCAAAGATCCCAGTGAACTTTGTTTTGAAAATCATTTCCGTTCTCTGATTGTGCTGCTTCAGTGACAATGTGGTGGTGGGGAGTATTTGTCCACTTTGTGACAGTTCGTTATTTTTGGGATACTGCCCTTTGTTTTTTTGGGGGGGCCAGAGCATAACTTTTAAAATATAAAAGCTGTTGACATCAAACTTCACTAACAGACATATCACACTGAGGACAAGTGCAGCTGCAAGATGAGTAACTCTGTCTTCAGTATTTTTTGGAGTTATTGCACTTTGCTATTATACATTTATGGTTTTTGTCCAGACAATAGCTTTCAAAGTGTAAAAGCTATGGACTTCAGATTACATTTTGAACAAGTACAGTGCACAAGATCAATAACTCTGTCTTCAATATTAATTATTGCCCATAGTTATTTTTATTTTGCCTGGAGCATAACTTCCATAGTATAGAGGCTATTGACTTCAAATACAGATAGATCACATTGAGGACAAGTGCAGTGAGCAAGATCCATAACCCAAATTTCAGTATTTTGGGGTTATTGCCCTTAGTTATTTTTTTCTATTTTGGGTTCGGAAGGTGGCAGTCATTCAATGACATGCCACCAGGTGTTTGCCAGCAACAGTTCTACCTCTGTTGCACCTGTATAGACATTCCTTATTTTTCTGTTGCACCTGTAGAGACATTCCCTATTTTTCTTTCAGCAATGCTGTTTGGTTAATTTACCCTTTACCCAACAATCCTGAGTTTAACAACAGTAAAGAAAATGATTTGAAAACAGCATGGGAAAGGAAAAATGCTGGCAACCACCATTTTGTCCTTTTCTCAATTTTTTCTTGTCTCCCATTTAAAAATTACAATTTCTGAGTCCTATTTACTTTGTTGTCTGCAAATGCTTTTAATTACGACAAGTCCAAATTTGTCGTCTTGTGAAGAGTTAATTGAATTAATGGTTTTTTTACACACTTTTTAGCTTGGCCGAATAGCTCAGTGGTTAGCATATCTGACTCCTGACCTGGTGGTTGTGAGTTCGATACCTGGTTGAGGCAAACTTTCTTTCTGGTGATTTTTCGCCTCTCACCTCTGATGCAAGTGAGAAAAGCAGTCGGTGACTTGGAAAGAAAGTTGTGTTTGTTACTGGTGAGAAAGCCAGGAAACATATGCGTAGTTACATTGACTGCTGTCATATGACCCTAGCTGTTAAAATGGTGTTAAACTCCAATTCAATCAAACAACGCCACTTTCAACATTAATTCATTCATATCACAGAGACAACCGACAACTTATTTATGTATTTTCTGGGTTTCACCAAGTTTTCCAGTGCTTACCAGGCTTTCAAAACTACCAGCTGCCTTTCCACTCATTCTAAGTTATTTCTTTATTCATCATTGCAATACTTCGATTTCAGCGACATACTCAAAACAAGCACTGTAACTTCTTTTTCTTTGCTGTTTCACTCTGCACTCATAAAATTCTGTGTAATAACAACCCTCAGGAAGAAACCCATGGAAACGTTGCTTGGAAATAAAAACATGCTGGTTACCAGCATGTTCTCCTATCTACTTTCATAATAATGGACATATTCCATCAATTAAGCCACATTTAATCTTTTTGTTAGGAAATGCATCCAATATGAACAAGTCTAACGGTAAATGAAATTGTCTTGTCTGCTAAAAAGTTAATTTGATGCCTTTTAACTCTTTACCACACAACAAAATTGTAGGCTTGTCCAAATTAAAAACATCTGCACACAACAATTTAACTGTGGCTCAAATGATGAAATTTGTCTTTGATAGGATAGAAAACATTGTGAGAAAAGGAGAAAATGCTGGTTACCAGCATTTCCCCTTTTCCCACAATGTTTTCAAAAGGCTTCTTTTTCGGGGTCGTTAAAAGTCGGGATTGTGTGGTAAAGGGTTAACACTTTACCACACAACAAAATTGTAGGCTTGTCTGCATTGAAAGCATTTGTAGTCCACATTGAAAGTCTTTGCGGACAAAATTTTAAAGGTGGTTCAAATGATGGAAATTGGGGTCGTTAAAACTTGGGATTGTGTGGTATTACTCGAACAAATTGACATGAAATAATGACCTCTATTACCATATATTACACGCTTGACTTATTGTCCAAACCTGGCTTTGGCTAGTGTCGACTGCATGCAGAACTAAGTGAACGTTTTCAAATTCTTAATGCGGCTTATAGATTCATTGTGTTTTTAATGAATACCTAAAATACTTGAAATAAACATGAATTTGTTGGTTTAAATTGGTAATACGTGGCGGGTGACATACATCTAAGATGCACTTTCTGTACTTTCTGATCTTGATCTATGTCATCCGCAAACGCTTCTTATTTTGACTATGGCACAGTAAGGGTCAAACCCGACATTTACCATTGACAGAATTTGCGTATTGTCCGATTATACCTGATGATTTAAATATTCACTCTTTAATTATTCTTTGCACAAAGGTCAATTTCAGGTCAATTTATTTGATTAATAAAGGTTTAACTATTTATCGAACAATTCCTTTTCCCAACTTCAGGGATGTAGTGTTTCGAAAATATCATGGGAAAAGGAGTCTGAGAAATTGTTACTAACCAGCATTTTCTCCCACTCCTGGTAAGTTTTCTACCCTTTTCTCAAATGCTACTATTTGAGCCACATTTGTTGTCCTACCAGGATGTTGACTTTGAATTTGTAGAATATCAATGCTAAATAATGATTGATAACTCAATCATGTATGTCCCGAGTTTCACCAGCACTAGGCTAGGCCATGAAGTGCCTTAGACAAGGACAATCCCCAAACCCAGTACTTCTGGTAAGGATCCATCCAAGTAGTTCTAGGTCCATATTCATCAACCATTCTGAAGAACATTCTTACTCTAATTTACACGATTTTCTAAATTTGAAAGTAACACATCTTCCGATTGGCTAAACCAAATTGATTGGCTAAACCATTTGGTCTAGCCAATCAGAAGTTGTGTAACTTTCTAAATCAGGAATGAGACAAAGAATATTCTCAAAAATGGTTGGTGAATACAGGCCCTGGATTAGTAATCTATAACAAGCGCAAAGCCCCTTGATAATGTTATCAGAATTAAAGATGGTGGTTCAAAATTGAATTTTTACATTATCTAGACTGGTTGGCTAAATTTTTCCAGCACAATTGACACAGAATATCAGAGGATTGGACTGCACTATCTAGCAGACAGATCATGACCTGAACAGGCTACAACAACACTCTTTGTCATGATGGGCACTCTAAGAGATAAATAGAAAGCTTCTTCTAGATGCCAAAGATGAAGAAAGCCTTGATGGCTTGTTGATTTAACCCTTGTAGTGCTAAATAAATGAAATACTGTAATTTCAAAGCTTCGTTATTGTCAAAAATTAAAATACTTTCCAAAGGAACAAACAGTGTAGATTTCATGTCAGACTGCACGTTCTTTGAAGTCTAATTTTGATCTTCACTGTGTGCACAAGCATTTAACCCTTTACCACACAATCCAGATTTTTAATGACCCTGAGGAAGAAGCCTTTTGAAAACGTGGTGGGAAAAGAAAATGCTGGTAACCAGCATTTTCTCCTTTTCCCACAATGTTTTCTACCCCATCACAGACAAATTATATCAGTTGAGTCACAATTAAGTATTTGTCTGCTTTCAATTTGGACAAGTTTACATTTTTCCTATGGTTTCTCATGAATTAAATTATGGGTTAAGCTCTACAATGGCTAATCTCAGCCAAAGTTTTGTAGAAGGTAATGGACCTTAAACATCTGGTTGAACACAAAGGCAGTAAAGTTGATCACTAAAACAGTACGCTAAATCTTGCATAAAAAGCAAAGTAGACAAAATCTCTGAAAAATTTGTCAGTAATCTTGAAATTGCTCTTTTCGTCTTATTTCTTTATTAATGCATTCTCTATGAAATTTAAGTCTTTACTACATGACAAAATTGTAGGTTTGGTCATATTGAAAGCATTTGCAGACAATAAATTGAATGTGGCTCAGATTATAGGATTTGTCTTGTATTACATATTACCACCTACAAGGATTTCCTCCATTTCCCACAATTTTTTCTACAGCCACATTCGTCAGGGTCATAGAACCTCAGGATAGTTCGGTAAAGGAGAAAGCCTCCCTAATACATCAGCAATACAGAAGCTTATTGTATCAAATGGACCAAACTATGTGTGTGAGCTGCTTCTCCAGATGTGAACCGTGTTCAAGTCCAAAAAATGTTAGTAAGAAAGAAATAAGTAGTGATCAAAGATTGCTTATAAAGAAGATAGACAGAATCTTTTTCATTCAAATTTAATATCTATACAACTTGGTTTTACACAGTATTTCCATTGTTAGCGCTGGAAGCATTGCAATCCCTGTAAGTTACCAGTTTAACAATGAGGATGTAGGTGGAGCATTCTTTTATGCTTTATCAAGCATTCAATGTTATATGACACAAAAAAAGAGGGATTCAAATACAATGCAATTGCAATGTTTGTGGTGCCTTAAAATGCAAGCTGTGTTGTAATGGATTAAAGAATCCTTCACTCTAGCAACATCTGGGATTTACCTATAAAGTGGCTTCTTGAATGATTTCAGTTGCTTTTGTAGACAGTGTAGCTAAAGATCAGAATGCATAAAAACACAGTCTGATTTTTTACCTCAACTGTCAAATATTTTGAACAATTCTGGTTAAATCGAACTTGAAATGGCATATTTAAATATTTGTCTAGACCAAATTGCCAATTTATTTATTGAGACTGTAAGGATATAAAATGTTTTCATTAATCCTTTACCACACAATCAAGAGTTTTAATGACCCTAATTAAGAGGGCCTTTCAAAACATTTTGGGAAAAGGAGAAAATGCTCTTCTCCTTTTCCCAAATTGTTTTCTACCCTATCAAATAAAGAACACAAAAATATTCAGCTGCATTCGTTGTCTGCAAATACTTTGAATTTGATCCAGTCCAAAATTTTGCTTTTTGGTAAAGGGTTAAACATGTACTTAATGACAAAACCTTTGTAACAGTGTCACATTTACACCTACAAATATTTCACTTTTTCACAATCTGTATAACGTCATCATGATACATTGAATGCTGTAATCCAACTCTTTGTGGGTTAAACTTCACACTTTTACCCTGAAACAATAAAAAGAATTAAACTGTCACAGAAAGACTTAATATAACTTCTGAAAAGGACCTCAGTAGAGAAGAAAGCTGTTCAAATAACATTGTAACAAACTCTGAAAGGACTGTGTTTGACAAGAAATTAGGTGAAAAGTTTAGCCAAAAGAAAGACAAACAAATACATGAACCTTTGACCAAACATGGCATTTAGATAATATACACATGTTGAACTTGATTTTTTTCATACATGTTGAGTTTTAAACAATATCTTTATTTTACCCTATTTCTTCAGTTAAATTCAAGCAAAGATAAATCAGGGCAAATATATGAGGAATATAAAAAAAATCTATCTCGCACAAAAACTGATAACAATTTACAAAGAATTAACCAAACAATCCCCAGTTTTAACAACCCTAAAGAAGCAGACTTTTGAAAGAAATTTGTGGAAAAAGGGGGAAAATATTGGTAACCTCTTTTCCACAATGTTTTTGATCCTTCCAAAACAAATTTGAATTTTGTGTCATTCATTTTGTCCTCTGCAAATGCTTTCAGTTTTGACAAGTCTACAATTTCATCATCTGGTAAAGAGTTACAAATACTATGAAACTTACCCAGACAAGAGCATACTTGAAATTTGCAACCAATGTTCTATGAATAGCATGGCACTGAAAAAGAAAAGTAATCTCTAGAAACCTCTAGAAACCATGCTCTGTGAATAGGGGGCATAATTCATCTGCGAAAAGTATCGACCCAGGTCAGCCCGAGTGTTCCGCACAGGCTGATCTGGGCCAAAACTTTTTGCTATTGGTCAATTTTCTGTATGTCAAAGGACCTGTATACCTCATGACTTAATCAGTTTTTAAAAATAAGTGGCTATGTGGATCTTTAAGTCTGTCATGGCTTACTTGGTATCATGCATCACAGACATTGATTAAGCCCCCTTTTGCCCGAGCATGGCTCAGATCTAAACAAGTATACCCCAAGTATACCCCAGTATGAAGTTGATTTGTCTGATTCTTAGCTTTCTTTTTTTTTTTAGTGCAACATTTTTTTACCACACAACAACTTTAAGGACTCTTCCAAATTCAAAACATCTGCAGATGACAAATTCACAATTGGCACAGATGAACTTAACTGATAGGATAGAAAACATCCAGTATTTTCTCCTTTTGCCACATTGTTTTCAAAAGCTATCTCCCACAGGATCATTAAAACTCAGGGCTGTTTGGTGGAGAGTTAACAGAGGGACTTTGATAGAACTACAAGTCTATCTATCAAGTAGCTAAGAATATATATATATCCAAACTCTGATGCCATAGTCTGAACAGGGTCCATATTCACCAGCCATTCTTATGAACATTCTTGGTCTTATTCTCCAAGATTTTCTAAATGTGAAAGTAAAAGAACTTCTGATTGGCTGAACCAAATGGTTAAGAATGTTCTTTAGGATGGTTGGTGAATACAAACGCTGATCTTGACCTACATGGTCTGCAAGAGCCATTCATGTCATCAATGGCAGTGAAAGGGCCAGTTTCATTGTTACAATCAGTTGTGGATCAAAAACAGGTGAAAAGACACCTTAATATTGACAATGCAAAATTAAAGTACTTCCTCATAGTCAAAGAGGCAATACGCTTATACTACTATTAATAGTGTACTTTTAGCAAAAGAAAAGTTCATAGTATTTAAACCTTGAAGCACCTTTCTTGACTATAGTTGCCTTTGCAGCCAGTGTAGATCAAGATCAGACTGCAAAAAATATGCAGTCTGATCTATGATCTACACTGTTCCCTTTGCTGAGACTATCTGGACAAAAGCTATCTTGATAATGCTCTTATTATGCTCTTTTTGGAAGAATGGAAATGTCTGTTGGGATTATTCAGAGCTCTAAGGTTTAATAAAGAGAAACCTCTACAACAAGTTTCCCCTGAGCTACCATACTCAGTGATACTTACCACATGTTCTACTGTACATCCTTTTCTGAGAATAAGGCCACCTTCAAAATCTGGGGGTTCTGAAATTACAGCAACCGATGGTTGTTAATAAATTTCTTATAGCAGTTTCATGGTAGAACTACCGGTAATTCATCTCATGCAACACTTTACCTATCAAACCAGATTGATTGAATGGTATTTTATGCCACTTTCAACATTATATCAGTCAAATCATGGCAAAATCTCACAAATTCATGTATGTCCTGGGTTTCACAGGTAAAAAGCTAGGGCTCTGAAGTGTCTTGCCTAAGGACATTCCTGCAAAATCTCAGTGCTTTCAGTAAGACTCAAACTTGGGGCCTTCAGGTTAAGTCCCAAACTTTACAAATGAACCGTGCAAGACTGCCTGATGCTTTAGCAAACAGCCATGTATTTTTTCTGACCCTGAAGAATGTTCTTGAAAATATTTTTGGAGAAAATGCTGAAAACCAGCATTTTCTCCTATTCCTCCATCTTTTTCAACGCTTTCAAGGACAAACTCCACCACTTGAACCACATTTAAAGCTGTAAAAAATAGAAAAGTCTTAAATTCTCTCTCTCTTTTTTTTTAAAGAGTAAACCTTTTCAAAGGGACAAATTTAAGACTCTTCAACTCTGGCAGTGTAGAAAACATTGAGGAAAATCAGAAAATGCTGGTTGTCAGCATTTTCTCTTTTTCCCCCACTATGTTTTGAAAAGGTTTCTTCCTCAGGATTTGTTAAACAAGGGACTGTTTGGTAAAAGTTTAAGCAAGTATGGTGCACTTAGTTTTTATAGGTTTTTAATTGCAAACATTTACGTGCATACTTAACTTTCATAAATGTATGCCATGAACTCTACACTATGCAAATACAACTTCAAATACCCCTACAGCATAAAGCTTTCACTGCAAAAATACTAATTCTTCAACTTCTTCTAGTCTTCAAACCTCCCATATCCTGAGAAAGAGCTGACTTCAAGCAACTTTGGAGATAGAATTGGCAGTAGGTCAAGATTCTGCTGCATATTCCATGCTGGGAACTTACATAATAGTGTGGATCATGATCAAAATCTGAGTGCAGAAAAAACATTCTGATCCCAGCTCTACACAATCTGATATTTTGTTCAGTCTTAACAAAACAACATTGAAAAAACACCAATGACAGAAAATGTGTTTCATTTATTACTAATAGCATAGTTAATTAAACAAGAGCATGCAGGTGCCAACACTTGGCTACAAATGCTTGATTTTCAGTGAAAATTCAAAGTTGAAAAAGGGGTATAACTCAGTAAAAAATACTTTAATGGTTACCTGTACTTGTTGTATAGGTCAAAAAGAAAAAAACAGCTTGCCCAAGTTTGAAGTAATAACAGAGATATTACAAAATGTCAAAAATTTGGACGAAGACACCAGGGCTACAACAATCCCTCAACGTTTTCTTCAAAAACAGCCAAGCTAAAAACCTGTGTAAACACAAGATAATGTCAATGTGAAATGTGACTTTATGACTAAAGAATAAAATTCAACAAACCTCCTCTTTTTTTGGTATATACTCGAACTAGAGCCAGTGATCTCCAGACCCTCTCTAACAAATAGTCCAAATTAAGCTTCATATTACAACTACAATGAAAAGAAAATTATTTGATATTCTACTTTTAATTTAACCCTCCACCGCACAATCCCATGTTTGAACATCCCTGAAGAAGTAAGCCTTTGAAAACATTGTGGGAAAAGCAGAACATCCTGGTAACAATCATTTCTCCTTTTCCCACAATCTTTTCTATCTTTTAAGCGACAAATCCAACCATTTCAGTTACATTTAATATGTCATCTGCAAACACTTTCAGTTAGGACAAGTCTAAGTTTTGTCTTTTGGTATAGAGTGAACACTGTCTCCCGCGTAGAGAAATATGTTGGTCTTGCAGCAGACTAAAACACTTTCAATAAGATTGTGGTGAAAGGAAAAAACTGCTTGGAACTAGCACATAATGTTTACACAAATATAAACAGAATGTTTATAGGTCATTCTTTCAAGAAAGTCTGCACTCAGAAAAATTAAATATTATTGTGTTTATTTGAAAAGGGTTAAAGCTGCTTTCAACACAATTTCAGTTACATCATAGTGACAGCTCACTTATTCACATCTTTTCTTGGGGTTCACCAGCACTAAAGTAGGGCTCTACCCTGCTTTGTCCAGAGACAAACTCACACGACCAACACTTTCAGATGGTAATGAACCAGGATTTCTTTATAGACTGAAACCTTAACCACTGAACTATGTGGAAACTTTCAAATGAAGAATAAAGCTTCTGTCACAGGTATATAATTTTAGTTTATGCTTTTCAGTGGTGTATAGAAATCCAACAGTGAATTATGTCCTTATAATTCACCGGTGAATGTTATAATTCAACGATGAATGTTAGAACTTTTATTTTTGACATACCATGAATATTTATAGAACATGAATGAATTTTTAGCCGGTGAACGTCACGTTTTTTGATGTAGTCAACATCACTAATGATTTCATTAAAACAGCTAGTCCATATTTGTCTAAATTTAATAAATCTATTTCACTTGAAAAATACATGTTATTTTTCAGAATGAGCAAAAATTAGATCTGGAAGTAAAAAGAAAGGATAAAGTGAAGAGCATAAAAGAAATAGGATAATTGTTTTTTGTCGTATGATCGAAATTTCGCCACTCGTGAAAATACAGCCTTTCCTTTTCACTTGATGAAAGAAATTTCAATCATAGACCGAACACGTAGCTACCATACCTTTGTTTTAAGTGTAATACAGCCATTAGGAATTTCCATATCTTATGTGAGAGAAGAATTATCTAATGTCATATGTGAAGCCAGTCTGGTTTTATTCACAGAAGCTCCCATGTATGTATTCATAGTTTTGTATATCTGACCTATAACCTGTGAGACAACATTATACAATAAAAAGAATCTGACATTCACTGGCTTTTCAGATAAAAGTTTTATTGAATTTTTCTATAAAAACTGTTATTAAGCTTGCCAGAGGCTTGCTTTTTCTAGTCTCCTTTAATAACATTCTATCTCCAACACCAACTTTTATTTGATCTTTTATATCATAACCTACCTAACAACTACTGAGTCTGGTTGCCAAGCAAGTCTGTCTACCTCTTCTATCGATATTTGATCTATTTTATTGTAGACCTGTAAAATTTTAACATAGCCTTGGTTAGGCACAATATATTGCAATAATGCTATAAGCCTAAAAAATTAAAATACCCATACAGCCTTCCTAAGAGAGAAACAGTTGGAACTTTTTTAGTTATGCTTTCAGGAAACCATTTTACTTTTCAATTCTTTACCACTTCCCAGAATCTGACGCTGGTCCAAACTGAAAGTATTTTCAGACGACAAATTAAAAGTAGCAATAGGTAAAGTGATGGGATGCTCAAAGGAAAGAGTAGAATACATGAGAAATGCAGAAAATTGGTTACCAGCATTTTCACTCCCCCCCCCCCCCATTTTTTTTCAAAAAATCTTCTTCCTACAGGTCATTAAAATATGAGAATGTTTGGTAAAATTTTTACACATAGAATGCCAAGTAAATGAAATGGACAGTCACTGAAAAATACACTGCAACTTCAAGACTGTATAGTGAGTGTTTTTCACAAAGTGCCCATTAGTAGAAATCAAAAATCAGGCAGACTTTTTTTTTAAGTACCCAATGGGTTAACAATAAGGTATGTGTAATTCTAAAATAAGACAACGAAACAAAACTGAACTTACATATAGACAAGGCATATAAACTCTGTTACCAACAACAACATCAATGAATTCTTCTGTAGTACAATCTTCTCTAAACACAACTTCAGCATTAAATATTTCTGATACACTATTAAGGCTAGATTTCTTTTAAGTTTTTCCTAGTTCCATCTAGATCTAACCTATTGTTCAGTTTATCAAGCATCTGGATTACCAAACATACTGCTTACTTAACTAATTACGATCCAAAAAACTTTAACACTTGTTCATACTGGAAGTATTTGCAGATAAAATTTGGCTCAAATGAAGCGATTTGTCTTTGAAGAGGACTAGCACTTTTACCTATTCCACAATATTCTCAAAAGCATTCTCCTCAGGTCTGTAAAAATGTGAATGTTTTGGAAAAGGTTACAGGAGGTCATTTTATGTTTATTCCACTATGATAGAAAAATAACAACTACCTCTTCTACAGATTACAGTTTTCAAAAACACTGTTAAGAAGCAGTTGCTTGTCAACTGAAATTGTTTCCTGTCCACAGTGTTTTCCATACCATTCACTGAGAATTTTTGCCTTTCTCTGAAATGTTTCTCCTTTACACCACTTAAATAAAACGTTCTTAGGTGTAAAAACAGTACTTATATCAGTTGTATACAATATTATCAAGAGAGACCACACTGAAAGAGTGAAGACTCTAATTTTTACATACTTATTCAATATCCTATTTCCTGATATGTTCACTTCTGAGTATAACACTCAGAAAACTATCTGATGTCCTCTGCAGCTAGATGTCTACAGCATAAAATTAGACCTCATCCATCAATTGTTTTAATGACTCTGGGACAGACAGCTTTTGAAAACATTCTGGAAAAAGAAAAAAATTCATTTCCCATGTTTTCTACCCTTTCTGATAGAAATTCCATCATCTACGTCCCATTTGTCATTTGCGAATGCTTCAATATTGACAAGTGTAAAATTTTGTCATCTGGTCACTTTCAAGGGCTAACTGAAAGCTCTAACCCTTTATCAAACCACAAAATTTTAGACTTGTCCAAATTGAAAGCATTTGCAGAGATCAAATTAAATTTGGTTCAGAGTGTAGGCTTTGCCTTTTAAAGGTTAGAAAACATGGGAAGAGGGTAAAAATTTTCTCACAATACTTTCAAGAGCCATTATGTTAAGGCCTGCTTAAATACAGAAATGCTCAGTAAATAGTTAACCCTTTACACTTCAATCCAGAGTTTTAACAACCCTGAATAAGCAGGCTTTTGAAAATATTGTGCAAAAAAGAGGAAATACTGGTTAACAGCATTTTCTCCTTTTTCCACTTTATTTTCTACCCTAACTGAGACAATTCCTTTAATTAACGAAATGTTTTAGATATTATCTGCAAATGCTTTCAATCTGGACCATTCCAATATTTTCTAATCTGATACCCAGTCAATACAAGAAAGGATACTATATTCATGAAGAATCATCTGTATCATTTTTTCATTAGTTTTTGTAAGAGGTATCGTTGCATTAAAAGATATCCCACCTCCTTTCTTGGGCTGAAATGGATAAGTAACACACTGTAATCAAAAGGTTATTTCTCTAAACTATTTACCAGACAATAAATTTGTAGATTTATCTCAAATTATAGGAAAGCATTTGCAGATGACAGATTAAATGTTGCCCAAATGATTAATTATGAAAATAAGAGTGAAAAAAGAAGAAAATGCAAAACAAATTGTTCATAATTTCCATGTGTCTTATGGACTGATACACAATATTCATACAGTTCTTTGTCTTCATACATTACATGGAGGGTTCCTTAGGGCAAATAAAAGTGCAGAAGCATTTTGTATTAATAGCATGAGCAATCATAAATGCTGATAAAATTGTAATGTTCTCATATATTCCAAAAAGTTCATTCAATTATAATAAGGTAGGATGAAAAACAATGCAACATATACACTCCAGCCACAGCATGAAATCTGAGAGAAATAACAGAAAAATATAAAAGTCACTGGAAGTCTGTAACAGGATTCATTGTAGGTTTTCTTGTACAGAAACACAAACATGTTTCCAAAAAGGTTAGGTCTTTAGCCAACAAAAAATTCAGACAAGTCCATGTTGAAAGAAGTTTGTGGAGGGTAACCTAAATCTGGTTTGAATAATAGTATTTGTCACTGAAACTGTGGTAAATATAGTGGAAAATGGGAAAAAAGCTGGCTACCTGCATTTTCTCTATTTCAAACGATGTCTTCAAGAGCTCCCTCCCTCTGTATGATAAAACTATAGCATTGTCTTGGAAAGAATTAAAATGAGTTTGGGAAGAAATGTGGTATCGATAATTTTTATTTTACCTTGTAATATATATTGGGTTTGGATTTATTTAACCGTATACCAACACTTTCAAGTTCTGCTGTTAATAAGTCCCTGAAAGGAGATGGGAAAAGTCTGTTTTGTAATTAAAACCATTTTTAAACCCTTTACCACACAATCCCAAATTTTAATGACCTGTGATAAGTATCTTTTGAAAACATTGTGGAAAAAGGAGAAAATGCTGCTAACCAACATTTTCTCTTTTCATCAATGTTTTCTATCTTTCCAAAACAAGTATCAGTTTTCAAGTCATATTTATTTTTTTGTCTGCAAATGCTTTAAATTTGGACTGGTCTAAAATTTTGTTGTTTGGTAAAGAGTTAACAATAAAAATCATCATAATTAGCATTCCCTTTTACTAGAAATGTCCCACATTGATGAACACAATAGTGCTCCATCCACCATCATAAAGGGGTCAATACTAACACTGTCCCTTGATCCTGGGGTACCAAACTTTTATAGGAGGATACCTGAAAACTTTTCATTTTACAGAGTAGGTATCTCGAATGTCTTGTTAGTTCTATAACAAGAGGGCCATGATGACCCTGTATTGCTTCACTGGATATTAAGTACAAACCATACATACCAACATCAGAACTTTAGGCCATATGGTTTCAAGTAGAAGACTTATAAAGTTTTCTCTATAAAGCCCATTTGAAACTTGTGACCCCAGCAAAAAGCCATTTTTGGCCAAAGAGCTGTAATTACTTGAATCCTGATAGAAGCCCACATGATAAAGCCACAAGCCAAATAAAACAGGTCTAGGCCGTATGGTTACAAACAGGAGGATTTGCGAAGTTTCCTCCATATAAAGACTTTGTAAAGTATGAGGCCCCTACGGTGGGGCTAATTTCGATCCCAGGGCTAACTTTTTCAACAAATAAAGTTCAGAAGTGATCCAAATTTGGCAGCCCTAGGGTTTATGTTTAGTAACAAGAAAATTTTTTGAATTTTCACTCTATAAGCACATGTTACATCTATGACCCTTGAGGTAGGGCCAATTTGACAGTGGGGCTTTAATTTGAACAATTTTGGAAGAGGCCTGTTAGATAACACAAAAATATTAAAGGTATATCTCAAGGTAAGGAACAAGAAGATCTTTGAAGTTTTCACAATATAAGCCTATGTAAAACTTGTGACTTCCGGGGTCGGGTCAATTTAGACACCAGGGCTACAATTTGAACAATCTTGATAGCTGTCCTTTAGATAAATATACATGCAAATTTGGTGGCCCTGGGTCTTATCTTTAGGAAATAGAAGATTTTTAAAGTTTTCACTATATAAGCCCATGTAAAACTTGTGACTGCAAGGGTGGGGCCTAATTTGACCCCAGGGCTGTAATTTTGGCTATCTGAGTAGAAGCTCATTAGATGAAGCTACATGCCAAATTTGATACCCTAAGCCTTATTGTTAGGAATGAGAAGATGTCAAAAGTTTGCACTACATCAGCCATCGTAAAACTTGTAACCCCCAGGACAGGGCCAATTTTGACCCAAAAGCTATCATTTGAAGAATCTTGGTAAATGTCCATGAGATGAAGCTACATACCAAATTTCATAGCCTTAGGCCTTATGGTTTTAGAACCAGATGGTTTTCACTATATAAACCCATGTAAAACTTATGACCCCTGGGGTAGGCCCAATTTTGACACATGGGCTATAATTTGAAGAAACTTGGTAGAGGTCTATTAAATCAAGCTACAAAAATACACGAGCCAAAATTAATAGCCCTCGGCCTAATAGTTTTGGACAAGAAGTTTTTCAAAGATTTTCATTATTTTTTATTTTTGTTGCCATGGCAACCAGAGTTTGAAAGGAATCAAATTCTTCTAACTTATTCTGAAGAGGACCTAGGCAGGATCATCTCTGTGAAGTTTGGGTAAAATTTGGACATGTAGTTTCAAAGAAGAAGATGTTTGTAATAAAAGGACGAACACATGCTCAAACGACGGGCACAATGCCATGACATAAGTTCGCTGGCCTTCAGCCAGTGGCACTTAAAACTGAATACCTCTGTAGTAAATACAGAATTTTTTCATAATTAATAATTTCTCCTTTTACCATAATGCTTAATAATGACTTCATTAACTTCAGTGGAAAGATTGCAAGTTCCAAGCAACTGCCTCTTTTCTTACAATCTTTTCAAAAAGCTGTTTGCAGCAAGGGTGAAAGGGTTTTGTACCCATGTGGTAAATATTCAAGCAACTACAACCATAAGAGCTTACTTTTGAATATCTTTTTTAGTTGCATCCAACATCATAATTACTAAGTCAGCTGTCCTGGCCACCGCTATCACTTGTCTACCCCTACCTTTACCTGAATTGGAAATATGCTAATAGTATCACTTTTTCCCCAAACAATCCTGTGATCTTATGACCCTTACAAGGAAAGGACTTTTGAAAGCACTGAGAAAAGGACAAAATACTGTTTACCATGGTTTTTTTTTTTCCTTTTCCCACAATGTTTTCTATCCTTGCACAGTCGAATTCCATTACTAGAGCTCCAACTAATCTTTTGTCTGCAAGCCCTTTTAATATGGAGAAGTCACAAACTTTGTTCTATTGTACCAAATTTCATAGCACATAGATTAAAATCTCAAAAACCCTAGTCATGTCCTAATAAACAGCATGAAATAAAGCAACAGTGAATATATTCTTAATAGTATGAAAAAAGTCATAGCACTAAGGGGTAAACCCAATACCATTATTACCATGAGTTTTTATGCCCTTACACTGGAAAGATTTAGATCATCCCTTTACCAAATAAATAAATTAAAAACCCTGAGGCAAAAGGACTTTTGAAAACATTATGGGAAAACGAGAAAATGCTGGTAACCAGCATTTTCTCATTTTCCCACAGTGTCTTCAAACCTGTTAATCATTTTGCTGTTTAGAATAGAGTTAAGGGAAAGTGTGCTACAAATAAATGTACCTTTTCCTCACAGCGTTTTCATTGTCCTATAAAAATAGTTTACTTTCCTTAAATATTGCTTTGCATCGCTAGTTGTGTCTTTACATGACTTAATCAATTTAAATGCAATAGTAACTGAAAAATAATACATCCACTGAAATAAATTTTATGAAATGTTTATAATATACAATATCAAATATTAGAATGACTCTTGCGACTTTTGCAGTCAGCACAGACTGACCATGGTCAAAACCTTTTGCTGTTGGTCAATTTTCTGCATGTCCTCATGATTCATGTCTTTGGTTGTCAAACAAATGGATTTTATAAATCATAGTTATATGATGACTTGCTTGGTATCATGCATCATGGAGATGCATTAACCTTTTTGCAGTGTGACACTCAAAGGTAATCCAATACCTACCTTGTGCAGCTCCTTGAATGATCCCAGGTAAATCCAACAACTGTATATTGGCACCATTGTACTGAAATATTGAAAATTTAACCCTTAGCGAGCTCAGTAAAACCTTAGCAAAAAAGGCACATACAGGTCAGGCTATCTGTTTTCAAAGACATCTACATGTATTGCAAACTCGATTAACTCTTCACCAAACAATCCCTAACAACCATGGGGAAAAGAAAATTTGAAAACAGTGTGGTATAGAGGAGGCAATGCCTGTAACCAGCACTTTCTTCTTTTCCCACAATTTTTTCTACCCTTTTATGGACAAATTTTCTCATTCTAATAACATTCAATTTGTTCTCTGCAACAGCTTTCAACCTGGACAAATTTATAATCTTGTTCTCTGGTAAAGGTAGAAGAAATTAAAGAAATAAACTAAATACTACCTTGGCAGCTTAAACTTATTCATTTTACATCGATAGTGAAACAAGTTCTTATAACTTACATGTATATAAATGATTCTTGCCCATTGCTTTCTGACAACCTCAACCATTATTTAACCCGACATGTGGGTGGCTCCAAAAGCTGGCTCCTTTCATTACTAGATTTGAACCAAGAACCTTAGATGTGAGACGCTGATACCACTAGACTAAAGTTTTCAAAAGCCTTCTTCCTTTGAGTCTATGGGATTACATAGTAAAGACTACATACACTTAGCAGTTGATGTATGATATGTATGACAAATTCAAAACTGAAAACAGGTTGTGTTTACTCACCTCTATGACCCCTGGAATACATGTCAGGGTGGTAAATTCATATCCTGCACTTTCACTGAAGGTGGAGGTCAAAGTGTTTAACAAAGTTGACTGAAATAATAACATAATATGTCTTGTATTAGATATTTACTTTTGACTTGACATGACCTTTTTTCAATCAAAACTGGGATAACATCAGGACAAACATTCTGACTAACTTTCATGAGTATTGGGCTAAAAATTTAATTTGGTAGCCTAATTTCAGACCCATTTTTGAACAGGTTCCAGACATCATCAAGACGAACATTCTCTTCAAGTTTTATGAGTATTTTACTGAAAATGTAGCCTGTAGAGTGTCTACAAGGTTTTTCAAAGATTTGACCTAGTGACCTATTTTTTTGCTCAACATTACCCATTTTTGTCCAATATATTATCAAGACAAACATTGTGACAAAGTTTCATCAGTATAAGACTGAGGCTTCTAAAGCTAATGGGTGATGAACACAGCAAGATCACAAGAGCTCCTTTGAGCAGTTTGTGCTCAGGTGAGCTAAAAATTGCATGAAACTTTTCCCACATTATTTCTAGATGTATTCTAGCTCTAAACCTATTTTCATGCCAAATTATCCCAATTTACCATGATTATATTGCTTTTAAAGATGTCCACTACCTGTTTTATTACACAATGTAAATGATAATATAAAATTATAACATTAAAGTTAAAATTTGTAATTCCAGTTTAAACTCACCTTTCCAACAGATGGGAATCCAATCAATGCTACACGGGCATCTCCTGATTTCATAACATCAAAACCCTCTCCCTGCAGTACAGATATATCAATTATGTTTTATGTTCTACTAAGTTTGGCAACTACCATTTTCTCCTTTTCCCACAATCTTTCCTAACCTTCCAATGACTAACCTCAGTTTTCACTCCAATTTATTTGTTGTCTGCAAAATGCTTTTGATTTGGACAAGCCTGAACATTTTTCATGTTGTAAAGAGTTAACTTTATATTATAATACAAGCAAAATCACAAAAATACACTGACAATTTCTGGCAGGGGAAAAATAAAACTGTTTTCAACTATTAGTGGCTGTGACCAAAATATCCCACAAAATTTCAGTATGAGTAAAGGATTAGACTGCACAGAACATACAACCTAATCCTAATCTGCATCCTCCAACTAAGCACTCTAAATCAGGACTATGAATGAAACTTAGGTTACTCCCCCCTTTATCATATTATGCTCCGTGAAAAGGGGGCTTAATACATCTGAGAAAATTATCGACTCTTAGCAAAGCTTTTTCGCTACTGGTCAATTTTTTGTATGTCCAAGGACCGGTCTACCTCAGTATTAAGTCAGTTGTTCAAAAAACAGATCCATTAGTATGTGATGGCTTGCCTGGTGTCATGAATCCTGAAGATGCATTAACTCTTAACCCTTTACCACACGGCAAAATTTAAGACCTATCCAAATTGAAAGCATTTGCAGATGACAATTTCATAG
The DNA here is from genome assembly GCA_946811185.2 of Hippopus hippopus. Classification (NCBI taxonomy): domain Eukaryota; kingdom Metazoa; phylum Mollusca; class Bivalvia; order Cardiida; family Cardiidae; genus Hippopus; species Hippopus hippopus. The sequence continues at coordinate 14,127,459 of OX328096.1, forward strand.
TGGCTCAAATGACGCAACTTTTCTTTGATAGGGTAGAAAACTTTGTGGGAAAAGGAGAAAATGCTGGTTACCAGCATTTTCTCCTTTTCCCACAATGTTTTCAAAAGGCCTCTTTTTTAGGGGCGTCAAAAGGCGTCATTGTGTGGTAAAGGGTTAAACACACAGTCCCAACTTTTAACAACCCTTAGAGGCCTTTTCAAAACATTGTGCAAGAAGGAGAAAATGCTGGTAACCAGCATTTTCTGCTTTTCCCACATGTTTTATACCCCTCCCAAAACAAATTTTGAAATTTTCAGTCACATTTATTTTTCAGTCTACAATTGCTTTTGATTCAGACTAGTCTAGGATTTTGTTTTTTGGAAAAAGAGTTAAACCTTCTTGCCAGAGCACAGCTCTTATGTAGTACAAATAGCATCGTTACCTTAGCACCAGATTTCCCTGAGGGCTCAAGAAGCTGTTGCCTGTACTTGGCTAGTTTTGCTTTCAGCAACCCAAGATGATACTCAGTGGCTGAAATAATAAATATGACAGTACTGTACTGACTAACTACCATACAAACTTTGAAGACCCATCACTGCACATACAATTTTTTACCCTTCTGTAACTGACAACTTTGCAAAATATTGTGACAGGAGCAGTTACTGTGAAAGAGCAACTGCTCCATTTTCCAGAATATCATCTATAATAATGGCCCAATTTGAGATATGTCCCCAAAATAACACAATTTACTTATTCCCATTCATCAAATATCTTCATATTTCATGGTCATAAAACACCTGAAATATTTTCCAACATATGAGTATTTTACCATGGCGTTTGTCAATGTTTCTTTTTTTTTTTATGTATAATCACGCTAACTTTTTCGACAGTAAGGCCGAAGTACTGTATCATGTGTTTTACGAAGAGGGTCCCTTATACATTTTCTGTCCACAAATTATGCAACTATCAACTATGATATAGAAACATGACAGTTCTACTGAGAAAAGACTTCCAGACTTATCTCAATGTAAATGTACAATGTCATTTCTAAATTAAATTAACAGTGATAAAACAGTGACTAAAATAAACTTGGCCTGTAAACGACGTGTGCATGAAGTCATTTATCCATGGCACAATTCATGGATGGCATCTCCAGAAGTAGAATGTGATAAAGCTTGATTTTAAATGTAACCAGTTAGAATAACTAAAAGTGATGAGAAATAAAACAACAACAAGCATACAAAATGCATGTACATCTGATAGATTTATTTCACCGATCAGGGTTTCAATTCTGTTTTTTTACCCAATGGCACATTTTTGCCAGTGCCATTTTTTTTTTCCCACTGGTAAAATCAAACAGGTAGAATGGTAATTTTTAAAACCCCTTTCAGAAGCACATTTTTGTTTCAACATAACTCTTTTAGTAATTTTTGGTAAAGTTTTAAAACCAATGAAAGAAATAGATTACAGCAAGTTCAAAACATCTTTTAACAAGTCCACTTCACAATTAATATATTTAATCTTTGAACAGTGTCAAATTTGAACACTAGTAGAATCTTAATTTCATGGTATTCTGTTCTATTCATTTGTCGTTGATTCTATTTCATTATCAACACAGGAGAAACCTGCAATGAGTTCATTATTCAAAATGTAGATGATTTTCAAAGTTATTTATTTTGGGAGATTTTCAATTTACAGATGATGTGTGTTCTACTGCCTGCTTGCCGCAGTAAGTTCACCCAATTTCACCAATGTTGTTTTGTTCAGTTCTGTGACCTTGAGTAATATCCTTTTTCCAATTCAGTACAGTTTTAAAAGATGCCCTATGTTTTAAAGGATTTCTTCTAGAAGTTGATTCTTTCACCCCCCATAATTCCTGATGCTTTGCTGGATTTTTTGTTTGTAGAACTACTTGAACAGCTTTTTCAGCCTTCCTTTTATTTTATGTGGATACAAACTTTGTTGAAAAAAAGTTGCTTATCTTTTCTGATACAATGATCAATGTTTGATTCATTATCAGTTACTTGGGTATTACATGGTTCTCAGTTTTTCAAAAGCTATACATTGGCACCCATTTATATCAAGGTGACTGCAGCCAAGAAGTTAACCCAGAACCAGTTTACATGTCTTCTAAATTACCCCAAAATTTATAAATAGCAGTTGAAGGATTTTCTCAGACTCAGTGTGACTGCTGTTTCGAAAAAAATGATAACCTCATTTGTATTCACATCTTTAGTATATTTTATTTGCATAATTTACCTTCAATAACTGGCACTTGCATTTTTTTCCAGTGCTTGAAAATTCAGCACACATTTTTCAATTCTAACTCGCACTCAGGGAGCAAATAATGGTAATTTCAAACCCTGCCGATTTAGATTTATAATTATAGATATCTCCTAAGATTGACTGTCAGTCCTTACTTATAGGCACATACCATGGAAGGTCCAGTACTCTAATAATTTTTCTGGATCATTATTTCACATAACTTTTCACATGTCAACTAAAGCCTATATATGATGATTTTTGTGAAAACTCAATCCTATGTTTAAAAGATTAAGTAGGTTGAACATTATAATTAAATCTCAGAAGAACATCATTTCAGATAGGTTTTTCTTTATTTTTTTTTTTAGTTGTCCTGGTAAGGAAATTGTGGTGCATGTTTTGGAGTAGGGACGAATTTTTTCCGTAGAGCTGGGCCAAGCTCCTGCTTGTGGTCGGAATTCGACTTGCCTTTCATTCAACGCTTAGGTTTCAATAGTACGATCATTCTGATATGTATGCATCATGTGTTATCACGTTTGTACGGTCTCCTTCGCGTGGTTAATTTACATGGTTCGAAAATTTTTGAGGCCGAATGTCTCTATGCGAGTTTGATGTAGTCTAGTTCATGAGTAAGAAACTGTCCACATTTGGTACCTTTGTTCTTTTGGGTCCTCGCTATTTCTTTTTCGATCTCTGAAATCTTTTCTAGTACCCCCATTTTGGTTACGAAGCTGATCACAGTCTGTCAGAGTTTCGCCTGAAATGTGTACTAGATTTTGGCAAGGCTTGGTTCGATGGAACTGTGTACCCTACACTGGAATTAGTTCTTTATAATCGAACGATATTTTTCAAAAGACCCTTCTTTACAATTTGGTAAAGAGTATTTCACACTTTTGTATCAAAAATTTTCTCCACTAATGATGTACAAAACCGCTAGCTAAGAAGAGCATTGAGAGCAGTTGATATATTCAAACAAACCGGGGTACCAAGTTTTCCAGTCCAGTTTTACAACTTCAGAATGAGATCCACCTTTCTTTCACCAAGAACCATTCAAAGATACACCCGAAAGTGCAACGGTATATATAAAATAATGATGTGGAGGAATCATCTTTTCATCACATGACACCTTTATAAGATGGAAGTAGCAAGGGCCAGGAAAAGTCAGAGTTGATGAGCCCAGGCTATATTTATAACTGTGGGCTGATTTTGTTGCTTATGAGGATGCCCTAATGAGAAGTTAATTGATCCATTGGACTGATATGCCATGGTATCACGTATATGCACTAGCAACTACTCCTAAGTTGAGGTTTACAAGCTCTAACTGTAAGTAGAGCACACAGAGCCCATGGTTATTTTATGAAAGTACTTGGTTCTGTCAGAATTATTACAGTAAGAAAATTTACCATATAAATCTGTTTAAAAAGAGTGGGAGTGAACCGACAGAAAAGTCAAAGATAATGTTATTCGATTGAACACAGACATCAGAGCAGTTGTTTCTTTTCACACAAATGTTTAATAGTTGTCTGGTACAGTGACTCATAAACTTGATCATGTATTTGTCTGGAATTGGGTTAACCCTTTACCACACAATGACGAGTTTCGACAACCCTGGGGAAGAAGCCTTTTGAAAACATTGTAGAAAAAGGAGAAAATGCTGGTAACAATGTTTTCTGCCCTTTCAAAGCCAAATTCCATTATTTAAAGTACACTTAATTTGTCATCTGCAACTTCTTTCAATTTGGACCAGTCTACCATTTTGTCATCTGGTTAAGAGTTAAACACAGTTTCCTATTTGATGCTCCATGACATCAGAGTCTGGAAAAGTATATACTGTTAACTTATTACCAAACAACAAAATGTTACACTTGTCTGATTTCAAGGCACTTGCAGACAAAAATTTGAATTCACTTAAAATGATGAATTTGTCTTTGAAAGCATTTTTTTTCCTTTTCCCACTCTGTTTTTGTTAGGGTTGTTAAAACTCGGAATTGTGTGATAAAGGGTGAATCGTAATGTCTTAACTCTTTACCAAACGACAAAATTTTACACTTGTCCAAATTGAAAGCATTTGCAGATGATAAACTAAAGGTGGCCCAAATGACAAAACTGATCCTTAATAGGTTAGAAAACATTGAGGGAAAAGGAGAAAATGCTGGTTAGCAGCATTTTCTACTTTTCCCACAATGTTTTCTCGAGTCTTTTTTCTCAGAGTCGTTAAAACTCCGGATTGTGTGGTAAAGGGTTAAAAGGGTTTTCACCATTGGTTCCCTTAATTTGTCTGCTGATTCTGTAAGTAGGGGGCAATTGCTCAGGTTCTAAAGTTGTTTTTAAAGATATCGTACATGTCACTGTAGCCAGAGTCAAGCCTACTATTTCACACTCAAATCCTCCAAATTGTAACATCAAAGATCCCTTTTCAAGTCTGTCATTTCTTTTTTTCATACCTATTTAATTTACATTGTTTTGGCGAAAAAAGTCTACAACTGATACCAACCATTTTCAATAATCACTTCCTGGAACTGGGGCCTGGGCAAAAGCGGCTGACACAGTACCTGTACACAGTGGCCTCACACAATAGTCAAACTCTTTACAAGATGACAAAATTTTACATCCGTCTTTATTAAGAGCATTTGTAGACAACATTAACCGTGGTTCAAATCATGGGACTTACTGACAGGGTAAGAAACATTCTGAAAATGCTGGTTACATTTCTCCTGTTTCCAAGAAGCTTTCTAACTTAGCGTCAGAAAAAAATGGGATTGTTTGGAAGAATGTTCACCTTTACAGCACCAAACAAACCTAACAGACATTTTCAGTCTAGAAATAGGATCTAAATAACTGCAATTTCATAGTTGCAATCTCCTTTATAGTGTTATCAGCAAAGCAGACAGCATAGATCAAAGATCAGACTGCATGTCTTGTGCAGTCTGAACTTGATCTACTCTGAGTGCAAAAGCAACTGAAGAAGTGAAAGGTAATTTTAGGATTAACATAAAAATAAAATGTTTACACCTGTAAAACAGACACAATTTAGACAGGAGGAAGTACCTGCATTTTGTTTGTTGTAATGTGTTAAATGTTTTGTTCACAAAACTTTTGATTTTATATTTTCAAGATCAGTGGATGAAGAATAGATACAGTCTCATCATAAGTTCAACAAATGTATTAAGAAAACGCAATCACTTGAAGTCAGACAAAAATGGTTAGATCCCTCAGGAAATTTCCAATTAAGAGAAATTGATAAGCAAGAAAATGTGAGTACATGGGATCACAATAATACACTGTTTGTATAAGTTGGTTTTTCTGGAGCTTTCAACAGTTAAAACCATTCAGTCATATTGACAGCACACTTGTTTATGTCTTTCCTGTGTTTGACAAGTATCCATTTACCACACAATGCCGAGTTTTAACAATGCTGGTTACCAGCATTTTCTCCTGTTCCCACATTGATTTCTACCCTTTCAAACACAAATCTCATCATTTGAGCCATGTTTAGTTTCTTCTCTGCAAAATGCTTTCCATATGGATAAGTCTAAAATTATGTGTGGTAAATGGGTATTAAGCTTGGGGGTCTGCAGTGCCCTAGCAAAGGACATTTCTATCTTACCTGTTGGGAGTTAACTAGAATATTCAATTTACACATCCAATGCCTTACAAGGCCAAAGAATAAACAAGCAAACCCTAATTTCTCAATGCTTAAAAACAGAAACCTGTACGCAATTTAAAGTTTGAGGTTGGGAGCCTACCTAATTTCTCAAAGAACATACAAAACAATGCATTGAATCATTACTGCCTGTAGCTACAGAAAAAAAAAACAGAAAGGACCAGTGGTTGGAAGGACCAATGGACCAATGGACAGACAGACTCAACAAGGACAACATAATACCCTTCCACCGTTTGGTAGGGGATCCTACTACAATTGGGTATTAACAAACATGGTTCTCATACAGTTTAATTTATTTAAATTTGTTCTTACATTCAACAAAATCACAAGTCAAGGAACTATAAAAAATAAAAGACATCTGCTAATAAATAGAACATACCAATGTTAAATATGGGTCTATATTCACCAACCATTCTTAAAGAACATTCTTAGTCTAATTCTCAAGAATTTTCAAAATTTGATAAAACACAACTTCTGACAGACTAAACTAAATAGTTAGGCATTCAGAAGTTGCATTATTCTATAAATCTAGAATAAGACCCAGAATAAAATTAAGAATGGTTGGTAAATATGGACCTTGGTATCAATATAATATATTGGACGGATGACAAACATGTATCATTTGAATCTGATAAATGCATTTATTGTATGATTGATATGTATTTTCACTATTCTTGAGCTATAAGTCATACAATCAAAATATATGACAAAGTAAGAGATTTATTTGAGAAAGTTTTAATCTAAAGGATGCAAAACACAAGTCAAGTTACTCTTAGGATCCATCCTCAAAAAAATGTGTAGTCTGACCTTGGATGAATGCTGTATAATTTTTTGTGGGATTCAAATATAAGTGTCTTAAAAATTGTAATATCTGAGAATTTTTTCCTCACTGATTTTTAAGCACAATTTAAGTAATACAATTCAAAACTAGTCTATGAAAGAAATTCATAATGATACATTTCCAAAGCTAAATGACAACAAAACAGACAAATCAAGGTAACAAGACCATAAATATGTTGTCAAGTGACTTAAAACACTACCACCTGTGGAAAAATTTGTTTTTTCATGCAGCAGCCTGCTTTTGAAAATACTGTGGCATAAGGAGAAACTGCAGGTAATGAGCAATTTCTTGTTTAGTCAAAATATATTCATACATCAAACCTTCACTTATGTTGGTTATCCCATTTAACAAGTATAGTTTTCTGCTAAAAACTTGGAGTGATGAGTTAACCCTTACCAAATGACAAAATTTGGACATTTCCATATCCAAAGCATTTGCAGATGAGAGATTAAATGTAGTCAACAATCTTTGGGATCTGCCTTTGAACAAGTGGCAAACATTGTGGGAAAAAGAGAAAATGCTGGTTACCAACATTTTCTCATTTTCCTTCAATGTTTTCAAAAGCTGTCTTCCTCAAGGTTGTTAAAACCTGGGATTGTGTTTAAGGGTTAACGGTTTGTACCTAGTTGGGTGGAGTATGAACATTGTTAGTTTTCAGGTATAGTATTGAAATGTCCCAGTTCATGGTAATGGAACAAGGTTCTCCTTTGCCCACTTCTTCATTGTTCTGACCATATACTCTACTTGTGGGTTGCTTGTATTTCTCAACATGTTAATGACATCACGTAATGTCTCCCTGCAATGAATAAGTGACAATTTCTCTTGTTCATGTAATGCACTATTTCCAATCTTAGTTGCTCTGTAGATAGCATCAATCAAGATCAAACTGCATGTAAAACGCTGTAGAATCTTAAATTCACAGCATCCAATACTATGAGCAATACACTGATTCAAATGCCTTGAAATCTGACAGTCTTTGTATGATTTTTTCTTGTCACACTGAATATTTCAAATTTCATGTATCTGACACCATGTTACAGAAAATTAGTAGAGTAAATAGATTTGTAACTTGTCAAATTTTGAAGTAACAATTACCCCCTGCAGACAACTTTTTTGCAACTTACTGCTGAAAACATTGTGATAAAAGGAGAAACTGCTACTACTGCTTCTGTCCAAGGAAGTCTCCCCCCTTCAAAGCATCATTAATAATTACCAGCATCAAGTTTCCCTTCAAAGCAAAAACAAAATTAGTTGGAAATCCTTAAAGATGAAAAGTGATACTTGTTTTGTTTTTTTTTATTTCAAAGGACTTTACAAAAACAGGAATTAACTTCTCAAAAAGTTACATTACTAATTGCTACAGTTTAAACTGTTTCATCCATGCGTTGATTTGCTTTGATGATTACAACACAAATGAGTATGCAGCTCTTTCCACAATGTTTTCAGTATCAATAACAAATGTCTGTTTTTGTTCTTGCACTTTTCTTACCACATAAGCGACTATTTGACCTGTGTAAAATCAGTCTGTCCAGTAATGGGCCCTGCTAGCAATAAACAAGTTATCTTTTGTACAAACCTTGGTTCATGTCCTGCAATGATCAGCTGAAACACTCCAACGCAAGCACCTCTCTTACCCTCCCAGTATTCTGGGTTTGGATCTAGTCTTTCTAAAACATCAAATGCTTTTGCTGCATAGTAGAACTGACCCATCTGAAGAAGAAAGAAGAATGTTTAGACACTAAAACAGAGTAACTGAAGGGTGTAAGATCAAGCGAAAGAGGAAAAAATTATTCGTAACTCTTCAAGGGCTAAAAATAAAACTCTTTTTGGCTGCTGCATATACAATCAACAGAAATTCTGGACAGTTTAATATGACAGGCTTGTTTAAAAAAAGTGGATTACATAAATCTAAGATCAGACTGCAGATACTCTACAGTCTGATCTTGATCTGAGCCATCTACAAAAGCCCCTGTATTCAACTATAGCTGAAATTGCTAGAAAGCATTGAGAAAGTTATGAAAAGATAATGTCATATTTTTCAATATAATTTTTCAGTAATAATGACTAAAAATAGTTACAGCTTAGAAAACATCACTCTTTAAGAACAATTTTTGTCAGTTACCTTATAACAGTCATTTGCAATCAGTTGCAAAAGACTGAAAGACTCTCCTGAAGTTTCCATTTTAAGGTACAATTCCCAAGCTAGCCTCGCTTTTCTGTTCATGATATCTGTAAAATAATCATAAAATAAAGAAACCTTGAAAAATGAACTTAGGTATGGTATAATGTATCTTTATAAAAGTGAGATATAACTTCCCATGTCAAATATTTTAAGATACAATTTTTCTCTATATATCACTGTCTAGCACACTGAGTGATATAACGATATACACATGATCTTTATCTTTTGTCTTGCTAGAGCACACTTTTGAAAACATAGTGACAAAAAGAGATAGTATCTATAAAAAGCAATGATGCCCTTTGCCTCATTTTGTATTTTTTTTTCAAATTGTGTTCCTATATTTTATAATATTTTCCCTGATCATCCCTATTCTATAAGATGTCAAAGGTTCTGCAAATTTCTTTCAGAGGGATATAAGTTAATACACATTTTCTCACAGCCAGGAAAGGTAATAAGATTTGAACATAAACAAGAGGGCCATGATGGCCCTGAAGTCACTCACCTGAGTCTTTTGATCAAACATGACCCATTTTCAATCTCTTTTGAGATATCATGACAAACATTCTACTAAGCTTTTATAATTATTGGACTGAAAATTTTGCCTCTAGCATGTACACAAGCTTTTTCTAGAATTTCTCTCAGTAACCTACTTTTTAGCCAATCATAGCCAATTTTCCCATTATAGATATTATCAAAACAAAGATCCTGACCACCTTTCATAAGTATTGGACAGAAAATGTGGCCTACAGAGCATACACAGGCTTTTTCTAAGATTTGACCTAATGACCTAGTTCTAGACCCAACATGACCGATTTTCGAAGTCGTCTTGAGATGTCATCAAGACAATCAATCTGACCAAGTTTCATGAGTTTTGGACTGAAAATGTGGCCTCTAGAGCATACACAAGGTTTTTCTAAGATTTGACCTAGTGACATAGTTTTTGACCAAACATGAACGATTTTTAAACTCTTCCAAGATATCATCAAGACAAAAATTCTGACCACATTTCAAGAGTTTTGGACCAAAAATGTGGCCTCTAGAGCGTACACAAGGTTTTTCTAAGATATGACTAGTGACCTACTTTTTGACCTGACATGACCCATTTCCAAACTCGTCTGAGATATAATCAAGACAAACATTCTGGCCAACTTTCAAGAGTTTTGGGCTGAAAATGTGGCCTCTAGAGCATACACAAGGTTTTTCTAAGATTTGACCTAGTGACATAGTTTTTGACCAAACATGAACGATTTTTAAACTCTTCTGAGATATCATCAAGACAAAAATTCTGACCACATTTCAAGAGTTTTGGACTGAAAATGTGGCCTCTAGAGCGTACACAAGGTTTTTCTAAGATTTGACCTAATGACCTAGTTTTTGACCCAACATGACCCATTTTCAAACTCGTCCGAGATATCATCAAGACAAATATTCTGACCAACTTTCAAGAGTTTTGGGCTGAAAATGTGGCCTCTAGAGCGTACACAAGGTTTTTCTAAGATTTGACCTAGTGACCTAGTTTTTGACCTGACATGACCCATTTCCAAACTCATACAAGACATTATCAAGACAAACATTCTGACCAAGTTTTATGAGTATCTGACTGAAAATGTGGCCTCTACAGCATACACAAGGTTTTTCTAAGATTTGACCTAGTGACCTAGCTTTTGAACCGACATGACCCATTTTTGGACTTGTCAAAGATACTATCAAGACAAACATTCTGATCAACTTTCAAGAGTTTTGGACTGAAAATGTGGCCTCTAGAGCGTACACAAGGTTTTTCTAAGATTTGACCTAGTGACCTAGTTTTTGACTTGACGTGACCCATTTTCGATCTCGTCAGAGATATCATCAAGACAAACATTCTGACCAAGTTTCATGAGTATCTGACTGAAATGTGGCCTCTAGAGCATACAAAAGGAAAAAGTTGACGACAGATGACGCACAACGCACGACGGACGCCGGACACAGCACGTTCACAAAAGCTCACCTTGAGCACTTCGTGCTCAGGTGAGCTAAAAACAGTTAAAATTACTTTCAGGGTGTACTACTTTCAAAATTTAAACATAAGTTTTAATTTACAAATCAATTGAAGGAAGAAATCAGCCCATATGTTTTTGACAACAACATTAATTACAAAAACTTTTCATCAATATTACTGCATACATATACTGTCTAACTGAAAGAGACCATTAAAGTGCATGCATTTAAGGTGACTATTCACAGATACTGAAGTCCAAAAATATCAGTTTATTCAAAGTGGAACAAGCCTGCTTAGGAACAATGTTGCAGCAGTTCATAAGAAGTTAGCATTTCTTTTCATAAACTGAATGGTGTAAAGGTATTTCATACTTACAGCATCTGGCTAGCCAGCTTAGATATGTGTAATCATTTTTTATCTTGTCACTTTGAATCAGCAGGAACACCTAGAATCAAATAAAGAGGCTTTCAAATAAAAGAACTTAGAATGAAAGATTGCAGTTTCAAAGAACCATCTTCCAATCTTTTTCTGTTGGATATATATGAACTGGCTAAAGGGGCGTTAAACTACATTTTGACCCAAAATTTTTTTGGAGCAGAAAAGTGATATCTCAAAATGAAAAATCATAAAAGCATGACTATTAACCCTTACATGGAGAAAAACAACAAAAACATAAAGGGAAAAAAAATACCTACAGTGGGACCCAAACCCAGAACAGGCAAGGTAAGGTAAGGGTCTTTACTTAATCGTACAGAAATCATCTTAATGAGAGAGGCAACTGCTTGCTACAAGCAATTATTCCTTTCCAAAATGTTTCCAACAGCTATTTACTGTATGAAGCTCAAATCTCATATTTATGAGCTATTAGGTTCAAGGATTTGTGGGTTTTTCTTTTCTTTCTTGATTCCCTTCAAGATGTTGAGTCATACAAATATGTTTTGCTAAGTATGGTGTTAATGTTTAGGAAAAATATTTCAATTAAAATGCTCTTGAAAGCACATGTATCCATGCACTGCTGTTGTTTTTTATCCAGTACCATGCAGAATAACCTTTAACAGACACCTGCTGCTATGCAAAATGAACAGTTGAAACGTTGTTAAGCTGTGAGACAGAGTGAACCTGACTGCAGTGACTTTCAATAATCTTACGAAGACAATGTATGAGTCGGAGGTCAAACTAGCCATCCCTAGATGACTATCTCTGAGCACTGCCACTTAGCTGCCTTTGCTGCCCACACACGAAAAAATTTCAAACAGTGTAATTGAGAGGCTTGTTTGTGATTCTTAAATCTTGGACTGACATGTTTCAAGACTATTAACACACCTCCTCTGCTTCCTTGAAATTTCCAACCGCTGCTTTAGCTTGTGCATAGTTGAAGTTAAATGTGTCATCATTGTAGAAGTAACTCTGAAGCAAAATAAAATCACTGATTCACTCATTACCCCCTTAAACAAAATAGGGGAAGAAGACACATCATAAATCCAGCTTAAATATGGATATTCATAATGACCAAAGATTAAATATGTGAATACACATGAAAACAATGTAGAAAGAGGAGAAATTGCCTTTTTAATAAAGCATGCATATTGTGTCAAAACAACAACTATTTGAAAATAAAACCATAAAATGTCTTTTACTTTATGAAAAGTAGTAAAATGCTGTAATTTAATAAACAAAGTTATCAGGTCTGAGACCATGTTTTTAATTCCAAAGTTTAACAGTTTCAAAACATTTTGTAGACAAACATGTCCTACAAGTCCTCCTTCCGGATTTTTCTAACCAGATATTTAATTCAAGCTACGCTATTATGATCTAAATTTTGTTGAAGCTTTTCCCCAAAGTATATCATATACATGAACATTATGAGCATGATATACGCATATTAAAATTCAGACAAAATCTTACTTTTATTGAATTCAAGTAAACCAATGCATCTTCAAACTGTGTCAGTAAAAAGAAACATGATGCCATACACTGTCTGCCTGGAATAGTGTCTGAAAATAAACAAAATACATTATCACAATCCTCTACTGTAACTCTTCTTTCATGTGTATGCTTCTTTATTTTACAGTTATCAACATAATTTTTAGAAAAATGTGATTTTGTAACACACTACCCCATTTTGAAATTGAAAGAGCAGCTTTAAAAAGACTCAGGCACAAAGAGAAATTGCTCATAACTTACAAACTTGCTCCTTTTTCTAGCAATGTTTTCCATATCAGTCATATTTCCCATTCCTTGAAGACCCCCTTTCCACTGTTTGATTTGTTATAATGAATAGGTACGCTTTAAAATGCTTCACATCCTACACTTTCATCAATATGTAAAGCCCAGGAAGCTGGCAAGGTTCATTTGTCAACCAAACATGGAAGTCAGAAACAGCATGTGATAGATCTCTGTGTGATTTAAAACAGAGTAAAAGCAAGTTAATGAATGTACCAAGACGAATGTTACAAAATTTACTTGTGTTTAATTATATCTACTGTATATAACTCCTTAACATATGACAAAACAGGTCACTTGTCTGAATAGAAAGCTTTCCAGACGACAAATTAAAAGCTACTTAAACAAGATATCTGTTTGTAAAACAGTCATGCCCCCCTACTGCCACATTGATACAGGAAGTGGCACAGTTCATAAACTGATATCAAAAGAATTGATTGGGAAATATCGACGTCATCTTTTTGATTTATAGCCCACTTCAATTGTTAAACATGATAATCTGTCAACAGTTTGCATAATTATACACACCGCCGTGTGTATACATACAAGATTGTAAACAGTCGCCGATACACAGACTGGGTTATCGATTTTCTTTTCGGCATGGATTAACCTTAAAATCGATAGGGATCATTTACACTCCAAGATGAATATCTGTAAGAATTTGAAGGACCTAGGTCAATTCTGTGTCTAGTTATCATCCGGACAAGGTTAGGTCTAAATATCATTAAGTTGAAGGCCACTGTGACCTTGACCTTTGATGGATTAATCTCAAAATCAATAGGGATCATCTACACTCCGAGACGCATGTCTGTGCCAAATTTGACGAACCTAGGTCAATTCTGTGTCTAGTTATCATCCGGACAAGGTTTGGTCTATATATCAACATGTTGACGGTCACTGTGACCTTGACCTTTGACCGATTGACCTCAAAATCAATAGGGATCATCTACACTCCGAGACGCATGTCTGTGCCAAATTTGACGAACCTAGGTCAATTCTGTGTCTAGTTATCATCCGGACAAGGTTTGGTCTACATATCAACATGTTGACGGTCACTGTGACCTTGACCTTTGACCGATTGACCTCAAAATCAATAGGGATCATCTGCACTCCGAGACGAATGTCTGTGCCAAATTTGACAAACCTAGGTCAATTCTGTGTCTAGTTATTATCCGGACAAGGTTTGGTCTATATATCAACATGTTGACGGTCACTGTGACCTTGACCTTTAACCGATTGACCTCAAAATCGTTAGGGATCATCTACACTCTGAGACGCATGTCTGGGCCAAATTTGACGAACCTAGGTCAATTCTGTGTCTAGTTATCATCCGGACAAGGTTAGGTCTAAATATCATTAAGTTGAAGGCCACTGTGACCTTGACCTTTGATGGATTGATCTCAAAATCAATAGGGATCATCTACACTCCGAGACGCATGTCTGTGCCAAATTTGACGAACCTAGGTCAATTCTGTGTCTAGTTATCATCCGGACAAGGTTTGGTCTATATATCAACATGTTGACTGTCACTGTGACCTTTACCTTTGACCGATTGACCTCAAAATCAGTAGGGATCATCTACACTCTGAGACGCATGTCTGTGCCAAATTTGACGAACCTAGGTCAATTCTGTGTCTAGTTATCACCTGGACAAGGTAAGGTCTACCGACCGACCGACGGACGGACGGACCGACCGACATTAGCAAAGCAATATACCCCCACTTCGTTGAAGGGGGAGCATAAATATTGATTCCATCTTTAAAAGGGTAGAAGACAATTTTGCAAAAGGAAAACTGATGGTCACCAGCATGCTCTCCTTTTCCCACAATGTTTTCAAAAGCCTTTTCCCCAAGGGGTCATTTAAACACAGAATTGTATGACAAAAGGTTTGAACTATATCTTACCACATTCACTTGCTGACCCTCCTACTAGTTGGAAATACTGCTGTGCTATCTTTAAATGTTCTCTCTGCAAAGAAGAGCATTGACCTAACTATTTACCAAACAACAAAGTTTTAGGCCTGTCCAAAGTAAAAGCATTTACAGACAACAAAGTAAAGGTGACACAAATTATGAAATCTGTATTTGATAGGGCTGAAACATTGTTGGAAAAGGAGAAAATGCTGGTTAGCAGCATCCCTCTGCATTAGAAAAATTGACATCTTGCTCGACCTTTGGTCTCGTGCAATATCAAATTTTCTCAGACTGCTCGAATCAAATACAAGCACCAGGAAAGTCACTGAAACATAATATTCCATATTTTCTGTTAAATATTTATCACAAAATGTTTTCATATGTAGATATGGTTTAACATCCAAAGTCTTTATCATCCTCTTTATATCATCCTCAGTAGATTTTTTGGTTTTTAGTGTTTTGTGCCAGGGTTCAACATCATTCCAGTTCAATACCAGTGACAACTGAATTGATGGGAGTCCAGGGTTTCACAAGTACTATACTAGAGCTCTGAAGTGTCTTGCCCAAGGACACTCCCTCTAATTATCAGAAAATGTGAAATAAACAAAAACCTTAAAAACAGGGAATGCATAGCATGGGTGTGGACTACCGGACAACTAGCCTCTAGAATTGTCTTATTAATGGCTATATGTAACACTTAAGAAACTGAGCTTCATTACAGATTGTGCAGTCTAATCTTAGATCTAAACTTTTTGATAATGTTTTGAAATCAGCAAAAAACAACAGCTTTTGCCTATTTCCTACAAACAGAAAATGTCTAATTTATTCAGCATTCTCAGTTGAACAAAAAAGATGGAAAAAAATTACCACCATGCTGGGAATCATTACAATTTAAGAGATGAAGATTGAACAAAAAAAGAAGTTATACTTAAAAACGACTTACAGAGCCTTGTTCTTGACCTAATGCAGCATTTACAACTCCTTTCAGTATGTATTCCTGTGGAGTAGTGGGCTCTAAATCTTTGATAAGGTTATAAGCCTCTGCAATGTCATCTGAAAAGGGAGATAAAGGTAATTGAACCGTCCTCTGGCAAAAGGGGGCTAAATGCATCGTCGTGATGCATTATACCAAGCATAAAAACCATTGTGTCCAACAACCGACTGTATCATAAGGTAGACTGGTCCTTTGATATACAGAAAACTGACCAATAGCAAAAGGTTTCTGCCCAGGTCAGCCTGCGCAGACCACTCAGTCCACCCAGGCTGACCTGGATTGATACTTTTCACAGAGCATGGCTCATATACATATACATGTACCTTCCATTTCAAACTGTTACATACATATGCATGATCTGCTGCACCTTTAAAAACAGACATTTTAACTATTAATTCACACTTGGCATTTTTGGAGTTAAATTCTACACTACAAAGACAACCATGTATCAATTTTGTTGAAACTTAAACGTTCAACTCAATGTCAAAAACAAAAACTGTTCAATCCTGTCTAGTACCTTTCCATATATGACAATACATGTATTTGAATTTTATAACCTTTTATTTAGCTCCCTCTTTTCTGTTTCCTAGAATTTCACTATTTGCAAGCACTCTTACCATGCATCTAGAATCAGACATTTTTGTGGTGATATGCAGACAGTTCTCTAATATATCATCTTCCTAATTATTCATTGACTTCTTTTTTTTAATTTTGACATTGTTAACACATGAAAAAGACTTGTAGTGACATGCATACCCAACAATACTTCACTGTGGGTCATACAGCAGCTCTTACCATTACCATAGTATTACACATGCAATGAAGGAAAGCTTGATTCTATGGTATGAAGTAACGAAAACACTATATGTAAACAGAGGCTGTTTTGAGTCAAAATACAGCGTCCAAAACAAACAGACTGAACTCGAATCCACACTATCCACTACATGTATTTTCTATATTATGAAAAGCATCCTCGATATAAAAATTTTGGATAACAAAAAAAAAAAAAGATACAGAAATCAAAACAACAGAATTGATGAAATTCTTATGTGGTAAAAATGAGATTAGTACCTTGTTTCAAGTAGTATATAACCAGATTCAATCTTGCCTCTGGAATTACATCTATAAGTGGGGGTAATGTTTGCAATGACCCTTCTCCACCTCTAAATACAACCTGTAACACACAAAAATTTCAATTGGGCTTTACAGACAAGTGAATAATGCTCTTTGAAAAGGGGGTTAAATACATCTGCAAAAATTATCTACCCAAGTCAGCCTGCCCAGTTCAGATTAAAAGCATTTGCAAACAACAAAGTAAAGGTGACACAAATTACAAAATCTATATTTGATAGGGCTAAAATATTGTGGGAAAAGGAGAAAATAATGGTTATCAGCATCTTGCTGAGTAAGAAAAATTGACATTTTACTCGACCTTTGGTCTCATGCGATATCAAATTTTCTCACACTGCTCAAATCAAATACAAGCCCCAGGAAAGTCACTAGAACATAATATTGCTATTAGTAAATTTTCTGAATTTCCAAGGACCATTCTACATCGTGATCCAGTTTGTTTTTAGAAAAAATGGATTTTATGAGTCTATGATTATGTGGTGACTTGCCTGATATAATGCATCACAGAGCTGCATTAAACCCCCTTTTACTAGAGCAGTATATAATTACCACATACTCAGAGCACAGATCATTATGATTGTTCTACTTGTTATTTACTCATATAAAATGCTGCGTTAACCCACATCCTGCTAAATGTCAAATATGAAACTTTCAAGTCAGTAGTAAAAACCCATATGTTGCTATTTCTAAGTTATATTTGTGGGGAAAAATATATCCTTATCTGATAGTGTAGATCAAAGATCAGACTGCACATTCTGTGCAGTCTGATCTTGATCTACACTCTCTGCAAAAGGTCAGTGAGTCATGCTTAGCAGCCTAAGGGTTAAGATGATTTTGCCACATTGTTATCAATCCATGACAGGTAAGATGCCCATAAGAATACTAAAATACACAATAAAATCTTAAGTAAATGTTGTAGTTCTTTCAAAATGTTTGACTGCATTTGTCAGACCAGTCCCTAAGCATTAAAAGCTACAAAAGAAGGACTTGCAAGGTTGATGTCAAGTACCACAATTTATAATTCATATTGGAAATGGGATCATATGTGAGCCATGCTCTGTGAAAAGGGGGCTTAATGCATCTGCAAAAAGTATTGACCCAGGTCAGTCTGAGCAGTCCGTGCAGGCTGATCGGAGCCAAAACTTTTTGCTATTGGTCAATATTCTGCATGTTAAAGGACCAATCTACCTCATGATTCAGCCGGTTGTGATACAAAATATGTACATTATGTAATCTCTGGCTAGGTACAATGCATTACAGAGATGTATTAAGCCCCCAGTTGCCAGAACAGGGCTCATTTAGTAACTGTATTGTTATATACGAGGGCAATTCAAAAAATACGTAGACAAGCCATATTACCAAGCTGTTTAACGTGATATTTTCATGACTATCTAATACAGTGTAGCTAAGCATTTTTACAGCTTAGGTCTAAAATATCTCGGACATCGATTTGCTGGTTGTCTAGATACACCATGTTATGCTACAATACCATAGTGACCACAGCGCAGTATAAATTACGTCGCCCGACATTATAAACACCAAACAGCTTTTTCAAATCCTCACCCATCCACTCTATACGATCCATTCCTGGAAAATGTTTTTGTACCAATTCTTTTCGATCCCAGCTAATATGATTCTGGTTTTATTCTTCGATTCCTCTGTTGCATTCATCACATTGTTCTGCAACTGATAAGTATCTTATCAATTTTTCGCTTTCTTCCCTGGCCTATATCACCCTCTACAGATGTTCTTCCTTCTGAAAATGTCAATGCTGCTTGTAGACCAAGGCTCGGCACACCTTTAGCTTAAGCTCTGCTTATTCCATCATCTCTCTCATCTCAGCTGGTGTTTTTCGGAGTGCAACACAGAACTTTATCATCAGACGTTGCTCCATGGCTTTGGACAACATCATGTTTTTTTCTCCGAAACAAATCTGGTTGCTTTGATCAATAAACAGTTTTCAAATAACCCTTGCGAATTTGACGTTGAAATTCAACACAAAACAATGATGTAAGATCATGTTAAATGTATGTGCAGTTTTATGTTTTGCCATTCTATATTAGTAGATATGAGCTCAGTCATGCGATGTAAAATATTGGACATCGAAATTCTGTGGGTTGCGCCGTGTGTCTAAACTTCCGTTGCTATAACAGCCATAGTTTTGTGTAAAATGTAAGGATATCATAACCATGTCAATTAATGAACTGGAATTGAGTTGCACCTTATCTATACCAATTTTTACAAAATTTCCATCGAGCCTTCGTGTAAATATCAGTAGTGTCTACGTAATTTTTGAATGGCCCTCGTACATGTTATTGTTATATACATTTATATGCTAGATGACTTCCTTCTAAACTTTTACAAAAACTCAGATTTTTACGACATTGTTTGCAAAAAGTGTTTATTTGTTAATTCTTTGTTTTTCTCTCTTAAATGATATGGGCTTAAATCCTACATTGGCAAAACTATAATTAAGCATTCTGCAACACCTTTTCTTGGGCAGTATACAGGTTGGTAATGAGTCATAGATTTCGGTAAACTGTAGTCTTTTAAAAAACCTCTTTGTACATAATAACTATATTGATCTTACCAGATTATGCTTGATAAGATCCCTTGCAAACAAGAAAGATGGTGAGGCCATGTCTTGTAAGCTCTTTAACTCTGCCTGTTAAGATTGAAAAACATGGAGTGTAAATAGCAACAATTAGTTGATATAATTATAATACTGGATAATACTTTGAGGAAGATATCAAAATGCATGGTCTATCATAATTTAATAATTTTAACATAACAACCATTATGTGATATTCAATTTTTGACAATTTGGGTTCTAAACATAAAAGTTTAAGGGGACCTGAAGCTTTTCACTTGCAATAAACAATAGAAGATATGAAAAATATTGCCATCTAACAAGTACATATATTTCAGATGAAAATTCCAAGTTTAAACAAGAAAGAAAATCCTTCTACAATAAATTTTTTGGCATATCAGCCAGTACAGCTGAGAAATAAGAGTGAAAATATAAAACAAAATCATGGAAAGGATGGATGTGAATCCTTACTAAAATTTTAAAAAAATTGTCTATACTGCATAGCATTTCACGATGGTACACTTTGCGAAAAAAGATAACCTAGAAATCTGGTAGCAAAAGTCTCATGATAAAGTCATTTGATAAATAAATCATTGTACCTCAGCAGCCTTTCCATTGTACAACCTAAAGTGATTGCAAGCTTTGAGATTCAGTGCTATGGCACTATCTGGATACTGTTGTAAGTACACAGCTAATACTTCCTGTATAAAGAGAAATTATTGATCAAGGTTTCTTCTTTTCTTTACAATAGATGTTCAACTCTTTACCACAGAACAAAAATTAGGACTTGCCCAAATTGAAAGCATTTGCTCAAAGGATGATTGCTGTCTTTGAAAGGGTAGGAAACATTTTGAGAAAGGAGAAAATTCTATTTACCAGCATTTTCTCCTTTTCCCACAATGTATTCAAAAGCCTACTTTTTTCAATCCTGATGGTTGTTAAAACATGGAGTTGTTTGGTAAAGGATTAATAGATAGAAAGCCTTCCAGTCAAAATATGCTCCATACATCATTATACTAGTCAATATTGCTTGATGCATGAACAGAGATAACTAAATGAACAAAGATGAAATTTCAATATTCATGTTCTGCAGTTCAAAATAAGTAAGCTGACTTTCTGTCTGCACATTTACATTTCTTCATTGTAACTAAACTTTACTGTACAACTGTATTTTGTCCAGAACATGTCTTTTGCTATGAAAAAACGCCAAGAAAAGGAAACAAGACATCAAAGTATCTGTAATAAGTTGTTCAGAAACAAAATCTCCTGCAAATACTTTTACTTGAAATTACAAAATAAAGCAAAACTATAATGAGAATGCCATAACCTATATGACTGAGGGAAAAAGTGACTAAAATAATTGATAATCACCTGTGAGACATCATAGTAGTCCAGTTTGTAGTAACATAGTGCTACATATACATTCAATGCAAGGAAGTCTCTGAAATAAGGAGTTATATTATACTCTATGGGAGCAGACATAACACAAAGTTGACTAATTCTTTTACAAAAAATTTGGTAAAACCCAAAGTCCCCCCAAAGAGACAATTTCAAAACAAGTGGATCATACTCAGTGGAAAAGTGCTTTAGTGCATCTGTAAAAATTATTGACCCAAGTCAGCCTGCACCGTCCACACTGGTATACCTGAGCTGCGACTTTTTGCCACTGATAAATTTTCTGCATCTCAGAGGGTCATTCTACTTCATGCTTTAGCCATTTTTTTTTTTTAAAATGGATACATATCCTGCAGCGAATCGAGTGATAGATGCATATAACCCTCTTCTCCAAGAGCCCCAATTCAATAAATGAGATGGCTTTTGAAAGTATTGTGGTACATGAACAAATTGCACAAATATGCCACCCTCTATTTGTCTAAACCCTTTACAAAATCAAAGTACTTCTATAGTCCTGAGAATTATAGTTTTTGAAAATATTGTGGAAAATGATGTAAATGACTGAAACTAGCATTTCTCCTTTTCTCCACAATGTTTTTCTCCTTTTCTCCACCATGTTTTCTACACTTTTAAAGACATATGCCATGATTTTGCCATAGTTAATGTGTTATCTGCAAATGCTTTCAAAATTCTGGTCTTATGTTTTGATATACAGAGGTGAGCTGAGAGTTAAGACCTAAAATAATTCAAGGTGCAAGTGGGACATTGAAAATTTGTGTCAATTAGCGGTATATCTGGACCAATGAAAATTTCAATAACAAATCAATATGTGTTAAAAGGTCAAATGTATATACATGTACTCGTACGGTCATTACTTAAAATGCATACATGTATTTGAAATATCTTGTTCATGGAAAGAAAAAAATGTGAAGCTGCAGCATTGATTTTCAAGGCAACGCTTTCAAATAATATATAATATATAAAATAATTTTAAGCAGTTTAAAGTATTTTCATACAGTTTGCACTTGTACATACATAGCTTTTGAAAAATTGTTTAAAAAAGCAATTTTTTTGTAACAGATACAAACTTATGCACAGTTGTTTAAATCAGACAAGGTTTTATAATCATGACATTGTTTTCCAAATTAAGTTTATCAACCTACCTATTGTCTAGAAGTATCCTTTTATAGATATCAATTGCCTCCTGGTAATGACTCCTGAGATAATGTATTGATGCTAATGACAGCTGGTCCTCAATAACATCCTGTAACTGTCCATGGTACCCCATCAATCTCTTCTCATCATTAAATTTGTGAGATAAGTGAAATAACAGTCTGTTTTGAAGAGAACTTCGAGGACCTGAACAAGACAAACACAATCAGCCTGGGTCTGTATTCACCAACCATTCTTAAGAACGCTCTTAGTCTTACTCTGTAGAATTTTCTAGATTTGAAAGTAACACAACTTCTGATTGGCTAAACCAAAGGGTTTAGCCAATCAGAAGTTGTGTTACTTTCAAAATCAATAATTAGATCATGAATGTTCTCAAGAATGTTTGGTGAATAATGACATAGATTTTTTAACTTTTGAATAGCTATAACAATTAAATCGGTATGGTACAAAAAGATCAGACAGTGCATATCCGACATCAGACCACATGTTCAGTTCCATTTGATCTTTATCTATTCTGCCTGCAAAAGCAACTATACAATGTACTTGTGTTTAGCGCTCTAAAGATCAACAGAGACCTGACTCAATAACCAATTTGCATAATAAATGATCTAAAAATATGTTTATGATTTCATATCAACTTCTTTTACAATTATACTCTGTCATAACTGCCTATATATACAGGTAGACTATAAAGGAGGCTATTCAGATATTTAAAATCACACCAACTTCAAAATTATTTCACCCAACTTAGTAAAGCAATACTTGGCAACCTATCAGTTAATAGGAAAGAGTGGAGTAAGAAAACAAAATTGAATGATTATATGTTTCCCCCATGGATTAATAGCTTCTGATGGTATTTTAAGATTTCCAGTCAGGATTTTGTAGAGGCTTGTGAGAATGTTACAAGATGAATAACATGTGTTAATTATGTGGGATGCATTCAAATGACATCTTAAACATACTTATGAAAATAGAGTAACCACCAGCACAACAATAAGACCATTCTTTAACACTTTTGCTGTCAAAGGCGACTGTAGTCGAATTAGCTGGTCAGTGCCAAACGAGACTGACTCTAGTCAAAATTTAGGGGTACAGGATTTTTGCTGTCAGTTTTAACCTCTGATAAGGGAGGAAACTCTTCATGCCATATCTAAAAATTTCTAGGGGACATAACAATATAACATGCAGAAATCTCCGGAGATACTCTATTGAATCGCTTAATTTTCAGGATTTCTTGAAACATGCTTGGTACTGAGACATTGGTTTTTGAGGCACTTGGCAGCAAAAGTGTTAAACACCAATTTTGCACCTTTCCATTGAATGTAACCAGTCTTTCTCCCACCTTCAAATTTTTGAGGGTCATTTGTGACCCCTATTCCAAATTTTTGGGGGTCATACAAAAATCTTGAGGATCACCTTTATAAATGCCTTTTTAAAGCTACTTAAATTCACATTTAGGGACCTTTCCCACTGACTCCGCTGACTTGGAACTGAAACTATTTTTCTAAGTCTGACAAGACCCAGATATTTGTTGCATTTGTTGGTTTTTCATTTTTTTCACGTTTTTGAGGTGTTTACTTGTGGAAGGGACAACAAAACAGTCTGCAAGTCCTTTCTGTTTTTCTTTTTCGATTTACCTGCTATTCTGTTTTGGAAAGCCTCTAGAATACACAGACCGTAAACATTTAAAACGGGGCGACAAATTGACTTTCCGATAGTTATTCCGTACCTAGTCAATTATTACTACACAAG
Organism: Hippopus hippopus; assembly: GCA_946811185.2. Taxonomy (NCBI): domain Eukaryota; kingdom Metazoa; phylum Mollusca; class Bivalvia; order Cardiida; family Cardiidae; genus Hippopus; species Hippopus hippopus. Next base: position 14,151,539 of record OX328096.1, read on the forward strand.
AGCTTCAAATGTGTGACTGTGTCAGAGAGAAGCCAGTTGGTAGCAATTAATGTTCTTTAATTCTTTTTTGTGCAGTACTGGAAAATATTTATCAATAAATTATCAATAAAATTGGTTTCAGACACTGGGCGCCATATCATAAACTCTCAGTATAGAATTCATGGCGTACAAAATCTTTCTCTGCTTACGAACCTTATTTTGCCCCTTTGTATTTCGGCTCGATGTCATGGTGTGCATTATAAACTATTGTTTTGATTGAACTGATATTTTTTGGTTGCGTCAGAAAAGACGCACACAACAAATTTTAGTGCGTAAGCTAAGAAATCATTGTGTCAAAAACGCAAGAAATGCGCTCTGGGAGAAACACTGATGTAACCATCCAGTTTCTCATCCCTTGCAAAGAAATAAGCCAAACTCTGGCAAAAGGGGCTCTAATGCATCTCTATGATGCATAATACCAAGCAAGCCATTACATCATGGATCCATAAAATTCATTTTGTCTAATGACCTACTGAATCATGAGGTACACTGGTCCTTGGATATGCAGCAAATTGACCAACAGCAAAAAGCTTTGACCAAGGTCAGCCTGCACAGACTAATCTGGGTCAATACTTTTTGCAGATGCATAAACCCCAATTTTCACAGAGCACAGCTCAAATATAAATCAAGTGATGTATATCTGTTTTTTTTTATGAAAAAACATAGATACACAGCAAAACATCTAAATATGTCCCTTTACATGCAAATAATTTTTCTCTAAATAAAGAATCTATGAGTATATCGTCTAATAAATATGTTGTACATACATGTTTTCACTATTATCATACAATGTGTCCCTACGTCTGTTTTAATGATAAAATAATTGAAATCGAAAACACCAATAAAACCTTGTCAAAATAGACACTACTTTGTACCTTTCTGACAGGACTCATCTGCTTCTGGGTACATTCCAAGGAAAAAATAAACACAGCCTAAGTTGACATATACATCTGGATGGCAGTTCCCTTTGTTGACAATCCTCTGATATTCCTACATTGATATACAAGAAACAAGAGGGCCATGATGGCCCTGAAGTCGCTCACCTGAGTCTTTTGACCAAACATGACCCATTTTCAATCTCTTTTGAGATATTATGACAAACATTCTACAAAGATTTTCATGAGTTATTGACCCGAAATGACCCACTTGCAAACTGGTGCAAGACCAACATTCTGACCAAGTTTCATGAGTATTGCATTGAAAATGAGGCCTCTAGAAAGTACACAAGGTTTTTTTCGAAGATTTGACCTAGTGACCTAGTTTTTGATCCGACATTACCCATTTCCAAACTCTTCCAAGATATCATCAAGACCAACTTTCAAGAGTTCTGAACTAGAAATGTGGTCTCTAGAGCGTACACAAGGTTTTTCTAAGATTTGACCTAGTGACCTAGTTTTTGACCAGACATTACCCATTATCAAACTCTCTTGAGATATCACCAAAACAAACATTCTGACCAAGTTTCAAGAGTATCAGACTGAAAATGTGGCGTCTAGAGCGTACACAAGGTTTTTCTAATTTTTGACCCAGTGACCTAGTTTTTCACCCAACATGGCCCATTTTCAAACTCATCCAAGGCATTATCAAGACAAACATTCTGACCAAGTTTCAGGAGTATCGGACTGAAAATGTGTCCTCCAGAGCGTACACAAGGTTTTTCTAAGATTTGACCTAGTGACCTAGTTTTTGACCAGACATGACCCATTTTCAAACTCATTCGAGATATCATCAAGACAAACATTCTGACCAACTTTCAGGAGTTTTGGATTGTAAATGTGGCCTCTAGAGCGTACACAAGGTTTTTCCAAGATTTGACCTAATGACCTAGTTTTTGACACCACATGACCTATTTTCAAACTCGTCTGAGATATTATCGAGACAAACATTCTGACCAGCTTTCAGGAGTTTTGGACTGAAAATGTGGCCTCTAGAGCGTACACAAGGTTTTTCTAAGATTTGACCTAGTGACCTAGTTTTTGATCCCACATGACCCATTATCTAACTCATTTGAGATATCATCAAGACAAATATTCTGACCAAGTTTCACAAGTATTAGACTGAAAATGTGGCCTCTAGAGCGTACACAAGGTTTTTCTAAGATTTGACCTAGTGACGTAGTTTTTTACCCCACATGACCCATAATCGAACTTGTCCGAGATATTATCGAGAAAACATTCTGACCAAGTTTCATAAGTATCGGACTGAAAATGTGGCCTCTAGAGTGTACACAAGGTAAAAGTTGACGACACACGATGCACGACGGACGATGGTCACAGCACGATCACAAAAACTCACCTTGAGCACTTCGTGCTCAGGTGAGCTACAAAGTCACATAAATCAAATAACAAAACTCAATGTTTATAAGCTTAAACTCCAGAAAACCTATCACACCTTCATTAGGCTGTCCAGACCAAGATCAGAGTGCAAAGAATATGCAGTCTGATCTGAAATGTACACATTCTCGTAGAAACAGCATCGATTCTACAATATTTTGATCATACCTCGTGGCTCAAATCATGTATTTAACTTCTTTGGGATGGTTAGGAACATTCACTTCAGCTTGTTCTGCAAATATTCTCATGTTGAAAGAATAGAGAGAGCAAATGACTTCTGCATTGTAGATACTTTTTACTTGGAGAATTTCACTTGCTACAATCAATAAGTGTCTCACAGACAGTTCAAAATGCATTTACAATAGCAGCAAGCATGGAGTAATTAAAGTTTAAAGAAATCCACAGAGTATAATTTACATTCAAATCTATTTTTTAAAAAAATGTTAATGGTTGGCATATACAAATTAGGTTGGGTCAATTTACCAGAAATAGAGATTTTGTTTTTCCTTAGCCTCAAAAATGATAAATGTGACAATTAATCTATCCATAGTCAATTTTACAACATTATCACAAATGTATGATAAAGATTTAGAAATTAACAAAACATATTTTCAGCACAGAGGCACCCTCTGAAATTCATTTAGATGATTTCAGCTTGGCAACTTATTTCTAAATAAGGCAAATAATGCAATGTTTCATTTCTATTTTCTTTTTCAAAAAAAGCATTATTGTAATGAGTGTATAACTTCATTTTTTTACTTAACTTTCTTTTACATACCTCCATCGCTCGCCTATAATCTGCCAAATGAAAAGCACAGTAGGCTATCCACATATCTGTGTCTTGGTCCCCTTTACCGCTGTTTCTGTTAAACTGACATAGAGAAAGAAAGGTGCTTAGTGAAAAAAATCAGCAAGAAAGTTAATTAGAGCCATATCTAAAATCATTTTGTATAATTTTGATGGAAAAATCAGTTTTACCAAAATGCAGAGCCACAACTAGCAAAAGGCTACTGTAATAAAGAGTAATGGCATAGACAATAATTACCTGCGACATGAAGTGCAAGAAGTGCACGCCCAGGAGGAGAATATTATCCACCAAATAGTGTCTTTGGGAGTGAGGGACATTGGAAGCCTCCCCTAACAAAATTTGAAAATTCACTAACTATTTGGTGGTCCTTGCTGAGATTTCTTTTTATAACATATTTGTTTTTTGGTTTTGATGTGCATCTAATGTTTTAGGATGTAGATTTGTCGCCTGTGCAACACAATTTTTTTCAAACTTCTTCTAATCTAAAAGGTGCACAAAGAGCAACATAGATAGAGTTCTTAAATTCATCCTTTTTGAAAATTTTAGTTAAAATGAAGTTTTTTGTTTTATTTTTCTGATTCATCTATGTTTTTTTTACTTCCTGCATCTGCTGCAATTAATAAATCCTTGAAAGTATAGATAATCATTATGAATTCAGGTTTACTAAACAAATATAATCACGGGAAATGATGTGGCATTAACAAAAACAGTTCAATTAGACAAATTTCTCTTTTTGCCAAAATATTTTCAAGTGGTCTACTGCAAACAAAAATAGCATCTTCAGTTGATAATTTATCTATCAGTTACAACAGTGTGATGGATAAAGTGTACCACCGCTGAAAGTGTACTTCTGCAGAAGTTTACAGAAACTTTGTGACTTAGTATATCACACATGTAAAATATGCAGTAGTATTTATAGCATAAAGTCGTAGATCTTTGCATTTTTTGTAAAGGAACACTATTAAGATATAAGAAAAATGACGTCAATTTCTTTTAAATCAGATGATTGATTGATTTTTAAAAGTATTTGTCTGGTATTTGGCTGAAATTCAAGGGCAATAAAACGTTCCATTATTGGTAAGGCAGGGGATTTTCTTCCTTTCCTGCGGGGCCGAATTTCGGCCCCATTCCCAATTGAGGAAAGTGTATTTCTTTCCCAATTCCATTAAATAAAATTCCCAATTAGATGCTAGAAAAAGAAAATAGTCTGATGTATCAACCAGGGTTTTCCTTGACACACAAATTTGTGTGTTTTGACTCATTTTTTAACTAAATAACTTGCTAAAATTCATCAACTGCGGGCACTGACCACAGTTCAAGCAGGAAATCGGCAATCATCGTATTTTAGGTACGAAACTATTTGGGGGCGAATGAACTATAGACTGTATCCATATATTTTCACTCGACTCATGCATTGACTTGATCATCTGATTGTAAACTGTTCTTGGTTTACATGTACAAAATAAAAAATACAGACAGAGCTCTGTTAACTTCTAGACAACCACATCACGTTTTACAACGAAGTTTCATTAGGCAAAAATAGAGAACCCAGCTCTTAAAATTGATAGTCTTTAACCAGGAACAAGTTATGAAAATACCCGGCCTAATCTAGACCATGAGGTTTTTTTCCCCCTCTCAAATTTTGAGCGTTTGTAGACTTTTTCGTCTTTGTCTTACTACAGGAATCGGCTGCAAAATTTGTGAACAGAGCTTGTCGTTGGCCGAAATGGATACTATCTATCAAAATCAAGCAAATTCATTCTCTGACGTATAAAGTCATCAGTTATGGGTAATAAATTCAAGATGTTACGTAAAATGCCAGTATCAGTGTGGCTGTGGAACTGTCGACACATCTTAAGTCATATGACGCAAAAATCTAACGTGAAGTTTCCTCTCCAGTATCGATTTTTAACAGGTTTTTTTTCACTACTGATTAGGTCTCCCACAGAATATGACCATTTATGAATCTTTCTATACATGTCAAAACAGGCACAAAATGATTTTCAAAGATTAATCGCCATGGAAAAACACACGAAAAAAAATGACAAAACAATTGTGAAAAAGACCTCAACGTATCAGAGGCTCTTCAATCTGCGTTATTTAGCCTTGATAACGACTTTTATCAGCTGAAATGCATACACGCCATATAGAAAATAAAACAGCAAATAATTCCCCCAGTCATTCAAAAACGTATCTTTTATAAGAGAATTTAAAATCCAGGGTGGGGGGTTTCTTACAACTTAGACCACTGGAACTAGTATAAAAGACAAGAGAAAGCACATCAATCCAGAAAGAATGAAGTTTAAAAAAAAGAAGCTGTATTATTGATTCATTAGTATATTAAATGCCTTATTAAGTTTATTGTAAGGTTAAATGTGTGTTCCAAACTTTATATGTTTTGTCAATATTATTTTCCCAATTTTGACATTTTGTCGATGCTTTTTTTCCCAATGTGGCCAGTGGCCTTTTCCCAAAATGCCTGGATAAAGCCCTGTAAGGGTTTGGAGCAGAAATACCGTGTGACGTCATCAAACTATGTGCTTTACGAGATGTAAACAAAAAATCACCGGTTCAAGGACACTCACGGAATAAGGGCACTCGACGACAGACTTCCCGAAAGTTTACAAAAAGTGTCGGACATTCGGTCTGACAAGGCCTGAAAATCTGTCAGACCAAAAAAAAATCTGTCAGACCGAATCAAATTTAACAAAAACAAAGAAAACATAAGAAAGAAGGGTACCAATATATCAACTTTATGCATATGATGATATCAAACTATTTCTCCACTCATTAAGACTTTCAAAAGTCACTGACATTTAACCCTTTACCAAGCAATCACGAATTTTAACAACCTTGAGGAAAAATGCTTTTGAAAACATTATTGGAAAAGGAGAAAATACTAAACAGTACAAGCAAGTCAATTCATTAAATTTGTGCATCCAAGAATAAATATGTTTGTATTGCAAAGATGTTGTTCCGTTCTAACTTTCTCGCCATAAAAAAACCAGACAGTCTGTGCAGCGCATTTGCACCTTTTCCGAGTCATAAACCAACCATTCTCAATGATGCTTCCTTTTCTCGATCAGTTTTCTCTCCAGTCTCTTTTTTTCGTATTCTTTTTTCTATTCAGTGCGCTCCTCTGACGTTAATATTCTTTTTTTACCAGGTTTAGCGCCTTCGTAACATTTAAACAACGCCATTTTTGTCCAAAACATTGCGATTACCTTTTCAGCGGCTCGGAATAAATGCCGGACAGTCAGACCGATCTAGCCTGAAAAATCATCGGTCCTTGTCAAGATTCGTCGGTCATGTCCGTCGGACCGACGTATTTCAGGAAGTCTGCGACGATATGGCTACTGTAAGCCTTGAGATGTGGTAATATTTGTCCTGTTTTGCTTAGACCAACAATTGTGACAACATACCTCAAGTAAAGTAATAGCACCTGTGTAATCCCTGTTCTCTAAAAACTCTTCTACTTTGGGAAGTTTTTTCTTCTTTTTGCTGTCTTTGGCTTGAGTTGAAGAGCCAGGCCCTATGGCTGGCTTTTGCCTCGAGAGCATCTGTTGAGGAATAAAAAAAAAAAATATTTGACATCCAAATTCTAACAGGTCTACAAAAATAATCTTCAAACCATGTAAACAAACAGAAAATAAATGTGAATTAATCAAAGAGAAAAAACACGGTCCAGCAAACATAGAAATGGTAACTTGACACTTCAGATCAAAATTGCTTAACGCTTAAGCAGAGATTTCCTCTTAATACTGTACTCGCAGTGTCTTTTTTACTCCTGTACTTTTGGTATTTGCAAAGTAAGTTATCTTCTACGTCTGAAAGTGTTATGGACGTTTACCCCATACTGAGCTACCTCATAACAGCAAAAAAACTGCAATGGTCTGTGACCCAGGTACATACCATCTTTGCAAGTGCTGCTTGTGCCTGAAGTCTCAAAGATTGTTGTCGGTTGCTTGGAATGCGAACTAATACGCATGCGCTAAAGTTGTTGTTGTTCTTTGAAATAATTTACCTCAATGTTCGAAGAGTATCTGATAAGATGCAGTTTCCAGTTGACATCCCTGCTGCCATTTACCGTCTGTCTCGTCTGTAACTGAATGCATTCCAGAACAAAAACGTCAAGCGAACTCTGTTGATTTGGTCATGAATCGTCTCTTAATCATAGAATATCACCCCTAATGAACGAAATTGACGCATTTTGAAAGGAAAGACGATTATTGAAAATTACCATATTTGATAGCTTCTATCCAAAAGCGCTCAAACCAAGGAGTTTAGCTGCAAACTACATGTTTAACTCTTTAAAAACGTGCATTTTCGGGGTGTTGTGGAAAAAAATTGTGTTTATCAGGCATTTCTTTCGCTTCGCATGAATTCTGTAAATGATAATCCTTGTCCCGCCAAATTTAAACTTTGAACCATTACAGAAATAGATTTCGCTAAGTTTATTGGCATTGAATGAGGTTTATATATAACCGAAACCACTGAAAGAGCGGAGGAGTGTGTAGAGTAAGATCAGACTACAATTATGTTCAGGCTGATCTTGCTTTACACTCTCCGCAAAATACATTTATGTTCGCTAATGGCGAGATCGATGCACGTTAATAGCTTGAATACAGGTTGATCATTAATGAATAAAGTTGCTGAGCGGCTACTCTTGAGGGTTGTAAGTACTTCTTTTTCTCCACACCATGTCATAGTCTAAGGATTGCATTCAAGTAGGGAAGTGCGAACAACTCTTTTTCCTCTACACCATGGAGCAATACGAGAATTTGTGTGTTGGGTTAGTGTACACGATTACTCACGGAAGACTTAGGATATAGTATTTCGACAATTTAAGAACAACCAGGGTTCGTGTTCATAATTCTTAAAAACACCATTTGTCTTATTCTCAAGAATTTTCCAAATTCAAAAGTAACACAAATTCAGATTGGCTAAACCAAATGGCTAAGCAAATCAGAACTTATGTTACTTTCTTAATATATAATCTGATAAAAAATGTGATGAATGGTGAATAAGTGCCCAGTTTTATCTCTTCATGCTTTCCTCAATTTTCGGACTACATGAGCTGGCAATTTTTTTTTTTTTTTTTTTCAACTTACTTAGCATCCTCTTATTATGTGTATCTGCCCCACTCACTGTGCCTGATCTTCGGTCTGTCTGTCTGTCTGTCTGTCTCCTCTTTCAGTCCGTCAGTCCGTCTCTCCGTATGTATCTCCGTTTGTCTGTCTCTTTCTTTTTCTGGTACCGAACAGTAGTTTTTACTTCAGTGTTATTTAAAAGTTTAAATTCTGAGTCTCATTTTATGCGTAGTATACTGGTCTATCCCTCAGATGGATGTAAATGTATAGCTTGTGTATGTATAAGGGAACACTTATAATGCCTTTCTATGGAGCTAGCTTTTGTAGCGACGTGGTAGAGCGTTCGTCTTGGGATCTAGAGGTCCTGGGTTCAAACCCTGCCTTGGAAAGTTATGCATCAGAACTGTTACATCGGCGCCCAACGTAAAACACCCACTAAGTTGAGACATACAGTAACAGTAATTGAAGGATTCGAGGACGAATCTTCATATGGCAGGGAAGTATGTATTACATGTATACTGGTCTATCTTTCAGATGGATGTGAATGTATAGCTTGTGTTTGTATAAGGAGAGACTTACACTGCCTTGCTATAGAGCTAGCTTTTGTAGCGACGTGGTCTAGAGCGTTCGCCTTGGGACCTAGAGGTCCTAGGTTCAATTCCTACCTCAGGAGGCTATTTGTGAGAACTGTTCCACATGCGCGACTGAATGCGACTTTGCAAGAAACTGCAGGTTTTAGATAGGTCATGGTTAAGTATAGCTTATTGCGTTGTGCTCATATTATTTCGACATGTAGTAAGAGGTTAGTATTTCACCATATGATAATAAACTACAGGTATGTTGAGTGATAGAATGTGAAGGTGGCATCGGAGATATGTTTATTAGAGGATAAATAATGCAAATGTACTATTTAATAACAAATACAAAATGGAAAGAATTTACTTTCAAAAACAACATAAGCAACGGAATCTATCATTCATAGCGATGAATTTCCATTTACAATATACATGTTGTTACATACCTATATATAAAGTCAATTTTCTAAGAAGGAACGAATTATAGTAAGGAGGCAGATATATGGTGCGGAGAGAGAGAGAGCAGCAGCAGCAGCAATCAGCGAATAACGTCAGCAGCTTTGGAACGAGTGTTGATTTTCTCGGCTCGGCAAACTCTGATTCTTTCCGAGTTTTGATAACGCCATTGCAATATGAATCATTATGTACTTCCTCACTGCTGAATATGACTACTATTTTTGCCCTGGTTATCATATTTGAAAGGAGCCAGTGGCCGTTTTCAAGAGTCAGCTTTCTTCGAGGTCTTGGTAATTACGGAATAAGAAAAAAAAAAAACCAAAAAACAAAACAAACAACAGAAATGCATCGATCGCAGCTACACTAGCTATCCTAACACAACTGAAATACGTGTACTTCAAAATGTGAGAAATTGCTTCACAAACATATTTGGTTTCTTCAGTCTTATGTTTTGTGCAAGTTTTCTTTTACCATCTCACATTACACATGCGTAGATACTTTATCTAAACCTAACTGTTGATTATTTTACTGTCCACAATTCTTATTTTCGGACTATGAATCATTTCCTTACTAGATCTACTCACAATTTCACACTGGTCCAATGCGTTATTTTACCTCTCTTTTGTCTCTCTTTTTCTTTTTATCAAAGTTAAAACTACAATTGCTTGCATTTTCGTTCAAACTTTTTAATTTGATCACTGGACATATAGATCTGAGGACGTGCTCTTTTGGGTCTTATTCTGCTTATTATTCTGTCAGCCATCAAACTCTTTCTTTCCAGGTTTTGAAAGCTAAATTAAACCAATAGAAATATCATAGATTACCATAGAATGTGTTTTCGCTGGGTTATAAGTTCACTGGCAGTCTATTACTGATCTTCGTATAAAGGGTTACCGTACATAGAAATGGTACCGGTTTAGCCAGTTTGAAAGACGAACAGAACGACCTTCGACATGACTTCTCAGATTGGCTGTGGTGTAATTTGCAATATGCCTTTTCGGGGAATGGAGTTTTCAGAAGATGAAATTGAACGTTTCTTCTGTAGATCTACTTTAGGAGATCAGTGCTTCAGTAAGACTTTTTGTTTTTCTAAAAAGAAAAAAAACATTAATTAGCAAAGAGAATACTTTGATATAATTTTGACTATAGTACGAATAATATAAATATATTGACACTGTATACATTTGTATACAGGTAAGTCTTCGACGTTCAAGGTATCATATCTCTGTCTGTACAACATACATGTACCATCATATTGTATTGTTTGTTTTTTTCTTATTCCGTAATTACCATAGATTGAACATGCCTATTTGACGAATTTTAAGTGTAGCAGCGTAATGTGATATATCATGCTACACTAGTATTGGGAAAAAATCCTACAACTTGTATTATTAAAACTTATAATAATATATCTGTACAATCCTTATTATAGTCATTTTGAAGTTCCAAGCATTTTTCCCCCGAAATCAGGAAAATACTAATACATGAAACTAACTTCTTTCATCCTCGACAAATACGAGTACAATCTTTTACGCCAGGGCTACAGTTGACAGCTGTGGGAATTTTAGAGGGAGCTGCAATTGACTGAAACAAACTGAACATTGCTCCTTTTTCCCGACAATATTTCTCATACTGCTGATAAATGGCGTTGTCCTTTCTGCCAAATTGTTTTTCCTTTTCAAACTTTTGAAAGTGTTTGAAAAGTAATGGGTGTCACGAGGGTTTAGTTTATCGACAAGGGTCTGCTTCTACATAATACGTCTCACACGAAGCCTCAGTTTTGTCTATCCTATCACATAAATGGGCGTTGCTCTGTGAAAGAGGGGTTTAATACATCTGCAAAAAATAGTGACCCAATCCGCGCAGGCTAACCTATTTCTAAACTTGTTTTTTTCAGCTTTTGGTAAATTTTCTTTACGTCCAAGGACTATTCTACATTTTGCCAGAACATGGCTCAAACACATTGTTGTTAGTAAAGAAGAGAATATCCATCTTCTATAGGTAGGGGTCGAGGTCTTCAGGTGTATCAAAAAATCTCATAAACATGTACTGTACAAAGTTTTACATTGTGGTAACATTACGCTATACATTTACAATCACTTGTTGTGGCTTACTGGCTAATATTTTCGCAAGTTCATTCATATTCCTTTTAACTTTGTATCGAAACACCCATGGGACATCCCGTTTAGGGAGAATTCGTTTTGGGGGAGGTAAAGCACTCAGGTCATCACAGTCAAACGTATCTGGATAGGGCAAATAAGATTCAGCAGAATGCGGAGGAGCCGTTCGAACAGATTCTGGTGTTTTGCGCATACCCACAGACCGCCTTGATGCACATGACATAGTTCTCGATGTGTTGGATCTTGGTCTTACTTCAGAGTACGATGTGGGTACGAGCTGAAGTCGGTCTTCCTTTGTACGTGACTGAAAAATATGAGAAAAAAAAAACGTTATTGACATTGTTTATGGCTTAGTGAGTATAAACCTTTAACCAGCGACTCTGAGGGAGAAAGTTTTCGAAGATAAAAAAAAAAAAACTTTGGAAAAGGAGGAAATCACAATTTCCTCCCGTTCAAGGATGTTTCTACAATTTTATGGGCAAATGCTATTACCGCAATAAAGCTGTCTGCATGAACTGTCAACAAATAGGCTGTACGTGTACCTAAAAAATTATCGACTGGTAAAAGGTTCATCTCTAGGGTTGAATTTACAAAGTTCATATACTATTACCTAGAGTATTTAAAGCTCAATTTACAACATAAGTCAGAGACCTACAAGCATTCCAAATGAATACAAAATAATAGACTCGTAACTCATTTCTTATATCAGCTTGAAACCTTAATTTTCAAGACCACTCCGGGGTCTGTATTCACAAATCATTCTTAAGGACATTCTTAGTCTTATTCTCCAAGATTTTCTAAATTTGAAAGTAACACAACTTCTGATTGGCTAAATCAAATGGTTTAGCCAATCAGAAGTTGTGTTAGTTTCAAATTTAGAAAAGGCTAGCAAATAAGACCAAGAAACGTTATTCAGAATGGTTGGTAAATAAGGACCCAGATTTACAAATGTAAAGCGCAGACAGTTTGCAACACTGGGTTACAGATAAACGTACATATTTGACTGTAAGAGTTCATCTTTGAAACTGTGAGTGCTAGCAAGTCAGGCCTTGAGGCCTAGCATTTCCAGAGCCACGCAATAGATCTGCGAAAGAAAAAGGCACAATACACAGGTGCTTGACACATTTTTCTGTTACACCCTCTATATAGATATAATAAAGTATTATATCTATATAGGGAGGTTGTATGATGCCAGATATGTCAGGCACATGTGGCTCAAAACGTAACTTGGGCGTAATGTTGCAAAAGGTGGATTAGGTTAAGACGCTTTTTTTTGTGCTTTGAAGGCAGGAAGTTATTCTAATCAATAAACATTATCTAGAGCGGTCTAGCACAAATTTATTTGTTTTACAGTCAACGTAGATAGAGACCAAATTTTCTGTTGTGGTAAGATGTAGGGCAAGATCAGACAGCGAAGAATTTGCACTCTGATCTTGGATCTTCACTGTCAGCCTTTTGTTAAATGTGCTGGCGAAAACACCATTGAAATTTCATTTTTCCTGTTCAAAAAAATTTTCCCCCATTGATTTAGCGCTTTAGTAAAAAATTTGTCTCGATTCAGAGCGTACACTGTCTCTTAAATGTTGGTTATGCCCTTGGTGTACAGTTATAAACTTAAAAAAAAATGTTTAAAAAAAATAGAGAATAAATTTACATGTCTAAAACAGTTTAAACTTACAAATTTGTAAAATATTACAGGCTTAAAATGTGTAAAATAGTGTAACCTTACGAAAGTGTAATATAGTATAAACTTACAAATGTGTTACATGTATATAGTAAAAACATAAAATTGTGAACAATAGAATCAACTTACAAACATGTTAGTTTACGTGTGCAAGAACAAATCATGGAGCTATCAAGATGTCAAGATTTCTCACTTATCTTGAAAAAGATGACTCAATGATGGCTAGGTAGAAAGTTCATTTAATAGAGAAAGCTGTTTAAAAAAAAGTTTGAAAAGTTAAAAAGTGCATCAATCAATTTATCTGTATCTATGAATTAGATCTACCAAGAAAATGTCATCTGAGAAAAGAAAAGATGAATGAAAAAGTGGATAAAAAAGTCGATATAAGCAAGGTTATTGTGATATGTCGGCGTCTCCTCAAACCGTGTGTGCAGAGCAATATACGAGCAGATGAGTACATAACACAGGTGATGCAGACGACATTACCTCCTTCGTCTTGAAGCAGGTGACTTTTGGGAAGACTGTGACAGAAAGAAGATATTGCTCGAAACCAGTAATTCTTCTTTTACCACAGTCTTTTCATTTGTATTTCTGTTGTGTATTAGTTATACATTATGGTTGTCCTTGTTTCGAATCTGTCGGCTGTAACTTTGTGTCAGGAGATAATGACAAAGACTCAAAGTTCACGGTGCTGTACATCAGTAGTGCTGGTGTCAAACGTGCACATATATACTCACATTCAACTTTGACAGTTTTAAATTTGTGTAAATTTCTCTTGTCATGTATTTCATAAGTTCAACCTGCTGGGTCCCTAAACTGTCCCCAAATCCCTTTACCACAGATTTAGATTTTACAGGATCGTCCTGGGCTCCATCTATCATTGGAAGTTCTAGCACACGCCGGGTGGGTGGGAATCTGTCACAGCACACGGTCCACTCACGTCGAAATCTGAAGTTTACCGTGGTGATATGACCGAGAAGGGCATTTGTAAAATCTTCCAGGTGAAAATGCGACTCGTCAAAGTCCTCATGAACCATCCAAATGTTCGGAAAATCAGCGATCCTTTGGGATACATTACAGGCCGCACAACGCACCTTTGTGTTCGTCTTTTTGTCGTCATTGTCAATAAACTCACTTATTGTGACAGGTGGTAGTTTAAATTTTATGTTTGTATCATGGGCTCGATGAGAACCGCTTTCGTCCGTGTCACTTCTCTCTACTATAGGTATATTGATCTGTTTTGGAAATCGTTTTTCGAGGTTTTGAGGCGTCAGTTTACAAGGATCGTCTGAAGATTCCTGTACTGGAGGTGTTTGTGTTTGTGAAACAGTGTTTGAAGTATCAGGCTCCGCGTCTAGGTTAATAACGCTTGTTACTGTGTGATTACCGTCGATGTACAAGTCACGGCTGGATAACTGAAGTTTGAAGAATGCAATTGAACTCCTAAAATTCTAAGTGTTACTTAAGATGCACTTGTCGACATCGTAGATCAAGATCAGGCGGCACAAGAAGTGAAGTTCTGATCTGTGACCTGCCCTGCCCAACATCTTAACTCTTGTCCTGCAGTTTGTGGCCATAGATCTGTACATTTTGCGGAGAGTGTAAAGCAAGATCAGCCTGCTCTATATTCTCCGCTGCTCTCTCAGTAATATCGGTCATATATACCTCATTTAATGTTAACGGTTAACATTTTCCTTACTGTTGACAACAAAAGTAGCTTTTTTATGGACAGTGTGGATCAAGATCAGATTGCACAGAACGTGCAGTCTGATCTCTGATCTACACTGTCCACTCATTTATTCTAGATAATAACTGAACTGTCTCTTCATCTTGCAGCAGAACTGCATCTTTTGCCATTGAAAAAAGTAAAAGTTATTTTCTTGTAGTGAAAGGATTAATCAAGAACTTCACCTACAACATCATTGCTGTAACCAGCAGCAACAACAACAACGACAGCAGCAGGATCATAACTGTAATCAACGTCAACGAAGACAATTTAACAGCATCATCATGATTTTAATCATCGTCATCACTACAACAATTTCTTTGAGGCATTCTGTTTCAAACAATCAATAAGATTTTATAACTTAGACCCGAGCGTGTTCCTTTGAATCTAATCAGATCTTGGGACGCAAATGTTAGCGCTCTTGGCCTTTGTAAATCACAACCCATGTAGCTAAACGTTTCAACCCAATTGAGTCAAGATTGACAAAGTATGGGAATATACTCAAACTGGTACACAGTTATAATCTTGAATTGGGTTCAGTGTAACTACAGGTACTTTTGAGGACAGTGTAGATTAACACTAACATTAACACTTAAACTGCTAATTAAGATGAATAAAATTTCAAGCCGATAGTAAGAACCCAAATGTTGGTATTTCAAAGTTGTTTTTGGTGAAAAATATCTCCTTATCGGACAGTGTAGATCCAAGATCAGACTGCACGGTCTGTGCAGTCTAATCTTGATCTATACTGTCCGCAAAAGGTCTTTTAGTAGTGCTTAGCAACCTAAGGGTTACACACAAAGTGCAATCTGATCTTTGGTCTGCCCTGTCTGGTCGTTTAACGACCCTGAAAGCGAAGGCCTTTGAAAACACTATGGGAACAGTAATTACTGTTAACCATCATTTTCTTCTTTTCCCATAATGCTTTGAACCGTTTGAAAACAGGTTTCATGTTTTGAGTGACATCCAATTTGTCGTCTGCAAATGCCTTCATTTTGGACAGGGCTCAAATTTTGTCGTCTGATAAATAGTTATACTCGTTACGAAGAATATTTCCTTTTGAAGAAATATTTTTTATGGTATTTTAAAATCTTAATTCGTAATGAGTAAACCTGTTTTACAAGGCCTTCTTCTGTAAATTCGTTGAAAGTAATAAGGTAATACTAATCTGTTGGGCTTCTGAAAAAAACGAAGTTTACAACAAGTTGGGTTCGTAAGAAAGACTAAGTATTCAAAAATCAAAAACGTTTTGCCCAGAAAATCTCTTTTTGTCACACAGTGTATTTCAAGATCAGACTGCAAACTCAGTGCAGCCTGATCTTGATTTGCATTATTCTCATTTAACTCTTTACCAGTCTACAAAATTTTAGACTTGTCTAAATCGAAAGCATTCGCAGAAGACATATGAAATGTGCTAAAAATATGAACTTTGTCCGACAAAGGTTAGAAAATATTGTGGAAAAATGGAGAAAATGCTGGTTTCCAGCATTTTCTCCGTTTTTCCACAATGTTTTCAAAAAGCTTCTTCCTCCGTGTCGTTAAAACTCGGAATTTCTTTGCAAAGGGTGAATAATCTAAGCTGCCCCATGAATGCTTTGAACATTTAACCTCTTTTGCTAAGTGTTCTGTTCGTAATATAATACATTAGCTGTCAATAAACGGCCTTTAAACAATTAATTTATTCATGTACATGTTGGCGTATATATATTTATTTGAATGAACATGGAAATACAATACTGAAGGGTGTCCGGCGTATGACAAAAGCGTCTATCTTCGGGATTTTCCGTAAACCGCTCTCGGCGTATTCCGAGCATGATCGTCACATGACGAGAACAGACGGACGGTTACAGTAGGTGATCAGTCGATGAAATTTTACCCCAACATTACTGAGGAAATGTCTAAAAAACATATTCATTTTTGGTAACCAGCATTCCTTCCTTTTCTTTCAAGGTTTCCTAGCTGTCAATGAAAATCCCATCGATGGAGTTCCTTTTAATTTGTCGTCTGCCTAGCTTTGAATTTAGACTTGTCTACAATTTTATCGTCTGAGGTAAAACAAATGATCCATGTACCTAGGCGTAACAGTCGATTGTTCGATTTTTCTACCCATTATCCAACAAATACCATTTTTATGCCCCTGTGTTGGGCCGCTTACCTAGGAAGAACATTTTGGGATAATCAGCAATTGCAATTGAAGTGAAGAATTTAACTGTCACTTTCCAACACTCCTTCCATATGATTATAGACCCATAAATATATATATTTTATTTTCTGTTTAAAAGTGACTCCTTTAGGTCTACTTCATTTTTTTAAAACATGTTTATTTTTGCCCATATAGAAATAGCATGTTCTGTATTCGACTGAGTAAATATGAAGCAATTAAGATCCTGTCGCCATTATAACTTGTTATTGACATACGCAATATTTTATTGCCCAATTAATTTCTTGTCGATTTAACTATGTCACTTCCAAACACATGTACAGGAAATATATTCGACAACTTTCATGTATTGATTGAATGCTGTTAACACCGCTTTCAACATTATTTCAGTCATACCATGGCGACAGCTCACATATTCCTGTATGTCCTGGGTTTCAAAAGTACCATGCTAAGGCTCTAAAATGTCTAGCCCAAGGACGCTCCCACGAGAAAACCCAGTGCTTGGAGTGAGGATCTAGCCAGGTACCTCCAGGAGACCACTGAGCCGTGTAGGACCCTGATATTTGACTACTTTTTAAAAGTATCCAACATTTCAATGCAAATGCTTCAGCACAGGTTCTTGCCACGCCAAATACGCTTACAGCCTATGTATATTAAACCCTTAGTTTAATTTCATTGGCGACAGAAATGCAAGCTACTTTTTGTAGACTATGTAGATTAAGATCAGACTTCCCAGAACGTGATATTGGTTTAAAACTTCCTCTGATTAATTCCAAACTACAACAAAAAAGGACGTTTCAATCGCGAATGCCCTCCAAAATATCGGCGGTGAAATGGCGCTCACACTAACTCTTTACCAGACAGAATTTTTTAAACTGGTCTATATTGAAGGCATTCTGACAAGCCAAATTGAGAATGGTTCAAATGATGGGATTTGCCGCGAAAGATAAGAAAACATTGTGGGAAAAGGAGGAAAGGGTAATTACCAGCATTTTCGTTTTCTCCTTTTCCTATAGTGTTCCTATATGGCCTGCAACACGCGAAAAGGGGCATTCGGACATTTGCGGAAAGTGTCGTCTCGGATCAGCCTGCGCAGTCCGCGCAGGCTAATCCGAAACGACACTTTCCGTTTTTATGTAATTTTCTGTTTTGCGCAAGTCTACTGAAGAACAAAATCTAATGTAGTCGTAAAGTGTCGTCTCGGATTAGCCTGCGCGGACTGCGCAGGCTGATCCGAGACGACACTTTACGCAAATCTCCGAATGCCCCTTTCGCATGATGCAAGTCAACTATGGCGGTGTAACTCATTCGCATACTATGGATTGTATAAAAATGGAGGCTTAAGAACATGTTCTATGTCACCAGTAATTGCAATCAGATACAGCGTGAATTCTGTTCAAATCGACCATCGTAAACTTGTCCATGGATGCAATCAGCCAAACACACATTAACTCTTGTCCTACTGAATAAGTCTAACTTTCAAGCCGATAGTTAAAACTCGAATAATGCTCCTTCAAACTTATTTTTTGGAGAAAAACATCTCATATCAGACAGTGTAGATCCAAGATCAGACTGTAAGTTCTGTGCAGTCTGATCTTGATCTGCACTACCTGCTAAAGGTCAGTGAGTCGCGCTTAGCAGCATAAGTGTTAAAGCGCCAATCAAACAGATTTTGTTTGGGCAAGTCTCAAAAAACGTGCAAAAATTGATAATCTGTACTCGTTTTCAAAGATGGCCTAATAGCTACGAGTAAATGGCATTGATATGGTAGAAATAGTTGTTTGATACTTTAAAGATTCACTCGACTGTTAAACAGCATGATTGACTTTGTCGATAGACATGCATGTTAATTGGTTGGTTGGTTGATTGACTGACTGACTTAGTGACTGACTGACTGACTTGGTGACTGACTGACTGACTGGCTGGCTGGTTGTTTGATTGATTGGTTGGTTGGTTGATTAATTGATTGATTGATTGATTGATTGATTGATAGCGATTCTCAGGAAACATTTTTCCCCATTTCTTTTTTGTTGTAACCCCCATCTATCGCAACAGTAAATAGTCACTTACTGATATATAATATGAGCCATGCTCTGGCGACAGGGGGCTTAATGTATCTCCGTGATGTATTATATCAAACAAGTCATCACAATCAGTCATAATCATGGATCCATATAATCCATTTTGTCTGACAACCTATTGTATCATGACGTGCGGAATATTGACCAATAGAGGACTGCGCAGGCTGACCTGGGTCGATGCTTTTTGCAGATGCATTAAGCACCCTTTTCACAGAGCATGGCTCGTGTTTACTTACTGTCTTAACAATAATCAGTTTTCTGAGCAGCTTTAACCCTTAACTAGACGACAAAATTTTAGGTTTGTCCAAGTTGAAAATATTTTTAAGCGAGAAATTAACTACTGCTCAAATGCTGAGATTTGCCTCTGATAGGATAGAAAACATTGTGAGAAAAGGAGAAAATGCTGGTTACCAGCATTTTATCCTTTTCTCACAATGTTTTCGCAAGCCTATTTTCCCTGGGTCGCTAAAAGTCGCCATTATTTTGTAAAGGGTTAAATTATTTCGATAATAAACATGATGAACCACTTTCGTATCCCCTCTCATTTTCGTAACATGGAGGTTTTATAGAAATTCAAGTAGTCCTATGAATTGTCGTCTGCTGTTGTTCTACCTCGATGATCCATAACTACAACGCGCTTTTATCACTTTGATAAGCATGACCCGAAAAAAGGCACCGAAATTAACACCCAAGATATAGATCTATAGGATCTGACATGAGCTGGCGTTTGAGATAAGATTTAACGAGTCCAGGAAAAATGTTATTAAGCGAGCCTTTGGCGAGCTTTATAACATTTTTTCTTGACATGCTAAATCAAATTTTATCTCAAACGCCTACGAATGCCTCATTATTTTGATCACATAACAATATTTCACAAATTACTGATCAGGAGATGAAAAACCGTCTTTAGATGCACCCGTGGTAATTAATGTCCCTAAAACCCATTACTTAAAACTATGAAATACGTACAAAATGACGTCAAAAAATGACATCACATAATTGTGATATCAAAAGCGTATAAGATATATAGGATCTGACATGAGTTGGCGTTGAGATAAAATTTTATTAAACGAGTCTAGGGAAAATGTTATTAAGCGAGCCTTTGGCGAGCTTAAGAACATTTTTTCTTGACGAGTTTAATAAAATTTTTATCTCATACGCCAACGAATGTCAGATTCTTTTTATCACATAATGATATTTCACAAATCATAGATAAGAAGATGCAAAACCATCTATAGATGCACACGCGGTAATACCCATAAAACCCATTCACTTCTATGAAATACGTACAAAATGACGTCAAAAATGACGTCACACAATTGTGATATTAAACGTGTATGAGATAAGAAAATTCGTAATGGGTATATTACACTGAAAACAAGGGAGGTTATGTGATAAAAGAAAATTCGTAATGGGTATATTACGCTGAAAACTAGGGAGGTTACGTGATAAACGGATATTTAGTCAAACTTTGTCATCATAAAAACGCTAAATGTTACTTAGCCTCAGCAGAATGAAACCTTTCGTACGAACAGTGCACTCACTTTGAAAAGGGGTTTTAATGCAGCTCCATAAAGTATCGATTCATGTCAGTCTGTGCAGGTTGACCTGGATAGGAAGATTTTGCTATTGGTAAATTTTCTGCATGTCAAAGGACCATTCTACCTCATGATTCAATCAGTTGCTTGACAGAATGGATTTTATGGATCCATAATTATGCGATGACTTGGTTGGTATAAGAACACTTTTCACAGAGCAGGGTTCACAAGTAATGAAGTTTAGAATTAAAAATTAATAAAGGATGGTTCGTGGATCGAGGGTTCATTCCTCTCACCGATGAATATTCGTTTTCGATAATATATTCAGGAGACCGGGCAGTGGTTTTGTCAAAAAGAGTGTTGAGCGAAAAACTAGTAAAAGAAACCCAGGAACACGTGGATGGGGGCAATGCAACTGTAATATGGTTAAAAAATGTTGAAAAAGGCGTTAAACAACAATAAGAACAAAGTGAGTTAATGAATTAGCGGTTTTCATGACATTACCTCTTGGTTTACTTTGGTACCAGTGTTGTCATTTGACTTGGCAATCAAGTCTCGTGTTGAACTTCTCAACTTCATTGGCGGGAAAAATCCATTTATACCGCGTCTTTTCTTATCTCCTTGTAAATTTCCAGCGTTAAAGTCTATAACTTTCGGCTGGCGGGTAGGTTTCGTCATAAAACGTTTGGCGAATTCCGAAGAAGCACTGCCTGTGAGCCCAAGCTTTTTAATCTTAGTAGGTTTCGGAGGCTCGATTTTTGATCCCAGCATTTTGTCATATAAAACTATTAGATAACACTAATTGAAAATCACAATCCAGCAAATGCTAGCTAAATTTCGTTTTACGTCCCACCATTTTTACAACCGATATGTACGTCTTTTTTTAACGCCCGATCCTGGGTAAATTAACACTTTAAACCTTTACCAGATGACAAAATTTAAGACTTGCCAAAACTGAAAGCGTTTGCAGATGACAAAGTTAATTGTGACTCAAATGATGCGATTGGTTAATAGGGAAGAAATCATTGTTAGAAAATGAGAAAATGCTAGTAACAAATATTTTCTCCTTTTCCAACAAAGTTTACAATAGAAGTCATTGAATTACAGGATTATTTCGTAAAGGGTGAATCGACCTGACAGTGTGTGTACAAAATGTATTTGTTTTCTGAATAATGCCAACTACCTTTTGTCCATATTATCAATTTGTGTATCCGTTAAAAATATAATGCGGTATAACCCATTGCCGTATTGGCAATATTTTAGTGGGGACACTTTCATTTTGAACGGATACTGATGGTCGAAAAGGGAACAAATATGGACAAGCGAAAGGTAAATGTAAAATAAAAGTGAATGTGATGCCCAAGAAACATTGAAAGAAATGCAGAAAATGCTAGTTTTCAGCAAACCCCCCCCCCCTCTTTTTTTTAAGGATTTCCCTAAAGGGTGGCATAAAGGGGCTATATGTATAAATTCAACCTAGCCATCTTTTCTACGTTATGGAATTGTTAAACACGTGATCCGTATCATTATTTCTCTGTCGTCTGTTGAGTATCATTTCAGTTGTAAACCTCCGTCACAAATTACTTACCCACAATCGGACTGTCTCATCTTGATTGGAGTTTAACGTCGTTTTAAGTGCTTAGATCATATCACAGCGGTCAATGCACCTACGAATGTGTTTCCCAGCTTCTCACACCAGTATTGACACAACTTTCTTTCCAAGTCACTGACTACTTTTCTCACATGCATCAGAGGTGGGAGGCGAAAGATCGCTGGAAAGAAAGTTTGCCTCAACCGGGTATCGAACTCAAAACCACCAGGTCACGAGTCGGATACTCTAACCACTGAGCTACCCGGCCGGGTGTCTCATCTTGAACATGCTTTACTAAATACTTGGTGAGATATTCGGTGATGTCAGCGTTGAAAGTGAAGTATCACCAGTTTAGTCGGCCTCGTCAAGTTCTCACTAATAAAAGGTTTGAATTTCATTTAACGGCCCAAGAGCTGCAATAAGTAAACGACACCATTTAAAAGTGTGGAGATTATTGTGGATGTGACAATCTGTTATTCTACGGTCGATCGCTGGAAAAAGAATGAATTTCAAAAGAGGGTCAAAAGTTGCCAGGTCGCTTTATTTTTCTTTTTACTTTTACCATTTAAAATTAACTTTCCAGGCATGCGACTAACATTTGGACCGGCTTTACAATATCAGATTGTCATCTTCACAATCATTTCCATACTTTTAATAAGTATGATTTAAATTAAAATGCGTTTAACACCAGTTTCTTTACTTTTTTTTTAACCGGGTATTGGGGCTGTAAGCAATACAGCCTTGTAGTTTAAGCATATTTTATTGTATATATAAACATACAAATGGATTGGGACGAAAGCTGATAAGAGCTTATAGAGTCCCTTTCCAAAGCAACAACATCCACATGACAAAAATAAACAAAATAAGAGAAAAAAAAAACATATACATACAAAAATTGGTGAGCAAGCTGGAGAAAGAGAGACAGAGAGAGAGAGAGAAAGAGAGAGAGAGAGAGAGAGAGAGGTAGAGGTGGACCCTTTTGATAATCATTCGTTAAAACGCTTACTTTCCCTTATATACGATTGAACTTTCAAAAAGATTTCTTCATTTTCCTGAAAAGTAAGAAAATCATTTCCAAAAAGGAGTGTTTGAAGGTCTATAGTAATTTCGTAATACGATATGGAGCGAATGAACTTATTTCTTATAGTTTCATAAAGTGGACATTCAAAGAAATAGTGTGCATTTGTCTCTATAGCACCACATACACAGTTAGGAGAGTCAACTACATTTCTTAAGTACAGATGGTGCTTTAGGGAACTGCAATTATTTCGTAACCTAGTATGCAAAATTTGAAGGCGTCTTTGTCCTATAAAAAACAATTTATTTGGATATGGCCTATTAATGTCCAGATACCTTTTGAAACATGACAAGGAATTCAAGTTTCTGATATCTTGAGGAATTGAGTTCCATTCTTCCACAGCGGATGGAAGAAAGGATTTTTTTATAGAGATTTGTTCTACAAGCAATGGTTCGAATATTGTTAGAATTGCGCAAGTTGTAATTGTTAAGGTTGCTATTCAAATCAGGGACAAGATTACTCAGGTAGGAAGGAACGAGGCATTTAGTCATTTTAAAGAACAATACAAGTTTGTGTTTACGCCTGCGGTCGCCAAGTGACCCCCAACCACATTCATTTTTTAGTTCATACAAGGAAACTAGTTTGCTACAACCTGTTACTATTCTGGCAGCTTCATTTTGGATTTTGTCTAGATCATTTTTCAGGTATTGAGGGATATTGTCCCAAACGACGTCTCCGTATTCTATAATAGGTCTAATGAACGTAAAATATATGACTTGAAGAGATTTCCTATCAAGACATATCTTAAGACGACACATTATATTTATCCTTTTCCATGCTTTCTCAATAGAATTTTTAATATGAAGATCCCATGATCCGTCGTTTGAGAAGTGAAAACCTAAATGTTTATGTGACTGGACATTTTCAATGTTTATATTTGACATACAGAGATCGGGGTGAGAATTTTGAGCATTTTTACGTGTGATGATAAGTGATTCAGATTTTGAAGGATTAAATTTAACCAGCCAGGTTTCTGCCCATTTATTAATTTTTTCAATATCTCTCTGAAGAATTCGTCCCGCATCGTTTGGGTTAATTAATGATAGACTAGTGTCGTCTGCAAATAGGTTGGTACCCGATTCAATGTTTTCGACAATATCGTTATAAATACCAGAAAAAGAAGCGGGCCGAGTATCGATCCTTGTGGGACACCAGCATTTATGTATTGGGCATTAGACTGGCCACCAGGCAGGATAACTTTTTGACGCCTGTTAGAGAGGTAATTAGAAAGCCAATCAAGTAGTCTACCATTTATTCCTGCACGTCTTAGTTTGAATATCAGACCCTTATGCCATACTTTATCGAAAGCCTTACTTATATCAAAAAATATCAATCTAATTTCAAGGCCTTCGTCTAAAGCATTGCATATTTTATTATAAAGGAATGTTACTTGGTTAACTGTAGAGTCGCCAGGCAAAAACCCTGATTGACACGGTGTAAAAAAACTATTTTCATTTAAATAATTAAAAATATGTTTATAAAGTATCCTTTCAAAAACCTTTTCCATGGTATTAAGAAGAGAGATCGGTCTATAGTTGGACGGCAGAGAAGGATCACCATTCTTAAAAACTGGACAGACATTAGACATCTTCCATGAAAGGGGTAGTTTACTAGTCTCCAAGCTGAAGTTAAAGAATTGACATAAGGGATTAGCCAACTGGTTGGCTGACTCGCGTAAAATAATGTTATTGATACCGTCAGGTCCTGGAGCTTTTCCAACATTTAGATTTATAAGCACGTCCCTGACTTCCAAAGAATCAATGAATACTGAAGTTAAAGAATACTGATCATTTCCTAAGAGTTCAGTTGGTAAGGCTTGATCGTTTTCATTTAGTCTAGTTTGAGTAACAAAGAATGAATTAAGTAAACTTGCTTTGGCATTAACATCAGTGACCATTGTATCGTTGTCAGTATCATAGAGTGGTGGTAAGCATTCAGAAGAAGAAGGTTTGATAAAACTTTTAAGCACCTTCCACCAATCGCGTGATGATAATGAACCATTACATAATTTATTTGACAAACGATCAATGTAATCATGTTTACTTTTGCGTATTAAGTCAATTACTTCGTTTCTGACCTTTTTGAATTTAAGCCATATACTTGGATTATTTGACTTTCTTGCTTTTTTATATAACCGCTTGCGTTGTCTAATTTTACGTTTTATCAAACTAGTAATCCAGGGAGGTTCATAAGCTTTTACATTAACTGTTTTATGTGGAATGGTATTGTCTCTTCCCCTTTTAATAACATCAGTTATATTTTGAGCATAAATGTCAATGTCATTCGATTTAAGTTCATCCCAATTGATATTGTTGAAATAATTTCTTAATGCATTATAGTCCCCAAGATCATATTTCCAAATAATGCGTCTATATGAGTTATGTTTTGGTTTTAGAAAATTTAAAACACTGAATATGGGACAATGATAGCGGATACTATTTTCTAGAACAGGTATGCCAACACCAGAAGTTAATATGGATTCTTTGTTTGTGACAAACATAAGATCAATCAAAGAATGTCAACATTCTGTAAAATGTGTTGGTTCCTCAATAAGCTGAGACATGTTATACTGATTACAGAGTACGTTAATCTTTCTATATGATGCAGCATTAAGATAGTTTAAGTTAAAGTCACCAGTAATAACTACATCAGTAGTATTTGAGTCGATAGCGAGACTAATCGAATCTTCTAGTAGGGAAGTATAGTGCGAGTTGGAATTTGGTGGTCGATAAAATGTTCCATGTAAGATATTCTTATTATTACACAATTTTATTTGGATCCAAATACATTCAACTTCTTTCATTTCTAGATCATTTCTTCGGACATAAGATAGTGAATCTTTGACATAGACAAGAACACCTCCATATGGATTCGAATTTCGATCTTTCCTTTCTGGTGGGTAAAAAGATTTAAAAAGTAATTCGCTGGAAGGAAACGTTTCCTCTAACCACGTCTCAGTAAAGGATATAATATCAAATTGAGAAAATTCAGAGAATAATAGATCAATTTTATGCCTGATACTTTGAACATTATAGTGAATTACCTCCTAGCAATACGCTAGTAAGCTATGCTATGAATATTATATCCCGGAGAATACCATAATTGTAAACGGTGCGTTTAGTTTTCTGTTTCAAAACTTCCCTGAGAGCATAATTACAAACCCCTTTATAAATGATGAAGACCACATGAACCCGTTGGGTGCCAAATAACCGAAAAAAGGAAATTCTATCGACCACTGCAGACGACTCATTTACTACTATTTCAAATATTGGGAAATGTGCAGCCTTGTATGAACCTACATTGTCCGGAAAATTCAGTGAGATATTTCGACAAATATTGGCCCTTCCACGTTTGGAAAAGCCCGGTGATTCTTTATGACCTTGTAGAGGCATTTCAGCTTTACTTTGCTGCCTAGATATCTAAAATATAAAAGCCGAATGAGACATTGCTATTTTCGCAATGCATCATTGCTATTTTCGTAAAGGGGTTACTTACTTGAAGTAGCTTCATAAAATAGGGGGCATTGCACCAAAAATCAATTTCTTTTTCATTTAAATTCCAATTATAAATCGATGATAAAATAGTTCATTTAAAACATGATGAAAAGTCATTATGATACATAAAACAAAAGGCGTTAAAAAACAAGTTTCGTGGAGAGGGTATCATCAAGGGTCTACTATTGAATGTAAGCACACTAGGTCGAACCAATTTCCAAATGAATGGGAAAATAATAAATTATGCAAAAATCAAAATAGTCACCAAAATCTTTTTACAAGTGGGAAAAAGAGTGGACCTTTTTGTCGACAGGAAGCTATTTTCGTAGGAAAAGCAACTTTCATCTAGTTGAGGTAGTTTCGTGGATAAAGTCCTAAAATAGGTCTACATAAAAGGAGAAATTAGAAATCACATGTAAATTTTTAGTCATGCATAAAATTTGAAAACGTATTCGAACATTAAAAAAAAAAAAAAAAAAAAAAAAAAAAAACTCTTGAAAACAATTGTATGTGAAGCACAAGTCTTCCAGACACAAAATTTATGCTACGATGCTGTCCGGTAATCTTGCGCACATAAGCAAACGACTGTTTACTTATGACACTAAAATAAATAACTAGATCGCCACAGCTATTTATCTATTTACAGATATATTTCATCAAGATTATGACTCAAGATAGTTATAGAAAGATTCCCAGAACAACACGAACTTTTAAGCTGAAGTAAACTATCGCCGTGAGGTTTTATCCGGCATACAACTGTCCTGTGATCTTGCGCACTTCCATAAATGACGTCAATGCAAAGGATTTCTGAAGTATTTGTAGCCCATACAAAGAAAAATTGTAGAAAAGAAATAAGTATGCTCGAATTGGGCCTTTGATTCAGAACTTTGACAAAATGCCGGCAAATAGGAAATGAATTTGACGTCTGATAAAGGTTGCACGTAAGTAAGGAAAATAATGTTATTTTAAAACTGTTCCTTAATATCTTATAAAGTTGTAAAATATGTGTTTAATTGATTCGTTTTTGTGATGAGACATAAATTGCTCGTTTAACTGACAGGTAAAAAGTGTTACAGCCAGCCTCGTCGGGAATTGGGTCATAGGGCGTGTTTATGAATAATTAGTCAGGATGATGTCATAGACAAACTTTAGACACTCTCAGGTACAAAATTTAACTATAGTTACTTTCGGAAGGTTTCTCTGTTATTCTAAATTCCTATGGTCTAAGAAAAACTGCAGAAACGGGTAGAATTCATCAAACAAACTTGCGAAACAGAAATCTACCGAAGTGCGCAAGATTACCGGACACGACGGTATATGAAAAGCTATTTTCGTAGTATGAAATGTGTTTTCCTGGGCTGTTTCAGTATCTAGTCATGCCCTTCCCAACATTTACAGGTTTAGAATTTTAACGGTCGTTTGCTCTCTTCTGTCTGTTTTTCCTGTCATTGTCCCTTTAATGTTTAAACATAGTGTATTTCTTAAGTGATTTGAGATTAAAAATCAATATACATATATACATTTGATAATCTTTTACTATTTAATCAGGTTAGTTTCTTGCTGAATATATCTTTTAAATCCTCATTACAGTATCATTAATAGTTAACTAGATGTATTTTAGGTTTAAATTAACAATTTAAAGGTACGTAGGTATTGAAAGGATTCAATGCCGCAAAGTATGATAAAGGGGCATTGGGTCAGTGATCATCATTAACAGACATGGACGAACAATTTTTATCGAATGGGCCCACAGTGACCCGTATAATAAACATACCCTTTAAGTCTTTGTCGTGAGTTTTCGTCAATGGCTATCAAATGTTGCTGTCGTTAAGTTTTTTTTTTTCATTTTATTATAATAAAGTTCATTCACTTTTATAGGGACGAAAAGGCCAGTTCGATTTCTTGATACACGCAGTATTATTCACATTTTCTTTGCGGCAAATTTCACAGCCGGACTGATAGTCTACGTTGACATAAACTAGGAATCTATTTGACAACTGGAGGCTGCAACCATATCGGCCTGAATGGGGGCGCTGTTTTGGTACGGAAGTGGATCTTGCTAATGATAATAATTTGTGAAGAGACCGAGATCGGCTTGTATTATGTCATGTCAGTAGATTACTAGAATGTATTGAAGGTAATAGTTTTACAGTTGAACATGTACATTTACTCGAATAAAGCTGATGGATGCTGATTTTATGTCACCATGTCTTATTTATGTGCAATTCTTTCTGAAAAAATGCCTTTGGAATGATGAGTTGGGAGCCTGTGAATGCAGCAGTGTAACTAATCACTCTTGACATAGTTGTGAGGGGTGAGAAGAGTTCGCGGTAATGTTATCAGAAGTATAAGTAAAAAATTATAGGGGTAGCTTCATGTTAAGTAATATTAATTCTGAAAGATTTGAGATTTGTTGAAATTGAATGCATTTGCAGACAACAAATGTGGTTCAATTTATCTTTGAAAAGATAGAAAACATTCAGGTAAATGGGGAAATGCTGGCTGTTGCTATTTTCACCTCTTTCCAAAATGTTTTCTAAAAAGCCCCCAACTACAGAGACATTAAAACACAATACTTGTTTAGCAAGAGTTAGATCTTTCCTGAAGGATTTATTTTAGACTCTTCAAAAATTAAAAGCATCAGCAGATGACAAATTAGGAAGTTGTACAAATAGACTGAGTTTTTTGACAGGGTAAAAAACATGGTTGGGAGAAGAAAAAATGCTGGTTACTGGTATTTTCACATTTTTCAAAAATGTTTTCTAAAGCCTTCTTCCTTAAGGTAACTTAAGCAGCAGATTGTTTGGTAAAGGTTAAATAGCAATAGTTTAATAGTTTAATAGCTTATAAAACCACTCTGAAAGCTTGGTGTTTCAACGGGAGGTTTACTCTTTACCAAACATCAAAATTTTGAACTTGTACTAATTCAAAGCATTTGAAGACAACAAACGAAATACATATGGCTCAAACTGTGAGATTTGTCTTTGTGTGGGCACAAAACATCTTGGGAAAAGAAGGAATTGCTGTTAACCTGCATTTTCTCATTTTCACACACTGTTTTCAAAAGCCCTCTTCCTTAAGTTGAAAACTCAGGATGGTATGACAAGGGATTAAAGAGAATTACTCTCTGTAGATCTTCATTAACCTTTTACCAAACACAGGCGTATCAATGATCCTGAGGAAAGAGGATTTAGAAAAGGGAGAAAATGCTGCTTAACAACATTTTCTCCTTTTCAGTAATGTTTTCTGCCCTTGCAGAGACATATCTAAGCATCTAATGCTATAAACACATGCACACATACAGATTCTGCAGGTAGCTATCCATATCTTTCCATTCTATCAGTTATGGTCAGTAACACTATCGATAGGGTCCATAACTGTCTATTTGGTATTTGTTGGTTCAGCATGATCTGCCCCAAAATTTTGAAGAAGATGAATTGAACCTAATTATCTGTTACTGAAGGCATTTATCAATATTATATCCACATCTAATCAATATTTTCTTAACATAGTACTCTCAGTCAATTTAAAGCTGTGAACTTGTATAAGTTGCGTTTATTTATGGGATTCATTTGGCGTATTGTCACACATACTGGTACTATCAGAAGCATCATTGATACAGACAGGTTGAGTTCCAATACTGAAATATTTTTATATGTGTGGATCAATGCAGACACCTGTGGACAGGGTGGTCTTCATGGAGACTGCCTCCATTTCTGCCTATTTTAACAGACATGTTGTTGGTTTTTAGAAATGGCAACAAGCCAGGTCAGCTAGCTCAGTTGTTAGCTTATCTGACTCATGACCTGGTGGTTGTAGGTTTCATACCTGGTTTGGGCAAACTTTCTTTCAGGCAGTTTTTCACCTTTCACCTCTAATGCATATAAGAAAGGAGTCAGTCAACATCCATATTTATCCTTACCTATCAGTATCTGTCTGCATCTACACATAGCTGCATTCCTTAAAATCATTAAGAAAATAGCCCTCACCTATACATTCTGCAAATGACTACATATTTTGTACGTAAGTATCTGCTCGATCCATAATGTGTGTTAGTGTATGACTGATCTATTAGGCACAATCAATTTCTCATCTAATATTATACTTCCAGTTATAGAGAATCAAAAATTTTGTCATCTGGTAGGGAGTTAATCCTTGATACCTGGTAAATAGTTAATCCTGTGCTGCAGATAATCCTATGTTTTACTTTAGGTACTCATTTGTATAGTTTTATTGAGAAAATTCGATTTAATACATTTAGCATAGGTTTTACTGCACAAATGGTGGAGAAAGGAAGTCGATATTGATTGATTGATTGATTGAATGGTGTTTAACACTGTTTTCAACATTATTTCAGTCATTTCATGGCAACAGCTCAATTACTCATCTATGTCTTGGGTTTCACTGGTACTTGGCTAGGGCTCTGAAGTGTCTTGCCCAAAGACACACCTAGGAAAGACCCAGTGCTTCAGATGAGGCTCGAACTGGGACCCCCAGGTTACAGGTCAGGTCCTAAACTTTACCACCGAGTCATGCAGAACCTCAAGGAATTTGATAATCCTTTGTACCTTGATCTTGATCCCACTAGAACCACTTTAACTATTTGCCACACAACAAAATTATATACTTATCTAACTCAAAAGCGTTTGCAGATGATAGAATAATCTGGACCAAGATGATGAAAAAGTAGAAAATGGTCACCAGCCTTTTCTCCTTTCCTTACAATGATTTCAAATTCTCTTTTACTCAGAGTCATTTAACCACAGAACTGTATTGTAAAGGGTTAAAGATTTATACACTTTATAAAATCACAAAATGAATGTTTTTGAAGAATACACTTGAATAAACTCATCTCTCTATCCATGCATTTATCCATCTGTCCATCTGTATATAATTATGCACATAGGTAAATGTGTCACATACAGGTACTCCTTGCACAATGCTATAGTCTTTTATTGACCTTTTGTACAACTATTCAAGCAGAAACTGTAGATATGCGAGACACAGTGACCAGATGTCTAGCTGCACCTCTTTCTCTGACAAAATTTTAGACTTGTCCAAAGTGAAAGCGTTAACAGAACCCAAAAAAGATATATGGAAGTTGAAACACAGGGTTTTCCCTATCATCTGTTTCTTTGAATTCGGACCCCAAAATTTTCTACATGTTCCCAGAAATTTAAACCTTTGCTTTCTATATATATATGCAGGGAGTCAAATGACCCCATATGACAGAGTCAAGGGAAAACCCTGGTTAAATTTTGTCCCTAATAGAGTAGAAAATATTGTGGGAATACAGGAAAATGCTGGTTACCAGCATTTACTTCTTTTCCCACACTTTTTGAAAGCTATTTTGCTTGGGTTGTTTAAACTCGGGTGTTTGGTAAATGGTTAAGCAAAGAAGAATTACCCATCCCAAGACTTTTTTGTATGCTATGTAGATCTATATTTGGTTTCACTTTGAGCAATTTTCTTTATTTATCTCAAAGAACTTAGCAACGAAATTAAACCTTACCAACAATACTGTTTTCTTACAATCACAAGGAAGACCTTTTTTTTTTTTTTTTTTTAAAGTCATTGTTGGAAACGGAAAAAATGCTAACTAAAGGGCCATTTTCTCAATGTAGTAGATACAAATCTCAAGATTTGAGATGTTTTTGTCATGTTTTATGATAATTATATTTACTCCTTTTTTTCTTTGGTTGAAGTTATCAAGATCAACTAAATGAGTTTTATGAAGAGGCTGGTGGGCAAAGGGGGTGGGAGTCCTGCCCAGCCAGAATCCACCTCAAGGCCACAGGATAATGCCCTTGGTTTGATGCATCTGAGAAAATTATTCACAGAATTCAGACACCCCTCACCAAATTCCACCCAAAGAGAGCAAGAAGATAAGCTTTATAATATGTTACCATTGTTTTGTAAGGTATGTGGTTATTTTGAATACTTTGTATGTGTAACTGTTATAATGTTCCATAATACTCATGGTCTGTCAATCCCCCTGGACAAAAGTGCAAGTAATGAAGTAGCTGATACTATACAGTACTGAATTAAGTGTTTCACCTAGCCAGCAAATGGGGCAACAATATAAAATAAATTTCTTGAAATTTTAAGCATTTTCACAAAAGTTCTTCACAGTCTCATATCAAGCAATATAGTGGCAGAAAAATTTATGATTTACTGAAAAAGTAACCATTAAGGACCATATTGTTCTCTTTTTTACAGTACAGTAAAGTAATTATTTAGTTGTTAACGTTTGGCAAACAGTAACACAGAAATGAAAGTAGAACAGGGACAGTATTTACCAACAATTTTAAACGTTGTTTCAATGCTAAATTCTGAGACTAGCTATCTGATTGGACAATAATTTTTGTCTTGGCCAATTGGATGGCTTGCCTTGGAAATTATATTTCAATTCAAATGGTTTGTGAATAGTAATCCAGCGTAAAAGATTCCAAAAAGTCTTCTATATTTTTAGACATTTGGAAATGTACCAGCCAGTTCAATGACAGAGAAGTTTGGAGACATTTTGCAGTTTTGCTCTCATGTGTCGAAACTAATGGTAACTGAAGTGAGAAGGAGAGCATCAAACCAGTCTACAGGTAAACACTTTGTTTCACCCTTCACATTGAATTTGAGAGGTGGGGATGTATTGGAATCGGGTTGTCTGTCTTTCCATCTGTAAATGGATGCAATTTTATGTTTTATACTACTACTACTGTTTTCAACTAATTTGTGCTGAAGCTGTAATAAAAGCCTCTCCACTAAGGAAGCTTGTGTACCTGCCATTTTAATGATATTTGTTTGACTGTTGCAGCAATTATAGCCCTGTGAATTTTTAGCTGGGCTGTTTTTGAAGAAAAAGTGGGATTATTGTTATAGCCCTGTTGTCATCTGTGTTGTTATTGTCATGCAAAAATGTTGACATTTTATAACATTTGTGTCATTACTGAAGATATTTGCTTCAAACTGGGACTATTTGTTAATCATCAAAAGAGCAACCCATACAACAAGAGCAGGTAACCATAAAGGTATTTTAGAGTTAGTTATGCCCCTTTTTCAACTTCGATTTTTAAATGAAAAGCAACTGCAGCCGCAGTGTTTGCATCTGCATGCAGTGCTCTTGTTAGCTCCACTGACTGAAGGCCAGCGGGCTTATGTCATGGCCCGGTGTCCGTCGTATATGCGTGCGTCCGTCCGTGCGTGCGTTAACCTTTTTTTCAAACTTCTTCTTCTCTGAAACTACCCATCCAAATTTGATGAAACTTCACAGAAATGATCCTGCCATGGTCCTCTTTAGAATTTCTTGAAAGAATTTGATTCCTTAAAAAACTCTGGTTGCCATGGCAACAAAGCTGAAAAATATTGAACATCTTTGAAAATCTTCTTGTCTGAAACCGTAAGGCCAAGGGCTACCAAATTTGGCATGTAGCTTTATCTAATGGACCTTAATCAGATTCCTTCATATTATAGCCCTGAAGTCAAAATTGGCTCTGCCCCGGAGATCACAAGTTTAGCATGGGCTTATATAGTGACTGTAATTTTAAAAAGTAGTCAAGGGAAATAACTCCTGTTATACAAGATAAAGTTTGTTACTATTTACCTCCCTTGATTATCAAACTGCACTTATACATTATTGGAGTTTGGTATTCAAGTTTTTTGGAGATGAAATGTTCTGTTTTAAGGGAGAGTGATTTATTTTGATGCTAATGGTTATGCTCACATGAATGGAATGTTTAATTTCAAGTAAGGTTTCTATCACTCAAATTTTTTCAGAACTTTACCTTTCATGCTAATGAATAAACCTGCTTGTATTCACTGACATTATCTTTGCATTTAAAAAGATATGACTGTTTTTGTTTGGCGGGTGGGGTGGAGGTTATGTTTTCAAAGTAAGTTTATTACCATACAGACTTTTTATGCTGTATGTCTCTGTAAATGCCAATTAAGCGTATGATACATTAATTTTACTCTTTAAGAAATGACAGTTTTTTTTTTTACTGTACCAAATTTAAAGCCATTGGAAAAAGACAAATTGAATGTAGCTTAAATGACTATTTCTGTCTTTGATAGGTTAGTAAACGTTGTTGGAAAAGGAGAAAATATTGGCTGACAACATGTTGTCTTTTTCTCACGATGTTTTTGAAAGCCTTCTCTTTCAGGGTCATTAACACTTCGATTTGTGTGGTAAAGGGTTAAAAAAGCCAGTGGAGCGATACAGGGCCATCATGGCCCTCTTGTTTTCTGATGTAGTGATGAGGCAACCTATAAGGGTACTAGTATTTATGAACCTGACTGTTCTAGTATAGGTACAAATTTACATCCCAACTAGAATTTGTATTCACTAGGCCTCTTAACACTTAGCACACAGTCTCAGGTTAAACAACCCCAAGAAAAACGGCTTTTGAAAATATGGTTGGAAAAGGAGAAAATGGGGGTAATCTTTTTTCTCCTGGCATAGTTTTTACCCTTTCATGGACGAAAATCATTATTTTACAAACTTTAATTTATTATCTGCAAACGCTTTCTTTTTGTACAAGTCTAAACTTTTGTTGTTCAATAAAGAGTTGATTTTTTATGCTTGAAACAAATTTACAGATGATGACTTTGAAAGCATTCGAAAACATCAGTAGATTGAAGAGAAATGCAACCATAATTAAGATTCTATACAACTAATACTCTATCTAAAGGAGAATTTTCTCTGTATGAGCAATTTTTTCTATTATTTTAACACTTTACCACATGCCAATGTTTTAGACTGGTGCACAGTGAAAGCATATGCAGGAAAGAAATTTAGAGTATTAAACACGAGTTTTACTGGCCTTGAGAAAGAATACTTTTGAGAACGTGGGAAAAGGAGGATATGCTGGTAAACAGCATTTTCTCTATTTCCCCCATTCTTTTTTTTTACTCTTTTATAGACAATTTCCATCTTTTGAGCCACGTTGATATTGTGGCTTGCAAATGCTTTCAGTTTGCATGGGTCCAATATTTTAACGTCTGATAAAGAGTTAAAGTGGTGCAAATGGTAGGGTTGTCATTTTGTCCTTTACCAGTCAACTCCCTGTGTTTACAATCCTGAGGAAACATTTTGGGATATGGACAAGGTTCTGCCTACTGTGATTTTCTCCCTCTACCACAGCATTTTCTACCTTTTCAAATACAGATCCTACAACTTGACTCAAATATAATATGTTGCCTGTGACTCCTGCAACTGTGACAAATCTAACATATTGCTGTGTTGTAAAGAGCGAAAGAATAGGAAACATTGTGAGAAAAGGAGAAATTTGCTGGTAAAACGTTCTTAAACTGTTCTTCGCAAAGTATGGTAAAGGAAATAAATGAAGATTTGAAAAATTAATTTTCTAAACATTGTGATAACAGGACAAAATCTCATCATGGGCAATTTCTCCTTCTGCAGCCAGGTTTGCAGTAATGCTTTAACACTCTACCATGTAACAAAATTTTAGACATACATGTCCAAACTGACAGCATTTGCGGACGACAAATTGAACGTAACTCAAAAATTACAATTTGTTTTTGAGAGGGTAGAAAACATTGTGGGAAAAGGAGAAAATGGTTACCAGCATTTTCTCCTTTTTCCACAATGTTTTCAAAGCCTTTTTTCTCGGGTCGGTAAAAGCAGGAAGTTTTTTGTGGAGCTTTAAAAGTCAGTGGTATGCCACTAGATGGAGGAAAAATAGCTGTCTGCATGAAGGAATTTGTTCCGAGTTAAATGTCATGTAAACGAAGGAAAGTGTTTTAGATGCATTACTGATATATATTAGTAGAGATAGGTATCTCACATAATTAAACCCTTTTCCAGACAATATCTATTTATAGGCTTGGTGATATTGAAAGCATTTGCAGACCATAAAAAGTGGCTGAAATGATAAAAATTGTCTGAAAAGGGCTAGAAATCATTGTGAATAAGGGAGAATATGCTAATTACCAGCATTTTCTCCTTTTTCACAATGGTTTCTAAGGATAATCGTCCTCAGGATTTACAAAGACATGGGATATTTTGGTAAAGGGTCAACAATTACAATGCTGTATGAATAAAAATGGGGAAAGCTCTAGGTGGCTTTGTCCATAACATCCTCACAGATTGTCAGATGGTATATATCAAAGATCGGACCATCAGGTCTTGATCTAAATAATGATAAAGCAACTTCAGCCGTATATATAGCTTCAAGGACAAATGTCATTGAGCACAGGTCGTCCTTTTGTCTGACAGATTAAACAGAAAACTATCATTTAATAAAAAATATAGGGATAATTAAAATTTGTAGGATTGTTTCGGTCAGAATGTCACAAATAATGCACAATATATATTTTAAAAATCTAATCACAAGCTTCTTATAGTCTGATCTTGATGAAGATTGTCTGAAATTTATATTTGATTTTGTGAGTAGCCTTCAAAGAGTTGATGAACACTTGTTCTGCCTGGGTTGATAGATCAATTAACCCTTTACAACACAATTCTGACTTTTAACAACCTTTACAGAGAGAAGGTGTTGGAAAACATTGTAGGTAAAGGAGAAAATGCTGGTTACCAGCATTTTCAACTTTTCCTACATTTTCTACCCTTTCTGATACAAATCTCAAATCAGTCTGATGCAAAATTTGTTTTGTCCTCTGCATATGCTTTCAATTCAGACCAGTCGAAAAGTTTGTTGCCTGGTAAAGTGTTAAAGGAACAGCTGTTATTCATAGAAAAGATCCACATGATGGAAATTCATTGAGTTATTTTGGTCAAAATATCTCACAAATACTGCACTGAATAAATCAGAGATCAGAATATCTCAAAATATTAGGACAGTGAATATCCAAGATTGAACCTCATGTTTTGTGCAGTCTAATCTATTGTGTGCTTTAACTCTTTACCAAACGACAAAATTTTAGACTTGTCCAAATTGAAAGCATTTGCAGACGACAAAATAAACGTGCCTAAAAAACTGAAACTTGACTTGAGAAGAGTAGAAAACATTGTGGGAAAAGGAGAAAATGCTGGTTACCAGCATTTTCTCCTTTTCCCACAATGTTTTCAGAAGTTTTCTTCCTCTGGGTCGTAAAAACCAGGGATTGTTATGTAAAGGGTTAAGCCTTCACTAGACAGTCCAATGTTTTCACAATGCCACAGAAGAAAGCAAGAAAGCTTTTGAAAACGTTTTAAGAAAAGAAGAGAATGCTGGAAACCAGCATTTTCTTCTTTTCCAAAATTGTTTTCTAACAGTTTTAATGAGAATTATCATGTTTTGATCCACTTTTAATTTTTCATCTGCAAATGCTTTCATAAAAAATGTTCTTAAGAGTTTAAGGACCTGAAGTAGCTTCTAGCATGACGAAAGTCAATTATTTTCCTTGGATAAGTAAAAATGGGTCTAGTCTAAATGTGGAACACCCTTACCACCTGCATACATGTGAGACTTCTTGGAAACATTTTTGCACCATGAAAAATGGCATATAATGAGCAATTTTTCCTTTTGCCTCATGTTTTCATAATAATGTGTAGATTGTAATTGGTGTTGATTATCCGTGTATTGGTTTCAGAAGGTGAAGAGTTAAACATGAAACATGGAATATATCTATTCAATTCATAAGCTGTAGACAAATTTTTTTTCATTAGAGACTGTTGCAGATAGGATCATTATAATTTTATCATATATAATCATCTAAATTTGGAGAGGAGTCCAGAAAATAGTCTTGCAAATTACGATTTCTCCATTTCCACTTATATGATTAAAAGCAATGAACAGTAATGGCTCCTGCATGACATTAACCCATTCACACTCATACAACTTCTTATATCCTTTAAAGAAAGGAAAAAACATTAAGCAATTGCTTCTTTTCCCAAAGTAT
This sequence comes from Hippopus hippopus, assembly GCA_946811185.2. Lineage (NCBI taxonomy): Eukaryota > Metazoa > Mollusca > Bivalvia > Cardiida > Cardiidae > Hippopus > Hippopus hippopus. The sequence continues at coordinate 14,190,169 of OX328096.1, forward strand.
TAATGAAAAAATTTAAAAGAGAAATTCTTTCCTCCATTAAATTTTGTTTCTCCTTTGTGCTGTTTTCAATACATGTAAAGTTTGTTTTTATAAATGTGTGTGTATAGTAGTTTGTGAAGTGTTAGGATGACAGGTGTAAAAGGTATGTTCAGCTGTTACACAGGCTGACACAGCACAGCTTTATCCACCGTATTAGTACAAAATAATGTACCCAAGTACATGTATATATGTATTGATGAGTCATGCTCTATGAAAAGGTGGCTTAATGCATCTGCAAGAAGGATCGACCCAGATAGGTCAAAACTTTTTGCCACCAGTAAATTTTCTGCTTGTTCTACCTCATGAAATTTATGGATGTATAATTATGTGATGACATCATGGAGATGTGTTAAACCCCCTTTCCCAGAGGGCAGCTCACATCTTTATTCTCCCCCCCTCCTGCCTCCTTGCTAGCCATCTCTTGAACTCTTTACTCTTTTTTGTACTCTGCATGCACTTCTTTGCCAAGTGACATTACTGATTATGCATTTTGGTGCATTTTTACAAGGTAATTATACTCTTTACCGTACAATCTCAAGTTTTGAAAACTTTCATCAAAAAGCCTTTTGAAAACAAAATGGGAAAAGGAGAAAATGCTGGTAACCAGCAATTTTGTTATTAGCATTTCCTCCTTTTCCCACAAAATTTTTTGCCCTTTCAAAGCCAAAGCTTATGTGAGCCACATTTAGTATGTCATCTGCAAATGATTTCAATTTTAACAAGTAAAAATTTTTTGTCATTTGGTGAAGGGTTAAGCATTTAAGAATCATCTCCCTTAGACGTTAATTTGCGCATTGCACATTAGGTTTGAATGGTGTCCTCTCTATGGAGCACTTGGCAAGGTTATTATCAAGTCACCTTTTGTGACACTTCTAGTTTGTTCAATTTTATGACATAATATTTTCATTTCAACTTGACATGTCTAGTCAGTGATTTGTGTTTATTTCATAATATATGTCAAAGCTTAGGTTACAAGCAAATTCTCCTAGTCTCTCTGTTTTCAAAAGCCTTTGAACTCAAGGTCCTAAAACCAACTGGTTTGTATGGTATAGGTTTAACCCTTCACCACACAATCTTTTGAAAACAATTTGGAAAAAGGAGAAAGTGCTGGTAACCAGCATTTCCTCCTTTTCCCAAAATGCTTCATTCCCTTTCAAAGACAATTTCACCATTTTAGCCACATCTAATATGTCATCCACAAATGCTTTGGATTTGGAGCAGCCTAAAATTCTGTCGTTTGGTAAAGAGTTAATCAATGATTGTATACCGTACCTTACAGAGGAGGCAAGCTGTGCTATTGTGAAGTTTTTGGAGATTGAATCAACAGAGGAATCTAGCCAGGGGTGGATGCTGTTGTCAGCCATTAATCTCCTGTCAGTCGGCACACAAGCTCTCATTGACTGTATGACAGCCGCCTCCTTGCCTTCGACACTGGTCAAATGTCTCTACTTGTTCTTTGACCTACCTGAGGTGGCAAATCCAGATGTTTTGGAGACTGGATGTGAATTTTCACCCAAAGAACGTCGGGTACTCCTACAGAAAATTTTTGTTCAGGTGAGACAAATTTCATTCATTTTATTGTTACATATGAGCCTTGCTCTGTGAAAACGGGGTTTAATGTATCTCGTAAAAGTATTGACCAATGACAGCCTGCACAGTCTGACTCTGGTCAGAATTTTGTGCTATTTTCAGATTTTCTGCTATTCTACCTCATGATTCAATCAGTTGTTAGACAAAAATTTTATGGATCCATAGTATACAATGATACAATGTATCACCAAGAGCATGAAACCCCCTTTCCTAGTGTGCTGCTCATGTATTTTTTTTTATTTAGTAGTCTTTCTGAATGAAGTGTGAGAAAATTTATGACAACTTGATCAAGAAAGAAATGAAGATAAAATGATAGGATTTAATAGAAACTTGTTTAGGATCCTTTTTCCCACTTTAAGATGGATATAACTGAAACTTAAACAATTTAGGATTGAACACTAAAGTTGTGTGGGCTGCTCTTAGTCTATTCTATTTGCAGAGGGATATCATAATGTCTTTAAATTAAATGCAAATTGAGTATGCATATTTTATTTAAAAGGATGTATTTAAAGAAATCTGCCTTATTATTGTTTAAGGTTAAGGAGTAATTCATTAAAAAGTTTGGACAGGCATATTGAATGAACCTATGACTTCACATGATTCACCTTGTGTCTACATTTGGACAGGTTTTGGTGCGACTATGTAACCATGTATCTCCAGCAGAGGAACTAGCCAGAAAAGATGATCTCAGTTTGTTATTTAGTGCAATAACTAGTTGGTGCCCAACACATAATATAATATGGAGAAAGAGTGCAGGGGAAGTTCTCGTAACTTTATCACGGCATGGTCTTACGTCCAGTGTTACAAAATACATCCATGGTATGTAAGCTACTGTTTTATTTCATGCTTTCCGGTAGGTTATCGAGAAATATCGGTGAAATATTTTTCAATATTTTATGGTTACGACCAGTGAAAATACCGATTTTTGTATTTTAACTCTTCATTTGAAGGCAGAAACACTTGTTCGCACGCACTAGTTACCTTGGTAAAATGTGCGTGCCTCACAACCAGATGGAAATATGACGTAATTTACCTTACATTTCTCGCGCTTGACATAATATTGTAATGCGTTGTTAAAAGCATGAAATAAATAGTATATTTGGGGGTTTTTTTGGTGAAAGATTGAAATTTATTTCATCTCGTGAACTTCATCGGTAATATTTTCACTCGTGGCTGCGCCACTCGTGAAAATAGTACCGATGATGTTCACTCGATGAAATAAATTTTGATCTTTCACCGTAAAAAACAAATATCCTCTATATGTTTACCAGCCAAAAATGAAATGAAATGGAGATCCACATATGGAACTACATGTATGAGTTAATTTCTATGCTACTTGGGCTGGAATAGCTTACAAACTATAAGACAATGTACATCCAAGGAATATTGAACATTTTGTGCAGTCTTCAAGGCTTTTTACCAAAAAAAGCCGTTTGAGGGAAACGGCTTTTGAAAACATTGATAGGAATGGATGTTTGCCAGCATTTTCTCTTTTCCAGCAATGTTTGAAAACCTTACTTCTTCACCTTTGTGATGGGATTGATTAAAATCTTTCTTTTTCAGCTTTGCGATAGGATTGGTTTGTAAAGGGTTAAAAAAAGTGTACTGAATTATTGCATGAAATGGCCTAGTGTTATGGAAAGAAGTAGAAAAAACTTGAAGACTGGGTGGCAGAGAATGTGTTTCAACCCATACTTCTTGCTTAAAGTTTTAGCAAACAACAGAATTTTAGCCTCAACAAATTAGAAGGATATACAGACGACAAATTTGATGTAGCTCAGAAGATGATATCTCTCCTTAAAATAGTTTGCAAACATTGAGGGAAAAAGAGACATTGCTGCTTATCAGCATTTTCTTCTCTCCCCACAATTGTTTTTGAAAGCCTTCTTCAAGGGTGTTAAAACACACAATGGTGGAGTAAGGGTTAGTTTATGCAAAGCCTGGGACTTTGCCAATAAATGATGGTTGGAAGAGTTGATATTTTTTTTATGTAAATATATCACTGGACTGAATCATTACTTTTCGAGTGTTTTTGCTGTGTGTTCATCGACATTGTTTAAAATGCTGAAAACCAGCATTCTGTCCTTTTCCCACAATTTCAGAAACCACTTTCTGTTATAAAACAAGGGATTGTCTGGTAGAGGTTTATCAACATTTCTGTTCCTATATTTGTAGATAAAGGCTGTGTACGCCACTGTGTTGAAAACATGCAGAGAGCCCAAGATTTGTCTCCCCTTGATTTAGTAGAGATGTTTGTGACAGTGTTCTGTTTTCTGAAGGACTCCAGTGAAGTATCACATGTGCTGCTGGATGATTTTAGATCTTGTCAGGGATACTCTTATCTGTCAGAATTTATTCTGAAGTAAGTAAAAGTGGTTTATATTTAAGAGGAGCACTAGTATATTGGGGTTAAATGCATCTACATGATGCATTATATGATACTATATATTTATGGATCCATGACATCTACATGATGCATTATATGATACTATATATTTATGGATCCATGACATCTACATGATGCATTATATGATACTATATATTTATGGATCCATGACATCTACATGATGCATTATATGATACTATATATTTATGGATCCATGACATCTACATGATGCATTATATGATACTATATATTTATGGATCCATGACATCTACATGATGCATTATATGATACTATATATTTATGGATCCATGACATCTACATGATGCATTATATGATATTATATATTTATGGATCCATGACATCCATTTTGTCAGATAAACAACTGAATCATGAGTATATCCTTTGCCATACATGAAAATTGACCAGTAGAAAAATTTTTGAGATTGTCAGCTTTGGCCTACTGTGCAGGCTGATATGGCTCAAAACTTTCTTGCAGATGCATTAAACCCCTTTACATAGAGCATGCCTTATCAAGTTTCAACTTTATAAGAGTTTCTTTATTTTTTTGGCTATACTGTTTTCCAAGAAAAAGTTGAGAATTTGTCATAGCCATGTCACGGTCTGTGTCCTTGTCATATGAGAAATTCGATATTTTCTGAAATCTCTGTTATTACTTAAGATATTTACTTGAAACCCGGTGTTGTTAACCATTAGAAGGGCAATCCTTACTAGAAGAGCAAGTAACTGCCAAAATAGTTAATTTACCACTATTTGGTCCATGTTTAGTGCGTCATCTGCAAAAGTTTTCATAGTGGATGAGTCAGAAATTTTATCAACTGGTAAACACTTTAAGAAGAAGGCCTTTGAAAATATTATGCTGACAACCAATATTTTCTTTTACCATAATAACTTCTACCCATTCAAAAGAAATTTCGGTTTTTGATTCCCAACTATTTTGTGGTCTGCAAAAGCTTTCAATTTGATCAAGTCTAAAATTTTGTTGTCTGGTAAAGAGTTAATACATGAATTTTGTATAAAAATGTGGCAAAGATCTTACAGACATTGCTAATTATATGCCTCAGTTGTTGCGAAGGTGGTCTGCAGAAAGAGGAAAAATGTTGGCAGGCAGGTGGTAATGCGTTTTATTATATACCTGTTAATGATCTGACTAAAATGTGGATGTTATGTAAAACATGTATGCAACCCAAGGTATATAGTAAAAGGAACATTACAACAGTCAGCATTTTGGTGTGGTTGGATCAGGTCTTGTTGCATGTTTGGAGAGGTTTGATTGGATTTGACCTTCGGTCCCATATGCACTCGCAACCCAACCTGATCTGACCACACAGATATATGACTGTTGTAGTATTTCATTTAGAATTCAAAAGTTAGCTGTTGGCTGATACCATTACAAGGATCTGTCTTTTTATCAAGCAACCTGTCTTTAAAATATGATTGACAAAAATGAAACCTTTCTGGATCTTGATGAGGTAGAACATGTAGTTCATATGTGATTGGGCTATGTTTGTTTTAGGCTGGAGAAAGACCTTAGTGAAGAAAGCATTCAAGCTTTAAGGAATCTAGTTTTGTTGGTGGGCTCTCTGACAACTTGTGGCTACAATGAGATGAAACCCAGCACAGCCAGCACAGGGTCTCTGTACCAGATCCCAGGGTTTAGTCTACCCCAGCCTGCAGGAAAAGGTAATGTTTGTCTATTCATAGTTTAAACCCTCTGTTTGCATCTACTGGAATGTGATGATTACTGGTATTTTTTGTGATGGAATGTAAAGTGTCCAGGGATTAAAATCATAATTTTTTTCACGAGCAGATCCTACTTAGAGTAATTTCAAAATCATCTTAAATGGGAAAAAAATGTGTTGAAATAATGTGATGGCAAGTAATTCATTAAATAAAATACCACTTTTTTATTTGCATCAAAATATGACTGTGTTGTTTGGTAGTTTTTATAGGTAGTTTATTCTTGTGGCATATTTTACATCTCTTCTATATTCATATGATTTTGTACAATACATATTTTTCATTGATAGCTTCTTTATGATAGCTTCTTGATGATTTCTGCTTGAAATAATTATCTGAATATCTTGTATCTATAAAAATTCACCAGTCACTTGCCAATTTAATATTCTGCAGATGTTATACATGTGAATGCTAGCCCAAGTTCCAGTTGAGTCAATTTTTGTCTTATTCTTTTTTCTTTCATAGTGCTTATGGGTATGGAGCAAACTAACTTTTGACTCATGCAAAGAATAGTAAACAATCTGATTTTCCGTTCAATCAAAATTGCAGTATTGTTGGTAACAAAGTGTGCAAAAACTGTACTGTTGATCAAAAGATAAGTCAAATGAAATACAAGTCAAATAAATTTTTAAGAAATTAAATGTTTTAATAATGTTCATATATATGATTGTGTGTGTTTTTTTTTTTTTTTTTTTTGATTCTTTGCATGATTTAAATATTTGTAGATACATATCAAGCATTTATCTTTCATAGAAAACAAACAAAATTACTTTGTTGTAGAACTACTGGTATTAAGATTCATTCTATGCTTCTTCTAACAAAATTTGTTGATTATGTAATGAAATCATGTAATCAGTTCGTCTACTGTTCAGTTGTTTTGACAGAAGGTCAGTCTATCTGTTGGTTCACATTTTTACCACAACTATTGCGGATGAGGTTGAAATAATTGACTTTTGTCATAAAGCTTTTGGCAGAGATATTTCGTCATTTTTGTGTTGATATTTTTTTATGGCAAGGTTATAATTATGCCTAGACAAAGTTGTAAAGGTAATGGATGGTCCTGCAAATGATATGGCGGATGACAATATTGTCCTTTCTTCTTCCTTTCCCTTCTAAGGTTATTTATTCTTTTTACCTGGATTCCTTGTATGTATTACTCATCTGGATTAAATCAAACACTGTATATCAGAAATAAAAAGATTAGACTTAGAACTAAGGTTTGGTTTTTACTCCCAATATTTTCTAGCCTTTCAAAGAAAAATGTATCAAGCCATATTTAATTTGTTGTCTGTAGATGCCTTCAATATGAATATGTCTTATAAATTTTCATTTGATTTAAAGTTAGATAACTAACTTAGATAATGATATTATCTGTCATTTTTTCTGTCAGACTAAAAATGTCCATTTCTGATTTGTTTACCACTCTAAGTATAATAACATGATAAATTTAGTTGTAAATAAAAAATGTGTTGAAAAAGACTGGTTCAGTAATTATAAATACTTGATTTTTTGAAAGATAAATGCTTTAAAGGGGTTAGGTTAACTCGCTAAATATTGGTGTGCTTATTCGTATTGAAATATAAACAGTAACAGAGTTGTAGAGCAGAGCCTTCCAGTAAAAATTTTACCTTTAAATTACTTCAATGGTTTATTACATATTTCATGTAATGCTTCATTTTATTAAACTGAAAATAATTAATTTCAAACACAGTTTTCTGTGTAGGGTTTCAGATATGTCTACAAATACATTGAAACCTCTCACATGAATTTTGGAAAAACAGTATTTATCTTGATAAACTTTAGTCTGCTGTTTGAACCTAATATGTGAGAAATTAGAATTGCAAAGGCAAAGCTTGTAGGAAAAAGAACAATGATGGTTTTTGGGGGTTGTCATATTCTTATTCTTAACCAAAATAAATGTATTTTAATGGCAATGAGAAAGGTGGCCTTTTTAAAACATTGTTGGAAAAGAAGAAAATGTTGATGACCAGAATTTCCCCCTTTTTCCACAATGTTTTCTGTCTTTTTTAAGACAAATTCTTGCATTTAAGCCATATTTTTTGTCAGCAAATGCTTTTGATTTGGATGTGTCTAAAATTTTTGGTAAAGAGTTAAGCTTTAAGCTGTTAGGTTTTCAACCCTATCAGAGATGAATTTTCAACCCTATCAAAGACTACTGTAACTATTCCAGCAACAGTAAGTTTTTCATCTGCAGATGCTTTCAGTTTGGAGAAGTCTGCAAGTTTGTCATCTGGTAGAAAGTTTATTGTAACATTTTGGTGGCTGTAGGGTTGTAAAACTTCCATTTCTTTTTACAGTTTCCAAACTTTATCCAGAAATGCTTGGTATACTTTGTCTTTCACCAATTTTACTAGCCTTTTATCCTTTATTGGGAAATAGTTATAGTTAGTTTGAGAAGTTAACTAGAACAAATGTAGCATAACATCTTACATAGCTGGAGTAAATACTGTAGAGGTGCAAGGAAAGGGTAAAGTGATGAGTTTTATGCAGAGTCATTGGTTAATTCTTTACCACACAATCCCGAGTTTTAACAACCCTGAGAAAATTGCCTTTTGAAAACCTTGTGGAAAAAAGAGAAAACGCTGGTAGCCAGCATTTCTTCCTTTTTCCACAAGGTTTTCTACACTTTCACAGACAATTGCCATCATTTCAGCAAAATTTAATAAGTCGTCTGCAAATGATTTCAATTTGGACAGGCCTAAAATTTTATTGTTTGGTCAAGAGTTAAAATTTTATTGATAATCTAGATGTAACTTTAGTTTAGCCCGATTTGGTCCGATGTTAGAGTGGCTCTTGACTGAATGGTCCTATTTTTTTGTTTTCACTTACTTGTTTATCTTTTTACATTTTTATCAAATGGAAAAAATTTAGTTAGAATCCTCCAAATTTAAGGCATTTGCAGACAATATACATGTGGCTTTCACTATGGGATTTGTTTTAAAATGGAAGAAAATGTAGTGGGAAAAGGAGAAAATTTTGGTTACGAGCATTATATCATTTTCCTACAATGTTTTCATAAGCTATTCCTCTCAGGGTCATTATCACTTAGGATTGTGTGGCAAAGTGTCAACAAAAATTAATGATATTTTTTTACCATTTTTTAAACATTGTGGGAAAAGAACAAATTGCTGGTAATAAGTAATTTGTCTTTTTCCAATAATATTTTCTGTCCTTTCAAAGAGCCCTCAGCATTATTATTGTGTGAAGAAAAGTCACAGACTACGATAGCAGTAATTTCCATTGCACCCTCCCCCCTCCCCCCAAACAAAAAAGAAAAAAAAAAGAAGAAAAACAGAAAAAACTGTGGCATGGCTACAGTAATATTCTTTCTACAAATCTTTATTTTTTTTGTCATTATTGATAAGATTGAATGATGCTATGACTGCAATGGAAACTGGATGCCATCTTGTTGGGAGCCACCTATGTGAAAAATGACTTTGACACAGATTCTGTGGTACATGGCAATGGATTTATTTTGTTGAAAACCTAGAACAAGATCAGCCTGCATGTAAATACAGTCTTGATCTTGGTCTGCACTCTGTGCCTCGCCCTTTGTCATGTCAAGCAACTGAACAATCTCTAATTTTGTGATACTCAAAATTTAATTCACTAGGATAGGGGTTCAAGATTTTTTATTAAGAAACAAAATATTCAAAATGTCTCACAAATGATATTTCATGTCTCTGAAAGGGTTATCAACATTTCCTGCTTTTCCCACACTGATTTCAAAAGCTTGCTTCCTCAATATTGTGGAAGAAGGGATCTGAGGGCTTAACCCTTAGATTGCCAAGCACAGCCTCAGCTGCTTTCATGGATGGATTAGATCAAGATCAGACTGCACAGGATGTCTGCATCCTTGGATATTGTAAGAGAAATTCTAGCCAAATGGACCCCTCGAAATCAAAGCATCTAGGGCTTTTTACTGTCTTAAACTTTCTTATACTATTATTTTATAATGCCAACAAACAAATCCAGGTACAGGGAAAAGCATAGCTCAGGAAAAAGTTAACTAACAATAATACAGATCCATGTTCACTTATCTTATTTTAGAAAGACTTGGCGGGAAATTCTGCATTATCTAATGCTTTTTGGTGACTTGTTTATCTTCTGTTGCTGCTAACATCTTGTTTGTTTGCTCAAAAGTATTATAGAGTATCCTTGATGAAAATGGCTTGTTATTACATAGACTCAGTAAAATTTATTATCTCAATTTTTTCTTTATTTGTTAATCACGTTATATGATAATAAAATACATTTGATGTAAATTTTGATTTAAGAAATGTTAAAATGATAGACACTCAAAAGCTGTGAATGTTTTATGCCATTACTATAGGGTGAACTTTAAACAACACCAATGACTAGAAAACATTGTGGAATATGAAATGTTTCTTTGTCTCTCATTCTTAAACTGTACAAATGTTAAAAAAAATCCCCATACATTTGTAAGGTATGCTATACAGTGTACCTTATTTCCTTCAGTGATCTACATATTGTTTATGAAAGAAATGCTGTATTAAAATTCCAAATTGCTCATACGGGTTGGATGCTTTTAAAATATCAGGCTGTGCAAAAAGTTGTTGCAATTATTTTTCATAAACATGTAAAGAGTGTAATGAGACATAGTTATACATGTAGCCATACATGCACATTTAGTTTAGCTAGATAAAATGTGCTTCTAGTCGTATGTTCTGATTTGCCAGTTTCTATCATTTTGATGACATTCTGGTGCTAGATGTTTTTTTGTTGTTGTTGTTGTTGTTGTTGTTGTTAGAAATTTCCTACAAAGTACCATTCCTCTCAAACATCCCTGTGGTCTGAATTTATTTTAAAGAAAAATATATGTGTCTAGTGAAAGAATAAATTTAAGAGAAAAAATCATTATCAAATCACATGGTCTATAGTTGTGTAATTTGAAACACAGCTTCACCTTAGAGACTGTATTTTTTTTGCCAGTTTGTGAACTCACTGATGTGTAAGTAAATACTGTGTTTTGAATTGACTTCCATGGGTAACTCTTTCCCTAACACTCCATGATCATTTGTGCCACATTTAATTTTTCTTTCACAAAGGGATTCAACATAGACGAGTCTAGAATTGTGTTGACTGTTAACTCTTTACCAAATGACAAAATTTTAAACTTGTCCAAATTGAAAGCACTTGCAGACGACACAATAAACTTAACTCAAAAATTGAAATTTGTTTCCAGCAGGATAGAAAACATTGTGGGAAAAGGAGAAAATGCTGGTTACCAGCATTTTCTCCTTTTCCCACAAGGTTTTCAAAAGCCTTCTTTGCCAGGGTTGTGAGAACCAGGGATTGTTTGGTAAAGGGTTAAAGCTTTACCTAACAGTCTCAATGTATAATGATCCTCAAGAAGACTTTTTAAAACATAGTGGGAAAAGGAGAAAATGCTGGTAACCAGCATCTTTCCTTTTCCCACAATGTTTTCTATCCTTCCAAACACAAATTTTTAACATTTTAGTAACATCTATGCGTCTGCACATATTTTCACTTAAGACTGAAATTTGTAGTTTGGTAAAGAGTTACAGTCTTAGTGCTTAGAATAATAAAGCAATTTTTTTTACAGAAGTAAGATCAAAACATTATGTAGGCATATTGTGACATATACCGGTATACCTATGATTTCTTTTAAAAAGATTGTGGAAATAGGGAAAATACTCAGAAAAAACATTTTTGGAACTCCATCTAAATCAAAATTAATAATTCTAATTGTTTTCATTTTCTTTGACTGCCTTTGACACACCATCATTACTAGCTGCTGTAAAAGAATCATTTCTTTTGTTATCAAAATGTTTTGAGTTATATTTATTTATGAAACCTTAGTTTATGTTGATTCATAATTTTCATATTTCAAAGTTGTCAGCTGCATACTTAATATGTCAAGAGGTGGTGAGATATAGAGGGATAAGTTCTTATGTAGCTTACCCCTTTACCAAATGACAAAATTTTAGATATGTACAAATACAAAACATTTGCAGACAATAAAATAAAATGCTACTCAAAAATGGAAATTCGCTTTTGGAAGGATGAAACACATTGTGAGAAAAGGAGAAAAGCTGGTTACCAGCACATTGTTTGAACCTCATTTAATTCTTTGTCTGCAAATGCTTTCAATGAAAATTTTGCAAAACACTCTCGTGTTTTATATCATCACAACCAGGATCTCTCCAATCAATCCTAGATAACTTTACTAAGATGAGCATTATGGCCCTCTTGTTGTTTTGTTTAACTACACTTTGACTTGTTTGATTTGCAAAAGGACATGCAAAAGTCAAGATTACTTGTTTTGCAGTTGAAAACTAATATCTCTTCTATATTTTGTCATTTCTAGGTGTCAGTGTTAGAAACATTCAGGCATTCCATGTGTTACAAAGTGTATTCCTTAGGGTGAGTACTACTATAAGTAACATGTATATTGTTTAACCCTTTACCCAGAGACAAAATTTTAGACTAGGCCATATTGAAACCAATATCAGATAAAAAGAGGCTCGATCCATAGGTTTTTGTCTTTTATAGGGTAGAAAACATTGTGTGAAAAGAAGAAAAAGCTTCAAATGTTATGATTTTACTTCGGTAAAAAAAGATACTTTATTATTGAGCACCAAGATTGTAGCTTTTTACTAAACAACAAATTTCTGTCCAAATTGAAAGCATTTGCAAACAACACGTGGTGGAATTGGTTTTGAAACAAAACACAAATACAAAGAATGTTCTGGTCACTACAAATATCTCTTTTTTTCTCCGAAATATTTTCAAAGGCCTCCTCCTCCCCCCCCCCCCCCACTCTGGAATTTTTTCCGAACAAAGTTTTTATCGTATCCTTTTAGGCGGAGTCTAGTCACCTATGTAATACAATTCTAGATGTAATGAACAGTATCTATCACCAGGACAATGCTAATTACTTCATATTGGAACCACAACATACCCTGTCACAGTTTGCTGAGAAAATACACTTGAAATCACCGGATGTTCAGGTATACAACAGTTTGAACAGCTAACTTTGTTATGTAAATTGGTTATATTATGCTATCCCTATGCAAGATCATGTTCAACCATTTAGCAAACAACTCTAAGGTTTCAACAAACCTGGTTATCCACATTCTCTCCTATTCCCACAATGTTTTCTGCTCTTTCAGAAACAAATCTGATCAGTTGAGCCATGAATTTATTTTGTCTGCAAATGGTTTAACACTTTACCAACGACAAAATTTTGAACTGGACCAAATTGAAAGTACGTGTATTTGCAGACGACAAATGAAATGTAGCTCAAAGGATGATTTCTTTGGTTGATAGGGTAGAAAACATTGTGGGAAAAGGAGAAAATGCTGGTAACCAATGCTTGCATTTTCTCCTTTTCCCACAATGTTTTCAACAGACTTCTGTTTTAGGGATTGTGTGATAAAGAGTTAACCCTTAACTACACAAACCTGAGTTTTAATGACCCTAAAGAGGAAGGCTTTTGAAAACATTGTAGGAAAAAGGTTAACAGCATTTTCTCCTTTTCCCACAGACTTTTCTTCCCTATCAAAGACAGAAATTATCATTGGAGCTATATTTGATTTGTTGTCTGTAAATGCATTTAATTCCAAACTTTTGTCGTTTGGTAAAGATTTAAATTTTGACAAGTCTAAAAGTCAGTTGTCCATCGAAGGTTATTTCTTTTTTTATTACTAGAAGAAAAATCTTTGACTTGTTCATGCTGAAAGCATTAACATACAACAGATCAAATGTGGCTGAAATTATGATGTTTTTCTTTGAAAGCTAGAAAGTGCTTTTCCTCAGGGTTGTAAAAACTCTGGATTATTTGATCAAGGGTTAAAATGACTCATCTTTGAACATGAAAAGTTTTATGTGGTGACAGTATTTATTTTACAGATGTTTTTCGATTTGTCTCTGCAGTTCAGTTTCAGGAGACTGTGATTTGCTTTGGCAGACAGTGTAGATCAAGAAATTCTTAAATTTGATGTTGTATATGCATTGTTCAATACACATATATTTTACGGCCTTAAAAATGAGTGTTAAAGTCATTTACCTATGGAAAAAATGATGTTTAATGTAAACTTGGCTGTAATGTCAAATGACCTATCAATTTTTAAACTTGATATATTTCAGGAGAAGTTTTTTGAACTGATGGAGTTTATTGTGTTCAACTTGAACTTTGTTCCATGTAAAGAGCTGATCAGTTTGAGTCTTCTGTTGAAACAGTTACAGTAAGATATCTTTACCTATTTCACTCATCTAAAATTCTTTCACACCTGTAACACTTTACCAGCTGAAAGAATTTTTATACTCCTGTGTTGAAATAATACATGGATGACAAATGAAATTGGGCTCAAATAATGTGAACTTTTTTTTGAAAGGGTAGAAAACATTGTGGGAAGAATACATGTAGTTTCAAAAGGCTTCTTCCTGTTAGTCTTTGAATCTGGGAATAGTATGATAAAGGCTTAAGACTTGACTATACAGGCTAATTTAGACCATTCAGTATATAGCTTTATTTACAAATAGGTGAAATATTTGAAATTGATGTAGGACAAGGTGCAGTGTTCTGTAAGAAGCAATTGTTTTCAAAAGTCAGTATCTGGTTTACTTAGGTCTCATGTTATTTCTTCACCAACTTTAGTTTACCTCTTTGATGAGTGAGCTTAAACATTGAGGTAAATATATAGAGAATATTTGTTTTTTATGGTGAAAGATTGAAACTTATTTCATGGAGTGAACATCATCTGTAATATTTTCATGAGTGGTGCAGCACTGAAAAAAACAAATATTCTATTTATTTCATGCTTTTAACCATTTCTGGGGGGAACTTAATCAAAATCCAGTACAGTTCTTTTTGGTTATTCCCCGTGGCGTACCCACTCTGGAATGACAGTCATTTCGACACCCGGTCATTTCGACACCCGGTCATTTCGACACTTTTTGGTCGTTTCGACCCCCGGTAAAAAATTTTTTGCAAAATTTGGTCATTTCGACACCCGATTTTTTCCGAGTGTTATTTATTTATAAAATATTAAAATAAAACTGCTCTAAATGTTTACTTTGTCATATGTCAGTAAATCTTTATTAAAGTGCGTGATTAAAATATGTGTTTTTGTATTGTTTTACAAGTTGATTCAAATACTGGGCAAAAGTAATCGGCAATGTAGATTTTAAAAGCGGGGGTCGAAATGACAAATGTTTTGCTGTTTTAATACAGTGATTAAATACCTAAATTGTCGACGCTCATTTTCCACTTTTCCGGCTCTCTATCCTATTTTCTTTCCTGTGTCTTACTATGACATTTGATTATTTGTATTCATTTTTTTTTTTTAAATGACCTTTATGATTTGATATGAAATATGTATATGTGTATGACACGAAATGCATGTGTATGCATAAGTTTTGAATAAAACCTTGAATCGTCAACCAGCTAACAATTACCTAGACATTATAACTTATTTGTTTTTCAATGTTCTATTTTTGGAATTAATCAGTTGATTGATTGATTGGTCAATTGATTGATTGGTTGATCGGTTGATTGATTAAGTACCCTTAATGCCTTTTCAACATTATTTCAGTTAGTTTGTGGTGACTAGTGCAACAATCCATGCATTTCTAGGCAGTTTAACTGCTGTGTTTATCAATGTTCTGCTTTTTGTATCCTTTGATTGATTGTGTTTTGCGGCGACCAGTGCACCTATCCATGCCTTTCTAGTGATTCTTTTTCCAGTGATCGGCCTTCACCAAGAAAGTTTCTGAAATCGGTGTGGGAAAAGGAAAAAAATGCTCACCAGAAGCAATTCATACTTCCCTTTTCCAACAATGTTTCTTTACCTTTTCACAACTTTGTCATGTTGCAACGCTTGATTTAATTTTTCTTCTGTCTGCATGACGAACATATCAATGAAATATGATATCCAGTTAGTTTCATTTAAATTACATAATCTGTATCCCGGTGTATACCATTGTATCTTCCTGTTTCAAGATGATACTACTTTCAGTTTTAAAATTGAGAAATATTTTAAGGATTTACGACATTCTAAATGCACAGTACATGTACTAATTCAAACAAACGACGTATTTTGGTCATGTGACCCTCCATACTCTGTTTGCGAAGTTTGGCGAGAATTGTAAAAATATAATTACAGAATTTCAACCCTTAGAAGGCTAAACGTGACTCATAGAACGTGCAGTCTGATCTTCGACTTACACTTTCCTTTTTTTGAGGAGTCATTCCTCAAAAATACCTATGAAAACAGAAAAAAAATTGAGCTTATAATGTCGGTTTGAATCTTTCATTTCACTTATTATGCAGGATAAGGTGCTGTCATATGGGAGCAATTAACCCTTACTCTGCTAAGCGTGAGTTACTGACCTTTTGTGGGCAGTGTAAATGAAGATCAGACCGCACAATATGTGCGGTCTGATATTGAATCTACACTGGCCGATAAGCAAATATCTTTCTCCCAAAAATACCTTTGAAATATCAAAGTTTGGGATTTTAGTCTTTGTTTACAAATTACTCATCACTTATTTAGCAGGATAAGGGGTAAACGCGATTTAAGTAATAGTAAGGCAAGCTTTTCTATTGAAACCATGATGACTGTTGTTTGTGATGTGAACACTTCAACAAACGACAAAAATTTGGACTCGATCACAAGAACAACTTGAGCGTGTGCTACTTGAAAGCATTTGCAGACAACAAATTCAATGTGATTCAATGTGATGGAGTTTTTCTTTGATATGGTTAAAAACATTGTGTGAAAAGAATAAAATGCTGGTTATTTTTACAATGTTTCCAAAAGGCTTGTACCTGAAGGACATTACAACTTGGGATCGTGTGGTAAAGGGTTAGAAAGTGTGAGCAGATGAAAGATCAGACAGTATGGTTCGTGTGGTCAGATATTGATTCCTGTACTTTATTTCAGTAAAGGAAAAAAAAGTAAAATTTCTGCATGGTATTTTGACTATCCTGTATCACATGTTCGATGCTGTCATCTTTTACATGTATCGCACCAAACCGCCTATTGTCTCCTCCCGACCACACTCCCACATTTAACACAATTATCTGCCATTGCAGAACAATAAAACAATGAACCACTTCCTTTAAAAAACTCCCGTTTATTTATAATCTTCAACAATATACAAACACAAAACAGCAATTAACGAATTCTTGTCACTTCAAATTTAAGTAGCCAAATTATTTCCACTTGCACATACATTAAATGTAGCTTAATTACGGATACCCCTATCCAAATAACTCTTTAAATACTCAAATTAAATAACGATACTTATTATGAGAGATCTGAGACTTATGTTTTTAAATAAATTACATTAAAGACATTTTTTTAAACGAACTATTAACTACAGTATACAAATTAAAGCAAACAATCAACAAGTGGGTATAATTTGCGAAAAACCAATTATAGAATTAAAACATATCAAAGAAACAATTGATTCCACTTAACCATTAGTTTGTTTCATAATTAGCATTTATCAAGCAACATGAAAGAACATAAAAGTACATGACGAGATTCTACTATTACTAACAAATAGCACATTTCTATCTTCTTCATTTACCAACATCCGAAAATTCAATTCCACCGATGTATCAATTGAGATGAATGTCCATCTGCAATGGTAGAACAAAATAAGTAAACATAAACATCGGCAAAGAGTTAATTTTCACCAAATACTGCAAACAAATTTAAAATTGAAATATTTTACAATATACTGTAAAAAAAAGACATGTTTTTTTCTAAATATTCGGGAAGGGGGAAATTAACGGGTGTCGAAACGACCGTTTTTTGCAAAAAAATTTTTTGGGGTGTCGAAATGACCATAATAGGGGTCGTAACAACCAAAAAGTGTCGAAATGACTGGGTGTCGAAATGACCGGGTGTCGAAACGACTGGATACCCCCCCTCTGCATAGCAACCATTACAATATTACGTCAAGCGCAAGAAATGTAAGGTAAATTACGTCATATTTACATCTGGTTGTGAGGCACGCACATTTTACCTAGGTAACTTGTGCGCGGGAACAACTGTTTTTGCCTCCAACTGAAGAGTTAAAATATGAAAATCGGTATTTTCACTGGTCGTGACCATGAAATATCGAAAAATATTTCACCGATATTTCTTGATAACCTACCAGAAAGCATGAAATAATATTGTGTATTTCAGTTCCATTCCAAACTGCATTCTGTGTATCAAAAGCCTACAGAAAATTCTAACCTACCACCCTGTGTTTAAAGATGTATATAGAGAGGTTGGAATGTTGGAGGTACTTGTGACCTGTCTACACAGGTTTGCTGCACTGCTCAAAGATCCACAAGCAGATGGAGGTATGTATTTTCTTTCAGTCTATTTTCTTATTTTTTGAGGAAGAAGGCTTTTAAAATCATTGTTGGAATCGCAGAAAATACTGGTAACTAGCGTTTTTTCCCTTTTCCATGTTTCCTACCCAATCAAAAATATACTACATCTTTCACTAATACCCTTTACCACACAAAACTATCATGGTTAAGAAGCCTTTTGAAAACTTTATGGGAATCCAAGAAAATACTGGTAACAAGCATTTTCTCCTTTTCCAACATTGTTTTCTACCCTTTCAAAGACATATACTATCTTTTAGGCCACATTTGATTTGTCGCCTGCAAAGGGTGTAAAATTCCTTTAACAGATGAACAAATTTTAAACTTGACCATATTGAAAGCAATTGTATGTGACAACTTGAATGTGGCTGAAAAGTTGGAATTTGGGTATGACAAGGTTAAAAAAGCATTGTGGTGAAAACAAAAATGTTTTTCGTTAGTTTTGTTAGTTTTCAGCATTTTCTTGTTTTTTTCCACATTAAGAAAGGCTTGTATAAACAAGGGATTGTCTGGTGAAGGGTGAACTGTAAGAACTCTAAAAAAAAAAAAGCAGTAGTAAACTCGAATTCCAAGGCCAGAATATTTCACAAAATTTTCACTTTGAAAATTCAAGATCAGTATACACCTCTGCTGGCTTATCTTGATCTACAATATGTGTAAAAGCCACCAGCTCTTGAAACCTGACACAAAAAGACAACTGACAACTTTAAAAATAGCTTTGTTGCAAAATTGAAAAAAAAAAAAAGGAAAATTGCCTAAGACATGAATTAAGTCAAAACATTGTGGCAAATGTTGGAATTGGTCATTACCACAATTTTGTCCTATTACATGTTCAATATTTTCATTAATGTGCCTCTAAGGTTGTAAAAACAAAGGATTGTAACATGTTGAGCATCAGCTCATTTTGTTGAAGGACTGTGTTTAACCCTCTACCTCACAATCCCGACTTTTAACTACCCTGAAGAAGAAATCCTTTTGAAAACATTGTGAGAAAAGGAAAAAATTCCTTTTCCCACAATGATTTTTCTTATATCAAGGATAATTTTTGTCATTTGAGCCACCTTTATTTTTTTTTGCCTGCAAATGCTTTCAATTTGGACAAGTCTAGAATATTGTCATTTGGTGAAAAGTTAAACAATCTCTTTTGATTTCCCTTGTTGGAAAAGAAATATTCATCACTAAGAAGACTATTTGATGAAATGAAAGTCATCATACTGTTACTACAGCATTATTACGCTGTGGCCAGGTAGCTGATCAGTCTTTAGTAGATGTAGTAAGCCCCCTGTTCACAAGCATGGCCCTAATAATGTACTGGTATACATGAAAGTGTGTTTGGATTCATTCCGCTCTTTCTCAGTTGAAACTGTTTTAACACAAATAAACAAAGATCTGTATTGCATAAACTCTGTACAAGATGACAAACTTTTAGACTTGTCCAACTTGAAAGCATTTTCAGATGACGAATCAATAATAATAGCTGGATTGATTGGTTTTGTCTTTGAAAGACTGGAAAGCTTTGCAGGAAATGCAGAAAGTGATGTTAGCCAGCATTTTTTTATCCCCCGCCGAAGGCGGAGGGATATAGTTTTAGCATTGTCCGTCTGTCCGTGTGTCCGTCCGGGAGAATATCTCCAATACCATTGCACGGAATTTCGTGAAACTTTATACATGTGTACAGTAACCCATTCCGCCGATACACTTTTTTTTTTTTTTTTATTTGATGAAAAGTGGCAGACTGGGAGCGATTTTAAGTTAATACGGTCAAGTAAATTTGTCGGCAGGGGATATCATTTCAACGAAATTGCTTGTTTCCTTTCCCATAACATCTCAGAAATTTTCCTTTTGAGGGTTGTTAAAACACAGGATTGTTTGGTAAAGATTTAATTCGAAGGTGAAAGACAATACTTTATCTTTTGTATAGAAGGGATCTTGGCCAACATGTTTTGTTTTCTGTTTCAATGACATTTTCACATTCAAGGTTATCAGTTTCTCTTACAGACACAACCAGAATGACAAAAGAACACAGAGAATTTGGCTTTCTAGTGATGGAAGTTCTTTCTATTTTACTGAACAGCAGTAACCAAAATTCCAGTAAGTGTGATTTTGGGGAATAATAATAGCCACTTCTATAAACAGCCCACTGAATCATAAGGTAGACTGGTCCTTGGACATACAGAAAATTGACAAATAGCGAAAAGTTCTGGCCCAGGTCAGCCTGCACAGACTGCACAGGTGACATGGTTCAATACTTTTCGGAGATGCATTAAGCCCCGTTTTCACAGGGCATGGCTCAAACATTTTGGCAACAATACAAACTGCTGCTTGGTTTTCTCCATTATGTTACCAAAATTAGTTTGCTGCTAGTCATCTGCAGGAGGTTATGTGTTGAAACAGTAATATTTGAAAGCCAATAGGTGTTAATTTTGTATAAGACAACAAAATTTCAAATTGAAAGTATTTGCAGATGACAAATTATATGTGGCTCAAATGAGTACATTTGTCCTGTGTGGGAGAAAGAGAAAATGCTGATTACCAGAATTTTCCCTCTTTGTTTCCCAGTGTTGTCAAAAGCCCTAAGATTGTGAAAATAGGGGGTCTTTTGAAAAGACTTACAGCATTGATGCTTGAAGGCTTACATTGAACTTATTAACTCTTCAGTTTATTGATTCTTTTGTTAAAATGTTGAAACTAAAATGAAAGTAAGTCCCGCTTTTGTACTGATGAATTGATTTACCCTATAACTTTCTGCATCCTCAGTCAGACAGCTCAGGAAAAATTACCTTAAGACTAATGCCAGTTATGTTCTCTAATGCTGACGCCTTTCCTCTTTTTGCTCTTTAGGTGTATTTAGAGAATGTGGCGGTGCAAGATGTGCTCATAACATGGTACCATTTGTTGAATGTCGACAGTATGCTTTAAATATTGTACAACAGCTTGTGCTCTCCCCTGGTGGAGATGATGATATGGGTACTTTACTTGGACTGATGCATACTGCAGAAATTACTAATTTGGAACTCAAAACTAGTATACTAAAGGTGAGTCCTCTAGCTACTTTCTTGTATATATTTTCTAGAAATTCATCTGTCATCTTTCGAAATAAGATTCTTACATTTAAAATTGTCAGAAATAAAATGCAATGTGTTGATCCATTAAATTTGGAGGACCTGCTCAGTTGAAGGGTTTTATTTAATACCTTGAAATGTCCAAAAATACTTTCTTTTGGGGTCTCAGAAAAATGAGGAAGAAAAAAAAATGGTATCATGTTTGATCATGAATGTTCCCTTATCTGTATGAACTTGTATACTGTAAGTATGGCTCTTACTGCTCGAACAAATACTGTTTGCTGATGGTCAATAGGCCAGACAGTTTTCAAGCTACTTTAACTCTTTGACAAACAACTAAATTTTTTGCATTTCCAGCATTTTCTCCTTTTCCAACAACATTTTCAAAGGCCATCTTCCACGGGGTCTCAAAACATAGGTGTTTGGAGAAAGGTTTAGGCCAAGTAAAGAAACTATTTTTCAAGATAAATGGGAAAAGATTTAAAGCATATGAAAGGTCTTTTTTTTAAAAAAGTATGAACCTTTGTTAGAAAGAGAGTAGTTATTACAAGTAGTTATTGTTTTCCTCAATCTGGCAAAATGAACTGATTTTGATGAGTAATAACTCAATTTTCCTATACATTTGCATAAAGTCTATACTTTATGTGTATAAAACTCATAACTTCATCCTAATTAGTGACACATAGTCAGCTAGAATAGCTCATGTGGAAGACAGTGAGAGTTGTGGGAAGCATTCTCAGGACAAGAATAAGATGGCTGAGTGCAGGTTTCCCGGCTATCCTGAGATGCTGATCCCTACTGGATAGAGAGTGTGGAGTTGGTAGATCCAATAAGATTCTCGTTGGCGCCTGAAGATGGTGCTTTTGGCAGACTCAGTGTCAGTGCGGATTTGAGTGTGTGAGAATCTGAGTTGAAGTGATTGGCCACGGGAGTGTCTCTTTTTAGGCGTATGTCCCTGATGTGTTCCTTAATCCTAATTTGGGACTTACGTTGAGTTTCTCACACGGATTGTTTGTAACACTTGTTGCACGTTAAGAGATAGACAACCTTCTTGGTTGTACAGTGTCCTCTTAATTTGCAGTGATATTTAAGTGATGTGTAAATACTTTGGAAGACTTAGCTTTTGTTCATCCGACTGCAGAAGTTGCTGTTAGGAAGTGTGCAGTCTTCAACAAAGTTGCGTATGACAACATCAGATTTTGAAGGGATTTTACTTGAGAATCTGGCGCAGGTGATGGAGTCCTGTATTTTGGGGCCTATTTTGTTGGCAAATGTAGGGTAAATTGGGAAAATCTCATGGAGAGTTACATTGATGAGTGGCCAGAGACTGAGTATCGCGTGTTCGATGGAGGAGTTGTCCTTGTCTAATGTTAAAACTACTGGTAGAACTTCTGTTCCTTCTGTGAGCATGTCTTAGTTAGATCTTGCTATGTACTGAAGTACGATTTATTGAGGTTGTTTGTTCTCCTGTGGTAGTAGAGTAGTAGTAATTCTACTAGGTTCAGCGCTGATACAATCAGAATCCTGTTCCATTGTGTTTGGAGTTCGGGTCCTGAATTCTGGATTGGAGCTTGATTTTGAGTCCGCTGGGTACAATTTTGCTCTGTTTGCAAGCTAGGAAGTATTCAGCTAGATGTTGAAATTTCTACTTAACATTCTCAGGACACTTGAGGCCTGGGTTCAAGCTGGCCAACTTGCAGGCCAACCAAAATTTAAATACAGTCTTTTGAATTAGATATTGAACAGAGGTCCCTGTATGATAGTTCTATACATAGGGCACATTAAAGAACTAGGTGCAACTTAGGATGGGTTTCATTCTGTATATTGCAATACCCCACATATTAACATAATAATATGTTAACAATATGGGCAAGAGGTGGTGATGATAAATAAACAGCAGATCAATTATTTTTGTCATATTTTGTGTGTTTCAGTCTCTCCTGAATGTATTAAGAGAGAGCCATAGGACTAGGACAGTGTTCAGGAAGGTTGGAGGGTTTGTGTATGTTATGTCTGTATTGGTCTCCATGGAAGGATGTTTAGCTGTTCCACCCAGATCCCCTTGGGATAAAGGTAAAATACTATATGTTATCACTTTGTAAAAATTCTATTATTCATTTCAGAGTGATTCATCAATGAATTTTTGTCTTTTTGTCAACAGTATTTCAGTTTTATGAGAGCTGTTCGATATGTAATGTGTATTGTACCACAGCGCGATAACGCTTTCAACGATTTCGTGGATGATGACACGCTTGAATAGCTCTATTCAATACCTTTCCAACGGTATAGACGCGAGCCTTTAGCTCCACATAGTTTTAAACTTATAGTGATTTCATTAGAGCTAGTTGTTGACCACTGTTGTAAAAATGGTTGGGAAACGGATTAAGAATATTGAAGAAATCAGAGCTTATATAAAAGTTTGCACAAAACTCGGTCATTCGGTAATGCAGATTTTTACTGAATTGGAAGTTTATGGGTCTGATAAGGTATCTTATGAGACAGTTCGTAGGTGGAGAAAGAAATTTCTGACTGGCACAGAGTCCGTCAAAGATGCAGCAAAATCTGGCCGACCTGTGACTAACAGGCAAGGCAAATGTCTCAAGAGTCAGGGAAATAATGGAAAGTGATGGCAGATACACGATTCGTGATATTGCCAACGCTGTTGGCATATCGCTATCGCGGGTGCATTTCATTTTGAAGCGTATTTTGAAAGTACGAAAGATTTCTGCCAGATGGATACCTCATATATTGACAGATGACCAAAAACGGGTACGAGTACAAACCGTTAAGCAATTGCTCAAAATGTTTCCCAAATTCAATCAAAGACAATTTGCAAACACTGTTACTGGTGACGAAACATGGGTTAACTATTTCGAGCCAGTAAGAAAAATTGGAAACAAAATATGGCTAACTAAACACAGTAGAAGGCCTGTATTTACCAAAAGAAGCATAAGCACAAAGAAGGTTCTTTATTGCATATTCTTCTCATGTGATGGTATAGCCGTACAAATTCCGAAGGGCAAAATTGTTACAGGTCGGTATTACCGAGATGTTATACTAAAAAAGGTCAAGAAATATTATCTTAAACGACGCCCTGTGTCAGGATTTAGGCATGTTCGTCTACTTCATGATAATGCTCCATCACATACATCTGAGCTTGTGAAGCAATTTTTGAAGTCGGAGAAAGTTACTGTCTTGCCAAACCCACCATACTCTCCAGATCTAGCCCCATGCGACTTTTTCCTTTTTCCAAAACTTAAAAAGTTCTTATCTGGTCGTCGTTACAAGTCCCGACAAGCCCTTGGCACAGCCATCAGTCAGTGCCTCGGAGGTCTACCTAAATCAGCGTACCGTGACGCATTTCAGAAATGGATTCAGAGATTGAAATTATGTATTTCAAACCGCGGAGAATATTTTGAAGGGATGTAATGTTCATTTCACTATTTGAGTCGAATGCTTTTGAGATATCGTACAATACACATTACATTGAAAAACCCTCGTATAGTTTCAGATAGTGTGCCTAATATCCATTCAGCCCTGATGTTTCTTTAACCAGTACTATACTATGCAACTCTTTTTTTGCACATACTTGCAACAATGTTAAGTGCTGAGAAAGAAAGAATCCTTTTGCAAATCTTCGAAAAGAATTTTGGACTATATATCAATATTTAATAAACAAAAATAAGATCACATGGGAGTATATATGAATAATATGAGTAATTTGTCATTGGAAGAGAAGACAACAATGTTTACAGGGGCCCTCTACCTCAGGGTCTTTAGAAATTGGAATTGTGAGGTAAAGGATTAATGTTCAATATGTAAGTACCATTTTTTACTATTTTGGAAAACATTGGATCAGTTGCCTGTCACAAGAATATTGCTCCTTTTCAAACATTATTTGCTAAAATAATCTACTGAACAAGGGGGAAAAGTCATATTTGCTTGGTACTGGGTCAAGGCATAGTAATGTTTGAAGTGAAAAATCTAAAATGTGAATACAGTGAGTTGTTTTTCACATAATGTGCACTTTACGTTATTGACTGATTACAGTTGGAAGACAGGAGATACTCACCATGCTGAGAACTGTGTTCAGCACCCTTACAGTGGCCATGAGGTATGAGCCAGCCAATGCAAGATTTTTCTCAACTGATGTAAGTATTGTTTGTGTTTGACAAATCTATCTGATAAGTCATGAATGTCACAGAGGCTATGTTCACCAACCACTCTATAGTTACTTTTGATTTTTACTTAGAGCACCAAGTAAACCCAACAGATACTGTAAATCTAGAAATAAGACCCTAATAAAAGCAATAATATGCTAGATTTTTTTTCTAGAAGGTTTCAGCAAAGTGGATAGTGTCGATCAAAGATCAGACTGTAAATTTTGTGCAGTCTGATCTTGATCTACACTGACCCTAAAAGCAACTATAGTTGTGAAAGGTACTTAATGGGTTAAATTTGAAGACTAGCCATCTGGTTTGCTGAGATTCTCTTGGTAAGGGAAAAGTTTTGGATGCCATTTGCATGCTGTCCTAAATTGAAAATTGTCTAAAATATTGAAACTTATGCTGCTAATCAAGATAAACTGAAACCTCTAATAGAAAAGACATTTCCTGTATATTTAACTCAATTATGAATTATATTTCAAGAGAGATGTCAAGGATGGACATGATGATAAGGAATGTTGTCATGTTGTTTTTCTTCAGTTATATGAGAGTCTTTTTTCTGTGTCAGGTACGATATGACAGTTTGACAGAAGCAGTCAGATTGCTTGGCTGCTTTTCCACAGAATTGGATATTGGACCAGATGAAGATTTACCACTGTCAGAGGGTTTAACAGTGTTTGAAGAATTTTTTCAACATCTGAAAGAGGCAAAGTAAGTGAGCATGTTCCATTTAACGCTGCATTGCTTGAGCAACTTATGGCTTTGTGGATGGTGTAAATCAAGATCAGACTTCAAAGAACTTATCTCATCTTTGGATCTAAGCTATATATATGAGGTATGTCACGTCAAGTTCGTGGACAATGCTATAAAACTAACGCACTTCCGTGAGTTTTATTTCCTTGATTACCTTGGGGTATATCTCAGGCATTATATGTGAAAAATGCACAGATATTGTGCCAACAATAAGTAGGATACCAGTCATGCTTAAAATGATTTGAGCAGGACCCGGGGCACTCTAAACAAATCAATTAAAATAGATTTTTCAAATTGTTGGTAGCAGTCTATAACCTGATGAAAAATAAGCTGGTCCTTTTCAAATTTTATCTCGCGATAAAGGATGAGGTCGACATCATTTCCAGAAAATACAAGTGATGGAATCATAGCTGTTCAAACTCTGTGCACACAACTTCTGAAGCACTACGAAATTGTCATTGTCAAATGTGGCAGAAATTAATGTTGCGGAACAACTGACCATCATAAAATTTGCACAATCTTGGGAAATCACCGTTAGATACCATGAAAACCCTGTCTGAAGCTACAGGAATGTCAGCTGTATGTCGCTTACTGGTTCACAAGTGGCAAAGGAGATTTTCAGACAGGCGAAATTCAACCAATGACGATGAAAGATACAGGTGCTCAGGCATCATAAGCGTAGGATTGGAAGATTCGGTGAGTGTGATGATTGAAAAGGATTGCAGGGTTAGCGTTAGGGAACTGTTGGACCAAAAATGCATTGTGGTGAAAGGTCAAAATTTCTGAAAGGTCTGAATTGTGTTTGATATCTCACAATCACATTTCGATTCCACGGTAAGCACCTGACATCTTGTCAATATAACTTGAGAAAACAGTATCACGACGTCATAACCATGTTGACACCTGCCCCGGGTTCTTCTCGGTATGTGCAGGCTAAGACTAATAAATGAAAAACTATTTATAGTAGTGGCACCTTTTTAGCTCACCTGAGCACGAAGTGCTCAAGGTGAGCTTTTGTGATCGCCCAATGTCCGTCATCCGTCGTGTGTCGTCCACAATTTCTTTAAACATCTTCTCCTCCTAAACCACTGGGCCAATCTTGATGAAACTTGGCAGGGATGTTCCTTGGGTGAAGCTCTACCAAAGGTGTTCAAGAGATTGAATTCCACTGATAACTCTGGTTGCCATGGCAACCAAAAGGAAAAAAAATAGCAAAATCTTAGAAAATCTTCTCCTCTGAAACTGGAAGGCATAGAGCTTTGATATTTGGTATGTAAAATCTGCTAGTTGACCTCTACCAAGTTTGTTCATATGATGCCCCTGGGGTCAAAACTGGCCCTGCCCCGGGGGTCACAAGTTCGAACATAGGAACAAAAAAGGGAAAACTTTAAAATTCTTCTTCTTTGAAACTGGAAGGCATAGAGCTTTGATATTTGGTATGTAGCATCTCCTAGTGGGCCTCTACCAAGTTTGTTCATACGATGGCCCTGGGGTCAAAACTGGCCCCGCCCCGGGGGTCACAAGTTTAAACATAGGAACAAAGAAGGAAAACTTTAAAATTCTTCTCCTCTGAAACTGGTAGGCATAGAGCTTTGATATTTGGTATGTAGCATCTCCTAGTGGACCTCTACCAAGTTTGTTCATATGATGCCCCTGGGGTCAAAACTGGCCCCGCTCCGGGGGTCACAAGTTTGAACATAAGAACAAAAAAAGGGAAAACTTTAAAATTCTTCTTCTGTGAAACTGGAAGGCTTGGAGCTTTGATATTTGGTATGAAGTGAACCTGTTCTAAGTTTGTTAGCCCACCTGAGCACAACATGTTCAGTGAGTTCAAAATTGGGTCACCTGGGGTCATAAACTAGATCACTAGGTCAAATTGAAGAAATACCTTGTGGGCACTCTAGAGGCTACATTTATTGCTCAAATGACCTGAAATTTGGTCAGAATGTTTGACTTGATCAAATCTCGGATGAGTTCAAAATGGGTCACCTGGGATCATAAACTAGGTCACTAGGTCAAATTAAAGAAATACCTTTAGGGCACTCTAGAGGCCACATTTTTTGCCCAATTGACTTGAAAATTGGTCAGAATGTTTGTCTTAATAAAATCTCACATGAGTTTGAATTTGGGTCAACTGGGATCATAAACTAGGTCACTAGGTCAAATTGAAGAAATACCTTGTGGGCACTCTAGAGGCCACATTTATGGTTCAATTGATTTGAAAATTGGTTAAAATGTTTCTCTTGATGAAATCTAAGATGAGTTCAGAATTGGGTCACCTGGGATCATAATCTAGGTCACTAGGTCAAATTGAAGAAATACCTCTAGGGCACTCTAGAGGCCACATTTATTGTTCAATTGATTTGAAAATTGGTCAAAATGTTTCTCTTGATGAAATCTAAGATGAGTTCAAAATTGGGTCACCTGGGGTCATAATCTAGGTCACCAGGTCAAATTAAAGAAATACCTTTAGGGCACTCTAGAGGTCACATTTTTTGCTCAATCGACTTGAAAATTGGTTAAAATGTTTGTCTTGATAAAATCTCACATGAGTCTGAGTTTGGGTCAACTCGGATCATAAACTAGGTCACTAGGTCAAATTAAAGAAATACCTTTAGGGCGCTCTAGAGGCCACATTTTTTCCTCAATTGACTTGAAAATTGGTCAGAATGTTTGTCTTGATTGAATCTCACACGAATCTGAATTTGGGTCAACTGGGCTCATAAACCAGGTCACTAGGTCAAATTAAAGAAATACCTTTAGGGCACTGTAGAGGCTACATTTTTGGGCTCAATTGACTTGAAAATTGGTCAGAATATTTGTCTTGATCAAATCTTACATGAGTTTGAATTTGGGTCAACTCGGGTCATAAAGTAGGTCACTAGGTCAAATTAAAGGAATACCTTTAGGGCACTCTAGAGGCCACATTTTTTCCTCAATTGACTTGAAAATTGGTCAGAATGTTTGTCTTGATTAAATCTCACATGAGTCTGAATTTGGGACAACTGGACTCATAAACTAGGTCACTAGGTCAAATTAAAGAAATACCTTTAGGGCACTCCAGAGGCCACATTTCTTGCTCAATTGATTTGAAAATTAGCTAAAATGTTTCTCTTGATGAAATCTAAGATGAGTTCAAAATTGGGTCACCTGGGGTCATAATCTAGGTCACTAGGTCAAATTAAAGAAATACCTTAAGGGCACTCTAGAGGCCACATTTCTTGCTCAATTGACTTGAAAATTGATCAGAATGTTTGTCTTTATGAAATATTGGATGAGTTTGAAATTGGGTCACCTTGGATCATAACTAGGTCATTAGGTCAAATTAAAGAAATACCTTTAGAGCACTCTAGAGGCCACATTTATTTCTCAATTAACTTGAAAACTGTTCAGAATGTTTGTCTTGATAAATATTTTGATGAGTTCTAAATTTGGTCACATATGGTGATAAAGTAGGTCACTAGGTCAACTTACAGAAATTTCTTGTGGATGCTCTAGATGCCACATTTTAAGCTCAATTGACCTGGCAATTGGTCAGAAATTGAATTTTGCACGCGGAGTGAAATTTTGCCTATTGACTCAGGTGAGCGATCCAGGGCCATCATGGCCCTCTTGTTTCACATGTCGGCTAAGAAAAGTTTGCTCTTAATGATGATATAAGTTTCCTGTGCCCAATTTGTAAATCTGCTAACATTTTAGCAATGTTCACAAACTTTATGGACATACCTCGAATATGTTATATCCTCTGATATATCCTCTGATATATCCTCTGACAAAAACTACTTTAACTTTTTTACCAAACGACATTTTAGATTTGCCCATATGGAGAGCTTTTTCAGACAACAAAATAAATGCAGCTCATAAATAGAAATTTGTCTTTGAAAAGGGCAGAAAACATAGTGGGAAAAGGAGAAAATACTGATTACCAGCATTTCCTCCTTTTCCCACAATTTTTTTAAAAGGCTCCTTCCTCAGGGTCGTTAAAACTTGGGTCTGTGTGGTAAAGGTTTAAATTCCAATTTTCAGAATTATTTTCCATACTCATTCATTTAGTGCGGTTAGAGCTAAATGTAAAACAACGGTTTTGTCCCTCTACTTCAGTTTCTGTGTCGAGCCTGGTAGCTAAGTGGATAACATACAGGGCTTGAAAGTACTGGGTCACTGGCTCAAATCCCCAGCTTGGCAAGCTACTTTCAGAGATTGGTGATAGTTATTGCAACAAGAGACATCCTCTCCTACCCTTGATCTCTGTTTTGGCAATGGCTATGTAGGAAAGCAGCCAATGGCTTCAGAAGAATATAGGTGCCAAGTATTGGTAAATGGAACTCCAGAAAAGCATGGATATGTGCTTTGGCTGGCGATAAAAAAGATAGTGATAACTTTCATACCAAGAAAACAAAACAAATTTCTTATTCTTTAGTATGATAATGTAATTGAAAGGATTTCTACTGTTTTGTAGATTGAAGGAACAAGTTCCCGTGTTATTACTGTCTGCATGCCAGATGATACGCTACTTGTTTGACATGGCATTGGATACATTTGAAAGGTAATAATTATAAACAACATTCATTTACAAAGATTTGCCACTGCTTTAACAGACTACAATTTTGGATGAGATGTGTAAATTTCTATCTTTCTTTTCATCTTGTAACATGACTCTTTACCAGATGACAAAATTTTTGCCTTGTCCAAATTGAAAGCATTTGCAGACGACAAAATAAGTGGTACTCAAAGAATGAAATTTGTCTTTGAAATATTGGAGAAAGGAGAAAATGACCATCACTCAGGGTTGTTAAAAGTCAGGATTGTGCAGTAAAGGGTTAATGAAATTTTAGCACAGACTTTGCCCTTAAGAAGTCTGATTGCCTGTCACAATACACCCTGTTTGAGCAACATGTTAGCACTTAATCAAGTGGCTATATTTTCCATTTGTCGGAATTGAAAGAATTTGCAGACAACATAATTTTTAGATGTGAATCAAAAGATGGAGTTTGTCCTATGAAGAGGAGAAAACATTGTGGAAAAGGGAGAAAATGCTGGTAATCAGCATTTTCTGTTTTTAATACAATGTTTTCATTAGCCTCTACAACTTTATGAATACACAAGTCTTCAAGTAACTTTTTAATATACTTAACCCTGAAACAAGCAACAAAATTTTGAATGGACCAAATTAAAAGTATTTGCAGACGACAAATTGAATGTTGCTTAAATGGTGATTTCTGTATTTGATAAGGTAGAAAACATTGTGGGAAAAGGAAAAAATGCTGGTTACCAGCATTTTCTCCTTTTCCAACAATGTTTTCAAAAGGCGTCTTCCTCAGGGTTGTTTAAACTGGGGATTGTGTGGTAAAGGCTTAATTTCCATGTGATTGTCTGATACTTGCAGGTATAGTAGTATTGTGTTTTGGGTGATCCATCAACCGATCATTTTACAAAATCTACAAAGCAGAAATATGGGAACAATTTTTTCAGACCAATCTTTGTGCACATACATCTTTACTTTTTTTGGACTTCCATATTAAACTCTTGACAAAACTTTACCCTAACTTACATTTTTGTACTTTGATTTTAGACCATACATTGTTACCGTACCACAGAAAAGTGATTCTCCCTCCATGAAGAGATTTACATTAGTCCAGGAAAGTGGAAGTTCACCTCAGTCATCACCCAGACCAAAGAGAGCGAGCACAGGAAGTCTGTCTCTACCCTTAAATGTGGCTGGTCCGGAGCACATCATCCATGCTGGAGCAGTCATGTCCATATTTCATCTTCTCCCGGCTATCTCTTCTGAAAATGACGCATTGACACAGGACTTGAAAGTGTATACCGCAGATGTGTTAAAAAGTCTGTTACGCAAGGAGTATAACCAACAAGTGATGTGTGATGCAGGGTTTCCACATGAGTTATTATGTCATGGAAATATAGCGCTGGCCGATGAATCTCACCATATTCACCAGTATCTACAATATATCTTTGAACGACTTGCGTCTCAATCATTGACCCCAAGAGATCTGAGGTAACACATTTTGTTTTTAGCTCCACTGGCCGAAGGCCAGCGAGCTATTGTCATGGTGTTGTGTCCGTCGTGCGTGCGTGCGTCCGTTCGTTCGTTCGTTCGTCCGTGCGTGCGTCCGTAAACTTTTTCTTTAAAAAACTTCTCCTCAGAAACTATTGACTGGATTTTTACCAAATTTCACAGGAATGTTCCTTTGGTGGTCCTCTTTCAAATTCCTTCAAATAATTGTGTTCCATGAAGAATTCTGGTTGCCATGGCAACCAAAGTAAAAAACCTTTAAAAATCTTCTCCTCCCAAACCGCTATTTGGATAGCATTATTATTTTGCAGGAATGTTCCTTAGATACAGGTTTACAGAATTCCTTAAAAAAAAAAAGATCTGTCAAAAAACATGGCTTTTATGGGAGACTCATTTTCCTTTTATGGTATAAAGTAAAATCTTTGAAAAATTTCTTCTCTAAAACTATTCATTGGATTTCATTGTTGTTTTGCAGGTAAGTTCCTATGGTGGTTGTCTACCAAATTGTTTCTTCAGTGAGCTAAAATGCAGGATTGAATGATAATTGTTAAAAACTTCCTTTCGCCATTATAGAAATATCAGGCCTGTGGAGCAATACAGGCGCTCAAGCGCCTCTAGTTTATTACATTTGTTTATTTAAAGTTAACTCCTTACCAAATTGATGGCATTTCAGACAACATTGACTGACAACTGAATTGAGAGCATTAATTTTGCAGACAACAAATTAAATATTGCTTAAAAGATGACTACATGTATTGTCCTTGATAGGGTATAATCATTGTGGGAAAAGGAGAAAATGCTGGTAACCAACATTTTCTCCAAGCTTGAAATGTTTTCTGCACTTGTGAGGTAATACTCACTTTTCAGTTGTGGATGCAAATGTTTTAATATTTGACAGTTCTGAAATTTTGTTGTGTAGAAGAGTTAATATGGGCGTAAGCATTGTTTGTTCTTGTGTCAATGTGGCTGTTGCACCTCTCCATGAGTTCTTGAAGTTTCTTTACCAGTGATACACACAGCCTTCATTTATATTGACAACTGTTCCCTGCATTTCCTAAAGGGACATGAAAATTCACTTTTGTTAGTTATAGTAAACCCTTTACCACACAATCCTGAGTTTTTTAACGACCTTAGGTAGGAAGGCTTTTGCAAACATTGTAGAAAAAAAAGAAAATGATGGTAACCAGTATTTTCTTCTTTTCCATCAGTGTTTTCTACCCTATCATAGCATGTAAGCTCATTTGTACCAATGTTGGATTTGTTGTCTGCAGATGTTTTGAATTTGGAAGAGTCTAAAATTTGTAATTTGGGAAAGGGTTAACCACACAAGCAAAGGGTAGAAAATATAGGAAAAGGAGAAAATGCTGGTGACCAGAATGTTTTCTAGCAGGTAACCATCAACGTATTTTTGACACAGTTATGCCCCTTTTTCAAATTAGAATTTTCACTGAAAATAAAGCAAATGCAGCTGAGTGATGGTGCCCTCATGTAGTACTCTTGTTTTAGAACTTGGAATTAGGACAGCTGTGTGAAAATTAAAAAAGTAAAATACTTGAGGTAAGAATCATTTCAAAATGGTGTGGGAGGAATATCAATAATGTGAACTGTTACAGATAAACAATACATTATGTTGATTCCACATGAAACCCCAAATACATACAGAGGCTAGGTTTTTGTGATTATGCCCCCCTTCAACGAAGTGGGGGTATATTGCTTTGCTAATGTCGGTCGGTCCGTTGGTCCGTCTGTCGGCCCGTCTGTCTGTCTGTCGGTCGGTCGGTAGACCTTACCTTGTCCGGATGATAACTAGACACAGAATTGACCTAGGTTCGTCAAATTTGGCACAGACATGCGTCTCGGAGTGTAGATGATCCCTATTGATTTTGAGGTCAATCAGTCAAAGGTCAAGGTCACAGTGACCGTCAACATGTTGATATATAGACCAAACCTTTTCCGGATGATAAC
The DNA here is from genome assembly GCA_946811185.2 of Hippopus hippopus. Lineage (NCBI taxonomy): Eukaryota > Metazoa > Mollusca > Bivalvia > Cardiida > Cardiidae > Hippopus > Hippopus hippopus. The sequence goes on from OX328096.1 coordinate 14,224,322, forward strand.
TAGACACAGAATTGACCTAGGTTCGTCAAATTTGGCACAGACATGTGTCTCGGAGTGTAGATGATCCCTATTGATTTTGAGGTCAATCGGTCAAAGGTCAAGGTCACAGTAACAGTCAACATGTTGATATATAGACCAAACCTTGTCCCGATGATAACTAGACACAGAATTGACCTAGGTTCGTCAAATTTGGCACAGACATGCGTCTCGGAGTGTAGATGATCCCTATTGATTTTGAGGTCAATCGGTCAAAGGTCAAGGTCACAGTAACAGTCAACATGTTGATATATAGACCAAACCTTGTCCGGATGATAACTAGACACAGAATTGACCTAGGTTCGTCAAATTTGGCACAGACATTTGTCTTGGAGTGCAGATGATCCCTATCGATTTTAAGGTTAATTCATGAAAGGTCAAGGTCACAGTGATCACCAGATGATTCAGGGCCCGTGCTGCCATTCGCCACTTGAGCCATTTGCTAAAAAAAAATTAAAGTCTCTCAAAAATCATCATATGTGGCTCAACTTGTGGCTCCAACATTTTATTCGCGTATTATCGGGGACGTAGTAAGCATCGAAGTTGACTGGGAAAAAGCGGAAGTCGAACGCGCATGCCGAAAAGAAAATCGACAACCCAGTCTGTGTATCGGCGACTGTTTACAATCTTGTTTGTATACACACGGCGGTGTGTATAATTATGCGAACTGTTGACAGATTATCACGTTTAACAATTGAAGTGGGCTATAAATAAAAAAAATGACATCGATATTTCCCAATCAATTCTTTTGATATCAGTTTATGAACTGTGCCACTTCCTGTATCAATGTGGCAGTAGGGGGGCATGACTGTTTTACAAACAGACATCTTGTTCAAACATGAATATCTAATTTTATTGCATATCAAACATGAATATCTAGTTGTATTACTTGCATTAAAATTGTGTATTTTAGCAAGAAACTATGGTACTTTCACATTGGTTTTAAGCCTTTACTGAACAACCAAATTTTGGACTGGTCCAAATTGAAAGCATGTGCAGATGACAATTTAAGTGTAGGTAAATTGATAATAATTTTCTTTGAATGAGTAGAAAACATTATGGGAAAAGGAGAAAATACATTTTCTCCTTTTCACACAATTTTTTCAAAAGCCTTCTTCAAGGCTATTAAAACCCTGGATTTGTGTGGTAAAGGGTTATTAAGGGTGAATTGGATTACCAAACCGAGTAATTTATTTTTTTTGCAGAGATTTTCTTCGCTTAGGTTCACCTCTTAACTGCAGACCAGCTGATGAGGACATTGAGCATTCTGCCAAAATGAACAAGAGTTGGCCCCTTTCTAGACATTCCAGTGTTGACGAAAAAAGGACTCCTTTCGAAGTAGAGAAGAAATTGAAATCGACTGGATGCCCTGTACCTCTGACACGGGTCAAGTGTTTGGTTTCAATGACAACCCCAAAAGATGCTAGAATGCATGGATCAAGTGTGACCCCAGCATTTGTTGAGTTTAATATGAATTCAGAGGGATTTGGTTGTCTATATTTACCAAGTATAGCCCCACAGGGTCCCCCTACTCCATCGGTTGTCAGTGGAGTGGTTGGTGTATCTGACCCCTCTGTGATTGGTGGTATTGGAACAGGTTGGTTGGTATTTGTTTAACTAAATTATTTTTTTAGAAACCAACAAAAGGTTGGCCTTGCCATAAGGCTCTGTAGCTAGCTCTGTAATTTACTTTTTCCTTGAAGGCACACTAGTGACCAAAAGTATAGAAATAGGGAGTCAGAATGCGGTCAACTTTAATTCATACCTTTAAATAGTATGGATACTATGATGAGTCTGACAGTGTGTTGCTGTGGAATCTGTTAAAGGTTCCAGTTGCTAGCAGAAAAATATATTGTAAAAATTGAACAAAGGTTGACCATTCCTAGAATGTTTACATTTGGCAGCTAGTGGGTCTTTAAGTAAATTGCTGCAGAAAACTTTTAAAACATCCTCTTCAGAAGTGGATTATTAATTAAAATTTAGGGTTAGTACATGTACATTGATGTATGATAAACAATTAATGTGAAGGAGGTGATCAGTTGAAATATCTCATTGCATTAATGTAGTTGTGAGTAGATATTTGTCAGCTATTTTATAGGGTAAGCTCTCCCTGTGAAGAAAGAAGGATTGAGACATGACCTTCACAGAACATGCAGCCAGATCTTGGATCTCCAATACCAAACCTTTGTCAGAGCTTTTTTTTTTTATAAAATCTTTCCCAAAATTGCAATATCTAGATCCTCTACCTTACCTCAAAAGCTGAATTTTGATTTTTAGCAGAAGTGCTTTTCTTCGTTACAACTGCCTGTACAGTTAGTGTAAATTAAGATCAGACTGCACAAAATGTGTAGCCAGATTTTAGATCTTCACTGTCTGCTTTGCTGAAACTTTTTGTAAACAAAAATGATCATAAAACTGCAATTTTTTGGCTCTTCTTTCCAAACTAAAAATGTCTGTTTCGTTTATTTGGTACTCTAAGGGCTAAGATTGCTTAGTCACCATAATTAACCTCAAAGTGATGACATAGAGGAGGCTGGATATTCTGTGATTAATGAATTTGTTGGTTCTAGTTTAGAGTGTAGTCCAGGACAGTAGATCTGTCAGATTGCTAGGTAGGAGTGATAAAGATCGGACTTAACACTCTGTGAAGTCTGATCTACATGGATGCCATCTGCACGTGCCACCTAGCCCATTGTGTTAAGATGTCAAAGTTATATTAGTTGCTTCCTATTTATGATTTCAGTTACCTAAATGTATGTATTGTAGTCACTCTATTGCCAGTGGTTTACAGTCATGTTTTATTTTAGGTGAGAGGGTATTTCCACCCCAGGCAGGCCTTACATATTCCACTTGGTTCTGTGTGGACAAATTCAGCACAATGAAGCAAGATCCACATCCAGTTCGATTGTTTACTATTGTACGAAACCTGCAGGGCCGGGAGGAAAATCTGATCTGTTTAAGTATTGTGTTGTCCCCCAAAGACAAGAACCTGTATGTGTGTACACAGGAGTCTCTAATGCCTACATCTGGTAAGTAAACATCTTTATGGTTTACAGTAATATGACTGTGATAATGTCACATATGTAAAGTGGAAAAAAGAAAGAATTAGATGCTCATTCAAGTAGGATGGGGAAAAAAAATCTTTCGTGTATGTTGGACTGTGCTTTCCAGATGAACTGTTACTTGTTGGAAAGTAATCTGACAGTGCATTAATCATGAAACATTTGAATTGATTTTCTAGATGCAAGGGATAAGGTATTACTACTGATTGACAGCATTACAAAATACTTTAGCAGTTGTACTTTTCTTCTAATATAACAAAACATAGGTAGCTTAAATATCGGGGGTAGAGGAGTTTGTTCATGTTTTAGGTACATATGAGCCATGCTGTGTGAAAGAGGCGTTCAGTGCATCTGCGAAAAGTCAGGTTGCGTATTCCACATAGGCTGACCTGGGTTGAAAATATTAATTTTTGTCCAAGGATCATTTTACTTCAGGCTTCAGCCATTTGTTAGACAAAATGGATTTTAAGGATCCTTAATCATGTGATGACTTGGTAGGTGCAATGCATCACTGAGATGCATATAACCACGTTTTGCCAGAGCATGCCCCATATGAAATGACTAAAATTTCCTGTAATTAGTAAAAACTAAAAATAATTATGATATAGTCTAACTCGAATGACTTCGACTTTGAATAAAAAGTAGGGCAGCAGCATTTTTGATTGCTGAAATGAAACGTGAAAAATGCCCATACCATCCTTTACCAAACCACCCTATATTTTAATGTCTCCAAGGAAAAAGACCTTTAAAAATGTTGTATGCTGCTAACCAGCATTTTGTACTATTCCCAGAATTGTTAGTAACTTTTCAAAGACCAATCCCATCATTTGAGCTATATTATATTTGTCATAATTATGCAAATGCTTTTAATGTAGACAAGTTCGATATTTTCAGTATTCAAATTATCATATGTTTAACCCTTTACCACACAGTCCTGAGTTTTAATGACCTCAAGAATGAAGCCTTTGAAAACATTGTGGGAAAAAGAGAAAATGCTGGTAACCAGCATTTTTTTCCTTTTTCCACAATGTTTTCTACTCTTTCATAGGCATGGTTCATTATTTGATTCACATTTCTTCTTTGATCTGTAAATGCTTTCAGTTTGGACTAGTCTAAAACTTTGTCATTTGGTAAAGGGTTAAGACATATAAGTTTTTTATTGTATTTATCCATTGCTATATTCAGCCCCTCCAGATGACAGTGGCATAGAGCAGAAACTTAATGATAACTTGGTGAAGTTTTGGCACCCTGACTTTGAACAGGAAGGCCAGTGGCATCATTTAGTGTTGATATTTCACCGAGCAGGGATCATGAAGAACAGCAGTGTTAGTCTCTTTGTCGATGGAGAACATGTCAGTACTCAAAAGGTTGGTGTTCTTTCTGTTACAATTGAATTGATTGACAGTTGCATCATGTTTAATAACACATTACTGAACAATCCCGACATATAATGACTGTAAGGTGAAGGCTTTTGAAAACATTGTGGAAGAAGGAGAAAATGCTGGTAACCAGACCAGCTGTGTTAGTCTGTGGGTGTTAATACTTAAAGGATGGGCTTTCATTGTGTTACAGTAGAATTAATAGACAGTTGCATCATGGTTGTCAGCCCTTTACCACACAATCCATTGATTTTTATTATTAACCAGTCATGATTGCTTATAACCTCCGAATGAACTATGAATTCATAGAATTTCACTAACAGTTGATATTTTTTTGTCTGGGCATGTGTGAAGAGACAGATTTAAGTCATACAAACCAAGGTTCCCTTACCATGTCACTGTAAAGCTTATTCCCTTAAGGTTATTTTAATGTTTTTTGAGGGAGGGGGGCTTCTTGGGGATTTATGACTCACGCTGATGGTTAGTACTTGATATTATTTTCTTGTATTTCACAGCTTCACTATATTTCACCAAACCTTGGTGTGGGTGGGTCTGCAAGTCCAACTGCATTCACCTCTGTATTTGCATATATTGGTACCCCTCCCCAACTGCGACGGCAGTCTAAACTCACCTGGAGGCAAGGCCCATGTCACTTGATGGAAGATGTTATCTCTTCAGCTGCAGTCAAAAACATCCACACATTGGGACCAACCTACATTGGCAGTTTTCAAGCACCTTATTTAGGTATACAGATTTTTTTCCCCATGAATTCTTTTTAGCTCACCTGAGCACAACTTGCTCAAGGGGAGCTTTTAGGATCACCGTGTGCGTCGGTCGTCGTGCGTCATCAACAATTCTTTAAACATCATCTCCTCCTAAACCACTAGGCCAATGTCAACCAAATTTGACAGAAATGTTCCTTGGAAGGTCCTCTTTAAAAACTGTTCACAGAATTTGATTCAATCAAAAACTCTGGTTGCCATGGCAACCAAATTGAATTTTCGAAGAAATTCTTTAAAAATCTTCTCCTCTGAAACTGCTGGTCAGATTTTGAAATAATTTCACAGAAATGTTCCTTGGGTGACCCTTTCCAAAAGTTGTTCGCGAAATTTTGATCCGTCGAAAAACATGGCCATGGTGGTCGGGTGGGGGAGGGGCTCTTTGCGTCGTACGGTGTCAACAATTCTTTAAACATCTCCTCCTAAATCCCTGGGCCAATTTAGACCAAACTTGGCTGGAATGTTCCTTGGGAGGTCCTTTTTTAAAAATGTTCACAGAAATTGATTCCATCAAAAACTCTGGTTGCCATGGCAACCAAATGGAATTTTCTAAGAAATTCTTTAAAAATCTCTTCTGAAAACTTAGGTCAGATTTTGAAATCATTTCACAGAAAAGTTCCTTGGGTGACCCTTTTCAAAATTTGTTCGCGAAATTTTGATCCATCAAAAAACATGGCCGGGGGGGCTCTTTGCACTTTATGGACTTAAAGAAATTTTTTGAAATTCTTCTCTTAAACCACTTGTCAGATTTTGAAATTATTTCACAGAAATGTTCCTTGGGTGCCCCGTTTGAAAAATTGTTTGTGAAATTTTGATCCGTCAAGAAACATGGCTATGGTGGTGGGGGGCTATTTGCACTATACGGACATGAAGAAATTCTTAAAAATTCTTCTTGTCTGAAACCACTGGTCAGATTTTGAAATAATTTCACAGAAATGATCCTTTGGTGACGTTTTAGTTTTCATCAAAAGACTGTATAGGTATTTTGATGAAAAGGGCTATTGCAGACGTCAACCTATACCAGGTAAGTGAGTGCACTGGTGAGAAATTCTAATATGCACACTTTTTACTTGATGTATTTGATAGCTATGTATTGTAAGAGGTAATATAAAACTGTTATATTTGGAATACATGCATAATATTTCACCAGTTATCAAAAGGGCCTCTATCTGGGTGTTAACCGCCTTGTTGATCACCATTTCTGTACTTATGATGGATTGTTTTCTGAATTCTATACAAACTTTATATGCAGAATTCTGATTCGTCAAAAACATGGCTATGGTGATAATTGTAGAGGTGGTGACAGATTTTGAAATGATTTTTACAGGTGACCTTTTCAAAATTGCTTGGCAAAATAATGATTTTGTTTCCAAAATTTCAATACTTCAAAAAAAATTGGCTATGGTCCTCTCAAAAATTCAGGTGAGCGATCCAGGGCCATATTGGCCCTCTTGTTTAAGTGTTAATTTTTATGTGGTGTGAAAAATGATATTCAGAAGAATTGCTTAGCTATGATGAATACTTGCTTTTGTAATGTTTTCGATTTTTGAGGAATATGTACTTCTTGGTTCTTGTAGAAATTTTTGTGAATTTCTCTTGAATGCATCTTACTCGAAATGCAGCATTTCCTCCAGTGCTGTAAAACATGCAGCAATCCTTCAACAAAGAATACAGTGGGCTTTGATCCTTATCTTTCTGTTTGAATAAATTTCCTTATTTGAAAAATAGAGCTGCAGGTGTTCAAAGTGCTTATTAGAGCAATAATCTGTATCAAGCCATTATTTCAGAGTAATCAGTATAATAGTCAGTGATTCCTGAAAACTGAAACACGAAAATAGAAGCATTTGTTATATAAAAGTTTTGTAATTTTTTCTTTGGCAGAAGATAAGGATATGCAAGGGCCATTTCTACCAGAAGAGAAGCTGATATTTGGAGTCCATGCTCATGCAATGTCACAACTTACTATTGCCAAAATGAGGAAAATTTACAATAAAATAGACAGTAAATCCATAGCCAAGCAGGTTAGCTCTCTTATTGTCAGCCTTCTAATGTTTTTATATTGGCAATATAGTGGCCACTTTGTAAAAGTATTTTATATAAACTTATAAAACATGAAATTAAAGAAAAGGAAAGAGATTTTGTTTTGTGCAGAATTTACCCTTTACCACACAATCATGGGTTTTAACAATCCTGAGAAAGAGGCCATTTGAAAACATCATTTGAAAAGGAGAAAATACTGGTGAACACAATTTATTCAACCCCATCAAAGACTAATTCCATAGTTTCCAATTTAAATAGTTATCCACATATGCTTTCAATTTGGAAAAGTCTAAAATTTTGTAGCCTAGTAAAGGGTAAAGCTAACTGAGTGCAGTTATCAAAAGTGAGCTGTAGTGAAACTATCGTGTTTGTTATTTGTTAAGGTAAATCAATATTTACCTTGTCTACATACCAATATGTATAAACGGAGCCTAACAGTTGTCTGGCTTTTTTCTGTCATCACGAAATGGGTATACTTTTCATGATGATCTTTAGTGAGCACTGTAGGACCTCTTGCATGTCAGACTACATGCTCAAAGCTTAGAATTAAGTCAGAAAATGCTGCAAGTAATCAGCTTGTTTAAGTCATATGGCACAGTTTTTGAAGAAATAAAAGGATCTTATTAACTTTATACCACATAGTCCCGAGTTTTGAAAATGTGGAAAAAGAAGAAAATGTGGGTAAGTGGCATTTTCTCCTTTTCCCACAAAGTTTTCTGCCGTAACAAAAACAGAAATCATCACTTGAGCCACATTTATTTTGTCGTCTGCAAGTGCTCTGAATTTGGTCTTGTAAAAAATTTTGTTGTTTGGTAGAGAGTCAAGTTTTCTACTGCAAGAGGCATAAAAAGTTATGCTGCTATGATAAAAAGTTGAACACTATGAAGTGATAACTGTTTGTTGTTTGTTGCAGCTTGCTATGTCTTCTCATGATAATGCCACACCAATCAGAATCCTCCATAACTCTGGAGGACATTTAGCAGGCTATGCCAGATGCCTTGGAGCCATCCTCATGGGATACCTTGGTAAGAATTGTTTATCTCTGTCTGTCTTTTGCTTTAGTTTAGGGAGGTGAAATATGGTCTGTCCCTGGACACATTACCAGACCATCCGTTGTGTTTATGACCCTAGGTTAAAAGTTTCTGAAAATACTGTGGGTAAAGGAGAAAACGCTGAAAATGCACTCAATATCATCCACACTTTCAAATAAAATACAGTTGAACCTGCACCGACGACCACCTACATTAAACGACCCCCTGCTGTAAACGACCACATGAAATTCCTCCCGACGAAATTTCCTATGTAAATGACCTGTGATAAGGGACCCCCTGGTGTCTCCAACCAGCAACCATGCAAATTACAACTTTTTGGACCATAATCCCCTACAGGCGACCATTGAATTTCATACAAACCTTAAAAAATCAGTGTCAGACCATTCAAATGTTTGCACCAGGAACTATGCAGATCATACAGATTCTGTTATTTAACACTTGGAAGAGATCAATAACCGCTAACTTTTTAATATTTTCCATCTTTCTCTTCAAATTCGTAATTTCAATTTGAGCTCACTTCTCAAAATATCATCTTGGCGACAATCCAAATCCAAAACATTTCCGTCATTAAACTCCAAGAGATTATAAATTCCTTGTGTACACCTTTACTTACATATATAGCAGAGCTAATCAGTATACGTTGTGATAGGTTGTTGTGCTATAAATAACCCGCGGGTGTATTTAAATCTACACAGGTAGTGCAGTAAACCAGAAAATCAATAACTGATCGATAAAGAGTTGACTGCAGGTGTGTGAAGTTTAGATCTATTCAGCTGTATAAATCCTTATAATTTTAGACTGACATCGTGCAGATAAAAAATTAAGGTGATTTGGACTTGCATGACCACACACATTAGATAGGTTTTTTGTTTATTGTTCTGAGTGAATTGTTATTTTGATTGTTTGATCTTTGAAAAAAAGGATCTGCATTATGGAAAGTTTAAGAATTGGCGATCTGCCATAAATTGGCGACGTGCCATTTATCATGTCTCGATCTCAAAATTATGACAAATTAAGTGTGGAAGTTGGTCAAAATATTAGAACTGGTAAAATAGAAGACAAAGAATTGTGTATGTGTGTTTGGGGGATGGGGGGGAAATAGAGAAAGGGGGTTCAAAAAAATGATTTAAAATTGCTGAAAAATAAATTGGACATGCAGATTAATGTGATAGATGTTATATTTCTTTGTTAAAGATCTATTTCAAGTTTATGTATTAAATCATTTAATGTATTTATATGCTACAGTGGCATATAAAGAATGGTTTAAAAATGGTCTTAGATCTTATAAATTTTAAGGACAAAATGCAACTCTGCAATAAGAGACCATCTGCTGTAAGAGACCACTTTTTAGATTTTCCTTGGGTGGTCTCTTAAACCAGGTTTGACTGTAGTTTGAATTAAATTTACCTGCGTTTTGACTTTTGCATTGTTTACTTTTGACAGCTTGAGGGCCTTTAATGAACTTTGATATGGTGTTCAAGCCATGCAGATATTAGTATAAAAAAAAACAAAATTGTCACCGGAAATGCTGTCCAGGTACAGCAACAAGTTTCTGACTCAACCGGATGTCAAAATTTTTAGTTTAAACATACCAATTTTATATCATTTGTGGAACAAGCTCTAACAGTTGCTATTAATCACTCTCAATCATTATTTCCTGGAAACGTTAACCAATGCGGAGGTTGTGATGTTGGTTTTTTCAAAGATTGAACCTCACTCAGTGAAAATCTGTACAAAATTTCTTTCTTTTTGTGTTTGAGCAGGTGTTAGAACTTTTTGCCCCATGCCAGTTGCTAAAATGCTGCAAAATGTTGGAGGAACATCAACCCTGCTTGGTTTGGTTGCCATGGCAAAGGATGTCGAAGGTCTTTATGCAGCTGTAAAGGCCCTGGTGTGTGTAGTAAAAAGTAGCAAACAGGCTCTACATGACCTTGACAGAATTAGAGGTTATCAGGTAAGTTTTGATTTACTCTACATGGATGTTATAATTCTTTTTAGTTACATCCATGCTATTACTTTATCAAGGGCCCATATTCACCAACCATTACTAAGAACTTTTCCAGTCTTATTCTCCAGAATTTTCTAAATTTGAAAGTAACACAACTTCTGATAGGCTAAACAGCCAATCAGAAGTTGTGTTACTTTCAAATATAGAAAATCTCAGATATAAAGACTAGGAATGTTCTTAAGAATGGTTAGTGAATAGAAACCCAGGTCTCATCTGTATGTATTTGTTTTGATCATGTAACATTGCGAAGTATATCACTGAATGAACTTCAAAGTTGATATTTTTAGACACTGCATTCTGTGCTCTTGTCTCAGCCTGTTGTCACTTGATATTTAAATCTTGTATAAACATTACACCACCACCAGGTGACGTATTACAGAAGACTGCCACTGAAAATATAGTTGCAAATGGAGATATTTATTGTGCTTAACTTAGATATTTCTCCATCTGTCATAGTGTTTGCAGATGTATTCAAGTGTGGATTTACAAAAAATCATATTGATTATGGCTATGATATAGGGCTGTTTTCAAAGTAACCTGTTGCAAATTTGTTTTGATTGGTAATAAATTAGTTCCATTGATATTTTAACCAATAGATAACTGAGTTCAAAGAAAAAGTAATTTATCATCATTTCTATCATATATGAGTAAGAAGTTATTGAAGCCTTATAAAATACAAAGGGAAATTTGTACAGATATATTAAATTTGGGTATTTTTATGTTGCAAAGATATTGGCCATGTTGTATAAGAAAAAACAGCAACTGTTGAACAGTCATATACTACACCTGACCTTCTCACTTGTGGGTACTGTGGACAGTGGGAAGGAGAGTTCAGTGATTCCAAACAAGAAGGCTTTTGAGGACATTCTCTGTGACCTTGAGGTAGGTTTCAAGTCCAGTTGTTACATATCTGCCTTAGAGTGCCCGTAAAAATACATCACCCTGCAGACCCTTGTCATGATCCTCAGGAAGAGGGCTCTTGCAAAAATACGTATTTTTTCTGAAATTTGTTACCCTTTTTAGCTCACCTGAGCACAAAATGCTCAAGGTGAGCTTTTGGGATTGTGCTGTGTCCGGCGTGCGTCGTCCGTCCAGTGTCTTGCTTCGTCAACTTTTACCTTGTGTATGCTCTAGAGGCCACATTTTCAGTCCGATACTAATGAAACTTGGTCAGAATGTTTGTGTTGATGATATCTTGGACGACTTGAAATAGGTCATGTCGAGTCAAAAACTAGGTCACTGGATCAAATGTTAGAAAAACCTTGCGTACGCGTAAGAGGCAACATTTTAAGTCAAAAACTCTTGAAAGTTGATCAGAATGTTTGTCTTGATGATATCTAGGACGAATTTGAAAATGGGTCATGTCAGGTCAAAAACTAGGTCACTAGGTCAAATCTTAGAAAAACCTTGTGTCTGCTCTAGAGGCCACATTTTCAGTCCAAAAATCTTGAAAGTTAATCAGAATGTTTGTCTTAATATTATCTTGGACGAGTTTGAAAATGGTCATGTCGGGTCAAAAACTAGATCACTAGGTCAAATCTTATAAAACCTTGTATTTGCTCTAGAGGCTACATTTTCAGTCCAAAACTCTTGAAAGTTGATCAGAATGTTTTTGTTGATGATACCTAGGACGAATTTGAAAAAGGGTCATGCCGGGTCAAAAACTAGGTCACTGGGTCAGATCTCAGAAAAACCTTGTGTCCGCTCTAGAGGCCACATTTTCAGTCCAAAACTCTTGAAAGTTAATCAGAATGTTTGTCTTGATGACATCTCGTACGATTTTGAAAATGGGTCATGTTGGGTCAAAAACTAGGTCACTGGGTCAAATCTTGCAAAAACCCTGTGTATGCTCTAGAGTTCACATTTTCAGTCAAATACTTATGAAAGTTGGTCAGAATCTATGTCATAATGATATCTTGAATGAGTTTGAAAATAGGTCATGTTGGGTCAAAAACTAGGTCACCAGGTCAAATCTTTAAAATAGCCTGTGTAATTCTAGGGTCATCATTTTCTGTCCATTCCTTATGAAAGTTAGTTAGAATGTTTGTCTTGATGACCAATATGATGAAATTGAAAATGGGTTACATTGGCTAAAAAACTAGGTCGCCATGTCAAATCTTGGAAAAAGCTTGTGTGCACTCTAGAGGCCACATTTTCTGTCCTATATGAAAGGTGGTCAGAACCTTTGTTTTGATAATATGTACAGTGGGAAAATGGGCTATGTTTGGTTAAAAAATAGGTCACTGAGAGAAATTCTAGAAAAAACTTATGTACAAGCTAGAGGCCAGATTTTCAGTCCAATAATTATGAAAGCTTGGTAGAAGGTTTGTCATAATATCTCAAAAGAGATTGAAAATGGGTCATGTTTGGTCAAAAGACTCAGATGAGTGACTTCAGGGCCATCATGGCCCTTTTGTTTACCCAAATCTCATCACTTGAGCCCCCAAATGCAGTGGTTTGCAAACAGAATCAATTGAAATAAGTTCAGAATTTTGTCATGTAGTAAAAAGTTATTGAGTTTCCAGTTTTTTGTGTTAGTTTATTCCAAGATTTTTTAAATTTGTGAAACTATTGACTGTAATTGAATGCAATTTTTAATGTTTGTTTTAGAAAAGAGTAAGATACATAAAAATTGTTTAAAGTTTCCATTACCTTGGTAACTCTTTTTTCAACCTAATTTAAAGACAGTAGATCAAGATCACCATTGAAGGACATGATCTTTTAGGCTTGTGTAGCCTTTACAAAGTGACAAAATTCTAGACTTGTGCAAAATGGAAGCATTTGCAGACAAAATATTAAATGTGGAAAAAATTTAGGTCTCTTCTTTGATGGGTAGAAAACATTAGGAAAAAGAGACAGTGCTGGTTAGCAGCATTTTCTCCATTTTCACAATATTTTCAAAAGCCATTTTTTGTCTGGGTTACAACTAGGGATTGTATGGTAAAGGGTTAATACATGGTATCTTTCTAAAAAAAGATAGACTGAAGTTGTGACAATTTGGATTTGTTCTATCACAAGAAAACAACAATTTCATTGTTCTTGCACTCTGATGCTTTTCCTCTTTCCCATTCTTGTGCAGAGATGATGCCTAAGTAGGTAGTAAGTTATTTCAGAGAATTTTGCTTTGATCTGGGTTTCAGACTCAATATTTATTCAAAGGGTTGATGAATTATAGCAACAAGATCCATTTCTTCCATGCTGCTAAGCATCATTTTGACTGTGATTGGTTTCCAAAGCAACCAGTGTTTTCTAAAGATTGTTGTGTATAATGCTGGTTGACCCCTTACCTATCAATCTTGTGTTTTCATAACCCGAAGGAAAAGGGCCTTTGAAAACTTGAGGGAAAGGGAGAAAATGCTTGTAACTACCATTTTCTCCCTTTCCCCACACTGTTTTCATCTCTTTAATAGACAAATTCTATCATTTGAGCTACATTTAATTTGTTGTCTGCTTATGCTTTCTGTACAGACAAGACTGAAATGTTTTATCTTGAAAAGAATTGTGCCTGCTGCTGGGACTTAACTCTTTACCACACAATCCAGACATTTAATGACCCTGGGGAGAAAGGCTTTTAACAACATTGTGGGAAAAGAAGAAAATGCTGGCAACCAACATTTTCTCCTTTTCCTACAATGTTTTCTATCCTTTCTAAAGCCCATTTCAATTTTTAGGTTACTTTTATTTTACCATCGGTAAATGCTTTCAATTTGGACAAGTCTAAAATTTTGTTGTTTGGTAAGAAGATAAATAGCGCCAAAACGTTATTAAAAGCAAACTAATAAAGACAGTATCAGTTTTTGAGATCTTTGGTATCTGTTTTAGGTTTGGCATGAAGCTCCAGGGGACCTACAAAGATCTTTGTATGAACATTTCTATGAACTGCTCACAGATTCCAGGTAAATATCAGGGACCACCCTACCAATCAACCACTGTTGCAGTTGATACAATTTGAAATTTTGAACACCTGATTTTGCATTTGGCTTCTCAGATAACATTTACCATTTATAAACTTTGCATTATTGTGTCTTAATATTGTGTTGTTGATTAAAATTTACACCATGGCTGAGGGGTCCTGTGAGGCCCCAGGTTTGAACCTCACTGGATCCACTGGGCTTTCCGTGGGAGCATCCTTGAGCAAGACACTTCAGTGCCCTAGCCTAGTACTGGTGAAACCCAGGAAATACATAAATATGTGAGCTGTCGCTGTGGTATGACCGAAAAAAAGTCGAAAGCCATGTAATGAAAACACCAATCAACCAATACATTGGCTGAACCTCCTTTCTGCCTTAATTGTAGCTTACCAGTATATAAAAATGATAGAACAAGTGGCGGTGTTATTGATATGTTTAGATGTTTTTAATGCCTTTTAGTTTTTCATCTAAGTTGGGTTTATACAGATTTTTTCAATCAAGTTTTATATTTAATATTATGATTTGATAAAGTATTCAGGGCTATACTGTCATCAGTCATCTATTGAAAGGTACCATAACAAGCAAAGGTTTATATTTTACCTTTTACAAGGAAATAAGGGAAAATGTAAGTAAATATTGTCAATGCAGTGATCAGAGTAACAACCTAAAGTTAATGAGAGAGATAGGCCTCACATCCCGTCTGCTGCATGTGATGAGAGATCCCAGACTGCCACAGTCCACTCTACAGGTCATGGCCAGTGTTATTGCTTTGTTACTGGAAGGTCAGCCCGACTCTCAGGCATTACTCAGGTTAGTTTGAGATGTATAAAATTGTTATCAACCCTTTACCAAACAATCCCAGGTTTTAACAACCCTGCAAAAAAAAACCTTTTGAAAACACCAGCATTTTCTCCTTTTCCAACAATGTTTTCTACCCTTCCTAAAACAAATTTCAATTTTTTAGTCACATTTATTTTGTCATCTACAATCTGCAAATGCTTTCAATTTGGACAGGTCTAAAGTTTAAAAAAAGAGTTAAACAAAATTTTTATATGATTTTGCTCCGTAAATGAAGTATGCTTTTTTGTGATCTTTTCAACTCTATACCAAATGACAAAATTTTGGACTGGACCAAATTGAAAGCATTTGCAGATGACATGTCAAATGTAGTTCTAATGATGATTTCTGTCTTTAATAGGGTAGAAAATATTGATAAATGGTTAACTCATCCTGCAGACCACCTTTGAAAACATTTTAACAAGTAATTTTGCTGTTTGCCATGATTTTTTCACTTGTGTTTATGTACTTAAAGTTATATTGACTATCCAAGTTCAACAAGGATTTTTTCAAAGTTGTCAGCACTCATTTTGTAGTAAAAGGTAATCTGTTAAATATTGTAGGGTTAGCTTAAAAAAGCTTCTTTTTTTGTAGGCTTGGACAGTTTCTTGTATCCACAATTCCTGAGGCCCAGTTCAGCGAACAATCACTTGTGGTGGAGAACCCGTCATCTCCAAGTGGAAACTACATCATTGTAGAAAGTAAGTTGTCGTGAGGATAATGTTTAAGTACTATTTCTGTAAATTCAAATGTACATGTATTTAAAAAAAACTATATTAGATAACAACATAATACATAATAAAAGCATTTGCAGACAAGTGGAATGTGACTCAGATGAGCTGACAGGTGATTGAATTTGTTTTCAAAGGGTAGAAAACATTGTGGGGAAAAAAAAGAAAATGCTGGTCACCCCACAATGTTTCCAAAGAACTTCTTTGGGGTTGTAAAACTTAAATGTTTTAAAAAAGGATCTAACATTTTTTTTTTTTATTGGATAGGACATTAAGCTTTCTAGAGGAGAGATCTTGTAAAGTTTATCCACATCTCATTTTATACAGCTCATGCGTGTAAAAAGTTTGAAGAAACATTTTTTTTTAACTTTGTTTTAGCTGAAGATTCTGTTGGATCATCTATTCATAAAGTACGACTGAGGAATACTCTCCTGAATTTGATATATAAATTGTTACGTCAGAGCTCACAGTCTACTAACCATCTTAACAGGTAAAGTTACGTGCATGTTTTATCTGTTGTCATATCTGTTGATCAGCATCTTGGTTTGTAAATCTTGTACATAACCTAAGCATGAATGAATTGCAAGGTGAGGGTTTTACCTGACTGTTTACTTTTAGTGAGCCAAAATAAAATTGATCCGACATCATTAATCGCTAGAAAAAATTCAGACACTGTTTTGGCCAAGATACATCCTCAGACTGGATAGTTTGGCCCTAAGATCAGGTGCAAACTTTTCACTTTTTAGTTGATAGTGAAAAAAAGAGAAGAAAATATGAAAAAAATAGTGAATGATAAGCAAGCAAGAAAAAAGGGAGAAAATGTCAGTAATTGTTAAAATTTTATCATCAAAGTTCTACAGCTGCAGACTTGTCAAATATGGCCTGCAACATGAGAAAAAGGGCATTCGGACATTTGCGCAAAGTGTCATCCTGGATCAGCCTGCATACTCCGTGCAGGCTAATTCGAGACGACACTTTCCGTTCTTATGTAATTTTCTGTTTTGTGCAAGTCTACTGTAAGACGAAATCGAATGTAGTCGTAAAGTGTCGTCTCGGATCAGTCTGCGCAGATTGCGCAGGCTGATCCGAGACAACACTTTACGCAAATGTCCGAATGTCCCATATCGCGTGTGGCAAGCCATATAATGTGTGTAAAGAAGAAAGTGTGACATTCTCAATCAGGAAAACGGACCAAAACATTGAAATTTCAAAGGTGTTTGCCAGAAAATTTGCCACTACGTCATTGCAGAGTTTGTGCCAACAGGCTTATTAAATTTTTATGTTGCTGAGCCATCATTTCATATGAAAATTGTTGAGTTGGCAAAGTTCATTCATCATTTCCGTGTATTTTATAATGCAACAGTTTCTCGGAGGAGCTACAGCGAGTCCTTGGATTTGATTGGATACTGATGTTTATACAAGGTCATTTACACCCTACTTCAGTGATTCTTGCTCTGAAGACTTTAATGGTGATTTTCAAGAACCCACAGGCTGTCAATAAGTTCAGAGATGGGGTGTGTGGAGGAGGCTGGCTAAAGGATACTGAAACTATACTGAAGCAACAGAGTGGAGGAAGTATGCTGGGTAAGCTGTTCCATGATTGATGGATATACACTCACAAGGCCCTCTTTTCTTGAAGGCTTTACCCAACAATCTCATGTTTTAGGGACCTTGAATAAGAAATCTTTTGAAATTATTGTGGCAAAGGGAAAACGTGCTAATAACCAGCATTCTCTTCCTGTCCTACCATGTTTTCAAAAGCCTTCTTCCTCAAGATTGTAACAATTCAGAATCATTTAGTAAAGGGTCACTCAGGACTAACCCCATTCCATACATGCTGAATTAAACACTGACTAGAGTACACTATACAATGAAAAAAGATTAATCAAAGAAAGAAAAATATTCGTACAAAATACTGCAGTTTATATCGGAAAAGGAGTAATTTCTTGAAATTGTTTTGTTTCGCATAAAATTTCCAAAGCGGCCTCCTATACAGGTGTATATACTGGGATTTTTTGTATAGTAAATTCTTTACCAGATGACAACAATTTTGACTTGACCAAATTGAAAGCATATGTATGCGACAAGTTTAATGTGGCACAAGGGATGAGGCTTTTATCAGACAGAATAGAAAATGGTGTGGGAAAAGGAGAAAATGCTGGTTATCAGCATTTACTTCTTTTCCCTCAATGTTTTTTAAAAGCTGTCTCGCTCAGGGTTGTTAGAATTCAGGATTGTGTGGTAAAGGGTTACTTCATAATGTAATATTCTTTTGTTTTGCCAGGTTTTAACCTCCACTCAGATCCACAGCATGATGGTAGAGTACTTAATCCAGAGATATGTCATGTACCCAGCTTCACTGTTTTACAGTGGTTGTTACCTAAACATGCAGGGGTACCAGAAATTTATTTCTTACTGATGGCAATACTACTGGGACAAAATGTCAACAGCATTCCCCCGGATACACAGGTTTGTTACAGAAAATATATGAGCCATACTCAGGGAAAAGGGGGTTTAGTTATCTCTTTACCAAACAACAA
The DNA here is from genome assembly GCA_946811185.2 of Hippopus hippopus. Lineage (NCBI taxonomy): Eukaryota > Metazoa > Mollusca > Bivalvia > Cardiida > Cardiidae > Hippopus > Hippopus hippopus. The sequence continues at coordinate 14,242,697 of OX328096.1, forward strand.
CATTTTGGACTTCCCCAATTTGAAAGCCCTCATAGACGTCAAAATAGATATGGCACAAATGATGGATTTTGTATCTGATAGACAAGAAAACATTGTGGGAAAAGGAGAAAATGCTGGGCTACTGGCATTTTCTCCTTTTTAGCTCCACTGGCCGAAGGCCAGCGGGCTTATGTCATGGCCTGTTGTCCGTCGTCCGTCCGTCTGTGCGTCCGTCCGTCCGTCCGTGCGTTAACTTTTTTTTAAAACGTCTTCTCTGAAACTACCCATCCAATTTTGATGAAACTTCACAGAAATGATCCTGCCATGGTCCTCTTCAGAATTTCTTGAAAGAATTTAATTCCTTCAAAAACTCTGGTTGCCATGGCAACAAAACTGAAAAATTTTGAAAATCTTTGAAAATCTTCTTGTCTGAAACCGTAAGGCCAAGGGCTACCAAATTTGGCATGTAGCTTTATCTAGTGGACCTCTACCAAGTTTCTTCAATTTATAGTCCTGGGGTCAAAATTGGCCCCGCCCCGGGGGTTACAAGTTATACATGGGCTTATTTAGGGAGAACTTTAAAATTCCTCTTCTACCTAGCCATAGGGCCTAGAGCTACCAAATTTGGCATGTAGCTTTATCTAGTGGACCTCTGCCAAGATTGTTCAAATTATAGCCCTGGGGTCAAATAAGGCCCTGCCCGGGGGTAACAAGTTTTACATGGGCTTATATAACAAGTTTTACATGGGCTTATATAGGGAGAACTTTAAAATTCTTCTTTGACCTAGCCATGGGGCCTAGGGCGACCAAATTTGGCATGTAGCTTTATCTAGTGGACCTGTACCAAGGGTGTCCAAATTATAGCCGAGGGTCAAATTTGACTTCGCTCCGGGGGGTAACATGTTTTACATGGGCGGGCTTTTATAGGAAAATCTTTCGCATCTAGCTATAAGGGCTAGGGCTATCAAATTTTGCATTTAGCTTTATCTAGGGGGTCTCTATCAAGGGTGCCCAAATTGAGAAAAATTTGAAAATCTTCTTGTTTATAACATTCAAGAACTGAATTATTTGGTATGGAGCTTTATATTGTGGACCTCCACCAGGATTCAAATAATTATAGCTTTGTGATCAAAATTGGCTTTGCCCATGGATCACAACTTTCTCGTAGGATTAGATAGAAAAATGTTTGCATGTCCTCGTGTTTGAAATCAATTTGCTGAATATTGTAATGTTTGGCTTGTAGTGTTTTTACTTAATAGCCAGTGGAGCGATACAGGGCCATCATGGCCCTCTTGTTTCTCAATGTTTTCAAAAGGCCTCTTCCTTCAGGGTCGTTAAAACTTGGGATCGTGTGGTAAAGGGTTAAACCAGGCATGTCACATAATTATGGATCCATAAAATCCATATGGTGTACCAACAGATTGAATTTAGACATAGACTGATCCTTTGACATACAGAAAATTTACCCGAAGCAAAAAGTTTCGACCCAGGTCAGCCTGTGTGGACTGAACAAGCTGACCTGGGTTAATACTTCTTTGCAAATGCATTAAACCCCTTTTCACACAGCGTGGTTCATATCAAGTGTTGCAACAATTTATTCATCACATTTTAAGTTTTGATTGTTTTTGAAAAAGACCTCAAGGTATAGTCATAGCCCTCTCATTGTCTATGTCACTGTCGTTGTGTGAAAACTTTGACAGTTTGTGATATCTCTGTAGTTCAAACCATAGCTAGTTTTTGACTATCAAAAGGAGAACATGTACTTGAAGGGCAACGCTCAAAATATATTTGACTGTGTTATGCCCCTTTTTCTCTTAGAATTTTCAATGACAAATTAACTGCTGCCAAGCGTTGGCACCCGCATGGGATGCTTTTGTTCTTCAAGTAACGAGACTTGAACTCTTTAAAACTCAGCAAACTTTTAGCGTGGCCCAAATTGAAACCATTTGCAGGTGACATATGGAATGTTACTTAAAACATAAAATTTTCTTTAGTAGGCTAGAAAACATTGTGGGAGAAGAAATAAATGCTGGTTATCAGCATTTAATTCTTATCCTACAATGTTTTCAAAGGCCTTCTTCCTGTAAATCAGAATTGTGTGGTTAAGGGCTAATGAATAGGCTTGTTACCATCAAGCAGTGGGACTAAGATTTATTGGCTTACAGAATATTTGTTGAGGGTGCTATCATTTCAGTATTATAATTTCTGATGCTGTAACTGCAGTAGTTTTACTGAGAGTATTTCAGACATTAATGTATTAACTCTTTACCAAACGACAAAAAGTTAGACTGGTCCAAATTGAAAGACTTTGCAGACGACAAATTTATATGTAACTGAAATGATGATTTAATTTAAATTAAGTAGAAAACATTGTGGGAAAAGGAGAAAATGCTGATTACCAGCTTTTTCTCCTTTTCCCACAATGTTTTCATAGGCCTTCTCTTACAGGTTCATTAAAACTCGGGATTGTGTGGTAATGGGTTAAGCCTAGGATATTTTTGTTCTTATGAAAATTTCTATTCTGTGCAATTGTGTCTTGGCATTGTTAGTATGTCCTATCCTTAAGTCTAAATTTCCTCTGTACAATGCTTTCTGTAGGGAGAAATGTAACTTCAACTATACAGTTTGTTCAAGTTTAGATTAAAACATCAATATCTGTAAGTTTTAAGATGATTTTTGTTGTCATTAATTCCGTTACTTTGAACAGTGTTACAGTATTCAGCATTAAATATGATAAAAATTTCTATCAGATTCTGACATCTTTTGTTAGCTCACCTGAGCACAACGTGCTCAAGGGGAGCTTTTAGGATCACCCGGTGTCCGTCGTGCGTCGTCCGTCGTCAACAATTCTTTAAACATCAACTCCTCCTAAACCACTGGGCCAATTTGGACCAAACTTGGCTGGAATGTTACTTGGGAGGTCCTCTTTAAAAATTTTTCACAGAATTTGATTCCATCAAAAACTCTGGTTGACATGGCAACCAAATGGAATTTTCTAAGAAATTCTTTAAAAATCTTCTCCTCTGAAACCGCTGGTCAGATTTTAAAATAATTTCACAGAGATGTTCCTTGGGTGACCCTTTTCAAAAATTATTTGAGAAATTTTGATCTGTCAAGAAACATGGCTCTGGTGAATGGGGGCAGCAGCTACTTGCACTATACAGAATTGAAGAAATTCTTAAAAATTCTTCTTCTCTGAAACAGCTGGTCAGATTTTGAAATAATTTCACAGAGATGTTCCTTGGGTGACCCTTTTCAAAAATTGTTCGCAGAATTTTGATCCGTCAAGAAACATGGCTCTGGTGAATGGGGGCTACTTGCACTATACAGAATTGAAGAAATTCTTAAAAATTCTTCTTCTCTGAAACGGCTGGTCAGATTTTGAAATAATTTCACAGAGATGTTCCTTGGGTGACCCTTTTCAAAAATTGTTTGCGAAATTTTGATCTGTCAAGAAACATGGCTCTGGTGAATGGGGGCTACTTGCACTATACAGAAATGAAGAAATTCTTAAAAATTCTTCTTCTCTGAAACGGCTGGTCAGATTTTGAAATAATTTCACAGAGATGTTCCTTGGGTGACCCTTTTCAAAAACTGTTTGCGAAATTTTGATCCATCAAGAAACATGGCTCTGGTGAATGGGGGCTACTTGCACTATACAGAAATGAAGAAATTCTTAAAAATTCTTCGTCTCTGAAACGGCTGGTCAGATTTTGAAATAATTTCACAGAGATGTTCCTTGGGTGACCCTTTTCAAAAACTGTGTGCAGAATTTTGATCTGTCAAGAAACATGGCTCTGATGGTGGGGGCTATTTGCACTACAGGGACATGAAGAGGAATTTCCTAATTCTTCTTCTCTGGAATGGCTGGTCAGATTTTGAAATAATTTCACAGAAATGTTCCTAGGGTGACCCTTTTCAAAAATTGTTAGGGAAATTTTGATCCGTCAAGAAACATGGCTCTGATGAATGGGGGCTACTTGCACTATACAGAAATGAAGAAATTCTTAAAAATTCTTCTTCTCTGAAACGGCTGGTCAGATTCTGAAATAATTTCACAGAGATGTTCTTGGGTGACCCTTTTCAAAACAACAGCCAATTGTTGGCCCCTGCATGTGGTGCTCTTGTTCGACTTATGTTTTTAGTCACTATCAGGCATGTGCTCTTCTTCAAGAAATTGTCCTTGGGTGATCTATCCAAAAATTTATTTGCAGAATTCTGATTCATCAAATTCATTGCTGTGGTGATGATTGTAGGGGTGGCGACAGATTTTGAAATGACTTTTACAGGTGACCTTTTCAAAATTGCTTGGCAAAATAATGATTTTGTTTCCAAAGTTTCAATACCTCAAAAAATATTGGCTATGGTCCTCTCAAAAATCCAGGTGAGCGATCCAGGGCCATCTTGGCCCTCTTGTTATTTTAAGTATACTTTGTATAGAATCTTTATGTTTTATTCATCAGTAATGTTTGTTAATTACATATCATATAAAGCTCTAAATATGTTTATTCCAGAAAATTTACATCATGATTAAATCCAGGTTTGCTAACAACAATTCTAGATGCTATTGCAGACAGTGTAAATCAAGATCAGACCGCAGAGAACATGTAGTCTGAACTCAACTCCACACTGCCTGATATTTTATAAAACATTTTGACCAAATGAGCCTTGAAATTACAAAACTATATGCTCAAAGATGATTTTACTACTTTGCTTCTCAAGTTTGGTTTAAATTACAGTTAAACCTGGATGCTGTTTGGACTGTGATATTTGGTGTACCAGTCAGTAAACCAGCAGCAGCACTGTCCAGAGATAAAGACATTCAGCTGTGTCCAGATATGGCCATCATAATTTTAACAATGATAAGAAGCTTGTTAAATACAGTAAGGAAATTAATCAAGACATTATTCTTGAAAGTTTTTCTCATTTAAACTTTTTTGTTACACTTGTAAACTTTTGAATTACTAATGAAATCATACTGAATGACACTCATGTTGTTAAAGATGTCATTTTGGGAAATTTTATAATTTATGATTTAAGTATTATAATTCAGCTCGTTCAGAGGAATCTAAAACTTGGTGTTAAATCTATGTGACACCCTTCCTAAAACAGGCTGTAATATGGCATTTAAACTCCAAGGAATAAAAATACTTTTTTTCATTGTGTTTCAGACATCAGATCAAGATATAGATTCCAGTACTTCAGAATATCCTGTGACACTATTGCAATTTTTGCTGTTTCTGTATCACAATCATTCAGACTTTGTGCAGCTCTCCACCCAGCCAGATTTCATATCTGCCCTCGCAGCTACACTGTTTCCATATCCCACCCAGGACTCTGAGGACTGTGTCACCACTCCAGAGGAAGAATTCAAGGTTTGTCATCATATATAATGTTTTTTATGAAAATAAAATTGGTTGGTTGCAAGATTTTAATTTTCAAATATTTCCTTGTGTTTAAAATCTCTCAAAAGTAGTAAAAAGAATAAGGGAAAAAAAAAAGTTAAAACCATTGCTGATCAAGTTAAAACAGTGCATTTCCTAAGTTTAAGTTCCTTTCAAATGAAAATGTTATAAGATTTCTATTGCCAAAAAATTACATTGCATTCTGCATTCTGACAGCCTATGCTAGGATCAGACATGTACAGAAAAACAATTTCAAGTGTTAAACAAAATCACTTATTTATATTTTAGCCCTTTCCAGACAGTGATTCAATGGTCTATATTAGATCACCCGACAGAGAAAAGGCATGTAAGTACAGACATGGAATTTGTGTTGTTTAGTATGACCTAATGAGTCGGCTATATCTTAGCTTCAAGTGTTCATTTAAGGTCTACGGCTCCTAACTCATCAGAAAACATCGACGTTTTGGTAAAGGCTAATCGGCCAATCTCGGCAGCTTCCATCTTTTAATATGAGAGTTAGGAGCCGTAGACTCACTAACTCATCGGTAAATATCATGTAACATCGACGTTTTCGTAAATGCTATTGGGCCAATTTCGGTAGCTTCTGTCTTTTAATATGAGAGTTAGGGGCCGTAGACCTTAAGAAGTTTGATAGCCATATGGTTTGATAGGTATTTCAAATTTATGAAAGGAACAATGGAACAATGAAGCTTAATAGTTGTGAAAAAAAAGTTATATTTCTGGTTAGTTTATCATCTCCTGATGTCAGTTTTTTTTGCCTTGCAGCATATCACTGTTGAAAACATTGTGGCAAAGAGAGAAAATGCCTGTGATTAATTTTTTCTATTGACATTATGCTTTCATATGAATTTAACCTTAGTTTAATTTGATATTGATCAATGCATGTGTATTGTAAAGAAATATTTCCAAAGCCATCTGCTGCAAATTTGTTTTAGGAGGTAACTTGTTAAATCAGCTGTGTTTGTAGGATTTGACTTTGCAAAATAACATTTTTTGGCAAATTCTATATGGGCCATGCTCTGCCAAAGGGGGTCATAATGCATCTCCTTGATGCATTTTCTCAGTGATGCATTATACCAAGCAAGTTTTCACATAATTCTGGAACCATAAAATCGATTTTGTCTAACAACTGGCTGAATTATGAGGTATACTGGTCCATGAACATGCAGAAAATTTACAGATAGCAAGAAGTTTCAACACAGGTTAGCCTGCATGGACTACGCAGGCTGACATTGGTCGATATTTTTTGCAGATGCCTTAAAGTAACAATAAAGCTCAAAAGTAAACAAAGCGGGTGTTTAAATGCATTTAAATTTATATCATACCATCTAAAAATATGGAAACTATTGTGAAGATGAAAATCTGTCACCATACGGTAGGTCCAAGTGTCAGTCGCTGACAGAGAAATTGATTTCAAAACTAGGTTAAAACCTGCCCACTAGCTGTGTCTTTTGTTTACTTTTTGCCAGATTTTAAAATTCTTTTTTTCTTCCAGCGACTAACACATAGCCTGACCACACAATAACAGACTGTCATCCCCACAATATTTTCCATACTTCTAAACAGTAAAATTTAAATATAAATGTATTATGACGCCTGCTTTGATATTTTGGCCTCTACTGGGCCTTTAAACCCTCTTTACACTGAGCATGACTCATCTCTTTGTGCCTGACAATCAGTGCTAGAAAAAAGCAAAAGAGAAAGGGCATTACCAGTGATCATCTCCAGAATATTCTCAGAGAAGTCTAAACCATGTTTAGAATGTACTGATAATGGTCAATAAAAAAAATCTTTTTGATTTGATCATATCCCATAAACTGTTACTTTTTCAGGTTTTCTGAGTCCACATCCTGCTCGAAAATTTGTGATAGACTTTCTGAGGACCCTGGTTATAGACAGTTTCTCACAGCCTGTAGTGGCTAAACCTGCGTCTGTGCTGGATTTAATGCTAGAGGTAACAAACATTTGGTGTATCATAACCTTAGGCTGCCAAGTGCGACTCACTGACCTTTTGCAGACAGAGTAGATCAAGATCAGACTGCATGAAAGTAAAGTATGATCTTGAAACTACATTGTCCACTAAAGAGATATTTTTCTCAAAAAAATGAGTTTGAAGCAGAATTATTCAGGTTTTTACTATCATCTTGAAAGTTTCATTTAAGTGATTTGTAGGATAAGGGTTAAGTCTTTGTCCTGTGTTGTTGTTCATTACACCCATGCAAAACAAATGTTTTCAAGTTACACTGGAATCAGACTGTCTGTCTCTCTTCATATACTCATCTTGTGGTGCCAGCAGGTAATGAACCAATGGCCTCTTGATCAAAGATTCACTTTTAAACAATCGAGCAATTAGCGCAGGTGATACAAAGGAAACATAATAGAAGGACAGGAAAATGTATTTTTGATAATCATAAGGAAAGCATTACAGGGAAAAGGAATAATTGATTTTAACACTCAGTTGTGCCTTGTCCCATTGTGTTTGTATTGGCATGTTGTGTTAACGCTTTGCCAGACAATGAAATTTTAGACTAGGCCATGTTATAGGCAGTTGTAGATTTTAAATTAAATGTCACACAAATCATTGGTTTAGTCACTGAAAGAGTGGGAGGCATTATGGGAAAAAGGAGACAATGCTGGTTACCAGCATTGCCTCCTTTGCCTATATAGATTTCAAAAGCTTTATTCCAAAGGGCAGTAGCAACATGGTATTGTGTTGTAAAGGAATAATAAACAAAGATTTGTTTGATCCGTATACAGGCCAGTCCAGACTATGCCAACAGGGCCCAGCAGAAGGAATATCAGACAGAAATGTTGAAGACAGTCATGGACCACCTGTTAGCTGCGGACGTTTTACTTGGAGACCAGGCTGCCCTCCCAATCATGTCTGGTGGAAGCTACTCCAATATGGCCAATAATGTGTTCTATTTTACAAGTCGTGTTGTGGACAAACTTTGGCAAGGTAAGGTTTGATAAACTTGATTTGGTGGTATTTAACTCTTTAACCAAGCAATCCAGAGAAATATTACTATAGGAATAAGGCTGTTGAAAACATGGGAAAAGAAGAAAATGCTGGTTACTAGCATTTTCTTCTTTTTTCACAATGTTTTCTACCGTTACAGAATTATTTCCGTGATTTGAGTGGCATCTGTTTTGTCATTGTTTTCCATATTATACAGAAGAAATAATTTCCTCTCCTTGAAAGATCCTTCCTGTATGCCACTTTTAACAGTTTTCATTTTATTGAATACAAGTCTGTATTAGTACTGGTCAATCATTAGGCTAAGGAGTATGACCATGTTTAAATTAACAAACTGAAAAAAGAGATAAAATTATTTTCAATGAGAATTTACCTTGAATTCCTACCTACATGTGGTATTATTTAGTTGATGTTCTTTCAGTAATAGTAGTTAGTATCATGTCTAGAATTAGCTCATTCAGTTATGGTAGATGTGTTTGTATTGGATCATTTTAGGTGTTTTTACTCGAGACTCAAAGGAAGTGTTTGATTTCATCAGCAACTTAATTCAACAAGCAAAGAGAAAATGTAAGTTAATTTTATTGTTTTGTCTGAAAGTGCCATGCAATATATAAATAAAAGTCAAATATCTCTTGACCCTTTACCAAACCATCCCAAGTTTTAAGGACCGTGAAAATGAGGCGTTTAAAAACATTTTGGGAAATGGAGAAAATACCAGCATGTAATCTTTTTCCTACAGTGTTTTCTGACCTTTCACAGACAAATTCCATCACTTGAGCCACACTTGATAATGAGTCATCTTCAGATGATTTCACTTTTGATCAGTCAAAAAATAATGATGAGTTAAAGGAGCAGAAAACTAGACCTGACCCAAATTTCTGGACTTGACTCTAAGTTAGGGATATACAAACAACACGAAAGAAAAATTAAAAACTAATGTGTCTCCACTGACATTTGAACCAAAAACCTTCAAGACCATAACTCAGTGGCTCACCAACCAAGCCATCTGGGCAGCTGTTGTTCTTTTGTGATCAAATTGTATCTATCCCCTGTTATGCAGTATTGGCTATCCCATTACTGACACGATAGGAAATTACACAGAAAAAGTAGAAAAATTGGGTAAATCCTCATGTTTTCTTCATGTATTTCCATTCGTATTTTAGTTTTCAAGCCATCTATGCATTCAAATGGAAATTACCAGTTTAGGTTTTTGCTAAAAAATGCAAAACAAAATTTAGTAAGATGTCCCTTTTAACTCTACCAAACAGCATAAATTTAAACATTTCAAAATTGAGAGCATTTGCAGACGACAAATTGAATATGCTGCTGGAATTTTGAGAATTGGCTGTTGCATTCTAAACTTTATTTCAGAGCTTAGAACAATGATTGTTTAGTTCCAGCGGCTGCTTAATACAAGTGTGAGAATGAAGCTTAAAACTTTACTTTGTAATCTTTTATACATTTTCAGTATCCTTTTAGGTTTTTTACATGATTTGGGATTATTTCTTTTCTCTTATTTTTGAATTATCAAGTTTTTATACCTCATTTTCAGCATCTGGTGTGTCTTTGGACTCTGTGTACAAATCTTTGAACAGAACAGTGTTATTTCAGCTCTCTAGATCAGTGGACAGTGCTTTGGGTCAGACACAGGTCCTTGATGCTTTACACAAACTTACAAATAATAGGAGTCTTGTGTTTGGGCCAAGTAATTATGACCAAGAATTTCTTGGTAGTCTGTGTTACTGTCTTCTCAATCTGACGGATGATACTGCAAACAGTGCAAGCAATCTGAAAGAAGACCAGCCTATTCAGACCACTTGGCATGTGAACTTTGAGAAAGAAGATCTGTCCATGCAGGAGCCAGATGTGATGTCAAGAAAGGCTGTCAGACAAAGTCAAGCTGTTTTAGATGGTTTTAAACTGGTTTCTGAAGCAGCTCGACGAGTGTGGGAGGAACTCTATCTCTGCAAAAAACGGGTAATATTATCATTTATCATTCATAAGTTGTATTATTAACATGTGTTTTCTGTTTCTGTAAATAGAAAATCAGGTAGATTGGCACAAAAAACAAAAAAAAAAAATAGATTGGCACTTCCAGGTTTCCGGTTTCTCAGGATTTGGCTAGAACTGTAGCATTTCTCATGCCATTTCATAATCCTCTGGAAAACTGATTTGTCATAGATATGAAACAACAAAAAACACAAAGTTATTAGGAGCTGCCTTAAAAACATTGTCACAACCATGATTTTTTGTTGTTTTTTTTTTACAACAGGAATTAGAAGAGATCTTCAGAACCCAGCTGAACAATGTTGATTTTAACAAGGTTGAAGAGTACAATGCACCAGACTTAGGAGCTGTCAGGTTTGTATCATAAATTTATCAATGAAAGTTGCTTTATATTACATTTCAACATTGCACCAGTCCAAGATCAAAATATTTTAAGAAAAGAAAAAAAGGAAGTAACAGTAAATGTACTTTCCTGTAATATTCTGGAACCAGAAAAATGTTAGTTATAAGCAATTTCTCCCATGTAAAACCTTCTCTTCTGATATTTGATATGTGGCATGAGTTCTCTTTAAGTCCTTTTCAGGGGTTCAGATCAATGCCAGTACATGTATTATCATTCAAATACAGATCAGTGCCTGTATTATAATTTCAATATGGACATGTGTGGTGTAGGAATTCATTTGGAATCTCAATTAGATGATTCCATTTAACTCTTATCCAATTACAAAAATTTGGACTTGTCCAAATTGAAAGCTTTTGCAGACAATGAATTAAAATATGGCAGACAATGAATTAAAATGTGGCTCAAAGAAGGATTTTTTTTGTCCATTAACATTGCGGGAAAAATAGATAATGTCAGTTACAGCATTTCCTCCTTTTTGACAATGTTTTCAAAGGCCTTCCTCCCTGGGGTCATTAAAACTCCAGATTCTTTGATAAAGTGTTAATCCATGTGTCAAGGAGAACAATGTGGAAAGTGCCATACATTATTTTCACATTACAGAGGGTTGATTCAAGAACAAGCTTCTCGCATTTGGAATCTGTACACAGATAATGAAAGAAAAGGATCCTACACATCACCAGAAAGGTTTCCACCTCAGATCAAGGTGAGTAGGGTTCATTGTATGGACTTTGGTCGGTCAAAGAAAGTTTATGAGAGAAACACTGTAGCCCATAGTGCACTAGTACAACCACTTCAAATTTTAGCCTCAACCCTTTCCCACATTTTATCCTGTCACTTCCGGGTTTACCTGACGGATAACAGGGTGCCGTATATTTTTTTTGTTATCCGTCAGTTGGTCACATGACCGCTAAGTGCGCACCTGCTGACTGGGACTATTTTCAACCAAGCGTCTTACTGCCGTAATGAATTAATCAATCGCTAGCGAATACTTTTGCTCGTTTAATTAATAGTCTGTTATGTTAAAACATATTGTCTTCTTCGCTACAATATTTTTCTGCGGATATACGTCACGTTTGATAATTATGACGTAGCCAATATCATTCATGACGTCATTATTGCAGCTGCATATCCAGAGGGTTTTGTAAACACGGTTCTTCATTTTTTAAAGTTTCTCATAGATCTGAGAGAAAGATGTCAATATGTGCCTTATTTCGAGCGAAATGTTCAATTTAGTCAGATTTTGGATTGTAATTGAGAAAAGGGATAAATAAAATAGACGGTTGGTGTCTTGGATTGGGAAAGTCGATCAGGCTCGGCTCCGGAAATTTATAGAAGGTACGGTCTTTATCAATGTTTTTTTTTTTCGTTTGTTTGTTTTGTAGTGTTCCGTTACAGTGAGTGACAGGATAAATAGAATAGATGGTTGGTGTCTTGGATGGGTTAAGTTTATCGGGCTCGGCTCCGAAATTTATCCGGTTCGCCTTCGGCTCACCAGATAAATTCCTCCGCCTTGCCCGATAAACTTAACCCATCTAAGACACCAACCATCTATTCTCTATATCCTGAGTTTAAACCACCCTGGGAAAGAGGGTGTTTAAAAACATGGAAAAAGGAGAAAATGCTGGTAACCCGCATTTTCTCCTTTCCCCACTATGTTTTCTACTTTTTCGAAGGAAAATTCCATCATTCCCAAAATGTTTGCAAAGGCTTTTTTCTGAAGGTTATCCAAAGTTTGGATTGTGTGGTAAAGAGTTAAAGATTTCTACTTCAGGGTCTTTATAGTATGAGATTGTTTGAGAAATAGTAAAATATTCTGAACACAGTGAAATGTTCCCCTTTAAATCATTTTTGGTTTATATGAAATTCCTTGTGGAGGCCTCCTGTTTCATGTTCATGTATAAAACAGCTTTTAAAAAAGTTATCTAGTGTACAGTTCTAGGTTTACCGCTAATCTATTACTATAGTGACATGACTTTTTATTTCCCAGATGCACACAGTTTTAAATACACTTGTTGCAAGCAGTTTCTCTTTTTCCTTCAATGTTTTTTATTTCAATAAAATGACAGTCTCTTTTTACTCATCTGTTTCCCTTTTGTGCTATTTTTGCTTGTTTGAGTTTATTACCTGCACATTATTGTGTTTTATGACAGCAAATATCATTTCTGGTTGTCATGTTGACTTCTATTTTGAACCTGAAGTTAGAAGAAGTTTTCCCCTTCATTAGAATTCGTAACGTAATTGCTGTTTTTGTTTGTTTGTTGCAGACCATACAGATGGTTGGAAGTAGAGTACTTAGTTTTGCAACCAGAAAAGCGAAAAAAGAGCTTCCGTTGAAGTCCTCTCCCTCTACAACATACCATCCACATGTAAGATATCAATTCAGTACCCTCTGGTACATATTTGCAATAGTGGATTTTAATCCTTTAATAAACAATACATTCTTTTAACAACCCTGAGAAAGAAGGTAAATGAAAATTCTGCTTGAAACCAGCATTTTTTCCTTTTCCCACAATATTTTTTTATCTTTCTGATACAAATCCTATCATTTGTGCCACATTTGAGGGCCAATTCAAATGTGATGTTGTGTTATTGACCAGTCTGACTGAAGTACTTGTCTTGATAACAGATGCCTGCTTTTATAAACTTTTCTGAAAAATTTGGATTTCCAGTATCCCTAATCAGCCCCTCAGAAAAGTCATTTCAAAAGTTATTCATTCCGTCTTACAAAACTGTGGACTTAATGGTCCTATAGATACCATTTTGAAGTTATCATGTTATACTTACAGCAATGTTGCCTGAAAGTGTTATTGTAGGGTAGACTTTGAAAGTGCATGATCCACATTTTAAAGACGATCGCTACAGTTTCACCAATTTTTGACAACATTCAGAATTTCATGAAACTTTGCTTGGTGATAGTTTATTATCTGATCTACAAAAAAAGGTGATAAAAAGAGGGGGTCACCAGCTTTGGGAAAATTCTATGAATATTTCTTTTAGTACACCATGCATTGCGGCAGTTCAGGATGAAATTTCACCTATGAAAACTAAGTCTATGTTTTTTTAAATGACAACAATTATAAGCAAATTTTATGTCATTGTATTGGTGAAACATCAAATTTAATGAAAAAAATAATTTAGAGTATACTGAGTATCAAGCTTTAAAAAACAAACCCTTAACTTATGGCTAAAACACCTTTATTTTGGAAAAAATTAAAAAAAAACAAAAGAGTATCTTTTAAAGTTATTTTTTCAAATGTTGTAACATTCAGATTTTTCTTATTTTTTCTATAAATAATATTCAGGTACTAAACTAAAAGAATCAAACTTAAAACAAATAGGTCACCAGCTTTATTTTTTCAGAAAATACATTTTAAGTTTGTGGGTGGGGCACTAATTAATGAGTAAATGTAATGTTTGTCAAAGACAAAGACATTATATAAAGTAAATTATCTCAATTTTTATACGCCCGTCAAAGATGGGACGTATTATGAGATCACCCATGGCGTACAGGCAATCAGGCAGGTGGCCGGGCGACGTCCAGTTCTTTGTCCGGAGCATAACTTTGTCATCTCCAGTCAGATTGACTTGAAACTTGGCATTTGTGTTTGTTGCAATAATACGGAGTGCAGTGCGAAAGAACCATAAGTCTACCTCGCGCTGTCTTTGAGTTATTTCCCTTTGATCGTCATTTTTACAGCATTTCTGCTTGTCTGGAGCATAACTTTGTCATCTCCAGCCCGATTGACTTGAAACTTGGCATTTGTGTTTGTTGCAATAATACGGAGGGGAGTGCGAAAGAACCATAACTCTACCTCGCGCTGTCTTTGAGTTATTTCCCTTTGATCGTCATTTTTACAGCATTTTCTGCTTGTCCAGAGCATAACTTTGTCATCTCTAGTCTGTACATCTTCAAATTTGGTATGCATGATTGTTGAAAAATTACGGAGTGCAGTGCACAAGAACCATAACTCTTCCTAGCACGAATTTTGAGTTATTCCCCCTTAGATCTTCATTATTATAGCATTTCTTGCTTGTCCGGAGCATAACTTTGTCATCTTAAGTAGGAATGACTTGGAATATGGTATACTTATTTGTTGCAATATTTGGAAGTGCAGTGCGCAAGAATTGTAACTCTACCTTGTGCTGTATTTGAGTTATTTCCCTTTGAATGTCATTTTTTCAGCATTTAGTGCTTGTTCGGAATAATAACTTTGTCATCTCAAGTCAGAATGACTTCAGACTTGGTATGCATGTTTGTTGCAATATTACGGAGTACAGTAAGGAAGAACAATAACTCTACGTAGCGCGGATTTTGAGTAATTCCACTTTGGTCTTCATTTTTACAGTATTTTGTCTAACTTTGTCACCTCAAGTCAAATTGACTTGAGACTTGGTAAACATGTTTGTTGCAGTTACGAAAAGTGCAATGCACTGGAGCCGTAACCTTACGTAATGCCCTTTTGGAATTATTCCCTATTCATAATTTTTTTTAACAGCTTTTCATGCTTCTCTACAATATAACTTTGTCTTTTCATGTTGGAATGACCTGAAACTTTATATGCATGTTTCCTTAACATTAGAGGAGACATTCATGCCTATTTCAATCACTAACATGATTTCTGCTGCACTACTATTTTCCTGTACCTGCCCTTTACGATTATTATCCCCCCTCGACAACTGGCTGTGGGATGGGCGTATCTTGCGACAATTTGCCGCTCTTGTTTCAATAATACAACAATATTTATAAGAATGAAGTTGGTTGGTCATAATAAACCAATTTATAGCATATAAATATAACACTGATGTTAGTATTCAACCCATTTCCAAACGACTAATTTTAGACTCTTCTAAATTTAATGCGTTTGCAGACACTAAGTCAAAACCTGGTATTCATGTATCACAGTTCTTTGATGGGTCAGAAATCATTGTGGGAAAAGGAGAAATCAATCATTAGGGGTAATTTCTCCAAGTGACATCATTGTTTTCATCAATGTTGTTTGCTGCAGACTCATCAAGCTAAGGGATAAAGAGTTATGTACAGCTCCTCGTTTTCTGCAAGTCTTTACCAAGTGACATAATTTTGTACTAGACCAAACTGAAAATATGTTTTAGCTCGACGATACGTCTGCCAGATAGAGCGCTAGTATTAGCATCTGTGTCCATATTTCCGTTGTTAGGTGACGTAGTTAGGTGATTCACTTTGACTTTCAGTCCGATCTTTTGAAAGCGTAATTTTGGATTCTTGCCCTGGATATAATTTTTTGGCTTGATTCAAATACTTTTTACTTCAGTTTGCTAACATGAAATGACCCGTTTTAGTTCTTGGTTTATCCATTCTGCAGACATTAACAGGTGTGGCAAGATCAATTTTAGTTTTTCGTGTAAAAGGTGAGCGTGATAGTTACACGAAGCGTGAAAATGGAAACTGTCAGGAATGTCGTTGATGTGGAATTTTGCACCTATCAGTTTTCACATTTAAAAACTAGGAAACAGGATTTTACCTACCATATAGATAGGCCAACCAAATGTTGTCCACTATAGGCTGTCCTTTTGTTCATATGTATACAGAAACTGCTTTAACCCTCAGGCTGCTACGTGCGACTCAATGGACCTTTTGCAGAAAGTGGGATCAAGATCAGACTTCAGAGAACATGTAGTCTGATCTTGGATCTACAATGTCCAATAAGGATAAGATATCTTTCCCCAAAAAATGCCGTAGAAGTTGCAAATTATTGGGGTTTCCTGGCAGCTTGGAGGTTTTGTTTATTTATTTAGCAGGATAAGGGTTGAGTAAGATTGGTTACTGACTACTAATCAAATGTTTATGTTACAGGACTACATGATGTGGACGTTTGATCATATACTGTTGGTGAAGGACTTGGTGGAATTACAGCATAAACAGTACCTACAAAACCAGGCCCACATGGACAAGTATATGGTAGAAGTATGGGCGCAGATGGAACATGAGTTGCTGAGGGAAAGGGGACTTTGGGGACCCATTGTGGGCTCTAGACTTGACAAGTGGATGTTGGATATGACTGAGGGTACATATGCATATTAATCGCATGAGTTTTTTTTTTTTTTTTTTTTGATGTTACTGCTGCAGTACTTGGAGGAAATGCTGATAAATAATCCTTGTCATGTATTTGCAATAATTTAATGTGAATTCAAATCAGTGTGCAACTTGGTCAACCACTTGTTTCAGTATTGGATTTAATTTTGGATTCAGGCAAGTGAATTCGATGAATCTTCTTGAGTTTCTCGTTGATGCTCTGTAAACGTTACTGTTAAGTACATGGTAGTATTTTGCAGATAACATCAGTATTTCTAAGGTAATAGGTATCTTTTTCACCACCTGATTATCTATGTCAGGCTCTGAAATATTAGTTATAGTAATGATACATTACTTTAATAATTGATTTGTACAATTCAGTTTTTGTTTCATGGAGTATTTCGGAGTACATGTATTCAGAATTAAGAATAATGTTTATGTTGTTTTTATTCACAGGACCTTTCCGTATGAGAAAGAAGATGGTAAAAAATGATATGTTTTACATTCACTATCCATACAGACCAGATATGGATAACAGTGTAAGTATATAGCCAGATTACCCTAACTATTGAAAATAAGTCATGCTTTGTGAAAATGGGGCAAAACGCATCTGCAAAAAGTATCAGCCCAGGTCAGCCTGCATAGTCTTTGCAGGCTGACTTGGGTCAAAATGTTTTGCTATTGCTTATTTTTCTGCATGTCAAGGGACCAGTCTACCACAGGATTCATTTGGATGTTATTCAGAATGCATTATATGGATCCATAATTATATGATGACTTGCTTGGTAGAATACATGGTTGAAATGTATTAAACCCCATCTTGCCAGAGCTCGACTCATTTTATGATACAGAAATCTGGACCATGTAGGTGGTAGATATATTCAGATACAATAATATCCAAGAAAGTTATAATATTACAAATTAGAGAGAGTGCTTTTCCTGTTTTTTCTACACAACATTGTTTATTTGCCACTTTCATAGAAGTGTGTAAATGCTACTGATATAGAATGTATGTATACTAGTGTATTCCACAGATAGATATAAATGTATAGCTCGTGTTTGTATAAGGGGACACCTATACTGTCTCGCTACAGGGCTAGCCTGTGTAGAGACATGGTAGAGCATTTGCCTTCAGATCTAGAGGTCCTGGGTTCACTTATACAATTATACAAACACAGGCTATAAATTTATATCCATCTGTGGATAGACCACTATGCTACAATTACAAAGACAGTTATTTATGGTGCTTTTAGTTAATTGAGAGAATTAGAACATTAGAATTCAGTTTTGTTTGTATGTACATGTATGTCCTGTTTTATGCCATAAGTTTTTTTTTTTTTCGTTTTCTATCCTTTTAGCCTCTGAAGTATAAAATCCCGATAAGCTTTGACAGTAAAGAATATTACCTCCAGTATAGATCCCAGACACTATTTGGTGAAGATATTTTACCTATAAAGTTAGGTACAGAAGAGCTACCATCCATTGACTCAGAAACTGAGGACAAATCTCCTGAAGGTCAGAACTTTCTCTTACTTGACAGTGCAAGGATTTCTTTTAACCCTTTGCCACACAATCCAGAGTTTAAATGACCCTGAAAAGGAAGGCATTTTGAAAACATTGTGGGAAAAGGAGAAAATGCTGGCTACCAGCGTTTTCTCCTTTTCCAACAATGTTTTCTACCACCTTCAGATACAAATTCCATCATTTGAGCCATCCTGAATTGATCATCTTCTAACAAGATTGAAAGCATATGCAGATTAGAAATTAGATGGCTTGCAACACGTGAAAAGGAACATTTGGACATTCGCGTAAAGTGTCGTCTCGGATCAGCCTGCGCATCCGCACATGCTAATCTGAGATGACACTTTACGTCTACATTAGACTTTGTTCTTCAGTAGACTTGTGTAAAACAGAAAATTACTTAAAAACGGAAAGTGTCGTTTCGGATTAGCCTGTGCGGACTGCGCAGGCTAATCCGAGACGACACTTTGCGCAAATGTCCGAATGTCCCTTTTCGCATGTTGCAAGCCAGATATGGATCAAATGATGGGACTTGTCTCTGAAAGGGTAGTAAACTTTATGGGAAAAGGAGAAAATGCTTATTACTAGCATTTTGTCCTTTTCCAGCTATGTTTTCAAAAGTGTTCTTACTCAGAGACGTTAAAACTCAGTATTGTGTGGTAAAGGGTTGGGGTCAAGATCTGTTAGAGCTATATTTACAGTGGTTTTATGCATATTTTTGTCTGGATCTAAAGGATGGTTGAGCTGAGTGGCTGTCAACCCTTTACCACACAACCAGAAATTTTAAAAACACTGACAGAGAAGGCTTTTAAAAAAAAAATTGTGGGAAAAGGAGAAAATGCTGGCAACCAGGATTTTCTTTTTCCACAATGTTTCCTATTGCAAATTACTTCAACTTGGACAAGTCTAAAATTTTGTTGTTTGGTAAAGAGTGAAACCTTTTTTTTTTTTAAATCGAAATCTGGAAAATAAAATTAAACAAGATGTGGTGTAGTATATCATGTGTTAGGAAGGAGACAAAATGAGCACATAATATG
Organism: Hippopus hippopus; assembly: GCA_946811185.2. Taxonomy (NCBI): domain Eukaryota; kingdom Metazoa; phylum Mollusca; class Bivalvia; order Cardiida; family Cardiidae; genus Hippopus; species Hippopus hippopus. The sequence goes on from OX328096.1 coordinate 14,262,099, forward strand.
TGTGAAATGGAAGTGTTTTTTTTTTTCTACTCTAATATTTCTAGTTTCTGAGGCAGGAACAGGTCTGCCCTTCCAAAAAAGGTTGTTATGTTTTTTTACTTCATTATAATCTTCCGAGACAGATTTGCAGCAGAATCTTTGATATTCACTTAAAATATGGATATCAATATCTATCAAGGTGTAATATCTGAATACATGTAAAAACATTGCGAGAAAGGAAGAGATTGCCCAGTTACAGTGATACATCCTTTTGCCAAAATGTTTGTAACCCTTTACCAAACAATCCCAAACTCCTGACTCTGAGCAAGAAGGTTTTTGAAAACATCGTGTGAAAAGGAGAAAATGCTGGTAGCCAGCATTTTCTCCCTTTCCCACTATGTTTTTTTTTCATTTAAATACTATCATCTGAAAAACATTTGAATTTTTGTCTGTAAATTTAAACTATGCTGACGTGAAAAAGAAACACCTCATCCTGTAAAAACTTGGCATATTTTATTTTTTCTGAAACCAAATTAATAAGAATTTTTTCATTCGAGACTTCAATCATTTTTTGTGTAAAACGAGTTCATTGTGCGGGATTTCATGATTTTTATCGGGGTAAAACGGACAATCATTTCAGACCAAAATTTCACCAGAAAAGTCAGTAGCGTGTATGGCCACCTCTACTGGCAATCACTGCACAAGCCGCCTTCTCGTGGAACCACACCAGTTCTGAAGCAAGTATCGTGGGAATCTGTCCCACTCTTCGTGGAGGGCCCTAGCCAATTCTTTGACGTTTCTGGGCTGGGGTTGACATCGACGTAAACGTCGCCCAATGTAATCCCATGTGTGTTCAATGGGATTACAATCAGGGGAAAGTGCTGGCCATGGCAACACATCAATGTGCCTATGCTGTAGAAAGTCCCTCGTAATGCGTGCGACATGTGGCTGAGCATTATCTGGTGTAAAACTAATCCTTGACGTTGTCTGAAGAGGGGAACAACGACAGGTTGCAAAATCTGATTAATGTATTGCCTGGCTGTCAGGTTTCCTTCAACAATGACTTACTGAGACCTAAATCGACGATTTATGGCTGCCCACACCATAATCCCTCGTCCACCGAAGTGATCATACTCTAGAACAGTGTTGTTTGAGTAGCGTTCATGATGTCGTCTATATACCCGTATACGTCCATCGGCGTTAGATAAGTTGAAACACGATTCGTCGGAAAACACTACATTTTGCCAACGCTTTCCACTGTGATTTCGAGCCCATTCAAGCCGTCGGTGACGATGACAAGCCGTCAACACTGGACAACGTAATGGTCTACGACAGCTTATCCCACGGGGCAACAGTCAATTTCTTACAGTGAACCGACTAATAGGCACCCCTCGGTTACCCACCACTAAAGGTGACGTTGATTCCGCCGTCAAAAATCTGTCACGTAGGTGACGTTGACGGATATAATTATCCTGTCTCACTGACGTCACACGTGGTGCGCCTGACCTCGGCCTATCTGCAGTTGTTCTTGTCACCCTGACCTGTTGAATGAGACGCACAATTGTGGACCTAGCCACGTTAAAACGTCTCGCAACCTGATCTTGGGTAAGACCACACTCCAACATGGCCATACATCGAGCCCTTTCTTCAGCATTTAATCTCTGCATTTTGAGAAAACGACGCTTTTTGAAAAAAATCGCTTGTACTCGGGTTTTGTATCGTTGAATACATGTACCTCTGTAATTTTGATAAGCAAGACCACGTTGTTCATGACAACGGGCTTCACGAGCAAGCCGTGCACATAAGCTTGGGCTTAGCTTTTGGATAAAGCAAATCGATTCGATTTTGTGTTGGCTAGGTTTGTCGGCGAATATATATGTATGCATTATTTGCTTTCTCCGAAAGGTTTTCTTTATATTCAAATTATCGTCTGTTTCCGATGGAGCGTTTCTTTTTCTCATCAGCATATATGGACAAGTTTGAAATTTTGGTGTGTGGTAAAGGGTTAAAGGTAGTCTGCTGTAAGACTGAAACAGCATCTGCAGAATGAAATATGCTGCTATCAGTATATGTGTGTGTAATTTTAGACATTATGAAAATACCAAAGTTACTTCCACGTAAGTTGACCAAGCCAGCTAGTGAGACTGTGGATGATGATGAAGATAATGAGGGAGAGAAAGGTGACCCAATAGATACACAGGAAAGCACAGAAAACCAGACTGAAACCACACAGGATTCTGGGAATAAAAAAGCAGATAACCAGGCCATTCTGAGATTATTAGGGGAGGGGGAAAAGGTAAATATACGTCTATAGGCTAAACCACTTGTACTGTCAAGGTACATGTTTTTAGCTCCACTGGCCGAAGGCCAGCGGGCTTATGTCATGGCCTGGTGTCCATCGTTCATATGTGCGTCCGTCCATCTGTGCGTGCATGTGTTAACTTTTATTTCAAACATCTTCTTCTCTGAAACTACCCATCCAATTTTGATGAAACTTCACAGAAATGATCCTGCCATGGTCCTCTTCAGAATTTCTTGAAAGAATTTGATTCCTTTGAAAACTCTGGTTGCCATGGCAACAAAACTTAAAAATATTGGAAATCTTTGAAAATCTTCTTGTCTGAAACCAAAAGGCCTAGGGCTACCAAATTTGGCATGTAGCTTTATCTAGTAGACCTCTATCAAGTTTCTTCAAATTATAGCCCTGGGGTCAAAATTTACCCCGCCCCAGGGGTCACAAGTTTTACATGGGCTTTTATAGAGAAAACTTTAGAAAGCTTCCTTTACCTAGCCTTAAGGCCTAGGGTTACCAAATTTTGCATGTGGCTTTACCTAGTGGGCCTCTACCAGGAGTGCCCAAATTATAGCCCTGGGGTCAAATTTGACCCCGCCCCGGGGGTCACAAGTTTTACATAGGCTTATATGGAGAAAACTTTAGAAGTCTCCCTGCACCTAGCTGTAAGCCCTAGGGCTACCAAATTTTGCATGTGGCTTTATCTAGTGGGCCTCTACCAAGAGTGCCCAAATTATAGCCCTGGGGTCAAATTTGGCCCTGCCCCGGGGGTCACAAGTTTTACATGGGCTTATGAAGTGAAAACTTTAGAAATCTCCTTGTACTTGGTCATAAAGCCTAGGAGTATCAAATTTTGCATGTAGCTTTATCTAGTGAGCCTTTACCAAAAGTGCCCAAATTATAGCCCTAGGGTCGAATTTGATCCCACCCCAGGAGTCAGAAGTTTTACATGGGCTAATGTAGTGAAAACTTTAAAAATCTTCTTGTTACTAACTTCTTGTTAAGAACTAGGGCTACCAATTTTAGTCCTGTCTCAGGGGTCTCATGTTCAAAACCAATTTGCCAAGTATTGTAAAGTTTGGCATGTAGTGGTTTTACTTATTAGCCAGTGGAGCGATACAGGGCCATTATGGCCCTCTTGTTGTTTAATGTTGAACACCATTATCAACAGTATTTGAAGCATGCTGGCTGCAACCTCTGATACTTATTACAATTTTTGCATCCTGATTTTATTGTTCTCTTACTTTTTGTTTTTTTTTAGATGTATACCACTTACTAGTTCTGGTGAAGTGAAGAAAAAACATTTGTAAAACATAAAAGTATTTTATTTCTATTATGGAAACTGTCTTTGGAAATGAAGTTATACAGGGTGTTTCAGAACATCTGTTACTATGTTAAATAGCTGTCTTTTCATCATTTATTGGTAGATTTCTATCATTTATGTACCACAATAGTAAGAGTAGAATACAGATTTTTTTCCTGTTAAAATAGTGGGGAACTTTGGTCCGTTATGAGAGGAAAGAGCATCAAACTGCGTTACTTGATTTTCAAGATGGCATTATCATCTAGATTTGACCATGAAGTTGTTAAACTAATTATGCAAATTCTTCTCCAACCACAGTTTTCATAGAAATGGCAGGAGAGCGCCCCAAGAGAAAATGGTGATAAATGATATAAATAAAATAAATTTTTAAAATGAAAATGGAATAGTAGGCACACAAACAATGAAACCCATCGCGCTATAATCAACAAATTTAGAATGCACTGTGACACTGTTAGGTGAAAAAGGGACGTAAATGGAACAGATGCTGTATCCGACCTGCATGATTTTCCCATAATATACTATAATCACATGTAATATGCAAGTCAAGTAAAACTTTATCATGTATATAATTTTGTCATTTTCACTTTTATTTGGGTTTTTCATTCTAATAAGAATTACAAACATTTGAAATGGTAACAGATATACTGAAACACCCTATATGAGCAGTAGCCCCTCTATGCACTTTTTTCCCAATAGCTGTCCACTGTAGGGGCCTTGGCTTCTGCAAATTCTTTTGATATGGATGAATCTAAAATGTAACAAAAATTGTAGAGTTAACTTTATATTCTAACATGACACGTAAATTCAGCACTATAAACACAGTGAAACAAAAGCGTGGTAAAATCTACGTTATTCTATATAGAGTGACGTCATTCTATATAGAGTGACGTCATTCTGTATAAAGTAAGTAAGTTATTCAATGGAATATAATCTGCATCCGTGTTTTTACTCCAAGTATGAACTTGTTTTCCTTTAATTAAGAGTTGGTCATATTAGAATCGTAATAATCTTCTATCGTTGTTTACTGTTCAATAAACCACATTGTAAGTTATGAGGCGCAATGAATAAACCACTCGGGCTTTCGCCCTCGTAGATTATTTATTGTGCCTCATAACTCACAACTGTGGTTTATTGAACGATAAACCACAATAGAAAGAAGATTATTTCTTAACCAAACAATGGAATTCTAGACATGCCACTGTTGACATTGTTCAACTCTTTACCAGACAATCCCTTGTTTAAACAACTCTGAAAGAGAAGGCTTTTTAAAATACAGGAAAATTCTGGAATGTTGTCTACCCTATCAAAAACAGAACTCATCATTTGTGCTATGTATAATTTTTTTCTGCATATGCTTTCAATTTGGTTCAGTCCAAAATTTCGTTCTTTGGTAAAGAGTTAAAGACAACAAATTAACTGTCTCAAAAAATAAAACTTGTCCTTTTAAGGGTAGAAATACTGTGGGAAAAGGAGACAATGCAAAAGCCTGTCTGTGTTAGGGTCAATGTTGTGGTAAAGAGTTAATTAAAAGTGGTTTGCAATATAGGTACATGAAATCAAACAAATGATGTATGCCTGTTTCAGATTTCCCACATGTTTCGCTGTGCAAGAATACAAGGTCTGGAGACAGCTGAAGGTTTACTGTTGTTTGGGAAAGAACATTTTCACATTATAGATGGATTTACACTGCTTGCCACTAAAGAAATCAAAGATATCGACAATTTACCTCCAGAGTATGATTTTTTTCTTATATACATGTACATGTATGAAATTGCCGTTATGTATATTGATTAAAGCACCACCTGCATACAACTTTTTACTTGCAGTGGAGAGAGGGGATTTAAAAACAAAAAGGATGGTGTAGTCTGTGTAGTATGTTTTATCTTTCATTATTCATGAAACATTTTATAGAAATGGTACATTCAAAAGATTTAGGAATTATGAGCCTGAGTTAGAAAAGAAAATTTGAATGGTGAAAGAATATGTTTTAATATTGAAGAAAGGAGCCTTGTAATTGAGTTGCAAGCATGTATTGTGTATACAAGCAAGTTTTGATAGAGGTTGACAAAGTTATAGACTTTCCCGATTTGAAAATATTTGCAGACTTTAAATTAGATATGCCCAAACAGTAAGAATCATAGATATGCCTCAAACAATAAGAGTCATCTGAAAAGGAGGGAGTACTGGTAACCAACATTTTCTTTCCTTTTACCAAAATGTGTTATTAAAACACAGGATTGTTTGGTAAAGGTTCAAAGTGTTGTTCTGTTTGTTTTCAGATTGCATGACCCAATCATTCCTAAATCCTCCAGAGGCCAAAAGAAAACGTAAGTACAGATAAGGCATTTGAGGAATTCTGTATGTCCTTGTGTACAGCCCCTAAAGCGCCTTTCACAATTATTGTTGCCATTGCAGCCAGTGTAGATCAAGATCAGACTGCACAAAACATGCAGTCTAATCTTTAATCTACACTGTTTCCAGAGACATTGTGGACATTAGCAGTCTTGATATTACTCTTATAAGGCCCTTTTTCCTGGAATGGAATTGTCATTTGGGTTTATTCGGCGCTCTAAGGGTTACTATGTTACTTCCTGCAGACAACTTGTTTAACTCCATTACTACTTGACAAAAATGTAGACCTGTTCAAATTGAAAGCATTTGCAGACAACAAAATAAATGTGGCTAAAAGATTGAAATGTGTTTTGGGAAGGGTATAAAACATTGTTGCAAAAGGATAAAATGCTGGTTACCAGCATTTTCTCCTGTTCCCACAATGTTTTTAAAAGGCTTCTTTCTCAGGGTTGTTAAATGTCAGGATTGTGTGGTAAATTTGTTTTGGGAAGGGTAGAAAACGTCGTTGCAAAAGGATAAAATGCTGGTTACCAACATTTTCTTGTATTCCCACAATGTTTTTAAAAGACTTCTTTCTAAGGGTCATTTAAAGTCAGGATTGTGTGATAAAGGATTAACTCACAATGAAAGCATTTACAGACAACAAGCTACATGTGACTCAGATAATGAAGGGAAAGAAAAGTATTTGAAGGGAAAGAAAAGAAATAATACTGGTTTCCACAAAAATAGAAAAAAATGCTGCTTGCCACAATGGTTTCAAAAGCCTTCCTAGGGTGGTTAAAACACAGGAAATTTAATTTTGATATAAAGGCAGACCACTTTTGAAAACATTGTGGCAAAAGGAGAATTTCAATGAAAGCAAAAGTGTTTGAACCAGGTCAGCTGCAGGAACTGTGCAGACTGACATGGATCAATAGTTTAGCGGATGCATTAAACCCCTTGTTAAGTCTTTACCAAACGACAAAATTTTGGACATGTCCAAATTGAAAGCATTTGCAGATGACAAATTAAGTGTGGTTCTAATGATGGAACTTTTGTCTGAAAGGGTAGAAAACATTGTGGGAAAAGGAGAAAATGCTGGTTACCAGAATTTTCTCCTTTTCCTACAATATTTTCAAAAGGCCTCTTCTACAGGGTCGTGAAAACCAGGGATTGTTTGGTAAAGGGTTAAGAGACGGTAGAGTCATGTTTTGACCCAAAGACTTCTTTATTTTTTTAGGTATAACAGGTTTGCATTTGAAAACATCAGGGAAGTTCATAAAAGAAGGTACTTACTGCAGCCCATAGCAATTGAAGTATTTTCATCAGACGGGCAAAACTACCTTCTTGCATTTCCAAGGAAAGTAAGGAATAAGGTATATGCCAAGTGAGTATCTGGGGTTTCTTTTGCTTACTTTGTGCGTGGATGCAATGCTAAACTTGAATTAATGTTGATGATAGGATAGATCTTGATTAGACTTCAGATATGCAGTTTGATCATTGATTAGCACTATCAAATGCTTTTTATATCACATACAACCTCACCTGGTAGTGTATTAAACCCATGACTTATTTTTGATAATACACTAGAGTATTATCATTTCTTGGGTCCTGGTTCTGATCAGTTTTCAGTCATGAGTGCGTGAAGCTTGAGAAACCAACCACAGTTTGTGCCGGAATTTGTACTACTACACCGTTTTGCAGAAAGTGACGTCACTGTTGCTAAGGAGTATACATGTCAATAGTTTTTGATTTTCATATTTACTAAAAACCAAGGAATGCAGGGAAAGCTTTGTAAAAGCAACAAAATTGATGAATTAAATACACTAACCCCATCTAGAAACTGTTTTGTTCTACTTTCGGTATAAATGTCATGGAGCTGTCTACTTGTGTATTTACACATTTGAAACTGAACTACAACTGTAAACATGGACCCGTGAACGGTATATAGGCAAAAGGTGATGATGCAGGATATTTTTTGTCTGTCATTCGTTTTATGTGACAAATAGAATCTCACATTCCTGTTTATGTATTATCGTTTTTATCAAACTTGTTGACTAAAATGTATTTGACGGTCCCCAAGGCTGGCGTCATACAATTTTAGTCAACTCGTTTGATAAAAATGATAATAAAGAAACACTTATGTAAGATCCTCTATTGAGATACTGGGGGTCACATTTTATTTCAACAATGGTCATGTCTGATGAAAAATGAGGGGAAAAAAAATTATTATTATTAAATTGATTTACTCTATTAAAACTTATGTGTCGTATTTTCCAAGAAATATCAGTCTATTACAACATGGGTGCAACATGGGTGCTCAAAAAAAGCTTTCAGTGATTTTTCAATAATAGGAAAACGTTGAGGATAGCTTGAGAAGTTGTTAGGTGTTACTTGTATAGGAATTGTTGATATTTCAGATGAATTGTGTTTTGCAGGTTTATGTCTGTGGCTACAGCAATTACTGACAATGCCCAACAGTCTGTGTCAGGACAGAAACAAAATGCTCGAATAGAAGCAAGGTAAGACACTTGTATCCATTGTCTCATAAAGTGATTTGAAATGACTTGGACTCTGTTGATTTGTTAGTTGCATCCATTTTGTGACAGAGGACTTTGAAACAACTGCTGTAAATTGGTGATTGTCAACAACAACAACAACAACAAAAAAAAAAACCTTTATTCATGATTACCCGAACTCTTTACCAAACAACAAAATTTAAGACTCGTCTAAACTTAAAGCAAATGTTAAATGTGGCTTAAATGTTGAAATTGTCCATGAAAGGGTAGAAACATTTAGGGAAAAGGACAAAATGCTGGTTAACAGCATTTTTCCTTTTCCCAAAGTGTTTTCAAAAGCCTTATACCCCAGGATTGTTAATACTCAGCTTGTTCTCCTTTTCTTGCAAAGTTTTCTACCCTACCAAAACAAATTTCATCATTTGAGCGACATTTATTTGTCATCTACAAATGCTTCTGTTTTTTTGGTTAAGATTAAACTTGTTACTTTATGCAACTATTAAACTTATTAGCCCCCTACCGGCGAAGCCGAAGGGGACTTTAGGTTTGCACTCCATCTGTCCGTCCATCCGTCTGTCCGTCAGTCTGCACGCAAATCAGTTTTCCAGACTTTTTTTTCTAAACGCTGGCAGATATTGAGTTGATTTTTGGTGTGTAAGTCAATCACCATAAGTTACAGATCAAGTTCGAGTTTCGTTCCGGTCCACTGATTTTTGACGAAATTATGGGCCTTGGACTTAGAAATTTTCATGGAAACAACAGTTTTCCGGACCTTTTTTCTAAACGCTGGCAGATATTGAGCTGATTTTTGGTGTGTAAGTCAACCACTATGAGTTACAGATCAAGTTTGAGTTTCGTTCTGGTCCACTGATTTTTGACGAAATTGCAGGCCTTGGACTTAGAAATTTTCATGGAAAAAACAGTATTCTGAACTTTTTTTCTAAACACTTGCAGATATTGAGCTGATTTTTGGTGTGTAAGTCAACCACTATGAGTTACAGGTCAAATTTGAGTTTCGTTTGCGTCCACTGATTTTTGACGAAATTGCAGGCCTTGGACTTGGAAATTTTCACCAAAAAAAAAGTTTTCCGGACCTTTTTTCTAAACGCTGGCAGATATTGAAGTGATTTTCGGTTTGTAAGTCAACCACCATTCGAGTTTTGTTCTGGTCCACTGATTTTTGAAGAAATTACGGGCCTTGGACTTAGAAAATTTCACTGAAAAAAACAGTTTTCCCGACTTTTTTAGTTACAATGCTCATGTTTGGTATGTAGGTACCTGTCATTGATACCGATCTTCTGTGGGTTATATGTCCAAGGTCAGTGTCAAAAATTTTAACCCTTATCATGAAAACTTATCCTCAAAACTTTTCATAGTCATTTCTCTGTATATTTTTCAAGTACTTAAGTTATAACACTTCTACATGGTAAGCTGGTACCTCTCATTGGTACACACGTGCTGATGATAAGGTCAAGGTCATCTCACAAGGTAAAGGTCATATTTCTGAAAATTTGCTTTTACGGGGCATTTGTGTTTCACAAACACATCTTGTCTTAGTAAAACTTCTTCAATGAACTTACTTTAACGAGGAAAATGCTTATATATCTGGCTTTCAGTAAAGCATTGCATACAAAGACAGACACGATGCTTATAATTCTGAAAGGGGGTCAAATACATTCTTTCTCCTCCACAGAGTTTCACAAACTATACCTGCCAGCGATATGTACGGCCGGTAGGAGATTCGGTATTGCTGTGCAATACTATCAGAATGCTTGTTCTATTTAAAAGCAGTTGCAAACAACAAATTACACATGACTAAAAGATTATAACTTGTCCTTGGAAGGGTAGAAACATTGTTGAAAAGGAGAAAATCCTTGTTACTAGCAAAAGGTTAAACAATCCTTGTAGTTATTATCAAAGCAAAAACATTCATAACATGATTATCTCTACAATTTTGGCTAAATGAGAGATTGCTATAGCTTTCTCTTTTTGCTACAATTTAATCAGAACTATGAAAGGTGGTATATGGGAGGTCTTACCACATTAATATACAACGATGGATTTTTATGCTACAGCAATAGCTAGCTTTGAAAATGTTGGAAAAGGAGTATTTCCCCTGCATCTGAGGAAGGAATGGTTTGGTTTTCTTCAAATATTTTTCCTCTATGGTACTTGTAATCATGATATGGCCAAAAAGGAGCCTGTTTGTGTTGAACTTTATTTGAATACCTTGGCTTTATGAAACCTCTCTTACGCAAAGGTAGTGAGATGTAGATATTGGTATTCTTTTTTTTTTTTCCAGTGCCTTTCAGGCTGTGGTCAAGGTCAAGTTTATTGTAGCTAAAATTAAGTCAACACATATATAACCTAACTAGTGAACTTTTTCTTTGTGATGGATGACTTGTGACAGACTTTTTTTTTCCTTCAAAGCTCTGGTCAAAGTCAAGGCTGTTGTGAAAGTAGTAATCTTTGTGACTGCAACAAAGCTCTAAACTGGTTTTTCCTCAGCATTACTTAAATTATGTCTAGTTTGTATATATGTAATATTTAACACATTTTTAGATAACTTTTTGTCTATTAATATATTGAGTAGATAAAGTTTTAATCTTAGAATGTGCATACTTGCCTTTTTCTATCATCAGCTCTGGCCTGATTAGCAGTTTGATGGGTGAGAAGTCAGTTACACAGAGATGGGAGGTAAGTCTTGTGCCTGATAAACAAATGGAAAATGTATATTGAAAACATAGACCGTAAACTAAGCAGACTCATTTTGGTGCAAGAGATTGACAAAAACGGTGTCAGATGTATAGCACAACAATTGTTTAATTTTACAGACAATGTACATCAAGATCAGACTGCACAAAACATGCAGTCTGATCTTGAATGTCCACTGACACAAATTTTGTGATATAAACTACCTGAAATGTAGATTGTAGGATGATCACTTCCTTTATTCAGCATTCAAGGGTCAATTTTTGCATTCAGTTTTATTTGCTTTTGTCTTGTGTTTGTCTCACAGCTTTTAACTCTTTACCAAACAACAAAAATTTGGAGTTGTCCAGGTTGATAGCATTTGCAGACATCAATTCAAAGGTCTTTAGGATTGTGTGATTTGGCTGTGAAAACATTGTGGGAAAAGAAGAAAATGTGTTTCCTTTTTTTTTCCCCACATTGTTTTAAAAAGCTTTCTTTCTCTGGGTCATCAGAATTCAGAATTTTGTGGTGAAGAGTTAAATAGGTGATCACTGTTTAAAATACTTGATGCTTCAAATCCATTGTGCCCCTTAATTTTGTAAGTGGTCACTGACAAGGATTGAGAGTGACATGATTAAATTTTTAATATAATTTTCTCTTAACCCTTTACCACACAATGACAACTTTTAACGACACAGTAGAAAAAGCCTTTTGAAAACATTGTGGCAAAAGGAGAAAATGCTGGTAACCAGCATTTTCTCCTTTTTCCACAGTTTTCTAACCTATCGAAGAAAATTTCCATCATTTGAGACACTATGAAATTGTCGTCTGCAACTGCTTTCAATTTGGACAGGTCTAAAATTTTGCAGTGTGGTAAAGGGTTGACTGGATCCTCACCAATTGAGCAAAAAGATTTGTAGATGACATATAGGGCTCAAATAGTGTGATTTGTTGTTGATAGGGTAGAAAATAAAAGGAGAAAATTGTTGGTTTGTACAATACTGTTTCATACTTTCATTTTCGTTTCAGAGAGGGGAGATTAACAACTTTCAGTACCTGATACATCTAAATACTCTAGCAGGGAGATCATACAATGACCTTATGCAGTACCCAGTATTTCCTTGGGTGGTGGCAGACTACGATTCTCCTGTATGTTTATGTTTGTTTCTTATATCTTAGAAAAACTATTTATTTCTGGAGTATACTTGAATCAGACTACCCATATTATCTTGTGTCACTTGTAAACGTCAGTACATTTGTGTCACAGACTCTTCCCTTTTGTCTTGTTGTAAATTAGTTACTATTATTTAGAAACTGTTGATCAGCAAGAATTTTGGTTGTCTGCCTGTAACCACTAAAGATGGTTTTCCCCTTGAATATAAGATATTTTGTTCGTGATGCATTGCAACTTTTTTTTTCAATTGAAAAGCAGATTGCAGATTATATTTTAGCCTCAGGGATATAATTATCAGTAAAGTACACATTGTTTATTTGATGATCACAGGATTTGGACCTGAACAAAAGTGAAACATTCCGAGATCTGTCCAAACCAATGGGAGCACAGACGGCCGATAGACTGAAACACTTCAAGAAAAGATTCCAGGACTGGGATGACCCACAAGGTAGAAAAACTTCATAAACTTCAGTCAACTGTTTATGTGATTTCATTACTAATAGTGATATAAATAACTTTGAAGTCAACAATAATAGTCAACAACAATAGTGATTATGCTTGCTAACATGTAGTCAATAAATTTCTGAAAGTGAGCAGAAATGTTCCTTTTGGAAACGGCATGCTGAATATACTTTATGGAAAACTTATTTTCATAATTCATGGAATATAGAATTAGAACAATATTTAGAACAGGAAGTGAATCCAAGAAAGACCAAGACAGACCAAGAAAGTGATTTGAATCACAAGAGATTTGTGATTATTGAAAATTCACTCTAAATTATTTTTATACAGAAGGATAAGCATGTGTCATGTTGTCTTCCTTTATCTGTGAACAACTTTTTTTTCATATAAGAAATTGTACAGCAGCAGTTTTGATTTGTCAAAATAACAATCATACCTGCTAGAACAGCCAATATAAATCCTGTTCTTAAACATCCTCTCTGCAGAGCAAGTTTATTTACAAGGAAGACATTTTATATCTTCCTGTCACATTTTTTTTTAAAACTAGGGGAGACACCACCATATCACTATGGTACCCACTACTCATCAGCTATGATTGTTGCCTCCTATTTAGTGAGATTGGAACCATTTACTCAGACATTCCTGAATCTGCAGGTATAAACATGAGTTTTCTTTCTCTGGTTCAGACCAGAGTTTTATTTCATGCCTAAGTTCACTATACTTTTCAACTACGCGAATATCCATGCAATAACACCTATGCAATATTTTTTCGGATATACCACAGATATTTATAGAATATGAATGAATTTTCTGCGGGAAAACATCAGGTTTTATGACATTAACATCATTTGTGATGTCATTATTACAACCAATCCATATCGTCGGCAGTTACTGCAAAATGCTTTTAAACCTTTACCAAACAATCCAGAGGAAGAGGCCATTTGAAAATATTGTTGGAAAACATTGTGATGTGGTAAGGAGTTAAAGTACTCTTACAGTAGGAGAAGATGCAAAATTTTATGTATCAAACTTTTAATTGCCTTTTTTGATAAATATAAAAAAGAGACAGAACAGGCCTTTTCTGCAGTTGTTTTGTATACTTGTGAGATGTAAAATTTTGTATTTGTAGTGTAATGGTTTAAAACACAGTTTTGTAGCACTCCTATGTTGTTTGTGTACACAGGGTGGCCATTTTGACCTTGCAGACAGAATGTTTCATAGTATCAAAGAAAATTGGCTATCTGCGGCAAAAAACAACATGGCAGATGTCAAAGAATTGATTCCAGAGTTTTTCTACTTGCCTGAATTTCTTTCAAATTCCAACAACTTTGATCTAGGTAAATCAAGATTAAGTTTATGTTGTTCTAGTATTGTAATGACCCACTTCCTTGGCCATTTTTTTTCCTGTATTGCATTGATACATTTTGTTTGTGTAAAATCTTGAATTTTTTTTTTTTCAAACATAATGATGTCTACCCTTCATAATTAGTTAAAGATGTATCTTTAGTGCCAGAGAGAAAGAAACTCTTTTAAAACCTGATAGTGTGTAGAATGGTTCAGAATTTAGTCAGCTTTGTAAACATAGATAAATAATTTATATATATGGTGTAAGGGATAAGAGACTCATGGGATATGTCTTTGATTTAAAACCAGAAACAACAACAGTGATTTCTTGGATGGCCCGAAGAGAATGAAATGCATTTTCTATCAGTCGTAACATGTTCAACCTTGCAATCATCTGAGGCAACATTTGGCATGAAGATATAAGAATGATGATAGCTTCATAAGATATAAGATGAAATAGGTTGAAAATTAGTTGAAAATGAGTATAGATGTATCGTTGATATTACAACTGTTAAAAGTGTCTTAATAAGATCAATTTGTAAAAATGGCCTCTTTCCACTTTTGAGGCTACAATTTTCACTGAATTTCTAATGCACCAAGTCAGAACGCTTCCCATCTCAAGAACTTTGCAATGTCAAAGTTGTAGACCTTACACTAATACTATGTAAAAAGTTTAATAATTTCACTAACTTTACAGGTTGTAAACAAAGTGGTGTTCAACTTGGTGATGTAGTTTTACCACCATGGGCCCGTGGAGATCCAAGAGAATTTATAAGAGCACATAGGGAGGTTAGTATGAACAGTAAGATTTTGTAGCCTCTATGTGCATAAATAAGTGAGGAACTGTATTTCGAGAAAAGTGTATTTCTACATACTCTGACATTCAGTCAGAATAAATCTTTTATAAAGGTGTTTGTAGATGTATTACATACAACATTTTACTTTTGTGGTTGTAATTTGCTACAAACACATCACAGAAGATTGGAACTGATTATATGATTTGAATAGGTTACTGCTAGCATGATTAAGTGCTTTTGCCTTCTTGACAGTGTAAACATCATTAAGATGAAAATTGTGTATGTCAGTATGATTTTATTAGAGTTCATTACAAATTATGTGTGGTGAAATATAGAGTCAATGCAGGGCATTATACAGTGTATCTTTATCTTGGCATATGTTTTTGTATAAACATGAAAGCAAAGAGCAGAAATCATTTATTATAGTCTTAGAGAAGCATACACTTGGGTATGCTAAAAAAATTGCTTGCCATTAAACCTGGAATTTTTTTACAATATGACTAATCTATCCTGTTAGGTATTTTTTCTAGCAAAGTTTGTCTTTACAATAAGTTTTGCTTGCCTGTAATTAGGTTATATAAGAGACCAATACTTTTATAAAGGACTAATATTTTAAGGTTGTTACAGTTGTAATCATATTTTGACATATTATACTAATGTGTTTTAGGCATTGGAGTGTGACTATGTGAGTGCTCATCTACATGAGTGGATTGACCTGATATTTGGTTACAAACAGCAAGGTCAGGCAGCTGTAGACAGTACCAATGTCTTCCACCATCTGTTTTATGAAGGCAATGTGGATATTTATAGTATAGATGATCCGTTAAAGAAGAATGCAACAATAGGATTTATTAACAACTTTGGTCAAATACCAAAGCAGGTAAGACAAGTATTTTTCTACACTTACCATGCCAAAGCGAAATTGTTGACAATAACAAAACTAAATTTTGCTAAATTAATTGACATTGCATGGGTTTTATATTACCAAGACTACTGACAGCAGCAGAGAGCATAGAGCAAGATCAGACTGCACATATGTGCAGGCTGATCTTGCTTTTCACTCTCCACAAATTACATGTATGGTTGCAAATAGCAGGATAAGAGTTCATTTGTTGTCGCTATTTCAAGGCTAAAATACAGTTTCACCATAACTGACAAGGCCTTTCGTCATAGTTATGAAAGAAATAGCTGATGATGTTGATGGGAGATCAGGCTACAAGTGTAGTATGGCAACTAAAGGTTTCAATGAAAGTTACAGGGGTATAAGATTACAGTGTCAAAGGTACCAATTTACAGAAAGGGAAGGTATTTGGAGGAAAGGTGTTTGAAAAGGTCTTTTTTGAACGACCTAAGGAAAACATGGGAAACAGAACCACTGCTTCTGAAAAACTATTGCTTCTTTTTTCACTACAGAGACTTTATTTTGCAGGGACGAAGAGTGTTTTTTTAAATTTAGTAATGATTTAAAAAAGAATTCAAAATGACCTTCACATTTGATAGAAACCACAGTATATCAGACTCATCAGCATTGTTATTATGTCTTTCACTCCTCTATAACTTGCTACATAACAAGAAACGAGATGGGCCAACATATACTTAAAATATGTTCAATGATCATTGAATGCTGAGTTTGGTAGCTTAGCTTGTGCGGTATAGGGGATAAAACCATGGGGTCGCTGTTTCATTCTTAGCCTGGACACTTTTTCTCCAGTGATTCATGATAGTCATTGTGACAGGATTCATTCCTCTCTCACCGTGGAAAATTGTTTTGACAGTGTTTATTTGGGAAAGCAGCAAATGGCTTGGGCAGAATATTGTGCAAATTGCTGGCAAAAGAATTGATGGAAAGCATGGATAGATGCACTGGCCACCTTAATACAACCAAAAAAGTGTTAAAAACAGTATAAAATGCTAAAGAAACAAATACTGATCATTTAAAACATAAGAAGGTTACCCAATACACTTTTTGGACTAATTTCAGTTATTTAGAAAACCTCATCCCCAGAAGAAGCTAAATTTGCGAGGCATGGATGTTTCATTTCCAGTCCCAGAGAGACTGTTCTTCCACAATGTAGACAACCTCAAGCCCTGTATGCAACCCATTAAAGGTGAGCCTTTTATTTCTGTGAAATAAAGAAGAAAGAAAATTGATATTCAGTGTCTGATCCAGAGTGCGGGATTGTGAGAATCGCCCAGGTAAGTTTTTCATCATTCACACACATTTTCGACAATCGCATGCAAAAATCAATTAGGCAATTAGTGTTTGATCACTTCTTAAACTTAACGCTTGAAAGTTGATATAAATATCACTTTCACAGCCAGCAAAACTGCATCAGATCATTCCTACGAAATAAAGAGTGACTTCCCTTTCTTACCTCACTGACTTATTTTACGAAAAAAAAAAAAGGTCTCTTTTCCTTCTCAATTTAAATATATGTCTCCAACACTTATTTATCAAATAGATATGAGTGAAGTACTGCCTTTTCAACCGAATACATACCAGAGCTGTCAAGATGAATTTATTTCGATATTACTTTATTAGTTTCGAGTAATATCGATTCCCGTAAGTTGATGATTTTTTTGCTTGTAAATCCAAACAAATAGCAGACGATATTGACAGTTCTCTTATCTAAGATGGACCAAAAAAAAGCGAAGCACTGATATCTTTTCGCATAGAGCGGGTGGCAATGAAGATGAACAGTCAGTTATGGAAAAATCTGTTATTCAACATGCAAGTCACGGCCTGTCCGATGCAGAGGTGAGCGTAACTGATGAAAGCGTAGGGACTTACGCTTTAACTTCTATTTACAGTTGTGACTTTCAAGTTTCAAAGTAAAATTTTCTGCTAGGTATGAACAAGACTGAAGCACAGTACTTAAGAATTGAAAGGGTTTAATAAATACAAAAGAGATTAGTTCTGTTTCTTGTGTTTTGTAGTTCATTTTGATCCCCCATACTTTTCAGAAATCCCCCATGCTTTTCAGAGTGATGGGGGACAATCCCCCACTTTTTTCAAATCCTGGATCAGACTGTGGATATTTGTGGTTTGTGGGAAGGATCTAAGTGCAATTGTGCCATATCACATGGACAGCCATTACACAGAAAAAGTTACTACCAGCAGAAATCAATCTGGAACTAAGTCAATCAAATACTTTGAAATGTTATGGCTTTGCATATATAATCCCTAGTTATTTTATCGGTAAGCCTGTGATTTGTTCTATGAAATGTCTTGATCTAGAATTCCTATCAATGATTACCAAAGATCAGGTGTTTTATCCCTTTACCACACAACTTGGAGATTTAACAAACATGAGAAAGAAGGTTTTTGAAAACATTGGGGATTTTAGAAAAAGGAAAAATTGCTAGGAATCAGATTTTCTTCTTTCCCACATTGTTTTCTACCCCTCAAAGCCAAAGTTTTTAGCCAACTTTGACTTCTTGTCTGCAAATGCTTCCTATATGTACAAGTCAAAATTTTTGTTGGCTTGTATAGAGGTAACTCACTTCCACATAATTGACCATTATTAAATTGTAATAAATATTTATTAGATTTTTCCTTTTTTTTTTTATAGAGCTGAAGAGTGCTGTTGGACAGATTTTTCACAATGAGAAAATGGTTTTAGCTGTAGAACAGAATAAAGTGCTGATTCCAACAAACTATAACAAATATCTAGCATGGGGATTTTCAGATCTTAGTGTGCGAATTGGAAATTATGAATCTGAAAAGGTGAGAGATTGTGGTCATGAAAATGTTTACTGACTGTTTTACTGCCATTGGTGACCTAGGTAGCTATTGCAGATATAGAGAATAGATGGTTTGTGTCTTGGATGGGTTAAGTTTATCGGGCAAGGTGGAGGAATTTAACTGGTTTGTCTTGGATGGGTTAAGTTTATCGGGCAAGGTGGAGGAATTTATCTGGTTCGCCTTGGGCTCACCAGATAAATTCTTCCGCCTTGCCTAATAAACTTAACCCATCCAAGACATCAACCATCTATTCTATTTATCCTGTTACTCACTGTAACAGAACAAAACAAACAAAGGAAAGGAAAAACAGAAACATTATAAAGACCATACCTTTATTAAATTTCTGAAGCCGAACCTGATAGACCTTTCCAATCCAAGACACCAGCGGTCTATTTTAATTAGCCTTTTTCTCAATTATAATTAAAAATCTGACTAAATTGAACATTTCGCTCGAAATAAGGCATATGGACATCTTTCTTACTATGAGAAAATTTAATAAAACGAAGAACCATGTAAAGCTCTTAGAATATGCAGCTGCAATAACGACGTCATGAATGATATTGGCTATGTCGTCAATGTGACGTATATCCGCAGAAAAATATTGTGGAGAAGGCAATGTGTTTTAACATAGTAGAGTATTAAACGAGCAAAAGTATTGGCTAGCAATCAATTCATTCATTAATGTCAGTAAGACACTTTGTTGACAATAGGCCCAGTTAGCAGGCGTGCACTTGGCGATCACGTGACCAACTGACGGATAACAAAAAAAATACACGGCACCCTGTTATCCGGTCGAAATTACAGAAGGTGACAGGATAAAATGTGGAACCATCAAATTTTAAGAAATATCTTACCTTTGAATTTTCAGATTTTGTTTTGCAATTTCGGAAATCATGAATCACAAAAGGTGAAGGATTGCAGTTACGAATTTGAAAATGATTGTCTACCCTCCATTGATGACATAAGCAGCTTTTGCAGACACTGGTCGGCTGCAAAATGAAATAGTTGTGTGGAGGAGGTATTAATTCATGGTAATTGGTATGCTTATCCCCTGTACCTTCAGGCTGTCTACATCTATGAAGGTCTTGATAATGGAGAGATACTGTGTGCTGCTTGTCCAAACAGTAAAGTCTTTATAACAGGAGGAACTAGCTGTGTATGTATAGATATCTTGTTTATCTTCCAAACTGAGGTCAATCTTTGCCATTATAGTTTAAAGTACTAGTAGCAGCCAAAAGTCAACAATTAAGCAATAAATTTATCTATATTTACATCATATTTTAAAAAGTATGGAAATTATCATGAAGTTGACGATCTGTTGTTGTATGGTTGGTGTAAAAGTTAGTTGCTGACAGAAAAAAGAATTTTAAAACTAGGTAAAAAGTTGCAAAATTGCTGCCTTTTGTATAGTTTTTACTGATTCTGTAATTTTTTCATCTGGTCAAAAGTTAAATACCTGACAGACTCTTAGATATCTAGCACTGACATCATATTCTCTCACTCTAATACAGTTTTGTTATGTCTAGGTTGTAAATGTTTGGAAACAAAACTTGAAGGACAAGAAGGTTGTACTAGAGCAGCCACTGTATGGACATACAGAGCCAGTGACTTGTGTGGCTGCCTCCCCCGGGTACAATATCATTGTGAGTGGATCTCGGGACAGGACATGTATCATATGGGATCTGAGTCGCCTAGTCTTTGTTCGACAGATGAGAGGTCATACGGCTCCTGTGGCAGCAGTCTGCATCAATGAATTGACGGTAAAGATCTGTTACTGGTAATAGTCTTAGGATTGTGTGCTTTCATCAGTTGCCAAAAGTTTTAATTTGTGTAAAGTTATTCACTTAAAAAGTTAGAAAAGCTAGTTAACTCTTATTCTTTATGGCAGAATTTTAAAAACTAGTTCAAATTGAAAGCATTTTCAGACAGAAAAAATAAATGTGACTCAAAAGCTGAAATTGCTCTGGGAAGGGTATAAAACATTGTGGAAAAAGGAGAAAAAGCTGGTTACCAGTATTTTCTCCTTTCCCCACAATGTTTTCAGAAGCTTTCTTTCCTAGGGTAGTTGAAAGTCATGATTGTCCGGTAAAGGGTTGTGCGAGATTATTTTGACAGACACATAGTGAGAAAATGAGGGCAGAAAGAGAGGGGGGGGGGTTGAGTGGGTGGGGATGTGTACCATGAAGCCTTAGTTGTCTGCTCTTGAAACTTGTTTTTAAAGTTAATTTTTTAACAACTGGCATCTCTATCAGAGGTTTTTACAGGTTGATATCTAGTTTATACCAAGGTTTTCTTGGTTTTAAAACCTATTGAAAACTTGTACAAGTGACATGAAGGAAGTTAGTAGAAGGAGAGGAAATTTCTTTTCTGTAGGGCATTGAAAATATTGTGGGTAGAAGAGCAAATGCTTGTTACAAGCAGTACCTTTACATCCACAATTTTGTGAAAAGCTGTTTACTGCAAGAAAATAAAAAGTTTGTTTATGTAGTAATTGTGAAGTGTCTCTACCAGACACTCTGGATACTCTCTTTAAAAAAAAAAAAATAACAGAGAGTATCGATTTTGGCTGAAAAGAAGCTATTTTCGCAAATTAGACAGCTGATTCCTCTGAAATGACAAAGGTATGTGGTGTGTTCTGGGTGATTATTCCAAATACAAAAGTTATAAAGGTGCAATGAGAAAACATGTAGCTAGTTTACTCACCACTTTGAACTTTGAAATATGGATCTTTCGTACTACCGATATTTCAAACAAATTACCCAGGCAGAGAGGTATTCAAGCTACCCAAGTTTGACTGTATTTAAATTGGTTTATATTCCAGGGAGATATAGCATCCTGTGCTGGCACCTACCTACATATATGGTCTATCAATGGGGAGGAAATAGCTTGTGTTAATACAGCATCTGTGAGAAACCATCAGATATTATGTGTGGCAATGTCTCAGGTGGGTGGATTTACCTGTAATATATGTGATTTCTTGATTTTTCAATTTCACTAGCTTTGTATGAAACATTGACTTAGACTGATAAGTGGAGTTTACAATTTCTTTTTCATATTTTAAATATCCTGATGTATTTAAGTACATGTAGGATCTTGGTGTCTATCTTGCATGTACTGGATCAGTTTAAGCTCTGCTGGTATCAAAGAAAATGCCGAGGTATTGTCATAGCCCTGGCATTGACATCATCATGATGTTTGACATTTTGAAATATCTCTGTTATAGCGGAAAGTATTTACTTCAAACTTGAAAAAGTTGTTGACTATCAAAAGTGGAACATGTACAACAGGGGCAGACAACCATCAAAATATTTTTGACACAGTTATGCCCCTTTTTTAGCTCACCTGAGCACGAAGTGCTCAGGATGAGCTATTGTGATCACTCGCCGTCCGTCGTCCGTGCGTCCGTCCGTCTGTTCACATTTCTTTGTTTACACTCTAGCGTTTACAAATATTAACCAATCAGCACCAAACTTGGTCAAAATATATATGACCCTAAGATCTCGGATGAGTTCGATTATGGGTGTAATCGGACCAGAACAACTGGAGTTATTTGCCCTTGAATTAGAAAAATTGCTATATTTGACTTTGTTTACACTCTAGCATCTACAATTATTAACCAGTCAGCACGAAAATTGGTCAAAATATATATGACCATAAGATCTCGGATGAGTTCGATTATGGGTGTAATCGGACCAGAACAACTGGAGTTATTTGCCCTTGAATTAGAAAAATTGCTATATTTGACTTTGTTTACACTCTAGCATCTACAAATATCAACCAATCAGCACGAAACTTGGTCAAAATATATATGACCATAAGATCTCGGATGAGTTCGATTATGGATCTAATCGGACCAGAACAACTGGAGTTAGTTGCCCTTGAATTAGAATAATTGCTATATTTGACTTTGTTTACACTCTAGCATCTACAAATATCAACCAATCAGCACGAAACTTGGTCAAAATATATATGACCATAAGATCTCGGATGAGTTCGATTATGGGTCTAATCGGACCCGTACAACTGGAGTTAGTTGCCCATGAATTAGAAAAATTGCTATATTTGACCTTGTTTACACTCTAGCATCTACAATTTTTAACCAATCAAGATCAAACTTTGTCAAAATACTTATAAGCATAAGATCTCGGATGAGTTCAATTCATCGGACCAGAACGACTGGAGTTATTTGCCCTTGAAATAGAAAGTTCTGTAGAATAGTTCTTTGTCTGGAGCATAACTTTGTCATCTCCAGTCCGATTGACTTGAAACTTGGCATTTGTAGTTGTTGCAATAATACGGAGTGCAGTGTGAAAGAACCATAACTCTACCTCGTTCTGTCTATGAGTTATTTCCCTTTGATCGTCATTTTTACAGCATTTTCTACTTGTCCAGAATATAACTTTGTCATCTCAAGCCTGAACATCTTCAAACTTGGTATGCATGATTGTTGAAAAATTATGGAGTGCAGTGCACAAGAACCATAACTCTTCCTTGCACGAATTTTGAGTTATTCCCCTTTGACCTTCATTTTATAGCATTTCTTGCTTGTCCGGAGCAAAACTTTGTCATCTTAAGTAGGAAGGACATTAAATATGGTATGCTTATTTGTTGCAATATGTGGAAGTGCAGTGCACAAGAATTGTAACTCTACCTCGTGCTGTCTTTGAATTATTTCCCTTTGATCATCTTTATCACAGCATTTAGTGCTTGTCCGGAATATAACTTTGTCATCTCAAGTCAGAACGACTTCAAACTTGGTATGCCTGTTTGTTGCAATATTACCGAGTACAGTGCGCAAGAACAATAACTCTGCCTAGCACAGATTTTTAATAATTCCACTTTGATCTTCATTTTTACAGTATTTCTTGCTTGTCTGGAACAGAACTTTGAAGTCTCAAGTCAAATTGACTTGAGACTTGGTAAACATGTTTGTTGCATTACCTGCCCTTTGCAATTATTATACCTCCTTGACAACTGGCGGTGGGACGGGCTTATCTTGCGACAATTTGCCGCTCTTGTTTCATTATCATTTGGCCTTGAACCTCGATATTTGGTATTTATCTTCATTGTAGACCTTTACTGCTTAGTACTCAGGTGAGCGATATAGGACCATCATGGTCCTCTTGTTTACTTACAATTTTACTGAAATTCAAGCAACTGCATCCAAATGTTGGCACCTGCTTGCAGTGCTCTTGTTAGGTTTTATCATATATAGGTCAATTTCAATTATTAGGAGGACCTGCGTGGCTCATTGTTAAAGTGTAGGACTGGTAAGATGGAGGCTACAGGTTTAAGCCTCTCAAGAGGCAGTGGGTTTTTCTTCCGAACGTCCTTGAGCAAGTCTCTTCAGAGCCCAAGTCTAGAACTGGTAAAACCCAGGACATACTTATTTGTTAGCTGTCAGTATGACTGAAATAATTTTGAAAGCTGCATAAAAAAACATTTAATCAATCAGTATTGAAAAGGGTAGCTCATACCAGTCTAATTTTATACAGATCATGAAAAACCTTTAATATGTATTATTTCCTTACTGATAATAACTTTGTTGTAGCAGACAAGCTTATGGAATTTTGATAATCATACAAACATGTGAAAATAAATTGCAGAAGGTGAAATTGCTAGTTACAAGCAAATTCTCCTTCTGCCTCAGTGTTTCAAAAGTTGTGTGCCACAACCATCAGCAGGAGGTAAAGTATGTCTAATTTTTGTACTTTGATTTTAATCATCTTGTTTTAACCAGATACTGGAATGGGATAACAGAAATGTGATTTTGACTGGCAGTAGCGATGGTGTAGTCAGGGTGAGTATACTCTAGTACCTTTGCTCATTGTAATAAAGTTTTGTCTTTCAGCAATCCATTGCTCCCTTTGCCCACAATGTTTTTCCATATCATTTAACTCTATACCAAACAATGAAATTTTGGACTCCACCAAATTGTAAGTAAATACAGACAACTAATCGGATATAGCCCAAAAGAAGGTTTTTGTCTTTGAAATTGTAGAAAACATTGTGAGAAAAGGAGAAAATGCTGGGTACCAGCATTTTCTTCCTTTCCAGCAATTTCTAAGAAATTCCCTCTGCTGGGTCATTAAAACACAGGATTGTGAAGTAAAGGGTTAAAGGTTTACCACACAATCTCAAGTTTTAACAACTCCAAAGAAGGCTTTTGAAAGTATCGTGGGAAAAGAAGGGCTGGTAAAGAAGATTTTCTCCTTTTCCCAAAATATTTTTTTCTTTACCCTATCAAATACCACAGTCATTTAAGCTACATTTAATTTGTCATCTGCAAATGCTATCAATTCGGTTGTTTCCAAATTTTTGTTGCTTAGTAAAGAAATAAGAAAATATGCTTTACTTTCTTCCAAATTTTTCTCCCTTGTGTTACTGTTAGCAGTATTGAGTATTTCTAAAATAGCATGTGCAGTAATTGATTAGTAGTCCTCTTTCCTAACTCTTTACCACACCTGTCTAAGATGAAAGCATTTGCAGACAACAAATCAAATGCAACTCAGATGATGGAATTTGCCTGTGATAGGATAGAAAACATTGTGAGAAAAGAAGAAAATGCTGGCATTTTCTTCTTTTCCCATAATGTTTTCAAATGGCCTCTTTCATTGGGTTGTTGTAACTTGCGATTGTGTGATAAGGCGTTAACTATCTATACATATTTATTTGATAGATGTGGAGTGTCGAGTATGTACAAGTACCTGATGAGACAAGAATTTCTGTACCAAATATACCCACAGAAAAGTCCACAAACAGAACTGAGGATGCTACAGATTCCACAGCTTCTGGTAAGAATGAATCGAGTACACCCATAGACATTGGACATCAAGAAAATCAAATACATTCTCGGAGTACGTATAGTGAAGAAGTACAGAATGCAGTCGAAAGATTGAAAAACTTCAAAGATCCTGATAATATTACCTCCAAATTGGTTGAGTTGGGATCATCAGTGGACAGTAACAGTCATTTTATGTCGCAAGTCCGAGAAAAATTGGAAGGGTTGGATAACTCTGGTCGGGAGAGTTTAGGTGCAATAGATTCTGAAGGCATTATGGGTAACCTCAGTGGTAGCAGCAGTATAAGTGATCTGTGTCAAGCAGATGATGTTTGTAATGTTGATGGAGAGATGAACAAGGATGGAGAGGTACATAGTGTTCAGTCAACCACTAATGTCTCTATAGATACAGCTGTTGATGCCATGGAACAGGAGAATGTTAATCAGGATGGCACAGAAACAAATGTAATTACCTTCTATAGTTTTTACCTGTATAAAAGTTTGACTGGACCCATTTTCCAATATGAATGGTCATGCTGTAGTGTCCTTTTGACATTTTCACTCAGCCTTAGTGCTATTGAATTACTCAGGAATCATGATTGGTATTTTTTGATGTGATATGTCAGAAATGTGAGAAAGGATTTATTTAAGTGATGGACCTACAAGACATATTTCCACATTCTGTTTACCTATATAACTAAATTTATGGCATATTATTACAGGGTTGCATATAGAGTGCGGGATTGCCGAAATCCCGCATCAAAATCTAAAATCCCACTAAAACGAAATTTGTTTGTGCACCAAGTCCTGCACTAAAATAAAATAGCCCGCAAAAATTGCATGATCATGCGCACCATAATGGGCAGAAAAGAGAGAAAAAAATGATTTCGGGGAATGAATTGAAGCAAAATTTTAAACTAGACTGTCGGGTTATTTTGATCACATCACTAGACGGTCGTCATCCGTGTTATGCAGATGAATAGCCTCGATGGTACAGCATGCGACAATTTAGGAAAAAATGTCTCCATAACTTAAGGCACTTGCGAATCTACTGGCGACAAGTGATGTCTTAAGGCTACAAAATATTTGAAAGATCATAACTCTGACATAAACAGTGAGTATCAAGTATGAAGGACGACACAATTCCGTTTATTACAACTTAACAAGCTGGCATGTAATGAAAATTGTGATAATGATGTCAGTCCCCTTATCTAGTATGAAATGACATCATTTGAAGTAATCTCTTACCCTTATTTTTGCAATATCATGCGGATATACTTATAAACAAATTAATTGACATGAAAAAAAGATCGCTGTAAAAAAAAGCTAAAACCCATGACACAACAAAATGTCATTTTGACATCGATCGTCTGATCAGCTTTGATTGTGAATTTAAGTAGTAAATTTACATAAACATCAGTATGAAACAATAGATGGAAGCTACAATCTCTGTCTGTTACTGAGGTAAAAACTTAGGTGAATGTATGAAATGAAAATATTGAACAATGTAGGATAGGGTAGGGTGGGGGTTAGGCTTGTCTTACAGTGATACCACTATAACAGGTGTTAAAGACGATTGATACAGTTTCACCATTTTTTCAAAACATTCAGAATTTCATGAAACTTTGTTTGGTGATAGTTTATCATCTGATCTACAAAAATAGGAGATAAAAAGAGGGGGTCACCTGCTTTGGGAAAATTCTGTGAATACTTCCTTTAGTACACCATGCATTGCGGCATTTCACCATTTTTTCAAAACATTCAGAATTTCATGAAACTTTGTTTGGTGATAGTTTATCATCTGATCTACAAAAATAGGAGATAAAAAGAGGGGGTCACCTGCTTTGGGAAAATTCTGTGAATACTTCCTTTAGTACACCCTGCATTGCGGCAGTTCAAGATGAAATTTCACCTATGAAAACTAAGTCTATGTATACAGGGTTTTCCATGACGCACAAATCCTGCGTCATAGACGCGATTTTAATTCAAATGACCCCCAAAATAAATGACAGTGCGTCATTAGTGACGCAACTTTCCAAAATCTAAATCATCTACGAAATTGAATAAAGCATCATAAATCCAAGTCTGTTCTTGCTTCAATATCAGATGAACACCATTCTTTTTTTTAACTTCAGGGTTTATTTTAGATAAAAGTGGTTTTCCGGTAATTTATTTATAGAATAAGACTGGTTTACGCATTATTGCCTTAAAGTATATCGAACATGTGTCATGGGCCCAGTCAAAGTCTTGGTTGGGTTCTCTGTATTTCATAGCCTATTTTATGCGACTTCTGTTATATAAAAGTACACATTACCTGTCTGTGCTGTTCGCGGAAAATAATGTCATGACATAGTAAACTGTAGCATTCTTCTATCGTCTGCTTCCTACAACTGCCGATCAAGCCAAGTCAAGCAGTGATTCGAATGAGAGAGTTTCGTCTGTCAAAAAGGGAAATCGAGCTTTCTGTCAGAAATGACTTACAGACTTTACTTTCTTGGAGTTTAAAGGTGAAATGCAATGTAATCCATGCTTGATGACGAAGAGATCCATTTATTTTGACCCCCTAAGTTAAAGAAATGACCCCCAACTAATGAGGAAAGGGGTCACAATGACCCCCAATTTTTAAAGCTGAGGGAAAACCCTGTGTATATTTTTTAAATGACAACAATTATAAGCAAATTTTATGTCACTGTATTGGTGAAACATCAAATTTAATGAAAAAAATAATTTAGAGTATACTGAGTATTAATATTTAAAAAAAAAAACCTTAACTTGTGGCTAAAACACCTTTATTTTGGAAAAAACTGAAAAAACCAAAGAGTATCTTTTAAAGTTATTTTTTTAAATGTTCTAACATTCAGATTTTTCTTATTTTTTCTTTAAGTAATATTCAGGTACTAAACTGAAAGAATCAAGCTTAAAACAAATAGGTCACCAGCCTTATTTTTTAAGAAAATACATTTTAAGTTTGTGGGTGAGGCACTAACTAATGAGTAAATGTAGGGTTTGTCAAAGACAAAGACATTATATGAAGTAAATCATATCAATTTTTTCAATAATACAACAATATTTATAAGAATCAAGTTTGTTGGTCATAATAAACCAATTCATAGCATATAAATGTAACACTGATGTTAGCATTTAACCCATTTCCAAACGACTAATTTTAGACTCTTCTAAATTTGATGCATTTGCAGACGCTAAACCAAAACCTGGTATTCATGTATCACAGTTCTTTGATGGGTCAGAAATCATTTTGCGAAAAGGAGAAATCAATCGTTAGGAGCAATTTCTCCTTCTGACATCAATGTTTTCTAATGTTGTCTGCTGCAGACTCATCAAGCTAAAGGACAACCTGGTAAAGGAGAAAGAGTTATGTACAGCCCCTCGTTTTTTGCAAGTCTTTACCAAGTGACATAATTTTGGACTAGACCAAACTGAAAGCATCTGCATCTGAAAAGATGTTTTCACTCGATGATACGTCTGCCAGATAGAGCGCTAGTAGTAGCATCTGTGTCCATATTTCCGTTGTTAGGTGACGTAGTTAGGTGATTCACTTTGACTTACAGACCGATCTTTTGAAAGCGTAATTTTGGATTCTTGCCTCGCATATACGAGGGTTGTTCGATATGTAATGTGTATTGTATGATATCTCAAAAGCATTCAACTCAAATAGTGAAATGAACATTACATCCCTTCAAAGTATTCTCCGCGGTTTGAAATACATAATTTCAATCTCTGAATCCATTTCTGAAATGCGTCACGGTACGCTGATTTAGGTAGACCTCTGAGGCACTGACTGATGGCTGAGCCAAGGGCTTGTCGGGACTTGTAACGACGACCAGATAAGAACTTTTTAAGTTTTGGAAAAAGGAAAAAGTCGCATGGGGCTAGATCTGGAGAGTATGGTGGGTGTGGCAAGATGGTAACCTTCTCCGACTTCAAAAATTGCTTCACAAGCTCAGATGTATGTGATGGAGCATTATCATGAAGTAGACGAACATGCCTAAATCCTGACACAGGGCGTCGTTTAAGATAATATTTCTTGACCTTTTTTAGTATAACATCTCGGTAATACCGACCTATAACACTTTTGCCCTTCGGCACTGGAATTCATACGGCTATACCATCACATGAGAAGAATATGCAATAAAGAACCTTCTTTGTGCTTGTGCTTCTTTTGGCAACTACAGGCCTTCTACAGTGTTTAGTTAGCCATATTTTGTTTCCAATTTTTCTTACTGGTTCAAAATAGTGAACCCATGTTTTGTCACCAGTAATAATGTTTGCAAATTGTCTTTGATTGGATTTGGGAAACATTTGGAGCAATTGCTTAGCGGTTTGTACTCGTACCCGTTTTTGGTCATCTGTCAATATATGCGGTATCCATCTAGCAGAAATCTTTCGTACTTTCAAAATACGCTTCAAAATGAAATGCACCCGCGATAGCGATATGCCAACAGCGTTGGCAATATCACATATCGTGCATCTGCCGTCAGTTTCAATTATTTCCCTGACTTTTGAGACATTTGCCTTGCCGTTAAAGTCACAGGTCAGCCAGATTTTGCTGCATCTTTGACGGACTCTGTGCCAGTCAGAAATTTCTTTCTCCAACTACGAACTTCTCATACAATACCTTATCAGACCGATAAACTTCCCCCAATTCAGTAAAAATCTGCATTACCGAATGACTGAGTTTTGTGCAAACTTTTATATAAGCTCTAATTTCTTCAATATTCTTAATCCGTTTCCCAACCATTTTTACAACAGTGGTCAACGACTAGCTCTATTGAAATGACTATAAGTTTAAAACTATGTGGAGCTGAAGGCTTGTGTTTATACTGTTGGAAAGGTATTGAATAGAGCTATTCAAGCGTATCATCATCCACGAAATCGTTAAAAGCGTTATCGCGCTGTGGTACAATACACATTACATATCGAACAGCCCTCGTAATTATTTGGCTTGATTCAAATACTTTTTCTTCATTTTGCTGACATGAAACGACCCGTTTTAGTTCTAGGTTTATCCATTCTGCAGACATTGACAAGTGTGGCAAGATCAATTGTGTTAGGTGCTCACCGTTTTTCGAGTAAAAGGTGAGCGTGATAGTTACACAAAGCGTGAAAATGGAAACTGTCGCGAACGTCGTTAAAGATGAAGGTACAGGACACTCATACAAACAAAGAAGGCTAGAATGAAATAACCCTTTGATGGATGTGATCTTCATTATTTTCCCAAAGACAGAAACAAATAACATATTAACCCTTTACCCCATTATGGGAATTGCCATGGAAATTTGCCCCCCCTTTTTACTCTTACAGAGGGGGACGTGCCCCCCTTTTTCTTAAGGTGATGGGGGACAGCCCCCCATTTGAAAATTTCTAGATGTAACCCTGTTATTATAAATCTACTTAACTCTTTACCAAACAACAAAATTTAAAACTAGTTCAAACTGAAAGCATTTGCAGACAAAATAAATGTGACTCAAATTTTGAAGTTTGTTGTGGGAAAAGGAGAAAATGCTGGTTAACAGTATTTTCTCCTTTTCCAAAAGTGTTTTCAAAAGGCTTCTTTTTTAGGTTCGTTAAAAGTTGGGATTGAGTGGTAAAGGGTTAAATCACCATATTAAACTATTTTTAATATTCTTTTTTTTTATTTTTTTCAAAAATGCCTAACATTTGAGTTAGTTTTGCCTACATTTTTTAGGGAGATGACACAGAAAGACAGATATATGTGAAACAGGACACAGACAAAGAAAGTTCAAGGTCATTGTCATCAGAGTTTGAGGTCATAGGTGAAGCTGAGGTCAGCTCTCTGAAAACTGCAGATGACATTGTTAGAAAATATACACGCAGGACCAAAAATACCCTGCGAGAAGGCAAGCATATATACTTTGATATAATTTTACTATTTTACCATTCAGGCCTACATTATCGGTACAGGTAATACAACAGAAAAATGTGTGAAGAAAGAAAACATATTTTATGACATGGTTTGGAAAACATTGTTGGAAAACAAACAATTGCTTCTTTGTTCCACATTGGTTTTGTCCCTGTTTGATAGAGTATTTCAAAATGATGAAAGGGAAAGAAGTAAAAAGGACTTCAATGGTAATCTGAGCTGCAAAATTTGTGTAGTGGATGTTTCATGGTATCTTCACTCATCCTGATTGCACTGAACTTCTGTGACATACTTGTAAGAAAAGTGGAAATCAACATGAAAAAATGTTTAATTCATCAACACATGGGAGATTATTCCCTGTCATTGGAGGGGTCAAGCTGGAAAACCTTACGATTTTGGCTGTTTGAGAATATACTTTATTGACTAATAAACCTTCCACAAATTGTACCACTAGTGATGCCACAATTGAGTATTTTTGTGTTTATATCATGCTAGGGTTTAGATGGCAGAGACAGTTAGTGTTTCGTAACAAACTGACTATGCACACAGCTTTTGAGAGGAAAGATAATAAAGAACCTGCAGCTGTTACAGCTATAGCTATTTCAAGGTAAATGTTTACACCTCTGTGTTCAGTTTTCATACGCCGCCGTAGGCGACGTATTTTGGCGTCATCTTCTCCATCTGTCCGTCCGTCCGTCCCTTTGTCCATCCGTCCATTTCTTGTGAACGCAACTCCTCCCACATTTCTTGACGGATTTGGATAAAATTTTCACAGAATATTTCTCATCATGTGACCTAGCGCATATTGTGAAGGTTTTGTGATTTATAGCTGCGTCATGGAAAAAGGGGGCTTCATATTATATTTTATTCCATTTCTTGTGAACGCAACTCCTCCCACATTTCTTGACGGATTTGGATAAAATTTTCACAGAATGTTTCTCATCATGTGACCTAGTGCATATTGTCAAGGTTTTGCGATTCATAGCTGCGTCATGGAAAAAGGGGTCTTCATGTTATATTTCATTTTTCACTAATATCTCTAATTTCTGGACATATCTCAACGGATTTGGATGAGATTTTCACAGATCATGTGACCTAGCGCATATTGTCAGGGTTTTGGAATTTATTGTTATGTCATGGAAAAAGGGGGCTTCATGTCAAATTTAATTTTTCATCAATGTATCTCCAACTAATGGACATAATTTCATGAAACTTCATATTTTCATTGGTTAATCAAAGGTAATGACCAATGAGTCCACGGTGTGTCCATCTGTTCATCCATCAGTCTGTGCATAAACCTTTTAGATCACAAGTAACAATATATATCCATTGAACTACCCAGGCAGGTGCTAGAAATTCCAACACTATAGTCTCTATAGCTAGCTGCTTGAAATAGCAGCCATGTGGCGGCGTATATTGTGACGACTGCACTCTTGTTTGACAACAAAATTTCAGACTAGTCCATATTGAAAGCATTTGCAGAGAATGAATAAGAGATGGTTCAAATGATGGGATAAGTCCAAAAAGTATAGGAAAATACGACTACCGGTATATCAGTAACCAGCACTTAGATAGTCTCTCTTTTTTTCCTTCACCCTCTTTCTTTCTCTTCTGTTTCTGTCTCAGTCCTTTCTCATTGATCCACACCTAACAAGTTAAAATTAACACTTTACCAGACAAGAAAATTAAAGACTTGTCCAATTTGAAAGTATTTGTATTAAAATTATATGGTTCAAATGATAGGATTTGTTCTTGAAAAGGTAGAAAAGGCAGAAATACTGGTTACAGGCATTTCCCATATTTCCACAGTGTTTTCAAAACAACCTTTCCTCAGGATTATTAAAACTTGCTAAAACTTGACTGTTTGATAATGTGTTAAGAAAAAAAAACTTTGATTGCACAGGGATCA
Source organism: Hippopus hippopus (assembly GCA_946811185.2). Classification (NCBI taxonomy): domain Eukaryota; kingdom Metazoa; phylum Mollusca; class Bivalvia; order Cardiida; family Cardiidae; genus Hippopus; species Hippopus hippopus. Next base: position 14,295,353 of record OX328096.1, read on the forward strand.
CAAAACAGTATATGTTGGTGACGCTAAGGGGCGAATCTTTAGTTGGACAGTAACTGACCAGCCTGGACGAGTCGTGGCTGACCACTGGATGAAAGATGATGGTGTGGAGACTTGTCTACAGTGTGGCATTAGGTTTTCTTTCTCAGAGAGGAGGCATCATTGTAGAAACTGTGGACGACTATTTTGTTCCAAGTAAGTCTCAATCACCCTTCTTTTCCCTACTGGACTGGTATTCATCTACCACTCCTAATACCATTCTTAGTTGAATTCTCAAGAATTTTTTTAAATTTGAAAGCAATGCAATTTCTGATTAGCTAAACAAAGTCTGATTGGCTAAACCACTTGGTTTAGCCAATCAGGCTTTGTTTAGCCAGTCAGACATTTTGTTACTTTCTAAATCTAGTATTAGACTAAGAATGCAAGTTAGGCTGGTTTGTGAATACTGGCCCTGGTTCATTGTGGTACATCTGAAACCAAATTCTTGGTGTTTTTAACACATTACCATAGGTAAAAACTGTGTGGGAAAAGCAGAAGCTGGTTGTTGGCATTGTCTCCTTTTCTTACTATGACTTCAGTGGTTTGTTTCTCAAGGTAATTAAAAGAAGGGTTTGTGTGTTTAAAGTTGAAGCCATTATCATACAGACCACATAGTGATATACCAGAATTTGAAACATGTGGTAAAAGGCAAAGTACATAAATTTGAAGACCTCCTATTGAATGAAAACATTGTGTGTGAAGGAATAACTACATGTATTTTTAACAGCTTTCCAATGACTTTTCTTAAAACTTTCTTTTGCAAGGATGTAGAACCTCACAATTGTGATTAATTGAATAGCCTTGTTACGCATTTTACAGATGCAGCCGCTATGAGACAGAAATCCGAAGACTTCGTATCATCAAACCAGTCAGAGTTTGTCAAGCTTGCTTTAATACCCTGAAAGCAGAGCAGGCTGCAGAACGTGAGAAGAAACAGAGCAGTAGTAGATAGAGAGGGTGATCTTTGCCTAACAACCAAACATCTACAGGTGGCAATTTCAAAATGGGTTCAAATGAACATGTCTTTGAGAGGGTAGAAAACATTGTTGGGAAAGGAGAAAATGTTGGTTACCAGCATTTTCTCCTTTTCCCACAATATTTTCTAAAGCCTTATATGAGTGTGATTTTTTATTGAAATTAAAGAAAAGATTGGGGGGGGAAGGGAGAAATGCTGGTTACAAGCGTTTTCTCTTATTCCCACCATGATTCAATAATGATTCCAGAAAGGTTTCTTTCCAAGGGGCATTGAAACATGAGATTGTGTAGTAAAGGGACAATTGGGATTGGTAAAGGGACAGTTGGGGTTTCCTTCAACTTTTCCACTAGATTTAATTAACAAATTTATAAGAATACTATCATTCCATGTTACGTAAAAAAGAATGTAAAGACTTGAATTGTATATCAGTTTAGAACTTTACTACAGTGTTTGTATACTCTGTAAATTTAGCTATGTAAATATGACAGGTCCCTATGTAAATAATCACTTTGATGTTCACGATATTTCTAGTCAAAATTATACCTTCCTAGTTAACTCATCACTAGATAACATTTAGACCTGGCCAAATTGTAAGCATCTACAGATGACAAAATATGTGTGGCACAAATGATGGGATTTGCCTTTTGGAAGGGTAATAAAAATGCGTATGGGAAGGGAGAAAAGGCTGGTTACAAGTATTTTCTCCTTTTCCCAAAAGTGTTTTCAGCAGTGTCAAGGGTCCTATGTGACTCAGTGGTGAAGGTGTCGATAAAAAAACTCAAGGTCCAAGGTTTGATCCTCTCTCAAGGTGCAGTGTTTTTCCCGAGAATGCCCTTAACACTTTACCAAACAACAAAATTTTGAACTGGTCCAAATTGAAAGCATTTGCAGACGACAAATCGAATATTGCACAAATGGTAATTTCTGTTTTTGATAGCGTAGAAAATATTTTTTGGAAAAGGAGAAAGCTGTGGTAACCAGCATTTACTTCTTTCCCCACAATGTTTTCAAAACCTTCTTCCTCAGGGTTGTTAAAACTCGGGATTGTGTGGTAAAGGGTTAAAGAAGTGACTTCAGAGTCACAGCCTAGTACTTTCAAAACGCAGGAAGACATCAGTAAGTAAGCTGTCACCCATGGTTGAAATATTGTTGAAAGCAACATAAAACATCTTTCTAAGAAACAAATCCATAGTGTCATTTAAACACTTGATTGTCTAATCCAATTAGTATATTGTAACAAAATAAAAATGTGTGACATAGGACACCTACAGGGCTCTGTATATCTTTTATATATAAGCCATGCTCTGTGAAAAGGGGGTTTAATGGACCTAAAAATATATCGATCCCTGTGCAGTCAGCACAGACTGACCTTGGACAAAAATATTTGCTATTGGTCAATTTTCATATCAAAGGACCAGTCTACCTCATTAACTCTTTACCGAACAACAAAATTCTGGATTGTACCAAACTGAAAGCATTTGCAGACGACAAATTCATTGTAACTCAAACAATGATTTCTGTTTATGATAGGGTAGAAAACGTTGGGGGAAAAGGAGAAAATGCTGGTGACCAGCATTTTCTCCTTTTCCTACTGTGTTTTCAAAAGCCTTCTCTTGAAGGGTCGTTAAAACTCGGGATTGTGTGTAAAGAGTTAATCAGTAGGTAGGTCATCAAAAGAGAATTTTTAGATCCATAACTATGTGAAGACTTGCTTAGTACAATGTATCACATAGTTGCACTAAACCCCCTTTTCCCAGGACACTGCTCATATAATGGATTACACAAATTTTTTATTGGAAAAAAAAGAAGAAAATAAAACAAATGACATTGTCTAATGTTTATGATTGATTTGTAGTTTAATACATGTATTTAGTGCCAAAACACTGAAATGGATATAGTCATTCAAATAAACCCGAATATTGTGATTATAAGGCTGTTGTGGTTATTTACAAAAATGATAGAAATGTATTGCTATGTACTTGCAAGAGAGTGTGAAATTAGTGTTAAATGCTTTGTTTTTGACAATTAATTTTAGAGCCATCCTTTAACCTTTAGCCAAACTGTTTGAAACAATGCGATGATTTTACAACCCAAGGACGAGAAGTTTTGAAAACATTGTTGAAAAAGAAAATCTAGTAACCAGCATTTTCTTTTTTTCTCACAGTTTTTTTGCTCTTTAAAAAGCAATTTCATACTTTAAGAAAACTTAACTTGTGGTCTGCATATGCTTTCAACTTGGTCATTGCTAAAATCTTGTTGTTTGGTAGAGAATTGAGAGTAATCAGTCATTAGAGGTAGATGATTTCAGAACATATGTTAAGTTCTGTTACATAGAATTATGAGAAAAAGTTTTATTACATTTGCAAAACATATATAGAAGTCTATTTTCTATGTTGAGATAACTTTTGCATAATTTTTAACTACTCACCAAACAATCCCATGGTTTAACAACTTTGAGATAAGAGGTTTATGGAAAACTAACAATGTTTTCTACCCTTGCCATAATTGCATCGTTTGAGCCACATCAGATTTGTCATCTGCAAATGCTTTCAATGTGGATCAGACCCAAGTTCTGTGATTTGTTAAAAAGTTAAAGTCTATTATTAACCCTAGGAGGACCAAATTTATATGATAAACTTTTTTCAGTGAACAAGATAATCTAACTGATTTTAGTCTCAGAATATGGCCAACAAGGTAGATCCAAGATCAGACTACTGATCCTGTTCAGTCTGATCTTGAACTACATTGTTTCCAAAAGAAAATTTGTTGTGCTAGGCTACCTAAGGTTGAAAGAATTATGTGGCATTTTGTTATACTTGTATAACTGTTAATGACCCAAAAAATTTATTACGTAATTTGTCAAGTTTGTAGTGAAAAGAATGCAACATATTGGACACCTGGGGACAGTTTTACTAAAGAGCTTGTGCAAATATAGAAAAAAAAAAAATTTCGTAAGTTTTTGTGTTTGTCCAAGTTTTACTATCTACTAAAATTTGTGCAGCTAGGTTCAAACGTAAGTTTTTGCCTTGTTCTCCAAACAAATATATCATACGCGAGAACATAGGCTGAAACATGGATTTTTTTGTATTGTATTGTCAGAGAAACAAATTTGAGATAAAACATCAGTATCATTCTCGTAGCTATCTCCAGTCATAATTTAACATTATTTTTGACAAATTATTTTTTATTCACACTACAGTATCCATATTTGATTCAAGCAGCTGACATATGTGATGATGTAAAGTGTGAGAAATGCATAAATGCATTTGAATTAAATGATATTTCCCGCTGGTTAAACAGCATTTGCTGTTTGCCTAGGTAATAAGTGCATGCGAACTACTGTTTCTGCCTTGAACTGTAAATACAGAAATACTTACGTAAATTCACAAGGATATGAAAATTTAGTAAAATAGATTTACAATAGTTGTAAATCTGTTTGTAGGCATTAAATTTTGATAATTCAGACACAAAGACCTACAAATTGTTAGTAAAACGGTCCCAAGATGTATTGAATGTGTGTCACTGACAAATAGTCCCAACCATTGTTGTATGGATTTTTAATGTTGTCAACCACTTATACTTTTTCATACAATCCCAAGTTTAAACGACCTTGAGAAAGGAGCCTTTTGAAAGTATTGTGGGGAAAGGAGAAAATGCTGGTAACCAGCATTTTTTGCCATTTTCCACAGTGTTTTCTACCCTATCAAAGAAAAGTATTACCAATGTAGCCATATTTAAATTGTTGTCTGCAAATGCTTCGGATTGGGACAAGATTAATTTCCAGCAGCTTTTTGCAATTTACCACTATGTTTTATGAAAGCCTTCTAACTCAGTGTTTTTGAAACGTGACTGTTTGGTGAAGTGTGAACACCATATACCTTGGTCAGGTAGTAAGTAGTCAGTTGTGATGATTATATACATGTATCTTGTTGCGTAATGTACATTTTTCATTTTTTCAATGAAAAATCTTTTTAAGAATAAAAGAAATCCAACTACCAAATTAACTCTTTAACAAGCCTGTGGTTTATTTTTTACAATTCTTAGGAAAAGGCTTTTGAAAACTTTGTTGGAAATAAAAAAAAAAAAAATGCTGGTAAGCAGCATTTTCTCCTTTTCCCACAAAGTTTTCACCCTCTTACAGACTTATCTGCTTATTTGTCATTTGCAGTTGCTTTAGATGAGGGCAAGTCCAAATTTTATCAGTTGGTAAAGAGTTATTCACCTTAGCACACTATAAGTTATGCCCTTTTAAAGACAAGTTCTATCGATTGAATCAGTTGTTGTCAGCGATTGTTTTTCAGTCTGACAAGTCAAAGATTGTGTTGTCTGTGGTAAAGAGTTAAACTTAGTGAGCAACTATAATTTGAGGCTACCTAGGTCATTTTTTCCATGTTCTTTTCAAAAGCTGCCCACTTTTATCAAATGTATGCATAATGAATCAAAGTGGCAATTCCATTGTTAAATACTCTTGTTGTGTATTGTACTATAATATATCACTAATTTCATGTGGTTAACCCTTTACCAAACATTCTTAAGTTTTAATGATCACGAAAAAGAAGGCATTGGAAAACATTATGGGAACAGGAGAAAATACCAGTAACCACCATTTTCTTCTTTTCCCACAATATTTTCTACCCTATCAAAGACTGAAATCATCTTTTGAGCTAGATTTAATTTGTCATTTGCAAATACTTTCAATTTGGTCAAGTCTAAAATTTTTTTGTTTGGTAAAGAGTTAGGTCAGTTTGTTGTAGTTTCCAAGCCATTTTAGCTGTGATGATCTTTATTTAACATGTATTGTAAACATGCTTATTGTAAAACAAAGTATGGACAGAAAACTGAGTTTTGTTTGATTGAAGTATCCCCTGAAGTTCCTTTTATTATTAGCTCAGCTGTTTGCAAAGAAAACAATGATTTATTGTCGCAGCCCTGGCATATGAGTTGTCATCCATGTCATTCCAAAACTTTGACATTTTGTAATATCTCTGTTATTACTGAAGATAGTTACTTCAAACTTGGACAAGTTATCAACTATCAAAAGGAGAACTCGTACAACAGAGGCAGGTAACCATCAGTATTTTTCATACAGTTATGCCCCTTTTTTGACTTTTCACTGAAAACCAAGCACTTGCAGCCAGGCTTTGGCACCTGCATGTGGTGCTCTTGTTTCTTATTACTACTTCTGAAAAAAGTGAGGCACAAAATCAAGTTCATCAAAGCTCAATTTAGGGAATGCAGAACATTAGCCCCTACCCCTAAAATTAACATGACTTCTTCACAATTTCGAAACAGGGGTCGTTAAATGTGGATGACATTAGCCTCACCTGTGAAATTGAAAAAAACAGACATTGGCCCTTTACATTATAGGGATGGTGGAAATTAATTCCTTCATGCAGTCTCACAGATTCCCATCAGGGTGGACATAAAGTCTTTAAATTGAAAAAAAAAAGAAACATGATTCACCAATTTCATATAAATAGTTTTCTTTTCATTACATGCGACTAAGCTCCTTCCAAATTCCTTAAATCCCTCACTCTGCATTTGCTTTTAATTTGCATAGAAAATCCATAAATTGAAGCCAGGGAGAAGTATAAGCTGTTGCCATCTCATAACTGAAATAGTGTTGAAATTCGCTCACATGAATTCACAAGGTGGTCATATGACTTTCTTACTAGCTCACCTGAGCATAAAGTGCTTTTGATATGCTGCAATGCCCATCGTTCCGGTGTAAACAGTTACCTTGTTTGTACCCTAGAGGCCACATTTTCAGCCCAATACACATGAAAATTGGTCAGAATGTTTGTCTTGATGATATCTCAAATTGCCTAGGTCACGCTAGGCCTAAAAGTAGGTCACTGGGTCAAATCTTACAATCTTAAATCTTATTGCATGTGCAGAAAGTATTGTCCCTGTGCTGTCTGCTTAGCCTAATCTGGAATGAAACTTTTTGCTTTTAGCCGATAATATTCCGCATGTCAAAAGAAATTCTACCTCATGAATTAAATGGTTTGTAGACAAAATGGATCCAAATCATGCAGCCATTAACTTCATGTTGGGCATTACAAAGATGCATTAATTCTTTACCAGACTGCAAAATTTTAGCCTTGTCCAAACTGAAAGCATTTGCAGACGGCAATTTCAATGTGGCTCAAGTGGTGCGATTTTTCTTTGATTGGTTAGAAAACATTGTGGGAAAAGGAGAAAATGCTGGTTACCAGCATTTTCTCCTTTTCCCACAATATTTTCAAATGACAACAATTTCAATGTGGCTCAATGGTGCAGTTTTTCTTCGATAGGATAGAAGACATTGTGGGAAAAGGAGAAAATGCTGGCTATCATTATTTTCTCCTTTTCCCACAATGTTTTCAAAAGGCTTTTTTCCCAGGGTCGTTAAAAGTCTGCATTTTGCTGCTAAGGCTTAAATAGGATTTGGCTAAGCTGCCGTTTGATCTTGATTCAAACTATTTGGCTTAGCTGTGATAAGATTGCACAAATAAAGAAACATGGAGGAAGGACTGTTCTGTATAGGAGTTTATTAACATACAAGGCTAAAATGAATTGTATAAACATGTATAAAACATAACATGTAGGGATATCACATGAGACTGTGGCTAAAATATTGTGATACATGTCAACAATGGTACCAAATGACAAGAGCACCATATGTGGGTGCCATTGCTACAATTCTACAATTGATTTTTTCAGAGAAAAATCTCAACTCTTTACCAAACGACGAAATTTTAGATTAGTCCAAATTGAAAGCACTTGTAGGCAAGAGAATGTACGTGACCCAAAAATTGAAATTTGATTTGGAAAGGATAGAAAACATAGTGGGAAAAGAAGAAAATGCTCGTTACCAGCATTTTTTTTCCTTTTTCCAAATAGTTTCAAAAGCTGTCTTTCTCAGGGTCATTACAACTTTGTATTGCATACTAAAGGATTAAGTTGTAGAAGGGTATGACTGTCAAAATATTTCAAGAGTTATCTGCCCTTCTGGCATTGGTTCCCCTTTTGATAGTTAACAACTCATCTGAATTTGAAGAAAGTAACTTTATAACAGACATAGATATCAGAAAAAGTCCAAGTTTTTCAACAAAGACAGTCCAGATGACAACAGGGCTATGATAATATCTAAACATTACCTGCCAAACAGCGAAGGAAAAAAAAAAACTAGAGGAGTCATGCTTTATGACAAGAGGTATTATGCATTTGCAAAAGGACTGAGTCAAGTCAGCCTGCGCAGTCCACACAGACAGACACAGGTCCATATTTTTTGCTCTTTGTAAATTTTCTGAGTGTCCACAGACCATTCTACCTCTAAATTCAGTCACTTGTCAGACAAAATGGATTTATGGATCCAATTATGTGACAACTTGCTTGACATTATACATCACAGAGATGCATTAAACCCCCTTTTACCAAAGCATGGCTTATATGTAAATGGAAAAAAAAACAAACTGTCTCCTACATCTGAAGAGATTAAGAAATGAAAGCAGGCAGTGGCTTTGAAAAATTATTGTGCAGGAAAATTAGAAATGCATGGAAAGGTGCACAGGTTGCCATCATATAACTAAAATAATGTTGACAATGGTATTAACACCAAATAAATAATTAAGAAGACAGCTTGGGAAAAATATCCCTTAAATATCAATATCACGAGAGATTTTAGGAAAACTCTTAAAGTTCAATTTAAGGCACAGTTACTAATTTATTCCAATAATCAACAATTTTTATATCTTCACCAGACAATAATTATTTCAGACTATTCAGAGTATTTATAAGTGACAAAGTGAATGTGGTTAAAACAATATTATCTTGAAGAAAACATTGGCTACAAGAGAAAATACTGTTTGCCAGCAGAGTTTTCATTTTTACGTTTTTCAAAGCCTTCTTCCTCAAGGTCATTTAAATGAGGGATTGCTTGGCAATAGTTGAGCCCTTCACCAGATAATCAAGTGTTTCAACTTCCCCATGGAATGAAGACGTTTGAAATCAATGAGGGAAAAGTAGAAAATGCTGGTAACCTGCATTTTCTCATTTACCCTCAATAGTTTCTACCCAAACAGGAATCCAAGCGTTTGAGTCGCATTCAATTCACTGTTAGCAAATGCTTTCATTTGGGACAATCTAGAATTCAAATCTTCTGCAAAAAAATGCAACTCATTTTACTTCTAATATAATTTTAGCAATTGCTAGAAAAACATAAATTTCTACATTCCTAAAGCCAACAGCTATTGAAGCAAGCAGAAAAAAGGAGCGATTGACTGTATCAAGCAAAGCTTTTTCTACATTTCCGTTTAGATCCAGTAAGGTAGACCTAATTTTGTGTTTCCGTCTTTGCACTATTTTTCAGTTCTTTTATAAGCCTGAGTTATTTAACCCTTTACTACAACCTTTTACTCTTTTAACAACCCTGAAGAAGAAGGCTTTTGAAAACATTGTGGGAAGAGGAGAAAATGCTGGTAACCAGCATTTTCTCCATTTCCCACTGTTTTCTACCCTTTCTCGGACAACTTTTTCCTTTTGAGCTACATTTAATTTTTCACCTGCAAATGTTTTCGATTTGGACAAGTCTAAAATTATGTCATTTGGTTAAGGGTTAACTCTTCACCAGACAACAAATTTAAAACTTAACCAAATTGAAAACATTTCCAAATGACAATCAGTGTGGCTCAAAAGATGAGTTCTGTCATCAAAATGGTACAAAACATTTAGAAAAGGAGGAGAAAATTCTGGTTACCAGCATTTCTCCATTTCCCACAATGTTTTCAAAAGTTTTCTTCTTCAGGGTCACTAAAACACAGGGTTATTTGGTAAAGGGTTAAAATACACGAACAACAGTTTTAACCGTTTAATAATTTCAGGACAGAAAAAAATGCCTGCTTCATGATCATTTAGACAGCTGTCGTAAAGTAGAAAATGAGTAATTAATAAATTTGATTTACTACAAAATCACAAAATAAATTAGGAATTTATTCTACAATAAATACATGCAACAAAAAAACTCAACAATCAAATCATAAAATGAACCCTTGGAATACATGAAAGAATTTTGGTTCCTGTTGTGGGCTATGTACATCATGATCAGACAACACAGAACATAAAGTCTGATCTTGGATACACAAGATAAAACATTTTCTGAGCTCTTCTGACCAAAAGTACCATTTTTTTTCCCTTTCTTTCTTTTATGCACTCTAAGGAATAATATTAGTCAATTGCCTAACCTCTTTACAAAACAACAAACTTTTGACCTATGTTTACTCTTTACCAAAAAATCCCCGTGAAAAGGACTTTTGAAAACGTGGAAAAAGGAGAAAATGCTGGTAATCAGCATTTTCTCCTTTGCCCACAATGTTTTCCGCCCTTTCAAAGACATATTTCATAATTTGTGCCAGATATAATATGTCGTCTGCAATGCTTTGAATTTGGACTAATTGATATTTCTATTGTTTGGTAAAGTTTAAAAGCATATGCAGACAAGTTCAATATTAAATGCACATGCAACTTTTCTGATATGTTAGGAAACATGTGGAAAGGAGAAATTGCTTGTTACAAGTAATTTTGCCTAAACCCAGGACAGGCTTCCTTTGTAGGGAGTTCTATATCATGGGATTTTTTTGTAAAATAGAAAAATGGGTTACTTAGAGATTTAGTCAAAAAGAGACTTAGTTTGTTGTTTAGTACAAGTCCACACTGAGTTCATAAGCTTGGCAAACCCTGTATCTTTTGGTTTTTCAAGTCCCCTCATCAGCCGTCTCTTCATTACTGATACAAACTCCCTGTTACTTAACTGTCCATCCTCTGTGAGAAAAAAAAAAGACATTTTTCCAAACACATTACATTTGGAAATTAATTTGCAGCAGACACCTACGCCTTTTGCAACCAACAAAATTTTAGCCTTGCCTAAATAGAGAGCATTTGCAGACGACAAACTGAAACTTTACCAAACGACAAAATTTTAGACTAGTCCATACTGAACCCTTTGGCCGAAACAACCCTTTACCATACGACAAAAAAGTAGACCTGTCCAAACTGAAAGCATTTGCAGACAACAAAATAAATGTGCCTGAAAAATTTAAATTTGTTTTGTGTAAGGTAGAAAACATTGTGGGAAAAATAGAAAATGCTGGTAACCAGCAATGTTTTCAAAAGGCTTCTTTTTCAGGGTCGTTAAAAGTCGGAATTGTGTGGTAAAGGGTTAAACATAACTCAGATGACAAATTTGTCTTTGGAAGGGTTGAAAACGTTTTAAGGAAAGGAGAAAGGAGAAAATGCTGGTTACCAGCATTTTCTCCTTATCCCACAGTGACTTTGTCTTTGGAAGGGTTGAAAACATTTTAGGGAAAGGAGAAAATACTGGTTACCAGCATTTTCTCCTTATCCCACAGTGACTTTGTCTTTGGAAGGGTTGAAAACATTTTAGGGAAAGGAGAAAATACTGGTTACCAGCATTTTCTCCTTATCCCACAGTGACTTTGTCTTTGGAAGGGTTGAAAACATTTTAGGGAAAGGAGAAAATACTGGTTACCAGCATTTTCTCCTTATCCCACTGTGTTTTCAAAAGCCTTCTTCTTCAGGGTTGTTAAAACAGGATTATGTAGTGTTAGCTCCTTATCACACAACAAAATTTTAGACTTGCCCAAATAGAGTGCATTTGCAGACAACAAATTAATTGTGGTTAAAATGATAGGGTTTCTCCTTTAAGAGAATGAAAGATTCTGGGAAAAGGTGAAAATCGTGTTTACAAGCATCTTTTTCTCTTGTAATGCTTTCAAGTCTTATTCCTTCAGGACATTTAAAGACAAAATTATGTGAAAAAGGGTTAAAAACATCCTTGAAAAATATGGATGACCTACAGATATTACGGTTGTATCAATAAAACAGACAATAAAGTGGCAAAAGGATGGACATTATACTTGTTACAAGTGATTTATAAATTTAATAAGCTCTTTTCAAACATGGTCTGCAGCAGTTTATCAGCAGCAGGTCACGAGTTTAAACAGACAGACAGCTTATCAATCTGTCCAGTAGGAGAAGGTTTAATAAAATACTTGTGATGCTTTACCTGGAAAAGGTCACTGAGAGTTGTTTACTCTATTACCATGGGAATGAAAATATGTAAGTAATTGTAAAGTCTTGGTAGCAGTCCTCATTGCTAATTTCAGCTTGTGCCACAGTGTTTTCAAAAGTGATCTACTGCAAGATTCAACATGAGTACTACCATGGGGGCCTTCTATCAACTACAGTTGCTTTTTCAGTGAAATTCTAAGCTAAAAAGGGGCATAACTGTGTCAAATATATTGAGGGTTTTACCAACCCTCCTGGTATGAGTTCTCCCACAGTTTGAAGTATTATCTTAGTTCTTTACCCCACGACAAAAAAGTAGACTTGTCGAAATTTAAAGCATATTTAGACGACAAATTGAATGTGAATAAAACTCTGTTTTTCTCTGAAAGGTTGGAAAACATTGTGGGCAATGGAGAAAATGCTGGTTACCAGCATTTTCTCCTTTTCCCACAATGTTTTCAAAAGACTTCCCTTGCAGGGTTGTTAAAGGTTGGGTAAAGGGTTAAATAATGACAAGATAATGAAAAAGTTTTTGCATAATAATGATACTGACAACAGGGCTATGACAGTGGCTTGATGTTTTCTCAGAAAACACATGTGCTACAAAGTTGTCTGTGTTTAGAAATGTGTTAAAATACAGGATCAAGAAAGGCTTAAACTTACCATTTTCATCAAATAGTGTAAAAACAACATGCACAACATGATCAGATAAATTCACATGAGCAACAGTCTTGGCAACATGCTTCAAAGTATCTGAAATAAAACATAAGAGCATTATTATTGAATCTTAAAACTATAAACTTCAGGGCAACACTTGTTGATAGTACAGATAACTGTCCCCAAAGGCGATGTTACTTTTTGAGTGGTGGCCTCTGGGTATAGAGACAATCAAGACAAAAACAGTTGAAATCTCCGCACAGATTTTGTGCACAAGTTTGAACTCGCATAATTTCACAAATACAGCACAAAACTAGGATTTAAACATACCTGTTGCTTGCGTATTCAAATTCAAAAATACTTCGTTTGAAATACAAATATTTTCAATTTAAAAGCTGAACCTCAGAAAAAACAGTTCATTTCATCTGTTACTCGAGTAATTTACATTCCCGAAAACACACAAAATGGCCGCCACACACGATAGATTTCATCAGTTTTTTTCCAAGATTTACATGTTATAGACGCCTCTACATGCTCTTAAGGTAATGAAAGGTTTAATAATTTGTCTTTGGTCATGTTTGTTACTAAAAGTTAATAGCATTTCGCTGCAATACAGATTAAATTGACAAAACAGAAAGTCAGTATAGCGCTCTATCTTTGCTACCGGAAAATTCACGATGGACTTGAAATGGTATGGTGCACAATAAATGTCCAAATATGAAAAAATCACTGTAGCATCTCATTATTGAGACTACATAAATTTTGTTGATAACATATAGGGAAACTTGAACTTTTAAATTCTATGGATACTTTTAACAGCACTAAAAATCTTTAAATTATTATGGAAGAAACAAGCAATTTTTGATTCTTTACAACACAATCCTGTATTTTCAATGACCCTAATTACATGTAATTTGTCGTCAGCAAACGCTTTGAGTTTGGACAAGTCTAAAATTTTGTCTTCTGGAAACATGTTTAATGATAGTGGAGTCACTTGTTGAGTCACTAGTGGTACAGTTTCAGTGTCAAACTGTATAAAATCCATGATGCCTCGGATCTGCAATTCATAAAACTGTCAGAGGAGTCTAAATGCATACAACAGACACTTGTCAAATAACACCCAACAACAAAATCTCAGACTGGTCCAAACTGAAAACGATTGCATACGATAAATTAAATATTGCACAAATTATGAAATTTGTCTTTGAAAGGATGGAAAACATTGTAGGAAAAGTAGAAAATGCTGGTAACTAGTCCTTTTCCTTGGGGTCATTCAAACTTGGGGTTGGGTGATAAAGGGTTAAGTTATTGTTCTGCTGAATTTTTTTCATTAGTTTTCTTAGTTTAGGAAAGTTAATTTATCCTTTCTTTCTTTCTTTCTTTCTTTCTTTGGCCATTTAGAAGGTCACTGCGAGAGCTGCCATACAATATAAGTACCGTATTTCTCCTATAAAAGCTCCTGGGAGCCATGCAAAACATAGATAGGGAGCCTTTATTTTGTACCAAATGGGGGGAGAGTGCTTTTATTAGGAGAAATACAGTATACCATAATGTCTCTTATTGGAGCTACCCCCTCTAATTCATGCTCCCCTTGCTTTTTTCAAACTGAAAATGGGCTTACCAGACGGCCAATCCGTTGATAAAGTTGAAATAATAAGCTAAAATAAACTAATGGCATTGACATGATCCTAATCACTTTACAAATTGATGTCATTAACATCTGACTATCTAAATATATATACACTTCCAATAACGTTATAAACTTCTGGTAACACAAAATTTGTCAACTATCTTTAAAAAAATCTGTAAGACAGTAGAAGTATCAAAGACCTGTGTCACATATTAATTGTGAATGCTTTTTTAAGTCCAAATGAATCATGTTTGGTGGTAACGTAGAAATGTTATGCGCCTCCTTCAAGTTAAAAAGAGAAAACATGATACCTACCAGGATCTATAGAGACACCTGCTAAATGGTAAAAACTAAGAGCTGTGTCGATATCTGCAATGTTTTGTAGAAATTTCCAAAAACTCTCATATTCTTCAAATGATATACCCTGCAAAAAAGACAGAAAAAAAAAGGAAGATAGCATGTATCTACAAGAATGTCTTGTGAACATATAGGGGATAATTGTCTGTTTTGGTGTATGATCAAAATTTCTTTCTTCGAGTGAAAAGCAAGGGCCATATTTTCACCAATGGTGAAGCCATGAGAGAAAATATGCCCTTTGCTTTTCACGAAAAGAAAGAAATTTCCATCACACACCGAAACAAACATTTATTCTATTTCTTGTATGCTCTTCACTTTAACCTCTCTTTTTAAGTCTAATTTTTGCTCATCATGAAAAGCATGTGCATTTTTCAAGCCAAATAGGTCTATTCAATCTAATCGGACATGGACTAGCTGTAAAAACGACGTCATTAGTGATATTGACTTAGTCATAAAACACGACGTTCATATGCTAAAAATTCAATCATGTTCTATAAATATCTGTGGTATGTCAAAAATAAAAGTTAAAACATTCACCAGTGAATTATAACATTCACCAGTAAATTATAAGGATAAAATTCAGTTAGATTTCTATAAACTACTAAAAAGCATAAAAGAAATATCTGGATACATAACAATCTCATAACAAGGGGTGTAGTAAGTTGTGCCTATCAACATATCTAATGTTAATCAAATGAAAGGAGAAACAGTAAAAGTGTTGTGGAAAAAGAAGAAAATGCTGGTAACCAGCTTTTTCTCCTTAAACATCAATTTTTCAAAAGTATTCGTCAGGGCTGTTAAAACTTGGGATTGTTTTGGCAAAAGGTTAAGTCAAACACATAAAACAAGCAATTACCTTTGAATTTTCATCTTTGTAGAGCTTTTTAACTCTCTTGACCATTAATATTTTTTTCTTATCCGGAAATCCAGCATAGGTCAACAACATTGCTGCAAAATCTTTCTCTTTAATTTTTCCATCTTCTGGCTCATATCTGTTGAACTAAATATGTAATGGAAAACAAAATCTTATTCAAATAATGTAAATGAACAGATTTCCATGACAAATTCATAAGTAGGAAAGTAAGTTCTAATTCATCTTAACATGAATAAGACTGCATTCATTTTTGTTGGTAACAACCAGCATAAAAACACAATGAAAACTTAGTCTTATCTCTCTAGCAGCTATGATAATGAGGAATTTCTCCTCTTGCTGCAATGTTTTCACATGCATACATGTGCAAAACCTCAACTCATGATGATTGTCTTAATTTTACAAGGATTTCTCGAAGTTGTATGCTGCAAATATGTTTCAGGAGGTAATGGACGAATTCAATAGAACAACTTTGTCTATATCTTTACCAGATGACAATATTTTAGACTGGTCCGAACTGAAAGGATCTGCAGACGATAAATTCAACGAAGCTTAAAAGATTATTTCTGTCTTTGAAATGGTAGAAAACATTTTGGGAAAATGAGTAAATACTAGTTACCAGCATTTTCTCCTTTTACCACAATGTTTTCAAAACCATTATTACGTCAGGATCGTTAAAATACAGGATTGTGTGGTAAAGGGTTAAATCACTATTTAAACAATTTCGAAAAAACTCTTTTTTTTATAACTTTCAGGACAAGACCTTTTTTTACATCATCATGAGAAAAGGAGGAAATGCTGGTAATCAGTATTTTTTCCTTTCCAAAAATCTTTTCTACCATTTCAAAGACAAATCCTTCTATCAAAACCACATTTAACTTTTTAACTGCAAACGCTAGAATTTGGATGAGTTTACATTTTTGTCCCCTGGAAAAGAGCCAAACTCCAAACAATTTCAAAATATCCTTACCTCTAGTTTCAGAACTTCTCTATGCAGTTCTGTCTGAAATGTAAGAAACTCTTTCACAGTAAGTTTCTTCTTGCCATCTTCACCAAAGAAGTACGTAGAGAGGGCAGATCCCATCTGCTTCACAACATTTCCTGTAACAGCATGATCTCTATGCCGCTTTCCAACACTTGTCTGGTTCCGTATAATATCATTAACCTACAAGATAATTGGTCTCAGTATTGATATAACATCATATTGGTATGTGTCATCCAGTCCGGGCAAAATCATGGCTCTATAAGCAGCCATGACCTGGCATTTGTTATCTTTAGACATGCCATTGTGGAGTATATGTACTTGTGACAAAAAAACAACATGAGCTCTGCTAGGCTGGACAATACATGCCTTGGGGTAGGATGTCACCTCTGACCCCTAAATTTTCATTTTGCATTTGAAACCTACACTCTGCACATCATGTCTAGTTGCACACATGTGTTAACTAATTTCAGAAATCATACAAGGGTTCACAAGTTGAAGCACTTACACAGCTGAAACAAAACTGTGAACAGACGGACAGATAGATGACCAGGGCATAACAGCATACACGCCCCCCCCCCCATCTGGCATTTACATGTAACAAGGAAAGCAAAGTCAATTTTAACAAGCAACTGCTTCTTTTCCAATAAAAGTTTTATCCGCTGTAATGTAATGTTGTATTTGCCTGGTGTTTGGTTAATACTGCAAATTTTTCTTTGCATTCAACATTTTATTGACCATTTAATCATAATGCTTCCGAATTTTCGGAAACTCTATTTAACACATTTGTGGCTGCTTACAGCTTCTGCCACCTTGAAGTAGCAAAGTAAAACAAGAGGGTCTGATGGCCCTGGATCACTCACCTGAGTCAACAGGCAAAATTTCACTCCAGGGTCATGATTGAAACTCTGACCAATTGTCAGGTCGACTGAGCTTAAAATGTGGCCTCTAAAGTGCCCTCAAGGAATTTCCATAAGTTGACCTAGTGACCTAGTTTATGACCCCATGTGACCCAATTTTGATCTCATCCAAGATTTTATCAAGACAAACATACTGACCAATTTTCAGGTCAATTGAGCAAGATTTTTTGCCTCTAGAGCCCATACAGAATTTCTGTAAGTTGACCTAGTGACCTAGTTTATGACTCTAGGTAACCCAATTTTGAACTCATCCTAGATTTTATCAAGACAAACATTCTCAGCAATTTTCAAGTCAATTGAGCAATAAATGTGGCCTCCAGAGTGCTCACAAGATTTTTCTTGAATTTGACGAAGTGACCTAGTTTATGAACCCACATGACCCAATTTAGAACTCATCATAAAATCTATCAAGACAAACATTCTGAACAATTGAGCAATAGATGTGGCCTCTAGAGTGCTCAAATAAATTTCTTTAATTTGACCTACTGACCTAGTTTATAACTCAATTTCAACCTCATTCGATATTTCATTCTGACCAATTTTCATGTCAATTGAGCATGAAATGTGGCCTCCTGAGTGCCCGCAAGGTATTTCTTTAATTTGACCTTGTGACCTATATTATGACTCCAGGTGACCCAATTCTGAACTCATCCTAGATTTCATCAAGACAAACATTTCAACCAATGTTCAAACCAAATAAGCAATAAATGTGGCCTCTAGAGTGCCCACACAGTATTTCTTTAATTTGACCTTGTGATCTAGTTTATGACCCAAGGTGACCTACGTTCAGACTCATGCGAAATTTTATCAGGACAAACATTCTGAATAACTTTAAAGTCAATTGAGCAACGAATGTGGCCTCTAGAGTGCCAACAATATACTTCCTTAACATGACCTAGTGACCTAGTTTATGATCCCAGGTGACCCAAATTCAAACTCGTCCAAGATTTCATCGAGACAAACATTCTGACCAATTTTCAAGTCAATTGAGTTGAAAAATATGGCCTCTAGAGTGCCCACAAGGTATTTCTTTCATTTGACCTAGTGACCTTGATTAAGACCCAAAGTAACCCAAATTCAAAGTCATCACAGATTTCATCAAGAAAAACATTCTGACCACATTTCAGGTCAAATGCACAAGAAATGTGGCCTCTAGAGTGCCCACAAGGTATTTCTTTAATTTGATCTAGTGACCTAGTTTATGACCCCAGGTGACCCATTTTCAAAACTCATTGAACATGTTGTGCTCCAATGGGCTAACAAACTTAGTACAGGTGGACTAGGAGATAATACATACCAAATATCAAAGCTCTACGCCTTCCAGTTTTAAAGAAGAAGAATTTTAAAGTTTTCCTTCTTTGTTCCTATGTTCGAAATTGTGACCCCCGGGGCGGGGCCAGTTTTCACCCCAGCTGGTTTATTTGAACAGATTTGGTAGAAGTCTACTAGGAGATACTACATGCCAAATATCAAAGCTCTATACCTTCCAGTTTCAGAGACGAAGAATTTTAAAGTTTTCCTTCTTTGTTCCTGTGTTCGAACTTGTGACCCCCGAGGTGGGGCCAGTTTTGTTTCCAGGGGCATCATATGAACAAACTTGTTAGAGGTCCATTAGGAGATACTACATACCAAATATCAAAGCTTTACGCCTTCCAGTTTCAGAGAAGAAGAATTTTAAAGTTTTCCCCCTTTGTTCCTATGTTTAAACTTGTGACCCCCTGGGCGGGGCTAGTTTTGACCCCAGGGGCATCATATGAACAAACTTAGTTAAGGTCTATGAGGAGATACTACATACCAAATATCAGAGCTCTACGCCTTCCAGTTTCAGAGAAGAAGAATTTTAAAGTTTCCTTCTTTGCTCCTAAGTTCGAACTTGTGACCCCCGGGATGGGGCTAGTTTCGACCCCAGGGGCACCCTATGAACAAACTTGGTAGAGGTCCATGAGGAGATACTACATACCATATATCAAAGCTCTACACCTTCCAGTTTCAGAGAAGAAGAATTTTAAAGTTTCCTTCTTTGCTCCTATGTTCGAACTTGTGACCCCCAGGGCGGGGCCAGTTTTGACCCCAGTGGGTTTATTTGAACAAACTTTGTAGAGGTCCACTAGGAGATGCTACATACTAAATATCAAAGCTCTATGCCTTCCAGTTTCAGAGAAGAAGAATTTTAAAGTTTTCCTTCTTTGTTCCTATGTTCGAACTTGTGACCCCCGGGGCATCATATGAACAAATTTGATAGAGGTCCACTAGGAGATGCTACATACCAAATATCAAAGCTCTACGCCTTCTAGTTTCAGAGGAGAAGATTTTCAAATATTTTGCATTTTTTTCCTTTTTGTTGCCATAGCAACTAGAGTTAAGGGTGGAATTCAATTCTTTGAACAACTTTGGTAGAGCTTCACCCAAGGAACATCCCTGCCAAGTTTCATCAAGATTGGCCCAGTGGTTTAGGAGAAGAAGATGTTTAAAGAAATTGTTGACAGACGACAGACGACGGACATAGGGCGATCACAATAGCTCACCTTGAACACATTGTGCTCAGGTGAGCTAAAAAAACTGTTGCAAATTAAGTTACTAATAATGACACAAGACAGAAATGATGATGTTCACCCAACAGATTAATGGCATGGCAGGTGATCTAAATGGGTGGTCCTACTTTATCCCCAAATCCAACAGATCAAAACTTTGTTTGCTGTTGTATAATAATTGTGTAGAACACAGTCCCAAAACTGAGACAAAAAACTTTTGAAAACATAGTGGGAAAAGGAGAAAATGGTGTTAAAGCATTTTCTCCTTTAATCTCAAAGTTTTCTAACTTTACAAAGAAAAAGCCAACCACTTAAGTCACACTTAATTTGGGTCCTGCAAGTTGTCAATTTGGATCTGTCTAAAATTTTTTTGTTCGGTAAAGACATTAACAAATACATGTATTTCACTTCACTTTATTTAGGATATCTCCGTAACTTACCCTTCTAAATTCTTTTACATCTACCTCTCCATCTCCATTGATATCAAACATTCGAAATGCTATCTCAAAATTTCTGGGCGGAGCTGAAAATTAATCGGACAATACAAGACCATCATCTGGATTAAAAATAACCTAACATCAATAAGCTTTTGAAAGACATATCATCAACTTATAACAAGAGGGCCAAGATGGCCCTGGATCGCTCACCTGAATTTTTGAGAGGACCATAGCCAATTTTTTTTTGAAGTACTGAAATTTTGGAAACAAAATCATTATTTTGCCATGCAATTTTGAAAAGGTCACCTGTAAAAATCATTTCAAAATCTGTCACCACCCCTACAATCATCACTACAGCCATGTTTTTGATGAATCAGAATTCTGCACATAAACTTTGGGATAGGTCACCCAAGAACCATTTCTTGAACAAGAGCACATGCCCGATAGTGGCTAAAAATATTAAGTCGAACAAGAGCACTGCATGCGGGTGCCAACAATTGGCTGTTGGGTGCTGGATAGTAAGTTAAAATTCTAAGTCAAAAAAGGGACATAATTTGGACAAAATGATTTTAGAGTTATCTGTCCTTGTTGTATGGGTTACTCTTTTACTGGTGAACAATTATTCCAAGTTTCAAGTACATGTGTTGAGTGGAAGCCGAGATATAACAAAATGTCAAAGTTTTTGCACAACGACAATGCAGACGACGACAACAGGGCTATGGCAATACCTCAATGTTTTCTTCAAAAACAGCCGAGCTAAAAAAAGGGGCATAATATAAGGATCATTTCTGTGAAATCATTTCAAAATCTGACGAGCGGTTTCAGAGAAGAAAAGTATTTCAAAGAATCTCTTTAAGTGAATACAGTGCAAAGAGGCGCCCCCCCCCGCAACGTTTTTTGACGGATGAAAATTTCGCAGACAGCTTTTGAAAAGGGTCACCAGAGGAACATTTCTGTGAAATTATTTCAAAATCTGACCAGAGGAGGAGATTTTTAAAGAATTTCTTAGAAAATTCCATTTGGTTGCCATGGCAACCAGAGTTTTTGATGGAATCAAATTCTGTGAACAATTCTTAAAGAGGACCTCCCAAGGAACATTCCAGCCAAGTTTGGTCCACATTGGCCCAGTGGTTTAGGAGAAGAAGATGTTTAAAGAATTGTCAACACCGCTGGACGCAAAGAGCCCCCCCCCCCCACCATGGCCATGTTTTTCAATGTATCAAAATTTCACGAACAGTTTTTGATAAGGGTTACCCAAGGAACATATCTGTGAAATTATTTCAAAATCTGACCAGCGGATTCAGAGGAGAAAATTTTTAAAGAATTTGTTAGAAAATTATAATTGGTTGCCATGGCAACCAGAGTTTTAGATGGAATCAAATTCTGTGAACAAGTTTGAAAGAGGACCTCCCAAGGAACATTCCAGCCAAGTTTGGTCCAAATTGGCCCAGCGGTTTAAGAGGAGATGTTTAAAGAATTGTTGACACCACACTAGTGCTAAGAGCTCCCCCCCCCCACCACGGCCATGTTTTTCGACGTATCAAAATTTCGCGAACACTTTTTGAAAAGGGTCACCCAAGGAACATTTCTGTGAAATTATTTCAAAATCTGACCAGCGGTTTCAGAGGAGAAGATTTTTAAAGAATTTCTAAGAAAATTCCAATTGGTTGCCATTGCAACCAGAGTTTTAGATGGAATCAAATTCTGTGAACAAATTTGAAAGAGGACCTCCCAAGGAACATTCCAGCCAAGTTTGGTCCAAATTGGCCAAACTGTTTAGGGGGAGAAGATGTTTAAAGAATTATTGACGACGGACAACGCACGACAGACACAGGGTGATCCTAAAAGCTCCCCTTGAGCACGTTGTGCTCAGTTGAGCTAAAAATGGAAACAACTGGAAAGTATTTGGTGAAAATAACATTTCTTCATTCAGTGATAGGGAAAACATCATGGGAAAAGGTTTAATTGCTTGTTAGATGTACCGTTTCCTACCTTACTGTCTGTATCATTTCAAGCAGACTATTTACTTTTCTTCAAATAAATCATCTGGGTTTCAAATGTTATTAAAGTGCTGGATTACATTTTGAAAAAAAAAAACAGTATTATAATTATATAGATATATAACAAAGACTGAATATACATGCATGATTAAACAGGTAGACCAGGTATTGGCCAACCCTTTAACACACAATCACAACTTTTAACGACCCTGAAAAAGAAACCTTTTGAAAACATTGTAGGAAAAGAAGGAAATGCTGGTAACCAGCATTTTCTTCTTTCCTACAATGTTTTCCACCCTTTCAAAGACAAATTTCATGTTTTGAGTAACATTTAATTTGCTGTATGCAAATATTTTCAATTAGGACCAGGCTAAAATTTTGAGGTGTGGTAAAGAGTTACCGTAAATTACCTAAGCAGGAGTTGAAATGAATTTTGCAGTGTGAAATGTTTCAGTTATTCTAGGTGATTGAGCATGTGAGAAAAAGTAGTTTGCAATGCTTTTCAGATGAAAAGTCTTGAATTTTTCAATCTATCATATGCTTTACATCCCTTCACCTGGGATGGGTCAGTTAATTAACCCTTTACCACACAATCCTGACTTAACCCTTTACCACACATCATAATTTTAGACTTATCCATTTTAAGAGAATATACAGACCACAATTGAAATATAGTATTTGTCTTTGAAGAGGGAGAAAACATTGTCAGACAAGAGGGCCATGATGGCCCTAAAGTCGCTCACCTGACTCTTTTGACCAAATTAATCCATTTTCTATTGTACACAAGTTTTTCTAAGATTTGACCTTTTGACCTAGTTTTTAACCCAACATGACCAATTATTGTATTGGTCTGAGATATCACTAAGACAAACATTCTCACCAATTTTCAAGAGTTTTTTTGAGTTTAGTTGCCATGGCAAGCAGAGATTTTACTGAATTGAAACTATTGGGATCACATTAGTGTTGGGCAATCGGTTTGAAATCACAATCGATCATTGGTTTTTAATTGGAAGGCCAAACCAACTGATCATCAATTGTATCATTGATTTCTTAGAATTTATTACAGTACAATATATAATATAAGCTAGCCTACTTGTTTGCTCTTTATAAATGACTCATTATTACTGCTTCAAAATGTATTCAAATTTGTATAACTTTATACATGAAGATATTGGTTTTTTGTATTTCAAAAAAATTAAAGGAAATAAATATATGCATTGAATTCTTTACACTTCACCTTGTAAATCATATACCAATTTTATGTTTGATCAAACCAAGTGTTCAAACCTTTTGAAAAGATATAAATATTTCAGTTTCAGAGATCAAATTTCAAACACTGACATTTTTGTTTGTTTGTTTTTTTTCCTTCCTTTTTTGTGTTTGTGTATGTTGTTGTTGTTTTCAGTTTGAAAGAAACCTATAAAATCAATTTTCATGCTCTATCCCTAAATAAAATTGACATACTGACCAGACTGACTGCTAAATACAACAATATAACTTTGTTGGATGGCCCTGGCTGAGCCAATTGGCGAAAGGTTTTAAGTACCTCAAGCCCAAAGTGTTGTACAAAACATATGCAATGGATCATAATTTTTCATAAATGACAGAGATACGACAAAAAAAGCCTTGCAAGCTGCAGTTAAGTTTGAATTGGCCTGTCTTGGTTTATTCTGCAAGTTGCTAATGCGAACAGGTTTGTACATCACCTTTGTTGGCGTATGTTTTTTTACGAAGTCTGCACACAGCTTTGGTCAAATCAAGATTGCCATTTCATTAAAGGCAATGTCTTTTTCTCATCCCTGACGCATGCATAACAACATTCCTTTATAGGACAGATTTTCGCTGCAACCTGGGAATTTCTAAATCACGCTCAAAATCAAACATGTCCTAGATCTTCTGTTCAATTCAAATATGGTTATGTTTAATTAAAAAATGAAGGAGCTAGAGAGTAAACAAAGTTAAATTAAGCAATTTTTCAAAATTCAAGTGCAAATCACTGCGGACATACTGGTCCAATCATGCTCAAAATGGAACTCATCCGAGATTTTACGATCGTGGAAATTCTCTTCAAATATGATTAGGTTTGGTGAAAAAGTGAAGGAGCTAGAGAGTAAACAAAATCAAATTAAGCAAATTTTCAAAATTCAAGGGCAAATCACTGCCGACATACTGGTCCAATCATGCTCAAAATGGAACTCATCTGATGATTAGGTTTGGTGAAAAAATGAAGGAGCTAGAGTGTAAACAAAGTCAAATAAAGCACTTTTCAAAATTCAAGGGCAAATAACTCAGGACATACTACCCCAATCCCGCTCAAAAGGAACTCATCTGACATCTTATTGTCATATATATTCTGTTACAATATGATTAGGTTTGGTGTACATTAATTATGTTAAAATGTGATTAGGTGTGAAGAAAAAATGAAGGAGCTAGAGTCTAAATGAAGTCAAATTCAGCAATTTTTCAAAATTCAAGGGCAAATAACTCTGGACATACTACTCCAACCACGCTCAAAAGGAACTCATCTGACATCTTATTGTCAAATATATTCTGTTAATATATGATTAGGTTTGGTGAAAAAGTAAAGGAGCTTAAGTGTAAACACAGCAAATTTAAGCGATTTTTCAGATTCACAGGCAAATAATTATGGACGTACAGGAAAATCAAGGATCCCACAACATAGGCAAACTTCCATCCAACGTCCATAATTCAAGGTATTTTGGTAGATGTCTACCAGACGATGCTAAATGCAAAATATGACAGTTCTAGCTCTTACGGTTCAGGACAAGATGATTTTCTAAGATTTCCTGCTTTATCTCTTTGTAAAATCCTGAACCCCACAACAGAGGGCCAATTTCATCCCTGGACCAAAATTTGTAGCATTTTGGTACAGATCCACTAGACAAAGCTACAACCCAAATATGAAAGCTTTAGCCTTTACGGTTTGGGACAAAAAGATTTTAAAAAAATTTCCTTCGTTATCTCTATGTAAAATCTGGGAACCCACAACATAGGGCTCATTATGACACTATGGTTATAATTTGAAGTCTTTTAGAAGGGGTCCACCAGACAATGCTACATGCTATATATGAGAGCTCTAGCCCTTAAGGTTCGGGACAAGAAGATTTTTAAAGATTTCCTTTTTTATCTCTATGAAAATCCGTGACTCCACAACAAAGGGCCAATTTCCACACAAGGGCCATCATTTGAAGTATTTGGGTAAAGGTCAACTAGATGATGCTACATACCAAATATGAAAGCTGTAGCCCTGAGGATTTAGGACAAGAATATTTTTAAAGATTTCCTTCTTTATCTCTATGTGAAATCCGAGACCCCACAACATAGGGCCAATTTCCATACCAGGGCCATAATTTGAAGTATTTTGGTAGAGGGTCACTAGATGATGCTACATGCCATATATGAAAGTTCTAGCCCTTACAGTTTGGGACAAGAAGATTTTTAAACTTTTTTCTTTCAGTTGCCATGGCAACCAGAGTTCTTCATGGAATTCAAATCTTTGAAGTATTCTGAAAGTGCATCATCTAAGGATCATTTCTGTGAAGTTTCATTGAAATCTGTTTGCCTGTTTCATAGGAGAAGATTTTTTAAGTAATTGTTCACGGACGGACGGACAGACGGACGGACGGACATACAGACGGCTGGATGCCGGACGGTGATCGATCACAATTGCTCACCCTGAGCACTATGTGCTCAGGTGAGCTAAAAAGGAGAAAATATTGATTACCAGCATTTTCTTCTTTTCCCACAATGTTTTCAGAAGGTGACTTTCTCAGGGTCGTTAAAACAAGGGATTGTGTGGTAAAGGGTTAATGACTCTGAAAAAAAGAGCTCCATGAATACAATGTAAGAAAAGGAGAAAATGCCAGTAAACAGCATTTTCTCCTCCTGCAATGTTTTTATACCTTTCTAAGACCATTTTTTGACCTTTGAGCCACCTTTAATTTGCCATCTGCAAATGCTTTAGATTTCGACAAGTCTAAAATTTTGGTGTTTGGTAAAGGCTTTAACTCTATACCACACAACAAAATTTTAGACTTGCCCAAATTCAAAGCATTTGTAGATGACAAATCAAAGGTGACTCAAAAATTAATATTTGTCTTTGAAATGGTAGAAAACAGTGTGGGACAAAGAGAAAATGCTGGTTACCAGCATTTTCTCCATTTCCCATATTTTCAAAACCTTTCTCAGGGTCTCTAAAAGTCAGGATTTTGTAGGAAAGGGTTAAGTATATTCCTGTCTCTGTCTTAGTGGTATATCTATATCAGCATATTATAATAACAAGAGCACAAATATGGCGCTGTATTGTTCTACTGGCTTACAGGCAAGAGGGCCATAGTTGATATGGACAGAGACATTCATTTATCAGAAATCTGCAATCAATGGAATACTTATAGAGAAAGTATACAAAGTCCTGTTTTCTTGCCATCGTAACTTGAGTTCTATGAAGAATCAAGCTCTTTGATGGAATTATGAAGAACACCAAATCAGGATCATTCCTATGAAAGTTTGGTCAAAATACATCCATTTGTCAAAGAGGATGTTATATGGATGAATAGCCACACTGACTAACAACACACTATGGACAACCAGCCACAGCCATGACCTCAGGTCACTAGCCTTCATCTAGTGGGGCAAAAAATAAAATAGGTGAAATCACAGCATCAATCTAGAAATTTCGCTTAGAATAAATTGTTCCTATACCTTTGACAATAACATAAGAAATGAAAAATTTACACAAAAACTTATGTGCTTTACACACAGGCAGATATAAGAGTATACAATATGAAGCCAGACAGAAGAATAACTTACTAGATAACACTGTCAATAAGAACACATAGTCGGAGAAACCAATCAGTCCACATTCTCCAAGCTTGTTGAAGATACTGTCTGGTTCAATGTCCAACTCTAACTTGTCAAGCTAGAAAAATAAAATAGAATTTTCATTTCAATTAACTTTCTACCAAAATAACCCTGCAGAAAATGGCTTTTGCAAACATTGTAGTACGAGTAAAAGGACTAACATTTTCTCCTTTTTCCTATATAACTTTCTACCCTTTCTAGGGTAAGTCCAAACCTCAGAGCCCCATTTTATTTGTCGTCTGCATGTTCTTTCAATATAGACTAGTCTAATGTTGTCATCAGGCAGAGTTATGCCTATGATAACAAACTCTTTACCAGATGACAAAGAGTATAAAACCACGATAGAGAAAAACACTTGTTACCAGCATTTTATCCATTTCCCAGTGTTTTCAAAAACCTTATTTGTCAGGATTATTAGACAACGGATTGTTTGGTAAAGAATTTTAATCTCCATCGAAAAGAAAAAAGTTTTATGCCTAAATATCAAGTTAGAAAATATTTTACTGGGACTTCTACTGTCAAGCTCATGCATGCCTTTAAATGTTATATGGCAGAAATTGAAAAAGATTTGGCTTATTGGTAAAAACAAGGAATTTTGTTGCAACCAATTTTGCTTAGCCCTTTACCACACAATCCTGGGTTTTAACAAACCTAACAGAGAGGCTTTTGAAAACACTGTGAGAAAAGGAGAAAATACTGGTAACCAATGTTCTCTACCCTTTCAGAGGCAGATCCAATTATTTTAGTCAAAACTGAATTGTCATCTGCAGATGCTTTCAATTTGAACAAGTCTAAAATTATGTAGTTTGATAAAGGGTGAGGACAGTCCTAGTCATTAGTAATTTGGAAATTTAAATACATTTTCCAAAATGTCATTATCTGCACTAAATCTTTCATCTTTCTGTATTTACCACCCTAGGGTAAATTGCTTATGAAAACAATGTAACGGATAAATGCAGTAAATGCAGTAACCCAACTTTTTCTTCTTTTCTATCACTTTTCTATCCTATCAAACCCAAATCCTATCATTTGGGTCACATCTTAATTGTTATCATAAAATGTCTTCAATATATAAATGGATCTAAAATTTTGTCTTCTGTCAAAGAGTTAAGGGTATGCGAAGATGAAAAAACAAATTGATGAACATAAGGATCAAGGCAGCAGCAACTCTACCCTTGCTTGAGATCTTAACAAGTAAAAATAACCAAAATATCCCATATAAAACAATCTAAAAAGGTAAAAAAAAATGTGGCACAACATATTTAAATCATACACACTTCTTTAGTAAAACATGTAAACAAAATTGTTTATTGACAAAATGAAATTGCCGTTGAAAAATTTTTATTTCATAATGCATTGACTGTATCGTGATCAAAACTATCAAACAGTATCAAAAAACTATTAATTAACTAAATAAAGTTTGGTCCATGTGTTATTTCTGCACCCCCCTTGAACACCAAATAAAAAGGATATATTCAGTAGAATTTCAGATTTTTGTGGTCATCTGTCTGTAAGACAGAGCTGATCTCAGACATGACAACATACTCTGTGCAGTCTGATCTTGACACTGACCAAATGCAACTATTTCACCTTTAGTGCAGAAAAGGTTACACACAGTATAATTAGAATGCCTTTCTACATAATAATCTATATGGTGGTCAAATTTCCTAATACTACTTTCATACTTTTTGAATTTCTACCGATATAATAAAATTATCTACTACTTCATACATTTACGATGGCTTTGCAAAAAGAAGAAAAGTGATTGGAAGAAAAAAAACCTAAATGAAAAAATATTTAGAAAATAGCTAAGTTCTAATACAAGTTGTAAAAACAGCTATATTTACTAATGGTTTACTGAATTAAAAATAAAAATCTATAACTCCTAAAAGATTATCACGTCACAGGGTTTTCACAAAAACAGCAACTACACTTGATAAACATAAGTGTATTTCTAAGAAATAATAAAAATATTAATAACACGTTAATGAACACTTCAATCTTATTAGTAGCAGGTTTAAACTGAAGAGTCTGTGACTTAAGACTAAACCTTTACCAAATAAATACATGTTTCAACAGCCCTGCAGAAAAAAGCTTTTGAAAAACATTGTGGGGAAAGCAGAAAATGCTGGTAACCACCATTTTCTGCTGTCCCCACAATGTTTTGTATCTTTTCAAGACAAATTCCATTCCTAGAGCCAATAATAAAATGTCTCAAGATATTTTCAATTTCTATGTGTCTACAGTAACTGTTATGTCAAGTGGTAAAGAGTTGAAATATTTTACTATTCATTACATAATGAAAGCGTGTGAAAATATTGCAAGAAATCCAGCAATTGCTTCCTACATGCAATTTGCTCCTTTCATCCAAATGTCTTTAATATCAATGAAAAACAGAGACTTCAAGTATTTCTCCATTGGGTCATTTGCTCTTGGATTTATATATCTGAAACTAGCTTTATTATATTAGTTTAATGGTGACTGAGAGACTAGGGTAGAGTTGTGATGTCAGTTCCAAATGTGATAGCAAGAGATTTTGTAAAAGTTGCAAAGAATGAGCAAAACAGACAATCTAAATTTGACAACTAAATTGTTCCTTAACTCTTTACCACATACCTGGTAACAAAATTTAGACTTGTCCTAATTGAAAGCATGTATAGACAACAAAAATAAACGTGGATCAAAATGATTACTTTTGTCTTTAAAAGGGTAGAAAACATTGTTGGAAAAAGAAAAAATGCTGGTTACAAGCGTTTTATTCTTTTCCCACAATGCTTTAAAAAGATTTCTACCTCAAGGGAATTAAAACTTGACATTGTTTGGTAAAGGGTTATGACAAATGGTAGAAATGCTTCACAGTGAACTGAAGATTACTTTGGACCCACATATGAACAAACCAACTGATAAGACTCTGTGACAGACAGACCAACTGAACTGATAATTTCTTTACCAAACATAAAAATTTAAGATTCATCCATTTTAAAAGCATTTGCAGACAATCTATTGTGGCTCAAATTTTTAGGTTTGTCTCTGACAGGGTAGAAAACTTAGGGCAAAAGGGAGAAAATGCTTGTTACCAGCAATTTCTCCCTTTGCCACGATGTTTTCAAAAGCCTTTTTCCTTTAGGTCAGTAACACTCAGTATTGTTTGGTAAAGGGTTATACAAATTCAACTTACAATCAATGCCAGGGATAAAACAATACAGCTTTACCAGTCATAGCCCTGAATCAACAAGGTAGCTTTATGAAAATAATCATACATACCAGTATGTCACTTATTCAACATTATTTTCCAGAAGCTATAATCATTGAACATTGTCTAAACTATACTGTCTTCTGAATCTTCATAAAACCAGATAACATTTTCTAATGAATGATAGCCACGAAATTAGCCAAAAGACACATAAAAAAAACTA
The DNA here is from genome assembly GCA_946811185.2 of Hippopus hippopus. Classification (NCBI taxonomy): domain Eukaryota; kingdom Metazoa; phylum Mollusca; class Bivalvia; order Cardiida; family Cardiidae; genus Hippopus; species Hippopus hippopus. The sequence goes on from OX328096.1 coordinate 14,326,114, forward strand.
TGAACAAAAACTGGCACAATCAACACATGTATTCTTTATACGGAAACGAAAAATTCAAAATGAACATTCCAATAATATTCACATGCCTGAAACACAACTATATGTAGCTGTACTATTTTCCTTGGCATTTACATCATAAGTTAAAGATACAATACATCACGGAGATGCATTAAGCTCCCTTTTGCCACAGCATGGCTCATTAATCATTAAATTGCGAAACACAGTAATGTCCATCAGACTGTATACCAGCTATTGCATTCAGAGATGTAAGTAGGAGCAGTCTAGAAAGTTAACTCTTTATCACACAATCACCAGTTTTAATGACCTTAACTCATTACCAAACGACAAAATTTTAGGTTTGTCCAATTCGAAAGCATTTGCAGACGACAAGATAAAAGTGACTGAAAATTTGAAATTTGTTTTGTGAAGGGTAGAAAACATTGTGGGAAAAGGAGAAAATGCTGGTTACCAGCATTTTCTCATTTTCCTACAATGTTTTCCAAAGGCTTCTTTCTCAAGGTCGTCAAAAGTAGGGATTGTGTGGTAATGGGTTAATAAAGAAAGCTTTTGAAAACATAGTGGGAAAGGAAAACATGCTGGTTACCGGAATTTTCACCTTTTCCAACTCTATTTTCTACCCCATCAAAAACAAATTCCATCATTTGAACCACATTTAAATTTACATCTGCAAATGCTTTGAATTTGGAGCAGTCTAAAATTTTGTCATTTGGTAAAGGGTTAACAGATATTAGAAGACTAGACAGAGAAAGTTTAGGGAGACAAAAAATCTAAACTCGTGAAAAAAGGTTACCCCAACAATGCTGGATACCTTAACCCCTTGACAAATGATTCAGCGTTTTTGTGTGCCAGAGGAAGTATACTTCTGAAGATATTGTGGAAAGAAAGGAGAAAAATCTCCTTTTTCTGTAATTTTTTCTATCCTTTCAAGGACATATCTGATCATTTCAGCCACATTCAGTTTTACATCTACACATCCTTTCAATTTTGAAGCCTGGTAAAGAGCCAAGGTGCATTAGAGAACAATGTAGATCAAGATCATGCTGCAGAGAATTACAAGTCTAAAGCTAAATGTACTCTGGCATTTTGTGACATACAGGCGACAGCTACAGTAAACTAGCAATCCCAAGGCTTTTTTTTCATCAGTTAATAACTCTTAACCACACAGTCCCGAGTTCTTACGACCCAGAGAGAGAAGGCCTTTGAAAACAATTTGGGAAAAGGAGAAAATGCTGGTTACCAGCATTTTCTCCTTTTCCAAACTGTTTTCCATTCTTTCACAGACAAATTCCACTATATGAGCCACATTTAATTTGTCGTCTGCAAGTGCTTTGGATTTGGACAATTCAAAAATGTTGGCATTTGGTAAAGAGTTAGTATTCAACAGAATTTAATGGACAGATTTTCTTTTATTATTGGTTACATTGGCCAGATTTATTTATCTTTTTACTTTTTAATGTGGCTGCTCAACATTAGTAAATGGAAAAGAAAAGAACAATGAAGAAACTAGAAACTGGGAGATAAGTTAGACAAAAAACAACTCAAACAAACAACTTCATGTAAACCACATCATGTCAAAAAGACTTAATTCTTCTGTGGACATTGTCAAGACAGATATATACAAAAAAAATTATTTGTACAGTGTACAAATGAACACTCAAGCAAAATTAAACATAATGCAGTATATTAACTCTTTAGAATACAAATATAACCTCTGTTGTAAAAAAGTTTATGAGAACTGGAGGAAGGAGAAATTGCTTTTTACAAGCCATTGCCCCATTGCCAAAAATATTTGCCTCTTCAAAGGTTATTTTTTCCTTCCTGTAACTCTTTCAACAAAAAATAAATTATCTCAACTTTTTTTTTGAAAGCTGAAAATACAATCCACTGAAACTCAGATTTTCATCTGATAGGCTTGACCAAGCAAGCAGATAGTATAGATCTAAGGTCAGTCTGATCTTGATTTATGTCTCGTGTTTTTGCATATGGCACTGAGAGAATTAATTATGTCTTGTTTAATATCACTTTCATGAGCAGTTAAAAATACCCTCTGAAATAATGAGTTAAACCAACTTTCAACTTTTATGAAAAATGTTTAGACAATTCCACAGAAAAGTTAGCCCATGACAAACCTACACTGGTTCACTATCAACCTACCATCTGTTTTTTCTGCAAATAAAACCATTGAAATTTTTACATAAGTCCAACAACTTAAAGAAGGTTAATGTATATGTTACAATATCCCATAACTAATGACACCATGATCATAATTTTTTTTAAGTCAAATTTCATAAATTTTTCATTTCAAGCCATTTCTTTACATGTCAGAATGTCATCAAACATGTCATATTGCAGAAATTAACAACTGCCGGTCTGATAGAAAAAGTATGCGACAAGAAATGGAAAAAAAGTTTCTAGAAGTCCAAAAACTTTTGTGATTTCTTGCAAAGTTTGCATTGAGGTAGTGTTTGGTTATTTACTTGTCTTCATTGAAAAATTTTTCCAGCCCCTAATAAGTCTACACTGTATTCCCTATAAATGGAAGAGGTGTGATACAATCTAAGTTCTCTGTGGAACTTTTAATGATGACAAGTACATGACCTAACACCGCCTCAATGCAAACTCTGCAAGAAATCTCAATCCATTCACACACTCAGTCATTTTAGCATTCACTGCTTGCAAAAGTCTCATATGACAAGCAAGGAAAAGCATATACCTATAACACACAATCCAATGTCTACTGTGATCCTGGAGAAGCTGGACAATGACACCATCATAAGAGGCCCTTTTCTCCCTGTCTGTTTTTTACCCTTTCAACGACAATTCCTATCATTTTAGCAACATTATGTTGTCTGCAGAACTAATGCTTTCAATATCAATGAATCTAAATTGTTTCCTCTGGTATAGAATTGAAGAATTTGTCAACATATCACTAGAATCCTGATTGAAATAAGTTATAACCCAATATTCACAATCACACACACACAACACTTCAGCACTAGACCATACCATATTCAAAATCACACACTCACTCCAATCAACTAAGTCGTAGACCATCCTATATTTACAAACGAACACACACATAAAAATAGTACCTCATGAAAATTTCTCTGGCACCAATTTTAGTCTGCCTCTGTGCCAATTTTTTACCAGATCAAAGCTTGACACAGAAGATTTCTTTAAAAAAACTTACTGTACAAAACAAGAGGGCTATGATGGCCTTACACTGCTTACCATGTGATGTGGAGGTCTACGCCAGCTTTTAACCTTTTACCAAACAATCCCATGTTTAAATGACCCTTGGTAAAAAGCCTTTTTGAAAACATCGTGGGAAAAGGAGAAAATGCTGGTAATGCAACATTTTCTCCTTTACTCACAATGCTTTCTACTCTATCCAGGACAACTTCCACCATTTCAGCCATCTTTGTCATCTGCAAATACTGTCAATTTGGACCAGTCTACAATTTTGTTGTTTGGTAAAGAGTTAAGCATGGTTTTTGAGCACTGCAAAATTCAACCTCTTTCTTTAAAAAATCTGATGCATATGGAGGAGACTGCTTTGTCTATTATCACTACAGAAGTGCCAGCTTTACCTCTGACTTATAATACCAAATGTTGATGCTCATAGACAATAAGATATAACAGGGTGTGTGAACTCTTGAGGAGTGTTGAATGCAAGTGCATCCGTCTTGGACATATAGTTTCTGTATACACCTTCTATTGGTACAATTTTTGTACTTTTTACAGAATATAAAACTTTGTGATAATCTATGCACTCTTGAGGTTGAATGCAAATGCATCTGTCTTGGACATATTTTTTCTGATCACATCTTCTATTAGCACTATTTGTGTACTGTTGACAGGATATAAAACTTTGCGATAATCTTCGCACTCTAGAGAAGTGTTGAATGCAAGTGCATCTGTTTTGGATATTTTATTTCCGTACACATCTTCTAGTAGTAATAGAGTTGTACTTTTTTACAGAATTTAACAAGAGTGGCAAATTGTCGCAAGATACGCCTGTCCCACCGCCAGTTGTAGAGAGGGAATAATAATCGTAAAGGGCAGGTAGAGGAAGATAGTAGTGCAGCAGAAATCATGTAAGTGATTGAAATAGGCATGAATGTCTCCTCTAATGTTAAGGAAACATGCATATAAAGTTTCAGGTCATTCCAACATGAAAAGACAAAGTTATATTATAGAGAAGCATGAAAAGCTGTAAAAAAAAAATAATGAATAGGGAATAATTCCAAAAGGGCATTAGGTAAGGTTATGGCTCCAGTGCATTGCACTTTTTGTAACTGCAACAAACATATTTACCAAGTCTCAAGTCAATTTGACTTGAGGTGACAAAGTTCTGTTCCAGACAAGCAAGAAATACTGTAAAAATGAAGATCAAAGTGGAATTACTCAAAATGCGCACTAGGTAGAGTTATTGGTCTTGAGCACTGTACTCCGTAATATTGCAACAAACATGCATACCAAGTTTGAAGTCGTTCTGAATTGAGATGACAAAGTTATATTCCGGACAAGCACTAAATGCTGTAAAAATGCCGATCAAAGGGAAATAACTCAAAGACACCAAGAGGTAGAGTTACAATTCTTGCGCACTGCACTTCCAAATATTGCAACAAATAAGCAAAGGGAAATAACTCAAAGACAGCAAGAGGTAGAGTTATGGTTCTTTTGCACTGCACTCCGTATTATTGCAACAAACACAAATATTAAGTTTCAAGTCAATCGGACTGGAGATGACAAAGTTAAGCTCCTGACAAAGAACTGGACTGTAAAAATGAAGATCAAAGTGGAATTACTCAAAATCCGCGCCAGGTAGAGTTATTGTTCTTGAGCACTGTACTCCGTTATATTGCAACAAACATGCATACCAAGTTTGAAATCGTTCTGACTTGAGATGACAAAGTTATATTCCGGACAAGCACTAAATGCTGTAAAAAAGACGATCAAGCGGAAATAACTTAAAGACATCACGAGGTAGAGTTACAATTCTTACGCACTGCACTTCCAAATATTGCAACAAATAAGCAAACCACATTTCAAGTCATTCCTACTTAAGATGACAAAGTTATGCTCCGGACAAGCAAGAAATGCTGTGAGAATGAAGATCTATGGGGGAATAATTCAAAATTCATGCTAGGAAGAGTTATTGTTCTTGTGCCCTGCACTCCGAAATTTTTCAACAATCATGCATACCAAATTTGAAGATGTTCAGACTAAAAATGACAAAGTTATATTCCGGACAAGCAGAAAATGCTGTAAAAATGACGATCAAAGGGAAATAACTCAAAGACAGCACAAGGTAGAGTTATGGTTCTTTCGTACTGCACTCCGTATTATTGCAACAAACACAAATACCAAGTTTCAAGTCAATCGGACTGGAGATGACAAAGTTATGCTCCAGACAAAAAACTGGACACCAACCGCCCGCCCGCCCGTACGCCATGGGTGATCCCATAATACATCCCGTCTTTGACGGGCGTATAAAAATTTGTGATCAAAGCTTAGGTGACAATTACCAGTAACTGTCATAATTCAGGCCCATAGGAAGCAAAATATGATTGGGGAGGGATGGGGCACAACGACAGACCTCACTGTAGCTGACCTTCCACCTATGTCGGTGTGCACAATGATTGTTTACAACGGAGCATCTAGGAAATTCTTTAGCAGTCTAATTCTTTTTTAGGTAGATCTACATCTGCACGCAAAACTTGTTAACTCACTGTCTTATTTTTCTACTCAAGAAATGTAGATATACAGCCAAAGACTTAAGTTAGTACTTTGAGTAACATTGGCAAAATTATTGGGGAGGGAGGGGGAAAAGGATGAGTGCCCCCTCACCCCGTGTTCCTTTGGGCCTGTATTTTACATATATTAGTATCCTGTGCCCAAAAGTAGGACTTGCATCTCTGTTTGAAATCAATCTGAATTATTTAAATCTTTGACAGATGACAAAATGTAAGACTTGTCCAAATTAAAATCATTTGCAGATGAGAAATAGAATTTGGCTATAATGATTTGTTTTTGAAAAAGTAGAAAACATTGTAGTAAAAGGAGAAAATGCTGGTAACAAACACTATCTCTATTTCCCACCATGTTTTTTGTATCATTTGCAAGCGAAATCACATTCAGCCTTTCCCAAACAACAAAATGTTAGACTCACCTTAACTGAAATCATTTGTAGAGGACAAAATAAATGTAGCTGTAAAAATGGGATTTGTCTCTGATGCAGTAGAAAACATTTTGGGATAAGGAGAAAATGCTAGTAACCAGCATTTTCTCCCTTTTTCACAATGGTTTCAAAACCTTGATTTCCCAGGATTGTTAAAACATGGAATTGTGTGGTAAAGAGCTAGAACACGTTTGTTTTCTGCAAACGCCTTGAATCTAGACAAGCCTACAATTTTGTCATCTGGCAAAAGTCAGCTTTGTTCACATAGATGACCCAGTATTAAGTGCTTAATTTTTTTGTTGCTGTGATATGACTGAAATACTGTTAAAAACAACTCATTTTTTTTTTAACTTTGAATGCAACATTTGAGTAAACATCAAAAGAGATATTCAACAAAATTAAAGTGACAAAAGAATATGCCAGTTAAACAACAATCATGACATGCAGAAAGGGTTTCAAATACAGGGGCAATGTAGCAGGATCAAAAAGAGGCTGGACATCCAATAGTGGGCCTACAAATCATGGGGGTCAACCACACTGACTCAGTATTAGTACAGTTGTGAAAACTGAAATATTGTTTCTAACCTTTACAGTGCTAACTGAATGAAATGAAAATTTCAGATGATGCATAACCATGATTTATTTTGTCAACTGTTTGTCTTCTTTTGTGGCAATGCTTTCAGAAGTAGTGTGCTACATGATGCCAGTTTACACCTTTGCCATTATCAACTAGTCTTGAGCATGACATTAACAATATTGGCCCTAAAGTGCTCACCTGAGTAAAGTCATCTAGGGCTAATAAAATTGAAGAGATCCTGATTTTAATGATGTAAAACACAATGAGTATAAGTGATCTACTATTTTACCCCAAATGACCCAATTTCACACTTGTCCGCAATATCAACAAGACAAACATTCTGACCAAGTTTCAAGGGTATCAGGCTGAAAATGTGGCTTCTAAACTGCACACACAGTTTTTCTAAGATTTTGCCCAGTGACCTACTCTTATGCCAGAAACGACCCATTTTCAAACTTGTCTGAGATAATATAATCAAGATAAATACTCTGACCTAGTTTCATGACTATCAGATTGAAAATGAGCTCTAGACTATACACAAGGTTTTTCTAAGATTTGGACCAGTGACCTACTTTTTGACCCCACTTAAGCCAATTTCACACTTGTCCAAGATATCAAGTAAAACATCCTAATTGAGTTTTAAGATTATCAGGTTGAAAATTTGGCCTCTGGAGTGCACACAAGCTTTTTTCCAAGACTTGCCCTGGTTACCTACTTTTTGACCCCACGTGACCCAATTTCGAAAATGTGGCCTCTAGAGTGCACACAAGGTAAATGTTGACAACTGCAAGACGACGACGGATGCAAGAAACAGCACAATCACAAAAGCTCACCTTGAGCACTTCGTGCTCAGGTGAGCTGAAAATGAAAATAAGTCATTTGATGATAGTCTAATCTTGGTCAACACTTCCAATAAAATCAACTTAATAGAGATTGACAGTTTCTTAAACAGAGAATCATCCATTACTAAAATATTTACTCAACCTGCAACGGGATCCTGACTTTGATGAATATATCTCAAAAAGAATGTTTTATTTTGTATATGTCCATATGATGCAACCACTTCTGGATAAAAGGCCAATATGGGCCTTAATGGCCCTATGGCTGCCAAGAGTAAACAATGCAGATGTTAAGATGCATTTAAATTTAAATCATACCATTTAAGAGTATGTAAATTATTGTGAGGATGACAATCTGTTATTGTCCAATCAGTCCACTTGTTAGTTACTGGCAGAAAAATGAAATCTAAAACTAGGATAAAAGCTGCCAGGTCACTCTATCTTTTGTATTATTTTTACCTGATTTGAAAATTAATTCTTCTACCAAGGAAAAACACTTGGACTGACCTCACAATAACAGATTGTAATCTTCATAATAATTTCCATTTGTTTTAATGGAATTCTTGAAATTTAAATGCATTTTACCACCCAACTCTTTACTTGTGGCTGCTATTGGGCCTTTAACAGCTCCAATGGCCATGAATCAATGAACATGTTGAGAAACTGCCTTTAATAAAATGTGTATTTGATAAAAAGGCCATGCTTAATTGTGTAAAAGGGAAAAAATTACTGTTGAGCCATAGAAAATCAAACAGATGAAGAATATACCCAGTAAGTATATTCAACCATTTGGCCAGGAAGGCTTAGACTCTTTTTAAGCTCTTTCAACAGATTCTTTACTGAACTCATGTCATACCTTTGTGTGCTTTACTTTTTATCCTATGTTCAATTTTATACTGCTCATCATCCTACATAAATACTTGGGTTATCTTTATTTTCAAAAAGGTTAAGGCATTTGCTGGTTCAAGTACTTTGTTAAAGTTTAGAAACAGATTATGAAAGCAGACTTTACTTCGGAGGAAAGAAATTTACAACATCTTCCACCTTTATCATTTCAATAATTTTCAATGGCTCTTGATAGATTTTCAATTTCCATGGGGTTCAAGCATTTGATCGTACAAATTGTTCTTGCACATTTCAAAGCATCAAACTGAAGAATGCAGATCTGGTAAAACAAAATATTTTTTGACAGACTGAAATGCAGAAACATTCCTTGATATATGCTCTTTTGGCACTGACCAATAACTGAAAACATACCACTGCAGGTTTGACAATAATTTTGACAAAGATAAAAAAGGCTGGTTACAACAAAAAAATGGAATGTCTTTCATTGGTTGACAGTACTAAAATTGTCCTAACTGACCACACTGTTATGTCCACATAATTATTGTGCGAGTACATTGCTTACACCATAGTCCCCAACCTATCACTACTCCTGTACATATTTCTTAAGTTATACATGAAATAAACTATTTCATAAAATTCAAAATTTCTCTTTACAACCAAACCATTATGTAAGAACTTTGCTATCATCACAGCCACAATATACGGCTACTTCCTTTATGTTTCAGTGGTAAACGTAAAGTATTTACAAACCAAACTTAATCATTATGACTTTGCTATCACCCAGGTCAATGATTTCAGAAGATACCACTATTGCTTTTAACTTTTCTCTCATGATTGTGAACTGTTTACAAAACCAGAATAGCCCTTACTGACCAAACTGTTATGTCTACAAGTATTTTGCTTAATGTTCATACATGATGTTGATACATTAGGTAAGTACTTAGCTATCACCAAGGTTTATCAAGATACCACCACTGATTGTACTTCCCAAACATTCATTTAGTAAGGGTTGTTTTACTAAACACTACTATAACCTTTCTGTGCATTATAGTATGTTAACAAAGAAATTCTAATTATACAGTAAATTAAAATTTTCAGTAAATGCTTATGAAAGTTGTGAAACAGCCATATAGTACCAAAACTCTACACTGCCTACATATATGTACAGCAGGCTGAGTCTGGTGCTTATGTACATCCTGGACTGTCTTTGTGTTCATGAGAGCAGGAATCAGGATGGGAAGGTTTGAATGCTTCAGTAGGCCTCAAAAATTTAAACAAAGCACATTCATGTTGAACACTACTAAATATTAATACTTAGAGAGCTAAATAAATGAAAACGACAGATTCATTCAAAAAGGTTTTGATGTAACAATTGTATGGCTGTCTTTAATACACTTAATTCTTTACCCAAGGATAAAATGTTAGACTTGTTCAAACTGAAAGCATTTGCAGACGACAAATTAAATGGGGCTGTAATAATGGGAATTGTCCATGATAGGGTAGAAAACTTTGTAGCAAAAGAAGAAAATGCTGGTTACCAGCATTTTTTTCTATTCCAACAATTTTTTCAATATCCAGTTTTCTGAGCATCTTTACAATATGGGATCATTTGGTATTGGGTTAACAAAAATATCAAACATCATAGATCCAAGATCGCAAGCTGTATTCACCAACCAAACCAATTCTACTTCTAAACTCCACGAAAAGCCATATGATTGGCTAGGACATAATGTCTAAGCCAATTAGATGGCTAGTCTTAAATTCTAGAATGAAAACTGAATTAGGAAAAGTCATGTAATTGGTGAATAATTGCCACTGACTGCAGGTTCTGTGCCGCCTGATCTTGATCTAAACTGTCAACAGAAGCAATGAAAGCTGTGCTTTGCACTCTAACAGTTAAATTAATATGCCAATTTGAATACCACACATAAAAAAAGGAAAAGATGTGCAAGCTATAAGACTTACCATTGCCTGAAGATCATCCTTCTATCGAGTTGTTGGAGGAAAAAGTGGTAAATGTAAACTTATCATTATGTAGATTACAAATACAATGACAATACCAGTACTATCAGTACTTAAATCTGTTGTTGTTGTTTGCCTGTATATGATCACAGCTGTAACCAATTTTACAAACATGGTCTCATATTTTCTAACCCACTGATATCACTTATCATCATTTTTTTTTTTAATCTAAAGATCATTTATTAATGAAACAGACTTTTAACTCATAACAGACTCTGATATTGAAATGTCTATGCTGTTTCCACCAGAATGCATTACAATATACATGTACAAGTTGCAAATGGTGTAGATCCAAGATCAAATTGCACATTTCTTGTTTCTTTCTCTTACTCCTTGATCTGTAACGTAAAAGTAATAAACAACAAATCACTGTAACAGGCACGTGTCCCTCCTGGTTGATGCCATGTTCAAACCCGACTGACAGATCAACTCTGTCAGCATCACAAGCAAAAACAGGTTTTTGTGGATGGCATACATCAAGATCAGATGGCACGTTCTGTGCATTCTGAAGCTGATTCATACCATCTGCCTGTTTATTCAAACCTGTAAGATAGAAATCTTTCTAAGTTTCAGTGGAGGGTATTATCAGCTGTGCAAAGAGGTTAAGTAATATATTTGGCACTGACAGACTTAAATCTGAAACACCTTGGTAGAGGTAATGCTGTTAAAGCGAAAAACATGTATATGTATATTTTGGCAGTATTTTTTGGGGGGTTTGAGGCAGGAAATTTTTTTATTGATTTTTAGAACAAAAGAGTGCATAGGAGCCATTACAAGGCCATATCATCATATCTTATAATTCGAAGTATTTTAATTACCAAAAAACAGAAGTTCTTCCTGGGAAAAACAGAGATTTGGTGATCAACATATAGTGTAAAGGTCAGCCTATGAGGCATATAACTGAATGAAATGCAGCAAGCATTTATACAATTCATGTGCAATTAGTGTTCTCAATGCTTCACTAAAACTTCACTTCTATTTAAGGCTTTCTAAGAGCATTCTTAAAAGAGCTGAAATGCTAATTTACAAAATCAATGCAATTATTTTAGGCTGACTGCAGGCATACTACTTTTCCTATGTATGAAATCATGCAACTAGGCCATGAAACAGCTTTCATTTCAATGCTTGATTGCTGTTTGGACAAACTCTTTATCTTAAAACAGAACAGTCAACAACCCAATGGGCAATTTGATAACAACAACTAAATTTCTGTTAAATTTAGCAGTCTTATATTATATCATAAATAAGTGCAATTTTCCCAATTACCAAAGCACTACAAATGCCGATAAAAAAACATGTACATTCCAAAGGACTTCAATGAAAGCACATTCTTAAACACAAGTTCATTAGCTCAATAATTTTCAGTGATATACAGGGTATAATTATACTTTATACATAGTTAACTCTTTATCAAACAATACTGTGTTTATACAACCAAGAGGAAGAAGGCTATTAAAAACACATTGGAAAAGGAGAAAATGCTGGTAACTAGCGTTTACTCCTTTTCACACAATTTTTTGTACCTGCTACAGACAAATTCTTTTATTTGAGCCATATTTTATTAGTCCTCTGCAAATCCTTCAAGATGGACCAGTCATTTGATGATTGCAAAGATTGATTGACAGAATGGTGTGTTATGCAGCTTTCAACATTTATTTTATAGCATGGCAAAAACTCACTTATTTGCATATGTCTTGGTTTGCACCAATAAAAGGCAAAGGCTTTGAAGTGTCTTGCACAAGGACTTGCCCACAAAAAACCCAGAGCTTCTAAAGTGGCTCAAACCTAGGCCCAGGTTACAAGTCCTCCACTTTACCTCTGATCCAAACAGGGACCAAAATTGGTAAAAAGTTACACCTATTACAGATATGAGTAAAAATTCTCCAAAACAAACAATGCAGCAGCATTTCATTGCTTGTATGGGCAATCAGCATTTTTTCCTTTTCCCACAATGTTTTCTACCCTATCAGAAAAATACAGCCCTTTAGTACTTTTAGTACTGTCATCTGGAGTTACTTTCAATTTGGAAGAGTCAGCTGTTTTTTGGGAAATGTTTAACTCTTTACCAAATGACAAAATTTTAGACTGGTCCAAATTGAAAGCACTTGCAGATGATAAAATAAACGTAACTCAAAAATTGAAATTTGTTTCCAGCAGGGTAGAAAACATTGTGGGAAAAGGAGAAAATGCTGGTTACCAGCATTTTCTCCTTTTCCCACAATGTTTTCAAAAGGCTTCTATCTCAGGGTCGTAAAAACCAGGGATTGTTTGGGAAAGGGTTAACACACTAACTTCAGCAGACAAATCTTTCTCTGTTACAACACAAAATATTTGATAAAAACTTTTGCATTATGTACCTGTATTTAGACATTGATACTTTACCAGACATCCACATTTTGACCTTCTTGATTTTAAGGGCATTTACAGAGGAAAAATTAAGTATGGTTCAAATGATATTGGTCTGTGACAGGTTTGACTGTATTGCCACATTTTACTGTTTCTCTCATTTCTATATTGTCCTCAACCCTGTGTCCCACATTTAATTTGATAGGCAACATATTCAAACCAAACAAATGAAATGCGGCCCTGAAGTATATGTGAAATAGTGTAAAGCAAGAGGAAATTAATATGCAAAAAAAAAATATCATCCACCATTACTAAAGATTTAAGAAGCCATGTTTCAGAAGATATTTTAGGTAAATACCAGATATTAAGAAAATTGAAAAACTGTATGACAAAGACAAAAGACAATCATTCAATGTCTAAAGTTTAAAATGGAAAAATCTCTGATTATGTCAACCAATTTGTTTCCCAGTTGTTCAAAATGTTATAAATCCAACACATTACAACATAAGTACAATGTACCAGGTTTTATAAACCTGTTACACAGAGCTTTTATAAATATTGAGGTATATGGAGTAGCTACTTGTTACAAGCACTTGCTCCCTTTGTCCCATTGTTTTCCATATTGTTTAAAAAATGTTCTTTTATGTTTGTTATAAATAAGCCTGTAAAGTAATGGGATACAGATGTCACTGCATGAGAGGATTACAGTGTTTTCTTTTCTTGTGCATCACATATTCTAATTTTACTAACCTGTGGATCAAACTTTTGGAACTGGTCTAAACCCAATCCTGAAAAAAACAATAAATATACTCTTAAGAGCTACTGCTACTGGTAGATTTTGATGAAAAAAGAAATCTTAGTTAGATTTAGTTGGATGAAATCATAATTAATGTGATAGTTCAGTTTAATCTAGTGTAAAAATAAAGTCAAACTAAGCGCTGCATGCCAATGCCAATTCTTAGGTACAGCTGCTTTTTCAGAGAGAAATTTTTGCTGAAATAGGCATAACTCTTTACCAAACAACAAAATATCAGCCTTGTCTAAATTAAAAGCAGAAGCAGATGACAAACTGAATGTTACTCAAAACATGAAAGTTGTCCTTTGTAGGATGGAAATCATTGTGAGAAAAGGAGAAAATGCTTGTAACCAGCATCTTCTCCTTTTGTAACAATGTTTTTTATGCCTTTTTTCCCAGGGTTGTTAAAAAGATGGGATTGTGTGAAGGGTTGACTTTTTAACAAAATAGTTTTAGGGTTACCGGCAGTTCTGCCATGGGTTCCCATCTTGGTAGTTTGAATTAAATATCTTCAGTCTTGGCAGAGATATCAGAAATTCCCAAAGTTTTTTTTACATAAAATGCAAGCTTATGACAACACCTGGGTGTTTTCAAACTAAAAAGGTAGTATGTCTCTGTTGGGGCTAATAGGTTAAATTGTAAATGTTACAATGTACCAGTACATTACATTTATTTGGTACTGCAGTTTAACCCTTTGCCAAACAATCCCATGATTCAAAAACCATGAGGTAGACAGCTTTTGAAAACAGTGGCAAATGAAGAAAATGCTGGTAATCAGTATTTTTTTCTTTTTCTCACAATGTTTTCTGCACTTTGAAAAAGTCTATACTCTTGTCGTCTTGTAAATGTTTAAACAGAAAGATTACCTTTTGGTTGAAGCATGCCTGGAGTTAAGGACCTCACAAAATCTTCAGGAGTCATGAAAACTTCTCCATCATACGTCTTATCTTGGTAAATAATTAGAGTTGCAAAGTATCGAAATATCTTGTCAGGTGTAGAGTATGCACGTATACGATTTTCATATTCAATCATCTGGAGATAAAAGTGTTCATTTCACAGATTACAATCACCTTATTGAATAATGCAACTCTTTACCAGATGTCTAAATTTTAATTCTGTCTAAATTGGAAGCTTTTGCAGACGACAAATTAAGTCTGCCTAAAATAATACATGGATCTGTGGTGATAAGATAAACTGACTTCCTTGGTTACTGTTGCCAAGGGCTCCCAAACAACCACAGTAAATACTATACAGTATAGCAGATAGGCTATTTAAATCTTGCTGTCATGACTGTTTCTCTCAATAAAATTCCGGAAAAAAATATTTCTATCATATGTTTCTGCTGATCATGAATCCTCGGTAATTAATTTAAAGATACTTAAACTAATTTACAAAAGGATATGTACAAAAAGGGGCGAATTACGGGGGCTACGGACAATGTAACAGATCTACTTGTTTTAGCAAAGTTTTGAACTTCAATGAGAAAGAATAAAACACCTCAAAAAACATCCGTTTTGCCACAGAATAATAGAATTAAAGACACTTATTGTTTTCGTAAGGCTAGTAAAGTCATCTCAACATCATACCCAATTAAATAACACTGAATTAGATCTACAAACATTTCGAAAAATTCATAGTTTGTCCGATTCTACAGAGAGGTGTAAGTTTATGAAAAATTTCTATTTCAGGTTAAGGGAAAAAGGGTTTTGTTATGATTTTAAAATGCGTTAAGTGTGCGGTCAATTAACAAACTTGTTAATATCATTGACGGTAGTTTGTTTTATCTAATGATATACTGAAGACAACGGGTGGTCAAGTTGATTAGAGCGGCAAATTGGTTTGCAATCACACTTCCTATCAATTGACAGTTTACCAACACATTCTTTGAAATGGCAGATGTGCTAATCCACTTTAAAATGACTAAGTCAAAAGTTTTATTTAATCAACATAAGTTGCCCTCTGAGCTGAACTTCGACCAGTACAGAACAGAAGTTAGACATTTTCATAATTGAATTCTACTTTTAGTGAGGAATATGTAGTGAGGAATACACGTCAATATGCTTATTGTAAATAGCAGTCAGTTTTAATCAAGTTAAACTTCATGTTATTTGCAATCTGATCTGTATCTACACATTCAGCATATTCTTCATGCACCAAGGGTTAAGATTAACGTCAAACTGAAACAGTGCCACTTTTTGGATGTGCATAGGTTATTGAACAAGGTTAGATATTCAAGTAAACGTTTTTTTTTCTTTTTATTAGTATTTCAAATAGATCTATTTTTACCTTTGTTTTCCACCTAAAACGTTTTTGTCTCTTTCAGAATCTTTCAGGGGGGAAAAAACTATAATATTAATTAATCCATTGTGTAATGTAGCGCTGATCAGAACTCTTTACATATGTCCCATTTTCGGTCATTATCATAATTCAAACTTGTCTACAGCCTTTGCGTGATCTCACGTCAGCGGTACACGTTCTCAAAGCACATATTTTAAACTTTTTCTTAAATTCAAATGTTTAAAACACAAAATAAATAAATACTATTGCACCCCTCCAACGTTAACAGTCGTTTATTTGGGAGCCGAAATAGAAGGCTGCACATTGGGTAAAATAAATGCGATAACCTGATTGGTGAAATATCGATATCCACAGATCCATGTATAGGATTTGTATTAGGAGGGGTAGAAAACATTGTGGGGAAAGGAGAAAATGCTGGTTACCATCATTTTCTCCTTTTCCCACAATGTTTTCAAAGGGCTTCTTCCTCAAGGTCATTTATTGTTTGGTTAATGGTTACGTGTACAAAATACAGCATTATCTGCTGCTGTGGACAACTTAGATCAAGATAAGGCTGCATATTTTGTGCAGTATGATCTTGGAACAACATTGCTCTGCGATTTGTGAGGAATTTTTTACCAAAACTGTCTTTCAATTGTAATATCTAGATATTTTTTACTGAGTTAATTGCCTTTTTCTTGTTTTTTTTGTGATGTGATTCTTTTTCCCCTCCTCAACCACACTATGTTATTTCTGTGGATGATGTAGATCAAAAACACACTTCACAGAACATGCTCTGCTATGTCTGGTACTTACTTAGTTCATGTATATTGATACTGTTCTTATTACAATAATAAAACAAATTCTTAATTTACAGTGAAATTGTATACTAAGACCTGAGCAAATTAACATTTCTTTACATGTATTTGGACAAAAGAATTACTTGTAACATTTTTTATCATGCAAAAAAATTTTGATTGAAATCAAAGTACAGTATTGTGCAAAAAGGAGAAAATGATGATTCCCAAAGTTTTCTTCTTTTCCAACAATGTCTTCAAAAGTCTTCTTTCTCATGGTTGTTAAAGCTCAAGATTTTTTAGTAAAGGGTTAAGGGTGTTATTCATAGGAATCAGACTAGAACTGAAAGTATACAGTGATGGTAAACAGTCACAACAGCTAAAATTGCAAGACAGTCATTTGTCCCTAATTCTTCAAGGGCCAAACACAGCTTTGACTCTGTAACACACAATAAAAAAAACTTTCGACATATCCAAATTGAAAACGGTTCTAGACGAAAAATTAAATTTGGCTTAAATTGTGAAAGGGTGAGAACATGGCGGGAAAATGAGAAAAAGCTGGTTACCAGCATTTTCTCCATTTCCCACAATGTTTTCAGAGGCTTTTTCCATCATGGTTGTTAAAACTTGAGATTGTGTGGTAAAGGGTTGTTTTTGCAGATGGGGTACACCAAGATCAGACTACACAGCATGTGCAGTCTGATATTGGATCTACACTGTCCACTACTTTTTTTTAATATCCTGACATCTATAGCCTGGAAATTACGATATCTGCATGTCAGGACTTTTAAGGGTTAACTCTTTACCACATAATCCCGAGTTTTAAATACCCTGATGTAGAAGGCCTATGAAAACGTAGGAAAAGGAGAAAATGCTGGTTACCAGCATTTTCTCCATTTCCTACAATGTTTTCTACACTATCCAACATAGATATTATCATTTTAGCTATATTCAATTTGTACGTCTGCAAATGCTTTTGATTTGGGCTTGTCTGAAGTTTTGTTGTTTGGTAAAGAGTTAAAGAAGGCTTCCAACACATTGTGGGAAATGAGAAAGTGCTGGTAACCAGCATTTTCTCCTTTACCCACAATGTATTCTAACCTATCAAAGACTTAAGAGGCGTGTCTAAATGGTCATCTGCAAATATTTAAGATTTGGACGAGTCTAAAATTTCATCATCTTGCAAAGACTTAAAAGAAAAGTTTGTACATGTACTTACTCTTTTATCATGAAAGCCTATTTTCTTTTTCTTCTTTTTCTCACCCTCCTCCTCTTCAGATTCTTTACTAACAACTTCAGAATTATGTGTCTCATTTTTCTCCTCATCTTTTCCTTCTTCTTTACTACTGTCGACCTCAGGTTTTAATTCCGATGCTGCTCCACTGGTATAAAAGCAAAAATGAAAACAACATCAAAGTTTCAAGGAAAAAAAAACAAGAGGGCCATGATGGCCCTGGATCGCTCACTTGAGTCAATAGGTGAAATTTCACTCCACATGCATAATTCAATTTCTGACCAATTGTCAGCTCAATTGAGCTTAAAATGTGGCCTCTAGGGCATCCACAAGGAATTCCCGTAAGTTGACCTAGTGACCTAGTTTATCACCCGATGTGACTAAATTTAGAACTCATCAAAAAATTTATCAAGACAAAAATTCTGAACAGTTTTCAAGTTAATGGAGCAATAAATGTGGCCACTAGAGTGTCCACAAGATATTTAATTTGACCAAGTGACCTAGTTTCAAACTCATCCAATATTTCATCAAGACAAACATTCCGACCAATTTTCAAGTCAGTTGAGCAAGAAATGTGGCCTATAGAGTGCCCTATAGGTATTTCTTTAATTTGACCTTGTGACCTAGATTATGATCCCAGGTAACCCAATTTTGAACTCATCTTAGATTTCATCAAGAGAAACATTTTAACCAATTTTCAAATCAATTGAACAATAAATGTGGCCTCTAGAGTGCCCACAAGGTATTTCTTTAATCTGACCTAGTGACCTAGTTTATGACCCCAGTTGACCCAAATTCAGACTCATGTGAGATTTTATCAAGACAAACATTCTGACCAATTTACAAGTCTATTGAGCAAAAAATGTGGCCTCTAGAGTGCCCACAAGGTATTTCTTTAATTTGACCGAGTGACCTACTTTATGATCCCAGGTGACCCAAATCCGAACTCATCCGAGATTTCATCAATACAAACATTCTGACCAAATTTCAGGTCATTTGAGCAATAAATGCGGCCTCTAGAGTGGCCACAAGGTATTTCTTTAATTTGACCTAGTGACCTACTTTATGACCCCAGGTGACCCAATTTCAAACTCACTGAACATGTTGTGCTCAGGTGGGCTAACAAACTTAGAACAGGTTCACTACATACCAAATATCAAAGCTCTACGACTTCCAGTTTCAGAAAAGAAGAATTTTAAAGTTTTCCTTCTTTGTTCCTATGTTTGAACTTGTGAGCCCCAGGGCTGGGCCAGTTTTGGCCCTACGGGCATCATATGACCAAACTTGGTAGAGGTCCACTAAGAGATGCTTACTACTAAATATCAAAGCTCTACGCCTTCCAGTTTTAGAGAAGAAGAATTTTAAAGTTTTCCTTCTTTGTTCTTATGTTTGAACTTGTGACCCCCGGGGCAGGGCCAGTTTTGACCCTGGGGGCATCGTATGAACAAACTTAGTAGAGGTCCATTATGAGATGCTACATACCAAATATCAAAGCTCAATGCCTTCTAGTTTCAGAGGAGAAGAATTTTAAAGTTTTCCTTCTTTGTTCCTATGTTCGAACTTGTGACCCCCGGGGCGGGGCCAGTTTTGACCCCAGGGGTACCATATGATCAAACTTGGTAGAGGTCCACTAGGAGATGCTACATACCAAATATCAAAGCTCTAAGCCTCCCAATTTCAGAAAAGAAGAATTTTAAAGTTTTCCTTTTTTGTTCCTATGTTTGAACTTGTGACCCCCTGGGCGGGACCAGTTTTGACCCCAGGGGCATCATATGAACAAACTTGGTAGAGGTCCACTAGGAGATGCTAGATGCCAAATATCAAAGCTCTACGCCTTTTCAGTTTTAGAAAAAAACTTTAAAGTTTTCCTTCTTTGTTCCTATGTTTGAACTTATGACCCCTGGGGCGGGGCCAGTTTTGACCCCAGGGGCATCATATGAACAAAACTTGGTAGAGGTCCACTGGGAGGTGCTACATACCAAATATCAAAGCTCTACGCCTTCCAGTTTCAGAGAAGAAGATTTTCAAAGATTTTGCTATTTTTTCCCTTTTTGTTGCCATGGCAACCAGAGTTATGGGTGGAATTCAATCTCTTGAACAACTTTGGTAGAGCTTCACCCATGGAACATCCCTGCCAAGTTTCATCAAGATTGGCCCAGTGGTTTAGGAGGAGATGTTTAAAGAAATTGTGGACGACGGACAGTGGGCGATCACAAAAGCTCACCTCGAGCACTTTGTGCTCAGGTGAGCTAAAAATCAATAAGAATAGTGTTTAACTCTTACCAAATCACAAAAATTTTAGACTAGTCCAAATTGCAGACAACAAATAAGATAGGGATCAAATGACTGGAATTGTCTTTGAAAAGGAAGACAACTTTGTGTGACAAAAAGAAAAGATTGTTACCAGCATTTTCTCCTTTACCCACAATGTCTTCAAGAGATGTGTTTGTCAGGGTTGTTAACTCATGACTGTTTGGTAAAGGATTAGCGCCACTGCTGTCCACATTAATCTGAGGACATTCAACCATAATTGTGTACATACCATCCGGTAATATAAAATTTCAATCCTAGATGAATTCTTCTCACTGAAAGGATATGCTAAATTGCTACAAAGTTCAAGCTCTAGATGAGATTAACAAATTTTGAGTTTCACAAGAATCACCTGACAGTTGTCTGAACTTCATTCTACATGTATAATCTTTACAATTGGCTCCTGCTGCATGTACATTTACATGTACTTGAGTTACCTTCATTTTCAATAATAAATCATGACAGTGGAGGATCTTACCTATATTCCTTGCATTAGACTCTCACTCAAGGCACTGTGATGTGATTGAAATAATGTTGAAAGCCTTGTAAAACACAAAATTAAACTATCGTTTATTGTTTTCTAGAACTCTCTTTTACAGGCTGTGGAAAGTTGTATGTGTTCAGTAAAGGGTCAACAATCCCCAGAAAGAAGGCTTTTGAAAACATTGTGGGAAAAGGAGAAAATGCTGGTTACCAGCATTTTCTCATTTTCCCACAATGTTTTCAAAAGCTATTGTTCTTGGGTTTGTTAAAAATGGAGATTGCATGGTAAAGTGTTAAGCAATACTTACAATGATTCCCAGCTGAACAGAGATAGGAATAAGACCAGAAGGGCCACAATCATTTTCAACTTCGTAGTTTTCCTATTTGGATCTTCATACTTGTGGCCAAAGTTTGTGTAGCTTTTCTGAGATTCATTCCTTACTGAAGTTGTAAAAGCTGGCTGTAATATGAGAGGAGTTTTAACACAAACAGTCTTGTAGCATCCATTCTGCCGGTAACTGATCGTAATGGTTTCCAGGTTTCCAAAGACAGATCTGATATGCAGGTTTCTATGGAGAAATGGAACTCTTGCAAACATCTTGCCAGATAGGTAGGTGGCACCTGACTTGGTAACCCTTCCCAAGGACATGTTTTCTAGCTTTTGTGTACTAGTTCAATACAACATCCTGCAAAAAAAGAAAAACACAACATGTATGTTACAATTACACACTCAAAACAAAGATTTGATTGATTGATTCCATTTATTTATGGTCACTAATAGTTCATAGAAGACTGTAAGTTACGTAATGGGGGATAGTGTAAGATCAAGGACAAAACTCATTCTAACAGAACTCCAGACAGAGGGAGTGATTTTGATTTAAAAATTGAAAATATTAATTATTCTCCACTAAACCCTATGTTGTGGGTACTCATTAGAATCGTCTCATCGAGACGATTCTAATGTGTACCCACAAAATAGGGTTTCGAAGAGAAATAATGACTTTAGAATACCATCACTCCCTCCTATCTGGAGCTCTGTTCCACCTCTGTACACCTGGTTCTTCAACATACTTGATGTATAGCTGTGTCAAATAAGGTTAGGTTTCAAATCATATCCAGAAGACTTTTTTGTAATTTTAGGTGGCCAGCCATATGGATATAACCCACACCAAGTAGCCCGAGATTGACTGACGGATTTGACTTTTTTTTACATTCTACTGTATATATTAATCCCTTTAACACACAATCCCAATTTCAATCAACCCTGACAAGAAAACTTTTCAAGACACTGTGGGAAGAAAAGAAAATGCTGGTAACCAACATATTTCTCTTTTCCCTCCGTGTTTTCTACTCTTTCAGTTTTTGAGTCACATTTACTTTGTCGTCTGCAACAACTTTCACTTTAGACAGATCTTAGAATTTGTTGTCTGTTAAAGTGTTGAATTGACAGAGCCTGTTACCAACAATACTTTAACTCTTCCAAAATGAGAGCATCTATAGACAACATAATAAGAATTGGGGGTAAAAAGCATTTTCTCCTTTCAAAACCGAAATTTGTCTCTGGAAAAGTTGAAAACATTGTGGGGAAAGGAGAAAATGCTGCTTACAGGCCTTTTTCAGTAAGGTTGTTAAAACTCAGGATTGTGTGACAAAGGGTCAAGCCACAGTAACCCTTTTCCATACAATCCCAAGCTTTTCTAACCCTGAGGACAACACTTTGTATTGTAAGAAAAGGAGAAACACTTGTAAGCAACATATTCTCCTTTTTCCACAATGTTTTCTACCTGTTCAAAGGCAATCCTACCCTTTAGGCTACACTTGTTGTGAAATGCTTTGAATTTGGACGTCTCGAATTTTGTCATTAGGAAAAGGTTATTGTGTAGCATGCAAAGGCTTTCAACATTGACGAGTCTGAAAATCTGTCTTTTACCAAAGAGTTAACTCTTTATCAAATGGCACAATTTGGGACTTTTCAGTATTTGCAGACAACAAATCAGATGTGATTGAAATTGTGGAATTTGTCTCTGGAAGGGTAGAAAACATTGTCCAAAAAGAAGAAAGTGCCAGTTCCAGTATTTTCTGTATTTCTCACAAAGTTTTCAAAAGGCTTCTTCTACAGTGTCGTCAAAACTAGGGACTGTGTTGTTAAGGGTTAAAGACAGACTCAAAGAGCCAAATATGGGTATCCCTATTAACCCTTTTCCAAACAATCCCAAGTGTTTATCATCCTGAGGAAAATTGTTTTTAAAATCTTTGTCAGAAAGGCTGAAAATGCTGTGGACAAGCATTTCTTCCTTTTTGCTAGAATTTTTTCTACTATTTCAAAGACAAAATTCTGCCATGAAAGCAGTATTTGATATGCTGCCTGCATATACTTTGAACTGGATTAGTGTAAATTTGTTTTCAGTAAGTTAATTAACCCTTAACACTGGAGCAAAACATGGACTTGTCCAAATTGTAAGCATTTATAGAGGACAAGTTAAATGTGGCTTAAATAATGGAATCCATCTTCAATAGGGTAGGAAAAGTTTTGGGAAAAGGAGAAAATGCTGGTTATCTGCATTTCTTCCTTTTCCCAAAATGTTTTGAAAAGGCTTTTACAGTCCTAAAACCACTCAAATATGGCCCAAACAATTTCAAATTTTAGATTGCTCTGGTCCAGAATGTCTTAGCAAACCATTCAGTGTAGAGCAGTTATCAGACTGCATGTTTGGTGCATCTTGATCTAAACTGGCCACAAAGGCAACTATAGTTGAGAAAGGCACTTTAAGAATAAATATATTTGTTGTAGAGATGAAAGGCAAGTGATATGGATAAAGTGATAATTGGATTAACCCTTTACCACATATTTCAAAGTTTCAACCACCCAAAGAAAGAAGTCTTTTGAAAATATTATGCGAAAAGAAAAAAATACTAGTATTACAAGTATTTTCTCCTCTTCTCAAAATGTTTTCTCTCACTGCAAAGACAGAAATCTTTGTTTTGAGATACACTGAATGTATCATCTGCAAATGGCATCAATTTAGACAATTTTTTTTTTTCAGATTTTTTGAGTTGTAAAGGGTAAATGATATGAAACATTGCTTGGCACTCAGAGGTCACTCAAGCAAATTTCTGTTTATTTTTTGGGTAATGATGAACTTGAATAATTTACTTGTTGATTCCTTTTTTATTTAATTTGTACATTCTTTTCTATTTGCCATGACTTACTCCTTCTATAATGATTTATCTCATGTAAGATTGTTATTTCATATTTCCATATTCAACCCTTTACCACACAACCTTAAGTTTTAAAGACCCTAAGGAAAAAAGCTTTTGATAACATTGTGGGAAAAAGAGAAAATACTGGTAAACACCATTTTCTTTTTTCCCCAAAATGTTTTCTACTTTTTCAAAGACAAATTTCAGTTTTCCTGTCACATTTGATTTGTCATCTGCAAATGCTTTCAGTTTGGAGGATTCCAAAATTTTAAGAGTTAGATGCTGCATGTAGAACTAGCTGTTTATGGTCAGCCACAGGTTTAATCCTGGTAGATCTTAACTCTTTAACAAATGACAAAATTTTAGACTTGTCTAAATTGAAAGCATTTGCAGACCACAAAATAAATGTGACTCAAAAATTT
Organism: Hippopus hippopus; assembly: GCA_946811185.2. Taxonomy (NCBI): domain Eukaryota; kingdom Metazoa; phylum Mollusca; class Bivalvia; order Cardiida; family Cardiidae; genus Hippopus; species Hippopus hippopus. The sequence goes on from OX328096.1 coordinate 14,350,469, forward strand.
AAATTTGTTTTTGGAAGTGTAGTAAACATTATGGAAAAGGAGAAAATACCAGTTGCCAGCATTTCTCCTTTATCCACAATGCTTCAAAAAGCTGTCTTTCTCAGGGTGGATAAAGTTCGGGATTGTGTGGTAATGGGTCAGACAGGATTTTCTTGCTTATATGGACAGTCTAAATCAAGACTAGACTGCATAGAACATGGAGTCTGACCCTGGAATGACACTATCTGTTTCTCCCTTTACCAAACAATCCCGACAGAGAAGGCTTGAGAACATCAATGGTAACCAGCATTTTCTCCTTTTCCCACAATGTTTTCTACCCTTGGAATTTCTATTTCTTAGTCACATTTAATCTGTCATTTGCAGACACTTTCGATCTTGACCAGTCTATAATTGTGTTATTAGTTAAAGGTTAATATCTTTGACAGAACTGATGCCTATTCTACTTAACATGTCTACGGTTTTAAGTTACATTATCAGAACAGGAAATATGATGCAGTATAATGCGATGTACCAATGCATCACCAGCTGAAGCAACTACATGTATTAGATACATCAAACAAGAGAATGCACCATGCAAATTAAACAGTTATTGCAGAGGTTGTATATTGTACTGAATATTGTACGGTGATGAGCTTTGTAACAGAGACTGTCAGGGTTCTCCTTTGACCCGGGACTCCGGGTTTTGACGCATGGAAATCCGAAATGACCCGTTTTTGACGCTCAGAAATATCTGCCTAAGCGTCAATCTGACGCATGAGATTACCAGCCAAAGGGTCATATAAATTATGTTGCATGCATCCAGCATGAATGTAGCCTATAATAAACACGATCAGTGTCAACTGTGTACAGACGCACGCAGCACTGTTTATCACACGTAATCAAGCTGGCGAGTGGCAAGTCATTTTTGAAAACATGATAAAGGTTTTAGTCCAATTATCTAGAGTAAAATGACAGGTTTTCAAGTTAACTGCTACCCTAATTAACAAATTTATGTCAAATCATGCAGTAATACTTGAAAAAATATTAACTGATTTGAAAAAAAGATCGCTGGAAAAAAACGTGAAAACCCATGACACAACGGAAATCATTTTGACATCGTCCTATCAGAGGCACTTCAAACTATCTTTTCATCTTTGGTGACAAATTTAAACAGTGAATTTATACTTATTTCTTTATGAAACAATAAGTGAAAGCTAAAATCTCTGTTTAAAAATTAGGAAAAACTTTTTAAGATGAAAATAAACAACAACCTGTAGATAAGATGGGGGGGGGGGGGGAACCGGAACAAGTGTGAAAGAAAAAGTAATTGGACAAGAAAAGAAGACTTAAATCTTAAGAAATAACACTTTAATGGATGTGACCTTTATTTTCTCCCTTTTCCACAATGTTCTGGGGTAAGAAAGACAAATCAAGTCGTTCCAGCCACATTTGAATTGTCGTCTGCAAATGTCTAAAATAATTATGATCTAGTCAAAAGTTTTTGTTCTTTGGTAAACAGTTCAAAAGTTGTTTGTGTCCATTTATTCATCAAGATGAATTACATGCTAGGGCTGCAATTTAAAATTCTTCTGTCCACTTCATTCCAACAAGTCTCTACATAAGATAGGGTATTTTCTTATCTAATTCATATCCATAAACAAAGAATATAAATGGAAAGTTTTCATTATTTCACCCTTATCTCTCCTTGATAATTTTGACCCTTGGACATTTCTATTAGACTCTTAGAAATTCCATTTTGACTCTTGAAAATTTGGGCCCAAGAGTCAATGACTCGAGATTCTGGACCTAGGGAGAATACACAGTCACTGTGTATCATAAATAGTAAACTACACCTCAAACCAGATTTGGAGCAGCCTACGGCACTGTGGTCATTATTTCAGCCCTTTACTGAAAAATCTCTTTTCTATGACCCTGATGAAAGAAGCATTTGAATAAATTGTGGAGACCAATATTTTCTCATGATTCCCCCATGTATTGTACCTTTTGAAACCTGATAAAAAAATGTGTTGTCAAATTCAATCTGCTGTTTGCAAAACTCTTTGACAAGTAGTAAAATCTGGGCAACTGGTGGACAACTAACAGAAGTGTCTTTATATTCAACAGTTTATTGTGCTGTGATAAATTCATCTGTAGGGGGTGTTATACGGTATCTCATGCTGTGATTATATAATCTACAGGGGGTGCATATAATACAGTGTATTGCACTGTGATTAGATTATCTACAGGGGGTGTGTATCATACACTGTATTGCACTGTGATTTGATTATCTACAGGGTGTGTATCGTACAGTGTATTGCACTGTGATTGGATTAACTTTTTACTACACAGTCCCAACTAACTTTCTTAAAATTGTGGGCTTTTTGAAACCATTGTAGGAAAAGGAGAGAATGCTGGTAACCAGCATGTTCTCCTTATCACACAATGTTTTCCACTATACCATGCACACAAATCATCATTTTAGCACCATCTAATTTGTCATCTGCAAATGCTTTCATTTTGATAAAGTGTTAATACACATGTACACACAAAGTCATTGTTTTCCATGGTGTCAATAGAAATCTATTTAAAACAGTGGCTTTGTTTTTCAGAGAGATGCCACTTAAAACATAGATGCCACTTAAAACATAATCTGTTTCTTGTCACTGCGAATCACATAATTTCAACTGAAAACATGCTTGATTCACATCATTCACATAAAATATTCCACTTAATCAATCAACAGAACATATCTTGACCCTGGCATCTTAACATTATCCCAAAATAAGGTTGTCCAGAGTTTTGCTGGTTGAACATTTGAATGAACAGTATATTCCTTACAAGAAGAAAGATTGAAAGACAACGCTATAATAATGGTGATGCAATGAAATGAATTTCGCCATAAAATTGGTACGTCTTTGAGTACTTGTTTGTGAAAGATATTCTCCTAAAATATTGTCAGATATATCCGGAATATGTTTATGTTGAGCTTTACTCATCTATTTACAATAGAATTAATCTGCAAATGGATTAACAAAACATTCATTCTGATGAATGCATAACGCATTTTAGGGTTAATGAAAGTTAAACATACTACTAGTGTAGTTGTGATCTCTGTATCTCTATTCCTTTTAACGCAATGTTAGACAAAAATGGAAAAGTAAACAAAATTCGTTCCATTTACGTACAATGCAGAGTGAATCCGATTATATCTGACTTCGCGCAATTTCCCGCTATTTCTCGAGAGACCTTATATTATCCAATCAAGTTAGAGTAAACTGGATTTCGCGCCACATAATTTATCGCGGGAAATAGCGTTAAGGATTGCTGAGGGCAGCAGGTTTGTCAATCTTAGGTCAGTGGATAAAATCGACAATCATCGTCGAGCTTATTTCGAGTGACTGCCGACTGTTATTATCCCGAAACTCTTAGGTTTTTATCTGTTTATTTGAAAGTAATAAATTAGCCACGCGTGGAGGACAAGATGTTTGAAGCCAGATTAGTTCAGGGATCTCTTTGGAAGAAGATTATAGATGCGATTAAAGACTTACTCTCGGAAGCAAAATGGGACTGTAACGCAAGTGGAGTTACACTACAAGCGATGGACAGTTCGCATGTTAGCCTAGTCTCTTTAAACCTTAGATCTGAAGGTTTCGACACATACAGATGTGACAGAAATTTATCTATGGGCATCAATTTGGCTCAGTGAGTATGACAATTTTTCCCGCCATATTCTTTTGTAAACAATGATACCTACTTTGATATGGGCGGCCGTGTCGTATTTAAAGCACTGAAAGAATAATAGTTCTGTTCATGACTAAATATGACATCTTTTTGCAAGGAGACGACTATGGTATAAAGAACACGTTGCTGTAACGGGAGTATGACACATGGACCCTGACCATTTCGACCATTTTTTGTTTTAGTAGCATGGAACAATGATTTATTAAGTGGAATAGAAAACTGAAAATTTGCGCGTATCACAAGTAAGATTTGAGAAATTCAGAACACTCAACTTTTTCCATATCATACCAGAGGGTTTTTTTTTTAATGTTTTAGTATAGTCTACTGCAATGCACTGAAAAAAAACCTTGCATATTTCAACTGAAAAAGTGGTAAATTTCACCTCAACCTCATAAAATTAGCCAAATCAATCTTTTTTCTTTTTACACCAGACTGTCCTACTACCTTTATTTAGCAAAAACTTGGGTATTCCTGAATTTATACTTTTCTATCCCAGAGGTAATTTCATTCTTTGGTATGAATTGTATTTAGTGGTGTACAGAGACTTGCTGATCAGCTGTACCCAGGGAGGCACAAAGAAGGGTGAATCTGAAGGAATAATCACGCTTAGAACACAGAAGCGGAAAGAATTAATTTTCCCACAATGTTTTCAAAGACCGTTTGATTCAAATTCCTTTATGGTTTCTTACTAATGGAAAGAAATGCTTCAGCTGGGCTGGCAGATGTCTGTGTTATCTGCTTTTTTGTATGCAGCAAACCGCATGCTTAACCCTTTACCACACAATCACGACTTTCAACTACCCTGACAAAGAAAGCTTTTGAAAACATTGTCGGAAAAGGAGAAAATGGTGGTAACCAGCATTTCCTCCTTTTCCAATAATGTTTTCTACCTATTAATAGACAAATACTATCGACTGAAAAACATTTTAAATGTTGATTTAAATTCCTTCAATATGGGCAAGTCTCAAATTTTGCTGTGTGGTAAAGGGTTAAATGCTACTTAGTTTCCTTTGCTAATGAGATTCCTCAAAAGTTTCAAGAGATAAAAAGTAAAAGAGAGATTTTAAGATATTTTGATGTTTAAAGAATTCTTTGTTTCTTAATCACAATTTAAAATGTCAAAATATCGGAGGATTTCTGTACTGCAGTGGTGTAAAGAATAACAGCAAAACCAGCAGGAATGAATAAAACCAAACTTTCACTTAAAAACATAACAAAGATATAAAAGATATATTTCGTTTTCACTTTTATACGATTTCTGACTGTTCAGTGACAGTTTGCAATAACTTTAGCATAATTTATATTGCATGAAAACAAATCAAATTTTGTTCAACAAGAAAGAAGAATATGGGCACTGCCATTTTGAAAATTCCACTTCTGGTTTCACCAGAGGTGGGAAAAAGTCAAAAAACGCTTACATTACATCCATTTAAAGGCAGTCTTGAATGTGTTTTGATGAAAAAAGGGGCTGAGAAGCAGAAATAAGCCAGTTTTACAGACTTTCACTTTCTCTTCCCTTACAAAGAACTTATTTCCTTTTTTTAATTGTTTTGTAATTGGCAAGCGACTTTTGTTTGAAAGTAAACTGCGCATGTTCCTTAATGTATTGGCTACAATTCAAAAAGATTTACTCAAGAAAAATAATTTAGGAAAATACTGTAAAACGGTGTAATTCAACCCCACCCAAAGGGCAAGAATTTTGCACCTTTTTTTTTTGCGCAAGAACGATAAGACATTTGGAGTTGCCTCCCGCATTGGTCCATGCTAATTTTAGGTTACACTTTGACCACATTTGGATTAGGCAACCTTGCTACATGTATGAAATAGGACTGTTTCATGTATGTGGTTTAAATGTGTACAGATGCCAGGATGCAGTCAGAACATACCCAAACATAACATTCAAAAGTAAACAAAAATGCAAGTTGCAATTTACATGTATAGTACATTTTCATTGCTGTGCCATGCCATTGTGGGAAACCCAAACATGGCATACTCTAAAAATACACAAAAATGCAAGTTGAAATTTACTTGTATAAGTCTGTGTGCCATGCCATTGTGGGAATCCCACAATCTTTTATGTCCCTGCCATTAAAATGAGGGGTTATATAGTATTACCCCTGTCTGTATGTATCCAATAAGCAGTGCTGTTCTTGTCCAGGGTTCCCGCTGGGCTTTTTTTTTTTTAATGTGGCGCAAGAAAATGCCGATTGGCGAAAATGACTGGCGCAGATATTTCTCATATCGGGATGCCGTACATTTTGATACTGGTCCCCTTCACCGCAATGCGTGGATGCATGACCGCCAATTCATCGATAAAGTTGAAATAAATCAGCATGAATAAACTATGGCATCGACGTAATCCAAATTACTTTACAAATTGATGTCATTTTCACCAGACTATCCGAATACACATACACTTCCGATAAAAACTTCCGGTTATATACAAAACCTGTCAGTTAACTTGGGAAAACTGTAAGAAAGTGAAAGTATCAAAGACCAGTGTCCAATACAAATCGTGAATGTTACTAAATGTCAAAATGAATCATAATTGCAGGCAAAATCGATAGATTCTGTATTAATATACAGCAGTCGGCACCGGCTAAAACTTGGACGGTTATGTTAGCGCCATCCTTGAAATTTTCTGTCGTTTTTCCTGCATTAAATGCCCACCTTTCGGAAAACTTGTTTGGTTTGTAACATTTTAACTTCTGTATGTTTCAAAATGTAAATAGTCCTCTCATGAAAATTTTTTTCTAGATTTAGAAATTTCTCTAAATGAGCAATTTCTACTTTTGTAACAATTTTTCTCATTTTGACTGTTGTTTGGTTTGTACCATTTAAACTTCTGTTTCATAAAAGTCGCTCTTTAAAAGTTTGTTACAATAGGAGAAATGGTTATCAATGACCTGGTTCTGCTTTTGCCACGTTGGGCTTTATCGTCTGCAGCGCTTTTAACAAACTTTTTGTAATGTTTCCCAGTTCTTGACATGTTTTATTTGGATACAGCATATTTGGTTTTCTTTCAAATACGTTTACTGCAACCAAGTAAGAATGTGTTCCACTGTGTTAAATTAAGACAACTTCTTTTGTCAGCTGTAAGTTTTTAACAAAAGACAAAAAAAATATTTAATGATAGGGACTTGACAACTGCGTCAAGTCTATGTGCAGTGTTATAATGAGAGAAAAAAATAACTCGGTTTGGTTAAGGTTGCCTCCATTAAACGAACCAAATGGCGCCAAGAAACCGCAGCATTTCAGCCGTACTGCAACGCAGTCAGCCGAGTCACTTCGGTACAAATTGATAAAAGCCTTTCGCTTTCAATCGCTGCTAAATAACGAAAGTTTTGTATCTGATCATGTGAAATAGCTTGTGAGATATTTGAATTTTAACTTGCTGGGAATTTCAGCATTGTATTATGGACATTCTTTTAGCAAAACTGGGAAATTCTTTCACCAAAATTGGGGAAAAAAAGATGCCTTTTGCAGTTGGGAAGTCACCGAATATCGGCGTCAATTATAGAAGGGAAAAAAGCCCTGCTTCGTCTTTGTCTTAGCACAGGAATAGGCTGTGTAACAGGTGAACATAACTTGTCCTTGGCCGAAATGGATAAACAAGGAAATTCATACTCGGACATATAAAGTCATCAGTAATGGGTCATAAAATCAAGATGTTAATTAAACAGCCGGTATCAGTATGGCTGTGGGACTATTGACACATACACCCCAACTCGTATGACGCAAAAATCTAGTGTGAAGTTTCCTCTCCACAATTAATTTTAAAGGTTTTTTTTTTTTTATACTCTACCACAAAAAATATGTCAAAACACGCAAAAAGTCGTTTTAAAAGATTAATCGTCATGGGGAAAAAAAAAACACGAAAACTCTTGACAAAACAAATGTCAAAAAGACCTCAACCGATCAAAGGCTCTTCATTGTCTCATTTAGCCTTGATAATGACTTCTATCAGCTGACTTTACACACAATATAGAATATAAAACAGGAAAAAATTCCTCTGTTCATTCACCAGAAAAACATATTTTTAAGAGAATTTAAAAACCCTACTTAACATAGGAAGGGTGGGGGTCACCTACAGCTAAGACCAATGCAACTAGTATAAAATATAAAAGAGAGCACATCCATCCAAAAAGAAAGAAGTTTGAAAAAAGAAGCAGCATTGATTCAGTAGTACATTAAATGCCTGATTAAGTTTATTGTAAGGTTAAATGTGTTCCTAACTTTATATGTTTTGTCAATATTATTTTCTACATTTGTTGATTATTTTTATTCCCAATTCGGCCAGGGGCCTTTTCCCAAAATGCCTGGATAAAGCCCTGGTGCTCTTGTTTATTACCTGTACTACACAAAAAACCTTAACCCTTTACCAAACAATACCTGGTTTTTACGACCCAGAGGAAGAAGCCTTCTGAAAACATTGTGGGAAAAGGAGAAAATGCTGGTAACCAGCATTTTCTCCTTTTCCCACAATGTTTTCTACTCGTCTAAAGTCAAGTTTCAATTTTTGAGTCACATTTATTTTGTCGTCTGGAAATGCTTTCAATTTGGACAAGTCAAAAATTTTGTCGTTTGGTAAAGAGTTAAGAAATCTCTTTATTTGAAGCCTTTGCCAAGGACAAATTGAATGTGGCTTTAGTCGTAGAATTTGTAAAGAGATAGAAAACAGTCCGGAAAAGAAAATGCATTTTCCCTGCTGTTTTCAAAAGCCACCTCCAATCAGGATTGTTTAAGTTTGGACTGGATTGTAAAGAGTTTAGGAAGTAATCAGTATAGGGTTTGTTTTTTTCCCTTTCAGCATGGCAAAGATTATCAGATGTGCTGGAAATGATGATGTTATAACATTGAAAACTGGTGATGATGCCGACACTGTTACATTTGTGTTTGAGTCGCCTAGTAAGTAAAAGTTGACAAAGAAAGTGTCTTCAAAGTAAAAGCTTTGAGAGAAAGGTTCGATGCCTAAGTGAGGCAAACTTCCTTTACGGTGATTTTTGGCCATTCATCCCTGATGCATGCAAGAAAAGCAGTCATTGGCTTGGGAAAAAAGTTGTCAGTACTTGTGTGTGAAAGCCAGGGAACACATGCATAGGTGCACTGACTGCTGTGATATGACCTAAGCTGTTAAAATGGCATAAAACTCCAGTACAAACAAACAACTTGAGCATGATTTTTTTGTGTGTGTGTGTGTGTGTGTGTGTTGGAGAAGAATTCAAAGGTAGTTTAGTAATGCCTGTGAGGTTAGTGTACCTGTCCAGGTATTTGTTTGGAACTTATTCTAATAGCATCAAGCTACTTGCTACTGTCCCACAAAAAGTCAAGGAAAGCATTCATAGCTGTATTAATCATCCTGATTCAATGACATGTCTTAACCCTCTGAAAGATGATCTTGAAACTGGTTACATAAAGTTCCTGGATTAACAGCCCTTATTTTAAGTAGGTAACAAGAACAATCGTATAAATACCCATGACAAGTAACCCTTCACAAAACAAGTTTTAACAACCCTGAGGACAAAGGCTTTTCGAAACATTGTAGGAAAAGAAAATGCAGGTTAAGAGCATTTTCTACATTTCTAAAGTTCCATCATCAATCATTTTTAGCCTCCGTAATTTTTTTTTTTTTTTGGTCCACAGTTACTGGTACTTTAATTTAGACATGTGTAAAATCTTGTTGAGGAGTGAAGAATTGGGGGCCATCGTTTTCTGAGGAAATTTTATTTCGGAGGAAATGCACTATCATTGACAAAACTTAATAAGAAAGAAAATACAGTTTTAAGGAGACAAGTAATTTATAGTAGAACAGGGTTCTCCTTTGACGCGGGACTCCGGGTTTTGACGCACGGAAATCCGAAATGACCCATTTTTGACGCTCAAAAATATCTGCCTAAGCGTCAATCTGACGCATGAGATTACCAGCCAAAGGGTCATATAAATTATGTCGCATGCATCCGGCAGGAATGTAGCCTATAATAAACACGATCAGTGTCAACTGTGTACAGACGCACGTAGCTCTGTTTATCACACGTAATCAAGCTGGCGAGTGGCGAGTCACTTTTGAAAACATGATAAAGGTGTTAGTCCAATTATCTAGTGTAAAATGACAGGCTTTCAAGTTAACTGCTACCCTAATTAACAAATATATGTCAAATCATGCAGTAATACTTGTAAAAATATTAACTGATTTGAAAAAAAGATCGCTGGAAAAAAACGTGAAAACCCATGACACAACAGAAATCATTTTGACATCGTCCGATCAGAGGCACTTCAAACTATCTTTTTATCTTTGGTGACAAATTTAAACAGTGAATTTATACTTATTTCTTTATGAAACAATAAGTGAAAGCTAAAATCTCTGTTTAAAAATTAGGAAAAACTTTTTAAGATGAAAATAAACAACCTATATATGGGGGGGGGGGGGGGGACCAGAACAAGTGTGAAAGAAAAAATAATTGGACAAGAAAGGAAGACTTAAATCTTAAGAAATAACACTTTAATGGATGTGACCTTTATTTTCTCCCTTTTCCACAATGTTCTGGGGTAAGAAAGACAAATCAAGTCGTTCCAGCCACATTTGAATTGTCGTCTGCAAATGTCTAAAATAATTATGATCTAGTCAGAAGTTTTTGTTGTTTGGTAAACAGTTCAAAAGTTGTTTGTGTCCATTTATTCATCAAGATGAATTGCATGCTAGGGCTGCAATTTAAAATTCTTCTGTCCACTTCATTCCAACAAGTCTCTACATAAGATAGGGTATTTTCTTATCTTGTTACTATCCATAAACAAAGAACATAAATGGAAAGTTTTCATTATTTCACCCTTATCTCTCTCTGATAATTTTGACCCTTGGACATTTCTATTGGACTCTTGGAAATTCCATTTTGACTCTTGAAAATTTGGGCCCAAGAGTCAATGACTTGGGATTCTGGACCTAGGGAGAACCCTGGTAGAATTTCAATTTCACAACCTCTTAACCATCCATATACTGGTTATAGGCCCATCCCCAAAAGTTAAATGAATATTTTACTTTGGGAGTTCAGGGAGGCTCCCACCTTAAATAAAAATTTGAAAAGATTTTATGGCATTCCTTCAATAGATCTACATTATCTTTATTTTTTGCGTTAAGATTAATATGTTTTTCTTCCAGATAATGAAAAAGTATCCGACTATGAGATCAGATTGCTTGACTTGGATTCTGAGCACCTTGGTATTCCGGTGAGTGAATTATACTTTATCTTTGATTTTTGCAGAACACAATTTAAATGTGACTCAAATTATGGAACTTGTCTGAAATGTTGGAAAACATTTTGTGAAAAATTTTCCCCAAATATTTCAAAAGGCTTCTTCCTCAGGGTCTTTAAAAGTCAAGATTGTGTGGTAAAGGGTTAAAGCACCAATTACAAACTTACGATGCATTTGCTACCAGCCTAGATACAACTGCACAAATTTTATGTTTTTTCCTTCCATTTTTTCCATTTACAATGTCCACTCTGCTGAGATCTATTAGACAAGGGTAAGTTTGAAATTGGACTTTCTTCAGTTACATATCTTAATTCTAAGATTCCTAAACTGGTCCTCTGATTTCCATGCATGATTCATAGGGATTTCATGGACCTAGTCATCTTCCAGGACTTTTCAAATGGTTTTGGGTGGAATTTAAAAAGTTTTTACTTTTGTTTTGTTCTGTGATGATTTATGTTTGATCTGGTACATAGAACATACAAATAGATCTGAGTAAGAATGGTGGAAATTTTGCAATAAAATTTTTCACTTCCCACAATGAAATGATAAGTTTATGAGCTCATTGAATAAATCTTGTTTGTCAATAAACCTTAGCTATCAGATTTCGAAATAAGGACAAGCTGCAAAAAGAAAAAAACCATTACTGACCATTCAGATTGGTTGAATGTTTTCACCATGGTATTGAAATTTACATTTTTATGCTCCCCAAAGGGTGAGCATATAGTCGCCGCTTCGTCTGTCCGTCCGTCCAAAGCCATTTCTCCACAACCCATGGACCAAATTGGATGAAACTTCATATATGAACTCCTTAGGATATTGCGCCGATGTCTTTTTCCCGGTTTTCCAATTTGAGGCTGTTTCTTGGAAAAAGGGGGTTTCTTGTAAAATTCGAATTTTTACTAATATCTCCTTCATTTTTCATCGAAATTTCATGAAACTTCACATTTATATTGTTTATTAAAAGTTTCACCATTGCCCTTGTTTTTTCATCTATGCAAAACCATGTTACGAGAAAAGGGTTTTGTTTTTTTGGACTCTGAAATTAAACATTTCCCAGTTTCTTCAAGACTATTCAAGATATATGTTGCTGATTAATAGCCCCAGACCATGATTTCATTCATTCCTATTTATACTAAGCTGTGTTATAGAAAAAGACGGCTTAATGACCTCAAACACGAAGTTTATAAATGTTTAATATGATTTTTTTTTTTTTTTTTTCCAGACAATGTTGTTATTATTTTTCTATTATTATTTTTCTCCAAAGCCCAATATAGAAACATTTGGGACCTATTGTTTTACTGTTGTTCCTCTGTCTAATTTGCAATCTTTATATTTGGTATAAGATTGGGTTTCGTTAATTGAAAAAATTTGCTCAAAGTCGAATGTTCATTAAAAGCTCAAATTTTAACCCTAAAGATACCTTTTATCAATGTGATCAGCTTATGTAAAGAACAACGTATTGATGTAAGGTCAAGATAATTCTGGTTGTAACATTTCTTGAAAAGAAGTCCCTGGTAACATTGGCAAATGCAGTTTGGCAGATGGGACCAAACACAAATAGCCTGTTTCAGCTCCACCCTCCTCTCGCATGACCAACCATTTACTGACAGCCTTCACTTTCCTAAAAAGAGACCTGTTCGGGGAGCATAATCCATCTACGATGGTTCATGTTGCAATTGTTGTTACATACACAGAATATGATGTCGGGCATTATATTTCCCTTCTTAGCCGCAGCTGAAAAATAAAGTAAGTATTGTTGTGGTTCTAAGGTTTTAAGTTGATTCTTCTTTTTAGGAAACCGAGTATGCATGTGTAGTGAAAATGCCAGCTGCTGAATTTCAGAGAATATGTAGGGACTTGAGTCAGATAGGAGAGTCTGTTGTAATTTGCTGTACAAAGGAGGGAGTTAAATTCTCTGCTAGTGGGGACCTAGGGACAGGTATAAGTTATTCTACTTTTTCCCTTTTGTCTAAATGTTTCAATTTTTCCCATTGATGGCTTTCCAAAGATGAAAGGTGGTGGAGCTGCAGCTTCATCTGTCTCCACAAAAAAATATAAGTGCTTCTGTTATATTCTTGTCTAAGCATCTTTCATTTTGTTGACTGATGTGTCTTTTTTGTCTTCAACCGGCAGGTTAGTTCCTGTCATTGACAACAGAAATTGATGATTGTGCAAGTCACACCTGTGAGGCATATTTCTGAAAACAAGAGCTTGTTAAATGATATGACTGGTTACCAAATATGAAATAGGAAAAGACCTACTGTTTTGCTAGAAATAATCTTCAGTTTGTTCACACAGGTCCTGGAAGAAATTTCCTGCAGACTTTGAAAATGTTGTTTTATGTAGCTTGAAAGTTAATTGACAAGAAATTGTGACCAAGGAGAAAGGAGTGATATGAAATCAAAAGTGGTCTGCTTTAAGAAAGAGTAAGTAATTAGTAAGAGGTCAATTAGGTAACTGATTTTTTTTTTTCAGGAAATATAAAACTGGCCCAGAATTTAAGCCAGGACAAAGAGGAGGAAGCTGTGATAATTGAGATGACTGAAGCAGTGGCCTTGACATTTGCCCTGAGATACTTGAACTACTTCACTAAAGCAACACCTATTTCATCACAGGTTACACTGTCCATGTCTGCAGATGTGCCATTAGGTAGGACACAGATCCCCTTACCACAGAAATCCTAGTTTTTACAACCCTCGGGGAGAATCCTGTTCAAAACAACAAAAAAAAATGTTGGTAGCCAGCATTTTCTCCTTTTCCCATGAATTTTTCTATCCTATCAAAGTCAAAATGCAAAGCTCAATATGTCGCCTGCAAAGGTTTTCAATTCGGGCAAGTCTGAAATTTTGTTGTATAGTAAAAACTACTAGAAAACATTTTAGACTTGGTCTGATTGAAAGCTGTCCCAGTTGAAAAGCAGTCACAGACTACAGACATAATGTGACTCAACTGATGGTCTTTGAGAGGTACAAATTATTGTAGACATGGCAGAAAATACTTGTAGCCAGCATTTGCTCTGTTTCCCAAGATGTTTTCAAAAGCCTACTTCCCCAGGGTCATTTAATATCTGGAAAGTGTTGGAAAGGGTTTCTTTTTTAAACAAAAAAGGCTTGTACTAAAGCATATGTTTCCCCGCTAGTTTTTTCTTTAATAAGTGAACAAGAATAAACAGAGATCTAACTGTTGGCATGTAAGTTGATATTGATCTTTGGCTTAACTTCTCACCTCCTGAAACAACTTGCTGTCAGAAGGCTGTGATTACGTTCTTTTGAATGGATAATCAGGAAGAATTGAGATGTATGGGGTACTTGAAGCTGAGCATGGAGGCTACCTGTAGTAGAGATACTCGTTTTCTCTTTCCACTACAATGTTTGCAAAGGTCATCTGCTTAAAGATGCTAAGTCCTACTGTGATTGGATAAAAGAATTTTTATTTAACCATTTACCACACATTCCTGTGTTTTGATGACCCTTAGAAAAAGCCTTTGGAAATCATTGTGGAAAACAGAAAATGCTGGTAACCAGGATCTTCTCCTTATCTACCCTTAACCCTTTACCAAACAGTCCCTGGTTTTTATGACTGAGATAGAAGCCTTTTGAAAACATTGTGGGAAGAGGAGAAAATGCTGGTAACCAGCATTTTCTCCTTTTCCCACAATGTTTACTACCCTGCTCGAAACAAATTTCAATTTTTGAATTACGTTTATTTTGTCGTCTGCAAGTGCTTTCAATTTGGACCAGTCTAAAATTTTGTCATTTGGTAAAGAGTTAAACAGACAAATTCCATCCTCTACCTAAAAAAAATCATTTGTAGCCTGCAACTGCTTCCAATTTTGACAAAAAATTTCTTACATGGTTAAGAATTTAAGAAAATACCTGCATAACCATATTTTGTTGTAACTTTGGAAAACATACCAGGGGTAAATGAGGAGTTCTTTTAATTATACCGCCGCAAAACGAATGTTTTCGGGGTTATACTGGTCTGTCTGTTTGTCCATCTGTGTGTCCGTCTGTGTACAAATAATTGCCTGTTTCTGTCAAAGCACTGGTGGAGGTATTAAGTCACATTCAGTGACAGCTCTAGTTAGTTTTTTTAAACCTTTTTCTGAACAATTCCTTGCTGTAACCCTTTACCACTCAGTAACTCTGAAGAAAAAGGCTTTTGAAAACATTGGGAAAAGGAAAAAAGTGCTAGTAACAAACATTTTCTCCTTTTCCCACAATGTTTTCTAGCCTAAGACAAATTATCACTTAAGCCACATTTATTGTGTTGTCTGCAAATGCTGTCAATTAGGCCCATTCCAAATTTTGTTGTTTGGTAAAGGAGTTGTTAACACTAAAGAGGAAAGTGCTTGAAAATATTTTGGAGGGGAAAAAAATCCTGTTTACTGAAGTTTTCTCCTTTTCCTACATTTTCTACTCTTTTGAAGACAAATGGCAGTACTTGCTCTGCAATTGCTTTTATTGGCCATGTCAAGTCTAAAATTTTGTTGTGTTGTAGGGAGTTCAGGAATCTCACTGTTGAAATGATAAACATTATAGTAAATAAGAAAGGTAACAGAATTATCATGAAGTGAACATGATTAACTTGACCAGAACCTGGAACAGGTATGTCTAGGAAAACTGATAACTGAGTTGTTGCTGTAGTATTTCTGAAATAACGTTGACTGCCCCTAGTCTTTCATTTACAAACTTACTAACTTCTCATTTTTGCTGATTTTTTCAGTGGTTGAGTACAAAGTAGCTGATATGGGATATTTAAGATACTACCTAGCCCCAAAGATGGAAGACACTGATGACTGATTGCAATGGCCACACTAGAGACTTACCATAGTAGACTACATAAGTGTAAAAGTGAAGTTGCAATTGGTTGTGTTACTGAAGTGCTTGATTATGTATATGATCAAACAGAAACTCTAATAACACAAAAGTAATTCAAACTTTAGTGCTGTTTGTAAAAATGTATCTAAGGTGACTTTTTTGTTAAGATTTACACCATTGAGAAAAACTTCAATGCTTTTCCAGACAGTGTTGATCTAGATTAGACTGCGTGGAACTTGCAGGCTGATATGTCTGCGGTCGATGTGTGACATACTGTCAAATATAGCTCCGATATTGCTACATGGCAAGTTTTTTTTTTTTTTTTTTTTCCAAACAGCTGAAAAACTTAATTTCACTTGTTTAAAATGCCTTTCTAGAAGAGTGGATGACATTTTGAAGTTTTGGTATATATTGTCTTCAGGGTTCATGCACAGGTTACTGTATTAAACTTCAAAATTGAATTATGTTGCTTTTTGACAACAGATTTGGATACATTTGCTTTTGACAATGTCTGAAAAAAACTAACATCAAAAAAGGATTACTTTCTAATTTCCTGATAAATATATAGTTATTCAAAAGTTTCCTATTGTAACGTTTAAAAAAAGGCCCGTGACTGTCTCGACAATTCAACAAAGCTTTTATTGACTACTGGATGACGATGAACTTTTTTTTTTTTTTTTTTTTGTTAAGAAACTGCTTGGAGGGAGAACGAGTTGGTTATACAGATGCAAATAGGTGCAATTTAGATACGACATACCAAAAAAGATTAAGATGTCAAAGGGATAAATACAAATAAATAAATGGGCATGCATAAAGTCTGGACTAAGTTTGTTTTTATACTAGGGGTGATGGAGGTCTGAGAAGAATGATTGGAGCGCAAGTTTTTATTGACTTGAAAATTTTTTTTCCCAATTGTATTTGTTGAAAGTCAGGTAGTGCAAACAGCAAATTTATGACTAGGAGTGGGTTTGAAATTTAGAAGTAAACCCTGTGCAAGCTCTAGTTGGATTATTTCTTAAGATATTCTTATTTCCTGTATAGAAAGCTGAATAGCAAATATTGAAAAATTTAAGTTCTCATTAAATGAAATTATGGTGACAATTTGTTAAAATTTTTAAACTGTCAGACGATCATTCTGTCAAAAGCTGATGTTACTGTTTACTGTCTATATAATAAATATAGGGAAAAAATTGATTTGAACTTGTTTTAAAAGAATGGATATCAAGCTACTCCTGAGGTAAAGAAAAGCAGAAGCATATTAATTTAGCCCATTTTAGAGGAGCAGGATTTCTCCTAAAAACTTTTATCAAGATAACTGTTGTGGATACCCAGATATGACACTATGAATGAGTACCCACTGCACAAATTGAAGTAATGTAATGTTGCCCTTAACCCAAAACACTTCCAATCTTCTATACCTCCTGAAATCTTTACCAGATAATCTCAAACTTTGCGATCCTGAGGACAATGAACTTTGGTTGGAAACATTGTGAGAAAAGGAGAAAATCCTGGTAACCAGCATTTTCTCCTGTTTCCACAATATTTTCTACCGTTTCAAACAAAAATCCCCCCATATTTACCTTGGTCATCTGTATATATGTTGGGTTTTTAAAAGTCTATAAAGTTGTTGTTTGCTTAAGAGGTAACCCTTTACCACACAATCCTGCATTGAATATCCCTGAGAAAGAAGCCTTTGGAAAACCTTGTGGATATAGGTAGCCTGCATTTTCTCCTTTTCCGACAAACAATGTTTTCTACTCTTGTCAAAGACAAATTCCATCATTTAAACCACATTGAAAGTGTCATCCACAAATGCCATCAATTTGTACCAGTCTACGTTTTTGTTGCTTGTTTAACAGTTGAGTTGTGATGGAAGTATAGATTGGAACCTACAACATGTCTTGAGACTCGTAAGAAAAAGGACAAATGACAAGACATAGAGGAAATCAAAGTGGCTGCTGATTTGCTGTATATATCATATCACAGCCTGCTTTGATGAGCTTGAACTTGTCAGTTGCAATAAGAAAATAGCAATGATGGATACCTGGTTTGTAAGATGACCAGGAAGTTGTTGTGACTACTAGATTTATGTTGGATCTGAGACAACAAAGATGCTGTGATGTTGGATGAGAGAATAACCAAGAGGTGACATTACAAGATGCTTGGCGCGGATGTTGACATCAAAGTTACTGATGATTCACTGTTTGTGTGTTGTATCACAGTCGGCTTTGGTGAGCACATCTGGTCAACACAGACTGGTGTTGAGGGAAATCTAGTAAACAACTTATAGAGGAACATCACGTCTACACAACAACTTTGTCAGAGGAACATCTTGCCTACACAACACTGTGATAGAGGAACATCTGGCATTCACAACAACTGTGATAGAGGAACATCTAGTCTACACCTTGGGTTTGGGAACATCTAGTCCACACTTTGTCAGAGGAACATGTAGCCTACACAACAGTATGATATAGGAACATCTAGCGTTCACAACAACTGTGAGAGGAACATCTAGTCTACACCTGGGGTCCTGGAAAATCTAGTCTTAACAACTTGGATGGAGGGGGACCATCAATTCAACACAACAGTGGATAAAGGAACATCAGGTCTACCCAACAACTGGTAGAGGAACATCGAATGTACCCAATAACGGGTAGAGGAATGTCTAGACTACAAAGCAACTTTGATACAGGAACATCTAGTCAACACAACAACTGGGATAGAGGAACATCTAGTTAACACAACATCTGTGATAGAGGAACATGTAGTCAACTACAGGAGTAATGATTTACATTTTTGTTCCTGATAAACATAGAGAAAGGACTGGATAAGGGTTATGGGACAACCATTTCACCTATATACCTTTACCAAACAATCTTGAATTTCAAAGACTGCAGCAATGAAGGCTTTTGATAACTTCACGGATAAGGAAGAAAATGCAGAGAACCATCTTTTTCTTCATTTCTTGCAATGTTTTCTGCCCATCCTATTATTGGAACCACATGATAAGCAAATGCTCCGTGTTTGGACAAGACAAAGATTTTGTTATTTATGTAGAGATTTGTTATGCTGCCATACACTAACATACATCACCCTCTCAAATGCATACTGGAGTACTTTTCTAGAGTAATACTGCACCCAATTGAATCAATGTACATTTCAAGTGAAAAATGGCATCCAATTGAAGTTATTTACGAGAGATATGATGCACAAAAAAGGTGTATTTACGTAATGCCAGGGTTACATTTACCATGGGGTCTTACAAATCATTTGTCTGCCATTTTTTGCAAGATTTTTCAAGTGTTGTGGGTGGCTACAGGGTATGTGTTTACAATTTTTACAGGCATTGTGCAGTTTCTTGTTCAATCGTTCTGAAACGGATAGTGACAAAGCAGTACAGAGATTAGCATGCAGAAATCCTGCAGTTTCAGCACATAAATTGCACAAGCACCGTTCTTAGCAGCTACCTTGCAATGGCTGATTGACTGCCATAAGGCTATCCCACCCTATTTCTGGCCAAAATGACAATCTAAAATCGTATGTTTTCTATTGCCAACATACTCGGGATACAAGCAAATTTTGTCTAAAGGCACCAAATTATTTTCCACCAGCATTTCATAAACATGTTCTGACAGTAGTTTGCAGGAAAAGTTGTCATTTTGGCCAATCAGATGGTTAACTCTTTCACTACAGAATAAATTCAATTTTCTCAATAGCTACAATAGCAGGTTTTCAGCTAGATCAAGAGAGTTCGTTCATGATCTAGAATAAACGAGTAGATTGGAGATCAGACTGCAGGTTCTGTGCAGTATTATGATCTACACTGTCCATAAAAGCTTCTGGTGTTGTCTATGGTATGGAAAGAGTTAATCTCTGAGCGTTTTCGTAGAAGTGAATAACTGTTTAGAACATTACAGTGCCTCGGGAGAATTCCATTGGAAATGTCAATGAAAAAAAGGGATTAGATCTAGTTAGTTTGGTAAGAGATCCATAATCACACTTGCACTCCATAACATTCAAGCCTTAGATTTTTGACAATACCAAATAAAATAAGCGCCGGTATCAAGCTATGGACGATTACCATTCTTGTCTGTTAACCCTTTACCACACTATACATTTTTATGCCCCCGCCATGAAATGGGGGGGGGCATATAGAGTTACCTGTGTGTGTGTATGTGCGTGCGTTAGTGTGTGTCCCATTCTTGTCCGGAGCATAACTTCTACATTTATCAATGGATTTCAAAAAAACTTGGCACACTTATTCTCCTTAACAAGTACTAGTGTCATGCGAAAAGTTTGTTTCGATACGCCTAAGGTCAAGGTCACAGTTGAAGGTCAAATGTTTAAATTGACCTTGTCCGGAGCATAACTTCTACATTTATCAATGGATTTCAAAAAAACTTGGCACACTTGTTCTCCTTAACAAGTACTAGTGTCATGCGAAAAGTTTGTTTCGATACGCCCAAGGTCAAGGTCACAGTTGAAGGTCAAATGTTTAAATTGACTGTTCAACCCAGTATTACATCCTGCTCAGCAGAATCGTGATATGAAGATACAGTTTTGGTTTTTAAAAAGACTCATCCAAAGAACTATGCCAGAGAATATTGAGGCTGCAACCTACCCTTCAACTATAGTCCAGTGTGATAATATTCGATCCAATTTGTTCCTGTCTCATAGAGGAAGTCCAACAAAGTAATTATTGCTATATTGCTCACTCTCATTCCTCAAGATCTTCATAATCCTTAGTATAAGTAACCCTCAGTTGAAAGATTAAGGAAAACGCTGAATTAAAAGAAGTTAATGCTCAAAACCAGCATTTTCTTTTTCTCAGTTTTCTACCATATGCAATACAAACCATATAATTTATTGTCTGCATATTGCTTTCAACTTGGACCAGTCCTCAATTTTGTTATCGGGTATAAATAATCTTATCTGCTTGGCTATATATATAACAAACTTTCTTAACCCTGTCTAAGCTGTTATCCAAAACAGCAATTTTCTGTAATACCTATTGATTCACTCATATGACATATCTGTGACCAATACCATTTAGCGGGGGCATCCGTGCCTCTGACACACCTATTTCTAGTTTAATGAGTGTGAAGAAGACGGCTATTGTGGGGAAAGGAGAAAAATCTGGTAAACAGCATTTTCTTCTTTTCCCACGATGATTTAAGATTTGCCATCTCTTTATGCTTCTTATTCAGACTAGCCGAAAACTTACTGTTTTTTGAAACGGTTAACTTTGGCTGGTCATCTAAAATTACTGTCTTCGGATGAGACGTTAAACCGAGGTCCTGTGTGATGTTGCTATACACCGAGCACGTAAAAGAACCAGACGTAATTTGGGATGGATTTCATCCTTTCAGGGGGCGTTGCGTATATGGTCAACCGGTGGCGACGATCAATAAATGGAAAATTGATCAATCGGTTCTACTCGAAAAACTATTTTTAAAGTATTGTTAAAATTGAAAACATCAGATTTGACTTGAACAATGATGTTTCTCTTTTGAAAGGTAGAAAGCCTAGTTGGTTTACGAGAAAAGGCTGGTTACCAGAATTTTCTCCTTTTCCCAATAGGTTTTCCAAAGCTGTCTCAATGAGTCATTTAAACCAATTGTTTGGTAAATTTTTGAGGAGGTGGAAATGTAACCTGGGGTGTTCTGGGTTGAATCCCTGCTGTAGTGCTCATCATGTAAGAATGTCCTTGGACAATACACTGCAGAGCCCCTGCTTAGCACTGGGTAAAATGGGAAAACGCAGGTTGGTAAGTGAGCTGTTGCTATATGTACATGTATATCTGAAATACTGTTGAAAGCAGCACAAAACTTTTACAAAGGAAACAGTTGCAAAACACTAGTGAAATAATGCTGTGTGATGTTTGTATTCAGATATCAGTTGAAGAATCTGGCCTGACCATTCAGAATTTGTCTCGTATTTCTCACTAGCTCGAATGAAATTGTCGGCTTTCTAGTCACTGGAGCATTTCTTTGTAGAAGTTTCTAAAATTTCATGTGATGCTGCATGGCTCAGTGGTAAAGTGTAGGACTTGTAACCAGGAGGCTGAGGGCTCAAACCTCAATGGAAGCACTGGGTTTTATGTTGGAGTGTCCTTGGGCAAGTGTAGGTTTTGCATCTCGGAGGCTCAGGGTTCAAGCCTCACTGGAAGCACTGGGTTTTATGTGGGAGTGTCCTTTGGCAAGACACTTTAAGCCGTGGCCTAGAACCGGTGAAATCCGGGACATGCATGAATAAGAGAGCTCTAGCTGTGATGTGACTGAAATGATGTTGATAGCAGCGTAAAACTTAAATCGTCTAAAAATTCATGCTGACCCATTATCAAACAACAAAATCTTGGACCTATCAGAGCTCGTCCGGGTAGCTCAATGGTCAGCATATCGGATGCGTGACCTGCTGGTTGTTGATACCCAGTGAGGCAATCTTTAGCCTCTCACCTTTGATGCATGTGAGAAAAGTAGCATGTGGAAGATGCGTCAGTACTGGTGTGAGAAAGCCCGGATGTAGGTGCATTGACTGCCGTAATATGACCCAAGCTGTTAAAAAGGCATTGAACTCCAGTTCATTGGACCTATCAGATCCAAAGTAATTGCAGACAACTAATCAAATGTAGCTTAAAAGGTAGAAATTATCTTTAAAAGAATAAAATAAAAAAAGGTTTCGGGAATAGGAGAAAATGCTGGGAACCAACATTTTCATCTTTTCCCATGATGTTTCCAAAAGCCTTCTTCCTCGGGTTGTTAAAAGTTGGGATTGTGTGGTAAAGGGTTAAAAATCGTGCATCTTAAAAAACTGCTGAATATCAAGCTGCTAGTATTTAGACTCCTTTATGGAAATTTCAGTTTTATAATCCTATACCACACAATGAGCGTTAAATATCCCGCGGTGAAAGCCTCTTGAAACATGGTGGGAAAAGGAGAAAATGCTGGAAACTAGCATCTTATCCTTCTCTCACAATATTATCTGCCTTTTCAAAGACAAATCATATCATTTAACTCTACACACAACTTCAATGACCCTAAGAAGAGACTTTGAAAAAAATTTGTGGGAAAAAGAAAAAATGCTGCTAACCAGCATTTTCTCCTTTTTCAATGGTGTTTTCCACACTATGAGACAGAAATTGCCACTTGAGCTGCGTATTTTTCGTCTGCAAATGCTGTCAATCCTGTCCAGTCAAATATTTTGTTGTGTGATGAAGATTTTAAGCTACAATGGAATTGTCTGCAAGTACTTGCAATTTAGGCAAGTTTAAAACAAGGTCGAGTGGTAAAATGCTGGAAACTAGCATTTAATCCTTCTTTCACAATGTTTCCTGCCTTTTCAAAGACCAATCCCATCGTTGAACTCCGCACACAATTTTAATGACCCTAAAAAAGGAGGCTTTGGAAAACATTCTGGGAATAGAAGAAAATGCTGCTTACCATCATTTTCTCCTTTTCTAACAACGTTTTCTACACTATCAAAGTCAGAAGTCACCATTAATTTTGAACAACATATTTTTTGTCTGCAAATGCTGTCAAACAAGTCCAGTGAAATATCCTGTTGAGTGATAAATTTTTAAGCATTGGAATTGTTTCAGCAAATACTGGCAATTTTGGACAAGTTTAAAAATATGTCAAATGGTAAAGACTACAATGGAACAAGAAAAGTCAAAAACAACAAATTCTGAACCTTTTCACCTTTAATTTTTAACCATGATTGCTTAGCACAATGGTCACTTAAACCTTTCTAAGGCTATTAATATTTACAATAAGAGCATCCAAACCTGATTGAAAGGAAATAAATACAAGAGGGCCATGATGGCCCTGAAGTCACTCACCTGAGTCATTTAACCATAAATGACCCATTTCCAATCTTTTTCTAAGATACTATGACATATTCTAAAGGATACACAAGGTATGACAAAGATTTGACCGGGTGACCTAGTTTTTGACGGAATGTGACCCACTTGCAAAACTGAATGTAGACATCATAAAGACGAACATTCTTACATGAGTATTGGACTCAAAATGTAGCCTCTAGAGTATACACAAGGGCCGTTTTACTAAGGTAGTTACGATCAAAATTTGCGTAAGTTTTACCAAACTATAATATAGTGGCATTAATCTGCCACGAGATACATGATAACTATCGTGATTATTTTAGAAAACTATTGCGATAAATCAAAGTTTCTTGGAAACTTTATCTAGATAAAATGAAAAGATAAAATTTCCAGCCTAGAAACTTTGATTTATTGCAATAGTTTTCTAAAATAATCATGATAGTTATCTCTTATCTCATAGCAGATTATTGCCACTATATTATAGTAACATAAAACTTGCGCAAATTTTGTTCATAACTACCTTAGTGAAACGGGGCTAAGGTTTTTCTAAGATTAAATCTGATGTGACCCATTTTCAGATTCTTCTAGGATATCATTACGACAGAGATTCCGACCAACTTTCATGGGTATTGGACTGAAAATGTGCCCTAAATACCGTATACATGGTTCTTCAAAGATTTGACCTAGTTTTTGATCAAACGTAACCCATTTACAAACTTGTCCGAGATATAATCAAGACAAACATTCTCACGAACTTTCAAGAGTATTGGACTAAAAATGTGGCCTTTAGAGCATACACAATTTTTTTCTAAGATTTAACCTAGTGACCTAGTTTTTCACCTGACATGACCTATTTTCACTCTTCTGAGATAGCATAAGGACAGACATTTAGACCAAGTTTAATGAGATATCATAAGGACAAACATTTAAACCAAGTTTACCGAGTACCGGATAAAAATAAGGTGGCCTCTAGAGTGTACACAAGGTTTTTTTGAGATCTGACCCATTTTCAAACTCATCCCAAGATATTATCAAGACAAACATTCTGACACACGTTCAAGAGTATTGGACGAAAAATGTGGCCTCTAGATTGTAAGATTTGGACTAGTGACCTAGTTTTTTACCAAAGGTGACCAATTTTTGACCTCGTCTGAGATATCATCAAGAAAAACATTGACAAACTTTCAAGTGTATTGGACTAAAAATGTGGCCTCTAAAGGTTTTCCTACGATTTGACCTCTCAAGGTTTTTCTAAGATTTGACCTTGTTTGTGACCCGACATGACCCATTTTCAAACTCATCCTAGATATCATCAAGACGAACAATCTGACCAAGCTTCATGACTATCAGACAAAAAATGTGGCCTCTAAAGCATACACAAGGTAAAAGTTGACAACCCACGACGGACACAGCACACGGACACTTTGTGCTCAGGTGAGCTAATAAACCTGAAAAAAGATACCACATTTAGAATGCCCAGTTTTCATTACTTTCATGATTCTTAATTTTTTAATTTTTCTAGCCATTTAAATGGCTAAGATGACCTGTCTCAACTTACAAGGCGAGTCTTTAGATTTTTGAAAGCTAAAGTTACCAGCATTTTCTCCTTTTCCCACAATGTTTTAAAGACTACTTCCTCAGGGCTGTAAAAACTCGGGACTGTGTGGTAAAGAGTTAATATAACATGCATAACAAAGGGTTGACTGGATAATTTTAATATACCTTCATAAATTTGGGCCATACTTGGCACAAAAAAAATGAGCCAAGTGAGTTGTTTGACATTCTGAAAGGTTGTTGGTCAACATTACAAAACACAAGAGGTATCTTTCTTTTTAACTGCCCAATTTCATTCATCTTTAACTCTGTTTAGGTACATAAGTACAATAAACCTGACTAGTTTTCAATGCTTTACAAAACAATTCTGTCTTAACAACCCCATGGAAAAAGCCTTTTGAAAACAATGACGGAAAAAGGAGAAAATGCTGGTAAACATCATTTTCTCTAATTTTTCCACAATGTTTTCTACCCTTTCAGAGACAAATGCCATGAAATTGGCCTTCCTGTATTTGTCATCTATTAATAAGTTGGGCAAGTCCTAAACTTTTGTACTTTAGTACAGAGTTAAATGACATCG
This sequence comes from Hippopus hippopus, assembly GCA_946811185.2. Lineage (NCBI taxonomy): Eukaryota > Metazoa > Mollusca > Bivalvia > Cardiida > Cardiidae > Hippopus > Hippopus hippopus. The sequence goes on from OX328096.1 coordinate 14,376,234, forward strand.
CTTTCACTTTACGGCTGTGGCCTTTTTTCCTTCTTTGACTTTTTCCTTGTGCTTTTTTTTCTTCTTTTCTTTTTTCTCCTTTTTCTTCTTTCTTTCCTTTTTATGTTTATTCTTTCTATGTTTCTTCCTCCAAACAGCTTCCTCCTCTGATGAACTATCAGAACTACTGTCTTCGGAATATCTATCTGAATCACTTTCATCATCATCATAATCTGGCACAAATTTTGATTCATCATTTACTGACTCCTTTCTCGAGTGCTGTCTATTTTTAGAGTCCTTTGACCCATGACTGTCTTGTCTCTTGTACTCCCTACTATCCCTTCTGTCTTGTTTAACTTTCCTTTCATCACTATGACCTTTGTTATGAGTGTCCTCATCTTTAGTTTTTCTCCGTATTTTATCCCGGAGATCAACGCTGTCTGTAGACACTTTCCTCCTGTCATCGTCCTTACTTGAGGAAACAGTTATTTTCACACTTGTTGGTTTGGATTGTACATGTCTTTCGTCTTTGGGTCTGTCAGAGCCCATGAAAACTCTCCGTTTAGGTTCTGAGCCTGGTGATTTTTCTCGTTTTTTCTGAATTTCGAATTTCTTGACATCTTCTTTCACAGGTGACTTTATCTCTTTCTTTGGCTCTACCTTTGGACGGGGTAAGGAGACAGCAGAAGCAATTGTAGTTGGTTTCATTACCTTCTGTGAAAATGCCTTCTCTGCTTTCTCTATCACAGATCTGGAAAAAAAAAAGTGAGCCATGCAATGTAAAAAGAGGGTTTAATGCATCAGCAAAAAGTACTGATTTGTCCATGTCAGCCTGGGCAGTCCATGCAGGCAGACATAAGTCAAAACTTTTTGCTCTTTGTAAATTTACTGCTTGTCAAAGGACCATTCTACTTCAGAAGATTGTTAGACAAAATGGTTTTTGTGGATCCATAATTATGTAATGACTTGCTTGGTATAATGCATCACAAAGATCCATTAAACCCTATTTTACCAGAGAGCCTCTCAAGTATAGATTATACCAAATGATTTACCCTTTACCATATAACACTCCTGCAGAACAGAAAACAATTTTTCAGAAATTATCTAAAATGGAGCTATTGCTTCACCTGCAATTTCTTTCCCCACAATTTTTGTCTATTATAATCCTAACAAGACATTTCATTTGCCCTCAAAAAAGTTTTCCTTCAATCATAATAGTCTTGTGCAATAGAAACTTGGATATTTAAGGTAAATGTGAACAAGAGGGCCATAATGGCCCTGAAGTCACTCACCTGTGCCTTTTGACCAAACATGATCCATTCTAAATCTTTTTCAAAAGTGTACACAAGGTTTTTCTAAGATTTGACCTTGTGACCTAGTTTTCGAGCTGACATGACCCATTTTCAAACTCGTCCGAGATATCATCAAGAAAACATTCTGACCAAATTTCAAGAGTTCTGGAATGAAAATATGGCCTCTAGAGCATACACAAGGTTTTTCTAAGATTTGACCTAGTGACCTAGTTTTTGACCCGACATAACCCATTTTCGAACTCATCCGAGATGTCATCAAGACAAACATTCTGACAAACTTTCAAGAGCATTGGACTAAAAATATGGCCTCTAGAGCGTACACAAGGTTTTTCTAAGATTTGCCCTAGTGACCTAGTTTTTGACCCCACATGACCCATTTTCAAACTCGTCTTTGATATCATCAAGACAAACATTCTGACCAACTTTCAAGAGTTTTGGACTAAAAATGTGGCCTCTAGAGCGTACACAAGGTTTTTCTAAGATTTACCCTAGTGACCTAGTTTTTGACCTGACATGACCCATTTTCGAACACGTCCGAGATATCACCAAGACAAACATTCTGACCAAGTTTTTCTAAGCTTTGACCTAGTGACCTAGTTTTTTACTCAACATGACCCATTTTCAAACTCGTCCGAGATATCATCAAGACAAACATTCTGACCAAGTTTCATGAGTATCGGACTGAAAATGTGGCCTCTAGAGCCTACACAAGGTATGCACGCCGGAAGCCGGACACAGCACGATCACAAAAGCTCACCATGAGCACTTTGTGCTCAGGTGAGCTAAAAAGCAGATCATACTGTTAACTAACAATAGCAACACATCCTTAGTCTTAACACGTTCCCCCCCCCCCCCAAAGGTGTTTTTTACTCTCTTCAAGACAGAAATACCTAGAGGAACCTGCAAATAAGGTCTGAAAAACTTTGGAAAAGGAGCAATTGCTTGTCTAAAGAGATTGTCCCTTTTCCTACAGTGTTTGAAAAGCTGTGTAGTGTTGTCAACATCTCTTTACAAAAGTTTACACTTCCCCATACTGCTAGTATTTGTAGATGACAAAAAATGATTTATGTAGCAAAAATGTTGGGATTTGTTATTGAATGAATAGAAAACATTGTGGGAATACGCAGAGACGCTAGTTTTTGGCATTTGTCCCCTTCAAACTGTTTTCAAAAGCTGTCTGAATTATCAACATAATCCCAGAATTGTTTGTTAGTGAGTTAATGTGTGTTAATTGGTTTAAGCATCCGACATGTTTCAGCATGGTTGACAAGTCGACATATCCTTCATCTACAAAAATAAAGCATAATGAACAAAAGAATTAGTTATGCATATTGTTGTATACCGAGTATGCCTACACATGCTGCCACTTGAAGTAACAATAAAGCCCTAAGTAAACAAAGCGGGTGTTTAAATGCATTTGAATTTATATCATACCATTTAAAAGTATGGAAATTATTGTGAAGATGACAATCTGTCATTGTATGGTTGGTCCAAGTGTTAGTTGCTGACAGAGAAATTAATTTCAAAATTAGGTTAAAATCTGCCAGGTAGCTGTGTCTTTTGTTTACTTTTTGCCTGATTTTGAAATTCTTTTTTCTGCCAGCGACTAATATATGGCCTGACCACACGATAACAGACTGCTGTCTCCACAATATTTTTCATACTTTGAAATGGTATTATTTAAATCTGAATGTATTATGACACCTGCTTTGATATTTTGGCCTTTACTGGGCCTTAAATTCAGCCCCTTTCACACTTGATAGGGTGTGTGTTTCAGTACCACAGGAATGATTACCAGCATCTCCTTTTCCCCCAAATGTTTTCAAATGCTATCTTTGTTGGGGTCTATAAAGTAGGGACTGTGTGGTAATGGGTTATTGTGTCTCCATTTGTCTCTCAGAATTGATCTGATGCAAGACAAAAATTTATTTGTAGAAATTTGTGTATTGACCTCAGAGTATTTTAAATTATTCATACCTTGGAAGTAGAGTTGGTTTTTCTGGTTTCCATTTTTCCTTCACTTTAGTGGGTTCAGGTGACAGATCATAGGGATCATCTTCTTTCTCCCACTTGGAGACTTCAGGGGGATCCAGCATTAATTCATGCTCAGGCTGAGGAATATCATCCAATTCAGATCCAGCCTGGGGAGATTTCTGTCCAGATACATCCATACCTTCCCCAGAGTCATTATCTACCTCAAGCTTTGGTTTCTTCACATTTACTTCACTCTCAGACACTTCAACCTCTTCCTCATCATCTGCTTTATCTGGTTTAGTTCTTTTTAACGATCTCCGTTTGTTATCTTTATTTACCAATGCTTCATTACCTGATGTTTCATCACCTGACTCAACATTTTGATTCACAGTCTCAGTCACTGAAGAACTCACAGCTGTGTCCTGATCTTTATTTTTGATATTTTCTTCGTTAGCACCAGTATTATCTTCAGAAATTATCTTTTTCTGTGATTCAGCTTCATGATCAGATGATTCTGATTGAGTAACATTGGAAAGATTTCTCTCATGTTCTGTTTTCTCTGTTTCAGATTCTGTTGAGTCTGAAGATTCAGCTTTTCTAGATTTTTTCTTGGTTACAGGTTCTTCATCTGCAGAACTGTCATCTTCTTCCACTGTAACTTTCTCCTTTCTTCCTTTTTCCTTAATCTTTTCTTTCTTCTTTTTCTTTTTCTTCTCCACACCCTCTTTATCTTTTCGTTTTTTGGCTTTTTTCTCTTTCTTATTTACTTTTTCAGCACTTTCTTTGTCTTTTGTATCAGGACTAGAATCTTTTTCATATTTTTCATTCTTTTCTATTTTTCTGTTCTCTTTGGCTCCATCTTTCTCCCTTCTATCTCTCTCTGAACTTCTTTCACGTACAGGACTGCGTCGATCTCTCTCTGAACTTCGTCTGTTGCGATCATAATCTCTACTGCGCCTTGAATGTTCTCTGTCTGGACTTCTGCGATCCCTATTATCACTATCACGAGGCCGTTCCCGATGTCTGTCTCTATCATAGTCTCTCCTGTCTCGTCTAGAGTCAACAGCTTTTCCAGGACTTCTAGATCTGAAATGACAAAAAATTACTACATAGATGTACATTGAATTATATATGAGCCATGCTCTGTGAAGCGGGGGCTTAAAGCATCTGCAAAAAGTATCAACCCATGTCAGCCTGCGCAGCCCACACAGGCTGACATGGGTCGAAACTTTTTGCCATTTGTAAATTTTCTGCATGTCTAAGGACCATTCTACCTCCAGATCTAGTCGATTATTTAATTACATAGATTTCATGGATCCATAATAATGTGATGACTTGCTTGGTATAATGCATCAGAGATGCCTTAAGCCCCCCTTTGCCAGAGCATAGCTCATATGCATTATACATGTACTTTAATCAGAGACTGTATCCATCAAAAGATGTCTGATTGACAAAACACAGAGGGAATGAAAATGCTCTGAAGTCCTTAACATACTAAAGTAAATACATGATTTCTGTGCAGAGGTTGGACTGTTTGGAATTTTCAGTTTTACAGTTTAAAATCTTCAGGATAAAGGAAAAATCCCATCCCTAAATAATCGTTCTAATTCTTGATTCCAAGACTAGCAACCTGATTGAAAGATTATCTCAGCCAATTTCATGTACATTTTTGGAATTAGAACAATAAATATGAGCCATGCTCTGGCAAAAGGGGGTTTAATGCATTTCTGAGATGCATTATACCCCCCCAAGCAATGCATCATACAATTATGGATCCATAAAATCCATTTTGTCTAATAACCTACTGAATCCAGAGGTAGACTGGTCTTTAGACATGCAGAAAACTGACCACTGACAAGATGTTTCAATCAAGGTGCATCAAACCCCTTTTCACAGAGCATGGCTCATATCTTTGTGCAACAAGCTGAATTATATGTATCAATATAGGCAAGCTTCCATGTCTACAAGAAACTCTTATATCCCTTTGGGCAATGAATGTATGTAACAGAGACAGATACATAAAAAAGAGCTTATTTACCTCTTTACAAGTTCACAGAATGTTGGACTGGTCCAATTATTAGACAACATTAGACATGTCTAAAATGATGGGATTTGTGTTTAAAGGGTAGAAAACATGGGGAAAAGAAGAAAATGCTGGTAACAGTCATTTCTCCCGTTCACTGTGTTTTCAAACACCTTCTTTCTCAGGATTGTTAAAAGACAAGACTGCGTCAAAAAAGAGTTGACCAGGGTATTACAAAATATTAAACAAAATAGATCCAAAATGAGGAATAGTCTTCACCAAATAATCTTAAAAACTTTTCTTAACTCTTTACCAAACGACGGAATTTCAGACTTGCCCAAATTGAAAGCATTTGCAGACGACAAAATAAATGTGACTCAAAAATTGAAACTTGACTTTAGAAGAGTAGAAAACATTGTGGGAAAAGGAGAAAATGCTGGTTACCAGCATTTTCTCCTTTTTCCACAATGTTTTCAGAAGGCTTCTTCCTCTGGGTTGTAAAAACCAGGGATTGTGTGGTAAAGGGTTAAACATCTAAGTTGATCAAATGGCCAGTCTTAGAATTTAATCCTTTGTCAGGTGATAAAATTTAGACTTGTACAAAGTGAAAGGATTTGCAGACTAAAATTGAAACATGGCTCAAATAGAAGGAAAGGGCTAGTAGCCAGCATTTCCTCCTTTTCCCACAATATTTTCAATGTCTTCTTCTTTTAGGTTGTTAAAAAATCTGGATTGTTTGGTAAAGGGTTAAAAATAGAAGTAACTTTAGAATGCTTGTTGCTTGGACTATGTATTCAAAGTAGTCTGATCTAAGTTTACTTTGTTGTCAAAGGCAACAATTTTCAAAGCTAATGTGATCAGAATATCTCTCCAAATGCCCATGTAGATCCAACATCAGACAGCAGTTGCCTTTAACCTTAGACCTTTTTATCTTATACAAGACATTTTCCATAGCTTTCAACAGTATTTCAGTTACAACAGAGTGACAAATGACAGATTTGATTCATAGGTTAGCCTGGTTTCACAAGTACTCGGTCAGGGCTCTAAAGTGCCCTGCTTAGGCAAAGTCTAAGTTAGGGCTCTGAAGTGCCTTGCTCCACCAAAGTCTAGGTCAGAGCTCTAAAGTGCCCTGCTCAAGCAAAGTCTGGGTCTGGGCTCTCCAGTGCCTTGCTCTAGCAAAGTCTAATACAACTGTAGACTCAGGCTGGGACCAAAGCACTATTTCCAGATTTAATATCAAACTCCTTAGCGACGGATGACTGACAAAGGACCCAATAAAAAATGACGGATCTATACAGGTTTATACCCTTCTCCATGAATGGATTCTGGCAATCCCTCCCTAATACAACTTACCTATGTCTCTTTGGAGCGTAGCCTCTATCATAAGACCCTGGGTTCTGTATAGGAATTGGGGCTGTGCCTGGTGGGGCAGGAGGTGGACCCTGTGGTGGTGTTTGACCAGACGGAAGTTGACTTGGACCAGGAGGGAATCCATAGCTTCTGTTATAGTACATATCATACATCTGCTTATACTGCTCAAACTTCCTGATGTCTTCATCACCTACTTGACTGAAAAAGCAGAATATAGAATGTTTCACTGATTTTGTAGTTTAATCCTTGAGCAAACAATCCAGAGTTCTTACAACCCTGAGCAGGAAGAGGGCTTTTTAAAAACTTGTGGGCAAACAGAAGAAACTGCTAGTAAACAGCATTTTCTCCTTTTCCAACAATGTTTCAACAATGTTTTTTACCCTATCAAAGACAAATCAATAAATTTGCACAATATTTGTCATCTGCAAACACTTACTATGAAAGAGGCCAAAATTTTGTTTGGTAAAGGGTTAACCTTTACACTGCTTTTGCAGACAGTGTAGATCAAGATCAGAATGTGCAGTCTGATCTTGGATCTACACTATTCGATAAGGAGATATCTTTTCCCCAAAAAATACCTTTAAATTTGCAAAATTTGGCTGTTTGCTATCGGTTTATAAGTTTCATTTTATTTATTTGGCAGGATAAGGGTTAAGATTTTTCACCATGCCTTGCTATTTTTGAGTCAAATGAAAGACTGCTCCCTAACATTGGTGTCTTAACCCTTTACCAAACAATCCCTGGTTTTTACAACCCTGAGATAGAAGCCTTTTGAAAACATTGTGGGAAAAGGAGAAAATGCTGATTACCAGCATTTTCTCCTTTTCCCACAATGTTTTCTACCCTGCTGGAAGCAAATTTCAGTTTTTGAGTTACGCTTATTTTGTCGTCTGCAAGTGCTGTCGATTTGGACCAGTCTAAAATTTTGTCGTTTGGTAAAGAGTTAACTCTTTACTAGACAACTATTTTACACTCCTCCCAAACTGACATCATTTGCAACAAATTTAATGTGCCTAAAATGATGCAATCTATCTTTGAAGGCATACAAAAAATGCTGGAAAAGTAGAAAATGCTGGTTACCAGTAGTTTCTCATTTAGCCCACAATTGTTTCAAGAGCCTTTTTCTTCAGGAAAGTTGGAAGTCTTTAGTAAAAAGTGAAGCAAAAAAGAAAAAAATCATCCTTTTCATTTTCATCTCCTTGTTCATATAAAAAGAAAGTAAAGCTGACACAGAAATTTATAAAAAGACCATGGCCTCTACAGGAAGTTCTATGACTGATGAACAATTAAATCCTCATAGGCCCAACCCTAATAGCTAAGTTAAAATAAAAGCATTGTGTGTGGGTGCCTACGCTTGGCTTCAAGAGCTTGATTTTGTTGTAAAAGGGGCATAACTGTGTAAAAAATATTTTGGTGATTACATGTCCCTTTTGATAGTTAATTACTTGTCCAAATTTGAGGTAAATATCTTTAATCAACTAGAACAAAGCGGACAAATACCCCCCACCAGCACCATGTCACTGAAGCAGCACAATCAGAAAACGGAAATGATTTTCAAAACAAAGATCACCAGTGACTTGTGATCCAAAAACAATAGGGCACCTCCTTGGGTCATGAGCAACACTTGTATAAAGTTTTAGTGTTCTGGGTCAAATAGAGATTGAGTAGAGCAAGGAAATGATTTTCAAACAAAGTTCACCTGTGACCTTGATCTTTGACCCAAGTGACCCAGGGCACCTCCTTGGGTTATGTGAAAAACTGGTATAACATTTCAGAGTCCTAGGTCAAATGGCTTTTGAGTTAGAGCAAGGAAACGAAAAAAAGATGGACAGAGAGACAGATAGACACACACACAGACAGACAGACACACAGACATGGTGAAACCAGTAACCCCCTCTACTTTATAGGTGGGGGGAACAATAACAGAGAAATTACAAAGTGTCAAATTTTGCACAACGCTGCCAACGCCAGGGCTATGACAACAACTTGTCGTTTTCTTTGAAAACAGCCGAACTAATAATACTGGATCAGTGATCCAAAGGTCATGAGAAATTCTTTTCAAGGGTTGATGATAGTCCTTTTGACAAGATGCATGCCTCTATCACTGCTGAATGTTGTTTATAATGATCTTTATGTGGGAAAGCCGCCAGTGGCTTGGAAAGACTGTTATGCAAAGTGTTGGTACAAGAAACTACAGGAACGTGTGGAGAGGCATACTAACTTCCCGGATATGACTGAAATAATGTTGAAAGCGGCTTCAAACACCAAATAAACATTCAAGCTTCATCCCACCACTCAGTTTGCAAGAATCTACCACTTCTTTTTACAGACAAAAATTTTAAATTGGTTCCAATGACAGGATCCGTCTTCAAAATGTATAAAAATATTGCAGGAAAATTTCCCCTTTTCCCATGATGTTTGAAAAACCTCATTCCTAGATTGAAAAAAAGTAGATTGATTTGTTAAGAATAAAGACACCAGAAACTCTACATACCCTTGATAATTTGGGTCTTCTCTAGGATCTCTCGGGGGATAAGCAAAATTGAAATTAGGTGGAAATCCTGGTGAATTTCTGCGATGAAAATCTAGCAAAGGGGGTGGCCCATGTGGATCTGGCTGAAAACCAGGCTGACCTCGGAAATCTGGATGGGGAGGAGGAGGCCCTGACCGGAAATCATGGTGTCCTGGGGCAGGTATCCTAAAATCTGGTTCTATGGGTGGTCTGTATGGAGGTTCACCTCGCCCATAGCCAATGAACTCCTGGCCTCTATAATCTGGGCCTCTATCACGATCCCCAAAATGATCACGACCATCCCTTCTCGCACCCCCTCGTCCTCTACCTCTCCCTCCAGGGCCTCTGTCTCTATAATTATATGAGTCTTTTGCAAGAACAAGAGGAGCTTTGACTCTGGGTGGAGATGGTGAGTCAGATGGAGATTTTTTCTTGTCTGCACTTCTACGTCTCCGTGGTCGACTTGATTTCTGAGAACCAGAAGTTCTCTCTCTACTTCTGGATCTAGATCTTCTGGATTTACTTTTACTATCAACTCTTTGCTCCTTTTCTTTATCTTTATTACTCTCAGAGTCCTTTCTCCTATTTTCCTTTTGGTTTTCATCCTTTGTGATAGACCTTTCACTATTTTTCTGTTGATCATCATCTTTTTCTTCTTTGATTTCATTTTTCTCTTCAGCACTTTTTCCAAGATTTGGCATTTCATTCTCTTTTTCTTCTACTTTATTCTCTGTAGATGGTTTATTTTCTTCTGTTTGAGGAATTTGTTTATTTTCAGAATCAATCTTGGTGTCTGCAACATTTTTTGTCTGATCAACCACAGGCTGATCTACAACATTGATCACTACCAAGTTACTTTTGGAGTTTGAATGGCCAGGACCCTTTCTTGGTGGAATGCTTGCTCTATGTTGATCTGAAGGCTTCCTCTCGGCTGTATCTTTGTTTGTGGATGGAGTAACTGTAGGAATACTTGATGTGTCATTTTTAACTGGCGACTTGTCTCTTTTAGGAGATTTAGCCTTACATGATTTCTCTTTGTTACCTTTAGGTGGTGATTTCTTTGGCCTAAAAGGTGACCTCCTCCTGTTTGGTGAAAACTTTCTTTTAGGTGAAACACCCCTGGACAACGACCTTCTAGTAAAACCACGAGAGCGTGACCTTGATTTTCGGAATGGAGACCTACTTCGACGAGCAGGTGAATATCTTCCTCTTGATCTTGATCTTCTCCTTGGGGATCGTCTTGGACTTGGTGAATAGGATCTTTTTCTGTATGGTGAGCGAGAGAATGATCTCCTTCTGATAGGAGATCTAGAGTATGACCTTCTAAAGTATGGTGATCTTGATCTTCTAGGAGATCTAGATCTACGAGGAGAATATGAGCGTCTAGGAGAGCGCGATCTGTTGAAAGGTGACCTTGACCTTCTCGGTGTAAAAGATCTCCTTGGTGATCTTGATCTTCGTGGTGTCCATGACCTTCTTTTAGAAAGGGATCTTCTCAAAGAGCGAGACCTCCTTGGTGACAATGATCTCCGTGGTGTGCGGGACCTTCGTTGAGAAAATCTACGAGGAGATGCTGAGAAGCTTCGTCCTCTTGACCTAGAATGTGTTCTTGATCTGTAAAGTGGTCTTGAGCGTGATCTTGTCCTAGATCTGAAAATATTAAGAGAAACTTTATGCAATAATTTGTTCATTGCATTCAGCAAATCCATATTCAAATAACAATTTCATTTGCATTTAATAAACCAAAGTCGAAAAATCCATTTCTAATTCCCTTACCCTTACTGTTTATTAACTCATCACCTCCGGGAGATTACTTTTGAGGTATTGTAGTTGACCATTTTTGGGAAATGTTGTGAAAAATGAGGTATTGCACTTAACCATTTACCAAACAGTAGTTTTTACAATCCTGACAAAGAAGGCCTTCAAAAAATTTTGTGGGAAAAGAAGTGCAGAAAACTAAGGACTGGTCCCTTCATATGAGCATTTAGTTTGTTGTATGTAATTGCTTTCAATTATGGTTTGTTTCTTTGTGTGGATTTTCAAGCCATTTAAACATTATTTCAGATATACAGTGGTGGCCAGCACACCTATCCATGCTTTCCTGGAGTTTCTTTTACCACTGCTTGGCATAGCATTCTTCCCAAGTCACAGGCTGCTTTCCCACATAACCATCATCAAAACAATGATCAGCTCTCGGAGAGGAATGAATCCTGTCACTCTTGGAGATGAAAAAATAAAAACTAGAGACCCTTGAGGGCCTGAAATCACTCTACTGGCAGTGATTTTGCTTTTTTGCTAGCATACATTATGAATTCATGATGCAAAAAGAAAAAAAGACAAAAAACACACACACACACACACAAAAAAAAAAAAAAAAAGGGGGGGGGGTCTTGCAACTGGGCTTGAACCCACTTAGATAGCGTAAGTAGGCATGGTGAACTGAACAAAAAGTGAAAAAAAATGAAGTACAATGTCTCAAAACTAATTGATTGGAATCCAGCCAAATTTGACAGGGTTTCAGTACACCTTGTATTATAAAATCCCAGCAATTTTCAAAGAAATGTGACGAATAATGTGGACTTTGTTGAGTAAACAATACTAAGTCATCAAATGGCTGCTTTTCTCAAACGGATTACTAGATTTCCTTCACTTTTAATAGAGTTCTATCCCTTGATAAACCAAATAATCTTTGCAAGTTTTGAAAGAATTGGATTAAAACTGGACTTAATTGCCTAAACAAGAAATGGAAATTTTCAACTTTAAAAGGCTACTTTTCCCATACTATTCGTCAGATTTTTTTCAAAATCAATAGGGTTCAAGCTGTTGATGATACAAAGCAACTGTGAAAAGTTCATGAAAATCCAACCACAAATGCAGACTTCATCACATAAACAAGAAATGGAAATTTTCAATTTGAAATGGCTATATTTCCCATACTGTTTGTTGGATTTTTTGCAAAATCAATAATCAATAAGGTTCAAGCTATTGATGAGATAAATAAACAGTGCAAGTTTCACAAAAATCTGATTACAAATGTTGACTTTATCATATAAGCAAGAAATGGAAATTTTCAACTTTAAATGGCTACTTTTCCCGTACCGTTTGTTGGATTTTTTTTCAAAATCAATAGGGTTCAAGCTATTGATAAGATAAACAAACTGTGCAAGTTTCACAAAAATCTGACCACAAATGCAGACTTTATCACGTAAACAAGAAATGGAAATTTCCAACTTGAAATGGCTACTTTTCCCATACTTTTGTTGGATTTTTTTCAAAATCAATAGGGTTCAAGCTATTGATGAGATAAACAAACTGTGCAAGTTTCTTGAAAATCTGACCACAAATGCAGACTTTATCACGTAAACAAGAAAAAGACTAATGGACGGATGGACAGACAGACGGATGGACGACGGAAACCATACCATGACATAAGCTCTGCTGGCTTTCAGCCAGTACAGCTAATGACTCCAAAACTGAAATTTGTCTTTTGAAGGGAAGAAAACTTTGTGAGGAAAGGAGAAAATGCTGTTTATGCTCTAAAACAGGCCAACCCAGCTATGCATGACTCTTATATCCAGATCAGAGTGCACAGAAAGGAAGTTTTTTGCAAACAGAAAACCTTGAGATCTCTATAATTGGACTGTAAAAATCTATCATAAATATTCATTTCACTTATACAGTAATTTAGCGATTATAAGAGGTTCACAGCTGCAAGACTTCCTATCCTTATGTATTGTGATTCTCATACATATTAAAGCAAAATTTTATTTGCTTCTTTATCCAAGATCACAGTGGATAGTAAAAGCTGTTTGCTTGCTTTTACTAAAGTATCCTGTATTTTGACGACCCTGTAGAAGAAGGCCTTTGAAAGCACTCTTGTAAAAGGAGAAGATACTGATAACCGGCATTTTCTCCGTTTTCCACAATATTTTCAACCTCTCAGAATCAATTCCATCATCTGGCCGTATTTGTCCTCTACAAATGCTTTCAATTTCAGCAATTCAAAATTTTTTTTATCTGCTAAGGAGTTAAGTAGTGTTTAGTCCTGCTTTCAACAGCTCCTTAATTTTTGTGTTTCCTGTATTTTACCAGTAGTTAGGCCAAGTCTCAGTATCTCATTTGATGTGCTCAAAGCGAGTTGCCTGTTTGAATCCCTGCTTGGCCAACCTCGTCTTGAGAACTGATTATGATAATTGTGACAGGATTGATTCTTCTGTCATATGCCGCAAATTAGTTTTAGGAGGTAATCTATGAAACTATGGATTGTTTATTGTATTAGTTCGGAAGTTAAGATCATCCACATGGATTAAAGCTCATTGCATTGCTTGTATGGCTCTCACATTCACCTTGCATCACATAACATTCTATAATTACAGGACTACCACTGAGGAAGGAATACAACTAGACTTACCGTGACCTTGACCTTGATTTGGTTCTCGACCGTGTCCTTGACCTGGACTTGGACTTTGATATTGGGGCTTTCTTTTCTCTTCTATCCAACTCTCTTTGAAATTCTAATATAGGATCATTTCTGTAGGACAAGAAATTTTCACATTTAAATTTCTTAATCACTTTTCTTAAACATACATCTTCATTTGTTTTCATTCAGTTTTTTTAACCGTTCTTTTATTCTTTATTTTATGAACCTATAATCACTCTCGTATCTTCAATCAAATATTGCCCCTGTTGGTTGCAAGGTTGAACAGATTACGGCAGATAGAAAATGCATTTCATTCTACTGCGGCTAGCCATAGACATAACAACCACAGTTTCCAGTTTAAATAGATGACAAATCCCTACAGTTTCTTTACCCCATACACCTTATATTGATTTTTTATCTATGTTCACACAACTGACTAGTTTATAACACCGTCAAGTTTTAACAGCATTTGTTTACTCCCTGGCTGTAAAGACGTCTCTTTAAGCACTTCTGCACAAGAAGCAAATGTGGGTCCAACACATTTTACTTAACATAATCGAAGAAGATAGTAGATTTTGCCTTAAACAGAGATGTAAATCGGGTTAATCCACAGTTTGATGTATAAATTAGAAACTAATAGTGACAAGACAAAGATGCTATCAAATAAGAACCAGAATGACATGCTTATCTGGCATTTCTTCAGATGCTCAGAAAGGAAAGAAACACAGGAAACTTACACACTCAAGTGAAAAAAAAAAATGCTCTATGTGGAAATAAAAACCATGACTGAATAAAAACTTTTCTTTATTATGTGTTATGCCCATTGTCCTGACAAGTAGTCTGTTGTCCTTGTCAAACTGATCATTTTGAAAATGAGCATAACTTCTGCAAATCAAAGAGCCATGCTTTGTGAAAAGGGGGCTTAAAACGTTTGCAAAAAGTATCTAAACATGTCAGCCTGCACAGTCTGTGCAGGCCGAAACGTGTCTAAACTTTTTGCTATTGATCAATTTTTGCATGTCAAAGGACCATTCTACCTCATGATTCACTCGGTTGTTAACAAAATAGATTTTATGGATTCATAACTACCAGTATACATGTATATCTTGCTTTGTATACTTCATCATGGAGATGCATTAAACCCTGTTTTCCCAGAGCATTGCTCAAAAATGTGTAATAAAGCCTTGTTTTGAATGAAATTCAATTTATTCTAGAGCACAAGTTTAAACAACTTACAACATTTCCTCTTTGATCAACCTTTGTTTTTCTTCAAGAAATTCTTTTTCTGACAACGGTTTAGGGATGTTGAGAGGTGGCACCGCCACTGAAGGTCTTGTTGGTGCCGGTTGAATCAATGGGGGCACAACAGGGGAAATAACTGGTGGTATTGGAGGAGGTAGTGCACCTGAAACAATGACAGAGTGTACAGAAGTTACTTGGAAGTTCCTGTTGTCATTTCATTCATCACCAATAACAAGCAAGGTAATATTTACCTTTTCAGATATTGACTATTAGAGCGCGGAGTTAACACAACTGATACTTTTTAGGCAAGAAATAAAACCCAAGTGTTGGAAATTTAAAGGCTGCTTTTGCTCTGAATGTCTCAACAAAATGGACAGTGTAGATCAAAGGTTTTGTGTAGTCTGAATTTGATCTACACCACCCACAAAGACAACTTAAGTTGTGAAAGGTCCTTAACACTATCATTTCACTCTTTACCTTCTTCCTGATGACCCTTTTCGTCAGATTAACAGATCACTTCTAAAAATATTGTGTAAGATGACATTGATCAGACACAGCAATTTCTTTTGCCATCATTTTTTTCATTTTTATTCACAAGTTGCACCTTAAATATTTTCATTTTTCCTATTTCTTTACAAGGATGTTATTGAAGTCATCTATAGCAAACATGTATCTGGAGGCAATGAATTAACTAGTGCCTGTGTCTGTCAAATGCTATTATAAGTCAATAAACATTTTTCAACAATTGTGGATGTTATTTATAGATAAAGGAAAAATTCAGTTTTTGCGAATGAATGAATAAATGGGGTTATATGGTTTGAGTATGGACATTTTTGTAAATATTGCATTGGTCAACTCTTTACCATAGGACAAAATTTAAGACTTGTCCAAATTAGAAGCATTTACAGACAACAATTTAAGTATGGTTCAACTGTTAGGATTTGCCTTTAATAGGATAGAAAAATTTGTGTGGAAAGAGAAAATGCTAGCTACCAGTAATTTCTCCTTTTCCAACAATACATTCAAAAGCCCTCTTCCCGAGGGCTATCAAAACTCGGGACTGGGTGGTAAAGGGTTAAAATCCTACCCCAAGGACATGTCAGTCAACTGTGTATTACTCCATGGTCTGATAACATCTACCTAATAGCATGTAAATCATGCAACACCTTAGAAAGGGTTTCAATTTATTTTTGTCCACAACAATTTGCCCTACTCTTCTTTGTTTAATTAGCTTTGTCAAAGTTACTTCGTAACAACCTAATATTTACATACAATCTACTTATGATGTGGCCAGAATGAAAAAAAAAAAAAGATACATGCACACATGCCTACGCGCATGCACGAGCCATGCTCTGTGAAAAAGGGGTTTGATACATCTACAAAGTTTCAACCCATGTCAGCTTGCACAGGCTGACATGGGTCAAAACTGTTTGCTGTTAATTTTCTGCATTTTGAAGGACCTGTCTACTGCATGATTCAGTGGGTTGTTATACAAAATGGAATTTTATGGATTCTAAATCATGTCTTGTTTGCTACAGTGCATTTTGGAAATGCATTGAACCTCATTTTGCCACAGCATGGCTCATATATAGTACATAAAGCTATGGAGAAAAATTCCTTACCTGCTGCATGGTGTGGTAGAAATGGAGGAGGTGGCAGTGTAGGAGGGGGGTAGGAAGGGACAGGATACAGAACTGTGGGTGCCATGGATGATAGAGCTGGTGCACTGTAAAACTGGTTAAATCCTGAAGTCAGTGCTGGCCTGTTAAAATATTTAAAAAAAAAAGGATATAAGGTTGTATTAAAGCAACATTTCATGTTTCAATACAAGCATATGGCTTGGAAATATGCCTTGTTAAATTCATTACCACTGTTTTGACTTGAACAGGAACAACTTTTAAAATACTGCAGCATATTAAGTAATTGCTCATTACAAGCAGTTTTTTTTGGTCACAATCTTTTCATATAATCAACAGTATATTAACTAAACACCAGGATAGGTTTCAGACATTAAAATCATATGATAAGAGTAAAAGTACATTCAAATCTGCTACATGCTACATGGGAGCCAATTAAGTGGATTTGGGCCATATGCAAAATCTATCAAAAGAACTGGATGTTGTCAGGTCAAAACAAATACAAAAGGGTTATTTTATGTACAGGAACATTTCTGTGAAATCATTTCAAAATCCTGCTTTGGTTTAGGAAGAGAAAGTGTTAACAGGTTTTCTATTTGTATTTTTGGGCATTGAGATGCTGAAAAATCAATTTCATCGTCAACTGATTTGAAGCATTTGCACATTTGAAATACTGCCATCTATATACAGAAGTTTCATGCAAGTGCTCCCTGCAGTCTTTTTAATTATCGCAGGATCTAGAACAAAAGAGGTCATTAGGGATGAAGTATGAAGTACAGATGAACAGAAAAACCTGCAGATTGAGGACAACCCTATGGCCTCCTGCAGTAAAACTAGGAGTTGTTAAAAGGGGCTCTTGTTCAGCTCTTTACCATATGACAAAATTTTAGATATGTCAAAACCCCAAAAATTGGCCAACAACAAATTAAACCTGGCTAAAATTGTGAAAGTTGTCTTTGATAGGGTAGAAAACATTATGGCAAAAGAAGAAAATGCTGGCCATCATTTTCATTTTTCCCCACGATGTTTTCAAGTCTTCTTTCTCAAGATGGTTTAATGATTGATTGATTGTATGGTGCTTTACGCCGTTTTCAACATCATTTAAGTTATGTCACGGCGGGCAGTGCAGCTATCCTTGCTTTCCTGCCGTTTCTTTTACCAGTACTCCACACAATATTCTTTCCAAGCCACTGACTGCTTTCCCACATAACAATTGTCAAAACGATGGTTAACAGCTAGAGGAATGAATGCTGTTGCAATGACTATCATCAATCCTTGGAAAGATACTGGCCGAGCCAGGGTCAAGCTCATTTACAGTCAGAGTTGTGTGGTGAAGGGTTAAATAACTACCTTTGTGGTCCTGCCAATCCAGATCTCAGTCCAACTATAGTGCTCACACTCTCTCCCTGTAATAAAACAAAAGATTCTTTAACTCTTTACCAAACGACAAAATTTTAGACTGGTCCAAATTGAAAGCACTTGCAGACGACAAAATAAACTTAACTCAAAAATTGAAATTTGTTTGCAGCAGGGTAGAAAACATTGTGGGAAAAGGAGAAAATGCTGGTTACCAGCATTTTCTCCTTTTCCCACAGTGTTTTCAAAAGGCTTCTATCTCAGGGTCGTAAAAACCAGTGATTGTTTGGTAAAGGGTTAAAACAAAAGATTCCTTACATTACTCTTAGCCTGACAACAAAATCCTACACTGGTCCATGTTGAAAGCATTATTTGGTATTTGACAAATTAGGAAACAATGGGATTATCTTTGACAGGTAAAAACAGAGAGAAAAGGAGAAATTGCTGATTACCGGCATTTTCTCCTTTCTCCATGATGTTTTCACGAGCCCTTTCTTCGAGTTGTACAATCATGGTATAGGTTCAAACCTACCTATGCTTATTTCCTTCGTTTTCTCACATCAGTTCTGCAAGAGGAAGTTTGTGATTCAAAACACTACTGTCAAAAGACATTCTTTGTCTTCTATGTTCAATATTTTTGAAAACATCATGGCAATATCATATGTAAAATTGCTCAAGGGCCCAACAGCAGCCGAAAGTGAATAATGCAAGTTTTAAAATGTATTTAAAATTATATTGTAACATTTAAAGTTTGGAAATTTTTGCGAAGTTGACAATCTGTTGTTGAACTGTTGGTCCAAGTGCTGGTTACTGGTTGAAAAATAAATTTTAAAATCAGGTTAAGTAAACAAAAGATAAAGTAACTTAGCAACTTTTTACCTAGTTCTAAAATTCATTTTTATATTCATTCAAATTCAAATGCATTTTCACAACTACATGTTGTACTTTTGGTCACCAGTAGGCCTTTAACCAGTTACCATAAAGTCTGGACTTTAATGACCCTGAGAAAGAAAGCTTTTGAAAACATTGAGCGACAAGGTGAAAATGCTAGTATCCAGGACGTCATCTGTTTAAAAACTTCCTCAAATGTTGCATGCACAAACCATAGGCTTTGATATTCAAGTTAAAGCTACAGTTTTGTTCCACCTTACAAATGACAATTAAAATCTCCCAACAAAGGTATGAATTTCATGTAGATGGACTTGTAAATGGATTAAGTATGACAACAGACTATGGAAAAAATATATACAAATCTTCCTGCATAGAGAACTCATCAACATTATTTCTTTATCCAATGACATAATTTTGGACTCATCAAAATTGAAAGGTTTTTTTTTGCAGGCAACAACTTAAATTTGGCTCAATTGATGGGTCTTTTCTTTCAAAGGTAAGAAGACATTGTGAGAGAAAGAAAAAAAATGCTGGCAAAGCCCTGCTCCTCAGAGTCATTATAATACAGGATTGTTTGGTAATGGGTTAACCCTTCACCAAACAAACCAATGTTTTTACGACCCTGAGAAAGAATGTTTTATCTTTAATCTACAATGTTTTGAAACACCTTCTCCTTAAGGTTGTTAAAACACACAACTGTTTGGTAAAGGATTAAATCTAAGTAATGTATTTCTGTTTACCTGTCCTGCAGTTTGAAATGTTGATGTATTTTCGACTACAACAGGTGGCACTATGGATGTTTGTGGCTCATCTTGAGTTGGTGTTGGCGGCTCAACAGCCTTTACATCTGGCACGGGAACAGACTGTGCTGGTTTTAAGGCCGGTGAAGTAGTGGCTGGTTTAGGTTTAGGAGGGGGAGGGGGCGGAGGTGGAGATTCTTCCTTTGGAGGTTTAAAGTCTAGAACAGAAGGTCCCCTAGGTATAACCTTTGTTTGAGCCTTTGCTGCATTTATTGCCATAGCTTTTGCAACAGCATTCTGAGCAATTTTTGTGTACCCTGTTTCATTTTGAAAGTTAGTAACAGCTCTCCTCAACATCTGGTTGGCAATTAGTCCATCTGGTGACACATCCATACTATCACAAGAAGGGCAAACATGATCATCTGTCTCCAACAGTTTGTTTCTTATACCTGTAAATGTGTATCTGTGTTACAAAATTTTCAAAATTTAACCAAACCTGAAAACTCCCTATGAACACTGCATGCTTTAGTTAGCTAATTCTGAAAAGGGAATAGGTTGACTCAGCACGATCTTTCTCAGACATAGTGAAATACGAATATTTTTACTCCTTTATACAAATAATTAGATCTTGGAATCTAGGCGTTTCTAGCTTTTAACGTTATTTTGAGCATGTTTTTTTGGAAGCAATTTGGCTCTTAAAAAACAAGGCTGTGTAAACAATCAGGGGCATGAGGAATGACCAATGTGTTGTTGACATTCCTTAAATCACTGAAAGACATCTGAAAAACGGAATATTTGTGCAACATGATTGTGTCAACAGATACGGCCCAGCCTGGAAGCTCAGTGGTTAGCGTATATGACTTGTGACCTGGTGGTTGCAGGTTCGATACCCGATTAAGGCAAACTTTCTTTCGGGCAATTTTTTGCCTCTGCTGCACGTGTCAGTGAGAAAAGCAGTCAGTGGCTTGGAAAGAAGGTTGTGCCAGTACTGGTGTGAGAAAGCCAAGACACATGTGTAGGTGCACTGACCACTATGACACGATCTAAGCTGTTAAAGTGGTGTTAAACTCCAATACAAACAAACAATCAAAAGCAGCAGATATGGCTAGAAGGGTTACCATAATTTACAAAAAGCCAATTTACTCATTCTCTTGTACCAATGATTTCTCTCTATTTCAATCTACCTACAAATCATAGGGACATTTGGTTGAAAAGAAATATGTTGTTATCAATAATTAACTTTTTTCCACAAGAACCCTGTGTGTTAAAAACCCTTGGGAAAAGGGCTTTTCTCTTTTTCCCACTATTTTTCACCCCTTCAATCACCTCACTCGATTAACATTGAATTTGTCATCTGCAAATTCTTTAAAATCATTTGTCCTTTATAAAGTTAACTCTTTTCCATATGGAAAAGTTTTATATCTATCATAGCATTTGCAGAGGATTCATGACCAATACCCAATCTAATGTCACAGTTTGAGTCCATATTGATGGAACACAATAAGGAAACACATATTTTTACCACTTGAACAGTTGCTGTTTCAATTAAGGAAACTGATGCAAACAAGGCTTCAACATTTAAATTTTAACAGCTAATAATAGTTTGTAAACAGAAGGACTAACATGGGAAACTAACATCCATACAACAAGATAGATAGGATCTGACACAAGTTGGCATTTGAGATAAAATTTTATTAATCAAGTCCGGGGAAAATATTATCAAGCAAACCTTTGGCTAGCTTAATAACATTTTTTCTTGACGAGTTTAATAAAATTTTATCTCAAACGCCAACTCATGTCAGATTCTTTTCAGCACATAATGATATTTCACAAATTATAGATCAGAAGATGCAAAACCACCTATAGATGCACATGCGGTAATATCAATAAAACCCGTTCACTTCTTTGAAATACATACAAAATGACGTTAAAAATGATGTCACAAAACTGTGATATTAAACGTGTATAAGGTAAGAAAATTTGTGATCGGTTTATTACACTGAAAACAAGGAAGGTTATGTGATAAATCTCATGATGCTTTTTATGGTTTTTCTATTGTATAATTTTACAGCAAGACCCGAGAAACTGAGAATGAATGAAGACAAGATTCCATATGGATTTAAAATGTTGAAAAGTTTGGTAGCACATTTGATTGTTTAAACAAAAATAACTTGCACTGCAAGTCAGGAAATTCTAACAACTTTGAATTACAACATGAGCTACACTTTTGGACAATAAAAGAAAAATCCTTTTAGATTCCAAGCTTGGGTAAATTTAGATCAACTTCTAGCAGGTTCCATTTTCTTGGTTTTTAGTGACAGCCACCATGTCTTAACCCTTTACCACACAATCCTGAGTTTTAATGACCCTACAGAAGAAACCTTTTCATATCATTGTGAGAACAGGAGAAAATGGAGTAACCAACATTTTCTTTTCTCACAATGTTTTCTACTCTTAGAAAGACTGTTAACAAACCCTTGCTGATTTGATCAAAAGGCCTTGCTTTTTTTCATCCATATTATCTGCTTTTGAAACCTACTGTTTGACCGAACAACTGATATGATACATATTTATCTTTGCCATATTGGGTCAGCCATTTCATAGAAACAGGCATTCTGATCAGGTTTCATGAAGACTGTCTGCAAACTGCAAACTATGATCCATGTACAGAATATTTTATGAATTCTACTGACCTAGTTTTCAGAACCACATGACCTAGTTTAAACTAGCCTATAAATCAAATAAATATTTTGACAAAAGTTTCATGAAGACTTTGATGAGAATTGTAGCCTCCAAGCTTTAACAAGTGTTTCATGACTTGTCCTAGTGACCTGAGCTTTGACCTTTTTAAATCAAGTTTTGCCATTGTCCATATATCATGAAGAATAACATCTTGATAAAAAGTTTTAAGATTGGATAAAAATCATGGCTTCTAAATTCTTTACATTTTGTACAAATTTTTCATGAATTTGACAAAGTATTTTTAATCACCTCTCCCAGCCTTATTTCAAACTTGACCTACATAGCATTTAGAGAGCACTCTGAAAAATTTCTATTGGTATCAGAAAACAAGAGGGTCATGATGGCCCTGTATCACTCCACTGCCTTTTAAATAGATATATCATGCACTTAATTGGCATTGACAGAGACATAAATCAATAGAAGTCTGCATGGCAATATACAGGGTGTCCGGAAAGTAAGGTAACACTTTTGCACATTTATAATATGGCTGTAAAATTCAGGTGAAGAGATAAAAATATACATACATGTACATAAAATATGTAAGTTTTTTCTGTGATAAATTTCATTCAATTTTCAATTCATTGCTCACTTTAATACAGATTTAAAATCAGAGTTACTTTTCTGTCATTGACGTCATTTTAGTAATTAATGATGTTTTCTCGTCGTCTGGACATGTTTGTAAACAAAATAATTATGCGCTTTTGGGCACATGACCAATCACGCTGTTTTACAGAAAGACGGCAGTGAAAAATTTAATGTATGTTGTGCAATGTCGTATCACGGTGTTATTGGGCCATGTGTCTTTAAGGACACGATTAATTCCCGATGCTGCCTATCGCTTTTGAAAAACAAGTTTGTTTTTGTGCTTGAAAAGAAGTCCCCTACACTGCAAAAAAGGCTTATGCAGGATGGTGCTTCGGCACACACATCTAATACTGTGATAGACTTTTTATAGTATACGTTTAGTGATAGGGTAACATCAAAAATTAAGTCTGGATGTAAAAGATTTTGGAATTTAGAGGCCTGCACACAGTCCAGACTTCAACCTGTGCGACTTCTTCCTGATGGGTTATTTAAAGTCAAAGGTATACAATCTTAAACTAGACAGCACATGCATGTTGTTAAAAGATAATTAAATGTGAAACCAAGAAAATTGACATTGGCAAATATGCTAAAGCGACTGACAACTTCATGGTGTGTTCAGAATGGAAAGAGCATAATGGGCCGTCACAAAGAAAACGTCATATATAACAAAAATGACGCCAATGACAAAAAGGTACTTCTGATTTGAAATCTGTATAAAAGTGTGTAGTGTAAAATAAATTAAATGAAATTATCACACAAAAAACTTTCATGTTTTATCTACATGCATATACATTTTTATCTGTCTATCCGAAAATGAAAGCTATATTATTTGTGTACGAAAGTGTTACCTTACTTTCCGGACACCCTGTACTTTCATAGAAAAAATAGCCTTTCCAATGCAAAAATTATATCAAAGAATACAAGCAGGTATAATCAAGTATCATTTATACCAAATATAAATGAACTCCAAAAAGAGAATTTCCAGATCTTAGAAGCAGACAACATTTTTTCCAATGGCATGAATGGCAAAGTTCTGGAAAAAAAACCCTGAATGTTAGAAACCTTACTTGATACTAAATATCATCTGAGCATAACTATAAACATCAGTATAAATCACTCTCACTGAAAATGGAACATTTTCTTTGCAAAAAACATGAATACCCAACATCAATCATGTAACAGTGTGATCTGATCATCAAGGGAGGTAAAATGGTTTCAGACAAGAAGATTTTTAAAGATTTTCAATATTTTTTAGTTTTGTTGCTATGGCAACCAGAGTTTTCGTTAGAATCATATTTTTGAAGGAGTTCGGAAGAGGGCTATGGCAGGATAATTTCTATGAAGTTTCATCGAAATTGGATGCACTGTTATTCTGTTATAACTGTTCTATGTATTTTTACATCTTTATCACATACTATGCATTGAAAAGTTTGTAAACTTGCTGTTTAACAATAAAATTTATGATAATGGCAGCCATTCATATGTTGATTTTTGGACAAATGGCTTATTTCTAAAACAGGTCTGTACTTAGCGACACATGAAAAAGCTCTGAAGTATGCAATATGAAAGTATGCAATATGAAAGTATGCAATATTTTTTCGTATTGCATACTTTCATCCAGTGCAAATACATAGGGACAATATCAAAGTATATAATAAACAAACATTATAAGTTACTGATGATGCAAACTGGACGATCCCAAAAGTTCATTTAAAGCTTTTCTGTACCTAGGCTGACTTTCAAATTTAGGCAGGCATTTCACTTCAAGAAAACTTATCCAATGAAGGTCCTCATTACAGAGGAAAAGTTTCATTCCGTGCAGATGACCCAGTACTCAATCTCCTAGTAATTTTGATCAGAGGATACCTCATAAAACATCAAACAGTCTGATCATCTATACTGTCTACAAGCCTGCACTTTCTGTACAATCTTATCTTCATCTATGCTATCCACAAGACTGTGGTTTCTCTATCTACAGTATCCACAGAGTAACCTAAGTTGTGCATAAGTCTAAAATCAGTTCAAATATGAAATAATTTGATAAAGGTCCTCACAAAACAAACAATATGAATGCTACTTTTATAAACTTTATTCTTTGAGTGATTATCTGATGAACTAAACAAGTAGTAAATGTTAAATGCATACATTCATCACAATAGCTGATTCCACAACAAGGTATCACAACTGCATCTCTGGCAAGGTCACCACATAAAGGGCACTTCAATTCCTTTGGTACAGGTTTTTTTAGTATAACTGGCTTCTTAGTTTCAGGTAAAAATGGAGGCTTTTCCTTCTTTCCCTGAGCATATGCCACACTGAAAAGAAAATATATTATCACTTTGAACTGAAGCAAGACATGAATGAAAATATGAGCCATGCTCTGTGCAAAAAGGGGTTTAAAGCATCCGCAAAAAGTATCACGGGCCGACCTGGGTCAAAACTTTTTAATTTTAGTAAATTTTCTGCATGTCCAAGCACATCCTACTTCAGGATACCTTGCTTAGTATATTGGAATACACATATGCATTAAATACCCTTTTGCCAGAGCATGGCTCATATTTATGATCATCCAATCATTTGTTTCAGATTCACAGTGGAGATCCATTGTTACAGCTGCCAATGATCTGCCCAAAGGTCAGCCTTTCGTCATTTTCGTCACACTTCTGATTAACTAATAATCCATGCACAGATTCAATGCCAACTGACTTCCAGTTCTTGAAAAGAAGATACTATAAATTTTTCCCTCCATCTTAACTCTTTACCATATGACAAAATTATAGACTTGTCCAAATTGATAGTATTCACAAACCTCAAATTTAAGGTGGCTCAAATGATGCAAAAACATTGTAGGAAAAGGAGAAAATGCTTTTTTTTTTTTAATTTTCTCCTTTTCCAAAAATTCTTTCAAAAGCCTTATTTCTCTGGGTCCTGTGGTAAACGGTTAACTCTTTACCACACAAAATCCCTTCATCCTGAGGGAGAAGGCTTTTGCTTCATTTTCTCCTTTTCCCGCAATGTTTTCTATTTTTACTAAAACACATTTCAACTTTTGAGTCACACTTACTTTGTCATTTGCAAATGCTTTAATTTTGGACTGGTCTAAATTGTTGTCATATGGTAAAGGTTTCACTCTTTATCTTTTTCCACAATGTTTTCAACAGTGTTAAGGTCAAATCCCATTATTTTAGCTATGTTCAAGTTGTCATCTGCAAAAGCTTTCAATTTGGAGAGTAGATTAAGAATGAGACTGCTCATTTTGTACCTCTTGATCCTGAATCTACACTGTTTACCACTGTGTTACATATTTTGCCAAAAGAACCTTGAAAACAGCGATATATTGACAATTTTTTCTAATTGAAAACATTTATTCCTGAATTCAGCACCTTTTGATTTAAATAGTAATGAATCTGGCTACTTACGCATCAATTTTTGGGACAGCATAATGCCCAGAGTGTGTTTTGTATGTACCAGGAAGGGCCTCACTGACAATCAGCATGTGCTCTAGGGGAATTCCAGTAGGCTTCTTTATCCTCATGTCTGCAGTAACAGCTGGGCTGTCTGACTGTAAGTAGTACAGAAGATGCTTTTTCTAACCCTTTACCACACAGCAAAATTTTAGACAAGTCCAAACTGAAAGCATTAGCAGACTACAAATTAAATGTAGCTCAAATAATGGAACTTTCTAAGAAAGGGTAGAAAACACTGAGGGAAAAGGAGAAAATGCTGGTTACCAGCATGTTCCCTTTTTCCATTAACATTTTCAAAAGCTTCCTTTGTCAGAGTCATTAACCTTGGGATCATGTGGTAAAAGATTAAAGATCTTGATAGTCAAGCAAGTCCTTGACACTCATGAAATAGTCAAAAATCAGCATTCTCTCTGCTAGAAAATAAATGTAAACAAAAATGACAAGCTTTGGAAAAATTATTTTGTCAACATTTCGATCCATGCACGTTCAAAATTCTGTGGTCTATAATGTGATTTGCTTTTTTATAAATTTGCCTTCATCTACATTCTATTATTTTGAGATCAGGATCAAATAGGACTAAAATAAGGATTTAGTCAAGCAAAGTTTTGCAAGGATGCAAGTCTTTTTTCCAATAATGACTCATCTAGCAATACAATAAATAAACTTGATTTGATTTCTGCAGATAATGTCAATTTGGATCTAT
Organism: Hippopus hippopus; assembly: GCA_946811185.2. Taxonomy (NCBI): domain Eukaryota; kingdom Metazoa; phylum Mollusca; class Bivalvia; order Cardiida; family Cardiidae; genus Hippopus; species Hippopus hippopus. The sequence goes on from OX328096.1 coordinate 14,403,189, forward strand.
GAATCTCAGATTTTGTTGTTTGGTAAAGAGTAATCTCAAAAAGATAAATGCATGAAAAGTGGTAAGATTGATAATAACATATATAAATGAAACAATTCTGTGCTGTAGACTTACTGCAACATTTGGACAATTCTGAATAAAATGGCCTGCTTTCCCACATTTAAAACATACATATGAGGCTCCAGGGGTGCCTGTCATCACTTTATAAGAGTAACTGAAACAAGAAATGAAAATATACATTTATATGAGCCGTTCTCTGTGAAAAGGGGACTTAATGCATTTGTGAAAAGTACTGACCCATGTCAACCTGCGCAGTCCACACAGGCTGATCTAGGCCAAAACTTTTCGCTATTTTCAAATTTTCTGCATGACAAAGGATAATTCGACCACATGATTCAGTCAGTTGTTTGACAAAATGAATTTAAAATATCCGTAATTCGATGCATTAAGCCCCCTTTTGCCAGAGCATGGCTCATATGTAATAAAACTCTCATAATTTATAAAAACATCATTTTTCTCTACATATGAAGTAACTTACTGGCACCTTCACTAAAAAGACCAGGTGTTACTGGAAAAAGATTGGCAATCTATAAACCATGACGTACCTAAACCTTCACCACACAAACACAAGTTTTAACGACCCCAACCTCATCGTTTGGGCTGCATTTAGTCGGTCATCTGCAAATGCTTTCAATTTTGTTGAGTCCACAAGTTTGTTGCTGGTAAGAGTTAATAAAGCTCACTTTCCTTTTTCATTTTTTCCCCTCATTTTCAGATATAGGGAAAGGGTTAAAAGGATATTTCAAAAAGAGATAAATAAATTTGTTTTGTTTATCATCTGTTTAGAGTTTTAAGCCATTTTTAACATCATTCCATCATTTTGTGACAGTCAGTGCATTATCAATGCGTTTCCAGAGTTGAACAGTGCATATACTTTGCACATTTGTTTTCGTCACCGGCTCTTTTCCTACTTGAACATGGTCCACATGATGTTTAGGCTAGCAAATGGCATATGAATGAATTTTGTAACAATGACCATCGTCAATCCTCAGAAAGGATTTGGCCAAGCTGGGAATCAGACCCATGACTCCCAGATTGCAAGCCCTGTATGCAAGTGACAGAGTGGTAGAGCCTGGTCCCATTTGTAATACCAGACCATGGTGACTTCATCAGATAATCTATAAATGACAAAGTAAGCATATTCATAACAGAAAAAAGATGCAACAGTGAAATTTTTACTTACTTTGAGGGATCAAATTCTTTGGTAGACTGTTTAATCATCTGAGCAATTTTATCCATTTCTGACATTGGGGCATTCAGTAAATCTCCCGACTGGAAAAAAAGTAAATAAAGGATAGAATACAACCGCTGTAGCCTGTAGAACACCTACATGGGAAATATACATAAGCATCTGCACTAAATTTTCTATTTGACATTGACCACACATGTAACATAATAATAATATCATAGGTTGTATATGTATATATCTGTACAAAACCGTGACAGTTTTGTCTTTAAAACTTTCAAAATGCTGCGTGCCAATTAGTCATATTGCCAAATGAGTGGTTAACTGTTCTACTTCATTCAATTTTCTACTGTTTCTGTTTTGAAATGGTTCAAGAAAAAATACTGAAAGATTTAAAAACAGGTTCTTAAATCCTTTTACCAACAAATCCCAAATTTCTATGGCGTTTTGGAAGAGGGGTTTCAAAAATATTATAGGAAAAGCAGGGAACACATGTACTGGTTAACTCTTTACCACACAATCCCAACTTTTAATGACCCTGAGAAAGAAGCCTATAGAAAACATTGCGGGAAAAGGAGAAAATGCTGGTAACCAGCATTTTCTCCCTTTCCCACAATATTTTCTACCCTATCGAAGTCAGAAATCATCATATTACCAAGATTTAATTTGTTGTCTGCAGATGTTTTGAATTTGGTCCAGTCCAAAAATTTGTCGTTTGGTAAAGAGTCAATAGCTGTTTCTGCTTACCCCCCTTCAATGTTTGCTATTCTTTCAAAGAGTAATCCTATCATCAGAGCCTCATTTGAAGGTTGTAAATTCTTTCAATAAGGTCAATTCTCAACATTAACCTTTACCAAACAATCCCATGTTTAAACGACCCTGAGATAGTAATCTTTTGAAAAATTTGTGAGAAAAGGAATAAATGCTGGTAACCAATATTTTCTTCTTTTTCCACAGTGTTTTTTTTTTTTTCTTTGAAAGACAGTAATCATACACTGAGCCATATTGAATTATCATCTTTAATTGCACTCAATTTTGGTTGATTTGTATAGAGTTAAAAATTTACCACATGACAAAATCCCAGACTTGTCCAAACTGAAAGCTTTTACAGACAACAATTTAAATGTTCAGTCGATTGAGTCTGTCTTTGAGTAGATTCCTAGAAAGGTATTACTCCCTATCAAACATTTCCGCAATTTTTTACGAACTTGTCAAAGTTTGAAGCAAATATTTTCAGTAACAACTGAGGTATCATAAAATGTCAAAGTTTTTGCATGACGACACAGACAATGAAGCCAGGACTACAACAGCTAGACATTTTTTTTGAAAAACACCTACATGTATATGGTATTTTTGTCCAAATTTGAGAAAATTACAATCAAGATAAGGATCAAGCTTCAATCCTGATTGCTGAGACTAGTTATCAATTAATTCCTTTATCTGAATGGTGTTTTATGCTTCTACTTTATTTCAGTAATATAACAGTGATAATTGACATGCCTTTCTCATCAGGGGTGAGCACTTGGGCAGAACTCTACAGTGCTTTGCCAAAGGACATTCCAATGAATGATAGCCCCTTCTGAAATGACCACACCCAGATTCTCTGGACTACAAATCAACAACTTAAACTGAGCCTTACATGGCCCCCATAATTGGACTGCAAAGCACAACCCAGTGCCCTTTTTTGTCAACAGTATAACAGTCTGCTTAGAATGTTAGTAATATTTAGGTTTTCTTTCTATTTAGCAATTTCACCATTTACCACACAATTCTAACTTTTAACAACATTGAGCAAAAATATGTTTTGCAAGCATTGTGGGAAAACAAGACAATGTTGGTAACCAGCATTTTCACTTTTTCCCACAACATTCTCTGCCCTGTCAGTAGGAAGCCCTATCATTTGAACCACATTTGTCATCTGCAAATGCTGTCAAATTGGACAGATCTACAAGTTTGCCCTTTAATGATTTAAAACTGAAGAGACTCACAGTAACTAATTACCTTTTTCACCTTCTCAGAATTAAACCCACTCTCCCCAACTTCAGCCTCCCTGATCTGAAATCATGAGTAGAAAGTACAAAATGATCTTGTCAGTCATGTGTCTAGCTACAAGTCTTTACTTTTGTAAATCCTGTTGGCATTTAACAAAGTCTGTTTTTTTGTATGTGCTGTTGAACGTCGTTTTTCAACATTATTTCAATTACATCATGTTGACCAATGCACCTATCCATGCTTCACACAATATTCTTTCCAAGCCACTGGCTGCTTTCCCACAAAACCATCATCAAAGCAATGATCAGCAATAAGAGAGGAATGAATCCTGTGGCAATGACTATAATCAATCCTCAGAAACAAATTTGCAGAGCCGGGGATTACAACAGTGAACCCCTGGTCTCAAGTCCTATGCGCTATCAACTGCACTACCAGACTCAGCAACATTTAACATAGCCTTCCTTTCTAATATGGTCTAGTCTTCAAACCAGAGACTTTCTGACGATCCTGAAGACATCATTTACACAATAGCATGCTAATTAACCCTTAACATTTCACTCCTATGTTTTCATGACCCTAAACAGTACGCTTTTGCAAACAATCTCAAGTTTTAGTGACCCTAAGTCAGTAATAAGCCTTTTTAAAACATTAAGGGAAAAGGAGAAAATGCTCGTGACCAGCATTTTCTTTCCACATAATGTTTTCTATCCTATCCGTTTTTGTACCTTATTCAAAACCACAATTGGAAGTTAACTATTTTTGATTCTACTTGTTACAGTTCTATTTTGTTGATAACATGAGGCATCTATGAGAATTTCTAATGAACAAATTGAAAAATATATGATTGTCCAGCCTGGGAAAAATATACACTGGCTAAAACTGCATATATTCATCCACAAGTGGCAAGGAAGGTAAACAATAACCACCATTTCTGTTGACCTGACCAGTGATATCTTCTACAGATCTCTTCGTACTGTAGCCAGACATTCTAACAATGCCATCATATGACATTGTGCAGTTCTTGTGTTGTTTCCATATTGCTGGGCCAATTTTATCCCTTCAACACTGAGCTCAACTTCAGCTACATTTGAGAACAGTAAAGATTAAGATCACACTATACCAGTCTTGCAATCTAATCTTTGATCTAAACTGCCTAATATTATATTACTAATGTGATACCAAGATATCCACAGAAGTAAGTTATGTGTTTGTATACCATTTTATTGTGCTTAAGTAGGCAGGAGACTGAACCTATAAATTTCTGGTTTGAAATGTAAAGAAATAATAGCTCTGAGACTAAATGACCCATGCTCTGTGAAAAGGTGTTTAATGCATCTACAAAAAGTACCTGACCTGGGTCAACCAGCTCAGTCCACACAGGCTGACCTATGTTGAAAGTTTTTACTATTGGTCAATTTTCATGCTAAAGGACCGGCCTACATCATGAATCGGTTCTTAAACAAAGTTGATTTTATAGAACATAATTTATGGCTTGTTTGGTACAATGCATCACAGAGATGTCATTATACCCCCTTTTGCCAGAGTATGGCTCAAACAAAAAATCTCTGTCCTTGTTGTATCCCTAATGCTGACCACTTTGTTTAATTGTTCACTGACTGACTTGCCTTTGCAAGTGAAATCTGAAATTCTACCTGTCCACAGGCCCTTGGAACACAGTGGAACATAGGTCGTCTTTAAATACCAGTTTAATATTCCTCCTCAATAATTGTACTCAATACATTGACTGATTGATTGAAAAAGGTTTATGCAGCTTTCAACAGTATTTTAGTCATATTATAGCCACAGCTCACATTTTCACATATTTTCTTGGTTTCACCAGTACTAGACTGGGCCTCTTACCCAAGGACACTCCAACATAAAACCCAGTGGATCCAGTGAGGCTCCAACCCTGGACCTCCAGGTAAACAGTCCTACACTTTACCATTGAGCCAAGCAGGACCTCGCTGTACTCAATACAGCGTAAGACGTTACTATACTAGTATGTCATAAAGGATTGAAAGAAAAAATTCTACGTGAGAAGAGATGAGCAGAGTATCAGTGACCTCAAAACCCCCTCCCCTACTCCCTTAAACTTTGTTAGCAGCAGGTATGGAAATGTAACTTGAACTTAATGCTAAAGGTTTTGTGTTTCAACAAAACTCTTATGTCACAATTTTTTTTTATTACTCAATGACCAATATTGCACCTAACAAGGGCTTCAGTGTAATTATTTTCAAACATGGTGAATTGCAGGTTTCATATTTTAAGAACCTTTATTAGAGCTAAAGACATGGCTATTCTAAAAACAAGAGGGCAATGATAGCCCTGTATCGCTCCACTTCCTTAAAATATATGTGCAATACAACTGATTGACATTGATAGAGACATTAAACTATAACATTAATTCTAGCTCTTCAAATCAAGTATCATTCATACCAAATATCAATTAAATCTGAAACAAGAGGGCCATGATGGCCCTGAAGTCGCTCACCTGAGTCTTTTGACCAAACATGACTCATTTTCAATCTCTTTTAAGATATCATGACAAACATTCTACTAAGCTTTCATAATTATTAGACTGAAAATTTGGCCTCTAGCATGTACACATGCTTTTTCTAGAATTTCTCTCATTAACCTAGTTTTTAGCCAATCATAGCCAATTGTCCCATTGTAGATATTATCAAAACAAAGATCCTGACCACCTTTCATAAGTATTGGACAGAAAATGTGGACTTAAAGAGCATACACAGGGTTTTTTTCTAAGATTTGACCTGGTGACCTAGTTTTTGACCCGACATGACCCATTTTCTAACTCGTCCGAGAAATCATCAAGACAAACATTCTGACCAACTTTCAAGAGTATTGGACTGAAAATGTGGCCTCTAGAGCGTACACACGGTTTTTCTAAGATTTGACCTAGTGACCTAGTTTTTGACCCGACATGACCCAATTTCGAACTCGTCCGAGATATCATCAAGACAAACATTCTGACCAAGTTTCATGAGTATTTGACTGAAAATGTGGCCTCTAGAGCGTACACAAGGTAAAAGTTGACGGCGGACGACGCACGACAGACACGATCACAAAAACTCACCTTGAGCACTTCGTGCTCAGGTGAGCTATAAAATCACTGAAAACTGAATATCTATCCAAAAGGCTTGAATACACAATACCAATTATGGTTTTGTGAAGTTTGATAATCATGGGAGATAAAAATAGTGACAAATGGGTGAACAGGAGTTATTTCCCTAGATCATTATATCAGCTTAAGTTTAGCTAGTTATAATTAAGACAAGCCCACAGAAGCCATGTTCTTTGCCAGATCAAAATCATATCACAAAGTCTGAAAGAGATCCATCAAAAGATCTCAGAATCAAAAACATACAAGTTGCATTGCACTACATCTGGGGATTTTAGTAGATGTGGTTCTACAAAAACTCTTTCCAACTTCAAAAACTGTGATACTGGATTGGAAATGTGTGCTGGAGCATTAGTATAAATCAGGACATGTATGAAACCTGTGCCTAGGCAATTACTCTTGTAAAACTTCTTAATTTTTCAAGATTAAGATATGGAATCAGCAGTGCTATACCTTTGCTAAAGAATATGGCATGCATGATACAAAACTTTCATAGCACCCAAATTGTGTTTTGCAATCTTGTTCAAAACCTTTCTAACATTTTAAACAAGAGGGCCATGATGGCATGGCCCTGTATCGCTCCACTGGCTAATACGTAAAATCCCCACATGCCAAACATTACAATACTTGGCCAATTGGTTTTGAACATAAGACTCCTGAGACATGACTAAAATTGGTAGCCCTAGTTTTTATGGTTAGTAACAAGAAGATTTCTAAAGATTTCACTCTATAAGCCCATGTAAAACTTCTGACCCCTGGGGATGAATCAAATTCGACCCTAGGGCTATAATTTGTGCACTCATGGTAGAGGCCCAGTAGCTAAAGCTACATGCAAAATTTGGTAGACCTAGGCTTTATGACTAAGTACACAGATATTTCTAAAGTTTTCTCTATATAAGCCCATGTAAAACTTGTGACCCCTTGGGCGGGGCCAATTTTGACCCCAGGGCTGTAATTTGGACACTCTTGGTAGGCCTTATGGCTAGGTACAGGGATATTTCTAAAGTTTTTCCTATACATGTATAAGCCCAAGTAAAACTTGTGACCCCCGTGGTGGGGTCAAATTTGACCCAGGGGCTATAATTTGGGCACTTTTGGTAGAGGCCCACTAGATAAAGCCACATGCAAAATTTGGTAACCCTAGGCCTTATGGTTAGGTACAGGAAGATTTCTAAAGTTTTCTTTATATAAGCCCATGTAAAACTTGTGACCCCCGGGGCGGGGTCAAATTTGACCCAAAGGCTATAATTTGAAGAAACTTGATAGAGGCCTACTAGATAAAGCTACATGCCAAATTTGGTAGCCCTAGGCCTTATGGTTTCAGACAAGAAGATTTTCAAAGATTTCCAATATTTTTAAGTTTTGTTGCCATGGCAACCAGAGTTTTTGAAGGAATCAAATTCTTTCAAGAAATTCTGAAGAAGACCATGGCAGGATTATTCCTGTGAAGTTTCATCAAAACTGGATTGGTAGTTTCAGAGAAGATGTTTAAAATAAAAGTTAACGGACACATGGACGCACGCCTGACACCTGGCCATGACATAAGCCCGCTGGCCTTTGGCCAGTGGAGCTAAAAATGATGTGTACAAGATTCATCACCTGTTAGAGCATTTGATATTCAATTGAAAAACAAAACATGCAGTAGTTCATACCATCGAGCATCATTTTGAAGAAAAAATATTTTTGACAATATTGCTGTCTTTAGCGAAATGAAATTTAAGGCATTTTCAACAGTCATACAGCACTCAAGCTTTTTGTTTGCATGTACAATGCATCAACCTAATTAGGCAAATAAACAAAGGTTATATAGGAACAAGAGGACTACGATGGCCCTGAATCACTCACCTCACCCTGTGTACCTCTGAGAGAATTATACTAAGTATAGTCATCATGTCACAGTGACCTACTTTGACCAAGCATTTCACATTTTCAAACTTGTTCCCTATGTAATCCAGATGAACATTCTGACCAGCTTAAGTGAGTATTGGACTAAAATGTAACCAGAATGTAAAAAGGTATATCTAACATATGTCCCAGTAACCTTTTTAAATTGTTGTAACCCTTTTTCAAAGCAATCCAAAGTATGATCAAGACAAATACTTTGACTGACTGTCATGAGTATCGGACTCTAAATTGTACAAAAATTTTTCAAAGATTTGTCCCCGTGACCATTTTTGTAACCCTATAAAATCCACTTTCAAACATGTACGAGGTATCATCAAGAGAAACAATGACTAGTTCTGATAAGTATTTGATTAAAAATGTGGCCTCTAGACAATATAAAAGGTTGTCCCAACGACTTTTTCTTAACCAAACAAGACCAATTGTCAAATTTGTTGAGATGTCATTCAGACAAACCTTCAAACGATCTTTACAGAGTATTGGACTGAAAATCTTGCCTCTACAGTGTAAAAGTTTTTTGAAATATTCATTCAAGGGACCCACTTTTCACCCTGTGACACAATTTTATAAAATGTCCAAGATATCATCAACACAAATATTTTGACCAAACTTTCAACAGAATTGCACTGAAAAAGTAGCCAGCAGTAAGTACACAAGGTTTTTCAAAGATTTGTCCCAGTGACATACTTTTTGACCTGACGAACCCATTTTCAACCTTGTACGAGATATTATCAGGACACACACTATCTAATTTTTCTAAGTATCAGGCTGAAAATGTGGCCTCTAGAGTGTACACCAGATTTTTAAAATTTGCCCATGTTACAAACTTTTTGATCCCACAAGACCAATTTTCAACCTTGTCCTAGATACCATCAGAACAAATATTTTGACCAGGTTTCATGAGTATCAGACTAAAAATGTGGCCTCAAGAGCATACACACGATAAAGAGTGACGTCCCATGATGGACACAGCACAATCACAAAAGCTCACCTTTTACACTTCCTGCTCAGGTGAGCTGAAAGAGCTCTTTCACAGAGCAACCCAGTTTACAGCCACCATTTCTCTGTAGTTTGGATTTTCATGCCATTCTTGCTACAGTGGTCAATCATTGTTCAATGGGAGAAAAAAGTGAAATCCAAATTGTCTCCCTTGTTAGATAAAAACCAAGGTAACCAAATTGCAACTAGGTCCTTTTGTTTGGTTTCCTTTGTTTTTATCCTTGCTTTACCAAGAGATGTTGCGATTATTATAATTTGACTTATGATGTATATGAAAGGTCTTAATAATATTTGCAAACCGATTTCCCCACACCCTATACCATTGAAATGTATTAAATAGAACAAATTTGTGGTTTGATAAATTTTGAAGGAGATATTTAAACCTGAACATTCCTAAATAGTGCAAAGGATATCAAGGATAAAAACCAAGTAACACCATATTCAGGGCCTAGTAAGTAGTGGAGAGTTATCAAGGGAAGTAACTGTCTTTTGTCTCCCATTGAAACAGCATAAGCTCTTTTAAAGAGTCATTGATTGGGTATTTGTATTAATGTGGAAAGATGTTTATTAACTGCTTTAACATTGATGTAAAATTGATTATAGAAATGGTCAATACACAATACTTTTCAAACACATTCTTCTTCCAGATGTCGAATTTCAGCTAATTTCTATGCTTTCAAGTTGCATTTGAGACCTTGTACCCTTCCCAAAACAATCCTGTGTATTTAAAATACTGCAGAAAAGGCTGTTGAGAACATTGTAGGAAAAGAAGAAAATGCTGGTTATCAGTATTTTCTCTCTTTCCCAAAATGACTTCAAACCCTTCTAGAGACCCATTCAATTTGTCAAGACTAGTGCAAAATTTGTCACCTATTTAAGAGTTCACGACCCTTGTCCAAAATAATAATGGTCTATACAGAAAATTAAGATATGTGGAGGTTTAATAGTTTCTACTTAAGAAATAATCTTCCTTTTATCGTGGTTTATCATTCAATAAACCACAGTTGTGAGTTATGAGGCACAATAAATAATCCATGAGGGCGATAGCCCGAGTGGTTTATTGATTGCGCCTCATAACTCACAATGTGGTTTATTGAACGATAAACCACGATAGAAAGATTATTTCGATTCTAACATGACCAACTCTTAATCAAAGGAAAACAAGTTCATACTTAGAGCAAAAACGCGGATGAAGACTATTAATTCCATTGAATAACTTACTTACTTACTTTATACAGCATGACGTCATTCTATATCGAATGACGTCACTCTACATAGAATAACGTAGATTTTACCACGCTTTCGTTGCACTGTGTTTATTGAGCCGAATTCACATGTCATGTTAGAATTTTAGATTAAAAAGATTTCAAAGTATTAGAGCTCAACACAGTTCTGTAATGCTCTCCTTTAATTCATAAATGCCATAAAATTTTGAAGTTGTAAAAAAAAAAAAAACCGAATTTTTAATATGACAAAAGAGCTCTTAAGGTGTAACAGTTTCACACAAGCTGTGACTTTGTGACCTAGTTCTGACCAAAAGTCACATGGCTTGCAAGACATGGAGACGGACAGAAAACAGTAAGTGTCACAGTAGATTGGATGATTATGTCAAATCTATGTAAGATTTCCCATCACTTTGACCTAGTGATCTACTTTCCAAACTGAAATGACCTAGTTTCAAACTTTCCAACATCTAGATAATCACACTTATAATTGAATGGTCTCTTACATTGCTTTAATGATTATTTCAGTCATTTCATGGTGACTGTTCGCATCACAAACTTTTAACCCTTTAACATACAATCCTGAGTTATAACGATCTTGAGGAAGAAGCCTTTTCAAAATATTATAGAAATGGAGAAAATGCTGGTAACCAACATTTACTTTTTTTTTCCCCACAATTTTTTCTACCCTTTCAGAAACAAATTCCATACTTTAACCAGAAATAATTTGTCATCCCCAAATGCTTTCAATCTGAAATTGTGTTGTTAGGTAGAGTTAAAAAAGTTCAGTGATGATGGCCTCTGTTGCCTTTATCGTTTGAATAATTTGACCAGGTTTTTAAAGCCTATTACCTAGATTAAAACTTTGCTCAAATATCGTAGCACTCTCATAATCTTTGAATGAGATTCAATGGAAACTAGTCTTTGAAGTCTCTATATCCTTTTAAAGAAATTGATCTTTTGACCTTTTAATACCTAAAAAAAAAACAGTTTGGTTGACATGAAAATTGGCCTTTGAGGCCTGTATTAAATATTCTCCAATTTGGCATTCTGACCTACATTTGAATCTGACATTGTTGAGTTTCAGGGGAGATAGGAATTTGAAAACAAACCTCAAGTCCAGATTTATTTACAAGAACTATCATCAGATAACACAGCTTGCCTTGAAAAGTTATTCGTTAGAAATGACAGCGCCATAACCCTTTACCACATGACAGAATTTTAGACTTGTCTAAATTGAAAGCATTTGCAAACAAAAGTTTGAATGTGGCTCAAATGATGGAATTTGTCTTTGATAGGGCAGAAAACATTGTGAGTAACCAGCATTTTCTCCTTTTCCTACAATGTGTTCAGAATCTTTCTCAGGGTCATTTAAAGTTGGGATTGTGTGGTGAAGGGTTAAAACAGCAACAAGGGCCCAGCCTAGGACAGAAGGCCCAACATCAACTCCAATACCAGGGTAAGTGCAATAACTCTTCTCGGCATAAGTCCGGGAAATTGTCCATGACCTTGACCTTCTGGCAACAGGCATGGCCAGGGCTACTGTTGAAACCTGTATCTATCATTGTACTAAATATAAACCAAATCAATTTTTCAGTCTGGAAAATACAAGCTCTGGAAAAATTCTAAGATAAACTACAAAATCTGTGACCTTGACATTAAGATAATTGGCATGGGTAGGGTTGGGCAATGAAACTTTAGAACTGTATGTGTCATCAATCGAAATATGAACAAAATCCATCATATAGTTTGGAAAATATGAGCTCTAACAAAAAAAGTTAACATAAAACTACAATATCAGTCTACAACCTTGAGATTATGGGCATGAGCTGAGGTATTGCTGACAGAAACTTTGGACCTGTATCTACAATAGAGTTTGGAAAATGTGAACACTTAAAAACTTTACCTTCGTTTTCCAAAAGATCATGATTTTTGGGCTTGGATATTGCTTAAAATGACCATGGACCTATTTCCATCATCAAACTAAAAGTGAACCAAACCTGTCATACTGTTTTGAAGATGTGATCTCTTTAAAAAACTTTAAAATTAATGTAAGATATTGAAGTCTATGAACTTGAGCTTTTGATCATGGGCATGGGCTGAGGTATTGCTGACAGAAACTTTGGGCCTACATCTATCATCATTCCAGATATGAACAAAATTCATCATATGGTTTTTAAACTTTAAAGTAAATAATACCATCTCCAATGCCAACACAAACCCTGACGCCCACAGTAGTGCAATTGCTCTTCCTGAACTCCTTCCAGGCAAGCTAAAAGGCGAGTGAAAATTGTGGACTCTACAATCATACACCCTTTATCACTGAAATTTTAATCTACTTTTCAATTTGATATTATAAAGTATCTAACTTTGTTGAGTAAATCATCAAAATGGTGTTTGATCAGATGAAAATTGAGGCCAGTAAAGTTTTCTCTTGGTCTCTCTGTAACCTAGTTTTTGACCTTGCATTATCATATTTCATGTTTGACTGAGAAATCAAGAAAAATACCCTAATGTGTATTTCACCAAGCCATGGGCCCTTGAGTCATAATCAACCAATTTTTTATGGTGCACAACAAATGATGGACAAAAATGGGTCAAAAAAGCTCAAAAAGCAAAAACAGCTACTGGTGTATAAATTATGTAAAAAGATTAGAATTTCGAAAAAAAATTTCCATCACAAGTCACTCTATTTTGATTACAGGACTAATTTGAACTACAACATGGCATCAACAGCTATTCCAACTATCAAACAGGGACATTCAACAACAACCTTATCCTCCACTGTGGGTAACAGAAGTGTTCATGATTCACCAATAACAAAGAATTGAAAATCAAAAGCATGAATTACATTTCTTATCTGTAGAGTTGAAACAGGTGGCTCCTTTGCAGAGAAACAAAAAAAGAGAGAGAATCAATTTATGATGGTTTTTTCAACAAATTTCCGACTATGAACTTCATATTGGATTGGGTTCCCCCTCTTTCTTTCAATTATAACTGAAATCAAAATACTGACATTTACATACAAGTTCTTTTCAGACCATATTTACATTTCATATGCCACAATAAGCCTTACATGGTGCTCCAAGTGAATGCAAAAATATCTGATCTGGCAAAGTAAGATGTACCTGCATCTTTAATTTAAGGTTGAAACGTTACTATTTGGCAGTATGAGGTTGATAACAAATGAGTACATCTAAACAGGTACGATCCATGCTCTGTAAAAACAGGGTTTAATGCACTGCAAAAAGTACCGATTCATGTCAGCCTGCACAGTCCACAAAGGCTGAACTTGGTTGAAAATCTCTGCTATTGGCCACGGGATTCAGCCAATTGTGAGGCAAAATTGATTTTATGGATCCATAATTATATGATACATCACAGAGATGCAATAAATCCCCTATAGCCACAACACTGCTCATATCTAATTCGCATGCCAATGTTTCCACTGGCTAACATTGACTATCATCAAATGGTTGACATCAGCTGCAGCTGTCTTTTCTGGCTGAGATATTGTCACATTTTTTTAGGTAAAAATTGTCAAAAGAAAGTCTCAAAATCTTAAACCTGGCAATGGAATATCAGCTATTTTTCATCCTTTGGCCAGTTAAGGTCAATAAAGTTTGGAAGGGAACAGACTCAATCTGCTATTCAAATATCCCTTACAGGTGACAAAGCGTGCAGTCTGATCTGTGATCTACACTGTCCACTTTCCTTAAACACTTCAGACTAAAGGTACCTACTGAATCCCTTATACCTTAGACTTATTCTATAATGAAAATGTCTTTTGGGTTTTATTCAGGGCTTTAAGGGTTGAGTTATTTTTCCGTTTATCATACATCCCAGTGTCTTATGTACAAATATGTGTTCATACCAAGTGCCCCCCCCCCCCATCCTATTCCATAACCTTGATCTGCTTTGAGTATCACTTCTTTGTGCTTCTAATGTGAATCAAGACATTAATTTTCAGTGGTTATGACAATTACTTTTATCCACTCTATATTCAACAGTAAGAAAAATTTACTACAAAGTACGCTTTGTTGACTATGTTGGTCCCCTTTGTATAATCTTGTTGGTACAATTCAAATAATTGAGAGACCAAAGGCCTACCTCAAACAAAAGCTTAAATGAACCCTGTATACTTTCAGTATTTATAATTCAAATCAGACAGCTTATTGGCATTTACACCCAAGAGTAATTCACTTCACATCTATCAAAATTTTTCATTCGCTATTAACTGCTTTAATTATCATTTGATCTATAATTTGGAATAAAAGGTTAAATATGAGGCAGTCTGTATGAAATAAATTGATTTTTGATCAATAACAGTTTGATCAGGAATAGTCCATACCTCATACCATAATTATAAACGGTTATTATCTAGAGCCTATGATTGCCTTTCATCCAGTGACCTTTCTACCATACACCAACAAGTCAAAATGATTCCAAATTTTTATTTATAAACAAATGTAAATCAAGCATACAAAAATACATCATGTAAGTATATTCAACAAGTGTAAAAAGTAAAACCATAGATAAAATGTACTGTAAAATGTACTGTTAATGGACTTGAGAATAGCAAACATAGTGCAATCCATTCTGTCATAGAAAGAAAAGCTTACAGCTAAACCTTTAAGTACTTCCTTTTTGATTAGCAGTAAAGCACAACCAATGGTTATTTCAATTGCTTCTACTGACAATGTAGACCAAGATCACAAAGCACAAAATGTGCAGTTTGATCCTTTATCTAAAATGTCGGATGTTTTGTGAAATACATGTATTCTGACCAAACAATATTTCAAAATTTTATGCAAATCTAGGAGCCCTTTAACCCTTTACCACACAATCCCGACTTTTAGCGACCCTGGGAAAGAGGCCTTTTGAAAACATTGTGGAAAAGGAGAAAATGCTGGCATCAGCATTTTCTCCTTTTCCCACAATGTTTTCTACCCTATCAAAGAAAAATTGCACCATCTGAGCCACGTTGAAATTGTCGTCTGCAAATGCTTTTAATTTGGACAATGCTGAAATTTTGTCGTCAGGTAAAGGATTAACCAACAAATTTTGGCATTTAACTCTTTCCAACACAACAAAAATACAGACCTATCCAAATTCGAAGTATCTGCAGATGACAATTTAAATGTGGCTCAAATGACAAAACTCACCTTTAATTGAATAGAAAACAGTGGGAAAAGGAGAAAAAAATGTTAACCAGCACTTTCTCCTTTTCCCTCAGTGTTTTCAGAATGCTTCTCCTGCAAGGTAATTAAAACTTGGAACGAGTGGTAAAAGGGTTAAGGGTTTTTTCACTTACATAAGAATATAATATACATATCTTTCTACCTCAAAGTAGATTTCATTGTCTGTTTGCTATTTACACACTGTTTTCAAAAGCATTTCAATTGTATCATGGCAGGCAAAGCACAAGAAGATGAATTCCTGGAGTTTCTATAACTAACACTAACCACAACACTTTTTCCAGGCCACTGGCTGCTTCCCAACCATTCGTTCAGAAAGTAACTTTGCATACATACACACTAGGAAAAAACACACACACATTCACAACCAACTGAAACTGTTGAGGGTTAGAAATAACTGCTTCTACCAAGCACTCTCACCTTTTCCCCTCCACGTTTTCAATACAATCCTGAAAAAGCATTTTCCTGTTTTTTTAGAAATTTCTGCTTTGAATGAATTGCCCCGAATTTTAAAAATTCTCCTAAAACAATAGTAGGTTAAACATCCGAACAAAGTCTTACACAAGATCTTCATTTTCAGCTTATGTAGCATTTCTTGTTAACTAGTAAAATTCTAATTGCAAGATATGTAATAACCCTAACAAGCTGAGGGCTGGTAGTGCTTTACTGGGAAAAAACGAAGATGAGACCACATGAAAAATCCAATCCAGTATTGAATTGACAACTGCTAATAAGCAGTGAACAGGAAAACTAAGTTACCAAGTTCCTCAAAATAATAAGTGAGTTCTACAGTTGAAAGAATTTGACTTTGTTACATAATGTGATCTAAAAACAAGGGTACCATAATTACTTTTAATAATCATATCATTTAAGAAACAAACATGGATTTTTTCCTATCAACCCTTAGGCTGCTAAGCTCCACTCACTGACCTTTTGCAGACAGCCTAGATCAAGATCAGACTGCACAGAATATGCTGTCTGATCTTAGATCTACACTGTCCAATACGGAGATATCTTTCCTCCATAAATACCTTTCAAACAGTAATATTTGGATTTTTGTTCTCGGCTTGAAACTCTCATTTCTTTCATTTAGCAGGATAAGGGTTAAGTATTCTTTACCCAGCTTTAACCCTTTACCAAACAATCCTTGATTTTTATGACCCAGAGGAAGAAGCCTTCTGAAAACATTGTGGGAAAAGGAGAAAATGCTGGTAACCAGCATTTTCTCCTTTTCCCACTGTTTTCTACTCTTCTAAAGTCATGCTTCAATTTTTGAGCCATGTTTATTTTGTCGTCTGCAAATGCTTTCAATTTGGACAAGTCTAAAATCTTGTCATTTGGTATAGAGTTAACTGAAGAGATGATAAACTTTCAACAAAATGTCATCTACAGACACCCCTAGCTTACTCATCTGAGGCTATCACAGCTTTAAAAACCCATTACAGTATACTGAATCACAGATATTCAAATATTAGACCATGAGACAGAAACAAGACATTTTTATAAACAAGAGGGCCATGATGGCCCTGAAGTCGCTCACCTGAGTCTTTTGACCAAACATGACCCATTTTCAATCTCTTTCGAGATGTAATGACAAACATTCTACCAAGATTTCATAATTACTGGACTGAAAATTTGGGCTCTAGCTTATACACAAGTTTTTTCTAGAGTTTCTCTCAGTGACCTACTTTTTAGCCAAACATAGCTCATTTTCCCATTGTAGATATTATCAAAACAAAGATTCTGACCACCTTTCATGTGTATTGGACAGAAAATGTGGCCTCCAGAGTGTGCACAAGGTTTTTCCAAGATTTGACATGTGGACCTAGTATTTTACTCAATGTGACCCATTTTCAATATCATCATATTGATCACCAAGATAAACATCCTGACTAATTTTCTTAAGTATTGGACAGAAAATGATGACACTGAAGCTACACAAGCTATCTTAAAAATTTGACCTGGTGACCTAGTTTTTGACCCGATATGACCCATCTTCAAGATATCATTATGAAAAACATTCTGACCAACTTTCATGAGTATTTGACTTAAAATGTGGCCTAAAGAGCTACACAAGGTTTTGTAAGATTTGACTCGGTGACCTAGTTTTTGACCCGACATGACCCATTTGCAAACTGGTCCAAGAAATCATGGAGACAAGCATTCTGACCAAGTTTCATAAGTATTGCACTAAAAAAGTGGCCTCTAGAAGGTACACAAGGTTTTTCTAAGATTTGACCTAGTGACCGAGTTTTTGACCCAACATGATACATTTTCAACCTCGACCGAGATATCATCAAGACAAGACAAACACTCTGATCAACTTTTAAGAGTTTCGGACTGAAAATGTGGTCTCTAGAGCATACACAAGGTTTTTCTAAGATTTGACCCAGTGACCGAGTCTTTGACCAGACCTGACCCATTTTCAAACTCAACCGAGATATCATCAAGACAAACATTCTGACCAACTTTCAGGAGTTTTGGACTGAAAATGTGGCCTTTAGAGCGCACACAAGGTTTTTTTAAGATTTGACCCAGTGACCTAGTTTTTTACCCGACGTGACCCACTTTCTAACTCATCTGAGATATCAACAAGACAAACATTCTTACAAAATTTCAGGAGTTTTGGACTGAAAATGTGGCCTCTAGAGCATACACTGGGTTTTTCTAAGATTTGACCTAGTGACCTAGTTTTTGACCCGACATGACCATTTTTGAACTCATCCAAGACATCATCAAAACAAACATTCCAACCATTTTTCAGGAGTTTTGGACTGAAAATGTGGCCCCTAGAGCGTACACAAAGTTTTTCTAAGATATGACTTAGTGACCTAGTTTTTTACCTGATATGACCCATTTTTGAACTCATCCGAGATATCAAGACAAACATTCTGACCAATTTTCAGCGTTTTGGACTGAAAATGTGGCCTCTAGAGCATACACAAGGTTTTACTAAGATTTGACCTAGTGACCGAGTTCAGGGTTTTTCTTCCTTTCCTGTGGGGCCTAATTTCGGCCCGATTCCCAATCAAAAAAAATGTTTTTTTCCCAATTTTATTAAAAAAAAAAAAAAATTCCCAATTGGACGCTAGAAAAAGAAAATCATCTGATGTATCAGCCAGGGTTTTCTCTGACACACAAAATTTTGTGTTTGACTAATTTTTTAACTAAATAACTTGTTAAAATTCATCGACTGCGGGCATTGACCACAGTTCAAGCAGGAAATTGACAATCGTTGTATTTTAGATGCGAAACTATTTGGGGGCGAATGAAGTATAGACTGCGTCCCTATATTTTCAATCGATTCATGCATTGACTCCATTATCTGGCTGTAAACCATTCTAATTTTTCAAATTTTAGACTGGGCACACTATTTCCACTGTATGTTTGGTTTACGTGTTCAAAAAAAAATATAGACAACTGTTCATTTCTATGCAACTGCCTCACGTTTTGCAGCAAAGCAAGGTTTAAAGAGGCAAGAATAAAGAACCCCAGCTCCTAAATTGATTGTCAAGAACCAGGACCAAGCTATGAAAAATACCCAGCCTAATCTAGACAATGAGTTTTTTTCCCTCTCAAATTACGAGTGGTTGTGCTTCGTCTTAGTCTTAGCACAGGAGTCGGCTGTATAATTGGGGAACATACCTTGTCGTCTGCGGAAATGGATACTCTATCAAAAACAAGCAAATTTATACTCGGACGTTAAAAGTCATTAGTAATGGGTCATAAACTCAAGATAATAATTAAAGAACTGGTGTCAGTATTGCTGTGGGACTATCGACGATGGATGATGGATGAATAGCGTTTTAAGGCCCGTCGACAACTTAGGTCATATTGGGCGCACTTACTTAGTAAACAATAATGCGAGGTGAAAATAACATACATGTGCAACAACATACGACAAAAATGAGGAATGGACGAAACACAAAATGATGCCCCTTTTGTCGCCTTTTACGACATGCATGCTGTCACTTTTGTTCCGCCAGATGAAATGGCAGATGTGACGATCGCGGGACTGCAGTGGTTTATTCTTATACCCCCGATTAAACCACACGGGGTCCCACAGGCCAATTGATTCCCATTCCAAACCCTATTTACATCGAGAAAAAAATACAGGATTTGGAATAAGAACTACCCAGCCTGCTGCAATCCTACGAATTACGAGGAAAGCAGCCGTTTGTCTCTAATTTTAGTCGCCTTCTACGACATGCCATAGAGAAAGGCCGAGGTCCTATTCTATAAATTAAAAAAAAAAACACGGGACCCCACGGGGAGGGACTATCGACACTTACACCTGAACTTGTGGTATTTAGTAGGACCGCAAACTCGTATGACACAAAAATCTAGTGTGAAGTTTCCTTTCCACAATTAATTTTTAACAGGTTTTTTTTTTCACTACTGGAATAGGTCTACCACAGAAAATGACGATTTGTCAATCTTTCTGTATATGTCAAAACACACACAAAAAAATCGTTTTCAAATATTAATCGGCATGGGAAAAAAACACGAAAAACTCATGACAAAACAAATGTCAAGAAGACCTCAAGCGATCAAAGGCTCTTCAATCTGTCTTATTTAGCCTTGATAATGACTTTTATCGATTGACTTGCATACACACCATATATAAAATAAAACAGGAAATAATTCCTATGTTCATTTACTAGAAAAACAGATATTTTTATAAGAGACTTTAAAAACCCTACTTAAAATAGGAGGGGGGTGGGGTCTTACAGCTAAGAGCACTGGAACTAGTATAAAAGACTAAAGACAGCACATAATTCCAAAAAGAAAGAAGTTTGAAAAAAAAAAGCAGCAGCATTCTGTCAGTAGTACATTAAATGCCTTATTAAGTTTACTGTAAGGTTAAATGTGTTCCAAACTTTATATGTTTTGCCAATATTTTTTTCCCAATTTTGACATTTATCAATGAATTTTTTCCCAATTTGACCACGGGCCTTTTCCCAAAATGCCTGGATAAAGCCCTGGAGTTTTTGACCCAACATGACCCATTTTCGACCTCGACCGAGATATCATCAAGACAAACATTCTGACCAACTTTCAGGAGTTTTGGACTGAAAATGTGGCCTCTAGAGTGTACACAAGGTTTTTCTAAGATTTGACCTAGTTGCCTAGTTTTTGACCAGACATGACCCTTTTTCAAACTCATCTGAGATATAATCAAGACAAACATTCTGACCAACTTTCAGGAGTTTTGGACTGAAAATGTGGCCCCTAGAGCGTACACAAGGTTTTTCTAAGATATGACCCAGTGACCTAGTTTTTTATCCAACATGACCCATTTTCGAACTCATCCGAAATATCATCAAGACAAACAGTCTGACCAAGTTTCATGAATATCAGATTGAAAATGTCGCCTCTAGAGCGTACACAAGGTAAAAGTTGACGAAGGACGACGCAAGACGAACGATGCACGACGGACACAGCACGATCACAAAAGCTCACCTTGAGCACTTTGTGCTCAGATGAGCTTAAAAAAAAAAAACACCAATTATTACATTGGATTGAAAATAAGCAACTGCTCTCTAGAAACCAATGCTGCTTCCTTCAATGAATTCAAAGACTGTCTACTGCAAGCACATTTACATAGCAACAGACTATATACATGTACTTTATTCAAGATAAACATGCACATTCCCAAAAGTAATAACCCTTAAACCCTTTACCAAACGATCCTGAGTTTTAACTGACCCCGGGAATGAAAGCTTTTGAAAACATTGTAAGAAAGGGATAAATTTGGGTTACAAGCATATTCTACTTTTCCTATCATGTTCTCAACCCTTCAAAAATCAAATTTCAATATCTGTGTCACATTTATTTTGTCCTTTGTAAATGTTATCAGTTTGGCAAAGTCTAAAGCTTTGTTGTTTGGTAAAGAGTTAAATAATTTGGTTTGCCCGAGTAAGGTTTTAGGAGACAGTAATTCAGTAACACCGCTGGAACAGCCACTTTTCTGACTTTCCTGGCCTTCATTAGCCCTAACTATGGCTCTGCAGTGCTCTACCCAGAACCTCCCTATCATAAATCAAGGCCTTAAACAGTGAGCCACAACGTATTCCACTAGAAATGTTGAGCACAATTCAAGTTGCATTGACCGAGTGTACCACTGCAGTTCTGATCAGACTGGTAAGTGCATCTAGTCTGAACTTGATTATATTGTCAGCTTTTGTAATTTATTCCGACCATAAATTCTAATGCAAGATTGACTACATGAAAAAAATTATAGATGTATATGCGCAAAAATAATACAAATTGGATAAAAGGAAAATTACAACAAAAACCCTACGCAAACTTAGAAACACTTTCTCAACCTCAATTACACTTTAATGGTTAACTATACATGAAAATAAAAAACAAACAACCTGACATTACAAGCCATAGTACTTCACACTGCCTTTACCCTTTACCACAATCATGACTTCAACGACCCTAAGGAAGAAGCCTCTGGAAAAGATTGTGGGAAAGGGAGAAAATGCTTGTAACCAGCATTTTCTCCTTTTTCCACAATGTTTTCTATCATTCCCAAAACAATTTTTTATTTTTGAGTTACATTTATTTTCTCGTCTGCAATGGCTTTCAAGTTGGGCAAGTCTAATATTCTGTTGTTTGTTAAAAGTTTAACTCTTTACCACAAGACAAAATTTTAAACTTGTCATAATTAACAACGGCTTGTCCAAAACATCTGCAGACAAGAAATTCGGTGTATCTCAAAAAATGATTTCTGCTTTTGAAATGGCTTGAAATACATTGTGGGAGAAGGGGAAAATCCCGATTACCAGCATTTTCTCCTTGCCTTATGTTTTCAAAAGCCTTCTTCTTCAGGAGCGTTCAAACATGGGGCTGTTTGATAAAGGGCTAACAGAAAGAACTTTCTTTCCCTTAGACCCTTTTCATGTCTTTTGTTTTTTTACCTTATTTATAGATGAAACCAAGAAGTTATATTATGTGAGTCATGCTCTGTGAAAAGGGGGTTTAATGCATCTGCAAACAGTACTGACCAAGGTAAACCTGTGCAGTTTGTGCCAGCTGACCTAGGTCAAATCTTTATGCTATTGTAAAAAGTTTTTCATGCTAAAGGACCATTCTAACCCCAGATTCAGTTGGTTGTTATAAAATGATAGTTATCTGATGACTTTTCTCAGTATCACAGAGATGCATTTAACCCTCTCTTGCCAGAGCATGGCTTATATATATGAGCCATGCTCTGTGAAAAGGGGGCTTAATGCATCTGCGAAAAGTATCGACCCAGGTCAGCCTGCGCAGGCTGACCTGTGCCGAAACTTTTCGCAATTGGTCAATTTTCTGTATGTTCAAGGACCAGTCTACCTCACGATTTATATGGTTGTTAAAAAAAAAAAAGTTGCTATTATGGATCCAGAGGTATATGATGGCTTGTATGGTGCCATGGATGACGGATATGCATTAAGCCCCGTTTTGCCAGAGCATGGCTCATATATATATATGTATACAGAAACATAATACGACTAGATATCAGTCAACCTTGGAAAATTACTGAATACAAATGCTAAGAATAAAATCAACAGCTACAAGACAAACATAAATACATAGATCATATAGCCTGTGGATACATGAGCAGCTTTCAATAGCAATGATCTCATACTGGAAATTACCCGAGCTAAAATCCATAAGCTTTTTTTAGGCAATGGGTAGGGGATAGTTTGCAAAATCTTACTTAACTGGATTGAAAATCATGGCTTTACCACATGTACCAAAAATTTCATTTCTTTTAAAATAATCTAATCATAAATAGTTCATATTTTCAAATGCTCTTCTTCCAAAATCTTTTTGGGCATATATTCTGCATTGAATTCTGCATCAGACTGGCAGCTTGTTATTGAACTACAGTACTACAGACGGTAATGGGATATTCAACAGGTACCAGTTTATCTTATGCATCTCTCATTAAGCAAACCTCCACTGATAAAATGTTTAGATGTAGTAACTGAATCAGCCTTGTTGTGACAAGAAATATGTCACCAAAACATTTTTACAGATGATAAGTTAGTGTCAATACAAATACGCTATAATATTATATGCATTCATCCACCATTATGAATGAAAAAGAGAAACTTTCAAGCACTCATAAAACATGTATACTAGTAACTATCTGATAAAAAACTTCCTGTTCATCAACTTGTTTGTTTGTATTTGAGTTTAATACTGTTTTAACAGCTTAAGTCATATCAGGGCAGTCAGAGCACCTACGCATGTGTTTTCTGGCTTTCTCACACCTGTACTGACACAACTTTCTTTCCAACCACTGACTACTTTTCTCACATGCATCACAGTTAAGAGGGGAAAAAATCACTGCAAAAAAAAGTTTGCCTCAACCTGGTATCAAACTCGTAACCACCATTTCATGAGTCAGATACGCTAACCACTGAGCTACCCCGCTGGGCTCCTGTTATTTTACACACATGGTAATATAAAATGCATTACCCTGTTCTTGTTCGGCTGAGCAGAAAGATCTAAAATTTTTGTTAAAAAAAAAAAAAACCCAAGGAACATTCCTATAAAATTACTTAATCATCCATTTAGGAAGTGGTGTTGTTAATTTTTTTTCTACTCTTACTTCTGATGTCCAGCTTGTTCAGCAGAGCAGACATTTGAGCAATTTGAAGACAAAGTCACCCAAAGAATATTCAAATGAAATCAGTTAAACAACTTTCCACTGGTTCAGCTCAGGAATTAAATGATTATCAGATAATTTTTAACTTAAAGAATGCCATGGCTTTAAGTAAAGCTGTATGCAGCAAGCTTATTTCATAACTCCCCCAATCCTCCAGTCAATCATTTTATTAATTCAAGATTCTCCATTCTATTCACCTTTAACTTTTCTTTTTGTTTAGAAGGTATCTCAAGCACATGATACAGTTTTTTGCTATATATAAGAATAAATATAACTTCAAAACATACAATGTGCATAATTGTACATAATCTCAACCACAAATTTGATTTGTTTCATATATACATCCATAACCTAAAGGACTTGAAAGTTGTCACAATAAAGGTTTAGTTAAATTTTCTATTTCAAGCAGTAAGTATACTGCCAGCATATTCAACCTGAAGATAGCCATTTGTAAGACATAATTCGTCGAAACAAACTTGCAATTGACAACTTTGACTCAAAATGATATTTGATAGTTTACATCAACACCTTAGCAAACACTGCAAAAAATGCTGAGAACTTGTTGGTTATAAGTGATTCCTCCTCTAACCACAGTGATAACAACAAAAATGGTCCTATAGTACTCACCTGAGTAAAGTCATCTAGGACTGATAAAGTTGAAGACATCCCAGTTGTGATAATGTAAACACATGTGTGCTAGTGACCTACTTTTTGATCTAATGCGACCCAGTTTCAAACTTGTTCAAGATATGATCCAGACAAGCATTCTGATCAAATTCCATGAGTCTCAGACTGAAAATGTGGCCTCTAATGACCAAATTGTGACCCGACATGACCCATTGTTGAACCTGTTGAGATATTATCAAGACAAATATTCTGAACAAGTTTCATGCGTATCCAGCAGAGTTAGGCCTCTACTATAGCATGCATGGTATTCCTTGAAGACAGATGAGACATGACAGAAGACGAACACAGTATGATCACAAAAGCTCACCTTGAGCATGAAGTGCTCAGGTGAGATTAAAAGAAAATCATCTGCAGGTTGCATAGTGCCAAGCTAGGGTTTCTACTTAAAAATCTATGGCTGTTGGTTTTCACTTCTTTATTTGCTTAAACCTTCTTTATCCTGCTTAGACCTGCAACCTATAAATATTTATCAGACAAAACAGGTTTTTAATATGGTTGGTTGGTTGTATTGGGGTTATCGCCACTTTAACAGCTAAGGTCATATCATGGCGGTTGGTGACGCACATGTGTTTCCTGGCTTTCTCACACCAGTGCTAACACAACTTTCTTTCCAAAGCCACCGACTACTTTTCTCACATGCTTCAGCAGAGGTGACAGGCGAAAATATGCCGGAAAGAAAGTTCGCCTCAACTGGGTATCGAACTCACAACCACCAGGTCATGAGTCCGACACGCTCACCACTGAACCACCCGGGCGGGGCGTTTTTAGTATGAAAACGATCTTGGCAGCTTGTAATTGATGAAGACCTTTGTGGGGAAATAAGGGCTTCTTCATTTTACTATGCAAATGCTCTTTTTTCTATGTATCCTTTCAAGCGCCGTCACCTACAGTGGTTGAAAAATTTAGTCTAGTGTGGTGTGTGCATTAAATGGTTTTCAAGAAAATAAAGAAAAACTATGTGGTGTGTGCATTAAATGGTTTTCAAGCAAATAAAGAAAAACTATGATCACAAAATTTGTATGTATTTCAGTAATTCCTGACACCTTCAACAATCTATTTCTTTCACTATAGAAACAAACACTCAGAGAACAATTTTGAAAAGATTATTGTGAAATTTGGATAGTCAGCATGGAAGTTGAAGCATGATACAAGTGAAAACAATGTGGGGAAAGGAAAAATTGCATATGAGCAATATTTCCTTTCCTGACAATGTTTACTCTAGTGGTTCGCTTCAAGAAAGAGGAATTCTGTGCTGGTTGTAATGTGTAAAAGATAATTATCCTCCAAAGTGTTTATCAGTCTAGTAACACCTGGGGGGTAGACAATGTTCTGATGATGGACTGTCTATTAGAATACATGCTGCTTCCACAGGGTGTACAAAGATGAAAATGTTTAGAATTGACATTGCCTTATCATTCTCAAACACATCATCAATAGAAACTTATACATATTTAACATATATAGATATTGAAAGTTTAAATATGCGTAAGGGTTCCAAATCCTTTACAATATTAAAAAAATCCTAGGTAACATTAACATCATTACGCTGTCACTCTCATTCACCTCTCCATAAACACTGATGAATTCAGCACGAGCTATATACAGCTAGCCATTCTTCGATAGATCATGTCAAATGTATCCTTCACAAGCTTCAACACCAAAGTCTGTTTTCACGAGAATGAAAGTTAAAATGTTTTTTTGTTCGAACTAATACTGTCACTTTTATCTATGCAGTTATTTCACAAAAATATGAACTCCAGTATCTCTGCCTGGTCTATGTGATGAGCACCCTGTTTGGTACATGTATTTTCACTATCGGGCTTTTAAAATGCAGTTTTAACATAAAAAAATCATCTATAAGATAAAACATACATTTAACAATAGTAACAATACATATAGAACACATTTGCGATTAAAAATATGAAAAAAGAGATACAATCCTAAGAAAGAAACATCAATCCAAAACTCAGATGATGTGGTATTTTCATAAAAACTCCCATTGCACAATGTTTGATGCAATGTATCCACTCAACCTCTGTATTAAAATACTCACCATTGATTACATAAGCTTGAATATAGACCACAAAATCAAGGTGCAATATTTAACAGATATGCTAATTTGAAAATCTGTTCAGCTCCATGCCTCATTACTGCGTAATTTTTATAACTAGGGGAACAGCAGTTTATTTTGCCAAGTAACTGAAATACTAGAGTCAGTGAACAAAACAATCTCTAGCAATCAAAAGGCTGTTTTGACCTGAACATATCTTAAAAAACCCAACAGTGACAATCAATGATCAGTCTGCAGGTTCTGTGTAGTCTGATCTTGACCTACTCTGTACCCAAAAGTATTTTATATAACACACTAAAATTTATTAAAAACCTTGGATTAGAACTACTTCTGAATTTAATTTTATTCAAGTAAGAAAAACACAAAAATTTACATACTGCTGCCCGGGTCTCCTGTCTGAATGCAGCCCTGAAATGGCAAAAGCAAAATACGAAAATGGTCTTGAGCAAATAGTGGGCTGGAACAGAAAGTCCTTTCTTACACATTGTTTCAAAAATTATTCGGGAACTATAAAACCTGTTATAAGGCTTTCAACTTTCCTGGGTACCTCTCAACCTTCCTCAACAGTACTAGACAGGTAAACAGCATTTTCTTTTTTCAATATGTTATTCTATCCTTTTAGAGACAAAACCCATTATCTGAGCTCCTTCTGTCATCTGCACATACCATCAAATTACACAAGTTTAAAATCCTACCACCACATTAGTATTGAGCTAGATGGAGCACCAGCCAAAAAATATTAGAATCCAAAATTTTTGTTGGTCAAAACCCAAGTTCAGCCAATGAACCTTGTGATTGTGACTTGGTCTTTGATTGTGCCATTTTCTAAGTATTTCATGACATTGAGTCATGTATGATCAATTTAAAGCTAGATCTACAGCTTTGCATCACTGATATACTTTGTGAGTCTTTCAGTTCTTTTAAATATTTCAGATGGTACTATTACATACAACAGAAAGCCTAGTATTGAAACGTCAAAGGTCAGCCACAAATTTCTGTGCTTGTAGGCTGATGAATTATTAAAAGTTTCATAAATTCAACAATAGGTATATGTTAATCAGGCCTAACCCTTCACCACTTAATCCTCAGTTTGAACAACTCTGAGAAAGGCTATTGCAAATGCTAGGAAAAGGTGAAAATGGTGGTAACCAGCATTTTCTCCTTTTCCCACAATGTTTCTACCTTAGCAAAGGCATTATTCAAACACCACAATCATGTCTCCTCAACACATCAGGGAACTCTCGAGCTAGCACCCTCAACAGAAAAACAGTAAACAAAGGTATGTCTTGAAGAATTTTATTCATATATTAGCAATCTATGGAAAAACCTGGCAATGCTATCGTTTGTAGATATGATTTTATGAAGATAAAAATATTGACAAGAGAGAAATCAGGGTTCGACATTAACATTTTTTATAACTAGACCAGTGGACCAGTACTTTGCAATTTTCACTAGACCACTTCAGATTTCTACTAGACCATTTTTGCAAAATGAAGAAAAGTATGAAATATATATCAAAATCAATGTTATTTCTTTTATTATACCAAAATTGTAACAAACAAGAGGGCCATGATGGCCCTGGATCGCTCACGTGAGTCAATAGGCAAAAGTTCACTCCACGTGCATAATTCAATTTCTGACCAATTGTCAGGTCATTTGAGCTTAAAATGTGGCCTCTAAAGCATCCACAAGGAATTTCCGTATGTTGACCTAGTGACCTACTTTATCACCCCATGTGACCCAGTTTAGAACTCATCAAAAAATTTATCAAGACAAACATTCTGAACAGTTTTCAAGTTAACTGAGCAATAAATGTGGCCTCTACAGTGCCCACAAGGTATTTCAATTTGACCAAGTGACCTAGTTTATGACCCCAGGTGACCCAATTTCAAACTCATCTGATATTTCATCAAGACAAACATTCTGACCAATTTTCAAGTCAATTGAGTACGAAAGGTGGCCTCTAGAGTGCCCTAAAGGTATTTCTTTAATTTGATCTAGTGACCTAGATTATGGACCCAGGTGACCCAATTTTGAACTCATCTTAGATTTCATCAAGAGAAACATTTAAACCAATTTCTAAATCATTTGAACAATAAATGTGGTCTCTAGAGTGCCCACAAGGTATTTAATTTGACCTAGTGACCTAGTTTATGAGCCCAGTTGACCCAAATTCAGACTCATGTAAAATTTTATTAAGACAAACATTCTAACCAATTTTCAAGTCAATTGAGCAAAAAATGTGGCCTCTAGAGTGCCCACAAGGTATTTCTTTAATTTGACCTAGTGACCTAGTATATGACCTCAGGTGACCCAATTTCAAATTCACTGAGTAAGTTGTGCTCAGGTGGGCTAACAAACTTAGAGCAGGTTCACTACATACCAAATATCAAAGCTCTACAACTTCCAGTTTTAGAGAAGAAGAATTTTAAAGTTTTCCTTCTTTGTTCCTATGTTCGAATTTGTGACCCCCAGGGCAGGGCCAGTTTTGACCCGAGCGGTATCATTTGAATGAACTTGGTAGAGGTCCACTAGGAGATGCTACATACCAAATATCAAAGCTCTACACCTTCCAGTTTTAGAGAAGAAGAATTTTAAAGTTTTCCTTCTTTGTTCCTATGTTTAAACTTGTGACCCCCAGGGTGGGGCAAGTTTTGACCCCAGGGGCATCATATGAACAATTTGGTAGAGCTCCACTAGAAGATGCTACATACCAAATATCAAAGCTCTAAGCCTTCTAGTTTCAGATGAGAAGAATTTTAAAGTTTTCCTTCTTTGTTCCTATGTTAGAACTTGTGACCCCCGGGGCGGGGCCAGTTTTGACCCCAGGGCTATCATATGAACAAACTTGGTAGACGTCTACTAGGAGATGCTACATACCAAATATCAAAGCTCTACGCCTTCAAGTTTTAGAGAAGAAGAATTTTAAATTTTTCCTTCTTTGTTCCCATGTTCAAAATTGTGACCCCTGGGGCGGGGCAAGTTTTGACCCCAGGGACATTGTATGAACAAACTTGGTAGAGGTCCACTAGGAGATGCTACATACCAAATATCAAAGCTCTACGCCTTCTAGTTTCAGAGAAAAAGATTTTTTTTTTTTAAAGATTTTGCTATTTTTTTCCTATTTGTTACCATGGCAACCAGAGTTACAGGTGGAATTCAATCTCTTGAACAACTTTGGTAGAGCTTCACCCAAGGAACATCCCTGCCAAGTTTCATCAAGGCTGACCCAGTGGTTTAGGAGATGTTTGAAGAAATTGTGGACGACGGACGATGGAAATTTTGTGCTCAGGCAAGCTAAACAAGAGGGCCATGATGGCCCTGTATCGCTCCACTGGCTATTAAGTAAAAACACTACAAGCCAAACATTACAATATTCAGCAAATTGATTTCAAATTGAGGACATGCAAACATTTTTCTATCTAATCCTACGAGAAAGTTGTGATCCATGGGCAAAGCCAATTTTGATTGCAAAGCTATAATTATTTGAATCCTGGTGGAGGTCCACAATATCAAGCCAGTGGAGCTAAAAAACTTGTCTAGCACCAATCATGTATCACTGCAGCTTGATAATCAAGGGAGGTAAATAGTAACAAA
Organism: Hippopus hippopus; assembly: GCA_946811185.2. Classification (NCBI taxonomy): domain Eukaryota; kingdom Metazoa; phylum Mollusca; class Bivalvia; order Cardiida; family Cardiidae; genus Hippopus; species Hippopus hippopus. Next base: position 14,433,911 of record OX328096.1, read on the forward strand.
CTTTATCTTTCATAAAAAGAGTTATTTCCCTTGATTAATGTTTAAATTGAAGTGACAATATTTTGAAGCCCATGTTAAACTTGCAATCCCTGGAATGAAGGCAATTTTGACCCCAGACCTACAATATGAAACTAGAATGTGTGGTTATAAACAAAAAGATTTTTTAATCTTGCCCAATAAAAAGTCATGTAAAACAAGTTTGCTGAATAAAAGGCCCTGTAAAATATGTGATCCATGACACAGGTTTATCAAGTTTTCACTATAAAAGCCAATGTAAAACTTGTGACCCCTGGTGTGGAGTCAAACTTGACCCCCAAAGTTAAAATTTGGGCCCTCTTGGTAGAGGCCTATTATATAAAGTTACATGCAAAATTTGGTAGCCCTAGGCCTAAATATGGCTATGTACAAGTAGATTATTAAAGTTTCCTTATATAAGACCATGTAGAACTTGTGACCCCCTGGGGTGGGGCTACATTTGACCCCCTGGGCTATAATTTGGGCACCCTTGATAGAGACCCCCTAGATAAAGCTAAATGCAAAATTTGATAGCCCTAGCCCTTATAGCTAGATGCGAAAGATTTTCCTATATAAGCCCGCCTATGTAAAACATGTTACCCCCCCGGGGCGAAGTCAAATTTGACCCTCGGCTATAATTTGGACACCCTTGGTACAGGTCCACTAGATAAAGCTACATGCCAAATTTGGTCGCCCTAGGCCCCATGGCTAGGTCAAAGAAGAATTTTAAAGTTCTCCCTATATATGCCCATGTAAAACTTGTTATATAAGCCCATGTAAAACTTGTTACCCCCGGGCAGGGCCTAATTTGACCCCAGGGCTATAATTTGAACAATCTTGGCAGAGGTCCACTAGATAAAGCTACATGCCAAATTTGGTAGCTCTAGGCCCTATGGCTAGGTAGAAGAGGAATTTTAAAGTTCTCCCTAAATAAGCCCATGTAAAACTTGTGACCCCCGGGGCGGGGTTAATTTTGACCCCAGGGCTATAAATTGAAGAAACTTGGTAGAGGTCCACTAGATAAAGCTACATGCCAAATTTGGTAGCCCTTGGCCTTACGGTTTCAGACAAGAAGATTTTCAAAGATTTTCAAAATTTTTCAGTTTTGTTGCCATGGCAACCAGAGTTTTTGAAGGAATTAAATTCTTTCAAGAAATTCTGAAGAGGACCATGGCAGGATCATTTCTGTGAAGTTTCATCAAAATTGGATGGGTAGTTTCAGAGAAGAAGACGTTTTAAAAAAAAGTTAACGCACGGACGGACGGACGGACGCACGGACGGACGGACGGACGGACGGACGGACTGACGGACGCACGACGGACAACAGGCCATGACATAAGCCCGCTGGCCTTCGGCCAGTGGAGCTAAAAATGACAATGCCATGATAAGTAATGATAAATTAATGTTTCCCTGTTAATTATTACGATTTCTTTACCAGAGGACAAAATTTAGACTTATCCATTTTGAAAGCAATCACAGACAATGCATTAGTCTAACTGAGGCTCAAATAACAGAATTTGAGTTTACGAGGATAAAAACATGGTGGTATAATGTTATAAGATCCTTCGACAGATATTCAGTTTTTAAACTGTTTGCAAAGAAAACATGACATTTTCCTCTGAATCAAACACAAACCAACGGCGCAAATTCAGCTTTCCGCTAGAGTCAATGTCTGAAATGATTTTTTTTCTGTGATCTTCTACTCATCTAGATCTACTTTTGTTTCTATTAATTTCTCTTTTTTTAGCTTCATGTTATGACTCTGCTCCTCCCCGATCAGATGTTATTTTGAAGTTATGCAAGCTTGGCATATTCCATGGTCATGTGCTCCATTGTCTATGTAAATGTCTGGACGACTCATTTACTGTTGTTGTCAAGACGAAACTACAGTATTCCAGAAAACAAGAGAGCCATGATGGCCCTGAAGTCGCTCACCTGAGTCTTTTGACCAAACATGACCCATTTTCAGTCTCTTTCGAGCTATTATGACAAACATTCTAGTGTGCACAAGGTTTTTCCAAGATCTGACACAGTGACCTAGTTTTTCACCAAATGTGACCCATGTTCAATTTCATCATACTGATCATCAGGTAAAACATAATGACTAATTTTCATAAGTATTGGACAGAAAATGTTAACTCATGAGCTACACGAGCTATTTTAAAGATTTGACCTAGTGACCCAGTTTTTGACCCGAAGTGACCCATTTTCAAACTCGTACAAGATATTATCAAGACAAACATTCTGACCAAGTTTCATGAGTATTGTGCTGAAAAAGTGGCCTCTAGAGTGTATATAAGGTTTTTCAAAATTTGACCTAAGTACGTGGTTTTTGACCTGATGTGACCCATTTTCAAAAACGTCCAAGATACTACCAAGACAAACTTTTTGACCAAGTTTCATAACTATTGCATTGAAAATGTGGCCTCTAGAGGGTACGCAAGGTTTTTCTAAGATGTGACTGGGTGACCTAAGTTTTAACCAACGTGACCCATTTTCACACTTGTCCCCGATAGCATCAGGATAAACATTCTGACCAACTTTCAAGAGTTTTGGACTGAAAATGTGGCCTCTAGAGCGTACACAAGATTTTTCTAAGGTTTGACCTAGTGACCTAGTTTTTGACCTGACATGACCTATATTCAAACTCATCCTAGGTATTATCAAAACAAACATTCTGACCAACTTTCAAGAGTTTTGAACCGAAAACGTGGCCTCTAGAGCTAGGTTGGCGTTACCGATCGCCAAAATCGCCACTGGCGATTAACCTTTTCAGCTGGCGACCAAAACAACAAAGAGCCGATTGTAAAAATGTGATGAGATAAAATCGTCGACCGTGAAATTTTTATCAGTTTTGTATATTGAACACTTCCTAACCTGTTAAATCAACGTACATCAACTTGGTTATCATATACCGGGTATCCTATGCTGATAACCCTTGCATCTCCCTTAACTATCCGATAGACAAAGTGCCAGTTACCGGGTGGGATAGTCTTGTACTATAAATAGAACACAGGATCAATCGCATATTTTTGGTCGCTCTAGTGCTGAACGAACTAATCGAGTTTTTACTTATGCTTATCAAGTAAATTTGACGGCATCAATTGCGGTATTTTTCTGAAATACTTGACTTTTTAAGCTTTATGTGGCCTCATTATATTCTTTTCTTGTGAAATATTTTTTGTGTTAAAATGTAACGACTGCTAGATCTATAATTTCGTCAAATGAGAAATATTGTCGCCAGATATTTTTTGGTGATCGGCAGCGTCAAGAAGGGCTAAGTGTGAAATGATATTTCTTGAATCATTTGCAAGACCAAATACATGTGTTTTGGGGTGAATTTCATCAAAAGTGGGGTTAAACATATCCCTTGCAATGCATGAAATTGATGGTTGATTTGAAGAAAATGTAATTAGTTGTTTAGCAGACGGCACAATTTCAGAATCAACCAGAATGGAAAAAAAGATGCAGACGACATTTAATACATGTAGCTCAAGAGGTGTTTTAATTCTGCCTTTGAAAAGGCAGTTAACATTGTGAGAATAGGAGAAAATGCAGGTTATCATCATGTTCACCCTTTCCTAGCATTTGCAAAAGCCTTCTTTCTCAGGGTTGCTCAAACTTGGGATTGTATGGTCACGGGTTAAGACTGATAAAAAAACACATATTGTTGGTTTTATGGAACTTTAAGTAATTCATCAGCCAACAAGCACAGGATTTTGCAGCTGACTTTTGTTGACTTTGCTCTCTATTGTATGTGATGGGAACATTAGAAATAAAAACAAGAGAGCCATGATGGCCCTGAAGTCGCTCACCTGAGTCTATTGACCAAATATGACCCATTTTTAATCTCTTTCGAGATATTATGACAAAGATTCTTTCAAGCTTTCATAATTATTGGACTGAAAATTTGGCCTCTAGCTTGTACACAAGCTTTTTCTAGAATTTCTCTCAGTGACCTACTTTCAGCCAAACATAGCCCATTTTTCCATTGTAGATATTATCAAAACAAAGATTCTGACCACCTTTCAGAAGTATTGGACAGAAAATGTGGCCTGTAGAGCATACATAAGGTTTTTCAAAGATTTGACCTAGTGACCTAGTTTTTGACCTGATATGACCCATTTTGGAACTTATCCAAGATATCATAGAGACAAACACTGACCAACTTTCAAGAGTTTTTGACTGAAAATGTGGCCGCTAGAGCGTACACAAGGTTTTTCTAAGATTTGACCTAGTGTCCTAGTTTTTTACCCGACATGACTCATTTTCCAACTCGTCCGAATATCATCAAGAGAAATTTTCTGACCAAGTATCATGAGTATAGAGCTGAAAATGTGGCCTCTAGAGTGTACACAAGGTAAAAGTTGACGACAGACGACGGACGATGGACGACGGACACAGCACAATCACAAAAGCTCACCATGAGCACTTCGTGCTCAGGTGAGCTAAAAACCCTAACAAGAGTGGCAAATTGTCGCAAGATACGCCCGTCCCACCGCCAGTTGTCAAGGGGGTATAATAATCATAAAGGGCAAGTAATGCAACAAACACGTTTACCAAGTCTCAAGTCAATTTGACTTGAGGTGACAAAGTTCTGTTCCAGACAAGCAAGAAATACTGTAAAAATGAAGATCAAAGTGAAATTACTCAAAATCCGCACTAGGTAGAGTTATTGTTCTTGAGCACTGTACTCCATAATATTGCAACAAACATGCATACCAAGTTTCAAGTCACTCTGACTTTAGATGACAAAGTTATACTCTGGACAAGCAGAAAATGCTATAAAAATGACGATCAAAGGGAAATAACTCAGACAGCATGAGATAGAGTTATGGTTCTTTTGCACTGCACTCCGTATTATTGCAACAAACTCACATGTCAAGTTTCAAGTCAATTGGACTGGAGATTACAAAGTTATGCTCCGGACAAGCAGAAAATGCTGTAAAAAATGCCTATCAAAGGGAAATAACTCAAGACAGCACGAGATAGAGTTATGGTGCTTTCGCACTGCACTCCATATTATTGCAACAAACACAAATACCAAGTTTCAAGTCAATCGGACTGGAGATGACAAAGTTATATCCCAGACAAGCAGAAAATGCTGAAAAAATGATGATCAAAGGGAAATAACTCAAAGACAGCAAGAGGTAGTTATGGTTCTTTTGCAATGCACTCCGTATTATTGCAACAAACACACATGCCAAGTTTCAAGTCGATCACACTGGAGATGACAAAGTTATGCTCCGGACAAGCAGAAAATGCTGTAAAAATGACAAAGGGAAATACCTCAAAGACAGCACGAGGTAGAGTTATGGTTCTTTCGCACTGCACTCTGTATTATTGCAACAAACACATATACCATGTTTCAAGTCAATCGGACTGGAGATGACAAAGTTATATTCCGGACAAGCAGAAAATGCTGTAAAAATGACGATCAAAGGGAAATAACTCAAAGACAGCACGAGGTAGAGTTATGGTTCTTTCGCACTGCACTCCGTATTATTGCAACTAACACACATGCCAAGTTTCAAGTCAATCGGACTGGAGATGACAAAGTTATGCTCCGGACAAGCAGAAAATGCTGTAAAAAATGACCATCAAAAGGAAATAACTCAAAGACAGCACCAGGTAGAGTTATGGTTCTTTGGCACTGTAATCCGTATTATTGCAACTAACACGTGCCAAGTTTCAAGTCAATCGGACTGGAGATGACAAAGTTATGCTCCGGACAAGCAGAAAATGCTGTAAGAATGACGATCAAAGGGAAATAACTCAAAAACAGCACAAGGTAGAGTTATGGTTCTTTTGCACTGCACTCCGTATTATTGCAACAAACACACATGCCAAGTTTCAAGTCAATCGGACTTGAGATGACAAAAGTTATGCTCCGGACAAACAGAAAATGCTGTAAAAATGACGATCAAAGGGAAATAACTCAAAGACAGCACGAGGTAGAGTTATGGTTCTTTTGCACTGCACTCCGTATTATTGCACCAAACACACATGCCAAGTTTCAAGTCAATCGGACTGGAGATGACAAAGTTATGCTCCGGACAAAAACTGGACGCCGCCTGCCAACCCACCCGCCCGCCATAGGTGATCCCATAATACGTCCCGTCTTCGATGGGCGTATAATAACTCAAAATTAAGCAAGCAAGAGTTATGATTCATTTGCACTGCACCCCCCTTAATGAGATCTATCCACCCATGAAGTTTCATAACCGTAGCTAGTATAGTTTTGGAGATATGAATATAAACAAAGGGAAATAACTCAAAAATTAAGTAAGCAAGAGTTATGATTCCTGTGCACTGCACTCCCCCTTGGTAAGATCTATCCACCCATGAAGTTTCATAACTTTAGCTAGTATAGTCTTGGAGATATGCTCCGGACAAAATTCAAGTATAAAAAACAAAGGGCAATAACTCAAAAATTAAGGAAGCAAGAGTTATGATTCCTGTGCACTGCACTCCCCCTTGATGAGATCTATCCACCCATGAAGTTTCATAACCGTAGCTAGTATAGTTTTGGAGATATGCTCCGGACAAAATTCAAGTATGAAAAACAACAAAGGGCAATAACTGAAAAATTAAGCAAGCGATGGGCGTATAAAAACTGAAAGACTTGCATATTTATATCAGTGCTATAAAGCTATAGATCTATATACTGATCATACATGGCTCAATGTCATGTTATACTCAGGAAATGCCACAATCAAAGACCAAGTCGCAGTGATCAGGTTCATCGACGGGTTTTGACCGACAACAATTTTGGCTACTAAAAATTTTTGGCTGGCGCCAACCTAGTACAGGGTACACAAGGTTTTTCTAAGATTTGACCTGGTGACCTTATTATTGATCCAACATGAGCAATTTCCAAAATCTTCCACGATATCATCAAAGACAAACATTCTGACCAACTTTCAAGAGTTTTGGACTGAAAATGTGGCTTCTAGAGTGTACACAAGGTTTTTCTAAGATTTGACCTGTTGACCTAGTTTTTGACCCCACATAACCCATTTTCGAACTCATCCAAGATATCATCAAGACAAACATTCTGACCAACTTTCAAGAGTTTTGGACTAAAGCTTACACATGGGTTTTCTAAGATTCGACCTAGTGACCTAGATTTTGACCCCACATGACCCATTGACCCATTTTCGAACATGTCCAAGATATCATCAAGACAAACATTCTGACCAACTTTCAAGAGTTTAGGACTGAAAATGTGGCCTCTAGGGCGTACACAAGGTTTTTCTAAGATTTGACCTAGTAATCCAGTTTTTGACCCAACATGACCCATTTTTGAACTCCTCCAAGATATTATCAAGACAAACACTCTGACCGAGTTTCATGAGTATCGGACTGAAAATGTGGCCTCTAGAGTGTACACAAGGTAAAAGTTGACGCTGCATGACGGATGACAGACGATGGACACAGCACGATCACAAAAGCTCACCTTGAGCACTTCTTGCTCAGGTGAGCTAAAAGAGCTAAACATATGAAATTCTTGCTGAAAGATCACATACTCTGACAAAATGATAACAATCACAAAAAGATTAATCATTTAAGATATCCTGGAGGACAAAATAGCAAAATCCTGTGGACATCCGGTCTACTAACTCTATTCACAGTTCGATTTGGTTTTTCCCGTAATAATATAGACCAACCCGCATGCGCAACCTTCTTCCTGTTAACAATTTAGAAGATGTCAATAAGCCATGGCTAGTTGAAGAAAATCACAAGTTATGTAAGTGATCTTTTTCGGCGAATGGCATGTTTGGTCGATTTTCGTCACTTATGCCAACCATGAAATTGATACTTATACTAATCGTCTAATTTTTTTGCACTAGACCATTTGGGCTAGCTTGACACAGTCTCTACTAGTCCAAGCCCATTGTTTTTTGCAAGACAATGTCGTTCGGACGTGCCTTAATGTCGAACCCTAGAAATGATGGCCCTGTATCACTGCACTGACCAATATGTACAAACCATAGACACCAAGCATTACAATTTTAGACCAAATGGTTTCAAACATGAAAACTTCTCAAATTTCCTCTATAAAAGCACATGTGAACGATGTGACCCCAGGACGAGGCCATTTCTGACCACTGAGCTAAAATTACTTGAGTTCTGGTAGAAGTCCACAAGATAAGCCACATAGCAAATCATACAGGTCTAGGCTGTTTGGTTATAATAAACTAGGAGATTTTTGAAGTTTTTTCAATATAAAACCCCTGTTAAACATTAGAAGAGGGGCTTATTTTGATTAAAGGGCTAAATTTTGAGCAAATTCAGAAGTGATCCACTAGATGAAGCTATGTGCCAAATTTGGTAGTCCTAGGCCTTATGGTAAGGGATGAGAAGATTTCTTTTTACAGGAATCAATTTTCTACAAGAATTTCAGAAGAGGACCATGGCAGGATCATTTCTGTGAAGTTTGGTAAAAATTGGATGGGTAGTTTAAGAGAAAAAGATGTATGAAATAAAAGTGTACGCACTGACACATGGACAGACAAGATGCACGATGGACACATGGCCATGACATAAGCTCACTAGCCTTTGGCTAGTGGAGCTAATAAAATTCTTTGAGACCTACCTAATCCTTTATTTACTCTTTTCTGTTGAGGATGCTAGCTTGAGAGTTCCCGATGTGTTGAGGGAACAAAATTTCATTTACTCTTTTTGGAGCTAGTTCTCCTGATTGCCATCCGTTACCATGGATCAAACATTTGATTATGATACAGAATTTCACATTAGTAAAATTTCAAGAGAAAAACGAAGTAATTACCATTTCATAGCTTTTTCTTGAGCACTTATTTTCTCAACTCCATAATTAGAAGTAGGGGCTGGTATCCGAGAGACTGTCAATGATGTGTTCTTAGGAATCATTACATTTGCTGAGGAATACACTGAAAAGAAAATACATGATCATACTCCAACATCAGGACGAAGACAGACTTGGTTTGAAAGACTGTTTGCTTGCACTTGAATGCCATTTTCAGCAGGGACAGAGTGACAATCAAGAATTTTAGATGTGGCTTAAATGATGGGATATGCCTGTAAAATGGTTTAACTCTTTACCAGACAAGAAAATTGTAGACTTGTCCAAATAGGAAGCATTTGCAGACATCAAGTAAAACATGGGGATTGGAAGGGTAGAAAAAAATATGGAAAAAGGAGAAAATGCTGGTTAAAAAGGTTTTCTCTTTCTCTCCAAATATTTTCTAAACACTTTGATCAGGGTTGTTAGGCCTTCTCTATTTTGCAGGTATTTTTCTCAATGAAACAACAGTAAGTAAGTCAATCTGTGATTACAAAGAAGAAATGTTTGTCAATCTGTCCTGAAAAGATAATTACTATGCACAAATGACAACAAGAACCAAATTGGAAATGGTGGACTCGCTTTACCAGTTATCGGGCAAGCAGGTATTTGGATGTGACTGTGGTTCATTCAAAGAAATGGCCCACTATTGTACATTTTATGGAAATTTGACTTTTTTTGAGTACAGATATTGAATTGGTACTGAACTGATAGTTATCATGATTTAAATATCAATACACATTCTATTTTGTTGGGCTGTTTTCTAGGGGTGTAACGATACATCGGACTATCAATGGATCCCGATAGCGAGCGTGTCGACGCTACTGCATCGATTGTTCAGTTGAAAATCGATAACAATCGCCGATATCTACCTCAAATATCGATAGTTTTGATAGTTTCACTGATAAGAGAGAAAGAAAATAACGTAATTCGCTAATGTATTCGGACGCCCTAGAAGTTCGGACACATTAAATTATAAATTTACAAAAATATTTTATTTTTAATCCTTTCTCTGAACACTTCCAGAAGTAAGTTTTCCTAAATATTCTGACATTCTGTAATGTTTATCTCCCAAAATATTTGGCAGGTAATTTTCTGGAATATGTTTTCAATAATGATCAGAGTAAAAAGAACACGCTGTCTGATCTTGGATCTATACCATCCATTCCTGTACTATGACTTACCTCGTATTAGAAAGCCACTTATTTCTCGGGCTAAAAAGGGTAAGAAAATGTTTAACAGTGATCCCACTCGCGCAAGTTATTGCGTAAATTACGTTCTAGTATTGAAATTCACGTAACGAATTCTGGTTACATCCGAGACTTCACGTAAGAAAATGCAGGGACAATAAAAGCCATTATCCGCTTTTCTTGTGTAAAATGACAGGTTTTGAAGATATTTGTTACCCTTACTGACAATTTTTTGGTCAAATCATGTGGAAATATCTATCCAGAAATTAACAGTCATGAAAAACTGATCAGTGTAAAAAACACGGAAACCCATGACACAACAAAATGTCTCTTTGACATTGTCTGATCAGAGTCACTTCAGACCCTCTTTTCAGCTTTTTAATGACTTTAAGTAGTAAATTTATACAAATATCTGAATAAAACACACTTTTTTGTTGCAAATCATCAGTATGGAATGCTTTACGTCTAGTTGGGAACCACTAGGCCTACTGTCATACCTCAGATATAGAATCTTAACCCCAGATTCACAGCTCAGGGGGTAAAGTGTACCCTTGAAATAGAAAGCTTGTGGGAACACTGGTTTAAAACACATGTATTTCAAGATTAAAAAGACGGCAAAACTACATGTGTAGGTTTACCAGTTTTAACTCCTTTATGGGTACTGTAAATAGATCTAAATTTGTCGGATTTTATCCTCATTGTTTTGGATACACACACATACAACAAGGCAAAACTTATTATTTCGGCCACCCCATTTTTTTTTTCAGAATGATAATTTCCTAAAGATTTGGAGACTAAACATTTTTTTTTTTTTGTCAATAAATTGGCTAATCATAGGTAAATCTAGATAAATTTTATCAACTCCAAAAAACTTAGGGGCTCACATTCAAAAGTTGACTTCTTTAAAAGTTTAAAGTTGCTTTATAATTACTTTTTTATTAGGTGTGTTTATGAACCATCAGCATTTTTTAGCATTTTGTGATTTGCATGCTGTTGTATATCAATCAGACTTAAAAGTTGACTTCTTCAAAAGTTTAGAGTAATTAGGTTTGTTTAATTATTTGTGAACCATCTGCATTTAGAAAAAATAATGATTGAAATTTATTGAGCATCTTGCATTTAACTCTGTTTTCCCCTTCTTTTGCTATTCAAAACATGTACTCGGGTAAAATTTAAACTACTCAGAGAAAGTGTTAGTATAAAATATGGTTTCAAGATGTAATTTGGTGAAATTCATCTCTTGCAATTCATCCAATAGTATTGCAATAGTAACAGGCAATATCAATACTATTGCAATAGTATTTTTTCCAATGTCAATACTATCGCAATAGTAGATTTTGGCCTCAATAGTCAACCCTACTGTTTTCTCTAGTCGACTGATTAAGCAATAGGATAGAACTGAACAGCCTGTACTGGTATTCCATTCTCCACCATTCAAATGGACCCATCATTATCACAGATGTTTCTCTTTATTTCAATGATAAATATCATGACAACAAGCTTGAGTAAGGCTAATAATAAATCTAGCAATTTCTCTCTCTACTAATCTAAATGTCTTCGAAATCCATAATAAACCTAAATGAACTTTACAAATTAAGAATAAAGCATAAAATGTTTATTCAGAATATAATAGATGAACATCTTTTATTGACTAATTAATTGTTTTTGCTATCTTTACCCCTTAAATTTGTAGTCAGGTCAGGTTTTGCAAACATCAAATTTATTGATTCAACCAAATTGAAAGCATTTGGAGTGAACAAATTAAATTTTACTCACATGTTTGGACTTGTCTTTGATGGGGTAGAAAACATTGTAGAAAAAGGAGAAAATACTGGTTACCAGCATTTTCTATTTACCTACAATGTTTTCAAAAGGTTTTTCTTTCTTCACAAGGGTCGTTAAAACAAAGGATTGTTTGGTAAAGGTTTAAACTAAGTTAAACTAAATTCCAATAAACAATCACATTTTATCGGTCATATTTAAATGGTGTGGATCTGAAATATTCTAATTTTTTATCATCTGGGTAAGAGTTAGGCTAAATCCTTACACAGATGGCAAAACTTTAGACTTGTCCACTCCACACCGAAAGTATTTGCAGACCACAGATCAAATGTGGCCTTCACAATAGGTTTGAGGGTAGAAAATATTGTAGGAAAAGAAGATAACTCTGGGTATCAGGACTTATTCCTTTTTTCACCCTGTCCTCAAAAGCCTTCTCCATTAGGGTGGTTGAAGATCAGAATTTTGAGGTAAAAGGTAAAAGAGTTGGTGTGTGAGCCTGGTCAGAAACATTCTGTTTCTTAATTTAAGAAAAAAAATGTGTTATTTTTAATTTTCTCACTTTTGTCTGAATATCAGAGAAAATGACTGGTGTCAAATTATATGCATTTTCAAAATTTTCATACTGACATGTTTAAAACATTTTTCTCAGTAGCCTGTCTAGACAACATAATATGGATAGGAAAAGGAAATATCCACAAATCAAAATTGTGTAGATATAATTCAAAATTTGTTCAAAATGCATGCAAGTTGTCAAATCATTTTTAAGAGTGAAATGTCAAAGAGAAGTAGTGTATGGGATAAAAACTGTAACATGGGTTTACTGTCACCAGCAAACATTACATTGTAAAGGGGCTAGATATGCAAACGTTATGTAACCATTTCCTGTATTGTTTCAACTGGTCGGTGATGGATTTACATTTATGACCATGATTAGGGGTAGCCAGATACTGATTTCACCCTTTACCATACAAACCCTAGATCTAGTTTCCAATACCCAAAAGAAAGAGTGTTTGAAAAACAGTGTGGGAAGAAAATGATGTTTGCTGTTCAAAGAATGATTATTATCCCTTGAAAGTTTACAACATTTGAACAATGTCGACTGTTATTTGCAAATTTTATTTTATGAATATGGATGAATCTATAATTTTGTTAAATGTTGAAATCATTTGGAAAAGGGAGAAAACGGCAGCATTTTCTCTTTGTTCAGAATGAAGCGGTAATGTAGAAAAGGGTAAATTAGTACGAATAACAATTCATGTATTCCAATTTCAAGAAAAAAGAAATTACCTACTTCATGTTGGATTTTCTTTTTGGAAATTGCCGTTGCGGAATGTCTGTCTTTCGGAGTTTCGGTTTAAGGCCCATCTCCTTTTGACTCGGAGTTTCGAATAATGTCGGCACAGCTTCAGGTTTTAACCACAGCCTAAAATTCCTATAACCAACTTCTTTTGCGAGTTTTGGACTTATTAACCCTTTACCACACGGCAAAATTTAAGACCTATCCAAATTGAAAGCATTTGCAGACGACAATTTCATAGTGGCTCAAATGACGCAACTTTTCTTTGATAGGGTAGAAAACTTTGTGGGAAAAGGAGAAAATGCTGGTTACCAGCATTTTCTCCTTTTCCCACAATGTTTTCAAAAGGCCTCTTTTTTAGGGGCGTCAAAAGGCGTCACTGTGTGGTAATGGGTTAAGAACTGACTGTCATCGAAGTATTTCAGACACAATTTCGAATGAACCGATGGCAAAAAATCCGTCGCTACTGTCCGGCCCCGGTTTAAATGTTGAATCCATAGTTTCCTTCTTTTTAATTCCTTCGGAAATTTGAAAATACTAATTCTATGAGTTCCTGAATCGACGTTGCAGCCATAGGCTGCACAATTTACCACTTTTTCGGCTCAATTCTCAGTTAACACTCAGATATCTGCATACAATCATCCGCGTTCCTACTAATGTCTACTGACGGTATACACAGACTGACTGGACAATGACGTCACACATGCACGGGAGATAAGCGAATCAGGGGAAGTAAGCCATGTACCATTTTTAGGGCCGTATATCAGCGTGACAATTCGGCCGTGGTTTATGGCATGTTACAGGGTGGTATTTATGAAAAATGACGGACACACGTTTAACTGACATCATTTGCAGCTGATTAAAGGAAAAAAACAGTCTGGTCAAAATATTTTAGAATTTGCCCTTTAACTGAGAATGCCTTCTTGCTTTAAATACTATATGACAATTTGTCTAAATGATATTAAGCTTATAAAGATGTTTTGTTTTGTATTTTAAAAATACATTACCATTAAACTCTGCTGTATTTAATACCTTTTATTTTGCTACTTTAATCTTAGTTTCCATACCACTTAAAAAATATTTCAGACTTGTAACTTGTTCATATTTCAAGCATTTGCAGACTACAATTCAACTGTGGCTTGAATGACTGAATTTGTATTTCAAAGCAAGGAACATTGTGGAAAAGGGAGAAAATAAAGGTCACGTCCATTAAAGGGTTCTTTTATTCTTGTCTTCTTTCTTTGTATTAGTGTCTAATACTTTCTTCTTTAACACTTATTCCAGTGCTATCACTGTAAGACAAGAAGGCCTAACCTCCAGTCCACCCTCCGTCCCCCTCTTATAGATCTGTATTTTCATTTCATAAAAGAACAATTTTTTCACTCATGAACAGAGATTTTAGCTTCCACTTATTGTTTTATACAGAGATTTGTGTAAATTCACTGTTTAAATTCATTATTAAAGATGAGCATATAGATTGATCGGACAATGCCACACTGACCTTTGTAGTGTCATGGGTTTTCACATTTTTTTCAGCGATCTATTTTTCATATCAATTAATTTTTTGGAGAAGTATTACTGCACAATTTGATATGAATTTGTCATTTAGGATAGCAGATAACTTTAACATTTGCCACTTTACACTAGTTAAGAGGATTAACACCTTTACTACGTTTTCATAGATGACTCACCAGCTTGATTACCTGTGATAAACAGTGCCACCTGTGTCCTGCGCACATGATACTGATCGCGTATATTAAAGCCCATATTTCTGCAGGATGCACTTGAGCTAATGTATATGAAGCTTTAGACGTCGATTTCACGCGTCAGATTGACATTAAGACAGATATTTTTATGCGTCAAAGACAGGTCATTTCAAATTTCCATATGTCATAACCCAGGGTTTGTGGTCAAATGAGAACCCTGCTGTGTTTTCAAGTTTTTTCAAGACACCCATGGACAAAGTATCTTCCTCATTTTTCCGCCCAATTTTCGTGTTTGTTGAATCCAAGTTGAATCCGGTATTCACGTTTCGGGACCGAGCAAGTTCTGGTACCAACTACAATGGATTCCAGGATATCTCAATCGATTACCGCAATCGGAAGCCAAAACCAACTGACTTTTGACTATAGTCGATCATCAGACAACCACTACCCACCATCAAATTTCACTTTTCAGGGTTCTCCCTAGGTCCAGAATCCCAAGAGTCATTGACTCTTGGGCCCAAATTTTCAAGAGTCAAAATGGAATTTCCAAGAGTCTAATAGAAATGTCCAAGGGTCAAAATTATCACGGAGAGATAAGGGTGAAATAATGAAAACTTTCCATTTATGTTCTTTGTTTATGGATAGGAATTCGATAAGAAAATACCCTATCTTATGTAGAGACTTGTTGGAATGAAGTGGACAGAAGAATTTTAAATTGCAGCCCTAGCATGCAATTCATCTTGATGAATAAATGGACACAAACAACTTTTGAACTGTTTACCAAACAACAAAAACTTTTGACTAGATCATATTTTAGACATTTGCAGATGACAATTCAAATGTGGCTGGAACGACTTGATTTGTCTTTCTTACCCCAGAACATTGTGGAAAAGGGAGAAAATAAAGGTCACATCCATTAAAGTGTTATTTCTTAAGATTTAAGTCTTCTTTTCTTGTCCAATTACTTTTTCTTTCACACTTGTTCCGGTCCCCCCCCCCCCATATAATCTATAGGTTGTTGTTTATTTTCATCTTAAAAAGCTTTTCCTAATTTTTAAACAGAGATTTTAGCTTTCACTTATTGTTTCATAAAGAAATAAGTATAAATTCACTGTTTAAATTTGTCACCAAAGATGAAAAGATAGTTTGAAGTGCCTCTGATCGGACGATGTCGAAATGATTTCTGTTGTGTCATGGGTTTTCACGTTTTTTTCCAGCAATCTTTTTTTCAAATCAGTTAATATTTTTACAAGTATATTACTGCATGATTTGATATAAATTTGTTAATTTGGGTAGCAGTTAACTTGAAAACCTGTCATTTTACACTAGATAATTGGACTAACACCTTTATCATGTTTTCAAAAATGACTCGCCACTCGCCAGCTTGATTACGTGTGATAAACAGAGCTGCGTGCGTCTGTACACAGTTGACACTGATCGTGTTTATTATAGGCTACATTCCTGCCGAATGCATGCGACATAATTTATATGACCCTTTTGGCTGGTAATCTCATGTGTCAGATTGATGCTTAGGCAGATATTTTTGAGCGTCAAAAACGGGTCATTTTGGATTTCCATGCGTCAAAACCCGGAGTCCCGGGTCAAAGGAGAACCCTGCTTTTGATCTGTAGGTTCAATTTTTGCCCTTATTTCTAACAATATTTATAGCGTGCAAGTTCTTTTAAAAAAAAAGATTAAAATCCTGTTACAGTTGCGTAATATTTCATCATTATGGTCCTAAATCAGCTTTGTTATTTCGAGGGTGAAGAATTGAACATGAGTACATCTCGCAAGTGAAATTTGGTGAATAAATTGCATAGAATTGTAACTCTTACAGTTATAGAGTAAAATACAGTTACAGAGTAAAATACAGTTCTAATAGAAGAAACCCTGACAAATTACTATTACAAAGAGGTTTTTTCCCCCTAAAAGTAGCACGAAATTATGCTTTTCATCTATGTATTATAGTTTAAGACCAACTTCTGTTACTACAGCAGGAGAATTTGTCATTTTTTGAAGTGAAGTACAGTCTGTTTGGATTGAAATTCAGTCATAAGTGAAATTTGGTTTTTCCATGGATCCTAATTTTACTATGCTAAAAAATGCCATAAAGCAGACTGTAGAAAACACTGTTCTTATTCACATATCTTAACAAATTCTTGAACCCAGGGTTTCCCCTCGGCTTTATAAATTGGGGGTCATTGTGAACCCTTTCCTCATTAGTTGAGGGTCATTTCTTTATCTTAGGGGGTCAAAATAAATCGACATCTTCGTCGTCAAGCACTGATTACAATGCGTTTCACCTTTAAACTCCAAGAAAGTCAAGTCTGTAAGACATTTCTGACGGAAAGCTCGATTTCACTTTTTGACAGACGAGACATTCTCATCCGAATCGCTGTCTGACATGGCTTGATCGGCAGTTGTAAGAAGCAGATGATAAAAAGAATGCTACAGTTTACTTCGTCGTGACTAGGGTTGACTATTGAGGCCAAAATCTACTATTGCGATAGTATTGACATTGGAAAAAATACTATTGCAATAGTATTGATATTGCCTGTTACTATTGCAATACTATTGGATGAATTGCAAGAGATGAAAATTACATCTTGAAACCATGTTTTATACTAATACTTTCTCTGAGTAGTTAAAATTCTACTTGAGTACATGTTTTGAATAGCAAATAAAGGGAAAAATAGAGTTAAATGCAAGATGCTCAATAAATTTCAATGACTATTTTTTCTAAATGCAGATAATTCACAAACAATTTAACATACCTAATTACTCTAACCTTTTGAATAAGTCAACTTTTAAGTCTGATTGATATACAACAGCATGTAAAGCACAAAATGCTGGCAAATGCTTATGGTTCATAAACACACCTAATAAAAAAGTGATTATAAAGCAACTTTAAACTTTCAAAAAAGTCACCTTTTAAATGTGAGCCCTTAAGTTTTTTTTTTTTTTGAGTTGATAGAATTTATCTAAATTTACCCATAAATGGCCAATATATTCAGACAGAATTTTTTTTTTGTGTAGTCTCCAAATCTTTACGAAATTATCATTCTGAAAAAAAGGGGGTGGTCGAAATAATAGGTTTTACCTTGTTGTATGTGTATCCAAAACAATAAGGATAAAATCCGACAAATTTAGATCTATTTGCAGTACCAGTGGAGGAGTCAAAACTGTAGTAGACCTATACATGTAGTTTTGCCATCTTTTAATATTGAAATACAAGTTTTAAACCAGTGTTCCCTCAAGCTTTCTATTTCAAGGGTACACTTACCCCCTGAGCTGTGAATCTGGGGGTAAGATTCCATATCAGGCCGGGGTATGACAGTAATGGTTCCCAACTAGACGTAAAGCATTCCATATTGATGATTTGCAACAAAAAAGTGTGTTATATTAAGATATTTGTATAAATTTACTGCTTAAAGTCATTTAAAATCTGAAAAGACGATCTGAAGTGACTCTGATCGGACAATATCAAAGAGACATTTTGTTGTGTCATGGGTTTCCGTGTTTTTTACACAGATCACTTTTTCCTGTCTGTTAATTTCTGGATGGGTATTTCCACATGATTTGACAAAAAAAATGTCAATAAGGGTAACAAGTAACTTCAAAACCTGTCATTTTTCACAAGAAAAGCGGATAATAGCCTTTCTTGTCCATGCATTTTCTTACGTGAAGTCTCGGGTGTAACCAGAATTTGTTACGTGAATTTCAATTCTATAACGTGATTTACGGAATAATTTGCGCGAGTGAGAACACTTTTAAACATTATCTTACCTTTTTTAGCCCGAGAAAGAAGTAGCTTTCTAATACGAGTTAAGTCATACTACAGAAGTGGATGGTATAGATCCAAGATCAGACAGCGTGTTCTGTTTAGTCTGATGTCTATCTACACCATCCGCCAACGCTTTGAAAATCGCCATCTTGCCATCAGCAGAGTAAATAAGAACGACCATTAATGTAGATCTATATTACAAGCCATCTGTCTACAAGATGCCTGTCGGCTTGTACGTGGGTACACAAATGTTTGCAGTAAAATTTGGATAAGGGGTATGACGTAACATGCAAATCATTCGAAGCGACAGGGTTGTAACGCACCTGCTTAATTTACACACTTAAACTGGTCTGCTCCTAGAAACTTATATCTGGCTGCAGGTTGACCTCCAATCAATTCAAAGTGACTACGCAATAAGCCTATTTCATGCACGATTTACACCAGCTGATAGTGCTTTTTTGCATTTAGTAATATAGCTGTTTCAAGAACACCCCAGTCGTGTCACATGTTTTGTGTAGTCAGCATAAAAAATGTCCAGCTGTTTTCTAAAAATAATTCCTTGCAGCCGAAATAAAAGGAATGCATTCGAAATGGATTACTGATAAATAAAGAAAAGAAAGAACGAGGTTTAGTATTCATTTTTCATAGTAGATTTATTTATAGCTTATGGAGGGACAACATGCATGGTTATGGTTTTTAGCTGTTTTGGCAGCCCGTGTAGATTAAGATTAGACTGCAGGCAGACTGTTTGGTCTGATCTTTGATCTAAATCCACTCTATTCACTTTGGTGAGAAGTTTTTAACAAAAACACCCTTAGTGTTGCAATTATTTTGCTCTAATTCCATGACTTAAAATTACCGCTGAGTTAGTCAGCTCTCGAAGGATTCGTTTTCGTAACGATGAACATTGCGATGCAGAAATGAATATTATGCAGCCGATCATTAAAGAAAACATAACCCAAAAAATTACATGTCAAATATTTTGGGAAATTAACATTACAGAATGTCCGAATATTTAGGAAAACTTGCTTTTTGAGAAAGGATTAAAAATAAATTATTTTTGTAAATAATTTAAAGTGTCCGAACTTTTTGGGCGTCCGAGTACATTAGCGAATTGCGGTATTTTCTCTCCCTTTCTTGTCAGTGAAACTATCGAAACTATCGATATTTGAGGTAACTATCGGCGATAGTTATCGATTTTCAACGGAACAATCGATGCAGTAGCATCGACACGCTCACCATCGGGATCCATCGATAGTCCGATGTATCGTTACACCCCTAGTCGTGACATTATTTCCATGAACAGCACAGACTGGTAATGTGTACTTTTATTTACCGAAAGTCGCGAAAAATAAGCTATGAAATACAGAGAATCCAACCGACACTTTGACTGGGCCCATATTTACGACACATGTCCGATGTACTTTACAGCAATAATGCGTAAACCAGTCTTATTCTATATATAAATTACCGGAAAACCACTTCTATCTAAAATAAACCCTCTACTTAAAGGTGGGTATTTAGATTTTTCACATCTCACCAAATTAAAAAAAATATCTATCATTGAAATTCGTATGAAAAAACAATACGAATCATCAATAATTAAGAATCATAAAATTACAAAAAAAAAATTTTTTTGATGGTATTCCCTTAAAAGGCTACGTAGCCTCTTAAGGTATTTTTAGATTTCGCGCCAGAAATCAAAAAAGGCATTGTGGGAATGTCAAGTGACGGGCACGTGACTAATGACGTTTAAATTCCACAACATAACAAACATGTAATTATTTTCCATAATGTCTTCTTCGGACGCTATGTTTGAAGCTTTGTCTGTGTATTTCCGGTATGTAAATGAGCGAGTTGCTCATGTAAAAACAGAACCGGATTCCCGTCTCTTGTTGTCGGATGGTTTTCGACTACTGGGGTTTTATGAATGAAAATCAAAAGGCTTTGGGAGTATAAGGATGATTTCTTTGTATTTTTGTAAAATTTTCGTCCCTAAATCTGAAGAGCCACCTTTAAAAGAAGAACAGTGTTCGTCTAATACTGAAGCAGAACAGATGTGTATTTATGGCGCTTTTTTCAATTTCGCAGATGATTTAAATTCTGGAAAGTTGCTTCACTGATCACGCACTGTCATTTATTTTCGGGGTCATTTGAATTAAAACCGCGTCTATGACGCAGGATTTGTGCGTCATGGAAAACCCTGTGAACCTATAGCCAAGTATAGACAGGTGAATTTTAAGATTAAGGATTAAATACCTTCTCCGGTCTGCGCGTTAACCACTTTGAGATCTGAATCTTCTGGTCTTATTCTTTTCTTTGCCATAATACTCTTCTTCAAGTCACTAAGAGAAATCCCCAGGCCGTCAAACGTAATTGAATCATATTCAATACTATTCTTAAACTTGTAATGAACGACCGCCATCTCTCTTTTCCTTCGAAACAAGTTATGGGAGACTTCTTGTTAGAAAACGTTATTTTCAATCAACAGCTTTCTGCGTCCTCCGATTTGGTCAAAACGGCGTGGTGGCATATGCTTAGCATCCTGAACTGTCGTAATCGCAACGCAAAAGGAAGATTCGTACTGCTAAATGAAACAATGATAGCTGAGGAACAAAAAAGCTCGTTTTGTGAGAGTTATGACAGCTTTATCATCGGAAATTCTTCCTTTCTGTAAGATAACCTCACGTCCTCACTACTTGGCGGAAGTGGTCATAATTTATGTGCACCACGTGACTTAATGCGTTAAATTTGCGTTGTCTGCGCATGTCATTTTCTACGAAGATTCGATGCACTCGTCATAACTCGGCCGATTCCGTACCTACATCTCCACCACCCGAGGTATGCCGAATGGATTCGATGTGTATTTTTAGAATGCCATCTAGCGGGAGATAATGGTTAAATTTGATCGGAACGAGGCTCGCGTTCACCGCGTCATGACGAGTTGGACTAATCGATAAGTTGGGCTAAAAAAAACGACAAATGAAATTATTAGCATAAAATAATAGATCTACATGTATTCACGGTAGTCCATTTCCGTCTTCAAATGTAACGATATACTTAATTTGCCATGATCTGGAACTGTAATAGATCTATATGTATTTAGATCGATAAATCTGAGTCCCTTACATAGATCTATTAGGCCTATAAATCAACTAGATCTAGTAGACCTATAGGATACTATAGGCTATTACTTAGAACTATGCTAGATCTATATTCATTTCATTCACTTGAAAGTTATAGATCAATTAAAAATCGTTTTGAAATAAAATGATTTGAACTGATATAGGCCTACCGAGCACTCAAAATTTAGAGTTTTACGACGTATTTTACACTAAGACAGGAAATTAGCATCCTCGGTGACCCAGTTTCGATTCATTCTATGCATGGAGAGGAACGTAACGCTTCAAACCTGGGTTCCGAGGATGGGAAATCAGATGCTTTGGACTTTGTTTGAAAGGGGCCCTGAGAGAGCAAAAATTTACAAGTGAAAAAAAAACAATACAGCCCTGGCGTAACCACGGGAAGATCTACAAAATAATTACACATTTAAATATAGAGACTAACGTTACCTTTGTAATCATTGTGCTTTGCACTGTCACGAACTTTTGCAAACAACGTAGATCTAAATCAAGATCAGACTGCACAAGTTATGTAGTCTGATCTTTATCAATATTGTCCGATAAGTAGGCCTAAAGTACGTACGTTTTTCCAGCGAAAAGTATCAGGATGAAATCATATTATTGACTTTTTACTCTCGGTTAGAATTCTTCTGAAGCAGTTTTAGACTTTATTACAAGGATGGTGTTAATTCCATATTGTTTGTTACAAAAGAAGCTTTCAACTTATTCCATTTTTTGTGCATTGAGCACAAGTAAATTTGTCTTTGGATTTTTGGAATGTGCAAGAGGATTCATAAACGTAGAGATACATGGAGAAAACTATGTTCTTGCAACTCTACAAACTTCTAGTAAGGCCACATCTTGAATGTGCGAGTCCAGTATGGTAACCATAATTAAAAAAACACAAAATTGCAATCGACACGTGCAGAGAAGGACAACCAAACTTGTCCCCAACATTAGAAATATAACATATACAGAGAGACTCAAATATTTAGGAATACCATCACTGGAATACCGCAGAGAAAGAGCTGACATGATCCAAGTGTTTAAAATTCTACATAAATATGAAAAATCTAACTATGAGATGCTTACATTATCGGACAACAACAGAACAAGAGGTAACAACTTCAAACTATTCAAACAGAGGTCAAGAACAGAACAGAGGAGGTATTCTTTCAGCAACCGTGTTGTTAACAAGTAGAATGCACTCGATAATCATGTAGTAACAGCACCCAGTGTAAACTCGTTTAAAAGTAGATTAAACAGCCAGTGGAAAAACCACCCCCCTTAAATTCACTCCAAGTTGCTATAGCACTCCAACAAACAGTTGTATCTACCAACAACCAGAAGGACCTTTAGAAGCCATAGGCTTACCTGCGGTTCAGGGAACGTAAGTAGATTTTTCACTCTCTTGTTGTACAGTTGACCTACGTTGACCAAATCGATGGAAAGCCTCCCGCTTCTGGAGATCCATCTGTGACTTCTTGTCGATTGGCTGCGTACTCAAAAGTTATCTGAGCAAATAATGTGATTGAAATTTTGAAGCCTACAGGTTCTTTCAACAGGTCCTTTGAAGTCACAATGATTGTGTACAGCAAAAATTGTTAGCTGGGATTTCACTTTGTACTTTCATTAAATAGAATATAGAACATACGAGGGTTGTTCGGAAAATTCGTAGAATTTTGTTATATCTCTAGAATTGTTCATCAAATATACATGAAATTTGATATGCATGAACCTTGACTTATCCTTATGCAATTTTTAAAAAAATAATAGAAAATCGAATACAGAAACCAGATATATGGGTTGTCGTAGCAACGTCATCATGGGTACCCGGAACAGTCCGTAAAATACCTATTTTTGGATTATGTCGTTGAAGAAATAAGCTTAATTTCTGTATGTTTGCTCAACGTCAAAAAAGCGCGGAAACGTCAAGCGATAATTCGACAACATTACGTCATTTCCTGAAAATTTCAAAACAATTCGTTGTTCCAAAACAAAATTATAGTGTTTTCGTAATCTATCTGCGGAAGTTGTTACGGAAAAATCATGACGTCGAACTGTGGCGTTGAGTTGCGGAGTGTGGTGAAATTCTGTGTTGCACTTAATAAATCGCCAACAGAAACACTGCGAATGATAAAATCAACAGGAGCATATGATAAATGCAGTCCAGCTTTTGTCTACAAATGGCATTCGCGTTTTAGGAGCGGAAGAGAATCTATTAATGACGATTCCAGGAGCGGTCGACCGGCAGTCGTAACTTGTTCGATTAAGAAGTCGGTAAAGGATATGGTTCAGACCGACAGAAGAACCACCGTCAGAACTATTGCTAATAAACTCGGTGTTTCCTGTTCAACAGTACATGGTATACTAACTGAGGAACTTGGCATGTCGAAAGTGAGTGCTCGGTGGGTACCACGATTACTCAAGGAAAATGAAAAGGAGCGCCGCGTACACTGTTCACAGAAGTTTCTTCACCGCTACGAATCTGTTCGAAAGAAGCGCCCACACATGTCTCTGGACAGAATAATTCTACATCAGGATAATGCCCCGGGGCACAAAGCAGAATCTACACAGCTTGAGATTAGTTTACTTGGTTTTGAAGTATTGGATCATCCGCCATACAGTCCAGATTTGGCTCCTATGGATTTCCGGGTTTTTCCCGAGTTGAAGGCGAGATTGCGTGGAAAGCGATTCGATTCAGCAGAGGAACTTACAAAACAGACTCAAATTGTTGTATCGTCACTAACTGAGGACTGGTACATTGAAACTTACAACAAATGGATGACCAGACTAAGAAATGCATAGATATTGCTGGTGACTATGTTGAGAAAGTGCGACGATCGCTTGATGTAAACGACGATGATTACGCGACGTCATATTGACTTCGGCGTGCTCCGGGTACCTCTAACATACTCATTTTAAATAACATAATTTTCGTGTGATGTAGAGCATCGTTTTCGTTTTCATAGAATTTATAGAAGAGATGTTGAAGTTTAAGTAGGTATATAATTCTTTGTAATACTGAGAATATTGTGTGATTTATAACAAAATTCTACGAACTTTCCGAACAACCCTCGTACATCCATGTACCAGGGCTAGATTTAGAATCCCCCTCATAGATGTGTGTGTTAGGTATAGTAATATAACGGCCAAAGTAAAGGTCTTATGAGTGTTTTAAACGTGACTTCATAATAATCAAGTACTACCGAAACAAATAGCTATAAGCCTACCCATGACAAAAATTTCTAAGTACCGTAAATATATAAGAAACATATAGGCATCAGTCATTTATAAACACAGCCCCGGTATAAGCCCTGCACATTGGGGACGATATTTTTGTTGTCGAAGTCCGTTGCAAAAATCCCGGTTTTCCACTTGTCTGTATTTTAAAACTGCATTCAAAAAATTGCAGTAAAAGCTTTTTTTTTTTAAATATATTCCGTGGAAAATTATCATATTTCTAGGAAATTTGGAGCGATGAATAGGCTTGAATTTCCCACATACTTATTATTAATAGCCATTTTCCGCTTGCTACTTTTTTAGCGGCAGCGTTTTTGTCGCGTATTAACATTTATCCTGTACAAGATTGTAATGCTTCATAGCAGACAGGTCTAATCTTCGAAGAATATGGCATGCACAGACAGCGAGCTATCTAGAGACTGTTTCATTCAGCAAACCTCGAATCCAATCTTCTAACTACCGGTACCTAGGATTACTCTGAATGGCTCTTTCTTAAATAATCAATTAGAATTACATGAAAATCAAGTCTGGTTTTCTTGCAATATAAGTTCATTCACAATTAACAATAAGAATACAGAAATATAAGCTTCGTTTTATTGGTTAGTCCCCTGAATTTTTCCAAATTATAGGATTCCCACCGTGTTCTCAAGTTATAATGCTATTCGTTAGCGAAGGTCTTCCCACCTCTATACACCTTTTGCATTCATGTACCTTTTTACAAAACAAAATAATGATAATTATGAGAAGGAGAGCATCTTAGAATTTAATAGGCAGTTCTAAGCAGTTCTATGTACAGGTTTTTCGTCTATTCATACTCTGTAAAGAAAATCATGAGTGCGGTTAACCTTGATCAAGCTATCTATCATTATATTCCGCTAGGTGGCATTTTTCAAATACATACCTATCTAATTTGGAGATTCTAGGTACGGAACCAGACTATTTTTCGAAACGGCAACCGTTACTTCAAATTTCAAAATGAAACAAACGTTTACTCAATAAAACGCAACTGGTACAATTTACCTAGACATGGATAGCTAGCGTGTAACATAGGCACCAGAAGAAAAGGTCTTTTGTCTTTTTCGGCGGAGGATATCATTTCAACGAAACAGCTTGCTTGAATATAACTTGCTTAGTTATCAAATATCACTTAGACTTTTTTCAACAATCTCTTTTTTTTTTTTTTAAATAACCAAAGTTATTCAGTTAAAACTGCCATTTTGGCACATGTTCTAATTAACATCCACGCCGATCAATGTATTAAAATGTGTTGAAAAATATCGAAAAATAAAACTAAAATGAAAAACATGACAAAATATTCTGAACTGAAATCAAGCTGAATCAGATTTCATCTCAATCTTCAAAATACTATACAGAAAACCTAGATCTTACACCCGAATGTATGTTTAAAAAAAGCCACAGGAATTTTTTTTTTTTTTTTTTTAATCGACAAGAATATTTTTCTCTTATTATTTTACAACAGTCAATCAAATGTATTGGTGATCTCGGTGATCATATATCAACCAAATTTCATTATGTTTAATGTTCATTAGATAGGCTGTTTTCGAAGAAAACGACGACTTATTGTCGTAGCCCTGGCGGCGGCGTCGTCGTGCAAACATTTTGACATTTTGTAATATCTCTGTTATTACTGAAAATATTTAATTCAAACATAATTAAGTTGTTAACTATCAAAAGGGGAACTCATACAAGAGGGGCAGGTAATCATCGAAGTATATTTACACAGTTATGCCCCTTTTCGACTTAGAATTTTCACTGAAAATCAAGTACTTGCAGCTGAGCGTTGGCACCCGCATGCGGTGCTCTTGTTTGTTGATTTCTGGTTTTAAATAGACAATGTTTATGCAATTTTGCCAAAACAACGACAAGAAAAGTCAGTCATCATCTAGACAGCTCCATTATTCATGTATGTCCAGAGTTTCAACAGTTCTAGGCTTGGGCTCAAGTATCTTGCCATAGGACAGTCTTATAAAAAAAATTACTGCTTCGATTCTGACTCAGAACCAGGGTGTCAAAGTTTTAAAACTCAACTCCCACATCTTCACCACTAAGCTACGCAGGACTCATCTCAAATTAAAGACAGACAATGTGTACTCCAAAGGCCAATCCAGTTCTCATAAAACTGTGTTACAATTCCACATTTTTTTGTCTTTATAATGTCAGACAAATTGAAAAGTCAGTCACCGCTGGTAAAAAAAATGGCCACATGGTCAAATACTGGAAAAAAAAAAGTTATGATCACTATATGGGAGTATCTTCCGTCCAACACACATCAAAAATAGTTGAAATGTTTATTTTGATGAAATACTGCACATGTTTGAAATAGATTGCCTTCGGTAAAAATTTTGCTCGTTAGACCAGACATAAGAAAAAGGTTTAAAGGCTGATGGTCATGCCATTGGGTTATATTGTTTTTGGTTTGAGCTGTACATAGCAGCCACGTTCTTAGAGTCCATTGTGGACAGAACTTGAACAGTCCAATGTTAATGAAATTGCCCGTATATTTGTCTCAATAATATCTAGACGAAACTTAAAATGGGTCACCTTGGGTTAAAAGAAAACAGTTGTCATTTGGTCAAATCAGACAAAACCGTAATATTAGTGCTGTAGAATCTATTTATGTTCAGTTCAATGCTCATGAAGGGCATTTTGTTCTAAAAGTATGTCAGTAGAGTTCCATACTAATGTTGCCTAAGTGGTCCTCTTGCAAACTTGTTCAAGTGGTTCAGCTCTGTTTCATAAACTTCACAGGAGGTTAAAAATTGAGTATTAACATTTCAAAATCACCGCCTCAGAAACTGTATAAGCAATTATACCCAAATTTCTTATCCAGCGTCCTGTATTTGGAAAGGATAATTATTCAAGTTAACCGAAATAGGCCTACATATAGCCATGTGGTCCAATTTTAGAGAACAAAAAAATTGTTATACAAAAACAACTTGTTCTAAATCTAGAGAGAAAAAGTTTGCTATACTCTACTGAAATTATTCATAATGTTTGTTTTGGCAATATGTGTAAGAATTAAAATATACATTTAAGTTAAGTCACCAAGATTCTACGTTAGAAAAAACATTTCTATAAATCTTGAGTCATAATTTTTTCCACATTCTTTAGAGGCATTATTAAGCTATGGAGTAACTGCAAAAATTGATGGAACTTCGACAGTTATTTTATACTGATTGTACCTTTTGATAATCTTTTTGTAAATGAAGTCAAAAGCTGTTCCTGATGCATAAATTTTAATTCTCACCACATTTTTGTTCGTGTAAATTTTAATGTATATGTTTGTAATTTTGAATGCTTTTAACAGATTTTCCTTTTGAAATTTAAAAAGGGTGGAAACTTCTAACCCATTACCCACCAGACGACTCTCAGTCCTTTGATCTTTTTTTTTTTTCTCTTCACCAAAAAGTACTAGATGCAGTAAAACCACAGAAATGAATTTATAAATACATGTTTACGTTAACTTTGATTGTAATCTTTCATGGAGCATAGTTTCCATGGGCGGTTTGAACAGACCTGCATAAGACTGCATTTATCTGATTATTTTGGTGTAGATCTATTCCAACCGTCAATCATGTAAACACGGCCTCAAACTACATTTGACGATAAACAATAAGGGAAATAAAAAGTAAACTAAACTCCAATTTTATTGATTATAAATACGTCACTCCTTGTACAAAAAATGTATATTATGTAATTGTATATGGGCCAGAGGCCTAAATGATTGAATAAAGATATTGGTAATGTCTGTCTGTCTTTCTGTCCGTCCGTCTGCTGTCTGTATGTCTGTCCGTCCTTCCGTCCGTCTGCTGTCTGTATGTCTGTCCGTCCTTCCGTCCGTCTGCTGTCTGTCTCTCTTTTTTTTTTTTTGTCTCTGCCTGACTGCCTGCCCACCCGTACACCCGTCCGTCTCTCTCTCGCTCTCTCTCTCTCTGTCTCTGTCAGTACCCATGTATTAACAACAACTTAAGCCTGACATTTAAGTTTTTAATTATGCCTACATGTATAAGTTCTTTTTACCCTTGGAGAGGTAAGTAAAATTTTGCGTGCTTTTGAGTTTAGAGAGCACTGATTATCAAAGATCAGACTGCATAGACCGAATGTGTTGCCTTATCTTTTCTTCAATCTCTGTTACATATTTCGTTCAGATATTGTGGTCAAAACAGTCTTTGGGTTGCATTTGTTACGATCCAAGCGTAACGAGAAAGAAAACCAGCAACAAGCCTTTAACAATTAACAATATTTATTAATGAACAAAGACAAAAGAGTACAATATGACTTAAGTTTGAATGAAAATTTGTCAATTTCAATCTTAGAACAAGAAATAAAATAAGTCCCTCAAAATTAAGAATTAGGTTTAGATTACAAAAAGAATGAAATTTCTGTTTCCTTAAACCTAAATTAACAATAGTTTAACTTGCAAGTAGATATGAGCAACCTGTTTAAATAAACTTATTCCAACTTACAGATGTATATCCCAAGTTAAATTTAACACTTTTCACTAATTCTGTATCCACAAACTCACAAGTCTAACTTCAAAATCCAAAAATCACCAAGTAAGTCACTCCTATTTATATCAGCTTGGAAAATTCTAGATTAGTCTTTTCTAGAAAGATGACATCATGGATTAGTAAACAGCTTGTTTATTAACAACCTGTTTTTAAAAATAACCATAATGGAAAAACCAATAAATGATCTTCATGTTTCTAGAATATTCTGAAAACAGGTCACTGTATATCCTATTTACATAACACTTCCCCTCCTAAAGGAAAAGAAAGTTTTACTTCTTAAAACTTTCTTTTGTCTGAAGATAGAAAATATCATTACACATAAATGTACATGAAAATACACATAAATGTACATGAAAATACATAAAGACTAATGTTAACTAAATACAAATCAAAATATTATACATGAAGTCAAATGTTAAGTAATTACAAGTCTATTCACTTTTAACAAGATTAATGTTAATTTGGCTTTAGTCAGTCTTTCAAAAATTTTTGTGATAGTCTTTAGATGTTCATCCCAATCATCGCTGTGAATGATGACGTCATCAAAGTAGGCACTACAGTCGTCCAATCCAGATAGTATCATGTTGATAAGACATTGAAATGTTGTTGTTTGGTTTTTCATCCAAAACAGCATAACTATGTACTGTTAAACTCCATAAGGAGTTACAAATGCAGAGATCTATTCAGCTCTTTCAGTGAGAGGAATTTGCCGAAATCCTTTCAGAAGATCAAATTTAGTAACATATTTTGCATGACCAATATTGTCAATGCAATCATCTACTCTTGGCACTGGAAACGAATCAGTCTTGGTCACAGTATTAACTTTTCTGTAGTCAGTGCACATACGAAAAGTTCCATCTGGCTTTGGTACAAGAATACAGGGAGAACTCCATTCACTTTAACTAGGTTCAATAAAGTCATTATCCAACAGATACTTGATTTCCTCCTCTAAGATGCTCAAATTTCTTGGGATTCATTCGATATGGATGTTGTTTCACTGGTTTTGAATTTTCAATGTCCACATCATGGTATATTGTATCTGTCCGTGTTGGAATATCAGGGAACAGGTGCTCATATTCAGAAATTAACTTTTTCAATTCATCTTTTAGATTATTGTCTAAATGTGAAAGTTTTTGATCTAAATTTCTTAAAATGTCTGAAGTTTTGAACAAATAGCGTTAGACTTGTCAAAGCTAATTTCTTCACAGTTTATGTCTTCATGGTTAATGTGATTTTGATTTTGAGGGACAGAGGAAACTACATTTATTGGTGAAATATTTGAATTATCCCTATCAACATATTCTTTTAACATATTAATATGACATAATTGCTTTTGCTTTCGCCTGTCAGGAGTTGTTATCACGTAATTTAAGTCACTGACCTTTTTCTCTACAGAATAAGGACCAAAATATCTTGCTTTCATTTTACATTGAACTTTCTCTAAATGATTAAGAATTCTGTGATAAGTTCTATTGATTCCTAAATGACCCGACATAGGTACATGTATTTCGTGAGCTAAGCGTAATATTTCTAATCTATAGGACTTAGGAATGACAACTTGATAATTGACAGCCCACTCATCATCAACAGAGACTTCAGGAGGGCGCCACTTTCTCATTAATATTCCATCTTTTATATAAAAATAGACAGGTTCCTGTGAAATGTCAGTTTCACTAACAGCTTTTTGAAATAAAGGTGCTATTTCTGGATCATTGTGTTGGTCTTCACTTAGTTTTGACCTTGACCTTGTATCATGACCTTCTTTAACTAAAGGTGAAGGTGTGTAATCCAATTCTGATGAATTATTTTTAGAATTTGTTTGACTTTCAGACGGGTTTTGTGAAATAGACCTGTTAATTTCATTTTTAAATAAATGACCCAACAAGGAATCAGATAAGTCAATATCAGACTGATTTTCAATCAAAATGGCTTTCTTTGCCATAGCTCTAGTAACTGCACATGACGGGTATAGGTCAGGAATTTCTTCCTCAATCGGATCGGGTGATTGATCCATGCAAGGCGTGTCAGTTACAAGTGGATTAACAATAACCTTATCTCCGGCTAAATCATTGCCTAATAACAAATGAACACCTTTAAAAGGTAAATTTTTTCTAATACCAACAGTCACTAGACCATTAATTAAGTCTTAAGACAAATAAATGTTATGAAGCGGAACATTAACAAATCCACATTCTACACCCTGAATAAGGACACTTGTCCCAGAAGAAGTCTTCTCAGAAAAAGGCAGGACATCTGCTAAAATAAGAGATTGAGAAGCTCCAGTATCACGTAAAATTTCAATAGGGGTAGACTGGGCAAAGTCACTTTTTAGTGACACAAAACCATCTGATAAGAATGGTTCATAAATCTCCATAACAGTATCAGTTTCAGGTACTTTGGCCTGGATAAAAGTTTGGTCTTTAAAACATGACTGAGGTGTAGACTTTAATGAAGTAAAGCCTGTAGGCTTAAAGCATTCTTGTTTTTCCCGATTTCTTTTTAAAGCAGGACATTCAGAAATAATATGACCTGAAATAATTACAAGTGAGTCGAGATAAGGGATTTTGACCTTTGGCTTCATAAGGAGACTTGGGTTTGGGACTATTCTGATTGGAATTGTCATTAAATTGATTAAAATTTGGTTTAGGACCAGTAAATAAATAAAAAGGTTTTCGAGGGTTTGATTTATTCTTGAAAGAGACCTTATGCGTCAAGGCAAAGTTGTCTGCTAAACAAGCAGCTTCTTCTAAAGTTTCGACTTCTTTCTCGTCTAAGAAAGTTTTTATATCGAAATTAATTCTCCTTTTAAATTCTTCAACTAACAGAAGTTGTTTAAGTTTTCCATGATCTGAACCTATTTTCTTTGAATGGCACCACCTATCAAATAATTGTTCTTTAGTTCTACCAAATTCAACATGGGTTTGACCATTTTCTTTCCTGCAATTCCTAAATTTTTGTCTATATGCTTCAGGTACCAATTCATAAGCCTTTAGAATCAATTCCTTAACATATATATATTATTATTATTATTATTATCTAATAAACTTTAATACTGTAACAAGCTCAAAACAATTTCAAAGTATATCCAAAACGACTAGATGATCAATCGCGGACGAGCCCCCAATTTCTGTTACGATCCAAGCATAACGAGAAAGAAAACCAGCAACAAGCCTTTAACAATTAACAATATTTATTAATGATCAAAGACAAAAGAGTACAATATGACTTAAGTTTGAATGAAATTTTGTCAATTTCAATCTTAGAACAAGAAATAAAATAAGTCCCTCAAAATTAAAAATTAGGTTTAGATTACAAAAAGAATGAAATTTCTGTTTCCTTAAACCTAAATTAACAATAGTTTAACTTGCAAGTAGATATGAGCAACCTGTTTAAATAAAAGTTATTCCAACTTACAGATGTATATCCCAAGTTAAATCCAACACTTTTCACTAATTCTGTATCCACAAAGCCACAAGTCTAACTTCAAAATCCAAAAATCACCAAGTAAGTCACTCCTATTTATATCAGCTTGGAAAATTCTAGATTAGTCTTTTCTAGAAAGATGACATCATGGATTAGTAAACAGCTTGTTTATTAATAACCTGTTTTTAAAAATAACCACAATGAAAAAACCAATAAATGATCTTCATGTTTCTAGAATATTCTGAAAACAGGTCACTGTATATCCTATTTACTTAACACATTATATTCAAGATTAAGATTTTTATTACGGGTACGCCCCTGCAGTTTATCACTTTCGAAAATTCGAAATAGGAGCAGTTGCTCGTTTAATTTCCTTTGACCCACCCGATAGTTTTACTATTGCAATTTTTTTATGGCTTTTGAAGGTCTTAGGCTAGCCTCTAAAATATTGAATTAAAGCTCTGGAATGAAGAAAAAATGCGTATCAAACTTAAACACGCACACAAAAATTTTTATATTGACAGGTCTTAACCTTTTACCACACGATTCCGAGTTTAAACGACCCTAAATATGAAGACGATTGAAAACACTGTGGGAAATGGACAAAATGGTGGTAACCAGCATTCTCTATATTCCCCACAATGTTTTCTATCCTTCGGAAATCTAATTTCAATATTGCAATCACATTTGTTTTGTCGTCCGCAAATGCTTTCAATTTGGACAATTCAAGAATTTTTCCGTTTGGTAAAGAGTCAAACAGTAAGTAATGGGTTAATTAGGCATTTCAGATTATACAGGAAAAAAGGTGTCGACAAGAGTCCAAATTTACCTATATTCCAACTAAGTCGACTTTATTTTCAGCAATAACCGAATAATACGAGGGCTGTTCTATATGTAATGTGTATTGTACCATAGCGCGATAACGCTTTACACGATTTCGTGGATGATGATAAGCTTGAATAGCTCTACTCAATACCTTTCCAACGGTATAAATACGAGCCTTCAGCTCCACATAGTTTTAAACTTATAGTCATTTCAATAGAGCTAGTCGTTGACCACTGTTGTAAAAATGGTTTGGAAACGGATTAAGAATATTAAAGAAATTAGAGCTTATATAAAAGTTCACACAAAACTCGGTCATTCGGTAATGCAGATTTTTACTGAATTGGTGGAAGTTTATGGGTCTGATAAGGTATCTTATGAGACAGTTCGTAGGTGTAGAAAGAAATTTCTGACTGGCGCAGAGTCCGTCCAAGATGCAGCAAAATCTGGCCGACCTGTAACTGTAACAGGCAAGGCAAATGTCTCAAAAGTCAGGGAAATAATTGAAAGTGATGGCAGACACACGATTCGTGATATTGCCAACGCTGTTGGCATATCGCTATCGCGGGTGCATTTCATTTTGAAGCGTATTTTGAAAGTACGAAAGATTTCTGCCAGATGGATACCGCATATATTGACAGATGACCAAAAACGGGTACGAGTACAAATCGCTAAGCAATTGCTCAAAATGTTTCCCAAATTCAATCAAAGACAATTTGCAAACAATGTTACTGGTGACGAAACATGAGTTCACTATTTCGAACCAGTAAGAAAAACTGGAAACAAAATATGGCTAACTAAATACGGTAGAAGGCCTGTAGTTGCCAAAAGAAGCATAAGCACAAAGAGGGTTCTTTATTGCATATTCTTCTCATGTGATGGTATAGCCGTACAAATTCCGGTGCCGAAGGGCAAAAGTGTTACAGGTCGGTATTACCGAGATGTTATACTAAAAAAGGTCAAGAAATATTATCTTAAACGATGCCCTGTGTCAGGATTTAGGCATGTTCGTCTACTTCATGACAATGCTCCATCACATACATCTGAGCTTGTGAAGCAATTTTTAAAGTCGGAGAAGGTTACCGTCTTGCCACACCCACCATACTCTCCAGATCTAGCCCCATGCGACTTTTTCCTTTTTTCCAAAACTTAAATAGTTCTTATCTGGTCGTCGTTGCAAGTACCGACAAGCCCTTGGCTCAGCCATCAGTCAGTGCCTCAGAGGTTTACCTAAATCAGCGTACCGTGACGCATTTCAGAAATGGATTCTGAGATTGAAATTATGTATTTCAAACCGCGGAGAATACTTGAAGGGATGTAATGTTCATTTCACTATTTGAGTCGAATGCTTTTGAGATATCGTACAATACACATTACATATCGAACAATCCTCGTACTGTTTTTTTTTTTCAATTCTAAACCAAATCGCAAAGTTTTAGGTAAGACTCTTCTAAGAAGAGAGCATTTCAATTTGCATAATGGCATAAACGGTGGGATTTGGCTCTTGAAAGGTGGAACATTTTGTGGACAAAGAAGAAAATGCTGGTTCTTAGCATATCCCCAATTAATCAGTAAAGTTTAAAATACAGTCTTTTGAAGATATTCCAGGATGGTCATCTGCTACAAATAATACCTCTGTAATCACATTACACACATTAACCTCCTTTTTGTATCCGTGATTTATCATTTCTGACTCGACGTCTTCACTGAACATTGTTCTCAACAGTTTCTTATTACGCAAATCGTTAAAAAAAAAATGTTAGTAGCCTGTTATAACTTTCGCCTAATATATAAAAAATGCAAAGAGAATGAACAGGTGTGAGAATGGAATTTACGATATACATTGTTAAAATGGTCTCAAATAAAAAGGGATAACTAATTTTATTATACTGCAAAGAAATTTCTCGTGATCTGATTGGATAATATGCCCCGAACATATACATCATGTACACTGGCAAAACCCACTTAAAAGCAGTTTCTCTTTCGGGAGCCCCGTATACATGATTACACTTTCAACACAACATCCAAATTGGCGGAGTCAATAGGTAGGCAAATTGTGAAGTGTCGAAACTCATACATTGCGCATAACGTTCAAAGGATAACCTAATGGTCACTTGAGGCAAGTAATGGTCGTTAACTTTTGCCAACAAATCATTAAAATGCATAGTTACTTACCTTGAAATTGTTTAAATCCATGTTTAAATAAAAATACGACAAATGTATATCGCAGTGAAATCATCGAGATTATGCACCAAACTGCACGTTTTACCAAGGTTTCAGTGACGTCAATTCCCAGTGACGTCAGTTTTCATTGAATTGGAGCACTCAGAAGGGAAATTCTCTTTCGTGTCTTTAATTTTTAAGACCATAAAACAGGGAAATTTAGGTTAACACACGTTGGAATGGTAAAACTTTGCAGTATAGTAAATTCGTTGTACGGTCAGTCAGCAGGGGACTTGGAAACTTGTTCACGGCTGTGACGAATAATGTCGCCACCTCGCCTTCGGCTCGGGGCGACATGGTTCACCACAGCCGTGAACAAGTTTCACGTCGTCGTCGGCTCAGGCTCTTTCATTGATGTGTCGATACACGATTTACACTTTTAAACTTCCTAGGAAATATCTTGTCGCATCTTATGACTCAGAAGTCTTTCCGCCTCAATATTGGCAAAACTAATAAAATGTATAGTCCATTACTGTTATAAAACTAAAATTTTAGTATTTCTTCCCGTAATTGTTGTACTGGTATCGCCATCAAGTTTACAACATTTCCAGGTCGCTAAAAATTGAAATTAAACTCCTATGTTTGAATATTTTATATGAAATAGTGAAAGTTTTGATGTCCTTAGCAAGTTACCTGTAGCATGCCAGGCAATATGCTTCTTTTAATAACAGAGTAAATATTATCGCTAAAATAGTGGGTCGCGATTGAATCGCAATAGTTTGAAACGATTATATGGGAAACAATGATTTATTAGTTATTAATGATTTTCCATCCAACTCAAGATTAAATGTATGTGTATCAGACACTGTAACAATTAAGATAAACAGTACCATCTAAGTGCTATGGTTAAACCTACGTAGTTGTACTTTATGTTGTTGATAATTTGACCGCACGTAGCCAACCACGATATCACATGTCGAGAGATGAATGCACAATTATTCCATCTGCGTTTTGGAAAATTTTACAGAGGAGGGAAAAAACCGTCTCATTTCTCCGAAGGGCATTGTTAGATCATCTTGTTTAGATATGATGTGTTGAATTTTATGAATGAATCGCCTATCGACTTGGTCGCAAAGAACACCTCTGTAACCTAGGAAGAGCTGTTGGTCATTATTACTCATTATTATTATTATTAATGTTTGATTAAAAAAAAAAAAACCCAAGATTTTCCATTTCTAATGAAAAAAAAAAAGTCAGACCAGACTTGGCGGTTCGCATACATTTGATCTCTGTACCTCTAAATCATTTCGCTACTCATATTTTACGGTGACAATCCACAGTGCTCAGATTTTCCTCTCACTTCAGCAGACCAAGAAGACACAAGAAACTAAATAAATCTACATGTGTATCACCATATATCCCATTTGTCCTATGAAGAGACAAGAAAGATCGTTAAGAGGAAATGGAATATTTAGACTCTTTTCACTCCCTTAATATGAAGAAAAACATTCAAAAAAATGAATAAAC
The DNA here is from genome assembly GCA_946811185.2 of Hippopus hippopus. Lineage (NCBI taxonomy): Eukaryota > Metazoa > Mollusca > Bivalvia > Cardiida > Cardiidae > Hippopus > Hippopus hippopus. The sequence continues at coordinate 14,471,341 of OX328096.1, forward strand.
TAGACAGAAATCGCCTCTGTTTCCTCATTGTTTTTTCAATTTATATGAAAGTAGAATATTAATTAGATATATACTGAACCAAAAAAGAAACTTCCCCTGTGTTTAAGTGCAGATATACACAAATATGGAAATCAGGATTAAACTAGATTTATATGCATTGAAAGAGTATTTTATTGCGACTTTGTGTGAAAAAAATTATTGCTGAGGGTTTATCCAAAAGTAGTGAAATGGTAGTTAAAATGCGGAAGGGGTCGCTCACCAAAATCACAAATTAATACCGGGTATGACCACCTTCAGCATGAAGGACTGCCTGGCATCGTTGGCGCATAGAACGGATAAGTGTATTGATTTCGGCTTGTGGAATGTTGGTCCATTCCTGAATTAAGGCTTGTCTTAGCTGAATGACGTTTGACGGTGGAATAGGGCGAAGTCTAACACGCTGGCCCAAATTATCCCAAAGGTGTTCAATGGGATTCAGATCAGGGCTTTTGGCAAGCCAGTCATTAATAAATGCAATGTTATTCGCCCTGAGGAAATTCACATTGTCCCTAGCTGTATGACTTGTGGCATTATCATGCTGAAAAAGAGTGATATTGGCATTATTTTGAAACAGTGGGATAACGTGCCTCGCAAGAATTTCATCTCGGTAACGTTGGGCATTCAAATTCCCTTCGATAACGACGAGATTAGTGCGAAAGCCATGTGCAATGCCTGCCCAGACCAAGACAGAACCCCCACCCTCAAAACGATCTCGTTCAAGTACGCAACAGTCGGCATAACGTTCATTTCTCCTACGGTATACCCAAACCCTGCCATCACCTCGATGAATGGAAAACCTCGACTCATCAGAGAAAAGAACGCTATTCCATTGTTGTCTAAGCCAGCGTTGGTGTGTACGTGCCCAATTAACACGATTTACGCTGTGACGTCGCGTCAAAACACAACCAACGTATGGACGACGTGCACGTAGCCCACCCTCGCGCAAGTGATTGCGCACAGTTTGGGCAGATATACGGTTGTTATGTGTACCAGGGGTATTAGCAGCAGTGGCTGTGGCAGTTTGGAAGCGATTGCGCAGGTGGGTGTTCCGAATATAGCGGTCTTGGCCGCGCGTCGTGACGCGAGGACGTCCACTACGTGGTCGATCTTCCGTACGCCTTGTTGCTTGAAAACGTTGCCTAAGGTGTCGAATAGCACGAGTAGAACATCCAATATTCATAGCAACAGCATTCATCGTCATACCAGCATTAAGCATGCCAATGGCACGTTCGCGTAAATTTTGCGGAATTCTAGGCATATCAAAAATAAAGAAAACTAAAAAGAATTTAATTTTTTTCAACGTCTTTTTCTTATTGACATGAAAGTCTATAAAATTAGACTGAAAGGTGTTGTGTTTGTGTTTGAGTCTTGTAATGTATCTGCAAAGGTTCTCTATTGAGAATAACTGAAATAACACAAGCGTGCTTACTACAGAACTTTAATACAAGAACTAAAGAAAGTTGTCCAGCAGACGAACGCTACATACATAATGCGCATGCTCAAGGATATACTATAGTCTTTATCAAACAATCGTAGATGTAGTTATTAAACATATATAGAACATTTCCCTTCTTTTTTTAAAAAAAATAAAGGTAAGACTAGGGTTAAAAAATCTTTCTCAATGGAAATAAGAAAAATCGTCTGCTGGGAATATCATAAAGCATCTCGGATTACATAGCGGTATGTGTCTCTCATTCATACAAGTAATTAACACTATCTATATCAAGTCGTCCACTCCTCGCCAGTATAACGCCTGTTTTCCTTTACAACCCTGCCAGATCGTGTTACATATGACTTATCCTGATAACTGGATGGGCTTGTTTCATGCTGTACGGAGGTGCTTGGGGAACTTTCATTTTGCAAAATGTTCAAATCAAATGGGCAAATATCTGATACATCTTCATTTGTTTGGTTTAAATGAAGACGATTTCTCCTGTAAGTACTACCATCCCTCGTTTGTACAAGATATGATCTTTCACCTAACTTTTTCAGGACTTTTGCTGGTTTCCAAATTTTTCCAAGTTGAATGCGCACTGCGTCATTTATGCGTAACGGTTTTAATACCTTCGAGGATTTGTCATAATCTTGTTTTTGTTTACCTTTTGACCTATTTACCGAAAGGCGGACTTTTTTAGGGTCAACTTGGTCTGGTTGCAGCGCTTTACTCGTAATTGGAACAAACGATTTTGTTCTACGACCAAGCAATAATTGTGCAGGGGAATATCCACAATCTAGTGGCGTGTTTCTGTACTCCAGAAAAAGCACATAGGGACTTTCTTTATCGTCCTTTGCCTTTTTCATAAGCTTTTTAGCTATCCCTACACCCTTTTCCGCCAAACCGTTTCCTCTTGGATAACGCGGTGACGAAGTTTGGTGTTCAAATAGCCAAGTTTTCGAGAAATCGCGAAATTCGGTACTTACAAATTGCGGTCCGTTGTCTGTGATAAGAATATCGCAGATACCATTTCGCGACATATGAACCATGAGTTTTCGAATGACAGTCGAAGATTTCATGTCTGGTAGTAAGTCTACTTCAAAAAACCTGCTGTAATAATCTATCGTCAATAGGTAGTTTTGTCCATCAAAATGAAATATGTCTGCACCTAGCTTTTGATATGGTCTGTCTGGAAATTCTGACGGAATCATAGGTTCTTTTGCATTTGAATTTCTATGTGTAAGACATACTGGACAGTTCAAAACGTAATCGGTGACTTGTTTGACCATGCCTGGCCAAAATAAACTGTCTTTAGCACATTCAACAGATTTGGTAACGCCCATATGACCTTTATGGATTTGTGAAAGGGTCTTATTTCGCAAAGAGGCGGGAACAATTATTCTCTGACCTCGGAAAATTAGGCCGTCCTCAACTGATAACTCGTCCCGATGATTAAAGTAATCCAGGACTTTCGGATCACAATTAGAACGCATTTCAGGCCAGCCTTCAATTATAGTCCGTTTCAATGCTCGCATTTGCATGTCACTTTCAATGCCTGACTTTATTTTGTCTAGTCGTTTGTCTGTAACGAACAATTGCTTTCGTATCACGTGAACGTGTAAATCAAGACCTTCGATCATCTTCTGATTTGTTTCATTGCGTGATTGACGAGAAAGGTAGTCACTGACTGGAATGTCTTTTCCACTCACATGACGTACCAAAATGTTGTACTTCTGTAACTGAAGCAACATTCTTTGAAGGCGCGGAGGGGCTGCAGCAAGTGGTTTTTTCATAATTGATTCAATTGGCTTATGGTCACAATGAACTATGATATCTCTACCATACGTAAACTGGTGGAACCTTTTGCAGCCATATAAAATAGCAAGTAATTCCTTCTCTATCTGTGCGTACATGCATTCGCTCTTGGTCAGACTCTTTGAAGCGTAGGCGATTGGTCGGCCATCTTGAAAGATGCAGCACCCTAACCCAGATTTAGACGCATCAGTTTCAAGAACTAGTTCTTTATTAGGGTCATAATATCCTAAAACAGGTACATCAGTGATTAACTGTTTGACCTTGTTGAATGCCCTAGTTTGAGTCTCGTCCCAAATGAAATCTGATTCTTTTTTCAACAATAACCTAAGAGGATTTGTCACCTCAGCAAGATTTGGGGCAAATTTTGCAAGATAGTTAACCATCCCTAGGAATGTTTGAAGTTTCTCGCGGCTGTCTGGGACTGGTAATTGCAAAATAGCCTCGATTTTGCTCGGATCAGGTTTCAACCCTGTACTACTAATAATATGTCCAAAGAAAGGAACTTCGGTTACGCCGATTGTACATTTGTCGGGATTGAAGCAAATACCTTTTTCGCGGGCTCTGTTCAACGCATTTCTTAGATTTTGGTCATGTTCAGTTCTTGTTTGTCCGTACACCAGAGTATCATCTACAATGGCCTGAATACCTGGCAAGCTCTCGAAAATTTCGCAAACTTTTTGCTGAAAAATGTCTCCTGAAGAGCTTATCCCAAATGGAAGTCTTAAGTAACAATATCTTCCAAAAGGTGTATTAAATGTAGTCAGCAGAGACGATTGCTCGTCTAACTGAACATTCCAATATGCGTGTGTTATGTCCAAAATACTGAAATATTTTGCACCGGCAAGTTTAGATGTAATGTCATCTAGCGTCGGCATCTGAAAATGTGGCCTGCGAATTGCTTCGTTTAAAGCTTTTGGATCAAGGCAAATTCTCAGTTTGCCAGTTTTTGGCTTTTCCACTACGACTATGGAATTTACCCAGTCCGTTGGTTCTGTAACACGTCGAATAATTTTGTCTTTGACCATTTGATCAAGCTCAGTCTTGAGTCTATTTTTCAAGGCTTCTGGTATTCTGCGTGGAGGATTGACAGTCGGTATCACATTGTCCTTCAGGTGTAAATGACATTTACCTGGAATTGTCCCTATACCTTTGAAAAGGTCACTGTACTCTCGTAAAACGGAGTCTTTTGTCAAGTGTTCATTTGCGTCATTATCTACAGAGTATGTCAGTTTAATTAGTCCCAGGTCAATTGATGTTTTTGTACCTATCAATGGCGGAGACTTAGTGTGTACAATGTAGAAGCGTGCAGATAATTGCGAATCGCGATATCGACAATTCAAATTGATCATACCTTTCGCATTAAGCATTTCTCCAGAATACGAAATTAATTTGCAATCTGGAGGTTTTAGGGAACCTTTAATACCTAACAGCTGAAATTGTGTGAATGGAATGATATTTGCACTACTGCCCGTATCAATTTTGAACATCACTTTAGACATTTTCGGACCAATTTGTAGGTTTACAAGCATCTGATCATCACTGGCAGAGTGTGTAAAAAGAGAAGAGGCGCTTACCATGTCTACGGAATATCCTCTGCATTCATCATCACTTTCATTCACAAAATCAACAGATTTAGTTTTGCAAACTTTAGCGAAATGGTTCAGTTTGTTGCATTTATTGCATTTTTCACCCTTTGCTGGACACACAGCTTTTGAATCGTGGTTATAACCACAACGACCACAAGTCCATTGTGTACGTTTCTTCTGGTCTGATCGTTGTCTCTGTGCCTTTTTGGTGCATTTCGTAGACTTCTTGACCGCGTCAACATTGTTTCCTGCTTGAGAGGTTGCCATCGAGTGTAATTGTTGTTGACAGTATTCAAAGTTTTGAACGATTTGAATAGCCTTGTCCATCGTGAGCTTATCACCTTCATTTATCAATTTTTCACGAACCTTGGGATCTGAACATCCGAACACAATTCTATCGCGGATCATGTCTTCAGTTATGTCCGTGTTCTCGTTCATTCGAAAATTACAATCCCGGGCTCGAATACGTAACCTTGTCACATAGGCATCAATATTGTCCGATCCTTGAACTTCGTTGTTGAAACGAAATCGGGCAAAAATGGGATTCAGTTTCGGTTGGACATGTCTTTTAAAACGGTCGTAGTACGTTTTCAGTTTTTTGGAATCTTCCTCCGAAATCCCAGTCCATGTTTTATAGATCTGGCGTCCTTGCTCTCCAACCCAGAGTAGCAAGTATAATACTTTCTCCTGCTCTGACTTTTCTTTCAAAGGTCCAGAAAATATCAGTTCCACATGAGTTTGGAATTTTTCCCATTCATCAGGTATATTCGTAGAGTCCCAACTGATTTTCGGGTGTGGAATTCCACTTAAATCCATTTTTACGACCAGGTATTCTCACTTTATTATTTTACTTCGTGTTTTTTTGTTTTTACTTCTGACACCATGTTGTGTTTGTGTTTGAGTCTTGTAATGTATCTGCAAAGGTTCTCTATTGAGAATAACTGAAATAACACAAGCGTGCTTACTACAGAACTTTAATACAAGAACTAAAGAAAGTTGTCCAGCAGACGAACGCTACATACATAATGCGCATGCTCAATGATATACTATAGTCTTTATCAAACAATCGTAGATGTAGTTATTAAACATATATAGAACAAAAGGTTTCAAAAAATATACACGAATTATACTGGTCCGTGCATGCACGTGAAAATCGCTTTCAGCTGGTTTGCTTCTTCAAAATGCTTTCAATCGAGTGAAAATTTGTTTTATCGGACACATAATCGTTCGCCCGAATATATGTAGGTCATCTGACATTTTGATATTTTTTAATAACATTGCATTTGCACTTAAACACAGGGGAAGTTTCTTTTTTGGTTCAGTATATATTTCAAGATTAAAAGTAAATCCCTGTCATCGCTAAAGAAAATAAGTTAAAAACTTGTATGTGACAAGCATTAGGCTACCAACGTTTGTATTTGAGCGTCACAAATGTGCGACCAGATAGGACAGCAGGGTTCCGCCGAATTTATAAGCATTTTTTACCGATCACAAGTTACCATATATTCATTCCGTTTCATTCCATCGAAAAAATAGGTCAAAAGCCAGCACATTAAGCTACCCTGTAAAATATCAAATGATTGTGTTCACTGTTCGTACATCATCACTAGACCTTGTAGTATGATGGATTCGATGTCAGTCTGAGAAAAAAAATTTGATTCATGCCCTATGACAAGGGGGCTTAATGCATTTGCGAAAAGTAACGACCCATGTCAGCCTGCATGTCAAAGGATCATTTTCTGCATGTCAAAGGATCATTCTGCCTCATAATTCAGTCGGTTGTTTGATAAAATGGATTTCATGGATTTATAATTATGTGATTAGATCTACTTGCTTGGTACAATGCATCACGGATATGTATTAAGCCCCCTTTTTACAGAGCATGACTCATATACCTGCCTGTAAAGGCACATGAGTCTGTCTCTAAAAAAAAAAAGTGAGCTTACATATGCCCTTTTCTCATATTTTCGTGAACCTAACTGGTATTTTCATGCCATCCAAGAGACAAACACGGCATAGATTTAACTTAGGCACATTAATAGATAGGGAAAGTGTCAGAAATCATTTTTGGAAAAGGGAAAGTACACTTAACTTATTTTTCGTGGCGAAATCATCCTAGAAATACATTTTATCACTGCCAGAAATTGACCAGACGATTTCCCATAACTTCGTGAATCATTCTCGAAAAACACGTTCCAAATGTAATCAAATGACGTCACACATGGGGGTATTCCTAAAGGTCACAGTCTCTACACTTATCACAGATGCATTTTCTGTCTCATACTTCAAAATTATGGGCACTAAGTGTAAATAAATGTTGTGATGTAAAAAACAACTGATGAATTATGGGGGGAAAAGATGGTTTTCGATAAAATGTAACTTTTTTTAATGTAATTCTGTTTTGACCCATTTCTTCGGCGTAGAGAGCTTCTCTGGAATGTGTACGTCTGTAAAAGGTTTCACAGGAGCCACAAAAAAAAAGTGAGCAAAAAATATTGACAGCAAAAATAGATTCACGAAGATATGAGAATTCACGAAATAATGAGAATCGACGATAATTGTTGAATCATCTAAAATCGCGAATATGTGGAAGTTCGAGACCATTTTGTTTTTCTTAAAAGTCACTGTATCGAGATCGAGGCTGATGATGTCATACCATAAATTAAAATTATCGTCGTCTACGAAAATTGCAGGAAAATGAGGTTTAGATATGCAAATCGCCGAACTTTAAAAACTCACTTTTAACACACGTCATTCCAAGAACGCAAACACCTCTTTCCATAAAAACTACAAATTATTTCTTCAAGACGAAACCGCGTCTGAAAAAATTTAACACTTCCACCAGGATTTTCCGTTAATGGCTGAACATTACATGACCGTGTCAGCGAGGGATGTTTAAGCAGTCTACCCAGTGTTCCTATTTTTTCTGAGCTTCCTACATATTCCTATATTTGGTGCCCATATCCTATATTTTTCATCAAAACTCCAATTTTTTTCAAAATGCTGCTGATGAAGTGCATTGATTTACAATACAGTTACATGTATTGTGTTGAAACTAATGTCAATGCACTGAATATCTATAGCTATAGCTTTATTTAGTGTTATCTGCATTGAAGGAAGGATCCAGTTAGTCTTATCTGTGGTCATCCTTCTCAGTATGAAGTTTATATACTTTGATAATGCCATACATTTTTTCTATTTGCAGGTTTACAATAGATTTTAGGCACTACCTTAGATATATGCCTGGTGGAAAGACCAAGTATAAGTCATCTTGGGGGTCCGAGTCAGTAATTTAAATGACTTGTGCTGGTCAAACACATTTATTTGCTGACGTAAAGCAATAAAGGAGATGAAAAAAAAAAACAAAAACCATTAAATGAGATATCTATGTTGTGATAATAGAGATGGTAATTTAAAGGGCTGGCTGTAAGGGGAGATGGAGGCCAGGGAAAATTCATCAGACTTTGGTAAAATTTGGATTTGCTTTATTGCCTTTAGTCTATTGCCTTTCAAGTTAATTGTACATTTTAATGTTAATAGAAGTCCTTTGTAAGCCAATAATTTCCTATTTTACTCCTATATTTTTTTTACATTAATTTCCTATATTTTAAAGCCAAAAATATATATTTTGCATCAAAATGCACTGTGCAGCCTGGTTTCAGGTCAGTCTATTTCTAAAATGGTCGCTTATTCTCACACTCCGTGAATATACATGTACCCATAGGGGTCCGTAGTTTGATTCCTGGCACCCATAGACTATATACTATAAACAAGGGATTTAACTGTATGCAGTCCGTTACTTGCCCCCGGTTACAAAAAACAACGTGTCTTTTCTACCCCATCAGTTATTCTCCTATTTTTTTCTACAGCTGAGAGCTAAAACATTTTTCTACCAGAAAAACACAACTGTTTGTCAGTGGCTAATGCAGTCTGGCTGATACATTCGCTCGAACGTGTAAACTCGCTCAAAAATCTACGTTGTTTTTTCGTAACCGGGGGCGAGTAACGGGCTGCATACAGTTAAATCCCTTGTTTTAGTCTATGGGTGACAGGAGTCAAACTACGGACCCCTGTGCATGTACCTGCATAACAAAATGGCTGCTCTGTTCGAATGTGTTATGCTCACCGAAATATTTTTGTTAATAGATCTGTTTGAAAATAAATGGACATGTCTTGTATACTTGAAGGACATGAATTGCTTAACACTTAGAGGCAAGTTGAGTTTTATTTTTATCCCTGTAATTTGGGTGACAGGAGTCAAACTACGGACCCCTGTGCATGTACCTGCATAACAAAATGGCTGCTCTGTTCGAATGTGTTATGCTCACCGAAATATTTTTGTTAATAGATCTGTTTGAAAATAAATGGACATGTCTTGTATACTTGAAGGACATGAATTGCTTAACACTTAGAGGCAAGTTGAGTTTTATTTTTATCCCTGTAATTTAGTGGGTAAACACGGAAGCTTAATATCGCGATTGTCAGTGTGTCGAGGGTATGTGCTCAGTTGAAGGTGCTGATTTCTTTGTTACAAAATCATGAAGGGGCTAATATCCGTCTGTTCGACAAGCATACGATCACAGCAATGATTCATGAGCGTACAAACTGTGGAATTATGAATAGTATTTGTAGTGGTAAGAGCGGGGGAAGGGGTGGAGCAGGGATCAGCTTGCCCCCGAGCTTCTCAGTAAGTTTGGTGGTAGTGGTGTCGCCGTTTTGTCCCCCCCCCCCCCCCCCCCCCCCGTGGTAGCGGTGTCGCTGTTTTGTCTCCCCCTTTCCCCAATATTTCAAAATTCCATCAACTTTAAGATGTCCTCGTTTTCTTCTGAAAGTAAGTTTTACCACTTGAATAACCTACCAAATAACAAGTTTTTATGGCTTGTCCGAGGTGAAAGTATTAGCAGACGACGAATTTAATATTTGTCTCAAATGTTCGGATTTTTCATTGATGGGGTAGAATATATTGTAGTGAAAAGAGAAAAGCTCTTTAACTCTTTACAAAACGACGAAATTTTAGACTTGTCCAAATTCAAAGCATTTGCAAACGACAAAATAAATGGGACTCAAAAATTGAAACTTGACTTTAGAACAGTAGAAAACATTGTGGGAAAAAGGAGAAAATGCTGGTTACCAGCATTTTCTCCTTTTCCTACAATGTTTTCAGAAGGCTTCTTCCTCTGGGTCGTAAAAACCAGGGATTGTTTGGTAAAGGGTTAACAGGATTTTCTAAATTTTCCTCAGACGCCTCAGCCAAGATCAGATGCCAATTTTATCTCTGCCTTATGTTATATACCTGTATCTGGTATATTTTCAACCATATAGTACAGATTACTTTTGCTGGTGAAAGCTTAAAGTCATGGTTACATGTTCCGAAAAAAAAATCAGTGATATCTTTCACTGAAATTCTTCAGTCGCAGTATAAGTGGTCAAAAAATGGCAAATAAATAGCGTTATGCTGTAACATTTCAAAATGGGATGGTTTTCAATTAGAAATTTCTCTTTTCAGATATGATTAACATAAGTCATACTTTGCTAAATGTATGCATGATTTTGTACCTTTTCTTTTGAAGGTTGTTTGAGCAAAATCCATCAACAATGACCTGAGAAATAAATAAAACACTGAAACCACCCAATCGTTACGCGTTTTGTACTTTTTGTGATTTGAAATTTAAAGATACCACCATAAAATTTAGTTTTACATAAATCTTTGTGATTTTTGCAGTTATAAATAGTTGAACACCACTATGAACGAATAAAACCCACCTGGAACCAACTTGCATTTGGAAATTTTCTTGACAGCGATTTTTATATACTGAGAAAAATCTCCCACTAAATCTGTCCTGTCTGTAGACCACCCTGTTTTCTAGGATAAATATCTAAAACCAACATAATCATTTTATCCTGAATAGACCTCTGTCTACTGATCAAATCTATGCAAGAGGTTTTGAATTTACAATGCTTTCCAACAATTCACAGCTCAAAAAGTACCAAATGTCTTGTCCGTAGAAAGATGTCTTGTCCGTAGATCTCTAATCTTTGTTATAAATATCAATATTAATTCATAATTTGACATGTTAACATTTATTTCTGACTTGAATTTTAATTGTTACGATGTCAGTATACCATAAAAACTTCATTTAAATTTCAATTTAATGTACAACTTGATTTAAAACGTTTTAACATTGAAAAAAAGAAAAATATTTGAATCATACTTTGGAAATTTTTGGTATATCATATGAAATGGGCACATTCTACATCTTTTTATATTCACTGGGGTTCAGTGAAAAACAAACAAGTAAAGCAGAGTATTTCTTTTGGTTTTGGTTAATGGATTGCATATTTCAATTCTCAAAAGAAATGATCTACGGACTGGACAAACGCAAGTATGTGAATGAGTAAGTGAGCTCGCTGCGAGTAAAAGTCTATCACGTCCAAAACAGTAATGAGATTCTTCGTATTCTCATCCACACGATTGGACTGTGGCGACAATTCAAGACATACATGAATACACCATCGGATGTAGCTTTTGCACTTTCGTTTCGACATAAGCCATCCAATGTGTATACTACGCGTTGCAAACTACTCTATCTCTAATTGTCCACGTCTCTGTCTGTCTGTCTGTCTGTCTGCCGGTCTGACTGTCCCCCCCTCTCTCTCTAACCCCCTTATTTTTACTATTGCACAATTGTTCTTTTCTACTCTTACACCGTGTTACAACGAAAATATTGAATAACCTTTGTATTTTTTTATTATATCTAAAATGTTTGGATATCAGAATTAATCTCTGTAAAGAGGAAATAAAAAGAATAATAATATAATAATAATGCCTTTCAGTTTATTGAATGGTTAAAATGGAAGAGGCATTTCCATATAATAAAATTTAAGAAACGTTTTTGACTGTTAAGATGTCTTGTCTGTAGATGACTTAAATTACAAGTCAGTCAAATGAGATTACAATTAATCATGACTTTAACCCTTTCCTAAACAATGTCTGGTACTGACAACCCTATCAGGGAAAAGTTTGGTCAACACTATAGATCTGTTCAATTGGAAAAAGACGGTTAACATCTAATGATGCGATCGACGGAATGCAATGGTGATAGATAGTTGACATTCGGCATAGTCGGTTGATCATCATACGGCAAACGTCGGTTGATCCGGTGATCAAGTTAGATGTACATACGGAATCGGCCGAGTTGTGACGAATGAGATAATTGAGTGTTGTCCATTACCTTTCAACTTTCCGATGAATTTTTCAATCGATCTTTTGAGTAAAAACAATTAATTAAGAACAATGTTCCATGAAAATCATATCTCCTTTTTACCTTTACTGGACTATATCTCGTACATTGTACATGTGCTTGATATTATCGGATAAACAAATTCCAAAATGAAGAAATTTCTGGGGACTGAAAGGAAAGCTCCAGATCAGCCTAGTGATCAGACTTGTGTGAAAGTGGAATTTAAAATTAAAAAAAACTGGAAGAAAAAATAGAGACAAGTGGTTTCAAATTGGGACAAGACTTTTATTGGATTTAGAAATTGGATGCTTATGGCCAAGTGAAAGCTATGTGTACATCTACTGCAGTACATGTACTTGGTGTTTGAATACAAATTTATATTTGTAAATCAAAATTTACAGTTTATAGATGTTTATTACTTGTGTATGAAAATTCATCCTGACTTTATGGAATCCAACTTCTGCAGGCTGGAATCCAACTTCTCAGTTTGGAATCCAATTTTTTCCTGAGTTGGATTCCTGGAATCCAACTTTCAAAATCCTAGTGAGAACGCTGGTATAATTTTGTTGTTTGGGAAAGGGTTAATGGACTGAATATACAGGTTGATGGAATGTGCATTGAAATTCATAAGACAAACAACGTTACATGTTTGCAATTGATATTTACTCACACTGGGCTTATTGATTTGATTTCCATTCATATCAACCCTTAAACAGACAACAAAATTTTAGACTGGTCCAATTTGAAAGCCATTGCAGACAACAAAATAAATGTAACTTAAATCGAGGGAAAAGGAGAAAATGCTGGTTAGCAACATTTTCTTCTTTTCCCTCAATGTTTTCAAAAGCTTTCCACCTTAGGGTTATGAAAACCCGTCATTGTTTTGGAAAGGGTTTGACATTTGCTTATCATTGTGACTAATTGTATTGCTCTTACAATGCACGATGAATTATGACTTATTATTACTGAACATGTTTTGTAAGACTGAGAAACTAAATAAGTAGCAAAACTTCGACATTTTCTAAAATTTATTTTTAAAACTAGAAAAATGTCCTGTCCGTAGATTTTGTTAACCTTGATTATTTTACTCCATTAAGGAATAAAAATCTGTGAAATTTTAAGTTTAAATGTATTATTCAGCATAGCAAACATGCACAAATGCATAAAGATTAACAACTAGCCCTGTATTTGGTATAATATCTGTTTTCAGTTGCTCTTTGTATATATTCCTGTTACATTTCTTGTTGGAAATTGCATATTCTTTACATTTTTGGAGTGCAAATTATGTTTTCTTGTTCTACATAACCATATCTGTTTCATTTGTTTGTCAAACATGGAAAAACATGGCAAAACAAAGGGCTAAAATGTGTTTGATGATGATGATATATATACAAAATGTCCTGTCCGTAGAAAATTTGGTTTCGTTTCTATGTGAAATTTTATGAACACATAAGTTCATGAATAATCAGCAATTACTGGAAAACTATATATCATTGGAATCGTATTTTTTTATAGTTTATCATAAGATCTATCATTTTCCACTCATGTTAACTGTATTTTAGACATTGCAAACACTATGAAGTAAGATAAAAAATATCTCATGAAAAAAGGAATAAACCAGGGCAAAAAAATTTTTTTCAATGATTTTCACCGTTAAATGCTTGTAAATAAGGCAGTTAAATACAAGATCTTTCAATTAAAAGTTTAAAATTTTATGTTTCTGTTAAATAGCATTGAAAATGAAGCTTTAAAAAGCATATGTGTATTTCATATTTTTACTCCAGTTTTGAGAATAATTGTGGAAGCAACTTCTTAGCAAATAAGTTTCTATTTACAAAATATGTAAACTATGAAACCATGAACCATACTGGAATAGAAAAACATGAAAAACAGTCGAAAAACATACTTTGAAAATTTGAGTAAAATGTTACACAAATTGGCATCTGATCTTGGCTGAGGCGAGATTTATTTTGACACTAATCCTTTGGGCACCACACAATCCCGAGTTTTAACGACCCTGAGGAGGACGCCATTTGAAAACAATGTTTTCTACCCTCTCAATGAAAAAAATCCAACTGTGTGTAACACTCAGTTTGTTGTCTGCAAATACTTTAAGATTTGGACCTGTATAAAACTTTGTCCTGTAGTAGACTGAACCTTTAGGCTGCCAAGCGCCACTCACTGACCTTTTGCGGACAGTGTAGACCAAGATCAGACTGCAAATAACGTACAGTTTGATCTTGGATCTACATTGTCCAATAAGGAGATGGTTTCACCCCAAAAATAATTGATATAACATTAATTGTTCTGTTTTTTTTTTTCTTTCGACTTGAAAGTTTCATTTCATTTATTTAGCAGGATAAGGGTTAAAGGGCCACAAGGTTAGCCTCCGTCGATAATGCAAACATCTAGGTCCTTGCTTTCGGTCTTCGAAATTCAGATAGCATTCTAAGGTCATTCTAAACATTTTTATCTTTTCAAAATTAGTTTATCTGCAATAAAACCAGCCATATTTTCAATGATAAGTGTAACTTTTGGTTGTTTCTCAATGAAATGGTACCCTGAACATCTATCAGCCGAGCCCCAGTAGCTCAGTCGGTAGCATACAGGACTTGAGAATTGGGGGTCGCTGGTTCGATCCCTGCCTGCTTTCCGAAAACTGATGACAGTCATTGCGTCAGGATTCATTCCTTTCTTACCGCTGACCATTTTTTCTACGATGGTTATGTGAGAAAGCAACCAGTGGTTTGGAAAGAAAATTGTGCGGAGTACCGGTAAAAGAAACTCCATGAAAGCATGGATAGGTGCACTGGCAGCCGCGATATAATTGAAATAATGTTATAAAGGCGTTAAACACCGTACAATAAATCTATCAATCAATCAAACATATATTCAGGCAAAAAGTTTCCTCCGTCTGCATCCTGAACATACAGCAATGCTTGTTAGCAATCATTCTATGTGTACACCCAAGCATAAGCCTGCATTCAAAACCATACCTTTGAATATGTTATCTTAAACCTTTACAAAACAATCTCTTTTTTTTACGACAGATACGAGGTTTTGGTAAAAATTGCGGGAAAAGGATTTAGTAGCATCTCCTCCTTTTCACACAATATATGTTTTCAAATCTTTCTGAAACAATCACCTCATCGGGGCCACTTTCAGTTTGTAAAACTCATGACTGGCATTTGGTAAAGATTCTTTTTTGAGAGAGAGAGTCTCAAATACTGCAGCATGGTCCTTTTAAGCATTTTTTTTTCTTTCAATATTACAGCAAGACAGATCTATATTATCAACAAATATATCACAAGCAGTTACACATAAATCACTTTAAGCTTATGCCATAAATCAAACTAGACCTGTTCCATAAAAGCCACATACCGCCACATAACACTTTGTGACAAAATGGTGTTCTTTTAGGAGTATGATTTAGATGAACTAAGAAGGTCTGCTCAAATAAATTAAGGGTTTTTATTGGACCTAAATATCTGCCTTGAAACTAATGACTACCATCAGTTTTGGAAGTTATGCAGCTGACAAAACCAAAATGTGAAATAACTAAGTGCAATAACTCCAAAAATACTAAAGACAGAGTTACAGATCTCGTGCATTGCACTTGTCCTGTATCTGATCTATCTGTATTTGAAGTTTTGGGTCAACAATTCAATCTGTTAATCTGAAGTATGAAGTCAATAGCTTTTATACTTTGGCAGTTATGATCCAGACAAAAACCAAAAATAAACAATTACAAAAGGCAATTACTCTAAAAATACTGAATAAAGAGTTATGGATCTTAAGCACTGCACTTATCCTCTATGTGATTAATCTGTTAGTAAAGTATTAAATTAATGGCTTTTATACTTTGGAATTTATGCTCACCACAAGAACCCAAAATGTAAAATAAAATAGGGCAATAACTCAAACAAGAGGGCCATGATGGCCCTGAAGTCGCTCACCTGAGCCTTTTTATCAAACATGACCCATTTCCAATCTCTTCCGAGATACAGTCAAACTTCGGAAGCTCGAACACCCCGGGGACTAGGTTATTTGTTCGAATTAGCGGTAGTTCGACGTATCCGTATTTCAAGTATGAAGTGGTCAGTGAACGAGTTGCACGTATTCTTATTGCATCTATATAACTTTTGTATTTGGAAATATCACGGAGAACACACCACACAACTTTGTCATTTTGCAGAAATCGGCCGTTTAATTGTTTTCGGCCGAAATCGATACGCTCTATGAATGCTTTTTTTTAGAGAGTATCCATTT
Organism: Hippopus hippopus; assembly: GCA_946811185.2. NCBI lineage: Eukaryota > Metazoa > Mollusca > Bivalvia > Cardiida > Cardiidae > Hippopus > Hippopus hippopus. The sequence goes on from OX328096.1 coordinate 14,487,726, forward strand.
CGGCCGAGAATAAGCTATTTTCACCAGTTAAACGGCCGATTCCAGAGGTCATTTTTTTTGCACATACCTAGAAAGTCATTTTATCAGAAAAGAAAGGACATTTGCATATATTGTCGAGCGCGAAACATTACCCTGTTTATGTTCTAATTATAACTTCTATCAACGCTAAATGTGCGGATTAAGATCACGGTTGCGGTTAATAAACCTAATGTGTTAATAAGCAATACTCTTCATGCAACCATAGCGTTACAAAGATGGCTTGACCACTAATTCTGGTAAACAACCTCGAAAAACAAAAAATTAAAAACAAAGCGATTATTCTATCACGGCGAGACAGTTTGTAATTGACACATTGAGCAAGTGTGTGTATATTTTACAGTAAGTGTTAAAAACATGCACCTTATCCAATATTTGACAGACGATTACCGGCGTATCCAATTAACAATGTAGGTGTGAAACCCAACGTCTAATTGTTGACTAACCCTTTGTTCGACTTCAGAGAGGTAAAATACACAGGAAAATGAATGACGGGACCGTGACATGTGTTCGAAAGTTCCAATTAGGGGTTGTGCGAGCTTTCCGAGGTAGAACCATATGAATTATATAGAGATTTTGCCGGGACGGATATCGTTGTTCGAGCTTTCTTTGGTATTCGAAATTACCCATATTCGAGCCACTGAAGTTTGACTGTATTAAGACAAACATTCTGACAAACACTCACTAGTACTGGACTTACAAACATGGCCTCTGGAGTGTTCACAAGCTTTTTCTAGAATTTGTCTCAGTGGCCTACTTTTCACTTCAATATTGCCTATTTTCAAACACGTAGAAATTATCCAGACACAATTCTGACTACCATTCATGAGTACTTGAGAGAAAATGTGGCTTATAGGGTGTACAGGTTTTTTCTGAGATTTGACCTAGTGACCTACTTTTTTATCCAACATGACCCATTTTCATACTAGTCCAAGACATTATCAAGACAAACATTCTGACCAAATTTCAAGAATATTGGACTGAAAATGTGGCCTCTAGAGTGTACACAAGACTTTTCAAAGCTTAAACCTGGTGACCTAGTTTTTGACCCCACACGAACCATTTTCAAAGTCATGCAAGATATCATCAACATAAACATACTGACCAAGTTTCAAGAGTATTGGGCTGAAAATGTAACCTCTAAGGTGTATACTAGGTTTTTCTAAGATTTGACCCAGTGACCTGGTTGTTAACCTGACATGACCCATTTTCAAAGTCGTCCTAGATATCATCAAGACAAATATCCTGACTGACTTTCAAAAGTATCGCACTGAAAATGTAGCCTCTAGAGCGCACACAAGGTTTTTCTAAGATCTGACCTAGTGACCTACTTTTTGACCCGACCTGACCCATTTTCAAACACGTCCGAGGTATCATCAACACAAACATTCTGACCAACTTTCAAGATCATTGGACTGAAAATGTGGCCTCTAGAGCATGCACAAGGTTTTTCTAAAATTTGACCAAATAACCTAGTTTTTGACCCGATGACCCATTTTTGAACTCATCCTAGATATAATCAAGACAAACATTCTGAACAAATTTCAAGAGCATTGGACTGAAGGTATCATCAACACAAACATTCTGACCAACTTTCAAGATCATTGGACTGAAAATGTGGCCTCTAGAGCGTACACAAGGTTTTTCTAAGATTTGACCTAGTAACCTAGTTTTTGACCTGACATGACCCATTTTCGAACTCGTTTGAGATATTATCAAGACGAACATTTTGACTAAGTTTCATGAGTATCGGACTGAAAATGTGGCCTCTAGAGCGTACACAAGGTTTTTCTAAGATTTGACCTAGTGACCTAGTTTTTGACCCCGCATGACCCATTTTCAAACTCACTCGAGATGTTATCAAGACAAACATTTTGACCAAGTTTCATGAGTATCGGATGGAAAATGTAGCCTCTAGAGCGTACACAAGGTTTTTCTAAGATTTGACCTAGTGACCTAGTTTTTGACCCAACCTGACCCATTTTCAAACTCGTCCGAGATATCATTAACACAAACATTCTGACCAACTTTCAATATCATTGGACTGAAAATGTGGCCTCTAGAGCATACACAAGATTTTTCTAAGATTTGACGTAGTGACCTAGTTTTTGACCCACCATGACCCATTTTCAAACTCAACCGAGATGTTATCAAGACAAACATTTTGACCAAGTTTCATGAGTATCGGACTGAAAATGTGGCCTCTAGAGCGTACACAAGGTAAAAGTTGACGACGCACGACGGACGATGCACACCAGACACAGCACGATGACAAAAGCTCAGCATGAGCACTTCGTGCTCAGGTGAGCTAAAAATACTGAAGACAGAGTTACGCATCTTGTGCACTGCACTTGTCTTAACTGTGATATATTTACATTGAATTTTGAAGTCAATAGCTTTTATTCTTTGGAAGTTATGCTCTGGACAAGATTTTTTGGGTACAGACAGACACACAGATAGACAAGGTGGCTGCAGTATACCCCCACAAACTATAACATTGCTTGTAGGGGTATTAAAAGTTTTCTTGTGATTTGACCTAATGACATAATGTTTTATAAGGATAACCACTGTTTAAAACTATATACTATACATGTACCATCAAGCTAAATATTTTGACAAAGTTGCATTGAAATTGTGGCAAAAATGTTACCATCACAAGCCAAATATTGATAGGCATGTGTATCCCAACATCTGAATTCGGAGTATTCATGTTCAAGTCGGCTATAACAGAAATGCTACATCAAATAAGTTCATCCTTTTCTTTTGAGCCATTGTTCTGCCCTGACGATGTTTTCAGTGAAAAGTTTAATGTTTACATGCTGAGTGGAATGTTCTTACACTTAACAAATCTAATACATATAGGCCTATACAAATACATAAAGGTTTCAGCACTTTGAGCATATTTGAAAAATAGAGAAGACATAAAAATAATAACAGTAAGCAATAACTGCAACCCACAGTGTAGCAAATGCTTATGATTTGAAAAGCTCTTGTAATAAATCTTTTTTACACTTGAGATTCATGAAGGTTTATTTTTTTAAAACAAAAAGATTTAAAACAAGTCAAAACACCAGTTTCATATTTTAAATATATTGCATTTTACTGGTGATATACCTTTGTATATTATTCTGGCTTACACTCAAGCATACAAGGGAGACTCGCAGAGAATTAAACTTAATGAACACATTACAATATGCACTAAATTTTATTCTTCACATATTATGGTAAAAAAAGAACTTCTTAATCAGCAGCTACATGTATTTCTCTTTTTGCCACAACATGCAGCGTTCCCGCTGGAATTTTTATTTGGGGGTTTTCTACCCCCTACAATTGAAAAATGGGGGTATAAGAAAAAAAAATGGGGGTACAAATTCAGAAAAGCCAGTACAACTGATTGCCAAGTGACCAACCCGTTATTTGAACGCCAAAATTTGCACCTTTTTCATCGCTTGTAACCAAGTTTCCTTACAGAAAAAGTATTATTCTGTAGTATTTATCAGTGATCAACAACAACAACAACAAAATCCCAGTTAAAAAAATCTAAAAACTAGAGGCCATTGAGGGCCTGAAATCGCTCTACTGGCAGTGATTTTGCTTTTTTGCTAGCATACATTATGAATTCATGATGCAAACATAAAAAAACACAAAAATGTGTTCTTGCAAAAATGTGTTCTTGCAACTGGGCTTCAACTCACTAAGACAGCATAAGTAGGCATGGTGAATTGAACAAACAGTGAAAAAAAATGAAGTGCAATTTCTCAAAACTAATTGTTTGGAATCCAGCCAAATTTGATAGGCTTTCAGAATGCCTTGTATTAAAGAATCCTAGCAAATTTCAAAGAAATGTGACTAATAATGTGGACTTTGTTGAGTAAACGATACTAAGTCATCAAATGGCTGCTTCTCCTGAATGGTTTACTAGATTTTCTTCACTTTTAATAGAGTTCAGTCCATTGATGAATCAAATAATCTTTGCAAGTTTCACAAGATTTGGATCAACACTGTGGACTTAATTGCCTAAACAACAAATGGAAATTTTCAACTTTGAATGGCTACTTTTCCCATACTGATTGTCAGATTTTTTTCAAAATCAATAGGGTTCAAGCTGTTTATGATACAAAGCAACTGTGCAAGTTTCATGAAAATCCAATCACAAATGCTGACTTCATCGCATAAACAAGAAATGGAAATTCTTAACTTTAAATGGCTACTTTTCCCATACTGTTTGTTGGATTTTTTTCAAAATCAATAGGGTTGAAGCTTTTGATGAGCTAAACAAACTGTGCAAGTTTCACAAAAATCTGATCACAAATGCAGACTTTATCATGTAAACAAGAAATGGAAATTTTCAACTTGAAATGGCTACTTTTCCCATACTGTTTGTTGGATTTTTTTCAAAATCAATCGGGTTGAAGCTATTGATGAGATAAACAAACTGTGCAAGTTTCATGAAAATCTGACCACAAATGCAGACTTTATGGCATAAACAAGAAATGGAAATGTTCAACTTGAAATGGCTACTTTTCCATACAGTTTGTTGGATTTTTTTCAAAATCAATAGGGTTGAAGCTATTGATGAGATAAACAAACTGTGCAAGTTTCATGAAAATCTGACCACAAATAAAGACTTTATCGCGTAAACAAGAAAAATACTAACGGACGGACGGACAGACAGACAGAGACAGATGGACGACGGAAACCACGCCATGATATAAGCTGTGCTGGCTTTCAGCCAGTAGAGCTAAAAAAACCCTTTAAAGTCATTCATGCTTTTTCCAAAATGATACAATTTTAGACTCATCTAAACTGAAAGCATTTGCAGTCAACAAATTAAAGAGACTCCAATAATGGGATTTATATTGTCTTTCAAAGGTAGAAAACTTTACAGGAAAGGGAGAAAAATGCTAGTTCCCACTATGTTTTTGAAAGCCTTCAGCCCTCTTGGTAGTTAGAAGGCAAGTGTTTGGTAGGGATTAATGATGTATATGACAAATGTTCGCGCGCATCCTACTGCACATGTATTTTTGTCTTGGATATTGAATCAAAAGTGCACCCATGCATTTTTTGTACATAATGGTAATACTATTGATGCACAGAAACAAGTAGCACTTTCTTTGTGTAGTATTGGTAAAGAGGTTTCATTAAAATGGTATCTAATTGTATATTTTTCCTGTTATTTTCCTGTTTAACTGACTATTGAAGAAAGACGCTTTTATCCTATTTTTTTCCTTGAAAAAATAACTTCCACAGTGACCTTCAACCTTGTTTTCTGACGAAATAAGCACAGATAGGTGCCATTTTTATTTTTTCTTATCGTAAGTGTGGAAATTTCAAGAAAAATCTGTCTGTTAGAAAGTATGTATTTATTTAAGATTAACCCTTAATTTGGTCAAATTATCTCCCTTTTTAACTCAATGATGTATATATCACATGCATATTTGTACATTTACCATGCTCAAAACCAGGCTTTTATGCATTTTTTGAGCAAAAATATATGGATTTTTATTAAAATGCTATCTAATTGTATATTTTTCCTGTTATTTTCCTGTTTAACTGACTATTGAAGAAAGACGCTTTAAATCACATATCAGCTAAATTTTGGAACTGTATATACCTTTTTTTAAAGGCAAATTTCTCAGAAACGAGCACAGTGACCCATATCTTTTTTTACTGTAATCTCCTAGGGACATGATGAGCTTTGTATGTGCAAAGTTTTAAAAAAATCTGTCCTAGAAAAATTTGTCATATACATCGTTAAAGGAGATCCAAATATTGCAATTTCATGAGAGCATCTGATAAAATGTCATACAGTGTTCATCTAAGATTTGACTGCATGCTCTGACCTTGATCTACACTGTCCAAAAGGCATCTTTACAGTTCTGACAGGCATTCTAAGGGTAAATCCTGTCTAATTATGAATAAAGAAAATTCCCCATTCTATCCTGTAACTTTACACTTATAACAGAGCCATGCTCTGGCAAAAGGAGGTTAAATGCATCTCTGATCCATGATACCAAGCCAGTCATCACATGATTGTAGAACCATAAAATTTATTTTGTGTAACAACTGACGGAATAATGAGGAACACTGGTCCTTAGAGATGCAAAAATATACCCAAAGCAAAGTTTTGACCCAGGTCAGCCTGCATGGAATGGGCATTCTCACCCAAGTTGATTTTTTTTTGGTTGCATTAAGCCCCCTTTTTACAGCACACTGTTCATTTCTAACTTTCTGCCCATTTTACAGAGCAATCATTTTCACCAATAAAACTCTTTCCCCTTTACCAAACGATCTCATGTTTTAATGATCTTGAGAAAGCAGGTTTTGAAAATATTGTGCAAATGGAGAAAATGCTGGTAATCAGCATTTTCTCGTTTTTGCAAAATGTTTTATACCCTTTCAAAGACAAAAAAACATGCCGTTCTTTGAGCCTCATTGAACTTGCCTGCCAATGCTTTAAATTTGAGACAAGTCTAGAATTTCATCTGATAAAGAAACAAAATCCTAATATTGTACAATAAGTATAAGCTATAACAGTTTAGCATACAATGCATTAGCACTATCAGTATCCATGTCTTGTTGGTCCTGATTCACAAGATCACCATGACTAGGCATAGCTGAATTACCCTGTCTGGCAGGCTGTATTTGTCTATTATGCTGTGACTGGGGGAGGTGGAGAACTCCTTGTGAGGAAGCAGACATATGGTTTCCAGAACCTGATCTATTTGGAACATTATGTAGGGTTGAAATAGGGTGTCTGTTTGACTCATAAGTCTGTGGTTTAGATTTCTCTGAGAGACCTGCTGAGCCAACGGTTTTGCTAGTATTTCTCATTTGTTGAATTGATGATTTGTGTCTCATGGATCCTGAAGCTGAACCATTGCTATTGTCCTGAACACTTTTACGTGGCTTCGGAACCGGAGAAACATAGCTATCTTTACCTCTTGTTTGCAAAACTGTTTTGGGTCTTGCACCATTTTTTTCTGTTGAAGTAACATTATTGCTGGTTACAAAACCAGTTTTCTTAGACTGAGAAAAACTTGCTAGCACAGGTTCAGAGCTTTGTAGATCTGCTCTTTTTCTGAGAATTCTTTCAGAGGGTGACAGTGGTGGAATTCTCACTTGTAAATTATGGTGTCTTTCTATTTCATTAGATAATTTTTCAGGTTCCTTTTCCTTCTCCAAGTTTATTTTACTTTCATTGCTCGTATCTTTAGTAATATTCTGTTTCACTATGGTTTCCTCTTTATTGCCTGCAGTTTTAGATTCATTTGTTTCGTTTGAGGATTTGTCATCTACACATGTGCATTTATATGTTTGAGATTCTGATAATGTAAGACCCTGATTGTTTTTAGGCTTATTAACTTTAGCATATATGGTACTAGGATCACTTGGCTTCTGAATATTTTCAGTAGGACATTTAACATTTGGGGAAACTGAAAGTTCCATAACAGCTCTCTCTGCACCAATTGGCCGAAAAATGTCACCACCATCATTGTCTGTTTTTGAAATAGCACCACTGGTCTCATGTTCTCTGCAGCTTTTAACATCTTTTGTATCTTTGTCATATTTTAAAACTGGCCCATTTTGAATTTCTATTGTATTGCTTGAAACAACCTGACTTTTATCATCATTATTTGATGTTTCTGATTCTGTCAGTATGTTGTCAACAAGATCTTCTGGTTTCCTAGGCAACACTTTAAAATCCCCTGCTTTTACACAAAAAGTTCTTGGTGGCTTTGGTGGTGGTGATACCAGTGGAGGTGTGGACACTGATTTTACAGGAATAGCTGAACGTACATGGGGCATACCAATTTGTCTTACTGGTGTCCTCAATGAAAATTTTGTTGGAATGATTCGATTGGATGCAAATAAACCAGTATTTGATCCATCAATAGATGATGTGCGGTGTCCCAAACCTTGTTCTAAAATATGTTCCTTGCTGACTCTTATCTCAGCAGAGAGAGCTCTCTTTCTTCTGTCCAAACGTTTGTTTCTGTTTGTTCTAAAGCTGTTTGATCTTCCTTTGATGACAGGATTATCAATCAGAATTTTATCACTCAGTTGTCCAAAGTCTCGACAGCTCACACCCTGCTGATCCATCAGAGAAGCCCCTTCCATGCTCAACAAGTCAGCTGACAGGCTGTGTCTCATTGGCCGAGACTTTTTACTTGCAGGATTCTGAGAAGCATCTGTTAGAAAGCTTGTGTCAGGAACTGTATTTTCATTCTGTGCATGAATTACAGACCTGCTTGACGCAGAAGCCATTGCTGTTTGCAGGTCTATACTATTTTCTTTCTTGCTTGGTAGCCTATTGGGTCTCTTTGAGTTCACTGATGGCTGCGAGCTAACAGAAACACTTGAATATGGATCAACTACATGATATGGTGGTAACTCTTCGTCTTCTTCGATAGGAAGTGGTGGGTCAAATAATGGTGTCTGTGCATAATGACATTCATCTCCTGACATAACATTGGGTGTCTGAGAACGGTTTGTGTCGGCTATACTATGGGTATCTCCAGGATGAACTATTAAGGATGCTCTGTCACCCCCATCTCCATGCCCAAAGGTTGAAAATGAAGAAGGCCGAACACATGGGCTTCTATTAGGTGATGATGTCTGACCTACCAGGTGTCTGGACGGTTTCCTGTACTCAACCTCATAACCTTGATCTTCAGCAGCAGACCTTTCCTTTTTCTTGCTGTTCTTAGATGACTTGGGTTTGGCTGGGTTTCCCACTAAAACATTGTCACTTCTGGTACTGGACCTAGTATTCTTTTTATGACTGATCAGTTTCAATTTTGAATCATTGTCTAATTTATACATTTGAGAATTATCAATGAAGAGATAATAAATACATATTCCATCACATAGAATACACAATGTCAACTGAAGAATACCAACTCCCAGTGAGACCCCATGGCAGATATTATTCAAGAAAACATTTTCCTGTTTACCCTTATAAAAACCACTTTCAACATCAAGTCCACCAGCAGATAGAGCTATGAGTGCAAGAGAGACAAGAACTCCAAATATGGCTGATATAAGGAATGTTTTCACTGCTGCTATTGACTGTACATAGTTTGACACTATCCCTAAAATACCTGTTATAAGTATGACAGCCCCACACCAGATACCTGTCCTGAAGTAGTGTCCCCATAGCTGATTGGTCCAACTGAGAATAGACAACACGCCAGTGCAAGTTGCACATGCACATAGCACAAGAGATGTAATTAGTATAACCTTGTGGGGAAACATGCGTGTTAACTGACGCTTTGGTGGCATCTTTGAACAGTCTTCTACAGTTGCCTTATCTTTCTGTCAGGACTGAAAGCATTTGAAACTCTGTCTTGGTGACTGTTGCAAAGTTCTGTTAAGCCCTCCATCAGCCAGTGACCTACAGGTCATTAGTATACTCTATCCCTGAAATAATATATCGTATTATTAACATTTTAAGATACTTCTTAGGCTTTTCTAACTTTGTCTTGTAAAAGATATTAGCACGTATCAGAATACTTTTAACAACTTGTTACGTCTTCTTTATACAGTGGTTAAGATAAAACATCAAATGCACATGATAAAACTATGTACATGTATTTTGCTGGAGCAGCGTATTTCAACCTCTGCACTAATTGTGCTTTTCAAACGGAAGATACACCAAGAGAATAACAAAACTGATGTGGCAAAGACTAATTCCATATTTTTTACAGTTCCTCAAAGACATTATGTACTTCCTTTGAATTGCTATATAGATAAATAGTTACCAAAAAAAGTAAATTTACATATTACCAAATGACAAAATTAACTCTTTACCAAATGATGACATTTTAGACTCAACCAAATTGAAAGTATTTGCAGACAACAAAATAAATGAAGCTAGAAAGATGACTTCTGTCTAGAAACATTGTGGGAAAAGGAGAAAATGCTGGTTACCAGCATTTTCTCATATTCCCACAATGTTTTCTAAAGGCTTCCTCCTCATCATTGTGAAAAGTCAGGATTGAGTAGTAAAAGGTTAAAGACTCATCCCATAGTAAAACATTTACAGACAACTGATTGAAAGTAGCATAGATCAAGGGGTTTGTTTGTTTGCTGATTACTAGCATTTTCTCCTTTAATTACCATGTTTTCAAAGGTCCTCAAAGTCTGGGTAGTTGAAATCTGGAATTGTTTGGTAAAGGATTAATTCACCCAATTTGTTGTCATGTACATGTAGGCTAAAATTAAGTTACTTAGTCCACAAAAGATAATAGATTATTAGAAGATCAACCAATGAAAATCAAACTAAAAGAGAAAAAAAGATAATTTTTTTTGTTTTCCCATTACAGTATTATCTCAATCAGGCTGTTTAACTCTTTATCAAACAACAAAATTTTAGACTGGTCCAATTGAAAACATTTGCAGACGACAAATCAAACGTGATTAAAAAATGATTCGATTTGTCTTAGAGTGGGTTGAAAACAATGCGGGAAAAGAAGGAAATGCTGGTTACAAGCATTTTCTCAATTTCCTACAATGTTTTCAAGTGTCTTTTTCATTGAGGTCGTCTAAACTCGGGATTGTGTAGTAAAGGGTTAAGTGTCTAAACATATAAATTACAACCAAGTACAGTATTCTTACCATAAATATTAAAATGCTATACACATGTATTATGCAAGGGTGCTATCTCCATTGCTTAGATCTTTCTCAAATGAAATCCCTAGACAGCCATATAAAATAGGATACAGTACCTGTTTCCAGTTAATCCTTTACCACATAATTCCAAGTTTTAACTACCCTAATGGAGAACAATTTTGAAAACATTGTGGGAAAGGAGAAAATGCTGGTAACCAGCATTTTCTCCTTTTCCCACAATGTTTTCTGCCCTATTAACTCTTTACAAAATGACAACATGTTAGACTTGTTCAAATTGAAGGCCTTATAAATTTGTAGACAGCAATGTCAATGTGACTCAAAAATGAATTTGTTTTTGGTTTGGTTGACATTTTGAAACAAGAGCTGTAATCAGACAGCACAGTTGGTCTGGAAAAGATAATTGCTTGGTAGGGCAATCATTCAGTCTGGAAAATAGGAGCTCTAGAAAAACTCTATAACCTTGACTTTATGATCATTAGCATGGCAAAAAAATATTGCTCAATAAAACTTTGGACCTGTATCAATCAGGAAGCCAAATACACATATAAACATAATCTACCGATATTGTTTAGTTTGGGAAATATGAGCACTTGAACAAAAACTTTGATGTAAAATATTAAAAATTCTACAACTTTTCTACAATCCTGACCTTTAAATCATGGGTGATGGCTGGAGTATTGCTAAAAGAAACTTTGCATCTATCACCATACCAAAAATGAACCAAATCAATCATATGGTTTGTGAAACATGAGCTCCTACCAAATATGAATCAAATCCATCGAATGGTTGGGAAAATGTGAGCTCTTAAAACTTTATGGTAAAAGTGGGTGATGACTCCAACACAGACGCCAACCTTAATGCCTACGATGGGGGTAGTGCAACAGCTAATTCTGGACAGCATTTTTTCCTTTTCCTGTATAATGTTCTCTTTGATAAACAACAAAGTATTAGACTTGTTGAAATTGAAAGAAGATCAGACAATAAATAAGGCTCAAATGATACAAGTTTTATGTGAAAGGATAGAAAACATTGATGATAGAAGATACTGGTTACCAGCATTTTTTCCTTAACCCTTTCCCAAACAATCCCTGGTTTTTACGATGCTGGGAAAGAAGGCTTTTGAAAACACTGTAGGAAAAGGAGAAAATGCTGGTAACAAGCATTTTCTCCTTTTCCCACAATGTTTTCTATCCTTTCATAGACAAAAATCATCATTTGCATTACATTTAATTTGTCGTCTGCAAACACTTTCAATTGGGTCTAGTTCAAAATTTTGTCATTTGGGAAAGGGTTAACTCACAATGTTTTCAAAGGGCTTACTTCTTCATCAGGATTGCTTAACTCTTTACCACACAATCCCGAGTTTTAACGACCCTGTAGAAAAAGCCTTTTGAAAACATTGTGGAAAAGGAGAAAATGCTGGTAACCAGCATTTTCTCCTTTTCCAACAATATTTTCTACCCTTCCCAAAACAAATTTCATTTTTTTAGCCATGTTTATTTTGTCGTCTGCAAATGCTTTGAATATGGACTAGTCTTACATTTTGTCGTTTGGAAAGAGTTAAGCATATTATAGTTTGGTAAAGTGTTAAAGGGTGACACATTACCACAGCATTTTCTCCTTTTCCCACAATTTTTTATACCTTATGACAGACAAATTTCATGTTTTGAGTGAGTGTAATATTTACTTTGTCGTCTGCAAATGCTTTTATTTTGGACAAGGTTGAAGGTTTGTCGTCTGGTAAAGAGTTAGCAATAGTTCTGGCTGAAATACAGTGTGAAATACAGTGTAGATCCAAGATCATACTTCACTCTCCCTTTCAGCACCAATATAACCATTCACCCATTGCAATAAATTCACCTGTGTTTGCCCGGCAAGGTAGCTCAGTGGTTAGCCTATCTGACTAGTGACCTGGTGGTTGTGAGTTTGATACCTGGCAAACTTTCTTTGCAGCGATTTTTTGCCTCTCACCTCTGATACATGTGAGAAAAGTAGTCAGTGGCTTGGAAAGATAGTTGTCAGCACTGTTGTGATAAAGCCAGGAAACACAGGTGTAGGTGCACTGACTCTTGTAATATGACGCAAGTTGTTAAAACAGCGTTACACTCCAAAAAGAATAAATCACCTTTGTTAGCAGCTATACAGTTCTGTCAAATGAAGAAGCTAAAACTTACAAATAATACCAATAACATCAGACTTTAACACTTATTTTCCTGAGTATTTTACACAGCAGTAAAAGAGAATATAACTTGAAAATCTATTAAAGTTTTCCATCCAGGACCTAATAATTGTTGATCAATGTTTTCCAGTGGTTGCAAATCAGTCAGGTGAAAACTTTATTACAAAAACTGAATAGTAAACTATGTAGTTAAATGATGTAGGTGATTTATTATTCCCTGCTTATTTTCTAATTGTCATAACTATATAGACTAAAGTGAAAAATCCCTGGAGTGTAACTGAATGTAGTCAACTAATCAAATTGGGTTACATTCAATGTATGGGCATTTATTGCATTTTTCATCCCTCAGCCTTTGGAGTCCAAACTAAACTGGTGACTGCCATTTTTTTCCCTTTTCCAAGACCTTTTCGTAAGTCCTCCTCCAAAGGGTCATTTAACTCCTCACCACAAGATTAAGTTTTAAACTTGACCAAAATGTCAGCTGTTGCAGACGTCAACTTATATGTAGCTCAAAAGACAAATTCTGTCGTTGATAGGCTGGAAAACATTGTGGAAAAAGGGAGAAAATGCTGGTTGCCAGCATTGTTCTTCTTTCCTACAATCGTGTCAAAAGTCCTCTATCTCAAGGTTGTTAAAAGTAGGGATTGTGTGTTATAGGGTGAAACAATTGATTGTTTAGTGATGTTCTTGGTCATTATATCCCATCAAAGTGGAGAGTGAAGATCAGACTGGACATTTTGTGCTGTTTGGTCTTGATCACTGCTGGCCATTAAAGCAAATAAAGTTACAGTAGGTATTATATTAACCTTTCATCGTTGATTGTATGGTGTATAACGCCTTTTTCAACACTATTTCAGATATATCACGGCGGCCACTGCACTTATCCATGCTTTCCTGGAATTTCTTTTTTATCCAGTACTCCCAATAATATTCTTTCTAAGCCACTGGCTGCTTTCCCACACAACAATTGCTGAAGCAATGGTCAGTTGTGAGACAGGAATGAATCCTGTCACAATGACTATCATCAATCTTCGGAAAGAAATTGGCCGAGCCGGGGATCGAACCAGCCACCCCCTGTTCTCAAGTCCTGTACGCTACCGACTGAGCTACCTGGGCTCAGCTTACCCTTTATCACACAATCCTGAGTTTTATTGATCCTGTGGAAGATGCCTCTGAAAACATTTTAGGAAAAGGAGAAAATGCTAGTAAACAGCATTTTCTCCTTTTACCATTATGTTTTCACTTCACAGGTAAATTTCATCTTTAAAGCCACACTTAATTTGTAGTCTGCAATGGCTTTGAAGTTGGATGAGTAAATACTTGTTGTTTGGTAATGCTGTGTTTACATAGCTATCTATATTAGTAAACAAAAACCAACTTGCCCTTCATTTACTTTCGCAACCGTCATTGATCGGCTATAACAAAACAAAATATGCACAGAGGGCACGTTAAACCTTGTCTTATAATATCATCATGGCTTATGAAAATGCAGCATTACCAAACAACAAATTGTCATTTGGTAAAGAGTTTATGGTACTTTATTTGACTACTTTTCTTCAGATGTTTACAATTTTTATCAACTCACTGCTCATCTCCTTCTGCAGACAATGTATTTCATTTCAAAGTAGACCTTTTCTAAGATGTCGCAAATATATTTCACTAAAATGTTTTCAAGAGTAAACACAGGTGAAAAATCGTAACCTTGTCCAGATGAAAGCCTTTGCAGATGACAAATCATATGTGGCGCGATTGATATCATTTGTTCTAGAAAGGTTAAAAAACATTGTGGGAAAGAGGAGAAACTGCTGGATACCAGCAATTATTCCTCTTTTCACAAAGTTCTCAAGACCCTTTTTCACTTGGTTCTTTAACTCTTTTAATACCAAACAAGAAAAATTTAGACCTGTCCTAATTGAAAGCATTTACAGACAACAAATTAACAGTGACTCAAATAATGGAATTTGTTTTTGGATAGGGTAGAAAACATTGTGGGACAAGGAGAAAATGCTGGTTACCATTATTTTCTCCTTTTCCCACGTTTTCAAAAGGCTTCTACCTCAGGGTCGCTAAAAGACAGGGTTGTATGGTAAAGGGTTATAACTCTGGATTGTTCGGTAAAGGGTTTAACCCAAGTTCATTTTGGTTATATACATATTCTATAACAATGTCATCAAAGTCATCTACTGCACAGTTGTTGTAAAATTTATTTTGTTTATTTAGTGTTTACTGTTAAGCATCCAAGTCAACGTCAATTCAATTTTAGTCATATCACAGCTAGAGTTCACCTATCCATGTCTTCAAAGTTTTCCTCAACGAGACCTTGCACAACTCTATCCAAGCCATCCAAGACTTTCTCATATCAAACCTCAGCTTCAAGAGATAGAGATACATGAAGTTAGATTGCATTTTGTTTTCCTACAATCCCAACGCAAACAAAATATACTGCACTCTCTCCCTCATATTTCTTCCTATTAACTCTTATATTTCTTCCTATTAACTCTTATATTTCTTCCTATTACCTCTCATATTTCTTCCTATTAACTCTTATATTTCTTCCTATTAACTCTCATATTTCTTCCTATTAAGCAAACAACAAAAATAAGGACCCAACCAAATGGAAAGCATTTGCAGATGACAAATATTGTGTAAATCCAGATTTATGTCTTGGACAGGGTGTAAAAAATATTGTGGGGAAAGGAAGAAAATGCTGGTTAGTGGTTACCAGCATTTTCTTCCTTTTCCCACAATATTTTCAAAGGCCTTCTTCTACAGGGTTGTTAAAAGTCAGGATTATGTGGTAAAGGGTTAACTCTCTGTGATGACAAACATTTAGACTTACCCAAATCACAAGCATCTGCAGATGACACAACAGATATGACTATAATACATACTATAATGATGAATTTTAGGAGCCACACTCTGTCAGGCTTAATGTATCTCTGTGATGCATTATACAAATCTAGCTGTCACATAATTATGGTTCCATAATAGCCACTTTAACAACCAACCTAATCATGAGGTAGACTGGTCCTTTGACATACATAAAATTGATCAATAACGAAAAGTTTGGCCCAGGTCAGTCTGCGCCGACTGCGCAGGCTGACCTGAGTCGATACCTTTCGCAGATGCATTAAGCCCCCTTTTGCCATAGCATGGCTCATACCTAAAGGGTAGCACATATTGTGGAAATAAGAGTAATGCTGGTTTCACATTGTTCTCAAACCTAAGGGTCATTAAAACATTAGACTGTTGGCGAAGGACTGACGCATATGTAAACACTGTGGCAAAGAAAGAAACTACTGGACATGAACATTTTATCCATGTGCCACTGATGATGTCTCTGCAGCCTAATGTAATCACACGTTGTACAATGGGTAGGAAAACCCCTTGTAAGTACTTATCAGGAGCATGCATCTAATTAAATTTGGAAGGCTTTCAGTATTTGAGTCACATTACAGCAACAGCTCACATACATGTAATTATTTCACACCTACAATTTAACGTCCAATGAAATCGCTCTAATACTACCACGTGAGTACAGAATACCTTATTCCATATTCACACTGGAGAGACCTTACGTACTTGCTCCAGGTCAACGTTACTGCTGCTGTCAATTCAATGTACCCGCTCCAGTAAAAACCATGGCTGCGCCCATAAGATTCCACAAGGTAAGCACAGAAACATAATTTTTTTTACATGTTATTGAATAGATATGCAGTTGCAGGTTGTTGCACGGAATGTCTGGGATATCAGTGCACGTTAATCTGTAGTTCTTTTGGTGGTTAATCGTTTGTTGAAGACGTTTAATCCGGCAAAGTTCCGCTGGCGACTACGATTTCTGGAAAAACACTACTTGGAGTCTCCAAAAACCTTTGTAAAACATATACACTCGATATTCTGAAGTGTGTGCCGTGTCAGATGACCAATATAATGATCATCCTCACAACTATAAACCAAAAAAATCAAATTGCAGTTATTAAATGATATTTTGCCATTTTTGCATTACAACGTAACATGCTCCCAAATTCAATACAACGATCCAGCTTCTGAGCTGAAAATACGGTAAACGTATGGGTTCGTGTTACAGTAAACAATTTTGTCATTTTGGTCAAGATTCTATATTAATTATCGTAATCACTGTCATATGTTCGTCATCGTTAATAATAGCAATAATCATCATTATGCACAACCGATTGTATATTCAAATCAGCTGAACATCTATAGACATCGGTTTATGTAATTAGTTAGAGGCTAAATAGTAAATTCTACAGGAATATAATACACCCAAATGAACAAGTAGAGTGTTTGTTTTAACCCTGTACCGAATATTTCCTAATTTGAATAAACTGATGTAGAATGCTAAGCAAAACATTGGGCATGTTTTCCTTTTCTCACATTGTATTCTACCAATGAGGTAAATGTCTTTCAGTTAAGTCACAATTTAAACTATTTTCTGCAACTAGATCCCTGTCGATATAGATTGGTTCAGATGTGTAGTTTGATAAATACTTGAATGGCAGTACAATTCTAAAACATGTTGAACCTTTTTTTTTCCTATCAATAGGCCTAATCTTATTGGGCATGTATTCAGGCGATCTCGGGCTCTCTGTTTCTCTCCCCAATTTTATTAAGCTGGCAGAATCAGACACTCATCGTGAAAAAAATGGAGAGAGAGAGAGAGAGAGAGAGAGAGAGAGAGGAAGGAAGGAAGGAAGGGAGGGAAAGGGAGAGGGGGGAGAGAGGGAGGAAGGAAGGAAGGGAGAGAGAGAGAGCATGGGCGGATTTGTCTAATAGGCCTTGATGTCTTCTCAATTTGTTTCAGAAAGTAATGATATTAAGTTGTTTGTAACAATTTTATATACACAGTTGTGTATGAAAGTGGTCAATGCTGAATACATTCATTTCATACATTATTAACACTCACTTGAAAGTCGCATATACTTTACTTTAAAAAACACAGAAATATGAAAGCGAAAACGATTTCGGAAAATGATCACTTTGTTATGAAAGCCTACATACGAAAGCCTACAAGGGTCAAAATGAAGGTAAAATATTTTTATAAAAAACACGTAATAATGTGAATTCAAAACACCTTATAACGCAAAAAGAAAGTCGCACTAAGGCGAAAAATCTTGTAATAACGTGTTTTAAAACACGTTATAACGTGAATTTAAAACATATAATAACCTAAAAAAAGTTGCACTAACTCGAAAAATCTTGTAATAACGTGTTTTAAAACACGTAATAACATGTTTAAAAGTCGTGGTAACGCGAAAAATCTCGTAATAACGCATTTAAAAGTTGTAGTAACGCGAATCGAAAATTCGCAGTAATGTTTTTTTTTACTTTATCAACAGTAGATGAGTACAGTTTACATGTATGTGCAATAAGTCTTTGACATGCATTCGAATTTCCCAATAAAGATTAAACTGTGTTGGTTGTGAGTTTTGTTTGTTTCAGCGTTATTTCAACCACATCACAGAAATCACTTTCTTATTAATGACCTTTCTAGAATTAGCTAGTATTAAGTCTGCATCTTTACTTTGCCTTGCACCAATAACTCGCCAAATAACTACCAATAATTCGCATAAATATATTTGAAAGCTACTGGCTGCTATCCTAGATCAACGTCTTCGAAAAATGACAAATGGTGAAAGAGGAATGAAACCTTCTGCAATGACGATTATCAATCTCCGAAAAAAATTTGGCTGAGTTGTTGAATCAAGCCATCGAACAAAACCCGCCTTGCATGTTTCAAGCCTTGTATGTGACTAACTGACCTACCAAGCTCAGCGAGATCTCGACCAGATGTTCATGGAGTCGATATTCTTTAAAGGAAAAATCATCATGAAATAATGCATTTTCAATGAATTAAGCACTGATGAAAATGGATTAAATTCGAAAGAAACAAACAAGACTCAGACGTTATGGAAGTTGCACTGATTGTTTCATAATGTGGCTTTCACAGGATAATCTTGTGGTTAGGTGGTCAGGATTATTAACTTGTAATAAGAATCCTGGTTCGATCACTTCTGCCGGCGCTAGTCATGCTAGTTACTTATGGATCCATAATAAACACCTTTTTTTAAAAAACCAACTCAATCCCAAGGTAGACTGGTCCTTGAACACACAGAAAACTGACCTATAGCGAAAAGTCTCGGCCCAGGTCCGCCTGCGCAGGCTGACCTGGGCAGATACTTTTCGTAGATGCATTAAGCCCCCTTTTCACAAAGTATGGCTCATATTTAAATCATAGTATTCGATATAACTAGATACTTTTAGGTGTGCAGCTGACAAGGCATATGAATGGTTGTTCGTTGATGATCATTATTATTAATTTATATTAACGAAGAGGATTCTTGTGATGACGATATCGAAGATGATAATTATGGATCTTCTGCATGATAGTTATGCTAGTTATCCACCCGTTGCATGATACTGTGTGTCATCAAGCTCTTCATGTATATAATGACATTTCATTTCAAAAGCATCAAAAGGACAATAAACCTGACGGACAGAAAAACCGAAAGACGGACAAATAGACAGTTATACATACTGATGAAAAAAGAAAAATTGTTTGATTAAACTCGTACACAATCACATATAATATCGTTCTCTGTTTCAACTCAGGAGCTGAATCATTTTATCGAGTTCTGGAGTGTGGAGCGTTGCCTACAAGAATTGACAGAAAGTTGCTCTTTAATGAATATCGTATAGTTTTTGTTTAGAACTGTGGTGAATAAAGCATATATGAATCACTTGGCAAAGCACAGACTTCAGATTATTGTGTTTGTATGTTTAACAAAGCTTTTTGCTGACCCCCGCGTGTTGATTATTCAGAAATCATAGTCGCTGACGGAAGTTTGTTGGATTAAACGTCTTTA
Organism: Hippopus hippopus; assembly: GCA_946811185.2. Classification (NCBI taxonomy): domain Eukaryota; kingdom Metazoa; phylum Mollusca; class Bivalvia; order Cardiida; family Cardiidae; genus Hippopus; species Hippopus hippopus. The sequence continues at coordinate 14,507,460 of OX328096.1, forward strand.
ACAAATAACCAACCACAAAAAGAACAATACAGAAATATGCACTGACATCCCAGACATTCCATGCAACAACCGTCTACTGCACATCTATTCATCTGATTGTTATAGAAGTATGTTTTGGTGCTTACCTAGCAAAATTCTTGGGCACAGCCATGTTTTTTACTGGAGCGGGTACGTTGAATTGATAGGAGCAGTAACGTTGACCTAAAGCAAGTACATAAGGTCTCTCCAGTGTGATATTGGACGCTGTAGAGTCCAATATGGATTTTTCAGAATGACGCAAGACTCCAATATGGATTTTTCAAAACGAAGCTAGAGTCCCGAATATCGATATTTGACCGGAAGAGAAGTCTACTGAAGTCCGTCGTCAAAAAAGCAATTTCAAAACCCTCTTTTGGTATGTTTTGATTTTTTTTTTTTTAAATTATTATTATTTAAATTGAAATGGCCCTATACTTGTCGTTTACTTTTAAGTCAATACGGAAGTAAGAAATAAAGAGGTCATTTAACATGCTTGGGTACAATACTGAATTTAATTGGATTCGTACACTGCAGAACCAGTCTATATTTTGGACTCGGCTGTCGCCTCATCCAAAATATAGACTGGTTCTGCAGTGTACTCATCCAATAGAATTCAGTATTGTACCCAAGCATGTTAAATAACCTCATATTATTCATGTGAGCTCTGGTTTTACTAGTATTAGGCTAGGGCTCTGAAATGTCTTGCCCAAGGACACTTCCACCAAAAATCCAGTGGTTCCAGTGAGGCTCGAACATGGGACCTTCAGGTCACTACTTCTACACTTTACCACTTAGCCACACGGCACCTCACATGCAGTTAAACAGTTAATTTTCTGACAAAACTGTGTGCTATAATCCTTTATTGAATAATCCCATATTTTAACAACCATGGGATAAAAGGCTTTTGAAAACATCATTGAAAAAGGAGGCAACTCTGGTTACCAGTATTTTCTTTTCTCATTTTCAAACACAAGCACCATCACTGCGCAAACTTTGGGTTTTATTTTTGGGTACATAAATGCTTTAGGTCCAGTTCAAAATTTTGTGTGGTTGAAAATTTAAACCCTTCCCATATGTATGGATCTAATACTATTTATGCCTCTGCACTAATACAGCTTTGAAACCGTTGTGGAGAAAACAGCTTTAAGCAAACAATTGCTCCTTGTCCACCTTTTTTTTTTACATTCAAGGCCTTTTCTTTCCTTCAAATGTTTCTCCTTACAGTAAGGTGATCATGTTTGTGGAATGTCCAAAAATGGCCAGCGAGGTATTGGGTTGGGTGACATGTTTCGGTAACAGACGACTTCGGTAAATTGGTCTTAAAGAGTAAATAGACTGGATGTTTCAAAACAAGGCAAATATTTAGTCTTTATGTACCATCACGTTTTTCACATCCATTACACGGCTATTCACAAGTTTTCATGAATAATATTTTTGTTACATTTCACCTGCCATGTTTTACTTATTTTCCAATTTCAATCATTGCTGAGGTAATGAATATGTTATCCTAGGCATTTACCCATTGTTTCTCCTCTTAATCAATCCACAAGTTTTTGAGAAATGTGGATGTATTTTCTTTAAAATGAACATTTTAACAGAACAGTCACCTATTGGGTGTGAAAAACGTCACGGTGCATAAAAACTATATGATTGCCTTGTTACCGAAACATCCAATTGATTTACTCATTAAGTCTAATTTACTGAACTCGTCTGTTACCGAAAAATCCGTAAATCATTGGGTTAGTCGTCAAACAGGTGACGTGATAATCGATGACAAGTGGGACAGCATAACCGATGTACAGTATACATATGTGGCTATAATTTTTTTTTTCATTTGTGCATACAACACTCATCTAGAACTGGAAAAATAAGATGAAACTAACACGTACTTATTTTCGATAAATTCAGTTATCATGTTGAGCAAATTTTGCAAACGTAGCGCATGTTACTCAGCCGAGACGATGAGATGTCCAGCTTGAAGAATTTCGCCGTTTTCATGATCACTAATTTAGTCTAAAGAGCTAGAAATAAACAGGAAATAAATGTTAGCAGCATTACCAACCTGTCACAGTCGTGGCTCAGCCGATCTCAGTTATGTAGATCTACCATAAATAAAATTTGATGCAATCGATCTCCCCACGAACCAACTCCCATTTCGTTGTTTACCTTACCTGTCAGGCAGGTACAGGTATGTTCGATTTGAACTGTTGTAAAGATATAATTTGAGCAGTTATTTAACTCGAGTTAGTCTTTCTTCCGTTGTCTGCGCATGTCATATTCTTCGAAGATTCGACCTGTCTGCTATGATGCATCACTAACATCTGTACAGGATGAATGTTAATACGACATTAATAAAGTAGCAATGGAGAAAATGGCTAATTAATGTATAACAATACATCAGCTCCGGGCTTGTTCGTCCCAAAACCAGTCCGTCCCTGGGCTTGTTCGTCCCTGGGCTTATTCGCCCGGGCTTGTTCGTCCCACACTACCTTATCGATCTTATTGGAATGTACGGTGCTATGTGCATTCTAAAATGAATTGTTATTTTACAAAAAAAAAAAGTACGTTGAATAAAACTTACCAATGCTTTGTTTTGCCTTTCGTTTTTTAAACAGAACAGAAACTTTATTAATGATTCAAGACTTGAACACACAAGGTTTCTGCACTGCCTCTTGCCTACGGCTAACTGCCTTACCACACAATATAAGTTGAAAATCCATATGAATCTATTATTATTATTTTTTTTTTTTATACTTTAATTTCTCTTTAAACGTAATGATGGGGATGACTCCATTGGTATTTTTCTTTTACTTTAGTTTCTTCTCTAAATGTAACTATGGGGATGACGCCTTTGATATTTTTTCTTTTACTTCGGTTTCTTCTCTAAAGGTGATGATGGGAAGGGCCTTTTTTGAACAGTTATATAATCTTCGATTGAGTAAAATGGTCGGCGATTATGTGCAGTTTACACATTTTCATAATCAGAATCAGTGAAGTATCCCCTATTAACACCTTTGGTTAGCAGATACATAAGTTGGGACGAACAAGCCCGGACGAACAAGCCCAGGGACGAAAAAGCCCGTTACCCAATACATCTGTGGAAAAATGTAGCCTGTTTTTCGCTCCAAATATCTTGAAAATTCTGCTTATTTCAAAAGGGAAAAGTAGTACTTAATACTCTTGTTTTACTGCACATCTTCTAAACAGTTTCTAAATATAGCCTTTAGTGAAACCATGGTTCGTGCAGGGTTTTGACACAGACTTATCAACAAGAAGTGTCTGGGCTTATACCGAAGCTATTACCAAAGCCTGTAGGGGCTGTTTTATAAATGGCTCGTGCATAGGTTACGCGTCTGCTAGCTGACCTTAGCTAAATCAATCGTACCAGGAAGCGTTTTCTTGAGTAAACGTTTATTTCATTTTGAAATTCAAAGTTGTCGTTTGAAAAGTAGTCCGGTTCTGTACCCAGAATGCCCAAATCAGATAGACGTGTACATGTATTTGAAAAATTAACTTACTGTATAACTTACTGTATCCGGACTGATGGTAAGCGTATTGCTTCTGGGGGTCCTCCTGTTTCTTAGTTCACTTGTGTTATTTGTTGGAGTGTAGCAGCTCGGGGTGAATTTGCTTGGGACTTGGGTGATCTTTCCAGTGTTTGTTGATTCTGCTTTTAAAACTATTTACACTAGGCGACATTATGACCTCATTTGGTAGACTGTTCCATGGTTCAGTGACTCTAATACTAAAACTATTCTTTCTGATCTTCGTTTTTGATTGTTTCTTGAATAATTTTAAGTTGTTCCCTCTTGTTCTGTTGTAGTTCGATAGCTGTAGTAATTTAGTACTCGTAGTTTTTTCATGGTTGTGAAGAATCTTATAGACTTGTATCATATCAGCTCGTAGTCTTCTATATTCTAATGATGGAAGTCCTAAAAAGATTAATCTTTCTTCATATGAGAGATGACCAATGGTAGGCAGCAGTTTGGTTGCTCTTCTTTGAACATTCTCGAGTATAATTTTGTGTTTTTTCAAGTGAGGAGACCAGACGGAACTTGCAAATTCGAGGTGGGGCCTGACCATGGACTTGTAAAGATGTAGAAATATTTCTTTATCCAAGTAGGTAAAGGTTTGTCGTATTATTCCCAAATTTCTATTAGCTATGTTAATTTTTGATGTTATGTGGGATTCAAATGACAGGTTTTGATCTATTAGTACCCCTAGGTCCTTTTCTTTATCTACATTTGAAATTTCATTTTTAAACTTTTCTGTTTTCATGAAGTAGTTATGGTCAGTGGATTGATTCCCAAGATGAAGTCTTTTACATTTTTTTCATTGAATTCTAAATTCCATTTCTGTGACCAGTCAAGAAAATTATCGGTTGTTCTTTGTAGTTTGGTTTGGTCTTCGTCATTTGTTATGATGTTATAGGTTTTGGTGTCGTCGGCGAATAATTTAACTGTTGTTTCGGCAACTTCTGGTAGGTCATTAATGAAAATTAAGAAAAGTGTCGGCCCTAAAACACTGCCTTGTGGGACACCACTAAGTACCTTTTGGCTACTGGAATGACTGTTATTTATTACGACTTCTTGACTTCTGTCGTTGAGTAGATTCTTAATCCAATCTTTAGTGTACCCGATAATGCCATAAGATTCCAACTTTTGTAATAATTTTGAATGAGACAATGTATCAAAAGCTTTTTTGAAGTCATAGAATATTATGTCAACATCGGATCCACTGTCCAGGGCAATTGTCCAGTCTTCCAGTGATTCTAAAAGTTGAAGTTGGCAAGATTTTCCTTTTATAAATCCAAATTGATTTTCGGTGATTAGGTTGTTCGTCGTCAAGTGGTTCATGATTTTATTTCTGACTAATTTTTGCATCACGTTGGAGCAGATTGGACTGATGCTAATTGGTCTATAATTCTCAGGTAACTGTTTGTCTCCAGACTTGAAAATAGGAGTTACTATAGATTCTTTCCATGCTTTAGGAACTGAAGAGGTGTTAAGTGACTTGTTAAATATAATAGATAATGGTTTTGCCAACAGTTCTTTACATTCTATAAGTAGTTTTGGATGAATTTGATCCAGTCCCCCTGCTATGTTAGCTTTTAATTCTTTTAATGAATTTATAACCTCTGCATCTGTGATGGTAAAGTTGTCTAGCTTTTCTGTAGTTTTTGGTAGGATTGTTGGATTTTCCATATTGTCGTCAAATTTAAAGACGCTTGCAAAATAGTTGTTAAGCAGATTGGCTTTTTCAGTATCATCAGTTATAACAGATCCTGATTTATCTTGGAGTGATCCTATTATAGGTTTGGTTTTACTACTGTCTCTAACATACTTCCAAAACAACTTACTATTGTTGTTGATGTTCCTGGCCAAGTCCTTTTCGTAATTGAATTTTGCTTTCCTAATAGCTTTGGTTGCTAGGTTCCTTTTTTCTTTATAATTGTCAAAATTGACTTCTGTTTTGCAATGGAGATAACGTATCCAAGCTTTTTTCTTATCATTTAACTTCTTTTTTGTTTCTTTGTTAATGTAAGGGAGTTTGCTGTTGAATCTGGGATTATCTTTGTACACTGGTATGTATGCTTCAATTAATTTTCTAAGTACATCGACAAAGAATTCCCATGATTCATCTATAATCCCTTCTTCGTTAGACAGTTTGTTCCAATTTATTTTACGCAGATCTTCTCTTATGTTATGATAGTCACCTTTGAAATAATTTCTTCTTGCTATATGTTTGTTGTTCACCCTTTTTGTATAGCATTTGTATTCGAATTTCAGGACTTCATGATCACTTTTCCCTAGTCCACGTAGATGAACAAGATTGCTGATCATATTTTCCTCATTGGTTAGAATTAAATCCAATAATGATGGTTCCATTACTTGTCTGTTGCGAGTCGGTCTACTGACATGTTGAGTTAAAAAATTATCCCTTACGATTTCTAAAAACAAGTGAGCAGGGTTTTTCTCATTTACCTTTGCTACACTATTTACCCAGCCAATTTCTTTAAAGTTAAAATCACCCACTATACTTAAGTGTGAGCAGCCAATAGAAGTTGATTTCTGGATCAGTTTACCTAGTTCACATATTGTATTATGATTTAAATTTGGACTTCTATATATACATCCAAATAACAAAGAGTCTTTGTCTTGTAATTTTATATTGCACCATACTGATTCGACGTCTATGTTTGGAAAGTCAATTCTATAGCTTATTATGTCTTTCTTAATATAAATAATCACTCCTCTTCCATTTTCTTTTGCATATGTATAATGAATATAACCTAGGATGTCAAAAGTCGAATTACTTAGAGGAAGAATGTTATTTTTTGGAAGTATCTCAGTTATGGCTATTATGTCCAAGGGTGACGTCATAGTGATTGACTTCAACTCAGTAATTTTGTTTGGTAAACTGTCAGCATTAGTATATAATATTTTAAAGGGGGCAGGGTCCGGTATTTTCATTATGACCTGCTTCTAAGTAGTTCTATGTGGCGTTCAAACGAAACATTAAACTATGCTCACTTACAGGGGTGAAATGACTTTTGTTATGGTACTGTTAGGTTGGCGAGTCAGTTAGATAGTGGATAAATCTAAGACCGGGGTATTTCAGGTAGAGTGTGACGTCTACAAACTGCAAACGATAAGTATTGATTTTAGTCACGGATGTTAAAGCTAACGGATATTAAAATTAGCATATGTTTTGGATCAGAAAAGGCCCTTTTTCTAATTATTATGAGAATGATTCATATAGTTTTATTTCGTATTCTCCTTTAAGCATCACATTCAAAAAATGGCAATTGATAACGGCTTTGGCAAAACCTTGGAAACAGAGGATAAAATTTTGTCTGAATGCTATCTTTGATATCAGTGATGCATTTTTTTCAAATGACAGAGGTTTTTGTGATCCATAGGCTCTAAAATCCTCAATATCAAGCATAAAAGAATATTCCGACAGTCTTTAGACAAACAGTTCTAAATTTGACCATCCCAACATGAGGTAAAATGCAGTAACGGATGTTAATGACTTTTTGGCGACACTAATAAAACCATTGATATTTCAAAATTCTGTTGCATGTGTCTTCGTATGTCATTAATACATCTGTAAGGGTACATGATAAGTATGTCTTAAGCAAAGAAGGATTGTGAAATACCAAACAGTTTACTTTCTGTAAAGATTCAAAATCAGTCTCCTAGCAGAGAGATACAGAAAAAAGCACTATTTTTGCATAGGCCTACATAAGGTAATTTTCACAAAAAAATTAAGCAGACACAAGAATGTTTAGTTCTGTAGGCCTACATGTATATGGCTAATATATGGAACGTGCTTTGAAAATAACCTGATTATTTTACTCTCGTTTGCTTGTGGGGTCAATAATTTGGCAGGGACGACAAAAAATGGGAAAAGTACAAAGAAAACGGGAATGACTGAAATGTGTTTAAAATGACGATTTCTGTCTTGGGGTAGAAAACATTGCTGGAAAGGAGAAAACACTGTTTACCGACATTTTGAAATGTTCTCATTTTCCCACAATGTTTTCAAAAGCCTTCATTTTCAGGGTCGTTAAAAGTCAGCATTGTGTGGAAAAGGGTGTTAAATGTTACCGGGCATAGTGCTAAGATGTAGGATGAAACCCACCCTGCATAACGACTGGTTCTTCAACATACGTGCGCCGTCCACTGTACACTGTCAAACGGGACGAAGGTTTAACGCCTCATCCGAAGACTAAATAAAAGTAGCCTTATCTTAAATGGACAGTCGTGGCCCTAATCGAACCCACAACCTAAAGTGGCCCGAAATTTGTCGTATACAGGTCTCACGTTCCACTACTTGAGCTATTCGGGCCGGTCAACTGTTTGACATACGGAAATAAAACTGAATTTTATAGCCAGTGCACTTGCAAATGTGTCGCGATGATGTAATGCACAAAATCTTTCGCCCGGGATGACAGCTTCAGGGATCGTATGTAAAAATAATATGAAAATAAGCAAAGCCTAGAAATGGGCGAAAGAGACTTCTTTTCTCAGACATACTCAAAAGTGTAATCCGTACAATAACTGACAAAAGTCCTAAACAGGATAGAAAACATTGTGGGAAAGGGGAAAATGGTGGTTACCGTTTTATCATTTTCCCGCAATGTCCTCAGAATCCTTCTCCTTCAGGGTCGTTTAACCTCGGGATTGTTTAGTAAAGGGTTAACTTATGAAGAAATTTAACCCCAAATTATCAGGGGTCGCCATTTAGAATCCCAGCTGGACTAGCTTTTTTTCCCGAGAATTGATGATAGTCATTGCAACAGAATTCACCATCCTGTCACCTCCTATCATTGTTTGGGTAAAAGTAAGACGGGAAAGCAGCCGGTGGCTTGGAAAGTAAAGTGCATATCCTGATAAAAGGCACTTCAGGAAAGCAAGGATAGGCGCACTGGCTGCCACGATTTAACTGAAATAATGTTGACAGTGGCGTTAACACCAAACAAACATTCATACAAATACCCACATTTATTATGGATCTGTCTACAGAACACGTGTTATTTCTGATCATTTTCATATCGATATGCAGGGAAAAGAAACCTCACCGCAAAAAAAGGAACTCTGTACACATCTACTCGTTGTACATAGATCAACAAGACATATCTTTATCATATAGACTATGTGGACGGCGTAATTTTCAGGCACTTGAATAGATCTATGAATATTGTCAAAACTCTTTGGGAATTCAATAGGAAGAGAAATAATGAAAGGTAAAATTGCAAGAAATATTCTCGTTTTCCTGCTTTGAATTTCCTTGAAAAGCAAAAATGTAAATTATCGATTCTGATATATTTTCAAGACTATATATTAATGCTAATCCAAACCATGTTTGGCAAAGGAGAAGTTCGTCCTAAAATTACTACTATGTCTGAAAATAAAGTCATAGGCATACAGTTCCTTATGCATGGGTTATGAGGGTCAAAACCAGGTCAATAGCAGGTCAAAAGCCAGCACAATCAGCTACGCGGAAAAAAAGTAAAAAATAAGAACATGCTTAATGCTCACCAGGTACTACCAAATAGTACCTTCATCTTCTCACCCCCACCAGCTAAACGGATGGGGGCCTATATCTATAGGCAACAGTATTCTTTCCAGCGAGGGTCAGGGTGTATTGTCACGACATGTAGGTTCACGGTACATATTGCCTCAAGGTAATCGGTATTTTTCCGTCATAACAAACATCGGCTCTCTCTATTAGCTTGTCTGGTCTCTATTTTGAGTGTAAATAGGCCTTACCTTGACTCGGACCTGTACAGGTGTATTCTCTAGACCACCAAACTCTGACACAGTTTACAGCTCACTAGTAGAAGATTCTATTGGTCTTGCTATTGATTCAAATATCTCTGATATTATTATTACAGGGGACTGTACTTTTTAATCTAAACACAATGAATCAAACCCAATTTCGTAAAGTGGAGGCCCTCTGTAACCAATTTAATATGACTCAATGTATAGACGAACCAACATATTTCACAGAAAATTCTCACTCTATAATTAATCTTCTTTTTGTTACTAATAAAGACTCAATCCTAACAACGGGCGTTGGTGAACCTTGTCTAGATCTTACAATGCGGTAGCACTGCCCTGTCTTTGGTGTCTTCAATTTTCTAAAACCCAAGGTTAGGAATATGAAGCGAATAGTGATGCGTCATAGCAGACAGGTCGAATCTTCGAAGAATATGACATGTCGCACTGCATAGTTCATGAATACGTCATTGAAGCTAACAAGATTGATATTTTTTTCCCCTATATTTTTGTTACGATACGGGAAATATTTCAGTTTCACAAGCACCTTGGTATTTATCTATCTTGTGATGTAAACTGGGATCAACAAATGCAGACTGTCATTGAAAAGGCGTGGAAAAGAATCTATATATACTGAACCAAAAAAGAAACTTCCCCTGTGTTTAAGTGCAGATATACACAAATATGAAAATCAGGATTAAACTAGATTTATATGCATTGAAAGAGTATTTTATTGCGACTTTGTGTGAAAAAAATTATTGCTGAGGGTTTATCCAAAAGTAGTGAAAAGGTAGTTAAAATGCGGAAGGGGTCGCTCACCAAAATCACAAAATTAATACCGGGTATGACCACCTTCAGCATGAAGGACTGCCTGGCATCGTTGGCGCATAGAACGGATAAGTGTATTGATTTCGGCTTGTGGAATGTTGTTCCATTCCTGAATTAAGGCTTGTCTTAGCTGAATGACGTTTGACGGTGGAATAGGGCGACGTCTAACACGCTGGTCCAAATTATCCCAAAGGTGTTCAATGGGATTCAGATCAGGGCTTTTGGCAGGCCAGTCATTAATAAATGCAATGTTATTCGCCCTGAGGAAATTCACATTGTCTCTAGCTGTATGGCTTGTGGCATTATCATGCTGAAAAAGAGTGATATTGGCATTATTTTGAAACGGTGGGATAACGTGCCTCGCAAGAATTTCATCTCGGTAGCGTTGGGCATTCAAATTCCCTTCGATAACGACGAGATTAGTGCGAAAGCCATGTGCAATGCCCGCCCAGACCAAGAAAGAACCCCCACCCCCAAAACGATCTCGTTCAAGTACGCAACAGTCGGCATAACGTTCATTTCTCCTACGGTATACTCGAACCCTGCCATCACCTCGATGAATGGAAAACCTCGATTCGTCAGAGAAAAGAACGCTATTCCATTGTTGTCTAAGCCAGCGTTGGTGTGTACGTGCCCAATTAACACGATTTACGCTGTGACGTCGCGTCAAAACATAACCAACGTATGGACGATGTGCACATAGCCCACCCTCGCGCAAGCGATTGCGCACAGTTTGGGCAGATATACGGTTGTTATGTGTACCAGGGGTGTTAGCAGCAGTGGCTGTGGCAGTTTGGAAGCGATTGCGCAGGTGGGTGTTCCGAATATAGCGGTCTTGGCCGCGCGTCGTGACGCAAGGACGTCCACTACGTGGTCGATCTTCCGTACGCCCTGTTGCTTGAAAACGTTGCCTAAGGTGTCGAATAGTACGAGTAGAACATCCAATATTCATAGCAACAGCATTCATCGTCATACCAGCATTAAGCATGCCAATGGCACGTTCGCGTAAATTTTGCGGAATTCTAGGCATATCAAAAATAAAGAAAACTAAAAAAAATTTAATTTTTTTCAACGTCTTTTTCTTATTGACATGAAAGTCTATAAAATTAGACTGAAAGGTTTCAAAAAATATACACGAATTATACTGGTCCGTGCATGCACATGAAAATCGCTTTCAGCGAGTTTCTTCTGCAAAATGCTTTCAATCGAGTTAAAATTTGTTTTATCGGACACATAATCGTTCGCCCGAATATATGTAGGTCATCTGACATTTTGATTTTTTTTTAATAACATTGCATTTGCACTTAAACACAGGGGAAGTTTCTTTTTTGGTTCAGTATATATAGGTGTTTTAAGACGTTTGAGATTCCAGCTCGATCGCCTTTCAATTCAAACCATATACAATCAAATGAATCACGAGGTAGATATTGAATGTCCTTGGACATGCAGTTAGACCAATAACAAAAAGTTTCGACCCATGTCAGCTTGGGCAGACTTCGCGGGCTGACTTGAGTCCATACTTTTAGCAGATGCATTAAACCCATTTTCATGAAGCATAGATCTGTGGACGATCTACAGTAGCCTGCTCATCAAATTTTCCTGGGTCAAAACCATATGGATTTAGCCGCCTGACCGCGTTTTCAAAAGCGCCTCGAAATGGGCCGATTATAGTAAGATCGAAATTAGTTATGGATCAGCATAACAATATCAAAAAGGAGTTTGAGTATGTTTATATGCGAAAGGTTTTGAACAGTGCAGTAGGATTGAGCAGAGATATAAATAGGACATCAGGGGCGTGAACGCAAAAACGTACTTGCGTACACTTTGAGAGGGGAAAAAAAAAAAATGTAAAGACAATATTTTCCCCAAAAGACGCCATTACTGTCCATTAAATAGCATCTACAAAAAAAAAATAAAAAATTTTATTGGTGAGGCCCTCCAGATCCTCCTTGGCCCTCCACTCTCTCTGAGGCATCTAGCGCCTCGGGTAACACCTTTGGTACTACTTTTGCGTCCACTTTATTTTCCGCTAGCTACGCCCCTGCACAAGTATTATAGTCAAGTTAGTTACCCTGTGTTTTGACCATACTAAAAAATTGCAACGGAAATTATTTACGATAATTGTGTATTTGTTGACCAGTTAGGTAACCCAAACAGCATGAAAAAAAAAAATTCTAGAAAAATCTAAGTTTGCCAAGTGGCAAAAAAGTCAACATAGATTTTAGGGAAATCGCTCTTTTATCACGATTTACAACAACAAGTATTGGTTATTCTATACATGTACTATTACTCTCAGACAATTACAATGTCTTTTTATGGTTGGTCGATTTAATAATAATGGAGAAAACCGGTATTCCTTTATTCTAAACTGCCCGTTGTACTGTTTATACATGTAATGATGCACTGCATTTAACCTGTCTTACCTTTTATGTGTTTGTTTTGTCATATTCAACAAGAGCTAAAATTATCATCTGAGAATAATACTCTAGTCTTTTTACTGAGTCATTGGGGGTAAAATGTAAATACCATTAGGTACAAAATTAATGTACGTTCAACATACATACACTGGTGGAGTACGTACTATTCCTCGTTGTGCTTTGATCTTCGAGGTATACTAAGGGAGATAATTCCGTCGTAGTTTTCCTGGGCAAATGTTAAATATTCCTTCGAAATCTTCAGTTAGATTAGGCTAGAAATAAATTATCGTTACGAGCTCACAGAATGGATGACGTTAGCAAATTTGCATACGAATGTAACTTAGAGTTACTTAGATTGCGGATCAAAGAAGACAGAAACTTGGCAACCAAAACGGACTCGGTATAGTATGAATTTATTTCATTTGCTACTCTAGCCTAGGAAATATTGCAACATCATGCAAGCCATGATTACTGTTTTGTAGCCATGTAACTACCTAGGAGAAACACCATTACATGAATTTTGTGTAAACGCAAAGGCTTGCAAAAGATCCCAACACTGGTTGCAACTTTCAACTTTAAAAAGCTTTTTTTTTGGCGTAATACCTGCAACTCCCCACCACTCTGTCGCGAAAACTCATGAAAATCAAATTTATGCATTAAAAAAAAATGCCACTTTTTATTAAGGGTTCATTTTATGTTATCAAATTCAATATTATTCGATGGAATGAAGCTGAAAATTTCATAAGCTCCTTATCTTTTCACTCATAAACAGTGTTTTTTTTTTTCCCTTCATTCGATGGGTTGAGCTCTGGTAGCTCAGTCGGTAGCGTGCAGGACTTTAGAACGGGGTCGTGGGTTTGATCCCCAGACTCGGCCAATTTCTCTCCGAGGATTGATGGTAGTCATTGTGACAGGATTCATTCCTCTCCCACCACTGACTATTGTTTCGACAATAGTTATGTGGGAAAGCAGCCAGTGGCTTCAAAAGAATATTGTGTTGGGTACTGGTAAAAGAGACTCAAGGAAAGCATGGATAGGTGCACTGGCTACCACGATATAACTGAAATATTGTTGAAAATGGCGTTAAACACCATACAATCAATCAATTCTTTGGATGGGTCCGTAAAAACCAAAATGGCACATGAAATTTCCCAAAACAAATTTTACATGTATTTCTCAATGCTTAATGGAACCATTCCAAAGCAAGTTCCAGGTATTGGTTTTCCAAATGACTTTGTGAGGCTTTACAAAAAAAATATGTGTTTAGAGTTTTGGTCTGAGATGCTGTAGGTAGGGTAGGTAGACATTTTGGTTTTTAGCTCCACTGGCCAAAGGCCAGTGGGCTTATGTCATGGCCCGATGTCCGTCGTGCGTCCATCCGTGTGTCCATCAGTGCATGTGTTAACTTTTTTTTTAAACTTCTTCTTCTCTGAAACTACCCATCCAAATTTGATGAAACTTCACAGAAATGATCCTGCCATGGTCCTCTTTAGAATTTCTTGAAAGAATTTGATTCCTTCAAAAACTCTGGTTGCCATGGCAACAAAACTGAAAAAAATTGAACATCTTTGAAAATCTTCTTGTCTGAAACCATAAGGCCCAGGGCTACCAAATTTGGCATGTAGCTTTATCTAATGGACTTCTATCAAATTCCTTCATATTATAGCCCTGGGGACAAAATTGGCTCTGCCTCGGAGATCACTGAAATTTAAAATAGTAATCAAGGGAAATAACTCCTGTTATACAAGATAAAGTTTGTTACTATTTACCTTCCTTGATTATCAAACTGCACTTATACATTATTGGAGTTTGGTATTCAAGTTTTTTGGAGAGGAAATGTTCTGTTTTAAGGGAGAGTGATTTATTTTGATGCTAATGGTTATGCTCACATGAATGGAATGTATTCACTGACATTATCTTTGCATTTTAAAAGATGTGACTGTTTTTGTTTGGCAGGCGGGGTGGAGGTTATGTGTTCAAAGTAAGTTTATTACCATACAGACTTTTTATGCTGTATGTCTCTGTCAATGCCAATTAAGCGCATGATACATTAATTTTACTCTTTAAGAAATGACAGGTTTTTTTTACTGTACCAAGTTTAAAGCCATTGCAAAAAGACAAATTGAATGTAGCTTAAATGACTATTTCTGTCTTTGATAGGTTAGGAAACCTTGTGGGAAAGGAGAAAATACTGGCTGACAACATGTTGTCCTTTTCTCACGATGTTTTTGAAAGCCTTCTCTTTCAGGGTCATTACCACTTCGATTTGCGTGGTAAAGGGTTAAAAAGCCAGTGGAGCGATACAGGGCCATGATGGCCCTCTTTTTTTTTTTTTTTTTTTTTTCAGAAAATTTTTACATGGACCATGTACCAAATTCATGCCAACAGATTTTTTTTTTGTCAATCATAGCCTTAAAAGTTTAGGGTTGGCAGCATTTTCTAGGTAGGTTCGGGAAACTAACACAGATATTTTTGTGATAGGCCTGATAGATTGAAATTTGTATCATGGATTTCCCGGCAGCAAATTGTTTAGAATGCGTACATAACATAAATGATCCAGCTATCAGCCATTTCATTGGTCAACAAGATGGATTTCCCGAAGTAGTTACCAACCAAAAAAAAAAAGATACCCGTGATGTCTGCATTATTCCAGTAAACTGGTCCTAGTGTTTGATAACTAAGTTTAAGTCTTTATCAGATAGAGGTTGGGATCCATTGTATATGTTTTGGCAGTCTCCATAGTGATGTCAAATAAAATGCAGGTGTGCTGTATATGTTTTTGTGATGCTAAAAATTTTTTATTAGTACATGTATTCTTAACGCCATGTGTATTCATGGAAATTTTCCTTCTTTAGCAATCAAAGTATGAAATGAGCCATAACTGCAAATAATATGAAAAGAATATCAAACCGACGGGTTCTAAACACCCCACAGATTTTGACCTTAAGAAGACTGACGACTCTAGTCAAGTCCAAGATGAATATTTATAAAAGCATCATGATACAACAATTAGTTTGTCCGAAAATGAAATGGATATTAAATCTGACATTGTATTGAGCCTAGGTTCCAATGTAGAACAATGGTCATCAACAAAATTCATGGGTCAACTCTTTAATCCCCTCACACACTTACAAAAAGACAGTATAATTGACATCTTTAACAGCATGAGAAACAGGGGCATTCTTTTCTTCAATGTTTAGAATTTCTGGTGCGCAATGCTTTGATTTTAGTTTAAATAAGTGAAAAGTATCCATTATAAGTTATCACTTATCAGTAACTTGATTCTGTGTTTATTATGGAAATTCCCAATTATAGAGAAAAGAATATGTTTTTATACGCCCGTCAAAGACGGGACGTATTATGGGATCACCCATGGCGGGCGTGCGGGTGTATGGGTGGGCGGGCGTGCGGCGTCCAGTTTTTTGTCCAGATCATAACTTTGTCATCTCCAGTCCGATTGACTTGAAACTTGGCATTTGTGTTTGTTGCAATAATATGGAGTGCAATGCGAAAGAACCATAATTCAATCTCGTGCTGTCTCTGAGTTATTTCCCTTTGATTGTCATTTTTACAGCATTTTCTGCTTGTCTGGAATATAACTTTGTCATCTCTAGTCTGAACATCTTGAAATTTGGTATGCATGATTGTTGAAAAATTACAGAGTGCAGTGCACAAGAACCATAACTCTTTCTAGCAGGAATTTTGAGTTATTCCCCCTTTGATCTTCATTTTATAGTATTTCTTGCTTGTCCGGAGCATAACTTTGCCATCTTAAGTAGGAATGACTTGAAATATGGTATGCTTATTTGTTGCAATATTTGGAAGTGCAGTGCGCAAGAATTGTAACTCTACCTCGTGCTGTCTTTGAGTTATTTCCCTTTGATCGTCATTTTTACAGCATTTAGTGCTTGTCCGGAATATAACTTTGTCATCTCAAGTCAGAACCACTTCAAACTTGGTATGTATGTATGTTGCAATATTACGGAGTAGAGTGCGCAAGAACAATAACTCTGCCTAGCACGGATTTTGAGTAATTCCACTTTGATCTTCATTTTTATAGTATTTCTTGCTTGTCTGGAACGGAACTTTGTCACCTCAAGTCAAATTTACTTGAGACTTGGTAAACATGTTTGTTGCATTTACGAAAAGTGCAATGCACTGGAGCCGTAACCTCACCTAATGCCCTTTTGGAATTATTCCCTATTCATTATTTTTTTTTTTACAGCTTTTCATGCTTCTCTACAATATAACTTTGTCTTTTCATGTTGGAATGACCTGAAACTTTATATGCATTTTTCCTTAACATTAGAGGAGACATTCATGCCTGTTTCAATCACTTACATGATTTTTGCTGTACTACTATTTTCCTATACCTGCCTTTTACGATTATTATCCCCCCTTGACAACTGGCGGTGGGACAGGCATATCTTGCGACAATTTGCTGCTCTTGTTTCCAGATTTGCATGGTTTTTGATCCATTCCTAAAATGAAAAAAAAAAAGCTGATTAAACAATGCCACATATATCTCTGCTCTCTCTGTTCCTTCCTTCTTCGCTGTCTGCATCGTAAAAGTACTTGATACAGCGCTTGAGCCCTTGTGACCTCATCACATCAAGTCAGCACCGGATGTCTACAAGTCCATGATCAAAATACAGCCAAAGAATGTGGAAAAAGCAGATAATTTGAATGAAAGTATATGAATAAACATATTTTTGCTGAAAACATTTAAAACTCCTATCATATGGGTCGAAACTTTTTCCTATAGGTCAATTTCCTGCATGTTTAAGGACCATTCTACCTCAGGATTCCTTAAACTGTTTTAAAATTGGACTGTTTTGACCCTCTTTCCATGTTTAAGACAGTCATGATTCCTTGGAGTTTATTTTTGTAGACAGCAAGAATGCCGTTACATTGGGCAGCCTCTGGAGGACACACGGATATAGTGGAGTTTTTACTTTCTCTCAATGTCCCAGTAGATGCCAGGGATGAAGTATGCAATTTTGTATTTATTTTAATATGAACCCTTTAAACCTTTACATTGGCAACCCTTGGGAAGAAGGCTTTTAGAAACAGTGTAGAAAAAGGAGAAAATGCTAATTACCAGCATTTCCTTCTTTTCCCACAATGTTTCCTACCATCCAGGACAAATCTCATCATTTGAGCAACAATTGATTTGTGGTCTGCAAAGGTTTTCGAAATTAGACAGTTCTAGAGTTTTGTTCTATGGCAACGGATGGAGTCTTTAAATTTCATCAGATAGCTCAAGTTAGATTTATTGTAACCTTTTGCCATACCATCCTGAGTTTTAACTTTTAACAACCCTGAATGAGAAGGCTTTTGAAAAGGGAGAAAGTGCTGGTAACTAGTTACATTACTGTTTACAGTTGTAGTGAGTATCCATTTGTTAAGTTTAAGAAAAGAAGTGTTTTCTGAAACTGAATGCACGACTTTCTCCTGATCCCTGTTTGGATCTGCAATATACATGTACATGTACTAGATACGCAGACAGCATTACAATTTACACATTCATCAATAGTTCTAATTTTGTAGTCAAATGCTAGGGATCTGATTGGCTGACACATTTTGCCTCAGCCTATCTAATGGCTAGTCTTAGAATTTAAAATTTAGAGATTTAAAATTGAATTCATTTGCATTTCGAGTTTGTTTACAATGACATTTTTACAGGCCAATTGGACTCCATTGATGATTGCTGCATCAGCTGGGAGAAATCAGATAGTGGTCAGTTTACTTGCACATGATGCCCAGGTGAATGCAGTCAACAACACTGGGCAGTGCCCACTTCATTATGCAGCATCAAAGGATAGATATGAGGTAAGGAAAACCAATGCATAAATTTTATACATGTATCTCTATTTAATGTTAGATTGATTTTTTTTTAATGAATTATGTCAGATGTGAAAACAGCCTTGATATTCAGATATTTTGTCTTTTACTTGCATGCCTTGAATCAGGTATTTAACTCTTAACAAAACAACAGAATTTTGGACTGGAACACATTGAAAGTATTTGCAGATGACAGATTTATTGTGCCTGGAAAGATAGATTTTATCTGTGAAAGGGTAGAAAACAGTAGGAAAAGGAGAACATTCTGGTTACCAGCATTTTCTCCTCTTCCCTCATGGTTGTCTAAAGCTTTCTTTCTCAGGGTCATTAAAACTCAGGATTTTGTGGTAAAGGGTTAATTCATTTAGCTTTCTAAAGCAACAGTATCTTAGTTGGTATTATACAGACAGATTAAACAGGGGTATTGAGTTCAAATCATTGTGGAGCAAAAAATCTGTTTAAAGATTGAAGATTGATAAAAGTGATTGTAATAGGACTCCTTCCTGTCTCACTGCAGAACATTTTCTCAGTTCTGCTTTATTTTCAAAAACATCCAGTGGCTTAGACTGTTCTATGCAGTACTGCTTAAAGAAATGTTACAAATTTATTGACAGGTGGATAGGCCACTTCAGTGTCTGATCCAGAGCGCGCAATTGTGAGAATCGCCCAAGAATTCCATCATTCACACACATTTTCAAAACCAGTGCACGACAGTCACGCACAAAAAATAATTACGCAATTAGTGTTTGATCACTTGTTAAACTTAATGCTCAAACATTGTTGTAAAAATCAGTTTCACATCCAGCACAACTGCATCAGATCATTCCTATGAATCAAGAGTGACTTTCCTTTCTCACCTCACAGACTTTGATTTTACAAAAAAAAAAATGTCAGCCATTCTTTTTTCCTTCTCGATTTAAATATATGGACAAGATGTCTCCAATACTTATTAATCAAAATAAATATGAGTGAAGTACTGGCTTACCATCCAAATACATACCAAAGCTGTCAAGATGAATTTATTTCGATTTTACTCTTTTAGTTCCAATTAATACTGATCCCAGGAAGATGGTGAATTTTTACATGGAAACCCAAACAAGTAGCAGACAATATTGACAGTTCTGTTTTCTATGATGGACAAAAATATAGAATTACTGATTTCTGTACGCATAGATCGGGTGGCAATGAAGATGAAAAGTCAGTTTTGGAAAAATCTGTTATCCAACATGCAAGTTACGGCCTGTGCGACGCAGAAATGAGCGTAACAGATTAAAGCATAGGGACTAGAGTTTGAACTTCTATTTACAGTTATGACTTTCAAGTTTCAAATTAAGATTTTGTGTTAGGTATGAACAAGACTAAGGCACAGTACTATAGAACTGAAAGGGTTTAATAAATACAAAAAAGATCAGTTCGGTTTCTTGCATTTTGTATTTAATTTTGATCCCCCATACTTTTAAGAAACCCCCCATGCTTTTCAGGGTGATGGGGGACAATCCCCCACTTTTTTCAAATCCTGGATCAGACACTGCACTGTGATAAACTTAAACTATAGAAATCAGCATGAAACATCATCAAACAAAATACATGTGTAATTACTTTTTGAGGATAGAAACTCTGATGCATGTGTCAAGACTAAGTATATGTAATGTGTTAACTCTTTCCATACCGTAGACAACAGCAGAAGCTTTTGTGGACAGCATAGATCAAAATCAGACTGCATAGAATGTGCAGTCTGATCTGTGACCTACACTGTCTGCTGCTGTATTCTAGATTATGAATGAACCATGTCATGATCTTGGATCTTGGAGCAAAACCGCATTTGTAGCCACTGAGTTCATGCTATTTATTTATCTGGTAGTGAAAGAGTTAAAGCCTTATTTTAAGAATGCTTATTTTGGCAATGTAGAGAAGGCTCAGATTGTATTGAATGTGCACACTGGTCATGGTTATATCTAATGTGATGACCACATCGCTATTTAAATTTATTGGTCTTCATTGTTCTTTATCAAACCCATGTTTCTCCAAAAATATTTCAGACAATGTAGAATGCTTTCCCCCACATATTTTATAATGTCATGTCTATGTATTATTGCATGAATTGATGAAAATAAAAATGAAGTTTCAGATTGTGAGGATAGTTTTATTTCACTATTTCCAGATAGCAGAAAAGTTGCTTGAATGTGGTGCAGCTACCAATGTTGGAGATAGATATGAAAATACACCTTTACATCGTGCAGCCTCTAAAGGTCATGTAAAGATGGTGAAATTGTTGTTACAATACAATGTTGATGTCAACTATAAAGACACACAGGGAAATACACCATTGTAAGAAATGAACAATTAGCTCTTTACCTGATAAAGAAATTTTGGACTGGTTCACTTTCAAACCATTTGACCGGTAATCTGGCCAACAGGGGTTTAATGAATCTCTATGATGCAGCATACCAAGCAAGTTATCACATAATTAGGGATCCTTTTGGTCCATTTAATTTAACAATTACATAGCTGAATATGGAGGCAAAATGGTCCTTAAACATTCGTAAAGTTTAGCAAAAAGCTTAGACCAGTGTCAGCCTGTGTGGACTTCTAAAGCTGACATGGGTTGATACATTTTGGAGGTACATTAAATCCCCTTTTCACAGAGCATGGCCCATTTGCAGACTGAAATTTAAAGTAATTCAAATGACATGATTTATTTTTCAAAGAATAGAGAAGTTTGTAGGTAAAGGAGAAAATGGTGATGTCTATCTGGGTTTTTAAACTCGGGATTGTGTGGTAAAGGGTTAAAAAGCTGTGTAGGTATGGCATAGGGTCAAATTTCTCTTTACCAAAAGTTTTCAGTGATATGTGTTGTGTTCATTACAGACATCTGGCCTGTCAGGAGGAGAGAGCAGAAGTGGCTAAATTATTGATAGATCATGGTGCATGTGTCACTATTCTGAATAAGGTAATTTACAAAAAAGTCTTCATTGACCAATCATTCTTAAGAATATTCATTGTCTTATACTAGATTTAGAAAGAAACAAAAGTTATGACTGGCTAAACCAAATTCTGATCAGCTAAACCATTTAGTATAGCCAATCAGAACATGTTTTACTTTCAAATTTAATTATGCTCAATTAGTTTTAAACTTTAAACCAAGATTGTGCTTGTAATATATGGACTTAGCAGTATGTATCACAGTTTACATATTGGATAAATATTTGCTGTATTTTAAAAGTATTGAAAACATGGTGGTGATAGAAGTATTAATTTTGCTTGTTACAAAAACCCACAATGTTTAACAAGGCTGTCAACTGCTTAGGCATAAACCATTGAGCCATCCTCAGTGACAAAGGACATCTCCAAAAAGTATTGGCTAAGGTCAGTCTGCTTTGGTAAGATTTCTGTGTGTTCAAAGACCATTCTACATCAGGATTCAGTTGGTTTTTAACCCTTTACCACACAATGACGCCTTCTGACGCCCCTAAAAAAGAGGCCTTCTGAAAACATTGTGGGAAAAGGAGAAAATGCTGGTAACCAGCATTTTCTCCTTTTCCCACAAAGTTTTCTACCCTATCAAAGAAAAGTTGCGTCATTTGAGCCACTATGAAATTGTCGTCTGCAAATGCTTTCAATTTGGATAGGTCTTAAATTTTGCCATGTGGTAAAGGGTTAAACAAAGGATTTTGTGGATCTTTAAGTATGTGATGAGTTGCTTTGTAAAATGCATTACAGAGATGCATTTAAACCCCTTTTGCCAGGGCATGGCTCAAATGTATTTGTACAATAATTGGCTAAATCTAGCATTGCTTCTTTTTCACAGGAGGAGAAGACACCGTTAGATTTGGCTCCAGTCAACCTAAAGAAGACTTTACAAAGGCACAGTGAACAAGTTCAGATCATACAGACAGACAGATAGTGATTTGGAATTGATTACACAATTTTTTCATACATCTAACTTTTTACAAAACAGTCATGGGTTTTAATGACCTTGAGCAAAAGAGCTTTTGAAAGCTTTGTAGGAAAAGGAGAAATGCTGGTTGCCAGCATTTTCTTCTTTACCCACAATGTTTTCAACCCTTTAAATGTGCTCATGTCATAACTTGAGTCACAAGTAATTTGCTGTCTGGAAACGCTTTCAGTTTGGACAAGTTCACCCTTTACCACACAATCCTTAGATGGACCCTGAAAGAGAAAGGCTTTTGAAAACATTGTGGGAAAAGGAAAAAAATGACAGTAACCAGCATTTTCTCTTTTTCCTACAATGTTTCCAAAGCTTTCATAGGCAATTTCCACCATTTTAGAGAAATTTAATTTGCCATCAGAAAATGCTTTGGAATTGGAAAAGTTCCAAAAAAATTTTGTTTGGTAAAAAGTTAAGATTTTGTTGTGTGGTAAAGTATAAAGGTGCTTTTCAAAATTCTTATAAAAAGTAAATGTGATTGACACTTTTAGGGCCCTACTAATGTGTTGTCTGCGCATGTCATATTCTTTGAAGATTTGACCTGTCTGCTATGACGCATCACTGATCCCATATACTAGGGAAAAGTAGGGCTTATACCGAAGCTATTACCCAAGCCTATAGGGGCTGTTTTGATAAATGGCCGGTGCATAGGTTACATGCTAGCTGATCATAGCTGAATGAATGGCACCAGGTAGCGTTTTATGGAGTAAACATTTATTTGATTTTGAAATTCAAAGTAACGGTTGTTGTTTTGAAAAGTAGTCTGGTTCTGTACCCAGAATGCTCAAATTAGATAGATGTGTATTTGTAGAATGCCATCTAGCGGGAGATAATGCCTACTAAACAACAATTTTTCTCACTTGTCCAAATTGAAAGCAGTTGCAGATGGTAAATGCCACTCAAATGATCAGAGTTTTTCACGTGTCTGTTGTCTTTCATCCATTGTAGTGTGTTCTCAAGTTGGATAATTACAAACTTATTCTCCTACTACATTTACATAGAAAACAGAATACTTTTGTCATTCAGTATTGTGAAATATACAATTCAGAGCATTTGTCTGGATGAAACTTCAGTCCAGCTTGTATCTTCTCTAATTGGATTTACGGGAAAAAATGTAACTCTTTCAAACTGTAGTGAAAACTTGTATGAAGTCTGGCATCTGAATAAAACAGTAAATGGAATATTGCCTATGTTTGTCCAATCTGTTTAGCTCTACTGATCAAAAACCATGGAAGCCTAACTCTGTACCACAAGACAAAATCTTAGACTGGCTGAAACTGATAGCATTTGCAGATGGCAGTTTAAATGTGGTTCAAATGATGGAATTTGTCTTTAAAGGGTTCAAAACATTGTGGGAAAAGGAGAAAATGCTGGTTACCAGCATTTTCTCCTTTTTATACGCACGTCGAAGACGGGACGTATTATGGGATCACCCATGGCGTACGGGCGGGCGGGCTGGCGGGTGGTGTCCAGTTCTTTGTCTGGAGCATAACTTTGTCATCTCCAGTCCGATTGACTTCAAACTTGGCATGTGTGTTTGATGCAATAATACGGAGTGCAGTGCGAAAGAATCATAACTCTACCTCATGCTGTCTCTGAGTTATTTCCCTTTGATCATCATTTTTACAGCATTTTCTGCTTGTCCAGAGCATAACTTTGTCATCTCCAGTCCGATTGACTTGAAACTTGGCATTTGTGTTTGTTGCAATAATACGGAGTGCAGTGCGAAAGAACCATAACTCTACCTCGTGCTGTCTTTGAGTTATTTCCCTTTGATCGTCATTTTTACAGCATTTTCTGCTTGTCCGGAGCATAACTTGGTCATCTCCAGTCTGATTGACTTGAAACTTGGCATTTGTGTTTGTTGCAATAATACGGAGTGCAATGTGAAAGAACCATAACTCTACCTGGTGCTGTCTTTGAGTTATTTCCCTTTGATCGTCATTTTTACAGCATTTTCTGCTTGTCCGGAGATAACTTTGTCATCTCAAGTCTGATTGACTTGAAACTTGGCATTTGTGTTTGTTGCAATAACACGGAGTGCAGTGTGAAAGAACCATAACTCTACCTGGTGCTGTCTTTGAGTTATTTCCCTTTGATCATCATTTTTACAGCATTTTCTGCTTGTCCGGAACGTAACTTTGTCATCTCTAGTCCAATTGACTTGAAACTTGGTATTTGTGTTTGTTGCAATAATACAGAGTGCAGTGCAAAAGAACCATAACTCTACCTCGTGCTGTCTGAGTTATTTCCCTTTGTCATTTTTACAGCATTTTCTGCTTGTCCGGAGATAACTTTGTCATCTCCAGTCCAATTGACTTGAAACTTGGTATTTGTGTTTGTTGCAATAAAACGGAGTGCAGTGCAAAAGAACCATAACTCTACCTCATGCTGTCTTTGAGTTATTTCCCTTTGATCGTCATTTTTACAGCATTTTCTGCTTGTCCGGAATATAACTTTGTCATCTCTAGTCTGAACATCTTCAAATTTGGTATGCATGATTGTTGAAAATTTACGGAGTGCAGTGCACAAAAACCATAACTCTTCCTAGCACGAATTTTGAGTTATTTCCCTTTGATCGTCGTTTTTACAGCATTTAGTGCTTGTCCGGAATATAACTTTGTCATCTCAAGTCAGAGTGACTTCAAACTTGGTATGCATGTTTGTTGCAATATTACGGAGTACAGTGCGCAAGAACAATAACTCTACCTAGTGCGGATTTTGAGTAATTCCACTTTGATCTTCATTTTTACAGTATTTCTTGCTTGTCCGGAACGGAACTTTGTCACCTCAAGTCAAATTGACTTGAGACTTGTAAAATATGTTTGTTGCATTACCTGCCCTTTACGATTATTATACCCCCTCGACAACTGGTGGTGGGACAGGCGTATCTTGCGACAATTTGCCGCTCTTGTTCCAGAATATTTTCAAAAGGCTTCTACCTCATGGTTGCTAAAATTTGGAATTGTATGGTATAGGGTTAAGATAAGGACTAGTTCTTTTTTGTCTGTAAAACTCTATACCTTAGAGACTAATAGAGACTAAAGACTTAAATGTAATTTACATTTTGTTAGATGGCAACATCTCAACATACAAAGTACTTAGCAGTTCATGCCTAGTGTAGTGGTTCAGGCTCTCATGGGCCTCTTGTTTTCCAAACTTGCACAGAAGATTTGCAATGCCATAGAGAGCAGCTAGATATATAAGCACTTAAAAACTAGCCTGTAGAGCTAGCTTTTAAAGCAATGCGGTTTGGCATATTTCTCTCCGTGATTGTTCAGCAATGTGTGATATGGTTAGTGCCTGGATGGGTGACGCTGCCATTGTTTCGACAATGGTTATGTGGGAAAGAATATTTTGCAAAGTGCTAGTAACAGAAACTCCAGGAAAGCATGGATGGGTGCACTGGCCACTTTGATATAACTGAAAGAATGTTGAAAACGGTCTTAAACACCATACAATCAATGGATGAGTGACCAAGCTGTTGCATGTTACACTTGGATGGGTGACCAAGTCATTGGACGTCATAGCACCAATGCACTGAATGCCGTAAGGAGAGAAATTCCCTAGTCATCAGTCCATAAATCTAACCTACCTATTTAGTTTGAAAAGATGTACAAGATCAGGGAAGGAACAATACTTGTGTATGCTATTGTGATTTAAAGCTTTGGTGGCGGAATTTTTTATACGCAGGTATGTATTGTGCCTATTGGGCGCTTCACCCTTGTGAAATAAGATAGGTCTAGCAGAACTCTTTGTATCCTGTAGGGGCTAAGATTTATCTAATCACCATGACTATAAAGTGATTGCTTGAAATTTATCCCTAGATTTTATTAATGAGCTTGTGTGCAATGAGTGAGACATAGTCACAACAACGTAGGATAATTGTTAGTGTGTGTGTCAGTGTGTGAGAATGTCAAGATTTCGTCAAGGCCAGAACTTCTACATTTATAGGTGGATTTCAGAATTACTTGGCATGATTGATACTCCTTCATAAGTAGAAGTGTCATTGGAAATATTTGTTTGGGTTGGTCAGACTAGGTCCAAAGTCATGGTTACACTAGGTCAAATGATAAAATGGTCATAAATCAAGCTTGTCAAAGCTGTAACTTCTACATTAATGGATTGAGCCAAACAAAAAGAAAACTGATGAAGTAGACAGCTTTAATCTGTAGGAAAGACCAAGATACAGTTTCATTGCTGCCTTGTCTGTGTATCTCAAATATTCATGGTACATTTCCTAGGTCAGAGTATGGCTGCATGTTTTATGCAGTCTGATCTTGATTAGCATGGTATGTAAAAGAAACTTACAACCTGTATGCCATTCCTTTGATAATAATTGACATTACCAATTGATGAGATCAACTCTGTCATCTTACTTGGGATGACCAGTCCAACTGTTCTGCTCTTGAATACTATGCCTAACTTAGTGCTTTTGCAGATGTGCACCAAGACCAGACTCCAAAGAATATAGCTTGATTACCAATTAGCATTGATTTAACAAACGGAAAGAAACCTCATAAACATCATTTTTCTACATACCCCACAAAGTTTGTAACACTAATACAAGTTCAGTCATTTGAAACACATTTATTTGTCCTCTGCAATTACTTTTTATCAAGACAAGTTGCAACTCTCTAGCTGCCTCCATGGCCCAATAGGTTAGACAGCTGGTCTTAAAGTATTTTATTGAGCCCTGGTAGCAGAGTCGATACCATACAGGACTTAAGAACAGGGGGTTGCTGCTTTGAATCCCAAGCTCTGTCAATTTCTTTCCAAGGATTGATGGTAGTCGAAGTCACAGGAATCACTCCTCTCTCTTTGCTGATCATTGTTTCGACATTGGTTACGTGAGAAAGCCTTGGGAAAAATATGTGCTAAATACTTGTAAAAGAGACTCCTGGAAAGCATGGATAGGTATTATCTGAAAACAGTGTTATCCTTTTACCACACAATCCCAACCTTTAATGATCCCAAGAAAGAAGCCTTTTGAAAGCATTATTTGAAAAGGAGAAAATGTAACTAGCATTTTCTCCTATTCCCACAATGTTTTCCATCCTTCTCAAAACAAGTTTTAATTTTTCAGTTACCCACATTTTTTTTTTGTCGTTTGCAAATGCTTTCAATTTGGACTAGCCTAAGATTTCGTTGTTTGGTTAAGAAATAATCTTCTTTCTATCATGGTTTATCGTTCAATAAACCATGGTTGTGAGTTATGAGGCACAATAAATAATCCACAATGGCGATCTAGCATTAGAGTCTCAGTTGCTTCGAATGCTCTGCATATTACTCCATCCACTCCCAATCCTATTTCCAATGCAACACCGGTCAATTTTGAACTAACCTTCAACTGGAAAAGACACTTGATTTATATAATATGTTCACTGATAACATTTTAAATAGTTTCATGGTTGTCAATTCTAATCAAAAACAGTTAATATCGGTAAATCCTTGAGGTTTTTCTTTCCTCCTTGGTCAAGGAACAGAAAATGACGATTTGTTCATGTCAAGTGACTTTCATTGATAAAATCGGAGGGCGAAGACATAGAACAGCCACAGGCTACTAACTTTATACAGAATGACATAACACTATATAGAATGACATAGATTTTACCACAATTTCGTTGCACTGTGTTTATATTGCCGAATTCATGTGTCATGTTAGAATAAAGAATTAAACACCATACAATCAATCAATCCACCAATCATTACTCTATACCAAACAACAAAATTTTGGACTTGTCCATACCGAGAGGATTTGCAGAAGACAGGTGGCTCAAATGATGAAACTTGTCTTTGATAACATAGAATACATTGTGGGAAAAGGGAAATATGCTGGTAACCATTTTCTCCTTTTTCCACAATGTTTTCTAAAGCCTTTCTCATCAGGGTCATTTAACACAGGATTGTGTTGTAAAGGGTTAAATTTTGCATCTAGTAAAGGGTTATCTAAGATGCAGCTGCATATACTTGTACCGTGCAATCTGATCAATTACAAACCCTTAAGATTAAAATACTGGCATAATAAGGCATCAACACAAAAAAGAGTCTTTAAAATATGAAATGCTTTTTATTTTTACACCTATTTAACAAATTGGAATAAAGCTTGACAAAAATAAAATCCTTAGAGTAACAGTACCTTTGGAATGAAATCAGTTTGTAGTAACACATGTATTTCAACCAAGACAGGCTAAATGCCTCACTAAAATTGTAGT
Organism: Hippopus hippopus; assembly: GCA_946811185.2. NCBI lineage: Eukaryota > Metazoa > Mollusca > Bivalvia > Cardiida > Cardiidae > Hippopus > Hippopus hippopus. The sequence continues at coordinate 14,536,018 of OX328096.1, forward strand.
GAGTTACTTGCACATCTGACAAAATTTATACTAGTCCGACTTGGAAGCATTTGCATACAACAAACATGGCTCGAATTATGGTATTTCTCTTTGATAGGATAGAAAGTATTAGGGGTAATTCTGAAAAGAAGAAAATGCTGGGTTCATATTCACCAACCATTCATCTTAAGAACTTTCTTGGTCTAATTATAGATTTAGAAAGTAAAACAACTTCTGACTTGCTAAACTATTTGGTTTAGCCAATCATAGGTTGTATTGCTTTTAAATTTAGAAAATTCTTGAGAGTAAGACTAAGAATGTTCTAAAGAATGGTTGGTGAATACTGACCTAGCAGGTTACTTGCATTTTCTCCTTTTCCCATAATGGTTTCAAACCACTTCTTCACCAGGGTCATTAAAACACTGGATTGTGTGTTAACGGATTACTTAAAATCTGCAGGGATAAATAAGTGTACAAATACATTACATGGATGGTTGAAAAATAAAAGAGTAAAAACTGTTAAAAATGGAATGATCTGAAGGTGTGGTATTCACTTTTGAGGTTTTCAAGAAAAAAATGAGGTCTCTACAATATGGTTCCCACAAAAATATAAGAAGTACCTAGTGCTGAATATCTCTGTTACAAGCAAACCTTGGCAGCTTTGTACTTGCTACTTTCTTTAATTAATGCTTCTAGATGTATTAGCCCTTGCAATGAGAATCATAACTATACCTTTGAGTGTATTTCAAGTTCTGACTTCATAGAATGTGCAGTCTGATCTTCAATCTAACTTTTCTAATACTTTATTATGTAACAAAAATTGGCCTTGAAGGTTCAATATTGTGGTGTATTAAAATGACCATCAATGTCAATTTCATTGTTTTGACAAAGACATGGTTGATGCAAAAATATGTCTCTGTAAATTATGAAATAGTTTATGAGTTCTACACTGCCTTGCTAAGTTCATCAAAACATTATGTGCTGTTTTTCAGGTCTTAAGAACACTTCCACACACATATAGCTAAATTTCCACCAAAGAACATGTACAATAAGTTTTTAACTTCATGAGTTAACTCGAAACCAAATCCCTCTCCCACAACGGCATGCCAGGAAGCACCAAATTTCTTGTCCATGGTTTCTTTTATCATTCTAGCAGCATTCTGAAAAACAAAAAATAATTTAGGTAAGAATATAGATGAGCAATTAAGAAAGATAACTGATGCAAGTCCACAAGCAAAATCTAATCTTATTTTATACCATATGTACTTGATTGACCCATTACTGTAACAATCCTGAGTTTAAAGACCCTGAAAAACAAAGCTTTTGAAAATACTGTGAGAAAAGGAGAAAATGCTGTTGACCAGCTGTTAACCAGCCTTTTTCTCCTTTTCCCACAGTATTTCTGAACCTTTCAAAGGCAAAATCTATCATTTGAGGACCCCCCCCTCCAAAAAAAAGAAAGAAAAATTATTTTCAGTCAACTTTTTCAGTCTTGCATTAAACCATTGTTGAAAACATTGATTTCTCAAACAAAGATGTCTCCTTTTGCCACTTTTTTTCCATGTGCTAAACCATCATTGACTCTGGGTACTATCCATCTATTACAAGGATGATTTTAATGCCACCTACTGCAAATTTGACTCTGGTAATGAGTGAAATGGATAACAGATGGTATATTACGTGTAATTACTCTATTCTTTGTTTTTTAACAAATAAAAAAAAAAAGATGGAACAGCAGTTTTATAGATTAGAGACTGCATTATTTTTAGCACTTGGCAACTTCAACTGTAGTAACTTTCAGATCAGGGATATACGATCCCTGATCTGACCAAGTTAGAGAAGCACTATACAGGAGCTTTGCATGTATAAAACTATTTTTGGGCTCACTTCATTATTTGATGCAAACTTCTCACAGGCAGTGACACACAGTTCCATGGCCTCTGTCTTCATTTCATCGTTCATATCAGAGTGCTGCAAAGAGAGAAGAAACTAGAACTGAGGCAGGCCAACAATTACTCCTTGTTGCCATTAATTTTGCATTATCACTAAATTTAAAATTACAAAGGGCCTCAACTCTGAAAATCTGTTAACTCTTTACCAGACAACAAAATTTTGACTCATCCTTATCAAAAGTGTGGTATTTTGAGCCAGCAAAATAGTTGTAGCTCAAATGATGAGACTGGTCTTTGAAAGGTTAGAAAACATTGTGGAAACAGGAGAAAATGCTGGTTACCAGCATTTTCTCCTTTTCCAACAATATTTTCAAAAGCCTTTCATATCAGGGTTGTTAAAACATGACACTCTTTGGTAAAGGTTAATTGCAATAAAAGTTACTGGTGCACAAGTTCCAATGACTGAAAGGTTGGCTTCCATTAAAATTTCAGCCAAATTGGTTAACATCTAGCCATTTGGTATTTTATGGAATCTAATAGTGCATGGAGGTTAACATGATTTGATTGTTCAAGAGCCTTTTCTGCTCTAATCAAATTTCTATGGTGGAATTTGTGTAGTGCCAATTATGATTTTGTTTATGCATGCCTGAAAAATCACATGAGTATTCTGAACATAGATTTTTATGTTTACTAACGGGATAAAAAAAAGTGCAAGGAGTTCTTGTAAAAATGATGAATTGAATTGCTTCCAAACCTAATTCTATTCAGTCTTGTCTCACAATATGGTCAATACCCTGTTTCAAAAGGAAACAAATTAGTTGTTGATTTCGAAAGTTTAATTTGATTTTGTATGTTTGTAATGTGGTTAATAGTCCCTTTAAATTGGATTCATATCGGTAAAATAGGGATCTTTTAAATGAACTTTTGATTGTGTGAATCATTATCTTTTCACAGGCAGCAAGAACCATCTTATAAATATGTGCTTTTCAGAAAGTAAAAACAGGTACAGGCACATCGACTGGCAAACAAAACAATGATAATTAGTTGGAAGTTTCAAGATTCATCCTTATATTATTGATTCCCATTACCCCACGTATGTTTGTCAGAGTATTTTGTAGGACACTCTGTTTTTGTGTTTCCGGATAAACTTTTATGGATGTAAAGATTCTAGAGAAGCTTTCTATGCCAATGAAATGCTTCAAAGACAGAATTGTGCAAATAAAAAAATCTTCATTCTATGCAAAACAATACTTTTCTTCCAGAATTTACTGGTTATCTGTACAACACAATGTTTATTTACTGTAAGTAACCGTGAATTTAGAGTATGATAGAGAAAATGTATCTGTGATTAATATTGGCTGTGACCTTTAGGAAACCTCCCACTGGACATTTGGAATTACTCTCTTTTTTTCGAAAATGATTCATAAAGTAATAGGAAAGCACTGGGCTGATTCCTGGGTCAATATTCACCAACTATTCTTAAGAACGTTCTCAGTCTTATTCTCTAGAATTTTCTAAATTTGAGATAAACACAACTTTTGATTTGCTTCAAGAACCATTTGGTTTAGCCAATCAGAAATTGTGTAACTTACGAACTTCGAAAATCTTGGAGAATAAGACAATTAATGTTCTTAAGGATGCTTGGTGAATACAAGCCCTGGTTTTGAATGAGCAAATGTAATATCTAACGTTACTTTACTATGGAAAACTGGTTCAATGTACTTTTCCAAAAGTGAATTCTGACTCTGTTCCTGTTGATTGATATTCCAAAATTAGGTGGCCAGGTTGTCAGTTTAAGTCTTATCGATGGGTTCCAAATGTAACAGTTCTGTTGCAATAAGCTCCCTCAGCAGGGAATGAACCTGAGACCTCTAGGTCCCCTGGGGAATCCTCTACCAAAAGTTAGCTCTATAGAAAGGTAGTATAAGTATCACTCTATACAAATACTAGCTACATTTATGCCTATCTGTGGGATAGACCAGTATACTACATCTATACCATGTTTTTTTCTTTGGCCCCACGGAAGTATGAGTTAAGTTCATGAAGAAAAGAGAAAAGTGCATAACTGTGTGTAAAAAAATATGGTAATCATAAGAGTTTTAACAGATTAGATCAAAGGGTTTTACTTTTAGGCCATATTTTCTTATGTACTAGATTCTTAATTGAATTTGCATACCATTTAATGCAGAAAAGACATTAATGGGGGTCCTACTTTCCTATTTTTTGCATACAAGATGCAGAACATGTGTGTCCAATAAAAACATTTATTTCAATAAACAATACCTGATCAGTTCTCTTTTAACATACTTTCTGGTACATCAAGATGACTGGAAACATATATTTACATGGGGAGTTTCCTTAGCATTTTTGGGGAATAATGCAAGCAATGTACAGAACTAATGTTGAAATGGGTGAATAATGCAAGTGCCGAGGTATTCATCCTTTCCAAATTCATGTAATACATTTCTTGAATGGGAGTGGATCAAAATGGCCAACGTCCAAAATGACCCACCTTGACAAAATCTCCCATTTTTTTGAGTACCTAAAAGGTCCACTTTTGACATATGATCCACTGGTATTTCAGTCAATTTTATCAGAACGCACTTTAAAGTTTTCTTACTCTTATTTATTTAAAAAAAAAAAAATAATTTTCTAGAGCTTGGGCCTTGATTTACCCCATATTTGTTTTGGTTACATTCTCTGCATTCCTGTCCCAGTTTCACTTCCTTAAGTGCTAATTTGTTTCCTGCATGTCCTTTTTTCATGATAAATTGGCACTCTTCAAAAAACTCTATGTGTTTGGGTTTTTTAAAAGTTGTCTGATTGTCTTCTGTTGTGCACAAACTACAAATGTGGAAAACTACAGTTCTAGAATGGAGGAATGTCTCCATGAATGTATAATAGAAGACCATCTCTCTTAGTTCACATGACCAAAGTTGAAAAGATTATTACATGTATTAATTTTGTGATCCAAATCACTCATTCTCAGTAATAAGGAACTCTTTGGGTGTGATATCTGGTCAGAAATCAACATAAGAAAAGCTGATTCCTGATAATTGCATATATTATCTGAGCTTAATTTAGCACAAGCTGCGCTGCATCAAAACATCCTGAACCAAAATATACAAAACGGACGTGACATGGTGCAAACTAAGTGTTTTCTATGTTACTGTCGGAGTGTGTTAAATCTGTTGTCAATTACAGAATCAAGTAAATGTCTTTTGAGATATTCAACTTTTCATAAATTACCAAAATACTTTCAAAATTATTTCTATCAATCTTTGGGTAATTTTAAAGTACATGTACTTGTATATGCCCTCACAGACCGATTACAGTTGTCAAAAACAATGTTCAGCAGTAGTTTTCATTAGCATGCAGAGATAGTAAGCTTCACATTCCGTTGAATTGTTAATGGTGGTCTTTAAAGGACAGCCCTTAACATTTTTGTAAACCAGGAAACAGTACGATTACAAATAAATAGAACATGAAATATTATCGATTTTGAGTCCACAAGCAGATCATTTAACTCATAGAAATGGTAACGCAAGTATCAAATTACATGGATATTGTCTAAAGTACTTGTACAAACACCCAAGTGGTCAAATAAATGTCCAAAACGAATAAGCAGTATGCATGCCAAACCGAAATGACAAGACTTGACAATAATATGGTATTTCTCAACCTGAAAATAGGATATTCTATATTTCAGCGTGATGCGAAATTTGATGTTTACTTTCAGAGTGAATGTTTATAAGGTTTATTATCTTAGGAGCTGAAAGTTAGCAATTTTAATGTTGTATTATATGCGAATTGTACATGCTAAAGTTTTTGACGTAGGAACAAATATCATCTTATATCTTTGGGTATTGATTTCCAACACACTATATTGTTAAACATGGTTACAAAGGTAACGTAGGTATACTATCCAGAGATGTTTTTTTTTCCTGCGGGTCAAATTTAACACCAGGTCATTTTCTTGGTTAAATTTGCTTCTTTCTATTTTAAGCTCTTGTTCAGGTTGATCTATCATCTTAAGAGTATCCACTCTTGTTTCCCTGAAATTACTTTGTCTTTGTCTTAGCTCCTTTTCTAATGCGTCATTTGAATTTAGAACAAAAATCATTTATAAAGTCTCTTACCAGTTCTTACTTTCAAACACATGTCCACCAAATATATTTTCTCATTTCTATCTTCGCGTTTCTAGTTGCTTGAATAAATTATTTCCTAACCCCCCCCCCCTTTGTTTTGTAGATATTTATTGCTGAACTTTGCTTTGTTACATCCTCGATAGTCTTGTATAGATTTCGGCTCTTACTTTTCCCATTTAAACCAGAGAAGCATAGATCACATGTATAAATACAAGCAATAACTACCTCACTGTTTGTAACAGAAAATTCAGTTTAGTTCATATCTTTTAATGGGACTTCAATGGTGATACCAATACTGCGAAAAAAATGACTTTTATCCCCAAAAGGTCACACAATCAACAGAGTGGTAAGTTAGCAACAAAGATTTCTTTTATCGAAAAAACTAAAACTCTGTCCTTAGTTCTAAGAGACATTTCATATCTAACGTCTTCACAAATCCTGTTTAAGTTATTTGTGATTTATCAAATATCATTGGCTCATGTAATAAACTAAACACCATACTTTCACATGAAATACCGAATATGGACAATTAAGAAAATTTGAAATTACACTGAAGTAAAATTTATTTATACCTACGTTACCTACCAGTAACGTAGGTATGCATATTTCAGAGGCCAGGTCACATTCTAATGATGGAGAAATGGACATCTTTAAAAACATTTAACAATACAAAATTGTTTAAATAGTACTATACTGGATACCTATAGGATTAATAGAATAAATCAAAGTGTCTTGCCCCCATGATTAAGTAACAGGTGAAAAAACAATTCACTTCAAACAAAATACATTTACACATGCATACATAGCCACCATGCTGTTTTTACAAATGGGTACTACAAATCGAATTATGTCATGGATAATCAAAGCGTTGAAAACACTGGAGTGGCATTTGTCAAGGAAGCCATTGTGTGGAATTTATAATTTGGAAGAAAAAGAGTAATATTATTCAAATGTTGGCTTAAAAGTCAACCTAATAAGCAAATTAATACTTTTTTGGTTGAAAGGAGAGTACTCATGATAAGGTTAGGATTGTGTGTTGGTGGTCTCCCTTTAATGATTTAGGAGGAGTCAAGAGTAATGTCCCTTGAGAGTAGGATGCATGATGGGTAGAGAGAGAAACCGTATAAATATATCGAATGAAATTAAGCTTGTACCTGAAAACTATGATTCTGAGTTATCTTTGGCCGTAAAGATCTAATTCCCAACATTACAACCAACTATTTCGATCTATAAATATTCATGCACAATCAAATGGAGTAGTGCGCAATCATGGGACGAATGACCAGCGACGAACTAGCTTTGGAAGGAAAAAGCCGGGGGCCATGCTGTCAGTACACAAATTTTGTGTATATCATTGCGCCAATATAGAAGGCTATGAGCTGGTGAAGCTATTTTCAATAAAAAAAAAGTATTGCCACGTTTGATGGCCTCACCCAGTGTATTTTGATATGCCATTTCCAATTACATAATGAGTGCGATCGAAAAACTCATTTGTCTGAGAAAAATTGAGTTTAATTGGGTTTATTTCCTTCGGTTCTGCAAAAAATACGATACATGGTCTGCAAAATTCAATATTGAACTCATAGTGGCATTGTCTTCGACAAATGCCACAAAAATGATGTCAGAAGTGGCTGATCGTAACACATCCGCTCTTTTGGTAACATAATGGTAACGTAGCTATCAGTAACATAGGTATTTTCATTATATATTTCATCAGATTATTTATAGGTCATAGTGTTTGTTCAAAATTTATTTTACTCAATAGTGGCCTAGATATGAGGGGTAGAAAGTACTGCTTAAAACATATGAATATGTAAGCTGACAAATGCTATAAGGTATGTAACGTAGATATCTCTAATTTTTATAACCATTCTCCTTGATACATGTAGACACAGAGCAATTGAAATATACACGAAGGACATGGTTGAAAATCCACATATCATCGAAGTATATGTTCAATGATGTTTACAGGCTTCCCGAAAGTTCACAAAAAGTGTCAGACATTCGGTCTGACAAGGCCTGAAAATCTGTCAGACGGAAAAAAAATCTGTCAGACCAAATCAAATTTAACAAAAACAAAGAAAATATAAGAAAGAAGGGTACCAACTGTATCAACTTTATGCATATAATGATATTAAACTATTTCTCCGCTCATTAAGACTTTCAAAAGTTACTGACATTTAACCCCTTACCAAGCAATCACGACTTTTAACAACCTTGAGGAAAAATGCTTTTGAAAACATTATTGGAAAAGGAGAAAATACTAAACAGTACAAGCAAGTCAATTTATTAAATTTGTGCATCCAAAAATAAATGTTTGTACTGCGAAGATGTTGGTCCATTCTAACTTTCTCGCTTTAAAAATCCAGACAGTCTGTGCAGCGCATTTGCACCTTTTTTGAGTCATAAACCAACCATTCTCATTGCTGCTTCCTTTTCTCGATCAATTTTCTCTCCAGTCTCTTTTTCTCACATTCTTTTTTCTTTTCAGCGCGCTCCTCTAACGTTAATTTTCTTTTTTACTAGGTTTAGCGCCTTCGTAACATTTTAACGACGCCATTTTTGTCCAAAACATTGTGATTATGTTTTCAGCGGCTCGGAATAAATGCCGGACAGTCGGATTGATCTGACCTGCAAAATCGTCGGTCCTTGTCAAGATTCGTCGGACCGACGTATTTCGGGAAGTCTGATGTTTAGACAGTGAAAAAAGAATATCTGATTATCTTTTACACAATGTAGATTAAGATTTCTGGCAGCGTAACGTAGACACGCTGAATCTGGCAACAGACCATAAATGCACTGGTGCTCTGCTATGTGCCATTTTTCATCAGTATGGATCTACGAAATAATACATACTGATATGGCTGATGAATTTAAGAATAATAGTGTCCGTATTTGCAACACATGATCATCTAGTAATGAGTTTGCCCCCAGAAATAGCATATCTGGAGTTGCGACAGGTAATGTATGCATCATTTTGTGTCTTTTGAGCTCGCACTTCATGCAGCATTACAGTAGGAACTGGTTTTTAAGTGTTTACATTTAACAGACTACACTCCCTGTTCCTTTATTATTAGTCATTACCACTTCATACTGTTTATACTCAATGTAGAGGGCTGCGACATGGTTTAGTCCAAAATGTTCCCTATTGCTGAGAATGAGCGAAATGAATGCAATGAATCTCAATTTAAAACATGTATGGTAGTTTTAAAAAAAAGGGGAGTCTTTTTGGTAATGGGCGGTTTCAGCGCTGGGCCTTCGGCCGTTTTTTAAGTGGGTTTTTTTTACCCCTACTGTATAATCTTGCATTATCAACCAAGAACTCCATGCAAAATATACTGAGGAGTTTCTTTATATTTACCTTTTTAATCCATAGATTCAGAGGTCAGATACGTTTCCTAATAAGGCCACCAAGCCATTAAAAGAAGAAGAAGAAGGAAAAAAAAATGTCTGTTGTCCTTTATTTTCAAATTCTTACCCCTCCCATGTTATTTGGACGCTACCGATGGCTATTTTGTTTTTGAACAATATTATCAAAATAGATAAATACATGAAAATACTCACACGAATAAGTGGATGAGTAAACACACGTTTTGATTCCGTTGTTTCTTTTTTCTCTTCTGCTTGTTCTGTCATTTTAACGATAGTTTATTAAATACAATATTACAGTTTTGTATATGTATTGGTGGTGACCGGAAGCTTTGGTATCCAGGGAAATGTAGAATGGTTACCTCCCCTTATGGTCCCGGGCTTGTGTGTCCCAAAACCAGTTCGTTCCTAGGCTTGTTCGTCCTACATGATTGCAAGGTACTTTATTGGCCAAAATTATTGTAAAGTTTCGTGAAGAGATGGAAGTTAAGTAACATGTTATACATCAAAATGATTTAATTAAACCAATCCTCGTCTTTATGAGGGTTTGTTTGCTTTTCAAACGTTTTATATCATTAATTAATTGGTTTTGGATCCTTTAAGGCTATGATCTTGCCAATGTCAAATCAGCTATACCTGTGGTAAAAAGAAAACTTTTAGGGACTCAAGAGTGCTCATATTTTCTTTTTTATTTAATTTGTTCCTTACAAAAATCTGTGAAAAAGATCGGCGTGAAAGTTACGTCGATAAAGAGATTAAAGTACATGCAGGCCTATTTGCTAACATGCTCTGAAATGACATCCATTTTGCGAAAAACGTTTTGTGATTGCATTTTTGAGATATGTAATGCTCAAAACGATAAATTTAAAAATATTTTGTTTCATAATCTACATACATAATTACAAACAAAATAGATGGTAATTAAAGTGAGCCACAAGTTAAAAAACTTAGTTACGGCTCTCCCCATCGGTCATTGAAATAAAAATGCTTAATTACATGACAGAAAAATATTTTGGGCAATGTATCTAAATAAAACAAAGATTTGTTACGTGCATATTCCACAGTTTTTTTTTTTTTTTTTTTTTTTCCTATGGAAAGTTTTTTTTTTTAAATTCATTTTATTTTTTATATTTTATTTATTTATTTATTTTTACATTTTTGCTCTCAGATGATAAAATAATGTATAAGGATTAAAAAAAAAAATCTTATTTTGTGGTGCAAAATATAAAGATACAGTTCTTCCAAAGAGAAAATTTTAAACCTTGTCAAAATTACGGAAAATAATTTCAAAGGTAAAAAAGGTTCTTATTGTAGCAAATGCTGCACAAATTAATGATGATTCTACGAAATGAGATGTTTGCTAACAGTGAAACGGATTAATCGAAATAATTAAAGCACTTGACAGATCACTGAAGTTATTAGAAATATATTCTAACGTGTTAACAAAGACATATTTTCTGATAATTTTTCTGCAATAGAAATTTTTCTGCAGACTGATTTTTTGTTAAATTTTACACAAGAATAGTACTTTCCAACATCTCATAAAATATATTATTTAAAAAAAAAAAAGGTATATCAAGCGGTGCATTTTCGAGAGAGGTACAGTGTGTATTTAAGAGTAATTGACAAAATGAGTAACCTCCCTTTAAAATAAAATGTTTCTTTTTTCCATGATGGCATCCCAATCATGTATAAATTTTTCATTTTTCTTCTGCGTCTGTGATTTTCACATTTTTTCAAAGGCAACCAAAAGATAAAAATATTCTATCCCACTTTCATAGTTTCCCAGTGAAACATTACAGAAAAATGCAAATTCAATCAAACAGGTGAGCAGAAAAAAAAATGTGGCACATGCCACAGTCTAAGGAAAAACAGAAGAAAGTGACTATTTACCCGACCGTCGTGTACGCACTGAAGAAAATTCATATTGCGAGTACGACTGTCGTGTACTCAATGAAGGAAAACTTCTTGGGTGCCCGACTGTCGTGTACTCAATGAAGGAAAACTCGTTGGGTGCCCGACGGTCGTGCACGGACTGATGAAATTTCGTCTTGGGGGCACGATGACGTGCCCGCTATTTCCGATTTCTTCATTCAGTACACGATGTGGTCGTGTACGCACTGAAGAACTGGAGTCTTACGTACACGTATTAATGGATTGGACCAAAACGCAGACTGCTATGTGAACCAGCACGGCGTAAACCGTCTCAGTGGAGCAATAGTCATTTATACAGTGTGTCATGCCCGAAGGGTCGTATTATGTTATACACCCGGTCGTCCGGTCGTCCGTCTGTCCGTTAGCAGTTATTTGTGTGCGCAACTCCTACAATTTCCATCGGAATTAGATCTACTTCAAACTTGCCACAATGAATCCCCATGATGTCTAGTTGTGCATGTGACTCTCAAAATTTGGATTGTTGTTTATATTCTGAAATTATCTACCCTTGACGCTGTATAAATGACTATTGCCGTGTGCTCCAATGAGACTGTCTACGCCGTGCCGATTCACGTAAAAGTCTGCGTTTTGGCCCAACCCATTTACACGTGTACGTAAGACTCCAGTTCTTCAGTGCGTACACGACCGCGTCGTGTACTCAATGAAGAAATCGGAAATTGCGGGCACGTAATCGTGCCCCCAAGACGAAATTTCATCAGTCCGTGCACGACCGTCGGGCACCCAACGAGTTTTCCTTCATTGAGTACACGACAGTCGGACTCGCAGTATGAAATTTCTTCAGTGTGTACACGACTGTCGGGTAAATATCATCGGCCAAAACAGAATACCCAATGAGCCTAAACTGTTCGTTGTTTAGGGAAATAGTTCACTCGTTATCTCAAGCCGGCAACTTGAAAAATAAAGTTCTGAATGCAAATAATGGATTATAAAAATGAATTCCATTCAGGTCTGACATGTGTATCCAAATGAAAGCAATATGACAAGGGGTGACATTGCTTGTTTATGAGCATTTTCTCCCTTTGTCACCATATTTCCCAAGGTGGTCTGTAAGGCTAATGAAGTTGTCTGTAGATGGTAATGTAAAATTTTAACTCTATCCACACAACCGTATGTTCTAAGGACCTACCCCCGATTCGGGGACTAGCTCCGATGTTATTTCTGTGATTGTTTCTCCGCGGAGACCCAATCACAAAAATAACATCGGAGCAATCCTTCAGACTGAAGGTACTAAGGACCCTGATCAATGATCAAAGTTCTTGAAAACATTGGCGGAAAAGAAGAAAAGACTGCTGACCTCTAGGTACAAGATTGTTCAGATTATAGCACTGGGGTCAAAATTGGCCCGCCTCGAGAATCAGTTAACCCTTTACCACACAGTCTTGATGACACAGGCTTTTGAAAACATTAAATGGTAATTTAAAGGAGAAAATAGCTAGCAGTCGACTCCGGGGAGAAAATGCAAAAAGTGAGGACAAAACTAGTAAAAACATAAAAGTTAATTATGCCTGGGTACAAGATGACCACCGTAGAGTCATTTGCTACACACTATATGTAGGAGTACAAAATACTTGCATTTTTTTTAGCTCACCTGAGCACGAAGTGCTCAAGGTGAGCTTTTGTGATCGTGCTGTGTCCGGCGTCCGGCGTCCGTCGTGCGTCGTCCGTCGTCAACTTTTACCCAGTCTACCCTCAAGAGGCTCAAGAGGTCAGATACTCATGAAACTTGGTCAGAATGTTTGACTTGATGATATCTCGGACGAGTTCGAAAATGGGTCACTTCGGGTCAAAAACTAGGTCACCAGGTCAAATCTTAGAAAAACCTTGTGTACGCTCTAGAGGCCACATTTTCAGTCCAATACTCTTGAAACTTGGTCAGAATGTTTGTCTTGATGATTTCTCGGACAATTTTGAAAATGGGTCATGTTGGGTCAAAAACTAGGTCACTAGGTCAAATCTTAGAAAAACCTTGTGTACGCTCTAGAGGCCACATTTTTAGTCAGATACTAATGAAACTTGGTCAGAATGTTTGTCTTGATGATATCTCGGACGAGTTAGAAAATGGGTCATGTCAGGTCAAAAACTAGGTCACTAGGGCAAATCTTAGAAAAACTTTGTGTACGCTCATTAGGCCACATTTTCATTCAGATTCTCATGAAACTTGGTCAGAATGTTTGTCTTGATGATGTCTCGTACGAGTTGGAAAATGGGTCATGCTGGGCCAAAAACTAGGTCATTAGGTCAAATCATAGAAAAATATTGTGCACACTCCAGAGGCTACATTTTCAGTCCAATACTCTTGAAATTTGGTCAGAATTTTTGTCTTGATTATATCTTGTACGAGTTTGAAAATGGGTCATGTCTGGTCAAAAAGTATGTCACTAGGTCATATCTTAGAAAAACCTTGTGTACGCTCTAGAGGCCACATTTTTGGTCCAAAACTCTTGAAATTTGGCGAGAATGTTTGTCTTGATGATATCTCGGACAAGTTTGAAAATGGGTCATGTCGGGCAAAAAACTAGGTCACCAGGTCAGATCTTAGAAAAACCTTGTGTACACTCTAGAGGTCACATTTTCAGTCCAAATTTCTTAAAAGTTGGTCAGAATGTTTGACTTGATGATATCTCGGAAGAGTTAAAAAATCGTTCATGTTTGGTCAAAAACTATGTCACTAGGTCAAATATTAGAAAAACCTTTTGTATGCTCTAGAGGCCACATTTTCAGTCCAAAACTCATGAAACTTGGTCAGATTGTTTGTCTTGATGACATCTCACATGACTTCGAAAATCGATTATGTTGGGTCAAAAACTAGATCATTAGGTCAAATCTTAGAAAAAGCCTGTGTATGCTCTATAGGCCATATTTTCTGTCCAATACTTATGAAAGGTGGCCAGGATCTTTGTTTTGATAATATCTGCAATGGGAAAATTGGCTATGGTTGGCTAAAAAGTAGGTCACTGAGAGAAATTCTAGAAAAAGCTTGTGTACATGCTAGAGGCCAAATTTTCAGTCCAATAATTATAAAAGCTTAGTAGAATGTTTGTCATGATATCTCAAAAGAGATTGAAAATGGGTCATGTTTGGTCAAAAGACTCAGGTGAGCGACTTCAGGGCCATCATGGCCCTCTTGTTTAATAAAAAAATGTCAAAAGCATGGCAAGATACGAAATGACAAGATTGAAGTGATTTCGTACTCATCAGAGAGAGATAAAATGAAAAAAGGATATTTAATGACCTGGATACGAAATGGTTGCAACTAGATCAGTACGAAATTCCCAAAGATGTAGACCTGTACGAAATGACAAAAAATCGTACGAATTGACTTAGGTACGAAATGACTGAATAAAACGGGCAACCAGTCTCAAAAATGTCTGCGCCCATGGACCGAACAAATATCTCCTGACAGTTCAAAACAAAACTATAAAAAACAAAGTTCAATTAGTTATGGCACTAGAATGCGAAGTCAGAGCGCACGTTAGACAGATTCAAACTGCAGTTGTAGGTGCAAAGAATGACCAAGATTTAATAAAGGTTTTGAAAGAGATTCACACATTCTTCCAACTGAAATCTTGTAAAGGAAACCTAAACGAAAACTTGGTCGATGTAGAATTGAGGGATAAAAGTAGGATTTTTATGCGTAACCATTACACAAACATTGCACACTGTCTCCTAGAGTCCATCTCAATAGAAACAGTTGGTAAACTGTATAAAGCTGACTACTCCAAATATTTTCTTGGCTACTTTCTCGATGGAAGCAGAGAAGATGCATTTCTCGTGTTAACACAAGTTATTTATCAGTCAAGGTGTGTATTGATAGTGTTAAGAAAACATATTTATAAGTCTTAGAGTGTGTTAATATCTGACAGGGTAAAATAAGATCACTTCAGAAGGGAGAATAGTACGTTGAAGAAAGTCGGTTACTCCAGGTACCATACTGTAACCTTAACCTCAAAGGCTAGGGGTATGGTACCGTACACGGCAAAAAATGTTTTCAATACCAAACAAACAATGACTTTTGATGATGTTTTTTTTTAAGACTGTCATTTTCCACAGTAAGTAACGAAGTTCATAATTTGTATGACTAAAATATTGATATTTGTTAACTTCAATACAACACAAACAAAAGAATCTTGAAAACTTTTTATTCATCATTTATTTAAAAATCACACAAAGAAATTTGTTCACCTGTTTTTCACTTTTGACCCCCTAATACATGAATAGCGGTTCAAAAACGAACAACAAAATTTTACATGTGGAGAAAACACTGGTTTAAACTCTCATAATTTCACAAATTGATGACAAAACTAGAATTTGAACATAGCTGTTGCTTGCATTTAATAACCATTCATTTCAAATACAGATATTTAAATGCTAAACATAAGAAAAAAAGTTTAATGCATCTTTTACTCAATACACAAAAGTTCACGTCTTCCCCCCCCCCCCACCCCCCCTCCAAAATAAACCCAAAGTGGCTTCTAGACATGATTAATTTTGTTAGATATATTTTTAGATTTTTTTGTCATAAATGACTTCAAAGAGCACTTCAGGTAATGCATCTTTAGACAGAAGAAACAAAGCGCTGTTGCTTTTTGCACAGACTTGAGATGTTATGGTGCACATAAACATCCAAATACCCTGTCAAGGATATATTTTATTATTTGGGCCACATTTAATTTGTTGTCTGCAAGAGCTTTCAATATGGATGAGGCTTAAATTTTGTTATATGGTAAAGAGTTAAACCACTATGATTGGTAGTTTAAAACATGTAAATGTGAAAAGATCCAGGCATTTCTCAAGATTCTGTTTGTATGGAAACAAAGATTATTTGAGAAATCATTTTAAATCATGATTTAGCCAAATTGTTACGGAAGTCATTGAAGAAGAATAAAACATCTTTACTTTCAGGGTTACAAGTTGAACAAATGTGTATTGATGCTGTTTGTATGGAAATAACAATTGTTTGACAAATCATTTTAAATCAAGATTTAGCAAATTGCTGAGATCATTAAGGATGAATAAAACTTCTTATATTTCAGTCAGGGCTACAAGTTGAACAAGTGTGTATTGATACTAGAACAGTTTCTGACAAAACGTTGCTATGTTGAGATTCTACAAGAACAGACAGGATTAAACAAAGATGAGGATATAGCTCTTGTGCAGTGGAAAGAAGATGGGCGAGCATTTTTGTGGGATTCTCTTATCCTCGAAATGGGAGCTTTACCAGATAAAATGGCAAGCAAACTGAAAACAGAGGTATGGTAGGTAGTTAAATCTTTACTACACAATCTCAAGGTGTAACAACCCAGGGGATGGAGGCTTTTGAAATCATTGTGGGAAAAGGAGAAAATGCTGGTAACAAAATGCTGGTAACCAACACTTACTCCTTTTCCTACAATGTTTTCTAACCTTACAGAGAAAAATCCAATTATTTGGGCCATGATGAATTTGTCGTCTGCAAATGCATTCAATTTGACTGGTCTAACATTTTGTTTTTTGGTAAAAGAGTAAGGTAGTTTTCACTTAAATATTTCTTATAAATGATTAAAAGCAGACACACCTTTATCAGGAATCGTAAAACAAACCTTTGTTTTTATGACCTTGAGGAAGTAGGCTTTTAAAAGAGAAAATTCTAGTTCCCATCATTTTCTCATAGTATTTTCTTTCCTTTCAAAGACAAATATCATAATTTGAGCCAAATTTAATTTAGCACCTACAAATACTTTCAAGATAGACAAACCTAAGCTATTGCTGTCTAGTAGAGGGTTAAGAAAGATAGGTATGTACATGTTTTGCAAAACCTGTTAAAATGTAGCATAGTTCTGACCAAACTGCTGTAGTTTCACTGTCATGAATTTCATTAATTTTAAAAGTAAGTCTAAATTGTAGTGACTGCCTACCTCTGCTTAATGTTATTAAGTGAAAATGATACTGACGATGCTGCTGCTGCTGCTTGATGGTGATGTAGTTAATTCTCAAAATTTGAGAAGAACAGTAATACTAGCCATAAATTCTCAATGTTACTATTGCTCCATTACATTCTTGGAACTTTTCTTAAACTCATCTAACATCATGAACAAATAGCAGACCTCTCTAAAGCATCCATCTAAAATATAAATAATCAACATGGATTAAGGATTTATACCTACATGATTACAGGTGAAAAATCTATTGAAAGAAATTAGCCACCTCTCTGATTAGAAAACATAATAATGAGGTTTTACATGTAATAGTTTGTTTCAGGAGGAAATGATATAGCTTTTTATCACATAGCCTCCCTTGTTTTCAATGTAATGATTGATACCTATAAAAACTTTTCTAATCTGACTCATTTGAAATAAGCGTTATGTGAAATCATTTTATATTTCTGTCAGACAAGTGAATCAGGTATTATTTATAGAGAATACCACATGTACATGTATAGTTTTTCAAATATTGGGTGAGATATTGTTATATGATAAAAAGAATCTGGCATTTGTTGGCTTTTGAGGTAACATTTTGTTAAACTAATCCACAAAAAATATAAATAGATGCTATTGAGCTCACCAGAGGATCGCTTAATTATTTTTTTTTCTAGACTCATTTAATAGAATTTTATCTCAAATGCCAACTTATGTCTTATCATATCTTATACTAAATTAGCAGTAAGCACTGCTTGTGAATTTCAGTGAGATATTTTTACCCAAGTATTACATCCCTCTTGTGATTGCTGACATATTGAGGACACTGACGACTGTCAACAAATTCATCCGTTTATCTAAGGACTGCAGTTTAGAATTCATCAGTCGACTTGTTGGCAAACTTTGTTCCTGTGGCTATGCTGGTAAGTGCATAACTGTTATTTCACCTCCAAATTTTTCATATCAATTTCAAATATTTGTAGTCTTTATTTTTACGATATGTTATTAGTACTTCTACTTTTATATGTTGAGATGTTAAGAAATGGACTGAACGACAGAAATTAATGTGTGAAGAAACAAGGAAACAACAGGTTCAAGTCCAAACTACCATGAATGTGCTACAGATTGGTGTTTTCTACACGATTGCCATTAAAGATTTCTTAATCAATACCAAAAAACTTAGTGTTTTCATGACCTGTAAGTAGAAGGCTTTTGAAAACTTTTAAGAAAAAATTCTCCCCCAATGTTTACAAATTTCTCCCCCAATGTTTTCAACCCTTTCAGAGAAAAATTTCGTTTGTATGTTTTGTAACGGACAGTGCTTTCAGTCGTTTGAATTTATTGGTTATATGTATGAGTGATTTTACTTGACTTTATACTAGAACCATAGGCCTCTGAAACTCCATTGGTCTATCAAGGGATAACGAAATTTTCATTATCGGACACTGTTACTATAAATAGCACATTGGTGATTCCCTCTTTATCTTATACAGTAAGACAATGTGTGCAACGAAATTGAAGAAATTTTGAACCCCGCCCCCTTTCAGAGATAATATTTAAATGAAAATGGATAAATGAACCTAGTAACTGGTGCATAAATAATTTTTCTTCTCTACCCTGACCTTCAAAAGTTCCAAACGGCTCTTGCCATCAAGCAATAGCTCTCATCTAAAAAGATTTCGAAGCTTTCATATTTTCCGGATCACCATGTGCTGATGTCACACGATTTATAATCCTGCAGTGAATAATATACCTGTGCTTGTTAACTCTATACCAGACAAGAAAATTTGAGACTTGTCTGCCTTTGCAGACAGTGACTAGAATATGGCTTAGGATAGGATTTGTCTCGGAAACATTACATTGTGGGAAAAGGAGAAAAAGCTGGTTATCAGTGTTTTCAACAACAGATTACAATTGCAGATATAAGTATATCGTTTGCGGACTTTTTTAGGTACGATTGCAGACAGTTTTTGTTATCAGTTGCAGACTCCAATTTTTATAACTTTTGAGTGTAATTAATAATATTAACCTCTTCCGTCAGCTAGATTTAAGTTTATACATGTAAGTGATGGAAGTAGGATCTTAAGAAGGATAATGTATGTTGAAGACAAAAGATCTCTTAAATTTTTTTACACAGTACTGAATCGGTCCCCAATAATGATTTTTTTTAAGATAAAATATCGAATTAAGTTTATTTTTACCATCCATTTCTTCATAGAGTTTCTTCAGTCCTTCTATTTTTTCAATTTCTTTTCGGTCAGTGTTTCCAGGTTGTTTAAGGGTTCTTTTTTTTTTTTGTAGCTCCCTGCACTTTTTTCAAGACTACTATCTGATTTAAATGTTTAAATATCTTGATTTATGCGAGGTCCATCAGTGTAATTAACACCTTCAGTAGATCCGCAATCAATACCAACATTTTATCTGCAATTGTAGGAATGAAAATGTAGCAAAAATCCGCAAATGTAATCAGCCCGTTTTCAGAAGCCTACCTTCTTTTGGTTATAGAAATATGGGGTTATTTGTGGAAGGGTTGAGATAAATGTGTTCATAATAGTAAACTTTATTAATGAGAAAGTGGATCATTTACAGAAACATTTTGGGACATGATGCTGAAACAGATCTCTGGTTTAGTGCGTAGGGACTTTATCTGGAGTCGTATTTTTGAGACAGTTATAACAGGAGTACCGGACAGATGTATGGAGAGTGTCCTGGCCCCGTTGGTCAGACAATTACCATGGTAAGGGGTCACTAGGGATAAACTTAATTTATGCTGTATCTACAAGCATTCACTAAGACTATCTTTTTACTTTATAATCCAGGCCCTGAAAATTTTTAACCCTTTACCAAACAACAAAATTGTAAACTGGCATAATTTCAAAGCATTTGCAGACAACAAATTGAATGTGGCTCAAAGGATGGAAGTTTTGAGTCAAAGGACAGAAAAAATTGTTAGAAAAGGAGAAAATGCTGCTTACAAGTATTTCCCCCTATATCCACAATCTTTTCCAAAGCCTTCTCTGTCAGGGTCTTTAAAACTCGGGATTTTCTGGTTTAGGCTTAAACTTTGGTAGATTGTTAATAGCATTAATTTTGTCACCTAAATTTGAGTGTTTCCTTTGGACTAACCTTTCAAAATGTTAATTATTTGGCTAAGGTTTCCTTATCTTGATGAAACTTGGTCAGATTGTTAGTCTTTGCAATATCTGAAAGAAAAAATGCAATACTGTCAATTATTAATATCAAATGTAGATGCTAACTTGATTTTATCGATCTCAGAGGGAAGCAATTTTAGGCCATAAGGATTATCTTGTTTACATGCTTGCTTTTTACACACCAACTCTGCTTCTTGTTTATTTCTTTACAAGACAACAAACCTTGTGAAAAAAAGAGAAAATGCTGGTTACCAGCATTTTCTCTTTTTCCCACAATATTTTCAAAAGCTTTCTTTCTTCAGGGTTGTTCAAACTTGGAATTTGTTGTAAAGAGTTAAGCCTTGGTCACACCGAGCTAACGGACGAGTAACGGATAAAAAATCATTTCATCCGTTCGTGTCCGTTCGTATCCGTTTTATGTCCGTTTCTTATCCGATGAATCCGCTCCTTGTCCGGCGATGTCCGTTCCATCCGTTGGGAAGTTTTGAGCATGTTCAAAAATTTCCACCGGACAAAACAGACAGAGACATGCAAATGATAGACTTTGGATGCATCTGACAATTTATACCCTCGGCATGTCACGTGACCGGTATGTTCCTCGTACG
Organism: Hippopus hippopus; assembly: GCA_946811185.2. Lineage (NCBI taxonomy): Eukaryota > Metazoa > Mollusca > Bivalvia > Cardiida > Cardiidae > Hippopus > Hippopus hippopus. The sequence goes on from OX328096.1 coordinate 14,557,013, forward strand.
TTGGTGTTCGGTACATTTCCGTTCATCGTACGTTGGAAGGACGTTTTGCCCGGTTCTCATGCGTTGCACTTCCGTTTTATCCGGTAGAAGTCCCTTACTCATACGGTGATATCCGTTAATAGACCATTTATTATCCAGTACATATCCGGTAAATGTGCGTTTTTTTCCGTTACATGTGCGGTACTCATGCGGTCATTGTGTGGCTTCTTCGCTCCACACACCGATCGCGTGAGCCTCGAGCGGCAGAGGAGATGAATTTTTGTCACCGGATAACCAAATTCTGCATGTTTTTGTCCGTTTTCCCCCCGTTACATATCCGTTAGCCGGTCTGACCAAGCCTTTACATGCTTATGTTTTACACAAAATCTTAGCTTTTCCTTACAGCACCGGATAAACCCATCAGGCATTTTCATTCTAGACATTAGACCCTAACAAGACCAATTCAGGGACAATTTTTGTCAAGAATGTTTCAGCAAAGTGGACTGTGAAGGTCAAAAATCAGACTTCCTGTTTTGTGCAGTCTGATCTTGATCTACACTGGCTGCAAAGGCAAATAAATTGGTGGAAGGTGCTTTATTTGTTAAGTTTCTCTCCTTGATTTCAGGTATGGATTGATGGATAGATGTCTGGGAAATGTTGTGATGTATAAACAAAAGTTACGACTGATCTTGTGCACCAAGCTTATCTTTCACAGATATTATAAATCAGCGAGTAGAGTTTTATCTTAATCTTTAACCAGCTTAGTAACTTATATGAAACTTTCAAGCAATAGTAAAAACTAGAATAAAGCTATTTCAAACTTATTTTTTTGAGAAAAATATCTCCTTGTTGGACAGTGTAGATCATAGATCAAACTGCACGTTCTGTGCAGTCTGATCTTGATTTACACTATCTGCACAAGGTCAGCGAGTCGCGCTTAGCAGCCTAAGGGTTAGACCAGTATTCAGTAGATATTCAGACTCAATTTTAAAGATATTATGGGTGACAACATCATGCTGTATTTTTAACATTGTAGATCTAAGTCAGACTGCATTGCTTCAGTATGATAGCAATCTGCTTTATCTGCAAAAGCAATTAAAATTGCATTTGGAGGTTAAAAAGTTAGACTGCTTGTCAGCTGCGTTTAAGTTAAAAGACAATACTTGACTCTAAGGAAAAAGTTTTTGTCCTTCAGGCCAAATTCCACCAGCTACTGGTATACTTTATCGAAGTGTAATTATTAACCCTTTACCACACAATGACGACTTTTAATGCCCCCTGAAAGAGAAGGCTTTTGAAAACATTGTGGGAAAAGGAGAAAATGCTGGTTACCAGCATTTTCTCCTTTTCCCACAATGTTTTCTACCCTATCAAAGAAAAATCATTTCATATGAGCCACATTAAAACTGTCATCTACAAATGCTTTTAATTTGGACAGGTCTAAAATTTTGTCGTGTGGTAAAGGGTTAACTCCATGATTGATTAGGTATAGAACTGGTAAAAGTTCTTTCACTGAAAATATGAACCTTCAGAATTGAACCATGCTTTGTGAAAAAGGGGCTGACTACATCTGCAAAAAGTATTGACCACATCAGCCTGTGCAGTCTGCGCAGGCTGATGTGGGTGGAAAGTTTTTGCCATTGGAAATTTTCTGCATGTCCAAGGACTGTTCTGCATCATGAACGAGTCAGTTGATTGACAAAAGGGATGTCATGCATCCATGATTATGTGATGACTTGCTTAGTATAATGCATCATGGATATCCCTAAAGTTGATAAACATTTGTTTGCCAGAGCATGGCAAAGATTTATGTGCATACATTACTAACTATTGAAACAAATTTGAAAACATTCTTGTGCAATAGGGATAATCAGCATGAATTGTGGTTTGATATACAACTATGAGTAAAAACGTCGCGGTAAAAAGACTTTCTTTGCCAGCTCAATGCTCAGCTCTCTTTCCAAGTCACTGGCTGCTTTCAACCGTAAACTGAATAAGGTCAAAGTGAGAGAGAGAAAATTCCTGTTGCTTTGACTGCTATAATTTTTGACAGACAGTTTTGAGGAGTCATGATTTAAGTATTCAGCCATGGATTACCAGCTAATGAGCTTATAAGCTTGCATACTAGTGATGTAATCTGTATAAAAATTGTCAAAGTGTAGATTCTGAAGAGAATATGTCAAAATGGTCTGTATGAAGGATTTACATAATAAATGAGCCATGCTTTGTGAAAAGGAGGCTTAATGTATTTGCAAAATAAATTGACCCAGGTCAGCTCACGCAGGCTGACCTGGGCCAAAACCTTTCACTATCAGTCAACTTTCTGCATCTCCAGTGACCATTCTACCTCAGAATTCAGCTGGTTGTTTGACAAATTGGATCTTATGGATCCATACTTATGTGATGACTTGCTTGGTACAATGCATTACAGAGATACATTAAGCCCCCGCTTTGCCAGAGCATGGCACAAATATAAGATTCAGATTTTCAGAAATACAACAGACTTTCTTTGTTGCAGGAGCTTGTATTACAAAATATTATTGGTTACTTAGCAACAGTACCAACTCGTCAGCATCTGTTTATCAAGGTGAGTGACTTCATTTTGTTTACTCACAATGTCCTGAAACAATTTTGCAGCAGAAAACTTTGAAAATGTCCTTTAATCCTTAACCACACAATCCTGACTTTTAATGATTCTGAGAAAGAAGCCTTTTGAAAACATTGTGGGAAAAGGAGAAAATGCTGATAACCAGCATTTTCTCCTTTTTTCACAATGTTTTCTATCGTTTCAAAGACAAATTTGATCATTTGAGCCTCAATTAATTTGTTGTCTGCAAAAGCTTTTAATTTGGACGAGTCAAAAAAGTTGTGGTTTGGTAAAGAGTATTGGCATTCAACATAAATTAACACAATCCCAAGTTTTGCAACCTTAAGGAATAAGACTTTGGAAAACATATTGGCTAAAGGAAGAAAATTCTGGTTACCAGCAATTTCTTGTTTTCCTACAATGTTTTCTAACCTTTCTCAGACAATTTCCCCCCATGAGCCACATTTAATTTGTTATCTGCTCTGACTTCACGATTTTGTTGTTTGATGAAGAGCTTAGGATGAATACACAAGAATGTGTAAAAACATGGTGTCAGAAGAAAAGAATTTTAAGATGAAGCTTTCAAACTGAAACAACTGTTTAAAAGTTAGCAGCTGTAACACACTATTAGTTGTCTGCAGGAGATATTTTGCTGTGTATTAACCCTTTACAATATATTCCTTGGTTTTAACAACCCATGGAAGAAGCCTTTTCAAAACACTGTGGTCACCAGCATTTTCTCCTTTCCCCACACTGCTTTCTGCCCTTTCAAAAACATATTTGATCATTTGAGCCACATTTAATTCGTCGTCTGCAATTGCTTTCTGTTTGGATGAGACAAAAATTTTGTCATCTGGTGAAGAGTTTTAACATAGGAAAAACAAGGGTAACTTTCACTCATGTACAATATTGCTCTGCTTTCTGTTTTCCAGCTTCTAATGGAAACGCTTCAAGTGTGGGGAGATTCCAGTGCACTGGGTCACATATCTCATGAACAGCACATCTACTTGACAAAGGCCATTTTGATCTGTATGGGCTTTCTCTCAGATAAACAGATCCAGGAAAATAAAGATGGTATTGTGAAATTATTTAACTCTGTACCAAATAATACTGAGTTTAACAAACCCCTTCCCCTTCCCACAATGTCTTCTTTTGAAGACATTGTGGGAACATGAGAAAATGCTGGTAACCAGCATTTTCTCCATTTCCCACAATGTTTTCTACCCTTTTAAAGATAAATATGATTATTTGTACCACTTTTTTCTTTGTAGCCTGCAAATACTTTTGATTTTAATTTTGTAAGGCTGCAAATAGTTAAATCCTTACCAGATGACAAAACTTTAGATTTGGCCATGTGTAAAGAATTTGCAGACTACAAATTAAGTGTGGCTCAAATGGTGAGGTTTGGCTTTGAAAGGGTAGAAAATACTGTGGGACAAAGAGAAAATGCTGGATACTAAATTTTTTCTCCTCTGGTTTGTTAAAAAAAAAGGATTCTGTAACCCTATACCTCACAATCCAGAGTTTTTACAACCCTGAGAAAGAGGCCTAAAAGTTTGAAAACATTGAGGGAAGAGGCAAAAATGCTGCTTACCAATATTTTTCCCTTCTCCCATAACATTTTCTAGTCTGTCTGATACATACCCAATCATTTGTGCCATCTTTATTTTGTTGTCTGCAAGTGGTTTCAAATTGGACCAGTTTAAAATATTATTGTGTGTTGTAGAGTTTATCAAGGTAAAACAATACCTGAGCTAATGGCTTGGTACAAACAGCTGCTCTTGTTTTTTCAATATTTTATATATTGTTGACAATCAATATTTTTCTCTTTTTCCAATGTTTATCCTCTTTTTTGTAATTTTTAATAATTTTTAGAAGTTCCAGAATAGCCTTGCAGCTTTACAATAGTGGGTAAATAACAGTGTTATTATAAAAATATCTTTTCATGTCTAGGTATGAAAAGTGATTGCTCCTATATGAAATGCAGTTTTTCTAGTATGAATTGTTGAAATTTTCTGCATATACTTTTTTAAAGAATTTTTTCAAAATTTGTTTCAGAAATTTTACGCCTGCTTATGCCCGGAGTTCAGGCTCATGTTGGTTTGACTGATGTTAAATTACGTCGACTTGGAATGGTAGTTGGTGAGATTGTAACACAGACAGTTGACACTGAGGGTCCATCATTGAAATTTGAGGTATTATTCCACAAACTGCCCATCTCAGTTTTATTTGCTATAGTAGACAGTGTAGGTTGAGATCAGACATCACAGAAAGTGTATTATGATCTTTGATTTGTTTGTGTTATTTGATATTTACTAAAGTATTCTGACCAAACACAGCCTTAAAATTTCTACATTCGTAAATATAGTGGTCATTCTTAGTATCAGACTCCTAGTTTCAGTTTTGTTTCATATTTCCAGGTGAAGCACACTTGATTAAATAGATGACATTAGTAAGCATTATAACAAGGGAGCTACTGCTAACACTGATTGTTATTTAACCCTTTACCATACAATCCTGACTTTTAGCGACCCTGAGGAATGAGGCCTTTGAAAACACTGTGGGAAAAGGAGAAAATGCTGGTAACCAGCATTTTCTTCTTTTCCCACAACGTTTTCTAGCCTTTCGAAAACAAATTTCATTGTTTGAGGCATGTTTTGTTTCTCCTCTACAAATACTTTCAATGTGGATGTGTCTTAGCTTTTGTTGTGTGGTAAAGGGTTAATATCCATCATACAATTTGAGGGATTAGCCCTCGGAGAGCTTAGCTCTGTTTCAAACTGCACAATGTTAGACTTGTCCAAGTAGGGAGCAACTGCAAGTGACAAAGTTAGTGCAAAGGATGAGATATATTAGGCCAAAATGTTTGAGGTATGAAAAACCCTGTGATGGAAAACAATGCAAACCCTGACAACACAATCCCAACTTTGAGAAAAAAAGCTTTTGAAAGCATTGTGTTTAAAGGAGAAAATACTTGTAACCAGCATCTTCTCCTTTTCCCACAATGTTTTCTACTACTTCCAAATTAAATTTCAATTTTTGAGTCACATTTATTTTGTCATCTGCAAATGCTTTCAATTTGGACTGGCTGGTGAAGATCAAGATTAAACTTTTTTTTGTGCAGTCTGATTCAAGACTGAAGATGTTTTTTAGGTTTGTTTGATGGTCAAAGGGATACAAATTATTAAATCAATCATATGATATTTTGCCAGTATGATGAGGATGAGGAGATTGTCCATCTCAAGAAACTCACAACTATTCCACCTGATCCTTTCACAGACGAGGTTACAAAGTAAGTTTCAGTATCTGTATAAATCTGTTATATTATAATATTCTGTATTACTTTATTGCGGTAGTCAGAGATAAGGTAGCTGAGCACAGTCTGTAACCCATAGGGCTTTGAACCAGGGGGTTGCTGTTTTGAATTCCGACCTCAGCCTATTTCTCTCCTAGGATTAAAGATAGTCATTGCAACAGAATTCATTCTTCTCTCAATGCTGATCTATGTTTTGTCATTGGTTATGTTGAAAAGCAGCCAGTAGCTAGGGAAGAACATTGTGCAAAGTACTGGAAAAAGAGATTCCAAAAAAGCATGTAAAGATGCATTGGCTGCCATGGTATAACTGAAAACTGTTGAAAACATTGTTAAACACAATACAAACAGATCAATATTTGAGATCTACTGGCATCATGTATCACAGAGATACATTAAACCCACTTTTCCCAGAGCATTGCTCACCTATACTGCATCATGTATGCTATGTAAAGAAACCTCTAAGAGTTTTATTTAGATGATGTTCTGATGGGAGAACATGATAAGATGAGATTATTATGAGGACAGATTCTGATACTGTATTATGTATGTTTTATTTTAGAGATCTTTCAGCCATTTCGTTAGATGAGGTTCTGTTCGGAGAACATGACACAATGCCAGATACTGATGGAGATATTGTAACACTGATGAAACAAGATCCACCCAAAAACAAAGAAGATACTACAGATATGCCAGAGGTTTATTCCCCTGAAGCTCCATCAGATTTAGACAGGTAATATTCAGATAATAACTGTATTTGCATGTATTTTACCTGTTACTTCTTTACCAAATGGCAAAATGTTGGACTGGTCCGAACTGAAAGCATTTGCAGACAACAAACTGAATGTGGCTTAAATGATGATTTCTGTCTTTAATAGGGTAGAAAACATTGTGTGAAAAGGAGAAAATGCTGGGCACCAGCATTTTCTCCTATTCTAACAATGTTTTCAAAAGGCCTCTTATTCAGGGTTGTTAAATCTCAGGATTGTATAGTAAAGGCTTAAGAGGATGCAAGGAATATTTTTGTAACTGTATCTGATTCTCTATTTGTTAAAAGTAATTGATATTTAAACTATGATAACTGTGCTCTCTGTCATAGCTCAATTGTTGTCTGTGTGGTTTTCATCTTGCAAAAACTTTGACATTTTTAAATATCTCTCTAATCATTTAAGATATTTACTTCAAAAGCAGACAAGTTGTTAACTATCAAAAGGAAAATGCACACAACAATGGCAGATAAGCATCAAAGTATTATTGACACACTTATGCCCTTATATCAACTGAAAATTTTCACTGAAAATAGAGCAACTGCAGCTGAGCATTGGTTGGTACCCATATGCAATGCTTTTGTTTTTTTTTTTACCTTGACTCATCTTTCCTTTATTTTCAGTGATGATGACCTTGAACCTTATGATATGTCTGATGATGTGGTAAAACAAAAAGTTAAACAGCCAAAGTATATCAGAGACTGTATGGAAGGTAAATCCCACTTAATAAAAATGACTGTGATATAGAGAAAATGACTCTGTACTTTAACCTTTTATCCAACAAGCAATACGTAGTCTACACTATCTTATACATGGACTTCTGTTGGAAAAATAGGTCAAAGTTGAAACATACAGATCTTGGATTAAGGGACGGGCAAGGAAACATTGTGACAACTGGAGGAATGGCTAATTTTAGGCAGCATTTCTAGTTTCACAATGTTTTTTGAAGCTTTTGAAAAAGGCTTAACCCTTTACCACACAATGACGCCTTTTAATGCCCCTGAAGAAGAGGCCTTTTGAATACATTGTGAGAAAAGGAGAAAATGCTGGTAACCAGCATTTTCTCCGTTTCCCACAAAGTTCTCTACCCCATCAAAGAAAAGTTGTGTCATTTGAGCCACTATGAAATTGTGGCAGATGCTTTCAATTTGGATAGGTCTTAAATTTTGCCGTGTGGTAAAGGGTTAAAGGATACTTGTGTGGAGAAATAGGTTTTTACCAAACAGCAAAATTTTAAAGTTTTTGAAAGCATTTGCAGACAACAAATTAATGTGACTTAAATGATTGGATATGTCTTTGAAAGGGTAGAAAACATTGTTGGAAAAGGAAAAAGAAGTAAAGGAAATTTAAATTTGTATTTGGTTGCCCACACAATCCCAAGTTTTTATGACCATGAGAAAAAACACTTTCGATAACATTGTGGGAAAAGGAGAAAATGTTGGTAACCAGCATTTTCTCTTATTGCCACAATGTTTTTTTTTTTTTTTCTTTTAGGGAGGAATCCAATCAATTAAACAACTTTTAATTTGTTGTCTGCAAATGCTTTCAAGTTGGACAAGTCTAAAGTTTTGTCGTTTGGTAAAGAGTTTATATATATTTTTGTAGGATTGATATCCTGTGATAAACCTGACACTGTTGAAGCATGTCTTGGTGCTGCAGAAACTCTAATTAGATCTAATCCAATTGGACTTAAAGAGGTGAGCCTGATAACTTTCACCTGTAGTAGACAAAGTTTTATACGTGCCTCAATAAAGTGGGGATGTATACTGGAGTTGGGCTGTCCCCAACTGTTAACAACCCTGAGAATGAAAGCTTTTGAAAACAGTGTGGGATAAACATAATGCTGGTAACTAACACTTTTTTCGTTTTCTTTTCCCTCAATGTTTTCTACCCTTCCCCAATCAAATTTCAATTTTTGGGGCACATATGTCTTTTGAAAATACTTTTAATTTGGACTAGTCTGAATTATGTTGGTTGCTAAAGAGTTAATCCAGGTGATGCAATCTCTTGTTCTCTTCTCCTTTTGCATTTTTTTACCATTTTGTCTGAAAGATTAGCCCTTTACTACACACACCCTGAGAAAGAGAGGCTTTTCAAACCATTGTGGGTAAAAGAGAAAATGCTGGTGACCAGCATTTTCTCTTTTTCCTACAATGTTTTCAACCATCCCGGAACAAATTTCAATATTTGGGTCATATTAATTTTGTTGTCTGAAAATGCTTTCAATTTGAACTGGTCTAAAAGTTTTGTAGTTTTGTAAAGGGTCAATAGAACCATACCTACTGTATGGGAAACTTCTTCACAAGTAATTTTAGTTTTGATTGGTCAATTATTACAGGAGAAATGATCCTTTGAATTTTTTTCAAGACCCAATGACAAGGCAACTGCTATCACAGTTATGTATCATCTTTGAGCAAACCACTTTTGAATACGCTTAGGAGAAATTGCTTGTAAGGTTCCCTACCTTGATGGTTTGGTATGTGAGCATGTTGGATGGTTATTGATGACAAGGACGTCTTCAGAGTCATCACCTGTAAACCTGTTTCTGGGGCAAAATATCGCCATTTTAAGACTTGACTTTTAAAGCCCAGAATAAACCCAACAGAAATTTTCATCCTAGAAATTCAACCCAAATAATTGCAATGTAACAGTTGCTTTGGTCTGCAGTATCTCAGCAAAGCGGACAGTGTTTAGATCAAAGATTTAGCTGCACATTTTGTTCAGCCTGATCTTGATCTACACTGGCCACAAAGGCAGCTTAAGCAGTGAAAGGTGCTTTAAGACTTAAAACTGAGTTTGAAATATTAGATTAATAAGTCTCTAATGTATCAACAAGTACAGGGTGATTCATAATATCTGATACAGTTTCAATCTGTAAAACATGTATTTCTTTTCTGTTGTTATAAGTTATATCACAATACTCTACAATAATTACAGTTTTGTTTGATATACAATGCTAAGTACTTTAAATACTTACATGTTAAGTGAAATAAGTCAAACTTTTTACAACTTTTACATGATATGCTCTACATGACGTCCTTTCTGGGCTATTACAGTGCCCAGAGAGAGATGAGAAAAATAACTCCAGAAACTTTCAAAAGAGGCTTGACGTTGCAATAGCCCAGAATGCACGTCATATATAGCATAACACTTAAATGTTGTGAAAAAGTTTTACCTATTTTATTTAACATATAAGTATTTAAAGTACTTTACATCGTATATCAAACAAAACTGTAATAATTGTAGATTAGTGTGATATAAATTATAACAAGTTATGTGCCAGCAGAAAAAAAAAAAAAAATTATTAAGGTTTGAAACTGTATCAGATATTATGAATCACCCTGTATAAGAGTTTTGAGGAAAATGTCTGTCTTTAGTTTTGGAGTTTGTTTTACAGATAAGTGCAGAATTTACGAAAGTGCTTCTTCACATGACAGAAAGTTTTGGTATTCCATCTTTCAGAAGTTGGAGGTTTAATGCCCTTGTTGGTTTAGCAGTGACTTGTCCAAAAGAGGTTAGACAAACATAAATACAAACATATTGAACACTTAGGACAAAAAGAAATTAACGAAATGGAAATAACATTTTTTTTACTGAAGACTTCAAATAATTTTTCGTAAGAATAGTAATCTGAGAAATCTTGTATTACTTTTGTGTGTTTTTTCTTTCACACAGCATGGTTAGATTTTTAAGTGTCAACCTTGATTTATTCACGAAATTGGAATAAGCTTTTGATTTAGGAAATTCTACTGTGTTGATTAATCCCTTATCACACAATTGCAAGTTTTAACAACCCTGAACAGGAATGCTTTTGATAACATTGTGAGAAAAGGAGAAAATGCTGGTAACCAGCATTTTCTCTTTTCCCCACAATACTTGCTATCTATTCAAGAACAAATACTGTAATTTGGAAAAAAAAAAAAGTGAATTCTCATCTGTAAGTTCATTCAATATGGAGGAGTCTACAATTTTGCTGTGTTATTAAGGGGTTAAGCTATATGGAATTTAAAATATGAATTGTCTCACTTGCAGTTTCCATGGATGATTTGCCTCTGTTACTGAAAAAAATCCACATTTTTTAAACAGATATTAACTTCTGACTTAAAATGGTTAAATGCTTTCATTTAGTTCGCGCTCAGTCAAAACATATCTGTTTTCCTCTTCCCAGTGGTTGGTTGAGTATTAGATTCCTCATTTTGATTTTCTTTTTTTTTTTGGAAATAAATTTCAGTTGACAGTTTATACATACATGTATGTGACTGCTTACCATGAGACAAAATTTTAGACTGGTCCACACTGAAAACCTTTGCAGACAACAAGTTAAATGATGCTCATATGACTAGGATTTTTTTTTTCACTTTTGTATGTTTTTGAGAACGATGTAGGGAAAAGGAGAAAATGATAGTTTTTAGCATTTTCTCTTTTACCAACAATGTTTTCAAAAGCAAAACATTTCTCTCAAGGTCTTGAAAATACAGGATTATTTTGTGAAAAGTGTAAGATTTGAACTATATCATGGATAGTAAAATGAGAGACTGATACATGTACTTCATGTATGTCAATATATGTATTTTGTTAACCCTTTACCACACAATTCCTTGTCATCTGCAAATGCTTTCAGTTTTGAGGAGTCTAAAATTTTGTTGTTTGGTAGAGTTATATCATTACCTGCTGAAACTTATTTTTAGGACTTACAATGAATTATGGTTGAATACATAAATACAACTAAAAAAAAGAAAAAAAAAAAAAGAACTGTTGAAAGAGGAGAAATGGCCTTAATGCATTTATGGTTTCAAAAGTAGTGTACTACTTATAGATCATTTTTTGCAGATTGTAATGTGTTAATTTGATTAATTTTACAGGTAGCGGAGTATTTAACAAGCCAGTTTTATGATAAAAACTACAGCATCAGACAGAGGCTGGACATTATAGAGGTGAACTGAATAAGCACTAAGAGTGCTAAGCACAACATAAATTGTTTTTGCAGTGTAGATCAAGATCAGACAGCCTTCTGCAGACAGGATGTGCCGTATCTACACTCTCTGCTATTTTGTTTGTTTGATATACTGGCAATGGTACCAATTGAATTACAGTGCTTAGGTCTATTTTCCCAGAATGAAGAAAAAAAGGTTGATATTGTAAAATCTTAAGGGTTAACTAATTGACCAGTAGACAAGCGAGTCGACGCTCCTCATGTGAAGAAATACTTAATGACAATCATTGAAGTTTAATATAAAGGTGTGAAATATGGGTCAATTTATATTCTTTAATAAATAAGTCAAATTCAAACCCAAATGCCACATCTGTGAATTTGATAATTTCTAGTTGATTCAATATTGACTTCTTTTAGTGGTATGAACCAGATCCTTTTACTTCATCATTTCAAACCACTTATACACACTTTGAGACCAGCCAACGTCGTGTAAATGTGGTGTGTGAAATGTACGACGTGGGAAATGGCGAGAAACTAAAACAGCCAGTGACATTATTTATACCAGGGAAAAAACATAATTTGTGTGCAATAACATTCACAGAAGTATTGCATGAATATGATTTTATTTTAATAAATACAATCAAAAGCTCAAAATTTGATACAATATGATTCTTTGTGATTTGTTGAATCTATGAAATAGGTATAATCTCCAGTCTTCATTTTCTCTCATTTTCACTTTAATTTTACTCTTCTTTCAATTTCTAAAGTGTTCGTAGAAGTTAATATACAATGTCACTGTTGCAGAAACCTCATCATTGTCAGCATTAGCTGTATTTTATCTCGCAAAAAGGAAAAGATCGCCAATATATTCTATAGGGAAAATTAAAGAATTGCGGTATGTTTGTCTAAGTAAAATGCCCGGATGTAGGCATAGAAAAAGGTGCGCGCGGATTGTGGATTTTGACTGGATAATGCGTAATTTATCAGCTATCAATCCATAGCAGTAGGAGGAGTTATCTACTGGTCAATTGATGTACAGACTGTTTCTAGATATCTGAAACCTGTACACATATCTAATGACTTTTTAATCATTGTTTGAAAAAGAGCAGTTGCTTTTGCTCTGTTGGCCACACTGTTGTCAAAATGTGGTCTGTAGCAGAAAAGATACATATTGGTCCAGGAATGGATTTACTTGTTCACTGACGACAGATGAGCTTTGAAAGCTTTTGTAGCTCTTTCCCGCCCTTTAATAGAACATTTACCTCATGTAAACCGAGTTCAGTTAGTTGCATGCAAATTCTTCCTATATGGAAAAGTGTAAAATTTTGTTGTTTAATAAAGGTTTAAACAGCTTTTAAACTCCAATAGTTTTTTTTTTATTAAACAGGCTGAAAATATTCAATATATTTGAGCTATGCTCTGTTAAAGAGGATTTAACACATTTGTAAAAAGTCTCAACCCAGGTCAGCCTATGCAAATCATGCAGGGTGACCTGGGTCAAAATTTTTTGCTATTGTTCAACTTTTTTCATATCCAAGGACCATTCTATCTTGGTACTCAGTGACATTTTAGACAAATTGGATTTTAGGGATCAATAATTATGTGATGACTTGTTTGGTATAATGCGTTAGGGAGATGCACTAAACCTGTTTTTGCCAGAGCATGGCAGATTTATTTTGTGCTCTTTCAATGAATACCATACTGCACAAACTATTTATAGACCATTCCAAAATTTTTTTTACAAATTATGCGAAGGGGAAAAATATGAAGCAAAAAATTATTTTTGAACTTTAAGCCAAACAGATGTGGAAAAGAAGTTGCATAATATTTTCCAACTACAATAGCCTAAGAGTCATACCTATACAATAATGAGTCACATAATGTTTCTTCTTTACCATTAACTTTGATTATGATACACATTTTCTAACCTAAAATATTTATGATTTGTAGGTAATAGGAACTGCTGCCCAGGAGCTTTCTAGACCAGTGGGTGATAGTAAGAAGGCATTAAAGCCTGAATGTCCCAAAATACAGGAAATAAATCCAAAAGAGGACAAACCTGAACACTGGAAAGATATTGTTCAGAAGCGTATAGAAAGTAAGACGAGACGCTTTGCCCATGGTGCCAAGAAATCTGCAGTTGTAGCTGTGGAGAACAAATTTGCCCCTGTTGCTGGTTACTTCTTTTATCCATTGATGAAAAACTTTGATAGGTATGTTGTGTTATAAATCCTTAAAAAAAAAACTTGCAGCAGACCTCATTGAAAACACCCTTTTAACTCTTAACCAAACGAAAAAATTTTGGATCCAACCAAATTACTGATTGATTGATTGTATGGTGTTTAACGCCGTTTTCAACATTATTTCAGTTATATCGCGGCGGCCAGTACACCTATCCATGCTTTCCTGGAGTCTTTTACCAGTACTTCGCACAATCTTCTTTCCAAGCCACTGGCTGCTTTCCTACATAATCATCGTCGAAACAGTGGTCAGCGGTGGGAGAGGAATGAATCCTGTCACAGTGACTATCATCAATCCTCGCAAAGAAATTGGCCGAGCCAGGGGTCGTAGCCAGGGATCGAACCCTGGACCCCATGTTCTCAAGTCCTGCACGCTACCGACTGAGCTACCGGGGCTCGGCCCAACCAAATTAAAAGCATTTGCAGACAACAAATTACATTGTCAATGTGCTATCTGATCTTAACCTACAAAAGCAAATTATTATATAGGCTGAAAGAACATTATAATGTTTTGTCCTTCGTTGTCCATCCATTCATCCATTGGCCATTCTGTGTATGTGCAGTAGCTCTTGGTTGTGATTGGCACTGTAATACATTGCGATTATTTTCAGACAAGAAAACACATTTGACCTTATGGGGGAGGATTGTTTTGTACTAGCCAGACTCATGTACACACTGGGTATTGTTATCTATGCTGCCTCAAATATACCAGTAAGTACAACAGTCTTACATGGATATTTTTAGATGGATAACCTTTTTTTTCCAAACAATCTGATGGTTTAACTACCCTGAGAAAGAAGGCTTTCGAAAAGATTGTGGGAGAGGAAAGAAATGTTGGTGACCAGCATTTTCTCTATTTCCCACAATGTTTTTAACCCATTCAAAGACAAATTCTATTATTTGCACCACATTTAATTTGTCATTTGCAAGTTTTTCTATATGTTTACTAAAGAGTTAACTAAGTGTCCATATTTGAATGACTTACCGCTACTTAGAGGAGATCATATTTTAGCTCACCTGAGCAAGAAGTGCTCATGGTGAGCTTTTGTGATTGTGCTGCGTCCGTCGTTTGTCGTGCGTCATGTTGTCAACTTTTACCTTGTGTAGAGGCCACATTTTCAGTCCGATACTCATGAAACTTGGTGAAAATGTTTGTCTTGATAATATCTCGGAAGAGTTTGAAAATGGGTCAGGTCAACTCAAAAACTAGGTCACAAGGTCAAAGTTTAGAAAAACCTTGTGTATGCTCTAGAGGCCACATTTTCAGTCTAATACTCTTGAAACTTGGTTAGAATGTTTGTCATGATGTTATCTCAGTCGAGTTGAAAATGGGTTAGGTCGGGTCAAAAACTAGGTCACCGGGTCAAATTTAAGGAAAACCTTGTGTACACTGTAGAGGCTACATTTTCAGTCCAATGCTCCTGAAATGTGGTCAGAATGTTTGTCTTGATGATATCTTGGACTAGTTTGAAAATGGGTCAGGTTGGGTCAAAAACTAGATCACTAGGTCAAATCTTGGAAAAACCTTGTGTATGCTCTAGAGGCAACATTTTTAGTCCAATGCTTTTGAAAGTTTTTCAGAATGCTTGTCATGATGATATCTGGAATGAGTGTGAAAATGGGTCAGTTTGGGTAAAAAACTAGATCACTAGGTCAAATCTTAGAAAAACCTTGTGTACGCACTAGAGGTTACATTTTCTGTCCAATACTCTTGAAACTTGGTCAGAATATTTGTGTTGATGATATCTTGCATGAGTTTGAAAATGGGTCATGTGGGGTCTAAAATCAGGTCACCAGATTTAATCTTTGAAAAGCCTTGTGTACACTGTAGAGGCCACATTTTCAGTCCAATAATCTTGAAATTTGGTTATAATGTTTGTCTTGGTAATGTCTTAGACTAGTATGAAAATTTTCTCTCAAATACTCATGAAAGGTAGTCAGAATGTTTGGATAATTTCTACATGTTTGAAAATAGGCAATATTGAGCAAAAAAGTAGGCCACTAAGACAAATTCTAGAAAAATTTTGTGTACATTCTAGAGGCCATGTTTGTAAGTCCAATACTAATGAGTGTTTGTCAGAATGTTGGTCTTAATATCTCGGAAGAGATTGGAAATGGGTCATGTTTGATCAAAAGGCTTAGGTGAGCAACTTTAGGGCCATGATGGCCCTCTTGTTGTTACTCTTGTTTAAAGAATTAAGGTACCTTGGTTGTTGATGAGCTGGAGAAGATGATCATTAAATTGTTCTTCGTTTTTTTTAATCTTTAAGTCTTTTCATGCTGAATGCAACACTAAGTTCACCTGCAGACAGTATAGATTAAGATCAGACTGCTAAGAAATATACGCCAGCTAATATTTTGTGATACTTTTTTTGTATAAATTGTGTTGCCATAGCAATGTTTCTGTCATTCATTTGGTTTGAAAATGTTTAATTGAATATGTTCACAAATGCTCACAAAGAATAAGATGAAGTTAGTGACAATCTGAGAGCATGTCTGAAATTCATTCAATAATATATTTGCAGTATTGAGTGTATTTCTGACCTGAGAGACTCTTTGTATCATTTAGGTAAAGCAGAATGATCTGTGCCATACAGTTTTAATTAAATTTCAGAAAGGCTGTAGATTCCTATTCTGTTTTTTTTTTTTTTTTCAGACTATTAGACAAATGGCAAAGTGCTTGTTGGAGTTTATATGGGTATTAAGGTTCCATTCAGATGCGTGAGTATTGTATCAATAGGGCTTGTATTTTTCAATCATTAGAAACTCTAAATCTAGTTCTAAAATTCAAGGATCTTGTCTTGCTGACATGTTTCTCTCTATTTAATAAAAGATTTCATAATCTACCAGAATAATATGTTTTTTCAAGTAGTAAAGAACAAATAATTCTTACAAACAGTTTCAGTCACTATTGTGTTTATAAAAGTATTTAATTTTTATCATGAAAGCTAGTGCACCTTTCCATATGTTCCTGGAATTTCTTGAATCAGTTGCCTGTTCATCTATATATTTGCTTCCCCTTAAGAATCTAATGGGTACATGTGCACAGCAGTTGCAAGGTGTGCCAATTTTGTTTAGTAAGTGTTTTTAGAATATAACACAATTTATGAAACTTTAAACTATTAACTCAATTATGATGTTATAAGTAAAAAACAATTCTAACATGACACATGGATTTGGCTTTATAAACACAGTGCAACGGAAGCATGGTAAAATTGACATCATTCTTTATACAGTAGGTAGCACATGGATGTTCCATGTCTCCACTCTTGCTATTTTATCAATGAAAGTCATTTGTCGATTCGTGATTATTAACAGGATGTACATCTAAATTCACTGTTCTTTGTGGTTTAGAATGGAGAAAATGAAATAATTCCCTGCATAAATTTACTAGAAATTGCTTTCAATTTATGTTGATGGATAGAATCCCCCTTCTGTGTTTCCAGGAGTGTCAGACAAGGACTTTTATTTGCTATGTCGATGATATATCTTGCTGTGCCATCTCATATCTTGTTGAATGAATTACAGATAGAAGTGTTTGAGTCAAAGAATTGGTTGGAAGGTACATGTCTTGTTTCCAAATATAGAAAAAATTCTTAAGCATGTTTTTACTTATATTACTCAATATAATCTGCTCAAATTATGTCATGTGATAATTATATATCAGCTCTTTACATGTTGACTGACAGATTGATTTATTTTCTGTTTATTTATCATTGCCACATGTTGCCCATATGGGCAAACACCCCACGGCTGTAAGTTATGTTATTATAGTGCAATATATGGATGTAATCCATTCAATGTTATTTCTGGTTCTTCAGAGTGCTTTGTGTATAGCACTTTCACACAGGACCTTGGTTTAACGACTCATGTAATTGACAATTAGTAATTTTGGATGGCCAGCCATGGGGCTCAAAACTACACCCTCAAGTGGCCCTAGACTTGAAGTTATTTAGTCCTAAGCTCTACCACTTGAGCTTTTTGGCTGGTTGATGACTTATGGAGATTTTGGTTCATCTTATTTGATACTTTTGTCTCTATCAATATTTTAACGTGTTATCACCAGCATTATTATCCCTAATTAATGAATGCACATGAAATAGGCTGGGCAAAGTGTCAGGGTACTTGTACAGGTGTATCAGTCAAGGTAAATTATTGTTCTTTAAATTGGATGCCTTAAGTCTTTCTGTCTGCATTAAGTGCCTAAGCTACGTGTCTATGCCATTTCGTCTGGGTCTGTATTCATCTATCATTCACAAGAACGTTCTTAGTCTAGTTCAAGATTAAGAAAGTAACACTACTCCCGATTTGCTAAACCATATGGTTTAGCCAATCAGAAGTTGTTTTACTTTCAAATTTAGAAAACTCTTGAGAATAAGACCAAGAATGTTCTCAAGAATGGTTGATGAATATGTTTGTCTGGTTTGTCTCATTTGCTATTCGCTTTGACTCGCTGATTGTAACAAACCCTTTCGAGTTCAGATTAATTGTAGATCTATCTACCAAAGGTTGTTACAAACCACTTCAAGCACGAAGACTGAAATAAAACTTTTATGGTATGTGAAATATTAGGGGAAAGGAGCAAGGACATAGGAAAAGCAATCATTACTTTTCTCACAATGCTGTCAAAAGTTGTCATCTGTAGAAAAAAACTGTTCTGAATTTTTAAGGTGTAATGTGATGAATAGCATTTGGATCAGTCGTTGTACTGAATACCAAATCCTTATATGGGTCAAATCTTTTCCTTCTGAAACAGTGGATTTCTGAGAAAATATCTGTAGAATACATTTGAAATCAAAAGAAATTATAGTTATACCCCCCACAACGAAGTGGAGGAGGGGTATACTGGAATCGCCATGGCTGTCTGTCCGTCCGTCTGTCCGTAGACACAAATTTGTCTGCCGAAATACTCTGACAGTTTTTCAGGTACTGAACTCAAATTTACACACAGTATTCCTATATACGAGGGCTGTTCGATATGTAATGTGTATTGTACCACAGCGAGATAATGCTTTGCACGATTTCGTGGATGATGATACACTTGAATAGTTCTATTCAATACCTTTCCAACGATATAAACACGAGCCTTCAGCTCCACATAGTTTTAAACTTATAGTCATTTCAATAGAGCTAGTTGTTGACCACTGTTGTAAAAATGGTTGGGAAACGGATTAAGAATATTAAAGAAATTAGAGCTTATATAAAAGTTCGCACAAAACTCGGTCATACAGTAATGCAGATTTTTACTGAATTGGGGGAAGTTTATGGGTCTGATAAGGTATCTTATGGGACAGTTCGTAGGTGGAGAAAGAAATTTCTGACTGGCACAGAGTCTGTCAAAGATGCAGCAAAATCTGGCCGACCTGTGACTGTAACAGGCAAGGCAAATGTCTCAAAAGTCAGGGAAATAATTGAAAGTGATGGCAGATACACGATTCGTGATATTGCCAACGCTGTTGGCATATCGCTATCGCGGGTACATTTCATTTTGAAGCGTATTTTGAAAGTACGAAAGATTTCTGCCAGATGGATACCGCATATATTGACAGATGACCAAAAACGGGTACGAGTACAAACCGCTAAGCAATTGCTCAAAATGTTTCCCAAATTCAATCAAAGACAATTTGCAAACATTGTTACTGGTGACGAAACATGGGTTCACTATTTCGAACCAGTAAGAAAAATTGGAAACAAAATATGGCTAACAAAACACAGTAGAAGGCCTGTAGTTGCCAAAAGAAGCATAAGCACAAAGAAGGTTCTATATTGCATATTCTTCTCATGTGATGGTATAGCTGTACAAATTCCGGTGCCGAAGGGCAAAAGTGTTACAGGTCGGTATTACCGAGATGTTATACTGAAAAAGGTCAAGAAATATTATCTTAAACGACGCCCTGTGTCAGGATTTAGGCGTGTTCGTCTACTTCATGATAATGCTCCATCACATACATCTGAGCTTGTGAAGCAATTTTTGAAGTCAGAGAAGGTTACCGTCTTGCCACACCCACCATACTCTCCAGATCTAGCCCCATGCGACTTTTTCCTTTTTCCAAAACTTAAAAAGCTTATCTGGTCGTCGTTACAAGTCCCGACAAGCCCTTGGCTCAGCCATCAGTCAGTGCCTCAGAGGTCTACCTAAATCAGCGTACCGTGACGCATTTCAGAAATGGATTCAGAGATTGAAATTATGTATTTCAAACCGCAGAGAATACTTTGAAGGCATGTAATGTTCATTTCACTATTTGAGTCGAATGCTTTTGAGATATCGTACAATACACATTACATATCGAACAACCCTCGTATATATGAAGTTGTGCATGTGCAATTTTCATGACCCTGCTGCGATGTGTTGCAGAATAATCTCCCCTTGAACTTTGCAATTTTTGCTAAATTATATCGCTTTGATTCACAATTTGTCCAGTGTAATACTCCCACAATTTTTAATGTACAAAACTAATTAATTATGTGTTTCTTACTGTGAATTCCGTGTTTAATATAATCTGTCCGTCCGTCTGTTCGTAGACACAAATTTGTCTGCCAAAGTACTCCTACAGTTTTTCAGGTACTGAACTCAAAATTACACACAATGTTCCTATATATATATGAAGTTGTGCATGTGCAATTTTCATGACCCTGCTGCGATTGCAAAATTATCTCCCCTTGAACTTTGCAATTTTTGCTAAATTATTCGCTTTAATTCACAATTTGTCCAGTGTAATACTCCTACAATTTCTAATGTACAAAACTATTTAATAATGCGTTTCACTTCACAAATTCATGTTTAATTTAATATGTGTGATTAGCACCCTGTTACAGGATTTCAACACTGACCTTTCCAAACTTTTGATTGCCAGTAAAGAGTTTTTGTACTTGATGAGATACTATGGTCTCCATCCTTGTGTGTCATCACCAACGGATCACAAAAATGGATTGCTTGATAATGTTTTTATTAACTTTCATTCAGATGACATAATACAGTGTACTTGATATAACACTGAAATATTACAGTGACTACAGTTTGATTACAGCTGCAATTCCATGGAAAAACATGTTCTGTAAATATTAATGGTAATGTTACCTCTATATCACCCCAATAGTTCAAATTACTGCCTACATGTATGTGTATTGCTAAAGATTTATTATATACCTTTGGTCTCTGTGTTTTAACGGTGACAAATTAACCTAACCATTTAATGAGTGCAAACCCTTTGTTGGAAGTTTCATTTTTTTTCCCCAACTATTACTTTTGTACTAAACCATTCTACATTCTGTGACAAAGAGCTGTTTTGTGACAGGGAGCTGTTGGGGGGTATGATCACATTTAGTGATAGCCCTAGTTTTATTCATAGAACACAAATGAAAATATTGCTGCCAAAGGAGAACTGGCTCAGAATCCAGAGCTATGAAATAATGAAATCGACCATAAGGAAAAACCGACAGAATATTGCTATTTTAAGACTCTTTTGGCCAGAATATGTACCAAAGTAGCAGACAGTGTATATCAAAGATCAGACTGCATGTTTTGTGCAGGCTGATTTTGATCTACACTGTCATCAAAAACAAGTTGGTTCTGGTGCCTTAAGGATTAACCCTTTACCACATGGCAAAAATTTAGACTGGTCCAAGTTGAAAGCATTTGCGGACAACAATTTCATAGTGGCTCAATGACGTGATTTTTCTCTGATAGGGTAGAAAACTTTGTTGGAAAAGGAGAAAATGCTGGTAACCATTATTTTCTCCTTTTCCCTCAATGTTTTTAAAAGGCTTCTTCCTCAGGGTCGTTAAAAGTCATCATTGTGTGGTAAAGGGTTAAAGTTGTATGAATATTTTACCTTTCAGATATAATTGACAAAGATGTTGATGCACAGTGTAAAACTTTAGCAGTGCAGGCTCTGGTCTTGCTAGAAAATCTTATCAAACAGGTATTATGATTCCCCCCCCCTTTTTTTTTTAGCTCACCTATGCACAAAGTGCTCAAGGTGAGCTTTTGTGATTGTGCTGTGTCCGTCGTCCGTCGTCAACTTTTACCTTGTGTACACTCTAGAGGCCACATTTTCAGTCCAATACTCATGACACTTGATCAGTATGTTTGTCTTGATGATATCTCAGATGAGTTCAAAAAATGGGTCATGTCTGGTCAAAAACTAGATCACTAGGTCAAATATTAGAAAAACCTTGTGTACGCTCTAGAGGCCACATTTTCCGTACAGTACTCTTATAAGTTGGTCAGAATGTTTGTCTTGATGATATCTTGGATAAGTTTGAAAATGGGTCATGTCTGGTAAAAAACTAGGTCAAATATTAGAAAAACCTTGTGTACGCTCTAGAGGCCACATTTTCCTTACAATTCTCTTATAAGTTGGTCAGAATGTTTGTCTTCATGATATCTTGCATGTGTTTGAAAATGGATCATATCTGATCAAAAACTAGGTCACTAGGTCAAATCTTAGAAAAACCTTGTGTAGGCTCTAGAGGCCACATTTTCAGTCCAATACTCTTGAAATTTGGTCAGATTGTGTGTCTTGATGATATCTTGGATGAGTTTGAAAATGGGTCATGTCTGATCAAAAAGTAGGTCACTAGGTCAAATCTTAGAAAAACCTTGTGTAGGCTCTAGAGGCCACAATTTGCATACAATACTCTTGAAAGTTGGTCAGAATATTTGTCTTGATGATATCTCCGAACAAGTTTGAAAATGGGTCAAGTGGGGTCAAAAATTAAGTCACTAGGTGAAATCTTGGAAAAACCTTGTGTACGCTCTAGAGGCCACAATTTCAGTTCAGTACTCTTGAAAATTGGACAGAATGTTTGTCTTGATGATATCTTGGACCAGTTTGAAATTGCATCATGTAGGGTCAAAAACAAGGTCACTAGGTCAAATCTTATAAAAACCTTGTTTATGCTCTAGAGGCCACATTTTACAGTCCAATGCTCTTGAAAGTTCATCAGAATTTTAGTCTTGATGATATCTCTGACAAGTATGAAAATGGGTCAGGTCGGGTCAAAAACTAGGTCACTAGGTCAAATCTTTGAAAAACCTTGTGTATGCTCAGGAGGCCACATTTTCAGTCCGAAATTCTTGAAAGTTGGTCAGAATGTTTTTCTTGATGATAGCTCAGACGAGTTTGAAAATGGGTCATGTGGGGTCAGAAATTAGGTCACTAGGTCAAATATTAGAAAAAAACCTTGTGTACGCTCGAGAGGCCACATTTTTAGTCCAAAACTCTTAAAAGTTGGTCAGAAAGTTTGTCCTGATTATATCTCAAACAATTTTGAAAATGGGTCATGTCAGGTTAAAAACTAGGTCACTAGATCAAATCTTAGAAAACCTTGTGTATGCTCTAGAGGCCACATTTTCATTGCAATACTCATGAAACTTTGTCAAAATGTTTGTCTTGGTAATATCTTGAATGAGTCTGAAAATGGGTCAGGTCGGGTCAAAACCTAGGTCTCTAGGTCAAATCTTTAAAATAGCTTGTGTAGCTCTAGAGTCAACATTTTTTGTCCAATACTTTTGCAAATTAATCATAATGTTTTACTTGATGATCAGTATGATGAAATTGAAAATGGGTCACATTTGGTGAAAAACTAGGTCACCATGTCAAATCTTGGAAAAACCTTGTGTACACTCTAGAGATCACATTTTCTGTCCAATACTTATGAAAGGTGGTCAGAATCTTTGTTTTGATAAATATCTACAATGGGAAAATGGGCTATGTTTAGCTAAAATGAAGGTCACTGAGGGAAATTCTATAAAAAGTTCGTGTACAAGCTAGAGGCCAAATTTTCAGTCCAATAATTATGAAAGCTTTGTAGATTATTTGTCATAATATCTTGAAAGAGATTGAAAATGGGTCATGTTTGGTCAAAAGACTCAGGTGAGCGACTTCAGGGCCATCATGGCCCTCTTGTTTCTCTTAGTTTGACAACTTTGTGTTTGAATGAACCTAAAGAGTAAAGGTTCTGAAAACATGGAGGAAAAAGGAGAAAATGCTGTTAGACATAATTTTCTTCTTTTCGCACAATGTTTACTAGTCTTTCAAAGATAATTCTAACCTTTTAAACCACATCCAATTTGTGTTGAAGTGCTTTTAGTTATGACTAGTCTGGTAAAGAGTTAATTGTGACATACAGATATTTTTCTCATTACCAATTTAAAGGTTTTTCTATAAACCTGCATAAACCATATTAAAGATTGCTTCTGAGTAGTTTTAGTCAATATACACATGTTTTTATGCTCCCTGGTTTTGTTGTCTGCATATATAAGGGTTGTCTGAAAAGAACATGTACGTAGACTTTTCCCATTACTTTATGATTTATAAACAATTTAACACCAAAATTTGGTAATATGTTATTGGATGTGTCATTGAAACATGCTACAAATTTCATGAAAATACAGTGATCAAGTAGTTTCAACTTGGTCTAGTCCAAAGTTTTGTCATTTGGTAGAGGTAATGAATGTTTAATACAGGAATACACATGGGAACATGGCAGTAAGTTGAAAAATAATTGTTGCAGAAATTAGCTCTTTACCATACCATAGATTTTTAGACCTGTCCATTACGATAACCATTTGCAGACAATAAATTGAATTTTCCTCAGATGACATGACAAGTCTTTGAAGGGGTAGAAAACATTGGGGAAAAGGTAAAAACTTCTACTAACCAGAAATTTCTTCCTCTTCCACAGTATTTTCAGGGTCCTAAAATCACTTGGTACAAGACTAAATATTTACCAACCTACAAAATTTTGTACTCAACCAAATTCAAAGCATTTTGTAGACAACAACTTGACTTTTGCTCAAATAATGATTTCTGCCTGTAATCAGGTAGAAAATATTGTGGGAAAAAGAGAAAATATTGCTTACTGGCATCTTCTCATTTTCCCACAATGTTTTCAAACGCCTTCTTCTTCAGGATGGTTAAAACTTGGGATAGTGTGGTAAAGGGTTATTACAGGAAAACTTGTAGAAATGTTGTAGCAAGATGAAAATACCTGGTACTTGCTAGAAGGAGTTAATTGGTTCAGAGTTTTTGTACCTCTTTTTTCAGGAATTTTGGTTAGATACAGACTCGTTGTGACACAGAGAAAGGGAAAGATCCATTATATGTGTATGACTATGAGGGAACTTCTTTTTATATATTGATTGCCACTGTGTGTTCATGTTCTTTGTTTATGGTGTATTTCATTGAGTATGATTAAACATCATTTTTGGTTGGAAATTGTCAATCATATTTTCACAATATACATTTTCCTTAGGAAATATGATGAAAATGGACTTTTGAAACTAATTGTAAGTTTAAAAAATTTGTACTAACATTTCATGCCCTCAAGTAATTTTTAGATCGGCTGCTTTCAACGAAAATGTAGAGCCTAAGGGTATTGTCATAGCTCTGTTGTCGTCTGCATCGTTGACATACTAAAACTTCGACATTTTATAATATCTCTGTAATTTACTTAAGAAATAATCTTCTTTCTATGGTGGTTTATCCTTCAATAAACTACGGTTGAGAGTTATGAGGCACAATAAATAAACCAGGAGGGCGACTTCGATTCTAACATGACCAACTCTTGATCAAAGGAAACAAGTTCATATTTAGTATACAAATCAGATGCGGATTAATTCCCTTGAATAAACCATGGCTGTTCCAGTTACTAAGCTGGCCAGTCGATAAATAAAAAAAATCAAACTTTCAATAAAGTTTATTAGCCTACCCACTCCCAATCCCATATCCAATGCAACACCAGCCAATTTTGATGTTAATCTTCAACATGAAAAGACACTTAATTAAAACATATGCTGGAAACATTTAAATAGTTTCCTTACTTGTCAATTTTATCAAAGACAGTAAATATCGGTAAATCCACAAGTTTTTCAGTCCTCCTTGGTCGTGTAGCGGACGATTTGTTTATGTCAGGTGACTTTCATTGATAAAATATCCATGGGCGGAGACATGGTATAGCCACAGGCGGCTTACTGTAGAATGACTTCGATTTTACCATGCTGGCGCTGCACTGTGTTTAGAGCCGAATTCACGTGTAATGTTAGAATTTAAAATTTAGTTGTTAACTATCATAAGTGGAACCCAAACAAAAAGGGCAGGTAACCATCAAAAAGTTTTTGACACAATCATAAATTGTACCCTTGTTCGACTTGGAATTTTCACTGAAAATCAAACTATTTTTAAAAGCTAAACTGCAGCCGAGCATTGGCACTTACATTGCAGTGCTCTTGTTTGACCTGCCAAGAACCATCAGCAGTTATGAGTGACAGATAGGAGAAACACTTGCAGGAAAAGAAAAAAAAATCACGATATCATATCGGCGTATTAAACCCTATAGCCCCTTACCGCACAATCCCGACTTTTAACATTTCGGGCGCCATAGGCGAAAACACTGACATTTGCGGACGGCATAGATCAAAGATCAGACTGCACAGAACGTGCAGTCTGATCTTTGATCTATACCGTCCGCTTGTGTAGTCAAGTCTATACAATAAAAAATTTATAATTTCAACGAATTGTATTTGGAGGTCGAGTTTATTTATTTTTGCACTGAAAGAGTTAATGACCCTGAGACAGAAGGCTTTTGACAAAATTTGGAAAAAAGGAGAAACTGCAGGTAACCAGCATTTTCTCCTTGTCCCACAATTTTTTCAACCCTTTCCGAAACAAATTTCAGTCGTTGAGTCGCATTTATTTTTGTCGTCTGCAACTGCTGTCAATTTGGATCATTCTAAAATTATGTTGTTTGGTAAAGTGTAAAAGAGTGGGAAAAAGGAGCATTTGCTTTCTTTTGCAAGACTATGGAAAGTCTTATTTGTACAAGAACGTGTTAACTCTTTACTAGGTGACAAAATTTTACTTGTCTACTTGAAAGCATTTGCAGACGACAGATCAAATGTGGTATAAATAATGGGATCTGCCTATTGAATGCTAGGGAACACTGGAAAAAGGAAAAAATTCTGTTTACCACCAGTTTTTCCTTTTCCCACAGTCTTTAAAAGCTTACTTAATCAGGATAGCTACAACAGAGTTTGGTAAAGGATTTGTAGTAGTAGGTAATGGTTGATTGATTGATTATATTGTGTTTAACGCGGTTTTCAACTTTATTTCAGTTATATCTCAGCGGCCATGCACTTATCCATGCTTTTCCTGGAATTTCTTTTACCAACACCCTGCACAACATTCTTTCCAAGCCATTGGCTTTTTTCCCACATAACCATCGTCGAAGCAATGGCCAACAGTGAGAGAGGAATAAATCCTACCGACAGCAATGACTATCATTAAACCTCGGAAAGAAATAATTGGACTAGCCAGGAATCGAACCTGCGACCCCCAGTTCTCAAATCCTGTACGGTATTAAAGAACGTTATCAAAGTTTTGCATTGAAATACCTATTCCTTTACCGAACCATGTTTTTATGAACCACATAACTGATGAAGAAAACCTTTTTTTTTTTTAAACATTGTGAGAAAATCAGGTTTACCAGCATTTTCTCATGTTCCCAAGATGTTTCAAAGACAAATTCCATCATTCGAGCCACATTTAAGTTGTCTTCTGCAAATGTTCTCAATATGATCAAGTTTTTTTTTTGTAAGGAGATAACTGGCTGCAACAGATCTATCTATTGCATTATGTGCATAAAGAGTAATCAACTGGTTGTGTGTGATATTAAAAATCCGTCACTAGAATGGGGTGTGATACGGTTGAAAAAACGAGTCCGAAGGACGAGTTTTTTAACCGCATCAAACCCCATTTGAGTGACAGATTTTTAATGTCTGACACAACCAGTTGGTTATCCTATTTATTATATTCCTAATTCAGCTTTGTTTAATTCAATAATTATCAAGAATGAGCAATATTGGAAAAAAGTAGTTCCGGCAAACATACTTTTAAAAACTATATATCGTCACTAGTTATGATACCATAATAATCACCGCTATGGTGTTATTCACTGTGAAATCCCAGTAATTCACTTATAGAAATATAATACAATTATCACTACGCGTAAATGAGCCGTCCGCCCCCTCGGCTAAAGGATGGGTGGGTTAATGCATCTTTTTAATGCATTATACTAAACAATTTGTTGCATAGCATTGGTTCATTTTCTGTAGAAACCGACAGAATCCTAAGGTAGAATGGTCCTTTGACCTGCAGAAAACTTAATAGCACGGACTGACATGAGTCGATACTCGTTGCAGATGCATTAATCCTTCACCACACAAACCCCTAGTTTTAACGATCCTGAAGAGGAAGATGGCTTTTGAAAACATTGTTGGAAAAGGAGAAAATGCTGGTAACCAGCATTTTCTCCTTTTCCAACAATGTTTTCTACCTTATCAAATATGTCATCATTTGAGCTTCTCGTCCGCAAATACTTTCAATTTGGTCGATTCCACCATTTTGTTGTTTGGTAGCTTCGGTAGAGTTAAACCACCTTTTCAAAGGACATGACTCGTATATCGATGGGTCATGTCTATCTTTCTGTCAGACCCACACATACCGCTATGCCCCCAGGCGCCAAATGTTTGAACGTTCTTGCTGTCGCGGGCAGTGTACAGCCTAGACCAGACACTCCATAGAACATGCATTGTCTGATTTTTGATCTCCACCGACCGTTATTTGCGAAATTTTTCAGTAAGGAGTAAAACAAAAACTTGAAATTAGACTATTTGCCTTTCTATTGAAATAATTGGTGAATAATACATGTATTTCACTGTTATTTGGCGCGAAAAGCAGACGTCTCTTAATGTCTTACAGTAGACTGATCTTAGAAAAAAAATCATACTAACGGAAAGACAGTTTTGTTTGAAGAAGGGAAATCTCCTTCTGCCCTAGTAT
The DNA here is from genome assembly GCA_946811185.2 of Hippopus hippopus. Taxonomy (NCBI): domain Eukaryota; kingdom Metazoa; phylum Mollusca; class Bivalvia; order Cardiida; family Cardiidae; genus Hippopus; species Hippopus hippopus. The sequence continues at coordinate 14,585,675 of OX328096.1, forward strand.
TTAACATGTATTTATGTGTTAAACTTTAATTTTGGCCAATCATATTTCGCAACGATGGTTTCATAATCTTCTTTTGCGCAGAATTACTAGTATTCGTATAAGGAAGTAATAAGCTAACTTTTTACCATACAATTCAGAGTATTAACAACTCTGAGGAAGAAGAACACTTATGAAAACAATATGGGAAAAGGAGAAAATGCTGGTAACCAGCATTTTCTCCTTTTCCCACAATGTTTTCTATCCTTTCAAATTCAAACAGCACCGTATGAGTTATATTGATTTTGTCGTCTGGAAACGCTTTCAGTTTCGACACGTGTAAAATATTGTCGTCTGGTAAAGCGTTAAGGCTAAGTTACAATATAAGTCATAAAGAGTGTTTTGTATGACAGCTTGTTTTGTATGACAGTTTATGGTAACAATGACTGGTGGTCAGTTGTTGGATAAAAAACACGAGGTTAAGTGACAAGGTTTGTGTTTTTGTTGTATTTGTATTTCTAGTTATACAAATTTCGTTAAATGTAAAAATTATCGTAGCCTGTCGTTCTATCATGTCTGTCTAACTGTCTGCTTGTCTGTCTGTCTTTTTGTCTGCCTTTCTCTCGGTTATACGTACAACGTAGTTAGCATTCAACTCACTACCAAGCAACATAATGTTGTAATTATAGTATTCACGGTGGAAGCATTTATAGGTAATATATGTAGTTCGTACTTAATGTTGCTCAAATGATGGGATTTTTCTTTTAAAGGAAGGAAAACATCTTGGGGAAAAAGGACAGCAGACTGGTTACCAGCATTTTTTCCTTTTCCTAAAATGTTTTCAAAAGCCTCTATTCTAAGGTTCGTGTAAACTTGGGTTTGTTTGGATAAAGGTTAATTAATTACATTTTAAAACAAAGGTTCAGCTGAAAATTCCCACACCATCCGTGTGAAAAACGAAACATTAATTTTGCACATTCTAAGGTTGAGTGTGGAAACACTGGGACAAAAGGGAAAAAGTGCTCAGAACGAATAGTTTAATCTTTTTGACACATTAATTTCCCATATTGGCAATTTTCCTCTTTTTTTTTACACACTGTGTTAAAGTTGTTTTCTTCAAGACTAAAGTGTCGGTGAAAAAAAAAAAAAAGGGGGGGGGGGGCTTAACTAGTTAAACAACTTATTTCCTTGTAATTTCTTTCCAACTCTTTCCACGCAAACTATAGAAGTAGAACCTTATTCGACGCCTGAAAATACGATCCATTAAAATTGAAAAAATGTTTTATCATATGGGCTTAACTAAACGAGCGGACGGTATAGATCTAAGATCAGACGGCACATTCTGTGCAGTCTGATCTTGATCTATGCAGTCTGCAAAAGACTGCTTTTTACCTGTGGCGCTGAAATGGTTAATGTACTATTTTTTTATAAAGTTACCCTCTAGCCACGATCTGAGTCGCGTAATTTTGAAAAAAAAAAAAATCATCATGGACCCACATTAAAATACACCTTCATGCCTCTGCATGAGAAATAGTTTAGAGGACATTTTGTGAAAATAAGACGTTACAAGAGGCCTAAATGCTCTCTTTTCCACGATGTTTTCCATACATTACTGTAAATGCCCTGTAAGTTACGAACTGAGCCACTTGTCTCGGCGTTCTTCGTATCTAACCGGTCGGCGTTCGTCGTATCTTAAAGGCCAGCGTTCGTTGTATCTGACTGGTCGTATCTGACAGGTCGGGGTTCGTCGTATCTTAAATGTCAGCGTTCGTCGTAGTTGACTCTTCAGCGTTTGTCGTATCTGACAGATCTGTGTTCTTCGTATCTGGCCGGTTAGCGTTCGACGTATCTGACCGGTCAGCGTTCGCTAAATATGACCGGTCAGCGTTCGTTGTATTTGATCGGTCCTCGTCGTTTCTGAGTAGTCGGCGTTCTTCTTATCTGACCGGTCAACGTTGTTCGTATCTGACTTGTCGGCGTTCGTCATATCTGACTGGTCAGCGTTCGTCGTATCTGACCAGTCAGCTTCTTCATATCTGATTGGTCAGCTTTCGTCTTATCTGACCAGTCGGCGTTCGTCGTATCTGACTGGTCGGCGTTCGTCGTATCTGACCGGTCGACGTTCGTCGTATTTCTGACTGTTCATGTTTCGTCGTATCTAACCGGTCGGCATTTGTAGTACCTGACTGGGCGGCGTTCGTCGTATCTCGCCGGTCGGCGTTCGTCGTATCGGACCGGTCGGCGTTTATCGTATCTGACCGTCAGCGTTCGTTGTATTTCTGACTGACTGGCGTTCGTCGTATCTGACTGTTCAGCTTTCGTCGTATCTGACCGTCAGCGTTCGTCGTATTTGACCGGTCAGCGTTCGTCGTATCTGACCGTCAGCGTTCGTCGTATCTGACCGGTGAGCCTGATTCGTATCTGACTGGTCAGCGTTTGTTTCATTTGACTGGTCGGCGTTTGTCGTATTTCTGACTAGTCAGCATTCGTCGTATCTGACTGGTCGGCGTTAGTAGTATTTCTGACCGGTAGATTTATTTATTGCGGCTAACAGAATTTTAATATCTTTAACCCATAGTATTTAAAATAGCGGAAAAACCCAAGAAAAATCCTTTAAAAGAAGACTGGCGGCGACAGAAGTAGTGGAATACGAACATCGAAACTCTTGCCAGCATTCAATAGGAAGGAACCCAAAACTGACCACGTCATCATTCGCCTCCTTTTCCTCATTATTTCAAATACTGCTGAATAGTGAAATTTTCAATATTTTTGAAGATAAGAATTTAATCCAAACCATCGTTGTAACAGTAGTTGTTGCTGCTAATAATGATATATCAGGGGGGGAAAATTAGAGACTTTTAAAATAACGGACAGTGTAACGTTATGAGTGAAAACTCAGTTACCAAGAACTCTATTACTCATGAGGAGGCGTGTATTTTGACGGTATAGGTTTGTTAGATGTTGGTTGTTGATACCCTATTCGCTTATCTCGCCAAATGAATATAAATTGATAGTGGGAGTGTTTTGACTTCCTATAAATATAGTGTGATATACGCGATCGGGGGAGAGATTTGGAGAAAGAGAGTGAGTTAAGATCTCAGTACAGAGAAGGTCAGGATCAGAACAGAATGTTGTGGTACCATCCAAGTGAAGTGGTCAGATCTGGAATGAAAGAACAGCTTTTTTCGGCGAACCTGAATGTGCTGGCTCGTGACCTACTTCTTGGTACTGATAAGAATGAATAGACGGTACTTTGCGATAGGTCAAAACTATAAACATGTTTATTCGGCGGGCATATTTGCTAGCACATTTATAAAACCACTATAAACAAACGTTGCTACCGCTAATCGATACTCCAAAGCCTTGATTCATACCATAGCAACATAATATGTCAGAGAATGTGGCTTTTTTTGTTCTATTCGGAAATTTAATATTTCATAAGCGTGTCCCAATAACCCAATACTACTTTTCAACAAAATGAAAAACGATGAGGAAAAAAAGGCAATTTCTTGCAAGATTAATTTTCATTATTTTACTTCATATCGAGCCACAATTTTAGTATTTCAATATTTAAATTCCGGTTTCTCTTACGCCGTCTATCTTTTTTAAAGATATTTCTTGTTTCAGTTTCTATGGAGAGTTTTACCACAGTAACTGATTCTTACGTTTCTATATCATGTTTTAGTAGTTTATTAATGTCGTAGTTAATCAATAAACATGTAGAATAGCAAAGTCGTTTTATACTATATTTGATGATCTAAAATCACTATACGGTCCAGAGAAGAGTTAATGAACGGCTGAATGTAACTGTTTATGTTACAATAGACTAAAACCTGGAAAATAATTGAGCTTTGCTCTATGAATAGGGGGTTTAGTGCATCTGCAAAAAGTACCGACCAGGTCAGCCTGCGCAGTCCGCGCAGGCTGACCTGGGCCGAAACTTTTTGCTTTTGGTAAATTTTCTGCATGTCAATAGAACATTCTATCTCTAGATCAAGTCGATCGTTAGACTAAAATGATTTTATGAATCCATAATACTGTGATGACTTGCTCGGTATAATGCATCACGGAGATACATTAAACCCCCTTCTGTCAGAGCATGGCTCATGTTAGATTGCCAATTAGTCACGTGACAAGAAAAGGATTATCCCCCACCATACCTATTTACTAAGGGGTGAGTAAGCGCCAAGGGGTTTCGATTAATGGTAGCAACCCCTGTATCTTGGTGTCATAAAGAGGCCCGCAGAATAAACATGTACACATTTTTTACCAATCGCAACAATTCATTAAAGGCCCAGTAGCGGCCAAAAGTAAACAATGCGGGAGTTGAAATACATTTAGATTTAACTAATATCATCTATAAGTGCATTGTTTTTAATTTATCGTAAAGATGACAATCTGTTATTGACAAAAGATATGTATATGTACAGCGACTTGGCAACGTTTTACTTAGTTTTAAAATTCATTTTTCTTACAATGACTTACACTTGGACTGACCGTGCAATAACAGATTGTCATTTTCACAAAGTTTTCCATACTTTTAAAGAGACATCTTTACAGCCAGAGCATAAACAAACGCTGTTAAAACTTGACGGTGTTATAATCTAGTCAGCTGTGTAAACGTAGATTAAAAAATAAATATAAGGTGTATAGGGTAAAGAAATGGTACGGATTTGTCTTCGATTAAAACCGGACACTGTGGTTGTTATGTCTATGGCTAGCCGCAATAGAATGAAATGCATTTTCTATCTGCCGTAATCTGTGCAACCTTGCAACCATCAGGGGCAATATTTGGCATGAAGATACAACAGCGATTATAGTTTCATAAAATAAAGAAAAATACGGTTAAAAAAAACTGGATGAAAACGAGTGAAGATATATGTTTAAATGGTATTATTAAAATACAGTTTAACGCCTGCATTGTTTAATTTTTACCGCCGCCTAGAAAACAGATCAAAAGCCGCCTGATACAGCTGCGCCAAAATGAAAATCTTAAAAATGGGAGTGCGACCTACTGGCCACCCACTTTTGTCAGTATTAGGTCGTGTTATGTTACAAATGGAATCTTACGCGTCTCTCTATCTTTATTTTCTATGAACGCAGATCGATTTTCACTGTCTACAGAGAACATGCAACGATGACAAAACACTGTGTTTATATTCAATACCCTATCGGATATTCTACATCGTCGCTATAGATATTTTCCGATGAGAAAACAAGGACCTTTGTTCAACAGTGAGTTAGGTTATCTTCATATTTTACAAATCTCGTAGTGTAAGGGGATAAATCGAGGCTGGTTTGGTTTTATAAGACCCTAACTACTTCCTTCCTCTTTCAAGATACTATGCATAATACACGTCATACTTGTACTGGACTAAAGTTATCTCTTACGATGTGCTTACAAGCATGTTAAGGTAATTGTTTATATGGTTTTTTTTTTCTGTTGATTCCTCCGATTCGCTTGTTTTAAAAACCCTTTCCGTGACATAAGCGGCCATAACGGCTTTTGCAGACGGCATAGTTTAACCCTTATCCTGCTAAATAAAATAAATGAAGTTTTCGAGCCGAAAGTAAAAACCTAAATATAGCTATTTGAAAGGAATTTTTTTGAGGGAAGATATCTCCTTATCGGACAGTGTAGATCCAAGATAAGACTGCACGTTCTGTGCAGTCTGATCTTGACCTACGCTGTCCGCAAAAGGTCGGTGAGTCACGCTAAGGGTTAAGATCAGACTGCACAGCACTTGCAGTCTGATAATGGATCTATACCGTTCGCTTGTTTAATTAAACCAACAAGATAGAAATCTTTCTGGGTTTCAATGGTTTGTAATTTTCAGCAGTCGAGAGGTAGATTTTATATATACGGTCGTACATGTAGCCTACTTGGCGCTGATACAGTTTTACAGGTCTGGAAATACAGTTTTATTTCAAACGTTTTATTTGGGACATTTTAATTTAACTCTTTACCAAACGGTGAAAATTTTGAACTTGTTCAAATCCAAAGCATTTGCAGATTATAGAAATTACTAAAATGGTGGGATTTGTTCTTGAAAGGATGGAAAACATCGTGGAAAAGGGAGAAAATGCTGGTCTCCAGCATTTTCTCCCTTTCCCACGAATGTTTTCAAAAGCATTGTTCCAGAGGGTCGTTTAAACACTGAATTGTGTGATAAAGGGTTAACATAAGGATCGGATGATGTAGATATAAGATCAACTGATCTAAATCCACGCGGCCGCAACAATCATGTCGCCCATCGCGATAAAAAAAAGTCAATAACGTTCTTATTTCTTCCTTGTTTCACGTATTGTTTTCGCCCTTTATTTCATTTGTCTTGTTTATTAGAGGCTCGTGCAACAGCCGTTTTTATTGTTTCATGTATGTTTGGATTAAAACATATTTTATTCCACATTACATTATAAACAATACATGTATATGTTCAACAATTTTGTTTCGTTAAAATACCGAAAATCAGTTTTTTAACATAAATTTAATCAACATTCAATCATTGGTCATGTTGCATCACTTGCGATGTCGCGAATAATTTACGTGTAAATAATATTTAGTAGATTTATTATGAAACACTAAAGAAAGGAGGAACTTTGTGACTTAACTGTATGGAAGTTACTGTGGAAATGACAATCTGTTATTGCCAGTCGGTCCAAGTGTTAGTCGCCGTTAGAAAAACGAATTTTAACTGGGTAAAAAGTTGCCAAGTCGCTTTTTTATTTACTTTTTACCTGTTTTTAGAATTTTTCTGCGACTGACGAACACTTGGACTGACCATACTATAACAGTTTGTCATCTTCATTATAATTACCATACTTTTGAATGGTATGATTAAGGTTTAAGTGCATTTTAACACCCCCATTGTTTATTTTTGGTCGCTTTTGGGTCTGTCAAACGAAAAAAGAGTAACTCTGCAGGAGCATAGCTGTCGCTCTTTTCATGTGGATTCAGGCATGAGGGGTCCGAGTTGTATGCTCATAGAAAAAATGTAAAATCAAAAAATAAAAACTTCACAACTTGGCAGATTAGTCGAGTGTAGACTGCAAAGCGCCTGCTTTAATGCTATTAATGAAGCTTTACCAAACGACGAAATTTTGGACTAGACTATATGGCTTGCAACACGCGAAAAGGGGCATTCGGACATTTGCGTAAAGTGTCGTCTCGAGTCAGCCTGCGCAGTCCGCGCGGGCTAATCCGAAACGACACTTTCTATTTTGATGCAATTTTCTGTTTTGCGCAAGTCTACTATAGCACAAAATTTAATGTAGTCGTAAAGTGCCGTCTCAGATTAGCCTGCACGGACTGCGCAGGCTGATCCGAGACGACACTTCACGCAAATGTCCGAATGCCCCTTTTTCGTGTGATGTAGGCCATACTGGAAGCATTTGCAGACGACAAATCAAATGAAGCTCAGTCGATGATTTCTGTTTTATTTTAATAGGGTAGAAAACATTGTGCGAAAAGGAAAAAATGCTGGTAACCAGCATTTTCTCTTTTTTCCACAATGTTGTCAAAATCCTTTTTCAGTGTTAGAGAGTTAATTTTGAGTCTGATGCAACGAGTCGATCGTCATCAACCGTGCTTGCAACTTGGCCAAGACTTGCTAAGCCGCCAGCGGCTATATATCAACCTCTGTCCGAACGATACCCTAGGCTAAAAATACCGTTCCAAATCGAAATGATCTGTGACTACCCAGGCGTGCAAAATCTCGACATAGGCCTATTGTATACCAAAAACAGGAAAGTACACTTCTCATTTTTTTATGTCTGTATTAAGACATCAAATTGACTAACAGACTACATCCTTGATTGCATATTTCGTTGTACCACCAAGATCGCACTCAGGCAATATATTTGTGAAATGATTTTAATATTATAACTGTCCCGTTTGACGACAATGATCTCTTTTGCAGATAATTGGAAGATCTTTAATACAGTTCATATTTACATTGACCTTCACAGATTAATATTTGGCTTCTTTGCGTCCCTCTCTCTCGCTCTGCTGAACTTTCAAATCACCATTACAAGTTCAACTCTTTTTCTTTTTCGCTGTCACTCTTTAACGTCTTTCAACATCGGTTTAAAACTTGTTGTTTGTTCATTTGATTCTAAAAATATGTGTGACTCTTAACAAGGAAGTTATATTCGGTCTCTTGGATGGCTGCAAATAGTCATGTTTGACTATATGTCGTAAACACGACTGACTCCCCATGTTTTCTTTCAGCATCTACGAAGCAGAGTGAGGTATACTGGTTTCTCCATGTCTGTCTGTCCGTACGTCCATGTTTTTGTTTCCGTTTTCTGACTCAAAAACCGTTTGACCTAGAACCCTGAAACTTTATACAAGTGTTGCTCATGACCAAAGGATGTGCCCTTTTATTTTTGGGTCACATGGGTCAAAGGTCAGGGTCACAGGTTAACTTTAACTGAAAATCGTTTCCGTTCTCTGACTCAAAAGCCGTTTGACCTACGACCCTGAAACTTTCTACAAGTGTTGCTCATGACTCAAGGATCAAAGGGGTCAGAGATCAAGGTCACAGGTAATCTTTGTTTGAAAATCATTTTCGGGCTCTAACTGAATAGCTATTTGACCTAGGACCCTGAAACTTTATGTAGGTGTTACTGATGACCCAAGGAGGTGCCCTGTTGTTTTTGGCTCACATGGACTCGTTTTCAATCGCATCATACCCCATTCTATAGTGACAATTTTTTTTTAACATCACACACAACCAGTTGATTATTCTCTATTTACCACATTTCAAAAATCTGGATGTAGATCTAAGTTTGTTTAAAATTCGCGGAAAATACGAGCTCAGACTGTTTCCTGTCCGAGAATATGGGAAATATCGATCCCGAAATTATGTCTCTCTGTACTGTAAAGCCCACTCGTCTCCGAGCTTTGTTGTCCAAGTTCCCTGATTTGAATCAATATCTTTACACAGGTGGAATAGAATAATTTTGGTATGTCTTGTCTTTTTGTGTGGCTTTAAAACTGTTAAAGACTTAATGAAATTTTAATTAACTTCATTTTTCGGGTCCTTGGCTTGCATTGGGAAAAAAATTGACCCCAAGATGTTCAGTTGTTACACGGATTACGGAATTAGAATGGCGATCAGAAAAACCTGAGATAGATTCCCGCTTGGGTTATCGTCACATGGGAGTGTCCTTAGACAAGGCACTGCAGAGACCAGTGTGAAATCAGACATAAATTATGGAAGTGTGGCCCCCCTCATCACTGACATACATGTATTAGTGAAAGCGGATGAAATTACCAGGTCAAAACTGTTGTTGCAGACATAGAACAAATCGTGTCAGGGGTTTTGAAAGGTTTGCAGTAAGGGGACGGGTGTTTGACTTAGTATTAGGCTTAACATTTTACCACACTATCCCAAATGTTAGCGACCCTGAGAAAACACGGCTTTTAAAAACATTGTGGGAAAGGAGAAAATGCTGGTAACCAGCATTTTCTCCTTTTCCCACAATGTTTTCTACCCTTCCCTAAACAAATTTAAGTTTTTGAGTTCCATTTATCTTGTCTTTTGCTAAATGCTTTCATTTTGGACAAATCTGAAATTTTGTCGTTTGGTTAATCCTTTAGCATCCGAGCCCCGGTAGCTCAATCGATAGCGTACAGGAGTTGAGAACAGAAGGTTGCTGGTTCGATCCCCGGTTCGGTCAATTTCTTTCCGAGGATTGATGATAGTCATGGCGATTCCTCTCTCGCCGCTGGTCATTGTTTCGACGATGGTTTTGTGGGAAAGCAGCCAGTAGCTTGGAAAGAATACGGTGCGCAGTTCTGGTAAAAGAAAATCCATGAAAGCATGGATAGGTGCACTGGCCGCCGCGATATAACTGAAATAATGTTGAAACGGCGGTAAACATCATACAATCAATCAACCTTAGGCTGTAAAGCGCAAAATTTAATCTATTAAACAAATTCTCTCTTTACCAAACGACAAAATTTTAGACCTCTCCAAATTGAAAACATTTGCAGACGACAGAAAATGATTTCTGTCTTTGAAACAGTAGAAACATTGTGGAAAAAGGAGAAAAATTCATGCCCTTAACCACTATGTTCTCCTTTTCCTCTGCGACAATGAAACTCGAGATTGTCTTGTAAAGGATTCATTTTCGTGCACAACAAAGGATATCTTTAGTATAGAGGAAAACGAAAAATAATTTATAAGTAAGTAAGCAAAGTAGCTAACCCAGAATCAAGGGGGGGGGGGGGCACGGAAAGAGAGAGAAAGAGGGAAACCTGTCCCATATTGGTCTTTTACGGCAAGGGCTTCTTTTCGGCTTACCAAAAACTATTACAAGTGACCCAAGGGATTCTCATTTAAAGGAAAAGAAAATATCATTTGCTAAAACTTGGATATCGGAGCAATTTCGTATTACAAATAAATTACCTTTTTCCCCCCCTTAATAATCACAATGTTGTCGGCTCGGCCGAATTCTTTCCGGGGATTGATGATAATCATTGCGACAGGATTCATTTCTCTCTAACCGCTGATCAGTATTTCGACGATGGTCATGTGAGAAAGCTGCCAGTGGCTAGAAAAGAATATTGTGCAAAGTCCTGGTAAAAGAAACTTAAGGAAAGCATGTATAGGTGCAGTGGCCGCCGCGGTATAACTGAAATAATATTGCAAACGGCGTTAAACTCTATAGAATCAATGAATCAATCAACCAAAGTTGTCGATGGCTATAGAGGGGGAAAAACCGTACAGTAGACCCCAATTCATTCAGTTTCATCATTTTATTTCCTGAAACACTTTAACGAGTATAAATACAGAAAATATTTAACACAATACGTTTCATGTATGCAATATCAGTAAGTTCCGCTTTGCAAGTCTACACTAATTGGTTTCGTTTAAGCAAGGATAAAAACAGAGGAAATACAGTGACCGAATATCACCATGTCGATCTCTCATTATCTCCCGCTAGATGGCATTCTACAAATACACATCTATCTAATTTGGGCATTCTGGGTACAGAACCGGACTGCTTTTCAAAACAACAACCGTTACTTTGAATTTCAAAATGAAATAAACGTTTACTCAATAAAACGCTATCTGGTGCGGTTCATTCAGCTATGATCGGCTAGCATGTGACCTATGTACCGGCCATTTATTAAAACAGCCCCTACATGCTTGGGTAATAGGCTAATAGTTTCGGTATAAGCCCTACTTTTCCCAGGTATACGGGGATGGGTGATGCGTCATAGCAGACAGGTCGAATCTTCGAAGAATATGACATGCGCAGACAACGGTCGGTCTCTTACTCGACAAGGAAGAAGTTTCAACCATTTTTTCTCGATACAATGCACATGTAGTTGTACCAAAGGCTAGTGGGTGATACCGCAGTAGTATAGCTCTTCACCAGACGACAAAGATTTTGGACTTTTCCAAAGCATTTGCAGACAACGTATGAAATAGTGGAATTTATTTTTTAAGGAGTAAAAAACGTTGTTGAAAAAATAATATTTTCGAAAGCTGTCTTTCTTAGAGTCGTTGAAATTCAATCCTGTGTGGTACAGGTTTAACCGAATAGTTTATTCATGGATTGTGCATTTTACTGAAGACAACAGGTAAATATTTACATTACGACAATAGTTTTAATGCTCTGATAAACCCGAAACGTTATTGCCGTCCACTGATACTCGTGCCATTGTTGCAGCCCAAAGCACCGCTGAATTTCTAGCCAGGCTCCGTTGTCTGGTGGTAAATCAGAATGAATGATATGAGCCAAGCTCTGGCAAAAGGGGGTTTAATGTACCTACGTGATGCGTAATACCATCTAAGTCATCATAGTATATTGGATCCATAAAAACCATTTTGTATAACAACAACCGTCAGAGTTATGGGAAACACTGGTCTTTGACATGCAAACAAAAATACCAAAAGCAAGAAGTTCCGACACATTCAGTCTGCACTGACAGCACAGGCTGATCTGTGTCGATACTTTTCGCAGATACATTAAGCCGCTCTTTTCACAGAGCGTGACCCAAGTTTAAGTGGTGTTTAGTTTGAACCCCGAATTGGCAAAATCTCTTACCTTGGATTGATTGTGGCGCCGCATGAGCGGCGACACTATATTTTCATTCGCTTTTGAAAAGTGCCTGTGAAGGCAGCCATATTTTTTACTATATGGACTGATTCAGTGGTTTTTTTTTTAACATATATACATGTACATACATGTAAAAATACAGTACTTTCATAACCAGGTCGAGCCCGCACCAACTTTGTTTTTCTATTTGGACTGATTTTTAGCTCTACTGGCTGAAAGCCAGCAGAGCTTATGTCATGGCGGGGTTTCCGTCGTCCGTCCGTCCGTTAGTCTTTTTCTTGTTTACGCGATAAAGTCTGCATTTGTGGTCAGATTTTCGTGAAACTTGCACAGTTTGTTTATCTTATCAATAGCTTTAACCCTATTGATTTTGAAAGAAATCCAACAAACAGTATGGGAAAAGTAGCCATTTCAAGTTGAAAATTTCAATTTCTTGTTTACGCGATAAAGTCTGCATTTGTGGTCAGATTTTCGTGAAACTTGCACAGTTTGTTTATCTTATCAATAGCTTTAACCCTATTGATTTTGAAAAAAATCCAACAAACAATATGGGAAAAGTAGCCATTTCAAGTTGAAAATTTCCATTTCTTGTTTACGCGATCAAGACTACATTTGTGGTCAGATTTCAGTAAAACTTGCAGAGTTTGTTTATCTTATCAATAGCTGCAACTCTATTGATTTAAAAAAAAATCCAACAAACAACATGGGAAAAGTAGCCATTGCAAGTTGAAAATTTCCATTTCTTGTTTACGTGATAAAGTCTGCATTTGTAATAAGATTTTTGTGAAACTTGCACAGTTTGTTTATCTCATCAATAGCTTGAACCCTATTGATTTTGAAAAAAATCCAATAAACAGTATGGGAAAAGTAGCCATTGCAAGTTGAAAATTTCCATTTTTTGTTTATGCGATAAAGTCTGCATTTGTTGTCAGATTTTCATGAAACTTGCACAGTTTGCTTATCTTATTAATACCTTGAACCCTATTGATTTTGAAAAAAATCCAACAAACAGTATGGGAAAAGTGGCCATTTAAAGTTGAAAATTTCCATTTCTTGTTTACACGATGAAGTCAGCATTTGTGGTTGGATTTTCATGAAACTTGCACAGTTGCTTTGTATCATAAACAGCTTGAACGCTATTGATTTTGAAAAAAAATCTGACAATCAGTATGGGAAAAGTAACCATTGCAAGTTGAATATTTCCATTTCTTGTTTAGGCAATGAAGTTCACAGTGTTGATCCAGTTCTTTTGAAACTTGCAAAGATTGTTTGGTTCATCAAGGGACTGAACTCTATTAAAAGTGAAGAAAATCTAGTGAACCGTTCAGGAAAAGCAGCCATTTGATGACTTAGTATCGTTTACTCAACAAAGTCCTCATTATTAGTCACATTTCTTTGAAATTTGCTAGGATTGATGAATACAAGGCGTACTGAAACCCTGTCAAATTAGGCTGGATTCCAAACATTTAGTATTGAGAAATTGCTCTTCAATTTTTTTCACTGTTTGTTCAATTCACCATGCCTACTTATGCTGTCTTAGTGGGTTCAAGCCCAGTTGCAAGAACACATTTTTGTGTGTGTGTGTGTTTTTTTTTTTCTTGCATCATGAATTCATAATGTATGTTAGCAAAAAAGCAAAATCACTGCCAGTAGAGCGATTCAGGCCCTCAAGGGCCTCTAGTTTTGTTTTTTAACATGTAAAATACCGTACTTTCATTGCCAGATCTATAAAAACCAGATCGTATCCCAGATGGCTCAGAGTTTAAATATTTGTCATGTACATAGTATCACTCCGTGGACTTCCACGAAGTTTTTTTTTTCAGAACAATACTTTTATTCATCCAAATACAAACAAAGTACAACATGGGGTTATAACCTATATACATAATGTTTGTATCGTCAATTTAAAGCTACATTTACAGTTAAAAAGAGACGGAGACAGAAACGGATACACACAAAAAAAAAAAAGAAAAGGAAGAAGAAGGAGAGAGAGAGAGGGAGAGAGAGAGAGAGAGCATTTGACTCGCCTGGAATTGGCCATTTTTACATGTGGTCTTTCAGCCGTACTCTGTGAAACTATGTCCTGCTTTGTAAAGAGGGGGCTTAATGTATCTGCAAAAAGTATCGACCCAGGTCAACCTGCGCAGTCCGCACACGCTGACCTGAATCGAAACTTTTTGCTATTGGTTAATTTTCTGCATGTCAAAGGACCAGTCTACCTCATGATTTAATAGTCACTTGTTATTCAAATGGATTTTATTGAACCATATATGGCTTGCAACACGCGAAAAGGGGCATTCGGACATTTGCGTAAAGTGTCGTCTCGGGTCAGCCTGCGCAGTCCGCGCAGGCTAATCCGAGACGGCACTTCACGACTACATTAGATTTTTGTACTACAGTAGACTTTTTTTTTTAAACTTTATTAGCCACGTATATTGGATAGGGGAGGTCGTGGCCATCCTCCCTCTATCCTTACAATTTTCATCAATCATCTTGTTTCATCTTATCTTGCTAACTAAAAGTCTAAAACAGTCTATTTTCTCTATTTGAAGTTTTTTTTTTTTCTAATGCGAATAAAAGTGTACTATATCGAAATTTGTGACTTTGCGAACAGTGCAGATCAAGATTCGAGTGTACTGATGTGTAGACTAATTTTGGATTTCACTGTTCGCTATGATGACAATTTGCAGGATAAAAGTTAATCAAATACATGAACTACTCAGAGATCCAGATAAGGTTATGTGGTTCAATCTTATGTGCAGCCCTAGGTTGTGAGTGATTTGACAATTGTCTTTGACATACTATTTTGAGACAGTCTGAAACTGAAGGAACCTGCAGACGACAATTCCGAGCTAGCTGAAATATGATTGTAAATTGTTGATTTTATGGGAAAAAAAAAAACAAAACAGTGCGGAAAAGTGTGAAATTAATCTTTATGAGCAATTTCTCCCCCTTCCACAATGTTTTTCCTTTTTTCTTATTATTATTATACTCTTTTTTTTTTCATTGTGTTAAATAGAGTAGAAGGGGAAAGTGTCAAACAACGGCCTGTTTAGTTCACCGAATCTGGATCAATGAATAATTAGCAGAGACTAATAAAGTTTTACAAAGCTATGGAGGAAAAAAAGGTGAAAAAATAAAAGAAGGAGGAAAACAGGAATGACTTATTAAATAATAACAAAAATGGAATATGCATCAATGCATTTCATATCAAGAGTGGTTTTGAATAATATGTCTTATAATTGACCATCTTTCTAAATCAGACTTAGAGGATTTTGTTTCTTTGCAAATGGTCCAAGCCAAATATAAACTATTTTGAAGGCCATAAACTGTCGGGATTTTAGATTTAGATTTACAAGAAGCGACATATCTTTTGACATACAGAAAGAGTGTGTATAAGTTGTCATCATTATTGAATGTACCAATTAGAACGTTGACACTATTTATAAGTCTGTGTTTTGATGGGTCTACTTCTCTTATTTTTGATTCTAAATACTGAAAAAGGGTTTTCACCTTTTCACATTCGTAAAATACATGAAGCAGACTTTCTTCACTAGTATTGCAAAAACAGCATAGGTTACTTGGGGCAATGTTCATTTTGTTTAATAGGGAGTTAGTGGGGAAAAATCTATGAACTATTTTTATTTGCATCCATTGGGTATACGAATCGTTTGTATTTCTAAAAATATTATTATAAATGTCTTTCCAATCAAAGTTTTGAGTAGGGAACAAAGATTCCCATTTCTTTTGACTAGTAGGAATTTCATTGTTATCAATAAGTGCTTTATAAATTGTTTTGTTAGGTTTTTTATTTATCAAAATTTCATTTAAATAGCTATTAATACAGGGATTGGCATAGTTTAAAATCAGATTTTCATCGTTATTAGTATCAACCTTTCTTGAGAAATTTTGGATAGTATTTATCAGACCATAATACCTCAAATAGTTAATTTTTTTACCTAAAATCGTCTCTATAGACTTTAAGCCAATGAATTTCCCATTGTTATCCATTAAATCTCGGACATTTCTAAATCCTCTATCGTATAAATCTTTGACAAAGATGACTTTTGAGTCTATCGTAAAATTTTCGTTGTAGAACAAAGGCATATTTAATATCAAGTCCCAAGAGTCAATTTTAATTTTTGTCATATATTCTATGTATGATTTAAGTACGTCTCTCCAGAAATCGTTTTTTATTACTTTAGAGATGAGTTCGGAATAAGCTTTTCCTAAGTTTATTATTTTTCGTACGTCCATCATGTCATATACTAGTTGATAGCATTTATTAGGTTTACAATTTATTAGGTTTTTAAGCCATTTTAATTTCATGCTAGCGTTAAAGCTTTTGATATCTATCATTTTCATACCACCTTCATCATAGTTTTTAATAAAAACAGATTTTTTTATTTTTGCCCTTCCATCCCATACAAAGTTGTATAGTAAATCGTTTAAACGTTTTATGAAATCTGTTTTCGGAGAAGGGAGGCTAATAAATAAATGCGTTAAAAGTGGAACAAGAAGTGATTGATTTTACAACAGTTATTCTACCAATAGGTGTAAGTTTTCTTCTTTTCCAGTATGCTATACATTTTGAAATATTTTTAAGTTTTGGTTCATAATTTAAATCTATCATCTTATGAAGATTAATATCAAAAGTTAATCCAAGTAGCACAAATTGAGTTTCACCCCAATTTAATTTCCATTTAGTTTTTATCGAATATGCACTATATTTACGTGATCCTATCCAAATCAACTTTGTTTTATCAAAATTGCACTTTAATCAAGAGATAGCATAGAACTTGTCAAGTACTTCTAAAACGCTATTTAATGATTTTTCCGAGCCGTCTAGTAATAATGTAGTGTCATCAGCGAATTGGCTTATGAGATATTCAGTTTCTTTCACCCTTATACCTTTAATATTTTTGCTTTGTCTAATTTTAATGCTTAAGATTTCAGAGCATAGGATGAAGATATATGAAGAAATAGGGTCTCCCTGACGGCAGCCCCTCTTTACCGTAAAGACATCTGATAGAAAACCATTTAACTGCACACTTACTTGTGTATTATACAAAAATAATTTTATCCATTTTTTGAGTATAGGACCAAATCCAAAAAAGTCAAATGTTTTTAAGATAAAGTCAAACGATAACGAGTCAAAGGCTTTTTCAAAATCTAGTAGCATTAATAGGCCAGGTATGTTATTGTCTTCACAGTATTTCATTATGTCATAGATTAAACGGGTATTTTCTCCTATAAAGCGATCCTTAAGGAAACCTGTTTGGTCACTTGAAATTAAATTGTCTAATACGATTTTTAGTCGATTTGCTATTGTTCCAGACGCTATTTTATATAAAACATTCAATAAGGTTATCGGTCTCCAATTTTTTAAGAACTTTTTCGGTTTATTATCTTTTGGGATGCATGTTATGATTCCCGATTTTATAGAGCTAGAAAAAGAGTCGTTCAATAGGGCGTAATTTAGGGATCTAACGACAAAATGTCCAATCTTAGGCCAAAAGACCTTAGTAGATAAAAAAGGAGAGAGCTGGGATTTCTCTTAAATCGTCCTAATTCTTAACCCCATCATATTTCTTAACTCCGTCCTAGTTTCTTAAATCGTCCTAATTCTTAACCACATCATATTTCTTAACTCCGTCCTAGTTTCTTAACTCCGTCCTAGTTTCTTAACTCCGTCCTAGTTTCTTAAATCGCGTGTTTTAACCATAATGCGCGTTTTAACCACAAAACCCTAAAATCGGTTTTTCCCTGGCCGGGGGCGTGTTTTCAGTCCATATACCTATATGACCCCATGCTAATGTATCGATATTATTCTCGAGGATATAACGTTTATCATCATTTCCGCTTAATGCGATTTTATTAATCTCTTCGGTATACAATTCGTGATTATGACTCCTAATAACTACCATTTTCCTTAATTGCGTCTTCTTTTCGAACAAACATTCTTTATAATGATCGTGTTTAATAAATGCTTCTACTACACCCTTTTTAATTCCTTTACATTTCTTATTCTCCTCCTCACATATTTTATAAGAGTATAGTTTAGATCTGAGACCTACAAACTCCTCAATATTCTCGCCGTTTGTTTCATCTTTAAACATACCTACAACTTTCTTATTTAATCCTGTGGGAATACCCGAAGGATGATCGGGTGGATATTCGCTCGTATCAAAACGATCTTTAACATCGTCACTAATATCTTTATAAAAATCTTCCGTTTCTATTTCGTACATTAAACTGTCTGTATCGGTGAAAAGGAGTTTAACTTTTTCTTTATATTTATCTTTAATATAATTATAATGGAAGTTATACATTAATGTTTTACTTAAATCTAAAATACACATCCCTACGTAAATAGGTTTATTAAAATATAAACGCTGTTTTTTCATCTGAATTATACATAAATTTTCATCGAGGATAGATATATCGTAATAATTCGGTTTAGCGGTTAATTTTTCCGCTTTTTCCCTGGTACTAACTAATTTTATATCTACTCTATTTCTAATATTTTCCATAGTCTTACCAAATACGGAATTATTCATAAGTTTAAAGAAATCCTTTTCGAAATTGGTTTTGGATTTCGCTCTTAGATTAGTATTTTTATCGATATATGGTTTTAACCAATCACTCTCATCGAAAGTTAAACCCCTATGGATCTTTTTAAGTCTTAGACCTAAACTTAAATATAATTTTAAATTTTCTCGATGTAGTATATATTTATTTTTATCGTATAAATTAGGTATAAGTTTTTCGACTTTGTCAACCTTTAATCTCTCGGGGGCTAAAGGAAAATCGTTATGCCAGTCGTGTAATTCTTTAGGATATTCTAAATCGACTTCTAATATACACGGCTGATCCCGCCAATTTTCTAAATCGTCCATCCATCTAAAATTACCGGTAGGAAGTTTTTGAGACATTCCCCAACCGTAGAGATTATTCGCGTCCAAATAAGTAATAAATTTAGACGGTTCGTTCGGGTTATATTTCTCGTTCATATATTTATTATTCGCTTTCGCGTATCGTTTAAAAATAGTTGAGATACCTCTTCTTATTCCGTTTTCGATAAATAAAATCGTGTCAGGGTCCGATAATAATTCTAATTTTACCTCGGTAGTTTTTAACATCGCCTCCCAAGATAATCCCGGTGCTGTATAAAACCAAGATGGATCTAACCCGTAATTATTAAAGCAAACATTCCTGAAATTTTCGAAGACATCCGCCAACAATAAAACGTCGGTCTTATTATATAAATCGTGATAATCTTTAAAAGTTTTCATGTCGAATGTTTTCCAGACATTTTTAGCGTGTTGATAATCCTCCTTACTAATTCCGTTGCATCTAAGTTTCGAGTAAAATTCTCTTCGTCCGGGTAACTTCGTTTCCTCTAATTTACTAAGATTATCGAACCATTCGTACGGGAATATACCCTTTTGTGAGACCAAATCGAACTTTTCCCCCTCGAAATATTTCGCGAGATTAGTCTTTTCTTCCTTAGTTAGATTGTTAGATAATTTGTCTAAACTACTATTTAGAAATTTTAAACTATCGAGGAATCTAATTTCGTGCGTTTTAATTTTCTTCGTCCCGTATTCTATCGGTATATTTTTAGACACACTTATATACGTTTCCTTGTTTGTTGGTATACAATTTATCTCACCGGGAGTATTCATTAAATCTTTTATAAATAAATGAACAT
The DNA here is from genome assembly GCA_946811185.2 of Hippopus hippopus. NCBI lineage: Eukaryota > Metazoa > Mollusca > Bivalvia > Cardiida > Cardiidae > Hippopus > Hippopus hippopus. The sequence continues at coordinate 14,605,440 of OX328096.1, forward strand.
CGTACTTACTAAAATTATGAAAGAATACGGGTGTAAAAGTAGGTAATCTATATTTTAAATTGCATACACTGAACTTACCGGTAAAATGACAATGGTCTCTTACTCTTTTATCTTCTTTCGTAAATGGTTTATTACATATCCAACATTTTTCCGCTCTATCAAACTTTCTTTTATCGTGAAGTTTAAAAATCATTTCCCTCGTTGGTATCCTCTCTATTTCTCTTATAACATTTTCTAAATCCTCTACGAATTTTTTAGCCGCATTTTCGCCGGAATATTGGAAAACTCGAGAAGGGTAAACATTTTCGTAAAGAGATTTAACGTAAAAACAATATCCCGAAATGTTATGCGCATTAATTATCTTCGTACAGTTTCCTTTATTTTCGTATTTCTTTTCTAACGTAGACTCCATATCCGCATAAATCGCGAAAGGATGTCTCTGTTGTTTATAAAAATTCTGAAAAGATATTGTGGTACCTTTTTCGGGTAAATCTATTCTACATGCATCGTTTTCGTTGCAGTACTCTAAATGTTTATTTAAAGTTTCTTCTTTCTGGAAATGATTTAAACATCTATCGCAAATATAAGTTTTACCGTTATGATTAGATATTTGTTTAGATAACAATTTACTCATGTCTTTAATTAAACAATAATGTTTTTTGCCGTCCTTCTCGAGAAGTAAAAGATTAACGTGATGATCTCTTTTATAAACTTCCTTACTTATACTAAGCGGGTAAACGCCTGTGAAATTATTATATCCGTAAATTGATACCGATATTGACGGATTTTGGGTTTCAAATTTAATTCTATCCTGAAGGGAAACGGGGTAATCGATCCCTTCCGTGTTAATATCGTTTAATAACGGTTTTAGTCTTTCAGTTCTTTCGGGATTTTTAAATGTTGGGTTTAAAGATATAACGATACAATACGCGAAACACATATCATCATCCACGTTCTTCGGGTTAATAACGCTTTTTGTATTCGCTATCTTAGGGGGAGTTGGAAACCAAGAATTACCTCTTATTGGATTAAACGATACTACGTATAATCTTAAATCGATTACGTTAACGACTCTCCAATAATCCGTTTTCATTTCCTTCTCCGCTATAGCGATTAATATTTCATCCCCCATTTCATCGTATATTTCATCCGCGTCTTCTCCATCTAAATTAGTGATTGGATAACCGGAATGGAAATTCATGTCTTTATATTCGTCGGTAATAGAGTGTTTCATCGTGCAATTCGTAATGAGTTTAACTTTAGTTTGACGATTATTTCTCATAACGTCGGTTACTTTATCTTTCGCTAAATCGAGGAAATCCTTGGGTGTATAGTCACTTATAAGTTCTATAAGATATTCTTTCGTAAATCCTCTTAGTGCCGATGATCTTTCCGTAATACTTATTTCTTCTTTATTTTTATATATTTTATCTATTTTTTCTTTTAAATCTTCTATCCTAGACGATATATTTCTCGGAATTTCTTTAACATTATCTAAATAATTTATCAACTCATCGATCGAGTCTTTAGGTGGAGTTGGTGTTGTATGTGGTGGTGTGTAAGGTGTTGGTTGTAATATCGGTGCTCCTCCATTATCGATACTATAGTCTAATATCGGTGATTCCCGATTAATGGAGCGGTTAAGTATGCGGTTAATTAATTCGCTTCTTCTGAGTCTATAGTATCCCCTGATTCCTATAGACTTGGCTTCTCGTTTTAAGTCTTTTACTGTGAATCCCTGGAATTGATTAGCGAGACCGGGAGGTTGAGAATTACTTAGACGATCGATTAAATCGGTTCTTTTAAGTCTAGAAAATCCTCGGATTCCTCTAGATCTCGCCAAATTTTTTAAACCTTTTACGGAATATATATTATAATTAATATTTTCCATTTTTATATAAGGAAAAAAAATCTTAAATTAAATTTAATTTTATTACGGAATATATATTTTCCATTTTTATAAAGGAAAAAATATTTTTATATATATTTATCTAGTATATGTTAACCCGATAAATATATTGTTTTATATAGTAATATGAGATATATAATTATTCGTTTTAAAAAAAAAATATTTATCTAGTATAATTTAACCCGATAAATATACGATTATCTTTCATGTTCATATAGTAATATGAGCTAAAATTACAGAATGTTAATAATATATTTATTATTCCAAGTTCTCCCGTTGAAATGTTCGATCGTTTGCGGACTTTTATCTATAAATTTACCCGCCTTATAAATCGATGGAAATGTTTTTATTTCGCCGGTTTCAACATCCTCTAAACTAACTTTTTTAGGATTTTGTTTAATAGTTTTTAATCTATGAAACTTACGGTCTTTACTTTTTTCTTTTTTAGGCGGTTCCTCCGGTAACAACTCATGTTCTTTCACTAATTCGAGTAACCTCTTTTTATCCCAGTATCCGTAAAATTTTACGTTATTTTCTTTAAGAATTTTTTTTAAATCGCTAATCTTTATCATTTTTTTATATATAGAAAATAATTATTTAACTTAATACACTACACTCATTTTATTTCCGTCAGACTGGAAGTTAATTAATCTATCGCTAATAATGACAGCATATGCCTCGGTGTTTGCGGGTACATTTGCATCAAAATATGCTTTGATTTGTATATCAGTTACTGAGTATTTTAATCTTTCACTCTGTTTAGAAACGTCAAACAAAAACAAAGGATAAAGAGTTTTATAATCTGGGGGAGTAATATTAGGGTTTGACACCATTTCATTCATGTTATAAAACTTAGATCTAAATAGAGCGGCATCACCATACGATCTACTAAATTGGTTCGCAGTAAAGTTAAGACTATAGTCAACAGCGGGATATCTAGTAGAATTTAGAGTAACATAAATATTTTTAACGTTTCTATGATCAAATAGGGCCGCATTTTGTTCTTGATTATTACTTTTACCAGTCTGAAAACCAACAATAATAAAACGTGGCACCTCAGGAGATGATTTAACTCCGAGTCTCCAACTAAATGAGAGTGCTTGAGGAACCGCGATAGAGTCGCACTGTCTCATTCTATATCCGACCGGTATTTTTTCTTTTTTCTCGATAATTTTATAAAGTTCCATCTTCTCTCCATCTGCGGGTAACACGTGTGGTATAAACCAAGATATTTTAAGTAAATTAATTCTGCCATCATCAACACCAGCAGATCTAAAAATTGCATCATCATTATTATTTCTCGTTAATGTGAGAGTTTGTTTCATTCCGTACAATATCTTATCGTAATCGTCGCAAAAACCGAATATATGTTTTAATGGAACTCTAAAACTAAAGGTACCTCTTGGATTAGGACTATTAATAATATAATTTCTTCTTACAGCAAAACCTAAGTTATAAGTAGCAGCAACAGGATTACCATCAGCATTGACACTGGAGTCCTTATACCAACATTGATTTAACCCCTGTGATTTAGAAAAATCATCCGGATATTTTAACAAACCGATCATCGTAGTAGCGTGACCAGGATTCAATAGGGATTCAATCTCCATACCCGAAAGTTGATACTTAATATTCTTAAAAAGATACATGAGAGCATTGTTTGTTAAAGAAATATTAGTGTCATCATCGTAAACTGTTCCATCATTTTTTACTAATTCGCCTATAATAAGTAAATAACTTTCGCTAGGATGAGTAAAAATATCTTGAGTCTCGATGTTAATTCTAATATCTCCTCCCGAGTTGTTGAGTTGTGTACCTGTGATTGGTTCATATTCTTGGTATTCATACTCAACAATATTATCATCTTTTAAAATTGATTCGACGATTTTTAAAATATCCATTTTATAATAGCGATTATAATTTTAAATAAAAATTATAATTATTTTAACCAAAGTTGGGGGAAAGACTTATTTTCGTTATTGACAAACACACCTTCGAGTTTAATTATTTTCGCGGTTTCCAGTTTAATTTTAGGATAAACTATATTACCGTATACAATCGTTATTCGTGGTATCCCCCACTCACGTAAATATTTATTCGTTTTTTCCTCAATCTCTTTCATCTTGATTACTTCTTCGGGAGATAACTTCACAACCGCTTTTTTATAACCGTATTTCGTTTTATTAATTTCGAGGATCGAAAAATCTTTTAGGGATAAAGATGCACCTACTATATTAATACGAGTAGTATCGTATTTTTTATAATCTACACGATCAAATTTTAACATTTTTATAATAAATATAAATTTCTTATACCGTTTTAATGCCCGCTCCTTCGTTTAATCTTTTAACTAAGTCTTGAATAGCGATGGCACTTCCATCTATTAATGTACTAATGTTTTGCGTTTTGACTCTTTCGTTAGGGGTACTATATTTTTGTAAAATTTTCTTCGATTTTGACGTTAACGCCTTCGTAACTAATTTTTTCCCCGCTTCTACGGCAGCGGTTTTTCCGACATCTAAAACTTTCTTTCCACCTTCCTTAACCACACTCTTTCCCACATCAACGGCAGAAGACGCGATCTGTTTAGCCGCGTTACTAGTAAAAAGTCTCGCTAAAAAGTTAGCGACACTATCGAAGATTCCGGAACCGTCGTATGTATACCTTTTTTTAAATCCGTGTTTTTTAAAGACGATCATTTTTTATAATATAGACATTAAATTTTTATAAGAGTCTGAGTTTAAAACGCCTTGTCTTTTTAATTCGTCACAAATGCCTACTAATTCGTTTATTAAACCCGTGTTACCCGCTTTTTTACTCGCCATCAACAGATCTAGTCTTTCTAGTAACGCGTTAGGGTCAGATGGGATAACAGTGATACCACTACCTTCATGAAATCTTTTATCATCCCAAATAGGTTTACGTATAATGTTCCATTTTTTACTTTTAGAAGATTTAGGATATTTACTTCCTCGGTCGTTGTCACGAAAAATGGAACCGGTTTTTACCATCAACTTCGCGTAATTCTCATAATCTTCACCCCCAAAAATATTATTATCGGGATCTTTAGATACGATTAACTCCCATAGACCGGGGGTACCCTCATATTCTTCACCATCCACAATAATATCGTTGTCTCGAATAACAATTGGTTTGTTACCGATATAAAACCTACCATTTTTGTCATATATTCCGTACGTTCTATCGGAATCGGACTTAGTAGTAAACTTTCTTAAATATCCTTCCGCTATTTCCCCGATAAATATCGGATCTTCTTCCGTCGGTTTATCGGAAGTTGTGATAGAAGGAAATGCGGGAAAAGTAATAGACTTTGGTAACTGTTCGATACCTTCTTTAATTGGTCTAAGTCCCTCAGTAATCTCTTTCGCCGTAGTTTTTTGCGTTTCCGTTATGGGTTTAAAAAATTTTGAAAGATCGGTTTGAAGTTGTTGTTCACCCGTTTTCTCCGCTATTAGATTATCCCGAATATTCTTTCTCGTTTCGAGATACTCTTTTACGATTAAGTCCCTTTTTTCGGGATCATCGATTTTTAGAAAAGACATTTTTTTTAATTAGTAAAATAGTTTTTTTAACGCAGTTTTTAACGCAGTTTTTAACGTAGTTTTATATTATGTCCATATAGTAATATGAGCAAAAAATTTAATATATAAGAGATTCTCTTATATATTACATGTCCGAGGTATCACCTATTTCGCAAATACACTTACAACGAATTTCGGGCAAACCGAGTCTCGGTCTATTCTTTATAATTCTTCTAATGAGGTTGATTCTTTTCAACGAGTCTCCGAAAGGACTCACGCGCTTCTTGTCTTCCTTTTTCTATCAATGACTCGGCATTTTCGCTGGTCATCTTCTTCTTGATCTTGGTACGTATATCTTCTTTTAGAACTTTATATTTTTCTTGTTCTTCTAGAATGAAACGAAATTCTTTGTCAGTAACGACTCCGTCCATTAATGATTGAGAGATCAAATCATTTATACTGTTCAGTTTTGATCTAGCGATTGCCGAAATTTTTCGATGTTTTTCTCCTTTTCCTCTAGTGTTAGACGAAATATATTTTCCGGCGATACTCGCCAATCCGAGTACTCCGGCGGATATTTCTAATCCTATTACGACGGGAACGGCAACGACAGTAGATAGTAATGCGGCACCTCCGATTCCAGTCGCAAGTGCCGTTGTGGTCAATACAACATCTACGTTATCAACCACTTTTGATACACGAAAGTACTTTTTGGATAGTACTTCTCTAGTCTGTATTTCTTTTTCGAAGTATTCTCGTATCTTACGAATCTCTTCGAGTCTAAAAGAATGACCAAGATCATTCATTTCTATAGGTGGAGCACTCGCGGTAGGTAATGGAGGATATATTTTATTAGGGTGTTTTTGATCCGTATCTGTCATTTTATTAATATAATAATTTTTTTATGCCGAGTAATTTAGATAACAGAATAACTCTCCCTCGGGTATTTCGATCGGTTTTTGCGAGAAATTATAAATGTAGACTAAGATATCATCAACCTCATTATCAAGATGTACTCCATTAAGAATGGTTAAACTATCTTTCCATTTATTACTAACGGATATCGTTACAACTCCTCGTGTAGTTATATAACCGAATCCTAGCGAAAGTCTCATACCATCACGAGGAGGAATCTTGATAGTTACTTGCGAGTATATTTTCCATTTTAGAGGATCATGTTTTAAAGGAGGAAATCTTACTCCTCGTAAATGGGGTTTCCAAAATATCGTTTTATGTCGAGTAGTAATATTACGTTTTATACCGAGTTTATGTACGTCCATTTTTATTTTGACGAAAATAATATTTAAATATATCTCGTATTACTATATGAGCATTCTATTAAAATAATATATTTATCCGGTTAAATTGTACTAGATAAATATATATTTTTTTATAATATGGCCCCTAAAATAGGGATATTAGCGAATGGACTATTAGGTCCGAGTAAAAGTCCTCTTCCATCATACAATTTTCCTCCCTGTTTTAGATACAATCCATCACCAACGTGAGATAATCCTTTACCTTTATACGGTTTTAAATATAATCCGGATCCGTCAGTTTCCACTTGACACGTGCATCCTCCTTTTTTAAGATAAAGACCCGATCCCATCGCTTTTTGTACACCCGTTTGCGCTAATCCAGAAAGTGCACCGACTCCTAATGCGGGTAAAACGGTTCTCGCTAACATCGGTAATGCTCTAGCGGCTAACCCGGCTAACATTCCGAGAAAACCCCCTTCTACTTTCGTGTTATGTTTAAGTTGTTTCGAAGACATTCTAATTGTGATACCCGTACCATTCTCATACGATTTAGCCATTTTTCTCGATTGTGAATCGGTAACCGCTAAAACGTCATTACCGCGTAAATCTTCGTGACCTAAACGAATACTCGTTGCTGTGCAACCGGCTTTAACGGCACGTTGAAGTTTATCCTTTTGTCCTTCCGATATATTTACTTTAACATTAACGTAACTCGTCATTTTTTTATATAAATATTTTTTATTTATCTCGCTTCTCTAATATGAAATCTAATCGTTAAATTTTCGCCTCTAAGATTTAGTAAATTACCATCTTGATCCGTAATATTTACCTCCATGTTATGTATTTCATCTAACGTTATTGGTAAGTATACTAAATTAACCGGTGACTCTATTATCTTATATCCGGGCGCAACATCCGGGAAAAAAGAGTAAATAACGTTTTTCGTTGAACCATTAACGTAACTTCCCGAAATAATATCCACGTTAACGAGCAAACTATTTATACTAAGAATGTTCACTACATTCTCCGACTCGTGAAATCCTCGAACGTATTTAGCTCGAGTAAATCCTAATACTTTAGCGAGGGATCCCGGTTGATTAAAATCTACTTGATAACCATCTTCTATAGTAAGAACTGACTTTAGGGTATTAGTGTTCGCGGAAAAATTAATATAATACTCTTCATTAATTCTATCGTAATGACCATTTTTTCTCATTTCCTGACGAATCGTATCATTAATGTCAACGAGGTCATAACTTCCTACGGGTATTTTTATTTTAATCCATGTGGTACCATTGTCCGGAGAATAAACGATCGTGTTGTTCGTTTCATCAATGTTTGGAAAAGAGTAGTAAGTTTCGAGGTTTACTAATGCTATTTCGTATACTTTGTCCTTTTCCAGTTGAATCGGAGGATTAAATCTCGTTCTAAAACGCGTCTTGTTATCGCTTACTATAATTTGAAACGATGTTTTGTGTTCCGTATTTTTTACGATTTTTTTTAAAAGATCTACTTCCATTTTATAAAAAAGCGAAAATATTTAATTATATATCTCGTGTTACTACATGGACATGAGATATATAAACTACGAATATAATATTTAATAAATATAACTAGGGAAAAAGATTGGAATCACGGTTGATTGTAAATTATTGTAAATATCCCAAAATTTATCGATGTCTCCTTTAGAGCAAATTTTCGCTATCTTTAAAAAGTGGTCTTTAAAACTTTCAATATCGTTAATATCATCTTCATTATCTCTATCTTCACTTACCACAACCTTATGCATTAAATTAATTAACTCTTGTCTGCGTATTAATAGAGTTTTAATTTCGTCTAAAATTCCCGTTTGATATTCTTTTATTACATCATCAATAACGGTCGTGCCATTATTTAGATTATCTATCGAAGTAGTTACACGCATTTTATATATATATATATATTTTTTTTTAACTCGGTATATAAAAATTATCGAGACCGTTTCTATACTTCCCATCATGTTTTTTACTGGTTAAGTCAATGATAGCAAAACCATGTGGTTTTTCCCACGTCTTTTGACAAAATTTTCTAAACTCGTCCTTAGGCATATCGTCACCTACATGATCGTTATAAATATGATTAATGTTTTTTAAGTCTTGCCGGAAAAGACAAATAAAATTAGCGTTTTCTCTAATAGTTTGTCTCGGTAGTCTAAAATAATTCTGTGAGAGGTAAAAACAGTCAACATTACTATGCCTTCCTCGAATGTAGTAACACTCGCATTTATTTTGTCTTTCTAAAAGTAAATCATCGAAAATTATTAAATTTTTATTTTCCGAGTTTAACTCTCTCGGATCGGGTACTTCGTTAGCATTTTCGAAGAAGTTGCAATCTATATCCGATTTATTTTTAATCGTTTTAATCCATTTTTCGACTAAAACTGTCGGTATAATGTTTAGTTCTTGTATCTCATCACGCATGTTAAACAATTTTAAGATACATTCTTTCGGTAGTTTTTCTTCGAGTGCCTTTTTTAGTATTCGGTATTCCGGTTGAAAAAGACTTTTTCCGAAGACACTTAAATCGTTGTAGTCGAGCCAACCCGGTCTAAGTAAAAGATTTAACAATAAAGTAGTTTTACCGCATCCTGATTTACCTATGATTAAACCTCTAATACTTCTCGGTAAAAGAGAGTGATTAAATCTCCTTGTTACTACATCATTCCACGATAAGTTTATAATATCCATTTTTTATTTAAATATTTTATTTTTTAAATATAAAATGTATTGCGTTAAATGTAAAAAACGTACGGATACGAATAATATAAAATATTCCGTTTCTAAAAACGGAAGAAATATGATGCAGGGGAAATGCGCGGTTTGCGGAATAACTAAAACTCAGTTTATAAAAAAAAAACCACCGGGAGTAGTATCTTAAACTCGTTTATAAATAATTTACCCGTTGAAATGCATCTACCGGGACACAATTTTACGGGACCGGGTACAAAATTAAAGAAAAGACTCAATCCGGATTTAACGCCGAAAGATTGGAGTAAACCGATAAATAGAGTAGATCGAGCCGCTTATAATCACGATGTTTGTTATCTTAAACACGATGATACTGCTACAAGAAATGAGGTGTGTGATAAGAATATGTTAACGGAGTTAGAAGGTATTTACAATCCTACTATTAGAGAAAAAATGGAAAGGGGTTTAGTAAGTAAACTCATCGGAACGAAGGTGAAATTTGGAATGGGAATAAAAAAAAAAGTTCCGAGATGATGAAATTAGCGGAAGAATTACATAAACCGGTAAGAAGAAAATTTAAGAAAAGGAGAGTTATAGTAAACGGTATAGATAAAATATGGGCCGCGGATTTAGTAGACATGCGAGCATTTTCTAAATATAATCGCGACGTTAAATACCTTCTCGCTATCATTGACATCTTTTCTAAATACGGATGGTTGGTACCATTGAAAAACAAAAAGGGAGAATCTGTCGCTATAGAATTAAAAAGTATTTTTAAGGAGAGGAAACCCGAAAAAATTTGGGTAGATGAGGGTAAAGAATTTTATAACAAAGACGTAAAATCGTTGATCGAAATATATTCTACCCAAAACGAGGAAAAATCCAGCGTCGTTGAGAGATGGATTAGAACGATGAAAGAAAAAATGTGGAAGTATTTTTCCGCTAACAACACGTACGTTTACATAGACGCGTTACCCGATCTCGTTAAAGAATATAATAACACGATACATTCGTCTATTAAGATGACTCCGGTAGACGCGAGTAAAAAAGAAAACGAAACGAGAGTTTGGAGAAATCTTTATCCCGATCACTCAGAAATAAAAGAATATCCTAAGTTTTCCGTCGGAGATAGAGTGAGGATAAGTAAAAAGAAAAAACTTTCGAAAAAGGTTATACAACGAGATGGACTGAGGAGGTTTTTATAGTTTCTGAAGTAAAACATACATCACCCGTAACGTATAAAATTAAGGATCTTAGCGGAGAAGAAATACAAGGAGCATTTTACGAACCCGAACTTCAGAAAACCAGTCAAGAGACGTATAGAATAGAAAAAGTTATTAAAAAAGGAAAAGAGAAATCTCTCGTAAAATGGAAAGGATATCCCGAGGAATTTAATTCGTGGGTTAATAATAAAGAAATTATAAATATTTAAAAAAATGGAAAATATTTCGATCGAAAACGTAATTTTACCGAATAAACCGTTAAACAATTTCGAATTGGAAGATGCCGCGAAAAGATTAAAGATTCCTTATTTTAGAGGGTTTTTTTTATTAGATACATTACCGAGAAAACCGAACGAAAAAGAATGCGGCATAGTAAACTTCGATAAAAGTGGCGGACCCGGTACACATTGGGTCGCTTGGTATAAAAACGGTAAAACTAAAATTTATTTCGATAGTTACGGTATACAACCGCCTAACGAAATTCGAGAGTATTTAAAAAGTCCGATACACTATCATACGGATCAATTACAACGAGCGGGACAAGTATTTTGCGGTCATTTATGTTTGTACATTCTAAAAGAGTTATCCGCGAGGGAAAAGTTCCGAGACGTTTTAAATAAACATTTTTAGTAATATAAAAAAGATGCCCGTTAACAAATTCGGAAGAATGGAAGATGATGGTATAATCAGTGATGGTGTGTCACTCACTTACGCGAATAATAATTTTTTACGTAAAGACGGAACGACCGTTGTTACTGGTTCTATAAACATGAACGGTAATACATTAACGAGCGTTAGTAATCCGGTAAATTCTCACGATGTGGCAACTAAGGATTATGTTGACGCCAACTCGGGTTTGTTGAATGAAAACGGCGGATTCCACGTTACCGGATATTTAAATATGGGTTTTAATCCGATAAGAAACGTTAAAGAACCGACAGAACCGAGCGAAGCCGCTACTAAAAATTATGCGGATAATGTTAATCGAGCATTCGTTTATAAAGACGGAAGATGGTATGAGGCGGAAGACGCAATCTCAATGGGGGGACGAGTAATTAACAATCTCGGAATCCCCACGAGACACGATCAAGCAACTAATAAGTTTTACGTAGATACCACCGTTGAGGCGGCTACTGCGGGCGAAAAATCTTTAACGAGAAAACAAGATGGATCCTATTCAATAGATGGTGGAATAGATATGAATGGTCACTCGATTACTGGGTTACCAAATCCGGTATCCCGCGACTCCGCTGTCAATAAAAATTACGTCGATAATGGCGGATCTATTATAAAAAATCCGGATGGAAGTTTCATGGCGGTAACTAACATAGATCTCCAAGGATTTTCTATAAAAAACGCCGCGGCCCCGGTAGAAGAGAGAGATTTAGCGACAAAATCCTACGTGGATAAAAAAGTATCCCTTCCTTCTCTCATAGGTCCTAAACCTATTATAACCGTGTGGGCCGAAGAAAACGGACCATTAGGATCCGGTAATTACGAGTTTTCATTCGGTAATGGTAATTCAGGTAGAAAACACGGTTTAGGGGGTTATTGTATGAGTGCCCCGGGTAGAATCATAAGAGGAAGTTTAACGGTCGTTAAAGATAATCCTAATTCGCGGGGAGAAGAGATAGATGTCGGTATAGTGATAAACGGAGCGGAACCGCTCGATTACTCTATTATTAAAAAAAAAGCGGACGAAACTTGTAGTTGTACAGTTTTTCCTAGGGCGTTAGAAGTACAACAATGCGACATCGTAAACTTTATTTCGAGAACAGACACTCGTAATGTAACGCACTCTTACGTATCTATTTTGATAGAATTAGACTTATAAAAATATAACTTAAAAGTTATATTTTTTTGGTACGCGTAATAAATAAAATTAATTTGTTTGATATATCTTTAGTTCTCTTTCTATCATAAATATTCTATATATTAATTCGTTTCTAGTTAACTCTTCGGTTAAATTTTCGGTATATAACGATAAATCTTTCTCAGGTTTTTCTTCTTCACCATTTAACGCTATTCTTATTTCATCCATTAGTTCTTTATCAAATACATATTCTATTTTTTCTAAACCAGTTATATTTCTAATATACCATAATAAATATTTCTTAGATTTATTTACGAACGATATAGTAATATAGCCGTAAAATTCCAACAAACGAATATAATTTTCCCTAATATTTTCGTCTATAGAATCTATAATATCATTACTATAGTTAGATAGTAACGTATCGAATATATTTAAAAGCGATTCATTCGAAATTAAATCTTTAAATTTTGTTATAACTACGTTTGTTTATTAAATCCTCTTTCATATTATCTATATCATCCATTAATCCATTATCGTAGTCTAAGTTTAATTCTTTTATAAATTCTTTTAACGGTTCCATAATTTATACTTTTATTTTTAAATTTTTAAAATTCAAAAAAGTAGAAATAAAAATACGCCCCCGGCCAGGGAAAAACCGATTTTAGGGTTTTGTGGTTAAAACGCGCATTATGGTTAAAACACGCGATTTAAGAAACTAGGACGGAGTTAAGGAACTAGGACGGAGTTAAGAAACTAGGACGGAGTTAAGAAACTAGGACGATTTAAGAAATATGATGGGGTTAAGAATTAGGACGATTTAAGAAACTAGGACGGAGTTAAGAAACTAGGACGGAGTTAAGAAATATGATGGGGTTAAGAATTAGGACGATTTAAGAGAAATCCCAGCTCTCTCCTTTTTTATCTACTGACCTTAAAGAAGTTTGCTGAGAAGCCATCAGGACCTGGGCTTTTGTCATTTGACATTTGTTTTAAAGTCAAGGATACCTCTTGATAATTTAAAAGACCTTCTAGACTTTTTGACTCGACATAATCTAACTTATTTACTGTACAATTAAGTAAAAAATCAGTTATACTAAAATCATCTTGGTTATCTTGTTCTTTGTATAGGTTTTCATAAAATAATTTTGTCTCATTTAAGATTTCCTCTTGATTACTGGTTATTTCGCCGTTTTGTTTTTCTATAAAACTTATTGACTTTGCTGAATTGTGTTGTTTTTCAAGATTGCAAAAATACTTAGTGACTTTTTCGCCTTCATCTATCCTTTTTGAGCATGATCTTACAAAATACCCTTTAAGCTTTTCGTTTCTTAATTTTTCTAATTCATCCTGAAGTTTAATTAATTTTTCCTTGTTGTTTTCATCTAAAGATTGTTCTAATTGCAAAATTTCGGCCAAAAGTAGTTTCTCACGATTTGATCTTACTTTACTTTTATGACTAGCAAAAGAGATCGTTTTTCCACGAATCTCCATTAAAAGGGTTTCTAAAAAAAGCTGATCATTGATAACTAGTTGTACTTGTGATCTATCCATATTTGTTACATAATCATGGTCATAAACAGGTAAACAATATTGTATTAATATCTCTTCATTTTTTTTATTAATACAGTTAATATAATCAATATCATGCAGCAAGGAATTATTGAATTTCCAAAGGCCTTTTCCGTGTTTGATTTCCCTAAATTGTAGTTCAATTAAAATAATTGAGTGGTCAGATTTATAACTAACATCAATATCACAATTCCTTAAAAATGGTTTAAGTTCTTTGGAAAGCAGATAAAAGTCGAGTCTTCCTTTTTGTAAAGGATTAAAACGTTTCCAAGTGTACTTTCGTGAGTTGCCATGTAGTTCCCTGAAAGGATCCACAAGATTTCTATTATCAATGTATTTTTTAACAATTTTCCTTGCTTTTTTGTTGTGGTCACTGTTTCTATAATTTTCATAATCTAAAGCTGAATCAATGACAAGGTTAAAATCTCCACATATAATCAAGTTTTCATTGTTCGTAAAGGAATCAATTTCATCGAAAATATTTACGAAAAATCTTGGGTTATCATTGTTAGGTGCATATAGAGTTGTAAGGATAAAGTCAATATCACAAAAGCTCAATTCCATTATTAAGTAATTTCCATTTCCATCTTTTTTAAAACTGAGAACTTTAATATCTAAATGCTTTTTAAATAGTATTGCGACACCTTTTGAATTTGAAGTACCATGACTAAAGTAGCAATTTCCATCCCACTCGGAATAAACACTTTTTTCAATTTGGTTTGTAAAATGTGTTTCTTGTAAACATAAAATATCGGTATCTTTTTCCTTAAAAAGGTTAAACAGATCTTGTCGCTTCTTGGCATTATTTAGACCTCGGCAATTGTATGAACAAATTTTCAAATTATCCATTAGTTGAAATGTTTAGGCCATATTTTATTGGAAGAATAATTACCATATAAGATGAAATTTCACTCTTTAAATAAACACACTGATGCATATGTGATAAAAATAAACTAAATGTGATAACTAAATATGAAAAAAACATTTGATGAGTGAAGAATGCAAATAATATGTTACACAATTGCATGACCATGCGATAAATTTTTCTATGTACAGTTACTCGTAGGGGATTTCTTTTACATACATCTAAGCTTTCGTATTACAATAGTTGCAATAGTGGTTCAAATGTAAATGTTTTCTTAGGTGTACATCACGGAATATGGAACAAGTGGTTATATATTAAAGCCTTAAAGAGAAGAAAAAAATCTACAAGAGACATCGTGGCAGAAGCATTTTGAATATTCATGCTATAAATTGAAAGAGCCTGTTACGACCCTATCCCAAGAAAGTGCCCAATGCACGCCAGCGCGCGCGCGCCCGTATGAAAATATATTAACGAACAGTCGTTAATAAATACCACAGGCGTATTTTTTTTGTTAAGTTGACATAGGTAGCAGGTCATTTGATTGGACTACTTATTATATCTTCTTTTAAAGGGCGTGACCACTTAGGTTTCACTGGACTTGTCAAGACATGCTAAAGAGTAGGCGGGAAATTATAACTAATATAAAACCTACTACAATCAAATACAAGGTATCACAGATGGAAAGCACTGATTTGGAGTAAAGCATTGCGGGTGGAGGAAAAAAATATCCGTAATGATTAATTCTAACCCTTACCGCACTGATCTCACAGTAAACAATAAACAGTATGGGAAAAGTAGCCATTGCAAGTTGAAAATTTCCATTTTTTGTTTATGCGATAAAGTCTGCATTTGTTGTCAGATTTTCATGAAACTTGCACAGTTTGCTTATCTTATCAATACCTTGAACCCTATTGATTTTGAAAAAAATCCAACAAACAGTATGGGAAAAGTGGCCATTTAAAGTTGAAAATTTCCATTTCTTGTTTACACGATGAAGTCAGCATTTGTGGTTGGATTTTTATGAAACTTGCACAGTTGCTTTGTATCATAAACAGCTTGAACGCTATTGATTTTGAAAAAAAATCTGACAATCAGTATGGGAAAAGTAACCATTGCAAGTTGAATATTTCCATTTCTTGTTTAGGCAATGAAGTTCACAGTGTTGATCCAGTTCTTTTGAAACTTGCAAAGATTGTTTGGTTCATCAAGGGACTGAACTCTATTAAAAGTGAAGAAAATCTAGTGAACCGTTCAGGAAAAGCAACCATTTGATGATTTAGTATCGTTTACTCAACAAAGTCCTCATTATTAGTCACATTTCTTTGAAATTTGCTAGGATTGATGAATACAAGGCGTACTGAAATCCTGTCAAATTTGGCTGGATTCCAAACATTTAGTATTGAGAAATTGCTCTTCAATTTTTTTCACTGTTTGTTCAATTCACCATGCCTACTTATGCTGTCTTAGTGGGTTCAAGCCCAGTTGCAAGAACAGATTTTTGTGGTTTTTTTTTTTTTTTTTTTCCTTGCATCATGAATTCATAATGTATGTTAGCAAAAAAGCAAAATCACTGCCAGTAGAGCGATTCAGGCCCTCAAGGGCCTCTGGTTTTGTTTTTTAACATGTAAAATACCGTACTTTCATTGCCAGATCTATAAAAACCAGATCGTATCCCAGATGGCTCAGAGTTTAAATATTTGTCATGTACATAGTATCACTCCGTGGACTTCCACGAAGTTTGTTCAAGTGATGCCCTTGGCGTAAAAAATTAACCCGCTGTAATGTGCCCTATTTCATAAACAACTGATTTGCGGCGCCATTGATGTTATGCATCAATATTTTCTTGTACAAGTCTTTGGTTTCTACATTTTCTCACCATTGAAAATGGTTTTGGTTTTCTGGAGATGGGAAGACAGCCAGTGGCGTAGAGAGTGTTGTGCGCAGTGTTGGGTTGTCAAAGAAATCTCTGGCCACCGTAAAATAATTGAATATTCCTGAAAAGCGACATTAATCCATTCACGCAGCAAACCGGGAGCTTTAGATGCCTTTGCGGAAAGTTTAGATCTAGACTCAAACAGCACAGAGCGTGCAGTCTGATCTTGGATCTACACCAATCGCTACTTTGTTTCATATTCTAGCCGGGACAACTTTTAAAGATGCAATATTTCTGCTGTTTTAACCCTTTAACAAACAACCCCGAGTTTTAATGACCCTTTGGAAGAAGCCCTTTGAAAACATTGTGGGAAAAGGAGAAAATGCTGGTAACCAGCATTTTCTCCTTTTTCCACAATGTTTTCTTTTCTATCAAGGGCGAATTCCGCCATTTGAGCCATCTTTAATTTAATGTATCGTCTGCAAATGCTTTTAATTTGGACTAGTCTAAAATTTTTTGTCATTTGGTAGAGAGTTAACAAAATAAAACGGTATCATTCGTTAACCCTTAACCTGCTAAACAAGTAAAATGAAAATATTAAGCCCATAGTAGCAGTCTGATCTTGATCTACACTGTCCGATAAAAGTCAGTGGGTCCCGCTACAGGCTCAACTCATTGAGGTGTGACTGTTCACCAAACGAATATTCCAAATTGAACGCATTTGCAGACGACAAAGGCTAAAAAGGGTAGAAAACATTGTGGATATTGTGGACAAAGGGGAAGTGGGAAGTGTTGATTGCCTTCGGCCATATTTTAAGAAATTTAGTAAAACGTTACACGCGTAACGTTGATCAATGAACAAGCACTTTCATCAGATTTTTCCTAAAATACAGTCAGAAGCGATTTGAAAAGGGTACCAGAAAACACATTTTCTGAATAAAGCGTCTACAATTTGAAATACATGTATTTTCAAATGCAGCAGAATAAACTGTTGATAAGATAACACTCGTATTATAATTCAAATTTTGCTGTATGGTGGCATAGAACTGCCAAAACATACCATATAAAAACGGAAGATTTTTTTTGCGAATTTCAAGTTACTAGATGATAATTTTTATCTTATCAAGATACCAGATAAATCACTTAAAACGAGATTTTTTCTCTCTTTGTTGTCTCGTACTGCAACCGCTTTCAAGCAATGACCATTGATATTTTCATGAAAATAATGACGGATTTTGCGTTATTTTAATACTAGCGTAGACTCTTTTTTTGTGGATATAAGAAAAATTTAACAAGACCACAGAAAAAAAAAAGTCGTGATACAAAATAACTAAAGATAAAAATAAAATAATAAATATAATGATATGGATTAAAGGATTCCGAAGTATGTTACAATTATTATTAAATTTGTTAATCATCCGGAACCACTCGGCCGATTGTATGATTCAATAGATTTTTGCTTAAGAGCGGCTGTGGCGTTCCGAATGATTATCCTGATAGCTAGTAACAGGGAGCAGTTTAGAGCAATAACAGGTGGAAAATCATGTTATTTTTCTTCTTTCATGGAAAAAAAAAGAAAAAAAATATTATTACAATGTTAGATTAACGCGAAATCCGTCATAGTTTTGCGAAAATATCCGCGGCAATTATTATAGGTAGGTTACGGCAGTTCTATGACACCATACAGCTGGCTTTAGGCTCTTGATTATGATCGACCTGTGCGTTTTTCGTCGCGAATATCACAATTATCATGTTGAGTTAGCTTTTTATCAGACGAATCAATCTTTTAAAAGGTTAACTCTTAGGCTGCTAAGCGCGACTCACTGACCTTTTGCAGACAGTGTAGATCAAGATCAGACTGCACAGAACGCGCAGTCTTATCTTGGATCTACACTGTCCGATGTGGAGATACTATTCCCCAAAACATTTCATTTAATTATTTAGCAGGATTAAAAGGTTAAAAGCATCTTGAGGAAAGAGGGACTGCTGGTGATCAGCATACTTATTCTCATTTTCCCACGATGTTACTTTCGTTAAAACTGTAGAATCTCTGGTAAAGGCTTAGGAGAGATAGAGCATAGGGGTGCACACCGCTGTCAAACAGTCATCATTACTCGCTTCATCATTCTGCGTAGCTGACAATTTATATCTTACCTGTAATGAAACATTGTGACGTGACCTTATCAGGGAGCAGATTTTACAGTGGTCACTTACCGTAGGGTGTCCATAGGGTGTCCTTAAATGCGAGTCCGATTAAACTGATTTGGGAACGGTTACAGAATCAAAGAAATAGAGGATATTTGTTTTTTTCGGTGAAAGATCGAAATTTATTTCATCAAGTGAACATCATCGGTAATATTTTCACGAGTGGCGCAGCCACGAGTGAAAATATTACCTTGATGTTCACGAGATGAAATAAATAGAGGATATTTGTTTTTTACGGTGAAAGATCGAAATTTATTTCATCGAGTGAACATCATCGGTAATATTTTCACTCGTGGCTGCGCCACAAGTGAAAATATTACCGATGATGTTCACTCGATGAAAGTGCGC
This sequence comes from Hippopus hippopus, assembly GCA_946811185.2. NCBI lineage: Eukaryota > Metazoa > Mollusca > Bivalvia > Cardiida > Cardiidae > Hippopus > Hippopus hippopus. The sequence continues at coordinate 14,624,775 of OX328096.1, forward strand.
CACGAGTGAAAATATTACCGATGATGTTCAGACGATGAAATAAATTTCGATCTTTCACCGAAAAAAACAAATATTCTATTTATTTCATGCTTTTAACCCTTCCTGGGGGGAACTTAATCAAAATCCATTACAGTTCTTTTCGGTTATTCCCCATGGCGTACCCCCTCCGCATAGCAACGCATTACAATATTACGTCAAGCGCAAGAAATGTAAGGTAAATTACGTCATATTTCCATCTGGTTGTGAGGCACGCGCATTTTACCTAGGTAACTAGTGCGCGGGAACAACTGTTTCCGCCTTCAATTGAAGAGTTAGAATATAAAAAATTGGTATTTTCACTGGTCGTAACCATGAAATATCGAAAAATATTTCACCGATATTTCTCGATAACCTACTGGAAAGCATGAAATAAATTTCGATCTTTCACCGAAAAAAACAAATATTCTATTTATTTCATGCTTTTAACTCTTTTTGGGAGGAACTTAATCAAAAACCATTACAGTTCTTTTCGGTTATTCCCCGTGGCGTACCCCTTCCGCATAGCAACGCATTACAATATTACGTCAAGCGCGAGAAATGTAAGGTAAATTACGTCATATTTCCGTCTGGTTGTGAGGCACGCGCATTTTACCTAGGTAACTAGTGCGCGGGAACAACTGTTTCCGCCTTCAATTGAAGAGTTAGAATATAAAAAATCGGTATTTTTACTGGTCGTAACCATGAAATATCGAAAAATATTTCACCGATATTTCTCGATAACCTACCGAAAAGCATCAAATAAAGGTGTCTTAACCCCTATCCTGCTAAATAAGTGAAATGAAGCCCATAGTAAAAACCAAAATGTCGCTATTTCCAAGTTTTTTTTTTTTGGGGGGGGGGGGGTAATATCGCCTTATCGGACAGTATAGATCCAAGATCAGACTGAACGTTCTGTGCAGCCTGATCTTGATCTACACTGTCCGCCAAAGGTCGGTTAGTCGCGCTAAGCAGCTTAAGGGTTACAGCAGTGGATTGCGAAGTACAGGTGGTCGGTTAGACAGGTCCACTTGTTGCTATTTCCAGACAAATTTTAGTCGTAAGTTACATTTAACGACGTATATCATAGATGTTCGCGCGCATCCTACTGCGCATATGTTTTTGTCATGGATAGTGAATTAAAAGTGCATCCATGTATTTTTTGCACATATTGTAATACTATTGGTGCACTGAAACAAGTAGTGCTTTCTTCAGGCAGTATTAGTAAAGAGAAAAAAATGAAAAATGGATCCGTGAACTGTCACCTTTAAATAATTAAAATACTGTTGACAAGGCATTATACACCAAACAAGCAAACAAGGGCAGGAAATTTAAAGCTGTGGCAGTATAGCTGTTTCCACCTTGAAAATTATTGTGGGAAAAGGAGAAATTACTCCAAATGAGCAATTTCTCCTTTCCCCACTATATCTGCTTAGCTTTTATCCTATATTTTTTCCTTGAAAAAATTAACTTCCACAATGAACTCCATCCGTGTTTTCTGACGAAATAAGCACGGATAGGTGCCATTTTTATTTTTTCTTATTGCTTAGAATTGTAAATACTATAAGTGTGGAAATTTTAAGAAGAATCAGTCCGTTTGAAAGTATGTATTTATTAAAGATTAACCCTTAATTCGGTCAAATTATCTCCCTTTTTAACTCAATGGTCTATATATAACATGCATATTTGCACATTTACTATGCAAAACTACACGAATTTTCATTAAAATGATGTATAAAATCTAAATCAGAGTATTTCGTTCTCTTGAAAAGTGATACAATACTTCTCTTGCCTTAAAAAAGCTGGAAATCCATATCAGGAAAATTCTATAAGGAATAATAATATGTTTCGTTTATCACAGTAAAGCTAAACATGAATATCTACGCGTTTAGCATACATCGAGATCAGGCTGCAAAAATACAGTCTGATCCCTGATCTACACCACCACCAAGGTACAATACAATATTTACAGAGCGATATGGCTCATATGTCAAGACAAGACAAAACAAATATCATTTGTGTTTTGTGTACATCAAGATCAGGCTGCATAAAATGCACACCGATCCCACCCCACACCACCACAAAGAACAGTATGACTCAAATGTCTCATACTGCAGAAAAACAGACTAATATTACTTGTGTGTCACTATAAGACTAAACATGGGTATCCTCCGTGTTTGGTGTACATCAGGATCAGGCTGCAGTAAGTACAGCCCGATTTCCGATCTACTCCACCACGGAGGTACGATACTTGATTACTCTATCCTTTAATCTACATCAAGAATATACCACTTATAACAAAAACATAGCTTAATCCTCAATCTACACCCCATACGAATACGATGAAATCAGTGTATCACAACAAGTTTTCAATTTAAAAAATATTGCTAATAAACATTCTGTACAACATTGTACATTGAACCCTTTGACCAGCAATCCATAGTTTGAATGGCCCTGAGGAAGAAGTCTTGAAAACATTGTGGAAAGCGTGGATTACTGTGAACTTATGACCTGGTATACATTTACATTTTTAAACTTTTAAGAGCTGTAAGAATACTTCTACAGATCAGAAATGTTTGGTCTGGAAAGCATTCCAAATGATGATAAAATAACATCAAATGGTTAATTACAAAATTACTGACCATCTTTATTTATAAACCCATCACCATAGTAAAGCTACTGAAAACAGCAGGATACACTACTTGGTTTTTGTAGAAGTTAGTTTGTTTTACATGGTAGAGGTGCTAGCCCTACGCATAACCCTCCTCCTTTTGCATCCGGGCTTGGGACCGGCCATGGCGGAGTTACTACTCTACTTGAAAAAATAAAAATTGGCAGGCAGATTTACAAAGCACTCATTTATGTACAAGTCCTGATGTAGCCATTCAATGTGTTTAAATGAAACAATACATACAATGAGATAACATAAAAAAATTCCCTACAGTTCTTTCATCCATTTCCTAAAATATATATTTCATAATATCATAATTTACAAGCTCTTTTATTTCCTTCACTGAACTGACCCTGATTTCTTTTCCACAGGAGCAAAAGTTTGGAATCGCCTAAATTGAAAGCAATTCATATGTAGGTCAAAGGATGACTTCTGTCTCTCAAATGGTAGAAAACATTGTGGAAAAGGGATTGTGTGGTAAACAATTCTACTGCTGGTTTAATTTGAATATTTTTCTTTCTTTTCAATCAATACAAAGTCATTTGCAAAAGAAATTATTTACATCCTCTAATACACTTATTTATATGTAACTGCAAAAAGTATGAGATTATAATGCCTGATTATGAATCTACACTTTTTGCAAATTATGATAATAATCATAGTAAGAAATATCCATGTCAGTAATAAAAGATCAGAAGAGCAAGAGCCTTGAACATCAGCCACTGATACCAGGTTCAATAAAGTATGCTGATATACTTTGCCTGTATACATTTTTTTTTTTTTCCTTTTAATTAAAGTAGAGGTAAATATGTAACTTTTAACATTTTACCAAACAATCCTGTATTTTACAACAATACAATATCTTTATGCAAGTACATGTATACTGGCTCTGAAGAAGAATTCTTTTGAAAACATTGTTAGAAAATGAGAAAATACTGGAAAAACCAATATTTTCTCTTTTTCCACCAATGTTTTCTACCCTTTTAAAGAAAGAATTAATCTTTTAACTTAGTTTGTTTTGTTGTCCACAAAGACCTGTATCACTAACTATTCTCTCCTTCACTAAAACAGATATCAAAGAAACTTCCCATTCCACTGCACATGTATAAATGTAAGATGAGTAATTAATTATGACTTAACTCTTTATCACACAATCCCGACTTTTAACGACCCTGGGAAAGAAGCCTTTTGAAAACATTGTGGGAAAAAGAGAAAATGCTGGCAACCAGCATTTTCACCTTTTCCCACAATGTTTTCTACCCTCCCAGAACAAATTTCCAATTTTTGAGTCACGTTAATTTTGTCGTCTGCAAATGCTTTCAATTTGGACCAGTCTTAAATTTTGTTGTTCGGTAAAGAGTTAAGTGACAGGATTTGTCTTTGAAAAGGGAGATGACATTGCGGAAAAAGAAGAAATTACTTGCAATATGCATTCTCCTTATTTTCAGAAATGTTTAAAAGCATCAAGGTCACTTAACATGGGATTGTTTGGTAAAGAGCTTAGTTTCAGTGCAGCATGAGTCTTTAGGGGACACATAAATTTGAGCTATGCTCTGTAAAAGTTGGTTGTTAGACAATTATGGGTCCATCATTATGTGATGAAGTGCTTGGTATAATGTATCATGGGGATGCATTTAACACCATTTTGGCTCCTTTGTATCTTAAGTCTAAGAACATAAATAGAGTAGCAAAGAAACCACATTAGTAGTTTTCTGAAAAAGAAATTAAAATTTGTGGAGTATGTCATGTCAGTAAAAATGATGTAACGGTAACGTGCTTTTTCGTCCCTGGGCTTGTTCGCCTGGGCTTGTTCGTCCAGGCTCGTTCATCCGGGCTCGTTCATCCCAACTGATTTCTCATTTGTCCGGGCTTGTTTGTCCCAATTTATTTACCTGCCAACCAAAGGTGTTAATAGTGCGTAATTCACTGATTTTTAAAGGTATATATGAAAAGGTGTTAAATGCACATAATCCCCGATCATCTTACTCAACCTCAGATATATAACTGTGCAAAAATAGTCATTCTTATCTATGAGATGAAATCAAAGTAAGGAAAATATTTATGGATATAGACATGAATTTTCAATTCATAGTGTGTTTTAGGACGGTAAGCCTTAGGCAAGAGGCGGTGTAGTACTGGCTGCCACCATATAACTGCAGTATTGCTGAAAACGGCGTTGAACAACAAAACAAACAAACTCTGTGTTCCTTATCATAGTAGCTTTTAACATACAATCACATTTTTAAACAACCAAATGGTAAATGTTATTTCACCAACAAAAGGCAATAAACATGTAAGTGTGTCTTGGAGAAGAGAAGATAGTCAATAAACGACCGAGAGAAAGTTTAATTCAAAGTAGTTTTATGTGTAAAAGAACGATTCATTTTAGAAGGCACACAGCAATGTTTATTCCAATAGGATCAATAAGCCCAGGGACGAACAAGCCCAGGGACGAACTGGTTTTGGGACGAACAAGCCCGGAGCCGATGTAACCAGGAAATTTTGGCAGAAGTTTGACTTGAAATAAACTACTATTTCGTTAAAAGTAAATAGTAATGGACTAACCTATAGCGCACACCAATACATGAAGCAGGTCTGGACACTTAAACTCTTTACCAAATGACAAAATTTTATACTCCTCCAAACTGAACGCCTTTGCAGACGACAAAATAAAAGTGACTGAAAATTTGAAATCTGTTTTGTGAAGGGTCAAAAACACTGTGGGAAAAGGAGAAAATGCTGGTTACCAGCATTTTCTCCCTTTCCCACAATGTTTTCAAAAGGCTTCTATCTCAGGGTCGTAAAAACTAGGGATTGGTTGGTAAAGGGTTAATTCCATTTCTTCTATGATGTCAACATACCAATTGTTGGAATATAAAAATTGTGGTTGCCTTTGAAACAGTATACTGTTTCTATGCTTGCTTACAGACTGCATAGCACCGTCTATGTCTGTTAAGTATTCATCATCCAAGCCATGTATCAAACCAAACTTTTTTCTCCATCTCTGGTATTTGCTCTTTTGTGCTACTGATTAAAAAAAAAGGTGGTTTCAACACATTGACAGTTCAACACCAACGTCACGGTTTCACGGGCATTGTCATCTTCAATTCAATTCCGTCAAAGCCTTTTGGAACTATTTAGCTGAAAATTTCCATCGACAACTGGTTATTATCTCTTAAATATTTTAAATAACTAGCTTTAATTTTTTTATCGACAACTGATACATGGACGCCGCCATATATTGATCATGTGACTGAAAGTAGTTTTAATGGCGACCTCCTTAATACGGACGAGGTTAGATGTAGGTACGGAATCGGCCGAGTTGTGACGAGTGGACAAGATCACGCGACTTGAAAACGCGGGAAGAACATCAAATGACCATCATGTAAAGCATAAGAGGTTTCTACGCGGCGTCTTTTTTACTTGTTTGTTTACATGTACCAAAATATATTGAAATTAAAAGCTAATAAACTATTTGAAAACACTGATGCCGACCTCTCCTGGCTTCTTTTGTAAAGAAGCCAACTTGTCAGATCTATGCTGGTCAGTATTGTGAATGGACAGTCTGGATACTAAGGTTGCAAGCGTGAGATAACCAGTTCATTCTGAAAATGTTTACGTAATGACCTCTCCGCTAGGGTCATATCCCTTACACAACTCTACATCCTTTGTCCCGCACAGCTTCACCTCGCTAGCAATAAACGACCAACAGCCGAATACTATTTTAAACTTACAGCTGTTTCCAGTTGCATATACAGCAGTTTGCTCTAAGGCAAAACAATCTAAATGTTCAAATTATCTTAAAGCAATGTTTCCGTAAAAACTCCGTTCCATTGCAATTTTTATCCCTGCTCAAGGCCAAATGACCTATCATGATGATGACTTTGTAGGATTAAATGACCTATCATCTTTTCAACACCTGCTATATATACGAACAGCACTCGTCAAAACTCGGCTGATCCCGTAACAATGTATAACCAGCTGATCAACGGATCACTCGAAGTTTGCCGAATAATATGGACAGCAGACGACTAGAAGATGTGCTTACATAATCTGATACTCCTTGATTCTCTCCTGTTTCATTCATAAGTTGTTATCAGGGTTAAAAGTTCAATGTAATAAGGTCACAACAGCTAGTATTAGTGTTATAAGACTGTAAGTAGAAGCTGTCACGAGCTGCAGTTAGATCAATTTGCCCTCAGCAGACGGGTTTTCGAAATTTGTGGTCTCTCTAATCGTCCGGCTCACGCCGACCGACTTTTGAATTTGTCGTCTGCATATGCTTTCAATTTGGAAAAGTCTAGACTTTATCGTTTGGTAAAGAGTTAAATCTAATTGGGGGAAAGATTGGTTGTCGTATCTCGTTAAGCGTTCGTAACTCTGATACTTGAGATATCTTATTATATGTGGCATTCTGTCTGGATTTTCTACAGCTTCGTGGCCCTTGTTTTTAAAACCGTTGTCCGGCATATTTTTCATTCATAAATCTGGGAAGCTCCGATCCTTTACTGAATAATCATCGGCTTTATTAACCCAGAGAAAGAGGGCCTTTGAAAACATTTTGGGAAAAGGAGAAAATGCTGATAACCAGCATTTTCTCCTTTTCCCACAATGTCTTCTCTCCTGAGAAAGAACTTCGGTTCATTTCTACCACTTTCAGGTCGTCTGCAAAAGCGTTCAATTAGATCAAGTCTAAAAATATGTTGCTTGGTTATGAGGTCAAAACGGGACGAACGAATGTTCCCCTTTTTCCGAGTGTCACATCCGAGGTATAATCGTAATAAATGAGCCTGGGTTCAGCTTTGATACGGTTAATTTAAACATAGATAGGAGATAAAGTAATCAGTGAACGCAAATGGATTACAAAATTCAATGAGGATCAAAGCATGTCGGGTATTGAAACAATTGCGTGATGCATACATGTTGTGATGTGATCTATAACTTTTTACATGGTTGTGGTGAGTACTAAGTTGGGTCTCATTTTTCTGTTACCACCTTCTATGCTCCCATCAGGGGCGTGTTTATTTGGTTTCGTGTTATTTTGACTCTAAGAGGACCATTATAGGTGCGAAGAAAAAGCTGACTGTGTTAACCCAAGAACAGACTGACCGTTTTTTTTTTTTTCAGTCTTGTCTTGGTCAACACTGTCATCAAAAGTCGCGGCTCAAAGCCACGTTTTTCATTTCCCCTTTACAAAATAATCCTGTGTTTGAACGATCCTCAGAAAAAAGATTTTTGAAAACATTGTGGGTAAGGGACAAATGTTGGTAACCAGCATTTCCTCGCTTTTCCACAATGCTTTGTGTACTTTAAAAAACAAATACAACAATTTAAGCTACACTGAATAAATCGTCTGCAAATGTTTTGAATTTGGGCGAGTGTAAAGTTTTGTCGTTTGGTGAAGGGTGAAAACTATCTCTCACCATTATTAACCCTTTACCAAACAATCCCTGGTTTTAACGACCCTGAGGAAGAAGCCTTCTGAAAACACTGTGGGAAGAGGAGAAAATGCTGGTAACCAGCATTTTCTCCTTTTCCCACTGTGTTTTCTACTCTTCTAAAGTCAAGTTTCATTTTTTTGTCACGTTTATTTTGTCGTCTGCAAATGCTTTCAATTTGGACCAGTCTAAGATTTTGTCGTTTGATAAAGAGTTAATGGTACAATTGTTATTGTGACTATTACACATAATAGAGAACAACAAAGTGTTTTGTCATAGATCATTATTATGAAGTATCGCACGCTATAGACAGCCTGAGGCAGCCCAGAGGGAAAAACATATTGGAGAGAGAGAGAGAGAGAGAGCAAGTACCAGAGAGACAGACAGACAGACAGAAGGGGGAGAGAGCAAGCTCGAGAGAGAGAGAGAGCAAGCACGAGAGAGAGAGAGAGAGAGAGAGAGCGAGTCAGCGAGAGAGAGAGAGAGAGAGAGAGAGAGAGAGAGCACGAAAAAGTGTTGGGTAGTTGGGTATGAATAATGCCATTTGTAGTTATGTACCTAGTACGGAAACCTCTTGTCTTCGCTCGATCTCTCTTTCTTGATTGTATCGTAGCAATTTGCGTTCTCAAGGATTTGTTTAATGATTAATTAAGATGTCTACAGATAACAATGGATGTCTATAGATAACAATGGACAACAATACACACACTGGCGTTTGTTTCAAATTAACAAGTCTTTTTTGTGTGTGAAATACACTAACGTTATATAGATGCATAGTTTATTTTTTGCATGAAAACAGATCCGGTAAATCCTTAAATCTTTTGGCACAAGAAACGACATAGGCAAATAATGCAGTCCCGGATCAACCGCTACCGAAGCTTGCGGTGCCTGATCATGACATTTCGCAATTTACGTGTAGCGTTACTATGCATAGATAAGGGAAAAAAGAACGAATTAATGTGATTATCTACGGCAGATTTTTTAAAAGTATTTTCATATTTTCATACTGAAAGAAATCATGTTGCAGACGACTTTTTTTCTTATACCCAAAGGGTTAATACTTCGTACATTTAAAACGCTCACTTACATTTGTATCATGTATGTTTCATTTTCCGTTAAAATTTGAATTTAAGGTATTACCATCCTAACGCTTCTAGTGCAACATGGAATAAAATTTCATATTAGTTGATAAATAAGGATTCATACTGATATTATAACATTTTTGCACATTTCTAACCGACCAGAAATTCCTTTGATGTCTATCTTGAATTTATTTGTTGATACTTATGTTAGTTTAATGAAAAGGAAGTAATTATTATCTCCCTTTGTAATGAGAATATAGTGGTTTCAGATTTATAAATGATAATTCTAACAAGGAAAAAAAGGAAAAAGTGGCTCGGTTAAAGTAGTACAATAACACTCATTTTTAATTATAGCTAATTTTGTAGGATGATATTATAGTGGAAATAGCTGTTTTCCATTAGGATGGTACTACCTTAATATTTGAATGAAATATGTATTCAGCATTGACCACTTTCATAAGAAAAAAGAAAACTCACAAACTGTGTATATAAAATTGTTACAGTCAACTTAGGATCGTTACTTTCTGAAACAAATTGAGAAGACAAAGATCTATCAGACAAGTCCGCCCCACCCTATCTCTCCCTTTCTCTCGTACTCTCTCTCTCTCCATTTTTTTGACGATGAGTGTCTGATTCTGCTAGCTTAATAAAATTGGGGAGAGAAACAGAGAACCCGAGATCACCTGAATACATGCTCAATAAGATCAGGCCTATTAATAAAAAAAAAAGGAAAGGTTCGACGTGCTGTAGTATTGTACTGCCATTCAAGTATTTATTAAACTACACATTTGAACCGATCTACCGATCTATATCGACAGGGATCAAGTTGCAGAAAACAGTTTAAAATGTGACTAAACTGAAAGATACTTATCCCATTGATAGAATACAATGTGAGAAAAGAAAAAATAAAGCCCAAATGTTTTGCTTAGTATTCTACATCAGTTTATTTAAATTAAGAAATATTGGTAAAGGGTTAAAAAATACAGGTTTTACAGTAGGCTGTGTAAAATATGTTCACTAACCACAGCACCAAATAAGGATGACAACGTAATCTTAGAGATGTGACTAGGCTACAGTGTTGAACACTGCACCTGTTCCTTTGGGGTGTATTGTATTTCTGTAGAATTCATTATTTAGCCTGAAACTAATGCCTGAACCGATGTCCATAGATGTTCAGCTGATTTGGAATATATAGTGGGTCATTCATAATGATAATTATTGCTATTATCAACGATGGCGAACCTATGACTGTGACCACGATAATTAAAATAGAATCTTGACCAAAATGACATAATTGTTTACTGTACCACGAAGACTTGTGCTCATCGTGTTTCAACTCAGGAGCTGGATCGTCGTATTGAATTTAGGGGCATGTTACGTTGTAATGCAAAAATGGCAAAATATCGCTTTATAATTGCAATTTATTTATTTTTTTTTTCGGTTTATAGTTGTGAGGAATAATCATTATATAGGTCACCTGACACGGCACACATTTCAGAATATCGAGTGTAGATCTATATGTTTTACAAAGGTTTCTGGAGACTCCAAGTATTGATTTTCCAGAAATCGTAGTCGCCAACGGAAGTTTGTCGGATTAAACGTCTTCAATAAACGATTAACCACCAAAAGAACTACAGATTAACGTGCACTGACATCCCAGACATTCCATGCGACAACCTTCAACTGCATATCTATTCATTAACATGTTAAAAAAAGTATGATTTTGTACTTACCTTGCAAAATCTTATGGGCGCAATCTTATACCTGGAGCGGGTACGTTCAATTGACAGGAGCAGTAACGTTGACCTGGAGCAAGAACGTAAGGTCTCTCCCGTGTGAATTCATGTACTTCACATCAGTTCAGTACACTTACATATATGCCTTAACCCTTATCCTGATAAATAAGTTAAATGAAATATCCAACTTGATGGGAAAAACCGGAATTTTGCTTTTTCAAAGTTATTTTTTGGGGGAAATTATCTCCTTATCGGACGGTGTAGGTCCAAGATCAGACTGCACGTTTTGTGCGGTCTGATCTTGATCTACACTGTCCGCAAAAGGTCCTTGAGTCACACTTAGCAGCCTAAGGGCTGACCTTTGCATGAACACTATCTAACATGAAAAGGGGGCTTAATAAACCTGCAAAAAAAATCGACTCATGTTAGCCTGCAGAGTCCGCGCATCACCCTTCTTAATCATTTACCACGTGATCCCAAGTATAACGTTCCTGACCAAGAAGGTTTTTTTATGGAAAAAAAAGGAGAAAAAACCGGTAACAAGCATTTTGTCCTTTTTCACACAATATTTTCTATCCTTTCCTTGATAAATGTCAATATTTAAGCCACATTTACACGGTCGTCTGCAAATTCTGTCAGTTTGGACAAATCTTTTTTTTTTCGTTTTTTCAAAAGTAAAGCAACATGTGCTTACTTAACCCTAAGGCTGCTTAGGGCGACTCAAAGACCTTTGGCGGACAGTGTGGACCAAGATCATACTGCTTAAAATGTGCAGTCTGATCTTGGATCTACATTGTCCGATAGGGAGATATTTTTTTCCCCAAAAGATACCCATGAAACAGCAAAATTTGGATTCTTACTATCGGCTTTAGAGTTTCATTTCACTTGTTGATCGGGTAAAGGGTCTAAACAGGTTAAAACTGTTTGTCTAACTTACGATCAGAAAATCATTAAAATAGTCACTTACAAGCGGTCATCTGTATGCCTATGGTCGAGGGGTTTTCTCAAAAGTTTCTACGTGTCCAACGACCATTCTACCTCATGATTCAATCGATTGTCAGACAAAATGGATTTTATGGATCCATAATTATGGAATGACTTGCTTGGTGCAATACATCACATTAAACCCCCTTTTCAAAGAACATGGCTCGTTATTTTTTTCCACAAGCCAAGCCGATCTGGTTAATTGATTGATTGTACAGTGTTTAACGCCGTTTTCTACATTATTTCAGTTATATCGTGGCGGCCAGTGCAGCTATCCATGCTCTCCTGGATTATCTTTTACCAGTACTCCGCACGATATTCTTTCCAAGCCATTGGCTGCTTTCCCACATAAGCACTTGCATGCATTTCTAATTAATGCACCATTTATAAGATAAGCATACGATATGTACACGCTTCTCATGGGATCACCTAGGACATTCGTCTACATTTTAAGTTCATGCACTCAAAAGTGCGTTGTAACCATTTTCTTGGAAAATTTTCTTAAGAAATTCGTATGTTGCGCTCGTAGGCTAGGGCGTGATAAGGACATTCTTTATTTGTCATCATGCTCTTAAAAATCGTCTGCTATGTGGAGAAGAGTCGCAGAGTTGTTTGGAAGCATCAATTTGTTGTAGAATAAGTTAATATGGATCAGTGAGATCGAGAATCACCCGACGGTTTTAAGATCAACCTACAAAAGCCTAAGGACAAAATGAATTATGTATCATCGGCGGGCGAAAATAAAAAAAAAACTCATTACAAATGCTATTTATTCACTTCGTATTGAATGACGCTGATTTCCAGGGTCTCTATTTACCAATCATTCTTACTTTCACTGTAAGTCTAGTTCTAGATTTAGAAAGTAATGCAAACTTCTGACTGGCTAAACCAAATGAACCATGCGCTGTGAAAAGGGGCTTAATGCATCTGCGAAAAGTACCGACCCAGGTCAGCCTGCACAGTCCGCGCAGGCTGACCTGGGACGAAACTTTTCGCTATTGGTCAATTTTCTGTATGTCAAAGGACCAGTGTACCTCATGATTCAGTAGGTTTTTTTATCACATAAAATCTGCCATGGCAGTGTATTAAACCCACGACTTATTTTTGATAATACACTAGTGTATTATCGTTTTTGGGTCCCGGTTCTGATAAATTTTTAGTCATGAGCGCGTGAAGCTTGGGAAATCAACCACAGGAAATGTCGGAAATTGTACTACTACGCCGTTTCGCGGAAAAATGACGTCATTGTTGCTAAGAAGTATGCACGTGGACAGTTTTTGATTTTCATGTTTAATAAAAAGCAAGAAATGCTGCAAAAATTGCAGGAAATACATGAAAGCTTTTTAAAAACAACAAAATTTCTGAATTGGTCGTACTAACCTCCTTTACAGACCGTTTTATTCTAATTTCGATGAAAGAGTCATGGAGCTATCTACTTGTGTATGTACACTTTTGAAACCGAACTACAATCATAAACATGGACCCGTGAACTGTATATAGGCAATAGGTGATGAGGCAGGATATTTTTTATCTGTAATTTGTTTTATGTGATAAATAGAATCTCACATTCGTGTTTTTGTATTATCATTTCTATCAAACTCGTTGACTAAAATGTATTTGACGCTCGCCAAGGCTCGCGTCATACAATTTTAGTCAACTCGTTTGATAAAAATGATAATACAGAACAGAACAGAACAGAACAGAACAGAACTTTATTGTTTCAACTTGAACTACATAGCAGTTCATCGTTACAAAAAACAGTAAACAATAAAGCATACATGCAACAATGACATAATAAATTTGGGGGGAAAAAAACAGATTTTTGATAATGTTTGTTTTATCTGAAATGTTGGGATTTAATTTAAATTTACTTTGATCTAGTTTGATTTGCGGAAGTAACGCAAAAATTAATTAGGAGGTTTTACTTAGAATTCAATTTCCACTTATATATGCATGTAAGTTCACTCTATTCAATGAATGTTCATGCACATATAAATGGAAATTGTATGAAATTACTTTCTTGTTACTCTGAAACAAATATGCAGTAGTCATCAAAAAATGTAAATTGGTATATGAGCAATGCATAAACACTTATGTAAGATCCTCTATATACAAAACGGATTTTAGAGATGTATAATACTGTGATGACTCGCTTGGTATCATGCATCACGGAGATGCATTAAGCCCTTTTTTGGCAGAGCATGGCTCATTAATGGTTTAGCCAGTCAGAAAGCTCATTACTTTCAAATTTAAAAAATTCTTGAGAATAAGATTATCAATGTTCTTACGATTGTTTGGTGAATTGCTGAACACGGATCCAGATATTGAATTTATTGGTTCATTGCCAAATATCTTAATTGGCACAAGTATAACTGCATTGTTATACAATGTTGAATAATGAATGTGGCAGTATTCAATACATTAACGTGACTAGCTTATGATCTGCATTGACATTATGTGACAGTAATTGAATTGTCTCTGATTCTATATAATATAAACCTAATAACTAGTCATAAACGACTGGTCATCGCGAAATAGGTGCTGTACATATTAGTTTTGATCGTCTAAAATTGATTGATGAGAGAAAATCCTATGATGCAGGGACATACCGAGGATTATGCAATTATTATGCACACAGAATCGAGACTACTATTTAACTCGTTCACCCGTATCCTGCTAAATAAGCTGAAACTTTCAAGCCGATGGTAAAAACCCAAATAATGCTATTTTAACTTTATTTTTGGACACAAATATGTCCTTATCGGACAGTGTAGACCCAAGATCAGACTGCACGTTCTGTGCAGTCTGATCTTGATCTAAATTGTCCGCGAAACGTCAGTGAGCCGCGCTTAGCAGCCTAAGTGTTAACAGATGACAAGATTATAGACTTGTCCATATTCAAATCATGTGGAGACGACCAGCAATTTCTTTTTCCCCAAAATGCTTCCGAAAGTCTTCTCCCTTACGACCATGAAGACACAAAATTGTTTGGTAAAGAGATATAAAGTCTGACAAATCTACCTTCTGAAGTTTTTACAAGGTATGTGATTGAGACGCATGTTTGACTATGTGACATTTATGTTTATTTCAGGACGACGCCATCTTTGGATATGCGCCATCAGATCGTCAGACGAAAATGGATCGCACTGACTGCTATCTGCCTTATATTTGGTTATGTGACTCTAAATCTTGCCATAGTTTTAAGAAAATCAGACGAAAATTGCGCCGGACAATGTTTAAAAGTATCGCCAGATGTAGAATTACGAATGGTCTCCTTTCACTCGAAAGTTAGAACTCAAAAGCGGCGTGTTTATAATGTCGACTGTGCAGCTATTTTTGGAGGAAGTGAATCAGAAGTAGAAAAAGCGACAAAGTTCGCAAACAGAACAATTCTTGGATCAGAATCTGTCTCGGAGGTCGACTATATTCGGTTGACCAAAGACTGTGACAATTTTCTCACGTCTCGTGATTATATTAAAGTTCCTGTTTCACCGGAAGAGAAAGATCTCCCAATCGCTTTCAGTATTCTGTTGTACAAGGAAGTAGAACAGGCGGAACGACTTCTTCACGCTATCTACAGACCACATAACCTGTATTGTTTACATGTTGACATGTTTTCTGATCAAAAGGTTCATGACGCAGCAAGGGGCATTGCAGATTGCTTCTCAAATGTATTTGTGGTTTCACGGCAAGAGTATATGGTTTATGCTGGCTTTACGAGATTACAGGCAGATCTCAACTGTATGCAGGATTTGCTACAACGAGGCAAAACATGGAAATATTTCATCAACCTTCCTAGTCAACAGTTTCCAATTAAGACTAATCTTGAAATGGTAAAGATACTACAAATTTATAATGGTGCAAACGACATAGAAGGCATTACAGGAAAGAGACGTGTAGAGCGTAGATTTAATACTCGATTTATTTATAAAAGTGAAAATGTTCGGAACAAACCAAAGGTGCTCAAAACAAACCAGAAGAAAGACGATCCACCGTACAATATAACGGTTGTAAAAGGCAGTGCCTATGGTATCTTCAGTCGCGAGTTTGTTGACTTTGTGATCAACAGCAATATGGCGCGCAATATACTGGACTGGTTTCGTGATGTTTACTCGCCAGATGAATATTACTGGTCTACACTGAACCACAACAATCATCTTGGTACACCTGGAGCTTTCTATAAAGGTAATGATACATATGAGCCATGCTCTGTGAAAAGGGGGCTTAATGCATCTGCGAAAAGTATCGACCCAGGTCGACCTGCGCAGCCGGCGCAGGCTGACCTGGGCCGAAACTTTTCGCCATGAGTCAATTTTCTATATGTCAAAGGACCATACTATCTCAAGATCCCCTCGGTGGTAGGACCAAATGGATTTTATGGATCCATAATTATGTGATGACTTGCATAGTATCATGCATCACGGAGATGCAGTAAGCCCCCTTTTGCAAGAGCATGACTCAATTATAAATGAGCGGCGCTACGGCAAAAAAGGGTTTAATGCATCTTCGTCATCCATCATACCAAGCAAGTCATCACATAATTCTTGATCCATAAAATCAATTTTTTATAGGAACCGACTGAATCATGAGGAAAATTGTTCCTTTGACATACAGAAAATTACAGAAAATTAACTAATAGCAATCCACAAAACTGTTTTTGTGTAATAACCGATTGAATAACGAGGCAGACTTGTCCTTTGACATGCAGAAAATTTACTAGTAGCAAAAAGTTTCGACCCAGGTCAGCCTGCGCAAGTTTACCTCGGTGGATATATACCTTTTGCAAATGTATTAAATTCCTCTTCACAGCATTGCTCACATGTTTGAATGGTGTTACATGCCGCTTTCAGCAGTATTCTTGTCATACCATGGCGATAACTTGCTTAGAACTTCTGCCCCTCATGCGTTTCAACAGTGCTAAACTGGGAACTATTTACAGCTCCTTGATCAAGGATACAAACGCGTGACCAGCACCAAAGTGGGAATAGATATCAGGAGTTCCTGATTACAAATCCAATATTCTAACCACTGAGCCACAAAAGACCCTGAAATGGGCATATTGAGATGTTTTGCCATGAATCCAAATTTCTTGTGGAAAACTGATGCATGCTATTATAATGTATTTTCTGCGAACGTAAAAAATTGGACCGTTACATTCATAAATGGTTTAGCAATTGTGAAAGGTTTGCCCTTTTTTAGATTTAAAATTACACTATAAATGCAATCAAGAATGGTTGGTAAATTATACGGACCCTAAGCAAACAATCTCGACATGTTGTACACTACTTCCCAGATAATATATGCCTTGCAGTATCCATAGACACTCGTCACGACTAGGCCGATTTCGTAACTACATCTAACCTCGTCCGTATCAAGGAGCACTCGTCACAGCTCGGCAGATTACGTACCTAGATCTAACCTCGTCTGTATCAAGGGGGTGCCATTTTTATATACCGCCAGTCACATGATCTTAAACTTGGCGGCGCCCATGTAAGTTGATTAGCAACGGCAAGAACAGCCACCGTGATAAGCAACCTGTAGCTGAAAAATACATGTGGAATTGATAGATTGAAAATAAATGTCTTAACTGTTTAACAACGGAAATGTATTTAGAAAGATTCTGATAGGAAATTGTGACTAGTGTTTTCTTTTCTAAGTGATGTATTACGATTTCAGAACGGTCAAACGGTGTACTTTCGGCGAAGAAGTCGACCGTGTAGAAACATATCAAGCTCAGTCGAGGGACTTGATTAACGGATCATCTGAGGTTTGCTGAATGTATCGTGAAGATCATTTTGAACTGCCGATTACATGATCTTTAAAAACGGTGAACATGGTGGTGCTCGTGAAAACCACGGTGAAGTTATTCACATCTATCAATCTGTTGGTGAAAACTTCCAACGGAATAGTTAGACCACGTTAAAAACTGAATGTACAAACTGTTTGTCAATGGAAATGGTTTTAGAAAGAATTCGATTGAAAATTGTGACTCATTTTTTTCTTTTTTAAGAGGGGCCTTACAATTCTAAGAACAGTAATACGGCGTATTTATGGAGAAGAAATGTACCGTGTAGGTGCATATCAAGCTACGTGATACAGCCGAAGGACTTGATCAACGGATGACCGAAGTTCCGCCGAATGTCCATAGTTAGACATCAAGTTCACATGACCGTTTGTTTGGTTTATATTCGTTTTTTCGTCGCCACCGGTTGCTCATATTGGCGACACTCCAAACAGATTGTTAGTTATGTTACGAAGGATAGGGCAAGATACAGGACGAAACCGATCGTAACTTACGCCCGATTCTTTAATGTCCTCAGTGTATAGCACAATTACACGGGACTTAGGTTAAACGTCTCATCCGACAGACTGTAAGTAATTTTAGGCAGCCAGCCATTAGGATCGAACCACACGGCTAGGAAACTTCATATTCAGAGCCAATGGCTCCGACGAGAAAATGTTGTGTTGGTCTTCCGTTTTTGAAGATGTCGGCTGAAAAACTAACCAAAAAACAGGTAAGCTTGTCATTATTTGTAATCATGTGTTCTTATATCTTTGAAAGTCCAACAAAGGAGAATGTCATGCAATGCCCTGGTCTTTCAACGTGTTTTCTACACTACGGAAAGTTGTAACAAGTGTACAATGTTGTCTGAATCATTTGTGGCGTGGGTTGACCTTAGCTAAAATAATACGTCACGGACCTAAATTCAGTCTATTATTGCCATATACATTGTAATTGGCAATCAAAAGAGAGTCTTGCTGTGCCAAAAGCGTGAACTAATGTCTTGAAATGTTACATTCACTGCTGGTAAAGAATTGAAAAGAAATAGCACAAAAATGATGAAAATAAAGAAGGGCTCCGATTATGTGGGCCGGCTCTGAATATGTAAGTCGGCACCGATTGATGAGGGCTTCATTTCAAAACTTTAGTTTTTTGTAAAAAATTACTTAGGAAGTAGGCTTTGTTTTTCCGTTAACACCTTTCAGTCCAAAATATAGCACTATTGTTGGATGGAACATGACCGAATTTATGAACATACAAAGGACTGGTATTGTCACGATTGAAAAAATCCTGTCGAACATTAGCCTGTTTAAATTTTGAAAATACTTTAGTGTAGCTTTTGATTAACAGAATGGTCTATACATGTATATAGTATTTGTCATGCTTTCGTCGTAAGTGCAGCCCACACGTAAGCAAAAATAATGAAAAAAATATTTGGCATCTTTGGAAGTCTCTTTGGTCTTAAAACAGTCAATAAAAAGCTAGATGGAAAATGTACCGACCGTAGCAGAGATGATGAATGGAAAAAAAAAAATTACAAAACGTGAGAAATACGATTGATCTATTCGCAATACACGCCTCAGGTATATGTGTGAACACACTTAACTCTTTTTAATACTTAACACTACACAACAGTATGTCAGGTGGGTGGGGTATATACAAGTCTTTAACAACGAAAAAGAATCTATTTCGCAAGCACGTCAAGACCAAAAATGTACATAGATCCCTGATTCTGATAGTACTTACTCAGATCTTTCAATCTCCAATTAACCAGATGGATATTAGATCAGAAAATGTCACATATCAGTTATCTTTAAGCCGATGATAAACAAATATTCATCCAAACAAACAAACGATCACGTTTTGTACAGTCCAATATTGATCTATACTGGCTGCAGAACCAACTAAAGTTGTGACAGGCACTTTAAGGGTTAATAATGAATAGCTTTGAGTTATTTATTTTCTTTTTCCGTCCTAGATATTTGTATGAATGTCCTAAACATTGTCGCTTGCACTTATTTCAGAAATCTCACATCGACCCCTCCCCATTTCTAATGTAATCATTAGAAATCATTCACTTTACGCCGTAATTAGATTGAGATTGCAGCTCCAATATCATGATTTACTGATTGTGTATGCAATTAGCTGTTTTGAGTTATTATTTAGAATAAAAGGGCTTAGAAAATAACTAATATATGAAATATTCTGCATTGAAAGATCTGAGAGAGTACAATCAAAATCATAAATCTATGAACACTTTTGGTCTTGGCGTGGTTGTGAAATTAATTTTTTTTTGTTAAAGACTTGTATATACCTCACCCACCCGGCATACTGTTGTGTCGTGTTAGGTGTTCAGAAGAGTTAAGAGTGGTCACACGTATACCCTAGGCGTGTAATGCCAATAGGTCAATTGTATTTCTCACGCTTTGTAAAAGTTTTTTTTTCTATTCATCATCTCTGCTATGGTCGGTACATTTTCCATCTAGCTTTTTAATGACTGTTTCAAGACCAGATAGTCTTCCGAAGATGCCAAATATTTTCTCTTTTTTTTTGCTTACACGTGGGCTGCACTTACGACGAAAGCATGACAAATGCTATATACATGTATAGACCATTCTGTTAATCAAAAACTACGTAAAAGTATTTTCAAAATTTAGATAGACTAATGTTCGACAGCATTTTTCAATCGTGACAATACCAGTCCTTTGTATGTTCATAAATTCGGTCACGTTCCATCCAACAAAAGTAATACATTTTGGACTAAAAGGTATTGACGGAAAAACAAACCCTACTTCCTAAGTAATTTTTTACAAAAAACTAAATTTCTGAAAGGAAGCCCTCATCAATCGGTGCCGACTTACATATTCAGAGCCGGCCCACATAATCGGAGCCCTTCTTTATTTTCATCATTTTTGTGCTATTTCTTTTCAATTCTTTATCAGCAGTGAATGTAACATTTCAAGACATTAATTCACACTTTTGGGACAGCAAGACTCTCTTTTGATTGCCAATTATATGGTAATAATAGACTGAATTTAGGTCCGTGACGTATTATTTTAGCTAAGGTCAACCCACGCCACAAATGATTCAGACAACATTGTACACTTGTTACAACTTTCCGTAGTGTAGAAAACACGTTGAAAGACCAGAGCATTGCATGACATTCTCCTTTTTTGGACTTTCAAAGATATAAGAACACATGATTACAAATAATGACAAGCTTACCTGTTTTTTGGTTGTTTTTCAGCCGACATCTTCAGAAACGGAAGACCAACACAACATTTTCTCGTCGGAGCCATTGGCTCTGAATATGAAGTTTCCTACCCGTTACCAATACCCTGAAGTGGCCAGAGGTTTGACTTTCACAAGTCTCACGCTCTACTATCAAAGCTATTGAGGCTAGTCAATTCACACGACTAGGTGGGCCAATCAAATTTTGTATGATATTCGTCACTCACGGCGTGATACTAATTCTGTCCTTTCATTGGTCGGATGTTTTTATTCACTGGCAAAATATAGAGTTATTACTCTAGCGTCTAGAAGTATAATTATTGCTACATGTGTGTGTGGACACTGGATAGACACGGTAAGACGATTTTAGAAGGTATTGAGCTCACGAGCTAAAAGTAGTGCTGAAACATGTTTGTAAGAGTAAACGAGCAAAACAAGATTGGAGTCCCCATTTGTAGTGTAGCATTTAAGAACTGGAAAACTTCAGACTTCGGCACACTCTTCGTCCGTTTCCGTGAAGAACCGTTTTATCTTTTCACCAAACGATCTCATGTTTTAATGACACCGAGGAATAGGACTACTAAAAACTTTGTGGGAAAGAAAAATGCTGGTAGGGGCATTTTCTCCATTTCCCACCACGTTTCCTGCCCTTTCAAAGAGAAATCATCACATTTAATCACATTCATTTTGTTGTCTGCAAATGCTTCAATTTGGACAAGCATTAACGTTGATTATCTAGTAGAGAATGTGGTTTTTCCAAGGTCAGATAGGTTATTGTAAACTAGTCAGTTAGAAAGACGAGCCTTACCGAACTAGGTTCACGGAATATGCAGATGTCAATAGTTGTTAGAAAAAGTCCGGTGTGCAAACACAGATGAGCCATGCTCTGTGAAAAGGAGATTATTAATGCATCTGCATAAATATCGATTCAGGTTAGTCTGTGCAGTCCGTCAAAGCTTACCTTGGTAGAACGTTTTGCTATTGGTCAATTCTATGCATGCAAAAGATTAATCTTCGTCCTGATTCAGTTGGTTGTTGAAAAAAGATTTTATGGATCCCTAATCGTATGATGAATTGCTTGGTATAACGCATCACGTGATTCATTATACCAAGCAATTCATCATACAATTAGAATTGCTTGGTATAAGGCATCAACTCTTCTTTCCCAGAGCATGGCTCAATGCTTTTAATATCCAGACTATGCTGACTTGAAAAAGAAACGCCTCATCCTGTAAAAACTTGGCATATTTTATTTTTTCTGAAACCAAATTAATAAAAAAAATTTTCATTCGAGACTTCAATCATTTTTTGTGTAAAACGAGTTCATTGTGCGGGATTTCATGATTTTTATCGGGGTAAAATGGACAATGATTTCAGACTAGTCACCAAAATTTCACCAGAAAAGTCAGTAGCGTGTATGGCCACCTCTACTGGCAATCACTGCAGCAAGCCGCCTTCTCATGGAACCACACCAGTTCTGGATCAAGTATCGTGGGAATCTGCCCCACTCTTCGCGGAGGGCCGTAGCCAATTCTTTGACGTTTCTGGGCTGGGGTTGACGTCAACGTAAACGTCGCCCAATGTAATCCCATACGTGTTAAATGGGATTACAATCAGGGGAAAGTGCTTGCCATGGCAACACATCAATGTGTCTATTCTGTAGAAAGTCCCTGTAATGCGTGCAACATGTGGTCGAGCATTATCATGTTGTAAAACTAATCCTTGACGTTGTCTGAAGAGGGGTACAACTACAGGTTGCAAAATCTGATTAATGTTTGCCTGGCTATCAGATTTCCTTCAACTATGACTAACTGAGACCTAAATCGACGATTTATGGCTGCCCACACCATAATCCCTCCGCCACCGAAGCGATCATACTCCAGAACAGTGTTGTTTGAGTAGCGTTCATGGCGTCGTCTATATACCCATATACGTCCATCGGCGTTAGATAAGTTGAAACGCGATTCATCGGAAAACACTACATTTTGCTAACGCTGTCCTCGGTGATTTCGAGCCCATTCACGACGTCAGTGACGATGACAAGCCGTAAACATTGGACCACGTAATGGTCTACGACAGCGTATCTCACGGGCCAACAGTCGATTTCTTACAGTGAACCGACTAATAGGCACCCCTCGGTTACCCACCACCAAACGTGACGTTGATTCCGCTGTCAAAAATCTGTCACATAGGTGACGTTGACGGATATAATTATCCTCAGTGACGTTGACGGATATAATTATCCTCACTGACGTCACATGTGGTGCGCCTGACCTCGGCCTATCTGCAGTTGTTCCTGCCACCCTGACCCGTTGAACGAGACGCACAATTGTGGACCTAGCCACGTTAAAACGTCTCGCAACCTGATCTTGGGTAAAACCACATTCCAACATGGCATTACATTGAGCCCTTTCTTTAGCATTTAATCTCGGCATTTTAGGAAAACAACGCTTTTCGAAAAAAAATCGCTTGCACTCGGGTTCTGTATCGTTGAATACATGTACCTCTGTAATTTTGATAAGCAAGACCACGTTGTTTATGACAACGGGCATCACTAGCACAGCGTGCAATAAACTTTGGCTTAGCTTTTGGATAAAGCAAATCGATCGATTTCATGTTGGCTAGGTTTGTCGGCGAATATATATTTATGCATTATTTGGTTTCTCCAAAATGTTTTCTTATATTCAAATTATCGTCTGTTTCCGATGGAGCGTTTCTTTTTCTCGTCAGCATACATTAAAAAGTACTCCAACACGTGAATACCCAATCAAGTATCATTAACATTATTTTCTTATTGCAGGACAACCGGACAAAAAGCCATGGCATGCAGTGTATGCAAACTGGGGTGAATATAAATGCTTTGGAAGGTTTGTCCATGGCGTCTGTGTGTTCGGTGTCGGAGATCTTCAACGAATATCTAAACGAAAAGAATTTTTTGTGAACAAATTCTACTTGGATTTCCAGCCATTAGCGCTGGACTGTATAGAGGAGTGGTATCTAAATCGGACCAGTGATAGTACCCTTCATAATCTGAACACGACGTACTATAAATCTTTACCTTTTATTAGAAAGTTGGGAACCAATAGATAGCCCATTATGAGTGTCATCTATGAAACTGTGTGATCTAATTAAATTATGACGATTTGATGATTTTATTGTGTGGCATACGATTATTCAATCCTTTTTAACTTTTTCTTAGCCTCAAATATACAAGCTCGACCTGACTCGACTGCTTAATTCTTTACCACACAACCACGACTTTTAACGATCCTGAGGGAGAAGCCTGTTGAAAACATTGTGGGAAAAGGATGCTTTGAATTTGGACAAGTCCCCATTTTTCTCGTGTTGTAAAGAGTTAAAAAAAAAAAACAACAAGCATTCAGATAGTATTGCATAGCAATACCCAGTCCCCTACCGGCCGTATATATCGCTGGCACAACTAGGTCCTATACGTAGAATGAAAAAGCAACTTGACAGATTTCAAATTTCATAATACATTTTCACAAACTTTTTACAGAGACATCAAGATTATCTTTTAATTTGTGACATATAGGAATATGAAATCTAAAATGGTGCAACAGAAAAAAATGAATGATGGTGAATATGACAGAAGGAACGGTATGCTACTATGAGTTACCTAGGACCCACCTCGGGGAGGATCTATATATGGGTGTGCATGCAATGGTGGTAAATTCACACACCAAAACACAGCTCAATATCTGCCAGCGTTTAGAAAACAAGAGGGCCAAGATGGCCCTTGATCGCTCACCTGAATTTTTGAGAGGACCATAGCCAATTTTTTTTGAGGTATTGAAACTGGAAACAAAATCATTATTTTGCCAAGCAATTTTGAAAAGGTCACCTGTAAAAGTCATTTCAAAATCTGTCACCATCCTTACAATCACCACAGCAATGAATTTGATGAATCAGAATTCTGCAAATAAATATTTGGATAGATCACCCAAGGACAATTTCTTGAAGAAGAGCACATGCTCGATAGTGACTAAAAACATAAGTCGAACAAGAGTACCACATGCAGGTGCCAACAATTGGCTGTTGTTTTTCGACGGATAAAAATTTCCCTAACAATTTTTGAAAAGGGTCACCCTAGAAACATTTCTGTGAAATTATTTCAAAATCTGACCAGCCGTTCCAGAGAAGAAGAATTAAGAAATTCCTCTTCATGTCCCTGTAGTGCAAATAGCACCCACCATCAGAGCCATGTTTCTTGACAGATCACAATTTTGTGAACAAGTTTTGAAAAGAGTCACCCAAGGAACATTGCTGTGAAATTATTTCAAAATCTGACCAGCGGTTTCAGAGAAGAAGAATTTTTAAGAATTTCTTCATGTCCGTATAGTGTAAATAGTCCACAGCCATCAGAGGCATGTTTCTTGATGGATCAAAATTTCTCGAACAGTTTGCAAAAAGGGTCACCCAAGAAACATTTCTGTGAAATTATTTCAAAATCTGACCAGCGGTTTCAGAGAAGAAGAATTTTTAAGAATTTCTTCATGTCCATATAGTGCAAGTGGGCCCCCCACCCATCAGAGCCATGTTTCTTGACGAATCAGCATTTTGCAAACAGTTTTTGAAAAGGGTCACCAAAGGAACATTTCTGTGAAATTATTTCAAAATCTGACCAGCGGTTTCAAAGAAGAATTTTTAAGAATTTTTTCATTTCTGTATAGTGCAAGTAGCCCCCATTCACCAGAGCCATGTTTCTTGACGGATCAAAATTTCGCAACCATTTTTTGAAAAGGGTCACCCAAGGAACATCTCTGTGAAATTATTTCAAAATCTGACTAGCGATTTCAGAGAAGAAGAATTTGTAAGAATTTCTTCATTTCTGTATAGTGCAAGTAGCCCCCATTCACCAGAGCCATGTTTCTTGACGGATCAAAATTTTGCGAACAAGTTTTGAAAAGGGTCACCCAAGGAACATCTCTGTGAAATTATTTCAAAATCTGACCAGCCGTTTCAGAGGAGAAGATTTTTAAAGAATTTCTTAAAAATTCCATTTGGTTGCCATGGCAACCAGAGTTTTTGATGGAATCAAATTCTGTGAACAATTTTCAAAGAAGACCTCCCAAGGAACATTCTAGCAAAGTTTGGCCCAAATTGGCCCAGCGGTTTAGGAGGAGTTGATGTTTAAAGAATTGTTGACGACGCACGACGGACGACGCACGACGGACGACGGACACCGGGTGATCCTTAAAGCTCCCCTTGAGCACGTTGTGCTCAGGTGAGCTAAAAAGTCGGGAAAACTGTTTTTTTCAGTGAAATTTTCTAAGTCAAAGGCCCATAATTTCGTAAAAAATCAGTGGAACGGAACAAAACTCGAACTTGATCTGTAACTCATGGTGGTTGACTTACACACCGAAAATCAGCTCAGTATCTGCCAGCGTTTAGCAAAATAAAGTCCGAAAAACTGTTTTTTCGGTGAAAGTTTCTAAGTCCAAGGCCCGTAATTTCGTCAAAAATCAGTGGACCGGAACGAAACTCAAATTTGATCTGTAACTCATGGTGGTTGACTTGCACACCAAAAAATCAGCTCAATATCTGCCAGCATTTAGAAAAAAAAGTCCGGAAAACTGATTTGGCGGAGGACTGACGGACAGACAGACATACGGCCGGACGGAGTGCAAACCTAAAGTCCCCTTCGGCTTCACCCGTAGGGGACTAAAAAACAAGAGGGTCAAGATGGCCCTGGATCGCTCACCTAAATTTTTGAGAGGACCATAACCAATTTTTTTTGAGGTATTGAAACTTTGGAAACAAAATCATTATTTTGCCAAGCAATTTTGAAAAGGTCACCTGTAAAAGTCATTTCAAAATCTGTCACCACCCCTACAATCATCACCACAGAATTAGATGAATCAGAATTCTGCAAATAAATTTTTGGATAGATCACCCAAGGACAATTTCTTGAAGAAGAGCACATGCTCGATAGTGACTAAAAACATAAGTCGAAATAAGAGCACCACATGCAGGTGCCAACAATTGGCTGTTGTTTTTCGACGGATAAAAATTTCCCTAACAATTTTTGAAAAGGTCACCCTAGAAACATTTCTGTGAAATTATTTCAAAATCTGACCAGCCGTTCCAGAGAAGAAGAATTAAGAAATTCCTCTTCATGTCCCTGTAGTGCAAAAAGCCCCCACCATCAGACCCATGTTTCTTGAAAGATTACAATTTTGTAAAACAATTTTTGAAAAGAGTCAGCCAAGGAACATTGCTGTGAAATTATTTCAAAATCTGACCGGCGGTTTCAGAGAAGAAGAATTTTTAAGAATTTCTTCATGTCCGTATATAGTGTAAATAGCCCATAGCCATCAGAGCTATGTTTCTTGACGAATCAGAATTTTGCAAACAATTTTTGAAAAGGGTCATCAAAGGAACATTTTTGTCAAATTATTTCAAAATCTGACCAGCGGTTTCAAAGAAGAAGAATTTTTAAGAATTTCTTCATTTCTGTATAGTGCAAGTAGCCCCCATTCACCAGAGCCATGTTTCTTGACGGATCAAAATTTCGCGAACAATTTTTGAAAAGGGTCACCCAAGGAACATCTCTTTGAAATTATTTCAAAATCTGACCAGCCGTTTCAGAGAAGAAGAATTTGTAAGAATTTCTTCATTTCTGTATAGTGCAAGTAGCCCCTATTCACCAGAGCCATGTTTCTTGACGGATCAAAATTTCGCGAACATTTTTTGAAAAGGGTCACCCAAGGAACATCTCTGTGAAATTATTTCAAAATCTGACCAGCCGTTTCAGAGGAGAAGATTTTTAAAGAATTTCTTAGAAAATTCCATTTGGTTGCCATGGCAACCAGAGTTTTTGATGGAATCAAATTCTGTGAACAATTTTTAAAGAGGACATCCCAAGGAACATTCCAGCCAAGTTTGGTCCAAATTGGCCCAGCGGTTTAGGAGGAGTTGATGTTTAAAGAATTGTTGATGACGCACGACGCACGACGGGCACCGGGTGATCCCAAAAGCTCCCCTTGAGCACGTTGTGCTCAGGTGAGCTAAAAAAAATCCACTGAAATCTGAAAAGGTAATATCTTAATATTGGCTTGACTAGACAAGGGAACGGTATAGATTCAAGGTCAGACTGTACGTTATGTTCAGCTGCAGTTTGATCTTGATCTATACAACCCGTAATAGGATCTGTTGACGCTGAAGGGGTTAAACCGAAAAGAAGCTGTGCAAAAGTTGAATGCACGAAAATTTCTGGCTGATGTTTATCAGCACCGTTTAAGTAACTTTTTGTTCAACATTCTCGTCAAGGCAACGTTAATCGGCTGTCAGACTGTCTGACAAAATATCAGACAGCGTGAATCCAACATCAGACAACACGTTCTGCTGGGTCTGTATTTACCAACCGTTCTTGGGAAATAGTTTAGCCAACTAGAAGTTGTACTACTTTCACAGTTAGAAAATTCTAGAGAGTAAGACTCAGAACATTCTTAAGAATGGTTAGTGAAGACGGACCTCTATCGTGGTTGCAAGAGCAACTACGCTGTGTGAAGGTTAATCACCTAGTACCACAGGCGTAGAAAGCCTTGCTATAGAAATGGGGGCGGAGCTCAACCCCCCCCCCCCCTTCTGCGACCAAACGATCCCGTGTTTTACGACTGAAGAAGGCATGGTAGCCAACATTTTCTTATTTTCCGACAAATGTTTTTCACATTGTTCACCGATGACGTCTATGAATGCTTGTAGTCGAGCTAAAATGGTGTTGTCTGGCAGATAGTTACAGACATGTTCGCGCGAAAAAATAGACAATTTAGTGTAAAAAAACATGAAAAATAGTTCAGATAATGGGGGCAAAAAAAATAGATAGTAGGAGTGGTAAAAAGGTAAAGCTTATCTTAAGGCTGCTTCACGCGACTCTTTGCATAAGAAATGCAGTCTGATTTTTGATCATACCCTTAACCGAACCATTCCGTGTTTTCACGAGCCCGAGGGAGAAAGCTTTTGAAAATACTGTTGAAAGTAGACAAGATGCTGGTAGGCTTAATCATATCACGGCAATATTTTACTTATTCATTCATTGGTCATCTGCCTGTAATGGGTCTTGGATTAAATCAAGAGGGCCATGAAGGCCCTGCATCGTTCCACTACCTTTCTAAATAACTGTGTCATGCACTTAAGTGGGATCAATGGAAAAAGTAAATCTGTATAGCAACAAAATTTTCTGGAGAAAACATCCTACCCCCCCCCCCCAAAAAAAAAAAAAGTCATATGATATGCCAAAATGATATCAGTGAATACAAGCAGGTCTAATCAAGTATCAGTGGAATGTAACAAAGATTACTTCGATAAGATTTCATAAACTTCAGTAGCAGAAGAATAATTTCTTCTGTGGCATGAATGATTTAAGTATTGCAACAAAAAATTAAAACTAGAGGCGCTTGAGCGCCTGTATCGCTCCACAGGCCTGATATTTCTATAATGGCGAAAGGAAGTTTTTAACAATTATCATTCAATCCTGCATTTTAGCTCACTGAAGAAAAAGGGTATGGAAAAAACTTGTGAGAAAAGAAGAAAAAAATGGTAACCAGCCACGCACGGACGAATGGACGGACGGACGCAACAACCAGAATTCTTCATGGAACACAATTATTTGAAGGAATTTGAAAGAGGACCACCAAAGGAACATTCCTACGAAATTTGGTAAAAATCCAGTCAATAGTTTCTGAGGAGAAGTTTTTTAAAGAAAAAAATTACGGGCGCACGCACGGACGAAGGGACGGACGAACGGATGGACGGACGGACAACGGACACAATGCCATGACAATAGCTCGCTTGTTAAAGTGGCGTTAAACTCCAATACATCCAACCAACCAATAATCATTCAGTGACAACCGATTACAGTGCTTACAGCACTTTGATTTTAAAAGGAATTTGGTAGACAACCACCATAGAAACAATTTGGTAGACAACCACCATAGGAACTTACCTGCAAAACAACAATGAAATCCAATGAATAGTTTTAGAGAAGAAATTTTTCAAAGATTTTACTTTATACCATAAAAGGAAAATGAGTCTCCCATAAAAGCCATGTTTTTGGACAGATCTTTTTTTTTTAAGGAATTCTGTAAACCTGTATCTAAGGAACATTCCTGCAAAATAATAATGCTATCCAAATAGCGGTTTGGGAGGAGAAGATTTTTAAAGGTTTTTTACTTTGGTTGCCATGGCAACCAGAATTCTTCATGGAACACAATTATTTGAAGGAATTTGAAAGAGGACCACCAAAGGAACATTCCTGTGAAATTTGGTAAAAATCCAGTCAATAGTTTCTGAGGAGAAGTTTTTTAAAGAAAAAGTTTACGGACGCACACACGGACGAACGAACGGACGGACGGACGGACGCACGATGGACACAACGCCATGACAATAGCTCGCTGGCCTTTGGCCAGTGGAGCTAATGATGATAAAAACCTCACTTCATGTTGAATATTCAGCTCATCTGAGCATTACTATAAATGTCAGAAATAGACTGTTGTTACTTAAAATCTATGAAAAAAACTTGAATACCAAACACCAATAATGTTACTGTGTAGTTACATAATCAAAGGAGATAAACAGAAACAAACTACTTGTATCTGTGTTGAGTAAACCTGAGATACGTCTCTTAATCAGTGTATAAGTTTAACTTGTATAGCCTGTTATGGACTATAACGAAACAAAGCCAACAGCAGGCATGTTCTTTGCAAGAGAATTCCTTTATGCGATTTTGTAGTGGAAGAATGAAAAAAAAAAATGTATCTTTCAGTTTTAATCCTTAAAGCGCCAAATAAACCCAAAGAACATTTTCATTCTGGAATAAATCTTAAGTAACAGCATTTCAGTGGGTGTGTTTTGTCTGTAGTGTTTCAGCAAAGTGGACAGTGCAGATCAAAGATCAAATCTGATCTTGATCTACACCTGCCGCAGAAGCAACTATAGTTGTGAAAGACACTTTCAGGGTTAATGTGTGAATGTTTTGTGCAGTCTGATCTTGATCTACACCTGCCACAGAAGCAACTATAGTTGTGACAGACACTTTAAAGGGTTAATGACATAGCAACCAGAGAATCTTTCTTTGAATAAATTCTGAAAAGGAGCTATGGGCGGATCATTTCTGTGAAGTTTGGTCAAAATTAGATGGACGGATGGATGGATAAACAACTGACAAAGGGCCATAACATAAGCTTGCTGGCCTTTGGTCAAAGGATCTAACAACTTGCTCAAGAAAACCTCTTCAAGGCACACTTGAAGAGTATAAAAGTTTAAAACACACATCAATTTCTATATTTATGCATTTATTTATGTGCTATAATGAATAAAGAATCTCATACAACAACACCATACTAACCAATTAACTTAATACCTTTTAAAACCAATTCCAGCAGAAACCATAATCTTTTATGATATCCATAATCAGCATGAATTGAAGTCTGTTATATGGATATGAGTCATCCTCTGACAAAAGGGAATTTAATGCATCTCCGTGATGCATTATACCAAGCAAGACATCACATCCATATACATCTGTATAACAAGTGACTGAATCATGATGTCCACTAGTCCTCTGACATGCAAAAATTTTTCGAAAAGCAAAAAGTTTAGACCCGTTTCAACCTGGGCAGTCCGTGCAGGCTGAAATGGGTCAAAACTTTTTGCTTTTGGTAAATCTTTTGACCCATTTCAGCCTGTGTGGACTGCACAGGCTGACATGGGTTGATACTTTTTGAAAATGCATTATACCCCCTTTTCACAGAGCATGGCTCATATGTGTGGAACTGTTGCAGCAAATAGAACAAGAGGGTCATGATGGCAGTGTATTGCTCCCCTGTCTTATAGATATGCTAGTTATGATTGACATAGACAAAGACATTAATCCCTAAGAAGCCTGTATTGCAATGAAATTTCATAGATAAAACGGGCCAAGCCCCCGCCCCAATTGATACTAAATATCAATTCACTCTTACATTTTTTTTTTTTTGACAAGAATATTTCCAAAAATTGTGTAGCTCAAAAAATCTTTTTCTTTGGCATTAAAGATAAGGTTCGAACCAGAAGGTAAAATAAAACATGTTAAAAGTTTAACATGTCTGAGCAAAACTTGGGACATCAAAATATATTATACCTGAAACAAGCAGGGCACATATTCACCAACCATTCCTAAGAACATTCTTTGTCTTCTCCAAAATATTCTAAATTTGAAAGTAACAGAACTTCTGATTGGCTGAATCAAATGGTTTAGCCAATCAGAAATTCTGTTACTTTCAAATTTAGACAATTCTGAAGAATAAGACTAAGAACATTCTTAACAATGGTTGGTGTACACTGACCCTGATCCATGTCTACCCATAAAACTTAAATATATACATATCAATCACGTTATAGCAGTGTATGATAATCAAGGGAGATAAATAGCAGTAAATATCTGCCATGAAACAAGAGGGCCATTGGTCCTAAAGCCCTTACCTGAGTAAAGTTATCTAGGGTTGATAAAGCTGAATAGATCCTGGTTTTAATGATGTATAACACACAAGTGTAAGTGACATACTTATAGACCAACTTGACCTACTTTTGAAATCGCCATAGATATCATCCAGACAAATATTCTGATTACATTTCATGAGTGTCAGATGAAAATGTGGTCTCTAGACTGCATACAAGTTTTTTCTAAGATTTGGCCCAGTGACCTACTTTTTTATCCATTGTAACCAAATTTCAGAATCGTCTGAGATTTCAAAAAGACAACATTTCTGACCTAGTTTCATGAGCATCTGGCTGAAAATGTGGTCTCTAGACTGCACATACGGTTTTTCCTCAGATGTGGCCCAGTGACCTAATTTTTCATCAAACATGACAATATTTTTAACTTGTTCAAGATATCATCAAGACAAACATTCTGACCAAGTTTCATGAGCATCAGACTGAAAATGTGGTCTCTAGATTGCAAACAAGGTTTTTCTCAGATCTGGCCCAGTGACCTACATTTTGACCAGACATGACCGAATTTCAAACCTGTCTAAGACATCATCAAGACAAATATTGTGACCAAGTTTTATGAATATCAGGCTGAAAATGTGGCCTCCAGACTGCACACAAGGTTTTCTAAGATTTAGCCCAGTGACCTACTTTTTAACCAGACATGACCCAATTCAGAGTTGTCTTAGATATCATTAAGACAAACATTCTGACCAAGTTTAATATCAGGCTTAAAATGTGGCCTCTAGTGTGCACAAAAGCTTTTTCTAATATTTAACCCTGTGACCTACTTTTTGACCCAACATGACCCAATTTCAAAGTTTTCGTACATATCAGCAAGACAAACATTCTGACCAAGTTTAATGAATATCAGGCTGAAAATGTGGCCTTTTAAAGCGCACACAAAGTTTTTCAAACTTTGACCCTGTGACCAACTTTTTGACCCGACATGACCCAATTTCGAGCATGTCCAAGATATAATGAAGAACAAGCATTCTGATAGTATTGCATAGCAATATCAAGTCCCCTACCGGCCGTATATATCACTGGCAGGTATAGTTTGTGAAACTCTGTGGAGGAGAAAGAACGTATTTGACCCCGTTTCAGAATTGTAAGCATCGTGTCTGTCTTTGTATGCAATGCTTTAAT
This sequence comes from Hippopus hippopus, assembly GCA_946811185.2. Taxonomy (NCBI): domain Eukaryota; kingdom Metazoa; phylum Mollusca; class Bivalvia; order Cardiida; family Cardiidae; genus Hippopus; species Hippopus hippopus. The sequence continues at coordinate 14,658,353 of OX328096.1, forward strand.
GAAAGCCAGATATATAAGCATTTTCCTTGTTAAAGTAAGTTCACTGAAGAAGTTTTACTAAGACAAGATGTGTTTGTGAAACACAAATTCCCCCGTAAAAGCAAATTTTTAGAAATATGACCTTTACCTTGTGAGATGACCTTGACCTTATCATCAGCAGGTGTGTACCAATGAGAGGTACCAGCTTACCATGTAAGTGTTATAACTTAAGTACTTTGAATATACAGAGAAATGACTATGAAAAGTTTTGAGGATAAGTTTTCATGATAAGGGTTAAAATTTTTTACCTTGACCTTGGACATATATCCCACAGAAGATCGGTATCAATGACAGGTACCTACATACCAAACATGAGCATTGTAAGTAAAAGAGTCGGGAAAACTGTTTTTTCAGTGAAATTTTCTAAGTCCAAGGCCCGTAATTTCGTCAAAAATCAGTGGACCGGAACGAAACTAAAAGGTGATCTGTAACTCATGGTGATTGACTTACACACCGAAAATCAGCTCAATATCTGCCAGCGTTTAGAAAAAAAGTCCGGAAAACTGTTTTTTTTTTTTTTTGGTGTGAAAATTTCGAAGTCCAAGGCCCATAATTTCATCAAAAATCAGTGGACCGGAACAAAACTCGAACTTGTTCTGTAACTCATAGTGGTTGACTTGCACACAAAAAATCAGCACAATATCTGCCTGAATTTAGAAAAAAAGTCCGGAAAACTGTTTTTTCGGTGAAAATTTCTAAGTCCAAGGCCTGTTATTTCGTCAAAAAAACAGTGGACTGGAAAAAAACTCAAACTTGATCTGTAACTCATGGTGGTTGACTTGCACACCAAAGATCAGCTCAATATCTACCAGCGTTTAGAAAAAAGTCCAGAAAACTGTTTTTTCGGTGAAATTTTCTAAGTCTAAGGCCCGTAATTTCGTAAAAAATCAGTGGACCGTAACGAAACTCAAATTTGATCTGTAACTCATGGTGGTTGACTTACACACCAAAAATCAGCTCAATATCTGCCAGCGTTAAGAAAAAAGTCCGGAAAACTGATTTGCATGCAGACTGACGGACAGACTGACAGACGGAGAGACAGACGGAGTGCAAACCTAAAGTCCCCTTCGGTTTCGCCGGTAGGGGACTAAAAACATTCTGACCCAAGTTTAAAGAGTATCCGGCTGAAAATGTGCCCTCTTAAGTGCACACAAGCTTTTTTAAAAATTAGGCCCTGTGACCTACTTTTGACCTGACGTTACCCAATTTCCAACTTGTCGGTATCATCGAAAAACATTCTGACCAAGTTTCATGAGTTTCAGGCTGAAAATATGGCCTCTAGAGTGCACACAAGATAAATGTTGATGCCTGGATGTCGGACGACTGACGACGGACACAGTACGATCACAAAGCTCACCTTGAGCACTTCGTGTCTGAGATATCACCAACAAACATTGTGCTCAGGTGAGCTAAAAATAGGAGGAATTTTTCTTTTGATCTATATAAGCTTGAATATAACTTATTTTGAAGGAAAATGAACCAAGCCCACAGCAGTCATGTTCCTGAATGTATGCAGAATATATAAGAAGTCCATCAAAGAACCATTTATGCAGTTTTGCTGATAATTCTACACTTGAGGTTTTGGAGAAGATTTTTGAAGAATTTCAACATTTTTCAGTTTGATTGCCATGGCAACCAGAGTTCTTCATTAAATCAAATTCTCTCCAGGAATTGTAAAGTGAGTAATGGCATGATCACTTCTGTGACCTTTGCCCCAAACTGGCTCGGTTTTGTAAGAAAAGCATTTGTTGAAATCAAACCTAACACACAAACAACAGACATAGGGCTAAGCTCCCTTGTCTTTGGTAAGTGAAGCAAAAAAGGCTTTTTTAAATAATTTTTCCTTAAACCACAATATGCTTACATGTCTGCTATGTGAAAAACAGAGTCATCATATAGTAAAGGGTCTTGCTTCCTTCTATCCAAACTGTTAAAGCTTGATGAAATATCTGTAATAACAACTACATGTATATTAACACTTAGAGTGCTGAATTAATATAAATGGACCGTTTTAGTTAGGAAAAATATCTGAAATACCAAATTTTCATTGTTGTTATGGCCAGAATATGTAACAAAGCAGCGGATAGTGTAGATCCAAGATCAGACTGCACATTCTGTGCAGTCTGATCTTGATCTACACTGTCCGCAAAAACAACTTAAATCGGTTCCTGTGCTTTATGGGTTAAAAGCATGTTTCAATCTCTCTTAATGTTGCAATGCTTTTACAAGTATTTCTGAATATAATACAAATTTATTTGGATAATAGAAAAGGTGTTTTTTATACTTTTCTACGGCAAATTTGATTCAGGAGAGTATGCCTTACCATTTTTAAGAAGTATACAGGTACATTTCAATTTCTAAATATTTCCAAGTTGAATAGTCCTAGCAATTACAATAGTTCTAAGTGAAATTATACCAAATGGAAACAAAATTCAGAATATATACAAGACAGATTTATATTCTCTAAATAGAAAAAATAACAAAGTATTTCAGTGATAGTATTGCATCAGCTAAGGCAGTTAAGAAAAGACAGCAGGCAGGTTACATATCAAAGAGTGTAGATCAGATTAGACTTCACATACTGTGCATACTGAGCTTTAGCACTAGTATGTCTAAATTCAATTCTAGATAGCTTACAACAGTCTGCAAGAGGTAGCCAAATAATCAACTCTCATACATTTCTTATATATGTCATGCTCTGTGAAAAGGGGGTTTAATGCATTTGCAAAAAGTATCAACCCAGGTCAGCCTGCGCAACCCGTGCAGGCTTACCTGTATTGAAACCTTTTGCTATTGGTCTATTTTCTGCATGTAAAGGGACCATTCTGCCTCATGATTAGACAAATTGGATTTCATGGATCCATGAACATGATGACTCACTTGATATCATGCAGGACAGAGATACATTGAACCCCCTTTTTGTCAGAGCACCCTTCATATGTACATGACTACTTTTTTTTTACAATACCTTGATATGACTTTCACAACATAATAATTTAAATAAAAAATACATGTTTTTTTAACAAACATATCTTTAAATGCTATCAAACTCATCATATAAGTTTTTAAGGCTTTTTTTTCTTAAAGTAACGTGACTACCCTTGTTTTTTAGTGTAATACAGCCATAATGAATTTTCTTATCTTAAATACACTTGAGATAAGATTTTGTTATATCATTCAATCATTCTGTGAAGTCACATTTTAACTCGATACAATACAATCCCAAGTTTTCACGACCCTGAGAAAAAAGCCTTTTGAAAATATTGTGGGAAAAGGAGAAAATGCTGGTTACCAGCATTTTCTCCTTTTCCCAGAAAGTTTTCAACCATAACAATGTCAAATTCCATCAATTAAGCCAAATTTTAAATCGTCGTCTGCAAACACTTTCAATTTGGATAGATCACAATATCTGTTGTGTGGTATAGGGTTAAAGCACTGTATTCATATCCACTATTTTCAAACCACATCAGACACAAAATGGCCTGTAAATTCAACAGTTGAAACTGATAATTGTGGTAAAATTAAGGAGTGTTCTGATTTTATATCTTATATGTCAACAAGGGTACTCAATACCATGATCTGGATCTGGAAAAAAATCATAAGCCATGCTCTGGCAAAAAGGAGCTTAATGCATTTCCGTATTCTGTAGTACCAAGCAAGCCATTACATAATCATGGATCCATAATAACCCCTTTTTTTTTCACAACAAATTCAATCATGAGGGTAGACCAGTCCTTGGACATACAGAAAATTGACCAATAGCAAAAAGTTTCAGTCCAGGTCATCGCAGGCTGACCTGAGTTGATACTTTCACATATGCATTAGGTCCCCTTTTCACATAGCATGACTCAAATGTATATTGTGGCAAAAGGAGAAATTTTTCCTAGGAAGAGCAATTATTTTCCTTTAGCTCAACTGTTTTCAACAACCTCATGTTGCAAAGCATAATTATTTACAGAAGGTAATATGTAAGGGCAATAAAAAAGGGCTTGTAGCATGAACACATGCTTAGTACATGTATTGACAACAGACTTGACCCTTTACCAAACAATCCTATGTTTAAAAGACCAGTATGAAGAGACTTCTGAAAACATTGTGAAAAAAGGAGAAAATGCTGGTAACTGGCATTTTTCCCTTATCCCACATTGTGTTGTACCATTCAAAAGACAAATTCAATCCTATGAATCACATCTAATTTGTCAACTATAAAAGCTTTTAATTTGGGCCAGTCTTAACACTTGTTGTCTGGTAAAGGGTTACAAAAATGCACATACATGTACACCTGAAATAATCTAGAAAACTGACGGGCTATAGCCCTTTACTGTTACTGAGGCTTGGAGCCCGTTTACTACGGTACATATGTACATACAGTTTTGTACGTTTGAAACTTGTGAAAAAAGAAAAATGGGACTCTGCTCTCTACATATCCATTTGGTAGCACATCTGCAAACCCAAATGTTGATCGAAATACTTAGTATCAAAGTAAGCATGTCTTTGGAAATTCTTAAAGAGTTTTTTCAACAATCTGTATAGTTCATCTTTAATTCATAGCATAACCCAGCAGCATGATACAACCCTTTACCACACAATCCTCAGTTTTAACAACCCCTGGACAGAACGCTTTTGAAAACATTGCTGGAAAAGGAGAAAATGCTGGTAACCAGCATTTTCTCCTTTTCCAATAATGTTTTTTACTCTATCACAGACGGAAGTCTGCACATGCTTTCAATTTGGTCAAGCCCAAAATTTTGTCATCTGGTAAAGTCATAAGGATAATTTTTTATGCAATTTGGAGATATCCCTTACTGAATTTATACAAACAGCAGCATTTTTCATGAAACAGCCCTATAATTCATCCTAAACAGCTCTTCTCAGCATAAGATTGCTGTAGATACATAGTTTATATCTATCGTGTCTTGATTGTGGGCTCCACTGTTTCAATTATTAACTCTTTACAAGACAAACAAACTAAGAGTTCTCCAAATCAAAAGCATTTAAACCATACGAAATGGGAGTTTAAAGCATCTACAAACAGTATCTACCCAGGTCAGCCGGCGCAGTCCATGCACGCTGACCTGAGTCAAACCTTCTTGCTATTTGTCAATTTTCTACATGGCAAAGAACCAGTGTACCTCATGATTCAGTCAGTTGTTAGACAAAACTGAGTTTACAGATCCATAATTATATGACTTGCTTGGTACAATGCATCACGGAGATGCATTAAACCCTCTTTTGCCAGAGCATGACCCATTTGCTGATAACATTTTAAATGTGTCTCAAAAAAGCTATTTTGTTTTTGAAAGGGAGGAAAACATTTCTAAAAATATTTCCTAAAGCTGTATTCCACACGGTCACTAAAATACGGGATTTTTTCATACAGGATTAACCCTTTACACACAATCCTGAGTTTTAAGGACCCAGAGAAAGAAGTTTTAAAAACATTGTGGGAAAAGGAGAAAATCCGGATAACCAGCACTTTCTCCTTTCCCACAATGCTTTCTAACCTTTCACATACAAATCTTAGCAACTGAGCCACACTAAGTATGTCGTATGTAAGTGGTTTCAATTTGGACAAGGCTCAAATTTTGTTGTCTGGTAAAGTGTCAATACCTTTATACAACCGTTTAGTTGATTATTGCCTACAACTCTACAGAATGATAGATATTTCTATCAAATGGGTTCAACTCTACAATATAATCCAGACTTTAAATGACCTTGAAAAAGAAGACTTTTGAAAACATTGTGGAAAAAGGAGAAAATGCTGGTTACCTCTCTTTCCAGATATAAATCCCACCATTTGAGCCACATGTTATTTATCATCTGCAAGTGCTTTGGTTTTGGACAAGCCTTACATTTTGTCATACGGTAAAGACTTAAAAGTAGAAATACTTTGTGAGCACATTACTCTCTGAAGAATGATGTCTTTTCTGGTACCAGACAATCTTTGAGAAAATTGTAGCAAAAGAAGAAGGTGCTGGATAAAAGCAATTAACTTTTTTTCTAGGCGCTCTTACACATATTTATGTATTACCCTTTTACCACACAGTCCCGGGATTTAACGACCCTGATAAAGGGGCATTTTGAAAACATTTTGGGAAAAGGAGAAAATGCTGGTAACCAGCATTTTCTTCTTTTCCCCAAATGTTTTTCTAAATATTCAAATGCAAATCCCACCATTTGAGCCACATTCGGTATTTCATCTTCAATTGCTTTCAATTTGGATCAGTCTAAAATTTTGTTCTGTGGTAAAGAGTTAAATCACAATAAACGTTTATTATCGGCATTTCTTCAAGGATTTTTTTTCAAAGTACAAGTAATCTGCTGCCAGTTGCCTTCAGGAGGTAACAAGCCCTATAATACATGTAAGAATCAAAATTTTTTTTTAACAATATCCTGAATGTAAAACTTTAAACCGGGGTCAAAGTTCAAATGTGAAAAGGAAGACAATTCATAAACAAGAGGACCATGATGGTCCTATATCGCTCACCTGAGTACTAAGCAGTAAAGGTCTACAATGATAAATACCAAATATCGAGGTTCAAGGCCAAATGATAATGAAACAAGAGCGGCAAATTGTCACAAGATATGCCAGTCCCACCACCAGTTGTCAAGGAGGTATAATAATCGCAAAGGGCAGGTAATGCAACAAACATGTTTACCAAGTCTCAAGTCAATTTGACTTGAGACTTCAAAGTTCCGTTCCGGACAAACAAGAAATACCGTAAAAATGAAGATCAAAGTGGACTTACTCAAAATCCGCGCTAGGTAGAGTTATTGTTCTTGAGCACTGTACTCGGTAATATTCCAACAAACATGCATACCAAGTTTGAAGTCGTTCTGACTTGAGATGACAAAGTTATATTCCGGACAAGCACTTAATGCTGTAAAAATGACGATCAAAGTGCACTGCACTTCCAAATATTGCAACAAATAAGCGTACCATATTTCAAGTCATTCCTACTTAAGATGACAAAGTTTTGCTCCGGACAAGCAAGAAATGCTATAAAAATGGAGGTCAAAGGGGGAATAACTCAAAATTCGTGCTAGGAAGAGTTATGGTTCTTGTGCACTGCACTCCGTAATTTTTCAACAATCATGCATACCAAATTTGAAGATGTTCAGACTAAAAATGACAAAGTTATATTCCGGACAAGCAGAAAATGCTGTAAAAATGACAATCAAAGGGAAATAACTCATAGACAGTATGAGGTAGAGTCATGGTTCTTTCACACTGCACTCCATATAATTGCAACAAACACAAATGCCAAGTTTCAAGTCAATCGGACTGGAGATGACAAAGTTATGCTCCGGGCAAAGAACTATTCTAAAGAACTTTTTTATTCAAGGGCAAATAACTCTAGTCATTCTGGTCTGATTAGACCCATAATCGAACTCATCCGAGATCTTATGGTCATATATATTTTGACCAAGTTTGATGCTGATTGGTTAAAAATTGTAGATGCTACAGTGTAAACAAAGTCAAATATACCAATTTTTCTAATTCAAGGGCCAATAACTCCAGTTGTTCTGGTCCAATTACACCCATAATAGAACTCATCCGAGATATTATGGTCATAAGTATTTTGACCAAGTTTGGTGTTGATTGGTTAAAAATTGTAGATGCTAGAGTGTAAACAAAGTCTAATATAGCAATTTTTCTAATTCAAGGGCCAATAACTCCAGTTGTTCTGGTCCAATTACACCCATAATAGAACTCATCCGAGATCTTATGGTCATAAGTATTTTGACCAAGTTTGGTGTTGATTGGTTAAAAATTGTAGATGCTAGAGTGTAAACAAAGTCAAATATAGCAATTTTTCTAATTCAAGGGCAAATAACTCCAATTGTTCTGGTCCGATTAGACCCATAATCGAACTCATCCGAGATCTTATGGTCATATATATTTTGACCAAGTTTGGTGCTGATTGGTTAATATTTGTAGATGCTAGAGTGTAAACAAAGAAATGTGAACGGACGGACGGACGGATGGACGGACGACGGATGGACGCCGATGGACGGTGAGTGATCACAATAGCTCATCCTGAGCACTTCGTGCTCAGGTGAGCTAAAATTACAAGAATAAAACGTTAATTGTCAATCACACTGACTTGATAAATTATTGTCTCCTCTCCCAACAAGATTAAAAAATATAACAGTTGAGCCATGCTATGTGAAAAGGGGGCTTAATGCATTTGCGAAAAGTATTGACCCATGTCAGCCTGCACAGTCCGGGCAGGCTGACATGGGCCAAAACTTTTCGCTATCTTTAAATTTTCTGGATGTCAAAGGATAATTCTACCTTATGATGCAGTCAGTTGTTTGACAAAACGGATTTTATGGATCCATAATTATGTGATGTCTTGCTTGGTCTAATGCATCACGGAGATGCATTAAGCCCCCTTTTGCCAGAGCATGGCTTATATGGCCTGCAACACACGAAAAGGGGCATTCGGACATTTGCGTAAAGTGTCGTCTCGGATCAGCCTGCGCAGTCCGCGCAGGCTAATCCGAGATGGCACTTTACGACTACATTAGATTTTGTGCTACAGTAGACTCGCACAAAACAGAAAATTACATAAAAACGTAAAGTGTCGTTTCGGATCAGCCTGCGCAGACTGCACAGGCTGATCCGAGACGACACTTTACGCAGATGTCCGAATGCCCTTTTTCGCGTGTTGCAAGCCATATATGAGTAGCACTCTAGGAAAAAGGGGTTTTATGCATCTTCTTAATACATTACACCTAGCAACCTGTCATATAATATGGATGAGATTGAATTGTTTTTTGACATGCAGGAAATTTACATATTGCAAAATGGTTCAGCCCAAGTCAGCTTGTGCAGACTGGACATGGACATGCCTTAAACACCCTTTTCACAGAGCATGACTCGATCATCATACAATATAGCACTTATAGCAACCAAAATTATACAAACTTCATAAATGATAGCATTAAATTGCTGATATCTAACATAAAAATACTGGGGTATAAATCTACAGAGATATTAACTGGACTGTTTTGAGAGACTGTTATTATGTGCAACCTAATGGAATAAAAAGAACAACATCAAAAGCCTTCTGAACACAGCTTAATATCAGCAATTTTCATGCCCTAATGCAAGACCAAAACATTTGTCAATAAATGGTAATGTATACATCCTTTCCCTGCTAAGCAAAATATTATGCATGTTTGAGGCCATTGTACATCAAGATCAGACTGCAAAAAACATGCTGACTGATTCTGGATCCACACTATCTCACCATACCGTGAGCTTTCTCCAGTGAGAAGAATTATGAAATAATAAATTTTGGTTTTTTCTTGCTGGCAATTTTAATTAATTTTGATCTATTTAGCAGTTTATCCTTTTACTAAACAATCCAGTGTTCTATCCACCCCTGAAGGGGAAGGCTTTGGAAAAACATGGTAGGGAAAGAAGAAAACACTGTTGTCTGGTAACGGGTTCAAGGTTATTGTAATCGTTGATATGTATTACAATTAGACTGGTATTACAATACTAAATGATGTCTTAATTATTACTGAAAACCACAGTAAAATTTTTGACATGAAAGTACAATACTACTAGACCAGAGAGCCATGAACATGCTTAACAAAAATTAAGCAAAAAAAAAATAAAGCAATAAGGAAGAACGTCAGAATTCTGTTAATAAAACTAGCTTACTTAAGTGGGAGGGAAAAAAAAAAACGGCCTATAATGATTTATTCAAGGCTGATTTAGTCAGAAAGTCTTATAAAATACATGCATTAAAACAAAGTAGATCTAACATCAGACTAGTCATTCTGTGTAGTCTGATCTTCATCCACACTGTAAGAAGAAAAAAAAATTTTTTTTGTAAAAAGTGCCACTGTAACTGAATAAACACCAAATCAAAACCCTGTCCTTAATAAACAAGTATTTAAAATATGTGATAATTAAACAACTGGGCAACACTAATCAAAACTTATACCAAACAGTCTGCCATTTTTATGGCCCTGATAGAAAGAGGGCTTATGAAAACATTGTTGGAAAAAGGAAATATGTTGGGAGAAATATTTCCTTTCTTTCAAAGCACAAATGCAGTTATTTGCATAACATATAAACTGTCTTCAGCAAATGCTATCAAAATGGATTAACATGGATCAGTCTGAAAATGTATTATATGGTAAATACTTAAAGTGACAATAAAAGCCAAATGTAAACAAAGCCGGTGTTTAAATGCATTTGAATTTATATCATACCATTTAAAAGTATGGAAATTACTGTGAAGATGACAATCTGTCATTGTACGGTCGGTCCAAGTGTTAGTCGCTGACAGAGAAATTAGTTTCGAAACTAGGTTAAAACCTGCCAGGTAGCTGTGTCTTTTGCCTGATTTTAAAATTATTTTTTCTCCCAGCGACTAACATATGGCCTGACCACTAGATTACAGACTGTCATCTCCACAACATTTTCCATACTTTTAAATGCTGTGATTTAAATTTAAATGTATCATGACACCTGCTTTGATATTTTGGCCTTTACTGGGCCTTTAAGACCAGTCAAAAATGGCTTCATAAAGTAGAGTGAGGGCTCTTCATAGTTGATTTAATGGTATTCTATGCCACTTTCACTTGTATGTTTTGGTGGGATTGTCAAACACAAGAGCTTTAATGGGACAAATAAAAATGTGCTAATGATAATTTCTGTCGACAGGGTAGATGATCACATTGCTATAGGTACAATTCGGTACTTTCTTTGGACAATGAAGAATAAGATCAGATTGCAGAAAAAGCTGCAGTCTGACCTTTGATCTATATTATAAATATTCTTTGAGACATTATGAGAAAAAAAGTCCAGAATTACTGTGTAATATTTAGGTTATCCCTATTAATTCAAACCAACCATTTTATTCATTCAGCACTCAACATGTTTAAAAAAAGTTGACAATTTTACTTACATTAAAGCCAGACAAGCAAATCTTAAATGAAGATTTGGGAAATAAAGAGAGATAGAGGATAATCAACTGGTTGTGTGTGATATTAAAAATCTGATCAAACTAGTTCCGACAAACATTCTAAAACTATATTGTCACCCGTGATGATACCGTATTTATCATCACTAGTGGTGTTATTAACTGTGAAATCCCAATAATTCACTGATAAGATTATAGTAAAGACTTTTTTTTAACCAATTTATCTAACTCAAGAATAAAAAACAAAGATAGTACATGAAAAAAAAAATAAATTCATAACAGTTTCAATCAATATATTCATAACAATTTCAATCAAAATACCTTTCAACAAAGTCTGAAATGATAAAATCTGTCAACAAATACCTGTCACCAAAATCGCATTGGCTATTATATACTTAACTTAAATGCACACACCCTCTACATATGATTTGTTTCTGTACTTTATCCCTTTCCCAAATAACCAATGTTTTAAAAAACCTGAAGAAAAAAGGCTTTTGAAAACATTGAGAAAAAGGAGAAAATGCTGGTAACCAGCATTTTCTCCTTTTCCCACAATGCTTTCCAAGAGAAACTCTACCACCTGAGCCACATTTACTTTGTTGCCAACCAAATATTTCAATTTGGATACATCTAAAATTTGGTTATCTGGTATAGAGTTCAATTCTTACCAGATAACAATATTTTAGACCTTGCAAATGAAAAATTGACTGTAGCTATAGGATCGAATTTTTCTTTGATAGGGGAGAAAACCATATGGGAAGAGGAGAAAATGCTGGCCACCAGCATTTTTCCTCTCCCAACAATACTTTCAAAAGCCTTTTCCTAAATTGCCAAAAAAGAAATTGGTCTTGTCTGGTAAAGGGTTAAAGAAACTTAAAATATGACTTGTGTGAACCCATTACTTCCTGAAATGAATTTGCAGCAGACAACTTCCAAAACATCCTACATGTATGCTCAACAACACAAACTCATAATGAATACTTGTGAAAACATTGAGGAGTAAAGAGAAATTGCTTGGATCTGCAATTTCTCCTTATGAGCCATTTCTACTATTGCAACAATGTTTTTGAAAGCAGTCTGCAGCAAAAAAAAAAAAAAGTCTGCAGGAAATAATGAGTTAAGCAGAGCTGACTGCGTCACTATCCTTAACAGTATCTATAGTATCATTATCCTTTTCTTCTGTTGTTTCTGTAAGTTCTGCCGGGAGTTCTGACTTGTCGACTTTTTCAAAATCATCAGCAGTATCATCTCCTTCTGTAGAATCCGAATCATCACCCATTATTATGTCTGAGGCATCCTGTGTCAGATCTGGTATAAAGTCACCTCTGTTTTCTATATTTAAAAAGTTTTGGACTTTCTCTGCAACCTCTTTATGCTCGCTGAAAACAAGATGAGAAACAGTCATAGTAACAGTTAGATTGAATCAATACAGTACCAAATATGTATAACAATAATAAATGTGTTAAAACTCAACTAAAGCTGGACATTGGCATTGCAAAAAAGAGTCTCCTACTCGCCTTGAGCCTGTAAACTATTTGAAAAATCTACTGCAGATTCAAATTTTGACCTATAATAACCGTAACAAAAATCCTTTTTTATTTCTGAAATCAGGTAATTTCCTTTGGTATTGATATTATTTAATCACATCTATTTGAGACATGATCTGGAAAAAGGGGGTTAAATTCATTTCTGAAATGCATTTTACCGAGGAAGACATCATATAAGTAGAGATCTGTAAAATCCATTTTGTCCGACAATTGACTGGATACAGAGGTAGAATGGTCCTTGGACATGCACAAAATGTACAAACACCAAAAAAATTTGATTCACGTCAGCCTGCACGGCCTATGCATGGGTTGATATCTTTTGCAGATGCATTAAACTCCTTTTTCACAGAGCATGGCTCATATATATCTTATCACAGAATCTTAGGAATAATTTCTCTACAGAAAATTGCATACAATATGGCTTGCAACACGCAAAAAGGGGCATTCAGACATTTGCGTAAAGTGTCGTCTTGGATCAGCCTGCGCAGGCTGATCCGAGACAACACTTTACGTTTTTATGCAATTTTCTGTTTTGTGCAAGTCTACTGTAGCACAAAATGTAATGCAGTCGTAAAGTGTCGTTTCGGATCAGACTGCGCAGGCTGATCAAAGACGACACTTTACGCAAATGTCCGAATGCTCCTTTTTGCGTGTTGCAAGCCATATCATTCTAGTAGAAGGAAAGCAAGGCTAAAGACATTCAGGGTATAATGTAATACCAGTATATTTTACCGTATTACATAAAAACACCACCAGTAGTAGTGTATTGAACCAATGATTTATTTTTGATTGTATGTTGTTTAACACCATTTTCAACATTATTCCAGTTATGTCGCAGCGGTCAGTGCACCTATCCATGCTTTTCTGGAGTCTCTTTTACCAGTACTTTGCACAGTTTTCTTTCCAAGCCACTTGCTAATTTCCCACATAACCATCGTTGAAGCAATAGTCAAAGGTGGGAGAGGAATTAATCCTGTCTCACTGATTATCATCAATCCTTGCAAAGAAATTGACCGAGCCAGGGATCGAACCCATGACCCCCTGTTCTCAAGTCCTGCACGCTACCGACTGAGCTGCCGGGGCTCATGATTAATTCTTGATAATGCGCTATTGTCCAGGTTTTCATTTTATTGCTGTAACGAGTGTGTTAATCTTTAGATGCAAACCAATAAATATGTCACATTTTATATATCTTGAGCAGGAAAATGACATTATTACATGTAAACCACTAATACATTGGAGTGTAAGTTTCTATGATTTACATGTTTCAAAACAACATGCAGTGCTGCAATATCTACCTTAGTGGTTCATTATATAGCCTATCTCAGGATTTAGAATTAGACCAATAGTTAGAACAAATGGTGTGTACCCCCCCGACAGTGAAGAAGACACCATCATCTAATTTTGTTAATTTTGCATCTACTTCATAACCTTATTCATCTGAAACTTAGCACTGTCTCTACTTACTCAGTTTTTCCAAAGGTGAAAGACTCTGTAATACCAAGTGACATTCCTGAACTGAACACCAGTATCACCTGATGAGTGGTACCGAAAAAATTGACTTTTTCATCCTCTATCCTCACATCTATCACATCAGCTAACTCTGCAACAACTAAAATAACCAAACAATACTCATTTCAGTTTTTGATCCTTCTAAATCAAAATAAAAGTTACTAAATAGTATATAACACACATTCTAATGTATTGACTTTTACAGGAAAAAATTAAAAGGTGTGTATTACTTTAATCCTTTACCAAACAATTCCATCTTTTAACAAGCCTGAGGGTGAAAACTTTCAAAAACATTGTGGGAAAAGGATGAAATGCTGGTAACCAGCATTTTCTCCTTTTCCCACAATTTTTTCTACTCTATGAAAGACAAAGTTCAAGCTTTTAGTAACATTCTATTTGTTGTCTGGAAATAATTTCAAATTCTACTAAATGAAAGACAAAGTTTATGCTTTCAGTAACAGTTTATTTGTTGTCTGCAAATGCTTTCAATTTCTACTATATGGAAGACAAAGTTCATGCTTTCAGTAACATTTTATTTGTTTTCTGCAGATGCTTTTGATTTGGACAACGCTAAAATTTTGTCACTTTGTCAAGAGTTTAGGCCAATTATCGACTCCATACAACTCTAAAATCATATAACTTTTATCCGTAGAAGTAAGTGAGTGGTAGATTTTGTTAACCCTCTGTCAAATGACAAATTTCTAGACTTGTTCAAATTGAAAGCATTTGTAGGAGACAAAATATACACAACTCTGAAAATGAAAATTGTTTTTGGTAGGGTGGTAAATATTATGGGAAAAGGAGAAAATGCTGGTTACCAGCATTTTCTTCTTTTTCCACAATGTTTTTAAAAGCTGTCTGGTTTATAAAGAAGTTAGAACTGTGTGGAAAAAGGTTAAGTTGACATGCAATAGCAAATTGAATTATTCCAATTCAAATTTTTGACCAAATGCTTACTTATCACCATTCAAAATAAGGGACAAGCATTTAGAAAAAGTTTAATGGTGATTAAATAAACACTTTGGTCTGTAATCCTTTCCATAGGCAAAAACAGGGACTTTTTTAGACAGCATAGATAAAGATCAGACTGCACAAAACATGCAATCTTACTTTCAATCTATATTATCCATTTGTTTTGTCAACTCTGTAAGATAAAAAATCTTTCTGACTTCACCAGCTTTTCAGCCAGCGAAACAGGAAGACTCTGTATGTCTGACACTGAAAAAGTTAATATTCTTGTGAACAATTTTAATCTACTAACCCTTAGGATACAACCAAGTGTTTTAATGACCCTACAGAAGAAGGCTTTTGAAAACATTATGGGACAAGGAGAAAATGCTAGTGGCCAGCATTTTTTCTTTTCCCACAATGTTTTATACCCTACTTAACACTTTACCACACAATCCCGAGTTTTAACGACCCTGAAAGAGAAGGCTTTTGAAAACATTATTGGAAAAGGAGAAAATGCTGGTAACCAGCATCTTCTCCTTTTCCCACAATGCTTTCTACTCTATCAAAGACATTTGAACTGCATTTATTTTGTCTTCTGCACATGCTTTTAATTTAGTCAAGTCCAAAGTTTTGTTGTTTGGTAAAGGGCAAAGACAGAAATCGTCATTTGAGCTGAATTAATTTTATCGTTGGCAGATGCTTTCAATTTGGACCAGTCTAAAATTGTGTTGTTTGGTGAAGAGCTACACTACATGGCCTAGTTTCAGTATCCAGCATACCCAAACTTTCAGCATGTTACAACAAAATAAATGTGTCTAAAAAAATGGAATTTGTTTCAGGAAGGATAGAAGTGTGGGAAAAGGAGAAAATGCTGGTTACCAGCATTTTCTCTTTTTCCCATGATGTTTTCGAAGGCTTTTCTTCACAGGGTTTTAAAAGTTCTGATAGTGTGGCAAAGGGTCAAAAGATAACTGACCACTAAGGCCTTGACAAGATTTTTGTCTTTTTGAATAACAATTAATGACCTTATTTTAAAGCCCTACATTATGAAATTCAGCCTAGATATCATACTGATAAACATGTTAAAAAAGGTTCCTAGATACTGAATGAAATATGTGATCTCAAAATCATACTAGTATCTTTAATCCATTTGACCAAGTAACCATGTTGTGAAACCCACATTACTCAATTTCAACACTGCACACGTGCTGTTTTGGAAAAGAATGTGTAAGATACTTTTTATGTTCCCTAGTTTTGCTGCCATGGCACTTGAATTTTTCCACTAATCTTTCTGCAAATACTTTGAATTTGGACAAGTCTAAAATTTTGTCTTTTTGTAAAGGATTACTTTTTACCCACCGATAAAATTTTAGACTCCACCAAATTGATAGTATTTGCAAACAACAAATGTAGCTCAAAGGATGAATTTTCTCCTTTTCCCACAATGATATAAAAAGGCTTCTTCTAGGGGTCATTAAAAGTCAGGATTGTGTGAAAAGAGATAAATGATGATGTAGAAAAACTGTAGTTGGAGATACTCACTGACATTGTTAGAGCCTGTGATAGGTGTAAATACAATATCCCAGGCACTGTACTTTTTTAGTCGAATCTCTCCAGTCTTCTTGTCAAACTCACATTCCTGTTTGATTATACAAATGAATGTACATATATTTCTGTTATTTGTACAATTGTTAATTTATCTGGGCTGGATTAATGTCATTCATCGATAGCCTAGAAAGCTTGTTATTCCATGGCACAAGTTCAGACTCCTAACTAAAACAGTCTTACATCCCTTTTTTTTTGTTTCCTCATTTGCTTGTTTTATGCACTTTCATTGATAATACATGAACAAACATGAAATAAGATACTAAAACTTTCAGTATACTCTTTGCCACACAGGCTGTAATAGCAATGTCTAAATTTTTTACAAACAAAATATGTCCATTTTATATATATGGCGACAAGGTAGAAAACAATGTGGAAAACTGAAAAAGTGCTTTTACCAGTATTTTCTCCTTTCCACACATTGTTTTTGAAAAGGCCTTTTTTTTTCTCTGAGTCATAAAAACACAAGGGTTTCAGTGCCAAATAAATTAAAAGGACATATCTAGTCAGTTACTGACCTTTCTTCTGGCCAAAAACAACCTGATATGATACAATTTCAAATTGTATACATAAAAGTTCAGTTTACACATTCTGTGCAGTCTTATCATTCTCTACAATGTTTGTAAAAGCAACTTAACTTAAACAGGCACAGAGTTAAGCATTCAACATTCAACCTGAACTCAAATCTCAGAGCAACAACAATCTTGAACACTTTGTGGTCAGTTGTGCTCAAAGTCATTCTGACTCCTACTGTGTAGGGAACAGAAAAGTATGGGTAGCACTTAGGTCTTTCACATCACTGGTTCTGAGTTTGAAAATAATAGAAACAATGAACTCTGTCAAAGAGTATTTTTACAATAAGATTTCGAACAAAAAGGCAAGAATGGTCCCAAATCGCCCACTAGGGCAATTCAAGGCAACCACCTCCTTCAGTGGAACCAATTTTTGACCCACTGGAAGAGGTACCAGTCTTGGTAGAGGTCCCTGATATTATGTTACAGACCAAACACTACAACTCTAGGTCAAATGGTTTGAAAGACTTTCAAAGTTTTCTCTATAAAAGCCTGTATGAAAGTTTTGTAGTCCAGGCTAGGGCCAATTTTGACCAAAGGGCTGTAATTAGTTGAATCTTGGTAGAGGTCTACTAGATGAAGCTACATGTCTTAGCTAAATAGTCCTCAACAAGAAGATTTTTAAAGTTTCCAGAATATAAAGCCCATGCACTACTTGTGGTAGCCATGCCAAGGCCCAGTTTGACCCAAGGGCTAAATTTTTAACAAACTTGGTAGTTATTCACTAGATGAAGCTATGTGCCAAAATTTGTTTGCAGTCAGATTTATGGTTAGGAAGTAGAAGATTTTTATAAAGTTTTCACTACGTTTAACATGTATTAAACTTTTGACTAAAAACCTCTAATTTGAATAATCTTGGCATAGGCATACTTGATGATGACATTTACAGAATATCACAGCTCTAACTAGCTCTCACTGTTAGGAACAAGATGATTTTTAAAATTTTCACCAATAAGTACATGTAAAACCCCCAGGGGTGCAGCCAATTTTACTCACAAGGCTATAACTTGAATAATCTCCATAGAGGTTCACTAGATAAAACTATATGCAAAATTTGGTGCTTAGGAACAAGAAGAATTTCAAAGATTTCACCATGTAAGCCTATGTAAAACTTGTGTCCCCTGGGGCACAGCCAATTTTGACCAAAGGCTTATACTTTGGAAACTGTAGTTAGAGGTGCATTAGGAGAAGCTATATGCTAAATTTGGTGACTGTAAGCCTTATGGTTTCCGACACTTTTTCAAGATTTGCAATATTTTTCAGTTTCTTTTTTCAGTTTTGCCATGGCAACCAGAGTTTTTACTGAATCTCAATTCTTTGAAGAAATTCTGAAGGGGACCATAGCTGGATCAGGTTTGTGAAGTTTGGTCAAAATAGGACGGGTAGTTTCAGACAGAAAGATTTTTGAGGAAAAAAAAAAAAAAAAACACATGGATGGATATATGATAGACACAGGGCTAAGACAAAACCTCACTGGCCTTTGGCCAGTAAAGCTAAACACAATAGATTGTTTGATAAATGATTAAGTCTTTACCACACAGTCCCGAGTTTTAATGGCCCTTAAGAAGACTGCCTTTAGAAAACATTGTGGGAAAAGGCGAAAATGCTGGTTACCAGCATTTCCTCCTTTCCCACAATGTTTTCTTCCCTATCTAAGACAATTTTCTCCATTTGAGCCACATTAATATTGGTGTCTGCAACAGCTTTCAATTTGAATCAGTCTAACATTTTGTCGTTTGGTAAAGAGTTAAATTAGATTTTAGTTATATTTCTAAAATTACCTCCCAGTCCTCCAGACAAGATATGCCTACAAATACACCACCAGTCACATACACTATTTTCCATATGATTGGATCTGAAATAAAAACCATTAATAAATCATATCACTATTCTCTTTTCTAATCTAAAAATAACCTGTACAGGACTCGGTTAACCATTCTAATGACCCTCATGGAAAAAAGTTTTTGAAAACATTGTGGAAAAAGGAGAAAATGTTGCTAACCAGACACAAATCCCATCACTTATGCTACGTTTGACATGTCATCTGCAACTGCTTCCAATATGGACAAGTGTAAAATTTTGTCGTCTGTTAACCCTTTACCACACAGCAAAATTTTAGACTCGTCCAATTGAACGATACTACAGAAGACAAGTTAGTTGTTTTTCACATGATAGTCTTTGTCCTTGAATAGGATAATTGACTGTATGGTGTTAAGGGCCGTTTTCAACATTATTTCAGTTATATTGCGGCAGCCAGTGCACCTATTCATGCTTTCCTGGAGTTTCTTTTGCCAGTACCCCACACAATATTCTTTCCAAACCACTGGCTGCTTTCCCAGATAACCATCGTCGAAACAAATGTCAGCGGTGAGAGAGGAATGAATCCTGTCGCAATGACTATCATCAGTCCTCGGAAAGAAATTGTCTGAGCAGGGAATTCAACCAGCTACCCCTGTTCTCAAGTCCTGTACGCTACCAACTGAACTACTGGGGCTTGGCCTTTGAATAGGTAAAATCATTGTGGGAAAGGGAGAAAGTGCTGATTACCGGCATTTTCTCATTTTTCCTCAATGTTTTCAAAAGGCTTTTTTCTCAAGGTCGTCAAAACTCAGAATTTTGTAGTAAAGGGTGAAAGAGTTCATACTGAACATCATAAATTTTTTTATCATCAAGAGCAAATTCAATGAACTGTAAACTTAGGGCTAGTTTGATCAAGAAAACTTAAATAATGATGGAAAGAAAATACACCTTGTAAGTTATACCTACCATTTCCATACCAGGCTGCTCCAAGTCCAAAGGCAAAAAATCCTGAAGAAAATTAACAGAAAGACACAGTTATGATATAATATAGTAATAACAGTACATGTTGAAAAAAAAAACAAAAAAACTTCACATGGCAATTTCCTTCAAAGGGCTGAAGATGTGATTTTAAAAAGTTCAGAATGAGGCAATCTGACCATGCACCCCGTATGATATACATGTATGTCTTGTAAACTGTTAACTCTTTACCACACAACCCCAAGTTTTAAAGACCCTGAAAAGACCACCTTCAAAAACATAGTGGGAAAAGGAGAAAATGCTGGTAACCAGCATTTTCTCCTTTTCCAACTATGTTTTCTATCCTATCAAAAACAAAGTTGTTATTTGAGCAACATTTAAATTGTTGTCTGCAAATGCTTTGAATTTGGAATAGCCCACGATTTTGTCATTTTGTAAAGAGTGAAAGCACCTTGTACAAGCATAACTCATTTTACAAACAGTGGCTATAGATGAAGATCTGACTGAACAAAATTTGCAGTCTGACCTTGATCTAAAGTGTATATATAAAAGCACTTGGAAATGTTCTTTGAAAGATAATGTTTGATTTAAATGAAGGCTTTAACTCTAACTTGATAAACCTTTCATTAACAATTTATATTACTGTATATTTTTGGGAATATAGGTTTAAAACCACGAGCCATGACAAAATAATATAAATGAAATTGAATTTGGTATATAAATTATCTCGTCATGGTGCGTGATTTTGAACCTGTTATCCAAAACAAAAACAATAACATAAACTGATAATGAAAGGTTTATCGAGTGGGAGCTTTAGCACGCAGGTAAAATCTATTTACATGTATATGCATGTTGGGATGACACATGGACATGTTTTACATAGCAACAAAATGTGCTT
The DNA here is from genome assembly GCA_946811185.2 of Hippopus hippopus. NCBI lineage: Eukaryota > Metazoa > Mollusca > Bivalvia > Cardiida > Cardiidae > Hippopus > Hippopus hippopus. The sequence goes on from OX328096.1 coordinate 14,679,204, forward strand.
AACCCTTTAACCTGAGCTGGAGTTAAATTGCTGGGGTTTTTTTAGTGTTACTAAATGCTATACAACACAATCCTGTCCTTTCATGCCTAAGAGATATGTTTTTGAAAACACTGTGGGGAAAAGGAAAACAAATGCTAGTAACCAGCATTTTCTTCCTTTCCCACAATGTTTTTTATTCTTCTAAACACAACCTTCTTCATTTTAGATACATTAAATTTATCGTCTAAAGACACTTTTTATTTCTACAAGTCTTAATTTTTGATAACTGGTAAAGACTAGTAAATCAGGGGGCCCTTGAGTTTGAATCTCAGCTCACCAGCATTTTCTCCATTTCCAACAATGTTTTCAAAGTCCCTCTTCTACATGGTCTTTAAAAAAAATGGCATTGTTTGGAAAAAGGTTTAACTCAGGACAGTAAAGTCATGTACTTACCTTTCACCACACAATCCCGAGTTTTAACGACCCTGAGAAAGAAGCCTTTTAAACATTGTGGAAAAAAGGAGAAAATGCTGGTAACCAGCATTTTCTCCTTTTCCCACAATGTTTTCCACTCTTTCACAGCCAGATCTCATAATTCAAGCCACATTTAAATTGTCGTCTGCAAATGCTTTCAATTTGGACTACTCCAAATTTTTGTTGTTTGGTAAAGAGTTAAACAGTGGTACTTCTACAAGCATACATCACTTTGATTTTTACCTGCCAACATAGCCCAAGAATTATTGCTGGGTTGTCTAGACAGGTGCAGCACTTCATCTGTCTCCTTCTTTACTGTTACATAAACCATCTTACAGTTTTATCTGCATAAATACATATTATAACAGCAACTCATGAAACTGAATCTTGCAAGAATCTTCTTATATCTATGTTAGCTGTATCACTTCCTAGCCTGATTGATGGATTGACTGTTTGGTGCTTAACACTGTTTTCAACATTTATTTCATTTAAATCGCAGCAGCCTGTGCACCTATCTATGCTTTCTTGAAGTTTCTGTCACTGTTTCTTTATTTTTTCCAAGCCACTGGCTCCTTTCTCACACAACCATCGTCAAAACAATGATCAGCAGCCAGACAGGAATGAATCCTTTTGCAATTAACTCTTTACCTGACGACCATTTTTTAGGTTGGTCCAAATTGAAAGCATTGGCAGACAACAAAATATATGTGACTCAAAATTTAAAATTTGATTTGGGAAGGGTAGAAAACATTGTTGGAAAAGGAGAAAATGCTGGTTACCAGCATTTTCTCCTTTTCCTACCATGTTTTCAAAAGCTTTCTTTCTCAGGTCGTTAAAAGTCGGATTTGTGTGGTAAAGGGTTAACTACTATCATCAATCCTCAGAAAGAAATTGGTCTAGCTGAGGATTCAAACCAGCAACCCCCTGTTTTCAAGTCCTATTTGGTAACGGGTTAAAAATAAATCAAACAAAAATAGATGAAAAATGTGTAACTGCAACAGATCTATTAAAAGGCCGACACACTGCGATCTCCAGGCTGTTTGCACTTGAAAAAAAAAATAGACCTAGGACCTGTATATGCAGAATATGATCTTGATCTCCACTGCTTGCTCAATCTTGGTCTTTGTACTTCATATAATTGTTAAATGGTCTTTACATGTACAGAAAATATCTTCTTCTATATTTTGATGTCATTATTACATCATTTCTGTTTGCTGATCATTTTGATTAAAAAAAAAATCTATTTTCTTTAGTCTCTGTAAGACTGATCTGCTTGACATGTCGGGATGACCCACAGTGAGGATCGAAAAGTAGGTCAACCTTTTCGGTTCCGGGCCAACGCAAATTGATGAAGGAAATCAATACTACTACACAAAATCTTGTACAAAAAACCTTGTTCCACATTTCTCGATTCTTTCGTAAACCATGTAAGCTACATGTCTCTTACGTTTAATTGTCCTTCTAAAGCCAGCTCTTTCCATTGGCTTATTAATTCCTTTCTTAATTGAGAAATATACATATATTAAATAGATATAAATATCTAGAGACGGTCAGGTATTTCGAAAAATACAGAAAAATTACGGTCGACTGTAAACAAGTAGAAGCAAATCTTAAATATACCATACAAAGCACTACCAAAATATATGCGCATCAAATTCCTTCTGCAAATCTTCTGTTTATTTACATCCGTGACATACAGCTCTCCGGTCAGGAGGTCAGATCGAGGTGGAGGGGGCGGGGCCTATATGCAATTACCAGCAAGAAGCGTCAAGTATCACCCCCCCCATTTCCCTGAAAAAGGATGTTATTCATTTAATATTAACACTTTACCACACAGTTCATACTAAATCTTTAAGGAAAGAGAAGAAGATGCCATTTGAAAGCATTACTGGAAAAGGAGAAAATGCTAGTAACCAGCTTCTGCTTTTCCGACAATGCTTATGCCCATATCCCCTCTACTCTTCCAAAGACAAAATTAAGTTAACACTCGCGCCAAATTACAAATTATGAATTAATCCCACAGGCAGAGCTGTCAGTTTTAGAATTTTGTAAAGTTCACTTGAGACGTCAAGTTTTATGCAAAAGATAGGAAGAGAGACGAAAGAAAACTTAGCAACTGAACAAAAAGAAAAATTGTATTAGCGTATCTTCCTAGCCTCGTAAGCTATGTTTACATCAGTCTTTACCACTATACAACGAGCCCAATTTATGACGCACAGAAGTAAATCAGGTTCTTGCATCATGATAGATCTACTTGTTTCTAAAATCTCACTGAATTATCGGTGCTCATTATTTATGTTAGCTCTTTACCAACGAATTCCGAGTTATAACGGCCTTAAGGAAGAAATCTTTTGAAAACATTGTGGGGGAAAAATAGGCTGGTAACCATCACTTTTTCCTTTTGTTCCACAATGTTTTCAGACTTTTGTATTCAATTAAATAACAAGATGGTCATTTTTTTTAATCGGGAATACTTAGCTCTCCACAGATCAATCTTTTGAAGTCAGAAATGACGTCAAATGTTGTGTCACTTGGATATCACCCCACATAATTGATGCATGTTATTGCTCAATTGACATTCCCCAAGCCATTGCGAAATACTAGCTTGAAGTCAAAAAAAAATTCCTTCAGGGACCATTATCTTCCGCCAGGTGACAATTTTCAAATACACGCCTATCTGATTTGGACATTCTGGATACAGAACCGGACTACTTTTCAAAACAACGACCGTTTTAAAAAGTATTCGAATTATGAAACAAAATAAACATTTACTGAATAAAACGCTACCTGGTACGATTCATCCAGCTTTGGTTAGCTAGCATGAGATCTATGCACCAGTCATATATAAAAACAGCCCCTACAGGCTTGGGAAACAGCTTCGGTATAATAAGCCCTGATATTTCTTGTTGATAACTATGTAGAAAAACCCAGCACAAATCTTGGTTTTCCTAAAGTCTATATTTAGAAATTGCATCAAAAGATGAGCAGTACAACAATAGTATTTGTAATTTTAAACCATTTTTCGTGTTTGAAATAATCAATTTTTTAAAGGAAGCTCCTTTCGCTGTTTAGCTATACCGTTGTTTTTCTCCATTGATCCTTTATTAGAGGTGATTTTATGTTTTCACACCGCATATTAATATTTACCCTGTGTCACAGGATGGTGAGCGTCATAGCAAATAGGGCAAATATTCAAAGATATATGACATGCGCAGACAAAGCCTTAAAAATAGAGATTAACAGGACCTATCACTTGGAGGAAATACCATTGATTTTTTCCCTTTAAAAATTGAGTTTTATTATAAAAAATCTGAACAGCCTGTTTTAAATCATATTTTTCTACGCATATTTCATAGACTTTGGTTCACGAATTTATAAGTTAATAGTCATGTGGAATAAGGTGGAATTATTGTCTCTCCGTATCCAGAGATAAGCATTGAAATACAAGTCGTCCTCGCTGGTACCGCGTCATCGATGATACTGCGGTAATCCGAAAAATACCTAGTTTGCTTACGTAGAGCCACCTATCCACTGTTTACTCCATCAAGTAGAGACAGACGTGTTTTTGCATCGCACCTGTTAAAAATGTCAGATATGTCTTCATTACTGATATCTTACTTTCAATATTCCAATAACACAATAATAAAGCACAATTTTCCTCCATGTTTTGAAAATAATTACTCCCTTTTCTTCATAAAACCGATAATTCATGTTTAACAAGTGAAGGTCGTCTGCTGTGACGTCATAACCCTGGCCGGGAAGAAAAGCTACGGTAGCTAAATCATTTTCGAAAAAAAAAAAAAATATATAGATTATTTTATTGCAATTTCCAAATAACAGGCCTTAACGCTGTACCATATAGGACTTCCTTTGGAGCACCTGTTGTCAAAATGGTAGCTTGACCTAGATATTTCTTTCTGAAAAACACGACTTAAACTTTGATAGCAACATTAATTTTAACTTTACATGCAACAGTTTCTTACGGTATTAGAAAAAATACAAGCGAGCTCTCTCTATTGCAGTAAATTTTCGGCTAAATTAAGTACCGCGGTACCAGCGAGGACCATCCTAATGGAACAACACAACAATTTAATAACTTGGTGGCAAGATAAAAGTTCATCGACAATTAATATCGGACGCGGCTTGTCGCTAATTTTTCCATTAAAATGTGGTGAAATGAACCAGAGGCCTGAGAGGAATCGTAGCACTTGAAAAGTTGAAGACTGTTTTCTTTCGAAAAGAACATTGCCCATATCGAAGTGCAAGTTGTAAGCAATTATTTTTAAGTCTGCAAGTTTTATTTCTGTATTGAATTTATTGGGTCGACACGGCTTCTTACCACTCGAACCGTAACCTGTCATTTCGTCCCGGATTAATTCGACCCATTAATTAGTTGGTGAGGGAAATGGGGTAATTCAATTGATTGTACCAGATAGGAATTAAGTCTTTGCCAGGTGACTTAATTATTGTACGAATTGAAAGCTTTTGGGTACGACAAAATAAATGTGACCCAAAAATTGGATTTTTTTTTTTGGGTAGAAAACATTATAGGAAAAAGAACTGCTGGTTAGTTACCACCCTTTTCACCTTTACCCTCAATGTTTTCAAAAGCTTTTTTTTTCAGGGTCTTTAAATCTCGCGATTGTTTGGTAATGGATTAATAATTGGATCAGACCTTAGATCCTGGTGTTTTATCTCTGTGTTTTTGCAGTGAATTATTTCATCAAATTTTTATGTCCAACAGAAACAGCTATTAGAAACCATAACAGCAGAATCATTTACACTCAATCCCAAGAATATTAGGTGCAAAGGTAAAAAATGGAGAAAACTGGTTCCAATTGCCCCTGGTGATTAAGACTTTCTCTTTTTTGTAGTACATGTGTAAATCAACTTAACATGAAATATTACTGCAAATAACTGTAAGAAACAATCCGATGCTTTTCTCAAATTTCTTTGTGGCAGCTCAGTACAAAAATGCCTTTGTTCTCATTTATGAATGATATTTTTGTACATAGAATTATCCTGAAACTTGCTTGCCAACATAGCTGCACAAAGTCTGGTGAAACACTAACCTTTGATGTTTTCAAAAATTATAGGGTAAGTTCGAGTAACAGTACCCTGTTTTTAAAATGATCTAGTCATTCCATCTCTTTTTTATTTTCAGACTAGATCTACCATAATTTCTTGTGAAGATGACATTCTCAGGTCCACATGCGATGAGGTATCAAACTTTTCATGGTGCATAATTATATTGATATGGTCTTTAGCTCCATTTGTTAAAGGCCAGAGAGCTTAATTGCAACTACTGTTACACTCTTTACCAAACAATCACATATTGTAATGACCTTGAAATGTGAATTGTATAAAGACTGCAACAGGGGAAAAAGAACATTCAGACATTTGCGTAAAGTATCAACTAGGTCAAATCTTAAAAAAACCTTGTGTACGCTCTAGAGGCCACATTTTCAGTCAAACACTCATGAAACTTGGCCAGAATGTTTGTCTTGATAATATCTCGGATGATTTTGATAATGGGTCATGTCAGATCAAAAACTAGGTCACTAGGTCAAATCTTAGAAAAACCTTGTGTACGCTCTAGAGGCCACATTTTTGGTCCAAAACTCTTGAAAGATGGTCAGAATGTTTGTCTTGATAATATCTTGAATGAGTTTGAAAATGGGTCATGTGGGGTCAAAAACTAGGTCACCAGGTCAAATCTTTGTAAAACCTTGTGTACACTCTTGAGGCAACATTTTCAGCCAAAACTCCTGAAAATTGGTCAGGATGTTTGTCTTGATGATATCTCGGACAAGTTTGATAATGGGTCATGTCCGGTCAAAAACTAGATCACTGGGTCAAATCTTTGAAAAACCTTGTGTACGCTCTAGAGGCCATTTTCAGTCCAATACTCATGAATCCTCACTGTGGGTCATCCCGACATGTCAAGCAGATCAGTCTTATAGAGACTAAAGAAAATAGATTTTTTTTAATCAAAATGATCAGCAAACAGAAATGATGTAATAATGACATCAAAATATAGAAGAAGATATTTTCTGTACATGTAAAGACCATTTAACAATTATATGAAGTACAAAGACCAAGATTGAGCTGAGTTCGATAATGGGTCATGTCAGATTAAAAACTAGGTCATTAGGTCAAATCTTAGAAAAACATTGTGTATGCTCCAGAGGCCACAGTTTCAGTCCAAAATTCCTGAAAGTTTGTCTTGATATCTTGAACGAGTTCAAAAATGGGTCATGTCTGGTCAAAAACTAGGTCACTCGGTCAAATCTTAGAAAAACCTTGTATACGCTCTAGAAACCACATTTTCTGTCCAAAACTCTTGAAACTCGGTCAGATTGTTTGTCTTGATGATACCTCTGACGAGTTTGAAAATGAGTAATGTTGGGTCAGAAACTAAGTCACTAGGTCAAATCTTTGAAAAACCTTGTGTACGCTCTTGAGGCAACATTTTCAGTCAAAACTCCTGAAAGTTGGTCAGAATGTTTGTCTTGATGATATCTCGGACAAGTTCGATAATGGGTAATGTCTGGTCAAAAACTAGAACACTAGGTCAAATCTTAGAAAAACCTTGTGTACGCTCTATAAGCCACAATTTCTGTCCAAAACTCTTGAAAGTTGGTCAGAATGTTTGTCTTGATGATATGTCAGACGAGACTGAAAGAGGGTCATGTCGGGTCAAAAACTAGGTCGCTAGGTCAAATCTTAGAAAAACCTTGTGTACGCTCTAGAGGCCACATTTTCAGTCCAGAAATCTTGAAACTTGGTCAGAATGTTTGCCTTGATGATATCTCAGACGAGTTCGAAAATGGGTCATGTTAGGTCGAAAACTAGGTCACCAGGTCATATCTTAAAAAAACCCTGTGTACGCTCTAGAGGCCACATTTTCAATCCAAAACTCTTGAAAGTTGGTCAGAATGTTTGTCTTGATAATATCTCAGAAGAGTTCTGAAATGGGTCATGTCGGTTCAAAAACTAGGTCACTAGGTCAAATCTTTGAAAACCTTGGGTACTTTCTAGAGGCCACATTTTTAGTGCAATACTCATGAAACTTGGTCAGAATGTTTGTCTTGATGATTTCTTGGACCAGTTTGCAAGTGGGTCATTTCAGGGCAATAACTAGGTCACTGGGTCAAATCTTTGAAAAACTTTTTTCAGTCAAATACTCATAAAAATCTTGGTAGAATGTTTGTCATAATATCTCAAAAGAGATTGAAAATGGGTCATGTTTGGTCAAAAGACTCAGGTGAGCAACTTAAGGGCCATCATGGCCCTCTTGTCATGTAATTTTCTGTTTTGCCCAACTCTACTGCAGCACAAAATCTAATGAAGTCATAAAGTGCCGTCTTGGATTAGCCTGCGCAAACTGCACAGGCTGATCCGAGACGACACTTAACGCAAATGTCCGAATGCCCCTTTTCGCATGTTGCAAGCCATAACATGTTTTGTATCCTTCAAAAGACAAGTTCATCTTTCAAGCAACATTTTATTTTTCATCTGCAGCAACTGTTGCTTTCAATTTGGACCAGTCTGAATTTTTGTGGTTTGTTAAAAGGTTAAAGAAACTTTAGGAACACATCGGTAGATGAGCCATGCTCTAACAAAAGGGGGCTTAATGTATCTCCGTGATCCATGGTACCAAGAAAGACATACATACTCATGGATCCATAAGAGCCACTTTTTTTTTAATTGCTAACTTAATCATGAAATAGACTGGTCCTTGGGTATACAGAAAATTGACAAATAGCGAAAAGTTTCGGCCCAGGTCAGCCTGCGTGGACTGCACAGGCTTGACCTGGGTCGATACTTTTCGCAGATGCATTAAGCCCCCTTTTCACAGAGCATAGCTGTCACACAACATTCTTAAATTATGTGATCTGCTGCACGATGTATGAAGTTGTTTGGAAGTGTTTCCTCTGTGTTTTGTTTCACTCTTTTATCAAGCCTGATCAGATTTTTACCTCACTTGAGCTTGAAGTGCTCAAGGTGAGCTTTTGTGATTGTGCTGTGTCCAGTGTCATCTTATACCTTGCATACACTTTTGATGGCACATTTGCAGTTTTTCCAATTATCATAAAAGGTTGTCTGAATACTTGTCTTGATATCTTGCACGAGTTTGAAACTGGGTCACATCAGATCAAAAACTGGGTCATAAGGTCAATTCTTGGAAAAAGCTTGTGTATACTGTAGAGGCTACATTTTCAGCCTAATACTCATGAAAGTTGCCCAGAATGTTTTTCTTGATCATATCTTTGATGAGGTGAAAATTGGTCTTGTGGGATCAGAACGTAGGCTAAGGAGTCAAATCTTTGTAAAACCTTGTATATGCCCTAGAGGCCACATTTTCAACATGGAAAAGGGGGTCACATTTGCTAAAAAACTAGGTCATTAGGTCAAATCTTGGAAAAACGTAGTGTTTACTCTAGAGGCCACATTTTCACTACTCATGAAAGTTAAGTGGGATGTTTGTCTTGATGATATCTCAGATGAGTATGAAAATTGGTCATGTTAGGTGTAAAACTAGGTCACCAGGTCATATCTTTGAAAAACCTTGTTTATGCTCTAGAGGCCACATTTTCTCTCCAATATTTATGACAGATAGTCAGAATGTTTATCTTGATGATATTTTGGACAAGTGTGAATCTGGGTCATGGAGGGTCTAAAAATAGGTCATTATTTCAGATCTTCAAAAAACCCAGTGTACACTCTAAAGGCCACATTTTCAGTCCATTACTCATGAAAATAGGTCAGAATTTCTTCTGATAAAATTAGGTCACCAGGTTATATCTTAGAAAAATCTTGTGTACACCTTGGAGGCCACATTTTTTATTCAATACTCATGAAACTTGGTCGAAATGTTTATCTAGATGATTTCTCAAATAGGTTTTAAAATGGGTCATCTTGGCTCAAAAACTAGGTCATTAGGTCAAATCTTAGAAAAAAACTTGTGTACCCTCTATATATATAGAGGTTACATTTTCTTTCCAATACTCATGAAACTTGGTCAGAATATTTTGTCTGAATATTATCTGCAATGAGTTTGAAAATGGGCCATGTTGGGCTAAAAAGTAGGTGACTTAAACAAATTCTAGAAAAAGCTGGTGTATGATTTTAGAGGTCAGATTTCCAGCCCAATTCTCATGAAAACTTGTTAGAATATTTGTCATAATATCTCGGCAGGCATTGAAAATGGGTCATATTTGGTCTGAAGGCTCATGCGAGGGACTTCAGGGCCATTATGGCCCTTTTGTTAATATTGTGTTCAATTTAACAACAGCTTTTTTTAGACAGGAACAAGGAAGTATCATAGCCCTGTGTCTCTAAATGCATTGTTGTGCAAATACTTTGGACATTTTCTCATATTGTGTGCCTGTACCAAACAACAAATTTTAGACAGTTGCAAATTCGAAACACCTGCAGAGGGCAAAGTCAATTTGGCAAAAATGAGCTTAAGTTCTCTGATAGGGTAGAAAACATTGTGGGAAGAGGAGGAAATGCTGGTTCCCAGCATTTTCTCCTTTTCCCACAATGTTTTCAACAGCTGTCTCACACAGGGTTTGTAAAAGTCCAGATGGTTTGGTAAAGGGTTAAGATATGTAAGCTCAAAGTGGGGCTAGTTATTAGTTTTTGAAAGGAGAAGCCATACCAGAAAAGCAGGTTACTCAAACAACACTTTTAACACAGTTATGCCTCTTTTTTGACATTGAACGCTAACCTTTTACCACACAATCTGGGGTTTTTAGGACCCAAAGCAAGAAGCCTTTTGAAAACATTGCAGGAAAAAGAGAAAATGCAGGTAACCAGCATTTTCTCCTTTTCCCACAGTGTTTTCCTCCCCTTGAAAGAAAAATTTCAGGTTTAGGGTAATGTTTAATTTGTCGTCTGTAAATGCTGTCAGTTGTGACAAGTCTGACATTTTGTCCTTTGGTAGAGTAAACTGAAAAAGCAACTACTGCCAAGTGTTGGTACCCACCTTCAGTGCTCTTATGTTATTGTTTGTTTTTTTCAAACAGGCTAGTCCATCTAGATTTGAAAGGTGCAGCTCCACAGATTGAGTACCTGCGAGTGGTAAGTGAAACTGTCTATGAGCTAAGGCATGCATTGTCCTGTAGTGTTTTCCATTAACAGTTTACCTACAGAAATTTACAAACATGAATAACTGTTATGAACAGGGAAATATATTATTGATTGTTTTTATGTCTCTCTCAACATTATTTAAACCTTTATTTAGCCCCGACTTTTAACAGCCCTGAGGATGAAAGCTTTTGAAAATATTGTGGAAAAAAAGAGAAAATGCTGGAAACCAGCATGTTCTCCTTACCCACAATGTTATCTACTCTTCCCAAAACAAATTTTGATTTTCCAGTCACATTGATTTTGTTGTCTGCAAATGCTTTCAATTTGGACTGGTCTAGAATTTTGTCGTTTGGTAGAGAGTCAAGTTGTATTCCTGCACAATACTTCATCTGTTGCCTGTGTTTCACCAGTACTTGGTTAGGGCTATGATGTGCCTCACTAACATGAAGAACTCATTGCCATTAGTAAGGATGGAAGCTGGGACCTCCTGTTGATGAATCTCACACACTAACCACAGCTATGCAGGATATATTTAATGGTGTTTAACACCGTTTTCAGCATTATTTCAGTTATATCACTGCAGCCAGTGCACCTATCCATGTTTTTCCTGAGTTTCTTTTACCAGTACTGAGCACAATATTCTTTCCAAGCCACTGGCTGCTTTCCCAAATGATCAGCGTCTGTGCACTGTTCAGCGGTGAGAGAGGAGTGAATCCTGTCACAATGACTATTATCAATCCTCGGAAAGAAATTGGCCGAGCCAGGGAAAGAACCAGGGACCGCCTGTTCTCAAGTCGTGTATGACCGACTGAGCTACCTGGCTCAGCTACCATGCTACCCTCAATGAAAAATGTAGGTACATATTGGTTGTCTTTACACATACATACTTTTGAAAACATGATTAGATAATGACCTGGAGGAAAAGCCTTTTGAAAACATGGTGGGATAACGATCCTGGAGAAAACATGACGAGATAACAACCCTGGAGAAAATGCTTTTGAAAGCTTGGTGGGATAACAAAACTGGGAGATAATGACCCTGGAGAAAAGGCTTTTGAAAACATGGTGGGATAACGACCCTGTGGGATAGATGCTAATGACAGGTCTAAAATCTTTCTTAGTAAAAAGTTCATACAACACCCCTTCAGTCAAGAAATGATAAAACCCTTATGGCAACCCCAAAGTCAAAATCAGAATATCAGATGCTGACATTTTAGTTGAGCTATTTCAGGGTCATTTCTTTGCTTGACCTTTTTCTGTTTACTGGTTTCACACTGTTTTTTGTCATCCACCATGATTGCCCTTCAAATTTCAGATGATTCCTCTGTTCAAAAGGTTTGGTGCAACAGGGCTTCTGATTGAATATGAGGACATGTTTCCGTATTCACATGAACTTGAAGAGATTGCCCATCCACATGTATATAGGTAAAGTATATTCATATTTATGACTGTAGGGAGACTTTGATTTCAAGTTTTTAGTTTGGCTGTTTTTGGAAGAAAACATGGAGGTATTGTTATAGCCCTGGCATTGTCTGTGTTGTTGTCATCTGCATCGTTGTGCAAATATTTGACATTTTATAATATCTCTTATTACTGAAGATATTTACTTCAAACTCAGACTAGTTATTCACTATCAAAAGGGGAGCCCATAAAACAGCGGTAGGTAACCATCAAAATATTTTTGTCACAATTATATATGTATGCCCCTTTTTTGACAGAATTTTTAAAACCTTTGACATTTTATATAGGTAATATCTCTTCAAACTTTGATCAATGTAGATAAAAGATTTCAACCAGTTGTTTGGTAAACACAAGAATAATGAGGATGACTAAATACATCAGTTAGAAAGTCTTCCATATTTTTAACACTTTACCAAAATATCCCATGTTGTTGCAAACCTAGGGAAGATAGCTTTTAGAAGCAACAGGAAAAGGAGAAAATGCTGGTCATTAGCACTTTCTCCTTTTCCTCAAGTTATTTTCTCTCCTTTGAAAGGCATATCCAATAACATGTACATGTATTTGAGCAACACTCACTTTGTTGTCTCCAAATGCTTTGGATCGGGTGGGGGGGGGGGATGGGGGGGCGCGCTAAGAATTATCATTTGGCATAGAATCAAGGATTAGAACTGAAATTTATATTTTCAGGCATTGAACAAGATCCAAAAATTGGAGTATTAGGGCTGTTTTTGTCTGAAAATTTAACAAAATTCACTGTAGATTCAAGTTTGATAGCATGATCTGTGTTTGTGTAAACCCTTTACCAGACGACAAAATTTTAGCCTCGTCCAAATTGAAAGCATATGCAGATGACACTTTCATTGTGGCTGAAATGGTGCAATTTTTCTTTGATAAGGTAGAAAACGTGAGAAAAGGAGAAAATGCTTGTTACCAGCATTTTCTCCTTTTCTCACAATGTTTTCAGAAGGCTTCTTTCCCAGGATCATTAAAGTCAGCATTTTGCGGTAAAGGGTTGAATGGAATTAAATTTTTACCAGGTCTTGATGAAAACTTGTTGGATTCGTCCATTTTGAATGAGTTTGCAGATAACAAACCAAATGCAGTTCAAATGATAAGAGTTGTCTATGAAAGGGTTGTAAACATTGTTGGAAAAAGAAACTGCTGGTTACCAGCATTTTTTACTATTCCCACAATGTTTTCCAATACCTCCTTCTTCAGGGTCATTAGAGATCCTGCATGGCTCAGTAATAAAGTGCAGAACTCATGATATGGAGGTTTCAGGTTCGAGCCTCACGTGAAGGGGGGGGGGTATCCTTGGGTAAGACACTTCAGAGTCCAAGCCAAATTCTGGTGAAACCCAGGATGTACATGAATTTGTGAGCTGTCACCGTAACATGACAGTATTAGTTGTACGGTCAGGTGGCAGGGGACTTGGAAACTTGTTCACGGCTGTGGTGAATCATGTCGCCCCGAGCCTTTTGCTCGGGGCGACATGATTCACCACAGCCGTGAACAAGTTTCCAAGTCCCCTGCCACCTGACCGTACAATGAATTTATTATACTGCAAAGTTTTACCATTTCAACGTTTGTTAAGCGAATTTTACCTGTTTTTTTGGTTTAAAAAATTGAGCACGATGACGAAGTAGAATTTCCCTTCTGAGTGCCTCAATTCAATGAAAACTGATGTCACTGGGAACTTACGTCACTGAAACCTTGGTAATACGTGCTAAAACGTGCAGCTTGGCGCATAATCTTGATGTTAATCTTGATCAACGCCGCCATTTTGGATGTTGTGTTGATGGTGTAGTCATGTATATGGGGCTCCCGAAAGGGAAACTGCTTTTATGTTGGTTTTGCCAGTGTACATGATATATATGTTCCGGGCATATTATCCAATCAGATCACGAGAAATTTCTTTGCAGTATAATAAAAATAATTTTGAAAGACGCATAAAACATGATTCAGTCAATCAATTCAAGGTCATTTAGATATGCATTTTTTTGTTAAAGGTTAAAATCAGATTAATTTGTTTGTTTTCAGCAAGGATAACATTCTCTTCATACAACAACTTGCTGAAGAGAACAATCTGATCATCATTCCACTTGTTCAAACTTTTGGACATTTTGAGGTAAAATGTTTTCATTTTATGTTAATTTGAGTTATACATGTATCAAGAACTTTTATACTACTTATTAGCCCAGCAGGGTAGCTCAGTGGTTAGCATAATCTAACTAGTGACCTAGTGGTTGCAAGTTTGATACGCAGTTGACGCAAACTTTCTTTCCTGTGATTTGTCGCTTCTCACCTCTGATGCATATGAGAAAAGTAGTCAGTGGCTTTGAAAGAAAGTTGTGACGGTACTGGTGTGAGAAAGCTAGGAAACACATACATAGGTGCACTGGTGGCTGTGATATGACCTCCGCTGTTAAAACAGTGTTAAACTCCAATACAAATTATACTACTTATTTTTCAAATAACAATAATGAAAGTCGTAACAGCTTTTAGAATTACAGTAAAACCTTGATATTTCGAGTCTCGAACATTCGAGAACCCTGCATTTTTCAAGGAATTTCCATAGTCCTGGCAAAAACTCTACTATATTGCACCGAAAGTAGCTTGGTAATTTCGAGTCTCGATAATTCGAACACAGATGTTGGTCCCTGTAACCATTTTCCTTCTTTAAATTGATTGTTAATTTGAATACAATGTTTTTGCACCTCTCGATCGATTGTTTTCACACCTTTCCGAGCAAAGGTTTTATCGCGCCAGCCCATCTACGGTGTGGTGTAAGTTTTACATACTATGCCAATTACCACAGGGTATTCATACTACAGTGTGATTTCAGAAGGTATTACCACTAATTTATGAAGAGAGGCTAATTATGAAAAGTTTGCGATGTCTATTCTGACCATCCCCCTCATCAGGGATCGTATATTCGCTGCCCTCGTGTAATTTAAACTGTCTGACATTTCCTTTTATAAAAAATCACACAAGCATTTTATTCCCGAATAAACAAATGATTATATCTTCCAAATTTATTTTTTGCAGCCTGTGCGTACACCAACTGTTTAAAGTCATTGTTGACCCTGAAAAGCCAGTTTTAAGTGTTTGTGATCGGACAATGTCTGATTTTTTATCAGTTTTCGTGTCAATCTATTTATAGCATCAGGTTTTTCCTAGTTGCTTCGCCACAGCAGGGATCGTGTTATAGATACTATCCTTGGCCACAGATTAAGACCCATTTTTTCTATCATATTTCTGTCTTGTTATGGTGACGTCATACGGGACTGCATGAATATCACTGGTTCTTTTTCATGTCATAGAAATTTACCTTTGACAAAGGTAAATGTAATTTTTCACAGGATATGTAGATATCCTGGTCTGTTTTTGTGGTCTATGACCACTTCAGCAGTGCCGCAATCACACGGTACCGTTTGTGAACATTTACATGTATCGCGACCAAAATTGCCAATCCGCACATTCCTGATTTTTCTGGAGAAGAATCAAACTTTTGACATCATTCCCGCTTGCATTATTCCATCGTTTTCAACAGCTTTTTCTAGTTGCATGGCGCCGTATTAAACGATATTTCAGTGAAACGCCGGTGTCCGAAGAACTTAAATCCATTTCCATGTACATATAAATTTTGTTATTTTTTTCTGGAATAGAGCAAGCAAATACCTGCGGCTGTTTTCTCACGTAAACGAAAGGGCAAAAGTTATAGGGGGCGAATGTGAAAGGGCAGATCGTATGATTTTGTAAAAATTACAGTACACGCCTTTTCCAATAACTATAGAAAGAAAGGCTAGATTATTTAAGTACTTAATTTAAAATCCAAGAACTCATATGGTCAAAACAGGAATATTTACAGAAAAGAAACCTTTCGATATGATATTGTTCAAATATAGTAAATAAATGAATCAAATAGGAACATTAACAAGGTTCTGTCGCTTTGGAAGTATACTTTGATCGCCGATCTTGAACGGATTTGCATTTGTTATGGACATTTTGGATAGTTCGAACACCGCGAAAATTTGAATATTTTGCTTGTCCCCGTGGGACTTCGAATTATCGAGGTTTTACTGTATTAGACTGATCCTACTGTAACTTATATGTGGGTCGCCAATTAATCCTTTGCCACACAATCCTGGGTTTTAAAGACCCTAGCAAAGGAGCCTTTTGAAAACACTTTGGGAAATGGAGAAAATGCTGGTAGCCAGCATTTTCTCTTTTTTATACGCCCGTTGAAGACAGGACGTATTATGGGATCACCCATGGCGTACGGCGTCCAGACGGGCGGGTGGGTGGGCGGATGGGTGGCGTCCAGTTCTTTGTCCGGAGCATAACTTTGTCATCTCCAGTCCGATTGACTTGAAACTTGGCATTTGTGTTTATTGCAATAATACAGAGTGCATTGTAAAAGAACCATAACTCTACCTCATGCTGTCTTTGAGTTATTTCCCTTTGATCGTCATTTTTACAGCATTTTCTGCTTGTCCAGAATATAACTTTGTCATCTCTAGTCTGAACATCTTCAAATTTGGTATGCGTGATTGTTGAAAAATTATGGAGTGCCGTGCACAAGAACGATAACTCTTCCTAGCACGAATTTTGAGTTATTCTCCCTTTGATCTTCATTTTTATAGCATTTTTTGCTTGTACGGAGCATAACTTTGTCATCTTAAGTAGGAATGACTTGAAATATGGTATGCTTATTTGTTGCAATATTTGGAAGTGCAATGTGCAAGAATTGTAACTCTACCTCGTGCTGTCTTTGAGTTACTTCCCTTTGATCGTCATTTTTACAGCATTTAGTGCTTGTCCGGAATATAACTTTGTCATCTCAAGTCAGAACGACTTCAAACTTTGTATGCATGTTTGTTGCAATATTACGGAGTACAGTGCACAAGAACAATAACTCTACTGAGCGCGGATTTTGTGTAATTCCACTTTGATCTTCATTTTTACAGTATTTCTTGCTTGTCTGGAACGGAACTTTGTCACCTCAGGTCAAATTGACTTGAGACTTGGTAAACATGTTTTTTGCAGTTAGGAAAAGTGCAATGCACTGGAGCCGTAACCTTACCTAATGCCCTTTTGGAATTATTCCCTATTCATTATTTTTTTTTTACAGCTTTTCATGCTTCTCTACAATATAACTTTGTCTTTTCATGTTGGAATCACCTGAAACTTTATATGCATGTTTCCTTAACATTAGAGGAGACATTCATGCCTATTTCAATCACTTACATGATTTCTGCTGCACTACTATTTTCCTCTACCTGCCCTTTACGATTAGTATCCCCCCTCGACAACTGGCGGTGGGAAGGGCGTATCTTGCGACAATTTGCCGCTCTTGTTCCCAAAATGTTTTGTACCATCTCAACGACAAGGTCCAAAGTTTGAGCCACATTTAGTTCGTCATTTGCGAATGCTTTCGGCTTAGATATGACTGAAATGTTGTTGTTTGTGGTAAAGGCTTGAAGATTATGTGATGAATTATTTACAGTATCTATGTTGATTAGGTGTTTAACTCAACATTATTTCAGTCATATCACAACAACAGCTCATTTATTTGTGTATGTCCTGGGTTTCACCAGCACTATGCTAGGGCTCTGAGGTGTCTGTCCAAAGGACACTCTCATGAAAAAACCAGTGCATCCTGCAAGACTAAAACCCAGGGCCTCCAGGTTACAAGTCCTACACTTTACCACTGAGTCATGCAGGACAGGTACAGTATGTTGAAAGTAATTTCAATGAGCATATATTGCTAAGATACAACAGTTACTGATATGTTTCAATGAATGACAACTGTGTATTTTTGCACTTATATCTATGTCTTCAAAGTTAAAAAAGAGCCATAATCATTTTGCATTATAAAAATTAAAGGTATTTGCAAGACAACAAATTCATGGTGGCTCAAATGATGAAAACTGTTCTTGATATGGTAGAAAACATTATGGGAAAAGGACATATTGCTGGTTACCAGCATTATCTCCTTTTCCCACAATATTTTCAAAAGCCTTTTCCTGCAGTGCTTTCAAAAGTCTTCTACATCAGGGTAGTTAAAACTCAAAATTGTTTGGTTAATACAAGTAGTTAAATAAGTTAAATAGTTAAACAGAATGTGAGAATCATTAAGGAATGCCTAGTGTAGCTAAGTTTTCTTGTTTTTCCAGTTTGTCTTGAAGCACGAGAGATTTAGAAGTCTTCGTGAAGTGCCTGGCATTCCTAGTGCACTATGTCCATCAAATCCAGGTATTTATTCAACATTTTTTGCATATTTATTCATGTCATTAGCAGGAAAAAAAAAGTATACATATAGTGCATTAAGTACATGTATTATATGACAGTGTATTTTTTTCTGAAATAAAGTTTTCTTTTCTCTCCTTGTTGAAGCACTTGAGCAGTGTTCTGGAAAAAGGGGGTTAAATGCATATAGTATGTAATGCGTTATACCAAGCAAGTCATATAACATGGAAACAGTTATTACAAAAAGCAACTGAATCATGTGCTAAAATTGTCCATTGACTTGCAGAAAACTTGCCAACAGCAAAATGCATTAAAATACCTTTTCACAGAGCATGACTTGTATGATTATACTTATCATAGGTTTAGCTCTTGCCTGAAATAAATACTGTATAAGCCGAAATTCTCGCGACGTGGAAATTTTTGCAATTTTTTGAATTTGAAAATTTCGCAAACTTTGCTGTTTGTGTATTTTACCACAAGTATACCAACAAATAACAATTGTCTTGAATTTGCAAACATTTCCGTACACAAAATGTCAATAATCGGTAATTCTCAAATTTTTCTACACGCGTAAAGATCCAAGTATACAGTAAGTGAATCGGAATAACAGAATACCGGTAATTACAATGTATGAGTTACAGGCAATTCTTTTATTATGGATGGATAGTATTTTGCTTGAGAGAAAGTTTGCTTTTGTTTATATAAAAGAAGTAAAATTGAAGTCACAAAAATTAAGCTTTATTATTTAACCTTTTACCATAGAATCCTGAGTTTTAATGACCCTAAAGAAGAAGGCTTTTGTAAACATTGTAGAAAAAGGAGAAAATGCTGGTAACCAGCATTTTCTCCATTTCCAACAGTGTTTTCTACCCTGTCAAAGACAAGAATTGTAAATTGAAATACATTTAATTTGTCGTCTGCAATTGCTGTCAATTTGTTCGAGTTTAGAATTTTATCGTTTAGTAAAGACTTAAAGGGTTGTTGTCTGCAGATGCTTTGAATTTGGACAAGTCTCAAATTCTTGTTTTTTGGTAAAGAGTGAATCCGTAGAATGCCAAATAAACCCAAAAAAGATATTTTCAGTCTAGAAATAAAAATCCAAATAATTGCAGTTGCAACATTGCTCTTGTCCAGAAGCTCTCAAAAAAGAGGACAGTGTCTGTATGTATTGTGGAGTCTGATCTTGATCTATACTGATCTGTCAATGTCACAAACTCACAAAGATAGCTACTGTTGGTAACCCTGAAATAGCCTTTGTGACCAGTATAGATCAAGATCAGGCTGCACAAGATGTTCAGCCTGATCTTTTATTTGTACTGTCAGCTCTGCTGAAACACTCTAGACAAAAGCAACCATGAAATTGTGATTATTTGGGTCATATTTCTACACCTAATACGAAAGTTGGGTTTATCCGGCACTCTAAGGGTTAAAAGTGCTTTGGGCTTACAAAAAAAAAATCATGCTCAAACACCCACTAGATTGAACATAGTATCAATCTTTTACTGTCAGTTATGCATCTGTTGTAAAAAAAGATAAAATGAAGCTAAATCATGCTCTAGATACACTTTTATTCAAATATTACTGTAAAAGCATGGGCATTATGGCTCAACTCTGTAGTGGATGGTTTAACTGTAGACTTGTGCTCTATTGGAATCATTTGCAGACAACAAATTAAGTGTGACTCAAATGATGGAATATACCTATGAAGGGATAGAAAACATTGTGGGAAATGGAGAAAATGCCGTTTAACGGCATGTTCTCCTTTCCCTATAAAGTGTTAGAAACCTGTCCTCTGCAGGGTTATTAATACATGGGATTCTGGTAGTATGTAATATATGAAGTTTCTGGTAGGTCTGGAAATACTCTATACATGACGGATTAATGATGCCAAACACCTTTACAATTATGTTTTCAGATTCATTGGCTGTGATTCGTTTAATGATAGATCAGGTGGTTGCCTTACACCCAGCTATACAACACTTTCATATTGGTGCAGATGAGGTATCTTTCTTATTTAGAAGTTTGCTCACTAATCTTCCAACAAACAATCCCAACTTTTTATGACCCTGTGAAGGAAAGCTTTTGAAAACATTGAGGGAGAAGGAAAAAATGCTGGTAACCAGTGTTTTCTCCTCTTCCCACAATGTTTCCTACCCCTCTAAAATCAAATATCAATTTTTGAGTCACCTTTATTTTGTCGTCTAAAAATGTTCTCAATTTCAAATGTTTTCTACACTTTTAAAAACAAATTTCATCATTCAAGACTCATTAAAAAAAATTGTTGTCATTAATGTTTACGGTAAGCAATCATACCTTCTGTAGAATCTTTTTCTACATGCTTGTAGCTTTAATTTAGGAAAATGACATCTGTGTCATCTTTGTGCTGCAAAAACTTCGACATATTCAAGATATTTACTTCAAACTTGAATTATTTATTCACTATCAAAAAGGGAACCCATACAATAAGGGCAGGTAACCATCAAAGTATTTTTGATGTAATTATGTCCCTTCTTTGACTGAATTTCATTGAAAATCTGCAGTGGAGTATTGGCACCCACATGCGGTGCTCTTGTCTGATCATTTACAATGGATTAATGTATTGTAAAATTTTTAAATTTCGGGTCTTATGTAGTAAGAACATCCTTCAACATTCCCATAGCTTTAATTTAGGAAATCGACATGTCATGTTTCTATGGATTACTGTTTTGCCTTTCAGGTCTATCATTTAGGTGTATGTGATCGATGCAGGAAGAAAATGCTAGCAGAAAATTTAACACCACAACAGTTGTTCTTTGTTCATGTCCGTGTGGTGGCTATGTATATTAGAAACAAGTATCCCCACTTGACAGTGATAATGTGGGATGACATGCTACGATACCTAGAACTACCACTGTTGACTGGTGAGTGGACTGTAATTTTTTTTCGTTATTTTATAAAATCACACCTCCGTCTTTTTATCTTTTTCCTGTTTAACCCTTTACCACACAATCCCGAGTTTTAACGACCCTGACAGAAGAAGGCTTTTGAAAGCATTGTGAGAAAAGGAGAAAATGCTGGTAACCAGCATTTTCTTCTTTTCCCACAATGTTTTCTGCCCTATCAGAGACAAAAACAATCATTTGAGTTACATTCAATTATTTGTCTGCAAATGCTTTCAGTGCGGTTGAGTCCAAAATTTGGCATCTGGTAAAGGGTTAAAGGGGTGAGCTTTGTTAAAGATAGAGGCCAGTTTAGTCGGCCTTCTTGTATGTATATAAGCTTTTGATATTTTATTGCTAATGTAAAACATCAAACTATTGTTAACTCTTTTCCACACGATCCCCTGTTTTAACAACCCTGAGTAAGAAGCCTCTCATTCCCTCACGTCCCGCAAGAAAGTTATTTTTTCCCTCCAAAATGAATGGTGCATGTATGGGTATGATATACTTCCATTAGGTTGTCTGTCCATTCATAGAGATAATATTGTGTCCTCTTTTCTAGTTTTGAACCAATTTGGCTGAAATGTTGATAAAAGCTTTCATATCATGGGAACTTACCCACCTGCAATTTTCATAATGATTTGGTAGACTTATACCGGGGTTATGGCCTTTTAAAATGTGTTAAACTTTTTTCCATATGATCCCGACTTTCGACCTTGAGGAAGAAAGGCTTTTGAAAAAATCGTGGGAAACCAGCATTTTCTCTTTTTCCCACAATGTTTTGTACTCTTCATAAAAGAAGTTTCACATTTTGAGTTGCAAATAATGTCTTCCACAAATGCTTTAAATGTAGACAAAGTCAAAATTTGGTCATGTGTTAAAGAGGTAAGGGGTTAAATTTAAGTTTATTTGCCTCTTGAAACAAATGTGCAGAAGACAGCTTTTAAAACATTGTAGACTAGATCTAGTCTTGAGTGCATGTAAAAAAATTACAATGAGCAATACTGTTTTGCTTCCATGAAAAATGGTCTGTTGCATGACAAATAGAAGGTCTGCAATGATAATGTGTACATTGAATATCATGG
This sequence comes from Hippopus hippopus, assembly GCA_946811185.2. Lineage (NCBI taxonomy): Eukaryota > Metazoa > Mollusca > Bivalvia > Cardiida > Cardiidae > Hippopus > Hippopus hippopus. The sequence goes on from OX328096.1 coordinate 14,701,470, forward strand.
ATATTTTTGTTTGATCCTTTACCAAACAATCCCAAGATTTAAGGACTCTGAAGAAGAGGGCTTTTGGAAACATTGTAGGAAAAGAAGAAAGTGCTGGTAACTAGCATTTTCTCAGTTTTCTACAGTTTTCTACCATACAAAGGACAGAAATTGTCATTGTAGCAACATAGAATTTTTTGTCTGGAAATGCTTTTAATTTAGTCCAGGCTAAAATTTTGTTGTTTGATAAAGAGTTGAACAATGGTAGCAAAAACAACTTTTACCCAGGCTTTTTAGTGGACTTTAGGTTTTGACCCCCTTCAATTGAATAAAAGAGGGCACAAATATAAAATTGGGGGGAGGGGGGGTCCAAAAATCAGAGAAACAGGGAATCAGAGAAAACCCCTTTTTGCCCCAATGAAGACTTGTACTAGGTCACATGTCTGAATCTGGGCTTGCACTGATCTTTAACTCTGTCCTGTCTAGACTCAGACACACACCAAAATGTAATGAGTCATTCATTTGTATTATTTCTTGAGGCTTCAAAAAACTTACTGCTTGAATGCTTTACCTAACAATCCTGTTTTGTAACAGCCATGAGAGTGATGGCTTTTGAAAATATTGTGTTTTCTTTCTCTTCAAGAACAAAGTCCATCATTTTAGCAGCATTTAGTTTGTTGTCTACAATTACTGTCTGGAGAATAGTGTTAGCCAATGAGTAAGAAGCTATTTTCTGTAACTTATTTTCATTTTTGGATTAGGCCAAAACAAAATATAGTTCTGGTTCTGGTTTCATACACTTTTAAGAATTAGGGTTGGTAGGTTGGAAAATATTTTTTTAGAATTTTTCTTTCCAAACATGCCCCATGGGGGTTACTATAGGTAAAAGGACATAGAATTTTCTGAATTTTACGAGGACAACGATAACATAATGGTGTGATAAAATTGTAAATGATCAACAGGTGAAGAAATGTTTAGGGTCGGGCATAAAAATTAGACAATGTTTGGGTAACCAGAATCACATATACGAGTATATTACGTTTTTGCCTTATAATCTATAAATACAATTGGTGGTTTCTCCTTCATATGGTAACCTTATTTAGTAAATATTGAATGGATTGTTACAATATTGTAGGAGAAGAAGCAAGAGAAAGATATTAGGTCAATCTTTTATCTTTTATACACAGAATCAGGTCTAGGAGATCTGGTAGAACTGATGGTGTGGCACTATCTTCCCAACTTCTTACTTCCTCCTGGTGAGTATTAGATGTCAACTTTCTATAGACCTAATTTCAAAGGTTGATCCCTGGAGCCATTAATAAATCATTTGGTATGTTTTTAGTCTGTAAAAAAGACCTTATCCATGTTCTGTGAAAAAGTGTCAACCCATGGCAGCCTGTGCAGTCTACACAGTTTACCCTTCGTGGGGGGAAAAATGCTGATAGGAAAAAAGAATGCCTCCAATGGGACTCTAAACCATAGCCTTAAAAATAATAAAAAACTCTACCCACTGAGCTATGGAGCCAGTCCATATATTGCTGTGTTAAAAATATACTTATCCCTTGTTATATAATAACAGTTTCTTGTGCTTTCTACATGTATATCTATGTTTTAATTGTTAAGCTACATTTGCACACCAGTGAAAATTAGCAATATTTCTCAGGATTTTCTGAAAAACTTGTGAGAGAAAATCAGGTTTAATCCCCTGACAACCCCTTTACCCTAAAATCCTGAGTTTTAGCAACCCTGAGAAAGAAAGCTTTTGAAATTTAATGGAGGAAAAGAAGAAAATGGGGGTAACCAGCATTTTTTCCTTCTCCCACATTGTATTCTAACCTTTTAAAGACTAATTCCTCCATTTGTGTTACCTTTTGATTGTCATCTGCAAATGCTTTCAATTTGGACAAGGCTAATGTTTTGTCGTCTGGTAAAGAGCTAATGAAAGCCTTCCTAACATGTTATGCACCTGCAATTTTCATTGTTATCGCCTAACTATTGCAGGATTTATAGCCCTTCAGTTCTTTACCAAACGACAAAACTGTTCAAATTGAAAGCATTTGTTAATCATAATTTAAATGTGGCTCAAATGATAAAACTTGTCTTTGATAGGATAGAAAACATTGTGGGAAAAGGAGAAAATGCTGGTTACCAGCATTTTCTCCTTTTCCCACAATGTTTTCTAGAGGTATCTTCCTCAGGGTCATTAAAACTCTGGATTGTGTGGTAAAAATGTAAATTTTTTTCCTGATCAAATCACAAGGCAACTGATGGTGGGTATTCAATGCCCTGCAACCTTTAAATTTTTGTTTTTCTCGTGTCAGTTTTGAGTAGTAAAATGAACTCAGGTAATTTGATATTGCAGATGTATGGGACAGGTTTTCTAAGGTATTTCATAACATATGGATAGCTAGTGCCTATAAAGGAGCGACAGGGGCCTGTGTTTATGCTACGAACATCATGTACCATGTGGACAATCACCTGACCTGGCTGTCTGTCGTGGAGAGAATCAAATCCAAGTTTGAGAACATCAGGGGCATAGCGTTGACAGGGTGGCAGAGGTAGGTTGTGGTATGTCAGTGGATTTACAACTTAACCCTTTCCCTCACCGTCCCAAATTTTAACGACCCTGAGAAAGAAAGATGTTGAATACATTGTGGGAAAAGGAGGAAATGCTGGTAACCAGCATTTTCTCCTTTTCCCGCAATGTTTTCTACTCTTCCACACCAAATTCTCATGATTTGAGGCACATATAAATGAATTGTCATCTGCAAATGCTTTCAATTTGGACAACTCCAACAACTACTTTGTATCTAGTGAATCCTGGTAGCCTTGAACCTAGATTTGATTGCTAATGTGGACAGTGAAGATCAAGATCAGAGTGCTTAGAATGTGCTGTCTGATCGTAGATCTATACTGTCTGCTTCTTTTGCAGATATTCTGATATAAACTGCTCTATAATTGCGCTATCTGCATCTTTCATTTTTTTAGTGCTACAAGTTTTAATTCTTTATCAGACAACAAACTGCCGAGCCCAGGTAGCTCAGTCGGTAGCGTGCAGGACTTGAGAACAGGGGGTCGTGGGTTTGATCCCTGGCTCAGCCAATTTCTTTCCGAGGATTGCTGATAGTTATTGCGACAGGATTCATTCCTCTCCAGCCGCTGACCATTTTCCGACGATGGTTATGTGGGAAAGCAGCCAGTGGCTTGGAAAGAAAATTGTGTGGAGTACTGGTAAAAGAGACTCCAGGAAAACATGAATAGGTGCACTGGCCGCCGCGATATAACTGAAATAATGTTCAAAGCGGCATTAAACACCATATAATCAATCAATCAAGACAACAAACTTATGGACTTGGCCAAAATAAAAGCATTTGCAGACGACTTTTTACAGGATTAGGGGAATGCTGGTTACCAGCTTTTTAGCTCAGCTGAGCACGAAGTGCTCAGGATGAGCTATTGTGATCACTCACCGTCCATCGGCGTCCGTCGTCAGTCCGTCCGTCCGTCCGTTCACATTTTTTTGTTTACACTCTAGCATCTACAAATATTAACCAATCAGCACCAAACTTGGTCAAAATATATATGACCATAAGATCTCGGATGAGTTCGATTATGGGTTTAATCGGACCAGAACGACTGGAGTTATTTGCCCTTGAATTAGAAAAATCGTCAGTCCGTCCGTCCGTCCGTTCACATTTTTTTGTTTACACTCTAGCATCTACAATTTTTAACCAATCAGCACCAAACTTTGTCAAAATATATATGACCATAAGATCTCGGATGAGTTCGATAATGGGTCTAATCGGACCAGAACAACTGGAGTTATTTGCCCTTGAATTAGAAAAATTGCTATATTTGACTTTGTTTACACTGTAGCATCTACAATTATTAACCAATCAGCACCAAACTTGGTCAAAATATATATGACCATAAGATCTCGGATGAGATTGATAATGGGTCTAATCGGACCAGAACAACTGGAGTTATTTGCCCTTGAATTAGAAAGTTCTATAGAATAGCTCTTTGTCTGGACCATAACTTTGTCATCTCCAGTCCGATTGACTTGAAACTTGGCATTTGTGTTTGTAGCAATAACACGGAGTGCAGTGTGAAAGAACCATGACTCTACCTGGTACTGTCTATGAGTTTTTTCCCTTTGATCGTCATTTTTACAGCATTTTCTGCTTGTCCGGAATATAACTTTGTCATCTCTAGCCTGAACATCTTCAAATTTGGTATGCATGATTGTTGAAAAATTATGGAGTGCAGTGCACAAGAACCATAACTCTTCCTAGCATGAATTTTGAGTTAATTCCCCTTTGACCTTCATTTTAATAGCATTTCTTGCTTGTCCGGAGCAAAACTTTGTCATCTTAAGTAGGAATGACTTGAAATATGTATGCTTATTTGTTGCAATATTTGGAAGTGCAGAGCACAAGAATTGTAACTCTACCTCGTGCTGTCTTTGAGTTATTTCCCTTTGATCGTCATTTTTACAGCATTTAGTGCTTGTCCGGAATATAACTTTGTCATCTCAAGTCAGAACGACTTTCAAACTTGGTATGCATGTTTGTTGCAATATTACCGAGTACTGTGCACAAGAACAATAACTCTACCTAGCGCGGATTTTGAGTAATTCCACTTTGATCTTCATTTTTACAATATTTCTTGCTTGTCAGGAATGGAACTTTGAATTCTCAAGTCAAATTGACTTGAGACTTGGTAAACATGTTTGTTGCATTACCTGCCCTTTGCAATTATTATACCTCCTCGACAACTGGCGGTGGGACGGGCATATCTTGCGACAATTTGCCGCTCTTGTTTCATTATCATTTGGCCTTGAACCTCAATATTTGGTATTTATCTTCATTGTAGACCTTTACTGCTTAGTACTCAGGTGAGCGATATAGGACCATCATGGTCCTCTTGTTCCTTTTCCCATGATGTTTTCAAAGCCCTTACCCACCAGGGTCATTAAAATTAAGAATTGTGTACTGTAGGATAGAAACAGTGTGTTGTTCCATAATGCCTTTAAAGGTTTTTGATTTTTAATAGGATGTTTAAAACTTGTAATCAAATGGCAGTGAAATTTTGAATCAAGAATAGTCTGTATAAGAGACACCTTGGTGTTCTTGAAAAAAGGCTTAAAGATACATCCTTACAGCAAGAGAGAAAAAAACTATGAAAACTTGAAAGAGTGTAGAATGAGTCAGCTGTGTAAACATAGATGAATTACCACTATATATTATGTAAGTGATAGCAAAACTGAAAAGATTTGTCCTCATTTAACCCTTTACCCGATATGCCAATTTGAGGCTCTTCCATTTCAGCAGCAAATAAAGATATGATGTCAAAAATATGGACAAATGAGGATACAAATATCTGATTGAGTGGAAAACATTGTGGGAAAAGGAGAAATTGCTCGTTACGAGCAATTTCTACTTTTCCCACAATGTTTTCAAAAGCTGTCTGTTGTTGATACGTCAAAATGAGTATCTATGGAGTAAAGGGTTAAACCAGAAATAACAACCACAATTGCTTTGAAGGCCTCAAAAAAAAAAAATGAAACACATTATCTATCCATTGTAATCTGTGCATTCATGCAGCCATCAGGGGCATTATTTGGCATGAAGATACTAGAATGATCATGATTTTATAAAATAAAAGTTAAAGACTAGCTGAACACAATATAGATATATCTTGAATATTTTGTTTGTAGCAACATGTAATAGATCTTTTGTAAGATTGTTGATATTAGAGCCTATTCGGAGTATCCTTATTATGCCCCACCATTAAAATGGCTAGGGGTGCATATAGTGTTGCATGTGTTTGTGTGCATGTAGGTGTGTACAGATGAATGTATGTATGTGTGTATGTATGTATGTATGTATGTATGTATGTATGTTCGGTAAACAGTGCTGTTCGTGTCCGGCCAATAACATCCAGGTGCATGGTCGGATTCTAAAATAATTTGGCACATGTGGTCAACTTGGACAGACAAATTGTTGCATGCAACAAGCATGTTGCCAAGTATGCTGCCAGCTCGAAAGGTCAAGTGACAGTGCAGGGCATCCGTGTCAGTGACATACTAATACGGTAGTTCCTTAACCCTTTACCAAACAATCCCTGGTTTTAACGACCCTGAGACAGAAGCCTTTTGAAAACATTGTGGGAAAAGGAGAAAATGCTGGTAACCAGCATTTTCTCCTTTTCCCACAATGTTTTCTACCCTGCTGGAAACAAATTTCAATTTTTGAGTTGCCTTTATTTTGTCGTCTGCAAGTGCTTTCAATTTAGACCAGTCTAAAATTTTGTCGTTTGGTAAAGAGTTAATGTTTTCAGTCCTTTTGAAGACAAATTCCATCATTTGAAACGCATTGATTTGTTGTCTGGAAAAGCCCTTAACATGGATGAGTGTAAAATTTTGTTATTTGGTGAAAAGTTAAAGGAAAAAGAAATAGCAAAATCTTCTTTTGCCAACCAATGTCAAGTTTGTAGCCTCAAAGATACACTTCCATGAAGACTGTTTCTATCACCTTTTGTTCTGCTGCATTTGACCATTGTTAACTCTATACCGCACAATCCAGAGTTTTACCAGTTACCTGTCAACAAGCATTTTCTCCTTTTCCCACAATGTTTTCTTATCTTTCAGAAACAAATCCAATTGTTTGAGCCAAATTTAATTAGTCATCTGCAAATGCTTTCAATTTGGACCAGTCTGAAATATCATCTTTTTTTAAAGATTTACATTTCATTTAGGCTGTCATGTCCCTGGGTTAAATATGTGTTTTTCTTGTATACATTCCTGGGTTTAAAGCATATTTTGCCATGATGATTACTAGATGCTTACCCCTTTCCCAAAGGGTAAAGTTTAAACACTTCCAAACTAAAACTACCTGCAGGCCACAAATTCAAAATTAGTACAAAATTTAATGAGCTTAAGTTCTCTGATATGACAGAAAACATTGAAACCAGCATTTTCTCCTTTTCCCAATATGCTTTACTAAGATTTCTTTTTCAGGGTCATTAAAACATGGGATTATGTGACAAAGGTTCACTCTTTACTAAATGATAAAATTTTAGACACATCCAAATTGAAAGCATTTGAAAGCATTTGACAAATGGCTTGCAACATGCGAAAAGGGGCATTCAGACATTTGCGTTAAGTGTTGTCTCGGATCAGCCTGCGCAGTCCGCGCAGGCTGATCCGAGACGGCTCTTAATGACTACATTAGATTTTGTCCTACAGTAGACTTCAACAAAACAGAAAATTACGGAAAAAGCAGTGTCGTCTCAGACTGCGCAGGCTGATGCAAGATGGAGATTTACACAAATGTCCAAATGCCGTTTTTCGCATGTTGCAGGCCAAATATGGCTGAAATGATGAATTTGTCTGTAAAAGGGTAGAAAACATTGTTAAATATTCTAAGAAAAAGAGAAAATGCTGGTTACCAGCATTTTCCTCCATTCTGACAATGTTTTCAAAAGTCTTCCTTTCAGGGTTGTTAAAACTGGAGATATGCGTTTAAGGATTGAAGTAATTTTAGGGCTACCATGGCCCTATATTTACAATTTTTATTGTTACTTTATGATTTCAGATATGACCATTATGCAATACTTTGTGAATTGTTACCACAGGCACTTCCATCTTTAGCAATATGTTTGGCTGTTTTAAATAGAGGTATATTGACCTTCATCTTCTGTGTGTTTTTTATACACTGTTTTAAACTTGTTTAACCCTTTACCAGACGACAAAATTTTAGCCTTGTCCAAATTGAGAGCATTTGCAGATGACAACTTCAGTGTGGCTCAAATGGTGCAATTTTCCTTTAGTAGGGAAGAAAACAGTGTGGGAAAAGGAGAAAATGCTGGTTACCAGCATTTTCTCCTTTTTGCACAATGTTTTCAAAAGACTTCTTTCCCAGGGTCGTTAAAAGTCGGGATTGTGTGGTAAAGGGTTAACCCTTTACCAGACAATTCAAGGCTTTTATGACCCTGGAGAACAGAGCTTTTGGAAACATTGTGGGAAAAGGAGAAAATGCTGGTAAGCAGCATTTTCTCCTTTTCCTACAATATCTTTTATCCTTTCACAGACAAATCCAATCAATTGAGCTATATTTAATTTGTTGTCTGAAAATGCTGTAGTATGAAAAAGTATGAAATTTTGTCATCAGGGAAATAGTTAACTCTACCAAATGATAAAATTTGGAACATTATACATATTTAAAACATTTGCAGGTGATCAAGTCAAGTGTGACTCAAATGATAGCATTTATCTTTGAAAGGGAAGAAAGTGTTGTGGGAAAAGGAGAAAAAACACTTTCCTTAGGGTTGTTATAGCCCATGATTGTTTGGTAAAGTACTCCACACATCACTCTTTCCACACTATTTGCTCCTTTTCCCACATAGATAGTGACAAAACAGTTTTCTGTAGTGAGAGTAGAATTAGTTTTTTGTCACATATAGAAACTTCTTGCAACCATGAGTCTTGAATTGCAATTTTTGTATCCTTTTGCCAATATTTAAGAATTTTTTGTGAACACAGTCTTTGAAAGTTCTTTATAACTGTAACAGGTACTTTTACATCAGACATTCATGTGAACATTTCCCAACAGTTACAGTTCCAAACACAGTTACCTCTAAACCCATTTGAAGGGTAAGTTTCAGCTTCCTTATGTTTTTATTCATGCTTTAAGGTAGTATAGTGAGAAATAGTGGTGGATTATGGTTTAATATTTCATGGTCATGACCAGTGAAAAATACCGATTTCATATTTTCTAATTCTTCAATTGAAGGTGAAAACAGTAGTTCCCGCGCTCTAGTTACCAAGTTAAAGAGAGCGTGCCATTAAACCAGAGGAAAATATGACAAAATTTACCCTACATTTCTCGTGTTTTACGTAATACTGTGTAATGCCCTGTTGTGTGTGTGGGAGGGGTACATCATTAGGAATTGATGAAAACAAGTGTGCTGGATTTTGATGAAAGTCCATACAAAAAGGGGTTAAAAGCATGAAATAAATGTTTTGTTTTTCAGAGAAAGATTGAAATTTATTTCATCTTATGAATATTATTGGTAATATTTTTAGGAGTGGTGCAGCCACTCGTGAAAATATTACCGATGATGTTCACGAGATGAAATAAATTTTGATCCTATAATGAAAAAAACAGATATCCTCTTTTTACCTTAAGAAAATTCTTGAGTTTTTTTTGATATACCCTTACAAACAAACTTGAAGGTAAACTGGAATGATCTGTTCAGTTGGTCATAGGGTCATTGTATAAGTCTGACTGTCTATAAGTGTCACATATCTTATGCAAGTCTAGAATTTTGCTATTTGGTAAAGGTTTAATATCCTACAGTATTGAATTGATTAATTTGGCCTTTGCAGTGTTTGAAATAAAAAGTACGATAGATAGAGCATAAATACATGAGCCTTGCTCTGACAAAAGGGGGGTTTAATGTATCTCCATGAAGCAACCAACCAAACCATTTATCCACAAAATCTGTTTTGTCTAACAACCAGAAAAATCATGAGATAGACTGGTCCTTGGACATGCAGAAAATTGTCGAGTAGCAAAAAGTTTTGACCGAGGTCTGTGCAGGCTGACCTGGGATGATACTTTTTGCAGATGCATCAAACACCTTTTTCACAGAGCGTGGCTTACATGCATGTACAAGGTCATTTAGTATTAGAACCAATGAGCCATGCTCTGTGAAAAGGGGGCTTAATGCTTCTGCGAAAAGTATCGGCCCAGGTCAGCCTGCGCAGTCCGCGCAGGCTGACCTGGGCCGAAACTTTTCTCTGTGGGTCAATTTTCTGCATCCCCAAGGACCAGTCTACCTCAGGATTGAGTTGGTTGTTGAAAAAGGTGGCTATTATGGATCCCTAATTATATGATGACTTGCTTGGTACCATGGATCACAGAGATGCATTAAGCCCCCTTTTGCCAGAGCATAGCACAAATGGAAATGACAATTTTTTTTTTTTTTTCCTGGCAGAAAAATGGTCCAGCATTGGTTCTGCTTGCTCATGAGAGCAATTAAAGTTGCTGCTACACTGTTTTCTCAATTCATGTCTGTTCTGACCATTGCTGTACTTTAATTGTGCAACTGATACTTTATCATGTATATTTGAATAGTCAGTTTGTTCTTAGTGTTCTGGTTTCTGATGTTTTTATTGCTTCAGTTGCAGATTATCCCACATAGTATGCATCTCTAACACAGATACTTTTAAGGATCTTGTGAATCTAGATCAGACTGCACTGTGTCTGCAATTATGAAGCAGTCTGATATTGGACACTTTGCTAGATACTCTGACCTAAAACAGTCTAAAACATAGACCAGGTTTTGTTTTCAATTTTTAGCTCATCTGTTGGAGTTATTGTCTAGCCCTGGCTTCATCTGCCTCATTGGCTGCGTCTTCGTGCAAAAAACTTTGACATTTTGTGATATCTCTGTCATTCACGAAGATATTTACTTCAAACTCAAACCATTTGTTAACTGTCAAGAAGGGAACCCATACAATTGAGGCAGGTAACCATCAAAGTGTTTTTGACACAGTGATGCCCCTTTTTCGACTTAGATTTTCACTAAAAGCAACTGCAACTGCATTGGCAGCTGCATGCAATGCTCTTGTTTCCTTTTGCTTCGTAAGGGTTTATAGTGTAAGAGTTTATTCTAAGCTATATCTTTCACTTTATAATTTCAGTAAAGACCTCCCCATTTGTGATTTTCCAGGTTCTACCATCTATATGAATACTATAGAAATGCTAAGGCTAGATGTGGCATATGAGGACTTCATGCATAGTGAAGGGTAAGATGGTTTCTGTTTACTGTAATTGTGTTTATCTTTCTTACAGAAAAATGATATGGCTTGCAATACGCAAAAAAGGGCATTTGGACATTTGCGTAAAGCGTCGTCTTGGATCAGCCTGCACAGTACGCCCAAGCTAATCCAAGACGGCACTTTACGTCTACATTCGATTTTGTCCTACAGTAGACTTGCGTGAAACAGAAAATCACACACGATCGGAAAGTATCGTCTCTGATCCGAGACGACACTTTACGCAAATGTCCGAATGCCTCTTTTCATGTGTTGCAAGCCATATATGAGCCATGCTCTGTGAAAAAGGAGTTTAATGCATCTGCAAAAAGTATCGACCCAGGTCAGTCTGCACAGACATAGGTCAAAACTTTTTGTTATTGGACAATTTTCTGCATGTCAAAGGACCAGTCTATCTCATGACAAGATGTGACAGAAGAATCAGTGGTTTTTCCAAAGTTATATTTCTCACTCTCACAAAGGGAATTTGGGACAGTATTTTCCTGAACCATTTACCACTCAATCTCGAGTTTAACAACCCTGAGAAAGAAAGCCTTTTGAAAACATTCGAAACCAGCATTTTCTTTTCCTATTCCCACAATGTTTTCTAGCCTTTAAGGGACAAATTCCTCAATTTGAGCCACAACTGATTTGTCGTCTGCAAAAAGTTCAAATTTCGACGAGTCTAAAATTTTGTCTGTTGGTAAAGGGTTAATTTGATTCTAAATTCTTACTAGCTTACTAGACTAGCCTCCTGATTAGTTGAGCCAGAGCATCTCAGCCAATCAAATAGCTGCTCTTGGATTTCAGAATACTGAAAACTGTTGGTCAATATGAACCTAGATTAAAAGCAACTAATGCTTTTTATTTTACAGAAGGTTGACATGGATGAATGAATACCAGATGAAGAGAAATTTTACAAACCCTATGCATTTAGAAGCTCTGGCAGCTCAAGCTAACAAGTAAGAGTTTTTAAACTTGGTTGAAGTCAATAGCTCAGTGAGCAATGCTTTGGTAATTTTTTGTGAATGGAACTGGGTGCACTGGCCACCATGATATACAAAAAACAGTGTTGAAAACTGTGTTAAGCATCAAACAAACCCTTCATATGAGACTTACAGAGATCCAAGGATTAACTGGTCTTCCTAGACATTAGAGAGCTGAACAGATAAAATGGTCGTTTTTCTTTTTTTTAATTTAGAAAAGATACAATAAGACAAATTTCTATTTTAACTCTTTACCACACAATCCCGACGTTTAAGATGGCTTTGGAAAACATTGAGGGTAAAGGAAAAAATGCTGGTTACAAGCATTTTCTCCTTTTCCCACAATGTTTTCTATCCTATCAAAGACAGAAATAATCATTTTAGTAACATTTAATTTGTGATCTGCAAATGCCTTGAATTTGATGCAGTCAAAAAAAAATTTTGTGTGGTAAACAGTGAAGGCAACTGAGCTCAGACAGTTTAGATCTAACATTTTCTTTTCAAGAAAAAAAGAGAATTACTGTTTTAATAATTGTTTTAACCCCTTACCAAACAATCACGATTTTTAATGACCCTGAGGAAGAAGGCTTTTGAAAACATTGTTGGAAAAGGAGAAAATGCTGGTAACCAGCATTTTCTCCTTTTCCCACAATGTTTTCTATCCTATCAGGGACTACTTTCGTCATTTGAGTCATGTTTAATTTGTCGTCTGCAAATGCTTTCAATTTGGACATGTCCAATATTTTGTCGTTTGGTAAAGATTTAAGACACAGGAGGGAAATGGCTTCAGAAGACATCACTTTCTTCTATTCCCACAGTTTTCTACCCTTTCAAAGACAAATCCAATCATTTGATCAGCTTTTATTTTTTTGTTTGCAAATTCTTTTAACCCTGTACCAAACAATCCTAGTATTAACAACCCTCAGGAAGAAGGCTTTTGAAACCATTGCTGGAAAAGGAGAAAATTCTGGTATCCAGCATTTTCTTGCTTTTCTGTAATGTATCCCACCCTTTCAAAATCAAATCCCTGGTTTTAGTTACATTTAATTTGTAGTCTGCAAATGGCAAATGTTTTTAATTTGCCGTTAAAGAGTTGTAAAGAGTTCATTGGGACAAATCTGAAAATACATTTGTTTGGTATAGAGTTGATTATACATGTATTTCCCCTGTAAATAGTCTGTCCATAATATCCTGTAAAGGTGTATGTTTCGATTTTGTTTTTGTGTATTTTTCTTTTTCTTCAGGATTCTTAGCGGACTGAAACAATTACATTCCAAATTTGAGAAATCTTTGAAGGAGATTTACTTTCAAGATACTGTGGATGAGTGGTGTGGAGTTTATTTAGTTCCAAAAATAGAAAAACTGACTGAAATAGTTGAATTGGCTGGTAATCAGTACATAGCATAGATTGCTGCAAGAACATTGTATCTGTATATGGGTAAAAGAATTTTAAGAGGTGTAATGACCTAAATTCTAAATATTGTTCCCTACTTCAAAATTTCCAGAACATTTTAGTGAGTCAGATGGCTAGTCCAGGCATTAAGAATTGTGAAAGCATTTTAGAATCTTTTATTTGATTGGCCAAAGCAGAATACCTTGGCTAATTATATACCTTGTCTGTTGATTAAGAATTAATAATAAGTTTAGGATGGTTGGTGCATAATCAATGCCCCTAAAAAGTCTTAATGATCATGTCGTTCAACCTATAACTACACAATCGTGTGTTTTAACAACCCTGATGACAAATGCATTTGAAAACTAAGGGAAAAGGAGAAAATGCTGGTTACCAGCATTTTCACCATGTCTCACAATGTTTTCTATCCTTTCTGAGCCAAATACCACCAGTTTAGGCACATTTAATTTGATGTGTGCAATTGCTTTAGATTTGGACAAGTGCAAAATTTTGGTGCCTGGTAAAGAGTTAACCCTTTCCCAGATAAGCCCTGGTTTTTTCGGCTCTGAGGTTGAAGGCATTTGAAAACATTGTGGAAAAAGGAGAAAATGCTCAAATTGAGCATTTTCTCCATTTTCGACAGTGTTTTTTTCCCTTACAGATAAAAATACCACCTTTTTAGCCACTCTAAATTTGTCGCCTGCAAATTCTTTCAATTTCAGCTGACCAAAATTACCTCGTCTGGTAAAGAGTCAAAGGGCGTATTCAGATTCGGTTGCTGTGTAAGATTTTTGTAAAAGATGGATTAAAGGACAAATGAATTTTCTTTGGTTGATCAATTGTATTAAACACAGTCTTAATAGCTCAGGTCATATCATGGTGGTCAGTGCACCTACATATACATTTCCTGGTTTTCTCACACCAGAACTGACACAACTTTCTTTCCAAGTCACTGACTACTTTTCTCACATGCATCAGAGGTGAGAAGCAAGAAATCGCCACGAAGAAAATTTACATCAAATTGTTATCAAAAACGCAACCACCAGGTAACAAATTAGATGGGCTAATCACTGAGCTACCCAGGCAGGCGAGTTGTCTTTGAAAGTGAAAAGAAACATGATGATTACAGAAGGTGAAATGGTGCAATTCAGTGTTTGAATAATAGGTTCTTGTTTTTGTAATCTGTAACTCTGTCTGTTTTTGATGTGATCAAGTTTGATGTGATCATACTTATATGAATAAAATTCTACATGGATGTGCGTTTTTGATAATTTGACTTTCCCAGAAGCCTTTACAAAATTCTGGCATGAAATCTAAAAATACCTGTGACGGTATCCTTTTAGGGATATAGATTGAGATTTTTTTCTTCCAGTCACTTCTCATCTGGTAAAGGGTTAACTCTTTACCACACAATCATGACTTTTAATGACCCTTAGGAAGAAGGCTTTGAAAACATTGTCGTAAAAGGAGAAAATGCTGGTAACAAGCATTTTCTCCTTTTCCCATAATTCTTTCTACTGTATGATGGATAGATTGTGAGTTACACTTATCATATGCAAATGCTTTCAATTTGGACTAGTCTAAAATTTTATTGTGTGGTAAAGGGTCAAGTAGATTCTGAACATTGTTGACTTATTTTGACAAGATTTGTTCCTCTTACATGGCAGAAATAACTTCAACAACTAGAACTGTTGCAAAGTGGACAAATACCCCCCAACAGCACCTTATCACTGAAGCAACACAAGTGACACAAAAACAAAAGGACACCTTGGGTCATTGGCAAAACTTGCATAAAGTTTCATGATCCTAGGTCAAACAGCTACTGAGTTAGATCATGGAAAGGGTTATCAAACAAAGTTCACCAGTGACCTTGACCTTTGACCCATATGACCCAAAAATAGTAGGGCACCTCCTTGAGTCATGAGGAACAATTGTATAAAGTTTCAGGGTCCTAGGTCAAACAGCTTTTCAGTTAAAGCAGAGAAACAAGAAAGTCTTCAGATGGAAGAATTGATGAACGGCGGACAGACAGACATGGTGAAACCACTATTACACCCTCTGCTTCGTAGGTGGGGGGTATAATAAACAGTTCTCCACTAAGTTCAATGGAATAATGTCTGTGTGGCAAATGCTGGTTGCCAGCATTACTTCCGTTTCTTACAATGTTTCAAAAGCTTTTCATTACAGTCCTTACACCTTCAGGTGGTTTGGTAAATGGGATGGGTCTTGAAAGAGGTTTTGCTGAAAATGTTTGGGCTTTCGGCAAGATTGTTTCATCAGGAAAGACGACCTAAATATAGTATCTTATTATTCTTGCTGAAGGTTCTTTTGAAAACAGTTTGGTAAAAGGAGAATTCCCTGATCAAATATCCTTCTACTAATTTCTAATAAGATGTTAGGGGTAATGCCATTCTCTACTGTTCCCTTCTATTTAAACAGTAACAAATTACCCCAACTATTTTTTCTCATGTGTGAAGCAGGTTATCAGGAGAGCAGGTAGTACTACAGCAAACATTTATCGGTAATGCATACTAGTATTGGCAAAAATCCATTCTGCTACATTTAGAGACCCAGGCCCATCCTTTTGTCTTGGTTATACACTGGACAAGACAATCATTTATTACATAACTCCCCTTTTTTTCAATGTAAGAGAGCCATTTCTTATGTGTGAGATAAAAAAAAAACATGTAGTGTCATATTTGGTCTATGCTCTGTAATTTTAGGCCTCATTTCTAAAACATAGCAGATCGAGATTCCTGTGTGAAATTAACTGTCAAAAGTGATGATCATGATAAAGCTGCAAATTTTAGTATTTTTAGATGTAAAACAAAACCATTATATGCAAGTTTCTTTGGAACTATTTTTGCCTGTGATGTACAAACCTGTCAAAGAAACATATAGGCTTTATCTAAATTTCAATACACATGTGCATGTAGGCCCATGTTTTAACACAGCCTGAACAATAATTCTTGAGATACATTTATGCGATAAAAAAGAATCTGACATTAATTGGTGTTTGGGATCAAATTTTTATTGAACTCCAGAAAATGTTATTGAGCTTGCTTAATAACATTTTCCTTAGACTTGTTTAATAAAATTTATCTCAAACGCCAGCTCATGTCAGATCCTATATATAGAATCATCGAGTCTCTTCCTTTCATCCTCAGTTGATGTAGAACTGTCTTGTCCCTCAAATGTTACAATGGGGTGGCCTTGTAGACATAAATGAGCCATGCTCTGTGAAAGGGGGGCTTAATGCAACAGCAAAAACTATTGACCCATGTAAGCCTGAGCAGTCAATGCAGGCTTACATGGGTCAAAACTTTCTGCTACTGGTCAATTTTCTGTATATCTAGGGACCGTTCTACCTCATGGTTAAGTCGGTTGTTACACAAAAGGGATTTTATGGATCCATAACTACATGATGATTTGCTTTGTATGAAGCATCACAAAGATGCATTAAACCCCCTTTTGCCAGAGCATGACTTAAATGATTGCATAGCCAGGGTTATGGTACATTACATTCCAGTCCTGTTGTTTTGAACTCTTTAATGGGCGACAACATTTTAGACTGATCCAAATTGAAAGTTTTTGCAGATGACAGATTAACGGTGGCCCATGTGATGGAATTTGTCTCTGAAAGAGTACAAACATTATCGGAAAAGGAGAAGATGCTGGTCACCATCCAGGGGACACTGACTTCCATGATATTATTGAAATATTTGTTGACCCTGTACCACACCCAAGTTTTAAGCGACCTTCATCTATAGATGGTTTTGCACCTTCTGATCTATAATTTGTGAATTACTGTTATGTGATAAAAAGAATCTAATGTTCGTTAGAGTTTGAGATAAAATTTTGTCAAACTTGTCAAGAAAAAATGGTATGAAGCTTGTCAAGTGCTCACTTAATAATATTTTCCCTAGACTTGTTTAATAAAATTTTATCTCAAACACCATATCAAGTCAGATCCTACATATATAGAATGGGAGGGGTGATAAGAAACAACAATTTACAAAAATATTGCATTTAATATCCATGGAGTTCAAATATAGTAAAGCCTTTCAGCTTTTATGGAATTAGAACCATTCAAAAACTGATTTAAAACTGATATGTTTTTGCTAATTGTCAGTGTTTCTTGGCATTTTATTTTTTTGTTGTTGTTGACAATGTACCAATTTGGAGATCATGTTATAACTTCTAAACTTCTTGAAGGAAGAAAGGAAACTTTGGGAAAGCACTTGTAACCACATTTTTTATCAAAATCCTCTCTGTAACTTTTCCTCCTTTAAACATTTGAAAACATCGTGAGAAAAGGAGAAAAGGGTGGTAACCATCATTCTCTCCTTTTCTCTATGTGTCTTTTCAATCCTTTTAAAGATAAATACCATAATTTGGGCCTTATTTGACTTGTCTACAAAATGAACGCTTTCAATTTAGACAAGACTGAAATGTGTTGTTGTGTAAAGCATTTTCATATTTTTTGTCAATTGCATAACACACATCCACTCTCATTAACCCTTTACCAAACAATCCCTGGTTTTAACGACCATGTTTTCTTCTCTTCCAAAGTCAAGTTTCAACTTTTGAGTCAAGTTTATTTTGTTGTCTGCAAATGCTTTCAATTTGAACTTGTCTAAAATTTTGTCGTTTGGTAAAAAGTTATGTAACATCAGGCATTCAACTCTATACATATCATGTGTACAAAAATAGTATATTTTACATACAAATCTACAATAATGTATTTGCATATTTACAGCCTAGAAGTAACACATACTCATTAATGCAAACAAACAGCACTGTCTTCAAAGTGGTCTTCTGGACAACTTTGTGAAGTATCATTATCACATGCACTTTCAATTAGAAATGAACAAAGATTTTGCAAATTTATCATCATTAACTTGTTACCTCCAGCAGACAACATTTAAAAAAACTGGCAAAAGGAGACACTTTGCTCATAACAAGCAATTTCTCCTTTTGCAACACTGTTTTTACATGAGGTAATGTATTAAACCGTAACTAATGTTGACTATGCCATTTTAAACCAATGTTTTAAAGTCGTCTGCTGCAAATCTGTTTCAGAAGGTAACGACTTAATCTGTACCATGCACTCCCATGTTTTAATGACCTTGAGAAAAAATCCTTTTGAAAACAATGTTGGAAAAGGAGAAAATGCTAGTGACCAGCATTTTCTCCTTTTCCAACAATATCTTCTAACCTTTAAAAAAAAAAAGAAAAATCCCAGTTTTTCAGCTGCATTTAATTTGTTGTCAGTGAGTGCTTTCAAATTGGACACGTCTCAAATTATAATGTTTGGCAGAGAGTTAAACCTTTACCAAAGGACAAAATTTTGGTCTCAATCAAATTGAAAGCATGTGCAGACGACAATTCAAATGTGGCTCAAATGATGAAATTCGTCTTAATAGGGTAAAAAATATTTTGGGAAAAGGAGAAAATGCTGGTTATCAGCTTTTTCTCCTTTTCCCATAATGTTTTCAAAAGCCGTCTTTCTTCAAGGTCGTTAAAACTCGGGATTGTGTGGTAAAGGGTTAAAGCATTCAAGTAATTGACGTTCCAAACATGCAAGTATATTTAAAAGAGTAAGAAGTAGCTCATGTGAAGATTGTACAGCTACCTTCATGCTTTCCTTCTTGTAAGAGAGAATCTGCCACATTTAAATGAAACAACTTGTGAAAAACATACTGACAAATGCAAAAATCACTCAACATGAGGAGGCAAGACACTGGTTTATCATAGCAATCCCTTACTGCCGCTCTTATGTTAGCCTCCATCGTATATTACTGTATACGTAGATATGTATGGGTGTCAAAAAATTTGCGAATTACCAATTACAAACATTTTGCATATGGAAATGTTTGCAAAGTCAAGACACTTGTTATTTGTTGGAATACATGTGGTAAAATACATGAATAGAAAATTTTGCAAATTTTTCTAATTTGCAGAATCGCAAAAATTTTCACATCACAAATATTTCCAATTATACAGTATATCTGTTAACAAAATTAATAGTCAACAAGTTTTGTGATCAAAATCATTTTTACCATTAATGTCTTTCTTAAGACAAGCATTTAACTTAAACATGGGACATAGAAGAGAATACCAAGCTCATCTAAGGATACCAAGCTTATCTAAGGAAAGGTAAATGCTTAAATAATACAGGCAGAGAAGAAATTGCTTGAAATAAGCAATTTCCCCTTGCCAACTGTATTTTTAGAAGCAGTCGACAGAAATGGCATTGTCAACTTGTTTTTTCACTCACTTTTAAGCTGTGCTCATTTTATAAGATTCATAACACTGATATAGAAAGCATTGAAGAGCTAGTTTTCAATAAATGGAATGTATTCATACATTTCAGATACATCATTTGGCTACAGATATAATCATAAAGCACAGCCCACTCATCTCCAGCTGGCAAACTATATCTAACAGTTAACCCATTACCACACAATCCCTACTTTTGACGACCCCGAGAAAGAAACCTTTAGAAAACATTGTGGGAAAAGGAGAAAATGCTGGTAACCAGCATTTTCTCCTTTTCCTACAATGTTTTCTACCCTTCACAAAACAAATTTCAAATTTTCAGTCACTTTTATTTTGTTGTCTGCAAATGCTTTCGATTTGGATAAACCTAAAATTTTGTCGTTTGGTAATAAGTTAACTGGAATTTAAAGTTCGTAGTGAGTATTTCATTCTATTGTAAGTCACTGGAATCTGTTTATGAGCAAGTCCTTTTCCTTTACAGAGAATGATGTTACATTTCCTTTGTGACGATGATTCAGTTTCCTGGTACCAAATCTGAAATAAAATTTTGGCAGTATGTTTAGTTTTATCTCCTTTCCAAATATAATGAACATTGTAAGAAAAGAAGAAAATGCCAGTAAAAAGCATTGTCTCCAATAACTACAAAGTTTTCTACCAAATGAAAGATATAATGTTTAATTTGTTTGCAAACCTTCACCACCTGGCAGTACTAAAATGAGCCATGCTCTGGTAAAACAGGACATGATGCATCTCTGTAATCCATCATACCAAGTAAATCAGCATATACGTGAAAAATATGGATCCATAAAAACCATTTTGTCCTACAACCGACTGCATCATTGTTTGTCATGATCTAAGATTTTTGGGAAGTATTTACAATCATAAATTTTGTTCTAATTTTAAATTACTAGACTAGCCAGCTGGACCTGTTTCAGCCAATCGGATAGCTAGACTAGAGGATATTAGAATTAACTGTTCGCGAGTACAGTCCAATGTTACAATTTCATGAAGTGAACTCTGAAATTGGTCAATATTTCAACCCTTGCAGTGCCTTTCACAACTACATTTGCCTTTGTTGCCAGTGCAGATTAAGATCAAACTGCACAAAACATGCCATCTGATCTTTGATCTACACTGTCCTTCTAGCAGACAAAAGCAACCATGAAATTGTAATTATTTTGATCTTTAGACCTAAAATCGTCAATTGCCTTACACAGTACTCTGAGGGTTAAATCTTTATCCATTGACAAAGTTGTGGGCTTGTCAAATTGAAAACAAAAGCCTGCTTCTTCCAAGTCATTTATACACCGGACTGTTTGTAAAGAGTTAATGTATAGCAAATCCAAAAGTGTTAAATTTGGTATTCATGAATGAAAATGTAGCTTAATATTGCAACTAAACCTATAGTTGTTCAGTGTTAACCCTTTACCACACAATGACGACTTCTGACACCCCTGATAGAGAAGGCTTTTGAAAATGTGGGAAAAGGAGAAAATGCTGGTAACCAGCATTTTCTCCTTTTCCCACAATGTTTTCTACCCTATCAAAGAAAAATCATTTCATATGATCCACATTGAAACTGTCCTCTGCAAATGCTTTCAATTCGGACAGGTCTAAAATTGGTCGTGTGGTAAAGGGTTAAGCAACAAACAAAAAATAAATATCAACACTATTCCGTATATATTTTTGCTGTAGCAGTCACATGCATTTGAGCCAAGCTCAGTGAAAAGGGACTCAGGCTGACATTGGGCAAAAAAATTTGCTACCTTTAAAGTTTAGGCATGTCAAAGGACTATTCTACCTCCACATCCCGTCTGTTGTTAAATAAAATGAATTTTATGGATATATAATTGATAACTTGCTTGTCATAATGCATCACAGTGATGCATTAAACACCCTTTTGCCAGAGCATGGCTTATTCATGCTGCCCATCTTGTGATGTCATCATCTGACACTTTACCAAATAATCCAGCATTTTAATAGACTTTTGATATTTTGGGAAACGGAGACATTGCTGGTAACTAGCACTTTCTCCTTTTCCCACAATGTTTTATGACACTTTCAAAGACAAATTCCATTATTTCAGACACATTCAGTTTGTCATCTGCAAAGGCTTTCAATTCAGGCAAGTCTGAAATTTTGTTGTCAGGTAAAGGGTTAATATTATGTAAAAACACCAATATATGAGCCATGCTCTGACAACAGGGGGCTTAATGCATCACCGTGATACATGATTTTGGCCCAATCATCACATAATGATGAATCCATAATAGCCACTTTTTTAAATAACCGACTTAATCATGAGGTAGACTGGTCCTTTGATAAACAGAAAATTGACTGATAGCGAAAAGTTTCGGCCCCAGTCAGCCTGCGCTGACTGCGCAGGCTGATCTGGGTCGAAACTTTCTGCAGATGCATTAAGCCTCCTTTTCACAAAGCATGGCTCATATCTTTTCGAATGATTGATTGATTGATTGAATGGAGTTTAATGCTGTTTTCAACATTATTTCAGTTATATCGTGCCAGCCAGTGCACCTACCGGTGCCTTCCTAGAGTTTCTTTTACCAGTACTCCACACAATATTCTTTCCAAGCCACTGACTGCTTTTCCACAAAACCATCATCCAAACAACAGTCAGCAGTGAGAGAGGTATGAATCCTGTCGCAATGACTATCATCAATCCTTGGAAAGAAATTGGCAGAGCCGGGGACTGATGCAGTGACCCTCTGTTTCTAAAGTCCTGTACACTACCAACTAAGCTAACAGGGCTCCGCATTTGATTGAAAATTGGTACAAAAAAGAACAACCCTTTGTCAAACAATCTCATGTTTTCTCATAAGAAGACTTTTGAACACAATGTTGGCAAAGAAAAATCAGCGTTTGTAACCAGCATTTTTTCTTTTTCCCCAAATGTTTTCTACCCTCTTAAGATACAAGTGCTATATTTTCAGCTACATCTGTCATCTACAAATAAATTAGATTTGGACTGGTCTAAGTTTTTTGCATTGTGGCAAAGATTTAACATTGGATAGAATTTAAGCATTTTTAGAAAATTTTAAGATAACTAACATGAATTTAGGCTTGATACGTATAAAAACATTGCATCAAAAGGAGAAATTGCTCAATACAAGCAATTTCCACTTTGTCAAAATATCTTCAAAAAAAACTGTCTGCTGTAAGATCATCTGCATTGTGTAACCAGTTACCCCTTTACAAAACAACATTATTCTAGACTGGTCCAAATTGATAGCTTTAGCAGACGACAAAATACATTTGGCTCAAATGAGAGGTTAGGTCTTGTCTATGAAATGGTAGAAAACATATTGGAAAAAGGAGAAGATGCTGGTTACCAGCATTTTCTCCTTTTCCCACAATGACTTCTAAAGCTTCCTTTCTGATGGTCGAGAAAATGTGTGATTGTTCTATAAAGGATTAAATTATCCGCAAGAGTTCAATGCACAAGGCTATTTTTTACTCACATGTTCTTCGGGTGTCCATATATCTTTTGTAACTGAAAAAATAAAACAATCTGCATTTTCTTTCAAACTTTCAAACTGAAAATAGTATGTTTTCATTCAAAATCACTAAGCACAGGATTGGTCAATGAAATACGAGAGGAGACGAAACTACTCGGCGGCCAGTGCACCTATCCATGCTTTCCTGGAATTACTTCCGGTACTTTGCAAAATATTCCTCCCAAGCCACTGGCTGCTTTGCAACATAAAAATTGTCAATACAATGATCAACAGTGAGAGAGGATTGAATCCTATCACAATGATGCAATAATCCTTGGAAGGAAATTGCCTGAGCTGGATATTCCAACCAGTGACCCCTTGGTCTTAAGTCCTATATGCTACCTACTGCGCTACCTATGAACCCAGCCTATAATTTGGAATACAGTCAAATTAAATAGGACACCTTTTTAGTACTCATGGTAACAAATAATCCTAGCAAGTTTCAAAGAAAGGCAACAAATAATGTGGACTTCAATGTGTAAACAAGAATAATTCATGAAATGGCTCCTTTTCCTTCATCAATGATTTGATTTGTTTCATTTTGATGAGGGCCCAATCCCTTGATTATATAAATGATTCATGCTTCTTTCAAATAAAAGCGATAAAAATGCAGATTTTGTCATGTAAACAAGAAATGAAAACTTCCAACTGCAACTTTTCCCATATTATTTGTCAAATTTCTGCTGTGTAAGCTACTGATGATATAAATAAGCCATGCAGGTTTTACAAAACCTGCAAACAAATGTGGACTTCATTGCATAAAACAAGGAAAAAGTCTAATGTCCAGACTATGGACAGATGATGGAAATCAGGCCATGCCATAAGCTGTCTGTGATTTAGCAAGAGGAGCTTAAGGTAAAAAAACAGGAGAAATTGTTTGTTTTGGGTAAATTTTACTTTTGCTACAATATTTATCAAACTGGCCTTCTGCAGGGTGAAAGATATCTTGAAAAAAAGGCAGATGTAAATGGCCAACTTTCCATCTTTCCAAAGCAACAAGTCACAGTGATAACTTTTTACTAGCATAAGACAATGTTTTAGAGTAGATGAAATTAAAATCACTTGCAGACAACAAAATAAAAGTGAATTCAAAAATTGACTTTTGTCTTTTAAAGGCAGAAAATATTCCTAGATAAGTGGAAAACGCTGATTACCAACGTTTCACCCTTGCCCACAATGTTTTCAAGTGAGTCTTCCTCAGAGTGGTTGAAACTTGGGATTGTGTTGTAAAGGGCTAACCTCTTACTGCACATTACTAGATTTAATGACCCTGAGAAAGAGGCCTTTTGAAAACATCATGGGAAAAGGAGAAAATGCTGGTAACCAGCATTTTCTCCTTTTCCCACAACGTTATCTACCCTATCAAAGATAGGAAATCATAATTTGTGAGACTCTGATTTTGTCGTCTGCAAACACTTTCAACTGGTTAAATCCAAAACTTTGTTGTTTGGTACAGGGCTAAACAAAAGTGTGACTTACCTACTGTACAAGGATAGTATTATGAAGATTAAGATGAGCACACACACAAACACAAATATTGCGAAGGCCACCAGGACCCACCAGTAGCTCTCCCAGCCCTGAGGATAAACACTCTTAGCTGGATCACACGGCTGAAATTAAAAAATAAGATAAAACACTGGGTTTTCCCTAGGATATCCTTGGGCAAGACACTTCATGAGCTCTATCCTAGTGCCAGTGAAAACACATCAATTCGTAAGCTGTCATATTGATATGACCAAAGTTGTGTTTTTTTTGCTTGTTTGTACGGTGGTATGCAGTCTTCAACATCATTTCAGTTACTTAGTATATCGCAGTGGCCAGTGCAGCTATCTGTGCTTTTCTAGAGTTTCTTTTACTAGTTCTTTGCACAAAATTCTTTCAAAGCCACTGGCTGCTTCCCCACATAACCATCATTGAACCAATGATTGGCAGTGAGAGAGAACTGAATCCTGACACAATGACCATCATCAGTCCTTAAAAAGAAATAAGGCTAACATCAGGATTCACACAACTTCCTTTCCAAGTCACTGACTACTTTTCTCACAAGCATCAGAGGTGAGAGGCGAAAAATCACCAGAAAGGAAGTTTGCCTCAACCAGGTATCGAACCTGCAAACCACCAGGTCACGAATCAGATACGCTAACCACTGTGCTATCTGACTGGGCTGAAACCTAAAAATAGCTTAAGAAACTACAAATTTCATTAACTCTTTACCAAGCAACAAATATTTAGACTTGTCTAAATCAAAGGCATTAGCAGACGATAAATTAAATGAGGCCAAAATGTGAAATTTGTTTTTGATAGCATTTTCTTCTTTCCCGATGTTTTCAAATGGCTTCTGCCTTAGGGTCTTGAAAAGTCAGGACTGTGTGGTTAAGGGTTAAGGAAATACCATTAAAAGAATTATTTTTTCCTCATTTGTGGATAGTTTGCTAGCTGTTGCCTAACTTTACTCACTGGAAAAAAATATTTAAAGTATGGTTTGGTTATTAACCCTTTACCAAACAATCCCTGGTTTTTACGACCCAGAGGAAGAAGCCTTCTGAAAACATTGTGGGAAAAGGAGAAAATGCTGGTAACCAGCATTTTCTCCTTTTCCCACAATGTTTTCTACTCTTCTATAGTCAAGTTTCAATTTTTGAGTCATTTTTATTTTGTCGTCTGCAAATTCTTTCAATTTGGACAAGGCTAAAATTTTGTCGTTTGGTAAAGGGTCAATGTATGAATATCCATCTTTAACTCTTTACCAAACAATCCAAATTTTTAACCACCCTGGACTTTTGAAAACACTATGCAAAAAGGAGAAATTCTCCTTTTACCACAATGTTTTCTACCCCATCAAAGAGAAGTTCCATCAATAGAGTCAGATTTACATTTCAATTCGGACTATTCGATACTTTTGTTGTTTGGTAAAGAGTTTACAGACAACCAAATTTAATACAAGTCCAAACAGAAAGCATCTGTTGATAACAAATTAAATGTGTCTAGGATGGTTGGTTTTGTCTCTTGAAGGATAGAAAACATTGTTGGAAATGAAGCACTCTGAAATGTTCCATCTTTGGGTTGTGAAAACACAGGATTGTCTGGTAAGTGATTTAATATAAAATTTGTGAATATCTTTACATACCCCTGGGTCAGTGGCACCATATTCGCTTAGAATGAAGTTGACAGCAGCCTGTTGCTCCAAGAAACTAATAGACGTTTGGCTGTTAAAAATTACATCATTTTGTACCACTACTAAGCAAACATCTGTCCTGGAAAGAACAACGGTTTATCACATTACCTCCCTTGTTTTCGGTGTACATATATAGCTAACACGAATCTTCTTTGTTGTATTGGAGTTTAACACCCTTTTAACAGCATAGCTCATATCACAGCAGTCAGTGCACCCATGCATGTGTCTTGGCTTTCTCACACTAGTACTTACACAACTTTCTTTCAAAGCCACTGACTACTTTTCTCACATGCATCAGAGGTGAGAGGCATAAAATCACCGGAAAGAAGGTTTGCCTCAACTGGGTATCAAACCCGCATCACCAGGTCACAATTCAGATACTCTAACCACTGAACCAAAATGCTAACCACATTTTTGGAATATGCACACAGAGCACATTAAAGAACCAGGCGTAAATAAGGATGGATTTTGTCCAGTATATTGCAGCACTTTCCCTCTTAACATAACTAACAGCCCTCTTAGCCCTTTGAGGAAGTCTCCTAAATGGGCAACTGGTGGAGACAATAAATAAACAACAATCAGTCAGTCTTAGGTATATCATAAAACATATTCTCTTACCTGTCAAACTGTGGATCTTCTTCATTATTTATGACATGGTATGAAATCTTAGTTACTTCATAAAATACTCCTTCTTGTAATGCATTCAATCTCCTATAATATAAATTTAAAAATATTCATTGCAACACATCTAACACGACTGGATGTCATTTTCAAATGAAAAAAATAAACTTTGGCCCTGTATCAAACAATCCAGAGTTTAATTATTCACTGCATTAACAAAATTCAGTCCAAATTGAAAGCATTTGCAGATAACAATTTAAATGTAGCTCAAATGATGGAATTCACTACGTAAGGGTAGAGAACATTGTGTGAAAAGCAGAAAATGCTGATTACTAGCATTTTTTCCTTTTCTCACATTTTTTTCAAAAAGCTTCTTCCTTAGATTAGTTAAAAACTGAAAATTGTGTGGTAAAGGGTTAAAAAACCCTAAAGAAAAAAGCATAGATTAAAACATCATGCATTCTATTCTTTTCCCAAAATGTTTCCTACCCTGTCGTAGACAATTCTCATAATTTGAGCTATATTTTTCATCTACAAGACAAGTGTGTTTTGATACAGACAAGTCTAAAATTTTGTTGTCTGGTAAATGCTTTAGATGAGCGTTATAAGACCTTCATGACCAAATATACAATCATGTGTTTTTACTCTTGAGTAAATGACAAAAAAGGAGTCTCGCCAAAATTGAAGCATTTACAGATGATAATATACACTGCCCTCCAAAAGTTCCTTCACACAACCTTTTTTCACTATTTTTTCTTAATATTTTTATTTTGGAAATTGATAAAGATGTTTTAACGGTTAAAATACGAATTGACATGATCTTGCTACCTTTTTTAGTCATAATACCTCCCTTTTTAAAATACTTTAACTTTAGCAAGACGGTCAAAATTAATCAGCATTTTGTTTTGGTGATCAAACCATTGCAATGCGTTGTCTGTTCAATAAAACATTTAATTTGACATTTTTTGAAACTTACATGAAATAAAATAGTTTTTTGGCCATAAAGGAAAGATCAACAAGGGTCCTAACCACGTCATCATGTTAGCATTAACTGAAGAACAGCCAGTCACCATCAAGATTCTTTGTGATCAAGGCGTCAACCTCAAAGACATTGCCATTCATCTTGGTTGTTCAAGTTTAGTGTTCTTTTGTTCTACCTAATGCATTTTCGTTGATGTGAAGTCTTTGCAATGCGATTTGCCAAGTTTTTTTTTCCTTGGTTTTGCTTAGCAATTTGTTTTCTGTCTTGCAGGCATTCTTACAACAACCAAGGTAGCCATGCTGATCTGCCCAGATCTGGTAGACCCAGAGTGTCCAGCACTCGTTATAACTGTCTTTTTGTATGAGAGTCATTACACAATAGGCGGTTGACTGTTCCAGATCTTACAGCATCATGGAACCAAGCTGATGTAGTTGCCTCTACTTCAACTGTTCAAGGGCGACTTGAGGATGTTGGTTTGCCTGGGCATGTTGCCCAGAAAAAGCCTATGCTGACCTAAAGGCACAGAAATCTTAGACTGACATTTGCCAAACAACACTCAGTGTGGACATGGGCTGATTGGTCAAAAGTTCTGTGGACTGATGAGTGGTGGTTCACAATGTTCATCATCCTTAAGTCGCCTATGAACTGTTGAAGTAGAGGCAATTACACCAGTTTGGTTCCATGATGCTGTAAGATCTAGAACAGTCAACCGCCTATTGTGCTTGTACATGAAAACGGTTATCACGAGTGCTGGACACTCTGGGTCTACCAGATCTGGGCAGATCAGCATGGCTACCTTTGGTTGTGTAAGAATGCCTGCAAGACAGAAAACAAATTGCTAGAGTATTAACTTTTCATAATTACTTAGTAATTCACGAATGATTTTAATTGATAGTAATGTAGGTACTTAACTATTTATATGATAGGTCCATATCCTGGTGTCAAAGAAAAATCAATGTTGTTATTATTGCCATAATCCAGCATACATGTTTATCGGGAATTCCCCGGTGTTTTCTCAAAAATGCCTCCAGTAGCTTCCAGGCGTACTCGATTCTTCTGTTATGGTATATAAGGGCCCAAACACCGAAAAGTTAGTAGAAGGTGAAAAGTTGTTTGATGTTTTCGACTGAAGTTTTGAAAGGATTTAAAGATTCTACTTGGCATCACCATTAACTCATAAGCTGTCATCGTTGGATTCTCAGCTTTTTGGAGTTCTATTGAGATCAGGAATTTTATGTGTCCTTTGTGACTTTCTCGGATTCAGGATTAATGCAACTGTACTATTTTAGGACAGTTTGAATCGTTTAGACTTTGTGAACTGTAAGTAGGAACTTATATTATAATTTGTGTTGTAAATTACTGTGTTTTGAATTATTAAATTTTAAAACATAGTGGAACTCTTCTGTTCTTTTTGAATCCATAACAACATCATTTAAGCCATAGCCATTCAGAATCCAAGACACCGTAATAATTCAGCAACTCAAAGCAGAGACTGAGTTTGTGAAAAATCATACCCAATCATCTCATTTACATCTGCTTCTACACCGCTGTCTGCAGGTCTGTTTATGACCACACGAATGACATCATTGGGGTCTGCCACATACACCTATATTGGAGATGAGAAAGGTTTAAAAGCCAACAAATGTTAGATGCTTTATCAAATACTAATAGCCCTTTACCAAACAATCCTGTGTTTTCATGACATTGAGGAAGAGACCCTTTAAAAACCTTGTTGGGAAAGTAGAAAATGCTGGTAACTAGCATGTTCTCCTTTTCTAACAATGTTTTCTACCCTTTCATAGACAAATTCTGTCATTTCAGGCATATGTATTTGTTGTCTATAAATGCTTTCAATATAGATTAAATGTCTGGGTGGGCAACTGTCCAAAGTTCTGTAATAACTACTTGCCAAATTGCAAGTCATAATTATATGAAAATATAATGGTTGTATGGTTAATTGTATGGTGTTTAAAACCGATTTCAACATTATTTCAGTTATACTGCCGTGGCCACTGCACCTATCCATGCTTTCAATGAGTTTCTTTTACCAGTACTCTGCACAACATTCTTTCCAAGCCACATCATCAAAACAATAGTCAGCCGTGATACAGGAATAAATCCTGTCGCAATAACTATCACCAATCCTCAGAAAGAAATTGGCCAGTCCATGGATCAAGTCAGCGACCCATGTACTCAAGTCCTGTACGCTACCAACTGAGCTACTAGGGCTTGGCATGAAAACATGAAAGTCCTGTGAAATTTGTATATATAGGGTACATGTAAGATTTCAAAGAATAAGACCAACTCACTACTTTGACAGGGGTGTACCTCTTGAACAAAAAAGTAGTTCCGAAGAAGCTTTCATATGACCACTTGATTTTAAGAAAAACGAATATAAAAATCCGAGCTTTGCCACAATCATCAATTATGACAGTCGGATTTACAAAAAAAATGTGTGTCAGACATATGGGAGAAGACAGGGGTAGGACTACATAGTTTTGAATTATGACATGACATAATCCTTCTATAACATCACATGTTAATTATGTCAATCATGTATATGATAAATGACAAATGAGCCATGTATCTGCAAAAAGTATCAACCCATGTCAGCCTGCGCAGTTCGCGCAGCTGACCTGGGTTGAAACTTTTTGTTTTTTGTCAGTTGTGCCCAAAGAACAGTCTACCTCAAGACTCAGCTAGTTGTTAGACAAAATGGATTTCATAGACCCACAATGAAATGATGACTTGCTTATACTGATTATACTGATCACTTGGTATAGTGCATCACAGAGTTACATTAAAACCCTCTACTGCACAATGCCGATTTTAACGACCCTGGAAAAGAAGCCTTTTGAAAACATTGTATGAAAAGGAGAAAATGCTGGTAAACAGCATTTTCTCCTTTTCCCACAATATTTTCTACCCAATCAAAGAAAGATTGGTCCATTTGAGCCACACTGAAAGTGTCGTCTGCAAATGCTTTCAATTTGGACAAGGCTAAAATTTTGTCGTCTGGTTAAGGGTTATAGCCCTCTTTTGCCAGAGTACAGCTCAAACACTTATTTGTAATGGGTATATGACTCTGTTAGCCTGGGCAATGGTGTGAACAAAGAACTAAATGATCTGGGACTGTTTTCACCAATCATTCTTACTTTGATTCTAAATTTATTCTAAATTTTATTTCTAGATTTAGAAAGTACTACAACTTTTAATTGGTTAAAACACTTAGTTACTCTTTACCAAATGATAAAGTTTTAGACTGGTCCAAATTGAAAGCACTTGCAGACGAAAAAATAAAAGTAACTCAAAAATTGAAATTTGTTTCCAGCAGGGTAGAAAACATTGTGGGAAAAGGAGAAAATGCTGGTTACCAGCATTTTCTCCTTTCCCCACAATGTTTTCAAAAGGCTTCTATCTCAGGATCGTAAAAGACAGGGATTGTTTGGTAAAGGGCTAAGTCAATAAAAACATGTTTTACTCTCAAATTTAGAAAATCTTGAGAATAAGACTATAGATATTTTTAAGAATGATTGGTGAATGCTAACCCAACAAGTAATTTCGTTGAAATGATATCCCCCGCTGAAAAAGTTACTTGACTGCATAACTTAAAATTGCTCCCAGTTGGCATATTTTCATCGAATCAAAAAAAAAAAAAAAAAAACTATATCGGTGGAATGGATTATTGTACACAAACATAAAGTTTCATGAAATTCCGCCCAATGGTATTGGAGATATTCTCCCGGACGGACACACGGACAGACCGACGGAAGGACGGACAACGTTAAAACTATATCCCTCTGCCTTCCGCAGGGGATAAAAAGCAAAAAAGCAATACCGTTTGTGTCTGTATATCTGTGAAATTATTCTGCCTTTCAAGGTCTTCTGCTTTAACAGTAATTTCAAAACTGCCTCCAGCGAAAGAACTATAGTCACTTATGCTAGTTGATATACTTCCATCACCCCTGCTAATCACAAAGGTATGGGGTTGTGCAATTTTTGGGGTACCTGCTTTACTGTACTCTATGCTCTCTATGGAGTAGCCTATTCGGTTATTTGGATAAATATCTATATCTGTAGCTTCTGCTACAGAAATATCTCCAAGACGATTTGGTAAAATTACTGGAAAAAAAAAAGACAATTTTATAGATCTACTAAGATTTCTAAACATATGCCCCTTATTCAGTTCATTGTAAATAACGAAAAAATTTTCCCTGAAAGTTGCCAGGTTATTCTATTGTTTGTTTACATTTTACCTGATTTTAAAATTCATTTTTTTGCCAGCTACTAATACTTGGACTGACCACATATGAACAGATTGTTATGTTCACGATATTTTCCATGCTTTTAAAAGGCATGATTCAAATTTAGATACATTTTAACACCTGCATTGCTTTTTGGCTGCTACTGGGCCTTTAACCCTGTACCACACAATCAGACTTTTAACGGACCTGTTTGATTGACTGATTGAATGGTGTTTTACGCTGCTTTCGACATTATATCAGTCATATTACGGCGACAGCTCACATATTCATGTTGTCCTGTGCTTTACCAGTAGTAGGCTTGGGCTCTGAAGTGTCTTACCCAAGGACACTCCTACAAAAGACCCAGTGGATCCAATGCTGCTCGAACCCGGGGCCTCCAGGTTACGAGTCCCACACTTTACCACTAAGCCACTTAGGACCCCAACAACACTGGAGAATAGAGCTATTGGAAACATTGTAGGTAAAGGAGGAAATGCTCAGGCAACCATTACTTTCTCCTTTTCCCACATTGTATTCTGACATTTCAAGCCTTTAACCTTTTACCAAACAATCCTGTGTTTAATGACCCTTCACAAAGTCTTTAGAAAAAGGAGAAAATGGAGGTAAACAGCAGTGATTTCTACTGTTTCACAAACAAATTGTATCATTCTGTCAATTAACTTTTATTTGTCATCTGCAAATGCTTTCAACATGGAGTCATTTCGAGTTTTTTCATCTGGTACAGGGTTAACTCCTTACCACACAATCCCGACTTTTAACGACCCTGAGACAGAAGCCTTTTGAAAACATTGTAGGAAAAGGAAAAAATGCTGGTAAACAGCATTTTCTCCTTTTCCCACAATGTTTTCTACCCTTCTCAAAACAATTTTCAATTTTTGAGCCATATCTATTTTGTCGTCTGCAAATGCTTTGAATTTGGACTGGTCTACAATTTTGTCATTTGGTAAACAGTTAACTCCTTACCACACAACAAAATTTAGACTTGTCCAAATCGAAAGCATTTAAACATAAACTATATCAACATAGCTACAAAGATGATTTCTGTCTTTGAAATAATAGAAAACAATGTGGGAAAGGAGAAAATGCTGGTTTTCAGCATTTTCTCCCTTTCCCACGATGTTTTCAAAAGCCTACTTCGTCAAAGTTAGTAAAACTTGGCATTGTGTAGTAAAGTGTCAACTAATAAATCAAGTGTTTTAATGACTCTGAGCTGTTGAGGTTTTGAAAATATTCTGGGCCCAGTTTCATGAAAAAATTTAAGTCTCTTACTTATTCTACTCAAATCTACTAATTGTCCAAGGTTCTGACTTAAGGTGAGTTCATTATATGAAATGCATTTCAGTAACATAAACAGACTGTAGTAACATTCTAAAACCCTGAGTTGGCATTATGTTTAAGACTCAACCAAGCAAAATAAATGGACCTAAGTTAACTGACAGATTTAAGTCCATTATTTTGCCAAGCTGAGTCTGAAATGTTGTGTCAAACAATGAACAAGAGTGTTAATGTTAGTGAAATGCCTCTAGAATGACAAACTCAACTTTAGTCAGAAAAGACTGTTTGCAGATTTGAGTAAAATAAGAGACTTAAATTTTTACCACAATTTTCTCCTTTTCCCACAATGTTTTCTACTCTTTCAAAAACAAACCTGGTTGTAATAGCCACATTATATTTTGTTTCCTGCAATTTTCTTTATCTTTATGCATGTCTAAAATCTCATCCCCTGACAAGGTGAATTTTTTTTAGATTCTTCAATATCAAAGCATGTGCAGACAACAAATCAAATGAAAGATACATCTTTGAAAGTATAAATAACATTGCTGAAGAAGGAGAAAATGCTGGTTACCAGCATTTTCTCCTTCTCCTTCAATGTTTTTAAAAGTCTTCTTCTTCAAGATAGTTGAAACATGGGATTGATTGGTTAGGGCTACCAAAAACCTACCTGTCTTCACAAGCCGCTCCGTGAACTGAGGACCATTATCATTGGCATCCAGCACAATGACCTTAAGAACCAATACATCATGCTCAGAGTTACTGTCTGTAGTTCCCCTCTTTCTGCGACCCGCATTTCCCTTTAGCGCTTTGATACATAGCATGTATTCAGGTACTGTGTCCCGATCCAGACTAATACGTGTCAGGATAACACCAGTAATAGGGTTCAGCTCAAAAACATTTCCAAACAGTTCGTCTTGATTTTGACCTGCAATATAAGACTCTGATTTAACCCTTTACAAAACAATACCGACTTATAACGACCCAGGGAAAGAAGGCTTTTAAAAACATTTCTGGAAATGGAGAAAATGCTGGTAACCAGCATTTTCTCCTCTTCCCACAATGTTTGCTACTCTATCAAAGAAAAATTGCACCATTTGAGCCACACTGAAATTGTGGTCTGTAAATGCTTTCATTTTGGACAAAGCTTAAATTTTGCATTTTGGACTGGTTCAAATCCAAACAATTTGCAGATGACAAATTAAATGTGACTAAGAAACTGAAATTCTTCTTTTGAAGGGTAAAAAGCATTGTGGGTAAGGAAGAAAATGATGGTTACCACAATGTTTTCTACCTTATGAATGTAAGAAATTGTCATTTTAGCAACAATTAATCTGTCATCTGCAATTGCTTTCAATTTGGACCAGTCTAACATTTTGTTGTCTGGTAAAGACTAAAATGTTTTTGATGATTTTGTAAGGGAAGAAGTTTTGTAGAGGATGACAAACAAGCTGGACTAAAGGCTTTTCCCTGCGATCAAGGCAGTGTTAAGAGGTGTACGATTTGAGGATGCTAGTGAAGTCCACTTGTGTAAACAAACCATTGTTTTGTCAAACAACCTTAGGTGGTGCAATGATACAAATAATAATGAATTACAAAGACACAGAAAATGTATTCGATTCCAGGAAGGTTGAAAAGTGTGATTAAATCTTTGACTGTCACAATAACCTTTGATGTACCCTTGTGTGCTTCGTGTCAATGTTACTTCTTTATAGTTAGGTGCTGTAAATTTTTTATTGTTGAGTATTTTTACATAAAATTTATGTATCTTAGAAAAAAACCATCAACCTTCAAAGATATACTTGAAATACACAATCACAGATTAATGTTGCTATTTCCTAGCAACAGTCTACAAACTTCCCAATCAACCCATGTACATCAGCTGAGACAGAAGCACCATTGTTTGATTACACCGAATAGCCCAAGTGGTAGAGCATGACACTTGTGCAAGACAAGTTTCTGGCCACTTCAGGGTTTGGGTTCAATTCCCATGGCTGGCTATCTGAAATTACGTATAGTCTTTAGAATGAGATGTTACACCTGGGTCCCATGTGATAGTGCTATACACATAGCACATTAAAGAACCTGGTATAATTTAGAGCAACTTTTGTCCTGTACCTTACAATTTGTCTTGTAACATAACTGACAGCCTTCTGGGGCATGGGTAAAGGGTTGCTTAACCCTTTAACACAAAAGCAAGACATTCACCGACCCTTTGGAAAAGGCATTTTGAAAACATTGTGTAAAGAAGAAACAAGAGCACCCAATGTGCCTATGCTAGTCTGCGCTTGTTTGATTTTCAGTGAAAATTCTAAGTCAAAAAAAGGGCATAACTGTATTAAAAATACTTTGATGTTTACCTGCTTTCGATGGTTAACAACATGTCCAAGTTTGAAGTAAATACCTTCAGTAAAAACAGAGATATTATAAAATGTCAGAGTGTCTGCACAACAACGCAGACAATTGTGACGCAATGACGACAATGCCAGGGCTATGACAATATCTCAACTTTTTGGTTACCATCATTTCTCCTTTTCCACAATTTTTACTACCCTTCCAAATGTAAATTTATATTTTTGAGTCATAATTATGTTGTCATCTGAGAGAGCTTTCAATTTGGGTAAAACTTAAATTTTGTTGTTTGGTATAGGATTAGATAAACAAATATGAATCATTTCTGTTGAGATGTCAGCTCCCTCAGTCTGTTGGTCTGTACTGTGAGCTCAAGCTAGGCCTCTTTTGCCATATTTGTCTGGCTTGTCACTTTTTCTAAACGTTGTGAATGGCTATAAATATGAGCCGTACTCTGTGAAAAGGGTGCTTAATTCATCTGCAAAAAGTATCAACCAGGTCAGCCTGTGCAGGCTGACCTGGGCCGAAACTTTTTGCTACCTGTATGTCATAGGACCAGTCTACCACATGATTCAATCAGTTGCTAAACAAAATAGAATTTATGGGTTCATATTTATGTAATGACTTGTTTGGTATAATGCATCTCGGAGATGCATTAAACCCCCTTTTGCCAGAGCATGACTCATAAAGTACCACTAAGTCTGGATAGACAGGCCCAAGTAAATTGGTAGAACAGGTATTTGATAAACTACCCATGTATGACTAGAACTAGGCCATGCTCTAGCAAAAAGGGGCTTAATGCAATATCCTGGTGCATTATACCATGCAGGTCATCACAAAGCTATGGATCCTTTAAATTCATTTAGCCTAACAACTGTCTGAATCACGAGGTAGAATGGTCCTTTGACATGCACAGAATTGACCAACAGCTAAAGGTTTCAGCCCAGGTGAGCCTGTCCAGACTGTGCAGGCTGACCTGATAGGATACTTTTTGCAGATGCTTTAACCCTTTACCAAACGACAAAATGTTAGACTGATCCAAATTGAAAGTAGTCGCAGATGACAATTTTAATGTGGCTCAAATGTAAAAAAATTGTATCAGAAAGGGTAGAAAATATTGTGGGAAAAGGAGCAAATGCTGGTTACCAGCATTTTCTCCTTTTCCCACAATGTTTTCAAAAGGCTTTCTTCTTCAGGGTCGTTAAAACTCGGGATTGTGTGGTAAAGAGTTAAGCACTCTTTTCACAGAGCATGGTTCATTACCAAATTTGGTGACTTTAAATGGTTCAGTGAGTAATTTTGGGAAAATCCTGTGTATGAGACTACACAATATGCTTGTACTTTAGATTAAAAACCTCAAATCTTGTAACCCATCCTACCGTATGCTTTTCACCACTTCACAGTGAATGAGCCCATTGTTTAACCCCTTACCAAACAATCACGACTTTTATCTACACCAAAGAAGAAGGCTTTTGAAAACATTGTTGGAAAAGGAGAAAATGCTGGTAATCAGCATTTTCTCCTTTTCCCACAATATTTTCCACCCTTTCAAAACAACTCCCAACCATTTCAGTTATATCACGGCGGCCAGTGTACCTATCCATGGTTTCCCAGAGTCTCTTTTACCAGTACTCCGCACAATTTTCTTTCCAAGCCACTGGCTGCTTTCCCACATAATCATCGTTGAAACAATGGTCAGCTGAAGGAGAAGAATGAATCCTGTCCTAATGACTACCATCAATCTTCGGAAACAAATTGGCCGAGACAGGGACTGAACCCATGCCCCCCTGTTCTCAAGTCCTGCTCGCTACTGACTGAGCTACCGGGGCTCAGTGCTTTCAATTTGGACAAATTGACAATTTTGTTGTTTGGTTAAGAGTTAAAGTACATCAATGTTTTAATGTTTAGTTGTTTATCTATGGTAGTAACACTTACAAAGTGCAAATAAAACTGACTCTGGTTGGGGAGTGTAAGACTCATAGGTAATGTTGTTGTTAGGTGGCTCATCATCATCACAAGCAACCACTGTGTAAACAAATCCTTGTGCTGGTCTAGCCTCCATCACTTCTGTTATGACTGGTATTGGGTACTATAAAGATTAAAAACTAACATGACATTTTGTTTCCTTGTTAAACGTGTACCACACAATCCTGTGTTTTAATGACCATAGAGAAAAGGCCTTTTGAAAACATAGTGGGAATAGGAGAAAATGCTGGTAACCAGCATTTTCTCCTTTTCCAACAATGTTTTCTACACTATCAAAGGCATATTCCATCATCTGAGCCACATTTACATTGTCGTCTGCAAATGCTTTCAATTTAGGCAGGTCTATGTTTTTGTCGTTTGGTATAGGGTTAACAATCCTGGAAACAATGTTGGAAAAAGGAGAAAGTGCTGCTAACCAGTATTTTCTCTTTTCCCAACAAGGCTTTCTACTCTATCAAAGACAAATTCCAACATTTAACCCTTTACCACACAATCCCGAGTTTTAACGACCCTGAAAAAGAAGACTTTTGAAAACATTATGGGAAAAGGAGAAAATGCTGGTTATCAGCATTTTCTCCTTTTCCCACAATGTTTTCTATTCTATCAAAGACAAATTTAATCATTTGAGCAACATTTAAATTGTCATCGGCAAATGCTTTCAATTTGGACAAGTCTACATTTTTGTTGTGTGGTAAAGAGTTAAGCCAAATCAAACTGTCATCTGCAAATGCTATCAGATTGGACTGTTCTAAAATTTCAGTTAATTCTATGGTGAGGTCAGTTTGAAGCATAAACCTTTTACCACACAGTTCTGCTGCTGTAAAGATTGTGGGAAAAGGAGAAAATGCTGGTCACCCATAATGTTTTCTATCCTTCTCATAACAAATTTCAACTTTTGAGTCACATTTATTTCGTCTGCAAATGGCTTCAACTTGGACTAGTCTAAAATTTGTTGTGTGGTACTGAAGATTAGACCTGTCTGCTATGATGCATCACTGTCCTTTACAGGATAAATAGCAGGTACCAAGTAGCATTTTATTGAGTATAGTTAAACGTTCATTGGAAGCCGCTCGAAAGCGGCTTCCAGTAGGAATTTACCTAAACTATTTACCATGTAGATGATCAGTAATTATTCAATGAATGAATGAATGTTGTTTTATGGCGCATCGACAGCTTTGGTCATTTAGCGCGCACATCTGTGTTAAAAGATAGTAAAAGTGAGATTTTAAAGTGAAAAAAGTTTGAATATATTTATAATAGTAAAAGAGTTGAGTTAAGCAGAATTATGTGTGATCTTAATAAGTATAAAGGACATTAATGAGTGACAGGGCAATCCCTATCAACTCAAAAGGTTTAAATGACAGAGTTAAGAATGTGATAGCCTCCAATGGGATCAGTATACTCCCATTAAGGAGGTCCGTGTCCAATGAGATAAGATGTCCCCAAGAGGGCTAATCCTCCCATTAAGGAGATGCAAACTACATATTAAAGGAATAAAGAATGTTGTAAAAAGATGAGTAAGAAACTCAAGTGTAAATATCACAGTTTATTGTAAATGCCAATCTCCTTTATGAAAGCGATAATAGATTCAACACTGACAGAATCAAAAAGATTCTTTAAACTATCGACGTTGAAATATTTTGAACGAACTGGCTGAAAGTCAATGCAATCTAGTAGGATATGTTTTGTAGAAAAGGATGCATTGCATGGAATACATTCAGGGGCATCGTCTCTGGTCAAGAGCCAGGAATGTGTGATGCGTGAATGGCCAATTCGAAGTCGTGCAATTATCACTTCTTCTCGACGAACGGACCTGTATACGGGGTACCATTCACCAAGGGACGGTTTAACTGAATGCAGTTTATTGAAAACATCAGCATCCCACTGGGATTGCCAAGAAGATTGGATATGTGTTAAAACGGAGGATTTAAAATCAGTGTGTGGAACTTTAAAATCTGAAATGGGAAGGTTAAGTGCAGATTTAGCAGACCTATCGGCATTTTCATTGCCTTTGATGCCTACATGACTTGGAAGCCAGCAGAACACCAATTTATTCAAAGAAGAAATTTGTGAGATCCTTTCGAGTAAATTACAGATTAAGGGATTCTCAAGGCGTTGATTTGAAAGGGCTTGTAATGTTGACAAAGAGTCCGAAAAGATAATGAAACGGTTGGAATTAGAACTTTCAGCTAGATTAAGGGCAAGATCAATTGCTTTAATTTCAGCTGAGAAAATAGAGGAGTTGTTTGGAAGGCGGCACTTTAAGCTCCTTTTTCCATAAACAGCGGCAGCTGCTACAGAATTTCCTTCTTTGGATCCATCTGTATAGATTGGTTTGAAGGAAAAATAATGCTCCTTTATCTCGTTGTATCTAGCATGAAACACAGTTCTATCCGTGACAGACTTTTTGTCAGATGCAAGGTCAAATCTGAATTCTGCACTATTTAGTGTCCATGGAGGGATTTCAGAGATTTTATAGTCGGCAATAGACTCAGTGTCTATGCCAAGGTTATCTACAATGGGCTCCATGCGGATACCAAATGGAGGAATATCATTTGGTTTCCTTTCAAAAAGATGTTTATATTGAGGTTTAAAAACAATGTTATGAGTTGGATTAAAACGATTGGACTTCAGTTTTAAAAGATATTGAAGCGAGAGTTTTTCCCTCCTGTAAGAAAGAGAAGGTTCATTAGCCTCAACATAGAGACTATTGACGGGAGAAGTTCTGAAAGCTCCAAGTACAAGACGCAGACCTTCGTGGTGTATAGAATCGAGAATTTTCAGGTAAGATTTACGGGCAGATCCGTATACAATAGATCCATAGTCTAATTTGGAGCGAACTAAAGACCGATAAAGCCGCAAGAGGACTTTACGGTCTGCTCCCCATTCAGAATGGGCCACAACCTTAAGAAGATTAAGAGCCTTCTTGCACTTCTTTTTAAGTGCAGTGATGTGAGGAAGGAAGGAAAGCTTTCTGTCAAAGATGACTCCAAGAAATTTAAACTCAGAAACGACTTCAATTTTAGTTTTGTCCAAATACAGTTCAGGGTCTGGATGAACACCTCGTAGATTACAGAGGTGCATGCACTTAGTTTTGGACTTTGAGAATTTGAAGCCATTTTCATCAGACCACGTTTGGAGCTTGTTGAGACACTGTTGAAGTTGTCTCTCAATAATATTCATATTTCGAGATCTGAAGCATATAACGAAGTCATCAACATAAAGGGAACAGTCTACACCAGGACAGATAGCTTTAACTATACTGTTTATTTTCACACTGAAAAGTGTAACAGAGAGAATACATCCTTGGGGTACACCCATCTCCTGTTCACGGGCTCCCGAGACAGTATTACCAACTCGGACGCGGAAAAGACGTTCATCCAAGAAGGCTGAAATAAAAAGAGGAAGACGGCCTCGAAGACCAAAGTCATGCAAGTCTTTAAGAATTCCATATTTCCAAGTCGTATCGTAAGCACTTTCAAGGTCGAAAAAGACAGATACTACATGCTGTCTATTAATAAAGGCTTCTCTGACAAAGGTTTCAAAGCGGACAAGATGATCTATGGTGCCACGTTGGCGTCGAAATCCACTCTGTACATCAACGATGAGGTTGTTTTTCTCTAAAAACCAAACAAGCCTGTCATTGACCATACGTTCTAAGGTCTTGCAGAGACAACTTGTAAGAGCTATTGGCCGATAGTTAGCCGGGTCACTAGTATCCTTGCCAGGTTTTGGGATAGGAATGACTAGTGCTTCCCGCCAGGATGAAGGAAAAACACCTGACTGCCAGATATCATTGAAAATATCAAGTAAAACTGAGAGAGAAGTAAAAGGTAAGTGTTTTAAAAACTGGTAATGAACTTTATCTGGGCCAGGAGAAGAATCGTGAGCTTTATTCAGAGCAGATTTTAATTCTTTAAAGGTGAAGAGTTTATTATAATGCTCTGAATTAGAAGAATTGAAATTAAGTTTTTTCTTTTCTTCTCTGGCTTTATTCCTCTGAAACTTTTCAGAATAGTTTGCAGAGGAAGACTTTTTGCAAAAGGTGTCGGCGAGAGCATCAGCTATATTTTGGGGTGATTCCAACGAAGTATTGTTAACTTTAAGGTGACTAAGAGGGCGCTGGCCTTTGCCATTGATCTTTCTGATCATGTCCCAGGTTTTTTTAGTAGTAGTTCTACTATTTAATTTAGAGACATATTGTCTCCAAGCCTTGCGCTTACTTTCTCTAATGGTTCGTCGAGCCTTTGCTCTGGAAATACGGAATAAGTTATGATTTTCTTTGGTAGGCCTGAGGTTAAACTTTCTAAGGGCTTGTTTTCTGTCTCTGACAGCCTGTTTACAATCATCATTGTACCAAGGCTTGTCAGGACGTTTTGGATTTGTCGAGGTCTGAGGGACGGACTGTTTAGTTGCATCAATTAATAGGGAAGTAAAAAGTTTTGCAGGATCATCGCAATCTCCAAATTTGTCATGTGTAATGGTCTGTTCACAGAGGGTTTCAAATTTAATCCAATTGGCTTTGGAAAGCTTCCATTTCTGCGGTCGTACATTGCTGGATGGTTGTGTAGATGAAAAGATAATGGGGAAGTGATCACTTCCACACAAATCCTCAGTCACTTTCCAGGTGAAATTGGGAAGTAAGATTGGGCTGCATAAGGTTAAATCAATGGAAGAGTAAGATCCAGTTGCTGGATGCAAGTAGGTTTTGGACTTGTTATCATTCATGAAAGACAAAGAGTTGTTTGAAATGAAGCTCTCCAACTGTAAACCTCTCTGGTTAGTGTCATCGCA
This sequence comes from Hippopus hippopus, assembly GCA_946811185.2. NCBI lineage: Eukaryota > Metazoa > Mollusca > Bivalvia > Cardiida > Cardiidae > Hippopus > Hippopus hippopus. Next base: position 14,743,897 of record OX328096.1, read on the forward strand.
ACCCCACATAACATTGTGACCATTAAAGTCCCCAGCAAGAATATAGGGGGATGGCAATTGGGAAATGAGATCATTCAGATTGGTCTCATTGATAGGTGTGCTCGGGGGGAGATATAAAGAACACAGTGTAACAGCACTGTGTAAAGATAACCTGATGGCAACAGCTTGCAAGTTTGTATTAAGAGAGATAACTTTATGAGGAATGTTGTTGTTAACAATAATAGAAACACCACCTCTGGCTTTTTCGCCTTCGGTAAAGATTTTATTGTAAATGGAATGATATTTGATAGAGATATCATCCTCCCGTTTAAGGAAGGTTTCTTGCAGACAAACAGCAACTGGTTTGTGATCATTGATTAAAAGGGAAAGTTCATCAAAGTTTGACTTCAGACCTCGACAATTCCATTGGATAATGGTATCCATTGTGCATGAAGAAAGTATAAAAGCTAACGTAAAAAAAGAGGCCGTAAACCAATGCATTTTAAAATAGATTGATTAAGATTTCATTACACTTGTCTCGGGTATGGACGAGTGCCAAGTGTCAGTGTCCTTGTTCCAAGGATCCTTAGAAATCGACCAGATAGAGACTTCCGAATCTGAAGCCTCACCTTCCAGATTCTCAGCATCTGCATCCATGTCCTCTAGCTCCGAAAATCTATTGGAGGTAGGGACAGGATCATTTACTCTGATTGTGATTTCACAAGATTCATGGGTATCTCTGGGTTGTGGTTTCGATTTCGAAGAAGATCTTTTAGGAGATCGGGGTGCATGATTAGATTTGCTCTCTTTAGATGAGACGTTAGATTTAGTTGTAGACTGTGAAGATGGAGGTTGGGGTTTCTTTGGAGGCTGTTGTGAAGGGGGAGATGGCTTTGAAGCTTTTTTCGAAGAGATACTTTGTGAGGAGGTAGATGGTTTTGAAGTTTTTTGTGAAGAGATACTTTGAGAGTCTGTGGATTTTGAGGGTGTAGAAGTTTTGTTTGTTTCAGACGCAGGCTGAGTCTGAGTAGAAGGTGTTGGAATTTGGACATTGGGAATGAGAGCTTTCAGTTCATCAGTCATTTCAGGAAACTTTTGGAGAAGTTTTTTAGCCAACAGTTCGCAGGTTGGACAATGTCCATTTGCAGGCAAAGGAGAAGCAACATTTGCATATGTTGTGCTTTTGCTCAACAAAGCCTGATCAGACCTGCGTTTTTCAACTGTTTTCCTGGCTTCCAAGAAGGTAACATTCTCCTTAAACTTGATTGACAGGATTTCTTTCTCCTCTTTCCAAACTGGACATTCTTTGGAATAGGTAGGATGAGAAGACTTGCAATTGACACAGAGAAGGGGGTTATTGCAAGTCTTTTGGTCATGGTCTTCCCCTTCAAAAGCACATTTGGGACAAACAGGTGTGCTTCTGCAGTTACTTTCATGATGGCCGTACCGTTGGCATCTGTAACAGCGCAACGGATTAGGCACATAAACATCGACCTTGACCGATTGAAATCCAACTTTAACTGAAGTAGGGAGAGTTGGCGTAGAGAATGTTAAGATATAGGTATGTGTATCTCTACGAATGCCATTTCTGAGAACTGAAATTCTTTTCACATCAGACACAGCCTGGCTTTTGAGGTTTGATTTGATTTCCTCCAAAGAGTCACAGAAGCTTAATTCTTTGCATCTAATGACCCCCTTGGAGGTATTAAGGGTCTTGTGAGGAAAGATTTTGACATCAAGATTGAAAAGTTTCTTGTGTCCAAGCAGGTTTCTAACTTGTTGTTGCGAGAAGCACTCAACAAGCAAGGTTTCATTTTTAAGTTTTTTAACAGATTTTGGTGTGCCTAAGATTGATGAGATAGATTTTTCAATGATAAAAGGTGAGAGTTTTGTTACTGGTTTAGAAGAGTCAACTGATTCAATAACTAAAAAGCGAGCAAAAGTTGTTGAAGGTCTTGAGTATTCTGATTCAGAATCTGAGTCAGAGAGTACACGCTTGGCCTTTTTTTGAGAAGCCATAGTTGTTGTTGAATATTCATCACCGATGCTCCCCACCCGCCTCGGAGCCCAACAAGGGGACATGATCCGGGGAAACCTAACTCAGATCATGACAAGGATACATCGGTGATATACTCGAAGCGAAAGGGCTAGACCGGACAAATGTAGGCCCGCAGAATGTCATACCAAGCATAGACTGTCTTTGGGCATTTACAAGTGTCAATCAAACACCAGGCTTTCACCCGATTAGCCCATGAGCCACCGCCTTCTAGGGTATTGACATACAGCAACTGATGACAGAGAAATAATGTATCTGTGTATGTATGTGTAAAAGAAAACAGTCAGAGAAACACCCTAGGGCTCGGCATGACCAGCCGATTGATCAGGACGGGCCTTCCTGACCCCTCGTTTAGTTCAGTTCAAGGCCAAAGTGGTGTGTTGCAAAAACAGAGCTATCAAAGGGCCATACTCTGAATCCACTCAACCACCAGGATCCCGCCATCGAACGACACGAGTTGCAGCCCACGGCAAACAGGCAGGCACAGTGGGGGGGTCTTACCCCTGCTGTAGTGCGACAGCTGAGCTATTTCTATCCCCCCGCCCAGCTGGGGGTTAGTAATTATTCAATTAGTCATTATTTTTGTAAAATTTCTAATAATGTTGTGTTGTTGTGACGGAATTACTCCACAAGACTCTTTCTTAAATATTCCAACAGACCTACATGAAATTCAAGCCTGGTTTTCTTGCAATATATAGTTCATTCCCAAATAACAATAAAAAATACAGAAAGATAAACATCCTTTAATTGGATAGTCCCCCGAAGTTTTCAAACATATAGGATTCCTTCTATTTTCCCAAACGAAGTTGTTATGCTTTCCGTTTATCACAAGCTTTCCCACCTCTCAATGGTTTTCGTATTTGTCTACTTTTTTATAAAACAAAATAATGATGATTATGATATAGAGAGCATCTTAGAATATGATAATCAGAAGCAATTTTATGTACAAGTTTTTCGTCCAAATTTTAATCTGTAAAGGATAAAACGGCAGTTAACCTTTGATCAAGGTATAGACTGGTTACCTCCCTAGACAAGAAGCGTCTACGTCAGCTATTTATAGAATACTTGCAGAAAGATAACCCTTTTTCTTCTCTTCATCGACACTTTAGCCAAATGGATTTTTGTTACACGGAACATCTACCATATGAGACCTGTGAAATTTAGCATTTACTGTATTGTGTGTCGAAGCTGTTATGATCAGACTGTACGTGCTGTACGGTATGGTCCTGATCTACAAAACCCATGAAACATGACGTATGGATCGTGATGTACATTGACTACAGTAATTGTCATGGTGGTGCCTGGTGCTCTAAGGGTTGAAGCTGCTCGGAAATAGATGAAGATCAGACAACACATAGCCCGTGTAATATTTTTTTAATATTCTATAAGATATTTCGTAAACATAAGAAAAAATATTGTTTGTTCCTATGCAAAAAATGTTTAGTAAACGAAATATGTATAGTAATAGTTATTATGTTGTGGTTGAATAGATCCAGATCTTTAAAGACGTAAAAACTGGGGGTTTTTTGTGCGTGTGTGTGGCTGCCATTCAGGAATAATAGAAACGTGGTTTGTGCCAACTGTACAGACTATGATCAGAATAATTTTGGAGATGCCATGCAAAAGTTTTTTTGTTTCTACAGTAGAAACGTAAAGATTCACTGTGTTACAAGCATGCTAAGATACTTTTTGACAAGCAAGAAGATCATCTTTTAGAAAAAGTTAACTTTTTTTTTTGAAAAATGAAACACAAAGAAGAGATCACTGATAAAAATTGTAAATACATGTAAACAACATATGTGAATAACAATCTTAATATCACTTTGAATAATTGGTAACTTAAATAATTCCGTAGTATTGCCTTTGATGCCGCTACAGAAGTTTCCTTTCTAAAACCATTTGATAAATGGAAAATGGTGTATTTGAATGCACAATTTCTCCATTTTCAAATTTCGAGTAGAAACTTAAAAATTCTGATGCTTTTACGTTTTTTTTTTTTTTCAATATAATAACAAGATTATTTAAGATTCCTCTCTAAACTTATTCTTTTTATTTTTTTATAGAATTAGAATACATGTACATATTATTTTCTTTTTCTTTTTTCCTTGCATTTTAGTACCATTTGTCATGATTTTCCGTTGGTGGGGGGTGGGGGTAAAAACAGATACAAAAAATGTAATCACAATTTCTCAAGAGAGTCAGTATTTCTGAAATTGTCCACCAAAAGATTGCGGCTTCTATGATGCTATGCATCATAAATTTGTCTTGTTCTATTTTGAAATTCCAAGTAATGTTTCTTTATCCAGAATGCCCAAATCAGATAGGTATGTATTTAAAAAGTGACACTCTGCAGAAGATGATTCACTCTGAGTTATCACAATATCAGAGGACAAAATTTTAGTCTTGTTGAAATGATGAATAGCGATGAATAGCGTTTTAAGGCCCGTCGACAACTTAGGTCATATTGGGCGCACTTACTTAGTAAACAATAATGCGAGGTGAAAATAACATACATGTGCAACAACATAAGACAAACATGATAAATGAGGAATGGACGAAACACAAAATGATGCCCCTTTTGTCGCCTTTTACGACATGCATGCTGTCACTTTTGTTCCGCCAGATGAAATGGCAGATGTGACGATCGCGGGACTGCAGTGGTTTATTCTTATACCCCCGATTAAACCACACGGGGTCCCACAGGCCAATTGATTCCCATTCCAAACCCTATTTACATCGAGAAAAAAATACAGGATTTGGAATAAGAACTACCCAGCCTGCTGCAATCCTACGAATTACGAGGAAAGCAGCCGTTTGTCTCTAATTTTAGTCGCCTTCTACGACATGCCATAGAGAAAGGCCGAGGTCCTATTCTATAAATTAAAAAAAACCCGGGACCCCACGGGGCAGTCTTGTTGAAAGCAGTGTCCAACCTGCGATAAACATTTACCACACAAAAAAATTTCAACCTCGTCTAAATTGAAAGCATTTGCAGAAGACAAAAATATTTCAAAGTATGGTATTTAGCTTTGAAAGAGTAGAAACCATTGTGCGACAAGAAGAAAGTGCTGGCTACCAGCATTTTCTTCTTTTCCCACAATGTTTTAAAAAGCCTTCCTGCTGAAGGGTTGTTAAAACTCAGGACTGTGTGGTAAAGGGCTAAAACAGAATTAAATAACACTTCAATAATAAGAATATGGAAGAAAAATGATTCTAAAATATCAGTGTCTTTTTCTCTAATATTTATCAAATTCAATATACTCAACAAAAAAGGTTGAGGAAATTGTGTTTGAAGGGCTATGACAAAAGATCTAGAACATTCTGAGAATTTTGAATTTCACAGCATCATAAAACATCCATTTTTTTTTAACTCTTTACCAGACAGCAAAATTTCAGACTGGTCCAAATTGAAAGCAGTTGCAGACGACAATTTGAATGTAGTTCAAATTTTGATTTTTGTCTTTGATATGGTAGAAAACATTGTGGGAAAAGGAGAAACCAGCATTTTCTCCTTTTCCAACAATGTTTTCAAAAGGCTTCTTTCTCAGGGTCGTTAAAACTCGGGATTGTGTAGTAAAGGGTTAAAAGGATGCTTTGATTGAGTTTATAGTACCAATAGCAGCTTAAATAATTACTGTCAAAGTTGACTGGTCTTCAAGTCATTTTTCGCAAAATTGCAATATTGATTGATTTGAGTAAAGAGTGTCACTGTAGTCTCGAGCAAAATAGCCTTTTAAAAAAATGGCCCTCAGGCTATTTACTTATCTCAGATAATTTCAGCAATACTCGCCAAACTGAGTCGACATTTCAATTTTCAAATCGGTTCAATATCTTTATTGCTACCATCCAGAAAAGTCCAAGACTTTTTTGTCAGAACAATGTTGTGCTCATTGACTTGCTAGTGTGTTCACCAGAAATATCTCCCGTTAAATATGTGGGACATTCTGGCACTAAAGGGTTTGATGCAGAATACTGGCACCACCTCCTTGCTCTTGCTGTGGCGCTACAGGAGGAATGAAGACTGGTTCCTGAGCTTCAAAGCGCCAGAACTGTTCGGCATATTCGATGCCAGTACAAGTCCTTATTTGCCGCGGAGGAGGGACACATTCATTACTGCAGGGATTTTTTGAACATTCTCATCTCCATACATGCCATTTGAGGCTATCATGCAAAGGGACTTACATGAATTTCATGTGAATTTCAAAGGGATTGAATTTTAAGTCATAAAAACTTACAGCGTATATTTATGACTGTGTTTTGCACAAAAACAGGGAATACTCTGTAAACACTTATTTTGCGAAAAATGACTTTGACCCCTGAGTTACCTGACACTGTGCCACAACACAGATATTAGTGCTATAAAGCTATAGGAAACATTTTTTTCAAGTAATGAAATGTATCTGACAAAATGAATAAAAATCGAAAAACTGTTTGTTTTGGTAATCTTTTGATCCATGGTTTTCTGAGATTTCCGTAACTCTTTTTGTTGAGTACACATGTATATATGTTACAAAAGCCTTCCACAGGAAATCTAGTTGCAATCTTGAAATAGTGAATGCAAGGTGTTGAGATTTGAACAAAGAGTGCCAAAATTCTAGTTTGAATCCTTCACCACACAATCCCGAGTTTTAATGACCCTAATGAGGACATTTGAAAACATTTTAGGAAAAGGAGAAATTGCTGGTAACCAGCAATTTCTCCTTTTCCTAAAATGTTTTCTAAACTTACAGAGACAAAGCTCATCATCTGAACGACATTTAATTTGTTGTGTGCAAATACTGACAGCTCGACAAGACTAAAATTTTATAGTCTGGTAAAGATTTAACACACCCTTGCTAGTTGACTTGATTCATCTTGAAACATACCACTCTTGAAACAAGAGCAGAACCCTGGTAGCGCAGGCAGTAGTGTACTCATTTTTAATGACCCTAAAGAAGGAAGCTTTTGAAGCATTGTGGGAAAAGGAGAAAATGCTGGTAATGCTGGTCTGCCCATCAAAAAACAAATTTCAATTTTTGAGTTAGAAATTTAAATTTTTGTCATCTGCAAAAGCTTTCAATTTTGTCATCTGGTGAAGGTTTTAATCCCTGCATATCATTGTATATTTATCTAAACTTACAGTTCTGTCTGTACAATTCTGGAATGTCGGATCGTTGTCGTCCACATCAAGAATGTCCACAATCAGCAGATACTGGTTTGTCAGCGTGGTATTCAGAACAACTGTTGCGAGAATTCTCAACTAAATAAAAGAAGATTCAAATAAAATTAATGAACACAGAAATTACAGAACAGCTATAAATACACATGTATACAATAATTTCATTAGCCCTTTCCTAAACAATGTTGTGTTTTAACAACCCTGTGGAAGGGGGGGGGGTTTGAAAAGCATTGTGAGAATAGTAGAAAATGCTGTTAAATTTTCTCCCTTCCACCCAATTTTTTTTTTTACCCTTTTAGAGACTATATCACCATTTGCACCACATTTAACCCTTAGAGCGGCAAATCAACCTATCAGACTTTTTCATCCTAGAATTACGACCCAAATAATTGCAATTTCATGGTTGCTTTTGTCTACCTTGTTTCAGCAAAGTGGACAGAGTAGATCACAGATCAGGCTGCACATTTGTGTAGCCTTATCTTGATCTACACTAGCCACAAAGGCAACTATAGTTGTGAAAGGCACTTTAAGGGTTAATTTTTCATTTTTAATTAATTTGAATTTGGACAAGCAAAAAATTATGTTGTTTTGTAAAAAGTTAAAATGTTATGATAGAGATCTAATTGCACAGTCATATAGCTACAATTAGTGGCCATAAATATTTAATCAAAGTCTAAATCCCCATTGCCTTTTGTGGGTTATAAAATGAAGCTATAGTTATGAAAATTATATGAAAACTAGAGGCCCTTGTGGGCCTGAAATCGCTCTACTGGCAGTGATTTTGCTTTTTTGCCAGCATATATTATGAATTATGATGTGAAAAGAAAAAAAGACAAAAAAAAACACGAAAAAAAAGGTGGGTGTTCTTACAACTGGGCATGAACCCACTAAGACAGTGTAAGCCAAGGCATGGTGAACTGAACAGTGAAATTCCAAATTTGATAGGGTTTCAGTACACCTTGTACTTTACAATCCCAGCAAATTTCAAAGGAATATGACAAAAAATGTGGATTTTGTTGAGTAAATAGTACTAAGTTATCAAATGGCTGCTTTTCCTGAACAGATTACTAGATTTTCTTCACTTATACTAGAGTTCAATCCTTTGATGAACCAAACAATCTTTGAAAGTTTCAAAAGAATTGGATCAAGACTGTGGACTTCACTGCCTAAACAAGAAATAGAAATTTTCAACTTTAAATGGCTACTTTTCCCATACTGTTTGTTGGATTCTTTTCAAAATCAATAGGGTTCAAGCTATTGATGAGACAAACAAACTGTGCAAGTTTCACGAAAATCTGATAATAAATGGAGACTGTATCATGTAAACAATAAATGGAAATGTTTAACTTGAAATGGCTACTTTTCCAATACTGTTCGTTGGATTTTTTCCAAAATCAATAGGATTCAAGCTATTGATAAGATTAACAAACTGTGCAAGTTTCACGAAAGTCTGACATGAAATGCAGACTTTATCGTGTAAACAAGAAATTGCAATTTTCAACTTCAAATGGCTACTTTTCCCAAACTGTTTGTTGGATTTTTTTCAAAATCAATAGGGTTCAAGCTATTGATGAGATAAACAAACTGTGCAAGTTTCAGCAAAATCTGACCACAAATGCAGACTTTACTGTGTAAAAAAGAAATGGACATTTTCAACTTTAAATGGCTACTTTTCCCAAACTGTTTGTTGGATTTTTTTCAAAATCAATAGGGTTCAAGCTATTGATGAGATTAACAAACTGTACAAGTTTCATGAAAATCTGACATCAAATGCAGACTTTATCACGTAAACAAGAAATTGCAATTTTCAACTTTAAATGGCTACTTTTCCCATACTGTTTGTTGGATTTTTTTCAAAATCAATAGGGTTCAAGCTATTGATGAGATAAACAAACTGTGCAAGTTTCATGAAAATCTGACAACAAATGCAGACTTTATCGCGTAAACAAGGAAAAAACTAACGGACGGACAGACAGACTGACGACGGAAACCATACCATGACATAAGCTCTGCTGGCTTTCAGCCAGTAGAGCTAATAAATCAAAACTAATCTGATATTGAAATATATCAGACTCAATGTATTGTGATATAAATACAACTGTTTAAAAAGTGAACAATATTTTCAATAAAAGTTTTTACATGGACATCCATGCCCATGTCCCCAAAATTTAGCAGAAACAAGAAATACGTGTATCTTGGGAAAAATATAGATGGCTTAATACATATTGAAATATGAATATTGAAACTCTTTTATGACTCAATATGAAGTAAATTATGAAAAGTAACCGCACAAGAATTGCCTCTTTTCCCTAAGTATTTTTCATTTTGTTCAAAAGTAGTATTGGATTTCATAAATGTGAGAGCAAATATGCCAGCAGGGGCCTGCCAAATAAACATGTGCACATTTTTGACCCATCACAGATTACCATCTATTCATTCATTATAATTATCAAGAAGTAGGTCAAAAGTCAGCTCATTCTGCTACACCGAAAAAAATTAACACCACTGGGCTACTTGATATCAGGGGACAAATCCTTATAGTATATTAGTGTCCATAGCTCCAGTAACCTCACTTTCTACTAGTATGGTTTCTTTTTGATTGTTATGATCAAAAGTAGTGCAATTTGTTTCTTTGCACACTGAAAAATACATGTAAGTCAATGGAATTTTGAATTGGATGAAATATCTATGGCCACTAACTGTATATTATTCACCATCAAATTGCAACATTATATTTGTTTATTTCCTTATCGGGTGTTTACGACTATTATCAACATCAGTTCAGGTATATCACTGCAGGGACCAAACCCAAGAATCTCTGGGTTGCATACCCATTACCATTGCCACTGAATACTCACTGTTCAATAGCTTGAAAAAGCAACTTTGTTTTATTTTCCTTGTGGAAAATGTTAATTTCACTTTTCTAGTGCTCTTTTTCAGAGGTACTGGCAACATTCCACTGTATATGATCTCAACTCGTAATTAAACATTCCCATATTTCTACTACCATGTGGGAGAGTGCTAATAAAGACTTAGTAGGAAGAAATTGCTGTTAACCAAGTTTTCTACTTTTTTCAAGACAAATCCCACAATTTAAGTCTACCAAACGACAAAATTTTAGACATTACCCAACTTAAACAATTGGCAGACAACAAATTAAATCAAGCTCAAATGATGACTTCCGTCTTTGAAATGGATAGAAAACATTGTATGAAAAGGGGAAAATAGTGGTTACCAACATTGTCTCCTTATCCCACAAAGTTTACAAAAGCCACCTTCATACGGGTCATAAAACTCGGCATTGCGTGGTAAAGGGTTGAGCCATTTTTATTTTGTAATCTGCTATGGCGTAAAATACATTGCAATATCGTATCTGGTAATATATGTGTTCCATACTAAAAATATATATTCTATATTAAAATATTTTTTGTCTATAAAATATATTTGTTGTGTAAAAAAAACTAGAGCTGTCACTGAATGTGACTTTATACCCCCGCCAGCGCTTTGACAGTATTTTGTACACAGACGGACACACGGACGGACGGACACACGGACAGACAGGCTGATTCCAGTATACCCCCGAAAACATTTGTTTTGCGGGCATATAATAAACATTTTAATAATTATACATGTAGAATATAAATTTTTTGTATGGAACACATATATTACCAGATACAATATTGCAACGTATTTCACGCCATAATCTGCAAATGCTTTCATTATGGATGTATACAAAATTTGTATGTATGGTAAAGTATAAGAAATCTAGAAACTAATTTCTGGATAATTTCTAAATACCCATTAAAGAGAGAGAAAATATAAAAACAATATCATAACATAGTACTTAACATAGTAACATAGTAAAAAGTAAAATCTGATTATTGTCCAGTTTTGGAAGGAGCAGCAGGGATATCTGTAAAAGCTGTATTTTCTGCTGTAGTCTACATGAAGTTTAGAATTATGTAAAAAGAACTTATCCAGAAAAGGTTTTGGCAAGTTAACCATTTACAAAACAATTCTGTGTTTTATCAACACTTGAACATTTTCAAAAACACTGTGGGAAAAGGAGAAAATGCTGGTATCCAGCATTTTCTCCTTTTCCCACAATGTTTATACCTTTCCCGTAACAAATTTCAACTTTAAAGTTACATTTATTTTGTCGTCTGCAAATGCTTTCAATTTGGACGAGTCTAAAATTTTCTCATTTGGTAAAGAGTTAAGCACTTAAATGTTAAAGCAAACAGGGATCAGCAGAAAAAACAAGAAATGACTTATCTATCACAATACTGCACCTTTTTTCATCTTAAACTAGGCAGTGCACTTAAACATTGTGACTGAAGGAGAAATTTCTCTTATATTAATTAAGCAAATTTTCCTACAGTGGCAATGCTATCCTATGTGTACAACTCTAATTCTTGTTGACTAACCTTATTTCAAAAGAATGTTTCTCTGATCTTTGACCAAACAATCCTAGTTTTCATGATCCTAGGAAAGAAGCCTTCTGAGAATATTGTGGAAAAAGGAGAAAATGCTGGTAACCAGCATTTTCTTCTTTTCCTATAATGTTTTCCATCCTATTAAAGAACTCTCTATTCATTTGGAACAATTTGAAAACTGTTGTCTGCAGATGCTCTTAAGTTGAAAGTCTATAATTTGTTGTTTGGGAAAAGAATAAGTTGTGCACTGGAATTTGTTGCAGACAACTTTGTTAAACTTTTTTCAAACCCTAACCAAACAATCCTGGAGGATAGAGGCTTGATAAAACATTGTGGGAAAAATAGGAAAATGCTTTTTACCAGCATTTTCTCCTCAACCAACTTTAAGTTTGAGCAAAATTTACTATGTTATCTGCAAATGCTCCCAATTTTGTGTTTGGTTAATAAGGGAGAGGTTAACCCTTTACCATGAAATCCCGAGTTTTAACAACCCTGAACAAGAAGCCTTTTGAAAACATTGCAGGAAAAGGAGAAAATCCTGGTAATCAGCCTGTTCTACTTTTCCAACAATGTTTTCTACCCTATCAAAGACAGAAATCATAACATAAGCTACATTTAATTTGTCATCTGGAGATCCTTTCAATTTGGTCAAGTCCAAGATTTTGTAGTTTGGTAAAGAGTTAACCTATTCTATTCAGTATCCTTCCATGGAAAAATTTCTATTTTTGAGAAATATTGAATTGGTATCTGTAAATGCCTTTAGTTTATAAAGGCCTTTTTTATTCATGAGATCAAGGGCTAGAGCAACAAAAGGGGCACCTGAGGGTCTCAAGGTTAATTAGGTATGTCTGATGGAAGTGCAGAACTTGTACTGTTTAATGACATGTAAACCAAATAATAACTGCAAACTTTATCACAAGAAAACCAGACATTGTGTTAGACAAACACACACACACATACGAACACAAGATGCATTTTACATTTTACTGTGTGTTTACTGTGGATAGAATGGCATAAGGAAACAATATAACACCTTTTGCTGAAGCAGTTAAAAAGCAATAAAAGAACAAAGAAAATCTTTCTAATCAAGAGGTAAATAAAGTTGTATTCATAAAACAATGGTAAAAACACCTGAAAAAAGTCTCATCAAAAATTGGCTGCCTGGCCAAAAATACATGCTGATTAACCCTTTACCAAACAATCCCAAATTTTAACAAACCCAGAGAGAAGAAGGCTTTTAAAAACATTGTGGGAATAGGAGAAAATGCATTTCCTGCCCTTTCAATAATATTTTCTATCTTATCAAAGACAAATATCATTATTTGAGCTTATTTTGTCATTTGCAAATGCTTTCAATTCGGTTGCATCAAAAATTTTGTCATTTGGAAAAGAGTTAAGGTAAAAATTAATGGATTGTGCAGATGGTGTCTGACTCCCATTTTCAATACTACAAGTCGTATTTTAGCATAGCACATTTTATCCAGTTTGCATCTACAGTTAAGTGGGTTTGGGAAGAGTGCATGTTTTGGAACATTTCCACACTGACCTGATTCAGCATTGACTCTGTAGACTTAGTTTGTAAGTTCCATGTTAACAAGAGAGCCTAGGGAACTTGGCAATTAACAAGGAATGAAGAACCATGGTAGTAAAGGGGTTTAGGGCTATCAAAAATTATAAAAAGGTGCAGGATGACAATGTTTTAGGTAGGAATGAGTAATTAGCATGTTCTACATTAAATCACTTCATATTTAAGAAAGTACACATACTGTGATGCAGATTTATTCAACAACTTTATGTAACTTTGCTGTGATGCAGATTTATTGCACTATTTCATGTAAAAGTACTGTGCTGCAGATTCACTGAGCCACTTCATGTAAATTTACCATGATGCAGCTTATTGAACAGCTTCATGTACAAATAATGAGATGCAGATGTACTGAAACTATTCATGTAAAAGTGCTGATGCAGATTTCTTTAAAAGCTTCATGTAACAGTAATTTAATGCAGATTAATTGAACCACTTCTTGTAAAAGTACTGAGATACAGATATACTGTAACAGCATTGTGATGTAGATTTATTGAACTACTACTTCATAATGAAGTACTATGATGCAAATGTTTTGAACAGTAACAGTTACAGAGTAATAAAGATTTATTGTACCACTTCATTTTGTTTGTTTGTAGTGGAGTTTAACAGCTTTGGTCATATCATGGCAGTCAGTGCACCTACAAGTGTTTTTCCTAGCTTTCTCACACCACTACTGAACACAACTTTCTTTCACTGACTACTAAAAGTATGTGTATTGTGATGCAGATCTATGTATTGAACCGATTCATGTAACCTTGGAGTCTGACTTGTTGACAAAATATGAGGAATGAAATTAATATCCAATACTGTCACTTTTTTTTAACATTTTAACTTTATGCCTTTTTGCACCCCTCCCCCATGTGCTATACAAACACAATTCAAACAACAGTCACTTCATTTGTGCACTGCTTTTTTTTATGTGTTGTGTTTTAACAATCCTATGGTACTATCCCCTAGGGGAAGAGGTTTTTTTAAACATTGTGAGAAAAGGAGAAAATGCTACTAACCAGCATTTTCACCTTTTCCCACAGTACTTCCTATAATGTCACCGCCAGATCCTATCACTTGTGCCACATATAATTTGCTGTCTGTAAATGCTTATTAGAAGGAAAAATCTGAAAGTTTGTCATTTGGTACAGAGTTAATAATATCAAAGGGGTTAAAGAAGAAAACATTCAGGGAGGAACTATTAGTGAATCAGAGAAACCAGGAGAGTGCTACTTTTCCACAAAGACATGTAAATCTGTCAAAGACCCCTTCAAATAGCCCTTTACCACACGATACTGAGTTTTATGGACGCTTTACAAGAATGCTTTTGAGAACATTGTGATAAAAGGAGAAAATGCTGGTAGCCAGCATTTTCTCCTTTTTCCACAATGTTTTTTACCCTTCCCAAATATAAAAGCCCATCAATGAAATCAAATTTGTTGTCTGATAATGTCTTCAATTTGGGTGAATCTAAAATTCTGTCGTCTGGTAAAGGGTTAAACCCAACTTACTGAGATATAGGCGCTGACAGAACCATCGGCCTAAAGGACATTCGTACAGTTATCAGTATTGAAAAAATATTGTTACTCTACATAATATGGCATTTGTATTTTTAACATAAACTGCTGTTTGAATACATATGGGCAACAAAATTTTCTTGTAATAATTAGTGGCACCTTTTCCCATGATATTTCCCCAATCATTAATCCTCTGTCAAACAATCCACAGTTTTAACAACCCTGCGAGAAAAAGGTTTTGAAAATACATGTATTGTGAGAAAAGAAGAAAATGCTGGTAACCAGCATTTTCTCCTTTTCCCACAATATTTCCTACCTTATCAGAGAACTTGAGCCCATTTACCACAATTTTGAGTTTGTCATCTGCAGATGCATTAAATTTGGAAAAGTCTGAATTTTTTTTGTTTGGTAAAAGGTTAAAAATAAATTCTTCTTTTCTTCAACCGTTTCCTCTTTCTGTAACTTGCAACAGTTTTCAATATGTTAAAAATCAACATGTATAATAACAGGTAAACAAATGCCAATTAAAGATTTCCATGCAAAAGATACCAAGAACCATTTTAAGGACGACATTTATATCAGAGAGTGTTGAATAAGATGAAGAAGTCACAGAACATAAACTTTGATCTAGGCTCTAAAAATATGAATAAAAATATTTATTTCATGCTTTTTTGGTAATTTATTTGGAAATAATGATGGATTACAAGTTTGATATTTTATGGTTACAACCAGTAAAATTTACTGTAAATATTTCCATAACTCTTTAATGGAAGGCGGAAAGAGTAGTTCCTGCACCCAAGTTACCTAGGTTAACAGCGTGTGCCATTAAACTAGACAGATTTATGACGTAATTTACGCACATTATCCTACATTTCTGGCACTTTACATAATATTATAATGTATTGTTATGTGGGGGAGGGAGGTATGCCACAGGGAATTACTGAAAACAACCAAGCTGGATTTTGATGAAAGTCCCAATAAAAAAGCGCTTATAAGCATGAAATAAATAGATTTTTTTTTTCAGTGAAAGATTGAAATTCATTTAATCTCTTGAACATCATTGGTAATATTTTCACTCGTGCCTTGGCCACTCATAAAAATATTACCAATGATGTTCACCCCATGAAACAAATTTCGATCTTTTTCCGAAAAAAAACAAATATCCTCTGTATACACATTACTTTGCTCATAATGTGAACAAAATCATAGACTTGTCCAATTTGACAGCATCTGCAGACAACTTATCAAAGGTGGCTAAAATTTGAGAATGTGTAAAACATTGTGGGAAAACGGGAAAATGCTGGTCACCAGTATTTTTCTAATTTTCCCAAAATATTTTCAAAAGCTGTCTTCCTGTTGGCGATGAAAAGAGAGGAGTCTTGATAAAAGCTTTCTTTTTTTTTTTTCACTCTAAACAAACATTGCCAAACAAGAAAAGATCTAATGAAATGATAAATAATCAAAACTCTGGCAAAAGGGGGTTTTATGCATCTCCTTGATCCATTAGCAAGTCATCACAAAACCCTTGATCCATGAAATCAATTTTGTACAGCAACCAACTGAATCATGAGGTAGAACAGTCCTTTGACATGCAAAAAATTAATCAACCAATAGCAAAAAGTTTCAACCGGGGTCAGCCTGCATAGACTGTGCAGGCTAACCTGGGATGATGCTTTTTGAAAATGCATGAAACTTCCTTTTTATAGAGCATGGCTCAAATGGATATTTCCAGTTTGTAGAATAAATTCTGAAATATTGCAATCTAACTTCTGGGTTCGTAATCACCAACCATTGCTTAGAATACTCTTTGTCTTATTCTCCAGAGTTTTCTAACATTTTCTGCAGCCTGGTCTGGATCATAATCATCTACATGTATCTCCAGAAGAAAAAGAATAAGTCTTTTCATACATTTTGGGAATTACTGTACATTTGGCTCTTCTGTCCTTGTGACAATTACAGTACCTTTCAAAACAATATCAATATGCAGACAGTTTAGATCAAGTTCAAACTGCACAAAATGATACCAAACAACTAGAATTTCCCTTTGGAAGGATAGGAAATACATGTATTGTGGAAAAAGGAGAAAGTGCTGGTTAGCAGTATTTTCTCCTTCTCCCACATTTTTTTCAAGATCCCTCATCCTTGAGGTTGTCAAAACATGGGATTGTTTAGTGAAGGATGAAAACATGAGCAGATGTGAAAACACTGTGGCAGAAAAACAAAAATACTTGAGCCATGCTCTGGCAAAAGGGGGGCTTAATGCACCTCCGTGATGCATGATACCAAGCAAGTCATGACATAATTATGGATCCATAATAGCCACTTTTTTAAGTAACCGACTGATTCATGAGGAAGACTGGTCCTTGGACATACAGAAAATTGACCAACAGCGAAAAGTTTCGGCCCAGGTCAGCCTGTGTGGACTGCGCAGGCTGACCTGGGTTGATACTTTTCGCAGATGCATTAAGCCCCCTTTTCTCAGAGCAAGGCTCACTTATATTTAGCAATTATACCTTTGCTACCATGTCTTCCAAATTTAATTAATGTAAGACAATAGATATTGTCTTTAACCCTTTACAAAACAATCCCAACTGTAAACAAACTTGAGGTAAATGCCTTTTGAAAACATTGTGGGAAAAAGAGAAAATGCTGGTCACCAACATTTTCTCCTTTTCCTGCAATGTTTTCTAGCCTATCAAAAGACAAATTCCATCATTTACATCATATTTAAATTGTCGTCTGCAAATGCTTTCAATTTGGACAGGTCTAGATTTTTGTTTTGTGGTAATGACGTAATATAATAGTAATATTAGTGGAAATCACACTTACATTGAGGAATTTTTGTTCTTCGTAATCCAGTACTGCATTTGTGCAAATTCTTCCAGTAATGGTATTGATTGTAAATTTGCTCGAATCACTTGTGTTCTCTCCTGTTGTAATAAAACTGTACTCGACACTAGATGATGCATTAGCTGTTATTGTCGCTACACAAGTACCAATGGGCTGATTCTGTAAAAAAAAAATCACATATGTCTCACCACATACATATGTCTCACATATAAGACATAAGAAGTTAAACAATGCACATAATAATAATGTACATCCTACATGTGATTCCGTTGACTAGGAAAATACCTGCTTGCCACTTTTATTCCATAACTTCAACATGAAAGCGCCGTTAGAATACATAGAGGATAATCAACTGGTTGTGTGTGATATTAAAAATCATTCACTAGAATGGGGTGTGATGTGGTTGAAAAAACGAGTCTGAAGGCAGAATATGAGCAATATAGGAAAAAAGTAGTTCAGGCAAACATTCTAAAACTATATCGGCACTAGTGATGATAACATATTTATCATCACCAGTGGTGTTATTCACTGTGAAATCCCATTTATTCACTGATGAGAATATAATACAAATATACTTACTTCCAAAAGAAATGATACATACTTTGAAATCATATATTTTAAAACGGTTTCATAAATGATTAAAATCAAATCAGCTATTGCTGTGTATGTTGTTTAGCATGGCTGCACTTGATTTCGATTCATATGGGATGATCCCTCTCATCGTAACATAATTTTTTTAGGTTTAGATGTGCAACCCCACTTGAACACTACCGACTGCTTGTTTAGGAAAAAATGCTTAGTGTTTTACAGAGCTCATACCCAAACAAAAGAAAAACACGCACACATGAAAAAAAAATCAAAGCGGATATGTCGTGGCTAAATCAATGAAGGTGATTGTAAGCGTAAAAGATATGTGAAGCTGGTCAACGTCATTGAGACTTCAAAGTTCCTTTTGGTGTGTCGCGTATACCTGTCAAAATTAAGCAGGAAGCTACAGAACACTAGGGTAATTTGCTGATTTATTCCCCTCAGACAGAGCTCGCTGATGACATGTGCTCAGAATGGCTACATACAGACATCACATTTACATAAATGACTCTTGACTGCTCCAGCAACAGTTGCTATGATGTGAGGGTTAAAAAAACAGAATTTGTGAATAAGCATTTTGTGAGATAATTTCACTGAGCACGGCTTTACAGCCAGACGTCAGTACAATGTACAAACGTTTACATTACGTCCTTACCCCAATATCACACAGAGAGCTAGTCATCAATTCGCTAAACTCATCAGAGTATTTAAGCCCGAGTCGGGTTTTATTTCAGAACGCAAGGATCATCGTGAGTTGGGTCACCAACGATGCAAAAATCCTTTTGCTGATACACATTGCCTTGTAATGGAGACGGTGTCGCAATAAAATCAGGGTGTCAGTCTTTCAGTCATCGCGGGTAGGCTCACTTTAGCTCAATGAAACTCAAAAGGGATTCATTATCCGGAAAATTTTCTTGTCCAAGTTGTTGTTCTGTTGATGAGCATCATTACAAAGCTAACATTGTTTCATAACGTCATCTTTGGAAGCCACATGGTTAAAATTTACAGCAGTAAATTAACGTTCTACCTTATCCCACAGAATCCCTAGATTTCTCATGATTAAAGCATCTATGGAATGTTGGTTTGTTACATTAGACTTTGTCAGCAAGCAACGTTAGTCTAGTAAGAACACATTATGGAACAGGATGGACCCTCAATTGCTTAGAATGCAGTTCAGGCACATGCCCAGCAAACGAGGCGTCATTCTTTAGTTTTGAGTAATGCAAATAATGGCCACAAATGATAAAGACAATCTGTGTGACTTTGTGTTGTGACCCCTACGTGATTTCTAGCAGTTTTATGTCAGCCAGTGCAAATTAAATTTGACGTATTGTTCACGAAATTTACAACAGACTATTACAGTTTTCAGAGACAATTAAGTTTCTCACTTACATTTAGAGAGTTTTCTGCTTTCATATGTATGTATCGTTACTTTTGGAAGTAAGTATAGTTACAAAGGATTCATGTCAGAAATGAAACCTGATTTAACACAGAAACATTTCTTGGACAGAGTAAAAAAGAAAAAATTCTGCCTGTATCATGAAAAGAAAAACAAAAAAATTGCTTGATGTAAAATTGGAATTCATTGTATTTCCAATCTATGAACACAAAAATGATTTCTGTTACATAAGGTTTTGTCTATTAAAAGAAATATTTAATTGAAGTGCTAATTAAGTGAATTATACCTCAGTCAAACAATATTTGCATGACATGTAGTTGGTAAAATGCAACTAAGTTTAATTATATACGAGGGTTGTTCGGAAAGTTCGTAGAATTTTGTTTTGTCTCTAGAATTGTTCATCAAATATACATGAAATTTGATATGCATGAACCTTGACTTATCCTTAAGCAATTTTTAAAAAAATAATAGAAAATCGAATACAGAAACCAGATATATGGGTTGTCGTAGCAACGTCATCATGGGTACCCGGAGCAGTCCGTAAAATATCTATTTTTGGATTATGTTGTTGAAGAAATAAGCTTAATTTCCGTATGTTTGCTCAACGTCAAAAAAGCGCGGAAACGTCAAGCGATAATTCGACAACATTACGTCATTTCCTGAAAATTTCAAAACAATTCGTTGTTCCGAAACAAAATTATAGTATTTCGTAATCTATCTGCGGAAGTTGTTACGGAAAAATCATGACGTGGCGTTGAGTTGCGGAGTGTGGTGAAATTCTGTGTTGCACTTAATAAATCGCCAACAGAAACACTGCGAATGACAAAATCAACAGGAGCATATGATAAATGCAGTCCAGCTTTTTCTACAAATGGCATTTGCATTTTAGGAGCGGAAGGGAATCTATTAATGACAATTCCCGGAGCGGTCGACCAGCAGTCGTAACGTGTTCGATTAAGAAGTCGGTAAAGGATATGGTTCAGACCGACAGAAGAACCACCGTCAGAACTATTGCTAATGAACTCGGTGTTTCGTGCTCAACAGTACATGGTATACTAACTGAGGAACTTGGCATGTCGAAAGAGTGCTCGGTGGGTACCACGATTACTCAAGGAAAATGAAAAGGAGTGCCACGTACACTGTTCACAGAAGTTTCTTCACCACTACGAATCTGTTCGAAAGAAGCGCCCATACATGTCTCTGGACAGAATAATTCTACATCAGGATAATGCCCCGGGGCACAGAGCAGAATCTACACAGCTTGAGATTAGTTTACTTGGTTTTGAAGTATTGGATCATCCGCCATACAGTCCAGATTTGGCTCCTATGGATTTCCGGGTTTTTCCCGAGTTGAAGGCGAGTTTGTGTGGAAAGCAATTCGATTCAGCAGAGGAACTTACAAAAGAAATTAGCGCTTATATAAAAGTTCGCATAAAACTCGGTCATTCGGTAATGCAGATTTTTACTGAATTGGGGGAAGTTTATGGGTCTGATAAGGTACCTTATGAGTCAGTTCGTAGGTGGAGAAAGAAATTTCTGACTGGCACAGAGTCCGTCAAAGATGCAGCAAAATCTGGTCGACCTGTGACTGTAACAGGCAAGGCAAATGTCTCAAAAGTCAGGGAAATAATTGAAAGTGATGGCAGATACACGATTCGTGATATTTTCAACGCTGTTGGCATATCGCTATCGCGGGTGCATTTCATTTTGAAGCGTATTTTGAAAGTACGAAAGATTTCTGCCAGATGGATACCGCATATATTGACAGATGACCAAAAATGGGTATGAGTACAAACTGCTAAGCAATTGCTCAAAATGTTTCCCAAATTCAATCAAAGACAATTTGCAAACATTGTTGCTAGTGACTAAACATGGGTTCACTATTTTGAACCAGTAAGAAAAATTGGAAACAAAATATGGCTAACTAAACACGGTAGAAGGCCTGTAGTTGCCAAAGAAGCATAAGCACAAAGAAGGTTCTTTATTGCATATTCTTCTCATGTGATGGTAAAGCCATACAAATTCCGGTGCCGAAGGGCAAAAGTGTTACAGGTCGGTATTACCGAGATGTGATACTAAACAAGAGTGCCATGATGGCCCTAAAGTCGCTCACCTGAGTCTTTTGACCAAACATGACCCATTTTCAATCTACTCGACATGACCCATTCTCAAACTCGACCAAGATATCATCAAGACAAACATTCTGACCAACTTTCAAGAGTTTTGGGCTGAAAATGTGGCCTCAAGAGCGTACACAAGGTTTTTCTAAGATTTGACCTAGTGACCTAGTTTTTGACCTGACATGGCCCATTTTCGAACTCGATCGAGATATAGATTCTGACCAACTTTCAAGAGTTTTGGGCTGTAAATGTGGCCTCAAGAGCGTACACAAGGTTTTTCTAAGATATGACCTAGTAACCTAGATTTTTGCCCGACATGACCCATTTTCAAACTAGTCTGAGATATCATCAAGACAAACATTCTGACCAACTTTCAAGAGTTTTGGGCTGAAAATGTGGCCTCTAGAGCGTACACAAGCTTTTTATAAGATTTGACCTAGTGACCTGTTTTTGATCTGACATAACCCATTTTCAAACTCGTCCGAGATATCATCAAGGCAAACATTCTGACCAAGTTTCATGAGTAACGGACTGAAAATGTGGCCTCTAGAGTGTACACAAGGTTTTTCTAAGATTTGACCTAGTGACCTAGTTTTTAACCCAACATGACCCATTTTCGAACTCGTCCAAGATATCATCGAGGAAAACATCCTGATCAAGTTTCATGCGTATCGGACTGAAAATGTGGCCTCTAGAGCGTACACAAGGTTTTTCTAAGATTTGACCTAGTGACCTAGTTTTTGACCTGACATGACCCATTTTCAAACTCGTCCAAGATATCATCAAGACAAACATTCTGACCAAGTTTCATGAGCATCTGACTGAAAATGTGGCCTCTAGAGCATACACAAGGTTTTTCTAAGATTTGACCTAGTGACCTAGTTTTTGACCCGACATGACCCATTTTCAAACTTGTCTGAGATATCATTGAGACAAATATTCTGACCAAGTTTCATGAGTATCGGATTGAAAATGTGGCCTCTAGAGCGTACACAAGGTAAAAGTTGACGACGGACGATGGACAACGAACGACGGACGACGCACGACGGACACAGCACGATCACAAAAGCTCACCATGAGCACTTCGTGCTCAGGTGAGCTAAAAAGGTCAAGAAATATTATTTTAAATGACGCCCTGTGTCAGGATTTAGGCATGTTCGTCTACTTCATGATATGCTCCATCACATACATCTGAGCTTGTGAAGCAATTTTTGAAGTCGGAGAAAGTTACTGTCTTGCCACACCCACCATACTCTCCAGATCTAGCCCCATGCGACTTTTTCCTTTTAACAAAACTTAAAAAATTCTTATCTGGTTGTCATACAAGTCCCGACAAGCCCTTGGCTCAGCCATCAGTCAGTGCCTCAAAGGTCTACCTAAATCAGCCTACCGTGACGCATTTCAGAAATGGATTCAGAGATTGAAATTATGTATTTCAAACCGCAGGAAATACTTTGAAGGGATGTAATGTTCATTTCGCTATTTGAGTCGAATGCTTTTGAGATATTGTACAATACACATTACATATCGAACAACCCTCGTATATCTATATTATGGGCTGGAGACCTCAACATATATGAAATAAACTATAAACTAAGTTGCTATCATCTGCTTGACCTTTGAACCTTTACCACTTGACTACTGTATATGTGGATATATATGTGTCGAAAAATTTGTGAATTATAGATAAGTGACATTTGCATATGGAAATGTTTGTGAATTTAAGACACTTGTTATTTATTGGCATACTTGTGGTAAAATACACAAATAGAAAAGTTTGCGAATTTTTCAAATTTGCGAAATTGCAAAATTCCCACTTATACAGTATATTTGAGGCTAATCCATGTTGAAAGTATTTGTGGAGGAGAAACTTAAGGCTTAAATGATGAGAGTTGTTTTTGAAAGGGTAGAAAACATTGTGGGAAAAGGAGAAAATGCTGGTTTTCCCCTTTTTCCACAATGTTTTCAGAAGTCTTCAGGGTTTAGTGGTAAAGGGTAGAACCTTTACTAAATATTGATGATTTATTTGACAACCCTGAGGCAAAAGACTTTTGAAAATTGGTGGGAAAAGGAGAAAATATTGATTACCAACAGCTTCCCCTCTTCCCACAATGCTTTCAACCCATTCTAAGACCAAGTTTATCATTCAGGTAGTTTATTAACTCTTTAAAAAATGAAAAATTTTAGATTGGTCCGAATTAAAAGTATTTGCAGATGACAAATTAAGTATGACTCAAAAACTGAAATTTCTCCTTTGAAGTGTAGAAAACATTGCGGGGAAAGGAGAAAATGCTGGTTACCAGCATTTTCTCCTTTTCCCACAATGTTTTCAAAAGCCTTCTTCTTTAGGATCGTTAAAACTCGGGACTGTGTGGTAAAGGGTTAAACCTATAGATGTTTACATAGGTTGTGAAACAAGTACCTACAACCTATATTAATCACTCCCAATGACTGCTTCCTGGTAACCTTAGTTCTTTACCACAGATTCCCGAGTTTTAACAACCCTGAGAAAGAAGCCTTTTGAATTGAAAACATCATGGAAAAAGGACAAAATGCTAGTTGCCAGTATTTTCTCCTTTTCTCACAAGGTGTTCTACCCTATTAACTTTTTACCAAACGACAAAATCTTGGACTGGACCAAATTCAAAGCATTTGCAGACGACAAACTAAATGTTGCTAAAATGGTGATTTCTCTGTCTGGTAGGATTGAAAACATTGTGGGAAAAGGAGAAAATGCTGTTTTCCAGCATTTTCTCCTTTTCCCACATTGTTTTCATAGCCTTTCTTCTTTAGGGTCATTAAAAGTCGGGGTTGTGTGGTAAAGGGTTAAAGACACATTCTATCATTTGAGGATAGAGAGGATCATAAGAGCTACATTTAATTCTTTACCAAATAACATATTCTTGACTGGTTCAAATCGAAAGCATTTACAGATGAAAATTTAAATGTAACTCGAATGATTGGATTTGTTTGTGAA
Source organism: Hippopus hippopus (assembly GCA_946811185.2). Taxonomy (NCBI): domain Eukaryota; kingdom Metazoa; phylum Mollusca; class Bivalvia; order Cardiida; family Cardiidae; genus Hippopus; species Hippopus hippopus. The sequence goes on from OX328096.1 coordinate 14,768,553, forward strand.
AAGCCAGAAAAGATTGCAGAAAGTAGAAAATGCTGGTAAGCAAAGGGCTTTGTCCAGAGGGTCGTTAAAACTCGGGACTGTGTGGTAAACAGTTATCTACCAAAGCATCCAGTAAACACAAGTCAAAAAAATTATTAGGCAAAGAGTTAACCCTTTACCACACAATCCCGACTTTTAATGATCATGGGGAATAACACTTTTGAAACATTGTGGGAAAAGGAGAAAATGCTGATAATCAGCTGTTTCTCCTTTTTTCACAATATTTCCTGCCCTTTTTGAATCAGGTGCATCAAGTCAGTCCCATTGAATTTGTAGTCTGCAACAGCTTTGAGTTTGGATGAGTGTAAAACTTAGTCTGATAGAGAGTTAAAACAATACCTCGGGTATTTGAACACGAGTTGGAAGATTGGCATCCCATTGTGGTTTTGGGTCCTGACCATCTGTGCTGACAGAAATGAGGGCAATGGCTGTGCCTGACAGTTGACCTTGGAGACCATTATCTGTGGCCCGCACAGTTATATTGAAGACAGTTCCATAGGGGAGACTTTCAAGGCTCCTAGCAACCAATATTTCACCAATTTGTAGTCCAGTATTTATGGCTGTTTCATCGTCTTTGTCAGCATTAAAGTAAAATGCACCTACAAAGTATGAAAACAAAACATGTTAACTGTTACCCAATATTCGCTCTATTCCAAAACCCTCTGAAAGAAGGACTTTGAAAAACGTTGTGGGTAAAACAAGAAAATGCTTGTCACCAGTTATTTTCTCCTCTTCAGACAATGTTTTCTACCCTACAAAAGATGAAGTCAATCATTTTAGCTAACCAGCTTATGTCACGGCCTTTTGTGTCCGTTGTGTGTCCTTGTGTGCGTCCGTGTGTGTGTAACTTATATTTCAAACATCTTCTCTGAAACTACCCATCCAATTTCGACCAAACTTCACAAAAATTATCATGCTATGGTCCTCTTCAGAATTCTTAGAAGAATTTGATTCCTTGAAAAACTCTTGTTGCTATGGCAACAAAACTGAAAAACACTGAAAGTCTTCTTATCTGAGACCATAAGGCCTAAAGCTACCGAATTTGGCATGTAGCTTCATCTAATGGACCTTTACCTAATTTCTTCAAATCATAGGTCTGGGGTCAAAATTGGCCCTGCCCCGGGGGTCACATGTTTTTATATGAACTTATACAATGAAAACTTAAGAAAACCTCCTGGTTCTAAACCATAAGGGCTAGGGCTACTAAATTTGGCATGTAGCTTCATCTATTCAACCCCTACGAAGACTCTTGAAATTACAGCCCAGGGGTCAAAATTGGCCCCAGGGGTTACAAGTTCTACAGTAGCGTTTATAGTAAAAGCTTTAAAAATCTTCTTGTTCCTAACCATAAGGCCTAGGGCTATCAAATTTTGTATTAGCTTTATCTAGTGGGCTTCTACCAAGACAGCCCAAATTATAGCCCTGGGGTCAAATTTGGATCAGCCACGGCAATCAAGCTTTACATAGGCCTGAATAGTGAAAAGTTTCAAAAATCTTTTCATTTATGAGGCCTATGGCTAACAAATTTTGCATGTATATTCATCTAATAGCCACTACCAAGACTGTTCATATTATAGCCCTAAGGTCAAAGTTGGCACCACATCAGAAGTCACAACTTTTACATAGGCTAATATAGAGAAAACTTCAAAGATCTTCTTGTTCCTGACCTTGTTTATAAACACATGGCCTAGACCTGAATTACTTAGCATTTGGCTTTATCTTGTGAACCTGTACCAGGATTCAAGTAAATATAGCTCTGTGGTCAAAAATGGCTTTGTCCTGAGGTGACAACTTTCACATGGGCTTTTAAAGAGAGAACTTTTTAAGTCTTCTTGTTCAAAACTATTTGGAGTAGAATTGTAATGTTTGGTATGTATGGTTTGTACTCATTAGCCAGTGAAGCAATACAGGGCCATCATGGCCCTCTTGTTTGTTGTATGCAAAAGCTTTCAATATACACAAAGTATGGTACACGTGTAAAAGATTTGAGCATCTAAAACAAATTTCCACAAGCACTGAATGAACAAAATAGATAATTTCATTCAGGGGTTACTTCTTACCCTTAAAGTGCCTTTCACTACTATAGTTGTCTTTGCAGCCAGTTTAGATCAAGATCAGGCTGCACAAAACATGCAGCCTGATCTTTGATCTACACTGTCCACTGTGCTGATAGACTGCAGACAAAAACAACCATGAAACTGCGATTACTTTGGTCATATTTCTACGATAAAAATTTGTTGGGTTTATTTGTTGCTCTAAGGGTTACTATAACAGTAATCCAAGCATATTTTTGGCTTGAGTACCTGAGGAGGAGACAGAGTAAAACCAAGATCAGACTGCATCATGAGTTTTCTGCAGTCTGATCCTGATATACATAGGCTACAGAAGCAAATCAATTTGTGAACAATAATACAGACTATTATGGGCCCAGTTTCATAATTACATGTATAAAATTTAAGACCCTTTCAAATTTGAAACATTTTCACAAGACAAATTCAAAATTGCTGTAGATAAGCTTATGTAATAGGGTAGAAAACCTGAGAAAAGAGGAAAATGCTGAGCATTTTCTTCTTTTCCCACATAGTTTTGTAACAGGTCATTTAAACTCAGAATGAAGAGAATTTTTTTGGTTTTTACAGAGGTATGAAAAAAAAAACTAAACACACTATGACACCGCGATGTGGTTTCATACAAAAGTGTGATTACCCGTATCCATAGGTGTCATCATAGCACTGAACATTGCGGGGTTAGTACATCTAATGTTAGAAGTTTAATATGCTGAAAGCATGTTGAAAATTAGATCATGTATGCCCAGTATCTCTCAGACTTATGAATTTGTGGGATATTATTTTCAATTTACGATATTCAGACAAAGTTAGCTAGCATTTGAACTTCGGACTCTGTATAAAATTAGAAAGAAAAACATGAAATCTCGTATACATGTTTGTTTACATTAGTTTGACAGCAAAAGTAGTTCCGGCCCTGCATGATTTTTTTTTTTCATGGAGCTATTTGCTTTTTTTCTTGCAGCCAATCAAACTCTCCAACGTTCATGAAAACAATATTGAATTATATGAACATGATCGAAGCATTGTGTGACAGAGGTATGAATCCCATCACAGTGGTAATCATAAATTACAACTTGGCCCAGCTAAGATTTCAACTTGTGACCCTTGATATAGCAGCATTTTATATTCAAAACTGAGCTCAGCTGAATTATCAGTGTATGGTTAACTTTTCTCTTTACTCTATCTAATTACAAAATTTTAAACCGGTCCATGTTGAAAGTATTTGCAAACGACAAATAGAACACAGCTAAAATCAAGGGACTTGACTTTAAAATGGTAGAAAACATTGTGGTGAATGGAGAAAATGCTGTTACTAGCATTTTCTCTTTTTCTACAATGTTTTCAAATGCCTTTTCCCCCAGGGCTGTGTATCAGGAGCGCATGTGGATGCCAATACTCAGCTGTTGTTGCCTTCAGAAATTGATTGATTTTCAATTAAAAACAAAAATATTTGCAGTGAAAATTTGAAGTTGAAAAGGGGGTATAACACTGTCGAAAATATTTCAGTGGCAATCTGCCCTTGTTGTACTGGTTCCCCTTATCATAGTTAACAGCTAGTCCAAGTTTGAAGTAAATATTTTCAGTTATCTCAGAGATATTAAAAAAATGTGAAAGTTTTTGCATAACAACACATGTAAAAACAATGCTGACAACAAGTTTGAAGCACATTTCTTCAGTAATGGTAGAGATATTGAAAGAGTGTGAAAGTTTTTCCACAACAAGGCAGACAACAACAATGCAGACAATGACAGGGCCACCATAGTACCTGGATAATTTCGTAGAAAACAGCTGGGCTAAAAATTAAATTGTTTAGTAAATGGTAACTCTTTACCACACAACAAAAGTGTAGTCTTGTCTACGTTGAAAGTATTTACAGATAAATTAAATGTAGCTCAAATGTTGGAATTTGTCTTTGATAGGATTGAAAACATTGTGGGAAAAGGAGAAAATGCTGGTTACCAGCATTTTCTCCTTTCCTCACAATGTTTTTAAACAGCCTTTTCTGTCTCCGTCCTTAAAACTCAGCATTGTGTGGTAAATAATACAGTTCAGTACAGGGCATGATAATGACAGGAATAGAGTTTGCTTACCTGTTGAACCTGGTTCAACAGTATACTCTATATCACCATTACGCCCAGTATCCGGATCATCTGCAATTACTTGACCAACAACATCACCAGGATTGGCTCCCGCAATTACTTCAAATGTATACACCTTCTCTCGGAATACTGGTGGGTTATCATTGACGTCAATCAAGTCGATACGTAACTACAAATAGGTTTTAAAAAGAAAAACTGCAGCAAAGTTCTCTCAAAAAGCTGTAACCAGACAACTTGCAAGTTTTAATGACCCTAAGAAAGAAAGCATTTTTGAAAACATGTTGGGGAAAAGGAAAAAGTTTGGGGGAGGTGGGGGGGGGGCAAAACATATTTCTACACTTCTGAAGACTGCTTTGGGACAAGCAAAGCTCAAATGATCCAAACAATCTTTGAAAGGGTAGAAAGCATAGTGGGAAAAGGAGAAAATGCTACTTACCAGCTTTTTTCTCCTTTTCCCATTGAAGTTCTCCGTTGGCCCATTAACCCTTTGCCAGACAAAATTTTAGTCTTGTTCAAAATGAAAGCATACGAAAATTTCTGTGTGGCTAAAATGATGCAATTTTTCTTTGGAAGGGTAGAAAACATTGTGGGAAAAGAAGAAAATGCTGGTTACCAGCATTTTCTCCTTTTTCCACAATATTTTCAAAAGGCTTCTTTCTTTTTTCCCAGGGTCGTTAAATGTCTGTGCAGTCTGACCTTGATCTTCACTGTCCACAAAAGCAATTAAATCAAGATTAAGCATTACAAACGTTCATAAATCAAAGAAATACTTACAGTGACTGTGTCTGACAATCCACTTGTTGATCCGCGATCATCTTGTGCAGTGACAAATATGATGATTGTTCTGTTGCTTTCATAGTCTAAATTAGCATTCAGCCCTACTCTGATGATTGCAACATTGACCTGGAACAGACAAATACAAGTACTTCTTCCATTACCATTGTGTCTCTAATTATCGCTCCCCCCTCCCTCCCCAATTAACGCTCCTCCAGCCTTTTTGTAACCAAAACTGGGTCAATCCATTGATAAAGTTGATATAAATCAGCTGGAATAAACTTACGGCATCCACATAATAAACTTCCAGTAACACAAAATTTGTAAACTAACTTGGAAAAAACTCTGATAAAGTGAAATATCGAAGACCAATGTCCCATATTAATCGTGAATGCTATTTAATGTCCAAATGAATCATGATTGGAGGTAAAATCCATATTCTGCATTAATACACAGAAATTCTCAAATGGTGATTGTTTTACAGTCAGCACTGACTAAAATCCAGATGGTAATGTTATTGTGGTCCTCGGAAAATTGTATACAGTTTTACCTCCATTAATCGCCCCTTTTCAGAAAGTGTAACGTCCATGGGGGCATTAAAAAGAGACAATACAGTATATACATGTGATTTAAACCTTTGTGCAAAATAGTTTTTGAAACATTGTTTGAAAAATAGCAAGAGGAGTGTTGGGAAATCCCCACATGAGCCCAGAAAGTTTAGAACAGCTAATGTGTTTTACTAAATGCCCAATCTAGATTCTTGAGGATTTTTTATTGCATAGAAGGGGATTTTAGAAAATATCTAATTTAAATGATTTTTTAAAAATCAGAATCATGAGATACCCACATACTGGGGTAAAGAGAGCTATGTATATGAATGCTAGAGAACAGAGAAAAAATTTGAAAACACCTTGGAAAAAGGAGAAGCTACAAGCAGTTTGTCTTCTTTCCTCTTTATTCTCCATACTTGAGCTAAGCTCTGGCAAACAGGGGTTTAAATGCATCTCTGTGATGCATCATAGCATGCAAGTCATCATATGATTATGGATCAATAACATTCCTTTTATTTAACAACCCAATAAATCATGAGGTAAACCAGTCCGTAGAAAATTGACCAATAGCATAAAGGTTTGACCCAGGTCAGCCTGCATGAATTGCGCAGGCTTACCTGAGTCAATGCTTTCTGCAAATTTACTAAACCCCCTTCTCACACAGCATGAGACAGCGGTCAGTGGCAAATGAGAAATGAAATATGTTGTGGTGAGTATTTTTAATCCATGCAAAGAACTATGGCTCGCCAGGTTCTAATTGCCAAACGTTTTGCATTTGTTTTTATAGCAAGGAAGGAAAACTTACCTCATTTGGGTCCTCTTCAACGAAGAAATTATCAAGTGGACCATCCAAACCACTGATTGAAAACTCAGCAATGCCAAAACTACTGGAATCTTTGTCTGTGACTCTGAGACGGGCAACTTCTGTAGGGTAGTCTGAATTCTCCTCCAGTTGTACCACATATTCCTGGATGGGAGAAAAACAAGTACATGTAACTGCCTTGACCTGACATCTACATTAAGCCTTCACAACACAAATTTCTTTTAGACTTGTATATATAGAAAACATGTACAGACAATAAGGTGAATGTGGCTCAAATGATGGGATTTGCCTTTGAAAGAAAGCATTTTAGGAAAAGGAGAAATGCTGGTAACCAGCATTTTCTCCTTTTCCCAAAAGGTTTTCAAAAGCTTTCCTCCACATGGTCGTAAAAACTATGGATCTATAATCTAAAGGGGTTGATACATAATTATGTCCAAAAAAATTTGCAGATACAAGTACTAAAATTTGATCAAATGTGGCTCAAATTTGACAAAATTAAAAGGTACAAAACAATGAGGGAAAAGAAGAAAATGCTGGCATTTTCTCCTTTCCCCTCTCTGTTTTCAAAAGTCTTTATCCTAAATGTAGTAAAAACTCTTGATTATGTGGAAGAGGGATACAAAGAAAGTGGGGCACTCACCCTACGCTCAAATTCAGGTGCATTGTCATTGAAATCTGTAACTTGCAATCTTATGGTGGCGGTTCCTGTCCTCTCATAGTCATTGGATATAGCCTCTACTTCAAGGGATAAAATCTTCTGTCCATTTTCTGTGACAGGCAGGGCTTCATAGTCAACGACCTCTCTGAGTTCAATTTTACCTGCATATAGTTACAATAACCCTTTTAATGTTGGATAACTCTTCACCAAATGATGAAATTTTAGACTTGTCCAAATTGAAAGCATTTGCAGAAGACAAAATAAATGTGACTCAAACGGTAAACATGGTGGGGAGTAACCAGCATTTTCTGCTTTTTCCAAAATGTGTTCAAAAGTATCAGGATTGTGTGGTAAAACGGATATCAACAATCTCAGACAGTAGTAAGAATGCAGATGTTGCAATTATCAAAGTTGCTTTAGTTAGAACAAGCTTTGATAAGCCAACAACGTAGATTCAAGATCAGACTGCACGTTCTTCAATGATGGCAAAACTTTGAGAAGAGTTCCTGACAAAAATAAAACTGAGATCAAGTCCAATCAAAGGACTCAAAGTCCTGAAAAGTGGATTTGTGGAAAAGTATTAACTCTCATCCTGCAGTTCGTGACCATGGATAACTTCTGCGGAGAGTGTACAGCAAGGTCAGCCTGAACATACATGCAACCTGATCTTGCTCTACACCCTCCACTGCTGTACCAGTAATTTGGTTCAAATAAGCCCAGCCCAATGCCTGTACATTTCGCAAAATATTTTTATATAAAAATTGTCAACAATATAGTGTAATGAAAAGTAAGATTTCCATAGTAAACATCTAATGCATATACATGTATACATGTATGTAATCACTTAGTTAATTTAGCAAGGGCAAGCAAAGTGAAAGCATTAGCAGACGACAAAATAAACGTGACTAAAAAATTGAAACTTGACTTTAGAAGAGCAGAAAACATAGTGGGAAAAGGAGAAAATGCTGGTTACCAGCATTTTCTCCTTTGCCCACAATGTTTTCAGAAGGCTTCTTCCTCTGGGTCGTAAAAACCAGGGATTGTTTGGTAAAGGGTTATGGAGTAGCTTTTTGATCCATCAATCTGATGCCATTTTCTGCTGGTATAAGATTTAGGACTGTAGGTACATGTGTAGGACTGCATGTATATATACTGTAGTGACAAAACGAGGTCAGAATGTACTAGCTAAAACTGAAAGTAGAATGAGTAGAGGGCAAGCTTCTATGACAATATATTTGGTTCAGGTCAAACCGATAACATAGTTCAGACCATCTATTCAAAACTTAAAGTGAACATGCATGCCTCGTTACGCATGATGTATTTGGTTCCTGCCAGTTCGATCACAGTAAGTGGTTTTGCTATACAAGTCCCCTAAAAAAGTATGGATGGACAGGTGGATGGACGCATTCTGTTTCCTGTACTAGTATACCTATGGAAAAAAAAAATGTCTTTTTTTTTACTAGTAATATCAAAGTTTATGAAAATCAGCAGCACCCCATGCAGGTGCCAACACTCGCCTGCAGCTGCTTTTCAGTGAAAATTCTAAGCCGAAAAAGAATCATATTTGTCAAAAATATTTTGATATTTACCTTGTCCTTGTGTATGGGTTCCCCTTTTGATTGTGAATTACTTGACCAAGTTTGAAGTAATTATCTTCAGTAATAATAGAGAAATAATAAAATGTCAAAGTTTTTGCACGATGCTAATGACACGTACAATGCCAGGACTATGACAATAACTTGTAGTTTTCTTAAAAAAACAGCCAAGCTAAAAATCATGAAAATAACAAGATGGCTAAGATGACCCTGAATTGCTCACTTGAGCCTTTTTATCTCAAGAGAACTATATGAAGTATAGTCTTCATATATGATAGAGTGAATCTTACATTCATGAATGTTTATGTATCATTTTAATAATCAAGGTAAATGAAATCATATTATGTGTGCCTTGGGGGCGTATTCTTGTGTAAAGTTGTGTATCTTTCAAATTTAGAAAAACTCAGATATGAAGACTAAGAATGTTCCTAAGAATGGTTGGTGAATACGGACACTGGTTTATTTTGCTTCTAAGAGTTATTGGCTGGGATTGATATAGCATTGAAAGTGACCTGGTGTATTACTTGCTCTGGGTAATTTGATGATTTTAAATGACAGAGACAATCTTATGATGTAACCAGTATGTTTCAACTGTGCCATCTACACCAGTAATATTTCATAGTGTAAAATCTAGTGTAGAATTACATATAGTTGTCAATTATTGTATACGTGGATGTATTCTTCTGCCGAGAAATTTGCAAATTACCAATTACAGACGATTGGGTATGGGCAAGTAAAATATGTGAACAGAAAAGTTTCCAAATTTTTCAAATGCGCAAAATCACAAAAATTTTCACTTACACAGTATTAGTCTATGTCAAAGCATTGTTCATTCAAACTGTACATTACCTACTCTTTGACACAACATGGCTCATTTTTAAGCTGATCTCAGATATCAGCAGGGCAAAAATTCTGACCAAATTTCATGAATATTGGACTCTAGAGTGCACACAATGCAGGACATAATGGACGACAAATGTCAGACACAGCATGACCACAAAAGCTCACCTCAAATACTTTGTACTCAGGTGAGCCAAAACTTGTTATACATACCTCCTGTTACTACAAAGTAATTATCAAGATCCGAGGATGGAATCTTTCTAAAAATAGAAATGGCTTCCGCTTTCACTGGATCTGTGGCCCTTAACGTCATTATTGTTTTATTTGTTCTGAGAGATTCCGAAAATGAATCAGAAATGACAGGATTATCGTAGGTCCATGGAAGGTCAAATACTATCCTACTGTCTGGTGCAGTCAGGATGAAGATCAGCACACTTGCTGCAAGAATATAATTCTCTCAATTTAGACCTTTACCAAACAATCCCATATTTTAAAGACCTTGAAGAAAAAACTTTTTGAAAACATAATGGGAACAGGAGAAAATGTTGGTTACTTCCACAATGTTTTCTTCTCTTTCATATACTGTCATCATTTAAGCTACTTGTCATTTGTCGTCTGATCATGCTTTCAATTTGGACAACTCTTAGGGTGTTTTTGTTTGGAAAAGTGTAACTGGAACAGCTGAAATACAATATTTTTTCTGGACTAAAAATCCCTGTGGCATCTTGTTGGCTCTTTGAGACTACGATGTCATAATGAAGTACAGTTAGGGGCCATAAATATTTCATCAAAGTCCAAATTCCCATTGAATTACATGTAAATTTCAACTTTACAACTGAATTTATCGTGGCTTAAAGTAACAATAAAACCCAAAAGTAAACAAAGCTGGTGTTTAAATGCATTTGAATTTAAATTGTACCATTTAAAAGTATGGAAATTATTGTGAAGATGACAATCTGTTATTGTAGGGTCGGTCCAAGAGTTAGTTGCTGACAGAGATTAATTTCAAAACTAGGTTAAAACCTGCCAGGTAGCTGTGTCTTTTGTTTATCTTTTGCCTGATTTTAAAAATCTTTTTTTCTGCCAGTGACTACTATATGTCCCGACCACACGATAACAGACTGTCATCTCCACAATATTTTTCATACTTTTAAATGGTTAGATATAAATTTAAATGTATTATGACACCTTCTTTGATATTTTGGCCTTTATTGGGCCTTTAAGAGATGAAACTATAGTTATGAAACTTGTATGAAAGGAGGAAAATTTAATTCTGCACTGCGATATGTAATTTTCAGACTCGATACAATATGCTATAAATGTAGCTGTTTAAAAAGTGATCACTATTTTTGAAAAGTTTTTTTTTTTACATTGACGTCGGTGGTGATGTCTCCAAAATTTAGTAGAAAAATAACACCACTATGTTTTACAGACCTACAACTTTGATGTCAGGAAACGAGCGCTAATAGCATATTAGTATAAATAGCTCCAGTAACTTAGCTTTCTATCAGTATAGTTTTGCCTATGATCGCATGATCAGCAAAAACATTATTTATTTTCTCGCACACTGAAAAATACATGTTAGTCAATGGGAATTTTGAACTGATGAAATATTTATTCCCATTAATTCTTTATCACACAACAAAATTTTGGACTGGTCCAAATTGAAAGCATTTGCAGATAACGAATTGTTGTGTACCCCAAATGATTGGATTTGTTCTTGAAAGGTTAGAAAACATTGTGGGAAAAGGAGAAAATGCTGGTTCCCAGCATTTTCTCCTTTTCCCACAATGTTTTCAAGAGTCTTATTTCCCTGGGTCGTCAAAATTCAGGATCGTGTGGTAAGGGGTTAACTGTTTTTACTATTCAAAAAGAAATTTAGAACTTTCAGTACTGAAAGCATTTGCAAACATCAAAATGAATGTGGTTAAAATGATAGGGGTTGTCTTTGCAAGGGTAGACAACATTGTGGGAAAAGAAGAGATTTGCTGCTAACCAGCATATCCCTCTCCCAAAATGTTTTCAAAAGCCTTCCATCTGTGGGATGTACAAACCTTGGACCTTTTTGTGAAGGCTTAAAAACTTGAAATGCATATCAAAGATCAAAATCAATTTGTAACAATATTTCTTTCTTTAGGTAAGTTGAACTAATGGAAAGAATAGTTTCAAGAAAAGTAAGATACACAATATTTTCAAAGGCCTTCTTTCTGAAGGTTATTAAAATTTGGAACTGTGTGGTATAGGGTTAACATAAAGAAAAATTACACAAGAAACAACACTAAAATGTAATAACCCTAGTGCTGATGAGTGCATCTGAATACTCTTTTGCAGACACTGTAGATTAAGATCAGAGCATGCAGTCTGATTTTATATCTATACCGTTTGGTACTTTGAGATTTTCAGGTGATAAGAACTTTTGAAAATTGCAATATTTGAAATTTTACCTCCGGCAAGACATATCTGCTTAATTTAGTTACAAGTTCAACTCTATACCGGAGGAAAAAATTTCAGACTTGTCCAAATTGAAAGCACTGGTAGACAACAAAATATAGCTCAACTAAGAAAAACAGTCCTTGCCTCTTTACCCAATGACAAAATTTTAGACATGTCCAAATTGAAAGCATGTGCAGAAGACAAATCAAATATAACTCAAATAATCAATGTAATGTGATTTGTCTTTGAATGGCCAGAAAACTTTGTGGAAAAAGAAGAAAATGCTGGTAACCACCATTTTCTCTTTTCCCCACAATGTTTTCGAAAGCCTTTATCCTCAGGGTTGTTAAATCTCGAGATTGGGTGGTAAAGGATTAATTGAAACCCAAGTCCTACAATATGACAAATGAAGTGTAAACAGTCATTTAGTCTCTTTGCATCTGTGTGGATATCTTTATTCTACCTGTAGCAAACTGTCTTGGATCGCCATTCTCAATCCCAACGTCATCGGCTATGACAATGAAGGAAATTCTGTCATAATTACTGCTGAGTTCTCCAGCAAGTCGAATGATACCAGTTGAACTTTCAATAGTTAAGACATCCTGTCAAAGAAATAGCGGAAAGGAAGTGAGTGATACAGAGTTATCACAGAACATGGCTTCTGACTGTAACAAAGGTACTGTCTGGCTGAGTGATTAACTTTTCAAGTGTCTTTAAACGAAAGTTACCTTTGCAGCAGGTGTAGATATAGATCAGATTGCAAAAAACATGCAGTCTGATCTTTGACTTCACTGTCTGCTTTGCTAAGACATTGTGGACAAGAGCAGCCTTTAAATTGCATTTATTTGGGTCTTCTTTGTAAACTGGAGCGTCCATTTGGTGTTTTTTCTGGTGCTCTGCGGGCAAAGGTGTTGCATTGGAAATAAAGGGTCCCGGGTTTAACCTTCACCCCTAGCACTGATATTTTAGTATGGGTGTAATATGTGAAGGAACCATAGGAAAAAAGCTTCTGAAAACATTGTGAGAAAAAGAGAAAATGCTGATAACCAGCATTTTCTCCTTTTTTCTCTGTGTTTCTTATTTCTTTTTTCATGAGAACTCATTTGAGCCATATTGAAATTGTCATCTAAAAATTGTCTTTCATGCGGATGAGTCTAAACTTCATTATTTGGTAAAGATTTAACCCTTTACTATTCAATCCAGTGTTTTGACTTGCGACAATAGCTCCAGTGGTAGAGTCTGAGACTTGTAGGTGATGATCCTCCGGCCCACTCGAGGGTGTGGGTTCTATTTACACTCTTGCTATTTAAAATTATTATTCTAACATGACACGTGAATTCGGCTCTATAAACACAGTGCAACGAAAGCGTGGTAAAATCTACGTTATTCTATGTAGAGTGACGTCATTCTGTATAAAGTAAGTAAATAAGTTATTCAATGGAATATAATCTGCATCCACGTTTTTACTCTAGGTATGAATTTGTTTTCCTTTGATTAAGAGTTGGTCATGTTAGAATCGAAATAATCTTCTTTCTATCGTGGTTTATCGTTCAATAAACCACGTTGTGAGTTATGAGGTGCAACAAATAAACCACTCGGGCTATCGCCCTCGTGGATTATTTATTGTGCCTCATAACTCACAACTGTGGTTTATTGAACGATAAACCACGACAGAAAGAGAGTATTTCTTAAGTATTCTTTTGGATGGAATGTTAAATGTGGAATGGGGGTATTAGGGTCCAAAGAAAAGTATGAGCCATGCTCTGTGAAAAGGGGCTTAAATGCATCTGCGAAAAGTATTGACCCAGGTCAGCCTCTACACTCCGTGCAGGCTGACCTGGGTCAAAACTTTTTGCTTTTGGTAAATTTTCTGCATGTCCAAAGATCATTCTACTCCAGGATGGTGTGGGTTATGAGACAAAGTGGACTTTATAGATCTATAATTATGGGATAACTTGCATGGTATCATTATAACAAGTCAATGATTTTGTCGTCTTGGTCAGGAATTAACCCAGTTTAACTTACTGCAACATTTCCAGCTACATTGTTACTGTTTAACTGGAACCTTCCACTCCCCGCATCCAGCGAATAACTGATTTCTGAGTCTATGTCCACATCAGTGGCGCTGACCTGTCCTACAAAATCTCCAACAGCTGAAATGCAGGGGAAATACTTATAACTGACTGAAATTAAACAAGAGCACTGCATGCGGATGCCAATCCTTGGCTGCAAGTGCTTGATTTTCTGTAAAAAATTCTAAATTGAAAAAGGGCATAATTGTGTTAAAAATACTTTGATAGTTACCTGCCCTAGTTGTATAGGTTCCCTTTTGATAGTGAACAACTTGTCTAAGCTTGAAGTAAATATTTTTAAAAAATAACAGAGATATCACAAAATGTCGAAGTTTCTGCACGGCGATGACGACACAGATGCAGACGACGCCAGGGCTAAGACAGTACCTCTACCTTTTCTTTGAAAACATCCGAGCTAAAATTCACATTACCATTCTCCACATAACTTTTTCCAAAACAATCTCATGTTTGTACAATGCTCTGAGAAAGAGCTTTTGAAAACATTGTGGAAAATGGAGAAACACTGTTAACCACCATATTCCCCTTTTTCCAAAACTGTTCCCACCCATTCAAAGAAAAATATCATCATATGAGACATTTAGTTTTTCATCTTTAAATGCTTTCTATTTGGACAAGTCTAATATTTTTTCATTTGGTAAATAGCTAACCCTTTGGTGCACTACCCAAGCCTTCAAGAAGCAGGCTTTTGAGACCATTGTGGGAACAAGAGATAATGCTGATAACCAGCATTTTCTTCTTTTCCAGCAATGTTTTTTTGACTTTCCAGAACAAACTCCACTATGTCAACATCATTAAATCTGTCATCTGTACATGCTTTTGATTTAGACATGTCCAAAGTTTTGTTATTTGGTAAAGAGTTAATTGTCCAAGATACCATAATATCATTTTGTTTTTTGGAGTCCCAAAATTTTCGCAAGTTTGGTCAAAATCAATTTTTCATGTTTCTTGTTTTCACGAATTCATTGGTATGTGTCTATTTTTCACGAAATAGTAAAAATTTGATAGCATCAAACCCACCAAAAATATCGGTCTGTATGTCTGGTATTACAGACGCATTAGTGCATATGCAAACTGGGAGAAAAATACTAGAATCACAAGATTTATCTTGATAGTCAGGTATTTCGAAATCTCAAAATTTGTCCTTTTCCCACTGATTCTGATGGTATATAGAAAAACGTAAATAAAAAAGAGATTTATTCAAATCATAGACAACCGGTATTTCCTAGTTGGTTTATTTATTGACAATTCATAGTATCATTTCACTACAAATGGACACTGGGAAACTAAGGGAAACAACTTTGCTCAAACTTATAATGATTACTGGTATCTAATGACAACTCTCCCTATAATATATAGATCATTGTGTTAAGTCTGGCTATTTTTTTCATTTATTTTTCAAGATACAAGCATTTTCAAAGTTATTTCTTACAATGGTAGGCTTTTCCTTTAAATGAGTCTAAAGATCTGTCAGCCACTTTGCATCAAAAGGTTTAAGTCTGGCAAGACTAAGATCACTCTGATGGACTACATTTCATATTAAAGGAAGGATTTCCAAATTGTATGGAATATTTAGCGAATATAATTTTTGCAAGAATGACCCTCTTGCGAAAAATGGCGAAAATTTCCTTCCTGCGACAGAAACCTGATATACAGTATTCATTCCCAAACAGCATCTATTTCCAACCCTTTACCAAACCATCTTCTGCTTTAACTCTTTACCAAACAATCCCTGGTTTTCACGACCCCGACATTTTTGAAAACATTGTGGGAAAGGGAGAAAATGCTGGTAACCAGCATTTTCTCCTTTTCCCACAATGTTTTCTACCCTGCTGGAAATAAATTCAATTTTTTCGTTAAGTTTATTTTGTCGTCTGCAAGTGCTTTCAATTTGGACCAGTCTAAAATTTTGTCGTTTGGTAAAGGGTTAACAACCCCGAAGGAAAAACCTTTGAAGAACCTTCGGAAAAGGATGATATGATGGTAACCAGCATTTTCTCCTTTTCTCATAATGTTTTCTTCTCTTTCGAATACAAATCCCTTCATTTGAGCAACATTCAATATTCCTTCACTCAGGAATCGTAAATTTACAATCCCTGCTTCACTAAACAATCTTGTATTTTATGAACCTCCAGAAGATGTCCCACAGACAGACAGAGACAGAAAGTTTGCATGGTTGACCCTCAAATTAGGTGACTCCAAAATCTTCTGACAAATCTCACTTGGGAGGGATAGAAAGAGTATGTGTGTAAAGAATGTATACTTACTTATACTATCGTTCACACGGAAACGGTAAAACAGAGTTTCAAATTCTGGGGCCTTATTGTTAGCATCCAACAGAGTTATGCTAACTGTCGCTGATGATGATTTGACCGGGTTACCTTTATCTTTTGCTACCACCTGTGAAATACATACACATGTATATAAGCCATACTCTGGGAAAAGGGGGTTTAATGCATATGTGATGCACTATACCAAACAAGTCATACTTGTGGGCCAACAAAACCCACATTGTCTGACAAACAACCAAATCTTGTGGTAGAATGGTCCTTTGACATGCAAAAGATTGACAAAAAAAAAAAACCTTTTGACCCAGGTCAGCCTGCACAGTTTGCGCAGGTTGAACTGGGTTGATACTTTTTGAAGATGCTTGAAACCCTTTTTTCAGTGTGTGGTTTATATGTTTATCCCTTTACAAAGTCACACAATTCTAGATCCATACATATTCAAAGCACATGGAGGGGGCAAAATTAATGTGGCTCAAATATTGAAATTTGTCCTTGAAACAGAGGAAAACATCATGAAAAAAATGCCAGTTATCACGGTTGTTAAAAGCTGGCATTGTTTAGTGAAAGAGTAATGGGAATTTCAACTATTCACCAGAGAACAAAGTTTTAGAATGTTTATACTGGAAAAGTATATGCAGATTATACATTAATGTAGGTCTATGAAAGGATTTGTCATTTGAAAAGCTAGAAAACATTTTGGAAAAGGGAAAAATGTTGCTTATTTTTTCCTTCTTTCACAGTGGTTTTGTAAGCCTTATTCCTCAGGGCCATTAAAACACTGATTTTAATTGTTTTGTAGAGGATAAAATGAGACTCAAATACAGGATTTCAACTTAAACGGGATTAATTTGGATTAGTTTGTATTGGAGTTTCCCACCGTTTTGACAGCTTAGGTCATATCACGGGGGTCAGTGCACCTATGCATGTGCTTCCTGGCTTTCTCACGCTAGTACTGACACGAATTTCTTTCCAAGTCACTGACTTCTTTTCTCACATTCAACAGAGGTGAGACGTGAAAAATCGTATTGAACTTGCAACCACCACATCACCTGTCAGATACACTAACGACTGAGCTACCCGGCTGGGCTGAAAGGAATTAAAACATATCTCTTTACCAGATGACTAAATTTTGGACTTGTTATATTTGAAAGAATTTGCAGACAACGATGTTGCACAAATCATTAAATTTGTTTAGCGAAAGATAGAAAACATTGTGGGGAAAAAGAGAAAATTCTGGTAACCAGCATTTTCTTTCCACAATGTTTTCAAAAGCCCTCTTTTTCTGGGTCATTAAAGCTTGAGATTGTTTGGTAAAGGGCTAAAACACAGGGTTGTTTGGCAAAGGATGAGCAGGTATTTCAACTTTTTACCAGGTAACAAAGTTTTAATTTGTTTGTACTAGACAATTATATGCAGATTTTGAAAACAACAGTTAAACATGGTGAAAAAAGAAGGAAATGCTGATTATCAGGATTTACTCCTTTTCCCATAATGTTTTCAGAACCCTTCCTACTCAGGGTTGTAAGCCCTTCACCACACAATCCCTCATTTTAACAACCCTGAAAAGAAAACCTTATGAAAACATTGAGGGAAAAGAAGAAAATGCTGGTAACCACAATTTTCCACTTTTCCCACAATGTTTTCTACCCTTTCACAAACAAGTTTCAATTTTTGAGTCGTCTTTATGTTGTATTCTGCAAATGCTTTCAATTTAGACAAGTCCAAAATTTTGTCAGTTTGTAAAGAGTTACAACACAGTGCTGTTTTGGAAAGGATTAGATGAAACACTCACCAAAAATATTTATGTTTAACTTTTTACCAAAAAACAAAAATGTAGTCTTGTCCAAACTGAAAGCTTTTGCAGAAGACAGTCATAAGAGTACAGGACTTGAATCTCAAGCTTGGCATATTTCTTTCAAAAGTTGAGGGTAGTCATTGTGACAGGATTGATTCCTCTCTCACCGCTGATCATTGTTTTCACAATAGTTATGTGGAAAAGCAGCCAGTATTGTTTCGGAAAGACTTAAAAGTTCAATATCACTCACCACAATTGTGTATGTGCTCTCTACATCCCTGTCCAGACTTATGCCATTGACAACAGTGATAATCCCAGAATCCTGGTCAATGATGAACACATTATTGGCACCAGTCTTAATGTCAAACTCAACTTCACTGTTGGGTGTATTTGGTTCATCTGCATCTGTCGTATTTAGGTCAATCACCACAAAACCTTGAAAAATACAGAAAAACAGGGATTAGGTTGTTTGTTTGTTGGAATGGTTGTTGAATGCTGCTTTCTAGTCAAATCATAGCAACAGCTCACATTAGTGCTGTTTACTGTGAGCTCTACATGTTCTAGGCTCTAGCTCTGATATGCCTTGCCCTCAGGCACTCTATATCAATCACAGGGTTTCCTGGTTTTGGATACAAATCCATAACTCTTTACCAAATGACAAAATTTTAGACTTGTCCAAATTGAATGTCTGTACAGATGACATAAAAATGTATTTTAAAAATTCAATTTGTATTTTTTGGGGGATAGACAACAGCATTTCTCCTTTTGCAACCATGTTTTTAGAGGTCTTCGTTTGCAGGGTGGTAAAATTATGGCATTGTTCTGTACACATTTAAATTTTCGTCTGCAGAAGCTTTTAATTTAGACAAGTCTACCTTTTTATTGTGAGTTATTGGTTAACCTTTATACTGCTATATAAATGGAAAGAAACTTTCAAGCTGACAGTAAAACCCAAAATTTTGCTATTTCAAAGGTATTTTGTGGGGAAAGATATCCCCCCCTATCAGGCAGTGTAGATCTAAGATCACACTGCACGTTCTGTGCTGTCTGATCTTGATGTATGCTGTCCACAATAGGTCAATGAATCGCGCTTAGCAGCTTAAGAGTTAAGAGTCAATCAGCCTGTATAAAGTAGGTTAACTTTTTTCCAAGTAATCGCCTCATTCTACAACCCCGACAAAGAAGGGTGCAGAAAACACTATGGCATTATGGAGAAAAATTTCAGGTAACTAGCAACTTTTGGCTTTGCCACAAGGTTTTCTACCCTTTCAAAGAAATGTTTCATCCATAAACTCATTTCCACAGGACGAAATTTCAGCTGGTCCAAATTAAAAGCATTTGCGAAAAATTAAATGTAGCTCAAATAATGGAATTTTTCTTTGAAAGGTAAGAAAACATCGTGGGAAAAGGAGAAAATGCTAGTTACCAGCATTTTCTCTATGTCCAAAAATGTTTTGCAAAGGCCTTTTCGTCAAGGTTGTTAAAACCGAGAATTGTTTGGTCAAGCATTAAATCACATTAGATTGTCATCAGTATATGCCTTTTATTTCATTAGGTAGAATATTTTGTCATGTGCTTAACCCTTTCCCAGACAACAAATTTTAAATTCTTCCAAATTGAAAGCATTTGCAGACTACAAATTTGAATGTGGTACAAATAAAATGAAGTTTTTGCATAGGGTAGAAAACATTGTGGGAAAAGTAGAAAATACTGGTTAACAGCATTTTCTACTTTTCCCACGTTTTCAAAAGGGCTTTACCTCAGGGCCGTTAAAACCTGGGACTGTTTGGTAAAGGGTTAACTAATATAGAATACAAATACCTCCTGGTGCATTTTCACTGAGTGAAACAAAATATGTGTCATCTGGTCTACTTGGAACAAACACAGGTGCAGCATTATTGAGGTTCTGAAATTGGAGAAAAAATAAAAATGTTGATTACTTTAAAGTAAAAGATAACTGAAAATTGATCTCCCCTCTTTTACAATCATGTGGCAGATGGTTATAAAAAGCATGGTAAGGAAAGGAGAAAAGCATTTTCTCCTTTATAGCACTTTCTCCTTTTCCCTTTAAACCCCCCTCCCTTCCCCCCATGTTTTCCACCTTTTCAGAGAAAAAAATCCCATAATTTCAAGAACATTTGATGCATGTTCAGCAAATGTTTTCAAAATCAACAAGTGTGTTATATTATTGTTTTGTACAGAGTTTAAGTGATTTTTCAAATTATTTCATCTATTTGAAAACTAGAGCTGTCACTGAATGTGACTTAATACCCCCGCCAGCGCTTTGACAGGAACAGGCAATTACTAGTATTTTGTACACAGACGGACACACAGACACACGGATGGACACACAGACAGACACAAGGACGGACACACAGATGGACACACGGACAGACGCATGGACGGACACACAGACAGACAGGCTGATTCCAGTATACCCCCGAAAACATTCGTTTTGCGGGGGTATAAAAACCTGCATATTATCATGTCTAGTAATACAAAAAACAGATCGAAGCTACGATACACAAATATGTACCTCCTTAGCATATCACCTCATTGGCAAAATTGGCTTAGGAAAATATTGTGGGAAAAGGAGAAAATGGTGGTAAGCAGTTTTCTGTGACAAATATCTATTTTGCCATAACCAAGGGTATTTTGAACCAAGAGTGCTGACAGCAGAGGACAAACAAAGATTTCAAGGATAAAAATCATAGCTTCAAGAGGTAATGAAATATCCAGAGAACAATTTAGGATCACAAGCCTTTGTTACAGTCACCTTTGTGATCCTTTGAGAATAGCAATGACGCTAGTGACCTTTATATAGGCCAACAAGCACTGTTGGTAGTAACCTTTAGAGGGGATCTTGGGCCCTAATGGTACTAAACATTATAATGAATCATAAGACCTAATTGTATCTGAAACAGAGGACCACTGGTCCTGACAGTACTGTCCGTTTCCAAAGGATCACAAACTCTGATAGAAGTTATCTTTGCAGACTGAGGATCTCAAGTCCTGATGGTAGTATCCATTGCAGATCTGGTTGTTTGTATCGAACTCACAACCACCAGGTCATAAGTCAGATACCCTAAGCACTTAGCTACCCAGCCAGCCTCCATTGCAGAGGGCAACAAGCCCTGAGGGTATGAACCTTTACTGTTACCATAAACCCTACTGGTAGTGACAGTTACAGAGGACGAAAAATGCTGATGCTTGTAACTTTAACAAAGGACATCAGACCCTGATGGTAGTATCCTTCCGAGAGGACTCTTAGCCATATTTGTAGTTAACACTACAGTGGACCTCAAGCCCTGATGGTGGTGACCTTTACAGAGGACCATAAGCCTGGTTGGTAGTGACCTATACAGAGAAGCACAAGCCTTGATGGTAGTGACTTTTACAGAGGACCACAAGCCCTGATGGTGGTAACCTTTACAGAGGACAACAAACCTAGATGGTAGTGACCTATACAGTGGACCACAAGCCTAGATGGTAGTGACCTATACAGAGGACCATAAGCGTTGATGGTGTTGACCTTTACAGAGGACCACAAGTCCTAAAAGAAGTAACCTTTACAAATGACCATAAGCCCCAATGGTAGTGACCTATACAGAGGACCATAGGCCTTGATGTCAGTGACCTTTACAGAGGACCACAAGCCCTGTGAGAAGTAACCTTTACAAAGGACCATAAAATCTGACCACAAAATGCAGGCTTATCTTGCCATCCAAAAAAGACTAAGGTACTAATGAAGAGATGGACAGGCAGAAAGACAGCTGATGGAAACCATGCCATAATATAAGAAATGGAAGGTTGTACTTACTATAACTGTAATATTGATGTATTTTTCTGAGTAAAGTGTAGGTGAAATGCTTGCTCTTACAAGAACTCTAAGCCTGAAAACATAGAGCAGTCCTAGTTAATGTATTATCAAAGAACCCTGTATTTCAATGGCTCTGAGATAGATATATTTTGAAAATTTTGTGGGAAAAAGAGAAAATCTCAGCGATCATAATTTTTTTCCCACAATGTTCTCTACCTTTTCAAGGCAAATCCTGTCATTTGAGTATCATTTATCTTTTCGTTTGCAAATGTTTTTAACACCTAGGCTGCTACGTGTGACTCACTGACCTTTTGAGGACAGTGTAGATCAAGATCAGAATGCACAGAATGTGCATTCTGATCTTTGATCTACACTGTCCGATAAGATGATATTTTATTCAAAAGATAAGTTTGAAATAGCACTATTCATGTTTTTACAAACGGTTTACAAGTTTCATTTAACTTATTTCGTGGGATAAGGGTTAATGTGAACAAGTCTAAAGTTTTCACGGGTTTTAACAACCCTGACCAACAAGGTTTTTAAAAACATTGTGGGAAAAAAAGAGGAAATGCTGGTAACCAGCATTTTCTCCTTTTTTCCCATTGTTTTCTACCTTTTATTGGATAAAAGTCAACATGTAGGTCACAATTACTTTGTTGTTTGCAAATACTTTTAGTTTGGATGAATCTAAAATTTTGTTGTTTGGTAAAGAGTGAAGCAGGGACACTTTGAGGTTCCCATAGGCACTTATGTAAAAACAGATTGGACCACAGGCCTTTGAAGCTCCGTTGGTCTGACACCAAAATTTTCATTGCTTGATCAATGGACACTACATGTATTACTAAACAGCACATTTGAGCATTGGCTCTGCATTGTGTAATTATGGTAATTACATACAATGTAAAGGTAATACTGCAGTGTGCTATTTTCAGTAACTGTCTGATGATCTAGCAATGAAAATTTCGGTGTCTAAGATAGACTAATAGAACTTAAATGGCATATGAGCTAACTATCCATCAGACAACCAATAAAAAGACTGACTTACAAGCCATCGTCGGTATCCCTGTGGTCAAGGGGTTTTAGTAAAGTAAAACTTCCATCCTGGGGACCAATAGAAAAGAACTCTGCCACATTGATTCCAGGAGGCAAGACCTCTTGTAGTGAAAACGTCACAAATGTGTTTGGTTCTACATTCTCAACCTGTAAACAGTAGATTGACTAACAGTCAAATTCTTTACTTTAAGACAAGGCAGCTCCTTACTAAATGACAACTTTTACTTTCATTAACCTTTGAAAATAATAATATGGTGGAAGAAAGGAGAAAATACTGGTAACCAGCTTTTTCTCATTTTCCCACCAATGTGGTGGGAAAATGAGAAAAAGCTGGTTACCAGTATTTTCTTCACATTCTCCTTAAAATTTCAAAGATAGATCCTTTTACAACTCTGAGGTAGGAGGCTTTCTGTGGGAAAAGAAGACAATGCTATTAACCAATATTTCTTTCCTTATCATACAATGTTTTCCCATCTCCCACCATTTGAGACATATTTGATTTTGCCCTCTGTAATAGCTTTTCATTTGGGGGAGTCGAAATTTCGTTGTCTGGTAAGGAGTTTAATCCTTTACCACACAATCCCAACTTTTACCAACCTTTAGGAAGAAGGGTTTTGATAACATTATTGGAAAATGAGATAATACTGGTAACCAGCATTTCTCCTTTTCTGACAAAACTTTCTTCTCTAAAAGGGACAAAGTTCATCATTTGGTCCCCCTTTGATTTGTTATCTGCAAATGCTTTCAATTTGGACTAGTCTAAAATTTTTTGCTTGGTTAAGAGTTAACAAAGAGTCATTTGCTGAAAGCTTTTTCGGGAACAATTATCATATTAGGTGATACTTAGACATCAAGAGGACAACAAAGAAAGTTTCCTGTAGCAAAAAAATTCTGGTCATCAGTATGGATACTATGATTGAGAAGTTTGGCGCACTGATGAGCCTTGTGTATGCCCCTGTTGCTTCACATCTGGGGATGCTGGGAATTATAATACATCTAACTGATCTGAGCCATGCTTTGGGGAAAACAGGGTGTGCAGCATCTCTGTGATGCACTATACCAAGCAAGTCCTCACATAATTATGGATCTATAAAATCAACTTTGTCTAAAAAACACTTGAATCATGAGGTAGACCGGTCCTTTGAGATGCAGAAATTTTACAAAAAGCAAAACATTTTGACTCAGGTCAGCCTGCACAAACTGTGTGACCTGGGTCCATACTTTTTGGGACAGATGCATTAAACCCCCTTTTCACAGACCATGGCTCATCTCTATGCTACCATGAAAATATCTGGAGATAAAATAATAATAGAAAAATCATTTACTTGCTTTACATATAAATACCAGTTGCAGTTTTTTGCAAAAATGTAGAAAAATTTTCAAATTATAGGAATATATTGGAAACATAGGAGGTGTTCAAAATAAACAAAAAAATCTGAAAAATAAAGAAAAATTAAAGGAATGTAGGATATCAGTTGATCAACCTGCACTTCTGAAATGAACACTTTACCAAATAACTTTATTTTAATGACCCTAAGAAAGAGACCTTTCAAATCATTGCAGGAAATGTTAACAAGCATCTTCTTCTTTTCCCACTATGTATGGCAAAGAACTTCAGTTCATTTGTACCAGTTTTGAATTTGCCGTTTGTAGATGCTTTCAATAAGAGAGAGTCTTAAAACTGGCATTTGGGGAAGGGTTAAGGCTTTGAAACTTCTCTAAATCAACCCTTAGGCTGCTTAACAAGACTCTGAGACCTTTGGCAGACAGTGTAGATTAAGATCACACTGCACAGAATGTGCAGTCTGATCTTAGATCTACACTGTGCGAGAAGGAGAAATTTTTCCAAAAAAAAATTACCTTTGAAATAGCAACATTCAGGTTTTTACTTTAGGCTTGACAGTTTCATCACACTTATTTAGTAGGATAAGGGTTGAGTGGGGCTTAAAAAAGTACCACCCTCACCTGAACTGTGATCTGGGGTTGTAAGTTAAGACTCTCTTCATTCACTTGGGTGATGTAGTCATCAATAAATCTGGGTGGATTATCTATCAGATTTAGTATGATACAGTTCACTTGAACTGTATCCTCTTTTGCATCTTGTGGTGTATCATTGTCTCTCGCGGTAACAGAAAATCCATAGAAATCGACAGATTCATAGTCAAGTTCCTTCAAGGTGAAGATTTTACCATCATCAGTTATGTCAAACCTGCAGTGACAAGAAAAGACAAAATATACAACTCTAAACTTTCGTCATCAAACTGAACCATTTACTAATGAATTTCTAGTTTAGACAATCCTGAAAAAGGAAATTTTTGAAAAATTGTAGGAAAAGGAGAAAATGCTGACAACCAGCATACTCTCCTTTTAGTACACTGGTTTCTACCTTCTGCAAACAAGTTTCACAAATTGAGCAACATTTGATCTGTCATCTGCAAATCTTTTCAATCAGGAAGTCTAAAATTCAAGTAAAGAGTAAACAGACAGGTTCACTCGGCACCTCCTGCACACTAAATCTTTTGTTGAAAGCTTTTGAAAACTAGAAGTGTCACAAGGTGGACAAATAACACCCCCCAGCACCTTATCACTGAAGCAGTACAATCGGAAGAAGGAAAAGAATTTCAAAACAAAGATCACCAGTGACCTTTGACTTTTGGCATATGTGACCTAAAAACAACAGGGCATCTCCTTGAGTCATGAGCAACACTTGTATAAAGTTTCAGGGTCCTAGGTCAAACAGCTATTCAGTTACAACACGAAAACTGTTTTCAAACAAAGATCACCTGTGGCCTTGACCTTTGACCAACATGATCCAAAAACAATAGGACACCTGCTTCGGTCATGAGCAAAACTTGCATTAAGTTTCAGGGTCCTAAGCCAAATGGCTTTTAAGTTAGAGCACAGAAATGAAAACAAGATGGACAGACAGATAGACAGACATGGTGATACATGTACTAGTATACCCCCCTCTACTCTGTAGATGGGGGGGTGTATAAAAATTGTGGCAAAAGAAAAGATAGCTTGCTTTCTTCAAAGGTATCTCTTTATTCTATCAACATTAACAAACCATAGTATTGCAAATGGAACAAAAATTAACAAAATGGAACATACGTGTTGGAAGGATCTTGAATTTCATAGCCAGCTATCTCACCGAAGGCACCACGGTCAGCATCTGTTGCCTGTAAAAACAAGAAATCATAAAAACAAAGCTTGTTTTTCCATAGAATATCGGCCTTAACTCTTACTAAATACTCCCATGTTTTAAGTACTCCAGGGAGGAAGGCTAATGAAAACATTGTGGGAAAAGGAGAAATTGCCGGTAACCAGCATTTTCCCCTTTTCCAAAAATGTTTCCTAGGCTTTCTTAGACCAATTTGATGATATGTGCCATACTCTAGACTATGTTGTTTGCAATGCTTTGAGTTTGGATTAATCTGATATTTTTTTGTTTGGTGCAGAATTAAGTACTGGTAAATTCCATTCCATCTGAATGGTGTTTTATGTCAAGTTTAACTCTTTAACTGTCATGCTTAACTTTTTACCAAACAAAATTTTAGACTGGTCAAAATCCAAAGTATTTGCAGACAACAAATCATATATTGGTTTAATTGTTAGATTTGTCTTAGAAACGGTGGAAAACATTGTGAGAAAAGGAGAAAATGCTATTTACCAGCATTTTCTCCTTTTCCCATATTGTTTTCAAAAGCCTTCTTCCTCACCATCAATAAAACTTGGGATTGTGTGGTAAAGGGTCAACAGTGCATGTAGATAAATTATACTGCTGTAACTTTAACCCTTAACCTGCTAAATATACTGAACTGAAACTTTCGATAGCAAAATACCTAAATTTCCCATTTCAAAGGTATTTTTTAGGAAAAATATCTCCTTCTCGGGCAGTGTAGACCCAAGACAAGACTGCATGTTCTGTGCAGTCTGATCTTGATCTACACTGTCCGCAAAAGGTCCTTGAGTGCCCTCAGCAGCCTAAGGGTTAATTCAAAATAACTTCATGTTTCTCCAGGCTTCCACAAGTACATTGCTGGAACTGTGCATTGCCTTGCCCAAGGACCTTCTTGTAGGACTAATTTAATAAGCAAAGATCAAGCCTGGATTTTCTGACAAAATGTTCAATGTCAAAGATCAAATATGAATGCCATGCATGGCTCTGAAATCCAACTAAGTTTTATACCCTGACCAAACAATCCTGAGTTTCAATGACTCTGAGGGAGGAAACATTGTGGGAAAGGGAGAAAATGCTGGTAACCAGCATTTTATCCATTTACCAAAATGTTTTCTACTCTTTCACAGAAAAGTTTCATAGTTTCAGTCAAAATTGAATTGTGGTGTGCAAATGCTTTCAATTTGGACAAATCTAAACAGGCTTGATAAGCGCTTTGAGGATTAAGTGTGTTTGTCACTTCCAGATCAAAGCATAGTAGTTACTTACACTGACTTCCCCTATAACTGTACCTATAGGGGTGCCTTCTGTCACATTAAAGGTATAGCCATCTGGTGGAAAAACTGGGCTGAACTCATTTCTTGACAGTATTGTAAGTTGTACGAGAGCTGTTGATGTGAAATCTGGCCTGTTTGTATCAACTGCACGAAGCTGAATAAAATAAAATTTGGAAAAGTTTCACCAAAAATCCCTCACTTAATATGTTCAGATGTTTTTACAACCCTGAAGGCTTTGGAAAACATTAAGACAAAAAGTGAAATGCTGGTACATGCATTTTCTTCTTTTTCCACAAAGTTTTCTATCTTTATGAAGACAAATACTGACCTATGAATAATGTTTACTTTCTTGTCTGAAAAAGCTTTGAATATAAGCAAACCTAAAGTTTTGTAATCTGGTAAAGACATAAAAGTGAAAGAAAATGAAAGGGTCATGCATGGGCAAAATGGGGTATATTATATTTCATGTGTCTATTTTTAGAAATGTTATAGGTAAAGAAATGTCGTAATTTAAGCTGGGGGGAATTATTTCCCCGTCACAGTGAATATTTTCCTCCTGCCGAAAATCTGGAACTACTTTTTTAAGTTTTTTAAGTTTTTAAGTTTTAAAAGTGACAAAATAATCAGAGGAAATATAATATATGATTTATTTCATCAGCTTGTGGTTAATATGGGGAACCATTTGCCTCAAAAGGGAAAGGTCCGCGAAAATAACTCGTGCCTTACGGCACTTGTTATTTTCGCATACCTTTCCCTTTTTCGGCAAATA
Organism: Hippopus hippopus; assembly: GCA_946811185.2. Taxonomy (NCBI): domain Eukaryota; kingdom Metazoa; phylum Mollusca; class Bivalvia; order Cardiida; family Cardiidae; genus Hippopus; species Hippopus hippopus. The sequence goes on from OX328096.1 coordinate 14,796,704, forward strand.
TTTCCCCATATTAACCACAAGCTGATGAAATAAACTCTATTTAATGCATCTCTATGATGCCTTATTCCAAGCAAGGCATCACATAATTCTTGATCCATAAAATCCATTGCGTATAACAACTGACTGAATCATGATGTTCTCTGGTCCTTTGAGGTGCAGAAAATTTGCCAAAAGCTAAAAGTTTTGACCCAGGTCAGCCTGTGCGGATTGCACAGGCTGACCTGGCAGGTCAATACTTTCTGCAAATGCATTCAACCCATTTATCAACAAGCTCACAATGGATATTTTCAGTATGTAAGACAGACTGAGATATTTCAATTTCTAAGCTGTTCTTGTAGGAATTTTGTACAAAATATCAAACAGTTCAGATCAACGGTATCAAAATATCAAACAGTTTTGATGCAGCTTCTGTGCAGTCAGATATTGATCTACATCAACAACAAAAACAACAGTTACTAAAGATGTGATCGTTGCCCTACCAGATAAATATGCATGCAATTCCAAAAGAGTGCCTAGTTTATCATAATTCCTTGAACATGTTGTTCAGGATCTTTGGGCTGTACATCACACATTCTAAATTCCAAAATCAGCCATCTGGTTGGCTGGGACTGGCATCTCAGACTATTTACCACAGCGCTAGTTTTGAAATGTGGAATTAGAATAATACTGTTGTTCATAACAATGTTCAGCTGTGAGAAGGTGATATTTGATTGATTGATTGTATGGTATTTAACACCGTTAAATGGCACCCAGTGAACCTATCAGTGTTTTCCTGGAGTTTGTCACAATATTCTTCCCAAGCTATTGGCTGCTTTCCCACACAAACACCACTGAAACAATGATCAGCAGTGCTGTCACAATGACTATATCATCAATTGTCAGAAAGAAATTGGCAGAGCTGGGGATTCAAACCAGTGGAAAGAGGAACAAGGCCTGTCACCATGACTATTATCAGTTCTCAAGAAGAATCTCTCCAAGCCGGGAATCCAACTGTCAACCTTTGGATTACAAGGTCTGTGTATTACCAGCTGAACCACTGGGCTCAATAGAATTGTAACTATATGTCTGCAGAAGACTTCTGGATCCCAAAGCTATCAAACTTTTCAGAAAAAAAGAATCATCCTCATCAAAGAGAAGTGCTATTGAAAAATAAGCATTTTTTTAGCGCTTGCACAACCTCTTACTAACTCTTTACCAAATGATCAAATTTTAGACTTGTCCAAATTGAAAGCATTTGCAGACAACAAAATAGAAGTAAAAAATGTAAAATAGACATTTGTTTTGGGAAAAGTAGAAACCATAGTGGGAAAAGAAGAAAATGCTGGTTACCAGCATTTTCTCCTTTTCCCACAAAGTATTCAAAAACGTTATTTCGTAAGGAACGAGGCTAGAAAACTTTATTGGAAAAAGAGAACCTGATGGTAACCAGCATTTTCTCCTTTTTCCGCATTTTCTAGATTTTCAAAGGAAAATCTCGCCATTTGAACCAAATTTAATTCGTCGTTTGCAAATGCTTTGAATCTAGACAAGTCAAGTTTTTTTTTGTTTTGTAAGGAGTAGATAACCATAGACTTGTAGGTTGATAGTCTCTTGAAAAAAAATGATATTTTAATATGAAAACTAGGAAATCTTATTTGGATTAGCATTTCAGTTCCCATATATCAAACTGACAGCTCTCTTTGCCATATTTTTTTAGCTCCACCAGTACTTCACTGGGTACAAGCTGTGCCATGCCAAGGGAAAGTCTGAAATGACCAGGGCAGTCATCAGAGATTGACCCTTATTGCAAAAGGGAAAATTGCTTGTTAAAAGCAATTTCTCTTTGAGTGACAATGTTTTCAAGTTTTCTGCTGCAAATGGGAAAAATCACCTGTTTATGTGAAAATTTACAAAACTGGAAAGAATGTGATGAATGCTTACTGTAACATCAATTGTATTTGGATCCTGTTCAAAATCCAGGGCACTGTTGTTTATATAGAGAGTGAAAATCTGTTCCACAGAGCTGCCCGTAGGGTCCAATTCAAATAACTCTGAGAAGGGCCCGGGAACAACAAAGACATCAAAGCTATTGAATCCCTCCTGAAAATGAAAAAAAAAAAAGATTTGAGCCATGCTCTGTGAAAAGGGGGCTTAATGCATCTGCAAAAAGTTCGACCCATGTCAGTCCGCACTTGCTGATCTGGGCCGAAACTTTCTGCTATAGATCAATTTCTTGCATGTCAAAGGACCATTCCACCTCATGACTTATTATTTATCCCTTGCAAGACAATCCAACAAATCAACAGCCTTCAACAGCCAGTGCACCTATCCATGCTTTCCTGGAGTTTCTTTTGACCAGTACTATGCAAAATCTTCTTCCCAAGCAACCGGTTGCTTTTCCATAAAACTTTCGTCAAAATAAGAACCAGTGGTGAGAAAGAAATGAATACTGTCTCAATGACCATCATCAATCCTTCCAGCAGTATCTTTTACCAGGGCATCATTTTCTTTCCAAGTCACTGACTGCTGTCTCACATAACCATTATTATGGTCAGCTGTGGTAGAGAAATAAATGGTTTCACAATTTTCAGTCCTTGATTACATCATTTGAGTCACATTCAGTTTGTCATCTGCTAAGGCTTTCAATTTGGACAGGTGTAAAGTTTTGTCATCTGGTGAGGGATTAGGTCAAAAGCATAGCCTTGTCCAAATTGAAAGCATTAAATTTTTAAAAATTAAATAAAATCTAAAACATGAAATCTGTCTTTCAAAGGGTTCAAGACAGTATGAGAAAAGGAGAAAATGTTGGTTACTAGCATTTTCATCTTTTCCCACAAGTTTTTCAAAAGCCTTCTTCTTAACTTAAAAGTGTGATACAGCGGTGACAGAATGTCACAATCAATTAAATAGCTAGCTGTAGAATCAAGAATTGAAATTAAAATCAGAATGTTCGGTGAATTCAGTCCTTGATCTCATAAATTCAAGGGACAGACATTCTGAATACTTTTCATTTTTATTAGTGGGACTCTTCGAGTTAAAAGCATGTTTACATCTATTACCCAGACCAAGCGTAAACAAAAATCATATATTTTATGAGGTACAATCAAATAAAGTCATCTGTATTAGAAGAGGTATATTTCATTGTGACGCAATGTCTCATAAGTATATTAAGGTTCTCTCTTCTCATTTTTTTTCCTTGATGGGTTAGTTAATGATATGGCTATGTTACAAGCACTTTGTATAATGTAATAATAGTTCAGTGTCTCATGAGATTTGTTAATTTTCCTACCATATATGCACAAGAGCAGTCAAAGAGAGATAACTGTTGGACTGGCAATAATAAGTATTCTGAATTCCCAGCAAAGCTATCTGATTAACTGTGACAGAATGGTTGGTAAACACCACGGTCCGTATTCAAATATTATTCTTAAGGACGTTCTTTGTCTATTCTCCAGAATTTTGTGAATTTGAAAGTTTCACAGCTCCTGATTGGCTAAACCATTTGGTTTAGCCAATCAGGAGTTGTGTTACTTTCAAATTCAGCAAAACTTGGAGAATAAGACTTAAGAATATTCTTCAGAATGGTTGGTGAATACGGACCCAGGCTTTTCATAATACGTAAGAAGCCTATACGCCGCCATAATACTTACCCCATCGTTGTCAGTAACGAGGATAGATCCAGAACTTGGATTTAGCTGTGTCTTACCAACATCTAAATCTGACTTCTCAAATGCAGAAACATTGTATGTAGTACTACTAAATGTTGGTATGATGTCATTCACATCTTTAACATTGACTGTGATGGTTGCAGTGCTATTCATTGGGTTTCTGTCTGGCAAGTTGTTTGGATTGGTTTCATAAGCCTGTTCAAAATAAAATCAATAATTTCATTTTGATTCTTTTTCGGTTCTTGTTTTCACTGTATAACATGCTGCTTCAAACATTACTTCAGTCATATCACTGCGACCGCTCCCTTTTAAATATTGTTAACTTCTTTCCAAGTACCTTTGGAACTGCCTTGCCTACAGTAACTTCAATTTTTTGGAGGAGGGAGATTCAAGCGAAATTTCCTGTTTTAACAATCAAGGCCATGGATCTACTTTTATGAGACAACAAAATTTTGTTTCCTCCAAAATATGAAAGCATTTGCAGGTGACAAACAAAATAGGGCTCACACAATGGAATATGTCTTTGACAGAGTAGAAAACCTGTGGAAAGGAGAAAATATACACATCCTGTTTTCCTTTTTAGTACCATCATCTTTGTTAAACATTATATTAACAATCCATTTTTAAATGTTCACAGTGCAGTTATAAGTGCAAAAGTCTTTACAGAAAATACTCAGAAGCTTTAATAGGATTAAACCTTTTAAAGGAATCATTTCTCCTTGACAGGGTTATAGCTTTCAAAAGGAATCTAAATGTCTCAAGAAATGTGTTATTAACACAGGGGATGGGGTAGGGGAGGGTCAGTTTTCCTGATACAGGGAGACATCAACTCTGAGTATTGGAAAATCAGGACTCATTCACTCAGACACTGCATCCTGTATAAGAAATAAAACTGAATACACCAACTTACCCTTATATCTACATACACGTTTTTGGATACATCTTCAATTTGCTCACGATCTATTTCATCCTTTAAGCGAAGTTCAACTTCATAGTTGTTGCTATCTACTGCCTTTATAGAAGGTCCAAGTTCAAAGTAGTTAACTCCAGTTGGATCTGAAAGGAAAATTAGTTTTACATAACATACATGTGGCCAGGATTGAAATATTTATACACATGGTGAGGCACAAAGTGCCAATGGGTGAACAAAGCAGGTGGGTGACATTAATTGTAAAGTATAGAGGAATTCCCTGATCATCAGTGCATCATTTTAATCATCCATTTAGTTTGAAAAGGCATGCAAATGTAGAGAAAAATCAAATGAAACTGGTGATTTACAATTTTGGTCACGGATTTTTTTATAGATCTACATGTGCATAGTGTTGGTAATGGGCTCTACACCCTTGCATAATACATTATCTATTGCAGATTGTTCTCTGTCTCTGGTGGCAGACAACATTTGCCTATCTACAAAAAATATAGACTTGCCCATATTGCAGAGGACTAATTTAGTACAGCTAACCACCATTTTCTCATTTCCTCACAATGATTTCTGCCATTATAAAGCAAATGTCCATCATTTGAGCAGCATCCATTTTGTAATCTGTAATCACTTCCAACATGGAAGAGTCTAAAACACTTGTTGTCTGTCACAGGGTTAAACCTTAGAATGCCAAATAGACCCAACAGACACTTTTCAGCCTAGAATATTCAATAACACCACAAAAAAATTCCAATTTTTTCCATGATTGTTACTGTCTTGAATGTCCCAGCCAAGCAGACAGTGTAGTTCAAAGATCAGACTGCACATTTTGTGCAGTCTGATCTTGATCTACACTGGCTGCAAAGGCAACCAAAGTCATGAAAGGAGCTATAAGAACAAAGCACATGCAAGATTTTAGATCTAGTTAACATAAATATATATACATGTACCTTGGGCTGCAGGAAGCAGTTCAAATTCGATTGGATTGGGTGACCTTGTGTCCTGATCGAAGGCTATGATCTTGTGACCAGGTTCAACTGCAGAACCCTGAAAGTAACAGTGTTTCAATAAAAATTGTTTTTGCAAATCTGAGAGAACTAGAATTGGCGTATGGTGTGTGACTTTTCTATCAACTCTTTACCAAATACAAAATTTTAGACTACCGGTAGTCAAAAATAAAAGCTTTTAAAGATGACAAAATGTGGCTCAAATTGTGGAATCTGTCTCTGAAACGATAGAAAACAGCACAATGTATTTAAAAGGCTTCTTCCTCAAGGTCGTTAAAACTCAGGATAGTGTGGTAGAGGGTTAAGTAGATGAAAAAAGTTCAGAATTGTCAAAATTGACAGATTTTGTGGAAGAAATTAAATGTGGAATGATTGATATAAATTTTTTGAAGGAGAGATAACATTATGGGAAAAGGAATATCATGGTGATTAACAGTATTTCCTCCTTTTTCTCATGGCTAGAAAAGCTTTTTTCCTCAGGATATCTAAAACTCAGGATCTTTCAGTATAGAGTAATATCTCCATCTGCATTTTCTCCCTTTTCCACAATATTTGGTACATTTTAAAAAAGAAGTTCACTCATCTGAGCCACAGTTAAAATCTCATCGTCAAATGCTTTTAACTCTTTACCAAATGACAAATTTTTGGACTGGACCAAATTCAAAGCATCTGCAGACAACAAATTTAATCTTGTTAATATGATTATTTTTTACTTTGATAGGGTAGAAAATATTGTGGGAAAAGGAGAAAATGCTGGTTACCAGCATTTTCTCCTTTTCCCACAATGTTTTCAATAGGCTTCTTTCTCAGGGTCGTTAAAAGTCGGGATTGTGTGGTAAAGAGTTAAATAGTCATTTACACTTTACCAGATTACAAAATTCTAGACTTGTCCATAATGAAAGGATTTGCAGACGACAAATTAAAGGTAGTTCAGATAATGTAATTTATCTCAAAAAGTGTAGAAAATATTGTGGGAAATGGTTATCACCATTTTCTCCTTTTCCCACAATGTGTTAAAAAGCCCCTTTCATCTGGGTCTTTAAAACTTGGGATTGTGTGGTAAAAGGGTAAAACTAGATCCTGACCCTGGAATCTTTGGGGAGGAGAAAGTCAAACTTTGTAAAGAAAAAATATTTATTGATGAGAATGTGACCGTTTACTCTTAGTTTTGGGAAAAATAATGCTGAAAAAAAAAATGTCTATGGTAGGACTCGAACCCAAACTTTTTTAATCTATGGTAGGACACTCCACCACTGAGCCATGGAACCCACTTACATTTTCTTGTGTCTCGTGCTTAACCCTTTACCAGGTGATGAAAATTTAAGACTAGACCAAATGAAAGCATTTGTAGACAAAAAATTAAATGTGTCTTAAATGATGATTTCTGTCGTTGGTAGGGTAGAAAATATTGTTGGAAAAGGAGAAAATGCTGGTTACCAGCATTTTCTCCTTCTCAAAAAATGTTTTCAAAAGCCTTCATCTACAGGGTTGTTAAAAGTCAGGATTGTGTGGAAAAGGATTGAAAATGTATCCATGCTTTCCTTTGCAATTACATGTACTGCTATACCGATACTTATGGAAAAGGAAATTTTTCATTCAAGAGGTAAAAAACTTGGAAATTCCCTGTGTTTTCTGCATGTATTTCTATCCATATTTAAGTTTTAAATCGTCTTTGTACACAAATGAAAGATGACAGCCTTCTGCAAGATTTTTCTATATGAACTTACAAAGTCTGGTTTAACGCCCTTTAATCTAAACAAGTCTTGAATTTTGTCATCGAGTAAAATGTGAAAAAAAAAAAATGCTCCACTCACAGCTGGCAGATCCTCAAACATTTCTAGCCTCAAAGTATTTTGAATGATCTGCGGGGGCTCATTTTGTACTTCATTTATGCTGATTTCAAAGTTCTGCGTAGTGGAGTTGAGGGTTGGTTCTGTAGTGTTTTCTCCTATTGGAACATTCTGCAAATATACAAGTTTAACTTGTAACCTCCTAAAACAAATATGCAGCAGTCCACTTTGAAAACGTCTGTTTAGAATGAGCATGATCAATATAAATAAAACCTTTATCACTTAGTCCCAAGTTTTCATGATCCTGAGATTAACAAATTTATTTTGAGCTGTAATTAATTAAAGTTCCCCATCTACTCATTTTAAGACGAATGTAGAAATGTGTTTAAATCATTGAATTAGCAATATCTATGGCCCCAAAGAATGAAACGAAGTTTTAGATTTGTTACTGGAAATGAATCTTGGTCAAGAGAAAATTACATCAGATCAAAATTGTAAACAATGGGGGGAGTGTGTCGCCAGTCATTTGTATACCTGCCATCTAATGATAGAAAGCTAGACTACTTTCTGTTTCAACATAGGAAATGGTGCACTTGTGTCTTTGTAAGATCATGTCTTTTCCACTTTTTTCAGCAATTCAAAAAATGCAAAATATTAATTATACATATTCAAAATTTACATTTCTACTGTCTGAAATTATTCCACTGCACTCTCGATATAAAATCAAACATCCTCGAGTAAATTGCTGTTGGGTTTTTGTGTATGGTATCTCGATTCCACTTTCTTGGTGGCTGCATGAATGTGCAAGGCAAAGGTCATACACATTCGCATGACAAGCATCATACGATTATGATATGAACGAGTGGATAGCTGTCAAGTCCAAAATTGCATTTTCTATCCGTCGTAATCTATGCAATCTTGCAACGGCCAAGTGAAATATTTTTCATAAGCCACAAGAATGACTATAGTTTGATAAAATATTGATGAAATTGGTTATGTTTGGCTTAAAATGAGTAATAGGGAACTTTAAGCATCTATTTACTATCATCTAAAAAATCTAAAAAATTATAAACTTGTCAGTCCAATGAAGAAACCACTTAAATGTACCATAAATGTTTTTTTTTCTAGGGTAACAAATTAACATACTTGGGCGAGTATCCTCATTGCAAACGTTGTGAAAGCACTATAATCTGATCTCAGTGCATAGAGGTCAACCCTGTAGGTTCTTCCAATCCGCTCTGTATCCTGTAAGTCCACAGGCTGAAGCCGAAAATAGTCCTCACATCTCTGAAACCATAACATTATACAATAAACTCTAGACCAAATATCCACTGTTTTAACAATCCTAAGGAAGAAGGCTTTTGAAAAGATTGCTGGAAAATTAGAAAATGCTGGGCACCAGCATTTTCTCCTTTTCCTACAAAGTTTTCTACATTTTCACATACAGATCACTTTGTTTAGATATGTCTAAAATTTTGTTTGGTGAAGAGTGTCCATAATTATGATTCAAAGCTGAACAACATCCAAAAAGCCTGTTTTGAAACATTTTACAAAAAGAGGTAACCAAACATGGCTAAGGGGCAAAACAATGAAAAGTATGGGTAAATAAGATTATACATGTATGTAATACGCTTTATTATACACCTGTAAATCTTCTGGCTGAAATACTTGTGTTGCACGAGGCTAAAATATCACACATGATGGAAAGAAAATCTGTATCCACACAGCGTAAAGTATGGTTCTATTTTACTTTGTTTACCGTTTTCAAATATGCTGTCTATAATTGCAATATTTTGTGTTTGAAAATTGAAGATTTGTAATAAACAAGAAATATCTTTAAAAAAGATACACGGCGTAAATTTGCCAGCAAATAGGCAGGGGCCCTAAGAATAAACATGTCTACATTTTTTACCACAGGAATACTTAGAATAAACATGTCTACATTTTGACCAATTCAATTTATTCATTTGTTATCAGTACCAAAAAGTAGGTCAAAAGCCAGCACATTAAGCTCCGCCGAAAAAATGTTATGTTGTAGTAACCCTCCTACTGCTTGTATTTGCTTCTTGCTGTGTAAGAAAATTTTCACATATGTCTCGACCTCTGGTCTTGTGGACATCAAATTTTTTTACGCTGCCAATCAAATACATATGGCTCGCAACACGCGAAAAGGGGCATTCGGACACTTGCGTAAAGCGTTGTCTCGGATCAGCCTGCGCAGTCCGCGCAGGCTAATCCGAGACTGCACTTTACGACTACATTAGATTTTGTGCTACAATAGACTTGCCCAAAACAGAAAATTACATAAAAACGGAAAGTGTTGTTTCGGATTAGCCTGTACGGACTGCGCAGGCTGATCCGAGTTGACGCTTTACGCAAATGTCCGAATGCCCCTTTTCGCATGTTGCAAGCCATATACAAGCACCAATAAAGTTACTACAACATAATGTTTGGTATGTATTATCACAAACTTTCAATACAATACATATAATACACTCAGTAGTTACTAATCTTTCTGTTACTTTTTACCTATAGCCGTCAGAAAAATTGCCCACCGGCAACATATCCATCCCCTAGTCTCAATAATGAGACTCTCTGGTGATTTTTTTTTTCATATTTGGACATATATTGTGCACCGTACCGTCTCAAGTCCATCATAAATTTTTTGGTAGCAAAGATAGAGCGCTATACTGACTTTCTGTTTTGACAGTTTAATCTGTATTGCAGGGAAATGCAATCAACCTTTAGTAACAAACATTATCACACACAAATTATTAAACCTTTTATTACTTAAAGAGCTTGTAGAAGTCATTTAATACATGTAAATCTCGGAAAAAATCTGACTAAATTTATTGCGTGTGGAGGTCATTTTGTGTGTTTTTGGGAAAGTAAACAACTCAAGTAACAGATGAAATTAATTTTTTTTCCTTATGGTCAGCAATTAAGCTGAAAATATTTGTATTTCAAACAAAGGATTATTGAATATGCAAGCAACAGGTATGTTCAAATCCTAGTTTTGTGCTCTATTTGTGAAATTATGAGAGTTCAAAATTGCGCACAAAATCTGTGAAGAGATTTCAACTGTTTTCTTTTTTATCGATTGTCTCTGTACCCAGAGGCAACCAGTCCAAAAGTAACATTGCCTTTGGGGACAGTTATCTGTACTAATCCATCCCCCAAGTCAGAAAAATAGAAAAAGAACTTAATAATTGTACTGAGGAAAAATTTAATCAAACACTCAATGTAAATCTAACTCATTCCAAATCCTGTTGCTTTTTAAAATCTTACAGAGATATGAGTTCTAGCTACATGTGTTCGAAAACAAGTACAGGCTCATGTATTCAAGTGTAACCTTGACCTTAAACCTATGTAATGGATAATGCAAAGAAAATTCTACTCATGAAGTAGAACAATTATTTTCCGATATTCTTTTTTTTAAATTCATGCAAAAGTGAAGAAGTAATGGCTCAAATAATCTCAAGTCATGACAATTTCATTAATTAAATGACCTTCAAGTGTGACCTTGACCTTGGACATAAATGTACCTGAACAAGAGTTTCACAGGATGTTTCTACTTTTCAAGGAGGATAACTGTTCCAAACTAGTTTCAAAGTTGATCCATAAGTGTACAAGATAAGGCCAAGACAACCTAAATACATGAATTTTTCTTTTGACCTTCAAGTTTGACCTTGAACTTGGACCTACATGAATAAAAGGTCTTCATGACTCTTTTAGACATCAAGGAGAAAGATTGTGCCGAATCAATTTGAACTCCATTCACAAGTTAAACAGTTATGGACCTGACATGCCATATGAATGATTATTTCATCATTCGACCTGCAAGTATGTCCTTGACCTTCAAACTACCCAATCAATTACTTTACATGACTCCTCTACATATCAAAATGAATAATTATCCCTTAATTAAACCCACATTCCTGAATTTTAAAACTCTTGAGTTAGAAGGCTTCTGAAAACTTTGCAGGAAAAGGAGAAAATTGAATTTACACTGCTTTCAACATTATTTCAGTCATACCACAGCAACAGCTCACATATTCATGCTGGTAACATGATATTTTCTCCTTTTCCACTTAATGTTTTGTTTTTAAGTCACACTTACTTTATTGTCTGCAAATGTTCTCATTTTCGACAGGTCCACTATTTTGTTGTTTGGTAAAGGGTTATGCAGCTTTTTTAAATTGATTGATTGTTTGGTGTGAACTCAATGCCATTTTCAACATTTTTTCATTTTTATTGTGGTGGCCGGTGCACCTTTCTATGCCTTCCTGGAATTTCTTTTTACTAGTACTTCTGACAATATTCTTGCCAAGGCAGTGGCTGCTTTCCCATTTAACCAGAGTCGAAACAATGATCAGTGGTTAAAGAGGAAAGAATCCTGTCACGAAGATTATCATTAATCCTCAGACAGAAATAGGCTGAGCTGGGGATCCAAACCAGCAGCCCACTGGTCTCAAGTCCTATACGCTACTGACTGTGTTACCGGGCTCGGGTGCAACTATTTTTTAAAAATCATCCACAGAGTAAGAAGTTGTCCTGACAACTCTGGACACACACACACACACACTCATGCTCAAACATCCAACATACCAGTTCGCCCATAGGTGGTGTTGATGTTAAATCGACACATATAATATCAATTAAGTTATTATTGACCCCGTCTATATCCCTGACTTTGACATCACTGTAAATGAGCAATCCACCTGGTGGTACATCCAGTTCCTAGAAAACAAAAAAGTTTTCCAGTTATGATTGTTGCATTTGCTTGTTTGTTTCTGTGTTTCACTTTCAACAACATTTCAGTTCAATCACCACAATCAGTGCATTTATTCATCAGAGATAGGTAGTATGCCCGTTGCCTAGGAAACTGAAATAATTTTATTTGAGTGCTGCTCTGGGAAAAAGGGCTTTAATACATCTCCATCATGCACTATACCAAGCAAGTCATATCATAATTATTGTAGATCCATAAAATCGAATTGTCTAAATGTCTGACTTAATCATGAGGTAGACTGGTCCTTTGACATGCAGAAAATTGACAACTAACATAATTTTTCCACAAAAGATCTGCCTGCAAGGACTCTGTACTCTGATCTTGGTCAATACCTTTAGCAGATACAGTAAACTCCCTTTTCAAAGACTACAACTGATTTTCATTGTAATATGGCCTGCAAACGCAAAAAGGGGCATTCGGATATTTGCGTAGAGTGTCGTCTCGGATCAGCCTGCGCAGTCCGCGCAGACTAATCCGAAACAACACGTTCCGTTTTTATGTAATTTTCTGTTTCACACTAGTCTACTGTAGGACAAAAACTAATGTAATTGTAAAGTGCCATCTCGGAGTCCGCGCAGGCTGATCCGAGATGACACTTTACGCAATTGTCCAAATGCCCTTTTTCGCATGTTGAAAGCCATATTTCCTTGTTTATTTGATGTTTATGCCACTGTCAACATATTATTATCACCATAAGAGGTGCATCTGTGTTTTCTAGAGTTTCTTTTCACCAGGATCTTGCACAGCACTCTTTCCAAGCCACTGGTTGCAGACAACAGAGGTAAGAGACCATGTTTCTTACTTCCCTTGGGCGGTTTTATAATACAAGTTAGAATATAATTTTAAAATCTTTGATATCATACACACCTCATTTATTGCAACATTATATGTGTCATTTTCTCTTCCTTCTCTTTCAAAGAAAGGGCTGTTGTCATTGACATCTAATATAACCACATTTTCTTGGAACTTGGCCTGTTAGGATAATCAATGTCATTTGGTTTTAATTGATTTTTTGATAAGCAGATATTCAAGGTTATACCATATTCTTTTGCTTGTATGGTGTTAAATGCTCTTCTCAATATCATTTCAGTTCTATCACAGCAGTCAGTGCACCTGTCTATACATTTTTGTAACCAGTACTTTGCACAAATTTCTTCCCAAGCCACTGGCTGCTTTCCCACATAACCATCATCAACACAACGATCAGCTTCGAGAGAGGAATGAATCCTATCACAAAGACAACCATCAATCCTTGGAAAGAAATTGGCCAAGCTGGGGATTTGAAGCAGCAACCCTGGTCTCAAGTCCTGATTGCATAACTGGGGTTATTTCATGTACTCATTAGCACCGTCTCATGAAAACAAGACTAATAAGTACCTACACTATAGTATTTAGTGAACAAATAGCATTTTAGCTGAAACCTGTTCTCTGACAACGAGCTGTACCTCTTAACCAAATGACAGGTGTTTAGACTTGAAATTAAACAAGAGCATGGCATACAGTGCCAATGATCAGCTACAGTTGCTTTTAGAAATAGTTTGATTTTCAGTGAAAACTCTTAGTCAAAAAGAGGGGCATGACAGTGTCAAAAATATTTTGATGCTTTCCTGCCCCTTAATTATTGGTTCCCCTTTAGATAGTTAAAGGCCCAGTAACAGCCAAAAGTAAACAATGCAGTTGTTAAAATGCATTTAGATTTAAATCATATTCTGTTAAAAGTATGGATATCATTGTGAAGATGAGAATCTGGTGCTGAAATGGTAAATTTTACTTACTGAAATGAGATTTGCTTTCTCACACTCAATCAAAATATCTCTTTCATTTTGATCACCAACATTCTGAAAAAGACAAATAGCACTGAAAAAATACCTTGTACTTTGTATGGGCTGTAAGAATTGACCAGGCAGGGCAGAGCTATGTTACCGTTCACTGCATTTTAGATTGACATAAAATAGATTATTTGGAAATTATCGTGAGTAGCTGTATGAAATGCAAATAAAAAGATAAAGAATGCAAGGATTGAACATTCTGATAAGACGCACCTTTTTTCTTAATGAGTTCAGATGGTAAAAGAGTATGCACGTCATGTGTCCATAAAGCAAAGGATCAAAAATGTACTGCTGTGATGCTTATGATTACTTTCATTTACAATAAACAGTTCTGAACTGGCTCAAGGCCATTAAAGTGAAAAATAAAATGGTTTACTTATGTCGGAGGTTAACCACGCCCTGCCAGGTCAATTTTTACAGCCTATAATTTTATGGCCTGCAACATGCAAAAGGGGGTTTTCCGATATTTGTGTAAAGTGTTGTCTCAGATCAGCCTGCGCAGTCCGCACAGGCTAATCTGAAACTACACTTTCAGTTCTTATATAATTTTCTGTTTTGCTGAAGTCTACAGCAGGACAAAATAGAATATAGTTAGAAAGTGTAGTCTCGGATCAGCCTGGGTGGGTAGAAAACATTGTGAGAAAAAGAGAAAATGCTGGTTACCACCATTTTCTCATTTTTCCACAATGTTTTCAACAACTTCAAAGACAAAAATAATTTTTTGAGCTACATTTGATTTGTCGCCTGCAAATTCTTTCAATTTGAACAACAAATTTTGTTGCCTGGTAAAGAGTTAGGGGTAAAAATAACAGACCAATTAAAACTTTACCACACAATCCCGAGTTTTAACAACCCTGAAGAAGGCTTTAGAAAACATTGTGAGGAAAGGAGAAAATGCTGGTAACCTTTTCTCCTTTTTTCCACATTGTTTTCTACCCCATCTAAGACAGAAATCATCGTTTTAGAAATATTTAATTTGTCATCTGCAAATGCTTTCAATTTGGTCAAGTCCAAAATTTTGTTGTTTGGTAAAGAGTTAAATAACAAAATCACCATAATGAGGGACAAGATGGCTAACACAGTTACATCAACTTGATGATCAACCATGAACAACAAAGAAAGTGTGAGTCATGCTTTGAATGAAGCAAGAGGGCCATGATGGTCCTGAAGTCGCTCACCTGAGCCTTCTGACTAAACATGACCCAATTCCTATCTCTTCCAAGATGATTTGACAAACATTCTGACAAACTTTCATAAGTACTGTATTGAAAATGTGGCCTCTAGGGTGTACACAAGATTTTTCTGGAATTTGTCCCAGTGACCTATATTTTAGCCTAAAGTAGCCCATTTTCAAACTTGTTGTAGATATTAACAAGACAAACATTCTGACCAATTTTCATGAGTATTAGACACAAAATGTGGCCTCTAAGAGTTTACAAAAGGTTTTTCCAAGATTTGACCTGGTGACCTAATTTTTGACCCAACATTCTGAAGAACTTTCATGACTAATGGAAAGAAAATGTGGCCTGTAGGATGTACACAAGGTTTTTCTAAGATTTGACATGGTGACCTAGTTTTGACCCCACGTGACCCATTTCCAAACTTGTCTGGGACATCATCAAGATAAACACTCTGACCAATTTTCCTAAGTATTGAATAGAAAATGTGTCCTATAGAGCAAACACATGGTTTTTCAAAGATTTGACGTAGTGACTTAGTTCTTGAGCCAACATGACCCATTTTCAAAATCCTACAAGATATTATCAAGACAAACATTCTGACCACTTTTCATGAGTATTGGACTGAAAAGGTTGCCTCTAGAGTGTACACAAGGTTTTTCAAAGATTTAGCCCAGTGACCTAGTTTTTTACCAGACATGACCCAGTTTCAAATATGTCTAAGATATTATCAAGACAAACATTCTGACCAACTTTCAAAAGTATAAGACTGAAAAAGTAGCCTCTAAAGAGTACACAAGGTTTGTTCTAAGATTTGAGCTAGTGATCTAGTTCTTGACCCGACATGAACAATTTTCAAAACACCCCAAAATGACATCAAGACAAACATTCTTACCAACTTTCATGAGTATCAGACATCACTTGTGGCCTCTAGAGAGTACACAAGGTAACAGCTGATGAGGACAAAGCATGACGGAGGATGTACAACGGACACAGCACAATT
Source organism: Hippopus hippopus (assembly GCA_946811185.2). NCBI lineage: Eukaryota > Metazoa > Mollusca > Bivalvia > Cardiida > Cardiidae > Hippopus > Hippopus hippopus. The sequence goes on from OX328096.1 coordinate 14,812,872, forward strand.
ACAAAATGTTCACCTTGAGCACGATGTGCACAGGTGAGCTAAAAAGGTGGTTTAATGCATCAATAAAAAGTTTCAACCCAGGTCAGCCTGCACAGTTTGCACTGACAAAATGGGTCAACTTTTCTGCATGTCACAGGACCATTCTGCCTCATGATAAACCTGGTTTCAAGGCAAAATGGGTCCATAGTTGGAAACAAGTTGCTTGGCATAAATTATCATGAAGAGACACAAGACCCTGTTTTCCCATAGCACCACTCATGTGTTTTTTCTGCCTATTTGAGTACAATATGTTGAGAATGGTTTGCTTGTTTAGCATTTACTTATGCTGTCAACATTATTTCAGTTATATCACTGCAACCACTGCACCTATCAATGCTTTCAGGGAGTCTTTTTGACCAGTAATCAATGTTCTTCCTGAACCACCGGAGCTAGGCCCTGGTAGCTCAGTCATTAGCATACAGGACTAGAGAATAGGGGGTCCCTGGTTCAAATCGTCAGCTAGGTCAACTTTTTGTTGAGGATTAATGATAGTCATTGTGAAAGGATTCATTCCTCCCTCTCCCCTGATCATTGTTTCCATGGTTATGTGGCAAAGCAGCAAATAATTTGGGATGAATACTGGCGAAGTACTGGTGAAAAGAAAACTCAGGGAAAGCATGGACAGGTGTACTGGCTGCCACAATATAGCTGAAATAATGTTAAAAAAAGGGCCATTATGGCCCTGTATTGTTCCGTGGTAAAAACCCTACACACCAAACATTACAATTCTTTTCCCATAGGTTTCGAACCAGATGACATATAAAATTTTCTTTGTAAAAGCACATGAGAAAGTTATGATCTCAGGGCGAAGCCATTTTTGACCACAGAGCTATATTCCTTGAATCCTGGTAGAGGTCCACAAGAAAACATTGTGGGAAAAGGAGAAAATGCTGGTTACCAGCATTTTCTCCTTTTCCCACAATTTTTTTAAAGGGCTTGTTCCTCAGGGTTTTTAAAAGTAGGGGTTGTGTGGCAAAGGGTTAAATGACACGCTTGTGCATTATGGAAGTTACTTCTTTGTATGATGTAGTGGATTGCAAGACAACAAGAACTGTCACCAGACAACACAGCTAGCCTGGAGAAGTTTGTAGCAGTGCCTTGAAACAGCAATCAGGTTTCAGCCAAAGGCAGAAGACCCAACATCAACTCTGATGAGCTCTCAAGAAACTTTCATAAACTTTCGATATAAAACAAAAAAGTCTACAACATTGACCATCAGATCACATACCAAATATGAACCAAGTTCATGATATGGTTTAGAAAATCTGAGCTCCTAAAAAACTTTTATCATACTATGTGGATGCTAACTCCACTCTAATATCAACAGTAATGCTGACTGCTTATCAAGTCATTACATACCTCAAAGTCCAATTTACGTGCTAACCTATAGAACTGTACAGGTCGAGCTGTTGGCGTACCATTAATAAGCCCTGCACCGTTTGTAACCTTGATGCTGATACCAGCCAAACTTGTCGTGTCCGTGTCACTACAACTCAGCTGACCAAGTATCTCTGGAAACAGTCATATGTATGTGTATGTGATTGGCTTTGCTTATTTTGTGACCCATTTTGAAACTTGTTATTGAACTTGAAAGATGTTATTTTAATTATTTTATCCAAAATTTGTTTTTGAGAATGAAATAACAGAAACTATTTTTTACCCATTTCCAAAGTTTGCCAAGATTTTAATGAGTTTTTTTCTATCAATAAAATAATTCTTTAGTGATACAAATGTAACAAAGCTGTTATCATTCATGTTTCCACAATGTCACCATACAAAATTCAATAACTCTTTATCAGGCAACAATGTATTAGATTGTTCCACATTGAAAACATTTTGCGGACAACAATTTGTCTTTGAAATGGCAGAAAAAAATGTGGAAAAAGCTTTGTCCCACAATATTTTTGGCCCTTTTTAAGACAAATCACATCACTTAAGTCATACTAAATTTGTTGTTTGCAAATGCTTTCAGTTTAAACATGATTAGAATTTTGTCATCTGGTAAAGGCTTATAGAATTAAGTCTGTAATAAGCACTTAAACGTTACGGTTTACAGTGACTGATAAAAAACAGCATGGAATTTTTTCATTCTTTAGCTACACACTTACGACTAGTGGATGTATCTTCTCTCACACCAAGCAAGGCTGTTCTAAGAGCAGCAACATTATCTTCATTAAACACGAGTTCTGCATCTAAGAGAAAGAAAACAACCTCTTTTCATCATCATAAATTATTGTTCAACAGAAATACAAGTATATGACTACTACTCTGTAAAAAGGGGGTTTAATGCATCTGCAATAAGTATCGACCCAGGTCAGTCTGGCCAGCCTTGCTATTGGTCAATTTTCTGCATGTCCAAAGATCATTCTACCACAGGATTCAGCCAGTTGTTAGGCAAAGAAGGATTTTGCTTGGTGTAATTCATCACAGAGATGCATTTAAGTCCCTTTTGCCAGAGTGCTGCTCATATATGAAAAAAACTTGTCTCGTTTTACCAGATACTTACCAGTCTTTGAGTTAACTCTTTACCAAACGACAAAGTTTTAGACTGGTCCAAATTGAAAGCACTTGCAGACGACAAAATAAAAGTGACTGAAAATTTGAAATTTGTTTTGTGAAGGGTAGAAAACATTGTGGGAAAAGGAGAAGATGCTGGTTACCAGTCATCCAAAATATTTTCAAAGGCCTTTTTCTTCAAGGTTGTTAAGCTTGGGACTATGTGGCAGAAAAATTAACCCTTTACAATACAAACCCGAATTTTAACGACCAAAGAAGAGAACTGTTGAAAACATGGGAAAAGAAGAAAATGCTGGTAAACCAGCATTTTCTTCTTTTCCCACAATGTTTTCCTACTCTTCTAAAAACAAATTTCTATTCTGAAATCATATTTATTTCATTGTCTGCAAATGCTTTCAAATCGGACTGGTCTAAAATTTTGCCATTTGGTAAAGAGTTAAAGGGGCATTAAACCAGGCCGGCCGGGTAGCTCAGTGGTTAGTGTATCTGACTCGGGACCTGGAGGTTGTGGGTTTGATACCCGGTTGCGGCAAACTTTCTTTCCGGCAAGTTTTCGCCTCTCGCCTCTGATGCATGCGAGAAAAGTAGTCAGTGGCTTTGGAAAGAAAGTTGTGTCAGTACTGGTGTGAGAAAGCCAGAAAACACATGGGTGCATCACTGACCGCCATGGTATGACCTAAGCTGTTAACCCTTTACCACACAATGACGACTTTTGACACCCCTGATAGAGAAGGCTTTTGAAAACATTGTGGGAAAAGGAGAAAATGCTGGTAACCAGCATTTTCTCCCTTTCCCACAATGTTTTCTACCCTATCAAAGAAATTTCATTTCATATGATCCACATTGAAACTGCCCTCTGCAAATGCTTTCAATTCGGACAGGTCTAAAATTGGTCGTGTGGTAAAGGGTTAAAATGGCGTTAAACACCAATACAAACCAAACCAAACCAGGTTTTGACCACAGTTTGACAGGGGGTTTGGGTGAAAGAAAAAGCAGAAATTTTATAAGAAAAAATCATATGGATGTGACTGTCAACCCTTAGCTGGGAAAAAAGAAAAAATGTTGAAAAAAAAATTGCCTCCCTCTAGAATTGAACCCACTACCTTAAAAACTGTGGTGGGCAACTCTTCCAGCTGTGCTGCAGAGGCAACTGATAATTCATTGTATTAACCCTTTACCATAAACTCTCAGCTTTTGATTAAAGCTTTTGAAAACATTATGGGAAAAACAGAAATGATAAAAAGAGAAGTGACCACATCTTCTTCCTTTCCCACATTGTTTTCTATCTTTCCATGCAGAGTTCCTGTAGCTCAGTCGATAGCGTACAGGACTTAAAAACAGGAGGTCGCTGGTTCGATCCCCGGCTCGGCCAATTTCTTTCCAAGGATTGATGATAGTCATTGTGACAGGATTCATTCCTGACCATTGTTTCGACTATAATTATGTGGGAAAGCATTAAGTGGCTTGGAAAGAATATTGTGAGGAGTACTGGTAAAGAAACTCCAGGAAAGCAAGGATAGCTACACTGGCCACCGCGATATAATGTTGAAAACAGCATTAAATACCATACAATCAAGCAATTCTATCCTTTCAAAGGCAAATTCAGTAATCTGAACCAAATATAATTTGTCATCTTCAAATGTTTTGGATTTGGGCATGTCCAAAATTTTGTCATTGACCCTGAGGAAGAAGCCTTTTGAAAGCATTATGGGAAGAGAAGAAAGTGCTGGTAACCAACATTTTCTCCTTTTCCCACAATGTTTTTTTATCCTATCAAAGACAAATTACGTCATTTGAGCCACATTTGAATTGTCATCTGCAACTGCTTTCAGTTTGGGCAAGTCTAGATTTTTGTTGTGTGGTAAAGAATTAAAAATGCATTTATCCCTTGTTATGCAATAATGGCTATACTGTAAACTAACCCTATCAGTTAGGGTCAGTCTGGGTAAATACGGACAGAAGTATAATTACGGACACAAACTACATTTCAGAAAATTCACGCATGTATTTTAACTCCCAATGTCCTTGCTACAGTCTGTTTAAAGCACTCCCATCTTATTTCTGTGTCAGTGTGCTATTAATGATGATGATTAAGTTTATGTGATGATGCAAGCACATTTAACATCACATTTGATTCACCCTTTCTCAACCGTGCTTGAATTTAAAGATTTGTGGTATAACTCTGACAGGTACTGATTTGGATAATAAAGTACAATGCGATACTTTTCCAAAAATAAACACATTGAGCACTACAGATATTTCATTTAACTGCATTTTGTAATTATTATCCTGTCTTTGTGTAGGTCATGTTAGATGTCTTACTATTATTATCCATTTAGGCCACACCCAATTCATTGTTTTATCAGGTTATAGCAGTATTATTCTTTTGAAAATATTATAGGGAAAGAAGAAAAAGCTTATACTGAGCAATTCTGTATTTTTCCCACTTAAAGTCAGGTGTCCGTAATTTTCCAGTCTGTGTCCGTACTTCACCCCACATGTCCGTATTTACCCGGATTTGACTAAATAACTTCAACTGCATTTTCACAATATCTTTGGCAAAGTAAACCATAAAGTATAGCCAAAATATCAAAGAGGAAAGTCGTGAAATGTTAACACATAGGTTTTAGGGGTCATGGCTTTCAAACTGTAAGAGTATTGACTAACGAAGTGAGCTGTGTAAAATCATCATATTTACCCGGATTGACCCTACTTTACAGAAAGAATACAAAAATATTGATAATTCCTCTTGTTTTCTACATGTGTTGTACCTGTGTTTTAATTCTATAGCCATCATTGTGTGTGAATGAAAATCACAGCCCATAATCACAAACCATTCTTAAGAATATTCTTAGTCCTATGCTACAGAATTTTTTTTATTTTGGAAGTAACACAACTTTTGATTGGCTAAGCCATTCAATTTAGCCAATCAGAAGCTGTGTTACTTTCAAATCTAGAAAGTTCTTGAGAATTAGACAAGAAAGTTCTTAAGAATGGATGGTGAATACAAAACCTTCAGATCTTCCAAGAAAAAAACTTGCAAAAAATAAATCTGGTTTAACTCTTTACCAGACAACTAAATTTTGACTCAACCAAATCGAAAGCATTAAAATTTTGCAGACGACAAATAAAAGGTAGCCCTAATCATGATTTTTATCTTTGATAAGATAGAAAACATTATGGGAAAAGGAGAAAATGCTGGTAACCAGCGTTTCTCCTTTTCCTACAAAGTTTTTGAAAGGCCTTTTCTCCGGGGAAAACATTGTGAGAAAAGGGTAAATTTCTCAAGTTAAATCTTTACTAAATGACAAAATATCTTTCACTCGTCAAAACTGTGAGCACTTGCAGACGATAAAATAAAAGTGGCTCATATGACTGGATTTTCTATGACAGTTGTGATATATTTTTCTAACCCTTTGGCACATAATTGCAAGTTTAAATGACCCTGTGAAAGAAGGCTTTCAGAAACATTGAGGGAAAGGAAAAATAAGAGGGCAATCATGGCCCTAAAGTCGCTCACCTAAGCCTTTTGATCAAACATGACCCATTTCCAATCTCTTCCGAGATATTAAGACCAACATTCTGACAAACACTCATTAGTATTGGACTTACAAAAATGGCCTCTGGAGTGTACACAAGCTTTTTCTAGAATTTGTCTTAGTGGCCTACTTTTAAGCTCAATGTTGCCTATTTTCAAACATATAGAAATTATCCAGACAGACATTCTGACCATCTTTCATGAATATTTGAGAGAAAATGTGGCCTATAGGGTGTACAGAAGGTTTTTTCAGAGATTTGACCTAGTGACCTAGTTTTTTTATCCAACATGACCCATTTTCATACTAGTCTAAGATTTTATCAAGACAAACATTCTGACCAAATTTCAAGATTATTGGACTAAAAATTTGGCCTCTAGAGCATACACAAGGTTTTTCAAAGATTAAATCTTGTGACCTAGTTTTTGACCCCATGTGACCCTTTTTCAAAGTCATGCAAGATATCATCAAGACAAGCATTCTAACCAAGTTTCAAGAGAATTGGACAGAAAATGTAACCTCTAGAGCATACACAAGGTTTTTCTAAGATATGACCCAGTGACCTAGTTTTTGACCCGACCTGACCCATTTTCAAACTCCTCTGAGATATCATCAAGACTAACATTCTGACCAACTTTCAAGAGTATTGGACTGAAAATGTGGCCTCTAGAGCGTACACAATGTTTTTCTAAGATTTGACCTGGTGACCTAGTTTTTGACCCGACCTGACCCATTTTCAAACTCATCTGAGATATCATCAAGACAAACATTTTGACCAAGTTTCATGAGTATCGAACTGAAAATGTGGCCTCTATAGTGTACACAAAGTAAAAGTTGACTACGGACGACGGACACAACACACACCGCACGACAGACGACAGATGCTGGACACAACACAATCATAAAAACTCACCATGAGCACTTTGTGCTCAGGTGAGCTAAAAATCCTGGTAACCAGTCCTCTTCTTCAAGGTTGTGAAAATTGGGATTGTTTGGTTAAGCCTCAAACGGAGAGTAGAATGGGTAGATGGCATGCTTATATGATCACACTTGGTTCGATTAGGAGTAATCGCAGTAAGTGGAATTGCTGTACAAATTCACCAAAAATTACTGTATTTATATAGACTTACATGTCACAGCACCCACACCTGAAAAAGAATGAAAAGTGAAATTCAACCCCAGAAGTCCAACAAAAATTAAACATTCTAAGTCAGTACAAAATATGTAGAAATTGTAGTGCTGTCTTAGATAGAATTTCTAACAAAGTGTGGAACAGTATAGATCAAAGATCAATCTGTGCTTTCTGTGCAGTCTGATATTGACCTATGTTGGCTGCAAAAATAGTTAAATCTGAGTTCAGTGCATCAAGAGTTAGACATTTGTATGGTTTTCCCCATATTAGCAATATGTACCACAAGACAAGTGTATCTATAGCTTAAATTGTTACTCTATACTTAACAAATTAATGACTTAACGTAACTCTTTACCAAATGACAAAAGTTTGACCTCGACCAAAGGACACAGACAAAAATTTCTTATCTCTATACCAACTGACAAGTCCATATCGAAAGGATTTGCAGACGAAAATCAAAGGTGGTGTAAATGATAGAATTTGTCATTGATAGAGTGGAAAACATTGTGGGAAAAGAAGAAAATGCTGGTTACCAGCATTTTCTCCTTTTCCCACAATATTTTCAAAAGTCTTCTCTCTTAAGGTTGTTAAAATTTGGGATTGTATGATAAAGGGTTAAGGGCTCCCAAATATCGAAAACAGTGATGAAACAGCCATTTTCACATTGTATGATGAAATAACTTTGGGACAAATTAGGATGCTGTACATAAAGCTCTTTACAATTTCCCAGAAATATTTAACCTTTAAAAATCATAAAATTTAGACTAATCTACATTGTATGCATTACCTGACAACAAAAATGTTAGACTTGACTTTATTGACAGCAATTTACTCTTTACTAAACAACAAAATTTTTGTCTTGGTCAAGATGAAAGCTTTTGCAGGTGAAAAATTAAATGAACCCTAAATGATGGAATTTGCATGCCGAAGGGCAGGAAACACTGAGGGAAAAGGAAAAAATGCTGGTTACCAGCATTTTCTCCTTTTCCCACAACACTTTTGAAAGGCTCTTTCATCAGGGTTGTTAAAACACTGGAATGCGTGGTAATGGGTTAAGCATCCAGCTGGTCATGTGACAGACTAGCATGATAAACCTTGATCACTTGATCAATTGACACAATGACTAGCCCGCATAGCTCAAGTGGTAGCACGTAGGAATCATAAACGTGCTGTTTTGGGTCACTTGAGGGTGTGGGTTTGATTCCTACAGCTGGCCATCTAAAATTACTAACAGTCTTTCGGATGAGACATTAAACTGAGGTTCCATGTGACAGTGCTATACACCGAGCAGGTTAAAGAATCAGGCATAACTTAGGATGTGTTTCGTCCTGTATCTGCACTATCCCCCGTAACAATACTAACAGCCTTCACGGGGGTGTCGCTCATATGGGCAACTGGTAACGACAATATATAAATGCAAATTCAATCAAACTGACACAATAAACTTGGTACCATGGTCAAGTAACTTGGTTGATTTTTGCATTTTCTGTCTACACCAGTTGCCCATATCAGTGAGGCCCCCAGAAGACTATCAGTTTTGTTATGAGGGATAGTGCAGGATAGAGGACACATCCTAAGTTAACCCATCCTGTTTGAATGTATAGCACAGTGACACGTGACCTACGTTTAGTGTCTCATCCAAGACTTTTTAGTAATTCAAGGTGGCCAGGCATGGGATTTAACCCACACCTTTAATCGGCTCATGATTTGGTGTTTACAAGTCTCATGCTCCACCACCTTAGCTACTAGGGCTGGAGTTGGCCAGGTGATAGTATTTGAACAACTTTATTATTATGGTCTCATGCTATACCACTGAATTTATAGGTTATGACAGGATAAAATAATAAACACCTACACATAACTAGCAGCAGGCAAAAAGCGTTGTGGTTCATTTCTGTTCGCTCCTACAAAATATAACAAAATATAATGGTGATTAGTTTTTATTGCCCCTTCACATGTTGTTTGGTGTTTTAAACTTATTAACCCATTACAACACAATCCCGAGTTTTAATGACCCTGGAAGATCAGACTTTAGAAAACATTGTGGGAAAAGGGGAAAATGCTGGTAACCAGCATTTTCTCCTTTTCTCAAAATATTTTCTAACAAACCAGCATTTTCTCCTTTTCTCACAATATTTTCTAACAAACATTTTCAGAAACAAATACAATCATTTGAGCCACATGTAATTTGTCGTCTGCAAATGTTTTCAATTTGGACCAGCCTAAAACTTTATCATGTGGTAAAGAGTTAATCCTTTACCACACAACAAAATTTTAGACTTGTCCAAATTGACAGCATTTGCAGACGAAAATTTTACATGTAGCTCAAACGATGACTGCTGTTGTTGAAATGGGAGAAAACATTGTGGGAAAAGGAAGAAATGCTGGTTACCAGCATTTGCTCCTTTTCCCACAATGTTTTCAAAAGCCTTCTCTGTCAAAACTCTGAATTGTGTGGTAAAGGGTCATCACAGTTCACAGCTTCAAACCATCTTGATGGAGAAGGCTTTCGAAAACACTGTGGAAAAAGGAGAAAATGCTGGTAAAATGCTGTATCTGCAGGATCATTAATTAAAACATGGGTTTGTTTGGTGAAGAGTTAAGCAATTGGCTGCTTTCCCAAACATCATTAAAATACGGTTCAACAGTGAGAGAAGAATGAATCAAGCCCTGTACATTGCAAATTGATCTGTCTGACCAGCTACCATACAAATACAACTGTTCAACCCTTTACCACAAAAATCTGTGTTTCTCTCAGAGAAAGAAGCCTTTTTGTGAGAAAAGGAGAAAATGCTGGTAACCAGCTTGAACAGGATCCGTTCATCAGCCACTGCCAATCATTGTTGATGATGGTTATGTGGGAAAGCTGCCAGTGGCTTGGAAAGAATATTGTGCGAAGTGCTAGTAAAGAAACTCCAGGAAAGCATATGGATATGTGCACTGGCCGCCGTCATATAACTAAAATAATGTTTGGAAACAGCGTTGAATTGTAGAACAATACTACTTTTTACTCATGAAAACATAATATGGATTAAAATTACACTACATGCTATTTTATGTTTGTTTAATTGGCTAGATGAAGACCCAGTCATTACGTTTCAAAATCGTCTGCTCGCCTGATGCCAAGTTTTAAGCACCGGCTGTTGAAAGATTGTTTCTGATCCTTCGAAAAGCAGTTCAAATTCTACACGAGAGACTAGATTTCCTTATAAATCTGATCAGACTGAGTACCATTTACAGCTATTTTCATGTATTTGAAAACCATACAGGTCTAACGTTCACTTACGCATAAAACAAGAAATCAATTAATTAAGCGTGTTTATGTTATAATAATGTTCATGTACATTAATAGATCTACATACCAAATGTTCCCGCACAGATCAAGAATCTACTTTTTCCAAAACGAAAAATTAGATTGGTTTAAAACGACATTTGCAAATGATTTTCATTAAAATAACTTTCCACGGACGAAACGAATGAAACACCCCTGTGATTTTGTACACATTGAAAAACCGGTTCTGCAAGTTACAAAAATAGCGCTTCAGTCACGCGTATCAAGTCATATCCACCTTCCATGTAACCCTTACTATTGTCAATAAATTAAACTAACTTGTTCATGAAGAGAAAAAACCCATTGATTCCCCCTATTCTACGCTATCGTAGCTCAGTGCCTTTCAATTTCTGCGATAGTGCAAATAAATGATAAGATCGCCCAGTCGTGCCAAGTGATCTCGGGCTACACTACAGAAACAAGCAAGTGAAATTGTGCTTCTAAGGCACACAAAGGATCAAACAGCTGTGAGTAGCAATGAACGAAATGATTTAGATTGTTAAAAATCTATTCATCTCATAATGAGAATTCTCCTTAGTTTTCATAAATTTTATCGTTACTTTTGTATTTCTAAAAGTCTCTTCAGGTATTTTGAAAAGGGCATTACGGTGAATACATAAGATTCGTCTGCTTATTAAACTTCGTTAATGTTCAATCCGAATCCGTAAAGATATATTTAGATCCATATTTACCTGTGCTTACTAGACCATGAAGCCAACAACTTGATTCAGAACCGGTTCTGGTCTAAAAATAGACAGCTCACATTTTGTTATTAAAATTTCGTTTGGGTGTAATCTCTGGTCTGTAATAGGTTAGCGGTTCAATCCTGCATTTGGCTGCAGCATTTTTCATCAATGGTTGGACCTCGATAAGGTATGACTTTATAATGACAAATTACAGTTTTAATTGTCTTTTTACATGTTTTGAGTGTTGTTCTCTTTTTGCTTCTTCAACCGATCTATTTTTGAAACACAAGAGGAGGAAGGGAACGAACATTTTCTCCTTTTATCACAACGTTTTCACACATATTCATGTATACATCTGTATGTAATAATCCTTTACCAACTGACGAAAAAAATTGAATTTGTCGTGGAAAGGGCAGAAAACATTGTGGGATATGGAGAAAATGCTGGTTACCGGTTTTCCCACAATGTTTTTAAAAGCTTTCTTTCTTAGAAGTCAGGATTGTTTGGTAAAGGGTTAATTTCAGAGCTACCGAATCATGAGAGATCTATTTCACCCTTTCCAGACGGTACAGGACTTGAGAACAGGATCGAGGTCGTTGGTTCAGTCCCCGGCTCTGCCAATTTTTTCCCAGGATTGATGATGGTCATTGCAACAGGATTCATTTCTCTTTCACCGCTGACCATTGTTTCGATGATGGTTATGTTGGAAAGCAGCCAGTGGCTTGGAAAGAATATTGTCCGGAGAACTGGTAAAAGAAACTCCATGGATAGGTGCACTGGCTGCTGCGATATAACTGAAATAATGTTGAAAACAGCGTTAAACACCAATCAATCAATCAATCTTTCTAGATGACAAACTTTTAGACTCAACCAAATTGAAAGTGTTTGCAGATTATCGACATGGCTCAGAAGATCATTTCTGTCTTTAGAATGGTTGAAAACACTGTGGGAAAGGGAGAAAATGCTGGTTAACGGCATTTGTTAAATGGGTTAAATCATTACCAGACAACATAATTTGAGAATTGGGCGAAATTTAAATTAGTTGCAGATAACAAATATTGTTTTGAATTGTAGGGTTTATCTTTGAGAGGTCTACAAACATTGTGGGACATGGAGACCATGCTGGTAACATGTATTTTCTCCTTTTCCAACAATGTTTTCAAAATAAGACCATAATTATTTAAATGGTGTTAGTGTCATAATGTCAATTATGCCTTACCACATAATCATGTTTTTTAAAGACCCCAAAAGAAAAAGCCAGTTGAAAATATTGTGAGAAAAGGGGAAAATGCTGAAAACAAGCATTTTCCCTTTTTTCAACAAAGTTTTGAACCATTCTAAAGACAAAAATCATCTTCTGAGCTACCATAGAAAAGTCTCATAATTTTGTTCTTTTCAAATGCTGTCAATTTGGTTGAGTCCAAAAATCTATTGTTTTGTAAAGAATTATATAACAAAAACCAAAATGGCACCTTTTTATTAGATGTAATGATTCAGTTTCTTTACACTCACAAAGAAAATAAAGTATCAAGTGGTATTTGTTTTTGTTTTACACAAAAAAATAAATTCACAGCCAAATAAAAGCTAAACAAGCCCCTTTAATGCCTCGCCAAACAATCCAGCAGAATCCTGCGTGGCTCAGTGGTAAAGTGTAGAACTCATAACCGGGTGGTCCCAGGTTCAAACTTCACTAGACAAACTGGGTTTTTCATGGGAGTGTCCTTTGGCAAGACACTTGAGAGCCCCAGCCTAGTACTGATGAATTCAAGGACATACATGAGTATATGGGCTGTCATGTGATAGGCGTGAAATAATGTTGAAAGCATCATTAAACACCATTCAATCAATCAACAAACAATCCCATTTTTTATAACCCTGTGAAAGAGGGAGAAAAACATTGTGAACAAAAGAAAAAATGCTGGTTACCAGCATTTTCTCCTCTTCCCACAATGTTTTCTACAAACAACAAATTCCAATTTTTGAGTCATATTTTTTTTGTCATCTGCAAATGTTCTTGATTTTATTGATTGGAAAATAGCCTTAATCCTTTACCAAACAATACCAATTTTTAATAACCCTATAGAAATAAACTTTTAAAAATGTTGTGGAAAAAAGACAAAATGCTGGTACCAACATCTTCTCCTTTTCAAACAACGTTTTCTACCCTTCCAAAAAGAATTACAGATTTCTGAGTTGCAAATTTATTTCGTTGTCATGGTCTGCAAATGCTCTCAAATAGGACAAGTCTAAGATTTTGTTGTTTGGTAAAGAATTTATGATACATACATGTATTTACTTTTTACTAAATGTCATATTGAAATTGTTTCATGGACATAAATGCGGCCAAAATGATGGAATTTACTTTTGGAAGGCTTTAAGGATATTATGGGAAAAGGAGAAAATACTGGTTACCATTATTTTCTCCTTTTTCCACTACATGTATTTGTAAGTACATTTGTATGCCTTTTTGCATTGTAAAAACACATGACCATTTAGTAAAGGTAAACTCTTTATCACACAACAAATTTTGGACTTGTTCAGTTCCAAAGCATGTGTTAAAATACAATTGAAATGTTGCTTAACCCTTTACTGCACAATGCCAATTTTTAACAACCTTGGGAAAGAAGACTTTTGAAAACATTGTGGGAAAAGGAGAAAATGCTGGTAACCAGCATTTTCTCCTTTTTCCACTATGTTTTCTATCCTATTAAGGAGAAATTGAATCGTTTGAGCCACATTGAAATTGTCGTCTGCAAATGTTTTCAATTTGGACAAGGCTAAAATTTTGTCATCTGGTAAAGGGTTAAATGGTAGAATTTGTCCTGAAAAGGCTAGCAAACATTGTGGCAAAAGGAGCAAATGCTGGTAATCAGCATTTCCTCCTTTTCCCACAATGTTTTCAAAAGCCCTCTGTCTTATGGTCCTTAAAACTCAGGACTGTGTTGTGAAGGATTAAATGACATTCAATAGCACTGTGTCTGTTTCAGATCTTTTTTTCAAGATGAGAGAACTTATATCCTGTCTTCTGCTTCTACTCTACATTATTGGAGGTAAGTATAGTTTTGTCAACTGTTATTTAGTCTTCATACTCTACCACATCACAAAATCTTAGACTGGTCCAAATTGAAAGCATTTGCAGAAGACAATATATTGCTCAAAAAGCAAGATTTTTTGTCATAAGATGGAAAAGATTGTGGGCAAAGCAGAAAAATGCTGGTTACCAGCATTTTCTCCTTTTCCCACAATGCTTTCAGAAGCCTGTTTTCCTTGGGTTGTAAAAAGCCTTGCTAGTTTGGTAAAGGGATAACCATAGTTATATTGGGCTGTGTTTCTTGGCATGATTGTTCTCCATCAAAGTTTTTAGCTCCAAATAAAAAGAAACTGGCCAAGCTGGTGATTTGAACCAGTGACCCTCTGGTTTGTGCACGTCCAACTGCTACCTGGCTCTGCTCAGTATGTGACCCTTTTACAAAACCATCACAGATTTAAACATTTTTTAGGAGGAAGCTTTCAAAGACATTGTGGGGGAAAAGGAAAACAGAGCATTTATTTACTACAAAATCCACAGTCTTATAGACCCTCGGGTTTTGAAAACATTGTGGGAAAAATGCTGGCTGGAAACCAGCATTTTCTCCTTTTCCCAAAATGTTTTCTACCCATTTTAAAACAAATTCTGTCTTTGGAACCAACTCTTAATTGTTGTCTGTAAATGTTTTAAATTTTGACAAGTCTAAAATTTTGTCTTTTGGTAATGAGTTAAAGTGCTCAGTGTAGCTCACTGTCAAACAGGACCTGGATTAAAGTCTCATCCAAATAGATTAATTTACTTGGCCAGCACTAATCATTGTTTGACAATGATTATGTGAAAAGGCTTTGGAAGAATAACAAACTAGTTGGCCAGCCATCGGAATTAAACCCAAACCCTCAAGTATCACAAAATTACAAATCCCATGTTTTACCACTTGAGCTAACCCTGCTGACTAAACTATTTACCGCACAATTCAAAGTTTTAGCAACCTTAACAAAGAAGGCTGCTGAAAACAGTGGGAAAAGGAGAAAATGCTGCAAATGCTTTCAATTTGGACAAGTCTAAAATTTTGTCATTTGGTAAAGGGTTAAACCATATGGTCTGTGATTTTTACATTTCGTATGTTGCATTAACAAATGGACCTGTATCAAGAGTGTTCAAATTGTGACTCTGGCAGCAGAGACAGCCATTATGTTCAAAGCAGTGCTCCCATCCTTGGAGGGGGTGTTCCAGTCAGAATTTCATTAACAACTTGATTGTTTTGTAAAGGGACAAACAGAAAATTTGGTTGTACATTTTCTCCTTTTTCTACAATATTTTCTGCTGTTCCAAGAGAGATCCCATCATTTGAGCCACATACAGCTCTTTATTGCACAACAAATATTTAGAATTGTCCAAGTTGAAAGCATTTGCAGACATCTAATTAAATGTGTCCAATATGTTGGAATTTGTCTTAGAAATGGCAGAAAACATTGTTGGAAAAAGAGAAAGTGCTGGTTACCAGTGTTTTTCTTTTTTTCCTACAATGGTTTCAAAAGCGTTTTTCTTTAATGCCATTAAGATTTTGGATTGTATGGTAAAGGGTTAATGAGTCACCTGTGAATAATTTCAGTTTATTTGACAAGTCTTAAATTTTGTCATCTGATAAAAGGTTCAGAATTGGTTTTATCTGCCTTATTTACTTTTCTGTATTGCTTTTGCAGTTCATAGTCAGGGAGAAGATGCAATAAGATGGGTAAACTCAATGGATCAAGAAAGCATTAATGAAACATCGACACCAGGTAAGTGCTGTTTTGCATTAAATCTATATGGACATGCAGCCAGTGGCTTGGCAAATTGTGTGCATGGTACAGCGTAAGGGTGATTTTCAAATAAAAAGTCAGTGTGACATAGAGTTGAAAAATTAAATGGACTTTGAGCTATATGATTTCTGTGTCAATTTCTTTCTAGGATGTCAAAGTGTTGAGAATTAATATACCACTCAAATTTTTTATAATTTCCATGTTGAAGGAAATTTTTTTTTTTTTTAACATGGTATAGACCTTATACCATGTACTACTCTTGTTTCAGACATTTTTAAGTCAACATTTTGGTATTCTATGACTAGACATAATTTATATCAAGACATGGTTCTTTGCCATTCATATGAACACTCACTGTGTATAAAAAATTTTTGCCTATGTTTTTTTTTGATAAATTTGATGCTGAAATTGCTTTCTCTACCTATAAAAGTTTTGTATTCACTTGACTATTCAAAATTTTTTGGTAAAAAGTATTTCTCAACAAAATTCAAGGCATTCTTAAAACACTCAATGAATTTCTTTTCAATCAAAACATTATTTCCGATGAAAATGGGTGTATGAAATGTGGTCTGTCTTTCATAAATTTTGTTGCACTTGGGACAAGGACAGTTGCTTGGAATTTCTGCTAATTATTCAAGATGATGCTAACCATATAAACTTTTTCCACCTTTTTTGTTTCTGACAACCAATTAACATAAAAAACAATGAACTTTAATCGTGAAAAAAAACGATGAAAATAACAATTTTCTTTTAGTGACCAGTTATTTTGCTGTATGGAAAAGAGAATGGATGCTACAGGTCATTATAGTGATAGTTAGCCAATGTTTTTTTCATAAGATAAATCACAATAAATCAGTTTTAATCATTTTGAGGCAAAGTACCTGGGTAGTTTCCAGTCACAGTTAATTAGATGTAAATATGTGGTGTAAATTGTTGCACTTGGCACAAAATAAGCCCTGCATTTCTGTTCCCCTAAGTAAAAGTTTTAAATCAATTTCACAAACTGAGATCATTCATAACTACAATTAGTGTTGTTTAACATCAGAAATACAAGCAGACATGGAAGTTCAAAACAACATGAGAGTTATATAGGTTTTTGCTCTATAAAAAGAGCCTACGGCTCACCTAATAAATCCCTATGCCTTGCCTGAAAAACTTGATCCATTTCAGACACTAACTTATTATTCTCTATATACAACTTAGGGTTACAAAAACAGTAATTTAATATATATATCTTTCTTGCTGTTGTTTACTGGTTTCAGACAAAAAATAAATCAAGTTCAAATCTGAATTCTTAGGTTCTCAAAAATGTAGGTTTGATTGTTACATGCAAAAAAAATATTATATGGCCTGTGTGCAAGAATTATATGAACAACAGAACTCTAGTCAAAACGACATACAATAAACAATTTCAAGCTAAATGAAAACTATTGCCTTAGTAAGGGCGAGGCCGAAGTAAACAGCATTGCAGAAAAATCATCCTAAATACTAGGTAAATACAGGTAATTGAAACCTTTAGCGTGAGCTATTGATTTTTGAACATTGTCTTCTGGCAATGCTTATAACATTCTGTCCACTTAGAGAAAGGAGATTTAACTTATTTCACATAGTTGCTCAAATCTTGGTTATGTTCAAGAATTGATTATTGGCATTGTAACAGGATTAGTTGTTTTCTTTCACCTCCATCCTTCTTTTGACAACTTGTGAGAAAGCAGCCAGTGACTTGAAAAGAGCGTTGTCAACAACACTGGTAAAAGAAACTCCAGGAACGCAAGGATGGTTGCACTGGCAACTTTGGTATGACGGATATAATGATGAAAACAGTAGTGATAGCCACACAAACAATCATTCTACATTTAACTCTTTACCAAACAACCACTTTTAGACTCGTCAAAATTGCAAGCATTTGCCGACAAAAAGTTATATG
Organism: Hippopus hippopus; assembly: GCA_946811185.2. Lineage (NCBI taxonomy): Eukaryota > Metazoa > Mollusca > Bivalvia > Cardiida > Cardiidae > Hippopus > Hippopus hippopus. The sequence goes on from OX328096.1 coordinate 14,830,870, forward strand.
TGGCTCAAATTGTGAATTTGTCCCTGAAAGGGTAGAAATGATGCTTTTGAAAAGGATTTTAATCAAATTTGTTAAAACTCTGGATTGTGTGGTTAAGATTTAGATTTGATGGTTTGAATGTGTTTGTTTTTTATAGACAAGGTCCTGTATGTCTTAAGGGCAGAACACACACTGAATGGCAGCTCTGACGGAATTGAGTATGGCTTCAATAATGATCTAACAACGATTTCAATAACCTCCGAAATTGCCAACCTGAGAATCAACCGTACCACAGGAGAGGTATTCATTAACAATCCCATCGATGCTGATGTAAGTAGGTTTAATTAACCTTTTACCACACAATCCTTTGTTTTAACCATGAAAAGAAGGCATTTGAAAACACTGTCAGAAAAGGAGAAAATGTACCTAATGGGCATTTTCTCATTTTTCCAATGTTTTCTTTCTGTTCATAGACAATCAAATGACTATGGGTCAATTTCAAATTGTCATCAGCAAATGCTTTAAATCTAGCTGGGTCTATAATAGTATTGTTTTGTGAAGAGTTCACCTTTTGTGAAATGGTTTAATGTTTTAACAAATTAGAGGCTTTAGAAACCATTATGGGAAGAGAAGAAAATAAGAAAAGGAAATAACTAGACGGTAAGCATCTCTACAGCAAAAATCTTCTGGATAAAATATCATTTCAATCTTTACCATACAATCCCAAGATTTGTGACCCCAAGACGGATGCCTTTTCGAAAAGCAGCATTTTCTCCCAGCATTTTCTCCTTTTCACACAATATTTTTGTCCAGTCAAAGACATTTTTTTTGTCTCATTTGAGCCACATTTATATTGTCATCTGCAAATGCTTTTAATTTTGAAAAGTGTACATTATTGTTGTTTGGTAAAGAGTTAAGCAAATAATTGGATGCTTCATACTTTCTTAGTTTTGTTATAGCTACTAATCACCATCTTAACTTTTTATTTAAAACTTTTTTGAGTAGATAGGGATTGCCTTGTCACTCAATAGTATCTATTATGAATATCAAGATAACACAAAATTCTTTTTAATTCAACACTGTTTAGTAGTATCATTATTTCAAATTTTTAAAGCACAAAAATTGCACTTTATCATCTTTTAACACACATATGCACTAAATGACCAGAGCAGTTGATGTGCCATGAAACAACAGTCATTCATTCATTAAGCAAATAAACCTAGGAAATAAACAAACTTTCTATCATTAACAGGGAACTCTGCTACTTAACAGGACAATCACAGGAGGACTTGAACAGATAACCATAAATCTGATAGCAGTATCAGGTAACCTAGTAAGTTGACCGTTTCATATTCAGAATTATCCAAATGAAGAAGGTTATTGAAAAAATTGTGCAATATGGAGAAAACCCAGTTGAAAGTTTTATTGTCTGGGAAAGAATTGCCCGCCCGGGTGGCTCAGTGGTGAGCGTGTCGGACTCATGACCTGGTGGTTGTGAGTTCGATACCCGGTTGAGGCGAACTTTCTTTCCGGCGTATTTTCGCCTCTCACCTCTGCTGAAGCATGTGAGAAAAGTAGTCGGTGGCTTTGGAAAGAAAGTTGTGTTAGTACTGGTGTGAGAAAGCCAGGAAACACATGTGCGTCACCGACTGCCATGATATGACCTTAGCTGTTAAAGTGGTGTTAAACCCCAATACAACCAACCAACCAACTGGGAAAGAATTAACCATTTGCCACACAATCCCTAATTTAAAAAAAAACCCTGAAGGAGAACAGTTTTGAAAACATTGTGGGAAGAGAAGATAATGCTGGTAAGCTGACCATAAATCCAAGGGCTGCCAAATTTGGCAGGTAGCTTCTTCTAGTACATCACTACTGAGCTTAACTGTTTCATTACTAAATAAATAAATTGAATTTCTCAAAGGCTACAGATATAGTTCCGCTGCAAGATCAAGAGACAGTTCGGTCATAATCTAGAATAAAGCAATGGACAGTGAAGATCAGAGATCAGACTGAACATTCTGTGCAGTCTTATCTTGATCTACACTGTCCACTAAAGCTTCTCAGTTGTTGTCTGTGGTATGGAAAGAGTTAAAGATATACCCCTGTGGTGAAAATTGGCCCCACCCTTGGGGTCACACATTGTAATAGGCTTTTACATTTTGGAAACTTTAGATATCTGCTCTTTGATCATGTGGCCTCGACCCGTAATTTTGGTATGTAGTATTATCTAGTGGACCTCTACCAGGATTCAATAAATTATAGACCTTTGGTCAAAAATGGCTCTGCCATGGGAGTTTCAAACTTTTATATTGACTTTTATAGGGAAAACTTGGAAAATTTTCTGGTCCTCTTGGTGGACTACATCTTTTCAAGATACCCTTTGTAAATGTTCATTGATATTTAGTATGAATGATACTTGATAAGACCTGCTTGTATCCATTAACGTCATCTTGGCATGTGAAAAAGATATGGCTTTTTGGGAGGGTAGGCTTATTTTCTCTATGAAATTTTATTGCAATACAGATTTCTTACAGTTTAATGACTTTTGATATCAATTATAAGTACATGTATTGACATTCATTAGATAGGAAAGCAATACAGGACCACCATAGTCCTCTTGTTTCTTTAATCTTTAACCAGATGACAAAATTTTAGCCTTGTCCAAATTTAAAGTATTTGCAGACGACAATTTCAGTGTGGCTCAAATGGTGCAATTTTTCTTTGATTGGGTAGAAAACATTGTAGGAAAAGGAGAAAATGCTGGTTACCAGCATTATCTCCTTTTCCCACAATGTTTTCAAGAGGCTTCTTCCCCAGGGTCATTAAAAGTCAGCATTGTGCTGTAAAGGGTTAACCTTTAACCAAATAATCCCATGTTTCAAAATTAATGTCCTAAAGAAGAAGGCTTATGAAAACATTGTGGGAAAACCAGAAAATGCTGGTAACTATTTTCTCTATTTTACACTTTGTTTTCTACCATTTAAATCACAGAAATTAGCTTATAAGCCATTTTTACTTTGTCGTATACAAATGCTTTCATGTAGGTCAAAGCTAAAATTTTGTTGTTTGGCAAAGAGTTAACTCTATACCAAATGACAAATTTTTGGACTGGACCAAATTCAAAGCGTCTGCAGACAACAAATTAAATCTTGGTAATGTGATGATTTCTGACTTTGATAGGGTAGAAAATATTGTGGGAAAAGGAGAAAATGCTGGTTACCAGCATTTTCTCCTTTTCCCACAATGTTTTCTATAGGCTTCTTTCTCAGGGTCATTAAAAGTCGGGATTGTGTGGTAAAGAGTTAAATTATCCTAACCCTCTCTCAAAGCCAAGTTCTTTACCAAGGTCTTAAGTCTTTACCAAACTACAAAATTTTAGGCTTTTCCAAAGTGAAAGCATTTGCAGTCAACAAATTAAATGTGACTCAACATCTGAAATTTCTCTTTGGCAGTGTAAAAAACAATGTGGGAAAAGGAGAAAATGCTGATTACAAACATTTTCTCCTTTTCCCAAAGTGTTTTTCAAAGCACTCTTCCATAGTGTCATTAAAACTTGGATTTGTGTGGTGAAGGGTTAAATTGCCCTAACCCTTAATGAAAGCCAAGTTTTTATGATCCTGTAGAAAAGGATTTTGAAAAATGAAGGAGAAGGGAAATTGCTTGCAACTAGCATATTTTCCTTTTCCCACAATGGGTTCTACCTTTCCAAAGACATTACCTGAGCAGTAGTTCTATGTTGTTTTTAAATGCATGCAACATGGACTAGAGTCTGTAATATAATGTCAAGTTAACAAGAGGGCTATGATGGCCCTGTATTGCTCCACTTGCTTTTAACCCTTTAACACACAGTCTGAGTTTTAATGACCCTGAAAGAGAAAGCTTTTGAAAACATTGTCAGAAAAGGAACAAAAGTTGTCAACTGGCATTTTCTCCTTTTCCCACAATGTTTCCTACCCTATCAAAGACAGAAATGATCATTTAAGCTACATTCAATTTGTCTTCTGCAATGGCTTTTAATTTAGTCCAGTCAAAAAATTTATCGTTTGTAAAAAGTAACATAAATGTATCATGCACATAATTGACGTTGATAAAGGCATACAGTATAAAAAGTCTGTATGGTTAAAAACTTATATGGAAAAAATACCCCCCCATCCCCATACAAAAAAAGTCAAGTCTTTTTAAAATGGGAAGATAATGTCAGCGAATACGAGCTGGTTTATTCAGTGGCATGAAAGGTAAAGTTCTGGAACAAAAAACTGAAAGAATTTTGAGGAGGACCATAAGAGGATCACTTCACGAAAATTAAATGGGTAGTTTCAGAGATGAACATGCATATACAAAGGCAATGACGTAAGGACGGACGCATGATGGACACAGGGCCATGACATAAGCTTGCTGGGCTTTGGCCAGTGGAGCTTAAAACTTGAAAAGTGCCTTTGGAATAAATGTACTTTAACCCTTTACCACACAACAAAAATGCAGACATGTCCAAATAAAAGGCATTTGTAGACATCAATCTGAATGTGGCCCCAATTATGGAATTTCTTTTTGTTTGGGTAGATAACATTGTGGGAAAAGGAGATAATGCTGGTTAACAGCGTTTTTTCTTTTTCTTGCAATATTTTCAAAAAGTTTGTTCTTTAAGGGTCATTAAAACTATGATTGTGTGATAAAGATTTAAGAAAATGTTTTTTTTTTCAGTTCAAAAGGACAGAAAGTGTGATAAAAGTGATAAATGAAAATGATGTAGCGCCTACCTTTGTGAATGACTCATTGAGGGCAACAGTGCGAGAGGTTTGTTCACTCAACTTTTTCCCAAATAAAAAATTTTAGACTTGTACAAACAGGAAGCGTTAACAGACGACAGTTTATTTGTGGCTCAAATGATAGGATCTTTCTGTGACAGGGAGAAAACATTGTTGGAAAAGGTGAAAATGCTGGTCATCAGCATTTTCTCCTTTTCCTACAATGTTTTTAAAAGTGTCTTCGGGGTCCTGTGTGGCTCAGTGGTTAAGTGTGGGACTCCTGACCTGGAGGCCCCGGGTTCAAGCCCCACTGGCTCCACTGGGTTTTTCACAGAAGTGTCCTTAGGCAAGACACCTCAGAGCCCTAGCCTAGTACTGGTGAAAGCCAGGGAATACATGAATATGTGAGCTGTCACTGTGATATGACTGAAATAATGTTGAAAAGCAGCGTAAAACACCATTCAAACAAACAAACAAATAAAATTGTCTTCCTTGGGGTTGTTAAAACTCAGAATTGCTATAATTATAAAAGCTTAAAAAATTTACTTATATGCAAGCTTATTGTCTTTTTAGCTTGCCTTAGCAAAACATGGTTAAGGAGTACCGGTAAATCTGGTGAATACCAACATGACGTAACAGGAAACCCAGTACCATTTGAATACAACAAAAACTGTATACAGTAAGCCCTGGCTTAGTGGCTGCCTCAGTTATGGAAGCAACCGGTATTAAGCAGGCATATATTGAGTTCCCAAAGAGTGCAAATATGTTGAAACATACCTGTATTAAACCTTAGGCTAATAAGCACAACTTGGGGACCTCCTAGTTGACAGTGTAAATTAAAATCAGACTGCACAAAATGTGCAGTCAGATCTTGGATCTACACTGTCCGATAAGGAGATATCTTTTCTTAACAAATACCTTTGAAATAGCAACATTTGGGTTTCTACTATTGACTTAAAAGTTTCATTTCACTTATTTAGCAGGATAAGGGTTGATCAAGCGCCTGTCTTAAGCCTTTACCAAACAAGGTTTAAAGACAGTGAGGGAGAGGCCTTTGTTATACATTCTGGGATAAGGAGATTCTGGTGTCCCCACAATGTATTTTTACCATTTCAAAGAACCTCAGTTCATTTGTACCACTTTCAGATTTGTCATCTGCACATACTTTCAATTTGGAAAAGTCTTAAGTTTAATGTTTTGGAAAGGGTCAATAGATTAGTTATTTAAATTCGTAAAAAAAAATACATCTCAAATACAACATATTCAATGCAGGAATGTCATTTTTTTCCATCATTTTTTGTGAGTCTCTTTTAATTATAGTTCGGAAGACATTCTGTGAATACGCAACTGAAATGAAATATGAAGCAAACATATTAGATAAGGAAATGTAAATCCCAGCAATTTATTTTGTTTTTATGGTGAAAACCCCATTGATTTTCGTTCTATTATGACCAAATTTACAGAATTTGGTTGATGGTAATTCTATTCAAATGAATGTTAAGCAAAGCCCCCGATTGCTACCAAGCCACCGTAGCTCAGTCGGTAGCTTATAGGACCTGAGAACAGGAGGTCACTGGTTCAATCCCTGGCTTGGCCACTATTCTTCCAAGGATTGATGATAGTCATTGCCACAGGATTCATTCCTGTTGCACCCCTGATCATTGTTTCAGCAATGGTCTTGTGGAAAAGCAGGCAGTGGCTTGGAAAGAATGTTGTGCAGAGTACTGGTAATAGAAACTCCAGGAAAGCATGGATAGGTGATCTGGCCGCCGCAATATTACTGAAATAATGTTGAAAACGGCATTAAACACCAAACAATTAATAAAAACTCTGATTTGTGGAGAAAATCTGTCTCAGTCAGTCAAATAGCTAGTCTGGGAATTTGGAATTAAAGCTGGTTTGGAAATGTTGTTTACTATGGCCCAAGTTAGCGCCAAACAGTCCACCTGACAGGTCTGCGTTGAGCGCAGTAGTTAACTCATAGATGTACAGGGCTTCATTAACCACAGACTGGTTTTGCTGGTTCAGATCCCAAGAATGGCCAAAGATTGATAATAGTCACTGGGACAAGATTCATTCTTAACGCTGCTGATTATTGTTTGTTCGTTTGTTACGTAGGAAAGCAGCCAGTGCCTAGGGAAGAATATTGTGGGAAGTTCTGGTGAAACAAATTCAGGGAAGCATGGAAAAGATACACACCACCACAGAATAATGTTGAAAGTGGTGTTTGCAGCCAGTGTAGACCATGATGAGACACAATATAATGCACTCTGATCTTTGATCTACACTGTCCGCCTTGCTGACATATTCTGAACAAAGCCAATCTTAAAAATGCTTTTATAATGGTCCTATTTCTAGAAAGAAATTGACCTTTTGGTTTACTTGGCATTCTAAGGATTGAGAATCATCACACTTTTTGTGGATTTAAGGATGGCCTATAAAGAGTCGTCGTCTCTGGTTTACCTTTCTGTCGGTGAAACTCCTGCTATCAAGAGTTTGGAAGCAGAAGTAAACAAATGGAAAACTTCTTTTATCATTTGTCGTATGTCCACCATGTTGAACAGAACAACATTTACCCTTTATCCTGCTAAATAACTGAAATGAAACTTTCAAGTCTATAATAAAAACTAGAATAATGCTTCGGTGAAACTAATCATTTGGAGAAAAATATCTCCTTATCGGACAGAGTAGGTGCAAGATCAGACTGCACTTTCTGTGCAGTCTGATCTTCATTTGCACTGTCCGCAAAAGGTCAGTGAGTCACGCAGTTATTACAGGAATAACAGGAAGATACAATTGGCCAAAAAAGGCTTTTAAAAATATCGTGGGAAATGGAGAACATGCAAATAAGTATTTCCTCCTTTTTTCTCCTTTTTTCCCCACAATGATTTTCTACCTTTTAAAAGAGGAATTTTAACATTTGAGACAAGTTAATTTATCATTTTGTACATGTTTCTTATTTGGACAAGTGCAAAACTTTGTTGTGTGGTGAAGGATTTAGGCAGATTGTCACCAAATATACCATTAGGAATAGGAACTTTAGTCAGACTAAAATACTTGCAATTGTGTTTGCTGTTTCAGAATACTCCTGTCCCCCCAGAAGGAACTCGTCTTGTGAGAGACATTTTGATCAAAGATGTCGATGGTTTTTTTTCGAATGGTTTGACCAGCATGGAGGTTTCAATTCAACTCTGTAGAATCAGAGGGGTGAGTTAACATCACTTACGTTACACTAAGCAAAAAGCCAAGCCCTATAGCTTAGTTGGTTGAGTACAGGACTTCAAACAAAAGGGTCACCAGCTAGGCCGATCTTATTCTGAGTTCTGTTGACTGGTTACTGCCACAGGACATTATTCCTCTCTCACTGCAGATCATTTTTTCAACAATGGTTATGTGGGAGAGCAGCTAGTGGCTTGGGAAGAATATTGTGTGAAGTGCTGGTAAAAGAAACTCCAGGAAAGTATGGATATGTGCATAATATAACTGAAATAATGTTGAAAACAGCATTAACCCTTTACCACATGGCAAAATTTAAGACCTATCCAAATTGAAAGCATTTGCAGACGACAATTTCATAGTGGCTCAACTGATGCAACTTTTCTTTGATAGGGTAGAAAACTTTGTGGGGAAAAGGAGAAAATGCTGGTTACCAGCATTTTCTCCTTTTCCCACAATGTTTTCAAAAGGCCTCTTCTTCAGGGGGGTTAAAAGGCGTCACTGTGTGGTAAAGGGTTAAATACTATATTTACAAACAAGTATTTTACTTAAAGGTAAAATTTTAAACTGGTTCATATTTGAAAACATTTGCAGACAGTTACATGTAATTAAATGTCTCTTTGGTGGGATTTACCTGTGATGGCTTAGAAACATTGTCAGTATAAACAAAGATTTTCTCCTCATCTCACAGTGTTTTCAAAAGCCTTTTTTTCTCTTAGGAAGAGGCATTTTGAAAACATTGTGGAAAGATTAAATGTCAGCCTCAACAATGTTTATAACTTTATGAATTATTTCAGGAGAATGATGCTGTTGTTTGTCCAACATGGTTTAGACTAGACAGGCCGCGGGGAGACAACAATCTAATTGTTTATATTGACCTTATCTTACAAGTACAGCTGGATCATGAGTTTGCACCGGATTTCCAAGTGCAATTAGCAGCTAATGTAAGTATCAGCTTTAGCTTTGATGTTGTCAAAAAAAAACTAGGAGTTGTCATGGCATTGTCAGCAGCGGTGTCCATATCATGCTATACATTCTGTGTCACTTGGCAAGGGTGAACTCTTTACCAGACAAAAAAAATTTAGACTGGTTTAAATTGAGAGCATTAATTTTGCAGACGACATATTGCATTTAGCTGAAATGATGGCAATTGTCAGTGAAAGTGTAGAAAACCTTTTGGGAAAAGAAGAAAATACTGGTTACCAGCATTTTCTCCTTTTCCCACAATGTTTTCAAAAGGCTCTTTCTTCATGGTCGTTAAAACCAGAAATTGTTTGGTAAAGGGTTTAAAGAAATGATTTTCAATAGCAATACATAAAATAAAACTAATATAAAATTTATAAATGATTAACTATAGTTTACATTTTTAAATGTTCATATACAGTCATTCTGCCATTCAAAACACCCATTCTATGTTGCTGTTTTGGATTTTTAATCGGTCGGCGTGAGCCGGACGATTAGAGAGACCACAACTTTCGGAAATCCGTCTGCTGAGGGCAAACTGATCTAACTGCAACTCGTGACAGCTTTTTCCTACAGTCTAGTAACACTAATACTAGCTGTTTGACCTTATTACGTTGAACTTTTAACCCTAATAAGCCATAAGGAATGGTGTCAGTGATAAAGCAACAACTTATGAATGAAACAAGAGCGAATCCAGGAGTATCGTATTATGTTATAAGCACACCTTGTGTTAAAAAGATGATAGGTCATTTGGCCTGGAGCAAGGATAAACTTGCAGTGAAAAGGAATTTGTAAGAAAACATTGCTTTAAAAGAATTTGAAAATTTAGATTGTTTTGCCTTGGAGCAAACTGATGTACATGCTGGTGGTAAAAGCTGTTTAAAAAAGTACTCTGCCGTTGGTAGTTTAATGTAAGTGAGGTAAAGTGTGTGAAGCAGTGTGGGACAAAGGATGTAGATTTGTTTAAGAGTTATTACCCTAGTGGAGAAGCCATTACATAAACATTTTCAGAATGGTCTGGTTATCCCACGCTTTCAACCTTAGAAACCAGACTGTCCATTCACAATACTGACCAGCATATATTTGATTAAGCATCTTTCAGCATAGGATGTATTAAACCTTGGGCTACTAAGCATGAATTTATGACCTTTTCCGGACATTGTAGATCAAGATCAGACTGTATACTACATGCTGTCTGATTTTGTATCTTTATTGTCCGACAAGAAGATATTTTTTCCAAAACAAAAATACCTTTGAAATAGTAAAGAACTGAGTTTTTATTGTCAGCTTGAAAGTTTCATTTCACTTATTTAGCAGGTTAAGGGTTAAATTGTTTTCATAACCCCTCTTCCTCTCCTTCCAACCACGGCTCTACCATTTTACACGCTCACTAACATGTTTCTTTTTGATGACATTCTTAAGACTGGAATCAGTCTATTAACCGTTGGCCACACAATCTTGTCAGGCTATAAAAATGTAGTGGGAAAAACAGCATACATGTATTAAGCATGTTCTCTTTTTCCTCACAGCATTTTTTCATCATTTGAAAGATTTTCAACATTTTGTCATTTGGTAGAGTTAAACAGAGCATTTTCTTAGATGGAAAAAACCCTGAAACTGCTATACAAAAAACTCACTTAACGTCATATTCTCCATGTCTGAATCAACTGACCAGGGAAAAAGCCTCTTCGGAGAGTGCAGATTCAGACCAGATTCAGACCAGACTGCACAGAACATGCAGTCACTCAAATTTTGGATCTGCTATTCCTATTACTTGAGATATCATAGTCAAGACAGCAATGACCCTGCAATACTTAGGCTGTTTTTCCACGCTTATCAGATCTATTTCATTAATTGAGCCCTTTAGTGTAAAACTCTCAGTAACATGTTTGTCTCATCAGCATACTGGTTGACTCTCATCCTCTCCATATTCCAGATTAAAAGCACAAGGTTTACTGTAGTGATGCTCTTGCTCATTACAATGATTCAATACAATGGCCCATGTTCTCCAGTGACATATATATAGTCGCTTTTGAAGACAATAAAAGATCAAGATCAGACTGTCCTTTGAATGCAATGCAGATCAGTATCACAGACATACATACTGAATATCTTGTCTGTTTATGTATGATTCATATGAAAAAAAAACTTGACACTGAAATTGTAATGTTTGGATATTGTTTTTCTGACTATAAAAGGCCATAACTGAGTGTTTTAACCAAACTTTCCTGTTTTTGATGACCCCGAGGAAGAAGGCTGTTAAAAACATTGTGGAAAAATGCAAATAACCGTCATTTTCTCCTTTTCTCACAATGTTTTCTTTTACCATTTCAAAGATTCAAATCATCATTAATTTGGTCTACATTTCATTTGTCAAGTGCAAATGCGTTCGCTTTGGACAAGTCTAAAATTACATCATTTGGTAAAGGGTTGGGGGTTTGGTAGATACTACATGCTTTGAAAGTAATGTGGGAGAAATTGGCCAGCTGATGTTTTGGACAGAACAATCTTGCCAAGGACAATTCAGCCAGCCGAAAAACGTATGGTAGGACAATTTGTCAAGATAAATGCGAGCAGCCAAAAGTAATCACTTTAATAGTCATAATACAGGCACATTCTATATGACATATTCATCATATCCGTTATTCAATATGGATATTATTGATAATATCTGACAATATGTTACAGTATAGTTTGAAAAATTGCAAAAGTTACAGAAAAGAATACATGTATTTATATTTTCTTAATATTTCATAAAAGGTTGGTAGGTACTGTTATTCATGATGAGTGATATCTAAAGCTTGAAAATCGGTATTTCTGGTCAGAATAGTCACATTCTACGTTTTATTGCTGTCGACTGGCAGACATACATCTTTAGCATTCTGTTAAACTATGTGTACTAATTTGTATGGGACGGAGAGTTTCTACATGACTCAGTTATAAAATGTCTATCCCATACATAGTTCAAACAACTGCCATTTGATTTGTGATTTCAAACCACTGTAGTTATTCAGTGTTGACCGATTACAGTGCTGACAGCACTTTGATTTTTGTGTGTATACACAAGTGTCACAACATCAACATTTAACCCTTTACCACACAATCCCAACTTTTAATGACCCTGAGGAAGAAGCCTTTGAAAACATTGCCGGAAAAGGAGAAAATGCTGGTAACCAGCATTTTCTCCTTTTCCCACAATGTTTTTTTTACCTTTTCCAAAACATATTTCAGTTTTTCAGCCACATTTATTTTGTTGTCTGCATATGCTTTCAGTTTGGACGGGTCTACATTTCTGTCATGTGGTAAAGCGTTTAGTAAAGAACTTTGACACTTTGTGATACCTCTGTCATTTCTGAAGATATATGCCTCAGGCTAAGGCCAGTTGTTTATCCTGTACCAAACAATGACAAGGTTTAATGTATCTTAGAGAAACAGCTTTTACATTGTGAGAAAAGTAGAAAATGCAGTTAACCAGGACTATCTCCCTTTTCCACAATGATTTCTTACCTTCCCAAGACAATTCTAATTATTTAAGTTGTATACACTTTGTTGGCTGCAAATGCTTTAACTTTGGGCAAGTCTCAATTTTTGTGTGTCTGGTGAATTAACTATCTAAAAGGTAACTCATACCTGAACGGCAGATAACTGCTAGATTATTTTTGACAGTTTTGTCCTTCTTTGACTTTTCACAGAAAGGCAAGTTGAGTTTAGCCTTAATATACTTAACTCTGTACTATACAATCACGACTTTTAATGACCCTGAGAAAGAAAGCTATTGAAAACATTGTGGGAAAAGGAGAAAATGCTGGTTACCAGCATTTTCTCCTTTTCCCACAATGTTTTCAATAGCCTTTCCAAATCGAATTTCAGTTTTTGATTCACATTTATTTTGTCGTCTGCAATTTCCTTCAATTTCGACTAGTCTTAAATTTTGTCATTTGGTAAAGAGTTAAACATTAAAATCCTGTCACTTGTAAATGAACAAAAAATCCACAATATTAACACAGAAGAAGTAATAAGACTTCTGGAGTCACTCTTAGTGTACATTTAAGAGTTTAGTTTATCCTTTACAAGATTATATGAAATTCATTCTATTTATTTCTACCAAAAAGAAAGATCTAGTTTAATTCTCACCAAGTGACACACTATTAATATGGTTACACACTACCTTCAATACCTACATGCATTGACCAGCAAAGCTCTTTATTCATGTATGATAATTAAAGAACTCTTTATTGTTCAGTTTCACATTAATTCTATAGAAAGATTTTAAGCCTTAACCCATAAAGCGCTGGAACCGAGTTAAGTTGTTTTTGCGGACAGTGTAGATCAAGATCAGACTGCACAGAGCGTGCAGTCTGATCTTGGATCTGCACTGTCCGCTACTTTGTTACATATTCTGGCCATAACAACAATGAAAATTTGGTACTGCGGATTCTATTCATAATCGAAACTGTCCATTATATTAATTCAGCACTGTAAATGTTAACCAATCAGTCACATGTTTTGATGACTCAGGAAGAAGGCATTTTAAAACATTGCGGTTAACCAGCATTTCCTCCTTTTGCCACAATGTTTTCTCCCTCACCATTTCAACCATAAATCCCATCAGCTGAATCACTTGTAAATTGTCATCTGCGAATGCTTTGAATTTGGTTAAGTCAAACATTTTTATGCCCCTGGGAAGATGCCTTGGTGCATGTAGTTTTGGTTTAGTCTGTGCATCCATGGTGTATTCATGTCCAAGCCATAACTTTCCTCCTGTACTGTAAAAGTGGATATTAGTGTTTGTGTAAAATTTAACAAATTACCAAATACCTTACACGCATTTTAGTTTCCACAAAAACTGCAACAGACAGTCTTGCATTAAAGTCATTTTTGTGCCAGGGTCCTGTACTGATGAACGACAATGCCTTTAACTGGCAGCATTTACTGCCACTAAACTGGTGTTCTGGTGGCCTTTGATGTAAAAAGGCACTCACTGATGTCGACAACAATTAGTTATCTATTTACCTTACAAGAAAATCGTCACTTGACCAAATCAATAGCATTTGCAGACAGGAAAATAAATGTGGCTCAAATAATCAGATTTGTCTTTGATATGGTAGAAAACATTGTTGGGAAAGCAAAAAATGCTGGTTACCAGCATTTCCCTCTTTTAACCGTACTGCTTTTTTTTTCTATAGACCACAAAGAGCTAATGATTGTTTTGAAGATAATTATGTGAGAAAGCAGCTAGTGTACCAAATACAAATGCATAGATAGGTGCACAGTCACTGTGATGGATGAAATAATGTTGAAAATAGTGTGTAACCCTTTACCACATAATGCCAAGTTTTATTGACCCTTAGAAAGAGGCCTTTTAAAACATTGTGGGCAAAGGAGAAAATGCTCTCAACCAGCATTTTCTCCTTTTCCCACAATATTTTCTACCCTTCCAAAGACAAATTCCATCATTCAAGCAACATTTAAATTTTCATCAAATGTCTGAGATTTAGTTCTGTGGTTCAGAGTCAATGCAAATTGAAATAACAGATTAGCACCCAAACGATAGACTGAATTATCCATTTATTCTGTGCATCTACAGGATGGAGCACAAGTGAGCAATACAGATGTGAAAATCACTGTCTTAGATGACCAGGATCGCCCACCAGAGTGGATAGTACTTCCTACCAACACAGATACTCAAGATGAAACATCCATAGTGAGTAGCTCTATTCTTCATAACAGTTTGCCAAACAACAAAATTTTAGAGGTATTTACAATCCATCTGCAGAAGACCGAGTACATTGTTATTATGTGGTTTAAGTCTTATGATTCTCACAAAAAAAGCACTCAAAGTAAAGTACTTCTTGGTTGAAAAATAAATGCTCCTTAAATTGTTGGTCTTGTAGTAGCACTAGTTTAAACTGAGGGTATACCGGTACTCATTTGCAAGACTTGCACAAGGAATTTGCCTGTCATACAAGGCAGTGTGTGTACTGGATACCTTCTCCATACACCACTGAATGATTTCCAATATTAACATCACAAAAATATAGAATACAGACTCTGCTGTGGTGCTAGGAAATCTTGGTGCTTAGCAAACTTTGAGTAGTATATGATGCACTTTAAATGCAGTTTTTATGCTGTAATGCTACTACTGTCCATCAGAATAAGAGATAATTTAAAAAAAATGTTTTTTTCTGTATTTAGAATAACTGTTTTTATGAGTCATTTTAAAAAGTACATGTACGATACTGATGCTGAAATGTGATGGAAATGTGATGTGTATAAAAAAAATCCATTTGTGAACGACTATCTTGATTACTACATTCTTTTACTCAGTGCTTGATTGTACATCATGGAAGTTAGTCCAAACAATGCAAGTGTAATATTTCAGTTCATTATCTAATTGTTTAAGTTATACTTTGGCACAGCTGGATAGCTCAGTGGTTTGCATATCTGACTAGTGACCTGGTAGTCACAGATACAATACCTGGTTGAGGTAAACTTTCTTTTGGGTGATTTTTCGCCTCTCACCTCCAATGCATGTGAGAAAAGCAGTCAGTGGCTTGGAAAGAAAGTTGTGTCAGTACTGATGTGAGAAAGCCAGGAAATACACGAGTAGATGCATTGAATGCCATGATATGACCTAAGCTGTTAAAATGAAAATGGCATTAAACTCGAATGCAAACAAATATTTATACCAGAAGTCAATTGGACCAACTTTTTTTAAACAGAGATGCAAAGGCATGTAACCTTTTGTGTAATTGGACTTTGAAAATCTTGTTATGTAAGTATTGTTTGATTATACACAAGTTTACAACGGTTAAAATCCTTGCAGGCTGACCTAAGTCAATACTTTTTGGTACTGGTCAATTTTCTACATGTCCAAGGACCATTTGATCTCATAACTCAGCCTGTTGATAAACAAACTGGATATTATAGATCTGGAAGTATTTGTTGAATTGCTTGGTTTAATGCATCATGGAGATACAAACCCCCTTTTGCAAGAGTAAAGCTTATATGACTTAGTCTAAAATTCTGTCATCTGCTAAAGTTTTAAAGTGGGGTAAGAATGTAAGGTTGCTTGAATTTCAGGGAGGATTGGCCATACAAGTTGTGGCAGAAGATGCTGACACTGACAAAAGAAATGTCTCTTATCAGTTTGTGCCAGGTATGTTTGACCCTATCAGTTCATTTATTGGCTAAATTCTTTTTCAGACAATTTACAATCATTGCAACGGGATTCATTTCTGTCTCACCTCTGTACAGTGTTTTGAGTATGTTTATTTTGAAATGCAGCCAGTGGCTTGGAAAGAAAATTGTGTGAAATAGGTGTATAAAAAACTCCAGAAAAGCATGAATAGGTTCATTGGATCAGTCACTGCCACAATAAAACTGAACTTATGTTGAACGTGGCAATTAACAAACAAAACAATCAAGGGGGTTGTGAGTTCCCATCTCAACTCAGCCAAAATTAACTCTAAAGATTGAAGATAGTCAATGCCACATCATTCATGTCTCTTTGACCTCTAAAATTTGTGCCAGAGTGGCTCTGAAAGAGTGCTATTGTGTAGAGCACAGAAATAATTAGACATATTGCTATCACAACCATTGTTTATCTCTTGACCAAACGACAAAATTTTAGACTAGATCAATTTCAAAGCATTTGCAGACAACAAAATAGACATGACCCCAGAATTTTAAATTTGTTTTTGGCATGGTAGAAAAATTTGTAGGGAAAGTAGAAATTGCTGGTTACCAGCATTTTCTCCTTTTCCCACTATGTTTTCAATAGCCTGCTTCCTCAAAGTCGTTAAAACTCAGGATTTCGTAGTAAAGGGTTAAACAACAGACAGTTGAGACAAGCAAGACAAACACTGCAAAAGTGCCTAGCTGGGGGCAATAACCTCTTTACCACACAATAAAGATGGAGACTTGTTCAATTTGAAAATATTTGCTAATGACAGTTTATATTTGGCTCAAATGATGGAATTTTTATTTGTAGTAAACATTAAGGGAAAAGGAGAAAATGTGGGTAACCAGCATTTTTTCTTTTACCTCAATGTTTTCAAAAGGCTCTTTCTCAGAGTTGCTAAAACTTTGGATTGTGTGTGAAAGGGTTAGTGCAGCAAAAGAGACTGAGGCATCTGTCAATTTATTTAATATTTTTTTATTGATTTTCATTGATTTATATCACTAGCGGTTGCCCATGTGCGAGGTGCCCTGGAAGACTGATAGTTATGTTATGGGGTATAGTGCAAGATACAGTATGAAATCCATCCTAAGTTACGCCTGGTTCTTATACATGTTCAGTGTATCACACAGTCACCGGGGACCTAGGTTTACCTTCTAATCTGAAAAACTTTTTAGTAAATTTAGGTGGCAAGCCACAGGAATCAAACCAATACCCTCAAGTGGCCTGAGACGTGACTAATTTGAAATCGATACAAAACAAACAGAAGTTCTCTGATAGGGAGGTGGAAAACATGCCAAAGAGAAAATGCTGTTTACCAACATTTGCCCTGTTTTTCTATGTAAAGTTCTCTTGCTCTAACTTGTTGCTAGACAACTAAATTTTGGACTTGGCTGAACAGCATTGTCTTCATTGTCTTCTTTTCCAACAGTATTTTCAGAGGCTGTCTTCTTGAGTGCCCTTAAAACACTAGGGCTGTGTTTCAATAAACTGCGTAGATTTATGCAAATTATTTGTATAATTATGAACACATACAATCCCTGCTTTACCCAAAGGTATGAGCTGGTGTAAAGTTAAGCAGATATTTACTCCAATCATAAAGTTATGCAGTTTTGTTAAAATTGTTTACAGACTTGATGCTTGCTTACCTAAACTGTGTACACAAATTTTGTGCTTACACAGTTTAGTAAAAATTTAATGGTTAATTGTTTTGTTGAATAATTCTTTACCAAACAACAAAATATTGGACTTGTCCAAATCTAAATCATTTGCAGACAACAAATTAGATATCATATAATGGAAATTGTCTTTGAAAGGGTAGAAAACATTGTTAGAAAAGGAAAAATGCTGGTTCACAAGTCTTTTTTTCTCAAAGTCATTAAAATTCAGGATTGTTTGTAAATGACAAGGAAGAGTTTTGTAAAGGTTATTGATGACTTAACAACTTCTGTTACAGGGCAGCTGAATGTTGGAATTCCAGTTGATGATGTTTTCACCATTGATGAACGCAGTGGAATAGTTACAAATATTGTTGAGCTTGATCTTGAAAATACAGTATACTTCAAAACAGGCAAAACTTATCGAACCAATTGGCAAATACAAATATCAGTATGTATATAGAATGATTTTGATTCTCTTTGTCAGGTCATGATAAAACAATTTATCACATAACTCCCCTTGTTTTCAATGTAATATAGACGTTATGATCTTTCTTGTCTCACATACATGTGTGATAAGAAAATAGTGCTGTATTTTGTTAACACTCGATCTGTAGTTATACACCTCATTTCTAAAACATTGCTGACCTAGGTTCCTGAGTGAAATTAACTGTCAAAATTTGTAGTCATGATAAAGTGGTTAATTTAATCCCTTTTAGATTCAAAACAAAATCAGTATATGCAGATTACTTTGGAACTATTTTTCATTCGTAATGTACCTGTCAAAGAAGCGACTAGGCTCCATGCAAATTTCATTACACATTATACATGTATGCCTATGTTTTAACACATTATGGACTATAATTATTGTTATACAGTTATGTGATAAAAAGATTCTGACATTCTTGGCTTTTGAGGTAAAAAGTTAATAAATTCGTCCACAAAAAATGTTATTAAGCTCACCAAAGACTCGAAAATTAAAATTGGTTTTCAGAAGGGTAGAAAACATTGTAGGGATGGAGAAAATGCTTGCTTTCAGAATTTTCTCCTTTACCCACCATGTTTACAAAAAACTTTTTCTGAGGGTTTGTTTTTGTCGGGATTGTTTTGTAAAGGGTTAATTTCAGAATTATCTCCCCTTTTCATTTTAAAGTCATTGTAAACCTTGAATTCATTTTACACGATTTAATACCTCATAGCAACTTTTACACTGTTCCAAATTCAAAACATTTACAGCTAATAAACTCAAAATTGGCATTGATAAGCTTGAGTTCTCTGATTGGATAAATAACAATGTAGTGAAAGGAGAAATGCCGGTTATTCAACATTCCCCTTTCCCCACAATGTTGTAAAAGTAGTCTCCCATAGGGTCATTAAAACTCTATTGTGTGGTTATAGGTTATGTTAATGAGGTTTATGACTGTTACTTAACACCTTACCAAACAATGGCGTGTTTTAATCACCGTAAGAAATAAGGGATTTGAAAATATTTTGGGAAAAGGAGAAAATGCTGGTAACCATCATTTTCTCCTTTTCCCAAAATGTTTCCTTTCCTTGAATAGCAGTGAAAATAGGGATACCTGTAAATGTTGTGAACCTGATCCAAGTAGTCAGTCAGGCTGTCATCTGATTGTTCTTACTCTGCTTTACACCAGAAATCAGTATTTATGGGGACTTGCGAGGTGTCCATGAAAACATCAACTTAAATTTCTAATAAAAAGAATATTGTTTATGATTACATGGTGTTTAACACCGTTTCCAACATTATTTCAGTCATATCGTGGCAGCCAGTGCACCTGTCTATGCTTTACTGGAGTCTCCTTTACCAGTACTCCACACAATTTTCTTTCCAGGCCACTGGATCCTTTCCCACATAACCATTGTCAAGACAATGGTAAGCGGTGGGAGAGGAAATGAATCCTGTCACAAGGACTATCATCTATCCTTGGAAAGAAATTGGCCGAGCCAGGGATCAAACCCACGACCCCATTCTCAAATCCTGCACGCTACCGACTGAGCTACTGGGGCTTGGCAAATATAAAAAAAAATAAAAGGAATAAAATATAAAAAGGCCATGCCTTATTCAATATTTAATTTAATTGTTATCTGGTTAAGATTAATGTCTTTGCCTTAACAATATTATATTGTTATCACTAATACAGTCGTAA
Source organism: Hippopus hippopus (assembly GCA_946811185.2). NCBI lineage: Eukaryota > Metazoa > Mollusca > Bivalvia > Cardiida > Cardiidae > Hippopus > Hippopus hippopus. The sequence continues at coordinate 14,850,782 of OX328096.1, forward strand.
CTTTTTATCACACAACAAAAATGTTGTCAAACTGTAGAACATTTGCAGACAACAATCTAAATGTGTCTCAAATGATGGAACTTGTCTTTAATAAAGCAGAAAACAATGTTGGAATAGGAGAAAATGCTGGTTACCAGCACTTTCTCCTTTTCCTACAATGTTTTCAAGAAGCTTTTTGCCTCAGGGTTGTCAAAACTCGGGATTGTGTGGTAAAGGGTTAAACTTTAGCAGAAAACAATATTACAGACATGCCTTATTGAAAGTGTTTGCAGACCATATAATCAAACATGCCTCAAATGATGAATTTGTCTTCCAAAGGGTAGAAAACATTGCAGAAAAGAGAGAAAATGATGTTCTCTTGTATTTCCTCCTTTTACTACAATGTTTTCCAAAGCCAGTTTATTCAGGGTTTTAAAACTACAGCATCAGTTGGTTAAGAGTGAAAGTTACTGAAGAAATAAATCTTTTCATTTTAGGCTTGTGAACTTGTGAGTGAAAACCCAGATATCCGTAGCACAGCTGCAATCGATTGTGCACCGATTGGCACCATTGGAGTAAATATTATAGATGTTAACGATAACCCACCAAGATTCCTGCTTAGCCCATATGAGTATACCATAGATGAGGATATTCCAAACGGAGATAACTTGGGCGACCCGAGAATAATAATTGATGATAACGACACTGTACGGGACTTAAAGTTTTTGTTCATATTCTGAAAGACACAGTCACCATGATTTGTTAAATTTTCCTGAACTCTTTACAAAATGATAAGATCTTGGACTACACCAAACTGAGAGCATTTGCAGACAACAAAATAATTATAGCTCAAATTATGGTTTTTGTCTTTGATAGGGTAGAAAACATTGTGGAAAGAAGAAAAAAATGCTGGTTACCAGCATTTTCTCACAATGTTTTCAAAGCCATTCTTTTTCAGGGTCGTTAAAGCTCTGGATTGTGAGGTAAGGGGTTGAACAAGAAACATGTACATGTACAAAACTGCAAAATGGTTGCCTGAAAAATTGCTCATCAGCACTTTACTTCCTGCAGAAGATTTTTTGTGTCTTACAACACACTTCTTTTGAAACAGTGAGGCAAAAGTGGAGGTTGCTTATGACCAATTTTGCTTTTTGCTACCATGCTTTGATGTATTAACCATTTAACAAACAATAAAATTAAACTAATATATGCCGAAAGCATCAGCAGACAACAGATTAAATGGAACTTTGACAATGATTTCTGTATTTAACTCCTTAACCAAACAGTTTCATGTTTTAACAACCCTTAGGAAGATAGCTTTTGAAAAACATTGTTGAAAATGGAGAAAATGCTGGTAAACTGCATTTTCTCCTTTTCTTACATTTTCCTTATTAGCTCCACTGGCCGAAGGCCAGCGAGCTATTGTCATGGCGTTGTGTCCGTCCATCCATCCGTCCATCCGTCCGTCCGTGTGTACGTCCGTAAACTTTTTCTTTAAAAAACTTCTCCTCAGAAACTATTGACTGGATTTTTACCAAATTTCACAGGAATGTTCCTTTGGTGGTCCTCTTTCAAATTCCTTCAAATAATTGTGTTCCATGAAGAATTCTGGCTGCCATGGCAACCAAAGTAAAAAACCTTTAAAAATCTTCTCCTCCCAAACCGCTATTTGGATAGCATTATTATTTTGCAGGAATGTTCCTTAGATACAGGTTTACAGAATTCCTTAAAAAAAAAAAGATCTGTCAAGAAACATGGCTTTTATGGGAGACTCATTTTCCTTTTATGGTATAAAGTAAAATCTTTGAAAAATTTCTTCTCTAAAACTATTCATTGGATTTCATTGTTGTTTTGCAGGTAAGTTCCTATGGTGGTTGTCTACCAAATTGTTTCTTCAGTGAGCTAAAATGCAGGATTGAATGATAATTATTAAAAATTCCTTTCGCCATTATAGAAATATCAGGCCTGTGGAGCGATACAGGCGCTCAAGCGCCTCTAGTTTATAAATGGACACTGTCTTTGGTAAATAGAAAACATTGTGGGAAAGGTGGAAATGCTGGTTACCAGCATTTTCTCCAATGTTTTCAAAAGCCTTCTACCACAGGATGCTAAAACTCAGGATTGTGTGGTAAAGGGTTGATTGTTGAAATCCATGGTTGTTGGCAAGTTGACCTTTGCTAAATCGTCAGATCATATAAGGAATAAATTTCTGTTATGGCAGTAAGTTTGGCTTGTATTCACCAACCATTCTATAGTGTTCATGGTCTCATTTTCAAAACTTATCTAAATTTCAGAGAAATACCATTTCTGATTGGCTTAACTAGGTAGTCAATTCAATCAGAAAAACATGCAACTTTCATAATTCAGAAGAAGACTGAGAATGTGATTTGGAACAGTTCATGAATACAGGTCTTGGTGGTGTTCCACACTCATTTACATGTATGCCTACATTTTTGCATATCATGAACTTCACATATAGTTCATGAGATACATTTGATTTTGGTAATAAGAAACTGGGCCAGGTTTCATGAAAAATTTAAGTCTCTTATTTTGCTCAATTTTGCTAACAGACTTATTTTTACAGACTTAAACTGCGTCTGCTATTCCAGACACAATTCAATATCCTCAACAAACTTATTGAACTTTCTCAAGACCTGTATTGACAAAACGTGACAGCCTAAATTCAGCAAAATAATGGACTTAAGTCTGTCAATAGACTTAAGTCTATTTATTTTGCTTAGTTGAGTGTAAAATGTTGTGAGATTTAAGAATGTTACTACAGTCTGTTAATGTGACTGAAATGCGTCTCAAATAATAAACTCAACTTAAGTCAGAACCTGGGACCGTTAGTAGATTTGAGTATAAAAAGAGACTTAAGTTTTTTCTAGAAACCAGATATTTTTTGCCTTTGAACTGAAATTCTATTAACCCTTACCAAACAATAAAATTTTAGACTTGTAAGCACTGAAAGCATTTGTAGGTGACAAATTAAAAATGGCTCAAATTGTGATATCTGTGAAAGAGTACAAAATATTGTGGTAAAAGGATAAAATGATCATTTCCAGGATTTTCTCCTTTTCCCTCAATGTTTCTTTCTAAGGTTGTTAAAAGTTTGGTAAAGAGTCAAACAAATCTAAAAAAATGTTAATAACCCTTAACCACACATTTCCTACTTTTAATGACCCTGAGGAAGAAGCCGTTTGAAAATATTGTTGGAAAAGGAGAAAATGCTGGTAACCAGCATTTTGTTCTTTTTCCACAATTTTGTCTAAGCTGTCAAATATACATATCAATTTTTGAGTCACATCTATTTCGTCTTCTAGGTAAGCTTTCAATTCGGACAAGTTTACGTTTTTATTGTGTGGTTAAGAGTCAAGAAAGGGGTAGGCGAGCTTGATAACATCTTTCCAAAACCAATTCAGTAATTCTTTAATGCAAATGCTAATGTGTGTCAAAACCTCTATACTTTTGTTATTCAGTTTTTGTGCTTTTTTTTTGGCATAGCTGAATGTGCTAATTTTGACCTACTTTTTGGAATAGTCCCACCCCATTGTATCCATCTATCCACTGTATCGATCTATTCACAATTTTTTACAAATTTTGCTATATTCTGTTGAACAGACTGCTTTCTGTTTCATTAATTTTGGCTCTGTTTGAACTCCATAGTAACTTTTTTATCTAAATTTAGCAACAATGCATTGATACAATGGAGTGGCATCAGAGTTCACTGAATTTGACATGTCTGCTGATTGTTGACAATTTTTTGATGCAGAACAATATTTAAAGTAAAATTTGGTGATATAAAGGCAGTAAAAACATGGCTTGGAGATATACTTTACTTAAGGGAAGTGTATAAATTTGCCTTGCATCCATATGTTGACAATAAGTAGATCAATACAGTGGGTTCCCGGCTACTTATAATAAATGAATAAATAGAAATTTGTGATGGGTGAAAAATGTAGACATGTTTATTCTAAGGGATCCTGTGGTCAAAAATGTAGATATGTTTATTCTTAGGGCCGCTGCCTACTAGCTGGCAAATTTTGGCCACATATCTTTTTTAAAGATATTTCTTGTTAAATATCTCTGCTATCTATCTATGCTACCTTTTCCAGAGTATTTATAGCAACCATGACACAGAGCTTGTAACTGACAGTGATGAATTTACTCTGATTGGTGGAACAGCCAATCCTTTCCTCATTGTGAAGAACACAACTCTGATTGACTATGATCGTGGACCGAAGCAGTATAATCTCACAGTAAGTATCAGTTCATTATTTCATGCTTTTCGATAGTTTAACAAGAAATAATGGTGAATTATGGTTTGGTATTTCATGGTTACAACAAGTGAAAAACTCCGATTTCATACTTTCTAACTCTTCAGTGGAAGGGGGAAACTGTAGTTCCAACCAGAGGGAAATATGGCAAAATTTACGAGCATTTACCATACCTTTCTCATGTTTTGCGTAATATTGTAGTGCTTTCTTATGCTGATGGGGGTACAGTGCGGGAAATTATTGAAAACAGCTGTACTGGATTTTGACAAAAGTGCCAACAAAAAAGGGTTAGAAATTAATGAAATAGAAATGAAATAAATAGTATATTTGTTTTTTCTGGTGCAAGATCGAAATTTTTTTTATCTCGTGAACATCATTGTTTATATTTTCACTTGTGGCTGCACCACTCATGAAAATATTACTGATGATGTTTATGAAATAAATTTTGATCTTTCACCAAAATAAACAAATATACTATTTATATCTAACTGTACCAGACAACAGTGTTGTAGACTTTTTCAAATTGAACGCGTTAATTTTGCAGACAAGTTTAATGTGGTTTAAAAGGTAGTATTTATCGGTGAAAGGGTAGAAAATATTGTGGGTAAAGGGAAAAATGACTTTGTAATGATATATAATTATTGTTCATAGTCTACATTTCATAAGGAAGCATTTGATTGACAGATACCAAAGGTGTTAATGAATTTACCTTTTACCAACAAATATTTTGTTTTTACGGCCCTAGGGAAGATTTCTGAAAACATAGTAAAAACTTAGTAATGCAATTTATCCCTTTCCCACAATATTTTGACCAAATTTCAGACTTGTCTTTTTTGAGAGCATTTAAAGATGACAGATTAATTGTGGATCAAATGATTGCATGGATTTGTCTTAGAAAAGAAGAAAACTTTCTTAGAAAAGAAGGAAAATGCTGGTTCCCCTCAATGTTTCCCCTCAATGTTTCCAAAACGCTTCCTGTCTCAGAGTCGTTAAAACTTGAGGTTGTTTGGTAAAGGGTAAATTGATGGTGAGTCTTGGGATGTAGAATAAGACAAATACTAACAATGAAGGACATTCTTCAGTTATTTCCCTTGATTCCTTTCCAGGACTACATTGCTCCTGATAAGGGAATTACTTGGTTTTTATCCTTGATTTTCTTGCACTACAAAGATATGCTTTTGAGATAGTATCTCAACTAAATCTGATCAAATTGATTATGTGCTTTTCTCTGATGATTGGAAACAAAATTTGCATCAAAATTTTATGGAGCCCTTACATTTATTTAATAAATTATATTTCTTGCAACATCCCCAAGGGAATCAAGGATGAAAACAAAGGAATACAGGTAAAAGAACCAATGTGTTATTTGGTACCTTTAGTCTTTAACTGGCAAGGGTGATAATTTGACTTACAAGAATGGCCCCAATTATTTATGGTTTATCTCTTTACAGCGGAGCAAAATGTATACTTGTCCAATTAAAAGTCTTTGCAGACAGCAATTAAAAGATGGAAATTGTTTTGGAAAGGGTAGAAGGTAACTCTTTACCAAACAATAAAATTTTGGACTTGACCAAATTTAAAGCATGTGCAGACAACTGAATAAAGACATGTATCATGCACATGATGATTTCTGTCTTTGAAAAGTTTTAAAAAAAAGCGGGAAAAGGAGAAATGCTGGTTACCAGAATCTTTTCATTTTTCCGCAATGTTTTTCAAAGCCTCCTTCCTCTGCGTCTCAGATTGTGTGGCAAGCTCAGGTTTTTACCTCCAACTGTTTGTCTCTTGAAGCAGACCATTTTTAAAAATATTGTGACAAAAGGAGATATTTTGATTTTACACATCTATAAAGTCTTTAACTACTACACAATCCCAAGTTTTAATAATCCTGATGAAAAAGAGGCATTTTTGGGGGAAAGAAAACATTGTGGGAAAATGCATTTTGAAAACATTGTGAAAAAGGGAGAAAATGTGGGTAACCAGTATTTTCCATTTCCAACAATGTGTTCTATCAAAGATAGATGTCATCAATTGGGCTGTGTTATTTTGCCGTCTCCAAATGCTTTCAATTAGGTAGTGTCCAAAATTTTGTCGCTCAGTAAACAGTTAAAGCTTAATTCTTAGTAGTTCTATATCTTACAAGAATGATTTTAAAGCTGTTTGCCATAAATTTATTTCAGTAGGTTTCTTTCACTAGTATACTGACAACCATTGTTAACCCTTTACCACACAGTCTCGAGTTTTAACGGCCTTGAAGAAGAATGGCTTTTGAAAACATTTGGAGAAAATGCTGGATATCAGCATTTTCTCCTTTTCCCACAATCTTTTCTGCTCTTTCAAAGATGGATATCATCTCTTTTTTTGCTATATTTATTTAGTCATCTGCACATGCTTTCAGTTTGGTCAAGTCCAAAATTTTGATGTTTGGTAAAGGGTTAATCCAGTTCTTGTTCTGAATTCTAAGACATGTCATCTGATTGGCTTTTAATTTTGGCAAACGGAGAAGTTTTGCTTCAAAAATTGAGGCTTTTTAGCACACAGACGTTTCAAATGATCCACTGACAAAATTCAGTGTTCAGATTTGGTCATGAGTTCTTCACCCTTTACCAGACGACAAAATTTTAGCCTTGTCTAAATTGAAAGCATTTGCAGACAACAATTTCAGTGTGGCTCAAATGGTGCAATTTTTCTTTGATAGGGTAGAAAAAATTGTGGGAAAAGGAAAAAATGCTGGTTACCAGCATTTTCTCCTTTCCCACAATGTTTTCAAAAGGCTTCTTTGCTACAGTTGTTAAAAGTTGCCATTGTGCGGTAAAGGATTATAGGGTTCTCTAGTTGTCAACTTAACTCTTTACCAGACAACAAAATTTCAGACATTTCTAAATTGAAAGCTATTGCAACCGACAAAGTAATAGTTTCTTTTTAAAAGGCTAGATACATTGTTCGGGAAGTAGGAGAAAATGACAAGCATTTTCTCTTTGTCAAAAGTTTATCAAAACCTTTTTTAGGATCCAGAAAGTCGTAAAACCTGTGATTGTGTGGTAAAGCTATAGGGTGTTTGATTCATGTCCAAGTGCCCAGAAGTCATTGCTGTACCTAATGATGATTTATACGGTTACCAACATTTTCTCACTTCTCCCACAATTTTTTTGCAAATGCTTTCTTCCTCAGCCATTAAAAACCTATAGAAAAAAGGAATTCATACTGAAATAACTTGTGTTATTTCAGCTTCCTCTGGGTTAATCGTTAAAACAAGGAATTGCATGGTTCCAGGTTATTGTCTGAATATCAGTGTAGGGAATGTATACTGCATTTCAAAAAAATGTTATTTTTTCAGCTTCGAACTTACGATGTGGATAATCCAACTCTGGAGGACTTTGTTGACGTGTTTATCTATGTAAGAGATGTGAATGACAATAATCCAAACTTCACACAACCCAGATATACGGCCACCATTCCTGAAAATGCTGCAGGTGGAACTTTTGTTATTCAAATTGAGGTAATTGTTTTATAGATATTTTTCGGTAGGTTGATTTTTGTTCATTATTGTCACCATATGGTCAAAGCTCCCTGAAGATAAATAGTTTTGTTACTGGAGATAGTGCTGGATACAGGACAAAGTCGTCGTAAGTTATGCATGGTTCTTTCATGTATTAAGTGTATATTACTGTCACACAGGACCTGTATTTAATGTCTCATCCAAAGGACTGTTAGTAATTTCAGATGACTAGCCTTGTAGAATGAAGCCACCCTCAAGTGGACCAAGAATTGACGTTTACAAGTCCTACGCTTTACCACTTGAGCTATTCAAGCTGGTATATTATTGAGACTATACAAATGATTATCCTTGATAAACAACCTGCAAATGTGATTCGATGTTAACCCCTTACCAAACAATAAAATTTATGACTCCTGAAAATTGAAAGCATTTGCAGAAACAAGTTAAATGTAGATTAAATGATTATTATTTATATCTTTGACAAGGTAGAGAACATTGTTTGCCATGGAGATAACATTTTCACTTTTCCCTACAATTTTTCAATTGTTATCTCTCTCAGGCTTGTTAAATTTGAAATTTTTGGGTAAAACTGTTAGATAATTTAGTCATAGTATGCATACTGTATGTCTTTGGAATTTTGGTGCAAGATTTTAGATGCTTTTTTATATTTTTTTATCAGGCAGACGACATAGACTCTGGACTCATGGGTAAAGCTGGCATTAGATACAGATTAGAGGGAGTCAATGACGAATTGTGAGTTTTTAAGGTTCTCTTTAGTATATATGGTTTGTGGGAGTATACTAAAGTCAGCTTGTCTGTGCGTCTCTGCATCACAAAATCTTGTCTGGAGCATAACTTCCAAAGTGTAAAAGCTATCAACTTCAAACTTAATATGCAGATAGATCACATTAAGGAGAAGTGCAGTGCAAAAGATTCCTAACTCTGTAGTTTTTATTGTTGGAGTTATTGCCCTTTGTATTTTTACATGTTGGATTTTTGCCCGGAGCATAACTTCCAAAGATTAAATTTTCTGTCCAGTACTCATAAAACTTGGTCAGAATGTTTTTCTTGATTGTATTGCGGTTGAATTTGAAAATAGGTCACATTGCATCAAAAACTAGGTCACTAGGTCAAATCTTTGAAAAACCTGGTGTAAACTCTAGAGGTCACATTTTCAGTCCAATACTCTCGACACTTGGTCAGAATCCTTTTCTTGCTGATATCTCAGATGTGATTGAAAATGGGTTACATTGGGTCATAAACTAGCTCACTAGGTCAAATTGTAGAAAAAAACTTGTGTACTCTCTAGGGGCCAAATTTTTTGTCCAATACTCTTGAAAGTTGGTCAGATGTTTGTCTTGATGATATCTCAGAAGAGGTTGAAAATGGTTCATGTTGGGTTAAGAACTAGGTCACCATGATTGTCTAGTCTTTGAAAGCCTTGTGTACACTCTAGAATCATCATTTTCAGTCCGAAACTCATGAAACTTTGTCAGAATCTTTGTCTTAAATGTTTCTGGAACAAATTTGAAAATGGGTCATGTGGGGTCAAAAACTAGGTCACGAAGCCAACTCTTAAATAAAAAATTTGTTAACAGTCCAGAGGCCACATTTTCATTGCAATACTCTTGAAACTTTGTCAGAATGTTTGTCGTGATGATATACTGGATCAGTCTGAAAATTGGTCACATGGGGCCAAAGACTAGATCACCAGATCAAAATTTAGGAAAACCTTGTGCACACTCTAGAGGCCACATTTTCTGTCCAGTACTTATGAAAGTTGGTTGGAATGCATGTCTTGATGATATCTTGGACGAGTTTGAAAATTGGTCACATCAGGTCAAAAACTAGGTCACTAGATCAAAACTTTGAAAACCTTGTATAAGCTCTAGACCACATTTTCTCTCCAATATTCATGAAAGGTTGTCAGAATGTTTGTTTTGATAATTTCTACAGGTTTTGAAAATGAGCCATTTTGAGCTAAAGAGTAGGTCACAGAGACGAACTCTAGAAAAAGCTTGTGTACACACTAGAGGCCACATTTTCAGTCCAATACAAATGAAAGTTTTTAAGAATGTTTGTCGTAATATCTCGGTAGAGATTTGAAATGGGTCATGTTTGGTCAAAAGGCTCAGGTGAACGACTTCAGGACCATCAATGCACTCTTGTTCTCCTTTTTACACAATTTCTTTCTGCCCTATCAGGGACAAATGATTTGATTTAAGCCACATGTGCTATGTTGTCTGCAAATGCTGTCAATTTGGACAAGTCTGAAATCTTGTTGTATGGTATGGAGTTAGTGCCAATTATTTTCTTACCAACACCTGCTGCAATTTGGTTTCAAGAAATCATGACTAAACTCTTTACCCCACCACATAGTTTTACATCCATTCATTTTAAAAGCATTTAATCCAATACCACACAATCCTGAGTTTGAATGACAGTGAGAAAGAGAGCCTGTGAAAACTGGGGGAAAAGGAGAACATGCTGGTAACTTGCATTTTCTCCATTTGCCATAATGTTTCCTATCCTTTTGTGGACAACTTACATTATTTGTGCTATATTTGATTTGTGGTCTGCAAATGCTTTGATTTTGGTAAAGTCTAAAATTTTATTGTTTGGTAAAGACTCATAGACATCAAATCAGAATGATATGATTTAAATGATGGAATTGTCTGTAGCCCTTCACCACACAATCCCAAGTTTTATCTAGCCCAAGGAAAAAGATCATTGAAAACATTGTGGGAAAAGGAGAAAATGCTGGTAACCAGCATTTTCTCCTTTTCCCACTATGTTTTCCACCCTGTTAAACAAAAATTTCCTTATTTGTGCAACATTTACTTTATTGTCTGCAAATGCTTTCAATTTGGACCAGTCTAAAATTTTGTTGCTTGGAAAATACTTAAATGGGTAGGAAGCATTATGGGAAAAGAGGAAGATGCTGGTTACCTGCCTTTTCTCCTTTTAACCCAAATGTTTTCAAAATCTTTCTCCTTCAAGGTCGTTAAAACGGCCCATTTTATTGTAAAGGGTTAATTGTTTGATTGTCTTGTAGATTTACAATAAACCCAATAACTGGAAGAATTGATGTTGCCTTCTGCTCAGCTGGCACTTACGGTGAAACCCCTTGCCTGGATTATGAACAGAAGAGAGCTTACGAATTTTTAGTGTATGCCAGTGATTCCCTTGGCAGTTCTACAAGTAGGCAGGGGTCGGCTTCCCTTGTTATCCAACTAACTAACGTCAATGATAATCCACCAGAAGTTCCAGATTACTATGTCTCTATCTTTGAAAATGAGCGAAGATTTCCTGGTGTAGGGTTCTTTGTAAAGGTAAGGTTGTTGTTTTCTAATGGGCAAAAAGGAGATTGTAAAGCTTTAAAAAGTATGTTTCAATGTTGAAAGCATTAGCAAGTTCAAGGTCATTAATCGTGGGAATTTGAGAAATGGCTTGTAACAAGCATTTTATCCTTTTCTCATATTGTTTCCTGTAAATTTCAAGGTGACTAATTGATGCGGTTCATGGTGTATGTAAGGTAAGTTGTTTTGGCTCAGCCAAGTATGAAGTGCTCATGGTGTTGTGTATTGTTAACAACTTGTGTACTGTCCATTGCCCATTGATTCCCCTGTTCATCTATAATTATAACATAAATGACTTTTCCTCAGAAAAGATTAGATCATAATTATGAAATTAATTCCAGTCATGCTTTGTGAAAAGGGGGTTTAATGCAACTGCAAAAAGTATCGACCCATGTCAGCCTGCGCAGTCCACACAGGCTGACATGGGTTTTGAATTTTTGCTGTAAATTTTCTGCATGTCCAAGGACCATCCTACCTCATGATTCAGTTGGCTGTTAGACAAAATGGATTTTATGGATCCGTATATAATTACATGATGACTTCTTTGTATGGTGCATCACCGAAATGCATTATACCCATATTTCCAAATGTATCGCTCAAATTTATTGGACAAAATGGACAGAACTTTTTCAAATCATGTACATAATGTGAGTAACATGGCCACCAGTGCTGAAATAGGCAAAAACATTAGGCCTCTAAACATCCAAATGTCAGATGGCCGTGAAATTGGCATTGATAGTCAGTATCAGTGGTAATACCAAACGATTCAAATTAGGACTGTAAGTTGACCTTTGACCTATTTATGGAAAGGTCACAAAGTTTGTTACATCAAAGGAGATTTGTTTATCTAAGTTGTTCAAATCATGTCCCTGGGTCAAAGATAGCCCTGCCCCAGGGATCACATGCTTTACAAAGAGTCATATATAGAAAGCTGAAATTGTCTGAAACCCAGAGGCCTAAAATGTCTGTATGTTGTATGTAGAATTATTGTATAGCCCTTTATCAGAGGTTTTCAAACAGTGCCCCTGGCCTCAGAGGTAACCCTGCATGGGAAGGGAGGAGGGAGTGTCATACATTTTCATACATTTTACATCAGGTTCTGTAGAAAGCATTTTTAAAAGCCCTATTTTCTGAAGCTCAGCCTAGAGTATTGATATTGGGTATATAAGGTCATAGGATGGTCTTTTATCAAATCTGTTCAGATTGTGTCCCTGTGGTCAATGATGACCCTACTGAGTGATGAGGGGCCAGGTATTCACATGTCTTGCATAGAATTTTATAGGACGGCTATGCTTCACTGGTTACTGTTTACTACTTGTATAATGGTTTGTATTATTGACCTAGGTTAACCTTTAGAGCACCCAATAAACCCCCACAGACATTTTAGTTGAAAAATAAGACTCAAAATAAATGCAGTTTCATGGTTGCTTTTAGATTTAGCAAAGCAGACAGTGTAGATCAAAGACAATAATATTTCAAACAAGTTCCAAATCAAGATACATTGGGTCACTAGGACAAATATGTAGATGCCACATTTTCACTCTGATGCTAATTAAACTGTGTCAGAATGTGTGTCTTGATGATGTAAAACAGAATTTAAAAAATGGGTCAGCCTAAGTAAAAATATCAGAGGCACATTGATGATCCTGCATATTGTGTTCTTAAGGGTACGCAGGCTCAGCTGTGTGATTTAGGGTCATCATGGGACTCTCCTTTTCACACAATGTTTTCTGCTCTGAGAACTTAAGAAACATATGAATTTATAGTCTGCAGATGCGTGCAATATCAATTAGTCTAGAATTTGTCATTTTGTTATAGTCCACCAGTAATACTGGATTTCAACTGGTGCTACTACCGTAGCATATCTTTTGTTGTATTCTATTAATGAGCCATGCTCTGGCGAAATGGGGCTTTATGCATCTCTGCCATGCATGATACCAAGTAAGTCATCACAGTATTATGGATCCATAAAATCCATTTTGTATAACAACTGACTGAGTTATGAGGTACACTAGTCCTTTGAGCAACAGAAAATTGACCAATAGCAAAAAGTTTTGGTCCAGGTTAGCCTGCGCAGACTGTGCAGGCTAACCTGGGTTGATACTTTTTGCAGATGCATTGAGACCATGTTTCACAGAGCATGGCTCATTTATTTGCAATATCATTCATTTTTATACGCCCGTTGAAGACGGGACGTATTATGGGATCACCCATGGCATACGGGAGGGCATCCAGGCGGGCAGGCAGGCGGCGTCCAGTTCTTTGTCCGGAGCATAACTTTGTCACCTTATGTAGGAATGACTTGAAATATGGTTTGCTTATTTGTTGCAATATTTGGAAGTGCAGTGCACAAGAATTATAACTCTACCTCGTGCTGTCTTTGAGTTATTTCCCTTTGATCGTCATTTTTACAGCATTTAGTGCTTGTCTGGAATATAACTTTGTCATCTCAAGTCAGAACAACTTCAAACTTGGTATGCATGTTTGTTGCAATATTACGGAGTACAGTGCGCAAGAACAATAACTCTACCTAGTGCGGATTTTGAGTAATTCCACTTTGATCTTCATTTTTACAGTATTTCTTGCTTGTCTGGAACGGAACTTTGTCACCTCAAGTCAAATTGACTTGAGACTTGGTAAACATGTTTGATGCATTACCTGCCCTTTACGATTATTATACCCCCTTGACAACTGGCGGTGGGACGGGCGTATCTTGCGACAATTTACCGCTCTTGTTACTGATTGGACCTACAATTATACTTTTTAGGGCACAGACCGTGATGAAGGAACAGTCCTTTTTTACTCTATCCGTGAGCAAAGCCCAGGAGCCTTTTGGCAAATCAATTCAATTACAGGGGAGATAACTGTCAATAAACCAAACAATGAAGGAATCAAGTTTACAGATGGAAATAATGGAAGGTAAAAATGTACACCCTCCCCCATCAAAACATGTAATTCATTACTCTGCAAATTCATGTACTGTCTCTGCAGTTGAAAGCTTTGGAAAACATATGGTCAATAGATTTGCTTGTATGTTTCATATAGGGAATCTTACATGAGTATTTATGTATTATCATTTTAATCAAACAAGTTGACTAAAACTGTACCACTCAAGCTTTGGAGCTTCATATACATTTTAGCCATCGAGTTTGATAAAAATGATAATACATAAACAGGAATCTGAGATCCTATTTATCACATAAAAAGAATGACAGACAAAAAAATATTCTGAATCATCACCTATAGCCTATAATTATAACGTTCATATGGTCCATGTTTACAGTTGTAGTTCGGTTTCAAATGTGTACGTATACAAGTAGATAACTCTTTGACATTTTACACCAAAAGTACAATAAAACAGGTTCTAGAGGGGGTTAGTCCACCTATTTCCGCAATATTGTTGATTGTAAAAAACTTTCGCTGCATTGCTTGATTTTTATTAAACATGAAAGTCAAAAACTAACCACACATATACATCATAGCAACAACAATGTCATTTTTACACAAAATGGCATAGAAGTACAAATTCATGCACATGCTGGAGTTGGTTTCTCCAGCTTCACATGCTCATGACTAAAAAATGATCAGAACTGGGGCCCAAAAAACAAAAATACACTAGTGTATTATCAAAAGTCATGGGTTAAATACACTGCTGGAGGAGGTTTTGTGTGATAGATGGTGTTTTACTAGGTTTCAAGATTTTTACACCCTCGGAGTCACCTTGTCTGTCCGTCCGTCAACCGAAATCTTGTCCGGAGCATAACTTCCAAAGTATAAAAGCTATCAACTTCAAACTTCATATGCAGATAGACCACATTGAGGAAAAATGCAGTGAATACAATCCATAACTCTCTCATCATTATTTCTAGAGTTATTGCCCTTTGTTCTTTTACATGTCGGATTTTTGTCTGGAGCATAACTCCCAAAGTATAAGAGCTATCAGCTTTGAACTTCATATGCAGTTAGATCACATTGAGAATAAGTCAAGTACAAAAAAAACATAACTCTGTTGTGATTATTTTTGGAGTTATTGCTCTCTGTTATTTGACATGACTTTTGTTCGAAGCATAACTTCCAAAGTATAATAGCTATCAACTTCCACATTCATATGACGATAGACAACATTGAGGAAAAGTGCAGTGCACAAGAACCATAACTCTATCATGAATTTTCTTTTAGTAATTGCCCTTTGCTATTTTACATGTTGGATTTTTGTTTGGTGTATAACTTTTTTCAAACTTCATATGTAGTTAGATCACCCTGTGGAGAAGTGCAGTGCACAACTTCTATAAGCCTGTCATGATTGTTTTTTGAGTTATCGTCATTTGTTATTTTACATGTTGGATTTTTGTCGGGCACATGCTCAGCATAACTTTTAAAGTATTTGTGAGAGCTATTGGCTTCAAACTTCATATGCTGATAGAAGACTTTGAAGAGAAGTGCAGTGCACAATAACCATGCTCTGTCATCATTATTTTCAGAGTTTTGTCCAGAGCATAACTTTCAAAGTGTTATGTAATTGAGGTTCATACTGCAAATACAGACAGATCACATTGAGGACAAGTGCATCGCACAAGGCCCAGCCAGGTAGCTCAGTGGTTAGCATATCTGACTTGTGACCTGGAGGTTGCGGGTTCGATACCCAGTTGAGGCAAACTTTCTTTCCGGCGATTTCTCGCCTCTCACCTCTGATGCATGTGAGAAAAGTAGTCAGTGGCTTTGGAAAGAAGCTGTGTCAGTACTGGTGTGAGAAAGCCAGGAAACACATGGGTGCGTCACTGACCGCCGTGATATGACCTAAGCTGTTAAAATGGCGTTAAACTCCAATACAAACAAACAAAACAAAGCATCGCACAAGATCCATAACTGTGTCTTTTGTAGTTTTTGAGTATTTTCTCTTTATCTTTCTACATTTTGGGATTGAAAAGGGGCAAGCTTTCAGTAAAAAGGCCATGGGTGGGGATATTCTTCCACTTGCTACAGGACTGATTATTTTTGGAGTTAATTGGCCTTTGTTCTTTCACGTAGTGGATTTTTGTCTGGAGCATAACTTCCGAAGTATAAGAGCTATCAGCTTTGAACTTAATTATAATTTAGATCACATTGAGGAGAAGTGCATTGCACAAGAACCATAATTCTGTTGTGATTATTTTTGGAGTTATTACTCTTTGTTATTTTACATATTTGATTTTTGTAAAGAGCATAACTTCCAAAATATAAGAGCTATTTGCTTTAAACCTCATATCCTAATAAGTCATATTAAGGAGAAGTGCACTGCACAAGTACCATAATTCTGTCATGATTATTATTGGAGTAATGGCTCTTTGTTATTTTCCATGTTGGATTTTTGTCAAACATAACTTCCGAAGTATAAGAGCTTTTGGCTTCAAGCACCATATGCAGATAGACCACACTGAAGATAAGTGCAGTACACAAGAACCATAACTCTGTCCTAATTACAATTTGAGTTATAGCCCTTTGTTAATTTACATGTTGGATTTTTGTCCAGAGTATAACTTCCAAAGTATAAGAGCTTTCAACTTCAAACTTAATATGCAGATAACATTAGGGAGAGGTGCAGTGCACAGGAACTATAACTCTGTCATCATTATTTTTGGAGTTACTGCCCTTTATTATTTTTTTCATGTTGGATTTTTGTCCAAGCATAACTGCCAAAATATATAAATGTCATCTTCAAAATTTGTGCTAATAGATCACATTTAGGAAAAATGCAGTGTGCAAGAACCATAACTTTGTCATCATTATTTTTAGTGTTGTTGCTCTTTGTTATTTTAATTTATGGATTTTTGTCTGGAGCATAACCCCCAAAGTATTTTAGCTTTTAACTTCAAAGTTTATATACAGATAGGTTATATTGAGGAGAAGTGCTAGAACCATAACTCTATCATCATTATCTTCAGAGTTATTTCCCTTTGTTATTTTACATGTTGGATTTTTTTTTCTCCGGAGCATAACTTCCAAAGTATAATACCTATCAACTTCAAAATTCATATGCAATTAGATCATATTCAGGAGAAGTACAGTGCATAAAAACCATAACTTTGCCTTCATTAATTTTGGGGTTATTGCCCTTACTTATTTTACATGTTA
Organism: Hippopus hippopus; assembly: GCA_946811185.2. Taxonomy (NCBI): domain Eukaryota; kingdom Metazoa; phylum Mollusca; class Bivalvia; order Cardiida; family Cardiidae; genus Hippopus; species Hippopus hippopus. The sequence goes on from OX328096.1 coordinate 14,868,004, forward strand.
GATTTTTGTCTGGATCATAACTTTCAAAGTAATAGAGTTATCAACTTCAAACTTCATATGTAGCTAGATCATATTCAAGAAAAGTACAGTGCATAAAAACCATAACTTTGTCCTCATTATTTGTAGAGTTATTGCCCTTACTTATTTTACATGTTAGATTTTTGTCTGGGGCATAACTTCCAAAGTATAAGAGCTATCAACTTCAAACTTATTGTGCAGATAGATCACATTGAAAAGAAATGCAGTGTGCAAGATCCATAACTTTGTCATCCTTATTTTTGGAGTTATTGCCCTTTGTCATTCTACATGTTGGTTTTTTGTCCAAAGTATAAGTTTTAAAGTTTAAAAGCTATCAGCTTCAAACTTCATATGCAGATAGACAACATTGAAGACAAGTACAGTGTGGAAGGTTTTGCACTTTGAGGTAAATTGCAGTGTGCAATAACCATAACTCTGGCATCATTATTTTTGGAATTATTTCCCTTAGTTATTTTACAAAGTAAATTTATGTCTGGAGCATAACTTCCAAGGTATACAAGTTATTGACTCAAAACTGCAAATAAAGATAGACCACATTGAGGACAAGTGCAGGACACAAGATCCATAATTGTGTCTTTTGTATTTTGAGTTTGAAAACAGGCAGCCATTCATTGACAAGAAACTAGGTGGCGCTATTGGTCTGCTTGTGACAGTTCTAATTTTTTTTGTTATTTGGCGCGCTTAGATTTTTCTCTATTTTTTTTATATAGGTTACTTGGTCATGAAGTAGATCTACACAGTTTTTGAAAAATTATTTCTGTTGCAATTTTTTGAAGGTCTAAGTACAAGGTGACTGGACTAAAATGACAAAATTTTAGACTTGTCCAAATTAATAGTATTTGCAGATGACAGTTAAAAGGTGACTCAAATGAACAAAATTATCATTGAAAGGGGAAAAACATTGTTGGGAAAAAAGAAAATGCTGGTTACCTGCTGTTTTCAAAAGTTTTTTTTTCTCAGGGTCATTAAAAGTTGGGATTGTGTGGTAAAGGATTATACTGGATACCTCTAAGCGATATCAATTTGAGCAAGCCTAAAGTTTAGTGGAAAGATCTGAAAACAGAGAGCACATTTTTTTGTATTAAATTTTTAACCCTTTCCCAAACAATCCCTGGTTTTCACGGCCCTGAAAAAGAAGCCTTTTGAAAACATCGTGAGAAAAGGAGAAAATGCTGGTAACCAGCATTTTCTCCTTTTCCCACAATGTTTTCTACCCTCCCAGAACAAATTTCAATTTTTGAGTCACGTTAATTCTGTTGTCTACAAATGCTTTCAATTTGGACCAGTCTAAAATTTTGTCGTTTGGTAAAGAGTTAAAAAAACTCATGAAACATGTACCCTTTTCCACACAAGTGGAAAGTTTTTACAACCCTCACAAAGGCCTTTGAAAACATTGTGGAAAAAAGAGAAAATGGTAGTAACTGTCATTTTCTTCCTTTCCCACTATGTCCTACCCTAACAAAGACAAATTTATCTATTAAGCTACATTAAGTGTCATCTGCAAATGCTTTGAATTTGGTTGAGTCCAAAATTTTATTGTTTGGTAGAGTTAACTTGTTACCATGCAATGTCTCATTTTATCAACTATGAGGAAGAAATTTTTTGAAAAATTCTGGAAAAAGGAAAAAATGCTGGTTACCAGCATTATCATATCCCTTATTGTTTTCCACCCTTAGAGAGACATTTACATCATTAAAGCCAGATTTAATTAGTCATCAGCATACATTTTTAGTATAGACAAATCTAAAATTGTATAGTTTTAGTACTGAATACCATATCTTTTTTTCTTTTTGTAGCTTTGTTGTACTTGTTAGTGTGTTCGACAATGTTTATGAGAATATATCAACTGTCCGCATAGACGTCATTGTAAGTAACTTTTTCCTTTGGTGTTGATATTGTACATAGGTACCTTTTTTGCCTTCTACAGTAAAGGCCCTTATTGATGCTTCCCCTTGAATTTATGCTCCCCCAGCTTTTTTCAAACAAAACAATTAGCTTATTAGATGGCCCATCCATCAGTAAGGTGGAAATTATTCAGCTGAAATGAACTAGCTGCATTGACATAATTCTAATTTCTTTTAACACTTTATCAAATGACAAAATTTTAGACTCATCCAGATTCAAAGCATTTGCAGACACCAAAATTAATATGACTTAAAAAAATTGAAATTCATTCTGGAAAAGGTAGAAAACAAAGTGAGAAAAGGAGAAAATGCTGGTTACCTGCATTTTCTCCTTTTCCTATGATGTTTTCAGAAGGCTTTTTCTTCAGGGTCATTGAAACTCAGGATTGTGTGGTAAAGAGTTAAAGAAAACTGTCATTAACACTTGACTATCTGAATATAAATAGACCTTGGATAACATTATAAACTTCCTGTAACATAAAATTTGTTGACTAACTTAGAAGAATTTAATAAAAGAGAAAGCGTCAAAGATAAGTGTCCCGTATCAATGGTGAATACTGTTTAGAGTCCAAATGAATCATGATTGGAGGTAAAATTGATAGTCTAAAGTCTGCATAAATGGGTTTCTTACATGGCGATCACTTTGCTGTTGGCTGTGATTAAAACCAGGATTGCAATGTTATTGTCATCCTTGGAAAATTCTACAATGTTTTACCTCTGATAAACTCTTCCTTTCAGAAAATGTACCCCCTTCCCCTCCCCTTGGCATTATAAAGAGTCATTATGGTATTTTGTTTTCAACAGTATTTACCATATCATTGTGATCAGTGCACCTGACAATTTATGGTTTGGATGTTTATAGTGATCATTTACCAAACCGTTTCATGATTTTAAGACCATGAGCAGAAAAGCTTTTTGGAAACATGATGGTAAAAGGAGAATATGCTGGTAACCTATTATTAGAGGCCCCTTATGATTTACCCTCTGCAATTGCTTTAGATACGGTTGAGTCTGGAATGTTTAGTTTACAAATTACCACACTTTGCAGGTTGATCCTTTATCTACACTGTCTGCAAATGTATATGAGCAGTTCTCTAGCAAAAACGGGAATGATGCTTCTCCGTGATGCATCATATCAAACCAGTTATCACATAAATATGGATCCTTAAATTCGTTTTGTCTATCAACTGACTAAATTATGTGGTAAGCTGGTCCATGGACATGCAGAAAATTTACCAAAAGTTTAAAGTTTCAAACCATGTCAGCTTGTGCAGGATGACCTAGGAGGATATTTTTTGCAGTTGGTTAAACCTTCTCACATAGCATAGCTCATCAGTGGTAGAGTGGGTGTGAGTATCTCCGAACATGCATGTATTACTGACCAAAGTTTTCAATCTTTCACACTGCAAAGAAATGAATAATATTTACTAACATGATATCATAATTTCCATGCCAAAACCCTTTGCGATCAATTTGCGATCAACTTGACATACTTAACTCATCAAATTAGGACATAATTATGATTGCTTGAGAAGTGATCACTCTAACTATGTCGAAAGGCACTGACACTGTCTTGAAGTTTTTAATTCCTGGTGTCTGGCATAATTGTTTCTCTGATCACAGGACTTTGATAATCTATTTGTCGCTCGCCATTTAAACAGTACTTACACTTGTTTTTCAAGGGAAATAAACCAAATTAAACCAGTAGTTTGGTAATAAAGTTTTTGTAAGGGTTCGCTACAAAAGAATTGTTGTATGCAGGTATGTGACCAAATATAATATTTTTTTTCTTTTTCTTTGAATTTCTTCTGTCCGACAACCTGTCTTCATGCCTGTAACTTTTTTTAATTATAAATGAATTTCAGTATTTCAGTACAACTATGTAGAATTGTCAAATACATAAAGACAATGTGTCACCTGCAAGAACCATGTCCATAGGTCAATGTTAAGGCAAGGTCAAACGCCTATTTCATTTCGTGTCTGGGCCTTAACATTTTCTCCCTTTCTTAATTTTACAATGCTTTTGCACAAATGTTAACCACATAAAGTTGATGTGTCAGTGCAGGAATCATGTCTGTAGGTTAAAGGTCAAGGTCACAGCAATCCAAATGTGGTTTTTAGGGGGTAATGTTTATGTCCGGCCTGTAACTTTTTTTAATTTTGAACGAATTTCAGTGCAACTTTGTACAGTTGTCAAACATATTTAAACAATGTGTCATGGATAAAAATCATATCAGTAGGTCAAAGGTCAAGGTCATGGCAAGGTCAAATATTATTAAAAACAGAAATTTTGTGGGGTTGTGTTCATATCTGGCCTGTTCCTTTTTTAACTGTGAATGAATTTTGATAACTCCTTACATATTATTGCATAATACATGTATCAAAATAACTTTGCATATGTGTCATGCACAAATCTGTCCATAGGTTAAAGGTCAAGGTCAAAGCAAGGTCAATGAATTTCAGTATAACTTTAAAAAGTTGTCAACCACGTAAATGATGTGTCATGCACAAGTTATCTGTAGGTCAAAAGTCAAGGTCAAGGCAAGGTTAGAAGTGCTTGTAAGTGTTGTGTCCATTGGCAATGTTCATGTGAACAGCTCACAGCGAAAAGGTACTATTTTCAGGGGACATCAGTCACTTCTTAGTAGCATGTCTTGTTCACTTAAGTGTTCAGTAATACCTGCACCTGCTCTAGTAGTTAAAGTAAGCATAGCCCCTTACCAAACAATTCAAAATTTTATTGACCCTGAGGAATAAACCCTATACCAAGGGATAAAATTTTAGACTTGACCAAATCCAAAGTAAATGACAAATGTGATGAAAATGTTGGAAATTGTCTTCAAGCAGAGGGAAAATTGTTTGGAAAAGAGAAAATACTTACCAGCATTTTCTCCCTTTCCCACAGTGTTATGAAATTCTTCTTTTATTGTGATTTTTCACTTTATCTTTCAGCTAACTGAATATCCATGCAGTAACATCTATGCGATATTTATTTTTGATATTCCATGGATATATATGGATATATGGATATTTATAGAACATTTTTTGATATACCACGGATATCTATGGAACATGAATGAATTTTCTGCGGGTAAACATCATGTTTTATGATGCAATCAACATCATTCTTGACGACATTATTACAGCTAATCCATATCTATTTCATCTGCAAATACTGCTAAATTTGTATTTTTCATTGTCAGATATTATTAAACAGCAACAGACTAGAGTAAAAAGATACGTATAATATATACATGGTGTTGTCGTATATCGAAAATATCTAACTCGGTTGTGAGAAATGATTATTGTCTCGCCAAGGCTCAACAATTATCAATTCTCCCAACCTTGTTAGATATTTTTGATATACAACAAGACTATGTATGTATTATATATATACATATTACTTTACAAGATCTGTATTTGATCTCTTTGTTCTATTCTAGGATACCAACGATAACGCCCCAGTATTCCAGCCATCTTTCTATTTTCAAGACATATTGGAGACTACTGGTCCAAGTAAGTAATAATCAAAGATCTAATAGGATCATTTGACAATATATTATGGTTCATTTGGATAACATTGCCTTGAGGAGGGTGGGTGTTGCATTGAAAAAGGAGGTCCTTTATGGCCTAGTGATTCAGAATATTTGTAATTTACCAAACATCTAATGTGGGTTTTATAATGGCTGGAGAAAAGTTGAAAAATGTTGCTTTGAAGAATTTCATATATGTTAGGTGCATAGCCAGGAATGTATTAAAGATGAAGCCCATCTTAATCTGAATTTTCTTTTCTCCTTTTCCCTCAAAAGAGATATTAGTACCTTAAAAAGCCAAGCACAGCTTTGTCATTTTTTAGACAATTTTAATCATGATCAGACCGCACTCTGCAGGGAATGTAGATTAAAATCAGACTGCACAGAACATGCAGTCTTATCTTTGACCTACACTATATCCTATTTAGTTTATATTTTCTGGCAAAATCAGTTTTGAAATTGAGATGATTTGGTATCTTTTCCTGATTGAGAAAGTGCATTTCATTTATTTAATGCTTTGATGGTTGATGTTGAAGCCTTGGCCTCTGGGCTTCCATCTGGGTAGGCACACCTGCATGTAGTACTACATTGTTTCTTCACAAAACATTCCATGAAGGATTTATAAATGCTTGAAAAGTGATTGAAAAAAATGTTGCTCGGAAAAAAAAAACATGAAGGTTCTTTGTGGCTTGCTTAGTAAGTTATTAAATTTGTAATTTAACAAGCAATCATAAAAGCTTCGTAAAGGTTTGGGAAGTGGTTTAAAAATAGTGATGCCTTGACTCTTTATCAAACGACAAATTTTTTAACTCGACCAAATTGAAAGCATTTACAGACCACAAATTAAATGTTGCTAAAATGATGGTTTTTCTCTTTGATAGGGCAGAAAACATTATGGAAAAAGGAGAAAATGCAGGTTACCAGCATTTTCCTCTTTTCCCACAATGTTTTCAAAGTCTTCTCTTTCAGGGTCGTCAAAAGTCGGATTTTATGGTAAAGGGTTAAATAAAGTGGTACATTACAGTGGAGTGATTATGGTCTTAAATCTGTAATTCACCACACAATCCATAGAGATTTGATTAGGAATTGATAAGAAATCTTAACAAGGAATGTTGCCTTATCTTGTCCAGTGCAAAACATTCCATAATTGCATGATAGATGATTGAAAAGTGATTATGCAAAAAAGGTTTTTTTTGTGGCTGTGGCTGGATAACTAAGTTATTAACCCTTTTTTCTATACAATTCTATGTTTTAACGATTCAGAGGGAGAAGCATTCTGAAAACAATGTGGGAAAATGAGAAAATGCTGGTAACCAGCATGTTTCCTGTCCTATCATAAAACAAATCTAACCATTAGAGCAATATTAATTTTCATCATCAGAAAATGCTTTATAGAATGATGCAAGTTAAAAACATGTGCAGACATGAAATTAAATGATGCTCAAATGGTTGGATTTATGTCTGAAAGGTTAGAAAACATAATGGAAAAAGAAGAAAATGCTAGTAAGCAGCATTTTCTTCTTTTACCCAAAATGTTTTCAAAATCTATATTCCTACGGGGTCATTAACCCTTTACCACATGGCAAAATTTAAGACCTATCCAAATTGAAAGCATTTGCAGACGACAATTTCATAGTGGCTCAAATGACACAACTTTTCTTTGATAAGGTAGAAAACTTTGTGGGAAAAGGAGAAAATGCTGGTTATCAGCATTTTCTCCTTTTCCCACAATGTTTTCAAAAGGCCTCTTCTTCAGGGGCGTTAAAAGGCGTCATTGTGTGGTAAAGGGTTAAAGCTCGGGATTACATGGTAAAGGGTTAAAACAGTCCTGATTGTTTTGTAATGGGTCAACCCTATACTATATGTACAACAAATTTTATTTTTATGTTTGAAAGTACAATATCTGCAGATGACAAAATTTGAAATTGGTACAAATCAGCTGTAGCTCTCCTAAAGGGCAGATAAAGCTGTAAGAATGGGAGAAATTGGTTTTGCCTATTTTCCCCTTTCCTCACAATGTTTTCAAAGACTATATCAGTCTGTGGACAATTTAAAACATGCAAATGGTTAAGGTTCCTCTACATTTTTCTTGATACAGATGTTGTCCTTCTGAATGTGACTGCAAGTGATCGTGATGATCCAACAAGCCTTAATGGTCAACTGGAATATAATATCCAGTCGGGAAACATTGGTGGGGTTTTTGCCATTGATGAGATCACAGGAGTTTTCAGCACATCTTCGTCAGCAGCCTTTGATTTTGATCAACGTAACAACTTCACTGTTATAGTAAGTCTGATGATACTGATATTAGGGGCTAATTAGTCTGTGATTTGGTTCATATTCAGTATGATGATGGATACAGGTCAATAGTCAACCTATCACCCCTGCCTGTGCCTGTGGCCAAACAGTCAAGGTTAGAGACAATGTCCTGAAGACCTATTGCACTAACCCTGTCATTTGTGTTGATGTTGGGTCTTCTGTCCAAGGCTGGGACCCTGTTACTGTTTCAATGCACTGCACCCCTAACTATTAGTGGTGTCCATGGTTGTGAGGTAGAGCATCAGCCTTGTAACCATAAGGTCCTGAGTTAAATACCCAGGAGAGGGTGTCAACTTTGGGATTGTTTGTTGGCCAACACATTGGGCCCAAGCACTGGTGTAGTTCCCAGGAAGCAGAATCGAGAGAGATTTGTGTAAGTTGTGAGCATTTGTTTCTTAATCGATGTAAAATAAATATGTTTTAAACTAAACCCTGACTATTAAAGTAACAATAAAGGCCAAAAGTAAACAAAGCAGGTGTTTAAATGCATTTAAATGTATGACATACCATATAAAAGTATGGAAATTATTGGGAAGATGACAATCTGTCATTGTACGGTCGCTCCAAGTGTTAGTCGTTGACAGAGATATTAATTTCAAAACTAGGTTAAAAGCTTCCAGGTAGCTGTGTCTTTTGTTTACTTTTTGCCTGATTTTAGAATTCTTTTTTTCTGCCAGCAACTAACACATGGCCCGACCACAAAATAACAGACTGTCATCTCCACAATATTTTCCATACTTTTAAATGGTATGATTTAAATTCAAATTTATTATGACACCTGCTTTGATATTTTGGCCTCTACTGGGCCTTTAACTATTCTACGCAAGTTTTTCTGTGTGATGACAGTTCTTCTTCCACAATATTTGCAAAAATTCTCTTCCTCAGGGCCTGTGAAACACAGAATTGACAAGGGGTTAACCAATCGGTATAGAAATTGTTCATCTTCTATATTTCAGGGCTTCAAGTGCAATTTGATGAGAGTGCCTGTAGCTATTCTGGGGAATTAAGAATTTATACTGAACTTTTAATGGTTGCTCAGTAAAAGTTACAGAAAATTGCTCCCTAGGTGCATAGCAACATGGGGTATGTCCATACAGGCAAATTTTCCTATAGGTACATCCCATAGGTGCATTGCACAGTGGAGAATAACCTTACAGACAACTGCCCCTTAGTTTGATAACAATGTGGAGAAAAAGCCTTACAGGCAAATTGCCCTATTTCCTTACTCCTTTGTTAAACAATCCCATGTTTTGATAAAGAAGTCCTTTGAAGTCAATGTGGGAAAAGAAGAAAACACAGCCTGTTTTGTTTTTTCTTGTTTGTTTTTTCTATATTTTGTGTGTGAAAGTAATATATTTCTACATAGAGCAAAACACAAAATAATACTCATTTACCAGAAATAACAGAATGCATAGCTCACTAGAAAAAAAACTATGGGCCTTTGTCACAACATGTGGCTTTTAGTCCTTAAAGTGTTGGAACCAGCTTTACTTTCTTTTGCCGACATGGTAAATCAAGATCATACTGCATAAAAAGTGCAGTTTGATCTTTGGTCTACACTCTCTACTACTTTGTTACATAATGTTGCCAAAACAACCTTGATATATCAAGACATCAGCGTCACCTGATCACCTTTTTCCCATGCCTGTAGGGGCTGTGTTTTTGGTTTTAGGTTACATGTATATGGTAGCTAACCATGGCTGGGTGATTCGTACCAGGTGGTGTTATTTTGAATAAAAGTATATTTAATTTAGAATTTCGCTGAATTGATTGCCACTTTGAAAAGTAGTCTGGTTCTGTACCCAGAATGCCCAAAGTGAATATGAACTGAGCTGTGTATTTATATACCAGAATGTGTTTTCTTCCTTCCACAATGATTTTTAAAGATTGCAACTGCCAAAAAGCTGTACATGTTTTCATACAGTGATCAGATATTGTTATTTTTGTAGGTAAGAGTGAATGACCGTGGAACACCACAGCGTGACGATACTGCAACTATTTTCGTAAGGGTGTTAAATGTAAATAACAGAAACCCGCTAATAGATCCACCCTCACAGGAACTTAGAGTGCTAGAAAGTGAGTCTTTGTTGGTGAATGTTTGTATACCCCACACAATGAAGTTGGAGTGGAGATTAATTAGAATTAGGTGGCATCACTGTCCATTCAAAAATGCAATTTTGAGTCCTCTTTGCCTCCTACAACTTTTGACTTACCTAGCTGAAATTTTGAAGCCTTACAACCATAGAAACTTGTTCACCTGTAATTTCATTTTGATTGGTCCAGTATTGTAGGAGTTATGGCCCTTTTGAATATTTAGCTCAGCTGTTTTTGAAGAAAGCGTCAAGTTATTGCCGTAGCCCTGTAACAGCTGTTGTCTGCACCTGTGTCTCGGTACAACACTTTGACATTTCATATATCTATCATTACCAAAGACATTTACTTTAAAATTTGGACAAGTTATTAACTATCAAAAGGGGAACCCATAAAACAAGGGCAGGTAACCATCAAAGTATTTTGACACAGTTATGTTCTTTTTCAGCTTAGAATTTTCACCAATAACCAAGCTCCTGCAGCCAAGTGTTGGCACCTACATGCGGTGCTCTTTTTGGCACTCACCTGAGCACAAAGTGCTAAGGTGAGGTATTGTGATCGGTCGTTGTCCGGCATCCATCTGTCCGTCTGTCCACAATTCCTTTAAACATCTTCTCCTCCTAAACCGCTGGGCCAATCTTGATGAAACTTGGCAGAGATGTTCCTTGGGTGAAGCTCTACCAAAGTTGTTCAAGAGATTGAATTCCACCCATAACTCTGGTTGCCATGGCAACAAAAAGGAAAAAAATAGCAAAATCTTTGAAAATCTTCTTCTCTGAAACTAGAAGGCGTAGAGCTTTGATATTTGGTATGTAGCATCTCCTAGTGGACCTCTACAAAGTTGTTCATATGATGCCCCTGGGGTCAAAACTGGCCCCGCCCTGGGGGTCACAATTTCGAACATAGGAACAAAGAAGGAAAACTTTAAAATTCTTCTTCTCTGAAACTGGAAGGCGTGGAGCTTTGATATTTGGCATCTAGCATCTCCTAGTGGACCTCTTTCAAGTTTGTTCATACGATGCCCCTGGGGTCAAAACTGGCCCCACCCAGGGGGTCACAAGTTCAAACATAGGAACAAAGAAGGAAAACTTTAAAATTCTTCTTCTCTGAAACTTGAAGGCGTAGAGCTTTGATATTTGGCATCTAGCATCTCCTAGTGGCCCTCTACCAAGTTTGTTCATATGATGCCCCTGGGGTCAAAACTGGCCCTGACCCGGGGGTCACAAGTTCAAACATAGGAACAAAGAAGGAAAACTTTAAAATTTTTCTTCTCTGAAACTGGAAGGCGTAGAGTTTTGATATTTGGCATGTAGCATCTCCTAGTGGACCTATACCAAGTTTGTTCATATGATACCCCTGGGGTCAAAACTGGCCCTGCCCCGGGGGTCACAAGTTTGAACATACGAACAAAGAAGGAAAAGTTTAAAATTCTTCTTCTCTGAAAATCAGCTGATCATTGTTTCGATGATGGTTATGTGGGAAAGCAGCCAGTGGCTTGGAAAGAACATTGTGCAGAGTACTGGTAAAAGAAACTCCAGGAAAGCATGGATAGATGCACTGGCCGCCGCGATATAACTGAAATAATGTTGAAAACGGCGTTAAACACCATACAATCAATCTTCTCTGAAAATGGAAGGCGTAGAGCTTTGATATTTGGTATGTAGCATCTCCTAGTGGACCTCTACCAAGTTTGTTCATACGATGCCCCTGGGGTCAAAACTGGCCCAGCCCTTGGGGTCACAAGTTCGAACATAGGAACAAAGAAGGAAAACTTTAAAATTCTTCTTTTCTGAAACTGGAAGGCATAGAGCTTTGGTATTTGGTATGTAGTGAACTTGTTCTAAGTTTGTTAGCCCACCTGAGCACAACGTGTTCAGTCAGTTCGAAATTAGGTCACCTGGGGTCATAAACTCTGGGTCACTAGGTCTTATTAAAGTAATACCTTGTGGGCACTCTAGAGGCCACATTTATTGCTCAAATGACCTGAAATTTGGTCCGAATGTTTGTCTTGATAAAATCTCGGACAAATTTGAATTTTGGTCACCTGGGATCATAAACTCTGGGTCACTAGGTCAAAGAAATACCTTGTGGGCACTCTAGAGGCCACATTTTTTGCTCAATCAACTTGAAAATTAATTCAAACGTTTGTCTTGATGAAATCTAGGATGAGTTCAAAATTGGGTCACCTGGGGTTATAATCTAGGTCACTAGGTCAAATTAAAGAAATACCTTTAGGGCACTCTAGAGGCCACATTTATTGCTCAATTGACTTGAAAATTGGTCAGAATGTTTGTCTTGATAAAATCTCACATGAATCTAAATTTGGGTCATATGGGGTCTTAAACTAGGTCACTAGGTCAAATTAAAGAAATACCTTGTGGGCATTCTAGAGGCCACGTTTATTGTTCAATTGATTTGAAAATTGGTTAAAATGTTTGTTATAATCTAGGTCACTAGGTCAAATTAAAGAAATACCTTTAGGGCACTCTAGAGGCTACATTTCTTGCTCAATTGACTTGAAAATTGGTCAGAATGTTTGTCTTGATAAAATCTCAGATGAGTCTGAATTTGGGTCATGTGGAGTCATAACCTAGGTCACTAGGTCAAATTAAAGAAATACCTTGTGGGCACTCTAGAGGCCACATTTATTGTTCAATTGATTTTAAAAAATTAGTTAAAATGTTTGTCTTGATGAAATCTAGGATGAGTTCAAAATTGGGTCACCTGGGGTTATAATCTAGGTCACTAGGTCAAATTAAAGAAATACCTTTAGGGCACTCTAGAGGCTACATTTCTTGCTCAATTGACTTGAAAATTGGTCAGAATATTTGTCTTGATGAAATATCAGATGAGTTTGAAATTGGGTCACCTGGGGTCATAAACTAGGTCACTTGGTCAAATTAAAGAAATACCTTATGGGCACTCTAGAGGCCACATTTATTGTTCATTTGATTTGAAAATTGTTCAGAATGTTTGTCTTGATGAAATATCGGATGAGTTTGAAATTGGGTCATCTGGGGTCATAAACTAGGTCACTTGGTCAAATTAAAGAAATACCTTGTGGGCACTCTAGAGGCCACATTTATTGCTCAAATGACTTGAGAATTATTCAGAATGTTTGTCTTGATAAACTTCCAGATAAGTTCTAAATTGGGTCAACTTGGGTCATAAACTAGGTCACTTGGTCAAATTAAAGAAATACATTTAGGGCACTTTAGAGGCCACAATTTTTGCTCAATTGACTTGAAAATTGGTCAGAATGTTTGTCTTGATGAAATCTCACATGAGTCTGAATTTGGGTCAACTCGGATCTTAAACTAGGTCACTTGGTCAAATTAAAGAAATACCTTTAGGGCACTCTAGAGGCCACATTTATTTGCTCAAATGACTTGAAAATTGTTCAGAATGTTTGTTTTGATTAATTTTCAGATGAGTTCTAAATTGGGTCATGTGGAGTCATAAACTAGGTCACTAGGTCATATTAAAGAAATACCTTTGGGCACTCATTGAAATAATGGATGAGTTTGAAATTGGGTCACCTGGGGTCAATCAACTTGAAAATTAATTCAAACGTTTGTCTTGATGAAATCTAGGATGAGTTCAAAATTGGGTCACCTGGGGTCATAAACTAGGTCACTTGGTCAAATTAAAGAAATACCTTGTGGGCACTCTAGAGGCCACATTTATTGCTCAATTGTTCAGAATGTTTGTCTTGATAAATTTTTTGATGAGTTCTAAATTGGGTCATGTGGGGTGATAAATTATGTCAATAGGTCAACTTACGGAAATTCCTTGTGGACCCTCTAGAGGCCACATTTTAAGCTCAATTGACCTGACAATTGGTCAGAAATTGAATTATGCACGTGGAGTGAATTTCGCCTATTGACTCAGATGAGTGATCCAGGGCCATCATGGCCCTCTTGTTCCTGATAAAGTGACAAGGCAACCATGGGGGTATATGTAGGCCTTTATTCTAGTTTTGTTTAATTGGCTGAAAAATCATTAAGAGCTGCTACTGGGCAAAAGATCCCGAAGAAAAAGCTTTTTGAAAACATTGTTGGAAAGGATAAAATGCCAGTAACTAGCATTTCGTCCTTTTCCCACAATGGTTTCTACCCCTCTATAAACAAATTTGGATTTTTAAGTTATTATTTTGTTGTCTGCAAACTCTTCCAAAAACAATTTTTCTCATATCTTAAAGAGTTAAACAGGATTCCAATAAACTATTCATGAAATAGCCAGCCCTTTTACTCTCAATATGATATCATACAGCCTGCAACATGTGAAAAGGGACATTCGGACATTTGCATAAAGTGTCGTCTAGGATCAGCCTGTGCAGTCCGTGCCATCTGATTCGAGATGACACTTTCCGATTGTGTGTGATTTTCCCACAAGGTAGGACAAAATCTAATGTTGACGTAAAGTGCCGTCTCGGATTAGCCTGCACGGACTGCGCAGGTTGATCTGAGACAACACTTTACCCAAATGTCCGAAAGTCCCTTGTTGCATGTTGCAGACCATATCAGCATACCCAGTGTGTGAAGCTCATCAATCAATACAACCTATTCTGTGGCTTCTCTATCTCCAATCATGTTACAGTAATCTTTATCTAGTTCAATAGATCTATGTTAATTTGTTCAAATTTCCTCAAACACTCTAAAAATATGTGCGCACTCCAGTTAAACAAAATTACGCAGCTCGATGTTCTCCCTGAGGCATCTGCTTCCTTTTTTGTCTTTCAAAATAAGGGGGAACTACCAGATTTTGTGAAACAGTGTAATCTATACTGGTGCAGTACCTGAGCACTAACAGATGATGCAGGTTATCAGACAGGTATCCCATACGAAATTTGTACTCATTTCAGGCATACTATCAACATTATTAATTTGTCAATTGCATGGTGTGTAAAAAATACTCACAGTCATTGGTTAAAGTAGTAAAAACCAAATGTCTTATTTTTTCACTCTTTACAGTTGCACAGATAGGGACCCTAATTGGAAAAGTATCAGCCAAAGATCCAGATGCAGATGCAGTGCTGGAGTATAGGTTCACTGATAGGAGGTCGGCCATTTCATCCACTGGATTTAATACCAGTATTAGTGACTATGACTATAGGGTATGTTACGAGGGCTGTTCGATATGTAATGTGTATTGTACCACAGCGCGATAACGCTTTGCACGATTTCGTGGATGATGATACGCTTGAATAGCTCTATTCAATACCTTTCCAACGGTATAAACACGAGCCTTCAGCTCCACATAGTTTTAAACTTATAGTCATTTCAGTAGAGCTAGTCGTTGACCACTATTGTAAAAATGGTTGGGAAACGGATTAAGAATATTAAAAATATCAAGAGCTTATATAAAAGTTCGCACAAAACTCGGTCATTGGGTAATGCAGATTTTTACTGAATTGGGGGAAGTTTATGGGTCTGATAAGGTATCTTATGAGACAGTTTGTAGGTGGAGAAAGAAATTTCTGACTGGCACAGAGTCCGTCAAAGATGCAGCAAAATCTGGCCGATCTGTGACTGTAACAGGCAAGGCAAATGTCTCAAAAGTCAGGGAAATAATTGAAAATGATGGCAGATACACGATTCGTGATATTGCCAACGCTGTTGGCATATCGCTATCGCGGGTGCATTTCATTTTGAAGCGTATTTTGAAAGTACGAAAGATTTCTGCCAGATGGATACCGCATATATTGACAGATGACCAAAAACGGGTACGAGTACAAACCGCTAAGCAATTGCTCAAAATGTTTCCCAAATTCAATCAAAGACAATTTGCAAACATTGTTACTGGTGACAAAACATGGGTTTTCAAACCAGTAAGAAAAATTGGAAACAAAATATGGCTAACTAAACACGGTAGAAGGCCTGTAGTTGCCAAAAGAAGCATAAGCACAAAGGAGGTTCTTTATTGCATATTCTTCTCATGTGATGGTATAGCCGTACAAATTCCGGTGCCGAAGGGCAAAAGTGTTACAGGTTGGTATTACCGAGATATTATACTAAAAAAGGTCAAGAAATATTATCTTAAACGATGCCCTGTGTCAGGATTTAGGCATGTTCATCTACATGATAATGCTCCATCACATACATCTGAGCTTGTGAAGCAATTTTTGAAGTCGGAGAAGGTTACCGTCTTGCCAAACCCACCATACTCTCCAGATCTAGCCCCATGCGACTTTTTCCTTTTTCCAAAACTTAAAAAGTTCTTATCTGGTCGTCGTTACAAGTCCCGACAAGCCCTTGGCTCAGCCATCAGTCAGTGCCTCAGAGGTCTACCTAAATCAGCGTACCGTGACGCATTTCAGAAATGGATTCAGAAATTGAAATTATGTATTTCAAACCGCGGAGAATACTTTGAAGGCATGTAATGTTCATTTCACTATGTGAGTCAAATGCTAGGACTGCAGGGCACTTTCCACCCTACTTTAACTCTTTACCATACAACAATATCTTAGAATGGTCCAAATTTAAAGAATTTGCAGACAACAAGGTAAAGAAGGTCAAAATATGAGATTTGTCTGTGATCTCCGTTTCCCACAATGTTTTTAAAACCTTCTCTGTTAGGGAGATTAAAACCTGGGATTGTATGGTAAAGGGTTAATATGCCAAAATTATTATTATCCTTTAAAGGGGATATAGTTTTAGCGTTGTCAGTCCGTCTGTCCGTCCTTCCGTCCGTGTGTCTGTCCGGAGAATATCTCCAATACCATTGGACGGAATTTCATGAAACTTTATACATGTGTACAATAACCCATTCCGCCGAGACACTTTTTAGCTCACCTGAGCACAACATGCTCAAGGGGAGCTTTTAGGATCACCCTGTGTCCGTCGTTCGTCGTCTGTCGTCAACAATTTCTTTAAACATCTCCTCCTAAACCGCTGGGCCGATTTGGACCAAATTTGGCTGGAATGTTCCTTGGGAGGTCCTCTTTAAAAATTGTTCACAGAATTTGATTCCATCAAAAACTTTGGTTGCCATGGCAACCAAATGGACTTTTTGAAGAAATTCTTTAAAAATCTTCTCCTCTGAAACCGCTGGTAAGATTTTGAAATAATTTCACAGAAATGTTGCTTGGGTGACCCTTTTCAACTTTTCAAAAACTGTTCGTGAAATTTTGATTCGTCGTAAAACATGGCTGTGGCAGGGGGGAGGGGCTCCTTGCGTCAAGTGGTGTCAACAATTCTTTAAACATCTTCTCCTCCTAAACCGCTGGGCCAATTTGGACCAAACTTGGCTGGAATGTTCCTTGGGAGGTCCTCTTTAAAGATTGTTCACAGAATTTGATTCCATCAAAAACTCTGGCAACCAAAATCTTCTCCTCTGAAACCGCTGGTCAGATTTTGAAATAATTTCACAGAAATGTTGCTTGGGTGACCCTTTTCAAAAACTGTTTGTGAAATTTTTATCCGTCGAAAAACATGGCCGTGGTGGGGGGGCTGTTCGCATTCTTTAAAAATCTTCTCTGAAACTGCTGGTCAGATTTTGGAATAATTTCACAGTAATGTTCCATGGGTGACCCTTTTCAAAAATTGTTCGTTAAATTTTGATCCGTTGAAAAACATGGCCGTGGTGGTGGTGGTGTGTGTGTGTGGGGGGGGGGCTCTTTGCATTGTGCAGTGTCAACAATACTTTAAACAACTTCTCCTCCTAAACTGCTGGGCCAATTAGAACCAAACTTTGCTGGAATGTTCCTTGGGAGGTCTTCTTAAAAAACTGTTGACAGAATTTGATTCTATCAAAAACTCTGGTTGCCATGGCAACCAAGTGGAATTTTCTAAGAAATTTTTTAAAAATCTTCTCCTCTGAAACCGCTGGTCATATTTTGAAATAATTTCACAGAAATGTTCCTTGGGTGACCCTTTTCAAAAACTGTTCGTGAAATTTTGATCCGTTGAAAAACATGGTGGGGGGGTGGCTCTTTGCATTCCTTAAAAATCTTCTCCTCTGAAACCGCTGGTCAGATTTTGAAATAATTTCACAGAAATGTCCTTCAGATGCCCCTTTTGAAAAAATGTTAGCGAAATTTTGATCCGTCAAGAAACAAGGCTGTGGTGGTGGGGGGCTATTTGCACTATACGGACATGAAGAAATTCTAAAAATTTCTTCTTCTATGAAACCACTGGTAAGATTTTGAAATAATTTCACAGAAATGATCCTTTGGTGCCAAATCATGCCCCTTTTTTGAATTACAATTTTAACTTAATATCCAGCACCCAACAGCCAATTGTTGGCACCAGCATGCGGTGCTCTTGTTCTTTTTATTGAAGTTATTGAGGAAAAAGTTTTGGAATAATACAAAAAAAAAACTGGCTATGGTCTACTCAAATATTCAGGTGAGCGATCCAGGGCCATCTTGGCCCTCTTGTTTTTTTTTTTTTTTTTTGATTCAATGCAAAATGGCCGACTGGGAGCGATTTTAAGTTACACGGTCGAGTAAATTTTTGATGTTTTCAGTCTTATCTTGAAAACTATACAGAGTTTTTACATCAAACATGTCACATTTATCAACCACCATTTAGAAATGCAGGACAAAAAGTTTCACCCAGATTGACCATGCAACAGCACAGTTATATACCCTTGTTTTTTTTTTTTTTTTTTTTTAATGCCGTGCCATGGAAAAAGGGGGCTTGATGTGTATTTTTATTATGGACCAATATCTCTTTAACTACAAGACAAAATGTTATGAAACTTGATATTTATATCGTTTATCACAAGCCACAGACAATAGTTATTTGTTTTTATTTCATGAAATGCCATGTCATGAAAAAAGGGGGCTAAATGTATACTTTATCATGGACCAATGATCGTCTCTTTGTCCGTCTTTCCGCACAGATATCTTCTAAAATCCTTGACAAAAACTCATGGAAATTCAGACACATGTTCCTTGTGATGTCTGCCTATATTTTGGTTTTTTTTGCTTTTTTGATATTCAGTATGGTGTTATAGAAAAAGGGGGCTTCATGTATTTTTCCATTAGGGATCAATATCTCTTTAACTCAAAATTCTTGATGAAAAAATTTATGAAACTTCATACGTGTGTTCCTTATGATAGTCCGCCAATATCATTATTTTAGCTTTTTTCAGTAAATGTTGTGTCATGGAAAAAGGGGGCTTGACATATATTTTCATTATTGACCTATATCTCTTTAACTACAGGACAAAATGTTATAAAACTTCATATTTATATTGTTTATCACAAGCCACAGACAATAGTTATTTGTTTTTATTTCCTGAAATGCCATGTCATGAAAAAAGGGGGCTAAATGTATAATTTCATTCTGGACCAATAACAGTCTGTTTGCCCATCTGTCAGCCTGGACAGATATCTTCTAAAGTCCTTGATGAAAACTGATGAAACTTCATGCTTGTCTTCCTTTGGATAGTCTGTTGATACAATTTTCTTCTATATATAATGACATGTCATGGAAAAATGGGGCTTGATGTATGTTTTCATTGTTTTCATTTAATGAAATGCAATGTCATGGAAAAAGGGGACTTAATGTATAATCTATTTATGGACCTCTTATTATTTTTTATTTAATGAAATGCTGTGCGATGGAAGAAGGGGACTTAAAGTTTAATTTCACCATGGACCAATGGCAAAAAGGCCACATGTACATGCAAAACACAATACCTCTAATATGTTTGTATCAAAAAAGGTCTTTTTCGGCGGGGGATATCATTTCAACGAAATTGCTTGTTATTCTTAAAGGACATCTTGTTGCCTTTCAGAATATTTTCAGAATGGACACATCTGGAAATGTATATGTGAATGGTCCACTGGACAGGGACCTTGCAAATGTTTTCACTTACGCAGTCG
The DNA here is from genome assembly GCA_946811185.2 of Hippopus hippopus. NCBI lineage: Eukaryota > Metazoa > Mollusca > Bivalvia > Cardiida > Cardiidae > Hippopus > Hippopus hippopus. Next base: position 14,887,725 of record OX328096.1, read on the forward strand.
AAGTGGAGGATGTTGCTGCACCCACAAGACAGACAGGGGAGGGAAGTGTCATTATTTATGTGGATGCTTTCAATGGCGATGATCCTGTATTTCCAAATTTGCCAAGAACAATTTTGCTAGAAGAGAATCGTCTTCCAAACACTTTTGTTGACATAGTTTCTGCCACAGATGATGAGGGCATTGATAGATACACAATATTTGAGCAGCCTCACGGTTATTTTGATATTTCGCCAAATGGTATGTACAGACAGGTTTGGGATGATGCAAGGATTTGAGCCTTTCACCCATTGATAAATGTTTGGACTTGTCCAAATCTAAAGTGTTGGAGGACAACAAATTAAATGTGGCTCAAACAATGGGACTTGTTAATGAAAGGGTACAAAATTGTTGGAAAAGGAGAAAATGCTGGTTACCTACATTTTCTCCTATTTCCATGATGTTTTTAAAAGCCTTTTTTCCATGAAGTTGTTAAAACATAGGACTATTTGGTAAACAGTTAATTTCAAATTTTACTTTTCATGGCCCTATAGACAATATCTTTAGTTTCGAAGAAGTGCTCCAAGTGTATTTCATTCTGTTGAAAAAATGATATTTTTCTTCCTTATAAAATTTAATGTTTGTACATTTATGAAATTTCTTCCAGATTTTGGTAGGTTCAACTCTTTACCTTATGTCCAAAATTTAGACCAGTTCAAACTGAAAGTCTTTGCAGACAGCAAATTAATTGTTGCTCAGATAATGGAATTTTTCTTTAAAAGGGTAGAAAACATTGTGAGAAAAGGACAAAATGCTGGTTACCAGCTGTTTTCTCCTTTTCAAACAATGTTTTCTAAAGCCTACCTTCCCAAAGTCAGTAAACTTGACATTTATGAGATTTAAACCGGAAGGCTGGAAAAAATTCAAATTATACATCCGATGCTGAGACTAGTAGCTCAGTCAGTGACACATAACATTTGGAATCCAGGGGTCCCTAGTTCAAACTCCCAGTTGGCCAATTTGTTTTGAAGGACTGGTAAGAGCCATTGCAATAGAAATCATTCCTCTCTCAAGACTGATTATTGTTTGACTAAGGTTATGTGGTAAAGCAGCCAGTGGCTTTGATAGAATATTGTTTGAAGAAATAGTAAAAGAAACTCCAGAAAAGCATGGATAGATACTACAATATAGATGAGATAATGTTGAAAACGGCAATAACACTGTACAAACAAACATCATGCAATTTACACCTTAGGGTTAAGAATCAAAGTGTTGAAAACACTGATGTGGCATTTGTCAAGGAAGCCATTGTGTGGAATTAATAATTTGAAAAAAAAAAGAGAAATTATTCAAATATTAAGTTGAAAGTCAACCTACTAAGCAAATAAATACCTCTTTTTTGGTTAAAGGGAGAGTACTGGTGCCAAAGTTTGGATTTTTTGTGTATTGGTGGTCTCCCTTTGATCAATCACAGAAGGAGTTATGAGTAATGTCCCTTGACAGTAGCATACATGAAAGGGGGAGAAAGAAACCATGTATACATGGGATAAAATTAAGTTTACACCTGAAAACTATGATTTTGAGATATCTTTGGCCATCAAGATTTAATTTCAAACATTACAATCAATGATTTCAATCTGTAAATATTCATGCACAATCAAATGGAGTAGCATGCAATCATGGGATGAACAAGCCCAGGGACAAACTGGTTTTGGAACAAACAAGCCCAGAACCAAAGTGGTGTCAGTAGACAAATTTTGTGTATGTCACTGCACCAGTAGAAGGCTATGAGTGGGTGAAGCTATTTTCAATCAAAAAGAAGTATTTCCACGATCGATGGCCTCACCCAGTGTATTTTAATACGCCATTTCCATTTACATATCTGAGTGCTATCAAAAAAAATCATTTGTCTGAGAAAAATTGAGTTTAATTGGGTTTATTTCCTTCGTTTTTACACAAAATACGATATATGTCTTCAAAATTCAATATTGAACATTCAATATTGAACTCATAGTGGCATTCTTTTCGACAAATGCCACAAAAAAATCAAATCTCCATGCATTGGTACAACATATCAGTCTTTTTCGGATTCAGGCGTGGTCACAACAACGGACCTGATCATAGATGTTGATGACCCTTTGTCACCCAGTAGTTCCTACTTTATTGTCGAGGCTACTGATAGGGGAGAACCACAGCGTTTCGGAAGAGGCAATGTTACAGTCGTTTTCCTCAATGTCAATGACTTAAAGCCACAGTTTCTTAGAAATGTAAGTTGTCAAGGGGCCGGATTCACAAACCATTCTAAATAGTGATTTCCTAGAATGACCCAGGGTCTGTATTCACCAACCATTCTTAAGAACATTCTTAGTCTTATTCTTTAGATTTTTCAAACTTTAAAAGTAACACAACTTCTGATTAACTAAACCAAGTAGATTAGTCAATGAGAGGTTGTGTTACTTTCAAATTTAGAAAACTTTGGGGAATAATACCAAGAATATTCCTAATAATGGTTGGTGAATACAGACTCAGAGCTGTCAGTGCACCATAAAACAGCATTCATTCATTCGTTCATTCGTTCATTCATTCATTCATTCATTCATTCATTCTCAAGGTATTGCAAGGCTGTGTTGGCCTTCATTTGCCACTACAGGCTGCCATGATTTAGATATGAGCCATGCTTTGGCAAAAGGGGGTTAAATGCATTCCTGTAATGCATGATACAAAGCAAGTCATTACATAATTCTTGATCCATAAAATCCATCTTGTCTAACAACTAATTGAATCACTAGGTAAACTGATCCTTTTAGCTGCAGAAAATTGACTAAAAGCAAAAAGTAGATACTTTTTTGCAGATGCATTAAACCCCCTTTTCACAGAGCATGGCCCTTATATTTGTAGCTACTAATGACTCTGAATGTCAGAGGAAAACTATGGCAAGATTGCTTCTGCTCTGAATAAACAAAATGCTGATCACTGATTGGTTGATTGATTTTTTTGATTGACAGCTAACATTTTAGTCAATTGAAGGTGTTTGCAGACAACAATGATGGGATTTGTCAACAAAAGGGCAAAAAAAATTTTGGTAAAAAGGAAAAATCTGGTTACCTGCATTCCCTTATCTTTACACACCGTTTTCAAAAGCCTTTCTCTTCAGAATGGTATAAACCAAGGAATATGCGGTTAAAGGTTAATACATAGTTGAACTGTTTATAAACATAGAGGATATTTGTTTTTTTCGGTGAGAGATCTAAATTTATTTCATCTAGTGAACATCATTGGTAATATTTTCAGGAGTGGCACAGATTTTGATCTTTCACGAAAAAAGACAAAATATTCTATTTATTTCATGCTTCTAACCCCCCTTTTTTTGGAGGGGGGGACTTACATCAAAATCCAGTAGATTTGTTTTCGGTAAATTCCCGTGGTGTACCCCTTCCGCATAGCAATGTATTACAATTATATTTTATTACGTGAGCAATGTATGGTAAATTATGTCATATTTCCATCTGGTTGAATGGCATGCCTTGTTTACCTAGGTAACTAGTGTGCAGGAACTTATGTTTCTACCTTCAATTGATGAGTTGGAGAATAAAAACAGTATTTTTCACTGGTCGTAACCATGAAATACCAAGTAGTATTCCACCATTATTTCTTGATAAACTACTGAAAAGCACTAAATGAATGTATATTTCTTTCTATAGAGATTGTACACTGCCACTATTGAGGAGAATTCCGTCGATGGTACACCTGTTGTCCAAGTGCAAGCTGTTGACAATGACCTAGAAGACGGACAGGGCTTTAATGAGATTCGCTACTTCATGAATGATGACAGATTTGATGTTGACCCGATTACAGTAAGTGATTTGGTATTAACCCAGGTTAGAACAATTTGTGTAATTTTGACGCAAATACAGTAAATCGCTGAATGTTGTCCAAAGTACCAAGAATTGTAAGATGTTGACCCAATTCTGCTGATTCACCAAATGCTTGATTTGGTGCAGTTACTGTAAATTGCTTGATCTTGACCCAATTACAGTAAGTGACTTGATGTTGACCCAGCAACATTACTTCTGTTGCTGAAAGATTGTAATAAACAAAAGTCTCCGATCAAAATTTATGACATTTTTAAGACAGTTAAGGTTTTTAAAGGTTCAAACGAATCCGGATTTTAACAGCCTGGAGAAAGAAGCCTTTGAACACTTTCTGGTAAAAGGAGAGAATGCTGGTTAACAGCATTTTCTCCTTTTTCCACAGTGTTTTCTACCCTTTCAAAGACAAATATCAGGTTTTGAGTTACATTTGATTTATCCCTTGCAAATGCTTTCAATTTGGTCAAGTCTAAGATTTGTGATAGGGTAAAGTGTTAAACAAATGAGCTGTACATTTTCATGAGGAACTTAGACACATGATGGGTGGCCAACATTTCTCATAAAACACAAGTGTAGATTCAGGATCAGACAGCATGTTTTGTGCACTTTGATCTTGATCCACATTCTTTGGCTACAAGAATGATAATTGTGCTTTGCTGTCTAGGGGTTGATAGCCAGATTGTTTATGTTATGTATATTCTGGTACAAATGTCCACAAGTCCAGGTAAGGAAAAGAGGATAATTTTTTTGGTGAATGATCGAAATTTATTTCATCAAGTGAACATCATTGGTAATATTTTCACTCATACCTGTGCCACGAGTGAAAATATTACAGATGATCTTCACTCAATGAAACAAATTTGGATCTTTCACATGAAAAAAAAATGCAGTATTCTATCTATTTCATGCTTCTAATCCATTTTTTGTTTGGACTTTCGTCAAAATCCAGTGCAGTTGTTTTTGGTGATTCCCCATGGCATACCCCCCTCCACATAAGACTGCATTACAATATTAAGTTAAGCGCAAGAAATGTAGGGTAAATGTACATTATTATGTCATATTTGCCTCTTGTTGAATGGCACATGTTGTTTACCTAGGTAACTAGTGAGCGGGAACTACTGTTTCTGCCTTCAATCGAAGAGTTGGAAAATATGAAATAAATATTATTCACTGGTCGTAACCATGAAATATCAAACCATAATCCACCATTATTTCTTGATAAACTACCGAAAAGCATGAAATAAATATGCAATGAACTATTGTTTTGACAATTTTATTCCAAGGTTCTTTCCCTTCAGACAGTAAATCTCCTTGACCTGGAATTTGATTGCCAAGCATATACGAAATTGTAATCAGTGAACAAAATTATTCCATCAAGCCACAGTTTAGATGAGCCATGCTCTGGCAAAATGGGGCTTAATACATCCCCATGATGGATGATACCAAGCAAGTCATCACATAATTATGGATCCCAAAATCCATTTTGTATAACAACCGCCTGAATTATGAGGTTCACTGGTCCTATGAGCTGCAGAAAATTGACCAATAGCAAAAAGTTTCAGCCCAGGTTAGCCTGCGCAGAGTGCGCAGGCTGACCTGGGTCGATACTTTTTGCAGATGCAGTAAGCCCCCTTTTCACAGAGCATGGCTCAGATTATTTTGCACACAAGAATCGGAGGCCCTTTGAAATTTGGATAGTTATTTGTATAAGAGTTTTAATATTTTAAGACTGTGCTGATGGCATACTCACAGTACTTACGATCCAAGGCTGATCCAATCCTTCACCACACAATCAACACAATCTCCTTTCACTACTGAATGTTGTCTTGGCTTTGTTAGTATGAGAAAGTAGCATTTGTCTTAAAATTTGTTTTTTTGAGACCTAGAAAAGACGGAAAAGGAAGTTTTTTATCAACACATAGTGAAATAATACGCAAATGGCATAACTACATCTATAGTTGTTCTTTTGCAATGATTACCACATGATCAACAGAAATTTCATTGAATGTTTTACTTTCTTTTTTTTTTCCTTTTTATTATATACCAACAGCCGAGCCCCGGTAGCTCAGTCGGTAGCGTGCATGACTTGAGAACGGGGTCGTGGGTTCGATCCCTGGTTCGGCCAATTTCTTTCCGAAGATTGATGATAGTCATTACGACAGGATTCATTCCTCTCTCACTGCTGATCATTGTTTTGACAATGATTATGTTGAAAACGGCGTTAAACACCATACAATCAATCATATACCAACAGACATCATAGAAAAAAAATCTGTATTTACACCCTGTGAAATACGACTCCAAATAAAGTACATGATGTCATAACTCCTGCATGAACTAACAATGCATCAATTTGGGATTTGATTAGTCCAAATTGTATGCTATAATATTCATCCACCAATCACAAAAACAATGTAACTACCCACCACACAATTAATCGTCTCATTTTGTTTACCCTTTTGATTGAAATGTCAATATTTGCAAAATTCTGTCATTGAAAGTTGTAGGTATGTAATAAAAGGCATTTTATGTTGTAGTAACTTTCCTGGTGCTTATATTTGCTTCTCGCAGCATAAGAAAATTTTGACATATTCCCTCGACCTTCGGTCTCACAGGATATCAAATTTCCTCACACTGCTGGAATCAAATACAAGCACAAGAAAGTTGTTACAACAATATTCTGTATGTATACCTTTAAATCATCCAATCAATCCTACAAAATTTGTTTATTGTTTAGGGTGAAGTGTTTGTAAGACTACGAAATGGTGCCGAGTTAGACAGAGAAAGCTTTTCCCGAATCCTTACACAAGTCACTGCAATAGACAACCCAGGATCTGGCATTAACAATACTGAGCCTCAGAATATTGCAACTACAAATGTAAGTACAGTAAAACCTGCCTGAATGGCCACCTCTATTTACTACACTATCCTGAGTTTTTATGACCCTTAGAAAGTGGCCTTTTGAAAGCATTGTGGGAAAAGGAGAAAATGCTGGTAACCAGCATTTTCTTCTCTTTCCCACAATGTTTTCTCACCTTTCATAGATAAATTCTATTGTTAAAAACACTTTTTATCTGTTGTATGCAAATGCTATTAGTTCGGACGCACTGGTAACCAGAATTTTCTACAGTTTCCACAGTGTTTTCTATCCTACCTCAGACAACTTTTCCCTTTTGAGCTACATTTAATTTGTCCACAGTAAATGCTTTCAACTTGGACAAGTCCAAAATTTTGTCGTTTGGTAAAAGGTTAACCAAAAAGTGTCTTGTTTTCAAACAAAGTCTTTGAAAGTAGTTTTTAGGCAAACATTAGTGGATAAAAGAGAAAATACTGGTAATACCAGCATTTTCTTCTTTTTCTTACAGTGTTTTCTACACTTTCAAAGACAAATTTCATCTTTTAAGCCACATTTAATCTTGTAATTTGCAAATTCATTCATGTGGATGAGTCTAAAATTTTGTCATTAAAATTTTGTTGGAGTTGAAATAGTCGATCATCGTTTTCTTTTAACTTTTTACCAAACGAAAAAACTTTAGACTTGTCCACATGGAAAACATTTGAAGACGACAAATCAAAAGTGGCTCAAATGGCGGAACATTTTGCCATTTGTTTATTTTCTGGGTGTCCAGGGACCATTCTGCACTGTACCTCTTGATTCAGTCCATTGTTAGACAAAACAGATTTTATGGATCCAAGATAAGGCTTATCAAAAAATATCTATGTTTAGGGTTTCCCGACCCTACCTAGAAAATGCTGCCTACCCTAAATTTTTTACGCTACGATTGAAAAAAAAATTGTCAGGCGTGTTTTCGGTACATGGTCCATGTAAAAAGTTTCTGGAAAAAAGAAAAATCCCTACCTACTCTACATACAGCATCTTGGACCAAAACCCTTAACACAGATATTTTTATGTAAGGCCTTATTATGTCTCTCCCATCAGGGTTGGACCAGGTAGACATATTGTTTTTCCCTGTGCCTCTGTCCGTCACAAATCATGTCCACTCTATAACTCGAAAACCTTTTAACATATTTTGATAAAACTTCACACATTTGTAAAGCACTGTGAGACAAAGTGTCATGCACAAGAACCATAACTCTGGCTTGTATATTTTTTTAGTTATTTCCCTTTGATTATTTTCCTAACTCCTTTTACGTACAATCTTGTGTCCGTTCTATAACTCGAAAACTGTTAGAGAAAAATGACCATTATTTCAGTTAGAAATTGCCTTGGTCACATATCAATCCTTCCGACACAAAAAAAGGGGGGGGGGACATCTGTTTTTTTGTAGAAAAACAAGTTCTAGTGTTATGACTTGCTTTGTATTATGTATCACAGAGATGCATTAAACATCCTTTTCCAGAGTTCTCCTCATAGATTATTAAATTTTGCTCTGTGTCAGTTGACAGAATTTTAGATTTGTCTGAATTAAAAGCATTTGCAGACAACAAATGAAATGCAACTCGAAAACTTGAAATTGCCTTTGCAGGGGTAGAAATCATTTTGGAAAAAGGAGAAATTGCTGGTTTCTAGCGCTTGGTCCGTTTTCCCTACAATGTTTTGAAAAGCATGCTTTCTCAGAATTGTTAAAAAAAATGTTTTGGTAAAAAGTTAACTGTGGTTTTCTTTCAGATAAATGTCTTTCTAGAAGATGTTAATGATAATCCACCAGTTTTTACCAGAGTGAATTTCGTTCAGATTTATGAAAAAATAAGCATTGGTAGCAGAATTTACGATCTGTTCACGACTGATCTGGATATCGGAGACAATGCCATATCCTATTACTACAAAATGAATCAAAGTGTGGACGGTGAGTATATTCAGTCATTTCTTACCTTACAGCCTTAGCCTAGAGGCCTCAGATTTAACCCTTTGCTACACAATCCCGACTTTTAACAACCTTGAGGAAGCGGCTTTTGAAAACTTTGTGGGAAAAAGAGCAAATGCTGGTAACCATCATTTTCTCCTTTTCCAACAATGTTTTCTACCCTATCAAAGAGAAATTCTATCAGTTGAGTCGCATTTAAATTGTCGTCTACAAATGCTTTCAATTTTGACAAGTCCACATTTCTATCGTGTGGTAAAGAGTTAAACTTCACTGGAAGCATTGGGTTTTTATTGTCCTTGGGCAAGACACTTCAGAGCCAAAGCCTAGTACTGTTGAAACTCAGGGCATACAAGAACAATAGAACTGTGGCTGTTACATGACTCAAATCATGTCAGAAGTGGCATAAAACACCATTCAATCAATCAAATGAATCAACAATATTTTGAAAATTTGGGCTGGAGTAATTTTACCAATGGCGTTTGCAAATTAAAAGTGTCTCTAATTATGCAATTTTGCCTTTAATTCTTTATCAGTAATGCCAGGTTTTCACAAGCCTTAAGCCTCAAAACTTTTGAAAACATTGTTGGGTATCCAGCATTGTTATGTGAGCCATATTTGAATTTGGATATGTCAAAAATGTTGTTGTTTGAGAATGAAAGGTACAACAAGAGAAAACTAAGACAGTGAAATTAATATACCAAACTAAAATCAGTTTTAGAGATGACAATTTCCTCTTGGTGTGCCATACTACGTAAGTGGAAATTTTTGTGATTTGGACATTTTTGTGATTTTAAAAAATTGGCAAACTTTCCTATTCCTGTATTTTACTACAAGTATACCAATAAGCAATGAGTGTCTTGAATTGTAAACATTTCTGTAAGCAGAATGTCCGTAATCGGTTATTCACAAATTTTTGACACGAGTATATATCCACATATACAGTATTTAAACCTTTACCACACAATTTTGACTTTCAATGATCCTAAGGAAGAAGGCTTTTGAAACCATTGTAGAAAAAGGCGAAAATACTGGTAACTAGCATTTTCTCCTTTTCCTACAGTGTTTACCTCACCTTCCAAAGATAAATTTCAATTATTGAGTAACATTTATTTTGTCCTCTGCTAATACTTTGATCTGGACAAGTCGAAGCTGTTGTTGTTTGGTAAAGAGTTGATAAATTGTCTCCAAATACTTTTGATTTGGATAAGTCCGTAACTTTGTTGTTTCATTAAGTGTTAATGCACTTTCCTATGGCGAGATTAACCCTTTCCCAAATGACAAATTGCAGACTGTACCGAATTGGAAACATCTGCACATGACAAATTTGAAAGTAGTGCAAATGAACTTTAATATTTTGACAGGTCAGAAAACATGGTGGGAAAAGGAGAAAATGCTGGTTACCAGCATTTTCTCCTTTTCCCACAATGTTTTCAAAAGGCCTCTTCCTCAGTGTCGTGAAAACGTGGGATTGTTTGGTAAAGGGTTAAAGCCCCAGATCTGGGTGTGAGAAGGGATGGTGTTGATCTGACAGGATTCATTCCTCTCTCACCACCAACAGTCAAGTCAGTGCCTTTCGCAACAGGGGTAACATAATGAATGAATTAACTGGTGGTGTCCTTGGTTGTGAGGTAGAGCGTCGGCCTCATAACCAAAAAGTTCCAAGTTCGAGACCCAAGAGTGGGTGTCAACTTTGGAATTATTCATTGGCCCACATATTCAGCACGAGTACTGGTATAGTTCCCGGGAAGCAGAATCAAGAGAGATTAGTATAAGTTGTAAGAACTTGTTTCTCAATCGATGTAAAATAAATATGTTTAAACTAAACTAATAAATGAAGACTTAGTTTTTTTTTTAATACCAATACATGTAAATACATGTATGTTTTTCTGCTTACATTTCTTTCACTTTTATGTACCAATACTCTTAAATTTGTTGGTTTTTTTCCACTTAGATTTGTTTGAAGTAAGATTAAGTGGAAGAGTGTTTACTCAGAAAAGTTTGGAAGGACGCATTGGTACCTATGAGATTTTGGTACAGGCCCGAGATAACCTTGGCAATGGACTCACTGCTAATACAACATTGATCATTCAAGTGTTACCAGTAGATAGCACACCGCCAGAATGGGTTGTACCAATCCAGGAGAATGAGACAGTTAGTCTTCTGGAGGTAATGTATATAATTAGCTCTTCACCAAACGACAAAACTGTAGACTTGTTCAACTTGAAAGCATTTTCAGACAACCCAATGAGTATGACTAAAAATTGAAAAAAAATTCACAATTGTTTCAAGTCCTCGTCTCTAGGGTTGTCAAAACTCGGAATATTTGGTTAAAGTTTAATCTGTTGGTTTTCAACCCTTTACCAAATAAGGACAAATTTTAGAGACAAGAAGGAAAAAAGCTGTCAAAAATATCTTGGTAAATAGAGAAAATGATGGTAACCAGCATTTTCTTCTTTTTCCAACAATGTTTTCTGTACTTTCAAAAGAAATATCTTGTCATTTGAACCACATTTATCATGTGTAAAATTCAATCCTTTCAATTTTAATGCATTTTAACCTTTTACCAACCGGTCCAATGTTTTAACGACCCAGGGAGGGAAACCTTTTGAAAACATTGTGGGAAAAGGAGAAAATGCTGGTAACCAGCATTTTCTCCTTTTCCCACAATGTTTTCGACCCTTCCAAAAACAAATTTCAGTTTTTGTGTCACATTTAATTTGTCGTCTGCAGATACTTCCAATTTAGACCAGTCTAAAATTTTGTCATTTGGTAAAGAATTAATGAGTGTTCAACAAGTATTTTTTGTGATCTAGATAAGTTTTAAATTATTTTTAGATCACACAAATGATAATTGAAAGAAAGGAAATGCCATTAGTTTAGTTGTATTGAAAATGTTATGGGAAAAGGTTGTAAAGGCAATGGCAAATCTTGGAATTTGGAAAGAGAATTACACATTATAGAGTGGTTGCCTGGTTGGTAAATCTGAACCTTATTTGTACCATTAAATGTAGGGATGAAATTCTAACTAGCTGGAGTCTTCCCCCTCACCCCAGCTCGGCTAATTTACTTCCATGCATTGATGATAGTTGTTGCCATAGGTTCCATTCCTCTCTCACTACAGATCAGTATTTTGGCGATGGTTATGTGGGAAAGCAGCCAGTGGCTTGGGAAAAATATTGCTCAAAGCACTGGAAAAAGAAACTCCAGGAAAGCATGGATAGGTGCACTGGCCACCACAATATAACTCAACGAATGTTGAAAATGTTGTCATGTACCATACAAACAAACACATCAGCTGTTTTCAAAAAATTTCTAGATATTGTCTAACTAATATTGTTATCTGTATGATAGTGGTACAAAAACTTTGACATTGTCTCATATCTCTATTGTTACTGAAGATATTTACCTCAAACTTGAACTAGTTTATTAATAAGTATTAACTCTTAGAGCGCCATATAAATCCAACAAACATATTCAGACTAGCAATAAGGACCAATTGATTGCAATTGGATGGTTGATTTTGTTCGTAGTGTTGAAGCTGAAAGGACAGTTTAGATCAAAGATCAAACTGCAAGTTTTGTGCATTCTGATCTTGATCTACACTGGCTGCAAAAACAACTATACTTGTGAAAAGCACTTGAAAGGTGAACTATAAAAAGGTCAACCCATACTCATAGGGTAGGTACCTCTCAATGCATTTTTTACAGTTATTCCCCTTTTTCGACTTGGAGCTTTCTCTGAAAATGCACTAGCAGCCAAAGATTTGCAACTAAATGCTGTACTCTTGTTTTCTAGTGTTAAAATATGAGTGTAACTTTATTTTTCAGGAACAATATAAGGCTACTCTAGTGCTGGATGTCTCTGCTAGAGATGTGGATTCAGGAGAAAATGGCCGTATATACTACAGTTTCATCTACGAAGGGGAAGTAACTCAGTCCACCCCAGAGTTCACTATTAACGAAGTTACTGGAGTAATCAAATCTAGAATCACATTTGATAGAGAAAATATTGACAGATACGTGGTATGGTGCATTTGCTTTTTAACAAAATATTTTTTCCTCCCATTATATTTTAGAAAAAGATAACCCATCACCAAACAATCCCACCTTTTAACTGCCCTGAGGAAGAAGCCTTTTGAAAACATTGCAGGAAAAGGAGAAGATGCTAGTGACCAGTCTTTTCCTTGTTTCCCACAATGTCTTTTGCATTTTTAAAAAACACTTTTTCTTTTGAATAACATTTGATCTGTGGTCTGAAAATGCTTTCAATTTGGATACAGCTAAAATTGTCATCTACTAAAGTCTTTTCCACATAATCTCTAGTTTCAACCACTCGGAAGAGGAAGACTTTTGAAAACATTATGGGAAATGAGGAAAATGCTGGTAACCAGCATTTTCTTCTTTTCCCGCAATGTTTTCTTCCCTAAAAAAGACAAATTTCAATTTTTGAGTCACCTATACTTTGTCGTCTGCAAAATCTTTGAATCAGGACAAGTCCAACATTTGGTTAAGAGGTAAGTAGATGTCCTTTGAAAACTTTTTCTTTTTAAAATGTGCATGTTTTAGCTATTTTTCCATTAACTCTTTAACACAATCACAATTTTTAATGCTCTTGAGGGAGAAGGCTTTTGAAAACTTTGTATTACTCGAACAAATTGACATGAAATAAATGACCTCAATTACCATATATTATACACTTGAATTATTGTCCAAACTTAGCTTCAGCTAATGTCGTCTGCATGCGGAACTATGTGAACTATTTTCAACTCTATGCGGCTAATAGATTTATATTGTCTTAAAAGAATACCTAAAATACCTGAAATAAATATGATTTTGTTGCTTTAAATTGGTAATATGTGGCGGATGACATAGATCTAAGATGAACTTTCTGTGCAGTCTGATCTTGATCCATGTCATCCACAAAAGCTCTCATATTTTGACTATGGCACAGTAAGGGTCAAACCCGACATTTACCATTAACAGAATTTCCGAACCGTCCGATTATACCCGATGATATAAATATTCACTTTAATTATTCTTTGCATAAAGGTCGATTTCAGGTCAATTTGTTCAAGTAATTAGAAAAGGAGAAATGCTGGTAACCAGCATTTTCTCCTTTTGCCACAATGTTTCAATGCTTACAAAGGAAAGTCCTACAGTTTGAACCACATTTAATTTGTGGTCTGTAAATGCTTTGGACAACAGTTACTGTAAAATTTCTGTCATTTGGTAAAGAGTAACCCTTTACAACACAATCCTAAGTTTTAACAACCTTGAAGAAAAAGCATAGTGAAAACACTGTGAGAAAAGGAGAAAATGATGGTAAACGGCACTTTCTCCTTTTCCCACAAGGAATGTTTTCCACCATTTAAACCCAAAACTCAATTTTTGAGTAACATTTATTTTGTCATCTGCAAGTGCTTTCATTTTGGACTGGTCCAAAATTTTGTTCTTTGTTAAAGAGTTAGCTATCAAGAGCAAATGACTTTTTAGCTCACCTGAGCACGAAGTGCTCAAGGTGAGCTTTTGTGATCGTGCTCTGTCCGTTGTCCGTCGTGTGTCGTGCGTCATCAACTTTTACCTTGTGTACGCTCTAGAGGCCACATTTTCAGTCCGATACTCATGAAACTTGGTCAAAATGTTTGTCTTGATAATATCTCAGATGAGCTTGAAAATGGGTCATGTGGGGTCAAAAACTAGGTCACTAGGTCAAATCTTAGAAAAAACCTTGTGTACTCACTAGAGGCCACATTTTCAGTCCAATACTCTTGAAAGGTTGTCAGAATGTTTGTCTTGATAATATCTTGGATGAGTTTGAAAATTGGTCATGTGGGGTCAAAAACTAGGTCACTAGGTCAAATCTTAGAAAAACCTTGTGTACACTCTTGAGGCCACATTTTCAGTCCAATGCTCTTGAAAGTTGGTCAGAGTGTTTGTCTGGATAATGTCTCGGATGAGTTTGAAAATGGGTCGTGTTTGGTCAAAAACTAGGTCACTAGGTCAAATCTTAGAAAAACCTTGTGTACGCTCTAGAAGCCATGTTTTTAGTCCAATACTCTTGAAAGTTGGTCAGAGTGTTTGTCTGGATAATGTCTTGGATGAGTTTGAAAGTGGGTCATGTAGGGTCAGTAACTAGGTCACTAGATCAAATCTTATAAAAACTTTGTGTACGCTGTAGAAGCCACAATATCAGCTCAATACTCATGAAACTTGCTCAGAATGTTTGTCTTGATAATATCTCGGAGTAGTTTGAAAATGGGTCCGGTCAGGTCAAAAAACTAGGTTACTTGGTCAAATCTTACATAAATCTTGTGTGCCCTCTAGAGGCCACATTTTCAGACAAATACTCATGAAAGTTTGTCAAAATGCTTATCTTAATGTTATCTGAGAGAACTTGAAATGGGTCCTGTTGGTTCAAAAACTAGATCACTGGGACCAATCTTTGAAATAGCTTGTGTAAGCTCTAGAAGCCACATTTTCAGTCAAACACTCATGAAACTTGGCCAGAATGTTTGTCTTGACATCATCTTGAAAAAGTTTGAAAACGGGTCATGTCAGGTTGATAATTAGGTCACCAGGACAAATCTCAGAAAACCTTGTGTACACAATTTAAGTTCAATACTCATCAAACTTGGTCAGAATGTTTGTCTTGATGATATCTTGGATGAGTCTAGAAAAAGCTTGTGTACAAGCTAGAGGCCAAATTTTTAGTCCAATAATTATGAAAGCTTGTTAGAATTTCTGTCATTATATCTCCAAAGAGATTGAAAATGGGGCATGTTTGGTCAAAAGGCTCAGGTGAGCAACTTCAGGGCCATCATGGCCCTCTTGTTAAACATTTGCAAAACGTTTTTAACTCATTACCAAACGACAATATTTTGGGCTTGTCCAAATCGAAAGCATTTGCAGACAACAAAATAAAAGTGACTGAAAATTTGAAATTTGTTTTGTGAAGGGTAGAAAACATTGTGGGAAAAGGAGAAAATGCTGGTTACCAGCATTTTCTCCTTTTCCCACAATGTTTTTCAAAAGCTTCTTTCTCAGGGTTGTCAAAAGTAGGGATTGTGTGGTAATGGGTTAATTGGGTATACTGGATTTGACCAGTCTGTCACTTTGCTTGTTGTCTTCTGCAAGTTCTATAGATATGGAAGACCATAAAATTCTGTTGTCTGGTAAAGATTAATCCTTTCACAGTTGCTGTTAAGAGCCAGAGATAATGGAGACCCAGTACTGGAAGCTACGAGATTCTTAACAGTTAGGATCAAAGATGTCAATGACAATCTTCCAATTTTTGCAGATCCGGAGGTAAATATTTGAGACATGCTCTGTGAAAAGGGGCTTAATGCATCTGTGAAAAATAACGACCCAGGTCAGCCTGCGCAGTCCACGCAGGCTGACCTGAGCCGAAACTTTTCACTATTGGTCAATTTTCTGTATGTCCAAGGACCACTCTACATCAAAATTAAGTTGGTGGTTTAAGAAAATGACAATTATGAATCCATAATTATGTGATGGCTTGCCCCGTATCATGTATCGCAGAGATACATTTAGCCCCCTTTTGCCAGAGCTTGGCTAATTTCTTTTTTACTTCTTTTGTTATCACCATAAGGCTTGCAACACGTGAAAAGGGGCTTCGGACATTTGCGTAAAGTGTCATCACGGATCGGCCTGCGGAGTCTGCGCAGGCTAATCTGAATCGGCACTCTGTTTTTATGTAATTTTCTGTTTTGCACAAGTCTACTGTAGCACAAATTCTAGTGTAGTCGTAAAGTGCCGTCTCGGATTAGCCTGCATAGACTGCGCAGGCTGATTTAAGACAACACTTTACGCAAATGTCCGAATGCCCCTTTTCACGTGTTGCAAGCCATAAAACAGTCAAATTAATATGAATCATCACAGTGCACCTATATACAACATTTTGAGCTACGCTGTTTCCAAAGAAAAGGTGGAGTTACTCTCATATCACTGTCATTGTGATTGTTGCATGAAAACTTTGATATCTGATATCGCTATCAATTATTGAAGATATTTAAGTACTTCAAACTCTAGCTGGTTTTTAATGTAAGCTAACAAAAGAGTAACCCATTCCACTAGGGTAGGTAACATACTTTTGAAAAAAGCTATTCCGTAGTTTTAGCCCAGAGAAAATGTCGAGGTAATTGTACATAGCTTAGTTGTTGTCGAGCAAAAACTTTGACATTTCATAATATCTGTGTCATTATGGAGGACATTTTTTCCAAAAACTTGGGCAGCTTGTTAACTATCAGAAGGGGAACCCATACAACTTGGGGTAGGTACCCATCAAAATATTTTTGACACAGACATCACATGCTCCTGTTTCAATGTAGAATTTTCACTGAAAATCAAGCAACTGCAGCTGATTGTTGGCACCTGTATGTGGTGCTCAAGTTTATTTGAGTACATGTAGTACTGTAGCTTTTAATTGAACATGCCCTCTGCATGTAAATTTCTAAAAGTAACTGCAAGTTTGGGACTACATGTACTTTCCTTGAAATTTCATAACAAAGTGGTTGCAAAGAGAATTACATGTAATTTTATGACTATGTTATGGTATCATTAGTTGGTTGGAATATGATGCATAGATTAATCAGCTCAGAGGACAGAAAAAGCCATATGATCAAAATTTCACTAATTTTCTGTAGAGTATACCAAAACAAAAACCTTGTAGTTATCCAGATTGAAACATAATTTCAATTATGGGTATGCTGGAAAGCAGCCAATAGCTTTAAAGAGTGATGGGCAAAGTACTAGTAAAAGAAACTCCGGGAAACACTGGCAACTGATTTGACCATTATAATATTGAAAACCTCAAACTAGCAAAAGAAAAATAGTGCAGTAGCAGAACCAGAAGCTTGCACAAACGAATAAAAATTGCAGCCCTTTTTTTAATACACCATTTCAAACAAATGAACCCTTAGGATGCTGAATCAATGAAATGGAAACCTTTTTCAGTTTGGTAATACAGCAGAAATACTGTTATTTTGATGTTGTTTTGGCAAAAATATTTTGTGCAGTCTGACCTTGATCTACACTGTTTGCATCAATAATTTAAGCTGGTTCCAGCACTTAAAGGACTAAGACAGTAAGAGACACATTCATATAAGTGTATATTTGTCATACAGTACAAAAATAGTTTTATATTTATAATATTCACCATATTTACAGAGTTTTCTTTAGATTTGGGCAGACATCAACTGAATAAGAAAGTAAGGTTGCAGGAGCAGTTTATAACTTTCCAATTTAGTAATTGAGATCAAAGGCTGTTTTCACCAACCTGTCTAAATTCTAACTTGGAGACTAGCTATCTGATTGGTTGAGATAGTCTGTCTCAGTCAATTAGATAGCATCTTTGCGAGCCAAGGTGACAATCACTACGTAGATCTATGTAGTGATCGTCACCTTGGCTTGCGAAGATGACCAGATAGCTTCTCTTGGAATTCAAAATTAGTACAATACACATGAGCCATTCTCTGGCAAAGGGGGTATACTTGATCTCCATGATGCATTATACCAAGCAAGTCATCACATAATTATGGATCCCCAAAAACCTGTTAAGTCTAACAACCAACTGAATTCTGAGGTAGAATGGTCTTTTGACATGCAGATAATTTACAAATAGCAAAAAGTTTCGAGCTATGTCAACCTGTGCATACTGCGCAGGCTAACAAGGGTGACAACAATACTTTCTCCAGATGCATTAAACCCCTTTTTACAGAGCATGGCTCAAATTTTGATAAATCTGTTCCCAGGGTAATTATTATCCCCTGCCGAAGCCAGAGGGATATAGTTTTAGCGTTGTCCATCCGTCCTTCCTCCATTCGTGTGTCCGTCCGGGAGAATATCTCCAACGCCATTGGACAGAATTTCTTGAAAGTTTATCCATGTGTACAATAAACCATTCCGCCGATAGACTTATTTTTTTTTGATGTGATGCAAAATGGCCGACTGGAAGCAATTTTAAGTTACGCAGTCGAGTAAATTTTTGATGTTTTGAGTCTTATCTTGAAAACTATACAGAGTTTTTACATCGAACTTGTCACATCTATCAACCACCATTTGGAAATGCAGGACAAAAAGTTTCACCCAGATTGAACATGCAACACCACAGTTATATATACCCTTTTTTTTTTTTAATGCCATGTCATGGAAAAGGGGGCTTGATGTATATTTTCATTATGAACCAATATCTTTTTAACTACAGGACAAAATGTTATGAAACTTCTTTTTTATATTGTTTATCACAAGCCACAGACAATATTTATTTGTTTTTTATTTCATGAAATGCCATGTCATGAAAAAAGGGGGCTATATGTATAATTTCATCATGGACCAATGACCGTCTGTTCGTCCTTCTTTCCAGACAGATATCTTCTAAAATCCTTGACAAAAACTAATGGAAATTTATGCACATATTCCTTATGATGTCTGCCGATATTTATTTATTTTTTTGTTTTGCTTCTTTGATACTCAGAAAAAGGGGGCTTGACATATTTTTTCATTATGGACCAATATCTCTTTAACTACAGGACAAAATGTTATAAAACTTCATATTTATATTGTTTACCACAAGCCACAGACAACAGTTATTTGTTTTTATTTCCTGAAATGCCATGTCATGAAAAAAGGTGGCTAAATGTATAATTTCATTATGGACTAATGACCATCTGTTCAAAACTACAGGACAAAATGTTATAAAACTTCATATTTATATTGTTTATCACAAGCCACAGACAATAGTTATTTGTTTTTATTTCCTGAAATGCCATGTCATGAAAAAAGGTGGCTAAATGTATAATTTCATTATGGACTAATGAACGTCTGTTCATCCGACTTTATTTCCGGACAGATATCTTCTAAAATCCTAGACAAAAACTAATACAAATTCATACACGTGTTCCTTATGATGTCCGTTGATATTTATTTTTTTTGCTTTTTTGATATAATACAGTATCATAGAAAAAGGGGGCTTCATGTATATTTCCGTTATGGATCAGTATCTATTTAACACAAAATCCTTGACAAAAATTTATGAAACTTCATACGTGTGTTCCTTATGATAGTCCGCCAATATCGTTAATTTAGCTTTTTTGATTAAATGTTGTGTCATGAAAAAAGGGGAATTGGTGTATTTTTCCATTATGGACAGTATCTTTAACTACAGGACAAAATGGTGTAAAACTTCATATATATAATGTTTATTGCCACAGACAATAGTTGTTTGTTTAGTTGATGTCATGAAAAAAGGGGGCTTAATGTATAATTTCATTATGGACCAATAACAGTCTGTTCGCCCATCCATTTCTTTTTGACGAAAATTGATGAAACTTCATGTATGTCTTCCTTGGATAGTCCGTTGATACAACTCTCTCTCTCTCTCTCTCTCTCTCTCTCTCTCTCTCTCTCTCTCTCTCTCTCTCTCTCTCTCTCTCTCTCTCTCTCTCTCTCTCTCTCTCTCTCTCTCTCTCTCTCTCTCTCTCTCTATATATAATGACATGTCATGGAAAAAGGGGGCTTAATGTTTATTTTCAATATTTGTATTCATTTAATGAAATGCCATGTTATGGAAAAAGGGGACTTAATGTATAATCTCATTATGGACCTCTTATATATTTTTTTATTTAATGAAATGCTGTGCCATGGAAAAAGGGGGTTTAATGTATAATTTCATCATGGACCAGTGACAAAAAGGCCACATGCACATGTAAAACACAATACCTCTAATATGTTTATATCATAAAAGGTCTTTTTCGGCAGGGGATATCATTTCAACGAAATTGCTTGTGTTAATCATGTAACATTCCAACTATTTTGAATCACATTCTTAGTGTAACTGTAGATGAGGGAACAACACAGTATCTTACTGGCTTAATCATTTGGTGAAGCCATTCAGAAGTTGTGCCTTCAACTTTAGAGAATTTTTGAGAATAAGACTAAGAATGGTATTAAGAATAGTTGGGCAAAGGAGGCATGGATTAGATCCTCACTCAAAGAGCTTGGTCTTTAATCAGAGTGACATTTGGCCAGCAGATTCAGAACACTAGCCTAGCACTGATGTATACCAAGACATACATGAATAAGTATTAGCCATTGTAGTGATATTGAAATTATGTTGAAAGTGGCATAAAACACCATTCAATCAATTAATCCTCTGACACAATGTCCTAACTTTTAACAATCTTGAGAAAGAAGGTTTTTGAAAGCATTATGGGGAAATAGAGAGAACACTAGTAATCAGCTTTTTCTCCTTTTCCTAAAGAGTTTCCTACCCTACCGAAGACAACTTTCACAGCTTAAGCCACATTTAATTGTCATCTGCAGAATGCTATGGGTTTGGACAAGTCTAAACTGTTGTTGTGTGGTAAAGAGTTAACCCAGGTGAGCTATACATGAAGGTCATGGCCCTCTTGTTTTGTACTAGGTTGAGATGACTGTAAAGGAGGATGCGAAAGTGAATGACCCTATTGATTCCGTAACGGCCACTGATCGAGATTTAAATCCAGTCATCAAATACAGGATTATTTGTAAGTAAAATAGCTTCACCCTTTACCATTTACCAAACAATCCCTAGTTTTAACAATCCTGACAGAGAACACATTTTAAAAATTCTGTTCACCATCATTTTCTCCCAGTCAATATTTCTTAACATTTCAAAAGAAAAATCTCAACGTTTGAGACGATCTAACATAATTATAGTCTGCAAATGCTTACAAAATGGACCAGTCTAATATTTATCAACTTATAAAGGGTGAAAGTGCCAAATAAACCCAACACCATAATTTTATTTTCTCTTGTCACTTTCACTTCACTAGCCACCATATTTTCGCTTGATTTCGTGTGTTAACCCTTTACCAAACAATCCAACATTTTAACAAGTCTTATAAGGACTGCCTTTTGAAAACATGGGAATAGGACAAAGTGCTGGCAACCAGCATTTTTTCCTGTACCAACAATGTTTTCTACCCTTTCAAATATAACTCCCCTCATTTGAGCCATGTTTATTTTGTTGTTTGCAATGCTTTGAATTTGGACAAGTCTAAAATTTTGTTTGGTGGTAAAGTGGTAAAGAGTGTTGATACCAGTGTATGGACAGCAGCAACATTTCCCTTTTGGGAGACCTGGACAATTTTTAAAGCAAGCAGCATCCTTGATTAACTCTTTACCAGATGACAAAATTTTAGACGGGTCAAAATCTAAAGCATTTGCAGACGACATAACACATATTGCACAAGTTATGGGACTTGTCTTTGAAAGGTTAGAAAACATCGTAGCAAAAGGATAAAAGGGTTAATTACCAGCATTTTCTCCTTTTCCTACAATGTTTTCTAAAGCTTTTTTTCTCAAGGTTGTTATAACTTGGGATTGTGTGGTAAAGGATTAATATCAAATGCAATCAAAATTTAGTGAGTGAAACAGGTTTTGGACTGTAGTAATAGTATTGAACTCTTTACCGGACAACAAAATTTTAGACTTGTCAAAACATTGAATGAGACAAAAAGGTTTTGAAAACATTGACAGAAAGGGGAAAATGCTGGCCACCAGTGCTTTCTTCTTTCCCCACATTGCTTTCTAGGTTTTTAGAGATGATGCCACCATTACAGCCACATTTAAATTGGTGTCTGTAAATACTTTCAATTTGGACAGGTCTAAAACTTTTCAATGTGGTTAAAGAGCTATGAGATACCATTCTGACTTATGTACAAGACTGAATCATGAACCTTTTGTTTGATCTCTGCAGGTTATAAATTAATGTCTCCTACGTGTATTGAGTATAATTATGAGGGGCAGTTTGGTAAAATGGGTTTTATGCATTTTTTTGATGCATTATACATGTACCAAGTAAATCAATAAATATGGATCCATAAGATCTATTTCGTCTGACAAATGTCTGAAACAGGAGGTAGAATGGTCCTGGAACATGCAGGAAATTCACACACAGCTAAAGGTTTGGACCCATGTCAGCTTGTGCGGACTGCATAGACTGAAATGGGTTGATACTTTTTGCAGATGCATTAAACCAATTTATCACAGAGCTTGACTTACTATTATTATCTTCTTTTTTAACAGCTGGGAATGAAGATGGTATTTTCCGCATTGATGAAGACAGTGGTCTAATATTCTTAAATAAAACACTTGATACAGAGTTGAAAAGTATTTATTACATCGATGTCCTTGCCACCAATGATGAACCAGAGTACACTGTTATTCAAAGTCGCCGCAGAAGAGCTGTGGATCCAAGTATCGTTACAGTCAAGATCATTGTTGGTGACATTAACGATTTAGCTCCGCAGTTTCTGGAGGATAGATACTATGGCTGTAAGTACATTTTACCCATCTACCGATCAATCACGACTTTCAACAACTCTGAGGAAGGAGGCATTTTGGGAAAAGGAGAAAATACTGGTAACCAGCATTTTCTCCTTTCCCCACAATGTTTTCTGCTCTATTAGAGACAAATCTCATGTTTTGAGTCCCATTTAATTTGTCATCTGCAAATCCTTTGCATTTGAACGAGTCTAAAATTCTGTCTTTTATGTTTTAATTATGTCTCACCCCGTCAGGGTCGGGAGACATATTGTTTTTCCCCGTGCATCCATCTGTCTGTCCGTCTGTCTGTCCGTCACAAATCGTGTCTGCTCTATAACTCGAAAACCTTTTAAGATATTTTGATAAAACTTCACACATTTGTAGAGCACCATGAGACGAAGTGTCATGCACAAAAACTGTAACTCTGGCTTGTCTATCTTTTGAGTTATTCCCCTTTGATTATTTTCTATCACAAATGTCCGCTCTGTAACTCCAAAACCTTATAAGATATTTTGATAAAACTTCACATATTTATAGAGCACTATGAGATGGAGTGTCATGCTCAAGAACCGTAACTCTGGCTTGTCAATTTTTTTAGTTATTCCCCTTTGATTATATTCCGTCACAAATCGTGTCCGCTCTATAGCTCCAAAACCTTTTAAGATATTTTGATAAAACTTCACACATTTGTAGAGCACCATGAGAAAAAGTGTCATGCACAAGAACCGTAACTCTGGCTTGTCTATTTTTTGAGTTGTTCCCCTTTATTTTCCATCACAAATCATGTCCCCTCTATAACTCAAAAACTTGTTAAGATATTTTGATAAAGCTTCACACATTTGTAGAGCACCATGAGACAGAGTGTCATGCACAAGAACAGTAACTCTGGGTTGTCTTTTTTTTTTTTGAGTTATTCCCCCTTTGATTATTTTCCTTACTCATTTTACATACACACTCTATAACTCAAACATCTTTTAAGATATTTTGATTAAACTTTACACATTTGTAGAGCACCATGAGACGAAGTGTCATGCCTCAGAACCATAACACTTGCTTGCCTATTTTTGAGTTAGTCCCTTTTGATTATTTTCCGTCTCAAATCATGTCCGCTCGTTAACTCAAAAACTTTTTAAGAAATTTTGATAAAACTTCACACATTAGTAGAGCACCATCAGAGGAAGTGTCATGCACAAGAACTGTAACTCTTGCTTGCCTGTTATTTGAGTTATTCCCCTTTGATTATTTTCCTTCTCAAATTGTGTCCGCATTATAACTTGAAAATCTTTCAAGATATTTTGATAAAACTTCACACATTTGTAGAGCACCATAAAATGGAGTGTCATGCACAAGAACCGTAACTCTGGGTTGCCTATTTTTCGAGTTATTCCCCTTTGATTATTTTCCGTCACAAATCGTGTCTGCTCTACAACTCGAAAACTTTTTTAGATATTTTGATGAAACTTCACACATTTGTAGAGCACTATAAAATGAAGTGTCATGCTTAAGAACCTTAACTTTGGCTTGTCTATTTTTCGAGTTATTCCCCTTTGATTATTTTCTGTCACAAATTGTGTTGGCTCTATAAGTCGAAAACCTTTTAAGATATTTTGATAAAACTTCACACATTTGTAGAGCACCATGAGAGGAAGTGTTGTGCACAAGAACCATAACCCTGGCTTGTCTTTTTTTGAGTTATTCCCCTTTGATTATTTTCTATCACAAATTGTTTCCGCTCGATACCTCGAAAACCTTTTAAGATATTTTGATAAAACTTCACACATTTGTAGAGCACCATGAGCTAGAGTGTCATGCCTAAGAACTGTAACTCTGGCTTGTCTTTTTTTTAAGTTATTCCCCTTTGGTTATTTTCTATCACAAATCGTGTCTGCTCTATAACTCAAAAACTTAAGATATTTTGATAAAGCTTCACACATTTGTAGACCACTATGAGCCAGAGTGTCCTGCACAAGAGCTGTAACTCTGGCTTGTCTATTTTTCGAGTTATTCCCCTTTGATTATTTTCCTTACTCATTTTACATACATGTTCTATAACTCAAAAACCTTTTAAAATATTTCGATAAAACTTCACGTATTTGTAAAGTTCCATGAGACAAAGTGTCATGCACAAGAACCATAACTCTAGCTTGTATATTTTTCCAGTTATTTCCCTTTGATTATTTTCCTTACTCATTTTTACGCACAATTTTGTGTCCGCTTTATAACTCGAAAACTGTTAGAGAAAAATGACCATTTTTTTTAAGTTAGAACTTTCCTGGGTCACTTATCTGACACCAAAAATGGGGGGAGACATCTGTTTTTTTGTAGAAAAACAAGTTCTAGTTTGTTGTCTGCAAATCCTTTGCATTTGGACGAGCCTAATATATTGTCGTTTGGTAAACAGTTGATACATAATTGACTAGATGCAGTTAAGTTTTACAGAAGATTTGTCCTAGGACCACCGAATATTTCCAACAGACAAAATCAGTCTAAAAATAAAACAAAATAATTTTTATTTCAAGGTAGTTTTTAATCCTGAATGTTTCAAAATGTGCACCATTTCTCTGCTATTTCTTTTGCTTTTTAATCCCCTACCACACAATCCAAACTTTTAATGACCTTGAGAAAAAAGGGCCTTGCAAACATTGTGGAAAAAGGAGAGAGGGCTAGTTACCAGCATTTTGTCCTTTCCCAACAATGTTTACTATCCCATTTAAGAAGGATACTACGTGTATTACTTCATCCAAGTTCAATTTGTTGACTGCAAATGCTTCCAATTTGTCAAGTTTAAACATTTTTTGTGTGGTAAAGAGAACCCTTTCCCAAACAACAAATCTTAGACTTCAATATTCAAACCTTGGCAGACAACAAATTCTGAAAGTGATAGTAATGAGGTAAAATTCTCTGATAGGGTAGAAAACATTGTAGGAAAAGGAGAAAATGCTGGTTTTCAGCATTTTCTCCTTTTTCCACGTTGTTCACAAAAACCCTCTGCAACAGGGTTGTTAAAATCCGAGTTTGTTTGGTGAAGACTTGAATGTATAAATTTACTCTATATAATTACTAAATGTGTTATGTTTCTGTTTCCAAAGGTATTTCTACACGGTCACAATTGGGGAAGCATATTTTGACAGTTCGAGCTGTGGACAGAGATGCCATAGGTACAGGCATTGTACGTTATAGTATAAATAAAACCGAAGATGGTGGCAATGAGGTGGCAAACAGCCCTTTTGCAATCCATCCCAAGTTTGGTATAATCAGCAACACTGTTCTGATGCAATCGTATGTGGATAAAACTTATGATTTGACAGTCAATGCGAGAGATGGTGAAATACCAGCAGAATCTGAGTCCTCTAACACTAATGTAAAGGTATGCTTGAACTCTCAGTTAACTCTTTACCAAACAATCCCGGGATTTAACAACCCTGAAAAAAAGCCTTTTGAAAACATTGTTGGAAAAGGAGAAAATGCTGATAACCAGTATTTTCCCCGTTTTACACTGTATTTTCTAACCTTTCAGATACAGACTCAGTTATTTGAGGCACATTTAATATGTGGTCTGCAAATGCTTTAACTCTTTACCACGCAATCCCGACTTTTAACGACCCTGAGAAAGAAGCCTTTTGAAAACATTGTAGGAAAAGGAGAAAATGCTGGTAACCAGCATTTTCTGCTTCTCCCACAATGTTTTCTACCCTTCTAAGGAGTTAAATTTGGACTAGTTTAAGATTTTGATATGTGGGAAAGAGTTAAGAATTCTAGATTTGAGCCTCAGCTTACACACAAATGAATGGATGCAATATCATTGACCTTTTACCAAACATTCTGATGTTTTAACACCTCTAAAGAAAATAGCTAAGCCCCAGTTGCTAAGTTGGTGGGGTACAGGACTTGAGTTCGATCCCAGGCTCAGCCAATTTCTTTCCGAGGATTGATGATAGTCATTGCGACAGGATTCATTCCTCTCTCATCGCTGACCATTATTTTCGATGATGGTTATGTGGGAAAGCAGCCAGTGGCTTGGAAAGAAAATTGTGGGGAGTACTGATGAAAGAGAACTCCAGAAAAGCATTGGATAGGTGCACTGGCTGCTGCGATATAACTGAAATAATGTTGAAAATGGCATTAAACACCATACAATCAAACAATCAATCTACCTCCAGATTTAGTTGGTTGTAGACAAAATGGATGTTACCATGATGTTATCAAAACCTTCTCTAGGGTTTGTAGAACAAGTCATTTGCTAAACAGTTGATAAATTAACACCAAGTTGCCAAACTATTATGATCAAAGTTCAGACTGTTTGTCATCTACAGTCAAATCTTTACCTACATTCTCTATAAATGTGCAAGTTAAGGGTTAATAGTGTACACTCTATGTCTTGTATATTTCTCAAAATATTATCATTAGGATGATCTACAGGATTTTTTTTCTATCATCAGATATTTGTAACACAGCCTGGCAAAGAAGTGAAGCTGTTGATTACCCAGAATACAGCTGAAGTGCGCCTCTACCAGAATCAGATACAAAGGTAATTCTTGTTGGGACAATTACTTTGCATTATTTAAGCCACACTCTGACAAAAGGGGGCTTAATGCATTTGCGAGATCCATTATACCAAGCAAGTCATCACATAATTATGAATCTATAAAATCCATTTTCTCTAACAACCAACTGAATTATGAGGTACACTGCTTCTTTGACATGCACAAAATTTACCAAAAGCAGAAAGTTTCGGCCCAGGTCAGCCTGTACAGGCTGACCTGGGTAGATACTTTTTGCAGATGCATTAAGCCCCCTTCTTACAGAGCATGGCATATTCATTTCCAATAAACAAAAGTATCTCCCTCATATCTGTATTTGTATGGTTATTTTACAGCACTGTCAACAGTATATCATTCAGTTCATGGAAGCCTGTGCACCTATCCGTGCATTCCAAGTCTTATGTAAATGTTTACAAGATGACAAATGTTTAGAATTTGTCTATGAACACTCAGAAAACAATGTGGGAAAACGAAAAAATGCGGGGTTGTGAAAACTTTGGATTTTTTGGAAAAGTGTTGAGCTGACACAATATGCTTTTGAACTCAATGAATGCATTCTTACATAAACAAATTAGAAGAAAACTTTAACCCTTAACCCAACAATCCCAAGTTTTCGCAAACCTGCATCTGCTCTTCTTCCCACATTGTTTTCTAAGTCTTCAAAGACAAATTCCATCAATTGAGACACATCGAAAAGAAGATTTTTGAAAATATTTTGGGAAAAGGAGAAAATGCTGCTTACCAGAATTTTCTCCTTTTTCCATAGTGTTATCTTCTGTATCGGAGAGTATGAGCTCATTTGTACCAATTTTGAAATCGTTGTCTGCAAATTAGGTCCTACATGGCTCAGTGGTAAAGTGTAGGACTTGTGACCTGGAGGCCCCAGGTTCTAGCCTCACTAGATCAACTGGGTTTTTATGGGAGTGTCCTTTGGCAAGACATTTCAGAGTCCTGGCCTAATACTGGTGAAACCCAGTAAATACATGAATATGTGAGCTGTCCCGGTGATATGATTGAAATAATGTTGAAAGCAGCATAAAAACACCAATCAATCAATTGTCTGTAGATGTTTTGATCATAAAAGTGTCTATAATTAGTCGTGTGACAAAGGGTTAAGTGGTGAGGGAGGACTGGCAGCTGCTTTCACTGATTCTTGGAAAGATCTCTTGCTTAGTCATTGTTTGAACTGAACCCCTGGATCACTTGCACTGCATGCTACTGCTTGGCTACTCCCTCTGTCCAGTGATTGATTAATTAATTGATTGTTATAATAATGTGGTATCAAACTCACAACCACCAGGTCACAAGTCGCCCTGGCTGGGCCCCTCTCTCCAAGGGCTGAGTCCAGCTGTGATACTAAATTGCAACTCTGTCAGGAATAATGTCACTTGTGATAATTGTGATTTCTGGTTTTGTATTACAGCATCATAGAGCAGTCCAACAATATCGATTATTTGTGTATCATTGATATACAGCCCCATAGGTATGATTCTGTGGGTTCAACAAGTGCACTGTGGTAAGTGATTCTATGTACTTCCTTTAATCCTTTACCAAACAACAAAAATTTGGACTGGTCCACATTGAAAGCATTTGCAAGCGACAAATTATATGTTGCTGAAAAGGGAAAAGTTGTCTGAAATAGGGTAGAAGACATTGTGGGAAATGGAGAAAATGCTGGTTACCAGCAGTTTCTCCTTTTCCCTCAATGTTTTCAAAAGCCTTTTACCCGAGGGTCAGTAAAACTTGTGTGGCAAATGGTTAAGCTTAGTTATGCTGTATCTGAAGATGTCCAAGTTTTGAAAGAATGCATGGCATTATGACTGCTTCAACTGCTTTGACCTTTTACCAAACAATCCCAGGTTTTCACAACCCTGAGAAAGAAGACTTATGAAAACGCTGTGGGAAAAGGAGAAAAATGCTGTTAACTAGCATTTTCTCCTTTTCCCACGAAGTTTTCTGTCCCATCAGAGAGCCAAAGCTTATAGTACCAATTTTGAATGTCTAGTCTGCATATGTTTTTTTTTTTTTAATTTGAAAGAGTCTAAATTTTGTCGTTTAGGAAAGTGTTGAGTTATTTAAATAAACCATTTAGTAATTCTGAAGGCTAAAGGGTGAAAAACAGAAACAAACAAGTGTATGCATGTACATTTCAAAGGTTTTCCTACCATTTTGATTCCAACTTGGTGTGAATGATTACCATAAACAGTACATGTATATAGCTGAATGTACCAGACATGTGTCAGAGGCAGAATCTAGAATTTTTGCAGATTTTCTTGTCCAAGTTAAAAGCATTTGCAGGCAACAAATTAAATGAAACATAATTTAGCAGGCAACAAATTAAATGGCACTCAAAACATGAAATTTGCCCTTCATAGGGTGGAAAACATTATGGGAAAAGGAGAAAATGCTGCTTTCGAAAGCTCTCCTCCGTAAAAGTTGGAGGTGAGTGGTAAAGGGTTAGACAAAAATTTATAGGAAAGGAAAATATCACTTTTCAAGAGTTTGGAAAACATAGTGGGAAGAGAGTCAATTAATATTACTTGTACCAAGCTAATGCTACTTTCTTCACATTGTTTTCTGAGGCTGTCAACTGGGTAAGCATAAAAAGTTTTAAATATATGTGCACAGTATATGGGTTTTATTGAATGTTTAATTCTATACCAGAGAACAAAATTTTAGACTTGCCCAAGTTGAAAGAATTCACAGACAACAAATGAAATGTGGCTCAAATGATGGAACTTGATGGAACTTACCATTTAAAGGAAAAAAATATGGTTGGCAGCATTTTCTGCTTTCCTACAATGTTTTCAAAAACCTTTCTCGTAATAGTGGTTAAAACATGGGATTGTTTGATAAAGGCTGATATGTTTCAGTATTATTGTTTTTATGTTTTAGGTCTGATGTTTATATTTCTGGAGTACGTGTTGAAAATGATGGAAGCAGTAAAATCCTAGGTTCTCGGGAGCTGACCAACATCATCAACTTCGAAAGAAATTCCAGGGCTAATGACTTTGATCTTCTGTACATACGAGAAGTTGAGGTAAGATAAGTACAGAATTTTGTGTTGTAGTAACTTTCCTGGTACTTATATTTGCTTCAAGCAGCATAAGAAACTCTGATCTCAGCTAGGCCACAGGAGATCTCATGCGATCTTAAAATTTTCTTATGCAGTGAGAAGCAAATAAAAGCACCATAAAAGTTACAACAGCATAATTTTCCTTTTATCATATATCTACAACTTTGAACAGGAAAATGATGCAATTATGGACAATTTTATTCAAAAACAGGGAATAAAATAATAATACATACTGGTTTAGTGGGTAGTAACTTTGTTTTCATGAATGGCAGCTGAATATCATAGCATAGGTTTGGGCCAATCAAATTGCAAACCAGTCTGAACGTGTTCCACGCACGGGTTATGTCATCATTCCATACTTGGAACCGTATTTGACAGTGTAGATACAGATTTTTTTCTTCGTATGGTCTGATTTATCCAAGTGCAATACATGTATTTGAGATGAAAAATTTATAGGCATATACATGTAATAAGATGTCATATTGTTAGTCAGGCATTACCTTACCTAAAAAAGATGCTTTTATGTGTTTTACCAGAGTGTTACTTGCCTTATGCACTACATGACTTTATACACATCAGATGCACCATAATATATGACAACATTTATCGAAGCATTTCTCTCCCAGCATCTTTAGTTTGGCTGCGTTGGAAGGAAATATCAAGCTGCTGTCAAAGCCCAATTTTTGTCTGCATTGTGCAGACTGTGGAGTTTTCTCATATGTCTGTCAATACTGGAACACTTACTTTAAACTCTAGCTAGTTGTTATCCATCAACAGAAATGACACATACCAATAAGGAAGGCAAACCTCAATATTTTTGACACAGTTAAGCCCCTTTTTCAATGTGAAAAGTGCTGTTGCTTGGAATCAAACAAACTGTTTATATAGGATGGTCCTCGCTAGTACTGCGGTACTTAATTTCACCAAAAATTTACTACAAGAGAGAGAACTCACATGTATTATTTTCTAATACTGTGATAAACTGTCGCTTATAAAATTACAATAAATGTAGCTATCAAAGCTTCTGTCATGTTTTTCAGACAAAAATATCTAGGTCAAGCTACATGTACCATGTTGACTACAGGTGCTCCCAAGGGAGTTCACTATGGTACCACGTTAACTCATATAATTTGGAAAATCGTGAAAAAAATGATTTTTATTTTTTAGAATATGATTTATGTACCGTAGTTTTTCTTTCCGGCGAGGACTATGACATCACACCAGACGACCTTCACTTGTCAAACATGAATTATCGGTTTTATGAGGAGTAGGGAGTAATTATTTTCAAAACATGAAGGAAAAATTGTGCTTTATTATTGCAATTTGTAAATATTGAAAGTAACTTATCAGTAATGAAGACATACCTGATATTTTTTAACTGATGTGATGCAAAAACACTTCTGCTTTTGATTTGATGGAGTTAACAGTGGATAGGTGGCGCTACGTATGCAAATAAGGTATTTTTCAGATTACCATGGTATCATCGATGATGCAGTACCAGCGAGGATGACTATGTATGAGCCATGCTCTGTGAAAAGGGGGTTAAATGCATATGCAAAAAGTATCAATTTAGGTTAGCCTGCACAATCCACACAGCCTGACCTGGGCTGCCATTTTTTGCTATTGGACAATTTTCTGCATGTCAAAGGACCAGTATACGCCATGGTTCTGTCAGTTGTAAGACAAATTAGATTTTATGGATCCATAATCATATGATGACTTGGTTGGTACAATGCATCACGGAGAAAATTCAGTAATGAAAAAGACCCCAAAATTCAATTTTCAAGGTTGCATGAATATCTTCTTTATTGTGCTTAGTGCATGAGGGGCTAACCCCTAAAACTTTTTTTTTTTCTTTTAATTATAAACAGGCTGCCAGCAGTTCTGATGAACTTGATCTGGATGACAAGGCGGTCATTATCATTCTCATCATCATTGCGGTGCTGATTTTCCTCGTCATTATATTCTGTATTGTTGCGTTTATGTGCATCAAGGCAGCGTAAGTATTCATGTCAGGTTCCTTTGATGTTGCTACCTTTAAAAATGACAGATTTTCTTCAAGCTTTATACCTTTTTCATCTGTCCAACTCTTTAACTAGCTACCTCACAACAAAATTTTAGACTGGTCAAAATTGAAGGAGTTTTCAGACAGGAAAAAAATGAATTATTGCTCAGATGATGAGATTTTTCTTTGATAGGATAGAAAACATTGCGAGAAAGGAGAAAATGCTGGTTACCGGCATTTTCTCCTTTTCCCATAAAGTTTCTATCATAAAAATGAAAATAAACCAGCATGCAAAGAATCAGTGACTACATGTACATTTCAACCTTTTACAATAACTCTCACTACCTGTAGTAGGGGTATTTTGCAACAATGTATCTGTGAATGGCATGGCTCCATCACTTGCCTGCTCTGTTGGTTGTGCATTAAATAATATGGCATGTGTTTCCACAGCAGATATGTTTATTGCATTCATCTCCGTTGAAACTGAAAGTACAGATAAAATTTATTCAAATTTCTCAACAAAAAAGTTCTAAAGCTGTATCAATAAATCTGCTTTCGAAGTGAAATAGACTAATGAAACAATGAGCAAAAGTACCAGAAAAATGTTTTGCTAGAATAATGTGAGAGAGTTTCAAAACATTTCAGTGACGCATAATACAATGTGCATAACGTTATCCTTAATGCGTGAATATTGCTGTGATTTGAAGGATATTAATAAATATATGTAAAAAATAGACAAGTTTCATTACCTCTTGGCCCTCTGTAAACCAACAGAACCCTTATAAATTATGGCATTTGAAAACAATTTTCCCTTTCTCATTCAACATGTGCCTGTCCGTGTAGGACCGGCATGAAAAAGAACAAGGGAAGGAACTCTGCCGTCCTTTACTGAAACCATCAAAGTACCGACAATGCTACAAATCATAGCACTGACAATACTTCAATTACAGCATAGATAGACTGTGTCCTGTGACAAAATCCTTTTTATGCCTTTGAGTGTATGCATAAAACAAGTACCTTTCATCAAAAAAATCTGTCTTTCAATGACCCGTAGGAGGAAGACGAGCATTTTCTCCTTTTCCCGCAATGTCTTCAAAAGCCTTCCTCCGTAGAGTCATTTAAATTCAGGATCGTTTAGTAAAGGGCTTACCCTTATTTACAACATTTGGTGAATTTAACCCTTTACCACACAACCAAATGGAAAGCATTTGCAGACAATCAAAATGTGGCCCAAATGATGGAATTTTGTCTTTGATAGGTTTGAAAACTTTGGTTGGAAAGGGAGAAAATGGTGGTTTTACCAGCATTTTCTCCTTTTCCCACAGTGTTTCCAAAAGACTTCTGTTTTGGAATTGTTAAAACTTGAGATTGTGTGGTAAAGAGTTAAGGCAAGGATTATGAAGTTTTTCTGTTTAATCTTTCAGGAAAACACAGAAAAAACGAAGGCTAGGTAAGCTTGTTTCATTCTTTTCTTTTTAACTCTGGTTTACACTATTTTTATAGGACTTTGACATGGTTAGGTCTTTTATCAGTGCAGCCAAACTGCGGTAGCTCAGTTGGTAGCATACAGGACTTTAGAACAGGGGGTCACTGGTTCAATTCCCGGTTCAGCCAATTTCTTTCCAAGGATTGATGATAGTCATTGCGAAAGGATTAATTCCTCTTTCACCGCTGACCAGTGTCATGACAATGGTTATGTGGGAAAGCAGCCATTGGCTTAGGAAGAATACTGTGCAGATTACTGGTGAAAGAAACTCCAGGAAAGCATGGATAGGTGCACTGGCCTCCGTAATATAACTGAAATTATGTTGAAAACAGCATACAATCAATCAATCAATCTTTCATGAGTGCAACACCTTTAATTTGTGTAATGAAAAAATGATACTTCTTTTTTATTCCATAGAACTGTGCGTAAATAAGTTGCAATAAAATTTGAGGGAGAATGATGTTCAATGTATGCTGTAACCCTTTACAACACAATCTCAACTTGTAACAATCTTAAGAAAAAGAGATTTTTAAAACATTGTTGGAAAAGGAGAAAATGCTGGTAACCAGCGTTTTCTCCTTTTCCCACAATGTTTTCTACTCCATGAAAGACAAATTTCATGTTTTGAGTATCATTTATTGTGTCATTCTGCAATTGCTTTCAATTTTGAACAAGGTTAAACTTTTGTCATCTGGTAAATAGTTAACAAGCAGATTCGTGTTTTGTGACTCAGAGGATGAAGCTTTATGCATGCTGTACATGTATTTGGTTCCAGCCAGGTCGATCACAGTAAGTGGATTAGCTATACAAATCTGCTAAAAAGCTCCAAAATTTAGTTCATTACCTCTTGCAGATGCCTATTTTATTGTGCAGCAGATCACTCATGAAAACGATATGACAAAAGGAGAAATCTGCATCAGTTTTTAGCATGTCCAAAAATACATGTACCATGTTCAGAATTCCGTTTAATCATCTTCATAAAAATGTTGCATCTGATTTTTTTTTTCCCTTCAGTTGAAAAAACTAATGCTCCTCCACCACCTGCACCTGTTCTCATGGTTGTAAGTATATCATGTTACTTCCATTTTTTTTCCCCAAGATCATGTGCAATGAACATGCAACTGTCATAAGAATGAGCAATGCAACAGTCATCAGGACATGAAAGTCTTTTGCCAAAGGTGATGATTTGGAAACTTATCCCTTTACCACACAATCCCACATTTTAACAAGCTTGAGGAAAAAAGTCTTTGAAAACATTGTGGGAAAAGGATACAATGCTGCTAACCAGCATTTTATTCTCTCCCTGTTCTGTTTTCTGGACTTCCAAAGGCAAAATTTTTAGTTTTGGGGTTAAATCAAATTTTTTGCCTGCAAATGTTTTCAATTTATGCCAGTCTAAAATTTTGCCATTGGTTGAGATTAAAATGATTGCCACCTCATATAAGTATTATTTAACAAAAAGTAAGATGTACATGGCTCTATCAATGTTTGTTACTCTTTAACCCATTACCACACAATCCCGAGTTTTGACGCCTCTGTAGGAGAAGGCTTTTGAAAACATTGTGGGAAAAGGAGAAAATGCTGGTAACCAGCATTTTCTCCTTTTCCCACAGTGTTTTCTTCCCCATCCAAAACAAAAATCATCATTTCAGTTACATTTAATTTGTCGTCTGCAAATCCTTTCAATTTGGACCAGTCTAATTTTTTGTCATTTGGTAAAGAGTTAAATGTATGAGTGGTACAGTGGCAAAAGGGGGTTTAATGCATTTACTTGATGCATTATACCAAGTAAATCATCACATTGTTTTTTATCCATAAAGTTCATTTTTCTAACAAGCTACTTAATCATGCAGTAGGCTGGTCCTTTAACTTGCAGAAATATGACAAATAGCTGGAAGTTTTGACATAGGTCAGCCTGCACCTTCTGTGCATGCTGACCCTTTGTCGATACTTAAACAGATGCATTAAACCCTCTCTCAGAGCATGGCTCATATTTAGTTGACTGTCTTGTACTACTTCTGGTTTTGTGCACTATGATTTATAAAATGGTGATTTCACTGACTATCTGAAATGCAATATTAAACTATTTTAGTTAGATTCCATGTTTTTTTGACTGTGACAAAGAAAAGTTGTTAAATCATTATCATTTATGGGAAAAGAAGAAAATGCTGATAACATTTCTGTTTTTTCAACAGTGTGCGCTTTCGTTGACAGAATATCATCTTCTTGGTCACATTTATATTGTCAGAAAATGCATTTAATAAAGACCAACCAAAAATTTTGCAGTCTATGAAAGAGCTAAGTGTATCAAGGGTGTTGTTTTACCTCTCATATTAGGAAGCAGAACCAGAACCTGTCCCATTGGTATACGACAACAGGACATTTGTTCAGGAGGTCGAAGCGCCAGTTGTTCAAGATCAAGAAGTGATTGCTCCCGAGCCAATACATGTACAGTATGCAGTTGTGCAGAAAAGGTCTCCGTCTCCTCCAGAACAGACAATAGAATATGTGGTTTCTGATCCGGTAGATGATGAACAGGTCATCATTGTTCCATTGGATGATGGTGAACCACAACGGGTGTCTGTTTATGAAACCCAACCAGATAATGAGTATAGAATTGAAACAGAGGTTGTTCAAGATTAAAACGTTACTTGATCCATCAAGCACCTTTCATAACTGCAGTTGCTATTGTGGCCAGTGTAGATCAAGATCATACTGCACAAAATGTGCAGTCTGATCTTTGATCCACACTGCCTGCTTTGCTTAGACAAACTAGAAAGGAGGAACTTTGAAATTACATCTATTTGGAATTTTTTCCAGACTGAAAGTGTCACTTGGGTTTTTTGCTCTGAGGGTTTAAGTGTGTATCAATTCTTCAGGAATCACAACTGGATTGAGTCGTGTTCAGTTAACAATATGCATCATTGAATTAATCCTTAGAATTCATGTAATATCTACAGACCTAAAGCTAGTGTTATTATCATTTAGTTCAAAATTGTTGGCAGAAATTGGAATGTTTTAGACTATACAAAATTAAATGATTAAGCTAGACTTACCTTCATAGAAGTAAGGTGAAGATTTATGATAATTTCACCCAGCACTTTAGTTCTAAGAGTGCAAAGAAACAGGAGATGAGTAGTCAGCTGATGCTGTCAGTCATTATTGTGACCAGGTTTTTCTAATCTGTGATAATCGTGAATAACCATCCATGACATAAGATAATGTGAAATGTGGACATATTTTACGCGCAGCAACTCTCCAGTAAACACTATTTCAAGACTTCCTGGAACTTTGTTGATTTAATAGAATAAAACAAAAAAAAAAATCAGAGAAAAATAGATTGATTTTTTTTTAATACTGTATTATATGAAAGAAAAGTTGGGACAAAGGAAAGCTTGTTTGTCACAAGTAATAGTTTCTTTTCCCAGTAAATGGACTAGAAAATTAGAGAATTTACCCTTAACCACACAATCCCAAGTTTGTACTGACCCCAAGGAAAAGGACTTTTAAAAACATTGTGGGAAAAGGAGAAAATGCTGGTAACCAGCATTTTCTCCTTTTCCACAATGCTTTCTACCCTTTCAAAGAAAGATTTCATGATTTGTGCAACAATTAATATGTTGTCTGTAAATGCTTTCGATTTGGACCAGTCTAAAATTTTGTCATTTGGTAAAGAGTTAATGAGTATGAAAGCCTTGCCACACTATATTGCCTGTTTACATGTACATAATAAGATATGTCTGCAATGTTATATAATTTGTAATGGCTTTGTTTCTTTTTCATTCCAAGCATTTTTGAAGGGACTTCACAAACAATTGCCTTGAATAAGAGCCTATGCTTGTACCCAGCATAGAATAGCAAAATACAGCAATAAAGATACCTTTTGATACTTAAACATTTTTCCTATTTTCTAAAAGTAATCCTTTTTCAAACAACCCTTAGTTTTAACAACCCTGAGAGAGCTTATGATAACTCTGGGAAATGGAGACAAATTCTGGTAACCGTCATTTTTCTCTTGTGCCCATGATTTTTTCTGCCGTTTTAATGACAATTTTCATCATGTGAGCAAGATTTGATTTGTAGTCTGCAAATGTTTTCATCATGGAACAGTCTTAAATTTGGTTGTTTAGTTAACAATTAAATGACAAATCAAATTTCAAACTCATTCTAACAAGTGAGAAATGTAGTATAAAATTTGATAGGTCAACTTGGTTACATAATTATATGCATGTATGATCCAGCCATGCAATATACTGTGGCTAGACTGAGTGCTTCAATCATGACAAACTAGTGCTAAATTAATTCTTCTGTAAAATTTTAGAGTCATCCACTCAGACCTGCCAAAAAAAAAGTTATGCAGGCAAAGGTTGATATTTCCACAGGTCTTTGAAGCTACACTGGTCTATCAAAGAACATGAAAAATTCCCTTAGTCAATCATCAGTCACTTACAGCACATTGGTGCATCGCCTGTATATCACGGAATACTTAAAGTTTCATTAACACCATAACTATAAATAGCACATTGGCGACTCCCTCTATAGGGAGTTGCCAATGTGCTAGTTATAGTTATGGTGTCTGATAATGAAAATTTCATTATCCCTTGATAGACCACTGGAGTTTCAGAGGCCTATGATATTTCCCTTTTAGCAATATAGTGACATCATTTTGCTTAGAGTGTAAAAAGAAGCTCAACCCTTTACCAAACAACCCTATGTTTTAATGACCGTAAGGACCAAGGCTTTCAAAAATATTGTGAGGAAAGGAGAAAATTCTTGTAACCAACATTTTCTACTTTTCTATGAGAAATTTAATCTGCTCAGACACATTTTATTTGTCATCTGCAAAAGCGTCTAAATCGGACAAGTCTAAAATTTTGTCGTATGGTAAAGGGTTAACAAAGTTTATTAACATGAAGTATTTTTCCAGGACATAACAGTTAGGCTATCAGCTGTTCTGTGTAAAAAAGTTTCAGCATGTGCATATCACCAAGTACATTTTTTTGTTTCTAAAGATCTGAATTTGTTAAATACATAAATAGCTGTAATTAAAGTTTTTGTTTCATAATTATTGCATAAATGTAGTTTATGTTAAGAATACATACTAAGTGTACATGAATGACTATTTTTATTAGTAAAAGAATGTATATTTGTATTCTTGTGTTAGTTTTATCTCTAAAATTTTTGTCCGAGTTTTTTCTAAACAGGGTACCAAGGTTTTCATAACCAATTACATGTACTTTAAAATATGGCTTTTTATAACAATAAAGTTAACAGGAAACATACTTGAAACAAGTAATTGCTCCTTTTCATGCTGTTTTTACCATCACTTTAACAAACAACAATACTTTTTACTTGTCTAAATTAAAATCATTTGCAGATGACAAATTGAAAAAATTAATTTGACTCAAAATTTGAAATTGTTTTTGGAAGGTTAGAAAAACTGTGCGGAAAGAAGAAAGTGCTGGTTACCAGCATTTTCTCCATTTCCCACAATGTTTTCAAAAGTGTTTTTTTTTTTTTTTAAGTGTCATTAAAAATCGAGATAGTCTGGTAAAGGGTTACCGTAAAAGATATATTTTGTTCCTATTGTTATTTGTCACATAATTATGCGATTTGTTGTAGTTACGGGTTCGCCTGAAATTAGCCTGGACAGTAATGGGTTAGAGCCTGGTAGCTCAGTCAGTAAGATACAGGCTGGAAACCATAGGGAAGCTCAGCCAATTTTTTTCTGAGGATTATTAAAGTCTTAGCTCTTTCCCAAATGATAAAATTTTAGAGGTGTCTTAATTAAAGGCATTTGCAAACGACATATAATTTGTAGCTGAAATGATGTCAGTTGTCTGTGAATTAGTAGGAAATCTTGTTGGAAAAGCAGAAAATGATAGTTAACCCTTTACCACACAGCAAAATTTAAGACCTATCCAAATTGAAAGCATTTGCAGAAGACAATTTCATAGTGGCTCAAATGACGCAACTTTTCTTTAATAGAGTAGAAAACTTTGTGGGAAAAGGAGAAAATGCTGGTTACCAGCATTTTCTCCTTTTCCCACAATGTTTTCAAAAGGCCTCTTCTTCAGCGGCGTTAAAAGGCGTCATTGTGTGGTAAAGGGTTAACAGCATTTCCGCAGGGTCATTAAAACTCGGGATTGTGTAGAAAAGAGGTAAGATAGGATTGATTCCTCACTTACTGTTGATAACTGTGTCAATTTTGCTCTTGTAAGAAAGCAGCTAGTGGCTTAGGAAGACTACTTTGAGAAGAACTGGTAAGAGAAATTCCAGGGAAGCATAGATAAATGCACTGACCAACGTGACATAACTGGAAAAAAATATTGAAAACTGACATATTACTTTTCAAAATGGTGTTAACCCTTTCCCACACAGCACATTTTAAGCTTCCAAATCCAAATCAACTGCAGGAAATAAATTTTAAATTAATCTAAATGCATGAGCTTAACTCTTCTATGAAAAGAACTTTGGGAAAGGAGAATATTTTCTCTCTTTCCCACAATGTTTTTGAAAAGCATTCTTCCTCATGTTTGTTAATGCTTGGAATTGTTTGGTGAGGGCTTCTAAAAACAGCATAGAAACAGAAATGGGTTAAACCCTTAACACACAATCCCAAGTTTTACAAGAACGTGACGAGAAAGACTTTTGAAAACAATGTGGAAAAAGGAGAAAATGCTGGTAACCAGCATTTTCTCCTTTTCCCACATAGTTTTCTATCCTTTCCTTCACAAATTTCAATGTTTGAGTCACATTTATTATGTCATCTGCAAATGCTGTCAAATTGGACAGATCTTAAACTCTGTCATTTGGTAAAGAGTAAAACTTGCTTAGCATCAAGCACTACATCTTGAAGCCAGAGTCATGTTGAGTAGACACAGTCCTCTATCTGTATGCAAGAGACTGACAAACAAGTCCTATCAGCACAAGTGCGGTTTTGATATTTTTGGACAAGGTTCAGTTTTACTCATTCAATTTTTTTATTTGAAAAAGAGGACCATGGAAAGACCGTGTCCACCATGTTCAGATGCAGCCTGAATTCTGGTATTGGATCCATAGTTCTGGTATTTACACTATAGATAGTAGCCTGGGTCGAGACAGTAATGTTTTTAATCACTCTTTATCACAGTCTCCTTTCCCGGTCGATACAGATCTGTAGCAATAAACAGTCAAGCCATAAAACACCATTCTCCCTGTAGTTGCTGTTATGGCCTGTGTAGATCAAGATCAGACTGCACAAAATGTTCAGTCTGATCTTTGATCTACATTGTCTGTCCTAGTCAGACATTCTGGTAAAGTGGGACCTTAAATTTGCAAATATATGGATCCTTTGTCTTGATTGAAAAATGTTCCCAAGGTTTATTCAACTCTGGAAGGTTTAATCAGGTGCATTACATGTATTTTGACGTCAGAATGATAAAGGAAAAGATGAGTGGATTGGAACCCAGGCAATATAAAGAGAGAGATTGGGCAGAAGCACAATGTAGTAGTAGTTGTAAAGTCAAGCTGATTCCCCCAATGGTACGCTAAAGTCACCTGAATGGGTGTCCATCTGTCAGGTCTCCCAGTTTGGCCTTTTTCCTAAGATGCTGTATTTTTACCATCCTCAGGAAGACTGCTTTTGAAAACATTTTGGAAAAAGGAGAAGATGCTGGTAACCAATATTTTCTCCTTTTCTCACAATAATTTCTTCCCTGTCCAGGGCAAACTGAATCATTCTTGAAACAGTTAAAATTGTTAACCAGCACCAATATGGACAAGTAGAAAATTTTGTTCTCTGATTAAAGGTTAACTAATTTAACAAAGAATAAAATTTCAGACCAACCTAAATTGATGTAGTATTTGCAGACAACAAAATATACATGACTCATGAACTGAAATTTGTTACGCTTTGACACTAGCCATTTACTCATGTCATGGACCATAACATGTTCATGCTTTTAATCTAAGGTATAATATGCGCCATGCTCTGTGAAAAAGGGGCTTAATGCATCTGCGAAAAGTATCGACCAAGGTCAGTCCGCGCAGGCTGACCTGGGCCTAAACTTTTCACTATTGGTCAATTTTCTGTATGTATAAGGACCAGTTTACCTCAAGAATAAGTCGGTTGTTAAGAGAGGTGGCTATTACGGACACATAAGTATGTGATGGCTTGCTTGGTACCATGGATCATGGAGATGCATTAAGCCCCCTTTTGACAGAGCATGGCTCATATGTATGTTTCGAAAAAAAATCACAACCTGCAAGAGTTACTTTTGAAGCATGTACCATATGAAGCATTACAGAGTTATCTACTCATGAGGTTGAACCATTAGAAAATGAAGTAACTCTCTACCAAATGACAAATTTTAGACTTGTTCAAATCCAAAGCATTTGCAAAATGACAAATGTGGCTCAAATGATGAAAATCGTTAAGAAAAGTTTTTCGGACTGAAAATGTGGCCCTAGAGCGTTCATTAGACATAGGCTCTCAGTCTAAACTCAGTTTTACAGCATATATTAATTTCTGTATATTAAAAATACTAGATCTATACAGAAATGAATATAACTTGCGAAACTGAAAGGTTGGACCGAGTGCCTAAATGAAAGTGGACGAAAGTGGAAAGTGATTGTATTCTATAAGGAGTTCTAGGGTTTGGTCCGGTGAATTAGACCAACCCGGTAAGATCCGGTCACTTTACAGTCGAACGGTAGCAACCTGGGATGAGCGAACGTTCAAACCCCAAACAACTACCGGATGTGAACGGTTAACGGAAGAATGGCGTTCCAAAATGAAGTTCCAGACGTGAGAAAAGCTCTTTTTACGTCTCCAGGTGTTGACATAAACGAAAAATTTGGTAATTCTACTCTCTGCATTATCCCCGTCTTATATTTGAGGTGTTCATAAATTCGGATGTTTTTACCGGACAGCGGTTTTGGATATTTTCGCTTTTATATTGTCATTTGTCCGGGGTTTGTTCGTCCACATTTGTTGTCGACCTTGGTTTGTCTAACCCCTTTTCACGCTACTATATCTTGCCAACCAAACAGGGGAATATTCTCCGAAACACTTCTATAAAAGATACAGTAAGGCAGCCTTCTCTAGGGTTATTAACACCCAGGATTGTGGTATAAAGGGTAAATCTATAGTTTATACCAATTACAAGTTAATAGGTTAGAAAACTTTAACTGTCAGATTACAAAAATCTGTATTCATTTCCATTCCTATTTATTTTGTATCGTGTTATTTTCTTTAGCTCTGTACTAAGACCATTTTGCCAAGGAGTATGTTACTAGTATCACTTTTTTTTTTTTGCATTCTTTATAGATGTGAACACAAAATCTGTAAACAGCAAGTTTCAGATTGAGGTTGAGACGGATGTTGCTCTGAAGAATACACAGAAAGGTACCTTTAGTACATGTATTTACTTCATCATCATGCAGCCTGCGTCCAGCCTCCAGGCAGTACTCCATATCATGCTCTCTGCCACTGATCTTTGGCAGCTATCTGTTTATCGCTTCCATATTATTCAAGGGTCTCCCCATAATTATCAATTGTGCCAATAATAATGATCATAGACTTTTTTATCAAGTGATGTCACAAAATGGGCCATCTTATGTCAAAGGAAAAATGGATGCTGGCAAGCCATAAACAACAAAAAATATGCCAAGACTGTTTGGTGCCATCAAAACTACTTTGAACAACATTTGTTGTTCACAGCATTCTTTTGAAAAGCTTTCAGAGTCAAACAGCCAAAAGTAAGCTACTGTTAAACTCTCTCCTAAAATCATTATAAAAAACCCATTTGAAATTTTTGTAATCAATATTTTCAAAGATGGCATACAAAGAGGATTGATTGTATGGTGTTTAAAGCCATTTTCAACATTATTTCAGTTATATCATGGCGACCAGTGCTCTTATCCATACTTTCCTGGAGTTTCTTTTACCAGTACTCCGCACAATATTCTCTCCAAGCCACTGGTTGCTTTCCCACAAAACCATCATCCAAACAATGATCAGCTGTGAGAGAGGAATAAATCCTGTCGCAGTTACTATCATCAGTCCTTAGGAAGAAATTGGCTGAGCCGGGAATCGAACCAGGTACCACCAATTTTTGAGTACAGTTGCGCTACCGGGGCTGGGCTTGTACAAAGAGGAAGTGATTAAATTAAGGCCATGGGAATTTTAGTATTTCATTTAGCTCCACTGGCTGAAGGCCTGCAATCTTAAAACATGGCCCAGTGTGTGTGGTGCATCCGTCAGTGTGTTAACTTTCAATTCAAACATCTTCTCTGAAACTAGCCATCCAATTTTGACTAAACTTAAATGAAATGATCCTGCCATTGTCCTCTTCAGACTTCTTAT
Organism: Hippopus hippopus; assembly: GCA_946811185.2. Classification (NCBI taxonomy): domain Eukaryota; kingdom Metazoa; phylum Mollusca; class Bivalvia; order Cardiida; family Cardiidae; genus Hippopus; species Hippopus hippopus. The sequence continues at coordinate 14,932,176 of OX328096.1, forward strand.
AAAAGAATGTGATTCCTTTAAATACTCTTGTTGCCATAGCAACAAAACTGAATCATATTGAAAATCTTTGAAAATGTTTTCATCCGAAACCATAAGGCCTAAAGCCACCGAATTTGGCATGTAGCTTCATCTAATGGACTTCTACCAAGTTTCTTCAAATTATAGCACTGGGGTCAAATTGGCCCCATCCCTGGGGTCACAAGTTTTACATAGGCTCCTATATTGAAAACTTTAAGAAATCTTCTGGTTCTAAAGCCGTTGCCACGCCTTACGTAGTTGACCGTAGTGGGGAATGACTGTAGATGGCCGTAGTTGAAGGTATTAAATGTAGTTACACGTAGTTAACCATAGTTCAACGTAGTAATAAACATAGTTTGAACTTACGATTTACCTGTAGTAAGCGCATAATTTTTAACATGTTCAAAAATTTGTTACGGTTAACTACGATGTTCTAACCTTACTGTTACGGTCAACTACGGTAATTCCCAATATGGTCAATACATAAGATGTGACCAGACCTGGGTTCAATTACTTTAAAAAGTAATTAATTAATAACAATTAAAATAGAAAAGTTTCAATTAAATTATGATTATAATTTAAATCACTTGCTTTCTATAAAAGTAATGAATTAAATACAATTATTTTCAGGAAAATAATTAATTTCTTTTTAACTATTTGGCATTTTACGTATTTATAAATAGGGTATGAAACTTTCACCTGTTACCACACAAGTTTTAATGATCCTGAAAGATAAAGCCTCAGAGAACATTGTGAGGTAAGGAGAAAATGCTGGTTACCAGCATTTTCTCCTTTTCCTGCAATGTTTTCTACTTTATCAAAGACAGAAATTTTCATTCAAGCTACATTAGATCTATCATCTGCAAGTACTTTCAGTGTGGTAGATTCCATTTTTTTTTTAGTTTGGTAAAGGATTAAAGAACAAAGTAGATCTATTTATTCAATATGATGTAAAAAAAACACAGCTATGATGAATGTACTACTGATTACTTCTTTACCATACAATCATTTTCCATACAATCCTGACTTTCAACTAGCCTGAAACACACAGTTTTTGAAAACACTGTGGGGAAAAGGAGAAAATATTGGCTTTTTCTCCTTTTCCCAAAATGTTTTCTACCCTTTTACAGACAAGTTCTAGCATTTGAGCTCCATTTAGTTTGTCCTCTGAAAGGTCTTACAATTTGGACAGTTTTGGTATCGGGTTTATCCATTTCAACAGTTTAACATTCATGAATGGTCTGGCAACACAATTTTAGGTGATAACCAAGGGTGAATTTTATACTCCCAGGTAAAAATAATTACTGCATAAAAACCTGTCTTTTGCCAAGGGTTTATTTGTTGCATTGCTTGCTACATGTAATTGAAAGGTAATTGAATTTAAATGTTAATTATTTACCTGTTATATTCTTTTAATTAATTAATTTCAATTAAAGTAATTCATTTTTGCATCAATTACCAATTGCTTTCAAATAACAGAAAAACTATAATTAATTACAATTGATTAAATTATAACTGGACCCAGGTCTGGATGTGACAGTGGTTAAAAGTACAATGACTGCAGCTTACCTGTACTGAATGTAGTTAACTGTACTTACACATAGTTCAACCTACTTAGACTTTCTATATTTCCTCTTATTGCCAATTTTGAACCTACTTTGAGCGTACTTCAACCTAGTTGACTGTAATAACATTACGGTAGACTATGTTCGAAATGAACTACGTGCATGACCGTAAATGTGACCATGGCTTAAACCATAAGGCCTAGGGTTGCCAGATTTTGCATGTAGCTACATCTAATAAACCTCTACTAATACTCTTGAAATGGGGTCAAAATTGGCCCCGCCTCGAAGGTAACATGTTTTACATTGGCTTCTATAGTGAAAACTTAAAAATTTTTCTTGTTCCAAACCAAGGTTCTGAATTAAGTTGAGTTCATTATTTGAGATGCATTTCAGTAACATTAACACACTGTAGTAACATTCTAAAATCCTCAGTTGACACAGTGTTTCAGACTCATTTAAGCAAAATAAATGGACTTAAGTTAATTAACAGACTTAAGTCCATTATTTTGCTGAGTTGAGTCTGAAACGTTGTGTCAACTTTGGATTTGAGAACGTTCTTCTAGTCTGTTAATGTAAATGAAATGCGTCTGGCATAAAAACTGGACTTAAATTGGAAAAAAAGTCTTGTTTGCAGATTTAAGTAAAATATGAGACTTAAGTTTTTTCGTGAAACTGGGCCCTGATTTTCTTGGAAGAAAGACAACAACACAATATAGTTTTTGTTTTGTCATATATGGCCTGCAACACACGAAAAGGGGCATTCGGACATTTGCGTAAAGTGTCGTCTCTGATCAGCCTGCGCAGTCCGCGCAGGCTAATCCAAGACGGCACTTTCCGTTTTTATGTAATTTTCTGTTTTGCGCAAGTCTACTGTAGCACAAAATCTAATGTAGTCGTAAAGTGCCGTCTCGGATAAGCCTGCGCAGACTGCGCAGGCTGATCCGAGACGACACTTTACGCAAATGTCCGAATGCCCCTTTTCGCATGTTGCAGGCCATATTGCAATAACCTGAGAGACCTTGAAGTATATGCAGGTGGATGGAAGGGTTTGCACTCGGCATCAAAGTGACATACTTTCTATCACCCTTGGTCCGGGAAAAAATGTATTTCTGCTGTATCATTAGGAATCTGGCTTCAATGAACCTCACATTCATAGGAAAATTAATAAAGGGTTGAAAGAAATTCTCCTATTTTTTATGTTTGACCGTGGAACAGAAAAATCCGGGTTCAACCGTTACACTCACCTTCATATAGCCCGATTTATGGTTTCCTGAAGTTCAACCGAATGTCCCCTGAATATTTTTCTTTTCACAAGTTAGTGTTGTGATTCATGAGATAAGCAGTTTTGTTAACTTTTATCATTTACTTTCAGAGAGCCACGAGAAGAGGATGAAAAAATTCCGACAAAGGGCCAAGTATCTTCATGAAGATTCCTGGATGTATCCTTCCCTTGATGAACTCATTGGACTGAAGTGAAATTTTTGAGGGTGTGTTACCCGTAACACATTACCATACATATGCAGAGAACTTTTTGTCTTGCCATAGAGAGCTTTTGAAAACCATCTGATTGATAAAGAAATTACTAGTGATGGTTTCAACAATCTCCTTTCATCAGAATGTTTTCAAAGGTGTTCCTCCATGAACCTTTTATAAAACAGTCCTATGTTTTACCGACTCTGAAGAGAAAAGTTTTTTAAAACATTGTGACAAAAGAAGGAATTACTCTCCACAAGCAATATCTCCTTTAGTGAGAATATTTCACATGTATTCCTGCATTAATCTTTTACCACATAACCCCGACTTATTACTACCCTGAGGAAGAAGGCTTTTGAAAACATAGTGGAAAAAGGAGAAAATGCTGGTAACCAGCATTTTCTCCTTTTCCCACTATGGTTTCCAACCTATCATTATCAAGGGCGAATCCATTCATTGCTGCCATGTTTGAATTTTTGTCTGCAAATGCTATCGATTTGGACCAGTGAGGTATTTTGTTACCTGGTAAAGAGTTAACCCTTTATCACACAGTCCCGAGTTTTAACAACTCTGAGAAAGAAAGCTTTTGAAAACATTGTGGGAAAAGGAGAAAATGCTGGTTACCAGCATTTTCTCCTTTCCCCATGATGTTTTCTGGCCTTTCAAAGAAAATTTTCGTCATTTGCGCTACATAGACTAGTCCAAATTGAAAGAATTTGCAGACGACAATATGAATGTGACTCTAAAATTGAAAGTTGATTTGGGAAGGGTAGAAAACATAGTGGGAAAAGGGGAAAATGCTGGTTACCAGCATTTTCTTCTTTTCCACAATGATTTCCCAAGCTTTTTACCTCAGGGATGATAAAACTTTGGATTGTGTGGTAAAGGGTTAAACAAGGGTAGGTAGCTTAGCATTTGATTAGTCTCAGTTTCACGTTTCTTTTGTTGCGTACATGTATATAGGCCACGTCGTCATTTATATGATGATTTCTCTGAATTAACGTCAAATGGTTTGTGTTCTTCTTAATCTTTGTTGTAAATAAGGATAGTTGATATTGTCACAATATTTTTAATTATTTTGTTTAATCTGCATGTAAATAAAAATGGTCTAACTGAATGAAAAAGTCATTTTATTTCATTTAAGTGACCATCAGTAGGGAGATGGAAGTCAACATCATGCAGCTTAGGCTGAATTAAAAGGTAATAATTTACAACATACATGTATCTTTACATTTTGGGTAAGTTTTAGTTTCTCTTGTATTCCAGCATTACAACCACTTGGAAATAGATACTTTGGTTGAAATTTGGTTAATCTCACAATCCTGAAGTTAACGACCCAGAAGAGGCCCACCGAAAACATTGTGGGAAAAGAAGAAAATGCTGGTAACCAGCACTTTCTCCTTTTCCCACAATGTTTTCTACCCTATCAAAGCCTAAAAATCAACATTTGTGCTACATTTATTTTGTTGTCTGCCGGTACTTTCAATTTGGTCAAGCCCAAAGTTTGACTCCACAATGCAGTAGTCTTTTTTTTTTTTAACATACAAATGTACACGTGCATAATGAGGAAGTGTGTGGTTGTATGTTGATTGACATCAAGAAGGAACTGTTAAAAGTGATGATGACCAAACAGAAGATGTGTTCAAACTCCAGATATTAGCTCGACTGTTTTCGAAGAAAACGTTAAGGTATTATCGTAGCCCTGGCGTCGTCGTCATGCAAAAACTTTGACATTTTATAATATCTGAAGATATTTACTTCAAACTTGTTAACTATCAAAAGCGGAACCCTATAATAGGAGCAGGCAACCATCAAAACATTTTGACATAGTTATGCCCCATTCTCGACATGTAATTTTTCAGAAACTGCACTTTATAGTGTCTCTGGTATTTCTCAAGATTTTTACTTCAAACTCGGACAGGTTATTGACCAGATCAAAAGGGGAACCCATACATCAAAGGCAGAAAGCCATCAAGGTATTTTTGACACAGTTATCCCCTTTTTCGACTGAAAATTTTCTCTGAAAATAAAGCAATTGCAGCCGAGCATTGGCACTTGCATGCGGCGCTCTTGTTCTTTCTATTAGATTGTATAGAATAGTGTTGAAAGCGGCGTAAAACATCACGTCAGTCAACTGTCATGACAGATGTAAGAAAAAACGTCAAAATGCTGAATATTGTTAAAAAAAGCAGCTGCTAGAAAAGCTTGTCATGGCATGGTTCGCGTCGTCTGTCCTCCAGCGTTCATTCGCCTACTAGACTCCCTATTGTTCACGTGAAAAAGTTCAAAATGTGGTCTGATTTGGGTCAAATTTACAGCGTTTTCTTTCCTATCATAAAGATCTTCAAATTGCTTTGAAATTGGAGAAAATAAAACAACAAGAGAAAAGTAGCAAGAACGCGTCCGTGTTTATTCGCCTGAATCATTTTATGTGGAACTAGATTGGCATTTAATACAGTTTAAAGAATTATGGCATCAACAGAAATTTCTAGACACGAGCAATTTCTTCACTTGCCACGAACGACGTTTTGAAAGAGGTGTTGCTACAAGACAAAAAACCGTGTGACGATGATGGGTCTTTTTTTTTTTAAAGAAAGACACTATCTGTATGATTATCTTTATATAATGTACAACTCAAAAATAATGTCAAGATACGTTTAAAACCTATCGAATAAAAAAAGATTTATTACCTGTTAACCCTTTACCACACAATGACGACTTTTAACACCCTTGAAAGAGAAGGCTTTTGAAAACATTGTGGGAAAAGGAGAAAATGCTGGTTACCAGCATTTTCTCCTTTTCCCACAATGTTTTCTACCCGATCAAAGAAAACTCATTTTATATGAGCCACCTTGAAACTGTAATCAGCAAATGCTTTCAATTCCGACAGGTCTAAAATCTTGTCGTGTGGTAAAGGGTTAAAGAGCAGCAATATAAGACTCAATAAAATAAAAAGAGAAAAAAATTGTAAATCTCAATTGAAGAGTTGATCTACCATGATTCATGTCAATAGTCACTACCTTTTACTGATAAAAGGACAGATATGAGCACGTGATCTGTCACTGTGGCATGACTAAGGTTCTGCTGAAAGAAGCGTAAAATACCATCCCTGTTACTCATGATTTATACAGGTTTTATCAATTGTTGTTTGTGCGTTTATGAGCTGTTGTAGCATGAGGCAGCCCACTCCCCGAACCATTCGACAAACTTCGGATGACCCGTTGATCAATTAAAGACGTTTCGTCGGGTTGTCATTGCGCAACATTTCCGCGCATTTTCTGTTTCCTTGCGCGTAATTTTGTTCGATTGTAGTACTATTATCGGACTGCCGATTTCAGCTACAAGACGTGGAGAAAGTAGTGATAGATACAAGTTTTTTTTTAAAGATCAATGTATGAAAGTGTAAACCGTTCCGAAACAGCGGACACGGAACAGGTACATTTTTCGGACATCACTTATCCGGATAGTAAGTTTAGTGTGAGAAAAAAGAAAACTACACGCAATTCTCCTTTTCAATGTTTTCAAAGTCTCTTTCCTGGATATTGATATAAATCGGGATCGCTTGGTTCATTTTGCTATAAGATTCATCTGTAATTTATGCCTTCGAGTAATTCCTGGACAGTTCTACTTTTATTGTTGTTCCACCCGTAAAAATGTACTACTTCGCATTAACCCTTTCCTAAATGAATTGAATAGGAACTTCTAAATTGAAAGAAGCTGCAGATGACAAATTTAAAAAAGGTATTAATGCAAGTTGAAATGCCGCTTGTGTAAAAATATTGTGGGGAAAGGCAAAATCGCTTGTTATGAGCAATTACTCTTTTTACCAAAATGTTTTCCAAAGCCGTCCCATTGCATTGTTCAATCGAGTATATATCAGGGAAAGGCAATATTATCTTTATTGTGAAAAAGACGTTAATTTGTGCTGAAAATAATTAATCTTACTTATTAATTTGAATCTTGGGTGATTTGTGTCATTTTCGTTGTTCCAAGGGAGGTAATCGAGTCCTAAAATGAGAAAAGTAGCTAAGCGACCTATCATTTTTTTTTGCATTTTTTGATAAAGGATATACCCATGTGTATATCTGCGAAAAATAAGAAAAAATTTCAGCGCTAGATTTTTTTGGAAGTCAAATAACGTCTTGACTTTCTATAATAAAATGATCTTTTTGGCGGCTATGGATGTTATTGAAACATCGATAGCGGGTCATTAATTTGAAACAAATATTAATTTCTCATCAAGTTGAGAGGATCAATCGATTTCTTATGAATTTAAAACACACAGAACATGATTTGGCTGAAATGATAGACTTTACTCACAAAATTCTGATGTTTGCTGCAATAACTGGGTTTTTGTGTAATTTGAAAGAAGGGTTATGTTCTTTATGGGCTCAGGACTTTTTTGTTCATCTGGTTAGGTCTGATTATCTCTTCATATACTGAAAGAATATACTTTGAAGTGTCTCTGTGTCAAATTTCACAAAATTCTCTGCGCTAGAAATAACTCGCTGAAACGCCTTTAAGCGAGCTGTGACGGGTGTCCCCGAACAGAAGGTCACTATTTAATTTTTCATCTTGAAAACCCGAGTTTTTTTTTTTGTATCACTATTGCCGTACTAGGACACTTGGTCGGAACGTGTAGGCTATTTCATTCGTCGATTTGTATCGCACAAACAAGCTATCAGCATAACAGAAAACATTTTAACTCTTAACCCAACAACCCTGTGTTTTAGCACCCTGATAAAGAAACCTTTGTAACATTGTAGAAAAAAGGAGAAAATCCTGGTAACCAGCATTTTCTCCATTTCCCACAACGTTTTCTACCATTTCAAAGATATTTCCTTGTACTTAGCCATATCTGTCGTTTGCAAATGCTTACAAGTAAAAAAATTCGTTGTTCGGTGAAGAGTAAAACAGATGACTAATCAAAGAGATATAAAGCTCATAATATAAAGCCGCTGCAGAAGATGAACATTTTATAACAGGCCCAGGTTAAATGAAGTGGGTTGATATCTAATTTTATGAAGGTCTTTGTAGCCTTTACCATATTGCAAACCGACACTGGTAGCATGTACTTCCGGCAGAACTGCCATCTTATGCTTTGATCTCGGATTGGTAGGAGATACTTTCTTCTCGCTCTTTTTGCCCCACTTGAGACTAAATTTTAGCTTTCGACCTTTTGCTTCCTGTTTCATGTCAGGCGACAAATTTGGCAACACGTCCTGTTGTTTAGATGTTATTTGGGGTATTTTCTTTCCAAACGCATGTTTCTTCACGTCCGAAGCATCCTTGTCAACATAGGTTGCAATTTGAGCATTATTTTTTTTGGATACGTTTTCAGTATGAGCATTTAAAAGTTTGAATCGTTTTTCTAGCAATTCAACCTTTGATTCACTTCCGTCCAAATTCAAACGAACTCTTTTATTTTCGCTATTGAGCCGTTTTGTTGTTAGCTGTAGCTCTGAATACTTTTCTTTAAGCACTTCCCACTGCCTTTTTTCATGAAGCAGTGCCACTTTTTCTTTCTCCAATTCTCTTTGCCTTTTTCTCAGATTGACAAGCTCTTCCCTGTCTACAGTAACTGTTCCCCCCGTCTTTGTTGAGCTTGTTATTTTTGTTGGAATTTTCCGGAATTTTTCGCTTCTCTGTAGTCTTAACAAGAGGCGAGTTATCTCTGTTTCCATAATTGAAATCTTAGTTTCTGATTCCTTTAACCTTTTAATCTCTTCTCGTAAATGAACAGTCTCCTTTTTTAGCTTTTCTGTTTCTTCTTGTCTCTGTGATTTTGCCGTCTCCATTTCCTTTTTCAGGATTCCAAAGTTTCCTCTCTTCTCGTTTTTGAGGTCTTCTAGTTCACGCTTGACAGTGTGGAGCTCAAGTCGACTCGACTTCATTTCATCCATCGCCTCCTTTTCAGAGCTTTTCATAACTTCATATTTCGTAGATTTTTCATCTAATAAATGTTGTATTTGTTCCAGCTGAGCTTTCATATTGCGAAGCTCAATAGCTTGTGCATCTACTACCTTCTTTTGTGTCTCGTTCTCATGCTGAAGTCGTTTAGCTTCTTGTTGGCAGTACGAAAAAGCATTTTCCTTCTGTTTTAGGGCATCAACTGTTTTAGTAATTTCATTATTGAGTTCAACTATTTTTAATTTATTGATCCGTTTTTCTTGTAACAGCTCATTTTCTAGGACTTGCCTCTCAGCAATGTGATCTTTAAATTTATTATGCATTATTTCATAGTCTGTAGTCAGACTTTGTCCACCCTTTACTTGGACTAACATCTCGTCAATCGTTGTTTGTTTGATTTTAGTTTCATCCTGTAACTGTTTAATTTCAAGTTTCATGTTTGCAATTTCACTTTCAGCAACCACCATTTCAGACTTAAGTTTATCGTTTTCTCGTAGTATTGTGACGGCAATATTTTTTCTCTCTTCTAAATCATTTTCAAGTTCAGCTGTTTTTTCCGAAGCAACTTTCAATTTTTCCTCTGTCTCAGTATGAAAGACATCCAGGGCACTTGAAGCTTTATCCAACGTTTCAACTCTAGCTTTTTGTGTTTTATGCAGCGTTCTAATTTCTTCTTTTAACTTGTGAATTTTATATGTTGCATCTTTGTTGGCTACTTGTAAAGTCACAACCTGCGCTTGAAGACCGAGATATTGTTGTTCTTCTTTTGATTTTATTTCAGGGTCTGGAATTTGAGTTTCGAGATCCGTCACTTTTTCTTTTAATGTTTCTCTGTCGCTCTGAAGAATATCACATCGAAGTTTCAGCTCGTGTCGGTCGTTTTCTAGAAAATCACATTTGTTTTGAAGCTCCACTTCTTTCTTCATCATCTGGGAAATTCGTTCTTCATACTGTTCGCGTTCTTTTATAAACATCAACACTTTCTTATTCAGTTCATCCTGTTCTTCAACTAGTTCGCCGATCTTATCATCTTTTGCTTTAGTTGCGTACTCTGTCTGAAGTTGAGCCTTTTGTGTAAGAAGTTGGTATTTAACCTCTAATTCCTCATAACCTTTCTTGTTATCTTCAGCATCGTCTTCAAGTTGTTTAATGCGTCGCTTGTATGCCATGTTAGCCTCTCGGAAATGCTCTCGTTCTTTATAAACAGTATTATAAGATTCAACTTTATCTGAGTCAGCATCGTCAGGCATGTCAAGCTTAGATCGCAGTATCCGGTTTTCATTGTACAGGATATCAAAACTCCGGAGCATTTCTGCAGACTCCTCTTCAAGTTGTTCGATCCGTCGCTTGTATGCTGTTTCTGCTTCAAGCAAATCATCTCGCTCAGAAACTAGAAGCTGCTGTTCAACATCAATGGCTTTTGGTGTGTCAAGCAAGATGATGTTTTTATTTTTATTTGACTTTCTGTTCATCTTTGTTTTCAGTATTTCCCTCGTTGATGGAATCTGTCAAAAGAGAAAGTTGAGATTCATTTTCTTTTTTACATTTTCTTCATTGAATCCGGAATCTTAAGGAATGAATTTAATGGCAAAATGTATGAAGGAAAAACCGGGTTTCTGGTTAGAGACGCGGCTGAGAATGCCAAGAAGCGTCTTATATTGACAAAATTTTTAACCCGTTCGGCGCCAAAGGTAAATCCGTAAGCGTGAAATATTTAAACTTGCCTTATTTCTACGCATGAAAATATATCCAGCTGAAACTTAACAAAGAAAAATTCATCGTATAGGCTTCATAAACAGACCGTATAGATCCAAGATCAGACTGCACAGAACGTGCAGTCTGACCTTAGCCTGTGCTGTCCGCAAAAGCTCTTACCTTCGTTGGTGCAGAAAGAGTCAAGGTGTTTTTTCGGACAGCATAAACTTAGAATATACTGATAGAAGAACAGGCTAGCCGTGGATCTGCACTCCCAGCTACTTCAAGTGATTCTAAACTGTGACCTAACTAGTCCACGGAGACGCTTGTTTATGTTGAAAAGCAGCCAGTTACTCAGAGTTAGTGTTGCAAGAAGTAGATCTATCCGCGGGTTTTAAAAATAGAAATGGATAAACAGGTGTACTAGCTGCTGCCTAAGTCAATTGAATTGCACGTTCGCATGAAAATGGTGTAAGCACCAAAGCAATAATCCATTCAAAGTCATTGTAGACGTATATCAGTACTATATCAATAGAACAGACGAAAAATCGACGGAAAGAAAGTTTGCCGAAACCAGGTAGATCTATCAAACCCGCAACCACAAGTCAGATACGCTGAGCACTGAGCTACCCGGCCGGATTCATTGTTTTGAAGACAAAGAGGTACGTTTACTCTTGTAATCTGCTTTTAACCCTTTCCCAAACAATCCCTGGTTTTTACGGGTCAGGAATAGAAGCCTTTTGAAAACTTTGTGGGAAAAGGAGAAAATGCTGGTAACCAGCATTTTCTCCTTTTCCCACAATGTTTTCTACCCTATCATACAGAAAAATCATCTTTTTAGCAACTGTTAATTTGTCATCTGCAAAATGCTTTCAATTTGGTCTGGTCCAAAATTTGCCGTTTGGGAAAGGGTTAAGAAGCAGATGAATTTCATTTTCTAATATTAACAGGCTCTAAATAGAACAATTTGGACAAACTGAGTTAGACTGGCGTTCGTAAAAATGAAAAAGAATTCTAACATGACACGTGAATTCGGCTCTATAAACACAGTGCAACGAAAGCGTGGTAAAATCTACGTTATTCTATGTAGAGTGACGTCATTCTATATAGAGTGACGTCATTCTGTATAAAGTAAGTGAGTTATTCAATGGAATATAATCTGAATCCGCGTTACTACTCTAAGTATGAACTTGTTTTCCTTTGATTAAAAGTTGGTCATGTTAGAATCGAAATAATCTTCTTTCTATCGTAGTTTGTCGTTCAATAAACCACGTTGTGAGTTATGAGGCACAATAAATAAACCACTCGGGCTATCGCCCTCGTGGATTATTTATTGTGCCTCGTAACTCACAACGTGGTTTATTGAACGATAAACCAGGATAGAAAGAAGATTATTTCTTAAATGAACCATGCTCTGTGAATAAGTTAAATGAAACTTTCAATCTGATAGAAAACCCCCAGATATTGTTATTTCAATATTACTTTTGGGGAAAACTATCTCCTTATCGGACAGTGTAGATACAAGATAACACTGCACGTTCTGTGTATACTGATCTTGATCTACACTGTCCGCAAAAGGTCCTTGAGTTGCACTTAGCAGCCTACGGGTTAAGATCGTTAGAAATGACACATGCTTGAAATTTCGAATTTAGATAAAACATATGTAAAAGAGCAATTTGTCGTTTTGTCACAATGTATTCAGTGGTGGTCTGTAGCAAGACAAAAAAGTATAAGAGGTAGTGAGTTCAAATGGTTTTCAGAGAAAAAGATAGAGAAAGGGGCACACTTACAGTTTGTTTAAGTCCGCCATGGATATGTCTAATTTCTATTGTTTTGAACTATATTTAGTTGTCTTCGAGTAAACCCTGTACAGTTGAAACTCTGCGTGCTCGGCGCAATGATTGGTAAATAAATCAAGATCAGATTACAAGAAATGTGCATCATGGACTTAGATCTACATCTCCAGCTTACTCAAATTCTTGAAATATACTGCACTGAAGATACACTGTTTAGGCATTTTTCTGGAAAAAAAAAAGGAGAAATTAATTTCAGTTTTATTTTATTTTTCAAGTAGATTTAAGATTGAAGGGAAGGTCGTTACCTTCAAACTTTTCCAATTAGCCCAAAGCATAAAAACAAAAACCAGTTATGTGCAAAAGCTTTCTTTTTAAGCCTGTTTCGAGAAAAGCTTCAGATTCAGATTTAACACTTTACCAAATCCCGATTTTTAACGACATAGGGAAAAAAATGATTTTAAAAACAATGTGGGAAAAGGAGAAAATGCTGGTAACCAGCATTTTCCCCTTTCCCCACAATGTTTTCTACTCTATCAGAGAACTTCATCTCAATTGTAGATCTACTAATATCAAATTCATCCAATTCAAATGTCTTGAATCTGGAACAGTCTAAAGTTTACTGAGTGGGAAAGGATAAATTATTTTGAACGAGAAACGACTACTAAGGAGCTTAAAACTGATTGTAAAAGCGGAAAAGGTTATTTCCTTTCTTGACTTTTAAAGAAAGGCAACAAAGCATGATATTTTTTTAAAATCCGTGACTGTGTTAATGGGTTTTATTTTTTTTTTTTTTTGTTTCATCTATTTATTCTTGTTTTAAGACAAATGGTATAGTTTTAAAAACAGGTTGTTGTATTGAAAATATAACAAAAATATGATGTATGCAATAATGGTCTCGATCTACGTATTTGGTTGCAAGAAGTTTGGCAGTTCACCGATCAATAAGATTACTTTTTTTTTCCCGAGCACTCCTAAGTATTTTATCACTTTCTCAAGTCTGTGATCACAGACAACTTGGTTGAAGACTTGGAAAACAACTCTATATATTCTATAACCCTTATCCTGCTAAAAAGGTAAAATGAAACTTTCAAGCCGATAGTAAAAAGCCAAGATTTTTCTATTTCAAAAATATTTTTAGCGACAGATATCTCCTTACAGGAAAGTGTAGATCAAAGATCAGATTGTTCGTTCTGTGCAGTCTGATCTTGATCTACGCTGTTCGCAAAAGGTCCTTAAGTCTGATTTCGTCAGTTTAAGGCTCTAATTAACCAAGCGCGGTAAAAAAGGCAGTTTTACTTGCCATGATTTCGAAAACATTTTGGCAAAAAGAGAAATTGCTCGTAATAAGCATAGTCACAATGTTTTTAAGAACTGGACTGCAGGAAATTGGAACGAAACGAAATTTTGTTGAAAAAGGCGTAAGCGTACTGGCTCGCAGGAGACGACTCTAATTAGAATTCGAAAACATTTACCCGTGTACAACACAATCCTGAGTATTAACGACCCTGAGAGAGAAGGATTTTGAAAACATTGCCGGAAAATAAGAAAATGCTGGTATCCAGCATTTTCTTCTTTTTCCAAAGTGTTTTCTACCTCATTAAAGACAAAAATAATCATTTCAGCTACATGTATTTTGTCGTCTGCAAATTCTTTCAATTTGATCTTGTCCAAAATATTCTCGGTTGGTAAAGAGTGTGAGAGTCCGGACAAAATTTTATTGAATGGTCACTGCCTTCAGGAGAATAAGATTTGTCATCAGGACAGCCCAATGCTTCTGGCCTACTGGGCAAGGGCTTTGTATCGCTGTCAATCCATCATGTTAAAACATTTCTCTGTCATGGATGAGGGGGCCCTACGTAGCAATGTGTATCACTCACAAACTGGGGAGTGGGGGGGGGCAGGGTTCGAGCCTCACTGGAAACACTGAGTTTTTGGTGGGAGTGACCTTGAGTAAGACACTTCAGAGCCCTAGCCTAGTTCTAATGAAACCCAGGATATACATGAATATGTCGACTGTCGCCATGATATAACTGAACCAGTACCTCGTACAATGTTCTTGCGAAGCCACATAAACATTGTGGGAACACTGGTTAGCGGTGAGACAGGGATAAATCTTGTCGCAATGACTACTATCAATTTTCGGAAAGACATCGCCCGAGCCGATTGGATTCGAACTAGAGATCTCTGGTTTCAAGCCCTGTATGTTACAGAATGAGCCACTGGGCTAGGTGATAATGGCTAATGGCAAGACATGCAGTCTTCTCGTCGATCTTCACTGTAGGCAACTTCATGATTAACTATGATAGACCGGTCTCTGTCATTTGCATCGGAGTTAGAGATTTTTTTTCGGTGAAATATAGAAATTTATTTCATCGAGTGACCATCACCGGTAACATTTTCACAACTGTCTCAGCCGCGAATGAAAATATTACCGGTGATGTGTGTGACGAGATGAAATGAATTTCGATCTTTCACCGAAAAAAAACCCCCAAATGTTCTATATATTTCATGCTTCTAACTCTTTTTTTTTTGGGGGGGGGGGGGGACTTTCATCAGTATCCAGTACAGTTGTTTTCCGTAATTCCCCGTGGCGTACCTCCCCCACATAACAATGCACTACAATATTACGTAAAGTGCGAGAAATGTAGGATAAATGCGCGTAAATTACGTCATATTTCCGTCAGGTTGAATGGGACGCGCTGTTTACCTAGATAACTAGTGCGCGGGAACTACTGTTTCCGCCTTCAATTGAAGAGTTAGAAAATTATTAAATCGGTATTTTTTACCGGTCATAACCATAAAATATCAAACCGTAATCCACCATTATTTCTTGATAAAGTACCCAAAAGCATGATATAATTTATACATATATTTTAGCCGACGGGAAAAAAAAAAGTTGTTTATTATTGTTAGTAATAAAAGAAGTATCATTTTTATTACTATTATCATCATCATTATTGTCATTTGCTTATGTAGGCAACTTGCTGTCTTAGATAAAGCCAGCACGTAGTATATTTTGACTTCGAAATCGGTGCGTTTTGTGTTAAAAATAACATTATATGAAAGTTTCGTTGAACTGAGAATATGGTGAGTTCACAGCTACCTGAAACTTATGAGTTGATGGCCTTCATGCGATGCCCTATAGGCTTACCGTGCAATTTCGGTAAAAAAAAAGTTGATTTTACGGATTCTTAATTATGTGATGACTTGCCTGGTATACAGTATCACGAAGATCCCTAGTTGCGCGAGTATGGTATCTATAAATTAGGTATACAGGTCGAAGTTAAAAAAACAAGAGCCTGTATAACGGGGGCTGAAGCTCACAATCGTCATTCTATACTGAACAATTCTTTGAACGACCCTGAGGAAGCTGCATTTTTTTTCCTTTTCTGACAAATGTTTCTGCCCTTTCCGAGACAAATCCCATCATTTGAGCCGTATTCAACCTGTTGTCTGCAAATCTTTTCAATGGCCCAAACGAAACAGAGGGCAACAAATACATCGAAAAACTAGAAATAAGCCATGCTCCGGCAAAAGGCGGCTTCAGGCATCTCCGTAATGCATTATAAATCTATCAAGTCATCACCTATTTATGGATTCATTAAATTCAATTAGTTTAACATCAGACTGAATCATGAGATAGAATTGTCCTTTGATATGCAAAAAATGAAACAAATAGCAAACAATATCGATCCAAAGTGCGCAGGCTGACCCGGTCGATACCTTTAGCAGATGCATTAAGCCCCCTTTTCACAGAGCATGGCTCAAATTTATATTTTGATGAAAAATAAATCTTTATTATGTATTTGTAAGTTGTCACGTGATATAGGCAACTCGGTTACTCAAGAGTTAGGAAGTTTCACAGAACAATCTCTCAAAATTGGACATCAGTGGATTTCCCTTTTCCAAAATGATTTTGAGTGACTTTTTTATTCGTGATCTGCATTATTTAGTAAAAGCTTAATAAAAACACTGAAAAGGATCAAACCTTGAAGGAGTATGAATTAAGTCTTCCCTTCCGGAACAAGTACACTGAATAGAGATAAAAGAAAGTGTATACAATAATGTGTACCGTTTAAGTATTGCTCTGTGAAAAGGGGGTTAAATGCATCTGCCAAATAGTATCGACCTATGTCAGTCTGCGCAGTCCGCGCAGGCTGACATGAGTCGAAACTTTTTGCTATTGGTCAATTTTCTGCATGTCGATGGACCTGTATACCTCATTATTCAGTCGATTCTACCACGAAATGGATTTTATGGATCTGTAATTATGTTATATCTTGCTTGGTACAATGCATTAAGGAGATGCATTAAACCCCCTTTTGCCAGAGCATGGCTCATTTGAAATTCACCATTATCCGGTCATTTACCATTTCTGTTAAAAGTTACAAGGTCTTTGGTGAAACGGGCCTATGGCCTAACGGTTGGTTGTACTTTGCAGAAGTCGTTACCTCTTGTTCTCAACATTTTAGACGTCAAACATATAAACGTGTTCAGAGAGAGAGAGAGAGAGACTTTTATTTGCGCCTTTGGTTTAATTAATCTGCAAAACCACCTGGGCGACTTCTCTCGCTGGGTTTTGTACATGATCGCATATACAGAATATAGGCTACCGGGAGAAGTCGGCGGGACAAGAATATATTAACGCCTAGACTGTGCTTCAGATGGACAGAAAGTCTAAGCCTAACAGATGGCTAGTTTTGGAATTTGAAATGAGAGAAATAAAGGTAACTACGGGCCTAGAGATCTTTGACGGTATCATATTACATCACAAACATGCAAAACTAAGATACTACCATCTTCGCTAGTCTAACGTTGCTCTGTTGACCATTGGCTGATCGAGTCGAAATTTGTAATCTCCGCAATACGCCGCCTACTGGATTTTGATAGCTATCACCCCTAGAATTACATCATTGAATACCAATCAAACGTCGGGTAACATAACCCTTTCGGCAAAATCCTGACAGGTGTTTTGACAGTCCAGCATCTGGATCTGTGTTCACCAACCATTCTTAAGAACATTCTTTGTCTTATTTTCCAAGTATTTGTAAATGTGAAAGTAACAAAACTTCTGATTGGCTAAACAAAATGGTTTAGCCAATCAGAAGTTGTTTTACTTTCGCGTTTGGAAAATCAGGAGAATAAGACTAAGAATGGGGTTGGACCAAATCCTAAAGTTTTATGAAACTGATTAATTACAGTGAATGTTGAAGTAAATGTTGTTTTTCTATTTCTTCTATATTTGTGATTCCCAGCATATCAGACAATTCTCTCATGCGGTCGCTAACTTTATTTACGTTTTGCTGATGATGGATATGGCAAATGTAACGCCCTGTTTAATTGGTGCTTTTAGAACAGGCTGCAACCGATGACTACACGGATTGTGGGGATTACAAATTTCGACTCGATCAGCCAAGGGTGAATTGAGCAACGTAGTTATCGCCACCCTTGGCTAGCGAAGATTGGATATTACAGAAAAGTCATATAAAACAAACGGACTTATAATGCCCACGGTTCCGTATATTTTGGTGTTTTGATTTTTAGTACACATTTGGGGTGTGTCTTTTCTGTGCATGGACTCTGTCTCTTTATCCCACACAGATCGCATACTGTCAACAAAAAATGATTGATATTCAGATGATGGATTTTGTTTTTCATTCATGACTTGCCATCTTTAACTTTCTGTAACTTCATATCGTCCGTTTCATTCTTTCCACTGGATGGTTTAGACTTACGCTTGTCTATGTTATGCTGTGCACCTTTGTATCCTTCAATCATACGCCCCATGACATTCTGGTTCTTAAACCTACTTCCTATATCATGTTGCTGAGACTGTTCAACTGCAAGTCTTAAACGATTGTTTTCTTCTGTCAAACGTTTGTTCTTTTCATTGGCAAGATTAAGTTTTTCTTTCGTCTCCTCGTTTGTGGTAAGAATTTTGATGTGAGCATCTCTCTCTTGAAGTTGTTGATTCAGAGTTGCTATTTCATTTAAAAGTTCTTTCCGTTCTCTATCACCTGCTTTCAGAGCTACAGCAGCTTTATTGTCCACGTAGAAGGCTACTTGTGTGGCTGGTGGCGTTTTCTTTTTCTCTTTCTGGGTTATCGTCGTTTCTCGTAGCACTTGGCTTAAGTCATCTCTTAACCGCTGGTTCTCAACAAGCAATCTTTTGTTATGATCCGACAAAGATGCAGCGTTATCCACACTTTGACCGATCGATTTTACCTCCATTGCTTTCTTCAGTTTAGCAACTTCAGCCATTAATGAGTCACGTTCGGATCTCAGCTGCTTGTTTTCTTCTTGTTTCTCCAATAGCTGCTTCTTAACTTGTATTGTTTCTTCTTCTTGCTTACTCTTATTCATTTGAGGTTTATCGTTTCCATCGATGCCTTTGTCTGTACTCTTTCGGGTTGAAAGAAGCTTACCATTTCCTAGAAATACAAATGTATATAGAAAAGTTGAGCTACATGTACATCAATGACGTAAAAGGTGTGGTATTTTAAGATTTTCCTCATTATGTCCACATAACCTACAGACATTGATATACATCAAAAAGATGATAGATTATTGACTGCACTTACATGCACAGAATCATTATCTTAGCAGTCAACACTATAAATATACTTTATCTCTTAAAATGCTCAAATACGAGTATGTCTCAAGATTCTCAAAGATATATTTTTTATCCCAAGGTGCTTAAAGACATGCTTTCTATCTCAAACTGCTGAAAGACATACTTAATATCTTACCATGCTCCTAGACATACTTCATATCTGAAATTGTTCATATTCAGTCTTAGCACAGTTATTGCCTTTCACTGCAAAAATAAATTATTTAACGTATTTGGAATAATTGTAGCCTTTAATCCTTATACCGCTAAACCGAACGATGGTTGTATTTGCGACGATTGTAGACCAAGTTCATCCTGCTCATGTACACTTGCGGTCTGATCTTAGTTTGTACCCTTCTTTCACTAAGGTTAAGTCATATAGCTCAAAATGAATATTATTTTTCGACTTATGGAAATCTTCGGTTTTTTTTGAGTCAAATTGAATTCAGCAGGATGTGGTTTGACGTCCCGCAATAAGGCAAAGGTCTACCATAGGTCTTATTACATAGACCTTATGACTACTTTCGATAGGATTATCTCCTTCCTTTTTTCCAACCATTGCTTCTAGGATAGATTTATTATTCTTTGCCAAATAAAGCACTCATTCGTGATTCAAGTTTTCTAAATTTGTTTAGCTAAACCGTTTCTTTGCGAAATCAGTCACTTAATATGCTCGTTTCTTTTCCCGATCAAACATTTACTTCACCCGTTATCAGCCTGTACAGACTGTGCAGGTCGACCTGTGTCGAAATCTTTTGCTATGGGTAAATTTTCTGGATGCCAAAGGACCATTCTGCATGCGACACCTATCTAGTATAATGCTCTACGAAGGTGCATTAAACCACATTTTCAAAGAGCAAAGTTCAAACGACATTTTCATGTATGATCCAGTAGACATCTATATACATGAATATAACTATTGACTCTACTTACGTTTGTGCAAGTCTTTGTATGACAGTCCAAACTTAAGTCCTGAACCGTCCTTATTGATCTCCGGCAATTGTAACAAGGGTTTAATTTTCATCTTATTTTGTACCATGGCCGTATCGTCAACGTTCATCTCATCTTCTCCTGACAATGATGTATCACTTGCTTTTCGGGTGTCTTGTAATTTGACTTTCCTGCTAGATTTTTCTTTGGCCACGGATCCATTGACATAGAATGCTTTAACTTGTTTAGTTTGTGCATTTGTTTTTGCATTCATGAATGTTTCTTTCCAAGGTGAGCTGCTATCTACATGCTTTCTACTTCGTTGGTTTCCTTCATTGAAAGTTGTGATATTGGCACTAGCATCTTTGAATTTTAGCGATGTTTGCTCTAGTTCCTTCATTTTTAAAATAATAGTATCCTTTTTACTTAGTTCAACTTTTAGACCAGCAATTTCATCTGTAAGCCGTTTATTCCGAGCCTGTATATTATTTGCCCTGTCTTTATGCAGATCTATTTCTCTACGGAGTTCTAATTCCTTTTCTTGTAAAGTTTTACGTAGCAGAGTATTTTCTTCAACATATTTTGAATGAAACTTCGCAGTGCTTTTTTCCTGGCCTTTTGCCTTTTCATATGCCGTTTTGTAATCAGTAGCGTTTTCCAAAGTCTCTCGTAAGCGTTTGTTTTCTTCATAAAGTCTTTGGTTGTTGGCCGAAGAATCCTCAAACTTTGCTTTGGTTGTTTCAAGTTCCTTCAATTTTGCTATTGTGTGATCTTTTTTACTACTCTCATCTATCAGTTTCTCGTTTTCTGTCGTCAGTCTCTTGTTGTCTCTCTTTAACCGCTTCAAATTATCACTATCAACATGGTTTTGTTTTAGAATAACTTCTTTTTCGTCTATCAGTTTCTTCAAATTTTCATTTGCCTCAGAGGCCTTATGTAGTTGAGTCTCTAGTAGTTTTATTCTGGTCGTATTTGCTAGAGTGTCTTTTTTATCGCTTTCGGCTTGCTTTTGTTCAACGAGACCAAGGAGGCGCTGATTTTCATCTTCAAGTCTTTTGTTCTGTGCAATTACTTCGTTGAATTTGTTCTTCTTTCTACTCCACTCATCTTGTGCTTCTTCTGCGGCCCTTTTATCTTCCAGCAATCCAACAAGCCTCCTATTCTCATCTCTAAGTTTCTTGATTTCGTTGATAGCATCTTGTTTGATTTCGAGTTCAAGGCGATGTTTTTCTATTTCATTTTCCTCTCTCTGAGCGGCGCGGATTCGGTTTGCAAGATTTTCATCTTTCATTTCCTTCACAACAAAGGCAAGATTTTGCAGTCTCTCATCTGTCTGCGCTTTAGTTCTTTTTTCTGATTCTGACAATCTATTTATCAAATCCTTCAAGTCATTTTCCATATTTTGCATTTTCTCTTCAAAAATTTTCAATCTTGCAACTTCACTCCGTAGATCGTCGCTTTGATCCTTCAGTTGTTTTGTTTCTGCTTCCCGTTCCGATTTCAACTTCTCCATTTGCTTAAGTAGTTTATTTACCTGGTTTTCCCTTTCATTCTTTGTTATTTCCAATTCTTGACGGGCTTTAATGAGTTCTTTTTCATTTAACTTTAATTCCTTAGTCAATTGATTATTTTGCTCTTCCATTGTTTTTGTGGTCGCCGATGTCTCGCCTTTTATCTTATCTAAATCAGCCTTTAAGTCGATTACAGATTTCGCTTGTCTCTCATTAGCTTTAACCAATCGTATATTTTCACTCTTAAGTTCATTCTTTTCTTTTTGTAGCATGTCGAGGCGAACTTTGTGCTCTGCCAATGCTGTATTCATAAATTCCTGGTTTTTTAGCAGTTCGTCGAGATCCGTTTCCATTTTGGACTTTTCTTTGTCTAGATCCTTGGTCAATTCATCTATTTCTCGTCTAAGATTTAAATTTTCCCGTTTTTCATGTGCTAGTTCATTGTACACATCTTTATCATTTCTCATGGTTTCCTTCATTTGTTCCATTTCATTGTTTCTTTCTTCAAGTTTCTTTTCTAACAATAGTTTTTCTTCCTTAAGTGTTTCATGAGCTGTATGAAGATCCTCGTGCTTAGGCCGTAGAATATTAAGCTCAGTTTGAACTGCATTTAGTTCACTTTGTAATTCCTCTATCTTGGCAATGTTAGAATTACTAGTGTTTGTAACGGTGTCTTGCAACTGGTCCTTTTGGTGAATTAGTTCGTCTTTATCTTTCAATGCAGCATCAAGTTTTGCCTGTAACTTGTCTAGTGAAGTATCTTTGTCTGACATAAGCAGAAGATTTTTCTCGGTTAGAGCTTTCACCTCATCATTTAACGAAATTATTTTCGAATTTAGTTCCTTAACCTGGTCGTCTTTTTGTCCAAGTTGTCCTGCTAATAATGCTTTTTCCGTCTGCTTGTGAGCCTTAGCGTCAATTTCCATCCGTTTCATTTCTTCTTTCAAGTCTGCTATTTCAACTTCGAGCTTTTTGTTTTTTTCTTTGAACATTTCGAGTTGTCCGTTAAGTGTATGAACTTCTCTCTCAGTCTCCATCTTCCTTCGAATAGATGAGGCAGTTTCACGAGGTTGCCTTTTGACGTCATCTTCTCTCTGAAGTAATTGTTGATTTTCTTTATTTAGCATCTCAAGTCTGGTTTTTATTTCCACGTTTTCTTTCTGGACAACCTGTAAAGTATTGGTCAAATCTTCTATCCTTTTATCTTTCATTAACTCGGCTTCCTTTTGCTGTCTTCTTTTTTCAGGTGGAGTTGCTTTTCCGCTTTCCTGTACAAAGTCAAATAATTTGCGTCTGAATTCATCTCGGTCATTTTCTACAATCTGTACCTTCGTTGTCAGTTCTATATTTTTCTTTTCTAAGTTATGTAATGTCTTTTGCAACTCATCGATTTGCTTCTTCATGGAATTGTTTTCGTCTTTTAGTAGTCTTTCTTCCTCCTCTTGTCTTCTTGTTTTTATTTTTGTTTCATCTTTCCAGCTGTTATCCACATTTTTTCCAAGTGCCATAAAACCTCTTTTAAGTCCTTCATTTTCCTTTTCAAGCATCAGATTTCTCTTGGACATCTCTGCAATTTCTTCCCTAAGTTTGTAGACTTGGTTTTCAAATTCATGACGTTCTTGTCTCAAATCTTCTTTTTCATATCCCATTGTGCGAACGGTTTTCTCGAGATGTTTGACCTTCTTCTCCAACTCTGCAATCTTTTTTATATCGTCCATTCTATCGATCGCATTCAGGCGATCCTCCAAATTTTTTGCTTTATCTCTAAGAACTTTATTTTCTTGGTAGAGTGATTCAAAATTCTGCAGCATTCCGGTTGCTTCTTGTTCTAGTTGAGATATTCTCTTTTTATAGGCTGTTTCTGCTTCTCTAAGAATCTGTCTATCATTGTAAACTCTCTGAAATGACTCAATATTATTATCTTCACCCTTGTCAATTTTATCTCGAAGAGAGTTATTTTCTTTGTACAGAGCTTCATAATCAAGAAGAATTTGAGTATTATCAGCTTCAAGCTTCTGTATACGACGCCTGTATGCAGCTTCGGTTTCTAACAGCGCATCCCGTTCAGCAATAATACTTTCATATGGCTTAGTAGATGTAATTACGACACCACCCACTGATGTGTGCATGATCTCTCGTTCACCCTCGGATTCCGTAGAAAATCGTACTCTGTGATTTTTCGGGCCTTGTTGCTGCTCTGCTGGAAATACTCCTCCTTTAAGAATTGATTTCTTGCCATCGTTTTTCTGTTTCTTGAACGTATTGAAGGTTCGGCCTTGAAATATATTACCGCCAGGCCTTTTCGGGTCGTACTTATAAACTTGGTCGGATTGAAATAAATCGGGTTCCTTTTCGAATTCATCTCCATCATCTGTTTCGAATGCAGGCCCGACCGTATAGTTCGGTGCCCTTGATGATAACCAAGTCCGTGAAGGAATTGTGGTACCAGCTGTGCTCATGGCAGTACTTTGTTGGTCATTTGTGCTTTAAGCCTTGATCCATACTGTTGGAATGATAAATAACAGTTCGAATTTTTATGCGTCATGCTCTATGTAAAGGGGGTTTAATGCATTGGCATAAAAATATCAATCTGGGTCAGTCCGCGCAGGCTGACCTGGGTCGGAACTTTTTACCATCAGTGAATTTTCTGTATGTCAAAGGCCCAATCTACCTCATGATTCAGTCATTTGATAGACAGAATAGAAATTATGGATCCAGAGTTATGGGACGGCTTGCATGGTATAACGCATCACGAATATGCATTTAACCTCTTTTTTCCTCAGGGCATGACTCATATATGGCTTGCAACACGCGAAAAGGGGCATTCGGACATCTGCGTAAAGTGTCATCTCGGATCAGCCTGCCCAGTCCGCGCAGGCTAATCCGAAACGACACTTTCCGTTTTTATGCAATTTTCTGTTTTGCGCAAGTCTACTGTAGCACAAAATCTAATGTAGTCGTAAAGTGCCGTCTCGGATTAGCCTGCGCGGACTGCGCAGGCTGATCCGAGATGACACTCTACGCAAATGTCCGAATACCCCTTTTCGCGTGTTGCAAGCCAATTATATCTTGTAAGAAAAATTATGATATCAATATGACAGAGTAAATCTTTACCCAACATCGACAACGACTGGGTCTAATTTAGATATCTAAAGAAAATCAAGCCTTTCTGACCATACAGACCTGAATACAACGAGAAAACTTTCAAAAAATGACAGTAACTGCAAGAAATGTTTTATCCCTAACTTTACCATGAGTTTATTTTGCAGATAGTGCCGACCAAGATCAGAACACACATAGTATCTTGCAGCCTGATCGTGATCTACACATCTTCGCCTCTCTGTTAAATGTTTCAGTTTCAAAGTGTTTATTACACGTCAATATAATTGAAGAAGTGTGTGTGTGTGTGTGTGTGTGTGTGTGTGTGGGTGGGTGGGTGAGTGAGTGGGTGTGTGTGTGTGAGAATGACTGACATAAATTCTTTGATTAATGATTAATTCTTTGTCGGCTAGGCTGGACACTTGAAAATCACTTGCACTGACAAGACCGTGCCGTGACAGTGAGTGTGAAATCGCAACATCTTACTTATTTACTACTGGCTTCAAATTTTCCTTTAATCGATTTTGCAGTTCAAAGATTTACACATTAAAAACATTTACTTCTGTGCGTTTTTACATCGTAAAATATCATTTTGACTTCAACTTACCTTTCATTATAGATCCAAACACGAAAGAACAATTCAGTATTTCAAAGTTTACGATTTCAATCTATTAAGGTTGCCATGTCTATTATCTGGTTTATACATATATCCTATTCCACCACAGTTCTTAAGTACAGTACAGAATACGAGTAGTCGTGTCTCACATTTAGCCCTCTCAGTGCCACAGCCGAAAAAGGGTTTTTGCAGACCACATAGATCGAGATCAGACTGCACAGAACGTGCAGTCTTTTCTTCGATCTTTACCATCCGCTTGTCTGGTCAAGCATATATGATTTAAAAAGAATCTTTCTGGGCTTCACTGGACTGTATTTTCAGCCGTGGACATAGGTCGAGTTTATGTATTTTACACTGAAAGAGTTCGGTTCGTGATATGGAACAGTAACCTTATTATTTACTATTATTGAGTTCGCTTCCATTTCTTTTTCAATCCAGTACTACCGGTATTATTTGGCAATATTGAAATGACACAAAATAATTTACATGTCCATGTATATCATCTTCGTTGTTCCCGTCTAATGTAACGTGGTTGCAGTCAATGTTTCGAAATAAGGTCATTGAGTATGCTAATATCTCAGTTTAATTTTGTAATTTGAACTGTTATTTTCACCAATTGTGCTTATGTATGGGTTAACCGTGACACAGTGGCCAAAGCATAATTTGAAACCAGAAGATCCTGGTTCGATCCACACTGGAGGCGTTTTCAAATGGAAGTGCCCTAATGCAATGTACCGTAGAGTCCAAGCCTAGTGCTTGTGCAATCCAGGAAGACAAGACTAGGCTTTTGTTTTATCAGAAAAACACTCAAATGCTGCGTAAAACACCTTTGAGTACTAAAAAAAAACTTCGACTTTTTTCCGTATTGCAGTGACCACTTTCAACAAGATCGTTGCTGTAGCAGGAAATGCTCGCTTTAACCATGTCTCCTTCGGGCACCATTGCACGTGGCAGCGGGATTAAAATATGTGGGCTATGCTCGATGAAAAGGGGGCTTAATGCAATATCAAAAAGTATCGCGGACTGTGCAGGCTTACATGGGTCGAAACTTTTTTGCTATTGTTCAATTTTCTGCAAGTCCAAGGACCAGTTTACCCTTCGATTCAGTCAGTTGTTAGACAAATGCACTTTATGGATCCATGATCATGTAAATGAATTGCTCGGTACCATGCATCACGGAGATTCAGCAAGTCCATTTTTGCCAGATCACTGCTGATGTAAATGTTTGGGGTTTAAAATTTCAGGGGGGATTAGTCGATTTAACTTTTTCAAAAGAATTGACTTCGTTTACCCTGTTTGCAAATTCAAACAGTGTTAGAGACTCAAAGCTAACAAAATATTAAACGAAAAAGATAATTCTAACGAAACGATAGAACTGAATTGTCACCAAATGTTACACATTAACAAGGGTTTGAAACCTTGACCACGTGTAATTATTTTCGGCCATATTTATTTCAGCCATGCCCTGCGAAAAAAAAGGCTTAAAGCAATTGCAAAAAGTATTGACTCAGGTCAGCCTGCGCAGTCCGCGCAGGCTGACCTGAGTCAATACTTTTTGCTCTTGGTAAATTTTCTGCATGTCAAAGGACCGGTCGGTTGTTATACAAAATGGGGTTGCTATGCATTATTTATTATATAGAGAATAGATGGTTGGTGTCTTGGATGGGTTAAGTTTATCGGGCAAGGCGGAGGAATTTATCTGGTGAGCCGAAGGCGAACCGGATAAATTTCGGAGCCGAGCCCGATAAACTTAACCCATCCAAGACACCAACCATCTATTCTATTTATCCTGTCACTCACTGTAACGGAACAAAACAAAACAAACAAACGGAAAAAAAACATTGATAAAGACCGTACCTTCAATAAATTTCCGGAGCCGAGCCTGATCGACTTTCTTAATCCAAGACACCAACCATCTATTTTATTTATCCTTTTTCTGAATTATAATCCAAAAATCCGACTAAATTGAACATTTCGCTCGAAATAAGGCACATATTGACATCTTTCTCACTAGATCTATGAGAAATTTGAAATGAAGAACCGTGTTTACATAACCCTCTGGATATGCAGCTGTAATAATGACGTCATGAATGATATTGGCTACGTCATAATTATCAAACGTGACGTATCTCCGCAGAAAAATATTGTGGCGGAGAAGACAATGTGTTTTAACATAACAGACTATTAATTAAACGAGCAAAAGTATTCGCTAGCGATTGATTCATTCATTACGGCAGTAAGACGCTTGGTTGAAAATAGTCCCAGTCAGCAGGTGCGCACTTAGCGGTCATGTGACCAACTGACGGATAACAAAAAAAATATACGGCACCCTGTTATCCGTCAGGTAAACCCGGAAGTGACAGGATAAAACGTGATGACGTGCTTGGTATAATGCATCACGGAGTCACATTAAACCCGCTTTTTCCAGAACATGGTTCACTTCATTTTGATCAAACTCAAATTCTGTTTTTAGGATAGCACATTGTCTTTTATAAAGTGTATGATCTAGCGTGTCTTTCAAATTTTCATTGGTCAGGTTGAGTTCAAGGACACTTTCGTTTTATTTCATGCTTTCCGGTAGGTTATCGAAAAATATCGGTGAAACATTTTTCGATATTCCATGGTTACGACCAGTGAAAATACCGATTTTTATATTCTAACTCTTCAATTGAAGGCGGAAACAGTTGTTCCCGCGCACTAGTTACCTAGGTAAAATGCGCGTGCCTCACAACCAGGTGGAAATATGACGTAATTTACCTTACATTTCTCGCGCTTGACGTAATATTGTAATGCGTTGCTATGCGGAGGGTACGCCACGGGGAATAACCGAAAAGAACTGTACTGGATTTTGATTAAGTTCCCCCCAGTAAGGGTTAAAAGCATGAAATAAATAGAATGTTTGTTTTTTAAGGTGAAAGATCGAAATTTATTTCACCTCGTGAACATCATCTGTAATATTTTCCCGATGATGTTCACTCGATGAAATAAATTTCGATCTTTCACCGTAAAAAACAAATATCCTCTATTTCCCCGATGGCGATTTTATTTTGCCTACAACCCAACTCGCAACTTGACACCCTGACCATTTAATCACAATCGTAAGTTTCAACTTCTCCGAAGTAGAAGGCTTATGACAACATTGCAGGGCATAAGGAGAAGATGCTGGTGACCAGCATTTTCTCCTTTTCCCACAACGTTTTGCATCACATATACGTAGCTTTTTATGCACCTACACGGTACATTTCTTTGCTGGAAGTACACCGTTCACTCGTTTTAGAATTGTAAGGTTCCTCTTAAAAAAAAACATAAGTCACAATTTTCAATCGATATCTAAGAATATTTACATGTGCGTATGTTCTTCGTACAGCCTTCACTGGTGGCGTTACAGTCACACAGATATTCATCGGACGAGGACACACCCGATTGGAGGTGGATTCTGTACCAAGTACCATTGAAAGAATGATCAGGAAAGTACCTATTTATTTTCCATCTAATTCTGTACAGAAAATATCACAAGCTCGCCAAAATCAACCGTACAAAGTTGAATACTTAACTCATCAATTTTTCAGTGACTACAGTACTTTGAAATATTATAATTCTATCAGAACAGGTAGAAGGGCAGGCGATCCTCTAGTCACAGATATCAGAGTGTTAAAGTATTGCCCAGATGGGACAATGCAGTTTAAAATAAATTTTGAGGAAGGTATTCAAGAGCTGCCTAACCCTCGGAATTTCAGGCAACCACAAGCTAGTGATGCTGTTGATCCACTGTATGCTAATGCACTGCAGATTGGAAAAAAAAGTCAAAGTTCGAGGACCCTCAAAAACTCAAGAACTGTATACTGAGAGATTAAAATAGTATCTATGATTCATTACCTCACACATAATTGCCAATTACTAATTTTGTTAAATTGAAATTGCTATTTGCAACAATAGTTTGTAACAGAGTATGAAAAATCTAAGCAGGTTGCTAAGAAGGATGAAAATCAAAGTCAAACTATGTTCAAAACGTCCACCCACCGTATTTTCATACAGAAAAAGGCAAGAGTGTAAAACATTTTCTAGTCTATAACAAATATCAGACAAAGTAAAACAAGCACATTTTGAGGGCTACAATTACTGCAAACCCTAAGTATACTTGTATGCGTCCTGGAACTTTAAAATGCTACACAGAGTTTCTACCTTCAATCAGCACTACATAAATGCATGTACG
Source organism: Hippopus hippopus (assembly GCA_946811185.2). NCBI lineage: Eukaryota > Metazoa > Mollusca > Bivalvia > Cardiida > Cardiidae > Hippopus > Hippopus hippopus. Next base: position 14,961,612 of record OX328096.1, read on the forward strand.
TGTCCTGAAAATTTATAATACTTTATACAATTTCTCAATTCGCATCAGTTGAACATTACGCTAGGTTAGATCTTGCCCTAAATTAATAACCAATACTTATCACAAAGTCGAAATGATTTATTTCATCAGCTTGAAATTTGTAATATTTGTGATATTGCGTAGCCCCATTCATACTTTTTCATTTAGCCCCATTCTTTACTTTCAGAATTCGCAAATTAGCCTCAATGTAATGCGGCCTCGAACACTGCTCTTATTTAAAGGTATTTTCGACGACGTTTCTCTGTTTGCGTTTTATGTTTTGCTGATTAGTCGGATGCTATGTAATTGAATTATTAAGCTAGACTTACCTTCGTAGAAGTAAGGCGAAGGTTGATCATAATTTCATCCGACACAAAACTCCCTTAGGGCTCACACAGATACCAGCAGATTCTTTTTGTTGAATTCTGAAGTTATTAACTCTGTTAACTCATTCCAAAACATGTTTTATTTTTACGGATGAGCTGTAATAAAATTTTAAAAACATTGTTGGGAAAAGGAAATGTTGCTCATAGTAAACCACTTCTCCTTTCCCCACAACGTTTTCCTATTGTCTCCATAGAATAATGCACCATGCCCCACATGTTCATTTTCCCAGCAAATGGGTTCTTCAGTTGACAGATGTTCAAGTAATTGTCTCGTAAAGCGTTAACCGTTTAACCCTTATCCTGCTAAATAAATAAACTTTCAAGCCGATAGTAAAAACCCAAATAATGCTTCTTCAAACTCATTTTTTGGCGATAAATGTATCCTTATCAGACAGTGTAGATCCAAGATCAGACAGCACGTTCTGTGCAGTCTGATCTTGATCTACATTGTCTTCAGAAGGTCAGTGGGTCGCGCTTAGCAGCTAAAGGGTTAGGAGATTTTGTATCATTCCAGGTAGGAATACCTAACAAAAAGTATTCTCTTCGCCTGTTTAAACAAGTGAAATAAGCAAAAATACAGGAGTTATATACAGCTTAAAGGCACAGTAAAGGCCAAAATATCGAAACAGGTGTCATAATACATTCAAATTTAAATAATAACATTTAAAAACATGAAAGATATTGTGGAGATGACAGTCTGTTATCGTGTGGTCGTGCAAAAAAGTAAGGAAAAAACACAGCTACCTGGCAGGTTTTAACTTAGTTTCGAAATTAATGTCTTTGTCAGCAACTAACACTTGGACCGACCGCACAATGACAAATTGTCATCTTCACAATAATTTCTATACTTTTAAAAGGTATGATATAAATTCAAATGCATTTAAACACCCGCTTTGTTTACTTTTGGGCTTTATTAATTAATTAATACATTAACATTCATATTGTCCTTACTATATTCACATTCATGAATATATTATTATTGTACCTGGAACAATGCCCGTTATCACTGATGTTTGTTTAAAACTGCTAATATATTTTTATTCTCATCACAGCAATGTTCATTAATGTATTGCCTGGGTTTCTCCAGTACTAAGCTGGGGCTCTGAAATACCTTGCCCTAGAAATCCCATATGTAACCAGCGCCTACAGCGGGATTTGGATTCAAGACCCCTGGTTTAACCAACACCTTAATTACCGTGGCACGGAGGACCTCGAGTGATGCTGGTCGTTTGCTCATTGCCATGTCCGTCATCGTACTTTGTGAGAGGTTTATTTGGTCTTCTTGTGTGATTTGAAGAAAATGTTAACCATTGAAACACAATTGAAAATAATAAGATTTTATTGTAAAAATACTTGTAATAGTAAAACAGAAATATTTTTGTGAACTAAAACATTCTCTATCACGTATCTCCATTTTTGTTGCAAAAATGAAAAAGAAACTCTCGTAAGTTTAGTGCTGTCCAAATTCCCAACTGAAACGGCAATATAGCTTTATACTGTCCACTATCAGACATGTTTATACATTTGTGCCCGAAATTCAAACATTCTAACAAATAGTAAAAAAAAAAGCATTTTCTATTTTGCTTTCATGAAAAAAAACATGGAAATGAGTTACAAGCTTTTTTTCTGACATCAACGATAAACAAGTTTTAGAGTTTAGAGATTCGCAATAGGTTGCCACCCGTAGTGGGCTCCAGACGGCTGTGACTCTATGGTATATCCATGAAAAGGATCCAAGTAGTCGATCTGATCCACCAGCCTTCAGAACCTTCAATAACTGTTTGAGCACAATTCTGACCGAAAGGGTGCCACCCTTTATTAAAGCGTTCCCACCATCTTTCTATGGCTCTTTCATCCAAGTTTGTTATGCGAAATGTTCTATCCGCATGCCTGTCAAGACGTGAACAATCCTCAGTGTAACTATCCACTCTGGTACGTGTCTGGTATCTGGCCACCAACTTATATACGTTCCATCGTTTAGTTCCATAGAGGCATGTCCAAACGAATTGAGCCTAGGCAGCCATACATAGACTGTAACGGTCATGATAAATAATTGTTATAGGCGACCGGTCCACGTTAGTCTCTCCACCAATAGATACTGACTTGGGTTTATATACCAAGCCAAAACAGAAACTACCATCGAACATTTAATATGTACGCATAGAATTTATAGCACATCTTCCGGTTATTTGTTTTAATTGAAGTAAAGAACCATTCTTTTCAGATTTCCCTTTTTTTTTTATGAAAATTTTAAGTCGCCGAAAATTTCGTTCATTTAGACAAATATGAGCGATATGACAAAGGGATCGATAACAAACATGAGACTTGCTTTGATTCTAAGACTGTTAGCTAACAGTAAATGTTTTAATTTTTATTTTGAATGAAGTATAAGCAAGAAAAGGGGTTGTACTTTAAGGAAAGGAGTCAGTATCTCATGTGTCCACCACTGTGTCCAATGCCATCGTGATTTGCCGGTGCATGCTGTTGACGTAACGCTGTAAATACGGCGCAGGCAAACTGTTTCATTTAAATTGTAAGGATACTGCGAAGTCATTAACCGTATTAAATGCATAATTTGTTTGAACACGACCCAAATGTACTCTATAGGGTTCAAGTCGGGGCCATTCGCAGGCATGGCGTAGACTTTGACGTTATTAGCGGTCAAAAACCGTCGAATTGCTGCAGCTTTATGAGGACGAGTGTTATCGTGCATGAAGATGATATTAGAACCATGGCTCTGAATGACAAGAAGAACCTCTGCCTTAAAAACTGTTAATGTAAGTCTAGACATTGATGTTTCCTATGCTGTACATACTTGTTCTAGAACACGACTATCTTGTGCAAATGACGACACCGTGAAACATTAAGGGTATGCAAAACACTGTTGGACAAATAGAACATGCTTTTTACAAGACATATAGCTCTTTCTCCTAAAATATTTTCAAAAGGCTTTCCACTTTTGAGGCGTAAAAAGACGTATTCGTGCCATAACGTGTTATAGATCTGTTTCGTTTTCTGTTGTACAGATTTCCTGTAAACCGAGTGTATGAACTGAAAGACAGGTACCTCACTTTTTACCACTTTGTACAGTGTTCGTCGTCGTGAGGTAGGGCGTCGGTCTCGAATCCAATAGGTCCAAAGTACGTTTTCTGGGAGCGGGTGTCAACATTATAAACAAACATCAGGCGCGAGTACTTACTGGTATAGTTTCCAATCGACAACATTTCAGACTTGTCCAAATTAAAGGCATTTGCAGACGACTTATCAAATGTGACACAAATAATTCGAGTTTGTCTTTGAAAGGGTAGAAAGCAATATGGGAAAAGAATATAATGCTGATTATCAAAGGCATTCCAATGTCGAGACGTAAAAAGACGTCATCGTACGATAATGGGTTATAAATCTGTTTTGTTTCTTTTATATTTTATTTTCCTGTAAACTGAGTGTTTAAAAAGAAATACAGGCACCTAACACTTCTGCAAAACGACAAAATTTTTACTTGTCCAAATCGAAAGCATTTGCAGGAGGCAACATAATTTGTGACACAAATGCTGGACTTTGTCTTTAAAAGGGTAGAGCGTGTTATAGGAACAGAAGAAAATGATAATTATCAGGCTTTTCTACTTTTTCCGAAATGTTTTCAAAAGCCATCTTCCTCATGGTAGTCTAAAACAGGATTGTTTGGTGAAAAGCTAAATAAAGCCATGAATGAAGATTCTGTCTTCTAGCCACATTGTCAACCAAAAAGGAAGAAAAAGACAATCCATCCTTTAAGTCAGAGAGATTGAGATAGCGAGGAAAGAGAGGGAGAGGAGAGAGTGAGGGCGGAGAGAGAGAGAGAGAGAGAGGAGAGAAGAGAGAGAGAGAGAGTGAAGGGGGAAGAGAGAGAGAAACGGAGGCAGAGAAAGGGGGTGAGACAGAGAGAGACAGAATGAGAGAGAGAGAGAAGGGGGAAGAGAGACAGAAACTGAGGCAGAAAAAGAGAGAGAGAGAGGGAGAGAAAGAGATAGAGAGAGAGGGTAGAGACAGAGAAAGGTAGTGAGAGAGACCGAAACGGAGGCAGAGAAAGGGGAGATAGAGAGAGAGGGGAGGAAGGGAGACAGAAACGGAGGCAGAGAAAGGGGAGATAGAGAGAGAGGGGAGGAAGAGAGACAGAAACGGAGGCAGAGAAAGGGGAGATAGAGAGAGAGGGGAGGAAGAGAGACAGAAACGGAGGCAGAGAAAGGGGGATAGAGAGAGAGAGGGGAGGAAGAGAGACAGAAACGGAGGCAGAGAAAGGCGGTAAGAAAGAGAGAGACAGCGAGAGAGAGAGAGAGAGCCTTAATTAAATTACATGTAGAAAAAAGGACAGATAGTCCCATATTTTCGTTCTTACTTTTTCCTGTGGCGTATCTTACTGTGTCAGTAACAGAGTACCCAGTGGTTGCTATAGACGACAAAATTGTAAACTTGTCCAAGTTGAAAAATTTTGCAGACGACCTATCAAAATGGTTTACATGATTGAAATTGTCTTTGAAATGGTAGAGAACATTGTGCAAAAAGGAGAAAATGCCTGTTTACCAGCATTTTCTCCTCTTCCTACAATGTTTTCAAAAGCCTTCATCCCCAGGGAAGTTAAAACTCGGGTGTGGTGAATGGTGAACTCGATGGTTTCATATTGTAGTCGGTAAATTGGTAGCCTTATTTTGTAGTGTTGGGGCACAGACACTCGACATTTAACAAAATTCGCCATTAATATAAAATCCATTATTAGAATACAGAGACCATCGTTTTTTTAAAAATTCATGTGTGTTTGAACTCAAGGATGGCTTATTATTATTATATTTGAAACATTCACCTTACAGTACAGTGAGTAAATGGTCACGTATTAATATCTAAAGTTACACGCACAATTTCCTGGTTACACAAATACAAGTTTTGGTTCTGCAGTGTTAATGATGCTCCTTCGCGACCAAAGCTTAATCCATATCCTGCTAAATAAATCGCGTGAAATCGAGCCGATAGTAAAAACCGGAATAACGCTATTTCAAACTTTTTTTAAGAAAAATATCTTCCTGTCGGACAGTGTAGATTAAAGATCAGACTGCACGTTCTGTGCAGTCTGATCTTGATCTACACTGTCCGCAAAAGGTCAGTGAATCGCGCTTAGCAGCTTAAGGGCTAAATTCGAAGAAAGGTTTGCCATGGTGGTGGTGGAGGAGGGAGTGAACTAATTTCCCATGCAAAAAGGGGTTGGCCTCTGCCTTTATACTTTACCACACGAGAAAATTTTAGACTCCTCTAAAATCAAAGCATTTGCCGACGACATATGAAACAAGGCTCAGATCAAATAATTTATCTTTTGAAGGGCAAAAAAAAAATGTTTTCGCGGGAGTAATGTTTTCACAATGTTTTAAAAGTCTTCTACGACAAGGTCATTACCACGCTGGAGAGACCTTACGTTCTTGCTCCAGGTCAACGTTACTGCTCCTGTCATTTGAACGTACCCGCTCCAGGTAAAAACATGGCTGCGCCCACAAGATTTTCAAGGTAAGCACAAAATCATCATTTTTTTTTACATGTTAATGAATAGATATGCAGTTGATGATTGTCGCACGGAATGTCTGGGATGTTAGTGCACGTTAATCTGTAGTTCTTTTGGTGGTTAATCGTTTATTGAAGACGTTTAATCCGACAAACTTCCGTCGGCGACTACGATTTCTGGAAAATCGATACTTGGAGTCTCCAGAAACCTTTGTAAAACATATACACTCGATATTCTGAAATGTCTGCCGTGTTAGTTGACCTATATAATGATTATTACTCACAACTATAAACCGAAAAAAAAAATAAATTGCAATTATAGAGCGATATTTTGCCATTTTTGCATTACAACGTAACATGCTCCTAAATTCAATACGACGATCCAGCTCCTGAGTTGAAACACGATAAGCGTAAGTCTTCGTGTTACAGTAAACAATTTTGTCATTTTGGTCAAGATTCTATATTAGTTATCGTGGTCACAGTCATAGGTCCGTCATCGTTGATAATAGCAATAATTATCATTATGAATGACCAACTATATATTCCAAATCAGCTGAACATCTATAGACATCGGTTCAGGAATTAGTTTGAGGCTAAATAGTGAATTCTACAGAAATACAATACACCCCAAAAGAACAGGTGCAGTGTTCCACACTGTGGCCTAGTCACATCTATAGATTACATTTTTATCTTTATTTGGTGTTGTGGTTGGTGAACATATTTTACACAGCCTACTGTAAAACCTGTATGTTTTAACCATTTACCAAATATTTCCTAATATAAAAAAAAAACTGATGTAGAATACTAAGCAAAACATTTGGTTTTTTTTTTTTTCTCACATTGTATTCTATCAGTGAGATAAGTATCTTTCAGTTGAATCACATTTTAAACTGTTTTCTGCAACTTGATCCCTGTCGATATAGATCGGTAGATCGGTTCAAATGTGTAGTTTAATAAATACTTGAATGGCAGTACAATACTACAGCACGTTGAACCTCTTTTTTTTATTAATAGGCCTGATCTTATTGAGCATGTATTCAGGCGATCTCGGGTTCTCTGTTTCTCTCCCCAATTTTATTAAGCTGGCAGAATCAGACACTCATCGTCAAAAAATGGAGAGAGAGAGAGAGTACGAGAGAAAGGGAGAGATAGGGTGGGCGGATTTGTCTGATAGGCCTTTGTCTTCTCAATTTGTTTCCGAAAGTAACGATCTTAAGGTGTTTGTAACAATTTTATATACACAGTTGGTGATTTTTCTTTTTTTATGAAAGTGGTCAATGCTGAATACATATTTCATTCAAATATTAGATTCAAATTTTATCTGAAAATAAAACATACGTGAATGTGTAAGTGAGTGTTTTAAACGAACGAAGTATTAACCCTTTGGGTGTCAAAAAAAAGTCGTCTACAACATGATTTCTTTCAATATGAAAATACTTTTAAAAAATCTGCCGTAGATAATCACATTAATTCGTTCTTTTTCCCTTATGTATGCATAGTAACACTACAGGCAAATAGTGAAATGTCATGATCGGGCACCGCCAGCTTCGGTAGCAGTTGATCCGGGACTGCATTATTTGCCTATGTCGTTTTCTGGTGCCAAAAGATTTAAGGATTTACCGAATCTGTTTTTGTACAAAAAATCAAAAACTATGCAACTATATAACGTTAGTGTATTTCACTAAAAAAAGCAAGTCTAGTTAATTTGAAACAAATTCGTCATTCGTCATCCGTAAGCTACTTTAATGTTTAAATAGGGTCTACTGTTTTGCAAAGGTGTGAAAAGATCTTTACATATCTTAGTATTAGATATAACTAGATGCTTTTAGGTGTGCAGTTGACAAGGCATATGGTCGGTTGTTCGTTGATGATCATTATTATTAATTTACATTAACGAAGAGGAGTCTTGTAATGACGATATCGAAGATGATAGTTATAATAGTTATGGATCTTGTGCATGATAGTTATGATAGTTATGGATCTTGTGCATGATACAGTCTGTCATCAAGCTCTACATATATATAATGACATTTCATTTCAAAAGCATAAAAAATCAGGACGGGAAACCTGACTCAGACAGACAGACCGAAAGACGGACAGACAGTTATACATACTGATAAAAAAAGACAAATTGTTTGATTAATCTCGCAGACAATCGCTTATAATTTAGGGACTTTGTTTCAACTCAGGAGCTGGATCGTTTTATTGAGTTTTGGAGCATGGAGCATTGCCTATAAAAACTGACAGAAAGTTGCTCTATAATGAACATCGTATACTTTTTGGTTAGAACTGTGGTGAATAAAGCAAAAATGAATCACTTGGCAGAGCACAAATTTCAGAATATCGTGTTTGTATGTTTAACAAAGCTTTTTGCTGACTTCCGCGTGTTGATTATTCGGAAATCATAGTCCCGGACGCAAGTTTGTCGGATTAAACGTCTTCAACAAACAACAAACCACCAAAAGAACAATACAGAAATATGCACTGACATCCCAGACATTCCGTGCGACAACCGTCTACTGCATACCTATTCATCTCATTGTTAAAGAAGCATGTTTTGGTGCTTACCTAGCAAAATTCTAGGGCGCGGCCATGTTTTTACCTGGAGCGGGTAGGTTCAATTGACAGGAGCAGTAAGGTTGACCTGGAGCTAGAACGTAAAGTCTCTCCAGGGTGATTACAGGACGGCATTGTTTGGTAAATGATTGATTGATTGTATGTTTCTTTACGCCGCTTTCAACACCATTTCAGTCATATCACGGCGATAGCTTGCATATTTATGTATTTCCTGTGTTTCACCAGTACTGGGCTAGGGCACTGAGGTGTCTTGCCCAAGGACACTCCCATGAGGGGCCCAGTGGATAAAATGGGGCTCGAACCCGGGGCCTCCAGTTCACGGGTCCCACATTTTACCACTGAACCACGCAGGACCCCATAAAAGGTCGATAATTACAGTATAGATTTTTAGACAGTGATGACCTTTCAGGTCTCTTTTTTTAATGCCAACCGTAACACTGAAATCCGGTGACGGCGAATCACTCCTCTGTTTCAAGAACAAGCGGGCCATCGGCCCTAAAGCAATCACCTGAGTAAAGTCACCTAGAATATATGTCGATAAATCTAAAGAGATCCTAGTTCTGATGATGTAAAAGACACGAGTGTTAGTAACCTACTTTTTGTCCAATATATCATCAAGACAAGTATTCTGACCATGTTCCATGAGTATCTGGCTGAAAATGTGGCCTCTACAGTGCACAAAAGGTTTTTTTAAGATTTAGCCTAGTGTCCGATTTTTCGACCATACATGAACCAATTTCAAACTTGTCCAAGATATCATCATGGCATTCTGACCAAGTTTAATGATTATCAGACTGAAAATATGGCCTATTGAGGTTTTATTTCAGATTTTGCCAAGTGACCTACTTTATGACCCGACGTGACCCAATTTCGAACTTGTCCAGATATCAAAACGAAATATTCTGATAAAGTTTAATGAGTATTAGGCTGAAAATGTGACATCAAGAGTGCACACATGGTTTTTCTAAGATTTGGCCCAGTGATCTTCTTTTTGACCCGAAGTGACCCAATTTCAAACTTGTCCAAGATATCATCAAGACAAATATTCTGACCAAGATTCATGGGTATCAGACTAAAAATGTGGCCTTCAGAGTGCACACAAGGTTTTTCTAAGATTTTGCCCAGTGACCTACTTTTTGACCCTACATCACCAAATTTTGAACTTTTCCAAGTTACATGTATCACCAAAACAAACATTCTGACCAGGTTTCATGAGTATCAGACTGAAAATGTTTTTCAAAGATTTGGCCCGGAGACCTACTCTTAGACCGGAAGTGAACCAATTTTAAACTTGGCCGAGATACCATCAAGATACCACCTTCAATTTATATTTGGAATAATTTAAATGATAGCCTAAAGAATGTCGATTCCTTTTCAACTTTTAAACCTTTAAAAAGGTAATCTCAAGTAGGTTCCCATTACCCGCTGTGTTGAAGGCAATCGTTTTTTTATCAGTTTTCCATGCCCGGATTAGGAATAAATGCAGTGGACTAAATTGTGATTTGTTTCATAACTGCCTTCGTAATTGTCAACTCTGCATGTGCTTGGCAGAGCCGGAAGATGCTGAACACTATTTTTTCAGATGCAATCTTTGTGTTAGACAGAGCAGAGACTACACTTGTTTAATTCTATTCAGTACCTTTATCCGTTAAACTTAAATGATCTACTTTTTGGTAAACCATCCTTAACAGAACGAGAAAATTCGGAATTATTTATCAGTCCAGGAGTATATTCAACAAACTGGCCGATTTACTTGATATTAGTATAATTCGGAACGTTCTGATGTTCCTTTTCTTTATGCTGGAGTAAATGGAAGAAATCTCTCTCTCTCTCTCTCTCTCTCTCTCTCTCTCTCGTACATTGTAATTAGTTGTGTGAACACTTGTATATTTACATTGTAGGGGGAGGGTCGACCTTTAAGTTGTAATAACTTGTGGACCAACCCCATTTCTATGTATATTTGGGGGGAAATAGATATATTTAAACTAAACTACCACCAAGACAAACATTCTGACTAGGTTTCATGAGTATGAGACTGAAAATATGGCCTCTAGAGTACACACAAGGCTTTTCTTAGATTTTTCCAAATGACCTATTTTTGTACCCGACGTGACAAAACATCGAACTTGTCCCAGATACCATCAACACGAACATTCTGAACAGGTGTCATGAGTATCAAACTAAAAATGTGGCCTCTAGAGTGCACACTAAGTTTTTCTAAGATTTGACCTGATGACCTACTTTTTGACCTGAAGTGACCCAATATCAAATTTTCCGAGACATCATCAAGACGAATACTCTGACCAAGATTCATTAGTATCAGGCTGCAAATGTGGCTTCTGGAGTGCACCCGTCTTACCGGTCTTGCTGGAACCACTGGTAATCTCGATCAATCCCTCTACGTCCAGAACTTCCTCAGCACTGCCACATAATGTTCCGTTCTGAGAGAGCGATTCAGGAAAGGCTGATCAGCAGAAAGTGTGACGTAGAATGGGCATCTCATTCACCGGACTTGAACACCCCCCCCCCCCCGATTTTTATCTGTGGGGGTATCTGAAGGACAATGTGTATCAGAACAATCCCCAAATAATTGGTGAACTCAAGGCTGCAATTGCAGGAAAAATCAGGTAAATCCCCAGAGAGGAGTGTGTGCGAGTGATTGACACTTTTGCGCAACAGATGCAAGTCTGTCTCCAACGCAGAGGAGGTCATTTGGAACATATGTTGGAGAGAACATAACTTTTGTGCAAAGCATCCTAGATTACTGAAACTTTTAGGTATAATCACACACAGACAGAGGTTCAAGTGTACAAAATTAGAATAATTTTGCTGTATTTTTGTAGGAGTAATTAAGAAGTTTATCGGTTCTTTTTTCACCCTGTAGAATCAGCTCCAGATATGAATGTGGCCTTGTTTTGCAGCCTTACCATAGCCTAGTTTGTGAAGTCTACAGCGCGGATGAATAAGCAAGAGAAACACTCCAAAACAATCAACAAACACTGTCATTACACCCAAACCACTTTACTAACACCTAAACCGTATGAAAAACGCTTCGATACACGGTTTTTTGGAAACTAGTCATGAAATACTACTATCAATCTTTCGCAAAAAAAGATGTTGTCAACCGTCAGATTAATGGATTTTTAACCTTTAGGCTGCTTAGCGCGACTCAAAGACCTTTTTGCGGACAGTGTAGATCCAAGATTAGACAGCACAGAATGTGCAGTCTGATCTTTGATCTACACTGTCCGATAGGGAGATATCTTTTCCCAAAAGTACCTATCGGCTTAAAAGTTTTATTCCATTTACTTAGCAGGATAAGGGTTAATAAAATGGGCGACTGTAAAACCCAATTTTTACCATCGCCATCTATTAGTATTTCAGTACTTTGATTACAGGATTACAAACAAGCCACGTATCACTCTTAGATTCCTTATACACTCTTGTACACTCCTTACGAGTCAGAAATCATAAATATTCTATCTGATGAAGTATTGGTGGATGGTATCTTTTGTGAATGCGGGTAAACCACAAAACATCAAAATATTTTTACACAGTTATGTCGTCTTTTCGACAAAGAATTTTCAAATAATTTGACATTTTATGATGTCTCTGTCATTACTAAAGATAGTTATTACTTCAAACTTGGACTACTTTTACTAGCAAAACGGGAACCCATACAACAGGGGCAGGTAACCATCAAAATATGACAGTCTTTCGACAGAAAATCAAACAAATGCAACCAAGCGTTTGCTCCCGCATGAGGTGCTCTTGTTAAATAGGATGCAGACCAGTATCAAGAATGCTGGGATAATCCAAATGTTTGCGAGAGTAAACCGTGCGTTGATTTTATTTAGGTGGAACAGATACGCTATCGTAAACATTCTAACGATTTACCAATAGGTAATTAAGATTAATCATTAGTTCTCATGCAGTATTTCATCTTTAACGACTTTGTAACGCTGTAAATAGTCAGTTTTTAAATAATCTCAAAGACTATTTAAAATTTTACGAACCAAATACTGGTCAAAACAACCGAGTTGTAATTGGTTTATATGGTTAGAAACATTAAAAAAAAAAAGAAACCCGTTGCTGTATTTATAGTTTGCCGCCATTGTTGTAGGTTTACCATGATTCTCAAATGTCACGATTGAACGTTCTGGATTTAAAATGAGGTCCTATGTACGTACTGCTTTCTCTCTAATTCAAGACTTATGTACATGTTAACAATAATTATCCTTCGTTTCTCATTTCTAGGTAGACCAAGTGATTTTGCAACTAACCTTATTAATAGAACTGTCGAGTCACATTAAGAGTAATCGAATCATCAGACAGTGGCAAATCTGTTGTATGTTAGCAGGATAGGACTAAATGTTACTGTACATGCTTATTTTAGAACACCCCAAACTATCACAAATGACAAAACCGTGAAACATTTGAAAGCGTAATGTAAATTCATAACGTTACAACTGAATGCAAAACAGAGCTTGCTTTTTACCAGCCATACGTGATAGCTCTTTTTACTATAATGTTTTCATGGGCAATTCCTCTGTGGAGACGTAAAAAGACATTTTCATCCGATGGCCGATCGGATTATAAAACTATTTCATTTCCTGTTTTATCATATGTATATAATAAAACAGAAAATGAAACTGTGTTTTGTACCTGTAAATTTTCCGGCTCAAATATATGCTTCCCACGCGGATAAAATATCATACACATAAACGACAGAAAATATCAGTTAGGTTTTGGCCACCGCTCTCGTTCAGGAATGGAATAGTTGTAGTTTAACATTCCTGATGCAATGATTTTACGTTATGTAAGGTCTATGCGACGTCGAATAATTGCCTGTATCGACAGCAGTGGTGGCCATACAAGATATTGATTGAAAAATTACAAGAACTTTAAGAAAAACCTAACTTTAATGTTACCTTAGTCTTTGAGTACTTTTGCAACTTTGGTTTTAGTACCACCTTCATTTAAACTGCAAAAACCTAACTTAAACTTTCTGTTAGTCAAAATCTGATTAGCCTGGCATTTTCTACAGACTCGGAACTAAAGTATGATACCAAATTTGTTGGTCTTCAGTAAAACATGCGACGAGAAATAAAAGAAAATTAAGTGCACACTTATTTATGGAACTGAGTATACTTTGAGGAAAAAAGCTGACACATTTAGCATTTCTTATAAAAGTACCAAGGAGATTTTGAATGACAATCTTGGAATGTCGCGTGTTTGCGCAAGGTGGGTACCTCGACTATTGACGACAGAGCAAATGGGGTTTAGGGTCGAAATCTGTTAAGAAATTTGAGAACGCATTAGGGTAGAGGGGTCAAACTTTATTGATCGTATTGTAACATGCGATGAAACATAGGTACACTTTAACGAGAATGAAACTAAACAACAAAGCAGTGAACAGAAACATTTAACATCGCCTTCCGCCTTTAAAGCCAATTTTCTAAGTCGGACGGTAAAGTAATGTGCATCATATTTTTCTATACGCCTTTTTTCTTCTAAATCATGTTGTACCTATACATACAACAGCCAATGCTGAGTTTTATTTCCACATTATTCAAAGAAATTTCACAAACAACATACGAGAAAAGCAGCCAGAGGGCCTGCGGAGTAACGTCACTTTACACCAATATAACGCCCTAGCTCACACAGCCACACTTGTACAGAAAACTCTACAAAAGCTAAACACAGAAACACTAGCCAACCCACCCTATAATTCAGTCCTGACCTTTTGTGACCTTTAGATAGTTCATGTTTTGAAAGATTCTCTATGTGGCACGCACTACGAGAGCAGAGAGAAACTAACCCTCACTAGGACCGGGTCCTTGAGAGTAATGTCACGTGACGCGCTCGCGCATGTGTTTCGCGCATGGGAATCAAGAATAAATCAGTGCATAGAATTCGAAGAAGGTTATTTTTAAAAAAAAAAAAAGTAGACATTCAAAGTTGCTTTTTATAAAAAGTATTCAAATACAGGCACTGGTCCACGTTCTTTCTGATCACCCCTTGTACTTGTGTACCAAATTTCAGCTGGTTATGCCTGAAAATAAAGTCACTAGACTGTTTATCGTACTTTCACTTCTTACTCATCTAGGTGTAACACCAATAGTTTTTTGACATATTGAAATTAGAGTGAAATCGACCATCTTTGAAGCTTCACAGATCGCTTAATGGCAAACCTTTTGCTGTTCCGTCTCTTGCTGTCTAAAGTACGTCCTCAGTCCTTCCAAAAAAAAAACATGTCAAGCGATTGCGTTTTTCGCTAAATCCCAACAAACATGGGCACCCTAGAATTTTCCCTTTCAAAAACAGCTGTTCACCGCCATGACTCCAATTTTTTGTTCCTTCAGTGACACAAAATAGTCAACTCAACATACAATAAAAACGCATCTAAGTGGTCGCCCACTGCCTAAATTGGAAGTAAGTCTAAATCATATACCAGTAATTCCTCTTAGCTTCATGAAACAGTGGAACAAAAGTGCTACTGCAAAATTTCACCCTGGTCTACTTTTGACTAATACGACCTGGAAGCAGTCTCGAAGTGGTGCGACACCTGATCAAGTCCTCAGCTGTATCACCTGGCTTGATATGCACCTACACGGTACATTTCTTCGCCGGAAAAATACCGCTTTTCCGTACTTAAAATCATAACACTCCACTTAAAAAAAAAACACTAATCACAATCATATGTGAGAATATTTTTTTTTCGTTGACGAACAGTTTATTTCTAACTCGGTCTATTAATTCTGCTGGCATTTTTCGGCGACAGGTTGCTTATCGCCGTCGCTGTAGGTTGCCGTTGCTAAACGATTTTACATTGGTACTACCATTTTTTAAGATCATGTGACTGGCAGTATTTCAAAATGGAAATCCACTTGATACGGACGAGGTAAGATGTAATTGGTGTCGCACCACCGCGAGACTGCTTCCGGTCCGTAGTAGTCAAAAGTAGTGTTGCACTGTTCTATGGAGCTAAGAGGGCTTAGTGGTATATAATTTAGATTTGCTTCAAATTTAGGCAGTGGGCGACCACTTAGATGTGTTTTTATTGTATATTGAGTGGACTATTTTGTGTCACTGGAGGAAGAAAAAATTGGGGTCATGGGGTTGAACAGGTGTTTTTGAGAGGGAAAATTCTAGGGTGCCCGTTATTGTTGGGATTTAGCGAAAAACGCAATCGGTTGACATGTTGTTTTTAATGCATTTTTTTTGAAGGACTGAGGACGTACTTTAGACAGCAAGAGACGGAAAAGCAAAAGGTTTGCCAATAAGCGATCTGTGAAGCTTCAAAGATGGCCAATTTCGCTCTATTTTCAATATGGCTAAAAACCAGTGGTGTGACACCAATTACAGAATCGGCCAGTTATGACAAGAGCATTGTCAGTGTCAGACTGCACTGAGCGGTGAGATTTTATCGGATACCTGAAAACAAAACAAAACAACCTTAAAACGTTAAAGTATTTTCAAAATACTGGGGTATTCTTATTACTGAAATACCTAATTCATTTTGCTTGACATTCTCAATTGCATTTCCATGTCACGTAGGTCATGTCGGTTAAAACATGTCTGTCCGTCTGTCTGTCTGTCTGTTCATTATCTATATTTTCATTGTATAGGCAAGGCAAAAAAGTAAAGATATACAAACAACCACCACGATTAAATCTGATATACCTAGGCAGATACAAAAACTGTTAGTGTAATTTAAGGGTAATTTTATGTTACTTTTGAAGGCACTTTTTCTTAAATATGAAAGTACTTTCCCTTTGTGTTGAAGTTATTTCTTGGGTAATCTGAGGGTATTTTGGTGTAACTTGAAGAAATTTTCTGTAAGTATAGAAGTTATTTATTTGGGAATTTGCAGGTACTTCTTGTGCAGTTAGAAGGTACTTTTTGCGTTGTTCGGGAATAAGCTAAATTTTGCATAATTTAAAGGCACTTTTTTGCGTAATTTAAAGGTATTTTTATGCAGTTGAAAGCTCTTTCTGTACTTGTTTGTGGTTGTTGCCAATTGACATCCTGTGTATCGCAACTGCTATTGTGCTTTTGCAAACGGAGATCACTATGATCAATCTGCACGCCCGCGCACGTCGATCGTTAAACGATATTTCAGACTGTACTTAACTTATGCTCTCTTTTTAAAAATGAATTAGTGAATCCTAAACAATGGGTAAATCCATTGCTTACATTAACTCGGCATAACAAAGGGTAAATTTATCGCAGACAATTGGACTTCTGTCACGGAAGAATACTCTGCAATTAATCTCCACTGAAAAGTAACACTTTGAACGTCTTAGCCCCAGACAGTGTTTAAAATATTGTCGGAAAAGGAGAAATTGTTTGTAACGAGCAATGTAACGAGCAATTGCTCGTTTTCTCACAATGTTTTCTATTGCACAGAAAAGAATGGATTGTTGGGCTCAGATACTTTTACCTTTGTTCAAATTGTAATCCCCCCTGATAGATCTAAAATTGGCCTGCACGGTATAGGGTTCATTGACTTTCCAACTGTAAGGGCAATGTCGTTTCGAATTCGTTAGTAATTACGGGCAGATATTCAGATATATCTTTGTCTGTGCAATCTGGATCGATAGCTTGAAAGACAAGGTAAACAAAACAGTTTCAGTAAATTCGTTATATTTTCGCATTATGTTCTCTTATAATTGCTTAATTCTGAAAAAAAAGCTATGCGTTTATGGTGTTATATTTCTGCTGACATTACGAAGATATTGCTTATTTTCGGGTTTCAGGGCTGAAGAAGTACTCTAAATAGCTATAAGATATTTTTTCGCGAAACGTTTGCATTATCAATACTTCATGACAGACTTTCTAAATCCTAAACCGTTTCTTCAATCTCGCTTATTATATTGCTTCAAGCTACACAACATAATTATTTCGACATATGAAAATGTTGTCTTTAGAACTGTTACACTAAATTTAAACTCGTATGTACTAATGTATTCGTATCTCAAAAATAAAATGAACCATGCTGTGTTTAATGCGTCTCCGTGATGAATGATGCCAAGCAAGTCTAATTATAATTTATGGGTCCATAAGATCCACTTTGTCCAACAACGGACCGAATCTTGAGGTAGACTGGTCCTTTGAAATGCAGAAAAATTGACCAATAGCAAAAAGTTTCGATCCAGGTCAGCCTGCGCGGACTGCGCAGGCTGACCTGAATCGATACTTTTTGCAGATGCATGAAACCCCCTTTTCGAGAGTGCGGCTCAACTGTGTTTACTCCTGTGTTTTATACAGGATCAAAATGACAACCTCCTATACTAACAGACCACCACCTATAAACACCGTCGTGTCCAGCAGTTTCGATAAAGCGGCTTACAGAACTTATGAAACCGTCAAGTCGGAAAGAGATGCATTGAAGGAATCTGACAAGTATTACAAGAAACGCATAGAAACTTTAGAAGCCGAAAACAGAGATCTGCTGAAGTCTTATCAAGGACTCTATGATGAGAACAAACTCCTGATCACCAAGCTGGAAAATGGACCTGACGCTCAAAGGATTAGAGGGTTCAGAGAAGAGATTAAACGACTTGAAGAGAAGGTGGAGAAGCTTCAATCACAGAATCACCTGTATGAAACTGAACTGCAAGCAACAAAAAAGGAGTACAATACTTCCACTGAAGATAAAAAGCGCGTTCATGAAGCTATGAGAATAGAGAGGCAACTAAATACAGATAAAATGGATAAAATTGAAAAGGAAAATAAAGAACA
The DNA here is from genome assembly GCA_946811185.2 of Hippopus hippopus. Lineage (NCBI taxonomy): Eukaryota > Metazoa > Mollusca > Bivalvia > Cardiida > Cardiidae > Hippopus > Hippopus hippopus. The sequence continues at coordinate 14,979,863 of OX328096.1, forward strand.
TGCGGAACAAAATGAGAAGCTTGATAAACAAATACAAGAATATGAAAGGAGAATCAAGAACTACGAGGAAGAATCGGAAGGTCTTCTGAATCGATATAAGGATATAAAAGCTGAAAATATTAAACTCGAAACAAAATTCAAAAAGCAGAAGAATTTACTAGAGGCCGAGTTAAGAGAAACTAAGCTGAACAACACGGATATGGCCAAAGAAATTATCATGCTCAAATCGAAACTAACAAAACTAGAATCGGAGCATAATTCGATAAAAATTGATCTGGAAGCAACTAGCAAACAGGTCGAATATCAAGCAAAAGAAATAGAAATATTTCAAACAGAAAAATTGAAACTGCAAAGAAATATTACCAGTAGTAATCGCCATAGAGACATAATGGAAAATGAACTTAGAACGTACGAGAGTTTCGTGAAAGATATGAGGAAGAATGGAACAGAAGCGATAGTAGAAGAGAGACAGCACTTTAGGAGACGTGAGGAAAAATTATTGAAACGTGTTGAGGACCTTGAATTACAGCTCGAGGAGCTCTCACATGAGAACAAAAATCTCTCTGATGAAGCGAAATATCACAAAATGAAAATGGAATCAGCCATGCTTGAGAAAGAGGATCTGTTGATGGCAGAAACTTCAATAAAGCGAAGACTACAAGTTTTAGAGCAGGCAAACATCGACCTAGACAAACAAACTCGATTTAAATATCCAAGAAGCCTACCGAGTGGTAGACCAAAGGAAACAAAGGTAGGACACGATTTAACAGAGACGATACAGAAGTTGGAGGAAGAGAATTGGCGGCTAAGAAAGAAAATGAAAAAATATGAAAATGGGGATTCAGAGAATGCAGATCACCAAGAAATTACAAGAAGCTTTTCCAGGAAGCCCAAGGATTTACGCACGACTGTCGGTATTTTGAGGGCCGAAATGCCTTCCCTCACCAACACCACGGACGGTACATCATACATAAAGCGATCAAAAACACCACGTAATCTACCACCACTGTCAAAATATAACTGATTCAATTTAGCCAAAATGTACAGGATACGTAAAGCTTACCATTAAGGAGACATAGGTCTGAATATCAAAAACATTGTTGGAAAATGACTCCAACTAACAACTGTTCCTTTTTGTAACATTGTTTGCAAAAGCGTCTAAAGCAGAATTTTGAATAGTAAAGATTGCTAAGGTTTCCTTGATTCCAGGTATTGTTTTGTTAGTCCTTTATACAGCCAACATTTTTTAATTTGCAATCTATGTCTTTACTTTTTGTTGGGTTTATGACACTGACTGCTGCTTTATAATTGCTCCAAATTCTTTGCTTCCTTTACGCAAGATACACACAACTGTAGCGTAAAATTAAAAGAAGAATGAACGAAATCTATATCTTATAGTCAGTTTTCTACATCCTTACTACCTTGGATCAAAGGCAACTATATACTGGATGTGTTCGTAGTGGCTGAGGTCGATACTTTACATAGATACATTGAACCTCCTTTTCAAAGTGCATGAATCACATAGTTTCGACTTTTTCGACTAAGAATTTTCACTTAAAAAGCAATTCAAGCATATGGCTTGCATCCGCATACGGTGCTCTTTTTAACACCCCCCCCCCCCCCCGTCCCACCTAGCCGAAAATTACACCGAATGCATACCGAATTAAATTCGGCGTATTCGTTAAATGTTCGTCCCGCCAGCGGTTTGTTTTCGCTGGTTTTCGTTCGGCATTCGTCTGTGTTCGCTGTCCTCCAAAAATATTTTTGTGCATGCACAAAAATTTCCGACGAATGCAACGATCATGATTTTTGGAATACGTTCGGTTTAGGCCCGCAGAGGGATCGGTTGGCGTGCGTTTGACCATCGGACCTTTCGTTTCGCTGTCGTTTATAAATCGCCGCGAATCCTTGTTTGGAATAATCGTCATGTTCGCACCGAATCTCTACCGCTTTCATTCCGATTAGGGTGCGCTGACGTACGGACCTGACCGAAAAGGCCAACGAATCCCCAACGATTCGCGCCACTTGTGTACAATCGTTAGTAACGTGTTTTCCGCGACTGCCGTTCGAATTGCCGTTTGAACGACGTTCCAAACAGGGTTTCCTTTTTATGAATCGCGTATTTTGTTGCAGCTGGGATGCAACCAAGGCCACAGAGTCGGACCCGGAGCCCTCGTGGGGTGAAGGTGTTCTTTCCTAACTGGAAGGTATACTGGCAGGCTAAATAGCTTCATCTTTCTGGTTGGCCTTTTACCCTCATCATCGTCTTATCTTGTTTCTGCTGTGAAGGTTACTGAACCAATGAACACTAGCAGCAACAACAAATATCACATAATTCTGGAGCAAAAACATGATGAAATCTGATTCGCCGAAAGTCTTCGGGAATATTTGGTATATTCAGTTGAATGTCGCACACGATTCGTTATGGGTTCGTTAAGTATGCGGTTTAAGCGGTTGATGAACGTTTAATATTCGTTATAGTCGTTACTCATTCGGCAGGAATTCGTCGAGGTTTCAGAACGAAATTAGGCAAAATTCGGAGAAATGACGTTAGCTATTCGAGCTATTCGCTACAAGTTCGTGAATTTTTCGGTGCATTGTCGATGCAAAATCGTTCAAACGAGTTCAACGAATGAAAATGCTACGAATACTGCGAATTGCTTTCTGAATTTTCGGTATTGTTTCTCTGTGAATTTCGGCTAGGTGGGACAGGGCGGTAAGCATGACAATAAACAAGCAGTTATTTATACAAAAATATGCATTGCCCTATTCACTACCTCTGAAAGAACTTGCATCTGAGTAATTGTGCAGGTTGTAATTTGCTACATGGTTGAAGGTGTACTTTCATTTTCTATAACGAACTGACTGAAAGTATGCCAGCGTACAGAGATATTTTGGCATTCGCTGGCAACGCTCGTTGGCTCATTCCAGCATTCACTAGCGTACTCTCTTTGGCTCATCGTTCTGAGATCGTTTTGCCGTACGTCATTCGGTTCGCATAGAGCGTCAGAAATTTTAGTACATGCGCACAAAATTTTTCGACGTATGCCAACGAACAACTCCGACACAACGAGTTCGTTCGATGAACGCCAATCGAACGGTTTGTTCGTCTGCAGTACAACAAGGGTTTGTTTCCTCTACTGTGAGATTCGTCCATTCAAATTATTTAACTAATTTAAACGAATTAATATCATTCTTTCAATTTTCTCCGTATGAATGTATTTAGAGGGCACGCAGAGAGCACCCACAACACGTTACACATTCTTTGAGATGTCGTTGACATTCGTTTTGCATTCGCTCTGGCTCGTTAAAAGCCGTTTCTCATACTTTATGAACTTGTTCTGGTGTCGTTTCAAATGCGCCTTAAGTTCCTAAATGTTTACCTTCCGATGAAGACGGTCGTTGGGTTTTCGTGCGTATACGTGCGTATTTCAGCTTTTCAGTTTATTCACGGTACGTTCGTTTAGTTCGTCAAAGTGCAAATGCTCCGTAAAGATGCGAAATACTGCTTTAGTGTAAAAGGAACATAACTAATTAACTCTTAGTGCCCGGCTGGGAAATCAGGCTTTAGAATAAAAGGGACCTAACTCATGACCTCTTGCAGACGACATTTTACATTTGACGTCAGACCACTTTTGACACAAATTTTTCCACTTGCGTTCATGTTTTATAGACCTTAATTTATGTTGATTATCGAATAATTATTCACATTTTTATTTTTCAAACTAAATCTTCAAATACGCTGCGTCAGATAGTGAAACAAACACCGGCTGCTGGAGATGCATGAAAATTCGTCTTGACCGAAAGAAAGATGATCCTGTTACTACCGAGTTTCAACGACCCTAAGGAAGAAGGCTTTAGAAAACACTGTGGGAAACGGAGAAAATGCTGGTAACTAGCATTTTCTCCTTTTCCCACAATGTTTTCAACCCTAACAAAGAGAGAAATTATCATTTCAGCAACATTTAATTTGTCGTCTGCAAATACTTTCAATTTGTTCCAGTCCAAAATTTTGTCGTTCGGTAAAGACTTAACTACATTCTTAATTCTCAGACTAGTCATCTGATTGGCTGAGCAAATTAAATACAATACGATACAAAGTTCGTCTTAAACCGAAAAATACAATACTATACAAAATTCGTCTTAACCGAAAGAACGATGAATCTGTCACCACCGAGTTTCAACGACCCTAAGGAAGAAGGCTTCAGAAAACACTGTGCGAAAAGGAGAAAATGCTGGTGACCAGCATTTTCTCCGTTTCCCACAACGTTTTCAACCCTAACAAAGAGAGAAATTATCATTTCAGCAACATTTAATTTGTCGTTTGCAAATACTTTCAATTTGTTCCAGTCCAAAATTTTGTCGTTTGGTAAAGACTTAACTACTTACTAAAGTCTCAGACTAGTCATCTGATTGACTGAGCCAGTAAGATGCCAAGTCTTTAAATCTAGACTTTGAACCTTTCCTGACTTTTCTACAGGTGCATACAAGCTTAATTGGGATCTTATTAACGTTCTGGCTGTTAAGCACCACTCAAGGACCTTTTGCGGACAGTGTAGATCAAGATCAGACTGCAAAGAACGTGCAGTCTGATCTTGGACCTGCACTATCCGATAAGGAGATATTTCTCCTTTGTAATAGCAACAATTGTTTGTTTACTATCGACTTGAAGGTATCATTCAACTTACTGAGAGCCGAGCCCCGGTAGCTCAGTCGGTAGCGTGCAGGACTTGAGAACACGGGGTCCAGGTTCGATCCCTGGCTACGACCCCTGGCTCGGCCAAACTCTTTCCGTGGATTGATGATAGTCACTGCGACAGGATTCATTCCTCTCCCACCGCTGACCATTGTTTCGACGATGATTATGTGGGAAAGCAGCCAGTGGCTTGGAAAGAAAATTGTGCGATGTACTGGTAAAAGAGACTCCAGGAACGCATGGATAGGTGCACTGGCCGCCGCGATATAACTGAAATAATGTTGAGAACGGCGTTAAACACCATTCAATCAATTCAATCAATCAACTTACTGAGCAGGATAAGAGTTGTGAGAACACCGGCGAAAAGTTCTTGTACTCCCAGATAGTCTGTATGTATCGTGTTGTTATTAAGGATTAAATCTATGCTTTCGAAATATTTATGTCCATACGATTTCACAACAACGTATATGTCTGCTTTATTCAGTTTTTCTTTTTCTTAAAGCAAAAACCAACGATCAAAACACTGACTCCTTGGTAAATTCTTTTAATCAATCCTCTTTGACTGCGTGGAGAAAATTATCCGCGATTATGTTTTGTTTTTTTTTGTTTTAACTCTATCTAACAACAAAATTTTAGACTTGTCTAAATTGAAAGCAGTTACAAACGACAAAATAAATGTGACCCAAAAATTCAATTTTTGTTTATGGAACAATAGAAAACATTGTGGGAAAAGGAGAAAATGCTGGTTATCAGCATTTTCTCCTTCTCCCACAATGTTTTTAATAGCCATTCTCTACAGGGTCGTTAAAAGTTGGGATTGTTTGGTAAAAGGGTAATGAAGCATCTGTTCTTGAGAGTACATGTACTTTTCTGATCGCCACGTTATAGATACGTCTCAGGTGGATCAGGGTAACATTACATTTTGGGAATAGCCATATATACAACGAGGGCCATTCTTCAGTTATTTCCCTTGAATCCTCTCCAGTACTACATTGGTCCTGATAAGGGAATTACTTGGTTTTTATCCTTGATTTTCTTGCACTACACAGATATATCTGGAGATAGCATCTCAAGCAAATCTGGTAAGAATGGTTGCAAATAGGTATATATGCATTTTTCTATTGATTGAGAGAAGAGTTTTCTTTAAAATCACATAGGGACCTTTCACATAATCATAAATCAAAAATTATATTTATCGCAACATCCCCAAGGGAATCAAGGATAAAAAGAAAGGAATTCTGGTAAAAGGACCAATCTGTTATTTGGTTACTTTAAGTCTTATCAAGTAAGGGAGATAATTTGACATACAGGAATCCCCCCCCATACATTTTTCATAATTTAAACAATAGCACAGCTAGTGTAAAATCTTTTGCAATGATAACCTCACAACAAGACAAGAAAAACCTTTCGCAGGAGGGAGGAGTCTAAATAATTGAAGACTTTGCACATTAGGTTATTTGGCCTGCAACACGCGAAAAGGGGCATTAGGACATTTGCGTAAAGTGTCGTCTCGGATCAGCCTGCGCAGTCCGCGCAGGCTAATCCGAAACGACACTTTCCGTCTTTATGCAATTTTCTGTTTTGCGCAAGTCTAATGTAGCACAAAATCTAATGTGGTCGTAAAGTGCCGTCTCGGATTAGCTTGCGCGGACTGCGCAGGCTGATCCGAGACGACACTTTACGCAAATGTCCGAATGCCCATTTTCGCGTGTTGCAAGCCATTTTATACTCTCACAATTTACCAAACGACACAATCTTAGATTCGTCCATTTTCAAAGCATTTCCATGTTTTAAAGTACTTGTGGCTCAAATGAAGGGATTTGTCTCTTAAATGATAGAAAATACAGTGGGAAAAAGGAGACAGTACTGGTTACCAGCATTTTCTCCTTTTCCCATTATGTTTTCAAGAGCCTGTTTCCTGAAGAAAGTTAAACCACGGAAATGGTTGATAAATACACTCAGTATATCGGGAGCTTCTTACCTCCCCTATCTGAGAAATAATCTGGTAGCATGTTTACAAAATCCTTTCGGATACTGTAAAAATCATCTTTATTTTGCTGTTTAAGAATTCCAGTATGAACACTTGTGTTATACACCGCTTTCTGAGGTTTGGTAAACTCTGTATCGTAAGAATGGCTCGCATTTAGTGCATCTTGTTTTGACGGTAGACTTTTATGAGCACGTTGTCGATCAACATATGGATTAGTCTCCAGGAGCAGTTTCTTGAGTTCATCATTTTCTTTTGTCAACTGTTCGTTCACTTTCCTTAAACGAGCATTCTCGTCTTTGAAAGCTCTTCCGTCCCAGTATGACTTGGATGCGTTGGCTTTAGCCTGCAGTAATTGAGTTGCTGTTGGATATTTGTCTTTATCTTTAAAAGTAGACAGCTCTTTCTGTACTTTAACATGAGCTTTTTGGAGATCCTTTAACTGAGATTCCAGACCGGTAATGATGGATTTATATCCGGTTTCAGAGTCTCTTAAAATTTGTCTGTCTTCGAAAATTCGCTGATATGTTTCTATCACAATCTGATCATCTGAGTTTAGTTTAGCTCTTAAAATTTCATTTTCACGGTTGACGGATTCAAAAGATTGTTGGAGTTCACTTACTTCGGTTTCCAGTTGTTTGATTCTTTTTCTGGAGACTCGTTCAAGTTCTAGAAGCTGACGTCTTTCTTCTGCTATTTTATTAGCGTTCTCATTGGACGCCATTAATGCAGTGTGAACAACGTTCGCTTTGTCACTTTTCTGATTTTTAGGTTTTCTGGGTCCCAAGTTCATAAACTTTCTATAGTCCTCTTTTTGTTTCTTTTTGTTACTTGGATCTCGCACACTTTCACTGACCGTTCTTGTTGGACGTGTCCATGTCTTTACCAATGTGGCTGGTGCAAACTTTCTCTCTGTTTTTAGTTTATCTTCGTCGTCAATAACGAGTTCTTCCTCTTTAAGTGGCTTACTGTTTGTCCAACCTTTTTCTCCATCATTGCCCGTAAACACATAGGAAAAACCACGTCCGCGCCCATATTCTTTATGAAAATCTTCACGTTCATTTTCAAAAATTGTCTCTGCATTTTCAGACTCCGACGGCCCTTCAGCCGTCATTAGTCGGCGAAGTATTTTCCTCTGTCGTCGGAACAGCCGATTAGCACCTTCTGGTTTATGTACCTCAACAGAACTTCGCTTTCCTGGTATGGTTGTGGCAGTATTACTCATCGTGCCCTTGAAATAAACCATTAATACTCAGTGTTTTACACGGATGGTAATCAGGGGTACTAGTTATAAAAAGAGTCAATTTTGTGCTCTAAACACATCCGGGAACTCGCTAGCTATCTAGCCTTCGACAGAAAAACAGTAAACAAAGGAGTGTCTCGAAGAACTTTATAGCATTTTTTTATTGGTTATCTACGGAAAAACCCGGCAATACTATCGTGTGTAGATATTATTTTACTTTATTCCCTGTTAGGATTAGCTGTAGAAATATGCAGGGCTTGAATATAATTTTGCCACAAATTTAAAGCACCGAAATGAAAATATACCAATTTCTGTCAACACGGATATTTGGGGCCACGATTTTTCCACTTTCCTTCCAATCTATAGCTTTCAGACCCTTGAAGCGCTGTCCCTAATAAATTCAAGCATGAAAGAGGATAAATAAGCAAAACAACTTACTGGAGGAAAAATTGTTCCGAGAGAATACTGACAAAATGACTGTCCGGGCTGGGGCTCTAAACAGAGAGAAAGTGCCGTGATCTATATTTTACTGTCGCGTTAAACCATCAGGATATTTGAGTCCTAGTCTTTAGGACTCAAGTTCGCGAGTTCCCGGATGTATTGAGGGCACAAAATTCCATTGACTCTTTTTGGAGCTGGTTCCCCTGATTACCACCCGTGTTTTAACTCTTTACCAGACGACAAAATTCTAAACTTGCCAATATTGAAAGCATTTGCAGGCGACAAATTACATTAGACTCAAAGGTTAAAATTTGTCTTTGTAATAGTATAAAACATTGGATTGAAAGGATGAAATACCGATCAGCAACACATGTTCTCCTTTTCCAAAAATGTTTTTAAAAGCCTTATTTGTTACTGTCATAGAAACACGGTGTCGTTTGGAATGGGGTTTAACTACAGGGTCTGTACTCGCCAAGCATTCTTGATTTTATTTTAAGTCTGATCATAGATTTAGAAAGTAACGCATCTTCTGACGGGCTAAACCATTTAGATGAGCAAATCAGAAGTTGTGTTATTTTCAAATTTAGAAAGTGTTTTGAGAATAATACTAAAAATATTCTTTGGAACGGTTGGTTAATACGGACAGAGGATGCATGTGGATTACTGCCCACTGTTGTGTGGAATTTTTTGGCCAGAAATATCCTTGAGGTTCCAAAATTAAGGTCTCTCTGATCCTTATATTTACTACTACTACCACTACTACTACTACTAATAATAATAATAACAATAATATATTAATATGCTCCTATGGATACCAACGAATTAGTAAAGGGAACAATTAAGAATGAATCAATGCTAACAAAATGTTGACATGGAACTAAGTGAACTCACGCACGTCGAAATTCGGCATAACGTAATACGACATTCAAATAACGTTAGATACATGAAGGAGAAAAAATAGCTACTACTACTATATGCGTTTTGATACAAATTATGGAAGGAGTGAATAGATCTAACCAATTTCATTGATTGATTGATTGATTGGTTGATGCAGCTTTCAACAATATTTTAATCATCATGGTGACAGCTCACAAATTCGTGTATGTCTTGTGTTTCACTGCACTAGGCTATGGCCCGGAAGTGTCTTGCCCAAGGACACTCCACGAAAAAATCAGAGCTTCCAGTGAGGCCTCCAGATTGAGAATGTTTCACTTTTCCACTGAGCAACGCAGGACCCGAGATCGAACAGAATCGTGACAACTGATTCGTTATGGAATCATGTAAGGCAGCCGTGTGACTATCAGACAGTTAAATTGCAACAATAAATCTGTTTGAAAAACACAATAGACTGCAAGACAAATCAGCTGATCGATTGACTCTTTGATTGCTTGAATGAAATATATCGATATTTTCGAGGTCTTGCGTAAAATTGTATAAATGAAGAGACTTAGTTGTCGAAGTTCCAACATCCGGACGGTGTAGATACAAGATCAGACTGCACGTTATGTGCAGTCTGATCTTGATTTACAACGTCCGAAAATGTTACAACTTCCTTCACAGTGAAAGACTTACTTCTAAAATAATACAGGCGAGTTCACAAGTTAAAAATTAAATTACCATATCAACATTGCAAAACCTACCTTCGATCTGAAGCCCTGCCGCAAGCTGTTTTTCCTTACGATATTACACCTCTCTTGATACTGCCGAACTACCGACGAACGCTGCAAGTGGAATACAACAGAGCAATCGAGTAAAGGAATGCCGTTACGATAAAGTTTAAAACATGTTTTTTTCGAATAAATTATCGCAATTTTCTTAAAATTATTTCCGGAATATGTGCAAAGTTTCCATGACGGCTTGTAACATCAACTGACTTAAAAAACCAAGTCAAATTTTATAAGAATTCCATTCCAACATTAATGATAATGATAGGAAAAACAATAAATTAGGTCAATGCCCGTCTAAGATTACAATCTATATAAAGCAAGATGGAAACAGAAATGTAGCTTAAAAAAAAAGAAAGGAGTTACACGTATCAATTGCCATTTAAAAAAAAAATACCCACCTCCATTGTTAAATTTAATACGGCTATTAATTTTTAGACTGTTGTCAGTTAGAGGTGAACGTGTTTGTCTTAAAACAAAGCCTGACCAATCAGCCGTTTATTAAGTTCGCTGACTCTTTACCAAACGATAAGCTAGGCCAAAGTGTAAGTGTTTGATGGCGACAGAGTTAATATGCGGCTCAAATGACGTGATTTGATTTCGTCTAAAGGGTAAAAATCATTGTGGGAAAAAAGAGAAAATGCTGGTTCCCAGCATTTTCTCTTTTTCCTACAATGTTTTCAAAGGCCTTCTTCTTCTTGATCGTAAAACACCGAGTTGTTTGGTAAAGGGTTTAGCAAGCACTATTGACGACAAAAGAATAAACGAGACGAAATAACACAGAAAGTTGGCGCTGTAATCCAACATGGCCGACAAGGAATGTCACCGAAAATAACTGTAAGTAAAAATTTCACTTTTAGCACACTCATAGCTATACAGTTCTTAGTCTTTTGTGTGCCTAGTTTAACCCTTATCCTGCTAAATAAGTGAATTGAAACTTTTAAGCTGATAGTAAAACCGCTAATTTTGCTATTTCAAAGGTATTAATATGGGAAAATTGTGTACTTATTGGACAGTGTAGATCAAAGATCAGACTGCACGTTCTGTGCAGTCTGATCTTGATCTACACTGTCCACAAAGGGTCAGTGAGTCACGCTTAGCAGCCTAAGGGTTAACTTGCTTCTACTGACAATGTAGATTAGGACCACTCAGATAGCAACAAAAAAAAATGCAGTTTTTTATTTCATGCTTTCCGGTAGGATATCGAGAAATAGCGGTGAAAATATTTTTCGATATTCCACGGGTACGACCAGTGAAAATACTGATTTTTATATTCTAGTTACCTAGGTAAAATGCGCGTGACTCACAACCAGATGGAAATATGACGTTATTTACCTTACATTTCTCGCGCTTGACGTAATATTGTAAAGCGTTGCTATGCGGAGGGGGTACGCCACGGGGAATAACCGAAAAGACTGTACTGGATTTTGATAAAGTTCCTCCCAGAAAGGGTTAAAAGCATGAAATAAATAGAATATTTGTTTTTTTCGGTGAAAGATCGAAATTTATTTCATCTCGTGAACACCATCGGTAATATTTTCACTCGTGGCTGCGCCACTCGTGAAAATTTTACCGATGATGTTCACTCGATGAAATAAATTTCGATCTTTCACCGAAAAAAACAAATATCCTCTATATATTTGATCTACAGCGGCCGCCAAGTAGATCTACAAGTTGCAGACCGCGCTATGGTAAAAGGGAGTGTCATCCATCTCCGTGATGCATTGTTCCAAGCAAATCATCACATGATTATGGATCCATAAATCCATTTTGTCTACCAACGGACTGAATCCTGGGGTAGAATGGTCCTTGGACAAGCAGAAAATATACCAAAAGCAAAAAGTTTCAACATAGGTCAGACTACGCGGACTGCACAGGCTGACCTGAGTCGATACTTTTTGCAGATGCATTAAACCCCCTTTTCACAGAGCATGGTTCATTTAAGAAATAATCTTTCTATCGTGGTTTATTGAACATAAACCACAGTTGTGAGTTATGAGGCACAATAAATAATCCAAGAGGGCGATAGCCCGGGTGGTTTATTCATTGCGCCTCATAACTCACAACGTGGTTTATTGAACGATAAACCACGATAGAAAGATTACTTCGATTCTAACCAACTCTTAATCAAAGGAAACAAGTTCATACTTAGAGTAAAAACGCGGATGCAGATTATATTCCATTGAATAACTTAATTACTTACTTTATACAGAATGACGTCACTCTATATAGAATGACGTCACTCTACATAGAATAACGTAGATTTTACCACGCTTTTGTTGCACTGTGTTTATAGAGCCGTATTCACGTGTCATGTTAGAATGCTTAATTGACAACGTTTATCAAATCTCTGTGTTTCTCATTTTTTCCGAGGATAAAGTATGGAAATTTTCCAATCGTCACTGACACCGAACCGAATTTCAACAGAAGATGAACTTTTTCAAATCCTCTAAAAAAACGAAGCAAAAACAAGAGATCGAAACACTGACCGGGGAAAATAATGCCCTAAAGGAAAGTGAAGAGTTAACCAAGGTAAAGCTAAAAGAAATGGAAGAAGTCAATCGTGAGCTTGCTCGTTCGGTAGATGGTTTAAAACTTGAAAACAAACAATTAAAGGACAAGCTTGACAATGAAGAACCTTACGAGAAAATATTTAATGAACGTAAGAAGTTGATGGAGGAATGTGAAAGTCAAAAGACTCAAATAAGGGAACTGCAGAAAGAGAATGTGGTATTATCAGATAGTATGGAGAAACTGAAAGAACAGAATCAGGTGTTAGAAGAAGACAAAAGTGCAACTGCTTCAGTCTTGGCCACCGAAAGAGAGAAGCAAGAAGAGTATGAACAGCACAAAGATGATCATGTAAAACAGATAACTGACCTTGAAAACGAAAAGACTGAACTAGAAAGCGAACTCTTAAAACTAAAGAAGTCTGTGGAAGACTTGAGTTTGGAAAACAAAGGGCTAAATGCTCAAGTACAAGAAGAAAAAGAAAAAGGAGAGAATTATGCAAGAGCTTACATTGAAGAGCTGCGGGGTCAGCTGGTAGAAAACAGGTCTAAAATTGAAAACCTACAACTAGAAAGTGAAGCTTTAAAATCAGAAAACGAAGCGTTGTTTCGTGGAAATGATTCAAGGAAAAAAGAAGTTGAGAAAAAGGAGGATGAAATAAGGGATATCAAAAAAGAACTGCAATTAGAGCGTGATCGGTTTAAGAAACTTGAGACTGAATGGGAGACAAAGAAGAAGACAGAGTTTGTTTTGGTTAGCAAATCAGGAAAAGGGGGCAGAAAATCACGTACAGTTGAAGAGGAAGCCGGTGACTCCGAAGATGAACATATTGTTGGTGTGTTGGAAGCCGCCAAGAAAGAAGGTGAAGAGCTAAGAAACAAAGAACGTGATCTGAGAAAGAAGGTTAACCAATTGCAGATTGACAAAGAGGAATTATTCAGATCGGGAACAAATTTGTTTGCCGAAAATAAGTCAATAAAAGCTAAATATAATGATATTTTGAGGGAGAGAACAGAACTTCTGCAAGTGGAAGCAGCCTTAAAAAGAAAAGTTCGAAATCAAGAGGAAGAAATCAAAGATCTGAAGAAAACCGTCGATGATTTGTACTATCAGAATATTTCCATCCGAACCAATGAAGAAGAACAGAGACAAAACGCTTATGTTGTTGTGATGGGAAACGAAATGATAAAGAAATTAGAGAGAGAGAAAAGTGCGTTACATAAGAGGGTAAAGTTCCTGGAGAAAGAAAACAAGGAAATTGAAAATAGAGTGATAGATTTGGAAAGGAAATCAGCAGAACTGATTCAGTACTCTCAAAAACTTGACAAGCATTCTATGCTACCAGCAGTACCAGATAGTCGAAATAATCACAGACAAAAACTTTCACCACAGATCCTAGACACAAACCAAGATCGACCATTTGAATTAAACAGAAAGTTGACAGGAATTTCCCATACACAGCCAAGCGAGTTAATGGAGTCCTATAGATCTAGACATTATCAAGAGTACAGGGATATTTCTCGTCCCCCCTATCCAAGCAAAACACCTGACCAGTACAAACCAGGGGAGCCAGTCTTTGGGTTACCATCTAGACAGCAATCAAGACAACCGTCGAGCATACATTCTGTCAAGACCCACGCGTCACGATTCTCCCTACCCCAAATTGGGGACAGAAATACACTGTCGCCATTGTCAAATTCTTTACGTGGTCAAACACCTCGTAGAAACACTCCTCAAAGAAAATGAAGTCCATAGGACTGACTCTCTCTCTCTCTCTCTCTCCAGATATGTTTGTTTCTTCTATTATAAATTTAAACAGGTTCACAACTTCCGGCCTGACATATTGTTTTATAGTTCTTGTTAAAATCTATAAATATTCATTTTCACACAATGTTCAATTACTGTTCCAAAACTTACTTGCAAGTATTTTATTTTTAAATAATTTGTACCAATTTGGAGAGTCGAAAATTGCATGCAAATTAAAAGATGAATTGCTACGGAAACAATGAGTGTGTGTGTGTGGGGGGGGGGGGTGATTGTGACAGCAGTTGCTCCTTTTCCTGGATTGTTTACAAAAGCTGCTTTATACATGTATTACAAGCAAACTTTCCTTTTCTCTAAATGTTTTTACAACGTTCTGTCTATTGCAAGGGTGTAAAGAACGGTATTTGTGCGGCATAAACAGAAAACGACAAGAATTGTGACTGTATGACCTTGGTTGGAGGAAAGATAATATCAAATTTCATGACCAGGTAAAGGTCGAATTCTAAAATATGACTTGTGGTTCCTATACGATAACTCTTTCCTTATTTCCTTACTGAAGACGACGCAAGAAGTTTTTTTTTTTTTTGGACAGTGTAGATCAAGATCAGACTGCACAGAACGTGCAGTCTGATCCCTGATCAACACTGTCCACTTTAAACTTTATTCTAGATTATGACCAAAGTGGTTCTTCATTTTGCAGCGGAACTGTATTAGTAGCCTTTGAAAGGTGTAACTTATTTATTTGGTAGTGAAAGAATTAACAGGTAACCCAGACGGGATGAGGACACTGTTGAAGTAGTATTTTCCAAAAGGCTTGTCCGTAATCAATAATTCATATTAATTTGGACATTCGGATGATCGTAAACTCGATTGACTGAGATTTCATCGAATATTGTGTTAGAAAATTTTTTAAAGAAAGGAACATAACCATGTGGTCGTCGTGCGTTGTGTGTCGTCCGTCTAGTGTCGTCAACAGCTCCTTTACTGTCTATTATTTACCCAACAGGTTTTTACCAAATCCTTAATGAAACTTGGTCTGAATCTATATTTTAGTAGTATTGTGGACAATTTCCTATATGACACATCCCGAGTAAAAAATCTCAAGTGAAGTCACGAGTTCAAAACATTATTAATATCATCACTCTTAAAGCCAAACTTTCCATAGAATCTTAATGCAACCTAATCAGAATGTGTCTTGATGATCCAACTGGATCGAAAAGTGGTGACTTAGTCAAATTTTGTTCTCTTTATCTACATGTTCTCCAAAGTGCAATGAAACTTTGTCAGATGACTGATGATATCTTAGACAGGTTTGAAAATCTGAAACCCTGGATTAAAAACTAGGTCATCAGGTCAAATCATGTCACTCTAGAAGCCACATATTTGCCCAGGTCTTAATGATACTCGGACTAAATCGTACCTTGATGACATTTTCTTTGCGAGTCTAATACCCATTTCTTTATATTTCATCTATTTCAAACTCTAAAGGTTTCATGGGCATTCCGTTTATTTCACAGTCAGTATATTACAACCCACTATCGTCATAGCAAAGCTACGGTCATGGTCCGTAAGCAGAATGGCCGGTCCAGCCATGGACCTACCACTTATTCTTTCCTTCTTTGTCATTCTCTTCTCTTCATTTTACAACCCCTGGAAACGACATCGAATTTTATAGACGAATACAAGTCACAATGTCTCCAACAACGTTTTCAGACTTGGTCTGCTGCAACAGGCAAACACTCGCCTGTAGGCCGCAATACGTAAATATGGTCCACAAATAAAAGAACCATGATCAGGTAAAGGGAGTTTCATAATCTCCGGGATGCATTATACCAAGCAGTCATTACATATAAATTTATGGATCGATAAAAAACACTTTGTCTGATAGCCGACTGGATGAAGAGGTACGCTGGTCCTTAGACATGCATAAAATTCCAGGATAGCAAAAGGTTTCAACCCATGTCAGCCTGCGCGGGTTGCGCAGGCTGACATGGGTCGATACTTTTTGCAGATGCACTGAGCCTCCTTTTCACATAGCAGTGTTCATATTTCAAGAAGTTTTGAAGTTACCTTTCTCGTGGAAGGATCCGTGAACACTTGTTACTAGAGGTAGCCCCACGGGGAATGAAGCCATTTTTCCAAGGCCGGGGACGGCCCTGTCGAAACAAATTTAGAGTATGCTGTAATAGGTAGTAACAGTCCGAACTGTCTTATCAAAGCCAAGCATAGCAAAGGTCAATGAAAAGGTTTTTATATGTAGATTGACTAAATGGTAATTAATCATTCAATCTTTTGAAAACACAAGAAGTAGTCGGATGAAATGAAGAGCTGCATCTACATTTATTCCATTCTTCTTTCGTTTATTGGTGCAAACGCAGTTACAGTAACAACCAAGATAGGACAGGTAATAGGAACACAGTTGGACACTAATTTTTTCGGTGAGAATGGGACAGTTAACATATTCAGAGGTATTCCGTATGCAGAGCCGCCTACCGGCACTTTACGTTTCCGGAAACCGGTACCAAAGAGAATATACTCTAATCCAATAAATGCGACGGAATTTGGACCCGGCTGCCCGCAAGACCGATTTATGATGATGGGGTGGGTACCGGGATTTCCGAACTTGGCCGAGGACTGTCTCACCTTGAACGTTTTTGTTCCCGTCAGTAAACCTGAGCAATACAATAAAAATTACGCCGTTATGGTCTGGATATACGGAGGTGCTTACGTGATTGGTCAATCCAAAATGTATTCGGCTGAGAATCTTACAATGGTCGGAGATGTTATTGTAGTTACTATAAACTACAGAATAACGTCTCTGGGTTTCTTAAGAACAGGAAGTGACAAATATCCAGGTAATTTGGGCCTGTGGGATCAACAAATGGCTTTACAGTGGATCCATAACAATATAGCTGATTTTGGAGGCGATCCGAGTAGAGTGACCATATTTGGAGAATCAGCAGGAGGAGCTAGCGTTCTTTACCAATCCTTATTTCCCGGAAATAGGGGTTTGTTCCAACGTGTTATAGCCGAGAGTGGCAGTCCTCTATGTCCATGGGCATACCAGCCTGAACCTGAGAAATACGCAAGAATGTTGGCCGACAAGCTGGGATGCACTGATCACAATCTGGATTCTGCTGTAGATTGTCTGCAAAGCCTTGACGTGTGGACTGTCGTCAACAACAGCAGAGTTGGTTCTCAGGAAGCGACTATATTTAGAGCAGAATGGGTACCATCAATGGATGGTGACATCGTAACGAGAACACAGAGCGATTTATTTCAAACTGGAACCGAATTATTTCGTGACCTTGACATTATGATTGGTATGAACAATAACGATGGCGCGTTTGTATCTTTACTTGCCGTGCAGCCATTCCAAACACAACACCTTAATACCACGTGGGATTCTGGAATACCACGTGATTTCTTTGAATCGTTTTATATTCCACTATATATGAAAGATATGAATATTAGCGATAAGACACAGCAAGATCTAATTCTGCATATTTACACAGATTGGAGGGATCTTACTAATGATGACTACATGAGAAGTAAATTTCTAGAATTCGTCGGGGATTACAATTTTTTCACGCCTTTGATATCAAATATCCGAACCCATGCGCAGACACCCACTCGAGCAAAATCTTTCATGTACGAGTTTAAACTGCGCCCGACCTTCAATTCCTCCCCACAATGGGTTGTAGGTGCGAACCACGGCGAGGAGCTACCGTTCGTATTTGGTTTCCCCGATACCATGGCGGAAGGAATGCACTTTTATCAAAATGTTCCAGATTACGAGAAACAAATTTCCAAGAATATGATGATCATGTGGAGTAATTTCGCCAAAACCGGGTAGGTCAATCG
The DNA here is from genome assembly GCA_946811185.2 of Hippopus hippopus. Classification (NCBI taxonomy): domain Eukaryota; kingdom Metazoa; phylum Mollusca; class Bivalvia; order Cardiida; family Cardiidae; genus Hippopus; species Hippopus hippopus. The sequence continues at coordinate 14,998,033 of OX328096.1, forward strand.
TATTTCTAACCCTTTGCCAAACAATTCCGAGTGTAAAAGACTATGATAGAGACGGATTTTGAGAACACTATGGGGTTTTTTTTTTTTTGGAGAGAATAGACTTACATCAGGTCTTACGACAAAATTAAAGTGACTCAAAAATTGAAATTTGTTTTGGGAAGGGTAGAAAACATTGTGGGAAAAGGAGAAAATGCTGGTTACCAGCATTTTCTCATTTTCCCACAATGTTTTCAAAAGGCTACTTTCACAAGGTCGTGAAAACCAGGGATTGTTTGGTAGAGTTAAGCTTCCAAACGGAGGCAGATTAAAATTCCGGACTAACGTGCGGATCTGTTAAAAAATAATTCTGTAATGATCCGTGAAAATGTAGTTTGATGCAATTGCAAAAAGTTCGAATCATGTCAGCTGTTTTAACTGGCTAACTGTAGGAATCGAACACACACCCTCAAGTGCCAAAGACTTGTTGTAAGTGGTATCACTCAAGCTACTCTGGCTGGTCTCAGACGACAGTACTATCACAATGCCTCGATGTTTTCTTCGAAAACAGCCACACTACAACCTTACCTTGTAGACTGTCAAGCTCATGTGCCAACACCATCTAACACTATTGGCGCATTTTCTCTACTCGTGGTATTGGAATAGCCATTCTTTATAATTCCTTGTATTTCAGAGACCCAAACAGACCTGTAAAAGTTCCCCAGTCCATTGTGTGGCCGGAGTATACGTTAGACACCAAGAAATATCTACAGATAACAGCCAACGGAACGTCTGCGTCTAAAAATTTGTTTGGAGAGAGATCAAACTTCTGGCTGGGCTTGTCGAGTCACGTGGCAGGAAATCCAATTCAAATTGTAGGTTAAACCGTTACCAAACTAAAAAGTCTCAGACTCGTCCAAATTGAAAGCAATTGCAGACGATATGGTAAATGCTACTCAAAACATGATTTTTTTTTTTTTTTTCTCAAACAGTAGAAAACATTGTCAGCATAGGAGAAAATGCTACTTATCAGCATTTTTTCCTTTTCCCACAATTTTCAAAATTCTTCTTCCACAGGGTCATTAAAAATTGATATTGTTTGGTAAAGGGTGAACAAATCACAACCTGCAGACCATTTACTTTTTTCTTGTAGTGTGCATCTTTGTCAAAAATGTCTACCGTGAAATTGTTTTAGAAGAAGCCCGAATGTTGGTGTATGTAGATCGTTTATGGCATTAATTCACACTTTGATTTTCAAAGTATCAACAGCTAACGAGTTGCTTGTAATGTTAATTTACAATATCCCGAAGAAATTTCGGGGTAGCATATAGTCGTTATCCGCCGTACTTCCGTCTGTGCGTCCAAAACTTCGTTTCCATGCTATGGCTGAGCAACCACTGGATAGAATTCAACGAAACTTCATTGCAAGCTTCCTTATAATGAGAACATGTACATGTTTTGGCTTGACGATTCTTGTCATAGTTATGGCTCTTTTCAGTGTCCAAAATTATTTCTGCTCAATTTAGCGGGAATCTCGATATGGAAATTAACAAAAGTTAATAAAGCTCTCTTATAAGGACATGCGCATGTGGTCAAAATGCTCCAGTTTGAATATTTTTCTCACAGCCATTGTCCTTTGAATTTTTTTCGATTATAGAAATATAGATGGTTGAATGGTTATCCATGTTGAGAGAGTACATCCTACCCTAATAGTTTTTCCTTTTGTGACAAAGGCACAAGCGGGGAGTATCAATCTGCTCTGACGGCTCTCGTTTGACAAAGGGACAGTCACTAGTTTTGTTAACCCTTTACCAAACAATTCTAAGATTTACTGATCCCATTTACAAGGGCAACCAGCATTTTCTTCATTTCACACAATGTTTTCTACCCTTTCAAAAACATATTCCACCATTTAAACCACATTTAATTTGTCGTCTACCAATGTTTGACTAGTCTAAAAATCTGTTGTCTGGCAAGAATTAATTTGAATACAAGAGGGCAATGATGGCCCTGAAGTCGCTCACCTGAGCCTTTTGACCAAACATGATCCATTTTAAATCTCTTTCGAGATATCATGAAAAACATTCCAACAAGCTTTCATAATTAGTGAACTGAAAATTTGCAAATTTGGCCTCTAGCATGTACACAAGCTTTCTTTAGACTCATCTAAGATGTCATAAAGGCAAATATTTTGACCGAGTTTCATGTATATTGAACTTAAATTGTGGCCTCTAGAGTATAATAAGGTTTTTCTAAGATTTAACCTTGTGACCTAGTTTTTCACCCGACCCAACCCATTTTCATTCATCAAAGATGTTATCAAGAAAAAGATTCTGACCAAGTTTCATGAGTATTAGGCTGAAAATGTGGCCTCTAGAGCAAACACAAGTTTTTTCAAATATTGTCCCCTAGTTATTGACCTGAGGTGACCCATTTTCAAACTCCTCCTAGATAATATCAAGAGAAGCATTCTGACTAAATTTCATGAGTATTCGAGTGAAAATGTGGCCTCTAGAGCTTACACATGGTTTTTCTAAGATTTGACCTAGTTTTTGACCCAACATAACCCACTTTTGAACTTGTCCGAGATATCATCAAGACAAAGATTCTGACCAACTTTCAAGAGTATTGGACTAAAATAGTGTCCTCTAAAGCGTACACAATGTTTTTCTAAGATTTGACCTAGTGGCCTAGTTTTTGACCCGATATAACCCATTTTCAAACTCATCCGAGATATCATCAAGACAAACATTATGATCAATTTTCAAGGGTAATGGACTGAAAATATGGCCTCTAGAGTGTACACAAGGTTTTTCTAAGATTCGACCTAGTGACCTTGGTTTTGGCCCAACATGACCCACTTTCAAACTCGTCCGAGATATCATCAAGACAAACATTCTGACCAACTTTCAAGAGTATTGGACTGAAAATGTGGCCTCCAGTGCGTACACAAAGTTTTTCTAAGATTTGACCTAGTGACCTAGTTTTTGACCCGACATGACCAATTTTGAAACTCGTTCGAGATATCATCTAAACAAATATTCTGACCAACTTTCAAGAGTATTGGACTGAAAATGTGGCCTTCAGAGCATACACAAGGTTTTTCTAATATTTGACCTATTGACCTAGTTTTTGACCCGACATGACCCATATTCGAACTCGTCCAAGATATCATCAAGGCAAACATTCTGACCGATTTTCAAGAGTACTGGATAGAAAATGTGGCCTACAGAGCCTACACAAAGTTTTTTTAAGATTTGACATAGTGACCTAGTTTTTAAACCAACGTGACCCATTTTCAAACTCGTTCGAGATATCATCAAGACAAACAACCTGACCAAGTTTCATGAGTATCGGAGTGAAAATGTGGCCTCTAGAGTGTACACAAGGTTTTTCTTAGATTTGACCTAGTGACCTAGTTTTTGACCCGACATGACCCATTTTCGAAATCATCCGAGATATCATCAAGACAAACAACCTCACCAAGTTCATGAGTATCGGACTGAAAATGTGATCTCTAGAGCGTACACAATGTAAAAGTCGACGACGCACGAGGGACACAGCACTATCACAAAAGCTCACCTTGAGCACTTCGTGCTCAGGTGAGCTAATAAACTCGATACTATCTGCAGACAACTATATTCTCCTTGCTGCAGCCTGTTTTGGAAATCCTTGTGGCTAATGGAACAAGAGGGCCATGATGGCGTAGTATCACTCAAGGCGATGCCTCTTGAATGTGCCGTGCATTTTATTGGCATTTACAGAGACAACAAACTGAGAAATCTGTATGGTAATAGAATCTCTTGGAGAAACAAGCTTAGTTCCCCCAGGCACATACCTTTTTCACATGCCAAGATGCTGTCAATGAATACAAGCAGGTCTCTGTGGCAATGGTAAAATTTTGGCACGAAAAAAAAAGAATGATACAAAACTCACTTCATGTTAAATATTCAACTCATCTAAACATTAACATTCACACTCATCCTGTTATATAACTTAAAAGAAACTTTCAAGTCGATAGTAAAACCCCAAAAAAATGCTACTTCCAACTTTAATTTTTTGGAGAGAAATATCTTATCAGACAGGTATATCCAAGATCAGACTTCACGTTTTGTGCAGTCTGATCTTGATCTACAGTACCTGCAAGGAGTTCCGTGAGTCATGATTAGCAGCCAAATGGTTAACATCAAAATAATCTTTATCAATGAGAAATGAACAGTATTGATCATAAACACTAGAAAACACATCAATAGTTTTCAGTTCTGTTTGATTATAAAGGGAGATAAATAGTAGCAAATTACATGCATCTGTAATCACTACTGACTAAACATTTCCCTTGATCAGTATTTAAGCTTAACTTATGTAGCCTGTTATTAATTACAATTAAGCCATGCCCACACCTACCATGTTCTTTGCAAGATCAAAATTTTATCATGACATCTGAATAAGGTCAATGTAAGGATCATTTATCGCAGCTTGTAGAGAATTCCAACATGAGTTTGGGAGATTTTTAAAGATTTTCTTTTTATTTTAGTTTTGTTGCCATAGCACCCTGAGTTTTTAATAGAATGGAATTTGATGAAGAAATTCACAGGAAAACTATGGCAGGGACATTTCTGTGAAGTTTGGTCAAAATTGGGTGTGTAGTTTCAGAGAAGATGTTTGAAAGAAAGATAACACCACACTAGGCTACAAATGAACTGACACTGAACAGACACAGGCTATGACATTAATGCACTGGCCTCCTGCCAGTAGAGCTAAAAACTGCTCATCAAAAGTTATTTAGTTCCATAGAGGCCTCAAGGGGTCAAATCCTACATCTTCACCACTGAGCCACCAAGGGTCCCTCTATAGTAAAATGAGAAAATAACAGAGAACAAAACAAACATAATGCTATAGATAATTGAAGAGGAATAAAGCCGAATTAGGAACCCAACGGAAAGTCATGACAAATGGTTCTAAAATGCAGGGGAAAAAAGAAACAGAAAATAATAGGAAATGGAAAAATTGTGCATTCAAGTACAGCTTTTTCCATTTATTAAAATGATTTTAAAAAGCAAACTTCTGTAGGGGCATCAAAGGTGATACTACGAAATCATTTAACTTAGTAATGATTCAAAGTGATATTTAGATCATTATTCATATCCATGTTTGCATGTATTTACAATTTTTATTAGCGATTTTTTCTTTGTGTTTCATTTTTTACAACAAAAAAGAAAAAGAAATCAACAACTTTTTTTCTAAAACATGATCTCCCTGCTTGTCAAAAAGTATCTTAAGATGCTTGTAACACAGTGAATCTTAACATTTCTACTCTAGAATCAAAGACTTTTACATGGCATCTCAAAAATTATTCTGATCATAGCCTGCACAGTTGGCACAAACCACGTTTCTTTTATTCCTGAAATGGCAGCCAAAAAAAAAACCCAAGATTTTTTTTTAAGTCTTTAAAGGCCTGGATCTATTCAACCACAACATAATAACTGTTACTATACATATGTCGTTCAATAAACAGTAGTTTGAACCACTTTCTGCATAGGCCTTGTACAAACCTAGTAAAAATGTTCTAATGAAAATTTCAAGAGCCATTCTAAACCTTTGACCAGCAGCGACGTATAAGTTGTATAAGCACAGTAATAGGTTCTGTAATAACTTTAACCCTTCGATAGGCCTAACACATCGAAATTAATACACTGAAAAAGGAAAAGAAACAAGTTTTTTTTATGTTTACGATATCTCATAAAATATTAAAATGAAAAAAATATTACACAGGCTACGCACTGTCTGATCTTCATCTATTTCTGTCATTTTCTAGCAGCTTCAACCCTTAGAGCACTAGGCACCACCATGGTAATTTCTGTAGACAATGATCATCACGATCCATACATTTTTCAAGGGTTTTGTAAATCAGGACCATACTGTACAGGACGTACAGTCTGATCATAACAGCTTTGACACACAATACAGTAAATGCTAAATTTTACAGGTCTCATAAGGTAGATGTTCCGTGTAACAAAAATCCATTCGGCTAAAGTGTTGACGAAGGGAAGAAAAAGGGTTATCTTTTCGCAAGTATTCTATAAATAGCAGACGCAGCCTCCTCTTTGTTCTACGATTAACTGTGTAGGGAGGTAACCACGTCTAAACCCTGATCAAAGGTAAACGCCCTTTTATTCTTTACAGATTAAGATTGGACGAAAAACTTTGTACATAAAACTGCTTCTGATTATCATATTCTAAGATGCTCTCTATATCATAATTATCATTATTTTGTTTTGTAAAAAAATTGACAAAAATGCGAAAAACCATTGAGAGGTGGGATGGCCTGTGATAAAAGGAAAGGATAACAACTTCGTTTGGGAACACAGAAGGAATCCTATATGTTTGAAAACTTCGGGGGACTAGCCAATGAAAGGAAGCTTATTTACTGTATTTTTTATTGTTATTTGGGAATGAACTATATACTGCAAGAAAACCAGACTTGATTTTCATATAGGTCTGTTTGGATGTTTAAGAAAGAGTCATGTGGAGTAATTCTCTAACACTAGCACGACATTATTAGAAATTTTCCAAAAATAATGACCAATCAAATAATTACTGATCATTTACATGGCAAATAATTTAGGTACATTCCTACTGGAAGCTGCTTTTGAGCGGCTTCCAATAAAGCAAACGAAACTAGAGCTGTCACTGAATGTGACTTAATACCCCTGCCAGCGCTTTGACAGAAACAGGCAATTTAACAAAAACTTTTCTAAGCTCAAGGGGAGATTACCCTTAAATCATAGGGAGTAGATGATTGAAAACTGCGTCTTGCACAACTTCAGTATATGATCAATGTATCAACAAACTTTCAATACAATAGCAGCAAAACTGTAGGAGGAGTTCGCGACACATAATTACTAGTATTTTGTACACAGACGGACACACAGACGGACGGACAGACAGGCTGATTCCAGTATACCCCCGAAAACATTCGTTTTGCGGCGGTATAACAATAATGTAGCAGATACTATTTTGTCTTTTATTAGGAGCAATATTATCTTTGCAAACTATTTTTATAAATATCACAGAGCAATTTCTGTAAATTGTAAATCTTTAAGAAAAGCCATCAATTACAATGTTTATCTCTTTAAAACGAAACTGAGAAAGAAAGCTTCTGAAAACATTGTGAGAAAAGGAGAAAATGCTGCCAACCAGCATTTTCTCTTTTATCCACATTGTTTTTGACCACTCCTAAACAAATATCAATTATTCAGTCATATTTGTCATCTGCAGATGCTTTGAATTTTGACCAGCCTAAAATTTTGTAGTTTGGTAAAGCGTTAAAATAACTACAACAATGGCTCAAAAAATCAGATTTGTCTTTAAAGGTGTGGAAAACTATGTGGGAAAAGGAGAATAACCAGGTTGCCGGGATTTTCTCCTTTTTCGACAATGTTTTCAAATGCTGTCTTTCTCAGGGTTGTGAAAACACAGAATTACTTGGTAAAGACAAGACGTCGAAAAGGTCATCCATCCTTCACAGTAAACACTTTAAAAAACTTTCAATGAAACTACAATCTTTAAGTGTAAAAACAGAGTGAAACTGGCTGGGTGAAAAAGTACATAAATATGCAAAAAAAACCCAAAAAAAAACTGAGACCCAGTAGTGCAGCTGGTAGCATACAAGACTTAAGAACAGGGAGCTGCTGAGTTGCTGGTTTGAATAACCAGCTCTGCCAATTTTGTTCTCTGAGGACTGATGACCGTCATTGCGACAGGATTCATTCCTCTCCCATCACTGATCATTGTTTTGACAATGTTTCCATGGGAAAGCAGCCAGTGGCTTGGATAGAGTATTATGGGAAGTACTGGTGAAAGAAACTCAAGGAAAAACAAAGCACAGATAGGCACACTGGCTGCCACGATATGATTAAAATATTGAAAAAACAGCATAAACCCCATAATTTATAATTGATCAAATTTGCAAAATATGAAATAATGAAAGTCTAAGATCTTCATCTTAGTGGTCATAAAAGGAAGGAGGTGATGCCACAAAAATTATACCCGTACTTATCAAGAAACATAATAGAACAAAGTACATAACATTAAGAAACCATTGATTTCCCCAATAACTGTGGAAATTTTTTATTACTATAAACTGTAACATGTTGAAATGCTACAGAGGATGAATGAAAGCAAAAAAAAAAAAAGATCCATGCTCTATGAAAAGGGAGTTTACTACATCTGCAATAAGTACTGACCCATGTCAGCCTGCAGTCCACACAAAATGACCTGGGTAAAAACTTTTTTGCTATCAATAAATTTTATACATGTCCCAGAGCCATTCTACCTCACTGGTTGTGAAATAAAATGGATTTTATAGATCCAAAATCATGTGATGATTTGCTTTGTATCACTCATCACAAGGATGCATTAAATCCCCTTCTACTGGAGCAGGGCTTGTATTTTTATACCCTTGAAGACCATTTTACAACTGAAGTTGGATGCAGTGAAGATCAAGATCAGACTACACAAAAAGTGCAGTCTACTTATCAGCATTTTCTCCTTTTCCTACAATGTTGTCAAAATCAGTATCCCAAAATCTGAAGAGCATTTGAAAAAGGGCTAAACTGCTAATTTTATAAAATGAACGTTTTCAGAAAAAAACAGATCCATACCTATCAGAATTAGAAAATATTGTGGCCAGAAATTACCTTGCATATTTTCAAACAGTGTGGGTCCCTGATCAGCATGCATTTTCTGTACAGTCTGATTGGGGATCTAAACTGACAGTAGAAGCATGTAATGTTGGAACTAGGAATTTTCAGTGGAGAAAATAAATTTTGATATCTATAAATTGTAAATAAAATCAATAGCCTTTAATTTCACAATGACCAAAAATGGAAGATAATGAAGACTATTTTATAATGGGCAAATATGACATTAAAATGACTGCAAATACTGCCCCAATCAATACGTTAACAGTCCAGTAAATGAAGCTATCTCTTCTTGTTGAGTATTTTTTATGACCAGTTTTAATATAATGCTGGACAACACGTGACATGTCATTCTGTATGGTGGGTGCATACCCCAGTTCTCTTTCAGCCTTTTCTATACTGAAGTAGTGAGTAATTCCTGTCTTGTATACCTAGGATAAAAGTAAGAATAATCCCTTTATTGAATAAAATGCAGTTGTTATGTTAGTTCATCATATGTTGTGACAGGAAATGAATAAGAATTAAATGCAGAAAACATGTAAATTGGTAAATTTGTGTTTAGTTAAAAGCCTACTCTGTGCTTATACATGTAGCACACTGCCAAGAATTATTCAAAGGAGGTACAACTGTCGAAAAGAATTTGCAAAGATAGGGAACATTTCCACAATAAGTGAGACAAAACTCACTTAAGGCTAATTATAACATAAATTTAATAGAGACACTCTTACAATCTTTTCAAAACTTTCCCAAGTGGCTTTATTGATATAGTGGATCATTAGGAAAAGGTTTAATTTCCAGTACTTGAAAGAAAACTCACCTCTGTTCTGGTTAACAGGGGCTGAAAATTATACACTGAAGATACAAAGTAGTGAATCCATTCTGTTAAAAATGCTGAAAGTAAAAAAAATCAAAAAGGCATGTTTCTTTTTTCTGTTGTTCTTCAATAAAAGCCACTGTGACTAATGAGTATTACTTTATCAGCAAACCCCTAGTGTGCTGCATTAATGAAATAGTCTTTTTCAGTTTGGAACAACAGCCTTAGTATCAAACTATTTTGGACTGAGTCTATATCTTGATATATTCTGTCAGCAAGAACAGCTTAGCAGTCTTTGGGCTGACCTTGTTAATTGTTTGTTATACTACCAGGTACTTGAGACTTTGAGGCATTCTTAACTGATAGTCATTCTGATAACTAACACACACACACACGCATGCACGCACGCACACACGCGCGCGCGCACGCGTGTGCGTGCGTGCGCACGTGTGTGTGTGTGTGTGTGTGTGTGTGTGTGTGTGTGTGTGTGTGTGTGTGTGTGAGTGGTGCTCTGGCAAAAGGGGGCTTAATGCATCTCCGTGATGCATGATACCAAGCAAGTTATTTACAAAATTATGGATCCATAATGGCCACATTTTTTAACAACCAACTTAATCACAAGGTAGACTGGGCCTTGGACATACAGAAAATTGTACAATAGCGAAAAGTTTCGGTCCACGTCAGCCTGAGCGGACTGCGCAGGCTGACCTGGGTCAATACTTTTCACAGATGCATTAAGCCCCCTTTTCACAGAGCACGGCTCATATATGAGTGGTGCTCTGGAAAAAGTGGGCTGAATGTATCTTGGTAATGTGTCATACCCAGTAAGTTGTTAAATGATACGGATTCATTTGTCTTAAAACTAGCAAATCATGTGGTAGAATAGTCCTTAGGCATGCAGAGGTTTTTAACCAATAGCAGAAAGTGTTTATCCAGGTCAACCTTTGTAGACAGCAGAGGCTGACATAAGTCAGACGCATTAAACCAACTTTTCACAGAGCAAGACTCGTATATTAACTGCTATCCCTCAACATCGGTATTATACTATTAATTTAGGTAACAGTTGGGAAGCTTAATCATAGTGTGATAGGCTTGTAATCAAGATGCGAGTTTGAATCCAAGCACAGCCAAAAATCTGAGTAGTGATGAAAGTCCTTGTGAGACAATTCATTCTTCTCTTACCTCTGGATATTATTTAAACTTTGCTTGTGAGGTAAAGCCACAAGTGGCTTGGAAAGGGTACTAACCAGTACTACTGGTATACAAACTTTGGAAATACATGGATAAATGCACTGGCTATAATAACCTAATAAACATTGTTGACAACAGTATAGAAAAACATACCTTCAATCGATAATTTTTGGGAAAACATGGATAAATGCACTGGCCATAATGACCTAATTAACATGTCTGTTTCTAAACTTAGTAGTAGAAAACTTTAGAAACCATTGTGGGAAAAGCACAATGCTGGTGACCGGCATTTTGTCCTATCATAAATCCGACAATGTTTTCCACCATGTAAAAGATAAATCCCATCATTTCAGCCACATTAAAATTGTTGTCTGCAAACGCTTTGAGGATGAACAAGTCGAAAAATTCTACCATCTAAGAAAGAGCTAAGAGCTAAATACATATTTAATATACCATGGTATCACTGTCAACTTACCTATAAAATAAATCAAGCCAATGGGAAGTCGTATACTTGGCATAGAATACCCTAATCCTTCAATCTGAAAGAACAGAGGATGTTACAATTCATCATTTTGTAAAACAGCAATTAGCTTGTAGTTTTCTACTAGAGCTGTCACTGAATGTGACTTAATACCCCCGCCAGCGCTTTGACAGAAACAGGCAATTTAACAAAAAATTTTCTAAGTTGAAGGGGAGATTACCCTGGAATCATAGGGAGTAGATGATTGAAAACTGTGTCTTGCACAACTTCAGTGTAAGATCAATGTATCAACAAACTTTCAATACAATAGCAGCAAAACTGTAGGAGGAGTTCGCGACACAAAATTACTAGTATTTTGTACACAGACGGACACACGGACGGACGGACACACGGACAGACAGGCTGATTCCAGTATATCCCCGAAAACATTCGTTTTGCAGGGGTATAATGATGAAAAATTTTATATTAGCTCTTTACCAACCAACAAAAGCTTAGAGTTGTCAAAATTCAAACCATTTGCATACAACAAGTTAAATGTAGCTCAAATGATAGAATTTGTCTGTGAAAGGATAGAAAACACTGTGGGAAAAGGAGAAAATGCTGGTTACAAGCTTTTTCTCCTTTTCCCACCATGTTTTAAAAAGCCTATTACATAAGGGTCATTAATTGTGTAGTAAAGGATTAACATGAAAGCTTCTGTAATAATTTTGCAGCAGGCGACTTTGAAACTATCCTTGCAACCTACATAATTACAGACATATCAACAATCAACGTGAAAAATATACCAATATATTGGATATAAGTGATAGCTATATACAAATATACTGTAAGGAAAGACACATTTGATACCATAATTAACAAAGCAAAGTAGATCCTAGATCTATTCTTGACAGTCTGATCTTGATTTCAATAGCCTATAAATGCTACTGATGTCATCCACATTAATTTTAACAGCTGAGTCGCGGTAGCTCAGTCGATAGCATGCAGGACTTAAGAACAATTCCTTTCTGAGGATTGATGATAGTCATTGCGACGATGGTTATGTAGGAAGCAGCCAGTGGCTTGGAAAGAATATTGTGTGGAGTACTGGTAAAAGAAACTCCAGGAAAGCATGGATAGGTGCAATGGCTGTTGCGATATAACTGAAACAATGTTGAAAACAGCATTAAACCCCATAGAATCAATCAGTCAAACACATTTAACAACTTTTACTGTTAACCCTTTACCACACGACCAGATTTTAGACCTGTCCGAATTGAAAGCATTTGTTGATGACAGTTTCAATGTGGCTCATATGAAATGAGTTTTCTTTGATAGGGTAGAAAACATTGTGGGAAAAGGAGAAAATGCTGGTAACCAGCATTTTCTCCGTTTCCCACAATGTTTTCAAAAGCCATCTCTTTCAGAGGTGTTAAAAGTCGTCATTGTGTGGTAAAGGATTAAACATGAACAAACAAAATGAACAGTACAGTAGTGTATTATAAGTTGACAAAAATCAGAAACAGGAAAACATACTTGTTGTTTTAAAACTTTAAGGCTTGGTCAGACCGGCTAACGGATATGTAACGGGGGGGAAATGGACAAAAACATGCAGAATTTGGTTATCCGGTGACAAAATTCATCTCCTCTGCCGCTCGAGGTTCACGCGATCGGTGTGTGGAGCGAGGAAGCCACACAATGACCGCACGAGTACCGCACATGTAACGGAAAAAAACGCACGTTTACCGGATATGTACAGGATAATAAACGGTCTATTAACGGATATCACCGTACAAGTAAGGGACTTGTACCGGATAAAACGGAAGTGCAACGCATGAGAACCGGACAAAATGTTCTTCCAACGTACGATGAACGGAAATATACCGAACACCAACGTACGAGGAACGTATCGGTCACGTGACATGCCGAGGGTATAAATTGTCAGATGCATCCAAAGTCTATCATTTGCATGTCTCTGTCTGTTTTGTCCGGTGGAAAGTTTTGAACATGCTCAAAACTTCCCACCAGACGGAACGGCATCGCCGGACAAGTAGCGGATTCACCGGATAAGAAACGGCCATAAAAAGGATACGAACGGACACGAACAGATAAAATGATTTTTTATCTGTTACTCGTCAGTTAGCTCGGTGTGACCAAGGCTTTACCAAACAACCCCTGGTTTTTACGACCCTGAGATAGAAGCCTTTTGAAAACATTGTGGGAAAAGGAGAAAATGCTGGTAACCAGCATTTTCTCCTATTCCCGCAATGTTACCTACCCTGCTGGAAACAAATTTCAATTTTTGAGTTATGTTTATTTTGTCGTCTGCAAGTGCTTTCATTTTGGACCAGTCTAAAATGTTGTCGTTTGGTAAGGAGTAAAGAGTATCACGGTATTTAAGGCAACAGTCAAACCTCTGTTCAGCAACCAACTCAGTAAAAGTCACTATGTGCTTGTTTAAAAAAAGTTGCTTGCTTGATACAAATATGTTTCAACATATTTGTCTACTCTGGGGACTCAATGTTTGTTGCTTGCTTAACCCTTTACCGCACAATGCTGACTTTTAATGCCCCTGGAAGAGAAGGCTTTTAAAAACATTGTGGGAAAAGGAGAAAATGTTGGTAACCAGCATTTTCTTCTTTTCCCACACTGTTTTCTTCCCTGTCAAAGAAACATTGCACCATTTGAGCCACCTTGAAATTGTCGTCTGCAAATGCTTTCAATTTGGACGAGGCTAAAATTTTGTTATCTGGTAAAGGGTTAATACAGGTGGCCATTAAGACAGATTTTACTGTACCTTTAAAAGCCCATTTGCTCCTAAACAACTCGCCATATATGACTATAGAAACATTTTGTGCAATCTGATTTTGATGTACACAATCCACAATGGCAACTAAAGGTGTTATATGCATCCCTATGGTTGAGATATGATTACGAATCCTTTCAAAACAATCCTGTAATATTAAAACCTAAAGAAGAATACTTTTGAAAACATTTCGGGAAAAGGAGGAAATGCTGGTTACCAGCATTTTCTTCTTTTCCTAGAATGTTTTCTAACCTTTCAGGTACAAATCCAATGATCTGAGCTGCATTTGATATGCCATCTGCAAATATGTTTTTCATTTTGTCCACTCTAAAATTTTATCATCAGGTAAACAGTAGAGACTTACCAGTGGCTGAAAGAAGGTGAAAGTATTCACAGGAGAATCATCGGAAATAAAGTAGACCTTGCCGTTCTATACAAAAATACAAACAAAGTAAAAATTCAGAGTTTGGAAACTCTTTTCATTGAACAGTAAGTATATGACATACATGTACATTGTGCTAGAAAAAGCGTAAGTGTCAAAATTGAATAGTTTCACTTCAGGAGAAGTCAAAGACACATCTGCAGGCATCTTTGATATCATTTTTTAAATCTTAGACACACAAATACTTTTACAAGCTCACTGAATGACCATTCTAAACAAGACCCAACACTCATCTGCAAATGCCTTTTCAGCAAAAGGGGCATAACTGTGTCAAAAATTATTTTGAGGGTTACCTTCCCTTCTAGTATTCCCTTTAACCATTTACCATACAATGCCGACTTTTAACGACCCTAAGAAAGAGAGTTTTTGAAAACATTGTGGGAAAAGAAGAAAATGCTGGTAACCAGTATTTCCTCCTTTTCCCACAATGTTTTCTACCCTATCAAGGCCAAATTCCTTCAACTTGTCTTCTGCAAATGCTTTTACTTTGGACCAGTCTGAACTTTTGTCGTCTGGGAAAGAGTTAAGAGAGTTGACAACCAGTCTGAGTTTGAATGAATATCTTCCAAAATGACAAAGAACTGATGATAAATTGATAATTAAGGGAACAAGGCTGATGTAAGTACAGAGAGATGTTTTAATCCTGTCACAATGACAATCATTAATCCTTGAAAAGATATTGGCAAAGCCGGGAATCAAACCAGCAACCCCCTGTTGTCAAGTCCTATAAATTATAGACTGAGCTACCGGGGCCTGGCACCCTGAGAAGGAAAGCTTTTGGACACACTGTGGGAATAGAGGAAAATGAACCAGCATTTTCTGTTCTTCCACAAAGTTTTCTGCCCTTTCAAAGACAATCCTTTCATTTGATTCATATTAAATTTGTCTTCAAATACTTTCTATCTAAACTTTTCTAAAATTTTGCCATCTGGTAAAGGGTTAAAACATTAAGACAAAGAGACAGTTTCATACAGCTATATATTTTTTCTTCTCTGTCAAGGCCTCCCCTGCTAACTGATGAGCCTGTGTGAGGTTGTCTACATGCAGAAAGTCCTGTAATGTGTCTGTCTGGTATATAATACTGAAAAACCCTCTCTCTATGTAGTCCTGTGTAAAGAAGTGTAGAAAAAGAAATCTCCATAATATTTAATCCAAATTATTGGCTGTAAAGTAAAAGCCCAGGGGAAAATGTTCTTTTTGCTGAAACAATTAACCCAGACAGTTTCCTAAAATTTTGCAAACTTACTACAATAAGAAAATAGACAATAATGGTGTTAGACAGAAGAAGAAGCTCATACTGCAATTTAAAAAAAAAGTAAATTAACAAAGAATGAATGAACGACTTTCTCCTTTTCCCACAATAATGTTAATCTTTCAAAGACAAATGCCAGCATTTGACGGACATTTGTTTCTGCAAAATTAATGGTGTCAATTTGGACAAGTCTTCAATTTTGTAATCTGGTAAAAAGTCACATAGTTACTTTTACAAATTCATGGTAGTTTTTGTAACAGACAAAACAGTTTTCAATAATAAATTTTGACAGTGTGGATCCAAGATCAGACAGCACCTTTATTATAAGAAAAGAAAAAAATGTCAAAACAAAAAAAAACAATTGGACACAGAGAAATATAGAATGGATGACAGAATTTTAGATTTATGCAAAGTCTTAAGAATTTTCCAATGATGAATTGGAGTTGACTCAAATGGTGGAATTTGTCTGTGAATGGGTCAAAAACATTGTGGAAAAAGAAGAAAATGCTGGTTACCAGCATTTTCTCCTTTTTCCCTTAATATTTTCAAAAGGCCTCTTCCTAAGAGTTGTTAAAAGTCAGGACTGTGTGGTAAAGGGCTAAGAGAAGATTCATACCACAATCCTTGGTATATGGCGTTGCTCTCCTGGACCATAAACAGCAGCCAGGCGTAAAGCACAAGTGTGTAAGGTTTTCCCGCTTTGTGTTGTAGAACTATTAGCATCCAAAACTGTTTTTTCTGCAATGCTCTTTGTACAGGAGTAATGGTCTGGTTGCTTATAGAAATAAAGAAATAGAGATTTTTGACTGAGTTTGATTAACATTATTTATAACCATTTGAGCACAGCCACGTACCTCAGTGGTAAGCATATCTGACTTGTGACCTGGTGGTTGTGATACACAGTTGCTGCAAATTTTCTTTCCTACAAATTTTGCCTCTCACCTCTGATGCATGTGAGAAAAGCAGTCAGTGGCTTGAAAAGAAAGTTGTGTCAGTACTTGTGTGAGAAAGCCAGGAAACACATGTGTAGATGCAATGACTCAATATGAAATTACTTGACTGATGACAACTTTATTAATTAACAGCAGGGATTTGTCGTCCACTTTGGATTTGATGTTGACTGAATGATATTGGCCTTGTTTTGTTTGATTTGGCAATTTTTTCTCGTATTGGCCCAGTATGGCGATATTGGCTAAGTTTGTCACTTGGTATTGGACAGGCCATGTTCATCATATAAATGCAGTAACACAGTTTTTTAGCTAATAATAAAAAGTACAGTATTTAGCAGGTAATTCAGGTATGACTTTGCAAAAGCTACTGACCTTTTCTAGAGGTAGATAAGGCAATGATTCATCTCCATTTTCTATAGTTTGACCACCAAAAACAACATTGTACGTACTGGTGTAGACTAGCCTGCTGATGTCATTCTTTAAACAAGCTGTAGAAGAAATTCCTAAACCACTCTTACAGTTCTAAGAGCAACTAAAGTTTCATTTTTAAAATGAGCCTTGCTCTGTGAAAAAGGGTTTGATGCATCTGCAAAAAGTATCAATCTAGGTCTGCCTGTGCTGACTATGCTGGCTGACCTGGGTAAAAACTTTTTGCTACTGGTCAATTTTCCACATGTCAAAGGACCAGTGTATCTCATGACTCAGTTGTTATAAAAAATGGATTTTTATGGATCCATAAATATGTGATAACTTGCTTGGTACAATGCACAATGGAGATGTATTAAATCCCTTTTTGCCAGACCAAGGCCCAAACGGTTTAGAGTCCTAACGATCATATAAGAGAAAGATCTTGAAAACATTGTTGGAAAAGAAGAAACTACTGGTGTCAGATACCTAGCATTTTCTCCTTTTCAGCCATCGTTTTTATTCCTGACCTAAGAAAAATTCTATTAATGAAACCACCTTTAATTTGTTTTCTGCAAGTGCTTTCAATTACAACAAGCCTAAAATATTGGTATCTGGTAAATAATTAACCGCCTGTTTTTACTCTTGGGAATTCTATGGATACACAATTTATGAAAGTATCTACAACTTGTGAAGAGGGTTGTAGCCTGGCGGGGTAGCTCAGTGGTTAGCGCATCTGGCTTGTGACCTGGAGGTTGCCGGTTTGATACCCAGTTGGGGCAAACTTTCGATTTTTCACATCTCACCTCTGATGCATGTGAGAAAAGTAGTCAGTGGCTTTGAAAAGAAAGTTGTGTCAGTACTGGTGTGAGAAAGTCGGGAAACAAATGGGTGCATTACTGACCGCCATGATATCACCTAAGCTGTTAAAATGGCATTAAACTCCAATACAAACCAAACCGAAGAAGGTTGTATTCTTGTATTTCAATTACAATTTACACCCAGGTTGAAAACAAGAGCCGTCGTAGACATATTATGCTCCCCGAACAGGTCTCTGTTTAGGAAAGTGAAGGCCGTCGGTACGTGGTTGGTCACGGGAGAGGAGGGTGGGGGTGAAACAGGCTACTTGTGTTTGGTCCCGTCTGCCAAACTGCATTTGCCAATGCTCAAATAATTAAATAAAGAAGGGGCATAACTCTTGGAACAGTGGAGTAAAACTTCCTGTCAAGGTGAACAATCTGTAAATCAAACATTACTATTATAGTAACAGTTATAGTATTACTATTATAGTAATGGCAAAATTGTCAAAATCAGATTAAACATTTATAAACTTCGTGTTTGAGTTTGTCATTAGGCCCTCTTTTTCTATAACACAGCTTAGTATAAATAGGAAAGAATGAAACTAGAACTGTCACAAAAGTGCCGCATACCCCCACAAAGCGCCTTGTCACAGAACAGGTGTCATTTTATAAGTAACTGTTTAAGTTAAAATTTACAAAGGTTAATAACCCCAAAAGTTATGCCCTGGACAAAAAGACCAAAGTTAAAACTTACAAAGGGCATTAACTCTAAATATAGTCGGAATAGAGTTATGGTTCTTCTACACTGCACTTCTCCTGAATGTGGCCTATCTGTATATGAAGTTTGAAATTACTAGCTTTTTTACTTTGGAAGTTATCCCCCAGACAAAAATTTAAAGTTAAAATTTACAAAGGGCAATAACCCCAAAAATAGTTGGGATACAGTTATGGTTCTTGTATACTGCACTTCTACATTATGTGATCTATCTGTGTGTGAAGTTTGAAGTTACTAGTTTCTATACTTTTGAAGTTATGCCCCGGACAAAAATCCAAAGTTAAAATTTACAAAGGGCAATAACTCTTTAAAAAAAAAAAAAAAGGTGGGAAAAGAGTTATGGTTCTTGTACACTGCACTTCTCCTTAACGTGGCCTGTTTGTATATGAAGTTTGAAGTTACTAGCTTTTTTACTTTGGAAGTTTTCGCTGGACAAATATTTCAAGTTAAAATTTAAAAAGGGCAATAACCCCAAAAATAAATGGCAAAGAGTTATGGTTCTTGTACACTGCACTTCTCCTTTATGTGATCTATCTGTGTGTGAAGTTTGAAGATACTACCTTCTATACTTTCTAAGTTATGCCCTGGACAAAAAAAAAAAAACAAAGTTAAAATTTACCAAGGGCAATACGAGGGCTGTCCCAAAATAGCTTGGACAACTTTTTATTTTCCGGAACCCGGTGTTTTTTTTTTCATGATATTTTTACCAATGTTATTTTAATCATTTGCGCATCTGAAGAAGAAATAGTGAGGTAGTTATATACAGTTGAGTCTATTTTACATGCAAATATTATTTACAGGTTACGTTTTGCGGCCCCACCCAAGATTTTATCAAAGGTCTTAACTGTGTGGTTACTTTAACCTTCAATATCAGAGGTTTTCGATAGAATTGCGCGAAACTGAATAATGCACGTTGCCATTATCAGATATGATGTCATTCCTGAAAAGAAACCATTCACATGGCCTTATTTTGAAAAATTTCATAGCGAAAACACGAATGGTAGCTTATTTGGAAAGAATAAGAAATGTCGACGTCAAAGGAAATGGCGGCCCACCGAAATGTGATCGAATTTTGTGTTGACCTAAAAATGACACCGACACAGACGTTTAAACAGTTACAAACTACGGAGAGGTATAAATCTGTTTCTCCCTCGCTTGTATTCAAATGGCACAAAAGATTTTCTGAAGGATGGAGAGAGGCAAAATGTGTTGAGTCGGGTAGACCAAAAGAAATAGACAGCCGTATAGTAGACAGCCGTATAGTAGACAGCGTCAGGAACATCACTGAAGGGGATCTGCGAATGGCTGTGCGAGAGATTTCGGAAACTGTCGGAATCAGCAAGTCATCTGTTCACAGGATTTTACGTAAGACACTAAACATGTCAAGAGTCTGTGCAAGATGGGTGCCTCGCTTGCTTACTGCAGATGAAAAGGAAAGACGTGTATATGTTTCTAGGCGCTTTTTGAGACGGTATGCGCGAGATCGGGACTTTTTGAACAAGATTATCACAGTCGACAAAACATGGCTACAATATCATGATCCCTAAAGCAAGCAACAATCAAGTGTATGGAAACACCCAGATTCCCCACCTCCAAAAAAGGCCAAGGTAGTTAAATCCATGGGCAAGCATATGTTCATCGTGTTCATAGACAGACAGGGCGTTCTTCTTTGCCACGCTGTACCACTGGGTCAGACGATAAACTCCACATATTACACAAAGGTAAAGCTTATTAATCTGTCCACACTTTATACTTATTTCCATTTCATTCATGAACGGAAAGCGCTTCTAAATAACTTGTTCATTCAAACTATTTTTAAATCAAAATTATTGTTTACATAGTGTCCGCAGTTTAAGTTCGTTTTTACTTTCAGGTCATCAGACGAGACCTCACGCGTGCGATTCGAAAAAAGCGACTGGGGTTTATTGACAACTTAGAAAATATTATCTTCCACCAGGATAACACTCCGTGACACACTTCTAAAAACAAACTATTGGAACTGGATCTTTTGGGTTTTCAAAGACTTGAGCATGCCCCTTATAGCCCTGACCTAGCCCCGCTAGATTTTGCCGTCTTTCCTTATCTTAAGTCACAGTTACGAGGACATAGGTTTGAAAACTTACATGAGCTTAAACAAGAAACAACTAGAGTGTTTCGCGGACTACAGACCAGCTGGTTTACCAACGTATACGACAAGTGGGTTGTGCGGCACCAAAAATGCATCAATCACCACGGCGAGTATTTTGAAAAGGAGTAACGCTAATGACGTTGACGTCTTAATTATTATGAAAGTGTGGGCCGGGGTTAGATGATTGGTGCAAATTAAACTTCTCTGTGCTAATTATATTTCAAGCTAGAACGTTGAAATTTCACATAGTCCGTCATAATTCCTGTGTTCATATGCTCTTAAGAGCATTTGTCTCTAATGTTATAATAAACAATTTCATTAGAAGAGTCCACACTATTTTGGGACAGCCCTCGTAACTTATAAGACATTAAGCACCCTTTTCCCATAACATGGTTTTGCATAGATGAAAAAAACAAGGACACATGGTGAAATTTTTAATAAACAATATAAATGTGAAGTTTCATGAAATTTTGACGAAAACTGAAGGAGATATTAGTAAAAATTGGAATTTTACAAGAAACCCCCTTTTTCCATGACGCAGCGTCAAATTGGAAAACCTAGAAAAACACATCGGCGCATTATCCTAAAGAGTTCATATATGGAGTTTCATCCAATTTGGTCCAGGGGTTGTGGAGAAATAGCTTCGGACAGACAGACGGACGGACAGACAGACGGACGAAGTGGAGACTATATGCTCCCCCCTTGGGGGAGCATAATAATAGAGACAATCTTTACTATATCAGCTACTCAGTATAGCTTAATCATTAAGGGTAGCAATCACAGCTGTTTTGGTATGAACATCTCATAAATATCAGACAATACAAATTGAAGATCAGACATGTTTTGTGTAGTCTGTTCTTTATCAGAACTGTTTGCTAAACTTAAAGTTGTATTCTATACTATATTAAAGGATAAAATGCCACAATTCTCCCTATAACTGTTGCGTGCTACCATACATGCATACTTTGTACAGTGCGCCTTACCCTTGATGACGTTTTTAGTTCCTCCCACATTTACAGCTTCTATTTTCTTTCTGTTGAGCTTAAAATAGATACAATTTATATGTATATGTATTAACCTTTCCCAAACGATCTCAAGTTTTAACAACCCTGTAGGACAATGCTTTTAAAAAAAAATTGTGGGAAAAGGAGAAAATGCTGGGAGCCAGCATTTTCTCCTTTTCCCACAGTGTTTTCTGTCCTATTCAAGATAAATCTTACCATTTGCACCACATTTAATTTGTCATCTGCAAATGCTTTAAAATTGGACAGCTCTAAAAATTTGGCGTTTGGTAAAGAGTTAAGCAAATCCTAAGTTTTTCTTGACTGTTACCGCACAGATCAAGATCAGACTGCACAGAGCATGAAGTTTTATGATTATATTATATTGTATGCTTGATTATTCATTCCAGTGTGAGGGGAAAACCTTTCTCAGTATGAGATGGTTCTGTTTTAACCCTTTATCACACAAACCCGACTTTTAACGACTCTGAAAAAGAACACTTCAAAACATTGTGGAAAAAGGAGGAGATGCTGGTAACCAGAAGTCTTTCCTTTTCCCACAATAAATTTCCACTTTTTCCAAAATCTACTTTGTTGTCTGCAAGAGCTTTCAAATTGGCTGAGTCCAAACTGTTGTTGTGTGGTAGTGAGTTAAGCAGTTGAAAAGAGGTTGATTTCATATTCATAGTGCTAAAAATGCTAAGAGTTTCACTTCCTTCAGTATATCTTAAATGTGCCATAAACCCTTTGCAAAACAATTATGTATTTTAACTAGTGTGAAGTAAAAGGCTTTCGAAATCATTTTGGAGGAAAAAGCATAACATGCTGGTCATAAGCTTTTTCTGCTTTTTTTACAATGTTTTCTACCATTTCAAAGCCAAATCCTTTTTGTTCATGTTTAATTTGTCACTTGCAAAAGCTTGCAATTTGGATGAGTCTGAAGTTATGTTGCGTGGTAAAAAGTTGACCTTTTACCAAATAGTCCCAAGTCTTCAAAACTGCTGATGGAGAAGAATTTTGAAAACACTGTTGGAAAAAGAGAAAATGCTGGTAACCAGCATTTTCTCCTTTTCCAACAATGTTATCTACATTATAGTACTTTTTTTCATTTGAATCACATTTAAATTGTTGTCTGTAAATGCTCTCAATTTAGGCAAGTCTATTTTGTCATCTGGTAAAGACCTCAACATGTCAGATGAGTACAGTGATAAATCTTACCTGATCTCTACCCGACATTCCAAATGACGCCATATGATAAATACAGTCAACACCTTCAAACACCGACTCTAACTCAGCAGCATTGGTTATATCACCCTAAAAACACATATTAACAAGAGCACCACATGCGAGTGCCAATATTCGGCTACAGTTGCTTGATTTTCAGTGAAAATTGTAAGTCAAAAAAGGGGCATAATGGTGTCAAAAATACTTTGCTATTTACCTGCGTTTGTTGTATAAGCTTCCTATGTAATTATTAAGAATTTGTACAAATCTGAAGTAAATATCTTCAGTAATAACTGAGATATTACAAAATGTGAAAGTTTTTGCAGAAGGCAGACGACAACGATGACAGGGCTATGACAATACCACGACGTTTTCTCTGAAAACAACCAAATAAAGTGATTCCGAATTGAATAACAACATAATAAAGTCTCTTTCAAATGTTTTTTTGCCATATTATTTCTTACTATTTGTGGTAATGAAATAAATCTTCTAAACCTTTCACCAGACAACAAAAATTTAGAAAGGTTCAAACTGAAAGCAACTGCAGATGATAAAGTTCAGTTTAGCTCAGATGATGGTATTGTCTTTCAAAGAGTAGAAAACACTGTGGGAAAAGGAGAAAATGCTGGTTACCAGCATTTTCTCCTTTTCCCATTATGTTTTCAATAGCCCATTTCACCAGAGTCACTAAAATGCAGGATTGTTTTGTAAAAGGTTATGTATTTCTCCTTTGTAGTCAGTAGTAGTATGTAAAAATATTAACTGTATTGGAACTAGATTAACTACTTATCTTCTGAAAGCAAG
This sequence comes from Hippopus hippopus, assembly GCA_946811185.2. Classification (NCBI taxonomy): domain Eukaryota; kingdom Metazoa; phylum Mollusca; class Bivalvia; order Cardiida; family Cardiidae; genus Hippopus; species Hippopus hippopus. The sequence continues at coordinate 15,021,763 of OX328096.1, forward strand.
TCCACAGCAGACCACAAGGAGAACATGGATAATCTACATAAATTACATTAACTCTTTACCAAAAGGCAAAATTTTAGACTCATCCAATTTGAAAGAGGTTGGCAAATGACAAACTAAATGAAGCTACGATGATGGGATTTGTCTTCAAAAGGATAGAAAACATTCTGGAAATAGAAAAAGAAACTGCTGATAACTGGCTTTTTCCTAACAGTAGCAAAAACACAGGATTGTATGGTAAAAGCTTAAAGATATAACAAAGATATAAATTGTGTGTAAATAAAGTAATGTCTCCTTTTCCCATAATGTTTTCAAAGATGGTATGTTGTACTGCATAAAAAGCTGCTTGAGTTGGACTAAAACAGTGCTTACTTTTACAAATTCCATTCCTTCTTTTAAAGTCCAAATAGGTTCCTTTACATCCAACAGTATAACTCTGTGACCACACCCTGCTAGTCTTTTACCCAATGAAAACCCTGGGAAGCCGCCCCCACCTGTTACCAGGTGGACCTCTGTGGAAGCATATGAACTTGTTCCTGGAGACCCTGTGGCAGTGTCTTTATTGTTTCGCAGTATCACCATTGTAGTTGGCGCTGCTGAAAAAATTTATAACATATTCACACTTTGGTACAAATTTACCCTTAATCACACAATCCCGACTTTTAACAACCATGAGAAAGAAAGCTTTTGAAAACATTGTGGGAAAAGGACAGAATGCTGGTAACCAGCATTTTCTCCTTTTCCCTTGAATGTTTTCTACCCTCCAAAAACAAATTTAAACTTTTGATTCATATTTAATTTGTCATCTGCAAATGCTTTCAATATGGACTAAAAATGTGTTAAAAAATTGAAGGGTATAAAAATCGGGTGTCAAAATTGACCAAATTTAGCAAACAAAATTTTACTGGGCGTTGCGATGAACAAAAAGTTTCAAAACATTTGGTTGCCGAAATAATTGTCATTTGTGTAAACCAGACCTAAATGACACAGCTCAGAAAAGCAAACACTTGGTTTTTTAAATTCTTTCAAGTTTATTTCAAAGTATAAGTTTAAATGCTTCTAAATTTCAATGGGGGTCAACCACTTGCATAACTGTCTTATGAAAAGGAAATGGTAAAACATTTCAGATGCATGTTTATGCTGATTTATGGTAGTAAGCACTGCAAAACAGGTATCAGTATGTTTGATAAGAATATTTGAATTTTGTTTCGTTCAGCATCACGTCCTTCGGTATCCAGTCGTTTCGACACCCCGTCATTTCGACACCCCGTCAGTTCGACACTTTTTGGTCGTTTCGACCCCTATTTTGGTCATTTCGACACCCCAAAAAATATTTTTGCAAAAAATGGTTGTTTCGACACCCGTTCATTTTCACCCTTCCCGAATGTTGAGAAAAAACATGCATTTTTTGTGCACAGTATGTTGTAAAATATTTCAATATAATTTTTTTTGCAGTATATAGTGAAAATAACCCCTTTGCTGATGTTTATGTTTACTTTTTTTGTTCTACTATTACAGCTAGACAATCATCTTGCTTGATACAACGGTGGAATTGTATAAGCGGAGATTGGTAATTGAAGAAGATAGAAATGTGTTATTTGTTAGTAATAATAGAATCTCTTTATGTACTTTTTATGTTTTTTCATGTTGATTGAATAAATGCTAATTATGAAACAAACTGTTGGTTAATTGGAATTAATTGTTTCTTTTGTTTTAATTTGCTAATAGTTTTTCGCAAATTATACCCACTGATTGATTGTTTGCTTAAATTTGTATAATGTAGTCAATAGTACTTTTAGAAAATGTCTTTAATGTAATTTCTTTCAAAAAAAGATAAAAAGTATCGGTAATTAATTTGAGTATTTAAAGAGTTATTTATTTATCCCAAAAAATATTTAAAGGAGATGAAATTGCAATTAAGCTACATCTACTATATGTGCAGTTGGAAATAGCTAGGCTACTTAAATTTGAAGTGACAAGAATTTGTTAATAGTTGTTTTGTGTGTGTATGTCATTGGAGTTTTATGAATAAACAGGAGTTTTTAAAGGAAGTGTTTCATTATTTCCTTGTTCTGCAATGGCAGATAATTGTGTTAAATGTAGTAGTGTAGTCGGGAGGAGACAACAGGCGGTTTCGTGCGATACATGTAACAGACGGCAGCATCGAACATGTGACACAGGTTAGTCAAATTACTTCGTATTACTTTTACTTTTTTCCCTCTACTGAAACAAAAGTACAGAAATCAATATCCGACCATACGAACCATACTGTCCGGTCTTTCAACTACTGCACACTTTATCTCCCTAACCCTTTACCATACAATCCCAAGTTGTAATGACCTTCAGGTACACCTTTTGGAAACAGTGTACAAATAACCAGCGTTTTATCCTCTTCATACAATGTTTTCAACCATATCAAAGAAAAACTCCATCACATTGAGTCACATTGAATTTGTTGTCTGCAAATGCTTTTAAGTAGCACACGCACAAGTCGTAGTTGTGATCGAGTCAAAATTTTTGTCGTTTGCTTAAGTGTTCACTTAGACAATCAAGCGGTATCATAGTTTCAATGGAAAAGCTTGGCTTACCATTATTTAACTCGAGTTTACCCCTTATCCTGTTAAATAATTGATGAGCAAATTTTAAATCAAAAGTAAAATCCCAAAGTTTATTATTTCAAAGGTATTTTGGGGAGGGGGAAGGATATTTCCTTATCGGTCAGTGTAGATTCAGTATCAGACTGCATGTTTTGTGCAGTCTAATCCTTCATTTACACTGCTCACAAAAGGTCAGTAACTCGCGCTGAGCAGCGTAAGGGTGTGTTGCCCCCACATGACAGCACAAGTTAAAGTCTGTAGATATATTTTTACAATTCACGCAAAACTTCACAAACAGAGATTAGAAGGTCACATGACCAAAAAACACGTTTTGTATGTTCGAATCAGTACTTTGCATTTAGAATGTCGTAAATATTTAAAATATTTCAATTTAAAAATAGGAAATGGTATTATTGTGAAACTGGAAGATACAATGGTATACACCGGAATATAGGTTATGTAAATTATGTAATTTATGAAACTGTAAATGAATTTCATATTTCATTGTTATGTCCGTCGGACAGACAGTAGAAAAACTAAATCAAGCGTTGTAACAAAACATGAAAAAATTTTGAAAAAAGTTATGCAACCATAGCTCGCTGTGAGGTTTTGATGGCACTGTCGTTTCTTAAAATTAAAAAAAAAAAAAGATGTTTCGTTGTGTCCTTGTAATAACTGGCCTTGAATAGGCTTATGAGATGTTCAGTGGTTGGCACTACTTTTTGGAAAACATTGAGGCAATATTCAATCATTAATTAAAGCAAATCAGGGCCAAGCACCATTAGCTCAGTCGCTTGCGTACAGGACTTAAAAGACAGTGGTTAGCTGGATAGAACACCGGGTCGACCTATTTCTTACGCACAAATGTTGATAGTCATTGCAATGGGAATGATTCCTCTGTCACGGCTGACTATTTATTTCGATGGTGATTACGTGGAAACTCAGCTTGTGGCCTAGAATGTATGTGCGACGTAAAGGCTTAACCCTTTACTACACAATAGCGACTTTTAACACCTCCGGAAAAGAAACCTTTTGAAATCATTATGGGAAAGGGAGAAAATGCTGGTAACCGGCATCTCACCATGTTTTCTACCATTTCAGAGAACAAGGTACATTTGAGTCACACTGATTTTGTCGTCTGCAAGCGCTTAAAATTTGACAAGGTTAAAATTTTGTCGTCTGGTGAAAGGATTAAGGAAAGTTCAATACAAAAACACATATTTTAATCATGCACTTAAAAAAGAATTACTGAAATACGACTAAGCAAACATTTAGAGAAGTTTTATTTTATGATCTCATATATAAATAACACTTGGAAAAAATCGGGTGTCGAAACGACCAAGTTTTGCAAAAAATTTTTCATCGGGGGTCGAAATGGCCGGGTGTCGAAATGACCGGGTGTCGAAATGACTGTCATTCACGTCCTTCAAAAATATATGATGTAGTGTCCCGAAATTCCTGGGGCACCCAATTTCCTGTCATTTGAAAGTTCTTGATAAAACACTGTTATTTTCAAATCAGTAAGATCTGTCTTTAAATCAAAGTTTGATACGGAAAGGGGGCGTCATACTGATTAAGACAGTGTTTGTTTTGATTTTTGTAGACATAGCTTTACAGGATAAAAAAGATGTCTGAACTTTACTGTAAATTTTACCTGAGATACTACGAGAAAGAGACCTTTTTTTCGTTATCTGTCTAAACAATTTAATTTTCAGGGCAAATATGTCACTAAATTACTGATAAAGATGTGAATATTGACGTAACCGTTGTTTACATGCAATCATAAAGTAATCTAGGCAGATTTGTGCGGTATTTGCGACATAACTTTTGACATGAAATAAGAAGGTTTATAAAGATTCTTTCATTTTTTTTTTTCAATTTCAAATAACATTTTTTTTTTTTCGTACTTAACTGAATCAAATAAAGTAAACCACGAAAACAGGAATGTCGTAAAACAAAAGAAAACTATTATTGACAAACTTTTATGTACTCCTAAAATACCGTAACAATGTTAAAGTAACAAAAGTAAATTTTAGACTTTTGTAGTGGAGTGAATATTTAATTCTATGTAGTCTATATATAATGTTATTCATCAAGCTCTATAATATGACTTTTTACAACTTGTCCATCAAAAAAAGGAAGATATCATGAGACTATTTTATACACTACTTTACTACATCTTTTAGTTAACAGAAAGCGGCCATTTTAACCATAGCAACATAAAGCCATTTTCAGTTTTCGCGAGGTCTGGTTTTTACCGAGAAAGCAGTGGTTTTGTTGGTTTATGGATTAATAACGGGTAACAGGTATATGTAGTGTCACTTCGAATGAGAGACCACGTACAGCATGACATTTTCTTTTCTACGGAAGTTGAGCTTTCAATGGTTCCGTTAGTTCAGTTAGCTTCAACTGTAAATCTTTCCTTGACCTCCTTCAGATGATTGACAGGGATTCTGGATAAATAACTACTTCTCTTAATCAGTGTACAAAAAAAGCACACACACACAAACTTACACTCAAATGTGACCTGTGTGATCAGCTTTACCAAATAACAAAAGTAGTCATCAGAAACCTTTGTAAGAAGCCAAATCTATTTATTTTTTCTACTTTATGTTCATAGCAGTGACCTTTTTTTTTCTTCTGTATAATTATTTCTTTTGACCATAAGCAATCATTGTCGGATCACACTTGATTGCCCAAATTTTCCTCCATTGGTTGAAAAACTAAAGCATCTAAGTTATTGTGTAAGGCACAACAGCTCACTGGGGGGCATATACCATACCACATCTTTGTCAAAACAAGCTTAACAGCAAGGGAGGTTTTAAGTGCATCATACCTAAATACTCTTCACGAAATAACTTTCTTCTTTGATAAGTCTTCAGCAAGAAACTTAAATACAACTAAATCAGGGTCAGGTCAGATGTCAGAGAGTTAGATAATTACAGCCTGGCATTTATCATTATCTGCCACCAAAAGTAGCATGCTATAGCTTGCAAAACTATCATAAAGATAAATGAAAATTATCATAATACATCTCTGTAAAAGCTAACTCCAGAACATGTCTACTTTTAAGCACTGTGCAATATGCCACAGCCTGGTCACCTATCAATAACGCACATTGCTTAACTTGTATGGAGAGAAATACACCAAACTGCATTGCTGCAAAAGTCAGCTCAATAGCAAGGCAGGTTTGAAGTACTTATATATTTAACCACTCTCTGTAAAATGAGTTTCCCCTTCGAGAAGTCTGGACCCAGAGACTCAAATACAAAATTCTATAAGCCAGGGGAACATAAGAGGGCAAGGCAACTCCGGTCCTACAATTGTCATAAATCCCACCTCTACTACCAAATGTAACATACAGGAAACCGCATAGCTGTAAAAGCTAGCTCAACAGCAAATGCTTATATATCTAACTACTCTCCATGACATTTGTATACTTAGTTGCCTTCCATGAAAATTAGGCTTATGAAAACTTGCACTTAATCCCTTACCACACCTTCACAAGTGTTCATGACCCTGAAGAAATAGCCTTTTGAAAACTTTGTACGAAAAGGAAGAAGTGCTGGAAACCAGCATTTTCTCTTTTTCCCCAAAATGTTTTCTACACTTTCTAAACAAATTACATCCTTTGAGCCACATATAATTGTCATCTGCAAATGCTTTCGATTTGAACAAGTCTACATTTCTGTTGTGTAGTTAAAAGTTAAAGCACTAAATAAACCCAGTGGACATTTTAAGGCTAGAATGAAACTCAAAATAATTGTGACTTCATGGTTGCTTTTGTCCAGAATGTTTCAGCAAGGCTGAAAGTGTAGATGAATGACCAGTTTTGTGCAATCTGATCTTAATCTACACTGGCCAAAAAGGTAATTTTAGTTTTGAAATGTGCTTAAAGTGTGAAGGAAAGTACATGGAAGGACTCTTTCAGCATTTGGTCTAAGATATGAGCTATTTCTAAGTTGAGCCTGTACATCAAGAGATTTGACCATTAGGAAAACCTGATGAGTTGCCCATCCTTCACCTATGAAGTAAAGGCTTAGATTATCAAAGCTGGAAGCTAGGTTTGCTTGTTTGATGCATAAAACCTTTTTTCAGCTATGCTTTCTGCTGTGATAAACTACTCTTCTTCTGGAAGAATTTTGGTTTGACCAGAATTCAAATTCGCTGGCTTAAGATTGCAAGCCACACTAGTTACCAACTAATACACTAGAGCTCAGCTTGTTGCCAGGTAAATATTAAAGAGGTACAAGTTGATATCTCTTTTAGTACTAGTTGAATAAAATGAGAAATGGGAAAAATGCCAAAATATTGCCAGTTCATGGCTGTCCTTTTCAGTCTAATCTTGAACAACTCTGTCCACAAAAGCTGTGACTTTGGTTATCTTTTTAATATAACTGCATTATAGGTTTTGAAAAAAGTGAAAAATACACAAGAAAAACCTGAAAGATGTATGATCGAGCACCTCGAGATTTGATCAAGATCGCTGGAAGTACAAATCACAATGTTGGACCTGGATCCTATGATGCTGATGTTCCTACCAAGTCAAGGTTTAAAGCAGGTATTGTGTAGTCTCATATTGAAGTTTATCTTGCAAAAATGGGATATGGTTTTCCATAGTTCCTTCCATAGTGCCGTTGTCTGCACATGTCATATTCTTTGAAAAATCAACCTGTCTGCTATGACGTATCACTATCCTGTACAGGATAAATATTAATACACAGTGTGTAAACTAAAATCCGTCCCTTATAAAGTAGCAATGGAGAAAATAGCAATAAACAATACATCTGTGGAATAATGTAGCCTGTTTTTCGCTCCAGATTTCTCAACAAATTAATTATTTCAAAAGGGAAAAACAGTTTTTTACAAATGCTATAGTTTTACTGCACATCTTTGAATAGAGTTTCTAAATATGGACTTTAGAGAAACCAGGATTCCTGCAGGGTTTTTCCACAGACTTATCAACAAGAATTGTCTAGGCTTATACAGAAGCTATGACCCAAGCCTTTAGGGGCTGTTTTTACAAATCACTGGTGCATAAGTTACATGCTAGCTGACCATAACTGAGTGAATCGTACCAGGTAGTGTTTTATTGAGTGAACATTTATTTTTTTTGAAGTGACGGTGTCATTTTGAAAAGTAGTCAGAATGCCCAAATCAGATAGGTCTGTATTTGACAAATGCCAAGATAGAGGAAAATAATGTCCATAGTGCAAGTTAAACATTTTGATATTCTATTACACCAATGTATTTTCACTCTGAAAAAATGAGTTGTCACAATTAAAGGGGCTGTTTAATTTCTATGTGGTAAATCAAAGTTTTTTGTAAATCACTGATAATACAACTAGATTTTTATAAACTCGATCGTTATATTCAAAAGACAGGTGCAATGTTGGGTGTTTAAATAACAGGTTGGTTGTTGAGCAATTGGTAACCCTGTAATTTTCTTTTACATCCCATACGAAATCATCATACTGATCTGACTAGAAATCCTCGAAACCAACATGTGTTATTGATCATGCATCATTCCCATAAGTCTGTATAAAAAAATATGGTGCAAAATCTGAAAATACTAAAGAAGCGATGTAGCCCATTAATTAACTCTTTCCATACCACAGTAGACACCAGAATCTTTTGTGGACAATGTAGATCAAGATCAGACTGCACAGAAATACACTGGCCATTGCTTTATTCTAGACTATGACTGAACTCTCTCTTGATCTTGCAGCTGAACTGTATTTGTAGCCTTTGAGAAAATGGATTTTTTTTTTTTTATTCAGTAATGAAAGAGTTAAGGAAATACCATTTAAAATATTTTTCGCTGTAGTTAAATGCGTTAGCTTTTGACTGGCTTTTTAGTATTATATTCGAGTGAATAACTAGAAATTTGCGACTGGCTATAACCAGGACATGTTTGTTCTGTGGACCCCTGTAGATCTACTGGCAGATAAATTTACGCCATCTATCTTTTAGATATTTCTTGTTTCTTACTTTTGTGTTTCTTCTTTACTGTAGACGTATCAGCTATGGGTTTACTGAATTCAGAGATAAATCATTTTTGAAATTAAGATAGATTATTTAAATCAGAGTAGCTCCCTTTAACTCTTTACCACACAAAAAAAATTTTAGACTTGCCCAAATTGAAAGCATTTGCAGAAGACATAGCAAACAAGGCTCACATACAGGGATTCATTTCTGATAGGGTAGAAAACATTGTGGGAAAAGGAGAAAATGCTTGTTACCAGCATTTTCTCCTTTTCCCACAATGTTTTCAAAAGCCCTCTTCATCAGGGTCATTAAAACCCAAGAAAGTGTGGTAAAGGGTTACGACTGGTATCCCCTTTTCTTTCATTGTTTCAATTCAAATTAAAAAGAGGATCCCTAAAGTGTTTTTTTTTATTTTTCAGATGGTTATGCACCTTTCCTATCCATGACAAGCAGAGAAACTTTTCTCAACATCAGTGATCAAGTTGTGGCAGCACCTGGACCTGGGCATTATGATCCTGGATTTCCTCAAGATATTATCAAAGTGGGTATCTGTCTGCCCCTCTGATGGGCCGGGTTTTACTTTAGATATGAAATAAATATATTTTTTCACACAGATAGTAGACCCAAGTTCATTCAGTACTTTCCTTGAATGCCTGTGTGAAAAGTACTTAAGATATTCAATTTCCCTCATCTTCTCCTGATTTTACATCAAGATAAAAAAAAAATCTTGATAGGAGACATTATGTAAAGGCAAGGAAAAAAGAAAATTGGAGTTGAGCTTGTAATTGATTTTAACATATTTTTGTCTCTCTTTCTTTTGATACATTTCAAGACTTTGAAAACATGCATGTTAACAAGGGATACCGGTTATCTGAATGACAAGGTTTAATTCATGATAATAATTATGATTGTGTAAACATTGTGGCGAAGGCAAAAGTTTTTTTTTTCCATGCTACAGTGTCTTTGTCTTCTGCATGATGGAAAAAGTTACCTACAGGCGGTAAAGGTCGAACGGCATCAACCCCTAGAATACCTTTTACAACTCTAGTTGCATTTGTAGCCTTTCCTAGACATTCTGGACAAAAGCAGCCTTGAAATATCAGCTACTTTGGTCAAATGTCTGGATTGAAAATATCTGCTAGGGTTGTATTAGATACTCCAAGGGATGAAATAGGCTGGTGCTCAGTACTTACAATACTTTATCTTTAACTTTCAATGAAGTTTTAACCTATTACCACACAACTTTTAACAGCCCTGACGAAGAAGGCTTTTGAAAAAAATTTAGAAACAGAAGAAAATACTGGTAACCAGCATTTTCTCCTTTTCCCGCCACGTTTTCAACCCTATCAAAGACAGAAATCATGACATGAGCTACATTGATTTTGTCTTCTGCAAGTACTTTCAATTTGGTAGAGTCCAAAATTTTGTTGTTAGGTAAAGAGCTAATTTGCTGGCTTTGGCTACAGACTAGAGATGATTTCTACATCATTTTTGTTTTAATTTTTGACAGGGAGGCAAAACGCTTGGGAACAAGTCTCAGAGATTTGTAGAACAGTTGATAGAAAACCCAGGACCAGGAACATATCATGTGGACAAATATACAGAATTTAGAAATACCAGATCAGCACCATCTTTCACAGACAAGGAGAAAGCTCAGGGGGTATATTTATATAGATTTTATTTGATCCCATCATTGCCTGAAACAGATGAGTTATGCTCTGTGAAATGTAGATATAATCCATCTGCAAAAAGTATCGACCCTGGTCAGCCTGCGCAATTCGCGCAGACTGACCTGGGTCGAAACTTTTTTGCTTTTGGTGAATTTATGCATGTCAAAGGACCATTCTACACTGGGATTCAGTTGGTTGTTAGACATAATGGATTTTTATGGATCCATAATCGTGTGATGACTTGCATGGTACAATACACCATGGAGATGCATTAAATCTTGTTTTCCCAGAGCATGGCTTGAATTTGCAGCAGACCGCTTTTGAAATGAGCATAATCAGTCTAAAATAAGATTTAATGCTTGAGCACGTGATTATGTGAACATTGTGGCAAAAGGAGCAGTTGGTAGTAACTTCTCCTTTTGCCACAATATTTACAGTATTTTACAAGGATACTTTTGAAGTTGTCTGCTGTTCTTGTTTGTTTTAGGAAATAGTGAGTTTGTAGAATCTTGATTCAGCTGAAACTATTCTGGAGATTTGATCATTGTAGTTCGGAAAGTGTAGATCCAAGATCAGACTGCACATTCTGTGCAGTCTGATCTTGATCTGCACCATCTACAAAAGGTCAGTGAGGGTAGATGTTCTGTCATTTCTGAAAAACTGTTGAAACACTGTTTTCCCAATACCTTCTGATATGAATTCATGGTAGATGACTTTGAAAACACACTAAGTCTTGTAGAATATAAGTAAATACAGAAACTGAATTCAGATGTTGTACATGAGGAAATTTAAGAATATCAGTGAGCAATTTCATCTTTACACACAGAATTTTATAAGATGATAGATAAAGTCTGCAGCTATTAAGTTTTTAGCATATATTTGATAATGATCAATTTTGATGAGTTTGTCCTGTTTACCATATAACCATGCAATGTTATCTAAATTCCTTTCTGTTACAGTTGGTCAGCAGCAGGATTAAATTTCACCGTAAGCCAGAAGCGCCCTCTATCCCCTGTCCTGGACAAGCATATGGATACGAGGAATGTGAGGATGGTACTCTAAAGAAACAAGATCCTCCAGACCGTGATGTGTCCCTGGGCCCAGCATTCTATGGGGTCTCTCATGTAAGTCAAGGCATCATCTTAACTGTTAAGATTCTAGGTTGAAGGTCACAGCTAGTCCCTAAAATGTCCATCACAACTATAGTCACTGTTGCAGATAGAGTAGATCATGATCAGACAGTCTAATCATGATCAGACTGTACAGAGTATCCAATCTGATCTTGGATTATCACTGTATCCTGTATTGTGATAATTTCTGGAATTTATGTCTTTTTACCACACTGAAAATGTCCTTTGCATGTCTTGCTGAAAGCTGTAACCCTTTACCACACAATCTCAAGTTTTAATGACCCTAACACAGAAGGCTTTTGAAAATGATGTAGGAAAGGAGAAAATGCTGGTAACCGGTATTTTCTTATTTTCCCACAATAATTTCTACCCTTTTATGAACAAGTCCAATAGTTTGAGCCAAATTTAATTTGTCGTCTGCAAGTGGTTTCAATTCAGACCAGTCTAAAATTTTGTTGTCTGGTAAAGAGTTAATTGCTGACAGTGTATTTTCAGATAATGTTGATCTAGAATGTCTCCACTAATCAAAGGGCTAGTCTTGTAATGAAAAAGCAAATAGATGAAAATACTTTTTTTTAAAGAAAGAGTCAGGTATCGAAATGAAGCCAGGGGGTTATAAATGGAAGACAATGCATTATCTAATGATGGTTAATATTCCCCAGAACGTGCAAGTAAAACGTCTTTGTCACTTTAAAGTTATAATGCCGCGTGCATAATTTATGACTTTATAATTATCTGTCTTTTTCAAATAAAAGTTAATTTGTTAAACTTCCCCCCATTTTCTGGTGAAGGCCTGTATAATACAATCTTCTACATTTATCATTTTAACTCCTTGCAGACCCATATTTCTTACCCTTTTTTCTAAATACAGAAAACTTCAGCATGAAACTCTTCTTTTTTTTCGCCATTTAACTCTTTACCAAACAACAAAATTTTAGACTTGTCCAAATTCAAAGCGTTTGCAGACAACAAATCAAAGGTGGCTGAAATGGTGAAACTTGCCTGTGATTGAGCAGAAAACATTGTGGCAAAAGGAGAAAATGCTGGTTACCAGCATTTTCTCCTTTTCCCACAATGTTTTCAAAAGCTTTCTTTCTCAGGGTCGTTAAAACTTGGGATTGTGTGGTAAAGGGTTAAAGCACAAAAGAATTCGCCTGTTACCAAACTAAAAATTTTAGCCTCGTCCATTTTTGGAAGCATTTTTGACAACAAATTCAATGTGGTTTGAATGATCTGATTTGTCTCTGAAAAAGTAAAAAATATTGTTGGAAAAAGGAGAAAATGCTGGCACCAACATTTTCTCCTATTCCCACAATTTTTTAAAAAAACTTCTTCCTCAGGGTCCCTAAATCACAGTTTTTTAGGTATATGATCAATAGAAAGTAGACCATTTGTTCCAATTTGAGCCATGAATGATCAGAGTTAAGAAGTAAAAAGGTGCTTTGAAAATGACTGCTATAATTTTGTGCCATTGTAAAATAAGTATCTTTTTTTTTTTAAATTTCCCAACAGGGAAGGTCTCAGAAAACATTGTGAGAAAATATGGGTAGACAGCATTTTCCTCTTTTTGCACAATGTTTTTAACCCTTTTACAGACAAATCCTGTGATTTGAGCTTGTTTAGTTTGTTATCTGCAAATGTTTCTAATACACATGAGTCTAAAATTAGTTGTCTTGTAAGTAATTTCTTCATCTGTCACAAAGTTTCCAAAAGTCGTCTGCTACAGAAGCACAAAAAATGTGTCAATAAAGTTTAACGAGTTAATTGACAATTGGAGTCATTTATCTTCATGATGTTCCACAGGGACCTAATAAGGGGCTTGCTTAATGCAAGGGGGCTGAACATTATTCAAGAGAATGGGATAATATTGGTTTCTATGGGAATTTGAAAATGTTCAACCCTTTACCATACAATCCTAAATTTTAACAACTCTGAGAAAAGAGGCATTTGAAAACTTTGTGGGAGTAAGGAGAAAAGGCTTGTTACAGGCATTTTCTCCTTTTCCCAAAATGTTTTCTACCCTATCAAGGACAAATTTTGCCATTTGAGCTGCTTCTGATTGTTGGTTTGCAAATGCTTTCAATTTCCATAAGTCCAAAATTTTGTCCTTTTTAAAACATTCCCATGTTTTGTTACCCTGGAAATGAAGAGCTTTGTTTTTAGATTACTAGCAGTTTCTCCTTTCACCACAATGTTTTGTACCCTTTCTAGGGCTGTTCCAATTATTTAAGTCACATTTGATTTGTTGTGTGCAATATGCTTTCAGCATGAAGACGTTCAAAATTTTATTATCCAGAAAAGAGTTAATAGATAAAGTTGAAACTTTTGTTCTGCTGAACCCTTGACTTTTTGTAATGGTCTAATGTATCCGAAATTATGATTATAGACAAAGGAAGTCGGAAAGGAGGAAAATCCATGTTTGGTGCTAGCACTTTGTTTGATTTTAGTAGGCTGCCATCTTACCATATTTTTGGTATAAAGTTAAAATATCACTTATCTCTTTACCAAACAATCCTGGGTTTTCACGACTCTGTAAAAGAAGCCTTTTGAAAACATTGTGGGAAAAGGAGAAAATGCTGGTTACCAGCATTTTCTCCTTTTCTCACAATGTTTTCTACCCTACCCAAAACAAATTTCCAATTTTTGAGTCACTTTAAATTTGTCGTCTGCTAATGCTTTCAATTTGGAACAGTCTAAAATTTTGTCGTCTGGTAAAGAGTTATACTGTGATCAAAGGCATTGTTCCTCAGGTTGGATTGTGTCTTTTAATACATGGAGAGTAGTACTTGTGTATGAGCCATGTTCCAACAAAAGGAGGTTTAATGCATCTCCGTGATGCATGATACCAAGCAAGTCATCACATAAATTATTATGGATCCATAAAAAACCATTTCGTCTAACAACCGACTGAATCATGAGGTACATTGTTCCTTTGATTTGCAGAAAATTGACCAGCTTTAGCCTTTTACTTGTTACCAAAACAACAAAATTTTAGACCTTCCAAATAGACAGCATTTGCAGATGACAATTCAAATGTCACTTAGGTTTGGAGTTTGTTTTTCAAAGCTGGTTACCAGCATTTTCTCCTTTTCCCATAATATTTTCAAATATTTTTCTAAGGGTTGGTAAAATTTTGTTTTTTTTTGCTAAAGGGTTAAAGGTTTTCACAGGAGATTTAAAAAAAAACTTTTCAAAGGATAAATGCTCTGTTCGGTCTTTCTCATGTGATGGTGGTGCAGGCCACAACATTTTATGATGTCAGAGTCAGCTCTCTCAGGCTTTAAAAAAACAACTGATAGTTTGCTTTTTCCAACAATATTTTCTACCAGTTCAAAGACAAATGTTATCATATAAGCCTTATTTATTTTTTCATATAGTAATATATCGTTCAACATGGAAGAGTTTCAAATTTTTGACCTTGTATATACTTAACTAGAATAGTTACTTAACTCTTTACCACACAATCCCGACTTTTAATGACCCTGAGAAAGAAGTCTTTTGAAAACATTGTGGCAAAAGGAGAAAATGCTGGTAACCAGCATTTCCTCCTTTTCCCACAATGTTTTCTATCCTTCACAAAATAAATTTCAAATTTTCAGTCACTTTTACTTTGTCGTCTGCAAGTGCTTTCAATTTGGACCAGTCTAAAATTTTGACGTTTAGTAAAGAGTTAAAATCAATTAACTTTTTATTAACAGGATACAAACCAGGCTGAAGGAAAAACTGCTAAAACATACAAGGGAGTTCATTTTGGCAAACTGACAGCTAAAAGAATGGATTTTGTTGGAAAAGCAGGCCCTGGTCCTGGAGAGTATGAGCCCTACATCGATATACAGCTACAGCCGGAAAACATTAACGCTAAAGATGAACAACGCATTGAAGCAAATATCCCACGGTACCATGAAGCAATTATTAAAGACACAGAGAAAAAGGTAATTTTTCTGTATTTACTTATTATTGCCTGGTAACATCCATGTAAAATATTGATAAACATCACGAATTATAGTTTGAAAGAATACGTTAAAATGTTTCAGACAAGAACAGAAAGTACATTCAAGAGCAATTTCTTCCTTTGCCACAATGTATTCCAAACAGGTCTTTCAAAAGTCATGGAAAGTTTTTGTTGGGAAACAAACAGAAGCTTTTTGATGGTTGAAACAATCTAAAATGTAGCTAACTGGTTTTAACTTCAGATAGGCCTATTTAACATCCACTTGTTGTTTTGTGTATGAATCTCATGCTTAGATTCGCTTACTGGAGGAAAATACGATAGCTTATGAAAAAAATGAGTATCACTAAGTTTATGATCCATAAAAAATTAAACCTTTACACTAATCAATGCTTTAAATTCTAATAATATGAATCTAGCGCTTCTAGCAAATACAGTGGTTTCGCGAAACTGAATCTTGCAACATCAGCTCCTCATGCAACATCAACATCATAACACTGTCTGCAAAATCCACTACAGTTTTGATAGACCCTTGTGATAAGGGGTTAAGAAATTGTCAGAGTGCAGCTAAATAAGATAACCCAGGTTATAGGAGAGTGTGTCTTTACTTGAGTTATGTCCCTTAGACTATCTGTAAATTGATACATCTGCCCACATGAAAGGCTCTTGATTCCCTTTTCTTGGTCTCATTACTACATAAATGCTACATTTTTACATCCCTTCAATTGACAGGATTAACCCATTATCACACAATCCTGATTTTAGACCCTCAGGAAGATGGGTTTTGAAATCATTTTGGGGGGGGGGGGGGGGGGAGGTTTAGAGAAAATGCTGATGAACAGAATGATGCTAGTGATCAGTATTTTCTCCTTTTCCAACAATGTTTTATTATCCTTGTAAGGACAAATCCATCATTTGTACCATTTTTTGTACCATTTTTTTGGCCTGCAAATGCTTTCAATTTTGGATAGTCTGATTTTTGTCATGTGGTAAAGAGTTAACCCTTTACCACACAAATGTGACTTTTAATGACCCTGAGGAAGAGGCTTTTCAAAACATTGTGGGAAAAGTGCTGACCAGCATTTTACCCTGTCAAGGTCAAATTTCATCATTTGAGCCACCTTTGTCGTCTGCAAATACTTTCAAATTTGAAAAGTCTTCAATTTTGTTGTTTGATGGAGGATTAAACTGTTACCACTCAAATAGGACTTACAGATTGTTGCTCCTTTTCCCATAGTGTTTTCTATACAGTTCAATAACAGCCTTTTCCTTTCCTTCAGATTATTTCCTTTTTGTCACCTTTGCTTGTTTTTCATCAATCTTCAATTAGACTGTAGAGGAAAGGGTTAAAATGAATTCATTGGGACCAGCCTGTGGTTTTCATCATAAATTAAAAACTTGTTAACAACAGCCACATGGTCCTCTTTAAAAACCACATGTTTATTACAAGGTGGCCATTGATAACTTAAAGTTTTATGATGATTTATGAACCATAAATCTAGTGTCGATTTTATGGATTTTTTTATAAAACATTTTTTTAAGCGATGATGGTATAAGGTTTCCTTTTAACTTTTTGCTTTTCCCCCCCTGTACTAAATCAAGATGAATTTTGTCAAGCTTGCAGCGCAGATTTTGAAAACACTTCAAATTTTCATCAACAAGTTTTACTGTTATCATATTTTCTTTTTACACTACACTGGTTGAAATCTTAATCTTTCTTAACTCTTTTCCAAACAATAAAATTTTGTGGTAACTCTATGCCGATAAATGAAATATTGTTCAATGGATTGGATTTGTCTTTAAAAGGGTAGAAAACATTGTGATAAAAGGAGAAATTGCTAGCTATCATTGTTTTTTCCTTTTCCCAGAATGTTTTAAAAAGACTTCTTTCTCAAGGTCATCTCCTAAAATAAATTTCAGGAGATCACTTTAGAAAAATCCTATACTGGATAATAGGTTTGATCAACATCAGTTATGCTCCCCATGATGCATTTCTCCTTTTGCCACAATTTTTTTTTTTTTTTTCAAACTAGTAACTGGCTGCTGCGTGATGAAAAATGAAAATCAGAATTTTACAAAAATGCAAAATTTTGTGTATCTCTTTACTTGGCAACATTGTTATTTTCAGTTGTTTGGAAATCTACGGAAAAAAGTTGCCTATGACCGCAATTAAATGGGCTGACTAATCAGTGTGAGAAAAGCCCAATAGCTCAGTCTGTTAACCACAGTGATAGTGATTCAGAGTTTTTAAATTTTATGTGTAGGTAGGAAAGCAGCTAGCAGCATAATAAAAATGTTGTACAAAGTACTGCTAAAAGAAACTCCAGGAAAGCATTGATAAGTACACCAACTGTTCTAATCACTAAAGTAATGTTGAAAATAGCATTAAACACCTAAAAAACATTTATCAATATGAATCATTTGATAAGAGCTATGCTATTTTTGTGTATTTAAACCTTTCAAGTGAACCCTTAGAGCATTAAATAAATCCGACTGACATTTCCATTGTAAAAAAACGAGCTTAATAAGAACAATTTCAAGGTTGCCTTTGTCCAGGTTGTCTCTGCAAAGCGGACAGTGTAGATCAAAGATCACACTGTACATTTTGTGCAGTCTGATCTTGATCTGCACTGGCCACAAAGGTGACTACAGTAGTGAAAAGCATTTTAAGGGTCAAGATATAAAATAAGATAAAAAGAGGAAAATAGATTTAAAAGCTCTTCTTTCAAGAATCTTGAGTGTACCTGTAATTCCGGCATTCCCCCATCAAATATGTGCAGGTGTATCGAAATACCAGATGAAACAACAGAGGACCTTGTTTACATTCCGTCAGAGAGGTTCCTACTTAACGTTCCTTTTGCTTTTACGAAGGAGGAAAAAAAAGACTTGCTTTACCCTTTGCCACACAATTCCAAGTTTTAACAACCTTCAGGAAGACAGTTTTTAAAAAATTGTAGGAAAAGGAAAAAATGCTTGTAACCAGCATTTTCTTCTTTTCCCACAATGTTTTCTACTCATTCAAAGATGACTCCATAATGTGAGCCACATTTAGTTTGTGGTCTGCAAATGCTTTCGATTTGGACAAGTCTAAAATTTTATTGTCTGGTATAGGGTTAACTCGTTACTGTTTTTTCTGACAATAACTTTGGTCCTGCAGTGGACTTCTTTAAATAATATAGAAGAAATTGCTTGTCATGCACACTTTGCCCTTAATTGCCATAATGCTTTTCATCAGTTCGGATTAATTATCCATATCAAAGATTAGACTGCACTTGTTTTGTAAAGTCAAAACATGATCCACAACATCAGAAAAAACAACAATGAATCCTGCACAGCAAGTCTAGAGCCCTTCTAGAGCTAACCCTTTGCCAAACAATGGCATGTTTTTAGGACCCTGAAAAAGGAGGCTTTTGAAAACAGCATGGAAAAGTAGAACTGCTTGAAGCCAAAGGTTTCTTCATTCCTCACAATGCTGTCTACTATTTGATAGAAAAATTTAATCATTTGAACACTTTATGATATATGCATGTTGTCTGCAAAGACTTTCACTAAGGATAAGTTTATATTTTGTCATCTGGTAAAGAGTTAACTCTGCTGAAAATTTTGCCATTTCGTTTTTAAGTCTAGTAGAATCAGAATCCTGTTCAGATAATCTAACATTCAAAATTATTACTGGAACAGATGTTTTGTTTTTTGTGTGCTTGTTGATTGGGTTTTTTTTTTACATTTCCTGTGAGCCAGTTGCAGCACAGGCTTTGTTTTTTAACACACCAAAAACTAGAAAAATTGACACAAAGTACGAGCATTTATGGCTAGAGATTTGCATTTGTGAATGATATAGAAACATTGTGGGAGAACAAGCAATAGATGATCATATACAGTTTCCCTCTTTTCCATAATACCAACTACATGGGCGTAATTAGTTATGTGTCATGCTTACTCTCATCAAAGATCAGGCTTTGCTATCAGTGCAAAAAGTACTCATGCAATAGACAGGCATTGGATTATTTTCTTTAATGTTTTTAAAGCATTTGATAGGTCATCTTTGACTAATATACCATAAGCTTGTGGATGGAATAAGAACTATTCCAAAGTGTCTTCAGAGGAAAGTGTTAAAAATTTTTTGCATTCAAGTAGGGACTGACATGCACAAAATTAAGAGCATTCCCCTGTATATCCTGTATCTTTTAATTATCCAATCTCCTTGACTCATTAACAGTTTACCAACGATCCTGTGTTTTTACAACCCTGAGAAAAAGGGTTATGTGAAAGCTTTGTGGGAAAAGGAGAAAATGCTGCTAAACCACATTAATTTTTCTGCTCTGTCCAGAATTTTTTCTACCCTTCCTAATACACATTTATTAATTTGTGCCACATTTGATTTGTCATCTGCAAAATGCTTTCAATATGAACAGGTCAGCAATTTTGTCTAAGGTAAAGAATTAACCTGCTGGCTTCTCCTTAAATTGCAAAATAAATTTCTGCACATTTTCATTCAGTGTTGCAAAAGGCTCAGATTTTCCCAGATCAAGTTTGTTTACATCAGAATGTCTCTCAAAACAGGAAACAGTGTGGACTGAAGATCAGACTGCATGTTTTATATGGTCTAGTTTTGCTTTACACTGTCTCTAGAGGCAACTCCAGTTGTGTACAGTAGATGGTAGAATAAGCAGATGTTTCATAAATTATGCAATTAATGAATTCTTCAAACAGAAGGCAGAATTCTTTTGAGGCACACATTGAATCTTCATTGAATCTCCGTGTTAAAATGGTTAGCTTGGCCTGATAGGCATGGACCATAAAACTCATAACTCAAAAAAATAAATAATGTCTTTATATCCCTGCAGCAGCTTTTGCAAACAATGAGGAAAAAGGGCCAATTGCTCTTTTCTTCTACATACAATTGAAGAAAAGTATTTTGTGTCAAGACTTTTCCTGTTTGCTACCTGTATTTTAGTACATGTAGTTCTAAGCATGTCTTTATAAAGCAAATAAACCCTAAACCAATATTGTTAGGGGAGACCACTCCTTCATACATGGCTTCGTCCCGATTTAAATACAATACCTAACAGCTGCGTTAGGGAGATATCTCTTTAGCTCAGTGGTTATGGTATTGGTCTTTTAAACCTCAAAAAACGAGGATATTTGCCCGTCATGAGTTCGAATCCCGCCAGAGGCGGTTTGTATTTCAGCTATGCATTTGTTACGGACTTTCATGTTCGTAGGATGGGGGCTCGTCCGTGATTGGCCATTGAGCCATTAATCCCATTTGTTGTCCAAAAGCAGACATTTGTTGTCTAAATAATAGACTTACTGCCTAATAAGGCTTTGAGTCATCAATAAATGATGACTTTTAGAGGGGGTGTGTTACGGGAGACCACTTCTTCATGCATGGCTTCGTCCTGATTTAAATACAATACCTATCAGCTGCGTTAGGGAGATATCTCTTTAGCTCAGTGGTTATGGTATTGGTCTTTTAAACCTCGAAAAATGAGGATATTTGCCCGTCATGGGTTCGAATCCTGCCAGAAGCGGTTTGTATTTCAGCTATGCATTTGTTACGGACTTTCATGTTCGTAGGAATATGAAAAAAAAATTAATTAAGGTTTTCTTAATTTATCCAATGTTTGGCCATTACACTTTCTCAAGGTCACAGATAACTAAAATTTAACCGGGCTTTTGCAAAAGAGATCAGTGGGCAAACTGTCCTCTAACCCTTTACTTTCACCCACATGATCCTGAGTTTTAATGAACCTGGGATGAAGTCTTTTGAAGACAATGTGGGAAAGGGAGAAAATGCCAGTGACCAGCATTTCCCCTTTTCCCACAATGTTTTCCACTCTTTCATAGATGAATTCCACATTTCGTAAACAGGCTGCGTACGAGTTGGATTTTGATCATTCCAAAATTTTGTTGTCTGGTGAAAGGATAGAGCACCATGCTTTAACTCTTTACCAGACAACAAAATTTTGGAATTCATCTTTTATAAGGGTAGAAAATATTGTGGGAAAAGGAGAAAATTCTGATTACCAGCATTTTCTCCTTTTCCCACATTGTTTTCAAAAGACTTCATCCCTAGATCCATTAAAACTCAGGAATGGGTGAGAAAGAGTTATGTGTTCAGATAGGAGTTTGTCCACTGATCTCTGATGGAAAAGCCCTAACTGTCAAACTATTTAAAAACTCCTATCCAGTCAATTCCAAATTATGCAAAAACTAAACAAGGGATTTAACTTGTCTTGAAGAAATCAGCAGTAATTTTCCTGTTTTGATAAATAGACCGGTGTGTTGATATTATGTAAGATCTTTAATTCCTGTCTGTCAGCGGTCAGGCTAATTGTTAGACTGGTTTTAATCACAATGTTTATTTCTGTGGCACATGTTTTGTTTTGTAACAAGTGCTTTGCTGATTTGTATTCAGTGTCTGTTTTTGTGTATTATTTTCTCTTAAGAGTAGAAAATGCTATTAAACGAGACTAAACAGTGAGCTTTAACCTCTGAAGAACCCCTACAATGGCACCAGTGTGGTCTATAACTTGACCTGTTACCACTTACAAACAACTGTTTTTATCTTATTGGAGACCATTTTTGAAAGATTGCAACAAATTCAACCTATTTTTGCATGTATTCATGTACATTGCATCAAACCTAAACTCTTTACCAAACATTGTTTAAAGGACCCTAAGAAGGTAGGCTTTTGAAAACATTGTGGGAAAAGGAGAAACAGTTGTTCAAGAGCATTTCCTCTTCCTACAATGTTTTGTACTCTATCACAAATTTGATCATTTGAGTCATAATTGATTTATCATCTGTAAATGCTTTCAATTTGGACAGGTTTAAGATTCTGTCATCTGGTAAAGGGTTAATAATGGATACTTTACCCGGATAACATGAGAGTCAGCTGCCGAAAAACTTGTTTCAAGAAGTAATGAGTTAACTTTCAAAAGGCTGTCATTTATGAGATCACCAAATTTTCAGGCAATAACTTAGCTCATTTTGAAATTTGATGAATGACTTTCTCTAGTGAATTGGCAATGTCTCTGAACTGGGTACATCCAGAAACTGAAATTTTCAGCAGATGACTAAGAACAGCATCCACTTTCTAAAATGTAGTAAGTTGACAGGAACAGTTTCTTAGGTTTAATATCATGTGAAAATGTAGTTTTAAAGAATAAATGAGCCATGTTCTGTGAAAAAGGGGCTTAATGCATCTGCAAAAAGTATAGACCTATGTCAGCCTGCGCAGTCCACGCAGGCTGACAATTGGGTCGAAACTTTTTGCTATTGGTCAATTTTCTGCATGTCCAAGGACCCCTCTACCTCATGATCCACCTGTTTGTTAGACAAAAAGGCTTTTATGGATCCATAATTATGCGATGACTTTTTTGGTGTAATGCATCACAGAGGTCCATGAAGCCCCCTTTTGCCAGAGCACGGTTCAAATTCTTGTGGGGGCAATTTTGTTAAGGCAAATACCCATCTAAGGATGTTTGGATGTTTCCAGTCAACTGCTGCAATTTATTTCAGGAAAAAAAAAGTTACTACCAATACAAAATCTTCTGGTCCTTCTTCCTTTCTTGCACTATTTTGTTTTTCTGTTTCATTTTAACCTTTTTCCAAACAAAACTGTATTTTAAAAACCTAGAAACAGAAATATTGTTTGAAAAGGAGAAATTGCTGGTTCTAATGTTTCAGACAGAAGTAATCTTATTATCCTGAGAAAGAATGCTCTGCAATACATTGTGGGAAAAGGAGAAACTGCTTGTAGTCAGCATTTTCTCCCTTTCCCACAATGCTTTCTACCAGTTTATAGACAGAAACCATCTTTTTTGCTACATTTAATTTGTCGTTTGGAAATGCTTTCAATTGGCACATTATTATATTTTGATATTTGATGAAGTGTGATCAGGATTAGAATGCAAAGTTCTTAATGAAGTGCCCAAAAGCAAAATATTTTCTTGAATCTCTTCATCTTTAATTCAGCATAATCTCATTAACAGTTTTAGCTTGACAATTTTAAATAAAAAGTCGAGTTATTGTCATAGCCCTGTCATGGTCTGCATCATCGTCTTTGTCATTGTTATGCAAAATTTTGACATTTTAAAATATCTCTGTAATTTCTGAAAATATTTACTTCAGACTTGGACAAGTTGATCACTATCAAAAGGGAAGCCCATACAACAAGGGCAGGTAACTGTTAAAGCATTTTTTTCATGATTATGCACCTTTTTCGACTTAGAAATTTCTCTAAAAAACAAGCGACTTCAGCCGAGCAGTGACATCCACATACCATACTCTTTTTTTTTTTCTTTCAGGCTATACCAGGTCCTGGAAAATATGAAATAAAGGGCTCATTTGATCCCCAACCCCCAAAGGTCAATACGGAAGGGATAGAAGTTGAACATCCACCATTTTTGTCACAATCTAAGGTGAGTTAGTTAGTAGCATTTGATTGGAATTTTTTACTTTAATTGACAAGTTACTAAACAGTCCCAAGTTTCAAAGACCCTGAGGAAAAAGGTTTGTGAAAACACTGTGGGAAAAGGAGAAAATGCTGGTAACCACTCTGTTTTCTACCCTTCCAAAAACAAATTCCAATTTTTCAGTTATCCCTTTTTTGTTGTCTCAAAATGCTTTCAATTCAGATAATTCACTAGTACTAGCCTGGGGCACTGCAGTTCCTTGCTGAAGGACATTCCCCCATGACAAGCATTTTCTCCATTTCTCACAATTTTTAAAAAGCTCTCTCTTTTATGGTCGTTAAAAGTCGGGATTGTATGTTAAAGGTTTAATAGTGATTTCATGGGTTCGTATTCACTAACCATTCTTAGGACTGTTCTCAGTCTTATTCTCCAGAGTTTTTTTTAATTAAAACCTTCTGATTGGCTAAGTCATTTGGTTTAGCCAATCAAAAGTTATGTTTCTTTTCAAAGTTTGAAAATCTTGGAGAATAAGACAAAGACTGTTCTTAAGAATGGTTAGTGAATACTGACCCTCCTTGTAACAAGCTATATCTTCTTTCCCACTTTAACCCTTTCCCAAACAATCCTGGGTTTTCACGGCCCTGAAAAAGAAACCTTTTGAAAATATCGTGGGAAAAGGAGAAAATGCTGGTAACCAGCATTTTCTCCTTTTCCCACAATGTTTTCTACCCTCCCAGAACAAATTTCAATTTTTGAGTCACATTAATTTTGTCATCTGCAAATGCTTTCAATTTGGACCAGTCTAAAATTTTGTCGTTTGGTAAAGAGTTAAGTGTTGCTATAGCTGAAGGTTTTATGACACATGTAAACTTAAGAGATATTGGTCTTTTTTGATTACAATATTTGTTACAATGTGTAACCCTTTAACAAGCAACTCTATGTTTAAACAACCCTGAGAAAGAGGGCTATTTAAAACATCATGGGAAAAGGAGAAAATGTTGGTAACAAGCATTTTCTCCTCTTCCAACAATGTTTCTAACTGTTCACTGTTCAAGAGAAAAATCTGGTTACTTAAATCTAAATTATTTTTTCATCAGCAAATGCTTTGAATTTGGATAAGTATTAAATGTGATGGTTTTGTAAAGAGTTCACAGTCTATGAGTATTACTAAATATTCACTTTTATTCACCTTTAAATATAACACATGCATTTCAACAGAGATTCACGCCACTGAAAACCTTACAACCTGCACCAGGAAGCTACAATGACCCCAGACATGCCTTTGAAAGTACAAAAAGGGTCACAGGTCTGAAAAGGAGCCCATTTGGTCAGACGTCAGTTCGTTTTGTACCAAATAAGGAAACAAAAGTTGTTCCAGGTAAATAAAGCTCTGTGTTATATATTGTTTTCTTTGTCAGGCCACTTTGTTTTTTTATAATCAGTGATTTAAAGCTAATAATTGTCTCAAAGGCTGCTCAATGTTTTTAGTTTTGATAACATTAGCAGAGTGGTGCTAACAATTGTTTAAGACTTCTGCAGTTTTGTACAGTCTGATTTTGATCTACACTGTCTGCATGATCATTTAAATCTTGGTTCAGCGAAATAAAGGTTAAATCATTTGTTGCAAGATTTTCTTGAAGTAAAAAAAATCCATTGTAAAAAAAGCTCCTCTTAGTCAAAATCAAGAACAAGACAAATTTATGATGCAATGTATCATAGAAGCCGCAATTTTTTGGTGGACAATTTCAAAAATACTGACTCTCTTGAAAAATTGTGATTACATATTTGTATCTATTTTTACCCCCACAAACAGAACATCATGACAAATGGTACTAAATTGCAGGAAAAAAACAAAACAATATAATAGGTATTATAATTCTCAAAAAAAAGGCAGAAGTTAAAACAGGAATCTTAAATTATCTTGTATTATCATCATCATCATCATCATAATTATTATTATTATTATTAGATCTATTATTATTATTAAAGTGATAATGTTTCTGTAGAAGAAACATGTAAAAGAATTGTAAATTTTAAATTTCTACTCGAAATTCGAAAATGGAGAAATCGCACATTGAAGCACAGCATTTTCCATTTATTAAAAAAGCAAACTTCTGTAGGGGCATCAAAGGCAATACTACGGAATTATACAAGTTAGTAATTATTCAAAGTGATATTAAGATCGTTATTTACGTCCATGTATTTACAATTTTTATCAGTTATTCAGTGATCTTTTCTTTTTGTTTCATTTTTTACAAAAAAGAAAAAGAAAGAAATATTCAACACCTTTCTTCTAAAACATGATCTTCCTGCTTGTCAAAGTATCTTGGCATGCTTGTAACAAAGTAAATCTTTACATTTCTACTTCAGAATCAGAGACTTTTGCATGGCATCTCCAAAATTCTTCTGATCATAGCCTTCACAGTTGGCTCAAACCACCAAAAAACAAAATTATTTTTCAAGTCTTTAAGAATCTGGATCTATTTTAAAACCACAACATAATAACTATTACTGTACATATTTCGCTTAATAAAAAGTATTCTGAACCATTTTCTGCATAGGCCTTGTACACACCTATAAAACTTCTAATGTAAATTTCGAGAGCCATTCCAAACCGTTGACCAGCAGCGACGTTAAAAGTTGTATAAGCACAGTAAGAGGTTTGGTAGTAACTTTAACCCTTCGACTACACAATGAAATTGATATACTGAGTAAGAAAAAAGAAACAAGAAAATTTATGTTTAAAATATCTTATAAAATATTTAAAGATATTACACAGTCTATGTGCTGTCTGATCTTGATCCAGTTCTGTCATTTTCGTGCAGTTTCAACCCTTAGAGCACTAAGCACTACTCAGGTAATTTCTGTAGAAAATGTCCATCATGATCCATACATTTTCACGGATATTGTAGATCAAGACCATACTGTACAGAACGTACAGTCTGATCATAACAGCTTCGACACACAATACATTGAATGCTAAATTTTACAAGGTTCATAAGGTTCGTCCATGTTACAAAAAAAAATCCATTCAACTAGAGTGTCGACGACGGGAAGAAAATGGGTTATCTTTTCACAAGTATTCTAAAAATAGCGGACATAGACTGTTTTTTGTTGTACTGTGTAGAGAGGTAACCAGTCTATACCTTGATCGAAGGTTAACCGCCCTATTATTATCTTTACGGATTAAAATTGGGCGAAAAACTTGTACATAAAACTGCTTCTGATTATCATATTCTAAGATACTCACCATCGCATAATTCTCATTATTTTGTTTCGTAAAAGAGTAGACAACTGCGAAAACCGTTCAGAGGTGGGAAAGCCTGTGATAAATCGAAAGCATAACAACATAATTTGGGAACACAGAAGGAATCCTATAAGCTGGAAAAATTAAGGGGACTAGCCAATAAAAGGAAGTTGATTTCTCTGAATTTTTATCGTTATTTGGGAATGAGCTTATATTGCAAGAAAAGCAGGCTTGATTTTCATGTAGGTCTGATCAAATATTTAAGAAAGAGTTATATGGAGTAATTTTGCAACACTAACAAGACATTATTAGAAAATTTACAAAAATAATAACGAATCGGACAATTACTGATCATCTACATGGTAAATAGTTTAGGTACATTCCTACTGGAAGCTGCTTTCGAGCGTCTTCCAATAAAAAATCAGAAAAATGATTGCTTTGTAGAGTCTGATCTCAATGACTATTGATACCTATAGGACTGATTTCACTTTTTACCACATGACAAAGTTTTAGTCTGGTCCCAATTGAAATAATAACAGGGCAGAAAACATAGTGGGAAAAGGAGAAAATGCTGGTTACCAGCATTTTCTCCTTTTCCCACAATGTTTTCAAAAGACCTCTTTGTTGCAGTCGTTAGAACTCGTCGTTGTGAGGTAAAGCGTTAAAGGTTAATGGCCAAGAAAACTTCTACACAAAAGACTAAATGTACGGGAACTCACTTTTAATTGTTACCAAATTGATAACATTGTTGACCAAACTTTACAGAAATAATCATGCTATGGCCCTCTTCAGAATTTTTCAAAGATTCTGGTGAAAACTCTAGCTGCCATGGCAACAAAACTAAAAAATATTGAAAATCTCTAAAAGTTGTCTTGTCCAAAACCAGAAGACCTAAGACAGCTAAATTTTGCAAATAGGTTCATCTAATAATCCTTTACTTAGATTCTTCAAATTATAGCCCTGGGGTCAAAATTGACCCCCAGGGGTCACCAGATTTACATGGACTTATTATAGTGAAAACTTTAAATATCTTCATGCTCCTAACCATTAGGCCTAGGGCTACCAAAGTTTGCACATAGCTTCATCAAGTGGACCTGTATCAAGATCTTCCCAATTTTAGCCTTGGGATCAAAATTGGCCCTGCTTCAGAAGTTCAAAGTTTTACAATAGCCTATAAACTGAAAACCAAGACAATTTTTAGCTTTCTAACCACAGGGCTAAGGGTAAAGATTTGCCCTGCCTGAGGGGTCACTAGTTTTACATATGCTTTTATAGTGAAAACTTTTGAAAAATCTTCTTGTTCCTATGCATAAATCCTAGGGCTGCCAAATTTGGCATGTAACTTCTTTTAGTGGATCACTGCTAAGTCTATGGAAAATTTAGCCCTGCCTTGAGGTCCCACCTTTTACAGGGGCTTTACATTATGGAAACTTAAATTTCTCTTATCTATAACCATTTAGCCTAGATCTGTATTATGTGGTATGTTATTTCATGTTGTAGACCACTTCAGGAGTTAACAAATTATAGACCCCTGGGTAAAAAATGGCCCTGCTGGGAGAGTGATACCCTCCATAATACTTTTATAGAGAATACTTTGAAAATCATCTGGCCCTCTTGTTGGACATTGTCTTTTCCAAATACTCTTTGTTAGAGTTTATTGATATTTAGTATGAATAATACTTTATCAGACCTGCTTGTATCCATTAACGTCATCTTGGCATGTGAAAAGGAAATGACTTAAAACTTTGAGCGTCAAATAAACCCAGCAGGCACTTTAAATCAATGAATAAAACCCAAATAAATGCAATGTCAAGGTCAGTATCATCTAGAAAATCTCAGCAAGGCAGACAGTGTAGATCAAAGATCAGACTGCACATTTTGTGCAGTCTGATCTTGATCTACACTTGCTGCAAAAGCACCTACAGATGTGAAAGGTGCTTTAAGGGTCAAGGGTCAAACAGCTGCACTTTGAATCAAGATGTAACTTTAAAATTCATTATAGGATATTGCAAAGACAACAAATAAAACAGGATGCTCAGCCAAAAGTATTCTCATTGTCTCATTGTTATTCATGGGCATGGCCCCTTATAATCTTTTTTTTTCCTGAAGCCTTTTTAAGAAAGGGCAATGAAATTTAAAAGGGGAAAAAATAAAGAGTGTTAATTCCTGCTTTATTGCCCTCTTCATCGACCTGCCCTTGTCATGGTTCTTAACTTTTTGCCATTTTTAATAAATTTTCAGGCGATGATATTTTTTTTTTACAATTTTTAGCTCTACTGGCTGAAAGCCAGCAGAGCTTATGTCATGGCGTGGTTTCCGTCGTCCGTCCGTCTGTCTATTCGTCCGTCCGTCCTTCCGTTAGTCTTTTTCTTGTTTATGCGATAAAGTCTTCATTTGTGGTCAGATTTTCGTCAAACTTGTACAGTTTGTTTATCTCATCAGTAGCTTGAACCCTATTGATTTTGAAAAAAAATCCAACAAACAGTATGGGAAAAGTAGCCATTTCAAGTTGAAAATTTCCATTCTTGTTTACGCGATAAAGTCTGCATTTGTGGTCAGATTTTCGTCAAACTTGCACAGTTTGTTTATCTCATCAATAGCTTGAACCATATTGATTTTGAAAAAAAATCCAACAAACAGTATGGGAAAAGTAGCCATTTCAAGTTGAAAATTTTCATTTCTTGTTTACATAATAAAGTCTGCATTTGTAATCAGATTTTTGTGAAACTTTCACAGTTTGTTTATCTCATCAATAGCTTCAACCCTATTGATTATGAAAAAAATCCAACAAACAGCATGGGAAAAGTATCTGTTTCAAGTTAAAAATTTCTATTTCTTGTTTAAGCGATGAAGTCAGCATTTGTGGTTGGATTTTCATGAAACTTGTACAGTTGCTTTGTATCATAAACAGCTTGAAGCCTATTGATTTTGAAAAAAATCTGACAATCAGTATGGGAAAAGTAGCCATTCAAAGTTGAAAATTTCATCCTTGTTTAGGCAATGAAGTCCACAGTGTTGATCCAAATCTTGTGAAACTTGCAAAGATTATTTGATTCATCAAGGGATTAAACTCTATTAAAAGTGAAGAAAATCTAGTTAACCATTCAGGAAAAGCAGCCATTTGATGACTTAGTATTTTTTAATCAACAAAGTCACATTATTAGTCAGATTTCTTTGAAATTTGCTAGGATTGTTTAATACAAGGCATTCTGAAAGCCTATCAAATTTGGCTGGGATTCTAAACAATTAGTTGTGAGAAATTGCACTTCATTTTTTTTTTTCACTGTTTGTTCAATTTACCGTGCCTACTTATGCTGTCTTAGTGGGTTCAAGCCCAGTTGCAAGAACACATTTTTGTGTTTTTTTTCTGTTTGCATCATGAATTCATAATGTATGCTGGCAAAAAAGCAAAATCACTGCCAGTAGAGTGATTTCAGGCCCTCAGGGGCCTCTAGTTTTTTTATGATTTCCCTCTTTACCGGAGAACACAATTTTGGACAAGTCTCAATTGAAAGCATTTTCAGAGGACAAATGAAATGTGGCTAAAATGATAAAGTTTGTCTTTGAAAGGGTAGAAAACATAGTGCAAAGGGGAGAAAATGCTGGTTACCAGCATTTTCACCTTTTCCCACAGTGTTTTCAAAGGCTTCTTTCTTTCTTTCCTTAAAACTCTTGATTGTATTGTAAAGGGTTAATGTATGAATGTATTTGAAAACATTGAGGCAAAGAAGAAATTGTTTATTACTTAAATTTTCTTCTTTGGCCATGATTTTTTCAGAAGTTGTCTGCTGTAAAATATCATGCAAGTATACCCTTTACCTGATATGCCAATTTTAGACTCTTCCAGTTCAACAGCAAATAAAGATACGATGTCAAAAATGTGGACAAATGGAGATACAGATATCTGATAAAGTAGAAAACATTGTGGGAAAAGGAGAAACTGCTCATGACGAGCAGTTTCTCCTTTTCCCACAATGTTTTCAAAAGCTGTCTGTTCTTGATGCGTCAAAATGAGTATCTGTGGAGTAAAGGGATAATTATGTAGTTTCATAGTACCAGAATGACAAAAATTTTTGACCCCTCCGAATTGAAAGGATTTGCAGACAACTAATTACATTAGGGTCAAATGATGGAATTCAGCTTTCATAGAGTAGAAAACATTCTGGGAAAAATAAGTAATGCTTGTTGCCAGCATTTTCTTCTTTTTCTAACAAGGTTTTGAAAAAGCCTTCTTAAAACATAGGAAGGGTTCAATGATGCAATTTTGACGAAAACTGATTTAGCCTTTGAAAAAAGCTGAAAAGCAGGATTAAAAATTTACATTTGTCTTTTTTTCACAAGCAGCCGTGTGTCATAAAAATGATTTTTTTCAATGACAGTAAATCCTGATTTATTGTTTTTTCAGTTTTCACGGTTGTAAAAATTACTGTGCCATCTGGCCTAAAGATCAAAATTTATAGTTTTACCCATTTCCTTCTGGATCAAAATTAGAAAAGAGAAAAGGACATGTTCACCGATAAAAAAAACTGAAAACTCATTAAATGCTTTACCAAACAATGGCAAATGACGAAGCCTTTTAACAACATTGTGGGAAAAGGAGAAAATGCTGGTAACCAGCATTTTCTGCTTTTCCCACAAGTTTTCTTCCCTTTCAAAGATATCTCCTTACAGTTGACCCACATTTAATGTGTTGTGTGCAAGTGGTTTCAAATTGGGCCAGTCTAAAATTTTGTCATTTGGTAAAGAGTGGACATGATACCTCCTGAACACAGCTTTTATTGTCCAGCGGCTGGTTGCTTTTGAAAGCATTATAGCAAAAGGAGAGATTACAAGCTAAAACATTAAATTTGCAATATGTGGGTCTTTTTTCTTTGCTCATGGAAATTGTTTGGCATGCTATGGGCTGATGAATGAGAAGGATTCAATCAGCTTTACAAATTTATTGCTCACATTTTTTGTGGCCACCATAGCTGTCTTTGACATTGTCATGGTTGTGGCTAATCTTGTTATCATCTGTCTGTGCCTTGTTGGGAGGTAGGCAGATCAAAGTGGTGAAAGTATACTTAAGATTTATAAGTGTAAAATTTATGGTTTCTTTCCTATGAAAACTTGAATAATTCAAACAGATATTTGTTATCAGAGTACTTAACAGATCTTTTTTACCTACCACTCAGTGTTGTACTTGTTTATGGAGAAAAAGTGACAGAAAAGAGACATAATTTCTAGGTGGTTATCTGTTTTTGATGATATGGGAAACAGTGTTGTTTGTAAGAAGCAAACACTCCTTTTTCCACAGTTTTAAATCAGAGGAACAAACAATTTTATACTAGCAGTGTGATGGCTCAAATAATGGACTAAGAAAAAACTGCCCCGAGTCTTATTATTTTTGTCTCAAACCCCCAAGTTTGAAGAGAAAATCATTGTTATCTTGTTAGGGATATATCCTGTAAAAAGTCTTCCATGTTTTAAGAAGGCTTACTTAGAGTTATGTTGTCTTCACAACCTTCATTTCAAAACTTAGACCTGGGAATCTTAAAATAACAAAGGCCAGTGATATTCTTGAATATAAATTTTATTTGAGTGATTTAGGCTTATTTAAACTTTTATTTGCTTAAGATTACAATATTAACCCATTAACTGGCTATAAAGTGGACAAAAGTAAACACTGTAATCCATATCAAGCACTGCAAAACATTCTGCCTCATATGGGTCAACAGTGTATGCTTGGAAAAAGATATATAATGGTATCTGATGTGTGAAATAGATATTCAGGCAATAAAAGTAAAGCCTACAATTCAAAAATAATGAGAGCATACACTCATCTGATTGAAACCCTTTGGGTTCCATGTTTTTACAAACCTAAAAAAGAAGGCTTTTGAAAACATTGTGAAAAAAGGAGAAAATGATGGTTAGCAGCATTTTCTCCTTTTTCCACAGTTTTTTACCCATTTTAACTTTACCAGAATACAAAATTGTAGACTTATACCTATTAAAAGTATTTGCAATTGACAAGTTAAATCTGGATGGAATAATGAGATGTCTTGTCTTTCAAAGAATGAGAACTTAAAAAATGAATTCAGACCAAAACCATTAAATTTTCAGCTTGAGTTATTTGTACAAAAAATTTAAGGTAGTAGTACTTACAGCTATATAAGAGAATTTTCAGACAGTATTTTGACATGGAAAAAACACATTCATTGGCAGGTCAATTCCCCTTAACCCCTATTTAGAGTAATGATAGCTCCTAATCAATGTTACAAGATCAAATCTCCATCAAACTGGTATTTAATGTCTTTGACCATGATTTTACTTCCTCAATGATGGCCTCCACACTATGGTTTTTATCACTAATCAATGCTTGCCTCATTCTTTAGACATTGTTGCAGTCATCTTTTTTGACAGACCTAGCAATAAAATCAGGGAAAATGGCCATAAAAATTCCCAATAACTTGTGAGTAATGGTCACTGCTGAATTGTAGAATTTTATTTACAATATTCATCCTTATCTCTGTTAGACAGTTTGAATATGACAGTCTGCTACCGTGAGTTTAATGTAAAAACTATTAACACAGAAATAGACAAAATAGAGAAATGGTTTTATTTCAACACTGTCTTAAAAATATACAAACCTGTTATATAGGAAAAGTGCAAAGACATAAAAAATCTAATTAATTGTACCTATGTACTTAAATCCATAGGCTTCGAGAACTTTCAACATAACCTCTTTCTTTTAAAACAAAAACACACACAACAATTTTTTCGTGCTACAGTTATTTTTTGAAAACATTGTGACCAAAGGAGAATTACTCACAATTAGAATTTCTCCTGTGCCACAATATTTTCACATTTATTTATTTATAAAACCAGAATTGAAGTTAATAGTCCATGTTTAAAAGGATGCTTTCAAAGTTATTTGCTGCAAATTTATTTCCATATGAAAGGAGTTAAGAACAAAGAACAGAGAATTGTAACATTTCATTTATGCATGTAGACAAAGAAAAATAAGAGGAAATAAACAGTTGCCTGTGATCCTCGGGACTTCTCAGTGCAGTTCAAAATGGAAGCAAAAACAATTTCTGGGGAAAAGTGTTGAGGCATTAATGAACTGTATTCCTGTAGTATGTCAAGAGACAGTTGCATAAAACTGTCATTACTTTGACCTAGAATGCTGTTTTATTGAGATTTCTTATTGAACAAGCCATTATTTATCTGTTTGAAGTCAAGTGTGTCCTAATAATGTAGGCTGAGTGGACAATGTCTTTGAAATTAAGCTTTGATGTAAACTGTCTCTCTCAGGGACAATTAAACCTTTCAATAAATCTTATCTTTTTCTCTCTCCATGCTTATACAGCTGAAGAATCTTAGAAATATCTCATTTATATAGTTCAGAATAAGGTGGTTCCCTCATTTTGCAAGTGTTGCAGTTCTTAGCCCATATTTTCTACAATAATAATGATTAAGGCTCTATTATATGTGAGAGCCCTCTTGACTGTATTAATGCACAATATATGAACAAACACTTATAAGCTAATTGAAATCATTTTAGCATAAGTAACAAGATTTTGAGCTTAAGTAACATGATTTTCAATTATAAATAAGATGTAAGAGAAGTGTAATATGCATTTAAAAACATAGTTACATATCCCAGTAGGATATCTTAACCCTTAACAGAACTACAAAATTTTATACTTGCCCAAAGTGAAAGTTGAAAATTTGTACACACCAAAATAAACATGATTCTTTAGCAGGAAGAAAATATTGTTAGATGGGAGAAAATGCTGGTTACTAGCATTTTCTCCTTTTCCGAAAATGTTTTCAAAAACCTCTTTTCCTAAGTGCTATTAAAAACTTTGGATTTTTGGTAAAGGTTTAACTCTTTACCAAATGACAAATTTTTGGACTTGACCAAATTCAAAGCATCTGCAGACAACAAATTAAATCTTGCTAATATGATGATTTCTGACTTTGATAGGGTAGAAAATATTGTGGGAAAAGGAGAAAATGCTGGTTACCAGCATTTTCTCCTTTTCACACAATGTTTTCTATAGGCTTCTTTCTCAGGGTCGTTAAAAGTAGGGATTGTGTGGTAAAGAGTTAAATAAGCTTTTGGTATGCAACTGGTCCTGCAGTGTATGCTGCTTTCAAACTTAATCTCCTAAATAGTAAACAGTATTTTGCTGTGAGAACTTAGTGAATGATCATTCTTATGTTACATTAATTTTTGTAGAGAATCTATGAAATACTGCCCATTAAATGCTCAAGTGCTCGCTTCATACAGGTCTGTGCAATAAAAACTGGGAACAGATATGCCTTGGTTACAAAGCTAAGCCCAGGTAGCTCAGTAGCCATTTCCAAAAGTTATGAGTTTGTATTCCACATGGGCTACAGTAAGTGGTTTAGCACAAATGTTCTGCATTGTGCATATAAAGAAACACCAGTAGTGCTTGGATTTGTATGCTGACTACCATATGATAACCTCTGCTTAAAATGGTATTCAAAACCAAACAAAAATGAAGATGAAGAGACTTTAATTAGCCGAGGGACCATACATGTATACAGGATTTATGATTCCCTATTTGGCCTGAGAAAACTGTTAACCAATGTCTAGTCATGAGTTAGTCAGACTACCTGCTAAATACATAGTATGTGTTTTTCCCCACAGCAACTCATGAGTAATGACTAATCATTATGTCAATATGCCAGCATCTAAATGATAATTTTGCTGTCTGGTTTAAAAGAAGGTTTGCAGCATTAATTGTTGGGTTTGGGAATCTCTTAAAAAATAAACTTGTAATTAGGCAAACTTTGGATAGATATTTAATGGGTTATTTTCTTCCTAGAAGAGAGATCAACATTTTTCCGACATACTTGGTGGTTTCCTGCCCCTTCCAGCTCTACCATTTACTTTATGATTGTAACTATTTACTGACAAAGTTGTTAGCCGAATAATTGCTTTATGCACTGTGGTGAGAAAAGGAGAAAATATTGTTACTCACCAGTTTGTCCTTTACTCACAGTGCATTCTTTTCTGATTGCATCAGAATACATCATTTTTAATTACAAAGAGTCCTTTGAAAAAATTGTGGGAAAAGGAGAAACTGCAGGTAACTAGATTTTCCCACAATGTTTTCAAGTATTTATTAAAAGAAAAAAAAATCCTATCAATTTAGCCACTTTGAATTTTTTGTCTGCTAATTCTTTCAATTTAGACAAGTCAATACTTTTGTTGTTTTGTAAAGAGTTAATTATCTGCCAATGCTTTCAATATGGAGGAATGTGAAATTTGTCCTGCAAAAGAAGAGTTAACCCTTTACCACACAATGACGACTTTTAACAACCCTGACAAAGACAGCTTTTGAAAACATTGTGGGAAAAGGAGAAAATGCTGGTAACCAGCATTTTCTCCTTTTCCCACAATGTTTTCTATCCTATCAAGGACAATTTTTGTCATTTTTGCCACCTTCAATTTGTCCTCTGCAAATGCTTTCAATTTAGACCTGTCAGAAATTTTGTCTTCTGGTAAAGAAGTTAACTAGTTAAAGCTGTATTGTGGTTGGCCTTACAGCATGGTCATACAAATTTATTTTTTCTCCAGGACCAGGAGCCTATAATATCACAGGAATGGGATCAGACAGCATGAGAAAGGCGTATATTGAAAGTACAAGGAGAGGGGTGTTTGGAACGACATCAGTTCGTATCAACAATCTTACAAGGAAAGAAGAGCCTGATCTGCCAGGACCCAACCATTACCAAGTCAAGGAAAAGCCATTCAAATCCCGCTACCATCATCTCTCCTCGACCTTTGCCTCGGTCACATCCCGCTTGAAGGAGGAACAGCCTACAGCCAAGGTAGGTCATCACTGATCCCCTTCACGTCACTGAAGTATAATGATATCATTTATTTTTTTCTAAAAAGAGAAGAGAGGGAGAGAGAGAGAGAATGGGGGGGAGGGAGGTGGGGAAAGGGAGGAGAGAGGGAGCATAAGATAAAAATAAGAAAATTTATATTAAAATTGCAAATCAAAATGGCAAAGACAATTTTCAACTCCCAACCATGAGGGAGTCTGTAAACCTTTCCCCTCCATGAAACATGTCCCAGATCCCCATACTTACATCCATAAGTATGGCATACTTTAATTTTCACCCAAGGAACAACCCTGAACTTGCAGCACTTCCTTTTTTTTCTTTTGACTAAGTGGTGGAATTCAAATGATATTTGTCATTGAAAGGGTAGAAAACACTGTTGGAAAAGAAGAAATGCTGGTAACCAGCATTTTCTCCTTTTCCCACAATGTTTTTAAGGCTTTTCTTTGTCAGGATCATTAAAACATTGGAATTGTGTGGTAACGAGTTAAAGATATTATATGGGCTGAGAGGGAACAGTTAAAATTAGAGAAATACCATCATCTTTAATTTTAATTTGTTCTCACATGAATATTTTAAATGAGAATCCATATTAGTTGTTTCAGCAGAAATTTTATCCCATCAATGCACAAATATGACTTTTTACACCCCTGTAGTCGACAGATTTGGAAAGCCTTGTGAAAAAAGCAGCCACTGCTTGCTACAAGCAATTGGCCCATTTTTCTGCCTAATATGCAGCAGATGCCACTCTTTACCAAGCATCACAGCAGACTTGTAGACTTGTCCAATTTGAAAGCATCAAAATTTTGCAAGCCAAAAAATAAACACAGCTAAAATGATGGGATTTATCCTTGAAAGGGTAGAAAACATTGAGGGAACAGGATAAAAAGTTATGTACTTGCACTTTCTCTTTTTCAAAAGAATTTACTTGCTGTGTTATTTAAACTTAATAACTCTTTTCCACACGACAAAATTTCGGACCAGGGCAAACTGAAAGCATCTGGAGGTGACAAAATAAATCTGACTAAAACTTGAATTTTTTTCTTGGAAGGGTAAAAAACATTGTGGGAAAAGGAAAAAAATGCTGGTTACCAGCATTTTTTCCTTTTCCCACAGTGTTTTCAATGGCCTTTAACCACAGGGTCGTGAAAACTCGGGATTGTTTGGTAAAGGGTTAAACAATTAATTTGAAAACAGGATTCTTTGAAAAAAAAATCAAAAGCAGTAAATTGATTGTGCTACAAAATTAATTCTTATACATTTTATAAGGTTTCAGAAGGATAGGGAAAACAAAAAATGCCAACATTGACAAAATTCAGCTAAAAAATGGCAAAAGGGACATATAAATTTCTTTTTTCCCCAGCATCTCTCATGCAATCCCTTTGTTGAAGTTAATTAGACGAATTCAATTAAATTCCAAGGGATCACATTTGTTCTTGTCACGCAGACGGGTGGTCGAAAGACCAATAAAACGTAAATGGCCGGCCCAAACATGGTAGTTAGGCATGGCTACGCAATTCACATCTTTTTTTACCGTCAGCAATTATTGCGAAATCACATGATTTTGCATCTTCTTGTCAGTTTGATTGGTTAGGCGAGACAATTGCTTCATTAAGCTGATGGATAGACAAATATTTCACTCTTTGTAAATTTGAAACTTCTTCTTGCAACCTGTCTGCAACGACGTCATACCATGTGTTCACTCTTTCCCACACAGACATGACTTCTGGTGTCTGACAGAAGACACCTTTTGACACCATTGAGGGAAAGGAAAAGGCACTTGCTCCTCAACTCTAAATGATAACAGCAGGGAGAAAATTTAACGATTCACTCTTTACTAAAAGCAACATTTTATACTCATCTAAATTGAAAACAACTGCAATAAGTGGGTTAAAACACTGTGGAATAAGGAGAGAATGCTTGTAACCAGCATTTTCTCCTTTTCCGACAATATTTTCAAAAAGCTTCTTCTACAGGGTTGTTAAAACTTGGGATTGTGTGGCAAAGGGTAAACTCATTACTCAGATAATTTTTCAATCTACCAAAATTTTATTGCAATTTACATTTGGATAGACCTTAGAAGGAAATGAAACTATTTTGGGTCAACTTTATAAAAATATTATTGAAAATGGCCATTTACAGCGATATAATGAACCTTTTACCAAAATATCCCATGTTTTAGCAACCCTGAAGAGGAAGATATTTAGAACGGTGTCAGAAAAAAAAATTATGATCACCAAAAAGACAAATTCCATCATTTGAGCTACAATTAATTTATCATCTGCTCTGACTTTCAATTTGGAAGTCTGAAATCTAGTCATCTGCTTAAGAGTTACTGTATAAGTGGAAATTTTTGCGAGATGGAAATTTTTACGATTTCGTGAATTTGAAAAATTCGCAAACTTTTCTTTTCACATATTTTACCACAAATATACAAACAAATAACGAGTGTCTTGAATTCGCAGACATTTCCGTGTGCAAAATGTCCGTAATCAGTAATTTGCAAACTTTGCAACATGCATATATATATATCCACGTATACAGTAACCCTTTTTGGCACCAAAGACAATTGCAGTTCAACAGTGTATCAACTGTGAAGTGCACTGTACCATCTGATCCTGGGTCTTCACTGTCCAATATTTCAAGGGTTTTTCTGACTAAACATTCACAAGATTGCATTCCGGGATCTTTTAACTTTTTACCTGGTAACAAAATGTTGGTCTAATCCAAACTGAAACCATTTGTCGACAAAAAAAATTAAATGTTACTAAGAACACCCAAATTGTCCTTCAAAGAGTAAAAAAAAACAGAAAAACAGTGTGGTTAAAGTAGAAAATGCTGGTTCCCAGCATTTTTTTTTTCTTCTCCCAAAATGTTAAAATGTAAAAGCCTCCCTCTGTTGGTATTGTGATTTTAAAGTGTTAACTCATTCTGAAGCAATAAAATTTTAGGCTTTATAATCCATACATTGAACATGTTTGCAGATGACATAAGGCCTGCAACACGCGAAAAGGGGCATTCGGACATTTGCGTAAAGTGTCATTCCGGATCAGCCTGCGCAGTCCACGCAGGCCTATCCGAAACGACACTTTCCGTTTTTATGTTATTTTCTGTTTTGCGAAAGTCTAATGAAGAACAAAGTCTAATGTAGTCGTAAAGTGCCGTCTCAGTTTAGCCTGCGCAGATTGCGCAGGCTGATCCGAGACGACACTTTATGCAAATATCCGAATGCCCCTTTTCGCATGTTGCAAGCCATAAGCAAACATGGCTCTCATCAAGGGATTTGTGGTGGGTAGCATAGAAAAAGTTTTGCTACAAGAAAAAATTGTGGTTACCCTTATTTTCTGCTTTTCCTTTTTGTTTTCAAGAAAATTTTCTCAGGGTAGTTGAACCAGAACATTTTTGATAAATATGAAATGATTGATTATGGCGTATAATGCTGTTTTCAACATAATTTCAATAATAACCGTGCAGCCAGTATACCTATCCATGCTTTCCCGGAGTTTCTTTTACTAGTCCTTCCTTTGCACAACACTTTTCCCAAGCCAGGGTCCTGTGTGGCTCAGTGGTAAACTGTAGGACTCTTGACCTAGAGGCCATGGGTTTGAAACTCGTTGGATGCACTGGGTTTTTCATGGGAGTTTCCTTGGGCAAGACACTTCAGATTCCCTCCCTACTACATGTACTAGTGAAACCCATAACATACATGAATATGTAAGCTGTTTCTGTGATAATATTGTGGCTGAAATAATGTTGAAAGTGGGGTAAAACAATCAATCAACCTTCCCAAGCCATTGGCTGCTTTTCCATATAACCATTGATGTAACAATGATCAGAGAGAGGAATGAATCCTGTCACAACAACTATCATCAACTCAAGGAGAGAAATTAACCAAGCTGGGGATTCAAACCGGAGACCCCCTGGTTTCAAGTCCTGTATGCTACTTACTGCACTGTTGGGCTTGGGAAACGGCTTATACACTTGCTCACATGATGAACTTTTAGACACATCCATATTGGAATCACTTGCAGACTACAATTTATATGTGACCGAAAAGGTCAAATTTATCTTTAAACCTTTACCCCGCAATGCCGACTTTTAACAACCCAAGTAAAAAAGCCTTTTGAAAACATTGTGGGAAAAGGAGAAAATGCTGGTAACCGGCATTTTATCCTTTTCCCACAATATTTTGTACACTATCAAAGAAAAAATAGTACCATTTGAGCCACATTGAAATTGTCGTCTGCAAATGCTTTCAATTTGAACAAGGCTA
The DNA here is from genome assembly GCA_946811185.2 of Hippopus hippopus. Classification (NCBI taxonomy): domain Eukaryota; kingdom Metazoa; phylum Mollusca; class Bivalvia; order Cardiida; family Cardiidae; genus Hippopus; species Hippopus hippopus. The sequence goes on from OX328096.1 coordinate 15,062,901, forward strand.
AAAATTTTATACCCCCGCAAAACGAATGTTTTCAGGGGTATACTGGAATCAGCCTGTCTGTCCGTCCATGTGTCCGTCTGTGTACAAAATACTAGTAATTTTGTGTCGCGAACTCCTCCTACAGTTTTGCTGCTATTGTATTGACAGTTTGTTTATACATTGATTGTATACTGAAGTTGTGCAAGACGCAGTTTTCAATCATCTACTCCCTATGATTCAAGGGTAATCTCCCCTTGAACTTAGAAAATTTTTTGTTAAATTGCCTGTTTCTGTCAAAGCGCTGGCGGGGGTATTAAGTCACATTCAGTGACAGCTCTATAGTTCATCTGGAAGAAGGGTTAAAGGGGTGGACAACATTGTAGAAAAAGTATAAAATGCTGGTCACCCAGCATTTTTCTCCTTTTTCCACAATGTTGTCAAAGAGTTTCTTCAGGGTTGTTAAAAGTCAGGATTTAGTTTAATGTGGTAAAGGGTTGATGGTTTAAAGAATCTTCTATATCTCATTGTTCATGTAAATTTCGAATGCAACTGTCTATCAAAAATTGAAACTTTATACCGTGCAATTTCTGTCTCCACAAATAACACACTGGAGCATAATTATTGGCTTTGATGGAATGGCTTTTAAAATGATTTCTAGGATTTGATTAGATTTTGGGATTGTGAATGGAGCTAAAACGTAGCAGTAATCACTGTTTTCTCTGGTTCCGATGACGCTTTTCTTAGATCTCTCATGTGGGGACGATTATAATAGATCAGAGGATGTCAATTTAAAATATAGCTTAAAGTGAGAAATTTTGATGGAAAGCCTAGATAAACCATTAACTTATTATTGGGATAAATCAGGGGAACTAGGATAAATTTAGCTTGTTTGGACACTAAAGATTAAGATCAGAATATGCAGTCTGATCTTTGATCCTCACCTTCTGATGTTTGTTCAATCCTTTACCACACAATCCTGAGTTTTGACGACCAGGAAGAAGAAGCTTTTTGAAAACATTGTGGGAAAAGCATTTTCTCCTTTTTCTAGAACTTTACAAAATTCATTGTTTCCACAATGGTTATGTAGGAAAGCAGCAAGTGGCTTGGGGAAAATATTGTACTAAGTGCTAGTAACAGAAACTCCAGGAAAGTATGGATAGGTGGACCGGCTGCTGCAGTATAACTGAAATAATGTTGAAAACAGCGTTCAACACAATACAATCAATCAGTCTTTACAAAACTTATGTTGTCTCAAATTTGTCAGTCTACAATTTAAGTTTTGGAAAAGAATAAATTAAAAGTGCAGTTTGAGTGGGTAACCTGAAGAAATATGCAGAGAAAACCTAACTCAGGATTGTGTGGTAAAGGGTTTACTGCACAATGACAACTTTTAATGACCTTGAGGAAGAAGCCTTTTTGAAAACATTGTGGGAAAAGGAGAAAATGCTGGTAACCAGCATTTTCTCCTTTTTCCACAAAGTTTTCTACCCTACCAAAGAAAAATTGCATCATTTGAGCCACCATGAAATTGTCGTCTGCAAATGCTTTCAATTTGGATAGGTCTATGATTTTGCCAAGTGGTAAAAGGTTAAAAGAAAACCATAAAAAGACTCTGCCTAAGCCAGTGTTGGGTAACAGGGTAAAGGGGTTTTAAAAAATGGTATAAAACCCAGCGTTAAGCCCAGAGATAAGTTTCAGCTATGTAATTCATAGTTTGATGGAAAAAATTAATGCTATAATTAAAAGGTAATTTGATGAAAATGTCTTCAAGATGATAATAACTGAATTTTTTCAATAAAACTGTACTTTTATGAGGGAAATGATAGTAAAATTACATTGTTGATACATTTTTAATAAGTTTGAACTAAGTTCAAGGAAAAATGTGTATTCTGTTTCACTTGTTACATAGAAATATTGACAGTAGTTTAATTTATGTATAAGTAATGGGTTTTTCTAAATATTTCTTCTATTAAACTTTTAATCATTGCATAGCAGGCATTTTTACTTTGGCTATTTTCCAAGAACACACTGAGGTATTGCCATTAAAAAGCCCTATTATCACTGCAGTCAGTTATGATATGCTGCAAAAACTTTTGACATTTTCAGATATCTCTGACATTTTCAGATATCTCTGACAATTAACTCAGTTTATTTCACACCTACAATCTAACTCCCAATGAAATTGTTTAAACACTACCATGAGTACATAATATCTGAATCCATATCGGACTGTACAGAGTCCAGAATATGGATTTTTCATAACGAGGCAAGAGTCCAATATGGATTTTTCAAAACGAGGCTAGAGTCCCGAATATCGATATTTGCCTGGAAGAGTAGTCTACCAAAGTCCGTTGTCAAAAAAGCAACTTCAAAACCCTCTTTTGTTATGTTTTGATTTTTTTTAATTTAAATTGAAATGGCCCTATACTTGTCGTTTACTTTAAAGTCAATACGGAAGTGTGAAATAAAGAGGACATTTAACATGCTTGGGTACAATACTAAATTCAATTGGATTCGTACACTGCAGAACCAGTCTATATTTTGGACGAGGCGACAGCCGAGTCCAAAATATAGACTGGTTCTGCAGTGTACTCATCCAATAGAATTCAGTATTATACCCAAGCACATTAACCCTTTATATACTTCACAAGTTATGTTCACTAAGCACTGCCCAGTATTCACTGATAGGCAACTCAGGCTGATTGTCAGGTAGAATACTAGCCTCAAAATGGCTTCCAACAGGCTGCCAAAGTAAAAGTGACACAGCTTCACATTACACTGTTTTTCAAAGCTTTTTGATGATTTGACAAAGTAACTAAAGTTTAGTACTTACAGACTTTCAATCTTTTTTAATCCAAAGGTGTTTCCAGTCAAAAAAGCAATGATTATGTACAAATATTCTGTACAAATTCCTTCTGACATAGAGATCCACAGGTGGATTCTGTTTTTCACTATTGACACTCTGTAGCATGTTTTAAAGTATAATTGTTCCTGACACACATTCAATATTATTTTTATTATTTTTTCATGCAAGGGGAATTTAGGTATCTGCATGAAAAATAAAATAACTCTCCCACAAGCGCATGTATTTCTACCAGAGTTGTTAGGTGCTAAATATGGTCAGCCTTTTCAGAGTTCATTCTCACAGCACAATTGTTGGTCTCTGGGACATTATATTGCATCAGATGATTTTGAAAGGATTGCAGAAAAAATTTGTCATTTTTTCTCTTGTTCTCTGCTGTTCCGAGTTAAAAACCTTTGCATGAACGGTCACCAGAAAACAATTACTTTTGCTTTGAACCTCCGACGGTTGAACTCGACACGGCCGCGTCGATCTCATTCTCCGACTCATCATTGTCTGATTTCTTTTGTCAAATATGGGCTAATATCAATATCAAAACAATATTTAGTTATTCAAACATATTATCCACCGATCTCTGTGCAAAAACTCTCGAATTCGCTGTAACTTCAACTATCATAACTCGCCATTGTTTTCAAAATTCTCTGAACACATGCCATGTAATAAAGGTCGGTAAATACCTCGCATTCTTCTGATTTGAGCTAAAAATAGTAGCTTTACACACCAATGAAATGAGAAACATTATTTGATTGGATAATGATTTCAGATTTGTTGCATTTTGAGTAGGTTTGAACCAATCGGCCTCTTTTTAACATCGGTCTTCTAGAACCTACCAAAATGCGTCACTGGGATTTCCTAGAGTGGAAAACACAGCACGGCATAGCGTCACTCGGATTACAAGCCAGGTAAATTACAACGCGTATTCGCTGCACTGGGATTTCCAGGGTAGTATTTTTCGACGCTCTCTCGCGTCTCTCATATATAAAGGGTTAAATGACCTCATAATATTGTCCAGTTATATTCTGGCTTGTACAGTCTTAGCCTGGCATTCTAGTACAGTCTGAGTAATATTAACTATCAAAGGGAGAACTCATACCAGAAAAGCCTATCACTCTCAAAATATTTTTGACTCAGTCATTCTCTTTCCCCCCCCTCTCTGCTTCTTTTACCCTTTACAAAACAATCACAAGTTTTAACAACTTTAAAGAAAAAGCCTTTTGAAAACATTGTGGGAAAAGGAAAAATGCTGGTATGCTGTTTAGTTTGGATAAGGCTAACATTTTTCGTCTTATTAAGTGTTAAAGTACCATTTCCACTGAATTATACCAACAGTGGTCAAGTGTTGGAACCTGCATGCAGGGCTCTTGTTATGTTGCTGCCATGCAGACAATTTCTGATTGCATAAGTGGCAGATAGTTAAAGCCACCTCATAGCCATAAATTTCATCATTTATAGCTAAGATATTTTTATCTTGGTCAAGTTTAGAAAATGAAATATTTCTCTGTAACATATTAAACAAACCCACAGAAACAAAATGAAATGTGATTCAAATATTAAAAATCGTTTTTGGAAGGGTAGAAAAGGCTTTGTCTTTCCGGGTGTTAGAACTCATGATTGTGTGTAATTCATTGATAGATTTTTGCAGAGTAAGATTGGCAATTACATTTCCCTCTATCATTCCTGATTTTATTACCATCATGTTGTTCTTTTTTTGTCATTACTTCAGAGACATTCATAGGTGAGAGCTATAAATGTCCTGAAATACTTCAAATAAAGAGCTTGATAAAACCTGCTTTGTTGTACAATCTGCATTAAAAAAAAAGATATTCCATAAAAAAAAGTTAAAACCATAAAATCAAATAGTTTGACCCCAAGAGCCATAAATCTGACAGCAGTAGAAATTACCATTTGTTTTCTGCAATTGGGAATCATTCAGTTCAGCTCTGCAAGGAAAATTTCTATTGTCCAACCCTCCTGGGACCTTCATGGACTAACTCTGTACCAGACAACAAAATTCTGGACTTGTCCAATTTGAAAGTATGAGAACACAACAAATTAGAAGTAGACCAAATGATGTTTCTATCTTTGATTCAGAAGAAAACATTGGGTGGAAGGGAGAAAATGCTGGTAACCAGCATTTTTTCCCTTTCCCACAATGTTTTGAAAAGGCCTCTTTATCAAGGTCATTAAAACTCAGGATTGTATGGTAAAGGGCTTACTCTTTACCAAACAGCAAAATTTCAGATTCCTCCAAAATGAGCTATTTGCAGACAGCTGATTAAATGTGACTCAAGTTAGAGATTTGTCTTTGAAAGGGTAAAAAACCATGGAAAGGGAAACTGTCAGCTACCATCATTTTCTCCTTTACCCATGCTGTTTTCTACAGCCTTCTTTCCAGGACTGTTAAAACACAGGATTTTTTGGTGAAGCATGAACAATTTTCTAGTTTAGTGCACAGACGTAATCTAATAATATTACGGAAAAGAATGTTTGAAATCCTCATTGTCTTTTTGGGTGCTATACTGAATCTGTATCTTACAAAAGAATCAGATAATTCATTCTGAATTTATAATTTTTCAAACATATTTTGAAAAATGAAACTCGAAACCGAAAAATTTGGATGGGGAAAAGTGTTGATCTTGGCTGTTCCCTATGGGCATGGATTGTATTTTAACAGACTGTCAGAATTTTGTCACCTACCCAAGGAAAAAATAACATTCACGAACACAACCAAATCAAGAGTGACTTTTAATTATACTCTATCTTGATAGTCTTGCATAATTAATGGAGGGAATCAGAAACTAGGCCTTTTTCTCACTTTTTTTTTTTCCACCAGATCCACATCCTGGACTGGTACCAGTTTTCCATAATTAGCACTAACGACTGTCAAATACAGGAACCAGCAGATTGATGCCATCCAGTTTTTTGTCAGAATTTGGCCGTTTTGTAAATCAGAATCAATAATTACTTTTAGTCCCCTTCCTTCATGAATACTTTCATAGTAAACAGTTGGAAAATAACATTAAAGCTTTGTTGATCTGTATATCAGTGGAGAAATATTTTCACCATCTAAGTTTCTTCATAATAATGTTTCTACCTTTTCCCTGTTGAAAAGGTAGTTTATAATAGAAAAAAATCCATTAACCCTGGTTTTTACGACCCTGAGATAGAAGCCTTTTCCCACAATGTTTTCTACCCTGCTGAAAACAAATTTCAATTTTTGAGTTATGTTTATTTTGTCATCTGCAAGTGCTTTCAATTTGGACCAGTCTGAAATTTTGTTGTTTGGTAAAGAGTTAAAATGAGAAATAGGTCATATTGATAATTTGGTTAAATTTTTTCAGAAGGCATCTTGCAAGAATCAAAATGTTTCAGAATGAAGTGAAAAATTGGGTAGAATTATGCAAGTAAATAATTTGATATGGCATGTGGAGGAAAAAGTTGTTTTTGCTTGAATAGCTTGTTTTCAAAGCCGAACCCATTTCAGCTTAAACAAATAAACACCTTAAATATCATATGAACATTTATATGCCTTTTTCAGGGCACAAGCTTACCTTCATTTTCAATTCATCTGGTTTAGCCCTTACCAAGCAATCCTGTGTTTCACCAACCCTGTGGAAATTCACTTATGAAACATTGTCAAGACAAGGAGAAAATGCCAACTACCAGCATTTTTTCCTTTCGGACAATTTTTTCAATCCTTTCAAAGAAAAATCACGATATTTTCGCCACACTGAATTTGCCAACTGCAAAAATGTTTCATTCGTGGGAGAGTCTCAAAATATGTCATTTGAGTAAGGATGCAAACAAATATAATGATTCCTAGAGCAAATACTTTTGACCTCTGATCTGAAGCAGTTTGATATCGGTGTACAGTATTTGCAATAGACAGTGGGGATAAAATCAAAAGGATAAGAAGGAATAACAAAACCATTTTGAACAATACTTTCAATGATGAAGACATCTTTTATTGCCATTTAATTCTTTTGTCTGTATGATGAATGTATCACTTTCTCTTTCATTTTCATAAATTTCTGTCCGAATTACCCATTAGTGTACAGTAACTAACAAAACCGGTGTTCCATAATTACATGTATTTCCCAAGACATCCATGATTAGTTCCAACAAGGAGCCCCAAATGATTGCGTAATTCCCTTAATTATGAAACAAATCACATTTTATCGGGACATATTTTTACCCCTTCTTCAGAGAAATCCAATATTTAACCATCTCATGATGGTCTCTCATAAATGTGTTCAATTAGAAATATCATTTCCGTCCTGACAATTGAATTTCCATGAAAATTGTTCAGACCTGACATATTTTTGTTGGCTGTAACTGTGTCATTTTCATTTTTCCTAATCCTTGCATACGCCTCTTTGGTATATTGTGCTGAAAGTTTAAAGCAAGATCAACCAAGATCACATATGTGCAGTCTGATCTTTTCCTACACTCTCCCACTCTGTTAAAGTGGTGTAAGTCATGCATTTCCCTTAAAATACCAAAAAAATTTACAAAAGTTAATTTTGTGGCAGTTAGCGCTATGAGTTTAGTAGGATAAAGGATGACATTCCATTGTCAAACAATGATGTAAAGCAGGCCGTAAAATGGTGCTAGAGTTACATCCCTTAGACTAGAAAACACGCATCTTGACTCTGTGTGTGGGGGGGGAGGGGGGGTGTTAAAGAAAGGAGAGTTGTGTATTTTGTTTATTTGTGAGTTTTATTCAAAGTAGATCAGTTTGCATCAGCCCTCATACTTTACCTAATTGGCCTGCTTAGCGTGCATATTACTTTTTGTTTCATCCTTGCAGCACACAACATGTCTGAAAGCACTGAGCCCTCAGAGAAATTGCTACAAATCTCGAATCTACCTCTGCTCTAGCAAGCAATTTCTCATTGTTTTGATAGAATGCAGTCATTTGAGTTCCATAGAAAATCTGAAGTATGATTATTTTTTTGTATTTTACAAGGTATTTACAAATATGTCTGCTGTAAAAGAGGGAAAAGCTGTGTGCAAATATAACCTCTTTCTTCTCCAGACAACAAAATTTTAGACTCATCCATGTTAATGACAAGTTAATTTTGGCTCAAATGAAAGTATCTTTCTTTGAAATGGAAGAAAGTATTGTGGGAAAAGGAGAAAATGCTGATTGCACAAAATGTTTTCAAAAGCCTTTGTCAACAGGGTCTTTAAAGCATGTGATTATATGGTAATGAGTTAATTCTAAATATTGGCCTTGTAATTAGCTGGCACAAACTAAGAAGGATCCCTTTGTCTTGTAGACTAGTTGACCTTCCTTCACAAGAGAAAATGAGCCATGCTCTGGGAAAAGGGGGATTTAAGGCATCTCTGTAATGCATTATACCAAGCAAGTTATTACATTATTATGGATCCATAAAATCCATTATTTATAACAACCAACTGATCATGAGGTACACTGGTCCTCTGACAGGCAGAAAATTGGACAATAGAAAAAAGTTTTGATCTATGTTAGCCTGCATGGACTGGGCAGGCTGTCCTTGTTGGATAATTTTTCCAGGTGCTTTAAGCCCCATTTTTACAGAGCAGGGCTCAAATGTTTCCTGCAGTATACTTGAAACAACCATTTGGCAAATCTCTGCTGATCCAAATCCCTCGGCTGTGTTACAATGGATGATATGAACCTACAGGGTACATTTCTTTGCAGGAAAAACACTGCTTTACCGTTCTTAAAATTGTAAGGCTCCACTAAAAAAAGGAAAACATGAGACATAGTTTTCTATCAGAATCTTTTTATATTCATTTCTGATGACAAACAGTTTGTACACTAAATTTTAAATATGGCCTATCAATTCTTTTGGAAGTTTGATAGATGGTTGAATTACTTCACCGTGGTTGTTGATGTCATTGCTAATCAATTTGAATGGGCGCCACCATGTTTCAGATCATGTGGCTGACAGTAAATCAAAATGGATCCTTGATACAGATAAGGTTAGATATAGTTACATAATCAGCCAAGTTGTGACAAGTGTTGAAATCCCATGTCCATCAATCTGTGCACAGTCATTGTATTATGTTGAAAACCTCTGCAAGTTTTGATGTCATTGCTATTTTAAAGAATTATCTACCCCAAATTGTGTCCTTTTTTTTTGCGTATTGACTGTGTTTCGTTAGAAGTACTTTGTGGGGTGTTTCAGTTAGTTGCCTTTTTGTGACATGTCTAGTGCTATGTTCAATTCTAATTCTTCATTCAAAGATTGAAAACACAAACATTCTCGGTCAGTTAAAATGATAATCTAATTTAATAGCCATGGAATTTAGAAAACTATTTAAAATGATGGATGAGTACAAGACCTCAGGTGTGATTTTGTGAGTTTTCTTAATCAGGACACAGCCGAGTCCCAGCCCTTGTATTAGTGAAACCAAGGATAGACATGAGCTGTCACTGTGATACTTGATTGAAATATCGTTGAAAGCCCCATTTAACCCATTACCACACAATCCCTACTTTTGACGACCCTGAGAAAGAAGCCTTTAGAAAACATTGTGGGAAAAGGAGAAAATGCTGGTAACCAGCATTTTCTCCTTTTCCCACAATGTTTTCTACCCTTGACAAAACAAATTTCAAATTTTTAGTCACTTTCATTTTGTCGTCTGCAAATGCTTTCGATATGGACATACCTAAAATTTTGTTGTTTGGTAATGAGTTAAATAAACAAACCAGTACACTCCTTTGAAATAAAAATCCTCATGCTTGCAAATGATATCTCCTGAATCAAGAGACCACCAAAAATTAGACAAAAAAGCTGCTTATTATGAAGGTTTATCTTAAAGTAAAGAGAGAAACTTAGCAATTTTTTGTCCTTAGAAGATAATATATAAAAGTGGTTTTGTGTATGGGAACATCATGGTAAGAAAAGGATTTTGATGCTTGGTTAGAGAGAGGGAACATTATCATGATAATCATGATCAAACACAATTGTGCATAACTACCATTTTTAGGACCGCCAATCTGGCCACAAAATGCTCTGTCGTGCATGTAAATCTTCATCTACTTGTACATCTTAATGCAGCTATTTAAGCCAGTTGGAGACAGAAATGCATTAACACTTCATTCTCTTTTTTTTCTTCAGAACTTCATATAAAATTCTTTTAGTTGAAAGACTTCACGATTGAAATGGAAAGACAACGATTGATATGAACTGGGTAATTGATTAATGGACTTAAGATATGAGAAAATGTGTTTGACATCAGTGTATAACTGTGCTTGTTATAATTCGGGAATGTCAGTAATAAAATTATTTCTTACGCTTTTCTTCAACATGGACTCCATTTTGCCACTATTGTAACAGAATTTTCACTGTATTAAAGTCAATTATATACTCATTACCGAAGAAAGAAGGAGTAATGTTACTTTAAATATCTTGGTTGTATATGAATTTTCTTGAACTTGAACTGCTACAGTCACGCTATACATGTACATCAATTTACAGCTATTCTATTCAAACAATGCAAAGTTGTTCAAACTTACAGGGTAAAGTAGTAGCAGCATTTAACTTAATATGCACATGCAACCCATGCAAAAGCTTTGTCAGACTTAAAAACATTTGATTTGAATCTTACAATTTAACAACATGCAAGACTTGGCGGAAATGAGCAACTTTAAACATTAATCATGCTTTCTTGTGGGGACAGCAGGAGATTTGGATGCCTCTTGAATATAATTATCTTCCCACAGGAATATAACCAAAACAATAGTGATGTCACAGATCATTCTGGCTTAGATGGGCTGTATGACAAACTTATTCGTCTCCAACAAATTATATATTTATTTTTTTTAAATAATCTTAGATATTCCCAGCTAGATATTCCTAAAAGTTTTTTCCTAAAAATGTTTTTGATGTTCTGTGCTCATCATAAAAAAAGACACACTTCTGAGGATTGTATCCTACTGGCAATTTGAAGTAGCTTGACCTTTCTGCTGAACCATTTATACTAACCATTTATCAAAATTTCTAGGCACCCACCAGATTCTGCCATGCATGCTTAACATGACATATGCACTTGTTTACAATGTATCTCAGAAGAAATAAGATCTGGTCAGTCTATTTGTTAATTGAATCTGACAGCCATTTAGGCAGGATATTACCCCACCCACATTACCTGTTGTGAGGAAGCACATTTTTTAAAACTTTTCAATACAGCACAACTGTGTGATGTTATTTTGCAACAGTAAAATGAGAACTCTACATTGTTACCAATATGTGTATCTCCAATTCGTGTCCATGGTATCCATGGTTATCAGTTCATCACAGTCGAAACCATGACATCATTAAATTTATCATTACCAGAGTGTAAGATATCATCAACTCTTTACCAGAAGACAAAATGTTAGACTGGTCCAAATTCAAAACATTTGCAGACAACAACTTAAAATCAAATCAAATTATGGAATTTGTTTGTGATACAATAGAGAGCATTGTGTGAAAAGGAAAAAAATCCTGGTTACCAGCATTTTCTTTAAAGGTTGTTAAAACTTGGGATTATGTGGTAAAGGGTTAAAAAGCATGAAGGGAGCTGACATAATCAGCAAAAGGGATCAGGTAGTTCCAGTAATTAGGAAACATTATTTTTAAATTTGGAATTAGAAGCATGTTAAAATGCTTTTCTGATATCTGCTAGCCGGAAGCAAATGATAGCCAAATGGTCTCCACTATAAAACAGTTCCTAGATGTTTGATAAGAAAGTGAATAAGCCATCAAAACATTGCAAAACATTTTTCAGTTTTTAACTGTATTATCTATTTCTATCGTTTTGAAGCACTCACAAAGTTTGTAAACATACAAACAATTTATTTCTTTTTCACTGATTAGTTATTAATTTTGTTGATATTTCTTTCTTTTCAAGGCACACTTGCAGCAAAAGGTAAACAATACAGGAGTCAAAATGCAGACAAACTTAGTTCATACTATTTAAAAGTATAGATCTTATTATGAGCCTAATGATATGTTACAGTACAATCTGTTGTTTGCAGAAAAATGTAAACCTATGACAAAAGTTACCAACTTTGACACACTGCACTGTAATATTATATTATCAGGCTCATAATAATATCCATACTTTAAAATGGTATGAATCAAATTTGTAGGGACATAGGATGATCAGGAAAACTTTTTTCTACTTAGTATAAATATATACAGCATAAATGACATCAAGCAAATAGAAACAGTCTCAATCCCTATGAGCAAAGGGTGATTGAGTGAACAACTCATAGCTATCATATCGGAAATTTTGTGAAGATGACACACTACATTGTACATTAGCAAAAGTAAAATCTTTATTTTCTACCTAGCACATGATTTAAAAGCGATTAATAAGCAACATGACACAAACAAAAGATAAAATGAAGTAATGTATAGACTAATTATTACATGACTTTTTCCAACATGTCAGCCTATCTGTTTTACTTACAGCTCATAATTAAAGAGGCCCTTATACTCATTTTCAGCCAGTTTTAACTCATTTTGTCTCTATTTTATCAAACTATAGTCATTCTTTTATCTTCATGCCAAATATTGCGCCTGACGGTTGCAAGGTTGCTTAGATTACAGTTGATAGAAAATGCATTTCGCTGAGTTGCGGCCTTCCATGTAAACAGACTCGTTGTTTCCGGTTTTTGAATTGAAGATTTTTGATATATTCGTATGATGATCATGCATTCTGTCACGTGACTATATTTGACCTTCACCCTGTGTCTAATGAGGTAAACAAAGGAAAATGGAGGCTTCTCTGTTGCAGCCTCGATTTTCAGACGGAGGTCGCGGCCTATATGCAAATTACACCGTATCCGACTCTAGGCGGAAACCAATGATAAACTTCCGTGACGCACCGCCATTGTTTACAGCTTCGATCGTCAGCCAGTTTTCTTCCGACCAATGTTCGGTTTCTAATACAAATTTCCGTGTTTCTTTTTTCAATTACACCATATATGTCAGTAATTTATCCATGTTTACACAAAGGGCTGATTTCTGTACCATTCTAAATTGTTTGAAATTTAACAGCGTTTTTGCTCACCGGCTGTAGACGGGCATCTTTAAGGTTTCACAATAAAATACTCAGATCAAATTGTGATTAAAAAGATTGTCATATTGATAACCTGTATCCACCATACCACTTATCAATCTAAGACATTTGAGGTTGGGCCCAGTGTTTTCTAAATCAGTCACCCTTGAAAGAAACCAGTAATGCAGGTTTGCTTGCAGGGCTTTTCTTTACATCAATGTTAAAGATTTATACAATGTACACATCGTAGACAATTCATATTTAGGGCCTGTCTTAGTTTCAAAGAATTGCTACAAAGTGTTGTGGGCTGTCATGGCTCAAATTAGCCTGAGTTGCTGGTTCATCAGCCATATTTAACTGGGTTTCGAGCAGAGAGTAGGTCAGAAACAATTTCACTGTCACTACTTTCAGCACACACTGGAATTCTGAATCAACATCTACAAAACCACTGATTTCATTTTTTAATATTTGCTCATCTTAATTAATGTCACAATTTGAATATCCTCTTCACCTTCATTGTCAGAAACTGGACTCTGTTTCACTAAAACCAGCATGAAAATGCTCTTTGCAATTGTTTGAAGTGTTACCATTGACCAAGACTCAGAAGATTTAAGGCATGTAACACCAAAAGTACAAATTCATTTTTACTGTATATGTAGGCCAACAGTTTTCAGAGCCTTTGATGACAGTTACTGTAGAGAACTTTAAGATTTTGGATAATTCCTTGATCCATGGGCTGAGTGTGAGATGTAATTTTTGGGCATAAAAGACAAGTTGGATTGGTGTAAGTCCTTTTATAGCAGGATAAACAGAACAGTTGTCTATCAAAATAGCCCTTTTTTTCCGTTTTGATGATTAAAACATATGTCAAGTCTTAGTATCCTTTTCACTGATCATCCTACCTTATTTTGTTGTTTTCACAGTGTGTTGGCAAAGATTTAATGTCATTAAAACTGTGGATTAGGCAATTTCCCCATCAGTAGAAGCAAAATTTTATCGTAGCCGCTCGTATTAATCCAAACTATCACAGTTGTACAGCCTTTGTTACATTTACCATCCCCACAAGACACATTCTTAAATTTGAGAGTTTTGTCTGGTGTCATTTTGTAGAATATCCCTTTTTAGGCTGTATTTTAGATGATTCACATGAGGAATAATATTTCCATAAGTAGCTGCTCTCATGCATTGATGGCCTAGCAGTCTGTGTAGATGGATCTGGATTCAACGCAGTGGCTTTCTTTCTATAAGTAGCTGCTCTCATGCATTTATGGCCTAGGAGTCTGTGTAGATGGATCTGGATTCAGTGCAGTGTCTTTCTTTAAACCTGTGTAACTATCTGGTCTTTTGTCTGAATTTGTCTATACAAGTTGCTCAGCAAAGAATTTGGCTTTCTCTAATATGATAGGATTGCTGATGGAAAAGTTTTGGTTTCTAGCTTCTCAGAACATTGAGGTAAGGCTGTCTGTAGTTTTTTAGCTCACCTGAGCATGAAGTGCTCAGGATGAGCTATTGTGATCACTCACCGTCCGTCAGCATCCGTCCGTCCATCGTCCGTCTGTCCGTTCACATTCCTTTGTTTACACTCTAGCATCTACAAATATTAACCAATCAGCACCAAACTTGGTCAAAACATATATGACCATAAGATCTCAGATGAGTTCGATTATGGGTCTAATTGGACCAGAACAACTGGAGTTATTTGCCCTTGAATTAGAAAAATTGCTATATTTGACTTTGTTTACACTCTAGCATCTACAATTATTAACCAATCGGCACCAAACTTGGTCAAAATATATATGACTATAAGATGTCGGATGAGTTTGATTATGGGTCTAAGCAGACCAGAACGACTGGAGTTATTTGCCCTTGAATTAGAAAATTCCTTAGAATAGTTGTTTGTCCGGAGCATAACTTTGTCATCTCCAGTCCGATTGACTTGAAACTTGGCATTTGTGTTTGTTGCAATAATATGGAGTGCAGTGTGAAAGAACCATAACTCTACCTCGTACTGTCTATGAGTTATTTCCCTTTGATCGTCATTTTTACAGCATTTTCTGCTCGTCTGGAATATAACTTTGTCATTTCCAGCCTGAACATCTTCAAATTTGGTATGCATGATTGTTGAAAAATTACGCTGTGCACTGCACAAGAACCATAACTCTTCCTAGCACAAATTTTGAGTTATTCCCCCTTTGACCTTCATTTTTATAGCATTTCTTGCTTGTCCGCAGCAAAACTTTATCATCTTAAGTAGGAATGACTTGAAATTTGGTATGCTTATTTGTTGCAATATTTGGAAGTGCAGTGTACAAGAATTGTAACTCTACCTCGTGCTGTCTTTGAGTTATTTCCCTTTGATCATCATTTTTACAGCATTTAGTGCTTGTCAGGAATATAACTTTGTCATCTCATGTCAGAATGACTTCAAACTTGGTATGCATGTTTGTTGCAATATTACCGAGTACAGTGCACAAGAACAATAACTCTACCTAGCGCGGATTTTGAGTGATTCCACTTTGATCTTCATTTTTACAGTATTTCTTGCTTGTCCGGAACAGAACTTTGAAGTCTGAAGTCAAATTGACTTGAGACTTGGTAAACATGTTTGTTGCATTACCTGCCCTTTGCAATTATTATACCTCCTTGACAACTGGCGGTGAGACGGGCATATCTTGCGACAATTTGCTGCTCTTGTTTCATTATCATTTGGCCTTGAACCTCGATATTTGGTATTTATCTTTATTTTAGACCTTTACTGCTTAGTACTGAGGTGAGCGATATAGGACCATCATGGTCCTCTTGTCTAGTTATCCTGTCTCATGTTGCATTGTTTATGCCCAAACTTGGGGTGGTTATCTTTAAAATGAATCTGCTTTTTCAGCCAGCCAGATAGGGAATCTTTGGGATTTCAAACATTTTTACAATCTCTGTTTTTGATTTCTGGCCTGTCTCGAATTCTGTATTAGCATTTGATTTCATTTCCAAGGATGTTTGGTCGAGATTTCTCTTAGATCCTCTTCCTGACATAGCTATCCCACAGTTTGTTTCCAGGTCCTTCACTTAAAGTTGCTCATTCATATTCAGGCATATATCTTGTGACATTTTGATGCCTTACATCAGTCTTCTTCATTTCAAAACTGATAAATTTTGTATGTTATACAATGTGTGCTAAACATACACACCAAATCACTTGACAGATTATTACCAATGTATCCAACTAACAGATATGAATCTTAAGTCTGAAAATCATTAAATTTATATTAACTGACTCTTTGTTAGACTTTTCTCAGGTATAGAAATATGGAAGTTGGGACAAAAACTCATGTTCGAAAGTTCCAGTTTCCAGGTATGAGACTTTTCGGAGGTGGGTTCGTATGTATTATATAAAGATTCTGCTGGGACCTAGATGGTTGTTTGAGCTTTCTTTGATGTTCCAAATTTGCCATGTTGGAGCCATGTTGAAGTTTGACTGTACTCACCATTAATGAAAATGTTAACATGGGTTTTCAAAGTGGCCTTCAGTCTGTTACAGATCACAAATGAATTGCTCAACGGGTGAAAAAATACTGGTTAATATTATTAGAAAGAAGAAATGCATAAAAATAATGATGAAGTAGTGCTATTGAAAAACTGTTGGATCAAAAAGAACACTGACTATGCACGCTCAGAATGTTAGGTGTTTCCTATGGTTATTCTGATGAAAACATGACTTTTTTTCACAATTTTCAGGTATGTCAAGAGATAATTTAGCTTTTACCAGAGGGCAAACTTTAGACTCATTCATATTGAAAGCTTTGTAAGATACTAAATTGAATGAAGCTGAAATGATGGTATTTCTATAGATGAGAAATGCTACAAAACAACATGGGAAAAGAAGAAAATGCTGGTTACTACTATTTTCTCCTATTCCCACAATGTAATCAAAAGCCGCATTCTTAAGGGTTATAAAAACACTGAATTGCTTGGTAAAGGGTTAAAAGTGAAAAATTGGCTCTGATCTACTCAGTATTACCGACATAATGAAGAACATAAGTAACTGAATTAAATGAGTGGCACTCTGGCAAAAGGGGGTTGAATGTATCTTTGTAACTCTTTCATTACTGAATAAATAAATTGCATTTTCTCAAAGGCTACAAATACAGTTCCACTGCAAGATCAATCTAGAACAAATCAGTTGACAATGCAGATCACAGATCAGACTGCACATTCTGTGCAGTCTGATGTTGATCAACACTGCCCACAACAGCTTTTAATATGTCTATAGTATGGAAAGGGTTAATGCAATATACCAAGCAAGTCATCACATAATGATGAATCCATAAAATCCATTTTGTCAAACTGTTGACTGAATAATCAGGTAATATGGTCCTTGGACATGCAGAAAATTTACAAATAACAAAAAGCTTCACCCTGTGTGAGACTGCGCGGACTGCGCAGGCTGACATGAATTGATACTTTTTGCAGATGCATGTAACCCTCTTTTCACAGAGCATGGCCAATAAAATAATGCACACACATTAATTCATCTCATTATACAGTACAAATTGAGTTCCTTGCCACAAGAAATAAATCAAAGGATTATCCAGATATTGTTGTACCAGCTCATCTCCCAAAGAAATTTTCATGGCCGTCCTGTTTATTGACAAACATTTCTTGATGTTTTTCATCTGCTTTAACCCTTTACCACACAATCTCATAGTTTAACAACCATGAGGTAGTAGGCTTTGGCAAATATTTTTGGAAAAGGAGAAAATGCTGGTAACCAGCATTTTCCCCTTTTCCCTCAATGTTTGATGCCCCTTTCAACGACAAATTCCATTATTTTAGAGACATTTATCATCTGCAAATGCTTTGAGTTTGGCGAGTCTAAAATTTTATCATTTGAGTGAAACAGTGAATTCTGTACCAGCCAACAATGTTTTAGAATTGTCAATATTGAAAGTTTGTTGACCACAAATTAAATGGAACTTAGTTGACAGGATTTTTCTTCGAATTCTGGATGGAAAACATCATGGTTACCAGCATTTTCTTTTCTTTCAGTGATGTTTGTAAAAGCCTTCTCCCTTAGGATGGTAAAAAACACCAGAATGTTTTTGTATTAGGGGTTTAACTTTTTACTAAACGACAAATTTTTGGACAGGACCAAATTCAAAGCATCTGCAGACAACAAATTAAATCTTGTTAATATGATTATTTTTTACTTTGATAGGGTAGAAAAAATTGTGGGAATGTTTTCTATAGGCTTCTTTCTCAGGGTCGTTAAAAGTCAGGATTGTGTGGTAAAGAGTTAACATGAAGATAATTTAAGGATTACAATGTGATGTTATTCACTATGACTAACTCTTGGAATCTTTACCAAAAAGTGGATGGGAAAAGTGACACAAACCTTGTTACATGTACTTCCTGAAGCTAATTTGCAAAAACAGACTTTTAAAACATTGTCTTAGAATGTAAAAAATCAATTATATATATAGGTTAAAGGCCCAGTAGTGGCCAGAACTAACCATGTGGGTGTTAAAATGCTTTCAAATTTAAAGAATACATGTAAAAGTATAGAAATTATTGTGAAGATGATGATCTGATATGACTGACAGTACAATACCAGATTGTCATCTTTGTAATAATTTACATACTTTTAAATCGTATGATATGATGTAAATGCATTTTAACTCCAGCATTGACACATCTGGCCACTGTAGGGCATTAAACCCAAATATCTCTATTTCCTATATCCCTTTTTCAAAGTTATTTTGGGGAAGAATATCACCTTAACATTCTGTGCAGTCTGATCTAAAGCTACACTGTCAGTTAAAGGTCCTTGAGTCATGCATGCTTTGCAGCCTAAGGGCTAATTTATGTTGGATTTTCATGTATTATTAAAGAATATATCTAAAATATATTCAGAGCTGTCTGCTGCAAATTCATTTGTCAAGTTCAATGTTAATACAACTTTTGTTACCTAGTTTTTGTTTGAATAAAACTTGATATGAACAAACAATAAACTTGAAAGAAAAAACATATATTATATTTCATCTGTCTATTTTTAGAAATGTTATGGGTAAAGAAATGTCATAATTTAAGCTGGGGGGAATTATTTCCTCGTCACAGTGAATATTTTCCTCCTGCCAAAAATCTGGAACTACTTTTTTAAGGTTTTTAAGTTTTAAAAGTGGCATTCGTTAATCAGAGGAAATATAAAATATAATTTATTTCATCAGCTTGTGGTTAATATGGGGAAATAGTTGCTTCAAAAGGGAAAGGTCCGCGAAAATAACTCTGCCTTACGGCACTCGTTATTTTCGCATACCTTTCCCTTTTTCGGCAAATATTTCTCCATATTAACCACAAGCTGATGAAATAAACTCTATTTACTATTTATAAACAAAACTCAGTTAAAGAGTTTCTTGTTTATAATTTGCAGACTGATGCATGGTTAGCTTATATTGGCATCTTCCTCCTCAATTATGTCTGAAACTGGTGCTGCACTCGTGAACAGTTTTGGAATTAATGCCGTTTTAATTCTAAATTTCAAGACTACCCGTCTGAATGGCATAACAGAACTTCTCAGCTAATTAGATTGTTAGTCTCAAAATTTAGAATTGAAACAGAATCTAGAATGTTAATGTGAATAACCCTGGAAGTCCTGACCCAAAACTGGTAACTGCTACAGTAAAATTGAGATTCAGTTTCTGTACTGTTTAAAGGGATTGAAAGGAAGGAGAATATTACCCTAGATAAAGTGTTTAATGAGAAGGGTGATATATTGGTGCCTGGGAGTTTATTACTATCCTGCAGTGCATTCCATTATATCCAGAAATTATCAGGCATCTAAGTCCTATTATATGATTAAGTTTCATTGCTTTTTATGCTTTGTTACAGAAAACCTTGTTATCAGACAAAAACATAGGCAAAGTCATGCAGTCATGACTCAAAAGAAAAATTCACATGCATTATTTATGAAGCCTAGGTGGGGTAACAGTTTGGCTCTGTTTTGTAATTAGATGATTTGCATTTACCTTCTTTAAATATAATACATCTTTTTTCATTAATCCTTCATGAAAAGAGGTTTCTAAAAGCTGTGCCAATAAAATAGTGCAAAATGCAGTTATTAAGTGCTGTTGGAGCATGAATTTTTAAAGTTAGGTCACCTAGAAATGAGAGCAGAATGCAAAGTTGTAAGGTACCTAGAGTAATCTTAGCAATGTAGTTATTGAAAGTTATTTCACAATGCAACCGAACTTATAACTTTCACATTACCACAGAACATCATTACTCTCATCTTTGAATCCTGTTTGTGAAGAGGTGGGGGGGGGGATTTAGGGGTTGGGTGCAAAGAGAGACCACAACCTGTCATCTGTTGAAGTTAAATGAAGCAGAATACAAACTCTGTGGAGTATTGGAATTTAGAAAGATATTGTCCATTATTCTAATTCTTAATATCAAAGAATAGGCCAATCTTCTTCATAGAAGCTAAAATACAGTCTGGAAAGTTTTAATACAAACTAAGATTATCATTCAAGATTTTTCAGGTACAAACAAAGTAGGTGAAGATTAACAAATTTTGCTTGTATTCTACTTGTCATGTATCATAAATTTGCATACTAACAGCCATCTTAGTTCTTCAAAATAAAAACAAGTTATTTATTTTCATTTGATGACAGGAATATTGTATTTTTATGACTGTTTTGTGGGATCCTTGTCTAGCCCAGAACATGTGCTGGCACACATCAGTATTTTTTTTTCAAGGTTGGTTACCATTTGCTGTATGTTATCTATTACTTATCATAGAAAAGTCTCTTGTCATCTGCAGTAAACAACCAATGAAAACATTGAAGTAAAAATCTACTAACATGTATTAACTCTTTACCACACAACAAAATTTTGTTCTGGTCCAAATTCAATGCTTATGCACAAGACATATTAATTGTGGATCAAAATGTAGGATTTGTCAATGAAAGAGAAGAAAACATTGTGGAAAAAGGAGAAAATGCTGGTTACCAGCATTTTCTCCTTTTCCCACAATTTTTTCAAAAGTCATTCTTTCAAGGTGGTTAAAACGCAGGATTGTGTGGTAAAGGGTTAAGGACAGGGCACCCTAATGGGATTCCTGTAACATCGCCTTTCATCGCTGAAAAACGTACGGATTTGGCAAAGACTTGGGTAATCCATAACCGATCGCCCGATAGACTCTGGCTCCTTGCATCGATTACGGATTACCCGAGTCTTGGCTGAATCCATATGATATTTTGGCGATGAAAGGCGATCTTACAGGAATCCCATTAGGATGTGCCCTATCCTTAAGACACCCATTGTGGCCAGCACCGGATATATAACTTCAAATTCTTTCAGGGTATCTTTTTACAGATGTGTTATTCACTTTTAACTAAGAGATAATACTGTGGAAAAAAATTATTACATGAGACCCTAACCAGTACAAAACCATTAACATCTGTTCTCTCAAGTTCTTTGGCAACTTTACCTTTAGTCTGCTCTATTCATGTTTGACCATAATTGTTAGAACAGGACAAAAATTCTTTATTCCATGCTTTGTCAAAGCTAACAAAAATCTATGGTAATTCTTTACAAAACAATCCCATATTTTAACGACCCTGACAAACAGGCTCTTGAAAACATTGTGGGAAAATGTTTTGAAGTCCAAATTTATATCATAAAATGATAGTTGCTACTTCATATATTGAAAATGTTTTATCTCTTAAATTGTATTTTGTGTTCAATAAAAAACTCTTGAAATGAAATCTCTTCATTGATTTTTTTTTACCTGTGTAAAATAGCAAAGCTCTCAAGCAAATTCTAAGAGTGTCAATGTCATTATGAGTGGCAATAAAATTCACCTGTCTTACTCAAGTGTTCACATTATATTTACCTCCAGTTTGAAGAGCAGTAACTGATCAGATGAGAGGTCCAAGTTCAACACAAATGATCATAAACTTACTGTCACATTCCTTGGCATTTTCAGTATGCTGTGAGTCCATGTTACTTTGGCTCCTTTCAATCATTTCAATTGTTGTACTGTCTTTTTTGCCTATGTTTTCCTTCAACAGGACATGGGCTTTCTTCCACAGAGTGTGCAAAGCCAAATTATTATTTCTATCTTAGATGATAACAAAATAATACTGTAGATTCAAGACCAGACTTAATGATGATCATTTGTTACTCCCAATGCTAATTATCAACCTCAACCCAGACCACAGACAACACACAGTACATGCCTGATACATGTAACTACCTATTTTATTAACCCTTTACCAAACAAATTCTCTGTTTTAGTGAACATGAAGAGCAACACTTTTGAAAACAATGTTGAAAAAGAAAAAAGCTGCTGTAACCAGTATTTTTTCCCCTCTTTTCCCACATGGTTATCTGCCATGTCATAGGAAAACCTCATCATCTGAGCCATTTTTAATTTCTCGTCTGCAAAATTAATGATTTGGATTTGGACATGTCTAAAATTTGGTCATCTGGTAAAAGAATTCAGAGCTTGTGATGTCGCTACTACTAAACTAAGTGGTTGTGCTCTCTGATCTTCATCAACAATGTAAAAGCAACCAGGGATGTGAATATGCCCCAAAAGGGTAAACTGGTATGACTAGCATTCATGAAAACTTTGTCTTCTTCATATAGGATAGCACTTTTAAAAAGTTAGTGACCTTTTGACTTTGCATACCTGCCTTAAACTCTGTGATGCAGTTTTCTACAGCTTTCCAGGGGGTTGTCTCTCAATCAAAAAAAATCCCTAGCTCTTTCTGGAAAATTTGAAGGGTAGTATCTAACCACAGTTCTGAATTTTAATATTAATTCTAAATTCCAAGACTATCTTCATGGGACTGTCTGTCTTAGCAAATCAGGTGAATAATTTGAGAATGCAGAAGTGGACCAGTATTAAGAATCATTGAACCCCTCATCATGCATAAAGAAATAGTTCAGTCTTTAAGAAAGAAATGGAAAATTTAACAAACCAACGTTATTACTAGGTTGCATAATCGTGTTAATTTTCTTCCTGTTACAAAATTTGAGCCTAATGTACTCATTAGAATTGCACCGTAACATTTACTACTCTAATGTGAAAGGGCAGATATTTTGGTTTACTTAAAATGATTCCTTAAGTGCCATACTTGTATCCTAAGCTCTATTTTAAACTGCAAGATCAGTTTTCCGATTGCCTGGAACAGAATTTCTCATCCAATCAGGTGACCAATCTTATGATTTATAATAGGAACTGTTGGAGTAAGTATTTAACGCTTAAAGTACCTTTCATGAATTTAGTTCCCTTTGCAGCCAGTGTAGATCAAGATCAGACTGCATAAAACATGCAGTCTGATCTTTGATCTACACTATCTGCTTTCCTGAAACATTACAAAGACAACCATAATATTACAATTAATTGGGTCTTATTTGTTGACTTAAAAAGTCTACTGTGTTTATTTGGCACCTTAAGGGTTAAAATTCAGCTATAAGAATGGTATCGAGAACTGTTGGTGAGCTTGGTCCCAATTTGTACAAAATATCCATAGAGAAAAATGCTTTTGAATGAGGGAGAATCTGTTGATATCAATAACTGCAACAGTTCCTGACAGTTATGGAGTGAGTACTTGACAGTGCTTCCATGATACTTTGATTATCATACAGATTTCTGTCAAAACTGTCATCAGCCACTTGTAGGCTTTCATCATATTGCTCTGCATTTGAAATCTTATCAGCTGAAGATTGGAATATTTTGTTGGCGTTAGTATCCTAAAAACAAAAAATAAGTAGATGAAATTCATAGGTGGTAATCACTATTTTCAGAGATACTTGTTATGTCATCTCAAAGGATTTCATGTACCAATCATTTGATGACAATCCTATCTAATTCAGCATCGCAGTGGTTATTGCAAGATTCTATTATTTGCACCTCTTTGGTGTCTAGAATGTCTTCAATACAGGCAAAGCCATGATGTAAGGAATTTTTTTTTTGAAAATCAAAACCTAATTTGTAATACAGATTATTCTATTAACACAAGAAAACTCCAGTCTCCTCCATTACACAGAGTGTTGAAACAAGTACAATTTTAACTGATAATTATATTTAGATTAGTTTGACCATATAGACTGAAAAAAGTTAGACATTAAAATGAAAAAAAAAAGAAGAGTCTGGGCTAGAATAGATGACGATTAAGTCTAAAAACCATGATCAAAATAATTTTTTTTTTGATAAGAATCTAAAGCCCCCGTCACACCAAACTAGATCATAGAACGTTTTACCTCGTGTTAACAAAATCGTTAAACGGGTTGCGGTCGGGTTAGAACGTAATTTTGACCTACTAATGCCTAAAGCCCCCGTCACACCAAAACTAGATCATAGAATGTTTTACCCTGTCTTTACAAAACCGTAAAACAGGTTGCAGTAGAAGTAGAACGTGTAATTTTGGTCGGTTTGCAAACATGACTGCCAATTGATGCCAAACTGCACCACGCAGTAACAGGTACCAAACAGGATCGGAATACGGCAGTTCTGTTTGTAGTACGTCCATCTCGTTTTCAGTACCCTCTCACTCCGTCTAATTACAGGACAGGATGGACGGCAAAAATTTTTAGCAGGCTCAAAGGTCTGGAGCACCTTTTCAGTCCTAGCCTGTTCATGAAGTTCGTAAACAGATCGTTAAAAGTTGCCACTACGTCTGCTTCGTTCAAACACAGTTTGATTCTGTTTGGCAACAATTTTCGGAACATAGTGAGAACAAGTTTGGTGTGAAGGGGTTATTACATAAGCATGCATTTCAACAATAATTGTGTGTATCAGATTACTTCAATTTAGGAAGAGCCTTGAATTTGTCAGTGAAGTATTGGTTTAGAAGAGTAAAGTAAGAGGTTTTTATAAACTCCAATTTGAGGGATGCTGAAATGGCACAGACATGCTCTAACTATCGACAGCAAAATGGGTGCATTGAGATATTTTATTTTTATCAAATTGAATTGGTCTGGTCTGGGAAATATCAGGTAGATAAATACTTAATGGTCCAAACTGCAGTTCTTTTCCATTATTTAGTATCATGTGCTATCCAGAATCTTCCCTTGGCAAGATGAAATGAACCAGTGCTCTGTGAAAAGGGTGCTTAAAGCATCTGCAAAAAGTATCGACCCATGTCAGCCTGTGCAGTTTGCACAGGCTGACCTGGGCCGAAACTTTTTGCTTTTGGTCCAGTCTCAGCTTCTCAAAGGACCAGTGTAGCTCATAATGCAGTTTGTTGTTATACAAAATGAATTTTATGGATCCATAACACATGTACTGTGATGACTTCCTCTGCAAAATAATCTGGAACAGTTCTTGAATTATACTAACATTGTTCCAGAACAAGTACCACAGAACAGCTCTCAGGTACAACCCCAGATTAGTACTAGAGCACTTTAGGAACAGTTCTACAATGTTAAATGAGACAAATGTCAGGAATTATAGTACTAGAACAGTTCTGTTACTGTTTTAGAATACTTTTTCATGGACAGTTCTGTAACAAAAGCCCAAGATTAGGTTCAGAATAGTTCCAGAACTTTTAAAGAACATGTTCTGGAAATTTCTACCTGAATGTAATGGAACAGTTCTTGAATTGTTCATAACCTAATCTAGGACTTCTGTTACAGAAGTGTTCTTGAACAAGTGTTCTAAAACAGTTACAGAACTGTTCTAGAACTTCTGTTCCTGACACTGTGTCATTTAAAGTTGTAGAACTGTTCTTGAAATGCTATAGTACTAATCTGGGATTGTCTGAGATACTTGTTCTGGAACATTGTAGTATAATTCTAAAGCTGGTCTAGAAATAATGTGGAACAGTTCTAGAATTATAGTTCTTAGACATTTGCTCAGAAACATTTCAGAACTAGCATAATTCCAGCAGTTGTTCTAGAACTTCATTGAAATGAACCTGGAACAGTGCAGGAAAAATTCTAGTGAAACCTGAAATTTTTGCTTTATTTAGATAAATCAAACTACATTAACTTTTTACATCCCTAAATCTTTTAGGAAAAGCAAATCATCTAAAACTAGAAAGAAAAAAAGAAGAAAAACAACTGTAACCATTCTTTCAAATTCAATTTTGAAGCACCAGCTTAAACTTGTCAAGATACACTTTATTTGAAAAGTCTTCATAAGAACATTTCTTAAGTATTATTATCCCCCGCCGAAGGCGGAGGGATATAGTTTTAGTGTTGTCCGTCCTTCCATCCGTTCGTGAGAATATCTCTAATACCATTGGACAGAATTTCGTGAAACTTTATACGTGTGTACAATAACCCATTCCGCCCATATACTTTTTTTTTTTATTCGATGCAAAATGGCCAACTAGGAGCGATTTTAAGTTACGCAGTCGAGTAAACGATGTTTTCAGTCTAATATCTTGAAAACTATACAGAGTTTTTACATCAAACTTGTCACATTTATCAACCACCATTTGAAAATGCAGGACCAAAAGTTTCACCCAGATTGACCATGCAACGCCACAGTTATATACCCTTGTTTTTTTTTTTTTTTTTTTTTTTTTAATGCCGTGCCATCGAAAAAGGGGGCTTGATGTATATTTTCATTATGGACCAATATCTCTTTAACTACAGGACAAAATGTTATGAAACTTAATATTTATATTGTTTATCACAAGCCACAGACAATAGGTATTTGTTTTTATTTCATGAAATGCCATGTCATGAAAAAAGGGGGCTAAATGTGTACTTTTATCATGGACCAATGACCGTCTCTGTCTGTCTTTCCGCACAGATATCTTCTAAAATCCTTGACAAACGCTAATGGAAATTCATACACATGTTCTTTGTGATGTCCGCCTATATTATTTTTTTTTTTGCTTTTTTGATATTCAATATGGTGTTTTAGAAAAAGGAGGCTTCATGTATATTTCCATTAGGGATCAATATCTCTTTAACTCAAAATCCTTGACGAAAATTTATGAAACGTCATACATGTGTTCCTTATGATAGTCTGCCAATATCATTATTTTAGCTTTTTTCAGTAAATGTCGTGTCATGGAAAAAGGGGGCTTGACGTATATTTTCATTATGGACCAAATCTCTTAAACTACAGGACAAAATGTTATAAAACTTCATATTTATATTGTTTATCACAAGCCACAGACAATGGTTATTTGTTTTTATTTCATGAAATGCCATGTCATGAAAAAAGGGGGCTAAATGTATAATTTCATTCTGGACCAATAACAGTCTGTTTGCCCATCCGTCCGCCTGGACAGATATCTTCTAAAGTCCTTGACCAAAATTGATGAAACTTCATGCATGTCTTACTTTGGATAGTCCATTGATACAATTTTCTTCTATATATAATGACGTGTCATGGAAAAATGGGGCTTGACGTAACTATGTTTTCATTATTTGTTTTCATTTAATGAAATGCCATGTCATGGAAAAAGGGGACTTAATGTATAATCTAATTATGGACCTCTTATTATTTTTTATTTAATGAAATGCTGTGCCATGGAAAAAGGGGGCTTAATGTATAATTTCATCATGGACCAATGGCAAAAAGGCCACATGTACATGCAAAACGCAATACCTCTAATATGTTTGTATCAGAAAAGGTCTTTTTCGGCGGGGGATATCATTTCAATGAAATTGCTTGTTTTTTTAATTTTTAAGCTCACTCAGAACATGTTTGAAGTGTATTACAGAATCTGTCTCTAGAATATTTGAAGATCTTGACAAGTTCTGAAACAGTTTTCGAAGTGTTCTGAAACTTTGTTATAGATCATTTATAGAACATATGAAGAACATGATATGGCCTTGACAGATTCTGAAAATGTTCTAGATTTTCTCAGAGAACATTTGTGGAACATGTAAAGAACTTGCTATGACCTTATTGGGTTCTGAAAATGTTCTAGATTTTCTTAGAGAACATTTATGGAACATATGAAGGACATGCTAAGACCTTGATAGGTCCTATGTCCTAGAATGTTGTAAGTGTATTCATGTACTATATTCAAGAACATTTTTAGAATTTATAAATGGCTTGAAGAAAACAAAAATATTCTGCAAATGTACCTGATTTGTGCAATATTGAATTCTAGAACAGTTCAGAAATGAGTCTTCTAGAACTTCACTATGGAGCAGTTCTGAAACTGTTCTGTTATGCATTTTGAAACAGTACTAGAACTGTCATGATTTCTAGAACAAATTTTTGCAGAGGTTGGTTTAAGCCCTCTTTTGCCAGAGTATGGCTCTAATGTGTTGCAATATTCAGTTGTATACTGTAGATAATCACAGAGAGTGTTGAACATAATTGGGTTTTCTTTTTAATCCTTTACCAATCGCAACTTTTAATAACCCTGAGGAACTAGTGTTTTGAAAACGTCGGAAAAGGAGAAAATGCTGGTATTCACAATGTTTTCTACCCTTACCAAGACAGTTTCATTATTTTTATCCCACCTTACAATGATGTCTGCAAATGTTAGATTTTTTTATTTTTGTAAAGAGTGATCCTTGAAACTATCAGTGCCATGAAGAAAATGAATACCATTGTGTGTTAGCCATCATTCTGCAGATAGCTTTTATGCCTTGCAGCCAACACTGTTCAAAATGTTGTGACTAAAGGAGAAATTGCATGATCTGGGTCCGTATACACCAACAATTCTTAAGAATATTCCTAGTCCGAGATTTGCTAAATTTGGAAGTTACAAAACTTCTGATTTGCTAAACCAAATGGTTTAGCAAATCAGAAATTTTGTTACTTCCAAATTTAGAAAATTCTGGAGAATAAGACTACAAAGTTTTACCATTTGTAAGAATGGTTGGTAAATATAGACCCTAATAATACTTCATGAAATGTTCTGATCCAAACATCCTTGAAATTGCAGTATTTGTGGCCTTTGTTACTGACCACTTATGTCCATTTCTTTTACTTACTCTGGTGTGCTATATTATCCTATTCTCTTATTTTCTTTCAAATACTGTCAGATTCCAAAATTCTTGAAAAGTAATTGGTGAGTTCAGTTCTGACCACTTATTCAAGTCATAGGACTGCCAGAATTGTAACTGCTCAATGAGTATGAACATGATTAAATCCCATACTTCAGAATAGTTAGTCCATCTAACACTCTGTGTGTGTGCTTCAACTGTATAAAAGGCCTCTGCTGACTTTGTAGATTAACCCATCAGCACATGGTCCTTAAGGAATGAGCCTTTAGAAAACATTGTAACAAAAGGAGAAAATGCAGGTAACAAGCATTTTCTCCTTTTCCAGCAATGTTTCTTACCCTTCCTGAATAGCAAATTTTTATTTTTAACCCTTAAAGTGCCTTTCACAACTATGGTTGCCTTGAACAACAGTTTCCATAAATTGATAGACTGCCGGAGGCTGCTGGCTTGAACAGCTGGCCTCTAAAAGGAATTAAGTGCTTTTGTTGACATTGTAGTTAAAGGTCAGATTGTGCATATATTTTCATCTGATCTTTGATCTACACTAACTGTTCGTTTATGATATACTGTGGCAAAGCCAACTTTGCAACAAGTTTCCAGTAA
Source organism: Hippopus hippopus (assembly GCA_946811185.2). Classification (NCBI taxonomy): domain Eukaryota; kingdom Metazoa; phylum Mollusca; class Bivalvia; order Cardiida; family Cardiidae; genus Hippopus; species Hippopus hippopus. The sequence goes on from OX328096.1 coordinate 15,092,314, forward strand.
TGTAATATCTATTTAGCAGCCCTGGCATTTGAATTGCCTAATTTTCTTGCCACACAGTTCGCTTTTCTTCCAAATTGACATGCCCATTATGGCAAATAAATGTGAGGAGGGATGAGTGACTAGTTCTTGTTTTTTGTCAGTTCATCAGATGTTTCATTTCAAAGATAGCCATCTTCAAATTGGCTATGTCATTGTCCTCTCAAAGGAGCATGACTCAATAACCGCTGCTGAGTTATCAATGCTTGGTATTTCATTACTGTAGCCCATAGAGCAACAACTCTTTAGCAAACAACTCCTGTTTTTACGATCTTGAGGAACAAGGCATCAAAGAATATTCTGACAAGCACTTGCAAATTTTTTGTATTTGGTAAAAAAGATGAAACAGGGCTCTTGTCAGAATGCTATTTCAGAAACTCCTAAAGGATGTTTTCGATAATATTGAATTAAAACATTAAAAAGCAGGAAGAAACTAAGACTCAGTGAGCTAAATAGATCTATGCCTTTGTTAATCTAAGTACTAGCATTAATTTTTCTCCTTTTGTCAAAATGTTTTCCAAAGCCCTTTTCCTGATAGTTGTAAAAATACAGAATTGTTTGGTAAAGAGTTAAAGTAATAAATAAATGGAAACAATTTCAGTTCAAAGGAATGAACCAGATAATGCAAACATAAAGCTGCTTTGGCAAGAACATCTTGCAAAAATATTCAACAACAGACTGCATTTTTGCATTCAGATCTTGGCCTACAGTACATAATTATAGAAGTGCCTTATGTTGCTCATTGAATTCTTAGATTAATTATCCAACCTCCAAAAATGTACAATTTACAGCCTTGGCATGCCTGTTGTAGCACAGGAGAAGTCTGGAATTTAAAACTAACAAAACTTGTCTAATCAAGTAATTACATGAAGGGCATGTTCTGTATTCAGTGGAGGCATATGCAAAATGCTTGAGTTAAATGTTATGTAATTGTAATGTCAGGTCTAACAATATTTGGAAAATTCGCAGCAGATGCTCATGCTGGGATTTGTAAGTAAAAGACATTATGTGCCGTTATCCCTTGCCCAACCAAAAAATTCAGTCTTCCAAATAAAAAGCTTAATTATGAGGATGACAAATAATGAACTGGTACCAATCAGCATAAGTTTATCAATAGGGTAGAAGACGGTGTTGGGAATTTGAGAAATTGCTTGTTACAAGCAATTTCTCCTTTTTACACAGTAATTCTTCCTTTGTAGACCATTGAGAACATTAGATTGTTCTTTAAAGGATTAAATATTGTAAAAAACAAGGCAGTTATTATACAAATGGGTGTTTTGGGCTGGAACAGGAATTCTACACCATACAGCTTTCAGTTAAAGAGCTCCATTAATTTAACTCTTTACCAAACGACAAAATTTTAGACTGTTCCAAATTGAGATCAATTGCAGACAATAATATCAATGTGGCTCAAATTGTGCATATTTTCTTTGATAGGGTAGAAAATATTGTGGGAAAAGGAGAAAATGCTGGTTAACAAATAACAAGATTTTAGACCTAAACAAATTGAAAGTGCTCTATAGACAGCAAAAAGTAGCTTGAAAGATACCAGTAAGTTCTGTCTTTGAAAATGTTGAAACATTGTTGGAAAAGGAGAAAATGCTAGGTTACCAGCATTTTCTCCTTTTCCAACAATGTTTTCAACAATCTTCTCCTTTAAACATGTGATTGTCTGACTAGGGGTTACTGCATGAATACATGAAATGATGTTGTAAAAGGAAAAAATTCCTTGACACTTAAGGTAATTCAGGGTCATGAGGTCATATCGAACTTGGTTGCCAAAGTTCTTTTCAAGAACGGATAATATTCATTACAGGATCCATTCAAGGGGCTGTACATCACTTTGATTGAGTCACTGCCAAGGGATGCATTCATGTCTACCATGCTTGACTTTACTTTGATTAGGTCATAGTTACAGGATTCTAGGTGCTGGACATTCTTTTGATTGAGTCATTGCTACAAGATCCATTCAAGGCGCTAGACATCGCTTTGATTTAGTCACTGCTACAGGATCCATTCATGGTGCTTGACTTTACTTCAATTAAGTCATTAGTTACAGGGTTCATGGTGCTAGACATTCTTTTGATCCAGTCATTGTTACAAGATCCGTTCAAGTCATCGCTTTGATTTAGTCACTGCTACAGGATCCATTCCTGGTGCTGGATTTTACTTTAAGTCATTGCTACATTATCCATTCAGGGCTCTGGACATTGCATTTGCTATGGGATCCATTCATGGCACTGTGATAATGTGGATTGTGTGGTAAAGGGTTAAAAAGGGTAGAAATAAAGAGAAGGTGCTTATCAGTTGCATTTTCTCTTTTTCTGTGTATATTTTGTACAGCTTTCTTCTTCATGGTCTTGAAAATATGGAATTGTTTGGTGAAGGGTCAGGGATTTTCCAGATTGTATAGTTTACAGTCATTTTAAACATTATTTCAGCTACATTAGAGCCGCCAGTGTACCTATTGATGCTATCCTTAAGTTTCTTTTTCCAGTACTTCTTACAATATTCTGCTTTCCCACAGAACAATTATTTGCATTTCCTAGAACCAGCAACTGTTTGAACTTCTATTTGCTGTTTTTTTAGTTTTGAAGTCCAGAGAGTTGTAGATGTTCATTCACAGTCAGTTTAGTTACCAGTACATCATGTATAATAATGTTTCACCATCAGAGCACCTTTCAGAATTATAGTTGCCTTTGCGGCCAGTGTAGATTAAAATCAGACTGCACAAAATGCCCATTCTGATTGTTGATCTTCACTATCTGCTTTGCTAAGACATTCTGGACAAAAGCAACCTTTAAATTGCAAATATTTCGCTCTTATTTCTAGACTAAAGGTGTTTGTTTGGTTTATTTGGGGATGTAATGTCAATAAAGTAAAAGCTATCAGGTTATTCTGGCTATGGCAAGCCTTCAAGGCTCTGGTTATGTTAATGGTTGCACACAAAACGCCATGGAGAGAGACCATTAACACCAATTTAAAAAGCTTTTTTGGTATGTGGAGGCCACCTGGGTTGTTTCCATGCTGTCATGACAAACATTTTGGATGCTTTTGTAAAAGGATTTTTTGTAATCACGCTGTGAATCTTTCTGGTATTACATCACATTGTGAAAAGCAGTCCTGGTAGAAGGTAATACCATGTTGGTTTAATGGGGGCTGCAAATTTGCATCTTGCATTTTGTTTGATGTTTTGAAAACAGAACTGAAAATAGCACAAACCTCATTTGAAATTTGTTTGGTTACCTCTTTGGCAGAAAGTGCTGAGATTAAAAAAAAAATGCTCATTTTTTTATGGAATGCCTGTCTGATATAACGGCAGTTCATGACACTCACATATTTTTCCATTACATTAAGGTACAATTTTATCATATAAACACAAAATGGTTTGGGATGAAGGCATCTTTTTACAATGTTCAGCACCTTGGCCTCTTTGTGGAGATATAAACCCTTTCTTTTAATATAGCTTCTTCTTTAATGTAGACATATTGATATTACATAAACTAAGAAATGTGTAACATGCACATAAAGAAATATTATATAAAGGTATATTTCAATTATACATAGGCAAACCATCATATTCATACATATTGTAATATATTACATAGACTGCAACATATATGACATGCACCTAAAAACATATAAAGGTATAATTCCATTATACACAGGCAAACTATATGTATCATATTGTAACTGCAAAATTCAAGCACTTCTTGCATGAACATAAAAGGTCATTGCATGCAGCTATCTTTTCTTTATATGAAGGTAAAACAACTTAATATAAAGTGAAGGCAATAATCAACCATGACCTTCATTGACTCAAACGCTTGCTGCGCAGCAAGTGCTGACACAAACGGATTTTACTCCTGAATGATGTATAGTGGAAGGATTTAAAAATCAGCAACATTAAAATGTTTTACTCCATGAACCAAAATATGCGAAATTTACTATAACTCAAGTATACTTTGTTAGAATTTCACTCTTAGAATTAGATCCACTAGAAATGAATTGGAAACAACAATAATGAATGAGTGGTGCTCTTTGAAAAGGGGGCTTAATGTATCTGCAAAAAGTATCAACTCAGATCAGCCTGCGCAGTCCATGAAGGCTGACCTAGGTCGAAATATTTCGCTATTGGTCAATTTTTGGCATTTTAAAGGACCAGTCTACCTCATCATTTACTCCATTGACAAACAAAATGAATTTTATTGATCCGTAATTATCTGATGACTTTCTTGGTATAATGCTTCAGGGAGATGCATTAAGCCCACTTTTACCACAGCGTGGCTCAAAAATTATATAACAATGCTTAGATCAGAAAATTGAAGACCATAACAAATTAAAATGATAACTTTAAACCTTTAAAACAGACTAAATGATCTAGATGAAAAGTTTACTGATCAATTGACTCTTTCAATATGAAGCTTTCATTCATGTTTTTGTTATTCATTCATTACATTCATGTCTATAACCAAGTTGGTAGCTCAGTCGATAACACACTGAAGTTGACACAAGGGTGTCGCATCAAACTTCCCAGCTCATCCAATTTCTTTCCAAGGATTTATTTTTAATCGACAGGAAACATTTGTCTCCTGCCGCTGATCATTGTATTGACGATAATTATGCGAGAAAGCAGCCAGTGGCTGGGGAAGATTATTGTGCGTGGTGCTGGTAAGAGAAACTTAAGAAAAACATGAATAAGCGTCCTGGCTGCCGCAATACAGCTGAAATAATGTTGAAAACGGCACTAAAACCTATCTTAATCCCATTAACCAATCAATTAATAGCTATAAATTATGTCTATACTGCAACTCCTTTTTTTTGTTTTTTGACTGAATCGGTCTATTTCAGACGATACTCAAACGAAATAGACTGAACAACACACATAATCAGCCTGTACATAAACATATTTCTTTTTAACCCCCCTTCCCCCCCTCACTCTACATGTTATGTGCTTTATTAAAAGACACATCAAAGCTTACTTACAAGACGGGTATGTGATTCTTTTCCTCTCTGGATTACCAACGGGTGCTACTTCAATTTTGATTAAACAGAAAACAGTGATTGTAAATTGGCAAAGTCATAAGTTACAAGATTAATTCTATCAAATAGAGGACAAGCCACTTAACATCTTTCAGACAACCATTGACGCCCCTTTTGCATGGCAGACAAAAGCCAATTCGGACATTTATCCCTACCCCTAAAAGGGGCATAGTAGTTGAAGCCCCTTCATGAACCTACTATTGATACCATTAGGCCCATCACAGAAATTTCAGAGGAGGACATTAGGCCTTTCATGGGGACACATTTACTTCTATATTCCCCAACACAGAAACACCCAGAAATAATGTACAATATTTTTTTTTTACTCACCTGAGCACAAAGTGCTCACGGTGGGCTTATGTGATCATGCGTCATCAGTCGTGGTTGGTCCGTCATCTGTCGTGCGTCATCAACTTTTACCTTGTGTACGCTCTGGATACTACATTTTCAGTCCAACACTCATGAAACTTTGTCTGAATCTTTGTGTTGATGATATCTGGGATGAATTTCAAAATGTGTAACGTCGAGTCCAAAACAAATTCACCATACCAAATCTTGTGTACACTCTAGAGGCCACATTTTCAGTTTAATACACATGAAACTTGCTCAAAATGTTTGTCTAGTTCTTATCTCGAAGGAGCTGGAAAATCTGTTACATAAGATCAAAAACTAGGTAACCAGGTCACCTGAAATGAGAAAATCCTGTGCATGCTCTACAGGCCACATTTTATGACACTTAGTCAGAATATTTGTCTCTTCATGATATCTCAGTCATGTTTGAAAATGAATAATGTCGGGTGAAAAAAGAAAAAAAACTAGGTCACCAGGTCATCTTTGAAAAACCTTGTGTAGTCTGTAGAGGCCATATTTTCAGTCCAATTCTCATGAAACAGTCAGAATTTTTGTCTTGTTGACATCTAAGACAAATTCCAAAATTGTCACTTCGGATCAAAAACTAGGTCACTGCCTGAAATCACTGAAAAACTGTGTGTGCGCTGTAGAGGCTATATTTTCAGTCCACAGAACTTGGGTAGAATGTTTGCCTTGATGATATCTCAGATAAGTATGAAAATGAATCATGTCAAGCCAAAAACTAGGTCACCAGGTCAAGTTGTAGAAAGACCTTGTGTACACTGAAGAGGCCACATTTTCAGTCCAATATTCATTAAAATTGGTCGGAATGTTTGTCTTAATTTTATGTTGGATGAGTTTGGATATGTCATGCCGAGTCAAAAACTAGGTCACCAGGTCACATCTTTCAAAAACCTTGTGAACTTTTGTGAACCACATTTTCAGTCCAATGTTTTTGCAGTGGATTTTAACCCCATTTTCACAGCTTAGGTCATATCACAGTGGCCAGTGCACCTTTGTATGTGTTTTCTGGCTTTCTCACACCAGTACTGACACAACATTCTTTCCAGATCACTGACTACTTTCTCATATGCATCAGAGGTGAGAGGCAAAAAATCGCGGAATGGAGAGTTTATCAAAAATATGCTAATCACTCAACCACTCGGCAGAGCTTTTCAGTCAAATACCCAGGAAACTTGGTCAGAATGTTTGTCTTGATGACATCTTTGACGAGGAAAAAAGCTAGGTTACCGAGTCAAATCTTTGAAAACCTTGTGTATGCTTTAAAGGCCGCTTTTTTAGTCCAATACTCACGAAAGTTTGTTAGAAAGTCTGTTTTAATATCTCACATGAGTTTGGAAATGAGTTATTTTTGGGTCAAAAATGCTCAGGTGAGTGACCTTAGGGTCATCATGGCTCTCTTGTTTTTGTATGTTTGTGTGTTTGTATGTGTGTCAATTTACCATCTGTATGCATGTGTGTGCATGTTCTGCCTACAAATAGTAATTTCTCGGTGCAGTCTGATCTTGATCTACACTGTTGACAAAAGCACCTTCAAGCAGAATGAGCAATCCTCATAGTCACCCATGGAACATGGTAGCCCAAAGTTTGGCCTTCCCGGAAAATTAGGTCAAAGGTCAAATGACACCAATCATTCAAACATAGTTTGTAGTATTTCTGATAATGATCATCCATACCAAACTGCAACGCAACTTGACTTCTTGTTCTGGTGAAGATTTTAAATTTTTTTTATAAATAAAGTAACGATTACCATCTTGTAAACTGGCCAGAATCTTTTCTGGATACCAGCATTTTCTCCTTTTCCCTTAATGTTTTCAAAAGCATTCTTCCTCTGGGTCCAATTAAGACTCTGCACTGTCTTGTAAAGGTTGAATGTATTTTGGTGATGCATGGAACCAATCAAGTGATCTCACAATTATGGATCCATTAACCCTTTACCAAACAATCCCGAGTTTTTAATGACCCCTAGAAAGAAGCCTTTTGAAAACATTGTGTGAAAAGGAGAAAATGCTGGTAACCAGCATTTTCTCCTTTTCCCTCAATGTTTTCTATTCTATCAAGAACAAATTCCACTATTTAAGCCATCTTTAATTTGTCGTCTGCAAATCTATCAATTTGGACCAGTCTAAAATTTCGTCATTTGGTAAAGAGTTAAATCCATTTTGTCTAGCAACCGACTGAATCATGAGGTAGACCAGTCCTTTGAGATGTAGAAAATTGACCGATAGCAAAAAGTTTTGGCATGAGCCAGTATTTTTTGCAGGACTGGTGCATGGGTTGTTTATATTTTTTATAAGTTTTACTGCTCTGCATGACTTGTATCACAGTCTCTCTAAATTATTGATAATGAAGAAAATAAATAAACCAATCTAACATTCAAAGGAGAATATTTTCCTCTTGTTTTGCTGCATATCTGGTGAATATTAAATAGATTATGATTAATATCAGAAATTAATGATGATGTTAGCGTAAAGCTTCTTTACCAGCCAGATTGACGTCAAATTGAGCTTTTTTGAGTTCATCTTAATCAATTAACCCCCTGAGTGCCTAACAAAACTTGAGTTAGGTTTTCCAAAAATATAGATAAAGATTCAATAGCACAAAGTTTACAGTCTGATCATGGATGATACACTGTGGGCTATGTTAACCCTTTACCACATGACCAATTTTAGACCTGTCTGAATTGAAAGCATTTGCAGAGGACAGTTTCAATGTGGATCATATGAAATGATTTTTCTTTGATAGGGTAGAAAACATTGTGGGAAAAGGAGAAAATGCTGGTTACCAGCATTTTCTCCTTTTCCCACAATGTTTTCAAAAGCCTTCTCTATCAGGGGTGTCAAAAGTCGTCATTGTGTGGTAAAGGGTTAAGAGACTGTAGCAAAAAAGAGTGTTGAATTGTGATGTATGTGTTATTTGATCAGATGGAAAATGTCTGATTTGTATATATCTGTTTTGGGCATTTGATGGTTAAATCTTTACCACAAAACAAAATTTCAGACTTGTCCTAGCCCAAAGCATTTATAGACAAGGAATCAAATGTGGATCAAATTTTAGATGTTGTCTGTTATCAGGTAGAAAAAATTGTAGGAAAAAGGAGAATGTACTGGTAACCAGCATTTTCTCCTTTTTCCCAAAATGTTTTCAAAAATCTTCTTTCTCAAGGTCGTAAAAAGTTGGGATTGGGTGGTAAAGGGTTAAATAAAATTTCAACTAACTCATTACCACTTTATTATAGATCCTTACTCATACATTTTATGACATGAAGATACAGTCCATTTGGTTTGTATAAAAACTAACGTGTTGATCAAATTGAAATTCAGATGGAACTTCTTCAACATTTCTTTGTTACAATAATAATTATTTACAAAACTCATGCAGAAATTGAATTTTTCACAACTTTTCATTTTCTTTTTCACACTTTTTACTTTTTAACACTTTAGTAATATTTTAGAATTTTTGGTCTTAGCCACAGAGGAGTGACAGGCAGATGGAGAACAGCCATAAACAATAACAAAACGTAGTAAAACCATGTGTTTTTGTTGTAATTTCTTTCATATTTAGATTCAATAGTAAACCTATGTACACAACTATCATAACAATACAAACAAACATGATAATTTCATGTTCTATAATGCTGACCTTTAAGGCTATGGAAATAGAATTATTTGAGTATGGATATGCCTTGGTAATTTTCTTCACCCTTAAACCATAGCAAGTTTATAAATCTTCCTGACCAAAAGGATGTGTTACATCATTATCAATAACATATGGAATTGATATTATTCCTGAAAGAATACAAAGAATGTATACTTGTTAAGGTCAATTTCTGTGTTTCCAGGATGTTTTTCGAAAGTTGCTGTATTCAAATAATTGACAATGTTTCTGTGTAAGGATAAGTTACCATGAACCTAGATTTTCAATATGTTTGGCCTTATGTAAAAGTTTTCAAATTGACTGGGATAGTATCTGTTTTATTTGTTGCCCTCTCTCAACCATTTTCAGATGTCAAAGTTAACATTGAGTTTAATGGACAAAACCACTAAAATAAAATTTTAAATTCTTAAAGTATTTTTTCTCTTGTGGTTTTTTGTAGAATGATTAGGTAGCTACTGAGAGATTTCCAAAAACAAACTTTTGATAGATGATTTTGAGCCAAATGTTAGTTTTTGTACAAACCAAACAGACTATACTTAAAAAGAATATATTTTCTTGAAGAGTAATAAAAATATTGTGGCATCACTCAAACCCCTGTAATGCTAAATATGTACAATAGACAATTGCAATTAGTAGTTGAGATGCAGTCAGGCCTGCTTCTCAGATTATCTGGCAAAGTAGCAGACAGTATAGATATGAGATTAGACTGCACATTCTGTGCAGTTAGGCCCTTAATATTTTACAGACCATGCTAAGTTGCTTCCTAGTTCAATTTTCAAGAACTTTCTTAATTTCTGAAAAAAGTTCTGATTAGTTAAACCAAATGCTTTAGCCAATCAGAGTTGTGTCACTCTCTAAATTTAGAATAAGACTAAGAATGCAATTTCGAATGGTTAGTGTCAATAGTGGCCTAATCCTGATTGCATCATACAGTTCCCATTAACCCTTATCCTGCTAAAGAAGTTAATTAAACTTTCAAGGCGATAGTAAAAACCGGAATAATGCTTACAATGTTGTCAAAATATGCCGATTGGCGATCGAAATCATCGCTTAAAATTGCGTTTGGATCAGTTAGTTTTGCCGTCGATGCGAGTTTTTTTTTTTACCGCCTGCTTTGTTTATATTCGTTTAAGTTCCGTTAGGATCCTTGAATTTTTAAAACGTTTTATAATAATTGCAAGCTTAACGAGAAACCTTTACACGCCGTGTCCTTAAAAAATATCTGGAAAACCAGTCTAAAAATAAATGCTGCTTGTATCACAATCGCAACGTCTTGTAACCTACTAAGTCATTGAGACGCTCTTTAAAATCAAATTGCTCTGTCAAGCGTCCAGTTGTTACGGTTTTGGCCGATAATTGTCTTGAGTTTTCGCGGCGCGGACTTTTCTTTTATTTCTAGAACATATCTCAGCCTGCTGAAAAAAGAAAGAATACACCCAAAGCGCATCTAGAAACGCAAAGCGTACATGAAACAAAGTGCCAGGGCCCCTATCAGCAAAATTGGTAGGATGATTTCAAAAGGATACTTCATGATGAATTTTGATATCATCAGGCTTCTTCGTCAATGGATTAATACAGTAACTTAAAACTATGTACATGCTATTAAAAACATGATATACATGATATACTGTATTTCTGCTATTTCTACTGCTGGTCATGTGTTACTTTTGTCATAAATTTTGGCGTATTAGAGATGACAGAAATATTGAGTCTTTAGACCCCTGACCATTTAGACCCCATTTTTTTTCCTTATGCAGTGTGACTCTTTGGACACTCAAACCCATATTTCTGTTTTTCATATCCCTATAATATGTCTCTTACATGCTTGGCAGATGTTTTTAGTGCTTTATAGGAATGTGGTCATTGCTCTACATGGTACTTATACAGTTGTCAATACTGAATTTCTTGTGACACAGGCCTAAATCTATTTTCTTTTCACATGAATACATTACATACGAGGGCTGTTCGATATGTTATGTGTATTGTACCACAGCGTGATAACGCTTTGCACGATTTCGTGGATGATGATACGCTTGAATAGCTCTATTTAATACCTTTCCAACGGTATAAACACGAGCCTTCAGCTCCACATAGTTTTAAACTTAGTAATTTCAATAGAGCTAGTCGTTGACCACTGTTGTAAAAATGGTTGGGAAACGGATTAAGAATATTGAAAAAATTAGAGCTTATATAAAAGTTCGCACAAAACTCGGTCATTTGGTAATGCAGATTTTTACTGAATTGGGGGAAGTTTATGGGTCTGATAAGGTATCTTATGAGACAGTTCGTAGTTGGAGAAAGAAATTTCTGACTGGCACAGAGTCCGTCAAAGATGCAGCAAAGTCTGGCCGACCTGTGACTTTAACAGGCAAGGCAAATGTCTCAAAAGTCAGGGAAATAATTGAAAGTGATGGCAGATACATGATTCGTGATATTGCCAACGCTGTTGGCATATCGCTATCGCAGGTGCATTTCATTTTGAAGCATATTTTGAAAGTACGAAAGATTCATGCCAGATGGATACCTCATAATTATATTGACAGATGACCAAAAACAGATACGAGTACAAACTAAGCAATAGCTCAAAATGTTTCCCAAATTCAATCAAAGACAATTTGCAAACATTGTTACTGGTGACAACATGGGTTCATTATTTCGAACCAGTAAGAAAAATTGGAAACAAAATATGGCTAACTAAACACGGTAGAAGGCCTGTAGTTGCCAAAAGAAGCACAAGCACAAAGAAGGTTCTTTATTTCATATTCTTCTCATGTGATGGTATAGCTGTACAAATTCCAGTGCCGAAGGGCAAAAGTGTTACCGAGATGTTATACTAAAAAAGGTCAAGAAATATTATCTTAAACGACGCCCTGTGTCAGGATTTAGGCATGTTCGTCTACTTCATGATAATGCTCCATCACATACATCTGAGTTTGTGAAACAATTTTTGAAGTCGGAGAAGGTTACCGTCTTGCCACACCCACCATACTCTCCAGATCTAGCCCCATGCGACTTTTTCCTTTTTCCAAAACTTAAAAAGTTCCTATCTGGTTGTCGTTACAAGTCCCGACAAGCCCTTGGCTCAGCCATCAGTCAGTGCCTCAGAGGTCTACCTAAATCAGCGTGCCGTGACGTATTTCAGAAATGGATTCAGAGATTGAAATTATGTATTTCAAACCGCGGAGAATACTTTGAAGGGATGTAATGTTCATTTCACTATTTGAGTCGAATGCTTTTGAGATATCGTACAATACACATTACATATCAAACAGCCCTCGTACTTTGCTGATGGCCCATCTATATTTGGTCATTTGTGATTGTATCACACAAAAAAGTCCATAATTATCTGGGTCGTATTCGCAGGATTTGCGTAATCTGCATCCAAATTTTTTTATAAGTACAATAGATTATTGATGCAGAGGAGCAGGATGATGATATGTTGGCTCATGATGTTGCCATTCTACAAAACAAAGCATACAAAATGCTGATGAATCTAATTTATAAAAAAAAAATACCTGATAATCAGGAGGGCACCCAGATAATAAAGTTAGGGATTCCTGCTGGATCTCAAAGAAAAAAAAAAAATGTGTCTAACCCTGGAAAGCCGATGAATTTGCTGAATTTCGGCTTTACAGTGGAATGTTATGACTCAGGTATGTTGTTGGAAATTTTAAGGTTGCTTAATTTTTTCACAAGCAGATGAAAAAAAAAAAGGAATAAATTGCACAAATATACAACTCCTTTCAAGGCAAATAACAGCACCAATACATTTCTTACCCAGTTAGATCTCGGCAGCACTCGGTAAAGCTTGACCAAGTATGTGTATATTTTATAACCTCAAGGGTGATTCTGATTTATTCTTTTCTATACATACAGTGTAGGCATGAGAATATGCATTTATAACAACAAAGATGAAAGACACTACAGACCAGAAATGCAAACTAAATGAATGACAAAATTAGAGTCTATAAACATATAATTTTTAAACAACACTCGATTATAAAAATTCTTTCACTTGTATTTTATATCTAATGGCAGTATTTTTCTCTAAAAATCCACTTTTTCCAAGTGTTAAAAGCTTAAGAATTTATTACAAATGATCTATTTTAATAAAAAAAGTTTAATAATTTTTTCTCCAAAGAGCAAATGTAATATATTTTGGCAAAGACTGAGAAAGAAGAATGAAGGGATTTCAATGCAAGGAGATGGCTTCCAAGCTGTTAAGAATTGCTGAAATTCAATTTCGGCCGGGGGGCTTCGCCCCCCTGGTCCCACTACCAGGGCGTTGCCCTGGACCCACAAGGGGGCCTAGGTGGCCCCCTTGATCCCCGAGCTGATCTGTTAGGATTCAGTTTTGATCTGTTATTTTAAAACATTTTGACAAACCTGTGCTTAGTAACTTCAAACTTATTTATTAGACAAAAATATCTCCATGTCAGACAGCGACTCCTTATCGACATGTTCTGTGCAGACTGATCTTGATCTACATTGTTCTCAAAGGGTCAGTGAGTTGGGCTTAGCAGCCTGAGGGTTAAAGCTAGGTTCAGTACTAGAAGGATGAAAGCTTGCTATTTGAGACTTCAGTGGGTACAGACTTGTCATTGAAATTAAACTCTTTACCTAAAGATAAAATTTTCATTGGTCCAAACTGAAAGTATTTGCAGACAACAAATTGAATTTGGCTCATATTATGGGATTTGTCTGTGATAAAGTAGAAGACATTGTGGGAAAAAGAGAAAATGTTGGTACTAAGCATTTTCTCTGTTTCCCACTATGTTTTCAAAAGCTTCTTTCTTAGTGTGGCTTAAACCCAGAATTGTATGGTAATGAATTAAACAGCTGCTGATGATGATTTGAAATTTTTTTCCTTACTCTACCTTGCAACAATTTCCCAAATTCTTCAAATTGACGACAAATTCAAAACGGGTACAAATGAACCAAAGTTCTTCGACAAGATAGAAACATTGTGGGAAAAGGAGAAAATGCTGATAACCAGCATTTTCTCCTTTTCCCAAATTGTTTTCAAAAGCCTTTTCCATTAGGGTTGTTAAAACTCATGATTGTGTGGTGAAGGGATAAACTTCAATTTGATTGATTGAATTTATATTTAGTTATCATCATCACTGGTTATCCCTACCAGTGACACCTCCTGCATGCTGTTAGTTTTGTTATTGGGGATAGTGTAAGATACAGGACGAAACCCATTCTAAGTTACTCCTGGTTCTTTAACCTGCTCTGTGTATAACACAGTCACACTGGACCTTGGTTCGACATCTCATCTGAAAGACTAAGTAACTTTAGATGGCCAGCAGTGGGACTCGAACCCACACCCTTAAGTGACCCAAGACTTGATGTTTACAGGTCCTACACTCTAAAAATTGAGTTATGCAGGGGGGGTCAAAAACTTTGATTTAATTGGTTATCCATATTTCACAAGGCTTTTATATTAACCCTTATCAAACAAAATAACTTTAATGTAACATTTAAGCCAATAGATTAAACAACATGAATTTGGCTCTTTCAAAGTTATTCTCTGGGAGAAAATATCTTCTTATTGGATACTGTAGATCCAAGATCAGACTGCACAGAACGTGCAGTCTGATCTTGATTTACACTGTCCTCAAAAGGTCAGTGAGTCGTGCTTTAGAAGCTAAAGGGTTAAGTTGTTTTGGACAGTTTTATTTTGGGAGGTAAAAAGTTAACACACTAGGAATTAAAGTAGCATAATGCTTCAGATTTATGATGTTTGAAGTGGTGAAAAATTAAACACAAATGTTTATTTGACAAAAATTCATTCTGACTCTGGTATCAGGATATAACAATTATAATTATAATCAACTCCTTAACAAATGACGAAATTTTAGACGGCTCAGTTTGAATCATTTTTGAAGGTGACAAATAAAGTGTTGCATAAGTTATGAAATTTTTGCCTGAGAGGGTAGAAAATGTGGGAAAAGAAGTAAAGGATGGTTACCAACATTTTCTCTTTTTTCCACAATGTTTTCAAAAGCCCCCTTTGTCAGGGTTGTCAAAACTCCAGGTTGTGTCGGAAAGGGTTAACCAGGTACCAAGTTTGTGGGTAGCATTAAGTAGGATCACTTATGTTGAAAAAAATAGCATAGCGGTTATATTACCTTGAGAGTTTCATTCAATTAAATCCTTAACGTGCCAAACCCTGCTGTAATTTTTTTTTCTTTGAGGACAGTGTAGATCAAGAATTTGTGAGAATAAGACTAAGAGTGTTCTTAAGAAATGTTGGTGAATACGACCCTGGTTTTCCTCTATACTGTTGCTACTTGGCTTGCAACACGCGAAAAGGGGCATTCGGACATTTGCGTAAAGTGTCGCCTCAGTTCGGCCTGCGCAGTCCGTGCAGGCTAATCTGAGACGGCACTTTACGACTTCATTAGATTTTGTCCCATAGTAGACTCGTACAAAACATAAAATTACATAAAAACGGAAAGTCTCGTTTCGGATTAGTCAGCGTGGAGTGCATAGGCTGATCTGAGACGAGACTTTACACAAATGTCCGAATGCCCCTTTTCGTGTGTTTCACTGGCCACTTGTTAACATTATGACCAAAGCAACCTTGAAATCACAATATGTTGTCTGTTTTTCTCCAGTTGAAAGGTTCATTTCCATTAACTTTTTACCAAACAACAAAATTGTAGACTTATCCAAATTTAAAGCATTTGCAGACGACATGATAAATATAAATCATACATTGAAATTCATCCTTGGATGGGTAGAAAACATTAAGGATAAAGAAAAAAATGCTGGTTACCAGCATGTTCTCCTTTTTTCCACAATTCTAGCGAAAGTAAAAGCCCAAACATTCAGGGCTTTAGGGATTAAAATAATAACCATAGAAGCCTGTCATTATAAAATAGGGGGGGTCCATTTGATCAACTTAACCCTTTACCACATGACAAAATTCTGGACTCATCCAATTTGAAAGCACTTGCAGACGACAAGTAAAATGTTGCTAAAATTATGATTTCTGCCATTGATAGGGTAGAAAACATTGTGGGAAAAGGAGAAAATGCTGGTTGCCAGCATTTTCTCCTTTTCCCACAATGTTTTCCAAAGTCTTCTCTTTAAGGGTCGTTAAAAGTCGGGATTGTGTGGTAAAGGGTTAAGGTGTCCATTTGGTTTATTAAAAATTGGGCCCTCTATTTAACTCTTTACCAAACGACAAAATTTTAGACCAGTCAAAATTCAAAGCTTTTGAAGACGACAAATCAAATTTTGACTGTAAAATTGAAATTTGTGTTGGAAAGGGTAGAAAACATTGTGGGAAAAGGAGAGAATGCTGGTTACCAGCATTTTCTCCTTTTCCCACAATGTTTTCAAAAGGCTTCTTTCTCAGGGTCAATAAAAGTCAGGATTATGTGGTAAAGGGTTAAAAGGGACTTCTTGAATGTAACTCTTTAACTCTTTACCAAAAAATTCTTTGTTTTAACAACAAAAAGGCTTTAGAAAACATTGTGGGAAAAGGAGAAAATGCTGGTAACCAGCATTTCTTCCTTTTCCCTTTTTTTTTTCCCTACCCTTTCAAAGAAAGTACATCAATTGGGCTCATTTTACTGTTTTTGCAAATGCTTTCAATATGCCTTATTGTATTATTTTTTGGGAAAGAGTTAAAACTTGAATATTATAATAGAAACTTATTTTAACTTGGAAGTCAAACTGCTGATGATGTATCTCCTTAAAACCAGATAGTATGAAACCAAGAAATTTGGGGAGCAAGAAATTTCTTTGATGTATCACTGTAAGGAATTGTTTATCTATTGCACCAGAGGGAATTGTCGAAATACTGATGAAATTACTTGCTCTGAAATGGCATTTTTTGTTGCTTTAACTCTTTACCACACAATCCCGACTTTTAACGACCCTGAGAAAGAAAGCTTTTGAAAACATTGTAGGAAAAGGAGAAAATGCTGGTAACCAGCATTTTCTCCTTTTCCCACAATGTTTTCTATCCTTCCTAAATCAAATTTCAATTTTTGAGTCACATTTATTTTTTCGTCTGCAAATGCTTTCAATTTGGACTAGTCCAAAATTTTGTCGTTTGGTAAAGAGTTAATCAATGCATTACAATGCTGTCTGCTGCCAGAATTGCTTTTTCCCCAGAAAATAGTGCAATTTCTTGTTGGTACCAGCTCCTTTTGCGCAACTCTATACCAAACGACAAAATTTTTGACTGGACCAAATTGAAAAAAGCATTTACAGACCATAAATTAAGTGTAGCTCAAATGATCATTTCTGCCTATGATAGGGTAGAAAACATTGTTAAAAAAAGAGAAAAGGCTGCTTACCAGCATTTTCTCCTGTTCCCACTGTGTTTTTAAAAGCGTCCTTTTTCAGGGTCGTTAAAACTCAGGATTACGTGATAAAGGGTTTAAAGAGATAAATATTTCAAGGAACTAAGCATACTTCTGTACCTTAGAATTATATAATTTTGTTCAGTCCATCTGCAGTGATAATTGAACAAGAACAAGTAACATTGTTGATTCTAAAAATGCGCAACAATATTTGTTAAAGTGACAATAAAGCCCAAAAGTAAACAAAGAGGGTGTTTAAATGCATTAAATTTTAAATTTATATCATACCATTTAAAAGTATGGAAATTATTGTGAAGATGACAATCTGTCATTGTACAGTCGGTCCAAGTGTTACTTGCTGACAGAGAAATTAATTTCAAAACTAGGTTAAAACCTGCCAGGTAGCTGCGTCTTTTGTTTACTTTTTGCCCGATTTTAAAATTCTTTTTTCTGCCAGTGACTAACATATGGCCCGACCACATGATAACAGACTGTCATCTCCACAATATTTTCATACTTTTAAATGGTATATGATGTAAATTTAAAATTTATGTTTTAAGGCGCCTGCTTTGATATTTTGGCCTTTAATGGGCCTTTAATGGGCCTTTAATGAGGTTAAAAGGGCTTAAATCAAAATCATATCACAAAATATTTTTATCATTGTTTATGATGCCTTCATTCTCTATATTTAAAGAGTTGAATATTTAGATATAAGCACCAATTATGGAGTGATGTCATGCATTTCAAATTAATTCATAGGCAAGCAAGTTTTGTACATTTTCTGCAATTTTGTTGTTTAAGATGCTGATTTGTACTAAACACATATAATTATTATGTGAACATCCATTTTGGAAGCAGTTTTTCTTAAACTTCAAGATGACCTCAGAGTATCCAAATGAATGATCATGACATTTATTTTAAAGTAAAACTGATCACTTGGTCAAAATTGTGCAGTACAATTAAAATCCATTTTCTGTATAGATAATAACCTGGGTCTGTATGCACCAACCATTGTTAAGAACATAATCTTAGTCTTTGATTCTCCAAGATTTTCTAAATTTGAATGTAAAACAACTTCTGATTGGCTAAACCAAATGGTTTAGCCAATCAGAAGTTGTGTTACTTTCAAATTTAGGAAATTTTGAAATATAAGGCTGAGAACATTCTTTGCTTAGGGTCAAGGTCCTTTGCTCAGTACAGTTTAAATTCATTTTCTGTAGATAATAACCTGCTGTGTCAAGTCCAGACAAATTCTGTCTCGGTCTGCGCTTAATGTGCCTTTCACGCTTTTAAAGTTGCCTTTGCAGTCACGAATAACATTAAAAAAAAATACAAAATAAACAAAAAAAAAAAACTTATCGTATAGCAAAAAAAGAAGCAATAATTATTTTTTTGCCTGTTGGTTGTAGACAGCGTCCCTTTTTGAAATCTGTCTATAACAGTACAAGATTGATTCTTTAACACACAATCCTGAGTTTTATCAACCCAGAAAGAAAAGGCCTTCTGAAAATATTTTGGGAAAAGGAGAAAATGCTGGTAACCAGCATTTTCTCCTTTTCCCACAATGTTTTCTATCCTTTCAAAGACAGATATTATCTGTCAAGCTACTTTTGATTTATCGTCTGTAAATGCTTTCAATTTGGGTAAGTCCAAACTTTTGTCATTGGTAACAAGTTAAACCAGGGAGTTTACTTACAATACTACAGCTTGGGTGTTCACTGTGAAAATGTCTAGAATGATCTGAAACAAGATAAGATTGTTTGATTGTTCATGCTGCATGATACAAAGTCATTCATCATTCTATGTTTTGGCAGGATTAATGCTTTGTTCACTGTAGATTTCAAACTGTTATCAATATAGGGTTAACCTTTTTCCAAACAACTCTAAACGAGAAAAGGCTTTTGAAAACACTGTGGGAAAAGAAGAAAATGCTGGCAACCAGCATTTTCTCCTTTTTGCACAGTGTTTTCTTTCCTTTCAAAGGCAAATCCCGTAATTCAATTTTTCATCTTCAAATGCTTTCAATACATGAAAGTCCAAAATTCTGTCGATTAGTGAAAAGTTAAGGACAAAGCAAGGTGCAAGCAATGTAGATCAAAGTAATACAGCATAAAATGTGCAGTACATTTCCAGTATATTGCAATTTTCTTGTATGAAAACATGTTTGAAATTGCATTATTATGATTCTTTTTCCCACCTTGGATGAAAACGCTCATTTTGTATTTTTGATGTCAAGGATTAAGTCCTAATTATAAAGAGCAAAAAAAATGGACAATTTCTGTACAAGTGAAAAAAGTCAGTAATATTCAAGAGTCTAGCTTTTTTTTTAAACCTTTACCAAACAACAAAATTTTAGACATGTCCAAATTGAAAGCATTTGCAGACAACAAAAATAATGTGACTTAAAACTTAAGAATTGAAGTTTGTTTTGGGAAGGGTAGAAAACATTGTAGGAAAAGGAGGAAATGCTGGTTACCGGCATTTTCCCCTTTTCCCACAATGTTTTCAAAAGGTTTCTTCCTCAGGGACATGAAAACCAGGGATTGTTTGGTAAAGTGTTAACCCAGTTCAGAATGATTCTGTGTTAAAACGACCCTGAGGAGGAAGGTCTTTGAAATGATCATTGGAAAAGGAGAAAAAACTGTTTGCCAGATTATCCTCCTTTTCTCAAAGTGTTTTATATATTTTCAAAGACAACTTAATACATCATCCTAACAAATTTTCCATTCCAAAACAACTTTATTTCAAAAAAATTTCTTTGGTCAACTCTCTTACACAAAATTCCAGGTTTTTGAAAGACCCTGAGAAATATAGCTTTTGAAAATAATGTGGAAAAAGGAGAGAATGCTGGTAAAACAGGATTTTTTTCTTTTTCCCACAATGTTTTCTGTAGGTATAAAAGAAAGTCCCATTACTTGAGACACATTTGCTGTCATTTCCAAAACAACTTTATTTTTTTTTTGTAATGCTTTGAATTTGGAAGTCTAAAATTTTGTCTGTTGTTGAAGGGTTAAAATCTAGTTTTCTGCAGCTTTTATTTCTTTTTAAGTCGAATGAATTTTAAAAAAAGAGTAAAATTATTTTAATGATTGATATTTTGAAATTTCCCAAAACTTAAAAGCAAGTGAAGATAATACTTCTCATTGCCAGTCCGACAGTTATCTCTCTTTGAGCACTCCTGTTGATATTTGGTAAGAAAATGAAAAAATCTCACATGACCGTGCAATATTATCCCTTTACTGCACAATACCGACTTTTAACGACTCTGGGAAAGAAGCCTTTTGAAAACATTGTGGGAAAAGGAGAAAATGCTGGTAACCAGCATTTTCTCCTTTTCCCACAATGTTTTCTACCCTATCAAAGAAAAGTTGCGTCATTTGAGCCGTATTGGAATTGTTGTCTGCAAATGCTTTCAATTTGAACAAGGATAAAATTTTGTCGTCTGGTAAATGGTTAAAGTTGTATGGTTTTGCTTAATGTAAATGAGAAGTATCATGATGTCTCAGGTATTGCAAAAAGGAGAGAAAATTTAATTTTGAAATTATAGAGTCATTATCCTCTGAAACAAATATGCAGCAGACTATTATTTGGAAAACATCTAAGTAAAGTTTAGCTAGTCAAATGAAATAAAGGTTCAACCCTTTATCAAAACATTCCCTTGTGTTTAACTCTTTACCAGAAGACAAAATTTTAGACTGCTCCAAATTGAAAGCATTAGCAGACAACAAAATTAAAGTGACTCAAAAATTGAAATTCGATTTGGGAAGGGTAGAAAACATTGTGGGAAAAGGAGAAAATGCTGGTTACCAGCATTTTCTTCTCTTCCCATAATCTTTTCAAAAGCCCTTTTCTTCAGAGTCGTTGAAACTCGGGATTGTGTGGTAAAGAGTTAAAAGGAACAAGGAAAGAAGGCTTTTGAAAGCATATTTGGTCAAGGAGAAAATGCTCGTAACCGGCATATTTTCCTTTCCTGACAAAATTTTCCCCTGTTTCTAAGACAACTTCCATCATTCGAGCTATGTAAGTTCGTCGTCTGTGTGTGCTTTCAGTCTAGAATTTTGTCGTCTAGAAGCAAGTTAAAGCAAAAATTTTGTTGCTCTAAGAGTTGGTAATATTGATTAGTTGAATAATTGAAGGTACATCGTATCGTAAAGTTCTTCACATTTTGTTTTGGGCTC
Organism: Hippopus hippopus; assembly: GCA_946811185.2. Taxonomy (NCBI): domain Eukaryota; kingdom Metazoa; phylum Mollusca; class Bivalvia; order Cardiida; family Cardiidae; genus Hippopus; species Hippopus hippopus. The sequence goes on from OX328096.1 coordinate 15,113,924, forward strand.
CATAATGATTTTTCTGGAGGTAAACAATGATGACATAAAGACCTACGCCTTTGATAGGGATCAAAGGAACAACCTAACTAAGTGGGAGCTTATTGCTAGTGTCAGTTTTACTCAGCAATTTTGACACTTACATAATCAAGAGATTGCGAATTTCTTTCTTCTGTCTGATAAATTCTCCATTTGCATGTTTTAAATCCAGTCAGATGCACTATTTGTGTCATAGTAGAAACAGCTGTTTATATATAATTCCTTACCAAGGGTGATAAAACCTTCAAGATGATAACGCATTACCAAACAATCCGAAATTTGAACTACCCTTAGGAGGAAGGCTTTGAGAAACATTGTGGGAAAAGGAGAAAATGCTGGTAACCAGCATTTTCTCCTTTTCCCACATTGTTTTCTACCCTGTCAAAGACAAATGGTAATCTGTTTTTCATTTAGTTTGTTACCTCATTTTGGATTAAGTTTCAGTTTTAATGTCTCATGGTAAAAGACTTAATTAATGTGTTAATCATTAACCAAATGTCAAAATTATGGACTGGATCAAAGTTAAAAGTATTTGCTGACGACAAATTAGATGATGCTAAATTGATGACCTCTGTCTCTGATAGGGTAGAAAACATGGCGGGAAAAGGAAAAATGCTGGTTACCAGCATTTTCTCCATTTCCCTCAATGTTTTCCAAAGTTCTTTTTTTCAGGGTCGTTAAAAGTTGGGTTTGTGTTGCAAAGGGTTAAGATTTTGAAAATCTGGAGATTGTGTCATATTCCTTTGAAATATCATTTGTTATTTCAAAACATTTCTAAATGCGGTATTACAAGTCTCTGAAAAGCTTTGAGTGCATTATGTTGAAAATCACAAGTTCACAGGAATTCTTAGATCATAACTACCAATTGAGTTGATCAAGACAGCTTTTGGGGAGAATGTTTGTATGTACTTGGTAAAATTGTTTCGTAATTACAAGCCATTTTTTGTTTTCTCAACAAAAGTGAATTATCAACCCACCTCTAGACTACCTCTCCCCAATGACCCTTGTTGCAATTTCTATATGTTAGCATTTCTGTTCAGTGTTTAGTGGTGTTTACTGCTATTATTCAGTTATATTGTGGTGGCAAGGGCACCTATCCATGCTTTCCTGGAGTCTCTTTTTCCAGTACATGTATTTTGAACAACATTTTTTCCAAGTCAATGATTACTTTGCCATGTAATTGTTGAAACAATGTTCACTGGTGAGAAAAGAATTAATCCTGACAGCAGCCTTGATATTGCAATAAGTTGGGTCTTACTTTAAGACTGGAAGTTTCTGTTTGATTAATTTGGTGTTCGAAGATTTAATTTCAAGCCTGTTAAACTACTAGCTACATGTATAATGTGAAACAAGTGGCAAATTTGATAAAAAGGTAAATAAGCATCATGTTGCCCAAAATAGATTTTGGTTGCCTTTTTCTGCAAGATTCCCATAAATCAATATTTGGATCTGTTCCTTCTCAAATTTGTTCACCATACTGCAGATTTATCTGATAATGTCCCCCTTAATCTAGGCTTATCAGCTCCTGTACAAATGAGTTTGAATGCTTTCTTAATGGCTATCATTCAACAAAGTTCCACTTTGGGGATGTTTCATTTTGTTTGTTGGTACCATAAACAAAAACTTTAAAAATTTATGCGAATAGATCTATTTAACTAGGTAGTGCATCTGTAGACAGTGAAGATCAAGATCAGACTGCACAGAGCATGCAGTCTGATCTTGGATCAACACTGCCCACTTCTTGGCCAGATATTCTGAAGATTTTCTAACAAAACGGCACTTAATCAAACTGCAAATATCTGCATCTCAAAATTAATACTGACTGAGAATATCTCTTTTATCTATTTAGCGCTACAAGAGCTCAGTTTGTTGAACAAGTTTTAATGATTACCATGCTCATAAAAGTGTCTTTCCTTCAGGCACAGATATTTTTGTTACATTGTTGTATTTTTGCTTAGCATCGTAAAATGATAGGTGAGCCCTCTTCTTATAATTGATTGGAAATAAAATTGCATATTTAATCTTTTACCAAACATTCTAGGGTAATTTGGTGACCTCCAGTAGGCTTTTGAAAACAATGTGGGAATAGAAGACCAGTATTTCCTCCTTTTTTCACAATGTTCTCTACCCTTTCAAAGACAAATTCCATCATATAAGTGGCATTTGACTTGTTGTAGGAGGATCAAGATTGTAAACATACAGTCTGGGTTAGTATTCACTAGCCATTCTTAACTTAATTCTTCGTCTTTTTTTAAATTTAGAAAGTAACACAACTTATTAGCTAAACCATTAGGTTTAGCCAATCAGAAGTTGTGTTACTTTTAATTTTAGAAAAGTCTTGAGAATAAGACTATAATTTTTCATAAGAATTGTTGGTGAATAGAGGTTCTGATTTGATACATTTAATGTGTTTTTATATCACTTTAGCAGAACACTTGAAAACATTATGCAAAGAAAAGAAATCAATTACCTGTATATGACAGGTAAGATCTCTGTGCAGCACTTTCCTTTCCAGCCATTTTGTACAGCAATGTTCATTTTTTTTTCACATCCTATCTTTTTCAAAAAGGCCTGGAAATTTCACATGAAGAAAATAATTATGTTAATGGGGGTCATTTATCATGTGCTGTGTGAGGATAGAGGTGAGGCTTATCAGTTTTACACATGATTCAGGATGATATTCATGATGTTACCATTAACACCATGAAAAAGTAGTGACATAACATAGAAAAAACCTGTTAGAAGAATTTCTTTGCCAAGATAACAGCTGCATGTCTGATGTGTCTCAAATTGCTGCATATAAATCATAAAAACACAGCATATTGTGCAGTTTTTAAGTTTGAAGAAGTGAATTAAGTTCTTTATCAGCTTATTTTGAGCACTCTCTATGAATGCCTTGTGGAAACCCTCACCACCGTTCAAGCGCTATGATGTGGGCAGTACCAAAGGTTGACCCTGTATGTAACCTGTTAAGATCTAACAGGTAGTACTGAATACATTTTTTTTTACAAGTGAAAAGAAACTGGATGGTTGCATCCAGTACAATAGTGGAATTTTGGTGTTTAACTCGTAACCAAACGATAAAATTTTAGGCTTTTCTAAAATTCGAAGTTGTTGTAGATGACAAAGAAAGTGTGGCACAAATGAAGAAATTGCCTCTGAAAAGGTAGAAAAGATTGCAGGAAAAGGATAAAATGCTGGTTACCAGCATTTTTTCCTTTTCCCACAATGTTTTCAAAAACCATCTTCCTCTGAGTGTCGTTAAAACATGGGATTTTGTGCTAAAAGGTTAAAAAGGGTCATTTTGCAATTGATACCTATGTCTTTTTCATGAAGCCAGATATGATGTCAATGTGCACATTTAATGTAACAGTCAGCATTTTCTCCTTTTCTCAAAATAATGGTGGTTTGGAAAGCTCTGAGGCTCCAGCAGGGACATTAAAACAAGAAATCATTAATTTTGGGGTAAAGACTAAAAAAAAAAAAACCCCCCCCCCCCTGCCCATCTACTTGAACATGCAATCAAGAGAGTTTTGGTCACATTGTCCAGATAGTATGGGACAGTGACAAATTTAAGAAAAAATTGCAATGTTCTGTGCTGTCTGATCTCAATCTTTGCTGCTTTCTTGCAGTTGTGCCATGCATGCTGAATGGTCAAGAAGGATAAGGTTGAAGGGCTTTAACCCCTAATTGGTATCCCAGAACTTTTACAAGTGTTTAACCCTTCTCCAAACAATTCCTTGTTGTAACAACCATGAGAGAGCAAGCTTTTGAAAACATTGTGGGAAAAGGAGAAAATGCTGGAAACCAGCATTTTCTCCTTTTCTCATAATGTTTTTGTTCCCTTCAAGAGATAAATTCCATTCCTTGAGTCACATTTACTTTGTTGCCTGCAAATGCTTTCAATTTGAACAAGGCCAAAAAGTTGTTGTCTGGTTAGGAGTTTAAGGGCCAAGCTGTGAGTGGCATATAAGATAAAACTATGATTGAGTGGTCAAAATGTGATACATGGGTCTCTTACTGGGAACTGTTGAGGAAATTGACTTGGAAGTTGATAGTTCTTTTGTTTCCATGTCAAGTCAAAAATGATGTTGTCCAGAAACTAATGGGAAAAGTGGGGGTTCTTGAGAAATTTTGGCATTTTATTTATCTTAACTTGCATGTATCGAGATATACCATGAGACTAATGGGATTATTTACCTTTTCTTAGACCATGCCTGTGTTTTGTCTGAGATATGTTCATTCTTAAAGGTTAAAATAGTCAAAATTGCACATTCTTCTTACTACAATGATATGAAATGAAAGGTTTTTTTTTTTTTTTAATTCTTTTCCAAAATGTTTTATGAAACAGATAAAGTAAAGTATTTTGTTGTTAACTTTGCTTGTGTTCCTTCTTTTTCCAACTCCGGACAACCTTGAAAATTATTTTTATAACAGATCAGATGTTTATTTCTAGACAAGTATACAGTAAGTTGTACAACTCACAGCATCAATATCAACAATAATCATAAAATATAGGAAGATCCTGGGCAGAGCAAGCATGACGATGAGATGCATGATATCATTTGAGAAATTAAGTTTCTTTACACCTGAAGAACCTTCAACTTTTTTAAATTTTTGAGACTTGCTTATTAAAATCAATTCCATTAATTTGACTCAAATATTCTAGGAAGGTTTTTTTTTTACAAATTTGTATATCTTTTGTGGTTATTCTATAAAAAAAAAAAGGAAGATTAAGCACAAATCATTAGTGTAGTCATAACAGAGTAATTGATCCTGTCTTGGAGAAGTACATGTATATTAATATTTTTCATAAAGGTGAAGATGTTGCATATCTGCTGCTGAAATTTTAGATGTTCAAAAATAGGGCAGACCATTATGGCCATCCCATTTCTATAACAGAATTTGAAATAAAAGATTTAAGCAGGAAAGAGCTGGCTTTAACCCTTTACCACACAATCCACAATAATTCAGAGTTGTGATGAACCCGAGAAAGTAGGCTTTTGAAAATATTCTGATGACATTCTGATGAAATAGCACTCAAATTGCAGTAACACTCAAACACTGACTGAGAATATCTCTTTTAATCATTTAGCACTGCAAGAGAAAGCAAGTTTTAACTCATAACATGACATTATTTCAGACTGGTCCATATTGAGAGCATTGAGCAGACGACAAATTATTTGTCGCTCAAATGATTAGATTTGTTTCTGAAATGTTAGAAAACGTTGTGGGAAAAGGAGAAAATGCTGGTCACCAGCATTTTCTCCTTTTCCAACAACGTCTTCTACTTGTTCAGCGACAAATGCTACCATATGAGAAACATTAAAATTGTCTGATAATTCCATCAGTATGGACAAATCTAACGTTTTGCTATGTGATAAAGGTTAAGTAACACTGCAAATGTTATAAACCTAAAGTCATTAAAAAGCTAGAGAGCTGCGTGATTTTTTTTTTAGAATACAACTAATAAATGATATTTAATGCCTGCTAAACCAAGAGCCATCGCAAGCCTTTTTTCATCTTTATGAAGAAAAAACAAAGCATAAATCTGCCATGATTTTAATTATTAAACTTGTTCATGGGAAGATTTCTCTCAAAATGCATATTTTTGCATTTTTTAGCATTTGAAATCCATCATTCTGTAAAAGTTAACCCTGTTCTTTTTTTACTTACAATGTCTTGCAACAAGTTTATAGCAATTGTCTTGAAAGACATATCCTTGTAAAATGCCCACATGAACTTTTTGAAATGATTTGCTGCAAGGCAAAAATAAAAACATTGTAGTAAAAGGGACTTATACTTTAGTGTTCTAGCAATTATTAGGTATTTTCCTAGCCTGTATGTTTCAAGATTGGCTGATAGTGCAGAAATCTCCAGCCTTTTTTAACCCTGTACCAAAGGATCCAGGGTTGGAATAACCCTGGGGACAAAAGCCTTACGAAAACATGATGGGTAAAGGTCAGAAAATGTTCATAGGCAGCACTTCCTCCTTTTCTCACAATGTTTTCTACCCTGTCAAAGACAAACTTCAAAATTTGTGAAACTTTTGTCGTCTGCAAATACTTCGAATTTGGACAAGTCCAAAATTTTGTTGTTTGGTAAAAAATTACTTTAATACAATTTGTAAGAAATCCTTAACATTTCAGTATTCAGAGATTTATTTACACTCAAAATGTACATTGCTTTTATCATCCATCTGTCTAAGGATTAACTAGAAATTCTATGTTTTTAAAAGAAACATACCTTTATGTCAAAAATATGATGATGGTTGCTCTCCCTCCTGGACTGGGTTTCTCTTTTGACAGTTGACAGTTAGCTGCAGTTTAAAATAAATATCTTATGTAGTGACAGAGAATCAGAAAATGTCATATTTTTTGCATGATGACTGACACAAATTCAGACAAGGCTTTGACAATACTTGGACATCTTCTTCAAAACAGCCAAGCAAAAAATGTCATCTGCAGGTGCTATTTGAATTGAATGACTTTACTCTTTACCAAACAATTCTTTAACCCTTTACTACACAATCCTGACATTTAACAACCCTGAAAAAGAAGCCTTTTGAATACACTGTGGGAAATAGAGAAAATGCTGGTAACCAGCATTTTCTCCTTTTCCCACAATGTTATCTACCCTTACCACAACAAACTTCGAAATTTGAGTCACATTTTTTTTGTTGTCTGCAAATGCTTTTTATTTTGACTAGTCTTAAACTTTGTTGTTTGGTAGAGTTAATGACCCTGAGGAAAAAAACTTTTAAGGATAGGGCACCCTAATGGGATTCTTGTAACATTGCCTTTCATCGCCGAAAAAACATTCGGATTTGGTTAAGACTCAGGTAGTCTGTAATGGATCGGCAGACAGATGCTCCTTCCCCGCATCGATTATGGATTACCCGAGTCTTAGCCGAATCCGTATGATTTTGGCGATGAAAGGCTATGCTACACCAATCCAGTTGAGTGCCCTATCCTTAAAACACTGATGAAACAGGTAACCAGCATTTTCTCTTCCCTCAATCTTCTCTACCCTTTACAAAGGCAAAGTCCTGCATTCAAACAACATTTAAAGGCCCAGTAAAGGCCAAAATATAAAAGCAGGTGTCATAATACATCTAAATTTAAATCATACCATTTAAAAGTATGGAAAATATTGTGGAGATGACAGTCTGTTATTGTGTGGTCGGGCTATATGCAAATAGTCGCTGGCAGAAAAAAAAAATTTAAAATCAGGCAAAAAGTAAACAAAAGACTCAGCTACCTGGCAGGTTTTAACCTAGTTTTGAAATTGATTTCTCTGTCAGCGACTAACACTTGGACCGACTGTACAATGACAGATTGTCATCTTCACAATAATTTCCATACTTTTAAATGGTATGATATAAATTTAACTGTATTTAAATACCCGCTTTGTTTACTTTTGGGCTTTAGTATTACTTTAATTTGTATTCTATAAATGCTTTGACTTTTGGCAGTTCTCAAATTTTGTTCACAGGTAAAGAGTTTAACTCTACCACACAATCCCGACTTTTTACGACCCTGAGAAAAAAGCCTTTTGAAAACATTGTGGGAAAAGGAGAAAATGCTGGTCACCAGCATTTTCTCCTTTTCCCACAATGTTTTCTAATCTTCCAGAAACAAATCTAACCATTTCAGCAACACATGATTTTGTTGTCTGCAAAAGCTTTCAATTTGGACAAGTCTACTAAGTTGTTATGTAGTAAAGGGTTAATGCAAAATACAGGATATTAGTGTTGGATGTATACTTTATCATTTTTTGGTGGACAGTTTAATGAGTTGTTTAACTTTTACACCTGCTGTCATATTTATGCATGCTTGTTGCATTCTTCAAATAAGTATGCGTTCATAATCCCATTATTCATTTTTGGCTTTAACCCAATACCAGGTGACAAAATTTCAGAATAACACTTGAAGGCAACAATTCAAATGTGGCTCAAATGATGGAATGTGACTTTGGAAGGAAAGAAAATGTTGATTGATTGATTGATTGCCTGTATTGCGTTAATGCCGTTTTCAACATTATTTCAGTTATAATCTCCATGGCTAGTGCACCTATCTATACTTTCCTGGAAAAACTATGATCAGTGGTGAGAGAGGAATGAATCTTGTAACAATAACTATCACCAAACCTTTTATAAGAAATTGACTAGACTGAGGGTTTGAACCAGTGTCCCCTAAAACATAGTGGGAAAAGGAGAAAACTGCTGGTTACTTTGTGTTTGTGCTGGTTACAACAATGTTTTCTACCCTTTCAAAAACAAATCTCATGATTGCAGTCACAGTTAATTAATTTTGTCTTCTTTAATTTAGATGAATCTAAAATTTTTGTAGTGTGGTAAAGAGTTAAAAGTGTGCTTAGACATCGGTTTAATCGTGAAGGAAGAAAAGATGACAAAATTACAGACCTTTCCAAACTTAAAGCATTTTAGACAAACTATTTTATCCCTTTACCAAATGACAAAATTTTGGACCAGACCAAACTGAAAGCATTTGAAGTCAACAATTTAAATGTTGCTCAAATGATGATTTCTGTCTTTGATACGGTAGAAAACATTGTGGGAAAAGGAGAAAATGCTTGTTACCAGCATTTTCTCCAATTCCCACAATGTTTTCAAAAGCCTTCCTTCCCAGAGTCGTACAAACCAGGGATTGTTTGGTAAAGGGTTAAACATGCATTAAATGGTGAAATTCTTAAATGACAAAGCAGAAAACACTGGGAAGGAAATCAGAAAAAATGCTTCATACTATCTTTTTCTCCTTTTCCAACAATGTTTCAAAAGCCTTGTTGCTCAGGGTCTTTCAAATACATGATTGTTTGGTAAAGGGATAACCTTAAAGTCTAATAAATTTGAGCCATGCTCTTTGAAAAGGGGGCTTAATGCATTTGTGAAAAGCATTGACCCATGTTAGCCTATGCAGTCCGCGCACTGGCTGACATGAATCAGAACTTTCTGCTATCTTTCTGCATATCAAAGGATAATTCTACCTCATGATTCAGTGGTTGTTTGAAAAAATGGATTTTTTTTATCTATAATTAATTGATGACTTGATTGGTATCATGCATCATGGAGATGCATTAAGCCCTCTTTTTACAGAGCATAGCTTGTTATCTTCAAATTTCATCAAGTTTAACCCTTTACCAAACAATCCCTGGTTTTCACGACCCTGAGGAAGAAGCCTTTTGAAAACATTGTGGGAAAAGGAGAAAATGCTGGTAACCAGCATGTTCTCCTTTTCCCGCATTGTTTTCTACCCCTCCCAAATTAAACTTCAATTTTTGAGTAACATTAATTCTGTTGTCTGCAAAAGCTTTGAATTTGGACAAGTCTAAAATTTTGTCACATTGTAAAGAGTTAACATTATTAGTTAGAGAGTTGGTAAAAATCTTCACATTTCATCAAGTTGGAAATTATATTAAGTTAGAAACTAAGTACAATTTGAAAAAGTAGACAAATCATTATATTTTCCCATGATCCCTAATTGTATTAACTTTTGTGATCCCTATCAGGACGAGCTTGCAGGTAATATGGAGACATGTCAAATTATCATCCGTCTACTTAGTGAATATTAGATTTATTTTTTCCCCATTTAAACTTTCACCACACAATCTAGAGTTGTAGGGCCCAGTGAATTTTACATTTATTTTTTCTCCATTTAAACATTTACCACTCAATCTAGAGTTGTTACTAAGGGACCTTTAGGAAGACGGCCTTAGAAAACTGTGTGGAAAAAAGGAGAAAATGCTGGTCACCAGGTAATATGGAGGCTTGAAGAACTATCACTAGTCTACTTAGTGAATATAAGCCATATTATATTAACTTTTAATACAATTTTTGGCAATAGTGATATTAAACTTGAATTAAGGTAAACTCTTTACCCCATGTGAAAATGTAGACTTGTCCAAATTGAAAGTAACTGAGGACAAAAATTTATACATCACACAAATGATGGAATTTGTCTTTGATAGGATAGAAAACTTTGTGGGAAAAGGAGAAAATACTGGTTACCAGCATTTTCTACTTTTCTCACAATGTTTTCAAAAGGCCTCTACCTCAGGGTCGTTAAAACTCGGGAATGTGTTGTAAAGGGTTAAACATGTCAGTACATTTGAAAAATTGTTTTCAATGAAAAATTTTCTCCTTCTGCCCTGATATTTTCAAAAATGGTTTGTGGCAAGGCGGAAAAGTTGTCTGCAGTTTTGTCATAATTTATTTATGTACAAACCTTAGTGAAACGATTTAGGTTGGTTTCAGTATTTTTCAAACATCTTTGTTCTTTACCAAACAGTCCAAAGGTTTAATGCATCTGGAAACCAGCATTTTCTCCTCTTCCCACAATGTTTTCTACTCTTTCACTGACAAACTCCATCTATTAAGCCACTTTACTGGTTGTCTTCGAATGCTTTCAAGTTAGACAAGTCTTACATTAATTTTGGCATTTGGTAAAAGAGTTAACCCTTTACCAAACAAAACAATTTTGAGCTCCACCAAATCGAAAAATTTGCAAATCAAATTAAGCTGAAATGATTTATTTCTGTCTTTGGTAGGGTAGATAATATTGTGGGAAAAGTAGAATATGCTGGTTACAAGCATTTTCTCTTTATCCCTCGACATTTTCAAAAGTTCTGTCTTTCTTGGTCGTTACAACTTTGGATTGTGTTGTTATGGTTAATACATGATTCACTTGAACCATAATTTTGAAGTTTTTTGTTGAACTTCTTGAAGGCGACATGGCTTTTTGAAAACAGTACTTGAGAATGACTTTTTGATGTTTGTTTTTGCCATGTGTTTTTGTTTAAAAGCTGTTAAGTATTTTATTTTAAGATAAAAGCAAAGGTTACCTAATCCTTTCTCAAGGGAACAAATTGGCTCATTTGGTAATGATGCACACTCTCAACCGGCTCGGTGGTTGCAAGTTTTGACCTTTAAGCCTTTACAACAAAATCCCGACTTTAAACGGCCCTGAGGAAGAAGGCTTTTGAAACATTGTTGGAAAAGGAGAAAATGCTGATAACCAGCATTTTCTCCTTTTCCCACAATGTTTTCTAAATTATCAAAGACAAATTTTGTCATTAAGGCAACCTTTGTTCGTCTGCAAATGCTTTGAATTTGGACAATCTAAAATTTTTGTTGTTTGGTAAAGAGCTAACCAAATGGTCCTGAATTAAACAGGCCTGATGAAGAAGGCTTTTGAAAATTGTAGTTAACCTGAGTATTTTCTCTTGTCCTACAATATTTTCTTCCCTGTCAAAAGCAAATCCCATCATTTGGGTCACATTTATTTTTTCGTCTGCAAAAACTTTCAATTTGGATAAGTATAAAATTTTGTTGCTTAGTAAAGAAATAATCTAGGCTAGGCCAGTAATCCTTTTTAACCCTTTACCACACAATCCCGACTTTTAACGACCCTGAGAAAGAAAGCTTTTGAAAACATGGTGGGAAATGGAGAAAATGCTGGTAACCAGCATTTTCTCCTTTTCCCACCATGTTTTCTACCCTTCCCAAGTCGAATTTCAATTTTTGATTCACATTTATTTTGTGGTCTGCACATGCTTTCAATTTGGACTAGTCCAAAACTTTGTCGTTTGGTAAAGAGTTAAGGAATGATAAAATAAACTAAAGGACAAGATTCATTCCTCTCCTCCTGCTAACCCTTTACTAAATGACAAAATTTTAGACTGGTCCAAATTCAAAGCTTTCGCAGACGAAAATTTAAACATGGTTCAAATGATGGAATTTGTTTTTCATGGGGTAGAAGACATAGTAGGAAAAGGAGAAAATGCTGGTTACCAACATTTTCTCCTTTTCCCGATATGTTTTCTTTGTGATGGTCTTTAAAACTTTTTTGTGATGGTCTTTAAAATTTGGTATTGTGTTGTAAAGAACTAATTTTTTACCAGAGGACAAAATTTTAGACTTTTCCAAATTGAAAGAATTTGCAGACAACAAATCAAAAATTGCTCAAATGATGATAATAAATATAAAACATTGTTTGAAAAGAAGGAATGTTGGTTATGGTTACCATCTTTTTCTCCTTTGTTTACAAAAGCCTGTTACCTAAAGGGTTGTTAATACAGGATTGTTTTGAAAAAGGTTCGCTCAAAACATCCTGATATTAAGTCTAGAAAAATGCTCAATATTCAAGCAGCCAGTGGCTTATAAGACAGCTAAAATTCCTTGTAAAGAAATGCCAGCCAAGCATAAATAGATACACTGGCAACTTTCAAACACCTGTAATGCACTGGCATAAAATTTTTAACACTATCTGGGTCTCTTTGTCTGAGTGTGGCAGTATCTTCAATTTGCAAAGGCCCATTTGTTGTAAAGAATAGAAGTATGAAATATAACCTGAAAAAAAAAAACGGTACTGCATCTCAGTTATGGTACTTTCTACTATGCTAAAGAAGTTTGCAAAAAAAACATAATTTCAAAAATTAATTCCCACAGATCCTTGATTATCTCCCTTACACTGTAATACAATTCATCATCATTTTTATACCACTTATGTTGTTATCATTACATCTTTACCAGACAAAAAATTCTAGACCACTCTATGAAGAAAAGATTTGCAAATGAAAAATAAAATGGGGTCCAAATGATAGGACTTGTCCAAAAACAAAAACAAAAAAAACATTGTGGGAAAAAGGAGAAAATGCTGGTTACCAGCATTTTCTCCTTTTCCCACAATGTCTTCAAAAGTATTCTTCCCAGTTGATCTTAAAACCCTGGCTCATTTAAGAAAGGATTAAAGGATAGTAACTTTCATACACAGTACAGGAGCAGTTCTTTCATATGACATGAACATCCAGAGCTATGGCAAGATTTTCTGCTCAACCTACTGATATGTCCATGAGAGTTTATAGTATGACTTATATGACTGGGAAGACACTGGTTGAAAGAAATATCCATAACAAAAATTTTTCACTCAATGAATAAAATATTACTGGTACCATGTAAAAATGGCAAACAAACTAATTCCATGTAACAGGCTATTTTCTTGTTTGTCTCCTGAACTATCCAATTATAGGATTCTTTCTCTCTAACCCTGTACCAAACAATCCTTGTGTTTTTATGACCTTGAGATAACAGAGCAGAAAAAGTTGGAAACCAGAGTTTTTCATCATTTTCTACAATTTTTTTTCTTTTCTTTGAAGCAGAATTCGAATTTTTAGCTCCATTAATTTTGCTGTCTGCAATGGTTTCCATCACATTGTGGATAAGTCTGAAATTGTGTTGTATAGTAAAGAGTGATTTCAATCTATCTCCCTGGTAATCACCAGAAATCATTCTTTATCTTCCTTTGTGTCCATTTTGATCCTTTTGTGCAATTGCAGTCCTTTCCTTTAAGTGTGCAATAAAAATTGATTATATCTGGCAAATGCATCCAGTCCCTTTACTTTAAATCAGTGCTTTTGTTTATCTCTTGAACATTGCTAGGTTCTGAATATTGTGGCAAATATTGTGAAGAATGATATTGCTCATGAATACCACATCTCTTATGTAGGAGCCTAAAAATGTGACAGCCCTGCCATTGAAGTCTTTTGAAAGTATGGTGCCAACTGAAAGATTTACAAAAAATCAACAGTTTCTATACTAAAACATTTTTTTCCCTATTAGATATTTCTACAATTAAGTCAGATTAGTCTTTAAGATTTGTTTTAAGTCCGAAATTGACAAAATTTGATGTGGATTTTCTCCTTTTAACATTGTCCACTTCTTTGTAAAATCACTGAAAAAAGAGCAAATATAATGTAAAAATTAATACATATGCAATGATCCTGTGCTTTACGACCACAGAAGAAGGCTCTTAACCCTTTACCACACAATGACGCCTTTTAACACCCCTGAAGAAAAGGCCTTTTGAAAACATTGTGGGAAAAGGAGAAAATGCTGGTAACCAGCATTTTCTCCTTTTCCCACAAAGTTTTCTACCCTATCAAAGAAAAGTTGCGTCATTTGAGCCACTATGAAATTGTCTTCTGCAAATGCTTTCAATTTGGACTGGTCTTAAATTTTGCCATGTGCTAAAGGGTTAATAGAGTAAAGTGGTGGTAATCAGCATTTTCTCCTTTTCCTAAACTGCCTCTCTGCTATTGTTTTCATTAAGAACAGTTCCAAAACATTGTCATCTGGTAAAGAGTTAACCAAGACTGGTGGGGTGTAGGGTATAATGGAAATATTCATAATCACCTTGAAGATGGACATGCTTTCATGTGTGGGATTCCCAATGTCCTAAGTGGTCAGTTATCACATAAATCAAGAGGATAATATCTCCATAGATATTAGAAATGGTATTGGGGCCAAGCTCAAATCACCTAAACATGCAGTAACTGACACCGCTTAATTGATTGGCTTCATAGGAGAAGACATTGCTGGAATTAGAAAAGCAAATTGGCTTTTGGTTTATGTTAGCTTTAGAGTGGTTCTGATCAAACCTCCTATTGTTTTATTGTGAGTGGATTGTTTATGTCCAGATTACTCTTACTGCTATTTTGTTCCATAAGCCAAAGAGCCACTGTATTATTCAAATGGGGCTTTTTACCAATTCATGATTGAGGCTCAACTACTGCCCAGTGTTTTAGCAAGTATATCTCACAAAAGAAACTCTTTATATATATTTCCAGTTTTTAAAGATGACTATTGTCGTTGATAATTATGTACCATGTAGCGGACAGTGTAGATACAAGATCAGATTGCACATACTGTGCAGTCTGATCTGCATCTATGCTGTCTGCTGAATAGGGGTGTAACGATACATCGGACTATCGATGGATCGCGATGGTGAGCGTGTCGATGCTACTGCATCGATTGTTACATTGAAAATCGATAACTATCGCCGATAGTTACCTCAAATATCGATAGTTTCGATAGTTTCACTGACAAGAAAGAGAGAGAAAATACTGCAATTCGCTAATGTATTCGGACGCCCTAAAAGTTCGGACACGTTTAATTATTTACAAAAATAATTTATTTTTTAATTATTTCTCTGAACACTTCCAAAAGCAAGTTTTCCTAAATATTCGGACATTCCGTAACGTTAATTTCCCAAAATATTTGACGGGTAATTTTTTGGAATATGTTTTCAATAATGATCGGCTGCATAATATTCATTTCTGCACAGCAATGTTCATCGTTACGAAAACGAATCCTTTGAAAGCTGATTAACTCAGCGGTAATTTTAAGTCATGAAATTAGACCAGAATAATTGCAACATTGAGGGTTTTTTTGTTAAAAACTTCTCACCAAAGCGAAAAGTGTGGATTTAGATAAAAAATCAGACCAAACAGTCTGCCTACAGTCTAATCTTAATCTACACAGGCCGCCAAAACCATAACCATGTGTGTTGTCCCTCCATAAGCAATAAATAAATCTACTATGAAAAATGAATACTAAACCTCGTTCTTTCTTTTCTTTATTTATCAGTAATCCATTTCGAATGCATTCCTTTTATTTCGGCTGCAAGGAATTAATTTTTAGAAAACAGCCGCACTTTTTTATGCTGACTACACAAAACGTGACACGACTGGCGTGTTCTTGAAACAGCTATATTACTAAATGCAAAAAGGCTTTATCAGCTGGTGTACATGTAAATCGTGCATGAAATAGGCTTATTGCATGGTCACTTTGAATTGATTGGAGGTCGACCTGCAGCCAGATATAAGTTTCTTCTCGCAGACCAGTTTCAGTGTGTAAATTAAACAGGTGCGTTACAACTCAGTCGCTTCGAATGATTTGCGTGTTACGTCATACCCCTTATCCAAATTTTACTGCAAACATTTGTGTACCCACGTACAGGCCGACAGGCATCTTGTAGACAGATGGCTTGTAATATAGATCTACATTATGCTCGTTCTGATTTGCTCTGCTGATGGCAAGATGGCGATTTTCAAAGCGTTGGCGGATGGTGTAGATAGACATTCAGACTAAACAGAACACGCTGTCTGATCTTGGATCTATACCATCCACTTCTGTACTATGACTTAACTCGTATTAGAAAGCTACTTCTTTCTCTGGCTAAAAAAGGTAAGATAATGTTTAACAGTGTTCCCACTCGCGCAAATTATTGCGTAAATCACGTTATAGAAATGAAATTCATGTAACAGATTCTGGTTACACTGGAGACTTCGCGTAGGAAAATGCATGGACAAAAAAGGCCATTATACGCTTTTCTTGTGAAAAATGACAGGTTTTGAAGTTACTTGTTACCCTCATTGACAATCTTTTTGTCAAATCATGTGGCAATACCTAGCCAGAAATTAACAGACATGAAAAACTGATCGGAGTAAAAAACACGGAAACCCATGACACAACAAAATGTCTCTTTGACATTGTCCGATCAGAGTCACTTCAGATCGTCTTTTCAGCTTTTTAATGACCATAAGCAGTAAATTTATACAAGTATCTTAATATAACACACTTTTTGGATACACATACAACAAGGTAAAACCTATTATTTCGGCCACCCCCTTTTTTTCAGAATGATAATTTCCTAAAGATTTGGAGACTAAACAAAAATAATTATTTTTTCTGTCTGAATATATATGCGCCAATTATGGGTAAATCTAGATAAATTCTATCAACTCAAAAAAAAAAAAAACTTAAGGGCTCCCATTTAAAAGGTGACTTCTTTAAAAGTTTAAAGTTGCTTTATAATTACTTTTTATTAGGTGTGTTTATGAACCATCAGCATTTGTCAGCATTTTGTGCTTTGCATGCTGTTGTATATCAATCAGACTTCAAAGTTGACTTCTTCAAAAGTTCAGAGTAATTAGGTATGTTAAATTGTTTGTGAGCAATCTGCATTTAGAAAAAATTGCCATTGAAATTTATTGAGCATCTTGCATTTATCTTTATTTTCCCCTTTATTTGCTATTCAAATCTATATTCAAGTAGAATTTATACTACTCGGAGAAAGTATTAGTCTAAAACATGGTTTCAAGATGTAATTTGGTGAAATTCATCTCTTGCAATTCATCCAATAGTATTGCAATAGTATTGCAATAGTAACAGGCAATATCAATACTATTGCAATAGTATTTTTTCCAATGTCAATACTATCGCAATAGTAGATTTTGGCCTCAATAGTCAACCCTACTGCTGAAGCTTTTCTGTCATTGGTAGTAAAAAAGTTAAACAATTTGATTCGAGATCAGATGGCACATTTTGTGAGCCTGGTCAGCATTTTTAGGGTGAACACGAGTTCAACTGTAAATGTTGGATCATGAAGACAGTATCTGCTTGCTGTGACTTTTCCAGGCTACCAGTCTGCCTGCCCTGCAGCACAGTTTTTAATTAGATGTGTGCTTTACAGATACAACTGTTAAATTAAAGTCTGCTGCATCTGGTGTACCCTTTCATCCTCAGTGTACGGCTATGCCCTTTTGAATGTGCAGCCTTAAATCTTGATCTGACACTGAATGGTGAGGTTTTTGCTGTGAAGAGAACTTAAAACTTGCAGTAATTTATTTATGTTTTTTTTTTATTCTATGGGCCAGACTTTGTTTTAAATTTTACCCTTTACTACACAATTCCGAGTTTTAATGACCCTTAAGAAAGAAGGCGTTTGAAAAGATTGTGGGAAAAGGAGAAAATGCTGGTTAACAAGAAGATAATAATGTTTACTCTTCTCGACAATAAGATTTTATATTCAACCAAAACTGAAAGCATTTGCAGACGGCAAAATTGGTTTCATTCAAATGATGCGATTTGCATCTTGAAGGGCAGAATACATTCTGGCTAAAGGGCCTATTTTGTTAGGGTCATTTAAATCTTTACCGAAGAGAAAAAATTTAGACTTGTCCAATTTGAAAATATTTCCTGACAAAAAATTAACTAAAGCTTAAGTAATCAAATGTTTCTTTAAAAAGATGAGAAAAAACATCGTGGGAAAAGGAGAAAATGCTGGTTTCTAGCATCTTCTCCCTTTCCCACAATGTTTTCAAAAGCCTCCTTCATTGGAGTCATTAATACTCAAGACTGTTGGGCTAAGGGTTTAAGTAGGTATTGTTTAGTAAAGGGTTAATAAAATGAGCATTATCAAAGGATGTTTACTTGTACTCTATAGGTCCTGTCTTGCCCATATTTAAATGCTTTTCTGACCCTGTAAGTCAGCTTGCTACTGTCATCCCGTAAGCATTATATTAAAGATAGATTAACTATTCAAACAAATCTCTTTTTATACAGTAACTTAATAAAAAGAAAGACGTCATCATTTTTTTACAATTTGGCATTATAATAATTTTTTCTGTATCACCTGGATACTTCTCACTTAAAGTCATAATAGCTAACATTAGGGCATATTATGGTAAGGGTTGCATCTTTTTGTCTCAGATTAAAAACCATTTTATTAATCTTTCTTTAAAGCTTTTTAAGATGACAAATCAAGAAGGGCTCAAATGATGAGATTTTCCTCTGACAGTTTAGAAACCATTGAGAGAAAGGGAAAAAAAAACACTGGTTACCAGCATTTTCTCATTTTCCTCACAATGGTTTAAATAGCTTTCTTTAACACTTGATTGTTTAGTAAAGAGTCCTAAGGACTGCCATGGATACTGCTAAGGCCATGTGGTCAAGTGTAATGATCTGAACCACTCCATCCAGCCATTATTAGGAATAAGTTAATGTAAATATTTATCAGTATTATTTATGATACCTTACTCTTTCCTGTCCAGATAGATATACTCGACCATTTCTAGTATCTTGAGATTTTACTGTCCCAATCCAGTTGAAAATACTGTTTGATTGTGGATCAAAATCAAGGAGTAGATAGCTTAGATCAGAAGCAGCAATTTTATTAACCATTCACTCCTAATCACAGTCTTACTCTAGGTGTAGAAAATTATGCAGTTTTAGATTAGCTAAACCAGGTGGTCTAGCCAATCGGATGTGTTTCTTTAAAATATAGAAAATTCTTGAGAATTAGACTAAGGATGTTATTAAAAATAGTTGGTGAATACAGGATCAGACTGCATGTCCTGTGCAGCCTGATCTTAGATCCATACAATCCAGTAGTTTATATAATTTTTTTTATCTAAACAGCTGTCATTGTGACTTAATTGGTTCTTTGCTGCAGGTTGACCTTATAGTAATATCTATTTGTATGGCATTCCAATGGAAGTAGTCTGTTAAAATAGGTAGTTGTACTCCATACTAAATGTACAAAAGCCAAGATAGTTAAATCAGTATCTTTTTCAGCATGAAATTTGAATTACTTAATTTTCAATCATCATTACAATGCACTGCATAGTTATCAATAAAACTTAAAGAAGGAATAACGAATAAATCATAGGGTTCTTTGAACTTATCTGAATGAAATTCTCTTTCAGCCTGGCATTAGGGTACTTCATAAATCAACCTTAAGTTTTCATATTCATCATTATTACTTTGTTGCAAGCTAAATTTTGTAGCCGTAGCACTTGAGGTATCTAAGGTGTACTTGATTTATGGTGTTGGGTGAGGGGTAGAATAATGTTTAGAATAATGTTCTGGAATGATGTTGTGAACTGAACATGAGTTACAAGGAATGAATCTTGACATTCCCTTGTATATGATTTGTTAGCTCAATGATTGAAATTAATCAACCATATGGTTTTTGATGTTGCTTTTTACTTGATAGAGTAATCTTTTGCACTAATGGAAAGGTAATCCACGATTACAAACCTGTTTTCTGTATATGTTACAGTAAATCTGTGAAACTAGGAATTTCATGAAATTTCTAAAAAAAATCAGGAAATTCATGAAATGACTGGTTCACCTAGGGATTTCCCGAAATGCCTGATTTTTTCAGGAATTTCGTGAAATGACTGAAAATCGTGAGACATTTTTACACAGATTTACTACAGGCCTTTTCATGATTCAGGAAATATGTGAAATGCTAATTATGCTCCCCCTTCAACGAAGTGGGGGTATATTGCTTTGCTAATGTCGGTAGGTCGGTCCGTCGGTCGGTAGACCTTACCTTGTCCGGATGATAACTAGACACAGAATTGACCTAGGTTCGTCAAATTTGGCACAGACATGTGTCTCAGAGTGTAGATGATCCCTATTGATTTTGAGGTCAATTGGTCAAAGGTCAAGGTCACAGTGACCGTCAACATGTTGATATATAGACCAAACCTTGTCCGGATGATAACTAGACACAGAATTGACCTAGGTTCATCAAATTTGGCACAGACATGCGTCTCGGAGTGTAGATGATCCCTATTGATCTTGAGGTCAATCGGTCAAAGGTCAAGGTCACAGTGACTGTCAACATGTTGATATATAGACCAAACCTTGTCCGGATAATAAGTAGACACAGAATTGACCTAGGTTTATCAAATTTGGCACAGACATGCATCTCAGAGTGTAAATGATCCCTATTGATTTTGAGGTCAATCGGTCAAAGGTCAAGGTCACAGTGACTGTCAACATGTTGATATATAGACCAAACCTTGTCTGGATGATAACTAGACACAGAATTAACCTAGGTTCATCAAATTTGGCACAGACATTCGTCTTGGCGTGTAGATGATCCCTATTGATTTTGAGGTCAATCAGTCAAAGGTCAAGGTCACAGTGACCGTCAACATGATGATGTATAGACCAAACCTTGTCTGGATGATAACTAGACACAGAATTGACCTAAGTTCGTCAAATTTGGCACAGACATTTGTCTTGGAGTGCAGATGATCCCTATTGATTTTGAGATTAATCCATCACAGGTCAAGGTCACAGTGGCCTTCAACTTAATGATATATAGACCAAACCTTGTCCAGATGATAACTAGACACAGAATTGACATAGGTTCTTCAAATTCTGTACAGATATTCATCTCTGAGTGTAAATGATCCCTATTGATTTTGAGATTAATCCATCTCAGGTCAAGGTCACAGTGGCCTTCAACTTAATGATATATAGACCAAACCTTGTCCAGATGATAACTAGACACAGAGTTGACCTAGGTCCTTCAAATTCTGTACAGACATTCATCTTGGAGTGTAAATGATCCCTATCAATTTTAAGGTTAATCCGTTAAAGGTCAAGGTCACAGTGACCACCAGATGATTCAGGGCCCACGCTGCCGTTCGCCACTTGAGCCATTTGCTCAAAAAAACTTAAAGTGTCTCAAAAATCATCATATATGGCTCAACTTGTGGCTCCAATATTTTATTCGCGTATTATCGGGGACGTAGTAAGCATCGAAGTTGACTGGGAAAAAGCAGAAGTCGAACGCGCGTGCCGAAAAAAAAATTGATAACCCAGTCTGTGTATCGGCGACTGTTTACAATCTTGTATGTATACACACGGCGGTGTGTATAATTATGCGAATTGTTGACAGATTATCACATTTAACAATTGAAGTGGGCTATGAATAAAAAAGATGACATCGATATTTCCCCATCAATTCTTTTGATATCAGTTTATGAACTGTGCCACTTCCTGTATCAATGTGGCAGTAGGGGGGCATGACTGTTTTGCAAACAGACATCTTGTTAATTACTAACTCTATATAACTTGCTATTTTTTTGTTTTATTAATTTCATAAATTAATCACATGCTTATTGACTTGCTTAAAAAATCTGAGTTCATATTGCAATTTATTGATTCAGGAAATGTGTGAAATGATGTGTCCTTTAAACAGTTGATACTTAATAACTAACTCTTTATAACTTGCAATTTTTTCATTAATTAAACACATACTTATTGACTTGCTTAAAAATTTTGAACTCATATTGCATTTTATTGTAAAAAAATATCTGACATGCATTAATATGTAATTATAAAGATACCAAAAATACGTACGTTGATACAAATAGATTCATTTGTTTGCAGGTGCAGTGGCTTTGCAACAGTATACGTCATAATAGTCCGACTTGTAAAAACAAAAACTAAGAAATTGACATTTGGTAACTTTCAAGTGATATAAATTTACTCTTAGTACCAGTTTAACTGATATGCTTTCTGAGTTTGTTTAACTCATATGTACTTGGGAAATGGTTAGTCTAAACTGTACTTAAAGTATTTAATATAAGCCTATTGATTTTGAAAAAAAAATCTGACAATTAGTAAGCAAAAAGTAGCCGTCTAAAGTTGAAGATATACATTTCTTGTTAATGCGATCACATGCAAGTCGGCCTTTTTGTTCAGTTCTTTTGAAACTTGCACAGACCATGGGAATCATCAAGGAACTGAACTCTGTCAAAAATGAAGAAAACCCAGCAGTCAGTTTAGGAAAAGCAGCCATTTGATGACAGTCTTGTTTACTCAACACAGTCCATATTATTGGTCACATTTCTTTAAAACTTGCAGGGATTGTTTTATACAGTGAGTTCTTAGACCCAAATTTTGCTGGATTCCAAAGTATTGGTTTTGACAAACTTTATTTTATTTACTTCACTATTTGTTCAGCTCACCATGCCTACTTGCTATGCTATTTTAGTGGGTTTAAGCCCAGTTGCAAACAACCCCTCCCCCTATTTTTGTGTGTTTGTCTCTTCCATTTGTGCATCATGAATAAATGATTCATGCCAGAAAATAAGCAAATTCTCTCAGTAGAACGGTGAAGACCCTCAAGAGCCTCTAGTTTATGTAAATATCTTGTCAAGTTCATTTTTTATGTAGTTCAAATAGGTAAAATTTCATGAATAAACATAAAAATAACAAGTCACATTTTAGATTTAGAACGCAACTGTTAAAAAAGATGTGGAAAAGGAAAAAAGTTTGTGACCAGTATTTTTTCTTCTTTTCCAACAATGTGTTCTATCCTGTCTTTGACAAATTTTAGCAGAACAGAACAGAACATCTTTTTTTGACAAAAAACTTAACAAAGTTTATGGTCATGCATGCTGTATGAATAGCGTTTGAACCTAAAACTTTGTTGTCTGGTACAGAGTTAAAAGTATTTCAGTCATGCAAAATTATCTGAATGATACAGAAATATTGGGATTTATCAATATCATACTGCCAATCAATAAAACAATGAAGATGAATTCATTTCAGGAATTTCATGAAAAGACTGAAGGTATTTTCTAGCCATTTCATGACATTCCTGAAAAAATCAGGCATTTCGCGAAATCCCTAAGTGAACCATTCATTTCACAAATTTCCTGATTTTTTTAGGAATTTCATGAAATTCCTAGTTTCACAAATTTACTGTAACATATTATACATGAGTCTCTTAGGACAACTTTTGCATTGTGGGAACAGGGGAAATTACCTGCTCTTTATATGCTATTCTTCTCTTTCTGCAATGTTTGCCATAGATGAAAATAGTAAGCAGTATATTATGGCAGCCCATATATTTGATTTCCTAATCTAAGTTCATAGACATTACTGTATAGGGACCAGAACTGCACAAGTAGAGTCTCCTCATTGATTTTAGATTCACATAACATTTCTTAAAACATTTAAATGGGTGGCAAAGAGTTCAAACCAACATCAGCCTGCATGCACTGTCAGACTGATCTTGATTAGTCTTCATTCATTAAAAAAAAAGAAAAAGGTTGTTATAATGGTGCAGGATTTGTATTTACATGTAAAACACTATAATGAACCAAACAGAAATTTCCTGCCATTAGCGGAAACCCAGATATTGCCAAAATTCTTTTTGAAAGAAAATCTCTGCATAAGATGCCATGGATAGAATACCAGGCTGTTCTTTACTGTCTGATCTTGATTTGCACCGGCCCAACAAATGTGTTGAGGTAAAATAGTTTCAAGATTGCCATTAGATATCTATTTTTTATCTGTGATAGTAGGTTCTTTGACTCCAATGCATCATGTGCTCAGGTCTAAAGACTAAGCACTCCTTGGCTGCTGCTAGGCTAATGATGAAATTAATCTCTTGTTTAATATGTTTAATGTCAACTTACCATTTTAGCTATAGGTATGGCATGTTTCTGTGTCATTAAATATTATTAAAATTATTTACACTACATATTTATAAAGTACAGGTGATGGCATTTGTCTGTGTCATTAAAAATGATGAAAATTATTTACAAAACATATTCATAAAGTTCTGGCGACAGTAAGGGTTAGAACCTGTTTACAGTCCTTTGTTGGATATTTTATATTTTACATTTCTGACAAAGATTGTAAGAGACTGTTCACTGTTTCAGACAGTTTTATGTAAGGCTTGCACTGAATTGTAGAGAATCTTTTGTGAAGTCAAACAATATATCTGCCATCTTTTTGTCATAAATAGTGCTCACTGGTGTAATACAGGGGCATATCTTCATTGTTTGTGTTATTTCTGTCTTGTTCTGTCTAATGTATTTCCAGCTATAAAAGATTATGTTGGAAGAATAGCTTCTGTATTGTTACTAACTGGAACTCCATGGTTTTTATGGTGAACCATATCAGTAAAAGTCTGGTTTTTAAGCTTTATTATTCTAAAGAAGCTGTGTAGTATGACCTAGCATGTTTTAGACGGAGATAATTGTGGATCAAAAGCGTGAAATAAGATGCCTACCATTTTAAATTTAAATTCTTATTATAAATTACAAGACCAACCACCGTATTGACTGAGGAGAATTTCTCTGTCAATCAAATACCTAGTTGAGACCTAGAAATGGAACAATACTGTCTTGTTGATGAATATGGCCCCAAAGGCTTTATGAAATCAAAGTGCATGTACCATACCACTCACAGATGGTTGACTCCACACAGATGGGTCACCTCTGTACCAAGCCAATGAAGTTTGGACTTGCCTTAATCCAAAGCATTTGCAGATGACACCATGGCACAAATGATGGACTTTATCTTTTAAAGGAGAGAAAACTTGAAATAAAAAAAGGGAGAAAATGCTGGCTACTATCATTTTCTACTTTTTCCACAGTGATTTCAACAGACTTCTACCTCAGGGTTGTTAAAAGTTGAGAATGTTTGGTCAAGGGTTAACTAGATGTAATCAGAAATATGAGCACCTTGTCAGTTGTTAAAATTATTTATACTCTGTTCCTCTTTAGTACACTGTTGTTCAAGTAACATAGAGAATGTAAAAATATGCAGATTTTTTTAACCCATTACAACACAATTCTGACTTTCAACAAGTGTCAAGAAGAAGGTTTTTGAAAACATTTTGGAGAAAAGAAAATGCTGGTAAGCAGTATTTTCTCCTTCTCCCACAGTGTTTTCTACTCTCTGACAATACAATAACCTTTATTTGAGTCACATTTATTTGTCATTTGCAAATGCTTTCAGATGAGACTGGTCTTAAATCTTGTTGATTGGTAATGGGTTAATCTCAAGAGATGTCAGACATGTTTCAAAACCATGTATTTACAGCTTTTCTTAGAACAGAAAAAAATGTTGCTGTTGAAAAAAAAAAGGTTCCTGTTTTGAATCAAGGCTTCTGAAAATAGTACCTTGTTAGCAGGAGAAATAGATTGCTCATGGTGACTCAGTGTTTCTGTGCCACATTAATCACAATATCTCATGATAACATCTAAATTTTTTCTGTCTTTTTCTATAAGTTATGATGTACCAGACTGGTCTGTGTCAGAATGGTCTGAAATTGTATTACTAAACCCTTGGAGTGCAAATAAAATAGAATTGAAACAAAAAGCTTAAATATTGCATCTTCTAGAATAGCATAGGGTTTTTTTTGCAATAATTATGTAAACAGCAGACAGTGTAGGCCACATATAGGACTTCATGATTTTTTAACAGTCTGATCTTAACATTAACTGACTGCAAATTCAGTTCAAAAGAATGGAGAAAATTTATTCTCTTGCATTTCTGCTTTCGACAAAATTTTAGCAGTATAAATAATAGAATAAAGCCTACTTTAATAACATGTTCATATCTTTAGCTCGGCTGTTTTTCAAGAAAATGACAAGTTATTGTGATGGCCCTGGTGTCCTTGTCTTTGTATTCATCATTGTGGTGCAAAAACTTTGACATTTTGTAATATCTCTGTTATTATCAAAGATATTTACTTCAAACTTGGACAAGCTGTTAAATATGAAAGGGAGAAGTCATACAACAGGGGTAGGTAGTCATCAAAATATTTTTGACACAGTTATGTCCTTTTTTTGGACCTAGAATTTTCACTGAAAATCAAGTAATTGCAGTGGAACTTTGACACCCGCATGCAGTGCTCTTGTTTACCTTTGACATGCCGTGGCCAAGTGGCCTAATGTGTTATTGCCAATTGTCACTTACTTCTGAATCATATTATAGGCAACTAATCAATCAGGTAAATAAATGTATTACCTTAGTGAAATCACTTTCGAAAAAAGCAATAATTGTTGTTAAATCTATTTTCATATGCCTTATTTATAACATACCAAGCTTAAATCCCTTTTGCCAGAGAATGGTTGGTATCTATTTTCATCTGTAGTTGTACGTTTTTTGATGCTAATGCATCATATGCTTAGGTCTGGAGATCAAGTACTTCCATGGTGCCGCCAGGCTTATGACACAATTAATCTGTTATTTACACTGTTTCATTTGTGGAGATATTTATGGCAAAAAGAACATTGAAATAAGAATATTTTGGGAGCTATTACTCAATGTAATATTTCATTTATGTAGCCGCTTAACTCTCTACCAAATGACAATATTTTATAAGAGCCCAAATCAAAAGCCCTTGCAGACTGGAAAAATAAAATATGGTTCAGATGATGGGGTTTATCATTGTAGGGGCCAAAAATGGGATAAGGAGAAAATGCTGTTTACTAGCATTTTCTCCTTTTTCCACAGTGTTTTCAAAAGCCTTCTTACCAAGGGTTGTTAAAACACAGGATTGTTTGTAAAAGAGTTAAGCCATGATAGTTTTTGCTTAAACTTAGTCTGTGCTGATGGAATTGCAATCTGGACCACAGATTATTTGCTAAGGTTGTTTGTGTCATGTAGATCTAAGATGCACTGCATGCACATTTAAATTACCCGTAAAGTTCTCAATGAACTTCATGTACTGAAAGCTCCTTCCAATTTGATATCAATTACAGTACATATGGAATCAAATTCCACAAGAAAATTTCAACACCTGATAAAAGGCATACTTGTGTTTGCATTGCATACTTGTGCATTGATGCTTCACGTTTTTTTTTTTTTATTCTCATGACAGCGCTGTCTCATTGGTCAACATTTTTGAGCTGATCCAAAGCAGAGAGCTCTGGGAGACTTCTGGGTGGTTTCTGGGAATCAGAATAGAAGAAAATGGTTGACTGTCATATGGTGCCTTGTAAATGAAATTAACTTTTAGACCTCTACGGTATAATCCTGTGTGTAAACAACCTTGAAGGAAAAACCTTTTGAAAACATTGTGGAAAAAGAACAAGTGCTGATAGGTAGCATTTTCTCCTTATTATTTTATGCATGATTTACATGTAAACAGAGGGACAAAGATACTGTAATACATACAAAAATTGTTGATTATGTCCCAGTTGACACATTGTCAAAACTTTCCTTTTGCAGACACCAAGATACAACTACATGAGAGCCAAGCTAAATGTTTCAATTGTCTAGGCACATTATCACTCATAGTATTGGGGGGAAAAACCCCCAAATATTAGGAATCTACGGGTAGAAAAAATGATACATTAGCAGGAAATGTAAAATCCAAGATGGAGCAGTATTTTAGGGACGTATGACTAATTTTTCTAACGGACAGATTTTTTTTTAAACTTTGCACATACAAAGCTCATCATGTCTCTGGGAGATTACAGTAAAAAAAGATGTGGGTCACTGTGCTCGTTTCTGAGAAATTCGCCTTTGAAAACGGTATATACAGTTCCAAAATTCAGCTTATATTGGATTTGACGCGCCTTTCTTTAACAGTCAGTTAAACAGGAAAATTACAGGAAAAACATACAAATATACATCATTTTAGTGAAAACTCATATATTTTTGCACAAAAAATATATAAAAGCCTGGTATTGAGCATGGTTAATGTACAAATATGCATGTTGTATATAGACCATTGAGTTAAAAAGGGAGATAATTTGATCGAATAAAGGGTTAATCTTAAAAAAATACGTACTTTCTAACAGACAGATTTTTCTTAAACTTTTTTACACTTTTAATACTTATAAATTTAAACAATAGGAAAAAATAAAAATGGCACCTATCCGTGCTTGTTTCGTCAGAAAACAAGGTTGAAGGTCACTGTGGAAGTTATTTTTTCGAGGAAAAAAATAGGATAAAAGCTCAGCAGACATGGTGGGAAAAGGAGAAATTGCTCAATAGGAGCGATTTTTTCCTTTTCCAACAATAATTTTTAACGTGGAAACAGCTATACTTCCACAGCTTTAAATTTCCTGCCTTTGTTTCCTTGTTTGGTGTGTTACGCCGTGTCGGCAGCATTTTAATTATTTCACGGTGATAGTTCAAAGATCCATTTTCTTCTCTTCACCAATACTACCCGAAGAAAATGCTACTTGATTCAGTGTACCAATAGTATTACCATTATGTGCAAAAAATACATAGGTGCACTTTTGATTCAATATCCACGACAAAAAATACATGCACAGTAGGATGCGCGCGAACATTTGTCATATACGTCGTTAAATGCTAATTGACTTGGTATAATACTATTAGCAAAAGCAACAATAAGACTTTTCCAAGAGGAAGCAAAGAGTAAAATTCCTTTGTTATTCTGTATAGAATAATCTTTTTCTATGAATACGACAGTTTACACTTTATTTTTGTGCACTGCTCTAAAGCACCCAGTGGCTTGTAACAGATTTATTGGAATGCCATTAGATCTACCTTTACCACTGTAATATGATAGAAAGACAGCAAAAATTATTTACACCTTCATCAGTTCATTTTTTTTCTGTTTTATTTTCTCAATTTATATGATTGTGAGCTGTTTTCAGTCTTTACCAAAGAATCCCAAGTTTAAATGACCCTGAGGCTTTTAAAAACATTGTTGAAAAGGAAAAAAATGCTGGTAATCAGCATTTTCTCCTTTCTCCACAGTGTTTTCTACCCCTTCCATGACAAATCCTATCAAATGCTTTCAATTTAGACCGGTCCAAAATTTTGTCATATAGTAAAGAATTAAGCTTTAAAAAGTTGTAAACTGCCTATTAATGGTGAGATAAGGCCTAACTATACTCCGTGTGTGTGTCAGGTTCAGCAGTAACATGGAGTATAAAGTGCATCAAACCTCCCAAGTGCCTGTGAGATATGCAGCAGACGTAATTTAATGATAATACTAACTACACTTGTGATTGTAAAAGATGGTGAAAGGTCTTATATCATTGATAAAATAGATTTATTCATACAAAAACCTGCAGTTATAAACACCTTTTTCCCACTAAATTTTTATGAGAATAGCAACCATGGGTGCCATTAATACTGCACAATCTGGCTGTGCAAATCGTTCATGCAATAAATCAGCGCATTTTATTTTCCTTAACCAAATCTGCCAGTGTCTCCAAGGACTTTAACTCTTTACAACATGACAAAATTTTTGACTTGTCCAAATTCACAGCCTGTGTAGGTGATAAAATAAATATGACTCGAAAATTAAAAAATTGTTTTTGGAAGAGAAGACAACATTTTGGGAAAAGGAGGAAATGTTGGTGTCCTTTTCCAACAATTATTTCAAGTCTTCTTCCTTGTATTGGTCAGAGCATAGGTTTTCTTGGTAAAGGATTTGAAAAGGGCCCTACCACATAGTGCTACCAGTAATAGTCATTAGAACTTTTTTAACTCATGCAAAATTATTATAGAGTAAACCGAGATCAGCCTCTCAGTCACTCTGTCTGTGGATAATGCACTGGGGTATTCTTTAGACATGTTTATCCATAGTGCATGCTTCAAAGTTCTATTTAGCATCATAAACTCTTCCAAGAGTTTTATAACTTTGTAGAGCTATTACCTAAAAACTGTAAAAGTGCAAGGTGCAGTTTTTTAGGTATATGCTTTTGGTTCTGGAAGAATTATCTTTCTTTGAACTTAGACATTTTTGTGTGCAATGGATATTAGCTTTGATCATCTTTCTTCAGTCAGAGGTTTTTGTAGTTGCTCATTATGAGAAATTTCTCCATTCATGGCACTGTTTTCAAAACATGTCTACCCCAAAATGTATCTACATGAGGGGAAATGTATAATGGCTTGATCTCTAAGACTGTAAGGTTAATGCTTTGATGATTTTCACTGCAGGAGTGTGCGCCTTTCACAACTGTAGTTGCCTTTGCATAGGAGATGAATGCAAGAGTGCAGAAAACATCAAACTGGCAATTCCATGGGCCTTTTTTTCTTGACTAAACATGTCTTTTAGGGTTTATCATAATGATTAACTCTTTTCCAAACCATAAAGTTTTAGACTTGCCAAAACTGAAAGCAATTGCAAGCAACAATATAAATGTAGCTGAAATGATGGTAGTTGTCTGTTAAACTGTAGAAAACCTTGTGGGAAAAGGAGAAAATGCTTGAAACCAGCATTTTCTCCTTTTCCCACAAGGTTTTCAAAAGGCTACTTCCGCAGGGTCCTTAAAATCCAAGATTATTTGGAAAAGAATGTCTCAAAGTTATGTCTGAAAGTCACAATATTTTTCCTCTTTTATTTACAGGATATTCCTCCCCCAGGGGCCTATGACGTCCAGAAATCCTATGACCACTCCCAGGTTCATGTAGAGAAAGCCAAGCCTAGGACAGATGTGGCAAGCAGGAAACATGGCTCCTTTTTGTCTGCCGCATCTAGATTTGCACCGCCAAGAGATGTTGTGGTCAGTAAGGCTGACCTTGATAATCCAGGTAAGTGGCTTGATTGAACAGTAACTGACAATTGTAGCATTTGAAAGCTGATTTAAAAGCTGTTCACAAACGACAATTGAAAGTATTAATGACAAAGTAAAATTTTCTAAAACAAAAGGATTTGTCTTTAAAATGCAAGAAAAAATTGTGGGAAAAGAGAAAGTGATGGTTACCAGTATTTTCTTATTTTCCTTCAATGTTTTTGGAAGTTTTTTTCCGTAGGGAATTTTAAACTTGGGATTGCTAACTTTGGTTAAGAGTTAATGTTGTTGTTGGTAACTATCATTTCACCTTTTCCCACAATATTTCTACCCCATCAGTGAACTACAGCCTGTTTGTACCAATTTTGAATTTGTCATCTATAGGTATTTTCAGTTTGGAAGAGTCAATGATATGTTATTAGGGAAAGGGTTAATCTTTCACCAATCAATCCTGTGTTTAACTCTTTACCAAAAGACAAATTTTGGAATGGGGGGGGCATTCTTCAGTTATTTCCCTTGATTCCTTTCCAGTACTACATTTGTCCTGTTGAGGGAGTTACTTGAGTTTTAGTCCCCTACCGGCGAAGCCGAAGGGGACTTTAGGTTTGCACTCTGTCCGTCCGTCTGTCTGTCTGTCCGTCAGTCCGCACGCAAATCAGTTTTCCAGACTTTTCTTCTAAACCCTGGCAGATATTGAGCTGATTTTTGGTGTGAAAGTCAACCACCATGAGTTACAGATCAAGTTCGAGTTTCGTTATGGTCCACTGATTTTTAAGGAAATTATGGGCCTTTGACTTAGAAATGTTCACCAAAAAAACAGTTTTCCGGCTTTTTTTTCTAAACACTGGTAGGTAGTGAGCAGACTTTTGGTGTGCAAGTCAACCACCATGAGTTACAGATCAAGTTCGAGTTTCATTCCGTTCCACTGATTTTTGACGAAATTACGGGCCTTGGACATAGAAATTTTCACTGAAAAAACAGCTGCACGCAAATCAGTTTTCCGGAATTTTCTTCTAAAACCTGGTAGATGTTGAGCTGATTTTTGGTGTGTAAGTCAAACACCATGAGTTACAGATCAAGTTCGAGTTTCGTTACAGTCCACTGATTTTTAATGAAATTACGGGCCTTGGACTTAGAAAATTTCACCAAAAAAACAGTTTTCCGGACTTTTATTCTAAACGCTGGTAGATATTGAGCTGATTTTTGGTGTGCAAGTCAACCACCATGAGTTACAGATCAAGTTCGAGTTTTGTTCCGGTCCACTGATTTTTTTACGAAATTACGGGCCTTGGACTTAGAAAGTTTCACCGAAAAAACAGTTTTCCGGACTTTTTTTCTAAACACTGGTAGATATCGAGCTAATTTTTGGTGTGCAAGTCAACCACCATGAGTTACAGGTCAAGTTTGAGTTTTGTTTTAGTCCACTGATTTTTGACGAAATTACGAGCCTTGGACTTAGAAAATTTCACCGAAAAAACAGTTTTCAGGACTTTTTTCTAAACGCTGGCAGATATTGGGCTGATTTTCATTGTGTGTAAGTCAACCAATATGAGTTATAGATCAATTTGGGGTTTCCATCCGGTCCACTGATTTTTGACAAAATTACGGGCCTTGGACATAGAAATTTTCACCAAAAAAACAGTTTTCCAGACTTTTTTCTAAACGCTGGC
The DNA here is from genome assembly GCA_946811185.2 of Hippopus hippopus. Classification (NCBI taxonomy): domain Eukaryota; kingdom Metazoa; phylum Mollusca; class Bivalvia; order Cardiida; family Cardiidae; genus Hippopus; species Hippopus hippopus. Next base: position 15,146,314 of record OX328096.1, read on the forward strand.
AGATATTGAGCTGATTTTCAGTGTGTAAGTCAACCACCATGAGTTACAGATCAAGTTCGAGTTTTGTTACGGTCCACTGATTTTTGACAAAATTACAGGCCTTTGACTTAGAAAATTTCACTGAAAAAACTGTTTTCCCGACTTTTTTACTTACAATGCTCATGTTTGGTATGTAGGTACCTGTCATTGAAACCGATCCTCTGTGGGTTATGTGTCTAAGGTCAAGGTAAAAAATTTTAACCCTTATCATGAAAACTTAATCTCAAAACTTTTCATAGTCATTTCTCTGTATATTTAAAGTACTTAAGTTACAACACTTATACATGGTAAGCTGGTACCTCTCATTGGTGTACACCTGCAGATGATAAGATCAAGGTCATCTCACAAGGTAAATGTCATATTTCTGAAAAGTTGCTTTTACAGGGGCATTTGTGTTTCACAAACACATCTTGTCTTAGTAAAACTTCTTCAATGAACTTACTTTAACAAGGAAAATGCTTATATATCTGGCTTTCATTAAAGCATTGCATACAAAGACAGACACGATGCTTATAATACTGAAAAGGGGTCAAATATGTTCTTTCTCCTCCACAGAGTTTCACAAACTATACCTGCCAGCAATATATACGGCCGGTAGGGGATTCGGTATTGCCATGCAATACTATCAGAATGCTTGTTATCCTTGATTTTCTTGCACCATACAAATATTTTCTCGAGAGAATACATTAACTAAATCTGGTTAGACTGTTTTAGAATTCGACTTATACACATTTCCCTGATGATTTTTTTTGAGAACAGAACTTGCTTTGAAATTAAGTGGGGACCTTACATATAATTATGAATCAAATTATATTTATCACAACATCACTGAGGGAATCAAGGATAAAAACAAAGGAATACAGGTAAGGGACCAATCTGTTATTTGGTTATCTTCAGTATTTATCTGGCAAGGGAGATAATTTGACTTACAGAAATGGCCCCCATTGTCCAACCAGAAAGCACTTGCATATGACAAATTTGATACGGCAAAAAAAAAACCCGATGATTTCTTTTTTGAAATGGTGGTAAAAATTGCCGGAAAAGGAGAAAATGTTGGTTACCAGCATTTTCTCCTTATCCTACTTTGTTTTCAGAAGCTGTATACTGTAGGATCATTTAAACTTGAGATTTTGTGGTGAAGGGTTAAATGAGCCTGAGACTGAGTATCTAAGTAATAGGAATGAGCTGCATTGTGTTATCTGATATCTTACTAATAATAGCCAGTTAGTGGCTGTGAAACATTCTGCTCAATAAGGATATTACAAGTCATGTTGTCATAAAGTGCTATCATCTCTTGCTTAGCCAGACACCAATTTCAGTGGGGATCAGACAGGTCATGGTGATTTTCAGAAATGTTTGACATTTTTTCTGTGTAATAGGAATATTTCCTGACCAGATACCCTCTTGTGGATTCATTTGTTAGCATCTAATAGATCTTATTACCTCAGGCCTATAAGTAATTTTCAGTTACTATTATAGCAGGACTGTTTGGTAAATAAAGGTGTCTGTTAATAAAGTGGTCTCTAAAAGGAGGTATATAAATGTTTTAAACATTTGCCTTCGAGCAAAGGAAATGGTTGAATGGCACTTCCTGTATGCAGAAAAATGTTGCTTGTTTTTATGTGTGTCAAAGTTTACCAGGTACATTGAATGACAGCTAGAAAATGCCGATGGCTCAGTGGTTAGCATATCTCACTCATGACTTGGTGGATATGGGTTCTACACCTTGAGAAAAGCAGTCAGTGGCTTGGAGAGAAATTTGTGTCAGTACCTGTTTGAGAAAACCAGGAAACACATACATAGGTGCATTGGCCACCATGATATGAACTAAGCTGTTAAATTCTAAACAAAACAAACAAATAATGGAAAATGACAAAATAGATTTTACACAATCTTAGTATTATATTAAAATCATTGCATACAGCAAACAATCTTTGGATCTTGCAGAAAGTTACTTGTAAATGAGTCATACTCTGACAAAAGGATGTTTGATGCATCTCTGTGTGCATTATATCAACAAGTCATTACACAATCATGGATCCATAAAATCCATTTTGTCTAACAAGCAGCTGAATTCTGAGGTAGAATCGTTCTTTGACATGAAGAAAATTGACCAATAGCAAAGAATATTGACCTAGGTAAACCTAAGCTTGGACCAATACTTTTTGCAAATGCAGTAAACCCCCTTCTCACAGAGCCTGGCTCAGATATTTGCTAGCAAGAGTAAGAAATAAGTAGTTGCATAAACATGCTAAGGGCAAAGAGAAGCAGAAATTTGACATTCAAATATATCAATGGCAATCACGTCAGATGTGTTTAAAGCAAGGGTTTTTGCACTTCCAGTAATATGCAGGAAGCTAATGAAACTCAATCTGTAAGAATGCCTGATAACAAAATGAGAATTCTTTGAAACTGTGCACTTCTGTATTTATCAATATGAATAAACAGGTCTATTCTTGGCCCACACTTTTTCTTTTCGTGACTGGCATTACTCTTTGTCTAACAAGCTAAGTTTTGGGCTTGTCCATAGGGAAAGCACCCCAAAGAGGACAAAATGAAATATTGCACAAATGACATGTTTATCTTCAGAAGGTTAGGAAACATTATAGGAAATGGATAAAATGCTAGCTATATACAAGCATTTTCTCTTTTCCTACAATGTTTTCAAAAACCTCCTTCTTTAGGGTCGTAAAAACACATGATTATTCGGTAAAGGTTTAAATTTCTCCAATCTCTGTAGCTGACAAGTACTTCTAGATGGTCGTTATAATTATGTTCAAATAATAAATGTAAAAGTCATCTAAAAGACTTTGTACTATTTTGTATATTTTTTTTTTACCTCTTGATATTCAGATTTTATATCCATAGCCTCTTGATCTGCAATGTTTTTAATTTCTGTTGTGCACCCATAGATTAATCTACAATCTAAAGTGCAATTTCACTACGCACTTGCGCATCACTCATGTAAGTCTGTGAAGCAATGGCAATGATTAATTCAGCATTGACAAAAAAGAATAACTCTATCCTATCAGAACTGTCCAATTTATATTGAAGATGACGAACGATCTTGTTTTTTTGCTTATACAGATAGGCTTTATGTTTTTTATGTAATTATATAAGACTACAGGAATACAGAGAAACATCTGAAGAGAATGCTGCAAAACAGGAAGTCTTTGTCAGGCAGTCTTAGGAGCTTCACTCTATACCAGACGATGAAATTTCAGACAGGGTCCAAATTGAAAACATTTGCAGACAACAAATTCAATATTGCTCTATTGATTGAATTTGTCTTTGAAAGAGTGGAAAACATTATGGGAAAAGGAGGAAATGCTAAATACTAGCATTTCCTCCTTTTCCCACAATATTTACCAAAAGTGTAATCCTTTAGTGTTGTTCAAACAAAGGATTGTTTGGTAAAAAGGTAAGCTTAGTCTAAATAAATTGCCTAGCAAATGAAATTGACATTTTGGTTTGGTAAAAAAGAAATAGACATTACATTATCAAACCTGTTTTTTTGTCACATTAATGCATAAGAGATCAAGATTATTTTAAACCTTTACCATAAAACAAAATGTTAGACTGGTCCATAATGAAAGCCTTTGCAGACAACAAAATAAATGAGATTCACAAGTTGAAGTTTGTTCTGAGAACGGTAGAAAACATTGCAGGAAAAGAAGAAAATGCTGGTTTCCAGCATTTTTTTCTTTTCCCACATTATGCTTTCATCAAAAGCATTCTATCTCGGGGTTGTTAAAAATTGGGATTGTATAGTGAAGGGTTAGCTGGCACATGATGTTCTTTGGTTGAATCTTAAACATATATACTTATGTTGTAGCTAAAAGAGAAACTATACATTTTGAACTACATGTGATTAATGATTGATTATATGGCGTTTAACGCCGTTTTCAGCATTATTTCAGTTATGTTGCAGCGGCCAGTGCACCTCTATCCATGCTTTCCTGGAGTATCTTTTACCACTACTCCGCACAATTTTCCTTCCAAGCCACTGGCTGCTTTCCCACATAACCATCGTCGAAACAATGGTCAGTGGTGGGAGAGGAATGAATCCTGTCGCAGTGACTATCATCAATCCTCAGAAAGAAATTGGCCGAGCCAGGGATCGAACCCACGACCCCCTGTTCTCAAGTCCTGCATGCTACCTACTGAGCTACCAGGGCTTGGCTTGAACTACATGTGAGGCAAACTCTTGATTTTATTTTTAAAAAAAAGTTTTTTTTTAACCTTTTACCATACAACAAAATTTTCAATTTGTCCAAATTCAAAGCATTTGCAGACAACAATTTAAATGCTGTTCAACTGATATAATTTGTTCTTGTTGGGGTTAGAAACATAGTGGGAAAAGGAGAAAATGCTGGTTACCAGCATTTTCTCCTGTTCCCACAATGTTTTCAAAAGGCTTCTTAGGGTCGTCAAAACTTGGGACTGTGTGGTAAAGGGTTTATGCCGTTGATATGCTGGAATGATGTAAAAGCAGAGAGCATTTAAATCTTTAACGCAGATTTATACGATAATTCCATGGTGGTCTGTTAAAGTCCAAAATTGCCTTCTTGTTACAGAATTAAAATTCCGCTGCAGGTACCACAGCACTGAATTATTTAGGAAGATGGTACTTAAGAGCAAATCCATGAGTTTCTGGAAATTAAGAGATATTGTTCATAGTTTTTAGGGGAAATAAACAAGGGACATCTGGTTTTCAAAAAAAAAAGTAAATCAAATTACTGGTTCACATTGCCAATGTTGAAGGAAGGTTGCGTATCTCATAACCCAATGAAAATTTTTGCTGCTGTACCAGACAAACAATCAATTACAGGGTACTTACCTTAGGTGACATTCAGCCAAGCTTGGACCTTAACCGTGTACCGAATTATAAAATTCTACACTTGTCCAAATTGAAAGCATTTGCAGACAACAAACTTTGAATGCCTGAAATGATAGTAATTGTCTATGAAAGAGTAGAAAACCTTAAGGGAAAAGGAGAAAATGCTGGTTACCAGCATTTTCTCCTTTTTCTATAAGGTTTTCAACTGGCTATTTTCTCAGCATTGATAAAACTTGTTAAATTATATTGTGTGTTAATTAGTTAACCATTTACTTTGCAATCTTGTGTTTTTGCAACCCTCAAAAAGGAAGGCTTCTGAAAAGATTGTGAGAAAAGGAGGTAATGCTGGGTGCAAGCATTTTCTCATTTTCCCACAATGTTTTAAAACCTATCAAAGACTAATTCAGTCACTTGAGACACATCTAAATTGTTGTCTGCTAATGGTTTCAATTTGGACAGGTTCACAATTCTGTCATTTGGTGGAGGGTTGTTTCAAAGTTTGTGGAGATCAACAGGAGATGCATCTTTGAAAGTCTGATCTGGAATCTTCAAAGTCCAATTTTTTACCTCGGCTGTTTTCCTGTTGTCTGCGTCTATGTTGTCGTATTTGTGCAAAACCTTTGACATTTTGCAATTTCTCTGTAATCACTGAAGATAGTTACTCTAAACTTGGATGAGTCAACTATCAAAAGGAGAATCCATACAACAAGGGCAGGTAACCATCATAGTATTTTTGGCACTGTTGTGCCCCTTTTTTGACTTAAAACTTTTACAGAAAATCAAGCACCTGCAGCTGAGCGTTGGCACCACATGCTGTCCTCTTGTTTTTGATAAAGATTCTGGACAAAGTTAAGACTTGACATTGGAAGCTTAGGGGCTTTTCCACTGTGTGTCTTTCAACTACTGAATAGTCTCTCTGTTTAGTCCTTTGAGTACAAAGCACAACATTAATTGTTTTTAAGGTCATTTTAGATTTAAGATCAGACTGCATGGGATGTGGGGTAATATTATTATGGCTTTACTTTGGCCAGAATATTGTGCAAAATATCAGTGAAGCTTCTAGTCTGCATTCCCTCCATCTGGTGCAGTTGCATTCAGAATCACACAACACTGTTTGCAGACACCCCATATGTTGTCTTTGTCGGTAAGAAATGAACAAATTATAGCTGTTATTATTAAAATTTAGACAAGAATAGCCTATTACCCCCTTGTTTTTAACGAACTTACATGTAAGAAGGAAACTGGCAAGCCAGCCATACATTAAGTACTTTTTGCTTCATGGGAATCAAATTAAAAACACATCAATTTTGGGCTAAATAGCAGAGTGAATGTCTGAATGGATATATCTCTTTTTGCACAGACATTGTTAGCAGTTTGCCCTTCAGTTAAGTTATGTTCGTAAAATTCTGAATTGGGATATAAGGAAAAAAAAAACTCAAAGTCTATTCAGGTCATAGGTTGGAGGCTTTTGATGGTACCCTTATCAGAAAAAAAGGCTATTTTGAGTATGAGAGTTGATTTTTTTCCTACTTGAAAGAGGTAGTCCCAAAAAATAGCACAAATTCTGATATCATCAGGAAAAGCCCCATAAAAATGTCAAATGATACTAATTGAGTTGTCCATGTTCGTTGATATGTTGTGTAATCTCTAACATCTATCGGGGAAAAATGCAATGCTGTTATTTTTTATGGGGGTTATTTCTAGACTGCATCAAGTCAAAATTGAAACATTCAGATTTAAAATTTTGGAGAATGGCACTCAAAATCTATCAGTATACCATTGGCTCAAAGCAACACAAACAAGTCATTTTGATTCTCGTAAGACAGAACCGGCTTTTTTTTTTTTTCTTGCAATACAGCGATTTTCTGGAAAACAAATGGTTTTCATTGTATGAAATTTAATAACAACACAATGTGGCTTCATACTTCCTAACTTTTTACCAAACAATCCAATATCTTTACAAAATTGAGAAGGGCATTCTAAGGCCTTTGGTAACTTTATCGACAAAAGAGAAACTGCTTGAAACCAGCATTTTCTCCTCCATTGATGATTTCTATCCTGTCAAAGACCAATCTTTGAAAGTCAAGAACTTTGTTGTCAGATAAAAAGAAAATACCTTTATTGCTAGAAAGAGGACAGTGTCATACTGAAATGACTCCACCCTTTGCCAAATTTGCTGTCTATTTCTTGCGTATAATACTGGCGTCTTCCCAGAGAAACGTGAGAAATTATATTTTTCAGCAAAGCAGTTTGAATAAAGTGGACAAAAACCAATTGTAGAATGGCAGTAATTTTTTTGATGTTATTTGTAATTAAATTACAGTTCTTCTAATACAATTATACCCCTGGTTTGGCACCAGATTTTTTCTCAGATTTATATGTAAATTTGTTTGGCAGAGACAATCTCTAATATTATGTTGGTTCCAAACAGTATGAAGCATTTTATATGAGCCATGCTCTGGCAAAAGTGGGCTTAATTCATCTCTGTGATCCATGATACCGAGCTAGTAATCACATAATTATGGATCCATAATAGCCAATTTTTTAAATAACTGACTAAATATTAGGTAGAGTCTGGTCCTTGGATATAAAGAAAATTGACCAATAGCGAAAAGTTTCGGCCCAGGTCAGCCTGCGTGGACTGCGCAGGCTGACCTGGGTCAATACTTTTCGCAGATGCTTTAAGCCCCCTTTACACAGAGCATGGCTCCTATAATGGTCATAACTACTTGTCTGGATTGGATGCCAAATGTTCTTTGTCATTATTATACTATTTACTGAATATCATCCTTGTTTCCCCTTGTTGCCAATGTTGAACCTACTTCAAACGTACTTTAACCTAGTTGACCGTAGTAACACTATGGTAGACGACATTTGAAATGAACTACGGACAACTACGTGAATGACCATAAATGTGACCACAGCTTAAATAAAACACTGAAGTAATGTCATAGTTCAGTTGTTGTACAAGCCTGAGTTGTTGTCATCATAAACTTTTTTTCCATTATGTGATTTCTCTGTCATTATTTTAGGTTTTTGCTTTAACTCTTTACCAAACGACAAAATTTTAGACTTGCCAAATTGAAAGCAATTTTGCAGATGACAAAATAAATGTGACTCATGTTACGGGAGACCACTCCTTCATGCATGGCTTCGTCCCGATTTAAATACAATACCTGACAACTGCGTTAGGGAGAAATCTCTTTAGCTCAGTGGTAATGGTATTGGCCTTTCGTCCGGGCGTTCTAGGTTCGAATCCTGCCCGGTCCCTTTATTTCTGCCATGCATTTGTTCTTTTTTTTTTCTTTGTTACGGACTTTGTTCGTAAGATGGGGGCTCGTCCGGGATTTGCCATTGAGCCATTAATCTCATTTTTTGTCCAAAAACGGACATTTGTTGTCTAAATAATAGACTTACTGCCTAATAAGGCTTTGAGTCATCAATAAATGATGACTTTAAGAGGGGGTGTGTTACGGGAGACCACTCCTTCATGCATGGCTTCGTCCCGATTTAAATACAATACCTGACAACTGCGTTAGGGAGATGTCTCTTTAGCTCAGTGGTTATGGTATTGGCCTTTGTCCGGGCGTTCTAGGGTTCGAATCCTGCCCGGTCCCTATATTTCTGCCATGCATTTATTCATTTGTTTCTTTGTTACGGACTTTGTTCGTGAGACTCAAAAATTGAAACATGACTTTAGAAGAGTAGAAAACATTGTGGGAAAAGGAGAAAATGCTGTTACCAGCATTTTCTCCTTTTCCCACAATGTTTTCAGAAGGCTTCTTCCTCTGGGTCGTAAAAACCAGGGATTGTTTGGTAAAGGGCTTAAAACTCGGGCCAGTTATTACCTTTCAAAAGGGGATCCACACCAGAATGTGCAGTCTGATTGTGGATTTAAACTGTCTGCTACTTGATACTAACCTGTGACCAGAAACATACTCGTCATTGATTTCACCTGTCTATTACTTATCTATTCTTAAACCAAGATATGATAGTTCAGATTAGTTCAAGCAGCAATTAACTCATTACCACACAATCCTGACTTTTAACGACTTCGAGAAAAGAAGGCATTTGAAAACACTGTGGGAAAAGAAGAAGATAATGGTAACTAGCCTTTCCTCCTTTCCCACAAATTTTTCTACCCTTCCCCCCAAAAAAATTTCAATTTTTCAGTCACATTAATTTTGTCATCTGCAAATGCTTTCAAGTTGGACCAGTCTTATATTTTGTCGTTTGGTAAAGAGTTAAAGTACAACATTTGGCAGGAGCTAGGTAGCACAGTCAATATTGTACAGGACTTGAAACCTTTGTCCATATTCACCAACCATTCTTAAGAATGTTTTTAGCCTTATTCTCCAGATTTTTTTAATGTGAAAGTAAAACAACTTCTGTCTGGCTAAAACATTTGAGTCATGCTTTGTAAAAAGGAGGCTTAATGCATCTGTGAAAAGTATCGACCCAGGTCAGCCTGCGCAGTCTGCGCAGGCTGACCTGGGCCAAAACTTTTTGCAGTCTGTCAATTATCTGTATGTCAAAGGATCAGTCTACCTTATGATTTTGTTGCTTGTTAAACAAAATGGATTTTATAGATCCATGATCATCTGATGTCTTGCTTGGAATCCTGCATCATGGAGATGCATAAGGCCCCATTTTGCCAGATCATGGCTCATTTGGTTTAGCCGATCAGAAGTTGTGTTACTTTCACATTTGCAACATCTTGGAGAATAATACAAAGAATATTCTGAAAAATGCTTGTTGAATACTGACCCTGGGGATCTGACTCTGGTTAGAATCCCCAGCACAACCAATTTCTTTCCAAGGATTAATGATACTCATTGCAATAGGGTTCATTTGTCTCTCAGCACTGAGCATTGTTTTGATTTTGATTGATGAAAGCAGCCAGTGACTTGGGAAGAATATTGTGCAAATGACTGTTTAAAAAAACATCAGGGAAGCATGGCTAGGTGCACTGGCTACCGCCATGGGACTCAAATAATGTTGAGAATGGCTTTGAAACACCATAAAAACAAACAACATTTTGGATTATGTGATAAATTGGTAAAGTCTGTTCCTTTTCATCTCTTCCTCTCTGAAGTTGAAAAAGTTTTGTTTTAATGTCTACAATTTGTGCAAAAAAGATACTTTGGGTTTTTTTTACCTGCATGGCAGATGCACATATCTCAAGATAATGTGGCCTGACAACAGAACAACATTCCCACTTTGAAGTAACGACTAAATAATAAGCCTGTCACTAATTATCCAGAATTATCAAATTTGCAAAACACAGCCAAATAGCATTAAAATAGGTTTTCTTTCTGAGAAAAATATTACCTAGTCATCAATGTGCTCTAAAATGCTTTTTTTTTAACCCTTTATATACTACACAAGTTATGTACACTAAGCACTGCCCAGTATTCACTGATAGGCTGATCGTCAGGTAGAATACTAGCCTCAAAATGGCTCCCAATAGGCTGCCAAAGTAAAAGTGATATAGCTTCACATTACACTGTTTTTCAAAGCTTTTTGATAATTTGACAAAGTAACTAAAGTTTAGTACTTACAGACTTTTATTCTTTTTTTACTCCAAAGGTGTTTCCAGTCGACAAAGCAATGATTATGTACAAATATTATGTACAAAATTTCTTCTGACATAGAGATCCATAGGTAGATTCTGTTTTTCACTATAGACACTCTGTAGCATAGATCTATTTTAAAGTATAATTATTCCTGACACACATTCAATATTGTTTTTATTATTTTTTCATGCAAGGGGAATTTAGGTATCTGCATGAAAAATTAAATAACTCTACCACAAACGCATGTATATCTGCCAGAGTTATTGGGTGCTAAATATGGTCAGCCTTTTCAGAGTTCATTCTCACAGCACAATTGTTGGTCTCTGGGACATTATATTGCATCAAATGATCTTTAAAGGATTGCAGAAAAAAGTTGTCATTTATTCTTTTGTTCTCTGCTGTTCCGAGTTTAAAAGCTTTGCATAAACAGTCACCAGAAAAGAATTACTTTCGCTTTGGACCTCCGAAGGTTGAACTCGACACGGCCGCGTCGATCTCATTCTCCGACTCAGCATTGTCTGATTTCTTTTGTCAAAACTGGGCTAATACTAATATCAAAGCAATATTTAGTTATTCAATCATATTATCCACCGATAGAAAGTCAATCTCTGTGCAAAAACACCTCGAATTTGCTGTAACTCAATTGTCGTAACTCGCCATTGTTTTCGAAATTCTTTGAACACATGCCGTGTAATAAAGGTCGGAAAATACCTCGCATTCTTCTGATTTGAGCTAAAAATAGCTTTACACACCACAGAAATGAAAAACATTATCTGATTGGATAATGATTTCAGATTTATTGCATTTTGGGTAGGTTTAAACCAATCGGCCTCTTTTTAATATCGGTCTTCTAGAACCGACCAAAATCGTCACTGGGATTTCCTAGAGTGGAAAACACAACGCGGCATATCGTCACTCGGATTACAACGCGTATTCTCTGCACTGGGATTTCGGGGGTAGTTTTTTTCGACAACATCTGGCGTCTCTTGTATATAAAAGGTTAAACCGCGAGGATTCCAAAGAGTTTTTTAACTGTTGCTTTGCTTGTTGTGAGATATACTAAAATGTTGATATTGTGTTACTTGTATACACACAAAAAGTCCAAAACGGGTATCATCACCATTTTAGAAGAAGAAATTGACTAGGGGAGGTCTCTTCCTATCCTGTGACGTTGATCCCTACTGGGTGGAGAGAGTGTAACTGATAGATCGGATATTCTTCCCTTGTACATCGAGTGATGGTACTGTTGGGTGATTCAGGATCTGAACGTAAGAATTTGATAATTCAGTATTGTACATGTTCAGGGGTATGAGAAACTATGTTGAAATGGTTACGGCTACAGGACTGTCCTTTTTCGAATGTATGTCTCTCAGGTGTTCTTTGATTCTTATTTGAAATTCTCTCTCAGTTTCTCCGACATACTGTTTGCCACATTGTTCGCAAGTGTTACGGGAGACCACTCCTTCATGCATGGCTTCGTCCCGATTTGAATACAATACCTAACAACTGCGTTAGGGAGATATCTCTTTAGCTCGGTGGTTAAGGTATTGGTTTTTTAAACCTCGATAAACAAGGATATTTGCCTGTCATGGGTTCGAATCCCGCCAGAGGCGGTTTGTATTTCAGCTATGCATTTGTTGTGGACTTTCATGTTCATAAGGTGGGGGCTCGTCGGGGATTGGCCATTGAGCCATTAATCCCATTTATTGTCCAAAAACGGACATTTGTTGTCTAAATAATAGACTTACTGCCTAATAAGGCTTTGAAGTCATCAATAAATGATGACTTTAAGAGGGGGTGTGTTACGGGAGACCACTCCTTCATGCATGGCTTCGTGCCGATTTAAATACAATACCTAACAACTGCGTTAGGGAGATATCTCTTTAGCTCAGTGGTTAAGGTATTGGTCTTTTAAACCTCGATAAACGAGGATATTTGCCCGTCATGGGCTCGAATCCCGCCAGACGCAGTTTGTATTTCAGCTATGCATTTGTTGCGGACTTTCATGTTCGTAAGACAAGTCAAAAGGTAAATAACGCTTTTTGTTGTGCAGTGTCCACGTAATTTACATTTATATTTAAGTTTTGTATACGTGCTAGAGAATTGCTTGGATTTCGTCATGTTTTGGCAGAACTTGCAATTTGCAAGTGTGCAGTCTTCTACATAATTTGAGATAAGACTTGCCTGATGTTATGTTTGCTATGGTTGGTTAAACCTGAAATATGTCTGGCAGTGTCATGCTGATGATTGGCCAAAAATTTGATATAGTTTCTTCATAAACTTATTGTCTTGAATACGGAGCCTGATTTTAGGTTGTAAACCCCTGGGTATGTTGTCGCTGGATTTGCAAGCAAGGAAGTAATCCACTAATTGTTGTGACTTCACATATTTGTAAAGGATCTTTCTGGCTTCCTTATATAGTGGAAGTACAGAATCACTAAATTCTCCAGAACACGCTTCTTGCTGGGAGGGACCTCAGATTCCAGTTGTGAAAATCGGCGTTTTTTGCTGATTTGTACAATAATGCTGGTTGTACTTCAGCTGGAGGCTAAGGTCATACCGTTCTTCATCATCACCATTTTACTATGCTGTATCGATGAAAACCAATCTTAGTAACCCAGGGGCCATAGTTACACATCAATTATTTTTTTTTATAGCCTTTTAGTCTTATTCTCAAGAATTGTCTGAATTTCAAAGTATCAAAATTTCTGATTGGTTAAACCATAATCAGAAATTGTGTTACATACTAAATTTTCAAGTAAGGCATACAATGCAAATTAGACTATTAACATTCTGGTGATAACAAGCCCAGAACCAAATGTGCCCTTCATGGCATGCTATCTAATCTGTCTCTAAGTAATACCCAGTTTGTCATGTTTGTCTGAAACTGTGAGGTAAAAAACTGATTGAGTGTTGAAACTGCAATATCTCAGGCCTTTTTCAGACAGAAATACCCAGTTCATGTATTTGGCACTTGATTTAAGATTCAAGTATTCCATGGTTTGTTTATTTGAAGCCACCCCCTTCTCTTCAACACTCCCACAGTGGGATTACCTCAGGCCAATCTATCTATCAAGATGATATAAATCATGATTAAATGCAAAACAATCAAGATCAGTAGTAAAAATGATAGCTTGCTTTGTGGGAAGCTTTCCCATATTTGGATGATCTAAACATGTTGTCAGCATGTTCTGGTTTAATGTTTTCCTTTGAGTTCTGATCCTGCGAGTTTTTTATGCTTTTTTCTTTACATAATTGAAAAATGAGGGGTTGATTGGTAGCTCATATAGAGAGAGTACATCTACACTGACAGCTCTTTCTTTTGTAACAAAAACATGTTCGGGGAGCATCATCTGTCATGAATAGCTCTTGTTTTCAGTATGATCAAAGTGAGTTGTCACAGGAAAGCTTAAGATATGCGATAGATTTGTTTATGATGTTTAAGTTGCATGAAAAATGGATTAAGACCAAAGACTAGTATTATGCAGTAAAAACAGACCATAACAACTTTTTTTTTGCCATGATAATCACAGACAGTTTTTATAATGTTACAAGGCCCATTAGGAATAGATGCTCCATTACTACGATTCAATATGTATAATGCCTGTGATCATACTAAAAGCTTTTCTTTGCATGGTATCAAAATTTTGTCACTTTGTATTCCCTTTGACAAACCAATTATGTAATTTGCCGATTTCTCATGAGATGATTACAGTAATGGGGAGGCTTCATTTTCACATTTTATTCTGCTGATCCCTTAAGACTACTGATATCAGGTAGTTGTATGAAGCCTTACTTTTACAGATTGAGGATGGTTACTGGGGAGTCAAGAATGGCACTAGATATATCAAATTTTGACAGAGCAAAAAAAAAGAAAACTGTTTCAGTATTGTAGTTGGAGAAAGTACTTGTCACTAATTTCTTCAAACAAGTTTTTAGCTCTCTCTAAGAACACCAAATAAACCCAACATGGATTTTCAGTCGACTAATAAGACCCCTGTAAGTGCAATTTAGAGGTTGCTCAGTTATCCAGAATGTCTCAGCAAAGTGGACAGCAAAGATTTATGTAGCCTAAGCTCGTTATAAGCTGGCTGTAAAGGTAAGGAAAAATGTGAAAGGGGCTTTAACTCTTTACCACACAATCCCGACTTTTGACGACCCTGAGAAAGAAAGCTTTAGAAAACATTGTGGAAAAAGGAGAAAATGCTGGTAACCAGCATTTTCTCCTTTTCCCACAATGTTTTTTACCTTTCCAAAAGTGAACTTCTATTTTTGAGTCCCAATTATTTTGTTGTCTGCCAATGCTTTCATTTGAGGCGAGTCTGAAATTTGGTTACATATTCACCAACCATCCTTCAGGAGATTCTCTGTCTTATTCGCCAAGATTTTCAAAATTTGAAAGTAACACAACTTACGATTGGTTAAACAAAATGGTTTAGCCAATCAGAGGTTGTGTTACTTTCAAATTTAGAAAATTCTGGAAAATAAGACTGAGAATGTTCTTAAGAATGGTTGGTGAATATGGGCCCTTGGTTGTTTTGTAAAGTGTTAGGGGTTAATATTTAAAGAATAAGTCATTTATTATAATAAATCTGCATAAAAGAAGAGCATGATGTTTTGTATTTGGTATGGGTAGATAACTATCCTTGAAAGTAACAGTCTGTGGTGGCAATACAGTTATTAGTGCTGATCCTTAAATCTAGTGAATGCAAAGTAATGTCTTTGTTACTTTTGTCAGAATGATCTGTGAACCCTTTACCAAACTTACCACTTATAGGGACCTGAGGAAGTTTGTATGTATTGTGTTTGATGGCGTTTATAACATTATTTCAGTTATATCCCAGTGGTCAGTGCATGTACCCATACTTTCCCGGGGTTTCTTTTATCAGTACTTTACACAATATTCTTCCCAAGCCACTGGCTTTTTTCCAATATAACCATCATTGAAACAATGATCAGAGGTAAGAGAAGAATGAATCCTGTCAAAAAGACTATCATCCGGCTTCAGAAAGGAATTGGCTGAGCTGGGGATTTGGTCTTCATCTGCACTGTCTGCAAAAGCAAGTAAAATTACCATATTATGGCACCAAAGGGGGTGTAGAATGCTGTCATTGATGAGATATTTACCATTCCTTTTGCATCATGAAGACATTGCGTGAAAAGGAGAAACAAATTTCAATTTTTTGAGTCACACTTATTTTGTTATCTGCAAATACTTTCAATTGGACAAGTCTAAAATTTCATCCTTTGGTTGCTTACAAAGAGCTAATTCATAAAACAAGGCTTAGGACAGCAGGCTCTGAAAAGATTTTTGAATGTTTAGTAACTTAGTTCTTTTTCTTTGTTTTTAAAACTGCAGATTTATTCAAATAAAAAATCCCAGAAGATTTATATCATTATTTGCCAGATGCATCAGTCTACATTGATACCAAGTTATTTTGTTCTCCAGTTCAATTATCAGTTGGAAATTCCTTGAATTCACATTAATTTTCATGTAAAAGCAAAAAATAGATATATGGAAAACATTTTGAACTACTTGAGAATTTTGCCAGATAGCAAAATTCATGTGAGATTATCTTGTATCCAATAAATTTAATCTTGAAATTGACAAAATGGGGATTTTGTAGCATCAGTTTAAATTATCTTAATAGATGAGAATATTAGCCCACCCAAATTTTATGGCTAATTTTATGTAATGCAATAGTAATAGGTAATCAGAAAAAAAACTGGAAGGATTTTTTAGCAAATGAAATTCATAATGAGAACATGTATTTATCATCATATTTTAAGTATTCCAAGTTGTCTGTTACAATTTTTTTTTTAGGGAGGTTAATTAGTTGAGTGTAATTTGAGGGTACAAATTTTAAAGGCAAGGGCCACTCTGTAAGAGTTGTCATAACTCCTTGTTATCTGAAATGTTTTATGTAACACATCATTATAAAACAGTAAGATCTATTATCTTATCTCTGTCTTAACTCCTTAAGTGCTGAATAAACCTTTCAGACATTTTCATCCTAAATATAACCCAAACAATTGCAATATCATGGTTGCTTTCGTCTAGAGTGTCTTAGCAAAGTGGACAGCGTAGATTGAAGATCAGGCTGCATTTTTCTTCTAAGAATCTCTAGTTCATACTAAATTTTGTGTCTCAGGTCCATGATTTGTCAGAAGGAATCTCATGAAACTTGTTCAGGATGTATACCTTGATAATACATGTATCTTAGATTAGTTTGAAAATGGTTTACCTTAGATCAAGGAGTAGGTCACCATGTCACCAATCTCAGAAGAAGAACTAGGGATCATATCAATATTGTCTTTCAATATTCATTAGACTAAATGGCACAATGTTCATTGAGACTGGCAGAAAGCTAAGTTTAGCTCTTAACCAAACAACAAAATTTAAGACTATTCCACGTTGACAATATTTTTCACATGACAAACTAAATATGGCTAACTGATGGATTTGTTAATCATAGTGTATGTCATTTAATTAACCCTTTCCAAAATTACAATGTTAGACCCTTCAAAACTTAGAGAGAATCTCAAGAGAGAATCTGAAAAAAGTATGAATGAACAGGAGTTCTTTGACTGGGTAGAAAACATGGTGGGAAAAGGAGAAAATGCTTGTTACCAGCTCAAAGGCCCGGGCAGAGTCCTCAGTGTCTTGCAAACAAGAGATTATCTGGTAAAGGATTAAAGGTTAGCAAACATACTGGGAAAAGCAGAAAATGCAGAGTACAAGTTTGTTTTCCCCATTTTTCCACTTTGTTTTGTATAAGGTTCTTTCTCAGGATCTTAGAAACAGTCAGGTTCATTCAGAAAAGAGTTTACAAGAGGACTGTTTCCCTTTAACCCTTTCATTCCCAGGCACTTTTATATATACATTAGATCTATTGAACGAGTAAACTTGTTCTACGACACCCTGTAACAGAAGTTAACATCGGTGTCAAAAAAGAGACATAATTCAATCTTTTGAGGATTTTTCTAGGCAAATAATGACCGGAAGGGTGAGATATTCTGCCGAGGCAGCAAAATAATGCTGAGAACGAAAGGATGCAAAATAAATGTATCCCATAATAGAATTGTTTTTTTTTTTATAAATTGCATAACATAGTTACAAGATTACACGAGTGGCCTATTTATCAAACACAAATTAGAACACAATCACATAAAAGCAAATTAAATTGAAATGTCTTCCTAGAGTATGGCTCTAAATAAACTCATCTTGTAACCCTTTACCACATGATCCCAAGTTTAGCGACCCTGGCCAAGACTGCTTTTGAAAACATTGTGGGAAAATGAGAAAGTGCTAGTATTTTCTCCTTTTCCCACATTGTTTTCTACTCCTTTCAAGACAAACTTCAACACTTGGATCTCTTTGAATTTGCTGTCTGCATATGCTTTCATTCTTTAACTCTTTCCATACCGTAGACAACACCAGAAGCTTTTGAGGACAGTGTAGATCAAGATCAGACTGCACGTTCAGTGCAGTCTGATCTCTGATCTACACTGTCTACCGCTATATTCTAGATTATGACCTAACTGCCTCTTGATCTTTCAGAGGAAATGTATTTCTAGCCTGAGAAAATGCAATTTATTTGAACCATGCTCTGGCAAAAGGGGGCTTAATGCATCTCCGTAATCCATCATACCAAGAAAGCCATCACATACTTATGGATCCATAATAGCCACTTTTTTTAACAACCGACTCAATCATGAGGTAGACTGATCCTTTGACATGCAGAAAATCTACCAATAGCGAAAAGTTTCGGCCCAGGTCAGCCTGCGCGGACTGCGCAGGCTGACCTGGGTCGAAACTTTTCGCAGATGCATTAAGCCCCCTTTTCACAGAGCGCGGCTCATTTATTCAGTAGTGAAAGTATTAAAGAGTTAGATCTTTGCCTGTAGAAACATATTTGCAGCAGATGACTTCAAAAATGTTTTTTTATAAAATATGGATTATCAATTATGATAATGGTTTAATGAAATGAGTACGAAGAAAACATTCTGATTGAAGGAGAAATTGCTCAATATGAGTACTTTCTTATAAGGATTTAAAAAATCTGCTCTGCTCTAGCTAATTATGCAAAAAACCTTAATGGTTGTATGGTGTGTAAACACCATTTTCAACATTAGTTTAGTTATATAGTGGCGGCCAGTGCACCTATCCTTACTTCCCTGGGGTTTCTTTTAATCCCCTACTGGCAAAGCTGAAGGGGACTTTAGGTTTGCACTCTGTCCGTCTGTCCGTCAGTCCGCCGGCAAATCAGTTTTACGGACTTTTTTTCTAAACGCTGGCAGATATTGAGCAGATTTTTTGGTGTGTAAGTCAACCAACATGAGTTGCAGATGAGGTTTGAGTTTCATTCCGGTCCACTGATTTTTGACGAAATTACATATCTTAAACTTAGAAATTTTCAACGAAAAAACAGTTTTCCGGACTTTTCTACTTACAATGCTCATGTTCGGTATGTAGGTACCTGTCATTGATACCGATCTTCTGTGGGTTGTATGTCCAAGGTCAAGGTAAAAATTTTAACCCTTATCATGAAAACTTATCTACAAAACTTTTAAGTCATTTCTCTGTATATTCAAAGTACTTAAGTGATAACACTTATACTTGGTAAGCTGGTACCTCTCATTGGTACACACCTGCTGATGATAAGGTCAAGGTCATCTCACAAGGTAAAGGTCATATTTCCAAAAATTTGCTTTTACGGGGGCATTTTTGTTTCACAAACACATCTTGTCTTAGTAAAACTTCTTCAATGAACTTACATTAAAGCATTGCATACAAAGACAGACACGATGCTTATAATACTGAAAGGGGGTCAGATATGTTCTTTCTCCTCCACAGAGTTTCACAAACTATACGTGCCAGCGATATGTACGGCCGGTAGGGGACTTGGTATTGCTATGCAATACTATCAGAATGCTTGTTGACTGGTACTCTGCAAAATATTCTATTCAAGTCACCGGCTGCTTTCCCACATAACTATCGTCGAAATAATGGTCAGCAGTAAGAGAGGAATAAAACCTGTCACTATGACCATCATCAATCCTCGGAAAGAAATTGGCCAAGCCAGGGATTAAACCAGCGACGCAGTGTTCTCAAGCCCTGTACGCTACCGACTGAGGTACCAGGCTCAGCTCAAAATACCTAAGGTACTGCAGATTTGGCTATAGAAGGGAGAATGGGTTAATTGGAAATGCAACAGAAATTAGTTGGTTTCTGTTTAAAAGAGACCCGATTAGGTCCTAGCAGCACATCTTTCAGAGTTTATTTAACCCTCACAATCATGAGTTTTAAGGGCCTTGAAGAAAAGCCTTTTGAAATCATTGCGGGAAAAGGAGAAAATGCTGGTCACCAGCATTTTCTCCTTTTCCCACAATGTTTTCAACCCTTTCCAAAACAATATTCTTTTGTAAGTCACATCTTTTTTTTTGTCGTCTACAAATGCTTTGAATTTAGACTATCTGAAAATGTTGTTTGGTGAAGACTTAACTAATTCAATTCAGTGTTTTAATGACCCATGAATGAAGAGGAATTTTGAAAAAAATAATAGAAAAAGTAGAACAGCTGGTAACAAACATTTCCTCCTTTCCCCACATTGTTTTCAAAAGCCTTCTTTCTCAGGGTCGTTTAACATGGGGTTGTTTGGTAAAGGGTACAAAGTCCTTTGCATTTTTTTTATTAATGAATTGCTAAAATTTCAGTATTGTCCTAAAAATGGCAGTGATTTATAAGGCCTATAAAACATACCAATATGATTCTTTAAAATGTTTTCTGAATAGGAGCAACTGCATGTTACAAGGAATTGCTTTCTCCTGTTTTCTATGTCATACAAAAAAAGCATTTTCCTTTCAGTCAAATGTTTTCTGTCATATATTTAACCCTTTGCCAAACAATACCGTGTCTCAGCAACCCTAATGTAAAGGACTTTGGAAAACATCATGGGAAAAGAAGAAATTGCTGGTAACCAGCATTTTCTTCTTTTCCACAGTGTTTTCTATCCTTTTCAAAACGAGTTTCAATATTTGAGTCACATTTAATTTGTCGTCTGCAAAAGCTTTCAATTTGGACAAGTCTAAAATTTTGTCATTTGGTGAAGAGTTAACTCTTTACCACACAATCCCGACTTTTAACGACCCTGAGAAAGAAGCCTTCTGAAAACATTGTGGGAAAAGGAGAAAATGCTGGAAACCAGCATTTTGTCCTTTTCCCACAATGTTTTCTACCCTTCCCAAACCAAATTTCAATTTTTCAGTCACATTTATTTTGTCGTCTGCAAAAGCTTTCAATTTGGACAAGTCTAAAATTCTGTCATTTGGTGAAGAGTTAAGTTAATGGTACATAAAGAAATAGCCTATATGGTCATGATTAAGGACCATCAATCAGGAGTTTCTGTTTTCTCGACATGGCCCTTGTTTTCCAAAAACATATCCACTTATTCCGGCATTCAGACATATGAAAGAATCAAATTACTGATACTCTCAAAGATTTATTAGAAAATGGCGCTTCTAGGAAACTGAGGAATTTTTCATGCCACAAACAATAAGTAATGTCAGGCAGAGAGAGCAGAAATAATTGAGAGTATAAAGAAAGATGTATTGAAAATGGATGGCAATGGCAAGCTAAGTGGCCCATGATAAACTACTGTTTCTTGCATAGAGAGAATATTCCTGCTATTTCTGAGCTTTGTCTTTCAATAAGTAATCTTTTCCTTACTTTAGGGCTTATGGAGGGTTGCTTTGATTACCTTATATTCGATTTTGGTTTTCCTGCCTAGCCCTGAGAGTGCCAAATAAAACCAACAGACATATTTATCCTAGAAATAAAACCCAAATAATTGCAATTGCATGGTTGCTTTTGTCTATATTGTTTCATCAAAGTGGACTGTGTAGATCAAAGATCAGGCTCCATGTTTTGATCTACACTGGCCGCAAAAGGCAACCAGAGGGTTAAGGATAGGGCACTCTAATGGGATTCATGTAACATTCGTGTAACATTGCCTTTCATCGCCAGAATTGTAGATTCGGCTAAGACTCGAGTAATCTGTAATTGAGGCGGGGACCAGCATCTATAGACGGCCAATCGATTACGGATTGCCCGAGTCTTAGCCGAATCCGTACATTTTTTTGGCGATGGAAGGCTATGTTACACGAATCCCATTAGGGTGCCCTATCCTAAGGATAATGTGGAAATTAATGACGGTAATTGAAGAAATTTATCAGTTTATTGCTTTTACTTTTAATTTTAAACTTAATTGAATTGATTCTTAATCAGTGAAAGTTCAAAATGCAATACTCTGGTACCCTGTGAAGTTACAGGTAAACACTTTTTCACAAGAGTTAAGTCCCTTTGACCCCAGTGCCATGTAAGAATAATATGAGCTGTGATCTGTGAAAAGGGGGCTTAATGCATCTGCGAAAAGTATCGACCCAGGTCAGCCTGCGCAGTCCGCGGAGGCTGACCTGGGCCAAAACTTTTCGCCATTGGTCAATTTTCTGTTTGTGAAAGGACCAATCTACATCATGATTAAGTCGGTTATTGAAAAAAGTGGCTCCTATGGATCTATGACTATGTGATGACTTAGGCTGGTATAGTGTATAACGGAGATGCATTAAGCCCCCTTTTGCCAGAGCACCGCTCATATATATCAGACAATTCTATGGCTTACAAAATGTTATGAAGTCTGTAATGTCTAGCATTGATAGAATGACACAAAAAAATTGTCTGTACATGCTAGTGGGTATCCTTAAAATATTGTTGATTATTATGTTTTCTAAAATGTCTGTCTGTTTAAATGAGATAACTTATTTTCAGTTTGCAACCAATTCAACCCTTTCCCAAGCAACTTTTTTTAGATTTCAATTTTTTTTTCAAATCAAACATCTGCACAGAACAAATTCAACATTGGTGCAAATGAGCTTTTGTTCAGTGATAGGGTAGGAAATATTTCGGGAAAAGGAGAAAATGCTTGATCTAAGTTATTTCCAGTCTGCATCCCATTTAACCCTTTCCCAAATGACTATTTTTAAACTCTTCAAAATTGACAGAATCTATGGATGACTGTTAGATATTGGTACAAAAGTATGGAAGTTCTCTTACAAGGTAGAAAAGATTGTAAGAAATGGAGAATATCTTGGTTACCAGCCAAAGGCTAGTAATACAAAATTGCTGGATACCATCCTTTTATGAAGGATCTGTGATTTTGATGTTGTCCATCTGAAGATTATATCAAATGAAACTGATGTAGTCTAATATAATCAATGGTAGCCCTTTCTGTTATTTGTACAAGTCTGTGCTCTATTCTCTTTGGAATTCATCACATAGATAACTGTGCTGTTTCTGTAGACAATGATACATCTGCAGATCTAAAGCAACTGTTTCTTCTTAGCAATAGATTTAGTGTTGATTGTTATAAGATTAGGGTGGCAATCAACTCATCAAACACAAAATCTGAATTACAGACATACATGTATTTGTTGTTCTGTACAACTTGGTTAATTGGCTAGAGCACAGGGTTATTTGTTTCCCGGATGACATTTTAGGCTACTATCAGTTTTAAATGCATTTACGGTTTTTTAATTGCATTTAAATGAATTGTGGTTTAAATGACGGAATTTGTCTCCTAAAGGAACTTTTTACATTTGTAGCATACATGGGAGAAGCAGAAGAAAGTTGGGTTATCAACATTTTCGCCTTTTCCAATGGCATTTTTAAAAAATTCTTCTCTGGGATTGCAAAAACAGAGGATTGTTTTGTAGAGGTCTGTAAGCATTTAGATATGCCAATACTAACATGATAATCAGAGAGAAATTACTTTGGAATAGGACAGTTAATGGACACACAGAACAAATCAAGTTTGCTTCTTTGAGATTGCAGATTTCTGGAAAGTTTTTGTCATGCTGGTTTTTGCAAAGCTGTGAAAATTAGATACACCAGAAAAAAAAGAATCATTGTGGGTAGCTAAAACATGTTCTTTTTTGCAACAGGCACTGTGCTGGTGGCTTTTTTTTTTACTATGCTGTTTTGCACATTTTAAGTACTTTTTAGTTGCCTGTAGAAGGCAATAGCTTTTGAATACAATGATGGATAAGAGGAACATAGTAATTGTAAAGAGCCTAGTCACCATCAGTTCACAATGTTTTCCATTGAAGGTTTTGTTTTTTTTGTTCCCGAAATGTTTTTTCTTTTGTGTCACATTTACAGGTGCTTGTTAGGACCAAAATCTTGTAAGACTATCAGTCTACAGAACCATCCTTTCCTTAACTCTAGCAAACAGTAAAATTTGGGGTAACCACAATTGAAAGCATATGCAGACAAATTTTAAGTGCGGCTTGAATTTCACTTTTTGGCTGGAAAAGGGTAGAAAACAGTAACTGGAAGAGAAAATGCTGTTTACCAGCATTTTCTCACAATGTTTTCAAAGACTTTCTTTATTGGGGTCATTAAAACTCAGGATTGTGTGGTAAAGTGTTAAATGACTACAAAAAAAAAAAAGCTTTTAAAAATACTGTAATCCAGCATTTTCTCCTATTGTCACAATTTTTCCTACCCTTTCTAAAGCTAATTTCATAATTTTAGCCATATTTATCATCTGCAACTATTGTGGCCTCTATGGAGTAGTCTAAAATTTTGCTTTCTGTTGAAAAGTTAACTTGTTACCTCCTTCATCCTATTTTTTCTTGCCAACATAGTTCTCGGAGTAGTACAGATAACTGTCCACAAAGGCGATGTTACTTTCTGACTGGTCGCCTCTGGGTACAGAGACGATCAAGACAAAACCAGTTGAAATCTCCGCACAGATTTTGTGTGCAAGTTTGAACTCTCAGAATTTCACAAATAGAGTACAAAATTAGAATTTGAACATACCTGTTGCTTGTCTGTTCAATAACCCTTTGTTTGAAGTGTAAATATTTTCAATTTAAACCCTGAACATAAAGAAAAAAAATGTTCATTTCATCTGTTACTTGTTTATGTTTCCGAAAACACACAAAATGGCCACTACACAAGATAAATTTCGCCATTTTTTTTTTTTTCGAGATTTACATGTTATAAATGACTTCTACAAGCTTTTAAGGTGATGAAAGGTTGACTAATTAGTCTCCGGTCATGTTTGTTACTTAAAGTTAATTGCATTTCGCTGCAATTCTGATTGAACCGACAAAACAGAAAGTCAGTTTAGCAATCTATCTTTGCTACCGGAAAATTTACGATGGACTTGAGATGGTATGGTGCACAATAAATGTCCAACTATGAAATAAATCACCTTAGCGTCTCATTGTTGAGACTAGTTCTCGGAGCAGACTAGCATGGGAAACAATGTGGTCAAAAGAGAACTTATTTATAACAAGCCATTCTCCTTTTATTACAATTTTCTGTTGCAAGACGAAAAGTTATTGTGCAGGGGCTGATGGTTTGAAATGACTAAGATCTGTTTATTCCCTGCAGAGGTAAAATGTCTTTAACCTTTTACCACACAATCCCAAGGTTTAACGATCCTGAGGATGAAGTCTGTTTGAAAACATTGTGGGAAAAGGAGAAAATGCTGGTAACCAGCATTTTCCCCTTTTCCCACAATGTTTTCAACCCTATCAAAGACAGTTTCCATTAGTCGAACCACATTTAAATTTTCGCCTGCAAATGCATTCAATTTGGACCAGTGTAAAATTTTGTCGTTTGGTGAAGATTTAAATAGTTTATTCCACTAGGGCTTTCAATCTTGTCAATTTGCATATTGCAAGAGCAAAATGTCAAGTCTTATTGTCAATGAACAATCAGAGAAATCTGGGTGTGCAAGATTTCAAACCATTCAACTCTTTACCAAATGACAAAATTCTCCACTAGATCAAATTTAAAGCATTTGCAGATGACATATTCAGTGTCACTAAAATGATGATTTCTGTCTGTGGTAGGGAAAAAAATGTTGTGGTAAAAGGAAAAAATTGCTGGTTGCTAGTATTTTCTTTTTCTCCTGCAGTGTTTTCAAAAGGTGTCTCATACTGTTTTCAAAAAGCGTGTTTTCCTCAAAGTAGTTAAAACACAGAATGTACAGTAAA
The DNA here is from genome assembly GCA_946811185.2 of Hippopus hippopus. Taxonomy (NCBI): domain Eukaryota; kingdom Metazoa; phylum Mollusca; class Bivalvia; order Cardiida; family Cardiidae; genus Hippopus; species Hippopus hippopus. The sequence continues at coordinate 15,171,835 of OX328096.1, forward strand.
AAGAAGTTTCTCTTGTTGCTATGATATGTTTTCAAATTTGCATGCTGCAGCTGATGAAGAAAGTAATCTACAGATTGCAGCAATTTTCTCTTTACATTCCCTGGACCTTGATAGAACATAAACTCAGATATAGGATCAGAATTTATTCGTATTGTGGTGAGAAGATAAAAGTAAAGAATCTATTCCATATAATGTAATTGGATTTTGTTCATCCAATATTTCAGACGCCATCAAATTGATAAAACAAAAGAGAGATGTTTTCTTTAGATGACAAATTTAGAGCAATGTATTAGGAAATTCTTACATCCATTAGACACTTTGCTTCAAAAAGAGCCAACTCATTACCATAATGACAACATTTTAGAGTTCCAAATTGATGGCATTTACAATCTACAGATTACAAATTAGGTGTTATGCAAATTATGAAATTTCGTCTTTAAAAGGGTAAAAAACATTGTGGGAATAGGAGAAAATGCTGGTTACTAGCATTTTCTCCTTTTCACACAATGTTTTTATTAGTCCTTTTTGTTGGAGTCCTTAAAACTTTGGACTGTGTTGGAAAGGGTTTTCTTGGAAAACAGAATTTGTCAAAGAGTTGTACAGATTAATACATTGTTTCATATAGAAAAGATCAGTTTTCTGCTTTATAATTCTTGACCAAAGCTCAGTGGCTTTTTTTTTTTTTTTTTGAACTTCCGGTATAATGAGTATGGACGCCATTTTTTTGTAGTGGGATGAAAAAATTAGTTTTATAGAAGAATTCTTTCGCTGTGTCAATCAGTTATAACAGAAAACAACAGAAAATGAATAACATGGAATGTAACAATGGATTTAATGAATCTGATGTGATAGTTGACACTCAAAACATGATTTTAACACAAAATCGGTACGCTGGCCTTTCTGGCGCGCAAACAGACAAAGAAAACAAAGAAGTGGAATGTGATGAAGAAAATAGAAACTTCGTAGCGGTAAATCGAAAAGGAGCACGAGTAAGTACAGGCAGTAATTCAGACACACAAAAAACACAGACTACACAAAAAATAAACATTAAATACGACAGATATGCTGATCTTCCTACGGACGAAAAACTTGTTGTTATGTTCGAACAATTACAAAACATGAATGACAAAGTTGATGAATGTCTTGTACTAAACAAAAATGTCCGCATAATTGAGAACACTTTGTCTGACCATGACCGTCGCCTGAAACTGCTAGAATACAAATCAATTGACTTAGAAGCGAGGTCTAGACGTAATAATCTGATCTTCAGTGGGATCCCGGAGCAAAGGGATGAAAATTGCACGTTGGTTTTAGAGAATTTCATACGGGATCTGCTACATATTACAGACTGCACTCCGATCCAACGCGCTCACAGGCTAGGTCGCTTCAAGAGGGGCGCCACAAGGTCCATTATTGCTTTGTTCTTGGACTATAGAGATACACAAACCATACTATCGTCTGCTAATAAGCTGAAGGGCTCGCATTTTAGTATCAATAAAGATTTCCCGAAAGAAATCGTCAATGCCCGAAAAAAACTGTGGCCAGAATACAAGCGTCAGCGGCAAGCAAACCCGGAGAGCAAGGTGTCTATTGTTTATCCTGCGCGACTTGTTGTTGATGGTCGAACAATGGCTGACGAATTCCCCGATTGGAGCCCTATCATGCAAGGTAACAGGGGGGAACAGATTTCACATAACATCAGTGACCGTTATACCACCCAAGCAAAACATAGTCACGCACGTGATCTATATACCATTAACAGTGAAACGGCGGGATCGAACAGCAAGCCTGTGCAAAATGAAATCAATGTCAGGAGTAGCGTTCAACACAACACTAGACGCAGACAATCCCAATCTCCACATCCGAATAGAGGAAGAACACATGCTCCGCTTTCCCAACGTACGCCTTTCCCAAGCTCCTCTTCGTCATCCAACAATATCCAACGCCCGTGGATGTCCCAACCAGTACAGTCATCCAATGAAGCCATTGCCCAAGCCGACATTGCATCACAATAGGAAATCGGGGGGAATGTTTCTTCGCTAAAAAACAAAAAAAATATACTAAAGTGTACATGTTTGAATGTAAATGGTCTCAAGAGACGTGTGAATTACCCAGATTTCTGCGACTTTGTTTGTTCATCCGATATTTTCTGCGTATGTGAGACTCACATAGACAACAGTGATATAGTGGATATTAACAATTATACATTTATAGCTAAAAATAGAAGCAGGCATTACAAAAGGAAATCGGGTGGTATTGGTGCCTATGTGAGTAACGATATTGGAAAATATGTGAATCTGATTGAAAACGATTCAGACTACGTTCTATGGATTTCGATAGATAAGGCTTTTTTGCATTATGATGAAAACGTTATTTTAGGCATATTATACATTCCACCAGAAAGCTCTCGATTCTTTTCAACTGATGAATTTGAAGAAATGCAATCCGAAATAAGTTATAAATGTAATGAAAATAAATATGTCTACCTAGCTGGTGACACCAACGGCCGAGTGGGCGCCATGCGTGATTTCGTCATATCTGATCCACATCTCCAAAATCTTTTCGATATCGATGGTGAGACCCAGTCGCAATTTTACAAGTATGAGATCCTTAATGAACTGTCCATTAATCTGCAAAGAAATACGAAAGACAAACAATCAAATTCACACGGCTACAGACTTCTGGATATTTGTAAAACTAATGATATGTTCATACTAAACGGTAGATTATTTTTAGATAGGGATACTGGGCAATACACTTTTAGAGACAGATCAGTCATTGATTATGTAATTGCTACGGCTGAATGCTTTAAAAATATAGCCCACTTTGAAGTTGTTGAAACCGATAGTCTGTTTTCAGACGGCCACAACGCGCTTTCCTGGCACATTAACAGTAAACAAAGTATTGATCCAAGCACTGAATTCCCTAGTTCAGAACCTCAGTTGTTGAACCAGCGTCCACCATGGTCCCAATCCATGGAGCAAAATTTTGCAAGCTATATTAATCAGGAGCAGATTGAAAATATATTGTCCCAATTAAACTCTTACCCACACTCTCAGGAAACTATCGATTACATATCCAAAGAGCTCCAGCTGATATTCCAAGACGCAGCTATTAAATCATCTCAAAACATAACGAGTAGAAATCGGCCAAAATCCGAAAGGCATTACCCTATGAATAAATCATGGTTCGGTCCGCGATGCCATAAAGCTAGAACAGCATACCACTCCGCCAAAAACATCTACAACAAAAATAAAAGTGAATCTAACAGGACAAATCTTCAAAAAACAAGTAAAGAATATAAAAGGACTATGAATCACTTCATCAATAAGACAAAACTAAAAAATGAACAAAAACTACGCACAATGAGTGAAAAAAGCCCGAAAAACTATTGGAAATTTCTGAATAACATCAAACCTAAACACAAAAAGATTGAAACTCCATCAATGGAGGAATTTTTTGAGCATTTTAAGAGAGTAAATTCCAATACAATAGACGATGACAGGTTTTACGATGAGCGCATGGAAGCTCAAGAATGTGACGAACTTTTAAACTCCCCTATTACTGAAAGTGAAATTAGGAAGTGTATTCGAAACCTAAAAAATTCAAAAGCCGCCAGCCCCTCTGATAACATAACAAACGAATACATCAAAGCAACAGCAGACATTTTAATTAGAGTTTACACTAAACTTTTTAACGGGGTCCTTGACACAGGTCTCATTCCTAATACCTGGCTGGAGGGCACAATAATACCGCTCTATAAAAATAAAGGTGATCCAAATGATCCAGTTAATTACAGGCCTATCACTATTTTAAGTTGTCTAGGTAAACTTTTTACATCTATATTAAATGAAAGGTTGTCAGTCTTTTTAACACAAAACTGCATTTTGAATGAGAATCAAGCCGGATTTAGGAAAGAATATTCATGTATCGATCATATATTTACCCTTCACTCACTTTTTGAAATATTAAGAAAAAGAAAAAAGAAGCTATTCGCAGCATTCGTGGATTTTTCTCAAGCATTCGATCGCGTTTGGCGACCAGGATTATGGCATAAACTACTAAAAGAATCCATAAATGGAAAATTTCTTACAATTATCTATAATATGTACCAGAATATTAAATCCTGTGTTAAACACGACGGCTCTTTTTCCCAAATGTTCGCCTGTAAAATTGGTGTCAGACAAGGCGAAAACTTATCTCCTCTGCTGTTCTCATTATTCCTCAATGATCTCGAATTATATATGATCTCTAACGGTGCTCATGGAGTAGAGCTAAATTTTCCAGACGACACAACATGGCTTAAACTGTTATTATTACTCTACGCCGATGATACCGTTATCCTGTCTGACGATCCCATTGACTTCCAAAACAGCCTAGATATTTTCAATCAATATTGTGTGGATTGGCATTTGAAAGTCAATGCAAACAAAACGAAAGTGGTAATATTCGGATCTAGACTTACAAATAATTATAGCTTTAACTTAGGCAACCACTTACTGGATATTGTAGACACCTACCATTACTTAGGTGTTACTTTTTCAAGCAATGGATCATTTCTAAAAGCACGAAAGCATGTGACAGAACAGGCTAATAAAGCTATGCACCTATTGTTTACAAAAATTAATAATTCAGATTTGCCTCTTGATTTAGTCCTAAAACTTTTCGACCACACTGTCTTGCCTATACTCACCTATGGCTCCGAGGTTTTTGGTTATGAAAACATTGAAATTTTGGAAAGGGTCCATAATAACTTTTTAAGAAAAATAACCAAGGCAAAGAAATCAACACCATTGACATTTTTGTACGGCGAACTTGGCAGATATCCAATTTCAATAACTATTAAAAGCCACATGATTTCATTTTGGAATCGCCTTATGACAGGTAAAAGAGAAAAACTTTCTTTCAAAATTTATAACTACATCTTGAATAATTATGAAAATGGTTCGAAATGGCAGAACACAATTAAGGAAATTCTAATCTCCGTTGGGAGACCTGATCTCTGGGAAAACCAGTTTTATCTAACCCATAAAGGTATACATAAATTGGTCAAGCAAACATTAATTGATCAGTACAAACAGAGTTGGCACGAACAATTGCAAAATACTAACAAAGGCACAATTTATTTAAGTTTTAAACAAAACCATTGTTTTGAAAATTACCTCAAAATAATTACTAAAAAGGATTACTTGCCTCTTTTCAAATTTCGAACAGCTAACCATTCTTTCCCGGTTGAAACAGGTCGATATGATGGAACTCCTTTTGATGACAGGAAATGTCCTTTGTGCACATTAGATCGGGTGGGTTCTGAAAGCCATTATTTACTAGAATGTAGCTACTTTGAAAACGAAAGACGCATTTATCTATCGGACATCGTATATCAAAACGATGGGAATATTGGATCAGTTATGACGATATCAAGTGCCCCAAAGTTGAAAAGAATCGGTCGTTTTGTGAACATTATTTTGAACAAATTTATCTAGCCTAACAGTTCCCTCAGTAACACTTTGTTTTTTTTAGAGAGAGAAAATAAAATCTAAGTATTAAAAAGGAACTAAAGCCGAAATTGTTTAAACTCAGATAAAGTGGGAAACATGGTGGAGAAAGGGAGAAAAAGCTAGTTAAGCTATACCACCCTTTTTTCACAATACTTCTCAAATTGATCGGTCTCATTGCGATGTGAGAAAAAGTGTACGACACGGGGAACAGGTCAATTTCCAGTGCTATAAACATAATTTTTCATACTTACCAGTAGAAAGATAATCCGAACTCCACGCGTCCCTGCCGACAACTCCCAATTATGACCGTTACGCATTCCAGAGTCTACTGATATTGTTTATAATTATATATAAACATACTCGGGTAGTTGCACGCTTTGACCGAACGTGACCTGGTTTATTGGCCGGATCAGGTGCGGTGTGTTGCGTGCATCTCGCAGTGATTTCTTTCTTTTTTAATCTTATTTTTCTTTTCTGTTTCACAGGTTATTTTATTATATGTATAAGATTCCTTCCCCAAACAAATTTTCGTTGGAAATGTATTATGCGATTCTGGTGAATTTGTGCGGATCATGTTCAGATTGCATTGTTGTAGTCTGATATGTCATGGCCCGCTCGAATTCACGTGCATATTAACATATTCTCCCTATATATGGCCACTTACCGGTTGTTCTCTATATCTGCCTTATTCATATTCTTATGTTATATACCCTTATTGTATACATGTTATACTTGGGTTAATAAAGTAATGTTCTGTTCTGTTCTGGAAAACAGTAATGAAGGGGTACAGCTATATTATCTTAATCACAGGTTCTCAGTTTGTAAATTTTGTTTACCTTTTTCAGAGGGTTTGTATAGCAAATCTGCTTACTGTGATCAAACTGGCCAGAACTGAAATGCATCAAACAATTTGCACAACTTCCTTTCATGGCAAATAAAAATGTTTCAATATGCTTCAGGTAATTAAATACGAGTCACTTTAATCATTATTATAACAAATAATATTAACCTAAATATTTTCCTGAAATCAGTTTGTAAAACTTTTTCATTTTTGCATTATCATTTATTATTACATGACCAGATGTATGGTACTGGTTATTGAAACCCAGTATTTTAGAATCATTGCTACTCTGGAGACAAATATAATTAGTATTTCCGATTTTTCTGAAAAAAAAAATAATGTCTCAGTCCAATATTAGAAGATTTTTCCTTTGTCTAAATAGGACAAGTGAGGATCAAAGCAGCTGGCAAGTGCTTTTTTGAAGCCACAGGATAAGTGTTTTCTGGAAGTTTTGGACCCTTCAATGTTCTGTACCTTACCATAGAATTTAAGATCACTTGTGCAGATTTTTAATTTGTCATCTGCAGATGTTTCAAATTTTGAAGTGTCTAAAATTTTTTTTTTTAATAAGAAAGAGTTATACTAAGGGTATTGGATATGTAATCTAGCAACTCCGAGTTCAATCTTCACTTGTGGAGCTGAGCTTGTTGGAATGACCTTTGGTTTTGGCATCTTGTAGAGTGCAAGGAAAATATGATATTTGTAACTATGATTCATTACAGTAGAATGCCAAGGTTGCAGAGGTATTTTTTTTTTGTTAGAAAACTTTTGATCACAATCTACAATCTGATTTTGTTTTCAAATGTATTGATATGCAAAAAACAGCTACCACATACAGATGTGTTTTACCAGTGGTATAATTTTTAAGTTAGCAATAATTGTTCACACCGCATAATTATGGCATCCACTTTGCCTGTGTAAATATTAGAAAAAGAATCTACTAGCTACTGCCTTTGCAACTACGGAACTATCTTCATATTATAGTAAGAAGAAGCAGCAACTCACTAGCTTCTTGAATTCTGATGAATAAACACAAAAAGAAAAGCAAGTGCTCTAGAACAAATAATAATGACTTCGATTTGAGACTTTCAATTATGCTCTCATTCCAGCCAAAATAATGTTAATTCAAGGAAAGGATCATAGTCATGTAATTCAGAGAGATGAGACAAAAAATGAGTTCCAAAACCAGAAAATACAACAAAAGAATCCCAAACAAACAAAAAATATCTAAGCCAGAATGGTTGCCTCCCATTGTCAGACATTGTAATTAGACTCTTTACAACGTGATCCATGTTTTAAGATTCAGAAGACAAAGGCTTTCAAAAACATCAAGGGAAAAGGAAAGAAATGCCGGTAGCCAGCATTTGTCCTTTTCTTACAATATTATCTACCCTTTAAAAAATAAATCCCATCATTTGAGCAATGTTTAATATGTCATCTGCAGGTGTTTGTAACATGTAAAAGTTAAAAATTTTGTTGTCTGGTAAAAATTTAAGCATGCACTTGAATGTCTAGCCATTGGGTCTTGCTTTTTGTTGGCTCCCAGTTTTTCAAATTTAATTTCATTAAGGTCTATAACAAGAATCCGCTGCTGGTTTTAATTAGGAGCTAGATATTCCAGAAATGCAGATGACTTGAAAATTATCGGATGTGATTTATCTACAGAATTCTGTCTTGGCCTTAATGAATTTAACCTTTCCATCATAACCAGGGAGAAAACTTAACATTGTAATATTTTGACCCATTTCTATAAAGGTATGGCTTATTTTGACCTTGCCTTGGACTACTTTTGAAACCACTCTTGGAAAAGAAGTAGATTTCTTGAAACATTTTATGCTTCTGTTACATGATTATGTAAATGGAAAACATTTTCTTGTCCTTGAATTATTTGGTTGATGATTGTATGGTGTTTAACGCCGTTTTCAACATCATTTCACTTAAATCACGGCAGCTAGTGCACCTATCAATGCTTTTCTGGAGTCTCTTACCAGTACTCCACACAATTTTCTTTCCAAGCTACTGCCTGCTTCCCCACATAACCATCATCGAAGCAATGGTCAATGGTTGGAGAGGAATGAATCCTGTTGCAATGACTATCATCCCAAAAAGAAATCGGCCGAGCCAGGGATCAAACCGTGACAACCCCCTGTTCTCAAGTCCTGCACGCTACCGACTGAGTACCGGAGCTCGGCTTGAAGTATTTGGCCTTGACACCACTTGGACTTTGAGTGAGTGGCATGTCTGAAACTACCTATTATGATGACAGTTGACTCTTTACCTGGTAACAAAATGTTACTCATGTCCAAACTGAAAGCATTACAGACAACATTTTAAATGTAGAAAACTTCTTGGGTAAAGGAAAAGATACTGATTACCAACATTTTCTCATTTTCCCTGAATGTTTTCAAAGGTCCTTTTCCTCAGGGTCGTTAAACACAAATTTGTTTTGAACATCTAAAAGTCACAAGAATATTTTCACAGTTAAGTAATTAGAATTCATTTCAGAAGTTATTAATAATCACTCAATGCCAATCTGCTAAAGTGTTAATCACATTCTTGGGCAATTAATCAAACCAGTTTGTTTCCATCATTACTTGAAAAGTCATTGCCAGGTTTTCGCGTTTCCCTTGGCATGCATTCATGCAGTGGTAATAATGTTTGATGCAGATGTTGATACTGTCAGATTATCTCTACTGTGCACTATTTTATGAGTCAATTGTCACAGGATTGGAAAGATGGGACAAGTAGATAAAGATGATCTAGGTGACATGCTTTCATGTTATTGTTAACACTTTTCCCTGGTGTCACAATGGCTGCCATAATGGCTGATTCCAGTAGCCATGAATAGATAGGGTGTCTCACAAGTACCATGGATTTGTCAGAATAAACAAAAACATTATATAATATAAACTTGCCTGCAGAGATGGAGTAAAGGGCGTACAGTTAAAACCCCATCTGAATGTTCAACCATTAAATGACCTTGTTGCCACTTTGAACTCAGTCACAATATTGGCAAAAAAGTTATATGTTGGCATTCTCCACAATCTTTTCATGGAAGCAAAAAATTGAAAAATATTCTCCTGCATATCTTTTCTATGTTCATTTTCAAGCAATTAGTATATATCATTATTATCATTTCTTTCTTTGATGGAGTGATGCAAAATTAACTCATTTACTGTCTCTGAAACAAATTTGCGCCAGATGACTTTGAGAATATCCTATGAAAAAATGGCATAATCAGCATAAATTAACCCTTTTCCAAACAGTCTTGTATTTTAAGCACCCTGATGTAATAGGCTTTTGGAAATGTTGTTCGGAGAAAAGGAGAAATGCTGGTAAGCAGCATGTTCTCCTTTTCCCACAATATTTTCTACCAAGCCTAAGAAGAATTTCATCACATGATTGATTTAAATCTAATTAAATTTGTTGTCTGCAAATGCTTTCAATTTGGACAATTGAAAATTTTGTCAATAAATGGTAAAGTTTCATAAACCCCATCATTAATTACTGTTGAATTTGGAATGAACCTTGAGCAATCAACAAATACAGCACGCAGCAAGAATACCCATACTATATGCCAAAAACTGTTTGTATGAACGAAATCAGGATAGGTAAATTTGGAAACACTACAAGTTATATTTTTCCCTGCTAATCAGCCAGCTCCTTCAACCTGCTAGTTTCAATTCATTAAATCTGCCACAAACAAGATACAGAATACAGGTCTGACCCTTTGACTTGCAACAATGTTAGGAAAAAGCCTCATTATCATAATCAAAAGTTGCACTTGAGTCATGTATAGGTCCGCAATAAACATGGTTATTTACACTTTATTGTCCTATTTCAGATAAGTATTTTTCCTTGATTAGTCTGTCTTATGCCATTAGGAGCTCACTTTTCTTTTTTTTTTGTTTCGCTAATTAATGTGTATGAGTTATGATATTATGTTGCATTATATCTTTTTGACCCCCTTCATCATTTGAGCAGCCTTTTTAGCTCACCTGAGCACAAAGTGCTCAAGGTGAGCTTTTGTGATCATGCTGTGCCCGTCCGCAGTAAACATTTACCTTGTGTGCACTCTAGAGGCCACATTTTCAGTTAGTTACTCACGAAACTTGGTCAGAATGTTTGTCAGAATGGTATCTCAGAAAAGTTTTAAACTTTGTTATGTCTGGTCAAAAGTTAGATCACAGGGTCAAATCTAAGAAAAAACTTATGTGCAGTCTAGAGGCCACATTTTCAGTCTGATACTCATGAAACATCAGAATATTTGTCTGGATGGTATCTCTGACAGGTTCAAAAGTACATCAAATTGGTAAAAAAGTAGGTCACTTACACACACGTTTTGCATCATTAAAGCCAGGATCTCTTCAGCTTTATCAACCATAGATGACTTCACTCAGGTGAGGGCTTTAGGGCCAATGGCCTTCTTGTTTAGTGATACTGCCTAAATCATCTAGAAGCATGCATTGCAGGAATATTTGTTTGAATCCTAAAGGTCACGTACCAATCCTTTGAAACAAAAGTATATTTTAGAAATAAATTCCAGGATGAATAGTTAGATACAAAACACCAAGATGAATAATGAGATGCCAAAAAAAAAAACAGGATGAATAGTAAGACACAAAAATCAAGATGAATAAGAAGACACAAAAAACCAAAATGAATAGTGAGACTGCTTTCAAAAGCCTTTTTCCTCAAGGTCATTCATTAACAAAGTATTCTGTGGTACATGGTTAAGGTATGTTGTTTGCTATTCTTGCCAGTATGCTGTATTTGGTGTTCTACCATTTAAGACAATATAGTCTGAGCCATGCTCTGTAAAAAAGGGGGTTTAATGCATCTACTAAAAGTATCCCCCCCCAGGTCAGCCTGCGCAGTCAAGGTAGGCTGAATTTGGGTCAAAACTTCGGCTTTTGGTCAATTTCTGCTTGTCAAAGGACCAGTCAACCTCATGAATCCATTGGTTGTGAGACAAACTGGATATTAAGTATCCATTGTTATGTGATGACTTGCTTGGTATAACATATCAGACAGATACATTTACCCCCTTTTGACAGAGCGCCTCTCATCTGTTGATTATGTTTTGAGAGCACTCATGAAGTACTTGTTTGCAGTTTCTCTTGGATTCTCTGTCAATTTGGCTAATGCAATGACATTAGGTTGCCACGGCAATCATTCAGTGCATGCCTGTAGGTGACAAAAGGATGTAGAAGAAGGACAGAATGATCAGGCAGAAACATGACCCAGATTGATGTGGCAACCATTTGCCACTTATTGTGTATCCACCCTTTGACTGCAGCAATGTTTGTGCACTACTGCTGCATCCTCTCTGCCACATTTGGGTCACCATTTTCCTCATCTTTCCTTCTGCCATTGTTTTGAATAAATTCAATACTTCGTACACACCTACTGATGGCTGAGCATCCTGTGATCAATCTTTGGGAAACCAAGGCAATCATCCAGCCTCCCTTGATGGCTGGCACAAGGAAGGCTAAAAGGTTGCTGTGTAAAGGTGCTCTAAGTATCCATAGAATTTTCAAGAAAGGATCATTTTCTCCTAGCAGCAAACTGGCAAAAAAATCCCCAACCAGCCATAATTATGCCTAACTAAATTTTTGGTTTGCAATGACAGTAGAAAAAAGAAGATAAATCACTTGATTAATTTTTCATTTGAATGATGCCAATTTCACACATTTTTACAAACCTGTAAAGTAGATAATTCACTGACATTAATGTTCTGACTTGCCCTATCAGCTGCATCAACAAGGAGAGTTTCCAGACATACTGGCACAGCCTTTAGTGTTACTGTGATAGAGGTTTTAACACTAACATTTGTCTGTGACATAGCTTAGACATTTTTATTGCAGTAAAGCAGTTGCAACCCTAAATCAGGGCTAATTTTCTCAAAGCTTGTATGAAATCCTTTACTCATTTTTTAACCCTTTAACTTTTTACCACACCAGAAAAATTTAGACCTGTCCAAATTGAAAGCATTTGCAGATGTCAATTTGAATTTGGATCAATTGATAGAATTTGTCTTTGATGGGTAGAAAACAATGTGGGAAAAGGAGAAAATGCTGGTTACCAGCATTTTATCCTTTTCCCACAATGTTTTCAAAAGGCTTCTTCTTCAGGGTCGTTAAAACTCGGGATTGTGTGGTAAAGAGTTAACCCTTTACCACACCAGAAAATTCAAAACTCATCCACATTAAAAGCATATGAAGAGGAGAAACTTAACCTGACTCAAATGATGAGACTAATTTTTGACAAAATAGAAAATATTGTGGGAAAAGGAGAAAATGCTGGTGACCAGCATTTTCTCCTTTTCCCACAATGTTTTCAAAAGCTTTCTTTCTCATGGTTGTTAAAACAAAGGATTATGTGTTAAACATTTAACTCTTTACCAAACTACAAAACTTTCAACTCGTTTGTACTTAAAGCACTTGCTGACAACAAATTTGATGTGACTCCAATACTGGTAATGGGACTGGTCTTTGAACAGGTAGAAAACATTGTGGGAAAAGGAGAAAATGCTGGTTGCTAGTATTTTCTCCTTTTCCAACAATGTTTTCAAAAGCCTTTTTCTTTAGGTTGATAAAATTCATGATTATGTGATGAAGGATTAAATCTTTCCCAACCATCCCTGTGTTTTACATTCCTTCAGAAGAAGAATTTCGAAAACATTTTGGGAACAAGGATTTCTTCTTTACCCAAGATGAGCGAAATAAACACCTATAATATCAGGCAGTGTCTGCAGCCTCAACTTGATCTACCTTCTCATTCAAGCAGTCCGAAAGTCACCTATAGCATACTTATAGCAAATAAATAGCAGTTGTTCATGTTTATTCAGAACAGCTTAAAGGTGGCCCTTCAGATTTTGGGACGAAAATTTTACAAAAGTACAAAACAATCATCCTTATACTCCCAAAGCCTTTTAATTTTCATTCATAAAATCCCAGTAGTTGAAAACCATCCGACAACAAGAGAAATTAGAGATTTACTATGGCCCAGGTCGACACCGACGGGAAACACGGCCTATTTTTACATGAGCAACTCCCTCATTTACATACCGGAAATACACAGACAAAGCTTCAAACATAGTGTTCGAAGAAGACATTATGGAAAATAATTACATGTTTGTTATGTTATGGAATTTAAGCATCATTAGTCATGTGCCAGTCACTTGACATTCCCACAATGTTTTTTTGATTTCTGGCGCGAAACCTAAAAATACCTTAAGAGGCTACGTAGCCTTTTAAGGGAACACCATCAAACAAAATTTTTTTTTGTAATTTTATGATTCTTAATTATTGATGATTTGTATTATTTTTTTATATAAATTTCAGTGATATATATATATTTTAATTTGGTGAGATGTGAAAAATCTAAATACCCACCTTTAAGTGCATTATTAGGAATATTTGTCAGTATCTTTATACACTTTGATATCTCCTGATTTAGCATTTGATTGAGCCAGAAAAAAATTGTTTATTATGATGTTAAAGGGCATAACCTGAGATTATCTCTCAACCAGTCATAATTTTAAACATACCCACCCACTCAAATTAGCATAATTGGTCAATAACGAAATCAACTAAAATGATGCTTTGAAAGGTTAGAAAATGTTATGAGGAAAAGAGAAAGTACTGATTACCAGCATTTTCTCCTTATACCACGATAATTTTAGGAGCCATTTTCCTTACATTCGGGATTCTTAGATAAAGGTTTGAGATGCATTTAAAACAATCCATTTCAGGAAATGAGATTTGAAATAAAGATGTAGAGTTGCATCCCTTTATGTATTGAATTTTTCAGGTCTCTGTCTTTAATGCAAAACTTCTTTCATCGAATAATTGTGATGGAAAACAAATAAATCCAAAGTTTCTCTGGGGTACTTAAGCATGCATATCACTTTCGCACTTTTTATGCTTGTTGATCAAAAAATAAGATATACAATGTTTTCTTGTAATTCTTCATACTCCATTGGGATATTTTGCTTATTTCATGAGTCTGACAAGTAATTGAAATTCTGAAATAGACAGTTTTGTTTGAAATATCAATAACATGATTTATATAATCTTCCATCTTGAAACAAACTATAGCAAATCATAGATACCTTTTTTTGTTTTGCAAATTTTAACTCTGTACCAGATGGCAAAATTTTGATTATGCCAATTTCTAAAGCATTCATACATAAGCTAGATGTGATTCAAATGATGAAAGGTTTCCTTAAAATGGTGGAAAACATTATAGGAAAAGAGAGATCTGACTACCAGCACTTTATCTTTTTTTCCCAAAATGTTTTTAAAGGGGCAAGTTTTTAGATTTTTTTGCTGCAAATTAAAATTTTTCTTTAACTCTTTTACCACACAATCCCAAGTTTTAACGACCTTGGAAAAGAAGGCTTTTGAAAACATTGTGGGAAAAGGAGAAAATGCTGGTAACCAGCATTTTCTCCTTTTCCCACAATGTTTTCTACCCTTCCAATAACAGATTTCAAAATTAAGTCATATTTATTTTGTCGTCTGCAAATGCTTGCAATTTTGACTAATCTGAAATTTTGTCGTTTGGTAAAGAGTTTTAAACACAGCTAAATACTAAAAACTATACTTTTCTGTGCAAATGTAAAGAAACTTGACAGCAACATGCTGTAAAAAAGTGCAAACTTGGCATTCAAAAAATGTGTTGGTCACTATACAATCATTTGTTTTTGTGAGATGAAAAAATGACATCGTCATTTACTTTTTTTGAGCTGTATTGAAAATTCCTAGGTAAAAGGACAACGAATCATTGTTGGATGTTATTAATCAATTGCCCCTTTTCCTTGACTGTTTTTCATAGAAATGAAATGAATTTGTTTTCCTCCTGTAAACCTTGCCCTTTAAAACAGTTATTTAGACTGAAATTAGCCTCACTGCAGCAATGGGATAAAACCATAAAGATGAATACAATAGAATACAGATAACACAAATTACAGAAATCTCTCTGTATGAATTGTCACATTTTATTCCCAAATGGCGCAGCACCTCAGTATTCACTAATGAAATTTCAACCAGATAAGTTTTATTACAAAATCTGAAGATATCAGAATTGTCTTTTATGATTGCCAGGGTAACGAAATTTACAATTTCTGGGACAGGAACCCCCCAGATTTGACGAAGTTATTGCGCAGTGGTAGCTTTCATCAGATATGTTTTGACATTATCACCATGAAAGTCGAAGTTTATGTAGAATTATGTAACATCCTGACTGTTTGAATGAACCTACATGTCTATAATTCAGTGAGGTTTCTCTTTCTGGCAAAAACATTCAGGGAGGTGCAGATCAAGGCTGATTTAGTGCACATTCTGTGCAGATTGATCTTGAATCTTGACTATTTGCAAACGCTTCTAAGAGTCACAAAGCCTGTCACTTTAACCTTGGTGAAAAATGTAGGCATGTAAGTGTGGCTGCATCATTTTTTAAGAATGAAGGCAAAAAAGAAAATCAGGAAAACAAGTGTAATGCTTTTGAGTAGAGCTAAATCTTTATAAAGGTTTTTTTTGAGGGATAATTTAACATTTATTACTCATTATACAATTTTTTTGTTCTTTACAATTTAATGTTTAATGCAGATTGTTTGATATATAACTATGAATACAAATTAGCGAAATATGTTGCTATCCTAAGAGTAAACTTATTATACATTTGTGATGCACTTAGGCATAAAAATGTTTCTAAACTAGAATGTCTTGCCCAACTTTAATGCAGTAAAGAATGCTCTATATGAATTTGTTTGGAGTCCTAAAAGAAACCATTGGACAACAGAAAAAATTAAATGATGCATTATCTAAATATAGTTTAAACAAAGTACTGGTGATTGACAAATATATGATGCCCAGGAGCTGCACAATGATTACTTTGGTTGTATTTGACCCTTTACCACACAATCCCATATTTACAGAACCCTGAGGAAGAACGCTTTTGTACAAATTGTGAGAAAAGGAGAAATGCTGTTAAGCAGCATTTTCTTCTTTTCCCACAATGTTTTCTGCCCTCCCAAAAGCAAATTTCAATTTTTTAGTCACATTTAAATTGTCGTCTGCAAGTGTTTTCAATTTGGACAAGTCTAAAATTTTGTCTTTTGGTAAAGAGTTAAGCATATATTAGCAGCTACATAGCAAATTGACTGGACAATTATAAAAGCAGTAATCTATGCTTGGGTAGTGCTGAATAACCTTGGCCAAGATATCATGGCTACCATTTTAAAATAATGGTGGGTTGTCCCACAATTAGAGTCAATATCTAACCAGCCACCTACAAATATCAGCATCTGTTCTCTGCCAAGATATCACAATGGTACCACACATAGAAGTTACAGACTTAGACTGAGATGTTGGCAGGTTACACTTGGAGGTCTCTTTAATGTTTTGTTGAACACATCTCCAAATTGTATTACTTAGTCTTTCATTTCCCATGTGAGTCATATCAGTTGACAGTATGTCATATTAATGTGTTTTTCGGTCAATAAATCCCACAACATTACTGTCTTAACCCATCTCACTGCAAAGACACCACTGGAGTAGATAATTTTTGAAAACACTATGGCAGCTATAAGGAAATTTCTCAAAATTAGCAATTTCTCCATAAATTGCCAACATTACTTTCTTGTTGCTATGTTTACATCCAAGAATTAGTTGACCACAAATTTTTTTTCTGTTTAGTTTAGCTCATGTAATAAATATTGAAGTGTCGGGATAACATAGAAATGAGGGAGGACTGAAAATGATAAATAAAGTCTGTGTTTGACATGTTACCATTTTACCAGGAGATTATCCCAGAAAGAAACGATTTACCTAAATCATATAGATTTAATTGTTATGCCATGTGCTATCAGATGGAAGCCTTGATAAAAATGTGAAAATCTAACAGTTTTTTTTCTGTCTTTATTGCCTTAAGGGTACAACAAATTCCTAAATATTCAAATTGTTTTCCAGGGAAATTTGGTTCTAAACAAGACAGTTGGTGTAAATTACCTCTTAGTATGAAAATGGCAACAAATGGTACTCTTGTGGCAGCTGTGATGATGATGAATCAGCACAGCACAGAGCATGCTGTTAGACCTTGAATCTACACTGTGCTGAATTTTTCCAGATTATCTCGATCAAAAATGGCCTTTGAGGTGCAAATATATGGCTTTTTGTATTGACTGGAAATATGGTTTTCATTTGCAAAGTACTGAAAGGGTTAAACCTTTAACACAAAAAGCACATGTTTTAACAGCACAGTCATGGTGAAAAGGCTTTTGAAAACCTTGTTGGAAAAGGAGAAAATGCTGGTAACCAGCATTTCCTCCTTTTCCCACAAGGATTTCCTCCCTTTCACAGACAAATTTTAGCATTTGAGCCACAATGAATTTGTCATAATTATGTAAATGCTTTCTGTTTGGATGAGTTTAAAATTTCTTCGTGTGGTAAAGGGTTAAATTGTCTGAAATGTCACATGATTCAAGACATATCATAACAAGAGGATTTTATCTATAAATTTCCAATTATTGTGAGTCCCTGTGAGAACTGGTATCACTCATGCAAATATCCTTCCATATACCACAGTCAACTCCGATTGTTTTTAAGAGAATCAATTTTCTTTCACGCATTACCAAATCACAAAATTTTAGACTTGTTCTCTAAATTGAAAACATTTGCAGACGACAAATAAAATATTGCTGAAATGATGGGATATGTCTCTGATAAGGTAAAAAACATAATTGGAGGTCAACAGTGTGTTTTCCTTTTCCCACAATGTTTTCAAAAGCCTTCTTCATCAGAGTTGTTGAAACACAGGATTGTGGTAATACGTTTACTCATGTTAGCTTCAAAAACAAAATTAATTTCAGCAGGAAACTTTGCACACATCCTTGTAAAATATAGATAATCAGCATAGAGTAAGGACAAGGAGTTTTCCATCTTTCAGTAGACTAGACTGTTGAAAACGTTACATCAAAAGGAGCATAAAAATGTTACTAAAAATTACTTTGATACTATCCAAAACCACCCCTTGATATTAGTATCAATTATGAGAAGCTACGGTGATTTTTTTCACATTTGGACATCTATTGTGCACCGTACTGTCTCAAGTCCATCATAAATTTTCCGGTAGCAAAGATAGAGCACTATACCGACTTTCTGTTTCATCGATTTAATATGTATTGCAGCGAAATGCAATTAACTTTTAGTAACAAACATGACCAAAGACAAATTATTAAACCATTACCTTAAGAGCATGTAGAAGTCGTTTATAATATGTAAATCTCGGAAAAAAAACAGACGAAATCTATCGTGAGCAGCGGCCATATTGTGTGTTTTCGGAAACGTAAATTACTCGAGTAATAGATGAAATGAACTGTTTTTTCTTATGTACAGCATTTAAATTGAAAATATTTGTATTTCAAATGAAGGATTATTAAATAGCAAGCAACAGGTATGTTTAAATCCTAGTTTTGTGCTCTATTTGTGAAATTATGAGAGTTCAAACTTGAGCACAAAATCTGAGCGGAGATTTTAACTGTTTTTGTCTTAATCGTCTCTGTACCCAGAGGTGACCAGTCAAAAAGTAACATCACCTTTGAGGATAGTTATCTGTACTACCCTTGATATACAATATTTGCGTCTTTTTTTTTTTAACTGATTAAAAATATCTAATTGTGTTATATCGCAATTTTTGGTTTAACCCTTTACCGCATCCATGCCGACTTTTGACAACACTGGGAAAGAAGCCTTTTGAAAACATTGTG
The DNA here is from genome assembly GCA_946811185.2 of Hippopus hippopus. Classification (NCBI taxonomy): domain Eukaryota; kingdom Metazoa; phylum Mollusca; class Bivalvia; order Cardiida; family Cardiidae; genus Hippopus; species Hippopus hippopus. Next base: position 15,190,946 of record OX328096.1, read on the forward strand.
GGAAAAGGAGAAAATGCTGGTAACCAGCATTTTCTCCTTTTTCTATAATGTTTTCTTCCCTAAGCAAAGAAAAATTGCACCATTTAAGCCACATCGAAAACTGTCGTCTGCAAATGCTTTCAATTTGGACAAGGCTAAAATTTTGTCGTGTGGTAAAGAGTTAAGTAACTGTAAGAACTGCCGCTACAATATTTCCAAGAACTGATCATTATTTTAGAGCTAAAGTGTAAGTATAATAATGATGGTATTCTATATGAGTTGAACATGATATTATCTATTCTATCGGGATATATCCAATTTACTTGGAACAATATTTGTCCTATGCATGCTTTTCTCCTATACAGACTTCATCACCAAATTGAATTTCATATTGCTTGGTAATATTGATGCTGTGAAATTTTCTCCTTGTTATGATTATATTGGATTCTTTGACATGATGATTTACGTAAAAATAAGCCAGAAATAATTTTTTATTCCACGATATGATATGTGTCATGTGACGCTCTGCTGGGAGTGTTATTTCCTCTCTATGCAACCCGTACTTGTCAGTTGTAACAATATTTCATCTAAGAATAGATAAAGATGTCTGAAAGTTTCTGTGATAATTTTCTGTGAAAAAATATGACACTAGATTGATTTTGTCTGGGGTCTTACTTGTTTAATCTCCCTTGGACTAGGTACTTTAACACTTTGTGATGTCTTGATCTACATTTCTGTATTAACTTGTTCTTGGCATTCTAAAAGCCCATGTTGGGAGCAATGTTGCAAAGTGCTGGTCAAAGAAATGCCAGGAAAGCATGGATAGGTGCACTGGCCACTGCAACATAACTAAAATAATGTTGAAAACGGCATTAAAGACCATACAATGGTCTTTCTGGTATTGACTCTTTACCACATACCAATTTTTTTGACTTGTCCATATTGAGAGCATATGCAGATGAAAAATTAACTGAGGCACAAATGATGGGATTTGTGTAAGGAAAAGCAGAAAACATTGTGGGAAGAGAAGAAAATGCTGGTTACCAGCATTTTCTTCTCTTCCCATTATGTTTTCAAAAGCCTTTTTTGTGAGGGTTGTTAAAACTAAGATTGTTTGGTTAAAGGGTTAAATAACATTTAACGCTTTACAAAATCATTATACCATGTTTTGACAAGCCTGGGTACGAAGCCTCATACAAAACATTGTGAAAGGAGAGAGTGCTGATGACCTAAATTTCTTTTTTCCACATTGTTTTTATTACCCTTCCAAAGTCAAATTCCATCATAGCAGCCAAATTTTTCATCTTCAAAAGTATTCAATATGGACAAATTCAAGGTTTTGTCTATTTGGCAAAAAGTGAATCCAGTAGTATACTCATCACTCTCTTAGCAACTGGCTGTTTTCTGAACATAATCAGACTTTACAACCCTGAAATAATCATATTATTAAAAGTAACGAACCTTAGGAAGACGCCTATGAAGTCATGTGGAAGCTAGAAGGGGAAATTGCTTCATATTTCCAAAATGTTTTCAACCCAATTAAAGAAAAGTTCCATTATTTCAGCCTCATTTAAATTGATCTGCAAATTCTATCAATATGAGCCAATCTAAAATTTTTGGTCTGGCAAACAGTCCAACTCGTGCTAAGCCAATGAGAGAAAAGTTGCATTTTTGCAATCGTTGTCATTAAGCAAGAAAGGTTTTTGCTCAACAGCCAGTATTCAAACTTGTGTAGGCCCTGCTGGATTACAAGATGTGTGTCAATGTATTACTGGCTAACAATCGAGCACCAAGGCTTGGCAGCAGTTTATGTGAAAAAAAAAATCAAGACAATCTGAAACACATCAAGTGATATCCGGTTAATGTCTTTAATACACTTTGTTCTAATTTGGTCATCTGACCCTATATCAAAGTTCTCCTTTAGTAAAAGAAAGTGTTTTTGATTAGGTTTTTATTTCTCATTTGTATTTAACGCATTGACATTCTCAGGATATTTTGATTACTTGCACATTTATTAAACACACTGTTAAACTGCAAAATATTAGCTTAGATGAAATGTGCTATGATCTAAATGAAGCAAAGATTGAAGCTTGATACCTCAAGCATGCATTCACCAAATACTCTAAATTGCATTCGTATGGTTTATTTCTTATCCTAAAAAATGTCTGTTTGCGATACCTATGGTGGTTTAGCCAGTAAGAAATTGCATTACAGGTAGATTTAGGAAATGCTGAGAATTGGAATGCAATTTAGAATGGTTGGTGTAATTACAGCCTCATACTTCAGGAATTGTAAGTGTTAACCTTATATTGTTTTGGTGTAGCTGAATGTGCTGGCTTTTGACCTACTTTTTGGTACTGATACAAGATGAATAAATAGAAATTTTTGATTGGTCTAGATTGAAGACATGTTTATTCTAAGGATCCCTGCCTATTTGGGAGCAAATTTACTCCTTCTTTTTTAAAGATATTTCTTGTTTGCTTTTGCTTCAATGAAATGATCTTGCACAAGCATTAATAATATTAGAAACATTCATGAATACTCACTGAGGCAACATGGCTATTATAAGACGCAAAAACATTTACAGGTAGCAGCTTAGAAACCAATGTCATTGAATCTCTGCCTTCTGGTTTATATCTAGAACTAGTACATAATTCTACAACAGAATCTCACGAAAGATGATTACTTCTTGGTTTATAATAATCTAGCACTACTCTCTTTGATTTATTTAAAGCAATCTCACTCTCTTTGAGGCCAAATCATGAAAAGGGTATAAGGCTCTAACTATTTCCCACACAACAGGGTTCGACACTTAACGGTGTCCAGGGTCCCCGAGGATCCCAAATTATTTGGAGGGATCTTACAAGTGTGAGGATCGGGATTCCGTTGGGATCCTTGAATTTTTAAGGTGATTTGTTATAATAATAACCGCAAGCTTAATGAGAAACCTCCATTGCACGCCATGTCATCAAAAAATATTCGGAAAACCATTCTGAAATAAATATCCCTTGTATCACAACTGCAACATCTCGTAACCTACTAAGTCACTGAGACGCTCTTTAAAATCAAATTGCTTTGTCAAGTGTCCAGTTAATGTTACGTTTTTGGCCGATAATCGTCTCGAGTTTTCGCGGTGCAGATTTTTTTTTTCATAATGTATCTCCGCCTGCTTGAGAAAGAAAAGATACACCCGAGGAGCGCCTGGAAACGCAAAGCACATATGAAACAAAGCGTCAGGACCCCTATAAGCAAAATTGGAAGGATGATTTCAAATAGATAACTTTTTTACAGTAACTTAAAACTATGTACATGCTATACATGATATACTGTATTTCTGCCAATTCTACAGCTGCTCATTTGTTACTTTTGTCATAAATTTTGGCGTATTAGGAATGGGACTCCCCGGAGAAATTGAAACTTTAGACCCCTGACCATTTAGACCCCATTTGTTTTTCTATTTAGGATGACACTCTGGGGACACTCATACCCATATTTCTGTTTTTCAGACCCCTATAATATGAGTCTGAAATGCTTGGCAGATGATGTTTAGCGCTTTGTAGGAAAGGTGGCTATTGTACCTACACTGTACTTATACAGTTGTCAGTACTGAATTTCTTGTGACATAGGCCTAAATCTATTTTCTTTTCACATACATGCATACTCTGCTGATAACCCATCAGTATTTATTCATTTTTGATTGTATCACACAAAAAAAAATCCATAATTGTCTGGGTGATATTCACAGGATTTGAGTGATCTGCACCCAAATTTTTCAAAAGTACAATAAATTATTGATGCAGAGGTGCAGGATGATGATCTGTTGGCTCATGATGTAGCCATGCGACAAAACAAAGTATACAAAATGCTGATGAACCTAATGTAGTCAATAAAAATCAAATGAAATAATAAAAAACAAGTTCATCAATGAAAACTTACTTTTTGTGTAACTTCAGAGGGATCCCTGATAATCAGGAGGGCACCCAGATAATAAAGTTAGCGATTCCTGCTGGATCCCAAAGAAAAAAAGTTAGTGTTGAACCCTGCACAATCCAAACTTTTACCGACCCCACAAGCAAGGAGCCTTTTGAAGAAAACGGTGGTAACCAGTATTTTCTCCTATTCCCACTATGTTTTCTACCCTTTCAAGGACAATTTTGTCATTTGGGCCACCTTTGAATTATGTTCTGCAAATGCTTTCAGTTCAAACCAGTCAAAAACCTTGTAGTTTGGTAGAAAGTTAAGTCAAGACTGCAAAAGACTAGTGTTCCGTCCTTTCAATGTAAGCTCTGAACAATAGCTGCTTTGATCCTATCTCTACACTGTGAAATATTTTGTGAAATATTCTGACAATTAATTACCACTGCAACCCATAATGCTTAGATTTTTGTTCACTGGTGGAAAATGTCATTTTGATTTATCTAACACTCTAGGAGTTAAATCCCAGTATTTAGTGGGTTAAGAACCCCATTTTAGATGTTCTCTCATGACAGTTTCCACACAGGAGTGTGAAAAGATATGATGATATGATTACACCATGTTATCATGATAATAGATGGTTGTTTATCATGTTGGATGTTGATAAATCTACTGCTGAATGTGTACTTGAAACCTTTGTCCTTTCCTTGCCTCACTTTTCAATGTTTTGTTCTGTCTTCATTTCTTCTATCAAAGACCCATTCTTCAGGATTCATATTCGCCAAATATTGTACTAATTCTTTTTCCCAAGACAAGCCATATGATTGGCTGAGACAGTCTCTCTCCATCAATCAGATGCCTTCGTCTTTGAGTCTAGAAATAAACTTGTTGGTGAATATATCCCAAGATTGTTAAGCTTCATGGGGCACTATGATATCATGTCTTACTTTTGTTGTTAAGGAACTTTGGCAAATGAATATTGACTATTTTATCCCTGCAGCTTCGACTTTTAACCAGCAGGGCTTCTTCTACAAGCCATGATATATCTACAATGGGTCTGCTGGTTGTTATGCTATCACCTAATTCCTGCCTGGACTCTCATAGAAGTAATTACTACCATTGTGATAGTCTTAGGACTTGTGTTAGGCCTTACTTTCAACAAACCAGGACTTAAGTAATTGCTTCTTGCTCTCAAAACATCAGAGCTGTAACACTGATGCCACCAAGGTGGTCAAAGCCAATATGAAACAGCTCCTTACAAATGTCCGATTCCCTTGTAAATCATAAATGAGCAGTGCACTGACAAAAGAGGGTTTAATACATCTCTGTGATGTATAATATACCAAGCAAGTAGCCGCATGGATCCATAAAAACAATTTCATCTAACAATGGACTAATTCATGAGGTAGACCGGTCCTTTGACGTAAAAAAATTTGCCTCATAGAGAACATTTTGACCAAGCTCAGCCTGCGCAGGCTCACCTGGGTCCGTACTTTTTGAAGATACATTAAGCATCCTTTTCACAGAACATGGCTCAAATGTTATTGCACAGGCCAAACTACCTTGTGAAACGCATTTCAGGCTCTGGTTTTTCTCTTTTTTCTTGCAATTATTTTTGTTATTGAGCTTCTTCAATTTGAAAAAGAAGCCGTTGCAGAAAGCTAGTCTAAAACACCAGTTTTTGCTTCTTTTTTGTCATCGATTGCTCATTATCCTAACATTAACAAAATCTATGGGAAAGAATGTTGGGATATGAAAGAATTTATTATGGCAAAGATTGAATGTAATTGTAACAAGGCAAGTTTATTGCCTCCTGGAACAGATGAGGAAAACTTGAGTCTACTGTTTTATCTTTTATTTATTGCTAATACCATGTTAATTGGTGAATAAATCAAGCTAAGAGGACTGATATGTCATTTGGGCTGGGTTTGATAGAATCAGCCACAAGTATCAAACCACACAAAGATGTATTAGTTTTTGTTTCAGGTTGATGTATTGGACTTGTTCAGTGTTTATATTAAATTGCTTTCCTGGCAATGGCTATTCCCATACCAAATATATCCTAGGGTCATTCAGAGGGATACACATCAGAATTTTTTCTTTTCACTTGGAACAGAAGTCTTAATGCTGCGCAAGGGGTGTGTTAAAAGCTTCTTACAAACTATTTAGCATGTTTACTCTTTGGTATGCACATCAGACTATGCAAAAAAGATTTTGTAAAGCAGTTGATTGTAAGTGCATAGCCAGGATGAAGCCAGGAAGCCCAGGCTTCAACATCAACCATCAAAGCATCAAATAAATGAAATGCTCTTTCTCAATCAGGAAAAGAGGCCAAATCATCAATTTCAAAATTGCTTTTGTCAGAAAATAAAAACTAAATAGCGGACTATAGATCAAAGATCAGGCTGCACATTCTGTGCAGTCTGATTTTGATCCATATTGTCTGTAAAATGCAGTCTGATCTTAAATTACATAGCCGAAAAAATTGACAAAACTGTGATTGGCTATTTAATGTGATAGGATCTATTTTGCTACAGGAAAAAAGATGAAAGAAAGAAAAACAAGTGAAGAAAATTTAGGATAACTTGCACTTCATCTTTACTACATTCCTGGCTCACACACCAGGTTGGTGTGTTTGTTTGTCTCCGATAGCTGAAGTGTTATGGTCAGTATCTTGAGTCATCTTCAAACAATTAATGAGGAAACTGAAAATAAAGTAGTAACAAATAACAATTAAGATAATGTATGAAGGCTGAGCCATGTCCACATGCATTCAAGTGCAAAAAGTTAATCTTTTTATATAGTTGTCCAAGCAGTGATCACAAAAAAAAATGTAAAGCTGAAGAAACCAACGTACAAGGTATGCATGATTTGGTTTGGACCAAGATAAACATGTAAACATCAGATTTTACATTTATATCCAAATACTTGAACATCTAGACTGGTATCAATCTGTTAAATAGAGTATTTTCAGTAAAAAAAAAGACAATCAAATAAAACTTCTGTGAGTTTACTATAGTTGTGTACCTTGTTTATAAGAATGACTCAAATGCAGGGCCTGAATGCCAGGTTATTGAACATCCTACACTGGCTGAACCAATTTGCATATTTTACAGCAATGCAGATAGCCTGGGGAGTATGGGTCTTAATTCAACTAACAAGAAACTGTGTTCAAGTCTGCAGTTTTGAATGTTTGCTGTACAAATGCAGGGCCATAGCTTTGACCATTAAATAGTGTACTGTTTCCAGCTGTGAACTGTATCAGCACCATAGGAAGGACAGGGGCTTTTGTGGAGGGCATAGATCAAGATCAGTCTGATTTTAGATCTGTACCATCCACTATGCATACCAGGTAAAATTTGAGGGAGTTTCAGTAGATTTTAATTTCAGCCATCAAAATAGGCAAGGTAAACATATTTTGGGAGCTCAAAGAATTAAAGGCTTCATCTGTTGTTGACAGTTTTGTACTAAATCTGGAGAAGGGAGCAAGTGTTTGCTCAAGATTGATTGATCCAAAGGTTTTTATTGTGACAGTTTCAGTTAGGAATGCATGTTATTTTTATGACATTTTTTTCTTCTTGACAAATTATTGGCAGAGAATGTAAGTTGTCAGTATAAGATACTACCTTTATTTTCATCCTGTTTGACATCCCCAGTGGTTTGGATTTCATCAGTTGGCAATGATAATGAATTTAGAGACACTGATATAAGATTGTCTGTTGATTTCTGGAATATCGATACCTTTCCCTCATACAGATCTTACAGTTACATACGCAGCCAACAATTCTTGAAAACATGTTGTGACAAACAAGTATTATTTTCTTCTTTTTAAGGGTCAAAATTTTCATTTGGCAGTGATATAATTGTATATGTTCTTCTCACCTGATTGCCTCTAATTTTTATGAATTATGAAGTAGAAATACAGGCAGGGAAGGAGATAGATCAATAAAAAAATGTAATTGTAACAGATACATCTTTTTTTTAAACTTTGTTGTGTTTTTTTCCCCATCTATCAAAGTAGCATAAATATCGTATATAAGGCAGACAGGAAGTGACTGACAGGAAATGGAACATTTTTATTGACTCCCTGTACGATTGTATTCATGATCTGGCTTCTTCTAAATCCAAAAAGTCTAACATTCAGTATTCATACTGTAGTATTTTTCTTTCTTCATGTTGCTTTTTGATAAATTTACAGTTAAATTCAGCCTCTATCTTCAGTCATAAGTTTTCTGTAGCATGACAAGGTACTTACTGTGTCTAACACACAAATTATTAATGACTGTTGGTACTTGAAAGATTGTCAGCCTTGTGGCTTTATTAGTTCTGCATGTACCGATACTATTCTGTAATGCTGCAGTTTATGATTTGAATATACATGTATTACACTGCTACTTGGGTCTGAGACAGTCTGGTTTTTCAGTAAACTTAAATTTATTGATATAAAAAAAATCTATCTGTTTCTGAAGGTTAATTATAGTGGACAAAAGAATAAAGTAAACAGCAGGTTTCATAAAACTTACTACTTTACAATGGTTAGATATTACTGACTAAAAGAAATTATGAAATACAAACAAAAGTAAACTTAAATATCAGATTTAGATTAGATTATCTTTGCGTACGAGCCTGAAATTAATTCAGTTCAGTTTATATTTGGTTTTTTGTTTCAAATAAATGTTTCAAAAAATAAGGTAACAGAGAATTTCCTTACCAATGGCACAACTTTCAACCTCATGGCAAAATTCTAGACTTGTTCATTATCCAAAGTAACTGCAGACAACAAGTTGAATATGGTTCAAACGATTGGATTTTTCATTGAAAAGGTAGAAAAACCATTTGAGAAAGGGAGAAAACAAAGTTTACTGGCATTTTCTCCTTTTCCCATAATGTTATCTACATAAAACCTCTTTTCTAAGAAACATAAAGATTATTCACTTTCGACAAGTCAAAAATTTTGTCGTCTGGTTAATAGTAAAACCATTCAAAATTGCAGACTGCCAGCCAGAAAACAAAAATAAGTTTTGAAAAAAAGTTGTGCAATATACTACTTTGAATTGATACTTATACAATAAAGGTAATAAATTCAATTTAAGGTTTAATGCACATTACAATAAGCACATTTGGGGCAATTTTTCCTGTCCTGGCATGCCCAATGGTTTTGAAAAAGTCTGCTGAAACATGCAATATGTTAGTACAGTTTACTCTTTACCGAACAACAAAATTTTAGAATTTTCCAAACTGAACACATTTGCAGAAGACAAATTTATTACGACTCAAACATTGGTTTGTCTTTGAAAGGGCAGAAATCAATGAGGGAAAAAGACAAAATGCTTGTTACTTAGTATTTACTTGCCTGTAATTTTTTCAACAGGGTTCTTCCTTAGGTCACTTAAATTCAGGAATCTATGGTGAAGCAGTAACCCTGTACCAAGCAATTGCTTGTTATAATAACCCAGAGGAGGAAGCCTTTTGAAAACATGGTAGGAAAAGGAAAAAATGCTAGTAAACGAAATCCCAATATATGAGATACATAATATTATACTTTCTTGTCTGCAAAATGATTTGAATTTTCACAAGTCTAAAATTTTACCTTTTTTTAAGGAGTTAACTCACACTTTACCCAACAACAAAATTTGATCCCCTTCAAAATGGAAAGCATTAAAATTTTGCAGACGACAAATAAGATGTCGCTCAAATGATGGGATATGTTTTTGGTAGGGAAGAAAACATTTTGGGAAAGGGAGAAAATGCTGGTTACCAGCATTTTCTCCTTTTCCCAAAATGTTTTCAAAAGGCCCTCCTTCTCAGAGTCGTTAAATCTCGGAATTGTGTGGTAAGGAGTTAAACAGCAAGAGACTGGTAGATTACAGACATAATCCTGTATGCTTACCTTTCATATGGGTTTTGTCTTTGAACTTATTATCCCTGGTTATGAAGATGGATTTATATCATGATCTGGAAACATTACAATCATATTTTGTCTTCCGTTTGATTTACTTTTGAAAGTTCTTAACAAGGCGCTGAGAAAATGAGGTAAGCAAGCCAAGATAGATTATAAAATTCTGGTCCTAGAGCTTTTCCAGTGGCTTTGTTCTTTTTTCTGGCTCAACTGTCTTCAAAGAAAACCTGAGGTATTGTCAAAGCCCTCTTGTGGTCTCTGTCAGCTTGTGCATTAGATTGTATTTCCGATTATGTGAAAAGTGCATAACAGTCCTACATGTGGTACAAGCAGCTATTTCAGTTTCCCTATTCAAGGACAACTAAATATTTCACATTATTTGTGGTTTCTTAAGTCTACATGGTAAAACTTGAGGCTTGTTCAAATTGAAAGTACTTGCTGAAGGGAAGTGAAATGTGATGTGATTCACATGATAAGATTTATCTTTGAGAGGCTAGAAATATTGTGGGGAAAAAGAGAAAATGCTGGTTACCAGCATTTTCTCTTTTTCCCACAATGTTTTCAAAAGTCTTCATTTTCAGGTCATTAAAACTTCACTTGGGATTGTTTAGTAATGCGTTTATAGAAATTGAACTTGTATTTATCTATCTGTATTTCATTCTTGTGAAATTCAGTCATTTTAGAAGCCAACATGACAGCATCTTTTAGCTCTAGCCTTTTGAAAACATTGTGGGAAAAGGGAAAAATGCTGGCATCCAGCATTTCCTCTTTTTCCTCCCGCAATGCTTTCTACTCCAACGTAAACAAATCCGTTCATTTGAGCTACCCTTGAAATTGTCTGCAAATGCTTTCCATTTGAACAAGTCCAACAATTTGTTGTCTGGTGAAGAGTTTTTTCTGCATGACAGTTTCGTTCGATTGTCTATTTCTGTCTTAGATGTCATCAAATTTGGCATTTTTTTAAAGCCCGTCCAGGTAGCTCAGTGGTTAGCATATATATGACTTGTGACCTTGTGGTAGTGAATTTGATACCCGGTTGGGGCAAACTTTCTTTATGGCGATTTTTCGCCTCTCACCTCTGACGCATGTCAGAAAAGTAGTTGGTGACTTTGAAAGAAAGTTGTGTCAGTACTGGTTTGAGAAAGCCAGAAAACACATGCGTAGGTGCACTTAAACCACCGTGATATGACCTAAGCTGTTAAGATGGCATTAAACTCCAATACAATCAATTGTTTTCTTAAAAACATGCACCATTGCCATAGAAAAAATAAATGAGAAAATTAGCAGAGAGCAAATAAACTATAATCTTGCTTTTTGATCAGGATGCCCACTGAGAAAGGAGGATGTTACATGTTGTGCAAGTAGATCATGATGAATGATAAATTAAGATCCTGGAAATCTACAGCTCACATAGTTTAATCGGTGGGTTTCTTTGGAACATGTTCTGCACCTTTCACAAAGAAATTTTACATCATAAGTTTTGGGTCCAATAGTGGAAACAATTAAATTTTGTTGCTGAGTTTTAAAGTCTTTTGATCCTCAACCTTATGACAGAATTTTAGATTGATTGATTGATTATATGGTGTTTAATGCCGTTTTCAACCAGTCATATAGCGGCGGCCAGTACACCTATCCATGCTTTCCTGAAGTTTCTTTTACCAGTACTCCACAAAATATTCTTTTCAAGCCACTGGCTACTTTCCCACAAAACCATTGTCAAAACAATGGTCAACAGTGAGAGAGAAATGAATCCTGTCACAATGACAATCATCAACCCTCGGAAAGAAATTGGCCGAGTCTGGGATGGAACCAACGACCTCCTGTTCTCAAGTCCTGTACCCTACTAGTATTTCAGATTTGTCTATTGTGAAAGCATTTTGTAGAGGACAAATTAAATGGTATCTGTCTTTGAATGGGTAGAGAAAATTGTGATTACCAGTCTTTTCTCCTATTTCAACAATGTTTTTAAAGGTCTTTTTCCTTAGTCTTGTAAAAATGAATATTATAGGACTGCTTGGAAAGGTTTAGCCCGTTACCACACAGTACCAAGTTTTAACAACCCTTACAGAGAAAGCTTTTGAAAACAGTGAGGGAAACGGAGAAACTGATGATTTTCAAAAGTCTTTTCCCTCAGAGTTGTTATTAAAACAAGGGATTTTGGTAAAGGGTAAATACAAGTAAAAACATTGTAAAGGGATAACTTTCTCAGTACATGCAATTTCTACTGGTGCCACAATGTTTTTCAGAGATAGTCTAGCTAAAGGGAGCAAAAAGTCATCTGCAGAAAGCAAGAAGGCATGAAGTTTAGTTACCTAATGACAGAATTTTAAGTGCGACCAAAGTTGAAGTATTTGGAGACGAAAATTAAAATGTGACTCTAATGAATTGAACCTTGTCTTTGATAGAGGTGAAAACATTGTGGGAAAAGGAAAAAATACTGGTTACCAGCATTTTTCCATTTCCAACAGTGTTTTCAAAAGACGTCTTGTATTGTTAAAACCGAGGATTGTGTGGTAAAGGGTTAACTAGATATGCTAGAAGATGTGCTGTCTCCTGGGAGGGGACAGTAATTGGATATGTTGGGTAATCTGACAAAGTTGGCTACCATCTGATATGGACACACCATCCTTGGCTGCACAGGAACATGCTCCTGTAGACCTTGCAAAAACCTTAACTCTTTGCAAACCACAAAATTTTGGACTTAACTACACTGAAAGCATTTGCAGACGACAAATGAAGCTCAAATGATGGTTTGTGTCTTTGATAGGGTAGAAAACATAGTGCTAACCAGCATTTTCTCCTTTTCCTGCAATGTTTTCAAAAAGTTTCTTTTTCAGGGTTATAAAAACTTGGGATTGTGTGGTAAAGTGTTACCCAAACAATTCTGAGTTTTGACAACCCCTGGGGAAGAAGACTCCTTGAAAACATTGTGGGAACACTCGGAAGAAAATGCTGATGACCAGCATTTTCTTTTTTCCCATAATGTTTTCAACACTTTCGAAAAGTTGCATTATTTGAGCTGCATTGTATTAACCCTTTCCCAAACGACAAATTTTAGACTCTTCCAAACTCAAAGAGTTTGCAGACGACAATTTCAAATTTGATAAAAATGGCAGAAAGTTCTCCAAATGGGTAGAAAACACAGTGGGAAAAGGAGAAATTGCTCGTTACGAGCAATTTCTCCTTTTCCCACAGTGTTTTCAAAAGACTTGTACTGCAGACACGTAAAAACAAGGGCTTGTTTGGGAAAGGGTTAAGTGTCATCTACAAATTAATGGTTTCAGTATTGACAAGTCTAAAATTTTGTTGTCTGGTGAAGAATTAACGAAAACTCTGCAATCATTTCATATTTCATATGCACTGCTTATGATTTCTTATTTAGGACATCTTTTTGTTCTGCTATGTTCTGTTTTCCTGGTTTTAATGCAAAAAGAGCCTTTTACAAATACAGTTGCCTTTGTAGCCAAGTTTAGAGCAAGAACAGACTGCACAAAACATGCAGTCTGATCTTTGATCTGCATTGTCCTTATTACCCAGATTTTCTGACAAGACCAGTATTGATATTGCAGCGTTAGGGTCTAATGTTTGTAGCCAGAAAATGTCTGTTGGGTTTATTCTTCGCCCTAAGGGTTAATTATAGACCCTGCTATCAAGTGGGAGCCTGTACAGAAATCAGCAGGCTGGCCCCCCACGCCCACTAGTTTGTCAGTACATAGATGTAATTGTGTATCCATTTCTCCTGCTACGGTTTTCAACAAATTTGCCTGAAATTTCGATATGAAACCTGAGTCTGTATTCACCAACCATTCTTAAGAATATTCTTACTCTTATGCTGAAGAATTTTCTAAATTTGAAAGTAACACAACATCTCATTGGCTAAACCATTTGGTTTAGCCAATCAGAAGTTGTGTTGTTTTCAAGTCTATAAAATTCTTGAGAATTAGACAGAGAATTATAATTCTTAAGAATGTGGTGAATATGTACCCTGAAGTCCTAACATGAGATCAAACTTGTGCACCTGCAAATTCCCTATGAATGGTTGACTATTACATTAGTCGTGGCCCTTTGGTGTTTTTTTCTTAATCAGTTGACATGTCAAAAGTTAACTGCTTTTTGTGCACAGTGTAGATAAAGACCAGAATGACAATAGAAAAACTTGAATTTTCAGAGCAGAAAAAGCATAATCTTTATGTAACTTCTGTTTCAAGTTTGCTTTCATCTAGAATGTTTAAGCAAGGCAGACAGTGTAGCTCAAAGATCAGACTGCATATTTTGTATAGTCTGATCTTGATCTACATTGACTACATTGGTTGTAGAAGGCACTTTAACCTTTTCCCAAACAGTCCTCAGTTTTAATAACCCTTTGGAAGAAGACTTTTGAAAACATTCTTAGAAAAGCAGAAAATGCTGGTAACCAGCATTTTCAACTTTTCCCACGATGTTTTCTACCCTATGAAAGACACTCCTTATCATATGGGCCACATTTCAGTTGTCATCCACAAATATATTCAATATGGACCAGTCCAAAATTTGTTGTTTCATAAAGGATTAAGTAGTCAAATTAACTCTTCACCAAACAGCATAATTTTAGGCTAGTCGAAATTGGAAGCATTTGCAGACGACAAAAATAATGTGACTCAAAAATTGAAAGTTATTTTTGGAAGGGTAGAAAACATTGTGGAAAAAGGAGAAAATGCTGGTAACCAGCATTTTCTCCTTTTTCCACAATGTTTTCAGAAGGCTTCCTTCTTAGGGTCGTGAAAACACAGGATTCTTTGGTAAAGGGTTAATGGGTCTGGAGAAAGGATACCCAACTGATGAGCCCCCTGATACAGTTCCCAGTGGCTGTCTGCTGATAGATGAGATTGCAATAAATTTTTGATTATCAGTTGAAAACCGTAGACATTCAATGACATTGCTATCTCTTTAACCCATTGCCTCCCAGGCAATCAACATGCATTAACGTTTAATTCTTTGCTAGACAACCCAATTTTTGACAGGTCCAAATAGAAAGCATTTGCAAAGAAAATCTTAAATGTGGCTCAAAAGATTTGTATTGGAAAGGGTAGAAAAAAGTGTGGATAACTGAGAAACTGCTGATGCTAGCTTTTTCTCCTTGTGTATACTGGAGGCGGGTGGGGAAATATTAAATTTCCTGTTGTTGAAGTTCTAGTTAAAAACCTGTGAGCTAAAGCTCCTTTTGTTGAAAGGTTCTTAATATGAAATTCATGGCTAAGTTTTGTCCCAAAAGTGTGAAGGTGTCATGTCTGAGGAGACTAAATGACAGCTTAGGTTTTCTAGAGGTACCCCCAAAACATTCAGTGATTCAAGCACACAACCTGCAGAAAAGGTTTTGGGTCTTATGGCAAACCACTTTATAAAACATTGTGTCCAAAGAAGAAATTGCTCATTATGAGCAATTTCTTCTTTGGACACAATGTTTTTACAGTGTTTTTATATGAATTTATTTTGATTATTTATGAAGGATATTTGCAAAATTGTCTGTAGCAAGTTTGTCTCAACAGGAAATGACTTAATCGATTGCTTAACTGAACTTGTGTTTAATTTGTCATTTTTACAAACATATAGATGTCACCAATTTTTCTCTTGACAGGATGTGTCTCGGCTGATTGTTTTGATAAAAGTGACATTTTAAAAGTAAAAGTTAATTTGAATTTACCAAAAAAAAATGAGAGGGAAAAAAAAATACTGACTGAAAACAATCAGATGTTGAGCATTGAGCTGTAACATTTCTGAGTGTCAACATTTGGTTTTTGTTGATATCGCCAGCTATTATTGTTAGGGGGAAAATTTCTTTTAACTCTTTACCAAAACTCCAAATTTTACAATTTTTCATTCTGAAAGCATTTCCATAAATTGATTGTAGCTCAAATGGATTTGTCTCTGATAGAATTATAAAAAAAAAACACTATTACAAAGAAATAGTTATTTTGGTTACTTAGATTTTTTCCTTTTCCCTTGATAGTGCTCTCATAGATCTTCTTCACCAGTAAGCACTTTAAGGGATCAAATAGGATTGTCATCTATTTCTACCTCAGGTCCTTCGTGGTTTTGTTGTAAAGATAGAGGATTAGCAGACAAGAGGTCCAGGGTTGGATCCTCACTGGGGGTATTGAGATTGGGCAAGAAACTTCACAGCCTGAGCCCAGTACTGGTAAAACCCAGGAAACCCAAGGATTAGTCAGCTGTTGCCATGATATGAGAGAGCTAATGTTGAAAAGTATGTAAGACAAAACTTAATCATTTAAAATTACAACAGAAATTTGAAATGAATGTAGACTGGCAGCTCTTAAATTAGATTCTAGCAATGGTTAAATGAGAAATGTTGTCACTCTGTCTCTGTGGAAAAGCAGCCAGGGGTTACAGAAAAGGCTGGTACTATATTAGTTAAAGTAAAATGTCAAACCATTCTTGCAGTTCCTTAACCCCCCACCTTTTCCATCTTTTCTGCGTTAATTCACAGGGTGCTTTCTTCCATCAAGGTAAAATTCTTCCCTTTGTGGTCTTCCTTTTCCTTTCTGATGAGCCCTAAAACTACATATCAGAGATCGTTATTGGTAAGTTATTTTCCATAACTTGATTAACCCTTTACCATACAATCCCAAGTGTTAACCATGAGGTAAAAGGCTTTGATTGATTGAATGGTATTTTATGCCGCTTTCAACATTATTTCAGTCATATTACGGTTATTCATGTATTTCCTGGGTTTCACCTGTACTAGGCTAGAGCCCTGAAGTGTCTTGCCCAAGTATACTCCTACGAAAAACCCAAAGGATCAGAAAGGGCTCGAACCCCGGGGCCTCCAGGTTACGAGTCCCAAACTTTACCACCAAGCCACGCAGGACCCCTTAAAAGGCTTATGAAAACTTTGTGGGAAAAGAAGAAATTGCTGTTAACCAAATAATTAGAGCTACATTTAACTCTTTACCAGATGACAAAATTTTAGACTAGTTCAAATTCAAAGAAGTTACAGACGGCAAATTAAGTAAACAGTTGAAATAAGGAACTTGGCTCTGACCGGGTAGAAATATTTGTAGGAAAAGGAGAAAATGACGGTTACCAGCATTTTCTCCTTTCCTACAATGTTTACAAAAGGCTTCTTCCACAGGGTCCTTAAAAGTCGTCATTGTGTGGTAAAGGGTTTATATGTTGTCTTCAAGACTTAGTGCTATTACTGCTGACATTTCTAAAATTTCGTCTATTGGTAAAGGGTTAAATGTGCAGCAAATGTCATTGGAAGTGGATTGTCAACCAGAATTAAAGTTTAGAACAGTTTTAAGTACAAACATAGTGGCAAAAATAGGCATTGCATTTTGAGAGCACATTCTCCTATTGACGCAACAGTACTTTCAAAAATGGTCTGCTGCAAGAGGAAAAAGCGTTTTCTGCAGTAGGTAATGAGTTAACCCTATACCACACAGTCCCACCTTTCAATGACCCTGACAAAGAAAGCTTTTGAAAACATTGTGGGAAAAGGAGAAAATGCTGGTAACCAGCATTTTCTCCTTTTCCCACAATGTTTTCTACCCTTTTAATAACCAATGTCTATTTTTGAGTCACATTTATTTTGTCGTCTACAAATGCTTTCAATTTGGACTAGTGTAAAATTTTGTCGTTTGGTATTGAATATAAGCCATGATTTTTTGCACAGCATGAAAATGTAGTTTTGATGTCAATAACACTATAATACCCACCCTATAAGGTCAAAATGAATTACACTTCATTACATATCCATAAAAATCAGGTCTGTAAAGTCGTAAACTTCACAAACGGTCATATAAACAATCAAAGGGCTATAAAAAGTGGCATGCCAAACAAGACACTGATTTAAGTGAGGGACAGTGATATATGAACTCTGCACAATTATTAAGTCATTACTAAACGACAATGCTTTAGACTTCCCGGTATCGACCCTTTACCACACAATAATGTTATTTGATGACCCTAAAAAAAGACGGCTTTTTTTAAACTCTGTGTGAAAAGGAGAAAATGCTGGTAACCAGTAGTTTCTCCGTTTTCTACAAAATTTTCTTAATATACTGAACAAAATAAGTAACTTCCACTGTGTGTAAATGCAGATACACGTAAATATGGAAAGAAGGGTTGAATTATTTTCACTTTTATTCCGAGAGTATTTCAATGTGAATTTGTGCTTAAAATTTTATCACTCTACCTTCACGGAAAACTTATGAAATGGTTGATTAAATATGGTAGGGGTCGTAGACCAAAATCACCCATTAATACCGGGTATGGCCACCTTGAGCATCGAGTATTGCCTGGCATCGTTGGTGCATAGAACTGACAAGTGTGTTGATTTCTGCCTGTGGAATGTTATTCCACTCCTGGATTAAGGCTTGTGTTAGTTCATTGATGTTCGACGGTGGAATAGGGTGACATCTAACACGCCCGTCCAAATTATCCCACAGGTGTTCGATGGGATTCAGATCTGGACTTTTGGCAAGCCAATCATTAATGAATGCAATATTCCTCCTGAGGAAATTCACAGGATCTCTAGCTGTATGGCTTGTGGCATTATCATGTTGAAACAGAGTGATATTGGCATCATTTTGAAACAGTAGGATGACGTGCCTCGCAAGAATCTCGTCTCAGTAGTGTTGGGCATTCAAATTCCCATCGATCACGACAAGAGGTGTGTGATAACCATGTGCAAAGCATGCCCAGACCAACACGGAACCTGCGCTCCCAAAACGATCTCGTTCAAGTACACAACAGTCGGCATAACGTTCATTTCTTCTATGGTATACACAAACCTGCTGTCACTTTGATGAATGGAAAATCTCGACTCATCGGAGAAAAGAATACTATTCCATTGTTGCCTTATCCAGTGATGGTCTGTACGTGCCAAATTAACACGATTTACACGGTGACGTTGCATTAATACACAGCCAACGCAAGGACAACATCCACATAGACCACCTTCGCGAGGACGATTGCATACAGTTTGGGCAGATATTTGGTTGTTATGTGTAACAGGGGTGTTAGTGGCAGTGGCAGTTTGAAAACGATTGCGTAGGTGTGTGTTCATGATTTAGTGGTCTTGACCAGGCGTTGTAACGCGCTGAAGTCCACTACGTGGTAAATCTTCCGTATGCCCTCTTGCTTGGAAACGTTGCCTAAGGTATCGAATTGAACGGCTAGAACTGCCAACAACCCTAGCAACCTCATTCGTTGCCATACCAGCATTAAGCATTCCAGTGGCACGTTCACGTTAATTTGGTGGAATTCTAGGCATACCAAAAAGAAAGAAAACTTAATAAAATTCTTTTTTTTTTCAACGTCTTTTTCTTATTGACAACAAAGTCTATAAAATCAGACTGAAAGGTTTGATTTTACAAACACGGGTTATACACGAGAAAATCGAATTTAACGTTTTCTTTTTATACACCCATCGCAGACGGGACGTATTATGGGATCACCCTTGGCATATGGGCGGGTGGGCGTCTGGACGTACGGGCGGGCATCTGGGAGGGCGCGCGGGCGGGTGGTGTCCAGTTCTTTGTCCAGAGCATAACTTTGTCATCTCCAGTCCGATTGACTTGAAACTTGGCATGTGTGTTTGTTGCAATAATACGGAGTGCAGTGCAAAAGAACCATAACTCTACCTCATGCTGTCTTTGAGTTATTTCCCTTCGATCGTCATTTTTACAGCATTTTCTGCTTGTCCAGAGCATAACTTTGTCATCTCCTGTCCGATTGACTTGAAACTTGGCATGTGTGTTTGTTGCAATAATATGGAGTGCAGTGCGAAAGAACCATAAGTCTACCTGGTGCTGTCTTTGAGTTATTTCCCTTTGATCATTATTTTTACAGCATTTTCTGCTTGTCCAGAGCATAACTTTGTCATCTCCGGTCTGATTGACTTGACACTTGGTATTTGTGTTTGTTGCAATAATACGGATTGCAGTGCAAAAGAACCATAACTACCTGGTGCTGTCTTTGAGTTATTTCCCTTCGATCATCATTTTTACAGCATTGTCTGCTTGTCTGGAGCATAACTTTGTCATCTCCAGTCCGATTGACTTGAAACTTGGTATTTGTGTTTGTTGCAATAATACAGAGTGTAGTGCGAAAGAATCATAACTCTACCTCGTGCTGTCTTTGAGTTATTTCCCTTCGATCATCATTTTTACAGCATTTTCTGCTTGTCCGGAGTATAACTTTGTCATCTCCAGTCCGATTGACTTGAAACTTGGTATTTGTGTTTGTTGCAATAAAACGGAGTGCAGTGCGAAAGAACCATAAATCTACCTGGTGCCGTCTTTGAGTTTTTCCCTTTGATCATCATTTTTACAGCATTTTCTGCTTGTCCGGAATATAACTTTGTCATCTCTAGTCTGAACATCTTCAAATTTGGTATGCATGATTGTTGAAAATTTACGGAGTGCAGTGCACAAGAACCATAACTCTTCCTAGCACGAATTTTGAGTTATTTCCCTTCGATCATCATTTTTACAGCATTTAGTGCTTGTCCGGAATATAACTTTGTTATCTCAAGTCAGAGTGACTTCAAACTTGGTATGCATGTTTGTTGCAATATTACGGAGTACAGTGCGCAAGAACAATAACTCTACCTAGTGTGGATTTTGAGTAATTCCACTTTGATCTTCATTTTTACAGTATTTCTTGCTTGTCCAGAACGGAACTTTGTCACCTCAAGTCAAATTGACTTGAGACTTGGTAAACATGTTTGTTGCATTACCTGCCCTTTACGATTACTATACCCCCTCGACGACTGGTGGTGGGAGGGGCGTATCTTGTGACAATTTGCCGCTCTTGTTTGTGTAATGCGTACAATTCAGTTATAATTGGTTTTATTTGACACATAATCCTTTGCCCGAACATATTTAGGGCACTGGACATGTTGATTTCTTTGCATTACATTAAAAAAATATGTTTAGAAATCGGAAGTTTCAAAAAGGCTAAAACAAGACAATTTGTCTTTGAAAGGGTTGAAAGTGATGTGGGAAAAGGAAAGGAAAAAATGCTGGTTACAAGCATTTTCTCCTATTCCCTCAATGTTTTCAAAAAGCTTCTTTCTTCAGGGTCATAAAAACTTGGTTTTGTATGATAAAAAATTTATCAAATAGATAAAAGATATCATGAGGTCGGGATATTTGCAAAAGAATCTGACTTACTATTAATTCTATTATTATCAGAACAAAATTCAGGCAAAATTCTAGAATCTTATCTGCAAAGCTTTTCAAGCCAGGTCCCCCCTCCCTCATTCCACCCCCCAAGACAGAATGTTAGAAGTTCAGTATGGATATTGTGCCAAATTAATAAATCAGTCAAATCTAATCATACCAGAACAATTAATAAGTGAGCTTGTAAATCAAGATAACACAGTAGATCCCATGTAGCTGACTTGGTTGTCTTAATTCATTCATCCCTTTCCTTGTTGTATTGCATGATGATTATCACCATTATCAACATAAATTCAGTTCTATCGCAGGGGCCATTGCACCTATCCATGCTTTCCTGGAGCTTTTTTTACCACTACTTTGCACAATTTTCTTTCCAAGCCACTGGCTGCTTTCCAACATAACCCTTGTTGAAACAACAATCAGCAGTAAGAGAAGAATGAATCCTGTTCAATGGCTATCATCAATCCTCAGAAAGAAATAAGCTGAAAGGGAGAGTCAAACTAGCGACCCCATAGTCTTAAGACCTGCACACTTACTGACTGTGCTATAGGGGGTCAGTGCCTTTCCTTTCATTACTGTCTTCACTGTGGCTAACCAGGGAAACATCATGTTTCCATCATGTGTCATTGTTGTTAGTGAAATTGTCAACCCTTTACCACACAATCTCCAGTTCTAACAACCTTTAGGAATAGGGTTTCTGATAACAGACAACAACTGTAACTCAAAAATTGAAATCTGACTTCGGAAGGATAGAAAGCATTTTGGAAAAATGAGAAAATGATGGTACCAGCAATTTCTCCTTTCCAACAATGTTTTCTAGATCTTTTTAACTCTTTACCACACAATCCCGACTTTTAACGACCCTAAGAAAGAAGCCTTTTGAAAACATTGTGGGAAAAGGAGAAAATGCTGGTAACCAGCATTTTCTCCTTTTCCCACAATGTTTTCTACCCTTCCCAAAACAAATTTCATTTGTTCAGTCTTATCTATTTTGTTTTCTGCAAATGGTTTCAATTTGGACTTATCTAAACTTTTACTGTGTGGTAAAGAGTTAAATGCTAATCCCGTCATTTGAGCCACATTTACTTTGTTGTCTGCAAATTTTTTTAATATCAGTAAGTCTAACATTATGTCCTCTGGTGAAGATTTTTGTTTTGATGGTGGTTATGTGGGAAAGCAGCCAGTGGCTTTGGAAAGAATATTGTGCAGAGTACTGGTAAAAGAAATGCCAGGAAAGCATGGATAGGTGCTGGTCGCCGCGATATAACTGAAATAATGTTGAAAACAGGGTTAAACACCATACAATCAATTAATCAGTCTGGTGAAGATTTAATCCAAGTATCCTTTTCCTTGTATTACTATATCTATTCTGTGGCTATGCATGGATAAAATTATGTTTCTATCTACCGGTACATGTAATCACTGTAATGTGTTAGTAAAATTGTTAACCCTTTACTTCACAACAGAATTTATATTGATCCACATTGATAGCATTTGCGGACAACAAAATTAACGACTCAAAAATAGAAACTTGAATTTGGAAGGATAGAAGGAGTTGTGGGAAAAGAAGAAAAATTTAGCTAGTTACCAGTGTTTTCTCCCTTTCCCACAGTGTTTTCAAAAGTTTCCTTCTGAGGATCATTAAAAGTCGGGATTGTGTGGTGAAAAGTTAAGGGGGGTATTTTCTTTGTTTGTATGAACAAGATGAATTCCGTCTTATAGAAAGTAAATTAGTAGTCCTAAAAAGGAAAAGCTTCTTGTTGCAATAAGATTTTTTTCCAAGAATCTCTGCTCCAAGTGAAATGCAAAAATTGTGTTTAATTAAAAAAGTGGTAGATGTCCACCCAAATCATGTCTGACTATAAACATTTTACCAAGAATGCAGAGGCAATTCAAAGACGATAACCAGTCTACTGTAATTTTTTATGAAAATTGACAGACCAGTCTAATCAGTGGCAGCCATCTTGCTGTGTATGCGCTGTATGGCATTGGGTCTGCTTTTGGAATGCTGCTCTGTTTTTTCCATAAAGCAAACTTTTTTGCATAACATTTCTTAAAATCAAGTTTTTTTGAAAATATCCTGTAACATTTGGTAGCATTGATTCAAAGCATGTCAAATTAACCCAAATGAATACCAAGGTAACACCTGATTTTAGGTTTATCCTTTTGGAACATTTCTTAACTGAAAGCATTTGCAGATGACAAATTTGAAATTGATCCAAATGAGCTGAAGTTGTCTGACAAGGTAGAAAACATTGTGGGAAAAGAGAAATTACTTGTCACAAGTAATTTCTCCTTTTCCACAGTGTTTTCAAAGACTTTTATCCCAGGGTTGTTTGGAACAGGATTAATTAGATCAGATACTTTGAGAAAAAAGATAACTCTTAGAAAATTAAAACATCCTAGTAAAAGGTAAAACATCTTACTAAGGATTATTTACCTTTGCATTGTGTAGGTACTGATGACATCGTCATTTTCCATCAAAGTAAAATTAACTTTATGGTAAATGGGGATGTGACACTTTTTTGAAATTTGCATTTGCATTTGAATTTTACTTTTCTTTGGCAATACATTTATGCATGTTGAGTGAATGAAGATTTTCATCATTAATTCTAAATAAGCAAAAAATAGAAATTTAGACTTGTCCAACTTTAATGCTTTTGCAAAATATATTCTTAAAGTAACAATAAAGCCCAAAAGTAAACAAAGCGGGTGTTTAAATGCATTTGAGTTTATATCATACCGTTTAAAAATATGGTAATTATTGTGAAGATGACAATCTGTCATTGTATGGTCGGTCCAAGTGTTAGTTGCTGATAGAGAAATTAATTTCAAAGCTTGGTTAAAACCTGCCAGGTAGCTGTGTCTTTTGTTTACTGTTTGCCTGATTTTATAACTAACATACGGCCCGACCACACGATAACATACTGTCATCTCCACAATATTTTTCATACTTTTAAATGGTATGATTTAAATTTAAATGTATTATGACACCTGCTTTGATATTTTGGCCTATACTGGGCCTTTAATTAAGTCTCTAGCACTCAACAGAATTTTAGATTTGTCCAAATTTAAAACATTTGCAGACCACAAGATAACTGACTCACACACAGAAATTTGTTTTTGAAAGGTAAGAAAACATTGTGGTAAAAGTAGAAAATGCTGTTTTGCAGTATTTTCTCGTTTTCCCCAAAAGCTGTCTGTTTGTTTTCTAACCCTTCAAAGACAAATCCTTTGAATTCAGGCACATTTTATATGATGCGTGCTAATGCTTTCAAAATAAACTGGTAAAACGTTTCTGACTGGTCTGGTACAGTTGGATGATGTGTTACCATTACAAAATCACAGTATGGGGTAGTTTTTTGCTTGTGTTACAAAATGTATCAGGTATAGCCTGCACCAGACTATTAACCCTTTACCACACAATCCCAACCTTTAACGACCCTGAGAAAGGTAGCTTTTGAAAACATTGTGGGAAAAGGAGAAAATGCTGGTAACCAGCATTTTCTCCTTTTACCACAATGTTTTCTACCTATTAGATGACAAATACCGTTGTTTAAAAAACATTTGAATTGAGACCTGTGAATTCCTTTAATGTGGATGAGTCTAAATTTTGCTGTGTGGTAAAGGGTTAAAGGATTAAACAAGGTCCTATGTTCTAATTAATATCTCTTTTTAACATGCATTCGCTTGAATAGAAGTACCGAAATTAAGGAGAGATTTATTTGTAATGATATATTTTTGTAACTTGACTCTTTTGCTGATATTTTATATGTCTGCACTCCTGTTTTACTCATTACCTCCATGAACAAATTGCAGCAGATGACTTTATTGTAAAAGTTGGATACTTAAGGAAATGAAGGTTTTTTACATCAATACATTGGAAAAATGCTATGGTAATTGGAGAAATTAATGGTATGATTGGGTGCAAGACAAAAAACTGTCAACTACATATTAAGGTCATTATACCCCCGCAAAATGAATGTTTTCGGGGGTATACTGGAATCAGCCTGTCTGTCCGTCCGTGTGTCCGTCCATGTGTCTGTCTGTGTACAAAATACTAGTAATTGCCTGTTTCTGTCAAAGCACTGGCGGGGGTATTAAATCACATTCAGTGACAGCTCTAGTTTTGTTCACAAAAGGAGCAATGGGAAATCCCATTCAGACATTTTCAGTCCAGAAAAATAATT
Organism: Hippopus hippopus; assembly: GCA_946811185.2. NCBI lineage: Eukaryota > Metazoa > Mollusca > Bivalvia > Cardiida > Cardiidae > Hippopus > Hippopus hippopus. The sequence goes on from OX328096.1 coordinate 15,216,115, forward strand.
CCATATAACATTAAATTTTACTATTTCAAGGTTGATCTCGAATTCTTTTTTAAGATGTATCAGCAAAGTAGACAGTGTAGATTATAGACCAGAGTGCACCTTTTGTACAGTCTGATCTTGAAGGCAACTTTTTGTTGTGAAAGGGGCTCTAAGGGTAAAACTGTTTCTTGGAACTATAGTCCTAAATTCGAATTTCAGAGATTTTTAATCCTCATTAAGTCAAGCATAATAGGTGAATAGTCATGTCAGATTTTGAGGACCTTGCAAGCTAGTTAGGATGGGTCATGACTATAGTTGCCTTTGCGGCCAATGTAGATCAAGATCAGGCTGCACAAAACGTGCAGCCTGATCGTTGATCTATACTGTCCGCTTTGGTGAAACAATGTAGATGAAAGAAACCATGGAATTGCAATTATTTGGGTCATATTTCTAGGATGAAAATGTCCATAGGTTTATTCTGTGCTCTGGGTTAAAAAAAGACTTACTAAAAAGTCTTAATAATTAGATTGAGGGAGTGAGTACCAACTGCTCTCTGTAGACCCAGCGGGAAAGAATGAAGAATCCATTTTGACATGGAAATTATGACCATATGGCCTACAACACTTGAAAAAGGGCATTTGGACATTTGTTTAGTGTCGTCTAGGATCAGCCTGCACAGTCCACGCTGTTTAATCCGAGATGACACTTTCCATTCTAATGTGATTTTCTGTTCCACGCAAGTCTACTGTAGGACAAAATCTAATGTAGTTGCCAAGTGCTGTCTCTGATTAGCCTGTGCAGGCTGATCCGGGACCACACTTTGTGCAAATGTCCGAATGCCCCATTTTTCAAGTTGCATGCCAATATAGAGTATTTAAGATTGCTCATGATATTTATAAGGGCTTCAGCAAATTGTTAAAAAGTACTTTAGGTTTAGGATATACTGACCTTCACTTTGTTTCATTAATTCTGTCAGATATATTAATCATTAACAAAGTTTTATTAAAAAGAATGCTGTCTTAATCAGCTGTAATTTGAAAACAGATGCAGTTTATTTTCAAAGATCATGCATAACAATGAAAATATGCAGCTGTTCATTGATGCACTTTGTAATGATGTGTGGGGCCCACTGAATATTAACCACCTATGTCATGTATAATTAAACAATTATATCGAAATTTGTAGAGCAATAGTTGGGAAAAACTAAATGAAATAGAAGAAAATGAGCTGGATATGGGCATCAGCAAAGAAAAGATTATGCTAAGTGAAGATATTGTTTTCTAATGTGTTTTTTTTACATACAACCTTTCCTTAACTCTTTACCAAACAATCCCTGGTTTTCACAACTCTGTGAAAGAAGCCTTTTGAAAACATTGTGGGAAAAGGAGAAAATGCTGGTAACCAGCATTTTCTCCTTTTCCCACAATGTTTTCTACCCTTCCTAAATCAAATTTCAATTTTTGAGTCACTTTAATTTTGTCGTCTGCTATAGCTTTCAATTTGAAACAGTCTAAAATTTTGTCATCTGGTAAAGTGTTAAGTCTTTGTTTACAGGTGTTAGCTAAATACATTCATTACTGTGAAGGTTAAATTATCAAAGATCAAACAAACCTATCAGTCATGATAATAGTGTTTCAGGTTGAACTGAAACAAACAATTTTGAATTATAAGTTTATTTGCAGTATTTATGTCTGTATAAAAGATTATTTTCCATACATTACATGCATTTGCACTAAATCTAAATGCAATTGCAGCTTGGTTTTTTAGCTCTACTGGCCAAAGACCAGGGGAATTATATCAGAGCCCTATCTCTGTAACAGTTGTTAGTCCATATGGATGTATGTGTAACACTTTATGGTAGTTTTCCTTCAAACATTTTCTCTTAAAGTTCTGAAAAAAAATTAATCACAAATGATACAAGTACTAACACAATAGTTTTATTATTTCTTCAAAGAGTTCAGTTCCATGAAGAAACTCTGGTTTTCATAGCAACAAAAGTAAATTACTTAGGCCCGTGCCAGTTTGATAATGCTTCATCAAAGCAGAAGTTCAAGAACATGAAATCTGATTCATGAACAGTTCAAGAACTTTCTGAGACATATAGAATAATTCATGAACCGGAATTCATTGGCATAGTAGTTCGTGAACCTGTACTGGGGTTTATGAGATATTCTAGAACCTCAAGCAAAGTTCATTAACTTTGAAAAACTCAAAATAAAGTTTCATGAATTTATTACAAGATTCATCAAATGTTCATGTACTTGACACAAATTAATGAAAAGTTGGTGAACTTCATGAACTATTCCACCGGTTTAAGATGCCTTCATATCCAAACTCTGGATTTGTTTACCACTGGTTGAGAAAGATTCTTCAGTGGACCAAGCAGAAATGGCTTAGTAGCATCTTTCTCTGATAACTCTTTACCAAACGACTTACTTTTAGACTTGTCCAAATTCAAAGCATTAGCCGAGGACAAATTAAATATGGCTCAAATAATTGGATTTGTCTATAAATTTTTGGAAAACTTGGTGGGAAAAAGAGAAAATGGTAACCAGCATTTTCACACAATTTTTCCAAAGGCCCTTTTCCTCAAGATTGTTAAAACTTTGAGCGTACCACGTCAAATTCTTTGATGACATCTGAGATCTCTGGATGAAATCTCCTTTGTAATTAAGGTTTGTTTTCTGCAGATGTGCAGTCTTTGAAAATCCATACCAGTTTATATATTTGTGTGCTAAATGATCCTAGATGATGATGCGCCGGAAAACACCATACATTCATTCCATACCAGTTACAGATTACCTGGCTTTGTCAGCAAGTGGAGCAAAACAGGGCTTTGATTGCCCTCTTGTGTTTAGTCTGACTCTGAGCAGCTGAGCAGTGTAAAACTGAAATATTAGCTTGGGAAATGGTATCACCTGAGTGATGAATAAATGATATGACATAAAAAACTTGCAAATCAATTAGCTGTTTCAGTCAAAATAGCTCACAGAATGTCAAACAGTGTACCTTATTATATTCAAGTTCTAAGTTTAGTGCAGAATTCTGTAAACCAACTACCACAAGATTTATTTGTCCTTCACTAAATACATTGCTGTGCCTTTGTTTATGAGGAAAGTAGCCTCTTAGCTCGGAGAGAATTCTTAAAGCATTACCCATAACATTGTCTATTACCCATGATACTTTGATTGTGGTTCACTTTATATTTGTATCATGGGAAATTTGACGAACAGCCTTTACAACACAGTGCCCAGTTTTAACAACCATCAAGGAAAAGGCTTGTGAAAACATTGTGGAAAAAGGAGAAAATGCTGGTAACCAGCATTTTCTCTCATTTTGCCACAATGTTTTCTACAAGGACAAAAGTCATCTTTTGAGCAAAATTTAATATCTTGTCTGCAAATGCTTTGAATTTGGATGAGTCCAAAATTTTTTTGTGAAATGAAAGGTTAATTTAGCATTTCCTTGTTCTATGAAGACATTTTGTAGAACTTTTGACCAATGAATAGACACATTACAAATCACTTAACTCTTTACCACATGACAAAATTTTAGACTTGTCCAAATTGGAAGCATTTCCAGAACACAAAATGAGTGTCACTCAAAAATTTAAAGTTGTTTTGGGAAGGGAAGAAAACATTGTGGGAAAAGGAGAAAATGCTGGTTACCAGCATTTTCTTCTTTTCCCTCAATGTTTTCAAAAGGCTTCTTTCTCAGGGTCATTAAAAGTCGGGATTGTATGGTAAAGGGTTAAAACAGAGGGACTTTCAGCTTGCAAATGTTAGTAACATAATCTTAAATTTGTCACTATGGCTGGACTCTATATTGAAGAGTTTTTGGCTTTGCTTTTAGAAAAGTTACTTTTGTGGCTCATAAATATTGATGACTACAAAATGTGATTGTCAGATCTCCCACAGGTAAGAATGGTGTTTAAACAGAATAGCTGGGGATGGCACTTAGTTCAGAAGTATGAAAAAAATGTGTGAAATAGCAGAAATGCATGATTAAGGTAAACTGGCCACATGCTAATAAAATAAATTAGCCACACTGACGTAAGGGGACTTAATGCATCTCCGTGATGCATTATACCAAGCATGTCATCTCATAATTGAGGATCCATAAAATCCATTTTGTCTTAAAACGGACTGAATCTAGAGATAGAATGGTCCTTGGACACACAGAAAATTTTCAGATAACAAAAAGTATCACCCCATGTGCCTGTACCTGTGCGGACTGAGCAGGCTGACATGCGTCGATACTTTTTGCAGATGCATTAAGCCCCCCTTTTCACAGAGCATGGCTCAAATTAAATAGGAATTTGAAACGAAACTCTAACTTGAAAACTTTAACTTTTCAGGACCCGGGACATACTCTTTCAAAAATCGTGAAAGACTTGGCAACATGATTGTAAGCAAAGATCAGAGATTCAGAGAACTGAAATCAGAGAACCCAGGTCCAGGGGCTTATGAGGTAAGATTATCATTGAAGTTTTGCCTCTTACCTCTTTATCATATGGAAAAACTTAATCTATATCCTGCTAAATAAACTCAATAAAACTTTCAAGCTGATAGTAAAAACCCGAATGATGCTATTTTAAATTCAATTATTTTGAGAAAAACAGCTCCTCGTCGGACAGTGTAGATCCAAGATCAGACTGCACGTTCCGTGCAGTCTGATCTTGATCTACACTTTCCGCAAAAGGTCAGTGAGTCACGCTTAATAGCCTAAGGGTTAAGACTCATATGTATTGAAGGAATTGACAGAATGAGAATTCAAATGTCTTTCAAATGATAGTATCTGTCCTGCACTGAACATACTTTCTGATCTTGGATCGAAACTGTGGGTTAAAAATCATAATATTTTGGTTTTTACCACTGACTTGATTGAAAATTTTTCCATTATCCAACAATCCTGTTTTAACTACCTTGAGGAAGAAAACAATAGAGAAAAGAACAAAATGCAGGTAATTATTATTTTCTCTTGTTCCTGCAATGCTGTCTACCTTTTCATGGCCAAATCCCATGATTTTGTCCAAGCTGTTGTCTAAAAATGATTTCAGTCTAAAGGCTTGGTGAGACCGGCTAACAGATACGTAACGCAGGGAAAACGGACAAAAACATGCAGAATTTAGTTATCCGGTGACAAAATTCATCTCTTCTGCCACTTGATGCTCACGCAATCGGTGTGTGGAGTGAAGAAGCCACACAAGTACCGCACATGTAACGGAAAAAACGCACGTTTACCAGATATGTACCGGATAATAAACAGTCTATTGACGGATATCACCGCACAAGTAAGGGACTTGTACCGGATAAAACGGAAGTGCAACGCATGAGAACCGGAACAAACATTCTTCCAACGTACGATGAACGGAAATGTGCCGAACACCAACATACGAGGAACATACCGGTCACGTGACATGCCGAGGGTATAAATAGTCAGATGCATCCAAAGTCTGTCATTTGCACGTCTCTGTCCATTTTGTCCAGTGGAAATCTTTTAACATGCTCAAAACTTCCCACCGCACGGAACGGACATCACCGGATGTCGCCGGACAAGTAGCGGATTCACCGGATAAGAAACGGACATAAAACGGATACAAACGGACACCAACAGATAAAATTATTTTTTATTTGTTACTCGTCCGTTGGCTCGGTGTGACCAAACCTTAATGACTTCAGCTTATAATTTTGTCATTTGATACAGAATTTAAAGGGTTAATAATTTGCTTAATGATGTAGGACAAACATTAAATGGCCTTTTGACATAGGTTTACATGATTAGAAAAATTATATAAAACATTTTCAAAAATGTCAATCATTGTTATGTGGCAAAGCTGCCAATGGCTTGGGAAGGCCATCATGTGCGAAGTACTGGCTATTGCGACATACATGATACTGAGAACAGCTTCAATCACTACAACAAGTACAAACAAATCACATTCCTTTATATAATAGATATATTTCATTCAAATTATAACATAGCCAGGCATTTCATGTCATTTATGACATGGATTATGGGATTTCACCTTGTCTCCTCCATCATACAATCTATGTAGCTAAAATGCGAGACTTGATTCTTCTGACCCTGAAAAATATGAACTGATCAGCAGATGACACTTTTAGAAGAAAAACATCTTAGTGAGAAATGAAGAATTATTATAAGTTATTTTTATGATATTGTGACTAGTAAAGAAATTGAAAAAATAAGCAATTGCAAAGATTTCCACAATGATTACTCACTGCTTGGGATGAAAAGTCTTATTTGCAAAGAAATGTGTTAACCTTTCACCAGATGACATAGGACTCCCATTTAAAGCATTGCTGACAATAAATTAAATGTGGCTCAAGTATTATGCTGTGAAAATGGAGAAAACATTGTGGGAAAAGTAGAAAATGCTGGTTACCAGCATTTTCTCCTTTTCCCACATTCTTTTCTTAAAGTCTTCTACATCATGGTTAGTAAAACGTAGGATTGTATTGTAAAGTGTTTACCCTTTACCAGATCTATGACAAATCTTACTGAAAAAGTGAAATTTGTCTTTGGAAGGGTACAAAACATTGTGGAGAAAAGAGAAAATGATGGTTACCAGTATTTTCTCCTTTTCCCACAATATTTTCAAAAGGCTTCCTCAGGGTCGTTAAAACTTGGGTTTGTGTTGTAAAGAGTTAATCAAATTCTGAGCAAAGCTGCTTGAGCAGACTGATACAAAGATATGAAAAATATGCTAACAGTGTATCCAGGCTTTTATTTGGAAAATGATTTCAAAATCTGCCAACTCTGTAAAAAAAGACAGTTTAATATTTCACATGTTGTCACCTCATGGAAGGGATGCATTCTGGGATATGATAATTTGCATATTTCTGATTCAGAATGTCCTCTGCACATATCACTGTTACATGTTGGAAACCAAGACCTCTAACATAATAGTTCCATGCTTTTCAAATTTGAATGACAACAGTTTGTCAAGTTTTGCTTCTCTTTTCCATGCCCAAGGTATCACAGCGGAACCCCGCTATAACGCTGTAGTCGGGAGCCACAATCTACAACAGTGTTATATCCGGGGTTGGAAAATATTACTTGTGTTACCATGACATTTAGACTATGAAAACAGGCTTGTTTGATGGTTCTTATGTGTGCATGTTAATTCCTTTTTCAACAGTATTCCTGATGGCAACAGCTAGTGGGCTTATACCAATATTCCTAAAGTTTTTAATACTAGAACACAACATACTTTCCTTGTCACTTTCTGCTTTCCAGTATCTAAAGAAAGTCATGACAATGTGCAGCAGTAAAAGAGAAATTGATCCGGTTGCAATGGCTATCTTTAAAGTAACAATAGCTTCCAAAAGTAAACAAAATGGGTGTTATAATGCATTTTGATTCAGATCATACCATTTAAACGTATGGAAATTACTGTGAAGATGACAATTTATTATTGTATGTTCAGTCCCAGTGTTAGTCACTGGCAGAGAACTAATGTCAAAACTAGGTTTAAACTTGCCAGGTCGCTTTATCTTTTGTTTATTTTCAGCCTTATTTTAAAATTGATTTTTCTACGAGAGACTAATACTTGGACCGACCACACAATATTAGATTGCTATCTTCGCAATATTTTGTATACTATTAAATGGTATGATTTCAATTTAAATGCATTTTCACACAAGGTCTGCTTTGTTATTTTGGCCACTATTGGGCCTTTAATGCTCAGACAAAACTTTGACATCTGTTGAAACCTTCAATGAATACAAAATTTAGTAATGTTTTTTTTTAAATAATGTCTAATGAAATATATTATTTGATTGGGCATCAACACAGACCATTGCCAAAAAGAGTTTGTTTCATTTTAATGGGTAATAATTGTCAGTATTTGCCATTTCAAAGAGTAAAGTTAATAACTGGTTTTTTTTATAAAATGAATTGAGTTCCTTGAAATTATTACCCGGAAAAACTGGAACACTGAAAAAAAAATCCCAGAAAGCAAAATATCAAAGAGCTAAAATTGCCAGTCAATTTAAGGAGTAAAGCAAGTAAGTGTTGTTTGCCAAATGAATTAAGCTCCCTGACATATGGATATCTCTTTTAAAAAAAAGAAAAGAATGAAATGTAAAAAATTACAAAAAAACATCAATGAGGAAAATACAAATGTGGACAGACAAAAACACTTAGTCTGGCTCCAAGCTTATGAAAAAACCTGTCTCAATAAACATGTAATCCAGACTGCATCCATCAATATGAAATGAAAAAACTTTGACAGAATGAATTATATTTTTTTAAATCTGAGACAGCCATTATTTTTCCTCATCCATAATATTGCCTTTGTTTTAACTTTTAGGCTGTTAAGCAAGACTTAAAGTGCTTTGGCTGGCAGTGAAGGTCAGGATCAGGCTGCACAGAACATGAATTCTGATCTTGATTTTCATTGTCTTATACAGTGAGATTTTGCCGTGTGAGAACAGCTTTGAAATTGCAACATTCTGATATACCAGAACTAACGCCTAGGGATGTTCATGTACTCAGAGCAGTTGCATCATGAACATTATGCTACTCTCTCACTATTGCGTATCAGCGGCGTATGCAACAAAATTTCTTTACGCAGGTCAATCGCCAAGAACTGAGGCATATTTTGTTCAAAATTAAAGACACGGCATATGTACGACGTTTCTGTGGCGTTCCTATGGCGTATCTGTGTTCGTATGGAGTTCAAGGAATGTAAAGTACAACATACTGAGGCGTAAGCGTGGCGTATAATGGGTTGCCGTGGCGTAACCACTTCGTTAACATGACATTCCTTTCTTATGTGCAGCCTTGCTGTTGCGTAAACATGGCGGTCACCGATGGAAAATGCTGTGGTCACTTCGTTGCAGCCATTCGTTCAAAAGACGTCAAACGTATCACGTTAAACAATACGTTCGCGTGACGTAATAAGTGTTCGAGCTACGTTCCCGCGGCATCACTGCTGCGTTGTTTTCGCTTTTACGGCCTATGTGTGACGTAAGCGTGATGTATCGGAGCTGCTATGTACGTGCGACGTATTTTTAAGTGTGGACTTAAAAAAACACCACACCTTCACGTACAAGGAGATCGTGCTACGTACCAAAGAGTATTAGCTACGCAAGTTGACATTACTGCGGCATTGTCGCGGCGTTCCTTTCTTATCGCGATACGCCGTACATACGCCAGCCGATACACAATAGTGAGAGAGCGTCTTTAGATTCTAAACTATCATCAGGAAATTTCTTCAGCTAATGATAAACTGTGTTTAACACTTTACCATACAATCCTGAGATTTAACAACTTGAGAAAGAAAGCTTTTGAAAACATTATGGGTAAAGGAGAAAATGCTGGAAAAGTTGTACAGTGTTAGCAAACACCACCAAACATTTTTATGCCATTGTTTGCTGTAGTGTAGAGTGTACAGACAAACTTGACCCAACAACAGGAAGCAAATGTTTAGTGCGTTTCCACACAAATGTTTTCAATTGTAGACAGGCCTTAAGGCATTTGGTAGAGTTAGGACCACCAAAACAGACAGATTAATTTTTAAATGATCAATCCTTTACGAAGCAAATCTAGGTATTTAAATGCACTTGATAACATAAGGAAAGCTTTTGAAAACAGTGAGGAATGATTTAAGAGAAAATAATGGTTATCAGTATTTTCTCCTTGTCCCACAATGTTTCCTACTGCCTGAAGACAGATCCCATCATTTGAGTCATATTTAAATTGTCCTCTGTTAGAATGCTTTAAATATGGACTAAGATTTCATGGTCTAGTAAAGCAGTAACCCTGTACCATATAATCCTGGGTTTTAACGCCCCTGAAGAAGAGGACTTGTGAAAATAGTGTAAGGAAAAGAGAATAATTATTCTGATAAAAAAAATGTTCTCCATATATATATATATATATACACACACACACACACACACACACACACACACACACACACACACATACATACACACACACACACATCATTTTCTCCTTGTTCCAAAATAATCTATTCCCTTTCAAAGGCATATTCCATCATTTTAGGCACATTTAATTTGTCGTCTGCAAAAATGGTTTCAATATGGACAAAGATTTTGTCGTCTGGTAAGAGGGAGATGTTTTGTGTGAACCAATAAAGATCCATCATAATTGCATAACCTATTACAAAGTATAAAATATTAATATTGAAGCACTCCATTTTTGTCAAGATTAATTGCATAAAACAAAACAAAGGGACATTTTTTTTCGTTATGCCTTCTGTGCCAAAGGAAATGAATTTCCCCCGTTTTGATTGTTAAGTTTCATGTTGTAGTTACCATGCATGCAGGGGGACAATTTCTAGGCCAAGGTCAATTTCTTTCCTTTAATTTATTTCTGTCTTTGTTGCTATGAAAAGTGGAAAACTGTAGTACAATGACAAATTGGACATTTTTTTTTGTTAAGCCTTCTGTGCAGAAGGAAATGGTTTTCCCAATTGAAATCATTAAGTATTTGAAATTTTGGTACTATGTTATCATGTTTACTTGGGATAGATTTAGATCATAATGGGTCTGTATACATTGCTTTTCTCCAATTTATTTCTGTTGTAATTGTTCAGAAAACTACAGCATTATCAACAAACATTTCCTAAGTGTTTTTAACCCCTTATTGCAGATAAAGTGTAGTCTGATATCTTCATAATGCAAATTTTACTGATTATCCTCCTTGTCTCAGATAGCCAATAGAGTGCCAAATGCACCTGTCAGACAGTTTCAGTCTCAAAATAAGACCTTAAAGACACATCTATACTTGTTTTCAGCCAGTTACCCATTTCATCTTTAATTTATGAAACTATAATTATTCTGATATCTTCATGCCAAATGTTGCCCCTGACTGTTCCAGGTTGCACAGATTGCGATGGATAGAAAATGCATTTCAGTTTCTGGAGTCCATCTAAGAAATCACTGTTGTTGTTTCTGGTTTTAATACGAAGATAAATTCCTGAGTTTCTTTGTCCCTTACACCATTATAATTATATTGATAACTTATTAATGTTTACACAGCTGACTAAATTCAGAACCATTTTACAGTCTTATCAAGTTTTAACAGCATTTTATCACTCTGGCTGTAAGAATATATTAATACCCCCCACAACGAAGTGGAGGGAGGTATACTGGGATCACCATGGCTGTCTGTCTGTCTGTCCGTCCGTCCATCACAAATTTATCCGGCGAAATACTCTGACAGTTTTTCAGGTATTGTACTCAAATTTACACACAGTGTTCCTATATATATGACCCTGCTGTGATTTGTTGCGGAATTATCTCCCCTTGAACTTTTTTCAACTCTTCCTTTTGCACTAAACCATTCTGCATTCTGTGACAAAGACCTGTTTTGTGACAAGGAGCTGGTGGGGGGTATGATCACGTTTAGTGATAGCTCTAGTTTCAATAGTTTCAGATTTGAAGGTTCCTTTGCCAAGAATGTCTCCGCAAAGAAGACAGTGTAGATCAAAGATCAGACTGAGCATTTTGTGAAGTCTGATCTTGGTATACACTGGACACAAAGGCAACTATGGTAGGGAAAGGTGCTTCAAGTGTTTCAAAAGATGATAAAGATGGTGGGTTCACCCCTAGCAAACCTGTACTATTTTTGGCACATTTTGAAATTGTGTAGACCAAGCTCAATAAGAATGCATGTTGAAGTCTTTACCAAACTATCCCGAGTTTTAACAAACCTGAGAAAGAAACCTTTTGAAAACATTGTAGGAAAAGGAGAAAATACTAGTAACCAGCATTTTTGCCTAAGGCAACTTCAATCATTTGAGCCACCTTTGATTTGTCGTCTGCAAGCGCTTTTGTTACAGACAAGTTTAACAATGGGCTGTGTGGGAGTTTAGGTAGTCTCATCTGCACTGATTAATACAGGGTGTCTAGAAAGTAAGGTTACACTTTGGTACATTTATAATTATGGCTTTCTAGCTTAGCTGAAGAGATAAAAATCATGTATACCTATACATAAAAAATAAGTAAGGTTTTTGTGTGATAATTTTACCCCCCCCTTACGAAGTAGAAGGGGGATATACTGGTTTCATCATGTCTGTCTGTCCATCGGTATAGCCTTTTTGTTTCTGTGTTCTAACTTAATGTTATACCTGTGTGTTACATTACATTCTGGACACCCTGTATGCAAAGAAACGTTTTTGCAAAAAAACAGGGTCTGAAGCCTAATTATTTTGGACTTGATATTCTGTTGACAAAGTTTTATCATTGCTTGTTATTTTGATTGCTTTTTGTTCTGTTATTTAGTTTGACAGATATTCGCAAGGATATAATATTGTGATAGATGGGAGAAATTTCGCAAAAAAAAATGTCTGAACTTGGTTTCTCAGTTGTGATGAAATCTACCCTGTGGCTCAATTAACTCTTTGACTTAATGAATTCTTTACCAAATAACATTTGTCCGAATTGAAAGCATTTGCAGACAACTAAAATGTTACTAACATAATCTTTTCTCTCTTTCAAAGGGTAGAAAACATTGTAGGAAAAGGAGAAAATGCTTGTTACCAGCATTTTCTCCTTTTCCCACAATGTTTTCAAAACCCCTCTTCCTCAGGATCATTAAAACTTGGGATTGTGTGGTAAAAAATTTGTAATGTGGATAACTGGTCCAACTTGAAAGCATTTCTACAGGACAAAATAAATGTGGTTAAAATGATGTGTTCATCTTTGGAATTGTCAAAATCATTAATTTTCCTTCTCCCGCAAAATTTTCCACTTTACCCAAGACAAATTCCATAATTTGAGCCACATTTGAACTGTCAACTGCAAATGCTTTGAACTTTGAGCCTGTCTAAATATTTGTCACTTGGTAAAACCCCTGCCACACCAGGGCGGCGATTCCACGGCATCCAAGAAAAAATGCAGAATGCAGAGGTGCGGGCAGTACAATCACAAGCATTGCCACAGCAACACAGTGGCATCCCGAGTAGATGTGTTGGAATTGTCTAGGAAGCTGAGGGACGGCACGCACTTTGAGCATGCACAATACAAATGCAGATGCTTTGCGTTCTGAGAAGAGCACACTGAGATCACCAGAAGGTGACGTCTTATGGGCTTAGTAAGATCTCCCACAATGCCACAGGAGCTCTGCTGGCATGCACAGAGGTCTCAGTACCAACACTATGGTTGTCGTTGGGGCTTGCACAGAGATTGTACTGTGTTCTCTGAGATGTCACTGCGTATCTACTGTACTCATATGGTGCGTCAGCAGCGCTTATACAGTGCATCAACGGCGTTTACATAGAGTGTTATTTGTTTTACTGCACTCTTAAAAAGACTCCTCTGAGCTGCAATGCCGATCATTGCACTAAGGCGCTTCTCCATTGACTTTTTTAGAGCACAGCCAAGAATCAGTTGAAGAATAAATGTGTATACATACAATTCGTTTTCAGAGATAGTTTAAACCATTGTCAAGATTGTCAGCATAGTGTGAGCGCCTTGAGAACACTGTGAACGCCCAGTGCACGCAGTATGAGCACCGTGAAAGCGCAGAGCATACGGTGGAAGCACTATGAGAGTGCAGAGAATCGCCAAGAAGAACTCCGTAGAATCATGTTAAAGTGCCTAAGGAGCTCTGTAGCAACACCTTGGTCATGGTGAGAATGCCGTGATACCTCCCTCTTCGGGAAAAATATCCGATTTTTCCTGTGATCTCATGGCGCTCTGGGAAATCAAACAATGCCGTGCCAAGCAGTGGGAATGCCGTATAGTATGACAGGGGCTTAAATAATTAAGTCTTTACCAAATGACAAATTTTAGACTCGTCCAAATTAAAACTTTTTGCACATGACAAAACACATGTATACATGACTCAAAAATTGACATTTATTTTTGAAGGGTTAGAAAATATTGTGGAAAAAGGAGAAAATGCTTCGATGTTTTCAAAAGTCTTCTTCCTAATGGTGGCTAAAAGTGTAGACTCTGTGATAAAGGGTTAACTAAAGATTCAGCAACTTGTAGCTTTTAATTAAACAGCCATACAATGTTAATTTCTGATATTTGAGAAGACAGTTTTTTGAGCTGTTTAAAGTGTTACTTATTCTTAATGACAACATCAAAGATTTAAAGAATTTATGGTTAATTTCCTTTACTTGTTTTTTGAGCTAAAATGCTTCGAAATCATGCCTCAGATCCAGTATCTTTCACTTTATTAACTTTTCACCAGAGAAAATTTTAGACTTGTCAGAATACAGAACATTTTACATGCAACAGATTAAACATGAATCAAATGATAAGATTTGTCATGAAACTGCAGAAAAAATTGTGGCAAAAGGAGAAAATGCTTGTTACCAGCATTTTCCTGCTTGCACACAATTTTTTCACAAGCTTTCATTATACAAATGGTTGTGAACTGAAAAAAGAAAAGAACTTTAAGATTGGGCAAATTGCTGCTGAATCTAGGTACAGTTAAAGAAAACATTGTGGAAAATGGGGAAAAAAAAAACGCTTGACTTTTTACTTATTCCCAGGGTGCCAAAGGTATAACATCAACATTTTTGAGACACTCAACAACCTTAATCACAAATTCAAAGCTGTCTGTCAGAATATTCAAGATCAGATTGTATTCTCTGTGTGGGCTGATCTGGTTATAAACTACAAGCAACAGCAACTAACCTTTTACCATACAGTCACAATTTTTTTTAACCACCCTGACAAAGATGGCTTTGGAAACTATTGTGGGAAGAAAAGAGAAAATGCTGGTTCTTCTTTTCCCACAATGTTTTTTGCCCGTTGAAAGATAAATTTCATTTTATGAGTACAAGTTATGAGTTGTAAAAACTTATGATTGTTTGGTTAAGGGTTTAATTGTATGGAAAATATTGTGGTAAAATGAAAGATCTCTTTTTAGGAGCAGTAACTGTTTCTTCTTTGCCCGCTGTGTCCATGGCAGAATTTTGCATTTCAACAAACAACATTTTCGTATAGTAAAGGGTTAACTCTACTAGAAGACAGATTTTTGGACTCAGTCAAATGGAAAACATTTGCAGATGGCATTTAACCCTTTACCAAACGACAAAATTTTAGACTGGTCTAAATTGAAAGCATTTGCAGACGGCAAAATAAACATGACTCAAAAATTGAAACTTGACTGTAGAAGAGTAGAAAACATTGTGGGAAAAGGAGAAAATGCTGGTTACCAGCATTTTCTCCTTTTCCCACAATGTTTTCAGAAGGCTTCTTCCTCTGGGTTGTAAAAACCAGGGATTGTTTGGTAAAGGGTTAATGTAGCTCAATAGATGACCTTTGTTTTTGATAGTATAGAAAGCATTGTGGGACAAGCAGAAAATACTGGTTACCAGTATTTTCTCCTGTTCTCACAATGTTTTCAAAATCCTTTTTCTTCAGGATCATTAAAACTCAGGCTTTTTTGGTAAAGTGTTATTTACTCTTTATCAAAAGACAGTTATAGTTTGAGACTATAGCCAATCTTTCAGATAACAAATCAATTACAATTGAAATTATAGGATTTGTATTTGCAAGGACAGAAAAGACTGAGAAATGTTTCTAACCACCGTTTTCTCCCTTTACTGTCTTCAAAATCTGGATAGAATTTTAAAAGTGTTGCAATCCTCATTGCATAGCTAATGTATGTATGAATGATTTTAAAAGAAATGGAGAATGCAAATAAGCTAATGGATTGGTAGTACCTTTTTTAAAAGCATAATGATGTGATGGAAGGCCCCACTTTGTGATTTACTATAAAATAAATCATGCGACCAGACAAATGACTCAACCTAACAAAAAAATTTTAGACTTATTGAAAATATTCACAGACAACAAATTTAACAGGGCTCAAATGATAGAATATGTCTTTCAAGGGATAGTTTTTGTTTGTTTGTAATGAAATTTAATGCCATTTTAACAGCTCGGGTCATATCATGACCGTAAAGTGACGCACCCATGTGTTTTCTGGCTGTCTCACACCAGTACTGACACAACTTTCTTTCCAAAGCCACTGGCTACTTTTCTCACATGCATCAGAGGTGAGAGGCGAAAATTCGTCAGAAAGTTCGCCGCAACCGGGTATCGAACCCTCAACCTCCAGATTGCAAGTTATATACTCTTTCAAAGGATAGAAAACAGGAGAAAATGCTGGTGTCCAGCATTTTTATTCTTTTCCCACAGCATTTTCAAGAGTCTTCTTTGTTAAAACACTGAATTATGTCGTAAAGGTATATTACAGTGAGTCAGAAAGAGTGAAATAAATTTTCATAAGCCCTACTACAATTTGACAGTGATTCATAATATGAACTCTTTGTTATATAATATGCAATCCCTCGTTTTAACAACCCTCTAGAAGTTATCATTTGAAAACATTGTGGGGGAAAGGAGAAAATGCTGGTAACCAGCATTTTCTCCACTCCCAACAATATTTTCCATTCTTCCAAAGAAAAAATTCTATCACTTGAACATTTGATTTGTCATCTGCATTCTACATCAGTGTAAAATTTTGTCCTGTGCTGAAGAGGTAACTAGACTACAAATTTAAGATTCATCCAGATTTAAACCAGATTCACTGACAACATCATCATTAAATTGTGACTCAATTGATGTGATTAATGGCTGTGAAGGAAGAGAGAACATTATGGGAAAAGAAGAGAAATTCTATGATTCAGCGTTTTCCTCTTTCCCTACAAAGTTTTCCATTGCGTTCTTCATTGAGACCTTACACTATTCAACCTTGCTTTAACAACCCAAAGAAAGAAAGCTTTTGAAAATGTTGTGGGAAAAGCAAAAAATGCTTGTTACCAGCATTTACTCCTTTTCCACCAATCTTTTAGGGAAAATACCATTCTGGCTTGATTTATTTTATATTCTGAAAATGCTTACACTTTTGACAATTTTAATTTCAATGTCAAGTAAAGGGTTAATTCTTTCTCAGACAACAAAACTTTACATACATCCATAATGGTTGATTGATTGATAGATTGGTTGGTTGGTTGGTTTTCTCTGCTATCAACATTATTTCAGTCATATCACAGTTACAGGTCAGATTTTTATCTACATCTATGTCCTAGGTTTCACAAGTTCTAGGCTAGGGCTCTGAAGTGTCTTGCCCAATGACACTCCCACAAAAAAACCCGTGCCTCCAGAGTAGTAAAGGAAGGGAGAGTAGGGACACACCTGGGCCTGGGTGTGTCCCTACTCTCCCTTCCCTGAGTGCCCTACATCACCGTCCCTGACAAAAAATGTGTCCCTAGTTGCTGTCCCCGAAAGATTTTTTTTTATTTTGTCCCTAGGCTCTCTTCCCTGAGAGGGATTTAGCATTCAAAATGGCGGCCGTTTGGACAGCAACCGCGGACAAAAATGCCCCAGGCTCCCGTCCCTGAGCGGAATTTTTTGCAAAAAAGGGAAAAGGGGGGGAGTTTTGCCTATTCTCTCTACCCTGAGAGGGATTTAGCATTCAAAGTGCAGGCCTTATGACTGACAGGCTGGGTAAAAAATGGCCAGATCACTGAGTTGGACTTAGTTTTTTTCACCCTGTGGATGATTTTTTCTCTTTCTAAATGCCTGACCATTGAGTTGGACTTAGACTTTTTTTCTGCATCTCTATGAATGATTTCTCTTTTCTAAAAGGAAATTTATCTTATATCACTGAGTTGGTCTTAGCTTTTTTGCACTATAAATGATTTTCTCTCTTTCTAATTGCCTGAGCACTGAGTTGTACTTAGTTTTTTCTTCACCTATGTATGATTTTTTTCTCTTTCTAATTGCCTGACCATTGAGTTGGACTTAGACTTTTTTCTGCATCTCTATGAATGATTTCTCTTTTCTAAAAGGAAATTTATCCTATATCACTGAGTTGGTCTTAGCTTTTTTCCCCTATGAATGATTTTCTCTCTTTCTAAAAGCCTGATCACTGAGTTGGACTTAGTTTTTTTCTTCACCTATGTATGATTTTTTCTCTCTAAAAGGAATTTATCCCTATATCACTGAGTTGGACTTAGTTTTTTCACCCTATGAATGAATTTTCTTTCTAAATGTCTGGACCTTGAGTTGGACTTAGTCTTTTTTCTGCATCTATGGATGATTTTTTCTCTTTCTAAATGCCTGGTCAGTGAGATGGACTTAGTTTTTTACCCTATGGATGATTTTCTCTCTTTCTAAAAGCCTGACCATTGAGTTGGACTTAGATTTTTTTGCACTATAAATGATTTCTAAATGTCTGAGCACTGAGTTGTACTTAGTTTTTTCTTCACCTATGTATGATTTTTTTCTCTTTCTAATTGCCTGACCATTGAGTTGGACTTAGACTTTTTTCTGCATCTCTATGAATGATTTCTCTTTTCTAAAAGGAAATTTATCCTATATCACTGAGTTGGTCTTAGCTTTTTTCCCCTATGAATGATTTTCTCTCTTTCTAAAAGCCTGATCACTGAGTTGGACTTAGTTTTTTTCTTCACCTATGTATGATTTTTTCTCTCTAAAAGGAATTTATCCCTATATCACTGAGTTGGACTTAGTTTTTTCACCCTATGAATGAATTTTCTTTCTAAATGTCTGGACCTTGAGTTGGACTTAGTCTTTTTTCTGCATCTATGAATGATTTTTTCTCTCTAAAAGGAATTTATCCCTATATCACTGAGTTGGACTTAGTTTTTTCACCCTATGAATGAATTTTCTTTCTAAATGTCTGGACCTTGAGTTGGACTTAGTCTTTTTTCTGCATCTATGGATGATTTTTTCTCTTTCTAAATGCCTGACCATTGAGTTGGACTTAGTTTTTTACCCTATGGATGATTTTCTCTCTTTCTAAAAGCCTGACCATTGAGTTGGACTTAGATTTTTTTGCACTATAAATGATTTCTAAATGTCTGAGCACTGAGTTGTACTTAGTTTTTTCTTCACCTATGTATGATTTTTTTCTCTTTCTAATTGCCTGACCATTGAGTTGGACTTAGACTTTTTTCTGCATCTCTATGAATGATTTCTCTTTTCTAAAAGGAAATTTATCCTATATCACTGAGTTGGTCTTAGCTTTTTTCCCCTATGAATGATTTTCTCTCTTTCTAAAAGCCTGATCACTGAGTTGGACTTAGTTTTTTTCTTCACCTATGTATGATTTTTTCTCTCTAAAAGGAATTTATCCCTATATCACTGAGTTGGACTTAGTTTTTTCACCCTATGAATGAATTTTCTTTCTAAATGTCTGGACCTTGAGTTGGACTTAGTCTTTTTTCTGCATCTATGAATGATTTTTTCTTTTCTAAAAGGAATTTGTCCCTATATCACTGAGTTGGACTTAGACTTTTTTCTACATCTATGAATGAATTCTCTTTTCTAAATGCCTAACCATTGAGTTGAACATAGACTTTTTTTTACACTATGAATGATTTTCTTTCTAAAAGCCTGACCACTGAGTTGGACTTAGTCTTTTTTCTGCATCTATGAATGATTTTTTCTCTCTAAAAGGAATTTGTCCCTATATCACTGAGTTGGACTTAGACTTTTTTCTACATCTATGAATGAATTATCTTTTCTAAATGCCTGGACATTGAGTTGAACATAGACTTTTTTTTACCCTATGAATGATTTTCTTTCTAAAAGCCTGATCACTGAGTTGGACTTAGTCTTTTTTCTACATCTGTATGGATGATTTCTCTAAAAGACTGAGCACTGGGTTGGACTTAGACTTTTTTCATTCTATGAATGATTTCTCTTTTCTAAAAGGAATTTGTCCCTATATCACTGAGTTGGACTTAGTCTTTTTCTGCAATTATGGATGATTTCTCTTTCTAAATGCCTGGACATTGAGTTGAACATAGACTTTTTTTACCCTATGAATGATTTCTTTCTAAAAGCCTGACCACTGAGTTGGACTTAGACTTTTTTCTTATCTATGAATGATTTTTTCTCTCTAAAAGGAATTTGTCCCTATATCAGTGAGTTGGACTTAGACTTTTTTCTTATCTAAATGTTTGGCCATTGAGTTGAACTTAGACTTTTTTACCCTATGATTGATTTTCTCTCTTTCTAAAAGCCTGACCATTGAGTTGGACTTAGTTTTTTCACCCTATGGATGATTTTTCTCTCTAAAAGAGTGACCATTGAGTTGGACTTAGACTTTTTTCTGCATCTATGAATGATTTCTCTAAAAGACTGAGCGCTGAGTTGGACTTAGTCTTTTTTCTGCATCTATGAATGATTTTTCTTTTCTAAAAGGAATTTGTCCCTATATCACTGAGTTGGACTTAGACTTTTTTCTACATCTATGAACGAATTCTCTTTTCTAAATGCCTAACCATTGAGTTGAACATAGACTTTTTTTTACCCTATGAATGATTTTCTTTCTAAAAGCCTGACCACTGAGTTGGACTTAGTCTTTTTTCTGCATCTATGAATGATTTTTTCTCTCTAAAAGGAATTTGTCCCTATATCACTGAGTTGGACTTAGACTTTTTTCTACATCTATGAATGAATTCTCTTTTCTAAATGCCTAACCATTGAGTTGAACATAGACTTTTTTTTACCCTATGAATGAATTCTCTTTTCTAAAAGGAATTTGTCCCTATATCACTGAGTTGGACTTAGTCTTTCTGATTTTTTTCTGCATCTATGAATGAATTTTCTCTCTAAAAGCCTGAGCACTGAGTTGGACTTAGACTTTTTCTGAGTTTTTTACTCTTCGGAGTGTAACTCTTCTAAAAGAAGTTTGACAATTTGAAGAAAGATAGAACTTTCATGGTAATGGTTAGTCCTGAAAAGGACTGTTGGGTTAGCTCTGAAAAGAGCTGTGACAATTTGAAGAAATGACAACTTGAAGATAGAACTTTTGTCTGACAGCTTGAAGATAGAACTTTCTTCTGATAGCTTGAAGGTAGAACTTTCGTCTGACAACTTGAAAATAGATCTTTCGTCTGTCCTCTTGAAGATAGAACTCGTGGTAGATGCTTAGTCCTGAAAAGGACTGTTGGGTTAGCTCTGAAAAGAGCTGTGACAATTTGAAGAAATGACAACTTGAAGATAGAACTTTCTTCTGATAGCTTGAAGGTAGAACTTTCGTCTGACAATTTGAAGAAATGACAATTTGAAGATAGAACTTTCGTCTGATAGCTTGAAGGTAGAACTTTCGTCTGACAATTTGAAGAAATGACAATTTGAAAAAAAGATAGAACTTACGTCTGACAATTTGAAGAAAGGTAGAACTTTCGTGGTAGATGGTTAGCCCTGAAAAGGGCTGTTAGGGTGTCCCTAAAAGGGACCTGGTTTTGGAGGTTGTGTTTTTTCGTCTCACGTTGTTTTTTTCCACTTCTAATGACAGCATCCGAAATTCGCTTGGCAAATGGGGCATGTTTCAACTCTTTTTTCTGATTACCATTGCTCCATTACCGAAAGTAATCTTCCTCCCAAATTCGATATCAACCAAAATGACATCCGGTGTTGTCTTTAAAAATAGTTGAACTAATCTTTCGCCGAGATCTTTGTATGACTGTGTTATAGTTGTAGTTGTTTTTGTTCCTCCTCTCCTACGAAATGAGTGTTTAGTTGTAATAACTATTGACCTGCATTTAGATATTCTTGGAGAGTCTCACATAGTTGATAATTTTATCTCCTCCATATTGATACTGCTTCCGAATATTGATACTGCTTTCGAAGTGATCGTTAGCTGAGAGCCAAAAATGGTGAATGTATGAAAATAACGTCGAGCTTTATACGTTTACTGTGGATTGAAATTTTTTAAAGAGCTCGGATCTGGCAGAAAGCCCATACATTTCTTCCATGCTACGTTTCATGCTAATATAGCAAAAAAGTTATGAGACGGTGTATGGAAAAAAATGTAGACAGAACAAGTCTTTGGGGCAAAAACAGAATGAAGAGATCTATTGTTTTTGAACTTTTATTTATTGAACTTTTATTTACTGAACAGAACTAAACAATGAAACATTTTTTTGCAAAGCATCATAAAAAAATTTCTTGACAATGAAAAAAATTTCTTGGCAATGAAAAAAATTCGCAAGGAAACATTTTTTTTGCAAAAGCATCATAAAAAAATTATTGACAATGAAAAAATCACACTGAAAAAAATTTCTTAACAATGAAAAAAAATTCACACTGAAATATTTTTTTGCAATGAATTATTTACAATGAATTATTCGCAAAACAGTATATAACAAATTTTTTACAATGCAAATTCACAAACACCACGAGTTTCACATTTGGCTTCATATTCCGTAATGTCTTTGTGCAATTGCTCTTTCTGAGTCTGATTGACACCGATCTGGATAACCACAGGTTTCTTGCTTAATTTTCAAAGAAATTGTCCACATAACGTTTAAAGAACTGATCTGACACAGAATTGAAATGCCAAATTTCATACACTTGCAATAATCGATAACCGCAGTCAAGAGCCTTGAATAATTCAAAAGTAACGCAAGTTCCGAGCAAAGCCCTCTCTTCTTTACCATGCCCAGGTTTGTAATAAGACATATCCAAGTAAGGTCCAATGTAACTCCAAAATTCATCTGTATTTGCCCAGTGAGGAAAGTAACCTTTTTTATTTTCTTGAAGACCAAATATGGCTGGAAATTTTGCCAAACCAAAGCTCATGAAATTGAAAGAATCGACCAGACGTACACCATTCAGTTCTAACTTCATAATATTGTTTCCATTCATGATCAATTTTGGAAGTTTTAACCCAACTTTGACTATATAGCCAAGAATGAACTGACCGTCATAACCTTTGAAATTATGGGCAATAGCCGTGACTCCTTTATGATGTTTTGAAAAGAGCCACTTGCAAAAATTGACTCAAAGTTTCTTCACCTTGAAAAATAACTTCCCTACCCTCTTCAAATTCACTGCATGTAGAACAATGAAAATCAAGTGATTTATCGATACATTCATCACATGCTCTGTGTGCAATACAATAATTCGGGATGTGTACACCTGTGTCTTGTTTGCATTCAAAATCAAAAGAAAATAAACTGTGGTTTTTTGACTACAGAAGAACTCGTCTCGTCATCGCTGTCATGGTTCAACTTACTTTGGTAAGGCTGAATATAGCATCGATAAAAAAAGTTAACATTTTTCTTACAGATATGACACCTTTTCTTTCCTTGCAAACATGATTTTTCTTTCTGACAAGATATTGCACACCACATTTTGAACAGAGTTTCACTAATTCACAAATGGATTTCTTTTCTCTACCTTGAACAATTCTGTGATTTTCAAAGCATTCAGCACTAAAAAATCGTCTACTGTAATAACTGCAAACATATTCTTTTGAATCTGATGGACATTTTCCTTTGCGGTAACAACCTTTGCAGATAATTGAACAAGCATGACTTTCCCGGTGAGAGTAACCCACATCACAGAACTCACAATAATATCCACAACAAAAAAAACCTTTGATAGATTTGATGTAGTCATAATGGTTTTGATGAAACTACAAATGTATGATCTTACTATTGGTTTTCACTTCTGGATGTTCAAATATTTTTTTCCACTTTTGAATGCTGTTGATGAACTTTAATGACATAGCCTTTTTCATACAAGAATGCTTGAATTTTTTTGTATTCGTCAATTCCTACAGGTTGTGTTGGTGAAACTCCAGCTTCATTCAACAATTTCTCAGCTTCAGTCTTTTGAAGAGGGCGGTTTGAACGACTAATACGATCCCATTTTTCTATTCCATGCCCCGGTGTTTTCACGTTCACTGTAGCAAATTCCCACAACAACGGCTCTTGCAAAACATAGTTGGTCATGATTGCCAATTTGAATAATGGATTTTTTCTTCTGGGCAAAAAAAACTTTGATTCGAGCATTTCAATCTATTGTTCAGAAATCAAAACGAAAACCTTTGTTGGTACTCTGTGAACTTAAACAACACCGTGTCAACTCGGTGGAAACGCCGTTTAGAGTGACAGGGGCTTAGATCACAATATGTTAGCGTCTGTTGCTATAAATAGACCATTGGGCAGAGGTACACTACGTCAGCGTCTAGTAAAGCTTTTTTATAAATACCTCTATACGCTTAACTAATATAAAAAAGGTGTGAGTTCGAATTTTGAGCGTTGTCAAAAGTAGAAAGCATTTTTTTTCTTTCGTAGATTTGTACATGTGAAATAGGGTGAATATCCCTGATTTCCTTAACAAAAGAAAGACAGTTCCTTGACACTTTCGTTAATTTATGTCAAGAAAAATAACTTGGAATAATTATTGGTTCACACACTTGTAAAGACCATTTTACGGGAATATTTCCTCACTGCATGTAGATCTAGATCTATATAAGAGAGACTTTTGACTTTTTCTACTTTTAACTTTTTTACTTTGCAGTAATTGATAACCGCAGTCAAGAGCCTTGAATAATTCAAAAGTAACCCAAGTTCCGACCAAAGCCCTCTTTTCTTCACCATGGCTACAAATACTTGAACTTTCTTCTGCACATTTCATACAGAGTGGAAACATCATTTTGTTGTTACAGTGAACTGGGAGAACGGGGTGAAACAAATCAGTTGGAGGCAAAACTTTGCATTTGATTAAGCCCTCATATTGTCGAATATTGTTCATGTCAATATTCTCAGCAGACAAAATTTCTGGCTGACCTACAGGATAGGATTTGTGTTTACAAACATAAGGGTACAGAGAACAGATATCAATGTACTTGATTTCCTTCTTGCTTTTTTTTTCATCAACATCAGGAACGCGATAATAGGCCACGGGAGCTTCGCATTTTTCCTGCGATCTCTTGGCAGTCTGGGAACTTAAACAACACCGTGACAACTCAGTGGAAACGCCGTTTAGTGTGACAAGGGGTTAAATCACAATATGTTAGCGTCTGTTGCTATAAATAGACCATTGGGTAGAGGTACACTACGTCAGCGTCTAGTAGTGAAGCGTATTTTTTTATAAATAGCTCTATACGCTGTACTATCAGCTACAGAGTTTTAGATCAAGCGACGCTCGACAAACGATATCGGATGAATGGTGAGAGAACAAATATTTGTTTTACGTGCAACGAAGCAGGACATTGGTCCAGAAATTGTCCAAAAAAGAAAATCAGACAGGAACATTTGTTTTTTTGTCTACGTGAACCCACACAGTCATGACATCGAAATTTCACCATCGTTTTACAACGTTGTCGATCTCCAACATACGAAATTCGTCGGGACACTAAATTCATTCTACAACGAAAATACATGGAAAACAAGTTCACTACAGACTACAATATCACCGGTTGAAAATCAGACCGTAGACATGCAGTCCGACGCAACGGATATCACCGATTCAAAAATCTGCAAAATAACAGAACAGGCAGAGAAAAAAATATCAACAAACGATAATCTAAGAAAACAACAAACTTTGGATCTAAAAGAGGAGAAAAAAGCAAAACAACGAAAAGAAGAAAAAAACGAGTAACAAAGAACTGTTTCTTTTGCAAATCAACAAAACACAAGGGTAAAAAAAGTATGGCAAAACATTTCCCTCACTCTATCAGACATCTGCTTGCGCAGTGGGGGTAGACAAGAATTCGAACCATACTGGAACAAATATGATTTTATGTAAAAATATCGCTGGGTTTTATAGCTTTACAGGAGGATTGAACTGATTGACTCATGACGTCATTTTTTCCTATGTTTTTCCCACGTCGGCGTTTCATGCTGTTTTTACCACTCCTAACTCAGTGTCACACAGTACAATCCTGGTGTTTCCCGTCAGGTCCGCGCTCTTTAAAAATTTCAATCCTCCTTAAACGTATAAAACCCAGCGTTATTTCCATACATTCATCATTTTTTGACACTCAGCGAACGAACACTTCGAAAGCGGTATCAATATTCGGAAGCAGTATCAATATTCGGAAGCAGTATCAATATGGAGGAGATAAATTATCAACTACACGAGGCTCTCCAAGAATATCTAAATGCAGGTCAACAGTTATTACAACTAAACACTCATTTCGTAGGAGAGGAGGAACAAAACCAACTACAACGTATAACACAGCCATACAAAGATCTCGGCGAAAGATTAGTTCGGTAATGGAGCAATGGTAATCAGAAAAAGAGTTGAAGCATGCCCCATTTGCCAAGCGAATTTCGGATGCTGTCATTAGAAGTGGAAAAAACAACGTGAGACGAAAAAACACAGCCTCCAAAACAAAACAGCCCTTTTCAGGGCTAACCCAACAGTTCTTTTCAGAGCTAACCCAACAGTCCTTTTCAGGACTAACCATTTACCACGAAAGTTCTATCTTCAAATTGTCATTTCTTCAAATTGTCAAACTTCTTTCTTTTAGAAGAGTTACACTCCGAAGAGTAAAAAAACTCAGAAAAAGTCTAAGTCCAACTCAGTGCTCAGACTTTTAGAGAGAAAATTCATCCATAGATGCAGAAAAAAATCAGAAAAACTAAGTTCAACTCAGTGATGTAGGATATTTGCAATTAAAGGCTAGGTAACGCACAAAAAATGACACATTTTCTATTGTCAATCTTCTTTTCTCTCAGAAGAGTTACACTCCAAAGAGTAAAAAACTCAGAAAAAAGTCTAAGTCCAACTCAGTGATGTAGGATATTTGCAATTAAAGGCTAGGTAACGGCCAAAAAATGACACATTTTCTATTGGCAATCTTCTTTTCTCTCAGAAGAGTTACACTCCAGAGAGTAAAAAAAACTCAGAAAAAAGTCTAAGTCCAACTCAGTGCTCAGGCTTTTAGCACTCATTTCGTAGGAGAGGAGGAACAAAACCAACTACAACGTATAACACAGCCATACAAAGATCTCGGCGAAAGATTAGTTCGGTAATGGAGCAATGGTAATCAGAAAAAGAGTTGAAGCATGCCCCATTTGCCAAGCGAATTTCGGATGCTGTCATTAGAAGTGGAAAAAACAACGTGAGACGAAAAAACACAGCCTCCAAAACAAAACAGCCCTTTTCAGGGCTAACCCAACAGTTCTTTTCAGAGCTAACCCAACAGTCCTTTTCAGGACTAACCATTTACCACGAAAGTTCTATCTTCAAATTGTCATTTCTTCAAATTGTCAAACTTCTTTCTTTTAGAAGAGTTACACTCCGAAGAGTAAAAAAACTCAGAAAAAGTCTAAGTCCAACTCAGTGCTCAGACTTTTAGAGAGAAAATTCATCCATAGATGCAGAAAAAAATCAGAAAAACTAAGTTCAACTCAGTGATGTAGGATATTTGCAATTAAAGGCTAGGTAACGCACAAAAAATGACACATTTTCTATTGTCAATCTTCTTTTCTCTCAGAAGAGTTACACTCCAAAGAGTAAAAAACTCAGAAAAAAGTCTAAGTCCAACTCAGTGATGTAGGATATTTGCAATTAAAGGCTAGGTAACGGCCAAAAAATGACACATTTTCTATTGGCAATCTTCTTTTCTCTCAGAAGAGTTACACTCCAGAGAGTAAAAAAAACTCAGAAAAAAGTCTAAGTCCAACTCAGTGCTCAGGCTTTTAGCACTCATTTTGTAGGAGAGGAGGAACAAAACCAACTACAACGTATAACACAGCCATACAAAGATCTCGGCGAAAGATTAGTTCGGTAATGGAGCAATGGTAATCAGAAAAAGAGTTGAAGCATGCCCCATTTGCCAAGCGAATTTCGGATGCTGTCATTAGAAGTGGAAAAAACAACGTGAGACGAAAAAACACAGCCTCCAAAACAAAACAGCCCTTTTCAGGGCTAACCCAACAGTTCTTTTCAGAGCTAACCCAACAGTCCTTTTCAGGACTAACCATTTACCACGAAAGTTCTATCTTCAAATTGTCATTTCTTCAAATTGTCAAACTTCTTTCTTTTAGAAGAGTTACACTCCGAAGAGTAAAAAAACTCAGAAAAAGTCTAAGTCCAACTCAGTGCTCAGACTTTTAGAGAGAAAATTCATCCATAGATGCAGAAAAAAATCAGAAAAACTAAGTTCAACTCAGTGATGTAGGATATTTGCAATTAAAGGCTAGGTAACGCACAAAAAATGACACATTTTCTATTGTCAATCTTCTTTTCTCTCAGAAGAGTTACACTCCAAAGAGTAAAAAACTCAGAAAAAAGTCTAAGTCCAACTCAGTGATGTAGGATATTTGCAATTAAAGGCTAGGTAACGGCCAAAAAATGACACATTTTCTATTGGCAATCTTCTTTTCTCTCAGAAGAGTTACACTCCAGAGAGTAAAAAAAACTCAGAAAAAAGTCTAAGTCCAACTCAGTGCTCAGGCTTTTAGCACTCATTTCGTAGGAGAGGAGGAACAAAAACAACTACAACTATAACACAGCCATACAAAGATCTCGGCGAAAGATTAGTTCAACTATTTTTAAAGACAACACCGGATGTCATTTTGGTTGATATCGAATTTGGGAGGAAGATTACTTTCGGTAATGGAGCAATGGTAATCAGAAAAAAGAGTTGAAACATGCCCCATTTGCCAAGCGAATTTCGGATGCTGTCATTAGAAGTGGAAAAAAACAACGTGAGACGAAAAAACACAACCTCCAAAACCAGGTCCCTTTTAGGGACACCCTAACAGCCCTTTTCAGGGCTAACCATCTACCACGAAAGTTCTACCTTTCTTCAAATTGTCAGACGTAAGTTCTATCTTTTTTTCAAATTGTCATTTCTTCAAATTGTCAGACGAAAGTTCTACCTTCAAGCTATCAGACGAAAGTTCTATCTTCAAATTGTCATTTCTTCAAATTGTCAGACGAAAGTTCTACCTTCAAGCTATCAGAAGAAAGTTCTATCTTCAAGTTGTCATTTCTTCAAATTGTCACAGCTCTTTTCAGAGCTAACCCAACAGTCCTTTTCAGGACTAAGCATCTACCACGAGTTCTATCTTCAAGAGGACAGACGAAAGATCTATTTTCAAGTTGTCAGACGAAAGTTCTACCTTCAAGCTATCAGAAGAAAGTTCTATCTTCAAGCTGTCAGACGAAAGTTCTATCTTCAAGTTGTCATTTCTTCAAATTGTCACAGCTCTTTTCAGAGCTAACCCAACAGTCCTTTTCAGGACTAACCATCTACCACGAAAGTTCTATCTTCAAGATGTCAGACGAAAGTTCTACCCTCAAGCTGACAGACGAAAGTTCTATCTTCAAGTTGTCATTTCTTCAAATTGTCACAGCTCTTTTCAGAGCTAACCCAACAGTCCTTTTCAGGACTAACCATCTACCACGAAAGTTCTATCTTCAAGATGTCAGACGAAAGTTCTACCCTCAAGCTGTCAGACGAAAGTTCTATCTTCAAGTTGTCATTTCTTCAAATTGTCACAGCTCTTTTCAGAGCTAACCCAACAGTCCTTTTCAGGACTAACCATCTACCACGAAAGTTCTATCTTTCTTTTAGAAGAGACGCGTTCCAAAAGAGTTATACTCCAAAGAGTTATACTGCAAAGAGTAAGAATCATACATAGATGCAGAAAAAAGACTAAGTCCAACTCAATGGTCAGGCAATTAGAAAGAGAGAAAATCATTCATAGGGGAAAAAAGCTAAGACCAACTCAGTGATATAAGATAAATTTCCTTTTAGAAAAGAGAAATCATTCATAGAGATGCAGAAAAAAAGTCTAAGTCCAACTCAATGGTCAGGCATTTAGAAAGAGAAAAAATCATCCACAGGGTGAAAAAAACTAAGTCCAACTCAGTGATCTGGCCATTTTTTACCCAGCCTGTCAGTCATAAGGCCTGCACTTTGAATGCTAAATCCCTCTCAGGGTAGAGAGAATAGGCAAAACTCCCCCCCTTTTCCCTTTTTTGCAAAAAATTCCGCTCAGGGACGGGAGCCTGGGGCATTTTTGTCCGCGGTTGCTGTCCAAACGGCCGCCATTTTGAATGCTAAATCCCTCTCAGGGAAGAGAGCCTAGGGACAAAATAAAAAAAAATCTTTCGGGGACAGCAACTAGGGACACATTTTTTGTCAGGGACGGTGATGTAGGGCACTCAGGGAAGGGAGAGTAGGGACACACCCAGGCCCAGGTGTGTCCCTACTCTCCCTTCCTTTACTACTCTCCAGTTACGTACATTTTTTTGAGATGATATTTTGAAGTTGGCTTAGAAGATGGTTTTCTTCATTTTCTCAAATTTAAAATGAGGCTTAAGTAAGAAGACTTGGACTTACACAGTAGAAAACATTGTGGGAAAAAAAAATTATGATTACCAGCAATTTATCCTTTTCCCACTATGTTTTCAAAAGCTTTCCTCTTCATGTGAGGTAGGTTTGTGTTGTAAACAGTTTTGTATGAAGGAAAACTATAGTAAATAAATCCCATCATTGGAAAAAGATTTGCAAGATTTATACCCTAAAGAAACTGATTTTTGTCAGATAAATTATATCTCCACCCTTTTGATCTGACAAGGCATTTAAAAGTGGAATTTTTTTTTTTAGAAAGGTTTCTCTCTCTTTCAAGGCTTTATTACTTCTTTGTAGACTAGTGTCAGAAACATGAGAGTGCTTTTGTGCACAGTATAGATCAAGATTAGACAGCAAATAACATACAGTCTAATGATAGATCTACACTCTGATATACTGAGATATCCTGGTTAAACTTATAGACTTCAGATTGTCAAATCAAACTGATTGATTCTTTAACTAAATTGCTTATTAATACTCTTTCACTACTGAATAAATAAATAGCATTAACTCAGTGACTACAAATGCAGTTTCGCTACAAGATCTAGACATGGTTTTTTTATAATCTAGAATACAGCAGTGGACAGTGTAGATCACAGATCAGACTGCACATTCTGTGCAGTCTGATCTTGATCTACACTGTCCACAAAAGCTTCTGGTGTCGTCTATGGTATGGAAAGAGTTAAGAGTTCAAGAGTAATCATTCTGGCAGATGACAAAATTCTTCATGTCAGAATTAAAAGTATTTGATGAATACTTAGAAGTGTCTCAAATGAAAAAATGAGTCTTTGAAAGGGTAGAAAACATTACAGGAATTACTATGTCATTACACAATACTGTAGATGCCCCTGTATGTTAAATCCTATCCTGCTACATAACTTGAGTTAAACTTTCAAGGTGATAGTACAAACCCGAAAAATGCTAATTCAAACTTACTTTTGGGAGAAAAAAATATCTCCCTATTGGACAAGGTAGGTCTAAGATCAGACTGCACATTCTGTGCAGTCTGATCTTGATCTACACTGTCCACAAAAGGTCAGTGAGTCTGAGGAGCAGCCAAAGGAATAACTGTTAATTACTTTATCAACCATATTGAATCTATAAGCATGCTATGCTTTAGGTAGAGTACAAACTTGGAAAAAGAAGCTCAAAGGAGAAACATTGGTAGAAAAAGAAAAATACTAACTTACTGAATGAAAAGGCAGTATTTAGGAAAAAAGAGCAACTGCTTGTTTCATGCAATTACTCCTTTTATCACAATGTTTCCTAAAGTTGTCCACTGTTCAGATGTATAAAGATGTAAGCCAATTGCTCTGTGAAAAGGGGGCTTAATGCATCTGCAAAAATTATCGACCTAGGTCAGCCTACGCAGTCCGCGCAGGCTGACCTGGACCGAAACCTTTTGCTATTGATCAATTTTCTGTATGTCTAAGGACCAGTTTACCAAATGATTCAGTCGGTTGTTAGACAAAATAGACTCCATGGATCCATAGTCATATGATGACTTGCTTGGTACCATACATCACAGAGATGCATTAAGCACCCTTTTGCCAGAGCATGGCTCATATATTTCGTATGTAAATGTCAGTGAAATTGGCAAGGTCACCACAGGGACATCATTAATTGGGTCTGATCTCTATCTGTGATATTCAATGTCATGATTGTTTGCAACGTTTTGATAGACAAGTTTAATTATTTTACTTTTCATTAGAATGGCTGTGTATGTCTGTACAGGTTTTTGTAGATCCATTTGCAAGATACAGACTGATCTATTAACCCTTTCCCACACAATCCTGAAATTTAAAGACTCTTTTGAAAACATTGTGGGAAAAGAAGAAAATGCTGATAACCAGCATTTTCTCCTTTTCCCACAATGTTTTCTACCTGTTCAAGGACAAATACTATAATTTAAAACAAATTTGATTTTTCATCTGCAAATTCCTTCAATATGGATAAGTTTAAAATTTTGCCGTGTGGCAAAGAGTTAACTCTTTACCAAACGACAAAATCATAGACTGGTCCAAATTGAAAGCATTTGCAGACGACAAAATAAATGTGACTGAAAAATTGAAATTTGGTTTGGGAAGGGCAGAAAACATGGTGGGAAAAGGAGAAAATGCTGGTTACCAGCATTTTCTCCTTTTCTCACAATGTTTTCAAAAGGCTTCTTTCTCAGGGTCGTTAAAAGTCAGGGTTGTGTGGTAAAGAGTTAACTCTTTACCAAACAACAGAATTTTGGACTTGACCGAATCCAAAGAATTTGCAGATGACATATTAAATGCGACTCAAGAATTGATATTTGTATGTGGAAGGGTAGAAAACATTGTGGAAAAAAGGAGAAAATGCTGGCTACAAGCATTTTCTCCTTTTTCCGCAAAGTTTTCTGATGTCTTCGTCTTTAGGGTCGTTAAAACCAGGGATTGTTAAGTCTGTACCAAAAGACAAAATTTTAGACTAATTTAATTTAAAAGCATTTGCAGACGTCAAATTGAATGTGGCTAAAATGAAGAGTTTTTGTCTCTGAAACGGTAGTAAACACTGGAAAAAAGAGAAAATGCTGGATACCAGCATTTTCTCCTTTTCTCACAATGTTTTTAAAAGCCTTCTCTCTCAGGATTGTGTGGTAAAGAGTTAAGGAAGACAACAAGATTAGAAATACTTTTATCTCCATGAAATTTTATACTCTCACCAAAAAACTTAAGACTTGTTTTTATGGGTCATCTTGGCATGTAGATGATAAATTAGATGTGGCTGTGATGGAATTTGTCTTTGAAACAGTTGAAAAACATTGTGGGGAAAGGAGAAAATGCAGGTTACCTTGTAACCAGCAATTTTTCCTTTTGACACAATTTTTTCAAAAGCTTTTTTGGTACAGGGTTAATCAAAGAAAATATTTAAAGAATGATTTACTGGTACATGGAATAATTGACATGAATACCTGATTAGATTTATTTTCTCCTCCATACAAAACTAATCATCCTGAGACTAATATTGAACGATGTACTTTATACGGAATTTTGTTCTTCTTTATCCAATTATTATGCCACATAGAAAAAAAAAATTCAGTAGGTTTAAAATGACTGGATTTGTGTCTGGTGGGGTAGGAAAGTTTGTGGGAGTAGGAGAAAATGCTGGTTGCCACAATGTTTTCAAAACCTTCTTAAAAAGTAAAAAACAAAGGATTCTTTGTAAGAGACTTAACCTTTTACCAAATGATTCTGTGTTTTAATGATCCTGCAAGAGAAGGCTTTTAAAAAAATTGTGGGAAAAGGAGAAAATGCTGGTGACCAGCATTTTTAGCTCACCTGAGCACGAAGTGCTCAGAATGAGCTATTGTGATCACTCACCGTCCCTCGTCCATCTGTTCACATTTCTTTGTTTACGGATGAGTTCGACTATGGGTCTAATCGGACCAGAACAACTGGAGTTATTTGCCCTTGAATTAGAAAAAATGCAATATTTGACTTTGTTTACACTCTAGCATCTACAAATATCAACCAATCAGCACCAAACTTGGTCAAAATATATATGACCATAAGATCTTGGATGACTTCGATTATGGGTCTAATTGGACCAGAACGACTGAAGTTATTTGCCCTTGAATTAGAAAAATTGCTATATTTCCATTTGTTTACACTGTAGTATCTACAATTTTTAACCAATCAGCTCTAAACTCGGTCAAAATATAAATGACCATAAGATCTTGGATGAGTTCGATTATGGGTGTAATCTGACCAGAACGACTGGAGTTATTTGCCCTTGATTTAGAAAAATTGCTATATTTGACTTTGTTTACACTCTAGCATCTACAATTATTAACCAATCGGCACCAAACTTGGTCAAAATATAAATGACCATAAGATCTGGCATGAGTTCGATTATGGGTCTAATCGGACCAGAACAACTGGAGTTATTTGCCCTTGAATTAGAAAAATTGCTATATTTGACTTTGTTTACACTGTAGCATCTACAATTTTTAACCAATCAGCTCTAAACTTGGTCAAAATATAAATGACCATAAGATCTTGGATGAGTTTGATTATGGGTCTAATCTGACCAGAATGACTGGAGTTATTTGCCCTTGATTTAGAAAAATTGCTATATTTGACTTTGTTTACACTCTAGCATCTACAATTATTAACCAATCAGCACCAAACTTGGTCAAAATATATATGACCATAAGATCTGGCATGAGTTCGATTATGAGTCTAATCGGACCGGAACAACTGGAGTTATTTGCCCTTGAATTAGAAAAATTGCTATATTTGACTTTGTTTACACTCTAGCATCTACAAGTATCAACCAATCAGCACCAAACTTGGTCAAAATATGTATGACTATAAGATCTTAGATGAGTTGGATTATGAGTCTAATCGGACCAGAACGACTGGAGTTATTTGCCCTTGAATTAGAAAGTTCTTTAGAATAGTTCTTTGTCCGGAGCATAACTTTGTCATCTCCAGTCCGATTGACTTGAAACTTGGCATTTGTGTTTGTTGCAATAATACGGAGTGCAGTGCAAAAGAACCATAACTCTACCTTGTGCTGTCCCTGAGTTATTTCTCTTTGATCATTTTTACAGTTTTTTTTGGTTGTCTGGAATATACCTTTGTCATCTCTAGTCTGAACATCTTCAAATTTACATTTACATTTAAATTTGCATGATTGTTGAAAAATTATAGAGTGCAGTGCACAAGAACCATGACTCTTCCTAGCAGAAATTTTGAGTTATCCCCCCTTTGATCTTCATTTTTATAGCATTTCTTGCGTGTCCAGAGCATAACTTTGTCATCTTATGTAGGAATGACTTGAAATATGGTATGCTTATTTGTTGCAATATTTGGAAGTGCCTTGCGCAAGAGTTGTAACTCTACCTCTTGCTGTCTTTGAGTTATTTCCCTTTTATCGTCATTTTTACAGCATTTAGTGCTTGTCCAGAATATAACTTTGTCATCTCAAGTCAAAACGACTTCAAACTTGGTATGCATGTTTGTTGCAATATTACGGAGTACAGTGCGCAAAGAACAATAACTCTACCTAGCGCGGATTTTGAGTAATTCCACTTTGATCTTCATTTTTACAGTATTTCTTGCTTGTCTGGAATGGAACTTGGTCACCTCAAAGTCAAATTGACTTGAGACTTGGTAAACATGTTTGTTGCAGTTACGAAAAGTGCAATGCACTGGAGCCGTAACCTTACCTAATGCCCTTTTGGAATTATTCCCTATTCATTATTTTTTTTTTTAACAGCTTTTCATGCTTCTCTACACTATAACTTTGTCTTTTCATGTTGTAATGACCTGAAACTTTATATGCATGTTTCCTTAACATTAGAGGAGACATTCATGCCTATTTCAATCACTTACATGATTTCTGCTGCACTACTATATTCCTCTACCTGCCCTTTACGATTATTATCCCCCCCTCAACAACTGGCGGTGGGACGGGCATATATTGCGACAATTTGCCACTTTTGTTCAGATTTCAGAGCAAATGAATTTCTGACTTGGTAAACCAAATGGTTAAGCCAACCAGAAGTTATTTCACTTTCTTAACACTAAAAGATTAGACTATAAATGAGCTATGCTTTGCAAAAAGGGGCCTCAATGTATCTTCAAAAAGTATCAACCTAGGTCAGCCTGCGCAATCTGTGCAGGCTGACCAGTGAGTCAAAACTTTCTGTTAAAACTTTCTGCATGTATAAGGACCAGTGTACCTCATGATTCAGCCAGTTCTTATACAACATGGATTTTATGAATCCATGATAATATGATGACTTGTTTGATATCATACTACAGAAGAATGCATCAAATTCCCATTTGCCAGGGTACAGCTCAGATGTAATTTAAAATGCTTGATGAATACAGGCCCTTAGTGTTTTAAGCGCTTTTTTTAAAATCTTGTTTTTCACAGGAAGAAAAGGAACTCTGCTGTAACAATGATCATGTCAGGGAGAAATCATTTCGTTGATCACTATTTTTCCCAGGCAAGCAATCAATCACTTAGAATTCTAATAAAGTATGCAATAATGTTTCCCTATACGACCATTTTCTCTTCACAAGTCTATGTAGATAATAAATTGACCTAGCACCTGAAATGAAATTGTGTTATTTGCCAACTTTTAGAGAAATGTATTGCCCCCTTACATGTAATGTTCAGGACAATGAACATGGCCTGGTCTACTGCTCACAAATAAGCAAACAGCTCCACTTCTTTAGTTAGACTACCATCATGCAGAAGAATATTTTAAGTTTTACAATCTTAATATCCATAGGTCCTTCAAATCATTCAGAATCAGTTTCTCCTGCCACAATATTTGTAGCCCAACAAAACAAACTTTTTCAGGGATTTACTGGAATTAGCCCACCCTCTGTCCATTAACTCTTTACTACACGACAAATATTTAGTTTTAGTTTTTTAGTTTTAAACATATTTATTTTACATCGATTGAGAAACAAGTTCTTACAACTTATACTAATCTCTCTCGATTCTGCTTCCTGGGAACTACACCAGTACTCACGCCGAATGTGTGGGCCTATGAAAAATCCTAAAGTTGACACCCGCTCCCGGGTATCGAACTCAGGACCTTTTGGTTACGAGGCCGACGCTCTACCTCACGACCACGGCCACCACAAATATTTAGACTGGTCCAAATTAATAAAGCATTTATCGACAATAATTCAGATGAATACAAATGTAGGAACTTGTCTTTGAAAGGGTATAAAACATTGTGGGAAAAGGAGAAAATGCTGGTTACCAGCATTTTCTCTTTTTCCAACAATGTTTTCAAAGGCTTCTTCTTTAGGGTTGTTAAAGCTCAGGATTGTGTGGTAAAGGGTTAATCTGCAGGTCAGTCTGTTCTGTTCAGTTATATTTAGACTAAACTTTGTGTTACAAACTCCTCTTAGTTTTGCTGTGACTCTACTTCGTACATGTTTTAACCCTTTACCAAACAATCCCTGGTTTTCACGGCCCTGAGAAAGAAGCCTTTTGAAAACATTGTGGGAAAAGGAGAAAATGCTGGTAACCAGCATTTTCTCCATTTCCCACATTGTTTTCTTCTCTATTAAAGACCTAAAGTTAATTTGTACCGATTCTAAATTTGTTGTCTGAGGATGCTCTCAGTTTGGAAGAGTCTAAGATTTGTCGTTTGGGAAAGGGTTAAAATACATGTACTATAAATCTCCTCAAAGGCACAGTATACTGAGCCCCGGTAGCTCAGTCGGTAGCATACAGGAGTTTAGAACAGAAGGTCGTTGGTTCGATCCCAAGCTCGGCTGATTTTTTTCTGAGGATTGATGATAGTCATTGCAGCAGGTTTCATTCCAATCTGTTGATTATTGTTTTGACAATGGTAATGTGGGAAAGCAGCCAGTGGCTTGAAAAGAATATTGTGTGGAGTACTGGTAAAAGAAACTCCAGGAAGGTGCACAGGCCATCACCTGTATTCATATGGGCTCTTTTTTGTGTTGTTCCAGACAGAGGTTTTGTGTGATAATTTGATAATAGATATAAAAGATACCCCTGTCTATATGATGGCAGTTAATGCAAATAACTGAAGCTATTTATTGTTTGTTTGTCAGCTGTAAGTCACTTCTACTTTCTTACATCATTCAAGTATTTTTTTACCTTTGCAAAATATCAACATCAAGGAAAATTAAAAAGTACAAAAATATGTAACATAGGCACTTATAATAGATCTACAGACATCATCTTGGAAAAAAGAAAAAAGAATCAATGGTTGAATTTGTTGGTCAGATTTTTGCAATTTTTTCCCCCCTTAATAACAATGATTCCAAAACTTGTCTGCTGCAAGAAATGCAAGAAAAACAACGTCTGTAAGAGAGTAAGTGAGATTGCAAATAGCATTATTTTTGCTAACAAAACCTCTCTATTTACTGTAATTGTTGTCAAAAGAACAATTTATCTTTTACATAAAGAGACTTATAATCAGATAGCACTGTCTGCCTAGAAAAACTTAACTTCACTGTTTTATGTCTGGGATTAAGTGGATAGAATAACTCCTTAGGATCAAAGCAACTTGAGTTATGGTCCTTTAGCCAATCAGGAGGATTATCTAAGTGGCTGGTGGAAAGGCACTAATTGTTGGAATCATTTAATAATACTTTAAGTCCATTGAATTGAATATCCCAAAGGTAGATCTTTACCAGACAAAAATATGTAGACTTTTCCGCATGGAAAGCGTAATTATGCAGATGCAAATTTTGAACTGCTCATATTATGTGATCTGTGTTTGAATTAAAAGAAAACATGGCAGGAAAATGAAGAAAATCATTGGCAAGGCAGTGCTAGGTAGAATTCAGGGCTTATATCAGACCTTCTCTTACTGAATACCAAAACAATGTAGATTCACTGGGTCAGACTGCATGACTGTTCTGTGCCGCTGAGTCTGATCATGATCTACACTGTTGGAAATACTATTCCAATTGCTTGTCAGACACAGACAAGAAAGTATAAATACATGTAATACAACTTGAGTTATCAAGGGATCTTGACCTCTTACCAGACCACAAAATATTGAAAGCGTTTGCAAACTATCAGTACATTTTATCAAATGTTACCCCCAAAAAATGGGATTGTATCTAGAAGGGTAGAAAACTTTGTGGGAAAAGGAGAAAATGCTGGTTACCAGCATTTTCTCCTTTTCCCACAATGTTTTCAAAATCCTTCTTTCTCAGGGTCATTAAAACTCAGGATAGTGTGGTATAAAGAGCTAAATCATGTAGTGCTAAATCAATGAAATACTGTAAAAGTGGATATTATTGCAGTTTTAAAACTTCACGAATT
The DNA here is from genome assembly GCA_946811185.2 of Hippopus hippopus. NCBI lineage: Eukaryota > Metazoa > Mollusca > Bivalvia > Cardiida > Cardiidae > Hippopus > Hippopus hippopus. The sequence continues at coordinate 15,255,007 of OX328096.1, forward strand.
ACCAAATTCTGACCTTACACGTGTTTTGATTTCAGCAAAAAAAGCAAAACACGATCTTGCATGTGAAATAGATATCCATTTTTACCTCGATGGAACGTATTTAAATTGGCGGTATTAACCACCACTACACTGGATATTCAGGTTGACTTCGATGAAAGAAAGCACTATAATTTGATGTCGACAAGGGTCCCAGTCAATCATTCCCCATGATCCGGTGTCTTGATGTAACTTAAATATACGTTGGCGGATATCTTCACGATTTTTATCATAATGCGAAAATCACGAAAAATTCTGCTACGCAAACGTTTCCAGTTTTACATTATACATTCTTAGTCAACACTTAAGAAGCAAATATTGCAGTTTCAAGGCTGTTTTTGTCAGAATCTTTGGCTGAGAAGCAGAGAGTGTAGATACAAGGTCAGACTGCATGTTCTGTGCAGTCCGGTCTTAACCTACAATGTCTACACAAGCAATTAAATCTGAGTTCAGCTCTGGAAGAATTGACAAGCCTAAGTTTTTTAAATAGAAGTTTTGTTTAATTTCTGCTAATCTTTCACAATGCTGTTTTGTTTTATTAAATAAACAGTCGTCTACGTTCAGCACAGTGGCTCTTGTCTGCCAGCTTGTGATTGAAATTGAAGAGAATTGATGCTATTGTTACAAAAAGTAATCAAAGAATAAACTGATGATACTGGCTTAGATAAAATTGCTACAAAGGACTTACAATATAAATATCCCATTTCCAGAATTTTTACCTATTCCCACAATGTTTTCAAAAGAGCTTTTCAGCTCACCTAAGCATGAAGTGCTCAAGGTGAGCTTTTGTGATCGTGCTGTGTGCGTCATCCGTTGTCAACTTTTACCTTGTGTACATTCTAGAGCCCACATTTTCAGTCCCATACTCATGAAACTTGGTCAGAATGTTTGTCTTGATAATATCTCGGACGAGTTTGAAAATGGGTCAGGTTGGGTCAAGGACTAGGTCATTAGGTCAAATCTTAGAAAAACCTTGTGTACACTCTAGAGGCCACATTTTCAGTTCAATACTCTTGAAAGTTGGTCGAAATGTTTGTATTGACAACATCTTGGATAAGTTTGAAAATGGGGAAAGAAATCTGGTAACCAGCGTTTTCTCTTTTTCCCACAATGTTTTCTACCCTATCAAAGAAAAATTGCACAATTTGAGCCACATTGAAATTGTCGTCTGCAAATGCTTTCAATTTGGACAAGGCTAAAGTTTTGTCGTCTGGTAAAGTGTTAAATACATTCTAAGGATTTTCATGACTCTGTGACTGACTCTCTGTTAACAGTTTATTCTTCTGTTGCAAATTTGTGTCAAGAGGTAATGGATACAAACAGATCCAATAATGCATCTCTGGTGACCTGTAACATTTGGTAATTGGAATCAATTTACTTTTGGCAGATATAGGTACAAGCCCAACAGCAAAAATTCTTGGTTGAAAATTCTTCTTTAATTCACTAGATGGCAAGACATAATATTATTTAATTTTGAACTAACCATGTAACACCTAATGCAGGCTGTGGCATGGAATTTTTTGTGGCACATGCAGTTTCTTGTAAATCAAATGCCATTTATCATGTCCCAGTGTACCGAGCCTGTAAGGAGTGGTATATCATCCATCAGAGACTGTACATGACATTGTCTTGTCCTGCTGTTTTCAAGTATTTACATGATTTAACTCTTTACCACACAATGCCGTCTTTTAACGACCTTGAGGATCAGGAGGCCTTTTGAAAACAATGTGAGAAAAGGAGAAAATGCTGGTTACAAGCATTTTCTCCTTTTCCCACAATGTTTTCTAACTTATCAAAGGCAAATTCCATCGTTTGAGTCGCATTGAAATTGTCGTCTGCAAATGGTTTTCATTTAGACAAGTCTAAACTTTTGTTGTGTGGTAAACGGTTAACTCTTTACCACATGACAACAGTTTTGACCCATCCAAATTGAAAGCATTTGCAGATGACAAAAAAAGTAGGACCCAAAATATTGAAATTTGTTTTTGGATGGGTAGAAAACATTGTGGAAAAAGAAGAAAATGCTGGTTGTAACTGGGATTCAAAAGCTCCCTAAATTCTTAGGATCATTAAAACGCAGGTTGTTTGGTAAATGGTTGATAGAGATTATCATGTGCACTTTCATTATTTTATTTCTTGTACATGCCTGTGGTATATTTGGCATCATAGGGCCCGACCAGGTAGCTCAGTGGTTTGCATATCTGACAAGTGACCTTGTGTTTGCTCATTTGATACCCAGTTGCAGCAAACTTTCTTTCTGGCGATTTATCGCCTCTCACTTCTGATGCATGTGAGAAAAGTAATCAGACTGGCTTGGAAAGACAGTTTTGTCAGTACTGGTGTGAGAAAGACAGGAAACACAGGTGTAGGTGCACTGACGGCCGTGATGTGACCTAAGCTGTTAAAAGGGGTTAACTTCAATACAAATCAAACAAAGGCGTCATAGGTTATCTAGTAAAAATGTTCTGAAGCTTTTAACTTTGGCCCATTTTACAGTACACGCCAAATTTTCCCCGTCAGAACTCACAAATATCAGCCAAGAACCTATAGAAGGATACTAAAATACTTACCATAGGTTGGGTAGAAAACACTTAGTAATGGGCAAAAGGAGGAATCACTTGTAATATTCCTATTTCCAAAATTTGTTTTCTGCAAGCACATGTTAATAAAGTGGCTGTGTACAATAAATTTTTAAATAATATATTTCTAAGCCCAATTTGAAGCACACATCTTTGCAAAGAGCTAGATTTGGTTTACATGTATTATTACCCTAAACATAATAGCCATGTGCTCTAGATGAACTTAGTTGTCAATGTGCAAAGTAGTTCCAGTGTTGTTGAGGTTGCATAAACTGAAGAAAAAAGTAATTATTTGTCTGGGACTTCTTTGAAAGAATGTTGATACCATTAATTAATTAAATTCCTGTGAAATTAGGTACAAAATGACTAAAAGCACTTCCACCAATTGCTTTTTCTGACCCATAAATTCTGCAGCTACATGTTTTTCTGTTTGCTTTTTCTGCATGAATAATTCAGTCACGGTGATACTTCCCAAGAATTGATAGTTAGCATGCAAGTGGCTCTTAAATCCAGAGCACAACCTAGAGTACATTCTAACCAGAGTTTGTTTCATAAGTTGTTGAGAAAATCACAAAGACTGGTTATTGTTATCCATGTGCAAAGATGACTTTAAAACCAAGATGTAGACAGAAATGCATGTAGAAAACACATAAAATTACCCAGCTTTTGGTATTTTTCTTTATCATGTTTGATATAAGATGGCCTTGATTGTCTTACAAGGGATATATAACTAGCATTTTCTCCTTTTCTGGAATGTTTTCTATTCTTTCAAAGATTAGCTTCATCTAATTCATGCCATATATCTACTATTGATCCCATAGAATAATAAGGTCATAAGTGTTACTTGCTACCTTATACAATGCATGTATGCATGTTTGGAAGCAGAATTGCAAAGCTCTATCATTCTGTAGTAATTTTACCAAAGTTGGACCCTGTTGTGTTGACCATAACAGGTGTTAAAAAGGGTAATGAGTGAAAGGTTATTATCATTGTAAATTTTTGTGTTCAAGTTTTCTCAACAAAATGGCGTTTCTCTTACAACCTTGTTATCCTAAAATAGACCAGTAGATAATTATTGAAAATTATATATCGTCTTCAAATGCTTTCCATTTGGATAAACCTGAAATTTTTTTGTGATAATAACTTAATTATTATGGCAAGGCCATAATTTTGTCCTATTTTTACAGTAATGGTAAAGAATAAGAAATGTGTATAATATCATGAAGAGAATGATGGAGTATGGAAGAAGAAAAGGCAAATTTTTCAAATGTTCATTGACCGATATTGGATTATTTTCAAATTAATGGGATGCTTCAAATTAATGGCATGCTGCATCGGCAATAATGATCAGTTATCCCATATGTGATTAATCCTTAGCTCGCTTTGCACAACTTTGTTGACTTTTGGGGATAGTGTAGATCAAAAGCCAAAAGAACAGAATGTGAAGTCTGGTTTTTGTCCTACACTGTCTGATATTTTTAAATATTCTGAGACAAACGGCTTTAACATTAGGATAATTGAAGATCAGTGGAAGTCTATTTAACCTTTGTTGTGCTAAGTAAATGGACATTCCTAATCAGTAAAAAACATGTAGATTTTGCAGTTTCAATGCTGTTTATGCCAGAATGTTTGGCAAAAAAGCAGACAGTAGAGATCCAAGGGCTATAAGGGGTATTCTTTTCAGTTACTCTAAGAGTCATAGAGCTCCTGCATACTGGGGAAGCTTGAAAGAAAGACTATCACATGGTGGCTGGTATTAACATTGTGACAAAAAATTGAAAAATTGCTCGTAATTGCTGTATGTGTGACATTATGCTTTAACTTCTCTTCTACATTTGATCATTTGCATTTCTGTAGTATACAACTTTTCGTGTGATCATGCAATATAAAAGAAAGGCACATTATTTAAAAGGTATCAAAATTTTTAGATTTATCCACATTGAAAGCAAGCACAGAGGACAAAATTTTAATGAAATGTGGCTTAACTAGAAGGATTTGTCTTTTTAAGGTAGAAAACTTTGTGTGTGTGGGGTGGGAGAGGGAGCATTTTCTCTTCTCTCCCCCCCCCCATCTATTTTCCAACACTTTTGTCCACAGGGTTGTTAAAACACAGGATGATGTTTAACTCTTTAGCAAACAAGCTATTCTTAGATTTGTTCAAATTCAAAGAATTTGTGGTTGACAAATAAAATACGGCTCAAAAGATGACAATTGTCTTTGAAAAGGTAAAAAATGTTGCGGGTAAAAGAATAAATGCTGGTTACCAGCATTTTTTCTTTTATTTCCCCACAAGATTTTCAAAGACTTGGTCTGCAGATGACAAATATAATGTTGCTCAAAAGATGAGAATTTGTCTTTATAAAGGTAGAAAACGTTGTTGGTAAAGGAGAAAATGCAGGTTACCAGCATAATTTCTCCTTTTTATACGCCCACCGAAGACGGGGTGTACTATGGGATCACCCATAGCGTAAGGACGGGTGGGTGGGCGGCGTCCAGTTCTTTGTCTGGAGCATAACTTTGTCATCTCCAGTCCGATTGACTTGAAACTTAGCATTTGTGTTTGTTGCAATAATACGGAGTGCAGTGCGAAAGAACCATAACTCTACCTCGTGCTGTCTTCGAGTTATTTCCCTTTGATCATTTTTACAGCATTTTCTGCTTGTCCAGAATATAACTTTGTCATCTCTTGTCTGAACATCTTTAAATTTGGTATACATGATTGTTGAAAAATTATAAATTGCAGTGCACCAGAACCATAACTCTTCCTAGCAGGAATTTTGAGTTATTCCCCCTTTGATCTTCATTTTTATAGCATTTCTTGCTTGTCCAGAGCAAAACTTTGTCATGTTAAGTAGGAATGACTTGAAATATGGTATGCTTACTTGTTGCAATATTTGGAAGTGCAGTGCACAAGAATTGTAAGTCTACCTCGTGCTGTCTTTGAGTTATTTCCCTTTGATTGTCATTTTTACAGCATTTAGTGCTTGTCCGGAATATAACTTTGTCATCTCAAGTCAGAACGACTTCAAACATGGTATGCATGTTTGTTGCAATATTACGGAGTACAGTGCACAAGAACGGGGGGGGGTTCATCTGGGCAGGTGGGCGGCGTCCAGTTCTTTGGCCGGAGCATAACTTTTTCATCTCCAGTCCGATTGACTTGAAACTTGGCATTTGTGTTTGTTGCAATAATACAGAGTGCAGTGCGAAAGAACCATAACTCTACCTCTTGCTGTCTTTGAGTTATTTCCCTTTGATCGTCATTTTTACAGCATTTTCTGCTTGTCCGGAATAAAACTTTGTCATCTCTTGTCTGAACATTGTCAAATTTGGTATGCATGATTGTTGAAAAATTACGGAGTGCAGTGCAGAAGAACCATAACTCTACCTCTTGCTGTCTTTGAGTTATTTCCCTTTGATTGTCATTTTTACAGCATTTTCTGCTTGTCCGGAATATAACTTTGTAATCTCTAGTCTGAACATCTTCTAATTTCGTATGCATGATCGTTGAAAAATTACGGAGTGCAGTGCACATGAACCATAACTCTTCCTAGAATGAATTTTGATTTATTCCTCATTTGATCTTCATTTTTATAGCATTTTTTGCCTGTACGAAGCAAAACTTTGTCATCTTAAGTAGGAATGACTTGAAATATGGTATGCTTATTTGTTGCAATATTTGGAAGTGCAGGCACAAGAATTGTAAGTCTACCTTTTGCTGTCTTTGAGTTATTTCCCTTTGATTGTCATTTTTACAGCATTTAGTGCTTGTCCGGAATATAACTTTGTCATCTCAAGTCAGAATGACTTCAAACTTGGTATGCATGTTTGTTGCAATATTACGGAGTACAGTGCGCAAAGAACAATAACTCTACCTAGCGTGGATTTTGAGTAATTCCACTTTTATCTTCATTTTTACAGTATTTCTTGCTTGTCCGGAACGGAACTTTGTCACCTCAAGTCAAATTGACTTGAGACTTGGTAAACATGTTAGTTGCATTACCTGCCCTTTACAATTATTATACCCCCTCGACAACTGGCGTTGGGACAGGCGTATCTTGCGAGAATTTGCTGCTCTTGTTCAATTATGTTTTTGAAGGCTTCTTCTGCAAACAAAAAAATTAATATGATCTTGCTCAAAAGATGAGAATTCTTTTGAAAAGGTAGAAAACATTGTTGGAAAAGGAGAAAATGCTGGTTACCAGCATTTTCTCCTTTTCTCACAATGTTTTCAAAAGGCTTCTTCTCCAGGGTCGTTAAAACTGGGAATTGTGTTGTAAAGGTTTAAGGACAAATCAATTCCTTGCCGCCATCAGAGATGCACATGATCAGTCATAATTCAGGGATTTATTTTTCTCTGTGTGTGATGACAGATTTTTTTTTGAGATGCTGGTATTGTCACTGTGGTTTGAAATAGTGCCAGGTGTTGAAATCAGTAAATCATCTTAATTGTTAAATTATTTTGGCCCCCACCCCCTTTCATTCCTGATTTTCCTAATTCCGTAACTCTTTGCCAACAAGGTCGTAGATTTGTCCATATTGCAAGCATTCCAGAGGACAAATTAAATAATGTTCCAATTATAGACATAATTTGTCTCAGAAAGATTTGAAAACATTGTGGAGAAAGGAGAAAATGCTAGAGTTTGGAAGACAATGGGCAGTTCTTTCTTTCTGTGTTTTTTTCCCCTTTCACAAAAAGTATTTGATTTTTTTTTCTTTTGGCTTATTGGTGGTTGTTTTGGAGAACAAAGGATCAGAATTGGCTTGGTCAACTGAAAAATTAACCCTTTTCAACACAATCATCCCATGTTTAAACAACTATGAGGAAGAGAGCTTCTGAAAACATTGTGGGAATGGGCAAAAATGCTCGTAACCAGCATTTTCTCCTTTTGCTGTGCAACCTTTTCTACCCTATTTTACACAAATTGAATTATTTGGATCATTATTTAGTACGTCATTTGCAATTGCTTTAATGTTGGACAACCCTAAAACTTTGTCATCGGGGTAAAGAGTTCAAGAAATGCACTTTAGTTCAAAGGTGTGGGGGTAAAATGTTAATAGGGGCTGTCCCATAAACTTGGAAGCTGCAGACTCCATAGTGTGAAAAGTAAATAAATGATCATCGGCCTTTTTTGTTCTGGCTTATTGCAGGGGTCAGTTGTAGCCCCTATCAAATACATTGATAATCACATGATTTTATAAAAAAAAATTTTCCACAAAAGACAGATGCTGTGCCAAAGTGTGGTTCATGATCTCCAGTTTGCCATTCCATTGTGATTGCTTTAGGCACTTTGCCTCTTGCTTATACGTCTTTTGTTTTTGCAGCAGACCACTTTTGAAAGTATAGTGGCAAAAGGAGAAATTGCTCAAACAAGAATATTTTAATAATTATGTACTTAGGTCTGAAACCTCAACTCTTAACCACATAACAAAATTTTAGACCTTTCTAAAATCAAAGCATATGCAGATATGACAAATATAATGTTGCTTGAATGATGAGACTTTTTTTAATGAAAAGGTTAAAAAAAAAAAGGGGGGGGGGGGGGAGAAAATGCTAGTCATCAGCATTTCCTCCTTTTCTCACAATCTTTTCATAAGCTTCTTTTCCAAGGAGTTGTTAAAAATTGGAATTATGTGGTAAAGAGTTACTACACATTCCTGAATTTTAACGACCCTGAAAAAGAAGCCATTTGAAAACATTGTGCAAAAAGGAGAAAATGCTGGTAACCAGCATTTTCTCCTTTTCCCACAATGTTTTGTACCCATTCAAAGACGGAAATCATCATTTGAGTTACATTTAAATTGCTTACGATTACAAAGATGCCTTCAAAGTTTTCTGCTGCAAATTTGTCTCATGTGTAATGAGTACACGATAATGTAACACCACTGTTCAAATCTTGTAGAAACTGACTTTTTGCAGGTGGTGGGTGGGGGGAAGGGGGTTTACCCTTTACCACACAATCCTGACTTTTAACGACCCTGAGAGAGAAAGCTTTTAAAAACATTGTGGGAAAAGGAGAAAATGCTGGTAACCAGCATTTTCTCCATTTCCCGCAATGTTTTCTACCCTTCCAAAATCAAATTTCAATTTTTGATTCACATTTATTTTGTTGTCTTCAAATGCTTTCAATTTGGACTAGTCCAAAATTTTGTCGTTTGGTAAAGGGTTAAAGAAATTAAACCTTTGAAAGATTAGCTTTTAGTTTGAACTGTTGTGTAGTCAAATTCATAAATTACCGGTACTGCAAACGTGTTTGAATTATTTTGTTAATGTAAATTTCATAGCGGAAAGGATAATTGGTTGGATTAATTGTCTCAATCCATATAGAACCACAGTAGCGGTACAGATGCAACTCCAGGTCATGTGACCTTTAGAGCATGGACTGGTTTACTGCCTTTGTTGGAAGGCAATAAAAAATATTTAGCCATGCACAGAGCCAGTCTGGGATGCATATTGATGAATGAAATTTTAATTAAATCTTTTAATTATTAAATATTCATGAGCTACGGGAAAGATAAGCTGGGTTTCATCAGTTGCAGGGTGTGAATAGTTAAAAGTCACGAGAATACATTGAAGCTTGTTTTAAGTCTTTACCACACAATCCTAACTTATTACAACTCTGAGAAAGAAAGCATTTGAAATCATTGTAGGAAAAAGGAGGAGATGCTAGTTACCAGCATTTTCTCTTTTTCCCACAAATTTTTCTACCCCTCCCAAAACAAATTTGAGTCGCATCTATTTGTCATCGGCAAATGCTGTCAATTTGGACAAGTCTAAAATTTTGTGATTTGGTAAAGAGTTAACCGATTAAAGACTGAATAATTATAATTATAAAAATCTTTTGCCTTGAAAAAAAACAGCTTTAGAATAAAACTTTTTGCCAAAACTTTTTTTGCCAGAATGTCTCACAAAATGACAATGTAGATTAAGATCAGACTTCACATTCTGTGCTGTATGATCTTGATCTATATAATTATGTTTATCACATAAAACCTCCCTTTGCAGTGTATTAAACCAATTTTTGATAATAGTAACTTGTGTATTACCGTTTTTTGGGTCCCGGTTCTGATAAATTTTCAGTGCGTGAAGCTTGAGAAACCAACCACGGTGTCCATGGTTGTGAGGTAGAGCGTTGGCCTCGTAACCATAAGGTCACGAGTTCGATACCTGGGAGCAGGCGTCAACTTTGGGATCCTTCATTGGCCCACACATTCGGCGCAAGTACTGGTGTAGTTCCCAGGAATCAGAATCGAGAGAGATTAGTATAAGTTGTAAGAACTTGTTTCTCAGTCAATGTAAAATAAGCATGTTTCAACTAATCAACCACAGTGCGTGCAGGAATTTGTAATATTATATTTCATGTGTCTATTTTTAGAAATGTTATGGGTAAAGAAATGTCGTAATTTAAGCTGCGAAAATAACTCGTGCCTTACGGCACTTGTTATTTTCGCATACCTTTCCCTTTTTCGGCAAATATTTCCCCATATTAACCACAAGCTGATGAAATAAACTCTATCTAATGTGCCGTTTCGTGGAAAAATGACGTCATTGTTGCTAAGGCGTATACGCATGGACAGTTTTTGATTTTCATGTTTAATGAAAAGCAAGAAATGCAGCGATACTTTTTAAAAGCAACAAAATTGCTGAATTAGATGCACTTACCTTCTCTGGAAACTGTTTTATTCTACTTTCGGTGTAAATGTCATGAAGCTATATACTTGTGTAAACATGGACTGGTGAACAGTATGTAGGCAAAAGGTGATGAGGTAGGATATTTTTTGTCTGTCATTTGTTTTATTTGATAAATAGAATCTCACATTCGTGTTTATGTCTTATCACTTTTATCAAACTTGTTGATTAAAATGTATTTGACGCTCACCAAGGCTCGCATCATACAATTTTAGTCAAATCATTTGATAAAAATGATAACACATAAACACTTATGTAATACCCCCATTCCACACTGCCGCGATCTACGGTGCTCTCACAGAGCGCCGTAGATCGCCATGCAGAGCGCCAAGAACACTAACAGATCTTTAACGGATCGCCAAGATCACCATCAGTCTACTCCCTTGCACAAAGATCTGTGGCGATCTGATCAGAAAGCCATCACATCGCTACTTAATCGCTTAAATCGCTATCGAAACGCAACTTGGACGTAAACATCGTAAATGAAGTGTTATTGGATCGCTCAAGAGCGAAAATGTTCACCAGTATGCCGGTCATCGCGCTCCAATGTGATCCGATAGCGACCATTAGAGATGCAGAAGCGCTCGATCATCTGGTTGTTATCTGAGCGGGTTCAGTGTCCTCATAATCACCAATCTGGCAGCGATCTGAGGCAATCTATGGCACTCTGTATGAGCGCACAGAACGCCGTAGATTGCGGCCTAGTGGAATGGGGGTATAAGATCCTCTATTTAGACCAATTTCACATGTGCTGAGCATGCTAGGGGTTTGATCAACTTCTTTACTATTACTTCCATCTCCTTACATCATTCACCTATTTTTTGAAACCACATTATTTAACTTTACCAAACAATAAAATTTTAGACCCATCCATCATTTGCAGACGATAAATTGAAAATGATTTAAGTGATGGAATTTGTCTTTTGAAAGTGTGGAAAACATCATGGGAAAAGGAGAAAAATGCAGGTTATCAGCATTTTTGTCTTTTTCAACAATATTTTCAAAAGCATTCTTTCTGATGGTCCATAAAAGTTGGGATTGTGTGGTAAAACGTTAAGTACACCTATAGTCCTGTCTTTCGAAGCTTGCCTGGATTCACCAACCATTCTTAATTTCATTCTAAGTCTAATTCAAAATATAGAAGTTAATGTTACATGTGATTGGCTAAACCATTTGGTTGAGGCAATAAAAAAATGTGTTACTTTCAAATTCAGAAAATGCTTGGAAAAAAAGAATAAAAAAAGACTAAGAATGTTCTTCAGAATGGTTGGTGAATACCAGGGTACAGACCGTTGTGTTATTTACAAGATGGTGTTATTTACAAGATACTACACAATCCAGAGTTTCAGTGATCCTGAGAAAAAAGCCTTTTAAAACACTGTGGGAAAAGTCTGGTCTGCAAATGCTTTCAATATGAACAAATTTAAAATTTTGTCATTTGGTAAAGAAATGATATATTGGAATACATCACATTATTTAAAAGGGAGCATTGATGAAAATTTTAACTGTTGTGGGAACATTTAACAGGTGTTAGCCACCAGCTACATCATTTCCATGGAGGTGTAAATATAATGGACTTTCACAACAATTCTTTGCTCCATTCAGATGGATCAGTAAAAATTTCACACTTTGTCTCATGGATGTCTCTTTGTGTCGGAAAAAGTATTAGTAATTTTGTTCAAGTGATAACCTACCGAAAGAAGTTTGCAGCAGCCAACTCTAAACTTTAACCCTTTACCGCACAATGCAGACTTTTGAAAACCCTGGGAAAGAAGCCTTTTGGAAACATTATGGAAAAAGGAGAAAATGCTGTTTACCAGCATTTTCTCCTTTTCCCACAATGTTGTCTACCCTATCAAAGAAAAATTGCACCTTTTGAGCCACATTGAAATTGTCGTCTGCAAATGCTTCCAGTTTGGACAAGGCTAACATTTTATCGTCTGGTAAAGAGTTTAAGTACAGGGCACCCTAATGGGATTTGTGTAACATCACCAAAAATCATACGGATTTGGCCAAGATTCGGATAATCCGTAATCGATGCAGGGAACCGATCGATTTCGGATTTACCTGAGTCGTAGCCGAATCTGCACGTTTTTCAACGCTGAAAGGCGATGTTACATGAATCCCATTAGGGTGCCCTATCCTTAACACACAATCCCAAGGCTTAACAACCTTGACGGAGAACACCTTTGAAAACATTGTTGGAAAAGGAGAAAATGCTGGTAACCAGCATTTTCTTCTTTTCCCACAATGTTTTCTACCCTATCAAAGACAGAAATCATCATTCTGAGCTAATTGTACTTTGTTGTCTGCAAAATGCTTTCAGTTTGATCCAGTCTAAAATTTTGCCTATTTGTGAAGAGTTAAAAAGCATCCTTGTAAAACATCAACATAATTTAAGGGTTTTTACATTATGGCAAGAAAAAAAATGTTCTTCACCTGCAATTTCTCCATTTGTTACGTTGTTTTCAAAAGTGGTCTGATGAAAGACCCCTAAAAAATTGGTTTCCATGTGTTGATGTGTTAGCCCATTACCAAATGCCAAAGTATTAGACTTGTTCACGTTAAAAACATTTGCAGAGGACCAAATTAATGTGAATCAAAATTGAAATTTGATTGTGAAAGGGTAGAAAACATTATGGGGAAAGGAGAAAATGCTGGTTACCAATATTTTCTCCTTTTCCCACAATGTTTGCAATAATTATTGCTCTCTTTCTCAGAGTCCTTAAATGTCAGGATTGTTTTGTAATGGAACACACATTTTTTGTTTAAAAACAAGACCCAAGTAAGTGCAAGTCCATGGTGGCTTCTGCCCAGTCTCAATGTCTCATCAAAGCAGAAAGTACAGAGGTGAAAGTTCAGACAGCAGGTTTTGTGCTGTTTGATCCTCATCTGCAATGGCAGAAAAGGCAACCAAAGTTTTAAAAAAGGGCTTTCACTCATGACCCAACAATCCTTTGTTTCTACAACACCCAGAAGGAGGATTTTGAAAACATTTTGGTAAGCAGTTATCCTTTTCCTAAAATGATTTCTGACTTTTCAAATACAGCAGCTCTTATCATGTGAGCCACAGTTGAATTACTGTCTGAAAATAGTTAAAATTTGGACGAGCCTAAATTTTAGTTATTTGATGTAGAGTTAATACCTTAGCAAAGAAACCTGGGTTTTGATGACCCTAATGATGAAGTCTTTTGAAAACATAGTGGGAAAAGGAGAAAATACTGGTAACCAGTATTTTCTCCTTTTCCCACCATGTTTTCCACCCTATCAAAGACATTTCCCATTATTACAGCCACATTTTATTTGTCACTGTCTGGAAATGCTTTCAGTTTGGACAAGTGCAAAATTTTTTCATTTGGTAAAGGGCTACGTTTTACCACCCAATGCCGACTTTTAACGACCTTGCGAAAGATGACTTTTGAAAACATTGTGGGAAAAGGAGAAAATGCTGGTAACCAGCATTTTCTCCTTTTCCGCCAATGTTTTCTACTCTATCAAAGACTGCACCCACAAATGTAGCCATATTTAATTTGATCCCAGCATATGCTTTGGATTTGGACAGGTCCGTAATTATGTTTTGTGGTAAACAGTTAAAATGTGCCCTCCAAGGGTAATAAATTGCCTACAGTTGAGGTGAAACTTTGGGATTAAAGTTAAACAAAAACATACAAGCTGTCTGGGTGAACTACTTAACTGGATTATAACTGGATTCAAATCTTACAACAAATGGAGTTCAAGTTTAATTGATGCCGTCCATGAACAAAACCAACTTTGTTTTACTATACATAACTAAAGACCTTTTTTTAACCCTGAAAAGTAAACTTACAACCAGAAAAAGCATTTTCATACATAAATTGAAAATACACATGAGTCGAGCTCTGTGAAAAGGAGGTTTCATCTATCTGCAAAAAGTGTTAGCCATTGTCAGTCTACACAGGCTGACATAGGTCAACCCTTTATGCCATTAGTCAATTTTTTGCATGGCAAAGGACCAATCTACCTCCAGATCCAATTCATTGTTAAGCAAATTGGATTTTTTGGATCCCTAATCATGGGATTAGTTGCTAATGGTTCGATACATTACGGAGATGCATTGAACTCTTTAGCACGCAAGAAAAATGTAGACTTATCCAATTTGCAGACAACAGTTCAAATTGGTTCAAATGATGTAATTTGTCTTTGATAGGGTCAAAATCATTGCAAGAAAGGAGAAAATGTTTATTACCAGCATTTTCACTTTTTCTCACAATGTTTATAAAAGACTTTTTTCTCAGGGTTATTAAAACTTCAGATTGTAATAAAAGGTTCAACTCCCTCTTACAAGAGTAAGGCTCACAATCATGTAAATGATAAAAGAAGTGACATCATTACCATAACAGTTGTGAAAAATCTGATACAAAATTTGATTGGTCATTCCAGTCAGATGACCTTGATGGCTAAATATTACTTTCTGTCTTTAGATGCATTAACCCCTGCAGAGCACCTGTAGACAGTGACTTAAAGCACCTTCCATAATTATAGTTGCCTTGAAGGCCACAAAATATGCAGTCTGATCTTTGAGCTACACTGTCCACTTTGTTAAATCTTTATAGACAAAAACAACCATGACATTGCAATTCTTTGGGTCTTATTTTTCGACTGAAAAATTAATGCCTGTTGCGTTTATTTGGCATTCTACCAAATAGTCTCATAATTTAATTCTTAATTGCATTCTTAATCTAATTCTAGATTTAGAAAGGAACACAACTCCTGATTGGCTAAACTATTTGGTTTAGCCAGTCCAGAAGGTGTGTTAGTTTCATGTTAAAAAAATTCTTAAAAATAAGACTACGAATGTTCTGAAGAATGGTTGGTGAATACGGACCCAGATTAACAATTATAACAACAGTAATGAAGTGCTTGACAAAAAAAAAATGGAATGTCTAACAAGTCTTTAACTCCTACCAACAATAAACTTATGAAAACAGCATGCTGGATTCTGAAGTATTTAGTAATGAATATACATGTACTGGAACATGTATAATATAAAATTTATATGAAACAATTAAAAAAATATGGGTTATTTTTTGCTGACTTAATGCAGAAAGAAAATAAATGTGTGTAAAATGTAAAGGTACATGTGTCTTTTCAGCATTGGTTCTTGGACATGTAGCTTTCCCATGACATTTAACAGCATGCATTTTGCCAGTTAATTGAGTTCCAATCCTGAAAAAAACAGTAAAAAAAGTGGATTATACAATTTGTTTTCGGTGTGCTATTTGCATGAAGCTGTTAAGAAAGGTAATTAAGGGAGCCATGCCACAATAAAAGCACATACTCAATTGATACACTCTGAAAATCATGAACTCATATGACCTTGGAAATGAGAGGCTAAGATCAGCTGTTTTCAAAGTCAGACCAGTGGGTGGATATTGAGAATTTGTGCATTATTTTACCATTGAACAATAACATGAGTATCAACCAAAAGAAAGAAGTCATTTGAAAAAATAGGGTGAAAAGGATTTTCTTTTTTTCCCATGTTTCATTTTACTTTTTCAATAACAGATTCAGTTATTTGAGTAGCCTTTTATGTGTGGTCTGCACAGTGATTTCATCATAGATCAGTATTAAGAGCTGATTTAGCAGAATTAATTCATTTGTATAAAAATGCCAGGGAGATCCCAAGGTACACTTTATTACTGTCAAAATAAGCTTGCTATTTATCTGAAGATTTCTGGTCATACATAAAGAGTGCTTTGAGGTCAGGTGATGGAAAAAAATAAATCTTTCCTTTGATGACAAAATGAATCAGATCAGGACTCTAAATGTATCAAACACTGAGATTAGGCTTTGTTTCTACTGAAGAATGATGGCGCACATGGCAATGGCTTTAGGGCTGTCAAACGTCTGTAATTTACATAAATATTTAGGAAAGGTCAACCTCACATTTATAAACAGGGTTACAGTACAGTGATCAAGAATCCCATAATGCCTTGTTCAAAAGGGCTTCTTCCTTATGTTTGTTTATATAGGAGCAGTCATAAATCCTTGTAAAGCACATAGATCAATTAACGCAACAAGAATACCATCAAATGTTTCAATGTCTTTGCCACATGGAATAAGTTACATTCTGTTTCTTTTTGTGATTGTTTTTGTATTGGTTCCTTGAATGGCCTACCTTTATCGATGGTATTTCAAGGTCAGATATTGAATAAAAGTGTAACAGCAAAGTATTGCTTTACAGTGGTATCAGTCCATATCTCGCAGAAATTGAACAGGCTCAGGTCAGTAACAATGTCTGGAATATACCATGTAAGTGGAACACAGTTCTCTGGTGCCAGTAGAATAAATTGTACTTATGTGTAACCTTCTGCCAGACACTTCTGACTAAAATTTGGGACATATAGGAAGAAGGCTCTTGAAAATATGAGAAATGTAGAAAAGACCAGTAACTAGCATTTTCCTCATTTCTTAAAATGTTTTCTACCAATCCATTGGAAAAACAAATCCTATAATTTCAGCCACATTTAATACATGTACTTAACCTTTTTCGTCTGCAAATGCTTTTGATTTGCACAGGTCTAAGAAAAATTTCTACATTAAAAAGTGAAGTTTATAATGATTAATGTCATCAACTTGCTTACTTGCACTTTGTGTATGTTATTTCATGGCTTTTAGGATGAAATGAACAAACTCACTCTGCACTAAAGACTTACGCAGATATACTCTATTGCACTTTCAAAGCTGTTTTTGTCAGAACTTCTGGCTGAAAAGCAGACAATGTAGATCTAAGATCAGACTGTTCTGTGTAGTCTGGTCTTGATCTACACTGTGAGCAGAAAAATCTGAATTTGGGTTCAGCACTACCAAAGGTAAAAGGTGTAGGTAGCTTTTTAAATGAGATATACATGGTCCTCTTGGTCTAGAGATTGGTTTTACCACAAAAGTCCAAGTTTAACTCTTTACCACACAATCCCGACTTTCAACGACCCTGAGAAAGAAGCCAATAGAAAACATTGTGGGAAAAGGAGAAAATGCTGGTAACCAGCATTTTCTCCTTTTCCCACAATCTTTTCTACCCTATCAGAGTCAGAAATCATCATATTACCAAGATTTAATTTGTTGTCAGCAGATGTTTTGAATTCAGTCCAGTCCAAAAATTTGTGGTTTGGTAAAGAGTTAAGTGATGCTGAGAAAACTGACTTTTCAAAACCTTGGAAACCAGCATTTTCTCCTTTTCCCACAAGGTTTTCTACACTTTACAGACAATTACCCGCAGGTTTCAGCTAAATTTAATATGTCCTCTGCAAATGCTTTTAATCTGGACCAGTCTAGTACTTTGTGGTATACGTAAAGAGTTAATGTCATGGGCTCTTTTGAGGTTCCTTATGATCAGTGCTATTGCAGTTTACTTAGGTACAGATAAAAGGAGTATTTTGGTACTCGGGAGAGAGATTTGAATAAATTTTCAAATTTGAATATTAGAATTGTTTATTGAGATACGTAAAATTTTAATATTGGAATAGTTTCTTGAGATATTTCAACTATAATGTGCATAGGTGCAGCTATATAGTGCATTCTTTCTGAGAAACAATATCTGTAATTGGTTAAGTATCTACAAATACAAAATGATTCCCTGCATCCCAGGGACAATGCTAGATCCCCTCACAGACTCTATAAGCAACAGAGTCTGCATGCATAGTGAAGTCTTGCAGTTAAAGGTATGTCTGTTTAACCCTTTACATACAAGGCCCAGCTTTTACAACCCTTACATTGTGGAAAAAGGAGAAAATGCTCATACCCGTCTTATTTGTTGCCTGCAAGTACATGCAATTAGACAAGTATGAAATTTTGTTGTCTAGGAAGGACTTAACCCTATACCACACTACAATGAGGAAGACAGTTTTTTAAGGCTTGTAATAAATGGAGAAAATGCTGGTAACCAGCATTTTTTCCCTTTCACGCAATGTGTCCTACGGCCTTTCAAAGAAATAATCCACAATTTGAGCTACATTTAATTTGTCATCTGCAATTCTTTCAGTTTGGACAAGTCTAAAATTTTGTCTACTGGTAAAGCGTTACTTCCTGTACCAGTCAAAAGGTTGAAGGGGTTGTCAAGAGAATGCAAATGCATGCACTTCATCATTTTGACTGTCATCCAGCAGTTCCTTGTAATATATTCTCTGGAATGTGTTGGAATCTGGCAAGTTAGAGTATTGTAGAAAATTTTCCAAAATCTTTCAACATTCCATGAAGGCTAGTTCACAGATGTTCTGCTTTATAAACACTCATTTTGACATTCTTTTGAATCCTCTCTTTGACAGGTCTCTCTCAGATTGTAAGATTTACTGTTCATCTTCTATCAAACAATCCAGTGTGTTAAACAACCTTGAGAAAGAAGCCTTTTGAAAACATTGTAGGTAAAGGAGAAAATGCCGGTAACCAGCATTTTCTCTTGTTCCCATTGTTTTCTACCCTTAAAAGACAGTTTTTATCATTTGAGCCACATCTTACTCGCAGTCTGCAAGTGCTTTTGTTTTGGACAAGTCCAAAGTTTTGTTGTTTGGTGAAGAGTTAAGCACATAACATGTTCCGGAGACTTTTTGTCATTTCTTAAAAACATAATTGCAATGGCAGAAATGTCTGGAATCAAATTAATTCTCCTTGTACATTGTTATCATTCATACTTCTTGGCTTTCTCCTTTTCCCCGCAATGTTTTTAAAAGCTGTCTTCCTCAGGGTTGTTAAAACAGGGGAATGTTTGGAGGGAGGGACATACATTCAAAGCCCAGCTATTATACCAATCATACATTCTGAGTACAATAAACAATGGTAGAACCATTGGCTCTCCTCATTAGTCTAGGACAAAGGCAACTTGCCTAATTGGATGCATTGCTGTTTGTTTAGTGTTTACTGTTGCTTTCAACATTATTTAGGTCAAATCACTATGCCTCGTGCACCAAACCTTGTATACCTGGCACTCTTTCCTGTCATAAACAATATTGACACAACATCTGCTCAGCTGTGCAGGAGGAAGGTATCCTGTACCAATGAGTTATTAATTCACGGAAAGAGCTTCGCCAAGCTGAGATTTCAATTCTTGACTTCTGAATACTTGTTGCTATGTAAGTCACCATGTGGGCTTTATTAGTTGTACGGTCAGGTGGCAGGGAACTTGGAAACTTGTTCACGGCTGTGGTGAATCATGTCGTCCCGAGCCGAACGCGACGTGATTCACCACAGCCGTGAACAAGTTTCCAAGTCCCCTGCCACCTGACCGTACAATGAATTTATTATACTGCAAAGTTTTACCATTCCAACGTGTATTAAGCGAAATTTACCTGTTTTTTGGTTTCAAAAAATTGAGAACGCTGACGAAGTAGAATTTCCCTTCTGAGTGCCCCAATTCAATGAAAACTGATGTCACTCAACTTGGAACTGACGTCACTGAAACCTTGGTAAAACATGCAGTTTGGTGCATAATCTTGATGTTAATCTTGATTGACACCGCCATTTGGGATGTTGTGTTGAAAGTGTAGTCATGTATATGGGGCTCCCGAAAGGGAAACTGCTTTTACGTTGGTTTTGCCAGTGTACATGATATATATGTTCGGGGCAGATTATCCAATCAGATCACGAGAAATTTCTTTGCAGTATAATAAAACTGTATGACTTGCAAAGGCTTGAAATAGCTGAAGAAAAATGAATAATGTAAATGAAGATAGCCCAGTTAATTTACTGCAGTACTTAAAATGAACATTAAACAATTATCAGCATTAACAATTATTTAATCATATTCATTTCTTGAAAAAGTGAATAACTCTTTACCACATGTCAAAAATTTGGATTTACGAAATTCAAATCACTTGCACAAGATAAATAAAATGACTCACATGATAGAATTTGCCTTTGCAAAAAACACTATTCCAAAACAAGTCAAAGACCCTGAGGAAGAGGCTTTTTAACCTTTTACCACATAATCTAGAGTTTTAATAACTCTAAAGGCTTGGTCAGGCCGGCTTACGGATATGTAACGGAGGGAAAACGGACAAAAACATGCAGAATTTGGTTATCCGGTGACAAAATTCATCTCCTCTGCCGCTCGAGGCTCACGCGATCGGTGTGTGGAGCGAAGAAGCCACACGATGACCGTAAGAGTACCGCACATGTAACGGAAAAAACGCATGTTTACCGGATATGTACTGGATAATAAATGGTCTATTAATGGATATCAACGTACAAGTAACGGACTTGTACCGGATAAAACGGAAGTGCAATACATGAGAACCGGACAAAACGTTCTTCCAGCGTACAATGAACAGAAATGTACCGAACACCAACGTACGAGGAACGTACCGGTCTCGTGACGTGCCAAGGGTATAAATAGTCAGATACATCCAAAGTCTGTCATTTGCATGTCTCTGTCCGTTTTGTCCGTCGGAAATTTTTGAACACGCTCAAAACTTCCAACCGGATGGAATGGACATCACCGGACATCGCCAGACAAGTAGCGGATTCACCAGATAAGAAACGGACATAAAACGGATACGAATGGACACGAACGGATAAAGTGATTTTTTATCCATTACTCATACGTTAGCTCGGTGTGACCAAACCTTAAAGAAGAATGCTTTTGAAACATTGTGGGAAAAGGAAAAATTGCTGGTAAACAGCATTTTCTCCTTTTCCCACAATGTTTTCCAACCTATGAAAGACAGAATAATCATTTGATCTACATTCGTTTTATCATCTGCAAATGCTTTGAATTTGATCTTGTCCAAATTTTTTTGTCGTCTGGTAAAGATTTAAATAATTTCTTTGGAAAACATGAAAATTCTGGCTATCAATATTTTCTTTTCTTCCAGCAACATTTTCTACATTTTCATAGGGAAATCCATCACTTTAGCTGTTATTTAAGTGTCTTATACATATGCCCCGAATTTGGACCAGTCTAAAACCTTGTCTGTTAAAGGGTTGTTAGTCGGAAAGCAAGATGAAGGTTTGGTTTAATTTAGGCTTCAACAAGACATCATGTCTTGACATGCCTTTTATTTTGCAACTTGTTAGGATTACTTGACATCATAGGTCGACATTGTTTGCCTTCACTCTTAGCCTGCCAAGAAACCTTTAACCCTTTACCATTCGACAAAATTTTGGACACGACCAAATTAAAATAATTTGCAGATGACAACTTTAATGTAGTTCAAATGATGATTGTTGTCTTTGATAGAGTAGAAAGCATTGTGGGAAAAGGAGAAAATGCTGGTTACCAGCATTTTCTCCTTTTCCCACAAAACTCTTCTTCTTCAAGGTGGTTAAAACACGGGACTAAGACTTAAGTTGCTTTTAAAGACAGTACAGACCCAAGATCAGACTGCACAGAACATGCAGTCTGATCCTGGAGCTACACTACAAATATTTTGTGAGATGTTATGCCAAGAATGGCTATTACATTGCAGTACCTTGTCTCTTTGACTACTTACTGGGGTTATTTAAGCCTGAGGACGCTGAATAAACTCAGTGGACATTTTCAGTCAGAAAATGAAATTCAAATGATTTCAATTTCATGGTTGCATTTGTCTTTAAAGACTAAGCAAAGCAGACATTGTAGATCAAAGATCAGACTGCACGTTTTGTGCAGTCTGATCTTGATCTACACTGGCTGCAAAGGCAGCTATAGTCATGAAAAGCACTTTGATGGTTAACGTTCTGAAACTGTTCTTTTATCTGCAAGGCATTCTAAGGGGTTATGCATAATCCCTTGTTAGCCAAAATAGCCCTGTTTATCAACAGAAGATGCACAAGTTTGTATACAAACCTGCCTGCAAGTACTCTTGATGGTTTATAGAAACAGAAAATGATAACATTTTTTCCATCATGACAGATAGAAAAGAAAAAAAAAATTGGTTAACAAGCAATATCTATTAATGTTTTTTTTTATTAACTCTTTAACAAAGAAACCTTTGTTTCAATGAATCATAGAAAGAAGGCTTTTGAAAACATATTGGAAAAAGGAGAAAATGCTGGCCGTTTCAAAAATGATTCCCATCATTTGAGCCTCATTTAGATGAGTCTTTGCATATACTTTCAATTTGGACAAGTCTAAAATTTTGTCATCTGAGAAATAGACAAAATGTGGATAATCAATGTTAAGGTTTATCAACTCTTTACCACACAATCCCTAAAATATAATGACCCTGAAGAAACAGCCTTTTGAAAACCTTGTGGGAAAAGGAGAAAATGCTGGTAACCAGCATTTTCTCCTTTTCCCACAAGGTTTTCTACACTTTCACAAGCAATTATCAGTATCTCAGCTACATTTATCGTCTGCGAATGCTTTCAATTTTGACAAGCCTAATATTTTATTGTTTGGTAAAGAGTTAAACAAACTATGCGTGAAAACATGGGAGCAAAAGCAACAAGTGCTTGTTTCACATTTTCAAAAGCGCCCTACTGATAGGAAAGAAAAGAGGTCATGTGCTAGGAGTAATGTTTTGGAAAGTATAAATATAAAAGTCATGCTCTGTGAAAGGGGATTTTTATGCATCTGTAAAACCCAGGTCAGCCTGTGCAGTCACACAGGCTGACATTGTGTCTAAACGTTTTGCTATTATGGTCAATTTTCTGCATGTCAAGGGAACAGGCTACCACATAATTCAAGTGGTTGTTAGAATAAATCGATTTTAATATAGATCCTTAACTATAATGATGACTTGCGAGGTATAAAGCATCATGGAGATGCATTAAACCCCCTTTTGCCAGAGTGCCGGTCATATTGTAAACGATATCATTTCATTGATGAATTTAATTTCAAATATTGTGAATTTATTGCCCTGTGTATATAAAACCTCCATTGAAACATAAATGGTGTTTGATGACTCTAAATGACCCAGGGTTGGGCTTGTCGCTTATCTTGTATTTGTAGAGATCCATTAGTTATGTACATCTTGTAGGTTTCAAGTGTTTTGTGTTTGCATAGGATTTACAACCAATTTTTGGCCCAATCTTTCCTTGTTTGCTTGTGAAAAACTCTGTCCTCCCATTGCAACTTTTAGGCAAAAAAGGAAAGGGGTATATATCAATCTCCTTTAATAGGGCCAAAGCTAACCCGTCTTCATAGATGCTAAAGAGGCTCTTGGGGGTATTTCCCCCCACACACACACACCATTTAGGGGAGCCTCAGGTTAATGCCTAAGAGTAAATCTATATCAAAATCCACATTTGTAGCAGTCAATTCTTGTTCTACACAGTAAAAGCAAATTAGGTTGTTTGCAGGATGTACAAGTTTATCATTTACCATACAATTGTTTCCCATCCAAAATGTTTGAGGTTATATGGTATTATGTTTCCAGTCATTGTAGCCAGCCAAAACAGCTATTAGCATTTGTCTTATTATCCCCCGCCAAAGGCGGAGGGATATAGTTTTAGCGTTGTCCATCCGTCCTTCCTTCCGTCCGTCCATCCGTGTGTCCGTTTGGGACAATATCTCCAATACCATTGGACTGATTTTCGTGAAACTTTATACATGTGTACAATAACCTATTTTGCCAATATACTTGCAAAATGGCCGACTGGGAGCAATTTTGAGTTACGTGGTTGTGTAAAATTTTGAAACGGTCTTTTTCGGCCGGGGGATATCATTTCAACGAAATTGCTTGTATTTTTTAATATTTTGGAAGATGAATCCATTTCCCAACACTAAAATATTTTGGAAGATGAATCCATTTCCCAACATTTATCTATTCAATGTGCTACAAATAGAGTTTGGGTAGACAGCCTCGGAAAGTGATTGAAAAATGCAGTTGCTGTTTTTCTCGAAACTTTTCAATTCTGCCTAAGAGCAAGATTTTACTTCCCTATCCTCGACACACAATAGCTAGTACTGCATTCTTTCTGAATACCAGATTTCACTCCTCTGCATAACTATTTCCAATCTCTTACAATTGTACAAACTTTGTCAATTTATTAACTAAATATTCTTATAAAACAACAAAAGAAATTATAACTAAATTTAGGAAGAAAACAATATATAAGAAAACATAAATATGGTTTCTTACTATTTGGGATGGGTGGGCGGGTGTTTTTCAACAACTTCAAGTGAATTTTGACTTCCTTACTCGTCGAAACCTTTTCAAACTGTGTGGTTAAATAATCTGCGAAAATTTTGCTCAAATAGATAACCAATCAAATTGCAACACTCAAATGTGTATTGATGTTGCCTAGTGACCAAACAACCAATGACTATGATAGATAAAAAAGTATGGTGGTACAGGTATACCAAAATCTAATTAAATATTTTTATGTAATAAAAATCTTCCAATTATATTTCTCTATACTTTAGGGAATCAAATTAAAACTAACAAATTTCTGGATTATGATATTATAATTTAAGTTCATTATTTCGACTAACCATGGAAGTCATGTATTCAAATATGAAACAATATAAAGTATATCTATACAAATTACCAATGTAAATAGTAATTACTTCCATACCAAACAACAAAAGCTTTGACCCCTTTGATTTGAAAGCATTTACATATGGCAAATTAAATGTCAGTCATATGTTTGCATTAGATAGGATCGAAAACATTGTGGGAAAAGGCAAAAAGGCTGTTCACCAGCATTTTTCCTCTCTCCACAAAGTATTCAAAAGGTTTCTTCTTTGTGATAGTCAAAACCAGGGATTGCTTGGTAAAGGATTAAACATTAGCTTTGGTAGAAGTAATCATCAGACTACCCTCTGGTAGCCTGATATTCCCTCTATCTGCCAACCCATCGGCCAAAAATCAAAAATTCAAACAAAATAAAAGTAAACGAAGCAAAACAACAAAGCAAACAAAAGCATATACAGACACTTATAACATTGTTAGAAAGCTAGCACATCATAGCATGAGTAATGAGCATCATAGCAATTACGACAATATACTGTGTATACCAATCTCTTACCTTATGCAAACTTTAATTCTTTGTTTTCTTACTACAGAAAGGAAATTGAAAAAACAAAAACATATAGAAATTATTCCTTTAAATAATTTACCTATAAGTGTGTAATCACATTAATGAAAAATTGTTTGAGACGATTACATCCTTCTAGATTCAAGTGCAAGCCTCCATCTTTTTTAGCAAACAATTCTTGTTTTACTTTTCCTCTATGTGTAAAAGGTTTATATGTGCATACAAATTGAAAATTTAAATCTTTGCTCATATACCTTTGCATATAACTATTTACTTCCTTAATAACTGACTCTGTTATCTCGTGGTCAACGGGTCTGGGAATGATGGCAGAAACAATTATTCTAATGTTTGGATTGGATTTCCTGCAAACTGCTATTAAATTTGCGTAATCAGATAGAATATGTTTAACTTTTGCCCTATTACCAATATCATTAGTACCAACATGCAAAATTACACATGAAAAGCCTGATAAATTCACAGCATTTGAATGTATACGATTTGTCATTTTCGAGATGGTGTCACCTCGGAAGGCTTGTACTAGACATCCATCAATTCCTGTCACATACTTGGCAATTGAATCTGACACAATAGTAACTTTACGTTTTTCTGCAAGTATAAAAGTGAAAATGCAATATGAATAACAGACTATTAAATTGATATACCTTGACATCTCTGAGATACCGAACAGCTAGTCCATTAAATCAAACACTTTAATGAAGACTAGTATCTACGCCATCTCTGGAGAGTAGATAATCTGTATCTCTGAAACAATATATAATTAAAAATTTACAAAACAAACAATACATTTTACCAATTAAAATTTTAAATAATCATTTGTCTATCCAGTCAATGGCACATGTTTCATTATAAAAAGAATGGTAAGTCCAACAAATCAACCACTCTGCTGAAAACTTACATATTTTAGCCTACTGACAGTCTGAAACTGAGTTTTTTTTTTTTTTTTTTTTTTTTTTTTTTTTTTTTTGGATTATGATATTATAATTTAAGTTCGATGGGTTGGCAGATAGAGGGAATATCAGGCTACCAGAGGGTAGTCTGATGATTACTTCTACCAAAGCTAATGTTTAATCCTTTACCAAGCAATCCCTGGTTTTGACTATCACAAAGAAGAAACCTTTTGAATACTTTGTGGAGAGAGGAAAAATGCTGGTGAACAGCCTTTTTGCCTTTTCCCACAATGTTTTCGATCCTATCTAATGCAAACATATGACTGACATTTAATTTGCCATATGTAAATGCTTTCAAATCAAAGGGGTCAAAGCTTTTGTTGTTTGGTATGGAAGTAATTACTATTTACATTGGTAATTTGTATAGATATACTTTATATTGTTTCATATTTGAATACATGACTTCCATGGTTAGTCGAAATAATGAACTTAAATTATAATATCATAATCCAGAAATTTGTTAGTTTTAATTTGATTCCCTAAAGTATAGAGAAATATAATTAATAATTGTCCGTTATGGATTGAGATCATGTTGGTACTTTCTAAAATCAGATTATTGAGTAAATCATACAGTTTGCTATTACGTTATGCTTACGAAAGATGAATCCATCTTTTGAAGCATGGATCTATGATTATATCAAACATACTTAAAAGCTGGTAACCTAACCTGGATACAAACAATATTCTTTCTGTATCATAATTGTAAACTGACCAAGTTATCTGTACTCTGAACATTGTTCTGGTTTCAAAACTGTACTCCGGTAAATATTAGTTACCACCCTTTACCACACAATCCGGACCTTCAACAACCCTCAGAGAGAAAACTTTAGAAAACATTGTGGGAAAGGGAGAAAATGCTGGTAACCAGTATTTTCTCCTTTTCCCACAAAGTTTTCTACCCTTCTGGAACTAAATGTCATTTTTTGAGTCACATTATTTTGTCATCTGCTAATGTTTTCAATTTGGACTAATCTAAAATTTGGTCGTTTGGTAGTGAGTTAACAGGCTGTTCTAGATTCAAGAGTTTGCTCTAGTAACATATTTAGGTTACCAGTTTTACAAAAAGCCTGTTACTTAGAGCATTTGTGCCCAACATTTGTCTGTATGTGAACAATGCAGCTAGTCTTACCAAATATTTGGCTGTAGTCAGATCTGATCTTGATTTAACTCTTTACTAGACAACAAAATTTTAGCCTTGTCCACATTGAAAGCATTTGCAAATGGCAATTTCAGTGTGGCTCAAATGGTGCAATTTTTCTTTGATAGGGTAGAAAACATTGTGGGAAAAGGAGAAAATGCTGGTTACCAGCATTTTCTCCTTTTTCCACAATGTTTTCAAAAAGCTTCTTTCTCATAGTCGTTAAAAGTTGGCATTCTACAGTAAAGGGTTAAGCACTCAGTGTGTTGCAGCTATTTTGAATAGTTACAATTAGTATTGGCTGTCTACCTTGTCTTTGGAAGGATTTTGTAAGAGAATAAGCTTTAGTGATTGCCAGACAAGTGTTCAAATGGATTCAGAAAGTGTTTACCAACCATTCTATATAGCATCACTAGTCTAATTTTGAATTAATTTTTTATCACACAATCCTGAATTTTAATGATCTGGAGAAAGATAACTTTCGGAAAACATTGTAGGACAAGAAGAAACTGCTAGTTACCAGAATTTTCTCGTTTAACTATTAGGACTGTTTTTGTCACAGTGTCTCACAAAAGTAATCATTTTTGGTCAAAAAGCAGGGATTTATGCAGCCTGATATTGAATCTACACTGTCTACACTAGAAATATCAAATGCGCCTGTCATATTAATGGTTAACTTTTTATCAAACAACAATGTATTGAACTAATCCCGATTCAAAGTATTTGCAGATGACAACTAAATTTTGTCAAATAAGGTCCTGAAATCTTGCCCTGAAAAGGTAAAAAACATTGTGGAGAAAAAGGGGAAAATGCTAGTTACCAGGATTTTCTCCTTTTCCCTCAATTTCTGCAAAAGTTTTTTTTTTTCCTCAGGGTCATCAAAATGCATGACTGTTTCTGAAAGCAATGTCTTTCACTTTTGTGAATGAAATACAGTTGGAACCCAAGTTTACAATTATGTCTCATGCATATTGTATCCTCTGTTGAAGTCACTAGATGTTTGATGTAATATTGTTTAAGTCAGATCTGAAGCATTATAAGCTTCCTTGTGCATTTTGCAAAGGTTTTTTCTTCTTTTTTATTGGGCACTTGGCATTTATACAAAAGACACTAAAAAGACATTAAGTAAATACAAATTTGATGTATTAGTTACTCTCTTATTACGAGTTGTTAGAAGAAAAGTGCAGTGTTAGTGTGAAACAATTACAGAGCAATAAAATTAAGATATCTGTCTCTCTTTCATTGTCTTCATAGAGATTCATATATTATGTAAGGCATTAAAATGATGTTATCATTTAAACTGAAAGTGCAGATTATGGTTTAATGCTTTTTACAAAGTGAAATAAGATCTGAAGTGTCAATTTTGTACCTTTGTTCTTTAGTGTACAAAATGAGGAATTACCTCCTGACCTGTATATAAATGAACATTAATTTTCAGTTTTATTGCTATCTTTTTATTGTTGTGGTCAATGTAAATTTGATTGACCTCTTTTAACACACTTAGGTAAAAGCACCTCAAACTTGCCATATACACACAGATCAACCCATAAATTGAATATGACCATCATTTCTAAGGTTATTGATACATTTATCAACAAAATTGTACCACATCAGTTCAATTAAGTTAAACTACAGTAGGAATATGTTTACCAACCATTCTAAATTCAGTTTTCATTCTAAATTCTAAGACCACCCAATCATTTGGTTTAGCCAACCAGAAATTGTGTTACTTTGAAATACAAAAAATTTTTGAGAATTAGACTATGGATGTTTGCTAGATTTATTGTAAAATTATGGGATTTGTTAGAAATTAAATCACAAGTTACCAGTCATTCTACAGAACAAAACTACAGAATCACTAGATTGTAGTTACAAAATCCAAACCAGACTTTTAACAAGAACATTGGTATATTATGTACCACCATCTTTATGGGCTTTGTGGGCATGCTCTCCTACACACATGAAAGAAGAAAGATGTCTTTGCCATACCTGGGGAAAGAAACGCTTTTAGGTATCCATATCTGATAACAGACAATACTTTTGTTCTTTTAAGTAAAACATATCAATACAAATTTGTGAATCTGCTTGCGATAATTGTGTTATTATACCCTCCATTGTGAGAAAAGAGAAAAGAGTATGGTTTGGTTTAAGTGCAAAATTGTGATGAGAGCATTTTTTTTTTTATAAGATCAAGATGACACAGCAGTATACCAAAGTCCCAAAATGATAAGTGGTTTTTTCTTCTATGTAAATTGACAGAAGGTGAAAGTAGCAAGTTTATCTTTTGTGCTATCTTTGAATGGTTTTGTTGATGTTCCTATCAACACTTCATGCAAATGGAAAGTAAATGATTATAAACTGTTTGCCAGGCCAAGGTAGCTATGGTGCAAGATTAATTCTTTGCCTCCTGAATCTAATTTTTTAGCTGAATGTGTTAGGAAGCCCTTTGAAATATAAATAATCAACAGAAGAAAAAATAATGAGACTGTTCAAGGATGTAACATCATATTTACCAACCATTCTGGATTGCATTTTAGTCTTATTCTAGATTTGGATAGGAACACAATTTCTGATTGGCTAAACCAAATAGTTGATTGGCTAAACCAAATGGTTTAGCCATAGAGTAATAGTATCACTTAGAAATTTGGAGAATTCTAGAGAATTAGACTTTAAAAATTGTTAACCCTTCATCAGACAATCTTGAGTTTTAACGACCCCTTAGATTTTGAAAAGGCATTTGAAATCATAAGGGGAAAAGGAGAAAATGGTGGTAGCCAGCATTTTCTCCTTTTCCCACAATGTTTTCTACCCTGTCTGATACAATCCTATCCTATAAGTATCATTTTATTTGTCATCTGTAAATATGAATGTGGACCTGTCTAAAATTCTGTCATTTGGTAAAGACTTGGGAATGGTTGGTGACCAGTCTAGCCTATTTGAATCATTACACATCCTAATTAAATTGAGACTAACATTTAACCATAAAGTGCAAAATGAATAAATGAAATTACTCACTCAGAAAAAAACAATGCAACTAAATGGTATGCCAGTAGATCTTACAAAATGGCAGTCTGATCTTGATTTCCACTGCCCACAAAAGAAAGTCTGAGCATGTTCTGTATTGTCTACAAAAACAGCTATATTTGTGCTTAGCATTTAGTGCTAATGAAAAAAATAATTTGATACATTAAAGTGGCAGAAAATATTTTTGGTCAAATTTTATTTTATCACCATTACCCACTAATTTTGCTTGTTGTGTCAAATGGGTGTTACACCCTTGCTGATAAATCTGTGTAACCAGCATTTTCTCTTTATTTTACACTGCTTTATACCCCTTCGAAGACGAATGGAAATTGATAAAAGGGCATAAAACATGGTGGAAAAGGAGGAAATGCCGCTTACCAGCATTTTGTCGAATTCTCTCCATTTTTCCAATAGCAGTGTGTATGGTTACCAAAACAGAACTCTGCAATTTTGGTAGTGCAGACCAAACAGAGGGCAATGCGCGCATATTTAAACTGACTAGTAGGGTGCACTTAGTCATGTGACAACATCATAGTAAACCATAATAAGGTTTGAACTTTGTTTTGTACTTAAACTAATCCTATAGATAATGAGAATTTCTCAGATATTTTGTTTTGTAGGAAAACTGAATGAAATATTTCCTACTGGTATGATATACACCAAAGCATTCCACCATTCCTCAACATGACAATGAATCACCATAACAAGTTATTGCATTTCATGTCAACATTCCTAGTTATGTTTATTGCATATCATGTCAACATTTCTTGCATTTGTAAGGTTATCCATGCTTCACCCTTTACCACACAATCCCGAGTTTTAATGACCCCAAGGCAAAGGAATTTTTGAAAACACTGTGAGAAAAGCAGAAAATGCTGGTTAATACCATGTTTCCTACCTTTTCAAAGACAAATTTCATGATTATTGCAACATTTGACTTGTCACATACTTGTCACATACAGCTGCTTTCAAATTGGGCCAGTGCTAAATTTTGTCGTCTGGTAAAGAGTTAATACACGGAAGCAACATCAAATTCCTTTAGAGACCATGTAGGTAGATCAAGACCTCACTGCATGGAGATTGCAGACCGATGCTGGGTAATTAATCAGGCGTAAACTCTTGATATTTCTATATTTTTTTCAATGCCTCTACCATTTACATAGCTGCCATAGAATTCATAGGTTTTGCCCATTTATGTGAAATTGCTTAATTTATGATAAAACTTTCCCAGCTTTATTTCACTCAAATTTAATGCTCAATAAGATGCATTTGTAATTCTTGACTTCATAGTACATAAACCTTGTTTCATTATGAAACCATAACATTATAATAAAAGATAATTCCAATCTTGTTCACCTTTGGTCTACAATAATTTAAGCCAATACAGCACTGGCTGCGCTTTCTTTCCATCCTTTGTTTATTTGCTTTACTTAAAAATGGTCATTTTTGATTACAGCATTTAATTTTATTTCCAAGTTTTGATATGTCTCGATTACCTGATTATCAGTTTTGATAATGGACTGCCTACATGTGTAGTATTTAGTTAAAAAGTCTTCGAAATAGAGTTTGTGTGTCATTTGATGTGTCATGGAAATACCATGTGTCACAGATATACCCTGTGAAAGAATGGATAGGTGCACTTGTCACCATGTCAAGTTTAATAGATCTATTATTGAAAACTATGTTAAATTTTTTTTTAAAATACCTATCATTTATATATGGAGCCTTTAACACAGACAAGAAAAAAGTTACCATGCAATGAATTTTGATTTTTACCTCAGCTGGTATTGAAGAAAATGAGTTATTGTCATAGCCCTGGTATCATTGGTGTCGTCATTGTGCAAAAACTGACGTTTTGTAATATCTCTTTTATTACTGAAGATATTTCCTTCAATTTTGGACAAGTTGTTAACTACCAAAAGGGGAACTCATACAACAGGGGCAGGTAACTATCAAAATGTAATTAGAGCAGTTATGCCCCTTTTTTACTCAGAATTTTCACTGAAAATTAAGCACTCAGAGCCGAGCGTTGGCACCCACATGCCATGCTGATGGTTATTCCTGTCTCAGTCACTTACAACATAAAGAAGTTTCAATGTTGCAGTACTTTCAAATTCAGTAAATCTTGTTAGAATAAAAGCATGTTTAGTTGCTACATTATTTTGAATGCGGATATCAGCTGTAGCCAATGGAAGAATTTTTTCAAGTATTAAATTATTAAATTCTAAAAGAAACCATTGTTAGCAGTACTCATTGCAATAGACCTGTCAAACCCAGTCCATTGACTACACACTATGGGTTTTATAGGTTAGCTAGTCACACTAGAGCAGGAATTTCCCTTTCTTGTCTCCCTCAGCTTTATCTAAAACCATGCCATGAAATGCTCTCACATGATGATATGGTATACTCTTCTTTTCATAGGAGCTATTTAGTTCTAAAACGGGTGAACATTTTCTGTCTTTTCCTATAAAGCTTCCGACCCTTCAGGTGTTTGAATGGTTCTCTGAAAGGTGCTTAATATGGTCAGAATAGTCATGGTCAGAATATCCAGCACAATAATGGACCCTGTAGATCCCAGATCATACAGTAGGCTTTTATGCTGTCCATGCTTCATATACTCTACCTGCAAAGAGATCAAAACATGTAACAGCATCCCAACATTTAACTTACAGACATGCAAATGTGCATGACAAAAAGCTTTTCACCAGGATGTTTGACATTAACAGAATATCACAATATATAATGAACAGTAAAGATCAAAAATCTGTGCAGTCAGATCTTGTATCTAAACTGTTTTGAACTAGAGTCTACTCCATTTGTTGCCCTTCAGACAAGCTAGAGCTGAAATTTACGGTATAGCTATGTTTGAATGATGTCAGGGTTTCAAGAAAGTGAATGGGCCTACTTATCAACAGATACATTATAAATGATGTTTGTTTTTTCAATTAGCAAATCCTGCCTGATAAAGCTCACAATGGGCCAGTCTGATAGCCAGATTGACACGCTGTTAACCTGTAATTAGTAACTGTTTATTTCAAATAATCCTGAAATTTATCTTTTGTGGGCTATAGCTACCAAATCTCTTACATGCATTTGAAAACTGCTCTTCAAAGGGCACCATATTTGGCTAGACTTAATGATATTGTGCTGGTGAAAGGGGTTTCTAAATCCACTTAAAAATGACTTGATGTTAAAGGTTTGTTTACATAACTGGAACATTTCTTCATGACGAGAGTTTAAATGAAAGGCAATCTGTTAAGGTAATAAATGCTGCAGATAAATTAACCGAGGATTTTAGCTGTTTATAAATGTTAAGAAACATGTGGTGCTTTTTCAGAATGGTGGTGTAGATGCCTAGGGCATGCAGTCTAATTTTTGGTCTGCATTGTCTCTTTTATACAAATATGCATACATGCACATGTACATGCACTCTATCAGAGAAAACTCTCTTATGGCCTTGAAAGAGATAGCTTTGAAGATCATATAGGCCTAAGGCACAATTAGAAACAGCTGGCTCAAGTAACTTCTAATTTTGTAAGATGTTTTCATGTTTTTGTGTAAACCTGTTACCACACAATCACTAGTTTTGACAACCCTGACAGAAAAGAATTTTTAAAACATTGTGGGTAAAAGAAGAAAAATAGAGGAAACCAGTAGCTTCTCCTCTTCCCATTATGTTTTCTTTCCACTCACCGACAGGTATCATAATTTGAGCTGTATTTAATTTGTCGTCTCCAAGAGCTGATGAATAAGAGGTTTCTACTATATTTTTGTATGGTTCTTTCGCGCTGCACTCCGTATTATTGCAACAAACACAAATGACAAGTTTCAAGTCAATCGGACTTTTTAACCCTTTACCAAACAATCCCATGTTTTCATGACCCCCAGGAAGAATCCTTTTGAAACTGTTGCTGGAAAAGGAGAAAATGCTGGTAACCAGCATTTTTTTCCTTTTCCAACAATGGTTTTTGTCCTGTCAGAGAACTGAAGCTCATTTGTATTAATTTCTAATTTGTTGTCTGCTGATGTTTTGAATTGGGAGAGTCTAAAATTTGTCATATTGAAAAGGGTTAAAGGTCATCTGCTGCAGGTTGGTTTTAGGTGGTAATGAGTTAACCCTTTACCACACAGTCCAGGGTTTTAACGACCCTGACAAAAAAAGCCTTTTGAAAACATTGTGACAAAATGCTGATAACTAGCATTTTTCCCTTTTCCCACAACAATTTTTGAACGTTTCAAAGATTGAAAAAAGGAAAGGAAATCACCATTAGGGTTATATTTAATTTGTCAACTTCAAATGCTGTCAGTTTGGACAAGTCTATAATTTTGATGGTTGGTAAACTGGTGATGAAATACACGTCCTTTTTCCACACAGATCTGCAGAGCAACCTTATCCCTGTGTTATCCCTTGCCTTTTCTCAAAAACTGACTGGGCAGTTCCAAAGTTCATAGACACATTGCTGTTGCTTAAATTGACCAAAACAATTTGCACTTAAAGATTTTTTTTTTCAAATTTGGCTCAGCTTTTCCCCAGTTACCTATAATTATCTCCTGTGTTGATGTTTGGGGGACCTAAACTTTCCCGCACTCATAAATTACGATTACCATTTTTTACCGTAAATTTGCATTAATCTTTACCATAGAGAAATAACTGGTTTTGTATAATGGCATATTTGCAAGTCATCTGTTGGACTCAAGTAAATGGTCGCATAATTATGGAGTAATTCACAAGAGACCTTTCATAATCTTGTATACAGCAGTCCATTTTGACCCAAGATCTTGAGTATAAGTACAATGTAGCTATAAAAGTGTAGAAGGCAGAAAGGGCAATTTAAAGATCACATTTAAGTTATTTTGGTCAATGTTAACCCTTTACCTGAAAACAAAACATTTAGACATGTCCAAAGTGAAAGTATTTGCAGATGACAAATCAAATGTGATCTTAAACAATGGGTAGAAAAATTTGTCTTTTTGTGTCAAAATTAGGAAATGTTAGTTATAAGTACTTTCTCCCTTGCCCTTAATGTTTTTTTTTTCCTAATCCCATTTCTTAGGGTTGTTAATA
This sequence comes from Hippopus hippopus, assembly GCA_946811185.2. Classification (NCBI taxonomy): domain Eukaryota; kingdom Metazoa; phylum Mollusca; class Bivalvia; order Cardiida; family Cardiidae; genus Hippopus; species Hippopus hippopus. The sequence goes on from OX328096.1 coordinate 15,290,441, forward strand.
TAAGAATGTAAAGAAGATTTTCATTGATGGTACACTTTTCTCTACATCAGATACTGTGCACATGTCAATGTTGATGCACTCCTGGTGTATCTTTTACTGCTACCATGAAATACAGCCTCTCTGAACCACTCTCTGCTTGCAAACTGAACAAAGTTACCAACTACATCATTCAAGAAAAACATTGGTTACTGCCAGAGTACGTACCATTGATTAATACAAGTCAAGGCAAGATTCGAGCTCAAAACCTCTGTAAAAAGAACAGTTACATTCTGGGCTGATGGGATGGAGAGATAGAAAAGGCAACAGAAATGCATTATTTAACTCCTAAAGCACCTTTAGTGTGGTGTCCGAGGTTGTGAGGTAGAGCGTCGGCCTCTTAATCATAAGGTCCTGAGTTCGATACCCGGGAGCAGGTGTCAACTTTGGGATTGTTCATTGGCCCACACATTCGGCGCAAGTACTGGTGTAGTTCCCAGTAAGCAGAATTGAGAGACATTAGCATAAGTTGTAAGAACAGCCAGAGAGTAAACAAACGCTGTTACAACTTTACAATGTGTGGAATCTAGATGGCCGTGTAAACGTATATAAAAAATCGATATAAGGTGTATGTGATAAAGAGACGCCAGGGATTTGTCTTCGATTTAAACCAGAAACTGTGGTTGTTATGTCTATGGCTAGCCGCAAAAGAATGAAATGCATTTTCCATCTGTCGTAATCTGTGCACCCTTGCAACCGTCAGGGGGCAACATTTGGCAAGAAGGTACAAGAATGATTATAATATCATAAAATAAAGTTGGTTACAAAACTGGATGAAAACAAGTAAAGGTGTATCTTTAAGGGTTAAGAATGAGAGAATTTGAAGAAAGGTCGTTGTTTTGCGGATCTCTTTTCCCCAGGACCTTCAGGATTTATTTTTAATCTGCATTCACAAGACATTCCTATACAAATAAGGGAATTATTGAGTAAATTGTTGTAACTTGTCGCTGGCTGTTAACAATTTCTGATAGTGAAATCCCAATTGTGTTGTACCACCAAGGTGTCTTGCCTTTCCAGATGAAATGCAGTAAATTCGATCACTCTTTTAACAGTGTACCAAACAATCCCAAGTTTTAAAAACCCGAGAGAGTAGAAAAAAATTTTGGAAAAAGGAGAAAACGATGGTAACCAGTATTTCTCCTTTTCCCAAAATGTTTTCTACCCTTCCCAGAAAAACTCAATTTTTTAGTCTTCCAATTCAGACGAGATTTAAATTGTGATCTGGTAGAAGAGTTAACCTTTCCCTGGACTGACTAGGGGTCTTGCAGTGAAGTGATAAAAAGAAACAGTCTTACCTGTTAATTTTGTCTTTATGTTGCCTATAACCATGTATTGTAGATCCCTGCTTTAACAGTTGACAGTTGCAAGCACAGTGTGCATGCGAGTCCCCATTATATGCCCTCGCAATACAAATAATTGTCTGTAGCAATCACTAGATGTTATAGCTGTGAAGGACAGCTGATACTTTCATAGCGACATTTAGATCTGTAGGATTTCAAAGAAAGTTGAACATCAGACTATTAGGTTTATATGACAATTTTGAAACCAAATGAGAAATACATGTGTTATGTTATCACTATATATAATGAGAGAAAATGACAAATTTGAAACCAAGAGAAATGCATACTAGTTGGTATATCACCGTGTAAACAGTTACACTGTAAAGAAGACAGTAAAAGAAACAGGTCTCTCTAAGGATCTGAAGCAGCCTTGTCCATCTTATACTTCATGTTTATCTTTATTAGACTCCATCAAGTGATTATTGATATCTCTGAATGTAAGGTTTGTTGTCTAGACAGGCAGGTTCATAAATATGCAATTTTTTATGTAAATATGTTTGGCAAAGGAACTGCTGACCGCTTCTGGTTATTTGAAATCAACCCACATTGTCTGGTAACAATAGGTACAGATCTAGATTGATTTAATGGTGGTGCTTTAATATGAACTAGGTCAAAGTGAATGTTGGTTTACAAGCCCTATAATTTACTAATCTTAGATTGGACATTCACATGAACTAGGCAAAATCAATTTTTAGTTACCCCCAATTTAGTCGTAACCCTTTAACCACTAGTTTATGAAAAAATAAAGCCAAAATAAAAACCAAAATATTGTGATTTCACAGTTCTTTTCTTCTAATAGAAAAACCTCACGGCATGTGACAGTGTAAATCAAAACTCAGACCATTATGTTCTGTGGAGTCTGGTTATTTTTGCTGTTTGCAAAAGCACAGAGGTGCGCCCACCGCGCGCCCCCCCTGCGGCCCAAGATTTAATCTTTTATATTTCATTCCATTCTAACCATGCTCCTGGAGGAAAGGACCGTAACTATCTGTGTCTCCTAACATTAAATGATAAAGAAAGCCCATGAAAAAGAGTGTATTTTCCTGATAACATAAAGCTTCCAGTAATGGGACAAGCTTTTTTATTTGCTAGATGACAAAATTTTTTGATACTGCCATCCCAAAGGTATAAATGAAAAGCTTAGAGGAAACTTTGTAAAAAGAGCATTTTCTTGCTTTCCCACTAATGTACAGTAGGCCTCGTTTGACAGGGTTGTTAAAAAATAGGCTTGTTTGGTATTTATTGTTAGTCTAAATACTCTTAAACGGTAGATTAATGTTAAGTGCAATTTGCTGATCAAGCAGAGTAAACTGAAAGCTTTAAAATGAAAGAATCTTTACCCACTTCAGCCTAGTTGGTGTTTTTGTTTGACATTCAGTCAGTCTAGGTGTGATGAAGGAGAAGGGATCAGTTTGCACTTTACTACAATATGTCTAATGGGTCCATGCTGCAGACAAATACTGTTGATCTAAATCAGATGTCTGAGTTTGTGGAGTGTCATATGATTTTTATATAGATGACATTCTTTTGATTATTTAAACTTTCTACCTGAATTTCCCTACCAAATCTTACATGTTCAGTCACAGAAGCCAGAAGAGTGATTAAATTAATGGCTGGCAAGGAACATGAATGACAAAACACAATTGGGGAATTCTGTAACAACCAGCGATAAGTTGGGCACAATTCCCCTGACACAAATTTTGTCTAGGAATGTCTTGGCAACATAGATAAACAATGAATCTTCATTGTCCTAGCAAAAAGAAACCACAAAAAATCAACTGCCTCGGGCGATTTTCTAAATCTTTTATATCAGTAATTTAAGTCTCATTAAAATCAATAATTACTAGTAATGCAGAGGGATTTGATATTTATATTGAAAGCTAGACTCACAGAAATAAATAAAATATAAATAAAAAGGACAAAACACCAAACCAAACAAAATCCAATATAAAGTTATTTTGTCATTTAAAAGAAGTACACAAAAAGTTGTTACATAGAAGACTTAGGAAAGAATGTAAAATGAGCATTTTTAAAAAGTGCTGCAACAGGGATCATATATTCACATGTTATATATTGACGATCCCCTGTTGCATAAAAGTCTACTTAAAGTATTTTTTATTCCTGTTTTTAATTTTGATGAACCCCTAGGGTCCGTTACAAACAAAATGGACATTTATAGTCAGTAGGAAACGGGCCTAAGAGGTGTAATTTCAAGGGCATTTTGGCCATGGCATCTCACTTGATATTGAATGGCAGAGATCCAAGAATAGACTGCAGGCTGTGTTCTTTCTGATCTACATCTAGACTGTCAGTACAAATACCTAAAGTTGCCACTACCGTGACTAGGGTTAACTTTTTACCACACGACAAAATTTAACACAAGTCAAGTTGAAAGCATTTCAGACGACATTCTAAATTTAGCTGAAATGATGGTAATTGTCTGGGACAGTGTAGAAACCTTGTGGGAAAAGGAGAAAATACTGGATACCAGCATTTACTCTTTTTCCCACAAGATTTTCAAAAGGCTATTTTCTCAGGGTCATTAAAACTTGGGATTGTGTGGTTAAGAGTTTACCCATTTCTATATAGGCTACGTTTCTAGACCTACATCACAAATCAGAGAAGATAACAAATATGTTGAACAGACGAAAAAGAACAAATTGCTTTCAAACAGCATAAAAAAAATAGATAAGGAGCAATATACATGGTATAAGCAGTATTTGTTGCTCTTCACCCACAATGTTTCAAACCCTGTCCACTGCAAGGTGTGAAAAGCCCCTTTTGTACAGAAATGGGTATATTGATTGTACTGACAAGTCATAAACAGTAGACTTGGACCTGCGTCTTACATTGTACCATGGTGGTCTTGAGACGATCGTTGTCTCCATAGACCTTGTAATCCTGCTGGTCTGCAACAATGTTTACGGTGAAATGAACATGTAATGAGCTATACTGTATGACACGTCAATATGGTGGTGGGGGGGGGATCTGTCCGGAATGTATGAACACGATCATAAAACCTATACACTTGTTATCAAACTACAAAAGTTGGACCTGCAGACGAAACATTAAATATGCCTCAGATGGTGGAAATTGTCTTTGAAAGGGTCCGAAGACATTTTGGAAAAATGAGAAAATGCTGGTTACTCCTCTTTCAGAAATAATCTCAAAAAGCCTCTACCTCAGGGTTGTTAAAGCTTGGAATTGTGTGGTAAAGGGTTAATGAATAAACATCCCGAAACACATTACAGCAGACGGCCATAGATGAAAACATCCTTGTAAAACATGGATAGTCCAGGTAATTAGAGACATAAATTGTCTCCAACTTACAATGGACCAGACCTAGGATCCAAAACATACATGTATCTATATACTTAGCAAAATTTTAATGGCAACAACATCTACGTTTTTTACTGGTACCGGTAATGAAGTTTTGGGTTCACATATAATTTTACTCTATGCTAAATTTATCATTTTATGGTAAAATTATAATGTAACTTTTTTTCTCTTTTCAGTTCACTCCCCTGGTGCAAGATTCCGTCCTGAAAGGCACCTTCAATGCCACACTGAACAATCCTATCACACCCCAGATAGATTCCGTCCATACTGCAGGAACAGCGAAACATGCCTTCTTACTTGGAGTGTGATTTTTACAAAGGACTACAATTTTGTGACATCTAATGATTTTCAAATATTTGTAACATGCTATTTGATGGTTTTATTTTCATTCATTATCTGCATACAATAGTATTAAATGTTCGAAATTTTAACTACTGTCTGGGTGTACCCATGAGATTAAACATGCTGAAACGTTTGTTTTGGCTGTTTATTTTTGAAAAGCTTAACTTTCAGGAACTAAGAGTTCGAAATTTTGACTGCTCCTTTCGGTACCTTGTAATTGAGCATCATTGCTGAGATGGTGTATGTCAGTAGGAAGTAAGTTCTTCTTGACAGAATGATAGAAATCAGAATATTTTAATATTTTATGTTTAATTTTGTAGTTTTGATTAAGAAAATGAAGATCGTTTAAAAAAATTTCCCTAGTTTGATATTTTCCGTCCATTTAGTATGCATTGTGATAACCCTTTAATAGAAGTATACATTTGTCTGGTTTGATGACTTAATCCAAGGTTTTTTTTTCCTGCGACAAGAGAAAAACGTCATCTAGCAAAAATGATTTTTTTGCCCACGTCTCACTTAGATAGTTGCATTATACTGGTTCAGCCTGTGAAGTTGCCACTTGTCTCATTTTGTTTCATCAGGATTCTTCGTACATTTTAACCATTTCACAGTAGATTAAATGTGGCAAGTATGTGCATGCAGTTGAAATTTGCAAATCAAGAGTGCACCACTTGTGTTTGTTCATGTTTGTGGTGTATTATAGGTGGAATGATAATTATGTTGGTCAACGTAGACAAAAACTTCTCTAAGAGTTTCATTTCTGACATTGATAAATGACGTTTAGAGTTATATAGAATCTTGAATGAATCAGGTAGGCATGCCGTGTTTGAAAATACTGTTTTATGTGAACCATAATTTTCAGAGTAGTTGTTTCGTACTTTTTTTTTTGTAATGACTTGTCCGACTAAAAAGGTTCACATCATGTAATTGGTAGAATTATGCCTCTGATTTCCCAAAAGGTTAATGTTCAGCATACGGTATGTGCTTGTATGATTGATTTGTTGCAATTGTTTTAATGGTTGAAATTGGAAATTTAATGTTATTCCTATTTAAAACAGTGGCAAATGGATAAAAGAAAAAGATGTGTGTTAGAGGTAAGGACTGAAAGGCGATCTAGTTTGCTTTTATATTTCGGTATGAAGCAAGGCATCATTCTAAAACTATTTGTGTTTACGATACAACTAGAAAGTTTTTCACTGCTGAGGATCGTAATTGTTAGTTAATTTGGTCATAATTTAGTAAAAAGCAACAAGATTACTTGATTACTCAAACTTCCCTAACCTAGTAAATTATAGCACTAGAAAAGCCAGCAAAAGGTTTTTATTAACTGAGACTCATCAATTTAGGTAAATATCTTTTGGTCTTCCCAAGCCCCAGGAGTACTACTGAGACGTGATTTTAAGCTTCTGTGTGAGCTAAACAAAAGTCTGAATTCTTGTGTATTGCACAACTGATGAATTGACCAAATCGAATCATCACTTGCTACAACAAATTTGCAGCAGACGAAATTGAAAACATCACTTTGACTTTGTACATGTACATGGATATATGTAAAAAAATTTGCAAGAGGAAAATTAGCTCGTTACGGGCAGTTTTTCTCTTGCCATAATCATTCTAGAAGGTTAGTGGTGCAAAAAGAAATTTGTTTGCAGGGGGTTATGTGCGATTTTAAAGTTCTCAAGAACTTGCATTCCATGGAACACGTATTTGTTCTGCGTAAAATTTCCATTTTCAGCAGTAGGTTTGCAGCTGGTACAATGTATATTACTTGTAAAACATTAGGTGGCAAAAAGAATCATATTTTGTGATAAATAAATTACTTCAGTGTTATATGGCGTGCAACACACGAAAAGGGGCATTCGGACATTTGCGTAAAGTGCCGTCTCGGATCAGCCTGCGCAGTCCGCGTAGGCTAATCCGAGACGGCACTTTACGACTACATTTGATTCTGTGCTACAGTAGACTTGTGCAAAACAGAAAATTACATAAAAACGGAAAGTGTTGTTTCGGATTAGCCTGCGCGGACTGCACAGGCTGATCCGGGACGACATTTTACGCAAATGTCCGAATGCCCCTTTTCGCGTGTTACAGGCCAATTATGTAGATACTTAACCTTTACCTACCTGACATTCCAATTTTCAACAGTTGTTAATAAACTGTGGTTTATGCACAAAATATTCTCTTCAGAATTTTGTTGTTATTCTTCAAATGGTTTGTTGTAAGTAACGACCAGTTTCTCCTGTTGTCACAATGTTTTCAAATATATTAAACCTTAACTTATGTTGAGTATCTCTAATTTCCAATGATGATTTCAAAATTATCTGCTGCTGTTTCTAGAGATAATGATTAATTCATTGTTTGAATGGTGTTTCACGCCGGTTTCAACAATATTTCAGTCATATCACGGCGACAGCTCATATTCTCATCTTTTCCTGGGCTTTACCAGTACAAGGCTGGGGCTCTGAGATGTCTTGCCTAAGGACACTCCCACGGGAAACCCAGTGGATCCAGTGCGGCTCGAGCCCGATGCCTCCAGGTTACGAGTCCCACAATTTACCACTGAGCCACGCAGGAGCCACCTAGTAATGCGTTTACACAGGTAGAGCACAATGTTCAGCCCTGCAAGAATCCCGTTCTTTATGAAAGTGCTTCCATAACTTTCTAAAACAGATTTGGAGCACACTTTTTTTTAATTCTAACTGCGATACTTTCATCTAACCAATGTTTTAACAAGAAGATAACCAGTTACCGTATGCTATCCTGAACATATACCCCGAGACCTGAAGCCAATGCAATTCATGTAAATTCATTGACCAGTTTGGAGCTTAACCTTGAAAAGAAATTAATCTACAGCTATCATAACTGCGTGACTTTTCGGACAGACTGATTAGCTATGCTTGTATTGCCAGAACATGAACTCGGAAAAACGCATCAAATTTGACATTAACCCTTCACTCAGGAATCGTATATACATGATCCCTGCTTAACTCTTTACCAAACGATAAAATATTAGACTGGTCCAAATTCAAAGCATTTGCAGACGACAAAATAAACGTGACTCAAAAATTGAAACTTGACTTTGGAAGAGTTGAAAACATTGTGGGAAAAGGAGAAAATGCTGGTTACCAGCATTTTCTCCTTTTCCCGCAATTTTTTCAGAAGGCTTCTTCCTCGGGGTCGTTAAAACCAGGGATTGTTTGGTAAAGGGTTAACCAAATAGTCCATAGGTGAAACAACCCTGAGAAAGAAGGCTTCTGAAACATTTATGAGAAAATGCTGGTTACCAGAAATTTCTCCTTTTCCCACAATGTTTTCTACCTTTTCCGAGCAAAATACAATAATACGAGTGACATCCAGTTGGTCATTTGCAAATATTTTCAAAATTGGTGACCCCAAAATTTTGTCGTCTGGTAATGAATTAAAGATTTTAAAAGAGTTTGTTCATTGAAAAATAACAAGATGGGTGTTCGTCAAGATCAGGCAGCACACAAAACTTTCAGTCTGATATGAGATCTTTTCTGTCTGATTGTTTACAAAGTGTTTTACGCCACTTTTAATTCATATCATACCGTCAGCACACTTTTCGTTGGCTTTCATCAGCTTTACCAGAACTGGGCTGGGGCTTTTCAGAGCCTTGCTCAAGGACAGTTTGGTATGCCCAGTGGCACAGCTGAACATTGTACAAGGACTTTCTGCTGATAAAATTCAGTGCCTACACCTCTGAGCAAAGGTTTGCCTCTGAGCTGCAGAGAACCTCTAGGATCAAACTTCCTGCCGAAATCGGCAGATACTTGTGGTTTATCTTAACACGCATATGATACCATGCGCAGAGACCAGCTTGCGCTAATTGCTTCGCCATAGCATATTCTCAAATGGAAATAAAACAAAATATGACTTTTCAGGATTTCCCCCCCCCCCCCACACACACACACCCGAGTTAATGTGCTGTTAGACTGCACAAGTTGTAAGCCTACAGTTTTACGTAAATCATGTACATTGTAATTTAGTCCAGCAATTGATTACATTTTGCTCTTATCGTCTTGATTTACAATATGCTTGTACATTCATAACGTCCATATCGTCATGACTTATGTACAATATTCTCGTACACTCATAACATACAGTTTGCTTCCACATTCATGGCTAAAAATTTGCTTAAATTATACTGAAGACCTACAATTCGCATTTACGAGTACGTTCATTACTTAGGCTACAATTTGCTCTTACATCGATGACTGACAGTGTGCTTAAAATTTCATTCATGACGTGCAATTTTCTCTCAAATTCAATAAAAACTTTTCAAAATCAAAATTGCGAGGTATTTCTTACATGACAAATATTAAACACATGTTTTACGTGGGGAATGACCTTGAAATGGCACGCACACACACGCACACACATGAAAAACATGCACATACATAAGGGATGTTTCAGGTTGTTACTTGACCAAAAGAATACCTTGACATTTTTATTTGCGGAGAAATGAAAAAATTAGTTCAATCTTATAAGAAAGTCGACTCGCTTATGTTGGAATTATATTTGTGATCATATTCTTAAACCGAGTGCTACGAAAGCCTACAAGGGTCAAAATGAAAGCAAAATGTTTTTCAAAAACACGTAATAAAGTGAATTTAAAACACGTTATACCGCAAAAAAGTCGCACTAACGCGAAAATTCTCGTAATAATGTGTTTTAAAACACGTAATAACGTGTTTAAAAGTCGTAGTAACGCGAAAAACGTCGTTATAACGTGAATTTAAAAAACTTTATAACGCAAAAAAAGTCGCACTAACGCGAAAAATCTCGTAATAACGTGTTTTAAAACACGTAATAACATTTTAAAACACGTAATAAAGTGTTTAAAGGCGTAGTAACGCGAAAAATCTCGTTATAACGTGAATGTTTTTTTTTTTTTCACTTTATCAACATTACATGAGAACACTTTACATGTATGTGCAATAAGTTCATTGACATGCATTCGAATTTCCCAATAAATATTGAATTGTTTTAGTCGTGTTTTTTGTTGGTTTCAGCGTTATTTCAGTCATATCACAGCAACCACTTTCTTATTCATGACCTTTCTAGGATTCACTAGTATTAAGTCTGCATCTTCACTTTGCCTTGCAACTGTCAGATGAGGTTAGTAATGGCAGCGGAGATCGAACATGGATTCCAGCAATGACAGTAGAATTTCTCTATCATTATCGTCGATCTTGACAAGATTGTTGAAAATGTTTGTTCAATTGATGTTTCACATCCTTTCTAACATTGTTTCAGTAATTTGGCGGCGGGAGTGCCGTTATCTTTACTTTGCTAGTTTCTCTTTTTCACCAGAAACTTGCCAATAACTACCAATAATTCGCACAACATTATTTGCGAGCCACTGGCTGCTGTCCTATATCAACATCTTCGAAAGATGACAAATGGTGAAAGAGGAATGAAACCTTTCGCAAGGATGATCATCAATCTTCGAAACGAATTTGGCTGAGCTGTTGAATCGAGCCTTGTATGTTACAAACTGACCTACCAAGCTCAGCGAGGTCTCGACCAGAAGTTTATCGAGTCGGTATTCATTTAAGGAAAAATCAACAGAAAGTAATGCATTTTCAATGATTTAAACACTGATGAAAACGGAGTAAATTCAAAAGAAACAAGTAACACTCAAACATTATAAAAGTTGTACTGTTTGTTTCATAATGTAGCTTTCATAGGATAATCTTCCGTGGTTGAGTGATCCAGATTATTAGCTTGTTGTGAGAAACCCTGGTTCGATCTCTGCTGCTGGCAATAGTCGCGTCTGATGGCAGATAACAGAAGCTGCAGACTTATACTGATGAATCCTAGAAAGATCGGGAATAAAAGACTTATAGCTGTGATATGATCTAAATATCATTGAAAGCGGCGTAATGCACCATCAAAACACACAAATTTGCATTGGGAGATTCGACTGGACTTCACGAAACTCACTCAAAGCGAAAACATTATGAAAAATAACACTCTAATGTTCAATATTTCGGCTATTGCCTTCTTCAAGAGTTAGAAACATTTTATCCACTAGAACATTTTTTTAATGTGTATCATTGCAGCCATATTGTTTTACTAATATGAAGTGACGGCAACTCTGCTACGCAACGTAACGTCAACGTTCCCGCGCTCTGTCAAACATCAATCAACGTTATATGAAATTGCGCGTCTTTGACATTACAACCCAGTGGTTGGATGGTCTGCAACTTTTTAATCCATGCTGATTCGTGTATTTGACGCTCTGTCTTGTCTGCGGAATACATTTTTTTTTTCAGGACAGTGAATTTTAAGTCGGAACTCGAATGGTTTTCTTCGGAAAAATGGAAGTTTATTGGATTGTCTCTTTCTAAACGGACGTCTCTCAGGTGTTCCCGCATCCTTTTATGTAGCTGTCTCTCAGTTTCACCGACGTACACTACTATTTCACAACGCCTGCAACTGACGGCATACACCACGTTCTTCACTTTACAATTGACGTTTGATGGAACGTTATACGTTCTTCAAGAATTAATGCCTACAACTTGATTGTCTGAAATAATTTCACAGATTTCACCGTTGGATTTACAAATATCCTTGTTATTTCGTATAGCCCGATTTGTTTTGCTATGCACCAGCGTGTCACTGAGATTCCTGTCCCTTCTAAATGCTACTATGGGGTTGCAGTTAGACATTTACGGGCTAAATATTTCTAATGATACTTCAGGAAATGTTAACTGTAACTATATAATTTGGCATGTAACACAAAAAATGGGGCGTTCGGACATTTGGGTAAAGTGTCGCCCGGATCAGCCTGCGCAGTCCGCGCAGGCTGATCCTGTACGGCACTTTACGATTACATTAGATTTTGTCCTACAGTAGACTTGCGCGAATCAGAAATCGCATTTGAACGGAAAGTGTCGTCTCGGATTAGCCTACGCGGACTGCGCAGGCTGATCCGAGACGACACTTTACGCAAATGTCCGAATGCCCTTTTTCGCGCGTTGTAGGCCATATACATCGGTGCTGAACGGTGCTCTGACCCTTTACCACACAATCCCAGGTTTTAGCAACCCTAGGAAAGAGGGCTTTAAAACATTGTGGGAAAAGGAGAAAATCATTTGCAAGTGCCTTCACTTTGAACCAGTCTAAAATGCTGTTGTTTGGTTGAGGGTTAACAAATATAACTCTATGTATGTCGTAGACTTGCCCTAAAGTATATTTGGCAAGGACCTTTAGAAAGATGAGCGCAGTAAACCAATAGATAAAACAGTAGCTGATGCTTTTAGCTAATTGATCAAAGAAATGAATTTGTCTGGTATGTTTTCTGTCTTAAGTTCTGTAATTTTGAAGTCAAGGACTGTGATGTTCTTCTAAATTTCAAGGGCCAACTTGATTAATATAAGCATTCACCATCTTTTTTCTCTTCTTTAATATGGTTCCAAGATTATATACAACTCATAAATTTCTTCCCTGCTCCATTGATTAATGTGGTTGAGTTAGGATTCGATTCCCGCTGGAGGTGCTGGTCTCATGGGAGTGTCATAAGGGTGTCCTCCGGCAACTTCCAAAGCAATGTACAGGCCAAATCTGAAAAATGCTTGAAAAATTGAGCTTGTCATGGTATTACTGAAATACAGTTGAAAGTGACGTACGCCATCTTAACACAGAATTTCATTCTTGAAAAGTGATTGAATGTCACTGTCTCCAATGAATCAGCTGACAAGGAAAATGCCAAAAAAGTGAAGGCATTTGTTATCAGTTTGTTATCTTGTAACTTACATCTAATACAATATCATGCATTCCACGCTGTAAAAACTAGAAAGAAACTTGTGTAAGTCAAGTCGTCTCGCATCCCGTCGGTTTGTCCTCCTGTGCTGTAGCCCTGTGACACTATTATGAAATGTTTGAACTCTTTACCGAAGGACAAAATTTTTGACTTGTCCAAACTGCAAGAAGTATTTTCAGACGACAAATTAATGACGACGCCATATTTGATCTCATGGAAATAGACAGGGTTTATTTATTGCAAAGCGACCCACCCATTATTTCAGCGCCATTTTGTTGGGGCCGGGAGTCTGTTACGGTCAATTTCTTGGTATTGCTGGGAAAAGTATTTTCGTATAATTTATCAGTGTTTAAAAGAAAAAGAATTGATTTGTATCAAATAATTGTAAAATGCCACCTGAAGCTTTAAAGACAAGTGATTCCCAGGCGTGCGAAAAAGAAAAGTGTTAATCTTTAAGTGACCTTTATTGTTTTAGTAGTATTCCGGTCTTGGTACTTCAAAGCCCAATTTTATAACTTTGTTATCACGGCTACTACTAATTACATTTGGGCTTATCAGTGGTTTATTAGACAAGCGCATACCATAAGGACCCTTGGTCATACAGTATCAACACTTTCCCTCCAGCAAACGACTTTTGGCAATCTTGCAACTCTTGTTTTGAAAACACTGTGACTAAAGGAGAAATTGCTCGTAACGAGCAATTTCTCCTTTTGTCACAATATTTTCATATTGATATTTGCTCTAAGAGATAATTCATGTTGATTACCCATGAGTTACAATGTTGCTCTCGAATTCGTCTGCTCCAAATATGTTTCAGGAAGTAAAAAGTTGACCCTTATGGTACAGGCGCTGCATTGGTTGCTTTTACGGACCGTGAAGATTAAGATCAAACTGCCCGGAAGAAACAGTCTCGTTCTTGTATACACACTGGTGCGATATTTTGCAAGATAATCCGAACAAGACAATATGTTTATCGCAATATCTCGGTCTTTTTCACGGACAGAAAATGTCTATTGCATCTTTGTATTATTCTAAGGACAGAACTCTTTACCAGACGACAAAATTTTGGAATTACCCATATTAAGCACAGTTGCAGACGACAAGTGTAACATGGTTCAAACAATAGGTCTTGTGTTTCAACGGGTAAAAAACGAGAAAATGCTAGTTGCCAGCATTTTTTTTTTCTTTTCCCACAATGTGTGTTTTTTTTTTTAAGCTGCTTTCCTCAAGGCTGTTAAAATTCGGGATCGTAGAGTAAAGGGAAAAGACTTTATTGCGGTGCAAGTAGAAACTGTTAACGATTTTTGCCGTAAGTGGGAAATAAAACTAACTCCCCCGTGCCCCTTGACTCTGTGTGTGTTCTTAGAAAGATATCGTGCCAAAAACCCATTCGAAGAATTTCTCACACGTTCCCGAGTCTTTACGAGCCCTAGGAGAAAGTCTTCTGAAAACATTGTAGGAAAAAGGAGAAAATGCTGGTGACCAGCATTTTCTCCTTTTTCCGCAATGTTTTCTACTCTGTTAAGAGTCAAATTGCACCGTCTAAGTCACACTGAATCTGCCGTCTGCAAAGACTATTTGGACCAGTCTAAAATTTTGTCGTTTGGTAATACCCCCATTTCAGTGGGCGGCGATTCCACATCGCTAATGGCGATCATGGTGCGTCTTCAAAATCTTCCGAATCGCCGTGGAAGCGCCGACATATGCAACATTTTGGGACTTAGCGTTTCCAGTACGTTTATAGTACTTTTCAATCACGATCTCGTTGCGCTGGCCACGATCCTGTCACGCCGTTGTTGCGCTTCTACAACGCTTGAGGTCTCTCCAAGACGCTTCCACTACGGTACAAGGGCCATTTCACCGAAAAATCTTCGCGGAAGACTGAGTTGCGATCTCAGAGTGTGGCTTGATCGCCGCAGGTCGCAAGAAATCGGCGGTTGAACGAGGGTTGGTCCCGCCTTGGTCTTCCGTGGTCGCACAAGGTTGAGAAAAGGTCTTCCCGAAAAATAGATCGTAGCTCGGTTTTTTGACATGTCAAAAAACCAAGCTGCGACCTGTGCAACCTGGAAAATCGCAGATAGAGCGTCGAAAGATCGTGCAAGGTCGAAGAAAGGTCGCATTGGTCGAGGTACAATCGAGGCTAGATCGGAGATGAGCGAGGCTCAGTCTTCCGGAGCGAGAACTGATTGCGCGCATAGTCTGCTGCACGACCAGTCCCTACTTTCTCTCGATCAATGCGACGTTGTTTCGCACTTATACGATCAAGCTTCGCTCTGCACAACCTTTAAGCCACGCTTACTTGAAATTCATGTATAATATTGCACGAAAACAAGCATCAGTCATATCTCTCTCAGCTGTCGACGCCAGCCGGGTCCTACCAAAGTCTCTAAATGCTGATAATAGCTCCTGTCTTTGGCGCTCAGGATTATAGGATAGCATTACGACTAGCCCGCCAGTGTCATGATAATGTGACTGGGCAAGTGCTGGTTTAACTCTTTACCAGACAACAAAATTTTAGTCTTGCCCAAATTGTAAGCACTAGCAGACAACAAATCAAATGCGGCAAAAATGGTTGTTTTTGTTTCTGAAAGTATGTAAAACAATGTGAAAGTAGAAAATGTTCATTTTGAGCATCTTCTCTTTTTCCCACAATGTTTTCCAAACCCTTCTACGTCAGGGATGTAAAATCTAGGGCTCAGCTGGGAAAGGGTTGATATATTTATGAAAACACTCTGCTCACGACCGCGCTTTCTTGAGAAAATGTGACCTTCACCTTTGAACTCACCTTAATCAAATAACCTATGAAGTAGTTTGGGTACTTAGGAAATTATAAGTCGGAAAGATTACAGACAGACGGACGCATCGACAGACGGACAGACAGGGGTAAAATGATATGCTCCCGATTATTTGATGTGGGAGCATATAATGCTGGGCAACACGAGTTGTAAAAAAGTCCGTTAAATAACTAACATGCTATTGATAAGGCCTTCGACCAGAGCTCCAGAAAAGAGGGAGTGATGAGATTTCATAGGAATGTAATTAAAATTGTTTTCCATCAAAACCTTTTTTTGAGGGCACTCATTAGAATCGTCTCGACGAGACGATTCTAATGAGTACCCCCAATATAGGTTTTGGACAATTATTTAGGGACCTAAAAGTTGGGTCACTTTCTCTTATCTGGAGCCCTGTAAATTCAATCAATTACAAACAAACAGTTTTCGGAAACCAAGTTTTACTCCCTAAACCACAGCAGTTATAAAACGGTCACAATGTTAGCAACAGAGTGATGCACTAGTTTAGATACCATAAAACTTAAAGAGTTCCAGTTAGACTTATACAGGTGATTTGATTAACTCAGAAGACTCTACGCTTGGCTGACACCATTTTTTCTTGCCACTGAACAGAACCAGCAGGGCTGTTGAAGTAGTTCTTCATGTAATCCCTGACTTTCTTCCCATCAGCGTTGTCCCTGTTGCGACCCAAGTGGTAGGCCAAACTTGCATCTCGCATGAGTTTCTCCACTCTCCGGGAATCAGGTTGTGTGCTGAATCTTCCATGTCCATATCTGCATTCTGGAGTGCTGGATACCTCATTCTCATTATGTTATGCAGACACACACACGCTTCTACAATGATTCTGCAATTATCAGGGTTCTGCTGTAGAGTTGTTAGTAGACACCTGAAGCGGGAGGACATGATTCCAAATGCATTTTCGACCACACGCCTGCCTCTTGAAATTCTGTAGTTGAAGACTGTCTCTTCTTTGGTTAAACCTCTCTTGGTATAAGGTTTCATGAGGTAGGGTTTCGGAGCAAAAGCATCGTCAGCTAGTATAAAGTATGGTACATCCACGTCGTCATTGGTAATAAATTCAGCAGCTGGCAGATTAGCTGAGCCATCGGCGATACATTCTCTCAAGTCACTTGCGTTGAATATCTGAGCATCAGACTGGTGTCCCAAACCACCGACATCGATCCACAGAAATTGGTAGTTAGCATCGACCAAGGCAAGAAGAACGATGGAGCAAAACTTCTTATAATTGTAGTACAGGGACCCAAAACTGGCTGGTTTTCTGATGGATATATGTTTACCATCGAGAGCTCCAATTGCATGAGGAACATTCCACTTTCTCTCAAAGTCATCAGCAATGGCTTTACACTCTGCAGTTGTGCTGGGACACTGAATGACTTCATGCTTATACTCATCCACAATAGCTTGACACACCAGAGGCAGGAAGGTGGCTACTGTATGGCGAGACACTCTGAAGTCATAGGACAGGCTTGGGTAGTCCAAGCCACTTGCAAGGTGCCTAAGGGTGGCAGTCACCTTCACTCTGGGTTCTAAAGCTCTTCTATAGTTTGTGTCCATCTTCGAAATTCTGGGACCAATCCTTGCCAACAACTCGTCAAACATCTCTGGGGGCATACGGAGAAAGGTCCGGTAGGTAGTTTCATCTCCGAGCCTCAGTTCCTGCACGATGGAGCTGTACTGCCCATAATGTTCTCTTTGAAGTTCGCGTAGTCAGGGAGCAACCCAATACCTCTTCTTGGTATACTTCCTTCTCCTCATTTTCAGCATGTTTAGCATAATTAGGGAGTCTTGCTGCAGTTTCAGGGCATGGTGCTGTAGTATCATTGCATGATGCAGAGCAATTGGATCCATGTTGTCCGTTTGAATGCTGGTGAAAACTGTTGATCGGCTACAGATCGTGAGGTATTTTTATACGCTCGTAGTGGGTCGTGAGCAAATCTGGGCGACCATGAAGAATTTGCGCGTAGCTCGGTCGAGAGTCTGTAGAGAAATGATCGAGGATTGAGAGTGCAGAGCGAGACTAGATCGATTAGATCGAATGTAGATCGTCTTGATTGAGAGTATGTCGCAACTCTTACGTACCTAGATCGGCCGGGGTTGAGTCATGGTCGGCCGAGATTGAGTCTTGGTCGGCTGAGGTCGTGGGTATGCGAAGATAGGTCGCCGAGACATTGATGCTAAGTCGTACGTTGGTCGAACTGAGAGAGTCTTTGTCGTGTGAAGATCGCGTCAAATCGACTAGCTAGACGCAAGTAGATCGCATGTACAGCGTATCTAGAGCGTGCATGGTCGTAGGTAGAGCGTATACATCGATTGTCAATCGAGAAATCGTTGAACCTAGAGCGTACACAGAGAATAATGGGGGAGGTCGCACGGATTTTACCCGCGACCTTGAGGAGACAAAACTACGACCATAGTCGCCTGTGGTCGCATGCGATTTTCCTACACCGTGCTCGGTGAAATGACCCCATACGGGATTTCAGGTTTACCACGTTACTGCTGCGTCCTTCATACGACCTATGCGCAGGAGCTGCGCCCCTGTTGCGCTTTTGAATGTTTCTATATGGAATCGGCGATTTAACTGCTTTGGCAGGAATTGACCATCGGCCTTCGAAGAAAATGGATCGAATTGCCGAAGTAGCTGTGCTCCAGCTTGCGCTTATGAACAAAAAAAAAATGATAAGGTTAGATGTTGCTTTTGTTACGATGCGCTGCACTTGCGGCATTAAACACTAATCAATTAATTAGTACTTTTATCACGATATTTACAAGAGTCACCCGCTGCATGAATGTAAACGATGTGTTGCTGCAGTTGGTAAGTCAATCCTTTACCATACAATCCCGAGTTTAGACGACCCTGAGGAAGAAGCCTTTTGAAAAAATTTTGGGAAAAGGAGAAAATGCTTGTAACCAGCATTTTCTCCTTTTCCCAAAAAAGTTTTCTCCCATTTTAAAGTCAGAAATTATCTTTTGAGCTGCAATGAATTTGTCATCTACAGATTCTTTTACTTTGGACAACAAAATATTTGTTAATTAGAACTCTGAAAATAATCGACGGGTCTCTTTTCGAACAGCCGAGCCCCGGTAGCTCAGTAGGTAGTGTACAGGACTTGAAAACAGAGAGTCGCTGATTCGATCCCCAGCTCGGCCAATTTCTGTCCGAGGATTGATGATAGTCATTGCGACAAGATTCATTCCTCTCTCACTGCTGACCATTGTTTCTATGATGGCTATATGTGAAAGCAGCCAGTGGCTTGGAAAGAATATTGTACGGAGTACTGGTTAAAGAAACTCCAGGACAGCATGGATAGGTGCACTGGCCGCCGCGATATAACTGAAATAATGTTGAAAACGGCGTTAAACACTATGCAATCAATCAGTCTTAAATTAGAACTATTATTGCGCGAATTAAAACACTTCTTTATGTCGAGTACTTTTTGGCTGAGATTTAACCTTATAAACGAAAATTCAAAAAGAATGATTATGTAAAACCTGAATGAATTAATAGACTGAGACTCACGAATTTCGTGTCTACAAGCATATTTAGCATGAAATCAGGGCTTTGGCGTCAAACATATTGATTTGCACATGCTTTTTTTCTTGACTGAAAAAACCAGACTTCTCACAGCAACGTATAGTAAGCGTGGGGACGGTTAGGTCGCTTGTAACTCGTTTGTATTCTTTCTCACATGCGTGGATACTTAGCTAACCAGGACTACATATTCACAAACCTTTCTTAAGAACATTCTTAGTATTATTCTCAAAGATTTTTATTAATTTGAAAGCAACACAATTTCTGACTGGCTAAACCAAATAGTTTCGCCAATCAGAAATTGGGTTACTTTCTAAATCTAGAACAAGGCTAGAAATAAAACCAAACATTGTTGGTGAATACGGGCTACGTATAATTCTGAGTTGCTCAGCAGATCACGCTCGGAAACTTTGATCCAGAGGGATGTAGGTTCAAACGAAGTTCAATTGTACGAAAGTATGAATTACTCGTATTATTCTCTCTCACACCACTTTCATAGAGATGATGCTACTGCATATAAGACCTTCTATTGCAGAGTTCGGTTTAGTATGTTACCAGACAGCAGAATTTTAGGCCTATCCAAACTGAAAGCTTTTGTCGAAGACAAACTAAATGTGGCTCAGAATAACGATTACGAATTTTCTAATCTTACACACGTTTAAGATGAGTAAATACTGTCGTATTTGGTCAAAGCTCTGTTACCATACCCTTTATTTCCAAAACAGTGCTGAACGAAATTTCTATATAAAAATACCATTCAAAAGTACAGTTAAGATTGATGATCGTGACAAACCTAAAATCTTATCATTTTTAGATTCAAATCAAGATTACGACATGAAAGTTTCTTTTGAAACTATTCCTCGTCTGTGATGTACACACCTGTCATAGAAGCGAAAAGGCATCATAAAAAAAATCAATACACATGCACAAGTAGGCCTATGTTTAAACAAATTATGAAGTAAGATGTTTTACATAGAGGTAAAATTAACATCCGAGGCACTATTTACTGACTTTTCCAAAAATGTTATTTCACTTCTCAGTTCAGGAACAGGCCATCTCCGTTTCCCTCAATGTCTTCCATAAAAAAAAAAAACCCTTATTTTTGTAACATTTGATTTATCTTCTACTTTATTAAATTGTTAGTTATGCAGAAGAGACCATTTTCTTTGTAAACAGTTTATGGAGATTTCACACAGAGACTCAGAGACTTCTGCCACTACATAACCTTCAATTTTTGCTGCATCTAACGTATTTCCATAGATGAAGTAAATTTAAGGCAAACAATTTTACATCTCGCTACATCAGAGATTATCACTATAGGTTAAAAGCTTAAGTTCATGAAAATATATGGAATCATTGTGACAAAAGAAGAAATCACACTCTCTGTCAGATTTTTTAAGAGATCTGCTGCAAGTAAAACAAACAGATCGACAAAATGATATTGCCTTCAGTAGTGTCAGTGCTTTGAATTTATCAAGTCGCATATGTTTTGAACTCGATGTTCTTTCCATGTCGCGTTAAACAAAGTACGTACAATACGAGCATACCATGAAAAGAAAATTATTTTTCAAACGCTCTATTATAATCTCATAAAATTCTTACAACCTTACAAAAACCAGGCACTGGCAGGGAAACGATAAAAGATGAAATCAAACGATTCGTCTGCTACTCACAATTTCAGCCGACAGACAATCGCAATCATGTCAAGCGGTGACCTTTTATGTGTCTGTTATTTGAACGTCAATCGACAAACACGTCAATTAATGCTGCAACAAGAGCAACACAACTTGGTTCCAGACTATTGAAGTGTCAGTTACACAACAATGTAACTGGCTAAATGAAAAGGCAATTTCCAGCCAGTTTATCCTAACCACACAATCCCGAGTTTTTCTGACCCTTAGAAAAAAAAGGCTTTTGAAAAACCCTCTATAAAAGGAATAAAATGCTGGTAATCAGCAATTTTCTCCGTTTCCCGGAATATTTTCTCCCTATTCAACGACAAATTTCATCATGTGAGCCACACTTGACTTTTCGTCTACAAATGCTTTTTATTTGAACAAGTTTAGAATTTTGACGTCTTGAACTGGTTATAATAAACGATTCTATTTTTGTAAAAATTAAGGATTTTTTGCTAGAACTTGATACTAATCATTGTCCTATTTCTATTTTAAATCTTTAGTAGACGACAAAATTTTAGGTTTGTCGAAATTGAAGGCGACTACAAATAAAGTATGGCTTGAAAGATGGAACTTGACTTCAAAAGGGTAGAAAACAATGTGGGACAAGGAGGAAATACTATTCAGCATTTTCTCCTCTTGTCACAAAGTTTTAAAAAGCCTTTATCATTAGGATCCTTAAAACTCGGGATTGTTTAGTAACAGATGTAATGTCTAGCACCTAAAGTTATATTTATATCAGTTTCGCTGAAATTTGAATGGAGCCCTACGTACCATGTGAGCTTATGCAACTGCAATTTTCATTATGATTAATAGACTAGTACAGGAATTATGGTCCTTTGAATTTTCTTCCTAACCCATTTCGAGTTGAAATTCGGTCTCTCTCTCTCTCTCTCTCTCTCTCTCTCTCTCTCTCTCTCTCTCTCTCTCTCTGACTTTCTGTCCATCTCTCTATCTGTCTGTCTTTCTCCTCCCTCTGTCTCTGTTTCAGTCTCTCTACCTCAGGATTTAAGAAAAGCAAGAAGCAAGCCTTTTCGCACCCACAGTATGTTGAGACAGTTTCTTGCCTATTTCATAAATCTAAGTGATTAAAATTATTTTCATAGATTAATATAGTACAGACGCTCATCCGCCATGAAAGTTTGGATTTTGTGATCATAAAAATTGACTGACAGCTATTTGAAGGGCCATAAACCTACAGTAGACACAGACACTGAGTCTATGTATGGCTTTATGACTGTCTTATGAAAACTTACCATTGATACATCAGCAAACCTTTCACACTGTTTCCTGATTTGTGAAAACATTTCCTGGTGAACGATTTCTCTATTTATCATATTGTTTTAACTGTCTTGTTCTGCTTCACGATTCAAAAGGGAGCTTTGAATCGAATGATACAGGAAAGTTCCTTAACCTTTTCTATGCCACAGCCAAAGTTAGGGGCTTTTAACGGACTGCATAGATTCAGTTTAGACTGCACAGAACGTGCAGTCTTATCTTGGATCTATACTGTCTGTTTGTTTAGTCAAGCCTATAAGAGAGACACAATCTTGCAGTTTTTCTGTCTCGACATCTTGCGCAACGTCAGATCTCGGCCCACGTACATGCGACTTAATCTCCGGACACAGACTGAATTCAACAGAAGCTGAAGCAAATATAAATACATTGCTGACGAATTAATTAACTGCCCGACCGTCTGGTACTCTTTGCACAAGCATGATGCCTTGGTGATTCATAAAAAGGTGTTTTCCGCCAGACTTGGATAGCCTTTGTCCATACAGTGAATATAGTTAAAGAGAATGAGTTGAAGAGGAATAGCAAGATTGCTGTGTCCCTGGTCAGTATTCACCAATGAAAAAAGTAACATGATTTCTGATAGGCTAAACCGTATGGTTTAGCCAATCAGAAATCGCGTTACTTTCAAACTAAGAATTAGACTTGGACTGCTTCTACGAATAGTTGGTGAATACGGGCACATGGTCCGAATTCATCAACCATTCTTAAAAATATTTTCAGTCTTATTCTCAAGATTTTTTTTTAATTTGAAAGTAACACAACTTCTGATTGCCTAAACCAAATGGTTTAGCCAATCAGAAGTTGTGTTACTTTCTGATCTAGAATAAGACCAAAAAATGTTCTTAAAAATGGTGGTGAATACGCACCTAGGACTTCATGTAGGGTTTCATAATTATTGACTCAAAAATGTCCTAGACTATCAGCCATGAAGATTATTCGAACATGCAATAGCTCGAAAATATCGATTGCTTTGAAGTATCAGCAGGAACAGATATGTATTTTTTTTTAATTAAGACGATAAAATGAAATAAAGAAAACATGATGCATGTGATTCACTTCTTTATCAAGGAAAGAATAACTCTTATCAAGCATTCATCAGGACCTTCTTGAACCTATACCAAATAATCCCATGTTTTACGACCCTAAGGAAAAGGGGTTTGAATGCATCATGGAAAAAGTGACCAGCAAGAAAATCTCATCTGCGCCATACTTTTTGTTTAAAATATTGTCGTCTGGTAATGAATTAAATTTTCAATGCATAGTAATAACTCGTCCAGACTTCGACTGTCATTCGGCAAACCTCGGGTGATCCGTTGATCAAGTCCCTCTGTATCACGCTTGATATGCACCTACACGGTTTCAATCTTTGCCGGAAGTACACAGCTTCACCGTTCTTAAAATCGTAACACTCCGCTTAAAAAGCACTAGTCATGCTATTTTCCGTGGGAATCTTTTTTCAATACATTTCCGATGACAAACAGCTTTTACATCTATTTTCTAGCTCGGTCTATCAATAAGGTTGGCATTTTTCAGCGATAGGTTGCTTATCACCATATTACTGTTGCAATTCGATTTACAGGGCGCCGCCATGTTTAAGATCATGTGAATAGCAGTATTTCAAAATGGAAACCCCTTTGACAGGGACGAGGTTAGATGTAAGTACGGAATAGGCTGAGTTGTGACGGGTGTTCGACTGTGGAATGGCGTTAGACTGCTGGTCAACTGTTTTACAAAAAAAAATAAAAACAGATTACTTGTCTCCTTTTCTAGACGGGGGCGGCGGGGGTGCAAAGAGAGGTATCTTGCGAGAATACCAGATTACTTTATGTATGAAGAGTTATGAAACCAAGATACTAATGAAGAGCTTGACTACATTTTGGAATTTCTGGCAGTTCTGTGATAATTTGATTGCGTTGGAATTCGAACTACTTTTTCGTACCTTTTCCAACTGCTTAATTGATCTTATTCGAACTACTTTTTCAGTCTTCTTCGAAATACTTTTTTTTCGGTCCTATGCCAAACTCTTTTCGACTCTATTCAGTCCTGCTCTTCTGCGAATTATCGAGATTCTATAATTGATTTTTTATGGTAAGTAAATAACACCATCTCGCGTAAAGGGAAAAAAAAAAGGGGGGGGGGAACCAGACCATGTATGTACCATTTAGACGTTAGAACCATCTTGTACAAAATTCATATAGATTTGCCGGGAATTAGCGCGTGCAGTTACAAGATTTTTCGTTTATAATTTAATCACAACCATTTATCAAATTGAATCGTACTCGCTTCAACTCGTAATGCACCTTGGTTGGTTTTCACTTAATTCAATTTCCTCGCTTCACTAGCAGTGGCTGTATTTTATGTTCGACTTGTACATGTGTAATTTTAACATGAAATGAACGAAATCCGAGAGACACTTTACACAGTGCGTTATTTTTCATTTCAGAAATGCTAGCACAAATTTTGACTCTTGCCAAAAGAGAAAACTTTTAATATATGCAAAATGAAACAAGTTGCTGACGACAAACTAATTATCGCTCAAATGATGGGATTTATCTTTGATAAGGTAGCAAATATTTCAGAAAAGGGAAAATGCTATTTATCGACGATTTCTCTTTTCCCACACTGTTTCCAAAAGCCGTCGACCTCACACTCGTTCTGAAAAACTAAAAAAATATTTGATTAAGGAGTAATTAAGGGGATTTATCCAATAAAATGAAAAAGCATAATTAGATAAGCCATGCTCTGTGAAAGCGGGGCTTATGCATCTGCAAAAAGTATTGACACATGTCAGCCTGCGGAGTCCGAATAAGCTGACACGGGGTCGAAACTGTTTGATATTTGTAAACTGCATGACCAAGGACCATTCTATCTCCAGGTTCAGTCAATTGTTAATACATTTTATAGATCCATAATTATGTAATGATTTGCTTTGTATAATGTATCACGGAGATGCATTGAACTCCTTTTTTCACAGAGTATGACTCAAATCAGTCAAATCTACTTCTAAAATTTGGCTCTCTTGATTCAATAAACGGATACGTGACTGGGACAAATCAGCTTTTCCAATAGGAGTCTGTATCATCTTAGTACTTCCTTAAATAGAACAGTTGAAGACGACTTCTTTCGGTGTAGCTGAAGGTGCTGGCTTTTGACTAACTTTTGGTACTGATAAAAATGAATAAACAGAAGTTCGTGACTGGTTAAAAATGTATACATGTTTATTTTAAGCCTCCCTGCCTATTTGCGGGCAAATAAATTTACCCTGTCTATCTTTTTTAAAGATATTTCTTGTTTAAAATATTCTTATCAACATGAATCAATGTCGATAAATAAATACATCGGAAAACAGAGAGGCAAACTGAGAAAGTGTTCGATACGAGTGAGAAGACTTGTGGACTATTTTGATAAAAATAAATGATTTTTTTGTCAGTTGTACTTTTCGCCGTTGCTTTTTTATTGCGGAAAGTGTAGAATGAGATCAGCATGCACAAAACGTGCAATCTGATCTTATACTACACAACCCGATACCTTGCGGGATATTCTAATCCAATAAAACTAAAAATAAAGTCTAACTAAATGTGGAATATCTTTCATTAAGGGGTGACTGAATGCATTTTCATAATTCACTAACTTCAAATGCTGAGAAAAATCAATAAAAGTTTAAAGCTAAACTATTTTAATACAGTATTCCTTTACCAGAAAAATCCGAGACTTTTCGTCTCTGGGTTACAAAGAAGGGCTTTGAAAAAAAAAAAAAAAAATGTGGGAAAAGAAGAAAATGCTGGTGACCAGCCATGTTTTCCATATTTTCTAAGACGAATTCCATCATTCGATACACATCTTACCAGTCGTCTACAATTACTTTAAATGAGGACCAACCTAAAATTTTGTCGTCTGGTAAAGAGTTAATATACTTGGGCCATAATAAAAGTAATAAAATAAAACAAATATTTTATAAGTGAGCCATACTTTGAGAAAAAGGAGGTTAATGTATTTTTCAAAAAGTATCGACCCATGTCAGCCTGCGCAGTCCGCGCAGGCTGACATGGGTCGAAACTTTTTGCTATTTGAGAATTTTATTCCTGTCGAAGGACAATGTCGTCTCTGATTCCAATCTGTTATAGGGCAAAATGGACTTTATAGATCCATCATTATATGATGGCTTGCTTGGTATAATGCATGATGGAGATTTTGTAAAGCCCCATTTCGCCATAGCATGGCTTAGTTATAAAATATATGTTTTTATTTTATTACTTTGTAAAAAATAACAGATTAAGTTTATTGGTTTTACTGTTAGATTTTATGATATGATAGTTTCTACCTGTATCCATTTCTTAACCTGTAAATCAGACTATTCAGATTTTATGATGAAACGAGACTTCTAAAATATTTTACCACTGAATTAGAAAAGGCAATTTCTAGTAAGCCCTCAATAAATAGGAATTAAAAGTACATGTACAAGGAAAATGTCTTTTCAGTGGTATTTCCTTAATGGCTTACGTAGCCTCTCAAGGTATTTTCAGATTTTGAGCAAGTACATCGCAAAGACTTGTGGGAGTGTCACATGATAAATAGCACGCGGGTATTTTGTAGCATCGTATTCAAGTAAGCATAGTGACGTCATGTCTGTTCTCATAGAATTTGACAATTAAGTTAACAGTATCAATATTTTCGTCCATTACTGTCAGGATTAAAGTAAAAATCGCATTTCCTCTTCTTGTTATTGTTGTTGTTGTTGTTTTCAGACAATGCAGATTAAGATCAGACTGCAAAGAACGTGTGGTGTTGTTTTTACACCCGCCTGGCTTTGCTTACAAATCCTGCTGTCACATTATTGGGTCTTTGTGACAATTTGAAAACACATATTTTATTCATTTTAGTACCAAAAGGGTACTAGAACCATTTGTGGTTGACTCGAATATGTTAATTGAATAACAAGCAGGGTTTGTATTTACCAAATTGTACTAGTCTATAGTAGGTTTCTGTGACTATTTGTAAACACATATTTTATTCATTTTGGTTACAAAAGGGTAATAGTCATTTGTGGTTGACTCCAATTTGTCAATGGAATTACTTGTAAGCAGGGTTTGTATTTGCCAAATTGTACTAGTCTATAGTAGGTCTCTGTGACTATTCGAAAACACATATTTTATTCATTTTGGTACCAAAAGGTTAATAGAACCATTTGCGGTTGATCCTAATTTGTCAATGGAATTACAAGCAGGGTTTGTATTCATAATGTTAGGTCTCGGTGACTATTCGAAAACACATATTTTATTGATTTTGGTACCAAAAGGGTAATAGAGTCGTGTGCGGTTTACCCTAATTTGTCAATGGAATTTCAAGCAGGGGTTGTATTCACCAACCATTCTTAATTGCTCTATATTCAAGGGCGTTGTTGCCTGTCGCAAAAACCGCAGTTGCGTACACTTTGCAAAATAAAGAAACATATTTCTTGCAATTACAAGCCCTTGTTTTCAAAAAAACCTTGCCAATAAACGTCACTAAAGGTCACCGGATACATGTAGAATAATTCATTGGAAAATTCCCCCATCGGGCACCCTCTCCCATCTCGGCGCCTGGCACTTCTATATGGCTGGCTACGCCACTGATAAGTCTTATTCTAAATTAAGAAAGTAACTTATTTTTTTATGTGGCTAAACCACTTAGTTTGCCCAATCAGAAATATGAGTTTCTTTCAAATTGAAAAAAATTTTGAGAACAAGACTAAGAATGATATTGCTACTGGTTGGTGAATGCTGGCCAAGGTATATAATGAGCCCTTACTCGCTGAAATTCGGTGCACACAATGCAGTGCTCGTATTGACCAAGTCTGTGAGGCTCAATGGTACAGTGTAGGATTCGTAACCAGGAGGTCTCTGGTTCGATCCTCACACGAAGCACTGGGTTTTCGTTTCAGTGTCACTTGGCAAGACACTTTGAACAGAGCCCTAGCATTGTACTGGTAAAACCTAGGACATACATGAAAATGTGAGCTGTCGACATGATATGCTAAAATAATGTTGAAAGACGAGAAAAAATATCAATCAATCAATCAAGTATTGACCAATTTCTCCACTCAGCCCGTATCTTTTTGTCACTTCATTTTTTCATGGTCATTGCTCGTTTTTTTTCTCTCTCTCTTTCTGCCTTTCTTTTTGTCAGAAAACTGCAGAGAAAAAGCTACATATGGCGTAAAGGATTGACTATTCAAAGTTTAGCGCAACTTTACCGGAAAAAAAAATTAGACTTTTCAAATTTTTAAGCATTTGCAGATTTGCAGATAAATTAATTAAATGTGGTTCAACTGATGCAATTTCTCTTTGAAAGGACAGAAAACGCTGTTGGAAAAGGAGAAAATGCTGGTTACCAGCAATTTCTCCTTTTCCTACAATGTTTTATAGAGTTTTTCCGGTTAGGGTCGTTAAAACTGGTAATTGTTTTGTAAAGAATTAAGAAATTAGAAAAGTATGTAAACTGTTGATTCTAACCCCTGATAACTAGATATTAGCCGACAGGTTGTTATTTATAAAACATTGTGGCGCGTCACTTTCGTCTGTTTTACAACTGATTGGAGACGCAAGATAATGCATATTCAAATTTCATGCATATCACGTTTGTAATAATATGATCCATGCTCTGTAAAAAAAGGGGTTAATGTATTTGCAAAAAGTATCGACCCAGGTCAGCCTGCGCAGTCCGCGCAGGCTGACCTGAGCCGAAACTTTTTGCCTTTGGTAAATTTTCTGCATGTAAAAGGAACTGTGTACCTCATTATTCCGTAGGTTGCCATATAAAACGGACTTTATGGATCTATTATACTGTGATGACTTCCTTGCTATTTTGTATTGCGTAGATGCGTTTAGCCCCCTTTTCAAAGTGCATTGTTCATAATTATGTAAGTTTTTGTTGGTTAAACATTAATGTTGCAAGAAAGCATAGCAAAATTTCGATAATTACCACATTACCTTAAAAAACAAATTGGAAGCAAACGGCTTTAAAAAAAGTCATATATAAAATAGCTTAATCAGAATAAAGGTTGAATTTATGAATAAGTACGATAACATTATGACTAAAGGATTTTAAGATTCGTTACGTCCGACATGTCATGTACGACTCGTATGTAGCCAGATGTCTTGCAACCGGCTTCATGTTATCAATACACAAAAGTGAGCCACATTACCTATGAGCCATGCCCTTCGAAAAGGGGGCTTAATGCATCTAAAAAAAATATCGACCCAAGTCAGCCTGCGCAGACAGCACAGACTGACATGGGTCGAAACTTTTTGCTATTTGTTAATTTTCTGCATGTCAAAGGACCACCTCATAACTCAGTCAGTCATCAGACAAAATGGATTTGATGGATCCATAACTATTTCATAACTTGCTTAGTATAATGCATCACGGAGATGCATCAAGCCCCCTTTTGCCAGAGCACAGCTCATACGTTTTGGGTTCTTTAAAAGCTAGTTGACTTAAGAGCTTATGACCAATTTTTTTAACTATTTTAAACCTAGATGTCTTATTAGGTTATGGCAAACTTTCTTGAACCATTTAAAATATTGTTGTCGTATCAGTTTATGGTCATTTTTTTCGGACCGTTTGAAAACTTGGTCTTGTAACAGCCTATGACCAATTTCTTTTGGGCCGTTTAAAAACCAGTTCTCATATCAGCTTATAGCCAACATTTTGGACCGTTTAAAAACTAGTTCTTATTTCACCTTTTGGTCAACTTATTTTGGACCTTTTAAAGCCTAGTTGTCATATCAGCTTATGGCCAACTTTTTTCAGACAGTTTTTAAAAACTAGTAGTTATAACAACTTAGGGCCCGTTTCTTTTTGGCCGTTTAAAAACGAGTTCTCATATCAGCTTATGGCCAACTTTTTTTTTTACCGTTAAAAAACTAGTTCTTACTTCAGCTAACAGTCCAATAATCAAAATTTCTTTTTAAAAACACCGATAAAACAACTAGATTTTTTTTGCGGTCGTGTAAACTTTAAAGTTACATTCAGTAAAAAGGGGCAATTTTGGGCGTTTAAAGAAAAGGAATCCCGTGTTGCAATCAGTTACTGTGTCTATATTTGTTACATCAGATGTTACGTCATCATACTGGTTTAAGTACGAATCCTCGTGATCAGCACTTGTTTGTGACATTTCCACAAGTCTTTTCCTAGGTCGAAATCTAAAATTAACTTAAGAGGCTACGTAGCATGCTAAGGAAATAAACTGAAAAATATTTTTTTTTCTTACTTTTGTCTCTCTTCTTTACTGTTGAGCTGGCAGCTATTGCCTTACTTCAGTGATAATTTTTTTTTTTTGAAGTTTGTAGTGATTATAAAAAATCTGAATAGCCCCTTTAATGGTCCACGGATTGAAAGTTGTCATTCTTTTATCTTCTTTATACGCTATTCATTATCATGCTTTCTGCTCATCAACATTCATTGTTTTATGATTAAAGCAATTAACCTGTAGTCTTAGTCCTGTCCTTGCAATGCGCGGCATAAATCGCTGGTGCAGTGAAGGTCAAGATCAGACAGCACAGAACGTGCAGTTTAATATATACTGTCCACTACTTTATTCTTAACTACACTTGAATAATTTCTAAACTTTTTAGACAAGTTGTATTTATCCATCTTGAGAAAAATGCGTCGAATTAAACCATTTTTGCAGTGATGGATTCAACCGTTCCCGGACGATTTATCGAAATTGAAATTATCATTGCAGACCGCAAATTTGCCAAATTAATGCTGCTTAAATGTTCGAATTTGTCTTAAAGAGGGTAGAAAACATTGTGAGAAAAGGAGAAAATGCTGGTTTCCAGCATTTTCTCCTTTTCTCACAATGTTTTCAAAAGCCGTCTCCTTCAGGTTCGTTAATACACGGATTGTTTTGCGAAGGGTTAAATCTAACGTGGTATTGTCTCCATTCACAACGCATGTTACACGTGTTTGGTTATGTATGTATGTCTGTATGTATGACGAGGCGCCAGTAATATTTATTTCTTTAATCATTTTATTTTCATTATTTATTATCTTTCCTTGTCATTAACTTTAAAATCCTTTCTTTAATTCCCTCTTTTCTCTTCTTTTCCCTCTTTCCTCCCGTAGCAATCCTCCATGGCGAGGTGGGATTAGAAGTTGGATATGTTACCTGAAATTCCGTGTTCGATACCGTTAGAGTTAGCAGTAGCTTGGCCAGGCACTTCAGATCCAAGCTTTGCACTGAAGAAACCACGGAACGAGATCTCGTTTTGATGAAGCTGAAACTATGCTGAAAGCGGTTTAAGGTAACGGACCCGTAATGGAAAACAGCTATTTCCGGTATAATATTATCCTAGAAAATTTGCTATGATTAAAAATGAGTATTATTGTACTACTTTAACCGAGCCACTTTTTCCTTTTTTTCCTGCTTAGAATTATCATTTATAAATCTAAAACCACTATATTCTCATTACAAAGGGAGATAATAATTACCCCCCTTCTCAGAAAACTAAAAAAAAGTATCAACAAATAATTTCAAGATAGACATCAAAGGAATTTCTGGTCGGTTAAAAATGTGCAAAAGTATTATATCAGTATAAATCATGATTTATCAACTAACAAGAAATTTTATTCCATGTTGCACTAGAAGCGTTACGGGTCTACTACCTTAAAATGCCCATCGAAACAAATAAATCATGCAAACATATATACATCAGTGTATATTTGAGCCATGCCCTGTGAAAAGGAGGTTTAGTGCATCTGCTAAAAGTATCGAGCAGTCCGCTCAACCAGCCGACCTGGGTCAATACTTCTTGCTATAGATCAGTTTTTCTGCATGTCAAAGGACCAATATACCTTTAGCTTCAATCTGTTGCTTAAAATAGACAAAATGGATTTTATGGATCAATAAGTATGCGATAATTTGCTTGGTACAATGCGTCAAGAAGATGCACTGCCTTGCTCATATATATTTAAAGTAATCCATGGGCTGTGGGAATTGCAAGTTCAAGGTCAGTGGGAGACATTGTTGTAGGGGTAGAGCCGGTCAGCCTCTTACATCATAGGTGGTTCTGAGTTTGAATCCCTTGATGAACGGGGCCAACCGTTGGAACAACCCACATCACGACGCGAGTACTAGTTTAGGTTTGCAGGATGCACGCACCGACAATGATTTATAGAAGCTGTACAAGTAACCATTTGCAGACAATAATATAAACATGGCTCTGATGAAAGGAGCTGTCATTGAAAAGGTAGAAAACATTGTGGGAAAAGGAGAAAATGCTGGTGACCAGCATTTTCTCCTTTTCCCACAATGTTTTCAAAAAACCTCTTCCTCAGCGTCATTAAAACACGGGAGTGTTTGATACAGGGCTAAATAAAATATTACAAGGTCAGACAGTGTTAAAAAAGATCGAATAGTGCAGATCAAAAATCAGACTTTTGAGGTCTGATGTTGATCTAAACGGCCCGCCAAGGCGCCAAATTGTTGCTCGAAGCAAACAGCTCATACATTTATAGAGTTCAATCTTTAAGAACTTTATTGAATGATTGATTGAATGGTGTTTTACGCCACTTTCAACATCATTTCAGTCATATCACGGCGACAGCTCACATATTCATGTATTTCCTGATTTTCGCCAGTACTAGGCTAGGGTGCAGAAGTGTCTTTCCCAAGGACGCTCCCGCGAAAAACCCAGTGAGGCTCGAAACTGGGGCCTCCAGGTCACGAGTCCTACACCTCACCACTGAGCCAGGCAGGACCCCACTCAAGCTTTAAGAAACCTAATACTCTGTACTTTAGGAGTTAGACGAACATAAATCTTCAATAAATTGCCGTGGATAAATACTTTTTCATCCTAAAAATTATCAGGTAGTGTAATAAAGCATAATCTTTTTGTGTTTAACGCTTAACTAAGCGAAAAAGAAAAATCAGACTTGGCCATTTGAAAGCACATGCAGACGACAGAATAAATGTGGATTAAATGATAGAAATCAACTTTGTAAAGGAGGAAAACATTGTTGGAATATCAGAAAATGCTGGTTACCAGCATTTTCTCCTTTTCCCACAATGTTTTGGAAAGCCCTCTTCCTCAGAGGCGTTGAAATTCGGGATTTTGTGGTATAGGGGCAATCCTTTATCAAACAAAAAATAAAAAAGAAAATCAGACTTTGCCATTTGAAAGCACTTGCAGACAACAAATTAAACAATGCTCAGATGGTGGAATTTGACTGTTAAAGGGTAGAAAACGTTGTGGGAAAAGGAGAAAATGCTGGTTACCAGCATTTTCTCCTTTTCCCACAATGTTTTCCATAGCCTTCTTCACCGAGGTCGTTAAAACTCGGGGATGTTTAATAAAAGGTTTAACATTGTTATAGACATAATTTTTATTGCCATCATAAAACGAGCGATGTCGCCAGCCATTTTAGTCACGTGGTGAGGTCTCTTTCAGTTTGAAAAGAAAAAGCAGACGAACTAATTACATCAATTTTATGTAACCTGTCATTTAATAATCTTTGTAAAATTCGTATTCTTGTTATTACGGCATTTCCTCCTTTTCCCACAATGTTTTCTAGACTACCAATTCAGAAACTAATACCATAATTTCAGCGACATTTAATTTGTCGTCTGCAAAATTTATGCTTTTAATATGAATAAGGATTAGACTTATGTCGTCTGTGAGAGCGTTTAAGACAGTTCACGACATTAAACCACGAAGAGCGATTTCTCCTGTTGCCACAATATTTTCCTTCACGTTATATACCGAACTTTAACCCTTTATGCCAAACCCCGGTAGCTCAGTCGGTAGCGTGCAGGACTTGAGAACAGGCGGTCATGGGTTCGATCCCTGGCTTGGCCAATTTCTTTCCAAGGATTAATGATTGTCATTGCTACAGGATTCATTCCTCTCCCACCGCTGACCATTGTCTCGACGATGGTTATGTGGGAAAGCAGCCAGTGGCTTGGAAAGGAAATTGTGCGAAGTACTAGTAAAAGAGACTCCAGGAAAGCATGGATTGGTGCACTGGCCGCCGCGATATGATTAAAATAATGTTGAAAACGGCATTAAACACCGAACAATCAATCAATCAATTTAACCCTTTACCAGACAATAGCGAATTTGTACGACCCTGAAGAAAAAGGCTTTTGAAATATTGCGGGAAAAGGAGAAAATGCTGGTAACCAGTATTTTCTCCTTTTCCCACAATGTTTTCTACCCTTACAAAGACAAATCTAATCATCAGGGCCACATTTGATTTGTCGTCTGCAAATGCTTTGGATTTGGTCAAGTCTATAACTTTGTCGTTTGGTAAACAGTTAATTCAAATAAGCCTGCTAAGCGCGACTCAAGGACCTTTTGCGGACAGTGTAGATCCAAGATCAGACTGCACAGAACGTGCAGTCTGATCTTGGATCATCACTCTCCGATAAGGAGATTTGATTTAAAAAAAAAAGCATAACTATGAAACAGCAACGTTAAGGTTTTTACTGTCGGCTTGAAAGCTTCATTTAACTTTTTTAACAGGTTAACCGTTTTCCAGTCGAAAACATTTTACAAACGTCCAAATTGAAAGTGTTTGCAGACGAGAATTTCAATGTGGTTCAAATTATGAACTTCTTGTCTGAAAGGGTAGAAAACATTGTGGGAAAAGGAGAAAATGCTGGTAACCAGCATTTTCTCCTTTTTCCATAATGCTTTCAAAAGCCTTCTCCTCCGGGGTCGTTAAAACTAGGAATTGTGTGGTAAAGGGTTAAGGGTTAACTTACCACAGTTTACAAGGTTGTAAATTCGTTCTGGAGGAAAAAAATGTTCAATTTATGGTGAATTTTAGACACGATTTCTTAGACGGAAATAGATTCCTGTGGAAGGGCAAAGATACTTTTCTTATGCTGACTTTTTAAATAGAATCCGAGGAAATAGAAAATTATGATGTGGAAAAGAATGATAGAATGAATGGCGGTTTACACCGCTTTCAATATATTTTCAGTCATATGATCACGGCGACAGCTCATATGTACAACCTAGATTTCAACGGTTCTAAGCTAAGGCTCTAAAGTAATTTGTCCAAAGGATACTCCCACGTGGTGAGTCCGTAGTGCTTCCGGTGAGGCTCAAACCCAGGATCTCCAGGTTGCGAGTCCTGTATTTTACCACTGAGCCAGGGCAGGAATCCGATAAGGAGAAGAGAAGGGTGGGTTATTCATTCGAAAAGAAATTATTCCTTGAAAAGATAAAAATCTCGACTTGGCTCTGTAATTATGAGGTATAATTATGACGTTTTCCATCAATGAAATTTACAAATCTCTAGGTTAAAATGTCAACGCCTGTCAAATTTCGTATCAGACAAGAACCCTGAACGCACCTTTTCTCCATTTTTGCTTGCGTAAATGACACTTTGTACACTACTTTGAAACTACGATTCGTAAGGTCAGTGCTTGCTGCGTATTTTTTTTTTTCTCAAAGTGGTCATCTTTAAAGGAACTTGAGAATTTGCACTTTACTAAACATGTATGTTAACGTGTTTTAGTGACCCATGGTTAGGGGGAGGCTTTAGAAAACATTGTGAGAAATGGAGAAAATGCTGGTAACCAGCATTTTCTCCTTTTCCCGCAATGTTTTCTATCCTCTCGTTGAGCATTTTCTATCATGTGAAGAACGTTTACTTTGTCGTCTCAAATGTTTTCAATTTGGGAAGTATAAAATGTTGTCCACTGGCAAAAGATTAAGCAATGACAGCTGTTTGTAAATTTCCGTTTTCTGCCACATTTTTGCAATGTCTGTGAATATTAATTTCCTTTTGTTTAACTTATTAATTCTTGCAGACGACTTTTCTTCCTTTTCTGTCTTGCAACAGAGACAATGTATCAAATGGGGAAAAACTGCTTGCTACGAGCAATATTTCCTCTTACCAAAAATATTTTCAAATCTTAATTCCGAATTCATGTTGATAAGTGTCAATTCCATTCCACAAAGATGTTTTAGATGTCGTCTGCTCAAATTTAGGCGGTAGCGGGTTAAGAGATCGGTTAATATATAAAAAAAAAGGTTGACTTTATGAATGAATTTATGAATGAATTTAACAAGGCTGACTTAGGCAGACGACATTTACATACAAAATAAATTCGTAACTCTTTTTCCTGATTTCATTTCGTGGACCTGTCAAAAGTCCTAGTGCGTTTATTATTCAATTTACTCAGAAAAACAGAATGGATCATATGGATACATAAAATTCAGTAAAAGACCTGGAATTTTACTAACTGAAAGAAATGTAGAAATTTCTTATTTTGAATAGATTCTCCATTTGTCAAAATGTTTTCCAATCTAATAGCAATATTTTGCACAAAGTTTCACGATAGGAAAAAAAAAAAACAGTTTTGCGAGGTTATTTCAGTTGACAGAAGCTTAACACTTAAACTGCCAGATAACTAAAGTGAAATTTCAAGCTGATTGTAAAATCCGAAATGTTGTTATTACAAAATTATAGGGGCCCGAGAAACATCTTCTTATCGGACATTGTAGATCCAAGATCAGACTGCACGTTCTGTGCAGTCTGATCTTGGATCTACACTGTCCGCAAAAGGTCCTTGAGTCGCTTTTAGCAGCCTAAAGGCTAAATAACGAGACATAACCCATTACTAAACAGATGTAGTCCATATAATAGTTAATACGAAACAACGCAGAAAAAGGGGCAATTGCATGAAATTAATTGTTCCTATAAACAAAAAAAAAAACAATTGTTTCTTTTTCCCACACTATATTCACAATCAAAGTTTTTTCACTTGCACTGACTTTTTGTTGGTCTCAGTGATTTGCGTTTCACGCCGCTTTCAACATTTTTCAATCATATCACGGCAACAACTAACATTAATCATGTATCCCCTGGGTTTCACCAGAACTAGGGGCATGGCCAAAGACACTCCCACGAAAAACCAAGTGCTTCGAGTGAGGACTGAAATTGGGGCCTCCAGGTTGCACGTCCTCCACTTTACCATTGAGCCATGCGGGACCCTGTTTGTGGGTCTTGAGAGTCGTTGTTGATGCAAAAGGCATGGAGTACATGTATATAAAATATGATATGTTCCTTTGAGCCCCTAGGGCTACTAAATGCGAGTAAGTCATTTTTGCGGATAGTGTAGATCAAGATCAGACTGCACAGAATGTGCAGTCTGATCTCTGATCTACACTTTCCGATATTATGAAATTTTACCGGTGGAAAGATCGTTGAATTTGCATTATTTGGTTTTAACATTGGCTAGTATTCAAGATTAATTTATTTCCTAGTCTGCGAGTTAACTTTCAGTTTAAAGATAAAAAATCTCCCCTGGGAGGCTTTCTTGTACCATGTTCCCCAGTAACTTAGGCTGGAGCCTACACTATCAAATCAAGCAATCAAATCAAGCAATACTTAGTCATTCCTATTTATCGCCATAATCATCACAAATTAACAGCTGCATGGTCATTCCTTGATACAAGAAAGAGAAGAGGAAATCGACCATTAATTGATACTGAATTAAAAAAAAATTCTAGAACAATGAAATCATTAAAAAAAACCCCCAATATTGCGATTTTAAAGTTCTTTTCTTGATATCTCTCAGCATTGGACAGTTTAGATCCAAGATTAGACTGCACGTTCTGCACAGTCTGATCTTTATCTTCATTGACCTCAGCAGCGCTGGGAGTCGCGCTTCGCAGACTAAAGGGTTCAGAATTTTGGGTACAAATTACAAAATTTGACAAGGACTTCGTCTAATTTGACTAATTTTACGGGTCGTTTTGATCTTTATTACTTTCAGTAATACAGACATATTTTCCTTTTTTTGTCTGGTTGGAAATTCTAAAATTGTATGTTGTAGATTTAGATTGTCACTTTTCATCGATTTTTGTACCGTATCTTCGATATACCTCAGTAATTGAGTCAATTGTTCGCATGGCTTGCATTAATGGAGATACAGCTGCGAGTTTGCGATCTGCCATAACTTGAATTACCACTTGCCCACTGTTTCAGGTGTGGTAGTTGCAATATTGAATCCCGGGTTCGATCTCAGTCGAAAGTGGAAAAAGGCAAACATCTTGTTTTGACTCTTTACCAGATGACTAAAAATTAGACTTGCTTAAATTGAAAGCATCTGGAGTCATCTAATTAAATCTGGCTTAACTGAAGGAATTTTTCGCTGAAAGAAATGAAAATATCATGGAATAAGAGAAAATGCTGGTTACTAGCATTTTCTCCTTTCCCCTTAAGTTCTCTACGGCCTTTTTTTCGGCGTCGTTCAAATCCGGGGTTGTTTGATTATTGGTTAACAATCTGAACACTCCCCGCCCGGCCTGGGATCGTCATTTACCGTTAACAACTTACACCAATGATGGGATATAAAGAGATACTGATCAAACTACCATTAAAGTCTAACGTTACGTTAACAACCCTGAAGTGAATTTTCCTCAATGACGAACACCCTTTGCCTTCTTTCGGTCTGATTATGTGTAAGGCTTTCATTTGGGTTCTGGGTCGTATTCAGCTACTATGAGCCAAGCATCTCCGTCATGCATATCTCATGCAAGTCATCATATAAATATGGATCCATAAAATCCATTCTTTTTGCAGATGTTTTAAGCCCCTTTTTCACGAAGCATGGCTCATATGTAAAGACGAAACAATATTCAGAGGTGAGTGAATCCTTAGTCAAGAGCCATCTGCTATGCTGTCCGTCTCGCTTGATCACATTTCTAGTCTTTGACTTAAGAATGACGGTACTAGACCCGGTCCCTGTCCACCAACCATTCTTCCGAACATTCTTAGTCTTATTCCCAAGAATTTTCTAAATTCTAAAGTAACACAAGTTCTGATTGGCTAAACCAAATGGTTTAGCCAATCAGAATCTGTGTTACTTTCTAAATCTGGAATAAGACCGAAAGAATGAACCTGGGAATGGTTGGTGAATACTGGCTCAGATAGGTAGGTATATTC
Organism: Hippopus hippopus; assembly: GCA_946811185.2. Classification (NCBI taxonomy): domain Eukaryota; kingdom Metazoa; phylum Mollusca; class Bivalvia; order Cardiida; family Cardiidae; genus Hippopus; species Hippopus hippopus. The sequence continues at coordinate 15,329,548 of OX328096.1, forward strand.
TTCGTGTAAGTTAAGAAGCTCAGCCGCTCTTAATTAAAATCTCGTAAAACCTAGCTTGATGAGATTAAATAAAAATATGGAATGTATTAACGATGCAGTTAGATTCCATTTATTTACAAAAAAAGACATCGAGGAAGTGCAAAAACAAAACAAAACGAAACACTCAAGTTTGGTGGGACTTTAACAATGTAGGAGATGACAAAAAAGGGAGATAAGTAACGACCTAGGGTGGGTGGGGGGTGGTGTGTTGGTATTCAGTAATTTCTCCATTTTCACAAGCTCATGTTCACTTCCCTACAATCTGAAACAAGGCTTTTTGTTGTTGTTGTAAGGAATAATGGAAATACGAAAACAATACCGTCGATTATTTTGCCCGGAATCCTCTATGAGAGCGTTGTGATACCACGCCAGAGAGAAGAAATGTCAAGAGTTTATGGCTCAGAAGTATGGGATTACACCAAAGTTATTCAAATATGTCTAAATATTTGTAACGTGCGCGTTTATCAATTCATTTGGATCTCATCTGTCATGACTGAAGATTAAATCCTACTCCATTCTAAATCACGTGTCATAACATTGGGCGCCATTTTTGTATCCCAAATGCTGCGATTGCTGGAAGATTTTTATACTTTTTGCCAAAAAATATGTCTAAGAATCAGATGATGAATTTGAATATGTTGGTTGCTATGCTTCGGTAATTAATTTGTAAACTCTGCTATGAGAAATATGAAATAAAGAGAAATCGGAAAGCGGGAATATAATCGTCTGCTTTATAATGATAAATATGTCGGCCGCAAGATTGATGACGTCTATTCCGGGTTTACGTAAAAATAGCAGATAAGGTTGTATGTATTCTTCCTGAATTATGTGGCTTGTTCCGATTACATAACTCTCATGCTCTTTACAAACAGAGGGAAATTGTGTCAAATCCATCCACAGCAAACTCAAAGATGGAAGAAATATCATTCTTAACCATACAATCCCGTGTTTTAATGACCCTGAGGAAGAAGGCTTTTGAAAACATTGTGGGAAAAGGAGAAAATGCTGGTAACCAGCATTTTCTTCTTTTCCCACAATGTTTTCTACCCTTTCTAACACTAACGCTATCATTTCATCCATATTTATTTTATCGTTTTCAAATACTTTTAATATGGGATAGTCTAAAATTTTGTCATCTGGTAAAGAAAAAGACGCATGAGGAAAGCATGCCGTTTGCAGGTCTAAACTCCGGTAATATATAGAACCCTGTATTATAAAGGTCGGCTTTATTGACCTTTCAAAAACTACAAAGAATTAATCAGTGTTAAATTCTGCTATTGTGTTAGCCCTTTATCAGATGACAAAATCTTTTACTCGTCCAATTTGAAAGCATTTGAAAATATTAATTAAACGTGAATTGTATAAGGACATCTGACGTTTAAGGAATGGAAAACATTGTGAGAAAAAGGAGAAAATGCTGGTTACCAGCATTTTCTCCTTTTCTCACAATGTTTTCAAACTCCTTTCTCTCTAGGGTCGTTAAAGTTTTGGATTGTATTGTAAAGGGTGAAGCAAGAGGTGGCCTTGAAAGAACGCTGTACCATTTGTTCCAGAATGTGTAAAATCTTTTACCCTTGACATTTCAAAAACTATAACGAATTTAACAGTGTTCAATTTTGCTTATGTCTTGTCCCAAACGACAAAATTTTTGACTAGACCAAATTGAAAGCATTTGCAGACGACAAATTAAATGTAATACAAATGATGTTTTTTGTCAATGAAAGGGTAGAAAACATTGTAGGAAAAGGAGAAAATGCTAGTTACCAGCATTTTTTCCTTTTCTTACAGTGTTTCCAAAAACCTTCTTTCCCAGCATCGTAAAAACCAGGGATTGTTTGGGAAAGGGTTAAATTAAGCAGCTAGTTGCTTTGAGAGAATCCTCTGCCATCAGTACCACTAGTTCCAGAGAAGTAAATAGAAAATCTTTTGCTCAAGACGGTTTTGGATATCTGAAAAATATGTTGTGGGTACCCATATTAAATTTCTGGTGAGAAAATTTCAATAACTATCAAACAACTTTGGTTTCATTGAAGAACTTATCAAAAATTACATTATAATTCGTCAAATATTCCTCTATTTTGGCATTGATCAGCAGTCTAGCACACAATGTGATTGGTGTAAGTTTCGTCTTTCGGAAAACCGTTGATATGTTTTTTCGGTTTTGTTTGAAGTTTTGAGAAATAAGAGAGATTTTTATCATTCATTTCGCAAATGCAAGAAATTTCCGACGTATTAGACGAGATGTTTCCTGCGGAAATGCAGATTTAATGAATTCTTTTGAGGATTTTCCCCTCTTTCTTTTTGATCTGCCAGAGGAAGCCAATTTACATTTAACTCTGAGGTGTCCGTAGACCTGTATTGATGCTTTTTGAATCAATTGGGAAACTGCAGAAATTGCTCCATTTTCCTGCAATGTGTGAAAGACTTCCTTTGTCACTGTCGTCCGTCTATCCATCAACTAAAGATTCTCTCCTTGGGAACAATCAAGTTCTAATTTTGAGTACGGTGTTCCCAAAGTAGTTGTTGAGGGAACATAGTTCAAATCATTAGGATGATGTATCCTGTTGGCAACGTGTGTTCCTGCGGTCGTATTTGACCGACCGACCGACATTGTAGGCAATTTGTGTCTCTGTGGTCGTATTTGAATGACTGACCCACCGATCGACCGACTGACTGACTGAATAGTGCTTAACTTTCTTTAGAGACAATTCTCATGATCTAAGACACATCTTAGTTGTCGTCTGCAAGTCTACAGCGTTGTCGTTTGGTTGAGTGAAATCACGTTGATTAATTGATTTTTCAAATGATGTTTTACCCTGCTTTCAACATTAGTTTAGTCATATCACGGCGACGGCTCATATATTTATGGATGTCCTGGGTTTCACTTGTACTAGGTTAGGGACCTGAAGTGTCTTGCCTGAAGACAATCCTTTGACAAATCTTACTAATGATCTAGAGTAACTATGCAAAAAACAAATTACTTCTCTTCCTTTGGTTACATGTCTTCTTCTTACATGTCTCGTCAAATCATCCTCTTGAAAAAGAAAGCCGTCAATCTGCTACAATTAATGTTCCAATACTAGTTTTCTTGTTTCCCTTTTCTTCAGAAAGAAATTCAATTTAATTGCATAATTACAGAATTAAATTCCTTTTGATTGAAATTTTGACATTAAAAAAAAGTTTCAATGACGGTGGTCCTTGATCGATATTGAAACCTTAAAGCACATTTCACCACTTAAGTAGCCTTTGTGGTAAATCAAGATCAGACAGCATAGGACGTGCAGTCTGATCTTAGATCTACACTGTCCTCTTTGTCGAGACATTCTGGACAAATGCAACCATGAAAATGAAATTATTTTGGTTTTGTTTCCACACTGAGAATGTCTGCTAGGTCTCTAATTATTAACACCTATTAGCACTCATTAATGGGCCATGCTGTGGCAAAGGGGGTTATATTATATTTCATGTGTCTATTTTTAGAAATGTTATGGGTAATGAAATGTCGTAATTTAAGCTGGCGGGGAATTATTTCCCCGTCACAGTGAATATTTTCCTCCTGCCGAAAATCTGGAACTACTTTTTTAAGTTTTTTAAGTTTTAAAAGTGGCATTCGTTGACAAAATAATCAGACGAGATATAATATATAATTTATTTCATCAGCTTGTGGTTAATATGGGGAAATATTTGCCTCAAAAGGGAAAGGTATGCGAAAATAACGAGTGCCGTAAGGCACGAGTTATTCTCGCGGACCTTTCCCTTTTGAGGCAAATATTTCCCCATATTAACCACAAGCTGATGAAATAAACTCTATTTGGCACTCATTAATGAGCCATGCTTTGGCAAAGGGGGTTCAATGCATCTCCCTGATGCATGATACAAAGCAAGTTATCACATAATTATGGACCCATGAAATCCATTTTGTCTAACAACAGACTGAATCATTCTCCTGTGCCATGCAGAAAATTTACAAATAGAAAAAGATTTCAACCCAAGACAGCCTGCGCGAACTGCAAAGGCATTCGGCATACCTCGGGTGATGGGAGCCATCAAGTCCCTCGGCTGTATCTGGTAGCTTGATATACACATTTCTTCGCCGGTAATACACCGGTTTACCGTTATGAAAATTGTAAGGCTCCTCTTAAAAAAGAAAACTTGAGTCTCATTTTTTATCGAAATCTTTCTAACTATATTTCAGTTGACAAACAGTTCGTACATTCATTTTTTAACGTGGTTTATCAATTGCGATTGAAGTTTTCTCCGACATATAGATAGATGTGAATAACTTCATCGAGGTTGTTTTTGTTGTTGCTAAACGACTTGCAGTGGCGCCGCCATGTATAAGATCACTTGATTGACAGTTCAAATGGAAACGACCGTTATACAGACGAGGTTAGATGTAGGTACGGAATCGGCCGAGTTGTGACGAGTGCTGCCAAGGCTGACCTCGGTCTAAACTTTTTGCATATGCCTTATACCACCTTTTTATAGAGCATGGCTTAAAGGGATGGGATACTACCGGTATTATACTACTTTCATCAAAATTACCAAGCCTTGCTATAATAGCCCTTTACCACACAGTTTCCTATTTTCACGGCCCTTACGGAGAATGCTTCTAAAAACATTGTGGGAAAATGAGAAAATGCAGGTTAGCAGCATTTTCTCCATTTCCCACAATGTTTTCTACCCTTTCAGTAAAAAAAAAAAAATCCCCCAATTCCGTCACTTGAGAAATATTTATTCTGTCGTCTGCAAATTCTTTCGATCTGGACAAATCTTAAGTTTTATCGTCTGGTACAGAGTTAACATTTCCTTCCGGTCAGTGTACATGTACTTCAATTCAACTGCTTCCCTAGCTCAATGAGCTTGGCGGCAGGGCCAAAAATCGTTCGCCCGGCCGGGTAGCTCACCGGTTAGCGTATGTTACTTGTGACCTAGTGGTTGCGAGTTCGATATCCGATTGAGGCAAACTTTCTTTCTGGCGATTTTTCGCCTCTCACCTCTGATGCATGTAAGAAAAGTAGTCAGTGACTTGGAAAGAAAGTTGTGTCAGTACTGGTGTGAGAAAGCCAGGAAAGACATGCGTAGGTGCACGGACCGCCATGATATGACCTACGCTGTTAAAACGGCGTTAAACTTCAATCAATCAATCAATCAATGGTATTTTAATTCATATTGGAGAGATCGGGTCAAACTGATGAAACCGCTTATCCTGTTCAGTTTGAAATGATCTTGCATCTGTTGTCCTTTTGTAACCCTAAGGCTGCCAAGTGCGACTCACTGACCTTTTGCGGACAGCGTAGATCTAAGATCAGACTGCACAGAACGTGCAGTCTGATCTTGGATCTACACTGTCCGATAAGAAGATATCTTTCTTCCAAAAATACCTTTGAAATAGGAAAATTTGGGTTTTCACTATCGGCTTGAAAGTTTCATTTCTTTTATTTAGCAGGATTATAGTTAACATTGATCGAGCTGTTCTACTTGTTTCCAAAATACACCAGAAACGTAAGACTCCTTGGAATAAATTCTTATTCATAAATTTATTAACGACGTATATGACAAATATTCGCACGCATCCTACTGCGCATGTATTTTTGTCGTCGATATTGAATAAAAAATGCACCTATGTATTTTTTGGCACATAATGGTAATACTATTGGTGCACTGAAACAAGCAGCACTTTCTTCGGGTAGTATTGGTGAAGAGAGAAAAAAAAAATGGATCTTTGAACTGTTACCGTGAAATAGTTAAAATGCTGCTGACACGGCGTTAAACCTCAAACAAGGAAACAAAGGCAGAAACTTTAAAGATGTGGAAGTATAGCTGTTTCCACTTTGAAAACTATAGTTGGAAAAGGAGAAATCGTTCCTATTGAGCAATTTCTCCTTTTTCCCACTATGTCTGCTGAGCTTTTATCCTACTTTTTTCTTTGAAAAAAAAAAAAACTTCCACAGTGACCTTCAACCTTGTTTTCTGATGGAATAAGCATGGATAGGTGCCATTTTTATTTTTTCTAATTGTTTAGAATTTTAAATACTATAAGTGTGGAAAGTTTAAGAAAAATCTGTCCGTTAGAAAGTATGTATTTTTTTAAGATTAACCCTTAATTCGATCAAATTATCTCTCTTTTTAACTGAACTGTCTATATATAACATGCATATTTGTACATTTACCATGCTCAAAACAACGCTTTTATATACTTTTTGTGCAAAAATGTATGAATTTTCGTTAAAATAATGCATATTTGTATATTTTTCCTGTAATTTTCCTGTTTAACTGACTATTAAAGAAAGGCGCTTTAAATCCAATATAAGCTGAATTTTGGAACTGTATATACCTTTTTCAAAAGCCAAATTTCTCAGAAACGAGCACAGTGACCCACATCTTTTTTTACTGTAATCTCCTAGAAACATGATGAGCTTTGTATGTGCAAAGTTTTAAAAAAAAATCTGTCCGTTAGAAAAATCTGTCATATACGTCGTTAAGCACACGATTTGTCATACCCATGCATGTATTAACTCCTTAGCAGACGACAAAAATCTGAGGCTAATTCAAATTGAAAGCATTTGCAGACGACTTATTAAGTATTGCTCAAACGATTTGCATTTGTCTTTGTAAAGACAGAAAACACCAGCATTTTGTCCTTTTTCCAGAATTTTTAAATACCTTCTTTTGTCAGGGTCGCTAAAACTCGGGTCCCTGTGGTAAAGATATGTCATGTTTTGTATGTTTGACGACGACTTTGTATGCTTTATGTCGAAAAATAACATGTTTTGTTATGAGCTTTGGATCTGCACTAACCCAAAAGTACATCAGTTTGTCCCTCAAGCACCCAAAAGGTTAGAATAAGTGGGGCAATTAGTGGCGCGAGCAGGAAATACCATATATTATCATGATATTTCACGAACTGCTGAAATCCAGGCGTAATTTTACACATTAATATTTAAATTTGAAACATTCTCTCACTCAAGTCTTTTCAAGTCTTTAGAAGTGGTAAAATGCTTTCAAATCATGGCGACAATGATTCTTAACACTTAGGCTGCTGAGCGCGACTCACTGGCCTTTGCGGACAGTGTAGATCCAAGATCAGACTGCACAGAACGTGCAGTCTGATCTTGATCTACACTGTCCGATAAGGAGATATTTTAAAAAAAAAAAACAAATTTGAAATATCATCAGTCGGATTTGTACTATCGGTTTGAAAGTTTCATTTCATTTATTTAGCAGGATAGAAGGGTTAAAAAACAAAATGTCAAAGTCCATGTACATTTCATGTGCATCTTTTTTTTTTAACATTTAAAGACTGAAGGTTGGGCATATGAGTGGCATATAACTTTATGAAAATATATTTAGAAAGAAAAGCAACAACGTTATTATTCCTAACCCTTATTGTCGAGCCCCGGTAGCTCAGTCGGTAGCGTGCAGGACTTGAGAACAGGGGGTCGTGGGTTCGATCCCTGGTTACGACCCCTGGCTCGGCCAATTTCTTTCCGAGGATTGATGATAGTCACTGCGACAGGATTCATTCCTCTCCCACCGCTGACCGCTGTTTCGACTATGATTATGTGGGAAAGCAGCCAGTGGCTTGGAAAGAAAACTGTGCGGAGTACTTGTAAAAGAGACTCCAGGAAAGCATGGATAGGTGCACTGGTCGCCGCAATATAACTGAAATAATGTTGAAAGCGGCGTTAAACAACATACAATCAATCAATCAATTAATCCTAACCCTTATCAAGAAATGAAAATTTCAACCCAAAAGTAAAAACCGAAATGTTGCTTTTTGAAAGGAATTTTTGGAGGGAAATATCTTCCTATCTGACAGTGTAGATCCAAGATCAGACTGCACGTTCTGTGCAGTCTGATCTTGATCTACGCTGTCCGCAAAAGGTCAGTGAGTCGCGCTTAGCAGCCTAAGGGTTAACTTTGAAAGTAACTTGACTTTCTTCCGTAAAGACTTTGGAAACACTTAAAACCGTTTGTAAAAACGAAAAAACATTTTTTTTTTTCAATATATACGAGCTCGTATATATTGAAAATTTCAATTGCATTTTTTTTTCCAACGATTTTCTGCAAAATTTTTAAGTACTAAATGAAAGACTTGTTTATTTTCAGCTAACATTATCGAAAATTTTATAGCAACTTGTTTATTTGCTGGAAAGGTAGGCCTATCTTATTTCGTTCAAATTTTCTAAGACAGATTTATTTCTTTCTTGCAATTAATTCGGAATTTCTATAGCCCTTTGTTTAGTTAACATGATTATGTGCCTACGAAAAACAAGATTCTTTTGTTTACACCTCCTTTAAAATACTGCAATTTTTTTTAAAATACTTCTGAATTTTTTAGAGACTGGATAGTTTACGATGTCTATTTTAAGCATTTAAGCAATTATATTTCAAATAGCTAAATGATGTTGCAGTTTCCTGTAGAGCCCGCTCTTTGGATCCTAGAGTGACTGTTTACGTGATGGAGCAGTCTCTGAACTCTTTCAGCCCCAAATAAATAAAATCGATCTCTTTAGACGGCTCTAAATACAATCCATTGAAACTTACAAAGATTTTGATTGTATAGGCTTGACTAAGCAAGCGGACAGTATAGATCAAAGATCAGACTGTACGTTCTGTGCAGTCTGATCTTGATTTATGCCGTCCGCAGAAGTCACAGTTTTCGCCTATTGCGCTGAAAGGGTTAAATATGGCGACAAAAACAGAAGTATAGACTCGCGATTTTTTTTTTTATTAGAGCAATGCCATTTGCAGCTGGCAATGTTTTGAACAGGTTCATGCGGAAATGTCATTGAAATACAAAACAAAAATTTGATGACGTTATTTCAACAAATTTAGAAATTTCAACCCAAAAACTACTTTGGTAAGCTCGTGAACCTTAAAGATACTGTAATTGTTTTTCAGTCAGTTTAAAACCCATTTCATCATTACATTATGAATCTATAAATCTTCATGTATCTTTATGCCAAATGTTGTCCCTGACTGTTGCAAGGTTGCTCAGATTGCGGCCAATAGTAAATGCATTTCATTTTCTGGAAGCTTTAAAAGAAATCACTGTTGTCGTTTCTGGATTTTAAATCGAAGATAAATCCCTTGAGTTTCTTTATCCCTTATACCATATATATAAGTAATTTATCCATTTTTACACAGCTGAATAAATCCTGAACCATTCTACACGCCATCAAATATAACAGCGTTTTTTTTTCTGTCTCTCTCTCTTTCTCTCTTTGGGTGTAAGAATGTATCTTTAAACTGCTCAATTAGCAAATGAATGATTTAAGTCATTTGTTAAGACCAAAAATTTGCGATTTTAAATCGCTGTTCACTAAAAATATCGTTGGACAGTGAAGATCCAAGATTAGACTGCATGTTTTGTGCAGTCTGATCTTATCTAGAATGCCTGCAAAAGGTCTAAAAGTCGCGCTTAGCAGCCATAGGGTTGAAACAGTCATTTTCAGTTAAGAAAAGAAAATTGTGTTATTTCTTTGGGATGTCTTGGGTAGAACATGTTTAACACATATCCTACTAAATAAGATAAACTTTCAGGCCGATAGTGAAAAAAAGTATAATGCTATTTCAAACTTATTTTTTGGAGATAAATATTTCCTTCTCGGACAGTGTAGATCAAAGATCAGACTGCACGTTCTGTGCAGTCTGATCTTAATCTACACTGTCCGCTAAAGGTCAGTGAGTCGTGCTTAGCTGTCTAAGGGTCAAAATATACGACAGAGTAGATCGGGATCAGACAGCACGTAACTGTTCTGATTCTTATCAACACTGCCTATGCACAGAAACTTTGTGTAAGGCCTCTAATGGTTTATTAGTAATAATACCAGGCTGGTAAAAACATAAACAACAAGATTAAACCATTAATCCGTTAATGCCGCTTGTCTATAAAAGTAAACAAGAGTAAGTACTGTTAAAATTGTTACAAATGAACGTTATTACAGCATTCTGTGTCTTTTATATTAACTTACATCAGTCTTTTTAAACCATTTCAGAACAATGACGTGTTTTAACGAACCTGAGTTGATTGATTGGTTGGTTGGTTGGTTGGTTGGTAACGCCGTTTTCAACATCAATTCAGCTTTATCGCGGCAGCCAGTCCACCTGGAGTTTCCTGGAGTTTCATTTACCAGTACTCCGCACAATATTCTTTCCAAGCCACTGGCTGCTTTCCCACATAACCATCCGCGCAACAATGATCAGCGGTGAGAGAGAAATGAATCCTGTCGCAACGAATATCATCAACCCTCGGAATGAAATTACCCTAGCCAGGGATCGAACCAGCGAGTCTGGAGAGATTTCGGTGCAAAGGACTGGAAAAAAAGTTAAAGGAAAGTGTGAATAGATAGGTGCACTCGCTGCCGTCGTATAACTGATAGAATATCGAAATTGGCATTAAACACGAAACAAAGTCATAGAATTTTATCAGCTCAATGTTTAAAAGAACGTATTGAATGAGATTTTCCCAAAAATAATTACTTTCTGTGTACTGGTTAAGGGTGTTTTAAAGCAAAAATGTACGCACAGTAACAGATCAAACATACAAAAGAAACAAGTTCTTTTTTAAAGAAAATCTTAACATATAGTTATGATGTCAAAGGTCAAGTTATTTGATATTACTCAGTCTGTAATTTGCCTGACTATCCTTGTTAATAAAGCTTCAGGCCGACGGGTCCGAGACACTCCGAAAAAAACACGGTTGCCAATCTTGATAACAAGAAGCTAAGAATTAAACGAAAACCATAATAAGATAATTACCTTGTTATTGTTGATAAAAGAAAGCCCTCGGGGACCCGAGCCAGCTATTTGTTTGTAAGAAATATTTCGTTTAAAAATGAATAAGGAATTTATTAACCATGGCTCCGCGTGATGGTTTTTTTGGCTTTAGCGTCCAGACGAACTAGGGCCAAACAGACGGAAATGATCTCATAATACTGTAATTAACCCTTAACATGCTATATGAGTGAAATAAAACTTTTAAGCCAATCGTAAACCCCCAAATTTTGCTATATCAAATGTAATTTTGGGGGTGAAAAATAAACATTTATCGGACAGTGTAGATCAAAGATCAGACTGCACGTTTTGTGCAGTCTGATCTTGATCTACACTGTCCGCTAAAGGTCAGTGAGTCGCGCTTAGCAGCCTAAGGGTTAGCTCTTTAGCAGCCGACAAAATTTTAGACTTGTTAAAATTGAAAGCATTTGCAGACGTCATATTAAATACGTCTCAAATAATGAACTTTGTCTTAAGAAGGGATGAAAGCATTGACGGAAAAGGAGAAAATGCGGATAACTGACATTTTCTCCTTTTCTCACTATATTTTTTTTTTCCTTGAGCATTCTATCTTTTGGGTTGTAAAGAATGTGTGTGTGTGTTTTTTTTTTGTAATGGCTTTAACTATTATCTTTTAAATAGATAGGGTTGTTTGTGTCGCTTAGATGTAAAGAAATACGAGTGATACTCTGTGAAAAGGGGGCTTAATGCATCTGCAAAACGTATCGACCCAGGTCAGCCTATGAAGTCCGCGCAGGCTGACCTGTATTGAAACTTTTTGCTTTTGGTAAATTTGCTGCATATGCAATGACCATTCTACCTCATTATTCAGTCGGTTGCTACACCAAGGGGATTTTATGGATCTATAATTATGTGATGTCGTGCTTGGTTCCATGCATCACTTTGATTCATTAAGCCCCCTTTTGCCAGAGCATGGCTCATATTGAGTTACATTCTTCAAGTTTTCGGCAAACTGGTGGATTCAATCATAATGGTATAGATATGGCCTGCAACACGCGAAAAGGGGCATTCGGACATTTGCGTAAAGTGTCGTCTCGGATCAGCCTGCGCAGTCCGCGCGGGCTAATATGAGACAGCACTTTACGTCAACATTAGATTTTGTCTTACAGTAGACTTGCGTGAAACAGAAAATCACACACGATCCGGAAAGTGTCGTCTCAGATCAGCCTGCGCGGACTGCGCAGGCTGATCCGAGACGAAACTGTACGCAAATGTCCGAATGCCCCTTTTCGCGTGTTGCAAGTCATATATCTTTTGATATTTAACGTTCAGCTGTCAGGGCTATTTTACGAACTCTACTCGTATTTAAAAAAAAAACTATTGTAGGAAAGAAAAAATACTTATTCCTTCAAAAGGAGCAACTGCCTGATACTAGGAAGTAATCTTTATCCTGCACTGCTTACAAAGCTGTAAGCTGTTGGGGATCATAATCGGTGAAGGTATCGGATTTGAAATCCGGAGGTCCTGAGTTCGACCCTCACTCGAGGCACTGGCTTTTAGCAGGAGTGTACTTGAGAACGACAACTCAGAGCTCAAGCCTAATACAATCTGATACCCGTTGTATCTCTCGTAACCGTCCGATCGTTGATGCAAAGATCTGGCTGCCAGTTTAAGTTAATACCGCCGAAATCCAGGACACGTGTGAAATAAGTAAGATGTCGCCTTGATATGCCATATATGTGTCGAAAGCGGCGTAAAACACCTTCAAAAAAGAGTTGACACAATTCTTTTCACTTTAGACTTACAATAGATTAAAAAAGATGTCGATAACTTGGACACGACGTCCATGTTTGACTTCTGAGAGTTTCATCGCTTTAACCCTTTACCAGACGACAAAATTTCAGCCTTGTCCAAACTGAAAGCAATTGCAGCCGACAATTTTAATGTGGCTCAAATCATGAGATTTTTCCTTGATACGGTAGAAAACATTGTGGGAAAAGGAGAAAATGCTGGTTACCAGTATTTTCTCCTTTTCCCACAATGTTTTCTAAAGGCTACTTTCTCAGGTCTCGTACGTTAAAAGTCGGCATTTTGCGGTGAAGGGTTAACCCTTAGGCTGCTAAGCGCAGGCTGTGCTGAGTCGAAACGTTTTGCTATAGGTCAATTCTTTGCATGTCAATGGACCAGAGTACCTCATGATTCAGTCGGTTGTTAGACAAAACAGATTTTATGGATCCTTAACTATGTGATGACTTGCTTTGTATAATGCATCACCGAAATGCAATAAACCCTCTTTCACCAGAGCATCAGCAGAGCTCCAGATAGAGGGAGTGATTTTGATTTTGAAATTAAAAATATTAATTATTCTTCACCAAACCCTATGTTCTGGGTACTCATTAGAATCGTCTCGTTGAGACGATTCTAATGAGTATCCAGAACATAGGGTTTGAAAGAGAAATAATGGATTTAGCATACCATCACTCCCCCCTTATCTGGAGCTCTGCATCAGAGCGTGTCTAAAATGGTGGAAATAGGACTGATGGACAAATCTTATCCTCTTCATAAAAAATTTCCACCAAGAAAAGAAGTTGTTGAAAATGGAATCCGGATATCCCATAAGCAAACGATCCCACGCGTTTACATTGATCGATTGATTAATTGTATGGTGTTTAACGCCGTTTTCAACATTATTTCAGTTATATCGCGGCGGCCAGTGCACCTATCCATGCTTTCCTGGAGTCTCTTTTACCGGTACTCCGCACAATTTTCTTTCCAAGCCACTGGCTGCCTTCCCACATAATCATTGTCGAAACAATGATCAGCGGTGGGAGAAGAATGAATCCTGTCGCAGTGACTATCATCAATCCTCGGAAAGAAATTGGCCGAGCCAGGGGTCGTAGCCAGAGATCGAACCCTGGACCCCGTGTTCTCAAGTCCTGCACGCTACCGACTGAGCTACCGGGGCTCGGCACGCGTTTACAACCCAAAGGCCATAAAGACATTGTGGAAAAAGGACAAAATGCTGGCAACAGGCATTTTCTCCCTTTGTAACAATAATTTGTTTTCCCTTTAATTATTTGAGACTCTTATAATATTTCGTCTGCGTATGCTTTTAAAATGGATAGTTCTAAAAATGTTGGTAACCATCATCCACAATGTTTTCTTCCCTATCAAAGTCAAAAATCAACAATTTAACAACATTTCATTTGTAGTCTCAAAATGCTTTCAATTTGGTTCAGTCCAAAATTTTGTCGTTTCGTAAAGAGTTAAATTTTCTCTCTACAACTTGTTGACTTCTACTGAACGTACTTTAAAACCCTTTGCCCTACTTCTACTATTTTGAACGGCCCTAAGAAAGAAGCCTTCTGAAAACATTGAGGGAAATGGAGAAAATGCTGGTAACCAGCATTTTCTCCTTTTCCCACAATGTTTTCTACCCTATCAAAGATTAATATCCCCAAAAGAGTCACATTTAAATTGTCGTCTGCAAATGCTTTCAATTTGGACAAGTCAAAATTTTTCTCGTGTGGTACAGAGTTAAAGCTATTTCTTTTCTATTTCTTTCTTCGTAACATCTTGATATATTCTCCATGTACCACGTCGTTTCGTATATTGTATGTGTAACTGACGATGCACCTTTTATAAATCATAGTTAAATATGTTCTGTTCTGTTCTGAAATTTTGTCGTCTGGTAAAGAGTCATCAGCGTTAAATGTCAAAGGAGCGAAGGAAATCCGCCGCGTAATTAATCGTCACATTCTTCAATCGTAATTGAATATCTCCTATCTCTTTGATCTTTTAATTATGGAAATAAAAATGATATATATCATTGCACACCACGTGTTTCGATTGCATAAATAGTGGAGAAATGAGCTTTGCATTGTTAGCTTTTTGCATTTTTTTTTAAATTCTGGCAGACGGCACTTTTTTTTTTAAAGCAGACGGTATTATAATTTACATTTTAACGCTGACATTTCAAAATGCAGGCGAGAGTTGGGCTTGATCGATGGAATTTGATAGTACATTTCTTGTCACATCTTGCTGGCATTTAATACACATTCTCCTTTTGTTCAGCATGGCTCAGTGGTAAAGTGTAGGATTCATGACCTGGAAGCCCCAGGATCAGGCCTCACTGGAAGCACTGAGTTTTTTGTAAGAGTCTTTTAGCAAGCTACTTTAGGGCCGTAGCAACCCTAAACACACATAAATACGTGAGCTGCAGCCGTAATAGAATGAAAATATTGTTGAAAGTGGCGTAAAACACCATTGTAGTCGACCCAACTTATTTTTGACAGTTAATTTGTCTTTTTATTTCATGCTTTCCGGTAGTTTATCGAAAAATAACGGTAATATTTTACGATATTTCATGATTACGACCAGTCATAAATACTGATTTTTATCTTCTAACTCTTCAACTGAAGGCGGAAACAGTAGTTCCTGCGCACTAGTTACCTAGGTAAAATGCGCGTGCCACTCAACCAGATGGAAAATGACGTAATTTACCCTACATTTCTCGCGCTTTACGTAATACTGTAATGCGTTGTTATGCGGAGGGGGTACGCCACGGGGAATTACCGAAAAGAACTGCACTAGATTTTGATGTAAGTCCCACCAAAAAAGGATTAGAAGCATGAAATAAATAGAATATTCGGGGTTTTTTTTTTTCCGGTGAAAAATCGAAATTTCGATGAAATAAATTTCCATCTTTTAACGAAAAAAAAAAACAAATATCCTCTATCTATTTGTCGTAACTGTGATACAGTCCCCACTGAAATTTACCCTTTTACCAAACAACGCTGTGTTTTACGACCCTGAAAAATAAACCATATGAAAACATTTTGGGAAAAGGGGAAGCAGCTTTTCCAACAATTTTTTTGCCCTTTCAAAGATATATCTGATCATTCCAGCCACATTTAATAGTCGTCTTTAAGTGCTTTCAATTTGGAGAAATCTAAAAATTTTGTCGACTGGAAAGATCTAGACGAACCTGTAGGTCATCTATGAGTGGGGCCGTGACGTGTCTGGTCAAAGGAAGCTCCAATGAGATATTTGTCTCCGAAAAATAACTTTGAAATAGCAACATTTACGTTTTTACTATCGGCTTAAAAGTTTCATTTAAGTTATTGAGCAGGATAAAGGCTAACTGAGACTCAAACTGATTTGAATTTATTTTCAAAGGGGAGAAAATATCGTTAGAAAGAGTGAAATGCTGGTAGCCAGCATCTTCTGAGTGCTTTCACTGAGATAAAAGTTCTGTAAATCTTTACCTTGATGGATGCTGTCTGCACGAGCCACTTAGTACCAGCAATTTATCCTCTCGCCAAAGTCTTTTCGAAGTCTGTGTTCTGCAGAACGTAAGAGGTAAACCGTAGGCGGAAATTTGTTGTGAAATGATGTGCGCTTAAAGGGCATATTAAATAATTAAAAGGGATTTTCACCTTGGCTTATAATTTATTATGATGCATTTTGTGTGTTCTCATCTTCAACGAGAATTTACGAGATTCCGTTTGCGGAAAACGACGTGGGAAATTTGTGCTGCGGCTCCTCTTGGCGGTTTTTGTCTGCACTATATGAAAGTACATTTATGGGCCATGCCCTTTAAAATGGGGACTTAATGCATTTGCAAAAAGTAACGACCCCTGTCAGCATTCACAGTCCACTGAGGCTGATAGAAGTCGAACCTGTTTGCTATGCTTAATGCTTCTGCATGTCCAAGGACCATTCTACCTCGTGATTCAGTCGCTTGTTATGGATTCATAATGATATGATGAATTGTTTGGTATGATTCGTCACGCAGATGCACTTAACCCGCTTTTGCCAGAGTGCTGGTATCTGAGTTAACCCTTTACCAAACAATCCCTGGTTTTTACGACCCTGAGATAGAAGCCTTTTGAAAACATTGTGGGAAAAGGAGAAAATGCTGGTAACCAGCATTTTCTCCTTTTCCCACAATGTTTTCTACCCTGCTGAAAACAAATTTCAATTTTTGAGTTATGTTTATTTTGTGGTCTGCAAATGTTTTCAATTCGGACCAGTCTAAAACGTTGTCGTTTGGTAAAGAGTTAAACGAAAGGTCCTTCTAGTTCCCTTGGTCTTTCACGGAGCACCGAAATTTTCATTACTCGATCATCGGACATCGTTACTAAAAATAGCACACTGGCACATCGCATCGCAAATGTGCTATTTTTAGTAACGATATCCAATGATAGACCAATGAAAATTTTGGTGTTTCATGATAGACCAATGGATCTTCAATGGCCTTCAGTTAAACCTAAAATATATGCATGTAGAAAATACGAGGAATTTTAAGAATATTTTTTGGTAATGTTTCAGTAAATTTTTCCGTACGGGATAAAATATCGAGAAGCAACAAACGTTCAGATTTGGACAGACGCAGCTAACTCGTAATAACCGAAGGCGATTTGCTCGTTGCGAGCAATTTCTTACTTTACCGCAGTGTTTCAAAAGTGGTCTGCACTTAATATAAAAAGAAATGTCCGCAAGAGTTCAAAAGATTGTATTAATTATATCCTTTTCACTGGTATGTGTTTGGCCTAACAGATATTCCTTTTCTGTTTTGTGCTGTATCTGATAATTGTTGTTTCGTGGTGTCTTTCTTTGTAAATATTTTCGAGGGCTTAGAAAAAACGCATAGAAATACGGCATGAAGCATTATACAAATATGACCCGGTCGGAGTTTTGAACCACGACCTTCCGCTCTGAAGGTCAAGGTCGTCAGCTCATGGCCAGCTCGACGGTGTGATAGCTTTTGACAGGGAAATATTAACAGATAATTAATTCAGTTACTATTTCTTCGGTTATAAATAGACGATAACCAGCCTACGACAGCTGTACTTTAAATTTAATAATAAGCAAAGAAGTATTCATCCTTGCGTCAGAATGGTACCGTGAGCCCGGGAAAATACAGTTGATGACAATCGAGAAGGTACCAGTCAAATTGCATCCGGAACGTCTCGGGTAATGTCGCGGGCATTATCAAACTAAAACACGTACCACGACCTTTTTTGCAAATAAATGTGTCAGTGAGGGTTTTTTCTTTATATAATGATTTTAGAGTATTATTTTAGTAATAATGTATCATACACTGAATATGAACCCTTGGGCTGCTAAGCCAGTCTTAAGGACCTTTGCGGACAGCGTAGATCAAGATCAGACTGCACAGAACGTGCAGTCTGATCTTGATCTACACTGTCAGATAAGGACATAATTTCCCCCCTCCAAAAAAAGCCTTTGAAATAGCAAAATTGGGGTTTTTACTATCGGCTTAAAAGTTTCATTTCACTTCTTTAGCAGGTTAAGGGTAAACTTTTACAGCACTAAGTAAAGCACTAGTTGCATATACAGACAGTGTAACACAAGATCTAACTTCACGAAAAGTGCATTCTGATCTTGAAAGCTTCTGGCCAAACCAGCCCTGAAACTGCAATAATAAAATATTTTTCCAAAACTGAAATATTGATTTAATCTTCATTTAATTTCACTCATAGGTTTTCAAAGAAAAAGAAACCTCAAACAAAAAGTAACTGCTCTGCTTCTATACCCTTAGTTTAAGAGTCAAAATAGATCTACATGTACTGCAGTTTTAAAACCGGTTTTGCCTGTGTCACAAGGTAATAAAAGCATAGATTAAACAAGATTACACAAATGCACTTTATATTGCCTTTTTGCATTTCAGTCAGTTTAAATAAATTAGCCATGCTCTGGCAAAAGGGGGCTTAATGCATCTCCGTAATGCACCATACAAAGTTGTCGAAGGATTGTGGATCCATAAAATCCATTTTGTCCGACTACCTGTTTAATACTTGGGTAGAATGGTCCTAAGACATGCAGAAAATTAACCCAAAGCAAGAAGTTTCGACCCAGGTCAGCCTGCGCGGACTGCGCAGGCTGACCTGGGTCGATACTTTTTGCAGATGCATTAAGCCCCCATTTCACAGAGTATGGTTCAAATACATATGTACACCGTTTCGTTTGTATTTCTTTTTTCCGACCCTTGTCCGAGCAAAATGCTCCAATGTGAATATAAACGGTAAAACCATAACTCGTTGTGTATCATGCAGCATTTCTACTTTGCAAAAATTATGTTTGGTTAGTTGCAGAAATTCTTTTAAGTTGTACATGGCACGTGGATATTTATTTCAGTTGAAATCTTATCAGTAGACACACATACTATCAATATGGCGCTGAGCTTAAAGAAACGTTGCCTTACTTCCGGTCGGGTCCTATAGGCGCTTGGTTAAGTTCAAGGAATGTTCGATAACATTCGGAAGTTATCGTTCGGGGATCATTAATTAAAATTGTTTATGAAGCAGAAACAAACGAAAAAATCCTTCCTTACCTCTCGTATCGAAATTTTCGGAAAATTCACCATAGCCAACCTGCCAATCAGTTTGGGCAATCTAACCAAATATGTTACTGGTCTTCCTCAGGGCGTTTACCTTTAACCCTTACAACCCCGAGTTTTAATGACCCTGAAGAAGATGGCTTTCGAAAACGTTGTGGGAAAAGGAGAAATGCTGGTAACCAGCAAATTTCTCCTTTACCCACAATATTTTCAACCCTTTCAAAGACATATCTCATCATTTGAGCCATATTGATGAATTTGCCATCTGCTCTCAGTTAAGACTAGCCTAAAGTTTCGTCGTTTGGTAGAGTTAACGAAGACGATCTCTATCGTCAGATGGAGAAAATGTATTTAGAGGCTACCTTTCATTGCATATTTATCATTCATCCCATTAGTCACAATTTGATCTGTGACTAATTATAACATAAATGTGGCTTTTAACGCTCCTACTTTATAAAACATCTGAAAGCTAGTTTAAACATATTTATTTTACATGGATTGAGAAACAAGTTCTTGCAACTTTTACTAATCTCTCTCGATTCTGCCTCCCGGAAACTACATCAGTACTCGCGCCGAATGTGTGGGCCAATGGATAGTTCTAAAGTTGACACCCGCATCTGGGTATTGAACTCGGGACCTTCTGGTTACAAGACCGACGCTCCACCTCACAACCACGGACACCATCCACTGCCATCTTAAAGCATTGATGGAAAATGAGTAAATTATGCTTTCCTCCTACATGTGATTACATAAGTGGGAGTCGCTCTGTAAAAAGGAATTTATTACATCTCAATGATCCATTGTACCAAGCAAGCCATCACATAATTATGGATCCACAAACTCAGTTTGTCTAACAACCAGCTTAATCATAAGGTAGACAGATCCTTTGACAAAACTGACCAATAGAAACGAGTTTTATCCTGGTTGGACACTATTTTTGCAGATGTATTAACCGTTAGGCTGCTAAGCGCAACTCACTGACCTGTTGCGGACAGTGTAAATCAAGATCAGACTGCACAGAACGTGCAGTCTGATCTTTGATCTACACTGTCCGATACGGACATTTTATCTCTCAAAATAAAAAGTTTGAAATATCATTATTCGGGATTTTACTATCGGCTTGAAAGTTATTTAGCGGCATAAAGATTAAACCCACTTCTTCACAATACATGACCCATGTGTATTCGGCTTAAAGGTTCTTGATTTTTGCCGCAGATTGATCGCCGTTAAACTTGAATACTGTGGCAAAAGAGAAATCTAACAATGTTTGTCTTCACCACAATGTTTTTACGCGTATTCAGAGAGTTAACTCATGTTGATTACTAGTATTCCATGCTTCATAAAGATCCTTTCAGCGTCATTTTAGCTACAAACCTCGTTCAGCAGGTATATAGTTAGAAAAAAAAAAATCCTTTGGACTTGTGCATCCCCGAATTATTTGCGTTTAGGCAAAATGTTATGCACTTTAACCCTTATCCTGATAAATAAATTAAATGCAACTTTCAAGTCGATAGTTTGAACCTGAATAATTCTATTTCAAACCTATTCTTTAAGAGAAAGATATCTCATTGTCGGACAGTGTAGATCAGGATCAGACTGCACGTTTTGTGCAGTCTGATCTTGATCTACAATGTCCGCAAAAGGTCAGAGAGTCGTGCTTAGCAGCCTAAGGGTTAAATTAAAAAAAAAAATTATCGAATTTTCATGGAGTATGGATATAAAACAAACGACAACGATCGTTTGGAGTGATCTATGGCTTTTAGATTCCGTAACAACCTATTGGCTTATCGATACAATATTTCCGAGATTCAATAATGTTCTCCGACTGAAGCGGACCGGCTATGTCTTGACAGTTACATACTTTATATTGAGGGTTTCGACTTGTTCATCTTGATAAATGTTTTCATTCCGTTGACTTCGATTCCAAACTGTCTACAAGCTCTGTATTTATCGCATTCCATAGGAAGAGTATCGGACTCATACACGGTATATTGCAACCATCTGTAAACAGAGGTACATTATTATGAAATATAAGTAAACAGTATTTATCTGAGATTGCCTAACATGGTACATATTGAAATTTGTTTGGCTAATGTTTATCCAGATAATTGCAAGTATGACTTTTTCAGAAGAAAGCTTTTTAGGGAAAAAAAAAGAAGTATGGGCGTAGGATTTTTTTTTTTTAAATAAATTGTTCCTTTTCATGCAGTGTTTTGCGCATCATTAAAAAAGACCGAGATCTTTCCGTTTATAATACATGTTTTTTTTTTTTTTAAAGGGCCATGATGGCCCTGAAGTCGCTCACCTGAGTCTTTTGACCAAACATGACCCATTTTCAATTTCTTTTTAGATATCATGACAAACATTCTACCAAGATTTTCATGAGTATTTGTCTGAAAATGTGGCCTCTGGAGCGTACACAAGGTTTTTCGAAGATTTGACTCAGTGACCTAGTTATTAACCCGACATGATCCATTTGCAAAGTGGTCCAAAGAAATCATCAAGACAAACATTCTGACCAAGTTTCATGAGTATTGCGCTAAAAATGTGGCCTCTAGAAAGTACACAAGGTTTTTCGAAGATATGACCTAGTGACCTACTTTTTGACCGACATGACCCATTTTCGAACTCGTCTGAGATATTATCAAGACAAACATTCTGACCAACTTTCAAGAGTTTTGGACTAAAAATGTGGCCTTGGCCTCTAGAGCGTACACAAGGTTTTTCTAAGATGTGACCTAGTTTTTGACCCAACATGACCCATTTTTTAACTCGTCTGAGGTATCATCAAGATAAACATTCTGACCAACTTTCAGGAGTTTTGGACAGAAAATGTGGCCTCTAGAGCGTATACAAGGTTTTTCTAAGATTTGACCTAGTGACTTAGTTCATGACCCGACATGACCCATTTTCAAACTCGTCCGAGGTACAGTATTATCAAGACAAACATTCTGACCAACTTTCAAGAGTTTTGGACAGAAAATGCGGCTTCTAGAGCGTCCACAAGGTTTTTCTAAGATTTGACCTAGTGACCTAGTTTTTGACCGGACATGACCCATTTTCGAAGTCATTCGAGATATCATCAAGACAAACATTCTGACCAACTTTCAGGACTTTTGGACTGAAACTGTGGCCTCTAGAGCGTACACAAGGTTTTACTATGATTTGACGGTTTTCTGCACGTCCAAATACTATTCTACCTTGTGGTTCAGTCATTTATAAGATAAAATGGATTTTATGGATCCATAATTGTTTGATGACTTGCTTGGTATGATGCATCACGGAGATGCATTAAGCCCCCTTTTGCCAGAGCAAGCCTCATATACATACATATTTACATAATTTATGAATAAAGAAGCAAAAATGAAAACTTTTTGTTTCCTTATTTTCGATCTTGTTTAATAGCAATGCAACGGACAGACTTCATCAACCCATCTCCATCCCACAGGAAAAAACAGACATCGTTCAAAAATATTATTTCTCCGTAAAAAAAAAACAATAATCTCAATGTAGAAAACCAGAATTAAACACTTTCCCTTTCTGCATTTATCTTTCAAGAAAGGGGTGCGTATAGGGAACAAAAAGTCTATTAAAACGGCAACCTCAAGAATCTGATATTATCAAAATTTGAAACAATTAGATATCCACATTTTTGAGTTTAGTTTCCAAGAAAACCACTGCAAACGTGGCCATATAACTCCCATATACATGCATGATAATATTCACTTTATCTTCATTACAAAGTGTGTGTAAGGAAATACATAGGCGAAAACATTGAAATTTGCGGACGGCAATAGATCAAGATCAGACTGCACAGAACGTGCAGTCTGATCTTTGATCTATGCCGTCCGCTTGTGTAGTCAAGCCTATACAATCAAAATCTTTGTAATTTTTAATGTATTCTATCAAGAGTTTATTTATTTGGCGCTGAAAGAGTAAGAATAACGCGTAAGAATGATTAATACCGTTTTCCAATCAAATACGAGTATAAGATTTTTGTGATGTCATTGTGTCATTCGACCAGCCCGCATAGCTCATGTGGTAAGGCGTAGGACTTGTAAACATCAAGTCTTGGGTCACTTGAGGGTGCGATTTCGAGCCCCATGGTTGGTCATCTAAAATAGTCTTATGGATGAGACGTTAAATCGAGGTCCCGTGTAACTGTGCTAAACACCGAGCACTTTAAAGAACCAAGCGTTACATAGGATGGGTTTCGTCCTGTATCTTGCACTATCCCCCGTAACAAAACTAACAGTCTTCATAGGGCGTCGCCCATATAGGCAACTGTTGGCGATGATAAATAAACGCAAATTCAATCAGTTGTGTCATTCTGATAACCAGTTTTCGGTTGAATATAATGGCAATCATTATTAAAGTATCACAACTGCTTACTTTTCAAGGTCAATAATGTGTAGATATAGCTGGCAAGGAGTTATGGGTTAACACTTTATATATAAAGAGGATTTCCACATGTATGAAAACCATGATAAAGTAAGAACGGTATTTTTCCAAGGCTGGTTTCTGCCAACCCCCCCCCCCCCGGAAAAAAAAGTCGCCTGCTGATAGCTAAGTCATGGTGGCATATTTCTGCCACGTATGTGGCACATTTCTGCCGCGAGATACGAGATAGCTATTACGATAACTTGAGAGAACTATCGTGATAAAACAAAATTTCCTGGAAATATTATCTAGACAATAAAAATTTTCACGATAAAAATATTGCGATAATTCTACCTGTTATCATGTTTTGCTTTCGTGCCCACAACTGACATTCACAGTATCTATAATTATATACGGTTTCGGAACATCTTCGTCTGCAACCTTATGAATTCTCCTTTTTCTGAATGGTTTTTCAAGTTGTTCGTAGAAGGCATTTCGAGTCGTCTTTGTGTTGAACAGACTTCTGTTCATTTCGAGTCTTGTCAAAATTTACCAATTAAGCTACAGTTGTAAATAATTCGAATTTTTACTTACTGCAATCTTGTTAAGTCAAGAACTACCGAGTTCATCCAAATGGTGCATTTTTTTAAATAGATATCGAGAAACGGACAGAACTATCACGATAATTTTACCTCGAATGTCAGCTTCGTGCACGATTGAGTAATTTTGCGTTAAAATACTTATTGATCAATGTAAAATTTTCTAGATAATAAAGTTTATCGTGACTTTTTTTTTCAGGAAACTTTTCACTATCTTGATAAAATTTCCAGGAAACTTTGACTTGTCGCGATATTTTCTAAAATTATCATGATAGTTATCTCGTATCTCGTGGCAGAAATATGCCACCATAGCCACTAGATACGAGACAACTATCACGATAATTTAAGAGACTTGTCGCGATACAACAAACTTTCCTCGAAATATTATCTTGATAATAAAAAGTTTCACGATAAAAATATCGCGATAATTCTCACTGTTATCACGATTTTTTTTTTTTTATTCTTCTATAATTCTACCTGTTATCATGATTTTTTTTTTTTTGCTTTCGTGCCCACAACTGACATTCACGGTATCTATAATTAGATACGGTTTCGGAACATCTTCGTCTACAACCTTATAAATTCTCATTTTTCCCTGAATGGCTCGAAAGAGGCATTTCGAGTCGTCTTTGTGTTTAACAGACTTCAGTTCATTTTATGTGTAGTCGAAATTTATCAATTAAGTTACAATTGTAAATAATTCGAATTTTAACTCACTGCCATCTTGTAAAGTCTAAAACTACCGAGTTCATCCAAATGTGAATTTTCTATTTATGGATATCGAGAACCGGGTAGAACTATCACAATAATCTTCTCTCGAATGTCAGCTTTGTGCACGAATGAGAAATTTTGCGTTAAAATAATTACTGATCAATGTAAAATTTTCTAGATAACAAATTTTATTTTGATATTTTTTTCAGAAAACTTTTCACCATCTAGATGAAATTACCAGGAAACGTTGATTTATTGCGATAGTTTTCAAAGATTATCATGATAGTTATCTCGTATCTCTTGGCAGAAATATGCCACCATACTAAGTCATACATGAAATACTGTTTGGCAAGGCCTTGTCCCGATTATTTTTGTTTTGGGGGGGGGGGGGGGTTGAAGAAGTCATGGTTACGCGTTTCGTTTTTCGTGAAAGTTTCTTTAAAGGTGGCCCTTCAGATTTTGGGACGAAAATTTTACAAAAATACAAAAAAAATCATCCTTATACTCCCAAAGCCTTTTAATTTTCATTCATAAAACCCCATAGTCGAAAACCATCCGACAACAAGAGAAATTAGGGATTTACTACGGCCGACGGGAAACACGGTCTATTTTTTACATGAGCAACTCGCTCATTTACATACGGCCGGAAATACACAGACGAAGCTTCAAACATAGCGTCCGAAGAAGACATTATGGAAAATAATTACATGTTTGTTATGTTATGGAATTTAAGCGTCATTAGTCACGTGCCAGTCACTTGACATTCCCACAATGCTTTTTTGATTTTTGGCGCGAAATCTAAAAATACCTTAAGAGGCTACGTAGCCCTTTAAGGAAACACCATCAAAAAAAAAATTTTTTTGTCATTTTATGATTCTTAATTATTGATGATTTGTATTGTTTTTTCATATAAATTTCAGTGATATATATATATATTTTAATTTGGTGAGATGTGAAAAATCTAAATACCCACCTTTAAGACAGACAACAGTCAGATCTAAACTGGCACCGCTAAGTAAATCTTCCTTCATATTAAGTTGTAAGGGTCACGTGCGTTATTTAATTCGTTTGATTTTGCTTTGTTTCGCAAGTGAAGATGGTGATTTATCATACACTGTTTACTGACCCTCATATTAACCTTTATGCAGTCCGGTTTTTTTTTTACATATTACTTTCCTGTGCCTGAAACAAGCGAGGAAGGAATTTCAAACATGACGGCTGGCTTTATTCTATCTATATTTTCCGGTATATATTCCTAGCTGATTACTAAACAAGACCTAGAAATTTGTTCTTGTAAAATTCAAAATGAAAGAAAAGGGAAATAATTTGACGAGACAAAAAATAACAGATAAATCATCGTTTTAAGCATCTTGAAGTGAATGCCATTAGTGTACTTGTGCTCTCTAATGACGTCATTATCTCGCTGCACGCTCGTCACGTGACAAAATACCCGGATGATGGTTCTCGAATGGTCACTTCACTTCCCGTATGCGCCAATGTGTAAACAATCTTGTCAAACAATGACATGAAATCTTTTTTCAAACTCGAACTTTTTTTTTGTTCTTTTCTCTTGGGGGATAAACTTGGACACCTTTTATTACAGAAATACAAAAAGTTAAAAAAGATCATCAAGAACACAAAAGGCAAGAAATACAGAATTTTAACGAGCCGTTCTACCTTTTTTAAACCTTAGCCTGGATCCATAAAATAGGATGAGTAACAAAAGTATGATCTTTGTTAAATTTTCACGTAACCCTTTACCAGACAATCACTAGTCAAACTACTCCGGGTTAAAAGCCTTTTAAAAGCTGATTACTAGCGTTTTCTCATTTTCCCACGTTTTCTACTCTTTCAGAAGCAATTAAATAATTTTGAACACATTCAATTTTTAGTCTTCGAAAGGTTCCAGTTTGGATTAGTCTTAGATTTTGTCGTCTGGTCAAGTGAGTTAATTACAGGTCACGCAATATGAAGAAAACAAAAAAAAAAATTGACTCATATCATGTCTGCGGTTAAATTACATTAGATTCTACTTTTGCGAACTGTGTGAGTTCAAATTCAGACTGATTGAAACATGCAGTCGGATCTTTGATCCAGCCGAGCCCAGTAGCGCGGTCGGTTGAATACTGGACATGAGATCAGAGGATAGTTGGTACGAATCTCCAGCTCGGCCAATTTCTTTCCAAGAATTGTTGATAACCAGTGCAACAGGATTCATTCCTCTCTCACCGCTGATCATTGTTTCGATGGTGGTATGTGGGAAAGCAGCCAGTGGCTTAGAGAGAATACTGTGAAAAGTAACGGTAAAAGAAACTCCAGGAAAGCATTGATATGAGCACTGACCGCCGTGATATAACTGAAATTGTGCTGAAGACGGCGTTGAACACCATACAAACGAACACACTGATCTTTGATCTCGCTAGTTAGAAAACTTTCAAGAAATTTGACAAGAAAAAGGAGTTTAAACTGGCATCAGTTGTGTCATCACTATTGACCACAAAAGTTCAATCTATATTAACCCTTAGGCTGTTAAGCCCGACTCACTGACCTTTAGCGGACAATGTAGATCAAAGATCAGACTGCACAGACCGTGCAGTCCTGATCTTTGATAGATACACTGTTCGATAAGGACATGTTGTCCCTGAAAAAAAGACAGTTGAAATTGCAAATTTTGGGTTTTTACTATCTGTTCAAAAAATAAATTTCGCTTATTAAGCAGGTTAAGGGTTAAACAGTGTAAGGTTTATGTGACCATTCCGTTTGTATCAGATAATAGCTTCTGTTTTGTCCGGTACAAAAAATATGATGACTTTATCAAACAGCTAATCGCTATGATTGATTTCAGATTTCAGCTACTTTTACACATGAGTGGAAATCGCCTTTCTTTACAAATTCAGCGCGGCACACGCGCACCGGCCTATCTGTAGCAATCAAAAACCGATTTCAGTAGCTTGTCAAAATTCAAATCGGGCAGAAACTCTCCAGTGCACCAAATCAAATCATTTAGACGCTCGCGACTTAGAAATCGTCTCGAGTGACTTCCTGGTTTCCTTTAGGCGCATAAATTGTTTTTCTTTGAAGCCTTAATCAAAGACATTCAGGCATTGTTTTGGAAAAGATTATCTTCAAAAAGCTAATCGTTTGATATCCTAATTTTGTTCTCATTTAATTACTTTTGTAGCGCTAAATGGTTCCTATCCGAAGAACTCCATGCAACGTAGCAACTTTCTTTGTTGTGAGGGAACCGACAACTTCGCAACTCATATTTCCGGTGTTCTGTTGCTTTGTGACCTTGCTTCCTCGTCCTTAATCAAAATATTGATGACTGCCGTAAGTGCTTTTTCGTGGACAGTGAAGATCAGGGTTAGCCTGTTCCAAACTTGCTGTCTAATATTGCTTGGGGTGACATAATTTAACCTTTTGACGGGAAGTAGATATTCTGTCAATTTTTATTTATTTATTTGTCTTCCTGTAGTTTAAGAAATCGAACTGCGCACAAAGCTTCGTGGGCAGGCCGTCTACTTTTAGATATAAAAGTTTCTTTATTCGATTTCTAACTAGGTTATTCTAGCTGGGGGGGAGGGGGGGGGGGGAAAGGGGAAAGAAGAAAGAAAGAAGTATTCCCTGTATAATAAGGACAGCACTTTGATTTGTAAATCTGTTTTAAGTTTCTTAACTCTTTACCAGACTTCTCCGAATAAAAACATTTGAGAACAACAAATTGAATGTGACTCGAATAATGGAATTAACCTGTGCAAGGGCTAAAATAATATGGGGAAAAACATTGTGGGAAAAGGAGAAAAATGATGGAAACAAGCACATTCCCTTTCGCACACAACGTTTTCATAAGCCTTCTCCTACGGTATCGTTGAAACTCGGGTTTCAAGATTTTTTGTTTATGTCACGTGTGTCTCCTATTGGCCATTTGCATATTAAGTAAGTCTAACAAAGCTTCAAAAATGTCAATACATGTAGTTCTTAGAGCATAAAATTCCGAAACAAAAAGTTGAAATACAAGAACAACTTGTGGAAAAACTTTCTTTTTTTTTTGTTAAGCAAATGAGGGGATAGCCGAAGAATTTGTACAAGATATTTAATTCGTTAATATTTCTTGAACCCTTTACAAGACGCCAAGACTTTACACTTGTTCAACTACATGTATTTGCAGACAACAAATTAATATGGCTCAACAGTTAGACTTTTTCTTTGAAAGGATATAAAACTTTGTGGGAAAAGGAGAAAATGCTGGTGACCAGCATTTTCTCCTTTTCCCACAAAGTTTTCAAAAGCCTCCTTCGGGGCCGTGAAAAACACATGATTGCTTAGTTAAGTGTTAAGATTTAATAAGGGGATAGTCCATATAATTGTACACGATACTTTATTCGATAATGTTTCTTTAAAATCAAATTTAAGATATGACACGCCGCCATTACGGCATCAAAAGAATCTGCATGGAATCCGACCCTCTCTGAGAATTAAAGCGACGAAACAAATTACGTAATATAGACAGCAGTTATCGTTTATTTCAGCTTGTTCTTCTTAACTGATTCAATAAAGAAACTCTTGACCAAACAACCCCGTGTTTTAAAGATCTTGTTGAAGAAAGCTTCTGAGAACATCGTGGGAAAAGGAGAAAATGCTAGTAACCAGCATTTTCTCCTTTTCCCTCAATGTTCAATACCCTTTCAAAGGTAAATTTAAATTACTAGAGCTGAATCGAAATTGTCGTCTGTAATTTGCTTACAGTTGACCCAGTGAAACCTTTTGTCGTTTGTTTAACTCTTACGTAAATATAAAACATATTCTGCATAATATTGAAGATCAAGAGACTCAAATATCTCAATTTTAGGGCCAAGTTTGAACACAGTATAGCGACAATAGAGAACAATGTTAATCTACGATACGACTTAAGTCAGAATACTTGTTTTCTGTGCCGTGTAATGTTGATCTAAGTCTTCGGCGAACGCACAGTCTCATCTTAAACCAGGGATCTTATATACAGGATCCTGTCTTAAACTAAGGTTGCTAAGAATTATGACCAGCATACAAGCACATGTAGACATGTCATACCGACTGGAATTTAGGTTCAGTGATTCAAAAGAGAAACATGAAAAGAAGTCTAAACAACATCTTTTTGGTAACTTCCAAAATGTTTCCAAAGTTCATTTTCTGAAAAAAACTAGAAAAAAATCTTATTCGTGCGATAACGTGTTGAAGAATAGCTTAGTGTACTTATTACTGTCCGAGTTGCTTCATATTGTCACAAAAAAAGATTTACTGTTTCCAAGAAGATAGTTGCTATGCAAAAGTATACAATTAAACAGATTTCTATTGGTTAAAGGAGTAGATAGCAGTGTAGAAGCTTGCGGAAGGGGGGGGGGGGGCTGATAATCTCTTAATGTTAAATACGAGGAAGAAATAGAAATTGAATATAAAAGGCGAAAATTACACATGGATTAATCATCGGCCTCACACCATAATCAAATTTGTCAACATTTAGTTTATAATATATCAGAAATAAATATAGTGACTGATACCTCCTGCTGATAAGCCCATCTTGAAGCAAATGATCTGCAAAAACGATCAACTTTACCTTTGATTGTTCATTCATCACCCCCTACACGATTCTGAACAAGCTATAAACTGTTGCCGACTGTCAGGGGAGATCTACTAAACACAGCGAACCGTGTCTTTCTGGCACGAGGGAGAGCAAACTTCAAAGATATTCGGTAAATGCTTGTTTCAGTATCGATATACAATCTAGTTATGGCATGACAAACTTTTTAGTGTCGAATTTCTGCAAGATAAACAATACACCCTTCGAATGTAACCTCCGCTGATTTTTAGCTCACCTGAGCACAACGTGCTCAAGAGGAGCTCTTAGGATCACGTTGTGTCCGTCGTGCGTCGTGCGGCGTCAACAATTCTTTAAACATCTTCTCCTCCTAAACCGATGGGCCAATTTGGACCAAACTTGGCTGGAATGTTCTTTGGGAGGTCCTCTTTAAAATATGTTCACAAAATTTGATTCCATCAAAAACTCTGGTTGCCATGGCAACCAAATGGAATTTTCTAAAAAATTCTTAAAAATTCTTCTTCTCTGAAACCGCTGGTCAGATTTTGAAATAATTTCACAGAAATGTTCCTTGGGTGACCCTTTTCAAAACTTGTTCGCGAAATTTTGATCTGTCGAAAAACATGGCGGGGGGGGGGGCTCTTTGCACTTTATGGACTTAGAAGAAATTCTTTAAAATTCTTCTTCTCTTAAACCACTCTTCAGATTTTGAAATTATTTCACAGAAATGTTCCTTGGGTGCCCATTTTGAAAAATTGTTCGCGAAATTTTGATCCGTCAAGAAACATGGCTGTGGTGGTGGGGGGTTATTTGCACTATACGGACATGAAGAAATTCTTAAAAATTCTTCTTCTATGAAACCACTGGTAAGATTTTGAAATAATTTCACAGAAATGATCCTTGGGTGCCCATTTTGAAAAATTGTTCGCGAAATTTTGATCCGTCAAGAAACAAGGCTGTGGTGGTGGGGGGCTATTTGCACTATACGGACATGAAGAAATTCTTAAAAATTCTTCTTCTCTGAAACCACTGGTCAGATTTTGAAATAATTTCACAGAAATGATCCTTATATTATGCCCCTTTTTTAGCTCGGCTGTTTTCGAAGAAAACATCGAGATATTGTCATAGCCCTGTTGTCGTCGTCTGCGTTGTTGTCATTGTCGTTGTGCAAAAACTTTGACATTTTGTTATATCTCGGCTTCCACTCAACACATGTACTTTAAACTTGGAATAATTGTTCACTAATAAAAGAGCAACCCATACAACAAGGGCAGATAACTCTAAAATCTTTTTGTCCAAATTATGCCCCTTTTTCGACTTAGAATTTTAACTTACTATCCAGCACCCAACAGCCAATCGTTGGCACCCGCATGCGGTGCTCATGTTCGACTAAATATTTTTAACCACTATCGAGCATGTGATCGTGTTCAAGAAATGGTCCTTGGGTGACATTTCCCAAAATTTATTTGCAGAATTCTGATTCGTCAAAAACATGGCTGTGGTGATGATTGTAGGTGGTGAGAGATTTTGAATAGATTTTTACAGGTGACATTTTCAAAATTGCTTGGCAAAATAATGATTTTGTTTCCAAAATTTCAATACTTCAAAAAAAAAATTGGCTATGGTCCTCTAAAAAATTCAGGTGAGCGATCCAGGGCCATCTTGGCCCTCTTATTTTATTTTCCGAAGGACAATGTAGATCAAGATCAAACTGCACAGAACGTGAAGTCTGATCTAAGATCATCACTGTTCGAATGTTTTTGTGAGATATTCAAGGCTTACAATCACAGCGTTGAAACTGCATAATTACTATTTCAGAAAATCGCAAACAACTCACTGTTTCACGAGGACTAGGCAGGCGCTCTGCAGTGCATGTCATGGGGCCTTCATAATGACCTACGCCGCCAGCGAGTATCCGACCCAGATTTGCTGATCACACAACACCGACGATCTAGCCACAAAGATACGGAAAACTCTGGTCAATATACTAGTATAATGTGGGTTAAAATGTAGCTATTGGTTTGCCATAACTAACAAAAAAACAAAAGCAAGCTGTTCCCTCATTTTTATTTGTCTCATACGCCATATTTTTTTGACCTCACAAATTGAAACCTTACATATATCTGCTTGACACTTATGTGAACAAGTAATGCATAATTCAAATTTCACTATAAACAAAATTATATTTAAGCAACAAACAGTAACGTAGATTAATAAAACGGACAAATTGATGATTTCTCTATGAGTTATGGGTATACAATGTTGAAACAGCTGTTGGCGACCTCACATGACCCCTATCAAAACCCGATTTGAACCCTTGGTCACCAATAAAACATCTTGATAACAGAGAAAACTTTAGGCAGCAGTTGGTTAACGTAAATCAATTGAATTCCTTCGACCTTTGTTTGAAAACCAACATTAGTGTAAAATCCTCTTTGCAATTTCTTAGATGTGCATGTTCTACAAGCACTGTTCTTATAATGGTGTAAACCGGAAACATATTTCTATGAACTGCAAAGCTTACGCGCCCAATTTTGTTGCCGTTTCACAGAGCGTAAAGTTCTGTCTCAAAATATTCGTTGATTCCTTACTCATAAAGTGACTGAAGTTGTCTTGGCGGCTGGTGTACATCAAGATCAGACCACACAGAACCTGCAGACGGATCTTATATCTACATTATTCGTTACATACAGACATTTTGGTAAAAATAGTATTACGATTGCATATTCTGTTCACTTTCTTTTTCTCCGGTCTGAAATTTATCATTTTGTTTACTAGTAATTAGCATGCAATGGTCAATGCATTGTGTCAGAGATATCTGGAAGTGTTTCAGTGCCTCTTGCAAGTTTAATGAACAGCTAGATATAAAGGGTTGGTAATAAATACGGCAAAGACATTTTACAAAAAACACTTCTTGTCATTTTCAGTGGTATTGTTTCTTTGTTTGGTGTTTAACATCGTTCTTAACAATTTTGTTTTTCAATCATATCACCGTGGCCAATGTAACTTTCCTGAAAAGTTTTTACCTGAGCACTTTGCACAACACCCTTACCAGACTACTGGTTGCTGGACAGCATATATATGTATCAGGATCAGACGGCACAGAACGTGCAGTATTATCTTGAATCAATACCCTCAGCTTGTTTAGTCAACTCACAGATAAAAACGTTCAGACTTTAGTGGATTGTACTTTTAGCCATCAAAAGAGATAGTTTACATGAGCCATGCTCTGTGAAAAGAGGGCTTAAAGGTGGCCCTTCAGATTTTGGGACGAAAATTTTACAAAATACAAAAAAAAAATCATCCTTATACTCCCAAAGCCTTTTAATTTTCATTCATAAAGCCCCAGTAATCGAAAACCATCCGACAACAAGAGAAATTAGAGATTTATTACGGCCTTTGTCGACACCGACGGGAAACACGGTCTATTTTTACATGAGCAACTTGCTCATTTACATACCGGAAATACACAGACGAAGCTTCAAACATAGAGTCCGAAGAAGACATTATGGAAAATAATTACATGTTTGTTATGTTATGGAATTTAAGCGTCATTAGTCACGTGCCAGTCACTTGACATTTCCAAAATGCTTTTTGGCGCGAAAGCTAAAAATACCTTAAGAGGCTACGTAGCCTTTTAAGGGAACACCATCAATTTTTTTTTGTAATTTTATGATTCTTAATTGTTGATGATTTTTTATTGTTTTTTCATATAAATTGCAGTGATATATATTTTTTTTTAATTTGGTGAGATGTGAAAAATCTAAATACCCACCTTTAATGCATTTGCGCAGGCTGACATGCGCCGGAACTTTTTGCTGTCTTTAATTTTTCGGCATGTCAAAGGATCGGTCTGCCTCATAATCCAGTTGATTATTAAGCAAACTGTATTTAATCGATGCATAGTTATGTGATGACTCGCTTGGTGTCACGGATCACGGAGATGTAATAAGCTCCCTTTTGCCAGGGCACGGCTCATATATTTGTCGCTGACAGAAGTAAGATGTCGCCTTGATATGACTGAATTACTGTTGCAACAAGCAAAACAAAAACATACTATTGCTTCTTTCAACAAAGTCTTCATAACCAATATAAACTAAGTGCAATGTCTGAAACGCATGATATCTGCAATAAGTACTAGTGCGATATTTCGTTTCCATAACTGAAAGCCGAGATAAAACGACAATCATTTGTTAGGTGCCAATTCCCTTGATAGTTCTATGCTTTATGACAACGATTCCAAAGCACTGTTTCATGTGATGTGAAGTTTATTGAGATGTCTCTCTGAAAACATTAAAATGGTTCTCTGTGACAGCATTTCTCACTTGGTGTCACGCAGCAAAATTACAAACCTAAAGAAAATGGCCATTTTCAAGTGACCACCACTACCGATACAGACGTGTAGAAAAATGGCATTCTGTATTCGAATAGGTATTGCTTTCCAGTCGTACCATTCCTATCACACGAAATCTGAGCGGCGCTCTTTGAAAGAAGGTTCAATGCATCTTAGTGACGCATTAGACCCAGTAAGTCGTTGCATTAAATACTAGTTGATTGTCAAACAACCGAATGAATCACTAGGTAGAATGGGTTTTTTTTTGCATGCAGAAAATTTATCAATGGCAAAATGGTATGGCTCGGGTAAGCCTGTGCGGACTGAGCAGGCTGATCTTGGTCGATATTTTTTGCACGTGCATTAAATCCACTTTTCACAGAGCAGAGCTCTTGTGTTTTAGACCCTTAAAATTAAGAGCTTTTAGCCTTAGGAAATCATTGTATGCAAAGGAGTAAATGTGTATTACAACCTGTTGACAAGAGATATTTTACTTTCAAAATGTGTGTCCATTGTGATAAATCTGTTTAGTTATATTACCTGTGCAGAAATGATCCTCGCAGACGATGTTTTAAGGACATAACTTGATGTTTGCTGTTTTAGACAACAGGAGTCTCAATGCATCTGCAAAAACTGTCGACCTGGTCAGCCTGCGCAGCCTACACAGGCTGACCATGGTAGAACTTTTTCCACTCAGTAAATTTCTGCATGTCAAAGGACCGTTTTGTCCGTTATAGTTGAGCCGATTTCTTTAAGACAAAATGGGTCCACTATATGCGAAGACCTTATCGGACAGTGTAGATCCAAGATCAGACTGCACGTTCTGTGCAGTCTGATCTTGATCTACACTGTCCGCTAAAGGTCAGTGAGTCGCGCTTAGCAGCTTAAGCGTTAGCCAACAACTCTGAGTGTTTTTCGGCGTAGCTGTATGATCTCACTTTTGACCTACTTTCAGTACTAGGAGGAAATGAATAGTAACACATTTTGTGATTGGTCAAATATAGGTAAACTACGCAAAAAAATAAAGGTCACAGTAGAAATTTACCGACATTGGATAAAAGTGTTCATGACAAGAAAATCACGTAATGATCACATTTACCTGTGTAAAGATGTACTTTTTGGCCATGCAGATGTTAAAC
Organism: Hippopus hippopus; assembly: GCA_946811185.2. NCBI lineage: Eukaryota > Metazoa > Mollusca > Bivalvia > Cardiida > Cardiidae > Hippopus > Hippopus hippopus. The sequence continues at coordinate 15,365,432 of OX328096.1, forward strand.
TCTAGCTAAACATCCATAATCTAAATCATATGGATAAACTAATAGCAATGAGTATTGGCGAGTTTTCGATTTTGGTTAGTGTACGAGATTTGGTACCCGTTTTTCCTCGTGTAAAACCGAATACGAATTGCGACGGCAGGTTAACGCTCTATTGTCTTACACGAAAACGGGTTGTGAAACAACTGATTTCGTTTCTTGTCACAATGAAAAAAGATGTTATGTCTTGAATTTGGTGATTTGATTCGAAAAGTGAATAACTATACCTACCTGGGGGAACAATCGATTTTATTGCGTTGTTAGCGAAGAAACTGGGTTTCTACTAAATTACTTTTAATAAAAGTAGGTGGGTGTGGTCAAGCATTGAGAGGGGTGATAAAACCCCGCCTTCTGATAACGACAAATAGTCGATGTTTGAAAGGTGCTTCATTTTTGTACAAAAACATGCAAATATACTCTGTTTTCTTTTTAAAGATTTCATCGTATGGTCTAAACAGACCTTTATTTAAACATGATTCATTAATAAAAAGCAGAACAAACGATATATTCCGAAACATGGCAGAATGTCGACTCTCATTTTACGTTAAACAAGAGAATTAATGTATGGCTCAATAACGCTCATTACGAGAGCTTCCTCATTCTTAAATTTTATTGAAAATTCTGCTTTCAACCATATGCAAAACAATTTAAAAGAGGCTACTTTCAGAACTGTTTTCATCATTCCTCTTCATATTATACTACAAACGAATTTAAATATTCATATCCCAGTGCCTCTTACGCCGTCTGTCTTTTTTAAAAGATATTTCTTGTTCCAATTGTAAGTTAAAAGGCTCGCCCTCTGATATCTTGTCTTGGAAATTGGCCTTTATTTGGTGTATGTGGACCCTGGACAAAGTCAGACAGAACTCTTGCACAATCGCAAGCCAATTTTTGACCCAAGATATCAAGTTGCTGTAGCGACATACCATTTAGAAATTCCGGTACTCTAATTTATTTTCAGAAAAGGGAATAAAACCCATGATTATAGAAATAGGAGCATAGTAAAAAGCATTTTCTCCTAGTGGCATTCAATTATCAATAACGTCAAGATGTACAAAGTTTCTAACCATTAAATTCATGATGTTTATACGTAAATATGCTAGATGACTTTCTACATCTCGTATTTATTTTACATCGTTCTTCGTTAAAATCCGCTTAACTGTCACGGTTCATACTTTCTGTTTATAACTGACAGATTATACTAAACTGGTACTCATCTTCTGTGTTCAAACGCATTTACATGTGAGTAAGACGATTACTTTCTTTAGAATAAATACTTTGTCTAAGAAGACAAAAGACTGGCCAGACAAATGCCACGTTTTCTGTGATCACAGTTTGTGTTTATTGTCCGGTGTTGACAAATGGATTACTTTGCAGTTCACTGCAGCCATGACATGTTCATCGATATAAGGTGTTAGAGGTTCAATAAAGATATGAAAGCCACGGTCATCTCTCACATTACGGCCCGTGTTTTTAATTTGTTTTTCTTCACGGAGGGTACGCAACGCTTCTGTTTCTCCCTCCCATCTCCGAACTCTGTATGCGACAAACTTTTGTATACGCATGCTTCCCCTGCCATATATTTACATGTATTTTTTATCAATGGTATTATGGAAACTTGATAAATCGGTCAATGTGAAAAATGGTATTTTTCTATGAATCGTAAAAGGGGTTGGGGTGGACTGGGTTTGATTAAATCAGTAGTTAAGTTGGTATAATTGAGGAAAGTGTTAATTGTTTCTTCATGGCATGAAGACGGGAGTTTTCTCGGAAAATGAGCTGATCTTATCTTGATTTTCATGACAAGGCCTGTTACGCGGGGGTTATCGTGCATGAATGCGACAAGGAAGAAAAATACAATAAAAAAGGATAAAAATCGAGTCTTTGTCGATTTTTCCGAGACGATGGCAACATCAACAGATTTCTGGCACTGGTGTCCTTTTTTGTTATCATTGTTTAAACGATTGTTATAGCTTGTTCATTTCCCTCGTTTTAAAGATCGTAGTCTGCTCCTTTAATGCTTCTTTGCCGATCGGAGTGTTGGAGAGCAGCAATTATAATTCAAATTACAAATTACGAAATATTTATTGCCTCTATCTTAATTTCAATTATTTCTTTTTCGTCAGCTTCATCAACTGTCTTTAAAAAATGATCTAATTTTTGACTCATCAAAATTTAAATCATATGCAGAAGAAAATTTAAACTTGTGTCCCAAGAAGATTTCTGTCTTTAAAATGGTAGAAAAACGTTTTGGGAAAAGGAGAAAATGCTGGTTACCAGCATTTTCTCCTCTACTCACAATGTTTTCAAAAGCCCTCTTTTTCATGGTAGTTAAAACTCGGTGTTGTTTGGTAAAGGATTAATGATTGATTGTTGATGATTGATTGATTGAGTGATTGATCGATCGATCGATTGATCGAATGACTGATTGATTGATTGATTGGAGTTTAACGCCGTTTTAACAGGTTAGGTCATATCATAGCGGTAAGTGCTTGTACGCATGTGTTTCTTGGCTTTCTCACACCAGTACTGACACAACTTTCTTTCCAAGTCACTGACTACTTTTATCACTTGCATCACTGATGAGAGGCGAAAAATTGCCGGTAAGAAAGTTTGCCTCAACCGGGTATCGAGCTCACAACCACCAGGTCACGAGTCGGATACGCTACCCTCTGAACCACCTGGCCGGAAAAAGAGTTAATGAAAATCAGACCAAAAACTTCGTTTGAAAGTAGGAAAAATGCAGAAATCAGTTCGGATTATTGGGCTTATTCGCATTATCAAATAAATCACACGAGACTTTAACTCTTAGGCTGCTAAGCGCGACTCACTGACCTTTTGCGGACAGTGTAGATCAAGATCAGATTGCACAGAACGTGCAGTCTGATCATGGATCTACACTGTCCGATGAGGAGATATTATTCCCAAAAACATAACTTTGAAATAGCAATATTTGGGTTTTTACTATGGAATTAAAAATGTCATTTTAGTTATTAAGCAGGATAAATAGAGTTTATTTCATCAGCTTGTGGTTAATATGGGGAAATATTTGCCGAAAAAGGGAAAGGTATGCGAAAATAACGAGTGCCGTAAGACACGAGTTATTTTCGCGGACCTTTCCCTTTTGAGGCAAATATTTCCCCATATTAACCACAAGCTGATGAAATAAATTATATATTATATTTCCTCTGATTATTTTGTCAACGAATGCTACTTTTAAAACTTAAAAACTTAAAAAACTTAAAAAAGTAGTTCCAGATTTTCGGCAGGAGGAAAATATTCACTGTGACTGGGAAATAATTCCCCCCCGCTTAAATTACGACATTTCTTTACCCATAACATTTCTAAAAATAGACACATGAAATATAATATAAATTAATATTCGTTTCAGAATTAGATACAGCTCTAACTAGACGGCAAAACTTTTAACTATGCCATATTATAGATAGCCTCTGCAGACAGCAGATGAAAATGCGGCTTGACGGATGGGATATGTTCTCAAATATGTAAAATTATTGTGGTATCTGTCGTCATGAGGTAGGGCGTCCGCATTCGGCGCGAGATTTCCAGGAATCAGAATCGAGAGAGACAAGTATAAATGACAAGAATCTGTTTTTCAATCTCAATGTAAAATAGATATGTTTAAAGTAAAATTTATTGTGGGAAAAAGAGGTGTGCATTGACTGCAGTCTGACCAACAATCCCTCAACAAACAACCCCGTGTTTTAACGACCCAAAGCAAGAAGACTTTTAGTTTTGACCAAAAAAAAATTGTGGGAAAATGAGAAAATGATGGTAACCAGAATTTTCTCCGTTTCCCACTATGTTTCTGCTCTTTCAGAGACAAATCCCATTCTTCGAGTCACATTTAATTTACTGTCTGCAAAAGCTTTCAATTTAGAAAAGACTAGCATTTTTTTGGCCTTGGTCCGTATTCACTAAGCATTCTTAAGAACATTCTATGTCTTTTACCTGATATTTTCTAAATTTGGAAGTAACAGAGCTTCTGATTGGCTAAACCATTCGGTTTAGCCAATCAGAAGTTCTGTTACTTTTTAAATCTATAATAAGACGAAGAATGAAACTAAGAATGGTTAATGAATCCGAGCCATGGTGAATGATAAAGTTAAAATGTCATAATTATTTTCAGTTATCGAATGTATGTTTCAGTTACGTGGCGTCTAAAGGGAAAAACTGGTCTTTCCGTTACATGAGCAGATGAGGTTTAGTGTTCTCGGGAAAGCATTGTCGTGAAGTTATCCTTTCTTATTGGTCCAAGGGGACTACATAGTGATGTTTGTCTCAAATTGTTTAATTTTCGATTTAGACATGTCGTTTCTTGGGGATATGGGACACGATGGTTGTATCAAATCGATTTGTTAACGACTGTTTTTCCGACTACACGAGAAATCTCCTTTTGGTAGACTTGATTGCTGTACTTTACTTTCATCAGTCCAAGTGTGATACTATCGTCGAAACCAGGAATCTCACTGGTAACGCCCAGAGCGTACAATCCGGGAGGAGCGAGTTCAATTCCCGGCCCGGCCAATCAGTATCTCTTAAGTCGAAGAATGCAGAGTTAATTTGCTATTTAATTACTGATGCATGTGTGCAGTACATGCATTTAGTGGTATACAAAAAGCATATTAACAAGTGTTTGAAAGGTCATTAAAGATTATGAAAAGCCATTACAGAAGGGTTCCATCCCACAACTGAACAATGTCCCGACTTTGTCGATATGTCATGATCGGGAAGCAACCATCGGACAGAGTGACACGTGCGGTATACTTCATGTGATCCTCGGTAGATGCAATAGCCGCCGTCAATATGAAAGAAATACTGTTTAAAACGACCTTATACACCAATCAATACAAATATAACCCGGAAACGGCATTTCAAAATGACGTATAATATTTATAATCACGTGAGCAGTCTCGCGTGAATCGCCGTTAAGCGTTTAAATTTCAGCTATTTTTATTAGTCCCAATGGTTGATAAAATACGACACCCCGCTCGAATAACCGTTTGGTCGAAATTCTTTCCATTCTTTTAACTCCATACCAGGCGACAAAAAACATCTATAATGACAGCATTTGTAGAATACAGATTAACTGTGGCTCAAACGATAAAAAATGTTTTTAATTGAGTACAAAACATTGTGGGAAAAGGAGAAAATGCTGGTTACCAACATTTTCTCCTTTTCCCACAATATTTTCAAAAAAGTTTCTTTAAGATACGGGATTGGTTGGTAAAGGTTTAACTCATTACCTACTGAAGTAAACTTTCTAGCGGATCGGCGAGTTTTGAAGCACCTTTATGAAATAGCAATAATCAAAACGAGTATGGTTTGATAAATGATTAAACGTGAAATCGCATTGGCAAAACGAAGAAACTACTACGTAAGGATAGGAAACCCTAATGGGATTCGTGTAACATCGCCATTCATCGCCAAAATCGTACGCATTCGGCTAAGACTCGGGTAGTCCGTAATCGATGCGGGGAACCAGCGTGTATCGGCCGATCGATTACGGATTACCCGAGTCTTAGCCGAATCCGTACGTTTTTTCGGCGATGAAAGGCGATGTTACAAGAATCCCATTAGGGTGCCCTATCCTTAAAAGCGATTTCTCTCTTTGTCGTAACGTTTTTAGAAGTAATCTTCGCCAAGACGTGAAACAGTTCTTTGCAGGGGGTAATGGGGATATCATTTTTCCATGTCGAGGTAAATAGTTTGATTTTTAAACGAAAAAAAAAAGAGTACTCTTCCGAAAGAAGGGTTAGTAAGCGAGCGAGCCATTGAGTCCCTTATTAAATTAAATTATATAATAAAATAAAAAATAAACTAAATTCAATCCCCTTTCTTTTAAAAACACATTGCTAAATTCTATATCAATAGTCAGTCATAACTATCACAATCTATCAAAAGGTATAAATATATTCAGCCTGTTTCTATTTGTCACTTGATTAATCTTACCGGCAACGAATACGATAGTCAAAGATACATCTATTCTCGTTTTCAGCCAGTTTTTAACATAATTCATCCTTGTTTTATGAAACTATAACAATTCTTGTATCTTTATGCCAAATGTTGTCCCTGACGTCTGCAAGGAAGCACAGATTAAGATGGATAGAAAATGCATTTCATGTTCTGGATGCCTTCAAAGCAATCATTGTTGTTGTTTCCGGTTTTAGATGAGGACAAATCCCTTGTCTTTTTCTATTCCTTAGACCATATATATTGGTAATATTTTTATGTTTACACAGCTGAGGCATTCTACACACTTTCAGGTTTTAACCCTTACTCTGCTAAGCGCGACTCTATGACCATTTGCGGACTATGTAGATCAAGATCAGACTGCACAGAACGTGCAGTCTGATCTTGGATCTGCACTGTCCGATATGGAGCTATCTTTCCCCAAACCAATACCCTTGAAATAGCAAAATTTGGCTGTTTACTATTGGCTTGAAAGTTTCATTTTACTTATTTAGCAGGATAGCCGAGCCCCGGTAGCTCAGTCGGTAGTGTGCAGGACTTGAGAACAGGGGGTTGTGGGTCCGATCCCTGGCTCGGCCAATTTCTTTCCGAGGATTGATGATAGTCATTGCGACAGGATTCATTCCAATGATTATGTGGGAAAACAGCCAGTGGCTTGGAAAGAACCTTATGTGGAGTACTGGTAAAAGAGACTCCGGGAAAGCATGGATAGGTGCACTGGCCGCCGTGATATAACTGAAATAATGTTGAAAACGGCGTTAAACACCATACAATCAATCAATCAATCAATCTTAATTAGCAGGAGAAGAGTTAACAGAGTTTTTTTGTCCAAACTGTAACGATACATCTTTAAATATTAAAACTGACCACGTAAATGTGTACTGATATTGTCAGTCACTATCAACTCTTAACGCCTTTCACAAGTATAGTGCCTTTGCAGTCATTGTATATCAAGATAAGACTGCACAAAACGTGCAGCCTGATCTTTGCCCTGCCTAGTCCGCTTGGTCGAGACATTCTGGACGGGAGAAAATTTTAAATTGCAATTATTTGAGTCTAATTTCTAGACTAAAAGTGTCTGTTAGATTTATTCGACGCTTTAGGTCTAAAAGTGTTGAAAAGGGGGCTTAATGCATTTGCGAACAGTATCGACCCATGTCAGCCTGCGCAGTCCGCGCAGGCTGACATGGGCCGAAACTTTTCGCTATCTTCAAATTTTCTGCATGTCAAAGGATAATTCTACCTCATGATGCAATCGGTTGTTAGACAAAGTGGATTTTATGGATCTCTAATTATGAGATGTCTCGCTTGGTACAATGCACTGCGGAGATGCATTAAGCGCCCTTTTGTCAGGGTATGGGTCATATCTTTTAAAGCAACTGATTGACCTATTGACCAATATGTCCATTGTGTAATAGTGAAAGATATATGAAACAACCATCCTAATTTTTGAGCAGTAACACAATCTAACTTCTTTGCATAGATCCTGACAGAGATTCTCACATATTTTTTAAGTAACTTTCTCATTTTAAAGAAATCTAAATACATACTCAACAAAAAAAAGTTAAGGAAATCTCAGAAAACCATAGATCAAAAGACTACCAAAACAAAAAAATAATTCAATTTTAATTAATTTTGTTAGATATATTTCATCGCTTGAAAAAAATATTTCCTTTAGCCTGATAGCACTAATATTTTTGTTGTGGCACTGTGTCAAGTAACCCAGGGGTCAGTCAGTTTTCGCAAAATAAGTGTCTACAGAGTATTTCCTGTTTTTGTGCAAAACACAGTCATGAATATACGCTATGACTTTTTATACCTTAAAATTCAATTCCTTTGAATGTCACATGAACTTTACGTAACTCCCTTCTCATGATAGCCTCAAATGTCATGTATGGAGGATAAGAATGTTCAAAACATCCCTGCAGTAACGAGTGTGTCCCCCTTCAGTGGCAAATAAGGACTTGCACTGGCGTCGCATACGCGAATTGGAGCCGAGGAACCAGTCTCTATTCCTCCTGTAATGCTACAGCAAGAGCCTGGAGGTGGTACCAGTATTCTGCGTCGTACCCTCAGTCCCAGAATATCCCAAATATGTTAAATGGGAGACATGTCTGGTGAGCGCGCTGGCTAGTCAATGAGCACAACATTGTTCTGACGAAAGAATCTTGGACGATTCTGGACCATAGCAATGGAGACGTTAAGCCGATTTTAAAACTGAAACGTCGACTCAGTCTGGAAAGTATTGCTCAAATTATCTGAGATAATTAAATAGCCTGGGGGCCAGTTTTAAAAAGGCTTTTTTTTTGTGATACTCTACAGTGACACTCTTTACTCAAACCAATCAATATTGCTATTTTGCGAAAAATGACTTGAAGACCAGTCAACTTTGACAGTGATTATTTAAGCCGCTTTTGGTGCTATAAACTCAATTAAAGCATCCTTTTGAAGAGAAATGTATGCTAAATGATACTGTGAAATTCAAAATTCTCAGAATATTATAGATCTTTTGTAATAGCCCCTCAAACACAATTTCCTTAACTTTTTTGTTGAGTATATATGTCAAATTAACGCCTTTTGGAGTAAGAATTTTACATTTTACAAATCATTGACGCAGAGCTTTCCATTTCGAAACATTCTATTTTTCCTAGTAAATGACTTAGTAAGCCCCCCTTCTTATGAAAATGAGATCTATTCATGAATGCATGTACATTATATAATTATGAGCCATGCTCTGGCAAAAGGGGCCTTCACGCATCACCGTGAGGCATTGTACCAAGAAAGTTATCACATAATAATGGATCCATAATATCCACTTTTCTTAACAACCGACTTTATCATATGGTAGACTAGTTATTGGACATATAAAAAATTGACAAACAGCGGAAAGTATCGGACTGCGCAGGCTGACCTGGGTCGATACTTTTCGCAGATACATTAAGTCCCCTTTTCACAAAGCATGACTAAATTATCATATTATGTTTCTGTATTTATTCTATGACATTTTAGCCGCTTGCTATAATCGGTATGTCGCGTCATTATTGAACTCAATACATGTATACAGTAAATCTGTGTAAAAATGTTTCACTATTTTCAGTCATTTCACGAAATTCCTGGAAAAATCAGACATTTCGCGAAATCTCTAAGTGAACCAGTCATTTCACGAATTTCCTGATTCTTTCAGGAATTTCATGAAATTCCTAGTTTCACAGATTTACTGTAACATATACATGTACATGTATTTCATTATGGCATTGTCAAGTCTATTACATGTATTTTATACATGTAACGGGATGTTCGAAAAGTGTCCGGAAAGTGTCAGGGCTTTTTTTTTGTAATACTAGTACAGTCTTTCGTATCAAATTGCGACCAAAAAATACTTTAATCTGTTTTATATACAATACAAAGGAAGAACTTTGGATGGCGTGAGTACATCCCTGCGAATTCTATACGCGCCGTCTGTAAACGCTGATGGGGAACGTAACCGCTCTCACACAAGAACTTCAGTGCCTGCAGAATTTTTCTTGCATTTTTCTTTTTCAAAATATCACCTTTTACACAATACAAACACCTCCCATCTGTAGACCAAGTCGTTACAACACTTTACCACACAATCCCGGGTTTTAACGACCCTGAGCAGGAAGGCTTTTCAAACAAAGTGTTGGAAAAGGAGAAAATGATGGCAACCAGCATTTTCTCCTTGTTTTCTACCCGATCAAAAACAATTTCTATTATTTGAACCAAGTTTGCCTTGCAGACTGAAATTGCTTTCAATTTGAACAAGTCTACATTTTCGTAGTTTAGTAAAGATATTATGGATGAAATCATCCATTGCAATTTTGCAGGTCGATTGTCTGACAGCAACGAGCAAATCAAGACTGTTGCGCGCCTTTTATGACCGTTTTGAACAAATTTGAGTACAAATGTCAGACTACGCCACTAGTATCAGACGGAGTGCAGTCTGCAAATCCGTGCAGTCTGATCTTAGACAAGTACCTGAGGTTGCCTCCTGCATCCTTAGCGTTAGTTTGTGAAATATGAATGAACGTCAGTTTGTATATTTAGTATTGTCATGAACCAAGGTATTTCTGGAAAGTGTTTGAACATCGATGTTTGTATTTTTGGAGCATGTCTATCACTCGTAGTTCTGGTGGGCTTCGAATCCAGGTATACCGGGTTTGAGACCAGAGCCTAGCAACCCTACCATGTTTCATTGTAAAATCGTTGGAGATTAGGTCTTGCTTTCACTCTGTTAGGAGTATTCTATGAATTTAATTTTTTACAAGTTCGTCATTTTAAGATTTTAGCAAACCCCTGCAAGGATAGTACTGGTCGATGTCTATTATTTATAACGTCTATTATAGGGTTAATTCACGTTTTTGAGGTCGTTAACATTCGCAGAGGCCTGAAAAATGGTTTAACGCCCGAGTGCGAAGCACGAGGGTGTTAAAGTATTTTGAGGGCCTCTGCGAATGTTAACGACCGAAAAAAACGTGAATTAATGCTATTATTGCATAAAGGAAAAGTCTTTTAGCAATAATTTACAACAATACCAAAAATATTTCCATAGAAATGCAAATAAGCAAACTTCAAATGTACTGGACATAAATGGGTAAAAACTGGAAGTCGGCGAAAAAGTTTTTGTTACGAACAGTGAAGGGCCGTTAGTCCTACATGTCAATTTTGATTCTCTCGGTGCAAATTCACTTCGAATGATTTTTAATACAAAGTGGACTTTTGTGGGATAACCTTGCACAGGTCTGGATCGATTTTAACTAGGATAAATGAGTGGATATGAATTTCTGTAACCGAAAGACGTCCAAGGGATAGATCTATATCAAGCGAAAGAATTGCCGATCACGCTAAAAAGTGGGTGGGATGTGGCTGGTGTAGAGTGCATTTCACGAGTGATTTTTTGTTCAGCTCTCGATTCGACTGAGATTCTGTGCAAAATTTTGTTTGTGGTGTACTAATATCATCAAAGACAAGGCATAAAGAGGATCTAATATGGTACAAGTTCCTACAGTTTGTTGGTCGGAGTCTAGGGGAGTTCTGACAAGGACAAACGTTGTTTACAAGGTAGGCCCGGATCGAGGATATTGATAGTACAAAGCCGGGCGTTAAAGGCGCGTGAATTTACTGATTAATACACGTTTTCTCCCGTTAAAGCCCGGTTTTTACTCTTTAATACATGCTTATAACGGCCTGGAAAGGCACATTTTATGCAATAATATTTATAAATGCCCCGTACGTAAGCGCAGAAAGGTATCCTGCATAATTTCTTGTTTAAAGTTTATGGCTTTCGAAACTTCCACAAAATTTATTACAAATAATCTGTGGCTATAAAAAAGATCTAAACATACTGTATAATTGAAAGCATCATTCAAATTGTACATAACTGTCGGAATGTTTCTTGTCAGAAAGACAACTTAAAAACAAATTATATGAATGAATTTACCGATCTTAACTTCTTTGCTCCCAAATAAGTAACGCACGTTTACACGATAAACGAATTGACACACCGTATCCCTGCGTACAGACATTTGGTATACTCTGAAATCCGTTAGCTCATCGTACTAAAACCGTGGCCACATCTTACGTAGTTGACAGTGGTGGGGAATGACCGTAGTTGAACGTATTAAAGGTAATTGGTCGTAGAAGTAAAGAACGTAGTTTGAACTTATGATTTGCCCAAGAAAAAAGAAAAATTCTGGTTACCAGCATTTTTTTTCCCCACAATTATTTCAAAAGTCCTTTTCCTTGCGGTAGTTAAAACTCGGGATTTTTTTAGGGTTAAAGCTAATATTTCGGAATAAAGTAGTGGACTATACCTTCAGTGCAGCCTGATCTTCGGCTACGAACTCCGCCAAAGCTATATTGTTTTCATATCTCATGTGAAAAATCTGTCGTCCTGCTCAGGTATCACTATGTAAATGAGTCATGCTCTGTGGAACGGGGACTGAATGCATCTGTACAAGATACTGATTCAGGACAGCCTGCACAATTCGCGGGTCGATACCTTTTTGTTTTTGGCCAATTTTCTGCATGTCAAGAGACCATCCTACCTCCTACCTCCAGATCCGGTTGGTCATTAGACAAAATGGATTTTATGGATCCGTAATTGTGTGATGACTGGCTGGGTATAACGCATCAGGGAGATGCATTAAACAATCCCCACCCCCGATCTTTTGCCAGAGCTTGGCTCAAATGTACTCGAGCCAAGCTCTGGCAAAAGGGGGCTTAATGCATCTCCGTTATGAATCATACCAAGCAAGTCATTACATAATTACGGATCCATAAGATCAGTTATGGCTAACAACCGACTGAATCATAAGGTAGATTGGTCCTTGGACATGCAGAAAATTGGAAGATAGCGAAAAGTTTCGGCCCATGTCAGCCTGCGCGGACTGCGCAGGCTGACATGGGTCGATACTTTTCGCATATGCATTAAACCCTCTTTTCACACAGCATGGCTCATTTATCTTGTGGGTTTTTTTTTGCATAAACATTTAATAGCCCAAAACCTATCATATAGCTGAAAATAACGCTAGAGTGTTTCCGGGGAAAAACTAGTATTTTCCAAGAAGATTACCATATTTAGGCATGATGGCCGACGAAAGCCTTTAATCCCTTCTCAAAATAACAAAGTTCTAAAGGCATTTTGCAGTCCAGATTTTATTATTTAGGGAAGTTTAAAAGAAAAATGAGAAATAAAATGTCACAGATGTTTTTGTCAGAAAATATTTCAAGGTAGAAAATCATGAAGAAGTCAATTTTATAAAGTGCGAGGAACACTTTTTCACAAAATTAAATTTTCAGTCTATTTCTATGGTGAGAATAGTGTGTAATGCAGGCTGAAATTTTGAAAGCTGTGAATATGAATCGAGGATCTGTCAGTTTTTGAAACAATTTCTTTAAATCATCATTCACTAGGGACGCATTCATCTTCTTTCGTATTTTACCCAAAATTTTCATGGAGAAATGTCGGGAAATATTTTCGCACCATCCCAAAGAGCTGCATTGCGTCATCGATAAAGCCAGCCTATACGCTCCGTGACGCAAAGTTTATGTAGCTCTTAAGGATAGGGCACCCTAATGAGATTCTTGTAACATCGCCTTTCATCACCAAAATCGCACGGATTCGGCTAAGACTCGGGTTATCCGTAATCAATGCGGGGAAGCAGCGTCTAATGGCCGATCGATTAATGATTAGCCGAGTCTTAGCCGAATCCGTAGGTCTTTTTGGCGATGAAAGGCGATGTTACACGAATCCCATTAGGGTGCCCTATCCTTAAAGGCGCTGCCAATTTAATCGTTTAACACACAATCCCGAGTTTTAATGATATTTAGGAAGAAGGATTTTGAAAACACTGAAGGAAAAGGAGAAAATGCTGGTAATCAGCATTTTCTCCTTTCCCTTCAATGTTTTCTACTCTTGGAAGAGCAATTCTCACAATTTGAGCCAAATTTGATTTGTCGTCTGCAATTGCTGTGGATCAGTAATAGTCAAAATTTATCGTTTGGTACAGAGTTACATTAATTTGGCTTTTCTCGACGTCTGAAAGTGTATATACTTCCACTGCAACGGAGGCATAGTTTGGTCATAAACTATCACCAGGTATCGGACATTGTAGATCCAAGACCAAACTGCACGTTCCGCAGAAACCATTTTATTCTCCATTGGCAGTGAAATAAAGTTATGGTGCATAATCAGAAGTCATTGGGCCAGGAGCCCTGATGTGTCTTGCCCAAGGACATTTCCACGAAAAGCCCAGCGCTTCCAGCATGTTTTTCATGCCATTTTGAAAGGTCATTTTTGTTCGCCAACGTCTCACATGATAGATATGTATTTTAATAAACTGTATAACCCTTGTCTATACAGGTACCTGTTTTAACAACCCAAAGGAAGAAGGCTACTGAAAACATAGTGGGAAATGGAGAAAATGCTGCAAAACCAGCATTTTCTTCTTTTCCCACTATGTTGCTACCCTTTCCAAACAAACTCCCGTCGTTTTAATTAAATTCGATTTGTCGTCTGTGAACAAGTGCTTTCAATATTGACCAGCCTAAATTTTTGACGTCTGCTATAGAATTTAAACGCCTTTTCCAGACAATTCCAAATTTTAACAACCCTGAAAGAGGAGGCTTTTGAAAACATAGTGGGAAAATGAGAAAATGCTGGTTACCAGCATTTTCTCCTTTTCCCACAATGTTTTTTGCCCTGTGGAAGAGACGAATCGTCATTTTAGCAACATTTAATTTGTCGTCTGCAAATGCTTTGAATTTGGTCCAGACTAAAATTTTGTCGCCTGTTTTAGAATTAAGAAGAAATCTCTGTGCACTTTGACTCGGCTCGAGGCAAACTACGTGCATCTTCAGAAGCCGAAAAGGTCATATTTCTTCCAAACCTAGCGTTTCAAAGTAACTCGTTCTGTTTTAAAAAAAAAATGCAATTTCTGGTGTCTGACCAATTCATAGCTTGTGTTTATGGTGTTTAACACCGTTTTCAGCATGCTTTTTCAGTTATATCGCGGCGTTACCAGCGCACCAATCCATACTTTCCTCGGGCTTCTTTTACCAGTCCTCTGCTCATTCCAAAGCCACTGGCTGCTTTCCCAAATAGCCATCGATCAATGATCATTGGTGAGAGAGAAATGATTTCTGTTGCAATGACTATCATAAGTTTTCGGGAAGAAATTGGCTGAGCTTGGATCCGATAATCTCTGACCAATGGAAGGGGGAATCAATATGATACAGAGGAATGGGGTTTTGGAAGAGGCAATCGAGATAACAACGTGACAAATGAGTAAATCTAGAACTTTGGGGGATCTCTCCATGTGTCGAAATATTCGATGCTTTCAGAATTAATTGTCTACAAAACCCGAAACATGCTAGATCCCATTGTCATGTGACACGGTTCGCTTTATGACCATAACTGGCCTGCAACACACGAAAGGGGGCATTCGGACATTTGCGTAAAGTGTCGTGTCAGATCAGCTTGCGTAGTCCGCGCAGGCTAATCCGATACGACACTTTCCGTTTTTATGTGCGCAAGTCTACTGTAGCACAAACTCTAATGTAGTAATAAAGTGCCGTCTCGGATCAGCCAGCGCAGACTACGCAGGCTGATCCAAGACGACACTTTACGCAATTGTCCGAATGCCCCTTTTCGCGTGTTGCAAGCCATATAATCTTCTGTAGTAATGTTGTTCTGCTGAAAATTGCATTCAATTCTTTTTTCAATAAATGCAAGACGTGGTAACGTATTTTAAAATCCTAGGTACTTTAAAATGATGTTTGTCAAATTATTCTTGGGGAAAACATTGTCACACATTTGTGCATCGTAGAGTAATTTTCCAGTATGTATGACAAAAACGTGTTCGAGAATATTTCATCGCCTAGTTGCTAGACAGACTTCTTCCTTTTCTGGTTAAAGAAGCATATTTTTTTTTTTTTAAAGTAAAAGCAAAAGTCTTATCTGTGTTACGGAAAACATCGTGGAAAAGTAATCCTATCAATGTTTATTTAAATTGTATTTGGATGACTCGGTTGAGTCGAATGAAGATGACACAATATAAGTGTTGAGTTTTGTACCGTTTCCAATAGTGTCTCAGTCATAGTTATGATGGCCTGTGTGACTTTGCATGTATCCCTGGTATTTATTCACTAGTATTGCGCACAACATTACTTTCAAGCCACTGTCCTTCCAATCTTTTTTCAGTTTATCTCCTATAGTATCAAGATTCTTCTTACCCCCTATTTTGTAGTAGTCATTAATCTGCGAAATCAGCACTTTAGTATGAAAAGATGACAAATATACATTATTTTAGTCTTTCAATGTTGTATTTACTAGTATCGTCGTTAATATGCTATTCTAACATGACACGCGAATTCGGCTCTATAAACACAGTGCAAGGAAAGCGTGGTAAAATCTGCGACATTCCACATGCAGAGTGACGTCATTCTGTATAAAGTAAGTTAGGGAGTTATTCAATAGAACATAGTCTTCATCCGCGTTTTTACTCTAAGGATGAACTTGTTTTCCTTTCATAAAGAACTGGTCATGTTAGAATCGAAATAATCTTCTTTCTATCGTGGTTTATCGTTCAATAAACCACGTTGTGAGTTATGAGGCGCAATAAATAAACCACTCGGGCTATCGCCCTCGTGGATTATTTATTGTGCCTCATAACTCACAACGTGGTTTATTGAACGATAAACCACGATAGAAAGAAGATTATTTCTTAAATATATGTAGTTAACAGAAGCGTTTTTTTTTTTTTTCAAAGAGATACATTTTAGTCTTTACAAACCCTTGTTTAACGAACCTGAAGGAGAAAACCTTAGATGAAAACATTATAGAAAAGAGAGAAAGTTCTGGTGGCCAGCATTTTCTCCAATTACCACAAAGTTTTGCTAAGTTTTTACAGACAAGTCCAAATATTGGCGCCACATTTTATGTGTCTTATGCAAATGCTTTCAAATTGGACAAGTCTAAAATTTCTTCTTCGTGGAAAGGTTAAAGCTTTCAACGAAAAACTACCATGAGCCACACACTGGCATGTTGGCCACGTAAATCACTGGTCTGGGATACTTCGCAATCATTTGTCTGCGACGAGTGGCACATTTTCACATTTTTGTCTTCGAGAGAAAAATTAAAGTACCGAATTAACGTCTGCCAACATTGAGAAATATCATAAACTGTACGTCATAAATATTTATTTTGGTCGCAGACGACTAAAAAATTTGCGTTAACATCCTTCAACATTGTCGTGCCGAGTCTGGATGCGATGAGAAGCGGCGCCTTTAGCCGGTGTTCGGAAAATGAAAACCATTTTTTACGACCACGCTTCAGTATTTAATTCAATATACAAGTTCTGCTTGTAAAATGTCAAGCACCCTTTTGTAAACATCCATAAATTATAGAATTCCTTTCTTTTGGGGAAAAAACGGGGTAATGCTAAAGTGCCCTATAATATAAGTTTTTGCAGCTATAATCTTTTTCTTATAAAACATCTTGTTTTGCCATTAAAAAATTTAATATATATAAACCACTCTAATAAAGTGGGGAGAGGACCGTCAAAGATGCATTGAGAAACTATCTACAGGGCACTCAAAATGTGCTCGCTTAAGACAGGTACTTGCTTAATAAAGGAGCGTTTCAACATAGTTGTCTTAATGGAGAGGTCATCAGACCTCTCCAACAGTGGTGAGTTTAAAAGCAGACTGCCACAGAATTTGCTGTCTAAATCCATTTTTCTTCCGAAATTGTTCTGATACACAGTCTGTTTCGTCATGGTTTTGCAAATAAAGCGAAATCAAAAAACCGAAACAGGAAATAGACGTGGTTTATTTTTATATGACAAATTTCAGAACAGATTTGTTATATTAATTTGCCATGGCTGCAAATGACCTCTCAAATAATTGTAATTTTTCATTAAGCAAATAAATCTAAGCAGAAGAAAAAATAAGAAGAATTTCGTTAAAAAAGAGAAAGAAGACTGCTGGACAAGATCATGCGACTTGAAAACGCGGCAAGAAGGTCAAATGACCGTCATGTAAAGCATATGAGGTCTCTACGCGGCGGCTTTTTTACTTGTTTGTTTACATGTACCAACATATATTGAAATTAAAAGCCAATAAACTATTTGAAAACATTGATGCTGACCTCTCCTGGCTTCTTTTGTAAAGAAGCCAACTTGTCTTTAAAATCAGGTTGCTTGCTTACTAGAGGTGGGGCACTGAGAAAGGCCGAAGTGTAATCATTTTATTGTATTCTAACCCTTAACGTACTAAATAAATTAAACGAAATTTTCCAGTCGATATCAATTATCAGAATTTTGTCATTTCAAAGTTATTTGTTGGAGGAAAAAATCACCTTATCGGACAGTGTAGATCCAAGATCAGAATGCACACTCTGTGTAGTCTGATTTTAACCTTTACCGCACAATCCCGACTTTTAACGACCCTGAGGCTAACGCCTTTTGAAAACATTGTGGGAAAAGGAGAAAATGTTTGTTACCAGCATTTTCTCCTTTTCCATCAATGTTTTCTACCCTTTGAATGACATATTTCATGTTTTAAGCAACATTTAATATTTCGTCTACAAATGTTTTGAATTTTGACAAGGCTAAAATTTTGTCGTCTGGTAAGGAGTTAATCTACACTGTCTGCAAAACATCCTCGAGTCGTGCTTAGCAACCGAAGGCTTAATTAGTGATACAAACTCATTCATTGGAATAAGTAAAACGAGAAATAAAATGGGTTTCTGTTTATATATCCTTGCAACCAACTTTCGTCGCATAGTGTCAGGCTTTTCGACGTCCGCAAAATAAAATTGAGCAGAAATCTGGCAAAAGAGGGTTTCACGCATCTCCATTAGGCATTATACTAAGCAGTCATCTCAAAATTATGGATTAAAAAAAAGGTTATGTTGTCTAACAACCGATTGAATCATGAGGTAGTATGGTCAGGCTGAAAATTGACTATTAGAACAAAGTTTCGACCCATGTCAGCCTGTGCAGACTGTGCAGGCAGACGTGGGCCGATACTTTTTGCAGATGTATTAAATCCCCTTTTCTCAGAGAACAACTCATTAATAACGGTCCTCAGCGGTGGGATAATGCAACTAATAAACCAGCGGACAAAAATGGTCCTAGAAAAATTAAATATGTGTTCCATTATTTTTGCGACTCAAGTAATTATGTTGATACCACGTCAGACCCCTTTTAACTATTATACTGCGAAATAAATGAAATGTAACTTTCAAGCCGATGATAAAAACCAAAATAATGTTATTTCAAATTTATATTTTGTGGGGAACACATCTCCTTATCGGACAGTGTAGATCCAAGATAAGACTGCACGTTCTGTGCAGTCTGATCTTGATCTACACTGTCCGCCAAAGGTCAGTGAGTTGCGCTTAGCAACCTTCGGGTTAAGAATCAATGAACTACTCATTTTGAAACATCATATACATCATATGTATAATAAATTTCATTTCTTGGTGTCAAAAAAAGTAATTTTAACATAATTATTTTGTGATTATAAAAATACCCTACAGCACTCATACGTGAACCTTTACCGCCTATCTACATTACATTTGAGCAGCTCTATGGCAAACGGGGGTTCCATGCATCTCCGTGATGCATTATATAATTGGCCTGCAACACGTGAAAAGGGACATTAGGACATTTGCGTAAACTGTCGTGTCGGATCAGCCTGCGCAGTCCGTGCAGGCTAATCCGAAACAACACTTTCCGTTTTTATGTAATTTTCTGTTTTGCGCAAGTCTACTGTAGCGCAAAACCTAATGTAGTCGTAAAGTGCCGTCTCGGATTAGCCTGCGCGGACTGCGCAGGCTGATCCGAGACGACACTTTACGCAAATGTCCGAATGCCCCTTTTTGCGTGTTGCAAGCCATATACCAAGCAAGTCATCACATAATTATAGATCCATGAAATCAATGTAGTCTGGTCTTTTGATAAGCAAGCAGTTGAGTTGAGCAGTAGCAAGAATTTTCTACCTAGGTCTGCGCTGGCTGACATGGGTTGATACTTTTTGCAGATTCATCAAGCCCCCTTTTCACAGAACATGACCCATTTCCGTTTACTGACTCACTTTTTGTCCTAGGGCTGACGAAATGAAACCTTTACCAAGCAATCTTTAGTTTTATCGAACCTGAAAAAGAAATTTTTTGAAAACATTGTGGGAAAAGGAGAAAATGCAGGTTACCAGCATTTTCTCCTCTTCTCACAGTTTTTCTTCGTTATCCAAGACAAATGCCGTCCTTGAGTTAAATTCCATATGTCATGTGCAATCGCTTTCAATTTGAACAAGTCTAGAAATTTGTCGTCTGGTAAAGCGATACAGAGGAGAAAACCCCTTATACTCGTAATGCTAATGAAAACCATAGCATCTGTTCCATGTGAGAACAGTTTAGCTGCAATACCAGGCGGCACAGAACATGCCCAGTCTGGTCCTTGATCATAGGTACACTGACTGGCGAGTGGTCGACAATTGTTGAAATTTTCTTGTCACATCGGCCTTGAAAATCCTTTGAATTGCGGGTTCTTTATTGAAACCTTTATCCCGCCAAATTTAACTGGCGGCGATGACAAAGATAAATGCTGTTATATTATTTGACATAAAATGGGTTTAGATGACTGAGATTAATGATATAGCAGCGGAGAGTGTAAAGCAAGATCAGACTGGACGTGTGTGTAGGCTGATCTAGCCTTACACTCTCAGAAGAAAAATCCAAGGTCAGTGAACGGCAGGATAAAATAATTATGACTGAAAATGACATTTTATTTGCTCAGCAGCCGAAGGGTTAATAAGTTAGTATTGATAATTTGACTGGCGACTGTCCGATGAATTTGGCTGATAAGCATTTATCTTGTCCATGAGGGTCATTACAAAATCATTATTGTTTTTTCTAGATATCAGTTTTACATGTGACGACTCATTAGACGACCGTGGTTAATGAGACAGAAAACGGGTTGTCATGGAAGCTGTCGGCACATGTGACCTTCATTGACCCTTGACCCTTTCCTGTACCGAGCCTCCAATGCAGTAAATGTGCTTATAGCTCAAGAGCCTGGGGTTCGCATCCGAGCTCAACCAGTATCTTTCCCGTGATGGGTTATCATTTTTGCCAGATGAATCAATCCCCCTCTGCTTTTATCATGTTTATGGAAATACCAAGGAAGTACTATACAGGGGCACTGCCACTAAGATATAACTGAAATACCGTTCATACTTGGCCGCCATCAAACACTATAAAAGCTAGACTCTTTCTTCCTGCGACGGATGGGCTACACTCTTTTTCCGTAAGTTACTTGCAAAAATTAAATGAAGGCTTGTATGAAATGTTTCTAAATAAAGCAGAGGTCCAAATATAGAGATATGTAATATCTGTCGTTTCTGTTTGTCCAGATTTAAAAAATAAAAGTGTTGCACATGTTCAACTTAGACTAGTAGGGTGACCATAGAAGTGATAATTTTATCATAACCACGCCAGACCTTTACAAATAGGTATAACCTCCAGGTACAAAAGACCAAGTATTTCCAATTTGACTCTTGCCTACAAAATGTGAGACTTGTTCAAATTTAAAGCATTCGCTGACGAAATAACAAATCTGGCCCAAATGATGACAGTTTTTTCTAGGTAAAGGATAAAAAACACTTATCCTACAATGTTTTCAAATAACGTCTTCCGTAGGGTTGATAAAACTAAGAATTATTTGGTAACGGGTTACAGGTTTTATTGGTCAGAATGTCTCAGAAGATAATGGGCCGAGTAGATTCAAGATCAGTGGGTATGTTCTGTGCAGTATGATCTTTATCTTCACTGTCCACAAAAAATGGTATCCAAGAGATAACTCAACAGATAAGCTCTCTGATTTCACGGAATGAATCAGTATAAAAGGATTCTCACATCAGAAGTTCATTCTGGCGCGTGTGTGCATAAGTCTAAACCAGATTGTCGGAAATTGTAGCTCCCTAAATCAACAATGAAATAGCAAAGGTCAAAAAGTTGTTGATAGATAACATCATAATTACGGAGATAAAATGCTTTTTTGACCATAATTAGCAATTTATATTTGCCTTGTTTCAGGCTTTGGTCTAACTATCGCTCTACACAAAATTGCCCAATCTTGCAGAAATTTAGAAATAGTCATTACTGAGCGTTATTGTATTCTTTTGGCATTTAGGCTGCAAGTCATTACTGAGCTTTATTGTATTCTTTTGGCATTTAGGCTGCAAGAAGAATATTATGAACCAAGTAGCTTATGAGTCTCGTTAGCTATTTGTTTCAACGTAATTTGTTTACGATGGTGATATTATTTTGTTCGAAGGCGCTCTGCTTAATCAAAACTGTCAAACACAGGAACGTGAAATGAACATGTTTGTCATAACTGCGGAAAGACCGTTTCCGGTATACGCCATTCACACCCATTTTCAGTGCTTTTTCGATGAATGTGTCAATATCAAATCAGTCATGAATATGTAAAAGTATATAGCTGTACATGTCACTTTGACAAATTAGTTTCTTTTTTGGGCTGAGAACAGCTCGGGCTCCCAGTTGCGGTCCAAAATGTGCTACTCGTTACCTACCTTACATGAAACAATGCTGGTGTTTATCATCTGTTTTATCATACCAGTTACTTCTATTCAACCCTTCACTACAACATCCTGACACTTAACGACTTTGACAAAAAAAAAGCTTTTGAGAACATCTTGGGAAAAGGAGAAAATGCTGGTAACCAGCATTTTCGCCTTTTCTGATAAATGTTTTCTACCCTTTCAAAAACAAATTTCAATTTCTGAGTCACATTTATTTTGTCATCTACAAATGCTTTCAATTAGGACAAGTCTAAAATTTTGTCATTTGATAAAGAGTTAAACAACAAACTTCCATACCTCGCAGGCCAACTTCAAGGTAACCCTGTAACTTCAGCGTTGCAATACATGTATCTTGTGGTCTTTATAAAGAGATCGAACCAAGTTCGGTAACCAGCACTGTCTCCTTTTCAACATTCTCTTCCCTTCCAAAGAAGAACACCATCATTTAAGTAACATTTAAATTGTCGTCTGCGAATGCTTTCAGTTTTGACTTACCTAAAATTTTGTCGTCTGGTATGCTTTGCAATATCCTTTGAAATCGGAATTCTCCGTCGTGCGGTGGTTAGAGCATTGGATCTGGAATAAAGATTTTCCTATTCGAACACAGCTCGCGGCGCTAGCCCAGTGGACTGAATAAATAAGCAACCGGTGCGATATGACGAGACTCGGACGAACAACACCGTACAGATCAAGCCATGTTAAATTGATAAGAGTGCCGTAAATAAGGTTTCCATTGCTCATTTATGAATTTTAAAATCAAAAGTACAACGGCAGGAAAAAAATTTTAAAAAATGGAGGAAGCTGTTTTTTTTTTTTTTGTCCAGCCTGGGTCCGTATTCACCAACCATTCTGAAGAATATTCTTAGTCTAATTCTTCAGAATTTTCTAAATTTGAAAGTAACACAACTTCTGATTGGTTAAACCATTCGGTTTAGCCAATCGGAAGCTGTGTAACTTTTAAATGTTGAAAATCTTGGAGAATAAGACTAAGTTTTGAATCGGAAATGGAAGCAACCTTCGATTGTTTTATTTTCAATCCTTACAGATTAGTCTTTATTAATTTAACGTTGCCTTCAACAGTACATCAGTCATATCACAGCAATTCGTCACTTATTCTTATCTTGCCTGGGTTTCACCAATACTTTTGGCTTGTGCTCTGCAGACTCTCACGTGACTGAAGTCGCTACCGGGGACTGAAACAGGAATGCAACTCCTTAACCCTATACCAAACAATCCCCAGTTTTATCTTTATGGGATAATGCTTTTTAAAACATTGTGGGCAAAGGAGAAAATGCTGGTAACCAGCATTTTCTCCTTTTCCCACGAAGTTTTTGGTCCTATGAAAGACAAATCTGATTTGTCGTCTGCAAATGCTTTGAAAATGGACAAGTCTGAAATTTAGTCGTTTGGTAAAGATTTAACCCGCGTTCCTCTGAGGAACCCGGAAGGAATGTACGACACCCTTGACCGGTAAGTTTCTGAATAATAGACAAAGACTTCGCTTTTATAGTTTTTTCGATATCATTAACAGTACAAATAAACATTCCGTCGTCTTTTCATGGTACGGGAATCATATCTATTCACTGAGCACTGTCTCATGCATTATTAATGCGCTGATAGAAGTCGATGGTGTGATCTCGTGAATAAACACATTAACCAATTACTGCATTGGTACACTTTTTACAGCCTTTAATTAAGTATATGCCTTTTTGAAGATATTGTGGGAAAAAGAGCAATTGCTGGTTACAAGTGATTGCTCTTTTTCCCTCGAAGTTTACAATATCATTAGTCAAAAGACATGTCCCTTTATTATGTGAAATTTTCTTCTTTTCTACAACTTTTGATTTTTTCTCTCGAACAAGGGAAAAACTGGGCGAAAATCGGTCGACCCGAAAAGTGGCCTATTCTTATACTCTCTTAGTAAACTCCACCTGAAAAGATTTTGGGAAATTGCCCGAAATTGACAGTTCCTCAGTCTGACACCATTTTTTCGCGGATACTTTACATTCAAGTCTAAAATGAATATCAAAGTAAAGTTAGTTTTCTCAGAAAGTTTTCGAACAGGGAGAATATCTTAACTGTATGTAATGTAAGGGTTGGCATCACTTCCATGATTCCGGCAGTCTATAAACTAGTCAATGTAACAATAATTCATTTATCATCCAGCCTCCACAACGCTTTCCGGAAGGTAATTCTGACACTTTTTCTTGAGAAATAAGACAATTTGTGACCAAGTATGCTAATAAGTCCATGACCAAGAAGACTTAAGATATGTCGTCCATCTACAAGTCCGTTCGTCATTCTTTCTGGCCGCTTGTCTTCCATGTTATCGTGAGAAAAATCGACGAATATACAAGCCACTCTCTTGAAATTTGACCCGAGCAAAGATGACAACGTAGAGAGGATGCATTGCGTTCCTTCCATTTCAAGCTTAAGTCGAGACCATGGCCATTATTAGATCTGCCTAAAAACGGAAATAGAATGGATCTTCAATAATTTAACAATCGTTGAGCTAACTTTATGAATTCTTCTACGGTGATTGCCCATGCAGATATAGAGGATATTATTTTAGTTTTGTTTCGGTTAAAGATCGAAATTTATTTCGATCTTTCACCGAAAAAAAAAAATATTCTATTTATTTCATGCTTCTAAACTCTTTTTAGGGGGGGGGGATTACATCAAAATCCAGTACAATATTGTTTTCTGTAATTTCCCGTGGCGTAACCCCTCCGCATAGCAACGCATTACAATATTACGTAAAACGCGAGAAATGTAGGGTAAATTACATCATACTTCTATCTGGTTGAATGACTCGCGCTGTTTACCAACGTAACTAGTGCGAGGGAACTACTTTTTCTGCCTTCAATTTAAGAGTTAGCAAATAAAATCGATATTTTTCACTAGTCGTTACCATGAAATATCAAACAATATTTCACCCTTATTTTTCGATCAACTACGGAAAAGCATGAAATATTTTGCACAAATTTTCGTGTTAGGGCTGATGATAATATTCACTGTTTTTTTCAAACAAAGACGGAATCTGAAATAACACCTGACAATCAATTTTTTATCAAGATCAACCTTAAGCTACTGTCACACTTAACGGCACTATACGGCGTTTCCATTGCGTCGGCACGGCGTCGTTTAATTTCCCAGAACGACATGAGATCGCTGGAAAAATCGGAAATTTTTCGCGAAGATGGGGGTGTCACGGTGTTCTCACTGCAACCATAGTGTTGCTACGAAGCCCCCATGGCGTATTGTCTTTTTCCTTTGGAGTACTTCTTAGCGATTCTCTGCACGCTAACGGTGCTTCCACGGCGTGCATACCGCTTTCACGGTGCTCACACTGCGTGCACTTGGCTTTCACGGCGTTTTCAAGGCGGGCGTTCCGCGGTGACGGCGTGGTCATGCCGTTTGTTTGCACTACCTGTAAAAAGAAGCAAGTCTACAGCCGTCACCTCATCAACCAGGAGTCACCTCAGACGCAGACATGAGCCGATGATAATGGCCATGCTGGAGCGATCTGCCTTCGTCAAGCCATGGTCGAACCCAAACCCGTCTACGCCGCTTCGGAGCCCCTTTCCTCCGTTGTCGTCGTTGAGCGAGAATGAGATGCACACCATCTGCATTTCTGCATCTACTAGACCTACATATATGCAAGCAGTAGCCCGGCTTGCTGGTGTACATCAGCTATCTGGTGAAATGAATGGGTTTTTTTTTTTTGCATATTTCGTCTAACATGTTCGTTCTTGTCATTCGAATGCCGGTGGACGAGATAGAAGCGCACTTGGAGCGCATTGATCGCCGTGGTAGTTCCGAAAAGTCGTTGTAAGAGCGCAGTACAGTAAACAATACTCCTTGATAGCGCCGTGCAAGCGCAGTAGAGACACAGTGATATCTCAGAGAACGACGACAAGCGACACCGACAAAGCTCCTCTGGCGTTGGAAAAGACCTTCCTGCGCTGCTAAGGCGACCTTACAGTGATCCCACTACGCTCTAAATGAGAACGCCAAGCAACAGCGTTTGTGGCGTGCATGTTCAAAGTGAGCACCGTCCCAGTGCGTTTTATGCGTTCCAACGCATCTACCGTCTTAGCGGCGCAGTAAGATCTCCCACATCGCCACGGGAGCTCCGCCGGCGCGCACAGAGGTCGCAGTGCGAACGCTATGGTTGTCGGTGGCGCTTGCACTTGTACCGCGTGCTCTGAGATGTCACTGCGTCTCTACTGTGCTTATGGGGCGCGTCAGTGGCGCTTATACGGCGCGTCAACGGCGCTTACACGGAGTGTAACTTATTTTACTGCGCTCTTAAAACGACTCTTCTGAGCTGCAACGGCGATCATTGCGCTTGTAAGGCACTTCTACAGCGTCTATTAGTCTTTGTCTGACAAAAACGAACATATAGTACACGAAGTATTCAAATAAACATTCAATTCACCATGGCTGATGTACGCTAGCAAGCCGGGCTGGTAATGGTTGATGAGGTGACAGTGGTTGGCTTGCTTCTGTTTGAGAAGGTTGAGGTTTATGTACTGCTTTTTCCCCCTTTCTTTTTACGAGCATAGTTTTATTCTCCATTGACTTTTCGAGACCACAGCAAAGAAACAATTGATGAATAAATGTGTATACATACAATTCGTTTTCAGAGATAGTTCAAACGATCGTCAAGAACAGGCCGTCAGCGCAGTGTGAGCGCCTTGAGAACGCCGTGAACGCCCAGTGCACGCAGTATGAGCACCGTGAAAGCGCAGAGCACGCAGTGGAAGCGCTGTGAGAGTGCAGAGAATCGCCAAGAAGAACTCCGTAGGAACGCGATAACGCACCATAGGAGCTCCGTAGCAACGCCTTGGTCGCGGTGAGAACGCCCCGTGACATCTCCGTATTCGCGAAAAATATCCGATTTTCCCTGCGATCTAATGGCGCTCTGGGAAATTAAACAACGCCGTGCCAACACAGTGGAAACGCCGTGTAGTCTGACAGGGGCTTTACTGCACACACTTCGGCGTTCTGAATTTTTCTTGGACGCAGTGGGACCGCCGTATTAGCTTGGCCCCAGTATGACAGAAGTTTAAAAAATAATCGAGAGTGTCGGAGAAAATGGTGAATCTTAGAGGCGTCTACTGACTGGTCAGCTAATTGACAGCGGTGATTGGTCATTTATAAAATTTACGCCGGTCATCTCTGCAGGATATCCGATGAATAAGATGTTCCATCGAGAGCAAGAATGTGTAATTTTAAGTTTATTTTCGAAAAGATTACCTAGGTTTCATGACTAGACGGGTCATAACTTTCTTAACAAATACTCTATCAGAGTTGTAGAAATGTTATTTATAACGGTTTGTCAGGCGATAAAACGCGGTAGTTCGTAAGAAATCCGATAAATGTGAAGATTTATGTAACATCCTGAAGTCATGCAATGATGTTGGTGTAACACCAATAAACTACCATTTAGTTCACTGTTCTTCACACCATCGTGAAATAATGCACAGTACCTAATGACAGTTATATCGGTATTGACAATCCTCTGACACCTTTAACCTTGTAAGATAAAGGGGCTTACTTAGATTTTTACCGAGAATCGAAATTCCTTTTAAAGCATTGATAGATCCTAAAAACTATGCTTTTCTATTAAAGCGTGAAACTGGACGATTACATGGATTTGTTTTAGAGGTAAACGGTTCAAAACGAGCTTCTTGTGAACGGTTGACTTTTCCGGTGTCGTCACGTCCTATCGAAGTTGTGCCCTTGTGACACTCCGGTTGCATGCCGACCTATTCGATTATTTTAACAGAGGAAACAAAAACAAGTATGGGTAATTTGAATCACTGTATGATTTTACCTAACGGGGTTTATCAAGTTTTGTATTGCTTCGAGCCGTTATTACTACGGTGTTGTCCCTCTGTAGTCCGGATTGAGCCCGTTGCAAAGCTTCCAGGAGGCTCATGGCTGTATTGGAAATTTTAAAACCAGTTTTTTTTAGGCCGATTCATTCCAGATCGTCATGGTTTGTCCTGGTCATACACGGTACCGTCAGGGCTCTACTTCTGATTTGACACGATTGGATACTGTTATCTACGGTTTAACTAAACCGCGGCCCATATGGGCAGAAAGAAAACGGCTTATGATTGCAATTTCTGCGCATTCTACATTTGACATTCATACATTGTGAGCCAAGGCACACGATATTGGCTGTACCATTCTCTGGGTAAAAATTGCGTTCTTTCATTTTTAATCTTCTACACGCTATCTTCATTATCAGCGAAGTGCATTTATATATTCGCGCGAAACAGATATGATAATCAAATATTTTTCAAAAGACAAAATAAGCACAAAATAATACAATTTATTTCTACAGAATAATACTAATTTAGAGATAATTTACTTCATTCCAAATACTTCAGTTTCGGTGAGACTGCCGTACAGAAATAGAAGAAATAGCGGCAAAAGGGCAATGCGTGGGAAAAAGTTTTCATTTGGAATTTTCTTATCTCACGAATTACATGGAGGACCTGTTACTATAACAAGAAATGAAACAAAGGATGGCGTAATTCAATTTAGAAGCCATTTCCCCAGGTCTAGTGTTGTATTACCCCCTTTTTTACCCATTTACCAAAACAACACCGTGTTTTGACGTCTCTTGGCAAGGAGGATTTTGAAAATCTTCTGGAAAACCAGCTTTCTCTCCTATTTCCACAAGATTTTCAACAACTTTTCAAAGATTAATCCAATCATAAGAGTCACAATAACTAGCGATTCGTCGTCTGCAAATTTTCTCAATTTGGACGCGTCTGATAGTCTGTCGTTTGGAAAGTATTCGAGTCAACAGTTTACTTTCTAATTGTTGTAGTTGGACTCTTCAAAATATGTAAAATCAGAAGAAGACAATACAGAAAATAAAGGTGCAGAGACTGTCACAAAGAAAAGATTGTTGCAAAAAGTGCAGTTGTTGTTACTTAGCGATTCATCCGATCATCACACTTTTTCAGGGAATCGTTGCTGCACATTTGAAATGCCTCTTTATGAGCAAATTGATTGTGTATCAGATTTATTTTAGAATATTTTTCAATTGCGTCTACCACGGTTGATCTTTTGGGACACTTTTGGATTACTGACTTTTCCTTCAACGTACTTTGGGTTAGGAACCGGTAGCCTTGGCCTAGGCGGTAATTATTTTTCGGCGTAGCTGAACGCCCTGACTTTTGACATACTTCTTGGTATTGATATGTTTGAATGAATAAATAGAAATTGGCTAATGGTAATAAAAACAAGAAATATCTTTTAAAAAGATAGACGGCGTAAGAGGCACTGGGATATGAATATTTACATTCGTTTGTATAGTCTAATATGAAGAGAAATTACGAAAACAGTTAGCCTCTTTTGAATTGTTTCACATATGGTTGAAAGCAGAATTATCAATAACATTTAAGAATTGGGAAGCATGTTTTTATACAAAAATGAAGCACCTTTCAAACATCGACGATTTGTCGTTATCAGAAGGCGGCGTTTTATCAACCCCCTCAATGCTTAACCACACCCACCTACTCTTACTAGGAGTAATTTAGTAGGAACTCAGTTTCTTAGCTAACAACCCAATAAAACCTATTGTTCCCCTAGGTAAGCATAGTTATTCACGTTGCGAATTGAATCCCCAAATTCAAGACATAACACATTTTTTTCATTGTAACAAGAAACGAAATAAGTTGTTTTACAACCCGTTTTCGTGTAAGACAGCAGAGAGGTAGCCTGTCGTCGCACTTCGTGTTTGGTTTTACGCGAGGAAAAACGGGTACCAAATCTCTTACACTAAAAAAAATAGAACACTCGCCAATACTCATTGCTATTAGTTTAATAATATGATTTCGATTATGGATGTTTTGGCCAAGTTTAACACCTGCATGGCCATAAAGTACAACTTTACACAGGAAAATGTGATCATTACGTGATTTTTTAGTCATGAACACTTTTATCCAATATCGGTAAACTTCTACTGTGACCTTCATTTTTTTGAGTAGTTTACATATCGATTTGGCCAATCACAAAACGAGTAACAATTCATTTCTTCCTAGTACTTAAAGTAGGTCAAAAGTGAGATCATACAGCTACGCCGAAAAAAGTGGATATGTTCATAGGGCCCCACTCGGCGGGAAAATCTACCCCGTGTTTCATTTTTTAAATATATTTCTTGTTTAACCCTTTAACAAACAATCCCTGCTTTTTACAATCCTGAGATAGAAGCCTTTTGAAAACATTTGGGAAAAGGAGAAAATGCTGGTAACCAGCATTTTCTCCTTTCCCCACCATGTTTTCTACCCTGCTCGAAACAAATTTCAATTTTTGAGTTACCTTTATTTTGTCGTCTGCAAGTGCTTTCAATTTGGACCAGTCTAAAATTTTGTCGTTTGGTAAACAGTTAATCACTCCTTAAAGCGGTCTCATTTCACGGCTCTTTGGCAAAACTTGTAATCTGTTTCATTTATGATCGTTTTTGACAATGTAACGTTAAGAATATATGAGCAAAAAGGGTTGATACATCTCCGTAATGCATTATATCAAGCAAGTCATTACAGACACAATTATGGATCCAAAAATTCCATTTTTCTAGCAACCGACTTGAGCCATGGGTAGACTATCTTCTTTGACATGCAGAAAAGCGACCAATACCAAAATGTTTCGACAAAGGTCAGCCTATGCGGACTGTGTAGGGTGACTTAGGTCGATACTTTTGCACCTGCATGAAAACCTCCTTTGCCAGAGCATGGCTCATGTAAAACCCAAAGAAAATATCAGATTTGAACTTAGGCTAGGTGACAGCGTCAAGGGCTTATTGACAATGGGACGTATGTTGGAATACCGACTTGGCGAATATTTTTTGGATGTACGACTTAAAATGCTTGTTGCAACGTGATGTTGGTCTTAATAGTCTATAGAAACATATCTTTGAGGTCAGTGTAAATCAGCGATCAGACTGCACGTTTTATGCAGTCTGACCTTGACCAACACAGGCAGCAAAAGCAGCTCTCTGACAGCTGTGCAAGGCTCCTTTAGGGTCAACAACAGATTATATATGAGCCATGCTCTGTGAAAGGGGGGCTTACTGCATCTGCGAAAAGTATCGACCCCAGGTCAGCCTGCACGGTCTGTGCAGGCTGACCTGGGCCGAAACTTTTCGCTATTGGCCAATTTTCTGTATGTCCAGGGACAAGTCCACTTCATGATTATGAATCCATAGTTATGCGATGACTTGCTTGGTATCATGGATCACGGTGACGCATTAAGCCCCCTTTTGCCAGGTGATGGTTCAGTTATACATGGGTATACATATCGCAATATATTTCAGCTGTCTGATCTTGATTTACGCAATTGGAAAACAATGTCTGCATGGTTTGCTTTCGGCCTGCTAAATATCTAAATATTAACCGCAGATTCTATCTAAAAATAAACTCGTTATAGCTTGTTAAGTTTTTGGCGGGAATCCCTGCATGTTGGAAGGTGAAATCGAGGAAGCAGACGTTCTGGCCAATTTAACGGAGATTAATGGTATCTGAACGGTTTATTTATGAATTACGACAACATAACAATCTACTCCAGTATTGTAAACCACAGTCTTTAGCAATGATCTATCGACCGGAGCCATATGCGATCACAATATGTTCAGTGTTATACATCAATTTCATTTTTCATCGATTGAGAAATAACTTCCGATAGAACTTCTGTGGTTCCTAAAATTTCACGACGCTCCATCACGTTCCTCCATTAGTCAGTAGCGAGCAGAGCGTCTTCCTGGGCCAGGTATACTCAGTGTTATATATCTTAGCAGCGCTCTGTGAAAAGGTGATTTAATGCACTATTCCAAGCAAGTCATCACATAATTATGGAACGATAAAATCCATTTTATCCAACAACCGACTGAATCATGACGTAAACTGGTCCTTTGACATGCAGAAAAATTAACGAAAGCAAAAAGTTTCGACCCATGCCAGCCTGCGCGGACTGCTCAGGTTGGCCTGGATCGATACCTTTTTACAAATGCATTAAACCTCCTGATTACAGAGCATGGCTCATTTATTTTGCACCAATGGAGTATTGACTTCTGAAACGTCTTAGGTTCTCTCTTGCCTTTGGCTTGCAAACTGGATGTCGTAAGATGGATACCTAGACTCGTTCTGCAAGCATTCTGAACTGCTGCTGCGCGAATTACTGATGAAGAGCAATCTGTCAAATACATTTTAGCCATGCTCATTTTGAATTTTTGCATCTGCAAAAAGTATCGACCCATGTCAGCCTGCGCAGTCCGCGCAGGCTAACCTGTGTCGAAACTGTTTGCTTCTGGTAAATTTTATTCATGTCCAAGAACTATTCTACCTCGGTTGTTATACAAAATGGACCTTATTGATCCATGATATGCTCGGAATAATGGATCACGGAGATGCATTTAACCCCCTTTTACTAGAGATCATGACTCATATATGAGTGGAAATTAAGGACCGAATATGGAACTCCTCACAAAAAGTTAAGCAACAATGAATTACGGCTGCACCAGAATTTTATTATTACACATTTACACAATTTCGTTGTATAAATGTAATGAGTATTGAGTTACAAACCAGTCCAAGCAATTCTGTGCTTCTATCAGATAATGTTTCTCACTTTCTCACTTTTATGGAACTCTTCTGGGCAATTTGAGTGACCAGCAAGATTTCAAGATCTCAATCCGATTGAGCATGCGTGGGACATTCTCGGTAGGCGTGTCAATGACGGAAATGTGAGGCCTCAGAACCTCCAACACCTTGAGCAACGTTTGAGACAGGAATAGCAGGATATTCCAGAACAACAGCTGGACGGCTTGATCTGGTCAATGCTTAGAAGAGTTAAAGCTTGCATTTGTGCTAATGGTGGCCATACCGTGTACTGAATGTGTTCCGGTTGCAGATTGAACGGATTTCAGAGATTTAACACACCTGGCTAGTATACCACTTTTTTTGCACGTGGATTTGGACAGTGCCTTACTTCAAAAGCCTGAAAATGAGAAAACATTATCTGATAGAAGTACAGAATTG
Source organism: Hippopus hippopus (assembly GCA_946811185.2). Lineage (NCBI taxonomy): Eukaryota > Metazoa > Mollusca > Bivalvia > Cardiida > Cardiidae > Hippopus > Hippopus hippopus. The sequence continues at coordinate 15,398,650 of OX328096.1, forward strand.
CCTCGACTGGTTTGTAACTCAATACTCATTACATTTATACAATGAAATTGCCTATATCAATGATGATAAAATTCTGGTGCTGCGGTAATTCATTGTTGCTTAACTTTTTGTGAGGAGTATATATGACCGTTTACTAAACAGTTATTTGATATCACGATGTACTATTTTCATTTGGGCATGACTATTCACTCAATCGGAGGGGGCAATTAAAAAATAATTAAAAGTAAGGTAGTTGAAAGGCTTTTAAACTTACAAGAAGGTGTGTCCAAGAGGCTAAGGAGTTTTCTCAAAAAAAAAAATACACAACTGCATTATTAACAACGTGTACCTTCTGCCAACATCGTTGTGGTTTAAAGATCATCTTGTATTTGAATTTAGATTTACAGTTGTTGTAAACACTTATTTTTCCTAAAACCCCAAACGGAAAGTCTGGTTTCATGTCGCTTTTTTTAAGCGATTTGTCGATGTTTACAGTTTACAGTATATAATTCCTGCAATAATTTGACATGATTTCTTTGTCCTGGCCGTATTCGAACTTTGGAAGTTTTGTTTTACTTCCGTTTTTTTGAACCCGTATAGTGCTAAATATAAATGAAATGGGCATTCTAAGTCGGTACATAAGGCGCAGTTTGTGCAATTTCTAGACTGTTTTGGACCAAATATCTGGCTAGGTAGCTGACGGTGTAGATCTAAGATCAGACTGCACGTTCTGTGCAGTCTGATCTTGATCTACACTGTCTTCAATAGCAACTATTATAGCAAGGTTCAGCGCTTTAAGAGTTAAGGTGGGGTGAAGAAAATAAGATACTAAGTTGTCTGATAATCTAATCAGTTACAGACTGAACATGGCCGCTACACGCAATGTACCATTCCTCCTGGACTCAAACAATATTGCCTGTGCATTTTCTAATTCGTGTTCAATTAGCAAAAAAATGCAAATGGTAGAAAATATTATCAAAAATGCAAAAACCCGTCTCCTGCAACGATGGTTTGATTCCAACTGTTTATTAGCGTGTCGTATTATTTCTCGAATACATCGGCGAGACTATGCGAGATATCACGAAATCAAAGTACTGACAGCAGTGATTACCAATTCTTGGTCTCGAAAGAGGGATAAAGTTGTCTCAGTACACGTGCCGTATGCAGATCAGGTTTCTAATAAAAAGAGAGATAGATCGATTACGTGCATTATTTTATATCCATTGACTTGCGTTTTCACGACACGATGTCAAAATTTTTTTAACATTTTCAGTTACGCCCGACAGCTTGTTTTCTAACACTTAACTCTTTACAAAACGACAAACTTTTAGACTTTTCCAAATCGAAAACATTTGCAGACGATATAATAAATGTGACTCAAATATATATATATATATATTTTAAGGGTAGAAAACATTTTTGGAAAAGAAGAAAATGCTGGTGACCAGCATTTTCTCCTTTTCCTACAATGTTTTCAAAAGGCTTCTTTCTTACAGTCGTAAAAGTCGAGATTGTGTAATAAAGGGTCAGTGCTATTTAACCCTTTACCAAACAAATTTATGTTTTAAGGAGGAAAGTTACTTTCGAAAACATTGTTAGGAAAGATGGAAATGCTGGTGACTAGCATTTCGCCTTTTTTCCATAATGTTCTCCATACGTTTAGTACAAACCCAATAGTTTTAATTTATCTATTTGAACAAGTCCATGATTTTGTCATCTGCTAAAGAGCTAAACAGAAACATAACAGAATGCAAATGCGTTATGCTCTGTGAAAAGGGATTTAATACATGTGCAAAAAGTATCGATTCAGGTCAACCTGCGAAGTCCGCGCGGGCTGATCTGTTTCGAAACTTTTTGCTTTCGGCAAATTTTATTCATGTCCAAAGACTATTCTACCTCATGTTTCAGATAGTTCTTGGACAAAATGGATTTTTATGGATCTATAATTATGTGATGACTTGCTTGGTATAATGGACCACAAAGATGCATTAATTCCCTTTGTACCGGAGTAGGGTTCAATCATATCAAGATGACTATTGCTTCTCACTTCTACATATAATTGAAGTCATCTTAACCTTTAGGCTGCTTAGCGCGACTCAATCACCTTTTGAAAACAGTGTAGAATCAAGATCAGACTGCACGTTCTGTGCAGTCTGATCTTGGATCTACACTGTCCGATAAGGAGGTAGTTTTCTCAAAAAAAATATAAATTTGAAATAGCATCATTCGGGCTTTTTACTATCGGTTTGAAAGCTTCACTTAATTTATTTAGAAGGATAAGGGCTATTAGTGCATTCGTGGTCACAGATAAACTTTAACATATACGTTTCTTTGTTGAAAACACCGCAAACTGGTTGTTGGGACTCTTTTCATCTAGGAGTTGCTATTGTGAATCCCGGCTCGGGTTAAATTTTCTCCCGTGGACTGATGACAGTCATTGCAACAAAGTTAACTCCTCTATCACCTTTAATAAGGTTATTTGGCCTCCATGTGCGAAAACAGCTGAAAGCTTGGAGTGAATGATGTGCCATTCGTAGATGTACCGACAAAAGTAACACCAGAACCCGTATTCACGAGTCATTCCAATTAAGATTCATAGTCTTATTCAAGATGTAGAAAGTAGTACAACATCTGATTGGCTGAAACAAATAGTTTAGCCAATCAGAAGTTGTGTTACTTTAGAAGTCAGAAAATTCTTGAGAATTCGCTTGTTGAATACGGAGCAAGAATAGTGCATGAGTAGGTGCACTTACCACCGTGTCTTACGTAGGTCCTGTTTTAAATTCCGAACTAACTATAAAATTGAACACCATCGACATAAAAAGTAATCGATGTAATCATGTAACTGATGATATTGAAAGCGGACGATAGTTACATAAAATATGATAAAAACGCAGTTCACGGTGCTTAACCGGAAGCAGTATTCGCCGATTTGACGTTGTTTATTACCCGGCATGCAATAGATCTATATTTCTTCCCGATAAAACCAGATGATCTCCATATAAAACTCACTCAAGCGTATGAGAGCGGATTATGTAACACACGGGGTCCATGGCGCCTCAGCATACACAAGACATCTTCAAAATTTATTAACCTTGCAAAAAATGCACATTCCCGTCTGCAATAACAAGTAACTCCGCGTAGCTAACTCTATACCACACTGCAAAATCTTAAATGTCCATATTCAAAGCCTATACAGACGGAAACTTACAGTTAAATCTGGCTCAAATGGCTGATTTTGTCCTGGAAAGGAAGAAAATGCTGGTTACCAGTATTTTTTTCTTTTCCCACAATATTTTCAAATGCCTTATTCCTCAGGGTCATTAAAATTCGGGATTGTGGAGTAAAGGACTAACACTGTGTTTCCTACAGAACGCTTCCAACGATAACTTGCTACTTTGAGAATATTTTCTCGACAGTGAAATTAACATTAGACTCGAAACTATGATCAGCGGTGAGAGAGAGGAATGAATCCTGTCGCAATGACTAAATCCTCAATCCTAAGTAAGAAATTCCCCGAGCTGGGGATTCGAATCAGCGATGCCCTTTTCTCAAGTCATGTAAGCTACCGACTGCGCTACATGGAAAATGAAACACTAAAATATGTGAACAGATTTTAACAACAGTCGTATCTTTCTCCCTGGCATTGCGCTTAGCACTAAAGAAACACAGGATACACATGAAAAAGCGAACTGTTGCCCAGATATAAGGGTTGCAACGCGTGAAAAGGGGCATTCGGACATATGCGTAAAGTGTCGTCTCGGATCAGCCTGGGCAGTCCGCGCAGGCTAATCCGAAACGACACTTTCCGTTTTTATGTAATTTTCTGTTTCACACAGGTCTATTGTAGGAAAAAATCTAATGTAGTCGTAAAGTGCCGTCTCGGATTAGCCTGCGTGGACTGCCCAGGCTAATCAAGGACAACACTTTACGCAAATGTCCAAATGCCCCTTTTCGCGTGTTGCAACCCAAACCCAATTAACTGAAATGCAATTGAAAACAGTAAAAAAAAACGGTTTAATTGAATCTTCGATTAATCTGTATTCACAAACTATTATTAGTTGTAATTTTGTTTTTACTCTAAATAAATCCTTTGGTTTGGCCAACAAAATATTGAGTTACTTTCAAATTTACAAAATTATTGTGAAGAAGACTGAGAATCTGCATAAGAACTGTTGGTGAATATGGCGGAGTCTGATGACGAAAAACTTAGGAGTTGTCCATTATCAAAAGCACTTGCAGACGACAAATCAAAGGTATATAAAACAAGTTGGCTTCTTTACAAAAGAAGCCAGGAGAGGTCAGCATCAATATTTTCAAATAGTTTATTGGCTTTTAATTTCAATATATTTTGGTACATGTAAACAAACAAGTAAAAAAGCCGCCGCGTAGAAACCTCATATGCTTTACATGACGGTCATTTGACCTTCTTGCCGCCTTTTTAAGTCGCATGATCTTGTCCAGCGGTCTTCTTTCTCTTTTTTAACGAAATTCTTCTTATTTTTTCTTCTGCTTAGATTTATTTGCTTAATGAAAAATTACAATTATTTGAGAGGTCATTTGCAACCATTGCAAATGAATATAACAAATCTTTTCTGAAATTCGTCATATGAAAATAAACCACGTCTATTTCCTGTTTCGGTTTTTTGATTTCGCTTTATTTACAAAACCATGACGAAACAGACTGTGTATCAGCACAATTTCGCAAGAAAAATGGATTTAGACAGCAAGTTCTGTGGCAGTCTGCTTTTTAAACTCACCACTGTTGGAGGGGTCCGATGACGTCTCCAATGATTGGTTCTTCCCTGATACAATAGAAACCATTGACAGAAAAGAAAAAGTGCTGGTTGCCAGCATTTCTTTTTTTCCTTTTCCCACAATATTTACTTCTTAGTCAAAAACTGGTGATCATATTGTAAACGGTTACGTGATTTTACTGACTTTGTACATTAACCTCAGATTGCATACAACTTCGAGTCTGATCCGTACTGTCTGATAATCTTTGAGATGTTCTGACCGACGCGGCCTTTCCACTTGCAGCACTGTTGAGCTTTCATCTAGTAAGTAAGAACTTGGCCTACCCCGCCTTTTCCATCTCGTCTTGAGATATGCCATCTCGATAAAATATTGTGGCAAAAGGCGAAACTGCTCTTAGTTTATCAATTTATTTCTGTTTTCACAGTGATTTCACATTTTGTTTATGCATTAACCCATTATCAAACTATCCGTGTTTAACAGCCATGAGGAAGTAGGCATTTCAAAACATCGTTGGAAAATGAGAAAATGCTGGTAAATGAGTAAGTAGGCATTTAAAAACATCGTTGGAAATGGAGAAAATGCTGGTAACCAGCATTTTCTCCTTTTCCCACAATGTTTTCTATCCTTGTAAGGTCAAACCCGTCATTTGCGCATTATTTCAAGAAGTATACCGTGAGTTAGAGAAAAATGGGAAAAATAATCACCTTCGTCATGCACCTTATTTTACGGGTCTTTTAGACGCGTTCCGAATTACTATAACAGATGTTTTACAAGCCGGTCTGGGTTTATCAGTTGTTTCCAACAATGATGCAGATCATAAATTTATATGTAAGGATGTTAACGAGACGACGAAGTTAAACGAGGAAACAGATTTCGTCTGCCTGTTACCGTTCCTTGAAAAGTTATTTATGGGTTTTAAAATTCCTTTCAATATAGTCAGGAATATACTTGAACAAGGCTTCTTCTTCTCCTTATTCTTCTTCTTTTTCTTCTTTTTCCTTTCCTCCTCCTCCTCCACCTTCTTTTTCTTCTTCTTCTTCTTCTTCTTCTTCTTTCTTCTTATCCTCGTCCTCCTCCTCACCTCCTCCCCTCCTCACCCCCCCATCCTTCTCCTCCTCCTCCTCTTCCTCCTCTTCCTCCTCCTCCTCCTCCTCTTCATCATCCTTCTTCTTCTTCTTCTTCTCTAGACTGACTTCTGAAACCGAGCTAGTTGAAGGATGATTCAATCTAAATCAGTTCAATTTCAACCAGTCTCTGTCTCTGTCTGCTTGTCTGTCAGTCTATTCCCTCTCTCTCTCTCTCTCTCTCTCTCTCTCTCTCTCCCCCTCTCTCTCTCTCTCTCTCTCTCTCTCTCTCTCTCTCACTCTCTCTCTCTCTCTTCGCTCGCTCTTTTTGCTGTTACATTAGTAAACATTTTGGCTTCATCACAGTCGAGGGCACCACATCTTATGACGTTGCTTTGCAAATGTTATGCCTTTGCGGTTATGCAAATAACCAGTCGCAGGCTGCTTTTTTCCATAAGGGTCGCCAAAATGTCTAGTGGCATTACAGTAATGATTCCTATCGGACTTTTTTTCATGTTAAACCGCAGATGGTGGCGGAGCCAGTGTTCGAACACGCAAGCCCTACACATCATCGACTGAATTATAGGGACTTGGCTTGACTGAATCAGCGTTACGTTATCCTTAACTTGATAGTATTTAAGCAGTATTGAGAATGCTGTTGCGGACAGTGTAGATCAAGATCAGACTGCACATAACGTGCAGTCTGATCTTCGATCTACACTGTCCGATATGGTATGATTTTCTTTACGGTGAAAGGAACTTTGACATCACAATAGTCTCATTTCGTTATTGGCTTGAAATATTACATAACTCGTTACCAGGTGACACAGTTAAAGACTTGTTCAAACTGAAAGCTTCGGCGGACAACAAATTAGATACCCCATAAATTATGGAATTTGATCTTTAAAATATTGGAGACATTGTAAGGAAAGGAGAAAATGATGGTGACAAGCAGTTCCTCCTTTTTCCCCACAGTGTTTTTAAAAAGGTTTTCGATGATGGAAGAAAAAGAAGGGGTCGTAATATGATGAAGAGTTACGGCTTGGACCGTCAAATTGACGTACCGTTTACTACTAAAACGTGGGCTACTGTGCGCGACTCAAGCACCTTTTGCAGACAGTGTAGCCTGACCTCGGATCCACTCTGTCCGATAAGGAGATATCCCCCCCCCCCCCAAAAAAAAATAATAACTTTGAAATAGCAATATTTGGGTTTTCACTATCCGCTTTTTTCAGTTTTCTGTTATCTATTTACTATGTTAAGGGTTAAAAACAGCTAAATGATTGCCGTTTCTATGCTGTTTTGGTAGGAATGTCTTACAAGTGTATCCGACAGTGTAGATCCAAGATCAAACTGCACGGTCTGTGCTGACTGATCTTGATCTACACAGTACAGGGATGAAAATACATTGTTCCTGGTGCTGTATAGAAAGGTTATGAATGAGCTGTATTAACCCTGTACCAAATTTTAGACCTGTCCAGTTTGAAAGCATTGGTAGATGACAAATTAAATATGACTCAACTGATGCGATTTGTTTTCGAAAGGGTAGAAAACATTGCGGGAAAAGGAGAAAATGCTGGTTACCAGCATTTTCTCCTTTTCCCACAATGTTTTCAAAAGCTTTCTTTATCAGGGTCTTAACTTAAAACTCGGGATAATTTAGTCAAGGGTAAAACAGTATAAATCAATCAACATAGAATAATTGATGAGAGACATTTTAAAGGTTTTCCGATTTTGCATAAAAACTATGAAAACCCGCCCTTATGATAGAGTGATACAACTGTAATAAAAATCTGAACGTCGTGGAAAAGAAATGGTCGTGACTATTATAATAAGTCCGTTTATGCACAATTTATAATGTTGTTTTTTACCCCACCCCCTCTCCCAGCACCCCTGTGTAGTAGAGGGCTTTTGAAACATTGTTTGAAAAAGAGCGATTATAGACTAATTCATGTAGGATAATTAATATGCGAAATTTGTGGAAAGAAAATATGCAAACATCTCATCAATCTATTTCCCTTATACAGGAAACGTGTCAAAACACTTTTTGTAGATAAAACGGGGTGACTTATTATTTTCCGAAATTACCGTTCTGTGCTTGTTACAAGCAATTTATCCTTTTTCAGCAATGCTTTTCCCGTCATGAGGGAAAAAGAGATTTTCCTTATTCCAACATCTATATCGCATCCTCTAGAGGAGCCGTGCCCGGTACCTCAGTCGGTAACGTATAGGGCTTAAAACCTGGATGTTGGATTTCCAGATCAACGTAGCCTGGGTCAAGGCGGTAATAATCTTTATTAATCACTCCATATCGCGACCTCAATTCACGGTCCAGATCTGTAGCAAAACAGTTTATAGCTTCCGTAGTTATTATCTCATTTTTGACAAAGTAACGTCCAAATATATAAAGGGGAAAAAATATCGGGCTGGAACACAGGCTAATATCGTCCAAATTCTTACCGTGTATTGGTTACAGTCATTGCGACAAGATTCGTACCACTAAACATTGTCTCAAATATGTATATAAAAGGAAAGCAGCCTGTGGCTTGGAAACCACGTTTTGCGAAGTACTGGTGATAGAAACTCCAGGAAAGCATGGATAGGTACACTGGCTGTCTTGATATGGCTGAAATAATGTCGAGAAATAATGTTTAACACCAACTAAACAAAGACAGCTAGGGAAAGGCGATTTTTTTGCCTCTCCCATCCACGCAATATAGGCCATTCGGATTTCAAAACATATTAAAACCCTTTCCCAAACAATCCCTGGTTTTCACGACCCCGAAAAAGAAACCTTTTGAAAACATCATGGGAAAAGGAGAAAATGCTGGTAACCAGCATTTTCTCCTTTTCCCACAATGTTTTTTACCCTCCCAGAACATATTTCAATTTTTGAGTCACATTAATTTTGTCGTCTGCAAATGCTTTGAATTTGGACCAGTCTAAAATTTTGACGTTTGGTAAAGAGTTAATAACCCTTTACCACCGAGTTTTAACCACCATGGGGAAGACGCCTTCTGAAAACATTGTGGGAAAACAAAACAAAGAGGAAAATACTGAAAACAAGCACTATCTCCTTTATGTACGCCACATTTACATTGTCGTCTGTAAATGCCATGGTTTTGGAAACGTTCAAAATTGTATCGTATGGTAAAGAATGTAATGGCGGTTGAAATGGGTTAATATTGACACTTCTTGAAACACGAAACCAAAAAAACCTCAATCGAGATATTCTCAAGAAAAGCGTTACGTCACCAATAACCAAATTACGTTTATTCTTTCATTTACATCATTCATCTTGAGGTTGAGCGCGAAAAGTCCGTGTCACCACGTGAAAATTATACCCCAGGGAGGAGGGAGGGGAGCCATGAAGTGTACCCACGGGTAAGATGCCATCCATTCCGCTCTCTACCAATTATCATTAATTATCATTAATTAACAAGGTCATGTTGAAAGTACCTGTCAATAGCGTTTTATTGGTGCTTGACTACCGTTTATGTTTCTTTCAGTTCTATATGTTCGCAACCCTTGAGATGCTCAAGACAATTTCAAGAGCTTCCTCTGATGTTTAAGGATTAATATCAGACTGCAGAGCACGTGCTGTCTGATCTTCGATATTGGGGCAAACAAGCCACATTAATAAAGCAGGAATTACTCACTGTTGTTTTAACCATTTACCACACAATCCCGACTTTTATCGACCATAAAAGATAAGGTTTTTGAAAACATCGTGGAAAAGGAGAAAATGCTGGTAACCAGCATTTTCTCCTCTTTCCCTAATGTTTTCTATCCTATTACAGACAAATCATCATTTTAACTACAGTAAAGTTGTCGTCTGCAAATGCTTTCAATTTGGTCCAGTCCTAAATTTTGTCGTTTGGTTGAGAGAGAAACTGTTTGTAAACGTTTATTTCAGTGAGAATCGGACGTGAAAACATAAGCGAGAAGTTCTGTCGTCGATAACAATCCATAAAAGTATAAGAAAAGATTAAAGAAATGGTCTAATCTGTGTTTCTGATATTGATTTGATAATTTGTTCAGAAAGCGAGTGAAAATATGTTTTTTCTTTGAGAACTATATGAGCAATACTCTGTGAAAAGGAGGTTTAATGTGTCTGCAAACAGTATCGGCCCAGGTCAGCCTGTGCAGTCCGCGCAGGCTGACATGTGTCGATTTATTTTTTGCTTTTTGTCAATTTTCTGCATGTCAGAGGATCATTCTACCTCAGAATTCAGCCGATTGTTACACAAAATGGTATTATTTTTTCAGTTCAGTTAAAATTCTTGGAAAGAGTGAACATTAGGACAAAAAAACCCTTTCAACAGCCCAACAGTCATCTACCCATGGTGATATATGTAACCCCATGGGGCCATTTATTTAGGGGCTCATCCTCCCAGGTAAAATTATCGTTCATTATCGCACTGTTGTTGAAACGACCTGCCGTATAGCTGCCATCCTTGTCCAGTAACATCTCGCCCGCGTCTTACCAACCTGTTAGCTTTCGTAAGCATCTATGGCTGAATTTAACGCTTTAGCAGATGACAAAATTCTAGACTTGTCTAAATGTATTGAATTAATTTGCAGACGAAAATACGAAGGCGACTCAAATAGTGTAATAAAATGACAGCCAGCATGTTCTCCTTTTCCCACAATGCTTTCTACGCATTTACCAACAAACAATATCACAAAAGTCGCGTTTCATTTGTGGTAATGCCTTTTGGGTTAATCCAAAATGTTATCGGCTGATAAAGACTTAAACATGGTACCTATGAGAAGAGGAAACTATGTAACTGAAATCTGTGTCTTTGAGCGACTAGGTTCGTTAATGCAATTCGCGTTTGACACTGTTTTCTGTGAAACAACCCTCTTTTTCTCTTTACAAATCGACTTTTACAAACTGAAACAACCTCTTTTTTACAAACTGAAACAACCCTCTTTTTCTCTTTACAAATCCACTTTTACAAACTGAACACATTTGCATACGATACATTAATCATAGCTCAAATGATTGGATTTGTTTGTGAAAGAGTAGAAAACCTTGTGGAAAAGGGAGAAAATGCTGGTTACCAGCATTTTCTCCTTTCCCCACAGTGTTTTCCTATACCTCTCTTCCAACGTTCGCTAAAAAACAAAGATGATTGTTTGGTAAAGAGTCACTCCTGCAACACTATACGACCGGCTAAAAACTGTCCCGGAACAATGTTATATTGTCCGTCGACATAACTTCCAATACTCTATAGCTGCACATGTGATGCAGTACAAAGGGTCAAAGTCATACAAAAGACCATAAACTGCTCTGAAGGATACTTAACTCTAAGCAGTCCTAATTCTCTTGACACCCGTGACGCACGCATGTTGTGTCTATGAAAAGTTGGCGCGCGCGACACTGACCGTCTTCCTTGCTCTCGGATTCGATAAATTTCGGTTAAAGGCCCACTAGCAGACAATAGCGAACAATCGGGGAGTAAAATTGCAAGCATATTTAAAGGCCCATTAGCAACCAAAATTAAACATTTGTTAAAATTAATTTAATTTCAAATCATACCATTAAAAAGTAAGGAAATTATTAAGAAGATCACAAACGGTTATTGTACGGTGTAGGTCCAAGGGTTGGTTGCTGGGGAAAAAAAATGAAATTTAAACCTGGATAAAAAGTTGCCAAGTAGCTCTATCATTTGTTTAGTTTTTATCTGGTTTTAAAATTATATACCAGCGACTAACACTTGGACCGACCATGCAATAATAGATTGCCATCTTCACAATGATTTCCCTACTTTTCAATGGTATGATTTAAATTTTAATGCATTTTTACACCCACATTGTTTAGTTTTGGCCACTACTGAGCCTTTAATTCACGCCCTTTAATGGTATGGATATCATCATAAGACTAATGCACGATAAGGTCTGTCAAAGTTCTAGCTGCTGGCAGAAAAAATCATTTAGAATTATAGCTACCAACCTTAAAGTACATTTGAATTGCATGTATTATTTTTACCTGCATAGTGGGCCATTAAAGTGCATAATCAAGAAAACCGAACATTACAGTCTGGAAAAAGCGCCCATATGAATTTCATTTTGATGCTACTTTTGTCCTTTAAAATGCTGTGATTTACTTTTTCTTCGGCTCTAACGCTTTACTAAACGACCAAAACGTTAGACTTGCCCAGATTTAACCCATAGGCTGCTAAGCGCGAATCACTGACCTTTGGTGGACAGTGTAGATCAAGATCAGACTGCACAGAACGTGCAGTCTGATCTTGGATCTACACTGTCCGATAAGGAGATAGTTTTGCCTCATAACTAACTTTGAAATAACAACATCTGGGTGTATACTATCGGCTTAAAAGTTTTATTTCACTAATTTAGAAGGATAAGGGTTAAATAATTTGCACACAAATTTATACGGCTAAAATGGTGAAATATATTCCTAAAATGGTTGAAAACATTGTGGGAAAGGAGAAAATGCTGGTTACCAGCATTTTCTCTTTTTCCCACAATGTTTTCGAAAGCTTTCTTTCCATTGGTCTTATAAACACTGGATTGTGTGGTAAAGGGTTAATGAACGATGCATGATCACATTGCACGAAACAAGCATTCTGATTACATGTATTGAACTACGCAATTCCATAGTTTATGATGTATTGAAAACAAAACACCTCACTATTCCGATGCTGAACACGTTTCTCTTTCCCTGTTTAATTATTTACCAAAAAATTCCTAGCTTTGACGGCCCTAAGAAAGAAACCTTTCGAAAACATCTTTGGAAAAAGAGAAAATGCTGGTTTCCAGCATGTTTCCCTTGTCCCACGATGTTTTCTACCCATTTAATGACAAATCCAAGTACTTGAGGAACATCTAATTAAAATTCTTGTCGTCTGCAAATACTCTCAATCTGGTAAAGCGAAACATGTTGTCGTCTGGTTAAAGTAACAATAAAGGCCAAATGTAAACAAAGCGGGTGTTTAAATGCATTTGAATTTATATCATACCATTTAAAAGTATGGAAATTATTGTGAAGGTGACAATCTGTCATTGTACGATCGGTCCAAGTGTTAGTTGCTGACAGAAAAAGTAATTTCAAAACCAGGTTAAAACCTGCCAGGTAGCTGTGGGTTTTGCTTACTTTTTGCCTGATTTTAAAATTCTTTTTACTACCAGCGACTATCACATGGCCCGACCACACAATAACAGTCATCTCCACAATATTTTCCATACTTTTAAATGGTATGATTTAAATTTAAATGTATTTTGACACCTGCTTTGATATGTTGGCATTTACTGGGCCTTTAAGAGTTAAATACGTTCATTTCATTCTTTTTTCGGTTTATAAATGTAAAGACGATATACGTGCGACAAAGGACCGTATATGATCCCTGTATCAATAATTATGATGAGGACAACTTCAAATCTTTACTGCCGGAAGTACAGATAAAGACCAGACTCTACGACAAAACGTCTGATTCAGAATCAAAACAGTCTAGTCCGCTATTTCTGAGAAATATCTTTGCCTAAACACACTTTGTTTTTTATAGCTTTTCACGGCATGGAGATTAATTATGTTTCACCAGTTATGCAGGGGGTCCTGCGTGGCTCAGTGGTAAAGTGTAGGACTCGTGACCTGGAGGCACCGGGCTCGAGCCTCACTGGATCCACTGGGTCTTACGTGGGAGTGTCCTTGGGCAAGACACTTCAGAGCCCCAGCCTAGTACTGGTAAAACCCAGGAAATACATGAACATGTGTGCTGTCGCCGTGATATCACTGAAATAATGTTGAAAGCGGCGTAAAACACCATTCAATCAATCAGTTCTGCACCAAACGATCCCATGTTTCTGTGACCTAGAGAAAGATAAGAAGGCTGTGGAAAACATCGCGGGAAAACGAGAGTGTGCTAATATTCAGCATTTTCCTTTTCGTCATGTTTTCTACCCATTCTACTCGAAGACAAATTTCATAATTTCAGCAACATATAGTTTTTCGTCTGCCAATTATTTCAACAAGGATGTTTGTGAAATTTGTCGTCTGGTAGTGACTAAAGGTAGCCGTTCAGAGCGCTATATAATATTTCACCACCCGAAAAAACTATTGTGATTTATCCAAGTTGAAAGCATTTGCAGACGACAATTTAAATGAGGCCCAAATGATGGAATTTGTCTTTTATAGCGTAAAAAAAACACTGTTGGTAAAGAAGAAAATGCTGGTTACCAGCATTTTCTTCTTTTCCTACAATGTTTTCAAAAGTTTTATTTGTTAGGATCGCTAAAGTTTTGGATTGTGTGATAAAAGGGATAAATTCAAAAAGCTATAAAAAATTATGTATATTGCATGTAAACACCAACCAAGTATTTCAATTTCAAGCCTGTAAGTGTAGATTCAAGAACAGACAGTAAACTTTGTGCAATCTGATCTTTATCTCCACTGTCTGTATGAGCCCCAAGGTTGAAATTGGTGATTGGAGTAACCAATCAGTACACGAGTTGCTGCTTGATAGTTTTGACGGCAAAAAAAAAAATTATTTCTCCTGTTCCACGGCTGATCCTTTTAACCGTTTCCAATCTGTTCTCTGACACTTTTCCTACAGCGTTTGCATTGTGCAAGTAATTAAATTGTCTGGATTTAATGACCTGAATATATTAACAGAGAAGACAAAAATCAGCAATAAAAAATTTGATACGTCATAAACAAGATTTGTGTCACCGATCTCTACCGGCACGTTCCTCAGGCTCCGCCTAGTAATTGAATCAAAATCCCCGCAAAGTAGGCGTGACCTTATTAATCATCCAGTTGAATTACAGGTACAGTACTGCGATAACTGTCAGTCAAGTAAATCCGCGTGCTGTGATTGTCAGTTTCGAGACACCCCACTGCTCTACTGCAAATAGAATTTGGGGATCGCGAAAGTAAATATCGCGAAGTCAACACGGTGAATTTACTGATATCTACACACAAATTGAACGCTACGTTAACCACAAGCTTTTAGCTTCATTTTGCAGATGATACGTATGAAAAATTTATGAATTACTTAGTACGACTTAGTTAAAGCGGATTATTTCTGTGCAGTTTGTTTTCTTTTGCTGACATTGGATTAATCTTAGACATTGTCATAAAAATATTGGATTCTGCAGCAGACGTGATAAAGTTGTCACGCGCTCACGTGCTTTGAAAAACTCGCGCGGTGGTGGATTTCAACCTTTTTACTGTGAAAATTGTCTTGGATTTTAATGAACGTGTCTTGGATTTTAATGAACGTGTCTTGTTTTATTGTTTACGGAAATTGTTAAGTTGATAGTTTCAGGTTTGTAACAATAATATTATTTCAGTTTCACGCGAGGGTTCTGTCTGATATTGGATTATTTTAAGTGAAAATTAGTTTGACAAGTTTTCGCTGCTCAGAACTTTTTTGTTGGAATTGTCGTCTGCAACGTGCAATGACAAAATGATGCGTGGATTTAGTTGCTACCCCCGGGAAAGGGGTGTGTCCCGGATTAATAGTAACCTTGGATTATATTTCTTCATTGGATTATGCCTGTTCCAGCAAATTAAAGGTAAGACATAATCTGTTTTCGCTCGAGGACGTTTGATTCCTTGTCCTATCTATTAGTATCTGTGGTGTTAACTGTCATTTAACTCTTTACCACACAATTTTTTTGCACTCAACCAAACTGAAAGCATTTGCAGACGGCAAAATAAATATAGCTCGAGTGATGATTTCTGTTTTCCATAGGGTAGAAAATACTGTGAGAAAAGGAGAAAATGCTGCTTACCAGCATTTTCTCCTTTTCTCACAGTGTTTTCAAAACGCTTTTTGCTCAGCGTCATTAAAACTCGGGATTGTGTGGTAAAGAGTTTCTGCTACCTCAGAAACAAAATATTCTACTTGTTCATATTAAAAGCATTTGCAGACAACAATTTAAATTCAGGTCTGTTATTGAATTTGGTTTTGAAAGGATAGAAGCATTGTGGAAAAAGAAAAGGCTGATTTTCAGCAGTTTTTTCCCACAATATTTTAAATAGATCTGTCTTCATTGGGGATTGTAAAACAGGATTGTTTGATATTCATCTGTACTTTATGCAAAATTGTGCAAAGTCATGCTTAATGGCATAAGGGTAAAAATTGTAAGAACCTTGTTTTACTGAGTCAGCTACTTAGACTTGGGATTGGGAAGTCCTGGATAAATATTTTTGCCAGCAATTGATCTAAACATAACTTACTACTTACTACAACAATTTTTAAATTTGCTTCGCAGCAAACAGCTTTTTGACTATACTGTAGCTACAGGAGAGGTTGCATGTACGAAACAATATCTTCCTTTACCACAAAGTTTTCAACTCCTTACCTAACAAAAATTTTTAATCTGGTCCAAATTGAAAGCATTTGATAACAAACAAATGTTGCACAAATTATGAAATTGTCTTTGAAAGGGTAGAAAACATTGTAGGAAAAGGAGAAAATGCTGTTAACCAGTTTTCAGAAGTCCTTTTCATTAGGATGGTAAATCTTGGGATTGTGTTGAAAAGAGATAAAGACAAAGAGACCCAAATATCACAATTCCCAAGGATGTTTTTGCCAGAATATTTTACAAACAAGGCTCGGTGTTATCCAGGATCAGACTGCAAAAATGTACAGCTTAACAGTTGGCAAATGGCAATCTGATCTTAATCTTCAAAACCTGCAAAAACCAGATTTGCTGTGCGTAGCTCTCTGATCGTCAAGTATTTGCCAAATGGCCATGTGTTTTAATGACCCTATCGCTTTTGAAAACATTGTGGGAAAAGGAGAAAATGCTAGTAGCCAGCATTTTTCTCTTTCTCCCACAGTACATTCTGCCCTTTCTTGTTTTAGTGAGGATGTCCTTAGGCAAAACATTTCCAAATCCTGGCCTGGTACTGGTTAAACCCAGGACACACCTGAATGAGTAAAGTATTTGGGTGATATTACTGAAATGATGTTGAAAAACGGGTAATACACCATTCAGTGTTCAATATGTATGGATTGTGCACTATGATTGAAATTCTTTCCAACACAATCATAAGTTCTAATGACCCTGAGAGAAGGCTTTTGAAAACATTGTAATAAAAGGAGAAAATGCTGGTAACCAGCATTTTTTTTTGGTTTCCTACAATGTTTTCTACCCCATCGAATGCAGAAATCACCTTTGAAGCAATATTTGTCTTCTGCATATACTTTTAACCCTTTACCACACAATGACGTCTTTTAACGACCCTGACAAAGAGAGCTTTTGAAAACATTGTGGGATAAGGAGAAAATGCTGGTAACCAGCATTTTCTCCTTTTCCCACAATGTTTTCTACCCAATCAAGAACAAATTGTGTCATTTGAACCACATTCAATTTGTCGTCTGCAAATGTTTTCAATTTCAGCCAGTCTGAAATTTTGTTGTCTGGTAAAGAGTTAATTTAGACAAATCTAAATTTTTGTCGTTTGGTAAGGAGCTAACTTCACAAATATAAAATCAAATGCAAATTTCCTACTAGGAATATGGATCCAATAATTTCTATTTAGATGTCTAAGATCAAATTTCTTACTAAATATCAGATAGAATACGAGCAAGATCAGACTGCACATTCTGATTTTGGTCTTCAGTGTGAAGAAAGGAACCTTAAATTGTTCTCTTAAAGTGTAAGGTTCTAAAAAAGAAAAGGCAAAAAGATGAAACTTTGTTGATTTCTAATTCTTTAAAAAGTGAAACATTGTTAATTTCTTACTCTCTACCTAGTATCTTGAAACTATGAATATGAGCCATGCTCTGGCAAAATGGGGTTTAAAGCATCTCTGTAATGCATCATACTGAGCAAGTCATCACAGAATTATTGATCCATAAATTCCATTTTGTCCAACAAACGGCTGAATCCTCAGGTGGAGTGGTCCTTGGACAATGCAGAAAATTTACTAAGAGCAAGAACTTTCAACACAAGTAAGCCTGTGTGGGTTGCGCAGCCTTACCTGGGTCAATACTTTTTGCAGATGAATTCACTTCCCTTTTCACAGAGCATAGCTCATATGTAAGAGCACTTTGACACTCGTTCTAAAAATAAATGTCAGCAGAATTTCAGAAATGTTTTGAAATATATTGGCAATGATGTCTGTGATCGTGGCCAAGCAAGACCTTCCTGCACTTAGTAATGTTCAGAGTTGCTGAATCAATTATGAATTATAGGATGCATTTTTGTGCAAATCAGTGGCCAAGCAAGACCTTCCTGCACTTAGTAATGTTCAGAGTTGCTGAATCAATTATGAATTATAGGATGCATTTTTGTGCAAATCAGTGGCCAAGCAAGACCTTCCTGCACTTAGTAATGTTCAGAGTTGCTGAATCAATTATGAATTATAGGATGCATTTTTGTGCAAATCAGTGGTTTTGCCATTTTAATCCTTTACCAAACAGTCCAGCGTTTTGATGGCCAAGAACGTAAAAGCCTTTTGGAAACATTGTGGGAAAAGGAGAAAACGCTGTTGGGAACCAGCATTTTCTCCTTTTCCCACAATGTTTTATACCTTTCACAAAACAATTTCCAGATTCTGAGACATTATCATCTTGTTGTGGGCTTTTGTGGATGGCATAGATTAACATCTGACTGAACAGAATATGCAATCTGATCTTTGATCTATACCATTCATTTGTTACATGTAAGTTCAGTTTATAAAAACCTTTCTTAGTTTCAGTTGGTTTTTGGCTGCCCAATAAGGCCAAGTTCATACATTTGGTACTGAAAGAGTTAAAGATTATTAAGATAAATAATATTACAATAATGAATGAATGCATGAATACCAAAAGTTTATGGTGTAGGAGGCTTTCTCATTACCTCCTGCATATTCTCTTTTATTTTTCCATCTGGTGGCAAACCACATGTGAAAACATCATGACAAGAAGAAAAATTAAACCAGACCTATCTAAAAGATATCTGTGTTTAGGGTTTCCTGACCCTACCTAGAAAATGCTTCCGACCCTAAACTTTTTATCCTGCAATTGAAAAAAAAATCTGTCAGGTGTGATTTTGGTACATGGTCCATGTAAAAAAAAAAATCCCTACCTACCCTACCTAGAGCATCTTATACCAAAACCCTAAACACAGCTATTTTTTATTAGGCCCCATATGGTATTATCTCCTTTTGCCACATTATATTTATTGATCCTTAATTAACATTTACTTTACAACTGTACCACAATGTTTTGGAAGTTGTGTGATACAAATTTATTTTGAAGGAAATTAATTAGAATTTTATTATTTTTAAATTGATGGGGTGGATTATTTGGTTGCTTTATGATTTAAGTTTATTGCTGCAGTATGATTATTTGAAAATTACACAATACTACTAAACCCTTTACCAGACAGTCCTGATTTTAAACAACGCTGAAGGGGAAGGCTTACAAAATCAATGTGGGAAAAGAAGAAAATGCTGGTTACCAGCATTTTCTTCTTTTCCCACAATGTTTTTTTTACCCAATCACAGACACAAATCATCATTTTAGTGACATTGTTATCTGCAGATGCTTTCAGTTGGATCTAGTCTCAAATTTTATTGTTTGGTAAAGAGTTAATTTTTGGTAATCTGGGGCCAACTTCAGGTTGTTTTTGTTTGTCAAAACTAGATTGCATTTTGGGTTTTTTACAATCTTACTGAAAAAAATCTGAAGTGAAATTCCAGACAGAAATGATATTGCTGTATCATTGGTGATGTTAGAAACTATACAATTTTTTTACACAGCAGTTTCTATGCCAAAAAAAAAGATGTATGACGCATGGGCCTGAATCTGTAAAAACTCACAATTATTAAATAAAATGTGGCTCAGATGATTAGGATCTGTTTTTCAGAACGTAGAAAACATTGTGAGAAAAAGGAAAACATGCTATTTGTTAGTACTTTCTCCTATTTCCACAAAATTTTCTAGGCATAATCTTCATTGTCTTTGAAACACTGGATTGTGTGGTAAAGGGTTAAAAAACAATAACAGAAATTCAGCACCAGAGTATCAAAACATGAAAATGTCTTCAATCCAATATTTGCTGTGTCTAGGATAGCTGTATGCTACACAGCACAAAGATTCCAGGAAGTGTTTCCAATAACTTCACAAGTGGCCTCTCTTTGATAGTGACAGTTTCTATCAGTTCAACTTGACTGCTATGTTTGAGTATGGTTTATTGAAGTAAAGCTAGTTCACTACCAAATAAATAAACCACACATTTCAATGACAGCAAGTATAGTTCACATTAAGATGAAGAGAGTTTGATCATAATCTAGAATAAAGTAGTGGACAGAGTAGATCAGAGATCAGACTGCACATGCTCTATGCAGTGTGATCTTGATCTACACTGTCTACTTGTTTTGTCATCTTTAGAAAGGAAAGAGTTAATGCTATTGGGTTGGTGTGCTATGACAATCATGTCCACAGAAAACATTGTGACAGATGTTGACACAGCTCAATTGTGTTATTTCCAAGTGTTTTCTTGATTATCTGCTTATCTGTGTGGTAGACTTCTGTTTTTTTTTTGTTCAGAGGTCTTTTATTCAGTTCAATTGTAATTTTATAATCTTTACCAGATAACAAAATTTAATTTTAAAACTTTTAAAAATTGGAAGCATTATGTTGGAGACATTGGTATTCAGCATTTTCTCCTTTGTCCACAATGTTTTCTCCATTTTCAAAAGCAAATCCCACCATTTGAGTCACATTGAATTTGTCTTCTGCAAATGCTTGGATTCAGACAAGTCTAAAACTTCGGTATGTGATAAAAAAAAGTTAACTGTACCATACGATAAAATTTTGGAATTGCCCAAATTGAAAGCAATAGAAAATTAGATGTGGCCCAATATTGAAGGCAGCATTGTGGGAATAGAATTGTGGGAATACAGGTTACCAGCATTTTCTCCTTTCCCACAGGTTTTAAATGCCTTTTTT
Organism: Hippopus hippopus; assembly: GCA_946811185.2. Taxonomy (NCBI): domain Eukaryota; kingdom Metazoa; phylum Mollusca; class Bivalvia; order Cardiida; family Cardiidae; genus Hippopus; species Hippopus hippopus. The sequence continues at coordinate 15,419,369 of OX328096.1, forward strand.
CTAAAACTTGGATTGTATGGTAAAGAGTTAATAAAATGATTTCAGTGAGTTCTTACAATAGATTAAACTATCCTTGTATGTTCTTGTGAGGTCCTGATTGTAAGAAACCTGCAAGATATCTTATACCTTTTACCAAACAACAAAATGTTTGACTAGTCCAAATCGAAAGCGCTTGTAACCCATAATTTGAATGTTGCTTATATGACGGAAGCTCTCTTGGATAGGTTTCCAGCATTTTATCCTTTTCCCAGAATGTTTTCGAAAGGCTGCTTCTTCCTCAGGGTTGTTGAAAGTCTGGATTGTGTGCTAAAGAGTTAAAACATTGCCATAGCAACTCTTTACCAAACAACAAAAGTTCGGATGGGACCATTTTGAAAGCATTTGCAAACGAAAACTAAATGTGACTTAAATGAAGGAACTTATCTTTGATAGGGTAGAAAACATTGTGGGAAAAGGAGAAAATGCTGGTTACCAGCATTTTCTCCTTTTTCCACAGTGTTTTCAAAAGCCTCACCCGTCAGGATTGTTAAAACTCAGAAATGTGTGGTAAAGGGTTGAAGCACTTTCTTGAAATGGTTTTAAGCCTATAACTATGAAAAAGGGATCATTCAGTGTGACAAAGTCATAAAACATTCAGAATTGATGTTTTAGAGGTTTTCAAAGCATCTGAAGCCCTCTTAAATAATTACATCACTCTAAATAATACATGTGATGGAGAGAAGCAAGTGCAGAGTTCTTGGCATCTAACCATGCATCAAGTTTTTACCCTTCCAGTGCAGGGGACAACCTTATCTTGGTCCTGTGTGGCTTTGTGGTAAAACTTTTACCAAACAAACCCCAGATTAAAGTGACCTTGGAAATATGGCTTTAAAAATATTGTGAGAAAAGCAGAAATCCATTTGTCTTTGAAAAATGGTTTGAATTTTAGAGGAATCTGAAATTATAGTCTGGTTAACCCTTTACCACACAATCCCAGGCTTCAATGACCCTGAGAAAAAAGCCTTTTGAAAACATTATGGGAAAAGGAGAAAATGCTGGTAACCAATTTACTCAACATTTGATTGTCATCTGCAAATGCTTTCAGTTTGGACCCTTCTAAAATTATGTTGTTTGGTAAAGATTTAAGTCGGTGGATTTGTAATTAAGTGGTCCTGGGTTTGATCTTTATCCCATTACAGAAAAAGAAAAATCCTAAGTTTTAGCAAAAAAAAAAACATTATGGGAAAGAAGAGAATGCTGATTTTTTGCAATTTCCCCTTTATCCTATCCTTACGGAGAAAAATCCTATTATTTGAATCATATTTGTCACCTGCAATTGCTTTTTGAACATGTTCAAAATTTTATCATCTGCTGAAGGGTTAACTCTTTACCAAACGACAAAATCTTAGACTGGTCTAAATTGAAAGCATTTGCAGATGACAACATAAACGTGACTCAAAAATTGAAACTTGATTTTGGAAGAGTAGAAAACGTTGTGGGAAAAGGAGAAAATGCTGGTTACCAGCATTTTCTCCTTTTCCAACAGTGTTTTCAGAAGGCTTCTTCCCTAGGGTCGTTAAAACCAGGGATTGTGTGGTAAAGGGTTAAACAACAAAAGACATAAATAGGCGGCTATCATTTTTGCCTGTTTGGTACTTTCGATGGCTTGTCATATTATTGGATAAAAACTCTTTACTAGAGGATGGAAATTCAGACTTTTCCAGTTTGAAAGCATTTGCAGATGACAAATTTAATGTGGCTAAAATACTGGCAATTGTCTTTGAAAGGGTAGAAAACGCTGTTGGTTTCCAGCATTTTCTCCTGTTCCACAATGTTTTGAAAAGCCCTTTTTATCAAGGTCATTAAACAATTGCACGGTTAAGGGTTAAAGTGAACTATGGTTTAACCCTTTACCACACAATCCTAATTTTTAACGACCCTGAGGAAGAAAGCTTTTTAAAACATTTCAAATGATTTAATTTGGTTTTGATAGGATAGAAAACATTGTGGGATAAAGAGAAAATGCTGGTTACCAGCATTTTCTCCGTTTTCCCCACAATGTTTTCAAAAGCCTTCCTCTTCAGGGTCGTTAAAACTCAGGATTGTGTGGTAAAGCGTAAAATAATGAAAACATAGCAAAAGGAGAATTTCTTCATGTTGTTGGCTAATTCTCTTTTTATCTTACTGTTTTCGAAATCAGTCTCCTTCAAGACGAAAAAGAAAAAAAATCGTCTGCACAGTGATGTGTTAAATGAGGGCAGGATGGAATTTTTAATGAAATATGCAAGAATGTGCTTTTGATCTATAAGGCAGGTTTGACAGCTTGGAATAAGATGAGACTTCCTGTTCACTGGTATTTCCTTAGTTTTGGTCATAAAGCTTATATATATATTTTTTTGGAACATAGACTGTTAGATATTGGCAGACACAGATAGTTTAGTTTTTGAAATCATAATGTGGGAAAATGAGCTCAGTGTTTTCATATACATTTAGACAAACAGGATTTTCATTTTCTACTGATAAAATGTGTATGTGTCACTTGCACTGGTTAGTCTCTTTGACAGTTTAAAATCAAAATCAGACTGCACAAAAAGTGCATTGTGATCTTTTATCTGCACTGTTTGCTATGTTGAGACGTTTAGGTCAAAATCAGTCTTGGTGTTGCAATATTTTCTACACAGAAAATTTCCATTTTTGTATTGGTTAGCTGCTGTGAGGGTTAACGCTTCTCCAAACTGAAAGCATTTGCAGATAAAAAATTGACAAACCACAGAATTTAAGACTAGTCCAAATTGAGAAAATTTTCAGACGACAATTAACTCTTTACCACACAATCCCGACTTTAAACGACCCTGAAGAAGAAGGCCTTTGAAAACATTGTGGGAAAAGGAGAAAATGCTGGTAACCAGCATTTTCTCCTTTTCCCACAATGTTTTGTACCCTATCAAAGAAAAGTTGCACCATATGAGCCCTGCTGAAATTGTCGTCTGCAAATGCTTTCAATTTGGACAAGCCTAAATTTTTGTCGTGTGGTAAAGAGTTAAGATGTGGCATAAAAATGATTAATTATCAAAAATTCACTTTAACCCTGTAACCCCACACATTTCCAAGTTTTAAAGACAGAGAAAGAAGCCTTTTGAAAACATTGTGGGAAAAGGAAAAAATGCAACAGGGTTTTCCTTGACGCACGATTTTGTGCGTTTTGATGCATTTTTAAGGAAAATGACCCGCAATTTTTTCAGTAATGCGTCATTGTTGACGCACAAATACAATAAGAGGTACTAACGATCGTATATACTTTCGACACTGTTACATCGCGAGTAGATGAAAAATCTGGAGTACGAAGAGAAAATGGGACGAAACATTGGACTGTGTATCGATTTTACTAGAATACCGTCAGTCTTTAAACTGGTCTAAATTAAACCAGTCGATCTCTAATGAAAACAATATGGCTCTGTCAAAATCGACGTTATTCTTGCTGTCTGCAAGGAAGAAGAGCCCTTAAACAAAGATCAGACGATACAACGCTTGTAACAGCACCCAGAATCACATTTCAAGGTCTCGAGGGTTTTACTGTAAATTAGCTAAAGAGATACACCTTGTTATTCGTTGAAAACAGCGGTATGAACGCGACCCGCATGTCGAAACACAGGAATCGGCCATTTAATTGGTGAAAATAGTTTATTTTCGGCCGAAATGGATAATCTCTATCAAGAAAAATAACAGAGACTTCCCAATCCGGCCGACAAGAAGCTTTCTTCAACAACTAAACAGTTGATTCCTGTGATAAAAACAAAATAACCCTTTACCATAGACAGAGGCTACACATACTTCGAAAATCAACCCTTGTGCATCATCAAAACACTAGCGGTCATGACGATACCCTTGAAACATTAAAATTACTTAGAGATATAACAGCTTGTCTGCAGCTAGAGCATATTTGCTCGTTAAGAACAGGCTTAAATAAAGCATACTCCAGATAGTCTTTATGAAAAAGGTGCCACCTAGGCTGTAAGCTCCTTCTATATAGAGAATCTCTGGTGTTATTATATATCTATCACCCAGAAATAATTCATAAGATTTACAGTGAATAGAAAAAAAAACCACATACTTTCACAAATAGTAGCTTTTGTTTAAGCGAATTACATTTTGTTGTGACCCCCATAAATTCCAAAATGACCCCCAATATTTTTGACTAGGGGGTCACAATGACCCCCTATTTTTGTGGCCAAGGGAAAACCCTGAATGCAAGTAACCACAATGTTTTTCCTAACCTACTGAAGACAAATTCCATCATTTGAGCCAGATTCAAATTGTTGTCTGCAATTGCTTTCAGTTTTGAAAAAATCTGCATCCTTGTCATTTGGTTTAGAGTTAAATGATTTGGAAAAAAAAAAACTGGTAAAAGTAGAAAAGACAGGTATGTTATGCTTTTCCCACAATGTTTTCTGTCCTTCCAACGACAGATTTCAAATTTTGAGTCACATGTATTACATCGTCTGCAAATGCTTCCAATTTGGTCCAGTCCAATTTTTTGTCCTTTGGCAAAGGGTTAACTCTTTACCACACAATCCCGACTTTTAACGACCCTGAGAAAGAAGCCTTTTGAAAACATTGTGGGAAAAGGAGAAAATGCTGGTAACCAGCATTTTCTCCTTTTCCCACAATGTTTTCTACCCATCCCAAAACAAATTTCAATTTTTCAGTCCCATTTATTTTGTCATCTGCAAATGCTTTCAATTTGGACCAGTCCAATTTTTTGTCCTTTGGTAAAGGGTTAAGATGCTAAAAGCTGCTGACAGAAATGTCCCTGTCTTGCAGTCTATACAGCAGTAATACAAGGCTATTACAGGGCTTGTTTACAATTTCATTTCCTCCAATTCAAGGTTTGACATTTTCCTTTGTGACAGGGAAAGATATTTTCCTGGTATTGGTGGAGGCATTGAATTATAGCATTTTCATGTTGCATGTATTGCCACATTGATCAAAGCTGGTTACAGATGAAATGGCAGAACTTGTCACAAATTTCCTGATTAACCCATTTCCTGCTGAAGCATAACTTTCAGCAGTCAGCATTGGAAACATCCAGTTACCGTATTATGAACATAATTAACCCTTCACCTGCTTAATAAGTTAAACTTTCAAGTCACTAGGAAAAACCCAAATACATGTATTGCTATTTCAAAGGTTTTTTTTTTTTGGTGGAATATCGGACATTGTAGATTACACTGACCGCAAGTGGTCCTTGAGTTGTGCTCAGCAGCCTAAGGGTTAACTCTTTTCCAAAAAAAATTTGACGCTTTGATATTAAAAGCATTTGGAAAAAACATTTTAGATATAGTTCAAATGATAGAATTTGTCTGTGGTAAGGTAGAAAACATAGTGGAAAAAGGAGAAAATGCTGTGTACCAGCATTTTCTCCTTTTCTCATAATGTTTTTAAAAAATCTTTATTCTTGAGAGTTGTTAAAAGTTGAGATTCTTTGGTAAAGAGTTAAGGTGTAACACATGAATGCATGTTAAACCTTATCCTGCTAAATAAAAGAAATGAAACTTTCAAGGCGATGGTAAAAATCCAAATATTGCTGTTTGAAAGTATTTTTTGGAGGAGTACCTATATCTCCTTCACGGACAGTGTAGATCAAAGATCAGACTGCACGTTCTGTGCAGTCTGATCTTGATCTATGCTGTCCGCAAAAGGTCAGTGAGTCGCACTAAGCAGCCTAGGGATTAAAAAAAGTTATAGCAAAAGGAGAAATAGCCCATCAGGTTACATTTTTCCTTTTATCATTATGTTTTGTTCACGGAGTATTGGCCCTCTTGAAACAATTCGCAGCAGCAGACCATGTCAGCATAGTATATTACCAATAACTCAACCTGTCTAGAATATATTCTCTATTTTGTTTGAATCATCTGTAACAAAGTCAGAAGCCTTCAACAGTTAACTCTTTACCAAATGACAAGGATTTAAACTTGCCTAAACTGAAAGCTTTTGCAGACAACAAAATAATGGTGACTGAAAAATAGAAATTCACCTCTTGAAATGAAGATAAAATTGTGGGAAAAGGGAAAATTCTGGTAACCAGCATTTTCCTTTTTTTCCTGCAAGGTTTTCAAAAAGCCTTATCCTTAGAGTCATTAAAACTTGGGATTGTCTGGTAAAGGGTTAAAGGATTTTTAAGGGAGGTAACCTATGTATGACTAATGCCTATAATTTAGTTTCTATCAGAGTTACCTGTCCTGAAGATATTTGCAAGGCATGAATTCAGTCATGCTGATAATCAGCTTGCAATAATTTTACAGTATACCTGAGCAAATTTAGGATTTCTTTGGTTGGATTATTTCTGTTTTCTAAATTAATCTGCTTTTTTGTTTACTTCACAAAGTTTGCAAGGCAGCACAAATGAAAATTCTAAAAGCCTGCTCCTAGTTTTGAAGTGTTCGAGATACTTGGTAAATCCGAAACCTTTATTCTTTTATTTTTTCTTGTAATGTCATTGAACCAGTGAATTAATTAATTTTAAGAAAATGATACACTTGCTTTGAGAAGAGTATTACATGTACTTTTAAAAGGCACAGATATGCAAATGATCCTACCAACAGGAGTTGTATGGAAATTCATGCAAATTGGATAACCTGCATATTGATTCTTAATCCTCTACTTCATGTGCAAAATTTAGCACATTTTAACCCATTCCAAACAATCCTGAGTTTTGAAAACCTCGATGAAGAAGGCTTTTGAAACCTTACAGGAAAACAAAAAATGTCGGGTACCAAAATCTTTTCGACATTTTCAAAGATTAGCCCCATCGTTTGAGACACTTTAAACTCGTCTGTAAATGGTTTTAATATAGGTGTGTCTTGGATTTTGTTGTCTGTGAACCCTTTACCTAACAATCCGGAGTTTTAACAACCCCTGAGGAAGGAGGCTTTCGAAAACATTGTGGGAAAAGAAGAAAATGCTGGTAACCAGCATTTTCTCCTTTTCACGCAATGTTTTCTACCCTATCAGAGGCAGAATTAACAATGTGAAATACATTCAATTTGTTGTCTGCAAATGCTTTCAATTTTGTCCAGTCCAAAATGTTATCTTTTGTTAAAGAGGCAAAGAGTGTACCCTTTGCCTGATACTAAAATACAATGTTAGCTTGTTATTGCAGACAGTGTAGATATATAGGATCTGACATGAGTTTAGCAGGTGCATCTAAAATGGTTTTGCATCATCTGATCTATATTTCGTGAAATATCGTTATGTGATAAAAAGAATCTGACATTCGTTGGCTTTTGAGATAAAATTTTATTAAACGAGTCTAGGGAAATGTTATTAAGCGAGCCTTTGTTTGTTTCCACCACCACCTTCCGAGTCTAGGTAACTCAGTAGCATTCAGGACTTGAGAACTTGAGAACAGGGGGTACCTGGTTCGATTCCGGGCTCGGCCAATTTCTTTCTGAGGATTGATGAGTCATTGTGACGGGATTCATTCCTCTCTCACCACTGACCATTGTTTTGATGATGGTTATGTGGGAATGCCAGTGGCTTGGAAAGATTATTGTGTGGAGCACTGAAAAGCATGGATAGGTGCACTGGCAGCCACGATATAACTTAAATAATGTTGAAACAGTGTTTAGCACTATACAATCAATCGATCATTCAATCCGCCACCACCATGTTCATTGTCGTCGTTGTGGTCATCATCATCATCATCATCATCATTGTTTTGTAAGTAATCCCTTCCCAGTGTTTTTAGGCTGTATAGCACACAATTGTAACAATAGAGAAGGTACATGATTGGTTATCAGTGCAGTTAATTGCATTAGAGAAATTGCTTCTTCCTGGGATTGCCAATCTTTTGTCTAATTTAGGATGCAACTGTCATATCATAAGCAAAAATTGTACCCAGTATTAGCACTTTATTAATGATCATTTTGTCATGATTTCCTTGGAGAGATGTCTTATTAATAAACCCTTTACCAGACAAAAAAAAATGTGAACGAGTCCAAATTAAAAGCATTTGCTGTTGGCATAATCCATGTGACTCAAAAACTGATATGTATTTTGGGAAGGGTAGAAAACATTGTGGGAAAAAGAGAAAATGCTGGTTACCAGCATGTTCTACTTTTCCCACAATGTTTTCAAAAGGCTTCTTTCTCAGGGTCGATAAAAGTTGGCATTGTGTGGAAAAGGGTTAACTCTTTGCCCAATGATCCGGAGTTTTAATGATTCCGAGACAGAAAACTTTTGAAACCATTGTGGGAAAAGGAGAAAATACATGAAACCAGTATTTTCGCCCTTTCCCACAATAATTTCTACACTTTCACTGATAAACTCCCATCATTTAAACAATAATCCATCTGTAAATAATTTTGATATGGCCCAGTTTAGAATTTTGCTGTTTGATAATGTAGTCACATGTCATGATCAGACTGCACAGGTTATGATGTCTGATCTTTTATCAACACTATTCCAAATGTGATGAAAAAAAGTTACAGTTGTCTGAATCCGAAGCACTTGCATGTGATAAATAAGATATGGACTAGTTGGTAGAAATTGTCTTCGAAAGGGTAGAAAACATTATGGGAAAAAGAGAAAATGCATTAAAGGAGAGTTCATTAAACCCACTAATTCACATAGCATGTCTCATTTCCAAAGTAACCTGTGAACTCTTTGCTACACAATCACAAGTTTTTACAACTGGTAGGAAGAAGCCTTTTGAAGATATTGTGGAAAAGGGAGAAAATACTGGTAACCAGCATTTTCTCCTTTTCCCACAATGTTTTATACCCTATCAAAAGTAAATTTCATCATTTTACTTAAATTTATATTGTCATCTGCAAATGCTTTCAATTTGGCCAAGTTTAAGATTTTGTCATTTGGTAAAGTGTTAATCCATATTTTCTCCCACTCATCCATCTTATTACCCATTATGATTTGTCAGCTCATATGTCAAGTAATTGTGAAAGTCCATGTCTGACCTAATATGGGGACTCTCAGGTTAACTTCTGTATCCAAATGGAATTACTTTCTCTGGGCCCAGACAGTTAACCTTTTACCAAACAACAAAATTTTAGACTTGTCCAAATTGAAAGCATTTGCAGACGACAAAATAAATGTAACTGAAAAATTGAAATTTGTTTTGGAAAGGGTAGAAAACATTGTGGGAAAAGGAGAAAATGCTGGTTACCAGCATTTTCTCCTTTTTCCACAATGTTTTCAAAAGGCTTCTTTCTCAGGGTCGTTAAACGTCAGGATTGTGTGGTAAAGGGTTAAAACCAGTGTATTAGACATTTTCTTTGTTAACTTTTTCTCAAGCAACAATATCTTAGCCATGTCCAAATTGAAAGCATTTGCAGACAACAAAAAACTGGTGGGATTTGTCTATGCAACAATGGCTGTACCATTAACTAAAAGAATAGGAAAGTTTACATTAAAGATACAAACTAATGCTTTTAATGTGAATATTGTTTTGTGGTAAAGGGGTAACTCCTTACCAAATGACACAATTTTAGACTCACGCAAATTGAAAGCATTTGCAGACGACAAATCAAGTTTAGCTGAAAAGATTGTAATTGTCTTTGGACAGATAGAAAGCATTGTGGGAAAAAGAGAAAATGATGATTATCATCATTTTCTCCTTTTCCCAAACTGTTTTTACAAGCCTTTTTCCTCAGGGTTGTTAAAACACAGGATTATTTCATTTAGAGTTAAGGATGAAGTAATCATTCAGCAGTTTACAAAGTTGAAATAAGGTTGTCATCTCTGTTGGAGTCTGACCCCCCAAAAAAAGAATTGATCCCTGTTTGATGGATACATAACCTTGGTTACACCAAAACATGTCAATCATCCGCAGTGATTATGCCCACTTTGCTCAGTCCAACCTATTTCTTCATTAAGTTTCAAATTCTGATAGATCTATTTCAGGTCCAGTCCAAGTCTGTCATCTTAAGCTTATGGCCTGCAACTTCAGAACCTCTCCTGGATGGCCAGAATTCTGGCCAAATTAGCCCAAATTGTTTAGCAGGCTGAAACAAAGCAAATTTGTGCTAAATTGTATCAAATGTGACTCATACGATGAGATTTGTCTTTAAAAGGATAGAAAACATCATGGGAGAAGGAGAAAATGCTGGTTACCAGAATTTCATATTTTCCCCACGATGCTTTCAAAAAAGCCTTTTTTCCTCAGGGTTCCTAAAATTAAGGATTGTTTCTGCTGGTTGCCAGAATTTCTCCTTTTTCCAATGATGTTTTCAGAAGCTTTTTTTTCCTCAGGGTACCTAAAATTAAGGATTGTTTGGTAAAAGGTTAAAAAAGGGAACTTCTTTGGAAAATGCCATGAGACAGTTTAAGATCTTCAGCTTACAGCTTTTCAAAAAATGCTGAAAATTAGATATTGGCCTAACCAGCAATAGTTTCTCAATTTGCTTGAGTGTTTTCCATTGCTTATAGGTTTCGATATTTTATTTTCTTGTCTTTAAGACATTTTAGAAAGAGTTAGTGGTCATTTATCAGGTAGCCCACTGAGAACTATTGATAAGTTGATTTGTGGTCAGACACCAACCTAATGTGAGGTAAGGTCATAACCCGTCCCCACTCTAAGGTGGGAATTGGAATTGTAGGCTGTAATGTGTCATCTCTAATGAAAGATGGTTTATGCATCTGCAGAGCCTTTTACCACACAATGCTGACTTTTAATGACCTTGAGAAAGAAGTCTTTTGGTAACCAGCATTTTTTCCTGGTAAGGTCATAACCTGTCCCAACTATTAGGTCGAGGTCGGATTCATGCTCTGTGGAAAGGTATTTTATGCATCTGCATAGTTGTTTACCACATAATGCTGACTTTTAATGACCTTGAAAAAGAAATTTTGTGAAAACATTGTGGGACAAGATGAAAATGCTGGGAACCAGCATTTTCTCCTTGTCTCACAATGTTTTCCGCCACACCATTTCCACAATGACAACTTCCACAATTTTAGCCACATTTAATTCGGCAGAGATCTGCATATGTTTTGGGTTTGGACAAGTCTGAAATTTTTTCCTGTGTTAAAGGATTAAAGTATTGACCAGTTCAACCCGCGCAATGTCTCAACAAAGCTGACAAGGTTTTTTTTTCAGTCTGATCTTGATTTACATCAGCTGCAAAGGCCTCTATGTTGTAAAAATGTAAAACCTCAGTGTATAATATGAATATGAATTATGGTTACCAGCCTTTTTCCACAATATTTCAAAAGCCTACTCTGTCAGGGTCATTAAACCTCAGGATTGTGTGGCGAAGGGTTAATAAATAGATACATGTAAAATATGGTGGTCAGAGAAAATGTTGCTTGTAAAATACAGTAGCTGCAATATTCTCATTTTCCACAATGTTTTGAAGTGATCTGCTGCAAAGACATTATAAATTGTCAGCAGGAGGTAATGGGTTCACTTTTTACCAAACAACACCATCATAGACTTGACTGGAAAGAATTTGCAGACAACAAATTAAAAGTGGCTCAAACGTTGGAATTTATGGTTGACAGGGTAGTAAACATTTTGGGAAAAGGAGAAAATGCTGGTTATCAGCATTTTCTCCTTTTCCCAGAATGTTTTCAGAAGCTGTGTTGTACAGGGTCATAAAAATTCAAGATTGTTTTGTAAAGGGTTAAGGAACACAGTCAAACTTGATTGTTTTAAACAGGCTTTTGTGGACAACAGAAGTGTTTTTTATTTCTTCAAGGACATGGAGCATGAGTTTTAATTTCACGAGTGAACAGTTTCATCGTTTTTGGATCGATGATTTCTAATTTGGACGCCAAGTCTTAAGATGTTCTCTTTTTCTCATTTTTCAATCTTGAATGAAACATACATGCAGAGATGATTAAATAAGAAGGCAATATTTAACAAATGGAGAGGTGTGCTTGTTTAATTTTTTGCCAGAGAAGAAAATTTAGGCATGTCCATTTTGAAAGCATTTGTAGACGACATATTTTATATTGTGCAAATGAATTGTTTCTAGTTTAAAATAATAGAAAACATTGTGAGAAAGGGAGAAAATGCCGGTTGCCAGTAGCAAAGGTGTGTGTTTCAGGCTCTCGTCTATTGCTGGAATAAGTGGATTTCGACTGGAACATCACCTTAAGTATAATCAAGGCATTCCAAATTTTGTTATCTGCTAAAGGGTTAAGCCAGAAGAACTGGTTGGCAACAGTGGTTTAGGGATAGAGTGTCAGCCTCTCACATCTGAGGTTTTGGGTTTGAGTCCTGTGATAAGTGAGGTCAACCTTTGGGGCAATTTATGGGACAAGTACAAGTTAAGGTTTCTAGGAATCAATCTTTAAGGGTAATTAATATCAACTGAATGAACTTGTTACATAATCAACAGAAAATAGATAGGTTGAAACTAAGAAGAGCTTAATTTGCGAGTCCTTTGAATATGGATGAATCTAATATTTCGCTGTCGCGTAAAGAGTAAGAAAGTATAATTATATTTTATAGGTAAATGATAAGGTCATTATTAATCAGGAGTAATTTTATCAGAACTTCATAAAATGAATTAATTATTAACTTACGACGGGTTGTCACATTAACCCTTTACCACACAATCCCAAGTTGAAACACTGGGAAAGAAGCCTTTTGAAAACATTGTGGGAAAAGGAGAAAATGCTGGTACCAGCATTTTCTCCTTTTCCCACTATGTTTTCAAAGCATTCTAAAACAAAATCTCTCTTTGGAGCTGCTTTTAATATTTTTTTGCAGATTTTTTTTTAATTTTATCAAATCTAAATTTTTGTTGTGTAGTAAAGACTGAATTCTTTTAACTGTAAACCTGGCTTTAGTTGGTTATACAGTGTAGATCAAGATCTGACTGCACAGAAGTGTAGCTTGATCTTGGATCTATACTGTCTGCTTCTCTGCTGGATATTTAACAAAAATAGCCTTGAAGTTGCAATATATACATTACTGACTGGAAAAGTCTGTTTCAGTTATTAACCCTTTGCCAAACAACCCTTCGAAAGAAGGCTTTTGAAAACGTTGTGGGAAAAGGAGAAAATGCTGGTAACCAGCATTTTCTCCTTTTTCCCCCACAATGTTTTCAACCTGATCTGAGAGTGTAAGTCCATTTGCACAAATTTATAATTCAACTGCTGCAGAATCTTTTGAATTTGAAAGTCTAAAATTAGTTGTTTAGGAAGGGGTTATGCCCAACAGTTAATGGCAATATATCATGTATGAATATTTATCCCATAACATGAATGCTTGCTCGATGAGTACAAGTTTTAAGATAAATGTTGTAATGCTGCTGACACTTTTTTTTTTTCAGAAAAATAAGTGTTGAAATCCTTTCCTTTAAAAATGTTTATTTCCATTAGTCTTTATCCTTTGTCCCATATTCTCTTGAAACAGTTGCAAACAAAACAATTTTGTTGGATAAAATCAGACAGATGTACTAATAATTTTCCTTTTACAATTTTTCAGTGGACACAGATTAACTCTATACCACACAATATTATTATACCCCCGCAAAACGAATGTTTTCAGGGGTATACTGGAATCAGCCTGTCTGTCCATGTGTCCGTCCGTGTGTCCGTCTGTGTACAAATAATTGCCTGTTTCTGTCAAAGAGCTGGTGGGGGTATTAAGTCACATTCAGTGACAGCTCTAGTTTTAGACCTGTCCAAACTCAAAACATTTGCAGACAACAAATCAGATGTGATTTAAAATGGTAGGTTTTGTCCATAAAAGGTAAGAAAACATTGTGGGAAAAGAAGAAGATGCTGGTTACCAGCATTTTCTCTTTTGTCACAATGTTTTCAAATGGTCTCTTAATCAGGGTTGTTAAAAGCTGGGATTATTTGGTAAAGGGTTAAGTTTGGTATAGGGAAGAGGAAAATTTTAGTCAGTTGAGCACCAAGCACACCTTTGCCTTCTTTTTTTGGCACACTCTTGACGGTCAAGATCAAAATGCATAGAATTCATATCAGATCTTTGATCCACATTTCCCTGTATTGATGAAGATCTGAAATACTTGGTATGGGAAGAGAAGGATATTGGTTGAAACACTCAGAAAGCACTTGAGATATCACAAAATTATTACCAATTTACTGGTATCTATACTACAAAAAACATTCCATAACTATTTCTAGGACAAAAACTAATTTTATGAAATTGAAAATAACTGTTATATAGACCTTCTTTGATGTAGGTGAGACTGGTGCAGGTCTTTGACCTTTTTAATCCTTTCCAAAAGGATCCTCTGCTGTCTTGAGGAAGGTCTTTGAAAATATTGTGGGAGAAAGAAAGGCTGCTGATTACCAACATTTTTTGTTCTCAAAATGTCTTCTAAAAACTTCTTTTCAGGACCTCAGGAAAAGTTAAGGGTTAACTGTGAATAGCTGCTTCTTTTCCAATCCTGTATGAGAGTTACTTCCCTTTCATTACCAAGGCACTTTCTATATAGAAGTGACTTTTTCTGTCCTATTGAAATGGGAGTAACTAGAAAGAAAGATTCCATGTTATATTCGTTCACAGAAGCTAACATGCGTAATCAGCCACTAAGCAAGGTTTTTAGATTTAACCCATTCTGGTACAGGCTATTTTATACTTACCAAAAGGGATTATGATTGCTTTTAAGTACAAAACAGAAAACCCTAACATCTGATGGAAGGGAAAATTTTTCAACAGTATTTAAAACATGGTGGATAAAAAAGCAGTTGCTTGTTTTAATGAATTGCCTTCTCCTGATGGAAAGTTAACTTTGAAAAATTTCAGATTTAGTCCATATTGAACATGGCCTTCGTAGATGACAAATTAGATCTGCTTCAAATGATGAGATTTGTCCAAGAAAGTTTAGAAAACATTTTTAGAAATTAAATAAAAGAAAAAATGCTTGTTAGAAATATTTTCTCTTTTTTCCACAATGCTTTCAATTACTTACTTCCACTGTGGGTTGTTAAAACACAGTATTGTTTGGTAAAGCCTCTGAGCCCCATTGAGCATAGTATTGTGATGTGATGGCATTGCGACTGATTTTGTTTGAATTGATTAGTGACTACTGGAATTACTGTTTTGTTACAAATGTTGTTGTCAATTAGTGGTCCACCAGGCATTAGTAATAATTTTTGCATATATTAGGCCATTAATCAGTGACCTGTTGCAGTAAGATTGCCATAGGATTGGCAACTGGTTTGCACCTATTAGTAAGGGTGGTAGTTACAAATCAGCAACCAGTCAGCAAGTCTTCAGAAACAAGTTGCATCCAAATGGCAAATTGTCTGTGACTGGTTGGCTCTACAAACTTTTTGCGATCTGTTGACTCATACTTGAAACCTCCTCGCAACCTGTTGGCGACCAGTAGGAGACTGCAAATCAGTAGCCGATCAGTCACCATCTCATCTGATCAATCAATGAACAGAAGTGATTGCCAATAGGTCTCAGTAAGGTTGCCACATTTCATAGCCAAGTTGTTCATAAAATTGACCGACAACCCATCAGTGACCAATCAGTTACTTTTTGCAATCAGTCTGCTATCAGATCAGCTGCTGCTAGTCTTTTGTGCATCCTGAAAAGACTGGCTGTGACTAATTTTTTTTTGCGACCTATTAATAACCTCATGCGACCAATTGAAATGAGAACCTCACCACAACTTGTAAAACCTCCATGCATCTTTTTTAGTCACAGAGAGGTTGTGCCCCAGTCGAAAGCTGTGTGGGAGCTGGGCTAAACAGATTTAAGTCTTGGTCATACTGTTTGTTTGATGATGATTTGTTTCACATAAGGGAAACCATCTCGCTTAATGGCAAAACAATGGGCATGGTCTGATCTGAATCTACAGTATATGCAAAGGCACATAGTTCTGCTGTCTGTAAAACACCCAACTTGACAGTTGTTATCTTTAATATCAGATGTGACTCCATGAAATGGGTGGGATAAATTGACATGATAGCCCACCTGAAGGAATTAGCTTGTTTGCATTGCCAAATTGGTCAATATTTATTATTTGAATTTTAAATGTAATTGATTTGAAACTCGTTTGAAACATATTTGTAAACTGTTTTATCAGTACCCTAAATGAGTGGTTTATAGAGCTTTCCATCCCACCTCAAACAAAGGGATTAACTCTTTACCAGACGACAAAATTTCAGACTTGCCCATATTGATAGCATTTGCAGACGACAAGTTAAGTGTTTACCACACGACAAAAATGTGGACTTGTCCAAATTGAAAGCATTTGCAGACGACAATTCAGATGTGTCTCATATGATGGCATTTGTCTTTGATATGTTAGAAAACATTGTGGATGTTAGAAAACATTGTGGGTAAAGGAGAAAATGCTGGTTACCAGCATTTTCTCCTTTTCCCACAATGTTTTCAAAAAGGTTCTTTCTGGAAGGTCCTTAAAGGTGGCCCTTCAGATTTTGAGACGAAAATTTTTCAAAAATAAAAAAAAATCATCCTTATACTCCCAAAGCCTTTTAATTTTCATTCATAAAACCCCAGTAGCCGAAACCCATCTGACAACAAGAGAAATTAGAGATTTACTACGGCCCAGGTCGACACCGACGGGAAACACGGTCTATTTTTAAATGAGCAACTCGCTCATTTACATACCGGAAATACACAGACGAAGCTTCAAACATAGCATTCGAAGAAGACATTATGGAAAATAGTTTCATGTTTGTTATGTTATGGAATTTAAGCGTTATTAGTCACATGCCAGTCACTTGACATTCCCACAAAAATGCTTTTTTGATTTCTGGCGCGAAATCTACAAATAACCTTAAGAGGCTACGTAGCCTTTTAAGGGAACACCATCAAAAAAATTTTTTTTTGTAATTTTATGATTCTTAATTACTGATGATTTGTATTGTTTTTTCGTATAAATTTCAGTGATATATATTTTTTTTAATTTGGTGAGATGTGAAAAATCTAAATACCCACCTTTAAAACTTGGGATTGTGTGGTAAAGAGTTAAATGAAGCTCAGATGATGACATTTGTATTTGTAAGAAAAGGAGAAAATGCTGGTTATGGGTATTTTATTCTTTACCCAAAATGTTTTCAAAAACTTTTTTCTTTGTAGTTGTTAAAACTTGGGATTGATTGGTAAATGGTTAACTCAATTACTTAACCAAAGAATGCCAATTTTTAACAACCCAGAATTGGAGGGCTTTTGAAAGCATGGTTAGTAAAGGAGAAAATGCTATTGACATTTTCCCTGTATCTGACAGTGTAGAATATTCTAAGATTTGACTGCCCATTCTCTGATCGTGATCTACACTGTCTGCAAAAAAAAATGGGTCACTCCCAGCTGCCTAAGGGTACCTTGTGAAAAACACCTTGTAGCATTCTGACATCTGAAAACTTGATAACAACAGAATCTGATGATTTGCGCATAACAAGCAATTTCTTCCCTTATAGTCTCAATGTTTTTCATACTGATTAGACCTTAAAAAATTGTTCTGCCCATTCAGTGAGGATCTTTTCAAAACCTCTGCCAGAATTTATTTGCAGAGAAAATGAACAAGCCCTGCACTAAACAATCTAGACTGGTATAAACAATCCTATGGCTTCACAACCTAGAGGAATCTTGAAGGCTTTTGAAATCATTGTTTGTAACCAGCATTTTCTCCTTTTCATACTATGTTTTCTTCCTTTAAAAAAGGGATACAAAAATTTCCAATTTCAGCCAATTTTGATATGTTATCAGCAAATGCTTTGGGAATCATGCATGGTTTGGTGGTAAACTGTAGGACTCGTAACTTGGAGGCTGCAGGCCTCACTGGAAGCATTGGATCTGTCGTTGGAGTGTTCTTTGGCAAGACACATTAGAGTCCTAGCCTAGTATTAGTGAAATCCAGGATACATGAATATATGAATCAAGCAATCAAGCAAGCAATTTCTTTGAACTTGGACAAGTCTGAAATTTGTTGGTTGGTTCAAGAGTAATTCTTCAATGTTCTGTTTATCTATCTCTGGCTTTTACCTTAAGGATGACCCATTTGACACATTCTGTAAAAGTCAGCTAGTGAAAACATGGTGAAAAATGGATAAATTTACTCATAATTAAGCAGAGTGTCCATATGTTACAGTATTTTCTGGGTGCATCCATATATATGCAATTGTATCTTTCTTTTTTGTAAGAAACGCAGTATAAAGTTTTACTAGATAGTGGATCTAGTCAAGTGGTATAACCTTAAGAAGTAAATTGGCAAAGTTGAGTACATAAACATAAGATTGTTTTCCAAGAGTTTATAAACTGCTATAAAATACCCAGGTGTGCCATTAACCTAGAATGTGTCCTAAGTGTTTTTCCCTTCACTGAAATTGAGGGAGAATATCTCTGTGACAGTTTCTGAGTGTCTTGGTTCATTTGAACTGAAATTGTGTGGCTAGCATGTCTTTACCTAACTACAAAGTTTCGAACTTGTCTAAATTCAAAGCATTTACAGATGACAAAATTCCATGTGGCTGAAATAATAGAATTTGTCTCTGAAAGGTAAGAAAATATTGTGGGAAAAGGAGAAAATACTGGTAACTCCTTTTCCCACAATGTTTTCAAAAGGCTTCCTTTCTTCTTTAAGGTTGTTTAAACTTGGGATTGTGGGGTAAAGTGGTTAACTGTTTACCAAATAACAAAATTTTAGACTTGTCAAAAGGCATTTGCAGACGACAAATTTAATGTAAAAGAATGTCTTTTAAAGGGTAGAAAACATCATAGGAAAAGCTGGGAACTAGGGTTTTTAGCTCACCTGAGCACGAAGTGCTCATGGTGAGCTATTGTGATCGTGCTGTGTCCGACGTCCATCGTCTGTCTTCAACTTTTTACCTTGTGTACGCTCTAGCGGCCATATTTTCCATCCAATACTCATGAAACTTAGTCAGAATGTTTGCCTTGATGATATCTCGGACGAGTTCAAAAATGGGTCACGTCGGGTCAAAAACTAGGTCACTAGGTCAAATCTTAGAAAAACCTTGTGTACGCTCTAGAGGCCACATTTTCAGTCCGATAATCATGAAACTTGGTCAGAATGTTTGTCTTGACGATATCTGGGACGAGTTTGAAAATGGGTCATGTCGGGTCAAAAACTAGGTCACTAGGTCAAATCTTAGAAAAACCTTGTATACGCTCTAGAGGCCACATTTTCCGTCCAATACTCCTGAAAGTTGGTCAGAATGTTTTTCTTGATGATCGAAAATGGGCCATGTCGGGTCAAAAACAAGGTCACCAGGTCAAATCTTAGAAAAACCTTGTGTACACTCTAGAGGCCATATTTTCCGTCCAATACTCCTGAAAGTTGGTCAGAATGTTTGTCTTGATGATATCTCAGACGAGTTTGAAAATGGGTCATGTCAGGTCTAAAACTAGGTCACCAGGTCAAATCTTAGAAAAACCTTGTGTATGCTCTAGAGGCCACATTTTCAGTCCAATGCTCTTGAAAGTTGGTCAGAATTTTTTTCTTGATGATATCTCAGACAAGTTTGAAAATGGGCCATGTCAGGTCAAAAACTAGGTCACCAGGTCAAATCTTAGAAAAACCTTGTGTATGCTTTAGAGGCCACATTTCCAGTCCAAAACTCTTGAGAGTTGGTCAGAATGTTTGTCTTGATGATATCTCAAACAAGTTTGAAAGTGGGCCATGTCAGGTCAAAAACTAGGTCACTAGGTCAAATCTTAAAAAAACCTTGTGTATACTCCAGAAGCCACATTTTCTGTCCAATACTCTTGAAATTTAGCCAGAATGTTTGTCTTGATAATATCGCAGATGAGTTTGAAAGTGGGCCATGTGGGGTCAAAAACTAGGTCACTAGGTCAAATTTTTGAAAAACCTTGTGTACGCTCCAGAAGTCACATTTTCAGTCCAATGCTCTATAAAGTTGGTCAGAATGTTTGTCATGATGATAGCTTGGATGACTTTGAAAATGGGTCATGTCAGGTCAAAAACTAGGTCACCAGGTCAAATCTCAGAAAAACCTTATGTAAGCTCTAGAGGCCACATTTTCAGTCCAATAATCTTGAAATTCGGTCAGAATGTTTGTCTTGATAATTTCTTAGACTAGTATGAAAAGGGGTCATGTTGGATAAAAAACTAGGTCACAAAGTCAAATCTTGGAAAAACCTTTTGTACTATAATTACAGTCCAATATTCTTTAAACTTTTGTTAGAATGTTTGTCTTGATGATATCTTGCATGAGTTTGAAAATGGTTCATGTGGAATAAAAACTAGGTCACCAAGTTTCATCCTTGAAAACCTGTGTGTACGCTCTAGAGGCCACATTTTCAGTCCAATAATCTTGAAATTTGGTTTGAATGTTTGTCTTGATAATATCTTAGACTAGTATGAATATGGGTCATGTTGGATGAAAAACTAGGTCACTAGGTCAAATCTTGGAAAAAGCTTTTGTACACCCTACAGGCCACATTTTCTCAAATACTCATGAAAGTTTATCGGAATGTATGTCTGGATAATTTCTACATGTCAAGTAGGCTGCTGAGACAAATTCTAGAAAAAGCTGGTGTGCACTCTAGAGGCCATATTTGTAAGCCCAATACTAATGAGTGTTTGTCAGAGTGTTTGTCTTAATATCTCTGAAGAGATTGGAAATGGGTCATGTTTGATCAAAAGGCTCAGGTGAGCGGCTTCAGGGCCATGATGGCCCTCTTGTCTGCTTTTCACATATGTTTGCAAAGCATTCCACCTCAGGGTGTAAAAAACTCTGGACTGTGTGGTAGAGGGTTAAAGGATGCATGAAAGCTTTAACCCATCACCATCCCATCATCATCATTACAAACACCCCTTTGTTTTTTCAATTTTTAGCTCAGCTGTTTTAGAAGAAAACATGGAGGCATTGTCATGCTCGGCTGTCTAGCATTGTTGACCTGTGTCGTCATACAAAAACTTTCAGATTTCGTAATAAAGATATTTACTTCAAACTCGGACAAGCTCTTAATTATTGAAGGGGAACCCAAAGAACAAGGGCAGTTAACCATCAAAGTATTTTTGACACAGTTACACCCCTTTTTCAGCTTAGAATTTTCACTGAAAATCAAGCAACTGCTGCCGAGGGTTGGCATCCACATGCGGTTCTCTTGTTTGTCCTGATTCAGTGACAAAGCACTAAGTTCAGGTGTTGGTTAGCAAGGAAAAGTTCTAGCTGAAGCCCATTTCTTTTGGGGAATTTGTTATATATATTTTGACAGGATTCATTCCTCTCTTAACCCATTACCACACAATCCCTACTTTTGACGACCCTGAGAAAGAAGCCTTTAGAAAACATTGTGGGAAAAGGAGAAAATTTTTCTCCTTTTCACACAATGTTTTCTACCCTTCACAAAACAATTTTCAAATTTTCAGTCACTTTTATTTTGTCATCTGCAACTGCTTTCGATTTGGACAAGCCAAAAATTTTGTCATTTGGTAATGAGTTAATGCTGACCATTGTGTCCATGATACTGATGTGTGAAAGCAACCAGTGGCTTGGGAAGAATATTAATAAAGTAAAGAAATGGTGAAAGAAACTCAAGGAAAGTATGGATGGGTGCAGCCACTATATAACTGAAATAATGTTGAATACCAAGTTAAACACCATACAAAACAAACAAATTACTAAATAATGCATTTTGTAAACCATAGATCAAATTACATGATTGTATGATCTTGATCTACATGGTACATAACCTAAACTTGTACTTTGAGGGCTTATGTGATTTATTTGTAAAATATTTTTTAATCGAAGTGGCAAAACACCCTAACTTCCCTTGATCTCTTAATACACTTATTTGCAGAAGGTTCTAAATACTTCAAAGAAATGTGGGGTCCTGCATGGCTCAGTGATGAAGCGTGGGATTTATAATCAGGAGGCCCTGGGTTCTAGCTTGACTGGAAGCTTTTGGTTTTCTGTGGGAGTGTCCTTTGGCCAGATACTTCAGAGCCGTGGCCGAGTACTTCTGTAAGCTATGACATACATGAATATGTGAGCTCTTGCATTGATATAATGTTGAAAGCAACGTAAAACAACATTCATTTATTAAATCAGACATACAAATGAACATTCAAAAACTTGGATGAAAGCATGCCAGCCAATGAAAAGTTGTCCAAATTGTGAAGAGGATATTTTGTCAACCCTTAGAGCACCAAAAAAACCCTGGGGACATTTTCACTCTTGAAATAAGACCCATATAACTGCAATTTTAAGGTCGCTCATTTTCAGAATGTCTCAGTGAAGTAGACAGTGTAGATCAAAGATCAGACTGCACAAAATGTGCAGTCTGATCTTGATCTATGCTGACAGCAAAGGCAACTGTAGTTGTTACAGGCGCTTCAACTGTTAAATGACTGCAGATCGACGCTGACATGCCTTTGATAAAGCCCAAGGAGAAAAGTGAGAGGAAGTTTACTTTTAAAATGACAGGGTGGGATTTCAGATAAGAGATGTTGAAAAGCAATTTCACCTGTGGACTTTTTTTTCACCCTTTGCCAAACAATCCCTTGGCAAGACAACATTTGAAAACAATGTGGGAAAAGGAGAAAATGCTGGTATCCAGAATTTTCCCTTTTTCCTACGATGTTTTCTGAGGAGGGATTCCATTTTTAAGCAAGATTCAATTTGTCGTCTGCCAATGCTTCCAATTTGACCCTGTCTAAAATTTTGTCTTCTGGTAGTTAGTTTAGAGCGGAATAGTCAACTTACCACCTCCTGCAGACATTTTTTTCTTTTTCATTTTGCAGCAGACATGTTTTAAAAAGGTGGGATTTCAAAAAAAGAATTGCGATTTTTGAGTCGCATATGTTTTGTCATCTACGAATGCTTTCAATTTGGACTTGTCTAAAATATTGTTGTTTAGTAAAGAGTTAACCCTTTACCACACAGTGCCGACTTTTAACGACCCTGGGAAAGAAGGCTTTTGAAAACATGGGAAAAGGAGAAAATCCTGGTAACCAGCATTTTCTCCTTTTCCCACAATGTTTTCTGTCCTATCAAAGAAAATGTGCACCATTTGAGCCACATTGAAATTGTCGTCTGCAAATGCTTTCAATTTGGACAAGGCTAAAATTTTGTTGTCTGGTAATGGGTTAATTGGCGTTTATTGCACATGCTGAACAAGGATGTTTCCAAAGCTATCTGCATCACATTGTTCTTCCAGGAGGTTGATGCTATTGTCTGTGACACTTAACAACAGTCCTTTGCACATTTGCTATTTGGGGACTTTTCAATACCATCAAGAGAAAGGAAGATACCTCCTTTATAGCTCAACTTTGAGGTCTTGTCATAGCCTTGGTGGGTTATTGTCATATCCCTGTCAAGGTATTGTAATAGCCCTGTTGAGGTATTATAGCACTGTCAAGGTACCGTCATAGCCCTTTCAACTTATTGTAATAGCCCTGTTGAAGTATTGTCATATCTGTGTCAAGCTATTGTCATAGTCCTGTCAATGTACTATCATAGCCCTGCCAAGGTATTGTCATTGCCCTGTTGATGTATTGTCATATCCCTATCAAGGTATTGTCATGGCTTTGTTAAGGTATTACAGGGTTTCCTTTGACTTTCTGATTTGGGGGTCATTCGACCATCTTCAAGTGAATAAAACAACCACACATATAAATTTTGGGGGTCATTTTGAAAATTTTGGGGTCAAAATAAGGGGGTCATGGAAATCACTGGTATTATCATAGCCTTTTCAAGGTGTTGTCATAGCCCTTTCAAGGTGTTGTCATAGCCCAGTCATCTGCAACTTATTTTATAATACATAAACTTTGATGCTTTTTGATTTTACTGCTGCTATTTACCTCAAACTGGAGCTAATAGATATTGATATGACTGAAATAATGTTGAAATAGACAAAGACCACTACTCAATCAATCAATCACTTTCTGTAGGCAGAAAAAGATATTGATCAAGTGGTAATCAGGATCGTTATGAAGGATTTGAAACATTCTTGTGTAAAAGTAAGACCAATTGGCAAAATTTTAATGAGAGGTCCAAAGTAATATTTTATGGGTAAATTTGTGGAAAAAGTTGGACTTTGAAAAATATTCAGTTTTTTTTTTTCACAGATACTGATTAGAGAAGTTCAGTCAGTAAAATTTGATGAGAAAGTATTTTCCTCAATAAAATTGTAAAAAACTTTTCAAAGAATGAGAGTAATATTTCTATTCCATTACCATACAATCAGCACAATATATGACTTACTGTGCTTGACTCTTTACCAAACAACAAAATTTTAGACAGGTCCAAATTGAAAGCACTTGCAGACGACAAAATAAACGTTACTCAAAAATTGAAATTTGTTTCCAGCAAGATAGAAAACATTGTGGGAAAAGGAGAAAATGCTGGTTACCAGCATTTTCTCCTTTTCCCACAATGTTTTCAAAAGGCTTCTATCTCAGGGTCGTAAAAACCAGGGATTGTTTGGTAAAGGGTTAAATGATAGAACTGATTTCCCTTTTACTTGTACATTTTTAGCGTAGCTCAGAGTGCATTGGCTTTTGACCTACTTCTTGGTACATGTATTGATATATTAGAAGAAAGAAGTAGAAATTTGTGATTGGTTAAAAAAATGTAGACAGATTTATTTTGAGGGCCCCTTGCAGGCCTTATTTGCAGGTTGAGGCCATCCATCTTTTTGTAAAAAACATTTCTTGTTAGATATTGGTCACACATTTGGCAAGGCTTCAAAAAATGCAGGATGAAGAAAGGGTTAATTGCAGGTTGCACTCAAGTAGTCCTCAAGTTTATCAGTAATTTAAGTCTCCTGGTTAAAATGTTTGCTCTTTGATAAATTAAAAGCACTATTGATGTGAGATTGAGTATATTATGTAACTTAAGCAGAGTAAACATAGGAACACCTGGCCATTTAGTGGTGTAATGGTAAATTACCTCCCCTACATATATTAAAAGGGAAAACCAATTTCTTTGATGGAGGGCACTTAAACAGTTTATTTTCTGGTCTGATTCCTCAACCAGCAGGAAAAGACCTATCTGATGCCCTGGAAAGGATGCTGTTTCTTCAGCTTATCTTTCTGTATCAAACAATACTTTAGTTTTAAACCCTGTGGAGGAAAGCTTTTAAAAGCATTGCTGAAGATGGAAAGAATCTTGGTAACCAGCATGGTTTCCTTTTCCCAAATGTTTGGTACTTTTTCAATGATTAACTCCTTAAGCTCCTGAGCCAACTAACTGACCTGTTGCGGACAGTGTAGATCAAGATCAGACTGCACAGAATATGCAATCTGATCTTGGATCTACACTATCCAAGAAGGAGATATTTTTCTCCAAAAGTGGGTTTGAAGTAACATTATTTGGATTATTACTATTGGCTTGAAAGTATTATTTAACTTGTTTAACAGGATAAGGGCAAATTGAGCCACATTTTATTGTCTTCTATATTCATGCCTGTAACTCTTTACCAAACTACAAAACTTTAGACTGGTCCAAATTGAAAGCATTTGCAGATGACATAATAAATATGACTCAAAAATTGAAATTTGTTTTGGGAAGGGTAGAAAACATTGTGGGAAAAGGAGAAAATGCTGGTTACCAGCATTTTCTCCTTTTCTCAAATGTTTTCATTTGGCTTCTTTCACAGGATTGTCAGGATTGTCAAAAGTCAGGATTGTGTGGTCATCAGGTAAATATTTTACAAAACTTCATCTTTGGAAGCATTGACTTTCAACTCTTTATGCACTTGAGAACGGGGTTGTGGGTTCGATCCCTGTCCCAGCCATTTTTTTTCCGAGGATTGATGATAGTAATTGCAACAGGATTCATTCCTCTCCCACCACTGATCATTGTTTCGACAATGGTTATGTGGGAAAGGAGCCAGTGGCTTGGAAAGAAAATTGTGCGGAGTACTTGTAAAAGAGACTCCAGGAAAGCATGGATATGTGCACTGGCCGCCGCGATATAACTGAAATAATGTTGAAAACAGCGTTAAACACCATACAATCAATCAGTCTCAACTCTTTACCACACAAGAAAATTTTAGACTTGTCCAACTTTGAAGCATTTGCAGACAGAGTAATGTTGTGGCTCATCAAATGAGATTTTGTATTTGAAATGATAGAGGACATGGTGGTAAAAAGGGAAAATGCTTGTTACCAGCAGTTTTTCTTTTTCCAACCATGTTTTTAGAAGCCCTCTACCCCAGGGCCTTTAAGAATTGGGAGTATTTGGTAGAGAGTGCACTCTTAGAGATACAGGCATTTTTGTCAGTAAAAAAAGCTCATATTTTTGCAATTTGACGGCTTAATAAGTATGAGACAGTGTAAATTTGAGATCAGATATCATGTTTTATAGTAAAGATCTAGGATCAGACTGCATGCTCTGTACTATCTAATCTTGGTCCATGCTATCTGGGTCCGCGTTCACCAACCATTCTTAAGAACATTCTTAGACCTATTTCTGGATTTGAAAGCAACACAACTTATGATTGACTAAACCATTTGGTTTAGTCAATCAGAAGTTGTGTTACTTTCAACTGTAGAATTGAGAATGACGGCCAGTTATGCCAAAGTATTTTGAAGATTTCTTAAAAAAAGGTACAGATTTTATTTTGAATAAGACATATTAACTGTTTACCACACAACAAAAATGTAAACTTGTCTAAATTATAAGCATTTGCAGAGGACAAGTTAAATTTTAGTTCATATGATGAAACTTATCTTTGATTGGGTGGAAGCATTGTGAGAAAATGCTAATTGCTAGCATTTTCTCCTTTTCCCACAATGTTTTTAAAGGGCTACTCCCAAGGGGTCTTTAAATCTGGAGATTGTGTGATGAAGGGTTAATTCATATTAATTTGAGATTATAAAATGTCAGTATAGAAGTACAATGTCGGGTAGATAACTTTTTAAGAGTTTTGTCCCTTGCCTCATTCACGATTTTTATGTAACAAATGGGATGAAAGATGAAATAGTACTAATAAGAAGAAAATCTTTACTTTTAATTAATCAAAGGGATATGTAAAGGCAGATGTCCAGTTGTGGGTCGTCTACATCTTAGTTGTTGGGCTTAAAGTAACAATAGGTGCCAAAAATAAACAAAGTGGGTGCTTAAAGATAATTTTAAATCTAAATCATACCATTTAATAAAAGTATGGAAATAATTGAGAAGATGACAATCTTTTATTGTACGGTCGGTCCAAGTGTTAGTCGCTGGCAGAGAAATTAATTACAAAACTAGCTTAATAGTTGTCAGGTCACTCTATCTTTTGTTTACTTTTTGCCTGGTTTAAAATTCATTTTTCTGCCAGCGATTAAGACTTGGACCAGCCACACAATAATAGATTGCCATCTTTATAATATTTTTTAGATTAAAAATGTTATGATATAAATCTAAATGTATTTTAACCCTTTACCACACAATGACGACTTTAACGCCCCCTGAAAGAGAAGGCTTTTGAAAACATTGTGGGAAAAGGAGAAAATGCTGGTTACTAGCATTTTCTCCTTTTCCCACAATGTTTTCTACCCTATCAAAGAAAAATCATTTCATATGAGCCACGTTAAAACTGTCATCTACAAATGCTTTTAATTTGGACAGGTCTAAAATTTTGTCGTGTGGTAAAGGGTTAACACCTGCATTGTTCTTTTGATGGCTATTGGGCCTTTAAGTAATCTAGAGGTCTTAGGTTTGATCCCAGGTTGCAGTAGAGAAAATTTTGAAGCATCAGTGGGCAAGGCACTAGAATGTCCCAAGCCTAGTAATGTTAAACCTAGGAAACACATTGATAGGTGATACAATTGAAATATTGTTGAAATCAGTCTAACATATCACCTAAGCCTAAGTAATGTAAAACCTAGGGAACACATCGATAGGTGATACAACAAATATTGTTGAAACCAGTCTAACATGTCATCATTTAGTAAGTAATCATCTCTTGGTAGTTGGAGACTTTGTACATTTACTATAATGTTCACAATATCTTTAATGTTAAAGGCTACTGTTTCAGGAAAAAGTGTTAAATCCCATTTCTGCCACAAGGAATTAGTCCGGGCATTGAATTATTAATAATTTTTTCGAGAGTCCCACGCTATTGGTGTGGGTAATAACTTTACATCATGGTTAGGCTTCAATGTGTTAAAACTGCCCCAATGGGGGCTCCAGTGAGATTGTCTAACTGAATAACTGTTTCATGATTCCTAGCTCATAGTTTGCCAAAAGGCAATGCCTTTTGCTGTTTTATTTCTTTAGCAGATAATGAGATTTCAGCCTCGTTCATGTTGAAAGCATTTGTTCACAACAAATCATATGTAGCCCAAATAATAGGAAGAAGAAAACTTTTGAAAGGATTGTAGAAAGAGGAGAAAACCAGCATTTTCTCCTATTCCCATCAGAGCTCCAGATAGAGGGAGTGATTTTGATTTCAAAATTGAAAATATTAATTATTCTCCACTAAATGTCTCATCGAGACGATTCTAATGAGTACCTACAACATAGGGTTTTGAAGAGAAATAATGACTTTAGAATACCATCACTCCCTCCTATCTGGAGCTCTGTTCCCGTAATGTTTTCTGCCCTCTAACCATTTACAACATGATCCCAAGTCATAATTTCACAGTCTACGCAGGCTGACATGGGTGGAAATCTTGCTATTTGCATATTTCTGGATGTGCAAGGACCATACTGCCTCATGATCCAATCAGTTGTAAGAAAAATTGGTTTTTTATGGATCCATAATTGTGATGACTTGTTGGGTATAATGTATCACAGAGATGCATTAAACCCTGTTTTGCCAGAGCATGGCCTATTTGTTTGTGTTCCAAGTAGTAACATTAAACTGTGTTACATAATGAAAAATAGATTTTGGGATATATTTTTTCAGCGCAGGGATTCTCTGTGAATTTAAAAGGTCTCATTTGTCTTTGTCAGACAAATGTTAAAATTTTGTATCGAATATCAAAGGACACACAAGATGATATGAAGTTTGGGTTACTTGAGAAGACTTTTTCATTAAAAGTTTACATTTCCAGCATGATGTCAGAAATGAATCACTGGTTGATGGAAAACTGTTTACAATATATTGTCCTAAAGTAGTCTTTATACTGTAATTTTCTTGTACAAGTATATTTGAGAAGTTTTAAATGAAAACCTAGTTTGACACTCTCCCCACAGGGTAAGGTGTTTAACAAATATTGCAGGGGACAGTTATGAATAAATTTGAATTATTTTAGGAGATCAAACTGTTCTAATACCTGTGTCATATAACAGTGGCACTCTAATTTGCATATTTATATACAATGATATACCACACAATTTTTTGTCCTGTATATAGGTGAGAAAGTTAGAGACACTTGTGACATTTTTTGTACTTGTCAGAAATCTGTATTTGATATTAGCTATGAACACAGTGTACTGCAGACTCAAAAAATAAATCTAACTTATTCATACACAGAAATAAGAGACACTTTACCCCAAATTCACCAAATTTAGCTGTAACTTTAATGCTGATTGTGTTGCAAGTGGGGTAATATGTTTTGTCCTTAGTACTATACAGTTATGGGAAGGACTACAGGTTTGCTCTGGGTCAGTCATAGTGACTGTCTTTCTGTCAATGCATGCTATGTTTTTGAAGGATTCTAGGAGCACTTTTCACCAAGAGTTTGGTATTCAATTCCACTTTTGACTAAGATGACCAAAATTCTTATTTGCTGAGACAGAGACTTCCCTGCCAAACACAGCTACTCGCAGAATTTGAGCTGATGGAGAATATAATCCTGGACTCATGTTACTTATTCCTTTATATCATAAACTGGAGTTTTATTGACCTTGCAGAAGACAGCTTCGGAAAACATTATGGGGAAAGGAGAAAATGCTGGTCATCAGCTTTTCTCTTTTTCCCACCATGTCTTCTACCCAATCTTAAACCAATTAGATTTCAGCCATATTTGATATGATGTATGCAAATGCTTTCAGTTTAGATTTAGTTGTTTGGTAAAGAGTAAGTGGGCAAGGCTACTTCGATGGACTTCTCTGCAGCCATATTGCTTTTGCTCAGTATGGGACATCACTGTTTGAGAAATGATTGTTAATCTTGTTCAGGTGAAGCTTTGCAATAGGGTGACTACCCTGATTTATATGTTGGCAGAATCCATATTTCATGATGAAGCTGACATCTAGCAATGAAATCCGATCATTTGGACTTACCCAGGGTATTGTTGAAATGTCATAAATTTAAAGAAAAATAGACCTACTGATTTTATATATCACAAAACAGCAAGCTGAACATGTGTTCTGTAAGATTTATATATTTGATACCACTATGCATCCTTTATGATTTCTTCTAACCGGATTCTTATTTATGACCCATATCTAGTTTTCAAAAAACAAATTTCAGTTATCAAGTCACATTTACTTTCGTCATCTGCAACTGCCCTCAGTTTAGACAAGTCTAAAATTTTGTCATGTGATAAAAAAAAAAGTTTACTCTTTGCTTTCAACATCATAGTCGTTTTGGCTTCAATTGTCCAGATTTTATGGTTAAACCCCTTACCAGATGACTAAATTGTAGACTTCTCCAATTTCTCCCATTTTGGATAATTTTCGTCATTTGGGCCACTGCCACTTTGATATCTGCAAATTCTTTCAATTTGGGCCACTCTAAAATTTTGTGGTTTGGTAAAGAGTTAAAAAACATTTTGGTGATAAATGACTCTGGCCACTGGACATCAACATCACACCTGCTATAAATAACCCTACCTAGTTGCAGATGGATGGATTTATAAATGGCAAGGAAGATTGAGCAGGTTGATCTACTTAATTTGAAATTTGAATCCCTTTAAGAAGTGAAATTCAATAAACAAATTTGTGAAACACTTTCACCTGATATTACCTTTAACTTTTTTTCTCCAGAAATAATGACTTTCTGTTACATGTATGTAGTGAATCAAAAAAAATGGTGACTGTTATAGTAATAAAACTGGAATGCTATCCAAAGATTGGAAAATTCAGAATCACAACTTCTTAAATTAACAACACAGTCCCAGCTTTCAATTACCCTGAGGAAGACAGCTTTTAAAAGCATTGTGGGAAAAAGAGTAAATGCTGGTAAACAGCTTTTTCTGCTTTTTACCTCAATGTTTTCCATCCTTTCCAAAACAAATTTCACTTTTTGAGTCATGTTTATTTTTTGAAATGCTTTCAATTTGGACAGGTCTAAAAGATTTTTTTGTTTGGTAAAGAGTTAAGCCTTGGTCACACCGAGCTAACGGACGAGTAACAGATAAAAAATCATTTCATCCGTTCGTGTCCGTTCGTATCCATTTTATGTCCATTTCTTATCAGGTGAATCCGCTACTTGTCCGGCGATGTCCGTTACGTCCGGTGGGAAGTTTTGAGCATGTTCAAAACTTTCCACCGGACAAAACGGACAGAGACATGCAAATGATAGACTTTGGATGCATCTGACAATTTATACCCTTGGGTTCCTCGTACGTTGGTGTTCGGTACATTTCCGTTCATCGTACGTTTTGTCCGGTTCTCATGCGTTGCACTTCCGTTTTATCAGGTACAAGTCCCTTACTCATACGGTGATATCCGTTAATAGACCGTTTATTATCCTGTACATATCTGTTAAACGTGCGTTTTTTTCCATTACATGTGCAGTACTCGTGCAGTCATTGTGTGGCTTCCTCACTCCACACACCGATCGCGTGAGCCTCGAGCGGCAGAGGAGTTGAATTTTGTCACCGTATAACCAAATTCTGCATATTTTTGTTAGTTTCCCCCCCGTTACATATCCGTTAGCCGGTCTGACCAAGCCTTTAAGCAACCTCTGCACAATTTGTAGGTGTCCACTGTGCCCTGATTGTCCTGCAGTGCCATTGTCTGTCTGCAATTACTTACATTTCAAGTCTTGTTGAATGAAGGGAATTTCCCATTATCTGATTGGCTGAAAAGATTACTCAGTCCAGAGGCAGAGATAATAGACTATAAAAGGACTCTTTTCCTCATTAAAATCTCTTTAACACAAATTAGCATTTCTGCTTATTATAACAAAATTATATGCAATTAGTGACTTTTTATCAAGGCCACTTTTCACTAGCTCCCCTTATTGAACTCAATAACAATTGAACCCTTTGTCAGAAGACAAAGTTTTGAGCTTGTTGCATATTGAAAGCATTTTAAACAACAATTTTGACTTAAATGCTGAAATTCTTTTGAAGGATAGTTGAAAAAATTGTGGGAAAAGAAGAAAATAATTGTTACTGGCATTTTCTTCTTTTCCCACAATGTTTTTGAAAGCTTTTTACATTAGAGCTATGAAAACCCTGGATTATTTGGTAAAGAGTTAACCCTTTACCACACAATGACGCCTTTTGACACCCCTAAAAAAGAGGCCTTTTGAAAACATTGTGGGAAAAGGAGAAAATGCTGGTAACCAGCATTTTCTCCTTTTCCCACAAAGTTTTCTACCCTATCAAAGAAAAGTTGCGTCATTTGAGCCACTATGAAATTGTCGTCTGCAAATGCTTTCAATTTGGATAGGTCTTAAATTTTGCCGTGTGGTAAAGGGTTAAACAAAAGACTTTCTGTTAAAGCCCCCCCCCCATCACACCAAACTAGTTCTTAGAATGTCTTACCCTGTCCTGACACTGCCAATTGATGCCCGACTGCGCCACGTCTCTATTGGGATCGAAGTATGGCAGTTCCGTTTGTAGTACGTCCATCTCGTTTTAAGTACGTTGTCACTCCATCTAATTACAGGACGGGATGGACGGCAAAAAATTTTGAGCAGGCTCAAAGTTCTGGAGCACCTTCTCGTCCTAGCCTGTCCATTAAATTCATAAACAGATCGTAAAAGGCTAATACGTCCACTCCATCCGAACACAGTTTAAGTCTATTCGGCTACAATTTTCAGAATGGAGTGAGAACGAGTTTGGTGTGACGGGGTTATTACTTGAGATTGTTTTAACGGTTTTCCTGCTAAATAAGCCAAATGGAACTTTTAAGACATCAGTAAAAAATCCAAATTTTTGCTATTTCAAAGGTATTTTTTGGGGGGGAAAGATTGTCCTTTTTGGACTGTGTAGATCCAAGAATAGACTGCACATTCTGTCCAGTCTGATTTTGATCTACACTTCCTGCAAAAGGACATTGAATCGCTCTAGGCGATTCAGGGTTGAAATTATTATTTCTGCACTGAGACTGCACACAGTATCAGATAATCTGAACGAATGTGTTGACAGTGAGCAAAATACTATTGCAGTTTGTGGCTGCTTATAAAACTTAATCTGGTACAGAGGTGGGGCATGGTGGCTCAGTTGGTGACTTGCAGGGCTTGAAACTAGAGGGGTTCCAGTTTGAATCCCCAGCTAGGTCAGATTCTTTCAGAGGATTTAATGTGATAGTAATTGGGACAGGATTCATTCCTCTCTTATTGCTGATCATTGTTTGGACAATGGTTTTGTGAGAGAGCTAAGTGTGTATGAAGTACTGGTAAAGAAACTCAAGGAAAGGTGCGCTGGCCATGACCATATAACTGAAATGATATTAAAAAGGGCGTTCAGCAGCATACAAACAAACAAAAACCTGCAACAGAGGAGTCAAACAGATGTTATTGCCAAAGGTGACTATGCTCACAACAATCAATTTATCTCTTGATCACAACATTTTTACTATCATTTTAAATTCTGTTCCATTCACTTAGTCATGTCCTGTGATTGTTTGTTTGTTTGTTTGTTTGTTTGTCTGTCTGTCTGTCTGTCTGTCTGTCTGTCTGTATGTATGTCTGTCTGTCTGTCTGTTTGTTTGTTTGTTTGTTTGTTTTTAATTTAACCCTTTCCCAAACAACATAAAAGTGACCCTTCCAGATTGTAAGTAACTGCAGAGGACAGGGTAGAAAACATTATGGGAAAAGGAGAAAATGCTGGTTACCAGCATTTACTCCTTGTTCCATAATGTTTTCAGAAGCTTCCTCTTTATGGATGTTAAACTCTGGATTGTGTTGTAGAGGGTTAATGAGTTTTCAACATTATTTCAGTTATCATGGTGGCCATTACACAATTACCAATGCTTTCCTAGAGTTTCTGTACCAGTATTTCGTAAAACACTGTTTCCAAGCTACTGGCTGCTTTCCCATAATGTTAAGGCTACTTTCGCCAAGCATTGTACAGCTGTGAGAGAAATAAATCCTGTTACAATAGTTGTTACCAACAACAGGAAAAAACTGGACAAAGTAAGCATCAACCCCAGGGTTTCAAGCCCTGTACATTACTGGCTGAGCCAGTCTAGACTGGTCAACACTCATGTCCTTGCTGAGTTTCCCCAGTTTAGAGCTAGGACTCTGCAATTTTGTCCCAAGTGCATGAAGTATATCATGTGATCAGTGCTGCTAGCAGGATTCACACCAGGATTTGCCAACTACAAAATCAATGCTTTAACAAGTGAGCCATGGAGGACCTTAATCCTTTACCAGACATCCCATATTTTGCACCGTGAGAAAAAAGCCCTTCTGAAATATGATGGGATAAGGAGAAAATGCTGGTACCCATTGTTGGAAAAGGAGAACTGGTACCCGGCATTTTCTCCTATTCTTCTATACTTTCCAAAGATGAGTCACACAATTGGAAACACATGTTATTTGTCATCAGCAAAATGCTTTGAATTCGGAAAAGTCTATGAAAGATTTTATGCTTCTTTAGAAAACAATTACAGTATTTGCTATGATTTTCCATGATAAACCTTAGAGGGCTGATAAGATTTGGGATGAATGAGTAAAAACCCAACTGTTTCATGAAGGAAATGGTGGTGGAAAAAAAAATTCATTAATTAGTAAGAATTAATTAGATAAATGCACGAATCTCAATCTAAATTTCACTAACTACGCAAAGCCAGACACCATCTGCTGAACGTGGTTGTTTTTTATGTGACTTGCAATAACTTTTTTATTTCCCTTTTTTGTACCATTTAACCTTGGCCTTATGGCTTTCTTATTGGCTTTAAATTGATAAAAAACCTTTTGATGGAGTTAAGTACTATCTAGGGACAAAGATTGTAGCCTCAGTATACAGTCATATTTACTTTTAACTCTTTACTGAATAACAAAACTTATGACTGGCCCAAATTCAAATCATTTGGAGAAGACAAAATAAAATCAAGTTAGCTCAAATGAAGATTTCTGTCTTTTTCAGGGCAGAGAACATTGCTTGTTAGCAGCATTTTCTCCTTTGTCCACAATGTTTTCAAAAGCCCTCTCTTTCAGGATTGTTAACCCTTATCCTGCTAAATAAGTGAAATAAAACTTTCAAGTAGATAGTTAAATCCAAAATTTTGCTATTTGAAAGGAATTTCTGGGGGAAAAGATATAACCCTATCGGACAGTGTAGATCCAAGATCAGACTGCTCGTTCTGTGCAGTCTGATCTTGATCTACACTGTCCGCAATAGGTCCCTGAGTCGCGCTTAGCAGCCTAAGGGTTAAAACTCGGGATTGTTTTGCAAAGAGTTGTTCCATGGACTGCCAAATAAAATGGACTTTTTTGTACTAGCAAGGTTGTTTACTAACTGCCCAGAATGCTTAAGCAAAGCGGACAGTGTAGATCAAAGATTAGACTGCACAAAGTGCTGTTTATATAGGAAAGCAGTGGCTGGGAAAGAGTGTTATGCACTAGATACTGGGAAATAAACTCCAAGAAGACATGGATAGTAGCATTGACTGATATAACTGAAATGCTGTGGAAAACGGTAAAGAACACACACACATAGTTACATTTTGTAATTTTTGTCTGACTGATATTTTTACCCAGTTTTTAACCGTATTTAAGTCATGTCACTACCATGGTATGACTGAATGTAGGACGTTTTGGCCACGGATGTTTTTGCCAGGACGTTTTGGCCACAGACGTTTTGGCCAGCTAAAAATACAAAGTAGGATGTTTTGGCCAATGTTAATTTTGTGAATTTTTGCCCCACTAGACATAATTTAAAAGCATTGTAGGAAAATGAGAAATTAATATATTTGACGTATTTCGAGTTTTGGGTAAATTTGTTTTAAAAAATTTATTCATTAATGAAGTTAATAATAGTTAATTTTTCTGTGTTAAAAAGCATTTGGCCAAAACATCCTAATTTGCACATATAGCTGGCCAAAACGTCCGATGCCAAAATGTCCTGGCCAAAACATCCTGGCCAAAACGTCCATAGCCAAAACGTCCGTCCACCTGACTGCAGAGGTTTGGAAAATGGCACTAAACACCAACAAATACAAATGACAGGTTGCCTTGAATGTTTAAACTCTGTACCAGACGAAAAAGTTTGGAACCAGCTGAAAGATAAAACATATGCAGATAATATAATAGATAAAATGTGGCTTAAATGATGGGGTTTGGCTTTTGTGGATACAAAAAACTTCTAGAAAAAAAGGAGAAAATGCTGGTAACCAGCATTTTCTCCTTTTCCTACAATTTTCAAAAGGCTTCTTTGTTAAAGTCGTAAACACTTGTGATTGTTTGCAAAGATGAAGGAAGACAATCAGTGAGGTTGTCTGAGAGAAAAAAAGAGAGGGTAGATTTATTACAGTTCTAATCGTTCAAATCTCTGGTCTACAATTTCTGTTATGACATTCTGTGATATGAAGCCTCTCTTGTGTGTCAATATCATTTCACTTGCTATCATTTCAAACTTTGACACAATAACTTTACCCTTTTTCAAGGGATCCTGACTTTTGACCACCGTGAATAAAAAGACTATTCGAAATATTGTTAGAAACTGCTAATTGTTAGCATTTTCTACTTTTTCACAGATTTTTTTTTGTTTCTTTTTCAAGAGAAATACAATCATTTGCATTTCATTTGATTCGCCATCTGCAAATGCTTTCTGTACTGGCAAGTCTAAATTTTGGTCACCTGTTAAGAGGCCATTTGAGGTTGTTCTTAGCACAATGATACCAGTTCTTAGGGAAGGTTGCTTGCAACACTGTCCTGGTTATTGTGAACTGTAGAATGAAATTGGTTGATCTTATTTTATCATATGAAGCCTTTACCACACAATCCCATGTTATAATGACCCTGAGGGAGGAAGAAGCCTTTTTGGAAACTTTGTGGGAAAAGCAGTTTCTTCTTTTAATCTCACAATATTTTTTTACCCTTCAAAAACAAATGACATCATTTGAGTCACATTTGTCATCTGCAAATGCTTTCACAGACTTTTTGATAAGTCTAAAAATTTGTCATTGGGTAAAGAGTTCAAAGAATCCACACTGCAGCTGTAATATATTCAGCATTTTTTTTTAATTTGAAAGAAGAATTGTTACATACAAGTAATATTTTAAAATTCTAAGAATAATTGTTACATACCAGGTAAAAATCTTTGAATTTAATTTTAAGTCTGATATAATCTTCAAATGTCATAAAATTGTTTTCCCACACAAACTTCTTGTACAAAAATGGATTTTTCAATAAATGGCCCATGGAAGATGTTCTTTATCCATCGCATTAGGAGATCTTTTCATTTTATGTTTTTCAGTAATCCTTATTGGCACATTTTAGATTACACTTTTTCTTAACTTTACCGTTAGAGTGCCAAATTGAATGATATGGATTTCCACTGTCAGTTAACCCTTTATCCCTTTACCAAACAATCACTGGTTTTTACGACCCAGAGGAAGAAGCCTTCTGAAAACATTGTGGGAAAAGGAGAAAATGCTGGTAACCAGCATTTTCTCCTTTTCCGACAATGTTTTCTACTCTTCTAAAGTCAAGTTTCAATTTTTGAGTAATGTTTATTTTGTCATCTGCAAATGCTTTCAATTTGAACAAGTCTAAAATTTTGTCGTTTGGTAAAGAGTTATCAGACAACAACATTCTATACACATCCATATTAAAATCATTTGCAGAGGACAAATGTGGAATTAATGCAGCTGAAAATATGGTATTTGTTTTAGATATGGTAGGAAACAGTATGGAAAAAAGGAGAAAATGGACCCCTCATCCAAGCTTTAGTGTAGGATGAGGGTCATTATTGGAGTAAAGCCGGAGGCCGAGCATGTATGAGTTAGCATATCATTCTGACGTCCAATTCTAATCGCCCTTTAACAAAAACAACTGAATTTACTAATCAAGTGTGCCCACAATAAACAGGAAGTACTCTCTAGAGAAAATCATAACTTTAAAGCTAACAGTATTTTGTTGCAAAAGGAATCCATGGGAGGGAAGACAGTCTAATAACCTACAGTGGAAGAATGGTATTATTGGGAGGGTTCATACATGCTCGGCCTCCGGCTTTACTCCAATAATGACCCTCATCCTACACTAAAGCTTGGATGAGGGGTCCATTATTTTCCGTAAAGCCTTCGGCTTCGCATGTATGAGTTAGCATCTTTAAAGGCAACAAAATATGAAATGAAAGAACCAGCTAGCATTATACCCTCTCATTTATTTTGAACTATACCCTCACATATCTCTTATATGAAGATCATTATAAAGCAATTGAAAAACCCACAATCTAATACATTGAGCAAGATTATACACAAAAATTCAAATGCATGTATGAAAAGAGTACCACATCTGTTCAATGTCTGTTTAAATGTTACAACCTACATACAACACTGCTGTAACATTTACTCTAAAATTATGTATTAAAGACTACCATTGTCGAAGACAGCATCAACAAAAGATAAATTTGAGTTCAATGGTTGCCTGCAATAAAATTTCTTGAAATTTTTCTCCGACGACCAGTCTGCCATATCTAGAATGTTCTTCAAAGAACAGCCTCCCAAGGAAGCTGCTGAAGTAGCTGCTCCCCTGTAAGAATGAGCTTTGAAAACCTTAATGTTTATGCCAGCACACTGTAAAACTGTCTTTAGCCACCGAGCAATTGTTCCTGTACACACTGCCTTAAAAGTGACATAAGATACAAAAACCTGAGATGACTTTCTTAAAGACTTGGTTTTTCGCAAAAAAAATAATAAGGTATGCATGGGACATAAGGTCTCTTCTTTGAAATGGTCAATTTTCAGTGAATATGCCTGGCCATACTTGGAGGTTTTCAATAAATTAGAAAAGGTAAAAACAACTGCTTGTTGTTCTTTGACATAGTTATTGACATTCATTGACACTAAAGTCTGAGCTCTAGGAGCTGTAGCAAGCGCTATAAGCGCAATGGTCTTCAAGGTAAGATCCTTCAATGATAAATCACTCAAAGGGTGAAGAGTTTTTAAGTATGCTAACACTAATGACACATTCCATGTGAACTTATAACGAGGCATTAGAGGTTTTAACTGAGAAATACCTTTCATATAACGTTTTATAAGAGAAGTATTGTCACACCATGAATTACCAAAAAGGGGTAAAGTTTGTAAAAGCATAGATTTATGGGTGTTAATAACAGAATATGACCTTTTCTGTTTATGTAACTTATCCAAATACTTAAGGACTGTTATTTCAGTTGTGATAAAGGGATCACTTTTCCGGCACAGACACCAAAAATACCACTTCCTCCATGCAAATTCATATTGCTTTTGAGTCCCTGGTCTCCATGAGTTGATGATGATATCGGCAGTCTGTTTAGAAAGTCCTTGATCTTGAAGGGATTTCCTGACACACCAGCAGCGACCATGTTTATTCTTTTTGATAAAGGATGATTTTGACCATTGTGCGGAAGAACCATCAAATCTCTGTGGCGTGGTAACCTGACGGGAAAAGTATACAGCATTTCCATTACCATCGGAAACCATATTTGAGATCTCCAAAGCGGAAAAACCAAAATTGCCTTTTCAACCTTGTCTCTTTTCAGCTTATTTAGAACTTGCCCCATCAGACTGAAAGGTGGGAAAATGTGAGGTGCAAAATCAGACCATGTCAAACTGAAAGCATTCACGTACGTAGCACCTGGCTCTGCGAACCACGACACAAAACAATCTAATTGTGCATTTAACCTGGATGCGAAAAGGTCAATATCTGGTTTAAAAAAGTTTGCACAAACTCTATGAAAAACTTCCTTTTTTAAAAACCATTCAGTTGAATCTGAAAAATGCCTAGAGAAGTAGTCTGCAACAGTGTTTTCAACACCAGGAACATGTACAGCTGACAAGAAAATTCCTCTTTTGATACACCATTCCCAAATATCTTTAGCAATGGAATCCATTGTCTTAGAGGCCATGCCCCCCATGTCATTAACATACTTAACTGCCGAAACATTATCAGACTCGACCTGTATATGAATCTTTCTACAGTTCACATAAAAGGATTGAAGTGCATAAAAAATAGCCAACAATTCTAATATGTTAATTGACATAAGGCTTTCCTCTGTCTTCCATCTACCACTAGCATGTCTATTTGATGACATCTCTATTGTCCCCCCAGCCGATAAGGGAGGCATCAGACCTGTACTTACACACGACTGAACTAGGTCTAATAGCTTTACCATTCTTAGACTTTACATTTTCTTGCCACCATTGTAACTCTTGAAAACTTCCATCCGAAAGAGAGATTTTGTTATCATAATTCATTTCTGATCCTAGTCCAAGGACTTTATCTCTTTCTAATGATCTATAATGTAATGGGGCCTCCAAAATAGCATGAAAGGTGTTAACCAATAAACCAATGAAAGACGCTAAATCTCTTATCACAACAGTTCTAGAACTGAGTAATGAATGTGCTTTTATAATTATTTTTTGTACTTTCCCTTCTGTCAAAGAAACTTTGAAATTTACAGAATCAATAATGAACCCAAAAAATATTATTTTCTGAGTTGGCACTAGAACTGATTTCTTTTCATTTATCGTAAAACCTAAGGATTGAAGGGTACTAGTTATTGTGTCAGTATTAGTCTTACAAACAAGTTTGTCACGATTCATGTTCAAAGAATCATCAATATAATAGGAACATATTATCCCTTGTTGTCTAAACCAGGTAAAAACTGGCTTTAACACTTTGGTAAAGACAAAAGGGGCTGATTTTAAGCCAAAACAAAGACAAGTAAATTTATACAAAACTTGATTCCATGAAAACTTTAAATATTTCTGATGAGTCTCATGGATAGGGATGGAAAAATATGCTTGTTCCATATCTACTGAAGTCATATAGTCGTCTTTTTGCAAAAGATCTAACACCACCTTAAAAGTTTCTTGTTTGAAATGATGATAGTGTACAAAATTATTCAGAAATCTTAAGTTAATTATTGGTCTAAACTTTCCATTAGGCTTTGGTACAATAAATATTGTGGATATATATTCATCTTTTTCATGACAGCAGGGTACAATAGCCCCAATACTAAGTAATTTCTTTACCTCATTATCAACAATTCCATGGTCATCATTAAATGGAATTTCTTTAGGTATTACCCTTTGAAAAGGCTTTTGATCAAATTGAATATGATAGCCTGACACAGTGTCTAGTACCCATTCATCATTGGTTAACATTTTCCATGTATCCAAACATTTTCTAACTTTACCTACCACTGAATCAGGATTTATTTGTCGTTTGGGGATGTTTCACTTGCACCTCCTCGTCGGGAGAATTTGGCTCTATATGGTCGGGAAGACCCTCTCTGACTATATGGCTGATACCTGTTGCCATAGGCACTGTTAGTCTGATTGTAGGAGTTTCCATAACCCCTTTTATATTGCAGCTGAACCCTTCCTGAGCGTCCACGCCACCCTGATCTGTACTGATAATTGTAAGTGTCTCTACCAACATTTGCTAAAGAGTCACATGACTTGATCTCTTTTGAGATGTCATCTCCGAATAGTTGTGTGGTAATGGGCATTGAAATGTTACACAAGCTGTGATATTTCTTCTTAAGATTTGGCCTGATATTGTACCTTCTTCTAACCGAGAGGTTGTACTGAACTTGACCAATAAGAGTTAAGATATCCGAAACTAAAGTTTTGGCTTCTTTGTTTAGAGACTTCTTAAAAGTTCCAGCCAGTTTAATGACAGGCACTATGGC
Organism: Hippopus hippopus; assembly: GCA_946811185.2. Lineage (NCBI taxonomy): Eukaryota > Metazoa > Mollusca > Bivalvia > Cardiida > Cardiidae > Hippopus > Hippopus hippopus. Next base: position 15,461,206 of record OX328096.1, read on the forward strand.
TGTAGCTACAATGTTCTGTACATCAGACATGTATTTGTCTTGAGTGTGCACCTTACGATCAAGTATCTTCCATACTTCATTGTTCACAAGCGGTGGCCCCGCTTTATCTACATTTTCAGGCATCTTATGTCTAGCCATAATCTCTTCAAGTTCACATTGTGATGTGCAGGCGACATTCACTAAATTTGCAAGAGAATTTGATATGGGCTTGTCTTTTTCACTTGTTTTTAGACGAGGCGGACGCCAATCATCTTCATCATCTGAAGAATCTGTACCAAAGAGCTCTTTCTCAATATTTCCCGCAAAATTTTTGGACAGACCTGGCAACTCAGTATCTGATGATTCATTTCTCTCCATACATACTTCATCCTGATCAGAGAACATATTGGGGTACCAGTTTTCTTTGTCTAACAGACCAAGTTTCTTTTTTAACATGCAAATGTCCTTTTGTGACAATTTTTCAAAGTCTAAAACAGACTTGGCTTTTTTACTGGACTTTTGTTTCTGCTTGGATTTTTTGGAGGTTTTAACTACCTTTTTTCCTTTCACAGGACTTTTACCCCTCTTTTCCGGTGGGGAAACAACCTCCTCCGCCGTAACTTCAACAATTTTAGCCACCTCGGGTGGTTGATCCCCATCAACAGGGTCGAATCCCGAAAATTCAGACTCGGAATCAAGACCGAGAACATCGTCCTCCTGACAACTCATAGCGTGTTTTTGACAAATTCCGGACGCCGTCCTGGAATACAACCACACATAACAATTCTGGAATATACACTGAGACGACGTCTTCAGCGATGAATACTAACACCCTTCGAAACACAAACAAAGTCTATTTTTTCGCTTAGTATTCTGCGACACATGTGTTTTTCACGGGCGCCAGAACAAATATGATTTTCTCTAGAGAGTACTTCCGGTTTATTGTGGGCACACTTGATTAGTAAATTCAGTTGTTTTTGTTAAAGGGCGATTAGAATTGGACGTCAGAATGATATGCTAACTCATACATGCGAAGCCGAAGGCTTTACGGAAAATAATGACAAGAGTTGAAGCAGCTGAAGCTGTGTTTAGAATGAAACAGGTTTATATAGCTCAAACCATTATGGACTTACCATGTGTGTGCTGAGACAGTGTGACAAAAATGGCCTATTCTGAATTATTGTTCTGTATTTCATAAATTTTTCAAAGGTACTTTTTTTTGTAAGTTCACAAACTAGAATTTTATTGCATTATTATGCATGTTGAATGAAATTACGGTAAATAAAAGCCAGTTGTACCTTTGGAAGATATCCCCTTGCACTAAAAGATGTCCAATTAGAAGACTGTTTTAGGAATTTTGTTTTTTGTGCGATGGACCTATTTGGCACACATGTAAGAGTCCAAGTAGGAAGATAAAAAGGATAACTGTTTAGTTTCAAATAAACTAAAAGTTTAAACTGATTTCTTGCCACCAAATATTAAAAGAGGGAAAAGAGTTATTCCAACAATTTCTTAAAGCAGTATTTGTTTGCACTGTTGGAGTGATATTGTTTTCCTAACAGCCCTCACTTAGTGCTCTATGATTTGAAAGTAATTATTTACTTTTTCCCCAACGGAATTGATTATTCCAGGCTTCATTTCATTACTCTTGTCTTTGTTTGAATTTTCTGTATCTCGGTGGAATAGTAAATAACCAAATTTCAGGGAAGAAAATGTCCTTCCGTAAATTTGATGGAATTGCTTGCATTTTGTTTCCTCCATCTTGATCTGAGAACGTCATTAGTTTTCCAGAGATGAACAGTCCCTTCCAAACAAGGGTGTGTTTTAACTCTTTAACCCTTTAGCACACAATCCTGACTTATATTTGAGAACATCGTAGGAAAAGGAGAAAATGCTGGTAATCAGCATTTTCTCCTTTTCCCACAATATTTTCTACCCTATCAAAGATAGAAATCCTCACTCTAATGACATTTGATTTGTCATCTGCAAATACTTTCGGTCTGGTTCTGTCAAGAATTTTGTCTTTTGGTGAAGAGCTAAGTCTTTCCAGAATGACAAAATTTTGGACTGACAAAAATAAATGTGGCTGAAATATTTAAATTTATATTTGAAAGGTTAGAAAACATTGCATGAAGAGAAGAAAATGCTGGTTTCAAATGTTGTCTAAAGGCTTCTCTAAAAGTTGGGATTGTTTGGTAAAGGGTTAACAGAATACAGAATTTTCGGCTTGCACAAATTAAATGTGTCAGCAGACGAGAAATTAATGAAAGCTCTAATAATGGGATTTGTCTTTGATAGAACTGAAAACATTGTGGGGAAAGGAGGAAATGCTGGTTACCAGCATTTTCTCCTTTTCAAACAATGTTTCCAAAAGCTTTCCTCCTTAGAATTGTTTAGACATGGGATTGTTTGGTTATGGGTTTGGGCTACCAGCATTTTCTCCTTTTCTCACAATGTTTTCAAAAGCCTTCCTCTAATGATTTAACTCTCGAGTATACTACAAATTTTACATATTAATTCCAAGTATTTGGACAGGACCTATTAGATGAAGTTAGATTTTAAGGGAGAGTTGTCACTAGAGCAGTTCGAAGTAAAGCACTTGAAACCAGCACAACCTAAAGATTAGGAGGTTTGGTTTATAACAGCTTTCAACCTTATTTCACTTATTAATATCACTATGGCCAGTGCAGCTACCCATGCTTCCCTGGAGTTTCCGTTTTACTGGTAACTTTGCACAATACTCTTTACCAGCCACTATCATTACCATAATCGAAACAATGATCAGTGGTGAGAGAGGTGTATAATTCTGTCACAAATTGACTATCGCCAATCCATGGAAAGAAAAATAGGCCAAACTGGGGATTTGAGACAGCGACACGGGGTGCAGTCGTGCATCAATTGGCAGTGTGTTTGCATTTTACCGACCGAAATTACACGTTCTATCACAACCGCAGCCAGTTTCTTGGTTTTGTTGACCGGGGTAAGACTTTATATGGACAGGTTTGGTGAGACAGGGGCTTCAGGCATTATCAGGCCAAAATTACATGTTCAACCCTGACAGTAACACGTTTTCCGATTATGTTAGGACGCGATAAGACGTTCTAAGAACTAGTTTGGTGTGATTGGGGCTTTAGTAGAGAGCCATGTTGTTGAGCTCTTGAATGAATGAGGAAGCTACATATTACAATTTGGAAGTAAACATTTTGGGAAAAGGACAAAGTATTGGTAACCAGCTCTTTCCCCCTTTTCCACCATATTTTCAGAAACCTTTTTCCTAAGGGTTGTTAAAACAGCAGGCTGTTCAGTAAAGTGTTAAAATGGAAGAAAGAGAAAATCCATATTGACCATACCTTTCAGGACCCGCTTTTTGTAGATCTATTTCATGGTGTTCTTGGGTAACAATTCTTGATGACATTTATTTTAACGTATTCATTGAACATCAAAAGACGTAATCAATAAAATCACTTTTAAAGTCATATTTGCGGGATATAAGTTAAACCCTCGGTTTGAATGGATAATTTACAAAAAAAAAGATTGTTTAACTCTCTAGCCCACCTCTCAGAAAACTTTTACTCTTGTCTGAAAAACTTATACCTCTGTTTTTTAACCCATTGCAATGCAATCCTGAGTTTTCACGGTCCTGAAGAAGAAGGCTTTTGAAAACAATGTGGGAAAAGGAGAAAATGCCGATAACCAGCATTTTCTCCTTTTCACACATTATTTTCTACTATATTAGAGGATGTATGCTTGTTTGTACCAATTTAGAATTTCTGATCTTCAGATGTTTTGAATTTGGATAGGTCTAAAATTCGTTATGTGGGAATGGTTAAACCTTTTGTGTCTTGAAGACTGTTTTAGCTGTTTTAACATAAATTAAGATCATCTGCACAGGACATGCAGCCTAATTCTTGGAACACACTGATATTTTTCATACATTGTATTTGGTAAAATCAAGATTGGAAATGAAATATTACCTGGTTCTATTCTAATGGCCTGAAAATGTTTTTTTATTTGTCTTTTTAAGTGTTATTACTTCAAGGTAAATAACGAAAGTAATGAAAGTTAATATTTATCTATGCTTTTAGTTCTTAATATCATTTTTTCATTATTTTAAGTAAAGCTTTAATGATATTTTGATATGTTGTAGAATCAAGTCTAGATCATTCAAAATGAAGTTGGTCTGGAGAGTACTACTGATGGTTTATTCCCATTATGGAGTAGACTTTAGACTCTTTACCAAACAACGCAAAATGTTTGACTTGTCCAAATTGAAAGCATTTGCAGATGACGATGGAAACTGATAGAATTTGTATTCGATGGGGTAGAAAATATTGTGGGAAAAGTAGAAACATAGGATCTGACATGAGTTAGCGTTTGAGATAAAGTTTTATTAAACGAGTCTAATAAAAATGTTATGAAGGGAGCCTTTGGCAAGCTTAATAACCTTTTTTTCTTGATGAGTTTAATGAAAAATTTTATCTCAAAAGCCAATTGTGATATTGTGATATCAAACATGTATAAGATAGGAAAATTTGTAATGAGTAAATTGCACTGAAAACAAGGGAGGTTATGTGATAAAATGCTGGTTACCGGCAATTTTACCTTTCCCACAAGTTTTCAAGTCTTCCTTTGGGTCAATAAAACATGGGATTGTGTGGTAAAGGGTTAACTCTTTACCTACACAGGCAGAAAACTCTGTTGGTAGCGTACAGGACTTGAAACCAGAGGATTGCTGGTTTGAATTGCCAGCTTGGCGTATTTCTCGCCAAGGATTGATGAAAGTTATTGCAACACGACTCATTCTACTTTAACTGCTGATCATTGTTTCAGTGCTGGTCATGTTGGAAAGTAACAGTGGCTTGGGAAGAATATTGTAGAAAGTACTAGTAAAGAATTACCAGGAAAGCATGAGTAGGTGCACTTGCCACCACGAAATTATGTTGCAAATGCTATCAAACACCATGCAAACAAAAGAACAAAACCAGACAACGATAAATTAGACTTGTCCAAGTTGAAAGCATTAATTTTGCAGACAAAAAGGTAAATGTGGCCCAAATTATGAGATTTTTGTATGAAAGAGTTGGAAAGATTGTGGGAACTAAAGAAAATGACAGTTACTTGCACAATTATTTTTCTCACAATGGTTTTAAAAGTCTTCTTTCTCCGTGTTGTTTGATAAAAATTAAAAGACAAATTACAGAACAGAATGTGATAACCTTAACATACAGACAGTCAAAAACAGGCAAAGTAAAGAAATGAAATCATTCTCAATGATTTCCCTGATAAAAATCCATGTATCTACTGATTTACCAAATCAAAGAGGCAGGAGTTTATACATTTGGCATTTAATGTTTTAAGTAAAAAATCCCACATTTATACGAATGTTATAAGAAAGCCTTTGAAAACATTGATGGTATTACAAGCACTTTCACCTTTTCCCCGCAATGTTATCTGCCCTTTCAAAGACGAATCCCATTATTTGAGTCACATTTAACTTTTTGTCTGCAAACACTTTCAATCTCAACAAGTCTATAATTTTGTTGCCTGGTTAACTGTGTACCAAACCACAGAAGTTTGGACTGGACCAAATTGAAAGCATGTGCAGACGACAAATTAAGATTAAGATGTTGCTAAAATGATGATTTCTATTTTTGGTATATTAGAAACCATTGTGGGAAAAAGAGAAAATGCTGGTTACCAGCATTTTCTCCTTTTCCTGCATTGTGTTGAGAAGGCTTCATCCTCAGGGTCGTTAAATTTCCGGATTTTGGTTAAACGGATACAAGTTACAAAGTTAAGAGTTACTGGCCACAAAACAGAACACCTGTTGTCTATAAAAGTTTTAAGGCTTTACTTTTAAATCTTTGGCCCTGTAATCTTTTACCAAGCAGTCCGCAAAATTAAAAAATCCTGAAATGGAAGACTTTTGAAAACACAGTGGAAAAAAGGAAAAAATGCATGTAGCCAACATTTTCTCCTGTTTCCACAATGTTTTCTACCCTTTTAACTTAATAAGTAAATTCCATCATTTGACTCGTAATTGTCATCATTTCTCCGTTGCCACCATGTTTTCGATGAGTCTCTTCCTGAGGTTCATAAAAATTCAGGATTGTTTGGTACAGGGTTAAGAGGATAGAAATCAATGTGAAAATCTTACAAAGCCTTCTGTCAGATTTCTTTGAAATCATTGGTGACCAGCATTCTGTCATTTTCCCTCTATGCTTATGAACAAAATTTTTTCAAAGGATCGATTAAATTCTTGATTTCACAACTAGGTAGCAAGGTTGGATTTCATTTGTTGTCTTTTAGCCAAATAGTTAGTGGTATTGTGCAGTGTAAAACCCCCATCATACCAAACTAGATCTTAGATAGCTTTTACCCCGTCTTTATAAAACCGTTAAACAAGCTGCAGTCCGGGTAGAATGTGTAAATTTGACCTAATAATGCCTAAAACCTACGTCGCTGCAAACTATACTGACATCCATTAGAAACGCCTCATCCCCCTCTGTCGCGTCATATTTCATGAATTTAATATCGAATGTATGGTTTTGTATTTTAGAAATGGACTTTGTCAATATTTCTACACATATTACATGACACAAATGTTTAGCTAAACATTACACAAATTTAACAGCCATTTCAACAAATTCACCCCCTAAAATTCATCAATACCATGTCTGGCCTTCTTGACTTGATATCAGTGCCTGCAGTCACCGTCCCATGGACCCACACAGATTACGCAGGAGATAGTGTGGAATGCGAGCCCACTCTTCACGAAGAGCATTTGTCAATTCTTGGATGTTTTGCGGCTGTGGGTTACGTCGACATAAACGATGTCCGAGGATGTCCCACATGTGTTTGATCAGGTTACAATCAGGAGAGTTAGCAGGCCATGGCAGCACAGCAATATTATTGGCCATGAGAAAGTTTCTGGTAAATCTGGCTGTGTGGGGGCGCGCATTGTCATGTTGAAATGTAAGGCTACGGCGTTGCTGAAACATGGGAATGACCACAGGAAGCAGAACTTGGTTTACATATACCATCTGGCATTTAAATTACCATTAATAACCGCTAGGTCAGTTCTAAATGTGTGGTTTATTGCTGCCTAAACCATTATACCACCACCACCAAAATGGTGTGTTCCAGAACAAAACTTTGGGTGTACCATTCATTACGTCGACGGACTCGTCTGTTGGCACAAGAGAGGTTAAAACAGGATTCGTCATCGAAGACCATATCACGCCAACGTCTTCCGATGTTGTTTTGAGTCCACTGCCGACATTCCCGATGGTGGTTGTCAGTTAGCACATCACCGCGGTACGGCCGCCTGCACAATATTCCACACTTCCGAAGACGTCGCCTTACTGTATTCCGACTTACATGTCTTCCGCGATTCCCTATAACCATCAACGTTGTGGATTGCGCTGTGACAAAATGGTTTCGCAAGTGACGTTGACGGATGAAATTGTCTTGTCGTACAGACGTCACAGGCGGAGCACCAGGTCGGGGTCTATCAGACAAGCTCTCTGTTTCGTTTATCAGCGAACAAGACACACTATTGTTGATCTTGCAACGTTAAAGCGTCTTGCAACGTCACTTTGAGAAAGACCGCTTTCAAGCATGCCCAAAATGCGTGCTCTTTATTCGTTATTTTGTCTTGACATTTTCGAAATTGATGTTTTCAAAATATTGCTTGGACTACTTAATTGTAAATCAATTACTGTTTACACATTCTTACGAACATGAAAGTTTGCAACAAATGCATAGCTAAAATACAAACCGTATCTGTAGGGATTCGAACCCACGGCGGAAAAGATCCTCGTTTTTTCGAGGTTTAAAAGACCAATACCATAACCACCGAGCTAAAGAGATATCTCCCTAACGCAGCTGTCAGGTATTGTATTTAAATCGGAAGGAAGCCATGCATGAAGGAGTGGTCTCCCCTAACACACCCCCTAACACACCCCCTCTTAAAGTCATCATTTATTGATGACTCAAAGCCTTATTAGGCAGAAAGTCCGTTTTTGGACAACAAATTGGATTAATGGCTCAATGGCCAATCCCGGACGAGCCCCCATCTTACGAACATGAAAGAACCCACGGCAGACAAGATCCTCGTTTTTTCGAGGTTTAAAGACCAATACCGTAACCACCGAGCTAAAGAGATATCTCCCTAATGCAGCTGTCAGGCATTATATTTTAATCGGGATGAAGCCATGCATGAAGGAGTGGTCTCCCGTAACAACATGCGTAATTTTGACTGACATAACCACGTGGGGAAAATGCATGGGGCGTAGGGCAAAACGGTGCCGTGAGTCATGGTTGAAGCAAACATAATAGACTGGCACAAAATTTCATGCTTCAGTAGACTACAGAAGTGAAAATTCTATGGTAGGCAAAACGTGACATATATATTCTAGGTATGTACAAAGCTATCGCACTTTCTCGATGAGGCGTTTTTAATGTACATCAGTATAGATCTTAGAATGTTTTACTCTATGTTACTGAAAGCTGTAAAATGGGTTGCGGTCATAGCAGAACATGTAATTTTGGTTGGTTTGCAAACATACTGCCCATTGATGCCTGAGTCTGCACCACGTAGTAACACATCCCTAATTGGATCAAAGTACGGCAGTTCCATTTGAAGTATGTCTATCTCGTTCTAAGTATGTTGTCACTCCATCTAATTACAGGACAGAATGGGCTGCAAAAATGTTTGAGCAGGCTCAAAGTTCTGGAGCACCCTTCCCATCCTAGCCCGTCTATGAAGTTCGTAATCAGATCATAAAACCTTGCTACTACATCTGCTCCATTTGAACACAGTTTGAATCCGTTTGGCACTAATTTTCGGAACGAAGTGAGAACGAGTTCAGTGTGAATGGGGTATAAGGAATACAGGGATTATCAGATGGAATCATGGCTCAGCAGCAAGTCTTGTTTTAGATGAACAATAGAGCAGCCAGAGCGGTTTTGAGTCAGTCTTTTGTTCAGAGAACCTGGGTTCGCACTGGTACAGTAACCTGCTAATGGAACAGGTACAGTATATTGTTGGAGTGACCTCCAGCAAGATGCTGCAGATCCCAAGTCCTTGGTCAACAAACTGCAGATCTGGTCAACAAACTGCAGATCCCGATTCCTTGGTTCAACAAACAGCAGATCCCAAGCTTTGAGTGAAATCAAGTTAGCACACAAATTACAGAGCAGTCACTCTGGTATAACTGAAAAATTACTTACACCTTGACAAAATCATCATGTGTTTTGATGACCCTGAGGAAGAGGAGGTTTGAAAACATTGTGGGAAAAGTAGAAAATGCTGCTAACCAGCTTTTTCTCCTTTTCCCACAGTGTTTTCTAGTATTTAGAATACAAATCACATCATATGAGAAACATGTATTTTGTTATCTGCAACAGTTTTGAATTTGGACTAGTCTAAAATTTTGTGGTCTAAAAAGAGTTAACTCTTTACCAAACAACAAAATTTTAGACTGGTACAAATTGAAAGCAGTTGCAGACGACAAAATGAACGTAACTCAAAAATTGAAATTAGTTTCCAGCAGGGTAGAAAACATTGTGGGAAAAGGAGAAAATGCTGGTTACCAGCATTTTCTCCTTTTCCCACAATGTTTTCAAAAGGCTTCTATCTCAGGGTTGTAAAAACCAGGATTTGTTTGGTAAAGGGTTAAAACAGGATTAAACAGTTCATTTGAATCCCTGGCAATGTACTGAGTATAGAGTAAAGGGATTTTTAAATACTTCATGACAACTTGGTGGGGCTTTAAGCCCAAGAAAATTGAAAAGTAATGATTTAATAATGATAAAGTTCTTCCCCAAACGAAATTCCCGGGTAGTTGGGTTCAGTATCAAAGTTGAATTGTTCAAAGATAACCCTGGTTTTCCCCCTCATAAATTACGGGCTGTTAAATTTTAATCAAGCTGTGTCGTGTGCCTTTGAATGTAGCAGTTTCATTCTATTAACTCTACCAGACAATCCTGTTTGAGGTAATCAGCATTTTCTCCTTCTGCAACAATATTTTCTACCCTTTCACAGACAAACTCCATCATTTGAGCAATATTCAAGTTGTTGTCTGCAAATGCTTTTAATTTGGGCAGTGCTGTTGTTTAGTAGAGTTCAATTTTAAGTAAAAGAAATGTTATGGACTGTTTAGGTACCAAAGGACAAACTTTAGATTTTTCAAAATCTAAAGCATCTGAACACAGCAAATCCAAAAGTGCTACGGACTAAGTTCTGTGACAGGGTGGAAAACATGGTGTGAAAAAGAGAAAATCCTCGTTACCAACAATTTGTCCTCTTTCCACAATGTTTTCAAGTTCCTTCCTATACAGGGGTTTTAAAAATGCGAGTGTTTGGTAAAGGGTTACACATCTTTTGATTTATTGCAATATTTCAGTTGATTTTCTCAGCAGTTATAAATCCAAGTCATATAGTTCCACGGTTACCCCTTTACCACACAATGACCCCTTTTAATGACCCCCGAGGAAGAAGCCTGTTGAAAACATTGTGGAAAAAGGAGAAAATGCTGGAAACCAGCATTTTCTCCTTTTCCCACAAAGTTTTCTACCAAAAAAAACATTGCGTCATTTTAGCCACTATGAAATTGTCGTTTGCAAATGCTTTCAATTTGGATAGGTCTAAAATTTTGTCTTGTATTAAATATTCTGAGAGACCAGATCAAGTGAACATCTTTTAGTTAACCCCTTCCCACACAACCTTTAACTTTGGACTTTTTCTAATTCGAGACATATACAAATGACAAATTGATCAAATGAAGTTAAGTTCTCTGATAGGATAGGAAACATTGTGGAAAAAGGAGAAAATACTGGATACCAGCATTTTCTCCTTTTACCACTATGTTTTCAAAAATATTCTCAGCCAGAGTTGTTAAAATTTGGGATTAAGTGTGGTGTAGGTTTTTTAAAAAGAATGTAGAGTTTTTACAATCTTAAGTTTTTTTTGTCAACTATGAGTCAAGATCAGACTTCACCGAAAGTGCAGTCTGATCTTGAATATTGTCAGCTATTTTGTCACATATTCTGACCAAAACAACCTTGACATTGCAATATTTTGTGGGAAAAGGAGAAAATACGGGTAAGCACCAGTTTCCTCTTTTCTCACAATGTATCCTGACCTTCTTAGCCAAATTCCATCTTTTGATACACATTTGATTTGTTGTCTGCAAATGCTTTCAATATGGATATGTCTAAAATTTTTTATGTGGTAAAATGTTAAGGACTTTCAGAATAGATACAATAAAATAGAAACCTTAAAGAAAAATGGCCGTACTTGACCTATGTTGAATATAGAAAAGCGGGATCTCGTAGGTGACGGAATTCGGATCAAAAGAATGTCAATCAATCTTACCGAAATGTTGAAGAGGTCTCATCACTGATACAATGTACTTGTTTTTGTATGAATATTTTACCCTAAAAACCCTTAACCAAAACAATCCTGAGTTTAAATGACCCTGAAGGCGACAGCTTTTGAAAACATTGTGGGAAAAGGAGAAAATGCTGGTAACCAGCATTTTCTCCTTTTCCCACAATGTTTTCTTCCCTTTCTACGACAAAGTCCATCATTTGAGTCACATTTGTTTTCAAAGAATGCTCTCAAATTGGACCTATCAAAAATTTTGTTTGCTAGTAAAGAGGCAAGATATTTAGCATGACTTTACATGTTACTAGATATAAGATAAAGAGTTATGGGCAAGTTAGGCTTTTTTTTGTCATAGTTTGTCTAAAGTTGGAAAGTTCATTGAAAAAATGGTTCTTTTTTCAGTAGCCTTTCTTTTATAGCTTGCAGTGGAAAAACATTGTATTTTCCTTTAATCCTTTTCTTTTCCTACAAAAGAGGCATTCCAATACAGTTGCTGCATATTGTATTGAAAAACTTGTGACTTATTGAGACATCCAGTGCTCTATATGAGGATTTTCACCTTTTGCCACTATCTTTTTGTTTAAATGTCTTACTGTATATGCACAAAGTTTATGATCTTATCTTTGCGGTCATTTTCAGGAAGCTTCAGTCCATATTGTGCCAATGACCTATTTGGTAAACTCTTCAAGAAAACAAAATACCGAACCTGTTCAAATTGGCAGCATTTGCAGCTGACAAAAATGATACGGAACAAACAATAGGATTTGTCTTTGACAGGGTAGAAAACATGGTAGGGAAAGGAGAAAAGGCTTGTTTTCCGTATTCCTACAGTGGCTTCAAAAACGTTCCTCCCCATAGTCATTATTACTCAAGACTTTTTGGCAGTAGGGTTTAGGACAAATTTTAGCAAAACAAGTGTCCATCTATTGACAATATAATTTCCATACTGTAAAGACTGTAGCTGAGGAATTTTTTCATGATTTATTGCTGTACTAGGAGTCATTCTTTGATGTCTTGCTTTAATAATTCAAATATGCAAATCAGGGCAACTGTCTCAATGCTTTACTGGTGAAGACATTCATGCTTTATTTGGTGTGTCATAAATCTAATGCCAAACATACACTTCCTTGATAGCTTCAGTTACAGAGGAGTCATGTATGAAAGATTTGATGGCTTCTTATTTGGAGCCAAGGGAAATTAATGTTTTTTTGGAGAGTTTAGATCAAGATCAGACAGCAAAATATTTGGAAATTTTATTTTTTGATAGATCTTTAGCAAAGAAGGTAAATTGAAGTTGGAAGGTTTTGGTTATATTTTACTATCTGTTTTACTATATACCCTGCAATGAAATTAAGTGGGGTGTACAAGAATCTGGTCATCTTTTCATCTGACCATCCAATGACATGGTTTTTTGTCCTTTTCTCTTCTTACAGATTGCAACCAGTCTGGCTGCAAACTTGATGCAGCCTTCCTATTACAGGAAATTGCGCACTTGCAACTTTCAACAATTCCCTGGTTGACATTACTGTTACAGGAGTTGTTGCCCTTGGAATTTTTTTCCTAGTCTAGTGACAAGGCAACCAGTGTGGGTACCTGTAACATTTCTCTTTATTTCAGTATGAGGCTCCCTTTTCAGGATTAGGCATCCTCAAAACAAATTTGTTTACCCATAAAGTGCCAAACAAACAAAATCAAGATCTTCAACCAGGAAAAATCATTCAAAATAACAAACTCTCTTTTCCACCATTAGTTTTATAATGTTACAGCAGAGTGGATGATGATAGACCCAAGATCAGGTTTATTGTTCTTTGCAGCCTGTTCTTGACTTACACAGACAGCGAAAGTGAGCATAGTTATAAAATACCCTTTAATCTGTTATGAGACAACCCCAAGTTTTAACTAAGTTGGAAATCAGCATTTTCGCCTTTTCCCACAATGTTTTTCCTATCAAAGACAAATCTTACCATTTCAAAGAATTAATTTTTCGTCTGTAAATGCTTTCAATTTAGGCCAGTCTTAAATTTTGTTGTTTGGTAAATGGTTAAAAAAACATTTTGGGAACAGGATTACCAGTAATTTGTCTATTTTTCCCATATTGTTAACTTTCCTTTAAAGACAAATCTCATCCTCTGAGTTACATTTATATATGTCGTCTGCAAATGCCTTCAATTTTGCTGTTTGGTTAAGAGCGAATGCTTAATATTATAGAACAATTTCAAGCATGAACAGAATCTCTGGGCTTCATAATGATTGTCATTGTGAAGTGATGATTTATGATAACTTGCTTGCTAATGAGCATTGTAAATCAAACTTGGTGTCTGCATAGACTTTAATCCTTATCTTGCTAAATAAACGAAATGAAACTTTCAAGCCGATAGTAAAAACCAAGATTTTACTATTTCAAATGTATGATATGGGGAAAGATATCTCATTATCGGACAGTGTAAATCCAAGATCAGACTGCACGTTTTGTGCAGTCTGATCTTGATCTACACTGTCCGCTAAAGGTCAGTAAGTCGCGCTTAGCAGCCTAAGGGTTAACTCTTTACCAAAAGACAAAATTTTGTGTCTCGATCGGATTGAAAGCATTTGCAGAAGACCAAATTAAATGTAGCTGAAATTATTGTTTCTGTCTTTGATGGGTTAAAAAAATATTGTGAGAAAAGTTTCTCCTTTTTCTGCAATGTTTTCAAAAGCCTTCTCTTTCAGGATCGATAAAACGTGTGATTGTGTGATTGTGAAGTAAAGGGTTAAAGAAGCAGATATTGCAATTCTAGAGCTGTTTTTTGTTGGAATATCTGGCAAAATAGCTGACAGTGGAGACTGAAGAGAAGACTGCACAGAACATGCAGTCTGATCTTGATTTATGTTGTCCACTTTAGAAATGAAATCTGGGATCAGCTCTTAAAAAGATGCCCTTTAGCACACAATCCAGACTTTTAATGACCCTGAGAAAGAAAGCTTTGAAAATATAGTGGAAATAGGAGAAAATGCTGGTAACCAGCATTTTCTCCTTTTCCCACAATGTTTTCTACCTGATCAAGGACAAATTTCATACCTTGAACTACCTTTAATTTGTTGTCTGCAAATGCTTTGAATTTGGACAAGTCTGAAATTTTGTTGTTTAATAGAGTTAACTTCCTTTAAGAGTACAAGATTTTAGACTTGTACTTATTTAACCCTTTACCACACAATCCCGAGTTTTAACGACCCTGATGAAAAGGCTTTTGAAAACGTTGTGGGAAAAGGAGAAAATGCTGGTAACAGCATTTTCTTCTTTTCCCACAATGGTTTCTACCCTATCAAAGAAAGATTGTACCATTTGAGGCATGCTGAAATTGTCATCTGCAAATGCTTTCAATTTGAACAAGGCCAGAATGTTGTCGTCTGGTATAGGGTTAAATCATGTTGCAGGTGACAACTTGAACCTTTAACAAAGAACAACATTTTAGACCTTCTAAATTAAAATAATTTGCAGACAACAAATTAAGTTTGGCTCAAATGGTGTGAGCTGTTTTTGAAAGGGTAGAAAACATTGTGGAAAAAAGAGAAAATGCTGGGAAAGAGTATTTTCTCCTTTTCCCACAATGTTTTCAAAGATCTATCTTCCTAAACGTCTTTAAGACTTGGGATTGTGTGGTAAAGACTTAAATGTTATTCCAAGAATTGTTTTTGTCTTCGAACAAATAGAATTAGAAATAGTACTGGTATTTTCTCCTTTTTCCATGTTTTCAGAGGTCTTCTACTTCTAAAAAAATAGAGGTTTTGGCCCAACTGGTAAAGAGTTAACTCTTGACTGGTTACTTCTGAGTTCTATCAATCCTGAAAGAGCAGCCTTTTTGAAAACTTTGTGGAAAAAAGAGAAAATGCTTGTCACTAGCATTTTCTCCTTTTTCCACAATGTTTTCCACCCTTTACAGGACAAAAAATCATTGAATTTAGTAAACTTTTGATAACACAATGATGACCATCTTGAACCTGAGTACTTCCTGACAAAAATATTGCAGTGGATGACAGAAAACATTCTAGTAAAGACTTTCTATAATCATTCATGTATTAGAAATGAATACAGTCATGAATACAGGTTAACCCTTAGGCTGCTAAGCGTTACTTGCTGACCTTTTGCAGACAGTGTAGATCAAGATCAGACTGCACAGAATGTGCAGTCTGCTCTTTGATCTACACTGTCTGATAAGGATTATTAATTCTCCCATAAAAATACCTTTTAAATTGCTAAATTTCGGTTTTTACTTTTAGCTTAAAAGTTTCATTTCACTAATTTGGCAGGATAAGGGTCAAAAACTTGTGGCAAAGGGAGAAATTGTTTATTATGAGCATTTTCTTTCTCTGTCACATTGTTTACAAAAGTGGTCTGCTGCAAGATCATAAAAAAGTTGTGTATCACTGGTAATGTTCTAAGTTTTTTGATTGTTTATTCCGAATTATTCCAAAATAAATATTAACTGGTTTTGAAGTGTAAACAGCTGTCTTGGATTACAAAGGGAATAATATTTCTGTGTCTGGAAATGGCTTGTGAATGACCTATGACTTTTAAAAATGGCCCAAAATATGGCCTGATCTCTTTGTCCTTAAATAACCCAGATTTTTAGATTGAATAAATAAGCACCATAATGACCACCTTCACAGGGAATCCATTATCATTATGACTGACCACATTGTGGGGGGAGCCATCCATGGTGTCCATAAATCACAGGGGAACCAGTTAACCCTTTACTTACTTAGTTTACTTGTATGATGCTTTTTATCGTTTTCAACGTTATTTCAGTTATATGGTGTCGACCAGTGCACCTTTCCATGCTTTCTTGTAGTTTTTTTTTCACTGGTACTTCGCTCAGTATTCCTCCAAAGGAACTGTCTGTTTTCCACATAACTATTATTGAAATCATAATTAGCTACTTAGTAAGCAATGGAAAGCTTTTATAACCTTAAGGAACAGGGTTTATGAAAACATCAAGGGAAAAGGAGAAAATACTGGTAGTGATTTCTATCCCTTTTAAAGACAAATCCTTTCCTTTAAACAGGGCAAAAAATACAAAAATTAAGATTAAACATCCAATTAGTTATTGTCCTTTCAAGGCTGCCCCGCCAGGGTGGCTCAGTGGTGAGCGTGTCGGACTCATGACCTGGTGGTTGTGAGCTCGATACCCGGTTGAGGCGAAGTTTCTTTCCGGTGTATTTTCGCCTCTCACCTCTGCTGAAGCATGTGAGAAAAGTAGTCGGTGGCTTTGGAAAGAAAGTTGTGTTAGTACTGGTGTGAGAAAGCCAGGAAACACATGTACGTCACCGACCGCCATGATATGACCTTAGCTGTTAAAGTGGCGTTAAACCCCAATACAACCAACCAACCTTTCAAGGCTACTCATTGCCTCATTGTTGCAATACAACTACCACAATGGAAGAAAGATGAGACTATATGCAGTTTGACCTTGACTACATTTAAATTATCAGCTGCAATTGCTACCAGTATGGACAGTTCTTAAATTTTGTTGTCTGGTTAACTGTCTATAACACATTACAAAACTCTAGACTTCTCCAAATGGAAAGCATTTGCAGACAACAATTTCAGTGTGGTTCAGATGGTGCAATCTTGCTTTGATAGGATAGAAAACATTGTGGAAAAACAAGGAAATGCTGGTTACCAGCATTTTCTCCTTTTCCCACAATGTTTTTAAAAGGGCCTCTTCTACGGGGTTGTGAAAACCCGGGATTGTTTGCTAAAGGGTTAAACGAGACTCAAATATTGACATTGTCTTTGTATAAAGTAGAAAGCATTGTGGGAAAGGAAGAAATGCTGGTTTCCAGCATTTTCTCCTTTCCACACAATGCTTTCAGTAGCTTTCTGTCTCAGGGTGGTTAAAACTTTGGATTGTAGGGGGAAGCGTTAATTGTTTGTTGGCCGTCATGTAAGGCTGTCAAAGGCAGGTCACTTTAAGGATACTGGGAAGATTTATAAGAGCAGGCTGACTGAAGGCTGAAGGCCACTGTATTTTGGCATGTTGATTATTTATAGACTTGACTTCAATTGTGTGTTGTCATTTTTCATTTGCTAGTGGCCAGGTTGTGGTCATTGCAATGTTTTTGCTGTCTGTTGCCATATTAGAGTAAGTAAACTGTATTACATGTATTTGTAGGCCAGATAGGTGAAATAAGTGGGCCTCTTCTTCTCCAAAAATGAAATGAAGAGTCTTACATGGCTCACTGGTAAAGTGAAAGAATTGTATCTTATAGGCTTTGGGTTCAAGCTTCACCAGAAGCACTCTAGTTTCTGGTGAAAGTTTCATAAGACTCACTTAAGAGCCAGAATTTAGACTTCATGAAACCCAGGACATATTAAATGAATATGTGAGCTGTAGCCATGATTTGACTGAAATAATGTTGAAAGTGGCGTAAAACACCAATCAATCAATCAGTCATTGATAATGTACTACACCAAAACACATCTCAAGCTGTTCTTTGCACTCATCAGAGGCGTTAATAAAAACAGTACCTTTCTGTTAGCTGAGTCTCGGTAGCTCAGTCGGTAGCATGCAGGACTTGAGAACACGGGGTCCAGGGTTTGATCCCTGGCTATGACCCCTGGCTTGGCCAATTTCTTTCCGAGGATTGATGATAGTCACTGCGACAGGATTCATTCCTCTCCCACCGCTGACCATTGTTTCGATGATGATTATGTTGGAAAGCAGCCAGTGGCTTGGAAAGAAAATTTTGCGAAGTACTGGTAAAAGAGACTCCAGGAACCCACGGATAGGTGCACTGGCCGCCACGATATAACTGAAATAATGTTGAAAACGGCGTTAAACACCATACAATCAATCAATCAATCAACCTTTCTATTAATGTGATCATGCTGTCTACAAACTAGTACTGAAGTTTGTCCTATTGATTCTAGAGAGCCATATAAGATGTTGCAAAAAGGGTACAATTTACCCCCCTTGTCAACTTATTAACCTCCTAAACAAATTTGGAACAGACATCTTAAGAATATGAAATATTTACATGAATTGAGATTTCAACCATTAAGGAATGTGAGACTATTTGGTAAAAGGAGATATTTCTCATTCTACCACAATATTTTCAGATGCAGTGATATGCCATAAATAGTGTATAACTATGAGCGAAATTTTCTCTTGTGATGAAGAGTTTACTTTGAAGAAGCTGCAAGACTTGTACCTTGGTTAGCCTTTTACTGAACAATTCTGTGTTTTTCAGCAATCTAGAGGAGGTTGGCTTTTGAAAACATTGTGGAAGAAGGAGAAAATGCTGTAAATCAGCATTTTCTCCTCTTTCCATAGTATTTTCTACCCATTTTGAGACAGATCTCATCATTTGAGCCACATTTAAATCGTCATCTGCAAATGTTTTGCATTTTGTGAAGTCTAGAATTTGAGGCACATTTGAATTGTCTTCTACAAAATTAATGCTTTGAATTTTGACAGGTCTAGAATATTGTTGTTAGGTTAAGAGTCAATAAGTGAGAGCATGTTAAAACCCTGGGGTAGAACTGTTGTGAAAAATACTATAAATTTAATAGAGATTACTTTGTCCTTTTACAAACGAAAAACTATTAACTCTGTACCAAACAACAAAAACTACGGCTAGACCAGATTGAAATCATTTGCAGATGACATCTTGATTAAATGTTGCTAAAATGATGATTTCTTCCTATGATATGAATGAAAACATTGTGAGAAAAGGAGAAAATGCTGGTTACCAGCATTTTCTCTTTTTCTCACAATGTTTTCAAAAGTCTTACCTACCAGGGTAAAAATGGGCATTGTGTGGTAAAGGGTTACCAGCATTTTCTTCTACATCCACGATGTTTCCAAATGCTACGTTTCCTGAGGTTGTTAACACCTGTGATTATTTCGTTAAAGGTCAAAATTCAGACTTCAGTGAAAAGGGTGAATTATATAAAGTTACCACTGAGTTGCGCTCAGCTTATTCAGTTATATTTTTCTCCTGTATCATTGAATTGATCACTGGATTTGATTGTTTGAAATCTATTTTTCTAAAGATTGAAGGTAGATTGCGATGACAGATTGCGATAAATACTTCAGGTTTTGGAATGCTTTTAGGCGGACATTTTTCATTATTCACGGCCTTTTGAACTTCAGGTTATCTGATTTACCTTTTCAACAATGTGTAGGTTTATTGCTATCATACTTCTAATAAAAAGTAATGGATTCTGCCTAACTGAGTTATTACCTCAAGAAATTAATTTATAGCAGACTGTTTTCATGGGTGGGGTTCCCTAAGTGAGGTGTTGGATTCGTAACTTGCAGGCTCCAGGTTTGATCATTGCTTGAAGTAGTGGACTTTTTCGGGAGCGTCCTTAGCCAAGACACTTCAGAGCCGTAGCCTAGTACTGGTGAAACACGGGAAATACAATGATTATATGTGCTGTTCCCTTTATTATACCCCCACAAAACGAATGTTTTCGGGGGTATACTGGAATCAGCCTGTCTGTCCATTTGTCCGTCCGTCCGTGTGTCCGTCTGTGTACAAATAATTGCCTGTTTCTGTCAAAGCGCTGGCGGGGGTATTAAGTCACATTCAGTGACAGCTCTAGTTATAGCTGACATTGTAAAACTATATATCAGAATTGCCAATTTTCATCCTAGTTCCATTTAAGATTCATTTTCTCGCCAGCGGCTGGAACTTTCGACAGACCTATGATAGTATGCATACTTAACTCTTCACCAAACAATCCCGACTTTTAGCGACCCTGAGACAGAAAGCTTTTGAAAACATTATGGAAAAAGAAGAAAATGCTGGTAACCAGCATTTTCTTCTTTTCCCATAATGTTTTCTACCCTTCCCAAAACTAATTTCAATTTTTGATTCACATTTGATTTATCGTCTGCAAATGCTCTCAATTTGAACCAGTCTAAAATTTTGTCGTTTGGTGAAGAGTTAAATTGTTTATTTCAGGCCGCTATTGGCCTTTTAAAAGTGGTAAGCTGCAAGAACCCCAAACCCCCCCCCCCCACCCCCTAAGAAAGAAGGTTTTTGAAAACATTGTGTTTATTCAATTTGATTACTAGACTAAATGTATGGAAAAAGCTAGTTGTGCTGTAAGTTTGATGTTTTTTGTGCCACCTGAAGTATGAAATGCATTTAGTATTTGCAGTATTTCAAAATGTCATAGACCTGTTTCTAGATGTTTTTTTTTTTGTTCTGGTTATGTGCAGCAGTAAAATGACTGATTTGCACATGTTGTACAGGACCTGGCAAGAAAGATTATCTCTCAAAAATTTGATACGAGATCATTTTGCATGTTGTGAAAACATTGTACTGAAAAGCACCTAAACATTATGCAAAATGCTTTCTAAAATTTTGTTATTTGGTCACCAGCATTTTCTCCTTTTCTAACAGCGTTTTCCAAAAGCCTTCTTCCTCAGGATCTTTGAAACTAGGGACTGATAAGTTTACTCTTTACCACACAATCCTGAGTTTTAAGGACCCTGAGGAAGAATTTTAGTCTTTTGAAAACATTGTGGGAAAAGGAGAAAATGCTGGTAACCAGCATTTTCTCCTTTTCCCACAATGATTCCTACCCTATCAGAAACAAATTCCATCATTTGAGCCACATTTCAAGTGTCATCTGCAGATGCTTTGAATTTGGACAAGTCTACAATTTTGTCATTTGGTAAAGAGTTAAGGGTTTATGATATAATAGCCAATTAGTTAACCCTTTACCAAATGAGAGAATTTAAATTTCTTCACTTGGAAAGTATTTGCAGACAACAAATAAAATGTGGCTGAATTGAAAAGCCTTCTTCTTGAGGGCCGTTAAAATCAGGATTGTGTTGTAAACGTTAATTAAGTCTTAATTTTTGTTCTTTGAGTTACAGTCCTTTTTTGCAAAGTTGTGTCAGAGCGGTAAGTTGTAAATAGTTTTACAGTTCATATTACTGTGTTTCAATCATACAAAATGTGATAAATTATGATTTTGCATTTAGAATCAACATTTATCTTTCCAAGTCAGGTACAAGATAAAACATGGCTGGTTTCTTTTTAAGCCTAAAATAGCTGTAAATATAATGCATTTTGATTAATTAAATGTTACGGCATTCGATTTAGTAAGACAAAACTGCCTGTTGAAAGTTCTGTTTCATAATAAAACTCATTTTATTAATGTGACCCTCAAAGTGCCTATAACAACGGGTACGACGAATCACCGAAATACCGAAATATTACCGAAACACTGAAATACCCCTATTTTTTTATTGCTGTGTTCTGATTACTATTGAAGTAGAACAGATTTGTTTTTTTTTTGTGGTATTGACCCAAATAACGTTTATAGAGATGAAGGGCTGTTAGTTTAAATCATAATGACAAAATAACATACTGAGGTCCGCCGTAAACAGTGTGCATCGGGATAGCCGTATTTACTTCCACCGAAATACCTGCTCGACGTTGTAAATATTTGTTAATTTAGGGATTCTACCTCTGCAAGATTTGTCTCTTTTTAACAGAAAACACGATTAATTAAAGTAATGATCACTATTGAGAAGATTAATGTTGAAGAAAAATGTTGTTAATATACATTGATAATTGACTCACGTGGAGAACAATTACCAAAATACTCGCGTGTCTAGTCCTGACACACCGAAATACCCGATCTTTATCACACAAAATAAAGACGTAGGAGTTATCAGTATGGTATTGTCACCTATATATTATTTCTTTAAATTATAAACACAAATATACTCCACAGAGAATGCAAATGCATTCCATTTGCGAACGAAATACCTAAATTAAGTATTGCGTGATGTATCCACCGTAACGCGCGTGTCGCCTTTGACCAACATTTTCTGCTTTTTCCACTATGTTTACTGACCTATAAAGTGAACTGCAGTTATACATATATATACATCTATTTCATGTAGATCTATATCGATATTTGATTTATCGTCTGCAGATGTGGAATATAGACAAGTCTACAAATTTAAGGTCGGGTAACATGTTTACCCGATTCAAAATGGCGGCCAGTTTTCTAGATACGTTAATTTTTAATTTCATTATTCAAATATCACGAAAGAAAAAGATTTTTTCCGAGCATGTTTATGGATATAGATCAGACACATCAATCTTGTAAAACAGCTACTGTAGTAATAACGTAAAGTCCCTGAATTGACATATTTTACTACGTTGTGCGGGTATTTCGGTGGACAACGGGTATTTCGGTGAACATTCATTACGGCGGATGTCAATGGTATGTTGTTATTTTGTCATTTTGTTTTAAACTAACCATCTTTCATCAATATAAACATAAGTTGTGTTAAAAACAAAAAAAAAAGACAAATTTTTCGTACTTATATTAGTAATTTTGACTACTTTATAGAAAAAAAATGGGGTATTTCGGTGTTTCGGTAGTATTTCAGTGATTCGTCGGACCGATAACAACTATGATTGTGTTTGCAGCAAGAGCGGATCAAGACCAGACTTAAGAGTATGTGCAGCCTCATCTTAGTTATTTATTATCTTCTATACAGAGATATTCTGGGTAATAGCAGCATTGGAAAGACAATAATTATTTAGGTGTTTAATCTAGACTGGGGATTGTTTGGTAAAGGGTTGAATTGGCCGTTATGTCCTTTAAACCACAGTGTGCTATTTAAGATGTCTCTATTGTACAAGAAAATCTGGATCTGCCATTTGAAAAAAAAGCTAAGTGTGTCCCACAGTCATAATGGTTTTGTCACCTCTTCTAAAGCCCAGGTGTTCCTATTGTTTTAATTATCAGGGCTAATTATCAGCCTTAATCTCAGATTTTAACTAATGAGGCTTGTATGGGCTTTGCCCAATCTGTGGTTTACATCCGTTGATATTCAATAGAGTGTCTATATTGTTGTCCAAATAGGGTGAAAAAATCCGTCCTCCAAGCAATGATCTTTGCCTTTGGGGCACTGCGATAAAGAATTTGTAAATATTCTTGCAGATCTGGGTCAGCTCTTATGCGTTTATGATAATTGAATAATTTGGTATGAATAATATTACATGATTTACGGTGATAAGATGCACCCTGTCACTCAGCTGAAGAGATGGTTTACACTGATTTTACTCTTTACCAGACGACAGTATGTTTTCAGACGGTTAAGAGTATTTGCAGGTGACAAATTAAATGGTGGAATCTTTCATTGAAAGGGTAGAAAATGCTAATGGGAAAAAGAGAAAACGCAGCCTACTAGCATTTTCTCCTTTTCTTACAAAGTTTTTAAAAGCTGTGTTTCTCAAGGTCCTTAAAACACAGGATTGTTTGCTAAATATTTAACCCTTTACCACACAATCCAAAGTTTTAACAACCCAAAGGAAGAACTCTTTTGAAAACATTGTGGGAAAAGGCGAAATTGTTGGTAATCAGTATTTTCTCCTTTTTCCCTTAGTGTTTTCTACCCTATAAAGGATAGAAATTATCATTTGAGGCACGTTGAATTTTTCATCTGCAAATGCTTTCAATTGGTCTAGTCCAAAAATTTTGTCTTTTGGTAAAGACTTAAAAAAGAAGACAGAAATAATAGCAATTTTATGTTCGCTTTTGTCGATATAAAATAGCAAAGTGGCCAGTGCAGATAAAAGATCTGACAGCATTTTTCGTGCGGGCAAATCTTGATCTACATCTGCCACAAGGCAGCTATTGCTGTGAAAGGTACCTTAGTCACCAGCATTTTCTTCCATTCCCACATTGTTTTCAAAAGGCTTCTCTCTCAGGGTCTCTCAGGATTGTGTGGTAGAGGGTTAAAAGACCAGATTTTCAGAACCACATAAAACAGGCCATAAAATTGTTATGTTTACTGGTAGACTCAGACAGATGACAGATAATATTCTCTGAGGAACATCAACTTTTAGCTATTCATAATTTACCTTGTAAATCTGTTTTAATGACCCTGAGGGAAAAGGCTTTTGAAAACATTGTTGGGAAAGGAGTAAATGCTGGTAACCAGCATTTTTAGCTCACCTAAGGACTTTGTGCTCAAGTGAGCTTTTGTGATTGTGTTGTGTCCGTTGTCTGTCGTGTGTCGTTTGTCATGCGTCATCAAGTTTTACCTTGTGTACACTCTAGAGGCCACATTTTCAGTCAGATACTCATGAAACTTGGTCAGAATGTTTATCTTGATAATATCTAGGATGAGTTTGAAAATGGGTCAGGCCAGATCAAAAACTAGGTCAATAGGTCAAATCGTAGAAAAACCTTGTGTACACTCTAGAGGCCACATTTTCAGTCCAATACTCTTAAAAGGTGGTCAGAATGTTTGTCTTGATAATATCTTGGATGAGTTTGAAAATGGGTCATGTCAGGTCAATAACTAGGTCACCAGGCCAAATCTTTGAAAAACCTTGTGTACGCTCTAGAGGCCACATTTTTAGTCTGATACTCATGAAACTTGGTCAGAATGTTTGTCGTGATAATATCTCAGACGAGTTTCAAAATGGGTCAGGTCAGATCAAAAACTAGGTCACTAGGTCAAATCTTAGAAAAACCTTGTGTACACTATAGAGGCCATATTTTCAGTCAAATACGCTTGAAAGCTGGTCAGAATGTTTGTCTTGATAATATCTTAGAGGAGTTTGAAAATGGGTCATGTTGGCTCAGTAACGAGGTCACTAGGTCAAATCTAAGAAAAGCCTTGTATATGCTCTAGAGGCCACATTTTCAGTTCAATACTCATGAAACTTGGTCAGAATAATTGTCTTGATAATGTCTTGAATATGTTTGAAAATGACTCAGGTCAGGTCATAAACTAGGTCACTAGGTCAAATCTTAGATAAACATTGCGTACCCTCTAGAGGTCACATTTTCAGTCCAATACTCTTGAAAGATGGTCAGAATGTTTGTCTTGATAATGTCTTGGACGCATTTGAAAATGGGTCACATCAGGTAAATCACTAGGTCAAATCTTTGAAAAACCTTGTGTATGCTCTAGAGGCCACATTTTCAGTCCAATACTCATGAAACTTGGTAAGAATATTTGTCTTGATGGCATCTTAATTATGTCTCCCCCCGTCAGGGTCGGGAGACATAGTTTTTACATGTGCGTCTGTCTGTCTGTCTGTGCGTCACAAATCGTGTCAACTCTATAACTCAAAAACCTTTTAAGATACTTTGATAAAACTTCACACATTTGTAAAGCACCATGAGACGAAGTGTCATGCACAAGAACCATAACTCTGGCTTGTATATTTTTCGAGTTATTTCCCTTTGATTATTTTCCTTACTCATTTTACGTACAATTTCGTGTCAGCTCTATAACTCGAAAACCTTTCAAGATATTTTGATAAAACTTCACACATTTGTAAAGCACCATGAGACGAAGTGTCATGCATAAATATCATAACTATGGCTTGTATATTTTTCGAGTTATTTCCCTTTGATTATTTTCCCTACTCATTTTACGTACAATTTCGTGTCCGCTCTATAACTCGAAAACCATTAGAGAAAAATGAGCATTATTTCAGTTAGAAATTCCCTTGGTGACGTATCAATCCTTCTGACACCAAAAAGGGGGGAGAC
Organism: Hippopus hippopus; assembly: GCA_946811185.2. Lineage (NCBI taxonomy): Eukaryota > Metazoa > Mollusca > Bivalvia > Cardiida > Cardiidae > Hippopus > Hippopus hippopus. The sequence continues at coordinate 15,487,113 of OX328096.1, forward strand.
ATCTGTTTTTTTGTAGAAAAACAAGTTCTAGTTAAGTTTAAAAACGTGTCATGTTGGGTGAAAAACTAGGTCACTAGGTAAAATCTTAGAAAAACCTCATGTACACTCTAGAGGCCTCAAATTTAAGTTCAATACTCATGAAACTTGGTCAGAATGTTTGTCTTGATGACATCTTGGATGAGTCTAGAAAAAAAGGTTGTGTACAAGCTAGAGGCCAAATTTTCAGTCCAATTATTATGAAAGCTTGTTAGAATATTTGTCATAATATCTCCAAAGAGATTGAAAGTGGGTCATGTTTGGTCAAAAGGCTCAGGTGAGCGACTTCGGGGCCATCATGGTCCTCTTGTCTCTTTTTCTCACAATATTTTCTACTCCATTCTAAAACAAATTACAACGTTTGAGTCACATGTAATTTGTCTTCTACATATTCTGTTGCGCTACTGGGTAGCTCAGTGGTTATCCTATTGGACTTGTGACCTGGTGGTTACTGGTTTGATACCTGGTTGAGGCAAACTTTCTTTCTGTGATTTTTCACCTCTCGCCTCTGATGCATTTGAGAAAAGTAGTCATTGACTTGGAAAGAAAGTTGTATCAGTACTGGTATGAGAAAGCTACACATGTGTAGGTGTGCTGATAGACGTGATATGACCTAAGTTGTTAAAACAGTTTTAAACTCCAAAACAAACAAAGAAAGGGAATTCTGTCAGTTTGGACAAATCTTAAAGTTTGTCGTCTGGTAAACATTTAAACAAATGTACCTGACAACAGAATTCTAGACTTGTTCATACTGAAAACATTTTCTGAAGACAAATCAAGTGTGGCTCAAACAATGTGACTTGGCCTTTAAAATATAAAAAATGTCAAAGGAAAGCAAGAAAATGCTGGTTATTAACGTTCTTTCTTTGTACCGCAACATTTCTAAAGCCTTCCACAAAGTTTTGAAAAACAGGGTTGTTTGGTTAACTCTTTACCAAACAACAAAATTTTTGACTTGTCAGAATTGAGAGCATTTACAGACAATAAGTTAAACGTGACTCAAATGATGGAACTTATCTGTGATAGGGCAGAAAACATTGTGGGAAATGGATAAAATGCTGGTTACCAGCATTTTCTCCTTTTCCCACAATGTTTTCAAATTTTCCCTTTCTCATGGTTGTTAAAACTCTTGATTGTGTGGTGAACGCTTAAAAAAAGAACCTTATCACAGAGACTTTAGACAAGAAGAAACACAAAACAATTTGGATAATGGTTTTGACAGGTTATGATATATAGACAGGCTTTTATCTGAATTTTGATTGGTTTTGTGATACAAGTTTGGATTTGTCGCATTGTGGCAATTCAACTGTTTATTTGTATGCAAAATTTCACCTCATGGTATGGTAAATAAAAAATTTATGGGTGGTTAATTGTTAGAGCCCTGAATAAACCCGAAGACTTTTTCAGTCTGAATAATACTCAAAGACTGTTGGACCTTTTGCCTTTTAACCCTTTCCCACACAATCCCGACTTTTAACGACCCTAAAGGAGAAGCCTTTTGAAAACATTGTAGGAAAAGGAGAAAATGCTGGTAACCAGCATTTTTTCCTTTTCCCACAATGTTTACTTCCATTTCAATGACAGCAATCATCTTTTTTGCCACATGTAAATTGTCCCCTTCAAATGCTTTCATTTGGACAAGTCTAAAATGTTCTTGTGTGGTAAAGGGTTAATCTTTTTGAAATGATGAAACTTTAAACTTTTCTAAATACAAATGATTTGTAGATGACTGATTAGATGTGTTTTAAATCAGGGAATTGCCTTTGAAAGGGTAGAAAACATTGTGGGAAAAGGAGAAAATGCTGGGTACCAGCATTTTCTTCTGTTCCCAAAGTGTTTAGAAAAAGCAGTGTTTGTCAGTGTCGTGAAAAGTTTGGATTGTGTGTAATAGGGTTAAGCTTATTTTGAAACTGTAACCCCTTATTTCTGCAAGTTACAATTTACAAGACAATCTTGAATTTTAACGATCCTACAGAAGAATGCTTTTGAAAACATTACGAAATAGAGAAAATGCTTGTAACCAGCATGTTCTCCTTTTTTTTTCAACAATGTTTTCTACCCTATGAAAGACAGCAATCATCATTTGAGCAACATTTATTGTGTCATCTGCAAATGCTTTCAATTTTGTTTTGTCCAAAATTTTGTTTTTTGGTAAGAAGTTCGTGGGACAGTTGTCCCCTCTCCATATGAACATTTGCAGAGTAGGACTGATAGCCTCATTGGAATCGTTCATGGCCCATCAGATATTTCACTGTATATGTAATGCAGAGTCTCTGGGTTTAATCTTCTCCGACATCTCTGCTCTGCAGAGCCCAATACTGGATCAAATGAAACCCAGAAAAGACACAAATAAGTGGGCTGTCTCCATGATACAACAGAAATACGTGAAATACTGATGAAACTGGTGTAAAACATCATTAAGCCTAAGATCAGTGTATAAAACAAACAGAATTTTTTTTTCCCCAAAGAATATGAATAATTGCAATTTTATGGTTTCTCTTGTCTACAGTGTTTCGGAAAAGCAGACAGTGTAGATCAAGGTCTCGTTCTGCACTGGCTGAAAAGGTAACAATAGTTGTAAAACAGCTTTAAGGGTTCAAGTCAGTTAAACATTTACCAGATGACAAATTGTACACTTGCACAAATTTGGAGTATCGTACTTGCAGATTTATGATACAGCACAGGTGATAAGGATTGTCTTTGAAAAGGGGGGGGGGATGCTGGTTACCAGCATTTACTGCTTTTCCTACAATGTTTCTAGATGTCCTGTTTCTCAAGATCTTTGAGATTGAGTGGTGAAGGATTAGGAAGGAATCATAATGGTCTGTGAGTGATATAATATTTTTAACCTTTCCAAAAAGCTCCAAACTCTAATGCAAAGAGTTGAAAACAAAAATGCTGTAAATCCTGGGTTCTGATACAGGCATTTGATACATTTTATGTGTTGCTTTTATTTGTTTGTCTCCATAAATATTTGAGAGTTTTCACGTTTGGCTTTGGCATTATTGCCCATTACTCTTTTACCGGGCGACAAAATTTTAGATTTATCCAGATCAAAACATTTACACACAACAAATTAAAACGTGGCTCAAATGACCGGATTCCTCTCTGAAAGTACAGGAAACATTTTGTGAAAAAGAGAAAATGCTGGTTAGTGGATACAAGCATTTTCTCCCCTCCCACAATATTTTCAAAAGCTGACTTCTTCAGGGTCGTAAATGGTAAAGGGATATCAGAACCTGTAATCAAACTCTTTTTATTGTTCTATGGGGAAAATGTGATGAAAAGTAATTTGATATAAAATTTATGGAACCCATCCAGGGATTTATCTTGTTTTATGGAACCAAGGCTGTCTGGAAAATTTCTGTCTTTTTTTATATGTTTCACTGCTATAATTGTTACAACGCCATTTAACAATAATTGTCAACTGACGATTTGAGTTAAAATTTTGCTAAAAAATTGACAACTCTTTAAAAGTAGTTATGTTGCACTAGCTGTTGGCATTTTTTTTTCAAACCTGAATATACCATCCTTTTGGAATGGAGTAGTTTGGAGCCACATTTGGCAATAGTTTTATAAATGAGGTTAAAACACAATTATGAGCCAAAACCTACCAAACCCACCTCCTTCCTGGAAAAGGGCTTTTGAAAACATTGTAGGAACCAGTATTTCTACATCCCACACTGTTTTAGAACCTATCAAAGACAAATCCCATCATTTGAGCCAAATTGATATCGGTACCAAGATTTTTGACTTGTGTAAATGCAAAGCTTTTGCAGACAACAAAATTATTGCTTTTCAAATTACAAATTCACCTTTGGAAGGATACAAAACATTGTGGGAGAAGGAGAAAATGCTGGTCACCAGCATTTTCTCCTTTTCCTACAGTGTTTTCAAAAGGCTTCTTCTTTAAAACTCAGGGTCGTTAACTCATTACCAAACAACAAATTATTTTCAACCGGGCCAAATTGAAACCATTTGCAGACATCAAATGTTGCTAAAATGATAATTTCTGTCATTGATAGAGCAGAAAACATTGTCGAAAAAGGAGAAAATGCTTATTATCAGCATTTTCTCCTTTTCCCACAATGTTTTCAAAAGCCTTCTTCCTGAAGGTCGTTAAAACTCGGGATTGTGAGGTAAAGGGTTGATACTCGTATTTATAAAGGAAAGAGGTAATAGACTGGAAATATCTATTTTCCTGTGACACATTCCTTTTATGCGATAATCTCAGATATCTGCTGTGTTTATATCTGCTTTTATGGTGCTGTTCATAATACCAGATTTTCTCTTTACCTAAGAACAAAGTTTGGACTGCCTCATAATTTAAGCATAGATCTGCAGATGCAAAATTTTCTCTGTTATGGTAGAAAACATGGTGGGAATAGGAGAAATTGTTTGTTGCAAGCAATTCTCCTTTTTATACGCCCGTCGAAGACGGGACGTATTATGGGATCTCCCATGGCGTCCGGGCGGGCGGGTGTGCGGCGTCCATTTCTTTGTCCGGAGCATAACTTTGTCATCTCCAGTCCGAATGACTTGAAACTTGGCATTTGTGTTTGTTGCAATAATACGGCGTGCAGTGCGAAAGAACCATAACTCTACATTGTGCTGTCTTTGAGTTATTTCCCTTAGATTGTCATTTTTACAGCATCTTCTGCTTGTCCGGAGCATAACTTTGTCATCTCCAGTCCGATTGACTTGAAACTTGGCATTTGTGTTTGTTGCAATAATACAGAGTGCAGTGCGAAAGAACCATAACTCTACAATGTGCTGTCTGAGTTATTTCCCTTAGATTGTCATTTTTACAGCATTTTCTGCTTGTCCGGAGCATAACTTTGTCTTCTCCAGTTCGATTGACTTGAAACTTGGCATTTGTGTTTGTTGCAATAATACAGAGTACAGTGCGAAAGAACCATAACTCTACCTTGTGCTGTCTTTCCCTTTATTTCCCTTTGATTGTCATTTTTACATTATTTTCTGCTTGTCCGTAATATGACTGTCATTTTTAGTCTGAACATCTTCAAATTTGGTATGCATGATTGTTGAAAAATTACAGAGTGCAGTGCACAAGAAGCATAACTCTTCCTAGCACAAATTTTGAGTTATTCCCCCTTAGATCTTCATTTTTATAGCATTTCTTGTTTGTCTGGAGCGTAACTTTGTCATCTTAAGCAGGAATTACTTGAAATATGGTATGCTTATTTGTTGCAATATTTGGAAGTGCAGTGTGCAAGAATTGTAACTCTATCTCGTGCTGTCTTTGAGTTATTTCCCTTTGATCGTCATTTTTACAGCATTTGGTGCTTGTCTGGAATATAACTTTGTCATCTCAAGTCAGAACGACTTCAAACTTGGTATGCATGTTTGTTGCAATATTACGGAGTACAGTGTGCAAGAACAATAACTCTACCTAGCGCGGATTTTGAGTAATTCCACTTTGATCTTCATTTTTACAGTATTTCTTGCTTGTCCAGAACCAGGGATCGTATATACACAGGGATAGGCAACGCAACTGGAGTTAAGACCAATTATCGATTTTTCACTGACTTACCTGTACGGCGTCCAATAATCCGTTGTCGTTCCTTGCGAGTTATTATCTTCCTTTCAGATAATATAATTCCTTGCCGACTCCGACAATTTTTATATCCGCCAAAGAAGCGTTTAGTATGAAATGCGTTTCAATGTTTATGTCAATGTTTTTCTATTTTTTTCAGTTAAAGTGTTGTTTTTTTTTATCTGGAAAATTTAAAGTGTCAACTAATTGGGCGTTTCAGATATACAGGTCATGTTGTCAGTCTTGATTTCACACGAAGTGTAAATTGTGAATGGAGATCAAAACGGCCCGGTGCCAAAACGATCCATTACCGAAACAACCCTCTTTTTCGTAGTAACTTAAAATATATTAATATTTCTGCAGTGGATATCTATTGCAAACAATTCGGGAAAAGCACACATCGCCTGTTGAAAGATTAAGTCCGTCTAACGTTTCGGAAGTGGGCTGCTTTTGTCCACTCCCTGTATTTGACATGATCACAAGTGGGATATATCAAGTTGTGTATCTGTCATGACACATCTACTGTCAGTAGTGTCCTCTTCTGTTTATAGACAATACGCATCATTGAAATTAAATATTTATTTTCTGATTTTCTTCTCCAAATATTTCAATTTGGTCAGGTCAAAAGCTTCTCATGTTATCAGGAGTGACAAACATTTCACTTGTATGTAGTACAATGTATTAGGCCGGTAAACACAGAGATCTGTTAATAGTTATATACCCATTTTTCAATAGCAAACTACACAAAGGGCATATAGAACCAGAAAATTGCCATCACTGCCCATTAAATGGACCTTCCAGTACATTTTCAGTTCAGCTTGCAGCTACTCTTAAATCACTGTCTTTGACAGAAAAAAAGGAGAATTTCCTGCAAAATGGAAAGAATTAGTGAACTTTCTGAAAAAGTAGGCAACTCTGTTCCTACTTTTATACATTGGAATCAATTACATACACCAGTGGCCTTCACAATTGCATCATTTCGAATTAACCTGTGTACCTTACAACCTTGTGTGTTTGATGACTTCGGAATATTTAAAGCTTTTTGAAAATATTGTGGGAAAAGAACAAAATGCTAGCCTAGCACATGTACCTGTTTTCAGCATTTTTATCCGCAATGTTCAATACCATGCAAAAAAAATCCAATCGTTTGAATCTACTGTCAGTTGTCGTTTGCTAATACTTTAAACTGGGGATTCCAAAGGCCCCCCAAAAATTGTTCTTTGGTAAAAAATAGTCAGTAGCATAATTATTAGAAAAAAAAAAGACAGATCTGCAATTATCCCTTTGCCACACAACCAGAGTTCTGATGACCAAGAGAAAGAAGCCTTTTGGAAACATTGCAGGAAAAGGAGAAAATGCTGGTTACCAACATTCTCTCCTTTTCCCCAAATGCTTTCAATTATATCATTGACAAATTCCATAATTTGAGTTGCATTTCAATTGTTGTCTGTAAATGCTCTCACTTTGTACAAGTCTACTTCTGTGTTGTTTCAAAAAGAGTTAACAGTGTGGCAAAGTAAAAGTTGCTTTTGACAAGCAATTTTTCCTTCTTTAATAATGGTTTTTTATTCTGTGTCAGAGAACTTAAGGTTATCTAATAACTTTGAAAGCTTTGATTTTGGACCAATTTGAAAACAGTATAAGTTGTGTAGGACTGTGTACAAATTTGACTTTTCGCTCCTCATACAGTGGACAGCATTGGAAAACATTTGTAAAAGACCAGTTGCAGCCAGTGATCAATTCTTTTCAAAATGATTTCTGTGCTATTAAAAATATTATGTTTTTGCCTTTCCTTCAAATGGTTTTCATTTTTTAAATTTTCAAAAAAATTCACACTGTACACAGAAAGTTTATGTTGAAATTGATATTTTAAAATTTCTCACTAAAAACATCAAGGCAGCCATGAATATTGAGCTACATGTGTGTTACAAAATTAAATGGTGTTGAAAAATGTGTTCCTTTAGCAAGTTTTAACTTAATGCCTAACAAATTTGATTTTACATAAATCCACTGTAGAAATCTTTGGAAAACAGTATGACACAATGACCAATCTTTTTGCGATAAAATGTAACATGCAAATGGTTGGTTGCTTCCGCAAATGCTTTTTTCATTGAATGTAGACTTTTATCTCCTAAAACTTTTTCACTGTGGCAAGTTGCAGTTAATGATAATGGTAAAAGTATTGTGTATATGAGATATTATTGGTATATTAAACTATCATTATAATCCTGGTGTATGTCATACAAACGCCCAAAATATATACTTCTCTCCCTCAACAGAGATTTTCAAGTAGAAACATTCCCAACTCTAGTAATACATGGAATATGGATAGCTGCATTGTTTGCTGTGATACAGTTGCAAAATGTTGAAAGCAACCAACCTTCAGGAACACTTCGCCAGACAACAAAATTTGAGACTTGTCTGATTTGGAATTATTTGCAGACAAGAAATGAAATGTGTCACTTGTGTCTTTGCTGAGAAAATGAGAACATGCTTGCCAACATTTTCTTTTTTTCCCACAATGTTTTCAGATGTGTAAATATTTCCCATGGTAGTGAAAACTTAGGATTCAGGAATACTGGCATCTGTCACAGATTATTAGATAACTCCTTACCACAAGTGGCTTATAAGACTGTAGATACTGAATGTACTGTGTTGTTTGAAGAAACCAAAAGTATGTCAAATTTAGTACATGTACTTTTAGTGTTTTATGACGATAGTGTGAGTAGTGGGAAACCAACATCATGATTCTCAAAGAATTTTGCACAACGCAGATACATACTTCTCTCCCTCAAAAAATATGTTGATGAGGAAAAGCAACACGCAGCTTGTGCAGACAGTTGTGCAAATTCAAAAAACAAATAGATAAGTATAATGGCTGCTATGATACAACTAAAATGTTGTGAAACATTGCAAATTGAGCAAGGTTCCATCCTTAACTTTTTGCCAGACTACAAAATTTTGGACATGTCTAATTTGAAAGCATTTGCAGACGACAAATGAAATGCAACTGAAATGAGGAGACTTGTTTTTCCTGGGGAAATGAGAAAATGTGACATGTACTTACCGGTAGTTTCTTCTTTGTTCACAATGTTTTCGGAAGTATGGATATTCCCCAGGTTAGTGAAAACTTAGGATTCAGGAATACTAGCATTTGTCACAGATAATTAAATAACTCCATACTTCTAGTGGCTTATTGAGCTATACATACTAAATAATTATACTTTGGTGGTAGAAGAAGCTCACAGCTTTCATATTCAAATACATTAATTTCAGTTTAGCATTTTTCTTGCAGGTTTGTACAGTTCACAGCTGATTTGGTCTTTAATATTCCAAGTTTTCAAGCCCAGCTTCAGTTTTATACTAGCACACTTTATGCAGAATTACAAAACCATCTTCAATGTCATTCTTCTGTTCACAGGATACATCACAATAGTATGTTGACAGCTCTTGAAACCATGTTTTGAAGTGTTTGTGCTCTCACAATACATATCTGGAAAAAAAATATAGAACCAACTGAATTTCAAATTTCTCCTTTTTACAAAACGTAACATTTTAATTCTTCAGTTACGTTGCAAAATATGGTTTTATTTTCACATGGTTAAACTATAATGAGAATTTGTTCAGGATATGGCCAACTATCAGAGATCCAATCATTTTTGACTAATGTGCGGTACTGCGCTTCCACCTTTACTGAAATAACCCCTTTTTAGGCTGCCATCTTGCAATTAAGACCGAAAATAGCCAAGTTTTTGAGCCCACAGTTATCCAACCTTGGCATCGAAAATCACTAGATTTGATTTAAAAACAAAAAGAAATACTTACTGCTTATAAATATGTCAAAATATGAACAAATTTATTTCTAAAAATAATTTGAGAATGCTACAACTATCACTAGGGTCCTGTCAAATTCAGCACATTGGTCCGCCATTTTGTGATGAAATACCGAAAATAGCCCAGTTTTGAGCCCATAATTATCTAACTTAGGAATCGAAAATCAGCACAAAATTGGCTTTAATACAAGGAGATGTACTCTATCTCGTGATTTTTACCAACATGTTGCTATTTGGACGCTACTTTATGTACTTAAAAAGCACTTTTGAACGTCACTAAATCCTCCTGCCGAACATCCCCTACGGGGCAAACATGAATAGGTCATGATTTTTTAACGCCAAAATAAGCATATAAAACAAAACCTCCGAAAAAATTGATGTAACATATATTCTAAGCATGTAAATATTCGGAAACTTACCTGTTGAGAAGGACGTATGGGATAACCAAGCAAAACGTTGATTAAAACAGTGACCGTCGTATGCCGAAATTTAAGATGGCCGCCGTTTTTTCCTTTGCGGTCAATTCGAAAGAAGACAGTGAATAACCGGAAGTTATACCGCGTTTCCTATCCCTGTATATAAAATCCCTGCCAGAACGGAGCTTTGTCACCTCAAATCATATTGACTTGAGACTTGGTAAACATGTTTGTTGCAGTTACGAAAACTGCAATGCACTAGAGCCTTAACCTTACCTAATGCCCTTTTGGAATTATTCCCTATTCGTTATTTTTTTTTTACAGCTTTTCATGCTTCTCTACAATACAACTTTGTCTTTTCATGTTGGAATGACCTGAAACTTTATATGCATGTTTCCTTAACATTAGAGGAGACATTCATGCCTATTTCAATCACTTACATGATTTCTGCTGTACTACTATTTTCCTCTACCTGCCCTTTATGATTATTATCCCCCCTTGACAACTGGCGGTGGGAGGGGCGTATCTTGCGACAATTTGCCGCTCTTGTTCTGCAATCTTTTTAAAAGGTTTCTTCACCAGTGTTGTTAAAGCATATTAAAGCATGGGATTGTGTGGTAAAGGGTCAACCATTGTAGCTGGGTACTGAGTGGGTTGAAGTTTTTTGGTGTCATACAAACTACCTAGAAGTCTCTGGTTTTTCATGAAGATGTCCATGAGCAAGGCGCTTTGGGAGTCCCAGCCTTGTGCTTATGAAACATGGAAAACACATTTAAGTGAGCTGTCAAAAGTCATAGTCACTTGGATTAACTGTATTCAAGGCAACAGAATTTTAGACTTGTCCAAATTGAAAGCATTTGCTGACAACAAAGTGAATATGACTTATATAATTAGGTTTGTCTTGAAAAGGATAGAAAACATTGTTGGAAAAGGAGAAAATGCTGTCACCAGCATTTTCTCCTTTTCCTGAATTTTTAAAAAAAAAAAAACTTTATTTCATAGGGATTATGGTAAAAAGTTAGTAGGCGGTAAAATCAGTTGACCATTATCCAACTGAATGGAATCTTTAGATGAAACCAACTATTATAATGGATCTGCAATGTTGATTTGAAATGGATAATCAAGTATAGATCTGCTAGATGATAGATTTTTAGACTTTTTCATACTTGACATTAAAATTTGTGAAAATGAATTATCAAATGTTTGTAAAATAATGAAATTTTCACGTGCAAAGGTACAAAATATCATTGAAAGAGAAAAAAGTGCTGATTACCAGCATTTTGTCCTACTCCCACAGTGTTTCTAAAATGAAGAAAGGCTGGTCACTGACATTTTCTCCTTTTCCCACAATTTTTTCAAATGGCCTCTTTCTCAAGGAGGTAGAAATCTGGGATCATAGGGCAACTGGGTAGGAGGAGAGAAGACTAAGGTAAGGCTGCACAGACATGAAGGCAGATCTTGGTATACTTTCTTGGAAAAATTTGTTTGTATGCTGTTTTATGCCATTTCAGTGTTGTTTCAGTTATATAAAGTGGCCAGTGCATCTATCCATGCTTTCCTGAGTTTGATTGACTGCTACTTTTGATTTTGACTGCTACTTTTGATTTTGACTGCTGCTCTCGATTTTGACTGCCACTTTTGGTTCTGACTGCTACATTTGACTTTGACGGCTACTTTTGGGTTTGATTGCTACTTTTGATTTTGACTGCTACCTTTTATTTTGACTGCTACTTTTGAGTTTGATTGCTACTTTTTTTTTATTTTGACTGCTACCTTTGATTCTGACTGCTACTTTTTATTTTGACTGCTACTTTAACTCTTTACCACACAATTCCGACTTTTGATGACCCTGAGGAAATACCTTTTTGAAAACATTGTAGGAAAAGGAGAAAATGCTGGTAACCAGCATTTTCTCCTTTTCCCACAAAGTTTTCTACCCTTCCCTAAACAAATTTCAGTTTTTGAGTCACATTTATTTTGCATCTGCAAATATTTTCAAATCGGACCAGTCTAAAATTTTGTTGTTTGGTAAAGAGTTAAGATTCTCTTTCTATCTATGGGGAAGTCATAATGCCACCAGAATCATTCTTCCATCATCTCAAAAAGTATGATTCAGTTTTCTTGAGAAAAGAAATAATGTAAAACCGATAGAATTTGTCACCAAAGGTGTTAATGCTCAGGACTAGTCTCATGATGAGCATATGGAAGGGGCTAATTGGGTTGAGACATTATGACTGGGAAGGGATCCATAAGGGGCCCAAAGGCCATTATGATCCTATCAGTGAAGGGTCACTGACGTTGCAGGGTCATGTGCTTGATATTTTATTTTCAGGGGAATCAATGACTTTATGACAAATCCAATTGGTTTAACTCTTAGCATGCAAAGTGAAAAAAAATTTGCAGCAGACAACTGGTAAAAAAAATGATAAAGACTATGAACTAAGGTCTCATACATATAAGACATTCGGGTCTGTCATAGGTCTCACTAGTACAAGGCTAGACCTCTGAAGTGTCTTGCCAAAGTACTCCCCTACACGCAAGAAAGGTTCCTCAAGTGAGGATTGAACTGTTGGCTTTCAGATTGTAAATCCTGCACCTTTTCCACTTCCAGGATAAAAGTCAAGTTAATTCTCCCTACATCTTTACTTTTTCATGCAAGATCTTTACTTTTTCATGTAAAAAGCTGATCACTTCTTTCTTACATTTCTCTCTTCTAGTTTCATACTGTCGGGAATTTAAAGTCTGGCAAAATTACCCTAATAATTGCAATGTTAAGGCTCCAGTTGGCTAGTAATCCTCAGTATAGCAGACAGTATATATCTGGTACCTAGGAATCCTCAGTATAGTGGACAGAGTAGATCTGTTAGCTAGAGATCCTCAGTGTAGTGGAAATTGTATTGACAGTGTTGTTCTGTTGACTAGAAATCTTCAGTATAGTGGACATAGTAGGTCTGTTGGTAAGAAATGCTAAGTATAGTGGACAGCGTAGATCTGTTGGCTGGAGATCCTCAGTATAGTGGACAATGTATGAACAGTGTAGATATGTTGACTAGAAATCCTCAGTACAGTGGCCAGAGTAGATCTGTTGATTAGAAATCCTCAGTACAGAGGACAGAGTTGATCTGTTGATTAGAAATCCTCAGTACAGTTGACAGAGTAGATCTGTTGACTGAAAATCCACAGTACAGTGGACAGAGTAGATCTGTTGACTATAAATCCTTAGAACAGCTGACATTTAATCTGTTGACCAGGAATCCTCATAAAATGGACAGAGTAGATCTATTGACCAGAAATCCTCAGTACATTTGATAGCATAGAGTAGGTCTGTTGACCAGGAATCTTCAGTAAAGTGGAAGAGTAGATTTGTTGGCAAGAGATCCTCAGTACAGAGGGCAGAGTAGATCTGTTGACTAGAAATCCTCAATACATTGGACAGAGTAGATCTGTTGACTAAAAATCTTCAGTACAGAGGACAGAGTGGATCTGTTGACTAGAAATCCACAGTACAATTTGGACAGAGTAGATCTGTTGGCAAGAGATCCTCAGTATAGTGAACAGAGTAATTCTGTTGACTATAAATTCCCAGTACAGTGTATAGTTTATGCACAGAATAGATCTTTTGGCCAGTGATCCTCAGAATAGAGGACAGAATACACCTATTGGCTAGAGATCCTCACTGTTGTGGACAGTATGGATCTGTGGGATAGAAATCCTCAGTATAGCAGACAGTATAGATCTAGCAACTAGCATTTTCTTCTTTTTCCACAATTTTTTCTATCCTTCCAGTTACAATAATATCCCATCATTTGAGCCACATCTAATTTGTAGTGTACAGATGATTTCAATATAGCCAAGTCTAAAACTTTGTCATGCAGTAAAGAATTAACCCTTTACCACACAATCCGGAGTTTGAATGACCTTGAAAAGGAAAGCTTTTGAAAAGAGTGAAGGAAAAGGAGAATACGCTAGTAACCATCATTTTGTCTTTTTCCCACAGTGTTCTATAAAATTTCAGAGAAAAGTCCTATCATTTGAGAGACATTTTACTTGTTGTCTGCAAGTGCCAACAATTTAGACAAGCCTTAAATTTTCTTGTATCGAAAAGTGTGAACACCAAACAAAAATGACCACAAGAAGGCAAAGGACTTTTATGACTGGTTTACTGAGTGCCTGATAATTAGAATCACAGGAATTTCTGGATGTGCGACGCCTTTGCCTGTTTTTTAATCAGAAATGATCATAAAATATGAAATGCTTCGATGAGTTAATTGAGTCCAACTGATTAACCCTTTACCACACAATGACGCCTTTTAATGCCCCTGAAGAAGAGGCCTTTTGAAAACATTGTAGGAAAAGGAGAAAATGCTGGTAACCAGCATTTTCTCCTTTTCCCACAAAATTTTCTACCCTATCAAAGAAAATGTGCGTCATTTGAGCCACTATGAAATTGTCGTCTGCAAATGCTTTCAATTTGGACCAGTCTAAAATTTTGCCGTGTGGTAAAGAGTTAAAACCACATAGTACTGAACATCCAGATATTGACCTTTGAAATTGTGTCTTTTGATCAACCCTGTAGCAAACGAAAACATTTTAGACTTGCCAAAATTGAAAGCATTCGCAAACAACAAAATCAATGATTGTGGCTAAAATGATAGAAATTGTCTTTGGCATGGAAGAAAAAAATGTGGGAAAAGGAGAAAATGCTGATTACCAGCATTTTCTTCGTTTCCTACATTGTTTTCAAAAGGTTTTCTTCTAAGGGTTGTTAGTACTCAGGATTATTTGGTAAAGGGAGATATGAGAAGCTTTCAAGATCAGAAAACACAGAATGCAGTCTGATCATTTGAACCGCTCCAGTCAGGTCTTGATTCTGAACTAGGTCCAAAATATCTAACATTTCTTTTTATTTGTAATGGAATTGTATTTTATTTCTTTGAAAATAAAACATTCTGTGCAGTCTGATCTTGATCTACACTGTCCACAAAAAGCTTCTAGTGTTGTCTATGGTATGGAAAGAGTTAACAAGACTTGGTTCAACAAAATTTCAAAGTGCATACTTAAGAGATCAGACTAGGATACCTTTCTTTGTCCCTAGCATGTTAGGCATGCCTGTGTGTATCGCTGCATTAGTAAGAAGGTTTCTGAAAACCTTGTGGAAAAAGGAGAAAATTTTTGTAGCAAGCGTCTTTCCCAACAATGCATTCAACCCTTTCTCAAAATTCCACCATTTAACCTTTTACCACACAATCCTGATTTTAACAACCCTCACAGACAAAGCTTTTAAAAACATTGTGGGAAAAAGTGAAAATGCATTCAACCCTTTCTCAAAATTCCATCGTTTAACCTTTTACTACACAATCCCGATTTTAACGAGCCTGACAGACAAATCTTTTAAAAACATCGTGGGAAAAGTTGAAGATGCTTGTTACCAGCATTTTCTCCTTTCCCACAATGTTTTCTACCCTATCAAAGACAGAAATCATCATTTTAGCAACACTGGATTTGTTCTCTGCAAATGCTTTCCATTTTGTCGTTTGGTAAAGAGTTAAGCCATATTTTGATATGTCATCTCCAACTCCTTTCATTTTATACAATTCCACAATTTTGTTTTCTTTCTTTTAATGGAGTTTAACACTTTTTTTAAGAGCTTCGGTCATATCATGGCTGTCAGTGCACTTACGCATGTGCTTCCTGGCCCTCTTACACGAATACTGACTCAACTTTCCTTCCAAGCCACTGAATACTTTTCTCACATGCATCAGAGGAGAGAGGCAAACATTGCTGGAAAGAAAGTTTGCCACAACCAGGTATCAAACCTGCAAACACCAGTTCACAAGTCAGATACTTTAACCACTGAGCTACCAACCATGCTTTTCTTTCAAAGGGTTAAAATCCTCTATAGTATAGTGTTGGACTAAACTAAGAAAAAGAGATATGGTACACATGGTCTGCCTATTTTGGTCATGATCAAGTTTTCAAGCAAGAAGTGTATGGAAATATTCAGAGCTACAGTGAAGTGGAGGGAATGGTCCTTCTTTGAATTTTCAGAATTCTAGAGTTTGTTGCTAAAGTTTATGCTGTTGGTACCCATTTAAACTGTCTGACATTGAGCCAGTTTATGTGTACGGTACTTTTAGCACAAGAATAATTATTTTAAAGTATTATAGCTGTATGACATTCCATGAGGTTAATATTAGCACATAATGTATCAGAAAATAATCAGGAATTGCTTTATTCCAGAGGGAGGGAACTCTTGGAATCGGAGACTCTACAAATATAATTGGAAACCTTTTGTATTGTTGTCACACGATAAGCCGAGCTGTCATATATCCCAGTTTGCTTGACAATTTTGTCGATTATGGTCTAGAATCTAGCTTAACCTTTTACCAAACAGTCCTGTGTTTATCAACCCTGAGAAAGAAAGCTTTCGAAAATATTGTAATAAAAAGCAGAAAATGCTGACAATCATTTTTTTTCTCTTTTTTCCTTGATATTTTCTACCCTGTCAAAGACAAATCCTGTTGTTTGAGCTACAATTGACTTGTGGCATGCAAATTCTTTTGCTATGGCCTAGTCAAAAATTTTGTTTCTTGGAAAGAGGTAGTGGCATTTGCACTGCCTTCAACAGTATCTCTGTTTCATACCATTGGGACAGTTCAGGAGGTCCCACATGCTTTGTGGTGAAGGTTATGGATTTGCAAACTGAAGGCCACCATTGAAGGTTGACTCCCCACTCAAGGTACAGGGTTTTTACTTTGGAGTTTTTTTGGGCAAGACATTTCAGAGCCAGGGCTTGGGCGTTACTATCGAAACCCTGGACACAGTCATGAATAAGTGAGCTTATTGCCGTGATATGAACTGAAATGATGGCGAAAGTTGCATTAAATGCCCTTCAATCATTGGTCAATCAGGTATACATGTTTTTTGTTGTGTTCCACCAGTCCTAAGGCTCTGCAATGCTTTACAAAATACTGCTAGCTCGAATCATCTAGGTTTACTATAAAATGTTAATTAGAATTTAATCTAATATGCTTTCTTTTTTTTTCTGTTTCAGGTGAGTAAAGCATTCTTACAATATTTTAATGCTGTAGTGGTAAGTTCCATTTCTTTCTTACAAGATGGAATTCAATGAATTTCTGGCCTATAAACATTTATCAAACATACTATGTATCCAATACAACAAAATCCATTGTAAAAAGAACCTTTAGCAGGAAAAGAAAGCTTTATTGTTTTTGAAACTATGAGAAGCATTGAGGGAAAAAGAACAATTTGCTTGTTGCAGGCAAAGAGTGCTTGTTTTCCATCTGTTAAAAAAAAACTGTCCATAGAAAGTATTCTTTTTTGCAGAATGGGTTAACCGTTTACCTCATAAGCCTAAATTTTAAATGAGAAAGAAGGCCTTTGAAAACATTATGGGAAAGGAAGAAAATGCTGGTAACCAGCATTTTCTTCTTTTCCTACAATGTTTTCAACTCTTTCATGTACAGAAGCAACCATATGAGTCAGATTTAAGTTGTGGTCTGCACAGCCTCTGAATTTAGACAAGTCTAACATTTTATCGTGTTGAAAAGCTATAAGTAATGGTAGTGAGAAAAAAGAGTTCAGAGGCGGAAATGGCATCGCATGAATGGTGAGAGTATGTATGTCCTCGTGTCACAATGTCATTTATCAAAGTCCCCAAAGGATGCCTGTATTTTACTTTTATATTGTTTTATTGATGTTTTCAAGGGCATTGCTAGAGTTTTACCCTTTCTCTATTTGGTTTTATCTTCTCCTTTCTAATCTGCTATAACCTTTCAGAATAAGGTCCATGTGCTTGCTCTGGATTGTGGCTCGGTGGTTAAAACGTTGGGTCTGTAATCAGGAAATTCTGGTTTGGTCCCAACTGACCTGCTGACAATTGAATAATGTCGCTGAATCCACACAATTCTGCTTAAAGACTCAAAAATTGTTTTTAATTCATGCATCTTGTATTAAGGGTCTTTGATACAAAAAAGAGCACCTCAGATTCTCCAAAGAATGCCCAGAATGTACAATTATGTTTTAAAAAATTTCCCTTTGGAAAGGGGAATGCCCTTGGACATCACCCCGTCCCCTCACACCTTTCCTGGTATCATTCTAAACCTCACTTGAATAGAGGAGTAGAAATGCACATGAACCGCAGTGGTCATGTGGAAGTGACCTTGGGTAAGGCTATACATAGCCCCAGTATGGTACCATGAAATGGTTGCTGTGGTATGACTGAAACAATGCTGAAAGTCATGTAAAGTCCCAAACTAGAATATAATCTTCTTAGTTTTCTCGGATTCATTGTCTTTGCTACCTAATGCTACTTTGAGGAAGATCATTGAATAGTGTGAAATATTTTGGTTTTTGTCAATCAAAGCTCACATCTTCTTGTGTTTAATACGTTTCACCACTATTAGGTGACTGGAGTGCCTTGCCTTCCGACACATTCATGCATTGCAGGCTACTAATTAAGTGCCTTGACCAAAGGACTAATTGGAAGGTCCCCCACAGAAAGAGAGACCTTGCTTTATCAAAATGAATGAAGCAGTGACATATTGTGAATGTGGAGAGATATGTGAAAAGTGAAAAACATGTCAAAGATATTTGCTTCCAATGATAATGTTGTATCAACAAGTTTTCAAATCTTCAGGTTTCAATATGCTAAATCTCATATTTCAGCAATGTTATGTTAAATAGATTCAGTATTGAACACTATTAAAACCAAACATTCAAATTAAGTACATAAATCACAGAGCCTATTTAGCATATTTTTTTAATGGAATCATAATCATCTGTGAAGTTTTAGCTTTAGCCTTCCAACCTGACTGTTGGACTAGCATTATGTAACAAGCTCACATGAACCTGTACTGCACCTGAACTGTTGTGCTAGGTACCTAAGATGTGGGAAAGCAAGGATAGGGACACTGATGGCTGTGATATAACTGAAAATGATGAACAAACAAATAAATATTTTTTTCTTTCCCTCCAGTGAAAATTCTCTTTTGGGTCATTTGTACTAACTAAATTTATCTGAAAGTAGCTTGAATGGTAATAGGTTTACCTTCCACCAAGCAGTTCCACTGTTTAATAGACCCTAGAATGAAGGTTTTTGAAAACATTGTAGGAAAAGGAGAAAATGTTGATAATCAGCATTTTCTCCTTTGCCAACAATATTTTCCACCTCTGCTAAAAAAAAGTCCTGTTAGAAAATCCATGTGTAATTTGTTTTGTGCAGATGCATTCAATATAGGTGTGTCTAGAATTGTGTTGCCAGGTACAGAGTTCATGTTGAAAGTGTTTTTTGCAGCCTTATGACCTTTGCAGAATTTATAAGGATTCCAATGTTGACACTGAAGTTTTAAAACATTGTTCAAAACTTAAAAAAACAAGCCTGTGGTTTTTATGCCCTTCAAGGTAAGTAAGGAAGGGGCTTTTTGAAACATGATGGGAAAAGACGAAAATGCTGGTAACTGGTATTTTCTCTGTTCCCACAATGTTGTCTACCCTTTCAAACACAAAAATACACAATTTCAGATGCTTAACCCTTGTTATTTTGGTTGCTTTTAATATTCTGCAGTCTGATAGAGTTAACCCCTTACCACACAATCCAGAGTTTTAAGAACCCTGAGGAAGAAAGCATTAGAAAACATTGTTTGAAAATGGGAAAATACCTGGAACCAGTATTTTCTCCTCTTTCAAGAATGTTTTCTACTCTTTCAAAAACCAATCCAGTTATTTGAGCTATAACATTTAATTTTTCATTGCAAACTCTTTCAAAATTGGAAAAGTCTAATTTTGTCGTCTGATAAGGAGTTAACATGACTGACCCACTCAGTGTTTGTATGGGTATGAGGGTCAAATATGCATGTGTCAATTGGCTATTTAAATTCTTGACGGGTTTGGTTTTAAAACATGGCAAGTTGCCCCATAAACTAGCTTCACTTGAAGTGTCTGTAAATAATGTCATTATGGTTACATGTGGTCAGTTGTTGACTTTTGTATACCCATTTTTAGGGCTTTGATGACCCTTATGGTCTCTTTCAGAAATTGTCTGTACTTGGATAAATTTTCAATCATAGTTTGAAAGAGCTTGGACTGTCAATTTGTTATAAGAAAGCTTTAGTGGTCATTGCTATTGTAACTTTGAAAGGACATTTCAGCCTAGAAAAAGACCAAATAATTGACGATGTCTGATTTGAGTGCAAAAAGAGTCATATCAGTCTGTGTCCTTAAGCCTTGGCACTGCATTCACATAAATTCAAAATAGCCTTCCACAACTATTTCCATGATTAGCCATCTTATTTGCTGAAACAAAACATTTCATTTCTAGTCTCAGATTAAAGAACTGGAATTGAATTCAGAGTAGTTCATGAATGTGTTGCTGCAATGGTAACTTAAATGCTTTTTGGCATCACTTTGTAGTTTATTAAATTCCCCTTGACAAGTCTAAAATAAGTGAACTGAATTTTTCAGTTCTTAGGCAAGGTGGAATTGATCCAATGACCAAAAGGTAGATGATCAGATTGTATGTTTTTTGCAGGCTGATCTTAATCTACACTATCTGCAGAGCACCTAAAGTTTACATGACATTGGGGTAACTGTTTCAGCAGTCTATTCTTTCTTTGGTGAGGCTGCCTTTTTACATAATGCAACTGAGTTAGAACTTGAAAAAAATGGTGATCGTCAGAGAAGATTCAGTGGCTGAAAATATAATTAATTTCTAAAATCAACATAGCTTGGCTGTAAAGCATACTAAAACAGTTCTTAACTCTTTCTCAAACCAGCATTTTCTCCCTTTCTCACAAGGTTTTCTACTTTTTTTAAACAAATTTTATCAGTTCAGCAACATTTTATTTGTCATCTGCAAATGTTTTCAATTTTGACCAGTCTAAAATTTTATTGTTTGGTAAAGAGTTAATGTAACCTACAGTACTTTGGCACAAAGAGATCAGGTTAACTTTCATCATTGGTTCAATGAAGAATCACTCATGGGTGAGGGATTAAAGGATAGTATTCTTTCTATATTTGTTGCAATTTTCACAACATTTTAAAAGGATTATTTTAGCTTTATCATTCATTCTACGCTAAATGTATTAATTATCTATTCAATATGAGAAAAAATAAACCTAGGCTTTAAATCGATACTCTTTGATAAATGAATAGCGTAACATGTCCTTTTCGATGTTCCAATAATGGGGGACACAAACATGCCTTCTTTTTTCTAAAACAACGTCCGGAATAATGCCACTAAAATTTCATACGTCAGATACGTTAAGTTACAGATTTGCTTTTGAAAGCAGTATACAGCTTTTACGGTACAAAATATTACTTTCGTATTTAATACATTTTGATTATGTGACATTTCTTGGTAGAAATAAACGAAATTGAAGTCAAAAGTTAGGAGGACAAAACAATGCAGCACACTTAAAAAACGACTGAACTTGTTTTATTTCCTATTACTTCAAAATCATTTCTTTGATTTAAAATGATATTGTCATCAGTAATCATCATCATATATACAGATGTTTTTGGAAATGCTTAATGATAAAACAGTTTACAACGCTAACGGTTGTACACGCCACAGTAAAGATAAATTTGCACAACGCTCTCGTTTATATTTAACGTATCTGATTTGAAAATAGCATTTTTCTTGAAAACTAACATCTGAGAAAAACTCGACCTTTGTCGGAAACATAACATTGTCTAGTTAAAACAGTTAAAATAACTCAAATTCTGAACATGTTTAAAAACATCATTCGGCCATTTTCACAATTCTATAATTCTAACGTATCTGATGTTCTCAGTTCATTTCTGTTGTAAAAGTCTGTGTATGCCATCGAGATCATCATCCTCTATCTTGAATTCTCTTCCAGATTTCCCAAGAGGCTCCGGTTTATCAATTTTACATATTATTTGGTTGAAGTTCATCCATATCTCATCAGGAGGATGTGGCCATTTGTACTTTGCAATAGATGAGCTGCCACGGGATTTTTTCATGAAAGAGATGTAAGCATCCCTGTCCGAGTTGTCAACTTTTACTACTCTGCCGACATACCAGTCTCTGTCATACACCGCCGCTACAAAATCATCTACCTGAGGAATAATTTCTTGCCGTCCTGTAGCAGTAGGCTCTTCCATAATCTCGGGGCATCTATCATCTGGTCCTTCTGCTGTCTTCTTAGACATGCAGTGCCATATCCATCCACCACACAGCTTTTCTCCTTTGAGACAAGCTTGACAATAACAAGACTCTTCTCTTGAAAAAAGTCCCCCATTTTTAGGCACAACGGCATGGGATTTCATTGTACCTGGCATCGAAACTGGGGCTGTTTTCTGAACTTCAGCAGATGTAATATTAATGTCATCTGAGTTGTAGAAACGGTACTTTATAGAAAGAGAGTTTGCCTTTGCCCAGTTATAAAAGTCTGTCGCATCCTGAATACAAGCTTTACCTTGTTTTATTGCATCACTGGCTCTTCGCTTAGCAACACCTCCAATCCCATCGCACGGACCCTTCCCGTGGCCTGATTCGAAGAAATTCCACTGGGCTGAAAAACCACTGAATCGTTCTGCATAGTGCATAATGGCATCAAATATGAATCGATTTCTATATTGCGATGTGGGACTATCGGTCCAGTAGTGGATATGTTTTGCATCAGGAAATAGTTCTCTCAGTTCTGTGCAAAGCATTTTCATTATTGTAATGACTGCAGTGGAATTGTGCTGAAGAACATCTGACACAAAAACAAAATTCAAATGCTCTAGACCGTTCTCCGTTCCTCTAAAGTATACTACAACAGGATGCAAGGAAACAGAACTAGCATTCCAGTATGCGCTTTGAATTTCATCGGACGTACCACAGGTAAAATTCTCCGCAAAATCCATTTGAACGATTAGTTCATTTTTCGGAAGGTGTTCTTTTAATGATTTCAGAGCGGCATACTGAGCTGTGACCCTTTGTACGTGATTCAAAAAGGCTTCGTATTCCTCCTTCATGGTTTTTACAAAGTCGTCTCTGTTGCACTTCACCTGAATAATTTTCATTTTCTTTTTGCCATCTTCATCTACACGGCGCCAGGTTTCATATTCTACTTCTGTTTCTCTTATTTGACTTAAAAGCTGTTCCATTTGTTCTAGAGAGATATTCTTACTCACGGTCTCTGGATTTTTGGAAATGTCAAGGCCCAACGAGCGAAGACATTTTAGTTTCATCGCCAAGTTCTGGTGTCTTGAACACAGACAGGTATTTCTCGACATTGAAGAAGTCAGTTTGATGTATTCAGGCCTCATTTTACAAAATAGGGCGAGTGAAATTTTCTTCTGATACTCCGCCTGAAACCTTTGATGAATGTTAGACATGTAGTCTGTAAGTATTCGAATCTGTCGTTTCTCCCCATTGAATACCTTTACATCTCCTTTTCCAGGCATCATTATACTAATGTCATCTCTTTCTATAAATTCCACAACTTGAGCTTTCAACTGATCTCTCTCTGTTTTCATCCTTGACCGCTTCTTAAACTCTATCACTTTGTGCTGTTCTCGTCTCAGTTCCCGCATGCTTATCCCCGTTGTTTTGCTCAGCATAGACAGACATTTGTATTTTCGCAAGATTTGGCCACTAATTACGCGGGTAGCTATGTTCCGATTTCTTTGCTGTGGGTTTGCACGTCGAGTTGCTTTTATTTCATCCAGAAGTACATTCGACATTACTAGTTTTTTTACAACAGCTTTTGGAAGCTTTCTCGGACTCACTCCTTTTCTTCTTAATTCTAATTTTGTCTTACTTTTTGGTGTTAAGGAGTTTTCAGCATTATCTCTCATATCGTCAGGGCCAGTAGTGGTTACTTTTTTGGAAATCCTCTGGCAGCGTTTCGCCCACTTGTTTCTACTTTTGGTAATGGAAGAAATTGTTTTGTTCAGTCTTTGGATTCTACTGTGAGCCCTTCGCAACGCATCTGCTTTCTGCTTTTTTCTACGTTTCTCGGGAAATGCTAATTTCACCAAAAGTGTTGTTTGGCCTCTCTTAGTCTTTGCTGCTGTTTCACTAGATGTACTCGATACAACACTGGATTGCTCTTCAATTTCTTCAATTATGCTGGTGTTTCTAACTTTCTTTTGCTTCGCTGCCCTTTTCCTTTCACGATAGTTCTTACTGTACATCTTATTTCTCTCTCTTACAAACGCTTGGTCTTTCTGGTTTAATGAGTGTATCGGCTTTCTGTAACCCTTTACTCGGGCTCTTTCTTTCTCTAAAAATGATTCATCTCTCTGTTTCTTGCGTTCTCTGTATGCTTTCTGGTATTCCGCAGGCGTTTTACCCATGTTTCTGAAAGAAGATGATTGCATCAGATACGTTAAATTGAAAACAAATAGTTTCAGGTTTCATGGATATTTACAATTTGATCAACAAATATTGGTTAAACTGTAGGGTATATATCTGTTTTTGAAAGAAGCACAGGGAAAAACATGGTATATTTGAATAACAACAATGACCTTCGTACAGAACCTTTCAGAACCAGATACGTTAAAATTTATGCATCAGATACGTTAAATATCTTTTAAATATTCTTATTTCGGCATACTCTATTTTTCACATGCAAGTGGGTTTAATATAGCAAAAGCAATTACTGAACAAAGACAATGGATGCTAATCATTGAAAAAAATTCTCAACTCACCCCCTTTTTATGCAGAAAAACAGCAACTGTGCATTATTTTCAACCCGACATGGCAGTAAACAAGCAGTGCGCGTGATCACGTGGTCGTAGATGTGACGTAGAATAATGTCGTATATCACTACATCATAATATGACGAAATTTGACATCTGGGGCATCAAATGGGGATAAAAAGATAAAGAGAAAATGTTATTTAACGTATTTGAGACTAACGTATTTGATGATCATATAAACAAAATATTTCTAGAACAAAGTACCTTACAGACTTTGGGAAAGCAATGTATTTCGTACAAAACATATTTACCCATGATACTATTCCTTTTAGATTTTTACTTGTAAACGAAGTCTGAACTACAGGGCATTGAAAAACATATTTAACGTATTTGATGATTTCAGCGTATATTTTTGCAAAGTTTGACTTTTGATATAGGAATTTATTAAATTCTTGACAGTAACGGATTTTTATCATTTTTTCAGGTTTGATACAGGTCATACTTACATTCTAGTGTATAAAGTGTGTTTCTAATCTGTTTATTGTTGATACATTACCACCCTCTAAATGGTTTAACGTATTTGACCTATCTAAAGGGGACAACTTTATTTGGCGAATGTTAAATGACATTAACCTGGATGGATAAAAACTCGCGATGTTATGACTACCACGTTTCATCTGCGTTTTAAAACATCTCGAAAACAGCATTTGATTCTTCAACTAAACTTCAGAATTTACACAATTCGGAAAGTAAGCAGCGATGGGACAAAGAAATTGCAGGCTTAATTAGTGTTTTTTATGAGAACTGAAAGTCGGTATGTGTACATGAGTTAAATATTTCAGTTATAACAGTTGAACAGAATGTCAAAGTCAACAAAAAACGTATATAAATGCAGGTATGTCGACTTTCTTCAATGAGCAAATAAAAAGACAATCATAACACAGAAATTGTCAGTTTAGCGCAGAATGAATGTTATACATCAAACTGTGTCAAAAGGAGGTAATGGTTCGGGATCTTGGAGTGAGTCAGTATTGTGCAAGTGTGGTTTGGCCAGTTAAGAATGAATTGACCATTTGGCCAGATAGCTCTGTATACATAATGATAGGCCTATCAGTGATGATAGATATCAAATATAAAACAAATATCCAAAACTTTTCTCCCCGTTTGGTGTTTGAATCTGTCCACCTCAGTGTAGCTCTTCTTTCATAGGAAGACTATTCTGTAGCCATTTTCTTTTTAGTTGTTTGACAGTCTCAAAAGACAAGATTTTACTTAAGAAAAGATTATAGAAATCTTAAAAGCCAATAAACCTGGGTATTTCCAAATATTTTGTAGGAAAAAGTATTTTGAAAATAATGCCTCTTCATTAGACTGTAGAGTCTCAATTAATTCTGTTTCGTGTCTGTATTTCCTCCTGCACATTTTTCTTTGATCTTGAGGAAGACAATTTTTGCAACAGAAGGAATAGATGGGAAGGAGCATTTTGTCCTTTAGAACCTTATTTCATGTTGAGTGTCATTACTTAAAATTTAGCGCGACCACAAAGCAACCTACAGTCTGCAGGGGGTCGGTAGTTCGATTCTCCAGCTTGACAGCCCATTTTTTCTTAAGATCGATGCAATAGGAGTTATTCCTCTCTCGTCACTGATCATTATTTCAGTGCTGGTTATTTGGAAAAGCTGCCGTTGATATGGACAGAATTTTGTGCAAAGTACTGGGAAAAGAACCTCCAGGAAAGCATAGATAGATGCAAAAATCTGAAATAAGTGTTGAAAATGTCTGAAGCAAGCATGTATAGACTGTTCCTTTTATGCATGCTTAACTCTGTACCAAACGACAAAATTTTGGGATAGTCCAAAATGAAAGTATTTTCAGACGACAAAATAAATGTGACTCAAAAAATGAAATTTGATTTAGGAAGGGTAGAAAACATTGTGGGAAAAGGAGAAAATGCTGGTTACCAGCATTTTCTCCTTTTCCTACAATGTTTTCAAAAGCTTTCTTTCTCAGGGTCGTTAAAAGTCTGGATTGTGTGGTAAAGAGTTAAGCCTTTACCAAGTAGTCCCTTGTAAGGACCCATGGTAGAAGCCTTTTGAAAACATTTCCTAAATTCCCACAATGTACTCATACAATTCATAGAAAAATCCAATTCTTTAACTGATCATTATTGAACGACAAAATCTTAGACTAGTCTAAATTGAAAGCATTCACTGATGACAAATTAAACACGAATGAAATAACAGGACTTGTATTTGAAAGTATAGAAAACATGAATCCTCGGAAAAGGAAAAAATGCTGGTTACCGCAGCATTTTCTCCTCTTTCAATAATGTTTTCAAAAGTCCTCCTTCTCAGGGTCGTTAAAACTGGGGATTTTGTGGTAAAAGGTAAGACAGGTTTAATTTGTCATCTTCAAATGCTTTCAATTTGGGTAATAAGTCTATAATTTGTTGTCTGGTAAACAGTTAACTCTTTACCAAATGACAAAATCTTAGACTCTTTTAAATTGAAAGCATTTGCAGACGACAAAATAAACGGAACTCAAAAATTGAAATTTGTTTCCAGCAAGGTAGAAAACATGGTGGGAAAAGGAGAAAATGCTGGTTACCAGCATTTTCTTCTTTTCCCACAATGTTTTCAAAAGGCTTATACCTCAGGGTCGTAAAAACCAGTGATTGTTTGATAAAGGGTCAATTAATACAGGTTTTACTTTCATTGCATAGAGAAGGGAAAAGGGCTTGAAGTGATGTCCCTCACCAAGAATAATCTGTGTGTGGAGTTTTATAAAGTGTTTGCAAGTCTTAAGCTCTGTTCAGTACTGGAAAACTCCTATCTTTTAGAGTGTTTGAAAAGGGTGTTATATTTGTAAAAGGCTTGGGTTTATCATCTGGTCAGCTTTAACTTCACCATTATTCCAGAATTTGAGATCACTTTGTTATCTTTATTAACTCTTAACCAGCCAACAAAACTTCAGGCTTGTCCAAACTCAAAGCGTTTGCTGACAACAAGTTCAAAGTTACTCGAAACCTCAATTTTTTCTTTTCAGGGGTAGAAAACATGTGGGAAAAGGAGAAAATGCTGGTAACCAGCATTTTCTCCTTTTCCCACAATGTTTTCTACTTGTTCACGGCTCATTTTTTCAGCCATATTTTTATTGTTGACTGCAAATTCTTTCAGTTTGGACGATTCCAAATTTTTGTCCTTAGTCAATGGTTGAACAAAGAATACAGACTTAATAGATTTGTATTCTTTGGAAAACTGTCATGAGAAAACAGTTACTCAGAGTTCTGACATGATGCAAACAGACAAGGCCAACTCAAATCCTTCGATGTATTAACACATTGTACATATTTGTAGCAGTCTCAAGTCAGGCTCTGTACCAAGTTTTGGGCACCCTGTACCAAACAACCAGCTGCTTTAATGGCCTTGAGGTAAAAAGCTCTTGGTTACATTGTTGGAAAAGGAGAAAATGCTGGTAACTAGCCTATTCTCCTTTTCCAACAATGTTTTCTACCTTTTCAAAATTGAATTGCTTCACATGAGCTGCATTCATCATCAGCAAATTCTTTCAGTATGGATATGTCTAGCATTTTTTCAGTAAAGATATGTCTAAAATTCTATCTGTATGGTTATGTCTAGAACTCTTTTAGTATGGATATGTCTAAAACCTTTAAGTATGGATATGTCTAAAAAATCTTTCTGTATGGATATGTCTAAAATCCTGTTTACTAGTAAGGGGTTAGACATGATTTCCTCCAGATTGACCATTATTTAACAATCTTATCTAAGTGATGACACACTGTTTGATATGTTAGAATTAATTGAATGTTTACCCGGGGAAATTGTTGTCATGTGACATACCTGAGCACACCGTTGCAAGTCAGCAAGTTATCCTCATTCTTGTTTCGTAATGGTTTTCACTTGATATAGATAACTGAGTTGTTTACACTACACCCTGACCTTTGACCCTATGAAGAAGGGACTCAAGAACAAATTTGTGGGTATCTAATGAGCCTGGGCTATGGTAGGAATTTAATCTTGACTAGCCCAGGTGGGCGATTATTCAATGCAAACAAACCCTGCATAATGTCTTCAATAATAGAGTAAAACTTAATAGGTCTAACCTGCACTTTTTTGATAGAAGTTTGGGATCAAAACATGGAATTCCGGTAGCTTTGTTTGATGTCTAGAACCATTTTTTTAAATTTAACATTTTTAATTATACCCCCGCAAAACGAATGTTTTCGGGGGTATACTGGAATCAGCCTATCTGTCCGTCCGTCTGTGTGTCCGTCCGTGTGTCCGTCTGTGTACAAAATACTAGTAATTTTGTGTCGCGAACTCCTCCTACAGTTTTGCTGCTATTGTATTGAAAGTTTGTTGATACATTGATCGTATATTGAAGTTGTGCAAGACGCAGTTTTCAATCATCTACTCCCTATGATTCCAGGGTAATCTCCCCTTGAACTTAAAAAATTTTTTGTTAAATTGCCTGTTTCTGTCAAAGTGCTGGCGGGGGTATTAAGTCACATTCAATGACAGCTCTAGTTAACTTCTGGAGCAAAATTGCAGTGGACAACTTTGTTAACTCTTTACCAAACAACTTAACTTGAGACTTGCCCAAATTGAAAGCTTTTGCAGACAACAAAATGATTGTGTCTCAAAAATAGAAATTCTTCTTTGAAATGGTAGAAAACATTGTGAGAAAAGGAGAAAATGCTGTTTACCAGCATTTTCTCCTTTTCCCACAATGTTTTCAAAAGGCCATTTCATTAGGATCGTTAAAACTCGGGTTTGTGTGGTAAAGTGTTAAATAGGGATCACGTGAATACCAGAGCTCCAGATAAGAGGGAGTGATGGTATTCTTAATCCATTATTTCTCTCTGAAACCCTATGTTGTGGGTACTCATTAGAATCGTCTCAATAAGACGATTCTAATGAGTACCCACAACATAGGGTTTAGTGGAGATTAATATTTTTAATTTTGAAATCAAAATCACTCCCTCTCTCTGGAGCTCTGAATACTGTCATGTTAAACCTTTGTAGCAAAAGGAGAGAAATTACTTATCAGCACAATGTTTTCAAAATACCCATTCAAATTTATAACAGAATCAGCTTTGACTCAAGGATGAAAGGTGCTTTTTCACCTAAAAAGACCAGTAAGATCACCAAAGAATAAATTACCAATATCATTGTTGCTTTAAAAGTTAACTCTTAAAACACCTTTCGTAACTATAGTTGCCTTATTGTCCAATGTAGATCAAGATCAGGCTGCACAAAACGTGCAGCCTGATCTTTGATCTTCACAGTCCGTTTTGCTGAAACACTGAATACAAAAACAACCATGAAATTGCAATTATGTAGGTCGTATTTCTGGGATAAAAATGTCTGATAGGTTTATTCAGGGCTTTAAGGGTAAAGTAGGAGGAACCTTCCAGATGATAGTGCCTGGACAGTAGCACAACTGACAGGTAAAACAGGCTGCAAAAACTGAAATATGTTACCTTTAGGAATATGAATTATTTTGTTTTATGCTAACAGATGTTCACTGCAAGAAATGAAATAAACATTATTTTGTTTTTTTGTCCACTTTCATTCCATATAAATTCTCAGATTTGCTTCTGGTTCTCCTACAACCATGATTTATTCATTGGAACCATCTTTCTGGTGCAAGCTGTCTCAACATTGTTTATCCCTGAACCATACATGCTTTTAAAAGACCATAAGAAAGGAGGCTTTTGAAAAATTTTTGGGAAATGGAGAAAAAAAAACCCAGAAAACCAACATTTTCTCCTTTACCAACATTGTCTGCCCATTCTAAAACAAATTCCATCTTTAATTTTGAGCCACAGTTAAATTGTGGTTCGCAACTGCTTTCAATTTAGACCAACCCACAATTTTGTTGTTTGGTAGAGAGTTAAAGTTCACTTCGTAGGAGTTTTAGTCAATTGTTACCCTCTATAATCCTCTCAACTACTTCATTAGTTCTGAAAATTAGTATTACATGGTTTTTACTGTTGATTATACCTCCCACAACGAAGTAAGAGGGGCGTACACCTAATCCATAGATGCTATTTTTCTGTCTCCTTCTTGTCCTTTACTTTTCAACAGATTTGGCTGAAATTTTCATGGAAGCATTCTACCATGGGAATTTAGGCTCACACAATTTTTGTAAGGATTGTCTAAGCACTACAGGAATTAACCTTTTACCACACAATCCTGGTAACCAGCACAATGCTGGTAACCAGTATTTTATACCTTATCAAAGACAAGTCCTTCATTTAAGACACATTTGAATTGTTGTTTGCACATGCTTTCAGTTTGGACAATGCTACATTTTTGTTGTGTTGTACAAAGTTAATGCCCTTGATATTGTTTTCTTGATTCATTTGCAAGGCAATCAATGGAAAATATTAGTCAGTCTGCAACAGTTTTAGTTGTCTTCCAGCTTTATGAATGTGTTTGGTACAAACCTCACCATATATGATTTAGTTGTCAATCATGGTTTATGGTTGAGAGTTAAGTTGTACAAGGTTTACCTCCCTTGCCCAGACAACAGGCAACACCAGTTTGATGGCAGCTTTGGATGCAATATGGACTTATCAGATAATACGTTACAGTGTGCCTTGAACTCTGTGGGAATGAAATGAGATGGAACTTTTTATGAATGTGTGCCTTTCACAACTTAAGTTGCTTTTCCAGCCAGTGTAGATAAAGATCAGCCTGCATTCATGAAACACCAAAGACAAAAGCCATAGTACAATTGCAATTATTTGGGTCTTTTTTTATACACTGAAAATGTATGT
Source organism: Hippopus hippopus (assembly GCA_946811185.2). Classification (NCBI taxonomy): domain Eukaryota; kingdom Metazoa; phylum Mollusca; class Bivalvia; order Cardiida; family Cardiidae; genus Hippopus; species Hippopus hippopus. Next base: position 15,518,436 of record OX328096.1, read on the forward strand.
GGGGTATATTTGGCACTTGAAGGGTTAAATTATTTTCTGTCTTTATCATTTCTTAGAAAGCCTGCAGGAGTTTTGTTACAATATTTATGGTAAAGGATTTAGACTTGACTTCCAGGTGCAGAGAGGAAAGGATTACGGTGGAAAAAAGCTAATTTAATGATTCGGTAAATAAACAAAGACTGGGAATGATTACCTATAACGCAGCTTGGCTACCTGAGACAGGGAAGAAAAAACTTGGATATTTTATATGTTTATGTATGTGTGCCAGTGTTTGGAGAGAAAACAAGAAATCGTTGAGAGGAAATGTAGTGTGAAAATCAGCTGTTTACACAAGTCAAAATGATCTTGTAAAACAAGGGGAGGAACATTTGCCCAAATCAACGAGATGGAAAAGAAAAACATGAAAAATTCATTTTCGTTCATCACAAGTTGTCCTGGATCTTTGTTTTTTCTGGTGCCCCCCCCCCCCTTTTTTTTTTTGACAAAGAGAACATATTCTTCATTAGAAAACAATGCTTGATTTTCATGCAGTAAATGTTTTTGAAAAATATTGTGACATCTGAAAAACTGATTTTTCATTTATCTCTTTACTAAACAACCAAATTTTGAACTTAACCAAATTGAAAACATTTGCAGACGAAAAAAATGTATGTAACTTAGTCATGATTTCAATCTTTGATAGGGTAGAAAATACTGTGGAAAAAGCATTTTCTCCTTTTCTTTTTGTGTGTTCAAAAGGATCCTTCCATATTGGATTGTTTAGTAAAGGGTTATGAGAATGAGCTTCTTTCGGGGACAAGATCAAAACATTGTAAAAGCTGGAATAGAGAAGTAAAAATGGTAGACACAAGATTCAAGATCAAGCTGCATGTCTGGGCTACTGTGCTCTTGATCCCCAATGTCTGTAAAAGCAATAAGATTTTTATTGGCACACTCACCAGATTTTTGTCATAATTGGGAGATATAGTTATTATACCCCCGCAAAACGAATGTTTTCGTGGGTATACTGGAATCAGCCTGTCTGTCCGTGTGTCTGTCCGTGTGTCCGTCTGTGTACAAAATACTAGTAATTTTGTGTCGCGAACAACTCCTACAGTTTTGCTTCAATTGTATTGAAACTTTGCACATATATTGATCATATATTGAAGGTTTGCAAGACGCAATTTTCAAGTGTCGACTCCTCCTGGTTGAGGAATTATCTCCCCTTGAACTTGACACTTTTTAGCTCCACTGGCCGAAGGCCAGCGGGCTTATGTCATGGCCTGTTGTCTGTCGTGCATCCGTCCGTCCGTCCGTCCGTGCGTCCGTCCGTGCGTTAACTTTTTTTAAAAACGTCTTCTTCTCTGAAACTACCCATCCAATTTTGATGAAACTTCACAGAAATGATCCTGCCATGGTCCTCTTCAGAATTTCTTGAAAGAATTTAATTCCTTCAAAAACTCTGGTTGCCATGGCAACAAAACTGAAAAATTTTGAAAATCTTTGAAAATCTTCTTGTCTGAAACCGTAAGGCCAAGGGCTACCAAATTTGGCATGTAGCTTTATCTAGTGGACCTCTACCAAGTTTCTTCAATTTATAGCCCTGGGGTCAAAATTGGCCCCGCCCCGAGGGTTACAAGTTATACATGGGCTTATTTAGGGAGAACTTTAAAATTCCTCTTCTACCTAGCCATAGGGCCTAGAGCTACCAAATTTGGCATGTAGCTTTATCTAGTGGACCTCTGCCAAGATTGTTCAAATTATAGCCCTGGGGTCAAATTAGGCCCTGCCCGGGGGTAACAAGTTTTACATGGGCTTATATAACAAGTTTTACATGGGCTTATATAGGGAGAACTTTAAAATTCTTCTTTGACCTAGCCATGGGGCCTAGGGCGACCAAATTTGGCATGTAGCTTTATCTAGTGGACCTGTACCAAGGGTGTCCAAATTATAGCCGAGGGTCAAATTTGACTTTGCTCCGGGGGGTAACATGTTTTACATGGGCGGGCTTATATAGGAAAATCTTTCGCATCTAGCTATAAGGGCTAGGGCTATCAAATTTTGCATTTAGCTTTATCTAGGGGGTCTCTATCAAGGGTGCCCAAATTATAGCCCAGGGGGTCAAATGTAGCCCCACCCCAGGGGGTCACAAGTTCTACATGGTCTTATATAAGGAAACTTTAATAATCTACTTGTACATAGCCATATTTAGGCCTAGGGCTACCAAATTTTGCATGTAACTTTATATAATGGGCCTCTACCAAGAGGGCCCAAATTTTAACTTTGGGGGTCAAGTTTGACTCCACACCAGGGGTCACAAGTTTTACATTGGCTTTTATAGTGAAAACTTGATAAACCTGTGTCATGGATCACATATTTTACAGGGCCTTTTATTCAGCAAACTTGTTTTACATGACTTTTTATTGGGCAAGATTAAAAAATCTTTTTGTTTATAACCACACATTCTAGTTTCATATTGTAGGTCTGGGGTCAAAATTGCCTTCATTCCAGGGATCGCAAGTTTAACATGGGCTTCAAAATATTGTCACTTCAATTTAAACATTAATCAAGGGAAATAACTCTTTTTATGAAAGATAAAGTTTGTTACTATTTACCTCCCTTGATTATCAAGCTGCATTGGTGCTAGACAAGTTTTTTAGCTCCACTGGCCGAAGGCCAGCAGGCTTATGTTATGGCCCGTTGTCCGTTGTGCGTCCATCCGTATGTTAACTTTTTAGCTCATTTGAGCACAACGTGCTCAAGGGGAGCTTTTAGCATTTGTTTCAACTCAATAAAAGAATTTTCAATCATACACCAAAACAAAAAATTATCCTCCACATATCTGACTGTGTTTACAAACTATGAAGTGTTCATATTAATACACCATGTCTACTGTTTGATGATGACTAGCTTAGAAAAAGTATTAATAAAATAAGTTTGAAAAAAAATCTTAGTGATTTATTATGACAATTGTTAGCACACATGTAACTCATTACCAAACGATAATATTTTAGGCTTGTCTAAATCGAAAGCACTTGCAGACGACAAAATAAAAGTGATTGAAAATTTGAAATTTGTTTTGTGAACAGTAGAAAACATTGTAAGAAAAGGAGAAAATGCTTTTCTAAAGCCTTCTTTCTCAGGGTCATCAAAAGTAGGGATTGTCTGGTAATAGGTTAAAAAGATATATTTCAAACTGAGATTGATGTATATACTTGTTTTTTACTGGCACTGAAGGTCCGTCCGTCCATCTGTCCGTGCGTGCATTAACTTTTATTTCAAACATCTCTGAAACTACTTATCCAATTTTGATGAAACTTCAAAGAAATGATCCTGCCATGGTCTTCTTCAGAATCCCATGACAGAATTTTATTCCTTCAAAAACTCTGGTTGCCATGGCAACAAAACTGAAAAATATAGAAAATTTTCAAAAATCTTCTTCTCTGAAACTGTAAGGCCTAGGGCTACCAAATTTGGCATGTAGCTGTATCTAGTGGGCCTCTACCAAGTTCCTTCAAATAATAGCCATGGGGTCTACCAAATTTTGCATGTAGCTTTATCTAGTGGGCCTCTACAAGGAGGGCCCAAATTATAATCCTTGACCCAAGTTTGTCCCCACACCACGGAACACAAGGTCACCAGTTTTACGTGGGCTTTTGTAATGAAAACTATCTTAAGTCATCATGTTACTAACCATTATAAAGACTAAGGCTATTAGATTTAGCCCTGTCTCATGGGTTTCATGTTTTACAGGGCTTTTCATTGAGAAAAATTTGAAAATCTTCTTGTTTATAACATTCAAGAACTGAATTATTTGGTATGGAGCTTTATATTGTGGACCTCCACCAGGATTCAAATAATTATAGCTTTGCGATCAAAATTGGCTTTGCCCATGGATCACAACTTTCTCGTAGGATAAGATAGAAAAATGTTTGCATGTCATCGTGTTTGAAATCAATTTGCTGAATATTGTAATGTTTGGCTTGTAGTGTTTTTACTTAATAGCCAGTGGAGCGATACAGGGCCATCATGGCCCTCTTGTTTTTTTCTTAACATCTATCTGTCTGTGAAATACTAGTAATTTTGTATCGCAAACTCCTCCTACAGTTTTCCTTCAATTGTATTGAAACTTTGCACATATATTGATCATATATTGAAGGTTTGCAAGATACAATTTTCAAGTGTCAACTCCTCCTGGTTGAGGAATTATCTCCCCTTGAACTTGACACTTTTTTTTTTCTTAACATCTATCTGTCTATGAAATACTAGTAATTTTGTGTTGCAAACTCCTCCTACAGTTTTCCTTCAATTGTATTGAAACTTTGCACATATATTGATCATATATTGAAGGTTTGCAAGATGCAATTTTCAAATGTCGACTCCTCCTGGTTGAGGAATTATCTCCGCTTGAACTTGACACTTTTTTTTTTCTTAACATCTATCTGTCTATAAAATACTAGTAATTTCGTGTTGCAAACCCCTCCTACAGTTTTCCTTCAATTGTATTGAAACTTTGCACATATATTGATCATATATTGAAGGTTTGCAAGACGCAATTTTCAAGTGTCAACTCCTCCTGGTTGAGGATTTATCTCCCCTTGAACTTGACACTTTTTTATACCCCCGCAAAACGAATGTTTTCGGGGGTATACTGGAATCAACCTGTCTGTCTGTCCGTCCGTCCGTGTGTCTGTTCATGTGTCCATCTGTGTACAAAATACTAGTAATTTTGTGTCACGAACTCCTCCTACAGTTTTGCTGCTATTGTATTGAAAGTTTGTTGATACATTGATTGTTTACTGAAGTTGTGCAAGACGCAGTTTTCAATCATCTACTCCCTATGATTCCAGGGTAATCTCCCTTTGAACTTAGAAGATTTTTTGTTAAATTGCCTGTTTCTATCAAAGCGCTGGCGGGGGTATTAAGTCACATTCAGTGACAGCTCTAGTTTACCTTGTTATCTAATATAAGTGTCAGTTATCTCCCTTTGTATTTTACTTGCTGCCAGTGAATTCTTACAGTATTCTAAAACCTTGCCATGTTATTAAGGAGTTTAACTCTTTACCACACAATCCCTACTTTTAACGACCCTGAGAGAGATGCTTTTTGAAAACACTGTGGGAAAAGGAGAAAATGCTGGTAACTAGCATTTTCTCCTTTTCCAACAATGTTTTCTACCCTTCCCCAAAAAATTTAAATTTTTCAGTCACATTTATTTTGTCGTCTGCAAGTGGTTTCAATTTGGACAGGTCTAAAATTTTGTCATTTGGTAAAGAGTTAATACTTGCAGTATTCCTTTTGAATTTCCTTTGCTTGTCAGACTTATTATGCAGAAATGTACATTATGATTTTCATATAGGCTTTCATTATGTAGATTTTCTTTGCTAATTACTGAATAACAATGAAGACTTGAAAAAGAAAAATACTGCAGGTTTGATTTAGTGCATCCATTAATGCATATTTCTCACCATTTAAACCTCAGAAATTCCTTATCTTTATTCCTCCATCTTTTGATATGTAAGTTTTTAGTTTGAATTTGTAAATGCTATTGTAACATTGGGATATTAAGCATGATTTTCAGATTTATATATGGACATCTCACACCTGTAACCCTTTACCACATGGCAGTTTTTTTAACCAATTGATACTGATAGCATTCCCAGTTGACAAATTTCACATGAGTTAAAAAGTAGAGTTTGTCTTCAGACACACAGGAAATGTTGTGGGAAAAGGAGAAAATGCTGGTTATCAGCATTTTCTCCTTTTCCCACAATGTTTTCAAAAGGCTTCTACCTCAGGGTCATTAAAAACTCAGGATAAAGGGTTAAATAATTCTGTCAAATCATCAGTGTTAGAAACCCTGTTCATGAGAACATTACGATTAACTTATTTTTACCACAGCTTCTTTCAAAAGTTGTTTGGTACAATATTTAAAAAAAAAAAAATTCCCAGGATCCTGCTTAGCTTTAGTGGTTAGAGTGTACATCTTGCTACCTTGAGTCCCAAGGTTTGAACCTCACTGGAAGCAGTGGGTTTTTTTGTGGGAGTGCCTGTAGGCAAAAACACTTCAGAAACCTAGCCTAGTACTGTATATTTGAGCTGTCTTCAGGATATGACTGAAATAATTTTGAAAGTGGCATAAAACACTATTCAATCAAGCAAGATAAAAAAAAAAGTTATTACTAGGTGGATCTATGTGTTTATTTCTTTACCAAACAATCCTGTGTTTTAACAACCCATAGGAAGAAGCCTTCTGAAAACATTGTAGAAAAAGGAAAAGTGCCAATTACCAGAATTTTTTCCTTTTCCCACAATTTTTTTCTACCCTTTCAGAGATAAATCCAATGATTTTAGCCACTTTCTAAATCAGATCTGCAAATACTTTGATATTGGAAAAGTCTTAAAGTTTCTGTTCTAGTATAGAGTTATACAGACGCCCAGATAAGCAGGGTTATCTTCACCTAGAATCAGTATTTCTTCTGTAAACCCTATGTGGTTGGATCTCATTTGCATTTTCTCAGTGAGTCAATTTATTTTTTAAATGTCAACAAAACAGTCCTGTATTTTTACAAAGGTAATCAGCATTAGTCTCCTTATCCCAAAATGTGTTCTATCCGTCTGAAGACGAACATCTTATTTTATCCTTATTTCATTTGTTGTCTAATGCTTTAAATATTGACAGTCCTATAAGTTTGATGTCAGGTATAACCCTAATTTGACATTAATAAAAAATAATACTCAGGTTAGAAAAAGGAGAAATATTGGAAGGAAAGGAGAGTGCTTTTCTGGAATTGTATAAAAACTCGGGTGACAAACCATCAAAGACATTACTCTTTTTACGCAGTGTTTTGAAATCTTAGAAAACTCCCCAATTTCTGTTTCGTCAACAAAATAACAAGTAAAATTATTTTTAAAGTCAGGTCTGATTTATCTTCGAAGAGTTAGAAAACATAGTGGGAGAAGAAAATATTGGTTACGTGTTCTAGGGCCTTCTTTCTGACGGTTGTTTAAGAACTCTGGATTGTTTAGCGAAAGGTTTAGGAAACACTGTGTATATTATGTAAGGAAAAGAAATTATAAACAATGCTGGATAAATAAATTTGATCGTCAGGGCTTTCTTTGACATTTTCATTCAGTCATTATTTATGACTCACTGCCCTTCACTGAGGATTATGATGAAAGAAATGTAAATACAAGATCCAGAATCAACCTCTTTGTTTCTATGGTATCCAGCAGTTGATGTAACCATGGTGAATGAAAAGCAAAGAATTTTAATTACTTGCTTTACCAGATAATAAATGAGGATTTTATGGTAAAACTTCCTCAAATTAAAAATATATTAGGAGAGGATTTATCATGCAACAACACAAGGAGAAGATTATATAGAATTTATTTGCATTAACTCCTGGTATTGATGTAATCATGGATTTTTGTTTTTCAACTAAGGATATTGCATAATCAAATGATTTCTAAAAGAAAGTATTCCTCTTGGTTAACCCTTTACCAAACAATCCCCAAGGAAGAAGCCTTCTGAAAACACTGTGGGAAAAGGAGAAAATGCTAGTAACCAGCATTTTCTCCTTTTCCCACAGTGTTTTCTACTCTTCCAAAGTCAAGTTTCAATTTTTGAGTCACGTTTATTTTGTCATCTGCAAATGTTTTTAATTTTGACCAGTCTAAAATTTTGTCATTTGGTAAAGAGTTAATTAACCCTTTACCACACAATTCTGGGTTTTAACGACCCTGAAGAAGAAGGCTTTTTAAAACATTGTTGTAAAAGAAGATTAAGCAGGTAAACAGCGTTTTCTCCTTTTCCCATGATGTTTTCTACCCTATCAAAGACAGAAATCATCACTTGAGCTACACTTACCTTGTCCTCTGCAAATGCTTTGAATTTCGTCTAGTCCAAAATTTGTCGTTTGGTAGAGAGTTAAATGTTGTTCTGATGATTGGGTTCATGTCTTGAAAGGGTAGAAAACATTGTTGGAAAAGGAGAAAGTGTTTTTCCCACAATGTTTTCAAAAGCCTTCTTTCTTAGAGTTGTTGAAACTTGGGATTATGAGGTAAAGGGTTAACTAGAATCAAGTTTGATTTGATTGTATGGTGTTTAACGCCGTTTTCAACATTATTTCAGTTATATCGCGGCGGCCAGTGCACCTATCCATGCTTTCCTGGAGTCTCTTTTACCAGTACTCCGCACAATTTTCTTTCCAAGCCACTGGCTGCTTTCCCACATAATCATCGTCGAAACAATGGTCAGCGGTGGGAGAGGAATGAATCCTGTTGCAGTGACTGTCATCAATATTCGGAAAGAAATTGGCCGAGCCAGGGGTCTCAAGTCCTGCACCCTACCGACTGAGCTACCGGGGCTCGGCTCTAACCCTAACCCTAACTCTAGAATCAAGAATCAGATTATTGTTGAAAGCAGAGGACAAGCTTTTGTGAGTTACCTGTAGTTGTCTCCCTTGCAATGTTTTATTAACAGAGAGCAATTTCAACCCTTTACCAAACAATCCCTGGTTTTTACGACTCAGAGGAATAAGCCTTCTGAAAACATTGTGGGAAAAGGAGAAAATGCTGGTTACCAGCATTTTCTCCTTTTCCCACAATGTTTTCCACTCTTCAGAAGTCAAGTTTCAATTTTTGAGTCGAGTTTATTTTGCCATCTGGAAATTCTTTCAATTTGGACCAGTGAAAGATTTTGTCGTTTGGTAAAGAGTTAAGCTTGTACCACTCAGTCCTGAAACCCTGACAAAGAAGGCATTTGAAAATACACAGAGAAAAAATGAAAATGATGGCTAGATCTTCCATTATTTCTCCTTTTCCAATAATGTTTCTTACACTTTTAAAGACAAATCAAGAAATTTGAGCCGCAGTAAATTTTGTCACTTGAAAATGCTTTGAATATGGACAATTTCAAAAGTAAAGTGCAAAAAAGATTGACTGTAGAATAGCATGAGTGGTCTTTGCACTTGTGAGTGGGGAACCTCAAGCAGTAGAAAGATATGCTTGGTTACCCTATCATTGCACAACAGTTTGTTACCGAGATAAACTTTCCTCAATGAAAGGTCAGGGATCAGCTGTTTGTTATGGGCCATTTACAAGGGATAATGTTTCCCAGGGTTCAGAACCCTTTGACTTGGGAGTAGTACCTCATGGATGTTCTTACCCTTTTAGCTTCTAAGGCATAAATAGCCCGACTGGGTAGCTGAGGGTTAGCGTATCTGACTTGTGACCTAGTGTTTGTGAGTTTAATACCCAGTTGAGACAAACTTTTTTCTAGTAATTATTCGTCCCTCACCTCTGATACAGTCATATGAGTAAAAATAGTCAGTGGCTTGGAAAGAAGGTTGTGTCAGTACTGGTGTGAGAAAGCCAGGAAACACATGTGTAGGTGCACTGACTGCCATGATATGATCTAAGCAGTTAAAACATTAAAAAATACAAACAAACAAAATTAGATATTTTGAGATAGTATAAGGCAGTGTAGATCAACGATCTGACTGCATAATTGTTGTCGGATCTTGTCTGTGGTCTGATCATGATCTTCTCCGTCCACAATTGTAATGTTTGTTGCTCTTTAACCCTTTACCACACAATCCCGACTTTTAACGACCCTGGAAAAGAAGCCTTTTGAAAAACATTGTGGGAAAAGGAGAAAATGCTGGTAACCAGCATTTTCTCCTTTTTCTCACAGTGTTTTCTACCCTCCCCAAAACAAATTTTATTTTTTCAGTCACATTTATTTTGTCGTCTGTAAATGCTTTCAATTTGGACCAGTCTATAATTTTGTCATTTGGTAGAGTTCAGCATTGAAAGAGTTTTGGCCCTTTGGAAGTAGGATTCTAAGAGGACATGCAACAATTACAGTAATATTACCCTCAGGGTACTGAATAATTCAGTGTGGAAAATAGTCCCAGATATTGCAAGACTAAATTGCTGTGCAAGTTTTAATTAACTCTTTTAACTCTTTACCATACAATCCCAAGTTTCTACCAATGTGAGGAAGAAGGCTAAGGAAAACATTGTTGAAAAAGGAGAAAATGCTGGTAACCAGCATTTTCTCCTTTTCCCACAATGTTTTCTACCGTATCAGAGACAAATCATCAGTTTGAGCTACATTTAATTTGCTGATGGCAAAGGCTTTTCAATTTGGTCCTGTCCAAAATTTTGTCGTTTTGGTAAAGAGATAATTAATTGCCTTTCACAGCTACATTTACCCTATCAGCCAGTGTAAATCAAGATAAGACAGTACCAAACATGCAGTCTGATCTTTGATCAACAGTGCCAGCTCTGATAAGAAATCCTTGACAAAAGCAATCTTGAAATTACAGTTACTCGAGTTTTATTTCTAGACTGAAAATGTCTGTTGGGTCACTTTGGAGCTTTGAGTGTTAAAGCAGAGTAGAATGTTTAAAAAGAATGTTACGGTACTTTACCAAAAGTGAAAATTTTAGACTCATTCAAAGTCAAAGCTATTGCAGATGACAAAATGAATATGGCTAAATTGATGAAATTTATATATGAAAGGGTAAAAAGCATTGTGGGAAAAGGAGAAAATGTTACTAGGATTTTCTTCCTCTCCAACAATGTTTTCTTTCTCAAACTCAGAATTGTGAGGTATAAGGTTAAAAGTGCAATGAAGATGTTAACTCTTTACCGCACAATCCCGACCTTTAACGATCTTGAGAAAGAAGACTTTGGAAAACATTTTGGGACAAGGAGAAAATGCTGGGAACCAGCATTTTCTCCTTTTCCCAAATTGTTTTCTATCCAATCAAAGACAATGTACACAATTTGAGCCTCATGAAATTTGTTGTATGTAAAATAATGCTTTGGGCTTGGACAAGTTTAAAATTTTGCCATGTGGTAAAGGGCTAATCAAGTTATTAAAAGATGGGGTTTTCTAGGGACAAAACAATAACTGTGATTTATAAAGAAGAAAAAAATGATGCATTCTCCAAGTTCAAACTCCACTGGTGTCCCATCACTTTGAAAATATGCCATAATTTTTCATGCCAGTAGGACAATCATCCCATTCGGCAGAACACTGTGTGGCCACGGGTTATATTTCTAATCACTTAGTAAAATTATTACGAAATCTTGGGGGGAAAAAGAGAAAATAAATGTACTGGATGTTTATGTATTTTTTCAATTCCCATTTAATTTTTGGTGGTAGGTAACTTTTGAAAAGATATGTCTTCAAAGCAAAAGAAATGCTATTAATTTAGAGTGTTCTTTCAGGACTTCATGGTTCAAGGCAATATAATGTTTTGAGAAACCCATGCAGTGATAGCTAGGGTGATTTTTTCCTCTGCTGCTCTGTTGATTTAGTTGAACCCTGTAAAAAATATAAATGGCATCCCTCACTTCTATTTTTTTTTGAGAACACCAGAAAACATCTTGGGTAAAGTGATCAGGAAAGAATTGCATGTTCATGATAACCTGACCTCTGTACCAAATACTAAGATTTAGACCTGTCCAAGTTGAAAGCATTGATTTCTCAGGAAACAAGTTAAATGTAACTCAAATGATGGGATTTGTCTTTGATAGGGCAGGAGAAATAGTGGGAAGAGGAGAAAATGCTGGTTACCAGCCTATTTGCCTTTCCCACAATGTTTTCAAAGGCCTTCTTGCTCAAGGTCATTAAAAAGACTGTGGTAAAAGGGGGTAATGCAAACTGGTTTAAAATATGGTTCATGTTCACTTTGAAGGAAACTTTCATAGTTTTAAAACACTGGTTCACTGTTCATATTTCAATTCCTTTTTGTGGAGATATTGGAATGTCATTAAAAAAAAAAACATACATGAATATGGTGTAAATGGTAAGACCAAGAAAAAAACTAATTGAAATAATTGTTGTGACAGAAAAGGTTATATATACCACTGTCTGGTCATATTTTATACTGGCAAGTGGATCTTGCAATAAATGAATAGCAACCGGAGTCCTTAGCCAAGAGATTTATGGTTGTGGTGGTGCCATAAACAACAAGAGAACAACCTTGACTGTCATAACTTAATGAGGTTAATCATCCAAATGGATATAAAACAGGTTACAAGGAATTTTAGGTTTGTACCACAAGGCCAACGAAGTGCAGTCAAGGTCTTTTTCTGTGTGTTACAAAGTTACTGCTTTTGCAAGTTAAAGTTGGTCCTAGATATAAAAGAAAAAGGGTGAAAGATAAAAATGTGAAAGTTAAAACAAATTTAATCTAAAGTACGATTCTTGTAAAAATGATATAGAAAATGAGGAACTTTCTCTTGGTGAGAAATTTGTCCATTTTTCTCAAAATGGGCAATTAGAAAAATATAGGTCTTTCAATACTTTTTTATTTCAACTCTTGACCAAAATGACGAAATTTTGGACTGGACCAAATTATAAACATTTCCAAACAAATTCAGTCTTGCTAATATCATGACTTCTAGATTTGATAGTGTAGAAAACATTTTGGGAAAAGAAGAAAATGCTGGTTACCAGCATTTTCTTCTTTTCTCACAATGTTTTCAAAAGCCTGCTTCCTTAGGGCTGTTCAAAGTAGGGGATTGTGTGGTAAAGGGATAAAGGACAGTGTTTAGGTATTTACCTGTCATGTTCTTTTTTATTAGCTTGTGGATGGGTTTGATGGATGGGATGGACACAAGTTTTGAACATTGATACATGGCCGTGTCCCCTCTGTCTCCCCATGTTGGCTTAACTGTTATGATATTTATGGACATGTTCCTTGCTTGACCAGAAGTGACCAACGTAACAAACTTTGCGATTGACAGGTATTATACAGAGTGATTGATTTTAACAACAGAATTTTTGACAGAATGGAGTGCTTTAGTGATGAGAGGGCACCTTGGTGACTCCATGCAAAAACCTTTCCTATATTTTTTTTTCTTAAACCCTGAGATACAAGGCTTTTGAGAACATGGTACAAAAAAGATGAGATGCTTGTTACTAGCATTGTATCCTTGGTGGCTACATCCAGAATCACTGATGTGAATATTTTAACAGATCTCTCCCTAAAATCTTCACAAAGTAGTCCCTTATTTTACAACCCTAGGATAAAGATTCCTGAAAAAGATGCTAGTAAGAAATACTGTTACCTTTCCCTTACTTATTTTTTACCCTTTCAAGGCCCATTAGTTGCATTTCACATTTATGTTGTGGTCTGCAAATGCCTAACCCTTTATCACACAATCCAGTTATAAAAACCCTGAGAAAGACAGCTTTTGATAACATTGTTGGAAAAGGAGAAAATACTGCCAGCCAGCATTTTCTCCTTTTCCAACAATGTATTATATTCTACTCTTACAAAAATGAATCCAGTCACCAGAGCCACATTTCATTTGTCGTATGCAAATATTTTCAAAATTGGACAAGTCTTAAATTTTGTCATCTGATGAAAGGTTTAGTGATCTCTATATTGATAAATCTGAAATTCTGTTGTCTAGTAAAGGTCTATTTGCCTGCCTGTGCTGATGCGTGCATTGACTTTGTATGGTGTTGTTGTTCAGGTATTTTAGAAGTCTGTTGTTGTTTGACATGAAAGGTCTATTTGCCTATGTGCTGACTGTGAATTGACTTTGTGTAGGTTTGTTGTTTCAGTCTTGCAGAAGCCTATTATTGTTTAACAAAAACAAACTGAGACATTTGCATATTCAATTACCTTATTTTAACACATCGACTACAATGCCTTACATTGTGCATGAGCTCACAAAGATGATATATGGAAACTGCCGGTAAGTTGTCTCGGTTCAATCTTGCCACATAATACTAACCTTGAATGTTTTTTGAGGTGAACACTCAAGACTTCCATGGAACAAACATGATGGAGTCATCAGGTAAAGCAGCAGTGTAGCAGGATTATGAGAAAACTGCAGTGTAGCAGAATTATGAGAATGCTATACAATTGAAATAATCAGTTATCACCAAAGACATACATAATTATTATGTCACGAGAAAAGATCCAAACAATCCATTTTTGTCCATGTGTCAAGTATATTTCACTTAAAACCTGACGTCAAGGTTAAAGATCGGACTAGCATAATCTGGACAATTTGATCATGATGGTGCTATGGCTACAATTGCAACAAAACACTCGTATGGCTGGCTAAGAGTCAAAACTCTTAAACTCTTCACCAGATAACAAAAATTACTTGACTCACCACTATTGAAACCATTTGCATACAGCATATTAAATAAGGCTGAAACAAAAGAAATTTCCTTTGTAAAGAATAGAAAACATCGTGGGAAAAGGAGAAAATACTGGTTACCAGCATTTTCTCCTTTTCCCATGATGATTTCAAAAGCCTTCTCCCCCTTTGGTTGTTAAAACACGGGACTGTTTGATAAAGGGTTAACCCTTTACCAAACAATCACGGGTTTTACAACCCAGGGAATGATGGCTTTTGAAAACATTGTGGGAAAAGGAGAAAATGCTGGTAACCAGCATTTTCTCCTTTTCCCATAATGTTGACTACCGTGTCAGAGAGCTTATTCTCATTTGAACCAATTCTGAATTTTTCGCTTGCATATGCTTTGGATTTAAAATAGCGTAAAATTTGTTGTTTGATAAAGGGTTAAGGAGAGACTGCTGTAAATCATAACTCCTACATGCAAGGTTTATGCATCTCAAATCACTTGAGATCCATCAAGTATGATGAAAATGATAAGAATGATATATTTTACATGCACTGCAATGAACCCCTTAGAACAGCATAGTAACAAATTATTAGGCATTTGCAGACAGCAATAAGGACTCCAATACTGCAATATTTCATGGCTATTTGCTGACAGAATATCTCTATGTTGCAGACAGTGTAGATCTAAGATCACACTGCAAATTTGTGCTGTCTGATCATGGTCGGCACTGTCCATTAAAGCTTCAATAGATGTGCTTGGCCCTCTAGGGGCTAACTCTGTACCAAACAACAAAATTTTAAACTGGTCCAACTCCGAGCATTTTCAGACAACCAATTTAATGTAGTTGAATTGCTTATAAAAGTCGACTTGAAAAGGACCAACAACATTGTGGCAAAAGGGGAAAATGCTGGTCACCAGCATTTTCCCCTTTTTCCACATTGTTTTCAAAGTCTTCTCCCACAGGGATGTCTAAACTTGGGACTGTTTGGTAAAGGGTTGACTCTTACAGTGCTTTAAAATGCGATGAACATCTGTCTGTCAAAAACAGCCTTGGTAGTACTCTCTCAAGGCCATGTCATTCTGCATACTTCACAAAATGTTAGTGTAGATTCGTCATCAGACTGCACGTTCTGTGTAGTCTTAGCTTGATTTGCTCTTTTTGTAGAAGGTACTAAAGATTCGCTTGCTGACGTAAGGACTCATGCAAGTAATTTTATGTAGGGTATTTATATGCAAGCATTTGAGGACATGTTAATAGTTTGTTTTATCTCTCTGGTTCAAGTAATTGCACTTACACTAATTATAATTGCAATTTTTTTATGACACATTATCATGGAATAATGGACATATTTTTATAGGTTGAAGTGTCATAGCAAAGTATATATGTAATTATCATTACATATAATATGAAATATTGTGTGATCTTTTCATTAGAAGGTTTTTGTTTTTCAGCTTATCACCTTTCATAGCCTTTTTTTTTGGTCTTGGCTATCAGAGCACTTATGTTATGAGAAATTTCTCTGTTCGCTGTACTTTTTTCACTAGACTACATTGTTAAGTGTTTGCCAGACATACACATATTCTTATGACTTTGAGGTAGAATCCTTTTGAAAACATTTAGGGAAAACGAGCCCTATTTAATTTGTTGTCTGCAATGCTTGGAATTTGGACAAGTTCGTCATTTTGTCATTTGGTAAATAGTTAATGCTTTATTTACTCATGAAGTAATTGTTGTGTACAAGCAGGGGTACATAACAATCATTATGTGAAAATGACCTCTACAAGTCATAATTTTCTTATCTTGACTGTTACAGCACAGACATGTCCCTTTGGGCAAGTTACAGCCTGACTGACCAATTAGCTGACTTTAATAGTTGACCGTAAGTTTACAGTCAGATGTCCTGATTGATTTGGTCAAACAATGGTCAGTGCTGGTCAGGCTAGAGTGATAGACTGATTTTATCTAATTATGTATTTGTAATTAATAAAATGTTATCAGCCAAAACCATCAAGTTCACAGATATGATATGTCCTTTATTACCCTTAGAGCCCAAAATCGTCAACATTTTATAGACATTTCAGTCTTTGGGAAAGCAAAGAAGATAAATACAAATTACAAAGGCTGGTTTTGCTGGAAATATCTCAAAAAGTGTTGGATGAGGAAGACCTAAGATCAGTCCTATCATGATTGACAAAGTCTGCAAAGAAGCAACTGAAGATGGAAGAGTACCATTTGCATCAGTCTGAATCTTTGTAACTGATCAGTTTTGGTCAGTAGAGAAAGCCCAAAGGACATTATTAGTTGTACGGTCAGGCGGCAGGGGACTTGGAAACTTGTTCACGGCTGTGGAGAATAATGTCGCCCCGAGCCGAATTTATTATACTGCCAAGTTTTACCATTCCAACGTGTGTTAAGCGAAATTTACCTGTTTTTTTTTTTTGTTTCAAAAATTGAGTACGCTGACGGAGTAGAATTTCCCTTCTGAGTGCCCCAATTCAATGAAAAATGACGTCACTGGGAACTGACGTCACTGAAACCTTGGAAAAACGTGCAGTTTGGTGCATAATCTTGATGTTAATCTTGATCAACGCCGCCATTTTGTATGTCGTGTTGAAAGTGTAGTCATGTATACAGGGCTCCGGAAAGGGAAACTGCTTTTACGTTGGTTTTGCCAGTGGACATGATATATATGTTCGGGGAATATTATCCAATCAGATCATGAGAAATTTCTTTGCAGTATAATAAAATCATTATTCACCTACCTTTCTACATTCACTCCGACCATAAATTCTAAGACTGCCTTCCGATTAGCTGAAACAGTATGTCTCAGCCAGTCAGACGGCTAGTCTTGGTATTCACTGTCAGAACAATATTTTCATTTATCAGTGAATATGGCCCCAGCTCCTACATTTTCAAGGTTTGTCCAAGATCTTGGGATGGAACAACAGATTTTGTGAACAGGGGTATCATATTACAGACTTGGACAGGTGTGGAAGTGTCGGCATAAAAGTTACAAGTAACTAGGAGCAACATAGCAATATATGACAGATCTTGTCCAGTTAAGTGTATTCACCCACAACACATTATCTGTTTCATTAAGATAATTGAAAGAGTTGAGATTTTAATGCTGTTGATTTTTCCGATTGTTGAACTTTTATAACCTTTATCTTTCTACTTTTATGTTAGTGCCCAAAGAGATCAACAGCTAGGTCAATAAGTCAAAAGTTTTATGAGTCATGTGAACCATGAGGTGTTTGGTCATTTGTGACATGGTAGCCCAACCCTGGTAGTAGCAGCTATTTTAACAGGAACTGATTCAGATCTATGTGTTTTCATAAGAGTCATTATTTAATACAGGTCTGAAACTAATGATGTAGGTGTTCATTATCTTACAACTTCCTACTATGAACACAATTTCAGATGAGAAAAGCCAGTCAAGTTAGAGGAATGCACCTGTCTGGGCACTTAAGGAAAGGGCACCCTAATGGGATTCGTGTAACATTGCCTTTCATCGCCGAAAAACGTACAAATTCGGCTAAGACTTGGGTAATCCGTAATCGATCGGCTGATAGATGCTGGTTCCCTGCATCGATTAAGGATTACCCGACTCTTAGCCGAATCCATCCAATTTTCGGCGATGAAAGGCGATGTTACACGAATCCCATTAGGGTGCCCTATCCTTAAACTGTAGAACAAGAGTGAAGCGTCCTACATTGCAATAGAAATGCCTTAGCCTCAGCTGAGTTGCATATTGACCCATATTCAGATTTCATCAGCGAAATGCTTTGAATTTTGACGAGTCTGAAATTTTATGATGTGGTAAATTGTTAATCTTTTAATGTACAATCCCGACTTTTAATGACCTTGAGAAAACAGCCCTTTGAAAACTTTTTGGGAAAAGGAGAAAATGCTGGAAACAAGCATTTTCTCCTTTTCCGACATTTTTTACTGGCCACCCCAAAGCAAATTTCAATTTTTGGGTTGCATTAAATTTTATTTTGTTGTCTGCAAATATTATCAATGTGAACAAGTCTAAAATTTTGTTGTTTGGTAAATTGTTACACATAGATCTACTGCCTTTGATATTTTCTGTACAGATTTTAGTACAAAGCACATGGTAGATGTGCTGTGGTGATTTTCTTGTTAAGACTATCTCCTGGCTTTGTATGGACTCTCTAATAGTTTGCCATTTGAAGTAAATCTTTGCAGAAGCTTGGTAGAAATTGTATAAAGATCATAGTTCTAGTTCAACTGCTGGGCAGCCTCCAAGTGAATTGAATCATCCCTGTGTATTGAACATGAAGCCTTCAGGTTCTAATGGCTGTTACTGTCAAGATATCCTTATCAATTTCCAGACTTGGTAAATCTGGTGAAATTGAAAAGCCGAGACCTGTGTAGATTGTTATGGTAGAAATTCCCATGGTTAATATTTCTAATTGATTTACAGTAAACATGTAGCCTGGTTTAAGTTACAGAAGTTCACTGGTATTTTTGGTTGGCCAGGTGATTTTCTCAGTTACCCATTTTTCTCTTCCGCTCATTAAGCCATTCAATGTGAAATGACCCCTTTTTGCACCCATGATTGTTTAGGGGCAGGTTGGCACATGAACACTCTCACATCAAAATTCTTTTCTTCTGTCAAATGGCCCATTTAGCTTCAAGTTTAGGTAACTTGAGCCACCAGGTAGTCCACACTTTTCCCTCCATCAAACAGGGAAAAGTGTTGTCATGGTTGCCATTTAAGGTAATCTATATCAAAATTGGTTGGTTGTGGTGTATGGCCATGAGCCCAACTTAACCCTTTACCAAATGATCCCAAGTTTTACCTAAAGTTCTAAAACAGATAGCTTTGGAAAACATTATGGGAAAAGGAGAAGTTGCTGCTAACCAACCATTTCTCCTTTTTCCAAAAATGTTTTCTACCCTAGACAGACAAAACTTGGGGAAAAGGCAAGTGGGATAGAGAACAACCAACTTGTAATTGATGTCTGGTTGCCAAATCTTATAGCCTCCTGGTTGTATGGGTGTATTTCCTGTAATTGTGAAATAATTGACAAATTATCTTTTGATTTATGATAGATCAATCCCCTTTTCTTTTGCCTGTTAGAATGCCAAATTTACCCTTGAAGAGCCATTAGAATCTCATTGCACATTTTCAGTCTTGAATGATATTAAATAAGTGAGCTTTGTGTAAACTGGCAAAGTGGATGGTGCAGATCAAAGATCAGACTATATTTTGTGCAGTCTGATTTTGATCTACAGTGGCTTCAAAAGGCATCTTGCATTGTAAAAGGCTATAAATGGTTAATGTGGTTGATTGTTATAAATTAGATCTCAACGAATTTACTGGCATTTAGTGGGGATCATTATGATTAAGGCCATTAATAGAAAAGCAGACAGTCATGTTGTGAGCAATTTCCATCTCTGGAGATCAATTAAAAACAACAAAAAGAATTTGTCTGAATATTTAACAAGTTAAAATTTTTAGTGAAGGCAAAATTATCTTAAACCTTTTCCAAATGTCAAAATTTTGGCCTAGTCAAAATCCAAAGCATTTGCAGATGACAAATTAAATGTGGGTCAGATGATGAAATCTGTGTCAGAAAGGGTAGAAAACATTGTGTGAAGAGGAGAAAATGCTGGTTATTAGCATTTTGTCCTTTCCTACAAGGGTTTAAACCCCTTTTTATATGCTGCCGAAGGCATCATATATTGGCGTCATCTTCTCCGTCTGTCCGTACGGCCGTCCGTCCGTCCCTCCCTTCATCCGTCCGTACGTACGTCCATTTCTTGTGAACGCAACTCCTCCCACATTTCTTGACGGATTTGGATAAAATTTTCACAGAATGCTTCTCATCATGTGACCTTGCGCATATTGCCAAGGTTTTGCAATTAATAGCTGCGTCATGGAAAAAGGAGTCTTCATGTTATATTTCATTCCATTTCTTGTGAACGCAACTCCTCCCACGTTTCTTGACAGATTTGGATAAAATTTTCACAGAATGTTTCTCATCATGTGACCTAGCGCATATTGTCAAGGTTTTGCGATTTATAGCTGCATCATGGAAAAAGGAGTCTTCATGTTATATTTCATTTTTCACCAATATCTCTTTAATTACTGGACATAACTCAACGGATTTGGATGAAATTTTCACAGATCATGTGACCTAGCGCATATTGTCAGGGTTTTGGAATTTATTGCTGTGTCATGGAAAAAGGGGGCTTCATGTCAAATTTAATTTTTCATCAATGTATCTCCAACTAATGGACATAATTTCATGAAACTTCATATTTTTATTGGTTGATCAAAGCCAATGACCAATGATTCTTCAGTTTTTATACGCGTTTATCTTGGCGTCATCTTCTTGGTCCCTGCGTCCATCTGTACGTATGTTCATTTCTTGTGAACGCAACTCCTCCTAAGCTTCTGATTGTATCTTTTTAAAATTTGCTCAATGTCATTACCATAATAAGTAGATGTGCATGAAGCAGGGATTCTTGGTTCACTGATTTTTGCAAGAGTTATGTCCCTTCAAACTTAGTCTCTATAGCTAGCTGCTTGAAATAGCAGCCATGTGGCGGCTTATATTGTGATGACGGCACTTTCTTCAAGGGCATAAAAACTCAGGATTGTTTGGTAAAGGGTGCAGTCATCTCAAATACAAGCAAATGCTGGTTGCTCAGTGCCATTGGCTATAGAACAGAATTTGCAGGGAACACAAGTTTTAACTAAACTGGCTTTTGAAAAAAAGTAATGGGAAAAAAAAAACAGGAAAAAAAAGTAACACTTTTTTAATGAAAATACCATAAAATAACCAAAATCAATGTAGAAACTTTGTAAAAAGCGTAAGTTTTTGTTTGAATAATATTAAGTTGATAATGATTAAGTGTTGTTTTGGTGATATTTTAAGTTTTCATTTATACTTTCTGATGCTTAAATTATTTTGTATGATTTGGTATAGATAAGCTTGTTTGCCACTGTATAAGTGGAAATTTTTGCGATGTGGAAATTTTTGCGATTTCGTGAATTTGAAAAATTTACAAACTTTTCTGTTCGTATATTTTACTACAAGCATACCAACAAATAACAAGTGTCTTGAATTCACAAACATTTACGTACGCAAAATGTCCATAATCGGTAATTCTCAATTTTTTCGACTTGCGTATATATCCACGTATATGGTATTAATTGCAGCTGTTAAGAAATATGTATTATTTGTGTGTATTTATTGTCTTAAGGTCTACGGCCCCTAACTTTCATATTAAAAGACGGAAGCTGCCGAGATTGGCCAAATAGCCTTTATGAAAAGGTCTATGTTACACGATATTTACCGAAGAGTTAGTGAGTCTACGGCTCCTAACTCCCATATTAAAAGACGGAAGCTCCCGAGATTGGCCGAATAGCCTTTACGAAAACATCGATGTTTACCGATGAGTTAGGGGCCGTAGACCTTAAACTATGCTTGTTGATACTAAAATTGTTGAATATATAGGTAAGCAATGTTTTATCTGAGGTGCTTTTTCTTTTTGAAAATGTGGTATTTTGTTTGCCACGATAATTTGCTTGTCTTTGATCAGCATTCTTACACAATACAATTATGCAAAATAGTATTAAAAGGTAGATTATAATTTAACAAGTCCACAAAAATAATGTATATTACAAACCTTAAAAGTAATACTTGAAATAAATGTCCTATTTAAAAAAGATGGGCCCATTATACGAACCAGTAAATTTAAGAAAATTTATAAACTGTTACTTTTTTTCCTGTTCTTTTTTTCATAGCAAAAACTGTTACCATTTTCCTGTCACTTTTTTTTCTGTTACTTTCTTTCCGATTTCTGGCCAGCTGTGCTGATTATATGGGAATGTCCTTGAGCAAAGCACTTCCTAGACCAAGCATAGTATCGCTGTAAAGCAAGTTGCTATCACTATGATAGAGACTGAAACACTGTTGAAAGTAGCAGAGATCATCATTTAAACAAACAAAAAAAAAAATCAATTTTGATTTTTAGGGTTCAGAAACAGTGATACATAAAATTTAAATAATGAAATCATTGTAGTGTTAAAGTGTACGTCTGTTATGGCCAAATTTTGAAAATAGAGCAGTCATTCGCCTCAGTTTTCCTGAGAGTATAGAGGCATATTTTATGTCTTGTATTGATTTCACCATGCTGTGGACAAAAACTTGGTCATATTTTTATTTTGTGGAAATAATAGATAAAATGTTGACCTGTGACAAAAAACTAACCCATTGACAGCTTGCCAACTGAAAAACAAAATATGAAAATATTCCCAGTGTGGTGGATCATGAGTACGAGGCTAGTTTTGCCAGAGTATCATTTTGTCAGTCAGGATTGAAGACCTCAATATTGCTGCTCAATATTGCTGTTTCTTATCAAATTATTGCTTGAAACCTTTGGGCGGTGCTGATTTCAGATCAGCTCGCATATTCCTCACAGTCCTATCTTTATGTAATATGTCTGGAGGAACAATTTAAGTTCTGCCAAGGGCTTTAATGCTGTGAAAATTGTGAAAGAAATCAAACCATATGTGTACATAGTTCATGTCATAACTTGAGGCTAGAAAACATTAGAAAATGGTGAAACAAGATACATCTTTTATTAAAGACAGATGGTGTAAACTTGCCTGCAAATAGGCCTGTCCACATTTTTTACCAATCATGAATCTCTATCTATTCATTCAAACATATCAATACCGAGAAGTAGATCAAAAGCCAGCAGGTTCAGCTACACTGAAAAAGTGCATTGCCAAGTTATATATATCTGACTGAAATAACTGTTGATAATTCCGTGAAAATAAATGCCTGTTGCCCTAGTTCTGTCCCCTTGTGTTACGATTAAATTATTTATCAGAATTCATTGAGGAATTAGGAGAAACATTAGTGTAACAGTACAAAGGAATTACAGTCAAGATGCTAGAATCATTTTACCATTTAAACCATTCTCATAGGGACACTCACTATCTGATGTTTCTGTCAAAAAAAAATAGATAATATATCTGGCATATTCCTAGGACCTTCATTCTTACCATGCTAATAGTGTGCCCTTAGATCCTTTTTATGGACTCATTAGCAACTTCACATTGTAGATTAAAATCAGACTGCATGTGCCGATTTGTCATTATCTTGATTTACACTGCTGCAAAAGAAGCAAAGTTGGGTTTTGGCATACCAAGAGTTTACTCTCTGCCGATGACAAAATCTTATTCTTTCCGAAATTGAAAGAATTTGCAGACAAGAAATTAAATATCGCTCAAAAGATTAATTCTGTCTTTGAA
Organism: Hippopus hippopus; assembly: GCA_946811185.2. Classification (NCBI taxonomy): domain Eukaryota; kingdom Metazoa; phylum Mollusca; class Bivalvia; order Cardiida; family Cardiidae; genus Hippopus; species Hippopus hippopus. Next base: position 15,541,845 of record OX328096.1, read on the forward strand.
GAGGTAGAAAACATTATAGAAAAAGGAAAAAATGCTGGTGACCAGCATTTTCTCCTTTTCCCACAAGGTTTTCAAAATCGTTCTTCCACGGAGTGGTTAATATAAGGGATTGCTTAGTAAAGTATTAAACCTAATTTAGCTTCTGCTTGTATTCAGGAGCCACTTACATAAGCAACCATCAACAGATCATAGTTTTCAATTTGAAGGAGTGTGTGATAAACAGCCACCTGTCTGAAGGGGCAAATGGTTAATTAGGATAGGTTTAAGTGAATAGTGCACCATCAAAATAAAGTTCCTGGATCGTTAGAAAGGGTTCTGCGATAAACAGCCACTTGTCCTTTGAGGGCAAGTTGTGTCTGTTTCTTTGGGTTTTTGCATTGGACAGGTTTAACGGTATAACGTGGAAAGGTAACCACAAGAAGGCGAGACTTTTGAGCCTTTGTTTATTTTCTGATGTTTTCCACATTGGGAATGGTCAGTCTGCTATCTGATATCTCACAGAATAAATCTTCCATATCTTCTGTATCAGATTGATTATTGTAACAGCTTTTCCCTCAGGTGTACTTAACTCTTAGCATGCCCTGGTTAGCATGAAATGCTTTTGAAGACAGTTTAGATCAAGATCAGACTGCATAGAATATGTAGTCTGATCTTTGTTCTGCACTGGCTGATTCATTGAGAAAAAATCTGGCCAAAATGGCCTTAAAAATGTAAAATTTGACTTAAGTTTTTTTCTGTGAAAAAATGTTCATATCACTTATAATGGCACTCTAAGGGTTTAAACTGTTTGGTTAGAAGGAAGCTGAACTACAGATATGTCTGACTCCCATCAGAGACATATCTCAACGATGGTCATAGATAGACACCAGGGTTAGTATTTTCATGTTCACTCTTAAAGGCTTGGTCAGACCGGCTAACGGATATGTAACGGGGGAGAAACGGACAAAAACATGCAGAATTTGGTTATCCGGTGACAAAATTCATCTCCTCAGCCGCTCGAGGCTCACGCGATCGGTGTGTGGAGCGAGGAAGCCACACCATGACCGCACGAGTACCGCACGTGTAACGGAAAAAAAACGCACGTTTAACGGATATGTACAGGATAATAAACGGTCTATTAATGGATATCACCGTACGAGTAAGGGACTTGTACCGGATAAAACGGAAGTGCAACGCATGAGAACCGGAGAAAACGTACGATGAACGGAAATGTACCGAACACCAACGTACGAGGAACGTACCGGTCACGTGACATGCCGAGGGTATAAGTTGTCAGATGCATCCAAAGTCTATCATTTGCATGTCTCTGTCCGTTTTGTCCGGTGGAAAGTTTTGAACATGCTCAAAACTTCCCACCGGACGGAACGGACATCGCCGTACAAGTAGCGGATTCACCGGATTAGAAACGGACATAAAACGGATACGAACGGATATGAACGGATAAAATGATTTTTTATCCGTTACTCGTCCGTTAGCTCGGTGTGACCAAGGCTTAACTCTTTACCACACAATCCCGACTTTTAACGACCCTGAGAAAGAAAGCTTTTGAAAACATTGTAGGAAGAGGAGAAAATGCTGGTAACCAGCATTTTCTCCTTTTCCCACAATGTTTTCTACCCTTCCCAAATCAAATTTCAGTTTTTGACTCGCATTTCTTTTGTCGTCTGCAACTGCTTTCAATTTGGACTATTCCAAAATTTTGTCGTTTGGTAAAGAGTTAATTCAATACGAATTGAATATTCCAAAACTAGGGAGCTGAGTGACTGAGATGTTATATCTAAGCCAATCATCTGGCTAGTTTTCTGACTTTTCTTTCCTTGTATAGAAATGTGGACATCAAATATTTATTTGACAACATGTTCCCAAGCCTGTAGCTGATGGGTCTTTGGGGTGTTCTTGTGGTCTTGTGGTTACGGTCTTGATTATAACCCAGCTGTCTTAACCCTCTAACTAATGGTCCTAAATTTTAAGGACCCTTAGGAGGAAGCTGCTTGAAAACACTGGGAAAAGGAGAAAATACTGGTAACCAGCATTTTAACCTTTTCCCACTATATTTTCTACCATTTCACAGACAAATCAGATCATCTTAGCTACATTTGATTCTTCATCTGCAAATGCTTTGTATTTAGGCTAGTCTTAAGTTTTGTTGTCTGGTAAAGGGTTAAGTTGAATCCAACTAATATTAAACCACAGCTGCTAAGTGCCACTCACTGACCTTTTGCGGACAGCGTAGATCAAGATCAGACTGCACATAATGTGCAGTCTGATCTTGGATCTATGCTGTCCGATAAGGAGATATCTTTCCTCCAAAAATACCTTTGAAATTGGAAAATTTGGGTTTTTCCTATCGGCTTGAAAGTTTCATTTCTTTTATTGAGCAGGATAAGGGTTAAGTCTTCACCACACAACAGCATTTTAGACTAGTCCAAATTGAAGGTATTTGCAGGGGATAATTTTAATATGGCTGAAATTGGGGAATTCATCTTTGATTGGGTAGAAAGCATTGTGGGAATAGGAGAAAATACTGATTACAAGCATTTTCTCCTTTTACAACAATGTTTTCAAAAGGCCTCTTTCTCTGAGCCGTAAATACACATGATTGTGTGGTAAAGAGTTAACTCTTTACCACACAACAATTTTTTTCTAAATTGAAAGCAACTGCCGATGACAGATGAATACAGTGATGCTCAAAAGATGATTAATATCTTTGAAATAGTAGAAAACATTGTGGGAAAAAAGGAGAAAATGTTCATTACAAGCATTTTCTCCTTTTCCCACAATGTTTTAAAAAGGTTTTCCCTTTAGGGGTATCAAAACATGGGATTGTGTGGTAATGGATTAATCCTGTGGCAGCTGAGAGGACTTTTGGACCTTTTGCAGATAGTGTAGATCCAAGATTAGACTGATGTAAGATATTTGGGCAAAAGTAGAAATTACTCATTGCTATCAACTTCTGAATTTCCTCCAATGTTTTCAAAATTTTCCCACTGCAACACTAAAAAACAGTAGGAGAGCATCATGTGGTCTTGAAAGCCGTGGTAGATTTTGTCACTTTTCCTTTAGGTCTATAAACTGCAGCAGAATGGAGGAGATGAAGGCTAAAAGAGCGTGCCCAAAGATAGATGCCAGACTTTTTATTTAAACTAATAAGCCTATCGGGCTTTTTTCTGTATACTTGTTTTCACACTTGGTCCAATCTATTTACCAGCAAGAAATCTATTATTGGATAAGAGTGTCTGGAATTTTGTTGTCACTTTTTAACCCTTTACCACACAATCCCGACTTTTAACGACCCAAAGAAAGATGCCTTGTGAAAACATTGTAGGAAAAGGAGAAAATGCTGGTAACCAGCATTTTCTCCTTTTCCCACAAATATTTTCTACCCTTCCCAAAACAAATTTCAATTTTTCAGTCACATTTATTTTATCATCTGCAACTGCTTTCAATTTGGACAAGTCTTAAATTCTGTCATTTGGTAAAGTGTTAACTGTGTCTAATGACATTGGTCTATGTTACTGCATTTTGATGGAGCCTAAAAATCTTATTATGTATTATTAAACACTCCCCCTTTCTCTTATAATCCCCATCCCCATCCCCATCCCCATACACACTACAGCTGGGTATAGCCAAAAAATATGCATCACAATATATCACAATAGTTATGGTGCGATACAGTATCACAATATTTTGCTATGTTACGCACTAATTGGTAAAAGTATCTGAGAAATAAGCGAGTGCTTGACTGTCTTCATTTTTAGCTCCACTGGCCGAAGGCCAGCGGGCTTATGTCATGGCCTGTTGTCCGTCGTGCGTCCGTGCGTCCGTCCGTCCGTCCATCCGTTAACTTTTTTTTAAAACGTCTTCTTCTCTGAAACTACCCATCCAATTTTGATGAAACTTCACAGAAATGATCCTGCCATGGTCCTCTTCAGAATTTCTTGAAAGAATTTAATTCCTTCAAAAACTCTGGTTGCCATGCAACAAAACTGAAAAATTTTGAAAATTTTTGAAAATCTTCTTGTCTGAAACCGTAAGGCCAAGGGCTACCAAATTTGGCATGTAGCTTTATCTAGTGGACCTCTACCAAGTTTCTTCAATTTATAGCCCTGGGGTCAAAATTGGCCCTGCCCCGGGGGTTACAAGTTATACATGGGCTTATATAGGGAGAACTTTAAAATTCCTCTTCTACCTAGCCATAGGGCCTAGAGCTACCAAATTTGGCATGTAGCTTTATCTAGTGGACCTCTGCCAAGATTGTTCAAATTATAGCCCTGGGGTCAAATTAGGCCCTGCCCGGGGGTAACAAGTTTTACATGGGCTTATATAACAAGTTTTACATGGGCTTATATAGGGAGAACTTTAAAATTCTTCTTTGACCTAGCCATGGGGCCTAGGGCGACCAAATTTGGCATGTAGCTTTATCTAGTGGACCTGTACCAAGGGTGTCCAAATTATAGCCGAGGGTCAAATTTGACTTCGCTCCGGGGGGTAACATGTTTTACATGGGGGGGCTTATATAGGAAAATCTTTCGCATCTAGCTATAAGGGCTAGGGCTATCAAATTTTGCATTTAGCTTTATCTAGGGGGTCTCTATCAAGGGTGCCCAAATTGAGAAAAATTTGAAAATCTTCTTGTTTATAACATTCAAGAACTGAATTATTTGGTATGGAGCTTTATATTGTGGACCTCCACCAGGATTCAAATAATTATAGCTTTGCGATCAAAATTGGCTTTGCCCATGGATCACAACTTTCTCGTAGGATTAGATAGAAAAATGTTTGCATGTCCTCGTGTTTGAAATCAATTTGCTGAATATTGTAATGTTTGGCTTGTAGTGTTTTTACTTAATAGCCAGTGGAGCGATACAGGGCCATCATGGCCCTCTTGTTTAAACTTTTTCCTGCTTTCAGTCTGTACCACAGACAAAAGCAATAAAACAAAATTAACATGAGCAAAGTTAACTTTAGTGCACAATAGACATAACAGAGGTGATAGAAAACTTGCTAACAAAACAAAATTAGGTAAAAGTTTGGTAAAATTCTCTTCAATTTTGTTGCACAGCTAGTGTTATCATCATGGCAATGGGCCAGTGTGTTTGTTATTTTAAGAATCCAATGATCGAGCAACAAAATTTTTGGTGTTCTGTGAAAGACTAATGGAACTTCAGTGGCCTATGGCTGAACCCAGATATAGGTGATTGTACGGACAGTGTAGATCAAGATCAGACTTTACAGAACATGCAGTCTGATTGTAGATCTACGCTGTCCACTTCTTTGAGAGATATTCTAAAAAGAAGACAACTTTGAACTTGTAATATCTGCACATTTAGTGCTGAATGAGACCATCAATTTCGTTTGAGTCATGCTCTGTGAAAAGGGAGTTAAATGCATCTGCAAAAAGTATCAGCCCATACCAGCCTATGTGGACTGCGCAGGCTGATCTGAATCGAAAGTTGTTGCTAGTGATAAATTTTCTGCATGTTCAAGGACCAGTATACTTCATGATTCAGCTTGTTATTAGACAAAATGGATTTTATGGATCCATAGTTATGTGATGACATGATTGGTTTTATTCTTTACCACCCAATGCCGACTTTTAACGATCCTGACAAAGAAACCTTTTGAAAACATTATGGGAAAAGGAGAAAATGCTGGTAACCAGCATTTTCTCCTTTCCCCACAATGTTTTATTCCCTACCAAGGATACATTTTGTCATTTAGACCACCTTCACTTTGTCTTCTGCAAATGTTTTAAATTTGGAACAGTCTGAAATTTTGTCGTCTGGTAAAGGGTTAACTCTTTACCAAACAACAAAATTTTAGACTGGACCAAATTGAAAGCTCTTGCAGATGACAAAATAAACGTAACTCAAAAATTTAAATTGTTTCCAGCAGGGTAGAAAACATTGTGGGAAAAGGAGAAAATGCTGGTTACCAGCATTTTCTCCTTTTCCCACAATGCTTTCAAAACGCTTGTATCTCTGGGTTGTAAAAACCAGGGATTGTTTGGTAAAGTGTTAATGCATCACAGAGATGCATTTAACCCCAGTTTGCCAGAGCACCTGCTCATTTATTTAGCACTTGAAGGGTACAATAAAGCAGTTATTGACTGATAAGTTACCCCCTGCATACAATTTGATCAGATGTGATTATACATTGTATATTTAGTTTACCCAGGTGTTACAGGGTTATTGACTGGTTTTGAACATAGAGGCTTAATGCTTTTCTTACTGGTGACAACACCAGAGGCTTTTTGTGGACAGCATAGATCAAGATCAGACTGCACAGAATGTGCAGTCTGATCTCTGATCTACACTGTCCACTACTTTATTTTAGATTAAGGCCAAACTGTCTCCTCATCTTGCACTTGAACTATATTTATAGCCAATGAAAAAGTGTAAATTATTTACTTGGTAGTGAAAGAGTTATTGCTTTACTAAATGATGCAGTTTTAGACTTTTCTTAAGTGATAGAAAGTGCAGATGACACAATAAGGTGTGGCTCACATGATGGGATTTGCCTTTAAAGTGGGCAGAAAACGTTTTGGAAAAAGGAGAAAATGCTGGTGAACAGCATTTTCTCCTTTTCCCACGATATTTTGAAAAGGCTTTTTCCTTGAGGTTGTGAAAACTCAGGATCATAATAGTGAAGTGTTGAACCTCAGGAACAAGTTCAAAACAGTGCTAAACTGTGTTCATAATTTTGAAGTGAAAGAAAAATGTGAAAAAAAGGCAATAGTGGAATTTTGAGAGTCGATGTATTGGCTTTTCATGAAAATAAGAAAATGGAAGAATTTGCTCTTTTCTAGCAATTTCTGCCATTTTGTCTAATACTTTCTAGCTTTTGCTCTTTTGATTCTAAATCTGTCAATATGAGGGACTGGGTTAGGTAAATAAACCATTTAGTTGATGGTCTGTTATTAACATGAAGCACATCAATGGCCAACCATTGCAAAAAAATATGTGGGTGGAGTTAAAGTCTAATGATGTGGTCAGAAATATGCAGCTTGTACAGGTGTGCTATAATCCCTTACAACCTTTGAACTTCAAAACATAAACAGTTGATGACAGAAACAATAGAAGGTGTTGCATTTGATGGTCACCAGTTGTAAATCATGAAGTCCCTCGACTCTATACCACACCAGAAAATTGTCCCCATGGACAGTATTTCCATACTACAGATTTACACTTTCCGGAATGACAAACTTTTAGACCAGTCCAAATTGAAAGCGTTTGCAGACGACAAAATAAAAGTGACCCAAAAAATTGAAATTTGTTTTGGGAAGGGTTGAAAACATTGTGGGAAAAGGAGAAAATGCTGGTTACCAGCATTGTCTCCTTTTCCTACAATGTTTTCAAAAGGTTTCTTCCTCTGGGTCGTTAAAGGTCGGGACTGTTTGGTAAAGAGTTAAATATGATTTGAATGATTGGATTCATCTATGATAGGATGGAAAAAAAAGAAAATTATTGTTACCAGCATTTTTTACCTCCGCAATGTTTTCAGAAGCCCCATTCTTCAAGGTTGCTAAAACCAGAGAATCAGAGTGTGCAGTCTGATTTTGAATCTAGACTGTTACTATGACTGGCGCCCGGTCGGGTGGCTCAGTGGTTAGCATATCTGACTCGTGACCTGGAGGTTGCGGGTTCGATACCCGGTTGCGGCGAACTTTCTTTCCGGCGATTTTTCGCTTCTCACCACTGATGCATGTGAGAAAAGTAGTCAGTGGCTTTGGAAAGAAAGTTGTGTCAGTACTGGTGTGAGAAAGCCAGGAAACACATGGGTGTGTCACTGACTGCCATGATATGACCTAAGTTGTTAAAATGGCGTTAAACTCCAATACAAACAAACAAATACTATGACTGGCAAAAAAGAACTACAACATGTAGGTTTATAATACTGGTTTGAAATTATCATTGAAGGAGAGGACACCCTAATGGGATTCGTGTAACATAGCCTTTCATCGTACGGATTCAGCTAAGACTCAGGTAATCTGTAATCGATGTGGGGAACCAGCATCTATCGGCTGATTGATTACGGATTACCCAAGTCTTACCCAAATCCGTATGTTTTTCGACAATGAAAGGCGATGTTTTAGGAATCCGATGTTTTAGGAATCCGTATGAAGTAGCCCTATCCTTAATTTATTTAGCACTTAAAGGCTTGCTTAACCCTTTACCACACAATTCCGAATTTTAACAACCTTGAGGAAGTCAGCTTTGGAAAACATTGTCGGAAAAGGAGAAAATGCCAGTAACCAGTATTTTCTCCTTTTTTCCACAGTCTTTACCATCCTTCCAAAGACAATTACCATCATTTGAGTCACATTTTATTTGTAGTTTGCAAACACTTTCATTGTGGACAAGTTTTAAATTTGGTTGTTTGGTATAGAGTTAATAATTTAATATCTACAGCTGAAACAAATTTTGAATCTCGATTTATGGTCGGAAATTACAGAAAATTGGCTGTGACAACAGGCTTTGGGTTTTGTTTTGTAAGTGGCTGGATTTTTGTCCATAATTTATTAACCCTTCACCACACGGCAAAATTTAAGACCTATCCAAATTGAAAGCATTTGCAGAAAACAATTTCATAGTGGCTCAAATGACGCAATTTTTCTTTGATAGGGTAGAAAACTTTGTGGGAAAAGGAGAAAATGCTGGTTACCAGCATTTTCTCCTTTTCCCACAATGTTTTCAAAAGGCCTCTTCTTCAGGGGTGTTAAAAGGCGTCATTGTGTGGTAAAGGGTTAAAGTTGTTTGGAGGGTCCTGCAGGGCTCATTAGATATTGTGTAGGATTCAGAATTCAGTGGCCCTGGGTTCAGTCCTGACTCAAAGCCTTTGGTTGTTTGTGGGAGTTTCCATGCGCAAGACAATTCAGAGCAGCTGCTTAGTGCCAGTGAAACTAAGGGCATACACAGATAAGTTAGCTAGAGCAATGATATGATTGAAATAACGTTGAAAAACAGCTTGAAAGGTATGAAAGTTAGGCAGTTTGACATGAAGAAACTAGTGCATGCTGTTGTATTTAGTGTTAAAATCTGTCTGTTGGGATGAAATACTTTTTAGTCAAAATTCTGTACCTCAGTCTTGCAACTGGTGTTTTCATATTGGTCAACTCATCACCTCCTGAAACATTTGCAGATGACAAGTTTGGAAACATCATTGTAAGAAATGGATAATCAACTTGAGTAGAGGTTTTTATGTAAAAAATGATAAATAACTCATTAATCCTTTACCAAAAGAAAAAAAAGTTAGACCAATAGAAATAGAGAACATTTGCAGATGACGGACTTTTCACCCCTTTACCACACAATGCCGACTTTTAACGACCCTGGGAAAGAAACCTTTTAAAAACATTGTGGGAAAAAGGAGAAAATGCTGATAATCAGCATTTTCTCTTTTTCCCACAATGTTTTCTACCCTTTCAAAGAAAAATTGAGCCATTGGAGCCACATTGAAATTGTCATCTGCAAATGCTTTCAATTTGGACAAGGCTAAAATTTTGTCGTCTGGTAAAGGGTTAATGATAAAAGGGATTAGTCCATACTAAATTAACCCCTTACCAGATGACAAAATTGAAAGCATTTGCAGACAACAATTATAATGTAGCTCAAATGGTGCAATTTTTCTTTAATAGGGTAGAAAACATTGAGGGAAAAGGAGAAAATGCTGGTTACCAGCATTTTCTCCTTTTCCCACAATGTTTTCAAAAGGCCTATTTTCCAGGGTCGTTAAAACTCGGGATTGTTTGGTAAAGGGTTAAAAATTTCAGACTTGTCCAACTTAATAGCATTTTGTAGGTGATAACTCAGATGTGAGTCAAATAATGAAAATTTTGGTCGGAAGAGTTTGAAATGTTGTGAGAAGTATAGAATATGCTGGTTACAAGCACTTTCTTCTTTCCTCACAATATTTTTAAAGGCCTGCTTTCTCGGGGTAGTTTAAGCACCTAATCATTTAGTTAAGGGAGTTGTAAAAAGTTCGTATAATTTATGAAATTGAAGTTATAAGTATCTAACATATAATTTTGTGAATTATTTATTGATAACAAAAAATTTGAATAGAAAAGCTATTTGAATGTGGCTTCAGTTGAGCACACTTTGTGATTTAGAGCAAGAAAAAGCAATCATTCAAAAATAACTTTAATTGTATAAAAATGAATGAATGAATTCTTCATCCCTGTACCACACAACCCCGATTTCTTATTACTCTGAGAGAGACAACTTTTGAAAACTTTTTGGGAAGAGGAGAAAATTCTCCTTATCCCATAATATTTTATACCCTTTCACAGACAGATTCCATCATTTGAGCCTTACTTAACCCTTTACCAAACAATCCCTAGTTTTTACGATCCTGAGACAGAAGCCTTTTGAAAACATTGTGGTAAAAGGAGAAAATGCTGGTAACCAGCATTTTCTTCTTTTTCCCCACAATGTTTTCTACCCTGCTGGACACTAATTACAATTTGTGAGTTACGTTCATTTTGTCGTCTGCAAGTGCTTTCAATTTGGACCAGTCTAAAATTTTGTCGTTTGGTAAAAGGTTAAATTAGCATCTGGAAATTTTGGCATCTTTGAATTTGGATGGGTTCAAAATTTTGTTGTCTGTTTAAGTAGGATGTTTACAGTCAGGACAAACAGCCAATTAAACTGCAGTTCCATGGTTGCTTCTGGCCAGAATGTCTCTGCATAGAGGGTACTGTAGAATAAAGATTCGACAGCATGTTTTTTGTAGTCCGATCTTGACCTCTAAACTGGCACCCAAAGCAACTGCAGTTGTGAAAGGTAGTCAGATGAGATATGGTGGTGTCGTTGAATTGGTGAACTGATTGTGTGTTAAGGGTTAATTTTTCATGAGTCTCTGACCTGAACAGTCTTCAAGCCATGCTGTAACTTTGGTCTGTTACATTAACTCTTATCCTGCTAATTAAGTGAAAGGAAACTTTCAAGCCCATTGTGAAAATCCAAATTTTGCTGTTTCAAACATATTTTGGGATAGAAATATATCGCCTTATCGGACAGTGTAGATCCAAGATCAGACTACACGTTCTGTGCAGTCTGATCTTGATCTACACTGTTCGCAAAAGGTCAGTTAGTCGCGCTTAGCAGCCAATGGGTTAACTGAGAACGGCTTATGCTAAGGGTACTAAAGAGCAACTTACAAAGTTAATAGCAGATTAATAACATTAGATTGCAAAGTGCTTGAAATCAGATCATGGCTCTGCTCTCTTCAGTATTTTGTATGATACCCTGAGAAAATCTATGGCAACTTTTAACTCTGTACCAAACGACAAAATTTGGACTCGACCAAAATGAAAGCATTTGCCGACGACAAATTAATTGTAGCTCTAATGATGATTTCTGTCTTTTATAGGGTAGAAAACATTGTGGAAAAAGGAGAAAATGCTGATTACCAGCATTTTCTCCTTTTCCCTCAATGTTTTCAAAAGCTTTTTCCTTCAGTGTCGTTAAAACTCGGGATTGTGCCGTAAAGGGTTAACTCTTCACTACAGAACAAAAAGGCTTGTTACTGAAAGGATTAATTTTGCGAACAATTTCAAAGTGGCCTAAATAATGGAATTTGTTAAGGTAGAAAACCATGCCATAAGAGGAGAAAATAATGTTTGCCAGCACTTTCTCCTGTTCCATCAATGTTTTCAAAAGGCTTTTTTTCCTCAGTGTCGTTAAAGCTTGGGATCATGTGGTAAAGGGTTAATTTGCAAAGTAGGTTCTTGTGTACAACATAACATGTTTGTTTGGTTTGTTTAGAGCTGTAAGGATTTTGAGTTAACCCATAGGCTAGGCACGACTCACTGACTTTTTGCGGACATTGTAGATCAAGATCAGGCGGCACAGAACGTGCGGTCTGATCTTGGATCTACACTGTACGATAAGGAGACATCTTTTTCCCAAAAAGTAAGTTTGAAGTAGCATTATTCGGGTCTGTACTATTGCCTTGAAAGTTTAGTTTTACTTACTTAAAAGGATAAGAGTTAAGACCCAATGAAGAAATGATTTAGTGATAGCAAGCAGGTGTTTCACCACATAATTATCCTGACAAGAAAGGGGGGGGGGTTTGGGCACAAAATTATTATGAATGAACAACTAGAAAAAAGACCTGGGCTTTTGGGTTTATCAAGCAGATAAAAATCAAAACACGAAATTACAAAGTGTTCTCCTAAATAACCTCGAAACCCCTGTATTTAGTATTTGTGGATCAATGAGCAGTTATAGGTAGACTGTGGTGCAAATGGGCTTGATAAAATCAGCAATAAGTTCACTTTCTCTGTCAGGGTTAACCAGGTTTTCAACTGTTAACTCTTTACTGCACAATCCCAACTTTTAACAAGTTAAGAAAGACAACTTTGTAAAACATTGTGGATAAAGGAGAAAATGCTTGTAACCAGAATTTTCTCCTTTTTCTGCAAAGTTTCTAAGCTATCTAGGACAACTTTCACTATTTAAGCCTATACCACACAAACCCAATTTTTAGAGAACCTGAGACAGGGACGCATTTGAAAACATAATGGGTAAAGGAGAAAATGCAGGTAACCAGCATTTTCTCCTTTTCCCACAATGTGTTTCACCATTTTAAAGAAAGGACTCTACTTTTGGAACATATATAAATTGTCGTCTGCAAATGCTTTCAATTTTGTGGAGTATAAAATTTTATCATTTGGCAAAAAGTTAAGTCAAGTTTAATTTGTTGTCTGCAGATAGATGCTTTGAGTGAGGACAACCCTAAAATTTTGTAAAGGGTGTGATAAAGGGTTAACTCTTAAAGCGCCTTTCACAATTCACCTTTGCGACCAGGGTAGATCAAGATCAGACTACACAAAACATGTCAGTTGATCATTGACCTACCCTGTCAGCTTTGCTGAGACACTGTAGACAAAAGCAAACTTGAAGTTTTAGTTATTTGGGTCTTATTATGTCTCCCCCCATCAGGGTCGGGAGACATATTGTTTTTCCCTGTGCGTCCGTCTGTCTGTCTGTCCATCACAAATCATGTCCTCTCTATAACTCAAAAACCTTTTAAGATATTTTGATAAAACTTCACACATTTGTAAAGCACCGTGAGACAAAGTGTCATGCACAAGAACCATAACTCTGGCTTGTATATTTTTCGAGTTATTTCCCTTTGATTATTTTCCTTACTCATTTTACGTACAATTTCGTGTCCGCTTCATAACTCGAAAACCATTAGAGAAAATTTACCATTATTTCAGTTAGAAATTGCCTTGGTGACATATCAATCCTTCTGACACCAAAAAGGGGGGAGACATCTGTTTTCTTGTAGAAAAACAAGTTCTAGTTTCTAACTTGAAAATGGTGTTTTGGTTTGTTTTAGGCTCTATGGGTTTACTGAGCCAGAGGACTAAATTGTAGACTAATGAAAGCATTTCTAGACGACAAATCAAATGTGACTCAAAAGTTAGAACTTTTCTTGGAAGGGCAGATAACATTGTAGGAAATTAAGAAAATAGGCTGGTTACCACAATATTTTCAAAAGCATTCTTTCTCAAGGTTATCCAAATTCGAGATTGTAGGGTAAAGGGCTAAATCCTGTGTGTTATACTTTGTTTTGGTGGCAATAAAAAGACTATGATCCCTTTCTTTTCTGTTTTATCTTACTTTTATATGCTCATTAGAGGTCAGTTATATTTTTAGTACATTTTGAATAAGGAAAGGACTTTTGATTCCTTTGTTGACAGACCATGCTGGCTGATCTTGATCTATGATTGTATATTGTTCAGCCTTAAAAAAAAAAAATGGTTCAGTTTTTGTTCACTGTATACTAGAGAATATTGACCAGGGTCTACCAACCATTCTGTAGAACATTCTTAGTCATATTCTCTGAGGTTTTCTTACTTAACCCTTTACCACACGAAAAAATTTTGGACTGGACCAAACTGAAAGCATTTGAAGTCAACAATTAAAATGTAGCTCAAATGATGATTTCTGTCTTTGATAGGGTAGAAAACATTGTGGGAAAAGGAGAAAATGCTGGTAACCAGCATTTTCTCCTTTTCCCACAATGTTTTCAAAAGCCTTCCTTCCCAGAGTCGTGAAAACCAGGGATTGTTTGGTAAAGGGTTAACATAACTTCTGATTGGCTAAATCAAATGGTTTAGCCAATCAGAACTTATGTTACTTTCAGATGTAAATAATTCTGGAGAATAAGACAAGGAACATTCCTAAGACTGGTTGGTGAATACTGGCCCTGGACCTGAGGAACAAGGGGACAATTTTGCAAACTTAAGGAAAGGTCAAGATCTCTACTTAAACCAATGCTGTAGTTACTCACTGCAGAACCCCAGCTAACCAATACTAGATTGGTTAGTCCCAGGAAAACATTAATGGGTGAGCTGACTATGTTATATCATCAAAATACTGTTGAAAGTGATGGAAAACACTGTCATCAATATTATTATACCCCTCACCTATGAAGTAGGTGACTTTTTCTATTCATGCACTAACTTGATAAGAAAGCCATTTGTTTGACCTAGCACCCTGAAACTTTATACAAGTCGTGCTCATGGCCCAAGCAGGTGCCCTATTGTTTTTGGGTCACATAAGTCAAGGTCACAGAATGATCTTTGTTTTGAAAATCATTTCCTTTATCTGATTGTGTTGCTTCAGTGGCAAGGTGCTGGTGGGAGGTATTTGTCGGCTTTGGGACAGTTCTAGTTCTAACATACCTTACAGAAATCTTTCCTAAGATTGGAAAAAAATCAGGCCTATGGGATTCACCCATGACTCCCAAAACTGAAAATAATCTTTTCATAATGACTCTCTATCAATTAAAATCTTCAGTTTTAGGTATCCTGAGGGAGAAAGCTTTTGGAAACATTATTGGAAAAGGAGAAAAAACTGGTAACCAGGGTTTTCTCCTTTTTCCACAAAAATTATACCATTTTAACCCTTTACCTTACAATCCCGACTTTTAATGACCTTATGAAATAGGCCTTTGGAAAATATTGTGGGAAAAGGAGAAAATGCTGGTAACCAGCATTTTCTCCTTTCTCCACAATGTTTTGTACCCTATCATTGACAGAAGACACCAATGTAGCAACATTTACTTTCTTGTCTGGAAAAGCTTTCAATTTGTCCAATCTAAAATTTTGCTGTTTGGAAAAGAGTTAATGACAGAAATCATCTTTTGAGCAATTTTGAATTTGTCCTCTACAAATATTACTATTTTGGAGAAGTTTAAAATTTTGTTGTTTGATAAAGAGGTTAAAGAGGCTCTTAAAAAGACAAACAAGTTGGACAGTTGCCTTTGAAAACATTGTGGGAAAAGGACAAAACGTTGGAAACCAGCATTTTTATCGTTTCCCACAATGTTTTCTACTTATTCAAAGACACCTCTTTTGATGCACATTTGTCATCTGAAAATCCTTTTAAGGTCTACACCCCCTAACTCTCATATTAAAAGCCAGAAGCTACTGAGATTGGCTGAATAGCCCTAACCAAAACGCCGATGTAACTCAATATTTACCAATGAGTTGGAGGGTCTATGGCGCCCCTAAATCTCATATTAGAAGACGGTTCAAGCTGCCGAGATTGGCTGAATAGCCTTCACAAAAACGTCGATGTTAAACGATATTTACCGATGAGTTAGGGGTCGTAATTCTTAAATTGGACTTGAATAAAAAATGTTCATATGGTTAAGAGTAACATAAAGTTATGCTTATATACTCGCTTAGTAATGCAAAGGTTAATCCTTATTTCGCTAAATAAGTTACCGGTAAATAAAACTTTCAAGCTGGTAGTAAAAAACCCCAAATAATGTTATTTCAAACTTATTTTTTGGAGAAAAATATCTCCATATTGGACAATGTAGATCCAAGATCAGACTGCACATTCTGTGCAGTCTGATCTTGATCTGCACTGTCCGATAAAGGTCAGTGAGTGGTGCTTAGCAGCTAATGGGTAATAACATTCCCAGAACAGATGTATTACAGGTTAACAAACACAAAGCCAACAGACCCATGCATAGTACACATTTAATCTTGACTTGATGTCAATTACTGTGTAAATTGGTAATTAACCTGTCTTCTTTTAAGTTTAATTTAACTTAAGTAACAAAATTGAGACATCTTATGAAACCCGTATCTGCCACATATTAGATTGATTGATTGTAAAGTGTTAAACACAGTTTTCAACATTATTTTAGTTACATTTCGGCGGTCAGTGCACCTATCCATTCTTTCCTGGAGGTTATTTTACCAGTACTCTGCACAATATTCTTTCCAAGCCACTGGCTGCTTTAACACATAACCATAGTTGAAACTGTGATCAGCAGTGAGAGAGGAATGAATCCTTATGCAATGATTATCATCAATCCTCAGAAAGAAATTGGCTGAGCTGGGGATTGAACCAGCGACCCCCTAATCTCAGGTCCTGTACACTACCGACTGAGCTACCAGGACTCAGCCCTTCCTTTTTGGAAAAACACTGTTTGCTTTATCTTCTCAGTGTGCTTTTCAAAAACCATCTTCTGCATGGGTGTAAAAAGATACACTTTTTTCCAAAAATGTTCATGGGCAAGTGTTTTCAATGGCACACATTGTGTTCAGAGTCCATTAGAATCCCAGGGAAGCAGTAGTGGGAAGTAAAGTGGATGATCCTACCCACATGGCAGGTAATCCGCGCCTGATTGCTTCTTCATTCCAGGCGCCCATTCTTTTCTCTATAGGAGGCAAACTTTTTAACCCTTTACCACACGGTCCTGAGTTTTAATGATCCTGAGAAAGAAGCCCTTTGAAAACGTTATGGGAAAAGAAGAAAATGCTGGTAACCAGCATTTTCTTCTTTTCCCACTATGTTTTCTACACTATCTAAGACAATTTCCATCATTTGAGCCACATTTAAATTGTCATTTGCAAATTCGTTCAGTTTGGACTTGTTCAGATTGTTTTGCTTGGTAAAGATTTAACCCTTAGAGCACCCAATAAACCCAACATATGTTCCATCTAAAAATAAGACCCAACTGACAGCAATATTTGATGGTTACTTTTGTTGATAATGCATAATCTAAGTGGACAGTGTAGGTCTAAGATCAGACTGAACATTTTGTGCAGTCTGATCTTGACATACACTGGCTGCAAAGGCAACTATAGTTGTGAAAGGTGCTTTAAGGGTTAAAACTGGTGGCAGAGACTTAAGGGAAAAAGTATTGTATTTTGCTTGAATTTTGGGACACCCAAAGTATTGGGACACTATCAAAAATCGCGAAATTAATTATTTTTCATGTCCGAAAGATTTGGGCCATACTAAAAATTGCAAAGCAAGATCAGTATTTTTTTGTTCCAAAGAATTGGGACAGTGAATATCTATTGAAAAAAAATCTTTCAATCTGTTTGATACCCTTTGTTTACAAACATTTATTTCGCGCAGTTTCATTTCTACACACGTAAGCATGCTTCCCAACCCTCCCGATTTCAATGGGAGTTTCCCGATTCAAGCTATTTTAAACCCCTATTTAAAAAAAAATCCGATATAAGTGTAAAAAGGGTGTGATAAACTTGTATCCAAGATACATAACGTTTACATGTACATCCGAAGTTGACAGAGTTGACACGCATGTATTTCATGGTTAATCGGGTTCGTTGTTTATAAATAGAAATCAAGGTACAGTATTCTAGATCGACGAACCAATCCAATTTGAGAACGGGCCGAGCAGGTACTTGTCAGAGTGGAATTTACGTCGTTCACCTCACATAAGCAGGTAAAATATGTTGTGAATTTATCTACAAACGCAAAATAACAATCCTCATCGCAATCCCAGAACGCAGACAATAATTAGTGACAAGTTAATCATCAAGGAAAACAATGAGAAAAAGCGAAGTTTTAAACTCTTAGTGCACAAATTTACTGCTGGAATTCCAATCTGTCTAAAAATAGACCAACCTGCAAATGATTGTAGGTTTAATGAAATTAATGACATAGCAATATTTTGATGTCGGCAATATTCGACTGGTTAGCGGTCAGTGTCTTACAGTATGACGGCTTTTCTTGTCTGACCATAAGTTTTGGGATAGCTGACAAATAATTATTTTTTGTAGACCTAAGTATTGGGACACGAAAAAAAAAAATTTTTTTTTACTGTCCCAAAATTTAAGCAAAATATGGTAGGTCTTTTTTCTCAAAAAAAAAATATTCTCCCTCATGAAGTAGTCTCTCCACAGACCAGCTTATGTTTTTTCCTTGAAAAAAAGTGTGAATGAGGAAATTACTGAAAGTAATTAGAGTCCAAAGTTTGCTGTTTGGTAAAGAGTTAAGTCATTACAGCAGGGTTCATTTTACTATAACTTAATTGTAAAATCCTTGTGAGGCTCATTATATTTTTTAAAGCTTTGTCTTTAAACAAGAACCATTTTGTTTCATCATCAAAAACAAAATGGTTCTTTAGTGAAATGAATATTCTTACTAATTTGATAATTATTTGTAAGATATGCATCAAATTTCTATGCAAAACAAAAGTGTCTGTTTGGTCAGGAGACATTTATTTGAATGAGGCATGTGTTTTAAAAATTTTATGAGCTGCTTATCAGTAGGCCTCAAAATAAAAGACCATCTGTACTAGTGAAAAGCAGGTGGAAGTTTTTAAATTGAGCATAATGGAGCCATGTAATAAGGACTTACAAGCTTTGGTTTTAGCCCCCATAAAGGAGTTTTTTTAGTTCTACTGGAGAGCTTATGTCATGGCGTTGTTTCTGTCCTCCAACCATCTGTCTGTCTGTCCATCCATTAGTCTTTTTCTCGTTTACGCGATAAAGTCTGCATTTGTTGTCAGATTTTCATGAAAATTGCACAGTTTGTCTATCTCATCAATAACTTCAACTTGATTGATTTTTAAACAATTCTGACAATTGGTTGGGGAAAAGTAGGCTTTTGAAGTTTAAAATGTCCATTTCTTGTTTACGTGATTCAGTCTGCACTTGTGGTTGGATTTTCGTGAAACTTGCACAGTGTGTTTATCATATCAATAGCTTCAACCTAATAGATTTTAAACAAATTCTGACTATCAGTGTGGGAAAAGTAGCCATTTGAAGTTTGAAATTTCCATTTCTTGTTTACGTGATTAAGTCTGCATTTGTGATAGGATTTTTGTGAAACTTGCATACACTTGCTTTGTATCAACAGCTTGAGCCCTATTGATTTTGAAATAAATCGGACAATTAGCATGGGAAAAGTAGCCATTTAAAGTTTAAAATTTCCAAAAAACTTGCAAAGATTATATGGTTTGTCAAAGGATTGAACACTATTAAACGTGAAGAAAATCTAGTAATCAGTGTAGGAAAAGTAGCCATTTGATGACTTAGTATTGTTTACTCAGCAAAGTACACATTATTAATTACATTTTTTTTTTTAAATTTGCTAGGATTGTTTAATACAATGCATACTGAAACCCTATCAAATTTTGCTGGATTCAAAACAATTAGTTTTGAGAAATTGTATTTCAATTTGTTTTTTTTTGTTCAATTCACCATGCCTACTTATGCTGCCTTAGTGGGTTCAAACCCAGTTGCTAGAAACCCCCCCCCTTTTTTTTTTTGTTTGTTTGTGTTTGTCTTTTTCCTTTTTGCATCATGAATTCCTAATAAATGCTAGCAAAAAGCAAACTCTCTGCCAGTAGAGCCATTTCAGGCCCCCAAGGGCCACTAGTTTTTTTGGGTGTGGTGCTTGTCAAACTTATCAGTGCTAGATCTATTTCTATGATAAAGTTTATCAAATTTCAAATTTTTAAACTTTTTTTTTTTTTAAGTCAAAGTCAAGTTGTATGTCACTTTAATCCTTCACTATCTCTTTACCACATGATCCCGACTTTTAATGATCCTGAGAGAGAAAGATTTTGAAAACATTATGGGAAAAGAAGAAAATGCTGGTAACCAGCATTTTCTCCTTTTCCCATAATGTTTTCTACCCTTCCCAAAACTAATTTCAATTTTTGATTCACATTTGATTCGTCATCTGCAAATGCTTTCAAATTGGGCCAGTCAAAAATTTTGTCATTTGGTAAAGAGCTATAAAAACTTCAGGAAGAAGACCTTTGAAAATACTATGGGAAACCAAGGAAACTCCTGTTTCCAGTGTGGTCTCACTTTCTTACAAAATGTTCTCAGTGTTTTTAAAGATAACCCCTTCCTTTGATTTGCCACCTGCAAAAACTTCCAATATGGACAAGTCTGTTTGTTGTCTGCCAAAAAGCTTGAAAGAAAGAAATGTAAAGTAAGAAAATATATAACTAGCCATTCGTTTCTTAAAGTTTTGGTAACTCTAAATCATACAGGCTCATTCAAGAATGTTACCAAAATAAGTAATTATAGATCTCACAAAAGAGAAAAGTGTCATAGAAAGGAAACTTTCACATTCTGACTATTATCTGTAGAATTATCAGTGAGGCTTTGTTTCTAAATTTTATTTTTAATACCACATTTCTTAGTCATACAGGGTTAGAATTTAAATTATTTGTAATGATGCATGTATCCTTAACACTATAGGAAGAATTACCGGAGCTTGTGTAGACAGTGTAGATCAAGATCAGACCACAAAAAATTTGCAGCTTGATTTTGTCCAGTGGTTTGTGTTGAATAACTGACCCAAACAGCCCTTCCATAGCAGTATTTGGTTCTTTGTTAGTGACAGTTCTAGTTATAAGTATCATTTAGTGATATAAGGGTTAGTGGTCCCAAAGCACTTGCTTTTTGCAGAAAAAACATGGTAGCAACATTGTGGCTTTTGTCATGGTAACAAAACCTGCTTCCTTAGAATTGTGGCAATGAGAAAGCTGAATAATTAATACAGATACAATAACTTTGCCATGAATCACCAGAATTTGTAGAGAAAAATCTTCAACTTGCCATGAAAAGCTTAAGGTTTTTAAATGCTTTTAAATTGACTCACTTCAGGATTTCTGCTATCTTTATACTCTGTGAAGCGTTTTGGAAATATTGGTCCTGAGCTCACTGATGAAATTTACATTGCTGAGTACAATTAAAGCAGATTTTGAAATAAAACTTAAAATCTACTTTCTGTTCTCTAAATATTCCTTAAGTGCTATCAGACTCCCAGGAGACTGCCCAGAGGGGAATGTGTTGAGCCAGCCATGACCAAAGTTGTAAAATAACTTTTGCCACTGAATCAAAGGTCGTTTTTATGAAAATTGGTAAAGCAGAGCTGGGTTACAGCACCGACAACAATTGATGGCACACAGACGGATGCTTCACAGCAACTCTTTGGAATTTTGTCTGACAGTAGATCAGGCTCTTCATTAGTGGATATCAAATTGCCCTGAGGGGCTGCAGGGTTGGGGTGAACTGCAGTCCTGTTTTGAGCCAGAATATCTCCAATATATCAAATATTGCACAACAGACTAAGCATTTGGTTCAATCTGATCTTGATATACACTGTCCAGAGAAGCAGAGAGATGGTCACAGAATTCTGAAGCTTACACAATTAATCTTGTACATTTATGAATGAGACCAACTAGCTGCTTTGGCAGGGGTATGTTTGGGATAGAAATACATGTAGTTCCAAAGAAGCTGCAAGTATAGACTGCTAGATATTAAATCTAAAAATAAAACAAAACTTTATCTTTAACACAGTCATAATCTTCACAGTTGAATGGACCTCAGTGGAAACTTTGGGTCCAGCCTGTTTTGAACTGAACAGACAGGAATACAATACTCAAACAAATGACATCAGATGTTTTGTCTTCTGACATCACAAAACCTTACCTCAAAGATGTGTAAGACAAGAACATTCTTAATGACTACTCAAGGGTATGGGATTTTTTTCCCAAGGGATTGCAAATAATGTACTTCATCTTTGGACATGCATGAATATGAATCATCCAGGAGCTTGTCAGGCTTCAGTGAGTTGAACTATTGTTTCAGTGGTGGTGCTGATTTAAAAACCATCATACAGTTCATCTCTGTCATCACTATCTCATAATTCTGACAAAAACATGTAAATACTATTAAAGAGGGGTGTCTATCACCACCTGAATTCAGAAACATTCAGATGTGATGGTTGTTGCTATAACACTGCCGTTTCACACAGCAGGTACAAAATCAACATCATACACAGAAACCCATTATATATACTTTACTCCTGCAAATGAATTTCATCTGCAGTTAGTTCTTCAGAAGCTAACGGTACTCCTGACCCAATCACAAGTTTTAGCTACTCTGAAAACGTTTGAAAACATTGTGGGAAAAGGAGAAAATGCTGGCGACAAGAATTTTCTCCCTTTACCGTATTGTTTTTTACTTTTTCAGATTAACAGTGCTTGAGCCTAATTAATACATCATCTGGAAATGCTTTGGATTTTTATGATAAGTCCAAAATTTTTATATTTGATCAAGAATTTTTTTAAATAGCAGCTTCGCAGAGATGATAGACTGCACAGAATATGCAATCTGATAAAAGATAAAGTATCTTCTAAGATATTTTGACATGTACATGTGATGGGACACACAATAGTGGAGAACAAAAAACATAAACAAATAAATTTTGTATCTTAAGGACATTGTGGAGAATGAATAATAGAACATTTTTCTTTATGAAAGATAGATTCATTCAATTTATCATTTCTCTTAATTTATCTGTCAGTTGAATTACAGGGTCTAGGAGATATTCATCTATATTGATAATTATCCTTGTTTGAGATTAATCCTTTACCGCACAATGCCGACTTTTAACGACCCTGGGCGAGAAGTATTTTGAAAACATTGCAGGAAATGGAGAAAATGCTGGTAACCAGCATTTTCTCCTTTTCCCACAATGTTTTCTACCCTATCAAAAAAACATTGCAGCATTTGAGCCACATTGAAATTACCGTCTGCAAATGCTTTCAATTTGGACAAGGCTAAAATTTTGTTGTCTGGTAAAGGGACAATTTTTCAATGTTAGATTAAAACCACCAGAAATGTTCAACCTATAAATATTAAACGAAAAATAGCAATTTCATGGTTGCTTTTGTTTCCAGTGTTTCAGCAGCCTGATCTTTATCTACATTGGCCGCAAAGGCAACTATAGTCGTGAAAGGTGCTTTAAGGGCTTAAATCTTTAGACGGAAGGATAAAAGAACAAGGCATCGGGAACTATTAAAAAAAAACATGACGTTTTGGCCAGATGTTCTCTTGCTGTGTCACAAAATGGAGATTCAAGACCACACTGCACATTCTGAGTGTATATTGTTTTCTAAAGTATTTGAGCTATGCTCTGTGAAAAGGGGGCTTAATGCAGGTGCAAAAAAGTATTGACCCCAAGTAATGATATTTTCAAATCTTTGAAAATGTTTGCAATTATTGTGGGAATTGGAGAAAATGTTGATTACCAGCATTTTCTCCTTTTCGCACAATCCTTTCCAAAGCCTTCTCTGTTTCCGGTTGCTAAAGCTTAGGATTGTTTAGTAAAGGGTTAACAGCCCAATAAAGGACATGATTCTAGACTTGTTTGTATCACAAGCATTTAATTTTGTAGACCATTTGTGAATTGTGACCTAAATGTATTTGTCTTTGAAAGGATACAAAATAGTGTGGGAAAAGGAAAAAAATAGTCACTAGCATTTTTTTTCTTCTCCTTACAATGTTTTCAAAAGCCGCCTTGTTTAGACTCGTGACAACTCGGATTGTGTGGTAAAGTGTTACGCTTTCCTGGATATACATGATGTTCACGCGTATTCGATAATCAGTCTTGTTTGCGATTAACAATGATTACAGTATTGGCAAAACCCGTACAAGATTGGATAAAAAGGTGGTTCAGAGAGAAAAGTGTAATGTAGCAGAAGGAAAATTGAATGAAAGAATTAAGCAGTGCCAGTTCTGATAATTGTTTCATCCATAACAGAACTATTGGAATCAAGAATCATGTATTTTGTGTTCTAGTTACATTAATTTGACCTTGAACAAGCTGTATTAGTAGAAAATACACTGAGAGAATTTGTCCTGGAAGAAGATGTATTAGTAGAATATATAGTGAGAATGGCTATCAACTTTCATTTAGCCTGCTATGCACAAGCGATTTTCTCCTGAAACAAACATGTAATGGGGTTTTGACACTTTTGTAAAACTAAGAAATACCACATTTGTGATTGAGTCATGCTTTGGCAAAAGGGAGTTTAATGCATCTCCATAATGCATTATGCCAAAAAAAGTCATCTCATAGTTATGAATCTATAACATCCATTTTGTCTTCCAATTCACTTATCCATGATTTAGACTGGTCCTTTGACATGTAGAAAATTGATTAATAATAAAAAGTTTCGACCCTTGTCAACCTGGGCAGTCAAGTAATGCAGTTGCATTAAACTCTCATCACACAATACCAAGTTGTAATGACCTTGAGGAAGAAGACTTGAAAACATTTTGGGAAAAGGAACAAATTCTGGTTACCCACCCTTTTCAAATCAAATTTCAGTTTTTGAGTTACATTTAGATAGCAGAATGCTTTCAATTTGGACAAGTCTTAAATTTTGAGGTGAAGAATTAAGGAGTATGAAACTAGAGCCAAAAGAAATGCGAGATAGCAAGAACCTGAAAATACATTTAAAAATTGAATTTTTTTAGAATTTATAATGTTTCTTTTTACCTTTAGTCTAAATGTGCAAATCTCTTTGGGATACCACAATACAAGTTCCATAACAGAACATGGTTAAAGCATATCATATCTAAAAAGATTCAAGTAGACATGATCTTTGGGAGTACACTGTAGACAGTTTAATTGCAACACCTTTTACTGCGAAGAATCACTAAAGAATCACCGATATTGATGTCAAAGTTACAGAAAGTTCTTGGGACATTCATTCCAGTAAGTAAATTGGGTTCCTATCATGATGTCTCCCAGGAGAGAGGATATTGCTGCAACTGGACACTGGTTTTGGAGATAATAGCCCTTCATTGATAAGTGTCTGCGAGAGTAATCAATGAAGACCAAAACTAAATGGATATAACTTGTACCAGAATAGTGCCTTGAATGATACAGCTGTCAACGTTTGCATGCATCTAAAGACTCAGAGAACCTTTTTTCTCTCCAAGAAATTCTCAGCAATCACCATAACAGGAGATTATTGCAATATTTGTTCGGTTTAGGTATTGGAGAGGACTTCAGGGAGTTCAGTTATCAAAAGTTTTGCCAAAAGAAAAAGTTTAAGCATATTGTTTTGTTAAAACATAAGCAATATAGGTTCACGTTATTGACGTCTATTTCTAGGCATACCATTTACTAGTACCAGAGTCAAAATTTATACCTGTCCAAATAAGTCCTTTTCCAGATGACAACATTAATCTTTATCCTACTAAATAAAAGAACTGAAACTTTCAAGCCAATAGTAAAAACCCAAATTTTCCTATTTCAAATGTAATTTTGGAGGAAAGATATCTGCACGTTCTGTGTAGTCTGATCTGCGCTTTCAGCAAGAGGTCAGTGAGTTGCGCTCAGCAGCCTAATTTGTCCATATTGAAAGCATTTGCAGATAACACTTTAATGTGGTTCAAAGATGGGATTTGTCTTTCAGAAGGTAGAAAACATAATGGGGAAAAAGGAGAAAATGCTGGTTATCAGCATTTTCTCCTTTTCCCATAATGTTTTCAAAAGCCTTTTATCAGAAGGTCTTTAGAACTCAGTATTGTGTGGTAAAGTGTCAAAAGCATTTGCAGATACATGTTTTTAATCGGTCGGCGTAAGCCGGACGATTAGAGAGACCACAAATTTCGGAAACCCGTCCGCTGAGGGCAAACTGATGTAACTGCAACTCGTAACAGCGTTCATTTACAGCATTACAACGCTTAACAAGCCTGTCGTGACCTTATTACAAATACTACTTTCGGTTGAGCGCAAGAATGAATAAACAGTCCTAGTAAACAGGCGTCAAGTAATCCCGTTCTCAACTTTTCAATTATGCAATAAACGGTGATTACAACTTGTTTAGCATTGAATTTTGTCATATTACCAATGTAATCAAAATGTCTAGCGAGCAGAAATGGAAAAACTCGTAGCAGTTTACTTTCAAAACAGTTATCAGAAATGGGGTCAGAGGTAATGAGTAATTGTATGAATGAAACGAAAGCGAATCAATTGTATCGCGTGATGTAAACACATTCTGTAGCCGTCGACTGTCTATATTATTCGGCAAACTTCGAGTGGGTCGTTGGTCACTATATACGTATTTACGGGATCGGTCGAGTTGTGACGAGTGTTGTCCGTATATGTTGCAGGTGTTGAAAAGTTCACGGGTCATCTAGCGTTGGGGCAAAGATAAAATCGCTACAGAAAGGAGTTTGTAAGGAATATTGCTGTAAAGAATTTAGAAATTTAGATTGTACTGCTTTAGAGCAAAGTGATGTAAATGCAACTCGTAACAGGCGTAGGTTTAAAATAGTGATTGGCCGTGGGTTGTTTAACGCTAGTGAGGCAAAAAAGTGTGAAGCTGTGAGGGAAAGGGATGTAAACTTGTGTAAGGGTTATGACCTCTAACTTCTAAGTAGCGGAGAGGTCATTACGTAAGCATTTTCAGAATGGACTGGTGATCCCACGCCTACAACTTTACAAGCCAGACTGTCCATTCACAGTACTGACCAGCAGTATCTGATTACGCATTAGATGTGTTAAATTTTCATAACCCCTTACAGACACGGCACTACCATTTTGTACGGTCACTGACATGTTTCTTCTTGATGAGCTTAGATTTGAATCAGTCTGTCAGTCTGCTGACCCTTGACAAAACAATCCTGTGGGGCATTGAAAATATAATGGGAAAGAGAGAGAAATGTTTGTAACCACCATCATCTCTTTTTCCAACAGCATTTTCTTCACCATATGAACGATTTTCAAAATAAAATTTTGTCATTTGGTTGAGTTAAATAGAGCATTTTCTCCGGAGGGGGGGGGTGAAACTGCAACATAAATACTCTCACTTAAGATATAATTCTCCATGTCTGAATCAACGGACCAGGGAAAAGTTTAGGAGCATGTATTTTTTCCAAAGTATTTTTCTTTAGAGGGCTAAGCATAACATGTTGCCTTTGCAGAGAGTGCAGATTCAGACCAGACTGTATAGAACATGCAGTCAGATCTTGGATCTGTCGTAACATTTTTTATATGAGATATTCTAGTCAAGACAGCAATGGCCCTTCAATAAATAGGTTGCTTTATATTAGTTGATTCTCATCCTTTCCACAAGGTCCAGTTTTTCAGATAAAGAGCACAAGGTTTACTGTAGCTATGCCTCTCGCTTATTAGAATGAATCAGATACATAACCTGTATTGGTCAAGGTTAAGAAAAGTTGCTTTTGCAGACAATAAAATATCGAGATTAGACTGTCTTTTGAGTGCAGTGCAGATCAATATTACACACGTATATATCTTAGATCATAATTGAAGGATATAGATCTGTAAATGAAACTGTAATATTTGTACAGTGGTTTCTGACTGAAAACGGCCAGTAGATTAGCTCAGAGTTTTAACTCTTTACCACACAATCCCAGTTTTAACAACCTTGAGGGAAAAGGCTGTTGAAAACATTGCAGAAAAGGGGGAAATGCTGATCCATCATTTTCTCCTTTTACCACGATGTTATCTACCTTTTCAACGATTCAACTCATCATTTGGGCTACAGTCAAATTCGATTCGTAATGTCCAAATGCTTTCGATTTTGACAAGTCTAAAATTTCGTTGGTTGGTGAAGAGATGACGGTTACGTAGATATTAGCTACATTCTTTAGAAGTACGGTTGGAAAATTTGGCAAGCAGACGTTGTGGCCAGGGTGATTCGGCCCAGGAAGATTTAGCCAGCCAAAAATATTAGAGAGGACAATTTATCTCGATAGATACGATGGCTTGTTAAAAATGGAGAAATAGATAGCCCACTAGCGGCCAAAAATAACAATTCGGGAGTCAAAATGCAAACACATTTTATACGATTTATTCAAATTATTTAAAAGTAAAAAACTAAGGATATTATTAAGAGTCTGGCAATGTGCTACAGTACACTCTCTCTGTGTTCCAATAGTTGGTAGAAAAGTGAGTCTTTTAACCATATTAAAGTTACCAAAGTTGCTAAAGTTAGAATAATAAAGAATATCAAATTTTGTGTTTGTGTGTGTGTGTGTTTTTTTTTTCTTTTTAGTAAAAGGCTGGTAGGTACTGTTAATCTTGTAAGAGTGATGTCTAAAGCTTGATAATAAGAATTGCTAATTAGAATTCCGTATCTTTTACGTTCTATTGCTGACGGCTGGCAAATCTCTACTTAGACCATTCCGTTAAACTACTAATTTGTAAAAGACAGGTTGAAAAAAAAAGGTTCCTAGGTGGTTTAGTTGTATGGTGTAGGATTCGACACTTGTGTTTTTCGTGGGAGTGTCATCAGGTAGGATACCTCAGAGCCCTTGCCTAGTACTAGTGAAATCCTTGACAAATATGAATAAGAAGGCTGTCGCCGCGATATGACTGAAATAATGTCTAAAGCGACCAAAAACACAAAACAACCAATTACTCAACCAGTTTATTACTAAATTAGATGATTTCCACATAGTCCTTTGCAAGAATAAGAATGGATTTCTTTATCCATTGTCAAGGTTCTAATTCAGTATAAAAGGCAATATAACATGGGGTTCTTACTCCCATACACAGTTCAAACAACTACCATTTGATATGTGATTTTCAAAAACAGTGTGGTTATTCAGTGTCGACCGATTACAGTGCTGACAGCACTTTGATTAATTTAATGTGGTTGTATAAATGGAATTAGTAGAGTAGAAAATACAAATGTACTGGTTACCATCATTTTCTCTAATTTCCTGCAAAGCTTTCAAAAACCCTCATCATCAGGGTTGCTGAAACAGGGGATTGTGTAGTATAGGGTTAAAAAGGTCACAGTGAGAAGGTCTGGTGCAATTTTTTTCACCATTCAACCACACACAATTCATCCACTGGCATAGAAATAGCTGTTTTATATTCAAAGGCGAAATTTCTCTAACAGCTCCATACAATACAATCATGTTACTTCTTTGAACAGTTTCCAAGAAGGTACTTTGTGAATTTCATGTATGAATTGATGATATCCTACTTCAAAATTGACACAAAGATGGACTTTCCTTATTGGACCATTACAAAAGAGACGGCATGCAAAAAGCATGATTATGCTCTTTCATTGTGAAGATACTGTTTATCAGCTTTTAGTCTTCTTTTAGACAGCAAAGAATATAGTGAACACCACCTGATGTATACTGAACCAAAAAAGAAACTTCCGATTTCTATACATATTTTTTTAATGTAATGAAAAGAAATCAACATGTACAATGCGCTACATATGTTTGGGCGAAGGAGTATGTGTCAAATAAAACCAGTTATAACTGAATTGTACGCATTACACAAAAAAGAAAATGTTAATTAGATTTTCTCGTGTATGCACGGACCAGTATAATCTGTGTTCATAAAATCAAACCTTTCAGTCTGATTTTATAGACTTTGTTGTCAATAAGAAAAAGACGTTGAAAAAAAATGAATTTTATTAAGTTTTCTTTCTTTTTGATATGCCTAGAATTCCACCAAATTTACGTGAGTGTGCCATTGGAATGCTTCCTGCTGGTATGGCAACAAATGAGGTTGCTAGGGTTGTTGGCAGTTCTAGCTTTTCTATTCGATACCTTAGGCAATGTTTCCAAGCAACAGGGCGTATGGAAGATTTACCACGTAATGGACGTCTGCGCGTCACGATGCCTGGTCAAGACTGTTATATCATGAACACACACCTACGCAATTATTTTCAAACTGCCACTGCTGCTAACACCCCTGGTACACATAACAACCGAATATCTGCCCAAACTGTACACAATCGTCTGCACGAAGGTGGTCTACATGGACGTTGTCCTTAAGGTTGGCTGTGTATTGACACGTGTAAATCATGTTAATTGGGCACGTACACACCATCACTGGATAAGGCAACAATGGAATAGCGTTCTTTTCTCTGACAAGTCGAGATTTTCCATTCATGGAAGTGATGGCAGGTTTCATGTATACTGTAGGAGAAATGAACGTTACGCCAACTCTTGTGTACCTGAATGAGATCGTTTTTTCGGGCGCAGGTTCCGTCTTGGTCTGGGCAGGCATTGCACACCTCTCATATTGATGGGAATTTGTAATGCCCAACGCTACCGAGATGAGATTCTTGCAAGGCATGTCATCCCACTGTTTCAAAGTAATGCCAATATCACTCTGTTTCAACATGATAATGCCACAAGCCATACAGCTAGAGATACTGTGAATTTCCTCAGGACGAATAATATTGCATCCATTAATGATTGGCCTGCCAAAAGTCCAGATCTGAATCCCATCGAACACTTGTGGAATAATTTGGACCAGCGTGTTGGATGTCGCCCTATTCCACTGTCGAACATCAATGAACTAACACATGCCATAATCCAGGAGTGGAATAACATTCCACAGGCAGAAATCAACACACTTGTTGTATGCGCCAACGATGCAAGGCAGTACTCGATGTTCAAGGTGGCCATACCCGGTATTAATGTGTGATTTTGGTCTACGACTCCTACTACATTTAATCAACCATTTTATCAGTTTTCTGTGAACGTAGAGCAATAAATTTTACTCACAAATTCACATTGAAATACTCTTGGAATACAAGTAAAAATAATTCAACCCTTCTTTCCATATTTACGTATATCTGCACTTAAACACAGAAGTTACTTATTTTGTTCAGTATATAACCTTTGTTGCTGTCAGCAAGAATGAGAAGTCAGTTCTTTATCAACAGATCTCCTTTGATATGACCCCATGGAAGAAGGGTTTTGGAAATGAATGTCATCATTTGTGCAACATTAAGTTTCTTATTCACAAATACTTTCAATATGGATGGGTGTAGAATTTTTGTAGTCTTGCAGAAAGTTAGCTGGTAAAGCAAGTGCAGTACCGAGTAATAGTTTACTGGTAAAGAAAGTACAGAATTGGGCAAATCTCAGTCTTTAGTTCCCCTATATCATAATACATGTATAGTATCAATGAATCAAACAAACATTCTTATTGTTTGAGCAGTCCTGAGATACAGTATTGTTTGCTTCCATCTTGTTTACCTCTGGAACTATATTGATGGCCTCCATTATTGTATCCATAGCTACTGAGAGAAAAGTGTGGATGACATTGATACATGAGTAGGATGATAGATGTGATGACCCTAACCATATATACAGGAATGTTCTCTGACAAAATGGACTGAAACCATTGATTGTCCTGTAGCCTCCCTCATCAATAGATTCTAGGCTTCAATTTGTTTCCTTGTTCGTTACTCCTTGAAATTAGCATCAGACCTTCTTGACAACATTCTTATAAATATGGACAAACCAGAATAAATTGAGGGTTAATAAATCTGAAAACTTCTTCTCAAAAGGAAAAATGCAACAATGAGTCTTTTTTCTTGACTGAATGGGTCTGTAACATTTATGTAGCAGTCTTGTGATTAGAATTGATAACAAACATTAAAGATAAACTGACTAGATCGAAGATGCAGGGAGGGATACAGAGATTGAATTTTTTTTTTTCTCTGCTGCACAGTTTTATCTTGACATGTTTATTATTTAGTGTCAATAACATTACACAGAAGAGCAATGTACCGTTTTCTTGGCGTGTAACAGTCTTAGATTACTAGGATACAAATTCAGTGGAAGACATTTAAGCTTTTTCTCTTGAGAACAGTTATAGCATCAATAAAAAAACCTATTTTGAGGTTTGTTCACTCTTTTGCCATCAAGGGAATGAATTAGATTGATAGGCAGCTAAAAGTACAATTCCACTGTTGATTAAAGAGACTGAATGATTGTATGGTGTTTAATGCCTTTCCGACATTATTTCAGCTATAGATAGGTGCCCAATGCACCTACCCATACTTTCCTGGATTTTTTATTCACCAGTACTGCGCACAATATTCTTCCAAAGCCACTAGCTCCTTTCCCACATAACCATAATCAAAACAATGATCAGCAGTGAGAGAGAGGCAAGAATGCTGTCTGAATGAATGTCATAAATTTTTGGAAAGGAATTGGATGAGCTGGAGATTCAGGCCAGTGAAGCCCTGTTCTGAAGTTCTGTATGCTACAGACTGCACTACTGGGGCTTGGCTTAAGGAGACTGTCTATGGTTTAAGATAAAGAAGCAGACAGAGTAGCCTGTTGATCAAATGGTATATTCAGTGATACCTGATCTTAATCTACACTTATTAACTCTGGTAAAGGGTTATTGCATTAAATTAACCCTTTACCACACAATCCCGAGTTTTAACGATCCTAAGGAAGAAGCCTTTTGAAAACATTGTGGGAAAAGGAGAAAATGCTGGTAACCAGCATTTTCTCCGTTTTCCCACAATGTTTTCTACCCTATCAAAGACAAACTTCCATCATTTGAGCCATATTAAAATTGTCGTCTGCAAATGCTTTCAAATTTGACAAGTCTACATGTGTGTCGTTTGGTAAAGAGTTAAATGATGAATAAAAATAGTTCTCAGAAGCTTTGGTAATGGAGTGAGTAGGTGAAGTTGTGGGATAAATAACTGTCACCCTTTACAAAATAAACCCAATTATTTATCAGGACCTGGAGGAAGAAGTCTTTTCCAAACATTGTTTGAAAAGGACAAAATACTGGTAACCAGTTTTTTCTTCTTTTTCAACAAAATCATGTACCCTTTCAAAGACAAAACCCATCGTTTGAGTCGAATTACATTTTTTGCCTGCAAATACTCTGAATATTGCCAAGTCTTAAGTCTTAAAATAACAAGCAACAACATTTGAAATTGAAAGCATTTGCAGACGACAAAATAAATTGAAAAATCGAAGTTTTTTTGGGGGGGGGGATAGAAAACATTATGGAAAAGGAGAAAATGCTGGTAACCAGCATTTTCTCCTTTTCCCACAATGTTTTCAAAAGGTTTCTTTCTCAAAATTGTTAAAAGTCTGGATTGTGTAGTAAACAGTTAAATTTTGTCCCCTGGTAAAGGGTTGATTGCTTTTTACAACAGAACTTGAAAGAATAAATGAACATCTTGGAAATACACTTGACATAATCACGCAACATTTCTTTTGCATTACTGGAAAAAGTTTGCCCTTGACTGGCAATTTTACCCTTGCAGGGCTGAGCTGGGATGTAATTGCTGATCTTGTGCAATGTAGTTCAAAATCAGTCTGTACAGAATAGGCAGTCTGATCATGGATCTATACTACCTGCTTCTTTTCCAGGTTTATGTACAAAAATGTCTTTGAAATTGTTCAAAATGTCTGTTTCAGTTATTCAGTACCATAAAGGTTAACTCTTTACCAAGCAACAAAATTTGAGACTTTTTCAGGTTGAAAGCAATTATAGATGCGAGTGGAATTATGAAATTTTGCTGTGAAAGAGTAGAAAACATTGTGGAAAAAGGAGTAAATGCTGGTTACTAGCATTTTTTTCATTGGCTTTTTTTTCCTCAGGTCGTTAAAACTCAATTTTTGGTAAGGGGTTAACCCTTAACCCTTTACCAAACAATCCCTGGTTTTTACAACCCAGAGGAAGAAGCCTTCTGAAAACATTGCGGGAAAAGGAGAAAACGCTGGTAACCAGCATTTTCTCCTTTTCCCACAATGTTTTTTACTCTTCTAAAGTCAAGTTTCAATTTTTGAGTAACGTTTATTTTGTCGTCTGCAAATGCTTTCAATTTGGACCAGTCTAAAATTTTGTCGTTTGGTAAAGAGTTAAATGAAAAAGCAAGTGAAATTATGATTTTGATATCTTCCAAGAAAACATTTTGAAGGAAGAGTTGTGATTTGAAGCTTTTCTCAGCTTTCTACAATGTCTTCTGCTGCTAAATATATCGAGACTGTGACCAAAAGGAACAATTAGTTCAAATTCCTCTTGAATTTAAGGATGAAAAAACCCAAATAACTACCATGGTAAAGGGATCTGAAGTGATGAAATTTATCTTAACCCTTTACTGTATAATTCCATAACCTGGAAGTAGAACACACTGTGCAAAAAGGAGAAAATGCTGGTAACCAGCATTTTCTTCTTTTCCCACTATGTTTTCTACCCTATAAGAGACAAAATCTTTCAGTTCAGCAACATCTGATATTTCGTCTGCAAATTTTTTAAATTTTGAATGGTCTAAAATGTTGTTGCATTGTAAAAAGTCAATCTTGTATAGGCTGAAAGGTTAATATAAAAACTGGAGAAGAATGGGAAAATTGGTGAGAAAAAGCACCACAGAAATTTGCTTAACCCTTTATTTCATAGATACTCATTTTGACGTATCAACAACAGACAGCTTTTGAAAACATTGTGGGAAAAGGAGAAATTGCTCGTAAAGAGCAATTTCTCCTTTTCCCACAATGTTTTCCACTCAATCAGATATTTGTATCCTCATTTGTCGATATTTTTGACATCATATCTTTATTTGCTGCTGAAATGGAAGAGCCTCAAATTGGCGTATCAGGTAAAGGGTTAATTCTCTACCCAATGAAAAAATTCTGTACTTTTTCAGAATGAAAGCATTTACAGACAACAGTTTGAATGTGGCTGGAATCATGCAAATCAGTGGTGCAAGAGTAGAAAACATTGTATGACATGGAGAAATTGCTAGTAACAAGCATTTTCTGCTTTTCCAACAATGTTTTTAAAAGCTTTTTTGTCTCGGGTTTAAAAAAAAAAGAAAGAAAGGGTGATTTACCAGAATTACAATGGTGCAGTTCTTTACCTTATCTGTGGAAATCTGAAGTATATATAGATTGCAGATAGCACAACATGATGATGGATTGGAAAATTCTGCTTTGTTGACAATTTACCCCACCCACTTAAAATATTTGTCTGTGGTTTATTAGATAATGGTAAAGCATTATGAGATTTGTAGACTTTTTGAGGGACACAGGTTGCATAAAATCTTTCCACTGCAGTATAGATCAAGATCATACTGTACAGAATTCAACCGTATACCTAGGCCTGTGTTTTAACCACCCCGACGAAGAAGGCTTTTGAAAAAATTGTGTGAATCGGAAAAAATGCTGATAACCACTATTTTCTCACTTTCCCGCCATCTTTTCTACCATTTTGAAGACAATTCTCATTCTTTTAGATGCATTCAAGTTGTCGTCTTCAAACACTTTCAGTCTTGACAAGTCTAAAATTACGTCGTCTAAGAAAAGAGTGTTGACAGTGACGTTAGTGCAGCAGACTGTGTACCTCAATAGAACTATAACATGAATCAGGAATTTAACTTTTTACCAAACGACAAATTTTTGGACTTGTCCAAATTCAAAGCTTTTCCAGACGACAAATTAAATGTGGCCACAATGATGAAACCTGACTCTAAAAGGGTAGAAAACACTGTGGGAAAAGGAGAAAATGTTGGTTACCAGCATTTTCTCCTTCTCCCACAGTGTTTTCAAAAGGCTTCTTTCTCAGGGTCGTTAAAACTTGGGATTGTGTGGTAAAGGGTTAAACCTTTACCATACAAGCCCTTGTTTCAAAGACCTTTAGAAAGAAGAATTTTCAAAACATTATGGGAATGGAAAAAAAAAAACCACATTTTCTGCTTTTCCCACATTTTCTACCCTTCCAAAGACAATTCCACTATTTCTTCTACCTTTAATTTGTCATCTGCAAAGCCTGTGGACAAGTCTAAGATTTTGTCGTGTGGAAAAGATCTAAATGTTCCATTCATGCAAATATACCTTCTGTCAAACGATGTAAGCAGGATGTTGTCAGAAATCTTAATTTTTTAAACAATTTTGACAGTAGGCAAAATTGAATTCTGTAAGATTTAGATATTTGTACCCCTTTCCTGTAGTGAATATTGTGATATGCGATACAAGGTTCTTATGTCACAGAGGAAATTTTTCAATGGCTTTACAATATTTTCTCAACATTTTTGACCCTGTAATTTTCATCGCACTGGTTATTTTCCATTTGTTGTACAGAATTTCTTCATCATACAACAAAATATGAGGACTTGTCTAATATGATAGCATTTGCAGAAAATGTACCAAATTTCTCAACTGATGGGATTTAACTATAAAAAAATGTGAGAAAATGCTAAAGTTACAAGCATTTTGTACTTTCCTTTAAACTTTTTGAAAGACTTCTTCATGGGGAATGCTAAAATGTAGGATTTGGTAAGGGATTAGAACATTTATTATCTATTGAAACAAACTTGCTATGATGACTTTGAAGTTTTCGGAGTTTTAACGACCCTAATGGAGAAGATTTTTGAAAACATTGTAGGAAAAAGAAAAAATGCTGGTAAACAGCATTTTTTCCTTTTCCTACAATGTTTTCTACCCTACCAAGAAAAAAAAATTAAGATTTTGAGTCAAATTTATTTTATCTGCAAATGGTTTCAATTTGTGATACAGGAATACATGCAAAAAGATTGTAGCATAAGGAGAAACTGTGTGTTACAAGACCTGCTAGTTGCAAATTCTCCTTTTTTCCACAATACTTTATAAAGTGTTGCTGCAAGACGCATAAAATTTTCTGTAGGGGGAAATGGATTAATATTGGAATAAACTTCAAAAACTGAAATGAACTTAATTATCTCCTCACATTAAATTTGAAAGTTGACGCTGGAAGAATGTTTTTCAATTGATCATCATTAAGATAAGGGGGATACTGTTTTGATCCAGAGCTAGATAAGGAAATGCATGAAAATTGCTCATTATTACATGCTGCCTGAAAGAGAAAGTTAAATTTCTCTTTATTTCATCCGTTTTGCTTTAGTAATATAATGATCTGTAAACCTTTACCAGGTGTTTATACAACCCTTTGGAGAAAGGCTTTTAAACATGGTTGAAAAAAGGAGAAAATGCTGGTAACCAGCATTTTCTCCTCATTCAACAATGTCATTGAGCCACATTTGAATTATAGTTTAAGACTCAGCTTTCAATATGTATTCTAAAATGCTGTTTCTTGGTAAAGAGTTAACTCTTTACAAAACGACATAAATGTAGACTAGGTCTTGTACAAACTGAAAACATTTGTCGGCAACAATTTAAGTGTTGCTCAAATATTGGAAGTTGTATTTAATAGAGCACAAAACATTGTGGAAAAAGGAAAAAAATACCAGTTACCAGCATTTCACCTTTTGCTATAATGGTTTTAAACAGTCTCTTCCTCAGGGTTGCTAAAACTGGAATTGTGTGGTAAACAATTAAAATATGATGAATTTTAAGAGCAATACTAAGATTCCCTTTACTTTCACTATATCTAATTCATATTCAGACAAATATCTCCATTCCTAGAGCAATAATTGTGCAGTGTGATGAAGCATTTTGAGAAGAGTATTTTCTAACCTTTTTAACACTTAACCAAACAACAAAATTTTTCTCTAAACCAACTTGATCACTTCTAAAGATGACAAACAAAAAATTGGTTCAAATGGTGCTTTGTATCTTTGATAGTGTAGAAAACATTGTTCAAAAAAGAAGAAATGCTGGGTACCAGCATTTTCTCCTTCCCACAATGTTTTCAAAAGCCTTCTTTTTCAGGGTTGTTAAAACTCAGGATTATGTTGTAAAGGGATGAAGACAACATCCATCAATAGCTTTATCTCATCCCTTCATCATCATTAGTTTTTGCATCCTTTTTAGTGTGCATCATTTTGAAACGGATCAAATATTTGTTTCTTGGTTTGATTCATTTGGTAGGTTTAGAATTTGGCCTGTAAAGTAATAATCTGATTTGAAATACAGATAAAATTCTACAAATTTTCATTTATTATTTACATTCAAATGTGTTTTTATCAGAGCTCACTGAGTTTTCAGTACTTTCAGTACTTTGAATTATGCTTGTGATAGTCAAAAATGTGCCATACAGGACAAGGGTTAGCTTTTGGAACAATGCTTGACATAAATTTTTTGGGAAGTGTCCTGTATGAGTTAATGGCCCGAAAGGAACAATTTTTGGAGATCATGAGGGGAGTTATCCAATAAAGGGGACAAAAGGAATAAATTTCCATTGAATGCCTTAAATTGGCCCCAACTGACAAAGAAATTAAACTTGTCTGAGGGAGGACTGGTTCTCTAATTGACAATGAGGATAGGTGTCTGATCTCATCAGGGACTGATGACAGTTCCTCAAGGTGACAGTCAATTACAGGAACCAGTCTTTGGACAAAATCCTTTCCCAAACGACTATTTTTTAGACTCTTTCAAATTCAAAACATGTGCATACAACCAATTCAACATTGGTACAAATGAGCTTAAGCTCTTTGATGAGGTAGAAAACATTGTGGGAATGCTGGTTACCAGCATTTCTTCGTCTTCCCACAGTGTTTTCAAAAGGCTTCTTTCCCAGGGTTTTGAAAACCCAGGGTTGTTTAGCAAAGGGTTAACTCTCATACCAAACAATCTTCTGTTTGGACTTTCTGCCAAACCACAAAATTTTGGACTCAACTAAATTAAAAAAATTTGCAGGAAAGAAATCAGACATTGCTTAAAAGATGATTTCTATCTTTGAAATAGAAGGAAGCATCATGGGAAAAAGGAAAAATTGCTGGTTACCAGAGTTTTATCCTTTTCCCACATGGTTTACAGATGCCTTTTTCATAAGCATAGTTAAGATATTTAAAAATCGGAATGCATATAGGTACACAAGCCAACATGGTACGTAAAACTGCAATACTGGTGAAAGTGGTATCAAACACTAAACATACAAGAGGCTAGATTTAGGCTCCCCAAATTACCTCAGAAGATGAGTAACCCTTTACCACACAATCCCAATGTTCTGCGACTCCTTAGAGAGAAGCCTTTTGAAAACATTTTTGAGAAAAAGAGAAAATGCTGGTAACCAGCATTTTCTCCTTTTCCCACAATGTTTCCTACCTGATCAAAGACAGAAATCATCAAATGCTGGACAATTTTGTTGTTTGGTAAAGAGTTAACTCTTTACCACACAACAAAATTTTAGACTTGTCCAAATTGAAAGCATTTGCAGATGACCAAAAAAAGCATGACTCAAAAATTGAAACTTGACTTTAGAAGAGTAGAAAACATTGTGGGAAAAGGAGAAAATGTTGGTTACCAGCATTTTCTCCTTTTCCCACAATGTTTTCAGAAGGCTTCTTCCTCTGGGTCGTACAAACCAGGGATTGTTTGGTAAAGGGTTAAAGTACAAAAATTAATGTAGTTTAATCCTTTACCTGAGTAAACAAACTTTTAGACTTGTCCAAATTGAAAGCATTTGCAGATGACAAATTAGATGTTACTCAAATGGTTGGGTTTTTCTTCAGTCAGGACTAAAAACAGATGTGGGAAAAGGAGAAAATGCTGGTTTCTCACATTTTCTTCTTTACCCACAGTGTTTTCAGACGGCTGTAAAACTTGGTATTGTGTGGTAAAGGGTTAATCTCCTCTAATGTCACAAAAAATCATAGATGGCTATCTTGTACAGCCACAAAAGGATATCTGTGGGACAGTTGAAGCTTATCAAAAATTTATCTTAATGCCAGAAAAAACATAATGCATTTGGAGACAGTTTGGTGGCTAGCTGCACAAAGAAAATCCAATGGAACAACAGGAAATCTAACCGTATTTGGCCGTCATAGACTTAGGTGGATTAACTTTGTCTTTCACTTTTAATCCTGCCTTTTATTCACAGAAAGAGTGTGGGAAAAAGGTCAATGTGAGTAAGGTCATTAGTTGTACAGGGCTACAGGCTAGCATTAGAAATGCCCAGAATATTAGTTGTGATAAAAAAAGGAAACTTTTGAAGGACAGGAAAAAAAATTTTGATAGCAGTTGTTGTTCCTTTTCCCAATATGTTTTTTTACCACACAATCCCAGGTTTTGATGACTCTCCAGAAAATGGCTTTTGAAAACATTGCGGGAAGAAAGGAAAATGCTGGTAACTAGCATTTTCTGCTTTCCTTACAATGCTTTCGACCCTTCAAAAGGCAAGCTTCAGATTTTTAGTCGCATTTAATTTGTTGTCTGCAAATGCCAGTGTAATGATTTGTTGTGTAGTCAAGAGTTAAAAGGCAGTCTAAAATTATCATGGATGTAAAAAGTAGTATTTTTGTAATAGCTGAATGGTTAAACTGTTAGCTCCTGCAGCATTGCATATATTTGGCATGTCTTGCAACAGTGAAATGTTAAAAGCTGCATACACCACAAAAACTAACCAACCAGTATCTAATAGAAAAGATGGCAAAATTCCACATAAAATTATTTATGATGAAAGTAGTAAATATTTCTTTGTCAGCATCTACAGTTTGCCAGAATTATATTGTTTGATACCAAAGGATTATGGGACTGTAAGGGGGGAAGTTTCTGGGTCATTTTCTTGCAGATATCATCAAGTATTTGATATTCTGCAGTAGTATTTATATAGGACATTAAGTCTGCATTAACAAAACAAGGATAGAATTAATTAGACACTTGAAAGGAACCCCAACAATAGTAAATAGATTGATTTTGTTGATTTTCTACTACCTCATGATAGGAGTAGGCCTATTTTACAACAGGATACAATTTCTTTTCATCTTCTGTTTTTCATACCAGTTTGTTCTTTCCAATGTTTCATAACTTGTAACTGCAAAACCCATTCAAACAGCAGACAAGACCCAAATGGTGTCTTTTCAAGCCATCTTTGAACATTTATTTCATAAAGTATTCTAAAGTGTAAAGTCAAGATCTGTGAATATTATTCATTAGATTCTTCTCAACATGATCTTATAATGTCAGCAAAAGTATATCAAATCGCACATGTAATGCTATGATTTCGTTGAACCTTGGAAGCCAAAGTGACCTTTGAAAATGATATTTTATCATTTATAGAATGTGCAGTCAGATCTTTGAGCTTCAATGTATAACACTTCCTGATTAAATAAGCCTTATCAGAGTTACTTTATCACCAGAAAATGTTCTCTTCGGTTTTTTCCCACTCTCTTTACCAACAAAATTCTTTTATTTGTGGCCATTCTTGGAAAGGGTCAGTTTTTTTAATCTGACAATAGGATAAATAAAAGCCATAGATGAAATCTGTTTGATCTAATTCTAACTGAATTACAGTAAAACAACTGTTTTCACAAAAAAAAAAGAATAATGTATTCTATTATTCTTTATTCTAAACAGATTTTTCTCTTTTAGTTTAGCTTAAAAAGATTAAGATGGAAAAGAGATAAACGCAATGAAATAAAAATGTTATCAAAATAATGTCTTGTAATATCCAATGAATATGACCTTTTCTTTCTCTTAACAATCTCTGCCAAACAAACCCTTTAGAAGGTTTTGCAGTAAATAGTATATGAATGAATTTTGTCAAACAGAAAGTGGTCATAGGCTTTACCACACTGATGTGAAATTTAGAATACCCTTACAAAGTTTGAGACTAAATAAAATGTATTATAAAAACAATTCATCCGGCCAAACTTTCATGTGAAAATGGATGAAAATATCAGTCTCTAGACCAAACAAGGTTTTACATTTACGTGACATAGTGACTTTCAATTTCAAATATGACTCAGATATTGTAGAAACAAACATTCTGACTTTGTAGAGACCAACTTGGTGGTTAAACCCTTGACCCATTACTGAAGAACCCTATGTAAACCTTTTACCACATGACTGTCTTTTAGTCTGACTGTGATTTTCCTACAAGTCACGGTCACATTTGGAAAAAAAGTGAATCTGTAATAACTTTCAATAATCTATGAGCTAAGTTCATAAAATTTCATCAAGTGATAGACCTTCAAATGCTGGTTATGCACATACCATTATCTTATGGCTGTAATAAAGGTCAAGGTCATTGATGATAAGAAAAGAAAATGCAAGAGGATTCAACTTAACAGCTATATTATTGTGGTCAAAGCAATGTTATGGTTATGTTATACATCTTGATGTGACTGTACAGATACCATCAGATTACAGCAATGGTAAAGGTCAAGGTTACTGATACTGAATATAGAAAAATTAACATCTTTTAAACAAAAAGATGGCATACCTTGTACATACAAAAGCCCAGCATTTGAAATAACTTATAAATTAACAACTCTCATAATTTTTTTATCCCGGTGTTTGTCTTCGTAGTACTTTGGGCAAGTTCAAATCTGCGTGATGCTTAATAAAAAAGCGGGCCACAAGGACGATTTCATTTAACAACTAGCATGATACAGTAGAGGCCACATTTTTGGTCAGATACTCATAAAAGTTGTTCAGAATGCTTGTTTCGATGAAATCTCAAATGAGTTAGAAAAGTTGTCACATCAGGTCAAAAACTGGTACAAATCTTAGAAAAAAAAAAAACCTTGTGTACACTCTAGAAGTAACATTTTAAAGCCCAAGATGAATATTCTATAAGATGGTCAGGTGAGCCATTCAGGGCCATGATGGCCCTCTTGTTCTCATAATATTTTCTACCCTTGCAGACAAAGAATCCACATTTGAGCAAAAATCAATTAATTAATTACAAAATTTAAGTTTTCAGTAAGGACAAAAGTGTTTTTTTTTTTAATCTGGTAAAAAGTTTAACCATCAAAGAGGCTTTAACTAAAGTTGTCTTCTGTGGCCAATGTAAATTAAAATCAGACTGCACTAAACATGCAGTTTGATCTTTGATCTACACTGTCCACTTTCCCTAAACAACCTGAATAAAACCAGCCTTAAAGTTGCAGTTATTCGGGTTTTATATTTAGACTGAAAATAATGGTTTTGTATATTCTGGGCTCAACGGCTTAAAATAGAGAATATCACAGGTAAATCAGTGAACATTATGAAAATGAAATATGATCAAATATGTGAATGGTGCAAGCATGTTCAAAGCTGCCTTTTACACCAAAAAATTAGAATATATGAGCTCTTAATGTTGTATCTTCATCGAAACATCCCTTTATCCCTAACCCAAGTTGCAGATGTTAAATTTGTCTGTTGTATAATTATACAAATGGACAATGATGAACAGTGTAGATTCAGATCAGAAGCTGCCTAACAGCATCTGATCTGACCTAGTGGTACAGTCTTTGCTCAAGGAACAGACAGATATTTGTCTGAAGCATTAAGTCCTTCCCAGACAACAGTTTCCACCTTCTCCATATTGAAAGTATTTGTAGACAACAAATTCAATGTACCTTGAATGATGGAATTTTTCTTTGAACAACAGGAAAATGGGGGAAAAGGAGAAAATACTGGTTACCAGCTTTTTATCTTTTTCCAACAACACTTTCAAAAGCCTTTTGCTTTGGTAATGCGTTATTAGTAATATCTGTTAAATTTAAGTAGGTTATAAATATAAGCAGAAAGAGACTGTTGGTATCAAACGACTTCAAAAACTTGTGAAAAAGGTCATTATTATCAACATGAATTAGTGAATGTTGCATAAATATGTGAAATATTGTGCCAAAAGGAGAAATTATGTCTCGCAATTATTTTCTCCTTTTACCACAATATTTTCTGTCTCACAATAATTTTCTCCTTTTACCACAATATTTTCTAAGGTGGTTTGCTGTAAGATGGA
Source organism: Hippopus hippopus (assembly GCA_946811185.2). Taxonomy (NCBI): domain Eukaryota; kingdom Metazoa; phylum Mollusca; class Bivalvia; order Cardiida; family Cardiidae; genus Hippopus; species Hippopus hippopus. The sequence goes on from OX328096.1 coordinate 15,585,332, forward strand.
AAAAGATGTATGCAGGAGGTAACGAGATTAAGTTATGAAAGGCAGACAGAAAGAGATGAATCAAATTTTAAAAGCACGATAAAATCTTCTAGAATTTCTAAGTAGGTATTTTATTACATATTACAGAATATGATATTTCAATTATCGAAATCTGTATTCATATCAGGATTTTATTCTCTAATAATGATGTGCAGTGATTAGCGAGGGGTGCAACTGTTTTCAAGTGCACAATGTTCCAAGATTTTACGAGCTATGTCAACCCTAACCCTTTCAGTGCCAAATATATAGTTAACTCTGTACCAAATGACAAAATGTTGGACTAGACCAAATTGAAAGCATTTGCAGAGGACAAATTAAATTGCAGCTGAAAAGATGGTTTCTGTCTTTGTCAGAGCAGAAAACATTTTGGGAAAAGTACAGAGTGCTGGTTAACAGCATTTTTTCCTTTTCTCACAATGTTTTAAAAAGACTTCCTGTACAGGGTTGTTAAAACTCGGGATTGTTTGGTAAGGGGTTAACCTCATGTTACAGCTGAAAATACAATTCTATGACACCCAGGCAGATTTCTAACCTGGAAAGGCTTGGCTGGACAAGCGGACGGTAAAGATCAAAGATCAGTGTGCATTGTGCTTTCATACATACTTTTGTAGATGATAGAATATTTGTGGCTGAAAGTATAGCGTTGTCTATTGAAGGGAAAAATGCATTGTGTGAAACAAAGAAAATGCTGGTTACTTATAAGCATTTTCTCAGTGTTTCAAAGCCTTTATTCTCATGATCATTATGACAGTGCATTGTTTGATAAAGGAATTTTACTGAGGATTTGGATAAAATTTGAATGGGGGAATCTGGAAAAAACAATTTCAAAATATTTGTTTAATGTAGAGACAAGCTTGTAAATATTGATAGTACAGATTGTATATTTTATATGAAAGCTCTTGAGTGTAAGTGCAGTTTGAACTGCTATTGTTGACAGTGTAGATCAAAATCAGGCTGCACATATTGTGCAGTCTAATCTTTGATTTGACAGTGTCTGAATTCAGTTTGAAAAATTCTAATCCCTCCCATAAAAGCATTGAAATTGCATTATTTTAAATGTTTTTATGGAAAGAAATATTAGACAGGATAGTAATGGAAATTTGTACCAAACTTGAAGTTGGGCTTAACCCTTTACCATACAATGCCGACTCTTAACGGTCCTAGGAAAGAAGGCTTTTGAAAACATTGTGGGAAAAGGAGAAAATGCTGGTAACCAGCATTCTCTCCTTTTCCCAAAATGTTTTCTACCATATCAAAGAAAATTGCACCATTTGAGCCACATTGAAATTGTCTGCAAATGCTTTCAATTTGGACAACGCTGAAATTTTGTCATCTGGTGAAGGGTTAAGCTTATTTCAGTATAAAATAGAGGAATTTTTTTAAATCAAAGATAAACTATTATTCTCTGTTATTTTGATGTTTGATATGAAATGATAATGGGGGAAAAGGTGGACAGGGACAGTAGGGTGACTTTGTGGTACTTAACTCTTTACCACACAATCCCGACTTTTAACGACCCTGAGAAAGAGGCCTTTTGAAAACATTATGGGAAAAGGAGAAAATGCTGGTAACCAGCATTTTCTCCTTTTCCCACAATGTTTTCTACCCTTCCCAAAACAAATTTTAATTTTTCAGTCACATTTATTTTGTCGTCTGCAAATGCTTTCAATTTGGACCAGTCTAAAATTTTCTGGAGTGGTAAAGGATTAATTGACTAAGTGACCTCTTGACTGTTACAAGAGGGATTAGTTTGAACCAACAGATTATCCCATACCCCCATCATTATTTCAAGCATGGCTTTGGTTAACTCTTTACCAGACGACAGAATTTAAGACTTATCCAAATGTTGAAAGCCTCTGCAGACAACAAATTGAACATTACTCAATGATGCAATTTGTTTTAGAAAAGGTAGAAAACATTGAGGAAAAAGGAGAAATGCTGGTAACAAGTATTTTCAAAAGCTTCTTATCTCGGGTTGTCTGGTAAGGAATGCTGCAATAATCTAGTTTGGGGTAACTATACCATAATTTGCCTTCTTGTTATTTCCTTAACAGTTTCTAATGAATGACTGTTGCCTTTCAAAATGTTTTTATTTTGCAACTTTTTCAAGCCCTCTCTCTCTCACTCTTTCTGAAAAGACCCTGTAGCTGTATGATTAGAAATGTCAACCCAACAGATTAGTGATATCAAGCAGATAATTTGTTTTCCTATCATTAGATCATTTCAATCCAGATTAAACCTCTTCTTTAATCATGACTCTTTTCATTGTTTTCTTTCATTCTTTAACCTAAACCAATGTGGCATTTCTAATCAAAAGGCAAGACTCAATAAAGTGGCCGTTTCATGATTGTTTCTAGCTCTTTGCCGAAAATCCCGGGTTTTGACCTCAAGGAAGAAGGATTTTGAAAACATTGTGGGAAAAGGAGAAAATGCTGGTAACCAGCATTTTCTCCTTTTCCTACAATGTTTTCCCTTCTTTCTAAGATAACTCCTATCATTTTAGTCAATTTTATGTTGTCTGCAAATGCTTTCGAATAGTATTAATCTAAAATTTCATCATCATATAAAGAGTTAAACAGATTATCTCTGAATGATGAATGGTTAAAATTCAAGATCAGACAACAGATACTATGCAGTCTAATCTTGATAAATTTAGGACAAAAGATCTCATGTTCACCATTTGTTACTTTTCCACAGCAATTGATAAAAGACCCCACACAGATTTGATAGGTGGTCAAAACATCGAATGTTGGTCTTTGTACCATGACCAAAGATCTCAAGTTCATTTTGGACAAAATTAGGTGCTGATTGAATGATTGATTGAATGGTATTTTATGCCATTTTCAACATTATTTCAGTCATATCAAGGCAACAGCTCACATATTCATGTATTTTCTGGGTTTCACTGGTACTAGGCTAGGGCTGTGAAGTGTGTCTTGCCCAAGGACACTCCCATGAGAAAACCAGTGGATCCAGTGAGGCTTGAAGCCAGAACCTCCTGGTCACGAGTCAAACACTCTACCACTGAGCCACACAGGACCCCTCCAAAGGTTTGAAGAAAGGATACTTTATCACAGAAAGGTTAATTCATTATGTCCAGTTGATGATTTATAGAGTGAACTCTGAAAACATTGTTAACTATGTCATCTAAATATGTACCCTGTTTGTAATTACTTGATATTGAATGATGTTGTCATTTTCTCTTGCAGAAAATTGATTAAATTTAATTTCCTGCTACAGACTAGTAAAAAATGGTGGAAAAAGAAGATATTGCTCATAATGAGCCACAATGTTTTCACATGTATTTGGGTATCAAACCTTGGCTCACAGTGGCAACCAACGTGTTTTACATGGATGTTTTCGATATCAGTTGCTGTAAATTTATGTAAGGAGATGATGTGTTGTTTATCCCACATACATTCTGATGAATACGCTTTTCTTCATTATCTGTTCACAGTGCTAGATGATACTTACCATACTTTGACAGCACTGTTTCAATGAACTGCTGCATTATTTTTGTCCTAGTCTGTCAAATTCCCTCATTTTGTGTGGGGGAGAGGGGGGCCTGTCTGATGAACCTCTGTGGCTCAGTGATTGTAAGTCTCATGTTCCTTTGGAATGATTGGTGTTACCTTGGGCAAGGCAATGCAGAGCCCATGTTTAACACTTGTAGAAACAATGAAACGTATAAATAGGTAAGCTGTCAATGTATTATGACAGAAACTTTGTTGAAACTAGCATTAAACCTTTTTTCAAAACAAGCCCTTGTTTTGACTACCCTGAATAAGAATTCTTTTGAAAACAATGTGAGAAAAGGAGAAAATGCTGGAAACCAGTATTTTCTCCATTGCCCACAATGCTTTCTATCCTTTCATATAGCCAATTCCACCTTTCGAGGCACATTTATATTGACATCTGCAAATGCTTTGGATTTTGATAGGTCCAAAATTTTGTTGTGTTGTAAATATTAAAAAAAAAAGCAATTCAATTATTCTTGATTCATTTGATGATGGCCCTTTCTAGATGACACGATGTTGTCCTATTGTCCACATTGACACATGTTCCCTTGTACAGTATCTTGGCCATGTGCACCCTCTGACAAGGTGACACTTCAGGTTAGTGTACCCTTTACTTTGAAACACTAGGGGCCAATATCTTCTCAGGCCAGTGGCAGGGGATGTTCAGAAAAGACAGAGATATTAGGAAGCAAAAAAGAATTTTGCTGATAATTTTACTACTATGTAACTTGTACAAGTGTTACTGATATCTTGGTAAACTAAGTTAATATAGCAAATTACTATGTATCAATGAAAAAAGAAAATGTTCAAAACATGCAAATCTGTAAAACATCTCTAGTAACCCTTATCCTGCCAAATAAGTTAACCCTTTACCACACAATGACGCCTTTTAACACCCCTGAAGAAGAGGCCTTTTGAAAACATTGTGGGAAAAGGAGAAAATGCTGGTAACCAGCATTTTCTCCTTTTCCCACAAAGTTTTCTACCCTATCAAAGAAAAGTTGCCTCATTTGAGCCACTATGAAATTGTCTTCTGCAAATGCTTTCAATTTGGATAGGTCTTAAATTTTGCCGCGTGGTAAAGGGTTAAAGTTAACTTTAAAGGCAATAGTACAGACCTGAATAATACTACTTCATAATTACTTTTTTTTTTGGAAAAAATATCTCATTATCGGACTGTGTAGATCCAAGATCAGACTGCACATTCTGTGCAGTCTGATCTTGATCTACACTGTCCGCAAAAGGTCAGTGAGTCGCACTTAGCAGTCTAAGGGTTAAAACATAGTAGTAAGTTCAAATCCAGAAATAGTTGCATTGATTTTAGACTATCATACCTTAGAAACATTCAGAAATTATGCTTTGTTAATTCTATGCCATTTCCAGACCAATGTTTTAGTTGTTGGCCATGCTTGAAATTCAAAGTTTGATGACTTTACTGAAAATTAAATCATCATTCAAAATCCCATTAGAAAAGGATGCTTCTTTTCTTTTGTCTCTGTAACTTCCTATTGGGTACATAGTACAATAAAGACTGGAAAGATGTCAAGGGCTGCCAATGATTGTTGTGAAGCAAAACTTTTTATTCTACTTCCTTTCTCTCTTGCTATGAAGGGTCTGACCCCAGGGTTTGCCAGGTGTGTCCTCAGTGGTTGTCATTTAGGCATGCTCCCTAACAAATTAGCCTTGAGTGAATCTAAATACAGACATTATGCTTCTTTTTATAGGTCTTTCACCAGTAATGAAAGGTACTGAAGTATTTAATATCAAGGCTAAAACATTTGAGACTCATCAAATATTAATTTCTTGTTCTCATAATTATGTTATCGGCCAACAATGCAACTAGAACCTCTCATATCTAAACAAATTTTAATGTATAAACAAAACTGTTTGGGACAAGAAAATATTTTGGTGATAAGGGGACTAATTTGGTACAAAAAAGGTGTGTTCATTAATTTTGAGTAACCATTTCTAAGGTACCCCATAAATGGCCAAATAAATCCAACAGAAATCTTCAATGTAGACAATGTACAATAAAGACCAGACTGGATGTTTTGTGCAGTCAGATCTTAATCTACACAAGCAACAAAGGCTTTTGAAGTTGTAAAAGATGTTTAAAGGTTTAACTGTGGTCTATGTCAATTGGTGTTTCAGCAGTCAAAATGAAGGTTAACATCTAAATTGATGTTTTCGTCTCTTTTCATTTAAAGCTCATGTAAAATGTGTGCCTCCTTTTACTTCAATACTTTTTCCTCCTTTTACTTTAATACTTTTTCTACTTCAAGAGAAAACTCTGATTTCCTCCTTGCGAAAATTTCACTTTTGTGTCATCAATTTAGTATGAACTTGGTCCAATATTAAAATACACTGTAATGGGTTAACTCTTTAACAAACATCCTCATCTTTTTACAATCCTCACAAATAATTCTTTTTAAACATTGTAGGAAAAGGAGAAAATGCTAAAAGGCAAGATTTTTCATCCCTTTTTCCAAAACCCGGTCACTGACAAATCCCATCATTTGAAACACATTCTATTTGAATGTCTTCTACATATGCTTTCGAATTGAACAAGTCTCAAATGTTGTCGTATTGTAAGGAATTAAGGACGTTAAATCCACTTGAATGGGCTAAAATAGTTACAGTTGGCCTCAAAAGGACTTTTGATCAATTTATTTTCCCGCTAATAAAAAGATTAGCGAAGAAGAGTAAATTTTAGAGTGTCATTCTTATGCTGAAGTGGCCCTTGATTTTGTTTGCCAAGTGGTCTCTATACAAAGGGAGTCATTGAACAAAGTTTAATCATGAATGTAACCTTTTAATAATTATGATTACTTCATGACACTATGGGGAACTTTTACATTAGAACAAAAAATGTTTTGTAAAAGAATTTAGTTCTGAAGTTGGGGAGATTGTTTGAATATAGTTTGAAATGGAGGATTTAACAAAATGTTTTTAACATAGGTTTGACTGGGACAGTATTACATAAAACTCATGTTGAAGAACAAGGGTTTTTAACACTTTACCAATCAATCCCAAATTTTAATGACCCTGAGATAGAAGCCTTTTGAAAACATTTTACCAATCAGTCCCAAATTTTAATGACCCTGAGATAGAAGCCTTTTGAAAACATTGTGGGAAAAGGAGAAAATGCTGGCTACCAGCATTTTCTCCTTTTCCCACAATGTTTTCTACCCTTCCCAAAACAAATTTCATTTTTTGAGCTATTTTTATTTTGTCGTCTGCAAATGCTTTGAATTTGGACCAGTCTAAAATTTTGTCGTTTGGTAAAGAGTTAACAATTTACCAATCGATCCCAAATTTTAATGACCCTGACGAAAAAGGCTTTTGAAAACACTGTTGGAGAAGAAAATGCTGGAAACTAGCATTTTCTCCGTGTCTCCTTTTCCCAGACTGTTTTCTTCCCATTCAAAGACAAACTCCATTTGTGCAACAATCAGAATGTCAGTTGCAATTGCTTTCAATTTGGACCAGTTGAAAATTTTGTCCTGTGGTAAAGAGTTAACTCTTTTTCTATGCCACAGAATTTTGAACGCCTCTGTATTTTTGTATTAAAATGCATTTACAGGTAACAAATTAAATCTGGCTGAAATGACCGACCAAGTTTGTCTCTGAAATGATAGAAATATTGTGGGAAAAGATATTACTTGTTACCACCATTTTCTCCTTTACTCACAATGTTTACAGAACCCTACATCTTCAGGACAATACAAAAACTCAGGATTGTTTGGTAAAGGATTAATCAGTAATATTTGGAACAGGAATGAGAATGATTTTTGCATTGCCTGTTCAATTTTACTTTTTTTTCCTCCTAAAAGCAATTGTAAATGGATTAATTTCTCCTGTCTCATTTACTAATTGGAATTAATTCACTACATATTTTGAATTTTGTTTGGACTTTGAGCGTTATGTTGAAGGAAACATTAAGACAAAGGGCGAAGTTTGCATAGAATGAGAATTTTGTGCTTGTTCCATAATTTCAAGTAATCTGGGACAATTAATCAGTATTCATGAAGAGAAGAGTTAACCCTTTACCATACAATCTGGTGTTTTAATGACCTTGAGAAAAGGGGCTTTTGAAAACTTTGTGGGAAAAGGAGAAAATGCTGGTGACCAGCATTTTCTCCTTTTCCCACAATGTTTTCAACTCTGTCAAAAATGAATTTAATCATTTAACTCATTACCAAACAACAAAAAATTAGACTGGTCCAAATTGAAAGGATTTACAGATGACAAATTAAATGTAACTGAAATGATGATTTTTGTTTTGGATGGGGAAGAAAACATTGTGGGAAAAGGAGAAAATGCTGGTTACCAGCATTTTCTCCTTTTCCCAAAATGTTTTCAAAAGCCTTCTCCTACAGGGGCGTCAAAACTAGGGATTGTGTGGTAATGGGTTAAGCCATATTGAATTTGTCATTTGTCATTTCGATTTGGAGAAGTCTAATGTTTGTTGTCCTGTAAAGGGTTATAGGACTGTTTCTGCATTTCTTTTGACAATAATTGTAATGTAACAAAGACGTTACAAGGGAATGACATTGATTAAAACCGCTTAAAACCGTATCAATAGTGAAATTTAGCTGGAAATAGACAGGTTTTTTTGTTCCCAATGGCAGGACTGAAATATTGCTTTTATATTGCATCCAATCACACCAAATGAATACATTTTTTGCACCAGCAGTATCTTGGAGTCATGGTTTTCTGTGCCTTTATGAAGCCTGGTACCAATTGCATTGTGGGAGGCTCTGACAAAAGTTAAAGACACCATTTTCTGTAAATATGTAACCTATATAATATTCCATTTTTTTCTACAATAATGTGTGGCCAATTAAACTTTATCATAAACCAGACTTAAGAGAAAAACATTTTTCATAAGATCTGGAAACATTTTTTGATGTTTGTTTGATGGTTTAACATTTTCCTTACATGATTTCTAATTTATAAAAAAAAAAAATCAGTAACGTAATCTAAAGACACTTAAGACCCATGTCAGCCTGTGTGAACTGGGCAGGCTGGCATGTGTCAAAACTTTTTGTTGTTTGTAAATTTTATGCGCATCAAAAGACCATTTTACCTTTTGATGCAGGCAGTTTTTTAACAAAATAGATCCATTAAATGCAACAACGTCATTGATATAATGGGTTATGAAAATGCGTTGAACTCCCTATTCACAAAGTGATATTCACTTATTTTTTAAAACTTTACAAGAATTCAAATGCTCAGAGCATTTTTCTGGAATTTAAAGTAATTTCTGTTTCATTTATGTTAACATTTATCTCTTTACCAGTCAATAAAATTGTAGATTCATCCATATCCAAAGCATTGTGCATACAACAACTTACATGTGAGTTAAGGATTTATGTTACAGGGGAGAACACATTGTGGAAAAAGAAGAAAATTCTGGTTTTCATTAATTTTCTCCCATTCCCATAATGTTTCCAAAGACTTCCTTCCATAGGCTAGTTAGAATGGAGGATCATTCGGTAAAGGGTACTGGTTTGATGTATTTTTATGACATACAAAACTTTCAATATTTCAACTGGTGGGTGGTATCCTACATATTGCCCATAGTGTACAGGCAAACTTTGGGCAATAGTCTTTGTGTTTTTTACATTCAATATTGATTTTTATTTCGGCAAAAAAGGTGAAATAAAAAAATAGAACTGAATGACAACCTGGCCCAGTAATTTAATTTGTCTTGACTGATCTGCTGATGTTTATGGGTAATGTTTTTGCACTGCAGTATGAAAGTCCACTTTTTGAAGAGTTCATGCATGGGCTTTTAAAGGACATCCACCCCCTCTCTAATTACATCGTTTCAAAAGTTTTGATGACTTTTTAATTGCCTACAATTAACCTCTCTTTTACAAATAATTCATTAATGTTTAATTGATTTTATTGGAGGAAATGTTAAAACTCTTTTTATTTCATGATTGCTTTTTATGAATTTGTCCCTTTCAAACTTATTTTTAATGTTTATTGCATTTGGGTGGTGTCCTTTGAAATGCAAACTTTTTTTTTGAAGCTCACCTGAGGCTTTTGTGATAGTCTGCTGTCAGAATGATTGTTGGCCCTTTACCAAATAATTCCGTGTTCAAGCAACCCAGAGGAACAAAACTTTTGCAAACAATGTGGCAAAATATGAAAATTTCAAGGTTTAAACTTTGTAAATAATTAGGTCAATAGTTTCAAAATGGTTAAATCTTGTTACATTTCTCAACTTACCAGGTCAATTCTGTGGACTCTAGATCAGATACATTGTTTTTGTGCCTCTGATCTTGTTTGGTAAAAGGTGAATTGGTCTCTTAACATGTTTTTATGTTGTAATTATTTGTTGAATTATTGTTTTTTTCTGCTTTCAGGTAAGACTGTTTTGTTAATTTTTCATGGCCTTGTTGATTTCATCCTGATATATAAAAGATGGCCTCTCAACAACTGAATGAAATGTGGGCTTCAAAAGAAGGTTGGTGTTATATAGTTGATATAGTTCCATCTGTATAATAAACCCTTGCAGCACTAAATTTATGGCCTTTCTTCCTCAGAACTAAAGATGAAGATATTGCATTTTGAAAGCTGTTTCCGTTAGTGTATCTGGCAAAGAAGCAGACAGTGTAGATCCAAGATCAGGCTGCACATTCTGTAAAATCTGATCTCATCTATGCTGTCTGCATAAGCAATTAAATGTAGACTAAGAACTGCATGGGATAACCCTTTACCGCACAATACCGACTTTTAACGACCCTGGGAAAGAAGCCTTTTGAAAACATTGTGGGAAAAAGAGAAAATGCTGATAACCAGCATTTTCTCCTTTTCCCACAATGTTTTCTACCCTATCAAAGAAAAATTGCACCATTTGGGCCACATTGAAATTGTCGTCTGCAAATGCTTTCAATTTGGACAAGGGTACAATTTTGTCGTCTGGTAAAAGGTTAATCTTGTGATATTATATGATTCCATCAGTGGTATGAGTTCCTTTAACCCTTTTCCACACAGTCCAGTATTTAAGACCTTGAAAAGAATGCTTTTGAAAACATTGTAGGAAAAGAAGAAAATGGTAGTATCCTGTATTTTTGTCTTTCCCACACAATGTTTTCTGCTTTTTTAAAGAAAAATCTCCTCTTTTGACTAGCATGTACTTTTTGGGCTGCAAATGCCGTAAAATTTGGACAAGGTGAGGAAAGAAGAGATAGGTGATAGAAATTTTGATGTACACTTCATGTAAATAAGACATAATTTACATAACTATAATATCTTTAAAAGTATCAGAGAGTGTAGATAACTGATCAGACTGCATGTTAGGTGCAGCCTGTTCTTAATCTACACTGTCTGAAGAAGCCCCTTGTGTTGCCACCTTAGCAAAAACTACAAGTTAATGAGATGCATAGAGATTTTTATAAGATAAATCCATGCCCCATATACCAAGGCTTTTTAGCTTTGAAATAGACCTTTTGAACCTGAGAAGTGTTAAGTTGTGGACTCAGATATCTTTTGTTGGCCTGGGTGTTAAGCAAGGGACGGCAACTATCTGTTAAGCCCCCCTAGTCAATCAAATTGCAAACAGCCCAGTTTTAATGGTTGTTAAATACCAGTTTTGTTCCACACTATACATTTAGCCCATTTTCTCATTCTAAAACTTTTAAATCTTTTAGAAACAACCTTAACCAGCCAGAAAGAACATGCCTTTGAAAATACTGTGAGAAAAGAAGAAAATGCTGGTAATCAGCATTTTCTCCTTTTCCCACCATGTTTTCTGCCCTGTCAAAGACAGAAATCATTAATTAAGCAATATTGGATTTTTCATCTGCAAAACGCTTTCAGTTTGGTCAAGTCCAAATTTTGTTGTTTAGTAAAGAGGTTAAACCCATGGAGTGCCATATTTATTGAAAAAAAAGAACATCCTTCAGTCTTTAAAATTAAGGTATATATGTTGAGTTCAATGCTGTCTTAGAAAAGAATTTAAGAATAGAAGTCGGGATTGCTAATATCCTGTAGAGTCTGTACATTTGGGTCTGGCACTCCAAACGACAAAATTCCAGACTTGTCCAAATGGAAAGCATTTGCAGACGACTAATTAACTGTGACTTAGATAACTGAATTTGTCTGTGATAGGGTAGAAAACATTGTAGGAAAAGTAAAAAATGGTGTCATATGGTAGAGTTAACCCTTTACCAGACAACAAAATTTTAGCCTTGCCCAAATTGAAAGCATTTGAAGGCGACAACTTCAGTGTGGCTCAAAGTGTGCAATTTTTCTTTGAAAGGGTAGAAAACATTGTGAGAAAAGGAGAAAATGCTGGTTACCAGCATTTTCTCCTTTTCTTACAATGTTTTCAAAAGACTTCTTTCTCAGGGTCGTTAAAAGTCGGCATTGTGTGGTAAAGGGTTAAAGATTCAGGCCTCAGGTTCTCTGAACTGGTTTAAAATCTTTTTAAGAACCAATGTTCCCAAATTGAATACATGTAAAATTCTTGAAATAGTACCCTAAAACCATGTTTCATTGGAAGTCTTTTACATCTATGTTGCACCAAGCTTAGCTCAATGTAGCCGAAGAGAAGCTGTTAATTTGTATTTGCCTAGCATATGATAAATGTTGTTTTGGGGGTGTAAGATTTGCTGTAAATATTTTATTCAGGGGAAAAGATAGACATTTGATGAGTTTTGTATGGAAATAAGAAGGCAAATTGATGGCACTTCAAGTCGGAAAAGAGTTTACACTCTTCTCTGGCAGTAGCTATTGAATACCTAAATGGAGAATTGATAGTTATCGTTTCAGATAATGTGTTGTTTCCTGGGGAATATAAATGATACTGGAGCTTTAATTGAATTCAAATAAGAAACTGTAAAGTTGATGCCACTTGGTGCTATATAAGGAAACATGAACCTGTTTTGTTAACCAGGGTTTTGTCTTTTATTTCTTTAGTTGCAATGTTTTAATGCTTTATTGTCCAATCTTTAACCAAATTGATCTGATGATTTTACAAGGAAGAAAGCTTTTGAAAACAATGTGGGAAAAATAGGTTATGCTGGTAATCCTCTTCTTTATGGTCATTAATTAATCTGATAATTTTATTCAGATTCAAATTGTGGGAAAGTGTGTTCCAAGATAAATGAATTTCTTTTAACCCTTCACAACACAGTCCTGGGTTTAACCACCCTGAGAGAGAAAGCTTTGAAATAAAAAATGTGAGAAAGGAGAAAATGCTAGTTAACATCTTCCTACAAAGTTTTCTACCCTTTCACTCACAAATTTTATCAATTGAAGCACATCTGAATTGTTGTCTGCAAATGCTTTAAATTTAGACAAGTTCAAAAGTTTGTCATTTGGTAAAGGGTTTATTTTGTTTGGAAAGGTATCTGAACAAGCTGTAACACCATCTGTACAGATCCGAACCTGGTTTGTGAACTGTGATGTTACTTGTGGTCTGAATTTGATGCAGTGGGATGTTTCATTGGTTTACATAGGTAACTGACCTTGTGAAAGGCAGTGTAATACATTGATTTAGTTTGCATACACTATAATCTGATAGGTGCCTATTATTAGCTTTTTGCCAGAATTTTCAAGCAAAATTCCAAAGTCTATGGGACACTCGGTGATAAAGGAAGCCATCGTAGAAAATTCCATCTCCCAAAGAATTACTAATCAAACATTGTTGGTGTCATTATATGATCCAATCAGATTGAATTAATTCCAGTGGGGATTCCCCATATGTAAATGTCATCAGAGGAGGTTGACTGGTTCCTTTCATTTACATATATCAGTTATCTATAGTGTGGATCTCTTTCATTGATTACTCCTGGCACTTTGATTAAAGGCAACATAGATACAATGTATATGTACAAAATTAACTTACTCTAACTTCATTCATTACTTCATCTTTTGAACTTTTGAACTCTTATTATTTGAAGGGACATTTTGTAAGGAAGAATTTTTATCGCAGAAAATATCCCACACCCCACCCAAAAAAAGGACGATTTTAGTCATGAAGAGTGTCCCCAATATAACACTAACGCAGAATATCTTGATATAGAGAACAACACTCTTTGATTATTTGATTGAGCAATATTGCACTCATTTGACTAATTGCCCGCATGTTAAACATCAGCATCTCACACATTTTCTACCCTTTCATGTTATGTTCTTACGAACAAAGTCCGTAACAAAGAAACAAATGCATGGCAGAAATACAAACCGCATCTGGCGGGATTTGAACCCACGGCGGACAAGATCCTCGTTTTTCGAGGTTTAAAAGACCAATACCATAACCACTGAGCTAAAGAGATATCTCCCTAACGCAGTTGTTAGGTATTGTATTTAAATCGGGACGAAGCCATTCATGAAGGAGTGGTCTCCCGTAACAATGTTCCTATCATATCAGACATATTGTTTGTCATCTTGAAATGCTTTCAAAATGGTAAGGCTCAAAGTTTTGTGATATGTTAGGGTCAAAACAGCCTAGCTGCCATTGACCATTTTATTCATTCAGCAGTCTTTGGATAACTGTTAACTCTTTACCACACAACAAAAATTTAGACTTGTCCAAACTGAAAGCATTTGCAGACGCCAATGTAAATGTGACTCAAATGAGGAAACTTGTCCTAGATAGGGGAGAAAGCATTTTCTCCTTTTCCCACAATGTTTTCAAAAGGCTTCTCCCTCAGGGTCGTTAAAAGTTGGGATTGTGTGGTAAAGAGTTAACCAACTTTTCTATTTTTTACAGGACCATGAAGAGGAAGTCTTTTGAAATATTGTGGGTAAAGGACTAAATGCTTGTCACCAGCCTTTTTTCCTTTTCTTACAGTTTGTTGCCCTGTCATCATTTTAGAAACAATTTTCTTCAAGTGCTTTCAAAATAGACAAGTCCTAAATTTTGACAAAGAGTTGGTGTAAATTACATACCAGTTCATGTTACCCTAAGGTTAGTTATCTATATAGGGGAGGAATCATTTCCACAAATCATGCCTTGATTAAAATGTCATTAGAAATCCTTATTTAATGTTTAGAAGTAACGAACAAGATAACACAACTGTCAAAAAACAAACAAAAAACAAAAGCAAATCACTTGTACAGGTGGGTGGGGGGGCCTATCTTGTACAGTTCAAGTACCTCTGTATAATCTTGCTAGTTGACAGTTGATCTCTTTCACCACATAGAAAACTTTTGGCTTATAATTTAGAGATCTCTTTACCTTACACACAATCCTGGGCTTTCCATATTTAGAACATATAAAGGCAGCAAAGTATATGAATAAAATGTTGATATTTGCCTACGATAAGGTAGAAACAGTGTTGATTCATGATTAGACTCTATATTCTGTTTAGTCTGATGTTGATCTACACTGTCTGCATTGACACCTGAAAGCTTTGTATAGCTTGCTAGGGGTCAAATGTATGAACAAATTGATAGAATATTTTCTCTTAATCCTTTTTTCATGTATACTGCTAATGTTTTGTATTGGCTTCATTGTACTTGTCAAAATTAAAAGGATAATGCAGATAACCAAATTAATATGGCTCAAATGATGGGTAAAGGCAGAGAAACTTAAAGTCTCAGTAGTGTCCAACTGAATAAACAAACTGTTTATAAAATAAAAGTAAATTTAATTTTTACCATGTAAAAATATGGCAATTATTATGACTTTCACGATATGTATAGGTGCAGTTCGCAAAAGTTCCAGTCAGTGGCAGTAAAAAGAATTTTGAAACTAGAACAGTTCCTACCATGCCGCATTATCTGTTTGTTTACATCGATGATTGCAGACGATTAGCCGACTTTCGTCGTAAATGTCCGCAGTGACGTGTTAGTGACGTAAACACCACGTGATCATTCAAAGCGTCGAAACAAACCCTTCACTCACTTGATCGTTTTGATCCCATTCTAGGCTTGAAAAACGTAAGTTTATCGACATCGTAAACAGAAACGACACAGGCTGATCATCGCTTATTCATTTATCATCAATACAGAAAGAGTTTACTACATCTAAATAAGAAAACGGGTTCAGAATGAGCAATCTACTCTCTGATGACACAATGTTTTAACTGTAAACAACAGTCCTGTCTACTACGTCATAGCACTAATGAGATGCAATGTTATCACGTGACGTTCTCAAAGACCTAGTTCGAATATACACGAACGATAATGAAGGTTGTCTCGATCAATGGCGTCCGTGAAATCGACGGGCTTCTCCATGCATTTTCGCTCACGTATATTATGGCAACCAATGCAGTAACTGACACGTTCGAGTTTTTTCCGATCTTATATAATTATGTGTGTTGTGATGGGTTATCCAATATATTTTCGAGTTATAAACGGTGAAAATTACCTATTTTTGGCTTTACAGGGGCTTTAATGGAAAAAAGGAGAAATGCTAGTTACCAGCATTTTCTCCTTTTCTCACAAAGTTTTAAAATGTCTTTCCTCAGGGGATGATGAAGCTTGCAGAATTTTTGTTAAAGGGTTAGAGGATATATTTGTACAGGGTGAGAAACAGTAAGATAACTTTAGAAAGGTATGAAAGATTTATAGCTCCATTGAGGTTTGGAGAAATCTGTTGGATGAATTAAGTCTATTCATTGGTGTTTCTAGCTGTTCATTGTTTTCTTTTTCTGTATTTGCTGTGCTGTACAGCTGTAACAATGTTCTGCCAAGCAATGGTGCAGTGTGAGAGTCCCGGGTCTATTATCCAAACATCATTGGTTCAAATCCTGGCAACCGGGCCAGGTAGCTCAATATTTCTTATCTGACTTGTGGCCTGGTGGTAGCAGGTTGGATACCAGATTGAGGCAAATTTTCGTTCCTGCAATTTTTTGTCTCTCACCTCTTCTTGCATTTTTCAGAGACTTTCTCCACTCAAAAGAGAGTTTAACTTGTTTTTAACCCTTTACCAAACAATCGAAAGTTTCAATGAAACTAAGGAAACAGGCATTCAAAAACATTTTTGGAAAAGGAGAAAATGCTGGTAACCAGCATTTTCTCCTTTACCGACACTATTTTCTACTCTTTTTGATAAAATCCATCATTTGAGTATCATTTTGTCCTCTGCAAATGCTTTGAATTTGGACCAATCTTAAATTTCCTCATTTTATAAAGAGTTCACCCTTTACTACACAATCCCAAGTTTCAACCATCCTGAAAGGGAAAGCTTTTTTTAAACATTAAGGGAAAAGGAGAAAATGCTGGTAACTAGCATCATCTCTCTTTCCCACAATGCTTTTTACCCTAACACCACTTAAGCTACACCCAATTTGTTGTCTACAAATGCTTTCAATTGGTCCAGTCTAAAAGTTTGTTGTATGGTAAAGAGTTAAGTTAGTTTGTATCTAATCTTTTTATAGCAAAGGTTTGTTTGATTTGGTTTTAAACACCGTTTTCAACATTATTTTTGTGATATCACTGACGCCAATGCCCTTTTCCACACTTTCCTGGAGCTGCCTTTAACCCTTAAAGCCCTGGAACCGACTTAAGTTGTTTTTGCAGACAGTGTAGATCAAGATCACATTGCATATAATGTGCAGTCTGATCTTTGATCTGCACTGTCTGCTACTATGTTACATATTTTTACGGAAACAACTTTGAAATAGCACCATTTCGGGCTGTTTTCCCGTTTAAAAAGGTCCAGATCATTAATTCAGTGCATTAAGTGTTAACAGTGCCTCTTGGGGTCCTGCATGGATCCACGGTGAGGCTGTCGGAGTTGAAACATACTGGTTCCCATTTCAGTCCTCACTCAAGGTGCTGTAAGTTATTGTAGAAGTTTTTTATTGGCAAGTCTGTTCAGAGCCCCAGGACATACTTAAATATATGAAGTGTTGCCATGATACAACTTAAATGATGTTGAAAGAAGGGGTAAAACATTCAATCAATCAATCAACCAATACAGCACTTTTTCTAAGCTATTGGTAACTTTTCAGCTTAACCCTTTACCACACAATCCAGACTTTAACTGACCTAGCCGCAAGTAAGCCTTTGAAACATTGTTGAAAAAAGAGAAAACAGTGGTAACCAACGTTTTTCCTGTTTCCTGCAGTGTTTTGTGTCCCTTTTAAGCCAAATCCCATAATTTCAGCCACATTTATCGTCTTTATTTTCTTTGGATCATTCTAAAATTTTGTTTTTTTTGGAAGGAAGGGTTAACCTAAAATGATGAGGTTGTACTTTCCTTTTACCCTTAACCTGCTAAATAATTTTCTGAAACTTTTAGCTGATAGTAAAACCTCGACTAATGCTACTTTTTGTCAGAAAAATATCGTTTTATCGGACACTGTAGATCATACTGCATTTCTGTGCAGTCTGATCTCAATCTACACTGTCCGCAATATGGTCAGTGAGTTTTTCTTAGCAGTTTTAAGGTTAAATTTAATGAAAACTGGGCAATTTGATATTAATTTATTAAATCACTAAAACAATGAAAAGGATATAGATCAAAAAACTTCAGGGCTTATCAGTCAGCTGTCATTATGTAAGGGAGACTTATCACTTGATGAATAAACCTCACCTCTTGTAGCCCTAACACTTTAGCACACAGTTCAGACTTTTAACAACCCTGAGAAAGACGGCTTTTGAAAACATTGTGGGAAAAGCAGAAAATGCTGGTAACCAGCATTTTCTCCTTTTCCCACAATGTTTTCGACCCTATCAATGGCAAATTTCCTCATTTGAGTCACGTTGTAAATTGTCATCTGCAAATGCTTTTAATTTGGAGAAGTCCATATTTTTCTCGTGCGGTAAAGAGTTAAGCCAAACTGATAGGCCACAAATCCTTCTATCTATCTTTGCAGAGAATTTTATTCTCTTTCCAAATAATCCTGTGTTTTTACAACCTGGATGAAAGTTTTTGTAAAAATTTTGGGACAAGGAAAAAATTGCTTTGAAAAAATAGCAGCATTTTCTTCTTTTCCAAGGATGGTTTCTACCCTTTCCGGCACAAGTCATCATTTTGAGGCATTTCTCCATTGTCATCTGCTATTGCTTTGAATATGGATGTTATGCACAGTCTGTGCAGTCTGATCTGAATGTACATTGTCTGCAAAAGTAGCTAAAGTCTGGTTCAGCACTTTGATGTTTAATCATCTGAGTGCCAGTTAACCCATTACCACACAATCCCTACTTTTGACGCCCCTGAGAAAGAAGCCTTTTGAAAACATTGTGGGAAAAGGAGAAAATGCTGGTAACCAGCATTTTCTCCTTTTCCCACAATGTTTTCTACCCTTCACAAAAAAAATTTCAAATTTTCAGTCACTTTTATTTTGTCGTCTGCAAATGCTTTCGATTTGGACAAACCTAAAATCTTGTCATTTGGTAATGAGTTTAAGGAAATTCACAATTTCTATCCCTTAACCCTTTGCCATACAATAAAACTTCAGAACATTCCGAATTGAAAGCATTTGCAGACAACAAATTAACCCTTTACCAAACAATTCCTGGTTTTTACGACCCTTAGATAGACGCCTTTTGAAAACATTGTGGGAAAAGGAGAAAATGCTGGTAACTAGCATTTTCTCCTTTTCCCACAATGTTTTGTACCGTGCTGGAAGCAAATTTCAATTTTTGAGTTACGTTTATTTTGTCGGCTGCAAGTGCTTTCAGTTTGGACCAGTCTAAAATTTTGTTGTTTGGTAAAGAGCTAAAGGTGATCCAAATGATGATATTTGTCCTGAATAGGATAGAAAACAATGTGGAAAAAGGAGAAAATGCTGTTACCTGCATTTTCTCTTTTTCCCATGATGTTTTCAAAAGTTCTTCCTTAGGGTTGTTAAAAGTCTGGATTGTGGGGTAAAGGGTTAAACAGACAAACTGATATTGCAATTTTAAGGAAGTCTTAGAACATATCACAAATTAGGGAAGAGAGTAGATTCATGATCTCCCATGTAGTCTGATCTTGATCAACGCAGATGCACAAGCAACGATGTAGTTCATGGGGCTCTTAAAGGAGTAAAACTATTTTGTAATGTTATCTTAATGTGAGTGCTATCATAATATAGAGCTTTAAAAGTGAAATGGGTTTTATGAATTATCCCTCTACCACATAATCATAAGTTATTTCTAACTCTAAGGCAGGATACCTTTCCAGATCCATAGTATTTGCAAAGGGCAAATTCAGTAGCAGGAATTATCCCTAACATGACAGAAAACATTGTGTGAAAAGGAGAAAATGCCGGTCACCAGAATTTGCTTGTTTTCCCATTCTGTTTTCAACAGGGGTTTCCCTGAGGGTTGTTAAAATCCTGAATGTGTGGTATAGGGTACTTTTGAAAGTGTGGGAATAAGAGAGAAATTCCTGGAACAAAAATTTGCCTACCTTTTACACAATATTTCATACCCTTTCAAAGATAAGGCAGTTGTAAAATATTTGAGTTTGTATCTACCAACATTTATTTCGCTGTGTGATGAAAACAATTTTGCTTTTGAAATCCCATAATCCTAGTTCCCTGTCTGAACCCTCTATTACACAATCCAGTTTTAATGACCTGGAAAGGAAACCTTATAAAAACATTGCAGGCGAAGTAGATAATGGTGGTAACCTGCATTTTCTCCTTATCTCTCAATGTTTTCTATCACTTCATAGACAAATTCCATCATTTGAGCTGCACTGAATTTGTTGCTTGCAAATGCTTTCAATTTGGACAAGGCTGAAATTTTGTCCTTTGGTTAAAAAGTTTAGGTAATGAGGTGTATGGGTTAGGCTAAATGTTGTTTTAAGATTTCCAACATAGTTTGAGCTAGTCACAAAGAGCCTTTTTTTAAAAATTCTTACTAATTTAAAAAACTTTTCAAACATCAAAGAAACTGTATTCATTGATAAGTCAAGTATTTCACATAAAGTTTTCTGCTTTTGCAATAACATATGGTTGGAAAGCTGAAAATGCATGTAGATCTAGTTTACTTGTAACCCATAGGGTTGCAACATCCATTTGTACATGTTATAACCCTTTACTACACTATTCCTATTTTTAACGATGCTAAAGGAGAACACTGACATGGTAAATGGTAAATTTTGCTTTACTTGTCACCAAAATTGTCTCCACAGAATGTGTGGTATACATTAGCAGCTGCACTAGTGGTTTAAAAGCAAATGATAGGTCATAATAGACAGAAGGACAAATAGTGGGGTTGTGACATCACTGAAAGAACTTTTCAATTCTCAAAACAAACATTCTCATATACTTTGAACTATACAAGTCCAAAAAAGGATTTTACTCGCCTTTTCTACATATCAAAAACATAGTCATGTATGTCGATGACAGTCAATGAAGGAAAACATCTATAAGAATAGAAACACAGGGTTGATGATGGATCATTAACCCTTACAAAATGGCTGACATAACTTTTTTTTTTCAATTAGTGAACTATGCCCATATATTGCAGTTTCAAAGCTGTTCTTATTCAAACCATTTAATGAGATATTAGTCTAGATCTAAGATCAGACTGGACTTTCTTTGCAGTCTAATCTTGGAACTACACTGTCGGCAAACGGTAACAAATTTGCATATAACAGGACAAGGGGCTGATTAGAATATTGCATGATTACCACCTCAAAATGTTACTTGATATCCAAATCATGGAAATGCTGTTAACACTTTACTACACAATCCCGACTTTTAACGACCCTGAGAGAGAAGCCTTTTGAAAACATTGTGGGAAAAGGAGAAAATGCTGGTAACCAGCATTTTCTCCTTTTCCCACAATTTTTTCTACCCTATCAAACAAAAATCACATCATTGAGCCACACTGAAATTGTCGTCTGCAAATGCTTTCAAATTGGACATGTCTAAAATTTTGTCGTGTTGTAAAGGGTTAACTCTTTACCAAATGACAAAATTTTAGACTTGTCAAAATTGAAAGCATTCCCAGATGACAAATGTTGCTCAAAACATACACTTTGTCTTTGAAAGAGTAGAAAACAATGATGGGTAAAGGAGAAAATGCTGTTTACAAGCATTTTCTCCTTTTCCCATAATGTTTTCCAAAGGCTTCTCTCTCACGGCCGATAAAACCCCACACTCTGTGGCAAAGGGTAAAAAAAATTCTTTTCCATCCTTCAGACTTACTTTGATCACATGATATATGTTTCAGAGAAAGGTGTTTCAACTAATGGACTCTCAAAATTCATACATTTATGCCCTAACAGTGCTAACAAATTACCAAGGGGCCATAATTTCAAACAATTTCTCGCGTAGACAGAAAAACTGATGGCTAGGTAGTCTTAGAAATTTGGAATTAGACCCATATTTAAAATGTGTGGTGAATGCCATTCTGTATTCTGCCTGAAGCAAAGATTCAGCTAGCAGCCAGCTGATGCATGTCAAGATGCCAAGCCTCTGTAGTCCATTCAGTAGAGTTAACAAGGTCCAGTGCAGTAAAGTGTAGGATTAGTAACATAGAGGCCCAGGGTTGGATCCTTACCAGAGAAGCTGGGCTTTTATTTGGGAGCGTTTGAGGGCAAGATATTCTAGAGTCTTGGCCTAGCACCGGCAAATCCCAGAATGTACAGGAAAGAGCAAGCTGTCTCTGTGATACGGTTGAATTGAATTTTGAAAATGGCGTAAAACACCGGTCGGTCGGTCGGTCAGTCAGTCAGTCAGATCGTCCCTTTCCTACAATGTACTATATGAATATCAAATTTTATCTTTCCAGCTTTCCAGCCACATTTTATTTGTCATTTGCTAATGCTTTTAGTATGGAGAGTCTAGAAAATCCTGTTATTTTTAAAAAAACGTTAAACAGAGTAGAGAGTGATCTAACCCTTTATTACACAATCCCTAAGTTTTAAATGACCTGAAAGAGAACCAGATAACTAGCATTCTCCTTTTCCCACAATATTTCCTACCCTTTCCAAAAAAAAACATCTGTACCATATTTAGTTTGTTGTCTGCAGGTGCTTTCAGTCTGGAAAAGTCTAAATTTTGTCGTAAAGAGTAAAAAATGTAAGAATATGTGGTAATGGGTTAATATAATAAATATATATATTACAGTATGTGTTTGATTCATGAAAAAACATTACGTACAAAATTGATTTACATAAAACATACAAAACAGGGTAGAGAAAGTGGGTCAGAGATCATGAAAGCAGTCTGATACCTGATTTATAGATTATTACACTTCTCATAGTCATTATAGCCCCTTACCACACAGTCCTGACTTTTAAAGACCGTGAGTCAAAAGAAGCCTTTTGAAAACATCGTGGGAAAAGGAGAAAATGCTGGTAACCAGCATTTTCTCCTTTTTCCCACAATATTTTCTACCCTTCCTGAAACAAATTTCAGTTTTTGAGTCACAATTATTTTGTTGTCTGCAGATCATGCTTTCAATTTGGACAAGGCTAAAATTTTGTTGTTTTGGAAAGAAGAGATTTATAGATCATTAGGCTTCTCATAATCGTTAGAGCTGGAGGCTCCACAGGACAGATTTTGCTCTGGCTATATTGGTACAGGTCTTTACCGGATCTGTGGCAAAGTCCCTGACTATTCCAAATTGACAACATTTACGGAAGACAGTTAACAAAGTTAACAAAGCTCAAATTATGTTATCTGTCTCTGAATGGTAAAAACCATTGAGCAAGAGTGAGAAAATGTTGGTTCCCAGTACTTTCTCCTTTTTCCTCAGTGTTTTTAAAAATCTTCTTCTGCTGGTCTGTAAATGTGCAGGGTTGGTAGGTAAAGCATGAGCTCGGAGCAGTCCTATGATGGTTGTGCAAGAAAGCATCATCATGGAAAACATTTCGTAGTAGTAGTTTTATGTATGCAATAATTTTGAAAATGAACATGGATGAAGAGTCTTCTTTAAAATTCTTAATCCAATAGAAATGTTGATTTTGTATTTTGAAGTCCTACTGGCATATGGACTTTATGCTGGTTACACGACTTTATTCTGATTTACCATCAGGTTTTATTTGAACATTCTACTTAATCATTGTTGGATCATACTTGAACCTGCCTTGCTATTCCTTTCAGTCTTCAACCCTTTACTACACAAACCCAAGTTTTAAAGATACTGAGGGAAGAAGCTTTTAAAAACATTGTTGGAAAAGGAGAAAATGCCGGTAACCAGCATTTTCTCCCGTTACAACAAAATTTTCTGCCCTATCAGAGGACTTCAGCTCTTTATTTTTGTAACTATGTTGAATTTGATGTATGCTTATGCTTTCAATTTGGAAGAGTTGAAAATTTTGTTGTTTGGGAAAGGGTTAATATAGGTTCTATAGCTTAAGCCCAAAAATTCTGGTAATGATATTATGTAAAGGAGAAATGTTAAATCCAGCTATGTGGAAAAAAACTTTTACTGGCCAGGTAATAAAACACGTTTTAGATTGATCTGACCTCTTTGGTTTATCAGCAAAGGCTGGATGTTTTGTGGGATCTGTTTCTAATGCTAATATAAATTTTTC
Source organism: Hippopus hippopus (assembly GCA_946811185.2). NCBI lineage: Eukaryota > Metazoa > Mollusca > Bivalvia > Cardiida > Cardiidae > Hippopus > Hippopus hippopus. The sequence goes on from OX328096.1 coordinate 15,609,284, forward strand.
AGCCAATAAAAAGAACACCTGTAAATCAAGGTTCTGTTGAAAGTGATTTGTTAGATTATGTACAAGTAGATCTAAAGATTGTTTCATGATTTCTGAATTTTTTTCTGTCCGTCATTGCTAGAAAAAAAAAAGGTTGACAAGCTCATCATGTCTATTTGTCTGCCCGTCAGTCCATCCTTTGGCCATTAATTTCAAGGAACTATTCTATATTTTATGGTGACTATATATTTTTATTTTTTCTGACAATTACAAAGAAAACAGAATTTAATGTCTAAGAGAAGCAATTTTTAGTACTGATTGATTGATTGTATGGTTGATTGGTATTTAATGCCATTTTCAACATTATTTCAGTTCAATCGTGGTAGCCAGTGAACCTATCCATGCTTTCCTGGAGTTTCTTTTACCAGTACTCTGCACAATGCTCTTTCCAAGCCACTGGCGGCATTCTCACATAACCATTGTCGAAACAATGTTTAGTGGTGAGAGAGGAATTAATTCTGTCGCAATGACTATCATCAATCCATGGAAGGAAATTGGCTGAGCCAGGAATCAAACCAGAAACCCACTGTCAACTTTTATAAAGAAACTCATTTGTGTTGATAATGCTCTGAAGAGCCATTTAGCTTAACTCTTTACCACATGACAAAATTTTAGACTGGTCCTAATTGAAAACATTTCCAAGGACTTAGCAAATGTGGCACGAGTAATGGGATTTGTCTGTAAAAGATAAGAAAATCTTGTGGGAAAAAGGAGAAAATACTGGTAACCAGCATTTTCTCCTTTTTCCCACAATGTTTTCAAAAGGCTTCTTCTCAGGGTCGTTAAAAGTCAGGATTGTGTGGTAAAGGGTTAAAGCAGGGAGCTTTTGAAAAAAGACATGGAGTTCAACCCCCTCAAAGTAAATCCCCTTTTTTTAGTTTACGAGATCCTGGAAGATTTTGCAATTATTTTGTATTGTTTACCTTAGCTATTAATGTTCAAGTTAGTCCAGGCCAAGCCAAACCAGAACAACTTATAAATATGCTGTAAAATTTTGGAAATCTGGCATCTTTTTTATTTGTTGAGAAGCAGGCAGACCCAATTTTCTGGTCTTGAAACAAAGTGTGTCTGGTTTCCAGTGTTGTAAGGATGCAGACAGTTTTCAGCATGAACAGGAAATGGGAAGAGAACACAGGATATCAGTAATACAAAGCCAAACAATACAGTTTCTCAGAAACAGAGCTCTTTACATTTAGAATTAGATTTGTTGGAAATGCTTCTTGTAATTTCATGAAGTTTTGATACATTCTCTTTTTTTGTCAGTCGTTAACTTCCATGTTAAACTATTTCTAGGCAGATTCTATAAGCAGAGAAACTTTTTGAGAACGTAATGGTTATCAGAATTTCAGGAATGACAAGCTTTCATTGTTTCTCTTCTTCCAAAATGTTCTTGTACAGTGTAACAAAACTGTTAAAGGGCCTTTCACTCCTGCAGGTGCCTTCTCAGGCAGTATAGATTAAGATCAGATGGCACAAATCACACAGTATGATCTTTGATCTTATTGTAAAATACAATATTTTATAGGAATTCTGATCACATCAGCATATCTGCCTATCGATTTTGATCAGTATTTTGAACCCTACAGTGGTTATTTAAATGGGGTTTTATGCCCTTTTCAACATTATTGCAGTCATGTTATGGCAACAGCTATATTAGTCATAACTGTGTATCCTGTGGTTCACTAATACCAGACAAGGGCTCTGAAGTTTCTTGGGCTACAGGACACTCCAGCGAAAAATTCAGCACCTGGATGAGGATTAAACCTATGGCTCGAGGTTGAGAATTCTATACCTTTACCACAGAGCAACCAGGACCCCTTTTTGACCTGAAATGCTTTCAGAGAAACAAAAGAAGTCTTTTTCTCAATTCCCATTACTCTTTGATAGATTACAAAATTGTAGACAGGTCTAAGTTTAAAGCATTTGCAGACAACTATTTAAAGGTTGCCCCAAATGACAAAATTTGTTCTTGATAGGGTAGAAAACATTTAGGGAAAAGGAGAAAATGCTGGTTACCAGCATTTTCTCCTTTTCCCTAAATGTTTTCAAAAGCCTTCTTCCTCAAGGTCGTTGAAAGTCTGCATTGTGTGGAAAGGGGATAATTCATTTGACTGGGTCTAGTAGTGAAAGTTTATCGGATTGTTTCTGGATTTACCTTACCAAACAAATGGTTCTGGAAGAAAGAAACCATAAATCAGTCTGTGTCACATTGTGGTTTATCTCCAGGGGAAAGCTTTAGGACCAAAACCAACAAAATTAAGAAGAACAATCTAGACCTTCAGTAGACAAAAGTGTTCTGCCATCCGGAATTCCATTTCTCTGAATTATGTTGGTTTAACCCTTTACCAAGCATCCATGTGTTTTAACCACACTTAGGGAGAAACCCTTTAAAACATTTTGGGAAAAGGAGAAAATGTTGGTAGCCAGCATAATTGTTCTCCTTTCCTCTCAGTTCTTTCTTAACCAGTTTAGGGACAGAAATAATCTTTTGAACTTTTCCAAATTTGGTCTCTGCAAATGCTTTCATTTTGGTTGAGTCTAAAATTTTGTAAATTGATAAAGGGTCAACTCTGACATAGGACATAGTTTAGATCCATTCACATTGAAAGAAGCATTGCAGACAACAAATGAACTGTAACTTAAAATAGAAATTGTTTCTGGAAGGATAGAGAACACTGGGGGGAATGGGGAAAGTGCTACCTATCAGCATTTTCCCCATTCTGTCAAAATTGTCATAAGCTGTCACCCTCAGGGTTGTAGAAGAAGGCAATCCTTTAATAAAGCTTTATTTCCTGTGGGCTGGTTTCCTGTCAGTTGTTTTGTCTTCATAGTGAATGGAACCAGACAAGCACCCCACTCAAACTTTCCTTTGGGACAACTTGATGCCCATCCAGATGATGGCTAATGAGGAAAGAAAGCAATAATATTTACATTAAACTCTTTCCCCTGATTGTAGCCAACATTTTTTTATCCACCTACAAATGTCTTTTGAAAACATTTTGGCCAGAGGAAAACTTGCTTGAAACAAGTAATTTTGTCTTTGCCACAAAGTTTTGGTATATGTTTATGAAATATGATGTAATACGACCTCACGTCATGTTGGTTATTCATATTTCACAGAAATTTTTTCAAAGTTAACTGCCACAGAGTTGGTTCAGGATGTAATGAGTTGAACTCTTTTTGCCTGAAAACAGATTTAGAAATAATTTACCCTAATGAAAGGCAAAAGAAAAAGGTTTTTGGAATAAGCTGAGTGTCACAATCTGAGAATGGATGAGGGAGAAAGAATGAAAAAGGTATCATTGCTCCTGTTATAGTAGTGATTACCTGTTGCATAGCATTTTGATGATGGGTCTATTGTTGAGTGTAAGATTTGAGCTGTTTGTGATAAAGGGTAAATCTTTTGACATGGGAAGTATTCTTGCAATGTGGAACAGGCTGACCTCTGCAAGGCCCATCAGATACTTAGCACTGGTCAGTTGTGTGGTCACTAACTGACCCATTGTTTGTTGGTTTAATGGGCTTATCTGATAGAGCAAAAATAAACACCATTAGATGACTGATATATTTAACCCCATACTTCATTGGACATTTGTTTAATCTTCCCTGGTGTAGACACACAACACCTGGCATGGGACATTTTTTTGTCTTGTAGCTGATGGACTTTGTGCAAAAAGAGCAATGACTTAAAGTTATCAGTAATTGGTTTCGGCAATAATCAGAACTGTTACCCTAACTAGGAATTTCAGACTCTTCAAAATTGACTATATATACAGATAACAAATTCAAAATTGACACAAGACACAGAAATTCTCTGACAAGGACGAAAATATTGTGAAAGAAGGAGAAAATGCTGGTAACCAGTGTTTTCAAAAGGCTTCTTCCTTATAACCAGGGCTTATTTTGTAAAAGGTTTAATGATACCATTTCAATGATAAATTTACATTTTTAACAGAGTATAGAAATGTGGAAACATCATGGTTAAAGGAGAAACTTAAAGTAATGTCAATTTGATTCCTAATCAAAATACTGATTACAATAGCTGTTGTCTTGTAGAGAGGGAGCCCAGAAAAATTTGTGGCAAATGGTACAATATTTTTTCTCTGAGTTAATTTCTGTTTTTACCATCGTATGACTGTGTTCAACAGCCAAGCTAGGTGGATGTATCAAAATATGAAGTTTATAGGTAAAATAATCCCCTTGTTGACTCACTCAGCCCATCAATCTCTGTAACCCCCTGTCAGGTATGTTTGTATAGCAGTACATGTATGCGTCTGTAGATTTCTTAGATAGGATCCACAGCAAACATACAAACAACAGTTTTGTCAGTGTCTTAACCCTTTACCTCACAGTGCAGACTTTTAACTACGCTGTGAAAGAGGCCTTTTGAAAACATTGTGGGAAAAGGAGAAAATGCTGGTAACCAGCATTTTCTCCTTTTCCCACAATGTTTTCTACCCTGTCAAAGGAAAATTGCAACATTTGTGCCATATTGAAATTGTCATCTGCAAATGCTTTCAATTTGGACTTGTCCAAAATTTTGTTGTCTGGTAATAATCTAACCCTTTACCTAAAAATCCCCAGTTTTAATGACCACCGAAATGAAGCCTTTTGAAAATCTGGTTTGTAAAGGAGAAAATGCTGGTAACCATTTTCCCCTCTTCCTACAATATTTCCATTCTTTAGATGATGAATCCTATAAAAAAAATACCAGTTTACAAGCTTGACCTGTTTACCAATATTTTCTCCTTTTCCAACAGTGTTGTTAAAGCCTTTTTCTTTGGGTTCATTTAAACTTGGGATTGTTTGGTAAAGGGGATAGGAGAAGAGTATTTTGTAGTTTTAATTATTGGATTTTAATGCTAATTTAACAGCTTATGTCATATCATGACAGTCAGTGCACCTACGCATGTGTTTCCTGGCTTTTTCACACCAGTGCTGACTCAACTTTCTTTCCAAGCCACCGACTACTTTTCTCACCTGCATCAAAGGTGAGGGGTGAAAAATCGCCAGACGGAAAATTTGCCTCAGCCAGGTATCGAACTCGCAACTACTAGGTCATGAGTAAGTTACGCTAACCACTAAGCTACCGAGACAGGCTCGGAGAAGAGAGAGGGAGGTCAAAGCTGTTCATGCAAAATAAAAAAAAGTACAGACCCCCAAAAAGTTCTCACTTTATCCTTTTATTCTTGTGTTCTCCAGAAGTTGGGAATTACTAATCTGTCATTAAGGAGAGAAGGCTACAAATTTACCCTAAAACTTGAGAGTCATGTTGTTATAGAAGATGTGACCATTTTAGCACTGTAATACTAATTTGCTCCCTTTTAGCAACCATAAAGCAACCCACAAACCAACTTGTTACTGCGTCTTATTATTAAATGGGAAACTTGAATAGTTACAATTTTTCTCAAGTATACGATTAAAATGATAAGAAGATTTTGTGGTTTTGTACCTTTTTATTAGAAAGTGGTGAACCATTTTATTCTGATGATTTAATTGATGACCACCTGAAAGCTTCCAATAAGTTGGAGTCCTAAACCATTGTCATTTCTTGCCTTCAAAGTATGTTACCATGTTTCAGTTTAAGCAGGAAAGCAACCAGTAACTTAGTATGGTATATTTTTAGTCGGAGAAAATACTGAAGTCTGTATGCATAACCCTTTTACTAGACAACCATAAAGAAGGCTCTGGAAAACATTGTGGAAAAAGGAGAAAATGCTGGTACTGCAGACACATGTACCAAGTATTGACTTATTGCCTCTTGCAGCAGATGACTATGAAAACAAAGGGATTATCAACCATAAAATTATGGTTTGATTTATGATTATGAGAAAACATCGTGGCAAAGGCTGCAATTGTTCATTTGATCAATATCTTGTTAGCTCCACTGGCCAAAGGCCAGCGGGCTTATGTCATGGCCTGTTGTCTGTCATGCATCTGTCCATCCGTTAACTTTTATTTTAAACATCTCTGAAACTACCCATCCAATTTTGATGAAACTTCACAGAAATGATCCTGCCTTTGAAAATCTTCTTGTCTGAAACATAAGGCTTAGGGCTACCAAATTTGGCACGTAGCTTTGTCTAGTGGGCCTCTATCAAGTTTCTTCAAATTATAGCCCTGGGGTCAAATTTGACCCCGCCCCGGGGGTCACAAGTTTTACATGGGCTTATATAGGGAAAACTTCAGAAATCTCCCTGTACCTAGCCATAAGGCCTAGGGCTACCAAATTTTGCACGTGGCTTTATGTAGTGGGCCTCTACCAAGATTGCCCAAATTATAGCCCTTGGGTCAAATTTGACCCCACCCCGGGGGTCACAAGTTTTACATGGGCTTATTTAGGGAAAACTTTAGAAATCTTCTTGCTACTGACCATAAGACCTAGGTCTACCAACTTTTGCATGTGGCTTTATCTAGTGGGCCTCTACCAAGAGTGCTTAAATTATAGCCCTGGGGTCAAAATTGGCCCTGCCACGGGGGTCACAAGTTTTACATGGGCTTATATAGAGAAAACTTAAGAAATCTTCGTGTACTTATTCATAAAGCATAGGGCTACCAAATTTCGCATGTAGCTATATCTAGAGGGCCTTCACCAAGAGTGCGTACGTTATAGCCCTAGGGTGGAATTTGATTCATCCCGAGGAATCAGAAGTTTTACATGGGCTTATATAGTGAAATCTTTAGAAATCTTGTTACTAACCATATGAACTAGGGCTACCAATTTTAATCCTGTCTCAGGGGTCTTATATTCAAAACCAATTGGCCAAGTATTGTAATGTTTGGCATGTAGGGATTTTACATATTAGCCAGTGGAGCTATACAGGGCCATCATGGCCCTCTTGTTTTTCCATTATGTTTTGAAAAGAGGCCAGCTGAAAGTCAGAAAGTCATCTGCAGGTGATCATGTTTTAACTCTTTACCAAACAGTCCTGAGTTTTAATGACCCCAGGGAGAGCGCTTCGGAAAACATCATGGGGGAAGGAGAAAACGCTTCTGACCAGCATTCCTCCTTTTCTCACATTGTTTGCAAAAGAAGAATACAGTCGATTTAGTCACTTGTATTTTGTCATCTGCCCAAACTTTGAGTTTTGAAAGGCACAAAATTTTGGGGTTTTTTTTAGGTAAAGAGATTATATACCTTCAGTTGATGACTATGCTGAACCTGTTATGACAAATGGAGAGATTTCCATGACTTAATATATTTCAGATGACATGACAAGCAACTAATTGTAGATGTGCCAATCAGAAAAAAAGTTTTATTTAGCTTTTGCATAATAAATGGTTAAATTATTAAAATTTTGTGGATCATTAATTTTATGTGACCATCTGTCATCTCTTGAAAAATAAGTGTTGAATGTTCACTTTTACTTGTAAATCATTTTAGACATAGTATATTTTTTTTTTAAAGTAAAGAAGATAGTATTAATCCCCTACCAAACAATCCTAAATTGTATGAAGTTATAGCAGTAGGCTTTTAAAAACATTATTGGAAAAGGAAAAAATACTGGTAACCAGCCTTTTCTCCATTTCCCGCAATCTCTTCTACCCTTCTACTTTTCCCACCAATGAATCCCATCATTCAAACCATGTCATCTGCAGATGCTCTTAATATACTCAAAAAAGTCTAAAATTTTGTGTTCAGGTAAAGAAGTTAACTCTTTACCAAACAACAAAATTTTAGACCTGTCCAAATTGAAAGCATTTGCAGACGACATTATAAATGTGACTCAAAAACTAAAATTTCTATTTGGAAGTGTAGAAAACATTGTGGGAAAAGAAGAAAATGCTGGTTACCAGCATTTTCTCCTTTTCGTACAATGTTTTCAGAAGCCTTCTTTCTCAGGGTCATTAAAACTGGGGATTGTGTGGTAAAAAGTTCAGGAGATTGTGAAAACAATGTGATGGGAGAGAACCAGATCAACCCTATTTTCTCCATCTTCAAGATTTTTGCCCTGCAGGGTGGTGTGTGACATCACCTTTGTTTTGTCATTTCCTGTCTAAACACATGCTTGCTCTTTGTCAAAGCTGTGGCACTGTTAATTGCAGTTTTATTAGACTTTCTTCAGTTGAGATGTTTTTATGGTGAATAAATGGTGCATGAAAAATGTCTGCAGATTTGTTGTTGGCAGATTATTGAAGCTTTGTACCATCTGCTTAGCCTGTGTTGGAAAGGCTCATTTGAATGGTCATAAATTGTGGGCAAATAGTATTTTGGTTAGTTCAGCAGTTGTTAATGTGCTAGGCTTTATGCAACTCCTAGGTCAGCATTCAACAACCATTCTTACTTCATTTTCAGTCTTACTCCAGGTTTAATACTTTCACAACTTCTGATTAGTCAAACCATTTGGTTTAGCCAATCAGAAGTTGTGTTACTGTCAAATTTGGAGAATCATTGAGAATAAGACTTAAGACTGTTCTTAAGAATGGTTGGTGAATACAGAGTATTTACCAACCATTCTAAATTCAAGTCTTATTTTACATTCCACTGTCTTCGCCTGTAAGATTAAGTCTTTGAATTTAAAATTGGAACAAATACTTGTACATTCTTTTCGTATTTCTAAGTTTAGCTCATTCTTGAATAATGTCAGGGCAGGTCATTTTAGGTCAGCTGTTATCAAGGAATTTTAGGGTTTAGGTCTTGTAACAGCCATGTTGTGGGTTTTTGTTGTGTCATAAAATGTCATGCAAAACCCGAGACATTGCCTCATATCTCTGTTCTTACTGAAGATATTTTACTTCAAACTTGGGTTAGTTGTCAACTATCAAAAGGGGGAAACCCATACCAGAAAGGGTAGGTAACCCTAAAAAGGTTTTTAATGCAGTTATGCTCCTTTTTCAACTCAGAATTTTCACTGTAAAAGCACCTGCAGCTGAGAGTTGGCTCCTGCATGCGGTACTCTTGTTCATTTAATTAGATAGGATATGGAAACAGCTCAAATTCAATTTCAAATTCTGAATGTAAGGTTTATATCTGCAATAAATTAATCTTGTCTCATAAAAGTTATACGCATACTGAAGCACTGATGTTATTTTTTCAGGCACATTGCACTTGACTTGATCTAAATTAAGTCTTAATTTTTTCACTTTGAGAACTGAAACTAGCTCTGTTTATATACTTGGTGTTAACTTTGGTATTTTGTAGTTGATTAGTTTCTCAAACAATTTCCAGACAGGAATTTAAGTCTTTCTTTCTTTGTGACAAAAATTTGTCCATGTGTGACAATTTATTACATTACCTGTCAAAAAATTGTGATGCAAACGAGAAAAACAGAGCAGTAGCAGGAATTTATGTTCCATTTAATGGTGGTTGTAAATATCATAGGGAATTTTTCGGGAGCAATCATTGCCAGACAGCATGAAGAATGGAGCATTCGGTTCCCATACCTCAATGTCTGTCAAGCTGGGAATTAGACCAGGGGTACCAGCTGTAAACATGTCTGTAATCTACAGCAAGTGAAAGAAGAAATTAATATTTTTTGTTGTCTATTGTGGAAAGTACTGTTTGATTAATCTGTTTAGTTATGCATGGCTTAGGGTGGTTGTGTAGCACTGAAACTCACAGTAATTTATATACAGGGAAGTGCAATACTCATGAATTTTTAAGTGCAAAATTTTGGTCTGTTTTTGTGTACTTGTCTATGCTATGAAGTGTTTTGCCACAAGGTACACTTTTTGATGCTTTAACAGGCAGTGTAGATTAAGATCTGACTGCACATAACCTTCAATCTGAATTTACTGCAATATATACAGACCAAATACTAAGGGCTGATTGGCGAATTAATCTGAACTGTGGTCTAACCTTTGTTCTTGAAACTTGGTACAGATAACTACAATGAGAAGACTAGATGATCAGAAGTTAAAAGGTCAAGGTCACAATTACATAACATACTAAACTTTGTCCAAACAATACATACATACTATTTTGACCAAACTGGTATAGATAATTATGGTAAAGTACAGCCTGTCCCTAAAGATCTAGTTTTAGGTCAAGGATCAAGACCATAGTGATTGTAAACATTTTGAAACTTGTCAAGGTGATACATAGGAACTGGTTTGACCAAGTTTCTTCAAACTTCATACAAATATGAACTGTGTAATATAGACTATTCCTATGGAGTCTTAGGGTGATAGGTCAAGGTCACAATTAACATGCAAAAGCATGCCAGTATAATAATAGATATGAGTTATGCTCTGTGAAATGAAGGGTTTTATGCATAATCATGCAAAAAGTATCAACTTATGCAGCCTTCATAGTCTTTTTTGCTATTGGTCAATTTTCTACCGGTCAAAGTACCAGTCTACCTCAGGATTTTAGTTGGTTGTTAGACAAAATAGATTTTATGGACCCATAACTATATGATGACTTGCTTGGTATAATGCATCTCTGGGATGATGCATTTTACTTTTTTTGCCAGTGCACTGCTCATACACAATAACACACTTGTTTGAATTACCGTAATTTGCTTAAGTTTTGGGACAGTAAAAAATAATTAATTTTTTTCGTGTCCCAATACTTTTGTCTACAAAAAATAATTATTTTGTCAGCTGTCCCAAAACTTATGGTCAAACAAGACAATCTGTCATACTGAAAGTCAACGGCCGCTAGCCCGTCGAATATTGCCGACTTTAAAATATTGCTATGTCACTGATGTTGATAAACATCCAATCTTATGCAGGTTGGTCTATTTTTAGACAGATTGGAATTTCACCGATCAATTTGAGCACTAAGAGCTTAAAACTTCGCTTTTTCTCATTGTTTTTGTTGATGATTAACTTGTTACTCATTATTGTCTGCGTCCTGGGATTGCGATGAGGATGTTATTTTGCGTTTGTAGATAAATTCACAACATATTTTACCTGCTTACATGTATGTGAGGTGAACGACGTTAATTCCACACTGACAAGTACCTGCTCGGACCGTTCTCAAATTTGATTGGTTCGTCGATCTTCGATCGATAAACCTTGGGTAAACTAGAATGCTGTACCTTGATTTCTATTTATAAACAATGAACTCGATTGACCGTGAAATACATGCGTGTCAACTCTGTCAACTTCGGATGTACATATACACATTATACACGTTATGTATCTTGGATACAAGTTTATCACACCCTTTTTACACTTACGTCGGATTTCTTTTTGAATTGGGGTTTAAATTAGGCTGTCAGGTGATCGAGTTTTTTTGTCCTGCATCAGGAAACTCCCATTGAAATCGGGAGGGTTGGAAAGCATGCTTACGACGTTACATGTGTAGAAATAAAACTGCGCAAAATGAATAGTTGCAAACAAAGGGTATCAAACGGATTGAAAGATTTTTTTTTAAATAGATATTCACTGTCCCAATTCTTTGGAACAAAAAAATACCGATCTTGCTTCGCAATTTTTGGTATGTCCCAAATCTTTGGGTCATGAAAAATAATAATTTTCGGAATTTTTTATGGTGTCCCAATTCTTTGGGTGTCCCAAAACATACGCAAAATACGGTAAGTTTTTCAAACTTGTACAGATATACAACATGAAGTTTAGATGCCTTCATTAAGTCAAATTTCAAGGTCACAGTGATGCTAGAAATAGGTAATTATGTCAAGGTCAACATGATGTTATATGTTAGCATCATTCAAAGTGAATTGATAGATTCTTAGTCTTGACACAATTTGAAGGTGACACACCTGCATATGTCTGTTTAGGGGTCCTGCATACCTAAGTTATGGGAGTGTTTGTGGGCAAGACACTTCAGAGCCCTAGCCTAGTACTAGTGAATCCCTGGAAATTATGCTATTAATACCATTAACACAGGATGTGTGTAAGGATTGTGTATGGAATTATGAAAGACAAGAGTATAAAATTTAAGTTAATGAAAATGATTTTGTGATTTCAAGACTATTAGGCCAAAATATGTAACTGTCTAACAAATTGATGTTTTTAAAAGTCATCAAAAGTCTGGATTAACCCTTTACCACACGAGAAAATTTTAGACTGGTCCAAATTGAAAGCATTTGAGACGACAAAATAAAGGTGACTGAAAAATTAAAATTTAGTTTGGGAAGGGTAGAAAACACTGTGGGAAAAGGAGAAAATGCTGGTTACCAGCATTTTCTCCTTTTCCCACAATGTTTTCCAAAGGCTTCTTTCTCAGGGTCGTCAAAAGTAGGGATTGTGTGGTAATGGGTTATTTGGTAAAGGATTAAGGAAACCATGTACATTACTGACATAACCAAGACAGAAACTTCACAGATGCAGAGCCTGGAGAGCTCATCCTTATCTCCCTGATCTTAGAGATTAGTGGCCATTAGGCGGACATGATAAATTGTACTGGAAGAAAAATTTGCCAGTCACACTGTTGGCCATGTGTAACATTTCTGCTGAAGTAGTAAATGAGAAACATCCAAATAACAAGATAACAAACAAATCTGAGGTGTGCCAACTAGGGTCAAATGTTGGTGCAGTAATGTTCAGGAAAACCTTTGGTGTGCATTTAGAAGCCTGCTTATCCTGTCTGTTTGCCTCAACGCCTATCCTGCTGAATTAGTAAAATGACACTTTCATGCATTTAGTTAAAGTACAAATGTTGCTATTTCATAGTTGTTTTTAGAGTAAAATTATTTATTTATCAGACAGTGTAGATCATAGATCAGACTGCACGTTCTGTGCAGTCTGATCTTGATCTACACTGCAAAAGGTCAGTAATCACACTTGGGGTTAAGTGCTTTCAGAGGTGATTTCCTCGATGCAGTCTACTTGTTAGAAAAAATCAGGAAACACTGTGTAGTATTCTTTAAAGCTTTCATTTTTTGTTTTTTTTTTTGGTTCCATGTGTAACCTCTCATCATGATGCCTAGAATTTTTTTTTTAATTCACTTATCTCCTGGAGCATTAAATAAACAAATTTGAGATTATCAGCCAGGAAAAAAAAAGGACCTTAATAATTGTCAACTCAAGGCTGCTTTTGGCAAAAAAAGTCCAAGCATTAAAAGTAAATTACAGTAGATCAGAGATTTTATCATATGTTTTGTGCATTCTGATCTTGATAAAAATTGTCTGCAAATGTGGTGATGCCATAAACCTTGATACCTTTATATAACTTAAAACATAATTTATTTATTTAGACTGATTGAGAAACAAGTCCTTGCCACTTACACTCATCTGTCTCAATTCTGTTTACTTGAAACCACACCAGTAACTCCCACCAAATGTGTGGGCCAATGAATGGTCCATGACAGTTGATACCTGCCCAAGGGAATCAATTCCAGTCTAATGGTTACTAGGCTGATGATCTTCCTCAGGACAAAAGACACCACACATATGCCTTTATATTACTTGAACTTTTGGTATGTTGTTGTATTTGAAATAAAGCCATCTTGAAAATTAATGTCTGAGGTATCCCAATGCATTTATAAGATACCAGTTTAACCCTATACCACACAATCCCAACTTTTACGACCTTTGGAAAGAAGCCTTTTGAAAACATTGTGGGAAAAAGGAGAAAGTGCTGGTAAGCAGCATTTTCTCCTTTTCCCCACATTGTTTTCTACCCAATCAAGGACAAATTTTGTTAATTGGGCAACATTTAATATGTCCTTTGTCTATGCTTTCAATTTGGACCAGTCAAAAAATTTGTTGTTTGGTAGAGTAAGAAATACTACTTTGGATTTTATTATTTAGCTGGGTGTTTCAGAGGAAATTAAGGACAGGAAATAGACTGTTTGAAACACAGTAAATGCCAAATATACTTGTCTGTACTGGTTACCTTGTATCCATTGTAAAGCTATTAATGTCAAGATCAACATAAGATGCTTTTGTTGAGAGCAGAGATTAAGATCAGACTATCTAAGTATGAATTCTGATTGTTTCTTCTGACCTTTTCCAAGCAATACCATGTTTCAAGGACCCTGAGGAAGAGGCCTTTTAAAACACTGTGGAAAAAGGGAAAAAATGCTGGTTACCATGAGATTTTATGCTTTTCCCTCAATGTTGTCTACCCTTTTAAAGGAAAATTCAGTCATTTGACCAACATTCATCTAGCCATGTGTCATCACTTTCATCATGGGCAAAGTCCAAAATATTAATGTTTGGTAAAGCTTAAATCACTGCTACACACATTTCTCTTTCAAAGGCATTGGCTGCTTTCCCGCAAAATGTCAACCTAAACAATTCTCAGAGGTGTTCACAAAACAACAAAGTGATTACATTTTGTATGTAGCTCATGATGAATCATAGTAAGTCTATAATCAAAGCCACTAAGCCTGATCTTCTCCATCTGGTGTTGGCATTGCTTGTTACTGGGTCAAGTCCACTGATAATGCAATTACAATGGCTAGGAGGAAGGATTGTATAAAAGAATTTTCCACCATGCAATTAGAAAAATTGCTTGGTTTTTGTCTACATTCTGGGAGAGATTGCAGAATTTATTGCCTCTCATTGTTAGGTTCCAATTTTCAAATGGAACCCATCCATGATGTCTGATATTCCCAGTACTGCAGACCTTTTACTCTTTACTCCCTGGATCAGATTTGCAACAGCAGATGTTAACCCTTTACCACACAATGACGACTTTTAACACCCCTGATAGAGAAGGCTTTTGAAAACATTGTGGGAAAAGGAGAAAATGCTGGTGACCAGCATTTTCTCCTTTTCCCACAATGTTTTCTACCCTATCAAAGAAAAATAATTTCACATGAGCCACATTGAAACTGTCATTTGCAAATGCTTTCAATTTGGACAGGTCTAAAATTTGTCGTGTGGTAAAGGGTTAATCCTTATACCTTTACTGTACAATCTTGAGGTTGAACAACCTTTGAAAGCTTTTGAAAAATTTGTGGGAAAAAGAGATAAGCCCATAATGTGTTAAATACTCTAATATTCCACCATTAGGTATCACATTTGTCTGAATGCTAGTGCTTTCAGTTTGGTTGAGTCTACAATTTTGTCTATTGGTAAAGATTTAAAAAAGCCTTTCACAAGTTATGATGACTTTGTGGCAAGTAAAGATCAAGATCAGATGGCAGAGAATGTGCATTCTGCATAACCTTTGATCTACACTATCCACTTTATTTTGGGTCTTACTTCTAGACTGAAAATGTATTTTTGCTTTATTTGGCCATCAAAGTGTGAAACACCACCTTTACAAAATAGGGACAGGCTAAATAACTCGGGTTATTGCATGAGTACATGTGCAAAGATTGTGGCAAAAGGCAAAGTCTATAATCCTAAACCAAAGAAGTCAATTGTTTTCAGGACCCCGAGGCAGGTTCTTTTTAAAACATTTTGGGAATAACAGAAAATGCTGGTAACCAGCAACTTCTCCTTTCCCTATAATGTTTTCTATCCTTTCACAGACAAATCATTTTAGGACTATTAATTTGTTGTCTGCAAATGCTCTTTCAGATATATACATTTCCATAGAAAAGCTAGAGACACTAAATAAATGACTTCTTGAAGTAAATTTGTACATAGCAGACAAAAATGTCCTGATAAGACATTGATAAGTAACATTATTTTGTGTAGAATCTAATACAGAGGTCTCCTTTGAGACCAAAAAGTCACCAGCCTGTGGAAATGTGTGAAGTGCATTTTCAAAATTGAATGCCATGATAACTTAACATGACATAATGCTAGAAAATTCAGAGGAAGCTGAGCATTTGAGAATTCTTTACTATCTGCTATTGTAGCTTCTCATCCTCCAGTAATGATATTAATGAATCATTTTGAGTGATACCTAGTGTTTTTTTTATCCCACAGCTGTTGTGTACTATCGACCCTAAATCTTGACTTTTGTGTTGACTTTGCCTCTACAGCCCTATTTACACAAGGTTTTTACATTGTTGTGAAAGTTTGTTTACAGTGTTTACATTTCTGTGTATTTCTTCCAGGTTATTTAGATTATCACACTGCTCTAAACAATTTGTAACGGATGTCACTAAATGTTTATTGAACCTTGAGACATTTGTTGTACCAGGGATAATTGACCAGTACAAAATGTGCATTGGACTTCATTCTTTACCAAAGAAACCCCTGATTTTAAAATGATTAGGGAAAAGCCATTGAAGTCATCAAGGGAAAGGGAGAAAATGCAATAGGTAACCAGGTATTCACCACCATTCTTGACAACTTCGTTTAATTCTCAAGAATTTCTTGAGAAACACAATTTTGGATTGGCTTAGTGGCTCAGCCTATCAGAAATTGCATTTCTTTCCAAATCTAGGATAAGGCTAAATGTGCTTGTAATGTTCTCCTTCTCTGCAAAGGTTTCTAGATCTACTATTTCAGAGACATACTATTGCAGCTAGATGATTTTGTTGTATGTAAAGTGCTCTCCCATAATGTTTTTAGAAGCTGTACTTTCTCAGGGTTCCTTATATCTGGATTGTGTGGTAATGGGTCAAATCTTTCTTGAATGTAGCTTTGACACAGTTACACAATCACTCAAGCAGTTTATTAATTTGCTACCATGACTTAAGATTGTTAAATGAAAAAAAATGCTTCTCCATATTTTTTAGGTGTACTTTCAGACATACCGAGCCTGTTATAGTGCTAAGCCTTCATACAAATTCTTGTAAAGAAGACTTTATGGATGAAACATGTCACCATTATATACAGGGTCTAAAAAATCCACTCGTCCGCTCGTCCTTACAAGTAAATATTTGGTGAGGGCAAGTGGATTATCCTTCTTTGTCTAACTGTAGGATGAGTGCAAAATGGCAGGAGGACAAGTAAGAATTCTGAAATTTTTTGGACCCTGATATAGACCAGTAAAATAGTTACACATCTCTTTTTATTTGCTATAAAGACCCGAGTGCACAAAATTATGCACAACAGTATTAATTTTAATGCAGAGTTGGCAAGGCAAGGGTTTAATCTCCCACTTAATTGAAAATAGATCCAGGGACAATTATTTCTTTGTTGTATGCCAAAATGCTGTTGTAACTTTTCTTCCAGCTTACAGTCAATTAACAAGATACCAATTAGCTCTGGGAAAGTTGGAGAGAGAAATGAGTTTGTATTTTATTACAGCACTGGTATCCCAGTAACTTGTATCATATTCTGTAAACACCCCTGTGGTTGAAAGCTTTTGAAATCTTCAGGCTAATAAGATGCAATAAATGCTCCTTTTCTCACTTCGTTTTTATATTTTCAAAAAAGCTTTATTTTCCTTTTCCTCAAAAATGCATGTTTGTACCATGTGCAATTTCTCCTTGTTTTTCTGTAGGTTAGAAATATGCAGTAGAGTTATGAGTTGAGTAGTAAAATCCCATTGATTGCAGTCAAGGAAGAACAAAACAAGAGGACACAACATGCTGTCTGTTCTTTAATCCACATTAAACAGTTTTTACCAGCATTTTCTCCTTTTCTCATAATTTTTTCAAAATCCATCTTCGTCAGGGTAGTTAAAACTTGGGATCGTATTGTAAAGGTGTAAGCAAAAATATGTTATTCCTGTAGTGTCTGGAATGTTGCTGTTGCTGTAAAGAATGGCGGTCAAAAAATGTTGTAAAGACCCTGAGGAATAAGCCTTTTCTCATTTTCCCAAAAATCTTTTGCTGTTTCAGAGACAATTTTTTTTGTTAGAACCATAATAAATTTGTTGTCTGTAACAGCTTTCAAATTGGACGAGTCTTAAATTTTGTTGTGTGGTAGATGGTTAATTGAACAAAACTGCTCAAATTGAGCATTGTGCAAACATAGATAGCCTAGGAAATATTTTGCAGAGTAATTTAGCCATAAAAGACTGTTGAAAAGACGTGAAATGAATCAAAATGAACTATTTCTACAGTTATCAACATTCTTTATACATTTTTTTCCTGCTGTTGCATCAAACTGAATATTAACTTCACTCTGTAGTCTGTACCAAACCACAATTTTCTAGACTGGTCCAATTTGAAAGCATTTGCAGATGAAAATTACTTATGGCTCAAATGATGGGATATATCACTGAAAGGGCATAAAACATTGTGCGAAAAAAAGAAAATACTGGTTACCAGCATTTTCTTCTTTTCCCACAATGTTTTCCAAAGGCTTTCTCTTTAGGGTAGTGAAAACAGGGGATTGTGTGGTACAGGGTTTCATGAAAGGATGTTGTACTTAAGATTTTTGTCCCATAAACGACAGGGTTCAAACTGCTGAACAACAGAGTTTTATTCCTTTCTGCTGACAATTTTATTCCTTCAGGTTTTCACTATTGAAAGATAACCAAATTATCCCACATCTTCATTGCATAATACTGATGAGACAACAAATTTCCTGTCCCTGGAGAGCATCACCATTGACAACCTGATTCTTTACCAGATCACAGAATTTTAGAATCGTCCATGTTGAAAGCATTTGCAGACAACAAACTAAAGAAAGATCAAAAGGATGTAATTTGTAGTTGGATTGGTAGGAAACATTATAAAAAGAGGTGAAAATGCAGCTGTCATTTCCTTCTTTGCCTGAATCTTGATAGTTTTAGAAGATCAAAGTTTTGATCGTTTAATAAAGGGTTAATGCAGAGAACCATTCCACAAAATGGGTACAATCAGTACAAA
This sequence comes from Hippopus hippopus, assembly GCA_946811185.2. Classification (NCBI taxonomy): domain Eukaryota; kingdom Metazoa; phylum Mollusca; class Bivalvia; order Cardiida; family Cardiidae; genus Hippopus; species Hippopus hippopus. Next base: position 15,627,844 of record OX328096.1, read on the forward strand.
GATCAAAGTACTGAAGAGATTGAGTCTTTCAGGAAGCTGTGAAAAAAAACTCTTCATCAAGTTGACAAAAAAGATAAGTTTTTTTGGACACAGGGGCAGAAAGAGAGAGTTTGACTTTTTTGTCTGTGAGAGAAAATGGGGATGTCAGTTGTATAGGTGTAGATTGTTTCATATCAAAGGTTTCAAATTCTGATTATGGCGATGAGGGCCAGTATTGGTTAATGTTTCCAGGATCCATCCATATTTACCAACCATTCTTAATACTAGTCTTAGTCTTATTCTCAAGAATTTTCTAAATTCGAAAGTAATGCAAATTCTGATTGGCTAAACCAACTGGTTGTGTTTCTTTCTAGAACTAGAAGAAGACCAAGTTACAATTAGAATAGTTGTTGAGTACAGGCTCAGGAAGCAATCATTGAAAGTGATCAGTATAAGTTCTGAGAATTTGTCTCCCAATAAATGTTAAAAAAATAGGTATGAAACTACAGAAAAATATCAAATATCACATAGAATAATGGAGAAGTTTTGCATGTCCATGTTTGCTGTGGAACAATAATAACACAAGCAGACAGTTGGCTTTTATGACCCTTGGAGATCTATACTATGGAAGAAAACAGATTTTTGCCTTATTGTAATGTTGAATTAATGCATGAGAAACTGTAACATATATGTTTTTAAACTCACATTTCTTTAACTTATGTAAACTGTGGTTGGCATACTGCTGGTAAAATGTGTATTGGTGGATGAAAAAGAAACTATTTTCTTTTATTAAAATTTACGATTTGGGTAGCAATTTTGAGTCATATTCTCTTTATACAGTTTTCAACCATTGTTTTGAAATTTCGATATGTTTTGTTCTACTTGAGCACCTGCAGTTTTAATCATGATTGTTTTGCTATCACAGGAGTTGTGGCCCTTTGATTTTTTTGTTTTAGAAATTGGTTTTCATCTGTTGACATGGGAACCAACATCTCCCCAACATCTCCCCAATGAGAGTATAAATTTTCTGGGCATGCAAAAGTTCCACTTTCTTATTTTATCATTAAGTCTGAAGCCACTTTTAAAGAATATCTAATCAAGGAATGGCCCCTGAGTCAGATGTACAAGATATACAGAAAAAATGATGGAACAATGACAGAGGTAAAACTGGTGCAACTGAATGCAAGTTTAGAGCAGATCTGTGATGTTATTACAGTGACAAGGCATAAATTGCAAATCCAATTGCTTACATTTGTAACAGGAGTGTCTGGAACTTGACTTGGATTTGCATAACATTTACTCTTAGTAATGGCAGATGGTGCACTATTACTTGGTATGCTTAACTCTCTACCAAACCACAAATTTTTGGACTGGACCAAATTCAACGCTGTTGCAGACGACAAATTAACTGTGGCCTAATTTATGAAACTTGACTCGGTAAGGGTAGAAAACATTGTGAGAAAAGGAGAAAATGCTGGTTACCAGCATTTTCTCCTTTTCCCACAATGTTTTCAAAAGGCTTCTTTCCAAGGGATGTCAAAAACCAGGATTGTGAGGTAAAGAGTTAACTCTTTACGAAAGGACAGAATTTTAGAATTGCCAATATTTAAAACATTTGCAGAAGAGAAATGTGTGTAAAAAGGTGCAGTTGATTTTGGAAGAGTAGAAAAGATTGTAGGAAAAGGAGAAAAGGCTGGCTAAAAGCCTTTTCCTGCAGGGCGGTGAAAACACTAATGAAGGAGAACAGCCAGCACCTTTGAAAGCTGAGTATGGATGAAATACTGGAGAAAATAACAGGAAAACCAACAAATAAATAATGCAGTCCTCCATGGTAATCGTGCATAATCATTGACATGAGTATTACAAGAGATTACAGGTAAAATTAGAAATGGTCAAGGACACACTGATCCTATTGGGTGCTAATCATTTGAGATGGGCTGTAACCTTTGCCTTGTTGAGTTCCTCTTTTCTTCCTGGATATCTTAACCCTTTACCACACAATCCAGAGTTTTAATGACCCTGAGAAAGATGACTTTTGGTAAAAAGATGATCCCTAAAGGGTGCTATAAAAGAAATGGACTTTTGCTCATATACATTCTGCAGATTACCAGACAACTTTTTACAGAAAACAGCAGACAACTCTAACAGGAAATATCTTAAAAAAGATAGATGGCAAACAATTAGGGGCCCTTAGAATACTTAACATGCATACATTTTTGACCAATCACAAATTTCTGTTTATTCATTTTTTATCAGTACCAAAAAGTAGGTAAAAGCCAGCATATTCAGCTAGCTGAAAAATATTGTCTCTTTTAAATTTGTTTTTAGCTCCACTGGCCGAAGGCCAGCAGGCTTATGTCATGGCCTGTTGTCCGTCGTGCGTGCGTGCGTGCGTGCGTCCGTCCGTCCGTCCGTCCGTGCGTTAACTTTTTTTTAAAACGTCTTCTTCTCTGAAACTACCCATCCAATTTTGATGAAACTTCACAGAAATGATCCTGCCATGGTCCTCTTCAGAATTTCTTGAAAGAATTTAATTCCTTCAAAAACTCTGGTTACCATGGCAACAAAACTGAAAAATTTTGAAAATCTTTGAAAATCTTCTTGTCTGAAACCGTAAGGCCAAGGGCTACCAAATTTGGCATGTAGCTTTATCTAGTGGACCTCTACCAAGTTTCTTCAATTTATAGCCCTGGGGTCAAAATTGGCCCCGCCCCGGGGGTCACAAGTTTTACATGGGCTTATTTAGGGAGAACTTTAAAATTCCTCTTCTACCTAGCCATAGGGCCTAGAGCTACCAAATTTGGCATGTAGCTTTATCTAGTGGACCTCTGCCAAGATTGTTCAAATTATAGCCCTGGGGTCAAATTAGGCCCTGCCCGGGGGTAACAAGTTTTACATGGGCTTATATAACAAGTTTTACATGGGCTTATATAGGGAGAACTTTAAAATTCTTCTTTGACCTAGCCATGGGGCCTAGGGCTACCAAATTTTGCATGTGGCTTTATCTAGTGGGCCTCTACCAAGAGTGCCCAAATTATAGCCCTTGGGTCAAATTTGACCCCACCCCGGGGGTCACAAGTTTTACATGGGCTTATTTAGGGAAAACTTTAGAAATCTCCCTGTACCTAGCCGTAAGGCCTAGGGCTACCAAATTTTGCATGTGGCTTTATCTAGTGGGTCTCTACCAAGAGTGCTTAAATTATAGCCCTGGGGTCAAAATTGGCCCTGCCCCGGGGGTCACAAGTTTTACATGGGCTTATGTAGAGAAAACTTAAGAAATCTCCCTGTACTTATTCATAAAACGTAGGGCTACCAAATTTCGCATGTAGCTATATCTAAAGGCCCTTCACCAAGAGTGCGTAAATTATAGCCCTAGGGGGGAATTTGATTCACCCCGAGGGGTCAGAAGTTTTACATGGGCTTATATAGTGAAATCTTTAGAAATCTTCTTGTTACTAACCATATGAACTAGGGCTACCAATTTTAGTCCTGTTTCAGGGGTCTTATGTTCAAAACCAATTGGCCAAGTATTGTAATGTTTGGCATGTAGTGATTTTACGTATTAGCCAGTGGAGCGATACAGGGCCATCATGGCCCTCTTGTTTGAGGTTTACTTCTACCAGATGATAAAATTTCATACTGGTCCACATTGAAAACACTGTCTTGCAAACCACAGAGTTAGTGTGGCTCAAATGATGGAATTTGTCTTTGAAAGGGTTGAGAATATTGTTTGAAAAGCTGAAAATGTTGATAACCATCATTTTCTCCTGTTCCCACAGTGTATTCAAATGCCTATCCTGAAGTTCATTAAAAACTTGTTCATTAAGGATAGGGCACCCTAATGGGATTGGTGTAACATAGCCTTTCATCGCCGAAAAAACGCATGGATTCCGCTAAGACTCGGGTAATCTGTAATCGATCGGCCGATATATGCTGCTTGCCTGCATCGATTACAGATTACCCGAGTCTTAGCGAATCTGTACGATTTTGGAGATAAAAGGCGTTGTTACACGAATCCCATTAGGGTGCCCAGTATCCTTAAAACCTGAAGTTGTTAGGAAGAGGGTTAAAAAAAATGTCATATATCTGCAGCCTTGACTGCAAACTTGCTGTTTATGGAATCGGTATTAACCCTTAAAGTGCCTTTCACGACTATAGTTGCCTCTGCACCCAGTGTAAATGTGCAGTCTGATCTTTGATCTACACTGTATGCTTTGCTAAATCCTCATATATAAGCAACCATGGTCAGGGTCCAAAAATCCACTCGTCCGCTCGTATTTACGAATAAGAAATGGATGAGGACGAGTGAAATATCACTCATACTCGTCCAGCAGGACGAGTGGTGAATAGGAGATAGTAAAACAAGTTTTTCAGATGAATATTTAACTTACACGAGACAAAACGGCTATTCAGTTATTGAATAAGCGAATTAAGGGTATTCAGGAAATCAAGTTTTGAAACAGAACATAAAACGTGCTGGTTCCCCGCCCCAAATAAAGACCGGTTTCAAGTCAGCCTAATGATATAACCCGGGACCTTTCATTGCAAACAAAAATCTCATAATATGCTTCAGGTGTACCTAATTCCATCTGACCGACTTTGCTAATTATTAAAACGAACGATATTAACATTAACGCAAATACTTTCCCGAAACCAGTTCGAAAAACTGTGTTGTTTTGGCTTTATTAATTTCTGTAAATTGACCGGATAACTGGTACCGGTTTTTAAAACCCGGTATTTAAGGTTCGTTGTAACGTTTCCGTTTCGTCTGAAAAAAAAAAAACCGCCAGAGTCCAATATTGGAAGGGTTTTTCTCGGCGGACGAGTAAGGATCAAAGCAGGGCAAGTGTTTTTTCAAAGTCACTTGTCCTACAGGACGAGTGCCTTTTCTGGAAATTTTTGGACCCTGATGGTATTGCAAGTATTTGGGTCTCATTTTTCGTCTGAAAATGTCTATTAATTGGGTTTATTTGGCACTCTCAGTGTTGAAGAAAGGCTTAGTAAAGGGACTAGAATCTGATCATTGTTGTATTGAATAACATGTGCTAACTCTGCTGACAAGCTCTTCAATATTTTCACAGATATTGTTCAGACAGTTGGTAGTGATAATATACCTGATAATGAGGGCTCAATACTCTTGTGGGTTAGGACAGTAATGATGTAAAAAGATTGTTGGGAAATATGTGCGATAGTACAGTCTGGCTTCCATAGGTCTTGAAATATTATTACCAGAATATCAGTATGTCACACTGTCACAGGCAAGTGTGCCATTGTTGTCATAGGAACAGAAATACTGTTATGTTGGATCTGTATTGCAGCCCACCCCATTTCCAAAATGCATAAATCAAGGATATTGAAGACTTCAAACAAAGATGAAACTAAACATCATTGCAGTCTGATTTTGGGTTAGACAGGCACTGTACAAAGGACGTCCATGGCCTCGTGATATGTCACAGGGTATAGGTAATGCAATATTCGACACTTTACCAAACAATTCAGACTTATGTGTAATGTATTTTATTCTCTTCACAACACAATAATCTTCTGTTGCAAAGTGGTCTAGATTTACAAATTAGGCAAATTCTTTAAAGAATTAAAGCATATTAGGTAATTTATTTATATCAAATGAATCTCAGATTCTAACAGACTTCACAAACGACCCCCTCCCACACTCACACACAATTCTCAAACACAAATGGAACCTGCAGGAACCTGTCATTTAACCCTTTAGTCCATAGATACTCATTTTGACGCATCAAGAACAGACAGCTTTTGATAACATTGTGGGAAAAAGGAGAAACTGCTCGTAACGAGCAGTTTCTCCTTTTCCCACAATGTTTTCTACTCTATCAGATATCTGTATCTCCATTTGTCCACATTTTTGACATCATACCTTTACTTGCTGTTGAACTGGAAGAGTCTAAAATTGGCATATCAGGTAAAGGGTTAAAATACATTTTCTCTTATTAATTTCCTGTGTGACTTTTTTGTGCCAAGTGCTGCATGACTGAAGGAAATGCAATAATCCATTACTGCATAGACTGGTTATAGACCTATAACCTGGAAAAAGTTGCACCAAGGAGAAATATGTATCGGGAAAAAAAAATGATTTTCCTCATGGTATGGAATACATTGAGGAAAAAGAGGACATTGCTTGTTCCAAGCAATTGCTCCTTTTCCAACAAATGTTTTCAAAAACTATTGCTTTACGTACGATTGGTATGACGAGCCATATCTATGTTGAAATGGGTGACTTGAAAACTTTTTGCTGGGAAACAATGCTCACCTAAAAAACTAATGACCTATACTTCTGCTTTTGTGCAACAATGACTGTGGTAATTTTAGCTGATAATTATATCTGTTAATATAATTATAAGAAGTGCAGTTTTGACGAAATGAGAAGTATTGGAAGGACAAGAAAGTATTTCTGAAATGGTGCGGCAAACATTGTTGGAGAGGGTAACATTGCTTGCAAGCAATTGTTATTTTTCTTTTTCCTGCTAACTTTTCAGAGGCACTTGATGACAGGGATGTGGTATTGTTGCAGTAGTATGGGCTAACCCTTTACTAAACAACAAAATTTTAGCCTACTCCAAATTGAAAGCATTCTCAAATGACAAAATAAAGGTGACTCAACAACTGAAATTGGATTTGGGCAGGGTAGAAGAAAACATTGTGTGAAAAGGAGAAAAAGCTGGTTATCAGCATTTTCTCTTCTGTTTACAATGTTTTCAGAAAGCTTCTTTCTCAAGGTCATTAAAAGTCAGGATTTTGCCGTAATATGGGTTAAGAGGCCATTTTCTTGAGTGATTCAGAGGTTGATTGCCATGCAATATTAATTGAAGAATGTTTTCTTTTATGGGAAAACATGAAAGCCAGCATGACTCAAGATTACTTTAATTATTAAATAGTATACCATGCAAATATTCCCTCGAGTGTTTTAGAGACTGATCAGATTGCTTTTTTTTGTGTTGATTTTATCACGGAAGATGTCCAAAAGTCCAAAAAGGGCAGTTTGCATTAGGTTATATGTGTTGTAAAAGAAGTATCATACGTTTTTTTTGCTCGGCTGTTTTTAGCTCCACTGGCCGAAGGCCAGAGAGCTATTGTCATGGCGTTGTGTCCGTCGTGCTTCCGTCCGTCCGTCCGTGCGTGCATCCGTCCGTAAACTTTTTCTTTAAAAAACTTCTCCTCAGAAACTATTGACTGGATTTTTACCAAATTTCACAGGAATGTTCCTTTGGTGTTCCTCTTTCAAATTCCTTCAAATAATTGTGTTCCATGAAGAATTCTGGTTGCCATGGCAACCAAAGTAAAAAACCTTTAAAAATCTTCTCCTCCCAAACCGCTATTTGGATAGCATTATTATTTTGCAGGAATGTTCCTTAGATACAGGTTTACAGAATTCCAAAAAAAAAAAAAGATCTGTCAAAAAACATGGCTTTTATGGGAGACTCATTTTCCTTTTATGGTATAAAGTAAAATCTTTGAAAAATTTCTTCTCTAAAACTATTCATTGGATTTCATTGTTGTTTTGCAGGTAAGTTCCTATGGTGGTTGTCTACCAAATTGTTTCTTCACTGAGCTAAAATGCAGGATTGAATGATAATTGTTAAAAACTTCCTTTCGCCATTATAGAAATATCAGGCCTGTGGAGCGATACAGGCGCTCAAGCGCCTCTAGTTTGAAGAAAACAACGAGTTATTGTCGTAGCCCTGGCATCGTCAGCGTCATCTGCATTGTTGTCTGCATGGTCGTCGTTATGCAAAAAACTTTGTCATTTTTTAATATCTGTGTTATAACTGAAGATATTAAGCTCAAACTTGGACAAGTTGTTACTATGATTGTATTATGATTAACCATAAGTAACTCATTATAAGTAACTCTTTATTATACGATGAAAATTTGGACCTGTTGAAATCCATGGCATTTGCAGACAACAAATCAAATGTAATAAAACGGCGAGGATTGTCTTTCAAAGGTAAGAAAAGATTTCAGGGAAGGGAAGAACTGTGCCTTTCACAACAACAGTTGCCTTTGCAGCTAATGTAGATCATGATCAGTATGCACAAAATGTGCAGTCTAATCTTTTATCTACACTGTCCACTTTGCTTAGACATGTTGGACAAAAGCAACTCTGAAATTGAATTATTTTTATACCCCCGCAAAACGAATGTTTTCGGGGGTATTCTGGAATCAGCCTGTCTGTCCGTGTGTCTGTCTGTGTACAAAATACTAGTAATTGCCTGTTTCTGTCAAAGCGCTGGGGTGGTATTAATTCACATTCAGTGACAGCTCTAGTTATATCCCCTCAGAACGAATGTTTTCGGGGGTATACTGGAATCAGCCTGTCTGTCCGTTTGTCCGTCCGTGTGTCTGTCTGTGTACAAATAATTGCCTGTTTCTGTCAAAGTGCTGGCGGGGGTATTAAGTCACATTCAGTGACAGCTCTAGTTTTTTCTTGTTCTGAAAATGACAACGGGGTTTATTTTGCCCTCTAAGGGTTTACCCTGAGGCTGCCAAGCGCGACTCGCTGACCTTTTGCGAACAGTGTAGATCAAGATCAGATTGCAGATAATGTGCAGTCTGATCTTAGATCTACACTGTCCGATAACGAGCTATCTTTCCCCAAAAGTACCTTTAACCCTTTACCACACAATCCCGACTTTTAACGACCCTGAGAAAGAAGCCTTTTGAAAACATTGTGGTAAAAGGAGAAAATGCTGGTAACCAGCATTTTCTCCTTTTCCCACAATGTTTTCTACCCTTCTCAAAACAAATTTCAACTTTTCAATAACACTTATTTTGTCGTCTGCAAATGCTTTCAATTTGAACTTGTCTAAAATTTTGTCATTTGGTAAAGGGTTAAAATAGCAAAACTTGAGTTTTTACTGTCAGCCAGCTTGAAAGTTTCGTTTAAATTTATATAACAGGATAAAAAAGGATTAAAACTCGGATTTGTTTGGTATAGGGTGCAGAGTTCTGGTTAAAGGAAACAGTTCATTGATTGATGCACTGGAAATTTGTAAGGAAGTACTGTGTGAGAAAACAAAATTTATGTACAGCTCTTGTAATTTTAATCAATTGTGCAACTGAGGGCCGTCTCTGAGCCACTAATGTGCCATTTTTATTCCTTGCCTTAACCCTTTACCATGCAGTCCTTAGTTTTAACGGCCCTGAAGGACATTTAGCCAATTGAAAATATTATGGGAAAGGGAGAAAATGCTGGTCACCAGCATTTTCTCCTATTTCCGCAATGTTTTCTACCCCTTCAGAGATAAATTCCATCATTTGAGCCTCAATAAATTTGTTGTTTGCAAATGCTTTCAATTTGGACTAGTCTAATATTCTGTTGTTTGGTACAAAAGTAACTCTATCAAACGACAAAATATTAGACTTGTCCAAATCAAAAGCATTTGCAGACAACAAAATAAATGTGATAAAAAATTGAAAATTCGTTTTTGGAAGGGTGGAAAATATTGTGGGAAAAGGAGAAAATGCTGGTTACCAGCACTTTCTCCTTTTCCCAGAATGTTTTCAAAAGGCTTCTTTCTCAGGATCGTTAAAACTCGAGATTTTCGTGGTTAAATCATTAAAACATTCATTAAAATATTCAGTTCTGTTCTGTCTACTGCAAGTAACTTGAGCTGCCATAAATTAATCAAAGTAATGTTCAAAATATACTCAGCGTCAATGAAAAGTCACCAGGTAAGAGAAGAAAAGAAAGTGAACCTTGGATAGTTTGCCTTCAGAAAATTGATTAGAATTCATTTTTGCACGAGTAAATAAAGATGGACTACTCAGATGTGCAAGCACGTGAAATTCGTCAGATACTGGTCGGGAAATGAGTATAATAACGTTCAACATAATTGAAAATTTCTCTCTTATGGCAAGGTGAAAATTATTCAACTTTAGTACCTGGTGACTTTTTATTGATGCTGAGTATATGTTTATAAACACAAAATGAACGAACAGGGACATAAAGAAGCTCACTACTTACTATATGCTCATTTTGACATATCAAAGCCGGAGAGGGGCAAAACAGTTTGACAGACAGAGAAATTACAGAACAGAAACAACTTCTCCAAGTCAATGAACAATTGACTGTCCCTTCATCGCCATTGCTTTTATGAAACCAATTTAATCTGTAATTCGGTATCTGTTGAATGACATTTCATTGGATTTCATTTGACATCTGCTTAAATGCTTTCAATTTGGACCAGTCTTAAATTTTGTCTGCTTGTGAAGGGTTGACCCATTACTAAATGACAGTATCTTAGACTTATCCAAATTAAAAGCATTAAATTTTGCAGATGACAAATCAAGTGTTGGTAAAATGATTGGAATTTTTCCGTAAAGGTTGGAAAACATTGTGGGAAAAGCAGAAAATGCTGGTTACCAGCATTTTCTCCTTTTCCCACAATGTTTTCAGAAGTCTATTCTCCCAGGGTTGTTAGAACTTGGGATTGTGTGGTAATGGGTTGATAAGGGAGGGAACGGGTTTTCTGTTTATAAATGATCAATGACATTGCAAAATTAACATAATATGTTTGGCAAAAAATGTCCTTTAAAATCATAATGTCTAATATTTCAAATATTTTACAGTTGGTGTTTGTTTTGTAACAATTTATTGATAGATGCACAATCAATCATATGAATTGTTACAAATTATGGACTTACACTGCATATTTAAGGTATTTGGCAGACAATGGATTAAAATAATTTCATTAACATTACCAAACAACAAAATTTTGGACTGGTCCAAACCAGAAACTTTTGTAGACGGTAAATTGAATATGGCTCAGATGGGAGAAACTGTCTTTGAGAGGCTGGAAAACAATGCGAGAAATAGACAGTGTTTAAAAACCTTGTGTTTTAGGGTTGTTAACCCTTAGGCTGCTAAGCACAACTCACAGACCTTTTGCGGACAGCGTCGATCAAGATCAGACTGCACAGAACATGCAGTCTGATCTTAAGAGCTACAATGTCTGATAAGGAGATACATTTCCTCCAAAAATACCTTTCAAACAGCAATATTTGGATTTTTACCATCAATTTGAATATTTCATTTGTTTTATTTAGCAGGATAAGGGTTGAAAATATATGGATTGTGTTGGTTAAAGGAAGTTGATTACCATCTTTTCAGAAGTACAGATATCTTTCTATGCCACCACCTTTTTCATGTGGATTATGGGGAAAGGGCATCACATCAGACTGGGGCTCCTAATGCAACCCCCAACTGTCAATGATGAAACTTTAAAACTTCCAAATTTGGCTTGTTTTGGCCACTTTTAATTCAACATCATATCAGGTAAAGGATAATCCCTGACACTTAATCCTAATTCCATTGACACAAGGGTTAATTTGCACCTGTTTGATAAATCAATAGGTCTAATCTGGTCACAGTATCGCAGATCTCAGATAAGATTTTCTAGGACCGAGTCATTACCCATACACCTTTGTTTTACCATATCTACAAGTTTTGATTGAAAAACTGTTTGGCTTTTTTGTGGACAGTAGAAGCCAAAATCTAAGGCTGAGACTGCACAGTATCACATTTTGGTTGAATAATGTGTCTGTCATACCTGGCCACTGACCATCTCAACAGGTTGCTGGCAAGAATTAAACTATAACTGTCTGGAAGGACAAAAATCCAGGGCCTAATCAAATATCAAGATATTGCACACCAGTGGCTTTCTTGATTCATAACTATGGTGTTTAACATGGTTTTAGACATAATTTCAGTTACATCGCAATGGTTAGTACACCTACCCATGCTTTCCTGGACTTTATGTTACTAGTGCTTTGTACAGGATTCTTCCCAAGGTACTTGCTGCTTTCCCACTGAAGCATTGAAGAAAAAATGATCAGCGGTGAGAGAAGAGTTAATATTGTTGCAATGACTATTTGGAAGATACTCACCAAACAGGGGATTAGATCAAGCTATCTCCTGGTGTAAAGTGCTGTACGGTACACTCTATCCCCAGGTTTATAGTGCTGTACGCTACACTACAGGCTTGGCACACCAATTGATAGACTGCTAATTTCTATATTTAGTAGTGTTGGGCAATCGGTTTAAAATCTCAATCGATTATCGTTTTGTAATCGGAAGAGCAAACCAACTAGCTATCGGTAGTACAATCGGTTTCTCCATTTAACTGAGAATGCCTTTTTGCTTTAAATACTGTGACAATATTGTCTACATGATATTAAGTTTATAAAGATGTTGTGTTCTGCACTTTAATCAACGAAAATACATTACAATTAAATTTTCTGCTTTATTCAGTATCATTCATTTTGTTCCTTACATTTTAACTTCCAAACGAGTTAAAAAGAATCAGACATATTTCAAGCATTTGCAGACGAACCCCCCCGTCTGCTATAGATCTATATTTTCATTTCATAAAACATTTTTTTTTTCGCTCATTAATAGAATTTTAGCTTCCACTTATTGCTTTATTCAGAGATTTGTGTAAATTCACTGTTTAAATTCATTGTTAAAGATGAGAAGATAGTTTGAAGTCCCTCTGATCGGACGATGCCACGCTGCTCATTGTAGTGTCATGGGTTTTCATGTTTTTTTGGCGATCTATCTTTTCGTGACAGTTAATTTTTGGAGAAGTATTACTACATGATTTGACATCAGTTAGTCAGTTTGAATAGCAGGTAACTTTAAAATATGTCACTTTACACTTGATAAGAAGATTAACACCTTTGTTACTTTGTCATAAATGACTCGCCAGCTTCATTATCATCCGCGTGTCCTTTGCATTTTATACAGATCGTGTTTAGCCTATATTTCCGCCGGACGGCGCAAGCTAGGTTATATGAAGCTCTAGACGATAATTTCATGCGTCAGATTGACATTTAGGCAGATATTTTTCATCATCAAAGACGGGTCATTTCAAATTTCCACGTATCAAAACCCGGACTTAGGGATCAAATGAGAAGCTTGCCGTGTTATTAAGTTTTGTCAAGCCATCCATGGACAAAGATTTCTTTCTCATTTTTGTTATCCACTATGTTTAATCCAAGATTGTGATTTGTAATAGTCACAAAACCAAGCGCTAAAAACCAGAATTCAAGTTTTGGCACCAAGCGAGTTCAGGAACCGACTACAATCGATTCAGGGATTTCTCAATCGATTATCAGAATCGGAAGCCAAAACCAACTGACTTTCGACTATAGTCGATCATCAGCCCACCACTAATATTTAGACATGAAATTCATATGACTCGTCACCCAATCAAATTTAGTATCAGCTATATCCCTTATGATTGTGATTGTATCTTTTCATTGGTCAGCTCCTCCAATTCAATTTTAGCCTTTACCACATGGCAAAATTTTAGACTCATCGACTTTGAAGAAGTTCTACAGCCAACAATTCATTATGTATCCAAACTGGTAGTATTTGTCTTTGAATAGGTAGAAAACATGTTGGAAAAGGAGAATATGTTGGTTGTCAGTATTTTCTCCTTTTCCCATGATTTTTTCAACAGCTGTCTATCTCAGGGTTGTTGGAACCGGGATCATATGGCTTTCAATACGCGAAAAAGGGCATTCCGACTTTTGCATAAAGTGTCGTCTCAGCTAATCTGAGACGGCATTTTACGACTACATTAGATTTTGTGCTACAGTAGACTTGCTCAAAACAGAAAATTACATATAAACGGAAAGTGCCATCTCGGATTAGCCTGCGCAGGCTGATCCGAGACAACACTTTACGCAAGTGTCCCAATGCCCCTTTTCGCGTGTTGCAGGCCATATCATAGTTGTCCACATCGAGAGCATTTGCAGATGACAAAGTAACTTTTTTCTTAAATGAGAGGATTTGTCTATGAAAGGGTAAAAAACTTTCTAAAATCAGAGAAAATGATGGTTACCATATTGTCTCCTTTTTCCCGACAATATTTTCAAAGGCCTTCTCTGTCAAGGCAGTTGAAATTGGGATTGTGTTGTAAAGAGTCAAGCAAAAATATGTTATTACTGCACTATCCAGTATGGAGCTATTGTTATCAAGGTGTTCTGAAGGGATTTAGCTGACATCCAAAGACACTGTGATTTTGAAATGAGGAGTTTTTGTAAATTCTAGATTGTCCATTTCCCAAACATACATCTTGAGTCATTTGTTACCAATTTTTATTCAAATCAATAATATCTGAATTTGAAATTTTTGACACATTAGAGTTTGCAATTCTTTTATTATCTAAAAAATGTCCATGTGGTATTTCAGTTATAACACAATCCTGGCAAAATCAAATTTAATTTTACAACTTATCTAGATTCATTCAAATGCATCTTGGTGTGAAATATTTTTTCAATTAAGGACATATGATAACAAGCTCACTAAATTTACAGAATTATGATGTTTTCATGGACCATACAGATGTTGCATTTTGTATATATTATTCATTAACCCTTTACCACACAATCCCGCATTTTAACAACCCTTGGAAATAGGACCTTTGAAAACATTGTGGGAAAAGGAGAAAATGCTGGTAACCAGCATTTTCTCCTTTTCCCACAATGTTTTCTAACCTTTCGGAAAAAATCTTATCCTTTTAGCCACATTTTATGTGTCGTCTGTAAATGCTTTCAACTTGGACCAGTCTAAAATTTTGCTGTGTGGTAAAGAGTTAAGTCTTTACTAGATGACAAAATTAAAGAATTGTCCATATTGAAAGTATTTGCAGATGTGATTTTATTTACTTTTTCGTGTCTCCTAGTATTTTCTGTTGATCAGCTTACTTAAAATGTCTATGACTGCCACTTAAGATGTGAAAATATTTTACACTTGACCATTCAGTCCTGTCCTCTGACAAGCCTCGGAAATAAAAACTTGGTAACCAGCAACTTCTCCTCTTTCCACGATGTTTCCAACCATGTCCAAGATACTCTGTTCATCTGTTATACTTTTAACTCTTTACCAAACGACAAAATTTTAGACCAGTCCAATTTGAAAGCATTTGCAGACGACAAAATAAATTTGATTCAAGAATCGAAATTTGTTTTGGGAATAGTAGAAAACATTGTGGGAAAAGGAGAAAATGCTGGTTACCAGCATTTTTTCCTTTTCCCACAATGTTTTCAAAAGGCTTCTTCCTTAGGGTCATTAAAAGTTGGGATTGTGTGGTAAAGGGTTAAACTTGTTGTACACAGACACTTTCAATTTGGAAGATTCTGTAGAACTTTTATTTGGGAAGGGTTAACAAATTTGAGGTCAAGGACAAAAAGCACAGTTTTTTAAGTTTTGCACTTGTAGACAAGGTTTGTTCATGTTTTGCTTTTGTTTGTGGAGACGTTTTTGTAGTTGGGCGGTCTTTTTATAGACAAATTTTGTCCATTTCTGAGAAAATTTGATCCCTCAGTTCTTGTACCTTAACCTGCTATGATGAAAAAAGTTAATTAACAAAAAAATGGTGGAGGGTATAGTCCAATTTTCCGAATTATGATAATATTCAAAATTAAGTACTGGTTTTATAGTCATGGCATAATTCACCATCAACTTGAGACCTGTGCCAAATACCTGGGCTATACCTCCTTAACCCTGATACAAAATAATCCATGGGTTTTAACAACCTTTTGAGGAATAAAGCTTTTGAAAATATTTGGGAAAAGGGGAAATGCTGGTAACCAGCATTTTCTCCTTTTCTCATAATGTCTATTGCTCTTTCCTGAACAAATTCTGTATTTTGAGCCAGATTTTTTTTGCCATCAGCAAATGTTTTCAATCGAGAAAAGTGTAAAATTTTGCTGTCTTGAACAAGCTTGTTTCAAACTGATGTCCGAAGAAAACGTTCTTGGAAAATAGGAATAATTGACATAAGTAATTAGTGCATGTGTGAAAATGTCTTGGCAATAAGAGAAATTGCCATTTACAGCAATTTTTTATATTTTTGTCAGTGTTTTTTTGAGTGGTATCCTGCATGGTGAAAAAATTTGTCTGAAGGTTGTAATGAGATACCTGTGTAAAGCAATTACTGGCAGGGGCAATGAAACATTTCATTCTAAGAGTCTCAGAATTTCAGCTTTGAGGGCCCCATTATTTGAAGTTTGGGGATTTAGGGATTAGGATAGCTCAAGGGATTAACAATGGCAGGTGCTTGAGGCTGTGAAACATCTGTGGAAGTTGGAAAACTTTTGAACATAAAGAACAAATTTTGAACCAACCCATGGCAAAATAAGAAAACCATTTCCTCTTCTGAAGTATCCAGCATGGCTAAATACGTTGCCAATTACAAGTGTAAAACATAGTATTACTGAGCTTTCTATGGTTTGCTATCCATTTTTTTTCATCAGAACAGATTCTGTGATCCCAAAGTGAACTTAAGCAAATGATGACTTTCTGTGAACTTTGATTCAAACTATCTGCATGATGCTTTCAAAATTAGGAACTGATGACAGTTTTCTATACACATCTGAAATGAGGGTTTACAAGATGTTGTTGGAATTATACTAAAAGATTCCATTATAGACATTCCTAGAGGTACAAAGGTCAAATGGCCATTTACTTAAATTGCCAAGGTTGGGTTGATTTTATGGGTACCTCCTTTTGTGAAATGAAAGAAGAAAGATTATGATAATGGCAAAACTTAATGAAGATTCAATCTTCAAATCTGAAAATCCCATATGCAGTAAAACTTACAAACACATTTGTAAACAAATTACCTTGGAGTGATGTGCCCATTAAGTTTAAGTATGTGTGTTTTATTTATATATTCCTGTTCGGCCATTATAAACCATGTTAACAGAAGACTGAATGGTGATTATTAAGAATGCATTATGATTGAGCTTCTGTATACATTAGTTGAAGTAGATTTCTATGGGATTCTGGTCAAATCAGTTTGCTTGAACCCCATAATGAGTTTGATGTGTGAGGTAAATGGATTTTAGATGGGGAGCCAGACCATGTGTCCAGTCTAAAACCCAGCAGGATGTGATGTGGTGGTACATATACATCTTAATTTATAGAGTTTTTCCTCTCATATTTTATTCATTTTTTTACAGCAGAGCTCCTTATGAGAATGAGTAGTACCAGTTTTAGTGATTTATCATCAAATTGTCATTAGGTTGGTTTTATCCAAAACCATGTCCATTTTGTACATGTCCAGGTGCTGTTGTGAAAAGCTTATCCGATAGCCTTTTCCCAGAAAACAAAATGTTAGAGTTGCTTTTTTAGCTCAGCTGAGCACAACGTGCTCAAGGGGAGCTTTTAGGGGCACGCTGTGTCCGTCGTCCGGTGTCAACAATTCTTTAAACATCTTCTCCTCCTAATCCGCTTGGCCGATTTGGACCAAACTTGGCTGGAATGTTCCTTGGGAGGTTCTCTTTAAAAATTGTTCACAGAATTTGATTTCATCAAATACTCTGAATGCCATGGCAACCAAATGGAATTTTTCAAGAAATTCTTTAAAAATCTTCTCCTCTGAAACCGCTGGTCAGATTTTGAAATAATTTCACAGATATGTTCCTTGGGTGACCCTTTTCAAAATTTGTTTGTGAAATTTTGATCCGTCGAAAAACATGGCCGTGGTGGAAGGGGGGGGGGGGGGGGGGGGGGGCTCTTGGCGTCCATCGGTGTCAACAATTCTATAAAAATCTTCTCCTCTGAAACTGGTGGTTAGATTTTGAAATAATTTCACAGATATGTTCCTTGGGTGACCCTTTTCGAAAAGTTTTTGCGAAATTTTGATCCATCGAAAAACATGGCCGTGGTGGAGGGGGGGGGCTCTTGGCGTCCAGCGGTGTCAACAGTTCTTTAAACATCTTCTCCTCCTACACTGCTTGGCCGATTTGGACCAAACTTGGCTGGAATGTTCCTTGAGAGGTCCTCTTTAAAAATTGTTCACAGAATTTTATTTCATCAAAAACTGTGGTTGCCATGGCAACCAAATGGAATTTTCCAAGGAATTCTTTGATAATCTTCTCTGATGAAACCGCTGGTCAGATTTTGAAATAATTTCACAGATATGCTCCTTGGGTGACCCTTTTCAAAAATTGTTCGTGAAATTTTGATCCGTCGAAAAACATGGCCGTGGTGGAGGGGGGGGCTCTTGGCGTCCATCGGTGTCAACAATTCTATAAAAAAACTTCTCTGAAACCGCTGGTCAGATTTTGAAATAATTTCACAGATATGTTCCTTGAGTGACACTTTTCAAAAACTTTTTGTGAAATTTTGATCCGTCAAAAAACATGGCCGTGATGGAGTGGGGGGGAGCTATTGGCGTCCAGTGGTGTCAATAATTCTTTAAACATCTTCTCCTCCTACACTGCTTGGCCTATTTGGACCAAACTTGGCTGGAATGTACCTTGGGAGGTCCTCTTTAAAAATGTTCGAAGAATTTGATTTCATCAAAAACTCTGGTTGCCATGGCAACCATATGGAATTTTCCAAGAAATTCTTCGAAAATCTTCTCCTCTGAAACCGCTGGTCAGATTTTGAAATAATTTCACAGATATGTTCCTTGGCTGACCCTTTTTAAAAATTGTTCGCGAAATTTTGATCCGTTAAAAAACATGGCCGTTGTTGAGGGGGGGCTCTTGGTGTCCAGCGGTGTCAACAATTCTTTAAACATCTTCTCCAAAACCGCTTGGCCGATTTGGACCAAACTTGGCTGGAATGTTCCTTGGAACGTCCCCTTTGAAAATTGTTCACAGAATTTGATTCATCAAAAACTGGTTGCCATGGCAACCAAATGGAATTTTCCAAGGAATTCTTTGATAATCTTCTCCTCTGAAACCACTGGTCAGATTTTGAAATAATTTCACCGATATGTTCCTTGGGTAACCCTTTTTAAAGTTTGTTTGTGTAATTTTGATCCATCGAAAAACATGGCCTGGGTGGGGATGGGCATCTTTGCACTGTATGGACTTAAAGAAATTCTTTGAAATTCTTCTTCTCCTAAACCACTTGTCAGATTTTGAAATAATTTCAGAGAAATGTTCCTTAGGTGCCCCTTTTGAAAATTTATTCGCGAAATTTTGATTTGTCAAGAAACATGGCTGTGGTGGGTGGAAGCTATTTGCTCTCTGAGGACATGAAGAAATTATTAAAAATAAAAAGATTTTGAAGTTATTTCACAGCAATGATCCTTATATTATACCCCTTATTTAGCATAGCTGTTTTCAAAGAAAACATCAAGGTATTGATATAGCCCTGTTGGCGTCATCTGCGTTGTTGTTGTTGTGCAAAAACTTTGACATTTTGTTTTATCTCGGCTTCCACTCAACACATGTACTTAAAACTCGGAATAATTGTTCACTAGTAAAAAGCAACCCATACAACAAGGGCAGTTAACTCCAAAATTGTTTTGTCCAAATTATGCCCCTTTTGCGATTTGGAATTTTATTTTACTATCCACCAAGGTTCCAACAGCCAATCATTGGCACTCTCATGAGGTGCTCTTGTTCAACTTAATATTTTTAGCCACTATCTGGCATGTGCTCTTGTTCAAGATAAGGTCTTTCGGTGACCTATCCTAAAATTTATTTGCAGAATTCTGATTCGTCAAAAACATGGCTGTGGTGATGATTGTAGGGGTGGTGACAGATTTTGAAATGATTTTTACAGGTGACCTTTTTATAATTGCTTGGCAAAATACTGATTTTGTTTCCAAAATTTCAATACTTTAAAAAAAAGTTGGTTATGGTCCTCTCAAAAGTTCAGGTGAGCGATCCAGGGCCATCTTGGCCCTCTTGTTTTGTGATGAGCCTACTGATGCAAAGAGCAGGACTGTAATAGATGACATTGATAGTTTGGAAAGTTGACAGTCCAGGTATACATTGTTAGAAAGGAAGGATTGCTTGTGATAGGCAAGTGGTCCTCCGAGTTTTTTTCATACTTATACAAACTGATGTCTTCTTTTTCTTCAAATGATTTATCTTTGTGAAATGTGTAATAGGTTTTGGTAGGTCTAAAAACAGTCTGCTTAGTTGATGGAAGATATCCTACCAACTTAGTTGAAGTGTATTGTCTACCAGAGGGATTGTTAAGGGTTTCTTATTGTCTCAACAGTACTTCAGTGTTAGCGTGGTGTCAAGTGCACCTATCTATCTGCTCCAGGAGTTTCATTCACCAGTATGTAGAACAAGCCACTTAACTTTCCCTCACAAACATAGACAAACCAGTGTTCAGTAGAGATGGAGTTCTAAATGAATCTTGTCCCAATGACTGTCATCCTCCTAAAGCACTTTCTTGTGCTGAGATTTTTGAGTTGTTGCACCCAGGATAGCAAGCCCTATACATTACAGACTTAACTCTTTACCACACAACAAAAATTTGGACTGGTCCAAATTGGGAGCATTTGCAGACAACAAATTATTTGTTGCATAAATAATAAAATTTGCCTGTGAAAGGGTAGAAAACATTGCGATAAAGGAGAAAATGCTGGTTACCAGCATTTTCTCCTTTTCCCACAATGTTTTCAGAAGTCCTTTCCCTTGTGGTCGTTTAAAAAGGGGATTTTGTTGTGAAGCATTAAGGACTAAGGCTTGTACTGTACTGTCTGAGCTTAGTGGGCTAGGTGCAGGATTTCTGAAGTTATCAATATTAAAAACATTGAATGATAAGGGAAGGAAAGAGTTTTCTATTGAATTATTGATACTATCTGCTTGACTTCTTAATTGCATTATTTTCACACCATAAAATTCAAAATATCAGCTCATTTATGTGTGAAATCAAATAACTTTCACTCAAATTGATTTTTTTTTTTTGTTTTGAATTGAATTGGACAATGAAACTGCTAATGACCAAAAAAAGCTTTATGTCGTCTTTCAAACCCTTTACCAAACAATCCCGACTTTTAACAATCCTGAGAAAGAAAGCTTTTGAAAACATTTTGTGAAAATAAGAAAATGCTGGTAACCAGCATTATTTCCTTTTTCGACAATTTTTTTTCCATCGGTTGAAAGACAAATTTCTTTTTTAGAGTAGTATTAAAGTTGTATGCCAATGCTTTCAATTTTGACAAGTCTATCATTTTGTCGTTTGGCAATGGGTTAATGTGTAAAGTATGGTCAGCCATTTGCAGGACACTGGTTAACCCTTTACCACACGACCAATTTTAGACCTGTCCGAATTGAAAGCATTTGCAGAGGACAGTTTCAATGTGGATCATATGAAATAATTTTTCTTTGATAGGGTAGAAAACATTGTGGGAAAAGGAGAAAATGCTGGTTAGCAGCATTTTCTCCTTTTCTCACAATGTTTTCAAAAGCCTTCTCTATCAGGGGTGTCAAAAGTCGTCATTGTGTGGTAAAGGGTTAAACTCTGTAGACACTTATGTAGGATCCTTTATATGTAATGAATATCTGAAAATAGATTTTTTTCTCTTTTGTCAAAATATTTTTAAAAGTGGCATGCTGCAGAATCCCCCAAAAAAGTTGTTTGCAGGTGGTAGTGTGTTAACCCTTTACCAGATGGCAAAGTTTTAGATTCATCCAAATTGAAAGCAGTTGCAGATTGACACATTAGATTGGACTCAAATTATAAGATTTGTGTATAAAAGGGAGACAACATTGTTGGAAAAAGGAGAAAAATGTTTGCAGGTGGTAGTGTTTTTACCAGATGGCAAGGTTTTAGATTCATCTGAATTGAAAGCATTTGCAGAGGACACATTAGATTTGGCTCAAATTATTAGATTTGTGTATAAAAGGGGGAAACCATTGTTGGAAAAAGGAGAAAGCATATGTTGAAAAAAGGAGAGAAATGCTGGTTACCAGCATTTTATCCTGTTTCCACAATGTTTTCTTAAGCCTTCTCTACCAGAACGTGGTGAAGGGTTATTAAGAAAATTAATGTTTTTGCTCTCATAAATTGATTACTGCCTGGATATATCAAAGATGAGTAAAGTAGGAGCCCCCATACCTCCCCACAGGAAATAGTTTAGATACAGATGCAGCCTTGATTTGTTGCATCAGGAGGCAGAATAGTCCCTTTCTATTATAAGCCTGAGGAAGAATCCATTTGAAAACATTGTGGGAAAAGAAGAAAATGCTGGTAACCAGCATTTTCTCCTTTTCCCACAATGTTTTTTGTATCTTTCCAAAGACAGATTCCATCATTTTAGATATATTTTGGAATGTCCTCTGCCAATACTTTTGATATTACTAAGTCGAAAATTTTCTCACTTTGCAAAGAGATAGACATACTGTGCCAGCCATTTACCCTATCTGACAAAATGTTTTTTATGAAATCTTCTAATTTTGAAAGATATGATTATGAAATCAGATTTTAAAAAAAAAAGAGCAATGAATCAAGAAAACTGGGCTGTAACAAAAGGAAAAAAATCTGTTTTTCACCGTTATGTCACAGTGCTTTAAAGGCTGTCGGATGAAGTTATACGAGAGGTACTGGTAGATTTTAATTCTTGCAGTTTGATAAAGTTCACCGAGATCTTCAAAGCATCTTTTCAGGAAATAAGAGTGATATTATCACATGATTATTAATATTAAATAACACTTTCACGTGTTATTTCATTTCAGATCAACAGGATTTCTATTTATATACAGACAGACAAAGACCTCATTCAAAATATTTATTAGTATTTAACTCTTTACCACACAACAAAATCTTAGGCTGGTCCAAATTGAAAGCATATGCAGACGACAAATTAAATGGCTCAAGTGATGGAATTTGTGTCTGAAAGAGTAGAAAACATTGTGGAAAAAGGAGAAAATGCTGGTTACCAGCACTTTCTCCTTTTCTCACAATGTTGTCAAAAGCCTGTTTTGTTAGGGTTGTTAAAACTCGGGATTGTGTGGTAAAGAGTTAAAACAGCTTAGAAATGTTATGATAGTAAAAGAAAATGCCTCAAGTTATAGAATTATAACTCATGGCAAAAGAATCTAGGAAAATCAGATCAAGATTATTTGGTTTAGACCATAAAATCACAGGTAATCATGCAAAACTTCTTGAAAATGATACAATTGTCAGTAAGTATAACTTTCGGAGAATCATGAAAATTTCCATCAACAGTATGGACGAATAAAACCTGACCTTCCTGCACTGATTAAAACTTTACCACTCAGTCCCGAGTTTTAATAACCCCAACGAAAAGCACATTTGAAAACATTCTGGAAAGCCAGTTGGTCTCGCCTTATCAGATAGCTTTTGATGGAAGTTAGAAGTTGATCGACTGAATGGTGTTTTACGCCACTTTCAACATTATTTCAATCATAACACAACGACAGCTCACATATTCATATATTTCCTGGAAGTTAGAAGAATACGTAGACTAATTGGTGTACTCTAGGAGCGCCAGATAAATTTAACGTTTTCAAACAAAAAATTTAACAAGAGGGCCGTGATGGCCCTGTATCGCTCCACTGGTTGATAAGTACAAACCATACATACCAAACAGTACAATGCTAGGTCATGTGGTTTAGAACAAGAAGGCTTACAAAGTTCTCTACAACAGCCTATGTGAAAGTTGTGACCCCAGGGTACGCCATTTTTGACCACAGAACTATTATTACTTGAATCCTTGTAGAAGTCCACAAGATAAGGGCACATGCCAAATAATACAGGTCTAGGCAGCATGGTTATGAACAGAAAGTGTCACTGTATAAGCCTTTGTAAAACTTTTACTTGTGGAGCAGGGCCAATTTAGACCCTAGTGCTTTAAGTTGAACAATCTTGGTAGAGGTCCATGAGATGAATATACAAATAAATTTCGGTAGCCCTAGGTCTTATGGTTTTTAAAGTTTTCACTATATAAGTCCATGTAAAAATTGGTATTGCAAGGGGCAGTGCCAAACTTGACCCCAGGGTTATAATTTGGACTAAATTGGTAGAGGCTCACTAGATAAAGCTATACGCAAAATTTAGTAGCCCTAGACCTAATAGTTAGGAACAAGAAGATTTTTAAAGGTTTCATTATGTAAGCCCATGTAAAATTGTAACTTACGGGGCAGGGACAATTTTGACCCCAGGGCTAAAGTTTGAAAAACATTAGTAGAGGTCCATTAGACTAAGCTACATGCCAAATTTGGTAGCCTTAGGCCTCATGGTTTAGAACTTGAAGATTTTTTAACTTTTCGCTGTATAAGCCTAGGTAAAACTTGTGATCCTTGGGGCAGGGCTAATTTTCGCTCTAGGGCTATGATTTGAAGAATCTTGGTAGGGATCCATTGGATGAAGCTACATGCCAAATTTGGTAGCCATAGGCTTTATGGTTTGAGACAAGAAAATTTTCAAAGATTTTTTTCTTTATCAGTTTTGTTGCCATGCCAACCAGAAATTTTGAAGAAATCAAATTCTTTCAAAAAGTCTGAAGAGGACCATGGCAGGATCATTTCAGTGAAGTCTGGTCAAATTTAGATGGGCAGTTTCAGAGTAGATATTTGAAATATATGTTAAAGCAAGCATGGACAGACAGACACAGGGCCATGACATAATTTTAAGGTTACTTTTGTCCTGCATGTCTCAGCAAAGCAGACAGTGTAGATCAAAGACCAGATGGTTCATTTTGTGCAATCTGAGTCTTCCTCAAGTTGTGATGGGTCATTACATGTTAAGTCAGTACCAAACAGTCTCATGTAGTAACAACCCAGAAGAAGAAGGCTTTAGGAAACACTGTTGTAAAAAAAAAAACCCCCCCCCCCCCATTTTACTACCATATTAAAGACAAAAAAGACAAAGAATGTAATTTGAGCCACAATTAATTTACGGTCTCTACTTGCTATCAATGTGGACAAATCTAAAACATTTTCAATTTGTAAAGGATTAATTTTAACATAGAAGCAACAGGGGGGGTCATGCAGAGCACAATATACCCAATGTTCTCTGAGAGTTAGAAAGTGACATTTATACATAAAACTTCAGAACAAACCTTGAACAAGATAAATCAGTATGCCATACGGGAATACCAAATATTCTCTTACCTTATCCTGTAAAGCATCTTAATTACTACTTTATAATTCTTTGTGCGTGATATAGTCCTGTTCAATAAGGGTTGTTATCTCCCCTGTAAAGTTATCGTTCTTGAATTAACCATGATGCATCTCTCTTCCGGAGAGGATCATCGATCGATAATGGATGTAAACAAAGGAACTGTCGAAGCGCGTGACCTAGAAAAATTGACCGTACGTGACCTGAGGCAATATTTACGCGAGAGGGGAGCGCAAGTTTCAGGTACGAAGGCTGAACTTTTGCAACGAGCAACCGGAGTTCAGTCAATTGGAAAACGAACGTTACGAGAGCTTGCAGAAAACGACGCATTGGACTCGACTCTTCGAAATGAAGAGAAATTTACCACTTCACTCAGCGAAAAGCTACCTGAGCCATGGACAATAAAAACCGGATGGGCTTCTAATAGTGAAAAATTTCCACCAGTTCAAGAATCTGATTTATATAATTACCTTGTGCTTAACCGGCGAAGGACGTTCGATTCGAAGTCGGTGAAAGCAAAGCGTCAACTGAAAGCATGAGTGTTTTATGAGGACAAACATGTCCATAGCATGACGTACTGTGATATCAAAGAGAACTGCTCTCATGGTTATGTTAAATGTATGGTGATACCCTCTTTACCAACGGGAACAGAGAAAAAAAAGCCTGATTATGATGTCTGGGTCTGCTTGGCGAAAGTATCAGGAAATATTCATGCTGCTGGATGTACTTGTTCTGCAGGGTATGTGGAAATGTTTTTGATTTTAAGTCGCAAAGAGGATTTTCTCCTAATGCTTATAAATTTATTCTGACAAATAATTTTGTATGTCTGTTGACAACATATATAGTATCAATACCAGTATGTAAGTACAATAAGTAAGTATTGTTATTGTTAATGGACCGTCCTAGCTTATGAATCCAGGTCAAGTTGGCCTGTGAAAGAATACTGATAAGAATGACATGAAATGTTTATGAATACTGGCTGAAAACTACACTTTATCCATTTGTAACTGAACAGTCTTTCCACCATATTCTGACAAGTACTTAAACATTGTATCATCTCAGAATCACTTATTAATACCTAAACATACAAATTTAAATTATTTACATATCTGATACCCCATTTTGCCTAATGGAATGTAAATGTAAAGTTGGTACCAGGCCGAGTTGACCCGCTTCCTATGAATCAAACCTTAATATTTGAAATATTAATTTCAGGGAAGGAGAATCATGTAATCACATAGCAGCCCTTCTCTATGCCCTTGTTGATGTTACAAAAAAGAAAAAAGATGGGCTCAACTCCACAACTTCCACCAGCTGCAAGTGGAATATGCCTAGGAAAAGAAAGCTGAGCCCAAAAAGAGCAGAGCAGCTTGTGTTCAAAAAACATAAATTCAGTGATGCAAAGGTGCAGAGAACTGAAAAGAGCAAGAGTGAAGAAAAGACTGTGCAGCCAATGAATGTCAGCTACCTTGTAAATAAATTGAAAGATTTTGCCCCCAATGCTGCCTTTCTATACAGTGATGTAAACTATCTCAAGAAGGAAACTAGTGTGCAAGAACAGCCAGGCCAACATTTTCCTAGGTTGCATAACATTGATTTCATGTATCACACAAATGTAGACTTAAAATCGGACACATGTAAACAGCATTTTAGGAGCTACTTTGACAGTTTAAAACTCAATGAACAGGACTGTGTTGAGATAGAGAAGAAAACAAGAGGACAGTCTAAGAATGACATGTGGTTTGAGGCAAGAACTGGTAGAATTACTAGCTCTATGTTTGGAAGCATTTACAAACAAAAAGTTTCTACTTTGCCAGACAATCTGTTGAAGTCAGTCTGTGGATATTCAGACTTTACGTCTAAAAGTGTACAGTGGGGATCTTCACATGAAGCAGCAGCACGCCGTGTATATGCAAAACAAATACTGAAGACACATCCAAAACTCAGAACTTACAGTGTGGGGCTGATTGTGTCGCCAAACTTTCCCCATCTTGGTTGTAGTCCAGATGGATATTTAGAGTGTGAACACTGTGACAATAAAGATGGAGTCTTAGAAATCAAATGTCCGTATAAGTGGAGGTTTTTGACACCATATGAAGCTGCCAATGACAAGTCATTTTTTTGTGAATTAAAGGATAATAAAGTTGTTTTGAAACGGAATCACTCCTACTTTTACCAAGTTCAAGGCCAGATGGCTATCTCGGGTAGAAATTGGTGTGACTTCTTTGTTTGGACTCTGCGTGGATTTTCAGTGGAAAGAATCTACTTTGAACCTGATCTATGGAGAGATATGAGTGCCAAATTAAACCAGTTTTATTTGAATGCAGTTGTGCCAGAGTTATTCTCACTGAGAGTGAAACGTGGTCTAAGTGAGGATATATGATTTATTTACCAAACAATCCTTTGATTTAACAACTCTAAGGTAAAGGAAGAAAAATTTTGGAAACTGTGGTAAAAGAAGAAAATGCCGGTAAACAGCATTTTATCCTTCTCTTACAATGCTTTCTACTTGTTCAGTGACCTTTGACATCATTTTATACGCATTTGTCATCTGCAAATGCTTTAAATTTGGACAAGGCTAAAATGTTGCCGTCTGGTTGACTTGCATGCAAATAAACAATTGATATTATGTAAAAAAAAAAATGGAAAATGCATTTGTCAAAAATTTGGAAAAAATTGTGCAAAACAGAGAAATTGCTTGTAACAAACAACTGTTAATTTCCGAATGTATTTTTTTAAAACAAGTCCACTGCTTCAGCTTTAGAGATGTATTCTCTGTTATTGAAATACCTTATCCTTCATTAAACAATTCTGGTTTTTATGGACTCTAAGAGAGAAAGCATTTGAAAACACTGAGGGATAAACAGAAAATGCTGGTAACTAGCATTTTCTCTTTTTCTCACATAGTTTTCTAACCTTCCAAAGGTAAATCACTGTTTTCACATCATTAATTAAACTAAATTTGTCATCTGCAAATGCATTCAGTTTGGACAATCTTGGAATGTTGTCATTTACTATATAGTAATCCTTTGTATTCCAGGCTTCTGGTAATTAATGTGTATAAAGCAGCCATTTTCCCTCGAGCAAGTCACTTCAGAGCCTTAGCCTAGTCTAGTACTTGTGAAATTAAGGACATACTTGAGTATGTAAACTGTTTCTGTAATACAACTGAAATATTGTTGAAAGTGTCCACTCCATTCCATTAATGAAAACCAGTACTTCTTAATTTTTTAGTAATAACAGAAGTCAGTTTTTGTTCTATACATTTTTATTGAGACAAATCAAGAAAAACAGTGGTAGTTATCAAAGAATGGATTTACTTGCACTAATTAGTACTTCAAAAAAAATTAGTGTAAGAGAAGTTGCTTGTAACCAGTCATGTTTTCCATTGCCACAATGTTTTTATATGTAATTATGAAACATATATGTATTTTCAAGTTACTGTTTCGTAGGAATGAAATTATTTTTATGATGTAGCAAGGTATGCTCATTATCATTACCTTCTACAAACCCTCTTTTGAAAACAAGCACTTCTGAAAACAATGTGGCACAAAGGGGAACTGCATGTAATAATCAGTTTTTCATATCCTGCAATGTCTTCATTTAACTCTTTATCAAACAACAAAATTTTAGACTTGTCCAAATTGAAAGCACTTGCAGAAGACAAACATAACTCAAAAATTGAAATTTGTTCCAGTAGGGTAGAAAACATTGTGGGAAAAGGAGAAAATGCTGGTTACCAGCATTTCTCCTTTTCCTACAATGTTTTCAAAAGGCTTCTTTCTCACGGTCGTTAAAAGTCGAGATTGTATAGTACAGAGTTAAAGTCATATCTTAATAAGCACTTTACACCGTAATCCCAAGGTTTCACAACCCCTATGGGGAAGACTTCAGCAAATATTGTGGGAGGAGGTGAAAATGTTGAAAAGCAGCATTTTCTCATTCTGCCATAATATATCCTTTCAAAAACAAATACCATTTTTTTATCAACATTTAATTTGTTGTATATGATTACCTTCTCCTTTCTTCAGTTTTTCCCATACTGTCAAGAAAAATTCAACCATTTAGCTATTTACCATACAACAAAATTTAGACTGGTCCAAATTGAAAGCACTTGCAGACAACATTATAAACAGACTCCAAAATTGAATTTTTTTTTTCCAGCATGGTAGAAAACATTGTGGGAAAAGGGAAAATGCTGGTTACCAGCATTTTCTCCTTTTCCTACAATGATTTCAAAAGGCTGCTACCTCAAGGTTGTAAAAACCAGGGATTGTTTGGTGAAGGGTTAATTGAGGCCTATCAATAAAAAAAATGTGTGTGTTTCCAGTTAACCAACCCTACCTATATAATGCTGCCAACCCAGAACTTTTGATGCTTTGACTGGGGAAAAAAAAACAATCTCTCAGGTGTGATTGAGGTACATGGCCCATGTAAAAAGTTTCTATTAAAGAATCGGACCCACCCTACCAAAAGTGTCTTGGAGCGAAACTCTAAACACAGATTTTTTTTTTTGGCTTGATCTAGATAGATAGGTTCATCTTAACTCTTTACCACACAATCCCGACTTTTAATGACCCCAAGAAGGAAAGCTTTTGAAAACATTGTTGGGAAAGGAGAAAATGCTGGTAACCATTATTTTCTCCTTTTCCCACAATGTTTTCTACCCTTCAAAATTCAGTTCTTGATTCACATTTATTTTGTCGTCTGCAAGTGCTTTCAATTTGGATTATTCCAAAAATTTTGTCGTTTGGTAAAGAGTTAAGACAAGTTTGGTAAAGAGTTAAGACAACACTAAAATCTTGATGAGTTTCAGATACATATGAGCCATGCTCTGTGAAAAGGGGGCTTAATGCATCTAGGGAAAGTATCGACCCAGGCTAACCTGGGTTGAAACTTTTTGCTATTGGCAAATTTTTTGTATATACAAGGACCAGTCTACCTTATTTTCAGTCTGTTGTTAAAAAATAGCGATTATGGATCCATAATCATGTGATGGCTTGCTAGGTACCACCATGGATCAGAGAGATGCATTTAGGCCCCTTTTCCCGAAGCATGGCTCATATCAATAAACCGCATGACACAAAACTCTTTTCAAGGTGATCAGTTACAAATCATTTTCTGAACAAAATTAATTCCATTAATGCACAAAGAATTTTAGCCACATGATACTAATAACAACTTTTACCAGCATCTCAGCATTTTTTTTTTTTTATGTCA
The DNA here is from genome assembly GCA_946811185.2 of Hippopus hippopus. Lineage (NCBI taxonomy): Eukaryota > Metazoa > Mollusca > Bivalvia > Cardiida > Cardiidae > Hippopus > Hippopus hippopus. The sequence goes on from OX328096.1 coordinate 15,657,932, forward strand.
TGTTAACTCATTGTATGCATGCATGTATTGTAATAAAAGAAGCTGTAATTTTTTTAAAATGTAGTTTTATCTATTCCCTTAACTCGTTACCATATAAAAAGATGTTAGGCTGGTCCAAATTGAAAGCAACTGCAGGAACAGAATGGGTGTGCCTCTGAATTTGAAATTTGCCTTTGGAAGGGTAGGGTTACCAGCATTCTCTCCTTTTCAAGCAATGCTTTCAAAAGCCTTTTGTCTCAAGGTTGTGAAAACTTGCTATTTTGTAGTGAAGGGTTCAGTTCAAATTCCCTGCATACTTTATGTAAAGCAAATAAAATCTTCTAAGTTGTGCTGCAAAATTGACCCCACATGACAAAATGATTGACTGATCCAAACTGAAAGCATCTGCAGACAACAAAATGAAACAAAAACAAATGTGTCTATAAATTTGATACATGCTTCTGGAAGGGTAAAAAGCATCTTGGGATAGGAGAAAATGCTGATTTCAAGCATTTTCTCCTTTTCCAACAATTTTTTTCAAAAGCCTTCTGTCTCAGGTTGTATTATCCTGGGGCTGCAAAATTGACACCCCCTCCTATTAATTCTGTCTGAACTCTCTACAAGATGAAAAAAAATCGGAATCTTGCATATTGAATCATTCACAGGCAAAAAAATTTGTGATTGAAACATTGGGATTTTGAACAGAAAACATTGTAGAAAAATGAGAAAATGCTGGTTACCAGCATTTTAATTCTTTTTCCAAGCATTTGCAGTGTACAAACTGAGCTTCAGTCCTTTGATATGCTAGAATTCAATCCAGTAAAATGAGAAAATGCTGGTTACTAGCCTTTTCTCCTCATCCCACCATTTTTCAAAAGTATTCCTTTGAGTGGTTAAAACTTGGGATTGCATGGTCAAGGGTTAATACCTCATGTTTGAAATTTATAACTGAATGAATTAATTAATCATCCTCATCATGAACTAAAGGTGGTAGTAAGTTTGAAAGACAAACACAGATTTTCCATATATTTGTTGCTTGATGAGCTAGAGTTATTGGTAAAACACCTTGTAGGATTCTGAAGTTCTTTACTCTTTCCACGGCTCTTTCCACGTCTATCCTCAAATTTGCTATTCTTCTTGTCTCCTCCACCTCTCTTCTTGTAAACCTCTTCATTTTCAGAGGCGGAACTATCAAACTTATTCCCCGTGGAGTAGTCAAATCAGAGATGAGAAACCCTTTATCAGCCATGATAGAGTCCCCACGCTCGCATAAATTAAGAATACCACTATTTAAAGTTATCTGCTTATCACTTATACTTCCGGCCCACAATGCTGAAGCAAATGATATGTAACCTGCAGGAGTAATACCAAGCAAAGCTTTATATGTCATGTGAGACTTGTAGTGTGAGTACATAAGGCTTTTATTGGCTAGTGACTGGGGTGTCTCAGTTTTAATTTCAGTACAGTCAATGATAACTCTGCACTTAGGATATTTTCTTTTAAATTTCTTGGGCATTGTCTCATCAACTGTCATTCTTGTTGGCCATGACACAAGAAACAATAATTTCACCCTTAAGTACATAATCCACTGGTTTGTAATGTTACTGCAGGTAGCTTTAGATATATGGAATCTCTGCGCTAAATCATCAAGCAGGAGTCCTAAACGCAGCCTTATCAAAACCAAGAAAAATTCATCGATCAACCTAAGTGCTCTAGGCCTTCCTTTTCTATGCGACGTCCCATTTCTTTGGGTCTGTTCTTCTGCATCCTCCATTCCGTCAAACAAGGCTTTAAATATTGCAATGTTCGGTAACCCTGTATAGAACATACACTTTTCATCGGAATTTTCGATGTCTTCAAAAGATAGGTCTGGCTTGGTGACCCGCACTCCAACTGAATGCACCTGAATTTTTGCGTCCATTCCATGACAAGTACATGTCTCATTGTTGTCTGTTATTTTTACAAAATCTGTTTGTGTACCAGCTGATGAGAATGTTTTTTGTTCTGTTTGGCTCCCAGAATCTGAATGGATTGTTTTATGGTAAGTCTGGGTGTCTTTGTTCAAGAATGGGTGAAAAGAACTGTCACTTTTGAGATTGAAGTAACTGTGCATCATTACTGACACATGTTCTTTTGAAAGCTGGTCATTACACCTGAATGGAACGTTGCTATCCTCCTCCGAAATAAAATCCTCTGATACATCTGGAACTCCTAATATTTCACTGGTTATCAGATTTTCATTCTCATATGAAATCTGAAAAGGAAATGTCAAAAGGTGATTATTTGTACATACAAAAACTAAAGTAGAACTAATATTCTCGTATGCTTATTTTCATCTACCAGACTTGAATTTAGTAACAATTCAACCCCTATGCTGCTGAGGGTGATTAAGTGTGCTTTACCAGAGTGTACATTAAGATCATACCTCACAGTGAGTGCTGTCTGATCTTGGATCTACATTCCAATATGTAGAGATATTTCTAGGGAAAACTAATACATAAATATATAAAATATACTTTTAGTTTAGTCTCAATAATGAGACGCTATTATGATTTTTTTTTTTCTTATTAGGACATTCATTGTGCATTGTATGTGCACAAAATCTGTGCTGAGATTTGAACAGAAATTTTTCATGACTGTCTCTGTACTCAGAGGAGACCAGACATAATGTAATATCCCCTTTGGGGACAGACCTTATCTGTACTAACAATTAGTATTACCTGGAAATTTTTGTCAAACATATATCATGATTGCGTAACAGAGGTCAAATTTGCAGATTTAAATGGCAAGCCACTTATTATGTTCCGAGCGTAAAAAGAAAAGAAAAAAGCGGGTGGAGTAGATGAATCATCCCTATGTTCACGGTAATCGTTCACAATCGTTGTAGATCAGTTGCAAACATGTAAACACATTACGAAAGAAAGTATGCATGATCAATACTTACAATCGATTTCCCCAAAGTTCTGACTTCGCCATCATGCATAATGAATCTGCAAGGAATATTGTTTTCCTTTCCAGCTCGGTGGTATATGCCGTCTTCGAAATGAGCCGAGCAAAGCCTGTCATTCTTCTGGTGTAATTGGAATCTCGGGCTGTAAACCTTTATTCTTTTTAGCCATACACTCCGTAATGTTTTATCGGCTGGAAATCGATGGAGGGTAATATATTTTCCGTCCACAAATTTTCCTCGATAGTTACTGCAAACACAACAGTAATGTCGCTGGCGTGAAGGCACTACAGTGACGTTTTCGCTTGCTTCCATCGTTAGTCTGTCCTCTCCGGAAGTAGCATGACTCACGCGGAACGACCTTTACAGATTTCGAAATGCTGAAGAGCTAGGTAAGGGGAGTAATTTTCAAGGGAGGTAACAACCCTTATTAAACAGGACTATAGGTCAAGATCAGGCTGCACAAAACATGAAATCTGGTCTTTGATCTACATGGTCTGGTTTCCAGAGACTTTCTGAACAATAGTAACCTTGACATTGCTTATATTGGGCTCCTTTTCCTAGAATGGAAATATCAGTTGGGTTTATTTGGTGCTGTAAGGGTTAAGTAATCAGTTGATACAGAATTTTCTGACAGCAGGTGATTCATGCATGAAATGCTGAATAAAGTACCTTCTTCAGTTGCCACTATGTTTGCAGAGTTGCTTGTAGTTTTAACTCTTTACCAAACAATAGAATTTCAGGCCGGTCCAAATTGAAAGCATTTGCAGGCAACAAAATAAAAGTGACTGAAAAATTGAATTTTGTGTTTGGAAGGGTAGAAAACATTGTGGGAAAAGGAGAAAATGCTGGTTACCAGCATTTTTCTCCTTTTCCCACAATGTTTTCAAAAGCCCTCTCTCACATGGACGTTAAAAGTCAGGGTTAAAAGTTGTCTTTGAACTACCCCATGTCTACATTTGGCTGTGAAATCCTCTTGTTTTCCAGGTTCTACATGCACTGTGTCAGGCCATATTGTAGGGCTCACATGTCTGGTACATGCTGGGCATAATTTGTACTTCCTGTCTACCAGCCTAAGATTGATTCTTAACCCTTAGCGCCCTAGATAAACCCAACGGACATAATTTGGTTTAGAAATAATACCCAAATAACTGCAATATGATGGTTGCTTTTGTCTATTGTGTTCAAGACAAGTGGAGAGTGTAGATCAAAGTGCAGGTTTTATGCAGTCTGATCTTGATCTACACTGGCCCTAAGGCAACTATAGTTGTGAAAGGTGCTTTAATGGTTCACCTTTACAGCACCTTTCATTAGTTTAGTTGCGTTTGTAGCTTATTAAAGATTAGGATAAGACTGCACAAAACTTGCAGGTCAATCTTTTATACATAATGTGTACTTTGCTTGGACATTCTGGATGACACCAACATCGACATTTCTCTCATTATATCTCTCATTTATTGTCTGTGTATGCTTTAGAATTGGACAAGTCCAAAATTTTGTCCTTGGGTAAAGAGTTAAATGGCATCTATGATTCTTTTGACAGTTATATTGAGGTCTCTGTTTGACAACAGTATGGGAAATGTTCTTGTTGTAATGGAACCACAGAGCTCTTCTCAGAGATAAATCAAGTCAAGGATATAAACTTCCCAAACTATGTCATTTTCATTTCACTTTCTCATGTCTGCTGTTTTGACACCCTATTCTACACCTGTGTGGTACCGTTAGAATAGCCCCAGAGAAAGCTGTAATTTTTTATGTGAAAAAATTAAGATTATTTTTTTGTCTTTGGTAGTTGATTCCTAATTTTTGTTGACTGATTATTGTTAGCGCAACAGGATTCATGCCTCTCTCATGGCTGATCATTGTTTCCACCATAGTTATGTTGGAAATCAGCCAGTTGCTGGGGAAGAATATTGTGGGAAGTACTGGTAAAAGAAACTGCATGAAAGCATGTATAGGTGCACTGGCTGCCATGACAAACAAATCAACCAACCAACCAAATGGATGTTTTTAAACATGAAAGAGAGGCCCAACTAATGGAATTTGAAGGCTGATTTTTTTTTTGAGGGGGGGGGTGCACAGAGTAACACAAAATAGTTGATGGTATAGAGCCAAAGTTAGACTGCAATCATTGTTTTGGGCTATCTGATTTGGATGTACACAGACTTCGAACTTCTGAAGCAATGAAAATGATGGGAATCTATGCGCTAGAATCCTGTAGCTTAGAAATCTTATATGATTTATTCAAGTACAACTTATATCCTTAAAGTGCCTTTCACTAGTTTTACTGGCTAACTGCAGCTACTGAAGGTCAAGATCAGACTGCACAAACCTTGTATGATCTTTAATCTACACTGTCCACTTTACTGAGTTATTCTGGAGAAAGGTAACAATGGTGATATCTTACATACAAGTGTTTTCTACTAGACTGACAATGTTTGCTAGGTTTATTTGGCTTTTTCACTCTGTACTTAAGGACAAAATTCTGGACTCTACCAAACTGCAGACATTTGCACAGGACACTGTGTAATACACATCAAATAATGGGAGTCTTTTCTGAAAGGGCATGAAACATTGTGTGCAGGTTACCAGCATTTTTAGCTTGGCTGTTTTTCAAAGAAAACGTCAGTAGTGTCATAGCTCAGACATCTGGGGTCGTTGTCGTGTGCGTCTTCGTGCAAAAACTTTGACATTTTGCATTGTCTCTGTTTTAACTAAAGATATTCACTTCAAACTGTTTTCAAGATCCTTCTCTATCACAGTCATTAGAAATTAGGACTGTGTGGTAAAGCGTTGCAGGTTAATTCAGGTCAGAATAGAAAATGCCAGTGTTGGCAAAAAAATCAAATTTAAAAAAATGTATTGAATTCAAGGCCATTACGATGAAGTATTTTCACTGATAACGATCTTGTTCAACATGTCACTTTTCTAAAGAGCTTTTTGTGGAAGGAATGTTATACCTAATTGAACTAGTTCATTTTCAATGTACTTTTCATGCCATTTTGTAATTGGTTAACTCTTTACCAAACGACCAAATTTTAGACTCGTCCAAGTCCAAAGCATTTGCAGACAAATCAATCATGGCTCAAACACTGAAATTTGTCTCTGGAAGGGCAGAAAACATTGTGGGAAAAGGAAAAAATGCTGGCTACCAGCATTTTCTCCTTCTCCCGCAATGTTTTTAAAAGGCTTCTTCTAAAGGGACATTAAAACTGGGAATTGCGTGGTTAAGGGTTAAATTACTTCTCCCTTTGCCCACCATTTGTAAAATCTGTACTTGTACTGAACACAGATGGGTGAAGATGTCAGTTTTCTCTTTGCCAGAAAAATAAAGTTTTTTAAGTCGGGGCATTGGATTATTGAGCTCCGAGAACAGTGAAAAAGCTTCACTAAATGATTGTTACAAGCACTAGTACTGGTAGCTCATTTTCCCTTAGTGTTTACCATACAATTTAAAATGGGTATTTTATCTCTCAAATGTGTCTGTTATATTGGTTCTTCCACCGGTCTGGAATAAGCCAGTTCATGAGTTTGACTGTATGTTTAGTGTCAAGCAGAAACCGGGCATGGGAACTTTTACTTACTACATTTTAATATGATCTGAGCCCCTAAGTAACCTCTGCTTCAAAGTTTGGAGCCCATCCTCTGGAATATGACTCAAGAAAAGAAGCACTTGTGATAGGCAAGTTTGAGTATGTGACTACCATGAAAAACATTGTTGCAAATGTACAGATGGCATTGAGTAATTTCTTGCGTTTTGTTACTGTATTTTGCAAGTTATTTGCTTATGGTAAAACATAAACAGAGTTGAGCAAGAGAATGGGGCTTAAAAAAGAAAAGCAACAGTTTTGCATCAAGTTATCCCTTATCTGGCTACCAATAACAGAAACTTGATACAAAACTGTTGCTTTTGGACCAGTCTAAAACTGCATTGTTTGGTAAAGAGTTAAGCTATCTAATGGTCCAATGAGCTTGCCTTTTATTGGAATTTCCAATCTCAACAAATAATGAATGTTTGAAATGTCAGCAATGTTTCTGCATCAAACTATTGTATTTAGGGTATTCATGACTCAATGGTTTTGCTCATTACAATGTTTATTTTAATTTTTTTGGCATGTGAAATGTTCAGCTTTTGTTGTTTATGTTCATGCAATTTTACTTTCCTTTAGTTCCACATATTTGTAGACTGTCAATAAACAAAAGTGACATGATCAGTTTGTTCTGCCAAAATGGCATGAATCCATTTTAAACCCAAAATAGTGGCCATTTGTTTTCTTAATGGGGCATAATTAGAAACAATGGAAATAAGGGATCCTTTTCCTTTTTAGCTCACCTGAGCACAAAGTGTTCAAGGTGAGCTTTTGTGATCGCCTAATGTCTGGAGTCAGTCGTGCGTTGTCCACAATTTCATTAAACATCTTCTCCTCCTAAACCACTGCGCCAATCTTGATGAAACTTGGCAGGGATGTTCCTTGGGTGAAGCTCTACCAAAGTTGTTCAAGATATTGAATTCCATCCCTAACTGTGGTTGCCATGGCAACCAAAGGGAAAAAAATAGCAAAATCTTTGAAAATCTTCTTCTCTGAAACTAGAAGGCGTAGAGCTTTGATATTTAGTATGTAGCATCTCCTAGTGGACCTCTACCAATTTTGTTTATATGATGCCCCTGGGATCAAAACTGGCCCAGCCCTGGGGGGTCACAAGTTCTATCATAGAAACAAAGAAGGAAAACTTTAAAATTCTTCTTCTCTAAAACGGGGAGGTGTAGAGCTTTGATATTTGGTATGTAGCATCTCCTAGTGGACCTCTACCAAGTGTGTTCAAATGATGCCGCTGGGGTCAAAACTGGCCCCGCTCCGGGAGTCACAAGTTCGAACATAGGAACAAAGGAGGAAAACTTTAAAATTCTTTTTTGAAACTGGAAGGCATAGAGCTTTGATATTTGGTATGTAGTGAACCTGTTCTAAGTTTGTTAGCCCACCTGAGCAGAACATGTTCAGTGAGTTCAAAATTGGGTCACCTGGGGTCATAAACTAAGTCACTAGGTCAAATTAAAGAAATACCTTGAGGGCACTCTAGAGGCCACATTTATTGCTCAAATGACCTGAAATTTGGTCAGAATGCTTGTCTTGATGAAATCTCAGATGGGTTTGGATTTGGGTCACCTGGGATCATAAACTTGGTCACTAGATTAAATTAAAGAAATACTTTGGGGGCACTCTAGAGGCCACATTGTTTGCTCAATTTACTTGAAAATTGGTCAGAATGTTTGTCTTGATAAAATCTCACACGAGTCTGAATTTGGGTCAACTGGGGTCATAAACTAGGTCACTAGGTCAAAGAAATACCTTTAGGGAACTCGAGAGGCCACATTTATTGTTCAATTGATTTGAAAATGGTTAAAATGTTTCTCTTTATGAAATCTAAGATGAGTTCAAAATTGGGTCACCTGGGGTCATAATCTAGGTCACTAGGTCAAATTAAAGAAATATCTTTAGGGCACTCCAGAGGCCACATTTCTTGCTCAATTGACTTGAAAATTGATCAGAATGTTTGTCTTGCTGAAATATCGGATGAGTTTGAAATTTGGTCACCTGGGGTCGTAAACTAGGTCACTAGGTCAAATTAAAGAAATACCTTGTGGGCACTCTAGAGGCCACATTTATTGCTCAAATGACCTGAAATTTGGTCAGAATGCTTGTCTTGGTGAAATCTCAGATGGGTTTGGATTTGGGTCACCTGGGATCATAAACTTGGTCACTAGATTAAATTGAAGAAATACTTTGGGGGCACTCTAGAGGCCACATTGTTTGCTCAATTTACTTGAAAATTGGTCAGAATGTTTGTCTTGATAAAATCTCACACGAGTCTGAATTTGGGTCAACTGGGGTCATAAACTAGGTCACTAGGTCAAAGAAATACCTTTAGGGAACTCGAGAGGCCACATTTATTGTTCAATTGATTTGAAAATGGTTAAAATGTTTCTCTTTATGAAATCTAAGATGAGTTCAAAATTGGGTCACCTGGGGTCATAATCTAGGTCACTAGGTCAAATTAAAGAAATATCTTTAGGGCACTCTAGAGGCCACATTTCTTGCTCAATTGACTTGAAAATTGATCAGAATGTTTGTCTTGCTGAAATATCGGATGAGTTTGAAATTTGGTCACCTGGGGTCGTAAACAAGGTCACTAGGTCAAATTAAAGAAATACCTTGTGGGCACTCTAGAGGCCACATTTATTGCTCAAATGACCTGAAATTTGGTCAGAATGCTTGTCTTGGTGAAATCTCAGATGGGTTTGGATTTGGGTCACCTGGGATCATAAACTTGGTCACTAGATTAAATTAAAGAAATACTTTGGGGGCACTCAAGAGGCCACATTGTTTGCTCAATTTACTTGAAAATTGGTCAGAATGTTTGTCTTGATAAAATCTCACACGAGTCTGAATTTGGGTCAACTGGGGTCATAAACTAGGTCACTAGGTCAAAGAAATACCTTTAGGGAACTCGAGAGGCCACATTTATTGTTCAATTGATTTGAAAATGGTTAAAATGTTTCTCTTTATGAAATCTAAGATGAGTTCAAAATTGGGTCACCTTGGGTCATAATCTAGGTCACTAGGTCAAATTAAAGAAATATCTTTAGGGCACTCTAGAGGCCACATTTCTTGCTCAATTGACTTGAAAATTGATCAGAATGTTTGTCTTGCTGAAATATCGGATGAGTTTGAAATTTGGTCACCTGGGGTCGTAAACTAGGTCACTAGGTCAAATTAAAGAAATACCTTGTGGGCACTCTAGAGGCCACATTTATTGCTCAAATGACCTGAAATTTGGTCAGAATGTTTGTCTTGATGAAATATTGGATGAGTTTGGATTTGGGTCACCTGGGTTCATAAACTAGGTCACTAGGTCAAATTAAAGAAATACCTTGTGGGCACTCTACAGGCCACATTTTTTGCTCAATTGATTTGAAAATTGGTGAAAATGTTTCTCTTGATGAAATTTAAGATGAATTCAAAATTGGGTCACCTGGGGTCATAATCTAGGTCACTAGGTCAAATTAAAGAAATACCTTGTGGGCACTCTAGAGGCCACATTTATTGCTCAAATGACCTTAAATTTGGTCAGAATGTTTGTCTTGATGAAATCCAAGATGAGTTCAATATTGGGTCACCTGGGATCATAATCTAGGTCACTAGGTCAAATTAAAGAAATACCTTTAGGGCACTCTTAGAGGCCACATTTCTTGCTCAGTTGACTTGAAAATTGGTCAGAATGTTTGTCTTAATGAAATATTGGATGAGTTTGAAATTGGGTCACCTGGGGTCATAAACTAGGTCACTAGGTCAAATTAAAGAAATACCTTGTGGGCACTCCAGAGACCACATTTATTGCTCAATTAACTTGAAAACTGTTCAGAATGTTTGTCTCCATAAATTTTTGATGAGTTCTAAATTGGGTCACCTATTGAGATAAAATAGGTCACTAGGTTAACTTACGGAAATTCCTTGTGGACACTCTAGAGGCCACATTTTAAGCTCGATTGACCTGACAATTGGTCAGAAATTGAATTATTGCATGTGGAGTAAAATTTCGCCTATTGACTCGGGTGAGCGATCCAGGGCCATCATGGCCCTCTTGTTTGTGATATCCTTGGTGCTGATGTGCCTGATATGGTTCTATGCATTTCCATCATATTTGACTTTTTATTTGAATATGTTGTGTGCTACTGTTAAAACCATATTATGTACATTCAGTGCTAAATAAAATGAAATAAGAATAAATAATTAGATTCTTGCTTTGAATAAAAATTTCATGTTAATAATCATTAAAGTACTGACAAATAATATTTTTCTATGCATGTAGTAAGGACCTCCACTCATAAAAAAAGATTTCAAAATAGGTGGAATTTTTGTGTTAAAAAAAATGGGATGGCAGTTTTGCAATCTGTAATTCTTTCTATTTTTAGTGCTACTTGCAGAGGGCCAGAAGAGCTAATAATTATGTCATGGTGTGGTTTCTGGTGTCCATCCATGGGATTTTCTCTTGTTTCCACAATAAAGTACATAATTTTTTTTACCAAATTTTGCCAAAATTACACAGCTTCTTTACATCATCGGTACCTTGAACCTTATTGAAAACAAAGGAGATTTTGTTTTCAATAAGGCTCTTTTTTGGTTTGAAGATGAAAAATAACATTTCCTGTTTACTTGAAAAGGTCAGCATTTTTTTATTGGATTCCTTTTAAACTTGCATGGCTAATCTGTATGATCAAGAGGTAGTACCCCATAAAAAATGGTGAAAATCAATTATGGATTTTAGAAAAGGAACCATTTGATGGGTTATTCTTGTTTACCCAGTGAGGTCCACATAATTAATCACATTTCTTTGAAACTTGCAGGTATTATAAATTGCATTGAGAATTGAAGCAGTATCAGGTTTTACTAGATTGCAATATCTGATATTGTATGAACAACAGTCAGAGAAAAGTGGCAAAGTTTTTAATTCTTAAAAAAAATTTAAAAAAAAATTATGTTCTCAGCAGGTATGTCTTTGTGTAAAGGTTTGTAAAAAACTTTGCTGTCTCACTTTCCCATGATTTTTTGTCATTTTGAAAGATTAACCACTTAAAGTCATTTGTGGGGGCTTATGTGGTAATTTGAGACATTTACAGTTCAAAATAGACTTTATGATGAATTGTAATATATACTTATTTTGGGATGTAATGATATATACACTTTACAAATGTCCCAGATTCCATTCCTTTGGGTTGTTACTTTGTAACTTAAGTAAAAAAAAAAAATCTTTTAAAGAAAAGGTACACTTAGATGGACTAACATCCTTGTGTCTTTCTCTTGCAGAAAAAAATTTAAGTAGTGTTGGTAGAGGTTTGAATCTAGGCATTACTTTATACATTTATGCTAAAACTCAGAGGTTGAAAGCAGGGGCAACAGTACTGTAATTTTAATGGAATCCAGGTCAATTAAATTTCACACATTTTCTCCAAATCCTGTTGCTGAACAATGTCATGTTTTTAAAATACTATTGGGTCAAACCTTTTCAGTTGACTCTACTTTTTCTAACCTTTTCTAAATATTTTTTACAGTTTGACTGCTTTAAAATGCTGTGATGCCAAGAGTAAACTGATAATTTTGATGAATTGTTGGTTTGTTCTTGTACAGTAGTTTTTATTGTGACCAAAAGAATTACGCAGATTAGTATTATGTGAAAAGATCTTATTATTCTGAGGAATTATTTTTGTACTAGTTGGTGATCACATGATTGGACTGTGTTACATGGTTAAGCTTTTTGGAAAAGGAGAAAAATGCTGGTAATCACAATTTTCCACAATGTTTTGTAGCCTGTCAGGGATATCCCATCATGCAGCCACTTTCAATTTGGAATAGTCTAAAACTTTGTCGGTAAGTAAAGCTTGAAAACACAGGCTACATAAATACTTTCTTATCCATGACTGGATGTCAATACCAAATGGTCTCTGTCACTCTTTGTTAAAGACAGCATTCTCACGGCCAAATCTCTCGCTGTAAAACCTCTCGGCTGTAAGGGTTCTGAGATAGACAGATGGTATTCTTCAAGCATCATCAAACCCAACACACACATAACACACACAGAGATACTTGTGCATTGAGATACATAATTATATAGCCCTTAAATTACCAAACAACAAAATTTTACATTTGTCCAAATTGAAAGCATTTGCAGACAACAAAATAAATGGGACTCAAACATTGAAATTTGTTATTGGAATGATAGAAAACATTGTGGAAAAAGGAGAAAATGCTGGTTACCAGCATTTTCTCCTTTTCTCACAGTTTTTTCAAAAGCCATCATCCTCAGGGTTGTTAAAAGTCGGGATTGTGTGGTAGAAGGATAGCTGTGATTGGTGGTATTTTTCACAGCTTTCAACAATATTTCAGTCATATGTAGGTGACATCTGACTTACTCATGACCATGGTCTGGGTTTCAGGCGTAATTAGGCTAGAGCTCTAGAAGTGTCTTGCCCAAGGACAAGCAGATGAAAACCCTAGCACTTTCAGTAGGAATCAAGCATAGGACCTTCAGGTTTTGAATCTGAACCCTTCACCACACAGCTAAATTTTAGACTTGTCTATTTTGAAGGAATTTACAGATGGCAATTTATATGCTTTTCAAATGATAGTACTAATTTTATTTTATCCTTGATTAGGTTGAAAACATGGTGAGAAAAGGAGAAAATGCTGTTTACCAGCAATATCTCTTTTTCCCACTATGTTTTCAGAAGCTTTCTTCCTCAGGGTTGTTAAAAGTCAGGATTTTGTAGTAAAGGGTTAAATATAGTACAATCATCAGGGTTAAGGTTGTGCAAAAACCACAGGAATGGTAGGGGATGTTCCTTGGTCACCATGCCATTGCAGTCAGCATACCGGTAATGCCAAACAACATATTGCAGGAAATGCACCATGCTGAAGTCCTCTTAGACTATGCTTCCTATATCGGATAAAGTTTTTAAGCAGTTTTTGTGTTCATCATAATGCTTTCATTATGTTTGTGGTAAAAACCTCAAATTTCTCTTCAGGATAACAAGAGTTCACCTACAGAGTGCTCAATCAATTGAAAATTCCAAGTGACTGAAAAGGACATAAGTAAGGAATTTATAGCTGTTTTTGCCTGAATTGATTGCAAAACATCAGACAGTGTAGATTAAAGATGAGATTGCATGTTCTGTTGAGTTTGATCTTGATCCACACAGTCTGCAAAAGCAACTGAAGCTGTGTTCATCGTTGTAAGGGTTAACTCTTTACAACACAACCAAATTTTAGACTTTTCTAAGTTTAAAGCATTTGCAGACAACATTATTTTATAATTGCTTAAATCAAGTTATCAAATTTTGTCTTTAATTGGGTAGAAAACCCTATGGGAAAATGAGATATAACCAGTTACCAGCACTTTCTCCTTTTCCAACAATGTTTTCAAAGGCTTGAAATCTTTGACAGGGTTGTTTAACTTTTTACAATTCAACAAAGTTTTAAACTTGTCCAAATTGAAAGCAACTATTTTGTAGACAACAAATTAAACATGGCTCAAATGTTGAGATTTGGCTAAGATGGGATAAACCATCTGGGTTACCAGCATTTTCTCCTTTTCCCCAAATTTTTTCAAAAGCCTGTTTTCTGTGGGTCATTGAAAGCCGGGCTTGTGTGGTATAGTGTTGAACACAGGATTGTATGGGAAAGGGTAAATCTTACCTTGGGTGTCTCCTGTCAGATTGTGGATAGCAGTAATGGTCTACCATTTCCATAAATCAGAACCATTTTTAACCAATTAAAATCCAGGAGTGGTATTATTTCTTTGGTTGAATGTAATCTCTTCCAAACAGCTATAAAACACAACTAAACTAGTCCAGTTTTCTATGGGTTTTCTGAGACTAAAGCATGAGGTGCTTTTAAAACATTGTTCAAAACCAGTCTGTTTTGCTGTGGTATTACTTAGAGTGGCATGCATGGGCTGTAAAATTTGCTTATGTACCTTGTGCACACTCCAAGCCAAAGGTCTTGTGTATAGGGAGTGCTGTAAATTATGTCATTGCAGCAAAATTCTGTGATTATATATCTCTCTCTATAGTTTTCAGTTTACATGCATTCCCATGATGTTCTAGGAGACTGGTAGTTCATACCCACACAACTTGCCTTTTGGGTATCAAGCTCAACTTGAGTTGCTTTTGAGATATTTTGTCAAAGATGACCCTGAAAAAGCACAATACTTGGTCTGTATGTGCCTGACATAAAGTCCTTGATTTTTTGTTGGGGGTCGGGGGGGGGGGGGAGTGGAATCTGAGGGTCCAACACTGAAACATTTTCTCCTATCTCCACAATGTTTTCTACCTTTTAATCATTTAATTTGTTGTCACCAAAATTAACGTTTTCAAGAGAGCGATATTGCGAAATGAATGAAATGGACATTGTCATTGAAGGGTAAAAACCAATTATTGCACCAATTTCAAGATCATTTTCACCAGAAATGTCTGAAAAAATACTACGCTGGTGAGATCAAGGATCAGTTTGCATGTTCTTATTTGTCTGATCTTGAAGTCTTAACTCTGTACCACACAATATCCGACTTTTAACAACCCTGAGAAAAAAAGCCTTTTGAAAACATTGTTGGAAAAGGAGAAAATGCTGGTAACCAGCATTTTCTCCTTTTCCCACAATGTTTTCTACCCTTCCCAAACCAAATTTCAATTTTTCAGTCATATTTACTTTGTCGTCTGCAAATGCTTTCAATTTGGACTGGTCTAAAATTTTGTCGTTTGGTAAAGAGTTAAAGTGAAAAGTCTGGAAAAGCATCTAAGGTTACAACTAAGATTCTAGGAGTTAATAGTGATGTGAAGAGTTATTATACAAAAAAAAGAAATGTAATAATATATTATCTGTGCTGATAGGAAAGTCATGTAAAACTGGAGGTGGGCTGGTGAACCTTCCATGATATTTTCTTGTTATCAGCAGAATATTTCTGGTTATCTATCATTTTATTGTCCATTTGTTCACTTGCATTATTTTAGCTAAGCTTAATGAAGAGATCCTCTTATCTGTTACTAGATTAGCAGTCTGAACTATATTTTGTAAGGTTATCACCTGTGTTCAGAAATAACTGGAATTATGGGCTTATTCTTACTTGCTAGCCTTTTGAATTAAAGTTGAGATGATATTCATTGCTTTGTTTAATTCAGTGAAATAAAATTAAATGATAGATCAAGTTTCTGTTATAAGATTGCGGGCTTTGTGTGGCTTAGTAGTAAATTGTAGGACACATAGCCTGTAGGCCTTTGGTTTGAGCCTGACTGTAAGCACCGAGTTTTTCGTAGGAGTGGCCTGGAGCAGGATACTTTAGAGCCACATGTTTTTCCACCATGTTTTTGTCCACAATGAAAAGCGAATGCAATCATTTGAGTCACATTTATTTGGTCTGTCTGCAAGCACTATCAGTTTGGACATGTCTAAAATTTTGTCATTGGTAAAAAAGATAAATAGATAAATTCTGAATAGTTGAAAAAAAATACTTGGCCTCCATTTGACTTTGTTGGATAGATCATAAAGAAATTTAAAACCTTAATGGTTGTAATGACTGTAATTGTAGTTTTCAAAATTTAAAAAAAAAATGTAATTATGAAAACCTTCAAAAAAGTGACCTTGAGCTATCGTACTAACATTACCGAATTCTTTAATGGTGGTCACACCCAGGGAAGTCACAAGTATGGTATCCCTTTACAGTGGTTAACTCCCTCAAGAAAGTGGCTGAAAAAAAATATAAGCTGCTGTCTGGATAAAGGGGGTTTAATGCATCTTCATGATGTGTTATACCAAGCAATTTGTTGCAAAACATGGATCTTTTTTGTCTAAATACTAATTGAATCATGAGGTTAATGGTCCTTTGACATGCAGAAAATTTACCAATTGCAAATAGTTTCAACTCGGGTCAGCCTGTGCAGATTTCACATGCTGACATGGGCTGATACATTTTGCAGATGCGCAAACCACCTTTTAACATTGCATTACTCAAAAACATGGATTGAAAACAGAAATTACACTAATTGCTAGATTTCTCATGGATGTAGATTGTCCAATGATTTACAGGCACTGTTTTGTTCCCTGCAAAGAACCAGGGGGCGTCAGCATGTCAAGCACTAAACAAGTGAAGCCAACTCTTCCAACAACCAACAAGTAAAATGACAAAAGACAATTTGCAGTATAGGTAATGTTTTAGCCGGAGTATGGCATAAAGTATCAACATTTACTGCTTTTCCTACGTTTTCTGCTCTGTCAAAGCCTAGTGCAATCATTGTCGTCTGCAAATGCTCTCACTAAAGACATGTCTAAAATTCAGTAAGTAGGTAAACAACTTACACTTCTAAACGTCTGTAAACATTGCTATGATAAGAGAAATTGCTCTTTATGAGCAATCGCTTTGTTTGCCAGTATGTCTTCAAAATACGGTCTCCAGAGCCTCGAATTTGTTTTGAATGTTTTATTTTTGTCAATATGTTTCATTAGTTGTCCATTTAGAGTCATAAAAAAAAAAAAGATTTCAGACAAGATCTAGTCCAAAATCAATTCCTCTATTGAGGAGAAAACTAAAATAGTAACACAAAACTTGAATATAGTCGTGGAATTGTTAGAATTGATATAAAACAGTGATGAATGTGGAAACTGCTTAGTTTTAGGAATTTGCCCACTCAGCATAATGTTACCATGAGTGTGAAGAGGGGCAAAATGCATCATGACAGAAAGGTTTGAGTAGTTGGGTGGGTTTAAACGAAATCCCCTCATCAGCTTCACCAGCCATCAACAATAGAACATTTGTAAAACTTTCGGCAGGGGTTGCCAAAAGTTTCATGCCTGACTTGCAGTGATTTAACTCCAATTTGAACACCTTTCTGTAAGGCCAAATACCTGACAAACTTGATGCTGAACGTGTATAACCCTTAAAGTACTGAGCCTGAATTTAGGTCATTTTTGTAGACAGAGTATGTCAACATCAATCTGTATGTTATGTGCAGTCTGAGCTTGGATCTATCCTACCCTGTATTTTGACACATTGGCTTTAAAATGGAAATAGTAGGGTCTTTTTCTGATGAATGTAGAAACTGTCTATTTTAAACACCAATTTAAGGATTCAGCTTTCAGTATGCTAAGGTCAGCATGAGGAGGTTAAAATGTAACTGCATGGGATGTGCAGTATGATCACTGATTCTTTCTTTAGGATAGTTTGGGGGATACTTGGTCAAAACAGCTTGGACATTGATATACTTCAGTTTTGCCTGCCTGCTTTTGTTCACTGACTGATTGACGGTATGGTGTTTAATGCTGTATTCAACATTATTTCAGTTATATTGCGCAGACCAGAGCACTTAACCATGCTTTCTTGGAGTTTCGTTTACAACAATATTCTTTCCAAGCCACTGACTGAAGGCTTTGCTTCCTATTTTCTTGAGGAATATGACTTTTGCAAACATTTTTTTTTTTAAATAGAACACTTGTATCACTTTAGCCACCTTGAAAATTATTGTCTGCAGATGCTTTCAATATGGACGAGTCTAAAAATTTTTTAACCTGGTGCATTTTTTCCAACTGACTGAAGAGATAACCCTTTCCCATACAACATTATAGACTTGTCCAAATTGAATACATTTTGAGATCAGAAATTAAATGTAGCTCAAGTGATAGAAACTGTCTTTGAAAGAGTAGAAAACATAGTGGGAAAAGGAGAAAATGCTGGTTACCAGCATTTCTCCTTTTCCCACTCCGTTTTCAAAAGTTTTCTTTCTCAGTGCCGTTATATGTCAGTCATATGTGCTAAAGGCTGAAAGGTGGGTGGATTTATTTGGTAAAATAAGCCATGCTTAGGACACATCAATTTTAGTTATTTATTGCAAGCTGCCATTTTCTTTCTTCCTAAAGAAAGGGCAGCTGCATGGAGGATAAATGTTGCATGAAATTTCTTTTTTGTGCAGATCTTACATATGAAAAACTTATTTAATTTAATTTAATCCTTTTCAAAAGCTAAAAATCCCTCTTTCTATTGGGATGACTTTTTTTTTTTTCAAATTTGATAGAAAGTTATACAAAGTTTGATTGAATAAGTGAAGGTGAAAAAAATGCAAGTATGATATTGGAATAAGGAATGTCCATTAACCCTTTTCCACACAATCCCAAGTTTTAACAACTCTAAGAAAGAAGGCTTTTTAAACATTGCAGGAAACGGAGAAAATGCTGGTAACCAGCATTTTCTCCTTTTCCCACAATGTTTTGTACCCTACCAAAAACATTTTGATTTGCGAGTTATATTTATTTTATTGTCTGCTATTGCTGAATGAATTTGGACAAGTCTAAACTCTTGTTGATTGGTTAAGAGTTAAAATGATTGATAGATAGTATGGTGTTTAACACTGTTTTCAACATTATTTCAGTTATATCTCGATGGCCAGTGCACCTATCCATGCTTTCCTGGAGTTTCTTCAACCAGTACTCTGCACAATATTCTTTCCAAGCCACTGGCTGCTTTCCCACATAACCATCATCGAAACAATGATCAGCGGTGAGAGAGGAATGAATTCTTTGGCATTGACTATCATCAATCCTAGGAAAGAAATTGGACGAGCCAGGAATCGAACCAGCTACCGCCTGTTCTTAAGTCCTGTATGCTACCGACTGCGCTACTGAGGCTTGGCCTAATAAGAGTTAAATGATAAGTAGTTTAAACTTTACAAGACCCTTGATATAGCTCTCATAATGATGTGACATGCTATCATCATTAAACTTCATCAATGTTTTGCAAGATTGATTACTTGTATGCTATTGAATGCTGTTTTCAACACATTTCAATCATATCTTGGCAGCCAATGCACCTATCCACGCTTTCCCAGAGCTAAACAATGCTGATGACAAAATGCCAATGACACTATTCTGTTCATGTAAAAAATACATGTGGTCCCAGGAGGCCTGCACTATTTCTGTAACAGAAATAATGGAGTCTGCTTTTTCTACCCTGAAAAATTCCTTTTCTGGCATTTTCTGATTTCAGCTGGTGTCGATATCATGTTTTCGATGAAAAAGGACAAAATCTTGGAACAATAACATTCACTGTCACGCCAATTGTATGCTGCTTTATGTTGACCCTA
The DNA here is from genome assembly GCA_946811185.2 of Hippopus hippopus. Taxonomy (NCBI): domain Eukaryota; kingdom Metazoa; phylum Mollusca; class Bivalvia; order Cardiida; family Cardiidae; genus Hippopus; species Hippopus hippopus. The sequence continues at coordinate 15,677,536 of OX328096.1, forward strand.
TAAACCTGCTTTGGAGATCTTTTTGGCGTCATGCCACTTACCACTTTTTAAAACATTGTGACAAAAGGAGAAAATAATCAGTTTTCACATGTAATCATCTCTCAAACCTTCATTCACGTTGATTTTCTCTATTCAACCCTCTTTTTCATATGACAAAAATTTTGTCTAGCCTAAACTGAAAGCATTTTCAAATTTAACTCTTTACCACACAATCCCGACTTTTAATGACCCTGGGAAAGAAGCCTTTTGAAAACATTGTGGGAAAAGGAGAAAATGCTGGTAACCAGCATTTTCTCTTTTTTCCCACAATGTTTTCTACCCTTCCCAAACCAAATTTCAATTTTTCAGTCACATTTATTTTGTCGTCTGCAAATGCTTTCAATTTGGACCAGTCTGTAATTTTGTCGTTTGGTAAAGAGTTAAATATGGCTCAAATCATGATTTGTTCTATGAAATGGTCCCTTGCATTTTGTGGTTTTCCCACTATGTTTTTAAAATCTTTCTACTCTAGGGTTGTGAAAACCCGGGACCTCATAGTAATGGATAACAGTAGTCTGCTGTAGATTTGTTTCAGATGGTTTGGTTTTAAAATGGAGAAAATGGGTTCAGTGAAAGTAAAACTCATTAGAAATGGACTTGAAAAAAACAACTTTGTGGTACCTTGCGTGACAGGTCCTCCACAACACCTGCGAAAACATAGAGAATGCTTGATGTAATAATACCCCTAGTTACCCGTGTAGACTGGTATCTGATTTTTCAAGTCAAACAAAGCAAATGGAGCAGAAGAAATGTTAAATGACCCAAAAGGGGAAAAGTACCCAAAATGAAAGGGAGCTATCATGAAATAGCAAAGTGAAAGGGAAATTTCAGGGGTAGCTCTTCACCTTTGCCTTTTAATTTCAAGGACATTAATTATCTGCTCATCTTGAATTAGATGAATGAATGAGAACAAAAGAGAGAGAAAGAAATGATGTAGTAATCTTTGCTAAAAATGAAAGCTATTTTTTGAAGAGTGAAATCATACAAAATACATGAAAACATGAAAGAGTTAAAAAAAAAAAGAAATTAATAAAACAAGATGTTTCTTTCTTAGTTCTTGAAAATGCTAAGCACACCTTTGCTGATTTTTGGATAGTGTATAATCATCAAGATTACACTGCCAAATATGTTGTTTTTCTGTCTTAAAAACTCCTCAAATTGCAACCATTAATACTTTTATTCTTCAAATTGCAAAAGAAACTTAAACAACTGCTTTTCATTAATACCAACTAATTTTAGCTAAAGCTTCTCAGCTCCTAGGGGTTGACAAGTTTTTAGGGAAAGGTTGATAGGTGGTACAAGGAACCCCCTTTGAAGAAATAGGGTAAATTTTTGGGGTCAGAGTCAATACACAAATGATAAACAATGATACTTGAAAAGATGCCTGCACCCTGGGGTGACAAGTTTGACGAAAAGTTGATAGAGGAAAGTTGACAAGTGTACAAGTAACCCTGGTCATTTACTTAAGTCAACTATAAACTTTGAACTAGATTTTTATACTTTCTCTGTGTTTGTATACTTATTTTTTTTTTCATTTAAGATAAGAAATCAGACTGGGAGCTTCAGGTCATGAGAATTTGAGCTGATGAGTTTTAGGCAAGGGCTCTGTAGTGCTTTAGTGTAGAACAGATCTTGACTGTCTGCTATTTTGTGAAATATTCCAAAACAAAGAGCCTTGATATGTAACGTCAAAGGTCTTTTTAAAGAGTTTCTTTTAGCTAGTGATTTAAAAGTTGAATTATTACAAGAATTTTTTTTTCCATTATAAAAGTTGGTTATTATGTCTTTGTTGAAATAAATGAAAAAGTGTTATGATGGCATTGCCCTTTTAACCCTAGATAAATAAGACAGTAATTTTTCATGCTGTAGAAAGGACCAAAATAATAAAAGGCTGCCTTTGTAATAGGCCAAAATATATCTCTCAGTGTTAAAAATGGAAGATCCAAGATTCAATCTCATTAGATTGAATCTTCTGCACATTCTGTATAGTTTGATCTGCAATTTACAGAGCCAGAAAAGCAATGCAAGTCGGCCATTCCATAGCATATTATGCTATGAGACACCCTTGAATTTGACCAAGGTCTAGACTTAGAGGTGAGCACTAAAATCCATTAGAATGTTTTTGTGATAATTGGTTTTACCCTTTTTATGTTTGGAATCATTAAAGCCTCTGATGTTACTAAATGGAAAACTTGCATTTAATACCAACACTAACTATGGTTTATGGCCACATAAATTTTAACTTCAAAGGACCAGAAATGACCACCGTCCAGCTGTGACCATTGTCTGAAAAGGCCTGTAAACAGTTGTATGCCATTTACAAACTGGACAGGCAAAAGGTGTTGACAGCTATAATTTAAACCAATGTTCCACACTAATTTCTGTATCTAATGTGGAGGCCATTTGCAATCATTGGTCAGATAAGATTGTTGCTCCAAAAGTCATACTGATTGTCAGAATTAACACTTCTGCTTTTGGCCAGTCAACAGGGGACAATTGTACAAATTACTGTAACAAATGGACACACTGCAGAAGATGAGCAATACTTTTATTTGTAATCACAATGTTTTTCATCACTGTTGCTACATCTAGATCTGGTTAAAGTTTTACATTGATGATAATTATTATTGTTATAACTGTATTTGTTTTATTTCTTTAGACACCATAATTTTCAGTGCTAAAGAACTTTCCAAAATCTACCAATAAGCATTGAGCAATGATATTCAATGCTAGTGTGCAGATTAATTCTGTTGTTTGCAGAATCAACAGGCTGAATGATACAGTTACATAACGATAACTTATAATCCAATAATAGAATTGAGCCATTCTCCATAACTCCTTACCAAATGACAAAATTTAAGACTGGTCCAAATTGAAAGCATTTGCAGATGATGAAATAAATGTAACTGAAAAATTTAAATTTTTTTTTGGAGAGATTGAAAACATTGTGGGAAAAGGAGAAAATGCTGGTTACCAGCATTTTCTCCTTTTCCCACAATGTTTTCAAAAGGCTTCTTTCTCAAGGTCATTAAAAGGTGGGATTATGTGGTAAAGGGTTAAAGGGGGCTAAATGCATCTGCAAAAAGCCCATGTCAGCCTGTTGCAGTCCAAGCAGGATGACATGGTTTGAAACTTGTTGCTATTGGTCGTTTTTGCATGTCCAAGGACCATTCTGCCTCATGATTCAGTCAGTTGTTAGACACAATGAATTTGATGGATCTATAATTATGTGATGACTTGCTTAGCATGATACATCGTGGAGATTATTATGTTTGAGCCATGCTCTTGCACGAGGGGATTTAATGTGTCTCCGTGATGATGATACCAAGCAAGTCATCACATTATTATGGTTCCATAAAATCTAGCTTGTCTAACAACCGTAATGAATCATGAGGTACACTGGTCCTTTGACATAGAGAAAATTGACTGATAGCAAAAAGTTTCAGCCAAGGTCAGCCTGCGTGGACTGCGTAGGCTGACCTTGGTCGATACTTTTTGCAGTAAAGCATGGCTCATGTATTGGTTTGACAAGATTTAACTAAGACATCTGCATATTCCTGTGAACCCTACTTTGGATTGGCTCACCTTCTGAATTGACATGTTGTAACCGTATCCCACCTTACCCTGGTAAAACTGCTTACCCCTTTACCAAACAGTCACATGTTGTAACAACCCTAAGGAAGAAGCCTTCTGAAAACATTGTGGGAATAAGGAGAAAATGCTGGTTACACCAGCATTTTCTCCTTATTCCCACAATGTCTTCTGTACTGTCAAAGAACTTCAGTTCATTTGTACCACTTTTAAGTTTGTCATCTACAGATGCCTTTGGTTTGGATGAGTCTGAAATTTTGTGGGGCAAAGGTCAATATGAGAGGCCAACATGGAAATGGATGCAGAATGTGCTGTATAATTTTGTCCCAGTTCAATGATGCAACAGTACAATTACCACTGTGTTGAGTTTCTGATATCCATGTTTTTGCCAGAATGCAGCTCTAAACAAACACACAATATGGAGTGGAAAAACTGTCACTCCCAGTATGTTGTCATGGCATTCAGCCTTGTAACTGAGAAATCCCATAGGTGTTGAGAGACATATCCCATAGCCTCCATTTGTGATAGGTATTTAACCTTCAAAAGTGACATTCTCCAATGAAATTTCAGGAATAGAGCTCTGTCTGTTTACTAATGCATGTTAACCCTTTACTTAACAATCCAATATTTTAAAGACCGTGAGGAAGGAGGCTTTTGGGGACATTGTGGGAAAAGGGAAATTCTGGTAACCAGCATTTTCTCCTTGACCCAAAAAGTTTTCTACCGGTTCGAAGATAAAACCTATCATTTGAGCCAAATTGAAGTTGTCCTTTGTAAATGCTTTCCATTTGAACTCATCTAATATTTTGTCCCCTAGTAAAGATTTAACTCTTAGAGCGCCTTTCACTACTAAAGTTGCCATTGCAGCCAGTGTAGATCAAGATCAGGCTGCACAAAACATGCAGTCTGATCTTTGATCTTCACTTTCTGCTTTGCTGAAACACTACAGACAAAATGCAAGCAAGAAATATTAATTATCTGGGTCTTATTCTAAACTGAAAATGTGTTGTGGGTTTAATTTGGGTGCTTTTTCAAGAGCCCTAGATGCAAAGGAAAGGAATGAAAAGAGGGTTGCTTCAGAGGTTCCCCATTGTGCCAGAGCTAGGTCTGATGACAACATGCTATTGGAGTATTCATCAGCTCTCTGTGAATTTTGAAATGATTTGTCAACAGTCTCTTGTTGACATTATAACAAACCTAGCTTGAAAAAACACAGTACAATCTGCAGAATCTGCTTGGAATAGAATATTTTGGATTTTTTCCCTGTATTTCTATCCTCAATGTGTTGCCATTTGGCTTGCAACATGAGAAAAGGGGCAATTGGACATTTGCGTAAATTGTCGTCTCGGATGAGCCTGCGCAGTCCACACAGGCTAATCTGAGATGGCACTTTACGACTACATCAGATTTGTGCTACAGTAGACTTGCGCAAAACAGAAAATTACATCAAAACGGAAAGTGTCGTTTCAGATAAGCTTGCGTGCAATGCGCAGGCTGATCCGAGACGACACTTTTCGCAGATGTCCGAATGACCCTTTCCGCGTTTTGCAGGCCACACTTGTACTTTTCCCAGTTTTGTCTGTTTGCCAGTTCCTACCGAAGTTTTAAAAGTAGGTCAAAAGTTGCCAAGTTGCTCTATCTTTTGTTTACTTTTTACCTTGTCTTAAAATTCATTTTTCTGACGGCTACTTACACTTGGACTGACTGTACAATAACAGATTGTCACCTTTAGAACAATTTCCATACTTTTAAATGGTGTTATTTAAATTTAAATGAGCCATGCTCTGGCAAAAGGGGGCTTAATGTGTCTTGATGTATACCAAGCAACTCATTATATTTCATATTAGCCATTTTGTCTTACAAACAACTAAGTCATGGGGTAGAATAGTCCTTCGACATGCAGAAAATTTACAAATAGCAAAAGGTTTCGACCCAGATCAGCCTGTGTGGACTGCACAGGCTGACATGGGTCGATAACTTTTGCGAATGCATTAAGCCTCCTTTTCAAAGAGCATGGTTCAAATTCATTTGAACGCCCACACTGTTTACTTTTGGCTGCTGCTAAGCATTTAATGATGCATTTAAAGGATGATTTCAGTCTTTGAAAGGGTTACCATGATTTTTTCCATTTCCAACAATGTTTTCAAAATACTCATTCCTCAGGATCATTAAAACATGGGATTGTTTGGTAAATAGTAACTTTAAGAATTACAACAAAGAAAAAACATGAAAAATGATGTATTGGGTTTAACTAACACCTGGGCGCATGTCCTCAATCTAACTTTTTGCAACTTGAATACAACCCTTCATTTTTTAGATTGCTAAACAATTAACACTGTGCTCTCATAAGATTAAAGAATTAAACATTTAACCTTGTACCACACAACCCAGACTTTAAATGACCCTGAAAACGAAGCACTTTTTCCCTTTGGAACAATTTCTACTCTATGACAGACAAATTTTATGTTTTGGGTTACACTGAATTTTTAGTTTGCAAAACCTGTCGATTTGGACAGTCTTAATTTTGTTGTTCGATAAAAAGACACAACTTTTACACACAGTCAGAAAAAGAATTTAAAAAAAGTTATTCTCTTTCAAAATGAAAAAAAAAAATTGCTCATTGTAGATATTCTGAGGCTTTCTAAAACTTTCTGGCAAATTGAAAAATTCCTCAGACTATGATCACCATCTTCCGATTAAATCTTGTCGTTTTGTATTATGGTAGGATTTCAATTTGTTTTCTAAAAATTATATGAATCTTGAAGAGTTCACAAGTTCTCCATAAATTGACAGATTAAAAAAGAGTAAGACCCTCTAAATGTCATAGAATTTTAGGACTTCTCTCTCTTTCCAAATATTTCATTGTATTTCTCTGTTTTGAAATACCTTTGTATTTCATCAGTAAAAGGTTTAAAAATTACTGTATTTCATTGGTATAAGGGTTTTCTGGGCTGCATACCTCACATGAACCTGCCGTTAGTGATGATGTTACATGAAACCACATGCCTGACTTGACATTTTTGTTCCAGCACATACTGTTTGATTATGGAAATATTGTAATAAATGGAGAATATCCTCAAAATGAACAATTCTCCTATTAACCCACCCATAAGCTGCTGAGCGCGACTCACTGACCTTTTGCGGATAGTGTAGATCAAGATCAGACTGCACATTCTGTGCAGTCTGATCTTGGATCTACACTGTCCGAACACTGTCCGACAGAGAGATACTTTTCTGTAAAAGAAAGTTTGAAATAACATTTTTTCGGGATTTTGCAAGCGGCTTGAAAGTTTTATTTAACATATTTAGCAGGATAAGGGTTGATATTGTCCTATGATTCTTCCATTGTTTCTACACTAAGGCTGTAGTCATTCACGTTTGACTTTTCCTTTCCTTAGAGAGCTTGAAATTTTAACTGCTTGAAAATTCTACATTAACCCTTTACTGCACAATCCTGACTTCAAATGACGAAGAATATTTTTGAAAATATTGTCGGAAAAGGAGAAAAATTCTGACAAGCAGCATTTTCTCCGTTTTTCACGATGTTTTCTACCACTGGATTTCAAAGCTGTATGAAGTTTCTTGCCTGCAAATGCTTTTACCTTGTTTGAGTCCAAAATTTTGTCATTTGGTAAAGAGTTGATGTAATGGGCAAGAGTTCAGCGCAAGGAATATGATCGATTGATTGATTGATTGATTGATGCCACATATTCACATATACCATTGGTTTCACCAGCACAAGGCTAGGGCTGTGAAGTGTCTCATCCAAAGACTCTTCCATGAAAAACCTTGTGCTTCCCCAGGGGCCTTCAGGTTACAAGTCTTACACTTTACCACTTAGCTACGCAGGACCACTAGTGGGAATGGGGGAGTTGCACTTTTTCAAGTAATTTTGTTATTTGATTTGTAGATTCATAAGTGGTGGTAGGTGACACCCAAAGGTTTTATAACACAAGAGACCAAATTGCATGTGTTCAGGCATACAATTACCAGTTTTAACTTGATACACAAACAGGAGCACTCATGAATGCAGACTGAAATTTTACCAGCCCCTGTATGTGACGTTTTGTGATGATTTTTTTTGTCCCAGCCTAACTACCTCCTTGTTTTTGCCTAGGCTTGTCTAAGTAAATCTTCCTGTTTTTGAAAATTATCTTTTCAAGCATAAAGCTGGTAACCAGCATATTTTTCGGTTCCCGCATTGTTTAGTACCGTTCAATGACAAATTTCATCATTTCAGCCACATTTACTTTAACTTCTGCAAATGCTATCAATATGGAAGGGTCTAAAACTTTGTTGTATGGTTTAACTCTTTACCAAACGACAAAATTTTAGACTGGTCCAAATTGAAAGCACTTGCAGACGACAAAATAAACGTAACTCAAAAATTTAAATTTGTTTCCAGCAGGGTAGAAAACATTGTTGGAAAAGGAGAAAATGCTGGTTACCAGCATTTTCTCCTTTTCCCACAATGTTTTCAGAAGGCTTCTATCTCAGGGTCTTAAAAACCAGGGATTGTTTGGTAAAGGGTTAAGGAATAAGTCTTTTAGGACACTGTTGAGACAGTTAACATCTTTTATTTCACCACTGATCCCTTTGTTCATTGAATTATCTTGAAAATTAACATGATATCAGAAAAAAAATAACAACTTCAGATGTTTCTAAAATCTTCTATTTTGAGTACTTTTTTTTTCCAATTGTGTGAAAAAAATTTTTTCCAATTGTGTGAAAAAAGTTGTATTGAAAAAACTTTGATTCATACTGTTTGTCCAATGTTTATGAAGTGAATTTTCATTTTAGGAGCCACCCCACCCCCTCCATTTCTTACCAAAAAATGATTTTGTAAGACTTGCTTATCTCATGCCATTCTGTGAAAAGTATTCTTTTTTTTTATTAGAATCTAAAAAAGGGTTTGAGATAAAACAACATTGACAAAAAGTACAAAATGTCACATGTGAGACAGTTAAAATGGACTGGTTCTGTTGTGTCTTGTATAACAAGGGAAGAAGTTGACAAAAACTTGTCACCCAGTCTGTCATAAACAGAAATGAAGTCTGAATCATTTTGTAACATGGTGGGATGATACTGCTGTGTTTTTTGTAGAGTTTTAACCCTTATACAACTGAGGACATCACTTACCTATTGCAGTGTAGACCAAGATCAGACTGCTACGATCATGCAGTCTAATCATGGATCTACAAAGTCTGCTATATCATAAGATGTTATAGCTAAAACTGCTTTGCAAAGTTCATTATTTTCCGAAAGCATACTTCCCTTTCAATCATATAGCGCCCTAAGGGTTAGGTCCATGTTAAGAATACAGCTTTGGCTTTTTTGTTGTCTATTTCTTTACTCATTAACTCTTTCCCATACAATCTAAAACCTCAGGAAGACTAGTAACCAGCATTTTCTCATTTTGCCGCAATATTTCCCGGCTTGGGCAGTTCCTATCACCTAAGCTGTTTTTAATATGTTGTTTGCAAGTGCTTTTAATTTGGACAGGTCTAAAAGTTTGTTTTTCTGCAAAGGGTTAATCATCAGTGTTTTTTACTCCTAGAGGAAATGCCATTAATTTTGAGAAATATTTAGTCTGATAAACTGCATTTTCTCCTTTTCCCATAATGTTTTCTCCTCTGTCAGTGTCAGAAATCGTCATTTGAGCTACATTTATTTTGTCACCTGCAATTGCTCACAATTTGGATAGGTCTACAAAATTTTAATTTTTGTCGTTTGGTAAAGAGCAGTATCTTCATTTTGACCTGATGTTCTATTACAGAAGGTCTTTTTATTCAGATCTCTCTCATGGATTCGGACCATGGACTAGTTGTTAAGGTGTAGGATCTGTTTCTGCATCATGTATCCCAGATGTCATGAGTTTGATGCTCACCTGAGCAGGTCTTCACAGAAGCTTTCATCGGGCAAGAGATTTTGATTGGCTAATAGATAGCTAAGGAAAAATGGATTGATGTAACTGTTGCTGGAATACCATTGCAACACTGTTGAAATTGTTGTTAACCAAAAACACAAAATTGTAAATTTGTATATATTTAGCCCTTTACCAAACATTCCCATGTCTCAACAACCCATTGAGAAAAAAATAACTTTCAAAAACATTGTGGGAACAGGAGAAAATGCTGGTAACCAGCATTTTCTCCTTGTCCCACAAAGTTTTCTATCCCTTCACAGACAAATTTCATCATTTGAGCCACATCTGATGTGTCATCTGCAATATCTTATAAATTTGGATGAAATTTTGTAGCCAGGTAAAGAGTTAGAGGAACCTAGATGCCTGTTGCTACAATTTATTATTTGTCAGTCTGAGTAACATAATCAAGAATCAGACGGTAAACATTTTGTGTGCAGTCCGATTTGGATCTAAATCAACCCAAAAGCTAGCTGAGTTACTCAGGCAATCAACAATGGTAAACCCTTTAACAAACAATTCTGAGTTTTAGTGACTCTTCTTAGAGAGAGAAGGTTTTTACAAACATTGTGGGAAAAGGAGAAAATGCTGGTAACCAGCATTTTCTCCTTTTCCCACAATGTTTACTACCCTATCAAATCAGAAAATAACAATATTAGCTACATTCAAGTTGTTGTCTGCACATGCTTTCAATTTGGTCAAAGACCAACATTTTGTCGTTTTGTAAAGAGTTGAGTGAGTCTTCATCATGCCCTAGAAGTAGTCCCAGGGGGGTGTAATATTAGGGCAGTTTGGGCCAATCATACACTCCATCAGGTTTCTGAGGGTTTATCAATAAGTGACAAATTCAAACTGTCAATGTTCATTTCATGGAAACCCTACCATGAAGTGTTTTTCCACTTGTATCAAAGGCTTTTTGTCAGAATAAGCATCAAATGGACTTGGGGCTTTTTGTCCCTCCTCTTATTTAAAACTGGGGCTTTTGACTTCCAAAAACATTGTTGCAAATAGGGAAATTGGTCAAAATGTGTAATGTTCCTATTTCTACAATGATTTCGATAGCCTGTTCTTGCTATGAAGAATTATCTTTCTAGTTTTCACTGTGCATTGATTTCTTTGTGCTGTTTTGGTTTTCAGACTATAGACTCTGCTAAATTGCAGAATGAAGGAAAATACTTAATGAAAATCTCAATTTGCATAAGAGAGTGATGAGAAGAAATGGAGCCCAGACAATCTAAAGAGCTTTCATGAATGTTTGAACTTTTTTCACCCTTTGTGTGTGTAAGAGAAATGAAATGACTTTTTGGTCCAAATACTGCGTTTAAGAAGCTTATAAAGGCGGGAAAATGTTTAAAATCTTGTGGATCATAGATCAAACTGTGTTCTGATTAGTCTGATCATGATCTGGCTGCTATTTTATGTTATCTAAGCTTTCTGCACTTTAACTCTGTATTAGATAACAAAATTTTAGACTCGTCAAATTAGAAAGCGTCTGCGGACAAAAAATTCAATATGGCTGAAATAATGGAATTAATACTTGAAAGAGGGGAAAACATCGCAGGAAAAGGTAAAAATGCTAGTCCTACTACATTTTCAAAGGCGTTCTATTCCTGGCTAATTAAAACATGGGTTTGCTTTGTAAAGAGTTAGTTGTTGATTCTTAGGATTTTTGTTTTTGTATCTCTCAACCTCTTGTTCCCACAATGTTCTGAAAGTCCTTCTCCCTTGGAGTTCAAGTATGTTTCCTGCTGGATGCAGGATATCACGGTGGAGCTGTCCTTTCCCAGCTGTCAGATTTAGTGAATGACCAAAAAATCATAGGGAATGTGCTATTCCTTGGATAAGGCTGAAATACAATGGAAAATTGTATTTGCACTTTGAAAGTGTGAAAGAGAATAAAATTGAAACATCCGAAGCACTCACTTCATTTATACATTATTGGTCAAAAGGTAAAATTTAATAATTTCGGAAAAAGGAAATGATGAAAATTTAATACACACTTTCTATAATCAAGCAGCTTTGTTCAGGCTGTTAGAATCTTTATGTTTGGCAAATATTTTTTGGGTCATTAGGAATTTCATTTGCTTGAATGTAACAGTACATTACACTCTCCATATGGGTTTCTCTTTGAAAGTTATCATTACTATGAAGTGTTGTAATCATCTCCACATCATTCACTTTTTTCTCTATTGGAAAGTTTTACCATGAACCCTTTGCCGTACGATCCGGAGTTTAAATGACACCGATTGGGGAGACCTTTGAAAACATTGTTGGAAAAGAAGAAAATGCTGGTTACCAGCATTTTCTCCATTTCCCACAATGTTTTCTAATCTTTCACAGAAATCCCATAATTTGAGTCACATTTGATTTGATGTTTGCAAGTGCTTTGAATATGGATAGGTCTAATATTTTGTCCTTTGGTAAAGCTCAGCTTGTATTCTAAAGTATTGTAACTTTTTACCAGAAAAGAATATATTAGACATCCCCATATTGAAATCGGACAACAAATTAAATGTAGTAAAAAGTTGGTTGGAAAACAAAAAAAATGCTGGTTATCTGCAGCTTCTATTTTGCTCACAAATTGTTCTCAAAATCCTTCTTTCTAAGGGTCATAAAAATTTGGGCTGTTAGCTGAAGGATTGATGGTGTTTTGTAAAAAACATTTTCATTTATACAACACTCAAAGAATGTGTTTGGTTTAAAGGAGGTTTTTTTTTTGTTTTATTAACTCTTGTAATTTTAAGGTGAAACATGTTGGCTCTTGCAGCAGACATGGTTGAAAACATTGTCTTTAACTCTTTACCAAAGGACAAAATTATAGAATGGTCCAAATTGAAAGCATTTGCAGACGACAATAAATATGACTGAACAATTGAAATTTGGTTTGGAAAGGGTAGAAAACATTGTGGTGAAAGGAGAAAAATGCTGGTAACCAGCATTTTCTCCTTTTCCCACAATGTTTTCAAAAGCCTTCTTTCTCTGAGTCTCTAAAAGTCGGGATTGTGTGGTAAAGAGTTTTAAATATGAATACTAAATAACTAAGGTTGAGTTCCTGGAATTATATTTGCAAGAGCTAATATGGCAGAAGGATAAATTGCTACATACTACTATTCACCTTTCACCACAATGTCTTACAGAGAGCTGCTGCAAGAAACAAAATGTCATAAAAAGGGGGATTACATTTTGAGTTTTGACTTTCCCAACATTCCAAAATTTAAGCCCTTACCGCACAATCTTGAATTTTATTGACCGGAGAAAGAAAACTTTAGAAAACATTGTGGGATAAGGAGAAAATGCTGGTAACCAGCATTTTCTCCTTTTTCCACAATGTTTTTGTCCCATCCAAAGACATATTTCAGTTTTTGAGTTATGTTGAATTTGTTGTCTGAAAAAGCTTTCAACAGGGACCAGTCTAAAATTTGGCCTTCTGTAGATTCATCTGCAATCAAAATAGTTGCAGTCTAAGACTTGAATGTGGGTCAGATAATGAGATTGTCTCGGAAATGGTAGAGAACATTGTCGAAAAAGGAGAAAATGCTGGTTACCAGCATTTTCTTCCTATTCCCACAATGTTTTCAAAGGCCTGTCTTCTAGGGGACTTTAAAACGTGGGATTGTTTGGTAATGGGTTAATACAAGTGATAATTTCTTGAGTAAAGATACTTGTTTGCATTTAAAGTAAATATTTGTTTCTTTTTCTACTTTCAGGTAAGAGGATTTTCAAGTCAACTTCAAGATGGGTCAGTTAGAATTTTTTTCTCTGTAAAAAGAACCCCCTATCTGTTTTTTTGACTCTACCGAACGGAAAAAGAAACAGACTTGTCCAAACTGAAAGCATTTGCAGACAACAAATTAGATGTAGCTCAAATGATGATGTCTGTCTTTGATAGGATAGAAAAGATTGTGGGAAATGGAGAAAATGCTGGGTACCAGCATTTGTACCCAGCATTTTCTCCTTTTCCCACAACATTTTCTAAAGGATTTCTTTCTCAAGGTCATTACGTGTCTGGATTGTGCCCTAAGGGTTGAAGGTCTCTGTGTCCGGAAATGCTCTAGATGTCGTAATCTAACCATACAGAGCTACCTCCAATATCTTTGCAGACTGTGAAGATTAAGATAAGCCAGCACACTGATCTCAACCCATTCGAATACTTTGTGAGATGCTCAGGCCAGAATATCATTGGAATTGTATACTTGGGCTAAATTTTCAATATACAAAAAAAGTCATATTTTTGTAATCATAACATTTTGTGTGTGACATATTTTTTAACTTAAATCTCAAGAATTACAAGCGAGTTAAATAGTCATTCTCATGGGTGAAAGTTTTCAGGTCTATTCCAAATTTCAGGATTTTTAGGCCATCAAAAATCCACATTTTCTTTATTTCCAGATTGGATTGTTAATTTTGTGTGATTTGGGGATTTTTAAGATATCAAATTCTCACTCATGCATTCTGTAGAAAAGACTGAAATAGTGCAACTTCAAGGATTTATGCTAGAGATTCTCACAAGATATCTTACAGTTTTGACTGAAGATTTATGTGTTCTTGTCCCTGTACCAAACTTTTTAGAGCAGTCACAACAGAAAGCATATAAGTCTTTATCAAACTACAAAATTTTCGACTTGTCCAAATTGAAAGCATTTGCAGACGACTGATGAAAGTAGCTCAAATGATTTCAAATAGTTACCAGCATTTTCTCCATTTCCTTTTTTTTTTCAAAAAGCCTTTTCCTTAGGGTCGTTAAAACCCCGGATTGTGTGGTAAAGGGTTAAGATGAGAAATAAAAAGTGGCTGGCATGGTGGAATTTTTCTTTGATAGAGTACAAAACATTTTGGGAAATGGAGAAAATGCTGGTTACCAGACTTCTTTTACAGGGTCATGAATACTCAAGATTGTTTTTTGTAAAAGATGTATGAAAGATTGTTTTGGAAATGGGGTAAAGAAATCTGTTACAGGAAACCAGCCATGTCTGGAAGGGTGAGGATTTTCAAACCCCATAGTGCAAGAGTTTAGGATGGAAATAAAAGAGCCATTAAGTGATTGTAGGTCATAAAGTGAGGATGGACCAAAGTGTCAGACATATTGGCTTTTTGACACTTTCTGTAATGAAATCTTTTCCTTGTCTTTGAAAAATTTCTTAGGTTTGTAACTATGTGAAGAATTGGTTATGAGCTAATGCACCAAAATTTCCATTATGTTGAATGCTCTTACAAAGTAGGATGTATTATAATGTATCCAACTGGCTGTGTCAAGGTCGTCTTTTTAGAAAAATGTATGAAGTCCCTTAACCCTTTAGCACACAATCTGGACTTTTAATGACACTGACAGAAAAGGCTTTTGAAAACAATGTGGGAAAAGGAGAAAATGCTGGTAACCAGCATTTTCTTCTTTTCTCACAAAGTTTTCTACCTATTCAATGACAAACACTAGGATTTGAAAAACATTAAAATTGTTGTAAATTCCTTCAGTATGGACAAGTATAACATTTTGCCATGTGGTAAAGTGTTAATCCTTGGTGATGGCAAATTTTTGTTCCTGGTCCAAATTTAAAGGATTAGCTGAATCTCTAAAAATGATAGAATTTGTCTGTAAATAGGTAGCAAACATTGTGGGAAATGGAGAAAATGCTAGGTGCCAGCAATTTTCTCCTTTTCCAATAACGTTTTCAAAAACTATCTTACAGTGTCATAAAATTTTGGGGTTATTTCCTGAAGGGTCAAAGCCAAGGCCAAGACAGACCATGTTGTAGATGGCCTGGAAAACATCGGAGGAAAACAAGTTTTGCAGGATGACTGATAGCCCGAATGGGAGATTGATAGCCAAAACCATTTTTGGGAACATTAATGATAGAACTAAGACCAACCTTGCTGTAGATTTGTATATCAGTTATGCTCCTCTAAAACTTACCATGGAGCATAAGGATTGGTAGACCAATGCAATCCCATGATGCACTTGACAGGTTTTATGTGTGGCCATAAAAAGATGCCAGCAACACCTTTATGTACATATTATCAGGAGAGGCCATAAAGCAAAGTCCTTTTGCTAATGACTTCGGACAGGGCAGCTATTTAATGTCAGGTTGAGTGGAAGATTTTATGCAGAACTTTTCAAACACTCCATGTTTTAATTAGGGAGGCAGGGTTGGCTCTAGATTGGGGTCCAGCAATTAAGCAGTCAGTCAGGTTTGGGTGTGGTTGTTCTTTGTAATATCCAGTATCCCTTTAGACAAGCATTATGAAAGCATAGAACAATGTCACTGCTAACATTTTCTGACACAATTTGCAGCAGACAACTTTGAAAGCATCCAATGGTTATATGGATAATGAATAATTTTGAATTAAAGTTAAACACTTGTGCACGATTAAAACCAAATTAGCTAAGATGAATTTTTTTTTGCACAATATGTTCAAATGTGATCTGTTGCTTGACAAACATGTTGCAAGGTCAAATGTGTTACTTGTTTATGAGGGAGGCCTTAAGGCTTGGTCAGACTAGCTAATGGATATGTAACGGAGGAAAAACGGATAAAAACATGCAGAATTTGGTTAACCGGTGACAAAACTAATCTCCTCTGCCACTCGAAGCTCACGCGATCGGTGTGTGGAGCGAAGAAGCCACACAATGACCGCACGAGTACTGCACATGTAACGGAAAAAACGCACATTTACCGGATATGTACCGGATAATAAACGGTCTATTAATGGATATCACCGTACGAGTAACGGACTTGTACCGGATAAAACGGAAGTGCAACGCATGAGAACCGGACAAAACATTCTTCCAACGTACGATGAATGGAAATGTACCGAATACCAACGTACAAGGAACGTACCGGTCATGTGACATGCTGAGGGTATAAGTAGTCAAATGCATCCAAAGTCTGTTATTTACAGGTGTCTGTCCGTTTTGTCCGGTGGAAATTTTTTAACATGCTCAAAACTTCCCGCCGGATGGAACAAACATCACCGGATGTCGCCGGACAAGTAGCAGATTCACCGGATAAGAAACGGACATAAAACAGATACAAACGGACACGAACGGATAAAATGATTTTTTATGCGTTACTCGCCCGTTAGCTCGGTGTGACCAAACCTTTAGTGCAGAACTTTATTTCTGTATGATTCAAAGTTAAATGTAATTTTCGAACAAATTCAGATGATGGACTTTGTCTTTAAAAAGGTACAAAACATTTATAGGCAACGAGAAAATGCTGATTTCCTACATGGATTCCACCAGGGAATCATTAAAATAGGGATTACGTTTGTAAATGTTAACCCTTTACCACACAATCCTAACTTTTAAGAACCATGGAGTGGAAGCCTTTTGAAAACATTGTGGGAAAAGGAGAAAATGCTGGTAACCAGCATTTTCTCCTTTTCCCACAAAGTTTTCTACCCTTCCCAAAACATGTTTCAATATTTGAGTCACATTTGTTTGTCATCTGCAAATGCTTTCAATATGGTTTAATCTAAGATTTTGTTGTGTGGTAGAGTTAAGGAGCCAATTTGTCACACACCAACAGGTATGTAACTAAGTCATTAAACTTAAGAATACAGCTTGCCGATCTTAAAAGTTTCTGTTACGGATAGAATTACGAATTCAATCAGTCAAAGTCAGACATACTTGTTCATCTTGGGCATAAATGGAGAAACTTCTCATGATTGCTGTTATTGATCAGACAGTGTTTTCCTTCTTACCTACAGAAAATCAGAGATATTATCTAATTTTTTAAGAAATATGTAAAATCATAAATAGCTGTAAAATACAATGCTTCAGTTGAAGTCTTACAGTTGTCTCAATGATGATGGTCAGTGCTCGTCATGAAATACGTAGGCCTTTTTGTGAAAATTTAAGATCAGAGGACGGAATGGATCTGTAGTTTTGGGGGCTGATGTTTGTGCCAGGTGAAGGGATAACATAGTTTGAGAAAAGAATGGGAAGCAGACATAATTAAACCGTAAACAATTTGTCACCTTTAAGTGAATTAGCCAAGTGCAAGGAAAGGAAAAAAAAGATAAGAATCAATGTTCTGCAGCCTTAACAGAATTAGTCTTCTGTTGCAAAGAGAAAATGCTTCCAAACTGTTCATGTTTCATCTGTAGAGTTTTAGCATCATTATTAGTCCCCTACCGGCGAAGCCAAAGGGGACTTTAGGTTTGCACTCCGTCCGTCCATCTGTCTGTCAGTCCTCCGGCAAATCAGTTTTCCGTACTTTTTTTCTAAATGCTGGCAGATATTGAGCTGATTTTCGGTGTGTAAGTCAACCACCATGAGTTACAGATCAAGTTTGAGTTCCGTTCCAGTCCACTGATTTTTTACGAAATTGCAGGCCTTGGACTTAGAAATTTTCACCGAAAAACAGTTTTCCAGACTTTTTTTCTAAACGCTGGCACATATTGAGCTGATTTTTGGTATGCAAGTCAACCACCTTAGTGAGTTTTGTTCTGGTCCACTGATTTTTGACGAAATTACGGGCCTTGGACTTAAAAATTTTCACCGAAAAAACAGTTTTCCAGCCTTTTTTTCTAAACGCTGGCAGATATTGAGCTGATTTTTGGTGTGTAAGTCAACCACCATGAGTTACAGATCAAGCTAGGGTTTCGTTCCAGTCCACTGACTTTTGACGAAATTACGGGCCTTGGACTTAGAAAATTTCACTGAAAAAACAGTTTTTCCCGACTTTTTTTCTAAACGCTGGCAGATATTGAGCTGTGTTGTGGTATGTCAACTTACCACCTTTGCATGCCCTTATAACCCTTATCATGCACCTTATCCTCAAACCTTAACCAAAAAACTTAACATTTCCATATATCTTCAAAATCCTTTCACTTACAATGCTCATGTTTGGTATGTAGGTACCTGTCATTGATACCGATCTTCTGTGGGTTATATGTCCAAGGTCAAGGTAAAAAATTTTAACCCTTATCATGAAAACTTAGTCATTTCTCTGTATATTCAAAGTACTTACTTATACTTGGTAAGCTGGTACCTCTCATTGGTACACAGCTGCTGATAATAAGGTCAAGGTCATCTCACAAGGTAAAGGTCATATTTCTGAAAATTTGCTTTTATGGGGGCATTTGTGTTTCACAAACACATCTTGTCTTAGTAAAACTTCTTCAATGAACTTGCATTAACAAGGAAAAATGTTTATATATCTGGCTTTCATTAAAGCATTGCATACAAAGACAGACACGATGCTTATAATTCTGAAAGGGGGT
Organism: Hippopus hippopus; assembly: GCA_946811185.2. Classification (NCBI taxonomy): domain Eukaryota; kingdom Metazoa; phylum Mollusca; class Bivalvia; order Cardiida; family Cardiidae; genus Hippopus; species Hippopus hippopus. Next base: position 15,696,311 of record OX328096.1, read on the forward strand.
CAAATACGTTCTTTCTCCTCTACAGAGTTTCACAAACTATACGTGCCAGTGATATATACGGCCAGTAGGGGACTGGGTATTGCTATGCAATACTATCAGAATACTTGTTTCTTTAACCCTTTACCACACAATCCAAAGTTTTAACGACCCTGAAAGCTTTTGAAAACATTGTGGGAAAAGGAGAAAATGCTGGTATGTTTTCTACTTGATTAAAGACGTGCTTCATCTTTTGATCAACCTTTGAGTTGTCATCTGCATTTGCTTTGACTTTGGACAAGTCTAAAATTTTGTCATATGGTAAAGAGTTAAGTTGAATGTAACCAGATTTTATTCCATAAGTGTTTTACAAATTCATAACAAAGTTTTAACTTTCCCCAAAATACTATCTACCTTATTTACCCTTTACCAAACAATCCTGACTAATGACAACCCTAGGATGGAAGACTTTAGAAAACAAGAAGAATTGCTTGTTACCAGCATTTTAGTTTAGTTTAAACATGCTTATTTTACATCAATTGAGAAACAAATTCTTACAGCTTATATTAATCTCTCTTGATTCTGCTTCCTGGGAACTACACCAGTACTTGTACCAAATGTGTTGGCCAATGAGCAATCCCATAGTTGACACCCACTCCCAGGCATCAAACTTGGGACCTTATGGTTTCTAGGCTGACGTTCTACCTCACAACCATGGACACCACTCAAACAAACCAGCATTTTATTCTTTCTCTACAATGTTTTCTACCCTTCCAAGGACAAAGCCTATCATTTGAGCCATATTAAACTTGTTTCTATGAAATGCTTTCCATAAGGACAAGGTTAAAATGTTTTTGTTTTGTAAATTGTTAAAAACAAATCTCATCATTTGAGCCAAATTTGGCGTCTGCAAATGCTTTCAAGTTGGACCATTCTAACATTTTATCATTTTGTAAGGAGTATAAACAGAAGAGTTCATGAGAACTGACCAGGCAGTCTAGAAATGAAGGGTGAGTCTTTTAGAAAAAAGGGAACAGGACGGTTCTTATAAAGGAGTACATCTTTCTTTTATCTGGAATTAACTGTTGCCGATACCTCGTTAATCATGTTCTGACATAAGATTTCTTCAAAGAAGTGTTTATAATCTCCCGGTAAAAATCAGCACTTTGAAATACGGAAATTGAATAGCAATAAAGGCCAAGTAAAACATTCCCAGACAATGTTGCTCTTTAGCTCTTTACCAAACAACAAAGTTTTAGACTGGGACAAATTGCAGATGGCGATTTAAAGGTGGCCCAGATGACAAAATTTGTCTTTGATAGGGTAGAAAACATTGCGGGAAAGGAGAAAATGCTGGTTACCAGCATTTTCTCCTTTTCCTACAATGTTTTCAAAAGCCTTCTTCCAAATGGTCTTTAAAAGTCTGAATTGTGTGGTAAAGGGTTAACCCTCTGTCGAAAGTCAACATTGTATACTTTGTCCAGATTGAAAGCATTTGCAGATAACAAATTAAACAGGGCTTAAGTGAAAAGATTTGTCTTTGAAATGGTAGAAAACACTGGAAAAGGAAAAAGAAATGGTTAACAGCCTTTTCTCTTTTATCCACAGTATTTTTAAAAGCCAAGTTTTCATAGGTTTGGTAAGAGAAATGGGATTGTTGTGTGAAGGGTTACCTGCCATTACTGGTACATTTTTGCTTTTTTAACTACTATGCTTTTTTACCAGACATTTTGATATGTGGTACATCTACTGAAAACTGAGGAAACCATTGAGGGGTATAAAGAACAAGAAATGTCTTTTATTAAAAGTGGGCTTAACCCTTTACCGCACAATACCAGCTTTTAACAACCTTAGGAAAGAAGCCTTTTGAAAACTTTATGGGAAAAGGAGAAAATGCTGGTAACCAGCATTTTCTCCTTTTCCCACAACGTTTTCTACCATATCAAAGAAAAGTTGCACCATTCCTCTGCAAGTTCCGATGAGCAACATTTTAACCAAAATACAGGCTGCTTTCTCACATGAACGAAAATTGCAACAATGTTAACTGGTGAGTGAGCAATGAGTCTTTTTGCATTGGGATTCAACTTGGCAATCACATGCACCGGGCCTTACAGCTGATCTACTTCTTTACCATATGACAAGATTTTGAAAGTATTTGAAAACAATGGGATTTTTCATTGAAAGGGTAGAAAACATAGTTGCAAAAGGAGAAAATGCTGGTAACCAGCATTTTCTCCTTTTCCCAGAAAGTTTTTAAGACACTAGGACAAAGGGACAAAGAGGATAGATTTTTCTCCTCTTACTTAACTTCCTGCATAGGCAGGACACAGATAGCCATTATGTGTATAGTCAGGGGATTTAGAAAGTTTTTCATTATGTACAAGTTGAATGATAAAGCACATTGAGCTAAAAGTAAGGATTTAAGGAATGAGAGGTTAATTTATAAAAGATTAACTATAGAAGGGTTTTAATTTAGTAATCTGAGATCTGACTATTGTATCTGGTATACAAAGTGAGCCCCACAAATCCAGGGATGTATTACAAATCCTGGGTTCATCAGCCTGGATTACCACACCTTGACTCAGATCAAAGTAACATAGGTACTCAGAGATCCCCTTAATTGGGCCCAATTAGCTCTGGTCTGTTACTTTGTCAGGAGTCTGCTTCAGAAGTCAAAAAGGTGTTATATAACAGCTTAATGGTATCATTGACTTGATCTTACCAGCTTACCAGTGAAACCATTCATAGGTTTGTAATTTGTTGTAATGATGATGATTGTTTTGGTCTGATAAGCAGAAAAAGGTCAGGAATGGAAAGGCAAGGAAATGACATGTGGTGGAACTGTTAGATTAGAATTATACAAGTGTTTGTTGTAACATTTTCTAAAAGCGTTTCTTGAAATCATTAACTCCTTACCACACAATCCGGACTTTTAAACAACCCTGAAAGAGAAGGCTTTGGAAAACATTTTGGGAAAAAGAGAAAATGCTGGTAACCAGCATTTTCTCCTTTTCCCACAAGTTTTTCTACCCTATCAAAGACAGAAATCGTAATTATAGAAAGATTTTATTTGTCGTCTGCAAATGCTTTCAAATTGGACGAGTCCAGAATTTTGTTGTGTGGTAAAGGGTTAACTGTGAGGTCTTTGTCAAACAAAATTTAGACCTCCCCATATTTAACACTTTACCAAACGACAAAATGTTTGATTTGTCCAAATTGAGAGCATTTGCAGACGATAAATGTAGCTTAAATGATGGTAATTGTCTGTGAAAGTGTCAAAACCTTGTGGGAAAAGGAGAAAATGCTGGTTACCAGCATTTTCTTCTTTTCCCACAAGGTTTTCAAAAGGCTATTTCCTAAGGGTCGTTAAAACCCGGGATTATGTGGTAAAGAGTCAAAGCATTTACGGTCAACAAATTTTTAAATGGATAGAAACCATTATAGGAAAAGGAGAAAATACTGGATGACATCATTAATTCTCCTTTTTGCAGTGTTTTTAAAGGCCTCCTTCAATAGGGGGCCTTATAATTTGGGACTGTATGGTAAAGGGTTAAAATATATTTAGAAATTCCTTAGTACAATAGATCGTCAACATAATTGAAAATGTAAGACATGACTGGAAAAAAAAAAAAGATGTGGAAAAAGTGCGAAGTTACTTATTTCAGGCAATTTCTCCTTTTGCTACAATCTATGTGGAAATGATCTGATTTATTGTGAAAATTCTGAAAATTGTGAAAAAGTGTGAAATTACTTATTTCAGGCGATTTCTCCTATTGCCACAGTGTTTGTAGGAATGATCTGCTGCTTTGTGCATTGAAAGAGAAGGGTTTAAGTCCATCTGTTGTTTTCTATTTTATTAAACAGGTGTAGATTGAGATCAATTGAACTTACAGATAGAAAACTTTTTAATCTTCTCTCTAGGGTGTTCATTAAAAGTTTAAGACCTCATTGACTTGCATCACTGCCCAGTTTTTGATGGCTATCAGCATTGTTTTGGGACATTTTCTCTGCTTCATTGGTTCTTGTTTTGATCTACATCTCAAAATTAGGGTAGACCCACCCATGACGATGATGCAGGTAACCAACCAGGTCTTGTGATCAGTCAGGTGATCAGTGGAGTATATGACACACAGTTGTAATAGTGTTTGTTTGAATTGGTTCAATACGCATTTTTCAACAGTAATTTGTCAAATAGTGGTGACAACTCAAATTTCATGTGGTTTTCACCAAAACGTGGCTGGGGTTAGCAGGAATCAAATAAGTTTTTCCTTTTGGCAAATCCAATGTGTTTACGAGACTTAGCCAATGGGCCACATCTAGATGATCTGATGTTTGTGTGACACTGACTGTTGTCAATAAAAAACACATAAAGGCTCGGACTGGTGATCCTAGACCTGTATATTGAGGAATGAAGAAAATGTAGTTCCTCTGAATAAAATCATTATGAAGAGTATCCAAAAGCAATCTTTACGACTTCTCCCATAATTATGATATTTTTAGCTCACCTGAGCACAACATGCTCAAGGGGAGCTTTCAGGATCACCCGGTGTCCGTCGTTCATCGTCCGTCATCAACAATTCTTTAAACATCATCTCCTCCTAAACCGCTGGGCCACTTTGGACCAAACTTGGCTGGAATGTTCCTTGGGAGATCCTCTTTAAAAATTTGTTCACAGAATTTGATTCCATCAAAAACTGTGGTTGCCATGGCAACCAAATGGAATTTTCTAAGAAATTCTTTAAAAATCTTCTCCTCTGAAACCGCTTGTCAGATTTTGAAATAATTTCACAGAGATGTTCCATGGATGACCCTTTTCAAAAATTGTTCGCAAACTTTTGATCCGTCGAGAAACATGGCTCTGGTGACTGGGGGCTACTTGCACCATACGGATATGAAGAAATTCTTAAAAATTCTTCTTCTCTGAAACAGCTGGTCAGATTTTGAAATAATTTCACAGAGATGTTCCTTGGTCGACCCTTTTCAAAAATTGTTCGCAAAATTTTAATCCGTCAAGAAACATGGCTCTGGTGACTGGGGGCTACTTGCACTATACGGCCATGAAGAAATTCTTAAAAATTCTTCTCTGGAACGGCTGGTCAGATTTTTAAATAATTTCTCAGAAATGTTCCTTTGGTGACCCTTTTCAAATATTGTTCGTGAAATTTTGATCCGTCGAGAAACATGGCTCTGATGGCTGTGGGCTACTTGCACTATACAGACATGAAGAAATTCTTAAAGATTCTTCTTCTCTGGAATGGCTGGTCAGATTTTTAAATAATTTCACAGAAATGTTCCTTGGGTGACCCTTTTCGCAACTTGTTCGAGAAATTTTGATCCATCAAGAAACATGGCTCTGATGGCTGTGGGCTATTTACACTATATGGACATGAAGAAATTCTAAAAAAATCTTCTTCTCTGAAACCGCTGGTCAGATTTTGAAATAATTTCACAGAAATGTTCCTTGGGTGACTCTTTTCAAAAATTGTTCACAAAATTGTGATCTGTCAAGAAACATGGCTCTGATGGTGGGGGCTATTTTGCACTATAGGGACATGAAGAGGAATTTCTCAATTCTTCTCTGGAATGGCTGGTCAGATTTTGAAACAATTTCACAGAAATGTTCCAAGGGTGACCCTTTTCAAAAATTGTTAGGGAAATTTTATCCGTCGAAAAACAACAGCCAATTGTTGGCACCTGCATGTGGTTCTCTTGTTATGTTTTTAGTCACTATCGAGCATGTGCTCTTCTTCAAGAAATTGTCCTTGGGTGATCTATCCAAAAATTTATTTGCAGAATTCTGATTCATCAAAATCATTGCTGTGGTGATGATTGTAGGTGTGGTGACAGATTTTGAAATGACTTTTACAGGTGACCTTTTCAAAATTGCTTGGCAAAATAATGATTTTGTTTCCAAAGTTTCAATATCTCAAAAAAAATTGGCTATGGTTCTCTCAAAAATTCAGGTGAGCGATCCAGGGCCATCTTGGCCCTCTTGTATTAGATTCCTGTAGATCTAACCAGAAAGAATCGTTTCTCATTATAAACAAACATTAAAAAGCTTGATACCATTTTCAGGGTTTTCCCTGACCCACTGATTCTTTGAATTTGGACTCCCCAAATTTTCTGAATGTGCCCAGGACCCAGCATTTTGACAACCAGTTTGTGAAGTCAACACAAACAGGGCTTGACACCTAGCATTTATATCATGTTACGATACTTAAAAGGAAGAAGTGTTCTAAGTGGCTAAATTATTTGCCCCAGAATTAAATTGTTATTTTAGACCTGGACCAGGTTTCACAGAAAAAGTTAAGTTTCTTATGTTACTCACATCCGCTAACTGTCTCGGGTTCTACTTCAAGCTGGGTTTGTTATTTGAGAGGCTAACATTAACAGACTGTAGCAATGTTCTCTAATCCTGAGTTCAAAAAACTTTTCAGACTCAACTCAGGGAAATAAACAGACTTAACTCAGTTAACATAGAGAGTTAAGTCCATTATTTTGTTGAGTTGAGTTTGAAATGTTGTGTCAGCTCAGGATTTAGAATGTTATGTAAGTTTGTTAAAGTAATAATAAAGGCCAAATGTAAACAAAGCGGATGTTTAAATGCATTTGAATTTATTTCATACCATTTAAAGGTATGGAAATTATTTTAAAGATGACAATCTGTCATTGTACGGTCGGTCCAAGTGTTAATCACTGACAGAAGTATTTATTTCAAAACTAGGTTAAAACCTGCCAGGTAGCTGTGTCTTTTGTTTACTTTTTGCCTGATTTTAAGATTCCTTTTTTCTGCCAGCAACTAACATATAACCCGACCACACAATAACAGACTGTCATCTCCACAATATTTTCCATTTTAAATGGTATGATTTAAATTTAAATGTATTATGACACCTACTTTGATATTTTGGCCTTTACTAGGCCTTTAATGTAAGTGAAACATGTCTCAAATAAAAAACTCATTTTAAGTCAGAACATAAGTCTGTTAGCAGATTGAAATAAGAAACTTAAGGTTTTTTGCGAAATGCTGGGCCCTAGTATGATGCAACATTTCACCATATTAAGTGAGTTTCCAATCAAAATATTTTGAATGATTCAAATAACGACATTCAACATTGTGACACGTAAAGGGTACATGGTTGGGTGTTCCAGTTGCCTGAATGAGAAATTGGACAATTTTGATATCAACTAGGGTTATATTGCAAGTTGATAGACCTTTATGTGCAAAATATGAATAGCAAAAATGTTTTCATTTCATTTTTATTATGGCTTATGCTTTGATATGTTTAGATATGGTATGCCTTAATTGAGATTCAAAATTCTGTAGGCCTTACTCAGGAATTTTAAGTCTTCTTTAGTTTGCTGTTAGGGCCTGTCAGCTCTTTACCAGAAAATTAAACTCTAGACTTGCCCAAATTTAGTGCATTCACACAGATGACAACTCATCGGATTTGTCTGTGAAAGGTTAGAAAAACTTGTGGGAAAGGAGAAAATGCTGGTTACCAGCATTTTCTCTTTTCCTACAATGTTTTTCGAAGCTGTGTCTCTCAAGGTCATTAAACTCTGAGGGATTGTCCTGTGTTTTACCAAATCTTGGGAAAGAAGCCTTTTCTCCCCACAATGTTTTCAATCTTATCAAGCACAAATCCCAATATTTCAAACCATATTTGATAAGTTATTGGCAAATGCTTTCAATATGGACAAGTCAAAAGTTTTCTTGTTAGGTTAAAGGTGGCCCTTCAGATTTTGGGACGAAAATTTTACAAAAATACAAAAAAAAATCATCCTTATACTCCCAAAGCCTTTTAATTTTCATTCATAAAACCCCAATAGTCAAAAACCATCTGACAACAAGAGAAATTAGAGATTTACTACGGCCCAGGTCGACACCGACGGGAAACATGGTCTATTTTTACATGAACAACTTGCTCATTTACATACCGGAAATACACAGACGAAGCTTCAAACATAGCGTCCGAAGAAGACATTATTGAAAATAATTACATATTTGTTATGTTATGGAATTTAAGCGTCATTAATCACGTGCCAGTCACTTGACATTCCCACAATCATGCTTTTTTGATTTTTGGCGCAAAATCTAAAAATACCTTAAGAGGCTACGTAGACTTTTAAGGGAACACCATCAAAAAAATTTTTTTTGTAATTTTATGATTCTTAATTATTGATGATTTGTATTGTTTTTTCATATAAATTTCAGTGATATATATATTTTTTAATTTGGTGAGATGTGAAAAATCTAAATACCTACCTTTAAGAATTAAGTTCTGTAAATTTGTCATCTGCAATTGCTCTCAATTTGGACAAGTATAAAATTATGTCATTTCATAAAGATTTAAAAAGGGAGAATTGCTTTTAATGTTCATTTGGTTCGTTTTGCAGTCTTAGGGTTTTGAAAGAAAATGTTTCATGCAATATTGGTTTATCATCAAAGTGAGAGTTTCTTTTAACCCTTTACCAAACAATCCCTGGTTTTTACGACCCAGAGATAGAAGCCTTTTGAAAACATTGTGGGAAAAGAAGAAAATGCTGATAACCAGCATTTTCTCCTTTTCCCACAATGTTTTCTACCCTGCTGGAAACAAATTTCAATTTTTTTATTATGTTATGTCGTCTGCAAGTGCTTTCAATTTGGACCAGTCTAAAATTTTGTCGTTTGGTAAAGAGTTAAGGTTTTCTTTTGATACTTAATTAAAGAAAAAATTTTCAGGGTTTTTATTGATATTAAGCAATGAGAGTAGTATTTTCTTCCCAGGGATATTGTGAAATCTTGCATTCATGGAGGATTAAATTCATGCTTCGAAATAACATATTAGCTGAACTTTTTACCAAACCACAGAATTTTCCACTTGTCTAAATCTAAAGCAATTGCAGACAACATATTAAATATTGCTCAGATGATTTGATTCTTCACTGAAAGGGTAGAAAACATTGTGGAAAAGGAGAAAATATTGGGTACCAGCATTTGATCCCTTTCAAACATTGTCTTCAAAAGCACTCTGCCAAGCCCTGTAGCCTAGTTGGTAGTGGACAGGACTTGACACCAGGGTATAGCTAGTTTGAATCCCAAGCTCGGCAGACTGATATAAAAATACTGTCTGAGGATAGATGATGGTCATTGCGACAGGATTCATTCTTCTCTCACAGCTGATCATTGTTTCGATGATGGTTATGTTGGAAAGGAGCCAGAAGCTTGGAAAGAATACTGAGTATTTTAAGTACTAGTTTAAGAAACTCCAGGAAAATATGAATGAAAAAATATCTTAACTCTTTAAGCCTTTACCACACAATCACAAGTTTTCGACCCTTAGAAAGAAGCCTTTTTTAAACATTGTGGGAAAAGGAGAAAATGCCGGACTAACCACAGTGTTTTCTGTTCTGATTAAACCCAACAGATGTTTTCATTCCAGAAATAGCAAGCAAAAAATTGCATTTTCATCTATTATCTGGTGTATATTGCTTTAACTTCGTGGACAGTGTAGATAAAAAATCAGAATGTATGTTTTTTGCAGTCTTATCTTGATCTATATTGGTCACAAAAGCAACTGTAGTTGTAAAATGTTCTTTAACTCTTTACCAAATGACAAAATAAAAATTTTGGATTTGTCAAAATCGAAGGCATTTGCAGACAAAAACATAAATGTCATGCAGATATTGAATGTTGTTAGTGGAAGGGTAGAAAACATTTTGGCAAAAGGAGAAAATGCTGGTTACCAGCATTTTCTCGTTTTCCCACAATGTTTTCAAAAGCCTTCTCTTTCAGGATCATTAAAATTTGGGATTGTTAGATAAAGGGTTAAGAGTTAAATCATTCATGCTGTAAAAATAGATTGCACACCATCCAATTTTGTATTTTATGTTTTGCCATGTTTACTTTGTGCATTTGACATGTTTAGTTAACTGCTTTTGTTGTGTTTATGCAACATTTCAGACAGAAATATCTTGGCTTCCCCTTTCTCCAGGAAGCGCTTACTGCTTTGCTCATTATCTCTCAAATTTCTTATCAATATACATGATTTTTCTTTCTTTTCAGTGACTTACCTTATGCTTGAATTTTTAGTAAACAAATTAAAATTAAATGATTTAAGTGCAGTTAATAGGCTTCTTTTGGTCTTTCTGTTTGCTTTTGTTATAAATGCCCATTTTTTTTTGGGGGGGGGGGAAGGGGTTGTTTCTTCAGTATTGATAATTATCGATATGAAACTTCACAATCAGATAGAAACTTTTAACCCTATAATGCCTTTTGCCATTGCTGCCAGTGTCAATCAAGATCAGACTGCCTGAAACATCTTTGTTTTCCCTTTTTTATCTGGACTATTTTTGAAGAAAATACTGAGGTGTCATAGCCCTGGTGTTTTCGTCTGTGTCATTGTACAAAAACTGACATTTTCAAAAACTTTGACATTTTATAGTATTTCTCATTACTGCAGATATTTACTTCCAACTTGGACAAGTTGTTCACTATCAAAAGGGGAACACATATAACAAGGGCAGGTAACCTTCAAAATTATTTTTTACACACTTATGCCCCCTTTTTTTACTTGAAGTTTTCACTGAAAATCAAGGGATTGCAGTTGAGTGTTGGCACCTGCATGCAGTGCTCTTGTTAGAAAAAACTTCAATCAATTGATACACATTTGATTTGCAGGTAGCAAATGCTTCCAATAATGGACAAGTATAAAATTTTGCTAAGTGATTAACTCTTTACCACACAATCCCAAGTTTTAATGACCCTAAGGAAGAAGCCTTTTGAAAACATTGTAGGAAAAGGAGAAAATGCTGGTAACCAACATTTTCTCCTTTTCCCACAATGTTTTCTACCTTTCTCACAACATGTTTTAATTTTTCAGTCATATTTATTTTGTCGTCTGCAAGTGCTTTCAATTTGGTATAGCCTAAAATTTTGTCGTTTGGTAAAGAGTTAAGATAGAAGGGTGAAAGATGAAAGGGTGACCAAGAGAAACATAGTGTTACAACATCAAATTGTCAGGTATAGATGAGAAACACAGCTTCTTCTGTTTTTGTCATTATGTAGGCTGCAGCTGAGCTTACACTTTCCTATAGAACTTGCCATTTAGACCTACACATTTCATGGAAGCCTATGTAATAAAGAATTTTCGAAAATATTGAAAAACTTGAAGACAAACTGATACCCAATTGTATGCCATTCTCAAGTATGCCATACTCAATTATATTTTATGTTACTATTTTCGATTGATAATTTCAACGCTGTACCACACAATCTAAATGTTAAAAAGCCCTGAAAAATGAAACTTTTGAAAACATTGTGGGAAAAGGAGGAATTGCTGACAACAAGTCAGTATTTCCGCCTTCAACCCTTTCAGAGACAGATCCCATTGCTTAACTCTTTACCAAACAATCCCTGGTTTTTACGACCCCGAGACGGAAGCCTTTTGAAAACATTGTGGGAAAAGGAGAAAATGCTGGTAACCAGCATTTTCTCCTTTTCCCACAATGTTTTCTACCATGCTGGAAACAAATTTCAATTTTTGAGTTACGTTTATTTTGTCGTCTGCAAGTGCTTTCAATTTGGACCAGTCTAAAATTTTGTCGTTTGGTAAAGAGTTAAGCCAGATCTAATTTGTTCTCTGTAAAGGCTTTTAACTTGGACAAGTCAAAAATTTTGTCATTTGGTGAAGAGTTAAAAGGCATTGATTGCTTTGAGAATTTTAACTTCTATGCTTGAATATTATCCAGAAACAAATTTGATAAATTTTATATTGATAACTTTGAAAATATGGATGGCCAACATGAATTAGTTTGTGAAAAAAATGTGAAAAAATTGTTGCTAAAGTTGAAATTACTGGTTACTGGCAGTTTCTCTCTTCACCGCAATGTTTTCAGTGGTGGACTGCAGCATTATTAAGAAGGTTCTGCCACAGGTAATGAATAAAAAAAAAATTACCCATTAGTTGAAATGAGAATATTGAGAAAAGTGTAGAAAAAAAGTTTGAATATGTTAGTGTTTTATTTAATGTTTCTTGTTGACGGTTATCGCACCATAAATTTGAGTCCTATCAGTATGAGAGGAGCTCCAGTATCAGAAGGGGTTGAAGATTTATTGGTAAAAGCGAGAATGAATTGAACCGATGTGATGTTTTTTCTTTCTAAACAGAACCCATATGCTTCAGAGTTTTGCCAACTATTTGCCTGAAAATTTACTTTGTAATTTTTTCCTGTACTCAAATGTTGACATAAAGAATATTTATTGGATTATTTTTTCTGCCAAACAAATTCCTACTCTTGCCTGATTTCTGTCATATATACTTTTTTTGCTTTATCCACTGCCTGTGACCTTGGGAATTACTGTGGAAAATGATCCTGTAATCCATAGCTGACCACAAACTTTTAATTCTTTACCAGGTGACAAAGTTTTAGTATTTGTATTTGATAGAATTTCTAGAAAAAACTTGATATTCACAAAGAAAATCTAGTTCCTATGGCAACAAAACTGAAAAAAATTGAGAAAACCTATATAAAATGGCCTGCTGGATTTCTTGGCAACTTAGCATGAATGATCCGTGTAGAAAGACCTCTTTCAAAGCGTTCCTTGATAGAATCTTGATCTGACAGAAAAAAACATGGTGGCCATGGAAGTATCTTTTTATCTTAACATAAGCTGTTATAGTAACATCTGAAAATCCTCCTGCCTAATACTAATGATTAAAATGTATTCATACTTGGAACAAATGATGCTTTGGGAAAAAGATATAATATGTTAGACTTCCTGGTAGATCTTGATCTGTTGAAAAAACATTACTGCCATCAGTATAGTTGATCTAACTCTTTACTAAACAACAAAATATTAGACGTCTGAACTGAAAGCATTTGCAGACGACAAATTCATTGTGACTCCAAAATTGAAATTTGTTTTGGGAAAGGTAGAAAACACTCTGAGAAAAGGAGAAAATGCTGGTTACCAGCATTTTCTCCTTTTTCCACAATGCTTTCAAAGGCTTTCATTCTCTGAGGTGTTAAAGGTCAAAAACTATGAGAAAGAATTCATTCACATGGATATTGATATTATTTTAAATTATTGCTCACTTTATTAACCCTTTATATACTACACAAGTTATGTACACTAAGTACTGCCCAATATTCACTGATAGGCAACGCAGGCTGATTGTCAGGTAGAATACTTGCCTCAAAATGGCTTCCAACAGGCTGCCAAAGTATAAGTGACACAGCTTCACATTACACTGTTTTTCAAAGCTTTTTGATGATTTGACAAAGTAACTAAAGTTTAGTGCTTACAGACTTTCAATCTTTTTTAATCCAAAGGTGTTTCCAGTCAAAAAAGCAATGATTATGTACAAATATTCTGTACAAATTGCTTCTGACAGAGATCCACAGGTGGATTCTGTTTTTCACTATTGACACTCTTTAGCACGTTTTAAAGTATAATTGTTCCTGACACACATTCAATATTGTTTTTATTATTTTTTCATGCAAGGGGAATTTAGGTATCTGCATGAAAAATAAAATAACTCTCCCACAAGCGCATGTATTTCTACCAGAGTTCTTGGGTGCTAAATATGGTCAGCCTTTTCAGAGTTCATTCTCACAGTGCAATTGTTGGTCTCTGGGACATTATATTGTATCAGATGATTTTGAAAGGATTGCAGAAAAAAATTGTCATTTATTCTCTTATTCTCTGCTGTTCCGAGTTAAAAACCTTTGCATAAACGGTCACCAGAAAAGAATTACTTTCGCTTTGAACCTCCGACGGTTGAACTCGACACGGTCGCGTCGATCTCATTCTCTGACTCATCATTGTCTGATTTCTTTTGTCAAATATGGGTTAATATCAATATCAAAACAATATTTAGTTATTCAAACATATTATCCACCGATAGAAAGTCGATCTCTGCAAAAACCCCTTGAATTCGCTGTAACTTCAACTATCATAACTCGCCATTGTTTTCTAAATTATCTAAACACATGCCGTGTAATAAAGGTCGGAAAATACCTCGCATTCTTTTGATTTGAGCTAAAAATAGTAGCTTTACACACCAAAGAAATGAGAAACATTATTTGATTGGATAATGATTTCAGATTTGTTGCATTTTGGGTAGGTTTGAACCAATCGGCCTCTTTTTAACATCGGTCTTCTAGAACCTACCAAAATGCGTCACTGGGATTTCCTAGAGTGGAAAACACAGCACGGCATAGCGTCACTCGGATTACCAGCCAGGTAAATTACAACGCGTATTCGCTGCACTGGGATTTCGGGGGTAGTATTTTTCGACGCTCTCTCGCGTCTCGTATATAAAGGGTTAATCCAGAGAACAAAAGTTGCCAACTTTTGTTCTAGTTTTACAAAACATTTTTCTGCCAGCGACAGGAATTGCACATCGAGACTCATAATAATACTCCTACTTTTACATGATATGAATTACATTGGTCTTCACTCTGACTTTTGAATTGTTAAATTTTGATTGCTAGTGGGCGTTTAGCACACTTAATGACCAAAGCCGTTGATGCCCCTTAAAACAACATTCATTCATTAGTGGGCCTTTGATAGAATTCGAAGGAAAACTTTACTTCAAAGTATTGGGAAAAGGGCAAATGTATATTCATTTTTATTTTCTTTGCAAAATCTTTAATTTCCTAATTACATCGCAGAAAGCATAATGTTTGCAGATTCCTATTGATGTGTTTTAGATGTTATATCTTTGCACTAAACTGTTCATTAACAGCTAAGCCAGTACAACAGGTTTAACTCTACCAAACAACAAAATTTTAAAATAGTCCAAATTAAAAGCATTTGCACACAACTACGGTAAATAAATTTGACTCAAAAATTGAAATTTGTTTTGATAAGGGTAGAAAACATTGTGGGAAAAGGAGAAAATGCTGGTTACCAGCATTTTCTCCTTTTCCAACAATGTTTTCAGAAGCCTACCCCAAGTTGTTGAAACTTGGGATTGTGTGGTGAAGGGTTAAATGATGAGATTCATGTAGAAAACATTCTGGGAAAAAGATAAAATTCTGTTAACCAGACTTTTCTACTTTTCCCACAATGTTTTTGAAAGTTTTTTTCCTCATGGTCATTGAAACACAGCATTGTTTGGCAAGGGTTTATTGTAAAAGAGTGAAAAGATTTAAAAACTTTTTCAGCCAGTTAAAAAAATTGACAAGAAGATCTTAAAAAATACTGGTCATCGTGAATCCAAGATCAGACTGCAAGTTCTGTGCAGTATTATCCTGATACAAACTGTCCATAATATGGAAGTTTTTCTTGCTTCTCTGTTTAGTACATGACTGTGCTGAGGCCATTATGGATGTAAACTATTTTTTTCAACTCTTTTCCACTCATAAAAAATGTAAACTTGTCCATATTCAAAGCATTTGTAGGAAACAACTTTGTCAGCTCAAATGATGCAATTTGTGATTGAGAGAGGAGAAAACATTGTGGGAAAAGGAGAAAATGCTGGTTACCAGCATTTTCTCCTTTGCCCATAATGTTTTCAAAAGCTTTCTTCTTCAAGGTTGTTATAGGACAGGATTGTGTGGTAAAGGGTTAAATGGGAGACCAGGGATGAAGGGATAAGTCAAAATATTGCATTAAAGCAATTTGATGTTTGCCTATGGCTTTTGAAGTTTTTCCTGCTCATTTGTTTAGTTCAATACTGTTAACTAACTGATAAATATAAATGAACAATAAGTTTGTTGAGGTTGTCTAACTCCTGCAATACTTTGACAAACAAAGGGCTTCCTTTACTTCATACAGACAATTTGCGGTGTGTACTTGTGACAGTTTGTGAAGCGAGAGATTATTGTGACAAAAGTGGAATTTCACTAATGTCAAGCGATTTTTTTCATTTGCCAAACTGTTTACATGACTTGGATTCCACAGTGATATAAATTTTATAGTGTCACTATGTCCACTGGTTAGGCTTGTAAGGCTTGTTTGGCTTATTTGGTTATAGATGTTAACATTTGTTCTTGATTGTATCGGAGAAATTTCGTTACTCTGTACAGTTCATTTCTTTGCAGTTTGAAGAAAAGCGTACTAATTTTGTCCTATATTTCCTGTATTGCATACTGTCTTTATTTTTTTAGGGCCTTCTCCTGCAAAATGCTTACTTTTTAAAGCCAATTCATTTTTGTTTCAGTGATGTCTTATGCGTATATGACTAGTGACCTTGTTGCGGGTTTGATACCTGGTCGAGGCAAACTTTCTTTGTGGCAATTTTTCATCTCTCACCTCTGATGCATGTGAGAAAAGTAGTCAGTGACTTTGAAAGAAAGTTTTGTCAGTACTGGTAAGAGAAAGTCAGGAAACACATGCATGGGGTTCTCCAATATGAACAAGCAAACAAAGATGTTCTATGTTAATTTTATCAATGTTTCAGATGTTATGGACATAATGTCCATTTACTCAACATTGAAACTAGTCTTAAATTTTGTATGAAAAAAAAGTGACCAGTCTAAAAAGATGAAGTGTTATGGACATGGCTGTGCATAAATATCCTTGCTCATTTAAGCTTATTGGCATTTTAACCCATTCTTACAGGCACTACACAGCAATACTGCTGACTCGTCCGTAAATTTTAAACACCCGAAAAAGAAAAGGAGATAGCTGAAGTAAGGAATTTCGAAACTGTGACGGTCAAGAAAACTGTAAAAAAAAATTGAAATTTGAGAAATATCTCTTACCCTGTCTAACACCATTTTCAATCATCATTTAAAGTCAAAGGTGGGCGTACAGGGTTAAATGGGGTAGTGGGACAAACCAACAAAAATAAACAGATTAGTTGAATAGGAGCACTGATGTTTCCTATATTGACTGGATTACTAACATAATTGTATGTAAGCACATTTATGTTGTCATTTAGTATTTACTTGTGACATTGTAAACTGGTCCAATCTTGTGGTCATTGAACTATGTAATATATTTGTTGGCCTTGTATATTTTTGGAGATGTCTTCATGTGAAAGATCGAATTTGAACACTTACTGGGCCTAAAGAATGTTGGGCTCATACAATAATTCATTGCCTTTGGGAAACATATTAGAAGCAAATATACATGATAACATTGTGGCAAACTAATTGGCTTGTGATGAATGAATTTTTTTTTTTGGAACATTATGTTACTGTAGTGATATACTACATTGTAAAGAAATAGATGACTGAATTTTCAATTTTAGGGACAGGGGCTAAATATCTTCCATTCATAAATTCATAAACCAACACAGCCCACCCCATCCTCCACCCCACAACCCCAATTTCATGAAATGATATTCTTGCATTTATATCAAAAGGAATGTGAGGGAAAGGGTATTTCAATCATGAAGAGCTATCTTTGTAAAACTGATGTTGCAGAATTTTTTTGCAAAGTAAACAGACATATTGAGTTCTAGCCCAACAGCTGATTATTAATTAACAGGAATTAACAGGAAAACAATATTATTTACACATAGTTTAACTCTTTACTACACAACAAAAATTTCGGATTGTCCAAATTCAGAGCATTTGCATATGACAAATGTGCCTAAAAAATTAAAATTTGTTTTTGGTTGGGTAGAAAACATTGTGGGAAAAGGAGAAAATGCTGGTTACCAGCATTTTCTCCTTTTCCCACAATGTTTTCAAAAGGCTTTTACCTCTGGGTGGTTAAAACTCGGGACTGTGTAATAAAAGGTTAACACTTTACCAAGCAGTCCACAGTTTCCACAGTTCTTCTTTGTTGTCTGCAAATGCCTTTAAAATAAAATAGACATGTTAAAAAAAAAAAAATTGTTGTATGACAAATAAATGAAGTGCATTATTTGCAGTGTTGCTTTACAATCAAGATGTTGCAAATCCATGGAAGTCTAGATGAGACTCTCACAAAATATTGTACAGTGTAGCTTTTTCTCTGATATCTGATTTTGATCAATTCTGCCTGTAGTGGCTTCTGAAAATCATGCTTCGGTCTATATGGATTATCTCTTTACCGCACAACTAAATTTTAGACTTGTCTATTTTTTTTAGCATTTGTAGACAAGAATTCAATTGTTGATTAAATAGAGTGCGTCTGTGAAGGTGTTTAAAACACTATGGGAAAAGTACAAAATGCTGGTAACCAGCATTTTCTGCTTTTCCCACAGCGTTTTCAAAAAGCTTCTTTTTTAGGGTCGTTAAAATATTGGATTGTATGATAAAGGGTTAACTCTTTACTACACAATTCCAACTTTATATGAACCTGAGAAAATAAGCTTTGGAAAATTTCGTGAATAAAGGAGAAAATGATGGCTAAATCACCATTTTCTCCTTTTCCCAGGATGTTTTCTACCAAATGAAAGACAAATTTCATGTTTTGGGTAGCATTTGAGTTGCCATCTGCAAATGCTTTTAATTCGGACAAGTTCAAAATTTTGTTGTTTGGTAAAGGGTTAACCCCTAGGCTGCTGAGTGTGACTCACCGACCTTTTGCAGACAGTGTAGATAAAGATCAGACTGCACAGAACGTGCAGTCTGATCTTAGATCTACACTGTCTGATAATGAGATGCGCATTCTCCAAAAAATTAATTTGAAATATCATTAGTCAAGTTTTTACTATCAGCTTGAAAGTTTCATTCGATTTATTTTGCAGGATAAGGGTTAAATATTTGTCTTTTGTCTGGAGTCAGGTGACTGATATTTCAGTTTTGTTAGGTTACAGGTATTATGGTATCCTTACATGTGATATTTGAACCTCTCTTTTTGACGTGTGGCAGCTTTGTTAGTTTCATTATTTCATGGAACCAGTTTTGCAGTGGAAGACTTTGTTAAATATTAAATAATCAGTGAACATGATTTGACTCTGGACCAGAGGACAAAATTTTAGACCTGTACAAGTCACAAGGGTTTCCAGGTCATAATTTGATTGTTGCTCAAATGATGGGATTTGCTTTTAATAGAATAGAAAACATTGTGGGGAAAAGAGAAATAGCAGAATTTGTTCGTTTACGCAGAATGCTTTCAAAGGCCTCTAATTCTTCCAGGTCTTTTAAACCTTGGATTGTTTGTTAGAGGTTTATGTTTGATTCTTAAACACATGTTAAAACATTATGGCAGAGGGTGGACTCTCTTATTTTGGGTATTTTCTTCAAAAACGTAACAATCATTTTCAAAAGTATTTTATTTTAATCAGCATTTTCTACTTTCCCACCATGTTTCATACCCTTCAAAGTGTATTTCCAGCAGTTACAGGTCCATATTTGATATCTTGCCTACAAGTACTTTGAGTTCGGGCATTCATAAAATGTTGTCATGTAGTGAAAAATGATGACTTAACCCCTTACCACACAATCCCAAGTTTTAACGACTCTGGCTTTTGAAAACATTGAGGGAAAAAGAAAATGCTGGTAACCAATCTTTTCAACCGTCTCAAAGATAGAAATCATCTCCTGAACAAGATCGAATTCGTTGTCTGCAAATGCTTTCAATTTGGTCAAGTCTGAAATTTTGTCATTTGGTAAAGAGTTAAAAAGCCAAGCAGATGACCCCGTCTTTTTGACAATACCATTCATTCATTAGTTAGATAGACACTAAATATTAGTTCAAGTAACTTTCCTTGGGCTTGTATTTGCTTCTAATAACATGGGAAAATTTCATATCTCGGACAGACATTCGAGCAAGATGCTAAAATTTGACTACTTTGCTAGAAGAAAATACAAGCCACAGGACAGTTCCTACAACATAATATTCCTTTTATTATATACCCAGAAATTCACAACAACAAACTATTGCAATTATGGACAATTTTATTCAAAACTGGTAAGAAATTACAAAACAGAGACACTATTTAAAAAAGTGAAAACCACTAAAAAATTTTTGTGATTGGTGGATGAACAATTTAACATTTTGTCCAATCAAACAAAAACCATGCAGAAAGTAGTCAGCTTGTGAGGTATGTCATCATTACCATATTTGGAACCATACTTGACACTGTGTGCATACAGATTTTTTTCTTGTGTCTTATTTTATTCCCATGCTATGTATTTGAACCGGGAAAATTTATAGGTCTGTAACAATACCATTTGAATGACCAGAATGATTGGTCCTGAAGGGGGGTGATTGGTGAAGGGAAGGTGTCTGTTTCCAGGACCAAAACAGACACATCTGGATACATAAAAGTTAATGTAACATGTTAGTTCTGCTAATTACAGGTAATCAGTTCTAATGTTCCCCAGGTATACAGCTGTTTGTTATGAGCAGATAGATACAGAATACCTCCATTTTATTGAAAGGTTTGATCACCCCACCCAGTAATCTGTTTTGACAGAACTGGTCATGGCTATTTAACAGAAAGTGGAATTCATCCTCTCTTTCCCTTTGCTTTACTTCTTGTCTTGTTGGTGGCATTCAGTTCTTGTTCGACTCTTTCAATGATAAAGGCAACATGAGCTGCTTTTGAAAAAAAGAGACTAGACTGCAATAAGCATGATGTCTAATCTCTATCTATACTCTTACTAAGTTTTAAAGATATTAGAGTCAAGAAGATCTAACAAGCAATATTTGGCTTTCTCTTTTGACTGCAGAGTATTCAGTTCATTTGCTTGAGGCACCTAAAGAGTGTTTTGGCAATCGAACAGCAGAATTTCATCACTGGGAAAAGACTGAGGGTAAATGCCACATATTTTAACAAATTTGTCTCATCAGGTAATAGATAAGAGGTAGGTAAGAACTCTGAAGTGTCATCTGTTTTGCAAAAGGTATTACTGAGGGAAGGGTTTTTTTGGAGCCTACAGTGTATTGCAGTGATTCATGTTGCACTGACATGGAAAATGAATTACATGATTGAATTGAACTCTACCCAAAGATGCTCTGTCTTTCTGTATGAAATTATATTTACTCAAAACTTTATACAGAAGGCTATGATTTCTTCAGAATGTAGATTTAAAACAAACAGAAATTGAGCGTCTTTGTGACATGGCAGGCAGTGCTCTTTGAATGAGTTGAACAAATGGAATAAAAGTTGTCTTCACTGTTTGATATTTTGTAAGATAATCCAGTCAAAGCAGATCTGAGACTTTTGCCATCTCAATTGTCTATTTTTGTTGAGCCTGTTTGTGGTAAGCGAGACATTGTCACCACAACTTCAGCTCTGTGTTTGCACATGCCTGCATCTCTCTGGATTCATCCAAGTCATAACTTCTACATTTATGATGAATTTCAGAATAATTTGGCACAACTCTTTTTCTTCATCAGTAGAAGGGCCATTTGTAACATTTGTTTGGATAAGTCAAAGGCCAAGGTCATGATTGAAGGTCAAATGATAAAATTATCACGAATAGAGCTTGTCTGAGCCACAACTTGTATATTTATGGATGGCTTTCAAAATGTGAAGTGCGCTTAGTTGTCATTAGGTCAAGGTCACACTAAAAGGTCAAAAGATGAAATTTTCATTTACAGAGCTTGTCAGGGCTACCTGCCTTACTTGTACATTTATGGATGGATTTCAAAATAATTTTTGTACAGTTGTTCTTCTTTACCAGTAACAATACCATTTGTTAAGGTAGGTCCAAGGTTAAGGTCACAGTGAAAGGTCAAACAATAAAATTGTAATAAATAGAGCATGTCTGAGCCATAGCTTCTATACTCACAGATGGATTTCAAAACAATTTGATACAATTGCTCTCCTTCATTAGTAGATGTGCCATTTAAAGATTTGATCACATAGGTTCAAGACCAAGATCATACAAGAAGGTCAAAAGATAAAATCATCATAAATAGATATTTTCCAAGACATAACTTCTACATAAATGGATGGATTTCAAACTGCATTAGCATAATTGATCTCTTTCATTAGAAGATGTGCCATTTGAAATAATTGTTTAAGTAGGTCCAAGGTCAAGGTCACACTTGATGGTCACATGTGAAGGTCAAATAATTAAAATGTTCAAAGATTTTTCTACTTTATGAGTAAGTATCTCTGAATCATTCACTTTAATAGTTTCAAGGTCAAGGTCATGCTTAAAGGTCATGAATCAAGCTTCCACTTGCTCATAAACAGGAAATACAGGATCCTATCCTCATGTGAATTTGAATTCAGGGATCTGACTGGTTACTTTTTTACCAAGTGCAGCTTTAATAACCGTTCTTTCATGGGGGGCTTGACATGTTTCCCCTGAGCAATCTTCTAGTTGTCTATTTTGCTCTGTAATGGTTGAAAATAATGGGTTTATAAAGCAGGTGCTCATGAGAAACATTTACTTTTTTTCTAAAATTGTATCCACATCTCATATTTATCGTATTTTCTGGTATTTTAACCCTTAGAGCGCTGATTAAAACCTACAGAAATTTTCGTCCTATATGATCCTAATAAAGCAAATTCATGGTTGCTTTGTCTACAGTGTTTCAGCAAAGCGGACAGTGTAGCTCAAAGATCAGGCTTCAAAGGCACTTTAAGGGTTACCTATTTATCTCACAATCAAATTTCAGACGTCCAAATTAAAAGCAATTGCATATGAAAAATTAGATATGGCTCATATGGTAGGATTAGTCTCTAAAGGGTTGAAAATATTGTGGGAAAAGGAGGAAATGCTGGTTACCAGCATTCTCTCTTTTTCCCGCAATGTTTTCTACCCTTCCAGAAACAAATTTCAAGTTTATAGTCACCTTCATTTTGTTGTCTGCAAACTTCAAATTTTGTCATTTGATAAAGACTTAAAGGGAAAAAACCTTGTGTGAAAAAATACAGAGAAAAGTTAATTCCTGTTATCAGCACCTTCTCCTTTTCCTACAATGTTTTTGAAAACCATCCTTGTCAGAGTGGTGAGAATTCTGGGTTGTTTCGAAAAGGTATAATGGGTGAGCTGATAAGTAAAGTACCTATAAAACTGATATTTCTCTGACTCTTAACTACACAAAGTACCATAATAATTATCTATTTAACCTTTACCGCATAATCCAGAGTTTTAATAACCCTAAGAAAGAGGCCATTTGAGAACATTGTTGGAAAAGGAGAAAATGCTGATAACCAGCATTTACATCTTTTCCCGCAATGTTTTCTTCCCTTCCAAAGATAACTTTCAATTTTTGAAATCATATTTATTTTGTCATCTGTGAATGTCTTAAATTATTTGGACATGTCAAAGTTTTTGTTTGCTGGTATAGTATTTAATCTTCTTCCTCCATTTTAAACATATTTTGCATAATCTTCCAAAGACAACTTCTACGGAATACTCAGACAAATCAACCAATTTTTCATTGGCCGCAATGTTTTGCTCTGAGTTTTTTCATCTTCAGTTTTTGTTCATTAGTCTGCTAATGGTTACATATTTAGAATATGGATTTATTCATCTGTAAATTACTTGTATTTATTTAAACTCATCACAATAATGTTGAAACCTGCTTCGATAAACACCATTCAGTCAGTGGAACTTGTCCCAGTAAAACCATGTGGGATTAACAAAAAAAATGATGGTGACTGATAACTGCAATATAAGAAACATTTTGTTAAATTGAGAAGTGGCTCATCAATATTGAGTTATTTTTCACTCATTGTTTCAGAAAGCAGTAGGCTATGGAAGTAATCAAATGATGCCCTAATGAAAAGGATAAGATACTATCACAGACACTGCTGCTTTATAATGATTGCTTCATCTTCATAGATACTTAACCCTTTACCACACTATCCCGAGCTTTAGTGACCTGAGAAAAATGCCTTTTGAAAACATTGTGGAAAAAGGAGAAAATGCTGACCAGCATTGTCTCCTTTTTCCACAATGTTTTCTACCCTTCCCAAGACAAATTTCATTTTTTAAGTCAACTTTATTTTGTTGTGTACAAATTAATGCTTTCAAATTGGACAAGTCTAAAATTTTGTTGTTTGGTAAAGGGTTATAACTATCAAACGAATTGACCTACCTCAGTTTTCTGTTCTCTTTATTCATATTTAACCCTTTACAACACAATCCTGAGTTCGAACAACCCTGAAAGAGAAGGCTTTTGAAAACATCATGGGAAAAGGAGAAAATGCTAGTAACCAGCATTTTCTCCTTTTCCCACGATGTTTTCTACCTTATGAAAGACAGTAATCATCATTTGACATACATTTAATTTGTCCTCTGCAAATGCTTTCAGTTTGGTTGAATCCGAAATTTTACTGTTTTGTATAGAGTTAACTCTTTACCAAACAACAAAATTTTAGACTGGTCCAAATTGAAAGCATTTGCAGATGTCAAAATAAAAGTGACTGGAAATTTGAAATTTGTATCAAAGAGGAGAGAAAACATTGTGGGAAAATGAGAAAATGCTGGTTACCAGCATTTTCTCCTTTTCCCACAAGTTTTTCAAAAGGCTTCTTTCTCAGGGTCGTCAAAAGTCGGCATTGTGTGGTAAAGGGTTAAGTTAATCCATCATCCCACAATATGAGTCTTTTTCTTGAATGAATGAAACACTCTGCCATTCAGGGAGAAGAAGACTGGCATTGCTCCTTGGGTAAGGGGCTTGGATATTAATCCATTGAACCTGGGTTCAGTTCTGCTTGCAGCATTCAGGTTTTTTGTGGGAGTGTCCTTGGGCAGGGCATCTCAAAGCAGAGGCATAGTGCTGCTGAAACTAGACTAAAGATTCACAGACAAGATGGCTGTTGCTGGTACATGACTGACACAGTGTTGTAAGCGACTTAAAAAACATTCAATCAATTGAATATTCACAGAAGAAAAGTACATGCTTATCATAAGATTAGGCTGTGCAGAATACCTGAGTCTGACCAAGCTCTGTGCTACCTCAACCCTTTACCTAACAATTCTGAGTTGTAACAACCCTGAGGTAGAGGCCTTTTGCAACCATTGTGGGGGAAAAAAATAAAATGCTGGTTATCAGCATTTTCTCCTTTTTCCACAATGCTTTCTACTCTATTAAAGACAGAAATCATCATTTGAACAACAGTTATTTTGTTGTCTGCAAATACTTTCATATTGTTCTAGCCCAAATTTCATTGTTTGGTAAAGGGTTTAACCAAGATCAAAGTATAGTAGAAATCAGTCACTAAAAGACAGACTTGATAATTTCACAGTCACTATATTTTTCATAGTATAGTTCTCTACATACACAATGAAAGTTAACCCCAGTCAAGCACATTTCAGACCTAAAGTTGCTATTGCAGCCAGAGCAGATCAAGATCAGACTGAACAAAACGTGCCCTCTGATCTTTTATCTACACTGTCAGCTATGCTGACAAAATCAACCTTGACAAGATAGTTTGGTGAAGGGTCAAAATGCAATACAGAATCTGGGATCTGTGGTAATTAGCCAGGTGTCCACTTACTTTTTTTTTTCAGCTAAAAGCTTACTTTTTTATTGTGGTTATGCACTCAAGAGTTTTTTTTCATGAAAAGATATATTATTTCTTAGATACCAGCTCTACTGAGCTTTGTCACTAAACGCTACAGTTGCAAAGATCAAAGAACAAAAAGTAATGAGAAATTGTAACCTATTAACTTTACATTTCTCCCTGGGTATTTATTGTATCTGGAATTCAAACTGTTTGGCATAACTCTCTACCAGACTTTATAGTTCTAAACTAGTTCAAAATGAAAGCATTTGCAGACTTACTAATCAAAATTGGATCAAATAATGAAGTTAGTCCTCTAAAGAGTAGAAAACATTGTGGGCAAAGGTGAAAATGCTGGTTACCAGCATTTTCTCCTTTGCCCACAATGTTTTCCAAAGCCTTCCGCTCTGAAAATTTTGAAACTTTGGATTGTTTGATAAAGGCTTAACTCTTTTTTAGACAACAAAATTGTTGACATGTCCAAATTCACCGCATCTGCAGACAACAAATTGGATGAGATTCTTATAATCCACAGAATTTGTTTATTAACGGATTCTAAGAAAATAATGGGGAAAAGGAGAAAATGTTGGCTACCTGTCTTTTCTCCTTTTCCCTCAAATGTTTTCAAAGTCTTTTTCTGAGGGGCGGGATTGTGAAACCTTAAGATTGTTTTATAAAGGGGTAATCCTTTGGACACGGGTGATGGATTAGGAAAACTTGTTCATACAGTGGAGATGAAGTTCAGACTGTGCTTGAGGTGCAGCATTCAGTCGGATTTCTGATCTCCATCTGTCTAATAGTATTGCAGATATTCTTGCGGAATTTATCAAATTGTTTTTTCAATTTTTTTGTCTCGGACAAACTGTTGATTTTACTGTATTCATTTTCTCTGAAATTGCAAGTAATTATGAGTAAGGGTCGACGTAATCTAAGAATATGTGAGAATTCTGTATCTGAGCCCATAATGAATCCAATTTTCTATGTTAATTCATAATAAAGCAAGTCATAAGTCAGTATACCAAACAACAAAATTTTGTTCAATTGAAGCAAATTAAGTATACATATGGCTTAAAAGATAAGATTTTCCCCTGAAAGAGTAGGAAATATTGTGGGAAAAGGGGAAAATGCTGGTTATCAGCATCACCTTATGTCATAATGTTGTCAAAAGGCTACTTCCTTAGGGTTGTTAGCACACAAGACTGTTTGGTGAAGGGTGTAAGATCCTCATAGGTACATTGTTTGGTTACATTTAGGTCTAAATATTATGATGTATGAAAAGGTTGATAAGGAATTAAGTGATTTCTGCATTGACCCATTACTGTTTCTTATACAACTTTTTGCAACCCTGTAGTTGACAGCTTTGAAAGCATTTGGCAAACCTTGGGTGATCGGTTGATCATGTCCTCGGCTGTATCACATAGCTTGGTACATTTCTTCAGCGGAAGTTCACCGCTTCACCATTCTTAAAATCATAACACTCCACTTAGAAAGCAAACACTGGTCACAATATTTTCCATGGGAATATTTCTAAATACATGTATATTGCTGATGACAAACAGTTATACATTTATTTTCAAACTCAGTCTATCAATTATGTTGCCATTTTTCATCAATAGGTTGCCTATCACTGTGGCCTTTGTTGCCAGTGCTAATCCATTTACTATGTGCTGCCATCTTTAAGATCATGTGGTTGGCAGTATTTCAAAATTGAAACCCCCTTGAATCAGGACAAGGTTAAAAGTAGGGACGGAATTGGCTGAGCTGTGACAAGTGCTTTAAAAGAACATTGTTGGAAAAGGTGCACTTGCCTTTGAAAATGAACGTGAAAAGACAGCATTGCTTTGTATACAGTAATTGGTAAACTCTTCACCACACCACGAAATTGAAGACTTGGTCAATTGAAATCTTTTGCAGAGGAGAATTTATTTGTGGCTCAAATGATGTAAAATGTCTCTTATAGGATAGAAAACATTGTGGAAAAAAAAGGAGAAAATTGTGGTTACCTCCATTTTCTCCTTTTCCCACTATGTTTTCAAAAGCCTTCTCTCTTGCGGTGGTTAAAAGTTGAGATTTGTGTGGTAAAGAGTTTAAGCCCTTACCATAGGAAAAAACTTTAGACAGTCCATTAGTTGAAAGAATTGTAGATGAAAATCATCTACAGTAGCCTAGAATGTTTTGTATCATTTTACAGACAGAAATCTTTTGGGCCACAATTGAGGCCACCATTGATTTGTCGCATGCAAATGCTTTGAATTTGGTGGAGCTCCAAGTTTTATTGTTTGGTGAAGAGTTAAAAGAAATCAGATGGTGAAGATCTTAGATCAGACCACAGTCTCTCTGTATTCAGATCTTGATCTACATTGTTTGCCTACGCACATGAAGTTCTGTTATGCCTTCCAGGGTAATGGTTAATGGTTGTCAAGTTTAATTGATAAAGATGTCTGATAAATACTACAGATTACAAAATAGGAGATATCTCTACTTTAGTTTTGAATAATATTAGGCAACCTTTGCCTTTCTGAGACATTATGTAATAGCTTATCAGAAAGTTCCAACAGTTTGTCTGAGTTGTATTTCACTATGACACTTGTTTGCTTGTTGTTGGGTGTTTCCCCTGGAGTACAATGCAGGCCATCTTTAAATGTACATACGTAATTTTATTTCAAATCACTCAAATCAGAGGAAGTAGGTCTATTTGAAGGAAAAGAAAACATTTCACCAGCTTAGCCATTGATTTAACCCTTTACCACACAATTCCGATATGGACCTTGAGAAAGAGGGATTTTGAACATGTTGCTGGAAAGAATATGCTGGTTACCAGTATATTCTCATATTCTATCAATGTTTTCTCACCTTTCATAGACAAATCTCATTAATGGTGCCACAATTATGTTGTTATCTACAACTGTTTTCAATTTGGACCAGTCTGAAAGTATATTGTTTTGTAA
The DNA here is from genome assembly GCA_946811185.2 of Hippopus hippopus. Classification (NCBI taxonomy): domain Eukaryota; kingdom Metazoa; phylum Mollusca; class Bivalvia; order Cardiida; family Cardiidae; genus Hippopus; species Hippopus hippopus. Next base: position 15,724,527 of record OX328096.1, read on the forward strand.
AGTGTTATATATGAAAAAGAAAAGGACCAAATACTGATCCTTGAAGAGAGTAACATCCCCATAACGAGACAATATTGTAGTTTGGCCATGAGGTAGTTCTGTGAACTTTTCAGCATCTGTTGGGGTACAGCATTCTCTTGATTTACATTTTGATACCTAATCAAAAAGATCTGAATGCTTTAAAGGAGCAGTGGCTTATTCCAAGCAATTGCTCCCTTTCTTATAATGTTTTCCTGAAGCTATTGATTGCAGGTGTGTAATTATTTTTAACCTCAATATCCTTTTCAAAATTATGATAGGACTGTCAGTTTTCTCTAACAGTGGAACATTCTACAGGGCATTAATTTATTGACCAATAAGTCCAGTGTGGATAGGAACAAGTTGTGTCCTAGTACTCTCTCTCATCTTTCAAAGTAATTCTGCTTGAGCCATGATTTAGACATGTAACTTTAATATCTAATTGCTTGCCGACTGAAGTACTGGAGTGATGTTCCTAAAAATATAATACAAAATGCCTCCCCTTGCTTTAGACAATTACAACCATAGAATATGTTATTGTTTGAACACTTGTTGACTGTAAAATTAATACTTTTAGCAAATTAATTCTGTGTCACAGTGTTGGCAAAGACATTTGACTGTTTACCAGACAACAGATTGAAGATTTGATTCTTATTCAAAGCAATGTAGGCAACAAAATTATAGGCTGTTATACATTGAAAGCATTTGTAGACAACAAGTTAAATCGGGTCATACTATGGAATATACCATATCTGTGAAAGAGCTACAAAGAAAAAACTTTGGAGAAAGGAAGGTGTGCTGGTTACCTGAGCAGTTTTTCCTTTTTCCGCAACAATTTGAAAAGCCCTTCCTTGGTTTGTGAAAGCAGGGAGGGATTGTTTAGTCAAGTATTAATTTAGATAGCCTTATTTTGAAAGGAAAGAAAACTTTATTTGGACAAAAAATGGAAAACAAGATCTTACAGAGAGATGTTATGTAATGGATTTGGGCATTCAATCACTTCAATGAAAACTGATTTTATCATTGTCTCTCATCTCTTGGATCACAATGTATTTATGTTGTGTTGCTATGATTACATCAAACTGTCGGCTTTAATTCTGGCTTTGTGGTCTTACATTATACTGACCATATACCTTTATCTGAAGATCAGATCTGTGAGATCTTTAGTCAGCCTTGAGTCCTGCTGGTTCAGGATTTATTTTGTTTCCACCTATGCTCTAGTCATAATTTTTCTTCGGACTTGTAGAGGGTAGGAATAAGACATATGGAAGTCCTGGTACAATTACTTAGCTCTTCTTCAAATACAGACACCCCTTTGTTCTTAGGTCTTTTCCAAACGACAAAGCTTTAGACTAGCCCAAATTCATAGCATTAGATTTTGCAGATCATAAATCAAATACTGCTCATTGGTGAGATTTGTCTTTGATAGGATTGTAGGAAAAGGAGACAATGTTGGTTTCCAGTATGTTTTCGTTTTCCAACAATGTTTTCAAAAGTGTTCTACTTATGGATGATTAAAACTTGGTATTGTTAGGTAAAGGGTAAACAAATTAACATTTTCTTGATAAATATGTTCACAATAATGTTACAATGTTCATCCTGCTGCAATAAAATGAAATTGAGACTCCAAACAAAACCCTCAAGTGGTTAAATTGATATTCGATGGCTGTGCAGATAATAATTGGTAAATATTGCACAATTTTAATTCGAAATGTCAACAAACTGTCTTTTGTCCTTAGATATTTAGGCAAGATAAAGTAACTTACCTTTACAATATGTTTACCATCAGCCTGATGGCAATCTTTACTTTATTGTTTTTCACCATTTCCATCATGTTCAAGGTTATTTTGTATGCACGTCGGGCAAAGGGCTTTTAGCATGTTATGACAAATGGGGGAAAAGCTGGTAATTGCTGTCTGATGATGGAACATTTGCATGCAGTAGACAAAAGGGTAATTTACTTGATTGATTGTATCATGTTCAATGCTGTTTTCAACATAATTTCAGTTATATCACGGTGTCCAGTGCACCTGTCCATGCTTTCCTGGAGTTTCTTTCACCAGTACTCCGCACAATATTCTTTGCAAGCCACTGGCTGCTTTCCCACATAACCGTCGTCGAAACAATGGTCAGCAGTGAGAGAGGAACGAATCCTGTCGCAATGAATATCATCAATCCTGGGAAAGAAATTAGCCAAGCCAGGGATCTAACCAGTGACCCCCTGTTCTCAAGGCCTGTACACTACCGACTGAGCTACAGGCACTCGGCCAATGTAGTCATTCCTACAGTAACCACGATTCCATCTTGACAGCTTTTACATACCAATCAGTGGTTTATTTCTACTTTTTTATTGTCAAATTACTTCACACTGGCATCTGAAAAGCAAAAAATGATTTTGATCAGTTATTAAAGATGGTGTGCAGAGACAGCCAGAGAAATGCATCAAGGGCATCTTTAGACATAGTGACTACTCGGAATTATGATGTTTATTGCAATTTTACCCAGGCTATCATTTTACTAAACAGTCCCGGGTTTTAAAGACCCTGTTAAAGATGCCTTTTCAAAACATCGTGAGGAAAGGAGAAAATGCTGGTAACCAGCGTTTTCTCCTTTTCCCACTATGTTTTCTACCCATCTAAAGACGAATTCCATCATTTGAGCCACATTCAACCTGTTGACTGCAAATGTTTTCAGTTTTGAGAGGTAGAAGAAAATATGTTTTTGGAGAGGTAGAAGAAAATATGGTTTGGTAAGGGGCTATCTCGGAGGGTATACCCGAGATCAGATTTTCTACAGTTTCTTTCACAAAATCTTGTGAATGACAGACATTGAGCATTAGGAAATAAGGGCAAGTGAACTATTACTACAAAAATCTGCCATTCAGCTTTTCTGTTCTGGCTTTCCTATTAAAATTTGAGGTGTATGAAGGAAATGCAAAGTCCCAAGTTGTCAGATAATGTCCTTGAGATAGCTGGTGTGCACTTAACCTTATGTAAAAATTACGAGTTTGAACAACCTTGATAAAGAAGACATTTCTAAACATCATGGGAAAAGAATATGCTGGTACCCAGTACCCGCCCAGGTAGCTTAGTGATTAGCGTATCGGACTTGTGACCTGGTGGTTGTGAGTTTGATACCCAGTTGCAGCGAACTTTCTTTCTGGCAATTTTTCGCCTCTCACCTCTTATGCATGTGAGAAAGTAGTCAATGACTCAGAAAGAAAGTTGTATCAGTACTGATGTGAGAAAGCTAGGAAACACATGTGTAGGTGCACTGACCGCTCTGATGTGACCTAGGCTGTTAAAACACCGTTAAACTCCAATTCAATCAATCGTGGTACCCAGCATTTTGTCTTATTCCCACACTGTTTCTCCTATCCTATCAAAGAAAATTCCCATAACTTAGTCACTCTTAATTTGTCCTCTGGCTATGCTTTTAATTTATACATGTCGAAAACTGTGTTGCCTGGTAAAAAGTTAGACTTCTAAAGAACACTCAGGAACTAGATGGCTGTTTTGTCAGATAGTCTAAGTATCAGACAGTGTCGATTCAGGAGGAGACTGCATATTCTGTGCAGTTCGATCTTGTCCCGCCCACACTGTTGTAGCAGTACCATTGCCTCTATTGAAGTAAATAATCTGAAACTTTTAAGATGGCTTGTAAATTTGGACAAAAAAGGATGGGAATGTTTACCAGTTTGTAAACGTAGGTCCATTATACAAATCTGATTGTTTGGGTTTGTTTTTAGGGGTTAATCTTTACCAGACAACAAAATTTCAGACTTGTCTACACTGAAAACAATTTGCAGGTGACAAATTATCAGCATAATGTCTCCTTTTCCAAAAATGTTTCCAAAAGCTTTTTTCCTCATGGTCATTAAAACCTGGTATTGTTTGGACAGGATTGAGATGTAAAGGTTTCACACATATGTTACTCATAAAAGTATTTCAGGAAAAAAAGTTCGAATATCTATAGAATAAATCCGTTAGTTTTTGAAAGCAGATAATGGATTGATAAACTTGAGGCAAAATTGTCATTAGAATGTTAGTTTGCATCTATGTGTCTGGTTGTTTGACATTTGCAGACAACAATTTAAATGTGCCTCAAATAATTGAATTTGTTTCCGAAAGGTTAGAAAACATTGCGGGAAAATGAGAAAATGCTGGTTACCAGCATTTTCTCTTTTTCCCAAAATGTTTTCAAAAGGCTTTTTCTTCAGGGTTGTTAAAATCTGTGATTGTTTTGTTAAGGGTTAAAAAAAAGAAAGCCCCCAGATTTTGCACAATGATGGTCAGTATACAGTATCTCACAATATCTGAGCAACATTAATTTTTCTGCAGAAATATGATTGGACAGATGCTTACAATTATTCTGATAATTAAGATGATGTTGATGATGATGATAATCATCTATAAGTATCAATATATCATCAAGAACCCTTTGAACTTGTCCCCATTCTTTGCAATCAGAAGAATGATGACATAATTCACCCCATAAAGCACAGTGATGACCAGGTGGGTGCAAACAGTATGACTCAACCCTGAACTGATTGTCAAGGGATCTTGTGATTTCATGAATGGATGGGAAAAGGCATTCAAAAAATTGAGGGAAAGGGAATTTTTTTCCTTTTCCCTCAGTGTTTTTCTACCCTTTTCACAAACAAACTGCATCATAATTTTTTATCATTCACAAATGCTTGCAACACGGGCAAGTCCTAGTAAGAAGTAATCATAAAGAGGATATAGAATTGTTTTAAGTTGAAGAAAATCTCAACTACCACAGTCCCAATCTGATTGACAAGACTTTCTCTGCAAATAATGATCAGTACGGGTATAAGATCAGAGTGTAAATTCTGTGCTAGCATGTTGCACTGATCACAAAAAGGAACCAAAGTTAGCTTCTGCAACAAATATTGCAAGAGGTGACTTTGATAACAGATAACCTACATTTTCTCCCTTTTCCAAAATGGCTTCTAACTTTTCTATGAAGAATTGCAACTGTCTGGGCACACCTGATTTGCTGTCCTCAAAATGATTTCTGTCAGTTTGGAGAAGTCCAGACATCTGTAGTGAGATAAAGAGGTATGGATAGCTAACATATATCTAGGTTCTGCACAATGAATACCTGTAAAAACAGTGTGGGGAAAGGAGAAATTGCACGCTGCAAATATTATCCCCATTGGCTACAATGTATGCAAAAGTGGTATGCAGCAACCGATGCAAAAAATTGTCTTGTGGTGGGTAGTGTTTAAAAGTATGTCGTTAATATTCTGCAAGATCTGATAAGCCCAAGATCAAAGCCCAGAAAGAATCACAATTATGCCTTATCAATGCTGTTATGCAAAGTTTGTCAAGGCTTATCAGTTAATTGGAGACCAATTAGTTTGAAGATGATGCTAACTGTTCTATAATCAAGACAATGATTGTCTGTAAGGTTCTTTTTTTTTTTCATCAGGAGAATACACATTCTTGTATGTGTTAGGAAGAATTTCTGTTTTGATTTTCACTTGTCTTTGTCAAGCCTTATTGTAATTGCTTCTGCTAACTTTTTAGATCAAGATCAGACTGCACAGAACATACAAGATGTACTCACTGCTGGGTAGAAGTGGTTATTTAAAACTATCAAGACCTGAAAAAATTATGCCAGTGCAAACAGATAAACAGAATTAAGAAAACGGTGGACTAGAATAAAATGCCGGATGAACTAGGTCAAGACCAGACTGTACATTTTGAGCTTTCTGATGAAAGTCTTTCAAACTATATTGCTTGAATACTGAATCACGATGTAGGTAGTGCCAAAAAATTTCGGTCTATTTTCAGGAAAAAATTTTAATTGAATGAGAAAGCAGTTTGTTTTTGTAAGATGTAACCACTTTTTCACTGAAATTAAAACTCTGAACCAGACCATAAAATTTTAGACCCTCCAAACTGAAAGCACTTGCAGACAACAAATTGACTGTGTCTTCAATGATATGATTTGTTCTTATAAGGGGAAAAAAACATTGTGGAAAAACAGGAAATGTTCGTTACAGGCATTTTCTCCTTTTTCCATAACGTTTTCAAAAGCATTCAGTCCCAAGGGTCTTTAAAAGATGGGATTATTTGGTAAAGGGTTAAATGAAGGCATCTTGTACTTATCTTTTGCCCGTCTCTATTTAGGTAGTGGAACCCTTGGTAACCTAAAACTGTGACACCTTACCACAGAAGTACCCCTCGGCATTTTCTGGAATTTTAGCATTTAATAATTGCAAATTTCATGCAGAAGTTGGATGTTGGTTTTACTGTTAACTCTTTGCCAGACGACAGAATCGTAGACTTTTCCACATTGACAGTATTTGCAGACAACAAGATAATTGTGACCCAACAACTGAAATTTATTTTTTTTTTGAAGGGTAGAAAACAATGTGGGGAAAAGGAGAAAATGCTGGTTACCAGCATTTTCTCCTTTTCCCACAGTGTTTTTTCTAGGTCGTCAAAGGTCGGGGTTATGTGGTAAAGTGTTAAAGCAGCTTGCACAACTTTAGTTGCCTTTGCTACCAGTGTAGATCAAGCTCAGACTGCACTAAATGTGCAGCCGGATGATGGTGTTCGGGCAATGATAGTTCATATCAAGATCAGACTGTACATAAAATGCAGTGTGATCTTGAATCTACATCCTTGAATACTTATTTAGATATTTACAGCTAACATTGGATATAAATTTTGATAGTGTGGACTTTTCACTGGCTCAAAAATTGTTCACAAACGGGTTTTGCAGAAAAGCAGACAAAACAAGTAGTTGTCATGGCATCAGATCAGTTGGAGAAAATTGAAAAAAAAAAGGGCTCATATATTTGCTAACTACAATGCATGGAAATGTGAAAATTATTTCTAAATGTTCTGTTTAATGTGTCTGGATAGAATAACGTAGCTACTCTGACGTTTCCCTCTTGCAGAGGATAACTTTCATAAACATTGTGGCAAACAGAGAAATTTCTCATTATGAGCAATTTCTCCTTTTGCCTTGATGTTTTTACAAGTATTCATGCATTTTAACTTGATTCACATGTGACGGCTGCAAATTTATCTAGTGAGCAATGAGGCAGTGTTCAGAACAGGGCTGTGGTGTGTTTCATCAGACGGGTCCCCTTATCAGACGTACCTCCCAGAATTGGAAGGATTTTTCATTTTTTGTCTTACTTCTCTGAAACTTTGAATTTAGCAGATGTAGGACATTAAACGCATATAACATGTAATATTATGACAGTTGAAAAAGAAAGTTTTTTTCAAGAGTAGCCTAGGATTTCCGGAATTATGAGGTGATGTTTTGTATCAAGCCAAAACAGACTTGGCTGGTATTCACCATCCATTCTTAACCCTTTACCACACAATCCTGAATTTTAACGACCCACAGAAAAGAGGCTTTGAAAACATTGTGTGAAAAGTAGAAAATGCTGGTAACCAGCATTTTCTCCTTTTCACATAATGTTTTCTACTTTGTCAAAAACAAATCTCAGCATTCGAGTCGTGTTTAGTTTCTCCTCTTCAGGTGCTTTCAATATGGATGAGTATAGAATTTTGTCCTGTGGTAACCGGTTAATAACAATCTTAACCTTATCCTTGAGGTTTTTTTTTGATTTGCAAGTGAAAGCATTTTCTCATTGGCTAAACCAAAATGTTTTTGCCAATTGGCTATTACATGTACAAATGAGTCATGCTCTGTGAAAAGGGGGTTTCAGTGCACCTGAAATTTTGAGTATTGAGCCATGTCAGCCTGCATAATCCACAAAGGCTGACATTAGTCGAAACTCTTTGCTAGTATTGAATTTTCTGCATGTCCAAGGATGATTCTACCTCATGATTCAGTCAGTTGTTAGACCAAATGGATTTTATGGATCCATGGTTATGTGATAACATGCTTAGTATAATGCTTCACATAGACGCTCCCCTTTTCCAGAGTCCCGCAGAGATGTTTTAGGCAATCAGAAATTGTTACTTTGTAAAAATAGAATAAGACTAAAAACTCATTTTAAAATGGTGGATGAATACTGGCCATGATTCTATGTGTAATTTGGGGCTTACTTCCTCTGACTGAAAACCTTAGATCATATGATTATGATTAATCTCTCTTTCCTTAGGATAAACAACATGCTTGAAAAGCTTTTGTGGACAATGTAGGTCAAGATTGGACAATGCAGAATGTGCAGTCTGATCTTTTATGTACACTTTCTTATGCTTTATTCTAGATTATGACCAGACTGTCACCTTATTTTGCAGCAGAACTATCATTTGGTGCTCTTGGAAAAATTAGACTTACTACTTTCTGTTTGGTGGTGAAAGAGTTAACCCTTACTCTGGCAAACTGAAATTGATGATTATTAAAAACACTAATTTCTTCAAGTTTGTTGGCATTGAATGGGATTACACGACAAGTACTTTTGACAAAGGAGCAGAGAGTGTAAAGCAAGATCAGACTGCATGTATGTGCAGGTTGATCTTGCTTTTACAGTCTTCACAAACTACATCTATGGTTGCAAACAGCAGAAGAAAAGTTAAGTAGCTGTCTATGGTTCATAAAGACTTCTCTACTTTCTACGAGACAGTACATTTATATTCATTGAGAAGACAGTCTAATAGTACTTCTTCTACTTTGATATGTGATACAAGTTTGACGGCCATGTCTGATTCACGGCAAAGATAGTCTGTCAGTAAGCATTAAAGGTGATTCAGATGAGTATCTGGTGGGTGAAACTGGACAACCAGGCACCTGATACTGACCAACAGCTGCTTGACCAGCGTCCAGAAGAAAAACATTTTATCCATTTAGAGTCTGTTATCTGGGGTTGCGATCTTGTGGGATTTGTAAAGATTGTATGTGATATGTGATACATGAGCCTGAGACCAAGTAATGTTCAAAGAAGATTCCCATTGATTTGCCCCCTGTTTATAATTTAGATGATTTGGTATGATACTGGTAGAGGGGATTTAGTGGATCAGACTGGAATTAGTCGGATTTATATTTAACTCCCATAAAAGCTTCATCTCTGTTGTAATCAAAGTTAAGATTTTTGTTGTAGGAATGCTTGATGTTGAAGTCTTGCATGATGAGTAAGTCCCATAAATGTTTCAGCACTTTCAGAATCAAAGTTAGAATTTTTAAGAGGGGATTCCTGATTTTTAAAACCCTTCTTTTTAGCTCTTTACCGAACCATAAAATTGGGATTAGACCAAATTCAAAGCATTTGCAGACCACAAACGAAATGACATTCAAATAAAAGAATATGTCTCTGATTGGAAAGAAAACATTGTGGAAAAAGGAGAAAATGCTGGTTACCAGCATTTTCTCCTTTTTCTACAATGTTTTCTAAAGGCTTCTTTCTCGGGGGTCGTTAAAAGTTGGGATTGTGTGGTGAAGGGTTAACTCTTTACCAAACAGCAAAATTTGGGATTAGACCTAATTGACAGCATTTGCAGATGACAAAATAAGTGTAGCTCAAAGGATGATTTATGTATGATAGGATAGAAAACATTGTGGGAAAAGGAGAAAATGCTCCCTTTTTCAGGGTCCTTTAAATTTGGGATTGTGTGGTAAAGGGTTAACTTATTGTGCCTTAACTCTTTACCAAACGACAAAATTTTAGACTTGTCCAGATTGAAAGCATTTGCAAATGACAAAAATGGCTCTGAAATAAAAACCTGTTTCAGGAATGGTAGAAAACATTGTGGCAATAAGAGAAAATGCTGGTTATGTACTGAACCTGTCTGTATGATGATTATCTACTTTTACAAATACTATTTACAAGTTTGTGTGTTGCAAATTTGTCACAGGAAGTAAAAGTTGTAGACAACAGATTGCAGCTATCTAAAGGTGGTCTCTATCATAGTGTTTTTTTTTCTAGGCCTACCCATATTTTAATAATCTGTTGAAATGAAATTTGATTTTAAGTCTTTTTGAAATTTTAGACTTGTCCAAATTGAAAGCACTATGCAAGCAACAAAATAAAAATGTTGCTTAAAAGAAAATGATTTGTTTGTGAAAAGGTTAAAAACATAGTAGGACAAGGAGAAAATGCTGGTTTGCCAGCATTTTCTTCTTTTCCCACAATGTTTTAAAAGAGCCCTCTTCATCAGGGCCATTTAAACAGGATTTAGTGTCAAAGAAAAAAAGATTGAGAGTCAAAAGGGACATTGTACTCTCTATCATTTTCAAATATATTTTTATTAGGCTTTTGTGGTGTTATTTTAGTATTTACCAAAGTTTTTCCTTGTATCTTTGATATGCAATTGAACATCAAAAACCTGATTGATCTATCTCTCCCACTTTGTTACTGTCATGTCCCATTTTTATATGAATTCAAATGAAAGGCTTGATCATAAATGAATTTTGGCAGAGTCTTTAGTTCCGTCTTTCATTTATCTATTGATACCAAAAATTAGCTCTGATAGATGTTTCTAATGGAAACAGGATTTGACCCATTTCCCATCTAGAAGCTCTTAGATGAATCTTAGAAGGAATGAATTAACCCCTGAAGGTACATCTCTGTTTACCTTTGTAGCAAGTGTAGATCAAGATGAGAATGCAAAAAAATGTGCAGACTGGTCTTAGATCTACATCATCAGTTTTAAGCTGAAATACTGATCACAAAAGCAACCATGAAATTGTAATTCTTCCGGTCTTATTTTTAGATTTAAAATGTCTGTAGGGTTTATTCTCTATATCAAAAAAACTTGGGAAAAAAAATCAGTCCCTAGCTTTTGATGAATAAAATTTGACCACGATAAATGATTTCCCCATTTGTCAAAATGTTTTCAAAGATTGTTTTACCAAAGGCATCCATGAATTGCATCTTTAGGGAGGTTTAATTGATTCTTAACTCCTTACCCAGCAGCAAAGCTACAGACTTGCCCAAAATCAAATTGTTTACAGACAACAAATTATATGTGGTTCAAATGCTGGAGTAGAAAACATTTGTAGGAAAAGAGAAAATGCTGGTTACCAGCATTTTCTCCTTTTTCTACAACGTTTTCTATCATATTAAAAACAAGTCCATCATTTCAGTCATGCATAAATTGTCGTCAGCAGATGCTTTCAATTTGGACAAGTCTACATTCTTGTTGTTTGGTAAAGAGTTTAAAACTCTTTAACAAACAAAACCGGGTTTTCACGACCCTAAGAGAAAAGCCTTTTGAAAACATTGTTGGAAAAGGAGAAAATGCTGGTTACCAGCATTTTCTCCTTTTCCCACAATGTTTTCAACCCTTCCAAAAACAAATTTAAAATTTTGAGTCACTTTAATTTTGTCGTCTGCTAATGCTTTCAATTTGGAACAATCTAAAATTCTGTCCTCTGGTAAAGAGTTAAACAAGCAGGTACAAATGAATAAGAACGTCCTGCCTGGTATTTGAACTTATTGCTAGAGGATTTGAAATCTAATACCCCAGCATGTCAGCTCTTGTTTCCTTGCAGCCGGGTTATGGTCGATTGATGACCGGATAATGTTATTGGAGGTGGTCAGTCACATACCCACTGGTCAGCTTTCATGTTTATCGGGTTGGCAGGAGGCTGCATTTTATGGTAATGTTCCCACCTTGTCCATATTATTTATGGGAGGGGAAAATTGATGGTCTTTACCTCTTTATCAGAGGACAAAGTTTTAGACTTTTCTAAGTTGAAAGTGTTTGCAGACATCTAACCAAAACTGATTTTTCTCCTTTTTCACCAGTGTTTTCAAATACCCCTTTTTGGGTAAGTAAAAACACGTGATTTTTTAGTTTAGGGTAGATATGCCATGATGTTTTTTTTTTATTTAAATGTTTCCCAAACAACATATTGTTGATTTTCCCAAACTTGAGTAACTGTCAACAACAAATTTGATATTGATACAAGTGGACTGAAGTTCTCTGATATGGTAGAAAAACAACATGGTAAAAAGAGAAAATGCTGATTACCAGCATTTTCTTTTACCACATTGTTTTCAATAGCTAACTTCCTGCGGGTCTTTAAAACTGGGGATTGTATGGTAAAGGGTTGGCAATTGTTTTGGAAGAAAAATGAGTAAAGATAGGATTTGTCTTTTATTTATTCTCTGAAAATTAAAGTGATATAATGTGCCTATAAAATATTCCGCTGTCTTTTGTTTATCATTTGTTATCAGTGGTTTCAAGAATAGATTTCAGTTTTTTGTGAAATAGAATGTTGAGTGATTACCCCTCTTGTTAAGGTTTTGTGCCATCGAGCCTGATAGTTCTTCACCATGAGACAAAATTTAAGGTTTGTTCAAGCTAAAAGCATTTTTTCAGTCAACAAATGAAATGTGTCTGAAATGATGGGATTTGTCTTTTAAAGGATTGAAAACTTTGTGGGAAAAGGAGAAAAATGATGGTTACCAGCATTTTCTCTTTTTCTACCCATGTTTTTTAAAACCTTTATCTGCAAGGTTGTTAATTAAAGCAAGAGCAACCTTGAAACTGCCATTATTTGGAGCTTCTTGTAAATATCTGTAGGGTAAGTTATTTAATGTTGGGAGAGTTGGCAATAGTTCGACTAGATCATTCAGTTGCTCAAATGCAAGGAAATAGATTTCCAGAACACTATCTTGTGCTCTGAGATGCTAGTATGAACTAGAACCTGCATGCATGTTCTCTTGTCATCACAGTTTTTTCTATCCTTTCAAAGACAAACCCCAACATGTGAGTGGTCCATATTCAATTGTCATCAGTAAATACTCTCAGTAGGAACTAGTCCAATCAGATTTAACCCTTTACAACACAATCCGAAGTGCTAACAAGTCTGAGAAAAAAGCCTTTGCAAAACATTGTTGGAAAAGGAGAAAATGCTGGTAAGCAGCATTTTCATCTTTTCCCACGAAGTTTTTCTACCCTATCAGTCAAATTCCATCAGTTGAGCCTTATTTAAATTGCAGTCTGCAAAATGCTTTTCCTTGTGGTGTGGTAAAAGTTCTACCCTTTACCACACAGTCTTGACTTTTAACGACCCCCGAAAAAGAAGCCTTTTGAAAACATGGTGGAAAAAGGAGAAAATGCTGGTAACCAGCATTTTCTCCTTTTTCCACCATGATTTCTACCATTCCGAAAGCAAATTTCAATTTTTCAGTCTGATTTATTTTGTCGTCTGCACATGCTTTCAATTTGTACCGGTCTAAAATTTTGTCGTTTGGTAAAGAGTTAAAGTATTGTGTCTGGTGTTGATGATAATGTCAGCCTGTGCTCAGGGCATGTGAAAATATAGGGCAATTTTTTATACAATGAATAAATTGCAGAAATTAACACAGGTAACATCTGCATGTGAAACCTTTTAATCTGCATGTTACTTCATTGGGACATATTTGCTGCAGTAGACTTGTATAGTTCAGAGATCTGTTTGTTATTTCTTTGGAGTCTGGTTTTGGATATATTCTGTCAAATATTTTATTAGAATCACCCTGATCGCAAGAAAGCCTTTGGTATTCTTTTCCCACATTGTCCAAGAGAATTTCCATCGTTTGAGTCCCATACATTTTTCATATCCTGGAATACTTTCAGTTGCAGAAGTGTAAATTTTTGTCTTCTCCTGAAAGGATACTTGACATGCTGTTGACTTTCATGCCTTGTATAGATCAATATCAACATTTTGACTTTTATCTAGTTTTTTGCCATTATTATGTACTGCAATCCTTGCTATTTCCTCTCTCTTACTCTTCATCAGGCAGTTAACCCTTTACCACACAATCCTGAGTTTTGATGACCATGAGGAAGAAGCATTTTCTCCTTTTCCCACAATATTTTCTACCCTGTAAAAAAAACAAGTTCCATCATTTGAGTTACGTTTTAAATTATATTCTGCACTTGCCTACAAATTGGACAAGTTTAACATTTTATTGTCCGGTAAACAGTTAAACTTTTAGACTTTTACAAATCTGGGACACTTGCAGACAACATATTGAATGCGGCCCAAATGGTGGATGTTGTCTTCGAAAGGGTAGTAACATTTTAGAAATCTAAATTCAAAGCACTCTTGCAGACAACAAAACTTAATTAACCCTTTACCACATGCAAAAATTTTAGACTTGTCCAAATTGAAAGCATTTGCAGACGCCAATTTAAATTTAGCTCATATGATAGAATTTGTCTTTGATAGAGTAGAAAACATTGTGGGAATAGGAGAAAATGCTGGTTACCAGCATTTTCTCCTTTTCCCACAATGTTTTCAAAAGGTCTCCTCAGGGTTGTTAAAACTTTGGATTAAGTGGTCAAGGGTTAACCAAACAATCCCAGTTTTTAATGACGCTAAAGAAGAAGGTTTTTGAAAACATTGTGGAAAAAGGTCAAAATGCTGGCAACCAGAATTTTCCTCTGTTCCCAGTATGCTTTCCACTCTATCATAGACAGAAATCATAATTTGAGCTACATTTATTTTGTTGTCTGCAAATGCTTTTGATTTGTTTGAATCCAGAGTTTTGTGGTTTGGTAAAGAGTTAAATGTTGCTTAAAAGTGGTGGAAAACATTGTAGGAGAAGGAGGAAATGCTGATGACCATGAGCATTTTCTCCTTTTCCGACAATTTTTCTCCAAAGTCTGTTTCCTCGTGGTCATTCAAGCTCAGGATCGTTTTGTAAAGTGTTAAACTATAATGAAGCTGTAAAAACTGTATGTGGGGACATTTAGACAAATCTTATGATGATACATTGTTGGATGAAAAATAGACTATTACTAATAAGATTAGGCTTGCTACTTAACTTTTTGTGGGGAGTATACATTTGCACGGTATAAATTTTCACTAAATTCCAAATATTTGCAACGTGTGGTCTGATAAATCAGCTTTAACTTGCAGTTTTAAATCGGATCTGTTTATTGCAATTTATCTTGGGGCTTATCAGTTATGTGACTGCAAAAGATTTCATGCAGTCTCTTTGATAAATCTTTTCGTTTCAAGGGCCATTTATTTTTATAAAATGTTTAATGACTTATCTACAACAGCGTGTTGTGCTACTGATATGATGAATATATATTGGTACATAAAAAGGATGAGGAAACATTCGTCTTCTCTCATTGTCATCTGGCGCAGAAATTATCGGATTATAAAATTCACATTATTTTTAACCTGTAGCATGCAGAATACACTTACCAGGCATTGTCATCTAAGAAATAAGACCCTAGTGAGGGCAGTTTCAAGGTTCCTCATATGCAGAATGTCATAGCAAAGTGTAGGTCAAAGATCAGAATACATATTTTGTGCAGTTTGATGTTGATCTACATTGGCTGCAAAGGCAAGTAAATCTGAAAAGAGCTGTAAGGGTTAGTATTCAAGACTTAATTTTAACTCTAAAATTTAGCAAATCACAAAAATTTTACACCTTTTGAATTCAAACATTTGCAGATGACTTAAACTCATTGTGGCTAAGTTCATGGAATTTGTCTTTGAAAGGATAGAAAAACATTGTGGCAATAGGAGAAAAAGCTGGTTAGCAAATTTTTCTTCTTTTGGGAAGATGGTTTCAAAAGCTCTCTTCCTCAGGGTCATTAGCATTTGTGTGTTTAACTCTTTACCAAACGACAAAATTTTAGACTGGTCCAAATTGAAAGCACTTGCAGACGACAAATTAAAGATGGCTCAAATGCTGGAATTTGTCCTTCATAGAGTAGAAAACCAGCATTTTCTCCTTTTCCCACAGTGTTTTCAAAAGGCTTTTTCTTCAAAGTTGTTAAAATCCGGGATTTGTTTGGTAAAGAGTTAAGGGTTAAATTAAGGAAAAGGATGGCATTATATTTTAAAGTAATTATTTAAAGCCTTTTGGACAAAAAAAGCATTTTCAAGCAGTAGAAAATTCTTGTTGTCACTTGTTTTTTCTCTGCCATTATACTTTCAAAGTTATCTGCTGCATGATACAAAAAAAAAGTTTTCAGGAGTGTATAATGCGTTTGAAGCAGAATGAACAGTTCTCTCTCACTTCCTGATTCCCCCTCCCCCCATTCATCATATCTGAATTATATATGTTCTTAAAGACTGAAATGTCCTTATTTGCTCATGTAAATAAATCACACCAAAAAAAATGTTCATTTGTTCATGGTAATAACTCATTAACCCTTTACCAGATGATAAAATTTTAGTCTTGTACAAAGTAAGACAGATGTGGCTCAATTGATGGAATTTGTCTTACAGTAACAGAAAAAATCTTGATAAAAGGAGAAAATGCTGCTTACCAGCATTTTGCCTTTTCCTAAAATGTTTACGAAAGCTGTCTAACCCTTAGGGTTGTTATAAAATTGGATTTTTTGTCAAAGAGTTAATTTACCCAAACTATTTGCGGTGCCACTTTGTGATGTATTTTATGGCATGCACTGTTTAAAAGACAATACAATACCACAGCCAAACTGTCAGCATAATGTGACATGGTCTGGTTTTTATGATAAATAATTGATTAAGAAAGAAAATCACTCACAGAAGAAAGGCAACACTTGCACAGAATGCACACACATCAATATTTTCACACTGTCTGAGACATCATAATAGAATTACGTTGAAACCTCCCTGAGACTGCTGACTCTCCCATGTAGAAAGCCTCAATTTCCATTGTTTCTGTTTGGTTTTTCAATGGGGAAAGTGGGTGATGGACAACAAGCTCCACAGATTAAAGCCCAGGTATGGGACAAAATAGTACCATGCCCTAACATAAAATATGTTGGGTCCCTTTCTCCAACTCTCCAATTTTTGTGCTCTAGCAAGATTTGGTAACCAGCAGTGTTCTTGCTGAGGATTATTCAGCAAGGGAACTCTTCATCTAGAAAAACACAAAAATATTGGATACTTTCAAATAAAACAGACATGCACTCAAGACTGGATATCTAATAAATAAGAAAGGGACAAAGTCCCATCTGTGTGCAATATGATGGGGCATTATTTCTAATTCAACTGGACAATGTTTCAAAATCTCCCTCTTGGCAGGGCAGGACAACAAACCGGTTATCATTGTTTTTCTTCTGCTATGAAGACAGTGTAACCAGTTAAACCTTTACCATGCAATCCCGACTTTTAACAACCTTGATAAAGAAGGCTTTTGAAAACATTGTGGGTAAAGGAGTAAATGCTGGAAACCAGCATTTTCTCCTTTTCCCACAATGTTTTCTACCATTTCCAAAAAGAGGTTCAGTTTTTGAGTCACATTTATACCGTCATCTGCAAATGCTCTAAAACATGACTGGTCTAAAATTTTGTTGTTTGATAACAAGTAATAAGTTTCTTTCTTCACCATTTCTGTATGTTAGATCTTGAAGATGGAAAAAAATAAAACATACTATAGGTACTACGTTTGTTCGAAAGGATAGGTTTTATGTCTCCATTTTTCACAATGTTCATTACACAGTTTTTTTGTGATTGAACCTGCAAAACATGGGTATTATGAGTAAAAAAATGGTATAGTTTAGGGTACAAAAGTTGTGCAAGTAGAGCAGGGTCAACTTTTGTCAAATCTGATTGGGTGCAGGTGCCATTTTATGACTGCAGTAATTTCTGCACACTCTGCTCCTGGCAATGGGTTTTTATCAGAACTTTGATAATGGGCAACATAAAATCGCAATAAAACAGTCCAGAGCTGGTCACTACAATGTAAAGCTGGCCTTTGAATTAGGGAGTGGATAAATTTATTACTTATCAACCAGGACTTTTATCAAAAGATAATTAATGTAATAATGACATAAAAAGGACATGTTTTGGCCCTGGGGGTCCCATGATCAATGACAAGGAAACCAGGCCCTTGGGCTCAACTTGTCAATGGCTCAATCATTGTCTTTGAACCCACAAAAATTTAAGTATTGCTATATCATAAAATGTAATACTGTTAGTTTCACCCAGATTTTGCTTACCCCTGATGACATGAAAATTAAACTTATCCATGCAAACTGAGCATACCTATTGAAAGAAAATTGTAGCATGTAACTTTAAAAAAATCCTTGTAAAACATCAGTGATTTACACAAATTAAACATCTGATTCATGAACACTGGTGAAAAAATACTGACATAAAATGAACAACCTAATTATGACTTTTAGACTAACCCCTATTTGAAGAGAAATTAAAGACTGAAGCAAGGTTTGTATTCAGTACTGACTTTTTTAACTCTTCACCACACAATCCCGACTTTTAACGACCCTGAAGAAGAAAGCTTTTGAAAACATTGTGAGAAAAGGAGAAAATGCTGGTAACCAGCATTTTCTCCTTTTCCCACAAAGTTTTCTACCCTTCCCAAAACATGTTTCAATATTTGAGTCATTTGTTTGTCATCTGCAAATGCTTTCAATATGGTACAGTCTAAGATTTTGTTGTGTGGTAAAGAGTTAAAGGAGAGCAAGTTTTGGAACTCGCAACACAGTGGAAATAAGCACCATATAACTTGGCACTTTAACCTTGCAAGCTACCAAAAGTTCCTTCAAGTGACACAATTTAGGAACAACATAAAACAGCATAAGATAATTGTGTATTACATGGGCTATGATAAATTGTAAGTATTGGTTGACAAGATTTAGCATGGACATTTGCATATTTCAGGAACTTTATTTCATAACTATTGTTAGAATACCCTTTTTGATCCCGCATAAAACTAGTCATGGAAACAGAATGAAGAGTGTGCCAAACAAAAGTTTGTCTCTTTTCACTAATGCTGCACTGTAAATATAGAGTTTAAAAAAAAAAAAAGATAAAACAATGTAGAAAAAATGCCTGAAATATCAATATCAGATCCACAGACAATGGTACTGGTGATTTTCAACGTGTCAGTGCCTAAAGCTACAAGAGTGGTATCTTTTATGAAAGTTGTCAACAAGGGCTGCTATTGATGTTTAAAAAATATCATTTTTAGGCTGATGTGTTGATGGAACTTACCCTAGAGGCTTGCAGCCATCTGTTATCATCAAATCTAAAAATTGTTAAATGGAAAATGGTGTCATAATTTCAGTCAAATTTTGACAATTATAGAAATTGTAGGCAGATTGTGGCAAGATCTATATTGTAATTCAATCAACACATTTCTGCTGACTTTATCAGCCATTTTTAGCCCACTGGGTGTCATTTACACTTGTTGGTGAAAATTTTCATAAGTAAAAAGAACAGCAAAAAATCAAGATAAAAATAACCACTGGATTATTTGAATTTAGCTGCATTTTGTCAATTGCAAAATATAAAACATCATGTAAGATCGATTAATTCTGTCACAGTGCACGTTCTATCTTTCTGATAAAGTTTTTCAGTAAAAACTACATGTCAGTGCACCTTAGTATTACAGAACAATAACAGTAAACTATTGTTTCTCTTTGCACATTCTAGGTCAAGAACAAGGGATTGAAAACAGCTTGGTGACATTAGCAGATAGTTAAGATCAATTATGGCACCTTACTGTCTCCCTGCATTGTGCCTTTGTGTCTACAAACAAATAGTTTCAAAATAAATGTCCCTTTGTCAGCTTTTATTCTTCCTCAATCCTTATACAGGACATAGATAATACTACAGCGTGTTTTACTTTTTGTCAAAGAATTACACTTGATTTGAGTTCCTTTGCAGAAAAAAAATTGTTATTGCAAATTATGTGTTAAGTCTTCAAGAATTTAGTCATTGATGTGTTATTCTCCCACATTGTTTCTTGTTCTTTTTCAATAATGATTACAGTGAATGATAGTATGCACACTGTTAATTTTACAGTTATACTGGGTAAGAGAACATTGTTCATACCTTAACCACCCAATCCTGAATTTAAATGATCCTGACCAAGAGGTCTCTTGAAAACATTGTGGGAAAAGAAGAAAATACTGGTTACCAGCATTTTCTTCTTTTTCCACAATGTTTTTTACCATTAGTAGAACAAAGGCCAATGTTTTGGTCACATTTGTCTTATGCAAATACTTTTAATTTGGTCAAGCCTAACATTTTGTCGTTTGGTTAAGTGATAGATGTTGTGCAAGGTCATCAGGACATTATAACAAGTGTTGGACACTGGTGATAAACCAGGTTTTACTGACCTAATAGATTTGTTTGATAATCTGTGTCAGACAAAATGATAATCTCTTGTAATCAGTCTGAAAAATTATCAGACATGTGCCATAAACATCTTTGAAATGAATAAGGATATTTCAATACTAGACTGATTGGATTTGATTGCTGGGTTTATTCATTGTTATTGCGTCTGCGGGAAGATTAAATATTCCCAAAGCAGACGTGAAAATTAAGTATGAATCTTGATGAAACCGAAAGAGTGCTAAAGTTTGTCGAAATTAAAACATTTTTTTAAGCTATTTCGTAAGTTTTTTGAAAGTTAACATATTGAATTTCACTGTTGGAAAAGTATTGAATCCCATGGTTTCTTTATCTCCAATTTTGAGGAAGGTAAAAAAAAATTGAAAAGAACTCCTTACAAGAGTTAGATGGGCTATTTTCAAAGAAGAACTGAGGTATTGAATTGGTTGTATTGGGGTTTAACGCCACTTTAACGGCTAAGGTCATATCATGGCGGTCGGTGACGCACATGTGTTTCCTGGCTTTCTCACACCAGTACTAACACAACTTCCTTTCCAAAGCCACCGACTACTTTTCTCACATGCTTCAGCAGAGGTGAGAGGCGAAAATACGCCGGAAAGAAAGTTCGCCTCAACCGGGTATCGAACTGAGGTATTGAAGCAGGGCTGTTGATATGTCTGAGCCTTGTGAAAACTGGAGTTTTCTCAGATCCCTGGTCATTACATACATCTTATTGAATGAAACAATTTTTGACTTGTCCGAATCAAAAGCCTTTGCAGACAACAAAATTTATTAGATTTGGTTCAGTTCTGGGATATTTTCCTGAAAGGGTAGAAAACTGGTGACCAGCATTTTCTTCTTGTCCTCACAATGTTTTCAAAAGCCATCTTCCACAGGGTTGTTAAAATACGAGACTGTCAGACTGTATGGTAAAACATTTAAACGTAGGCAGGTTGTGTTCTATTTAATGGGAAACCTGTATATCAAGGGCAGGTAACCCTGAAATGTTTTGGATACTGTTATGCCCCTTTTTCAATTTTCAATTTGCAACAATAAAGCAATAATTATTGCAGCCAAGCATTCGCACCCATATGTACCAACATTTAGTACTCTTTTTGATTCTACTGCAATGCTTTTGAAAGTTGTCTGCAAGGATAACATGAAAAGTTATGTATAGAAGGTAATTAGTGAATGAATTATTGCACTTGATCAAGTATTTATAAGGATGGCCTCAATGATTTATTTAGACTGGTACCATAAAATTCTATAATATGAATTTGTTCATAAGAATATTGCATAGTGTGGTCTTACCCTTCTTTCTTTGGCATGGAATTGCATCTTAAAATGATACTTTATGATAAAAGTAAGACATTGATTGACATTATGCTGTCTTGATTGCAACATCAACTGAATTCATAATGATAAGAAGTCTGTATGACGTCTGTGAAAATTAAAGTGGATTTCAAAAAAGCTTTGAGACTTAGTACTTGATTTATGAAACATGGACATTCTTCCATTTGATCAGTCTAATAGGCAGAAAGAAAATGTCTACTTCCCATCATTTTCATTGACATTCAAACCGTGAGATCTCTTCATTATTGCACAGGTGCAAAAATCACTTCACATATTAACTCTTTCACTACTGAATTAATAAATTGTTTTTTCTCAAAGGCTTGAAGTACATTTCCACTGCAAGATCAAGAAACAATTCAATCATAATCTAGAATATAGCAGTGGACAGTGTAGATCAGAGATCAGACTGCATTTTCTGTGCAGTCTGATCTCGATCTACACTGTCCATAAAAGCTTCTGGTGTCATCTATGGTATGGAAAGTTAATATTTTGATGAAGCAGGAGATTGGCTTGTGCTGAAATAGCAGTCTTTTATGCTGAAGATGCTGTAATGCCAGTCAGTGGTAAGACCAGACTCCATGGGTGTGGTGCCATTGCTTTAAAAATAATTCATCAGCTATGAGACTGGCTTTTGCAGAAGTGCTGATGAGGATGAATATGCTGTAATGTTACTTTATTTAACTCTTTACCAAACGATCAATTTTTAGACTATTCTAAATTGAAAGCATTTGCAGACGACAAAATCAGTGTAACTCAAATATTGAAATTTGTTTTCTGAAGGAGAGAAAACATTATGGGAAAAGTAGAAAATGCTGGTTACCAGCATTTTCTCCTTTTCCCGTTATGTTTTCGAAAGGCTTCTCTGTCAGGATTGTTAAAAGTTGGGATTGTGTGGTAAAGTTTTAAGCTAGGAACACTGGCTGCAGGGGTACTTTATATTGGTGCCATTGCTTTGCAAATAATTCATAAGCTATGATACTTGTGCAGAAGTGCTAGAGAGGATGAATAAGCTGTAATGCTATTTTGTATAAGCTAGGAACACTGGCTGTTGGAGGACTCTCTATTGGTGCCATTGCTTTGCAAATAATTTATAAGCTTACAATCAGAACTGACTTTGCGTGCAATCAGCAGAATAGAACTTGTGCTATTACAGCACTTTAAATCCTTCAACATCCATTACCATGCAACACCATGTACTAGACAATTTTTGAAAACATGGTGGGAAAAGTAGTAATTGCTTGCTCCCAGCAATTGTTCCTTTTCCCACAGTGTTTTTAATACCATTAATTGATAATAAAAAATTTTTTTTTCTCTGTCCCTATAGGGTTTCATCTTTGTGTGACTAAAATTTATGTACAACTAAGCATTATGTAAGCCTGAAATAGCTGTTAAGGTGTTGGGTTAGGTCCCAGGAAAGTTGTGTTGTATGATGGTTCCTGCGGCAAAGATTATACATAATTTATAGCTTTGAAAGCAGGAACAAAAATATTTATATGGTTTGATTTTATTGCCTTGCACTGTGAGAAAAATTGATTAACTGTTGGCTTCATGTGAATTTACACCTTCAGAAGGATTTTGAAAAAAATGTGTGGTAAACAGGAAATTTATGAGGAAGAGGTGATTTCTGCTATTGCCAGAATGTTTATTATGGCTCTCTATTGGTACATGTATCAGCATTGGTTCTTACAGTCTCTTGCTGCAGACAATAATTATTGAAGTACATGGAAACTTTATGACTACCTGAACTCAATGCAGAGGAATAATGATGGACAAGGATACTAATAATCAAGATCACATGCTACTGTTTCAAGGCCTTTGATTTGCTGGAATATCGAACAAAATATCAGAAAATGCAAAACAAAGATCATGCAAAACACTCTAGGCAGCCTGTTTCTGATCTTTGTTTTGCATTTTCTGATATTTTGTTCGATATTCATGCTAATCAAAGGCCTTGAAACAGTAGCATTTAGAGGTTTACAACTACTATGTTTATAGCTGTCCGAGGAGTTGTTCATTCTTTAGCAAATGACAAAGCTTTAGACTTGTCTAAATTCAAAGCACTTGCAGACGACAAAGTAAATGTGACAAAAATATTGAAATCTATTCTTGAATGGATATTAATTAAAGAGGTTGGTAAAAGGAGAGAATTCTGTTTACCAGCATTCTCTCCTTTTTCCACAGTGTTTTCATAAGCCTTTTCATCTTCAGGGTCGTTAATACACAGGATTGTTTAGTATAGGGTCAAAAGACAAACTATTGTGTAGCAACACTTTCTACTACCACTAAGTTATGTAATTAAGCGTGCAAGATGAGGTTGCATTGCCATCAGAATAATATCAATACATTGATGATTGTCTGCAGGAAAAGCAGATAAAATAGAATTATATATGCAAATGTGTGGTCTGACAGGAGAAACCAGGCCTGACTGTACAGGAGGTAGCAGTTCCAGTACTCTGATTACTTTGATTATACACTAATGAATCTTGATTGACACTTGAGATCGGGTAATAGTGAATTAATTGTTACCGATAGATACAGTAACTGTCCAAATCTGAAAATCTGAAAATAATAGGGGCAGCTTAAAGTCTCTTTCTGTTAATGGATAAGATCAAGGTAAGGGTAATGATCAGACTTCACATAATGAAAAATGACCTATGGAAGTCCATAATATTTGTAGTCTTATCTTGGTTTACCTGTTCTCCTCCTGGCTGGTTTAAAAAGAAATTCTAATCAGATACAGAGAAAGTTAACCCTTGAAGCTTCTTTCACTACTATAGTTGCCTTTGCCATCACTGTAAAGATCAAGATCTACACAAAACATACAGTCTTATCTTTGATCTTCACTTTCCACTTTGCTGAAAACTACAGATAAAAAGCAACCAGGAAAATGCAATCAGGTGGAACTTCTCTAGACTGAAAGTGTCCATTGGGTTTATTCCCTGCTTGAAGGGTTAACAAACATTATGGTATTGTTAAAACATAAATTCAGCAGGATAGGGGTTGATAAGGGTTCTTGGCTGCCCCCAAGAGTCCAGTTCTGGTCAGATTTGGCCAGAGAACAGACTGGACCTTTGGGAGTGAGAGGCTGATTACTCTGTATAAATAGTTTGGATAGGTAACACAGTCCTGCTGGGCTCCAGAGTTTCCTGTACCCTTTCCCAGACAACAAATTTTAGACTCTTTCAAATTCAATATACCTTTAGACATCAAATTCAAAATTGGTACAAATAAAATTAAGCTCCCTGATAGGGTAGAAAACATTGTGGGAAAAGGAGAAAATGCTGGCTACCAGCATTTTTTCCTTTTCCCACAGTGTTTTCAAAGACCAGCTTTCCCAGGGTCGTGAAAACCCGGGATCGTTTGGTAAAGGGTTAATCCAGTACCACACAGTTCCAAGCCTTAACTTCCAAGTATTAACGACCTGTAGGAAAAAGGCTTTTAAAACTAGCATTTTCTCCTTTTCCTAAAATATTTCTACACATTCACAAACAAAATCAATCATTTGAACTACATTTAGTCTGCAAATGCTTTCAATTTGGACACACATGATATTTTATTGTTGGTAAAAAGTTACTCCTGCAACAAACAACGAGGTGAAGAAGGCTTTAGAAAACATAGTGGGTAACCAGAATTTCCTACTTTTCTCTCCATGTTTTTTACCTTTTCTGAAGCAAACTTTGTCATTTTATCCGATTACATTTTGTTTCCTGCAAATATTTACATTACAGACAAGTCTAAAATTTGTTATCTGTGGAAAAGTTAGCTCCTAACATGGCTTCTGAAATAAATTTACAGGAAATGTTTTTGAAAAATGCTTATTAGTATTGATGATCGGCAAGGTCAGATTGAATAAACACATAAAGAAATAATTTTGAAACATTTTGTAAAAAATTGGCTCAAAACAAAAAAAAAAAACTCCTCTGCCACAATGTTTTCAGAAGAAGTCTGCAACAAGATGCAAGATATGTGCCGCAGGTCATAAATCTTGATAATATCTGACTGTGCTGTTTGCTAAATTTTTACCAAATGACAAAATTTCAGAGCTTTTCTCATTAAAAGCAATAGCAGAAGACAAATAAAGTATGGGCCAAGATATAGGATATATCTACGAAAGGTAGAAAACATGGGAAAAGGAGAAAATGCTGGTTACCAGCATTTTCTCCTTTTCCTGCAATGTTTTCAAAAGCCCTCTCTGTTAGGTTTGTTAAAATGGATTGTGTGGTATAGATTTCAACCTTTCTTTACCATTGTACACTCAAAAAATAATCATGTTTATCATGGTTAACATTCATAAAATTATTTCTTTGGGTGCCAAGCAGAAATCTAAGAGCTACTTACATTGGAGCAGGTGACAGACAGGGGTGTCAAATTTTTTCTTTGTCTACTTGTCCTGTAGGACTAGTGGGTAGAAAAAGTTACTCGTCCTTATGACACTATCACTTGTCCCAACATGCGGACTTGAATGACCAAACGAAAAATTGCATTGGTTACAAACGGTGTCGATATAAACAAAATAGACGGTGTTTAATACTTATTTTTTCCGGTGGCTTGACTGGTAAACCTGTCCCGATCTAACAATCGTACATGTATACTAGTCTAACCGACGCCGTGAACAGAAAACCCGTCAAGCACTTTACAGATGCGCATGCGTAATAAACATAAACATCCTGTATTGTGATCGAAGAGATGCTCCTGAATTTCAGTTTTACTTTTGTTTTGTGTTCGCCGTGAAATAACCTGTAATTTGAATTTTACTTGACAAATTTAGAATGCATTAGTTTTAAAATGTACTCGTCCAACAGGACGAGCTTGGCATTTTTTCTACTTGCCCGAAGCCAAATGTTACTCGTCAATACGAGCGGACGAGTGGAATTTTACATCCCTGACAGAGTTGTAGACTTGTCCATATTGAAATCAGTTGTAGACCAAACTTTTACTGATGGAATTTATCTCTAAAAAATTGATCCTATAATGTATTGTGACTTTCTTGCCTTATTTATGACAATAACCAAAGTTTTATCATGAGGTAAAGGGAGGTAAATATGCGCAGTTATCTTTGCATATTAAGTGAACGAGTTCGTAATCAGTCTACAAGTATCTTTATCTAGTTTTCATGTTGTGTTCGTTTACATAGGTAAGAACTGGATGTTGTCTGGGAATTCCTCAATGCTCATTTACAGTCAGGAAGAGCAACCTCTTATGTCACTGAATAAACCTATACTGGCTCATTATGCAGATTATAGACCACAGCTTTTGTAACTATGTCACCTATCTCTCGTTTATTCCAGAAATGTCCTCTAGAATTCTTCTTTCAACTCTTTACCAGATGATAAAATTTCAGACTCTTTAAAACTGAAAGCATTTGTGGATGAAACATAAAATATGGCACAAATTGTTGGATTTGTCTGTGAAAGGGTAAATAAAACTAATGGCTGTATGGTAGGGGTTAACTAGCTTGTTCAGTGCCAAAGATTGATTGACTTGTGTGTAACACTGTTTTCAACATTATTTCAGTTATATCACAGCTGCAAGTGCACCTATCCATGCTTTCCTGGAGTTTCTTTTACCAGTACTCTGGACAATATTCTTTCCAAGCCACTGGCTGCCTCTCCACATTACCTTTGTCGAAACAATGGTCAGTGGTGAGAGAGGAATGAATACTGTTACAATGACTATCATCAATCATCGGAAAGATTTTTGGCCAAGCAAGGGATCAAACCAGCGACTCCTCTGTTCTCAAGTCCTGCACGCTACACACTGAGCTACACTGGGCCTCGGCTTGTTCTGCCAAAGAGACAGTTACAGTCTCTATAAAAGACAAATATTAATACCATAATTTATAACTGTTTTGGCAAGGTTATCTCATAAAATAATGGCCAGTGTAGATCCAGGATCAGAATACATGTTCTCTGCAGTCTGATCTGAATCTGTCAATTTAAGTTTTGCTTAGCTGCGGAAAGGTTTCTGGGGATTGAACTTCTATTCATAAATTATAATGGATAGTTTTCTGTCTCTGGGATTGGCAGAATTGCTTTCAAGTAGCACCAAGTTAAACTATAATTGTACCTCACTTAAGAATGGCTCATAGACCAACCCTTTTCCAAACAATCCAGTGTTTTA
This sequence comes from Hippopus hippopus, assembly GCA_946811185.2. Lineage (NCBI taxonomy): Eukaryota > Metazoa > Mollusca > Bivalvia > Cardiida > Cardiidae > Hippopus > Hippopus hippopus. The sequence continues at coordinate 15,751,995 of OX328096.1, forward strand.
TCCCCCCAAATATTTAAGTCTTTTGAAAACATTGTTGGAAAAGGAGAAAGTGCTGGTAAGCAGCATTTTCTCCTTTTCCAATAATGTTTTCTGCTCTCTCAAAGAGAATACACAATTTGAGCAACATTTAGGAAGTCTTCTGCAAATGCTCACAGTTTTGACAAGTCAAAAACTTTTGTTGTCTGGTGAAGGGTAAAGGATATGAAACAACCACAAATTATACTTAAGTAGTCTCCTCATTCAGACAGTCATTTTGATGTTTCAGTGGTTCAAGACATTGTGAAATATAGAGAAATTTGATAACATTATTAGAATGTAGTCATTGCATTGAATCTAAAAGTTTACAGGTTTTCATTTAACTGGTTTGGATTTTCTGAATGAATTCTGAGGATATGAGACAAGTGGCAGTACTCTCACTCTTAGATTATAATTGTCCTCAAAACCATTGCTGTTGGTTCTCAATAGGGGTTGTTCCGATTTACTTGTTACCTACTTTCTTGCCCTTTATATCCTTAATTTGGTCAAGTTCAAGATTTATAAGGGGTTGGTGTATTATTTAGATTGAAAGAGATAAAAACCAATAGAGTTCCTCTAAATAATTACTGTGTAATTGAGGTAATAGGTATTTCCTGTCACAAAATAAAATTTTGGTGAAAATTGCCCCCCAATTATATAATTTTGAAAGGTTTTAGCCGCACCTGAAAGTCTCCTGCTTCAGATTACTTCCCTTGTTACAGGCCCTGCCACACAATCCCATGTTTTTTTTATCCATAGGAAGAGTGACTTTAACCCTGTACCACACAGTCCCGACTTTTAACGACCCTGAGGAAGAAGCCTTTTGAAAACATTGTGGGAAAAGGAGAAAATGCTGGTAACCAGCATTTTCTCCTTTTCCCACAATGTTTTCTATCCTTCCCAAAAAAATCTCAACGTTTTAGTAACAGTCATTTTGTCATCTGCAAATGCTTTCAATTTGGACTACTGTAAAATTTTTTTGTTTGGTAAAGAGTTAAAAACATTGACGAAATGAAGAAAATTAAAAATTACCAAATTAAGTCTGTCCAATAAGCTGGTGATAAGTACAGGTATTTCTTTTTTTGGTCCTTTTGTTTTGAACAATTCTATGATTTTGTTGTCTGTTTACTTTTTACCTGATGAGAAAAAGACTGGTTCATGTTGTAAGCTTGTACGAGTACAGACGACAAATTAATTGAGACCCAAATAAGGAAATTGTCATTTGAAGGGTAAAAAAAAATGGTGAAAAGGAGAAAGTGCTGATTCCCACAATGTCTCAAAGTTCTTTCTTGATCAGGGTTATTAAAATCTTTACCACACAGTCCCGAGCTTTAATGACCCTAACAAAACAGGCTTTTGAAAACATTGAGGGAAAAGGAGAAAATGCTGGTAACCAGCATTTTCTCCTTTTTCTACAATTTTTTCTACTCTTTCAGACACAAATGCGATCACTTGAGCCACATTTAATTTGTCGTCTGCAAATTCTTTCAATTTGGACCAGTCTAAAATTTTGTTGTGTGATAACGAGTTGAAACATGGGATTGTGTGGTAAAAAGGTGAGAGGATTGAATTGGTGTGTATCTAGAACAAGTAAAAGATAAGAAAATGTCTTGTTGCCATTTTCACTATAAGCATGATAAAAGCAACATGAATTGTGCCTTGGAACACTGTATCGACCAAGATCTGACAACATGTCTCATACAGTCTGATCTTGACTGACGTCTACACTCTCTACCAAACAATGAAATTTTGGGCTGACCCAAATTAAAAGCATGTGCTAATGACAAACAAAATATTGCTAAAATAATGATTTTTGTCTTTAACAGGGAAGAACACACTTTGGGAAAAGGAGAAAATGCTGGTTACCAGCATTTTCTCCTTTTCTTATAATGTTTTCAAATGCCTTCTCTGTCAGGGTTGTTGAAAGCCCCAATTGTGTGTTAAAGGGTTACCGGTACTCGCTAAAGGGCCTTTCACAACTGTAGTTACTTTAGCAGCCAGTGTAGCCCAAGATTAGACTGCACATTATAAGTGCAATTATAGATAATTTAGAAAACAGTGTGTGTTAAAGGGCAATTTCTCACATTGACTTTAAAAGCTACCTCACGTGGGGAGGATAAAAGTCACTTTTGCATGCTACTTGGTGAAATTCAGTGATCCATGGCCTTAGTATTCTAGATTATTTTACACTGAAAAAAGCAAGTGTATAAAGGACAGAAAATGACAAAAGTCATATGTGGTATAATTTATAAAACAAGACTGTTTATGCTTGACAAAATTGCTCAACCACAATGAGAAATATTAGCTACATACACCACCAGCCCAGTTCATTCATTGAGCGCTGACTGTCAGTTAAACGTGGGGGCCTGTAGTATTTGATAGGCATAGGTTTCCTAGCCCAGTGAAATACAGTCTAATATTGGATATGCACAAACTGTAGTTGGGTTAGGGTAAATCTAGACAGCTAGTCAGTGATAAGTTGATAGTGGGTGAGAGAGGATGTGAGGAGTCACTAGTTTTAACCTAGAAGTTTGTAAAGCTCTGCTGTAGAAATAAATATTGTGGAAAACGGCTGGATTTACATTACACTCAATAAATTGTTGGATTTGTATTTTGTGTCTGTGTATTTTTTGGTGAAAATAGGTATTATTTTTTCCTCTTTTAAAACATGAGACATGAGAATATTTTTATTATTTTGAGTATACATGTAGTTTTTGTTAAAAACTGTTTGACATTTTGAATAGAACTTAAATTTACAAATGTGGATTTAGAAATCACAGATACCTGGATTTTGGAATAAACAAGATACCCCTGAAAAAGTGTCGCCAGGATTTTGGATTTAATCAGCTCTAACTGGATTAATAACAGAATTATCATGGTTTGATGTTGTTGTCCCACATTTGGAGATTTCGTGAGATTTTAGACAGAAACAGATTGGATTGAGAACTGCTAAAGATAAAAGAATTATATTGTCAGTGGTTTGTCATTAGAATGGAGGTTAAATATTCAAGTAAAATGGATTTTTAAATGGATTGTTTAAAGAAAATGCTGACTTTCATTAGGAATTTAGTAGAAGGAGGTATCAATAAGTGAATGTTTTCATACTAAATGGCATTTGTTGTCTTTGTGAATTAATCAAATAAATGAATAATTGGAGTTTAAATAAAATGTGTGGTAGACGGAAATGATGATTGAGTAAATAATTGGCTGGAATGATTGCTGGATTCAGTCAAAATGGTGGAATTTAAATGTGGTGGAGTTTTTCTACTTTTGTTATTGTTTATTCATGTTACTTTTGGAGTATCACAAGGAACTGTCGTTGTGGATAACTCAGAGGAAGAAGATGGTATTATTTATAATTTCACTTTTAAATCATGTATTTTTTTTTTGAAAATTGAAAGTTTATTTCTGTACTAAAACCTATGTTATGGGTATCCATAGAAATTTTAATTTTGAGACAATTTTAACAAGTACCAACATCATAGGTTTTAGTGAAAAAAATAAGGGTGAATTCATTCTTTTAACTTGATACCAAATAAATTTTTAAGTTGTTCAAATTGAAAGCATTTGCAGATGATAATTTGAATTCTGTTGAACTTATAAGACTTTGCTGTGAAAGAGTAGGAAACATGGTGGGAAAAGGAGAAAATGCTGGTTACCAGCATTTTCTCCTTTTTTTCCCACAATGTTTTCAAAGGTTTTCTCTCTCAGGGTCTTTAAAACTTGGGATTGTGTGGTAAAGGGTGAACATAGAAATATGTTTCTCTTATCTGCACCTCAGTGCAAGGAATTATTTTTCACCACTGCAGAATCTTACTGGAATCTTCATGAATAAAATCTAGCCAACAATTATACTGAAGGTCATGCGCAGGTTTACTTATTAATACTGTTCTTCCGCAAAGAAAAAGTTTAACCTTTCCCTCATACAAGAAATTAAATCAAGACTGTCCCAAAATTTGTGAAATATTCGAATGTTAAAGCCTAGAATGAAGGATATCTAGGTTTTTTCAATCAAGGTAAACATTTTCCATTTTGCTAGTGTGGCTCTGGTACGGTTAAACTTAGATGCATGCATGTTTTCTTGATTAACTTTATGCAATATATTCATGACATAAGAATTGCGTTTAATTAGATGGAAAATATGATATACCACACACATTGAAACATATATATATATCAGAATGTCTTCATCACTTCATAACCTCAAGATGACTTATAATACTTCTGTGGATGGTAAAGATCTAGATTGGATGGTACAGAAGGCAGATCTTCACAGCTGAATATTTTGTGAGCTATACTATTAGGGTAATTTGAAAAACAAAACCATATAACATTTCACTTGTATGGACAATTTTTCACATGTATTTGAGTTTTGCTTACAGTGGCCTAGAATATTTAATGTCATGTGTTAGGTAGGAGTAATCTTGACTCTCAATTCACAATCACACACTAATATGTACTATCTTGTCAACAACCAGGAAAATGGTCAAAAAGTAAAGATTCCTCCAAAATTTCAAATGCATCTGATTCTTTTATGATTTTTTTCACTCATGTTTTACTAAGGAGTGTCTTGCAGTAACCTGGGTGGATAGGTTAAAATTTTTGCTTGAAGTCTTTCAAAGTTTGTTCTTCTTGAATTTGTTTATGCCAGGTAAATTGGCATGTGTATAAATACCATGAAGTACATGTAAACACCGTATTACTGCTCAATTATGAATGCCAAATAGTCCGAGGTGACCCTCTTGGTCAACCTAACTTTCTACTTTACATACATTTTTATCATTAATTTGACCTTGTTTTTCATTTGAACTATCTTGTTGAAATGATCATGTCAGTTTTTAACTCTTTACCAAACGACAAAACTTTGGATTTGTCCAAACTCAAAGCATCTGCAGACGACAGATTGAATGTGGATTATCTGGTTGAAATTGTATTTGAAATGGTAGAAAACATTGTGGGAAAAAATGCTAGATAACAGTGTTTTCTCTTTTCCCACAATGTTTTCAAAAGGCTTGTTCCTCGGGATCATTAAAACTGGCTTGTGTGGTAAAGGGTAAAATCTTTAGCGCACAACAAAATTTTAGATTCTTTGAAATTGAAAGCACTTGCATACAACAGATTGGTTGTGCCTCTACTGATGAGATTTGCTTCTAAAGCAATGGAGATTAGTGTTGGAAAAGGAGAATCTCCCTCAATGTTTGTTGCCCTTGTCGAAGACACATCCAGAAGTTTTAATCACATTTTGTCATCTGTAAATTCTTTTAACTCTTTACCACACAATCCCGACTTTTAACGACCCTGATAAAGATAGCTTTGGAAAACTTTGTGGGAAATGAAGAAAATGCTGGTAACCAGCATTTTCTTCATTTCCCACAATGTTTTCTACCCTTTCTGATACAAAATTAAAGTATTTGATCATATTTTATTTGTCGTCTGCAGTCTCTTTGAATTTGGACCAGTCTAAAATTTTGCTGTCTGGTAATGGGTTAAACTGGGCAAGTCTTTAGTTTTGTCATCTGATAAAGAGATAAGTGGTTTTGTCCAAAAACTGCAAGATCAGAAGGGAAACACTTAACCCTTTCCCACACAATGAAATTTAGATTCTTTTAAACTGAGAGCTGCTGGAAACGACAAAACCAAGATTGATAATATTGATAAAATTGAAATATAATGGGCCAATGTTCTGATTATGATAGAAAAAATTGTTGGAAAAGGAGAAAATGCTGGTTACCAGCATTTTCTCCTTTTCCAACAATGTTTTCAGCAGCCTTTTTCTTCAGGGTTGTTAAAATATTGGATTGTTTTGTGAAGGGTGAAGCTACCATTAGAAAGAAATAGCTTCTGATAGAATTGGAATTGGTAACTAAAGCTCTCGTAATTCTCCGCTTATCAGCTAAACCAATTTCACCAGTTGTCATTGGTAAGAAAAAGTGGGCAAATAAATTAGAACTAGTGGGTGTCTTGCTGTACAGAAATCATGAAACTAAATTGGAAAATTATCTCGCTCTTTATATTTGGTGAAGATATATAGATTTTGGGGATTTTTGTTTACTTAGGATGTGCATTTCATGCACAGAAAAAGATTATTGCGAAAGATTGTGCCCAGTAGACCTGTAACATTTTTTTGATGTCCGTATTGGTCAAGATTAGGTTTAACTCTTAACCGCACAATCCCAGTTTTAAAGACCCTGCAGAAGAAGCCTTTTTGAAAACATTGTAGAAAAAGGAGAAAATGCTGGTAACCAGCATTTTCTCCTTTTCCCACAATGTTTTCTACCCTTTCAAAGACAAATCCCATCATTTTAGCCACATTTAAAATGTCGTCTGCAAATGCTTTCAGTTTGGACATGTCCAACATTTTAGCGTGTGGTAAGGAGTTAAAAGACATGCTGTCTGGTCTTTTATCTGAAGTGTCCTATACTGTCTTTTTTGAGATAGCATGAGCAAAACTGCCTTGGAATAGCAAAATTTTGAATTTTTAGTTGAATTATAGTAACAGTACACTGTTAATCTAATTTTAAAGGTACTGATTCAAACCTGTATTTTGAAGTAAAATATTCATTATCAGCTGAAATGTGTCTGTTTTCCAATTTTTTAACCTGAATTTTTGAAAGGAAACATTTCAAAATAAATGAAACACTGTAAGGAACAGTGCCATAGTTTTAAAAATATTGAAAAAAAACTTCTGATTTACAAGAAAAAAACTCACCAGGTTAAAAATTAATTCTGAAAAAACTTGTCTCCAAATTTTCATGGATATAGTAACTGTACTGTGTATGGTGGATCAGTAAACAGCTTCAAAATGTTAAAATGTTTGAGTAGGTTGTTTCTTTCCAAACTGAAAATGTTGGGGTGGGGGGTGCACTCTGAGAGTATGGATGTACATACTCAATTTTTTACAAATTTTAATAAAACAGTATGATAATACTGTCAGATTAGAACCATGAATTTGTTCATGAGGGTTAGCCATGTTCACAAAATTTTTTTTTGTTTATGAGGGGTGGCCATGTTTGAGATATATATACCAAAGCAAGATAATTGGATAAACAGCCTTTCTTAAACAGTTTTTTTGGAGTTGTATCTATTCACAGGCTAGTAAAATATTTCTACATGAATGAATTTAATGTATGTTTTACAGATTTGAACTGATATTAAACTTCGGGGACACGAACACATTCAAATTATTATGATGGAGTTTTAAAGGTCTGAGCATAGTGATACTGCGGATGTATGAATTTTTACCAGATGACAAAAATTTGGACCTGTCCAGATCCAGCTCATTTTCAGAGGACAAATTAGTTTTCTCCTTTTCCACAATGTTTTCAGAAGACCTCAGCGTCAATCAAATTTTGGAATTGTGTGGGTTAACAGAGAGATCTGATGTTTACTGGGTGACTTGACCATTTTGTGGATGGAAACCAACTTGATGCAAAAATGTTTGTTTATGGCAAATTTCCTCATACAATAAAAATTTCTTATTGATTAACTTGGCAAAGAAAGCAGTCAGTTGATGGAATTGTTAATTAGATAATGTTCAAAATTTAATCTCTTTTTCCCTTTTTTAGGCTTTCATAGGGGCAGCATTTTGAGGGCCTGGACCCCATAAAAAGAAGATAAATTTAATTACGGTTTCAATAAACTTTGGTTTAATTGGATTTTATTTCTCAGGTTAACACCCAGAACAAAAAGAATATTGTGCAAGAGTATCATGCCCTACACATTTTTGCCCAATTTCTGCAGATTTGTTTTAAAAATTAATGCATCACTGTCAAGACTGGCTTTTTGCTTGTCCACAGAAAAGACAACTTCACTCTTTGAAGCAGAAGACAAAATTTCGGACTATCTCAATTTGAAAATGTTTGCAAATAACAAAGTATGGCTCAGATGGTGGGATTTGTCGTTGAAAGGGTAGAAAATAGGGAAAAAAGAAAAAAAAAATGCTGGTCACCTTTTTTTTCATCATTTACAATGACCCTAAGATGATAGGGAAAAGATATCATACCTGAGTATAATGACATCTATGCATGTATTTTAATATACACACTCTGGCAAAGTCTACACTAACTTTTTAGTGTGTTCTCATAATTTATGAGTATTTAACATGATTATAAAAATGGCGGTAGGGAGGTTATATTACATACAGAAGGGGTTTTATTTCTGGTTTAGTAATAATTGGAAATAAACATGATCATAAACACGGGGTTTTTCTTACATACAATTCCCAAGAATAGTCTACAGGCCAGAGATGAAATAACTTGTCTATTACTTTTAGAGTGATTACAAAAAAAGAAATGAACATTTTTTCATGTGGAAAACAACAAAATCAGTTATTTACATTTCTAGGCATTTTTGATATACAGATCTAAAATAAAATCTGGGCTGGGGGCTGGTCCATGAATAGTCACTGTATACTCTGTGAGGCCTAATCTTGCTCCACACCGTCCATATTAGCAACTTGGTGCAATCTAATCTTGAAGCTTTTCTTTGAAATATTGAGAAACATGACCAAAAAAAAAAAAAGCACTAAATTAACAATTTGCAATATGTTAGAATTTTCCTGGTCCGAAAAAGATCCATTTTTTATCTGTCAGTGTAAGAGTTAGAATTCGTTGTACAAAAATGGCACCTTTTTCAAGATATGTGCAGTATCAGTAAAATTAATGATCAGCTCCACAAAGCTGTGGGAACTCCAGAAATATCCGTGTAAAAAACATAATTCCACGACTCGGGCATCCCATAAAATTTAATAAGGCAGACTTTGTGACTGGAAATGTTTTCATGATTAGTGGTTTGGAAAGAACTTTGACTAGTCTAGGATAAAATACAATCAACACTGTTTCAATATTCATCCAAATCTTAAAAGAGGTCAACCCTTCTTCTAATGACCCTGTAGATGGAACCTTTTGAAAACGTTTTTGGAAAAGGAGAAAATGCTGGTAACCAGCATTTTCTCCTTTTCCGAAAATGTTTTCTACCCTATCAAAAACAAATGTCATCATTTGAACCATGTTAGTTTCTCCTCTACAAAACTTAATGCCTTCATAATACATGAGTAAAGATTTTTGTTGTGTGCTAAAAGGTTAAACCTTCAAGTGCTGAAGAGAAAAAATAGACCTTTTTTAATTTTTAAAAATCGCTGATGTATTTGCTTATTTCACGGATGTTTTTAAAAGCCAGAATTTGTAACAAAGTAGTGGATTGTATATCCAAGATCAGACTGCATATTTGTGCAGCCTGGTCTTACATTACATTGTCAGCAAAAGGGACCTAGTAAAAAGGTTAGGTGCAATTTATTTAGTTAACCCTCTAAACTGGAAATGCTTCCACAATACAGGGCTGAAAATTACGTTAGACTGTTAATGTTCATTCCAGTAAATTGAGGCAATTCACTTCCATTTAGATTTCCTATCTTTAACAGTTTCTTATTTAGACAGCATAAGTGGTGATCTACAGCTTTACAATATTTAAGTTAAGAGAAGTTAATATAAGTTAGATCTACAGCACTGCAATATTTTAATCCTATTGAGGGAGCACAATCCAAAATTGAATGTTACCAAAGCCTTTTTCCCCCAGAACACCTCTTAAAGTTGAGGGCAATATCATGATGAGATCAAAGATTAAATACAGTGCTTTCTACCTTATAAAAGATCACCACTTTGCCCCTATTAATTTCTGATTTTGTGCTTCAGTTCTGTTTTTTTCAACAATCCCTCAAAATTATGTTGATATGGATCCAAGATCAGACTGTACAGCATCTGAAGTCTCTGGTCTTCTTGATTGAAAGATCTAATGCATATATATCAAATTATGGTATTAGTTACATTAACTTTGCATAAGGTATAAGGAATGAAACAGTCCACCAACCATCTTGGTTGTATTGGAAAATTTTATGGTGGCCTGCACAAGCCCTGAGGAGTTACCTCCCTTGCATTATATGAAAACTTGGGATGAAAGAAGAATGGTGTCCAAAGTATTTTCACACTCTCCTTTCATTGTGTAGCATTTCTAAATTTGTTTTATATGTGGTTTATTATTATTATTTTTTATTTGACCAACTTTGGGACAAAATCATATTAGTAATTGGTTTCAGATTGAAATTTGACTTTTTACTGTATAATAATAATCATCAAAATTAATGTGACCAACACCATAACTTAATCACTATTGATGAAAAATGCTTAGCAAAAAGAACTTTAACACTATACTACCTGTATAGGACTTTATTGAAAACATAATTGTTAAATGTTTACTTCACCATCCTGAGTTTTATAGACTCTGAAGAAGAGGGCTTTGGAAAACATTGTAGGAAAAAGAGAAAATGTTGGTACATTTATTTTGTTACCTGCAAATGCTTTGGATTTGGTCTAGTCCAAAATTTTATTGTTTTGTAAAGAGCGAAGGAGAAGATGCTCACAATGAGTGAATCATTTAACCCTTTACCACACAATCCCGACTTAATGACCTTGAAAGGGAAGACTTCTGAAAACATTGTTGGAAAAGGAGAAAATGCTGGTAACCAACATTTTCTCCTTTTCCCACAATGTTTTCTACCCTACAAAAGACAAAAATAATCATATGAGCAAAATTTGATTTGTCATCTACAAATGCTTTCAATTTGTTCTAGTCCAAAGTTTTATCATTTGGTAAAGAGTTAAACTTAAACCTATGTTATGGGTAGTCATTAGAATTGTCTCAACAAAACATTGAGTACTTGTAACATATGTTTCAGTAAAGAAATAAATTTTTTAGAATTTGACAAGCCTTTCGTTATCTAGGACTCTGACTAAAATTACTACTGATGTTTGTTTTTCAGGAGACTTTAGTGGAGGACCAAGGCTGTATGACAGGGCAGGTGGCTTGCAAAGAGGACCAGTGTTTCTTGAAGAACCATTGGATAGATACTATGTCGTGAAACACAAACCTGCCACAGTGACATGTAAGGCTTTAGGGGCCATGCATATATCTTTCAAGTGTGCCAACAAATTTCTAAAAGAAAACCGATTAACAAACTTGAAGTCTGTCGATGCACAGACCAACAAAGATATCATACAGACAAATATTACTGTGACTCGTGATGAAGTAGAGGAGTATTTCGGGTCCGATGGATATTGGTGTGAATGTTATGCTTCGGATATGCGACCAGAAAGTCCAGGGGCGACCATAATTACAAGTAAAAGAGGGCTTATTGAAGTAGCACGTAAGTTTCCTGTACTTACACTTTGTTCTTTGCAGAAATATTTTTTCTATCTTAAAGAAAATATCCAAAAGCTTTTTATTTTACTCATTACCAGTCGACAAAATTTTAGACTTTTCCACTTTAAAAGCCTTGGCAGGCTTAAAATATGATGTGGCTCACAGGATGGCATTTATCTTGTGAATAGTAGAAAACATTGTGGGAATGGAGAAAAAGGTGACTATCAGCATTGTCTCTTTTTCCCACAGTGCCTACAGACGCCTTTTTCGGCAGGGTCTTTAAGTTTTTACCAAACCACAAATTTTAGACTGGTCCAATGGAAATCATTTGCAAACGACAAATTACAGCTTGCCAAAATGACTAAATTTGTCATTGATGGGTTAGAAAACATTGTGGAAAAAAGGAGAAAATGCTGGCTACCAACATTTTCTCCTTTTCCCACCATGTTTTCAAAAGCCTTCCTCCTTTGGGTCGCTAAAAGTGGGGGTTCGTATGGCAAGAGGTTAAAACATGGATTTTTTTGGTAAAGGGATAATAAATGTGGATATCTGAACATACTGGACTTTTTTTTTGCAACTGCAGCAGATAACGTTAGAAATCTGTGATTAAAAGAGCAATAATTATCGTTGTTAACTAAAAACATTTATTGCAACTTGCCAATTTTTATGGAAAAAAGAAAAGAAGATACTAAAATCCTTTCCGTCAAATTTACTCCCACTAGTGGAGTCGGTGGCATTTCTTGTTATGTATCTGGTTAAAATGGCCTTAACCCTTTACCACACAATCCTAAGTTTTAATTGTCTCGTGAAAGAAGGCTCTTTAAAACATGGTGGAAAAAGGAGAAACTGTTGGTAACCAGCATTTTCTCGATTATCCAGAATTCTTTTATATCTCATTAGGGATTAAATCCATAAGATGAACTGCAGGAAATTTGTCAACTGAAAATGCTGGCAGGATGGGAGAGTCTAAAACTTGTGTTGTCTGATTTAACCCTTTACCACACAATCCCGAATTTTAACAACCCTGAGGAAAAAGCCTTCTGAAATTAGTGTGTGAAAAGGAGAAAATGCTGGTAACCAGCATTTTCTCCTTTTCCCACAATGTTTTCTACCCCATCAATTACAGAAATCATCATTTGAAATACATATATTTTGTCGTCTGCAAAACCTTTCAATTTAGTCAAGTCAAAAATTTTGCCATTTGGTAAAGAGTTAAAGGGTAAAGGGGAAAGTCAAGTCATATTTAGGATCTTACATTTGTCACAGTGTATTTCTAGAGTCAAGCTTGGCGCAACAAACAGTTATACATTAGTACAGATTTGTCACAGATGCAGTGGTTGTCATAATTTAGAGCCCAGCCCTCAGAGTCCTGCCCCCTTCTCAACCCAATAACCCTGAACATAATATTCTGTTTGAATTATTCAATCATTGCGTAAAATAAGGGTAATATACATTTTCTTTTTTTTCCCCCCGCACAGTTCTTTTTTCCAAAATCCTTTTTTCCATGTGGGTTGTTTTTAAAACACAGGATTTGATAAAGGGTTAAATCTCCCTTTCCCCACAATGTTTTCAAAACTTTTTCCTCTGGGTTGTTTAAGCAAGGGATTATTCTGGTAACAGGTTAAGAAGCGGATGAAGAATGAAATGCAGGTTGAAGAAGGGAAAACATTGAGGCAAAGGAAGAAATTACTCACTAGAAAAGCTGTTTCTTCCATTCACCACAATGTTTGAAAATATGATTATCCACAGAGACAGCTGCACCATCTAATGTCTATAATCATTATCATGAAGAAAAGCATTATATAATATGCAATAAGAGGGTAAGAGAGGGGGTGGGGGGATGGAGAAGAAAGTAATTAATTGCACACAAACATTATATGTATGGTTGTTTCCCTCCTTGGAGTGTGTCAGCTTTTGTATGGCTAATGATTGCTGTCAGAATTGACATGAGTGAGGTACAAGGCAGACTTTTCTCTCCATTTGTTATGACAAAAAACAATCTGTCCTTAATCTTTCTGAAGGCAAGAAATGATTCTCTGCCTCAGTAAAATCCTTTACTATCAAAATTATTACTGCTTCGAGACTAGCTTCAGTAGCTCAGGAGGTTACTCTAGAGCATGAGATATGGCCTGCAACACGCGAAAAGGGGTTCTCGGACATTTGCGTTAAGTGTCGTCTCAGGATCAGCCTGCACAGTCTGAGCAGGCTAATCCGAGACTGCACTTTACGACTACATCAGATTTTGTGCTACAGTAGACTTGTGCAAAACAGAAAATTACATGAAAACGGAAAGTGTCGTTTCGGAATAGCCTGTGCGGACTGCGCAGGCTGATCCGAGAAGACACTTTACGCAAATGTCCGAATGTCCCTTTTCGGGTGTTGCAGACCATATATGAACATCATATCTAGGACTACTTGATGGTGTGGGTTTGATCCCTTTGGCTGACCACTTAAAATTACTAAAAAGTCTTTTTGGGGGGGGGGGGGTCGGTGGGGTGTTCACCCATATGGGCAACCTGTGGTGACAATAAATAAGCGAAAATCAACCAAAAAACCTCAAAGACCAACCTGTAGACAGTAGTTTGCTTTTTTTCTTTTATCCCATGAGTGGGCTAACATTTTAGATTTTTTTTGTCACACCATGCTTTCTGCCAAGGTGTTTCTGCAAGGCCAAAACATTATATGGCTTGCAACACGCAAAAAGGGGCATTCAGACATTTGCGTAAAGTGTCGTTTCGGATCAGCCTGCGCAGTCCACGCAGGCTAATCCGAGACGGCACATTACGACTAAATTAGATTTTGTGCTACAGTAGACTTGTGCAAAACAAAAAATTACATAATAACGGATGTGTCGTTTTGGATTAGCCTGCGCGGATTGCGCAGGCTGATCCGAAACGACACTTTATGCAGTTGTCTGGATGCCCCTTTTCGCGTGTTGCAGGCCATATAATCTGTGTTTGTAGAGTGAAAGGGATAGAAAAATATACTAGATTAAGTTGATAATTAATTTATATCTTTTGCCACTGGGGAATAATACAATTTATTTGAAATTGATAATTTTTCTCAAAAGTTTAGAGTGATTAAAGTTTTTTCCTTTAAGCCTTTTGGCAGCTCAACCTGACTCAATGTGTTCATCAGTGTAGATCAAGATCCCACTGTGTAGAACATGCAGTGTGATTTTTCATCTACAGTGTCTGACATTGAAATATTTTTCTGGCTAAAGAAACTTGGAAATTACAATATTGCCATGTAATTGTATTTTCACTTTTTTCTACAGTGAAAAGAAATCAATTGAACTGAACTAGATCTATATAGCAAACCGCCTGGCTTGATTGAGTATGTCAAAACCTTGTCAGTATTCTGTCCGAGCGATGAAGATTTTCTGACAGAAGTGACATAAAAAACCAAATGGGTGTTTATCGGGGAAAATTTCTGTATATTTATGTAAAATAATTATTTATCTACTGTCAGTCAGGGTACCAACATACTCATATGTGATTAGTTTGACTCTTTACCAAATGACAAAATTTTAGACTAATCCAAACTGAAAGTATTTGCAAGTGACAATTTCAATATGGCTCACATGGTGCAATTTTTTTTTGATAGGATAGAAAACAATGTGGGAAAAGGAGAAAATGCTGGTTACCAGCATTTTCTCCTTTTCGACAAATTGTTTTCAAAAGGCTTCTGTCCAAGGGTTGTTAAAAGTCGGCATTGTGCAGTAAAGGGTTAATTCTTTACCAAATGACAAAATTTTAGACTAATCCAAATTGAAAGCATTTGCAGACGACAAAATAAAATGTTACTGAAATATCGAAATTTGTTTTGGGAAGGGTAGAAAGCATTGTGGGAAAAGGAGAAAATGCTGGTTACCAGCATTTTTTCCTTTTCCTACAATTTTTTCAAAAGGCTTCTTTCTACAGGTTGTTTGGTAGAGAGTTAACTTTTCGCCAGATGACAAAGTAGAGTTTGGTCATACTCAAAGCATTATAAGAAGGCAAAATAAATGTGGCTCGAGTGATTAGATAGATACTCAGCGTCACCAGGTACTAAAGTTGAATAATTTTCACCTTGCCACAAGAGAGAAATTTTCAATTATGTTGAACGTTATTATACTCATTTTCCGACCAGTATCTGACAAATTTCACTTGCTTGCACATCTGAGTAGTCCATCTTTATTTACTCGTGCAAAAATAATTTTTAATCAATTTTCTGAAGGCAAACTATCCAAGGTTCACTTTCTTTTCGTCTCTTACCTGGTGACTTTTCATTGACGCTGAGTATATCTGTAAAGTGGTAGAAATATTGTGAGACAAGTGAGACAAATTCTGCTTATACAAATATTTTCTTCTTTTCTCATTATCTTCCGAAAGCCACCTTCCTCAGAGTAGAAAAGAAAATCCAGGACATTTTTGTTAAGAGTTGATACAAGATGTTAATTTTAGGGATTGCAAATAATTATATTCAAGGGAGGGATGGAGAAGACAGACAGACAGACAATAAGGACAATTCACTTAGATAAGAAAGGAAGAGCTTGCTAAGACATTGACAAGTTTAGTATGGAACATCTGAAGTTCACTGAAGCTGTGTGACAGAGAATTTGTTATTCATCAGCATTGATTCAGTTATGACAGCTTGTTGATTAGTTCCTATTGAGTTCCAGAGAATTTCTGGTAGAATTACCACAGAAAATGTCCACTTCGAGATAATCTTAATTTCTGTCCTTTTTAGGGATGGAGCCTTCTTTTGGAATCAGCCGTTACTCATGCAAAAATAACCAATACAGTAGCATTTGCTTTTTAACTATTTACCAAATAAGAAAATTTTAGACTCGTCTCAATTTGAAAGCAATGACAGATAACAAATTAAGTGCAACTCAGTTGTTGGAATTTGTTTTTGAAAGGGTAGAAATAATTATGGAAAAATGAGAAAATGCTAGTTACTAGCATTTTCTCCTTTTTTTCGCAATTATTTCAAGTCTTCCTTAGGATTGGTATATAAGATTGTTTAGAAAAAGGTTTTTTAAGTGTAATTATAACAACATAAATTATCAGTGTCGCTGATTACCCTTTACCAAACAACTAAAAGTTTGACTTGTCCAAATTGAGGTTGACTTTTTCTGATGTGTCTGTCATTACTAAATTGATAACATACAAAAGAGGAACCCATATCAGTACATTCAGTAGGGCACGTAATTCTAAAAACACGGTAACAGAGTTATCCTCCTTTTGATGACTCGGGAATTTCTACTGAAAAACAATGGCACCAGTGTGTTAGTACCTATATGCAGTGTTGTTCCTAGATCAAAAATATTGAGGGACACCAGTGTCCCCCTGGGTAAAATCTAAGGGGACATTCAAAAGGAAGGACAAAGACCACTCCAAATAAAGTTGACTTCATGTCTGTAAAGTATACTTGTATGCATATTACTACAACTCTCGTTGGTTTTGAAAGTTTCGAAGCAGACTCCCAACAAAACTGACATACCCATTGGAATCATCCACTCGTAACCATGTCAATTTGCCTGGCCACTCCTGAAATTTCCTATTTTCTGTTTGGATTTAGAGCAAAATTCATTTTGAGAACTCTACTTTTGTTATTATTGCTGATATCGGTCGAATTTCCCCACTTTACTTCCCTCATTTAGGAAATTCGTAGCTGACGACATTACACGCCATATGCGTATAGACTGCTTAACAAATTATTGTTAAATGCAACGTGACAATCATTTGAAAAAATCGAGACCCAGTCTTGTAATTTAACATACCTCTTCAGACTGGTCACCAATATTATTCGCAAAAGTATGCAACAACTAGTGCAAAAAATCTAGACACAGTCTATGATTAGCTATTCACTATAACAGAAGAAGTAAATAAATGTACTGCATGTATCGGACAATGCAAAGTGCGAAAATTAAAAACTTGAGCGCGCCCGATGTGTGACTCGGTTCCACATTCCTGTATTTTTTGGGGGACATTTTCAAAAATATTGCGGGAATCCCGCGATGGCGCGGCCTCAGGCACAACACAGTATATGCTCTCTCTTGATACCTCTACAGAGCAGCAAAATTTTGGACTGGTCCAAACCGGAAGTATTTGTAGACCACACAATAACTGACTCAAAAATTGAAATTTGTCCTGGGAAGGGATAAAAATATTGTGGGAAAAGGAGAAAATATTGTGGGAGAAGAAGAAAATGCTGGTAACCTCAAATTCTACAGAACAGCAATATTTTGGACTGGTCAAGATTAAAAGCGTTTGTAGATGACAAAATAACTGAGACTCGAAATTTGAAATTTGTCCAGGGAAGGGTTGAAAACATTGTGGGAAAAGGAGAAAATGCTGGTTACCAGCATTTTCTACTTTTCCCACAATGTTCTCAAAAGCCTTCTTCCAAAGGGTTTTAGAAGTCGGGCTTGTTTGGTAAAGGGTTAAATGACTTATGTGCTGTACAATGCCATACATCCTAGTCTCACCAAACTGACTTGAAAGCACTTTGCCTTTCTTGATGATACAGACTGACTTATGCAGAAATGTCAAAGGGAAGCCATCTAGAGATTAATTCTGGTATTTACATATAATCATCCATAAAGTGAACAGAATGAAGGAAAGTTGTAATTTCAGCGTCATGATAATTGCTCTAGCTTTTTGAAGTGACGTTTAAATAACTTTTTGTTTTACTGGTTTTTGGTGCTGAATGGGTCTGAATGTGTGGGTGTACTGTAAGTTGCACTTTTTTGATGGGATATTCAGTACAAAATTAGAAATTGTACAATTCTAGTGTTGTCCTGCGCAGTAAACAGATTCCCAGTTTGGTGCGCAAAAGACAACTGAGCCATGCTCTGTGAAAAAGGGGGCTTAATGCATCTGCAAAAACTGTAGCAACCCGGATCGGCCTGCTCAGGCTGACTTGGGCCGAAACTCAATGCAGTTGGTCAATTTTCTGCATGTTAAAGGACCAGTCTATGTCATGATTCCGTTGGTTGTGAGACAATGTATTTTATGAATCAATGATTGAGCTGTGTTCTGGCAAAAGGGGGCTTAATACATCTCTGTGATGCATCATACCAAGCAAATCATCAGAAACTTATGGATCCATAATAGTCACTTTTTTTACAACTGACTTAATCATGAGATAGTCTGGTGATTGGACATACAGAAAGTTGACCAGTAGCGAAAAGTTTCGATTCAGGCCAGCCTGCGCAGACTGCGCAGGCTGACCTGGGTCGATACTTTCCGTAGATGCATTAAACCTCCTTTTCACAGAGCATAGCTCAATGTTATATGGTGACTTGCTTAGTACAATGCATCACTGAAATGCCTTAAGTCCCCTTTTGCTAGAGCATGGCTCAAATTCATTTTGACTAATACTATCCTAGAACTGCACTCAGAAAAGTAATATTTTTATCCCCCGCCGAAGGCAGAGGGATATAGTTTTAGCGTTGTCCGTCCGTGTGTCCGTCCAGGAGAATATCTCCAATACCATTGGACGGAATTTCGTGAAACTTTATACATGTGTACAATAACCCATTCCGCCGAGACTTTTTTTTTTGATTCGATGAAAAATGGCCGACTGGGAGTGATTTTAAGTTACGCAGTCAAGTAAATTTTTCGGCGGGGGATATCATTTCAACGAAATTGCTTGTTACTCTCAGTATTTGCTGTGTACTACACAATCCACTATATTTATGACCCTGAGGAAGAAAGGTTCGTAAAAAAAAGTGCAAAAAGAAAATGGTGTCATGTTGTCCTTTTCCCACAACATATTTTATTCTTTAGTTGATAAGCTAATTATCCAGATTCAAAGAATTTGCAGATGATAAATATGGCTTAGGTGATGGTATTTCTGTACAAAAGGGTAGAAAACATTTTGGGAAAAGGTGGAACTGGTTCTCTCCAAATTGTTTGGACCCTGTATCCCTTTCTAAAAAGACATAAAAAAGACATAATTATACATAGTTGGTGGCTGAAGGGTACTATTTGGACTATGGTTGATGCTTATCCTTGGTGGATATAGCAACTGAATGCTACAAATATCTTGGGAGTTGAATCAAAATTGGATAGTTAACGCTTTACCAGCCATTAGAATTTTAGACTTGTAGAAGTTGAAAGTATCAAATGTTGTAGGTGACAAATGAAGCCCAAAAAATGATTTCTGTCTTTGATATGGTAGAAAATATTTTGGTAATAGGAGAGAATGCAGGGGACATTTTGTACAGGTTTAGTACAAAATTTCTGTGCTCCATATTCTTATGATTTCTTTCTTTGTTTCATTGCAGAATTAAAGAGGAAGTTTGAGAGATCACCACATCCAGTCAAGGTGGAGCTGGAGAAACAGACGGTTCTCTCGTGTTTGCCTCCTGCAGGACGCCCATTGCCAGAGGTACTTTGATTATTGTTTTAGAACAGTATTTAAGATGCTGTCTATGAAGTCTTGAATGAAAGTAGTTCCGCTTTGTCTGAGATTAGAGAAAAAAGTAGTGCAGTGTAATTCCATTTTAGATATTTGAAAAAGTTTTAAAATGACAGAACTCTGAATTATGCTATAAGAATTGTTTACTCCCTTCCTGACAGTCAAGTGATTTAAAAGGAAACCAAATTCTAAAAAATGTCACTTTCAGTGTTTACCACTTGACAAAAATGGTGAAATTGTCTAAATTGAAAGCATTTGCAGACAGCAATTTAATAATGGCAACCTTTAAATTGCCATTATTAGGGTCTTACTGATATCCTAAAAATATGAGTTGGGTTTATTGGGCACTCTAAGATTGAACTCTTTCTCCTGCTATAAAACTAACATGAAAACTTCAAGTCGATAGTAAAAACCCAAATGTTGCCATTTCAAATTTATTTTTTGGGAAAAAATATTACCTAATCGGACAGTATGGATCCAAGATCAGACTGCACGTTCTGTGCAGTCTGATCTTGATCTACACTGTTCACAAAAGGTCAGCGAGTCGTGCTTCAAGCAGCCTAAGGGTTAAGAGTGTATGTAGGTCATTCTTTCTTTCTATGGGAAAGAAAAGTCTCCTCTTACGTCTGCAAGACATTTTATGTAACAGGTCAGGTTACTCATTTTCTGTAATTGAGTAAAAAAGTAAATGCCTCTGTGTTAAATGATAGCAGGAATGCTGTTGGACAGACTGTGATAAAATCAACAGTATTTGTCAAAAACTTGTACAACAAAAGAAATTTCAGCTGCACTGCTATATCCAATTTCAAGTTTGTCACCTAACTGGTACTAATGTCTTTTTCAGCCTTGTAAGTAATGGGTTTTGAAATATATTCTGTCAGGTTTTTGGCCCTTAATGGGTCCTTAATTTCAAATTTTCTAAGTTGGTCTCACATTAGGGTACAGCTTGCAGGTGCACCTCGTAAAAGTTAATCTGCAATTATTGTGTAGTTTATTTAATTGTGTTCAGATAAATTGTTTTCTCTTTCATCTTCCTGTAAGAGTACAACAGTTAATTATTAAAGTATTAAATTCATGAAATTATTTTATTTCAATCAGTGTGAAAAGCCAGCTTATTTCCGTTTGAAGACTGTTTTGGCCTAAATGTCTTATAAACTCTCTGACAGAGTTGCTTTCAACTTTTCTATGGAAAAAATTTTACATAAGATTGTAAAAGTCTCGTAACTCTTTATCAGACGAAAAAAATTTAGACTTGCCAAAATTGAAAGCTTTTGCAGAGGACAGGTTAAGTGTAGCTGAAATAATGGTAACTGTGAAAGTGTAGAAACCATGTGGGAAAAGGAGAGAATGCTGGATACCAGCATTCTCTCCTTTCCTCACAAGGTTTTCAAAATACTATTTCATTAGGGTTGTTAAAATTTGGGATTGTGTGGTAAAGAGTTAACCAATTACCACAAAGTCCCGACTTTTAATGACCCTGAGAAAGAAAGTTTATGAAAATATTGTGGAAAAAGGAAAAATTGCTCATAAGCAGCATTTTCCCTTGTAGCACAATATGTTCTGCCCTTCCCAACCCGAGTTTCCATTTTTGAGTCACATTTATTTTGTCGTCTGCAAATGCTTTCAATTCAGGCAAGTCTAAAATTTTGTCATTTTGTGAAGAGTTAACCCTGTAGCAGAAAAGCAAATTTAAAAGCTGTCAAAACTGGAAGCATTTGCAGTTGAAAATTTAATTTGGTTCAAATGATGAAATCTGTCTTTGAAAAGACATAAAATGTTAAATTAGGTTCTTCATATACAAATTGGCAGTGGATTACTCTGCAAAGTTTCTTTTGAAATACCCATCATAATCAGCGTTACTAAGATATGTTTGATATGAAAAGCTTTGAAAATGGAGAAATTGCTCATTATGAGTAGTGACGCCTTTTGCTACAATGGTTACAAAAGTGGTCTACTTCTAGACCATTTTAGGACAGTTGTGAACAGGTCTTAAACTAAACAACAAAAATATAGAGTGCTAAAAATAGAAAGCATTTGCAAAATACAAATTGAAGGTGACTCAGACAGTGAAATTGCTTGAGGGAAGAAAGCATTGTGGGAAAAAGAGAAAATGCTGGTTACCATTTTCTTTTATTTCCAATAATGTTTTTAAGGACCTTTTCCTCAAATTTTTTAGCTCACCTGAGCACAAAGTGCTCAAGGTGAGCTTTTGTGATAGTGCTGTGTCCGTCGTGCGTCATGCGTCGTCATCTTTTACCTTGTGTACGCTCTAGAAGCCACATTTTCAGTCAGATACTCATGAAACTTGGTCAGAATGTTTATCTTGATGATATCTCAAATGAGTTCGAAAATGGGTCATGTCGGGTCAAAAACTAGGTCACTAGGTCAAATCTTAGAAAAACCTTGTGTACACTCTAGAGGCCACATTTTCGGTCCAAAACTCTTGAAAGTTGGTCAGAATGTTTGTCTTGATGACATCTCGGACTGCTCAGAATGTTTGTCTTGATGACATCTCGGACAAGTTTGAAAATGGGTCATGTCTGGTTGAAAACTAGGTCACTAGGTCAAATCTTTGAAAAACCTTGTGTATGCTCTGTAGGCCACATTTTCAGTCCAAAACTATTGAAAGTAGGTCAGAATGTTTGTCTTGATGATATCTTTGACGAGTTTGAAAATGGGTCATGTTGGGTCAAAAACTAGGTCACTAGGTCAAATCTTTGAAAAACATTGTGTATGCTGTAGAGGCCATATTTTCAGTCCAAAACTTTTGAAAGTTGGTCAGAGTGTTTGTGTTGATGATATCTTGGACAAATAGAAAATCGGTCATGTTGGAACAAAAACTAGGTCACTAGGTCAAATCTTTAAAAAACCTTGCGTACGCTCTAGAGGCCACTTTTTCGGTCCAAAACTCTTGACAGTTGGTCAGAATAATTGTCTTGATGATATCTTGGATGGGTTTGAAAATGGTTCATGTCAGGTCAAAAACTAGGTCACTAGATCAAATCTTTGAAAAACCTTGTGTATGCTCTAGAGGCCACATTTTTGGTCCAAAACACTTGAAAGTTGGTCAGAATGTTTGTCTTGATGATACCTCATACAGCTTTGAAAATGGGTCATGTTTGGTAAAAAACTAGGTCACTAGGTCAAATCTAAAAGAACCATGTGAACGCTTTAGAGGCCATATTTTCAGTTCAATACTCATGAAACTTGGTCAGAATGTGCCTCTTGATGATTCCATGGACGAGTTTGCAAAGGGTCATGACGGGTCAAAAACTAGGTCACTGTTCAGATCATCCAAAAACCTTGTGTACCCTCTAGAGGCCACATTTTCAGTCAAATACTCATGAAAGTTGGTCAGAATGTTTTTCATAATGATATCTTGAATGAGTTTGAAAATGGGTCACATGGGATCAAAAACTAGGTCACCAGGTCAGATCTTTAAAATAGCTTTTGTAGCTTTAGAGTCGTCATTTTCTGTCCAGTACTTACGAAAATTAGTCGGAATGTTTGTCTTGATGATCAATATGATGAAATTGAAAATGGGTCGCATTGGGTAAAAAACTAGGTCCCCATGTCAAATCTTGGAAAAACCTTGTGTACACTCTAGAGGCCACATTTTCTGTCCAATACTTACGAAAGGTGGTCAGAATCTTTGTTTTGATAATATCTACATTGGGAAAATGGGCTGTATTTGGCTAAAAAATAGGTCACTGAGAGAAATTCTAGAAAAACCTTGTGTACAAGCTAGAGGCCAAATTTTCAGTCCAATAATTATGAAAGCTTGATAGAATGTTTGCCATAATATCTCAAAAGAGATTGAAAATAGGTCATGTTTGGTCAAAAGACTCAGGTGAGCGACTTCAGGGCCATCATGGCCCTCTTGTTTAGTACTTGGGATTTCATGGTAAAAGGTTTAAGTTCATGGCCACCTGTAAAATTTCAGGGGGATAATATTTGTCATCATTTATCAAAGGACAGTGAAAGGATTTGATTGATTTCGAAGACAAAAAGAGGAAATTTTGTTTCAGGTGTTCTGGTTGAAGGATGGTCTAGAGCTGGATGTAAGATCAGATACAAACTTCATCATTTCCAGTGAGGGTAACTTGCTGATAAACCAGGCTAGGCTTTCTGATGCTGGAAACTACACTTGTGGAGCCAAAAACATTGTCACACGTAGACTCAGTAACACTGTGCCCCTAACTGTATATGGTATGTTAATAATCTAAACTGATGACAAAATTTTAGATTTTACCTAATTGAAAACATAATGTCGACAGCTTATTAAATGTTGCTCAAAAGATTACATATGTCTTTGAATGGGTAAATGACATTGTTGGAAAAGGAGAAAATGCTTGTTACTAGCATTTTTTCTCCTTTTTTTTTTTCCATTGAGGTTTTTAGAGCTTTTTTCGTCAAGGTTGTTAGAACAATTCTTAGTTTTGTAAAGGGTTTAAGGGCATGATAAAGTCATAGAAAAAACAAATGTTTGACATTTGAAAATCTTGTGAAAACAGAGCAAAGTGCTGACAATGTATTCACATTTATTTGATATATCCCAAGTTTCAAATGAACATCTCTTTTCTGATTAAACCTTTACAACACAACAAAATTGAAGAATTATGCAAATTCAAAACATTTGCAGACAACAAATTAAATATTGATTAGATGGTAAGATTTGTCTTTGATAGAATGGAAAACATTGTGGGAAATGGAGAAAATGCTGGTTACCAGCATTTATTCCTTTTCCCACAATTTTTTCTAAAGGCTTCTTCATCAGGGTTGTTAAAAACTTTGGATTGTGTGGTAAAAGGTAAGTAATCAATCATTTTCCTTGCCTTTTTCTTACCTCTTCCCACTATAATAATTGAAAATCAAGAACTTTTTCCTTCAAATGTTTTGACTGTAATTTAGTATATAACAGCTAAGGCCAAAATATAGCCTTTAGGATACTTGGTCAATGAAAATCATAACAGAAAAGCATTATATAAAGGGTGTACCATGGAATATTCTCTGTAAATTGTTACCACAATATTCAACATAGAGGTCCAGACATCTAAATCAACAAGTTTGGCATGTGATCCTTCTAGCACTTTGCACAATTTCTGTTACTTTTGGGAACAGTGAAGATCAAGATTAGACTGCATAAGAATGTGCAGTGTGATCTTGGATGTATCCTGTCCACTACTGAGTCACATATTCTGGCCAAAACAACCTAGGAAAAGCAAACTTGTAACACTCACCTCTTACTACAGAGGGCCATTTTTATTATATCAGCATTCAAGGGATCAACCCATAAAGCACCTTTCACAACTATAGTTGCCTTTGTGGCCAGTGTGGATCAAAGATCAGATTGCACTTAATGTGCAGTCTGATCTTTGATCTACACTGTCCACTTTGCGGAGACATTCTGGAAAACCATAAAATTGTACCTAGGTCCTAGGTAAAATAATGTCTAGACTGAAATTGTCCATTGGATTTGTTCTGGGCTCAAAGGGTTAACATGACAGTGTGGGTCTGATTACAATGTGCTTCTCCCTTATTTATGGTGATATTATTTACAGTAATGGTTATCTATTAAAGCTTTTATCCCAATCATTTGTCACAAACTCCCCAATTATTCCCTGTACTTCATTTCAATAGCTTGTGCACATCTCTGGATCTTTCCTAGTATGTGAGTCCAGAGCTCCAGACAGAGGGCGTGATTTTGATTTCAAAATTGAATATATTATTTATTCTCCACTAAACCCTATGTTATGGGTACTCATTAGAATTGTCTCATCAAGCCGATTCAAATGAGTACCCTCAACATAGGGTTTTGAAGAAAAATAATGGATTTAGAATACCGTCATTCCCTCTTATCTTGAGCTCTGCTGTGACTATATACTCTAGCATTTGACTGTTGGTTTATTCCTTGTTTATGTGGAAAAAGTTGCTTTTAATTTGAAAAAAGTTGTCCTTTATGGGGGGGAAAGAAGAATGTACTTTGGTATTTACTCTTTACCAGTTGACAAAACTTTAGATTGGTCCAAACTGAAAGCATTTTTTTTTTTTACCCTTATAGAGTCTGTCAGAAGTCTCACATGTAATTTTTTGTCCCCTAGAGCTTTAAATTTGGACACATATTTTTATGCTCCCTGGACAAACTTCAAGGGAGCATATAGTCAACATATTGTCCGTCCTTCGGTGCTTCTATCTGCCTGTGTATCAACAATTGCTTTTTTGTGCTATTTCTCAGTAATCATGGGATGAAACTCAATGAAACCTAGTTGGAAGCTTTCCTGTAAGGAGGACATGCCCATACTGTCAGCATATTCTGGTGCGATGGATTTTGTCACGATTATGGCCCTTTGAATTTTGGTTCTATACTATTTTTGCACTCTCTTTGTAGTGAATGGTGGATGGAGCACCTGGTCACAGTGGTCTGCCTGTTCTGTGTCCTGTGGCAGAGGTAACCAGAGACGTCAGAGAACCTGCTCAAACCCAACACCTAAGGGAGGGGGTAAGCAGTGTGATGGGGAATCGGTCCAGAGGCAGGCCTGCACTCCAATTTGTCCAGGTAAGAAAGATTATGTTGTCTGTGGTTTGTTGATCCCTTACCAAACAATTTTGTGGTTTCATGACCCTTTGGAAAAGGGCTTTTGGAAACATGGGAAAAAGAGAGAATGCTGGTAACCAGCATTGTCTCTTTTCCCAACCTTGTTTTCTACCTTTTCACATACAAATACTACTATTTTCCTATATTTTCTTTGTCTGCAAATGCTTTAGATTTGGACCATTCTAAACTCGTCATCGTTTTATGATTGAAGAGACTTTTGCTATCTGAACACGTTGATCTGCATAGTCTTTTTCAAAAGCTTTCTTTTTCAAGGCCCTTGAGATCGTCTTTTGCCACAATGTTTTCAAAAAGTAGCTCTTTTCAAGGAGAGAAAAAGTAATCTAGAAGGTTATGAGTTTAAGAGAACAGAAAACATTTTGCATATCTGCTTTTAGTGGAGAGAGAGTGCTGTTTTACTTCCATCTATGTATTACCAGAGAGTTATGGTAAGTTCTGTTAGACTTAAAGGTAGAACTACATTTCTTTCAGGTAAACGGAAGGCTTCACTAGAAATAAAACCAGATGTTTTAGATAATGTTAAATTAGCTTATTTTTTAGTGGAGGCACACCTGTGAGGGAAGTAAAAGAATTACTGTTAATTTTATTTAGATCAGACCACTCCAAACTACATGGCTTGGCAACGTTTAAGGTCCTTTGTTTCAAACATTCCAGCACATTAAAACTTAATGAAACTCAGACTCAACATCATCAACCAAGTGCTGTGAATGAGATTGCACCAGTTAAATTCCTTGGTTTTAAATGGATTGTAACCATGGTAACTAAGTTTGAAAAATGAACCTATCTGAGTGATGGCTTTGTGTTTTTCACAGTTACTTGTTAAAGCAATCTGTTTAGTACCTAGACTGAGTAAACCAGAAGTCTTTCATGTTATTTTCCGTCAATTGAATTATGATAATTTGACTCCTGAGTTGTGCTGCATTACGAACCTCCCCACCTTTCTTCTCTCTCTTTCTCTCCTGCTCTCTTCTTTCCCCCCCCCCCCCGACTTTTCAGGTCCAACATTTGTTTTAGTTGTTAATAGAGTTAATAGAGAAGACACTCTGTGATCACTCCTGTAGCTCTGTTATTAACACACAGAGCCATCCAGAGGTTATGGGTTTGAATTAACCTTAAACCCATAGTTTAGATTAAAGAGCATGTTTTGTGCAGTCTGATGTTGATCTATGCTGGCTGGAAAGGCAACTATGGTAACAAATGGTGCTTTATGGGTTTGAAGTATTTTTGAGGTTTGATGAAAGGTATTTAAACAGTCTCCTTTCCTCTTTTACCAGTTAATCAAAGGAGTATTGGGCGAAGTACTCAGGTTTATCATTTACCGAACTATCCAATGTTGGCTTTCTAAACATTGTTGGAGCAGGAGAAAATGCTGGTAACCAGCTTTTTCTCCTTCCTCCACAGTGCTTTCATCTTTTGAAAGACAAACTCCACATTCCATGTTGCTGCCTGCAAATACTTTTTGTATGGAAAATTCGAAAGACTTTGTTGTATGTTAAGAGTGAATGAAACACCAGGAATGCTTAGTTAAATTTCTTGGTCCCTTTTACCAACAAAACATGTGCTTTTTATTTGTTAAGAATACCCTCAGATGGTGCCAGTAATAAAATGGACATTTCTGTCAGGAAAAGGGGCTTTGTCGTTGCCATTTAATGGCTGTTTTGGCCGGAGTATGTCGCATAGTAGCAAACAGTGTTAATCCAAGATCAGGCTACACACTTGCAGCAATCTGATCTAAATCTACAGTATCTGCAAAAGCAACAGAACTTTGCTACAAGGGCAGAGTTAACTTTTGATTGAAAATCATTATTTTTAGCCTAAGATTTAACCCCTTTACAAGGCGACAATGTTTTAGACATCTAGATTGAAAGCATTTGCAGAACGATTTAATTAATGCTCCAATGATGGAATTTCTCTTCGATAGGACAGTAAAACATTGTGGAAAAAGGAGAAAATGCTGGTTACCAGCATTTTCTCCTTTTCCCACAATGTTTTTAACATCTGTCTTTGTTGGGGTTGTTAGAATTTGGGGTTGTGTGGTAAAGGGTTAGATTGGAAGTAATTATTTTTAGCCAATGATTTAAGTGGATACAGATCTTAGGTTCATTGACAGAAAGCAGCTGAAAGCCATCTTCAAAAGCAACCACTTTGCCAAAACTTGGGAAGTCTTCATTGAAGGAAATTGACCTAAACAGTTATTTAAATTGTTCATTAGTTCCCTCCCTAAACATGTTCCCATGTTCATTTATCAATGTCATAAAATATATCGTAGATTCTTGATTGAACTCAGTGCCCATTCCCAGCATTCTTTGCATTTTTTATACTGTCTGATCTTGATTTACACTGGCCTCAAAAGAACTTCTACTTGTGCTCAGCTTGAATATAACACTTGACTACACAATCCTTGTTTCAATGACCCTGAGGATGAAGCCTTTTGAAAACATTGTGGGAAAAGGGGAAAATACTGGTAACCAGCATTTTCTCCTTTTTCCACAATGTTTTCTATGCTATCAAAGGGAAAATTGTATCATTTGAGCCTCATTGAGATTGTCGTCTGCAAATGCTTTGAATTTGGATGGGTTTAAATTTTGTTGTTTGGTGAAGAATTCAAAATCAAGGTTTAACCCTTTACCACACGACAAAATTTTAGACCTGTCCAAATTGAAAGCATTTGTAGATGACAGTTTTAACGTGGCTCATATGAAATGATTTCTCTTTGATAGAGTAGAAAACATTGTGGGAAAAGGAGAAAATGCTGGTAACCAGCATTTTCTCCTTTTCCCACAATGTTTTCAAAAGCCTTCTCTTTCAGGGGCGTCAAAAGTCGTCATTGTGTGGTAAAGGGTTAACTCTTTACCAAACGACAAATTTTTGGACTGGACCAAATTCAAAGCATCTGCAGACAACAAATTAAATCTTGGTATTATGATGATTTCTGACTTTGATAGGGTAGGAAATATTGTGGGAAAAGCAGAAAATGCTGGTTACCAGCATATTTTCCTTTTCCCACAATGTTTTCTATAGGCTTCTTTCTCAGGGTCATTAAAAGTCGGGATTGTGTGGTAAAGAGTTAAGCCCAAAATTATAGTAGATATTAACCAATTACCAGACACCAAAATTTATCCCTTCACCACAGGTGAAAATTTTAGACCTATCCAAATTGAAAGCATTTGCAGACGACAATTTCATAGTGGCTGAAATGATGCGATTTTTCTTTGATAGGGTAGAAAGCTTTGTGGGAAAAGGAGAAAATGCTGGTTACCAGCATTTTCTCCTTTTCCCGCAATGTTTTCAAAAGGCTTCTTTCTCAGGGTCATTATAATTCATCATTCCGTGGTAAAGGGTAAAGACTTATGAATATTGAAGGGACTTGCAGACAACAAATAGAAGGTGGTTCAAATGCTTAGAATTTGTCTTTAGAAGGGAAGAAATTCTAACATTGTGGAGAAAGGAGAAAATGCTGGTTACTAGCAATTTTCTCCTTTTTTCAACAATGTTTTCAAAAGCCTTTGTTCCCAGGGATGTAAAACTCTGGGTTGTGCAGTAAAAGGTTTAACAATTTACATTGTGGCACATGAAGAAATTACTGGTTGCTGCTGCGAGATGAAAAAAAAAACAGCCGCAGAAAGTAATTTGTTTTGATGATATAGGTAATTTGGACAATTTTTCAATAGAACAATTTGAAGAATTCCGGCATCTTTGATAAGAAAGTCACAAAGAAGAGGGGTAATTTTTGGATTCGCATTGGAATGATTTCTCAAGATCATTTTGTAGAGGGTACTCAAGAAGCCAATCGAATCATAAGACTTCTGCTTTTATTCTTTTGGGTGCCAAAATGGGCAAAATGAATCTTTCCAACTTGTAAAGTGAGTAAAAATTGCATATTTAGGTTTTTTTTTAGCCACATTGTCTCAGTATAGCAGACAGTATATCCAAGATCAGACTTTGTATTTTGTGAGTCTAATCTTGCAGATGAGGCGATAGTCTAAAAGGCAATGTAAGTGTTAATATTGATTGTTGAAAAGATCTAAACCTTTAAAGACCTGTAGATGCCTTTTTGGGTTGTGCAGTCTGATCTTTGATCTACACTGTCCGCTGAGACACCCTGGGCAAAAGCATCCGTGATATTGCCATCATTTTGGTATTAATTCTAGCATGGAAATTTCTGTTGGGTTTATTTGGCACCCTAAGGGTTAAACTCGTTGCCAGATGACAAATTCTAGACTTATCCAAATTGAAAGCATTTGCAGAAAACCAATATGGCTTAACTCTTTACCACACGGTAAAATTTAAGATGTATCCAAATTGAAAGCATTTGCAGACGACAATTTCATAGTGGCTCAAATGACGTAGCTTTTCTTTGATAGGATAGAGAACTTTGTGGGAAAAGGAGAAAATGCTGGTTACCAGCATTTTCTCCTTTTCCCACAATGTTTTCAAAAGGCCTTTTCTTCAGGATCGTTTAAAGGCGTCATTGTGTGGTAAAGGGTTAAATGATTGGATTTTTCTGTCAAACTTTACAAAACATCCTTGGAAAAGGAAATATACTGGTGAACAGCATTTTCTCTCTTGCCCTCAATGTTTTCGAATGGTTTCTTTCCCAAGGTTGTTAAAACTCAACTGTTTGGTAAAAGGGTTGTACTGATAAACATAACTATAATATCTTGATCTTGGAGTTTATACTGGGTTTTATCTGATTTAATTTCCCACAAAAATTAACTTTTCATTAACTTTTTATACACAAATTGTACAGTTATGATCCTGTTTTATAGGGGAGGAAAAAAAGAAAATCTTTGTCTTTTGCTTTTGGCATTTATGCTGACTATATAAGCTGGGGGATTTCCAGTGACATTTATTTGATGAACAGACATATTACTAGATTCAGTCTTTATTGTTATGAGGGTTTTACCCTTTGCCTCAAAGTATGCTTATTTGTAACTAACTAGCTTTAGTAAGTAATTGATACTTGGAAAATATTGCAGATGATGGATAAATGTCTAATGATTCAATATATAGAGCTGTAATAATATACAATATTTACCTTTGTCTTGATCCTAGGTCATAGGTCCAAGGTTTGCTAGGAACTGGAAAACTATCTGTGGTTTGGTTAAGGCTGTTTTCATAATGTGAATTTTTGAGACTCAGATGGTTTTGTGTTTAAGGCCAGCTGTAGGCACTGGTGACTTTGGAGCGTCCTAAGGCAAGGCATTGCAGAGCCCTGTCCAAGGACTGATGAAACAAAGCAAACATGCAAATAACCTTGTGGGCGTAGTCCATGTTATAACTCTTTACCAAACAATCCTGTATTCAAACAGCCCTTGAGGAAGAAAGCTTTTGAAAACAATGTGGTAAAAGGAAAATGGTGGTAACCAGCATTTTCTCCTTTTCTTGCAGTGTTCTCAACCCTTTCAGAGACAAATCTCATTAGGCCACATTTAATTTGTGGTCAGCAACTAATGTGAATTTCAGTGAGTCTAATTTAATGTCATCATGAACGGAGTTAACCACCATGATAGAGTTAACACTTTACCACACAATCCAGAGTTTAAACGACCAAGTGTAAGAAGCCTTTTGAAAACATTGTGGGAAAAGGAGAAAATGCTTTACCAGCATTTTCTCCTTTTCCCGCAATGTTTTCTACCACAATTAAGGAAGAAATCATTATTTGAGCTACATTTTGTCGTCTGCAAATGCTTTCAAGTTGGTCTGATCATAGGCCTCTGAAACTCCATTGGTCTATCAAGGGATAACGAAATTTTCATAATTGGACACTGTTACTATAAATAGCACATTGGGGATTCCCTCTGTATCGTATATAGTAAGACAAGGTGTGCAACGAAATCGAAGAAAATTTTACCCCCCTCTCCTTTCAAAAAAATATTTAAACGAAAACGGATAAATGAACCTAGTTACCGTTGCAGATGGGTTCATTAATGATTTTTCTTCTGTACCCTGACCTTCGAAAGTTCCAAACGGCTCTTGCCATCAAGCAATAGCTCTCATCTCAAAAAAATTAAAAAGCTTCCATATTTTCCTGATCGCCATGCACTGACGTCACACGATTTGTAATCCTGCAGCGAATAAGAATTAAATTCTTTTTTTCAAATACAGATCGAAAATTTTTTTGTTGGTGTATTGATGAAATTATCAAATTAACATTTCGTCTGATATAATTTATCTTTTCATCTAATCCAGTTACATGATTTTCATCTCCCATTTCGCATATTTTCAAAGTGCGTTCTTACCGTTCATTGGTCAAAAGCTTTGGCGCGTCTTTTGATAGCAAATTCACGTGAGTTATAATTCACTGCGTCAAAATGAATTGTGTGACATCAGCGCATGGCGATCCGGAAAATGTGGAAGCTTTTTAATTTTTTGGAAATGAGAGCTATTGCTTGATGGCAAGAGCCGTTTGGAACTTTCGAGGGTCAGAGTACAGAAGAAAAATCATTTGTGAACCCATCTGCACCGGTAACTAGGTTTATTTTCCATTTTCTGTTAAATATTATCTCTGAAAGGGGACAGGGTCAATTCTTTTTTCGATTTCGTTGCACACCTTGTCTTACTATATACGATATAGAGGGAATCACCAATGTGCTATTTATGGAAACAGTGTTAATGAAAATTTGAATATATGTTCCATGATATACAGGCAATGCACCAATGTGCCATAAGTATTCGATGATCGACCAAGGACAATTTTAGTGTTACGTGATAGACCAATAGAGCTTCAAAGGCCTGTGGTCTGATCTAAAATTTTGTTGTTTGGTAAAGAGTTAAACAAGAAAATCAAGGAGAACACCATATTGATGCATCAGTTTGACTGTAACAGGGAAAAAAGTCTGCTGATTACATTGCACAATTAATTATTGAAGGACTTGTCTCTACCAGAAAGCTATTCATTTATCTTGTAAGTCAATAACAGAGGAGAGAAACAGATTTTTTTTTGGGGGGGGGGGGTTACAGAACATTTACAGCTACGGGTTCTTAGCTTTTTCTTTAGTACTAAGCTTTTGAAAACATTGCTTTTTTTCCCCCCACAATGTTTTCAAGAGCATGGTCTGTTTTCATCAGTCTGATGTTGAACATAATTATCAGAAGAAAACGTATTGAGCTAATGTGTTGAGGTACACCTATAACAGTACCAATAGAAGCTATTTAAGAAATACTTGAAAAAGGAGTTATTGCTGATTACACATGTGCTCCTTTTCCTGTGATGTTTCTTCATAGTCTGATCATGATGTGACTATACAAGTCAATAACAAAGGAGAAAGTCATGTTTTTTTTTAGGGGGGGGGGGGGGCTGGTTTAGAGACCTACTACCAACCAAAATGAATTGTTAAACTAGAATTACTAGAATTAAAGTTGCCAAATTTAATTCTAGTTTTAAGATTCATTTCCTGCCAGCAGCTAGAACTCTGACAGACTGTACCATAAAACAATTTGTCAGTCTCATCATGATAGCCATACTTGAAAATTGTTTGAATTAAATTTGCTTACAGCCCAGATTGTTTTCATTTGGCTGCTAGTGGGCCTTGCAGTTGTGACTATACCAATGTAATTTAGTAGGCTCCTGTAGTACATGAAAAGTGCTTCTCTTGAAAAATTGGCAGATGGACACTGCATAGTTTAGGAAAATTCAATTGCATAATTACCCATTTCATAAAACATAAAAAAAATTGTTTGAAAACATGTAAATTTCTAAGTTCCTGCATTGTAACTCACAGTTCCTTCCAGGGAGTAACAAAAAAGAAGGTCAAGGTCACAAAAAATGGCAACTGTTTTTACATGTTGTTGGACTGATAATGTTAAGATAAAAAAATTTTGTTAATGATCTTTGTTAGGTATTGTTTGATCAGCTCTTGGATAATCATGGCACATTCACAATGATTAATGAGGCATGTATTTTTTGCTCTGCTTAAAGAATTTTAAGTTCCAGGGTATCATGACCTCTTGCACCAACGTATACAGCATTGCATGTTGATCTTGGTCTCTTTATTTTGATACACAATTAATCTTTCAAGCTTTACAAATTTTAATTCAATATGACAGTTGCAAACAGTGTTTGGTTCTGTTGGTTGTTTTAATCCAGGAGGAATGAATTGAGTTAATCCAGGAGGAATAAATTGAGTTAATCCATGGAACATTAAATAAATATGTGCCGTCATAAAAAGATATTTGTTGCACTGTTCTATGGTTTTATTGCTTAGAACAAGCAATCCCTTCATACCTGATATGATTCTATCATATCAGTACTATGGGTAATTGTCAGTGGGAGAATGGTAAAATTTTTCATTTTTCTTCTCCAGTTGATGGATTTTGGGGATCATGGTCTTCTTGGTCAACATGTAACACAGACTGTATACACCATCGACGAAGGTCATGTGACAGCCCCAGTCCAGCCAATGGGGGAAAATACTGCTGGGGACCAGACCTAGACACAACTAACTGCACCAATGGAATGTGTCGAGGTAAGGGAATGTTCACTTATGCAAGATTTTTAGCTAACAAGAGCCCAAAGTGCTCAAAGTTGGATATTGTTCTGGGTTAGGGTGCTTTGATATTTATTGTTGTTCCTCTAATAATCTCTTTACCAAACAACAAAACTTTGGACTCATGCAAATTGAAAGCATTTGCAGATGACAACATAAATGTAGTTCAAATGATGATTTCTGTCTTTGATAAGATAAAAAACATTGTGGAGAAAGAAGAAAATGTTGGTGACCAGCATTTTCTTCTTTTCCTACAATGTCTTCATCAGAATTGTGTGGTAAAGGGTTATTCAAAACTGTACAGATATAGTTTGGACCTATAAAAACTTTTACAAATTCTGTAAAAGAGAACTTGAAGAAAAAGGAAACAACTTTTTCAAGTGTTGTTGAAAACGTCTTGGATAAATATGCAGTTGATTGATACAAGTAATGGCTTCTTTTTCCAAGCTGTTTTTCAACAGCTGTCTTTTGCATTGGTGGTTTAGAAGTTTTATTTTTGTGGTAATGGGGCAGTTTAGTTAGAAAATGTTTAACTATCTAATACATCAACTTGAAGAGTATTAAAGTTGATGATGGTAATAATAAAGTGATATGGATGCAGAAAAACATGATGGTAATATCAAAGTGACATGGATGCAGAAAAAAACAACTGAACTATCTAAAAACATTGTCTTTTGACATTGTTGCTCCATACAAATATTAGATTTATCTGTTGGTTGAACATTTTCCTTCCAATTTATTAGTTGCTATGCCAGTTTTAGTCAAACTCCACTTGAAAATACATAGACATGGGAACTTGGTGAAAAATAGATGTGACAACTTTTCTACAAACAATTTATTGTTGGCTGTCAAAAAAAAAATATTTTTTGAATAGCTTAGTAGCACCTGCAGAATTTTTTTTTTAAGTTATGGCTACAGTAGAAATTGTTAGTAATGAGCAATTTCATCTCTTGCTATGATGTTTTCACATTTGTTCAGGAACAAAACTAGGATTAACCATTGACCACACATTCCCATGTTTTAATGACCCTGACAGAAAAGGCTTTTGAAAGCACTGTTGCAGCATTTTCTCCTTATCCCAAAATGTTTCATCCATTGAATCATGTTTGTTTTCTGCAAGAGCTTTGTATTTAGATGAGACTGAAATTTTTTTCTTTGTTAAGAAGTCGATGTTGATAATCCATTGTTGACAAGGATGTGTTGAAAGTCAATTCTGCTGCAAACATTGTTTCAAGAAGCATGGTAAACAAATTACTCAAATCACTTATGATGCAAAAGGTCTTGACTGAAACAAAACAATAGAGGGCACAAAGGATGAAACCTTTTTTTTTGTACTTTTTACCAAATAAAATGCCACTAAAACAGGTGTGCTTGTTTTGTGTTGCCAGGTGTCATGTTTAGTTGATGTTACAAAAACTGTAGACATATCTACATCCCTTATAAATAATAAACAACCCAGATTTTTTTTTTTCAACCCATTGGCCAAAGTGCTGACAGGAAACATTATTACTGGTTACAACAACATAATGTGTACCTTGTATCATTTTTGTTTATAATGAGTTATGTCACATTACTTCTTGGTGTAAATTTGCTGGGGATGATTTTAATGTGAACACAAACTTTTACTACTTTTGGGTCAGTCTGAAATTAACCTTATAGGTGCATATTAATTAAATTATTTAAGGTACAGAATGATCAGTGGATAATGTATGCAAACTTTTGAGGTACTCTGTAGCAAGAAGATAGTAAAAATTATAGTTGTAGGGTTTGAAATATTTTTCTTTTTTCCATAGACTGAACCAAAAAGAGAAAATATTTTTTTCCTATTTATACTACTTTTTCAGGGACTAATTTCCTAATGAGTCTTGATTAAAGATTTTTAAAGTAGGGGTCCTCAAAACTAAATGACAATGGCCTAATATGCTTTCATAAAGATAACTAAGAGCAAAGAGCTTATTATTTCTTTTTTCTACCTTTCATTGAACAAAGACAGGTTTAAATCTAGGCTAATGTCCAAAATGGTCACATGCTTAAAGGTCTTGAAAGGTCAGAGTTTTTCAAGAAAGCACCATAAAACTTTATGAGTCCATTCCTTGTTTGTTGTTATTCTTTTATGGCCATGTTTTGATTGTGAAAAAGCCATATTGATAAGCCTGCAAACATTTATAGTTCTGTACTTATGACTTGCAACTATCCAAAAATACTTTATCTTAAATTTTCTCTCATTTGAAACTTTTTGATTGATATTGCTGAAAAAGAGGTAGAAACACCATTTACACAAACAAACAGTAACACTGAAGACTTTTCAACCTGCAGAGCACTAACAAGCGATGAAAGAAATTTAGACAATTTTAAGGTTGTTTTGGCTAGACTATGTTACATTTAACTCTTTACTACACTACAAAAATGTTTCAACTGAACAATTAACAATTTCAACAATTTCAACTCTCACTGAACAAATCACATTTTTGTTCTTGACGTGCAAAGTTTTGATAGGGTAAAGAAAACTATTTTGATGCAAAAAATGACATGAGAAAATGTAAATGTCAAAATGATATTTTAAAACATGGAGTGGAGAAAAAAAAAACTATTGTCAGCATAATAGGGGCTATTTTTTCCTGAACAAAGACAAGAGCTGTGTTTGTTTAGTTTTTCCATCATTTAGTGCAAAGATGTCACTAAAAAGCAGAAAAAAAATTGTTGTACTGTCATAACATCATAAAAAATCTATTCTTTTCCAAATAGCAAAAATTAAGGTTGTCCGAGTGAAAAGTACCAAATTTTGCCGACACAATTTTAAACATTGCTCAAATAATTGCAATTATCTTTAAAAAGGTAGATAACATTGTAGGAAAGAGAGAAAATTCTGGTAATCGGCATTTTTCCTTTTTCCCACAATGGTTTCAGAAGCCTCCTCTTAAGATTGTTTAATTTAAGCATGGCATTATTTAGTAATGAGTAAGTTGTTTTGGCCCAATTAACTCTTTACCACACAATGCCGACTTTTAATGACCCTAGGAAAGAAGTCTTTTGAAAATATTGTGGGAAAAGGAGAAAACGCTGGTAACCAGCATTTTCTCCTTTCCCCACAATGTTTTCTACCCTATCAAAGAAAAATTGAACCATTTGAGCCACATTAAAATTGTCGTGTACAAATGCATTCAATTTAGACAAGGCTAAAATTGTGTTGTCTAGTAAAGGGTTAACTCATGTCTTGGCATTATGTTTTAGGCAGTATCATTGGCTGTCTGATTAAGATACAGCATCTGAAAGGTACTTTTAGTCCTATATGTAGGTGCTAGCAAGTGGCTAATGAGTCAACTAAGCCACTTAGCACTGGATATCAGTGTACTTTGGATCCCACAAACCTGCAGAATAATTATACAGTTCTGACCATTGCAATACAGCATACAGAAATCATTCATGTACATGTATTTAAATTTTTAATACTCTAATTATTTCAATCAAAGAGTCAAAGATGATTATTTTTACAGATCCAATTCCAGCAGTTGTCACACCTAAGAACAGTATCGACCCTTTGACAACAAATGTTGTCAATGTCAATAAAATAGGTAAGGGGTTGTAGATGGGGCCAGCATGACCCCTGTAACCCTTTTGTATAGAGCACGATAATGGCATACTAATATTGTTCATCATGAAATGTGTAAACGTAATTTAGTTCATTATCTGTTGTAATGACATATTTATTTGTATTTTTTCTTTATGTTGCATATATTATGTACTGTGTAGTTATTCAAAGTGTTATTTTATATCTTTCCAATATGTTAGGAACAGTGTGTTCTGCTTAGGTTTCAAATTTTCAGGTTGCAGTTTCTTGAATGCAACAGGAAAGCTGTCTTGATCCAGCTATGAGTACTGCTGGATTCACATTTCTGATCAAAGCATCTCCAAGATGCAAAATGGGCAAAGTATCAGTTTAGATTGTTGATGTTATGGATTGGTCAAAACTGGTTGGAAATTACCTTTTGGGTTTTTCTGCAAACTTAATAGACCATTTGAATAAAAAATTTAGTGCCTTAGTAATTGATCCAAGAGTCTGTCAATTTGGAAGAGTCTAAAATTTATCATATGGGAAAGGGTTATGGGTTGAGAATTTGTGCCTGTAAATTGTTTTTGGCTTGTAATTTGTGTTCTTAAATCTTTTTTCTTGTATGAGCATGATTGTATGTAATGTTACATGTCTAACTGAGCATGTTAGCCCTGTACCAAATGGTCTGTATTTTGACAACCCTAGGGAAGAAGGCTTTTTGAAAGATATATGATTAAGCAAAGGGGAAAATGGTGGTTAACAGCATGTTATCCTATTCCTGCAATGTCTAGCAAGTTCCATCATAGCAGCAACATATAAGCCATGCTCTGGCAAAAGGGAGTTTGATGCATCTCCTTGATGCATTTTACCTATCAAGTCATCATGTAATTATGGATCTAAAAAAAAACCCTTTTTTTTTTTAACAACAGGCTGAATCTTGAGGTAGACTGGTCTTTTGACATGCAGAAAATTGATCAATAGCAATAGATACTTTTAGCAAATGCATTTAACCCCCTTGTATCAGGGAATGGCTCGGATTTGAGCCTTGCTCTGTGAAAGGAGGTTTAACCCTTTACCACACGACAAAATTTTGGACCTGTCCAAATTGAAAGCATTTGTAGATGACAGTTTTAACGTGGCTCATATGAAATGATTTTTTTTTTTGATAGGGTAGAAAACGTTGTGGGAAAAGGAGAAAATGCTGGTAACCAGCATTTTCTCCTTTTCCCACAATGTTTTCAAAAGCCTTCTCTTTCAGGGGCGTCAAAAGTCGTCATTGTGTGGTAAAGGGTTAATGCATCTGCAAAAAGTATCGACCCATGTCAGCCTGCGCAGTCCGCACAGGCAGATAATGGTGGAAACTTTTTGTAACTTGTCAGTTTTCTGCTTGTCCAAAGACAGCTCTACTTTAGGATTCAGCAATTCTTTGACAAAGTTGATGTTATGGTTCCATATTTATGTGATGTGTTGCATGGTACATGTATATTGCATCAAGGACAATTGTGTTAAGCCCCCTGTTCAAAGAGCATGGCCCATATATATTTTTTTTATAGTCTGGAATTTTTTTCTAATATGAATGTATGAATGAGTCTAAAGTTGTGTTGTCTCGAAAAGACTTAACTTTTTACCAGACAACAAAATTTCAGACTTGTCCAAATTGAAGCATTTGCACACGACAAATAAAATGTGGCTTACCTAATGGAATTTACTTCTTAAATATTTAAAAACACTGTCAGAAAAGGAGAAAATGTTGGTTATGAGCATTTTCTCCCTTTCGCACAATTATGTCATTTGTTCCTCAGGGTCATCGAAACATGCAATTGTTTGGTTAAGGGTTAATTGGTCTGTTTTGAGATAATGATTTATTGTTATTTGGCTTGTTTATAGAATACAAAATATGATTTAATACCTGCTATTGCCTGTAACTGATTGCTCTAATGCATTATTTTAGCGCCCCCTAGCTGACAATTTAAAAACAAACAAACAGTGTGACAAGAGGAGAATTTTTTGTATCGAGAAATTTATCTTTGTGTCACAGGAATTCAACATGTTTCAATGTTCTGTACGTAATTTTGTTACGCACCAACCTTTTACAAGAATACTTTCAAAGTCATAATATACTTTATGTTTGACTTGGGTATTCTGGCTCTTGCACAAGAAACACTGAATCAGTCAATAAAACTTGTCTATTTTTCTGACCTTTTACTGGCTTTAGTTGCATGCATAATGTTAGCTCATTTGATTTTCTAGAATTTTTGCAAAGCATTGCAGTAGATTAGGATTGTTTAATTTTCGTAAAACAAATACAGTGTTAGTGCAGATTTGAGTGCAGATTTGATTATCTTCAGTTTTTGCACAGCAATGCAGTAGATTTAAGTAGGATTATTTAGTTTCCATATATAATTAATTAACCCTTTTCCACCCAAAATCCCGACTTTTAACGATCCTGAGAAAGAAGCCTTTTGAAAAGATTGTGGGAAAAGGAGAAAAGATTGTGGGGAAAGGAGAAAATGCTGGTAACCAGCATTTTCTCCTTTTCCAACAGTGTTTTCTACCCTTCCCAAATCAACTTTTCATTTTTGAGTCACATTTTTTTTTTCATCTGCAAATGCATTCAATTTGGACTAGTCTTAAATGATGTCATTTGGTAAAGAGTTTACTTGGTACCACCTGCACACAGCATTTGTGAAAACATTGTGGAAAAGTAACAATTGCTTGTAATAACCAATTTATCCTCCTTTATTAACCCCTTTACCAAATGATTCTGTGTTCCCTGAAGGGAGAAAGCCTTTGAAAACAAAATACAAAAAGTAGAAAGTGCTGGTAACTTGAACTAGCACTTTCTCCTTTTCCCATAATGTTTTCAGATGTAATAAAGACAAATCAGTCATTTGAGCCAAATATCAATTCTGTCAATGAGTTGATTATTTTTCGTTTGGTGAAGAGTTTAAATAGATTGGTAGACTTCAGAAGTTTCTTAGTCTTTTAAGTTCTTCTCAGAATTAGGTACAGAGTTATTATTGTATCCGTTAGCTAAATGCAATCTTAGTTTTTACCCCTCTGTAGAATTTTTGTCTGGAAACATTGTGATAAAAGCAGTTCGAGCTCTTAACCCATTACAAAACAAGCCTATGTTTTAACAAAGAAAGAAAGGAGAAAGTGGTGATCCATTGTTTTCTTTTATCATGTTGAAGAGAAATCCTATCATTGGCTTAAATACAAACTGTAATGTAATGTAAACTGAGATGGCCAAATGGATTTGAGCCTCACTGGAAGCACAGGCTTTTTTGTGCAAGTGTCCTTGGTCAAAACACTTCAGAGCTCTAGCCTAGTACTGGTGAAACACGGAATAAACATGAATATGTGAGCTGTCACAGTGATAGAACTGAAATTATGTTGAAAGGAGCATTAAATACCATTTACTATGAACTCATTACACAGATTTGCAAATGATGAAATTGAAAAGAGCCTTGTAAAATATGGATTTTCAAGGTGAATACTGGATTTATACTTGAATACACATGAAAACATTGTGCTTGTTACCAGTAAAGTCTTTCTTTTGCTGCAATGTTTTCAAAAGTAGTCTGGTGCATGAAGCCAAAAATAATCTGCTGGAGGTCATGTGTTAGCCTTATACCAGACGATAAAAGCGTAGACTTTTTAAATTAAAAGCATTTGCAGACAAGAAGTGAAATGTGGATCAAATGTTTGTACTTGCCTTTAGAAAGGTAGAAAACATTGTGGGTAAAGGAGAAAATGCTGGTTACCAGCATTTTCTCCTGTTCTCACAATGTTTTCAAAAGGCCTCTTCCTCAGGGTTGAAAAAACACAGGATTGTGTGGCAAAGGGTTAGATTACTGCAGAGTAAATTGACAAACAAAAGATGCAGGAAGAAAATTTAAATTACAACTTAATTTTATTTTGTCACGTTTCTGTTTAGTTTTTCTATCAATTTTCATTTATTATTTGTATTCTTTCAGAATTTGATTTCAAGCCAAATCCAGGGCCAAGTGATGTGGAACCGTCAAGACAAGGTCAGTAAAAATAAGGTTTTGATGCATTACGTGCTCTTGAATCTAGACTGTGTGATGATTTGTGAGCTATTGCTTGCTCAAACAGCTTTTGAATTTTATGTGTCTCTTTATTTTGCCCCTGACTGAAATAGCCTTTGAATATTTAGTGGAGAAAGAGTAAGGTCAAGTGATGTGAATGTTCCATTACTTGCAGTTGACTTACTTCCACCTTTAGTAGGCCACTCTTGAAAACATTGTGGCCAAACGAGAAATTGCTTGTCACATGTGCTCATAAATCATATCGAACCTTAATTCATCTAGATTTTCCCTGTACTATTAGGATGTTTTTAGTGACCTGTTGCAAACTTATTGAACTTTTTACCAAACACCCCCTGTTTTTAGAACTGTGAAGAATTAAGCTTTGGAAGATGTTGTAGGAACAGGAGAAAAAGCTGGTCCAAACTGAAGGCATTTTCAGATGACAAGTAAAATGTGGCTGAAAAAAATGAAGTTTATCTCTAAAAGAGTAGAAAACAGAGTGGGTAAAGGATAAAATGCTGGTCAACATGCTTTCAAAAGCTTTCTTCTTCATGGCTGCTGAAATTTGGAATTGTTTTGTTAAAAGTTTATGGTTAATACTGTATCATGAAGGAATTAGATGAAGAAATTTGAAAGGTCTGTTAGTGATATATATATATAGGTAAAATAATCATAAATTAACTGTATATAAAAAAATAGGAAATAAAGAATGACAATGCAAGACTCATTGAACTAACCTTTGACCCTTGGGGCAATAACACAGTCAAATGTAATTATATACTTAAATCTTTATCAAAGGGAACAAGTTAAAAGCATTTGCAGACATGTGGCCCAAATGATGATTTCTGTCTTTGATAGAGTAGAAAACATCTTGGGAAAAGGAGAAAATGCTGGTTGTCAGCATTTTTCTCCTTTTCCAAGAACATTTTCAAAAGAATCCTCCAGGGTCATTTAAACGAGATTATGTGATAAAGGGTGAACTCTGACTTTTTACCAGATTGACAAAATTTTAGACTTATTCATATTGAAAGTATAAATTTTGCAGATGACAAATGGCCTGCAACACGCAAAAAGGGGCATTCGGACATTTGCGTAAAGTGTCGTCTCGGATTAGCCTGCGCAGTCCGCGCAGGCTAATCCGAGATGGCACTTTCCGTTTTTATGTAATTTTCTGTTTCAAGCAAGTCTACTGTAACACAGAATCTAATGTAGTCGTAAAGTGCCGTCTCGGATTAGCCTGCGCTGACTGCACAGGCTAATCCGAGACGACGCTATGCAAATGTCTGAATGCCCCTTTTCGTGTGTTGCAAGCCAAATAGAAGGTGACTTTCTTACCAAGAGTTTTAAAAAGACAAGCTTGTTTGGTATGGGTTAATTTGTGAGGTAACAAGATATTGTAAGTTTTAGACTGGAAAATTGTTCAGTTGCAATTTTTAGACTGGAAAATTGTTCAGTTGCAATATCTCCTTTTATATGAAGACTTGGTAGATCTAAGATCATACCGTGTGTACTGTGTAGTCTAAATTGTCAAAAAAAGAATGTTGTATCCTGAAGAACTGATTGTATAGCTCAATAAATTGACAAGTGACAGACAAGTTCATAACTAATTTTTACATTCTGATTATCAAGATATTTTCAACCCATAAGTGCCTGTTGACTGTAAAAGTAGATAATGGTACTCATTGTGGACACAGATCAGACATTACAAAGTGGGCATCAAATCCAAATCCACACTAGTCCATAGGAACCGTGGTAGTATGAAAGTGATATGAGCCATACTCTATGAAAAGGTGTTTTAATACATCTGCAAAAAATACGGTTACTGACACAGGTTAGCCTGCGCAGTACCAACATGTTATTGCAACCCATTGGTGCCTGTTACCATAAAAATGGATAATGGAACTCATTGTGGACACAGACACTGCAAATTGAGCGTCTTAATCAAATCCACATCAATTACCATTGGAACATGAAATACGTACGAGCCATGCTCTGTGAAAAAAGGTGTTTAATGCATCTGCAAAAAGTATTGACACAAGTCGGCCTGAACAGTAAACATCGGCTGACATGTGTCAGAACTTTTTGCTTTCGATGAATTTTTTGCATATAAAAGGACCATTCTACTTCATGATTCAGCTGGTTGTTAGACAAAATGAATTTTATGGATCCATAATTATGTGATGACTTGCCTGGTACAATGCATCATGGAAATGCATTATACCCCCTTTTGGCCAGAAAATGGCTCATAACTATATTGGTGCTTAAGGAAAAAAGAAGCCAAAAGAATGACACAAAGGCTCATGGCTTGACACAAAATTTTTGCATTTAAGGCTGATATGGTAATATTACATTACTCTATCATTACAGAAGCATCCAAGGCCAAAACAAACGAGAATATTGCCATGTACATTGGTTTGTGCGTTGCCATTGCTGTTTTCATCATAGTTATCGTTGTCATAGTGATTGTGATTCGCAGACGTAACAGTAACCAACATAACACAAGTGACAGAGATCATCTTCCTAATGGAGGTAAGTTTAGTTTCATTTTAATTCTGCACCACACAATCCGAGTTTTAACGATGCTGAAAAAGAAGGCTTTTGAAATTTTTGTTTGAAAAGGAGAAAATACTGGTAACCATTCCAAACATTTG
Source organism: Hippopus hippopus (assembly GCA_946811185.2). NCBI lineage: Eukaryota > Metazoa > Mollusca > Bivalvia > Cardiida > Cardiidae > Hippopus > Hippopus hippopus. The sequence continues at coordinate 15,796,970 of OX328096.1, forward strand.
AAGCCTTTACAACACAGTCCCGAGCTTAAACAACCCTGAAAAAGAAAGCTTTTAAAAACATTGTGGGAAATGGAGAAAATGCTGTTAACCAGCATTTTCTCCCTTCCCCACAATGTTTTCTACTCTTCCTAAAACTAATTTTAATTTTTGAGTTAAATCTATTTTGTCTTCTCCGAGTGCTTTGAATTTGGACAAGTCTAAAGTTTTATTATTCGGTAAAGAGTTAAATTGCCTGTATGTTGCAGAAAGGGTTAACTCTTTACCAAATGAACCAATTTCAAACTAGTTCCAGTTGAAAGTATTTGCAGAGGACAAAATAAATGTAACTCAGAAATTGAAATTTGTTTTGGAAAGGGTAGAAAACCTTGTGGTTAAAGAGAAAATGCTGTTTACCAGTATTTTCTCCTTTTCCCACATGTTTTCAATGTTGTTAAAACTCGGGATTGTGTGGTGAAGGGTTAAGAAAGAGTCGAGGGAAGAAAAATGATGACGCATAAGTTAAAAGGGTTACAAACTAGTCAAACTAAGGGGAATGATGGAAAAGCAAGCCAGATTTATGGGTCTATAATTGATTATATAGCCTTACTTAATTTTCTTTGTATACGGTATTTTTTTTTACTACTGGAAAAAGACACTTATGTTACTGCAAATAAATGCTTCTGTTAATATTGTAGCTATTAGAGTAAGCGTTTATGTCTATTACCCTTTACCAAGCAATTCCCAAGTTTTAACGATCCTGAGAATGAAAGGATTTGTTGGTTACCAGTATTTTCTTCTTTTTCCATAATGTTTTCTACCCTACCAAAAACAAATCCTATCATTTGAACTACAGTTTATTTTTTTGTCTGCAAATGCTTTCAGTTTGGACATGTCTAAAATTTTGACATGTTGGTAAAGAGTAAAATATTTCTCTGTTGTGTCACTTGTTTATGCTTTAGTAAACTAATAATTGCTTGTATGCTAATGGGTTGGATATTCTTACTTATGTATCAAATGAGATTTTTATCTTCCTTTCAACTTTTCAGATGTTCACAGCCATTTGCATGTTGGAAATGAAAAGAAGATGAAAACTGGTAAGCCATACAACTAGAATACTATACCATGTAATTGATTATATTATCACTTTTGAACTGTTAGGGAACTGTTCTGGAAACATAGATGGAACAGAAGCATTCATGCAGTTGCCTCCTTTCCTTTTGCATCTTTTTTAACCCTTTCCCAAAAAGCACCTCTTACTTGAAAGAATCTGCAGATGACAAATTCAGTCTTAGTACAAATAATGTGAAGTTCTTTGACAGAGTGGAAAACTTTTGGGGTAACACATACACCTTTGCAACAATAAAAGTTTTGACAAAATTAAAGGTCTCTGATAGGATGGAAAGCTGTATGGGTGAAGGTCTATTTACTTGTCACCAGTTTCTCCCTTTCCTGCAATGTTTTCAGTAGGCTATTTTTTTAAACAACTCAAAAATTTCAAAATGCAGAAAGTTTAATAACAGTTTTTTTCTTTGTTTGTTATTTCAGAAACATTACTCTCAGCTTATCAACCAGATCTAACACAAGTGATGGCAGCCCCACCCCCTCCCCCGCCCCCTGTGAACCTGGAACATCCCAACAATAATCACATGTCTCGTGTAAACTCTTTCGATAAACTTCCTCCAACATATGCTGAAATCAAAGAGAACAGACTCAGTGCACCTAATGGAATGGCAAATCAAGGTGTGAAAATAATTGATCCAAGCAACATGCTTACACACAACTCTTCCATGGATCAACTTGCTAAGAAAAATGATAAAAATATGTTAGTTGTCCCCCCTGTGAATTCTGGCAGCCCGCGGGCCAGTGAAACAGACAATTTGCGGGATAGTCAGGGATCCATGATATCCCTTGAGTTGCCTAGTCATATAGACACCGATGCAGTGACGTGGAGTACATTTGATCATCGTGGAGGACGATTGTCCTTGCCCGACTCAGGGGTGTGTTTGTTGATTCCGGAAGGGGCCATCAGAAAGGGGCAGACAGAGGAGATATACATGGCTGTGTGCCGTGACGATAAAGATAGACCAAAACTTTCAGGTAAGGTGCACTTTGAGTATTTCTCTGACCAGCAGTTCTTAGTAACCAAGTCTACTAGCAGCAGGTTTCCAGCAGGTGACTTTGAAAATATCCTTGTAAATCATAGTAAACCCTTCTCAAGAGATAAATTTTAATCTCTTCAAGTTAAAAGCAGCTGCAGGGGACAAACCTGAAAGTGATACAAATGAACTGAAGTTCTTTGACAGGATTGAAAACATTGTGGGAAAAAGGAGAAAATGCTGGTTATCAGCATTTTCTCCTTTTCCCACAATGATTTCAAAAGGCCTTTTCTTCAAGGTCATGAAAACATGGGATTGTTTTGTTAAAGGATCAGTCAACATGAATGTAGGTCTTGGACATGAGAACAGGTAAAATGGAGAAAGTTTTTGTACTAATTTCTCCTATATCTCAAAGTTTGAAAGTAATCTGCCACAAAAAGTGGTTATATAGTAATCTCTTCCATTGCACATGGGCACATTTTCCATCAGTCAACTGCTTAATAGATTTATTGAGTAGAATAAAATTCAAATTTTGTGCCAATTTCACGATTGTCTTTTTTAGATGAAGTCAGAATACAAATTTTAAGCTTGCCCAAATTAAAAGCATCTGCAGATGAAAAAAATTAAATGTTACCCAAAACACAAAATTTTTAGTTTAATTCTTTACTAAAGGACATGATTTCAGACTTGTCCAAATTCAAAGAATTTACGGAGGACAAATAAAATGTAGTCCTAAAGATGGAAATTATCTTTGAAGGGAGAGAAAAAACATTGTGGGAAAAGGAGAAAATGCTGGTCACCTTTTCCCTCAATGATTTCAAAAGGGTTCTTCCTAAGGGTCGTTAAAATTGGGGGTTGTTTGGTGAAGGGTTAAAGGGTAGAAAACATTCTTGGAATCAGAGAAAATGCTGTTTGTAGGCATTTTGTCCTTTTACCACTTTGTTTTTAAAAGCCTTCTTCATAAGGGTTGTTAAAAGAGAGATTGTTTGGTTAAAGTTTTATTGACGATATCTCTTTACTTAATTTTCATGCATGTAAATTTTACTTTGCAGAAAAACAGACAATACTAAGCCCTGTTGTGTTATGTGGACCGACAGGGATGTTTTTAAAGAAACCTTTGGTTCTGTCAGTTCAACACTGTGCCAGTATGCGACAAGGGGGCTGGAAATTATCCGTGTGTTCAAGTAATACCCCACTAGAGGATCCCCCACAGTGGCAGGTTAGTTGTTCTTATCAGATAATCTTTGACAAATGTTACCAAGTTTTAATGACCATGTGCAAAAAAAGAGAGAGAAAAGGCCTTTTAAAACATTGTGGGAAAAGGTGAAAACGCTGGTTACCACAATGTTTTATACTGTTTAAAAGACAAGCCTCATCATACGAGCCACATTTAATAATGCTGTCTGCTGAATTAATGCTTTGAATTGGGACAAGACTAAAATTTTGTTGTCTCTAAGGAGTGAATTCTTTCACTAAAGATATTGTGTTTGTATGATCATGAGAAAGAAGGCATTCAAAAACATGGTGAGAAAAGGAGAAATGCTGATGACTGGCATTTTTTCTCTTTTCCAAAATTATCCTACCCTTCTATCCTTCGAGCCACATTTTATATATCTTGTGCAAAATTCAAAGCTTTAACTCTTTACCACACAATCCCGACTTTTAACGACCTTGTGAAAGAAGCTTTTGGAAAACATGGTGGGAAAAGGAGAAAATGCTGGAAACCAGCATTTTCTCCTTTTCCCACAATGTTTTCTATCCTATCAAGGACTACTTTCATCATTTGAGCCACCTTTAATTTGTCGTCTGCAAATGCTTTCAATTTGGACATGTCCAAAATTTTGTAGTTTGGTAAAAAGTTAATTTACTTTAAACTGTATCAACCTTTTCTTTTTCAGCTGGCTGTGACTTTAGGTCAAGAAACAATAAATACGCGTATCAACCTTTTCTTTTTCAGCTGGCTGTGACTTTAGGTCAAGAAACAATAAATACACAAATCTACACACAAATCGATGCAACACACTGTCACCTGATGACAGAACAGTTACAACGCTATGCTCTGATTGGAGAACCAGTAGCACTGGGGCGAGCTGTAAAGATTCTCCGCCTTGCAGCCTTTGCTCCGGCATTACCTCCCTCGATGGATTTTAGCATTAGAGTGTACGTTGTAGAAGACACACCTGATGCTTTAGAGGTATCTATCTTTTTCGTCTTTTCTTGAAACTTTTGAATCACATGATTAAAAAAAAAGAACTTAGTATGATATTGATAATTTAACCCTTGTCCTGCTAAGTAAGTGAAACTTTCAAGCCGATAGTAAAAAACCAGAATAATGCTAATTTCAAACTTAATTTTAGGAGAAGAACACCTTCTTATCGGACAGAGTAGATCCAAGATCAGACTGCACATTCTGTGCAGTCTGATCTTGATCTACACTGTCTGCAAAAGGTCAGTGAGTTGGTCTTAGCAGCCTAAAGGTAAAGGCAATACCAGAGCTCCAGATCAATGGGGCTATTGGGATCATAGAATGACTTGTTTCTTCACTCGTAATATTGTGAGTTTACTTTAGAAAATGTTTTATCATACATGTATAATGAATAAAGGAAGCCAATTTCAAATCAGATTGTTCTAGGTATTTTAATTTTTTATTTGTTTAGTTGATTGTAGTTAGTGTTGCTTAAAGGTCAGATTGCAAGTGCTGTGCAGTCCTAACTTAGATCTATGCTGTCCATAAAAATCCTATCATTGGCATTAGTAAGGTAAATGCAGGCAATATTACTGTATAGATGTTCATGATATGGATTGCTCCTTTTTCTGCAGGGTGTCATGCAAGTGGAGCGTCGACTTGGTGGGAGGTTGTTAGACAAACCCAAACAAATACCATTCCAAGATGGTGGCCATAATCTCTGTCTAACCATTGAAGAGTTAGGAAATGGATGGAGGAGCAAACTGGCTGCCAATTACCAGGTAGAGATTTTACTTATACATTTCTCTTAGATCATTGTATGCAGGGCATGGCCCTGGACACAGCATAGTCACACCTCATTACCATATTCATAACTTGTTGCCTACTGTTATAGATTTGCATCAAAAGATTTTGCAAATATCCTTGTATGAGAGGAATATTGAGCATGAATTATTGTTTACTATATTAGTATAATATGTGAAAAATTGTGGCAGAATGAAAAAAATACTTGTTACAATTTCTCCTTTTGTCACAATGCTTTCAAAAGCAATATGAAAAGAAATCTGTTTGAGGTGAAGAGTTAGTTGTGGATCATCTACAGCAAAAAAAAAACATTTTTCTCCACCAACAAGGTGACTCTCTTGGATACTAAGACTTTCTTACAGAAATGATATTCTGGATTGATGAACTGTTTTACCCCTTCACTAAATATTCCTGTGTGTGAACCACCCTGAGGAAGATAGCTTTTGAAAAAATGAAAATTGAGTAAATGCTAGTAACCAGCATTTTCTCCCTTTCCCACAATATTTTCTGTGATTTCAGAGACAAATCTCATCATTTGAGTCACATCTAATTTGTCATCTGCAACTGCTTTGAATTTTCAATGAATCCAAAATATTTTCTTTGGTAAAGAGTAATAATGGCTTTGCCAAAATGGATGTAATGAATATTCATAAGCCATTTTTGACACAAAGATTGTCAAAATGATGTTGATTCTAGCATTAATCATAGTTAATTATTCCCTTTCACAGTGTTTTTACAGCTTAACCCTTTACCACACGGCAAAATTTAAGACCTATCCAAATTAAAAGCATTTGCAGACGACAATTTCATAGTGGCTCAAATGACGCAACTTTTCTTTGATAGGGTAGAAAACTTTGTGGGAAAAGGAGAAAATGCTGGTTACCAGCATTTTCTCCTTTTCCCACAATGTTTTCAAAAGGCCTCTTCTTCAGGGGCGTTAAAAGGCGTCATTGTGTGGTAAAGGGTTAACACCTTGGAAATTGGCGAAGGCATTGAGGAAAAAAAAGAATCAGTGCGTTGTTGTCTTCCACTGTTCTAACCTTGCTTGTTTATAATATGAACAAGAGCTTTTGTACTTCACAATGGCCTTGGAAATTTTTTAGAAATTTGAATTTTATTTAACTCTTTACCAAACGACAAAATTTTAAACTTGTCCAAATTGAAAGCATTGGCAGACGACAAAATAAACCTGACTTAAGCTTTGAAATTTGTTTACAGAAGGGTAGAAAACATTGTTGGAAAAGGTGAAAATGCTGGTTACCAGCATTTTCTCCTTTTCCCACAATGTTTTCAAAAGCCTTCTTCTACAGGGTTGTTAAAAGTCGGGATTGTGTGGTAAAGAGTTAAAAAAAAAAACAGGAAAATGACTGTTTCCTCATAATCAGTTTTGACTTTCAGTAAGCTAAGTAAGAAGTTTTTGAAAACATTGTGGGAAAAGGAGAAAATGCTGGTAACCAGCATTTTTTCCTTTTTCTACAATGTTTTCTACTCTTTGATGAAAATTTCATGTTTTGCGAAACTTTTAATTTGTTGTCTGCAAATACTTTTTACTTGGACACGACTGCAATACTGCTGTTTCATAAAGAGTTAACTGCATAGAAGCTCAAATAGAACTGCCCTGGTTTCTTAAAGGCCCTCTACCAGTAAAAGTGAACTCTTAAAACTATAGAATTTAAGGTAGCAACTTTAATTCTAGTGCCACAATTAATTTTTCCACCAGCAACAGTACTGGGAGTTTTATAAACCATACTTTAACACATTGTCAGACTCACAATAGTATCCATAATTTAAAATGGTTATAATTGAATTATCTACATTTTGACTCTCTTGAATTGTTTAGTTTTGGCACCCAGTGAGCCTGTAAGTTGTGATGAACTTTTTCGCAAATGTTAAGCAAAGCTCAAGTTACCACTGCTAGTTTTAATGTTTTTACATCTGGATGATTTAAAACCTGGTAAGGGCTTAAATGGGAACTTAATGTTGGGTAATTAAGTGTCCCAAACCCCCATTTTTGGCAAACAATGAATGGATAACCTTGTGCCGATTAGGATGCTTTGACTCCCCTTTGTCCCCTGACAGCTGAAGTGCGGCATGAAAAATTACCCATAATACCTTGTAATGTAATTGTAGCCTGTCAAGATGAGTGGCAAAAAGTGTTCATAATAAAGGAAAAGTGGTGATATTAGGATTTTCTAGCATATAATGGACTGATACAATGGAAAAATTATGCAGATTTATTATTTAGACAGGATTTGGTTTATTTGTTCTAGAAATGTGTTTAAGCCCTTTACAACCATGAACCCTCTCCCAAACAACAAATATTGACTCTTCCAAACTCAAAGCTGCTGCAGGCAACAAATTCTCCATTGGTACAAAGGAGCTGAAGTTCTTTGATAGGCTTCAAAACTTTGTGAAAAAAGGAGAAAATGTTGGTGTACAACATTTTCTCCTCTTCCCACAAAGTTTGCAAAAGCCTTTTCTCTCAGGTTTTTTAGAACACAAGATTGTTTTGTTGAGGGCTAACCTTTCCAAAACAACAAATTTAGACTCTTCCGAATTGAAAGCTGCTGCAGACGACAATTTGGACATTAGTAAAAAATTAATGAGCTTAAGGTTTCTGATATGCCAGAAAGCATTGTGGAAAAAGGAGAAAATGCTGATTTTTCTACCCCTTTAAAACAAATCTCATCATTTGAGCTTCCATTTGAACGGTCATTTGCAAATGTGTTAACTCTTTACCAAAGAGCAATATTTTTTTCTTGTCCAAATTGAAAGCATTTGCAGATGATAAATGTAACTCATATTAAATTTGTCTTCCATAGAGTAGAAAACATTGTGGGAAAAGAAGAAAATGCTGGTTACCAGCATTTTCTTCTTTTCCCAAAATGTTTTCAAAGGCCTTTTTCGTCAAGGTCGTTATATCTCTGGATTGTGTGGTAAAGGGTTAATGACAACATAATGTTATATGATACATGATAATGTTTTCATATCCTGAATGAATTAGTGAGAGAACTGATTAATAAGATTAATGACTTGCTTCTGAATAAAGCACTCTCTGATTGATTTGCATGACTTGTGTACTATACAAAAGAATTATAGACTGGTCCATATAAAAAACATTTTGTAGACAACAAATTAAATATTACTCAAATGATGGTATGTTTTTCAACATTTGGCTGGAAAAGTGTCATGTTTTCAACAGCCTTTTTTCTCAGGGTCCTTGTTAGCATCGTTTTGGTAAAAACACAGGATTATTCGGGTAAAGCTTTAGGTCCCTGGAGGGAAGAAGCTTGTCTGATCCCTAGAGTAATATCCCTTCCATTGTCTTGAAATATATTTTTCATTGTCTCCCTTTAATACTTGTTTTCAGTCATTTATTCAGTTTCTTGAAGATCTTAAAGGATTTCGTACATTTGCTTTTTTTGAGATTATGTCATTATTAATAAAAGATTCCTTTTTTTCCTCTCATTTAATTTTGTTTGCCAGATCCACTGTATTAGTTCAAAAATGAAGTTATGTGTTTCGGGAGGGTCCCTTCTGTTTTAAGATGTTTAATTATGATTAATGATATTTTTTGTAAAGAGGGTGCTTCTGACAGGAGATGCGGAGGTATCTGGATGTCCTCATCCTTCATAAAAATGGGTGGGGATGGTGCAAGAATGAGGATCCATTCAGGCTATGAAAATACATGTGAGCAATGTTCTGGCAAAAGAGAGTTCAATGCATCTCTGTGATGCATTTTATCAAGCAAGTCTTACATAATTGATCTATAAAATCCATTTTGTTTAGCAACCAACACAGTCATGAGGAACACTGGTCTTTTGACATGCAAAAATTGACCTGCAGGCTGACCTGGGTAGATACTTTCAGATTTTTTAATCTACTAATACTTGTTGGACGAGCCTTATGTTTTGTCTGGTATAGAGGTTGTTGGGTATTAGCAAAATGAATTAGGATTGAGGATGAGTTCTAGTAAATTATTTTGGCAATCATGAGAGATTGCTTGTTACAAGACTGATTTATCATTGATTAAACATTTTGCCACAATATTTTAAACAAATGGTCTATACAAGGCAAAAAAAATGCTTGAGTTAATGTGTTGACCATTGTTAAAGCTGAAAATAAGTCTTTTGATTGAGATGGTCAAGGCAAGGTCAGTTAGGGTCAGTTCCCTTAGGGACCATTAAAGGAAGGGGTATTAATTTAAATTTTTATCAGTAATATCAGAAAGCTTTCAAAAGACAAGAGGTTAGACAAAATTGAAAATGTCATTCAGCTGATCATAAAGAATGATAAAAACAGTGAAGGTGCCTGGTTTTTTGAGAGCATGGTTTAGATTTCAATTTATGATAAATTTTAAAAAGTTTAGTATGAAAGAAAAGCTGTTTATACTTCCCTGGTAGGTACATTTTACCCTTTGCCACACAATCCAGAGTTTTAACGATCTTGAGGAAGAGAGGCTTTTGAAAACTTGGTGGGAAAAGGAGAAAATGCTTGGAACAAGCATTTTCTCCATTTCCCACAAAGTTTTCTACTGTTCCAAAAACAAATCTTAACTTTTGAGTTACATTTTTTTTGTCATCTGCAAAAATTAATGCTTCTGATTTGGGAAAGTTCAAAATTTTTTCATTCGGTAAAGAGGTAACCCTTAAGGCGTTAAAGAAATGAAAGAGAAATTTTTTCAACTAGATATGAGATCAAATTATTGGACTTTCAAGACACTTTTTTTTCATGAAAATCTGATGGGCAAAGGAAAGTGAAGATCCAAGATCTGACTGCACATTACATGTGGGCTAATCTTAATCCCCAGCTTTTCTACAATCTCTCAAACCATTTCAAGTGTTGCCTTGCTGGGTAAAAGTGAAGTGTTGGACATTGGTACTAAACTGCACATTTTTCATTAAAATGGTGTTTTCTTTTCTTTAATTCTCTTGTCCAAAATGATTTTATCTTAACTAGATTGTGTTACAGGGAAAAGAATCAGTGTCAAAGGTCAAGGTCATGGCTGCTATAACCTTGGTCCCTGACTGTACTGGTCAAAGGCCAAATGAAAGGAGAATGGTTGTTTGTAGTATTTAATCCTTTACCATACAATTCCGACTTTTAATGACCATGAAAGAAAAGGCTTTTAAAAAACATTGTGGGAAAAGGAGAAAATGCTTGTTTCCAGCATTTTCTCCTTTTCCCACAATGTTTTTTGTCCTATCAAAGACAGAAATAATCTTTTGAGCCACATTGAATTTGTCATCTTCAAAAAATGCTTTTAATTTGGATTAGTCTAAAATTTTGCTGCGTGGTAAGAGGTTAATACAGGCAATGCTGTAAAATAAGTTTACTCATAATTTGGCAGGCCACTAGCATACCATGGGTAGATTATTCTGCAAAAATTTTTGGTCGAAATCTTCAATACATACAGCCTATTAGTTTACGAGATACTGTCTCTGAGTGTGACACAGTACTGCAATATTTCTACTTTCCCGACAGTGATCATATTGGTTCATGTAGCAGTCTCCCAGTTAAGCCTTAACCAAACAATCCAATTTATGACCCCCAAGAAAAGAGGCTTCTGTAACATTTCGAAAAAATGATGCTTGTAACCAGCATTTATCCTTTACCTACAATGTGTGTCTACCCAGTCAAATCCCATCAATTTAGCCACATTAAATTTGTTGTCTGCAAATGATTGGAATATGGGCAAGACTTAAATTGTGTCATCTGGTGAAGAATTATAATAATATATATGAAGAGTTATAATAATATATAATGTGTAAAAATGTTCTAACCATAGAAATTTTTTTTTCTGTCTTGCAGGAGATTCCCTTCCGCCATATTTGGAGTGGGAACCAGAACAACTTACATTGCTCGTTTTCCTTGGAGATGGTAGAACGGGTCCAGGATGTGATTCGATGTAAAATCCAAGTTTATCAGAAAGCTATACTTACAAATAGACAAGTGCTCAAGATAAACACAAACTTTAAAGAGGTGAGTGAGCACATACAAAAGTATGGAACGCTGTAACTTATGGCATTACAGTTACAGCGTTCCATATGAAAGGTATTGTAAAGTGGTTGCATTATGGTGGTATACTGAAAAAAAATTTTGATTAGTAATTGCAGTTGCATGGCATCTATCTTGATATTGTGTTTTTGATTGGTTCAAAATGAGTCATGTGATGCAAGGGGTCAGTGGTTCAAAATGGGTCATGTGATTAAAAAAAAAAAATCCAGAGGTAAAGCTGAGAATATAATTATGCAAGTGTTGTTACATCAAAAGTTGTGACAAAACATAAGACAGAGTAGATTCAAGATCTGATTTCACATTTGTCATTGTTTTTGAGATTTCCCACTCACAGCAGCCTGACTTTTTCAACTTTTTCTTCCTTTCATATCACTTGAATCAAAATGTCCATTTTATATCCCCTTTCAGTAAATCTTTAGGCTATCACATAGATGTTTGGAATTTGTTTGATTCCAAGAAAAAAATTTACAAAATTGTATATCAATACTAGACTTTCGAAATGTATTGTTGGTAGAATCTTGACCGGGGCTTATTGATGATGTAATCTTTTGCTATCAAATGCTGTACACATAAACAACCCATAGCTTGCCAGATTAATCGAACTCTTCACTGGACGACAAAATTTAGACTTGTTCAAATTAAGAGCATGTGTTCTAACGAACCTGAGGAAAGAATGCCTTTGAAAACAGCATGGAGAAAGGAGAAAATGCTGGTAACCAGTATGTCATCTTTTTCCTGCAATGTTTTGGACCCTTTGAAAGATAAATCTCATTGTTTTAGTCAAATTGAATTTCATGTCTGCAAGTATTTTCAATTTGAACAAGTCTAGATTTTTTGTTGTCTGGTAAAGCATAAAGTGCTTTATAAAGATGAAATATAGATGGGAAAAGACATTGCAATGTTTTAAGGGTTTTTTTCAAAGACCACAAAAAAGTAAACTTGTGTAGATCAAGATCAGTGCACATTCTGAGCAGTCTGATCATACAGTGTCTCCAAAAGCAACTGAATCTACCACTAGGGCTGTCAGGGTATAACAAAATTTGAAATGAGGTTAGAAAAAAAACACACAGACAAATTTTCTTCAAATGATAAAGTGGGTGTAGATATGTGCCATAGTCACATGGTTTGAGTGAGATCTGATCAGTGTCATGATAAAGTGATGAAAAAAAAAATGATTTGCTTTTTTGAATGGAGCACACCCAAAATGAAACATATTTATTGTAATTTAAAATACTTCTGGGCCTTAAACTTACAGCACACGAAACAAATTTTCAGCAGACAATTTTTCAGTCATCCATGAACAACATGTAAATGATTTAAGGTGTGGTGCATGTGAAAGCAATCTAGCAAAAGCAGAAATTAACTTTCGCAAAGCTCTCATTTTGTCACAATACTTTAGAGGTCCAATAGCAGCCATATGTAAACAATCCTATGTTTAAAATAGTCATGTAAATTTCATTCATACCATTTAAAACTTTACAACACAATCCTGGGTTTTAACAACCCTGCTAAATAAGTCTTTTGAAAACATTGTGGAAAAATGAGAACTTGTTGGTAACAAGCATTAGTTTTTTTCCTTTTCCTATAATTTTGTCTACCCTTACAAAGATAAATTCCATCATTGGAGCAACATTTAAATTGTCATCTGCAAATGCTTTCAGTTTGGACAGGTCTAAAATTTTTGTGTGGTAAAGCGTTAATGTATGGCAATATTATTGTAAGTCTGATGATCTTGGTTTGTCAAAGTTCAATCACTGGCAGAACAATGAATATGAAAATTGGAATTAATGTTACAATTTTTATCATGTTTGTTAAAACATGAGATTATTTGGTAAAGGGTTAACTTGTTGATTTTAAGAGATTGCATAAAGGCACTCATTCGATTGTCCTCCATTTCCATAGCCACCCACTTGTTCCAGTCCTGTTACAAACACGTTAAAGGGGCGGTCATCGACAGTTACTTCAGCTACAAATTCCAGTTCAGGGGTCAGTTCTGTGATAGCCTTGGACACGTCCAATCAAGCGTCCCGTCTCCCCACCCACATACGTCACCAGTTGTGCATGTTGCTCGATACTCCTTGTGCACGTGGCAATGACTGGAGAATGTTAGCACAAGCTTTAACAGTAGATAGGTAAGCTGTGTTGCATGTTTCTGTTGTATTTACTCTTTATTAGATGACATTTTAGACTTTAGCCCATATTGAAAGCTGTTGCAGACAACAACTTGCCTTATATGATGAACTTTCTTTGGAAGTTAAGAAAACATTGTAGGAAAATGAAAAAAAAATGCTGCTTATTAGTAATTTCTCTTTTTCTTGGGATATTATTTTAAATGTCTTCCTTCCCATAAGAAGGCAAAGAACAAGTTTCGTAGCTTTTGCTAAAAAACAAATGTAGATCAAGATTAAACTGCTCTGACAGGCCAACAGATCATGTATTTACATTGGTCAATATTTGATGAGATATTCGGACTAACCAGCTTTGAAAATGCAATACTTTACCCTTAACAACACAATCATGCGTTTTAATGTCCCTGAAGAAGAGTTTTGAAAACATTAAGGGAAAAGGAGAAAATGCTGGTAACCAGCATTTATTTTGACACCTGCAAATGCTTTCAATTTGGTTGAGTGCAAAACTTTGTCATTTTTATGAGCTTAACCCGTTACCACACGGCAAAATTTAAGACCTATCCAAATTAAAAGCATTTGCAGAAGACAATTTCATAGTGGCTCAAATGACGCAACTTTTCTTTGATAGGGTAGAAAACTTTGTGGGAAAAGGAGAAAATGCTGGTTACCAGCATTTTCTCCTTTTCCCACAATGTTTTCAAAAGGCCTCTTCTTCAGGGGCGTTAAAAGGCGTCATTGTGTGGTATAGGGTTAAAGGTCCATATCAGCTATTTGGTGCTATGAGAGTTTGACCATAGAGAGCTGAGTAAATGAATTAGGTAACTCTTTACCAAACTGACAAAATTTTAGACCAGTCAAAATTATAAGCTTTTGCAAACGACAAATTAAATTTTGACTTTAAAATTGAAATTTGTTTTGGAAAGGGTAGAAAACATTGTGGGAAAAGGAGAAAATGCTGGTTACCAGCATTTTCTCCTTTTCCCACAATGTTTTCAAAAGGCTTCTTTCTCATGGTCTTTAAAAGTCGGAATTATGTGGTAAAGGGTTAAAGCTTTACAACCAGCCAGGAAAAAAACCTAGGGTGTTTTATATCTCAAAAAAGTACTGGACTGGGTAGATCAATGATAATACTGCACAAAAATGTGCAGTCTAATCGTAATCTTTGCAGTCTGCAGAAGCAATTTAAGTTCTGCTTTGTGTTTGAAAGGTTTGTAATATCCTGTTTGTTGACTATAATTCATCTTCACTTGTCTCTCAGACAAACATATAAGGATTCGCCTGCCATAGAAAGTTCAAGTATTTTACCCTGTCCCTTGTCCAAGACAGAAATCATCATTTAACCCTTTACCACACAATCCCAAGTTTTAACGACTCTGATAAAGCTTTTGAAAACGTTGTGGGAATGGGAGAAAATGCTGGTAACCAGCATTTTCTCCTTATTCCCACAATGTTTTCCCTCTCACAGCCAAAATGCATAATTCCAGCCACAATGAAATTGTGGTCTGCAAATGCTTTAAATTTGATGCCGCCAAATTCTTGTCGTGTGATAAATTTTCAGTTTCTGGTCTGGAAAATGCTTTTAAATTGGTTGTGTACAAAAGTTTGTCATTTGGTGTATAGTTACAGAAATAAAACCCAAATAACTGCTATATTATGATAGCTTTAGTCTATAGTGTCCCAGCAAAGTGGGTAGTGTGGATCATAGATTAGACTGCATGTTTTGTGCAGTCTGATCTAGATCTACACTGGCAGCATATACAACTATAGTTGTGAAAGGTGCCTAGAGGGTTAATTATATCTCTGTAGGACTTTGTTTACCTTTGAATTTTTGTCTTGAAAACATTGTGGGAGAAGAGGAAATGCTTAAGATAGTTGCTCCTTTTCCTCACAAGGTCTGGAGTCTGTCATTTAACTCTTTACCAAACAACAAAATTTTAGATTTGTCCAAACTAATAGCTTTTATTTACAACAAAATGAATGTGACCCAAAAATTCAATTTTATTTTTGAAAGCTTAGAAAACATTGTGGGAAATGGAGAAAATGCATTTTCTCCTTTTCCCACAATGTTTTCAATAGGCTTCCTCTGTAGGGTGGTTAAAAGTTGGGATTGTGTGGTAAAGGGTTAACCAGATGACTTTATTTTAGACTTTTCATAATTGAAAAAAAAATTTACAGGTGACCAAATAACTGGATGAAAATGTTGTAATTTGCTCTTGAAATGGTAGAAAAAACAATGTGGGAAAGTGAGAAAAAGCAAGTTTCTAGCATCTTCTTATTTTCCCACTATGTTTTTAAAAGCCTGTCTTTGTCAGGGTTGTTAAAAGTCAAGATTGTTTGGTTAAGGGTCAAAGCTACATGAAATAAAATGTAGGTGAAAGTTGATATCGTGCAAGGAAAATATCATTAGAAGGTGACTGTTTATTTGTAGTTAACCCTTTACCAGATGACAAAATTTTAGACTTGTCCAAATTGAAAGCATTTGCAGACGACAAATTACAGGTGACTCAAAAATTGAAATTGTTTTGTCAAGGGTAGAAAACATTGTGGGAAAAGGAGAAAATGCTGGTTACCAGCATTTTCTCCTTTTCCCACAATGTTTTCAAAAGGCTTTTACTTCAAGGTCATTAAAACTCATGATTGTGTGGTCAAGAGTTAAGGAAAAAAGTGCCACATAAATAACAAAAAAAACCACTGCTGGACCCTTTGAAAATTCTGGCAACCTTTGTTGTTGGAAGGGTGAAATAAATTTGACAATCTGATGGTTAGAAAAAACTGCTCATAGTATGCAATTTTTCCTTCTGCTTTGGTTTCTTAGCTATTTGTGGTAGCCAACCTTTCAGGTTATAGCTTAATTTTCTGTTTATCTTTAAAAGTTTGCTTGTGATGTTGAGCTGATTATTTTCTATATGCAATAATTTACAAATGAAAATATTGTGACATGTCCAAATTATTGTTAATTATTACCTGTAGTTTTTATATCGGTTACACTTTTACCTTATATTTTTTTTTTTTCAGGTATATTAATTTCTTTGCAACCAAAAATAGTCCAACAGAACATATTCTTGACTTATGGGAAGCAATTCATCGTGAGGACACTGCAGTTACAGACTTAATGAACATTTTACGTGTCATGGGACGTTTAGACGCAGCAGCCGTGTTGGAAAAGGATGTCGGATCGTGGTTATGAAGAACTCATGTATCAGAGGAACTAAAGCTTCATACATCGGGGACATAAGATAAACATCACTTTTTCCTCATTTAAAGGGAATGCTAGAGATTTAAGGATGGATTCCAATATTCATAGACTAAAGAAAATATAAGAGTTAGGTACATCTGTACTTAAATTTTAGTGCTTGTGTCCTATATACAAACAGAAGAAGAAAATCAGGTGCTGCTATTGCATGTACTGTGCATGAATGATTCAAATTCTACTACTGTAGTGCATCATGAGATATACAAATCATAAGAAGTGATCAAATCCTGGCAACAAAGCATTGTAGTGCTATGTTGTGTAAATACGTAACTTCATATGCAAGAATTGAATTATGCTGAATTTTAAGTATTTGCTGAAAGTCTCTGAAATGCAAATGAGATAAAATGTGACATTTGGAGGAACTTTTTGAGAAATTGCTCATATTGAGTTATTTCTTCTAATGTTGCAATGCCTTCAAAATCTTCTGCTGCAGAAGTGAAAAGTTGGCATATGTAACCGTAACAGGAACCAAATGCAAAACTTAACTAAATGGATGCAAAAGCAATATACATATTACTATGTAGGTAGATAGATCTCTGCTGACAATATTGTGATACATTGCTATGGAAACAGTTTTTCTTGGTGAAATAAAATTCTGGCTGAAGAGAGATATAGAGAAAAAAAAAGGTGTTCTAAAAAACAGTGCTGCCAGAATGTGACTGGTTTTTGTAACAAAAAAGTGTGATTCCTGCAATAAATAACTTGTCACATTTTTAAGACAGTAAAAAGTTTTTATATCAAATATTTTTGCAATGACATTAGCTCTCACGAATGGAAAAATGGAGGTTCTTGCATTTTGTGTAAGTTGGCATTTGACTGGGTCACACATCAAGTGAAGGAATGGGGAAAGGAATAAAGATTCCTGAGGAATTATTATTTTTCTTTCAATTATTCAAGTAAGGATATCTTGTGAGTTTAAAATGGAAAAGCTAAAATAGCCTATGCCTTTGTGTTTTATGTAAAAGTGGAGAACATTAAGAAGTGTAGACCATGATCAGATGCCATGTCTGATCTGTGTCTACAGTATTTGCTGGAGAAGTAGGGATATCTGAAATATGAGAAAGTCATATTTTTTGTGAAACTGTTAGAGACCAGAAAGTGTGTTAATCCCTTACAAAACAATCCAGTATTGTAGGGATTTGAAATTATTGTGGGAAAAGGAGAAAATGCTGGTACCCAGCATTTCCTTCTTTTCCAGCAAGGTTTTCTTCACCACCCGAAACAAGAGAACTAATGATGTGATTGGCATTGAATTTTCATCATTAGATTTTATTGATATGGACACGAGACTAAAATTTTATTATTATATGTTAAAGGCTTAACTGTCGAAGAAATGTGCAGTTTCAAGGTTGCTTTGTCCTGAATGTCTTAGCAAAGCATACCATGTAGATCAAAGATCAGGCTCCTTGTTTTGTGCAGTCTAATCTTGTCCCACTCTGACTGCAAAGGCAACTAAGGTTGTGGAGAGTTGATTTTGCCTCTGAATCTGTTTCTCGTGCTGAAAAAGGGTCTGACTATGTCAAATACCTGATTTTCAATTTTTGTTTTAATAGTATGAAACTCTCTCTTTCTTGTTCCTTAAAGCAGAGAGGGTTCAAAACCATGGTGATTGATGGAGAATAGATTGATCATCTGTCCTATTTCTTTGTCTTATCACAAGGTATAAAAGTTGATCTTTGCCTGCAAATAAGGAAGTTTCTTTATAGCTCTGTATTAAGTCCATACCAGACAACAAAATTTTAGACTGGTCCATCGTCAAAACATTTACAAAGGACAAATGAAGGATGAAAAAACACTGGGAAAAGAAGAAAATGCTGGTTGTCAGCATTTTCTCCTTTTCCAATAGTGTTTTCCAAAAGCCCTCTTCCTTAGGGTCCTCAATAAAACAGAATTCCTTCAGAATTTAGACCAAGATTTCATGACTGTTTGGGCCAGAATACCTCACAAAACATTGACGACAATTTAGATCCAAGATAGGACTTGGATTTGTCACATAACTCCCCTTGTTTTCAATGTAATACAGCCATTACGAATTTTCTTGTCTCACACACATGTGAGATAAGAAAATAGTGCTTTATTTAGTCAACGCTTTGTAATCATACTCCTCATTTCTAAAACATTACTGACCTAGGTTCCTGAGTGAAATTAATGGTCAAAATTCGTAATCATGATAAAGTTGTTATTCTAATCAATTTTAGATTCAAAACAAAAACAATATCTGCAAGTTTCTTTGGAACTATTTTTCGTTGGTAAAGTACCTGTCAAAGAAGCTAACAGGCTTCATGTAAATTTCATTACACATTATACATGTATGCCAATGTTTTAATATATTATGGACTATAATTCTTGTCATACAGTTATGTGATAAAAAGAATCTGACATTAGTTGGCTTTTGAGGTAAAAATTTGTTAAACTCGTCCACAAAAAAATGTTATTAAGCTTGTCAAAGGCTCGCTTGATAACATTTTTTGTAGACTCGTATAATAAAATTTTATCTCAAACACCAACTCATGCCAGATCCTATATATCTGTGCAGTCTGACCATATTCTCAAGTAAAATGGAGGTTTGCATGTAAATTTTTCTTTTGTTAGTTTTGAATTTGTCTCTGTATATAAGACAGTGTGCTGTAAATTTCATGTATGCTTGTATGAGCGGAGGCTTTTTTTATGTTTTTTTTCCATGTTATTTTTTAGACAAGATATTGTTAGAGAAAAGAAAGGGAAAGAATAGGCTATGTAATACACAAGTTCTAGGAACATACTAAACTGTTTGTAACACTTTTGCAAAAAGTCCCAAGTTTATTGACCATAAAGATGAAAGCTTTTGGAAATATTGTTGGAAAACTAGAAAAAATGCTGGTAACATGATTTTCTTACAACTTTTTCTTCTTTTTAAAAGCAAAATCCTCTAATATTGCATTTACATTGTCATCTTGAAATACTTACATTTTAATAGTTTGTTGTCTAGTAAAGTATTAATACAAGTTTAATCTGTTTCCAAGACTAGCCGTCTGATTGGCTGAGACTAACCATCCTAACTTGATGGCTGTTCTTGCCATGGACAACACAGGTTCCTTTATAGACAAAATGGTTGAAAATCAGTCTGCAAAACCCATGTTGTCTGATCTTTGATCTACACTGTTTAGATATTTTGTTTTATACTATAGCTGATATAGCCCTGAAATGGCTGTGAAATAATCCTTTGGTCTTCTAAAGCTGATAATGTTTTTACAACAGGGAGAAAAAAGACTTACCGTAAACACATAATTGGAAAAGGAGCATTTTCTGCTTCCCAAATAAATTTTTTTCTACCCTTTTAAACCTTTACCACACAATCTAGACTTTTAAAGAAGTCTTTATAAAACATTGTGGAAAAAGGAGAAAATGCTGGTAACCAGCATTTTCTCCTTTTCCCCCAATGTTTTCTACCCTTTCAAGAACAAATTTTAACTTTGAGTCACATTTACAAACTGTAAATGCTTTCAGTTTGGACAAGTCTAAAATTTTATTGTTTGGTAAGGAGTTAATTATAAATTGGTCTGTTGCAGTTACTTTTGACTTTTCATTTACAGTAAAGGCCTTGAATATTGATATGGCTATCATTTGTCTGGTAAAACAAAGGGGCAAAGTTACAAAATCTTTGAAGTATATCCTTTGTGACTTCTTTTCTTCTGTTTGTTTTGTGTGTATTAGTGATGATTGTTAGTGATTTTGTTTTCATTATTTAATGTTACTGTAAATAGTGTAAATAGTGGAAGAGAACAAGATCTGTAAATAAACTGTCCATTGAAGTGGGCATTGTCTGTTAGAGATGAGGGGAGGCAACTCCATATGTCTAAATGTGATTGTTAGCTATTCTAGTTAGCTCCCCCTTTTTTTTTTTGACCTCTATCACACTGCCTAGTAGCGCTCTCCATATATTTGTTCTAGTCAAAACTGGGTTGATCTGTTTGCAAAAATAAGGTTTGATCGCTTAATTTCATCACTTTTTAACAGAAAATAAAACTATCAGATTTTTTTGCAAACTGTCCTCACCCAATTAATGTTGGAAAGTATATCAGTGCATTGATCAAATAGCTTTCACTTGCAGTCACCATCATCTGCTCCTAAGACGGCTAAAGAACAAAAATGGACATTTTTCTGTATGGAAATCAGATCCAAACATTGCAAATTTATGTCTGGCTTTTTATTTGCCAGAATTCTTTAGTGTAGAATGTCAGTGTAGATCATGATCAGACAGTTTGCTTTGTGCAGTCTTTTCTTCATTTATGCTGTCATTAAAAGCAACTGTGTATGTGTGCTGATCCCTGAAATCAACATTTCTTTAATATTATCCCTTTACCACACAATTGTGAGTTTTTACGATCCTGACAAAGAAGGCTTTTGAGAACATTGTGGAAAAAGGAGATAAAATGCTGGTAACATGCATCTTCTCCTTTTCCCACAATGTTTTCTACCTTGTCTGGTACAGATTTTCTACCTAGAGAATGAGTTTTATTTCCTTTTTCCAGATGGTTTATCGAATCCCATTCAAGCAAGGTCATTATTATCAACTCTTAACCCATAGAGTATTTTCAGGCCAGAAATAAGACCAGACTAGATGCACTTTCAAGGTTGCTTTTGCCTATACTATTTCAGCAAAGCAGACAATGTAGGTAATCAATCAGACTGCCCTTTTTTGTGCAGTATGACCTAGAACTATGCTGGCAGCAAAGGCAACTAAAGTTGTGAAAGATGCTCTTAGGGTCATTGTTCTTTTTTTTTTCCCTATAATTCTTTTAACTCTTTCCATACCATTGACAACATCAGAATCTTTTGTTGACAGTGTAGATCGAGATCAGACTGCACAGAACATGCAGTCTGATCTATGATCTACAAGGTCAACTACTCTATTCTAGATTATGAATGACCTGTCCCTTGATCTTGCGACCTGTCTCTTGATCTTGCAGCAGAACTGTATTTGTAGCCTTTGAAAAAATGCAATCTATTTATTCAGTTAGAAAAGACTTAACCCTTTACCAAACAGTCAAGTTTTAACGACCCTGGGGAAGAAAGCCATTAAATTCATTGTGGGAACTATTTTGCATGTGAACTTTTTTTTTTGTCAATGTCACTTTTAACTTATTTCTTTACCAAGCAACAGCATTTAACACCTGACCAAAATGAAAACATTTGCAGACAACAAAATGAAGTAAAGTATAGATGCCAAGATTTGTCTTTGAATGGCTGGAAAACATTGTGGAAAAAAGGGGAAAATGCTGCTTACCAGCATTTTCTTCTTTTCCTACAATGTTTTCAATAATGTTCTTCCTCAGAGTTTTGAAAACACAGCTTTGTTTGGTAAAGAATTAAAATTTATGCAACTGATTAAGAAGACGCATGTCATGTAATGTATATGAATGTAAATGAAGGACAAAGTGTGTTTGTCTTCGAAATGTATTTTGCAAATAATGTAATTTATGCATGAATACAATTTGTTGAAAAAAGAAAAGGTGAATTTAAAATAAATTATTAATATTTAAACCAAGGTGTTGTTTTGCTTCAAGTACCAGATTTTGGTTCCATTGGTACCATACAGGACTTGAAATGGGGGGGGGGGTTTGCTTGTTCAAATTACCAGCTTGGCAAATTTCATTGTGGTTATTGATGATAATCATGTGACAGGATTCATTCCTCTCTCACCTTTGATCATTTTTTATACGCCCGTCGAAGACGGGACATATTATGGGATCACCCATGGCGTACGAGCATCCGGGTGGGCAGGCGGGCGGCGTCCAGTTCTTTGTCCGGAGCATAACTTTGTCATCTCCAGTCCGATTGACTTGAAACTTGGCATTTGTGTTTGTTGCCATAATACGGAGTGCAGTGCTAAAGAACCATAACTCTACCTCATGCTGTCTTTGAGTTATTTCCCTTTGATCGTCATTTTTACAGCATTTTCTGCTTGTCCGGAATATAACTTGGTCATCTCTAGTCTGAACATCTTCAAATTTGGTATGCATGATTGTTGAAAAATTATGGAGTGCAGTGCACAAGAACCATAACTCTTTCTAGCACGAATTTTGAGTTATACCCCCTTTGATCTTCATTTTTATAGCATTCCTTGCTTGTCCGGAGCAAAACTTTGTCATCTTAAGTAGGAATGACTTGAAATATGGTATGCTTATTTGTTGCAATATTTGGAAGTGCAGTGCGCAAGAATTGTAACTCTACCTCCTGCTGTTTTTGAGTTATTTTCCTTTGATCATCATTTTTACAGCAGTTAGTGCTTGTCCGGAATATAACTTTGTCATCTCAAGTCAGAATGACTTCAAACTTGGTATGCATGTTTATTGCATTATTACGGAGTACAGTGCGCAAGAACAATAACTCTATCTAGCGCGGATTTTGAGTAATTCCACTTTGATCTTCATTTTTACAGTATTTCTTGCTTGTCTGGAACGGAACTTTGTCACCTCAAGTCAAATTGACTTGAGACTTGGTAAACATGTTTGTTGCATTAGCTGGGATAGCCAGGTACCCTTATATCAACACCTATTCTGCCAAATATGTATTTGACCATTACTTAATCTACACCAAACAATAAAATCTTGGACTCAACCAAATTGACAGCATTTGCAGACAACAAATTAAATCTAGCTCAAATGATAATTCCTGTCTTTGATAGGGTAAAAACATTGTGGGTAAGGAAGAAAATGCTGGTTACCAGCATTTTCTTCTTTTCCCGCGGTGTTTTAAAAGGCTTCATTCTCAGGTACATTAAAACTCGGGATGGTACGGTAAAGACTTAAAACTTTACCGAACAGTCCTGAGTTCACATGTCCTAGAGAAGGCATTTTCTCCTTTTCCCCAATTGTTTTGTGACCTTTCAAAAGTTATGTGAGTGGCATTTGTGGTGACTGCTTTCAACGGGGAGGATTCCAATATCTTGCTGTCTAGTTGACCACACAATACCAAGTTTTAACAACCCTAAAGAAGACGGCTTTTGAAAACATTGTGGGAAAAGGAGAAAATACTGGTTACCAGCATTTTTCCTTCACCCACAATGTTTTTACAGCGTTTCCAACACAAGTCTCGTCATTTGTGTCATATTTAATTTGTTGTCTGCAAATGCTTTCAATTTGGAAAAGACTAAAATTTTCTCGTCTGGTTAAGAGCTAAAACTCCCGTCAACTTTTCTCAGAATCACATAATGGAATTGCATACCAACCCCGTGCACGTCATGCAGTGGAAGTTTGCTCCTTGATTGGCGGTTGCCTTGTCAAGTGCTATTGAAACCAGAGATCGAATTTCATTTTTTTATCCACTGGCAAATTTTAGCAAGTAACTTTTTTTTCCACTCGCAAAATTAAAATTTAATTCGCATTTTTCTTCTTTTTTTAAGCCCAGCATGCCTACCAGTAGTAAAGAACGAACGGCCTGTACAATCTGTTCAATTCTATTCTAATACGTAACCTGTCGACTAGAAACAACAACCAAACAAAAAAGGAACGTAAATTAATATCAAAACCATCATTTAACTATCAGTTCAATTCCAGTTGAATATCTGTTCTCAAACCATGTTTCTATAAAATTTACAATGGTGGACGATTTTGTAAATGAATGGGTTCCGAGGATGAAAAAAAAAAACGCAAAATCGTAGTACTGGCTGTGAGTGCAGACAAACGCACTTGTCTCACGAAACTCGGATAACGAACGACAACTCGGAGGCTTCAATGGCGACATGTAAAATCATCAACAGCCGTCCAAGGGTATTCTCAGTGCAACATGACCGATGTTTATCCAGAGCGAAAAGAATTACCTTATTTGTGTTCACATATGAAATTTAGTACATTGTGGTTATTGTTCTTCAATAATTTGCACTCGCATTTTTTAGCGAGTGCTTGAAATTTCAACTCGCATTTTCCTATTCTGACTCGCATTTTTGCGAGTAAATATGTGGGAATTTCGAACCCTGGAAACCTGGGAAACATCTTGACCTTTTAACTGAAGTTTTAATAACCGTGAGAAAGCATTTGAAGACACTATCAGAAAAGGAGGAAAAGCTTTAACCAGCTTTAACCAGCATTTTCTCCTTTTACCACAATGTTTTGTACCCTTCAAAAGACACCCCCCTCCCCATCATTTCAGCCAAATTTAATTTGGCATTTGAAAATGCTTCAGTTTGGTCAAGTATTTAGTATTGCTTAACAGGGAATTTATAGGTATTTCTAATGTTTTTCATACCTGTCTTTGAACAGATAGAAAACACTGTAGGAAAAGGAGAAAATGCCGGTCACCAGCATTTCTCCGTTATGTTTTCAAAATCCTTTTTCCAGGTCATTTAAACTAGGGATTGTGTGGAAAAGGGTTAATACAGTAAACCCCACATGGACAAATCCAAATGTGCAATTCTTCGTTTTTTGAGCCAAACTTTGGCAACGCTGTAATCCTAATAGCTCATTTGGTATTCTGGAAGTTTGAGAGTGAATCCTTTCCCGACATGTGGTATTCCCCCCTGAAAGAATGTTAGCAAGGGAATCAATTTGTCTGTCTGTCTGCTCGTTCAACTATGTGTCTACAATTTCCATACTCATCTGGGAGTAACCACATGCTTTACAAATATTCTTGTTTTGCAATAGGAAGTCATTGCATCAGGATTTATACCTCTATTCACAAGTAATAATTTTGATACTTTTAAATTGGTAAATCAGTGTCATGAACACTTGGAATTTATTTCATGCTTCCCGGTACGATATCGAGAAATAACATTGAAAATATTTTTCGATATTACACGGGTACGACCAGTGAAAATACCGATTTTTATATTTTAGTTACCTAGGTAAATTGCGCGCGACTCACAACCAGATGGAAATATGACGTCATTTACCTTACATTTCTCGCACTTGACGTAATATTGTAATGCGTTGCTATGCGCGAGGGGTAAGCCAAGGGGAATAATTGAAAAGAACTGTACTGGATTTTGATAAAGCTCCTCCAAGAAAGGGTTAAAAGCATGAAATAAATAGAATATTTGTTTTTTTCGGTGAAAGATCGAAATTTATTTCATCTCGTGAACACCATTGGTAATATTTTCACTCGTGGCTGCGCGCCACGAGTGAAAATATTACCGATGATGTTCACGAGATGAAATAAATTTCGATCTTTCACCGAAAAAAACAAATATCCTCTATTTATTCTCAGTATGGAAAAGCATTTGGATTGCATGGACTGCCTTCGTCATAAACCAATCAAAAGCGATTTTGACCAAACCAGGGATCTTGCATGGCTCGTGATGAAGATTTCATATTCGCGCTAAGGAGATCCAAGGTTTGCTTATTATTTAGAACCTTGGGTTTTTGCTGGGAATGTCTAGTTCGATTACAGTATTTACTTTGGTTGCTATGGCAATAAAACTAAAAAGCAAAGAAAATCTTTAAAAATATTCTTCTCCAAAACCATAAGGCCTAGAGCTGCCAAATCTTGCATGTAGCTTCATTACATGTACGTCTACTTTGACTGTTCAAATTATAGCCCTGGGGTCAAAAGTAGTCCAGTCCCAGGTATTACAAGTTTTATATAAGCTCATATGGTTAAAATTTTAAATATCTTCTTGTTCTAAACAATTTGGCATGGGACTACCAAACATGGCATGTAGTTCTATCTTGTGGGCCTCTGACAAAAGTGTTTAAATTATAGCCCCGGGTCAAAAATGGACCTACACCGGGGTTACAAGTTGAACATAGGTTTATATAGTGAAAACTTTGAAAATCTTTTGTTCCCAACCAATAAGCCTAGGGATATTTTGGATTTAGCTCCATCTAGTTGTCCCAAATATATTACACCTTTTGCATAGGCTTATTTGGTAAAAAAATGAAAAATCTAACTGTTCCTTGCGTTGAGATCTGCAGATGTACATAATCTTTTGTATGAGATATCATCTAGTAGGTTTCTACCCAAATTGTACTAATTATAGCCCTGGGGACAAAAATGGCCCCACCTGGGCTCATAAGGTTTACATATGCTTTTATAGTGAAAACTTAAAAAAAAAAAGTTCTTCTTGTTCCTAACCTAAATCCTAGGGTTACCAAATGCGAAAGGTAGCTTCATCTAGTCAATCACTACCAAGTTCAGGGGTATAGCTGACCTAAAATGTTAGAGTATATGCAAAAATAATACCTAAGGTATATATCTGAGGCACGAAGTGCCAAGAGTGGGGGAGGGGGGGGTTTCAAAGGAGGGTTTGAAGGGCTTGCCCCAGAAAACTTTTGAATTGTAGAATCTATACTGACACGAAAAAGAAAGTGCACTTGGTTAAAGGGAAAATTTGAATACTTAACTAAGCAAAATATTGTCACATTTGGTATCAAAATTTGCAAAAATGTACTGACTACACAACAGTTTGATTTTGATTGAAATTTGGTCATTAGCAGAATTTTGTTTTACGTGTAAATAACGGAGGGGTGAAAAATAAAAGTTGTAGACTTATGATTTTTTGGTAAATGCTCTTTGGCCTTTGGATACTTGTTTAGTTACGTACATTTAATCAGTATTTGTTGTGCCCACCTCGACTAAGGATCAACGCAAGTATTCTAGACCGCATGGACCTGACGTAACGTCTAATGAAGTCGGCGGGAATGGCGCTCCATTCATGTGCTAAGATTGCAGCCAAGTCATTGATATTGTTGATGACATGGTTTTTCCTTGCTCTCCGACCAAGCAAATCCCATAGGTGTTCGATGGAATTCATGTTCGGAGAGCATGCTGGCCATGGTAAGACGTTAACGTTATGTCTAGCGAGATAATTCCTGTTTAGTACAGCACTATGTGGCCTTGCATTATCATGCATTAGACAACCAGGATTCTGTTGTAGGAAAGGAACAACAACTGGGCGTAAAACTTGGTCATTATAACCTTGGGCATTTAAATTACCACGAATAAAAACAAGGTCTGTTTTCCTATCACCCATGATACCTCCCCAGCCATTACACTACCCCTCCAAAACGATCCTGCCCTAGTAGACAGTTTTGGTCAAAACGTTCCCCTCTACGTCTAAATACCCGAACTCTACCGTCTGCAGTGCTAACTTTAAATCGCGACTCATCATTAAAGAACACCCTAGACCACACGGCGCGGTTCCACGGTAAGTGGCGGTGAGCCCAGACTAGTCTGAGAGCGCGATTTCTGTTATTATGAACCTGATCTACGTAAGGTCTCTTAGCCCTTATCCGGTAAGCATTGGCCCTTAGGCGTCTCAGAATGGTATCCCTAGATACGCCAAGATGCCTCGCAGTGCTTGTAGCCGTTTTGAATCGATGACCTAAATGCGTCAATGTCAAAAATCTATCCTGACGTGCCGTTGTCACCTTTGGCCTACCGGATCATGGGCGATCTCTAATGTTTCCATTCTGGTTGAAACGTTGTCGGAGTTTGCTTATTGTGTTTCTATGGGAGTTAAACTGCCTAGCGACGTCAGCAACGCTAACACCGGCAGCAAGCTGCACAAATGCTTGAAATTGCTCGTTTTCTTGAAGCCTTGGCATCGTGTTTGCGAGTGAAATTCAAAAATGAACTGTGATTTATTATTGCACTATCGATAAAGATATCGGTCAGGGCAAACCCGTTGCTGTACACACTTTGCACGGGTAGCACGATCGAAAAGTTACATAATAGCCCTCCGTCAATGTGAAGGTCGTCTCTGCCCTGAAATATGGGTTAAACTGGGGCAATTTGTGGAAGATTATTTTCTTCACTCATGTTAAAAAATCTTTGCTCTAAACTTTGTTATAAAAAAAGTTACACCCAATATAAAAGTGCACACTTTCTTTTGCGTGTCAGTATATTTGGTGGCCTCTGGTGACGTGTTTTTGCAAAATTGTCTTTCTTTTCAAGTTTTGTTTTTCCAAAGTGTTCACAACTGCATTTTCGTGTACTAGCTGCTATGCCACTTAAGTTAATTTAAACTTTAGCCCTGAGATCAAAATTGGCCCTACCCCAGGCATAAAATATTTTAAAGGGACTTTGTACTATGGAAACTTCTAATATGATTATATACCTTCTTGTTTATAATCATTCGGCCTAGAACTGTCTTATTTTGGTATTTAGTTTCATCTTGTGTACTTCTACCAGAACTCAACTGTGTGGTGTCCGTGGCTGTGAGGTAGAGCGTCGGCCTCGTAACCATAAGGTCCCGAGTTCGATACCTGGGAGAGGGTGTCAACTGTGGGATCTTTCATTGGCCCACATGTTCGGCGCGAGTACTGGTGCAGTTCCCAGGAAGCAGAATCGAGAGAGATTAGTATAAGTTGTAAGAACTTGTTTCTCAATCGATGTAAAATAAATATGTTTAAACTAACTAACTATAGACCTTGGGGTCAAAAACTGGCCATGTCCTGGGAGTTACAGGTTTCAACGGGCTTTGAAACTTTGAAATCGTCATGTTGGAAACTGTCAAAATACTCTTGGTCAGAGTTCATCGATATTTGGTATGAACAAAACTCAATTAGACCTGCTTGTATTCATTAACATCATCTTGGCATGTGAAAAAGATATGACTTTTAAAGTGGTGGGGGTACTAGGCTTATTTTCTCTATGGAATTTTATGGCAATATAGATTTCTTACTGTCAGTTTCAAATCGTGACATGTATTGCAAATTTTGGGCAGTGGAGCGATTCAGGGTTTTCAGTTGTCATGTTTTGAGGTCAGCCAATTTCTGGAGCTGAAATCCTATCAATCTACGTAGCTCTAGCATGGTTTCAAATATTACTTGGTGGATATAGCTAATACCTTCAAAAATCTTCTCTGACATTATGATGCATAGAGCATAGATATACAGTTCGCCAATCATGCCCTTGGTTCAAATCAGGTCAGATTGATACAGTCAACTGGCCATTAGCGGATCATGACCAATAGCGGATCACTATAAATTTCGTTGAGTAGTGTTCCAATTCAAAGATAAGGAAGACAAATAAAAGATTGTAGTCATTAACACGAACCACTCCTGAAAAACTACAAAAAGTTTGGCTTGTTTTCGTGCCCGATTTATTTATTCAGATCATCGAAACGAAACCCAAGCGTCTGTTCAGTCAGAAGATTCCTTCGTTTTGAAAGTGAAAGTAGGAAGATCGGTGAGCAATCATTGCTCTTTGGCTACTTCTACAGCTTATGCTTGATCCATAAAGTGTTGAATGAATTTTTGTTTCAAAAATCAACATCTGTAGATTGTAAGTAGATCAAGTAGAATCATCTCAGAAATGAACAATCAGTTTACTGCATCTGCACGTAGATCTACATGTATACCCTATCTGCAAAAAATATTCACTTTTTTCTGATCTAATGACCTGAAACTCACCTCACATGAGAAGGATAGACATTTCATTCATTGAGTGTTACAACATGAAATTTATTGTCATAACTATGGTGGCATATTTCTGCCACGAGATACGAGATAGTTATCATGATAATTTTAGAAAACTATCGCGATAACTTAAAGTTTCCTGGAAATTTTATCGAGATAGTGAAAAGTTTCCTGAAAAAAATATCACGATAAACTTAATAATTTAACTCAAAATTTCTCAAAGGTGCACGAAGCTGACATCCGAGATAAAATTATCGTGATGGTTCTATCCGTTTCTCGATATCTATAAATAGAAAATTCACCATTTGGATGAGCTCGGTAGATTTTCACTTCACGAGATTGCAGTAAGTAGAAATTCGAATTATTATCAGTTGTGGCTTAATTGGTAAATTTTGACAAGACCCGAAATAAACAGAAGTCTGTAAAATCACAAAGACGACTCGAAATGCCTCCTACAAACAACTTTAAACCATTTAGGGAAAAGGCAAATTCATAACGTTGTAGACGAAGATGTTCCGAAACCGTATCTAATTATGGATACCGTGAATGTCAGTTGTGGGCACGAATGCAAAAAAAAAATCATGATAACAGTTAGAATTATTGCGATATTTTTATCGTGAAAATTTTTATTATCTAGATTGTATTTCCAGGAAACTTTGTTTTATCACGATAGTTCTCTTCAATTATCGCAATATCTATCTCGTATCTCGCGGCAAAAATATGCCACCATACATAACATTTTACTTTTCTAATGAGATAACATCTACTTTCACCTTCATTTTGCACGGTAGCAAGCTAACGCTATTACTACAGCAATAAGATCACATGATGTAATTGAAGTCATATGACACTAAGCTTACTGTATCTTGTTGAAACATGATCTTCATCATCATGAGAAGTGTCATCATCCTGGAGAAGGTCTTGTGTAAGACCTAAACATGCCTATTCCTTTACAAATAAAAATAACCTACACCACACTGGAGAGACCTTACGTACTTGCTCCAGGTCAACGTTACTGCTCCTGTCAATTGAACGTACCCGCTCCAGTAAAAAACATGGCTGCGCCCAAGAATTTTGCTAGGTAAGCACCAAAACATACTTCTATAACAATCAGATGAATAGATGTGCAGTAGACGGTTGTCGCACGGAATGTCTGGGATGTCAGTGCATATTTCTGTATTGTTCTTTTGGTAGTTGGTTATTTGTTAAAGACGTTTAATCCAACAAACTTCCGTCAGCGACTATGATTTCTGAATAATCAACACGCGGGAGTCAGCAAAAAGCTTTGTTAAACATACAAACACAATAATCTGAAGTTTGTGCTTTGCCAAGTGATTCATATAATATGCTTTATTCACCACAGTTCTAAACAAAAACTATACGACATTCATTAAAGAGCAACTTTCTGTCAATTTTTGTAGGCAACGCTCCACGCTCCAGAACTCAATAAAACGATCCAGCTCCTGAGTTGAAACAGAGAACGATATTATATGCGATTGTGTACGAGTTTAATCAAACAATTTTTCTTTTTTGATCGATATGTTTAACTGTCTATTTGTCCGTCTTTCGGTTTTTCTGTCCGTCAGGTTTATTGTCCTTTTGATGCTTTTGAAATGAAATGTCATTATATACATGAAGAGCTTGATGACAGACAGTATCATGCAAAGGGTGGATAACTATCATAACTATCATGCAGAAGATCCATAACTATTATAACTATCATCTTCAATATTGTCATCACAAGACTCCTCTTCGTTAATAAAATTTAATAATAATGATAATCAACGAACAACCATTCATATGCCTTGTCAGCTGCACACCTAAAAGTATCTAGTTATATCTAATACTATGATTTAAATATGAGCCATACTCTGTGAAAAGGGGGCTTAATGCATCTACGAAAAGTATATGTCCAGGTCAGCCTGCGCAGTCCGCGCAGGCGGACCTGGGCCGAGACTTTTCGCTATAGGTCAATTTTCTGTGTGTTCAAGGACCAGTCTACCTCAGGATTGAGTTGGTTTTTAAAAAAAAGGTGTTTATTATGGATCCATAAGTAACTAGCATGACTAGCGCCGGCAGAAGTGATCGAACCAGGATTTCTTATTACAAGTTAATAATCCTGACCACCTAACCACGGAAGATTATCCTACATTATGAAACAATCAGTGCAACTTCCATAATGTCTGAGTCTTGTTTGTTTCTTTCGAATTTAATCCGTTTTCATCAGTGCTTAATTCATTGAAAATGCATTATTTCATGATGATTTTTCCTTGAAAGAATATCGACTCCATGAACATCTGGTCGAGATCTCGCTGAGCTTGGTAGGTCAGTTAGTCACATACAAGGCTTGAAACATGCAAAGCGGGGTTTGTTCGATGGCTCGATTCAACAGCTCAGCCAAATTCTTTTCGGAGATTGATAATCGTCATTGCAGAAGGTTTCATTCCTCTTTCACCATTTGTCATTTTTCGAAGACGTTGATCTAGGATAGCAGCCAGTAGCTTTCAAATATATTTATGCGAATTATTGGTAGTTATTTGGCGAGTTATTGGTGCAAGGCAAAGTAAAGATGCAGACTTAACACTAGCTAATTCTAGGAAGGTCATTAATAAGAAAGTGATTTCTGTGATGTGGTTGAAATAACACTGAAACAAACAAAACTCACAACCAACACAATTTAATCTTTATTGGGAAATTCGAATGCATGTCAAAGACTTATTGCACATGCATGTAAACTTTACTCATCTAATGTTGATAACGTAAAAAAAAAACGTTACTGCGAATTTTCGATTCGCGTTACTACGACTGTTAAACGCGTTATTACGAGATTTTTTCACGTAAGTGCGACTTTTTTTGCGTTAGCACATGTATAAGTATATGCAGGCGTACGATATGGATTCAGGATCGGAATGCACGTTCTATGCAGTCTGATCTTGATCTATGCCTTCCACAAAAGCTCATGTATATGTATATGCAAGCGCACGGTATGGATTCAGGATCGGAATGCAGGTTCTGTGCGGTCTGATCTTGATCTATGCCTTCCACAAAAGCCCCTTTTTACAAGTATACCTTTTGTACGAATCAATGCCATAATCAAGTAAGTGTTGTAATATATTATATAGGATGTATAAATATTTAGACAACTTACACAAACTATCCCCTGACATCAGAAAATATTTAACAACCATCGATAGTAGATAGTAATATGGGCGATCTGGCTTATTTTTGAATTTTTTTTAAAAACATAGGCAAAACCTCAATGCAATTAAATTTTTTAAATCCTCAGTCTCACCGTTTTGATGCATTATAATGCCATATGATGCCATTATGATGCTATGTTATGATGTATTAAGACATTGCGCAGACAAGCTGCGCCAGCTGGAGGCCTCCAGCATGATGTGTTATAGTCCATATAGCCTCCCACACCCCACCCCACATCATACGCCCCCATGAGCGCTTTAACGTAATTTCAATTTTTCCGAAGCCGCCATCGGTGCGTATAAAAAAATTTATACCTACAAAAAAATTTGAACAAAAATTTTTTGCTCTTCACAAATAAACGTTCACAATGAGCATAAGACATAGTATCGATAGTATAGAAGGAGCGAATGAAGCAAAATGCTTTATAGAGGCTCGTTACTACTCCCTATTCCCCGAAATCGTTAACCCCGCAATATCCAAAATACGTCACTACGTATACGACCTTCCAGACAACCACCAATATATACCAGACATTCTAGTCTTAGAGGATCTAGAGACTCTAAGAAACTAAATACACGAAGATTTAACCGCGCACGAACAAATCTTAACATCTCTAAATCGCTGTAGATGTTGTTGCATATACCAGGCATACGAGGAAATAACATCCTATTTAGACTATTTATATACGGAAGTACAAGACATACAAAACAATTTGAATTTAATCCTCCCCACTTTTTAAAACTATTATAAAATGGATATAAAGAATCGTTATATTAAGATGGTAGAAGAATTTAATCTAGACGTGTTTAGAGAGCTTTATATAGAAAAGAATAGTATTGTGATTCTACTAAAAGAATTTACTGTAGACGAATTGGAGAAAATAGATGATAATATAGATTATGAAACCTCGATAAAGGAGCTATTAGATAGAAAAAGCGACTTTGAAAAAGCGAATAATATTATAACACCGATAAAAAGTTGTGGAGTAGACGATATAGAGGATTTAGAAAATAAAGATGAAACGGATGGAATATATGATTTAGATGATGAAGATAAAAGAAAATATTACTTCGAGTTAATAAATAAAATTAACGATTTAGTAGGCCGACAGCTTTATTTATATACAAAATTGTCTATAAGATAATTTGATTTTAAAGTCATCGCTATTATAAAATATAGGTATTATGGAACCACTAAGAAAGTTTATATCACAATTAACAGAAACATATCGCGTTGGGTTTGACCAAGCCCTTGGTGTAGAAGAAGCATTAGATAACATGAAAGAAAACTTATTAAACATGGATATAGCTAAAGATAGGTTTAAAAACATGATTGAAGACTCATCTTTCTCAAATAAGAACGAAATTTTAGCTACATTTGCTAGGCTTTTATCTAACTACACAAAAGAGATCTTAGATAGCATTAGTCCGAGTATTAGACAAAACCGAGTCGATAATGTTACATTCTGGAATTTCCTTTATAAGGTAAAAAATGTGTCTAAAAAGAGATTGAAAATAGTTTTAACTAAAAAAGAAAAAAAATCTAACTAGAAACGAGATAGTATATATGAATTGGTCCCACTACGTTGACCAAAGAATTAAAAATGCTAGGTATTTACCACCCTATAAAAATGATAATGGACCAGCAGAATTCGATAAATTTAAAGGATCAAATAACAAAGTAGTTAAAAAGGTACTCGAGTTGCAATCTCCTTTAAATCAGCCAAACAATCCTCTATAATTTTCGTATATTTGTTAAATATATCTATCTCTCTATTTAGCATTGTACAATCTAAATCATTCTCCACTAACCTTAAAACCATATCCTGGTTACTAGATTTATATACATGTATTAAATCGAGACATATATTTAATTCTTTTATACGTTTTTCTATAATTTTAACGCTACAACCCATAGAAACATACTTATCTATCACGTCGTAAGCTTTGTTTAAAGTTTTATCGAATCTCTCCGTTAGAGTATCTATTAAAAATTTTGTTGTTTCACACATATCGAGTATATGTTTTATTTCTCTATCCATTTTATATAGGGATTATAAATCTTTAAAAAATATAACTTGTTTATAAATAAAGTTATATTTTATGATGTCCCCAAGCTAACGTATCAATCTTGTTTTCCAAAACAAATCTTTTATCATCACTTGATCCTAACGCTTTTTTGTTTAACTCTTCAGTATACATATTATGACCCTTACTTCTTAAAACAGTCATCTTTCTATACTGGTCCTTTTCTGTAAGCAAACACTCTTTGTAATTATTAAAGTTTATCTCTTTCTTGATAACCGCTTTTTTAACACCTTTACATCTTTTATCTTCCTCACCATCTAAAGTTTTATAAGCATACATTTTTGCTCCTAAACCAACAAACTCAGTCATAATCTTACCACCTAACTCATCTTTAAACTTTCCAACTACTCCCTTATTCCAATCATTTTTTAAGAAATGATCTTTAGGATAATTGCTTGTATCAAACACATCCTTCTCCATATCCTTATACAAATTTTTAGTTTCTATTTCAAGGATAAAACTATCTGTATCAGTATAACACATTCTAACCTTTTCACCATACTTATCTTTAAGGTAGTTATAATAAGTTTTTTGCATATGCGTTTTACTAACATCTAAGATGCTTAATCCTGAGTAAATAGGTTTATTATATTTTAACTTAGTGTTTTTCATGTGTACCGCTGTTAGGTTTTCATCGAATATTGTTGTGTGGTTATAGTTTGGTTTTGCTACCAATTTCCTATAACGCTCCTTACTAGAAACTAGTTCTATCGTTACTCTATTTCTCAGGTTTTCCATAGTCTTACCAAAGACTGAATTATTCATCAACTTAAAAAAATCTTTCTCGAAATTATTTTTAGCCGCATTTCTTAGTGTAATGTTTGTATCAATATATGATTTAAGCCATGGGCTTTCCTCAAACTTAATTCCTCGATGTATTTTAGTAATCTTTAAACCTAAATCAACGCATGTTTTTAAAGCTTCATGATGAATAATATAATTGTTTCTGTTATTTAAGTTTGGAATAAGTTTTTCTACTTTTTCTATTTTTAAACGTTCAGGCGCTAAAGGAAAGTCATTGTGTAAATCATGCAATTCTTTAGGATATTCTAAATCTACTTCTAATATACACGGAATTTTTTGCCAAATTTCTAATTCTTTACCCATCATCCATTTAAAACCATGTGTAGGAAGAGGGTGGCTCATTGCCCAAGGGTAAAGGCTGTTTGCATCTATATATAATAAGTATTTTGATGGTTTACTAGAATCATATAATTCACCCATATCCTCATTATTTGCTCTCGCGTGTCTTTTACTACACATACTAACACCTCCTCTGATACCCCTTTCAACCATTAAAAGCATATCAGGATCAGATAAAAGCTCTAGATTTACTTTCGTTATTTTTAATGCTGCATCCCAAGCTAAACCAGGAGCTGTATAATACCAACTAGGATCTAAGTCATAGTTTTCACGACAAACATCTCTAAAGTTTTCGAAAACATCTGCTAAAAGCAATACATCTATTTTATTGTAAAGTTCTAAGTAATCCTTCAACGTTTTCATGTTAAAAGCTTTCCAAACCTTTTGTGCATGAGCATAATCTTCATCCGTAATTCCCTCTTTGTTTAAACTCGAGTAAAATGCTTCTTTGGGTGGTAATTTTTCTTCTTTAAGTTTATCGAATGAATCAAGGTACTCATAAGGAAAAACTCCTTTTCTCCTAACCAAGGGCAGCAGGTTTCTAGTAAAATATCTCGATAAAATTTTTAATTGACTTTCCTCTAAGTTACTTGAAAGCTTGTCTAAACTAGAACTCATAAACTTAAAGCTGTCAAGAAATCTAATTTTATGTTTTATATTTTCTCCAACCCAAATGTCTTTACTAAAACTAATATATTTCTCTTCATTGTTTGGAATACAATCAATCTTCCCTTCAGATTTGCCAAGACATTTAATAAAAAGATGAGCATCATATCCACTAAGATTATGTAGGTACACAGGTGTGAAGTTAGGATTTTTAGCTTTTAGGTTGCATTCATTGTGCGCGGCGCCTCTATATTTACCCGTAAAATGACAATGATCTCTTACTCTATAATTAAAATGATTAAATTTTCCACCACAAATCCAACAGTGTGTTTGTTGTGTATGTTTCATTTTTTCCTCTATTGTAATTTCAATAGGCTTTGGGTTTTGGTGGTACCGTTGATAAATTTCTTTTATATCATCTTTTAACTGATTTATAAAAACTTCCTCAGCATTTTCTCCAACATAACTTCTTTTTATAGGAGCGCACACTACATTGTCAAAACATTTTATAATACAGAAAAAGCTGCAAGGTATATGCTTTTGACGTTGTATAGTATAACTTTTTTCTGGGTTTGGTTGGCATGTGTGTATTGGTTTTAAAACACTTTCAAAATCAGCGAATACAACAAAGGGAACCACAAGTTTTCTAGAATGGTTTTCAAAAGCTAACATGGTACCTGATTTTAGCATCTCTAAACTAATAGGCTCGTGTTCGTTACAGTATTTTTTATGTTTTTCCAAAAGTTCTTTACTACCAAAATGATTTAAACATCGTTTGCAATATTCTATATTTCTATTATGAGTTTTTGTTACTTGAGTTCTCATTAAACTATTAAATTTTTTTACGAGAGCGTAGTGCATGTTTTCTCCACCCGTAATAAAAAGAAGATCAACGTGTTTACTTTTTTCACATTTTGCAAGCCTAAGAGGATAAATATATTCCTGATACCCATACACGTTTACACTAATTTCTGAATTTTGTTTTTCAAACTTACTGATATCCCTAAGCGAAACAGGATACTCTATTCCATCCATGTTTAAACTACTTTCCTTTGCTTGTAAAGCCTTGTCAACTATCTCTGCATTATGCTCTTTAGAGTTTAATGCTCTTAAAACACACCATAAAAAGCATTTAGCATCTTTATTTTTCATATTGATAACTGCTTTTTTGTTAGCAATCCACTTTGGCAAAGGTAAGTGCCCATCAGCTCTTAAAGGATCATAAGCAGCTGTATGTAGTTCTAACCGCACTATACTTCCAAATGTCCAACCACTACCTTCTCTTTGGAACTTAGCTAAATTTTCTAAAACTCCATCTATCATTCTATTCAACAAATCCTCTATTTCTCCCCCGTTTAAATTTAAATGTTGACTACTATGAAAAGCACGTTCAACAGGACCTTGGTCAATATCTGTCATTAACCATAATTTACACCTAAGTACAAGTTTTACCTTTGTTCGTAAATTATTTCTAAAAGTGTTTATAAGAGGCATCCACGTGTCTGCGAAAAATCTTTGTGGGTTATAATTTTCTCTACCCTCTATAACATGCTGCCTAGAATACCCTCTAAATGCGGATTGAGAAGCTCTAATCTCAAACGGTTGTCTTGGAGGGTAATTTTGTCTAACATGTTCAACAATTTCATCCAACACTTGCGGTATCTGTGTTGTCTCCACATTACCAGTTAGCCAGTTACCAAAATCAGTTACTCTTCTTTGTATAGGTTCCGGAACGACAGCTGAGTAAATATTAGACGCAGCTCGTCTAGCTGCACTCGTAAATCTATTTAGAAAACTCATCTTTTTTATATATATAATAAAAAACTTAAGTTAGTTATTTCAAAAAATTTTATTATTACAATGTTATAATAAAATTATAGAATGTTAATCTTATATTTATTATTCCAAGTTCTCCCATTCCAATTCTCAATCGTTTGTGAGCAGCGATCTATAAATTTACTCGCCTTATAAATCGATGGAAAGGTTTTTATTTCGCTAGTTTCAACATACTCTAAAGTAACTATCTTAGGATTATGCATAATAGTCTTTAATCTCTCGAACTTAGGGTCTTTGCTTCTTTCTTTTTTAGGTAACTTAGGCGACTCATCCTCTGCTAACAAACCATGTTCTTTTACCAACTCAACTAACCGCTTTTTATCCCAGTATGAACAGAAATTTATATTATTTTCTTTAAGAATTTTTTTTAAATCTATAATCTTTATCATTTTTATATAGGAAAAAAATACCTTAATACACTACACTCATTTTATTTCCATCAGACTGGAAGTTAATTAACCTATCACTAATAATAACAGCATATGCTTCGGTGTTTGCAAGCACATTTTCTGTAAAAAATGCTTTGATTTGGATATCGGTGACTGAGTATTTTAATCTCTCACTCTGTTTGGAAACATCAAACAAAAACAAAGGATAAAGGGTTTTATAATCTGAGGGAGTAATGTTAGGGTTTGACACCATTTCATTCATGTTATAAAACTTAGATCTAAATAGAGAAGCGTCACCATACACTCTACTAAATTGGTTCGCAGTGAATGAAAGATTATAATCAACAGCAGGATATCTAGTAGAATTTAACGTAACATAAATATTTTTAACGTTTCTATGATCAAATATGGCTGGATTTTGCTCTTGATCACCACTTTTACCAGTCTGAAAGCCAACAATGATAAAACGTGGCACTTCGGGTGATGATTTGACAGAAAGTCTCCAGGTAAATGATGTTGACTGAGGAACCGCGATAGAGTCGCACTGTCTCATTCTATATCCAACCGGTATTTTTTCTTTTTTCTCGATAATTTTATAAAGTTCCATCTTCTCTCCATCTGCGGGTAGCACGTGTGGCATAAACCAAGATATTCTAAGTAAATTAATTCTACCATCAGCAGGAGCAGCACCACCTCTAAAAATTGCATCATTATCATCATTTCTTGTTAAGGTGAGAGTTTGCTTCATTCCATACAATATCTTATCATAATCATCACAAAAACCAAATATATGTTTTAATGGAACTCTGAAGCTAAAGGTACCTCTTGGAAGAGGATCATTAATAATATAATTTCTTCTTACAATAAAACCAGTGTTTCCAGCACCCGCGTTAGCCGTTGTATCTTTATACCAACATTGATTTAACCCTTGTGATTTAGAAAAATCATCCGGATATTTTAACAAACCAAGCATTGTAGTAGCATGGCCAGGATTCAATACGGATTCAATCTCCATACCTGAAAGTTGATACTTAATATTTTTAAAAAGATACATGAGACCATTGTTTGTTAAAGAAATATTAGTGTTAGCATCGTAAACTGCTCCAGTATCACTTCTTACTAATTCACCTATAATAAGTAAATAACTCTCACTAGGATGAGTGAAAATATCTTGGGTTTCGATACTAATCCTAATATCTCCTCCCGAGTTGTTAAGGTGTGTACCAGTGATTGGTTCATACTCATGGTGCTCATACTCAGCAATACTATCATCTTTTAAAATTGGTTCGGTAATTCTTAAAATGTCCATTTTATAATAACAATTATAATTTTAAATAAAATAAAAATTATAATTGTTCTAACCAAAGCTGGGGAAAAGACTTATTTTCATCATTAACAAACACACCTTCAAGTTTGAGGTTTTTCGCGGTTTCTATTTTAGTTTTAGGATAAACTCTATTACCGTATACAATCGTTATTTGGGGTATCCCCCACTTTTGTAAACATTCATTCACCTTTTCCTGAATCTCTTTCATCTTGATTACTTTTTCGGGAGATAACTTCACAACAGCTTTTTTATAACCATATTTCGTTTTATTAATTTCTAGGATTTCACAACCTTTTAGGGATAAAGATGCACCTACTATAGTAATACAACTAGTATTGTATTTTTTATAATCTACACGATTAAATTTTAACATTTTTATAAGTAATATAATTTTTTAACTTAATTTTATTTTATACTGTTTTAATACCTGCTCCACTGTTTAATCTTTTAACTAAGTCTTGAATAGCAATGGCACTTCCATCTATTAATGTACTAATGTTTTGCATTTCTGGCATACTTTGCGTTGTAGGTGTTGGCGTTGCGCTATATTTTTTTAAAATTTCCCTCGATTTTGGTGTCAAAGCTTTCGTAACTAATTTCTTCCCCGCTTCTACAGCAGCACTTTTTCCAACCTCTAAAGCTTTCTTTGCACCTTCCTTAGCCACACTCTTTCCTACATCAAGGGCAGAAGACGCAATTTGTTTAGCTGCACTACTAGTAAAAAGCCTCGCTAAAAAGTTAGCAACGCTATCAAAGATTCCGGAACCACCGTATGAATACCTTTTTTTAAATCCGTGTTTCTTAGTGATGATCAATTTTTATAGTATCGACATTAAATTTTTATAAGCGTTTGAATTTAAAACACCTTGTCTTTTTAATTCGTCACAAATGCCTACTACCTCATTTCTTACACCTGTGTTACCTGCTTTTTTACTTGCCAATAACAGGTCTAGTCTCTCTATTAACGCGTTAGGGTCAGATGGGATAATGATACCCTTTCCTTCATAGTCTTTTCTTGTTTGCCAAATAGGTTTAAGAATTTTAGCCCATTTTTCCCCTTTAGAACTTTTAGGATATGGATTATCCGGATCGTTATCTCGATGAAGAGCGCTGCTTTTTCTCATTATATATCCATATTCTGCAAGATCCGAAAGCTCATATTTTTTTGGTTCTTTAGACACAATTAACTCCCATAAACCAGGTGTTCCTATATGCTCCTCGGTACCAATAATAAAATCATCCTCATCAATTATTACCCTTTTGCGACCATTATAAAATTTACCACCTTCATCACGTAATCCATATATTCTATCAACATCATCTTTACCAAGAAATTTTGTTAGATACTCCCTTGCACGTGGCCCAATCCAATTTACATGTTCATATACCTTCATTTTACTTTCCTCAATAGATGGTTTTTCTTCAGAGGAATAAGCTTCTATTGATGGATAAGCTGGTAGATTAATAGCTTGCGGTAACTGTTCGATAGCTTCTTTAATAGGTTTAAGTCCCTCAGTAATCTCCCTCGCTGTAGCTTTTTGCGTTTCAGTAATAGGTTTAAAAAACCTTGAAAGATCGGTTTGTAATTCTTGTTTACCCGTTCTCTCTGCTAGTAGATTATCTCGAATCT
This sequence comes from Hippopus hippopus, assembly GCA_946811185.2. NCBI lineage: Eukaryota > Metazoa > Mollusca > Bivalvia > Cardiida > Cardiidae > Hippopus > Hippopus hippopus. Next base: position 15,838,990 of record OX328096.1, read on the forward strand.
TCTTTCTCGTTTCGAGATACTCTTTTACAATTAAGTCCCTTTTTGTAGGATCAACGATTTTTAAAAAAGACATTTTTTTTAATTACTAAAATAATTTTTTAACATAGTTTTTGTAACAGTTTTTGTAACAGTTTTTGTAACAGTTTTAATATATAAGAGCATTATATATTCTCTTATATATTACATGTCCGAGGTATCACCTATTTCGCAAATACACTTACATCGAATCTCAGGAAGATTACATCGTGGACGATGACGGATTATTCTTTTCAACAAGCCTCCGAAAGGACTCACGCGCTTCTTGCCTCCCTCTCTCGATTAAGCTTTCTTCGTTTTCTGAGGAAATCTTCTTTTTGATCTTGGTACGTATCTCTTCCTTCATGCTTTTATATTTATCTAGTTCTTCCATGATTAGTTTGAATTCATCATCAGAGATATAATTGTCAGTCAAAGCTTTGGATATATGCGTTGAAACGGTATCTAACTTAGCATCAGCTAACATTCTAATCTTTTGATGCTTTTCTCCTTTGCTTCTACTATTTCTAACAACATACTTACCTACCAATGAAAGAAGACCGGTTCCCAAAGCTGTTGCTTCTAATGCTACTACAGCCGGAATAGCTACAACGGTAGAAAGCAAACCTATACCACCAGCACCGGCAGCCATTGTTACAGTTACCAGGACGGTATCAACGTTGTCTACTATTCTAGAGGCACGAAAATACTTTTTGGCTAGAGCTTCTCTTTCTCGAATTTCATTTTCGAGAAACTTTTGTACTTCTGATATTTTTTGTAAACGATAGGAATGACCTTGGTCATCTCCCATTGCATGCATCTCAATAGGTGGAGCACTTGCGGTAGGTAGCGGGGGATATATTTTATTAGGGTGTTTTTGATCTGTATCTGCCATTTTATTAATATAATAATTTTTTTATGCCAAATATTTTAGATAACAGAATAACTCTCCCTCAGGTATTTCGATAGGTTTTTGCGAGAAATTATAAATGTAAACTAAAATATCATCAACCTCATTATCAAGATGCGTTACATTAAGAATGGTTAAACTATCTTTCCATTTATTACTAACAGATATCACTACAACGCCTCGTGTAGTTATATAACCAAATCCTAGCGAAAGTCTCATCCCATCACGAGGAGGAATCTTGATAGTTACTTGCGAGTATATTTTCCATTTTAGAGGATCATGCTTTAAGGGTGGAAATCTTACTCCTTGTAAATGAGGTTTCCAAAATATAGTTTTATGTTGAGTAGTAATATTAGATTTTATACCGAATTTATGTATGCCCATTTTTTATTTGTTGTAAATAATATTTATAATATAGCTCCTAAGATAGGGATATTAGCGAATGGGCTATTAGGTCCGAGTAAAAGTCCTCTTCCATCATACAATTTTCCTCCTTGCTTTAAATACAAACCATTACCAACGTGAGATAATCCTTTACCTTTGTATGGTTTTAAGTATAATCCAGATCCATCAGTTTCCACCTGACACATACATCCTCCTTTTTTAAGGTAAAGACCCGATCCCATCGCCTTTTGTACACCTGTTTGAGCTAATCCAGAAAGAGCACCAACACCTAAAGCCGGTAAAACAGTTTTTGCTAGCATCGGCAAAGCTCTAGCAGCTAACCCAGCTAACATTCCGAGAAAACCCCCTTCTATTTTCGTGTTATATTTAAGTTGTTTTGCAGACATTTTAATAGTTATACCCTTACCATCCTCATAGGCTTTAGCTATTTTCTTTGCTTGTGAATCAGTAATTGCTAAAACATCATTACCACGTAAATCTTCATGACCTAAACGAATACTTACTGGACAACTAGCTTTAACAGCGTGTTGAAGCTTTTCCTTTTGCCCTTCCGATATATTTACTTTAACATTAGTGTAACTTGTCATTTTATATATAACTATTTTTTATTTATCTCGCTTCTCTAATATGAAACCTAATTGTTAAATTTTCACCTCTAAGATTTAGTAAATTGCCATCTTGATCCGTAATATTTACCTCTAGGTTATGTATTTCATCTAATGTTATTGGTAAGTATACTAAATTAACTGGTGACTCAATTATCTTATATCCTGGTGCAACATCTGGGAAAAAAGAGTAAATAGTGTTTTTTGTTGAGCCATTAACGTAACTTCCTGAAATAATATCTATGTTAACGAGCAAACTATGTATGCTAAGAATGTTCACTACATTCTCTGACTCGTGAAAACCTTGCGTATATTTAGCGCGAGTAAATCCTAATACTTTAGCGATGGATCCTGGTTGATTAAAATCTACTTGGTAACCATCTTCTAGAGTAAGAACGGACTTTAGGGTATTAGTGTTTGCAGAAAAGTTAATATAATACTCTTCATTAACTCTATCATAATGACCATTTTTTCTCATTTCCTGACGAATTGTATCATTAATGTCAACGAGGTCATAACTTCCTACGGGTATTTTTATTTTAATCCATGAGGTACCATTGTCCGGAGAATAAACGAGTGTGTTGTTCGTTTCATCAATGTTTGGAAAAGAGTAGTAAGTTTCGAGGTTTACTAAAGCTATTTCGTATACTTTGTCCTTTTCCAGTTGAATCGGAGGATTAAATCTCGTTCTAAAACGTGTTTTGTTATCGCTTACTATAATTTGAAACGATGTTTTGTGTTCCGTATTTTTTACAATCTTTTTTAAAAGATCTATTTCCATTTTTTTAAAAAGCGAAAATATTTTTTATACTGACTTAGGTATGTAAAAATTATCAAAACCATTTCTATACTTCCCATCATGTTTTTTACTGGTTAAGTCAATGATAGCAAAACCATGAGGTCTTTCCCCTGCCTTTTGACAAAATTTTCTAAACTTGTCCTTAGGCATATCTTCACCCACATGATCGTTATAAATATGATTAATGTTTTTTAAGTCTTGTGGGAAAAGACAAATAAAATTAGCGTTTTCTCTAATAGTTTGTCTCGGTAGTCTAAAATAATTCTGTGAGAGATAAAAGCAGTCAACATTACTATGCCTTCCTCGAATGTAGTAACACTCGCATTTATTTTGCCTTTCTAAAAGTAAATCGTCGAAAATCATTAAATTTTTATTTTCCGAGTTTAACTCTCTCGGATCAGGCACATCACTAGCATTTTCAAAGAAGTTGCAATTTATATCCGATTTGTTTTTAATCGTTTTAATCCATTCTTCGACTAAAGCTGTTGGTACAATGTTTAGTTCTTGTATCTCATCACGCATGTTAAACAACCTTAAGATATATTCTTTTGGTAGTTTTTCTTCAAAAGCCTTTTTTAGTATTCGGTATTCCGGTTGAAAAAGGCTTTTTCCGAAAACACTCAAATCGTCGTAGTCAAGCCAACCTGGTCTAAGTAAAAGGTTTAACAATAAAGTAGTTTTACCGCATCCTGATTTGCCTATAATTAAACCTCTAATACTTTTTGGTAAAAGGGAGTGATTAAATCTCTTTGATACTATTTCATTCCATGATAAGTTTATAATATCCATTTTATATAACCTTTTTAATTTTTATATACAAAATGTATTGCGTTAAATGTAAAAAACATACTGATACGAGTAATATAGAATATACCGTTTCTAAAAATGGAAGAAATATGATGAGGGGTAAATGTGTGGTTTGTGGAATAGCTAAAACACAATTTATAAAAGGAGAAAAAAAAAAACTACTAATGGCAGTAGCATCTTAAACAAATTTATAAACATGATGCCTTTTGAAATGCATCTCCCTGGTCACAATTTTACAGGGCCAGGTACCAAGCTAGATGAGAGATTAAATCCTGATCTAACTCCAAAGGAATGGAGTAAACCTATAAATAGAGTAGATCAAGCTGCTTATAATCATGATGTTTGCTATCTTAAGCATGATGATACAAAAACTAGGAATGAAATATGCGATAAAGATATGTTAACAGAGTTAGAAGGTATTTACAATCCTAGTATTAGAGAAAAAATGGAAAAGGGTTTGGTAAGTAGACTCATTGGAACGAAGATGAAATTTGGAATGGGAATTAAAAAAAAATTTTCGAAATTTTAGTGGAAGAATTACATAAACCTGTAAAAAGAAATTTTAAGAAAAGGAGAGTTAGAGTAAACGGTATAGATAGGATATGGGCTGCGGATTTAGTAGACATGCAAGCATTTTCTAAGCTTAATCGTGGTGTTAAATACCTTCTCGCTGTCATTGACATCTTTTCTAAATATGGATATCTGGTGCCATTAAAAGACAAAACAGGGAAATCTGTTGCTATAGCACTAAAAAGTATTTTTAAGGAGAGAAAACCCGAAAAAAATGTGGGTGGATAAGGGTAAAGAGTTTTATAACAAAGATGTTAAAGACTTGGTTGAATTGTATTCTACTGAAAATGAGGAAAAATCTAGTGTGGTTGAGAGATGGATTAGAACAATGAAAGAAGAAATGTGGAAGCATTTTTCCGCTAACTCCACAAACGTTTACGTCAATGTCCTGCCGGATCTCGTTAAAAAATATAATAACACGAGACATTCATCTATTAAGATGACTCCGGTAGACGCTAGTAAAAAGGAAAATGAAACGAGAGTTTGGAGAAATCTTTACCCCGATCATCTCGAAATAAAAGATATAAATCCTAAGTTTTCCGTTGGAGACAAAGTAAGGATAAGTAAAAAGAAAAAGACTTTTGAGAAAGGTTATACAACAAGATGGACTGAGGAGATTTTTACAGTTTCTGAAGTAAAACTTACATCACCCGTAACATATAAAATTAAGGATCTTAATGGAGAAGAAATACAAGGTACCTTTTATGAACCTGAACTACAGAAAACCAGTCAAGAGCTGTATAGAATAGAAAAGGTTATTAAAAAAGGAAAAAAGAAATCTCTCGTAAAGTGGAAAGGTTATCCTGATGAATTTAATTCGTGGGTTGACAATAAAGACATTACAAATATTTAAACTATAAAAAATGGAAAATATTTCTATTGAAAACGTAATTTTACCGAATAAACCGTTGAACAATTTCGAATTGGAAGATGCGGCTAAAAGATTAAAGATTCCTTATTTTAGAGGTGTTTTTTTACTAGATACATTACCGAGAAAACCGAGTAAAAAAGAATGTGGTATAGTAAACTTTGATAAAAGTGGTGGACCTGGTACACATTGGGTTGCTTGGTATAAAAACGGTAAAACTAAAATTTATTTTGATAGTTATGGCATACAACCACCTATTGAAATTCGAGAGTATTTAAAAAGTCCGATACAGTACAATACTGATCAATTACAAGGAGCGAGGCAAGTATTTTGTGGTCATTTATGTTTGTACATTCTAAAGGAGTTATCCGCAGGGGAAAAGTTTCAAAATGTTTTAAATAAACTTTTTTAGTAATATTATAAAAATGCCTGTTAACAAATTTGGAAGAATGGAAGATGCTGAAACAAGCGGTGATGGTGTGTCACTCGCTTACATAAATAATAATTTTTTACGTAAAGATGGAACAACTGTTGTTACTGGTTCTATAAACATGAATGGTAATACATTAACGAGGATTAGTAATCCAGTAAATTCTCATGATGTTGCAACTAAGGATTATGTTGACACCAACTCGGGGTTGTTAGATGAAAACGGAGGATACCACGTTAAAAATGGTTATTTAAACATGGGTTTTAATCCGATAAAAAACGTTAAGGAACCAACAGAACCGGGTGAAGCTGCTACTAAAAATTATGTGGATAATGTTAATCGAGCCTTCGTTTATAAAGATGGAAGGTGGTATGAGGCAGAAGGCGCAATCTCAATGGGAGGACGAGTAATTAACAATCTCGGAATCCCTACGAGACACGATCAAGCCTCTAATAAGTTTTACGTAGATACCACCGTTGAGGCGGCTACTGCGGGTGAAAAAGCTTTGACAAAAAAACAAGATGGATCCTATTCAGTGGCTGGTGGAATAGATATGAATGATAATCCGATTACTGGTTTACCTAATCCTGTATCCCGTTACTCCGCTGCCAATAAAAAATATGTTGATAACGGTGAAGCTATTATAAAAAATCCAAATGGAAGTTTCACAGCGGTGGCTGACATAAATCTCCAAGGTTTTTCTTTTAAAAACGCTGCGGCCCCGGTAGAAGAGAGAGATTTAGCGACAAAATCCTATGTGGATAGAAAAGTATCCCTTCCTTCTCTCATAGGTCCTAAACCTATTATAACTGTGTGGGCTGAAGAAAACGGACCAATTGGAAACGGTAATTATGAGTTTTCATTCGGTAATGGTAATTCAGGTAGAAAGCATGGTTTAGGGGGTTATTGTATGAGTGCTCCGGGTAAAATTATAAGAGGAAGTTTAGCGATCGTTAAAGATAATGCTAATGCACGAGGAGAAGAGATAAAAGTTAATATATCGATAAACGGAAATGAGGAGGTTGATTACTCTATTATTAAAAAAGCGGATGAAATTTGTAGCTGTACAGTTTTTCCTGCGGCGTTGGAGGTACAACAATGCGACATCGTAAACTTTATCTCGAGAACAGATAGTCGTAATGTAACACACGCTTACATATCTATTTTGATAGAATTAGATTTGTAAAGTCCTTATAAAAAAGATGTTTAAAAGAATATTTGGAGGAAAAAACAAAGATGATGGTAAAACTAAAGAATTTTTAGATAGACTTAAAAAACAAGATTTACGTATTCAATCAATGGAAAAAATTATTGAGAGTTTGATGGAAATAGTAGATGATATAAAAAAGGATGTGAAACAAACACATGTAGATATAGAAAATAATAAAGAGAAAAATACTGATAATTTAATGAAAATATTAGATATAGTAACTGATTTAAAAATAAAAAAAGAAATGTAAAAATATAACTTTATTATTTTAAAAGTTATGTTTTTTGGGGGTGTACCAAATATATAAATTTAATAAGTCTACTATATCTTCTTCAGGTAGCGATCTTGCAACCTCATCAAAATAAGTTAAGAAATTATTACTGGCGCATAGGCTTAATAAAGGTATCGTACTAAACACATTTATATATATTGTAAAGTAAAATTGGCAATCATGCGTTTTAGCTTTACTAAATTCATAGTAGAGAGCTGCTCGTGTATTTATTAATGCTTGTTTGTAATTTTCACCTACAGCTCCTGGAAAACAAGTCATTTCTGTGTTGTATGCAACACCTGAGTATTTTATTTTAGCTTTTAATGCTTCTTCTACAACTGCCATTTTTATTATATGATATATTTAAATTAAAGGTTTTGGAGGATTAAATTCAAATTGTTTTGTATGTCTTGTACTTCCGTATATAAATAGTCTAAATAGGATGTTATTTCCTCGTATGCCTGGTATATGCAACAACATCTACAGCGATTTAGAGATGTTAAGATTTGTTCGTGCGCGGTTAAATCTTCGTGTATTTAGTTTCTTAGAGTCTCTAGATCCTCTAAGACTAGAATGTCTGGTATATATTGGTGGTTGTCTGGAAGGTCGTATACGTAGTGACGTATTTTGGATATTGCGGGGTTAACGATTTCGGGGAATAGGGAGTAGTAACGAGCCTCTATAAAGCATTTTGCTTCATTCGCTCCTTCTATACTATCGATACTATGTCTTATGCTCATTGTGAACGTTTATTTGTGAAGAGCAAAAAATTTTTGTTCAAATTTTTTTGTAGGTATAAATTTTTTTATACGCACCGATGGCGGCTTCGGAAAAATTGAAATTACGTTAAAGCGCTCATGGGGGCGTATGATGTGGGGTGGGGTGTGGGAGGCTATATGGACTATAACACATCATGCTGGAGGCCTCCAGCTGGCGCAGCTTGTCTGCGCAATGTCTTAATACATCATAACATAGCATCATAATGGCATCATATGGCATTATAATGCATCAAAACGGTGAGACTGAGGATTTAAAAAATTTAATTGCATTGAGGTTTTGCCTATGTTTTTAAAAAAAATTCAAAAATAAGCCAGATCGCCCATATTACTATCTACTATCGATACTCTAAAGTTATAGTGCATATTATGTTATTATCTAAAAGTCACTCTAAATATATGACATTTCTGGGTTTTTTTTTTGTATTTTGGGCCGGTGGCCTTATGTATTCTGAATAAAACTATTTGAATTTGAATTTGAATTTTGAAAATTCACGTTATTACGAGATTTTTCGCGTTACTGCGACTTTTAAACACGTTATTACGTGTTTTAAAACACGCTATTACAAGATTTTTCGAGTTAGTGCAACTTTTTTTAGGTTATTATATGTTTTAAATTCACGTTATAACGTGTTTTAAAACACGTTATTACGAGATTTTTCGCCTTAGTGCGACTTTCTTTTTGCGTTATAAGGTGTTTTGAATTCACGTTATTACGCGTTTTTGATAAAAATATTTTACTTTTATTTTGACCCTAGTAGGCTTTCGTATGTAGGCTTTCGTAACAAAGTGATCATTTTCCGAAGTCGTTTTCGCTTTCATATTTCTATGTTTTTTAAAGTAAAGTATATGCGACTTTCAAGTGAGTGTTAATAATGTATGAATTGAATGTATTCAGCATTGACCACTTTCATACACAAATGTGTATATAAAATTGTTACAAACAACTTAATATCGTTACTTTCTGAAACAAATTGAGAAGACATCAAGGTCCATTAGACAAATCCGCCCACGCGCTCTCTCTCTCTCTCTCTCTCTTCCTTCCTTCCTCCCTCCCCCCTCTCTCTTTCTCTCCCTTCCTTCCTTCCTCTCTCTCTCTCTCCATTTTTTCACGATGAGTGTCTGATTCTGCCAGCTTAATAAAATTGGGGAGAGAAACAGAGAACCCGAGATCGCCTGAATACATGTCCAATAAGATTAGGCCTATATTGATAGAAAAAAAAGGTTCAACATGTTTTAGAATTGTACTGCCATTCAAGTATTTATCAAACTACACATCTGAACCGATCTATATCGACAAGGATCTAGTTGTAGAAAACAGTTTAAATTGTGACTTAACTGAAAGATACTTATCTCATTGATAGAATACAATGTGAGAAAAGGAAAACATGCCCAATGTTTTGCTTAGCATTCTACATCAGTTTATTCAAATTAGGAAATATTTGGTACAGGGTTAAAACAGACACTGCACTTGTTCTTTTGGGTGTATTATATTCCTGTAGAATTTACTATTTAGCCTCTAACTAATTACATAAACCGATGTCTATAGATGTTCAGCTGATTTGAATATACAGTCGGTCGTGCATAATGATGATTATTGCTATTATTAACGATGACGAACCTATGACTGTGACTACGATAATTAATATAGAATCTTGACCAAAATGACAAAATTGTTTACTGTAACACGAACCCATACCCTTACCGTATTTTCAGCTCAGGAGCTGGATCGTTGTATTGAATTTAGGAGCATGTTACGTTGTAATGCAAAAATGGCAAAATATCATTTAATAACTGCAATTTAATTTTTTTTTCGGTTTATAGTTGTGAGGATAATCATTATATTGATCATCTGACACGGCACACACTTCAGAATATCGAGTGTATATGTTTTACAAAGGTTTTTGGAGACTCCAAGTAGTGTTTTTCCAGAAATCGTAGTCGCCGACGGAACTTTGTCGGATTAAACGTCTTCAGCAAACGATTAACCACCAAAAGAACTACAGATTAACGTGCACTGACATCCCAGACATTCCGTGCGACAGTCTGCAACTGCATATCTATTCAATAACATGTAAAAAAAATATGTTTTTGTGCTTACCTTGTGGAATCTTATGGGCGCAGCCATGTTTTTTACTGGAGCGCGTACGTTGAATTGACGGGAGCAGTAACGTTGACCTGGAGCAAGTACGTAAGGTCTCTCCAGTGTGCTACACCGATGTTTGACGTTTGGTCTGTTTTATCTTTAACAATTTCTGATTATGATTAAATCTTGATCGCAAGTATAATATGCTATCCCTGGCGTTTCATTCTTATATGCTTTCAACTCAGTCACACCTAATGTCAGCCAGTAACACCACAATAAAGCATGCAGGAGCTATTTATAATGATAACTATATTACGTAGATTGCTACGATTGAATAACATTGGCGGTTTGAAGGTTTAGTGTGATTTTGCAAAATTCAGGATAACTGCGCTACTGTGTCTGTTCGATCTGTATTGCAGCCAAATATTAAGTGACACATACGAACATGGACAATTTATATGATTACCTTAAGCGCTTAGAATTCGTTCATAACATGTAAACCAGCTATTTTGTGTCTATTTTGGGTAAGGTAAACATCTCGAGTAAAAGATGAATGAAACTTGTTTTTCTCCTTTTTCCACAATGTTTTCAAAAGCCTCGTCCCTTAAAGTCGTAAAAATTTGGCATTGTGTGGTGAAGGGTTAATCATCGTTCCAGAAATGACGCATGTTCTTGAAAGTCATCTCCATCAGTTTCTTGCACCACATGAAATCATATTGACTCTTTCTGGAGCAAAAACTACGAAAGCCTACAAGGGTCAAAATGAAGGTAAAATATTTTATCAAAAACACGTAATTACGTGAATTTAAAACACGTTATAACGCAAAAAAAGTCGCACTAACCCGAAAAATCTCGTATTAACGTGTTTAAAAGTCGTAGTAACGCGAAAGATGTGGTCATAACGTGTTTTAAAACACGTAATAACGTGTTTAAAAGTCGTAGTCACGCGAAAAATCTCGTAATAACGTGAATTTAAAACACGTAATAACGTGAATTTAAAACACCTTATAACGCAAAAAAAGTCACACTAACGCGAAAAACCTCGTAATAACGTGTTTTAAAACACGTAATAACGCGATTAAAAGTCGTAGTTATGCGAATCGAAAACTCGCAGTAAAGTGTTTTTTTTTTTCACTTTATCAACATTAGATGAGAACAGTTTACATGTATGTACAACAAGTTCATTGACATGCATTCGAATTTCCCAGTAAAGAAAAAAATGCTTTGGTTGTGATTTTTGTTGGTTTCAGCGTTATTTTAGTCACATCACAGCAACCACTTTCTTATTCATGATCTTTCTAGAATTCACTGGTATTAAGTCTGCATTTTTACTTTGCCTTGCAACTGTCAGATGAGGTTAGCAATGGCAGCGGAGATCGAACATGGATTCCAGCAATGGCAGTAGAATTTCACTATCATTAACCTCGATCTTGACAAGATTGTTCAAAACGTTTGTTCAGTTGATGTTTCACATCCTTTCTAACATTGTTTCAGCTATTTAGCGGCGGGAGTGCATTTATCCATACTTGGCTGATTTCTCTTTTTCACCAATAAATCGCCAATAACTACCAATAATTCGCACAATAATATTTGCAAGCTACTGGCTGCTATCCTAGATCAACGTCTTCGAAAGATGACAAATGGTGAAAGAGGAATGAAACCTTTTGCAATGGCGATCATCAATCTCCGAAAAGAATCTGGCTGAGCTGTTGAATCGAGCCATCGGACCCGGCCCCCTCCCCGGCATGTTACAAACTGACCTACTAAGCTCAGCGAGGTCTCGACCAGATGTTCATTGAGTCGGTATTCATTAAAGGAAAAATCATCAGGAAATAATGCATTTTCAGTGATTTAAACACTTATGAAAACGGAGTAAATTCGAAAGAAACAAATAACAGACATTATGGAAGTTGCCCTGATTAGTTCATAATGTAGCTTTCATAGGATAATCTTCCGTGGTTAAGTGGTCAGGATTATTAACTTGTAATGAGACACCCTGGTTCGATCACCTCTGCCGGCGCTAGTCACTTCTTATGACAGGGAACGGAGTAGCTGCAGACTTATACTGATGAATCCCAGAAAGATCGGGAATAAAAGAGTTAAAGCTGTGATGTGATCTAAATATCATTGAAAGCGGCGTAATGCACCATCAAAACACACAAATTTGCATTGGGAGATTCGACTGGACTTCACGGAACTCAACCATAACGAAACCAGTAGAAAAAAAAAGCGTTACTGCGTGTTTTCACTTCGCGTTACTGTGACTTTTAAACGCGTTATTACGTGTTTTAAAACACGTTATTGCGAGATTTTTTCACGTTAGTGCGACTTTTTTTTTTCGTTATTATGTTTTAAATTCACGGTATAACGAGATTTTTCGCGTTACTATGACTTATTAATACGTTATTACGTGTTTTAAAACACGTTATTACGAGATTTTTCGCGTTAGTGCGACTTTTTTTTTTTTGCATTATTACGTGTTTTGAATTCACGTTATTACGTGTTTTTGACAAAAAAAAAATACCTTAATTTTTACCCTTGTAGGCTTCCGTAAAAACCACGCCAATTTGTCTGTGTAAAAAGTTATTGGATTTTAAAGAGGCCCTTATACTCATTTTCAGCCAGTTTTAACTCATTTTGTCTTTATTTTATCAAAATATAGTCTTCTTATATCTTCATGCCAAATATTGCGACTGACGGTTGCAAGGTTGCTTAGATTACGGTCGATAGAAAATGCATTTCGCTGAGTTGCGGCCTTCCATGTAAACAGACTCGTCGTTTCCGGTTTTTGAATCGAAGATTTTCGATATATCCGTTATACACTCGGGTAGATTCGTATGATGATCATGCATTCTGTCACGTGACTATATTTGACCTTCGCCCTGCGTTTAATGAGGTAAACAAAGGAAAATGGAGGCTTCTCTGTTGCAGCCTCGATTTTCAGACGGAGGTCCCGGCCTATATGCAAATTACACCGTATCCGACTCTAGGCGGAAACCAACGATAAATTTCCGTGACGCACCGCCATTGTTTACAGCTTCGATCGTCAGCCAGTTTTCTTCTGACCAATGTTCAGTTTCTAATACAAATCTCCGTGTTTCTTTTTTTCAATTAGACCATATATGTCAGTAATTTATCCATGTTTACACAAAGGACTGATTTTACCATTCTAAATTGTTTGAAATTTAACAGCGTTTTTGCTCACCGGCTGTAGACGGGCATCTTTAAAGGTCAAATATTAACAAAATTTGCAATCTAATTACCCGTATTCGCCCCCTCCAAATAACTTTGAAACAGCAAACTTTGCGGTTTTACTATCGGCCCGAAAGTTACTTTCATTTCACTTATTTAGCAGGTTTTGGGTTCATATAATGACCATCCTTGATGCACTTATCCCGAAACCAGAGCATGTCAGCTAATCTAATCTACTGATAGTCCTTACGGAAGATTGTCGTCGCCTCTCCGTAGAGTCTTTTTTGCTTTAAATCTTATTACTTTGTAACATTATAACAGTAATTCAGTTTCTTTTTTCGCGGCGGCCAGTGCTCCTGTCTTTGCATTCCTTGCCTTTCTTTAACCTTGTTTGCACACGGTATTCTTTCCAAGTCAAAGGCTGCTTTTCTCTCAACACAGACTCGAAAATCCGTTCAGCCGTGAGAAAGGGTTAGGAATTTAATCAATCATTAAATTTTTGATTCAACACAGTTGACACAGTTTTGACTCAACCCCAGATTTGAACTCGCTGCGATACTAACCTTTGGCGTTGCAAGCTGGGACTTGGCTTCAAAGTGAGAAGGGGGGGGGGGGGAGAAATTTAAACCTTATTCTTAACGCCAAGACTAACCGTCTGATTATTATGATCAGTCTCGGAAATATGTGTTTTTGCTGATTTCCTACCCTGACCTTAGTGGGAAGGAGACGAATTTATGCTCATCAAGTTTAAACATATGAGATATACTTTGTAAGAAGGGGGTTTACTGCATCTGCAAAACGTTTCGACCTATGTCAGCCTGCGCAGCGGACTGCGCAGGCTAACATGGGTCGAAACATTCTGATATTTATCAATTTTCTGCATGTCCAAGTTCCATTCGACATCATGATTTAGTAATGCATTTGTAAGACAAAATGGATTTTATGGATACATTATTAGTTGTATGGTCAGGTGGCAGGGGATTTGGAAACTTGTTCACGGCTGTGGTGAATCATGTCGCCTTCGGCTCGGGGCGACATGATTCACCACAGCCGTGAACAAGTTTCCAAGTCCCCTGCCACCTGACCGTACTACGAATTTATTATTCTTCAAAGTTTTACCCTTCCAAAGTGTGTTACGCGAAATTTCCTTGTTTTATGGTCTCACGAATCGAGTATGCTGACGAAGTAGAATTTCCCTTCTGAGTGCCCCAATTCAATGAAAACTGACGTCACTGGGAACTGACGTCACTGAAACCTTGGTAAAACGTGCAGTTTGGTGCATAAACGTGCAGTCTGGTGATCGATCGACGCCGCCATATTGGATGTTGTGTTGAAAGTGTAGTTATTTATACGGGGCACCCAAAAGGGAAACTGGTTTTACGTGGATTTTGCCAGTGTACATGATATATATGTTCGAGGCATATTATTCAATCAGATCATGAGAAATTTCTTTGCAGTATAATGAAATTATATGATAACTTGCTCGGTATAATGCATCAAGGAGATGCATTTAAAACACCATTTTGCTAAAGCCTGGCTAATGTTTATTTTTACATAAATTGTGAAACAATTCCTACAACTTATATTTATCACCCAAGATGATTGATTTCTGCAAACGCAAACCAGTATTCGCGCCGTGATGAGGGTAGTCCGCTCGTTACGAGATTCGGACCTAGAACCTTTTGTGTGAGAAGCCGACGCTCTACCTCTACAGCACTGTCTCATTTGTAAATAAAATGTTAGAAGTAAAGCTTTCAAAGACTTAATCCTTTGGCTGCAAAGCATGCTATTTGGGTTTTTGTGAACAATGCAGACCAAGATCAGTCGGATCTTGAATCTAATCTATCCGATATGGCGAGTTCATATACGAGCCATGCTCTGGCAAAAAGGGGCTTAATGCATCTCCATGATGTATGATACAAATCAAGCCTTAACATAATTATGGATCCATAATAGCCACTTTTTTTTTAAACAACCGACTTAATTTTGAGGTAGATTGGTCCTTTGACATATAGAAAACTGACCTGGTCCTTTGACATATAGAAAACTGACCAATAGCGAAAAGTTTCGGGCCAGGTCAGCCTGCGCGGACTGTGCAGGCCGACCTGAGCCGAAACTTTTCGCAGATGCATTAAGCCTTCTTTTCACAGAGCATGGCTCATATGGTGAAAACGGCTTTTACATGGCAGTACTTTGGCCTTAGATCGTTATCAAACAACAAAATTTTAGACGTTGCCAAATTGAAAGCATGTACAGACGGCAAATTAACTACGGTTCAAATGATGTGTTTTGTTTGTGAAAGGGAAGAAAACATTGTGGGAAAAGGAGAAAATGCTGGTTACCAGTATTTTCTACTTTTACAACAATGTTTTAAAAAGCCGTCTTTCCCAAGGGTCGTTAAAACAAGGGACTGTGGGGGAAAGGGTTTTAACTATTATCCACAAGTCTTTATTCAAGTTACGTAGCAGATTACGGGTTATCCATCCTCAGTTACCCAGGTGTGAACCATTACGATGAACTTTATTCATCACGACGACATGAGTTAGCGAAATGAAGTGCACTTTGGTCAAAGAGGATGTAGGTTATCATAAACACTCCAAATAGCGAATAAATTGTTAAGGCGATTTAAAAAATCGAGGATATTGAAGTTTCAATGCTGGTCTGGTCAAAATATTCCATGAATCACTTTGAAGTGAAGATCTACATATGTGCTGTCTGATCTTGGTCAACACTGCATGCAATAATTACTGGTATGCGGTAGGATTATTGGTAATTGGTACTTTTCAGGGGCGTAGCCAGTAATGCATTAAAGATGAAGCCTATTCTAAATGACTTGACAGTGTGATCACGCCTTCGGCCTTTTTCTCACCCATTTTTTGCATATTTGCAGATAGCCTGGTCTCAAGTCCGATCATTTTTTCCTATTTTATATTTGGAAGTTACTGTGTCAAAAACAACAAAGTAAAGTCCGAATATATAAAAGGAAAAAAATGATCGGGCTCGAACCCAGGATAATTTGCAGAATGAATGTTGAAACCCGGGCTTCCAAGCTTAGAAGTGCCTATCTACACGCATTCTCTTATATGCTCTTTTCATCCCCAGTTGTATCAAAACATGCGCTTGTGGATGGTAGAGAGATGGATCGGATTGCACAGAATTTGATCTTGAATCTTCGCTATTCTTTATTTTATTTCAAACAATGACTTATCTCTCAATTGTAACGGTGTTGCAGGGTTAGCGCTAAAATGAGAACTTGATTTCATGTCAGTGAAAGCATTAACATCTTTACTACCAACGAACAAAATTTTAGACTGGTCCAGATTGAAAGCTATGCAAATTAAAAGTCGTTTGTAAGATAGGATTTGTCAATGAAAGGGTAGAAAAATGTGGGAAAAGCAGAAAATGCTAGTTACCAGCATTTCCCTCTTTTTAGTTCACCTGAGCACGAAGTGCTCAAGGTGAACTTTTGTGGCCGTGCTGTGACCTGCGTCCGTCGTGCGGTCGTCAACATTTATCTCGTGTACACTTTAGCGGCTGCATTTTCAGTTAGATACTCACGAAACTTGGTCAAAATGATTGTGAGATGAAATCTCGTACAAGTTCGAAATTCGTTCATGTATGGTCAAAAAGTAGGTCAATGGGCTTAATCTGAAAAAAAAAAAAAACCTTGTGTGCACTCTAGAGGCAACATGTTCAGCTTGATACTCTTAAAACTTGGTCAAAATATTTGCCTTGACAATATCTCGAACAAGTTTGAAATGGGGTCAGGTTGGGTCAAATAGTAGGTCACTAGGCTAAATCTTATTAAAAAAAGACCTTGCGTGCATTCTAGAAGCCACGTTTTTCAGGTTAATACTCTTGAAACGTTGACAGAATATTTCTATTGATGATATCTCAAACAAGTATGAAATTGGGTCATGATAGGCCAAAAAATAGGTCACTGGGCCAAATCTTAAGAAAACCTTGTGTGGTCCGTAGAGGCCACATTTTCAGTCTGATACTCCTGAAATTTTGTGAAAATAAACGTTTGTTTTGATGATATATTGGACAAGTTGGAAATCAGATCATGTCAAAAAGTAGGTTACTGGGATAAATCTGAGAATGACCATGTGTTTTGGCCTGATACGCTTGAAACTTGGTCAGAATGTTTGTCTAGATGATATCTTGGAGAAGTTTGAAATTATACATGTCAGGTCAAAAAGTAAAAAGTATGTCACTGGGTTAAATTTTAGGAAAAAAAAAAAAAAAAAAAAAAACCAAAAAAAAAAAACAAAAAAACTTGTTGCACCATAGAGGCCACATTTTCAGCCTGATACTCCTGAAACTTTGTGAAAATGTTAATCTTGATGATATCTTGGGCAAGTTTGAAATTGGTATATGTAGAGTCAAAAGGTGGATGATGTGGACAAATCTGAGAAAAACTTTGTGAGCACTGTAGATGCCACATTTAAAACCTGATACTCATTAAACTTGGTCAGAAAGGTTGTCTTGATATCCCAGACAAGTTGGAAATTAGGTCACAATAGATAAAAAATGTAGGTCACTGGGTCATATCTTTGATAAAACTTGTATGCAGTCTGGCGATCACATTTTCAGTCTGATACTCATGAAACGTCATCAGAATGTTTGTTTTCACAATATCTCTGACAAATTCAATAGAAGGTCAAGTCGGTCAGAAAGTAGGTCACTCACACTCATGTTTTTTACATCATTAAAATCAAGATTTCTTCATCTTTATCAACCGTAGATGACTTTACTCAGGTGAGGGATTTAGGGCCAATGGCCCTCTTGTTTGTGTCAATATTTTCAAAACCCTTGTTCGGCACGGTCATTAAAAACTGGATTATTTGGGAAAGGTTACATCCACGTCTGTTTCAAAGACATTAAAGAAAATTTAGAAAAAAAAAAAAAAAAAAAAAAAAAAATTGAGGAAAGGAGCAATAACTTGATATAAGTAATTGCTCCTTTTCCCTTCGAAATTTTCAATTCTATTCATAAAATTATTTTCCAATCTGTTCAAATGTTCCTCATATTTGTCGTTTATCATACTTGTTAAGTTTTTTCCCAGAGATTATATAAGCTGATAACAAGTTTTGATAATGCTTTTTATCCTGCTGTGTGTGTTTGTATGTCATGTCCTTAAATCGGTATATAAGGAAATTACGACAGCTGTCATTGTGTTTTTATATCGATTGACAACTTAAGAATGCTACAGTTAAAACGTTCACATCTTGGCAAAATTACGTGGGCCTTGTCACTTCAGTTTAAAACTGAAGTTATAGGCAAAATCATGCCATGTTTCATATGGGTGGAGCCCTCTCAGACTCTGTGACAAAACTTTACCTATTGATCATACGATGATGCTTCATTCCAAAATAGGTCAAAAGTATCATTTAAAGAAACACCTATACTCGTTTTCAGGCAGTTTCCAGACAGGTTTTACCCATTTCATCCTTATTTTATGAAACTATAATCATTCTCGAATCTTCAGGTCAAATGTTGATCCTGATGGCTGCACGGTTGCTTAGATTATGACGGATAGAAAATACATTTCATGTTTTGGAGGCCTTCAAAGCAGTCGCTATCACAGTGTCGTTTTCCGGTTTAAATGTGGACAAATACCTTGAGTTTTTCTATCTCCCACACCATATATATTGGTAATATTTATCTATATTTACACAGCTGAGCCATTCAACACAATTTCAAGTTTTAACTACGTTTCTTCTCTCCAACTGTAAGGATGTATCTTTAGGCAAACATTGCAGTAATTCTGATACCGATTAGTCTTGCCAAGTTTCAATGCCCTCTAAATTTTAGTTCGGGAGAAAAGAAATTTTTGATAAAGTAACGGCAGCCATTTTGGTCACATCACCATTTTTTTCATTAATTATAGCTGATATTATCTAAGAACACTTTTGTAAAGTTTCTCTAAAATTGGCATATTAGTTCAGGAGAAATTATTGTAGAAGTCTTTTATGAATTTTTCTCCATAAAAATCCATTGGCGCTCGATCTTAATTTAACACCGTTACACACATGCAACGATATTAAATTAAGATCGAGCGCCAGTGATAAAACCCTATACGAAACATGCCATCCCATAGTGGGACCATCTTGATCTCGGAGACATGGTGTGAACAAAGACGAAAAATTTTACCTAAATTACGAATATTCTTGGCGTTATAGGAAAAAAAAAAAATCTACATTATTTTCTCTTTGTAAACCATGTAACCACATGGATTGGAATAGTAATGACCCTAGGGACATATTCCATAGAGCTCTAATTACACACTCCTGTATATCACTACGCACAGAATATCTAGACCCTAAGCCTTTCGGTTTGAGACAAGATCTTTGAAGTTTTCTTTCTCTAACTCTTTAATACACGACAAAATTTTAAACCAGTCCAAATTCAAAGCATTTGCAGATAACAAATCAAGGGTGGCTCAAATGATGAAACTTGCCTGTAATTTAGTAGAAAACATTTTGGGAAAAGAAGAAAATACTGGTTACCAGTATTGTCTCTTTTTTTTCCACGTTGTTTTCAAAAGCCTTTTCTACCAGGGTCTTTAAAACTCGGGACTGTGTGGTAAAGATTTAATCTTCTAGAACGTATTGAGGGAAAAGTTAGACCAAAAATATCCAAAAATGGGTCAAGGTTCAACCTATACAAACTATTTTTGCAAACTTCTTGATATCTTTGATACTATATATCCTTGACAAGTCTCAATGCCATCTGACCTTAAGTTCTCGTAAAGGCTTTTGACAAATGTATGAACAGCGGCCATTTGGGTAATAAGGCCTATCATTGATATCGCCCAAGGTTTATTTCTGTAAAGTTGGATCGAAATAGGTCCATTAGTTCACAAGAAATCATTTTGATGTCGCACTACCTATGGCGTTAAAGACGGGCAGATACAGATACCTGAAGCATATCTCAAACATTTTCATCGAACTAAAAGTTGTGGATAGAGCTGGCCAGCCCAAGCAAACAATTGCTTTTTTCGTCAGGTACTAATTAGTGACAATGTGCAGAAGTTATATTTATCGTTCATAAAACTATTTAAACAATTGAAAGATCATTCAAGTAACTGAAGGCGGTGAGTAAGCTATTCTCAGAAATGTGGAGGGGTCCTGCGTGGCTCGGTGGTAAGGTGTAAGACTCGTTACCGGGATGCCTCGGGTTCGAGCCTCACCGGAAGCACTGTGTTTTTGTGGGAGTGTCCTTGGGAAAGACACATCAAGTCTCTAGCCTAGTTCTGGTAAAACCCAGGATATACATGAAAATGTGAGCTGTCGCCGTGATATGACTGAAGTAATGTTGGAAGCGGCGTAAATCGTCATAAATTTCATCAATCAATAAAAAATGTGGACATATAGGATTTCCCTTAAAGACGTTGATTCCAACCTAAAGCATGATTGACTGTCCACCGTGCCGATTATACTAAGCAATACAGGCCGTTGCAAAATGCTCAGGTCTCAATATTCAGACTAGGGCTCCCTGGTCTGTTAAATCAACAGAGAACACGGTATATCAGAACAGAGGATAGATGTGAAGTCTGGGTGGTTCACGTGACATGGTCATGTGTCCCTTACAATTGCTCTTTTGTGTGGTACTGATCATGAAGAAGGCGAATAACCGATCGCCGGCTTTTCAAACAAGCGTTGTGGATACAAGCAATTACCGTTATTTTGATAGTCTAACGCCAGGTAGCATTCTGAAAGATGGTTCGTAGTATTGTAGTAGTCTGAGCGGTCCTAGGATCGAGTTGTTAGGAATGGCGTCCTACTATTGATAGCGTTGCTACAGTCTTCCAACGACGATTTGTGACATAGCAAGTAAGCGGGCAACCTTTCTCTGGTTACACCGTACTTCTTTAATAATTCCATTGCCGCGATAAATTTCTTCTGCACTAGGATGCCTTCAGTTTGTTTATATATTTTCGTTATAATAGTTCTAAACATAACGAGTAAATGATTGTACAGCTTCTTTAAATGTATCTGAGGAAACATCCGCATTAACCGTATGCATTTGTTGGGTATGCTTTTCTTGCGATACCCGTACAGGGCTATGTACAGTGGCTTCGGGTTGGGCACATGAAGATGACATGTAAAATATCAATGCACATTATATGTACTGACTGCAATAAAACCTTTATAACATATGCCTGCACTTCATAGAAAAGGTTTGGTGACATTGGTTTTCGTCTTTCAGATCACCTGTGGAAAAAAAAAAGTGGTAAAGATGGAAATTGCTCGTGACGAGCCTCTATTTTTGCCACATTTTTCACTTTTGAAAAAGTGAGTGGTTTCATAAATTGATGATTATCAATGCTTTCTCACTGTGTTTACGTTTAGTTACATACACGAAAAGAATCGAGTATAACTAGCATGAATGACATACATTAAAATATCTAGAATTTTTAAGTGATTGTCAGATCATCTATAGCCTAGCAATACAAACCCTGGGCTTTAGTTCTGCTCATCCAACTAACCATAGTTCAGGGTCCGTATTAACCAACCATTCATAAGAATGTTCTTATTCTTGTACTCCAAGATCTTCTAAATTTATAAGTAACACAAATTCTTATTGGCTAAGCAAACGGTTTAGCAAATCAGAAGTTGTGTTACTTCCAAATTCATAAAATTCTGGAGAATAAGACTTTTAATTTACCCACGTCCATTGGTATATGAAAGCCGTGGCCATCACTAAAAAAAAAAAACCGAGAATTGGACCAAAAACAAATGAGCCGCGCTCTGTGAAAAGGGGGCTTAATGCATCTGCGAAAAGTTTCGACCCAGGTCAGCCTGCGCAGTCCGCGCAGGCTGACCTGGGCCGAAACTTTTCGCTATTGGTCGATTTTCTGCATGTCAAAGGATCAGTCTACCTCATGATTGAGTCGGTTGTTAAAAAAAGTGGCTATTATGGATCCATAAGTATGTGATGGCTTTCTTGGTATGATGGATTACGGAGATGCATTAAGCCCCCTTTTGCCAGAGCACGGCTAAAATATTTCAGGTGTTGTATTTTTCAGAAATGTATACCTACATCTTCTGGTTAATGGGAGGTTTTGTAGAATATATTCCTTAACTTCCAAGTTTTGTTCTTTTTTTTTAAAATAAATTTTAACTTTTCTGTTGATCTGCAAACATTTAAATTAAAATTCGGACTGTTTTTCAAGCCATTTATAGAAGATTTAATAGGTATGTTTCTACAGCGAAAAATGTTTTTTTTTTTTTTAATTTCTAGAGAGAACATCTCTGGTTTATTGTTTTGCTAAAGTTCATTAGATCCTAAAAGAAGTGTGTTCAAAAGCAGGACAATATTCTTAAAAATGGGCTGTGAATACGGACCCTGGTGCTTTTACATGTATGTTTGTTTTTTGAAAATTGTTACAAACACACACAAAAACATACTTAAAAAACAATTTAGAAATGTTTGCTCTGTTTCAGTATTTCGGCTTTTGCCTTTATCAAGAAATTTGACGTGAAATTGGTGCCTTCTACATTTTGTGACTATTTTCACACCACCATTAAAAAAAAAATACACCTTTCAAAGATAAATTCTTCTACTTACTTCATTTTTCGTTTGCGTATGCTTTCAATTCAGAAAAGTATACGGTACATTTGTCGTCTTGTATATCAAGAATTACATGATATCCATTAGTGGGAATTGTATCATATGACTAGGAACATATAAAGTGGTGACGAACAACGTAGGCGCTCTTTCTCATACTTAAAACTTAAAAGATACCATAGAAGCGACTCCAACACATAACTGTACCAGTTTACAAGTGAACAGTAATGGCTTTCCAAACGATACGTTAAATCGGAGTTGCATTCAAAGAAAGAAAGCAAAACAAAAACTTTAATTTAGCCCTGAAAATGCTCATCAAGAGACACATGATCGTGTTTACAGTTTCAAATTTCATAGGAGACTATCCCCGCTCCTGATCCCTGCCCCCTCTGGTGCCTCTGTAATGTATTCAGAGCAGATTGAATTTTGCTAGCCACACCCCTGAGATGGATACGGTTCCTTATTTGTTTTGGTCTTGCAGACCATTTCCACCAGTATTTCACCAGTGGAAACTTGGTTGTAAGTGAACCTATTCATATGTTCCTGTTTTGTTTCACCCTTTTACGCGTACTACGTGCATGATCTCACCAAGACAAATTTGTATGCGCATTTACCATTATCTCATCTATGAAACATACCCTGTCAAAAGGCAAGTCCGCCCAGACAACTCATTTTACCTTCTACCAAACGATCCCATGTATAATCAACAGCAAAAGAAACACATAGACGAGTAGGGGCCTACTCTAAAGAAAGTCAGTTGTGATAGTGCCTTATTTTGGACATGTCATGAACAAAATTGTACAGACTTAATGAAATAGTTTTTCTAAAGTTCTGAGTGAAATGAATTGAAGTTTGAAATTGTTCTTCCAAACTATTGAATTTTCTTAGAATGATCAATAAAATTAACTGGAGAAAATATATGTGTTTCTTTTGCTGTTGAGTATATTTACGTCGCACAGGAAAACAGGATACAAGATAAGTTTAAAGAATAGGGATGAATTGGCAGCAAGCATTGCGACCTTTTACCACATTTCTTTTTCCATCAAAAACAAATCCTGTCATTTAATGAACACACGTTTGATTTGTCGTCTGCAAATGCTTTCAATATGGACTAGTCTAAAATTTTGTCGTCTTGTACCAGTTACGAACTAAGTACTTGATTACTGTCAAAGGCCAAAGTCTGGCCATGTAACTGATAGCACAGACCCTTGTTCCTTTTCTTTAAAAGCGTTCTGTTATATAAACATGAAAATACCAAATACATAAAATAATTTTCGATAAGGATAAACGAGTTCTAAATTCTTATTTTCTGAGCTCTTTTGGCCAAAAAATACACCTATGGACATCACGTATATCGGATCGAATAGATTTTAAACCCTGCGGCTGCTAACCGCGACTCAAGGAATCTTCTGCAGACAGTGTAGATCAAGATCAGACTGCACAAAACGTGCAGTCTGATCTTTGATCTACACTGTCCGATAAGGAGATATTTTTTCTCCCCAAAATACCCTTGAAAAAGCTTAACTTGGGGCTTTTACTATAGACTTGAAAATTTCATTTCACTTATTTAGCAGGTCAAGGATTGAGATCGGACAACATAATTATGGCGTCGGGCTGAACTCTTCATCTCTACCCTCAAGATGACAAAACTTTCGACTTGTTCAAATTGAATGCATTTAGGGAAGACATATTACATAAGGCTAGAATTGTGGGGGGGGGGGGGGGATGAAAATGCTGGTTGCCAACATTATCTCCTTTTTCATCCACATTGTTTCCAAAGATCATTTCTCCAAGGGTCGTTAAAACTCAAGATGGTTTTGTAAAGGGTTAAATTATGCCTGTAGTATCAGCTGAAGTTCCATCTATCATGAAAACGGCTAACTGATAATGTTAAATGCTAACTGTTTCAGCAACATTTTAACGTATCTTTCAAAAAAAAATAAAAGTTGGAGAGATAGAATCGACTTCAGCGATTTAAGATTAATCGGTTATCGTCTTGAAATTTCCGCCTACAATAACGTTATTTGGTTTAGTCGAAAGTTATCTATATTACAACGATTGTGAAACAAGTTCTCACTCCGCATGATTGCTTCATGACTGGACAGTGAACCAGTTCTAGTGCCATAATAAGGATAGCTCCATATCCTACCCTGCTAATTACGGTATTCGAACCCAGCAATTCGGATGTGAGAAGTTGACGCCCTAGCTCTACCCCCCCCCCCCCCCCCGGTCTGATCCTGCAATGTTTATATGAGCATGTCAACAAAGAAATGGGTCATGCTCTGGCAAAACGGGGTTTAATACATCTCCGTGATGCATGATACCAAGGAAATCACATGATTATGGATCTACAAAATCCATTTTGTATAACAACCGCGCAGCTGACCTGGATCGATACTTTTTGCGGGTGCATTAAACCGCCTGACTCAAATTCCATTTCACCATATTTGGTATCGTATTTAGTTATCTTCGACATAGACTGGTCCAAAACTTTGCATGTTTAGATAACGGGATACCCTCCTATGTGATAGCAGTCAAGCGCACAGAGGTAGCACAGATCTTCAATCGGCAACATTAACATATTCCGTAAGTTGAGTTGTTTATATGACTTTTCTAATTTATCAGCATCTCTCATTTGTTTTCACTACTTCTACTATGACTGCTATTATTGATGATAATTTTTTTTTAATTTTTAGCTACCACTACCACTACCATTAAAGATTATAATGATAACGGTTTGAACTTCACGACCAGAAATATTCATAGTAATGACTTTCATTATTGTTGAAAAAAAAAAAAAAAAATGACTGGCAATATCGGCTAGCTTTTTGTTTCATTTTTCATTTCTTCCATACATTATTTGAATCAACATTTTAGAGGGGTGTCCAACCGATAATACCGCAATTTTAGTAAAGACGGCGAATCTTTATGGCTCAAGCAAAATCGCATAGGGTGTTAGAGTTTATATCGTATTTTCCAAACGATAATAATCTAAACCTGTCCAAAGTTTTACAAGTTTACAAGTTTTATTCATTCAAGTACATAGGCCACCGGCCCATAATACAAAAATATACATTCAAATTTCACATTCTTACGAGTAACTAATACAATGTTACAGAATAACTACGTCAAATATTGAAAGTATGTTATAGGATGATAGTATGATATCTAGGAAAGATAGTTAAAACAGAGGTTGGGAGAACATAGCATAATAGAATCTGTAAGTTAATTTGAATTACTTTTGATTTAGTCCATCTCCTCTAGGATTTTGCTTCGAAGATCGAAAGCTTCTAAGAGATATTTTGCAACCTTTATAATTGTATTTTTCATAGTACATTCTAGAATAGAATAAAAAATACGCTTATTTCTAAATCTTAGCCATGAGGTCTCAAAGCATTTTTTCTAACTATTTCAAATGATTTACACTCGGGAAAAAAAAATGATATTCATCCTCTATGATAAAGATATTTAAGTTTTTGCAAATAGGACAAAATCTGAGATCTCTCTTTGTGGACAGATGACGACCCTTTTCTATCATTAAATTGTGAGATGAACACCTGAAAGTCGACAAAACTCTCTTCTGAATATACGACAAATCTGTGTTAAGATAAAATTCTGGGTTTAATAATGATTTAAAATACTTATAATGTAAAGCTTTTGGAGATTCATTCACGCGCGTATACCATTTTTGAGTGTAGCAATCTTTTATTCTGTGTGTAAATAGCTTTAAAAATTCATTCGTATTACCTACATCTTGAAGAATCCATGCATAACCGAACCCATGGGTAAATAAAAGATCTTTTATAAAAGAAGCCCAAGTGCGTTTTCCAGATTCGTCTAATTGATAGAGCATAATTATAGTAGCATTGTTTAGGATATCGATGGTTTTCCATTTGAATAATTTGTAGCCAGTATTTGATGCATTTACTCATGTAAGTTGTGCAAAGTGGTAATCTACCACATTCACCTAGTGCGAAAAAATCACTTGTCTTGGGGGGGGGAGATAAACTTTTTTACAAAAATATGCAAGAACTTTTTCAATAGCTTCTACGAATTGGTACCCCCAAATATGGGATCCGTAGCATAATATTGGTTTCACAGCGGCGTCAAATATTTTAAATAAGTCATTGAGCTGGAAAAAACCAAATACTTTTCTTAGTCCAAGGATGTAGTGTATAGACTTTTTAGCTTGTAATAACAACATTTTATGGGTTTTTGACCATGAGAGTTTACTTGTTAAGTAAACACCTAAGTATTTATAATATGGAACGATGTTAATGATATTTCCGTCGTA
Organism: Hippopus hippopus; assembly: GCA_946811185.2. Classification (NCBI taxonomy): domain Eukaryota; kingdom Metazoa; phylum Mollusca; class Bivalvia; order Cardiida; family Cardiidae; genus Hippopus; species Hippopus hippopus. The sequence goes on from OX328096.1 coordinate 15,865,804, forward strand.
AAACCATTTTTCTGATTTTTTAACTTTACCACCATTTCTAAAAACTAATATACCAGTTTTGTCCATATTAATATCAAGACTAAACCCCTTACTGAAATTCTCGATTTCATTTATTTGTCGTTGTAGCTGAATAACTGTGTCTGCAAAACTTGATACGTCATCAGCGTACATTAACATACTCAAACAATTAATTTCATTAGAGACAAATATTCCACGCTCAGTATCATTATTAAGATAAGTGACGAGATCGTTAATAAACAGAGAAAAAAATTTGGACTCGTAATACAGCCTTGTCTTGTTCCTATTGTACAGTTGAAATAATCCGTGATGTCCCCATTTACTTTAACACACGACCTTAATTTACTATACATAGATTTATAGATTTCCATAAATTTGCCGGTAATACCTTTTCGTTGCATTGCGTCCCACAATTTATCATGACGAATACCATCAAAAGCTTTAGAGAAATCTATAAAGATACAATAAAATCGCCCTTTTCGTTTACAAAGATACTTTTGGACTAAAGACATGAGCACGAAAATATTATCCATAGTAGAATATTTTTTGCGAAAACCGGCTTGACATTCACCTAAGATATTAAAATCGTCACACCATTCTGTTAATCTACTATTCATGATATTCACAAATATTTTACAAATTGAGTCAATTAATGAAATTCCACGATAATTATTTGGATCTAATTTACTTCCTTTTTTATGGATCGGGGTTATAATGCTACTACTCCAATCATAAGGAAAGTCACCACTTTCGAAGATTTCGTTGAATAATTTATAAAGAAAAGGTAAAGTTTCGTTTAAAGTATGTACATACATTTCGATGCAAAATACCGTCTGGCCCAGGAGATTTATTCTTGTTTAAAGTTCTAGTACTTTTTATAATTTCGTCGATTGAGATCGGAGCATTTAGCTGAGTACTATCTGCATTTTGTATGATTTCATTCAGAAAGGAGGAGTCTAATTCTAGGTTTATGTCTTTGTCAAGTAATGTTTTAAAATGTGATAAAAAGTCAATGTTTGATAGTGAATTCTTATTTGATGGTGCTACTTTCGAAGATTTTAGAAGAGACCAGAACTTTTTAGCGTCGTTGCGACAATTGACCAATTCAGTTCTCTTCTTATTTCTCATACGTGCCTTCTTTAGTTTACACAGAGCTTTAAATTGGTTTCTCTTTGATTTATACTTTACAAGATCGTAATTGCTATGCGTTAATTTAAATTTTCTGAGAGCTAAAATTTTGTTTGTTCTTGCTTCTTGACAAACATAATCCCACCAAGCGGGTTGGAAATTAGAAAAAGGTTTGCTCTTTACAAGCATATCTTCCGCTGAAAGTTTATTAAAAACTGTACTACTTGCGTATTTTGTGATAAGTTTATCCTTAGTTTGAAGTTAACAAATAATTCTGAAAATTTTGATTTAAAGTTTTCTGCATGTAAGTTTTCCGCCTATACTGCTTCCACTCTGTAACATTAGAGCTACGGTTGAGAACTACGTTAGAATTAATCGAAAATAACATCGAACATTCTATTGGAAAGTGTATAGTAAGATCATTCTCTAAAACTTGAAAATTAGAAACATGTTTGAATAAATCCGAAGAACATATCATATAGTCAACCAGACTAGAGCCATTATTTGCGATACAAGTGAAATTACCGCATACCGGGTATATCCCCAGGAGTTCTACCGTTTAAAACATAGTTCTATCAAAGATAGTCCGAATCGATTATATTAGGTATCCATCCAATTTCGCTTTATATCGAAAGAATCCGAGGGATACTGAATATCTTCGTTAAAGACAGATCGTAAGTCATCGTTAGAAATAAAATCTTGGAAGTCTTTAACACGTGCATTTAAATCACCTGCCAAAAATATGCCCGAATTGGGGTATTAGTAGTAAAGGACGGTAGCATACGGACACACTCCGGCCTGAGTGTGTCCGTATGCTACCGTCCCTGAGTGCCGTACATCACCCTCCCTGACAAAAATGTGTCCCTAGTTTGCCATCCCGAAATATTTTTTTTTATTTTGTCCCTAGGCTCCCGTCCCTGAGCGGAATTTTTTGCAAAAGGGGGGGAGGGGAGTTTTTCCTATGCTCATGACCCTGAGAGGGATTTAGCATTCAAAGTGCAGGCCTTATGACTGACAGACTGGGTAAAAAATGGCCAGATCACTGAGTTGGACTTAGTTTTTTTCACCCTATGAATGATTTTTTTCTCTCTAAAAGGAATTTGTCCCTATATCACTGAGTTGGACTTAGACTTTTTCTTATCTATGATTGATTTCTTCTCTCTAAATGTCTGAGCACTGAGTTGAACTTAGACTTTTTTTTACCCTATGTATGATTTCTAAATGTCTGACCATTGAGTTGGACTTAGTCTTTTTTCACCTATGAATGAATTCTCTTTTTAATTGCCTAAGCATTGAGTTGGACTTAGACTTTTTTCTGCATCTCTATGAATGATTTCTCTTTTCTAAAAGGAAATTTATCTTATATCACTGAGTTGGTCTTAGCTTTTTTCCCCTATGAATGATTTTCTCTCTTTCTAAAAGGTTGACCATTGAGTTGGACTTAGTCTTTTTTCTACACCTATGTATGATTCTTACTCTTTGCAGTATAACTCTCTGGAGTGTATCTCTTCTAAAAGAAAGATAGAACTTTCGTGGTAGATGGTTAGTCCTGAAAAGGACTGTTGGGTTAGCTCTGAAAAGAGCTGTGACAATTTGAAGAAATGACAATTTGAAGATAGAACTTTCGTCTGACAGCTTGAAGATAGAACTTTTGTCTGACATCTTGAAGATAGATCTTTCGTGGTAGATGGTTAGTCCTGAAAAGGACTGTTGGGTTAGCTCTGAAAAGAGCTGTGACAATTTGAAGAAATGACAATTTGAAGATAGAACTTTCGTCTAACAGCTTGAAGGTAGAACTTTCGTCTGACAATTTGAAGATAGAACTTTCGTCTGACATCTTGAAGATAGATCTTTCGTGGTAGATGGTTAGTCCTGAAAAGGACTGTTGGGTTAGCTCTGAAAAGAGCTGTGACAATTTGAAGAAATGACAATTTGAAGATAGAACTTTCGTCTAACAGCTTGAAGGTAGAACTTTCGTCTGACAATTTGAAGAAATGACAATTTGAAGAAAAGATAGAACTTACGTCTGACAATTTGAAGAAAGGTAGATCTTCCGTGGTAGATGGTTAGCCCTGAAAAGGGCTGTTGGGGTGTCCCTAAAAGGGAGCTGGTTTTGGAGGTTGTGTTTTTAAGCACAACCTCCAACCTTTCTGCAGGCTGGACAGCTACTTGCTGCCCGCCTCTTTAGCCTCTTCAACTCCCGTTCATCCAGTCCAAAGTCCAAAGAGAACGAAGGCTCAGCGTCTTCGTTCCAATCTTCGGTCTGGGGCACGACGAACTCCTTCTTCTTCTTACCGTCCATCTTCTTTACTTTTGTCGATAGCTGGGCAAGGTCCCAGAAATCCATATCTCTTAAAGCACATTCCATTTTTGTTGTAAGTCGGAGAGATGAATGATGTGCGGGAAAATAACGCTGGGTTTTATAGCTTTACAGGAGGATTGAACTAGTTGACCCATGACGTCATTTTCTCCTATGTTTTTCCCGCGTCGGCGTTTCATGCTGTTTTGGCTACAAATTAATGTTATCCAATCAGAATCAGCGTTGTTTTTTCTAATACTAATTGTTTTATTGTTGACCAACCCGTGGCTTTGTTACATTTTCTTGTTTGGGGATTTTATTGTTGACCAATCCATGGGTTTGTTACATTTTCTTGTTCGGGTTAGAAAAAAACTAGAGTTTGGCTAATCTATGACTTTTTTTGATTGTGAATCTTTTGAGTTTTTTTGACAATTTTGAGTTTTTTGACAATTTGAGGAAAGATAGAACTTTCGTGGCAGATGGGTAGCCCTGAAAAGGGCTGTTTTGTTTTTTGGAGGCTGTGTTTTTTTTCCACTTTTAATGACAGCACCCGAAATTCGCTTGGCAAATGGGGCATGCTGTAATCTTCCTCCCGAACTCGATATCAACCAAGATGATATCCGGTGTTGTCTTTAATAATAGCTGAACTAACCTTTCACCGAGATCTTTGTATGGCTGTGTTATACGTTGCAGTTGGTTTTGTTCCTCCTCTCCTACGAGACGAGTGGTTAGTTGCAATAACTGCTGCCCTGCATTTAGATACTCTTGGAGAGCCTCACGTAGTTAATGATTTAGCTCTTCCATATTGATATTGCTCCCGAATATTAACACTGCTTTCGAAGTGATCGTTAGCTGAGAATCAAGAAATGGTGAATGTATGAAAAATAACGCAGGGGCTTTATACGTTTACAGAGGATTGAAATTTTTTACAGAGCTTGGTCAGGGTAGAAAACACATACATTTTTTCCATGCTACGTTTCATGCTGTTTTGGCTCCAAATTAATGTTATCCAATCAGATTCACCGTTGTTTTTCTAATACTAATTGTTTTATTGTTGACCAACCCGTGGGTTTGTTACATTTTCTTGTTCGGGGGATTTTATTGTTACCCAATCCATAGGTTTGTTACATTTTCTTTTTCGGGTAAGAAAAAACTAGAGTTTAACTAACAGTTATGAGACGTTGTATGGAAAAATGTAACCAGAACAAGTCTTTTGGGGAAAAACAGAATGAAGAACTCTATTGTTTTTGAACTTTTATTTATTGAACTTTTATTTACTGAACAGAACTAAACATTGAAACATTTTTTTGCAATGCATCATAAAAAAATTTCTTGACAATGAAAAAAATTTCTTGACAATGAAAAAATCACAATGAAACATTTTTTTTGCAATGCATCATAAAAAATTTCTTGACAATGAAAAAAATTTCTTAACAACTAAAAAAATCACAAGCAAACATTTTTTTGCAATGCATCATAAAAAATTTCTTGACAATGAAAAGACATTTTCTTAACAATGAAAAAATCGCACTGAAATATTTTTTCACAATGAATTATTCACAACGATTTGATCACGATGAAAAAAACACACTGAATTATTTTTTCGCAATGAATTATTCACAACGATTTGATCACGATGAAAAAAAACACACTGAATTATTTTTTCGCAATGAATTATTCACAACGATTTGATCACGATGAAAAAAACACACTGAATTATTTTTTCGCAATGAATTATTTACAATGAATTAATCGCAAAAACAGTATATAACAAATTTTTATAATGTAAATTCGCAAACACCACGAGTTTCATATTTTTTTCATATTCCTACCGTTTTGTTGTTTTTTCTTGGTTGTTTTCGTTCTGTCTTTGTTTTTTTCGGTATCTTGAAATCAACGTGATTGTCAATGTTTTTCCCGTATTTACCCTGTCCTGTCAATATTGGTATAGTTGGTTTTTGATCAATTCGCTGCTTCTTGTGGATATGGTTACCATCTTCCTCAGATTTCCGCTTTGTTGTTTTTCTTGGTTGTTTTTCCTTTGGCTGATTTTTCTTTGGTTGATTTTTCTTCACAACACTTACGATAGAGTCCACTAAGTTGTGAAGATTGGATTTATCAAACTCGAACTCCACAGGAATCTTCACAGGAGGTGTTGAAATGCGCTGATCTTGTTGACGTAGTACCTCGATATTTCTACTGAGGTGATCAGTACTTACTTTTAAAGTTTTAATTTCCTCCAAATGCCTGTTTAAAGTCTCCAGCTGATCTATGATTCGGATCATCATGCTATCTTGTTTCAAATTTAGCTGCTTTACCTCTTCATAAATGTTGTCAAACACTGTCGCTGGAATGATGGTTGTCGAATTTAACTCCGGTGGTGGATTGATAATTGTCGAATTCATAACTGATGAAAGAACGTCTCCATTGTTTTCCACTGATGGAAAATCGTCCAAGCTGATTTCATCTAAGTTGTGCTTCATATTGTAACTGACTCTGAATATTGATACTGCTTCCGAAGTGATCGTTAGCTGAGAATCAAAGAAATGGTGAATGTATGAAAATAACACTGAGCTTTATACGTTTACAGAGGATTGAAATTTTTAAAGAGGGCGGACCTGGCGGAAAGCACCGGTATTGTACTGTGTGACACCGAATTAGGAGTGGTAAAAACACCGATATAACCATCGATTTGATTGCACAATGTTAATGAAACGCCGACGCGGGAAAAAACATAGGAGAAAATGACGTCATAGGTCAGTTAGTTCAATCCTCCTGTAAAGCTATAAAGCCCAGTGATATTTTACATAAAAATCATATTTGTTCCAGAATGGTTCGAATTCTTGTATGTCCTCACTGTGCAAACAGATGTCTGATAGAGTGTGGGAAATGTTTTTCCATACTCGAGTATCTTGGGCAGAAGCATAACTGTCCAGATACAGATGAAGGATTTTATGATGACGATGAAGCTTCGACGATTTGCTGCGAACACTGTGGATGTGAAATCATCCCAGTGGATCGGGCGGAAGAATCGTAGAGCTGAATGTCAATGTGAGATCCTTCAAAAAAGCCCTTTTCAGGGCTAACCATTTAGTACGAAAGATCTTTCTTCTCAAATTGTCAAAAGTAAAAAAAAGACTTACAGTCATAACTAGAAAAAAAGTCAAAAGTAAGAAGTAATTATTTTTATATTTTTTATTTCAAAAAGAACTTATGTACAATGAAAAAATCAAATCATGAACTGTAAAGACAAAAAATGAATGAACTGTAAAAGACAAAAATGAATGAAAAAATCAAGTCAGTCTTTTTTGTTTATAATCATTATTGTATTGAAATCTTTTTTCACTCAGTATGTTTTTTCTTTTTCTTTGAGATGTCAGATTCACATTTGGTTTTACGTTTTCTTTTCCTATTGTTGTTTTTTAATTCCACATCTGGACAGATTTTGTCCTCATGTTTTGTTGATTTGTAAAAGAAATAGTTCTTTGTTACTCGTTTTTTCTTCTTTTCGATGTTTTGCTGTTTTTCCTTTCCGTACGAACAAACCGGTTCTGCAGAAAATTCGTTTTTTAGATCCAAAGTTTGTTGTTTTCTTAGATTATCGTTTGTAGATATTTTTTTCTCTGTCTGTTCTGTTATTTTGCAGATTTCTGAATCGCTGTTAGCCGCTGTATCGCTCTGCATGTCTACGATCTGAGTTACAATCGATGAGGATGTAGCTTGTAGTGAACTTTTTTTCCATGTATTTTCACTGCAGAATGAATTTAGTGTCCCGACGAATTTCATATCTTTGAATCCACCAACGTTGTAAAATGATGGTGAAATCTCAATGTCGTGACTGTGTGGGTTCACGTAGACAAAAACAAATGTTCCTAGCTGATTTTCTTTTTCTGGACATTCTTTGGCCCAATGTCCTGCTTCGTTGCATGTGAAACAAATATTTGTTCTTACACCATTCGCACCATATCGTTTGTCGAGCGTCGCTTGATCCAAAACTCTGTAGCTGGTAGTACGGTAAACATCTTTTTCTTCTAAATGTTGCTGGGAAAAAAATGATCCCACATAGTTTCCGATATGTTTAACATTATACTTTGATGGTATATTGCTGATCTCATAATCGTGGGTGTATGGATTAACATACAGATACACCCTCTTTCTAAGTGGTGATGTATTTTGCAGCTTTAACTCACTCATATTTTTTATCAGCTGTACTGACTGAGATCGAGTAGGAGAATGAATAATTTTCACAACTAACGGCTTATTTATACACTGTTACAACGGAGAGGGTATATAAATTGATAGTTTTTTCTCACTTCTGCATTATTGTCTTTTCACTCAGAGCTAAAACGATGGGTAAAAGAAAAAGAATAATAACCTATTCAGACAGCGAAAGTGACGATGAGGTGTTTCCACCAACAAAAAAGAAAAAAACTAGACCTTTGAAAGAAGAAAGTGACGATGAGGTGTTTCCACCAATAAAAAAGAAAAAAACTAAACCGTTGAAAGAAGAAAGTGACGATGAGGTGTTGCCACCAATAAAAAAGAAAAAAACTAGACCTTTGAAAGAAGAAAGTGACGATGAGGTGTTTCCACCAATAAAAAAGAAAAAAACTAGACCGTTGAAAGAAGAAAGTGACGATGAGGTGTTTCCACCAACAAAAAAGAAAAAAACTAGACCGTTGAAAGAAGAAAATGATAGCAACGATGAAAGTACCAACTCTAACTTAGACATGAAAAGTCTATATGATTTAACAGAAAAGGGTAATAAGAGGTCAAGAAAATTTAAAACAGAATCACATGTGCTGATGCTGAGTTTTAAGAAATTTGAAGAATTAACACCTCAGAGACTCCTTGGATTATTTGACGATGTTACCCGTGAAATCATTCGAAAGTTAAATGCCAACCCGACGGACATGATTAGAATTACCATCAATCATCCTTCGTTGGAAATGGGAATCCATATTCCTTTTTTAGCTGCAGACCAGTTACAAGGTGAAACTATGCTGAATGAAATTGAACGAGTTTTACAATCGAATACAGATTTCGTCTTGAACGATGGATTCATGACATTTGACATCACACATACAATACCACCAAGTGGTAGCGGCAAAAAAAAAAAAAAAAAAATAGATCGTCAGAATTAGATTCAAAGTTTTTCACCCAGAAGAAGCGATCTATTATTCAAATTGACAATCATGACCAACTATGTTTTGCAAGAGCCGTTGTTGTGGGAATTTGCTACAGTGAACGTGAAAACACCGGGGCATGGAAAAGAAAATGGGATCGTATTTGTCGTTCAAACCGTCCTCTTCAAAAGACTGAAGCTGAGAAATTGTTACATGAAGCTGGAGTTTCACCAACACAGTCTGTAGGAATTGATGAATACAAAAAAATTCAAACATTCTTGTATGAAAAAGGCTATGTCATTAAAGTTCACCAACAGCATTCAAAAGTGGAAAAAATATTTAAGCATCCAGAAGTGAAAGCCAATAGTAAGATCATACATTTGTACTTTCATCAAAACCATTATGACTACATTAAATCTATCAAAGGTTTTCTTAGTTGTGGATATTATTGTGAGTTCTGTGATACGGGTTACTCTCACCGGGAAAGTCATACTTGTTCAAATATCTGTAAAGGTTGTTACCGCAAAGGAAAATGTCCATCAGAATCAAAAGAATATGTTTGCAGTGTTTGCAGTAGACGATTTTTTAGTGCTGAATGCTTTGAAAATCACAGAAATGTTCAAGGTAAAGAAAAGAAATCCATTTGTGAATTAGTGAAACTCTGTTCGAAATGCGGTGCACAATATCATGTCAGAAAGAAAAATCATGTTTGCAATGGAAAGAAAAAATGTCATATCTGTAAGAGAATTGTTAACTTTTCTCATCAATGCTATATTCAACCTTACCAAAGTAAGTTGAACCATGACAGCGATGACGAGACGAGTTCTTCTGTAGTCAAAAAACCACAGTTTATTTTCTTTGATTTTGAATGCAAACAAGACACAGGTGTACATATCCCAAATTATTGTATCGCACACAGAGCGTGTGATGAATGTATCGATAAATCACTTGATTTTCATTGTTCTACATGCAGTGAATTTGAAGAGGGTAGGGAAGTTATTTTTCAAGGTGAAAAAACTTTGAGTCAATTTTGCAACTGGCTCTTTTCAAAACATCATAAAGGGGTTACGGCTATTGCCCATAATTTCAAAGGCTATGACGGGCAGTTCATTCTTGACTATATTGTCAAAGTTGGGTTAAAACTTCCAAAATTGATCATGAATGGAAACAATATTATGAAGTTAGAACTGAACGGTGTACGTCTGATCGATTCTTTCAATTTCATGAGTTTTGGTTTGGCAAAATTTCCATCCACCTTTAGCCTTCAAGAAATGAAAAAAGGTTACTTTCCTCACTGGGCGAATACAGATGAATTTTGGAGTTACATCGGACCCTACTTGGATATGTCTTATTACAAGCCCGACTCAATGTCTGAAGAGGCTAGGTCAAAATTTATAGTTTGGTATAATGACAAAGTTCGAAATGGTGAGGAATTCAATTTTCAGAAGGAGATGGAAATGTACTGTAGGTCAGACGTTGATATCCTCAGACGAGGGTGTGCTGAATTCAGAAAGCTGTTTATCGAACAGGGTGGTATTTGTCCATTTTTAGAGGCGATTACCATCGCAGATGCCTGTAACAAGGTGTGGCGAAGCAAATATTTACCAGAAAATCAAATAGCTATCATTTCAAGTAAAGACTCATCCAGACGTCGCTTTTCTATGAAAGCGGTACGATGGCTTCAAAGCGTTGCTCAGGAAAAAGGTATTAATATTCAGCATGCAAAAAATGGTGGTGAAGCTCAAATCGGGAAATATAGTGTAGATGGTTTTCACCATCAATCAAACACTGTTTATGAATTTCTTGGGGATTTGTATCATGGTTGTCCTGTATGCTATACAGATCGAAAACAGATCAATCCTATTAATGGAAAACCCATGTCTGAATTGTACGAACGTACTTTTGAACGTATAGTAGATATCGAAGACATGGGATATAATGTAGTGTACATTTGGGAACACGAATTTGATGCTAAGATGAAGGATAAAGAGTACAAAAAACACATTGAAAAGTTATATCCACATTTGGACCCTATCGATCCGAGGGATGGTTTGTCCGGGGGAAGATGTAATGCAATAAAAATTGGATATGATGTTGATGAAAAAACTAAAAAGGAAATCAAGTACATCGATATCTGTTCTCTATACCCTTATGTTTGTAAACACAAATCCTACCCTGTAGGTCATCCAGAAATTTTGTCTACTGAGAATATTGATATGAACAATATTCGCCAATATGAGGGATTAATCAAATGCAAAGTTTTGCCTCCAACTGATTTGTTTCACCCCGTTCTCCCAGTTCACTGTAACAACAAAATGATGTTTCCCCTCTGTATGAAATGTGCAGAAGAAAGCTCAAACATTTGTAGACATGGTAAAGAAGAGAGGGCTTTGGTCGGAACTTGGGTTACTTTTGAATTATTCAAGGCTCTTGACTGCGGTTATCGATTATTGCAAGTGTATGAAATTTGGCATTTCAATTCTGTGTCAGATCAGTTCTTTAAACATTATGTGGACAATTTCTTGAAAATTAAGCAAGAAGCCAGTGGTTATCCAGATAGCTGTCAATCAGACTCAGAAAAAGATCAGTTCGTTTGTGAATATGAGAAGGCAGAAGGTGTTCGTCTTGATCCAAGTTGTATTCAAAGAAATCCTGGGAGAAGATCATTTGCTAAGATTATGTTGAACTGTCTTTGGGGAAAATTAGCTCAGCGTGAAAAAATGATCCAGACGGAATACATCAGTGATCCGTCTAAATATTTTGAATTAGTCACCAATCCCAATTTCATTGTAAAGCATGTAGAAATCTTTGATGAGAACTGTTCATTCATCTTGGTTAACTATGAATCAAAGTTGGAACATATTGACACCCATGCTACAGCCAATGTGATAGTAGGTTCTTACGTAACAGCTTATGCAAGGTTGGAATTGTACAGTGTTCTTGAAAAGTTAAAAGATAGAGTTCTGTATTTCGATACAGATAGTTGTATGTACATTCACGACCCCGAATTATGGAACCCCCCTATTATTAACAGCCGGTTAGGAAAATGGACTGATGAAGAACCTGCTTGTAAAATTACTCAATTCAGAGGACTTGGACCTAAGAATTATGCTTACAAAATGAAAACAAAAGATGGAAAAGAGATAAGCAAATGTAAAGTAAAGGGGGTTACTCTGGATTACAATACAAAACAGGTGGTAAATTTCGATACATATTCGAAATGTGCTTTGGATCGTACAGTAGAAATCAAAATTCAGTATGATTGTAAAATTAAAAGACACAGAGATAGAACGGTTACCAGTGAGCCACAAACAAAAACGTTTCGTTCTGTATACACCAAGAGAGTCATTGTAAATGGTACTGATACTGTACCCTATGGTTATAAAAGCTTGAGAAAATAATTTCATATCACATTGTTGTGTACCAATCACTCAAAGTAAGTCGGGGAAAAAAATATTAACAACTGTTCAAAAAATAACAATCATGTTGCCGCTACCAATAGAACTACGTGAAAAAATTTATGGAGAATTTGTTCGACAGCATACGCTTGATGAACAAACACAGCTTAACATTAAATTTTTCTGTGTGAAAATTTGGATCAAAAAAATGTTTAAATGGGTTGCAAAAGGAGAAAAGTCCAACAAAGTGTATGCTATATTCAACTTTATTGCGATGATGGTGGACGATTCGGGGATGGATCTCGTTCTCAAGACTTATTTAGCAGATAGCTGTATGAAAGACAATGTTATTAGTAAACTGTTTCGATCCACAAGCCGATGGACATTTTTTATCATAGGAACAACAGAAGAAAGTTTTCTTAACGTTGTGAAAATGAAATCAGTTCTATTTGACTTTTACTTACGCTACAAAAAAGGATCTGTTCATGATTCCTACGGAGAAACAGTGGAAACCATGTCAGGGTATATTCTGTTTGATAGAGATGTTACAGAAGAAGTAGTGAATTCAACTCTTTCAACAAAAGACGCTTATAGACATGTTGCTCCATTCATAGGACTACGAGATTTCGACGATATGGACAGTGAGTATACAATGTTTTTTGGGTATGAGCAATTGCATAAAGACATTACGGAATATGAAAACAAACGTGAAACTCGTGGTATTTGCGAATTTGCATTATAAAAATTTGTTATATACTGTTTTTGCGATTAATTCATTGTAAATAATTCATTGCGAAAAAATAATTCAGTGTGTTTTTTCATCGTGATCAAATCGTTGTGAATAATTCATTGCGAAAAAATAATTCAGTGTGTTTTTTTCATCGTGATCAAATCGTTGTGAATAATTCATTGTGAAAAAATATTTCAGTGCGATTTTTTTTCATTGTTAAGAAAATGTTTTTTCATTGTCAAGAAATTTTTTTATGATGCATTGCAAAAAAAATGTTTGCTTGTGATTTTTTTAGTTGTTAAGAAATTTTTTTCATTGTCAAGAAATTTTTTTATGATGCATTGCAAAAAAAATGTTTCATTGTGATTTTTTCATTGTCAAGAAATTTTTTTCATTGTCAAGAAATTTTTTTATGATGCATTGCAAAAAAAATGTTTCAATGTTTAGTTCTGTTCAGTAAATAAAAGTTCAATAAATAAAAGTTCAAAAACAATAGAGTTCTTCATTCTGTTTTTTCCCCAAAAGACTTGTTCTGGTTACATTTTTCCATACAACGTCTCATAACTGTTAGTTAAACTCTAGTTTTTTCTTACCCGAAAAAGAAAATGTAACAAACCTATGGATTGGGTAACAATAAAATCCCCCGAACAAGAAAATGTAACAAACCCACGGGTTGGTCAACAATAAAACAATTAGTATTAGAAAAACAACGGTGAATCTGATTGGATAACATTAATTTGGAGCCAAAACAGCATGAAACGTAGCATGGAAAAATGTATGTGCTTTCTACCAGGTCCGAGCTCTTTAAAAAATTTCAATCCTCTGTAAACGTATAAAGCCCCGCGTTATTTTTCATACATTCACCATTTCTTTGACTCTCAGCTAACGATCACTTCGAAAGCAGTGTCAATATGCGGAAACATTATCAATATGGAGGAGGTAAATCATCAACTACGTGAGGCTCTCCAAGAGTATCTAAATGCAGGGCAGCAGTTATTGCAACTAACCACTCGTCTCGTAGGAGAGGAGGAACAAAACCAACTGCAACGTATAACACAGCCATACAAAGATCTCGGCGAAAGATTAGTTCAGCTATTATTAAAGACAACACCGGATATCATCTTGGTTGATATCGAGTTCGGGAGGAAGATTACAGCATGCCCCATTTGCCAAGCGAATTTCGGGTGTTGCCATTAAAAGTGGAAAAAACACAGCCTCCAAAAAAAACAAAACAGCCCTTTTCAGGGCTACCCATCTGTCACGAAAGTTCTATCTTTCCTCAAATTGTCAAAAAACTCAAAATTGTCAAAAAACTCAAAAGATTCACAATCAAAAAAAAGTCATAGATTAGCCAAACTCTAGTTTTTTTCTAACCCGAACAAGAAAATGTAACAAACCCATGGATTGGTCAACAATAAAATCCCCAAACAAGAAAATGTAACAAAGCCACGGGTTGGTCAACAATAAAACAATTAGTATTAGAAAAAACAACGCTGAATCTGATTGGATAACATTAATTTGGAGCCAAAACAGCATGAAACGCCGACGCGGGAAAAAACATAGGAGAAAATGACGTCATGGGTCAACTAGTTCAATCCGTCTGAAAAGCTATAAATCTCGGCGATTTATTTTCCATGCATTTCATTTTTCACAATGGCTTCAAGACAATCACCAGTCGTCACTTGGATGGATACTGAGCGAAAGTTAATAAGAGCAAGGAGACAAATCGTCTTACTTAAACAACGCCTAGCTGGAGTGAGAAGACGATACGAGAGGGCTGAGCTTGCTAATAACAGGCTGTTCTGTTATAACCTTCGGATGAAGGAACTCATTATTGAGGGCATGCTTGAGATGTATTTTCAGTATGTTATTTTAAAAACTGAGCAGGTGACCCGTCTTTTCCGTGCGCAAATCGCCACTGAAAGGAGTGAGTCAGACAGCGAATCGACTGATGCTGATACTGAATAAACATTTTCATAAAATCAGCTCTTCTCAAAACAGCCCTTTTCAGGGCTAACCATCTACCACGAAAGTTCTATCTTTCTTCAAATTGTCATTTCTTCAAATTGTCAAACTTCTTTCTTTTAGAAGAGTTACACTCCAAAGACTCACACTCCAGAGAGTTACACTCCAAAGAGTAAAAATCATTCATAGATGCAGAAAAAAGACTAAGTCCAACTCAATGGTCAGTCTTTTAGAAAGAAAAAATCATTCATAGATGCAGAAAAAATCAGAAAGACTAAGTCCAACCCAGTGCTCAGACATTTAGAAATCATACATAGGGGGAGAAAAAAGTCTATGTTCAACTCAGTGATATAAGATAAATTTCCTTTTAGAAAAGAGAAATCATTCATAGAGATGCAGAAAAAAGACTAAGTCCAACTCAATGGTCAGGCATTTAGAAAAGAGAAATCATCCATAGGGTAAAAAAAGTCTAAGTTCAACTCAGTGCTCAGACATTTAGAAATCATTCATAGATGCAGAAAAAGTCTAAGTTCAACTCAGTGATATAGGGACAAATTCCTTTTAGAGAGAAAAAATCATTCATAGGATGAAAAAAACTAAAAAGTGATCCATTACACATATAAAAACTAAACTCTTGATTATTTTTTCTCATTCACCATTAACTTTTTTGTAAAACCTGAGCCAGTATCGTACAATGTATGGATTAACATTTTTTTCTCTTATTGCTCTTCTGGTTAGAAGAAAGAGAACATTTCAGATATATCAGACATGAAATTGAACATCTGATGCAAATGCTAGATAAAATGGAATCAATCAAAAGAAAGAGAGGGGTATAAAAAAGTGCATTCTGTACAAAAAAGCAACTCTTTTCAGGGGCTAGCTATCTTAAATAATCATCTTTCTTTTCATTTTATCAAAAGACTCATAATCAAAAAAAGTCATAGGTTAATTAAACTCTAGTTTTTTCTAACCCGAACAAGAAAATGTAACAAAGCCACGGGTTGGTCAACAATAAAACAATTAGTATTAGAAAAAACAACGCTGATTCTGATTGGATAACATTAATTTGTAGCCAAAACAGCATGAAACGCCGACGCGGGAAAAACATAGGAGAAAATGACGTCATGGGTCAACTAGTTCAATCCTCCTGTAAAGCTATAAAACCCAGCGTTATTTTCCCGCACATCATTCATCTCTCCGACTTACAACAAAAATGGAATGTGCTTTAAGAGATATGGATTTCTGGGACCTTGCCCAGCTATCGACAAAAGTAAAGAAGATGGACGGTAAGAAGAAGAAGGAGTTCGTCGTGCCCCAGACCGAAGATTGGAACGAAGACGCTGAGCCTTCGTTCTCTTTGGACTTTGGACTGGATGAACGGGAGTTGAAGAGGCTAAAGAGGCGGGCAGCAAGTAGCTGTCCAGCCTGCAGAAAGGTTGGAGGTTGTGCTTAAAAACACAACCTCCAAAACCAGCTCCCTTTTAGGGACACCCCAACAGCCCTTTTCAGGGCTAACCATCTACCACGGAAGATCTACCTTTCTTCAAATTGTCAGACGTAAGTTCTATCTTTTCTTCAAATTGTCATTTCTTCAAATTGTCAGACGAAAGTTCTACCTTCAAGCTGTTAGACGAAAGTTCTATCTTCAAATTGTCATTTCTTCAAATTGTCACAGCTCTTTTCAGAGCTAACCCAACAGTCCTTTTCAGGACTAACCATCTACCACGAAAGATCTATCTTCAAGATGTCAGACAAAAGTTCTATCTTCAAGCTGTCAGACGAAAGTTCTATCTTCAAATTGTCATTTCTTCAAATTGTCACAGCTCTTTTCAGAGCTAACCCAACAGTCCTTTTCAGGACTAACCATCTACCACGAAAGTTCTATCTTTCTTTTAGAAGAGATACACTCCAGAGAGTTATACTGCAAAGAGTAAGAATCATACATAGGTGTAGAAAAAAGACTAAGTCCAACTCAATGGTCAACCTTTTAGAAAGAGAGAAAATCATTCATAGGGGAAAAAAGCTAAGACCAACTCAGTGATATAAGATAAATTTCCTTTTAGAAAAGAGAAATCATTCATAGAGATGCAGAAAAAAGTCTAAGTCCAACTCAATGCTTAGGCAATTAAAAAGAGAATTCATTCATAGGTGAAAAAAGACTAAGTCCAACTCAATGGTCAGACATTTAGAAATCATACATAGGGTAAAAAAAAGTCTAAGTTCAACTCAGTGCTCAGACATTTAGAGAGAAGAAATCAATCATAGATAAGAAAAAGTCTAAGTCCAACTCAGTGATATAGGGACAAATTCCTTTTAGAGAGAAAAAAATCATTCATAGGGTGAAAAAAACTAAGTCCAACTCAGTGATCTGGCCATTTTTTACCCAGTCTGTCAGTCATAAGGCCTGCACTTTGAATGCTAAATCCCTCTCAGGGTCATGAGCATAGGAAAAACTCCCCTCCCCCCCTTTTGCAAAAAATTCCGCTCAGGGACGGGAGCCTAGGGACAAAATAAAAAAAAATATTTCGGGATGGCAAACTAGGGACACATTTTTGTCAGGGAGGGTGATGTACGGCACTCAGGGACGGTAGCATACGGACACACTCAGGCCGGAGTGTGTCCGTATGCTACCGTCCTTTACTACTGGTATTCGCTTTTTATTACGTGTATTTGATCATTTAGTATCTCAATACTATTATCGGAATTATACTGGTAAATGGGAGAATGGGAGAATATTCTGGAGATATATACGTGAATATACGTGAATATGAGTATAATAGATTCAAAATCACTAACTATATGTTCATGTTGCATGAGTAATATGACACAATTTTCAAACTGTTTGAAAATTCGTTTTATATTACTTTTGTTCATCAGTTCATATTTAATAAAAACCGATACACCCCCAGAACCTCGAACTGCAGATTTTTTCTTGGTTCTTACAAAGTCAAAGTTTATATAGCCTGGTAAAGTATTACCAAAGTTACTTTTTGTCGTTCCCCAGGTTTCACAAAAGCCTAAAATGTCAAAGCCAAAACAAAAATTCCGAAACTGTTGATTATTTTGGTATTTTTCAAGTCCTTCTATGTTCCAACTACATATATTAATGTTTAAGTCCTGTTTTGTGTGATGTCGAATAGGGCTTCTGTCTCGATCCAAGTCTCTGTAATTCACGGGAACTGGTTGATTTTCGCTTTCATCGAACCTGAACATTTTGCCATCCAAATAAAGCTTATCATACCTCAGGCTTGCTTTTCCCCCCGAATCTAATGCTTCCTTCATGAATGGGTATAACAGTGCCCGTTGTTTTCTCACTCGATCAGGGAAGTCCTCTCCAATTCGAATATCCTTAGAACCTGTACTTTCAGACTGTTGACGCGTAGAGGCTCTGTTCTTTTGGCGAAACGTATTCAGCACAATTTCTTTGTCCTTAAAGAAGGAAAACTTTACTATAACAGGTCTTGGTTTAAGTCTAGAATGAAGTCGATGGGCCCTTTCAATACTAATGTTGGTTGTTTCGAGACCCAGATCATTTTGAATATAGTCTCGCACCTTTCGTTCTGTTACATCCCATGAAAACATGTTTAGACGACAAATTAAATATGACTCAAAAAAATGAAATTTCTCTTAGGAAATGTAGAAAACATTGTTGAAAAAGGAGAAAATACTGCTTACCCGTATTTTCTCCTTTTTCCAACAACGCTTTCAGAAGCCTTCTTCCTTAGGTTCGTTTGAACTCGGCCTTGCAAGCGCTTGTGAAAGTCAGTATGACGTAGCCTTCTATCCATGCAACTAAACTCGTTCTTCAGTAACCACTAAAGGTTGTATAGATTTTGTTGGTGTTAAAATGCAGACAGTGGCTTCGAAAATGCTCGACAGAGTACAAGCCGGGAAATCCATGGATTTGCGGATTAAAGAGCCGGTACAATTTGAGCTGAACTGGAAGTTGGTTTAACTTTTTCTAGATACACATTAAAATGAAAATGAAGTGGCAGTATTGAGAGACCAGTTTATTTACCAATGAATTCTACAGATATTATCCAATAAATAACATCATATCCGAAAGAAATCTTGTGCGACACTCTACGTGTTGCCTTAATATGTTTTGACTTATTAGATATGTTAGAACATCTAACATTTTCATACGCAATTCACGGATTTTGATCCTAATCAGACACTTTCAGACAGCATCCCCAGGTGACCGGTAAAGGATATCTAAGGATCTCTTGTTTCATTTTTTGCCATATCCAGCACACTTCCCTCTTTTTTCGGTGTCTTTTTTTTTTTATCACTGACACTCATTGCATCTTTATTATAGGGTACACACGAGCAGAAGACAATAAAGACTGTTTCAATAGTTGGCTTTGTACTGATGAGCTTCTTGCTTGCAAAGGTAGGTGTGAAGTATTGTAGTATTCAGTTTCAAACAGTTTTTGCAAAACTCGTAACCTTCTGTTTCTTGAAACAAAATTAATCCTACGTGGATCGTCGTACTTTATACATTAAATCATTGATGACGAAATGT
Organism: Hippopus hippopus; assembly: GCA_946811185.2. Classification (NCBI taxonomy): domain Eukaryota; kingdom Metazoa; phylum Mollusca; class Bivalvia; order Cardiida; family Cardiidae; genus Hippopus; species Hippopus hippopus. The sequence goes on from OX328096.1 coordinate 15,884,993, forward strand.
TAGATATCACAGTTTGTGACGACGGCAACTAGATCTACTACGGTAATTATTTGTTATAGAATTATTGTTGATGATGACAATGATGCTGGTGACATTAATAATAATGATGATAATGATGATGATATTTAGAACAGAGGAATAATGATATAACGAAAATGCTTAAAAAAGATAGGCATTGCTTTTATTTCAACGCACCTAGGCGTTTCTGAGTATTCCGGATTAAAAGACCTCGTTTTTTAGTTCGGCTGTTTTTTGCAGAAAACGTCAAAGTATTGTTATAGTCCTCTCGTCTGTGTCGTCGTCGTCGTTGTGCAAAATCTTTGACATAAAATCTCTGCTATTACTGCAGATATTTACTTCAAACTTTGACAAGTTCTTAGTTATCAATGGGGGAATCCATACAACAAGGGCATATAACCGTCAAAGTATTTGACACAGTTATGCCCCCTTTTCGTCTTTTCACTGAAAATCAAACAACTGCTGCCGACCATAAACATCCGCATGCGGTGCTCTTGTTAAAACTTAAAAGTGTCCAATAAGTGTAATGTATATTTACAGTCGTGAAAGTATCCTCGATACGCCTTTTTCAAACAATATTGTTTAACAGCTTTCATCCTCAGGATCTTTCAAAACGGGAATTGTTCATAGCGGATTCGAGGCACACCAGGGGCCAAAAATTAACGGTTGAAAAGTCAAGATGCAGACAAAGTCAATTCATATCATTTCAATGCATGGATACATATACATGTATTATGCGTCTGATAATTTGTTACAGTAGAATCTGTCAAAATTCCAGTTGTTGTCAGAAAAATGTATTGTAAATATAGAACAAATGTTGGCAGGTTTAATTCTAGTTTTACAATATATCTTAATTGTCAGTGACTGAACAGATTGTTCGGTAACACTTTATTAGACTCATACATGTAGTTTTATCCGTATTTTTAAATAGTAGGAATTAAATTTATCTGCATTGTTACTTCTGAATGATTGTTTACTTTTACACCCTGGTGTGCATATAAGAAATAATAGCAGATAAATATTTATAAAGTAGAACTGGATACTCGAAGTTTGCTGGGACTTTTGAAGGAACAGAAGACGTTTTTTTTTTTTGAAGTATTTAACGAAAAGGTGTATGGCGTCAGAATTATTCATAGACTATCTGTATTGGTAGAAACGTATCATCATCCTGGAAGCCGCATCGGCAATAATTGTTTGGTTGGTCTGGGTAAGTGTCTTTGTTTATCCCAGCTTTTCAAGATTTTAAGACACATTTTGGTTTCGTTTTATAGGGACTTGCAGCGACAACGAAAGCGGCACCAACAACGACACCGGGACCGACACTAGAATATAGTAAGCCTGGCTTTATTGCAATTTTAATGAACAGTAGATACCGAAAATGTAAATGTGTCTTTTTCAATGAAATCATGACAGGGAAGGTGTTTATCATTCCAAAAAGAGTTGATGATATTCAAACACACATATGAGTTGTGGTTAGACGACTGTATTTGTTTCATGACACCGCCGCGGAGTCAGAGTCAAGTCCTGTTTCCTCGGATTAATCTAAAGAACAATCTTACCGTTAATTACCAAGACCACAAGACAATCTATGGTAGAGGTGAAAAAATATCAGAAAGATACACTAGTCCATAGATATACGAGTATTGTGTTGAAAAAATGTTGAAAATTGTGTCTGTATAAAATTCTTACTTGGCAACTTTTGTCGGTCAAATTTCTGAATAAATTGTACGAGATTAAAAAGATAAAATTTTCCATTAGTTTTCGCGAGACTGATTATGCAACATACGCTGCAACTGCAATCTCTTTTCGAAGTGGCTATCTTTATAATCTGACAAAACTTTTACTCACTGAATTTAGTATGGCAATAGCCCGTAAATCATCAATAAATTAAGGAGGAGAGTGTAAAAAAGAAAATAACTATATTGTGGTATTTTCTTTATGAGGTATGTAGCCTCCTAAGCCAATGTTTCAGATTTCGAGCAGTGGCTTGAGGGAGTTATAGTTACGTGATCAATAAAACCCCTTCGATCATGTTAAGTCATATGAAAATAAGCACAATTACGCCATTTTTGACGTCATAAAATACATGGATTTACCTATTCTGATCTGATTTAATCACAAAACTTGCTGCTTTTTACTGAATGTAACCTTCTAATTTTTTCACGGTTGCAGGTAAAAATTTACCTTGTCGTTTGAAAAAAAAATCAAATCTAAATCCCCTTAACACCATAGTTAGAAGACATGGTTACAGGCTGCAAGCTACTTTGACAATGATTTAAAAGTCTGATTTGCCGGTAAATTGAGATCACAGCTTCCGCTTTCTATCTTATGCGTTATTTAGTCATTATTAATGCTAAATAAAAAAAAGTTAAAACTGTCATTGATCGAGCAATGTCAAATTGACATAGCTGTCATTGGTCTTCTTGTTTTCGTATTCACGTGGCACGTTTTTTTAGAACTGAAGATCAAAATTTTATTGAAAAAAATAAAAAAAATGTTGATAGAAAACCAGGAAAAACAAAGAAGCTAATGCAACGCGGGTTCTAAACCATATGGCCTAAGGCTACAAAAATTTGCATGTAGCTTATTCTGAAGGACCTCTACTAAGATTCTTCAAAATGCAACCCTAGGGCCAAAATTGTCCCACACCAGGATCATAAGTTTTAAACGGGGTTATATTGTGAAAAAACTTTAAAATATTCTGGGTCTAAGCCATATGGCCTAGGCCTACCAACTTTGGCACGTGGCTTCACCTAATCGACCTCTACTAAGATTCTTCAAATTATAGACCTGGGGTCGATATTGGACCTGTATCGGGGGTCACAAGTTTTACATGAGCTTTTATCCTGAAAACTTTAAATATCATCTTCTTTTCTAAAATTAAGGCCAAGGGCTACCAACTTTGGCACATAGTTTTCTTTTGAATATGTTCGAAATTTTGCCCTTGAATGAAAAGAGGCCTGGCCTCTCTTGTTTTATTGAGGAAACTTTGGACATTTTCTTTTTTATAACCATACAACCTAGATCTGTATTATTTGGTATGTGGCTGTATCTTGTTTATCTCTACCAAGATTCAAGTACTAGTAATTATAGCTCCGTCAAAATCGTATAATTATAGCTCAAAAATGGACCCGCCCTGGGAATCCAAGCCTCACATGGGCTTTTATAGAGAAAACTTTAAAAGTTTTTTTTTTGTTCGAAACCATGCATTCGGCCTAGAATTGTGATATTTGGTGTGTATGGTTTGTACTTATTAGCAAGTAGAGCGATACAGGGTCATCATGGCCCTCTTAATTTGCAGTGTTGCACGACTACTCGCATGGTGTATTGCGAGCTGTCGCAGTCATTGCAGAGTCGCAAGCAGTCGCAACTGATGGTGTTAGGCTTTTGAATATGTTAAAAGTTCTGATTCGACTGCATATGATCGAAATGCTTGCACTTAGCCACACTAGCAGTTGTATGAGCTCGGCCGATCAGTTTCTTAGGATTGATGATAGTCATTGCGAAAGGATTCGTCCCTCTCTTACCGCAGATCACTATTTCGACCTTGATTATGTGAGAAAGCGGCCCCTGAGTGGCTTGGAAAGAATATTGTGCGAAGTACTAGTAAAACATCCAGGAAAGCATGGATAGGCGCAATGCCCACTGCGATGTAACTGAAAAAGTTGAAACGGCGTGAAAAAGCATACAACACGTAGTTGGAAAAAAAAAAGAGAAAAATGCTACCTGGATTTTTTCTTTTTCCCACCATGTTTTCCAACCAATTAAAAACAACTACCAGTAGACCTACCAGAGCCACAATAATTTTTTGTTTGCATATGCTTTCAATTTCACTGGTTCAATTTTTCTGTCGTCCGGTAAAGCGTTAAAAGGGAACTCTTCAGACGTATGTTGGTTCATACATCAGTATCAGTGTACATAGGAGTAGTATTTGCGATTTTTCCTCTTTTATGTATTCGGGCGTTACTTTGTGAAAATTGACATAATACCGGTAATTCAGGAACCGACTATCAGTTCATTAGAAACAGAATCACCTCTAATTCCTGCTATTAAAAGCTGTACTACACAATCGCTTGTTTTGACGATCGTAATAGAGAATATATTTGAAAACATTATGGGAAAAAGAGACAATGCTAATAACCAGCAATTTAACCTTCTCCCACATTGTTTTCGACTACTTTAAGACAGAAATAATCTCTTGATCTTCATTTAATTTGTCGTTTGCAAGTGCTTTCAATTTAGATCAGTCTAAAATTTTGTCTTTTGGTAAAGGATTAATGCTCTAAAGAACTTTAAAGTAGTTAGTATTTTGTTTCTGGTTACTCTAAACTCGATATTTAGAGTCCAAAACATGAAATACGGAAAAGTGGCGAGTTCGGCTCCTGAATTTGAGTAAAGAATGTTACTTTATGAAGCATATAGTCAAATGTACTTTCGATCCTTTACAGATTGTTTCATGAACGGCACTGTTACTTTAGATACTACAAAACTGAACGGGACATTTGTGACGTATGCTGTGGGTCCATATGAAAATATAAGCTCATTTGGAATACAAAGTACAGGCTGTTTAGTAAAGATAACAGATATAGCATCCACCCCTATTTCTGTTCTGAAAAACTGTGACTTAGTAAGTACTTTAATTTTGTCAATTTTTAATCCAGCATATTTCTGCCAATACCACGAATTTTTAAAGCGAAAAGTTTAAATCTTTGATCTACACTGCCTGACAACCGATAACTTACGACCGAAAAAAACCTTGAATTGATGATAGTTAACATGCGCATTTCCTCTTTGTAGTCTAACACGACACGACGCGAAGCAAGGATTTTTAGAATAGCTAGCAACCCACAATCGCTAAATACTGTCCCAAAGAAAATAATTCTCTCTGTCAGAAATCTTAATTCTGTTCAACATGACAATGTTGTCATGAAGTGCAAAATTTCTATCACTCCAATTTGAACTAGGCTCGTATATCTACTTATAGTCATAGATTGAACAAAATTCCATCGATAATGTACAAGATGTTTGCTTATATGTAACTTAAGTCAATGACCTAGTAAATCAGGTTCACCGTCAGCTGTCCATAATTATTATTCAAGAAACCATGGATGATCCGTTGATCAAGATGTAGTACGGAATCGGCCGAGTTTTGACAAGTGTTAAAAAAGTTCATAGGTCGTTTGTCTTTGAGCAAAGATAAAATTGCAAAAGAAAGGGTTTTGTAAGCAACGTTACTTTAAAAGATCTTGAAAATTCAGATTGTACTGCTTGATATAATATGGTTTAAAACAGTAAAGCCCCTTTCACAATGGAGTACGACCAGTTTACGACCGCCTGCAACACTTTTTAACCAGCGTTGCACGAACACTCGCATGATGTCTTGCGAGCTGTCGCAGTCATTGCACGACCCCAAGCAGTCGCAACCGATCGTGTTAGAATTTTTAACATATTCAAATTTGTGACGAGACTGCATGCGATCGAAAGACTCGCACTTGGTCGCACTAACATCCGTAAGTCGTACGAGTACCATTGCACGACAAGACGAACGATATTTTATCGTTTCTAAAGGCGTCGTACAACCCTTGTACGTGTATGAGGGATCTCTAGCTACAAGTCGTGCTTTCGGTTGCTTTTTGAATGCGACTGTTTGACTGCTGTTAGATAATAAGTCACATCAACTCGAGCAACATTGTACTAGTTACCGTTTTATGACTTTAACTCTTTCAGCGCCAAATATATAAACTCGACCGTTTTTGACAGGTTCTCTGAAAGATTTTTATCTTATAGGCTTGACTGAACAAACGGATGGCATAGATCCAAGATCAGACTGCACGTTCTGTGCAGTCTGATCTTGATTTATGCTGTCCGCAAAAGGCTCGGATATCGCCTATGGTGCCGAAAGGGTTAAAGGACTCTATGTGATAATCTGAAAGAGACAAAATCAGTCAGCAACTATAACGGTAACTTTTTCAGGAAGCTGAACGCTGCTGCCGCTGACTTCTCTTTTTGGCTCGTTGTTTCTTGCCGTTTTGATGACTTTTCGTTTCTTTCTTCGGAATTCAGTGTTGATCTGACAAGGTCCATATTTCGGCGGGTATACAGATCTTCGGTTCGTTGCAAGACCACTCGTATGACAAATCTCAGGACCGTGCAACCGGTCTCATCTTTACCGTTCTGAAAATTGTAAGGATCCCTGTAAAAAGAAAACTTGAGTCTCAATTTTCTATCGAAATCTTTCTAACTATATTTCAGTTGGTCAACAGTTGGTACATTCATATTTTAACGTGGTTTGTCAATTCCGATTGAAGTTTTCACCGACAGATAGATAGATGTGAATAACTTCATCGAGATTGTTTATGTCGTTGCTAAACGACTTACAGTGGCGCCGCCATGCATAAGATCACCTGATTGGCAGTTCAAATAGAAACGAGTATTATACAGACGGGGTTATATGGAAAGCCATGGCTGTCTTATATCGTTCTTTTACAGTTCATTGCACCATTGTTGTAATATATTGTTTCATTACAATTATATATGTAATGAAAACATGTTTATATGGAACCAACCTTCATTATATTAATCCATAACTTCAATATATTGAACGGAATACTCCATGTATTAATCTGAAGTAGCATTATATAATACCATTTGAACAATGTATTAAACGGCAACTCCTGTGTATGGAACCATTCAAATCATATATTGAACCAACTGTCCTTATAACGAGCGACAGCGAGTTACGGGCGAAGCTCGTTTTGCGGTAACACCGCTCTGGATTTTTAAAGATAAAATTCCGACTTCGTTCTGGGTTTTAGTCTAAATCTAAATAGGGATGACTAAAAATTGAGTGTCTTCCGGTTAGTCGCACGACGTCACACGTATGACAATCTTCCGCACAAGTACCTGATTGGTCAAAAAATGACAATAATTATCTACTGATCGAATGATTACTTAAAAATCTTTATCAGGTTGATGAGTACAGATTATCTAATTCCTTACTTACTTTCAGCGTATTAGACGTCTTTTTCTGTTTAAACATACGCAATGATCTATGCTAGCAAATAATGACGTCATTAATCATACTATTCTTACGTCATGCACGAGCCGTTTTTTCGCGGAAAACATTGTGTCGAAGAAATCATGACTAAACTAGTTTTTTGACTGTTTCAAAATACCATTTTCAGAGAAAGCCGGATTTATGATCTGTAAAAAGGGGGCTTAATGCATCTGCAAAAACTATCGACCCATCCGCGCAAGCTAAACCGGATCAAAACTCTTTGCTAGATCTATTTTTCAACGTTCTGCATGTCAAAGGACCAGTATGCATGCCTTTTGATTCAGTCAGTTATCATACAATATAGATTACTTGCTTGGTATCATGCATCACGGAGATGCATTAAACCCTCTTTTACCGCAACATGGCTCAAATATAACTTGTTTAATGTTACGAAAGCTTGTTGATAGATCTTAAAGTTTGGCGTTGTTTTTTTTTTGCCATGAGTTGGATATCTATCCGATAACTCGGCAAATTTCTCTCCAAGATTGATGCTTTCATTTAGACATTATATTAAACGAAAATTCCTTTATATCATTCCAATCGAACTATATATTGAACCATAATGTTCTTATATCATACCAATTTAACCATATATGGTTTCAACTTGACAACATATTGCACGAAGTTGCTTTGTATTAATCCAATCGATGATGTATTATACCGCTCTACCTTTATATTGATTCGTTTCGTCTTTATATCGTTACTAGCTCGGGCGTTTTTTATACCAACACCGGAAAAAAACCCGCGCTGATCAAAAATGATGACAAAGCATTTTCCCTTTAACCTTAGATCGCTAAATAAATGCATAGGCCCTTTTCATTTAGGAAAAACCATCCAAAATATTTTAATTCTGGCAATAGCAATATTGAAATTAAAATATTTTGGATTTTTTTTCCTTCTAAATGTAAAGGGGCTGTTCATTTATTTAGCGCTCTAAGCTTTAAAGGGAAAAAATGCTTAGTCATCATTTGCGATCAAGCGCGTTTTTTTCTGGCGTTGGTATAAAAAACGACCGTGCTAGTAACGCTATAAAGACGAAACGAATCAATATATACACAGATTGGTTCAATATATTGATGAATCCAAACAATACCATGACTCTTTGGTTCAATATAAGGACAAATGCATTAATATAAACACATATTGGTTCAATATATTGATGAATCAAAACCATACCATGCCTTTTTGGTTCAATATAAGGACAAATGCATTGATATACACACAGATTGGTTCAATATATTGATTAAATCAAAACAATACCATGCTTCTCTAGTTCAATATAAGGATAAATGCATTAATATAAACACAGTTTGGTTCAATAATTTGATGAATCAAAACCATAACATGCTTCTTTGGTTCAATATAAGGACAATTAATATAAGCACAGTTTGGTTCAATATATTGATGAATGCAAACCATACCATGCTTCTTTGGTTCAATATATATGGACAAATGCATTAATATAAACACAGTTTGATTCAGTATATTGATGAATCCGTATCATATAAGGACAGTAAGTTCAATACATGATTTGAATGGTTCCAAACACAGGAGTTGCCGTTTAATACATTGTTCAAATGATATTATATAATGCTACTTCAGATTAAAACATGGAGTATTCCGTTCAATATATTGAAGTTATAGATTAATATAATGAAGGTTGGTTCCATATAAACATGTTTTCATTATATATATAGTTGTAATGAAACAATATATTACAATAACGGTGCAATGAACTGTAAAAGAATGATATAAGACAGCCATGGCTTTCCATAGGATTAGATGTAGGTACGGAAACGGCCGAGTTGTGACGAGTGTCCCAGCAGTTGCATCGTTGACGTCACACCAGTCGCACTTTCTTGAGCAACACTCACATGTAAACGTACGTTCGTTCGCACGATCATAAGGGCCTTTGTCTTGCAACGGTCGCTTCCACTCGCTTTTGTTGAACGTCTTATAAATTGCATTTGTGAAAGCGTTTCACAATCCATTCCGAGAACAGCGTTTTTAAGTCGATGGTGCGATCAAACTGTCGTACATCAATTTTGAAAGGGGCTTAACTGGTCATGGGCCGTTTAATGACAGCGACATGAAGAGAATCCACATAAAGCTGTGAGCAACAAAAGATAGAGGGTTGTGTAAGGGTTATGACCTTAGAGGAGAGATCATTTTTAGAATGTAAACATTTTCAGAATTGATTAGTAATCCATACTTGCTAGCGTAGTAACTAGACTGTCCATACTGACCAGCATAGATCTGATTACGCATTGTTCAGCGGCTTTTTAAACGAGCGAAGCTAGTCTATAGGCGTCCAGATTGACCCAGATTCAATGTAAACAAAAACCCCAACAGTTGCCAAATACTGCCTCACAGAAAATGATGATTCTGTTAGAAATCTGATTTCTGCTGTTATGATAATTTTGACTAATACTGCTACATCACTACTATCCCTATTTGAACATGTCTTCTTACAAAGCAATAGACTGAACAATGTGTCATTGATAAGGAAGAAGATGTTTGCTTATATGTAAATTAAGTGACCTCTACAAATCAGGCTCATATCACTTATTCCTTCAACATTGTAAAATTATCAATGAATCTGGAAATAGATACACCTAGCAAACTTGCAGCAAATTCCAGCTACATTAACTCACTGGACAGGGAACCTTGTCATTTCTTCAGTCACTCATTATTTAAATCATTGTTCCCAGTTAAACTGTTATGTTAAACTGTTATTTTACGTCTTGTATATTAACCCTTTACCACACAACCCCAAGTTTTAACGACACTGGGGAAGAAGCCCTTTGAAAACATTGCGGGTAAAGGAGAAAATGCTGGGAACCAGCATTTTCTCTTTGCCCAAAATGTTGTCTGTCCTTTTAGAATCAGTTTTCATCAATTGAGCCACATTTAATTTTAATTTGTGGTCTGCAACAGCTTTGAATTTGGACAAGTGTACAATTTTTCATTTTCTAAAGAGTTCAGTAGTTAACTATCAGATCTTGCGCAGTTGATTAACTATGATCCAGTTGAACTTTTAACCCTTAACCTGCTAAAAAAGTTAAATGAAACTTTCAAGCCTATGGTAAAAACATGAATATTGCTATGTATTGCAAACTATATTTTGGAGAAAAAATATCCCCTGTAAATCCAAGATCAGACTGTATGTTCTGTTCACTCTGATCTTGCTCTACGCTGTCCGCAAAATGTCAATGAGTCGCGCCTAGCAGCCTTGGGGTTAATAGAACTCTACGTATTTAATTATATTTAAAACACACTTTAACCTTACATGGTGTCAGACGTAATTTAAAACAACCATAGACTTACATGTACTTAATGTTTAGTTTAAATGAATTGTGAAAATAGAAGACATTCAACTACATGTATGAACTGAGACAATACTACTCTTCCAGAGCAGCTAGAAAAATATATAAGTTCTTGTCAATTAATTTTTAAACTTAATTTTTACTGGACCGCTAAAAAGACGACGAGAAACAAGAATCAAAGGACTGAAAGTCCTGAAAAGTGGATTAGTTGAAAAGTTTAAACTATGATTAGATGTAATGAAAATTAAAAAAAAAATATGGCATGTAATACATGTATAATATGTAAGTAATTAGTAGAGTAAGCAAGGACAATGGGGGTCAAAGTTGTTCTACCAAATGTGCTGTGCAGGAACTGTTATTTTACTACTTATTAGAGTAGTAATTGATCCAACAGTTTGACGTGTTTTTACGCTAGCATTATATTTCGGACTGTAAACACGCGTAGGACTGTATGTAGTATTTAAAAAAAAAAGGTGAAGTTGGGGTCTACTAGCTAAAACTTAAAGTAAGATGGTTAGTGCGCAAACATGTACATATGACAGTACCTGGTTCAGGTCAAACAGATGCTATTGTAGTCTTAATAAAGAATATTTTTCAAAGCTAACATCAGCATAAAATGAGGAAGTTTTAGAGGTAATTATGGCTCTTTATAAAAGACATGTTTTATTTACACTTGCTCATTTCATCAGAATTCTAAGATCTTTCTAAAACTTTCAAACTCATCCAAACAAGTAACATTTTTTGTAGCAGATTGGTGTAGTATCGCCACATGTAAACATACTAGAAAGTAAAAGCATGTTGAAATAAACCGAGATGGTTTTATGTAAGTGAAACTTATTTGACAAAAATGTAGAACACTTCAGTTGTTGATGAGTAAGATTACAAAAACTATACAAAATAGGACATTTTTTTGCCTCAAGGACGATGATGTATAATGATAATTCTGTGAAAACAAAGTGTTAAGGTCTACAACTGTCAATCAGTTTCAGCAATCATGAACAAATTTGATCAAAGAGTACAAGGTATTGCTATTTACACATGTATGCAATATGAAATTTTTGTGCCTTTTTGTTGAACTCTTTACCAGAGGACAAAATTTTTGACTCTCCCAAAAAAAAACAAATATTCAAATTTTCATACTCTCACCAAACTCAAAAATGACTGATCACTGAATTAAAGCTGGAAAATCATTCGCAAATAAGAAAGATAAGATTCAGGAAAACATGGTATTTACTTAAAGGGTAACTTCAGACCAAAATTTATATTTCAAAATCGGATAAAACTATACTAGAGTATGTTAACAAAAAAATTCTTAGTGTCCTGTGATCCTTAATTTACGAGAAATAGAGGTTTAAACTTCGGATTTTCACCTGTCTGAAAGTCGATAATTGAAAACATCGTGACTTCCGGTAGTCTGCCGTGACGTCACAAGTGTGAGAGGATCTGCCGTGCGAGCGCTCGACGCGAGCGCTTGGTAGCGAGTTTTATCGCTATTGACCACTTCCAAGCAGCAACCGCTTGCCAACTATTTCAAAATGGGGTGTAGGACAATTGCCCACCCGGACATTTGCCTACCCGGACATTTGCCATTTTTTTGGGGTGGGCTTTTGTCCGGGTGGCAAACGTCCAGATGGGCAAATGTCCGGGTGGGCAATTGTCCGTACTCCTTCAAAATGGCGACTGTCGTCTGCTATAAATCAGCAACATCAAGCACTATTTTCTCGATTTGCGAATTTAACCATAATTTAGGCATACATCGTCACAATTTTACTTGGATTATAGCTAGTTCCGTGAAAACGGCCGGAGATAAATATACAGTCAATGCTTAGTTTAAAACAGTTAAAGATGTGAATGAACTAAAATATGTACTTTAAATCCACTTTAATGCACTAATAGAAAGAGATCAAACAGTTTCCGATCAAATGACCCTTTACTTTCTTCAGTTGTCACGGTGCTTTCTCAATCTAAAGCATATCATTTCTATGCTCAAACTGAAACAACCACTCAACTTTTCTTATATATTTTCAGCAAAGTAAACTTCTTAGTTTGTAATTGTGTACACGTAATCTATTAATTTTCCTCATATCCTCTGACTTTTTCCCTTTGAACTCTTTACCAAACGACTGGTCAAAAATGAAAGCGCTTGCAGACAAAAAAATTAAATATTGTTCATATGGTGAGATATGGCTTTGATAGGACAGAAAACATTGTGGAAAAAGGAAAAAATGCTGATTACCAGCATTTTCACATTTTTTTCCCACGATGTTCTCAAAAGCCTTTTTTTTTTTTATTCAGAACCGTTAATAGTCAGGATTGTTTTGATTGCTTGGTAAAGGGTCAGTTTAACTCAATCACCGCATTTTAGACGGCACTTAAACTCACTGAACATACAATAACAACATGTCGACAAACCAAGTTTTTTTTGTAATCGCCTCCTTACTGAAGAATGCAAATTGCCAGTGATGTTTCCTGTGTTAAACTCGATATGATTTTATTATACTCTTGCATGTTATTTTATTAACATGCATGTGTTTTTATTAAGGTACGATATAGCTTGATAAGGACTGATATGCGATTCTTTTTCTTTCTAGTTTACCGACGGGGGTAACACCAATTTCGATGACAGGGGATTAAATGAGGGATTATGAATGGTGTGTGATTGTAAATTGGTCATAAATTACAAGCTTTATTCTACCAAACAAAGGACAGTCCTTTAACCCTTTATAAACAGTAACACGTTATAACGACACTAGGACTGAAATCATTGTAGCTTTTCCCACAATGTTTTCTATTAGGACATATTCATGCGTTACCGTTTGTCTTCTGCAAATGCTTACAATTTGGACAAGGCCAAAATTTGTTGTTTGTTAAAGCGTTAATGTCGCATAACATCTTTTCGTTCAGTCGGTAGAAGTCCCTTTTTAATGGTTTTGTTAAGTCGGCTTTTTTATCCCTTATTCAAAGAATCAAGTTACCTTTATGCCCTTACCTTAATTAAGATTACTAAGCCATTGCTGAGCAAGTTTTTTCAGTTTCTTCTTTCAGATGAAACGAAATCGATTTTAATATTGTCAACGCTATACAGGAAAAGATGCAATTGCCGTTTTGACATACCGAATAAGATCACACACACACAAAAAAAAGAAAACTTAGAAAAAAAGAGAAAATATTTATTATAGTAGAAAGGAAAACATGGTAGGAAAAGGGGCAATGTGATAGAAAACAGTCAAAAATAACAAGAAAAGTGGTATGGAAAATAATTATTATGAAATATGGAAAAAATTGGAACAGTGGCAAGTTGAAATGTGTGCTTTTTGAATTTCACAGATGTGAAACAACATAGCACAAATTTGAGTACTCGCATTCATTCTTGTTCCAAAGGGTATGAAATTTCCACACCCGAGTACAAGGAAAATTTTCTTCCTGACTGTGTATATATACATACGAATCGTTTACACGGAAATGGGTGATGGATTTCAATCAAATATCGCCTTATTGCTAACGTAAATTCATTCCCGTGTAAATGACTTATTTAAAAAAAATCTTTTTTGATTACACTTATATAGAAATTAGTAAATGTTGATTCCCGTTGTTGTATATAATACCGATATATGAATGTTCTTTATAATGATGATGTACTTTGTACAAGTCAAACAATAAATGTTCTGTTCTGTTCTGATATTTCTCATATATTTTCAGAAAAGTAAACTTCAGTAGTTTGTAATTGTGTACACATAATCCATTCGTTTTCCTCATATCCTCTGACTTGTTTTCTTGTAACTATTTACCAAACGACAAAATTTTAGACTGGTCAAAAATAAATGTGCTTGCAGACGAAAAATTGAATGTTGCTCATATGGTGAGATAGGTAAAGTTAGCTACTAGTAGCCAGCTACTTGTTAAGGTAAAGTTAGCTACTAGCAGCCAGCTACTTGTTCAGGTAAAGTTGGCTTCTAGTAGCCAGGTACTTGAGCTGGTAAAATTGGTTATTTGTAGCCAGCTACTAGTAGCCACCTTCTAGTAAGCAGTCACTTGTAAAGGAAAATCTGGCAATTCGTACCCAGCGACCAATGTATAGTCTTACGAACAAAGTCCGTAACAAAGAAACAAATGAACAAATGCATGGCAGAAATAAAGGGACCGGGCAGGATTCGAGCCTAGAACTCCCGGACGAAAGGCCAATACCATAACCACTGAGCTAAAGAGATATCTCTCGAACGCAGTTGTTGGGTATTGTATTTAAATCGGGACGAAGCCATGCGTGATTTGATAGGTATTTCTTTAATTTTGATAACGATATATTCCTTTGTGGTCTTTATCTATGGTGTGACGACTCGCCAATATGTAGAGTACTTGACGTGGATTTATTTGAATTATTATCGCAAGACAATGCAGATTTTGAAAATTTAGGTAGCGTTCTTTTAGCAGGTGACTGGAATTGTCGTGTTGGGATCAAACCAGATTTTATAGACTGTGATCGATATGTAAGCGATACGGATGTTCATGGGTATGTTCCCGATGAACCCATAGTACGGGCCTCACAAGATAAATTTGTCAATGCACGTGGTTTTCGACTGCTTGATTTTTGTAAGGAAAACACATTGCGTATAGCCAACGGCCGATTAGGTAATGATTCGAATCGTGGCGACTTTACATATTTTTCGAGATTAGGGTGTAGTGCTATCGATTATTTAATTTTGAAAGAAAGAGACTTTACACTTATAAACTCATTTAATGTGGACAAATTTAACATGTATAGTGATCATGCTAGTCTCATCTTTTCACTCAAAAGAAGCACTGACCACATTGAATACTGTTCAAATGAATTTGATAGTGTCGGTGATAATGATGAATATAATACTTACCTATGGAATAATGAGAGAAAAGAAGCCTTCAGGCGCGCCATTATCGGCAAGCTACCAGAGTTTAATAGTATTATCGGAAACGTAGATGCCCATGATAATCAATCAATTGAAAGAATGGTGAGATCATTTTCGGAGAAAATAAGCGAAATCGGGGATCCGTTGTTTAAACATACGCGTAAGAAATCTTGTGGTAAAAGCAATGCATATGCTCAGAAAGTGTGGTTCGATGCCGAATGCCACGAAGCCAAGAAGGTTTATCGCCAACATTTAAGTGTTTTCAACTCGGATAGGTCCTATGCAAATAGAATTGCTTTGTGTTATTACAGAAAGTTATATAAGAGAATTGTTAGTAAGAAGAAAAGGTTACATAAGAAACGAATGTCACAGGAGCTAATCGATTTGAAAAATCGCAAACCCAAAGATTTTTGGAAACATTTTAGTAAAAGTAGAGGCTTGCCTTCTTCTGATATTTCCATGGAGGATTTTAAACAGCATTTTTCAGACATTTATAGTGATATACGGTTAATTTCTATTGAAGAAGTCGAAAATTTCACCAGCGTTTCTGATTTCAATATTTTGGGCCCTACTTATCCTGAATTAAATGATAATATCACTTACGACGAGGTTAAACGTGCAGTCAATAATTTGAACCGAAACAAATCGTCTTGCCCTAGCGATAATTTGTTAAATGAGTATTTTCTGGAAACTGGTGATATTTTAACCGGTCATCTTACTGATCTCTTTAACGTTATTTTTAATGCTGGTTATTTTCCGAAACAATGGTCGGAAGGATTTATAATACCCAGTCATAAGCAGGGAGATAAATCATCACCGAATAATTACAGGGGCATTACGTTAATGAGCAATTTAGGAAAATTATTCACTAGTATTTTGACAAGTAGGGTAGAAAAATGGTTTGAGAAATACAATTTAATGTCTGATGCGCAATTTGGTTTCCGTAAACAGCGCAGCACTACAGATGCAATATTTGTTTTGCACAATTTACTTGAAAATTTTCTTAGTGAAAAAATGCGTGTGCCGTGTGCATTCATTGATTTAAAAAAAGCGTTTGACTCTGTTTATCGGAACGCTTTGTGGTACAAACTTTTTAATATGGGATTAGACGGAAAGATTTTGAGGATATTTAGAGAAATGTATTCTATAGTGAAATCATGTGTAAAACATTTGAACTCTTGCTTTGATTTTTTTGAAATAGCGATAGGTTTAAAACAGGGCCTAAACAATTCGCCAATTATGTTCGCCTTATTTTCAGAAGATTTAGAACTTTATTTGCAAAGTAATCTGGATTCTGGGCTCAGTCTTAGTAACCTGTGTATTATTATATTACTTTTCGCCGATGATATGGTTATTTTCGGTAATTCTGTTGAAGATCTTCAGAATAGTCTCAATCGTTTATATGAATATTGTGAACACTGGGGCTTAGAAGTGAACTTTAATAAAACGAAGATAGTTGTTTTTCGAAAGAGGGGACCTGTACTCGCTTCCGAGAAATGGTATTAAAATGGTCATGCCCTAGAGGTAGTTGATAACTTTAATTACTTAGGAACTGTGTTTAATTTTACTGGTTCATTTAGTTTGAATACACAATACATAGTTGGTAAATCTTTTAAAAGCTATGAATGTATTACTCAGAAATATAGCCAAATTCGACGTAAGCCCAGTAGTATCACTAGAATTGTTTGATGCTTTTGTCGGGTCAATTTTAAACTATGGTTGTCCAGTCTGGGGATTTGTTAAACCTAAGGAGTTAGAACGTATTCATTTAAGATTCTGTAAACACATTTTAGGAGTTAAGCTTACTTGTTCTAACGCAGCTATTTACGGCGAACTTGGTCGAGCCCCACTATACATCAATCGGTATGTTCAAATTATCAAGTACTGGTTAAAGGTAGTACACTCAGAGAATATTATACTGAAAACGGTGTACGAAAATTCCTTACTTAAGTGTTTCATGGGTGAGAGAAATTGGGCATACAATGTTAAAACAATATTGAATAACTATGGTTTTTCACAATATTGGGACCTCCAAAATAATATCAATGAAAAGCAATTTATTACAGTTTTTAAGAATCGGTTATTGGATAGTTTCAAACAATCTTGGATGTCTGATATAGAAAATAATTCTGTTCTTAATCATTTGTATTTTCACTTGAAACCGATTTTTGGTTTGGAGGATTATATTCAGAAGATACAAACTAAATATCTTAGAAGTATGTTGACTCGTCTTCGAGTTTCGTATCATAATTTAAGAATAGAGACGGGCAGGTATGGTAGAAACCGTATTGCGCGTAACGAAAGAAGTTGCCTGATCTGTAATAAGTCGGATATACGAGGGGTGATCAGAAAGAACGTGGACCAGTGCCGGTATCGGAATATTGTTATAAAAAGCAACTTGGAGTGTTCACTATTTTTGAAAGTAACCTCCTCTGAGTTCTATGCACTTATTCATTCTTGATTTCCATGAGCGAAGCACGTGTGGGAGCGCGTCACGTGACGTTACCATCAAGGACCCGGTCATAGCGAGGGTTAGCTCCTCTCTGCTCTCGTAGTGCATGCCACATAGAGAATCTTTCAAAACAGGAACTAGTCAGAGGAAACATGGAGTCAGGACTAAATTATACGGAGCGTTGGCAAGTGTTTCCATGTTTAGTTTTTGCAAAGTTTCCAGTACAAGTGTGGCTCTGTGAGCTAGGGCGTTATTTTGGTGTAAAATGACGTCACTCTGCAGGACTTCTGGCTAAGTTTTTCGTACGGTGTATGTGAAATTTATTTGAATAATGTGGGCATAAAACTCAGTATTGACTGTAGTATGTATAGATACAACATGATTTAGAAGAAAAACAGGAAAACAGAAATACTTGATGTAGATAACTTTGCCAAGTGACTTAGAAAGGTTAGCTTTACCAGCGGAAGGCGATGTTGAATGTTTCAAAACACCACTTTGTTGTTTAGATTCAGTCTCGTTATAGTGTGCCTATCTTTCATAGCAGGTTACAATACGATCAGTAAAGTTTGACCCCTCTACCCTAATGCATTCAGAAATTTCTTTAAAGATTTCGATCCTAACCCCGATTTTCTCGGGCGTCAGTTGCCGAGGTACCCACATTGTGCAATTACGCGACATTCCAAGATTCCCTGTCAAAATCTCCTGGGCACTTCTATATGAAAGGTCAAATGTATAAGCTATTTTCCTGACAGTACCTCGGCGATCTTGTTTTACATGCTGCACTACAGCCGTTATGATTTTGTCTGTGACTGATGTTGATGGACGGCCAGATTTAGGGTTATCTTTAACAGTATCGCACCCTTGTCTAAACCAGTCCGATCCATGTACAAATATCAGATTTCTTGAGTGCAGAGTCCCCTTTAACTGGTTCTATATCGCTTTTGATTTCCGATAAATACTTTTCGAGTTTGACGTAAAAATTTATGATTACTCTCGCTCAAATAAAACGTCGTCCGATATTTTAGACCACTAATGCAGTATATGACGTCATTAAAATGACGTCATACTTTACCTACTTGAATATGACGACATTTGAAAGCTTGAGTCAGTTACCAGATAATTGATGCTCATCTATGCAAAATTTTGTAATTCTATGTGTAGTAGTTTTCAAAATAACGAGGTAGTCCGCGATCTTTTTGATCACCCCACGTAGAAGACGAGTATCATTTTGTATTGATTTGTGACGTGTATAGCGATATTCGTCAAAAATATATTAAAAAATATTATTATAAAAAACCAAGTATGTACAGATTTATAGAACTGTTGACTAATTGTAACAAACGAACAATCTTAAATCTTTGCTATTTTATTAACGAAGCTGTAAAGCGCCGTTTATCCGTTATTAACGTCGTTTCCTCTTAAATTGTGCCTCGGTAAGCGACCATACATTTATCCATGCATCAATATATTTAAACTTTCTGTTGTCAGGACTTAGTTCATTTATATAGTCTGTATGTATTATTTATGTATTACCTTAGCTTCAACGTTTCACTTCCTAATGTTTCTTTGGGTTCTGTAGTTTTACAAGTCCAGTCTACTCTTTGCCATCCAACAAAATTCTATTCTTGTCCAAATACAATGACGACAAACTTACTTCGATTTTAATGATGAGTCTGGTCTCTGAAGGAGCGGCGAGCATTGTGGGAAAGGGAGAGAATGCTTGTCACCGGTTTTTTCTCCCTTTCACACAATGGTTTCCAAATTCTGCTTTTTCGGGGTCATTAGAACACTGGATTGTTTGGTAAGGGTTTAAGTTAGGGGTTAAGTGTTTAACCATAAAATTCCACACTATTTAGTAATATGATTGGTCGATAGAGTTGCCTTTGTTGTTGACTGTATGATCAATACGGAGGCAAGTCTAATGATTTCCATCTGCAACGAAAACATACACTATACTATACAGTGATTAAATACCTAGATTGTCCGTGCTCATTCTCCACTTTTCCAGCTTTCCATCTTATTTTCTTTCCTGAGTCTTATTGTGGCATTTGATTATTTATATTCATGTTTCTTTTTAAATGACCTATTTGATTTCGAATATGTATATGTGTATGATACGAAATGCATGTATATGCATAAGTATGAATAAAATCTTGAATCTTGAATCATGAAGGAGTGGTCTCCCGTAACAATAGGTAATTAAAATGGAGGTTTTTATTAGTTTCCTAAAGGTACAAGTAGCTGAAGAACCAAATGTCGACGCCTTAAACGAAATGTTTTTGTTACATCCATAATACTATATAAATGCATCAGAAAAATCAATATCAAATAATTTCCTGTATTGAAGGGTCAAGCTACGAGATCTGTCAATAGGAATTTTTTTCACATTTGTTTTTAATTAGGGATTCAAAATGTACAAGTAGCTGACGAGATTACGACAGACATTTCAAAATATTTCAAATAATCACATTCACTGTTCTACGGAGAAATTGGAAATATCATTTTTAATTCATTTTTAATTATTAAAGGGGCCAGCTACTCGTCATGAAAATTGGGACATTTTTATGCCCCCCTTCGAAGAAGCGGGGGTATATTGCTTTGCACTTGTCGGTCGGTCCGTCGGTCCGTCGGTCGGTCGGTCGGTCCGTCGGTCGGTCGGTCCGTAGACCACATTTTTGTCCGGAGCATAACTCAAAAAGTATTTCAGGTATCATCTTGAAACTACATAGGTGGATAGATCTCATTAAGGAGAAGTGCAGTGCACAAGAATCATAACTCTGCCCATCATATTTATGGAGTTATTGCCCTTTGTTGATTTTCATACTTAATTTTTGTCCAGAGCATAACTCTAAAAGTATTTCAGGTATCCTCTTGAAACCTCATAGGTGGATAGATCTCATTAAGGAGAAGTGCAGTGCACAATTACCATAACTCTGCCCATCATATTTTTGGAGTTATTGCCCTTTGTTGATTTTCATACTTAATTTTTGTCTGGAGCATAACTCAAAAGGTTTTTCAGATATCATCTTGAAACTTTATATGTGGATAGATCTTATTCAGGAGAAGTGCATTGCACAAGAACCATAACTCTGCCCATTATATTTTTGCAGTTATTCTCCTTTGTAGATTTTCGTACTTATTTTTTTTCCGGAGCATAGCTCAAAAAGTATGCGAGGTAAAATCACGAAACTTTAAAAGTTAATAGTTCACATAAATGGGAAGTGCAGTGCCCAAGAATTTATCATTAATGATTTTTGAGTAATTACCCTTTGTTCGTTTTTACACTTTGAACTTAACAGTTTATAATCACATGTTATATTTAGAATTGGATGCCATTAGGGGGGCATACATGTTTTACAAACATCTCTTGTTCAATTTCACTTGGAAAAGAATTCAAAGGTACAAGTAGCTGGCAAGTCTAAGAGCTGTTTTTGTAATTAAGTGCTTGTTTTGAATAAAGTAGACTATAAATGCGTCAGAAAACTCAAAATTGAAGCATTTCCAGTTATTAAAGGGGCCAGCTACTTGATATGAAAACGGGACAATTTTGCACTTTTGCGAAATGATGATTTAAAATGTACAAGTAGCTGGCTAGATTAAGAGAGATTTTTCAAAATATTTCAACGAATCATATTGAGGATACTTAGGAGAAATTAAAGATATCAAAATGCAGATATTTTTCAATTAGACTTAGTGTGAAATCAAAAAGTACAAGAAGCTGGCGAGCCTAAGGGCGAATTTTGATATTAAATACTTGTTTTGAATAACAGATACTATGAATTTATAAGAAAACTCAAAATTGAATCATTTCCGGTTATTAAAGGGGCCAGCTACTTGATTTGAAAACGTGCAACTTTGCTGTTTTTCAAAGTAATGATTTCAAATGTACAAGTAGCTAGCGAGATTAAAAGAGATTTTTCAAAATATTTCAACAAATGTTTTTGGGGACACTTAGGAGAAATGAAAAATATCAAAATCAGTCCATTCTTATCCATTTAAGGGGTCATGAAAATGCGGATATTTTTTTAATTTGACTTAGAGTGAAATCAAAAGACATAGGTAGCTGGCGAGCCTAAGAGCGATTTTTGAAAATGAATGCTCGTATTGAATAAAAGAGAGTATAAATGCACCAGAAAACTCGAAATTGAAGCATTTCCGGTAGTAGTATAATGGTTTCTTGGGCGTCACCAATTTTTCCTTCTTTCACACTGTGTTTGATAGCGTCAGTCATCTTTAAGTGCTTTTCAAATAT
Organism: Hippopus hippopus; assembly: GCA_946811185.2. Taxonomy (NCBI): domain Eukaryota; kingdom Metazoa; phylum Mollusca; class Bivalvia; order Cardiida; family Cardiidae; genus Hippopus; species Hippopus hippopus. Next base: position 15,906,978 of record OX328096.1, read on the forward strand.
TAGTCAGTGGTACTAAATCCGCCTAACGATGTTTACAGGTACTTGAAGGCTGTTTGAAGAGTGATTTGAGTGAAGACAACGTATATACATAATTCAGAAACTTCAAGATCAAGATCAGACTGCGCAGAACACGCTAAGGAGGTATTTGTTAAGGACAGTGTAGATCAAGATCAGACTGCATAGAACACGCTAAGGAGATATTTTAATTCCCAAATCAAAACTTTGATGGAACAGCAATATTTCGGTTATTGATGTCGAATTGAAAATTAAAGAGTAGATCAAGATCATTTCGCAGGATGTGAACAGCACGTTTAATCTCGTTCAAACGTGTCCGGTCAAGTCTCTATTTGTTGTTTATTTGCGTTATATAAATATTGCTGCGATGTCTGTACACAATTACTGAGAGTATAACCTTTCGACATGACCTTATACTGTTTTCTTATAGAATCACTCGACTTAAAGTATTTTTCAAATATTAGTGAGTGGGAATTAATCGTCTTTCAGATACTTAAAGGTACTTGAAGACTGATTGAAGATGATTCCAGGGGGGTCTAGTACTATAAAGTGAATGAACAAATTTGAAATCGTAAAGGTGGTTAGTTTAAACATATTTATTTTACATCGATTGAGAAACAAGTTCTGACAACTTATACTAATCTCTCTCGATTCTGCTTCCTGGGAGGTTAGTACGGAAAATGTCAAAACTCGCGGCCTTTCATCTATTATTAACCCTTTGACTGGTAAGCGTAACTCACTGACCTTTGGGCTGACAGTGTAGATCAAGATCAGACTGCATAGAACACGCTAAGGAGATATTTTAATTCCCAAATCAAAACTTTGATGGAACAGCAATATTTCGGTTATTAATGTCGAATTGAAAATTAAAGAGTAGATCAAGATCATTTCGCAGGATGTGAACAGCACGTTTAATCTCGTTCAAACGTGTCCGGTCAAGTCTCTATTTGTTGTTTATTTGCGTTATATAAATATTGCTGCGATGTCTGTACACAATTACTGAGAGTATAACCTTTCGACATGAAAATCGACTTCAAACTTTCTACCCATACGGTTGACAAGCATTTGAATGCAAGTCATTCTCAGGCTTTTGTGTTTTTTGATAAAGGCACCATGTACGAATCGGTAGAAAGATGTTTGGAAAAACCCGACGCCTGTACGAAAATTGGAAAACGTTTCGAAGCTACAAAGACATTTATGTACAACATTGGTTTATTGGGACACAAAAAGCAACCGAGTCGTACAGTTAAAGTAGTTTATTCCAGGACCAAATACAGAATCTTCGTAGTAACAGCTTACCCTGTCGCAAAGGGTACTTGTTTATACACGTCAGATGTAAGAAAAAACTGACCAATCAGAAGAAACTTTATGACTATATAACTCCGTAGTATGTGTGTAGAAGTCATTAGAGTTTTGGCACTCGAACGAACAACATGATAAGAGAAAAATTCAGTCTCGGTAACGAACGCTACGTACAAGTGAACGAATGGAGAGGTGAATTGAGAGTCGATATTAGGGAGTGGAAAGATGACAAACCCACCAAAAAAGGCATAAGCTTAACTCTGATGCGTTGGAAGAACCTGGTAAATCAAATAGAGTACGTTGACAAAGCCCTCGAAAATAAGGTATCATACGGATATCACATCGGGGGCAACGTGCATTGCAGTATTGGCGAAAGCAGCGTTTGCGTAGATATTAGACAATATTGGAAACCGAATGAAGAAGTAGTGCCGACCAAAAAAGGCATTTGCTTGAGACCAAAAGAATACGAACGATTAAAAGAACTTATGCCAAACATTGGAAAAACTTTACCCGAATTGGACGGTGTGATACCCTGTTACCTGCAGAGTGATCATATGAACCAATTAGGAGCCCTTCAGTGTACAGAGTGTAACCCGAACGAGTTTATAAATAACTGGTGATCATGTTTGGACTTGTGCATATGATGATTGTATTGATTGGTGAATGGATACATTATAGACATATAAAAACAGAAATAGAAATCGAAATGGAACGATTTCTCACTTTTTTATATGCATACCAAATTAGACCTTTGTATTCAGTTTTGTTGTAATACTATATTTTGTAAGAATGTAAGTTATGTATATTTGATTAAAACATGGATGACTGGAAAACATACTTGTCTTCTATTTATTTTGATTCCAATAATCCTGCTAGTTTTAGCGGCCCCGAGAAATTGTACCAGTATGTAAAAGCACAGGGTAAATACAACATTGGTAGACATCGAATACGAAAATGGCTACAGGATCAAGAGTCCTATTCGCTTACGAGGGGGGCTAGACGCCGATTTATACGATCCAGAGTGATCGTTGAGGGGGTTGATAGTCAATGGGATATAGATCTTATGGATATGGTCAATTTACAGAAGCATAACGAAGGTGTGAAATATATTTTGATTGCTATCGATGTCTTTTCTCGTTTTCTTTATGCTCAACCCGTTAAGAGTAAGCGAGGCGCTGATTTAGTCACGGTCTTGAAACGTATACCGACAGGCTCCAAAAAACCAAAAACAATTCGTACGGACCGAGGAATGGAATTTAGAAGCAAAGAAGTAAATACATATTTAAAAAGTCAAAACATACATCACCTGTACGCGTATAACACGGAAACAAAGGCGAATTACGCCGAAAGAGTCATTAAAACCATAAAACACAAGATTTTTCGATACCTGCTCAAGAATAGAACCCGTCGGTACATTGACATTTTACAGGATGTTGTACATAGTTACAATCATACTTCTCATAGGAGTCTCGGAGAAAATCCAGCAGCAATTTCCATGGAAAATGAAGGGGAAAGCCGTCTTCAACAGTATCTCATTAGAACCAAGGGAAGTAAGCGGGAACAGCCCGTTATCAAAAAAATGAAATATAAAATCGGTCAGACTGTACGATTGTCGCACATCAGGTCCGTATTTGACAGAGAATACTCGCAAAAATGGACAGGGGAGATCTTCAAAATCAAATCACGCTTTAAAAGACAAGGAATTCCAGTTTACACCTTAGTAGACTGGGACAATGACGAAATCGACGGTACATTTTACGAGCAAGAATTGCAAGCTATAAATGTTGACGAAGGTACCGAATTTAGCATCGAAAAAATATTGAAAAGAAGGACACGCAATAAAAAGCGGGAAGTCCTGGTGCGATGGTTACACTGGCCAAAAAAGTATGACAGCTGGATACCGGAAACTGATATTACGCAATACTCGTAAACAATTGATTACATATAAAGGGTTGAATTGATTGCTCGATTGTGTGGTGTTTTACGCCGTTTTCAACATTATCTTAATTATATCACGGCGGACAGTACAGCTATCCGCGCGTTCCTCGAGTTTCTTTTGCAAGTACTTCGCGCAATTTTCTTTCCAAGCCACTGGGTGTTTTCCCACATGATTAACGTCAAAACAATGGTCAGTGGTGGGAGAGGAATGAATCCTGGCGCAGTGACTATCATCAATTTAAAGAAAAAAAAAAAATAGATCGAGCCAGGGGGTGGTAGTCAGGGATCGAACGCTTGACCTCGTGCATTGAAGTCCAGCACTCTATCGACTAACCTAACGGAGCTCGCTATATAAGGAATGAAAACTAGCAATATTCAATCATTTATGTGTAGACAGTCAAACGATCATGATCATCACAAACGTGGTCTACAGCGCTCAACTCAACTGCCATATTCATTTAAGACAACTCTGCTACAAAATAACGAATGTACGGTATGATCCAGCACGATTTCCCGGGTTGATATGGCAGCACAGAAAAATTGGAGGAAACTGTTTAGTGTTTTCTAACGGTATTATCAACTGTAACGGTAAAGCTTCGAGTAAAAGAGAGGGGTATAAACGGATACGAAAATATGCCAGACTGCTTCAGAATTGCGGATATCCCGTAAATTTTTCGGACGCAAAACTTTTAACCATGTCTATGAGCCATACCCTCAGTTCGAATTTGGATCTGAAGCGTTTGTCTTTCGATAGAGATGTCGTATACGAACCAGAGTTATTTCCTTCCCTTAACTTTAAACGGAAAGGTGTGCATTTTTGTTGCTTTCATACGGGGAAAGTGGTTATAACGGGTGTAACCTCTCCACAACAAGAGGACGAGGTTGTTTGTCCCACACTAATTGAACTCGAACTCTATACGCGTAAGAAGGAATGAGTATTTCAACAATTCAACCATGGAACACTCTACAGTTTATTTACATTTCTCTTATTTACTACACCTACAAGAGACCGACACGGCGGAAAGGAAGAATTTACTGCAGAATTTATCGAATCGTCGACTAAAGGCTATCATCGAGGTAGCAAAACGTATCCTTAACGGAATCATTAATCCAATGAGAAGAGATGTTCAAAATTTCGAAAGAAGGAGACTATTGTTACGCACACTATGCTCAAATAACGTTTCATCTAGCCGTAAGAAGACTTTACTTCAACGATTTCATTCATTTATACCCATTTTATTACGCCCAGTTTATCTCATTCCTACCATACTTGACGAATTGAGAACGAGGAGAGAAGAATGACAGAGTTTTACCTATATTTGAATTGCGCAGAATCGATCGATATACGTAAGAATAACGCCGATTTCTTGTTCCAGTTTTCTAAAGACTATATTTTAGAAGGAAGTTGGTTATGTGCTCTCGTAGAATCGTCATTGACCTGTGACTTTACACCTCGAAGTAAGCGATTGTATTTGAATTGCGATATCATAGAGGAAGCGTTTGTCAGGAACAAGTTACAACCCGTTCTCACCAGCATAGAAATCGAAACAAGATACAAGAAATTTAAATTTACCGAATGTCTTCATCGACGTTATAGACCCGTGAGTGTCAAAAGATTTAACACTATTAGACTGTCGTTAAAAAGCGAAGATTTAAAACCCATTGATTTGAAATCGAACGATTTTCACTGCGTCCTTCATTTCAAGAAATCATGGGTTCCATAGACGTCTTTGATTCAGAACAACAGAAGTGGGTTCCGTACAAAGAAGATGTGGAGTATTGGATTAACTATTTTAAACCGAAAGACCATATCCCAGATCAAATAAGGAATTTGGAGAAAATACTAGAAGAAAAGAATAAACTGCTGCGGGATATGGAAGAAAAACTTGAAAAAGTCAAAACGCCTCAGGTAAAAATGGTGAGCCCGTTAACCGAAGCCGTTGATAGGGCAAAATCTCAGATTAAACGTAAGAATGGTGAAGACGAAGATCGTAAGAACACCAAGCGTAAGAAGACTCGCAAAACGTATCGCAAAGATCCCGACTGGGTATTTTGAAATTTACGATGAATAGTAAAATGCAACACATAGAAGAATTATCGTTATTTAACCCGATCACGAAAGATTCGTCCTTGTTATCGAAAGATTGGATCGAATTTCGACCCATTAATCCCGTAACTGATTCTTCATCGAGCTTAGAATTTAATATACCGCCACAGGCCAGCGCCTATATCAACTTGAAGGAATGTAAATTGAGGCTGAAATTAAGACTGGCTTTACAAGACGGTACCCCCGTGACCGCAGATGACACGCTAGGACTAATCAATTTACCCTTGCACACCATTTTCAGACAACTGGACATTCATTTACAACAAAAACCACTCCCGAATAGCGGAACAACTCATCCGTATAAGGCCTACATTGACACCATACTAAATACCAATCGATCTATACAGGAAGCTTTTCTGACCAGCCAATTATTTTTCAAGGATGACCCAAATCTGGACGATAGCGACCCAAAAACTGGATCAAATGGCGGTTTATTTCAAAGATATGATAGGACCAAGGGTGGTAAGATTATAGATCTAGAAGGGAGTATCCCGGTGGACTTATTTCAACAACCAAAGTTACTTATAAACGGAGTGCAAATGGCGCTTAAATTTTGGCAAGCATCCGATGCATTTCGAATCATTACAGATGCGTTAACTCCGAATTACAAGGTGCAAATCGTTGACGCCCGTTTCAAGCTCTGTATTCAGCGGTTACAGAACGATTTGCTTTTGGCCCATGACAAAATGATTCAGGACACTCCGGCTATGTACCCTTATTTCCGCTCAGAGATAAAAACAACCTCGATAGCGCAGGGACAATATAGTTTTCACGCAGACGATATATTTCAAGGTAGGGTGCCAAACAAAATCATCATAGGGGCGGTTCCAAGCGTTTCGTATAACGGGAACTACAAAACAAACCCATTCAACCTGAAACATTACGACTGCAGTTACCTCGGTTTCTTCGTTGATGGACAATCCGTACCATCGCAACCTAATTTTGAAGGAAATCATTTCACCGACTGTTATCAGACCCTCACTTCCTGTAGAAATGATATCAACATCACGTACACAGAGTACAAGCAAGGATACTGCCTATACGTGTTGGATATCGATCCCTACTATTCTTTTAGCACAAAAAGAAGAGGTCTTTGCCGTTTGGAAATCAAATTTGCTAAACCTTTACCAGAAAGTGTGACATTGCTACTGTACGCAACCTTTCCAGAAATACTTACGATCGATAAAGCGAGAAATGTGTATATACAATAGATTATGGAGGAAAAAAAAATGACTCGTGGCTTCTTTCATACTTTTATTGTATTATTTTGTAAATAAAAATATAAAAAAAAATGTAAAATTGTCTTATTATTTAAAAAGAAATCCAGTCTATATCTTTCTTTCTTTTCTTCTCTCTAAGCCCCGGAGGAAAAAGTGTTAATTTTCTATTCTTCTTCTTTTTCGGGGGATCTTCCCTTCCCTCTCTCTGCCGATCATCTTGTCTCCCAGACAGTTTTTTCAATCGCTCAAACTTTTCGAAAGGCACTAATACGTATTTCTCCATTACTGTAATACGGTTTGTAAGTAGGCGGAAGCGATCTTCACCAATTTATGGATAATACGTTGTTTATGTTGAATGGCTTCCTTCTTTTGAACAAACCCAATATTACGATCTCCAAGCAAGTAAATGAAGCGTCTCTGCCGTTTTAAGCTGTTTTTTTTTCCGTAAGGGACAATCTGCCTTTAAACCGGATAATATTGTATGCAATTTGACTAAGTGCTCTTAATTGCTGACTGGTAATTGTTTTTAAAAGCGACTTTCTTTGGGCGGCTGTAGTGTTGGCCACTAAATATAGGAAGTGTCGTTGTTGTTTGATTAGTTCAACCATATTGTCTTCTTATAAGCTCATTATCGCCATTCTTACGTCAAACGGTACACAATAGGCTCCTCGTTGGGAAAAATAAGTGTCCTTAAACGGTACTTGTTATCGGAGTGAGGGGACATGTCCACTATGAAATAACCGTGTATCGTATTAAGGGCATCTTCGTAAGCTTGCATAAACCCTCTGGACTTACGGGGATAAAGCTGTCGTCCTAATACCGCTACCTGAGATATGTCTCGAATATTTTTCATAAGTACCAGATACCAGGTATTCAGTGCAATAGTTCTGGCATGTTTACCCCCGGGATATAAGTTTTGCGTGATCATAATCACCGATACTTTTCTGTGATGGCAACCTTGTGTGAAAAGTAGCTCCATTTCTTTACTCCGCATGACCTCGTGCATTAGGTCGTCTAAAATGATTAACTTGTGTTTTTTGTCTTTTGTGAAGTCATCCAATTCTTCCGCAGTAGGCAATCCTTGCTTACTGTAAAAGTTTGGAATGGAACTCTCCATGGCATCAAACAAGTCTTGGTGGATACCGTAGCAATAGAGAATATGGGAAGGGGGGTCTCGTCCGTACATGAGGTTTACTTGTTTCAAAAAGCGATACACCCATTGGGTTTTACCGCTACCAGTTTGTCCGCTAATACACATACTAGAACATGGTTCGAAGGGAAGAGGGACGGCCATTATTTCTTAAGTTTTGGGTTAGGTAAAGCGTATCCGATACAGCTACTCAAAAGTGATACCCAGAGTTCGGTAGAACCGTTTTTTATGGATAGATTGACGATCGCTGTAATAATAATGATGTACACTATGATCATCTGACAAAAGTAGACAATCTCTGCTTGTGGGACCCGGGTACCAAGTAAATGCCACTTGTCACTCTGACTTTCTTCGTCAGGTTTAGGGAAACGTAAAAACGTTTCTTTTTCCGGAGTTTCTGTCATATTCTTACGTTGGATTAACTCAAGACGCAAAGAGAAATTCTTTCTTACTATCTTTTAATTTACAAGCAATACGATCGAATAAAATGAATAACATTTACAAGCAATACGACCATGATAGAATAAAATGAATAACAGTTAGTCTTTGGAAATATGAGTAAAACCTTTAAAGGTGGGTATTTAGATTTTCTCTCATCAAATTAAAGAATATATACATCACTGAAATTTATATGAAACAAAGACATTACAAATCATCAATGATTAAGAATCATAAAATTACACACACACCCACACCCACACCTGAAGTTTTTTTTAATGTGCTCCCATAAAGGGTTACGTAGCCTCTTAATGTATTTTTAGATTTCGCGCCAGAAATAAGAAAAAAAATACTATTGTGGGGGGATGTAAAGTGACTGGCACGAAAAAAAAAAATGACTAAAACTTTCTAGAAAATGAGTGACACTTTTTGAAAAATGAGTGACACTTTTTGGAAAATAAGTGGTACTTTTTTTTAATTTGAGCCTTTGAGAATTTACGTGTAAACGTACAAAAAAGTAAAATGAGTGACACTTTTTAATATTTGTTTGACAATTTTTAATATTTGTGTGACATTTTTTTGAAAATTGAGTGACATTTTTTTTTTTTTTATCTTTTTGAGAATTGAGTGACAATGAAGAAATATCTTACAGGTTTACATATAAATGTCGTAATATCGTTGAAAGCAAATTTGACAGAGATCGACTATCAAAACCCGTATGGCTCTGTATCAAAGTGGTCTACTTTTCGTCTTTTTGTATAAACCATTTGATAACTTTTTTGTTCTTCTCTATTATACAATTTTCTTTTCCTTTTGTCCCTACAAATTTTACTAGGATTGGTCACAGTGATATTTGAACTACTTTGAGGGTCTGCGACTATATCTTTCACGGTATGGAAATTAATGAGTTGACTGTTTTTATAATTTAGGGTAAATCCCCTCACTTTACAAGTTTCGTTGTTTTCATTCGTTTTGTAGGCATAATTTTTTGGCCCCCCAGACACAAACTCCACAATGTACTCTCCATTCTGAAGCTCATTCGTCAGTTCACCCAAATAATCACCTAGAGGTGGATCATACTCATTTGGACGACTCACGTATATGATGCTATCTGTGTCATAATACAGGACTCTTCTACCCAGCTGCTCAAGTACACTGTAAAGTTTAAGTCTGGCCCAGCACGTTGTAAATGTTGCCAAATATATGTTGGTCTTGTTATCTTCGGGTTGACAATCGTTCTTATACTGCCATTCAACTTGTATCATATCATTAGACAATATATGAAAATCGATGGGTTGCTTCAATGGATCGGAAAAAAGTTGAAAAAACATGTTGGCCTGACTTTCGTGAAAAAATTCCGTTTGTCGAATATTAAGTCTCTGACCAAACTTCCCCCAAAAGCTATTGAGACACAGTTTTGCCAAAGCTCTAAGTCCTGGGTTCTGTCGAATATTTTTTCGATCCAATGAGACCCCTTCTTTTTCCACATATTGCCCGATGTACTTATTCATATCATCGTAACATTTAATCCAAACGGGAGGACCACTTGCTTCTTGTTTGAATTTCAAAAATGTGTTAATATATTGAGCAAACAGTCCTCCTTTATTGGTTTTGGGGTCATATTGAGTGCTTTCTTCCCAGTGGTATACTTCATAAATTTTTGTGATTTTATACCCTAATCTGACAGCCGTTTGTATTTCGGGGGTGCACCACGTACCAGTCAACTCTCTTTGTTCATTTGTACATTCGCACGGGGTTTGACTTTCGGTATCCGCGCAGGTCCGACATAAAGAAAATTTTAGTTTACCATTAGACCTGTAAGGAAGGACTGGGTGATAGAGTCCCCTGGGCGGGATAATCTTCACCTTGGCAATACCAAAATAATCCTTGATGTCCCCAAAATCTTTGGAAATGACTGAGGGGTGACCTAAGGGATAACGACAATACTTGTTTACCCAAGGATAAAGACTCGTAAAATCCACATATTTCACTCGCTCGTTTTCTTTTACTTTGTAATAAAGCCGGCTAGCATTGGTGCGACCCCCAAAGAAACTTTCTCTCGGGTCAAGTCGATCCATGACATCTAGCTGAGAAATAAATTGCCGAAGTTCAGGGTTTTGGTTTTGTTGTTTTTTGAAATCGTGATCCCAAATACAAATATATTTCATACCTAAATTTTCGAGGCGTGTTTGTTTTTTCAATGTCAGCGCGTACAATTCGTCCAAAGACTGGTGTGTGAGTGGGTGATACGTTTCTTCACGATTGTCAGAGAAACACACGGGGCATCCATGAAATATACATCCGTGATATTCATAGACCGTGTTGGTTTCTCTACAATATCCGTCCAATTTGTAGCGAGTGCCGGGGATCGTTTTCTCCCCTTCATTCAAAGCATGTTGGATATGAACGTTATCGAGTTTCGCCCTCCACTCTAACCATTGAATTGACGCTTTACTGTATTGATCATTGTAACCACTGGGAGGAATTTTCGCTATGGGGGAACTCACAAATTCTTTCTTGCACACTTTCTCTCCTTTCAATTCGGATTCTTGGACCCACTCGTTTCCGTTTTGTATATACAATTTTTCGTCGATGACTTTTGCGGGTACCCATTGATCATTGCCGTGCAGTTTTACGCGCCATATTTCTTCCATTTCCGCCATGGGGGTACTTACAAATTCTTTCTTGCACACTTTCACTCCTTTCAATTCGGATTCGTGGACCCATTCGTTTCCCTTTTGTATGTACAATTTTTCGTCGATGACTTTTGCGGGTACCCATTGATCATTGCCTTTCAGTTTTACGCGCCATGTTTCTTCCAAAAATTTGGTTCTAAAAACGTTCATGCAAACGGAAGCTATAGTGACTGAATCGAATGGATCCACGGCTCCAACCCATTGTTTCTCTTCCTTCCCTTTTTTATTGAGAACCACTTTCTCTTCCCCCGTAGCACTCATTAATAAATGTCTAAATTTCATACAAGCTTGTCTTAAAATATCTACATCACTTCTACAATATTGTAACATTTCTTTTCTAAAATCAAATATTTCATTCTCTCTCTCACTCAGCCACGCTACTAACTCGCTTCTTTCTTTCTCACTCATAAAATCATAACCATAATCTTTAGCATCAGGGTAGGGTCCAACATAATTTTGATTCTCTCTAGTATTAAAATAATGCGGGAACCACCCTTTTTTCAATTCTTGCAAGTCAAATGCTTTCGGGAGTGCTGATAATTTCATGGGTAAAAAGCTGAGGCTGTCAATCACCTTTATATGTAAATTTTTCTCCACTGTCATATACATGATTTTTGAGCCGTTGTAAATAATTTTGGCAGGTCTTATGGATTGATCGATCAAATATTCCAGAATAAAATAGCCATCATACCCTTTCATGTTATGGGCAACAACCTTGAAATATTCATGTTGATCCGTAAAGAGCCACTGTCCAAACTTTTCGGCCGTATCCGCGCCCTCGAATATGACTTCTCTGAATCCGCATTTACCGGGACAAGGACCTGGGTCCTCATTCTCGTGCAGATCAAAATTGTCACATTCCTTACAACGGGTACCACAACCCTTACATACGGAATCGGGAGTCAGTTCTTTTTCAATGCATTTAGGGCATACTGAATGAGCCACAACAAAGTTTGGACGGTGGGTCGCTTTACCGCACCATGCTGTTTTGCAATTCTGACATTTGGAGCAAGATTTACACATCTCTGGCAATTGACAGTCCTTACAATTTAATTTTGAATCGGGTACGTATCCTTCAACGCAGTAACTCATCTCATCCTGACTGCATTCAAAATCAAAAAATATAAATTTTGGAATGTAATATTCTTTGGCCGGTGTGGCTCTTAAATAACATTTATGATCATCCATGACATATTTGTGACAGGAGGAGCACTGGTATTCGCCACATCGATGCTCCTCCTTTTTGCGTTTGTCTGTTCTCAACACCTTGAAACATGTGGGACACTTCCACCATTTTTCGCATGGTGAAGGGCCACTGGGTTGTCCTTTTTTAGGCCCAAATTTGTATGTTGTAACTTTTTTGTGCTCAGCGTAACAAACTGCCGATCTGCAGGACATATTACAGTCGCTACATTTCACAGGTTCTACGTTAAGGCACGAGTCACTTTTACAGACAATACATTTTATTTCACATTGATGTCCTTCTCTGTCATTATAATGTTTGAGACATTTTGTACAGAAATAACTGCAACTGAAAAATCCCGTGATGCTGGTAATGGCGTGAAAGTGATCATCATCAACCAAATAAATATAAATGCATGGACACTTGTCATTGCTAGCCACGGTTATAAATTTGTTTCCTAAGCGAGCACTCACCACCATTACACGAACACCAAGGAATTCTTCAAACATCCTAACATCATTTAAACTGAGGGGTTGCTCGGTGGTCACACCGGGTTGCTCGGTGCTCACACCGACGGCATGGCACAGTGCTTGGGCGAATTTCTTTTGTTCGTTTCTACTCTTATTGCGTAAATTTTTATAATAACTTTCGGGTACTTTTCTGTGTTCTAAAATCAAGTCTATATTACTTCTTTCCCCTCTGTTTTTCCTTATTTCTTTCCATTCATCTACAGTGCATCTGTTTAATTTTGCCCAACTGACCCCTATAGCCCTAGCCATACACAAATTGTCTTTATTTTCAATAGTTACAAGGGACCTTTTTAGATGTACCAAATTGTTCTTACCCTTTACTTTTGTCATTTGTCGTTTTGATGATCCTTTTGGCAAAATGATCAAACCAATAACAATAATAAAACTCTGATCAATTAACAGTTCTTGATGGCTATTTAGCACTTTCATAATGGCCTCTATAACTTTTGCCGCATTAAGTTGATCCCATCTCTGTAGTGGAACTATAATAGGGTTATCAAGTCCTTCGTGTTGAATAATTACCCGTCCCAAGTCATTACCAGCTACATTACCTCCGGTCTCATTTAATACATTTTCGAATAATTGCTCAAGTCCTCTTTGAATACCACTTATACTTTGACCGTAATGTCTTTCGTCTATTTTTATCTCATAGGTCCTGTCCACAGCCTTGTTTTTGGCATACGTTCTTTCAGACTTCTTTCGAATATTATACCGAATATCGTTCGAAGATCCTGGCTGAGGCTGATTTGGAGGGAGTACAGGATTCCATTCCCCATCTTCAACACAAACTCGAGCAGTTTCCTCCATTTCGTCGTCAAACAGAAGCGCTTTTATTGCCCCCTGTATCTCTTTTTCTATTCTTACCGATTCCAAATCTAAGTCACTACTGTCATTGGTTATAGCCACTGGACCTCCTAAATTATGAAATAACGAATCAATTTGTTCATTTATAAAATGATCACTGTACTCCGGATTTCGCAGTTGGAATAAACGGAACCTTACAATAGGGGAATCCTGAATACCCATGGTCGCAGAAAAATTCATCAACTCTTCAGCATCGGTATAAGATTGGACCATTGTCTCTAAAGCCATCTCGAAGGAATCCATTTTCACAGTAAGAGGTTCACTGATACAAAGTAAATGATTATGATAAAACTAGTACGCTATTGTGTTATAAATAGTTCCTCACGTTCTTGTGTCTTACAAACAAGATAAAACTTGTACGCCATTCGTAATGGCTATAAATAGTTCCTCACGTTCTTGTTTCCTATGAACAGGTTAGAACTTGTACTCTATTCGTAATGTCTATAAATAGTTCCTCACGTTCTTGTATCCTTTACTCATATTTATTTACTTTAGGAATAAATAGCACATGTATCAGCTGCTTTATGCCTGAAAGAAAAAAAAACAACACCATTTATAAATGAAAATAATTCTATATGATAATATAAGGAAAACAGTTTGAGAGGGATAAGAAATAGAAAAATCGAAAAAAAAAAATTACTTTTCCACCATATTTTCTATTATGAAATACACTATGTATAAACAAGTTTCATGGTCCTATCATTGCGAATATATCACTGTATTTTTTTTTTCCTCATTATGTTATCAATTTCTATCCAATTTTTAAATTGTTTGCATAATCGTTAATAAGAAAAAAGAAAAATCTCTGTACACCGGTATAACGAATTATTGACTGTCTAATATATTAAGAATTAATATAAAAATAAAACTTACCACCTCAAAAGATCCTTTCAATCCAATTTTCACAGAACTTTGTATAATTAATGAGCAGTGATTTTAAAGCGTATCTTCATGTAAGAATGATAGAGGTTAAAATTACGAGCAACGAACGATTCGGGGAGGGGGTGGGGGAGGGGGGAGGGGCGTGTCATTGTAAAGTCTAAATAGTGACGAGCAACGAATCGGCTTGATCTACACTGTCAGCCCAAAGGTCAGTGAGTTACGCTTACCAGTCAAAGGGTTAATAATAGATGAAAGGCCGCGAGTTTTGACATTTTCCGTACTAACCTCCCAGGAAGCAGAATCGAGAGAGATTAGTATAAGTTGTCAGAACTTGTTTCTCAATCGATGTAAAATAAATATGTTTAAACTAACCACCTTTACGATTTCAAATTTGTTCATTCACTTTATAGTACTAGACCCCCCTGGAATCATCTTCAATCAGTCTTCAAGTACCTTTAAGTATCTGAAAGACGATTAATTCCCACTCACTAATATTTGAAAAATACTTTAAGTCGAGTGATTCTATAAGAAAACAGTATAAGGTCATGTCGAAAGGTTATACTCTCAGTAATTGTGTACAGACATCGCAGCAATATTTATATAACGCAAATAAACAACAAATAGAGACTTGACCGGACACGTTTGAACGAGATTAAACGTGCTGTTCACATCCTGCGAAATGATCTTGATCTACTCTTTAATTTTCAATTCGACATCAATAACCGAAATATTGCTGTTCCATCAAAGTTTTGATTTGGGAATTAAAATATCTCCTTAGCGTGTTCTATGCAGTCTGATCTTGATCTACACTGTCCTTAACAAATACCTCCTTAGCGTGTTCTATGCAGTCTGATCTTGATCTACACTGTCCTTAACAAATACCTCCTTAGCGTGTTCTGCGCAGTCTGATCTTGATCTTGAAGTTTCTGAATTATGTATATACGTTGTCTTCACTCAAATCACTCTTCAAACAGCCTTCAAGTACCTGTAAACATCGTTAGGCGGATTTAGTACCACTGACTAATATTTGAAAAGCACTTAAAGATGACTGACGCTATCAAACACAGTGTGAAAGAAGGAAAAATTGGTGACGCCCAAGAAACCATTATACTACTTCCGGTTATTAAAGGGGCAGCCACTTGATCTGAAAATGGGACAACTTTGCACTTTTGCGAAATCATGATTAAAATGTACAAGTAGCTTGCTAGATTTAGAGAGATTTTTCAAAATATTTCAACCAATCATATTGAGGATACGTAGGAGAACTTAAAAATATCAAAATCAATTCAGTCTGATTCATTTTAGGGGCCAGCTACTTGTCATGAAAATGCGGATATTTTTCAATTTTACTTAGAGTGAAAATCAAAAGGTACAAGTAGCTGCCGAGCCTAAGAGCGAATCTTGAAATTAAATGCTTGTTTTGAATAACAGATACTATGAATGTATGAGAAATCTCAAAATTGAATCATTTCCGGTTATTAAAGGGGCTAACTACTCGTCGTGAAAATTGGGACATTTTTCAATTTCACTCAGAGAAGAATTCAAAGGTACAAGTAGCTGGTGAGTCTAAGAGCTGTTTTTAAAGTTAAATGCTTGTTTTACATAAAGGGGATGATAAATGCACTAAAATAGTCAAAATTTAAGCATTTCCAGCTATTTAAGGGGCCAGCTACTGATTTGAAAATGGGACAACTTTGCTGTTTTTCGAAGTAATGATTTCAAATCTACAAGTACATGTAGCTAGCGAGTTTAAAAGATATTTTTCAAAATATTTCAACAAATCATTTTGAGGAGACTTAGGAGAAATCAAAAATATCAAAATCAATCCATTCTTATCCATTTAAGGGGCCAGCTACTTGTCATGAAAATATGGATATGTTTCAATTTTACTTAGAGTGAAATCAAAAGGTACAAGTAGCTGGCGAGCCTAAGAGCGATTTTTGAAATTGAATGATTGTTTTGAATAAAGATAAGTAAAAATGCATGAGAAAACTCTCAATTGAAACATTTCCGGTTATTAAAGGGGCAAGCTACTTGATCTAAAAATGGGACACCTTTCCACTTCAGCGAAATAATGATTAAAAACGTACAAGTAGCTGGCTAAATTTAGAGAGATATATTTTAAACTAATTTAACGAATCATATTGAGGATACTTAGGAGAATCTAAAGATATTAAAACCAGTCCATTGTTATTCGTTAAAGGGTCCAGCTACTCGTAATGAAAATGCGGATACCTTTCAGTTTTACTTAGAGTGAAATCAAAAGGTACAATAGAGTAGACTATAAAGGCGTCAGAAAACTCAAAATTGAAGCATTTCCGGTTATTAAAGGGGCAGCTACTTGATATGAAAACGGGACATTTTGCACTTTTTAGAAATGATAATTTAAAATGTACAAGTAGGTGGCTAGACTTAGAGAGATTTTTCAAAATATTTCAACAAATCATATTGAAGATACTTAGGAGAAATTAAAGATATCTAAATCAATCCATTTTTTTTCATTAAAGAGGGCAGCTACTTGTCATGAAAATGCGGATATTTTTCAATTTTACTCAGTGTGAAATCAAAAGGTACAAGTAGCTAGCGGGCCAACGAGCGATTTTTTATATAAATTGCCTACCTTTCACAACTAACTAAATAACTAAATGAAACTTTCAAGTCGATAGTAAAAATCCAAATATTGCTATTTCAAAGTTAGTTTTTGGGGGAAAGATACCTCCCTACCAGGCAGTAAAGATCGATCTTGATCTACACTGTCTGCAAAAAGTCCTTGTGTAGCACTTGGCAGCTTAAGGGTTACAGGAAATGTGTCTATAAAAACTATAGGCATGTTTTCTTTCTAAGATTTGAATTACTTGCTGTTTATATGAAGCACAGTCTCTAATTTGGCTTGAGCAGCAGTTCATCATAAAATTTTACTTTATTAAATAAAGGCTAAATATTTTGTATTTGCTCTGTACATTGTACTTTAAATTCCAAGCATAAAAATATATATCAAAGAATTTAAATCTACATGTCCAAACAGTAAGACGTATAGATGCATTCCTGTGGACTCTTTATCAGAAATGTATCTGCAAATTCTTAATCTTAATTATTCTGTTGCATGAAACGTAACATAAGAAAATTCAAGCGTACTAGAAGGACTTTTACGCCTTGAAGACAATTGTAAGTCTCTCTGAGTCTCTGAGGCTTAAAGTCTAGGATGTTAGGCTAAGTTAGTGGATGTCTGGTTCACTGAGAAGGACACGATTTCCCATAAAAAAATCCTCAGTATAAATTCATGTCACGGTTTCGTACTTGATCGGGCCCTTTGTAAAGGAAGGATTTCTTTATATGTTCCTTCGACAATTGGGGAGAAATCTTGGAAGCTTTTCCAGTGCAATCTTGCATAAATCAAACGCAAAATAAATTTCTTTTAATAGATTACTTGACCTCCATTTCTTTGAACGGTACACAGAAATGTTTCAAACAATTAGGAAATTCATCGATATACGAAGGGTGGTAATAAGGTGCCAAGTTGACTTTATGGGTTATCGAAATGGTTTTCAATTATTTTCGGTCAAATTCCAGCTAGCTATCTGAAAAGCAAAAGATATTTGATGTAATTAATACATAGTTGAAAATGTAATTTAAAAAAATTAGTGCTTAATCTCCTTCTTTATGTTGACAGTGGACGACACAAGTTGTGAATGAATATTTCTTGAATGAAAACGGGGGCAGTCTGTGTAAACAATATTCATACGCATATGGCAGTACTTAAAAAAAAATAGAGAACAAACTTTGTTTTAGTATCTATAGTGTTTTAAACTGACATTTTTTTTAGTTTTAACGAAATTTCGATAAAAAAATCATACCTTATTTGTATGATTTGTTCAGAGTCAGAGCTGAATATCAATTGAAGATCTGCGTTGTTTGTCCCATACATCAGCCATGCAAAACTGAAAGTGAGTGCGCATGCGTCGTTACGCATGATGTATTTGGTTCCGGTCAAAACGATCACAGTAAGCGGATTTGCCATACAAATCCGCTAAAAAGTGTATTAATTCTTGTTATGAATTGGTGACAAAGGACAGGATATTCGCTACACCTGGACTGACATTTCTGATGATGATAATAAACGATTGGATACATCTTATTTTCGATTTCGTAAGTAAGTGCGACCAAAACTGAACCAGACATTTTCAAGATATCAACTCTAAAAGAAAATAAAAAACAAAGAAGAAACAATTGACTTATGCGTTACATGCCTGAAACTAAAGGCAAAGTTTGCAATTTTTCCAATTTGGGTGAAATGAAACATGATAGAAAGTTAATCTGGGAGTGATCAAATTAATATGTTCTTTGCTTGCTTTTTTTAAATTGAAAATCAAGTTGACAAACAGAAATTTTTCACGGCATTTCCTATTTTGACAAGTAAACGGCCAAGCACGGTGGGTAGAGTCAATAGACTGAACTGGATCCGGATTGGACCGGATTGGACTTAATAACCGAAATGAACCCGGGTAACCTGAACAGACCCAATAGCCAAATTTGACCATTTTTCTTCAATCTTGTATAAAGCAACCAAGTTTTATCTTTACCATAGCCACTTATTTCAAATTCGCTGGTCTGTCAGTACTTTTAGTACATTGATTATACTTCCCTCGTCTCCTTACCGTCACTGCAGTACCAGTTTGCAGGGTCGCTGACATGTTTCCTCTTGATGACTTTAGACTGGAATCAGTCTGTTGACCCATTACCAAACAATTATTTTGAGCTAACGGTTTTGAGAATATTGTGTGAAAAAGAGGAAGTATAAGCAACCAGCATTTTTTCTTTTTTCTCAAAGGAAAAAGATTTGGAGCATGATTCGTAAGGCAATTTCCCGTTAAATGCTATGCAAAGCTAATATTGTCTTTGTGGACAGTGCAGATCAAGATCAGAGTGCATAGAACATGCAGTCAAATCTTGGATCTGTCATGTCTTTAATTAATTCAGCGCTGTCAGGGTAAAACTCTCGGCTACATATGTTTATTTGGTAAGTAGCTTATGTCTGATCTGCTACTTGAAATTGGTTGATTCTTATCCTTTTCACAAGACGCTGTATTTCACAAAAGGGGCACATAGTAAAGCTTACTCTACTTATGCTCCTTGCTTATTAGAACGTAAACACAACAGAAAACGCTTTTGTAGAAAAAAAAAAAAATATCAAGATCAGACTGTCCTTTGAGGACAATGCACATCAGTTTCACAGAAAGATGGCTTGTTTAAATGGAAAATAAAAGGCCTGCTTTCGGCCTAAAGTACCCAATATGGGAGTCAAAATGTGGGCATATTCTTTTCATACAAATTAAATCATAAAGTATGTTCATTATTCAGGGCCTGCTCTGGCTTTTTTTTCTTTCGCCACTATTTTCGCCAATTTAAAAAACTTTTCGCCACTTTCTTTTTTATCTATGAGCCATTTTTTTCGCCACTTTTCCTAATTTATTAGCCATTTCTTTCGCCACTTTTCTTAATTTATGAGCCATTTCTTTCTACTTTTTCGCTACTTTCCTTTTTTACTACCATTTATCCCCCTTGATTCCGTTCAGGTATCAGAGACAGAGAACAAGGTTTTTTTTATGTTTTTAATTTTAATTCATTCGTACAAACATGAAAACACGAATGATGAAAATTACATGATAGGGATTTAATCCTTTAGCACATGACAGAATTTTAGACACATCCAAACCCAAAGCATATACAGACATCAATTTAATTGTTGCCAAAATAGTGGAAGATTGTCTGTGATTGGATAGAAAACATTATTTGAAAAGGAGAAAATGCTGGTTACCAGCATTTTTTTCTTTTCTCACAACGCTTTCGTAAGTCGCCTTTTTTGAGGTTGTTAAAAGGTTGGCATTTTGTGGGTTTATTAAAAAAAAAAAAAAAAACATGGTAAAAACACAATGTAGTTAAATTCTGTTTGAATCTAGAAGCAGACTTGTGCTGCAAGTAGACAGTATTTCTTCCATGAATTTTACAGTAGAAATTATAGTATGTGATGAAAGAATTTCTGTATGCCTACCTTGAGTGAAAAACAGTTGAAGCTTACTATCACTTTTGGATATGATTTGCTTATCAAAGAAAAAAATGAGAAAGGATTTTTATCTACATGTTGACTCAGAAGAACATTATCTGACCATTGGGTTTTGATTGCTTTGTAATTTATGACCTCATTGATGCAGTCACACATTACTTCAACCCTGACATTTCTCATCAGATTACAAATAATGTCCAGAGTGATGAGAAAAGAAAAAAAAAACTTCTTCACGGCTGTACTGAGGACCAACCACAATCTTGATTCAAAAACATAACTAGGACTTGGTAAAATTTAGAAGAATTAAACTTAACATGGATTACAGAGACGTAATCTATATAGTCAATAAAACAGCTGATAGGAAGGAAAAGGTGTAGAGTATTCTAAAAATAGAATGCTATAAATAGAACACTGCACTGCAGATTTTGCTTGAGTTGCCGATGTGAGGAAGGCAAATGATTGTTTTCAAGATTTTTTTAATCCTTTGGTTTACCATCCATCATTGTAATTTATTAAAAAATATTTGTAAAGAATATCTCCAGCAGTAAGAAGAGGTAATTCTGCTTTATTTTACGACTATTCATGTATTGAGAATCAGTACTGATCCTCTGACGTCATTTAAACAAATAAGCAGACGCTTTACCTGCGGGAAAAAAGACAGGTTTTCGTGGGATAAAGGGGTAGATTTAGCGAGTTGGTAACAGATATGGATCATAACACTCTGTTGTCTTGTCTAAATTGACAAAGTTGATAAAGGATAACTGGCGTCACTCTTTGTCTTAGATAGACAATATTTCATGAATATAGCCAGGTCGGGAATTTTTTAAGGCTAAGTTTTTTCGCCTTGCAAGCTTGACGAGGCGAAGTTGAGCCATTGAAGGTGACCTCTTCGCCCGCGTCGCCCTGTAGCTTGTTCCCTGCTTCACCTTTTCTCCTCTTGTCTCGTGAGTTGAGACAAAAACTGAAGAATTACCGATAAAAAAAACTTTCGCCACTTATTTCGCCAGTTAAAGAAAAAATACGCCACTTGTTCAAAATTTTCGCCTTTGGCGAAAATAGCAATCGGCAGCGCGGGCCCTGATTTTATGACTATGATAAAGTCTTAGTGTACAGTCCCAGTCGCCGGTAAAAAAAATGGGTCACAAAAATAGAAATGAAGTTGCTAACGTTGCAAAAAAGCAATGTTTTTTTTCTTATTTTGTTTGTTTTTCTTGTATGAAAGATTGGTAGGTATTTCTATACATGTGTGAAGGATGTCTAAAGCTTGATAATATGTACTGTCGATCAGCAAACAAAATTTGTTCATGGTGTTTCCTATTGTGACAAGTAAATGGTTATGAGCCGTGGGTAAAGACATTGGATCGGACCGGAACGGACTAAATATCTGGATTTGAAAATTTTTCTTCAATCTTGTATGACCCAACCAAGTTTTATCTTTTCAAAGGCACAATATTCCACATTCGCTATTTTGTCAGTACTTTCAGCACTTTGATTATTTTCATATAAAAGAATAAAACGATACTTTTAATTTTACAAATATAAGTTTTATAGTTTGAGAGTTTTAGAACAACATGATTCAAACTGATGTTTATATGTGGTATTTTAATAGAAAAACCCAATTACGGTTTACTTGATGAAAGACAATTCCGATAAAAGAAATGGAATAATTGGTGGAAAGGACTTTCACGAGTTCGAAATAAATTGTAAAATGCCAGATGGAGGAATCAATGCATCAGTCAATAAAATCTTTAGGTAAATTTTACTTTCATTTCTATTCTTGACTTACCTGGTTGCGTAGCAATCAGGCTCTCATTGTTAAAAGCCTATTCTATGGATAGACGTAAGCATGTCTCCGGCCTTGTACTGCTTCCAGTTCCGTTTCCGGCTTGCCAGACTTAACGTAATTCTATGCATATATTCGTTATTCGAAAAGCTTCTTCCGTACGTAAACTACAGATCCTAAATTTTCTGATAAAACGAAAACGTCCCTTATAGCCTATAGACTCTGGAAGACAAACGACTTTTAGCCTGCTTGCCTGTCTTTCTGTCTGTCTTGACCTACAATGTCTAGAAAAGAAGTTACGCGTGTGTCATTCTATCCTAAGTAACGAAAGGTCAACCGGTTTGTCAACTTCAGCTTATCTGATAATATATACTTTGTCGAGTATTTGATCTGTTTTGTTACAAAATTTACTTTTATTCCAGCCTTCCATACAAAAGCAGAGACAAAATTTGACATGTCGATGCATGAAATTCTGCTTTTTTGCTAATGTTTGAATTTTGTCTGCATATTTTCCGCAAATAAAAAATCGAGTTTTACGATTGTGTGTTGAAGACACTACGTCATATTTCATGTAAAAAAATCAATTAAATGGTGATAATTTAATATTTTAAGCGTTCATGATGTCGCATCACCAACGACGGCCACGAAAGAGCTTATCCCTTCGCCTCTCAGTATGACTTTCAATTCTAGTTCAGCTGCAATAGGTGAAGCACTCAAAGTTACAATTGCTGAGAATGCGACAGACCCTGACAGTAAGTATCACGATAAGTTTTTTTTAATTATTATTTCTCATCTTTGCCCAAGTTCCAGTCTATCATTCGTGTGTCTGTCTCATTATGGTAGTTGTTGCCGTACACAGCATATTTGGGCGGCGCTCTGGCGAAAGACAATGCTTCTCTGTGATGCAGTATACCAGGCAAGTCATCAATTAATTATGGATCCATCACATCCATTTTATCTAACAAACGACCGAATCATGAGGTAGAATGGACCTTTGACATGCAGAAATTTGACTAATATCAAAATATTTCAACTCAGGTCAGCCTGTGCGGACTGTGCAGGATGACCCGAGTCGAAACTTGTTGCAGATGCTGCTCACATGGGCCGATAGTTTTTGCTGATGCATTAAACCGCTTTTCACAGAGCATTTCTAAATTGTTATTTTGGCGAGTCACTTCAGGATTTATTTCCCTGTGATCTCTTCTCCGTATTCCACACCTACATGTTAGTGTCCAGTATTTTGTGTGTACAAGTGTATTTTTGTGTTTCGTGGATTTTCGTATTTCACAGTAAAGAAAATAACCTTCCCCCCCCCCCCACCCCGTCGAGTCAGTAAAACCAAAATTCATTGAAAAGTCGCCAAAAACATAGGTCGATGGCACGGCACATTTCTCAAGAGAAAGGTATTTCGTTTTGATCGAGCGCTAAACATTTTTCAAGGTTAGTGGTATTTCGTCTTAAACGAGCGCGAAACATTTTTCAAGATAGTGATATTTTGTCATGATCGAGCGCGAACCGTTCCCCAAGATAGTGGTATTTCGATTTGATCGAGCGGGAAACATTATTCAAGACAGTTGTATTTCACCTTGAAAAAATAATTTGTCTGAAAAAAAAATCAAAGTACTGAAAGTACAGTATGAAGGTGAGTTTGGAATATAGGCATAACATATTGCGATACATTTTCCTGTAGTTTAATCACCTCTCCTGATACAGTAAAGTATATAGGGTTGTGCAATGTTCCTGTGCAATGGAGACCAGTTGACTATCCTGAGTTTTAACAAACTTGGAGAAGAAGGCTTGTAAAAATGTGTTGAAAAAAATTAAAACGAAAGGACTTTTCTGAAACTCTTTGCCATTTTATTTGAAGGAAAAATTTTATGTGATAGCAAAGAGTTTTGATTTACCATTACCCGTATATGTTTTTTCGTTGTATAGAAACTTAGATCTACCACTCTTTACCCCAATAATGAAGGAAATTTTTTCGAGGAAAACAAACGGATTATATTAAGTAAAGATTTCAGTTCTAATAATGATGGAGGTAAGTGATTATGATAAAAATTCATTGCAATAAGCGTTTTTTCTTTACGAAATTTCAGACTAAGTTGAAATTGAAAGCATTTGCAGACGACAAATTCAGGGTGGCCCAAATTAGGGACGAAATTTGCTCTTGATAGGGTAGAAACATTGTGGTAAAAGGAAAAAATGCCGGTTTCAAGCAATATCCGCTCTTCCCTCGATGTTTTTAAAAGCTTGCTTTTTCAGAGTCGTTACAAGTGAGTGGTAAACGGTTAAATATTTATGAATACTTGCTGAACGTTAAGCACCGTGACGATCAAAAGATGAAGTTAAAACTTTTTGCGTGATAAAACGGTTACAGATAATGTTATTGTCATTTTTGACGTAGTAAAGTCCGATCATACTCGTATATAAGGAAAGAAACGATAAGACTGGAACCCAGGCTATCCCCTGCTATACATCGATACATTATGCTGGCCGGAACTACTTCGAAATGACACATATTGTGATTTCAACTGATTTACCTTTTTCTTTTCACGGGTCTCCGGAATCAAAACTGGGCCACGCTGATGCCTAACAATAACCTATTCATTAATCATAATGTCAAGGACAACTTTGATAGAAGAAAAAGATATTGCTTTGAAAGAGAAAGTTTTGTATAAACACTTGATGATTCAAAGGAATTTATTTCATTGAAATTTTACTTCTCATAAAGACAGAATAATGTTGTCAACAGAGAAAAGAGGTCTGTCAGCGATACGTCATTCAAAAAAGCTATCCGATTGGTTAGTTCAGGGGTCGTAAATTTACATATACGATCCCTCTGGTTAGTTGTTTGTACGTTGTGGAGTGGAAGTAGGTCCGAATGACGTCATTTTAGTAGGTTTCGATTGGCTTATCACAGCTACAGTTTATTTGTTGCTGTAGCAACACCATTGTAACAATCAACTGATCCAAAGTATTTTGCATTTGTCAAAAACGATGCTTTTTAAGAATTCGATTTCATTCCTTCTAGAAATTTGAAGTTTCTTCTTGCTGATCTGATTAAATTTACAATGGTCACGACATTATTTTGTTCTTATGTACTCGAGAAGTATCGAACTACTTGAAAGGCGTTTGGATAATGCTGTTCAGAGGCATTTGCAGCAAACTGCCGAGCGCTGACATATGAAGGCGAGAATGAAAATCTCGCCTTCAAAAAAACTATCAAGAACCTTTTTCAGTAACCGTTTGTTCGTCTGGTGTTTAACGCTGTTTCAACATTATTTCATTTATATCGCGGTCGCCAGTGCACCTATCAGTACTTTCCTGGTGTTTCTCTTACCAGTACTTTGCATAATGTTCTTCCAAAGCCATTGACTACTTTCCCATATAAGCATTACCGAAAGAATGATTAGCAGTAAGAGAGGTCGCAATGGCTGTCATCATTTCACAGACAGAAATTAGCCGAGTTGAGGATTTCAACCAGCGACCCCCTGGTTTAAAGTTCTGCACGCTACTGACTGCGCTATCGAAACCGACCTTTTTAAGTAATGCCATTTTAAACAGTTATCAGACCGATTTTAGCTCAATTGGCCGAAGGCCAACGAGCTTATGTCATGGCCCTGTGTCCGTTGTGCGTCCGTTAACTTTTATTTTAAACATCTTCTCTAAACTGCACATCCAATTTTCTGACCTCACAGAAATGATCCTGCCATGGTCATGTTTAGAATTTCTAAAAAAAGAAGTTGAATCGTGTGAAAACTCTGGTTGCCATGGCAACAAAACTGAAAAATATGGGAAATCTTTGAAAATCTTATGTCTAAAATCGTAAGGCATAGGTCTACCGAATTTGGCATGTAGCTTCATCTAATGGACCTCTACAAAGTTTCTTCAAATAACAGCCTTGGGGTCAAAATTCGTCCAGTTCGGGGGAACACAAGTTTTAAATTGGCTTATATAGTGAAAACTTTAAAACTCTTCTTGTCTAAACCAAATAGCCAGGGCTATCTAAATTGCCATGTAACTTCATCTGATGAACGTCTACTAAGATTCTTCAAATTATAGACCTGGTGTTAAAATTGGCCCCGCCCCGGGGGACACAAGTTTTAAATTGGGTTATTTTGTAGAAAGTTTAAAATTCTTTTGTTTTAAACCATGATCATGGCCTAGGGCTAACACATTTGGCATGTAGCTTCATCTAATGGACCTCTACTATAAGTCATCAGATTATATTCTTGTGTCAAAATTGGCTCTGTCCAAGGAGTCACAAGTTTAACATGGGCTTTTACATTAAAAACTTTAAAAATTCTTCTCGTTCCTAGCCATATGGCCCAGGGCTACCAAATTATAGCTTCATCGTGAAAATATCGACAAAATTTCAAAACCGAACTGGGCTTCGAAAGTAAAACATCTTTTAGAACGTTGTGGCTTTCACGATATATGGCTGTTCCCAGCATCTGTGAATCTTGAAATCTTTTTACCTATCCTAAAGAGAAGATTAATGGATTTTTTCGTAAACGATTGGCATATGGATATACAAAATAAAACTTCTCTGACACTTTTCAGGAGTCTAAAATCTAAATAGAAATTTCCAACTACCTTATCAAAATGTATAATTCTAGCTATAGAAACTGTCTTGCAAAAATAAGGTTATCCTCACATCATTTAAATATTGAAGTTGGAAGACACCGAAACATAGATTAAATAGAATTTGCACGCTCAGTAACATGAACGAAATTGAGGATGAATATTATACTTATTTGCCCTTTCTACAAAACTTTAAGAGAGAATTATATAAAAAGATACTTTTTCTTTAGGCCTAGCACATATAAATTTACACAATTACTGGAAAATTCTAATGTTCAAACTCTAAATAACCTCGCCATCTTTTGTATCAAGGCTTTTGAACAGACGCGAGACCCTTAATTCTAACAACTAAACACTACACTAGCTAACCATTTAACACACAACCCCGAATTTTAACTACCCTAGAGAAAATGGCTTTTTAAAACACTGTGGTAAAGGGAGAAGATGCTGGTTTTAAGCCTTTTCTCCCTTCTCTACAATGTTTTCTACCCTACCAAAGACGGATATCTCCATTTACAAATGTTTTCATTTTGTTCTAGTCAAAAATTACGTCGTTTTGTCGTTTGCTGTACACTGTACACATGTACATTCCCTTGTTTTTTTTTACTTCCGATATTTTGGACGGAAATGTTCCAGGATCAGCATGCGTGTTTTGTGCGGTCGGATATTAATCATCATCGTCCTTCTGAGCGGTAGCTTGAAAGGTTATTCCACTCAGAACATTTCTTTGCTTTTAACCAATTACATACAGTATCTATTCGCTTTTCGTGATCTTGTCCACTGTGAGTTTTCGTATGTATTATGTTTCAATGATAGTTTCACCCTTTACGCTTTGCTACATATACTGTAACGTATATAAACTTTCGATTTTTCGAATTATAATACAAATAATATGTTTTTCGATTTTTCGAGTTACAATACATATAATACGTATGCATGTATCGATTTTTTCCCATTTTGTTTTCATTTTGTTTCATTTTGTTTGTTTTTATTACAAACAACATCATTATTATTATCGTATCATTATTATTATCATTATTATTGCTATGTAAAATGTCAATTTCTAGCATACTCTTCCTTCGAATCTGGTACTTGCTTTTATCTTCTTTCATTTATTTATATGTGTGATGAATGACAAGTGACAATACTGCTAATATCTTGCAAATGTTATTTTTACAAAGTTGTCAGATCTACACATCACATGTATAGAGAAACCCACGTTTTTTTTTTATTCTCTCATACTATGTCCTTTTCCGAGACAGGTCTAAAATCAGCGCGAACAGTGAGGAAATATAATTGTGTCACTATACAAATATTCATTACGTTTTCGGAGTGCATAGATCAAGATGAACATACACTAAGCTGTTTGTTGGTCTTGATCTATACAGGCTGAACATTGTGACAAAATTATATTATTGCACCGAAGCGTGATTTCCGCAAATATATTATCATTATATTTTATTTTTTCAATGTCAGCTATTGTTACATGTATGTACATCCTACTCTTATATTTGTATTAAGCTTTGTAATGACGATGAACATAGTTCAAGTCATTTGGAAATAAAGTTCTGTTCTGTTCTAATGTATCTCTTCTGAATTTGTTAAAAATTCAGCCCTTGAACTGAAATAAGCCCTACTAAAGAAACTTTGAAAATTGTCTTGTGTATAATAATATGGCCTAGATGTGTATTGTTTGGTATGTGGCTGTATTCTGTTGCCATTCTCCCATCATTCAAGTAATTAAAGCCCATAAGATAATTCAAAATCGTACTTATGGGTCAAACATGGATTTGCTTTAGGGTCACAGCCTTCACATGGGCTTTTAGAGAAAACTTTATCAGTCCTCTTGTTCGAAACCATTTGACCTACAGTTGTAATGTTAGGCATGTAAGGTTTGTACTTATTAGCCAGTGGAGCGATACAAGGCCATCGTGGCCCTCTTATTGAAGTTATACTACCAACAGATCACAAGTCATTTTGGAAACACATTTTCAAGTAATTATAAAAACGCTGTTTTTTAATACATTTTTTTTTTTTTACAGTAATACAACAAAGATATTTTTTTAAGTTGTACGAGGGTAATTAAAAAATAACGTAGACAAGCCGTATTACCAAGCTGTTAAACGTGATATTTTCATGACTATCTAAAACATGTAGCCAAACCATTTTACAGCTTAGATCTAAAATATCTCGGACATCGGTTCGCTGGTTGTCTAGATACACTATGTTATGCTACATTACCATAGTAACCACGGCGCAGTATAAATAACGTCGCCCGACGTTATCAACATCATTTCGGAAGACTCACCCTACAGCTTTTCCGAATTCTCACCCGTGCACTCTATACAGCATCTGTACCTGTGGATCCATTCCCGGAAAATGCTTTTGTACCAATTATTTTCGATCCCAGCTAATATGATTCAAGTTTCATACTTCAGTTCCTCTGTTCCGTTCATCACATTGCTGATGTACTGATAAATCTCTTGTCAATTTTTCGTTTTCTTCCCTGGCTTATATCGTCCTTTACAGATGTTCTTCCCTGATGTTTCGAGTCACTTGAGGGTGTGGGTTCGATCCCCACGGCTGGCCATCTAAAATTACTAATAGTCTTTCGGATAAGACGTTAAACCGAGATCCCGTGTGACGGTGCTATACACCAAGCACGTAAAAGAACAAGGCGTAACTTAAGATGGGTTTCGTCCTGTACCTGCACTATCCCCCGTAACAATACTAACAGCCTTCAGGGGGCGTCGACCATATGGGCAACCGGTGGCGACGATAAATAAACGCAAATTCATCATCATCATCTTCCCTCTGAAAATGTCTATGCCACTTGTAGACTAAAGCTCGGCACACCTTTGGCTTCAGCTCTGCTTTTTCCCAGCATCTCTCTCGTCTCAGTTGGTGTTTTTTCGGAGTGCAACACAGAACTTTATCATCAGACGTTGCTCCATGGCTTCGGACAACGTCATTTTTTTTCTCCGAAACAAATCTGATTGCTTTTGTCAAATAACAGTTTTCAAATAACCCTTGCGAATTTTACGTGGAAATTCCAACACAAACAATAACACAATACCTTTATTCACTCTGTTCCTTTTACAGAAAACAAGAGGTAAATGTACATGAAAAAACAATTTTAACGAGGCACAAAATGTATTTGAACAAACATAGTAATATAATGTAATATATAGGAGAGAGAGAGGAGAGAGAGAGAGAGAGGGGGGGGTCTAACTATTAATAATAAGTTGTAGAGATTAGTTAATTTAATCGTTCATCAGTTAAAAGGAATTTATAGTAATTTTGATAAATTTACACAAATTTACGATTTCAGACCGGTCCTTAGAATTTACAAGACGTTCAGTTTTATCGACATTATGTCGCTGTGAATATTTCTTAGAAATGAAGTTTTTTTAGCTCCACTGGCCGAAGGCCAGCGGGCTTATGTCATGGCCCGATGTCCATCGTGCGTCCGTCCGTGCGTGCGTGCGTGCGTTAACTTTTATTTCAAACATCTTCTTCTCTGAAACTAAACATCCAAATTTGATGAAACTTCACAGAAATGATCCTGCCATGGTCCTCTTCAGAATTTCTTGAAAGAATTTGATTCCTTCAAAAACTCTGGTTGCCAAGGCAACAAAAGTGAAAAATATTGAAAATCTTTGAAAATCTTCTTGTCTGAAACCATAAGGCTCAGGGCTACCAAATTTGGCATGTAGCTTTATCTAATGGACCTCTAAGAAGTTTCTTCATATTATAGCTCTGGGGTCAAAATTGGCCCCGTGCCAGGGATCACAAATTTAGCATGGGCTTATATATAGTGACTTTAATTTAAAATAGTAATCAAGGGAAATAACTCCTGTTATAAGAGATAAAGTTTGTTAATATTTACCTCCCTTGATTATCAAACTACAATGATACATGATTGATGTTGATATTCAAGTTTTTTGGATGGGACATGTTGTTGTTAGGGAGAGTGATTTATTTTGATGCTAGTAGTTATGCTCACATCATTGGAATATTAAACTTAAAGTAAGGTTTCTGTCATTCAGTTTTCTTTCCAGAATGTTACCTCTCATGCCAATGAATAAACCTGCTTGTATTCACTGACATAATCTTTGCACTTAGGAAGATATGACTTTTTTTTTGTTGGGCAGGGGGGAGGTTATGTTTTCCAAGTAAGTTTACTACCATACAGACTTTTTATGCTGTATGTCTCTGTAATGCCATTTAAGTACATGATATGTTAATTTTATTCTTTAAGAGAGAACAAATTTTTTGACTGGACCAAGTTTAAAGCCATTGCAAATGACAAATTGAATGTAGCTTAAAGGGCAAATCAACAAGTTTCAGAAATGGTTAATTTTCAAATCTACACTTATCAAATGGTAACCTGGTAATGTTGTAATTAGAAAAAAAAAATAGTAAAAGTACTTTTTTTCAATTCATATTTCTGCTTATTAATTTTTATTGCATCGCTTATCTCCCTTACTTATTGTTGCGTCCCTTGAGTTGTGACGTCATAGGAGAGCTTGTTTCAATATGGACGTTGTTTACGATAGTGAACTGAGCGATATTGAAGACGAAGAAATAGACGATTCTGGGCCGGTAAGGCCGTACATATACGAGCCAATTTTTAAAGAAACTTATTAAGTTTCTGGTGCTGAGGATAAAAGTAACTTTTCGCCCACTGATGACGAAAATACGGTGGCACAAAAGTGACATGGAAGATATATTTTATACTACGTGCGCACGCAGTAGCTAATACGTGCGCACGTAATAAGTAATACGTGCGCACGCAGTAGCTAATACGTGCGCACGTAATAACTAATACGTGCGCACGCAGTAGCTAATACGTGCGCACGTATTACATATAACGTGCGCACATAATAATCCACCAATCAGAATCATGAACGGAAGCCATTGTTTCAAGATGGAAGTGGAAGATAGACATTTATTGATTCGTGATAAACTGATTGGTCGATTACTACGTGCACACGTAATAGTTATTACGTGCGCACGTATTAGTTAATACGTGCGCACGTATTAGCTACTGCTTGCGCACGTACTAGCTACTGCGTGCGCACGTAATAACTATTACGTGCGCACGTATTAGCTAATACGTGCGCACGCAATAGTATTACGTGCGCACGTATTAGTTATTACGTGCGCACGTATGAGCTACTGCGTGCGCACGTAATACTACTGCGTGCGCACGTATTACTTATTACGTGCGCACGTATTAGCTACTGCGTGCGCACGTAGTATAAAATATATCTTCCATGTCACTTTTTTTCCCACCGTACGAAAATGACGATGTTGATGATGACATGGGTGAAGGGTTCCACAATAAATCACGATTTTCATGAGAATAAGAATATTTTGAAATGCTGTTAACCAGCATGAAATTTGATAAAAGAATATGTTCCAAGATTATTAAGAGTTAATTCTCAAAATTATTTGAAAATTATTCTAGTTGTATTTCTTACCATACAGAAATGCATGAACATCAGAGAGAGGGAGAGAGGATCTACCTGTGTGAAATACTTTTTTGTGTTTACCTTGTTCACATGATCCATTCAATGCAAAAATTTATCATACATGTATAGCTATTGTATGTTCCATATAGAGCTTCTCTGTGAAAGTCTTAAACTCTGAATTGTAATCCGTGGGAAAGGATAGTGTAAATTTGTTCACTTCTTGTTTGTCTTATGCAAATTGTTTCAATTTGGGTAAGTCTCAAATTGGTCTACTAGGGACTGAGCGGTTAATACTGACATTCCGGTCAAATTGCAGTATAGACGACTTCAGATTCATTATAAAAACATAGAAAGAGCTGGTTACTATCAGTTGGTCCTTTATCCACAATATTTTCTATTTTCAACTCTTTACCAAACGACAAAATATTAAACAGGTCCAAATTGAAATCACTTGCAGACGACAAAATAAAGTTAAATATTTCAAAAATTGAAATTTGTTTCCAGCAGAGTAGAAAACATTGTGGTAAAAGGAGAAAATGCTGGCTACCAGCATTATCTCCTTTTCCTACAATGTTTTTAAAAGGCTTCTGTCTCAGGGTCGTAAAAACTAGGGATTGATTAGTAAAGGGTTAAATATAAATCCCACACATTGGGCACGAGTTCTGGTTTAGTTCCCAGGAAGCAGTATCTGAAGAGATTAGTACGAGTTGTATGAACTTGTTCCTCAAGAGATGTAAAATACATGTTTAAATTGTTACCAAACGTCAAATTTATTGACTCAACCGAATTGAAAGCATTGGTGTGCGAGTCAACAAATTAAATTTTACTCACATGTTTGGACTTGTCTTTAATGGGGTAGAAAACATTGTAGAAAAAGGAGAAAATGCTGGTTACCAGCATTTTCTCCTTTACCTACAATGTTTTCAAAAGGTTTTTCTTTCTTCACCAGGGTTTTTAAAACAAAGGATTGTTTGGTAAAGGGTTAAACTAAGTTAAACTAAATTCCAATAAACAATCACATTTTACCGGTCATATTTAAATGCTGTGGATTTGAAATATTCTGATTTTTTTTTATCCTTTGGCTTAGGGTTAGGCTAAACCCTTACACAGATGGCAAAACTTTAGACTTGTCCACTCCACACCGAAAGTATTTGCAGACCACAGATCAAATGTGGCCTTGACAACAGGTTTGAGGGTAGAAAATATTGTAGGAAAAGAAGATAACTCTGGGTATCAGGACTTATTCCTTTTTTCACCCTGTCCTCGAAAGCCTTCTCCGTTAGGGTGGTTGAAGGTCAGAATTTTGAGGTAAAAGGTAAAAGAATTGGTGTGCGAGCCTGGTCAAAAACATTCTGTTTCTTAATTTAAAAAAAAAATGTGTTATTTTTAATTTCCTCACTTTTGTCTGATTATCAGAGAAAATGACCTGTGTCAAATGTGCAATTTCAAAATTTTCATACTGACATGTTCAAAACATTTTTCTCAGTAGCCTGTCTAGAAGACATAATATGGATAGGAACAAGGAAATATCCACAAATCAAAATTGTATAGATATAATTCAAAATTTGTTCAAAATGCATGTAAGTTGTCAAATCATTTTTAAGAGTGAAATGTCAAAGAGAAGTAGTGTATGGGATAAAAGCTGTAACATGGGTTTACTGTCACCAACAAACATTACAGTGTAACGGGGTGAGATATGCAAATGTTATGTAACCATTTCCTGTATTGTTTCAACTGGTCGGTGATGAATTAACACTTATGACCATGACTAGGGGTAGCCAGATACTGACTTAATCCTTTACCATACAAACCCTAGATCTAGTTTCCAATACCCAAAGAAAGAGTGTTTGAAAAAACAGTGTGGGAAGAAAATGATGTTTGCTGTTCAAAGAATGATTATTATCCCTTGAAAATTTACATCATTTGAACAATGTCGACTTTGTTATTTGCAAAATTTATGTTATGAATTTGGATAAATCTAATATCTGTTAAATGTTGAAATCATTTGGAAAAGGGAGAAAACGGTAGCAATTTCTCCTTTGTTCAGAATGAAGCGATAATGTAGAAAAGGGTAAAATAGTACGAATAACAATTCATGTATTCCAATTTTGAGAAAAAAAGAAATTACCTACTTCATGTTGGATTTTCTTTTTGGAAATTGCCGTTGCGGAATGTCTGTCTTTCGGAGTTTCGGTATAAGGCCTATCTCCTTTCGACTCGGAGTTTCTATTGATGTCGGCACAGCGTCAGGTTTTAACCGCAGTCTAAAATTCCTATAACCAACTTCTTTTGCGAGTTTTGGACTTATTAAGAACTGACTGTCATCGAAGTATTTCAGACACAATTTCGAATGAACCGATGGCAAAAAATCTGTCGCTACTGTCCGACCCCGGTTTAAACGTTCAATCCATAGTTTCCTCCTTTTTAATTCCTTCGGAAATTTGAACATACTAATTCTATGAGTTCCAGAATCGACGTTGCAGCCATAGGCTGCACAATTTACCATTTTTTCGGCTCAATTCTCAGTTAATACTCAGATATCTGCATGCAATCATCCGCGTTCCTACTGTATGTCTACTGACGGTATACACAGACTGACTCGACGATGACGTCACACATGCACGGGAGATAAGCGAATCAGGGGAAGTAAGCCATGTACCATTTTTAGGGCCGTATATCAGCGTGACAATTCGGCCGTGGTTTATGGCATGTTACAGGGTGGTATTTATGAAAAATGGCGGACACATGTTTAACTGACATCATTTGCAGCTGATTAAAGGAAAAAAATAGTCTGGTCAAAATATTTTAGGATTTGCCCTTTAAATGATTATTTCTGTCTTTGACAGGGTAGGAAACATTGTTGGAAAAGGAGAAAATACTGGCTGACAACATTCTGTCCTTTTCCCAAAATTTTTTCAAAAGCTCTCTCTTTAAAGGTCATTAACACTTTGATTTATGTGGTAAAGGGTTAAAAAGCCAGTGGAGCGATACAGGGCCATCATGGCCCTCTTGTCATTGATCACTGAATGAGTTACACTCAAAAATATAGTGATACTCGTCACCAATAGAACTGTTACAGAGATTACAGATTCGTTCTCTGGTTTCAAGATTTGACCATCTTCCTACTTCAATAGGTAATCTATGATTTTTTGTTCTAAATTTTATCATGTATTTCAAAAGTGCAGGAGGAGTTTGAGTTAAATATTTTTCCAATCCGAATTTCTTTTTTATCAGTCTGTAAGTATGGCAACTATCATTATTTTCGATTTTACTAAACCAGGAGTTGGTTAGTGTAACCCTAATCCTTTAATTCTTGTTTTATTGTTAATTTCAACCATTTATTTTGACTATCCCATATATTCATCAAGCAGCATTTGATAAGGATGTTTTTGACATGTTTTATCCAGTGGAAAAGGGTTATATTTGTCACAGTTTCAGAGTTACAATAAATGTTATAAATGTGTCTGTATATATTTGTTAATAGATAATTATGTTTACGTAAAATGATTTTTGACTAAAACGAAATGAATCTTGCTTCTATATCAATAGATAAAGGATAAACTCCAGTTTCTCCGTAGATGATATCAGTTGGAGTTGTTTTTTATATTTAGTATGTATTTTAGGAACTTAGTTGAACTTTTTCTAGAATTTGGTTATTTTCGAAAGCCCAAAGTTCGCACCCGTAAAGCAAGATTGGTTTAACGGTTTTTTCGAATAATTCAATTTTAGTATCGATTGGTAGCGCAAGTCTCTTAATTTTCCGAAGTAAACTGTACATCGCTCGAGTTGCTTGATTTGCAGTTTCTTGGTTTGTTTTATAGAAAGAACCAGAGCGGCTAAAAATAATCCCGAGATATTTGTATTCGCCTAAAGTTTCTATTGGCGCCTGGTTGTACGTAAAATTGTAGGTCCCTTGTCTTCCTTTTAGAAAAAAACGACTACTTTTGATTTCATTGCATTAACTGTGAGTTTCCATGTTACAGTAATTTTCATATAAGTTTAATGCGTTTTGCAAGTCGTCTGCCGTGTTTCCGAGTAACACCGTGTCATCGGCATATAACAGTACAAACATTTTTAAGAATAAGTTGTAATTGATTAGGTATGCTAACACCATTACATCCGCCTGAGTTATTGAAAAAGTCATGGAGGTCATTTAAATAGATCGAAAATAATATCGGAGATAAATTTTCGCCTTGTCGTAAGCCATTTAAGCATAGGAAAAGATTCGAGCACGTTTTGCCTACCCGAACACATGATTTTATGTCATTGTACATATTTTTGATAAGACTTAAGCATTTACCGTTAATATTTACTGATAATAGTTTGTGCCATAAGCCATCTCTCCAAACTGTGTCGAACGCCTGTTTTAAATCGATAAACGCACAAAAAAGCTTTTGTTTGGACTTAAACGCTAATTGAATTAAAGAATGTAGTAAGAACATATTGTCCGTAGTTGAAAAACCTTTCCTAAATCCTGATTGGTAGTCATGTATGTTATTAGATTCGACATATTTTTGCACATGTGTGTTAAGAATACTAGTGAATAGTTTTCCGAGACAGCTTAAAGGAGTTATCAGTCTATAATTTGAAGGGATTGTGGGATCGCCTTTGTTTTTATAAACTGGGTGTATAATACTAGAAGACCACGATTTTGGGAAAATAGCTTTGTCTAAAATTAGATTGAATAATTTGTAGTAGGCATGTGTGAGAGACGTATAACTGTACTTGATATGCATAAGATCATGCTTAATGTATGTGCAGTTTTGCATCGTGTAGCCAATCTATAAGTAGATATTAGCTTAGTCATGCGATGTAAAAATCGGACAGCGAAATTCTGTGGGTTGCGCCGTTTGTCTAAACTTCTGTTGCTATAACAGCCATAGTTTTGAGTAAAATGTAAGGATATCATGATCATGTTAATAAATGAACTTGATTTAAGTTGCATTTTATCTATACCATTTTTTTTGTAAATTTCCATCGAGCCCAAGTGTAAATATCAGAAGTGTCTACGTATTTTTTGAATGGCCCTCGTACTTCCACAAGCACAATTTGAAAGTAATTGTACAAACACAATTTTTCTTCTAGTGATTTTTCTAACATGATTTTTTTGCACCAATACTACCAACACAGTTTTTAGCTCCACTGGCCGAAGGCCAGCGGGCTTATGTCATGGCCCGGTGTCCGTCGCGCGTCTGTCCGTGCGTGCGTGCGTGCGTTAACTTTTATTTCAAACACCTTCTTCTGAAACACCCATCCAATTTTGATGAAACTTAACAGAAATGATCCTGCTATGTCCTCATCAGAATTTCTTGAAAGAATTTGATTCCTTCAAAAACTCTGGTTGCCATGGCAACGAAACTGAAAAATATTGAAAATCTTTGAAAATCTTCTTGTCTGAAACCAAAAGGCCTAGGGCTACCAAGTTCGGCTTGTAACTTTATCTAGTAGACCTCTTCCAAGTTTCTTCAAATTATAGCCCTAGGGTCAAAATTGGCACCGCCCGGGGGTCACGAGTTTACATGGGCTTATATTTTAGAAATCTTTCTGTACCAAGCTATAAGGCCTAGGGCTACCAAATTTTGCATGTAACTTTATCTAGAGGCCTCTACCAAGAGTGATCAAATTATAGCCCTGGGGTCAAATTTGGCCACTAGTTTTACATGGGCTTATGTAGTGAAAATTTAAGAAATTCTCCTGTACCAAGCCATAAGGCCTATGGCTACCAAATTTTGAATGTTGCTTTATCTAGTGGGCCTCTACCAAGTGGGCCCAAGTTATAGCCTTAGGGTCAAATTTGGCCCCGCCCCGGGGGTCACAAGTTTGACATAGGCGTATATAGGGAAAACTTTAAAAATCTTCTTGTACCTAGACATAAGGCCTTGGGCTACCAAATTTTGCATGTAGCTTTATCTAGTGGACTTCTACCAAGAGGGCCCAAATTATAGCCCTGGGGTCAAGTTTTGCACAACGCAAGGGGTCACAAGTTTTATATGGGCTCATATAGTGAAAAATTTAGAAGTCTTCTTGTTACTAACCATAAGACCTAGGGCTACCAAATGTAGCCCTGTCTCAGGGGTCTCATGTTTTACAGGGCATTTTATTTAGCAAACTGTGAAAATCTTCTTGTGTATAACCACTCATTCTAGACCTTTATTATTTGGTATGGGGCTTTATCTTGTTGACCTCAACCAGGACTCAAGTGATTTTAGCTCTGTGGTCAAACATGGCTTTGCCCTTGGGTCATAATTTCTGTATTTCTTCTAGTTTGAAACCAATTGGCCAAGTATTGTAATGTTTGCCTATAGGGTTTTTACTTATTAGCCAGTGGAGCGATACATGGCCATCATGGCCCTCTTGTTGAGGAATACTACGGACAAATTTTAAGGGAACATATCAAACACATTCTGTTTACATAATTCTACCTCTAAAACATTTTTCAAATAATTATACAAAAACAAGTTTTGAGCCTTATTACTGAAAAACGTTTTTGTTTTGTAATACTCACTACTAGAGTACTATCACATTCTCGTATTAATTATACAAATACATTTTTTTTAAAGTAATTCTTCTTACAAATTGTTCTGTCGCACTCATACTAACAAACAGCACATTTTTAATCGATCGGCTCGCCAACCCATTAGTGAGACCATAGATTTTGGAAACCGTTCGCCGAGTGCAAAATGATGTAACTTCAAATTGCACCTGTCTTCACTTACAACTTTTCAACACTTTATCTGCGGTGGTGACCTTATGGTTAAAACTACTTTTCATCCGGATGTGATCGATATATCCCGTACTCAACCTTATAATTATGGAATGAAGGCGGTTTCAAATTGCTGAGCATTAAATTGTTTCGTAATATCAATATTAATATTACAAGCTTGGAAAACAGAAACTGACAATCTTGTAGCACTATACTTTCAAAGCATTCGACCGAAAATGGAGTCAGTGGTGATGAGCAGCTAAATGACTGCAATGAGAACGAATCAAATCAAGAGAATGGTTAAAGGGTATCACCAGATATTAACACGTGGGGTCATCGTTAGCCTAGGTTCCTGTCTGACATATTTTTTTTACTTTTTATATATTCCGACTTTACTTTGTCGAAAATGTCAATAAATACGAAACTGACTAATAGTTTTGTCACTCTCTGTAAGGAGACCGCGATAAGGAGTGATTAAAAATTTTTAGACCCAGTCTCGTATTGGTGCGTCAAAACGGTGGGAAAAAAGCATTTTTCAAAAGTGTAAGAATAGCTTCCGTACGTATTTTCTGTGGATGAACGGGGGAGTTTTTAAGTTTTATGAGCGCAAATGCCATTCTTTGTGAATTACAAATGATTGGTTTGTATATGTAAAAGAAAAAATCGCTTGTAACTGTATTTATAAATATCATCTTCAGGTATTTGGTATTCACTTTTTCCTTTAGGCTGTCAAAATGCTATTCCGAAATAATACTCATAAGATGCCAATTTTTACATTCAAATTGTAAAGTAGTTTATTGCAAAAATTTTAAATTTCAATAATAGTCTCATTTATGATATGTTGTAACACAAAATGCTCCGAACATAATTCCACAAAAAAAGTGACGAAAACACCGTCCAGAATTTACAAAACTAGTTCAATGAAATAATAACAGAAATGTCACATAATTATGTTGTTGCTTTGTTCCTTATAAATTCGTAAATAACAACAACGTGTCCGGTAAGTGTTGGAATGCTATCAACGGAATGCGATAACCGTGGCTCTTGTTTACAAAAATACAGAGCATTCTACCTTACTATACGGCTATGTAGCCAGCCGTTTCAATTAAGATTTATTTGACTGTTCAAATACTCGTGAGGCAAACTGTATCTGTATTTTTGAATTTCTTAAGGGTCCGTTTCAGGGAACGTAAAATCCCAAGTTGAACTGCTTTGATTGAGGATCATTGGTTGATTGATTGTATGATTAACGCCGTTTTCAACATTATTTCAGTTATATCGCGGCGACCAGTGCATCTATCCATGCTTTCCTGGAGTTTCTTTTACCATTACTCCGCACAATTTTCTTTCCAAGCCACTGGCTGCTTTCCCACATAACCATCGTCGAAACAATGTACAGCAGAGAGAGAGGAATGAATCCTGTCGCAATGACTATCATCAGTCCTCGGAAAGAAATTGGCCGAATCCGGGATCGAACCAGCGGCCCCCTGTTCTTGAGTCCTGTACACTACCGACTGCGCTACCGGGGCTCGGCGAGTATCATTGAAAGAAACTAATGTACGACACTAATTTTGTTGTTTTGCAACTGTGTTCTGTGATTTTATTTCTTAAACTATAACAAAAACAATATCCATCGAAATTTTCTAATACAGATTTTAGTTAAATGCTATGGCAGTATGACTGTGGAAGATATTTATACGTATTCTTTTTTACAATAAAATTTCTACAAACATTGTAAAGTAGATTATAAGCAGGATTCGATGTTATTTTTACATATTTCTCAGCTCAAACAATAATGGCAATGAAAAGATACTAGAAAGCGATTCGTGGCAGGCTTCAATTTATTCTTTAAGATAATTCCTATGTTAGAAATTAAATCAATGAAAGAACATTTTGTATAATATATTGCTACGTTTACACCATGTTTCCGGCGACCATGGTAGCCCTGTTTTCCGAGACATGGCGTGCCAAGAGATTTTGTTAATTTTTCCCCTTCATTTATCAAGTTCAATTAAGGCTAGCTCGCTTTCTTTACGGTACCTCACGGTATCCATGACGAGCCGTGGAGGGAAGAGATTGCTCAATTCCGCGGTACCAAAAGATATACTACAGTTCCTCCTGCGTTCTACCACGGATGCGTGTTCGTTCCATCCCGGCCCATCAAGTTCTGATCAGTTTTCTTGCGTTTCTGACTTTCCTGCAAAAGTCTTAACACGTTATTCACTTTCTACCAAGGTTTTCGAGAGATTCAACGTGCTTGTCGGGTATTTTTGGAGCACGTTTGTATCCACGGTCTAAAAGGAAGGCCCCCAAGAAGTAATTATTATTGCAGTCTAAGACTTCAGCTTGTCAATATGACATGTAAAGATGGAGAAGATTTTGTATATTGCATCCATGCAATCTTTGTCTCAAAAAGATAGAGAATACAACAGGGACTGAATGTCATAATGCAATGCTAGGGAGGAGGAAAGAGAAGACGGACGAGAAAACCAAGATCCATATAGGTGCGTGAATGGATATAGAAAACCGGAAGCATCACATCGGCCACTTCTCTACAATATTCAGCAGAGATTTTTGCACTGAAGATATTGACACATTTCAGAACTGTTGTGTATTGCTAATCCTGCCTCTCTGCAAATAGCCCACTGATAAGCCCCGCCAACATACAGTATAAAGCACGTGTGGTCAGTTTACTCTCTTGCTTCTTGTTCTAGTACTATGCTAATTTTTATGTAAATAAAGTCACTAGTATCAGACGTATCTTGGAGTTCTATTTATTACCAACAATAGTTAAAAACACAACAAGAACTATCTAAGAATGCCTCCAGAGTTCTTTTGACGAAATCCTAGAAAGGGTAACACCAGTCATTGAGAGATAGGACACGAGGTACCGCTTTGCCGTACAACCTTTGAAGTTTATTCCTGACTCTTACACACCTTGCCATAAGAGACAATTACTCATCACTATCCTGTGCACTTTTTGTGTACTAAAGCAGCCAAATCTACCATATTGTTGTAGAACTTTATGATAAATTGTAGAAGCATAAAGTGATGAAGTGTTTGCTGTTCCTGTGGCGCCCGATGAAAGGAGAGCCTCGACCAGGAGTTTGAGGGATGTCAGGCCCTCGTGGATCATCAGGTTAAACCTGGTCCTCCACTGGTGGTGTTTCAGTGAAGATGGACCCTGTTTTTCTTTTTTGGCACGCAGACTACTTCTTTGACTTCTTGGATTCATTTTCCTATCGCAGCTTTTATATGCTCCGAGACCGCCGAGACTGTAATGGAGCGTAACGCTTGATAACACGCCGGATCCATAAACCTTCACATTTGGGGGCGTGCCACGATAGATCGCAAAAAAAAAAGGTTTGGACATAGCTGAACTTGCCGGGAGAACCGCGAAGAAACGCGATAAAACCTGACAAAACTTGAAAGAACTGTGAGATAGTTGTTTAAAACAGTGTTACCACGTCCCAACACGGATCATCTCTAAGTCTTGTTACGGCTTCTCACGTGCTGGTAATTAACCCGTTTTCCGATCATGTCAGGACGGGGTTAGACGTTCTAAGATCTAGTTTGGTGTGACGGGGGCTTAAGTAATTTTGGCATGATAATACCTGAAGCCACACCTGTTCTTATACAGTCTTACCCCGGTCAACAAAATCGTAAAACGGGCTGCGGTCGGGATAAAACGTGTAATTTCGGTCGGTAAAATGCAAACGCACTGTTAATTGATGCCTGACTGCACCGCGTCTCTAATAGGATCGAAGTATGACATTTGCAGTACGTCCATCTCGTTCTAAGTACGTTGTCACTCCGTCTAATTACAGGACGGGATGGACGGCAAACAATTTTGAAAAGGCTCAAAGTTCTGGAGCACCCTTCCCGTCCTAACCCGTCCATTAAGTTCATAAACAGATCGTAAAATGTTGCTAGTCCGTCCACTCCGTCTGAACACAGTTTAAGTCCGTTTGGCAAAAATTTTCGGAACGGAGTGAGAACGAGTTTGGTGTGACGGGGGTATTAGTTAATTTGTAATCAACCCGTTCCGCTACGGTCTGTTAGGTCTCTCATCTCCACCGGGACTGCAGTGGTATTTTTTTGACAGTTTAAAAATCTGGCATGGCAACCACGGCAATCATGGTCTGAAAAGTTTACTTATCCCGTTCCTCTGCGTTTTATTACGTCAATCCCGATTTGTGGAGTTGTCTGAAACGTGGATGTTGTGGCTGCCTGGAACATGGTGTAGACGTAGCATAACGGGAAAATTACTGTGTCTCTTTTCACAGAAAAGCTTTGTCAATCAATATTTTTTTGAAAAATTTAAATTATTTGCATTTACAGCCAAATGTTAAAACACATGCATACAAAAGCTCAGATTCTGTTACAATTTGCAATCATGAATTACAGGCATTTGTTTAGATAATATACACCAATGGTAATGGATGTGGTAAGACAATACTCTAGTTGGTCAGCACCTGACATGTATTTACCCTTGAAGACTTTGGAAGTACAGTTAGAATCACTATTATTTTATCTATCAAACAAATCTTCCCGGTAAGGGCTGACTACACGGGTATATTATTGAAACTTGTAGCTCTGTCTGGTAATGAATTTGATAGAATTTATATCTTGACAGTAAGCACATCTGTTCGTGAGCTCGTAATGGCAATTTGTGTGGCTATTACAGTAATGAAAACAATCAAAATTTCAAATAAATAAAAATACGAAAGATTTCTTGTTTCAAGACCCCATAATTTCCTGGTTTGCTTGGTTCAG
Organism: Hippopus hippopus; assembly: GCA_946811185.2. Classification (NCBI taxonomy): domain Eukaryota; kingdom Metazoa; phylum Mollusca; class Bivalvia; order Cardiida; family Cardiidae; genus Hippopus; species Hippopus hippopus. The sequence continues at coordinate 15,950,687 of OX328096.1, forward strand.
ATTGGTTTGTTTTGAAGTTTAACGCCGTTTTAACAGCTTGGGTCATATCGCGGCGGTCAGTGCACTTACGCAAGACACAACTTTCTTTTCAAGTCACTGACTGCTTTTTTCATATACTCCAGAGGTGAAAGGCGAAAATTCGCCGGAAAGAAAGTTCGCCTCAACACGCAACCACCAGGTCACGAGTCAGATACGCTAACGACTGACCTATCCGGCCGGGCAGCTTTGTTCAGAATACAATTTATTTAAAACCATACTTATGAATAATTTAGTTACCTTCCTTGTGTTTGTGTGTGTAATATCGATCTTTCAAAATTAACGCTGACCTACACTTTGACAGCCTTCTACATGTATATTGTTCATCATTGTTGTATGGTGTGGGAAAATTTGCGTTTTTCAAGCATAAGCAAAATACAAGGCAGCAATCCGTAAGTAAATGAAATCAAATTACTTGATACTTGGGGATGTGTAATAAGCGGCCTTGGTAAAGATAAAACTTGGTTGGTCCATAAAAGATTGAAGGATTCGGTCCAGTCCGGTTATTATTTCCGACCCGGGTCGGCCTGATCTAATCCAGTTATTAAGTTTGATCTGGTTTCCTCCGGTGACTTTACCCTACGCTTATAGCCATCTATTTGTCACAATAGGAAATGCCATGAAAAAATCATGTTTGTTGATCTTCAATTTAAAGAAAAACAACAGAAGAACATAATTATGAATTTGATGATTTGACATGTGAATACTTTCTAGAGTTCATATTTAGATGAACTTTCCGTGCTTTTTTCACTTTCCTGTCAGTTGGACAAACTTGTTGCTAGATTAGACATACAACACCCGCTAAAAACATGAGGAAGAAAAAGGTTGTGGTGGGATAAGTAAAGATGAGTCTGATTTGCATAGATCACTGACTGAATTTACATATAGGCAAACATCTTGCATCCTATCGATGATATCTTGTTCGCTTTATAACTTTGTATGTAGACGTCATTCAAATTGGAGTGGGAGAGATTTTGTACTTCATGTCAATATTGTCATATTTAACAGAATTACAATTTCTAACAGATTTTTTTTTTCTTTTGGGCAGTATTTTGCGACTGTGGGTATTTTTTTTGTGTATACATTTTAATATGTCACTTTCGATGACTAGCGTTTGCTGGTCTAAAAACAGATATTTGTGCGTATTTGATATATTGTGTGCATTTGTGAGTTTATGTAGCAACTGGACCCAAATTTCTAATGAGACGAAGCTTCCAGCTTCAGTGATATTCCTATGTGGCCAGCCGTTTCAAGGAAGTTTTATCTGATTGGTCAAATACTCGTGACGCAAACTGTTTTTGAATTTCTTCAGTTCCCATTTCAGGAAACATAAACCACTAATTTGAACTTGTTTGATTGAATATAATTGGAAGAACTTTTTTTTTTCCCAGTTTACGAAATTAATTTTGTATATTTTACCTTGGAAAAAGTTGCCGGAAGCAAGATTTTAACCTAAATAAAGCTGGTAGGCTCCGAAAACCAGTACATACAATGTACATGTACAAGTGATGTGGAAACACTCACAGTGGGTAAACCATCTGCGAAAAATTCTATCACAGTTTTACTTATTCGAACATCCTACTAATTTGCAAGAGACAGGTTTAAAAACACATCGCAGTTACACTCTTTCAAAATAGTCCTTTGCAAGAATATGAATGAACTATTTACTCAGGTGTCAGTTCACCATCAAAGTTTAAAGGCCATTTTACACAGACATTGTTGATACAGCATAATACTTTTCAAAACGGGTGGTTTTTCAGTGTCGATCGATTACAGTGCTGCAGTACTTTGACTCAAGTAATATTACCTACACATTGATTAATACAACTTTTTCTACCAACCCATGTTTTTCAAGTAATTCTACCAATCTATTTATCAAGTAATTCTTCCTAAACATGTTTTAGTAATTCTGCTACCACATCTCGAAGTAATTTTACCAATACAGTTTTTGAGTAAGCCTACATACACATTTTTCAAGTGATACAACATAATTTCAAAGTAATTCTCCAAGAAGATTTTCAAGCAATGCTACCAACATAGTTTGTAAGCAATTCTACCAAAACATTTTGTATGCGATTCTTCCATTTTTCAAGCAATGCTACCAACAAATTTTTAGAAATTCTATCGCCAATATGACCAACATATTTTCAAAGAAATACTGCCAACATATTTTTCAATAACTCTGATTTTCAAGTAATACTACCAACATATTTTTAAGTGATGCTACCAACATAATCTCGAGTAATTCTGTCAACATATTTTCAAGGTAATACTACCAACACATTTTAAGCAATACTACCAACACTTTTTTAAAGTAACTCTACCAACATATTTGTAAGGACATAATTATGTTACATTTTTTCCTACGGACAGATTTATTTCGTTTTTGCTCAGATGATAATATAATGTATGCAGAGTAAAAATATGAAAAGAAAATCATATGTTGCAAAGAGAAATACAAAGGTACAGTTCTTCAAAGGATATAACTTGTGTCAGAATTACAGAAACTAGGCTTTAATTTCAAACCTAAAAAAAGGTTGTTAAAATAACAAGTATTGCTCAAAATATGATTATTCTTAGAAATGAAAATAAAAACCTGAAACTGCAACACAAATAAGCACACTTTATGTCATATTCTCCATCTCTAAATCAACTGACCGGGGGGAAAAACCTTTCGGAGAGCGCAGATTCAGACTAGACTGCACAAAACATGTCATCAGATCTTGGATCTGTTATGCCAGTTTTCTGAAATACTCTAGTCAAGACCGCAATAGCCCTGCAATATTTAGGCTGCTTTTCCAAACTTAACATATCTATTTCATTAATTCAGCGCTTTAAGTGTAAAACTCTCAGTAACTTGTTTGTCTCATCAGCTACTCCATATAGCCTGATTCTCATCCTGTCCATATTTCAGGTTAAGAGCACAAGGGTTACTGTGGTGAAGCTCTTGCTCATTAGAATGACTCATATACAATGACCTGCGTTGTCCAAGGACAAGTGAAGTCGCTTTTGAAGACAATAAAAGATCAAGATCAGACTGTCCTTTGAATGGAATGCAGATCAATATCACAGACATATATATCTAAGAACTGACCATGAAATTGTAATGTTTGGATATTGTTTTTCTGACTGTAAAAGGCCAAAACTGGGTGTTTTAACTCTTAACCAAACTATCCCGACTTTGATGACCCTGAGGAAAATGCCTGCTGAAAACATTGTGGAAATAGGAAAAATGCAGATAACCAGTAATTTCTCCTTTTCCCACAATATGTTTTTTTTTTACCCTTTCAACGATTCAAATCATCATTTGATCTACATTTGATTCGTCATGTGCAAATGCTTTCCATTTGGACAAGTCTAAAACTACATCATTTGGTAAAGGGTTGAGGGTTGGGTAGATACTACATTCTTTGAAAGTAATGTAGGAGAATTTAGCCAGCCGATGTTTAGGACAGAATGATTATGCCCAGGACAACTTAGCCAGCAAAAAATTATTAGGTAGGACAATTTGTCTAGATAAACACGGTGGCTTGGGAAAAACAAAAGACCCACTAGCAGCCAAAAGTAAACAAGTTGATAGTCATAATGAAGGCATATTTTAAACGACTTATTCATACCATTGTAAAGTATGGATATTATTGATAATATCTGACAAAATGGTACAGTACATTACAAAAGTTGCATAAGTTACATGGAAAAGAATACTTGTAATTTTTTAAACTTCTATTAAAAAGTTGGCAGGTACTGTTATTCATGATGAGTGATATCTAAAACTTTATAATGGGTACTACTAATCAGAATTGTCACATATATTTTACGTTCTATTGCTGTCGACTGGCAAACATATATTTTTAGCATTCCGTTAAACTACTAATTTGTAAAGGGCAGTTAAAAAAGGGGGTTCCTACATGGCTCAGTTACAAGGTATAGGATTTCTATGCGTACATAGTTCAAACAACTACCATTTGATTTGTGATTTCAAACCATTGTAGTTATTCAGTGTCGACCGATCACAGTGCTGACATCACTTTGATTCCACTCCCTGTCATCAGTTAGACTAGTTGTGGACAATCCAGACTGTCGATAACATTTTCTGGTCTGTTTTGTAACAAACTCTCTATTATTTCCGCCATGTATACAAAAGTAGACAATATCTGACAAGTCAACCCACGAAATTCTGCATTTGTCCGAATGGTCATTTCTAATACAATGAAAGTAAGTATCAAGAAAAGTGTCATTTTTATGGTCTCTTTATTCTATTGGTATATTTTTCATAGTAGTTGTTGCCGTAAACGGTCTATTTAATTTGGTGTGTTACTTTAAGGTTTGATTTCTTGTAATCTCTTGTCCTTTTTCAAACGTAAATTTTTTGTCAAATATTTGTCTGTATGCATGTATTTGTGTGTTTAAGGGTGAGCTTACCCCCCGTCATTGTAGGATAATTTTGTTACCCTGTCTAGTCAGTAAAAGTGAAAAAAATTTTAGAAACCAATATTGCGTGTGTTTTGCAGATATTTCATAGTAAAAAATTGTGTTTTATTCTTTCCCTTCCCGTCAAGTCAGTGGAAGTCAAACTCGATCAAAAGTCGCCGGAAACGTGTTATATCCATTGCTCGATGGCAAAACACGTTCATCTAGAGAAGTGGTATATTCGTCTAGGAAAATATAATTTGTGTCTGAAAAAAGACCAAGAATTAACCTCGCTCAAATAGTATCAACCAGGGGGAAAACCCCCTTCCACCTTCCCTCCTTTTCAACACATATTTCAAGTGATTCTGCTGACACAATTTTTTAAAGTTATTCTTCTAACAATTATTTTTCATGTACCAACACCAAAACATGTGTTGTTCTATCGACACATTTTTTCATCTAATACTAGACCTTTGCAATAATTCAAACATCTTCGTCAATACGTTGACTCACATTCATATTCGATAGTATTATAGGTTTAAGCCCACGCTCTTACCTCTTAGCCTAGCCCGTTAGCTCAGTCGGTAACATAGAGGGCTTTCAACGTTATGGTCGCTAGTTCGATCCCAATTCGGCTTATTTCCGAGGATTGTAATGGTCAATGCGACAGATTCATTCCTCTGCAACCGCTAAAAATCGTTACGACCATGCTTGTGTAGGAAAGAAGTCAGTGGCTTAAACACGTTTACAGCGAAGTACTGATAAAAAATCCCAGGATAGTAACGGTTGGTACACTGGCCGCTGAGGTATGATTGAAAAAATCTTGAAAGTGGTGTTTAACAACAAACAAATAATCAGCAAAAATCAGACAGATATACAAATGCGTTCACAGGGTGCAGGATCTTACAGTGAGAGCAGTAGTTTAGCATTTTTATTGGAAAGTTCTTTTGCTCAAGCTAGCCTACATAGTAACTTAAGTTTTTTGTTGTTGTTTTTGCTGTGCAGTTTTTGTGATTGTTGGGCGCAAGACTTGTTTTGACTTTTTTTCCATTATTTAATCAACAGAGTTCTACATTCTACCGAACAACTGCACTGCCAAAAGTACTACTAATGATTCTCAACAAAGCGTCTTGTTGTTGCAAAGCGGGTGAGAAATTTCTAAATAATACCCATAACTGTGTTTTTTTTTTCCCAACCTTAAATTTCGCTATAATTACTGTAATTAATCACGATTACATATACCATCGGAGAAAAAATTCCTGCGCATTACGTAACAGGCATATTTATATACCTTCACTGGAAGGGGCGATTTCTGAAGAATTCTTGAATTTCATTTAGCAATACCAATTGGACAGTATGACTGTTAAGTAAAATTAATGCTAAAAAGAATTCGAGAAATTGTCAAAAATCGGCCTTTCTAGTAAAGTTTTATGAATAGTATGTAATGCACAGGAACTTTTTCCGTTAGTACATACAAACTGTTAATCGGTATGGTTCTAGAATTATCCTGCGCAATTTTAAATCGCCGTTGTGCTATGTTGAAAAGCGGAAACAAGAACGATCTTTAAAAAAAAAAGATAGGCGGCAAAAGAGGCACTGGAATATGAACATTGTAAGTTGTTTGGCCTTCATTATGAAGAGAATAATCGAAAGTAACCACGCCAGTAATTCTCCCTTTTAATCGGTCAGTGTGAGCCGGATGATTAGAAAGACCACAATTTTCGGAATCCCGTACTCTGAAGGCAAACTGATGTAACTGCAACTCCTAACGGCTTTTACTTACAGCCTTTTAACGCTGATACATACTGTGGTGACCTTATTACAAAAACTACTTTATCACATAAAACCTCCCCCGGCAGTGTATTAAACCCATGACTTATTTTTGATAATACACTACTGTATTATCGTTTTTTGGGTCCTGGTTCTAATCATTTTTCAGTCATGAGCGCGTGAAGCTTGAGAAACCAACCACACAAAATGTCAGAATTTGTACTACTACGCCGTTTCGCGGAAAAATGACGTCATTGTTGCTAAGGCGTATGCGTATGGAAAGTTTTTGACTTTTCATGTTTAATAAAAAGCAAGAAATGCAACGAAAGCTTTTTAAAAACAACAAAATTGCTGAATTAGTTGCACTTACCCCCTTTAGAGACTGTTTTATTCTACTTTCGGTGTAAATGTCCTGGTGTTATCTACATGTGTATTTACACATTTGAAACCGAACTACGTTTATAAACATGGACCCGTGAACAGTATATAGGCAAAAGGTGATGAGGCAGGATATTTTTTGTCTGTCATTTGTTTTATGTGATAAATAGAATCTCACATTCGTGTTTATGTATTATCATTTTTATCAAACTCGTTGACTAAAATGTATTTGACGCTCGCCAAGGCTCGCGTCATACAATTTTAGTCAACTCCTTTGATAAAAATGATAATACATAAACACTCATGTCAGATCCTCTATTTTAACCCAGATAAGAGCAAGTAATCCAAAACTTAACTTTTCAATTATGTAATAAATGGCAGTTACAGTTTGTTTAGCGTTAAATTATGTCATAATACCAGTATTATCAAAATTTCGGGCCAGGAAAAACTGGAAATTTTGTAGCAGTTTAGTTTCAACACAGAAATGGGGTCAGTTATAAAGTTTTATGAATGAAACAAGAGCGAATCAAGAGTATCGGGCTATATAAACATAACTCACAGTCGTCTGCAGTCCATATTATTCGGCAAACTTCGAGTGATCCGTAGATCAAGTTGTACGTAGTTCTGCGATCGGCCGAGTTGTAACGGGTGCTGTCCGTATATGAAGCAGGGGTTGAAAAGATGATAGGTCATTTGGCCTTGAGCAGGGATAAAATTGCAATGGAAAGGAGTTTTTAAGGAAACATTGCTTTAACAACGTATATGACAAATGTTTGCGTGCATCCAACTGCGCATGTATTTTTGTCGTGGATATTGAATCAAAAGTGCACCTATGTATTTTTTGCACATAATAGTGATACTATTGGTGCACTGAAACAAGTAGCCCTTCTTCGGGTAGTACTGGTGAAGAGAAAAAAATGGATCTTTGAACTGTCACCGTGAGATAATTAAAATGCTGCTGACACGGCGTTAAGCCTCGAACAAGGAAACAAAGGCAGGAAATTTAAAGCTGTGGAAGTATAGCTGTTTCCAATTTGAAAATTATTGTTCGAAAAGGAGAAATCGCTCCTATTGAGCAATTTCTCCTTTCCCCACCATGTCTGCTCAGCGTTTATCCTAATTTTTTTTTTTGAAAAAATAACTTCCACAGTGACCTTCAACCTTATTTTCTGAAGAAATAAGCACGGATAGGTGCCATTTTTATTTTTTCTTATTGTTTAGAATTATAAATACTATAAGTGTTGAAAGTTTAAGAAAAATCTCTCCGTTAGAAAGTATGTATTTTTTTTATTAACCCTTAATTCGATCAAATTATCTCCCTTTGTAACTCAATAGTCTATATATAACATGCATATTTGTACATTTACCATGCTGAAAACCAGGCATTTATATATTTTTTGTGCAATATATCATTAAAATGATGTATATTTGTATATTTTCCCTGTAATTTTCCTGTTTAACTGACTATAAAAGAAAGACGCTTTAAATCCAATATAAGCTGAATTTTGGAACTGTTTATACCCTTTTCAAAGGCAAATTTCTCAGAACGAGCACTGTGACCCACATCTTTTTTTACTGTAATCTCCTAGAGACATGATGAGCTTTGTGTGCAAAGTTTTAAAAAAAATCTGTCCGTTAGAAAAATTTGTCATGTACGTCGTTAAAAGAATTTTTGTTCTGCCTTAGAGCATACTGATGTAAATGCAAATCGTAACAGCCGTAAGTTTAAAATAGTAATCGGACCTTTGTAGTTTAATTGTAGCGAGGCAAAGCGTGTGAAGCTGTAAGCGACAACGGATGTAGAGTTGTTTAAGGGTTATGGCCCAAGCGGAGAGACTATTACAGAAACATTTTCAGAATGGACTGGTTATCAGAACAGAACAGAACAGAAATTTTAATAGTACATAAAGGCCTCTGGCCCAAAATACATCTCAATACAATATCTATTTACATAAAATGTTAATAGCCCTTGATGTTAAATAACAATATTTAGCTCTTCCCAAACGACAAATTTGAACCCCTCCAAACCGATGAGCCTGCAGATGACAATTTCAAATTGATGAGAATAACATAAAATTCTCTAAATGAGTAGAAAACACTCTGGGAGAAGTAGAAACCGTTCGTTACGAGCAGTTTCTCTCCCTTCCACAGTGCCTTTAAAAGAAAGGTACTGCAGACTCATAAAAAAAACAGCTTGTTTGGGAAAGGGTTAATAATTAACTTTACTACCTAGATGACAGTATTAACCATATTCTTCAGAAGTCAGATGGGTCAATGATTGGGGTACTGGTTTTATAAACTAAATATTTTCTATTAATTTTGTAACATAAATAGCAAGTTTACGTATGATTCTGGGATTCTCACTTTGAAAAAGTGATACTAAATGTACATTACTAGGGAAACCATTAAACCAAGAAAATAAATATTTGTTTCTTATATCATTGAATTTATCACAAATGAAAAATGCATGAAATTCATCTTCAAGGACCAAGTTATCTTTATGAATACAACAATAAATGCAAATTCTATCTTCTCTATTGATGTTAAAGTGGCGTCCAAATTCAATATTAAGTTTGTGACTCGAACATCTAAATCTTGATAATGATCGTCTTAAATACGGTGAGAGGTCTATTAGCAAGTAACGTTCAACATTTAAAAATGATTTGAAAGAGCTATAAAATTCACATCTGTTTGAACTATTTATAGCCTCATGCCAATTTTGAGAATAATAATCTATAAGTCGTTGCTTGAACTGTTTAATGAATAATACTGTATTACCAATTTCCTGGGAAATCCAAGCAAAACCAAATCCATTTTTGAATAGGAATTCTCTTATTTTCGATACCCAATTAACCCTTCCGATTTCATCATGCGCTTTTAGCATTATGTAGCATTGCTTTGGGTATCTGCCAGAGTCCATTTGAATAAGTCTGACCCAGTACTTCACAAATTTAATTTGATATGAAACTGCTATCGGGTATCTTCCACATTCCCCGAGTGCCATTGAATCGTTGGTAGATGCGTTAATACCAAGATAATCTTTACAATACTTGGAATGAACTTGTTCTATGGAATTACTGAGCTCGTAGCCCCATATTGCTGCTCCATAGGACAGGATAGGCAATACCATTGCATCGAAAATCTTGAAGTGTTCTTTATAAGCAAATTTACCCAATAGTTTTTGGATCTGATATATTTGATATAATGATTTTCGTGCTTGTGCTGCAAGCTTTTTGGTTGCCATACTCCATGACAATTTCGGTGTGAACAAGAGCCCCATGTACTTATAATATGGTTTAACTTTAATACTTTCCCCACGAAATTCCCAATTCTCATATGCTCTTAGGGGTCCTCCATTTCTAAAAACAATAATTTCTGATTTCTTGAGATTTACGATCATTTTAGTTTCTTCACAAAATTTTTCGACTGCATTGAGTTGAGTCTGTAGGTTTGCTGCAGTATCCGCGCAACTGGCCACATCGTCAGCGAACATTATACAATAAATTTCTTGAATTTCTGGTGTGATAAATATTCCATGAGGACAATATTGTCTAAGATATTTCAAAATTTCATTAATATATATACTGAAAATTGTTGGTGAACTTGAATCACCTTGTTTCACGCCTGTATTGCATAGAATTGGGGGTGTTATTTCGTCGTCCAATTTTACATGGGCCTTTATATTGGAGTACATGGACAAGAGAATTCTAAAAATATTTCCTGTTATACCTTTTTCATTTAAACAACTGAATAGTTTAAAGTGATCTAATGTATCAAAAGCTTTCTTGAAGTCTATATATAATACATAGAATCTACCCCCCGGTTTTGTTAAATACTTTTGAACCATACTTTGAAGAGTGAATATATTATCAATGGCCGAATATCCTTTTCTGAAACCAGCCTGAGCTTCGTCTAAAATGTGAAAAGTTTGGGTCCATGTAATTAAACGCTCATTTATAATATTAGAAAATATCTTGTACATAATATTCAAGAGAGTTATTCCTCTATAGTTATTTGGGTCATTTCTTGAACCTGATTTGTAAATAGGTAATATTAATGTATCTGACCAAGTTTCAGGGAAGATGCCGGAATCAAATATTTTGTTGAATAAAACGACTAAGATAGGACTGATGATATCAAGTGTACTCTTATAAAACTCAGCAGGAATGCCATCTTTACCATGAGCCTTTCCCGTTTTCAATTTATGAATACCTGCCTGTACTTCACTTAAAGTGATTTTTGTGTTAAGAACTTGGTCCATTTGTTCCTTGAAATATTTCCGATTATCTTTTACTGATGATATTGAGTTCCTATTTTGAACACAGAGTAACGAATCAAAATACGACAACCACTGCCTACTACTTATTTTACATGGATAACACTCGGCTAATTCATTTCTAGATTTCTTAAGTATGGACCAAAAGGCCTGTGGGTTATTACTCGCCTCTACTAGCGTTTTTCTTTTTTGTGCAAGGAAAAGGTACTTCTTTTCTCTACAAATTAATTTAAATTCGTTTCTGCTTTTTTTATAATTCACAAGATCCAAATTGTTGTTCGATGTCCGGTATCTCCTTAATAGCGAAAATTTTAGTTTTTTAAGTTCATCACATTTTGAGTCCCACCAATCTGGCTGCATGTTACGTCTGTCTGCTTTATGTTTTAAATCTAAATGCATGTCAACTGCAGAAGACTTATACAAATCAATTAAAATAGACACAACCTCATTTATATGATTGTCATCAAGAGAATATAGAATTTTCTCATAAGCATCACGTATTTTAGCAGCGAAATCTGTAACAAAACTATGTTTATGGTTTTCACGCCATATGAAATGATCATATGAATGTAAATTAACACTATTTTTTATTTCAGGTTTTTTAGGAACAATTGCTTTCAATTTAAAATTTAAAAAGCCAACGGCTGGAAAATGGTCAGAATCATCTTTTTCATCAATGTAAAAAGAGTCTATAAAGGGAAATAATTCAGACGAGACGACGTGGTAGTCCACCAGACTACTACCATTGTTTGCAATGCAGGTATAATGTCCTACCGCGTCATCATTAGTACGTCCATTTACAATGTGTATATTGTGTGTACAACACAGATCAATTAAAGCTCTTCCAAAAGAGTTTACATTTTCTTTGTCACAGGAGCTACGTGGTAATTCGAATTGATCAGCATAATACTCGACTGAAGTGTTAAACACAAAGTCGAGGGAATCGCCTGGAATAAAATCTAGTAATTCCCCAGTCCTTGCGTTTAAGTCCCCAGCTAAATAAACGTAACAGTCTGGGTGAATACTACGAAGTTGGGTAATTCTATCATCAAGCAATGATACACCATTTTGTTCATCAGCTCCCCTATATATCGGTGAACCCTCCGGCGATATATACGTAATATATAATAAGAAATCCTTAACATTTTCAAATAGAGAAGAATTGACATAAAGTATAATACAGTCAGTGAAATCAGTGCATATTTGTTTTACTGTACCAGACTGAAATAAATCCTCCCTCACAAAGACGCTTAAACCCCCGTTATTTCTAAAACACGAATTTCTTTTCAGTCTGATACAATCAAAATGGACATAACCTGAGAGAAAATTATCAAATTCGCCCTTAAAATTCCCCCATGTCTCTAACAGACCTATAATATCATAATGCCTCAGATAGTTTTTAAAGGAATAATCATTCGAAAATTTAGCTAGACCAGCGACATTCCAAGTAATAATGTTAAGGGAAAAGTTTAAACTGCCACGATTGTCATTACGACTGTCACATTATCCCACGCTTGCAACCGTAGTAATCAGACTGTCCATTCACAATACTGACCAGCATAGATCTGATAACGCATCTTTCAGCTTACGATGTATTAAACCTTGGGCTGCTAAGCGCGACTTTATGACCTTTTGCAGACAGTGTAGATCAAGATGCACTGTCTACACTGTCCGATAAGCAGATATTATTCCCCAAAATAACTTTGAAATAGTAAAAAAATTGGGTTTTTGCTGTCGGCTTGAAAGTTTCGTTTCACTTGTACAGCAGGTTAATGGTTAATTTTTTTTTGCCCCTCTTCCTCCCCTTCTAGCCACGACACTATCATTTTACACGCTCACTAACATGTTTTTTCTCGATGAGATTCGAAAGACTGGAATCTGTCTGTTAACCGTTGACCAAACAATTCTATGGGGCTTTGAAAATGTAGTGGGAAAAGCTGCATGTTTTCAGCATATTCTCTTTTTCCAGCATCTTTTTTTTTTTACCATTTGAAAGATTTTCAACATTTTGTCGTTTGGTAGAGTTAAATAGAGCATTTTCATCAAGGAAAAAAAAAAAAGCAAATAGGCTCACTTAATGTCATATTCTCCATCTCTGAATCAACTGACCGGGGGAAAAAGCCTTTTCGGAGAGCGCAGATTCAGACTAGACTGCACAGACCATGTAATCAGATCTTGGATCTGTCATGCCAGTTTTCTGAAATATTCTACTCAAGACAGCAATGGCCCTGCAACATTTAGGCTGCTTTTCCACGCTTAACATATCTACTGTATACGTGGATATATACGCGTGTCGAAAAATTTGCGAATTACCGATTACAGACATTTTGCGAACGGAAATGTTTGCGAATTCAAGACACTCGTTATTTGTTGGTAAAATACACGAACAGAAAAGTTTGCGAATTTTCGAATTCGGGAAATCGCAAAAATTTCCACTTATAGAGTATTTAATTAATACTGCGCTTTAAGTGTAAAACTCTCAGGAACATGTTTGTCTCATCAGCTACTCCGTCTTGGTTGATTCTCATCCTTTCCATATTTCAGGTTAAGAGCACAAGGTTTTTACTGTGGTGATGCTCTTGCTCATTAGAAAGACTCAAATACAATGACCTGCGTTGTCCAAGGACAAGTGAAGTCGCTTTTAAAGACAATAAAAGATCAAGATCAGACTATCCTTTGAATGCAATGCAGATCAATATCACAGACGTACATATCTAAGATCTTAATTGTCTATTTGTGTAGGATATATATGAAACGACCATGAGATTGTAATATTTGGATATTGTTTTTCTGACTATAAAAGGCTATAACTGAGTGTTTCAACTCTCAACCAAACTATCCCGTCTTTGATGGCCCCGAGGAAGACGGCCGTTAAAAACATTTTGGAAAAAGGAAAAATGCAGATAACCATCGTTTTCTCCTTTTTCCACAATGATTGTTTACCCTTTCAACGATTCAAGTCATCATTTGGTCTACTTTCGTCATATGCAAATGCTTTCCATTTGGACAAGTCTAAAATCACATCAGTTGATAAAGGGTTGACGGTTAGGTAGATTCTACATTCTTTGAAAATAATGTGGGAGAAATTGGTCAGCCGATGTTTTGGACAGAATGATTATGCCCAGGACAACTATAGCCAGCCAAAAAATATTAGGTAGGAGAATTTGTCTACATAAACACGATGGCTTGTTAAAAAATGGGAAAAAGAAAAGGCCCACTAACAGCCAAAAGTAAAGAATTTGATATATTACCATTTTATATATGTCATAATGACGGCACATTTTATACGACTTATTCGTACCATTTTAAAGTATGGATATTATTGATGATATCGGACAATACGTTACAGTACAGTTACAAAAGTTGGAAAAATTACAGAAAAGAATATTTGTATTTCTTTTAAACACTTTTAAAAGGTTGGTAGGTGGTAGTACTGTAATTCATAATGAGTGATATCTAAAGCTTGATAATGGGTACTACTGATCAGAATTGTCACATATATTTTAAGCTCTATTGCTGTCGACTGGCAAACATATATCTTTATCATTCCGTTAAACTACTAATTTGTAAGGGACAGTTAAAAAAGGGGGTTCCTACGTGGTTCAGTTATAAGGTATAGGATTTCTATCCCATAACAACTACCATTTGATTTGTGAATTAAAACCAGCATAGTTATTCAGTGTCGACAGATTACAGTGCTGACAGCACTTTATTTCACATACATACCTATCTGACACTCGTAATAACTCGGCGATTCCAAAACTACATCTTACTCCCGTCGTATCAAGAAAGATTCCATATGCTATCAGTCACATGATATTAAACATGACGGCGCTTATGTGAATAGATTAGCAACGAAATCAACAACCACGGTGGACTTATTCAAATCTACGTATAAATCTGTCGGTGAACACTGCCGAGGACACTGATAGACCACGTTAAAATCTGAATGTACAAACTGTTTGTCAACGGAAACGTAATTAGAAAGATTTTGATAGAAAAATTGTGACTCGTGTTTTCTTTTGTAAAGCCTTACAATTTTAAGTACGTTAAAGCGGTGTATTTCCGAAGAAATGTACCGTGCAGGTGCATATCAAGCTACGTGATACAGTCGAGGATTGATCAACGGATCACCCGAGGTTTGCCGATTGACCTATCTTATATGGGCATTCTGCGTACAGAACTACTTTTCAAAATGGCAATCGGTGCCACGAATTTCAAATAAAATCTACATTTATTCAAAAGAACGCTAACTGGTATGTTTCACCCAACCATAGTTAGCTAGCATATAACCTTTGCATCAGTCATTTATAAGCACGGTGTTTATAGGCCATGAAAAAAGCCCCGGAATAAGCCCGGCATGGTGGGGACATTTTTTTTTTTATGTTGTTGAGGTCTGTGAAAAACCCTGCACAAATCCCGGTTTTCTCCAGTTCTGTATTTAGAAAATGCTGACAAGGACTTGCAGTAAACAATGGAATTTTTAATAATTAGTTTTCCCGCTTACAAGTATCATATTTTGAAGAATTTTGGAGCGAAAAAGGGGCTTGATGTCTCCAAAGACGTATTATCTATAGTCTTTTGCCGCTTGCTACTTTTTAGAGTTTCGATTTTACGCACAGTGCATTAATATTTATCCTGTACAGGATAATGGATGTGTCCATCTTCAAGGAATATGGCATTCCCAGACAACGTTGTATTGTTGGTAATAGAAATATTATAGCAAGAAGGAAAAGTAAAACTGTCGAGGTTTAAATAAATATGTAGACCGTCTGGTGCATTGGTAACATGGGAGACCGTGGTGTAGGGGTAGAGTGTTGGCCCGTCACAGAGAAAGTTCCGGTTCCAGTTCAAACTTCAGCGATAAACGGATTCAACCTTTCCGAACTGCTCACATCATGGCGCGAATATTGGTTACACTTACCACGAAGTAATCATAGAGTGTGAATAATAAAGTTGGTAAAGATTTGTTTAACAGTTAAAGTAAAAATGTTTAAATCTGATTATCAACGCTGCGCATATTTAGTATTGGTGCATTTCCGATGAAATGATGCGGCTTTTTTTTCGGCATAGCTGAATGTGTTAGCTTTTGACTTACTTTTTAGTATCGATAACAAATAAAAAAAAAAAAATCTGTGATTGGTAACCCAATACTACCTTTCAACAAAACGAAAAACGGTGAAGTTACTTTTTATTATTTTAACTTTATATTGAGCCACAAAAGAGTTTCAATATTCAAATTCCAGTATCTCTTACGACGTCTATCTTTTTTAAAAGATATTTGTTAACAAGAAATATCTTTCATCTTTTAGAGTACGTTATGTAACTGCAGTGAATATTGATAACCTAGAAAGCAAAAAAGAGTAAATAAAACACCAAAAGTACAATTTTTTTTATATCATTTCGAGTTTAATGGGACGATTTAAGCGAAATATCTGTACACTACAAGTATACGTTAACGAGAGAGAGGGGGAACACAGGCAGACAGACAGGCAGACAGACAGACAAACAGACAGACAGAGGAGAGAGAGAGAGAGAGAGAGAGAGAGAGAGAGAGAGAGAGAGAGATATATAACTTTGTTTTTTGTATACTGTTTATCAGCACAACCCAGGACACTGAAGTACTGACAGACTTCAATGTGACAACGAAGGGGCAAGCTACCGCCACTTTGTACGCCTTTAGATTTATTGATTCTGAGACCGTGAAGTTCGAATGCATCGTCACTTTCTGTGGAACTAAGACTTGTGTGGTAAGTAGAAATGTGTTTACAACTTTACCAAAAACAATCTCGTATTTGAACTACCTTTAGGACAAAAAGGCTGTTGAAAACATTGTGGAAAAAGAAGAAAATGCCTGTTTTCTAGCTTATCAGAGACAAACCCTTTAATTTCAGCGGCATTTATTTTGTCTGCAAATGCATTCATTCATCCATCCGTCTCTGTCCTCCTGTCCGTCTACCTCGCCTTTTTTGGAATTTTTTTTTTAATCATTGTTTATTTTTCTACGTTAATTTTACACTTAAATCATTGTAATGTCTTGTATATCTTGGTAAAAGCAGCTCAAAAGGATTTCGACTAATTTGCTTATTTTCTCCCTTCTCAGACAGGAGCATATGACTGGACGCCGTTGACAAGTACGACGACAACTACGACGACAACAAAGTCTACAACTACAACTGGGGCCCGTAGAAGACGCCGTAGAGCAGCGTTAAAGATCGGCCCAGAGAAAAACCATCAAGTTT
Source organism: Hippopus hippopus (assembly GCA_946811185.2). Classification (NCBI taxonomy): domain Eukaryota; kingdom Metazoa; phylum Mollusca; class Bivalvia; order Cardiida; family Cardiidae; genus Hippopus; species Hippopus hippopus. Next base: position 15,967,799 of record OX328096.1, read on the forward strand.
CTGCATCATATAGAATTGTAGAGCCAGACCAAGACCAACCATCATCTAGTCAGTCAGTCAGTTAGTATTATTATCCTCTTTTACTTTTTTTGTCTGTCTGTTCGGCTGTCTTACCTAGCTCATTTTTGCTAGCAATTAATTTGGTATGGGCCTAATGACGAGTATCTCACTCGTTGCTATCAATGACAGCTTGGCATCGTCTTTGCATGCCCCCAGTCAGGTTTTATTTGACCATTTGTGGAATGGAATTCCATTCCTCGACAAGGAATGCGCCAAGTTGCTGAATGCTTTGTGGCTGGACCTGACGGGCTGAATTTCGGATCTGTAACTCATTCCACATGTGTTCAATTGGATTTAAGTCGGGGGAACGGGATGGCCAATCTATACGCTGGATACCCTCCCTTTGCAAGTACTCTTGGACAACATGGGTCATGTGAGGACGAACTGACCTGGTTGTGCTCGATCTAGGCACATTGACTTCCCAGCGGCTTGTCTAAATTGAAAGCAGTTGCAGACGATAAACCAAATGTAGCTTAAATGGTAAGATTTTTTTATGAAAGGTTACACAACACTGTGGGAAAAGGAGACAAGAGGACCATGATGGTCCTGCATCGCTCACCTGAGTACTAAGCTGTAAAGGTCTACAATGAAGATAAAAACCAAATATCGAGGTTTAAAGCCAAATGATAATGAAACAAGAGCGGTAAATTGTCGCAAGATATGCCCGTCCCACCGCCAGTTGTCAAGGAGGTATAATAATCGCAAAGGGCAGGTAATGCAACAAACATGTTTACCAAGTCTCAAGTCAATTTGACTTGAGACTTCAAAGTTCCGTTCCGGACAAGCAAGAAATACTGTAAAAAAATGTAGATCAAAGTGGAATCACTCAAAATCTGCGCTAGGTAGAGTTATTGTTCTTGCGCACTGTACTCGGTAATATTGCAACAAACATGCATACCAAGTTTGAAGTTGTTCTGACTTGAGATGACAAAGTAATATTCCGGACAAGCGCTAATATGCTGTAAAAATGACAACCAAAGGGAAACAACTCAAAGACAGCACGAGGTAGAGTTACAAGTCTTGTGCACTGCACTTCCAAATATTTCAACAAATAAGCATACCATATTTCAAGTCATTCCTACTTAAGATGACAAAGTTTTGCTCCGGACAAGCAAGAAATGCTATAAAAATGAAGGTCAAAGGGGGAATAACTCAAAATTTGTGCTAGGAAGAGTTATGGTTCTTGTGCACTGCACTCCGTAATTTTTCAACAATCATGCATACCAAATTTGAAGACGTTCAGGCTAGAGATGACAAAGTTATATTCCTAACAAGCAGAAAATGCTGTAAAAATGATGATCAAAGGGAAATAACTCATAGACAGTATGAGGTAGAGTTATGGTTCTTTCACACTGCACTCCGTATTATTGCAACAAACACAAATGCCAAGTTTTTAAGTCAATCGGACCGGAGATGACAAAGTTATGCTCCGGACAAAGAACTATTCTAAAGAACTTCCTAATTCAACGGCAAATAACTTCAGTCGTTCTGGTCCGATTAGACCCATAATCGAATTCATCCGAGATCTTATGGTCATAAGTATTTTGACCAAGTTTGATGCTGATTGGTTAAAAATTGTAGATGCTAGAGTGTAAACAAAGTCAAATATAGCAATTTTTCTAATTCAAGGGTAAATAACTCCAGTTGTTCTGGTCCGATTAGACCCATAATCGAACTCATCCGAGATCTTATAGTCATATATATTTTGACCAAGTTTAGTGCTGATTGGTTAAAAACTGTAGATGCTAGAGTGTAAACAAAGTCAAATATAGCAATTTTTCTAATTCAAGGGCAAATAACTCCAGTTGTTCTGGTCCGATTAGACCCATAATCAAACTTATCCGAGATCTTATGGTCATATATATTTTGACCAAGTTTGGTGCTGATTGGTTAAAAACTGTAGATGCTAGAGTGTAAACAAAGTCAAATATAGCAATTTTTCTAATTCAAGGGCAAATAACTCCAGTTGTTCAGGTCCGATTAGACCCATAATCGAACTCATCCGAAATCTTATGGTCATATATATTTTCACCAAGTTTGGTGCTGATTGAATAAAAATTGTAGATGCTAGAGTGTAAACAGTCAAATATAGCAATTTTTCTAATTCAAGGGCAAATAACTCCAGTTGTTCAGGTCCGATTAGACCCATAATCGAACTCATCCGAAATCTTATGGTCATATATATTTTGACCAAGTTTGGTGCTGATTGGTTAAAAACTGTAGATGCTAGAGTGTAAACAAAAATATAGCAATTTTTCTAATTCAAGGGCAAATAACTTCAGTTGTTCAGGTCCGATTAGACCCATAATCAAACTCATCCGAGATCTTATGGTCATAAGTATTTTGACCAAGTTTGGTGCTGATTGGTTAATATTTGTAGATGCTAGAGTGTAAACAAAGTCAAATATAGCAATTTTTCTAATTCAAGGATATACGGACACTGCCGACCTCTCACCTTACGAACATAGTCGAGTCATAAATTCAATTACCAATGAGCGTCTGGAGATGCAGATTTGATGATTAACTTAGACATATAAAATACATATTACAAAGAAACGGACAGGCGTGTGGCGTAAAAATATACATTAAAAACAAGCTGAACGTTTTTCTATATTGCCCAGATAAATAATTGCTATTATCAGACTGTGAAATCTACTAACCGAAAATGGCAAATTTCTGTAGGTACTCTGTGTATGACTGAATGTCGTCTATTAATTAAAGGGAAAGAATTTTTTTTTTTTTAAATTTGGATTCGTCCCTTACAGGTTCGCTTACCTATGCCTCCTATTAACATGCGTTTTGCATGCCAAAATCATCAAAATAATTCTAAGATCAAAAGGAATCACAAGAACAAAGCACAGCTTAACTACATGATAGAACTTCATATGGCAAGGAATACTTTTCCTGAGATCCTTATAAACTTAGGCATACATGTATGTTAAAAGTGTGTGTGTGTGTGTGTGTGTGTGTGTGTGTATGTGTGTGTGTGTGTGTGTGTGTGTGTGTGTGTGTAATTAGTAGTCTCTATTGTATTAAGATAAAGAAAACAATAATACTTCAACAGTCATAGAAGAAAAACATCTGAACAGTCTTTCAACAATCCTCACGGTTTCTACATTAAGTCAAAGTCCATTTGCTTTGAGCTTCAAAATTACACTTGGCATATGTATCTGACCTCTGGTAGTATACCCATGAGTCTGAACTCTGTGTCCTGAACCCTGCTTTCTCTAAAGGAAGAGCTAGAGGAGCAAAACTCTCCAACATCATCATTAATGACCTCTGCCTGGTGAGTCCATTTTCCTTTTGAACGCGACATACGACGTCGAACTTCGTGGCTGGCATGTCGAGAACTTAAGACCTGTGTCATGGCGTCTTTCTTCTCAGTTGTCTTTTTCTCCTTCCCTTGACCTTCAAACTCTTCTTTTGTTTTGCGTCTTTTCGGAGCGAAGACTGGCGATGGACTAGTCCTTTTGCTAACAGCCCATCCTGCCTCAACGCTGTTCTTTACCTCGCACTCAGATTGTAGTTCCCAATCACTGTCATTGTCATTAACCTCCGAGCCCTTACCACTAGCATCAGTATTCTTGTCTTGATGCTTCTTCTGGTGTTTTAAGTAGCTCTTCCGGGTTTTGAATGTCTTACGACAGAGGTCACAACCAACCAGTTTCATGACGCATAATTCGAGGTGGTACTGGTATTCTTCCTGTGACTTGGCTTCCGTACAAGTCAGGCATATTAGCTTGGCCTTTCGTTCGGTCATCTGTGTGTTAGGCATCAACGAATTCCTGGAAAGAGAGAGCACATAATCACTCATCCGTGTCTCTTTTAGATTTATGACAGCTCATCTTATATTCAGGTTCTGGTAACTCGTTAATTACTTCAGGAGCTTTCGTGTCTTCTGGAGGCTGTTCGCCCAGAAGTACCTGTTTCTTGCACTTTCGCATGCGATCGCAATGAATTACCTGTATGTTGTTTGACCGGCCACAATTTACTTGTACATACATCGGAGATCTTTTCAATAACTTCATACGGTCTTCTACAATATGATGTCACCTTCGAAGAACAACCAATCTTTTTAATTGGAAAATATACATAAACATTGTCGCCGGCATCAAATGTCCCAAATGAGAGCTTATGGTCATGATATCTTTTCTGTCGTTTCATGGCCTCGCCTGTATTCTGCCTCACAGTTCTGTGAGCATTTTCTAACTTTTCCTAAAGTTCCCAGACCCATTGGTTAACTGATATCTGCTTTATGACTCTCGGCAATTCATGCATAATGTTTAGGAAACAACTTGTTTCTCTACCCAGCATACATACGTTCGGCCTGAAGCCTGTTTTCTCATGCTCTGTGGATCTTTATGCAATCATCATCAGCTGTAAGTGTTCGTCCAAATCCGTATGATTTTTATTAACGAACGCGCTAAGCACTGCCTCAAGGGTCTTATTAAATCGTTCCACCATACCGCCGGACATAGCATGATAGGGTGTAGTTCTTCTTTTTTCTATTTGAAGCAAGCTACACATTTCTGTAAACAATTGACTTTGAAATTGACGTCCCTGGTCAGAACGAATGCGATAGGGAACACCAAAGCGCGAAATGACTTGTTCAATTAAAAGCGTGGCTACAGTTTTCTTTCCATGTTGGGCATGGCATGGCATTCTGTCCATTTGGTGAAATAATCACCTATTACCAGGATATATCTGTTTCCTCCATCTGTCTCGTGTAACTCGCCCAAAATATCGATGGCTATTCTCTCCATGGGGAATTCAGTGCGCACTATTTCCATTGGTGCTCTCTTGTTCTGAAATGGATCTTTGCGTTTAGCACAGGCTTCACAGCCGTTGACATACCTTTGGACGTCGTTTTTCATGCCTGGCCGATAGTTTTGCCTTGCCCGGCTAAGTGTTTTCTTCCTGAAGCACTGATGTCATGACAGAATCGCAAAACTTCTCTTCTCTTCGATTAAAGCACAATACCTGCCAGTAAACCTGACTAGCACCAAGAGCTTCTCAGCGCCTAACTATAATGTCATGTCTATCAAGCCTCCTCTTTCCTTTTGGTTCGGCTTCTGTCCTTCCTCAAGCCATCTCCAGAGCTTCATTAAGTCTACATCTGCTTCCTGTGCTTCTTTGAGGCTTATTGGATTTTGGGTGTCTCGCCGTTTGACCTGATTGACCTGAGATTCTATTTCTTTCATCTAGTTGTTCAAACCACACTGCTAACATGGCCGTATACTTAGCCCATCAGCATTGGTATGTCTCCGTTCAGCTTTGTGTAGGATTTTCATATCAGAAGTTGACAAAATTTGCATTCATCTTGCAAGTTGCCCTTCGGAATCCTTAAACTTCATTAGTCAGCGAAGCGATCTATGATCAGTTCTCTCTGTAAAGTACTTCCCATATAAGTAATTATGAAAGTACTTCACAAAGTGCACGAGGGCAAACAGTTTCTTTCTCGTCACACAGTACCTTCTTTTAGCTTTGGTCAATGTTTTACTAGCGAACGCAATAACTCTTTCCCTGCTGTCTATCTGTTGAGATAACACTGCTCCGATTCCGAAGTCAATGGTATCTGTATCTAGTAATAAATCTTTGGTAAAATCCGGATGACCGAGAATAGGATCATCGCACAATTTTTTCTTTAGTTTCTCGAAGGCTTCTTGACTTTCTGCAGTCCTTTCGAATGGCACAGACTTCTTAGTCAGTCTGTGTGATGGTTTTGCTATAGTTGCAAAACCTTGAATAAATCTCCTGTAACAGCCACACAGCCCTAAGTATGATCTGACTTGTGACATTTCTTGGTACAGGTCAATCTCAAATATTTTTTGTCTTCGAGGGATCAGTCAATATACCTTCTGCAGTCACAATATAGGAAATTTCTATACAAAACAGCTGACACTTCCTGGGCTTTAGCTTCAGGCCTGCATCCTACCTAATTTTTGTATTATCTCTTCAAAAGTGCATACATGGATAATTACATTATCAAGATATATCAGGCCAATTTGCCAAATGAGGCCACTTAAAACTGTTTCCATTAGTCTCTCGAATGTAGCCGGCGCGTTACACAGGCCGAAAGGCATCACCTTGAATCAAATAGACCTCGTCTGGAATTAGAAGCCGTTTTAAGCCGATCTTCTTCCACTACTTCCACCTGCGAATATCCTGCGTTAATGTCTAGGCAAGAGAACCACTGTACACTAGACAGTTGTACCAGAGAATCATTTATCCTTGGTAGAAGATACGCGTCCTTTACTGTTACATCGTTCAACTTTCTGTAATCAGTACAGAACCGTTTTGTTCCGTCTTTCTTTGTAACGAGAACTATGCCACTACTCCAAGGACTGGATGACTGCTGAATGACGTCTTTAGATAACATGTCATCTATTTGTTTATCTATTTAAGGATTCATATGTACTGGATTCCTTCTCAGCGGCTGTTTGACCGGATGTGCATCACCGGTGTCGATTCTGTGTGTCACGATTCCTGTTCTGCCGATATCTTCATCAAACCTTTAGAAGACAGAAGAATACTTCACCTGAAGCTTAAAAGCTTCATGTGACTGGTTTGACGTCATGCCAATTATTGTGCTCTCAAACAAGTGTCTTAGGTGGTCAGGGATATCTTTGAGGCTTTAGCCGTTAAGCTTTTCTTGACTGTGCGTACGGGGTTCAAAGTTCCGATATCAGATCCTTATGGTAATATCGCTTCTGTCTCACTTACATTCATAAGTCTCAATGGTACCTCAGTTGATCCATCAACTATTGTCTTTGCCAATAATCTCTTCCCATTATGCTTCAGGCGGTCTGAAGGTTCCATCAGAAATGTCCAAGAATATGGCTTTGATTTGTCAATAACTTTTCCATATGTAATAATCTCAGATCTAGGTGGAATAGTAAGCTGTAACCCTGAAATAGCCCACTGATCCGCGGCAGTGAAGTGTATCAACTTGCTATGTACACTCAAAGCATTCTTTGCGACATCTAGATACGTTTCTGTGTCTACAAGAAGTCAATACCCATCATGAGGTCACACTCTATATCAGGAATAATAACGTCAGCTTCATAATCTCCATCCAGACCTAATGTAACACGAAATTTGCCTTTTACATCCAGAGGGTTTCCCAAAGCAGATATCAATGTTTTATCATATTTCTCCATAGCACATTGCCTGCTTAGAGACGATGCTTCCCAGGCATGAGAGGACAATATAGTTTGTGTGGCGCCAGTATCTACAAGGCAATCAAGAGTATTGCCACGAAATTCCCCAGGAATAAATAGGCCATTCCCAAAGGAATCAGCGCTAGAAGTGACAGCTTCCTGGAGTTTTGTCCTCTTGTTTTCATCTGCCTTTGATTCTTGTTTAGCATTTAAGTTTCCTGTCTGTTGTGACGGACATTTGGCACACAAATGAAACTTTGAACCGCAGATGTAACAAATTTTGACCCGAGTTTTTTTTCTTCCATCTTTCCTTCTGTCATTTTGTAGACCGGCTACCTGTTCTTCAAGCATCTTGTTGCTTTCCTGAAGGCTTTTCATGGCTGTTCCCGTGAAAGTAATGTCAGGCGCCTTTTCGTCTATGGCATCGGTTGAACCGACAATGCCCTGTCCTTCAAGCTTTGATCTATCTGCCTTATTGAAGGTTTCTAATTCCACAACATGACGTACGGCGTCATTAAGGTGTGTAGGTCGCGCCTGTTTAACTCTTTAACAAATGTCAACATGGAAAAGTGCATCCATTAATTGTTCCTTCGCAAGGGTCTCCCTCATGTCAGCAGGAGCAGACGGGTATGCAAGGTTTGTTAGTCGTCCGATCTCCTGACTGAGCTCTGAAAGAGATTTTGAGGCTTTTTGTCGTCTTTCCCTCAGCTAAATCTGTACAGTTCCGTCTGATCTGGGCGACCGAAACGATCCTCTAGAGCTTTCTCTAGGGCCTCGAAGTCCCTAGAATTCTGTGACAAATTGCCAAATACACCTTGTGCTTGACCTCGTAGGAACAGAGCTAAATATCTATCTTTGTCTATATAGTTCCAATTATTTATTTCTGCGCACGTCTGAAAGTGCGCTTTGTAGTCCAGCCACGATGTAGTTCCGTCATATGTAGCAGGCTTCACTGAAGAACCTCTTGAAGTCACAGGACTTTCAGATACCTTACGTATGTCAAAACGCGAAGATGACATCCTTTTCTTTCGGGTTCAAAACGAAGAGTGCTACTTTGAGGCAAATTACTACCACGGTCTAGTATGACATGTGTTGTTCCAGGATCTTGCTCTATCCTGCAATTATTAAGCTGTTGCTCCAGCTCGGTGGTTTTAACACTGTATCCTAAGCTGGGGATTTTCGTATTCAAGCTTCCTTAAGCGCCTCAAAAGTTCTTCATTGCCCATTGCAGCCATCTTCAAAGTAGGGGTCTGACAAAGGGGATGTTCTCAATGAATAACACCTCTGCCACGAGCCTCGCTTGGCTGGGTTCAATAACGGTGGTAAGGTAATATGAAGAACAAAAATGGGGAACCAAGGTATGTACAGTCCTTCTCCAGCTACTCTGACGTCCACACTATGAAGCCCTAAACTGGCTTCAATGAAGCTTCTTCAGTTGCCTCAAAACGCTCCCTAATCTTCAATAGGCTTTAAATAGCTTCAAAGATGCGGTACCTTAATTAACTACAACTTTCAACGTTTCAATCGAGCAATACGACAACAGAATGCTCCTTGATACCTGTTAGGTTTTAACAAAGAAAGGAAGCATTCGTACGAGTCTAATTACCAAAACATCAAGGTTGTTGTTATCGCAATGTTCTCTACTGAACGTCTATTACCGAACTCTCCCTGCAGCATATGGAGCGCCACCTATCTTAAATACGCCAATTAGCGGATAAACGGACACTGCCAACTTCTAACCTTACGACCATAGTCGAGCCATAAACTCAATAACCAATGAGCGTCTGGAGATTGCAGATTTAATGATCAACTTGGGCATATAAGATACATATTTCAAAGAAATGTGTAGCGTAAAAATATACATTAAAAACAAGCTTAACGTATTCCTATATTGCTCAGATAAATAATTGTTATTATAAGAATGTGAAATCTACTAACCGAAAATGGCAAATATCTGTAGGTACTCTGTGAATGACTGAATCTCGTCTATTAAATAAAGGGAGAGAACTTTTTTTTGTTATTATTTGAAATTTGGATTCGTCCATTACAGGTTCGCTACAGTTATTTCGTTAGCAAATATTTTCAGTTGCAACAAGTCTAACATTTTGTCCTCTGGTAAAATGCGCGGATTTGGATGCCTATCGTTCATCATATGATTTATTTATTGATTGATCGGTTTTCTATTACTTTTATAGACAGGCTGATTGATTAATTTATTTTTCTCATGAAACAAGTTGTCCATAATATTAATTCGTTCATTCCTCTTATCCCCTCTCCGACCTTTCAATTTACATATTGGCGTTGATATATTCGGATGAATAGGTAGAAATTTGCGATCGGTAAAAAAATGTGGACATGTTGACTCTGAGGGATCCTATGGATGTATTTGCGGGCAAATTAATGCCGTCCATCTTGTATAAAAGCGATTTCTTGTTCCATTTTCATCTTATTTCTTTAGTCATATTCATTCATACCTTTTGTTATTTACAATTCATAACGCTTTCATTTTATTTCATTACCAATATTTATTTATACCTTTGTTATTTAAATTTCAGTGCGCTTCAACCCGATGATGACAACCTTCCTTGTAATACTGGCGACTGTTGAAGCACGCCGAATCAACCCAGAATGTTTTTTCTAACACATTTACATAAGCCTGTTTTTAGACACAACATCAGCGTAAAGGCTCTTTTTGGACATGTCTTTTTCAGACATACGAGATTACGTACGAGTGCTCTTGACACAAGATACATGTATTTGAAGACTAAGAAATATTTCTTGAATAATTTTCAAAAACCCTAGGGAAAAAGGAGCAACTCTATGTAGCAAACAACTGCTTGTTTTCTTGAATTTTCTTTAAAAGTTCTCGAATACACTGGCGTATAAAACTGTTTAATGGTAATTATTTTAAATTCTTTGATGACAGTAAAGTGACCATGACTTTTAACTGAATTAATTTGACAGTTACTTTCCATTTGGCATTTAGAAAGTTCATTTGCTTCTAACAAATGAAATGGACTAACTTGGCCCAGAGAATACCAGAAGTATTAGCTGTTTTATTTTTGAAAATATCACTGTGTAGATTCAAGACCAGATTACACGTACTGTGTTATCTAAACTAAATCTTTAATGTCTGAATTTAACCATCATACATGTCTTAGAATATTCAGTCAGAAATTAAAGAGGATATAAGCATAACTGCGTCATTTCCGCACATTTTTTCCATACCCTTAAGACTCATACTTAAAGTTTTTATTATTATCATATTTATTTCTATTATCCTGAAACACCAATACATTGTAGTTTGAGGCAATTTCTTGAGTCCATCACATTAAGAAATAAGAAAATTTAGACTTGTCCATTTTGAAAGCATTTGAAAGCATTTGCAAATGATAAACTCGATATGGCTAGATAGTGGTAATTGTCTTGGAAAGGGTTGGAAACATGTGGGAAAGGGGGCAAATATTTTCAAAAGTACTTTCCTGAGGGTCGTTTAAAAACAGGATTGTTTGGTAAAGAGTTATTTAAGTTAGATTTTATTATGCAGCCCTAAAGCAGAATTTTACCCTATGACAAACGTCAATATTGAAAACATGGGCAGAGGACGAGTTAATTTCTTAGATAATGAAGTTTGTCTCCAAAAGAGAAAAAACTGTGTGGAAAAAAAGGAGAAAATGTTGGTCAGCAGCATTTCTCCTTTTCCCACAGTGTCTTCAAAAAAACCTTCTCCTTCAGTATCTAAGCCATCCACACAAGCTTCAAGTTGCTACTGGTATACTTATTTCCATGACCTGAAATCTTTCGGTTAAGGGCGTGGTTTTTCTATTAAACAAAAAATGGTATCATAAATGAAGTACAATTAAACGCAACCATCTATACTAACGGAGGCACATTTCATTGCGATTTAGTATCTAATAAGTATATTTGTTATTCTCCTTCTTATTTAGTTAATGTTTTGGCTGCGTTACGGGCAATGTGTAGGAGGGCTGACTGATAAGTTGTAAACCTCATATGTAAGAGTTTGACTTTTGGCGGACATACTGCATTGTTTTTCAACATGATCCATTTCAGTATCTATACACTTTTGCATTAATGCCAATTTTAAAGAAGTCCTTTTCTTTGACCGTTCAGAAACTCCTCCACAAGATGGAAGACGTCATCATCTGACAGAAAGTTGGTACCGGAAATGGGCCCTTTCTAAATTTGGAAATAGACGCGAAAAAGGCAGATGCTTAATTAATTCAAAGCCACAATCGTTAATGACAGCCATGGCAATGACAGACTTGTGAACAGAGACATTGTCCTGATGGAACAACACACCTATATTGAGTTTTCCGCGGCGCTCGAGTTTAATAGTTTCTACTTACTGCCAACGAAGTGATGCATAATATGTGTAATTGACTGTTTGTCCCATTTGCAGACAATCTATCATCAGAATACTATCGGTAACCTAGAAAACCGAGGCCATAACCTTTCCACCTGATGGAACAGTCTTTACCTTTTTTGAAGAGGGTGGACCAAGGTGCATGTATTCACCTACCATTCTTAGTTTCATTCTTAGTTTTATTCTAGATTAAGACAGTAACACAACTTCTGATTGGTAAAACCATTCAGTCAATCAGAAGTTGTGTTACTTTCAAATTTAGAAAATTCTTGAGAATAGGACCAAGAATTATTTTAAGAATAGTTAGTGAATATGGACCTTTAGAGTGCGTCAAAAATCATCAAATGCGGCAGTTTTTTCAGAACTAAGTAGATTTCCTCTCTCTGTTATTTGCATGATATGATCTATTTCATATTAGTGAAAAGGAACTAAAAGTCTCAAATGTAGTTTCCTGAAAACCGTTTTTAACAAACACCGTTCACCGAATGTCCTAAATAGGGCTGAACCCCGAATGCCTTAAATGAGACAAAAATATTTTTTTATGGTTTTCAGATTCATGGGATATTTTAATAGAGATATCAACTACACTTCGATGGTTAAAAGAAGGCTCAATGACCGGTATACACGTAAATAACAGACGGGAACAAAAAAAGACAAAGTCATCAAAATTGTTATACTATGGATTATATAAGATAAAATTTGTTTCATAAAAATACCTTAACAATACCGTGAAAACTATATTTCTCACAACTCTCACAAAATTTCGGATAACCGCGCATAATCTGGCTATAGTAGAAAGAAGACTTACAAATATTAGCAGACAAGATAGATTGTCTTCAGTAGAGAAAAACAGACTGAATCTGAATTTCACTTTTTAGTTATCTATAATCAAATTTATGAGAGAAATATCTAGGTAACATTATTACATATCCTGGTCCTCTATTGAAAAAATTGTTTCCATTATGTCTACCAAGGGTAAAATTCACCACATCAAAACAGCGATATGCATAAAAAGGCATTGAAACGAAGATAGCTACAAATACACAAAACTATTTTAGGAAACACTGCTTCAAATTGCTCGTCTTAGATTTCAATTTTCTTTTCTCTCCTTCCAAAACGAAGTGCGTAGGATTGTAATGAACTACGCACACTACAACTTATATAATTGTACTGCGCTGCAAAAAGTGAAGCAGCAGCTCTGCACGCTCACGAACAACCAGAGCTGCTGCTGGACTGTTTTTAAGTTTACAAAAGATGTTCAGTGCATGCTGGAAGATTAAAGAACTGAAAGTATGCACGTATTTACATACAAACAGATTAAAAAACTTCAAAATATATAGGTAAATTTAGAGTAATTCTCGGTAAACATACAGATTGTCAACGATATACAATAATAATTACTGTATGTAAGTTAGATATAACATTTTAGAAGAAAAAACCCATAGCAACAAAAAAGAACAATAGCAAGAAAAGACAACAAAAAATGAAAGAAAATCAACGGTGATAAATTGTCATGTGTATGTAAATAAAATCAAATAAGCCATTCTTTGGGAAAAGGAAATTTAATGCATAACTGTGATTTATTACACCAAGCAAGTCATCAAACAAATTTTATGGGTCAAAAAAAAAATGTCTAACAACCGAGTGAATCACAAGGTAAAATAGACCTTTGACATGCAGAAAATTCATTAGTAGTGCACTACGCAGGCTGACATGTGACAATACTATTTGCAGATGCATTAAACCCCCTTTTCACAGAGCATGGCTCAACTATAATTCAGCGAACAATAAGTAACTGTATTATAGTTTGGAATGCATGCATTTGTATATACACATGATTTTATTTCGGAATCAAATACATGTATAGCATTTAAAACATTTATTTGAATGCTGTTTAACTCTTCCACTGTCAATGGTGCGTTACATACTTAATGCAGATGGCGCAGGTCGAAATCAGACTGCACAGAACATGCAGTCTGATCTTGGATCTACACTGTCCGCTTTCAGATACAGAGCTGTGGGCTATTAAAATCTAATTTAAATGCAGCGGTTATCTGTTTTTAGGCCTCATAAAAAGTCGAATTTGGTTAGTTGCCAGCAGAAATGTTAATTATTTTCTATATAAAGTCCAAAAGATTAGCCCTGTACCACATTATCCGGTGTTCAAACAACCTTGATTAAAAAAGGCTTTTGAAAACGTCGTAGGAAAAGACGAAAATGCAGGTAACATTTTTTTCTCTTTTATTCATAATTCTTTCTCTCCTTTCATAGAAAACTATCATTGTTTGGGCAACAATAGATTTGGCGTTCGCAAATGATTTCGACAAGTTTAACCCTTTACCACACAATCCCAAGTTTCAACAATCCTGAAGTTCTAAGAAGGATTTTGAAAACATTGTGGGAAAAGGAGAAAATGCTGGAGACCAGCATTTTCTCCTTTTCCCTCAATGTTTTCAACCCTTTCAAAGACAAGTTCATTTCAAGCACAATCTGCAACTACTTTAAACTTGATTAGTGTACAATTTTGTCGTCCGGTCAAGAATAAACGATACTATTTTAGTCTCAGTCGATAGAAAGTTGTCGTTTCTTTCGAGCTTTTGTTTTTTTCTCTATTTTTGCAGAACCATTTATTGGTTAAACAAATGTTAGTTTTGAAAAAATATACTCTCTACACACAAAAATGTTTCTATGACGACGCCTCCAACAACCAAAATTCACAAAAGCGTGCTCTCAATGTCACTGTCCGTGCCGGGCTGTTGCGGCATTTTACCTTGTGGTAACGGACTGTTTTCCCAGGGCTCATCATACTGTGGGTCTCTCGGGCATCTGAAAGGTGGGTCGGGTTCCCCTATCTCGTCGTAATGATGGGGTGCCCTTGTGAGGAATTTGTATCTAAATATAGAACAAAGATCTAAAGTACAAGTGCGTGTTTAAACGATCCTGAGGGTATAGGCTTTTAAAAACATTGTAGAAAAGGGAGAAAATGCCTCTATAAACAGCAATCTCTCCTTTTCTCACTGTACCATGCTGTTTTCACCTTTATGCAGACAAGTCCCGTCATTTAAGTCTTACTGAATTAGTTGTCTACAAATGCTTTCAATTTTGACAAATATACAATTTGTCGCCTGGTGTACAGTTATGTGATATTATGTTCCCTATTTAATGAAAGATTTCCGAAAGCCGGTCGAAATCAACTACTTCCACCGTCGTAATGGTTCTAAATTCAAGAGCAGACTCGCAACACAAAAGTTCAGATCCTTGTTCTTGCCAGATTAAATATGGTAATTATTATCGTATTGCTGTCTTAATAAAACCTATAATATACATATGACATAAATGTGTGATTCAATAACCCTAATGAAAATATGACAAAAGGCGACTTCTTACAAAACCTCGCCAAAAAACCTCACGTGGGTTTTGAAATAGCGACTTTTCACTTAACCCTTCTCATCCCCCCCCCCACCCCCCAGCAAAAAAACCCGACAACCCTCTCAAGGGTAAAAAGAAAACGCCAACAACTCTTGCAAAGGTTTATCAAAAATCGGTTTTGACAAAATTTTCGCAAACAACCTTCGCAAAAGCTTTATGAAAAGCGGCTTTTTTTTTTACAAAAAAATCCCGCCAACAATCCTTGTCATGGTTTTACAGATAGTGACTTATGGAAAAAAAATCTTGCAAAAAAGCGACGTTTTACAAAAAGCTCCCCCAACAACCCTCATGGACTCACAAAGAGCAATCCTAGATCTATACTAAAATCTCGCCAAAACCTCTCACAAGGGTTTTTTTTTTTACAAATAGTTAAAAAAAAAAATCATGCTCGTATATGTGTAATTTTTTTTTTTCAAGTAAGAAGAAAAACGCAACAGCAATTTTTGTCGTATTTTGAAAATGCCAGATTTAATATGGTAAAAAATGGGATTCCATCCAAAAAATGTAAAATGTAACGTCAACTTACCCTTCCCTTGGACCGGAGTTGGGTCTCTGTGAAGCTGCACCACCAAATGGCACGTCACTGTCCTAAATTTAATGATGATAATTAACACTCTGTGAAAAAACCCCGAGTTATAACGAACCCGGGAAAGAGGACTTTAAAAGCATTGTCGTGACCAGAATTTTTTTCCATTCACAACTATGTTTTGTATCCTTTCAAAAACAAAAACTATTATGTGAGCCGAATTTGATTTATTGTCTGCAAATGCTTTGAATTTGGACAAGCCTTAACTCTTTAATAAACATTCCCTTTTTTTAACGACATTGAGAAAGAAGTCTTTTGAAAATTTTGTGGAAAAAGGAGAAAATGCTGGTAACCAGCATTTTCTCCTTTTTCCACAATATTTTCTTCCCTTTAAAAAAAAAATCATTCTTTGAGCCACATTCAATTTGTCGTCTGCAAATGCTTTCAATTTGGTCGAGTCTAAAATTTGTCGTTGGGTAAAGACTCCAATTTAGTAGTTTGGTAGAAAAATGGTGTCAATGGACATCAAACTCACGACCCTAAAAACTTTAAGCAAGTGTCTCGGCCGACTGAGTCATGTAACTACAACTTTGTTCGAAATGCTTTTGTTACTCGTCCCGTAAATAAAGAAGTTTTATTTAAACAAAAACAGAAAGAAAAAAAAAAACCTAAATGAGCGGTGCTCTGGCAAACGGGGGTTTAATGCATCTCCATGATGTCTTGTACCAAGCAAGTCATAACATAATTATGGATCCATAAAATCTGTTCTGTTGCAACATGAGGTAGCATGGTCCTTTGACATGCAGAAAATTGGCCAATAGCAAAAAGTTTTGACCCAGGTCAGTCTGCGCGGACTGCGCTGGCTGACCTGAATTGATACTTTTTGCATATGTATTAAACCTCCTTTTCCCAAAGCATGGCTTTTTTGCAGATGAATATAGATTATCGGTTTTTGTACAGATTTTTGTTAACTTCCCGACACAAAATCTGGTTTACGATACAGATTATCGGTTTCGTGTGCGCGTGTTCGTAGTTACTTCCTCTTGAATTTCTCGTGTAAATGAAAATATAATGGAAATAAATTTCATGAAATATATTGAAGTAATTAAAAAAATATATATAGGCATAGAATGAAGTAAATATTTTCTTATAGAATATTTTTCAGATTCATGAACCGAATTCTTTTCCAAACGACAACACTTTAGACTGGACCAAACTGAAGGATTTCTAAAATCATTAAAGTTTTTTTTTTTTCTTAGATAATCAATATGAAATACGTTTGAGTACACAACAACAACAACAGCAACCTCTCTTTATGTCAATATCTTTTAAAGAACAGTCTTCTACAGGATTTAATGAAGGATTAGGGGCGTAATTACCAGCTATTCCTCAAAAGCATTGCTAATCTTATCCCAAAGAATTTTTCTCAAGTTGAAAGTAACGCAATTTTTAATTGTCAGAACCATACGATTTAGCCAATCAAAAATTGTGTCACTCACAAATTTAGAATTAGATTAAGAACGATAGTTAGAATGGTAATTTAGTAGGACTATGGGCCTTGCTTATATAAAAGTGACTATGGGAAATTTAAAAAAAGACACCATGTATTTGTATTAGCAAATATACTCGTAGATGTGACCGAAAGCTGTTTCTTGAATGTTGGGCACAAAAAAAAAAAATAAATAAAAACCTTTATTTACCGAAACTCGTCGTGGAGAAGTTCTCTGTATGTCAAGCCGTCCATCCTGAAATACGCCGTTAGTCATTGCTCATCACCTCAAGGGTTACCATATGGCATGCAACACGAAAAAAGGGGCATTCGGCCATATGCGTAAAGTGTCGTCTCGGATCAGCCGCGCAAGCTAAACCGAGACGGCACTTCACGACTAGATTTTGTCCTACAGTAGACTTGCGCGAAACAGAAAATCACATCAGAACGGAAAGTGTCGTCTCGGATTAGCCTGCGCGGACTGCGCAGGCTGAACCGAGACGACACTTTACGCAAATGTGCGAATGCCCTTTTTCGCGTGTTGTAGGCATTATATTACTTTGATAACATTAAATTTAAACCAAACAACCTTACGTTTTAATAATCCTGTGTAAGAAGACTTTTGAAAAAAAATTTGAGAAAAGGTGAAAATGCAGATAACCAGCATGTTCTCATTGTCTGACACTATTTTTTTTTAGATTTCAAAGAACAATATCATCATTTTAGCTAAGTTTTCTTTGTCGCCTGCATATATTTTCAATGTCTAAAATTTTGTCGTCAGTTAAAGAGTTTAACTCTCTCTACTACCATTGGGCATTGGACTGACATTTCACGTCCTCGTGTAATGTCGATGAAGAATTACTTCTGCAATGATACGAGCGTACATAGATGGAATTTTTCGACCAATGAATTGACCCGTTACAAATCACTCGTATAGAAGCATTTTTCCTGCTCTGATCTAAGTTACAAAATCCTTAATTGCACGTTACAGTTTGTCTCCTCGATTGAAGGTTTTTAACTGAGACATGAATCTTGCACATTTGCTCCTTTGATTAATGAATAACTATTACAGATGAATGGGAGGTTATGGCAATCTCATTTCCATTGGAGAGACTTTGTTAACATCAACACTTTCTGGCCTACCCATGAATGTATTTCCACCAACAGGAATCAGGATGGCCTTTCATGGACAAGATATTTTCTGTATGGGCAATAGACTCAAATACTGTACTATTATGTTTTGTCTTTTGCAACTTTATCGTTGTAGTTCTTTGGTACCGCAATGACACTACGCCGGAATTTTCGACCAGTGAATAGACACCATACATATTACTTGTTAAGAAGCATTTTCCCCGTCAAATCTAAGTTACAAAATCCCAAATTTGACGTAAAGCTGGACTCCATGACCGAAATATTTAAAATGAAACATGTGTTTTGATTGGCTGAGCATTTGCTCCATTAGTGAATGAGTATGGATGAATAAGAGATTTTGGCAATAAAACTTCCAATTGTCAAGACTGGTGTAAAAACGGAGTGATGACATGTTCATCAAGACAATAAATCAATGTCTGCAAACAAGAACCAGTATAAACTTTCTCGGGCAGGACACTTTCTGTCAGGGAAATAGACCCAAACAATGTGATTTCAGGTTTGGTCTTTCTCATGAACATCTTTATAAAACAGGCATTGTAGATCAATGAATAGGTTTTTTAATGCACGCATTTGTAAAGTCAGCTAGTATTCAATTTGTTTGAAGATGGTGAGGGAAAACAGTTTGGCCAAAGTGTTGATTGTGGTAATTTACATTTCTTATTCAAATCAATAATATACGATTATCCCTTTACCAAACAATCCCGTGCTTATCGACCCTAAGCCATGGTCACATTTACGGTCATGCACGTAGTTGTCCGTAGTTCAATTCAAACGTAGTGTGCCGAAGTGTTACTACGGTCAACTAGGTTGAAGTACATGTACTTTCGAAGTAGGTTCAAAATTGGCAATAACAGGAAATATAGCAAGTCTAAAGCTGTGGTCACACCCTACGTAGTTGACCGTAGTGGGGAATGACCGTAGATGGCCGTAGTTGAACGTATTAAACGTAGTTGAACGTAATTACACGTAGTTAATCGCAGTTCAACGTAGTAATGAACGTAGTTTGAACTTAAGATTTGCCCGTAGTAAGCGCAAAATTTTTGAACATGTTCAAAAATTTGTTACGGTCAACTACGATGTTGTGACCCTACTGTGACCGTAGTTTGAACGTAGTTGGCTGTAATTAACCGTAATGGACCTTACTTAACTGTAGTGTGTTTAATACGTTCAACTACGGTCAATTACGGTAATTCCCCAATACGGTCAACCACATAAGATGTGACAAGACCGGGGTTCAAATATTTTAAAAAGTAATTAATTGATTACAATTAAAATAGAAATGTTTCAATTAAATTATGATTATAATTACTTGCTTTTTCTAAAAGTAATGAATTAAATACAATTATTTTTAGGAAAATAATTAATTATTTTTTTAATTATTTGGCATTATATTTATAAATAGAATATGAAACTTTAACCTGTTACCACACAATCCCAAGTTTTAATGATCCTGAAAGATAAAGCCTCAGAGAACATTGCCAGGTAAGGAGAAAATGCTGGTTACCAGCATTTTCTCCTTTTCCCGCAAAGTTTTCTACTTTTTCACAGACAAATTTTCATTCCCAACTACATTAGATCTTATCATCTGCAAATACTTTCAGTTTAGTAGAGTCCAACTTTTGTTAGTTTGGTAAAGGATTAAAGAACGAAGAAAATCTATTTATTCAATGAAATGTAAAAAACACAGCTATGATGAATGTACAACTGATTACTTCTTTACCATACACTCCTTTTCCATACAATCCTGACTTTCAACGACCCTGAAACACAGTTTTTGAAAACATTGTGGGAAAAGAGAAAATATTGGCTTTTTCTCCTTTTCCCAAACTGTTTGCAACCCTTTTACAGACAAGTTCCAGCATTTGACCTACATTTAATTTGTCCTCTGAAAGGTCTTACAATTTGGACAGTTTTGGTATCGGGTTTATCCATTTCAACAGTTTAACATTCATGAATGGTTTGGCTACACATTTTTAAGTAATAACCAAGGGTGAATTTTATACTCCCAGGTAAAAATAATTACTGCATAAAAACCTGTGTTTTGCCAAGGGTTTATTTGTTGCATTGTTTGCTACATGTAATTGAAAAGTAATTGAATTTAATTGTTTATTATTTACCTATTATATTCTTTTAATTAATTAATTTCAGTTGAAGTAATTCATTTTTCATCAATTACCAATTACTTCAAATAACAGAAAAACTATAATTAATTACACAATTAATTAAATTATAATTGTAATTGAACCCAGGTCTGGATGTGACAGTGGTTAACAGTACAATGCCTGCTTCTTACCCGTACTGAGCAGGCACAACCACAAGGTTTTACTGTAGCTTAACGCAGTTGACCTTAATTTACCGTAGTTGTGCGTACTTAGGACGTAGTTTATGCGTAGTTTAACGTAGTTAATCGTAGTTAGACGTAGTAATACCCTAGTTAACCCTAGCCACTTTGCACGCAGTTGAATGTAGTTAACCTTACTTACACGTAGTTTACCTACTTAGACTTTCTATATTTCCTCTTATTGCCAAGTTTGAACGTACTTTAAACGTACTTGAACTTAGTTGACCGTAGTAACACTACGGCAGACTACGTTTGAAATGAACTACGGACAACCACGTGCATGACCGTAAATGTGACCTTGGCGTAAGGTGTGACCACGGCTTTATGATGAAGGATTTTGAAAACACTGTAGGAAAAGAAGAAAACGTTGGTTACCAGCATTTTCTCCTTTTCCTACAATTTTCTTCCCATTCAAAGACAAAACCCATGGTTTAAGCCACAATAAATTTGTCGTCTGCACGTGCTCTTGGACAAGTAGAGATTTATACTTACGCTTCCGGAGTGGCTGCTTGTGGAGACACCACTGTCTCGGTTGAGAATGGCTGGTCCTGGGTGTCGAGGATTTACGGTTTGCGAACGTCTTGATGCCCAGTCTGCCACAGAAAAAACATCGTGATCCAGAACAAAATATTCAGTGTTGTAGACAGCTGACAGAAACGTGGCTGTTAATTCTTTACTTTGTAAAATTTTAAACTCGTCATTAGTGAAAACACTTGCACAAGAGAAACTAAATTTTCTCATTTTCCAACGATTTTTACCAGCCATTTTACTTATAGCGAGCAGCGCACAAGAGGCGTCGGAGCGACGCCTCGCGTAAGCGAGAGCTTATAGGTAGAGATGGTGTCAAAAATGTACATACCTGCCTCTGAAAAAGTGGTGGAGCGGAAGTAGAATTTTCAAATATGGCGGACGGAAGTGACGTAAAAGACTGGCACTAATAGCGTTTCTGTCCTATAATTCCTTACACCCTTGACAATCAAGTGATTTGAAACAGTGTTCCAGTCTACAAACGAGACCCTCGCGAGATCTGGTCAAATACGAAGGAACTCGGGCTTTTCTGTATCTGTCTGAGGTACGGAAAATTCCGAATACAGAAATAAACATTACGAGAATTAATAAAGCAGCTGAACCATTTCGGGTGAGCCAATCGATCTTTGCTTTCAAGTGTTTTCGCGCTCTTGCTTTTGAAAACTTTGTTCATATTTCATTCGGACGTTTTCCCCAATTCTTAAAGTCTTGTTCAATAAAGAAAGCGAAACAACTCGGCCAGTACTAACTCGTCCCCAAGTCAACACGGCCAGAGCAAACTCCTAAGTTTGTTAATCTATGTACAGTAGATAGTGACGGATTGACGAGCGTGTCTTTTATTCTGAACAGAATGTAACAAAAACCTATTCTCATCGAGATCTAGATTACAACTGCTTAAAAAAGTTATAATATTTTTTCAGTTTAAAACAAAATGGTCTAGATATAGATCTACTCGCAGCAGTGATTTTTCTTCATTTTCTTTTAACAGAGGCAATTTGGTTTCTTTTATACTTTTTTGTTTTGTTCTGAATTGGATCTAGATGCCATAATAATCGTTGTTGTAAAATCGAAATCTGATCAAACTCTGTCAGCATTCACTTTGTTGTTTTTGACAGTATAGATCTAGATTTCACTTTGCAGAGAATATGATTTTTTTTTTTTTTGCAACCTGTTGTTGTACCCACACACATAATAGCTCTATTCTCCAAAATTGGGTCTATATTGTGGGAACTCCTCTGGTGTTATTTCTAAGAGATTTTTACCTTTAAGATAGCCGTCTTTTCAACAGACCATAACATTTTTTTTTAAATGTCTTCACACTGTAGCAGTTAATGATGTGTCAAACTAGATTTTAAGCAAATATTATTGTTCAAGAAGTTTGAGAATTTACATCACCTTGAAACGACAGTGGCCAGGGTGACAAACAAAGACACCACCAAGATTGTCAGCACCAGGGCTCAAACTAATTACCAATCAAATGATTGCTTCTACAGAATGCCTTCATTGACTGATCCATTCCTAATCATCCAATTTATGGTATATGTCGGGCATGTTGAAATGTACTAGTATTTAGAACTACCATGTTACACACGGAGTCAGAAGTTCAAACATTTAAATGGAAAAAAAGGGGATATTCCCCTATGTATTTTCTCTAGAAATGATATTCTGGTCTAAAGGCTTCTTTTTGCAGAATGATATTGCTTACCAATTTTGTAAAGTTTTTTTTTACTTACCAAAACAAAATCTGGTATTATGCCTTTTTTTCACCCCTGTTTTAACCTGCTTTCAATAAATTTAAGCTTATTTCATCCAGGCAAATCCATCAGCAGCATAGTCATCAAAAAACATACCAGCTTGATGACCTGACTGTTAAGAGTAAATTTATGGCAAAGTACACTGAAATGTTTATTACTATGTCAGTCTGATAAAGACTTTATTTCTTTCCCTGTCTGTAGACATATATAGGATCTGTCACGAGTTGACTGTTGAGATAAAATTTTATCAAACGAGTCTTGAAAAATGTTATTAAGCGAGCCTTTGGCGAGCTTAATAACATTTTTCTGGACGAGTTTAGTAAAATTTTATCATAACAGTCAACGAATGTCAGATTCTTTTTATCACATAACGATATTTCACAAACTATAGAAAACCATCTATAGTCTAGATACGCCCGCGGTAATTGCCATAAAATGAAATTTATTATATACTTTGATATTGTCCCCATGTATTTGCACTGGATGAAAGTATGCAATATTTTTCCATACTGCATACTTTGATATTACATACTTTAGAGCTTTTTTCACGTGCGTTGCCAAGTACGGAACTATTTTATAACCCGCCATTTCTCTAGAAATCAAAAGATGAACGGCCGCCATTATCATAAATTTCATCGTTAGACATCATGTTTTACGAACTTTTCAATGCATAGTTCTTATCAAAAACATGGAAAATAAACAGAATATTTGCCTCCCGAATAACAGTCATTACAAAGTTATGAAAAATTTGTCTATTGAACTTGTTTATCGACGATGAAATTATTAAGCGATAAAAAAGCCATTATCTCCCGCTAGATGGCATTCTACAAATACACATCTATCTAATATGGGCATTCTGGGTACAGAACCGGACTACTTTTCTACGCGACAACCGTTACTTTGAATTTCAAACTAAAATAAACGTTTACTCAATAAAACGCTACCTGGTGCGATTCATTCAGCTATGATCAGCAGTTTAGAGAAATCTGGAGCTAAATCAGGCCTGATTTCTCCTCAAACGTATTAATAAAAGCCATTTTCTCCATTGCTACTTTATAGTGCGTAATACTACAATCCCCGCAAAACTGGGGGGAAGTGATGCGTCATAGCAGACAGGTCGAATCTTCGAAGAATATGACATGCGCAGACAACGATAAAAAAACATCCTCGGTCGCCATCTTGTTTGTTTACATATCTTTAGCAACGGTGACGTCATCAACAGCCAAAATTGAAAATTCCGCGAAAGCACGGTATGGCGACGCAACAGATTTCTCGTCGCTTTTTGAATGAATAAGACTGTTTTTAAAAAAATCAATCAATCAACGAATTCGATGAAAACACTGTTAAATCAAGGAAAGTTATATAAACAATATCAAAGTATATAATAAAAAGGTTATTGCACTTATATGGGAATATATTGTGTTGAACTCGTTCTTTTGGCGTAGTTGCCCTCGCAAGCTCGGGCAACTCTGCCAAAAGAACTCGTTCAACACAATATATTCCCATACAAGTGCAATAACCTATAGTATTGAATGAAATACGTACAAAATAACGTCAAAAATGACGTCACACAAATATGATATTCAACGTGTATAAGATAAGAAAATTCGTAATGGGTATATTACACTGAAAACAAGGAAGGTTATGTGATAAAAGTCTATCTTTTGCATTTTTGTATTCCAACGGGAACATACTGGCCTTATCTTCACAATCGTGTTAAAACGATGAATCCTATACCACACAATCCCACGTTTTACCGACCCTCGTAAATGAACCTTTTGAAAACATTACAGGAAAAGGAGAAAATGCAGGTAAGCAGTATTTTCTCCTTTTCTCATTATGTTTTCCGCCCTTTCAGAGGCAAATTGTACCATCTGAGCTAGGTTCAATTTGTCGCCTGCAAAAGCCGTCAGTATACTGGTGTAATCGAATTTCGCCAACGCAAGGGAAACTGCTCTTGCGGATTGCACAAAACAATAGTAATTTTCTTTATGGTTAAATATCTATGCATTTGTATTCAAATACTTTTGTAAAAATAATTTTTACCACATCTAAATTTATGTGTCAAAACATCGTTAGAAGTGAGACAGTACAAAGTCGCCATCTATAAAAAGAGTAAGCCAATTTCGACAACTCTGGTTTTCCAAAAATTAGAGGTCCCAGAGAGGGTAAAATGAAATAAAAAATGCACAGCATCATTTCAGCAATATTCATTGCCTCTCTTGGATATTAACTCTACATTTACTTCCTACGAGAAAACCTGAAGGACATAAAACAAAACGCAGCTCTCAGAAAACAAGATCGACAATTATGTGATTTTTCGTGTAATTATTTCTGCTGTGGCACTGAAATATTACAATCTAACTCAGGATGACAGTGTTGGGGATAAAGAGGCTGTAAATCTAAAAAAGATAACCTTTTGTAGCTCACAGAAAAAGCTATTTTCTTGTCTTTGTAGTGATTTTGTACCTGATTCAGTCTATTTTCTTAGGAAAAAAATGAATAAGGACCCCTCTGTCATTCATATGGATATATTTCCCTTTAGGTGCCCTATACGAAACTTCGGCTATTAAAGTTCAAAAGATAGTTTAGTTTAAACATATTTTATTGTCATTATTTACAAATCCTTACATAGAATACATTTTTACATACAATACAAATAAGACAAAAGGGTTTGGCCACAAGTTCTCGCAACTTAGATTCGGCCATCCACTTATTGAACATACATGGTATAACAGTCTTCAAGAGAGAAAAAAAGAGGAGAATATCCTAAATATAAGTTTTTTTTCACAGAATATGACTGAAGACAGTTTTGTTCCAGGTATAGAGAAGATTTTTTTAACTGACAATAAATAAACTGTAAGACATTAAAAGCATGTTGGGAATATCAATAGTAACATTATATTGAATAGAAAAAAAAAAGATGACAGATATTACCTGTGAAAGAACATCTAAATGGTGGGAGAGAAAAAACTTGGTGTCAGTCGATAGGAGGGCAAATCGGGTTTTTGGTGCTGCATAGCAAACTATTTATCAAACCTCTTTGTATCCCTCATAAAATTTTGAACTGATTTAAATATAAAAGAATTTTCACCATAATTGAGGTTGTCAGATCCAAACAGTAGGAGCTGTAGAGAAAGTGGGTGAAAACGCCGTAATTCTCGAAACAATTTAATACGCGGTTCAGTGAAATTAGGACACTGAAAAAGGAAGTGTTCGGCGTCTTCAGCAATGTATCCACAACTACATGTAGGGAACGGTGATATGTGGTTCGAATAAAGATCGAAGTTCAAATTACTACAATTATTCCGGAGTCTTGTGTGTAAAACAGATAGTCTCCTCTGTCCTACATGATAATGTCGCGGTACAGGTGGCGCAGCGAAACGTTGTAAAATGCGAGATTTGAAAAGTGAAATTGATGTTATGGATTTGATATCATCCGGAAGTTCATTCCAAAGGGAGACAGCAGAAGGAATAAAGGAACTTGCAAACAGCTCAGTGCGACAGCCAACTACATCGATATTATGAGCATTTCTTAATGCATAATCAGTTCTAAAGTTGACATCCGTTGGAAAAATATCGCGTAAATAGTCAGGAGTAAGGCCGTTTATAACTTTAAATATGCAAATAAGTTTTTGATACCTACGCCGATCTTCCAGAGTCATCCAGCCAATTTCCTTATATAAATTATCGAGAGAGGCGGATCTGGTGATACCTGTAACTAGTCTTGCGGCCTCAATTTGGATTTTTTCAATAGTTTCCTTTTCGCGGGAAGAACAATTATCCCAAACTATTGAAGCATATTCAAGAAGAGGTCGTAATAGAGAGATGTATATTTGTTGAAGTGAGTTTCGCCTGACTATGAATCTTAAGTTTCTCATGATGCCTAGTAATTTGGACGCTGATTTAGAAATGTTATTTATATGTTCAGCCCACTTTGCATTACTGCTCAAAGTAAGTCCTAGATGTTTATGGTTATCTACAAATTGAATTTGGACATCATTGAACAGTAAGTTAGGGGAAAGAGACATTTTTGTTCGTGAATAGCATTGCAACTGTTTTAGAAGGATTGAATGTTACAAGCCAACGTTCAGCCCATTGAGATATCATTTGTAAATCATGGTTAATAATACCTTCAATATCAGGAACATGTGAGGCAGAGCATGCCAAGGATGTGTCATCAGCAAATAGTCTAGAAATGCTTAACAAGTTATCAGAAATATCATTTACATATACAAGAAAGAGCAATGGACCTAGTACAGAGCCTTAAGGAACTCCGGCATTAATTGGCCGTGACCTTGACCTCGCCGTTTTTACCATCACAGATTGCGTGCGGGAAGACAGATGATCCTTAAACCAATCTAGAAGAGAGCCGTTGATTCCTAATTGACGTAATTTAAAAATAAGACCTTTATGCCATACTCTATCAAATGCTTCAAAAGATAACCTGTCAAACCGAAAATAGACGAGACAAAAAAGTTTTGAGCTAAAAGTATCTTTTAAAATCTGCATAATTATAAATGAGATATCTGAAAAGTGATAATAAAATGGCGGGGAAAAGCATGTGAGAGGTCGCTTATGAACTTTTTTCCTATTGATAGAAATTTTTCTGTCATTAGATTCAAATGACAGTTCAAAACACCTTTGCTGCTACGACAGCAATCATTTCCGTGAATGGATGGTGTCACAGATAAGAAAATATTGCCCGAGAACATAGTTGGCGAAATTCTATTACTAGCGAAATTCGCTTACGCTCCTATACGTTAGAGTCCAAAATTTTGTCGTCTGGTAAACTGTTAAAAAGATAATTTTTTTTTTGATCAGACGAGGAAGTCTCACATTATTCACAAAACAGAACTTAACATGAATGGAAACTTTATGATTATATAACTCTTTACCACCCAGTCCCGAGTAATAACGATCCTGGGAAATTAGACTTTTGAAAAACATTGTTGGAAAAGGAGAAAATGCTGATTACCAGCATTTTCTCCTTTTTCCACAATGTTTTCTACCCTTTCGCAGAAAAATCTCTTACCTTGATTCAGATGTTATTTGTCGTCTGCAAATGCTTTCAATATGGATGAGTCTAAAATTTTGTTTTACGGTAAAGAGTTAATCCTTCATCTGACGACGAAAGTTTAGGTTTGTCTAAATTGAAAGCATTTGCAGACGACAAAATAACTGCAATTTAATTAATTGATCTTGTTTGTATAAGAAATGGTAGAAAGTATTGAGGAGAAAGGGAGAAAATGCTGATCGCAAGCATTATTTCTTTTTTCCCCTCAATGTTTTGAAAAGCCTTTTATGCTCAAAGTCGTTAAAACGTTAAAACGCGGGATTGTGCGCTAAAGAGTTAAAGATCGAAATGAAGTAAGAATAAAACTGCTAGCGTTTTTCTGTAAATCTTTTTCATAGCCGTGTAGACAGGGAAGTAATCATTTCTTCACGCTTTACTACACGCCAATATTATAAACTTGTCAAAAAATTGAAAGCATTTGCAGATGACAAACTAAATGTGGCTAAAATAATGAAATTTGTCCTAGCAATGGTACAGAAAACATTATTATACTGCAAAGAAATTTCTCGCGATCTGATTGGATAATATGCCCCGTACATACAAGTCATGTACACTGGCAAAATCCACGTAAAAGTAGTTTCCCTTTTGAAGGCCCCGTAAACATTACTACACTGTCAACACAACATCCAAAATGGCGGCGTCGACCGATACGAGCCGCCCACAAGACAAATATAACGAGTACCCTGAACCGTATTATATCTAGTTTCCCTTGATGGTTTTCATTAAAGCGGATAGAATGGATTATTTTTGAAAATAAATGAATATAGTTACAAAATGATCGTTTGTTGTCATTCTAAAACAAATATACGGGGTTAAAACGAGCCATCCCTTTGTCAGGTAAGCAAACTGTGAAGTGTCGAAACTCATTCATTGTAACGTTAAAATGATAACCAAATTGTCGTTTGTGGTAACTAACGGTCTTTTACTTTTCGACAACAAATCATTAAAATGCATAATTACTTACCTTAAAGTTGTTTAAATCCATGTTTAAATAATAATAATAAAAAGAAAATAATAATAATAATTTCTATCGCAGTGACATCACCAAGTTCATTCACCAAACTGCACGTTTTGAATACCAAGGTTTTAGTGACGTCATTTCTCAGTGACGTCAGTTTTCATTGAATTGGGGCACACTGAAGGGAAATTCTATGTCGTCAGCGTACTCAATTCGTGAGTACATAAACGGGGAAATTTTGCTGAATACACATTGGAATGGTAAAACTTTGCAGTATAATAAATTCGTTGTACGGTCAGGTGGCCGGAGACTTGGAAACTTGTTCACGGCTGTGGAGAATCATGTCGTCACCTCGCCTTCGGCTCGGGAAGACATGATTCACCACAGCCGTGAACAACTTCGGCTCGGGGCGACATGATTCACCACAGCCGTGAACAAGTTTCCAAGTCCCCGGCCACCTGACCGTACAACTAATATTGTGAACGGAGAAAATGCTGGTTACCAGCATTATCTCCTTTTCCCACTATGTTTTCAAAAGTCGTCTTCCTCATGGTCGTTAAAAGTCGGGGTTGTGTTGAAAAGGGTTAATAATCAGAAAATTGATAACTATGAAATCTTATCACTCCAGAACTCAGGGTTCGCCTGTTTCAAGTTTCTCAGCTGGCCAGATTCTTTTCTAGGATTGATAATAGTCATTGCAACAGGATTCATTCCTATCATTGTTGAGCAAAGTTTCGACTATGTCTGTATGAGAAAGAAGACAGTCATATACAAATAATGCTGTGCGATAGACTTGGAAAATAACCTAGGGCAGCATGGATAGGTGTGCTTGCCTTCGCAATATGACGGATAGATGTTAAAAGCGGCTTTTAACACAAACCTAACAAAAAGAAGATCTCCCTCTATATAGGTTGGTGTAAAAAAAATAGCGTTAGCCCATACAATTTTGAACAACTGTTTCCAATAAGATACCATGTTGATATTTTCCTCATTGAAATTGTAAGTAATACCATAGGCCACTGAAGCTCCATTGGTCTATCACGGAATATCCACATTTTCATAATCGGATACTGTTACTATAAATAGCACATTGGCGCCTGCCCCTTTATCATATATAAACCAATAAAGCTTCAAAGGCCTTTGGTAATACAATAATTAAGGACATCCCCCTGTTGAACATTTCATTTTTCGAGGTAAGATCTGAAATATTATTATGTTATACATATTTCGAAGGAAGATCTGAAATAGTACAATGCTATACATATATATTAATGTTATACATATTTCGACACAAGATCTGAAATTGTACAATGCTATATATTAATGTTATACACATTTTGAGACAAGATCTGAAATATGATAATTATTTGGAGGGTAGAGGCGTTTTTGCATACGAGCATGCGCATCGGAACATTATATTCATATTGCGCAATGTGGATGTTGCCTTGTTAGATGAAACAGTTCCGTCGCCATTTACCAAACAAATAACACTTTCTTCCCAAAGATGCCTGATCGGCAATAAGTAACCAACTCTCCCAATTATCGTTGCTGTTTTGTCGTTTGTTACAGAGAAAAATTAATTAAGGAAAGCAACCAGGGAAGTTACATGTTGGAGATAAGCTGTTACCATGCTTTCTGCATAGGCTAAAAATCAGGAATATCTCTACAGATTCTTTTCATACTACCAAGTATGAGTCTGAGCTCAGGGAATGTTAAATAGATAACAGGGAAAAAAAGAATGAAATACCATGCAAAAAACAAATTCTATCACCTGCTACATAGGGAAACAGAAGTTGGTCTTGAATATTATTGTGGCACGTAAATTTCATGCAAGAAACCCGGATGAAGGTGTTTAGGTTGATGTAAAGAGAATACAGATGTTTTGTTAAAATCAGTAAGTTTAACGGGACTTATAATACAATTTCAAGACACTTTCGGCCAAAATATCTACAGAAAGATTCTAATGTTAAAGCAGATCAAACCATTTCTACTGTTCTTCTCCGAAATATGCTTAAGCAAAGGGGGTTTAATGCATCTGTAAAAAGTATCGACCAGGTCGGCCTGCGCAGTCCCGCGCAGGCTGACCTGTGTCGAAACTTTGTTATTGCTAAGTTTTCTTCAACTCAAACGACCAATCTACCTCCAGATTCAGTCGTTTGTTAGAGAAAAAGGATTTTATGGATCCATAATTAATTGATATGACTTGCTTGGTATAATGCATTAATGACGGAGATGCATTAAATCACCTTTTTGCCAGAGCGCGGCTCACTTGTTTTCTCCAGTAACGACACTTTGTTTGCTTGTGTGTGACAGGTTTGAAGCCATTTAGTTACACTAAAGCGGCAAGTGCACCAGTTTCTTTCAAGGCCGCTATTTGCCTGTATACAAAAACCAAACACTCAACAACCGTCAACTGTGGGTGAGATCTGTGTGGTAGCAGTGTCTGTTGCAACATGTCTGAGAGAAACTTCAAAGATAAACCGAACCAGGCATTCGTTTAAGATACTTCTTTACAGAACTGTTGCAGATTGTACGGTCGGACGAGCACGAAATCTTTATAGTGCATTAACTTGTAAATGCTCTCGTATCACTTTTAATGCATTAGAACATTACAGACCACACAAAAGTTGTAGTGCAACAGCTATTAACCAATTGAAAAAAAAAACAACATTGTATTGCGCTAGTCTGGAATCGATTTCGACAACTCTGTACTGCACTAGTTTGATATCTATCTCGATAACCCTGTATTGCACCAATTTGATATCTATCTTGATAACCCTGTATTGCACTAGTTTGATACCTATCTCGATAACCCTGTATTGCACTAAGTAATCGATCTCGATAACCCTGTAATACACTAGCTTGAAATCGGTCTTTGCAACTTTGTCCTGCACTAGCTTGAAAGGGTCTCGACAGTCACTTGAAATCTATATCGACAACCCTGTGTTGCACTAGCTTTAAACCGATCATAACAACCCTGCACTGCATTAACTAATAGATCTCAAACAATACTATTTTGCACCAGGTATAAAATCGATTATAACAACCCTGCATTGCACTAACTAATCGATCTGAACAACCGTGTTCTGCACCGACTTGAAATCGATATCGACAACCTTATACAATAGCTTGTAATCGATTTTCATAATCTATTATCGATCCCGACAACATTCTATCTTATAATCGATTTCTACAACATTATGTCACACTAACTTTGAATCTTGACAACCCTGTAGTGGCTTTTAAAATCGATGTCGACAGTGTTGCTGTTCTATACTGCTATCTATCTTGACAACGCTGCATGGCACTTAATATTTCGCGAAATAGAAGTAGCTTGTCTGAGTTTACATGTTATCAAACAATGGTCCAACATTCCCACTTGTGATAATTTTGTTGTATACATGTATTACAGTTTTAAACAAAATAATTTTGACCCTCTAGTGAGAAATTTGGGCTCTTATGACTTTCAGTAAGACAAAAGGAATAAGATGCTCACTGAAGTTAATGTAAAAATTCAGAACAAGACAGGTTATAGGGAAATAAAGCAGTATTTAGAAAGCTCGAGTAGTTATCAGTCGTTAGAAACAACATGAATTTGGCTCTTCCAGTTATATTTTAGCAGAAAATATCTTCTTATCGGACAGTGTAGATCCAAGATCAGACTGCACCTTTTGTGCAGTCTGATCTTGATCTACATTGTCCGCAAAAGGTCAGTGAGTCGCGCTTAGCAGCCTAAGGGTTAATTTTTACCTCGGTTTAGGTTCGGTAAACTGCCATCAGATCGATGTTTCTCAAGCCCTTGTGTTCTCCTTAACTCAGCTTTAAATATTATAATATAATTTCGCAAGATACAATAATCTTTTAAGTGTTTAATCCTATAAAGCACGACCCCGTTTTCTAACAACCATGGACAGGGACGCATTTAAAGACATTGTGAGAAAAGGAGGAATATGCTGGTAATCAGCATTTCTCCTTTTTCCAAAATGTTTTTTACCTTTACAAAGACAAATTCCAGTGTTTGCGCTTTATTTCATCTGTCGTCTGGAAATGCTCTGAATTTTGGAAAAGTCTATTTTGAAAGACTGCTGATTGAAGACTATAACTTATATGTTAGACTTTGGTATGTATGCACCCAGAAAAAAAAATGAAAAAAATTAGAGCAGCGCCCTGGCAAAAGAGGGTTTAATGCATCTTCGTCATGCATCATACCAAGTTGGTCGTTGTATTCAGTCTAAAAACCGACCGAATCATGATGTAGATTTATTTTCTTTTTTTTTTTTTGACTAGAAGAAAATTAACAAAAGTCAAAAAGTATCTACCCCTGTGAGACTGCGCAGAATGCGCAGGCTCACAGGGGTAGATACTTTTGCAAATACATGAGACCTTCTCATCATTTCACAGAGCATGTTTCAAATATACAACACACGTACGAACATGCATAGTAATAGTACAAACGCTTAAATGTTACGTACTCAATATCCCATATAAGTTATGGGACAGTGTTGCTCAAAGATCTGGGGTACCTTTCACTAAACTGCGTAGGCACGAAATTTGTGTACGCACTTCAGGTAAGCAAGCATCAAGTCTGAAACCAAGTTTTAAAGAACTGCAGAACTTTACTTTTTTAGCAAATATTTGCATAACTTTACGTCTGTACATATCTTTGGTTAAAGCAGGGATCGTACGTGTGTATATTCACACCCCCCCCCCCCCCCCAAAAAAAAAAAATGCGTAAATCTACGCAGTTAAGTGAAAGGTGCCCATGAACATTGATTCTTGTGTATAAGGAGATACAGACAACAACACGAATACGTTTACCATAGAACTCATGCGGACTTAACCACTTCTAACCAATTTTACACTCCTTTTCATGAAATTAAGTTTAAGAATTTATTATATGCCATCGAAGAAAAACATACCTGCTGACAGTGGAGATGTCGTTTTTTCAAACTTCTCTGAAATAAAAATGATAATTATTCGTTATACTGCTAAATGAATTAAGATTAACATTGCGAACAAAATTGACAAGCAGAAAAAAAAATCGACCAATGTTAGCCTACGCGTACGCGGCAAGACAAGTGTCGAAACTTTTTGCTGTTGGTCAATTTTCTGCACATAAAAGGATCAGTCTACCTTGAGATTCAGTCGGTTGTTAGACGAAATAGATTTTATGGATCCGTGATAATGTGATGACTTGCCTGGTATAATGCATCACAGAGATCCACTAAACCCCCCCCCCCCCCCTTTGCAAGGGTGCCATCCAAATCTAAGTAAAGCTATTGCTGTTTATGGACAGTGGATCAACCTGAGCCCGTGTTAAGCAACCGGCCAAATATTAAAGAGTTTTCAACATCTCAAATAACACACTTTCGGATTGGTAAAGCCAAATACATGTAGTTTAGCTAATCAGAAATTGCATTACTTTCTAGATTTGGAAATAATCTAAGATATTAGTTAGAATGATTAGTGAATACGGTTCTAAAGAGTCTGAAGGGTACGCACACAACTTGTTATTGCTTTTCCGATGAAGTTATCTCTTTTCGATCACTCTTCTGCACATATGGTTAGAAAATGAACAAATCTCGCGAGACAGCGCAATATCATCGGAACTTATACGAGGCCCGTAACTTAATCAAACCGTTATCTAACCCCTAACGGGAAAAGAAATTGAGAAATGAAAGGCTTATAATACCTCTTATACAAGTGCCTCGGTTAGTGCAGAGCGCTGCATCAGATTGTACTTTGTATACGATGCCATTGGTTTTCGTTTACGAGAGATCCCGTATCTTTGCAGGCTGAGGAAGTCGGGGTGAAAGAAGAAAATACCGGTAAACAACATTTTCTCCTTCTTTTATCAAGACTTCTACCTTTTCAGAAATAAGTTCCCTCATTTAAAACCAAAATTTCAATTTCCGTCCGTAAGAGCTTTCAATTCTTTTACTTAGTCCACTGTTTTTTTCCACCGATATATTCGAATAATTGAATGACTGAATGTTTGAATAAATAGACTGACCAATCTGATAGTGAAAAAAAAAAAAAATAGCTTACCTTCATTGGAATCAGAGGCTAAAGCCTGAAAAAAAGATAAAATATAAATAAATATAAATAAATAAATAAACGAAGACGCCTTCATACATTCATAGCTTAAAAGAATGATTTACCAACTCGTTGGTTTAGAATTTGCCTGTAATTATTTTAATCGTTACTGCACAGGCTCAAATAGGACCAATAAAAACCAGTACAAATGACCCAATGCATCCTGTGTCATTAACTGTGTAGACAAAAGACCTTGGGGGAAAAAGAGCAATTATTAGTCAAGGAAATGGTCGCTTCTCTTCCCTCAAAAAACTGTTGACCGAAGGGACTTAAAAAGTCGTTTTTATGCAGGCCTATACAATAACAAGTAAGCATATATAGCTTCAAGTACTCGTATAGGAAACTGATAGGTACAATTTTCGAAATCGGGGTCCAATTTCACCAACCATTCTCAAGAAAAGTCTTTGCCTAATTCTGGGTTTAGAAAGTAACAAAACTTCTGATTGGCTAAACCAAATGGTTTAGCCAATCAGAAGTTGTGTTACTTTCAAATTTAGAAAATTCAGGAGGATAAGACTAAGAATGTTCTTAGGAGTGTTTGGTGAAAACGCACCCAGGTTTTCTCTTACCAGATGTTAACATGAAATATTAGGTAGAGGTTGAGAGTAAGATTACAGATTCTTTGCAGTGTATTCCTGTATTCTTGATTCCACAAAAAGAAACTGAACTTTTGGCATAGACAGGTAAACTTATAGATATAAGCTATGCTCTGTGAAAAGAGGGTTTAATGCTTCTGTGAAAAGTATCGACTCATGTCTGCCTGCGCTGTGCGAACCTTTTGTTATTGGTCAAAATTCTGCATCTCAAAGGACTAGTTTACCTCATGATTCAGTCGGTTATCAGATAAATTGAGATTTATGAATCCATCAGAATATGATGACTTATTTAGTATAACGCAGAGATGCACTGAAACCTCTTTTGCCAGAGAATGGTTCATTTATATATTTATCTTGAATTTACCCATGGATGCATGTTCTATGTATGATTGCCGGGGGGGTGTTATATTACAAATAAAGAATTATTATTGCCATTGTTAAGTTGCTTTTTGTAGGTAGTATAACGAGCATTTTCAATCTAGGATTAATTCTTAAGCTGCTAAGCGCGACTCACTGACCTTTTGCGGACGGTGTAAATCAAGATCAGACTGCACAGAACGTGCAGTCTGATCTTGGATCTACAGTGTCCGAGGAGGAGATATTATTGCCCAAAACATATTTTTTTAAAATTGAAATATTTGAGTTTTTACTCAGTACCGAATTGAAAATTTCGTTTAAGTTATTTAACAAGATAAGGCTTAAGAACTACAGTCATGTTTTCTGTAAACCCTTAAACTGCACATTAAATTAACCCTTTACTAAACAATCCCTGGTTTTTACGACCCAGAGGAAGAAGCCTTCTGAAAACATTGTGGGAAAAGGAGAAAATGCTGGTAACCAGCATTTTCTCCTTTTCCCACAATGTTTTCTACTCTTCTAAAGTCAAGTTTCAATTTTTCAATCATATTTTTTTGTTTTTTTTGTCGTCTGCAAAGTGCTTTCAATTTGGACAAGTCTAAAATTTTGTCGTTTGGTAAAGAGTTAAAATGAAAATTACAAGCCAATAGAAAAAGCCCTAGTATTGCAGTTTCAAATCTGTTTATCCCACAAAAGTCTCATCAAATGGATAATGTAGATCCAAGATCAGACGGCAAGTCCTGTGCAGTCTGATCACGATCTACACTGTCCGCAAAAAGCGCAACGAGCTTAGCAGGTTTAAGGTTAAATCTATAGATACGATAAATTACCTGATGTGTTTTAAGGTGTCCGTGCTTTTTCGCGACATTTAGCGGAGTGTCACCTTCTTTATTCTGTTCAGAACAAAGCCTCTTCCAGCTGGTCAAGTTTCTCTTTACCACATCAACGGAACGGGTACATCCGTTCTTTGCCAAGAAGTGGAGTATGTTCGTTCTGTCTGAAAGACAAATCGATCAATGATTAGGGCGACGTCGGTCTTTTAATGTGTAAACGTGAAAACGTACGTATGTAGAGCCTAAGGGTATGTGAAATAAGAAATATAGGAAAGTGTTTGGGAAAAAATATGACTTGCAACCAAAAAAACAATGTTCACGCATACGACTCTAGTAGATATTCTACTTAATCTTCTACAGGTCCTCTGCAAAAGCAACATTAAAGAAAAAAAAAAAATGTCAAGGAAATTTAAGAAAAGGAAAAAAAAAAAAGTCATCAAAGACCACACAAATATGAGGGAACTGCTTAGCGTTTTCAAAGGTATGTACAAGTTGATAATTCAGAATAAAAAATGGTGTCATCAATAAATACGAACAGATTTCAATGACTTTATTACCTTTTTGATCACGAGATGCAAGATCTGTCATTGCTTGAAATAATTTTTGAAACAAATACGACGACGATTCCCCCAAAATGTCAGCAATATCATCGTCGAAGCATCCTTCTTTGATCTGTAAAAGTTGCGCAACGAACCTTTTAGGATGAGAACGCATGGCTATACCCAATGCTTCTTCAGCGGCCTCTAACTCACTTTGCACTGTTAATATTTCTTCACCTATATCTTCATTGTCCACATGTAGCTGCACTGTATTTTCCCCAGGTTTCAGATCTGTAATATATAGATATCTCTCAGTTTTGTTTTCAGTTTACACCGGTATAACCATGCTCCTGATTTTATAATGACAAAGGCTAACAGGCTCCGTGACTCATATAGATTTAGGACATGTTCCTTCCTCCTTAAATTCTTCAGTGAGAAATCATTCATTTTGTTTAGGTAAGTATAATGTAAGAGCGCGTCGATTAGAGATGGACATATCAATGATTATTTTTGTACCTACCGGATGTGTCTAGAACCCAAACCCCGTTTCTGAGTCTTTTAGCTTTAGGGTTTACTCTGTCCCCGCGTGTGGTGTTCGTAACCTGTGTAGACAGAGATCTGGCGTTCGGGTAGTCTTCAAACAGTACCAGAGTCACTTCTTTTGTGCCCTGCAAGAGAATCTTTAAAATTATTCATTGATTTTTAACAATGTTTTCAACAGAATATCAGTCGTGTCGCGACGAGAGCTTGCTTATCCATGCTTCATGAATATGGCTCTATTCATAAACCGTTCGAAACAGAATTCGTGTTCTTCATCTAAACAATAATTAGAATTTTATATGAACACAATTTCTGATTGGCTTAACAGTTTAGCCAATCAGAAATTGTATTACTTATTCAATACAGAATAAGACTAAGAATGCTTTTTACAGTGGTTGATAAATACAAATCCTGTGTACTTTTCTTTTTTACAATGGTTCCGAAAGGGTCCTTTTTGGCCTATTGTCATGTTGGCAATATTTATCGATAACCTCCTTTATTTTTTAATTTGATCCGTTTTAAACCGTCGTGTTTTACTGTCTTGTAAGATTGAATATTAAATGTAGTATAGAGTCTAAATAGGTGCAACCGTAAGCTCCTTGGCATCTCTTACAAAGATCACATCACAAACTACGAGGTCAGGAGAAATATTCAGAATGCAATTAGGCCCTACACTGACCTTCACACCACAGTCAGACAACGCAAACGAAGGTGGTATGGACAAGTTACCCGGTCATCTAGCCTTGCAAAAACAATCCTGTAGAACGGTTCAAGCAGGCAGAGGAAGAGATGGGAGGATACCATCCGGGAATGGAGCTAAGGGTTGCCCTTAGAAAACAGAGGCACAGGATGAATGGAGGAGAATTGCTGCCAGATCTTCGGAGGCTCCTCCACTGAACCTCGTGTCTGCGACAGCGGTGACGGTCGTGAGAGTCTAAATTCATGAAAAGAAAAAGAATACCTGCTCGCAACATGGCTTTATACCACATGGCGACGGTTTACCCATTGATGATGAAAAACCGCCGCTGCATCTTTACCGGGATAAAGAAAGAGGTGCCTTTCCAAAATACAGCATCAAGCAACAAATTACAGAGTTATTGTGTCCCACGGTCTCAGCTGATTGAGTTATTCAGTAGTGGTTTTGAAGGCCGCTGGCTCGAATCCCAGCGGAGGCAATTAATTTTTTGTAGTATTTTGTTTGTTCCCCCGTAAGAATAAACAATCACGTCCTTAAAATGATTTTTCTTAAAAAATATCAACTTTTTTCCCAATTTAGCTCATCTTTTTTTGTCAAAATCTAGTTTTATGCTTTCTTAAATCTCTTCACTAAACGGTAAAATTTTGGACTTGACACCAAATATTGAATACAACATATTAAATGTGTTTCAAACAGTAAAAAATGTTCTATGATAGAATAGAAAAACTTGTGGGAAAGGGGTAATATGCTGGTTACAAGGCCGACCAATCGCTAGAATTTTTATAGGGCCAGTTAATCAATGGAAGTACAGTGTGTCCCAAAATATATGTTACACTTTTAATCACGAATTGTCTGCACTTAATCCCAAGGTAATTGTTTATGAATTACATCATTCAAAAGATGAGTCTTCAAAGTTTTTCTTCAATAGCGCCAAAGCGTCAGGCGACGTCAAGGTAACGTCTAATGACGTCATCAGTTATGTCATTTATTCTGCCCTTGTTTTGAAATGGCTGATCAAGCTAATATAGTTCAGCTTTATTTTGAACATGGGAAATCAGCCACGGCTTTAATTCGATTCATGAGAAAACATTACCCTGCAGAGGAAATACCATCTAGACAACAAATTTTACGTTTAGTAAGAAAATTCCAGGTATATGGGACTTTATTAGATATGAGAAGCCACAATACAGGCCGACCACGTGCAGCCCGCTAAGAAGACGTTGTAAAAAAGGTGCGACAAGCAGTCGAAGAAACACCAAGAAATTCCATCAGAAAGGTTCTAAAGGATGTTTCCAATGTAACTCAAGTTAGTAAGTCAAGTGCTCACAGAATTTTGCGATTTGATTTGAACTTTTATCCCTATAAAATACAGTTGATGCAACATTTGAAAGAAACAGACATCACCTCCCGTTTGGCCTTTGCAGAATGGACATTAGCTAATGAGACTGTTCTAGACATGGTATGGTTTACAGACGAGGCCCATTTTTCCTTGCATGGTTATGTTAATAAGCAGAATGTCCGATACTGGGGAACTGAAAAGCCAGACCTCTACGATGTAAAGCCGTTGCACAGTGAAAAGGTCACCGTTTGGGCTGCCTTAAGCAGATCAGGCACCATCGGGCCTTTCTTTTTCCAGGAAGAAGATCAAACTGTTACAGTTACCTCTGAGCGCTACCTTGCTCTATTACGTTCAAAATTTTTACCTACATTAGCAGGAAAAGGTATAGACTTGAAAAAGTGTTGGTTTCAACAAGATGGGGCTGCACCCCACACCAGTAATGCAGTATCAGACTTTCTGATAACCACCTTTGGAACACAGTTGATATCCTTGAAGACAACAGTAGAATGGCCGCCACATTCGCCAGATTTAAACCCACTTGACTTTTTCCTCTGGGGACACCTGAAGGACAGAGTGTATGATGAGAAACCCGAGTGTTTAAATGATCTTAAGACAGCCATTCGCAGACAGATGAAGAAAATAACTGATGAGACATGTCGAAACGTCATAGAAAATTTCCGACGTCGAACGATACTACTGAGGGAAAAAAACGGGTGGACATTTGGAACATCAATTATGAAGCAGATGTGGTAACTACACTGTTAAAATTGATATGTTCAAAATATTTCTCATGTTGATCAAGCAATGTCGAAGTTTGAATGCAGTGTGAAAAGGATAAAGCATATTTCAAATGGTTTAAAAGCGTAACATATATTTTGGGACACCCTGTATTACAAGGCCGAACAGTTGCGGGAAGTGCTTCAATGCTGAAATTGCTGTAAGGCCAACTAATTATTTAAAGTATTAAAAGTTCGACCAATCGCAGGAAGTGTTACAACACCGATCATTCTCTGGAAGTGTGACAATGCCGACTAATCGATAAAAGTGTTACAATGCCGACCAATCGCTGAAAGTGTTACAATGCCGACCAATCGCTGACAATGTTAAAGTGCCGATGAATCGATGGAAGTGTTACAATGCCGACCAATCGCTGGCAGTGTTATAATGCCTATCATTCGATGAAAATGTTACAATGCCGACTAATGGATGAAAGTGTTGCAGTGCCAACCAATCGATGGAAAAGCTACAACACTAATTAGTTGATGGACGTACTACAATCCCGATCAATCGGTGGAAGTGTGACAATGCCGACCAATCGATGAAAGTGTTATAATGCCGACCAATCGCTAGAAGTGTTGCAATGCCGACCAATCAATGGGCGTGTTACAAGGCCAATCAATCTCTAGAAAAGGGGAGGGTTCACTCTTAACCAGATATCAAAAGACAAATCAGTTGTTGCTCGAGTGATGGAATCCACTTGTCTTTGAAATTGCAGAAATCATTGTGTGCAAAGGAGAAACTGCTGGTTGTCGGCATTTTCTCCCATTTCCCCAAAATATCTTTTTAAAGTCGAACACACGGTTGGAGTTTGTGTCGAAATCAACGAACAAGCTTTGGATTTCGTTTCTAGACATAACGCTCTAGACTCTCAACATGGTATCATTTTATGATGTCTCTAAAAGTTGGATGAAATAATTAGAATAGCTAACTTTTTGTTTCAAGCATTTAAATATCGAAACGAGCTTATTGAAAATACTTCTCAGTAACTTTATCCTAAAAGCACTTTTTGTATTGTTCAATTTCTGTCTACCTGTTTATATTTTGTACTTTTCACCAGATTTGTTGTTATTGTTAACATGCAAAAGCATGATATGTACTTCTAACTGCGAAAGCATGATAGGTACTTCTATATGCAAAATGCTTTGTGTGCACATGTTTATTGAAAATACCTTATAGTATTTTGATCTAAAAAAAAAAAAATCTTTTATACTGTTCAATCTCCAGCTACCTGTAGATATTTTATACTCCTCACCAGATTTGATGTTATTGTTAACACGCGAAAACATGATATGTACTTGTATTTGTAATAATGTTATGTCTGTACACTTGTTTATTTAGAAAGTTATTTTAATTCAAAGACTGGTTCCGAATTAGGACAGTGTGGTGAGTACAGACTGAGATCATAGAGCTAGATTGCTGGTTGTGATGCCAGTCTATACTCTCTGTTGGATGTAATTAAACACTCTCTGAATGTAATATGTAATATATAATGGGCCAGTGGCCTTAGTATTGAATAAACTTATTGTATTGTATTGTATTGTATTGTAT
Source organism: Hippopus hippopus (assembly GCA_946811185.2). Classification (NCBI taxonomy): domain Eukaryota; kingdom Metazoa; phylum Mollusca; class Bivalvia; order Cardiida; family Cardiidae; genus Hippopus; species Hippopus hippopus. Next base: position 16,009,982 of record OX328096.1, read on the forward strand.
TATTGAAAACATTACAAAATAAATTATTTTAGGTTCAACAAGCGCGGACGTCAGATCTGTTAAATGAGATCAGTCTATTGTGCAACAGGAGAATTTAAACGGGGTTCCCCTTTTTATCCGTAAACTCGACAATCCTGCATTTAACTGACAATAAGTGAATGGTCTAATGAAAACGTTGTTGGAAAAGAAGAAAATGCTGGTGACCAGCATTTTCTCCTTTTCCAACAATGTTTTCTACCCCTTCAAAGACAAAACAAATTATATGACCCATATTTTATTTGCCGTTTTCATATGATTTCAGTTTGGGTAAATCTAAAATTTTGTTGTTCGATAAAAAATAGGTTACAGGCTGAAACTCGATCGCATGTTTTATTGTCACCGTTACACCACAAATATAATATAGCTTCAACACAGTAGCTTGAACTTATAGTCTTTTTTTTTCAAATACAAATGAGCTGTGCTCTGTGAAAAGGGGTCTTAATGCATCTGCTAAAAGTATCGACCCAGGTCAGCCTGCGCAGTCCACGCAGGCTGACCTGGGCCGAAACTTTTCGCTTTTGGTCAATTTTCTGTACGTTCAAGGTCCAATCTACTTCAAGATTAAGTCGGTTTTAAAAAAAAAGTGGCTATTGTGGATCCATAGTTATGTGATGGCTTGCTTGGTATTATGCATTACGCAGACGCATTGAGCCCCCTTTTGCCAGATTGTTGTTAAAATATTTGGTTCATTATTCATAAATCATATTCAAGCCATCTGACTAGCTTGGACATTCCGCCTCAGCCAATCAGTAGTCTTGCAATTAAGAATTTAATGGAATTTAGAACGGATGAAGCCGAGTCTGGTAGCTCAATCGATAACGTAACTGGGCCTGAAACAAGTGGGTGCTGGTTCGAATATCCTGTTCGACCAATTTCTTTCCGAGCATCGCGGCAGGATTCATTCTTCTCTCAACACTGATCACTGGTTCGACGATGGTTATGTAGGAAAGCAGCCAGTGCTTTGAAAGAATAAGGTGCTGGTCCTGGTTAAAGAAACTACAGCAAAGCATGGATAGGTGCACTGTCCTGATATATTATCACTGAATAATGTTGAAACAAGAGAACAAACAAACAAACAAACAAACAAACAAACAAACAAACAAACAAACAAACAAACAAACAAACAAAATAGTTGTTGGTGATTTGCAACCAAGATCCTCTTTCCCAATGTTCACTTTCTCCTTAAATACCCTAAATCTGCTAGGCAACAATTCGGTTACTTAACTCTATAACAGCCCCCACCCCCAAGAAAATAAAATTAATATTTATTGATTGATTGTAGGGTGTTTAACACCGTTTTCAACATTATTTCATTTATATCGCGGCGGCTAATGCATCTGACCATGCTTTCCTGTAGTCTGTTACCTGAACTGCGCACAATATTTTTCCAAGCCACTGGCTGCTTTCCCAGAAAACCATCGTCGAAACAATGATCAGCGGTGAGAGAGGAATGAATCCTGTCGCAATGACTATCACCAATCCTAGGAATTAAATTGGCCAAACCGGGGATCGGGCCAGCGACCTCCTGTTCTCAAGTCCTGTACGCTATCGACTGAGCTACTGGGGCTCGGCAGAAAAATAAATATGAGCCATGCTCTGTGAAAAGGGGGCTTAATGCATCTGCGAAAATTATCGATCCAGGCCAGCCTGCGCAGTCCGCGCAGGCTGACCTGGGCCGAAACTTTTCGCTATTGGTAAATTTTCTTTTTGTCAAAGGACCAATCTACCGCATGATTAAGTCGGATATTGAAAAAAGTGGCTCCTATGGATCCATAATTATGTGATGACTTGGGCTAGTATCGTGTATAACGGAGATGCTTTAAGCCCCCTTTTGCCAGAGCACGGCTCATATATAAAATCCGTATCTGAAGGCTTTAGACAACACTATAAGAAAAAATGAAAATCCAGGAAACCAGCATGTTGTCCTTATTCCATTGTGTGAATGTGCCCCCCCCCCTTTTTTTTTTTATAATCTTAGAGAAATCCCGTCATTTGAGTCATATTTGTTTTTTATCTGTGAAATGTTTTCAACATGAACGAGTATCGAATTTCGCCATCGGGGTTGAAATTTAAACTAATAGTTTCGATCAGGGCCGGATTCTACAGAAACTGTATAGTCTGGGCTAATCAATCCGGTATTTTTGACAGATCTTGCTATCATAGGTATCAGAATGTATTTTGGGGTTACATGTAGCTTTATGCTAGCCAGAAAAATATATATTATATTCTTTGAATCTATTTTGAACGCAAGACTTTAATTTAGAGTAAAATCTCAGAACAACTTTTCTGATCTTTTCTTTATACCATAGAAGGCAGTGATTATTTTCCCCGTTTTATATTTTGTTTTGTTTCTATTTAGTGTGTCTATCTTGTTGTTGTTTATGTGCTATTTTATTTCTCTCCTTCGAAACACTTCTATCTGTATACAACACACACTTGCTTTTCGCGACTTACATTTTAGGTATATTTTAGGACTTTTTCACACAATTACTACCCTTTGCTAGATCTACAGTAATCGGCTCAACTTCCTTCAAGTTGATTGTTTGTACTAACAAAAAGCATGCATTCATTTATGAAAAAACTTCTACAGTAACAGGAACGTTTTGCTTCAGAGTGCTTTGCACAACACATGTTGCTTTTGTGGACAGTGTAGATCAAGATCAGACTGCACAGGACGTGCAGTCTGATCTTTGATCTACACCGTCCGCATTTTCGCAATATATTCTACTCGAAAAAACTTTGGAATTGCAATATTTCGATAGTTATCGTAATTTAAAGAGTCATGCTAATATCAGTCGTTTTTAGCGAATGGTTATCGATATTGTCCCAAAATTGAAGGTTGATACCTTCTATATAGAAAGATCGCTTCCTTTATAAATGTCGCCCGGTTTCCTGCGTAGCTATTAAACTGCATGTACATGCTAGCAACAAAAACATTCCTTTCTGTCAACTTTTTTTTCTTTCGTGTCGCTTGAGTTACTCTTAATGGTAGCCTAAAAACAGCTTGTGTGCGGTGGTAAGTTGAAACAATCATGAGTTAACGCAGCACCAAACGACCTAGTTCTTCTGACCCTTTCATGGGAGAGAGGGATTTGAAAACATTATAGGAAAATGAGAAAATGGTGATGAAAAGCTAAACTGTTTTTCTAGTTGATCAGACATATAATTATGTAATTTGTGGTCTGTATAGGATTTCAACGACGGAGCGATGAAACCTTAAATAGTATGGTCCGGTGAGGTGTTACTACGATGATCAAATGAGTCATAGGCTACAATATACACATTCAGTATTAACTTATGAAGCACTGCAACCAACTAAGTTGCTTAAAGCGGACAATAAAAATCAAGATCAGAATGCACAGAACGTGCAGTCTGATCTTGGATCAACATTGTCCGCTACGTTGTTACATATTCGGGCCAAAATAACCTTGAAATGACAATATATTGTGCTTTTTTCCCTGTTTGAAAAGGTCCATTTCATTAATTAAGCGCTCTAAGGGTTAGCGATAAAATTAAATCTTCACTATTTTTTTTTCAAAAGTATGAGTTATGAAACACTGATAACATATCGAAGTATCATCCCCCGCAAAGAAGTATTTTCCAATATATCTTGACCAAACGACAGTTTTAAACTGCCATTTTGAAAGCATTTGCAGACGACAAATTGAAGGTGGCTAAAATAATGAGACTGTCTATGTTAAGGTTGAAAACAATGTGAGAAAAGGAGAAAATGCTGCGGTCGGTCCAAGTGTTAATTGCTGACAGGGAAATTAATTTCAGAACTAGGTTAAAACCTGCCAGGTAGCTGTGTCTTTTGTTTACTTTCTTGCCTGATTTTAGAATTATTTTTTTCTGCCAGCGACTAACATATGGCCCGACCACACGATAACAGACTGTCATCACCACAATATTTTTCATACTTTTACATGGTATGATTGAAATGTATTATGACACCTGCTTTGATATTTTGGTCTTAACTGGGCCTTTAATTAGTATAATTTGATAAGTTAAAAAAAAATCAATCCGCTTCTCTAATTATTCAGTTTATATGGACCCTGTTCTGTGTAAAAAAAGCTGAATGCATCGGTAAAAAACTATTGACTCATGTCAGCCTGCGCAGTTCGAACTTTTTGCTGTAGGTGTATTATCTACATGTCCAAGTACCAGTCAATCACATGATTCAGTCAGTTGTAATACAAAATGGATTTTATGAATCCATAATTATATGACGACATTTTTTGTATAATTCATCACAGAGATACATTAAATCCGTTTTTGCCAGAGAATGACTAACATAAAAATTGAAAGGTAAATTTGGGTCAGATAGTCGTGACTGTTGAGGACGGTTATTGTTTCAAGATTATGCTGATAACCTGAACGTTATAGTTATTATGTTCAATTGTGTGAATGTTTATACTGCAACTTACATCGTCACTGAAATACCTTAGATCAGAGGACCTTAAAAGTGCATTTAACTGATGACTGCGGGCTATTTTAAAAAACAAGATTAACTACTACGTGTGGCACATACACTTGTATATTTAACAATGCAATACAATACATTGTTTGTATTGAAGTTTAACGCTGTTTTAACAGCTTATGTCATCACGGCGGTCAGTGTACCTATGCATGTGTTTCCTGGCATTCTCACACCAGTACTAACACGAATTTCTTTCCAAGCCACTGACTGCTTTTCTCAAATGCAGCAGAGGCGAAAAATCGCCGAAAAGAAAAGTTTGCCTCAACCGGGTATCGAACCCGAAAGCACCAGGTCATGATTCAGATACGTAGACCACTGAGCTACCCGGCCTGGCACAATACAATACAATTAATTGTATTTGTTCCAAATGTTAACAAAATACGTGTGGCAAAATTATTAAAAAAAAAAAGATACAAAATTGTCATCGTGACGTGGTACCTAGATTTAATGATCTGACTGGAACATAACTTGGCAGTAAAACTGTTGCATATGATTATTGGAGAGGTCATCAGACCTCTCCAACAGTGGTGAGTTTAAAAGGCAGACTGCCACAGAATTTGCTGTCTAAATCCATTTTTGTTGCGAAATTGTACTGATACACAGTCTGTTTCGTCATGGTTTTGTAAATAAAGCGAAATCAAAAAACCGAAACAGGAAACAGACGTGGTTTATTTTTATGTGACGAATTTCAGAAAATATTTGTTATATTAATTTGCCATGGCTGCAAATGACCTCTCAAATAATTGTAATTTTTCATTAAGCAAATAAATCTAAGCAGAAGAAAAAAAAAAGAAGAATTTCGTTAAAAAAAAAGAGAAAGGAGACCGCTGGACAAGATCATGCGACTTGAAAACGCGACAAGAAGGTCAAATGAGCGTCATGTAAAGCATATGAGGTTTCTACGCGGCGGTTTTTTTACTTGTTTGTTTACATGTACCAAAATATATTGAAATTAAAAGCCAATAACTATTGGAAAACATTGATGCTGACCTCTCCTGTCTTCTTTTGTAAAGAAGCCAACTTGTTATGTTGTAAAGGCCAGGTATTTCGTCTAAAAGAGGAAACTTTGAGTATGTCTGTGTGTGTGAGTATTTGTTCAATAATATGGAAAACAATTTACCGATTTAACCAACAATTCCATGATTAACGGCTTAGGAAGATGGCTTTGTAACGATTTTCATCAAGTTTATCTACTGTAGTAGCATAAAAGTGACAGTTGTATGGTCGCACAATAGTAAAGATGAGCCATGCTCCGGGGAGGGGGCTTAATGCATCTCCGGTATATACATTATACCAGGCAAAACATCACATATTTGAATGGATCCATAGAATCAATTATATCTAACAACAAATTGAATCCTGGGGAAGAATGGTCCTTGGACATGCAGAAAGTTCACCAACAGCAAAAAGTTTCGATCCAGGTCAGTCTGCGCGAACTGCGCAGGCTGACCTGAATCGATGCTTTTTGCAGACGCATTCAACCGCCTTTCAACAGAGCATGGCTTAAAATTTCTTTCTCTCGCGCAGACGACTTTTTGCACGTAATGAAAGGTATCTCCTAGCAACAAAGTTTTCGTTTGTATTAATGTACCAAATCTGATTTACGTGTCAATAAGTTACAAGGATGTTTTGAAAACCGTCTTTCGTAACTTTGTAATTTTCATTTGTATCAGGATGTATTGATTTTTTTTGCTGGGTTTTTTAATGCTGTTTCAATTACACTGCGGGGCCAGTGCACCTATTCATGCTTTCCTGGACTTTTTCTTTACCAGCACTGCGCACAATATTCTTTCCAAAGCATAGCAATGATCAGCGAAGAGAGAGAGAGAGAGAGAGATGAAACTGACTGGAATGACGATTATTAATCCTCGGAAAGAAATTGCCCAACCTGGGGATTAGAACTAGCTAACGCCTAGTCTCGTATGTTTTTGTCGACTGTGCTGCCAGGCTCGGCAAGGATATTTTGAACGTCGTATGTTGGGTTCTATCTAAGAGCGTTACAGTTAGTGGTGTTATTTCATTAATTGAAACTTTCAAATCGATCTATGTATTCTGATTAATTTTGTAACATGTATCATTCATCCAATGATACTACACCAATATTGGTATTATACTGTCTGTCTGTCGGTCGGTCGGTCGGTTTGTCTGTCTGTCTGTCGGTCTGTTACGGGGAAAGTATACATATTTCTGGTGCAACCCGCATATTCTGGTACTTCTACGCACCTTTTTCTAAATATGGAAATCCAATCTACTCATCTGTCTACTCTATTACGTAATAACGAACTTAGTACCTTGATTATACGAAAGAGTATTTCATCCATTGTTAAGAAATAATACATAAATGTATATTTCGTAATGGAGATATAACATTTCGTAATCGGGAAATACTATATATTAACTGTGTCCCAAACACAGTGAATCACGACATTTCTAGTATATACCGCTTCAATATAATGCATCCAAAATACTCACCTGTAATACTTTGGAGTTTTTCTCATTGAAATGATAAAAATGCTAAAAAATCCTAATTTTTCTTTTCGTATCCTAAACATCTAATGAAATCTTAAGTTTTGATGTATAATCTCATTTGAGCATGTACATATGAGCCATGCTCTGTGAAAAGGGGGCTTAATGCATCTGCAAAAAGTATCGACCCAGGTCAGCCTGCGCAGTCCGCGCAGGCTGACCTGGGCCGAAACTTTTTGCTACTGTTCAGTTTTCTGCATGTCCAAGGACCATTCTACCTCAAGATTTAGTCGGTTGTTAAACAAAATGTATGTTATAGGTCCATAACTATGTAATGACTCACTTAGTATTATGCATCACGTAGATGCATTTGCCTCCTTTTGCCAGAACATGGCTAATATTTTATAAGGAGATCAAAGTCGACGGGCCCTGGAACCCATGTGCACTGACGTAACACTGAACTGAAACACCAGTTTTCATGATCTTTTGCCTTTGAATCCACAGCCTTTATTATTCTCACAAGTCGATGTTGAAAATTATTTTTACATAAAATTCATCAGAATGATAAATGATCCAAAGATCCGTGTAGCTGTAGGGTGTTGTTCATGATTATGAGGCAGAGCGTCGGCCTCGTAACCGTAAGGTCCCAAGTTCGATACCCGTGAGCGGGTGTCAACTTTGGGATTGTTCTTTGGCCCACACATTCGGCGCGAATACTGGTTTAGTTTTCAGGAAGTAGAATCGAGAGAGATTAGTATAAGTTGTAAGAAGTTTCAATCGATGTAAAATAAATATGTTTAAACAAACAAACTCGGGTAGCTTACTTTAATTAACTCTTTGCCAGACGACAAAATTTTCGTTGATTTATTGATTGTATGTATTACACCGCTTTCGACACTATTCAGTCATATAACGGAGACAGCTCACATATTCATGTATGTCCTCAGTTTCACCAGTACTAGGCTAGGACTCTGAAGTGTCTTGCCCAAAGACACTCCCTCGAAAAGCCCAGTGAATCTAGTGAGGTTCGAACCCAGGGCCTCCAGGTCACGAGTACCACACTCTACCACTGGAAAAAAAAAAAAAAAAAAATTGGGATGGGTCAAATTGAAAGCATTTGTAGACGATAAAGAAAATGTTACTAATCTGACGTTTTCTTTCTTTGATATGATTGGAAACATTGTTGGAAAACGAGAAAATGCTGGTTACCAGCATTTTCTCCTTTTCCCACAATGTCTCCCAAACCCTGTTCTTTCAGGGTCGTTAAAAGTCGGTATTTTGTTGTAAAGCGTTAACCTTAACCACACAATCCCGAGTTATAACGGCCCCTAAGAAAGAGGCTTTTAAAAACATTGTTGAAAAAGAAGAAAATGCGGGAAACCAGCATTTTCTCCTTTACCCACAATTTTTTTCTGTCCTTTCAAAGACATATCCTACAATTTTAAGCAACTCCAATTTGTCGTCTGCAAATGCTTTCAATTACTCCATCTAAAATATTGTCGTCCGGTTAAACAGTTAAATGTTAAGACAACTAAATATTCTTTACTTACCTTAGTTATGACACTAGGCTTGATCGCGAATCTGCGTTCTTTCGGTACTATATCTATAGTAGATTGTCTGTTATCCAACATGCTCAACATAATCTTTATTTGGCTTTCTGCTGTATACCATTCTGTTGGATTTCTATGGACGTTATGAATTCGTAATTTGGACTCCTCTACCCCTAAGCTTTTACAAAACTCTCCGAAAATACCTTCACCGTCCGGTCTGCAGTACACTAGAACAATAGTGTTTGAACTGTGAACTAGTATTTTTTTCCACGCATCCTGATGGATTCTTCTTATCTCCTGGCACACGAGCGAAGACAGAATCACCACAGTTACACATCTGGCCAGACCATCGCTTGGATCGAAGTCGTACAGAGACTTGACTTCAACTTGTTCGGCGATCATTTTCATTTCCTTTGAAAGTTTTTCGCCAATAGCATCCCCATCATCAAGTTTTAGAATCAGCAATCGCGGCATTGCACCGAGCTAATCGAAACACTTTTATAACTAGACTAACGTTATGTTCTCTGCTTTATAAGACTGTTGTAATGAACGGATTTAAAAAGAAAAATCACATTAAAAATATCGCAACGATTTCAATCACATATTAAAAACACAGATTAGGTAAAATCTAATCCGAAATTTAAAAAAAAAAAAGTGATTTTGATAAGAGCTTGTGTGTGTATGTGTTTCTACGTGTATTTAATTTATTTACTGACTTTCACAAAAAAATGTACCCTTTTATAGATTTTTTCTTTAAATTTCCTATGTAAGCTATCACTCTGTAACAAAATAGACTGTGTACAGCTGATGTAAACGTATATAGTGACGACAGGCAATATGATATGATAGAGAGAGAAAACTGGGTTGGTAGATATAAATATTACAGTGGGAATTTTCGGGCCACTTTCGTTATTTACCGACATCTTTTAAACTTCCGCGATCACACTGTAGTCCTACGTAATTTAGAAATTTGAAGCATGGCATACATTTATCATCCCTTGTTGGGTGCCAAAACCTTTACCAAACGATCACGTATTTTTGACAACCCGGAAGATATCTTTTGAAAATATTATGGGGAATGGAGAAAATGCTGGTATACAGCATTTTCTCTTTTTCCCGCTATCATCTTTCATTTGAACCACGTGTCGTCTGTGTAGTCTGATCCCTGGATGATTTTCTAGATACTCGATGAAATGTTTAATCGTTACTAGACTACGCCTCATCTGGGTTAACTCTTTACCAGACGACAAAATTTTAGAATCTTCAAAACTGAAAGAATTTGCAGACAACAAATTAAATGTGTCTCAAATGTTGCAACTTGTCTTGAAAAGGGTAGAAAACATTGTGGGAAAGGAGAAAATGCATTTTCTACCTTTCCCACAATCTTTTCAAGAGAATTTTTCCACGGGTTGTTAAAACATGGGATAGTGTAGTAAAATGTTAATAAGTAGACTCAAAACCAAAGTTGGACAAGTTCAATATTTCAGTTCAGCAGGATAAGACTAAAATTCCATGCTTCCGTGTCTTGTAGTCAACATTAGTCGTTTGAAAAGTTGGTGTCAGGCTTTTCTGCGAAACCATTTTATCCAGAAAAATTGAAGGAAAGGTCTCTAATAATTCTCTGATGTTGATTTGACAAGTGCTTTCTATGGAAATTCGAGTGGAATTTCGTTATGTCTTTAGGAGCCTTTGTGAACCTGTAACAACATAAAGAAACATGGTCAACAACAAGCAAGGGTTCTTCTTTACTGCAATTTCCAATGGTAGTTGTGTTTGAGGTGGAATAGACAAAGAAAAAACCTTAATCAGTTGCTACACCACCTTTTTTTTTTATATCATTTGATAGAAGCCATGCTCTGGCAAATGAGATTTATAACGAGCGCAGCTCGTTTTGCGGTAACACCGTTCTAGATTTTCAAAAATGAAATTCCGACTTCGTTCTGGGTTTTAGTCTAAATCTAAATAGGGATGACTTAAAAATTTAGTGTCTTCCGGTTAGTCGCACAGCGTCACACGTATGACAATCTTTCGCACAAGTACCTGATTGGTCAAAAATGACAAAAATTATCTACCTATCGGATGATTACTTAAAAATCATTATCAGTTTAATGAGTACAGATTATCTAATTTCTTACTTACTTTCAGCGTGTTAAGCGTCTATTTGTGTATAAACATACGCAATGATCTATGCTAGAAAATAATGACGTCATTAATCATACTATTCTTACGTCATGCACGAACCGTTTTTCGCGGAAAACATTGTGTCGAAGAAATCATGACTAAACTAGTTTTTCATCCTCGGAACCCAGGTTTGAAGCATTACATTACTCTCCATGCATCTACCCCTGGGATAATTGACTAGCAATTCGTCGTTTCTTATGAATATTCATATGGTCAGGAAGTACACTAATAGCCAATCGAAAGATCGATAACATTATGATACTCTCTTGTAGAGAGGGTAATTTCATTTCTTCCGTTATAAAAAATAACCCCACTATGGAAAAAACTCGAGGTTGTCAACAAATATGGCCCGTCGGCGTGCTTGTCTCCTGTGAGATATAGAGAATAGATAATTGGTGTCTCGGATGGGTTAAGTTTATCGGGCAAGGCGGAGGAATTTATCTGGTGAGCCGAAGGCGAACCGGATAAATTTCGGAGCCGAGCCCGATAAACTTAACCTATCCAAGACACCAACCATCTATTCTATTTATCCTGTCACTCACTGTAACGGAACACTACAAAACAAACAAACGAAAAAAAAAAACATTGATAAAGACCGTACCTTCTATAAATTTCCGGAGCCGAGCCTGATCGACTTTCCCAATCCAAGACACCAACCGTCTATTTTATTTATCCCTTTTCTCAATTACAATCCAAAATCCGACTAAATTGAACATTTCGCTCGAAATAAGGCACATATTGACATCTTTCTCTCAGATCTATGAGAAACTTTAAAAAATGAAGAACCGTGTTTACAAAACCCTCTGGATATGCAGCTGCAATAATGACGTCATGAATGATATTGGCTACGTCATAATTATCAAACGTGACGTATATCCGCAGAAAAATATTGTAGCGAAGAAGACAATATGTTTTAACATAACAGACTATTAATTAAACGAGCAAAAGTATTCGCTAGCGATTGATTAATTCATTACGGCAGTAAGACGCTTGGTTGAAAATAGTCCCAGTCAGCAGGTGCGCACTTAGCGGTCATGTGACCAACTGACGGATAACAAAAAAAATATACGGCACCCTGTTATCCGTCAGGTAAACCCGGAAGTGACAGGATAAATGCCATTCTGTACGCCGAAAATCTCTTTTTTAAAAACGCTTCTCGAATGTGGTGTTGATGGCACTCGTCACAACTCGGCCGATTCCGTACCTACATCTAACCTCGTCCGTATAACGGTCGTTTCCATTTGAACTGCGAATCACGTGATCTTATATACATGGCGCGCCACTGTCAGTCGTTTAGCAACGACATAAACAACCTCGATGAAGTTATTCACATATGTTTATCTGTCGGTGAAAACTTTAATCGGAATTGATAAATAATGAATGTACGAACTGTTTGATAACTCAACTGAAACATAGTTAGAAAGATTTCTATAGAAAATTGAAACTCAAGTTTTCTTTTTTTAAGAGGAGCCTTACAATTTTCAGAACGGTAAACCGGCGTATTTCCGGATATGTATCGATCTGATGCATATTAATCCACCAGATACAGCCGAGGGATATGATGGCTCCCATCACCCGAGGTATGCCGAATGGTGTTGATGGGCGACGCCAGATTTAAAGTATCGCTAAGCTTGATTTGCAACGAATGATGTGATTAGATATCGACAAGTTAAAAATAGAAATGACGACGTATTTGTGATAAAAATAGTTTAAATTTTCTCAAGGAAAGACTGAGATCATCAATCAAAATGCTTCATGAATAATTCATGAGAACGAGGAAACGCCAGCGAAATAACCCAGGGTCGATTACAGAATGAATCGAAACTGGGTCAACGAGGATGCTAGTTTTTTGGCTTTTTCAAAATACCGTTTACAGAGAAAGCCGGATTTATGATCTGTGAAAAGGGGGCTTAATGCATTTGCAAAAAGCTATCGACCCAGGTCGGCCTGTGCAGTCCGCGCAAGCTAATCTGGGTCAAAACTCTTTGCTAGATCTATTTTTCAACGTTCTACATGTCAAAGGACCAGTTTGCATGCCTTTTGATTCAGCCAGTTATCATACAATATGGATGTATAATTATGTGATGACTTGCTTGGTATCATACATTACAGAGATGCATTAAACCCTCTTTTACCGCAACATGGCTCAAATATATTTAGATCTATTTAATGTTACGAAAGCTTGTTAATAGATCGAAAAGTTTGGCGTATTTTTCCATAAGTTGGATATCTATCCGAAAACTTTGGAAATTTCTTTCCTAGGATTGATGATAGAACTAGATCTAGTCATTGCGACAGAATTCATTCCTGTCTCTGCACTGATCACTGTTTCAACGACGGATGTGTAGGAAAGCAGATGGGATGAAAAAGGAAAGCCACATAGTCTATAATCTGATTTTAGCGATCTAAGCACTCTGATTGTAAAGAAACTCCAGGTAAAACGTGGGTAGACCTGTGCACTGACGATTCCTTTTGTGTGTATATTCATTGCGGCGGCAAGTGCACCTACCATGCATTCCTGAAGTTCCTTTTACCAGTACTCTGCTCAGTACTAGTATTCTTCCCAACCTACTGACAGATTCCTCGTAAAAATCAAAGTCTCTCTAATATAGATCTAGATCTACATGCAGTGAGGAAATGTTCCCATAAGATGGTCTTTACATGTTGACCAATAATCATTCCAAGATATTTTTTCTGGACATAACTTAACGAAATTGTCAAGGAACTGTCTTTATTTTGTTCAGGAAATTAGGGACAGTTCGCCCTATTTCACATGTATAAATCTACGAAAGAAAAATGCTTTCTACTTTTGACAACGCTCAAAATTAGTTTTGGCAAAGACAGAATTCGAACTCAAAACCCTTTGATTTCAAGATCAAGAATCTAGCTCGTCATTCGAATGAATAGATATTTGTTCCACAAATCATTCACGTCGCTCGTACTGAGGCTTTTGCTATTTTCATATTACGTAATACCAAGCAAGTCATCACATAGTTATTTAAGAAATAATCTTCTTTCTATCGTGGTTTATCGTTCAATAAACCACAGTTGTGAGTTATGAGGCACAATAAATAATCCACGAGGGCGACAGCCCGAGTGGTTTATTCATTGCGCCTCATAATTCACAACGTGGTTTATTGAACGTTAAACCACGATAGAAAGATTATTTCGATTCTAACATGACCAACTCTTAATCAAAGGAAAACAAGTTCATACTTAGAGTAAAAATGCGGATGCAGATTATATTCCATTGAATAACTTACTTACGAATTTTATACAGAATGACGTCACTCTATATAGAATGACGTCACTTTACATAGAATAACGCAGATTTTACCACGCTTTCGTTGCACTGTGTTTATAGAGCCGAATTCACTTGTCATGTTAGAATGATCAATAAAATCCATTTGTCCAACAACCCTGAATCAGGCTGAATTCTGATGTAGAATGGTCCCTGGACATGTAGAAAATTGACCAAAAGCAAAATGATCAGCGATGAGAGAGGAATGAATCCTGTCGCAATGAGTATCATCAATCCTCGGAAAGAAATTGGCAGAGCCGGGTTCGAACTAGCTCCCCCTGTTCTGTAGTCCTGTATGCTACCGACTGAGCTAAGGGAGCTCAGCATTTGTCATCTGGTATTTTAAGACTAAACTTGAATGTAAGTTTGCATCCCGTGCCTCTGTTTACAAGCATCTTACAGTGGATCAGGGATGTATGTGTATATCCGATCCCTGAGTGAATAGATTCATCGAGCCCTCCCTAAGCAACGAGATCTATATTATTTGCCGTCCCAGCCGTTCCTGGCTTGATTGAGCGAATTCTCGCCTGACTGCTCATTTTTTCTAGAAGGCTTTTTTGATCAAACCAGGGATCCCTTATCAAACAAGTTTATGAGCTGCCAAAAACTGTAACCTTTTTCCAGGGATTCCTGTGACATTACTTAAACCCCCCCCCCCCCACACACACACACCCCATTAAGCAGTGTCAACTGCAGTACTTCGAGTCCTTTGATCCTCTTAAAATCTTTATAAACAAAATGGCCGCTCGCAGTCTCCAAGGTCTCAAGCAAGTAAAACCTATTTTTTCTACTACTGACACCGAAGCAAGGTTACGAGTACTCAACCTATATCGAGCATGGTATCGAGCAATGCCAAACATGTGTAAGTTTCTTGCAAAAGAGTCAAAAGTTGGTCTTTATTTTTAACCAGAAATGAGATTTCGTGTGATTTTCTACAAGGTTAAAACTGCTAATGAAATGACATTCGTTGCAGATTTGACATCAGTTGATCATAATTACTTATTGGCATAGGAAAGTTATTTGACAAAACTTTCAGATAAAAGGCGTGTGAGAGGCAGTCATGTGCCTTCAGTCTGAAGGGATGCTCCGATGTTATTTTTGTGGTAACCGGTCATTTCGTACCTAGGTCATGTCGTACCTTGGTCATTTCATATGATTTTTGTCATTTCGTGCCTACTTCTTCGGTCATTTCATACCTAGTGGCAACCATTTCGCACCTAGTTCATTTCGTGCCCATTTTGTAGGTAAGAAATGCCTTTGTTCTGGTCATTTTGTACCCAGCCACAGAAAAAATGACAGATAAATGTTTTTTTCTTGGTCATTTTGTACACAGACATACTTTGTTGTATTCTTTTTAGAATAAAGTTATTGGTATTTTAATATAGAAAGGATATAATTATTTGTACTATTTTGGGTTCCACAAGTTAGATAGACTTTTACAAAAGCAAAACAGCTGACAACTTGTTTGACTTTTGCAAATAGGTCACCTGTTTAAGATACAGAGTTATTTGCTAATAGACCTGTCACACAATCGTTCTTAATTATTGACACTTTAACATAAAGTAACCCTTTACCCTTGCACTGTCAATGATGTAATAGTAAGAGAGTTATTATTCGTCGTAGTAGTCTTAACTCCGAACATAGACCTACTTTTTTATTCACTCGTATCAAAGCTCGATGGTACGGAAACTATAATAGAGGTGTGAATGATTGGATTGTTAATCCAATGAGTTCCATTGTGAGTGACACTGTCTGTGTCATATCAGCAAATTGGATGGTGTTAAAGGTGGTTTCAGACACAGGTGTTTGACACCATGTTGTAACCTTTGCTACGTGTATATTAAAGCTTTTTTTTATTTATTTATAATTACATCGAGGCTTCATAGTACTTACTTTGTGCAGATGAACTTGTCGATCATTTGAATCCATTGAGGATAGGGCACCCAAATGCGGATTCCTGTAACATTGCCTTTCATCGCCAAAAAATGTACGGAGTTGGCCAAGACTCAGATAATCTGTAATTGATCGGGCAATAGACACTGGTTCCCCGCATCAATTACAGATAACCCAAGTCTTAGACGAATCTGTACGATGAAAGGCGATGTTACACGATGCTTATTAGGGTGCCCAATCTTTGAAGTAAGAAGTTTCTTATACAATAAAATGTCCTTGGCATTTAACGACAAATTATTGACCTTTTCTGTGTGTTGGATTTGTGTGGGGATTTGATTTCTACATTGCATCTTTTGAAGGCCTGTTCTCTTGATTATGCACTGACTGACGGTGATTTAAAAAAAAAAAAAACTATTAGACCTAATGCTAAAAGAGACATTTGTTCTACATTTTCTGTGCTGTCTATGCAGTATGGTCTTTATTTTTTTGCTGTTCAGAATAGCCTGTTGTTTTTTTTTTTACAAGCAGATTAAAGACACATTAATCAGACTGAAAGATGACCAGTAAGATTTTGAAATTTCCAGGTAGTATTAAAGAGGGGCTATCGTAAAGGGGTGCCAAGAAACAGTCACAAAAATAACATCGGAGCAGCCCTTCAGACTGAAGATAGTAGTCATGTAGAGAGATGAAATCACTATTTCACTGCTGTAAATGTAATGTTATTCAAGAATCGTAATTAAATGATCAAACAAGCACAGATAGAACTTGGTGGTACGAATTTTGAAGGAATCTATCATCAGTAACAAAGCATACATAGCTTGCTTGATTTCATGGCCAATATTGTAATGTTATTGTTTAGCATTACATTTGCTACATTTATGTAGATCCCAACCTTCAAGATTTTTAGATAGACTTGTTAAACACTGCTTTAACCATTCTTCTAGGGATCCCATTTGTAATGACAATATTGAAATACTAAAAGGATGAATGCCCATATTTTTATATTTCTATGATGCTTAACACCATTTTCAGTGTTTCAGTTATATTGTGGCAGCCAGTGCACTAAGTGCAGATGACTCCTTGAATGTGATTTTAGGTTTTAATGGGAACAGAGATGATCGCAAAAAAAATGTAGAAATATCTGCACAGATTTTGTGAGCATGTTTAAACTCACATATTTTCAAATTTACAACAAAATTAGAGTTTGAACAAACATTTTGCATGCATATTCAATCGTCCTTGGTTTCAATTTAAATATTTTAAAATGCTAAACATAAGAAAAAAATAGCATAAATCATCTTTTACTCAAGATGTTTATGTTCACAAGATAGACCCAAATAGCTGCCAAGCACCATAAATTTCTTTAGTTTTTTTTTTTCAAGATTTTCAGGTATTAATAAATGACTTCTAAAAGGGCTTTAGGATAGTTAAAGGAAAGCGATTTGTCCTTGATCATGTGTGTTACTATAAATTAATTGCATTTTGCTACAATGCAGATCAAACTGACAGAACAGAAACTCAGGACAGCACTGCACCTTTTCTAGTGGAAAATTTATGATGGACCTGAGACCGTATGGTGCACAATAAATGTCCAAATATAGAAAGAAGCATCTTAAACATCTCATTATTGAGACTACCAATGCACCTATCCATGCTCTCCTGGAGTTTCTTTTAATGGTACTTTATACTATATGCTTCCAAAGCCACTGGCTGCTTTTCTCTCAACTATTGGTGCAACAAAGGTCAGCTTGGAGAGAGGAATTAATTTTGTTGGTATGTCTATCATCAATCCTCGGAAAGAAATTTGTCATCCTGAAGCAGCAATATCCTGGTTCAAGTCCTATACTCTTCAGACTGCCCTATCGGGTTTTGTTAAATATTTGTTTCCATATCCCAGCCTAGCTTTCACATTTACATGTGTCATTGATTGTCGTTGAAAACTACAGAATTTTATCAGATGACAAAATCTAAGACTTGTCCCTATGGAAAACATTTCAAGAAAGATTTAGCTCAGGTGATAGAATTTGTTCAGAGGACAGAAAACATCATGGAAAAAGGAGAAAATGCTAAAAACCAGCATTCTCTCCTTCTCCATACACATTTTCAAAAGCATTCTTACCCAGGATTGTAAAAAAAGGATTTACTGGCAAAGGGTCAAGTGTTGATAAACTCAGCACAGTGGACAGTGTAGAATGTAGATCCACACCAAGAGTAGACATTCAATTCTTGTGTGGTCTGGTTTTGAGCTACACTGTACATGGATCTATGGAGAAATACAGTGTACTGATTATTGTACTTGCAGGTCATCACTTTAATCTAGAATACAATACAGAGGAGTGTCGAGCTAAAGTGAGAAAAACATTCGAACAGTACAAGAATGAAACAGATCTACGTGTTATAGATATGCTCTGTATAAAGGTAATAGTCTTATCTCTTTACAAAACACCAAAAATGTGGACATGTCTATATTGAAAACATTTGCAGATGACAGTGTAAATGTTACTGAAATGTGGAACTTGTCTTTGATAGGGTAGAAAACATTTTGGGAAAAGGAGAAAATGCTGGTCACCAGCATTTTCTCCTTGTCCCACAATGTTTTCAAAAAAGCCTTATTTTGTCAAGGTTGTTAAAACCTGGGATTGTGTGGTAATAGTCTTATTTAGACTTTGCTCCTTTTGTCTATACCCTTGAATATTGAGCCTTCACTAATCAAACTCATGTATAGTACATCCATCAGAGAGAAGGCCTCAGAATATATGAAAGGAGATGAAACTGGTCACCAGCTTTTTTTCCTTTTTCCACAATACTCTCTAACCATTCAGAGGCAAGTCCAATCATTTAACCCATACATACTTTGTTGTCTTCAAAATTTTTATCGTCTAGTAAAGTATGAAACCTTGGATCATAGATGTGGAAGACTTCACACGTGAATGCAGTGTTGTTACTGCATTAGATATTCATTCTTTGTTGTTTGTGTATATTGCTTTGTTAGATGTATTCCCTCTTTATTCAATGAAATTTGTGTGACGATGTGAGGATTTAGTATGTTTGTATTCTGAAATTGGTTCAAGCCTTTTACACACAATCCCAAATTTTAACGACCCTGATGGAGAAGGCTTTTGTGGAAAAAGGAGAAAATGCAGGTGAATAGCATTTTCCAGCATTTTCTCCTATTCCCACAAGTTTTTCTTCAATTCCACAAACAAATTCCATATTTTGAGCCAGGTAAAATGTGACATCTTTAACTCTTTACCGAACGACAAAATCTTGGACTGACCAAATTCAAAGCATTTGCAGATGACAAATTAAGTGTTGCTAAAATGATGATTTCTCTGTCTGGTAGGATTGAAAACATTGTGGGAAAAGAAGAAAATGCTGGTTACCAGCATTTTCTCCTTTTCCCACAATGTTTTCAAAAGGCTTTTTTCTCAGGGTCGTTAAAAGTCGGGATTGTGTGGTAAAGAGTTAAACTTACTTGTTCAATACAGATGATTCTAAAATTGTTGTTGATTTGCTAAGAGTTAACTAAAAAAACGCCCACAGCATTTGCTGAGCTGCATGTTTTTAATGACCTTTTATCATGGTTTAGTGACCCTGAAGAAAATAATGTGGTAAATACAGAATTATAACCAGTATGTTTTCTATCTTTTCAAGAACAAACCTTGTCATTTGAGCCAGTTTGTGTCTTTATGTCAATGAGATGTTGGTCAAGTTTGATTCTGGTCAAAATCTGATGGTGTTTGGCAGAGTTACATTACAGGCCTCGGATGTGATGAAAATCTGAAATTTTCTCATTTCCACTTTCGAGAAAATACTTTAGATTTAATATGAGCCATGCTTCGTGAAAAGGGGTGTTACGCATCTGCAAAAAGTATCAACCAATGTCAGCCTGTGCAGTCCAATATCCTAGTTTTGCTATTGGTCAATTTTCTGCATGTCAAAGGGCCAGTGTACCTAGTGATTGATTCGATTGTGAGACAAAATGGATATTATGGATCCATAATTATGTGATGTCTTGCTTGGCACGATGCATTACAAAGGTGCATCGAGCCCCTTTTGCCAGAGCATGGCTCATATTTATTAATGGCTTTAATAAAATGCACACATACAGCTTTATGTCAATAAGATGACTCACAAGCTCAACAATGGCCAAAATCTGTTGACATGATCTGCAAGAGCTATGGGACTTTGTGAAATAACTTCATTGTTCATCAGCAGATTTAAACGAAGTTTTATACAAACTTTTATTTGAATGAGATGTTGGATGTGTTTCACCCAAGTTTCATACAGATTTGTACTAGTATCTGGATTATTTCGATAATAGTTAAAATCATCTGTTTATTAAATTTACAAGTTACTGGACTTCTGAATTTCTCTGTTTTACAAAAAAGGGTTAGCATTGCAGCTATGGCGTTTCCTTTTGTTGGAAGGGGCTGGTAATCTGTTAGCCAAAAAGTAAACAGTTCAATGATCAGGCTGTAAAGATACTCCTATTGCCTTTTTAGCTCACCTGAGCACGAAGTGCTCATGGGGAGCTATTGTGATCGTGCTGTGTCCGGTGTGCGTCGTCCTTCGTGTGGTGTGCGTCGTCCGTCGTCAACTTTTTCACCTTGTGTACGCTCTAGAAGCCACATTTTCAGTCCGATACTCATGAAACTTGGTCAGAATGTGTCTCAATAAAATCTCAGAAGAGTTCGAAAATGGGTCATGTCGGGTCAAAAACTAGGTCACTATGTCAAATCTTAGAAAAAAAATGTGTACGCTCTAGAGGCCACATTTTCTGTCCAATACTCCTGAAAGTTGGTCAGAATGTTTGCCTTGATAATATCTAAGACGAGTTCCAAAATGGGTCGTGTCGGGTCAAAAACTAGGTCACCAGGTCAAATCTTAGAAAAACCTTGTGTACGCTCTAGAGGCCACATTTTCTGTCCAACACTCCTGAAAATTGGTCAGAATGTTTGTCTTGATGATATCTGGGACGAGTTCGAAAATGGGTCATGTCGGGTCGAAAACTAGGTCACCAGGTCAAATCTTAGAAAAACCTTGTGTACGCTCTAGAGGCCACATTTTCAATCCAACAGTCTTGGAAGTTGGTCAGAATGTTTGTCTTGATGATATCTCAGACAAGTATGAAAATGGGTCATGTCGGGTTAAAACTAGGTCACTAGGTCAAATCTTAGAAAAGTCTTGTGTACGCTCTAGAGGCCACATTTTCAGTCCAAAACTCTTGAAAGTTGGTCAGAATGTTTGTCTGGATGATATCTTTGATGAGTTCAAAAATAGGTTATGTGGGGTCAAAAACTAGGTCATTAGGTTAAATCTTAGAAAAACCTTGTGTACGCTCTATAGGCCACATTTACAATCCAAAACTCCTGAAAGTTGGTCAGAATGTTTGTCTTGATGATATCTCAGATGAGTTTGAAAATGGGTCTTGTCGGGTCAAAAACTAGGTCACTAGGTCAAATCTTAGAAAAACCTTGTGTATGCTCTAGAAACCACATTTTCTGTCAAAAACTCTTGAAACGTGGTCAGAATGTTTGTCTTGATAATAGCTCAGGCAAGTTTGATAATGGGTCATGTGGGGTCAAAAACTAGGTCACTAGGTCAAATCTTAGAAAAACCTTGCGTATGCCCTGGAGGACACATTTTCAGTCCGATACTCCTGAAACTTGGTCAGAATGTTTGTCTTGATGAGACCTTGAATGAATTGAAATTTGGGTCATGTGGAGTCAAAAACTAGGTCACTGGGTCAAAAATTGGAAAAACCTTGTGTACGCTCTAGAGGCCACATTTTCAGTCTGATACTCTTTAAACTTGGTCAGAATGTTTGTTTTGGTGATATCTCAAAAGTGTTTGATAATGGGTAATGTCTGATCAAAAACTAGGTCACTAGGCCAAATCTTAGAAAAACCTTGTGTATGCTGTAGAGGCCACATTTTTAGTCCGAAACTCTTAAAAGTTGGTCAGAATGTTTGTCTTGATAATATCTTGAAAGAGTTCGGAAATGGGTAATGTTGGATCAAAAACTAGGCCAATAGGTCAAATCTTCGAAAACCTTGTTTACTTTCTAGAGGCCTCATTTTTAATGCAATACTCATGAAACTTGGTCAGAATGTTGGTATTGCACCAGTTTGCAAGTGGGTCATTTCGGGTCAATAACTCATGAAAATCTTGGTAGAATGTTTGTCATAATATCTCAAAAGAGATTGAAAATGGGTCATGTTTGGTCAAATGACTCAGGTGAGCGATTTCAGGACCATCATGGCCCTCTTGTTACTGATTGAACGGATATTTCATTTAATGTTCACCTAACTTTGATTGTTTTGAAGTACAAAACATTTACTGATTGAATGGCTGATTTAATGTTCACCTAACTTGAAATGTTTTGAAGTACATGTACAAAACATTTACTGATTGAATAGCTATTTCATTTAATGTCAGCCTAAAGTTGAATGTCTTGAGGTAAAAAAGATGGCCTTAGTCTATTTGAGAAGTTTGTTAACACTGGACACTCCTGTATTTATCTGCTGGACCCAAGTGCAGTGCCACTTGTAATCTAAGGGATGATAGTTTTGAAACTCTACTTGGCCAAAAGTTGTTTTAAGGGTACAGCTGTAGTTTTCAGGAGAAGTCTGTATATTTGAACCCTACAATTGAGCCATTCTCTGTGAAAACGGGGCTTAATGCATATGCAAAAAGTATCGACCCATGTCAGCCTGCGCAGTCGTGCAGGCTGATCTGGACCAAAAATTTTTGCTATTGGTCAATTTTCAGCATGCCCGAGGACTAGACTCGGAATTCAGCCAGTTGTTAGACAAAATGGATTTTCATGGATCCATAATCATGTGATAACAAGCTTTGTATCATGTTCCTTTTGTCAGAGCTTGGCTCAGTTATTTGTAAAACTTGTGTTGTGGAGAGACATTCAAATTACCGCAAATCATTGAATTTTCTTAAATGGTTTTAATGAAGAGCATTTGAACCCCCTTATGAAATGTTAACCCTTTTCTTGCTGTATAAGTGAAATGAAACTTTTAAGTTGATAATAAAAAGATTTTGTTATTTCAAAGGTATGGTTTTGGGAAAGATATCTCCCTATCGGACAGTGTAGATCCAAGATCAGACTGCACATTCTGTGCAGTCTGATCTTGATCTACAGTGTCCACAAAAAGTCCTTGAGTCACGCTTAACAGGGTTAATCTTCGTAATTTTCTAAATTGAGAGTATTTTGCAAAATGTGAATTTAGAATTTGTACAAATCAGTTATAAATCTCTAGTAGGATAGAAATCATTGTGGAAAAATGAGAAAATGGTGGAAACAGGCATTTTCTTGTTTTCCCTCCATACTTTTAAAAGCCTTCACCCTAGTCTTGACAGCATGGGTTTAGTGGATCTGCAAAATGTATCGACCCAGGTCAGCCTGCACAGTCTACGCAGGCTGATCTGTGTTGAAACCTTTTGCTTTAGGTAAATTTTCTGCAATTCCAAGGACCAGTCTGCCTCAGGATTCAGTCAGTTGTTAGACAAAATTGATTTTATGGAGCCATATTAATTATGTGATGACTTGCTTGATATAATGTGTCATGGAGATGCAGTAAACCCCATTTGACAAAGCATGGCCATTTTCTGTCAGATTTTCACTAGGAAAGGTTTTGATAATGTAAATTCAAGTCTGTTTTTGCCAGATACCTCACAAAGAAAAAAAAACTGGAAATTTTATTTAAGGTTATCAATCAAAATACACATATTGATTTTGGTTGTGAGCTGTGCCCACTTGCACCCACTCTCTGGTGCCTTTCATATTTTAACTCTTTACCAAACGACAAAATTTTGGACTAGACCAAATTGATAGCATTTGCAGACGACAATTTCAATGTGGCTCAAATGATGTGATTTTTCTTTGATAGGGTGGAAAACATTGTGGGAAAAGGAGAAAATGCTGGTTACCAGCATTTTCTCCTTTTCCCATAAGGTTTTCAAAAGTTTTTTTCCTAAGGGTCGTTAAAACTCGGGATTGTGTGGTAAAGGGTTAACAGTTACAATTGAGTTTATGTCGATTCTTTTGTTTCTGAACAGGGTATGCAAGAACTAGATGAAATCACGAATGTATGGAAGCAGGACAGCCATGTGATGAGTTCATTCAGAGTTACCTGGAATAAAAAGCCGGACAGTTTTATAGGACGATTCTTAGACGGTCATGATCCAGAGCCAAGGCATTGATTGGCTTTTGTACCATATTTACTAGACTAAAGTTGTATTTAAAGAATTTCTATATAGATAAAACTGACAAGTAAATTTATTTAAGTGGAATTTGACAGGTTTTATACTTGTATTTTGTCAAACACTTAAATAAAAGAAAGTGTCATAAAAACTTACCGGTAGTTGTTTATTTTTAACTTTTATTAACTAAAAGAAAAAAGAAAAATAACAAAAGTTCAATAACTAGGAGAATTCTTTTATCATTCCAGAATTTAATTCTTTTGTCAGTACATTCCAATTTTGGACTTGTCACCTATTAGTGCAAATATCTCAAAAAAAGGAAAGGAAAGAGCCATGCTCTTTGAAAAGGGGGCTTAATGCATCTGCAAAAAGTAACAACCCAGATCAGCCTGCCCAGTTTGTGCAGGCTGACTTGAACAGAAACTTTATGCTTTTGGTCAGTTGTCTGCATGCCAAGGGACCAGCATACCTCATGGTTCAGTCTGTTGTTTGCAATGGATTTCATGGATCCATAATTATATGATGACTTGCTTGGTATCATGGATCAAGGAGATGCATTAAGCCCCCTTTTGCCAAAGCATGGCTCATGGGCTCAGATATCACACTCTTCTACTAGACAACAAAATTTTAACTCTAACTACACAATAAAAGTTTTAGGCCTGTCCAAATTGAAAGTATTTGCAGACAACAAATTAAATGTAGTTCAAATAAGAAAAGTTGTGTGAGAAAGAGTAGAAAACTTCGCGGGGAAAAGGAGAAAATGCTGGTAGCCGGCATTTTCTCACAATGTTTTCAAAAGCCTTCTCAGTCAGGGTAATTAAATTTCGGAGGGTTGAACATGTCCAAATTGAAAGCAGCAATTTCCATACACACAAGTCTAAAATTTTGTTTTTCTGGTAAAGAGATAGTCCTTTACAAAACAATACAGTGTTTAAGGTCTACTGCCTCTAACTCTCACATTAACCCTTAGGCTGCTAAGCGGGACTCACTGACCTTTTGCGGACAGCATAGATCAAGATCAGACTGCACAGAATGTGCAGTCTGATCTTGGATCTACACTTTCTGGTAAGGAGATGTTATTCCCCCAAAACATAACTTTGAAATAGCAATATTTGGGTTTTCACTATCGAATTGAAAATTTCATTTTAGTTATTTAGCAGGTTTAAGGGTTAAAAGACGGAAGTTTCTGAGATTGGCTGAACTAGACTTTACGAAAATGTTGATGTTTCTATGATATTTACCAATGAGTTAGTGAGTCTCCAGCCTCTAGCTCTCATATTAAAAGACGGAAGCTGCTGAGATTGGCAGAACAGCCTTTACGAAAATGTCGATGTTACATGATATTTACCGATGAGTTAGGGGTCATAATCCTTAAGCGGTCCTATAAAAGAAAGCTTTTGAAAATTATATGGGAAAAGTGAAAAATGCTGTTATCAGTATTTTCTCCTTTTTCTCTCAAAGTTTTCCACCATTTCACAAATACAATGTACTATCATTTCAGTCACAAACAACTTGCTTTTAATCTGGACAAGTCTGAAAAATTTTGCAGTCTGGTAAAGAGTTAACTCTTTACCACAAAATCCCGACTTTTAACGACCCTAAGGAAAAAGTCTATTGAAAACATTGTAGGAAAAGGAGAAAATGCTGGTAACCAGCATTTTCTCCTTTTCCCACAATATTTTCTACCCTTCCCAAAATATATTTCCAAGTTTGAGTCGGGTTTATTTTGTCGTCTGCAAATGCTTTCAATTTGGACAAGTCTAGAATATTGTTGTTTGGTAATGGGTTAACTCAAACAAATTTTAAACTTGTCCAAACCCAAAGCATTTAAAGATGACGGATTAAATGTGGCTCAAATAGTGGAAGTTGTCTTCGATAGGGTAGAAAACATTGTGGGAAAAGGAGAAAATGCTGGTCACCAGCATTTTCTCCTTGTACCAAAAGGTTTTTAAGTTCTCTTCTTTAGGGTTATTAAAAACCAGGATTTTGTATTAAAGGGTTCAGCTGTTATCTGTGACTTATTTGAATTGTTGTTGAAAACGGCAAAGAGAACCATTTCAACAAATTTGGAGTCTGCAGCACAAGAGAGTAGGAAGTTTTATAGGGTGCTTACCCTTATTATGGAAATGGACATTTTATTCGCACTTGCAAGTTCACAGATCTAGCATGCATAGCATCAATTAGGAAGTAGGAAGTGAAAACTTATTTTGGATGAAATTTCAAACTTGTGTAATGTGAACTGTTTAACCCATTTTACTGAATAATCCTGTGTTTTGACGAGGCTGAGGAAGAAGCTTTTTGAAAACATTAGAAAAGGAGAAAATGCTGGTAACCAGCATTTTCTCCTTTTTGAACTATGTTTTCTGTTTTTTTTTAATGATTATCTCTGTATTAGCAACACATTTAATTTCTTGCTTGAAAATGTTTTCAATGTGAGTGTAAAATTTTGTTGTCACGTAAAATGTGAGCCATGCTCTGTGAAAAATACATTTGTGAAAAGTATTGACCCATGTCAGCCTGCCCGATCCGCACAGGCTGATATGGGCTGAAACTTTTTGCTATCTTCAAACTTTCTGTATGTGAAAGGAGAATTCTTCTTCATGATTCAGTTGTTTGTTTGACTAAATGGACTTAATGGATCCATAATTCGGTGATACCTGGGTTGGTATCATGCATCATGGAGATGCATTAAGTCCCCTTTTGCCAAAGCATGGCTCAGATGTTTTTCCTTGTCAAACATACCACAACGCACGTATTTACATCTTTATCTGAAAAAGTTAACCCATACACCACCAAATAAACCAAACGGACATATCCCATCTAGAAATAAGACCTAATTGCAATTTGGAGGTTGCACTTGTCTAGAATGTCTCAGCAAAGCAGAGTGTTGGTCAAAGATCAGACTGCATATTTTTTGCAGTCTGATCTTGATCTACACTGGCCGCAAAGAAAACCATAGGTGTGAAAAGGCTCTTTAGGGGTTAAGAACTGACACATACTCTATGTAATTGATACCCCACCATGGTGTGAATACAAATTGTTATGCCTCTGCGGAAGACTGCTTTTGCAAACATTGTAGTAAAATTAGCAGATTCACGTAACAAGCAATTAATCTTTACCACATAATCCCATATTTTGATAACCCAAAGAAAATGCTTCTGAAAACAGCATTTTCTCCTTTTCCCACAATGTTTTCTACTCTTTTAGAAGTAAATTGAAATATTTAATCCTTTACCAGACAGTCAAAAGTTTTAACAACCCTGGGAAAGTAATCATTTGAAAATACAGTTAAGAATGGAGAAAATGCCGGTAAACTGCATTTTTTCTTTTCCTACAATGTTTTCTACCCTTCCAGAGACGAATTCCACAATTTGAACCAAATTTGGTTTGTTGTCTGCAAATGCTTTGGTTTTGGACAAGTCCAAAATTGTGTCGTTTGGTAAAGATTTAAACCGCATTTAACTTGTCTGCAGTTTGGACGAAACTCAAATTTCGTCATCTGGTAAAGAGTTAACTCTTTACCAAACAACAAAATTATGGACTGGTCCACATTGAAAGCATTTGCAGATGACAAAATAAATGTGACTGAAAAATTGAAATTTGGTTTGGGAAGGGTAGAAAACATTGTGGGAAAAGGAGAAAATGCTGGTTACCAGCATTTTCTCCTTTTCCCACAATGTTTTCACAAGGCTTCTTTCTTAGGGTCGTTAAAAGTCGGGATTGTGTGGTAAAGGGTTAACAACGCTTTTGAAAACGCTTTTGAAAACATTGTGGGAAAAGGTGAAAATGATGATAACAAGTATTTTCTCCTTTTCCCACAATGTTTTCTACTCTGTAACAGGCAAGCTTCATGATTTAGGTCACCTTTGATTTGTCATCTGCAAAATTTAATGCTTTAAATGTAGATAAGTCTAAAATTTTGTCGTCTAGTAAAGAGTTAAAGTGTGACCTTGACCTATGACATCTGAAAAGAGAAGTTATCTTGTTTATTGCATTGACAGGATTGAAATTAACAAAAAAGACCCATTCAACATGAGACAAATGTTGGCTTCCCTAATCCATTACCTCATACAGTAATTTATGTAAAAATGCCATTGTCTTGTTTCTTTGCATAGAGCCCCAGAAGCAGAGTCAGTAGAGTACAGGAGTCCATTTCAACAAACTGTGTAGATTTACGCCAATTTTTTGGGGATTGAATAAATACACGTAGGATCCCTACTTTACCCAAACATATGAAGTGGCGTAATGTTATCCAAATTCTTAATCAAATCGTAAAGTTATGTAGTTCAGTGAAACTGGTTTCAGACTTATTGCTTGCTTACAAAAACTGCGTACGCAAATTTCGTGCGTACTCAGTTTAGTGAAATGTGCCCAAGGACTTGAAAATAGATGGTCACTGGTTTGAATCCCCAGCTTGGCCAATTTTTTTTTCAGAGGATTGATGATAGTCATTGCAACAAGACATTGTTTCGACAGTGGTCATGTGGGAAAGGCTTGGGAAGAATATTGTGTGAAGTACTGGTAAAAAGAAAATCCAGGAAAGCATGGATAGATACACTGGCCGCTGCAATATAACTGACACAGTGTTGAAAACAACATTAAACAGGACACAATCAATCAATTTTTTTCTATGCACTATGAAGAACGTTGAATCACATACTAGTCTACCATTATTGAATGGGAAAAAAAATCCTCAAAATGAACAGAAAAATATCACTTAGCTAACAGTGACCATGTCTATATTATGCTGTTTTTTTTAGTGTATCAGCTGTTTGTCGTCTGCAAAATTATGCTTTAAATTGTGTCGTAAAGAGTTAATAGATATGTAAATGTTTTTATTGATGAAGAACCAGAAGGTCACAGACCCATGAGGTATATGAAACATATATAATCAAAGTGCTGTCAGCACTGTAATCGGTCGACACTGAATAACCACACTGTTTTTGAAAATCACATATCAAATGGTAGTTGTTTGAACTGTGTATGGGAGTAAGAACCCCATGTTATATTGCCTTTTATACTGAATTAGAACCTTGACAATGGATAAAGAAATCCATTCTTATTCTTGCAAAGGACTATGTGGAAATTATCTAATTCAGTAATAAACTGGTTGAGTAATTGGTTGTTTTGTGTTTTTGGTCGCTTTGAACATTATTTCAGTCATATCGCGGCGACAGCCTTCTTATTCATATTTGTCAAGGATTTCACTAGTACTAGGCAAGGGCTCTGAGGTATCCTACCTGATGACACCACCACAAAAAACACAAGTGTCGAATCCTACACCATACGACTGAGCCACCTAGGAACCTTTTTTTTTTTCAACCTGTCTTTTACAAATTAGTAGTTTAACGGATTGGTCTAAGTAGAGATTTGCCAGCCGTCAGCAATAGAACGTAAAAGATACGGAATTCTAATCAGCAATTCTTATTATCAAGCTTTAGACATCACTCTTACAAGATTAACAGTACCTACCAGCCTTTTACTAAAAAGAAAAAAAAAACACACACACACACACACACACACACACACACACACACAAACACAAAATTTGATATTCTTTATTATTCTAACCTTAGCAACTTTGGTAACTTTAATATAGTTACAAGACTCACTTTTCTACTAACTATTGGAACACAGACAGAGTGTACTGTAGCACATTGCCAGACTCTTAATAATATCCTTAGTTTTTTACTTTTAAATAATTTGAATAAATCGTATAAAATGTATTTGCATTTTGACTCCCGAATTGTTTATTTTTGGCCGCTAGTGGGCTATCTATTTCTCCATTTTTAACAAGCCATCGTATCTATCGAGATAAATTGTCCTCTCTAATATTTTTGGCTGGCTAAATCTTCCCGAGCCGAATCACCCTGGCCAAAATGTCTGCTTGCCAAATTTTCCTACCGTACTTCTAAAGAATGTAGCTAATATCTACGTAACCGTCATCTCTTCACCAACCAACGAAATTTTAGACTTGTCAAAATCGAAAGCATTTGGACATTACGAATCGAATTTGACTGTAGCCAAAATGAGTTGAAAAGGTAGAAAACATCGTGGTAAAAGGAGAAAATGATGACTCAGCATTTCCCCCTTTTCTGCAATGTTTTCAACAGCCTTTTCCCTCAAAGTTGTTAAAACTGGGATTGTGTGGTAAAGAGTTAAAACTCTGAGTTAATCTACTGGCCGTTTTCAGTCAGAAACCAATGTACAAATATTACAGTTTCATTTACAGATCTATATCCTACGCGAACATACAATTATGATCTAAGATATCTACGTGTGTAATATTGATCTGCACTGCACTCAAAAGACAGTCTAATCTCGATCTTTTATTGTCTGCAAAAGCAACTTTTCTTAACCTTGACCATACAGGTTATGTATTTGATTCATTCTAATAAGCGAGGAGCATAGCTACAGTAAACCATGTGCTCTTTATCTGAAAAACTGGACCTTGTAGAAAGAATGAGAATCAACTAATATAAAGTATCTGATGAGACATACATGTTGTCGAGAGTTTTACCTTAAGACCCTGAATTAACGAAACAGACATGTCAAGCTTGGAAAAGCAGCCTTTTATTGAAGGGCCATTGCTGTCTTGACTAGAATATCTCATAGAAAAGCTGGCACGACAGATCCAAGATCTGACTGCATGTTCTATACAGTCTGGTCTGAATCTGCACTCTCTGCAAAGGCAACATGTTTTGCTTAGCCCTCTAAAGAAAAATACCTTGGAAAAAATACATGCTCCTAAACTTTTCCCTGGTCCGTTGATTCAGACATGGAGAATTATATCTTAAGTGAGAGTATTTATGTTGCAGTTTCAGCCCCCCCCCCCCCCCCCCCCGGAGAAAATGCTCTATTTAACTCAACCAAATGACAAAATTTTATTTTGAAAATCGTTCATATGGTGAAGAAAATGCTGTTGGAAAAAGAGATGATGGTGGTTACAAGCATTTCTCTCTCTTTCCCACTATATTTTCAATGCCCCACAGGATTGTTTTGTCAAGGGACAGCAGACTGACAGACTGATTCCAATCTAAGCTCATCAAGAAGAAACATGTCAGTGAACGTACAAAATGGTAGTGCCGTGTCTGTAAGGGGTTATGAAAATTTAACACATCTGACGCTAAAAAAATGTGTAATCAGATACTGCTGGTCAGTACTGTGAATGGACAGTCTGGCTTGTAAAGTTGCAGGCGTGGGATCTGAAAATGCTTATGTAATGACCTCTCCGCTACTTAGAAGTTAGAGGTCATAACCCTTACACAAATTTACACCCCTTTCCCTCACAGCTTCACACTTTTTTGCCTCACTAGCGTTAAACAACCCACGGCCAATCACTATTTTAATCACTAATCACTATTTTAAACCTACGCCTGTTACGAGTTGCATTTACATCACTTTGCTCTAAAGTAGTACAATCTAAATTTCTGAATTCTTTACAGCAATATTCCTTACAAACTCCTTTCTGTAGCGATTTTATCTTTGCCTCAACCCTAGATGACCCGTGAACTTTTCAACACCCACAACATATACCGACAACACTCGTCACAACTCGACCGATCCCGTAACTACGTATATAGTGACCAACGACACATTCGAAGTTTGCCGAATAATATAGACAGTCGACGGCTACAAAATGTGTTTACATCACGTGATACAATTGATTCGCTCTCGTTTCATTCATACAATTACTCATTACCTCTGACCCCATTTCTGATAACTGTTTTGAAAGTAAACTGCTACGAGTTTTTCCATTTCTGCTCGCTAGACATTTTGATTACATTGGTAATATGACAAAATTCAATGCTAAACAAGTTGTAATCACCGTTTATTGCATAATTGAAAAGTTGAGAACGGGATTACTTGACGCCTGTTTACTAGGACTGTTTACTCATTCTAGCGCTCAACCGAAAGTAGTATTTGTAATAAGGTCACGACAGGCTTGTTAAGCGTTGTAATGCTGTAAATGAACGCTGTTACGAGTTGCAGTTATATCAGTTTGCCCTCATCGGACGGGTTTCCGAAATTTGTGGTCTCTCTAATCGTCCGGCTTACGCCGACCGATTAAAAACAGTATAATACAATATGGCGAACCTATTCCAATATTATAATAGTGGCCATGTACATATTTACGCTGTGTTGAAGTTTCAACTGTTGAGTACCGTACTATTCTCTGCAAAAGCTTTTAACTCTTTACCACACGGCAAAATTTTAGACCTATCCAAATTGAAAGCATTTGCAGACGACAATTTCATAGTGGCTCAAATAAGGCAATTTTTTCTTTGATAGGGTAGAAAACTTTGTGGGGAAAAGGAGAAAATGCTGGTTACCAGCATTTTCTCCTTTTCCCACAATGTTTTCAAAAGGCTTCTTCCTCAGGGTCGTTAAAAGTCGTCATTATGAGGTAAAGGGTTAATTCTTTACCAGATGACAAAATTTTAAAACTGTCCAAATTGAAAGCATTTGCAGACAAGAAATAGATTTTGTTTTCGAGACACACATCATTTTGTTCTGATGAATAACCCACAGAGCATGCAATAAATACGACAAACGAGCCATGCTCTGGAAAAATGGGGTTTAATGCACCTGACAGTTGTGCATTGTACCAGGCAAGTAATCACATAATTACGGATCCATAAAATTCAATTTGTTTAACTCTTTACCAAACGACAAAATTTTAGACTGGTCCAAATTGAAGGCATTTGCAGGGGACAAAATTAACATGACTCAAAAATTGAAATTTGTTCTGGGAGGGTAGAAAACATTGTGGGAAAAGGAGAAAATGCTGGTTACCAGCATTTTCTCCTTTTCCCACAATGTTTTCAAAAGGCTTCTTTTAAAGGGTCGTGAAAACCAGGGATTGTTTGGGAAAGAGTTAACAACCAACTGAATTTTGAGGCAGAATGGTCCTTTTATATGCAGAAAACTGACCAAAAGCAAAAAAGTTTCCACTCAGGTCAGCCTACCCATGCTGACATGGGTTGACATTTTCTGCATATGCATTTAGCCCCCCTTTTCACAGAGCATGGCTTATATATTGTAAGTCAGTGACAAAGAGCCAATAGCATTCTCATATTGCAAATTCAAGGCTGTTTTAGCCATAATATTGCACAAGATTGACAGTTTGTAATTCAAGATCAGACTGCACATTCTTGGCAGTTTGATCTGACTCTTTTATGTTGGCCAAAGTAATTTTAGTGTGGCTCAGGAGTTCAAAGGTTTGTCTTCTGTACGATACGTGTTTTGTTACTATGCAGACACTTGAAACTCTATACCACATGACAAAATTGTACACTGGTCCAAATTGAAAGCTTCTGCCTCCCCCGACAAATAAAATGTGGCCAAAACTTAGGAATTTGTTGTTCGGGAAAGGGTACAAAACACTGTGGAAAAAGGATAACAAGAGGACCATGATGGTCCTATATCGCTCACCTGAGTACTAAGCAGTAAAGGTTTACAATGAAGATAAATACCAAAAATTGAGGTTCAAGGCCAAATGATAATGAAACAAGAGCGGCAAATTGTCGCAAGATATGCCCGTCCCACCGCCAGTTGTCGAGGAGGTATAATAATCGCAAAGGGCAGGTAATGCAACAAACATGTTTACCAAATCTCAAGTCAATTTGACATGAGACTTCAAGATTCCGTTCAGGACAAGCAAGAAATACTGTAAAAATGAAGATCAAAGTGGAATTACTCAAAATCCGCACTAGGTAGAGTTATTGTTCTTGCACACAGTACTCGGTAATATTGCAACAAACATGCATACCAAGCTTGAAGTCGTTCTGACTTGAGATGACAAAGTTATATTCCAGACAAGCACTAAATGCTGTAAAAATGACTATCAAAGGAAAATAACTCAAAGACAGCACGAGGTAGAGTTACTTACAATTCTTATGCACTGCACTTCCAAATATTGCAACAAATAAGCATACCATATTTCGAGCCATTCCTACTTAAGATGACAAAGTTATGCTCCGGACAAGCAAGAAATACTATAAAAATGAAGGTCAAAGGGGGAATAACTCAAAATTCGTACTAGGAAGAGTTATGGTTCTTGTGCACTGCACTCCATAATTTTTCAACAATCATGCATACCAAATTTGAAGATGTTCAGGCTAGAGATGACAAAGTTATACTCCGGACAAGCAGAAAATGCTGTAAAAATGATGATCAAAGGGAAATAACTCATAGACAGTACGAGGTAGAGTTATGGTTCTTTCATACTGCACTCCGTATTATTGCAACAAACACAAATGCCAAGTTTCAAGTCAATCGGACTGGAGATGACAAAGTTATGCTCCGGACAAAGAACTATTCTAAAGAACTTTCTAATTCAAGGGCAAATAACTCCAGTTGTTCTGGTCTGATTAGACCCATAATCGAACTCATTCGTGATCTTATGGTCATAAGTATTTTGACCAAGTTTGATGCCGATTGATTAAAAATTCTAGATGCTAGAGTGTAAACAGTCAAATATAGCAATTTTTCTAATTCAAGGGTAAATAACTCCAGTTGTTCTGGTACGATTAGACCCATTATCGAACTCATCGGAGATCTTATGGTCACATATATTTTGACCAAGTTTGGTGCTGATTGGTTAATAATTGTAGATGCTAGAGTGTAAACAAAGTCAAATATAGCAATTTTTCTAATTCAAGGGCAAGTAACTCCAGTTGTTCTGGTCCGATTAGACCCATAATCAAAGTCATCCAAGATCTTATGGTCATATATATTTTGACCAAGTTTGGTGCTGATTGGTTAATATTTGTCGATGCTAGAGTGTAAACAAAAAAATGTGAATGGACGACGGACGGACGGACGGACGGACGGACGACAGATGCCGACGGACGGTGAGTGATCACAATAGCTCATCCTGAGCACTTCGTGCTCAGCTGAGCTAAAAAGCTAGTTACCAGCAATTTCTCCTTTTCCCACAGTGTTTTCAAGTTTTCTTCCTCAGTTAAAAAGTTAAAAGTCAGGATTGTGTGGTAAAAATTTAAACCTTTATCAAATAATCCCATGTTTTAATGAATGGCAACGCTTCATACCATTGTGGGAAAAGGATTGATTGATTGATTGTATGGTGTTTAACGCCGTTTTCAACATTATTTCAGTTATATCGCGGCGGTCAGTGCACCTATCCATGCTTTCCTGGAGTCTTTTACCAGTACTCCGCACAATCTTCTTTCCAATCCATTGGCTGCTTTCTCACATAATCATGGTCGAAACAATGGTCAGCGGTGGGAGAGGAATGAATCCTGTCGCAGTGACTATCATCAATGCTCGGAAAGAAATTGGCCGAGCCAGGGGTCATAGCCAGGGATCGAACCCTGGACCCCGTGTTCTCAAGTCCTGCACGCTACCGACTGAGCTACCGGGGCTCGGCGTGGGAAAAGGAGAAAATGCTGGTAACAAGCATTTTCTCCTTTTTCCCACAATGTTCTTTAACCTTTTGGATACAAATCTCATCATTGTGTCAAATTCAATGTGGTCTGCAAATGCTTTTAATTTGGACCAGTCTAAAACTTCGCAGTCTGGCAAAGCGTGAAGCAGCTGAGTGTGGATGAACTGTTACCAAATCCTGAAAGATTACTTGTACAGCAATTTGAACAGTTTGCCATGATATTCTTGATTTTTCCAGCATTCCTTATTATGGAGGTCATGGGTTTAACCCTTTACCAAAAAATCCCTGCTTTTGACGACCCTGAGGAAAAAGGCTTTTGAAAATATTGCGGGAAAAGGAGAAAATGCTGGAAACCAGCATTTTCTTCTTTTCCCACAAAGTTTTCTGCCCTTCCAAAAACAAATCTTCAATTTTAAGTGTGTTTATTTTGTCATCTGCAAATACTTTTAATTCGGACAACTCTAAAGATTTGTTATATGGTAAAGAGTTAAAGCTGCCAGGGTCAAACTAAGCATTAAGATAGAAATGATTGTATGAAGTCATTTGATGTCTTGTTTAGTGACCAGGATGTAGGGTGTATAGCATTACACAAGTGTCAGGATCATAATATGTCAGCTAAAATACTCCTAAAAATAGACCTTATGTAGAAAAATATTATGAGCAGAAGCCTTTTGACATGGAGAAATGGCACTTTATACGTGAAGCAGGTATGACCAAACAAAAATTAAGGAATTTAGGTCACATGGGTCAGAGGTCAAGGTCGGACTGTCCAGGCAAGGTAACTGGAAACCAGTCTTTTCTAGACATCAGAATTTAGACTTTTCATTATTGGATGCATTTACAGATAACAATTGCATATCAAGTGATGGGATTTGTCCAAGAAATGGAAGAAACACATAATGAAAAAACACCATTTTCTTCTTTTACTGAATTGTTTTCAAAACCCTTTTCCCTATAGAAAAAAATGACACAAAAGATACTATGGAAGATAATTGTAGTAACTGTTATTTATTTCATTATTTTATGATCCATTCAAATTAGATTTTGAAGCAAAACACAAAGAACTGTTAAATAACTTTGATCACAAAACAGAGTAAACATGTACATCCATATCTAATCATAATCTTTCGACATTTCGCTAGTTTCTATCAAGGCTAATTTCGATAATAATGATATTAAACCATGCTCTATGAATATGAGGTTTAATGTATCTGCAAAAAGTTTCTACCCATATCAGACTTGGCAGTCGGAACAGGCTGATATGGGTTGAAAGTTTTTGCTATTTGTAAATTTTCTGCATGTCCAAGGATCATTCTATTTCATGGACTCAGTCTCTTTTTAAACACAATGGTTTTTCTGGTTCCATAGATATATGATGATTTGCTTGGTATAATGCACCACAGAGATGCATTGAAACCCCTTTTACCAGAGTGACCATCAGTTCTATTATTGTTGTAAATTGTAAGAGCTAAATAAAATGAAATGAACATTTTCAGTCACAAAAAATAAAAGCCTAAATATTGCAATATTGTAGCTGTAATTTTTATTAATCTCATACAGCATAGATCCATGCTCACATGGCTCATTCTATGCTGTCTTGATAAACAATGTCAGCTAGGTCCGATTTCACCAATCTCTTTTTTATAACATTATTAGTGTTACGGGAGACCACTCCTTCATGCATGGCTTCGTTCCGATTTAAATACAATACCTGACAACTGCGTTAGGGAGATATCTCTTTAGCTCAGTGGTTATGGTATTGGTCTTTAAAACCTCGAAAAATGAGGATCTTGTCCGCCATGGGTTCGAATCCCGCCAGATGTGGTTTGTACTGCCATGCATTTGTTCATTTGTTTCTTTGTTACGGACTTTGTTCGTAAGATTAGTCTTATTCTCAAGAATTTTCTAAATTTCAAAGTAACAGAACTCCTGACTGGCTAAACCAAATACATGTAGTTGGTTTTATTGACAAATCAAAATTCAACTTTTGATCCCCAGCTTCTCTAGACCTTTTACTAGAGAAGCTGGTACCCTATTGCACTATATATATAGTATCAGATTATCACAGATTAGTGTTATTAGCACACAAAATTAAACAAAAATTAAACACATCTAACCTGTAAGTAATATCTGTGCAATGCACAAAATATTTACAAACTACCACTAAGAAATCAGTTTTGGAATGATGATTTCATTTCACACTTTATGACACAATCCCAAGTTTTATTGACCCTGAAAAAGAAGGCTTTTAAAAACATTGTTGGAAAAAGAGAAAATGCTGGTAACCAGCATTTTCTCCTTTTCCAACAATGTTTTCTTCTCCATCAGATAGAAATCGTCATTTAAGCTAAATTAAATCTGTCGTCTGTAAAATGCTTTCAATTTGGGAAAATCCAAAATTTTGTTGGTTGGTAAAGAGTTAACTCATGGAGATCCAAATAAACTCAATAGATGCCTTTAGCATAGAAAGAAAGACCCAAATAATAAGAATTTCATGGTTACTTTTGTCAACTGTTTGATCTTGATCTACACTGGCCACAAAGGTAACTATAGTTGTGAAAGGCTCTTTAAGGTTTAAGAATTTGTTCGAAATTGCCTTGCTGTTAATACATGACAAGATATTGAGATATCAAACATTTTGACAAAACTGCTTCAACTATAGCTCGATTGGTAACCAGCATTTTTTCCTTTTCCCACAATGTTTTCAACCCTTTCAGAGACAAATTCCGACATTTCAGCCACATTTGTCATCTGCAATTGCTCAACTATAACTGACATTTTGTCATTTGGTAAAGAATTAAACTGACATACATATAATGAGCATATAATGTAACACTCCAACCCTTTAACCCTTTACCAAACAATCCCTGGTTTTTACGACCCAGAGGAAGAAGCCTTCTGAAAACAATGAGGGAAAAAGAGAAAATGCTGGAAATCAGCATTTTCTCCTTTTCCCACAATGTTTTTCTACTCTTCTAAAGTCAAGTTTCATTTTTTCAATCATGTTTATTTTGTCGTCTGCAAGTGCTTTCAATTTGGACAAGTCTAAAATTTTGTCGTTTGGTAAAGAGTTAACTCTTTCCCAAACAACAAAATTGTAGAATGGTCCATGTAGAAAGCATTTGCAGATTACAAATTGAAAGTGGCTTAGTTAAATGGTTGAGTTTACTTCATGAAAGGGTAGGAAACATTGAGGAAAAGGGGAGGAAATGCTGGTTATCAGAATTATTTCCATTTCCACAAATGTTTTCTAAAGGCTTTTTCTTTAATGTTGTTAAAACTTGGGATTGTTTGGTAAATGGTAAGTTGATCATAAATTCACTATCAAAAGTCACACAATTTTATAAAATGGCTATTCCTGAGTAGAATTTTGATTTTAGATTTACATCAAACAAACACAAACAAAATGAACTGAATTGGCAAAGACAAATAAATAATTAATCTTATGTATAATCTCATGAACATGCTCATGAACAAGTCATTGTCACTTGTTTGGTAAATAGACGAGCAGAATCTATTTTGTACAGCAAGGGAGATAATTCTTTCAGACTTGTGAGGATGACACTTTCTTTGCCATGGAGTCATTTCCCCTGGCTACAAGTAATGTCAGAGTATCTCCAGCCTCCTTGATTGCCCTCATTGTGCTGAAATTAAACAACAAAAATAATTGTTGGTGATCTTAAAGACAATAAACCCTTTAAAAAACAACTATTCTGTTTTTTACACTTCAAAATCGCATGTTTTCATTGAATGAAGCAATGTGGTTGCTTTTATCTTTGCACAGAAAATATATAAAATACTCAAACGAAAAAGAAACACAGGTTGACATTTTTTGCAATATTTTGCAAACATGTCGTTGAAAATAAATAAAATTTGGTTAAGCAACTTTCTACATTACCAGGCCCTGTCTTGCAATAGTGTAACATTCTTCCCCGAGAAGATCACAAAACGCAAAAAACTCCACTAAGCAGTGTAATGACATTAAATTTCTCAGCTCATCATATAAGGTGATAGCATACTATGAACCATTTTCCAATATTTTGTCTCTTTTAGGATAGCATTCTACACTATGGTATGGCTGACAGAAGTTCAGATGGGTTTGACCATTGCAATGCTTGTGCAAGGTCAAAGGAAAATACAGTTTGCCAGACATTGTGGTGTCTATGTTTGCATTATAGAATGTCTTGTTAGACGTCTAAGGCAAACTGGATGGGCATTTAAACTGACAGACCTGGGTCTGGGTGTCCACTTGTTACATCAAGATGTCAGGACAGGTTTATTTGTCTTGCTCATTTATGCAATTGTCATCTGACAGCCAATGAATCTGCTCTTACAACAGCACATACTCATAACCGTCCTATCAATGCTAAACCTGTAAGGAACTGATTGCGAGAAGTTGGCTTGCGGGCTCTTCGCATATACACTGGTCCACCCCTTACTGCTGCTTGTTGCCAGAATCATATAGCTTTGGTGGCTGCACATGTACACAGAATATAATTGTTTAGGTGGTGGAGGCAAGGTCTGTTTACTAGTGAGTTCCTGTTCTCCCTGTTTCGAGCAGTCACATATACTAATGTTGTAGAGAAAGCTTTGCTGACCGTTGTGTTGTGGAGAGGGATAGGTGGATGAGTTATGGAGTGGGGAGGATGTCACAATGGGTTAAATTATGACTTGTTGTATTACAGGACAATTTAACAGCTGTTGGATATAGGGGTGAAAGCCTCTGGCTTTATGTTGTCCCCTCTATTGCAGCAAAACTTTCTCACATTCAGGTCCAATTTCCATTTCAAATTACAGGGGTGCCCTTCTATTCCATTCAGTTATTTCTGAATCACTGACCAGATACAAATTGTCCTTTTGGTGTTTGTTCAGCATGGAGCATTCTTCATTCTTACCTAGAAATATTGAACATTCTATCTGCCATGTTACCTAGAATCATATGCAAAGTTTACGCTGCATTTCTTTATCTCTTCAATATATGTTTTGTGGTATTTATAAGTGATCCATGAGAAATTTTCATCCACTACAAACTAGAGCTGTCACTGAATGTGACTTAATACCCCCGCCAGCGCTTTGACAGAAACAGGCAATTTAACAAAAAATTTTCTAAGTTCAAGGGGAGATTACCCTTGAATCATACGGAGTAGATGATTGAAAACTGCGTCTTGCAAAACTTCAGCATACGATCAATGTATCAACAAACTTTCAATACAATAGCAGCAAAACTGTAGGAGGAATTCGCGACACAAAATTACTAGTATTTTGTACACAGGCGGACACACGGACGGACGGACAGACAGGCTGATTCCAGTATACCCCCGAAAACATTCGTTTTGCAGGGGTATAAAAATCCAAAAAGGACCAATTATCCTACCTTTGATAATTAGCTCCAATCACACTTTTTCCACTGATGGCCAAAATTCTGTCACCTATCTGCAGACATCCATTTACAGCAGCAGGGCTATCTGGTAAGATTTTCTTGATATAGATGCCAGAAAGTCTGAGAGGGGTGTGCTAAAAAGTCATAAAATGGTAATATTAAACAAAAAAAAATCATTTATTGTAGTATGTGATTTTACTTTAATCAAGACTGATCCTTTTA
The DNA here is from genome assembly GCA_946811185.2 of Hippopus hippopus. NCBI lineage: Eukaryota > Metazoa > Mollusca > Bivalvia > Cardiida > Cardiidae > Hippopus > Hippopus hippopus. The sequence continues at coordinate 16,051,124 of OX328096.1, forward strand.
ACTTCACACACACAAAAATCAGTGTTTCAGCAACCAAAGAATAAAAGAAAAGGCTTTTGAAAACTTTGTGGTAAATGGAGAAAATGCTTGTTCTACCATATGTAGCTGATTGAAGATAAAGTATTGCAGAACACATGAAAGCGGTTTCATGCAGTGTAATTAGGGTTTTTTTTCAGACTTCAATAAAAAAAACCAAAACTCTTCATTCCTTAAGTGAAAAAAAAAAAACAATTGACTCTGGGTAGTATTTAGCAGGAAATACACTTGGGCACCTTTTTTAATAGTATTAGATTATTGAGGAAGAAGCTTGTCAAACACGAAGCCCATGTGACCCTGTGGTATTGATTAGTAGTTGCTTATATATTGGTGTCAACTATGTGCCCAACAAAAGGCCTACAAGGGCCCACTGAATGAACATGTCCACATATATTATTTTACCAATTGCAAATTACTATAAGAATTTCATTCACTCAAGTATAATTATATACCCAGAAGTAGAGGTATTCAGCTCCTTAAAAAATACCCCACAGAAATATAACAAAACTGTAACTTACCAAACCATCAATCAGCCCAAGTCCTAAACCGCCAACCCCTTTTTTCAAATACACTGTGAACAAAGGACAAGGGGACATTCGTTTCTTCTGTTCTGGACTGGCTATTGAAAGGATAGAATCACTGGCAATGGAGTGAACTGCTTCACCTGCAACAGGGTATGTTAAAATTAACTACTTACCACATTACCCTGAGTTTTAACAACCCAGAGGTAGAAGGCTTTTGAAAACAGTGTGGAAAAAGGAGAAAATGCTGGTAACTAGTGTTTTTTTTTTTCTTTTCCAACACTATTTTTAAACTACCTAATCAATAATGGGATTGTTTTTTTAACTCTTTCCATACCACAGATGACACCACAAGGTTTTATGGACAGTGCAGATAAAGATCAGACTGCACAGTCTGACCTCTGATCTACACTGTCAACTGCTATATTCTAGACTATGAACAAACTGTCGCTTGACCTTGCAGAAGAAATGGATTTTTATCCTTTGAGAAAAATGCAATTTATTTATTCAGTAGTGAAAGAGTTAAAGAGTTGAACACAGCCAGAATAATTAGATCTGTCTTTGAAGAATAGAAAATAATGCTATATATTAACCTTAAACCCTTTATCACACAATCTAGAGTTTTAACGACTGTAAGAGAAAAGGATTTTGAAAACATCATGGCAAAAGGACAAAATGCCGGTAACCAGCATTCTCTCATTTTCCCACAATGTTTGAGCCACATTTTATTTGTCCTCAGCAGATGCTTTGAGAAAAGAACAGTTACTGTAACTGCTCTGAGTAAAGAAAAGACCAAAATTTTGTCATCTGGTAAAGGGAACACGAAATAAAGCCCATCACACATTTTCAGTCCAGAATAAAACCCCTAACACTCGTAGGTCCAACATCAAGGTTACTTTTGCCAAGAATAACATGGAAAGGCAAACAGCGTAGATAAAAGATCAGCAAGTATCTTTTGTGCAGTCTGATCTTTATCTACACTGGGTGCAAAAGCAACAAAAGAAGTGAAAAAGGTTCTAAGGTTTAAGAACATTTTTTTTTTCTTTTTTTCCTGCATTGTTTTACACTGATTGATTGAATGGTGTTTTATGCTGCTTTCAACATCATTTCAGTCATATTATAGCAAGAGCTTACTTATTCATGAATACTTATTCATGAATGTCCTGGGTTTCACCAGTTCTAGGGGACTCTGAAGTGTATTGCCCATGGACACTCCTATGGAAGTCCCAGTGCTTCAAGTGAGGATCAAACCTGGGCCTTCAGGTTTTGAATCCTATAGTCTACATAGCCATGTAGGACCCTTAAACAATGTTTTCAAAAGAGTTCTCCTTCAAAGTAAGGAAGCAGGTTGATCCTGTACAACAATCAAGATCAGACTGCACAGAACATGTAGTCTGATCTGTGATCTACACTGTCGGATAAGGAGGTATTTTTCCAAAAAAAAAACCTTTGAAATAGCAAAATTTAGGCTTTTACTATTACTGGCTTTAAAGTTTCATTTCATATGATTAGCAGTTTAAGAGTTCACAATCCTGAAAAAGAAGGCTTCTGTAAACAATGTGCAAAAAGGATAAAATGCTAGTAACCAGTATTTTCTCCCTTGTCCACAATGTTTTCTGTCTTTTAGAAGAAAAATCCTATCATTTTAGCCCCATTAAATTTTTCGTCTGCAAATCCTTTCAAATTGGAGAGGTTTTGTCTTCTGGTAAGGGGTCAAGTCTTCTTTCTCTAGTCTTTGACAGTTCTGTTTGATCAGTGATGTAGACTGTGTGTATTTTTTTCACATCAGAGAATAGAAGAAGAAATTACTCAATACTTCAACCCTTCATCAAACGACAGAATTTTAGACTTTTCAAAATTGAAAGGATTTGCAGACGACAAATTAAATATCGATCATATGGTGAGACTGGTCTTTGACAGGATAGAAAACATTGTGGGAAAAGGAGAAAATGCTGGTTACCAGCATTTTCTCCTTTTCTCTCAATGTTTTCAAAAGCTTTTTTTTGCAGGGTTGTTTAAACTCGGGATTGTGTGTTTAACTGTTAAGTGACATACAAATGACAAAATAACAGTGAATAGTGCATTCACATGCAATTGTGAAATGATGCACAAAAACTTTAAATTGCATTTTTCTATCATTATTTAAGTGTGAGATTTCTCTATTACTTGTAACTTTTCATAAAGTGCACGTGAAACTTGAGCTTGCTTTGAAAGGGAAATAACGATCATTTTGGCTGAGAGGAATAGCAGAATTGTTTCAATTCAAGGGCCACATTGACACCAATGTTACTCAACAGATCAGTATAGATTAAAGATCGAAAGTATTTCTTGTGCAGTCTGACCTTGGTTTACAAAACCTGCAAAACAACCTTATACTTTATAGAGTTAGATCTTAACCCTTTACCAAACAATCCCTGGTTTTTACGAGCCTGAGAAAGAAGCCTTCTGAAAACACTGTGGGAAAAGGAGAAATGCTGGTAACCAGCATTTTCTCCTTTTCCCACAATATTTTCTACTTTTCCAAAGTCAAGTTTCAATTTTTGAGTCACGTTTATTTTGTCGTCTGCAAATGCTTTCAATTTGGGCAAGTCTGACATTTTGGCGTTTGGTAAAGAGTTAAATGTTCACTGTTGAAACAAGATTGTATCAAACATCTTTGAACACATCCATGTTAAAACAGATTATCAACAAGAATTTAAACTTAAATAGTATTAAAAACATAATAAAAACATTCAGGGAAATAGAGAAATTGAGAGTAAAGCTCTTTGTCTACTGAGACAATGGTTTCAAAAATGGTCTGCTGCAAAATGATGAAAAAAAAAAACTCTTTACCAAATGCCAAAAATTTAGACTGGTTCAAATTGAAAGCATTTGCAGACAACAATATAGATGTGACTCAAATATTGAAGTTTGTTTTTGGTAAGGGAAGAAAACAAAATGGGAAAAGGAGAAAATGCTGGTCTCCTTTTCCCTCTATGTTTTCAAGTGTCTTCTTTCTTAGGGTGTTTAAAACTTTGAATTGTGTGGTAAAGAGTTAACTATTTAAGTGCAAAATATGTAAACTCCAACTTTTTCATTGGCAGAGGATACAATCCATGCACTGAAACTCAGAAATATTATCATCTAACCCTTTCCCAAACAAGCCCTGGTTTTTACGTGTCTGCAGTACAAGTCTTTTGAAAACACTGTGGAAAAAGGAGAAATTGCTCGTAACGAGCAATTTCTCCTTTTCCCACAGTGTTTTCTACCCTTTAGGAGAACTTTCTACCATTTTCATCAAATTTAAAATTGTTGTCTTCAAACTCTTTCAGTTTGGAAGAGTCTAAAATTTGTCGTTTGGGAAAGGGCTAAAGGCTTGACTAAATAACCAGATGGTATAAATCAAAGATCAGACTGCATGTTCTATGAAGTCTGATCTTTACCCACTCTGTCCACAAAAGCCTGTTAATGACTATAGCTGTGAGGGGGTTAATTTACCTGTACAGAAATGTCTTAACTCTTTACCGCACAATCCCGAGTTTTAACACCCCCAAGAAAGAAAGCTTTTGAAAACATTGTGGGACAAAGAAAGAATGCTGGTAACCAGCATTTTCTTCTTTTCCCACAATGTTTTCTACCCATCCCTAAACAAATTTCAATTTCTGAGTTTCATTTATTTTAGTTTAAACATATTTATTTTACACTGATTGAGAAACAAGTTCTTACAAGTTATATTTATTGTTCTCAATTCTGCTTCTTAGGAACTACACCAGTACTCGTGCCAAATGTATGGGCCTATGAAAAATCCCAAAGTTGAAAACCACTTACGGGTCTCGTACTTGGGACCTTTTGGTTACAAGGCCGACGCTCTACCTCACAAACACAGACACCACACTCATTTTGTCATTTGCATGTGCTTTGCATTTGGACAAGTCTACATTTTTGTTGAGTGGTAAAGAGTTAAACACAAGCATAATCAGATGTAAACTTACATGATCCTTGCAGTTCTCTTGGACTATTATCATTCGATGATGGTGCCACATTCAACGAACTTCCATGTCTCTTGAGGGCAGCAAGTGTACTTGCACTGACCTCCGTGAACACATCAAATGGAAATATCTCTGATGTTTCGGAACTATGACAAGGCTCCATAACATTGTCCTCACCTAACTTATTAACATACAGATCGTCTTTCGTAAGTTCAATTGATGAGCGTCTTGAATTGCTATCAAAACTAACCATAGTGATCTTCTGAGTTTGTGATCTGGGGGTTTTCAAACTTTTAATGTCTGAAGGTATTTCTGGTTTAAAGGTAGAAAAAGATGGCAAACTTTGAGCACAGTTATCGCTCTTCTGCTGATATTTTTGAAAAATATCATCAATGAAATCTTCCTTCATGAAAACATCATCACTGATTGGACTATCAAACATTGATTGCTTTCGAAATCCATTTTGAGGTAGTTCTAGATTTACAAACTTTGCTGAGTTATTATTGTTTTTCTTTTCAGTAACACGTTTTGAACCTTCTTTGAACACAGTGTTGTGAGGTGTGCAAACTCTTGTGTCAGAACTGTATCCTCGTTCCATTGCTTCTTCAAAAGAAGCACTTGGTTTTCTATGTGTATGGGAAGCAGGAACACTAATGTCCTCCATACTATAGCTTTGAGGCTGTTCTGTTTTAGTCTTTGATTGTTCTTTTGCAGCACCCATACTGTAACTTCTATCTCGTATACAGGATTTTAAAGTACCACTGTTTTTGTTATAAATTCCATGAGTATGTTGCTTTGTAGTTATACCACAGGTTGTTTGATTGGAAGAATTTGGTTTGATTTTCATCGATTTAGATTTTAAAGTTGACATAAATTTCTCCTCTGTTAAAGTGTCTTCATTATCGTCTTCATGACCAAGAGATTCACGATTTTCTTCTTGCATTAAGTCTGTGGCCACATTTGAGCACTTTTTATAACAGTTATTGCTGTCCAAAACAGCAACATCATGATCATGTGACACAGTTTTAGAAAATCCTGCACATGTGCATACACCGGTACCCGACTTTGGTATCTTTACAGACCATGGATTTGTGTTAGACTTCTTGACTGGTATCCTGCTTTTATGTTTCTGTAACATTGTAGCAACAGCAGAGTCTTCCTGTGTAGTCTGTGCTTTCTCTGATGTTGTAGGTCCGTCCTTGTTTTCTTGTTCATAGAAAGGTTCCCCAAGATCAGATTTTGACATGACAGATGATCCTCTTGGAGTATTGCTGATACTGAAACCACTGTCACTGTCATCTGGAAAAAAATGTGTGAGAAATACAAGTCAGATGTATCCCAGATGCAAGGATTTGTCTCTGAAATGGTAGAAAAGGTAGTTGGCAGAAAATGCCTCATTTTCTCTTTTTCCCACAATGTTTTCAAAAGTCTCCTCTGTAAGGGTTGTTAAACTTTAGGAAAAGGATTAATCCTTTACTACACAATCCCGTGTTTCAACAATCTTGAGGAATAAGCTTTTTAGAATTTTTAGGGAAAAGGAGAAATTTATAGATGAACACCAGTAGCTCCTTGTACTGCAATTTGGAGAAACATATAGTAATTCTTTTGTTTTCTGACATATGGCTGCAGACATGTTCAAATGGTAATACAAAAGAATGACATAATCATCATCAGCATTATCTACCCAACCACTATCTGACATTTATTACTGCTCTTTAAGTCTTTCCCTGCCATATAAATGAATTTGTCATTTTTTGAGGGCTAGCAGTATATCCTCGTTGCTTTTGAAGCTGATTTTGTTTAAAGATAAGTATCGGGTAGAGGTTTTGTGCAGTCTGATCTTGATCTACGCCATCCGCAAAAGCTGTCCAAGGCAACACTGGCAGTGAAAGAGTTAAACTGGGATTCAAATTATCTTATCCCCTAGGAGTTGGTCAAGAGAATAAAGCTGCCACCTTCCTTAGCTTCTATTAATTTTCCTATTTTGAACTTAAATAGAGGTTATTACACGGCTGATGAGGGCCGGAGAGTGATATCGGCCCGCCAGCTTGATATCTGCCCCGAGGGCAGATTTCGAGGTGGCGGGCCTATATCACTCTCCGGCCCTCATCAGCCGTGTAATAACCTGTTTATTACATTCATTCATAATTAGCTCGGTTTTTTTTTTTCATTTTCTAACATGTAAAAAAACTTAAAACAGAGATATTCATGTCTTTATTCGACTTTCTTTTTACGCGGGTAAACATCACGTTCATGACGTAATCATGCATCATTCATCATGGCTATCGCAGTTGCATATACAGTATTAAGACGTTTAAAAATAAACAGTTCTTCATCTTTATTCACAATTAAAAATATGTCAGTATGTGTGTTTTTCCGAGCCAAATATTCAATTTAGTATGATACAGATTATAAATGAGAAACAGGATAAGTAGAATAGATGGTTGGTGCTTCGGATTGGGAAACTTAAGAAATCAGGCTCGGTTCCCCCGGCTCAACGGATATGACACGTAGAACTACTAGCCTATAGACACCACGCCTTGCCCAATAAATTTTCCTAATCCAAGACAACAACAATTTATTCTCTATTATGTCTTTGCTGAATTTGCGATTCAATCATTGCCTGTAGTGCTAACGATTTGTCTGCTAGCTATTGCTAGATATATCAGCCATTTTTTTTTTTCAAACCGGATGTTTTGAGAACTTTAGATAACGAGCGAGTGTTCTGTTGCTATAGATTTGGAATAAATATCTTGTCAACGGGCAGGATATCAGGTATCAGCTCGTTGCCCCACCATATCTGCCCTCGCGTGACACTGATATTACACCATTTTCAGTAGAAAATGTTACTATTATTAGTAACAGAATGTAATAAATAATAATTATCATAAAATAGAAGACAAATTACCCTCTGCCATCGCATAGAGAGATTTCAGTCTGCGCAGATGGTTCCAGAAAGTATTATCCTCAGGGGATCTAACCAAATCTATCAAACCACAGTTGTCTGGTAGTGCAAAGGGAGGATGGCTTGACAGTGAAACCATCCTAGTATCTGAAAACACAAAATAATCTCTTTGATGCAAAAGTCAAAGTTTTAATGACCCTATGAAAGGAAGCTTTTGAAAACCTTGTGGGAAAAGGAGAAAATGCTGGTAACCAGCATTTTCTCCTTTTCCCACAATGTTTTCTACCCTTCTAAAGGCAAATAACATCATTACAATAGAACTGAATATGTCATCTGCAAAATTAATGCTTTCCATTTGGACAAGTCTGAAATTTTGTTGTTTGGTAAGAGTTAATATCTCTATTACTCTACCTTGGCATGATGGTCTGATACAATCCTAGCTGCTCTTTAGTGACCTATTAGCAACAATTGAGATCAGTATTACAAGATGAGACTATACAGAGGGTGAAATCTAATCTTTGAGCTACACTCTCGATTACTACATCATCTCCAAAGACAAAATTGTAATATCATTATAAAATATTAGAAATCAATGAAGATAGATGCAATTTAGATGAACAGTATTGTCATAAAGCTTCATACCATCTTTTTCAATAGCTTCCAATTCATCAGGGGGCGGAGTCCAAATTGGTGGGAGGAGTTTCCCTGGTAACTGATAGTTTTGCAAAATGTGGTACAGTTGAGAAGCAGTCAGTGGTTGGTAGTGAGTTTTCATAATCTGCCATTGGTACTGAAAACAACACAGAACAAATCCATAAATGAACCATGCTCTGTGAAAAGGGGGTTTAGTGCGTCTGCAAAAAGTAGCATCCCAGGTCAGCCTGCGCAGAACTTGGTCAAAATTTTTCGCCACCGGTTAATTTTCTGTATGTCAAAGGACCAGTCTATGTCATGAATCACTCGGTTGTTAGACAAAATGGGTTTTATGGATCCATAATTATATGACAACTTCTTTGGTACAATGAATCACATAGATGTAGTAAACCCTCTTATGTCAGAGCTGCTCATGGATGTAAGAAAACCTATTTTTATCTGAGTAGCACATGGGACAAAAGTAATTACAAACTAATTTTAATTAATTTTGTAACATGAAGATTAAAAAAATAGATCTTGGCAAAGTAACTTACAAAGAATACACGATCATGATGTAAATATCACCTTTTTACTCAATTTTATTATGTACCCATTGATGACTAAAATACAGATTTTTATCTAAAACACATATAAAACACACCAGAAAACATTTTCAGTACCAAATATGTGCTCTGTGTAGGTTTTCCGCATCAAGCATATGTTTTTTGTAGAATATCACAATGTTCACAAACTACTTTATGTACTTATGTTCCACTCTTTCAATCAAAATGTGCTATGACCGTAGAAGCACTTAAAACCCATTTTAGTCTATTTATAAATACATTGTCTCGTATTTTTCATCTGCACTTTTTTCTGAACTGTTTTAACCAACGTTACATAATAAAAGGAACATAACAACAGTCTGCATTTCTGTCTCATCCGATACACACCTCTTTCTACATACAACTTGACCTGATCTGATCACACAGAAACGCAGACTGTTGTAACGTTCCATGTAAGTTTTAGTGGTTTACATATTATATAATATGCATGTAGCATATAAACAAAAATTACGACAAAATATGAAGCCATTCAATAATTTCACTATAAGATTCAAAAGTGGTCATCAGCAAGACAAAAAAGAAACCAGCCTTGTGGTAAAGTGATAATTTGATTTTAGTTTTGAAAAAGAAATTCTAAGTAACATCACTGAACGTGGCAAGAAATGTCTTACTTTAACTAAAGTATTTTTAGATGTGGCCAGCAGCTCAGAGGCTGCAAGGAGACGTTCAAACATCTGTCCAAATTCGTCCTCTAACCCGTTTTGTGTTGCCCAATCCTCTAGCTGACTCAGATTTGCTCTGATTCTCACACCAGACTGCCAGCTGTAAAATCTGGACGATGATTCTAAAGAAGACATGAAATTTTGAGTAGATTAACCCATTACCAAAATTACTAAATTTAAAAATTACATATATTCATGTTCGAAAGTTTTAAGTATTGCATGTGGAAAAATTATACCTGGCAAAAATGATGGAATTAAAGTGCTGGTTACAAGCATTTTCTCCTTTTCCTTCAATAGTCTCAAGAGTCTTTTTCTGCAGAGAAGAAAAACCACCACATTGTTTGGTAAAGGATTTGCATTGAGTGCCAGGAAGGGTGACACTGACGTTGCTACATTACACTGCAAAATATTCTTCAGTTTTCCTAGACCTGCACCGAGTTTTCTTCAACAGTTCAGGATTTTAGGCATCAATAATTTTAATACCCTACATTGAAAGTGCACTCAAACTGTCACTCACCATCCAGCATGAGCTTGTTGAAGACATTGGTATTAGTAAAGAAGAAGAGATAGGTGAACAACTGTCGTGTGATTCCCTCATGTAACATCACCGTGTGTGTAAGTTCTGCCAGCACTTCAAACATACGTATAATATCCTCCATAGAACAATGCTCTGAGTTTCCTTCATTAAATGGATTGCTGTCTAGTAATGCAGGAAGTAGAGGATGTAAGGCCTGAAATGTAGGTTTCAATCCATTTAACCCTTATCCTGCTAAATAAGTGAAATGAAAATTTCAAGCTGATACTAAAACCCAGTGTTTACTATTTCAAAGGGTATCTTTGGGGGAAATATAATTCCTCGTCCGACAGTGTAGATCAAAGATCAGACTGCACATTCTGTGCAGTCTGATCTTGCTCTACACTGGCAGCAAAAGATCCTTCTGTTGCGCCTAGCAGCCTATGGGTTAAAATACTACCAGTTTCAGTTGATTGAATGGTGTTTTATGCCGCTTTCAAGATTATTTCAGTCATATCATGGTGGCAGCTCACATATTCATGTAAGTCCTTGGTTTTCACCAGGACTAGGCTAGGGCTTTGAAGTGTCTTGCCCAAGAACACCGCCACAAAAATCCCAGTGTGTTCAGTCAGGCTTGAACCTAGGACCTCCTGGTTATGAGTCCTAGGCTTTACCACTGAGCCATGCAGGACCGTCACTAGTTTCGGATATAACAGCACCTGTTAATTTTTTTATTGTTTCTTTGGTGTTTAATGCTGTTTTCTGCTGTATTTTGGTTATTTTGTGATTGCAAGTGCACCAATAATTGGTGACCCCGATAGACAGAACTCTTTCCAAGCAACTGGCTGCTTTCAAGCATGAACAAAGTTGAAATAATGCAAGGAATTGGAAATGAATGAATCCTGCGATTTTACAGGTTTACTGAAGTTGTGCACCTTATTAGAATGGCTGATGTTGGTTAACTCTTTACCAAACAACACAATTTTAGACTGGTCCAAGTTGAAAGCTTTTGCAGACCACAAATTTGATTTTATACAAAAGATGGGACTTTTATTAGAAAGAGTTAAAAACACTGTGGGAAAAGGAGAAAATGCTGGTTACCAGCATTTTCTCCTTTTTCCACAATGTTTTCAAAAGGTCTCTGTTTCATGGTTGTTATAACTCAGGATTGTGTGGTAATGGGTTAATAAGGTACTGTAACTCTCAAGTAAGAGCAAACAACCAATCGAAAAGAGGATACCTTTGTAATAGTATAGACACACTGTTGAAAACAGAACATAATGATTTCCTCAAGTCCGGTGATCAATTGTCCGAGAGAGTGTTTCACATTGTCTTCTTTCCCATTTGATATGTCTGCACTTTCTGGCGCAGGAAGCTGGAATGTGTGCTTCAAGAATAACAGGAGTTGAACACAGTTTGAGATCCATAGTAACAGGCGATCAAGTTTTTGGTCTCTATCAGAAATGGTGGAGGGGTCTGTCAGAGTGCTGCAAAATAGAAAGTAATACAATTAAAGTTGTTTCAAGTTTTCAGCCATCTGAAAGATCAGGCTGCACATTTTGTACTCCTGTATAAGCCAGAATGTAGGTTTAAAATCTGTATTTCTAAAAGATTTATTCAAAAGTCTGATTAAATTTTTTACAACCCTTAAGCACCTTTCACAACTTTTGGAAGCAAGTTTGAGGTCATTGTAAATTATGATCAGATAGCATGTTTTGTACAGTCTGATCTACAATCTACACTGTTTGCTTTGCTGAAAGATTCTGGACAAAAGTAACACTGAAATTACTTGAATTTGAGTCTTATTTCTAGAACAAAATTATCTGTTGGGTCTATTTGTTGCTTTGAGGGGTTACGTGTAACTCTTGAACAAAATGACGAAACTTAAACTTGTCCAGCTTCAGCATTTTCAGACAACAATCAAAAGGGGGCTATATTCAAAGGATTATCTTTGAAAGAGTTAGAAGACATTGTGGGAAAAGAAGAAAATGCTGGTTACCAGCAATTTCTTCTTTACCTACAATTTTTTTAAAAGCTTTCTTACTAAGGGTCTTTAAAACTCTCAATTGTCAGGTTAAGAGTTAACCCTTTACCCTACAATGTTGACTTTTAATTACCCTGAGGAAGAAGCCTTTATAAAACATTGTGGGAAAAGAAGAAAATGCTGGTAACCAGCATTTTCTCCTTTCCTCACAATGTTTTCTACCCTATCAACAAAAAATTGTATTCTTTGAGCCACATGGAAATTGTCGTCTGCTAATGCTTTCAATTTGGACAAGTCTAAAATTTTGTTGTTTGGTAAGGAGTTAAGGTAATGTCATGTGATGTCCCCGATTAAAATAAATTCCCATCCTGAGTAGTGACTATCAACACGGGCAATCATGATGACGAAGATAACATTTTTATGCGATTATAAAACCAGAATCAAGTATTAAACACCATTAAATATTTAATCTACACTGCTGTTTTATTTGATTACACTTCTGATGAGATTTATAAAATGATACCTAGTTGACAATTAGTTTGTAAAATTTGATACTTTGTGTAAAATTTGAGTTACTGGGCATCAAAATTGACCCTTTGAATTCTGATTAATCCTTTATCACACAATCCCTAATTTTCACAACACTAAAGAAGGTTTTTGAAAACATTGTGAGAAAAGAGGGAAAATGCTGGTTACCAGCATTTTCTCCTTTTTTCCATTTTTTTTTTTACCCTTTCTTAGGTACAAATTTTATCATTTGAACAACATTTAATCTTGTCATCTGCAAATTCTTTTAAATTTTGTCATTTGGTAAAGAGCGTACATTTTGCAGATGAATTTTTTTGTCTAGCAGCTGGCAGCTTTAGTGACAGTTATGTGCATTTTTTCATTTGCCACACTTTTACAAATATGTCTATGAATTTCAGATCTTAATGTTGATATACACAATTATCAAGTGTATTTTCAATTTATCATTCTACTGCTTTAATTGATTGAATGGCATTCAACACTGCTTTTAACATTATTTCAGTCATGAGTTATATCTCCCTTGGTACTTGGGCATCTACCACAAATATAGTTTCGAATGTAATAAGTTATATGAAGTGGAAGTTTAAAAATTTCTTGTTGATAGAACAACCATGATTTTGCAATTTGCAATTTGCAAGCTTTTATAAATAGCAGTGACTAAAATAATAAATGTTGAAAACTTATTTCATTGCATATTTATATCATTCCTGATATAGGCACAGAAAAGACTGAAAATTTTGAGAACATTAATATTTAATATTTTTCAAGATGTGTTAAAATTATAGACGTGAAAAATTTTGAACGCTTTGAAATTGAAAACATCTGCAGAAGACAAATTTGAAATTGATATAAAATATCTGAAGTTCTCTGATAGGGTAGAAAACATTGTGGTGAAAGGAGAAAATGCTGGTTGGTGGTTACCAGCATGGGCTTGTCAAAACTCTTCATGTGGTAGAGTTAAACAGTTTCATGTACCAGTAAATGGAATGACCAACAACAAGTATTTTTGGAACAGTCTGCACCAAAAAGAGACTGCTCTGATTGCAGTAAGTTGTATAATTCTAAAAGCAGAACCTCCGTCCTCATAAACCCATCTCCAAAAACAAATATGCACTTTAACACTGAAGAAATGGACATTCTACATTTGTAAGGTTTTACATAAATTATGAAAAAAAAAATGGAATTAAAATGTGGCAAAAGGAGAAATCGCTGATTATAAACAAATCCTTCACTTACCCAATGTTCTCATTATTGCTACAAATAGGGGGAAAATCTACCAGGGAATTATCAAACTATTTTCTCCCAGTTTCCTTACAAATTTTTTCAACTTTTTGTCAATACATAAAAATTTTGATCTCTGATAGTTTCTTAAAGATGCCCGTCTACAGCCAGTGAGCAAAAACGCTGTTAAATTTTAAACAATTTAGAATGGTACAGAAATCAGTCCTTTGTGTAAACATGGATAGATTACTGACATATATGGTGTAATTGAGAAAAAGAAACACGGAGATTTGTATTAGAAACCGAACATTGGTCAGAAGAAAACTGGCTGACAATCGAAGCTGTAAACAATGGCAGTGCGTCACGGAAATTTATCGCTGGTTTCCGCCTAGAGTCGGATATGGTGTAATTTGCACATAGGCCGCGATCTCCGAGGCTGCAACAGAGAAGCCCCCATTTTCCTTTGTTTACCTCATAATACGAAGGGCGAAGGTCAAATATAGTCACGTGAAAGAATGCATGATCATCATACGAATCTACCCGAGTGTATAACGGATGTATCGGAAATCTTCGATTCAAATACCGGAAACGACAAGTCTGTTTACATGGAAGGCCGCAACTCAGCGAAATGCATTTTCTATCGACCGTCATCTGAGCAACCTTGCAACCATCAGGCGCAATATTTGGCATGAAGATATAAGAATGACTATAGTTTGATAAAATAAAGACAAAATGAGTTAAAACTGGCTGAAAATGAGTATAAGTGCCTCTTTAAGATTAAGCTAGCTATTTGTAAAGGGTATACTGTATATTCTAAAGACAATGACCATATTTAGAGTTAATCATGTGGACTCAATTTGAGTCAATGAGCACAAAAGAGGCGATTAAACCGAAGATAAAAGAGCAATCTGTGTCTCAACAAGTTAACTCTTTACCAAACTGCAAAATTCTAGATTCATCCATATTGAAAGCATTTGCAGACGACAAATTGAATGTAGCTAAAATGATAGAATTTGTCTTTGACAGGGTAGAAAACATTGTAGGAAAGGGAGAAAAAGTTGGTAAACAGCATTTTCTCCTTTTCCCACAATATTTTCAAAAGCTTTATTCTTCAGGGTCGTTAGATCACAAGACAGTTTAGTAAAAGGTTAGCTCAATCCTCCATACACAATTGCATACATATCCAGACAAAAATAACTCACACATAATGCTGGTAACCAGCATTTTCTCCTATTCCCACAACATTTTCAAAAGTTTTATTTGTCAGGGTCATCGGAACAAGACTAGTTAGCTCAATCCTTCATACACTGTTTTATTTGTATCCAAACAAAAAATAATTCACATTTCAGTAAAACTATGGTATGCAGCAAAAGAAAATATAATAAGAAATGGTTCTAGGATAAACAATGAAATATTGTGACAAAATGGTGATATTGCCTATATAACAAGTGATTTTCCTATTATTAAAATATTTTTGTGGCATTATGGATGCCTTGAAAATGCATCTGTTACATCTATGTCATGAAAAAAATTAATTCATCACTTTTTTTGAAATCTTAGATCTTCTCAAGAACAAATGTACCTGAATCAAAACACTCTTAGTAATTATTGTGAAGCCCATCACTTTAATAGAGACCCCTGATACAATGATAAACACTGTGAAAACTACAAAAATTCTACTAACAGGTAGTGTCTCCATTTCCAACCATATTTTAACTCATTATCACACAAACCAAACTTTTAAGGACCCTGAGAAAGAAGCCTTTTGAAAACATTGTGGGAAAAGGAGAAAATGCTGGTAACCAGCATTTTCTCCTTTTCCCACAATCTTTTCTACCCTTTTCGAAACAAGTTTCAATTTTTCAGTCACATTTATTTTGTCATCTGCAAATGCTTTCAATTTGGACAGGTGTAAAATTTTATTGTGTGGTAAGGAGTTAAAGTTGTCTGAAAGACAGCTGAAGTTGTGTAAATGCCCTCTGTGGCAGGAAAGGGTTCAAACTTACTCAACCAAACGGATGATTAAATTTTTTGTTCATCAAAATAGAAGAAGGGCATGAAATTCAGTGTATTGTAGTCAAGATATTAAACAGACATGCAGATTGAATAAAATCATGGCAGTTATCTTGCTTTTGTTCTTAACTCTTCTTGCTTTTGTTCTTAACTCTCTTACTGAGAAAAAAGTAGACTCAATCCAAATTCAAAGCATCTGCAGATGACAGACTAAATGTAGCTCAAATGAAAATATTTGTCTCTTAACTCTTTACCAAATGACAAAATTTTGGACTAGTCCAAATTGAAAGCATTTGCAGACGACAAAATAAATGTGACTCAAAAATTGAAATTTGATTTGGGAATGGTAGAAAACATTGTGGGAAAAGGAGAAAATGCTGGATACCAGCATTTTCTCCTCTTCCTACAATGTTTTCAAAAGCTTTCTTTTTCAGGGTCGCTAAAAGTCGGGATTGTGTGGTAAAGAGTTAAAGGATAGAAAACATTGTGTGAAATGGAGAAAATGCTGTCAAAAGGCTTCTTCCTCAGGGTTGTAAAAAGTCTGAATTGTGTAGTAAAGCCTGAAGGTAACCTGTATTGCAATGCATCGATACTGTGCCATTCCTGACGCACTGATGCAAAATGCAGTTTGTGTGTTTAACAGAAGTGTTATGCCACCTTCAACGGCTCACTTTTTACGTCTTTTCTATGTTTCATCAGTACATAGCTAAGTTTCTGTAGTGCCTTGCCCAAAGAAACTCCTACTGGACTGACACTACCAACAAATTAGGGTCCACATATTTCACCAACCATTCTCAAGAACATTCTTAGTCTTATTCTGAAGAAATTTTGACAGTAACACAACATCTGATTGGCTAAACCAAATGGTTAAGCCAATCAGAAGTAGGTTTCACTTTCCAAATCTAGAATTAGATTAAGGATGCAAGTAAGAATGGTTGCTGAATATGGGCCCAGGATCTGATGATAAATTGACGCTAACATTAGTCACTGAATCATGGAGGACACCCAAGTATAAGAAATATTATGAATAAATCCTTTACAACTCAACCTCGACTTTTAACAAGCCTGAGAAAGAAGGCTTTTGAAAACATAGTGGGAAAAGGAGAAAATGCTTGTAACAAGCATTTTCTCCTTTTCCGACTACGTTTTCTACCTATTCAAGAACGAAATTTGACAAATATTTGACTTGTCCTCTGTGAAATCCTTCAATATAGACAAGTGCAATTTTTTGTTGTGAAGTAAAGGGTGAAAAAGAATTGAATATCAAAACCACTTAGTTACAGGTAAGATCAATTAAATCATTTGACCACAAAAGAGTGCACAAAAGTGAGAAAATCAAATTAAAGACAAATTAGTTCAACCACCGTAACAATTTCCCAGGGATTTTGACATTGAAATAGCTTTCACATTTTATTTAAAAACTTTGAAGTTATATTTTACTGATGAGTAATTCTATTGAAAAGTACTTGTGATATATGACCTTTAATCCATTTTGGTATACCGTTACTATTGGTAGATCTAAAAGTTTGAAAACCAAATTCAAGGAATGTGAATTTATCGGATTTCTTTTTGACAGAATGTTTTACTTATTTTTGATGCCATGTGACAGTTGTAAAGCAACTATAAAACAAACCCTTAATTAAATAAAACTTTTAATTTGAAAAACTGGCAAGTTAATACTATGTTATGACTTGCCCATAGGAACTCTTACTAGTAATTTTGAGCTCCTCAAGCCATCTATTATTCAGCCTGTTATCTTATGAATATATTTTGTTCTGTGTTAAAAAATAACAATGTTGGAAACGGAAACAAGTCTAAACTATTGTGTTCTGCACCCACAATGTTTTCAAAAGCCTTTCAAAAATCCAGTTTGTTCTTGTCTTTCATTTCTTCAAAGCTCTTTTGCCATTTTCTATACAACAAAAGATATGTGAGTGCCACTCTAGCAAAGGAGGGTTTCATGGATCTCCGTGATGCATTATACCAAGCAAGGCATCACAATTTGATTATGGATCCATAAAACCCATATTGTCTAACAATTGACTAAATCATGAGGTAGAATAGTCCTTGGTCACAAGCAGAAAATTGACAAATAGAAAAAAGTTTTGACCCATGTCAGCCTGCATGGACTGAATTGGCTGACATGACTTTTTTGCAGATGCATTAAACCCTCTTTTCACAGAACATGATGCATATCTATTAAATGCTATTCCATAGGATCTTGCATTTAGGTGGAGCTCAAAAAATATGAGACTTCATTTCATACACACACCTTCACTTGTATAGGAAAAGTTCACATTTCATAGTTATCTTCTGTGCCTTTTAAAGCTTTCCTCCTCTGAAGCTTCTGGTCAACATTGCATAATTTTTTGTTGTTGTTAGATTTTTGAGAATTTATAGTGATTCAATAATTCTAAACACTTTTAACTGCCCAGAATTTCTTTAAATGTCTATCTAAAAAGTTTCTGTTCATACCTCTATTACTTTTTTCTAAAGGGAGGTAATAATAATTGCCCTTTGAATTGAGGATATAGTGATTTTAGAATTGATAATGATAATTCTATGAAGGCAAAACCTCCAAAAGTGGCTCGGTTAAGATGCTACAATAGTGAAGATTTTTAATGATATCATATTTTCCACAGTAAAATTACAGTGGAAATAGATGTTCTGCTTCAGGGTAGGAATACCCTAATTTAATCAAGACATACTTTGTTGAAAAATGTCTTATTTTCATCCTCTCATTTAAGATAATAAACATGCCTATCACAAACTTATTTCTGTCACAATAATTCAAACCTTTCCACAAATAAACACGTATTTTAATGTAGTTTGATATTGCACATTCTAATACAAATATGTTTTCAAAAAACACTATCACTGTCTCAGTGAGCAATCTTTTCATTCGTCGCAATGTTCCATACATATCTTTACATCCAAAACTGTTTTTGTTTGGTTTTTATAATTTTTTTACTTTTTTTTTAATTTCTTGACAAAAAATGTTTTTAAAAAATTTAGAAAATCATTCATGGGGTAACAGGCTGATGGCTTGAAGGGCTCAAAATTACTAGATAAGCAGATATATAAGATTGTTTGTATACTTTTCCTACTGACTACAACATTTTGCAATTAAAGAGGTCAAGATGGCCATCTAACCCTTTACCTGATGAGAAAAAAGTTAGTACGAATGGAAACCATCAGCAGACGACAAATTAAATGTGGTTCAAATGATAAGATTTGTCTCTAAAAGAGAATAATAAACACTGTGGGAAAAGGAGAAAGAGCTGGTTACTGGCATTATCTCCTGTACCCACAATGTTTTTCTTCAAAAGCCCTTCTCCTCAGGGTCGTTAGAACTCTGGATTGTTTCAAATAGATTTAAATACCTTGTACATTACAAGCAACTTGCAGATGGCTTTTGGGGTTTTCCAGCTGATAGCTTTCAAAAAAACATTGTGTTAAAAGAATAAAATACTTGTGATCAGCAATTTCTCCCTCAACAATAATGTTTTCACAAATATATTATGTATACATTCTTAATTCATGATGGCTATTCCTGTTTTATCAGGATGTTTCCAATGTTGTCTGCCACAAGTTTATTTCAGAAGGTAATGCATAAAACCCTTGTTACCAAACAATCCCGAGTTTAATGACCCGTGGGAGTAAGAACGATGAAAACATTGTGGGAAAAGGAGAAAATACTGGTTTTGGGAAAAGGAGAAAATACTGGTATTATCAGAATCTTCTCCTTTCCCAGCAATGTTTTTTCCTCTTTGGATGAAACAAAGCTTATCATGAGGGACATATTTAATTTGTCTTCTATAAATGCCTCGGACACGTTTAAAATTTTGCCATTTGCTAAAGGGTTAACTGACAATTCTGTGTTTATTGACTCTGAGGAAAAATGCTTTGGAAAGCATTGTAGAAAGAGGAGAAAATAATCATTACCAGTATTTCATTCCTTTTCTTAAAATGTTTTCTACCCTTTTAGAGACAAAACCAATTATCTGAACCATGTTTAAATTGTGGACTTCAGTTGCTCTAAATGATTTGGCCGAGTCTAGTAAAAATTTTGTCATTTGGTAAAAGAGTTAACCCTTTACCACACAATGACGCCTTTTAACACCCCTGAAAAAGAGGCCTTTTGAAAACATTGTGGGAAAAGGAGAAAATGCTGGTAACCAGCATTTTCTCCTTTTCCCACAAAGTTTTCCAGCCTATCAAAAGAAAGTTGCGTCATTTGAGCCACTATGAAATTGTTGTCTGCAAATGCTTTCAATTTGGATAGGTCTATAATTTTGCCGTGTGGTAAAGGGTTAAAAGGGTCAAGACATCAATTCATTTCAAATCTTTGCCTTTTTTTTTTAATAACTTTTAAAATTAGGTCTGATTTACCAGGCAGCAAAAATTAAAGGGATCAAGTCCAACAAATTATGTCATTAGCTTTGATTCCTTATCAACACTTTTATTTTCTTCCTTTTAATATGACTAAAGTGCTTGTATTTTTTCCAGACCTTTTCAAGCTTTGCTGATTTATATGAAATAAGAGCGAACAAAGAAAACGAAAGACTTCCAAAGAAACGTCAGTAGCTTTTACGGATAGCATGGATTAAGCAAAAGGAAGCTGTCTGAGCAGTTCAATATTTTCCACACTAATTTCCTATGCTTCGATCCATGTATTAAATCAGACAACAAAATTTTAGACTTTTCCGAAATGAAAGGATTTGCAGACATGAATTAAAATGTAGCTGCAGTACTGGAATTTGTCTATAAAAGGATAGAAAACATTGTAGGAAAAGGAGAAAATGCTGTTTATCTGCATTTTCTCCTTTTCCTACAATGTGTTCTAAAGCCTTTTATTTTAGGTTTATTGGCTTTCCATATTTTACAACGAAGTTTTCTTCAAAATTGTTTCAAGAGCTAACAATTTACATGTAAGCCATACTGTAACACATGCAACGAAAATAGTTTAAAAATTGCTGAATTAAAGCTTTAAAGTTAATTGTTTTGAGCAGTTTCTCCATTACATTTCATACCTATAATCTCAAAGAAATTGTCAGATCCATAGTGCTTGATGGGCTCAAGGTTTAATTTCCATGATGCAACTATAGCCAAGAGAAATAGATCAGTATTTAATGTCATTTTTCAACTGGATTTAAGTCATATCTGAGTGGAAAGCCACTTTTCTACTTCATGTGCCATCTAACAGTACAAAATGTCATGTCTTGCTTCAGCAGAAAAAATACCCCTTGCCTTTTGACCAAGTAGGACGAAAGATGCCTTCAATTTAAGCTCAATGTAGCAAGTGTGACATATAGAGTTAAGCATGTCTTTAGATGTTTGGCATTTATTAATTCTGTCTGCCAACATTTATGGGCCTTTTACCTGAACATACACAAAACTAGATATTCATTAATCAAATATCAAAAGAGGCAATGTAGAAGCAATGTTTACGGGCACTTATTGGTTTGTAACAAGTCTAATAACAGGGTATTTTATTGACAAGACCACATACTGAGGTTGACTTTTCTTATTGATTTCACAGTTTTTACAATTCGTTATGAATGTGCTTTTTAGTGTTTACATGTTTTCCAACAACGATTTCTGTATTTTCTATTGAATGAATTCAGCACCTGAGTGTCATGAGGAGAGTACACTATGGAAATAACTCTTTACAAGATGACAATATCTTAAACTCGTACATATAGAAAGTATTTGCAAATGGGGCAAAATTAAAATGCAGCTCAAAGGATGAGATTTTTTTTGAAAGGGTGGGTTAGAAAAGCATCTGTATAGTCTTTTATCTCAAACGTTCACAAAATGATTGACAGTGATGATTAAAGATTAGGCTGTATGTTATGTGCAGTCTTTTCTTCATCTGTTCCATGCAAAAAAAAATCTTATACCTGTGATAAGCTTTCTAGAAGTTTTAAAATCATAGTAATACTTATTTTAGTTCCATAGGATAAAACCTGTTTAACTGCATGAGCTTTAATTTCACCTATGTAATTATTTTCATTACCACATGGTTTGACTTTCATGATGTCTGGGGGTATAAAAGTAAATCAGAAATATCTCAGACACTGTCAATCATTTTTAGCATATTTGGTACATATCACAGAGTCTTTTTGATGATTTTAAGCTTATCTGATGAAGATCTCACAGTCTTTGTTGATGATTTTCAGTATATTTAATAAATATCTCCCAATTTTTTTCTATGAATCTCAGCATATTTTATATATAATCTCCCAGTCTTTGTTGATGATTTTCAGCTTATTTGGTTTGTACATCCAAGTTTTTGTCAATAATTCTTTGCCTACTATGTGCATATATGTCACGGTCTTTGTCAATGATTCTCAGCATATTCAATACATATTTCTCTCACAGACTTTGTCAACATATAATGAATATGATACATTATCTCACAGTTATTGGCAATAATTCTCAGCATATTTGATTATACATATGTGACATTCTTTGTCAATAATTATCAGCATATTTGATACATTATTTCTCAACCACTGTAGATGATTCTCAGCATATCTAATATAAGTATTATCTCACAGTCTTTGTTGATGATTTTTAGCATGTTTGGTTCATTATTTTCAAGTCTGTATCAATGATTCTTAGTGTGGTGTCCGTGGTCATAAGGTAGAGTGTCGGCCTCATAACCATACGGTTCCGAGTTTGATACCCGGGAGCGGGTGTCAGCTTTGGGATTTTTCATTGGCCCACACATTCGGCGCGAGTACTGGTGTAGTTCCCAGGAAGCAGAATCGAGAGAGATTAGTATAAGTTGTAAGAACTTGTTTCTCAATCGATGTAAAGTAAATACACGTATGTTTAAACTTTAATGATTTTTAGAAAATTACATTCTTTGTGAAAGATTTTTCAGCATATTTGGTACATAAAATTAAGATGGTCTTTGCAATTTATTTCAGGATATTTGATTCATATCTCAGTCTTTGTCAATGATTTTTAATATGTTTTGTACACGTCTCAAAGTCTTTGTCAATTATTCACCAGATATCTGACATATTTCTCCCAGTCTTTGTCACTGAGTCTCAGCATATCAGATACATCTGATGCGTATGATGTCACTATCTTTACCAGTGGTTTTCAGCATATTTGGTAAATATCTCAATCATAGACTTCGTCAATTATTTTGAACATATTTGATACAGGTATGAAAATACAAAATACAATGTATCAGGCTTGATGCTCAATTATTTCATTTTCTTAGCCTCCCAGATGTCACTGATTATTCCATTACTATTCAAATTTGACTTGTTTTTAATGCCCTGCGGCTGACAGCATGGGAAAACACTAAAGGAAAAGGTACAATTGCTTTCAACAAGGATTGCCACATTTCATAAAATATTTTCTGTACTATTGGAAAATGGCTTTGAATTTTGTCTTGCCTTTCTTAATAATTCTGGTCATCCTTTATGTCTCTTGTATAAGATCTACTGGCAAATGTGTGTGTGTGTGTGTGGGGGGGGGGGGGGGGGGGGTTAACGACCCTGAGAAACAAAGCTTTTGAAAACATTGTGGAAAAAGGAGAAAATGCTGGTAACCAGCATTTTCTCCTTTTCCCACAATGTTTTCTATCCGATCAGAGAACTTAAGCATTTTTGTAGTAACACTGAATTTGTGGTTTGCAGTTATTTTGAATTTGGACAAGTCCAAAATATGTCCTGTGGTAAAGGGTTAAGGCATCTCCGTGATGCATTACACCAAGCAAGACTACATGAAAGTAAGGATCCATAAAATCCACATAGCCTAACAATTGGCTGAATCCTGGGGTAGAATGGTCCTTTTACATGTAGAAATTTGACAAACAGCAAAAATTTTCAATTCAAGTCAGCCTGCGCACAGGCTGACCTTAGTCGATACTTTTTGCAGGTGAGTAAAACCCCTTTCACAGCGCATGGCTTATGTAAGTTTTTTGATAGGTCTTTATCTTTGTAGCCTTGAACCTGGATTTCATTTGCTTATCCAGATAGTGTAGATCAAGATCAGGCTGCACAGTATGTGCAGTCCGATCTTCAATTTACATTGTTTGCTTCTTTGAAATGTAATCTGACAAAAACAGCTTTGAAATCATAATATCTCCATCTTCAGTAATGACTGACAATTCTTTTCGTTTATTAACCCTTAAACAATTATGCGTTTGAAAAACCCTGAAAAAGGCGGCTTTTGAAAATATTGTGTGAAAAGGAGAAAATGCTGGCAACCAGCATTTTTTCCTTTTCCCACAATTTTTTCTACTGTTCCAAAAACAAATTTCAACTTTTACATCAAATTGTCGTCTGCAGATGCTTTCATTTGGACATATTTACAAATTTGTCGTCTGTTAAAGGGTTAAAAAAGCCTGTACTGTAAAGGTTTAATTTCATAAGAAGAGGGAAATGGCAGATGACCGGGTTTCTGGTATACAGTTATATTATGCATAATAAATAACCCATGTTAGTAACAATGAATAGAAAAAATAGTTTTGTAGACCTGAATTGATACATGAATTATTAGATACAACAAAAGACATACATCAAATTCACATTAACAATATACTACACAATTCTGTATTTTTAACAATCCTGACCTACAAGGCTTTCAAAGAAAAAATTGTGGGTATAGGAGAAAATGCTGGTAACCAGCATTTTCTCCTTTTCCAACAATGTTTTCTACCCTATCAAAGACAGAATTCACCATCTTCGCAACATTAGATTTGTTGTCAGCAAAAGCTTTCAATTTGAAGCAGTCCATAATTTTGTTGTTTGGTAAAGAGTTTATACATAAATACTTGAGAAAATAATGTGGCTAAAGGAAAAACTGCTTGTCAAAAGCAGGAGCAATTTCTTCTTTTGTGTGCAACATTATAAATTGGTCAGCTTCCAGAGAAAAGAGTTGTACACAGGAGATATCATGTAAATAGGGGGAAAAGTGATGACATTTTGAACTAAACAATCCACTTTAACCTTATTCACCCTTATTTTAAAGATACATCTGTACTCATTTTCAGGCAGTTTTCAGCCAGTTTTTAACCCATTTCATCCTTATTTTTATGAAACTACAATCATTCTTGTATCTTCATGCCAAATTTTGCCCCTAATGGCTGCAAGATTGCTCAGATTATGACAGATAGAAAATATATTTCATGTTACAGGTATGGAGGTCTTCAAAGCAAATTCTGTTGATGTTTCCAGTTTTAAATGAGCACATAATCCCTTGTATTTTTCTATCCCTTACACCATATACATTTGTAATTTATCTATGTTTACACAGCTGATCCATTCTACACACTTTCATGTTTTAACAGCGTTTTTACCTTCTAGCTGTAAGGATGTATATCTTCAACATAATCTGCAATGGCAGGATTTTTGAAAACACCGTTATAAATGGAGGCATGGCTGAAAAAGTATCATACACTGACACCACAATGTTCGATAAAAGAAAACCTTGTCAATATCAGGAACATATCCCAAATTATAACCTTTTTAACTCTTTACCACACAATCTCAAGTTTTAACGACCCTGACAGAAGAAGGCTTTTGAAAACATTGAGGGAAAAGGAGAAAATGCTAGTAACCAGCATTGTAGAAAAAGCAGAAAATGCTGGTTTCCAGCATTTTCTGTTTTTGCCCACAATATTTTCAAAAGCCTTTCACATCATTTTTGTTAAAACTTGGGACTGTGTGGTAAAGGATTAAGATGAAAACCAAATAATTTTGATTCTTCATTAATTGTAAACCTCAAGACTCCTATACCCCTTTATGTATTACTGTAAAATGACTATTTGCAAAATTGATATAGAAGCCCGGGCCCGGTTTCACGAAAAAAACTTAAGTCTCTTATTTAGCTTGAATTTGGTTACTAATTAAATCTAAGACTTAAGTTCAGTTGATTTAGTCATTTGAGACGCAGTCCACTAATATTAACAGACTTTGGTAAAATTCTCAAATTTTGAGATGACACGATATTTTAAACTCACCTCAGCAAAATAATGGACTTAAGTCTGTTAAATGAGTTAAGTCCCCTTATTTTGCCGAGTTGAATTTGAAACATAGCGTTACTAAAGATAAAAACAACAAAATTCAGTGTATGTTAGTGATATACATCCCAAATAACAAGCTCAATTTAAGTCATCTAAACTGAATGTGTTGGCAGATTTGAGCAAAGTAAGAGATTTAAGCTTTTCGTGAAACCGGGACCTGAGCTTTAAGGTTTCCATCTGGCTGAATAAGAGCCATACTCTGTGAAAAGGGGGCTGAATGCATTTGCGAAAAGTATCAACCCACATCAGCCTGCGCAGCCCGCACAGGCCGACATGGACCGAAACTTTTCGCTATCTTTAAATTTTCTGCATGTCAAAGGATCATTCTACACCATGATTCAGTTGGTTGTTTGATAAAATGGATTTTATGGATCCATAATTATTTGATGACTTGCTTGGTATAATGCATGCATCAGGGAGAAGCATTAAGCCCCCTTTTCACAGAGCATGGCTCATATGCTATAAACTTACCATGCAAACTTGCTTGCTGACAATGACTTGGCAGTATCCTGAAATGAAAATAAAGGGAGAAAGTAACTAAGACTGTCTCAAGTATTATTATAATTATGATGATAGCATTTCATAAAATGCAACCTTATACCTCAGTTTGACTCTATAACATAGGCCAAAATTTTTGACTTACCTAAAATAAAAGCATTTGCAGATGGCAAGTTAACCCTTTACCACACAATGCCGACTTTTTATGACCCTGAGATAGAAGCCTTTTGAAAACATTGTGGGATAAGGAGAAAATGCTGGTTACCAGCATTTTCTCCTTTTCCCACAATATTTTCTCTCCTCTTTGATATAAAATTTCAAATTTTCAGTCACTTTTAGTTTGACGTCTGCAAATGCTTTCAAATTGGACTGGTCTTAAATTTTGTCGTTTGGTAAAGAGTTAAATGTGCCTTTTAAATAATGGGTTTTGTCTTTGACAGGGTAGAGTGCATTGTTGGAACAGGAGAAAATGCTGGTTACCGGCATTTTCTCCTCTCCCCACAAAATTTTCAATCACTTTCTCCCTTATAAATACACACAATTGTTTTGTCCAGGGTTGCATGTATAATGTTCTCTATAAAGCCTTAGTAGGGAGCCTGATATAACAAGAGCACTGCATGCAGGTGCCAATGCTTGGCTGCAGTTACTTTTCAGGAAAAATTCTAAGAAAATAAAGGGACATAACTGTGAAAAAAAAAATTATTTGGTTACCTGCCCTTGTTGTATGGGCTAACCACATGCTAAAAAGAAGGCTGTTAAGTCCATATCCAAAATATGTAAATAAAGGTGGAAAGTATGCTACTTTTTCCAAAGCATTCAGTGCAATCCTGCTACATTTTCCTGAAAACACCAATATAAAGTGCCTATTGCAGACTCTAAGTTTTAGATAATCTTCTGCAAACAACTTTTTTTTTGCCCCATTATACGGCAGTACACATTTGAAAGCGTTGTTGCAGAATGAGCAATTGCTTTAAGCATTAAAAGGAAATTCTTTGCTAGGTGTTGGATTAACTCTTTACCAAAAAAAAAAATTCTAGACTAGTCGAAATTGAAAGCATTAGCAGACGACAAAATAAAAGTGACTGAAAAATTGAAATTTGTTTTGGGAAGGGTAGAAAACATTGTGGGAAAAGGAGAAAATGCTGGTTACCAGCATTTTCTCCTTTTCCCACAATATTTTCAAAAGGCTTCTTCCTCAGGGTTGTTAAAAGTCAGGATTGTATTGTGGGGTAAAGGGTTAAAAAATGAATATCTGGCTCATGTATCATGTTTCACTGAATATTTTAAAAAAGATGTTAAATATGTAGACCTATTTCTTAATCAGACAATCAGTCTATTACTCCATTAGATTAGCAAACATCCAGAAAACTATTTTCAACCATTATCACAAAACATTCAGCTTTTTAAATTCCTATAGGAAGTAGCTTCAGAAAACATAGTCAGGAAAGGCACAATTTTTTTTGTAAGCATCATCATAAACCAGCATTTTCTCCTTTTCCTGCAATGTTTTCTTCCCTTTCAAAAACAAATTCCATCATTTGAGCTGCATTCAATGTGTCGTCTGCAAATGGTTTAAATTTGGAGAAGTCTTACATTTTGTTGTTTGGAAAAGAGTTAAAGATACATCTTTTCTCGTTTTCGTCCAGTGTTTTAACCAATTTTAGCTTTATTTATGAAACTATAATCATTCTTGTATCTTCATGCCAAATGTTGCCCCTGACAGTTGCAAAGTTGCACAGATTACGACGGATAGAAAATGCATTTCATTCTCTGGAGGCTATCCCTAGACATTACAACCACTGTTTCTGGTTTAAATCAAAGACAAATCCCTTGCATTTCTTTATCCCATACACCTTACATCGATTTTTATCTACATTTACACAGCTAACTAGATTCTACACACCAT
Source organism: Hippopus hippopus (assembly GCA_946811185.2). NCBI lineage: Eukaryota > Metazoa > Mollusca > Bivalvia > Cardiida > Cardiidae > Hippopus > Hippopus hippopus. Next base: position 16,079,187 of record OX328096.1, read on the forward strand.
AAAGTTTTAACAGCGTTTGTTTACTCTCTGGCTGTAAAGATGTATCTTTAACTGATTGTAGCCCTCTGAAATATATTTGGGCCAGGCTCAGTGCTAAAGAGCTTTAACCCTTTACCTAACAATCCCATGATTTCATGACCCTGAGGAAGAGGCCTTTTGAAAACATTGTGGGAAAAAGAGAAAATGCTGGTTACCAGCATTTTCTCCTTTTCCCACAATGTTTTCTGACCTGTCAAAGAACTAAAGTTCATTTGTACCACTTTCAAAATTGTCATGTGCAGATGCTGTCAATTCAGTAGGGTCAACAATTTGTCGTTTGGGACAGGGTTAATGCATCTAAAAAAGTATTGACCGAGGTCAGCCTGTGCAGTCCCCGCAGGCTGACCTGGGTCAAAACTTTTTGCTTTTGATATTAATTTCATGCATGTCTAGGGATCATTCTACTCAGGATTCAGCTGGTTGTTTGACAAAATGGATTTTATGGGATCCATATTTATGTGATGACTTGCTTGGTATAATGCAGCTCAGGGATGCATTAAACCCCCATTTTGGCAGAGCATTTCTCCCTACTAATTTTGTAGAAGATTGAATGATTGTATGGTGTTTAACGCCGTTTTCAACATTATTTCAGTTATATCGTGGCGGCCAGTGCACCTGTCCATGCTTTCCTGGAGTCTCTTTTACTAGTACTCCGCATAATTTTCTTTCCAAGCCACTGGCTGCTTTCCCACATAACCATCGTCGAAGCAATGGTCAGCGGTGAGAGAGGAATGAATCCTGTCACAATGACTATCATCAATCCTCGGAAAGAAATTGGCCGAGCCAGGGATTGAACCCACGACCCCCTGTTCTCAAGTCCTGAACGCTACTGACTGAGCTACCGGGGCTCGATCGGCAATTTTGTAGAAGACATGGAAAATCAAAGGATACGCCATAAGAAAAATAGGACAGATCAACATGATCAACTCTTATCCACCGACAAAAATTTTAGACTTGCCAACTTGAAAGCAGTAAAAAATTTGCAGACTATAAAATAAAAGTGAGTCAGAAATTGAAATTTCTAGAAAGGTAGAAAACATTGTAGGAAAATGAGTAAATGCTGGATACCAGCATTTTCTCCATTTTCCACAATATTTTCAAAAGCAATCTTCCTCACAGTTGTTAAAACTCAGTACTGTGTGGTAAAGGCTGAAACTTTCAGACATGAATACATTTGAAAACATTTATGGCAAGAGGAGAAATTTCTCATTACTGGCAAGCTCTCCTTTTTGCTGCTTTCTTAATTAAAAACCTTCAAACATTATGTCCATTGGTGAGAGAGAAATGATTCATGTAGCTTTGTCGTAACTATCAATCTTTGGAACACTCAGAGGCTTTTGGAAACACTAAGTTACCAGCATTTTCTGCTTTTTCCACTATATTTTCTTCCCTGTTATAACCAAACTCATCATTACAAAATGAACTTGTCATCTTCAGACACTTTCAATTTGGAAAAAGTCCAACATTTACAGACCTTGTTAAGTTACCATTGGCCAGAATAACTCACAAAATATCAGTGTAACGCTGATCCAGGAGAAGGCTTTTGTAAGTCTGATCTTGATCGACACTGTCAAGATATAGGCTTTAAATGCTCCTGTACTGAATATAAGAATATGTTTCCCATCCTTCAAATGTTTCTGGCTGAGCTTGTCAGCTCAGGTGGTAACGCAGAGGGCCCGGGTTAAAATCAGGCAGTTATTGGTTTGAACCTCCAGCTAAGCTAATTTCTTTATCAAGGATTGATGATGGTCATTGCGACAGGATTCATTCCTAATTCACTACTGACCATTATTTCCAAAATGGCATGTTAGGAAATGGGGAAGAATATTGTGTGAAGTCCAGGTTAAAGAAATTCTAAATAGTTTTCGCTAGTGCATTGGCTAATGCATGTACTATAAAAATGAAATAATGTCAATTACAGCTTTAAGCACATGCATACAAACAAACAAATGGAATGTTTTTTCTTTGTTTCCCTTAACCTCATTTGTAATGTCTGAAAACAGGTGTCCACTTGTGGATTGATCCTATAGCAAATATTGCTGATTTGAATGACACTCAAAATACTTTTGAAAACACTGTTGAAAAAAGAGAAAATGCTGATTCAGCATTTTCTCTTTTTTTGCACAATGTTTTCCACCATTTGAAAGACGAATCATTTTGAAACATCTAATGTCTGCAAACCCTTTCAATTTTAACCCGTTCAAAATTTTGCCATTTGCCATTTTGGTAAAGTGCTAAACACTAAGGAAAGACTTGTTTGTGAGAGGGAAAAAGGAAAGGATAAAAAGGGTTTACTTTAAAAGAATGATTAAGTTTAAAACTTTCAGTGTGAAAATTTCATTAACTATGTATGAGCAATGAAGTTTGCACTGCCATTATGTGATGGCCTACTTTGATTCAGTGTTCCGCTATGAAGAGAAAAACAAAACATCTTTTTAGAACAATTCTTACTCCTACTTTATGAAACATAACATTGAACTTTCACTAATTTGGAGAAGAATTTGGCCCTTGTCACAGTTGACAGCGCACCTATCCATGCTTTCCTGGTGATTCTAAACCCTTTACCACACAATCCCAAGTTTTAATGACCCTGAAGTAGACGGCTTTTTAAAGTATTGCGTGAAAAGAATAAAATACAGGTAACTGTCATTTTCTATTTTCCACAATGTTTTCTACCTGTTGTTTGACAAATTCCATCATTTGAGCTAGATTTGACTTGTCTGCAAATGCTTTCAATTCAGACAAGTCTAAAACTTTGTCGTTTGCTTGAGATTTGAATCAGACTATGCAATTTACTCTTTCAAAGCACCTGTCTGCTTACCAAAACAGAAAAAACTTGTTTAGCCATGAAAGATATATGAAGTCAGTCACATTGATTTTCATAAATCCAAAGAGACAGATTAGGATGACTAAGCAACAAAATGGTGAAAAATGCATTTTGAGAGTAATATTTCAAATCTTTATCAGACGACAAAATTTTGTGCTTATCCAAATATTGAAAGCATTTGAAGCAACAAATAAATAGTGACTCAAAAGATGAGATTTAGCTCTGATAACAGTGTGGAAAAGGGAGAAAATGCTTATTATCAGCATGTTGTTGATGTTTTCAAAAGCCCTTTCTCTCAAGACAAGTGACTTTGTGGTAAAGAGTTAAACATGCACATTCCTTTTGTAAAAATTTACTCATATTCCCAGAATTATTCTCCTGATTTTCTTTAACTCTTCCCCTAACAACAGAAATTTAGACTAGTCCAAATTTAAAATATAAATTTGCAGTTGCAGACGACAATTGAAGTGTGACTCAAATAATGGAACTTATCTTTAATGGGGTAGAAATCATTACGGGAAAAGGAGAAAATGCTCCTTCCTCAGGATCGGTACAACTCTATTATTTGGTAAAGGGTTAGTTAGGATGTTAGGATGTTCATTAAAAAAAATGCATTTTGATGAAATGAATTGCATGTGCATAAAAAATATTTCAAATGCCATGCCAAAGGTTCGTGACTTGTTTTTTCACCATGACATTTTGTAAACTGTTTTGTAAAATATACATAAAAAATGCAGCATTAGAATTAATTGATCTTTTCTGATTGTGTATTGATCTGTGAATTAATTAGTAATCGTTTTCTAATCTAACCAAGACTGATAAGAGTTAAACGAAAAATGTCTGTTAAGTTCACTCTAGTGCATTTCAATCAAAAATTTATATCAACTTTCGCTCAGGTCTATTAACTCTTTACAAGAACAACAAAATTTCGGACTTTTCCAAATTGAAAGCATTTTGCAGACCACAAAATACATTTGACTCAAAAATTGATATTTGTATTTGAAACGGTAGAAAATATTGTGAAAAAAGGAGAAAATGCTCTACCAGCATTTCTGCTTTTTTCCACTAGGTTTTCAAAATCCCTCCCTCTACGGATCTATACCTCAGGATTGTTTGGTAAAGGGTAATGATGCCAAAAGCAATGGCAATGAACTTCACTATATAATTACCTCCTGAAATTACTGCAGCATAGTGGGGAAATGCCAGAAAAAATGTCTTGTGGCCACAACTACCGGTAAATAACACATACCGGTACTCAGAAGTCAATTATCAAGTGGCCACAGTATAAATTGCCTTTGGCCATGAGATCTTATTTTGTGGCCACAAGATAACTTCCAATGAAAATGGGTGTCTCAGACACTTCATGAAAAATATTAAATATTAGAGTGCCTAATAAACCCAACAGGCATAAATTTGCATTCTAGAAATAAGACTGTCATGAGAGTAAGTTCTAGGTTATCATTGTCCAGAATGTCTAAGCAAAGTCGACAGTGTAGATCAATGATTTGACTGCACATTTTGTGCAGTCTTGGCCCATATTCACCAACCATTCTTGAGGACACCGAGTCTTATTCTCCAAGATTTTCTAAATTTGGAAGTAATACAACTTTTGACTGGCTAAACCAAATGATAAGAAATTGTATTACTTTTAAATTGAGAAAAATCTGGGGAATAAGACCAAGCTTGTTCTTCAGAAAGGTTGGTGAATATGGGCCCCGATCTTGGTTTACACTGGCCACAATGGCAACTTAAGTAGTAAGAGGTGGCAACTTAAGTAGTAAGAGGTGCTTAAGTTTTAAGTAATGGCCAAAAGATACTTTAATGTTGTGGGTATTGGTAATTATATGTCTGTCATAGCTGCAAGCTGATTTTTCTTTTCTCTTAACCCTTTCCCACACAATGACGACTTTTGACGACCCTGAGGTAGAAGCCTTTTGAAAACATTGTGGGAAAAGGAGAAAATGCTGGTAACCAGCATTTTCTCCTTTTCCCACAATGTTTTCTACCCTTCCCAAATCAATTTTCAATTTTTCAGTCACTTTTATTTTGTTGTCTGCAAGTGCTTTCAATTTGGACCAGTCTAAAAATTTGTCGTGTGGTAAAGAGTTAATGTTTTACAAGGATGATTTCAAAGTAACTTGTTGCATTTTTTTTTTTCAGGAAGCAAACAAGAAGATCACATACAGGAGCTATCACTTGACTGCAGTTTCTTTTCTTTGTGAAAAAAGTCTAAAAAGGGGCATAACTGTGTCAAAACTATTTTTAGGGTGACCTGCTGTTCTGGTATGGTTCTCTTTTGAGAGTTAACTACTAGCTGGAGTTTGGAGCAAATTATAAGTACCTATAGTGATGACACAGCTATAAGTAAATTACAAAGTCTTCATGTGTTGATGTTATCTGATGTAGACAACAACATGATTATGTTTTTAACCCTTTACCACACAATCCTGACTTCTAATGCCCTTAAAATGAAGAATTTTGAAAACATTGTGGAAAAAGAGTAAATGCTGGTTACCAACATTTCCTCCTTTTCCCACAAAGTTTTCTTCAGGTTCAAAGAAAAATCCAATTATTTTAATCATTTTCAATTTGTGCTCTGGAAATGCTTTGAATTTGGACAAGCTTGAAAATTTGCTATGTGGTAAAGGGTTAATACCTCTATCTCTTCTTAAAAAACAGCCCAGCTAAAAGTTCAAAAGGCACTAGATAATTTAAGACAGCATCAGAATTAAAGTGACACATAAGAAATAAGACCGAATCTTAAGTTAAAAAGATACACACAGAAACAAACTCAAATGTCTTGTGGCAATGAAACCAATCTGTTTGATCCCCAAAACAGATAGACACAATGGGCAAGCTTCTTTTAACCCTTAGCATGCTGAATTCAATTTGTTGACAGTTACATAAACTAGACTCTGCTAAGTTAATTTGCATCAAGCTGGCTGAAAAAGCAGAGGGAAGTGCTGGGCAAGATCATAGTGCACAAATGTTCAGGTTGATCGTGCTTCACACTCTCCGCAAAATACATACTTGGTTGCGAATAGCAGGATAAGGGTTAAGGAGGTTGATAAACATCCCGCACAAAGAAAACAGACAATGGCCAAAAAAAAAAGAGATATCATGATATTAAAATTAGCCCAATCAAATTTAGTTTCTCTGACCATTTCTTTGGCATTTTCAGTCTTAACATAATGTTTCAGTTGTTACTAAGTGTTTCTGTGTAACGGTACAAATATTTTTCCTGGATGTTTTTCCTCACAGTTTTCAGTTTTTACTCAAATACAATGTTTCTCATGGTACCTTATCTTTACAAGATGACAAAATTTTAGATTGATCAAATTTGAAAGTATTTGCTAATGATAAAATAAATGTTGCTCAAATTACATGATTTGTCTGTGAAAGAGTAGAAAACATTGTGGGATAAGAAGAAAATGTCAGTGATTTTCTACTTTTTCCAATGTGTTTTCAAAAGCTTTCTCCTTTAGGGTTGTTGAAATATCAGATTTATGCGATAAAGTTTTTTTCAAGGCTACTTGACTCATGGCCAAGTCTTGACCAAATATATTTATGCATTCATATTATGGTAACTAACTTTAGATAACCATATAAATACATGTTTTACAAGGAGGTTTCTAAGGCAGCCTGACGCAAATTTGTTTCAGGAAGTGAGGAGTTAAAAAGATAATTATGAATAAATAAACAACAGCTCTGCCCAGCAAAAAAACGTGCAAAGAAAGCTAACGAGAGCATGTCATCTTTGACATCCTACCTAGACCTTGACCTTATAACCTGGCATGATTGTGAAAACTGCTCTGCATGTCATCTCAAATGTATGAGTGAAACATTAAGAAAAGAAAAGGAAGAGGGGCTCAAGAGATATGAAGCTGACACACTTTCAGAGCATGTCACTTTTGACCCCCATGCTGTGACCTTGACCTTGGACTGTTGGATCTGAAACTTTCGCTCTGCATTGTGTCTCATCAAAGTGCATTCATCTGTGAAATGTTTTCAATATCAGACCTGGAGTTCAAGAGATATAGGGTAGACACAATTCGCAAACAGATAGATGGTAGGACAGATGGACTGACAGACAGAGATGGACAGAGGGACAAATTTTAGACTTGTTTGAACTGAAAGCATTTGCAGACTACAAATTATAGTTAGCTCAAAGGAAGATAAATAAGTCCTTCATAGGGTAGAAAACATTGCAGGAAAAGAGAAAATGCTGCTTACCAGCATTTTCTCCTTTTCTCACAATGTTTTCAGAATGTTTCTTTTCTCAGGGTCCTTAAAACTGGGGACTGAGTGGTAAAGGGTTAAAACTGATTTCAAAACACTGGAATTAAAATAATTTACAAGCACCTAATCAGAATAAATGATTAAAATAAACATCATTTAAATGCCTAAGCTTTGAGGTTAAAGTTTACCGCCATTAAAATATTCAAAAACTTACATAATTCTATTGATCTCAACAACACCCTGTGGTAACCTGTATCTTTCAAGAGAAAATGTCAACCCTTAGATTACCAACAGACAGTTTCAAAGGTAAAATAAGACCCCAGAAAATGATTTTTAATTTCACAGTTGCAATTGTCTAGATAGAACGATCCAGCAAAGCCAACAGTGCAGATCAGAGATAAGACTGCATGTTTTGTGCGGTCTTATCTTGATCTATATTAGCCACAAAGGCAACTGTAGTTGTGAAAGGCACTCTAAGGGTTAAGTTCACTTTTCTAAAGTGAACATTTTCAATTATTCATCACCCTTCTAATCCATTACAGCACAAATAAAACATTTTTTTATCTCTTCAGTCCGCAGCCTTTAAAGATATCGAGGCAAAAGAAACTTTTTATTAACCTGGAGGAAAGCCATGACTTGTCTTTGTTAAATTCATTGAGATAAAGTTTTCTGCCACTTTAAACCGTATTTCTGTCATATCAAGGCAGCAGTTTACATGTTCATGGTTTTTCTAGGTTTCACCAGTAGTTGGCTGGGGCCTCAGCAATGCCTTGCCGAAGGATACATTTACAATACCAGAACTGCCAGCCAGACTGGTCCCAAGAATTCCTGTCCTTTGGAAAGCCACTTCAGAATCCCAGTCTAGTACTGGTGAAACCCAGGACATACATGAATATCTGAGCTGTTGCCATGATATGACTGAAGTAATGTTGAAAGTAGCATAAAGCACCATTCTCTAAATCAACCAAAATTTCAAGCTTCCTATACAAACTCTAAATCACTGAGCGTGGGAGGACCGCTGGTCTTTGGCGTGGGAGGACTGCTGGTCTTTGGTATGACATGGTTGTGGCTAAAACCAACAACCATTTGTACGGCAGGTAGGACTAACCTATACCATGTGTGCTTACTACCAATCCTCTTCTTTTGCATTAGTCAAGTAGTCTCATTTAGATATCAGAAGGTGTTGGGCCTTTATCAAAGAATCACAGGTTTTGATTGTGCCACAGAAAAAGGCTAATAAGAGGGAAGGAGAAAATGCTGCCAGTAAAAAGCAGTTTCTCTTTTTTCCCACTATGTTTTCTTCCCATTCAGATACAAGTCCTACCATTTGAACCTCATTTAACTCTTTACCACACAATCCAGACTTTTAACGACCCTGAGAGAGAATCCTTTTGAAAACATTGTAGGAAAAGGAGAAAATGCTGGTAAGCAGCATTTTCTCCTTTTCCCACAGTGTTTTCTACCCTTCCCAAAACAAATTTTAATTTTTGAGTCACTTTAATTTTGTCGTCTGCTAATGCTTTCAATTTGGAACAGTCTAAAATTTTGTCGTCTGGTAAAGAGTTTATTTGTGGTATGCAAATGCTTTAGATTTGGACAAGTCTAAAGGTTTTCCATGTGGTAAAGAATACAGGACACAATAAAGTGAGAGAGTCATGTGAGAAATTAAAACAATTGAATGAACTGCTTGACAGCAAGACACACAAGATACCAATGTTTCTTTTCAGTCTAAAAATGGTTAACTGGGCCTTTACCAAACAACAAATTTTTAGACTTGTCCAAATAAAAAGCATTTGCAGACGACAAACTTAATAATGGAATTTGTCTTTTAAAGGTAAGAAAACATTTTGGGAAAAGGAGAAAAGGTTGGTTACCAACATTTTCTCCTTTTCCCACAATATTTTCAAAAGTCTCTTCTGTCAGGGTCATTAAAACTCTGTATTGTGTGGCATTAAATGGTTAATGGCTGCATATAGCTGCAGTCACAAAATACGTAATTATCTAACATGATTAATGATTTATGAATGCAGTGTTGAATAACCTTTTTTATGAGAATATTACAAAATCGACATAACACATACTAAGTATCTAAGCTTGATCTTTTACAGCACAAAAAAACTGACATATGAATTACATGTATACATTTTCACTCAAAAAGATTTTAACCGAGGCTTCCATTTTCAAAGATGCATGTATTTTGGCCACATATTGTAATTAATGCTCAACCAAACAATCACAGATTTTACCAGCCCTCAGTATTTAAAGACTGCTGTTGAAAACATTTTGGATAAAAGAGAAAATGCTGGTATAATCAGCGTTTTCTCCTTTTCCACTAACTTTTTTTTTTCCACTGTCAAAAAACTGACAGATCTGATTCATTGTCAAACATACAAAATGTTTGTTTACAAATGCTTTCAATATGGATGAACCCAAATGTTTTCTGGTAAAGAGTTGTTAAAAATAAAAAAACAGTGTAGATCAGACTTAGAGTTCTGTGCTCTCTGATCTTGACACAGGATCAACCAAAGTCTGTAAACAGTGGGCTGAGGTTTGATGCATTAAAAGCATTGTGGGCTATGGTTTTCAGTTGCTTACCGCATCTATAACCCATTTACACACATGCTATATTGAGACATACCACAAAGAAGTATGAATGATAAAAAAAAATATTATAGCAAGTAAAATAAAATTATCTTGTTTTAGTGATACTATTATAGCATTGGTGTGCAAAGTTCTTGAATATGCAGTCTCTCCTTTTTCCACAATGTTTCCAACAGCTGTTTACAGTAGGTGAGTAAACAGCTGTATTTGTATGGAATAGCAATTTTGGTTGAGCTTCAGCTCAGTACAACAGGATCAACAGAACACATTGTGAGAAAAGCAGAAAATTAGTAGAAACAAGCAGTTTTTCCTTTTTCAATGGTTCTAAAAATCTATCTCCCTCCATGTCTTAAAAAAAATAGGATCATTCGATAAGTGTTAGAACAGGAAAGGGCTAACCAGCATTTCATTGAGGAGAACATGAAAATTTTGTCAATATTCAATACATGTATTATTTTTCCTTTCTTTTCATGTATTACCGAGTAAATATTAACATGAATACAATCAAATTCATAGATAGTCTTGAATTGATTTTAACAAGTAAATAAAACAGCCTTCTCTTTGACATGAACAAGTTTGATCAATTCAACAAACAGAATTCATTTAACTCTGTCAGCCTGACTTTATGTTTGTTTCCCTCTTTCACTTATCTCTTCAACTAAGTGTAATGAAATTGCACTGAATATTGGGGAGAAGAATGATTCAGGGGTTAGATAGACTTTAACCTTCATAACACATCATGCTTTTAACCCTTTACCAAACAATCCCTGGTTTTTACGAACATTAAAGTTAGGTTTTTCTTAAAGTTCTTGTAATTTTTCAATCAATATCTTGTATGGCCACCTCTGCTGTCAATACAAGCAATTATTCGACGTCGCATAGACCTTACATAAAGTAAAATCATTGCATCAGGAATGTTATTCCATTCCTGAACGAGAGCGGTGGCCAAAACCTAACTTTAATGTTACCTTAGTCTTTGAGTACTTTTGCAACTTTGATTTTAGTACCACCTTCATTTAAACTGCAAAAACCTAACTTAAACTTTCTGTTAGTCAAAATCTGATTAGCCTGGCATTTTCTACAGACTCTGAACTAAAGTATGATACCAAATTTGTTGGTCTTCAGTAAAACATGCGACGAGAAATAAAAGAAAATTAAGTGCACACTTATTTATGGAACTGAGTATATTTAAGGTCTATGGCCCCTAACTCTCATATTAAAAGACAGAAGCTGCCGAGATTGGCCGAATAGCCTTTACGAAAACGCCGATGTTTACCGATGAGTTAGGGGCCATAGACCTTGAAAAGGTAGAAAACATTGCAGTAAAAAGAGAAAATGTTGATGACTGGCACTTTCTCCTTTTCCTACAATGTCTTCAAAAACCTATTCCCTAAGGGTCATTAAATACAGAATTTTCTAATACAGGACTAATCAAAATGCCTCCAATAAACAACTAGTTTTCATCTCGCTGAAAATGTCTTTTGAAAAAAATCAGGCAAAAGGAGAAAGTGCATGTAGTGTACAAATCCCAAATGAGAAAAACATTGTGACTAATGTATAATTGCTTCTATAATGGAAAAAGCCCTTTCATCATAGTCTTGTTCATATATAGCAGCTTTGTTCATGTTTTAGTATTAATTGATTGATTGATTGATTGATTGGTTAACTGAATAGTGTTTTACGCTGCTCTCAACACTATTTCAGCTATATCACAGCCACAGCTCACAGATACATGTGTTTCCTCAGATCTACCAGTTCTAGGCCAGGGCTCTAAAATGTCTTGCTCAAGGACACTCCCAGGAATCACATATCAGTATAAGCAAATTATCCATTTAGATTACGATCTGGAATTTTCTGAAGAAATAGAGTACTAGATCCAAATAGGCATAAGATTAAATTTACAAGGCAAGGTGGACAGGGAGAAATATAGATCTACATGTATGAAAATTGAGGAACATGATTATCCAAGTAATTTCTTCATTTGCCATATTGTAACTCGTTTTCCAAAATCATCTTTTGCAGTTGTTTAAAAACATGTTTCCAGATTAGAAATAGGGCTAGTACTTAATTATATTGAGATGATCTGTAAAAGGAGACAGAGATATGTACTCAATAGTACAGATCAAAACAACCCAACTTAACTCTTTACCACACAACAGGTTTCAGACTTGTCCAAATAGAAAGCATTTGCACACGACAAATCAAAAGTACTTTAAATGATGGAACATGTCTTGGAAAAGGTAGAAAATATTTAGGGAAAAGGAGAAAATGCTGGTAACCAGCATTTTCTCCTTTTTCCACAATGTTTTCAAAAGTCTTGTACCTCAAGGTCATTAAAATATGGGACTGTTTGGTAAAGCGTATAAACAAATTGTAATCCAATAAAATATGACTCCTTAATACATCAAAGTTATTATAAGATTTGCACAATATGATTAAGGATAATCTTTATATCCACTTTAATCCACTTTAACCCTTTTGACTTTTATACCCATTTCATATTTTTGAGCCACAACAGTAGATCTAGATCTAGTCAACTGTCTTGTAAAATTGCTTAATCTTTTACTCCACAGATACTCATTTCGACGCATCAAGAACAGACAGCTTTTGAAAACATTGTGGGAAAAGGAGAAACTGCTCGTAACGAGCAGTTTCTCCTTTTCCCACAATGTTTTCTACTCTATCAGATATCTGTATCGCCATTTGTCCACATTTTTGACATCATATCTTTATTTGCTGTTGAACTGGAAGAGTCTAAAATTGGCATATCAGGTAAAGGGTTAATCCTTTTCCAAACAATCCCATAATTTAACAACTCTGGAGAAGAGGTCTTTTGAAAACATCGAGGAAAAAGGTGAAAAACTTTCACAGCACTTTCTCCTTTCCCATGATGAATTTCACTCTTTCGAAGTTAAATCTTATCATTTGAGCCACACTTTATTTGTCGTCTGCAAACGCTTTTAATTTGGCAAGTCTAGATCTAGAACTTTTGTCTTTTGGTGGAGAGTTCATCTGCATTTATATGTTTAAATATCAAGGGCAAAACGAAAAAGTAACATTCAATTTGTAATCGATTATTTTGGTCAAAATTATCATGTTATCGTGTTATGATATGGTGAAATTAAACCGACAAAATTTAGCCTCAGAATATCGGCCTGAATGAAAATAACCACCGGCGTACTCCTGTACACCAGTTAAGTGGCGTGCATTTGCATTTTCAAAGCATAATATCATTCGAATCAATTAATGACGCCCATATACGTATGTATGTAATTTTCATCTGTGAGCTGTTATTTCTGAAGGCCAGAAAGACCTTTGAAAGCAGCAACTTTTTCGAACGAAAGTGTCGTCTGTGAAAACATTTTCTTCTTCACTATGTAGTAACTCAAATGGCGTTCAGTAACGGAAAGGACAAAAACTATGGGTCTCTGTAAATCGTATAAGCGCGTCATGAAAACTACGCCTCGTCATGTGTTTTATTAATCTACAACAGCATATATACTAAATAGATTGATTCTGTTAAATTCGAAAAGAATCATTTATCACAACTCATAATTAAACAGTATAAATTTTACTACAGATCGCAAGGCATAGTCCTAAACCTGCAGTTTCAAATGAAATCGTATTTAATAGAGTACATTTAATATTGGGAAGCCAAGGAGGATTTCAAATGTTACAGATGACGTAGCTCAAGATCGAAGAACTTTGTTATCTGGTCTTAGATAGACACAATCTGTTATTCTGAAGTATATTTTTCCAAGCAAACTTTGAAGTTGACAGAAATGGACTTCCTCTGTTGACGCCTTTTAAAACTCTATTAAATTTAAATACATGTACTTAACGACAAAATTTCAAACATGTCCAGACTGAAAGCATTTTCAGACGACAAAATACGAGGGCTGTCCCAAAATAGCGTAGACAAAGGCTATAACACAGTCATTGTTTACAAAATAGATTCAGCAAGTTTCGGAATTCTTTACAAGAGCTTTGTGCATATATGTGTGAAATATAAACTAACTACCTTCAGAATTGCTCAATCTATCACGATTTAAAATAAGCTACCATTACATACCCGGCGCACACTAACGTCAACGTGATGACGTCCCTAGAAAACAATTTATTCTTTATACTTGATGCATTTACGGTGGCGTGTGACCCACTTACCGTATACGTCTTCAAACCACTTGCTTTTCAAATTACTCAACATTCGCAGAGTTTCCTGTCGCAGTTCACTGAAGTTTTCGAATCTATGTACCCGCAACTGAAACTTTAAATAGGGGAACAAAGCAAAGTCTAGGGGTGCTAAGTCTGAACTGTAGGGCACTGCTCCTCTTCCATCCGTCAACAATCTCTTGTGCCATTTAAATACAAGAGATCTTGACACAGATTTGAATTTTTTTGTAGCGTGCAGTTTGCGTAGTGTTTGTGTGGGAGTCATATCTAATTGTACACAATATTCGATAACATTCCGCTGCGCAGCCATTTCCTTTGACGTCGCCATTTTCAGCATGTTGGAATTAACCACCGCACTAGGTTTTGTTCTATAACTTAAATCAAAATAACATCACGTAAGCATCCTTCGGTTTAATGATGTCCAATGCAATGACGTAGATCCACGTTGAATGATTTCCCGTAATTATGACCATGTTTGGAATTATAGACATGTAAAGATGTAGCATGCTCATAAAACCCAGTCACATTTTTGGTGTGCGCCGGGTTAGGTACCCCATTCGTGTAAGTAACTTCATAAAATATACTATTTGCGATCTTTATTTTTTATTTTATACGTGAATATGCACAAATGACTAACGGATACAACATGCAAATTTTACTGAAATCTGACGTCGGGATCCATAATAAATGGTGTTGTCCACGCTATTTTGGGACAGCCCTCGTATAGGTGACTTGAAAATCGAAATTTGACCCTAGAAGAACAGAAAACATTGCGGGGGAAAAAGGAAAAGAAAATGCTGGTTATTGGCATTTTCTACTTTTCCTACGTGTTCAAAAGTCTTTTACTCCAGTGTCGTTAAAACTCGTGATTGTGTGGCAAAGGGTTAAAATGCCTTTTTCACCTTTTAAACTCCCAGGTATTTAAAACTGCAATTTACTAGCATCTAATCGTTCATTAAAAATAAATTCTTGAAAGAAAAGTCCATTGATTTAGTACCTCGCGGGTATATAAATCATATGAGATTTGCACAGTATGTTACTACATATCACGTGACTAATTTCGGAGACATCTGCAAGGATGGTTTCGCAATTTTGTGTTCGCGATTTTAGAAGGTGAACAGCCAATCTCAGGTGTTATCGTAATATATATCGTGATTGTGATATAGTTGCGTCGTACAATCGTGATATTTTAATGATAAAAACATTAGTAAAGACGTCGGCTTATCAATTTGCAGGTGTTTTTTTTTTCATTTATGAAAGATATTTAAAAAAAAAATCATGTATACAAAGTCCTTCCCAAGTATATGTTTCAACTGTCTGCTCTAAACGAAAATAAGACATGCAGGCTAAACATCTTATCTGCTATAATGAAAGTGTTTGTTTAATAAATTCAATTATCTGGTTTATTGCTAGATATACACGTAAAACATTTTTCGAGAAATGGTCAAAACTTCATCACAAAAATTTATGAAGGCCTATTCGTAGGGTTATCAAACTGTTTCCGACAGTACCCGAAATACATGTATTTCGAAGAAGTTCAGCGGTTCAGAAGTTACCTCATCAAATATTTACTCGGCGTTTCTTTTTCGGTTTATATATACGTTTTTATATAAAACAAACCACTTTTCACGACTGAAAAAAATACCACGCCACTGAAAATCAGAGATTATGCATCACTTAATTAACAAGCCAACGGTACAATTTCAAGATCAGGCTGTTGATTGATTGATTGATTATTTGACTGATTGGTTGGTGTTTTACGCCGCTTTCAACATTATCTCAATCATATCACGGCGAAAGCTCATATTCATGTATTTACTGGACTTCACCAGCACTAGGCTAGGACTCTGAATTGTCTTGTTCAAGGACACTCCCACGAAAAATCGAGTGGATCCAGTGAGGCTAGAACCCGGGGCCTCCAGGTCACGGGTCATGCACTTTACCATTGAGCCACGCAGGACCCCCAAGAAGATCAGACTGTTCGATCTGTGTAGTCTCATCTTGATCTATAGAACCGTCTGAAAAAACCAAGTGTTTCCCTTTCGGGACTGAAAGAGTTAATAGCTGGAAAAATCAGTAATTTTGTTACTCGGTAGCTTATTTTCATGCCTCGGTCTTCTAGAAGTACTCAGCCATTATTTAAAGTAAATTGACATTCTGACGTCCCCGGCTCGTGCCAACAATCGCGGTTCGTTTTGATCGATTTAATAAGCCGGATTTAATTCAGAAACAGCTCAATTAATAGAAGAACAATTAAACTAATGGGTAGTAAACATCGCTGAGTGGTAGACGACAATAACTTCATGTCTCTAACCAGTTTTGAAGTAATTTTTAACCCTTCCCCTATAAAGCAAATGGATCATTTCGTAGTGACTTAACCCTTTGCCACACCATCAGCTATTTTCATGACACTGAAAAAAGTTTGCCGGGGAAAATATCGTGGGGAAGAACTCAGTGAGTTCATCTCTACCAATTTAAAATTTGTCGTTTGCAGACGATCCTTCAAGTTGGAATTCTTAAATTCGTAGTTTGAATTGCTGTTGCTACGTCCAAAGTTTATATACTGAAATCAAAAAGAAACGCACCAAAATAAAAAATGAAATATTTCATAAATATAGTCATTGGATATTTATCCTTTCAAAGCATGGTTTC
Source organism: Hippopus hippopus (assembly GCA_946811185.2). Taxonomy (NCBI): domain Eukaryota; kingdom Metazoa; phylum Mollusca; class Bivalvia; order Cardiida; family Cardiidae; genus Hippopus; species Hippopus hippopus. The sequence continues at coordinate 16,095,718 of OX328096.1, forward strand.
CGAATAATAGACATCTTTATTGAGGACAAAACTTGTTTGAAACACGTGCCCGTCACGGTAGGGTGATCACAATTACGTTATGCACTTTTCTCGTGCACTAAGGTACATGTGAGTCGAAATTTAAATTCTGTTTGGGTATTGTTACTGCTTAACGTGTTGCAAAGCAAAGTCCACTCTCAAAAATCCAGCAGTGATGGTACGCTTGACTCAAAATCAACGTAATGCGGCAGTCCATATGTTGCTAACAGGGACTACACAAGCAGCAGTCGCAAGACAGTTCGGTGTGAGTAGGTCCACCATTTCTCGACTATTCTCGCGTCTACAACAGACAGGGACAACGAACGATCGACCCAGGAGTGGACGCCCACGAGTTACGTCACGTAGGCAGGACCAGTACATTCGCCTATCTCATCTGAGAAATCGTTTTCTGACTGCTGTTGAAACTGCCCAGGCTACTCATGGAGCACACAACAGAATAAGCGCCGGCACTGTAAGGAACCGTCTTCGAGAGTTTGGTTTAAGACCCCGTCGTCCATATGTTGGTATGCCTTTAACACAGCATCGACGTCGAGTAAGGATGAACTGGCTAAACCGTCATCGGCCAAATGCATTTCCTCTTCATCGTTGGAGACGTGTGATGTTTTCCGATGAATCAAGGTTCCTTCTGTTCAGAGCAGACAAACGCCAACGTGTTTACAGACGTCGCGGGGAACGATATAAGGATAATTGCTTGCTGGAACGTGATCGTTTTGGAGGAGGAGGACTTATGGTTTGGGCCGGTATATGTTATGGCCACAGGACGCCTTTGGTGTTTATTGAAGGCACGTTAACTGCTCGGCGCTACATTGATGTTGTGCTACAGCCATTCGTCGTGCCTTTCGTTCGTCAACATGGCGTCACTTTTCAACAAGACAACGCCCGTTCTCATGTGGCGAGGCTTACCATGGATTATCTACACCAAAACAACGTTGATGTAATGGATTGGCCTCCATACAGTGCCGATATGTCCCCCATTGAACATTTATGGGATGTCCTTGATAGACGTATACGACGACGCCCTCAACCCCCAGCAACGCTTCAAACACTACGCCTAGCACTACAAGAGGAGTGGAATGCCATTCCGCAAGCTCAGATAAACCGCCTGATACTGTCTATGACATGAAGGGTACGTGCAGGACTCGCATCTAACGGGGGTCACACGGTACTGACCTACTAGTGTTTTATCTGCAAAAATGACCACCCAAGTGACAAAGTAAACTTATTTTCACATCTCGATTGTTTATGAAATCGGACAAGTTTTTGTAATTAAGTCCAGGGAACATTCCAAATTTCAGTTTGTCAAAAATGTTTCAGAAGTATGAAATTTTCCATTATATATTTTGATTTAATTTTGGTGTTGCGTTTCTTTTTGTGTCTAGTTATAGAAATAATTCAGTTATAAATGTTGTTTACACTTAAAGCGCCTTGCACAGCCTTAGTTGCCTTTGTAGTCAATTTAGATCAAGATCAGACTGTGCAAAAAGTGCAGTCTGATCTGTGATCTACACTGTCCGCTTTGCTGAGACATTCTCATGATTGATGGATTGTATGGTGATTAACGCAGTCTTCAACATTGTTTCAGTTATATCGTGGCGGCCAGTGCACCTATCCATGCTTACCTGGAATTTCTTTTACCAGCGGGCATACTCTGCACAATAGTCTTTCCAAGCCACTGGCTGTTTCCCACATAACCATCGTCGAAACAATGGTCAGTGGTGAGAGAGGAATGAATCCTGTCGCAATGACTATCATTAGTCCTCGGAAAGAAATTCTTAGACATTGTAATCAACTCTGAAACGACGATTATTTGGATCTTATTTCCAGAGTTAAAGTGTCTCTTGATTTTATCAGGCGCTCTAAGAGGTAACAACTTGGGATAGGAAATTGGCATCTTGCTTCAGAAGAATGTTGTATAAATGTAGAAACAATTTTCTTTTAATATTGTACCCGCACAATTATTTCTATACAACTTTGGATGTAGCAACATCAAAATATCGCAATATTCAAAATGTCGCAATAATGTTCGCTTAATGACATGAAATCCTCTGATAATCGCCATTTAATCATGGCGGACAGATCGAGCATAGTGCCTAGTAGAACACAAAATGGGGCTAGAAAACCGAAGTTGCAAGTTCGAGTCCCAGCTCTGCCAAATAATTTTAGAGGATGTATGAATTTTTTTTTTGCGACTGGATTCATTCCAATCTAACCGCTGGACATTCTTTAGACTTTGTTATGTTGGGAAGCAGCCAGTTGTTTGCAGAGTGCACAGTGTTTGATAAGCCCATCTCTTACAGAAACCGATTGAGTATTGACAAGTCCACTGTCCACCGATTTATAAATTATCAAAAACATACGAACAGCACCGCGAAAGGCGCTTGAAGAGGGTAAGTGAGCTGTACCAAGCCTTATCAGCTGTCATACCTATTTGACACGTTCAAATCTGTCTTTAAACAGCTTTTAAACAAAAACAAAATTGGCAGTTCTAATCAGAATTCTTTTCTATTTCATTTATTGAATCGAGACATCTGTTTGATTATAAACACCTGCAGACGACGTTTTTCGTCCTGCAGCAGGATATTTTTGAAAATATTGTGGCAAAAGGAGAAATTGCTCGTTCCGAGCAATTTCTCCTATAGCCACAATGTTTTCAAAGTACCATGTACTTAATCTTGATTTATACTGATTATCTTTATTTAAACAAAAATTTTTTTTCTGAGTCGTCTGCTGCAAAGTCTACTCCAGGAGGTAATTTGCGAACTCTTTACCAAACGACAGAATTCTTGACTAGTCAAAACTCAAGGCATTTGCAGACGACAAATTATATGTGGCTCAAGTATTGTGATTTGCTTTTGAAAGGGTGGAAAACATCTGGGGACATGCAGAAAATGCTGGTTCCCTACATTTTTCTCTTTTCCCACTATGTTTTCAAAAGCTTCTTCAGGGTTTATGAAACACAGGACTGTGTGGTAAGGGTTAGATCTAACATTCTTATCATTTTTGCTTGTTGTATGACACGTCTCTACATTGGTCCCTATCATGTACTTAATTTTGCCTACACTTTAAGTGAACAAGTACTTGAAAACAAAACAAAAACAAAATAATTCCATTTTTAAAGCCAAGGTATGTACTACCTCTAGGTGTTTATAACCGAAATCAACAGACACCCAGCCCCCGCAGGAAAATGTGTTCATACAAAAGATTCCAGATCAGGCGGCAAGGTTTTTCCAGCGTGATCTTTATCTACAAAAGCACCTAATTTTTACATCTTTAGGTGTTTACAGTCATTTCGGACGCTGGACAAATGGTATGGATGTTTTAGAAAAAAAGACTATACATTACACTATCAAGGTTGTTTCTGCTCGTAAGGATGGTACCTATGATCCATAAATTCGTAATTTCCATGGTCGCCGGTAGGAGGTAACAGTCTATTACAAGTCATATAAAATTCGTTTAAGGGATTTAATGTGGTCGTTCACTGCGGGGGTCACTTCCTTGCAGGTGGTCGACAAGGCTGGTTTAACTATATGTAAACAGCATTCGAGTTGTCGGCAATCAAAAGATTCTGCACAAATTTGATGCGTACAACGTTGAAAAAAGTCCTCGTAAAATGTGGGTGGCCTGCATGAATTAATTTTTCAAACACTTTACGAGGGGAAAAAGTTCATAAAAAACGTCTAGTGCGAACCTCACCTTCACATATCATCAAATATATGACTCGCAGCGAATTTTCAAAAATTTAAGGGGATGATGGTTCCCACCTAACCCTGTTGCTTATTGTGGCTTCCCCTCATACCTTCGACCTTGCCAGCTTAATTTTTGCTACATTCCTGACCACGCCACTCATGCCGAGACAGGGATAACTTATGTAAAAGTTAAAAAAGAAACAACCTTACCGAAACGTTTTCCCGGACAGTGAACAATATCCTGAGGAACAAATGCTTGAGCTGGCGTCTTTCAAAATGTTTACTTGCATATTCAACACACATACTGAAGAAAAATGCAACCGTAAGAGAGTAAACGTTACACGTATTTTGTTGCTGTATAATGGCGCAAATATATTTAACAAGTTCATCTTCTTTGTCCTTTGTATAAGGAAACGACATACGTTCTGCAATAGATACATCAATAGATTCATCAGTGTTTGATTTAGACTCGTCGTCCAGGTGACCTAGATTTAGTTTCAGGTCACTGTTTCCGCTGTCACTGTCACTATTTCTCGACAAATCTACGACCGGTAACCATGGCAAGGCAAGTGGCGCATCAAAGCCTTTACTACAGTCCTTGAACATGAGCACATAGTATATTCCTACACTGATAATATCTCCACTTTTGACAAGACCTTTTCCGTGAATTTTATGACCATTGACTGCGACATTGTCAGTCAAAGCCTCGAGTTCGAGAAAGTAGTTGTTCCTCTCGTTGGATGAATCTCTGACACCATTATTTTTCTTAAAGCGATAAACTTTGAAATTACAATGAACAGCCTCAATATCTGGAGCAAAAAGTCCAAACTTTGGGATGTCTGTTTTGTTTTTGAGCTTCAAGTTTGGGTTTCCAAATATGAACACTTTGGATTTGATCACATAAACCGTTTTATCCTTTTTCACATCAAAACCACGAATATTCATGAAGAAAGGGTGTTTTCTTGGAATCAGAAAATCTGTTTCCCCCGAACACATTTTGTCATTTTTGTTTTTAATAGATATCCTGGTTGATGAGGTATCTGAACCCAAAATCTCGTCTGGCAATGCGACAGAACCTTCGGCTATTGGGTGTACACAATCCATGTCTACTTCGTTGGACTGGCTCGAAAACTTGGACGCATCAAACATTGGAATGGCTCCAGGTCGTAATTTAGACATTAAAATTTTTCTGACATTTTTATTAAGACCTGAGGTGTCGTCGGTATCGGAACATTCCGTGACTTTAACGCGCTCGTGCAATTCATATCGTCTGCTGAAGCCATCGATAGGCCGCCAGAATTTCTGCAGGAGCAGCGGCTTATCACGATCCGACAATGCACGTGAGAAAATTCTCTCCCATTTTCCTGAATTATACACGTCATCGATAGCTTCACTACTTATATCATTAAATCCATTCTCGTATTTTCCCACCACGTCACAGAGAACAAACCGCACATGTTCACAAGCGGGTAATCCGAATCTTTCTAATGCTTGTTTCACAAGCTCCTGAGCGGTGGACCGACATGAAGCTAAAACACTTTTATATTGAACACCGGGTAAAATCGTTTCCCCGAATACCTTTAACACTCCCGGTGTATATTGATCGGTTGACAACTCAGTCTTCTCTGATGGTATCGTATCTACTTTCATCGGCAGATTTTTCTTCCTTTCACGGCCGATGGTTAAACAACCTTGCTGAACATTGGCGGAGTCACCAGCGAACGACTCCATCGCTTGTTCAACTACCTCGTTAATTGAGAAAGTTCTTCGGTGGGTAATTTCTGACAGAATGTCATTGTACGGGGCCGAATGGCGTTTCCAATCACCACGCGTTATTTTATCCATTGTAAAGTATTGTCAACGAAAAATCAATCTCTTTTCCTTAAAGTAAGGACAATATTTATCTATGATACGTATCGCTTACAGTTCACGTTGTTTTCATTCTTTAAGTCTGTAAGAAAAGGCCATTGAATTGAGTATTCATTTTGTGCATTAAACAGACAGTGGAGGATCGATTTAAACCCTGTTTATCGCTCCTCTCGTAACAATATCCGCTTATGTCCATTGTCTCACCTGAAAAAAAATAAAGAAAACGCCTATTTTATTGTTGGTATATCTCATAACAGTCTGTACCAGACTGCAAAATTTATCTCCTTACCAAACGACAAAATTTTAGACTGTTCCAAAGTGAAAGTATTAAAATTTTGCAAACAACAAATTGAAAGTATCTCAAATAATGACATCCGTCTCTAATAGGGTAGAAAACATTCTTAGAGCATATCAGGGCGGTCAGTGCACCTACGCATGTGTTTTCTGGCTTTCTCACACCAGTACTGACACAACTTTCTTTCCAAGCCACTGTCTACTTTTTCTCACAATTAACAGAGGCGAAAAATCGCCGGAAAGAAATTTGGTCTTAACCAGGTATCGAGCTCACAACCACCAGGTCACGAGTCACATACGCTAACCACTGAGCTACCTGCCAGGCCCTTTCTCCTCAAAGATAATCATGAAAAGAGACCGAAAACACAGGCGACTGTAATCAGGAAGCAGGAAGCAGAGGCAGCCGTGAAAATACTGTGGCAGATTGAGAAATTGTGAGTAACTCTTCAATTTATCAATTATTAGTGACTCTTTTCTAATACCAGTAGATTAATCATTATCTTTATCAAATGACAAAGTTTTAGACCCAGCCGTATTGAAAGCTTTTGCCGCCTACAAATTACGTGTGTATGTGTCTTAAATGATGGGATTTTATCCGGAATTGCAGGAAACGCTGTGGACAAATGAGACAGTGCATTTTAACAGCATTTTCTACTTCAGCCATGACATATTCAATAGCCTTCTTCTTCGCGGTTTTTATGTGACGGAAGTGTTTAGTACGGGGTTAAAATGCATTAACCCTAAGGCTGCTAAGCGCGACTCACTGACCTTTTGCGGACAGTGTAGATCAAGATCAGACTGCACAGAACGTGCAGTCTGATCTTTGATCTACACTGTCCGATAAGGAGATATCATTCCCCAAAACATGACTTTGAAATAGCAATATATACTATCGAATAGAAAATTTCATTTTAGTTATTCAGCATTATAGAGTTAGCATGCAACTCTATAGGTTTATCATATAAGAAAAGTTGTAATCAAAATCGTACACTTTTCCATTCGTAATATCGCACTCAGTGCATGTATTTTTTCGAAACGTCATACCATCACACCGATTGGCTGACAAATTACTAAAGACATGAACATATTATTTTAATTTAACCCTTTTAGCTATGTACCCTTTTCAGCGCTGTACCCTTTCAGTGCTGTACCTGATTAGCGTTGTACCCTTTTCGGCGTTGTACCGTTGAACTCCTTTTCAGCGCTGTACCCTTTCAGCGCTGTATATCCTAATTAGCGCTGTACTTCTTCCAGCGCTGTACCCAATTCACGACCCTTTTAGCGATGTATCCTATTAGCGTTGCATCCTTTTCAGCGCTGTACCCTTTTCAGCGCTATAGGCTTTCAGCACTGTACCCTTTTCAGCGCTGTTCTGTATTAGCGATGTACCATTTAAGCGCTATAGGCGGAGACAGGTTCTTTTGCGGACGACGTAGATCCAAGACCTGTGTGCGAAGAACGTGCAGTCTGATCTTGGATCTAAACCGTCCGTTTCTTAGGTAAAGCCTTTAACATAAAAAATCATTTTTAGTTTTAGTGGATCATATTTCCAGCCGCCGTAAGAAGTCGAGAATTTAAGAAACATGCTCTGGGAAAAAGGAGTTAATGTATCTCCGTGATGCATTAAGCCAAGCGTGCTATCACATAATTCTGGACCAATGAAATCTATCTTGTCTAACAACCAAATAAATCATGAAGTAAACTGTTTTTTTTTTTTATATGTAGAAAATGAACCAATAGCAAAAGTTTCGAGCCAGGTCAGCCTGTGCGGACTGCACAGGCTGACCTGGGTCGATACTTTTTGCAAATGCTTTAAACCCCCTTTCCATAGAGCATGGCTCATATATTTGGGGCTAATAGAGTTAAAAAAGGGAGGGATATATGTTTTATTCTCACAATGGGCCATCTGATAACAGATTTATTGTAGCGGATGGTCTATTGTGAGATATTGTTGAGTCAATTTACATATTTGTGCAAATGTTTTAATGATCCATAAAGATCCGCTATTATCCTTAATACTGCTCAATTGCGCATGACCGAAATCTTCGGAAACGTTTGGACTTCATCCGTATCGAATACCACCCGTTTTCAATGGCGGCTTTTATTATTTCATAGCAAGGTTGCAATTTGAGTTTACATCGGTAGTGAACCGAGTACAATATTTTATTTGATTCTTTTCAAAAACACTGGATTTGTGCTATAGTTTGAAAATTCGTCGTAGCTCTACGCTGATTAACCCTTTAAAACACAATCCCGACGGTTTTAACGACCATGAGAAAAAGACCGTTTGAAAACATTGTGGGAAAAGAAGAAAATGCTTGTAAACATCTTTTTTTTTTCTTTTCCTCACTATATTTTCTCCATTTTCATTCAAATTCCATCATTTAAGCGGCATTTAATTTGTCGTCTGCAAATGCTTTTCGGTTTGGAATAGCTTAAGATTTTGTCGTCTGGTACAGAGTTAATAAAAAATGGCCGAGTAAGTTATGCGCAAATCATCTCTTGTCTTACATTTGGACGTCCTTCCACAGTTCAAATGTGTGGCATTTCATGCAAACAAATAAACCATATATTCCTTCCGTTTCCTGGCACCGACCAAACTCATTATGACATCTGGGATTATGATCATGCAAGACCTTTTGAAGGTTACGTAAGCATTTTAACCCTGAACCACATAATCCCGAGTTTTTGACGACCCTGTCGAAAGATGGTAACCAGCATTCTCACCTTTTCTTACAATGTTTTCTACCCTTTTAGAAACAAACCCCACCATATCTAATTTGCCATCTGCAAATGCTTTCAATTTGGACAGGTTTAAAATTTTGTCGTGGGGCAGAGGGTTAAGGCAAAACTTCATGCACATTATACGATTTCTGCAAATGAACTAACATCGCGTTTGATTTTCATTCGCTGAGGCTTACGGCACACTAAGTTATAGCCATTAATCATGTAAATTTTAAGTAAATTAAATTACTAGCTACGTGAAACGGCGTTATTAACAGGATTCAACCTGTTGTATCGCAGCACCACGCCTCCTTCTCATGTAAATCCCTGATATAAGATATAAGCCTTGCTCTGGCAAAAGGGGGCTTAATGCATCTGCGAAAAGTATCGATTCAGGTCAGCCTGCGCAGTCGGCGCAGGCTGACCTGGGCCGAAACTTTTCCCTATTTGTAAATTTTCTGTACGTCCAAGGACCAGTCTACCTCATGAGTAAGTCGGTTTTTACAAAAAGTGACTATTAGTATTATGGATCCATAATTACATGGTGGCTTGATTGGTATAACGCATAATGGAGATGCATTAAACCCCCTTTTGCCAGTGTATGGCTCATATATATTGCTATAATAGTCAGTGGCCGAGTAAGTGGTTGTCCGTGGTTGTGGAGTAGAGCGTCGGCCTCGTAACCATAAGGTCCCGAGTTCGATACTCGGGAGCGGGTGTCAACTTTGGGATTTTTCATTGGCCCACACATTCGGCGCGAGTACTGGTGTAGTTCCCAGGAAGCAGAATCGAGAGAGATTAGTTTAAGTTGTAAGAACTTGTTTCTCAATCGATATAAAATAAATATGTTTAAAGTAATAATAGTCAGTAGCCAGTATGAAGTCAAACATTCTTTCCGATTCACTTTTGATTCCATACAACATAAATGCACTCTTCACTGTGTGTTGGACAAAACCTGCATTTGAACCATGCTCTGTGAAAAGCGGGTTTAACGAATTTGCAAAAAGTATCGAACCATCTCAGCTTGCGCTTTCCGCACAGGCTGACATGAGTTGAAACACTTTTCTGGTTGTGGGCTTTCCGCATGTCCAATGACTATTCTACCTTATGATTCGTTCGATTGTTAGGACAAAGATGGTTATCTCTGTCCATATATGATTACTTGCTTGGTACAATGCATCACAGAGATGCATTAAACCCCCTTTTTGCCAGAGAAAAGATCGATGTTCATATTGTATTCATATGTTCGATGCATCCTTGTATTATTATATATCTTCCAATATGGAGGAATTAAACTAAGAATACTAAATACAAAAATAAACATGCAAAATCAGAGTACGCATTATGTGCAATATCACCGTGATCAACACAGCCGTAAAAGCTACTACTCTCACCTATGACACACATGGGAAACTCTTAAATAACAAGCTCTATTAACAGTCGTCGGTTTACTTCAAAAACTTCGTTTCAAGCTTGTTTCAAGCTGTAGTTACGAGGTTTTTGAAGTAATCCGACGATTTACGGCCTTTGCCCGTCGTACATTTCCCACGGGCCATAATTGTTAGAACAAACCTCAGCTCAACATTGCATCTGTCGGTTCCAAGAGAAAGGAACTGTGCTAACAGAGCATGTATGTTCAGGAACGTTTACATATAAACTTTCAAAACCAGACAGACTTGTACGTATAATATGGCCTGCAACACGCGAAAAGGGGCATTCGGACATCTGCGTAAAGTGTCCTCTCGGATCAGCCTGCGCAGACCGCACAGGCTAATCCGAGACGGCACTTTACGACTACACTAGATTTTGTCCTACATTAGACTTGCGCAAAACAGAAAATTACATTAAAACGGAAAGTGTCGTTTCGGATCAGCCTGCGCGGAGTGCGCAGGCTGATCCAGAACGACACTTTACGCAAATGTCCGAATGCCCCTTTTCGCGTCTTGCAGGCCATATCTGAAACCGCATCAGGAGTAATATACACTAGAATTAAATCTTTAAGCACCAAATATATAGGAACCATACTCTAGCAAAAGAGAGTTTGATGCGTCTCTGTGTTGCATTATACCAAGCACGACATCACATAATTATGAATTCATGAAATCCGTTTTGTCTAACAACCGAGTGAATCATGAAGTAGAATGGTCCTTGGACATGCAGAAATTGTCCAAAAGCTAATTGTCCAATTGAGCCGGAGAGGGCCCTAGATTTTGGATCAATGTTAGCGATTTTATTCTTGAATTCGTTTAAAAGCTAACTTTTTCACTTATCTACTTTTTCGCCCTCATTTCTTCGGGTCTTTGCATCCGAAAGACCCAACTGGCAAACTCATAGCTGTTTTTATTATTTTTCCCAGAGTACTGCGCAAGTACTAGACAGTGAAGCATATAGTGGACTGCACGTTGTGTACTGCCTAATCTTGATCTAAATTGCAAGCAAAAACACCTAAAGCTTGACAATTTCAGTGGTGTGCCATGCAGGCTGGTCATAGAAGCAAGTATTCCACAGATTGTAGCTTCTATTCTGAAGGATGTCCTTTGTCAAGGAAAAATATTTTTTACCCGCAACATAGCTCTATATGAGACAATAAAATTGACGCAAGCAATGTAGGGGTAGATACATAGAGGATATTTGTTTTTTACGGTGAAAGATCGAAATTTATTTCATCGAGTGAACATCATCGGCAATATTTTCACGAGTGGCACAGCCACGAGTGAAAATATTACCGATGATGTTCACTCGATGAAATAAATTTCGATCTTTCACCGAAAAAAAAAAAAACAAATATTCTATTTATTTCATGCTTCTAACCCGTTCTGGGGGAACTTAATCAAAATCCGGTACAGTTCTTTTCGGTTATTCCCCGTGGCGTACCCCTTCCGCATAGCAACGCATTACAATATTACGTCAAGCGCGAGAAATGTAAGGTAAATTACGTCATATTTCCATCTGGTTGTGAGGCACGCGTATTTTACCTAGGTAACTATTGCGCGGGAACAGCTCTTTCCAACTTCAATTGAAGAGTTAGAATATAAAAATCGGTATTTTCACTGGCCGTAACCATGAAATATCGAAAAATATTTCACCGATATTTCTCGATAACCTACTGGAAAGCATGAAATAATGTCTGTTAATGCAAGTAATAGAATATACATGTATTTGTATGGATAGCTTATTTTCATACAGTTTTCAGTTTATTAGTTTTAAAAACCAGAAAGCCTCAGACCCAAGTGGCAACATACATATTAGCGACGCTATGGAAAAAAGGGTGTTTAAAGTATCTCCGTTATACATAATACCAAGCAGGTCATCGCATACGATGAATCCATTTTATCTAAAAAGCGGCTGAGTGATGGGGTGGAACGGTCCTTGGACATGCAGAAAATGCACCAATATCAAAAATTTTCGACCCAGGTCAGCCTGCGCAAGCTGCGCAGGCTGATATAGGTCGATAGTTTTTGCATATGCGTTAAACGACCTTTTCACATAGCATGGCTCAATCATAGACATACATAGCAGGAGTTTTCGACATCATATTACACGTAATTTGAATTTTGAAATAAAAAGTGGGTGTTTAGTCTTCCCTTCGGTTACCATCGTGGAGTAGTTAGCTTACATAAGTATGAATCAGCAATATGTTTTTCAGAAAGGGACTTTTTTTAATGAAATAATCTTATCACAAACAGAAGGCGGCAAACAGTCGACCCCAATCCATCAACATTGCATACATTAATTTACTCATCCAAAAACCGAGATACAGAATCAGAATTTCTCTCACTTATTTAATGATGTAAATTAAAAAAAAAAAAAGTACAAAGACTAAACGCTTTCAGTGCTCCAGGCGAAAACTGACTTTTGTGGACAGCAAAAATACAAGATAAGATGGCATAAAATGTGTAGCCTGACCAGACTTTTATCTGTACCGTCTGCTGGTTTAGTCAAATCCATAAAATCAAAATCTTTCAGTGTTTTAGTGGATTAAATTTTCAGTCGTCGAAAAGAGTCGAGTTTATATGAGCCGACGCTAGACTGTTTGTAGGACAGAACTTACGTATGATGAGTCATGCTCTGTGAAAATGGGGTTTAATAAAACTGCAAAAATTATCTAACCATATCAGCCTGCGCAGTTGAATGAGTGAGCTGTCGCCGCGATATAACTGAAATACGGTTGAAAATAGCGCAAAACCAAATTAACCCTTAACGCACTTTTCACTTCTCCAGTTGCATCTGTAGGCGGCAAGTGCACATTAAGACCAGACGGCACAAAACGTGCAGTCTGGCAGCTGATCTACACTGTTCGATCTGCTGAGACATTTTGGACAAGGGAAACTAAGAAACTGTAATAAGTTGCGTCTTATTCAAGATTGAAAATGTCTGGAAGGCACTCTAAAGGTTATCACTTTAAAAAAAACCTGAGTAAGATATCCCACATCTTGCCATTAATGTACAAATCCTACTTACAAATATTTATAATTCCATAAACACAAGATAGCGGGTATAATCCGACTATAACAGATAGATAGGGGTATAATACGATCTGCTTGAACAAAGTTTTGTCTCTATACAGTCGCATTACATCTCTACATAGAATAAAACAACCAGTTTAGTTTTACTTCAATGAACATCGTTACACTGACTTTTTACCCTTTACCACAAAAATCCAGACTTTTAATACCATGAGGAAGACAGCTTTTCAAAACATTATGGGAAAAGGAGACAATGCTAGTTTTCTATCCTATCAGAGAACTACAGCTTATTTGTACCATTTCCAAATCTGTGCTCTTCAGATACTTCAAATTTAAAATAATGAAAATTCATTGTTAGGGTAAGGATTAAACCCCTCTATTGTGAAGGGTTCGTATTTTACTCACTATTTTAAGGGGTCTGCAAACAACTTTGGTATTGGAAAACGGGGTAGACTTAGATCTGCCGATGCTGAAAGGGCCTTCTGATCTTGGTTTACGATGTTTCCTTGTTAATTTCGAATTATTATTATTTTTCCCGAAAGATTAAAATACATAGATCTATACAAATTGTAAATGACACAGGTCTTTGCAAAATTGAACCTACATATTGTTACTCGTAATTTTAAGCGCCTTTGAAACCTTGGAAGAAATTAACTGTTGAAGTAACTGTTACAGTTGGTGGCAAAAATAAAATCCCATATTCAAGGCATTTCCTTGATTCCAGCATGGCTCATTGGTTATAGGGATAGTTATAGATATAAAGGATATTTGTTTTTTACGGTGAAAGATCGAAATTTATTCCATCGAGTGAACATCATCGGTAATATTTTCACGAGTGGCTGCGCCACTCGTAAAAATATTACCGATGATGTTCACTCGATGAAATAAATTTCGATCTTTCACCGAAAAAAACAAATATTCTATTTATTTCATGCTTTTAACCCTTTCTGGGGGGAACTTAATCAAAATCCAGTACAGTTCTTTTCGGTTATTCCCCGTGGCGTACCCGCTCTGCATAGCAATGCATTACAATATTACGTCAAGCGCGAGAAATGTAGGGTAAATGACGTCATATTTCCATCTGGTTGTGAGGCACGCGCATTTTACCTAGGTAACTAGTGCGCGGGAACAACTGTTTCCGCCTCAATTGAAGAGTTATAATATAAAAATCGGTATTTTCACTGGTCGTAACCATGAAATATCGAAAAATATTTCACCGATAGTTCTCGATAACCTACCAGAAAGCATGAAATAAAAAGCAATATATAGTGAAGGATTATTGATGAAGCAGTCCTTAATTCGACCCTAAGCCAAGGCACCGGGTTTTTCGTGGAAGTAGCCTCAAATTAGAGTCGACCAAAATGTAATATGGGGTACAAGCTGTAGACGGAACCGATTGAGATCAGGCTGCACAAAATGTACAAACTAACATTTAATATATGTCGTCGACAACTTAAATTCACTCTGTGTCCAAAAGAACTCTCTCATTTAAGTGAAAATTGTACTGCGACCCACCAAGTCTTTTATTGATTGACTGAATGGTGTTTTACGCCGCTTTAAGCATTCTTTCGGTCATATCACGGCGACAGCTCGCAAACATGTATTTCCTGTGTTTCACTAGTGCTAGGCTGGGGCTCTGGGGTTTCTTGCCCAGGGACGCTCCTACGAGGGGGGTGGCGAATTAGGTGGGGCTCGAACCCGGGACCTAGTCCCACACTTTACCACTGAGCCACGCAGGATCCCCCCCCCCTTAAGTCTGTAATAGACGACACAATTTTAGACTCAGCCAAATCAAAAGCATTTACAGACGGCAAAAAATGTATATTTAATGAAATAAAATAATAAACTAATAGAAATTAAACATCAATTAATAAAATTTGACTTGAGGAATGGTAGAAAACATTGTAGGAAAAGGAGGAAATGCTGGTTACCAGCATTTTCTCGTTTTCCCACGATGTTTTCAACAGTCTTTTTTTTCAGGGTCGCTTTAAGACTTGACTGTTAGGTAAAGGGTTAACTCCTATTCACGAAAAATTTCAAAATTTTCAAAAGTGTTCTGCTGCAAGGCACAAAAAAAATGTCGTCTGCACAATGCAATGGGTTAAAACACAGGACTTTGAAATTTCATAAGCCTATCATGAAACAGCGAAATTTTCATTGCTCGACCATCGGATACCGTTACTAAAACCATGGCACATTTTTTTTCACATCACTTCTGTATAGTATAGTATAGTATAGTATAGTATAGTATAGTATAGTGTAGTGTAGTGAAGTGAAGTGTTGTGTAGTGTAATATTGTATTGTATTGTATGGTATGGTATGGTAAATGTATGCTATGGTATGGCATGGTATGGTATAGTATAGTATAGTATAGTTTGGTATGGTATGTGTTGTGGTGTTGTGTGGTGTAGTCCGGTGTGGTGTGGTGTAATGTGGTGTAGTGAAGTGTAGTGTAGAATAGTATAGTATCGCATATGATATTTTGTTTTACTATACACGATATAGCGGCAATGCGCCGTGTGCTATTTTAAGTAACGGTGTCCAATGATAAAGCAAAGAAAATTATGGTAATCCATAAGAGACCAATGGAACTTCAGTGACCTTAAATTTAGTCTCAAAGGAACGCAAATATGTACCCTGTCGCCTTCAAATAACTGAAATAACATAGATAACCACAACCAAAAAAATTTTGGACGGTACTTATACAAAAGTTATTCTCTTTGTGAAAGCAGGAGAGAGATAAAATACTAAAGTAATTATTGGGTAAAAACTGATGTTAGCGCAAGATAAAGAAAAACTGTCTGTACAAAAAAAAACTTTCTTTTGTTTTAAAATATCTTTTGTTTTGAAATAGAGCAACCATTCCTCAGGTTTACTTTGATTATACGATAAATTGTACAAAAAATACCACTCTTCAAAAATGTTATACGCTGACAGTCCAGCAGTATTTTCCTGTCATTAGCAAGGTTTTTCAAAATGTGATTGCAACGTTGGTTTTTATTTGTTTGTTTGATGTTTAACGCCGTTTTCAAAATCATTTCAGTTACATCGCGGCGGCCAGTTCACCTATCTAGGCTTTCCTGGAGATTCTTTTACCAGTACTTTGCACAGTATTCTTAAAAAGCCACTGACTGCATTCCCTCATAACCATCGATGAAACAATGACAAGCGGTGAGAGATGATTGAATCCTGTCTCGATGGCTATCATCAATCCTCGGAAAGAACTTGGTCTAGCTGGGGAGTTGAAGCAAGCGTCCCCTGGGCCTGTATTTACCAACCATTCTTAAGAACGTTCTTGGTCCTATTCTCCAGAATTTTCTAAGCTGAAAGGAACACAACTTCTGATTGGCTAAACCAAATGGTTTAGCCAATAAGAAGTTGTGTTACTTTCAAAGTAAGAAAATCTTGGAGCGTAAGACTAAGAATGCTCCAAAGAATGATTGGTGAATACAGGCACTGGTCTCAAGTGCTATACATCGGGATAACAACCTTTTCTTTCTTCCCTACTAAGTGAATAATTAAGCAAGTAATACTTTACAATAGTTACTAGTATTTGCGCTTAGCAAATGACATCGTAACGTCACAATATAATGTTTCTGAAAAAACACCCGTCAAAAGGGTCTATAATAATACATGCATGTCACCTTGGTTACACTTTGTTTTACTGTTGCTGGACACAGTTTCTTCCAAGTTTCGAATCAGAATTCGTTAGAATGTAATAACAGATATCTTGTTTTTCTTTCCTTGAAAATTCTGATATTTGTGATTCTAACCCCATTTTAATCTTTGCCTCTCTGTCTCTCTCTCTGTCTCTGTCTGTCTCTCTGTCTCTCTGTCTCTCTCTCTCTCTCTCTCTGTCTCTATCTCTCTCCCTCTCTCTCTCGCGCAAGCACACAGGTTTACGGACGTGCAAATTTTAAATGCCAAAAATTTGCACAATTTAGACTTTCAAAGGTACGAAAAATATCACTAACAAATGAAAGAGCAATAAAGATATCATGTTGAGGATTTCTTTTTTTTTTAAACAATTACAAAATTTGTCAAATATGAAATTGGACTCCATAGGGCAAAGTCCGGCAAAATCCGGATGTAATCTGAAACGCCACGCCTTATAGATCCAAATGATTGTAGTACAACATGGTTTCAAGAGAAATTCGATATCCGGTATCTGTCGGCCAAAAGGAAAGAAATAAGGCCATGGGGCTATCATTAAAACTTTATTTGCTTCTTACGTTTTTTGAGTTTTTCATATCGTATCAACAGCATTGAACTCTCTAGCAAACGACAAAATTTTTTAGACTCGCCCATATCAAAAGTTTTCGCATGCGACAAGTCAAATGTGGCTCAAACTGTGGAATTTGTCTTAGAGAGGGTAGAAAACATTGTGAGAATAGGTCAAAATGCTGGTTACCATTAATCACATCATGTAGCTTACATCCAGAGAAGTTTAACAAACGTAACATATGCACTTTTGGAGCTGTGAGATGCTCTTATTTTATTTTTAGTACCGAGTGGCCTTTGCCTTTTAAGCCAATGGTTATAAACCAAGGGAATTAAGTTTATCAGAAGCCAAGCAAAAATTTCTTCAAGACATGATTAATTGATTGAATTTGAGTTTATTTACCGTCGCTACCGATTGCCCAAATGGGCGACGCCGCCTGAGGGCTGTTACTTAATTACGAGAGATAGTGCAAGATACAGGACGGAACCCATCCGAAGTTACACCTGGTTCTTTTACGAGCTTGGTGTATAGCACCGTCACACGGGCCCTCGGTTTAACGTCTCATCCGAAAGACTATTAGTAATTTTAGATGGCCAGCCGTGGGGCTCGAACCCACACCCCCAAGTGGCCCGAAACTAGATGTTCACGAGTCTTTAATCTACCACTTGAGCTAATCGGGCTGGTGATATCTTTTAAAGGGTCCTATGATAACCACCGGAGGTGCAGGTCTCGTGAGGGTGTTTTCTTGAGCAAAGTACAGCAGCGCCTCAACAAGAGACTAGGAAACACATTATGTATAAGCTGTCGCCGTGATATAACTTAGATATGTTTGTTTGTTTGAATGGTGTTTTACGCCGCTTTTTACAATATTTCAGTCATATCACGGCGACAGCTCACATATTCATGTTTTTCCTGGGTTTCACCAGTACTAGGCTGGGGCTCTGAGGTGTTTTGCCCAAGGACACTCCTGTGAAAAATCCAGTGGAGCCAGCGAGGCTCGAACCCAGGGCCTCCAGGTCACGAGTCCTACACTCCACCACTGAGCCACACAGGACCCCTTATAACTGAAAGAAATTGAAAGCATAACAGAAAGGCCACGGTGAAAAAAATAGCAAAAAGTAGAACGTACTGTACGGTTTATTGTTATCTGAATGTCTAGCTTCTTTCCTAGCCGAGCTCCGGTAGTTCAGTCGGTAGCGCACTGGACTTGAGAACAGGGGGTAGCTTGTTCGATCCCTGGCTCGGCCAATTTCTTTCCGAGGATTGATGATATATAGTCATTGCGACAGGATTCATACCTCTCTCACCCCTGACCATTAATGGTTATGTGGGAAAGTAGCCAGTGGCTTGGAAAGAATATTGCGCGGAGTACTGGTAAAAGAAACTCCATATAAAAGTGAAATAATATTGAAAACGGCGTTAACCACCATACAATGAACAGCTTCTCTTCTCGTGTATCAACACGTGTTGTTTTCCATACAGACCGGGGATGATACTATCTATTTCAGATCACCGAAGGGACATACAGAAGCTAAAATACTGACATCAGCGCGTGAACAAGTGACACGCAATTTTACAATCAAGAGAGGGAGTTGACATGATACCATGTTTGAACAAAACGGAATAGATTGTTATACGTTAACTCTTTACCTGCTAAATAAGTTAAATGAAATCTTCAATCCGATTAAAAAACCCAAAGGTTGCTATTTTAAAGTTATATTTTTTTGAGAGATATCTCCTTATCGGACAGTGTAGATCCAAGATCAGACTGCACAGAACGTGCAGTCTGATCTTGATCTATTCTGTCCACAAAAGGTCCTTGAGTCACGCTTAGCAGCCTGGGATGAAAAACCAACGACAGTTCAATTAGTGGGTCAGAATAGTATACACAATTTTTTTTTGACAAACTTGGCTCTCTGTAACCAAATCCGCCGCGATATAACTGAAACAATGTTGAAAGCGGCGTTAAACACCACACAATCAATCAATGAATTTGTAACCTAATAAAAAAGTCTTGTGCTTTACGTTGTAGAAGGCGAAGTTTGTCAAATCAAACTAAGTGTATGTAGTAAGAGTCAAGGAACGACCCTGGCATAAAATTCAGCTGCGTAGGAAAAGCAGCTTGTATCTTGAAATGAATCACTCACTTCGTATTGGTTCAGAAACATTATTGAATAATGAACAATATTACTCCGCACGGTAGAAATACGAATTAAGGCCTAATTTCTGTTTAGCTCTTCGCTGCAAGACTGAATGGATTCAACTGTTCTCGAAGTCTTAAAGTATACAATGACACTTTGAATTCTTTAGGGAATAATTAAAACGCTATGAAAAATAACACTCTAATGTTCAATATTTCGGCTATTGCCTTTCTCAAGAGTTAGAAACACTTTATCCACTAGAACATTTTTAACGTGTATCATTGCAGCCATATTGTTTTACTAACTCTTATTGTTTCTAACTCTTGAGAAAGGCAATAGCCGAAATATTGAACATTAGAGTGTTATTTTTCATAGTGTCTTTAAGTATAGCTACGTTAAATTGCGTATGAAGCTGACTCTGGTCAAAGGTTAACATCAGGTAGTGGACGGTGTAGATCAAAGATCAGACTGCACGTTTTGTGCAGTCTGATCTTGATCTACACCGTCAGCAAAAGCTATCCGAGGCGACATAGGCAGTGAAAGAGTTAACCCTTTAACAAACAACCGTACGTCTTATCAACTCTGAAAGGGAGAACTCTAGAAAAACATTATAGAAAAGGGAGAAGATGCTGCTAACCAGTCTGCGGGGCCCGATAGCTGAGTCAGTAACGGGACATCGGAATAACGTCCCATTTGAAAGACTAATATTAATTTCAGATGGCCAGCCGTTGGGGCTCAAACCTACACCCTCAAGTGACCAGAGACTTGACGCTCATTAATTCTACACTCTACCACCCGAGCTATTGGGACTTGTCAAGAAACACCAATCGTCAATTTCAGTCGCTTTAAAATGTGCTACGATCAATTTCATTTTATTTCCATTATTGACGGGCCATGTCCGTTCGTTCTGGTCGCTTTGTGTCTCCGAAGCGCCTATAAAAGTAGTTAACATTCATTATTAATTGATTTTTCTTTTAGAAATGGCCCTTACACTGAAATTGATACGGGAACTTCAATTACTGTTTGTAATGAGACAGGAAAAACATGATGTATACTTTAAGAAATCGAAAACTGGATTCAATTTGGATTGATTTATTAGTTTTGTAAAGTTTTTAAACTCGCGGTCCTGACTCGTTAGTCACCATGAGCCCCACCCTCAGCCACTTATCCCCCGGGAAATGGTGGAAGATTAGGAGTATTACAGAATCTGACAGGATTTCTGTCTTACTATCTATTGTCATTGAAGTAAGTAAAATCATTCAACACATGAAACTCACAAAGAAATAGGGGTTTGGTTCAAGCCTAGATAGGTCAAAATCGAGTATCAGAAAACTTCCCCAATAAGACTAAATTTCAAAAGTTCCATGGAGGGTCTCTAAACGACTTAGTGGCTGATCTACAAAGCACATGTATTCAGCAATTTACAAATACATGTAAATGACACATAATGACACAATACAATAGGCCTACCTCTATTCATTCTGTTGCTGTTATAGAAAACAAGAGGTGCATGTACGTGAAACGCAGTTTCACCATGGCACAAGATTTAAACGAACACAATTTGAGTACGTATCATGAGAGAGAGAGAGAGAGAGAGAGAGAGAGAGAGAAGGGCTCGAGACCGAGCACGAGCCCAAGCCCTAATTTCTTAAATATTGGAAATGTAGTTGCTTCTAAATTACAGTTTTATATGAATAAGAATTGATTTATAATTATTTTAATAAATTTTCAAAAATTGCGATTTCAGCTCGGTCTGAAGAATTCATCAGACACTCAAACGTGACAGTATATCAAAAGCAAAATTAATAGAAATAACAATATCAAAATGTTAACAAAATACAAAGAAGGAAAAGTACATTTTTAAAAGCTTACTGGACCGCGCTTACCCATGTATTAATCTTTAGGCTGCTAAGCGCGACCCACTGACCTTTTGCGGACGGTGTAGATCAAGATCAGACTGCACAGAACGTGCAGTCTGATCTTGGATCTACATTGTCCGATAAGGAGATATTATTCCCCAAAACATAACTTTGAAATAGCAATATTTGGGTTTTTACTATCAAATTGAAAATTTCGTTTTAGTTATTTAACCCGATAAAGGTTAAAAATTAACATGCACTGCTTCACTCAGAATTTTCATTGGCCCACCAGGATTGCAGGAATGAAGATGTTAACGATAATAAAATTGACATTTCTTTTGTTCTGTGAAATAACTTATTAATTAATAAGAATTAATCGGTGACATTAGCGTTTCGGTTTTATCCTTTCAGTGCCACTGGGGACTCACATAGCGGACGGTGAAGATCAGAACGTGTTGTCTGAGTTTGGATCTAAATCGTCCGATACCGATGTTCAGAAATGGCCAAAATGATCTTCACTGCTTCAGTTGAGAAAACCCACATTTCAAGACGCCCGGACAAAGTTCGAACCAATCTTTACCATACAGCAAACTTTTAATCTTGTCCAAATTCAAAGCATATATGCAGGCTATGAATTAGCTGTAACTCAAACCAAGAAATTTGTCGAAATCTGTCAAAGGGTAATGAACATTGTGGACAATGGAGAAAATGCTTGTTATCAGCATTTTCTCCTTTCCAATCATGTTTTTAAGCCGCCATCCCACGGTCATTAAATCTCAAGATTTTTAGTTAAGGGTTTCTAAGTTGACGGCGACAGAGTTGGAAGGCGACGTTGTTTTACTTGATCATTTATTTAGAGCAATCATGTTGAATTATTCATTTTAGATATAATAGTTGACTGGGGTTGTTTAGTTTTATTATTATTATTACTCTTTATTTCCTCCATGTTTGAAGATATAAATAAATGATACAAAGCAATAATACAAGGTTACAATACAAGAATGCAACGAACATACAACTACAAATGAACATTTAGTTTACAAAAAAAAAAAACAAAACAAATGGAGGGAGAGAGAGAGAGAGATAGAGAGTGACACACACACACACACACACACACACACACACACACACACACCCACACACACACACACACACACACACACACATATATATATATATAAATGCCAAATGCCTTTAAGTTCGCATTTAGACAAATGTTCTAAAACTTCTCCAAAATTCTCGATCTATTCCTGTCTCCCTTTCGAGTTCTGATTGATTGTATGGCATTTAACACATTATCAACATTATATCACTTAAATCGCGGCGGCCAATGCACCTATCCAAGCTTTCTTGGGGTTTCTGTTACCTGTATTTTGCACAATATTCCTCCCAAGCCACTGGCTGCTTTCCCACATAACCATCGTTGAAACAGAGATCAGCGGTGAGTGAGTAATGAACCCTGTCGCAATGACTATCATCAATCCTTGGAAAGAAATTCACCGAGCTCCGTATTCAAACCAGCGACTCCCTATTCTCAAGTCCTGTACGGTACCAACTGCGCTACCGACGCTCGGCTCCAATCTCCAAGCTCTGAACTCTACCAGACGACAATTAAATTTTGCGCTTGCCCATATTAAAAGTAATTGCACACCACCAATGGGGCTTAACCTGGCTCACGTTGTACCCACATAATTAACTTAGACTAAAAGCATTCAATTATATATGACCCACGCTCTGGCAAAAGGGGGCTTAATGTATCTCCGTGATACATGATACGAGCCCAAGTCATCACAAAATTATGGATCCATAAGAGCCACTTTTTTCAATAATCGACTTAATCATGAGGTAGACTGGTCCTTTGAAAAACAGAAAATTGATCAATAGCGAAAAGTTTCGGCCCAGGTCAGCCTGCGCGGACTGCGCAGGCTGACCTGGGTCGATACTTTTCGCAGATGCATTAAGCCCCCTTTTCACAGAGCAAGGCTCATTATGCAAGTCAAATTTCTACCAAATCTGTCAAATTATTAGCCAGGCATTGCATAGCTACTAACTCGTGTATGTGCATGCATGTGTATCAAGACTACTACCCACAATTCCCCACCCTTTCACACTGCAGCTGTCAATGTACCGTTTTGTCTGGAAGCAATTCTATTATCTATAACATCCTTTAACACTTATCTTCCTATTGTCACTACATTTTCTGTCATGCGCGATATATGACCCTAGCTGCTGATTCTCCATAACACAGCATTCATTTTCTCTCTTTTTCCACAATGTTTTAACTACAAGTACTCGTGTACTCACTCACGCATTGCGGCCTGTTCAGCTGTTGAATATCCAGATCTACAAGGATGCATGAGCCGTATTCTGTGAAAAGGGTTTCACTACATTTGCAAAAAGGTATCGACTCAGGCCAGCCAGCGCAGTCCGCAAAGGCTGACCTGCGTCTAAATCTTTTGCTTTTGGTTAATTTTCTGCATGTCAAAGGACGATTCTACGTCATCACGAATTCAGTTGTTTGTTAGACAAATTGGATTCTTTTGATCCATGATTATGTGATAATTTGTTTTGTTTAATGCATCACGAGCCGAGAGGCATTAAACCCCCTTTTTTCCAGAGCATGGCTTATCTTAACCATTAGGCTGCTGAGCGAGACTCAATAACCTTTTGCGGACAGTGTAGATCAAGATCAGACTGCACAGAATGTGCAGTCTGATCTTGGATCTACACTGTTCGATAAGAAAATATCTTTCTCCCCAAAATACCTCTAAAATAGCAAAATTTGAGTTTTTACTATTTTTTTACTTGAAAGTTTCCTGTTAGTTATTCAGCAGGATAATAGTTAAAATCTACTATAGTAGATTTGTTTTAAATGATACAGGGGTAGGAAGCATCACCAGGGCCTGTATTCACCAACCATTATTCTTTGAAGCATTCTTAGTCTTACTCGTTGTCTGCGCATGTCATATTCTTCAAAGATTCGACCTGTCTGCTATGACGAATCACCCATCCCCGGATATACCTACTTTGGAAAAGTAGGCCTTATACCGAAGCGATACCTAAAGCCTGTAGGGACTATTTTAAATAAATGGCCGGTGCAATGGTTACCTGCTAGCTTGATCATAACTGAATGAATCGCACCAGGTAGCGTTTTATTGAGTAAACGTTTATTTTATTTTGAAATTCAAAGTAACGGTTGTCGTTTTGAAAATTAGTCCGCTTCTGTACCCAGAGTGCCCAAATTAGATAGATGTGTATTTGTAGAATGCCACCTAGAGGAAGATAATGTAGTCTTACTCTCCAAGATTTTCTGACTTTGAAAGTAACACAACTTCTTATTGGCTAAACCATTTGGTTTAGCCAATCAGAAGTTGTGTTCCTTTCAACTTAGAAAATTCTGGAGAATAGGACCAAGAACGTTCTTAAGAATGGTTGGTGAATACAGGCCCAGATCAGATCAAGGTCGATCCAAGTACATATGTTTGCATGTATTTCTGTCTGTACGATTATCTTTATCTGTTTGTTCGTTCCGTTTATTTTTTCCCGTGTTTTTCTCCCGTCTGTGAATCTGTGTCCGACTCGATTGTCTCTGTATCTCTGTCAGTCAGTCTGTCTACTAGAGACTTTCGTGCAGACGAGAGAGAGAGAGAGAGAGAGAGAGAGAGAGAGAGAGAGAGAGAGAGAGAGAGAGAGAGAGAGCAAAGATATAGAGAGAGCAAAGACATACAGAAAAAAAAAAAAACAGAAAAGCAGAGATAAAGGGATAAAGTGGCAGATACTCACAGCTTATCTGCAAATAAGTGCGTGAAGAATAAAAAAAGTCATAGTAAGTCAAATAAAATTAAGTTAAAAAAAAAAAACTCACCTTTCTCTCCAATCCGAGATTCATATCATTCCCAATTTCAAGCAACCCATTCTTTAATAACAATTTGTAAACCTGCAGATGTTTATCAAATAATTTCTCATTTCCGTCCTTTTATTAATTTCACAAAAACATTTAAATGTCCACTTTCTTTTCTCTTCACTCTCTCCCCTTACGGACCAGTCTGACCACTGGACGAGAAAAGAGCCGCCTGACTGACCATTGCGGTGAACATTTTAATCGTGGATTACAATGACCAGGGCGGGAGACAATTACACCCTTGACCATTCATATTAGTTTTTTTTTACCTGTCGGTTGCGAACGGCTTTTAAAGAAACATGGTAACAAATGGACGAAATTCTTCAGTCTCAGCAATTTCTCTATTTGCCACCTTGTTTTTATCAAATGAGGTCATTGACAAAGTTCGTTTTTCTACAATTCAAATCTTATACCTGTAAGTAATCGGAATATTATATTCTCAGTCAGGAGACCAAAAATCACAGCTGCAATTTCATAGCTTTTTTTTCTGACTAGAGTATCTCTCGAAATAACGTAACGAGTATATCATTGATCAGACTGCATGTTCTGTGCAGTTTGGTCGTAATCTTCGTTGTCTGCAATAACACCTTACTTTGCTTTTAGACTGCTAAGAGTTGAGCCATTTTTCCACTGATGTGGTGGCAGTCGATGTTACCCAAAATTGCCAGTGAAGTAACGGAACACTGTGAAATGACCCTCGCCCCGAACCGTATTATCTTAGTACCGCTGAACCAGGATTTTATTGCATATGCGGACAGTGCAGATCAAGATCAGACTGCACAGAACGTGCAGTCTGATCTTGGATCTACACTGTCCGCTTCCTAGCCAGATATTCTGACCAGAACAGCTTTGACATTTTAATATCTGCATCTACAGCTCTGACTGTGATGGTCCATTTCATTGAATTACCACCACAAAGGTTTAAAGACTTCTCACTTGTAAATATTTTGCCGTATCATTGCTTTATAACCCTTTACCACATAATCCCGAGTTTTAAAGACCGGGATGAAAAGACGGGCTTTTGAAAACATTGTGAAAACAATGAGAAAATGCTGGACACCTTGCTTTCTAAACTTTTAGAGACAAATCTCGTTATCTGAACCACTTCTGAATTGCCGTCTGCAAATGCTTTCAATTTAGGCAAGTCCAACATTTTCTCGTCTCGTAAAGGGTTGACTGAAATGTTGTGAGGCGCCTAACTGTTTTGGGGGCAAGACTGTTTTGGCTTCTGAGCCCTAGCCTAGTACAGGTGAAATCCAGGACATACATTGATATGTGAGCTGTCGTCCTGATACGACTGAAATAATGTTTATAAGCGGGGTTAAATACCATTCAATCATTCGTATAATTGTTTTATATGGTTTTACATGTAAGTTTATATCGCCATTTTCATCAGAACTTCAGATATCCTCAGCGGCCGGTGCACCTTTCATTACGTTCCTAGTGTTCAGTTATTAGCACTATGCACGAATTTTTTTTTCAAGGCCACTGGCTGCTTTTCAAAACAAGCAAGTCAACGATATGTTATATCATTTCCTCGAAAATAGAATGTTTTGAGGCTCCATTTGTTAATGTTTGTACAATGTTTCAATGCCGTTTTGAACAGTATTTCAATTACTTCACGGGGGCCAGTACACCAATTTAGAAATCACGGCTATGTCTTTCTTAGCACACACAACGGTTTCTCCAAGTCACTATCTTTCCCATGTGAACAGAATCGAAGCAATGTTTCAGAAGCGTTTGGATCCAACTGCAGTGATTTCCTCGGCACTCGCAACCACAACCCAAGTTTTACAATCTTCCCGCTTCGGTCACATCTGAGCCACATTGGAACGGTGCCTTGTATAAAGGGATTGCAATTATAATAATTATTCCCATGTCGCGTGCATTTTCATTCGAAAATTATTTTAGAATCGGCAGGAAGTCTAATGGTTTGTTGTTTGGTTTGATGATAGTTGCATTTCTTGGTGCGTATCTGGATGAAAAAGCGAACAATTAAGCACAAGTTGGTAGAATGTCCCTCTATCGGTGGCATAAAAGGTCACCTATTCAGTTGTCTTTATAGCAAATAAAGCTATGATAGTTTTTCTGAACTGGTGCTGGCTCCAAACGATAAATTTCCCGTTATGGTTTTGGGTGCCAACAGCAGCTCAGTTATGTCCAATGAGGAAACATCCTGGTTCATGATAAAAGCAGTCCATTACGTTTATCAATGCTTCCACGGTCCATATATACAGTAACGATCTTCTTCTTCGTTTTTCCTTTTTTTTTCACAAAATGACTTAATGCAGAAATAGAGATTATGTACAGTGTCTCCATTCTACAAGGATGAATTTATTACTTTCAATTAATTTTTCAATGATTTGTAACATGTTCTTATATTGTTTATTGTAATTTATTCAATTAATCTCCATTAGGAGGAAGTAAAGTGAATGAATGAATATTATTATTATTATTATTATTATTATTATTATCTTCATTATTATTGTTGTTGTTGTTTTTGTTATTGTTATTATTATTATTAAAAGTAGTATTGGTAAAACAAAGTTGTGTTAGTAAAAGTAGTGTCGGTTACGGCAGAGATAAAGACTAATAATAATAAAGTTGCTGTCGTCAATGATATAAGTGGGAAAAAACTAAATTGATAAGAGAAATCACAAATAAAACAAGGGTCAAAGTAACCGTGATGTGGAATGCTGCCTTAAACTATAATAATGAAAGAATGTTTAAAAAGAAAAGATAACTATTTGTGAACATTTTATGTGGTAAAAATTCGAAGAAAATAGTGCGAAAAGTAGTAAACTCCCGCAGTAAAAGCCTTTTAGTGGCATATTTAGACAGACAAATCTTCTAAGGAATGCAGATTCTGTTTGAATACGCCCCGGGGAAAAATAATCGGATAAGGATCTATAGGTCTATAATTAGCCAGATCAATAATAAATTCCTCAATTAGCATGATTTTCCCCGATGTATAAGAAGACATTATTAGTCAGGCCGTGTTCTACCGGAAGTGGAGGACGGATCACCGCCAGGAAAAATGATCTGCAACGATGAAAAAAGTAGATCTCTAGCACAGCTCTTTAATTCAATCAACTTCAACCATGTTTTGGTATTTTGTGACTTATTTTCTGTCGAAAACAGCCTCGGAATTGCAAAACATGTAATTTTGTATTCGATACTGATTGAAAATGTGCAATCACATATATAGAGTAACATCTTTGTTTATATCTAGAATAGAAATTACGAAAAGATCAGTCGTTTTCAGATGAGTATTTTAACCCCCTACCCCCGGCACTTAATAAGGGGGATTGATCTATCGCGTAAAAATGCGCGTTCCACGTTCCAGCCTATGATCAAATGATAATGAAAGGGACTTCACTATGCCAAATATAACACGAATGAACATTTTCTGTCATTTACTCAATACGTCACAGATTACTGCAGTTTACTTTAATATATGAGTCATGCACTGTGAAAAAAGGATTTAATGCATCTGCCAAAAGTATCGACCCAGGTCAGCCTGCGCAATTCGCGCAGGCTGACCTGAGTCGAAACTTTCTGCTTTCCGTAAATCTTTTGCATGTCCATGGAACATTCTAGCTCGGGATATTCCGCCGGTCCTATGGAAAATCGATTTATATGGATTCCTGGTTATGCGATGACATGCTCAGTTTAATGCATTACAGAGATAGAGGATATTTGTTTTTTACGGTGAAAGATCGAAATTTATTTCATCGAGTGAACATCATCGGTAATATTTTCACAAGTGGCGCAGCCACGAGTGAAAATATTACCGATGATGTTCACGAGATGAAATAAAATTCGATCTTTCACCGAAAAAAAAACAAATATTCTATTTATTTCATGCTTTTAACCCTTTCTGGGGGAACTTAATCAAAATCCAGTACAGTTCTGTTCGGTTATTCCCCGTGGCGTACCCCCTCCGCATAGCAACGCATTACAATATTACGTCAAGCGCGAGAAAGGTAAGGTAAATTACGTCATATTTCCATCTGGTTGTGAGGCACGCGCATTTTACCTAGGTAGCTAGTGCGCGGGAACACTGTTTCCGCCTTCAATTGAAGAGTTAGAATATAAAAATCGGTATTTTCACCGGTCGTAACCATGAAATATCGAAAAATATTTCACCGATATTTCTCGATAACCTACCGGAAAGCATGAAATAAATGCACTTAATCCCCTATTTGCTGGAGCATGCCGCGGAGCATAGGTACCCTTGTAATCCTTTATGAGACCATACCGTGTATTAACAATCCTAAGGAACAAGGCTTTCGAAAACATTGTGAATAAAGGAGAAAATGCTGGTAACCCCCATTTTCTCCTTTTCGCACATTGTTTTTTAGCCCGCGGAAAGACGGTCATCATTTGAGACACATCTGCAATTTCTTTTAATAGTCATATAGACAAGTCTACCTTTTTTTCTGTCTGATAGAGGGTTAAACGTGGGTATGAAAGGAAAAATGCCCATTACGGGTAATAACTGTTTTGCCGCAATGATTTCAAGAGTTGTCTGCTTAAGACGCAAAAACTGTTCAGGTGATAATGTAATATACTGGTACTACATTTATATAGCAAATGAGCCGCGTTCTTGACCAGCCCGCATAGCTCAATAGGTAGAGCGTAGGACTCGTGAACGAGATGTTTCGAGTCACTTGATGGTGTGGGTTCGATCCCCACGGCTGGCCATCTAAAATTACTAATAGTCTTTCGGATGAGACGTTAAACCGAGGTCCCGTGTGACGGTGCTATACACCGAGCACGTTAAAGAACCAGGCGAAACTTAGGATGGGTTTCGTCCTGTATCCGCACTATCCCCCGTAACAATACTAACAGCCTTCAAGGGATGTCGCCCTTATGGGAAACCGGTGGCGACGATAAATAAAAGCAAACTAATTCAATCAATTCTTGGAAATGGGGGACGTGATGCAGCACGGTGATGCATTATACCGAGCAAGTCATCACATACATGTAAAAACTATATACATAAGAAAATATTTCCGCGTCCGACCGAATATGTTTAAGTTGTTACAGCTACTTAATTCAAGTAATGTAAGAATCTTATTAAACCTTTCCCGTTTTATTACCTGTGCAACAAAACAGAGATTGTCATTGTTGAATACAAATGTGTAATAACCGAAATAATGTTGAAAACGGCGTTAAACACCAAACATTCAATCAATCATTTCCCGTTTACATACTATAAGCCTTGGCCTGCTAAATAAATAAGTGAAATCAAAGTGTCAAGACGATAATAATAAATACACTGTTGCTTTTTTTCAAAGATATTCTAATGGGGAAACATCTTATCTGGCAATGTGGATCCAAGATCAGACTGTACAGTCTGTGCTGTCTGGTCTTGATCCACAGTGTCCCTAAGGTCCTGAAGTCACGCATAGCAGCCCAGGGGTTAAGTATATTTGTAAGTTTTAGTATCTCTAAACTAGCAACGGATCGCTGCAAGTTGTCTAATATTACGCATTTTATTCGTCCTACCCCACACTGTTTTAAATTACGTACCATTCTAAGTTGTATGTTTCATTGCGAAACTTTTAAAAATGCATTGTTTCAAATTGAGTAATTTGACTAGTACCTATAAGCTAGCAACGGAATGTTGTAAGTCGTTTTATATTATGCATTGTATTTGTCTTGCTCAGCACTATTTTCGCGCAATTTTATATCTCGTTCTCCATCCTATCCTTATTCTATTCCATTATTTCAGATGTTTTCTAAGGTCAAGTTCAAAATGACAAAGTATAGTGTCCATTTCTCGCTCAGCGACCACCCCCTCAAGGTGTGCTCTCTATGTACTATACAAGTTTGGGTTACTCATTAATTATCGTATAAGTACTATCTCCTTTTTTTCTCAATATTTTTGTAAAACGGTAGAAATTGGCTTTTGCTATATTCTATGGGGTTGTTACTGTACACATCACATGACCACAGGTATGGTAAAATCATTTATTATATTACAAGATACATGTATATGTATACGTAATAAAGTATGTCTATGTCATGTACTTATGAATCCATATGATCCATTTTACGTAACAACTGACTGAATTATGGGATAGAATGGTCCTTGGACATGCAGAAAATTTTCTATCAGCAAAGAGTTTCGACCTGTGGGTCCATACCTTTATGCAGATGCATTAAACCCCTTTTCACAGAGCGTGGTTCAAATGTATAGTACATGTAAATTCAAGGGTATTTTGGTAAAAAAAAAAAGAGTTTAGATGTGGGTTCTACGACAAAATTCATGGTTTTCTCCGTCAGGAACTGGTTCTAAGCTGACAATTTGCACGTAATCCAGACATGCTCGCTTTCGTTATCAATTTCCAAATCTCAGTTACGAAAGGTGTAAGAGGAGAGAGGGGGCGTACAACGACAAGGAGGGTGTAGGGTGGGCGGAGCCCGTGATTCTCTTCAGGGTAATAAAAAGACAAAAAGAGGACGAGGTCAGTGAATTTGGGTTGCGTGCGGTCGGAGGAAGTGGTTTTTGAATGTCAATAAACAACAAGATAGAAAAATACAGTCACGAAACACCCAAAGACAGGTTGACAATACCCTTACATTGACTTCAAACAGACCCATTAGGACATAAATTACACGTATTTTTATTGTCAGTTGCGCATCTGTCAGCCGTTTTACCCCTCTACTAAAATAAACTTTTTCAGTCCATTAGACGAGTTCGAATGTTGCAAGGAGTGTCTTGACAAAAAAAAAAAAGACTTGACAACATTTCAAGCAGTGAACATAACAAGATCCGGCTATGCGTTTTGTAAAACCTGTTTGATTTGTGTCTATACTTTCTGTAACGTAAATACTTTTAGCATGCTAATATTTGAAATGCAGCGTGTTAACCATTTACCACACAGCAAAATTTTACACTCGTCAATATTGATGGAGTATTTACTGATGACAATTTAGACTTATTTTTTCAAACGATAGCATTTGTCCTTGAATAGGGTAGAAAGCATTGGGGGAAAGGAGAAAAAGCTAATTACCACTATTTTATCCTCTTCCAACAATGTTTTCAAAGGCCTTCTTTCACAGGGTCGTTTAACTCTTGACTATGTGGTAAAGGGCTAAACTTAAGTCTGCTCTGTTAAAAGGGGGCTTAATGCATCCCCGTGATGCACTATACCAAGCAAGCCATCACAAAATCACGGATCCATAAAATTTACTTTGTCGAACAACCAATGGAATCATGAGTTAGAATGGTCCTTGGACACACAGAAAATTGACCAATATCGATAAATTTCGGCCCAGGTCAGCCTGCGCGGACTGCACAGGCTGACCTGGGTCCATACTTTTCGCAGATGTATTAAGCCTCCTTTTCATACAGCATGGCGCAGATTAAATAAAGCTAAAAAAAAAGTCATGAAAACTGACGAAAATATTTCAGATTTAATACAAATTTTTCTAACGGACAGTTTGTTTTAAATCTTTGCACATACAAAGCTCATCATGTCTCTAGGAAATTACAGTAAAAAAAAAGATATGCGCCACCGTGCTCGTTTCTGAGAAATTTGCCTTTGAAAAAAGTATATACAGTTCCAAAATTCAGCTTATATTGGATTTAAAGTGTCTTTCTTTAATAGTCAGTTAAACAGGAAAATAACAGGAAAAATATACAAATACGCATCATTTTGATGAAAATTCATATATATGTGCTCAAAAAATGTATAAAAGCCTGGTTTTGAGCATGGTAAATGTACAAATATGCATGTTATATATAGACCATTGAGTTAAAAAGGGAGATAATTTGACCGAATTCAGGGTTAATCTTAAATAAATACTTTGTAACGGACAGATTTTTCTTAAAATTTCCACACTTATAGTATTTATGATTCTAAACAATAAGAAAAAATAAAATGGCACCTATCCGTGCTTATTTCGTCAGAAAACAAGGTTGAAGGTCACTGTGGAAGTTATTTTTTCAAGGAAAAAAATAGGATAAAAGCTCAGCAGACATAGTGGGAAAAAGGAGAAATTGCTCAATAGGAGCGATTTCTCCTTTTCCAACAATAATTTTCAAAGTGGAAACAGCTATACTTCACAGCTTTAAACTTCCTGCCTTTGTTTCCTTGTTCGGTGTGTAACGTCGTGTCAGTAGCATTTTAATTATTTCACAGTGACAGTTCAAAGATCCATTTTTTTCTCTTCACCAATACTACCCGAAGAAAGTGGTACTTGTTTCAGTGCACCAATAGTATTACCGTTATGTGCAAAAAATACATAGGGGCACTTTTGATACAATATCCACGACAAAAATACATGCGCAGTAGGATGCGCGCGAACATTTGTCATATACGTCGTTAATATCGTTTTTGCAAGAAAATTCTGATATCAAATGGAAAAATAAATAAAGATCCGCCTACACGCTCTGTAACTATCAAAACTTATCACAAAATTACGCAACAAAAGAAATGAAGAAAACGATCATTTTTTTAAAGTCTGAAATACGTAGATCTAATAGGAAATGGAGCGACATTTACTGTTTGTTACAAGCAGTTGCTCCTTTTCCCGCAATAGTTTCCAGAGCTTTCTACCGCATGGTTTGCAAAAAGTTATATTTGTATACAGTAGTAATAAGTTAAGAAGAAAAGAAAATTCAAAAAGAAAAAGGAAAATTGCGTCCAATACCCTGGTTTCAAATTACACTTGTGGCTGTCAATCATTCGAGGAATTTCAGATGTCCCCAAGATACGCGGACCCGGGTTGTTTCGTACACAGTATTGTTCGGGATGGGCGTAAAACTGACAGCTCCTGAAAAGGAAGCCCTCTCTTTGTATCTTCGGTTTACCCTTATGCTGTTCAGCGCGACTCAGTGCATCTTTGCGGACAGTGTAGATCAAGATCAGACTTCATAGAACGTGCTGTCTATATAATCTCTGATCTAAACTGTCCGATGCGGTGAAAATTTCCGTTGGCTGAATTTTTCGTTCATTTTATTTAGTAGTTTTAGATTAACTCTTAGGCTGCTATGCGCAACTCAAGGACCTTTTTCGGATAGTGTAGATCAAGTTCTGTGCAGTCTGATCTTGGATCTACACTGTCGTATGAAAACATACTCCCCCCCCCCCTCGAAAATACGATATATTTTTGAAATAGCAACATTTGGGTCTTTACTATCGCCCTTAGATATAAATTTAACTTATTTAGCAAGATAAGGGTTAAATTGTAAACACCTCACTCCTAGGTCTATAACAATGTACCGAAATGGTCTTTTTTAACGGAAGTCAAAGACGGATAATTCTTTTTAATCCTCTATCCCCTAAAGACGAGAAGTCCTGCGCGGCTCAGTGGTGGAGATGTAGGATCAGCGCTTCCGGAGGCCATGGTTTTGATCTTCACTCGATGTTTTTTTTTTTTTCTTTTCGTAGGGGTGTCTGTCGTCAAAACATCAGAGGGCTCTAGCTGTCGCTTTCAGTCAGTGTACTTATGCAGAACAGTCTGAAAACGGGTTGTGATGGAAAGGGGGAAAGGGTGTGGCATGTGCATTATGGACGTTTCTGACCTGACCGTGTAACATCTATAATTTATTATCTGTTATCGGCTTTGTATTCTAAAAAGGAATTTTCTGAAAATCTTCAAGAGTTTTGTGTATAGTTCCACTAATTACTCATATGAGAGAGACAGAAACAGAGAAAGAGAGAGAGAGAACTAAGATATACAGGAAAAACATAGGGAAAGAGTCAACGAGGCACAAAATTTACACAAACACAACTTGAGTAAGCATCATGAGAGAGAGAGAGAGAGAGAGAGAGAGAGAGGAGAGAGAGAGAGAGAGAGAGAGGCAGGCAGGCAGACAGACAGACACTCGGTCAAGCAGCCGGAAGTATCAATGTCTCCGATAAAGAACAGTTTTTCTTCGACATTTCTCCTGTAATATACCGACAAGAACCATACATTTCACGCCATGATGGAAAATTGCCTGTGACTTGAAAAAACAGTTATGCGCATCGCTACAGAAGTAGTAGGCTATAGCAGGACTCAATGAATAGGTGCACTCTTCACCTACACATTTTTGAGACTGTGCGATGATCATCCGTAGTAATACATGT
Source organism: Hippopus hippopus (assembly GCA_946811185.2). NCBI lineage: Eukaryota > Metazoa > Mollusca > Bivalvia > Cardiida > Cardiidae > Hippopus > Hippopus hippopus. The sequence goes on from OX328096.1 coordinate 16,131,007, forward strand.
ACTTGTTTTATTCTGCAGACAGAAACACTTTAAAATAAAACCTGTATGATCGAAAGGAGTTAAAATCGATTCTTTTTAATTCAACAATCACCTATCGGTGTAAAGGATTTCTTTCTTCACAAACGATTAGTTTAGATTGATGTATCGACAGTGTTTACTTTTAACAAATATTGAAGTCAATGGGGGCGATCTCAAAACCCTTCATTCCGATATAGACAACAAATCGGTCATATGACTCGAGAGACATTTTGAAAACATTGTGACAAATGCAAAATTGCTCATCATGAGCGATATCACCTTTTGTACTTTTAGTCTGGCCTAACAAAAGTTATATGAGCTATGCTCTGGCCAAAGGGAGCTAAATGCATATCCTTGATTCATGATACCTATCAAGCCATCACATAATAATAGATCCATAATAGCTACTTTTCCAAACAACAGACTCATTCATTAGGTAGAATGGTCCTTGCACGTACAGAAAACTGACCAATGGCGAAAAGTTTCGGCCCAAGTCAGCCTGCGCGTACTGCGCAGGCTGACCTGGGTCGATACTTTTCGCAGATGATTGGCAATTTTTTCACTTAAAAGGTTTTTTTCTCTCCTTTTCTTTCTTTGTTTGAATAGTGTTTTACGCCGCTTTCAACATTATTTCAGTCATATCACGGCGACAGCTGACATATTCATGTTTCCTGGGTTTAGCCGGTGCTAGGCTGGGGCTCTGAAGTGTTTTTTTTCACTCCTGTGAAAGGCCCAGTGGAGCCAGTGAGGCTCGAACCCGGGGCCTCCAGGTCACGAGTCCTACACCTAGCCACTGAGCCACACAGGACCCCTCTCCTTTTCTAAATTTTAACATTATTCTAAAGCGTCCATTTAGAGTAAATAAGCATATAAGCAGTTAAGGAAAAGTCGTTCGAAGCGTATTTAATGTGGATTTCACGAGTCAACTATAAGTGTCAACTACTAAGTGATAATTAAACCCCTGCTTGCCCTTTTGAGATTCTTTTGAAAACGTTTTAACACTTAGCACTTCAGAGAGGAAATTATTTTTTGAAAATTTTGAGAGCAGGTTTACTAAACAAAAAAAAAAAAAAGGAATTGAAGGTTGAACTATGGTGTAGCTTTGATTGGATTGATTAATTGATTGTATGGTGTTTAACGCCGTTTTCAACATTATTTCAGTTATATCGCGGCGGCCAGTGCACCTATCCATGCTTTCCTGGAGTCTTTTACCAGTACTCCGCACAATCTTCTTTCCAAGCCACTGGCTGCTTTCCCACATAATCATCGTCGAAACAATGGTCAGCGGTAGGAGAGGAATGAATCCTGTTGCAGTGACTATCATCAATCCTCGGAAAGAAATTGGCCGAGCCAGGGGATCGAACCCTGGACCACGTGTTCTCAAGTCCTGCACGCTACCGAGTGAGCTACCGGGGCTCGGCAGCTTTGATTGGACATAGTAAGACAGATAAGCAAGATCGAATTCGTTTAAATACAAGAGTGTAGCGCCAGTAACGCGTAATATGCGTTTTGTTGTACATGTACGTAAGAGAGTAGAAAGGGGCTTTCACGCGCAGAAGCTTTTGCAGTTGCCTACACCACAATCTAATTCCAATCCAATCCCACCAGCCCGCCTCCAGCCTCCAACACTTAGCCCCCATCCCAAGCTAACTAACCACTCCAACTCCAACCCCAATTACTCCAACCCACCAGCCCAAGCAAACTAACCACTCCAACTCCAACTCCAACTCCCCCAGCCTCCAACCCCCAACACCCAGCCTCCCACTCCAAGCTAACCAACCACTCCAACTCCATCTCCCAACACCCAACCCCCAACTCCCCAACACCCTCCCACCAGCCTCCAACACCCAGCCCACAACCGCAAGCAAACCATCCCACCAGCTCCAACTCCCCAACAACCACCCCCATTTATTGATTAATTGGTTAATTAATAAATTAATAAATTAATGTGTCGATGTGTTGATGTGTTGACTAATTGGTTAATATAAATATATAATATATATAATGATATATTATATATTTTGATTTATTTGATTTTGTGGTGGGAGGCAGGCGGGCTGGGGGCTAGGAGAGGGGTTCGTTTTTATTTATACATTATAAAATGAAGTTTAGAGATTTATTTAGAAGTAATCCTACTTATAAACCATCAAATAAACAACTTGAAAAGGAAATACAAAGAAACATGAACTCTATCCTTAGATTAGAATTGATTATTAGCCATTTATTAGAAGTTATACAGGATAACAAAAAAGAAAGGCAAATGATGCAAATACAAATAACACAACTAAATAAACAAATGAAAAGTTAATATGGATATATATATAATATATTTTCTAATATATTACATATATTTACCTATTTACATTGTTACACTCATACTAGACTTACCATCACCTTGAAATTGTACTATTTTATCTGATAGTATTACAGCATATGCTACCATTGTGTTAACTTCTGGAGGGTTTGAAAATCTAAAAGTTACTTCCATATCAACAACACTAGCTCTCAATTTAGCACTTTGTTTAGAAAGGTTATAAACAAACAATGGATAAAGGTTTTTAAAGTCTATTGGATTAATATTTCCATTGGATAAAATATCTGGTATACCTGTACTATTTGCTTTAAATTCTTGAGCTTCAATTAATATCCTACTAAAATTATTTTCTCTAAAATTTAAATTATAATCTCTTTCAGGATATCTATCACTATTTAAAGTAACAAATGTATTAGTTACTGTTATTGGTATGGGAGCATCACCCATTGCTTCTTTCCATTGAAAAAGACTTGTATTATATATTTGATCATTTTCATAACTATTTGGTTGAAAACCTACAATTAAAAATCTTGGTCTTTCATCAGCAGATTTATGACCTAACTTCCAAGTAAATTCAGTAGATTGTGGAACCGAAAATTTTTCACATCGTCTAGATTTATAACCCATTTTTACTTCCATTCCATCTTCAATTTGTTTATATAATGTATATTTTATTTCATCATCAGGAAAAATATGAGGAATAAACCAAGAAAGTTTAGTTAATACTACTTTTCCAATATCAGCAATAGCGACACCACCAGCTGCTCCTCTTCCTTTATAAATAGCAGCATTACTATTATTTTTTCGTTGAAATGTTAATTCTTGTTTAACACCATATAATACTTTATCATAATCTTCACAAAAACCAAATATATGAGAAAGAGGAATACAAAAAGAAAAATCACCTTTTTCACCAGCGCTTGATATATATGATCTTCTTGTTTTACCTCCTCCATTACTATCAGCAAAATTACCTTCACCATCATCTTTCATCCAACATTGATTTAAGCCTTTAGTTCTAGCAAAATCATCGGAGTATTTTAGTAAACCTAACATTGTAGTAGCTTGACCAGGGTGACTAAGAGATTCCATTCTTCTTCCACTAATATCATAAGTAATTTGACTAAATAGATGCATTATACCATTATTTACAAGTGTTACTTGATCTCCATCAGCATATCTAACATTAGCATTAACATTTTTACATAAAAACCCTTTAACAAATAGATAACTTTTATGTGGATGAGTAAAAACATCTTGACTTTCAATTACAAAACTAATCGCACTATTACCATTTAACTCACCAGCACCAACCTGAGGGACATATTCTCGATATTGATACTTTTCAATTGATTCATCCATTAAAATTTGATTATCCCACATTAATATTTTCTGTGATTGAGACATATTTTTAATAAGATTATATTATTTTTTATAATTAAACAACTTTTAATCCAAAACCACTACTTAAAGCAGGATATTTATTATTATCATTGGGTACATCAACATTTAATGTTGCAGCTACTGGAAGTGTTCCTTTATTCTGTTTACTACCACTTAACATTTTACTAATTTGTGATTTAACTTTTTCACTTACTTTTTTACCTCCTTGTTCTAAAGCTGATTTACCAATATCTTGTATAATTTTTGAAGCAGTTTTCTTAGCGAGTTGTTTAGCTCCTGATGAAAATAATTTACCAAACAAACTTTTTCCTAAATTAACAAAAGGTGTAAAAAAATTTGTTCCACCATAAATATATCTAGGTTCATAATCATAATATGTAGAAGTGACTATCATTTTTAATATATAATTATAATTCATTCATAATTGTTTCATAATCTTGAGGGCTTATAGAGTTTTTGGTTCTTAATGCATCACATATAGCAACTAATTCATTTCTTAATCCAGTATTACCAGCTAATTTACTAGCCCATAAAGTTCTAAGTCTATCACCTAATTCTTTAATACTTTCTGGAATAATAATGGGATTATTTTTACCTCCTTTAATTCCTTTACCTGAAGTTGATGGTTTAGGTAGTTTAGTAGGAGATAATCTTTGTTGTACTTCTTGACGATAAGATTGTTTGTGTTTTCCTTTACCAATATAAGATTTAATTTTATCTAAAGTGTTATCTTGAATAAGTTTTTTATCTTTTTGAGATAAAGTATTATAAAAATTTTCCATTTGAGGTATTATAACTTCATGATTGGCTTTTATATAATCATCATTCATCATAAGAAATCTATTAAGCCATATTTCTTTTTCAACTCGTTTCCATTTATTTGTGGTTCTTATACTAGCATCAGGTGAATTGTTTGTATAATCACCATCTTGATGTAATACATTTGAATCAACAATTATATTACCATAGTTTTTTATAGCCTCATCATCAGCATAAGCTTCTTCAGTTGGATTTCTAGCAAAAATAAGATTATATAAATGGTCATTATCATTATTATATGTGTGACCCATAAAAGTAATTTGTTTTTTATTTTCACTAATAAATATTGGTTGACCATTAAGTGTAGGATATTCACTACCAACTCCACCTATTTTTTTATCATAAAAATCAAGTGGTTTTTCTTTTCTTTCTATTGGTTTCCTTTCAACACGTTGTGGTTCTGTTCCAACATCCACTAATTGCTTAGGAGGAGGTGGAGCAGGCATAGCTTGTGCAATAGCAGGTGGTAAACCAGCAATTTCTTGTCTAAGTTGTTCAAATGGTAAAGCTTTTATTTCTTCTTTAACTTGTTTACTTTCTTCAGTTATAGGTTTAAATATTTCACCAACATCCTTTTCAAAACTAGCTTTACCTATTCTTTCGGTTTCATCTTTAACTCGCAATCTTTTCTTAAGTGCTAAAAAGTCTTGTACAGCAGCATATCTTTTTACAGGATCTTTTATTTTATAAAATGGCATTTTTAAATAAGGGAAATAAACTTATATAGCTATATTGATAATTTCTAATACCTATATTGATAATTTCTAATATCTCTATTGAAAATATATAATATATAACAGATATATTATATATTTATTCATCATTATCTCCTATTTCACATTGACATTTACATCTAAACTTAGGTAATTTAGGTAACTTAAAAGGTATGCCCTCCACTAGGTTTGTTTTCGACAAGCCTCCGAAAGGACTCCCTCGCTTCTTGCCTCCCTTTTTCAATCAAACTTTCCTTTTCTTCAGTTGTTACCCTCTTCTTAAACTTACTTCTTATTTCACTTTTCATTTCTTCATATTTATTTTTTTCCTCCATTATCAACTTAAATTCATCATCAGATATATGATTATCCATTAAAGCCTTTGATATATAATTATCTATAGTATTAAGTTTAGAAGCAGCAAGCATTTGAATCTTCAAATGTTTTTCAGCTTTAGCAGTAGTTTTCCTAACAAATATTTTACTAACCAATGAAGAAAGACCAATTACACCAGCTGCACTCTCCAAACCAACAGCAACAGGTGCCGCAGCAACAGTAGAAAGTAAAATAACACCAGCCCCACCCAAAGCCAATGAAACAACAACTAAGGCCCCCTCAACATTATCAACTACTTTAGCAATCCTAGCATACTTCTTATTCAATTTCTCTCTTTCACCCATTTCCTTCTTGAGAAAATCCAAAATTTCAGATATTTTTTGAAGTCTATAAGAATGACCATTATCTATTACTTCCATTTCAATTGAAGGAGCAGAAGGTTTTATTTCAGGGTAAAGTTTATTACTCTTATCATCAATATCCATTTTTTATATATATTAAAATAAATATTATAAAATTAAAATAAATATTGTAAATTAAATACATCTTCCCCAGCTCTTATTGTAATATCATCATTAGAAAAATTATACATATAAACAACTATATCATCACACTCTTCATCACTTTGTATATTATTCATAACACCAAAATGAAGTTTCCATTTACTATTTAAGGTAACCACAACAATTCCTTTACTCATTTTATAACCAAAACTTAATGATATTCTTTTACCTTCTTTACTTCCTATTTTAATATAAAATTGTGTTTTAATTGACCATTTTATAGGAGAATCTTTTATTGGAGGATATTCAATATGTAATCTATGAGGAACCCACATTATAGTATTAGGTTGTTTAACCTTTTCTTTTCCTAAGTTTCTACCATTTTCAAATACACTCATTTTAAAAACTACTTATAAAAATTTTAAACTAAAGCATTTAAAGCGGGTCCCAATAAAGGAATTCCTTTTAAAAAGCCCAAAGGTGAATTTTTACCAAAAATTAAACCACTTCCATCATATGTTTTTCCCTGTTGCCTCAAAAACAAACCATCACCATGTTGTTGTAAATCATTTCCTTTATAAGGTTTTAAAAACAAACCATCTCCATCAGTTTCAGTTTCAATTTGTATTACATCACCACCTGTTTTCAAATACAAACCATCACCAAGTATTTTATTAACACCTGCAGCCCCCAACCCACCTAAAGCACCTGTAGCCAACGCAGGCAACACCTTCTTAGCAACTATGGGAGCCGCCACCCTAGCCAAACCCATTAACAAAGGTAAAAACCCACCCTCCTGTCCCTCCTGCTGCTGCAACCTCTGATTATACTTCAAAACCTTTTTAGGTACCTTCAACTGTACACCACTATTTTTTCTCCTAGCAGCATCTAATTTATTAACCTGTGGTAATGAAAGAGCAAAATCCACCCCCTTCTGATTAATAGTTTTACTTGTTAATTTTATACTACTTTGACAATTATTCTTTGCATCCCTAGCCAACTTCTTTTTTTGCCCATCACTCAGGTATATATTTCTTATAATATATTCAGATTGACTCATATTTTATATATACATTATTAATTTTTTATTACAACAGATCTATATTTCTCTTTTTTTGTTTTTTACATGAATAGTAATAGTAACCACTTCACCCCGTAAATCAATCAAATTACCATCTTGATCAGTTAATCTAACATTTATATCTTGTATAAAATTTAAAGATAAAGGTAAATATATAGGAAAACTAGGTTCTTGTATAATTTTATATCCAGGTTCAGCTTTAGGAAAAAAAGTATAAATACTACCACTTTTAGTTTCATTTAAATAACTACCACTTATTATATTAACTTCTACATTAATAGAATTAACATGTAAAATATTAACAATATTTTCACTATTATGAATGCCACTTTTATATTTTTTTCCTTCAAAACCCAATACACTAGCAATTGAATTTCTCCCTCCCATATTTACAGCAAATCTTTCATCAATAGTCATAATACTCTTAAGTGTATTAAAATTAGGTGCAATCTTAATTCGATATTCATCATTATCTTCATCATAATAACCTTTATCTTTTAAATGTTCACCAATTGTTCTATTAATATCAACAATATCATAGGCTCCAATAGGTAGTTCATATTTTTCCCAATTATTACCATTATCTACAGAATATCTAAAAATATTATTACTTTCATTAATATTAGGTATTGAATTCCATGTTTCAAGACTAACAAATGCAGCTTCACATGGTGTATCAAGGTAAATAGGTGGATTAAGGGTTTTATTAAATTCTGTTTTATTATCAGAAAGAGTTAACATAAAACTAGTCATTTTATTTATAAATATATATATATTTATTAAATTGAAAAAAATATATATTTATTAAATATAATATAAAATGATAAAGTCACAACATAAATTTTTAAGTAATCATTTAAATAGTAGAAAAAATATTAAATCTTTAACTGAATTACCATTAAATTCTTTTAAAGAAGAAATTTATATTATAGAACAAGATTTTCCAACTTATGCAACACGAGTTTATTTAAAAGATATCCAACCTCTTTTTTATTATATTTTTAGTAATGTAATATATAATGCTAGGGTGTTTCAATTAGTTAATATGTATTTTAATAATTATGTAATAAGAATAACACTAAATATAAATTCAGATACAAGTAAAATTTTTTTGTTTAAAATTTGTGAAATAGAAAATCCTACTAATTTTTTTAAAAAGTTAAATGAATGGTTTTATGAAATAGATAATTATATGTGTAGATATGACCCTGAGGATTTTGATGGGGTAACTTCAATAGGAATAAAAATATATCCACAACCTCAAATACAAGATGAAATTCGTAGATTTTTTAATGAATTATTTAATATTAGAGAAGAAGATGAAATAAATGATATATCTATAAATGGAATTAGTATATTTGTAGAGGAAATGTGTATCATATGTAATGATAATAAATCCAATATATTATTTTGTAATTGTGGTCACCTATGTATATGTGATAAATGTAATAATTTTAATGAAATGTATAAATGTCCCATTTGTAAAACAGAATCAACTATTAAAAGAGAAATAAATTTTGAAAAATATATAAATTATTAAATATATATTATAAAATGGCTAGCTCACTATATAATTGTTTAAATAACTATTTAAATAATAGAAAGGATATAAAATTTTATTTTAAAAATAGTAATTATCGCAGTTACATCATAAATAAAAAATTTCCACTTCATTTCTTAAATAATGTTTTATTGGATTATAAAGGTTTTATTTATTATCTTTATAGTAAATCTTTATCAAAAGATAATTGTGTAGACATGAATGTTCAAGCAATTATGGAAAATAATTTAACAAAAAAAACTATTGGTATTGGAATACCAGTTATTACTAACAGTAATTGTAATTTTAAAGATTATAGTAAAAAAATTATAGAAGAAATAAATAATGAATTATTTCACTTTGATTTAGTTAATATAAGAGATTATGATATAAATCAAATAATGGTAATATCAGTAATAATATCAATAAATAAATGGAAAATACATCCTAATATAAATCATTGTGATTGTGGAGAATATTTTAAATGTGATATAGAAATTAATCCAAATAAACAAGATAAATGTCCTATTTGTAAAACGAAATCATTTATTAAAAAACCCATTTGTAAAACAAATGAATTTATTAAAAAAGAAAAATATATAATATAAAATGAGTGAAGATATAAATATAACTCTTTATTGAGAAGGAGTTATATTTATTTTATCTTGTAAATTCACCAGAAATTAATAAATTAACATATAATTCTTCTATTACTAAAATTTCACCTACTTTTTCTGAATAATAAGTAGTATTTGGTTTGATGGATATTCTATCCCCAGCATTAAAATCAATAAATCTATCAAATTTATAATAAGTATACTGATTAAAATAATCTACAAAAGTATTATAAAATTTATCTTCATCATTTACAAAAATTGTAAACCCTATGTCACTTTTAAATGCATTTTCATCGGGTAAAAGTGTAAAACCTTCCTGAGAGCGTTTACTCCATGAAGATACTCCTATTATTACACCATTAAAAGGCATTTTCATTTTAATTTTATCTTCTAATAAATCTGTTTTTACAAAAGGATTAAAAAAAATAATTTGTGGATTATTATCTTCTCTTATATCTGTTGTTGTTAAATAACCAGATATTACAATATCAGGCCTTGAATATTTATTATTAACTTCATCTATTCTTTCTTTTAGATTTTCATAATCCTTAATTCTTTCTTCATATTCTTTAATTCTTTCTTCATATTCTTTAATTTTTTCAACAGATTCCTCTAATTTATCAATAGTTCCTTCAGTAAATTCATTTATTTGTTGAGTAGTTCTCCTTGTAAATTTTTTAATATTTTCTCTATTTTCATCATTAATATTATCCACATACCTTTTACTAGCTGCATCATTTGGACCATTAGGGAAAGGAATATTCAGTAATTCTTTAAAACCCATATTAATATTCTCAGTAGCCTGATAATTTCCATTTTCTTTAAAAAATAACTTTCCCTCATCAACTCCAGGTAAATCTCCATTTTTTACATTATCAGCAATAAGCATATCAACATATTCTTTGGTAACCGCATCATTATTTTCTTTAGGTTTAGGTAAATTAATTAGAGGTTGATTAGCCATATTTATAGGGAATGTAGGAACCATATTACCATTATCTTTTAAAAAATTTGAAGCAGGAAGATTTAATAACCTGTTTTCCAATACCTTACTTGCTCTATCAGTATATTCTTTACTATCTCTACCTACTCTATCACTATATTCTTTAGTTGAAGCTTCATCCAATTGTAATGGAGAGGGTAAACCAACAACTCTTTTACCACCCATATTAATATCTAACCTAGTTGTAAATCTACCTTGATTATCTTTTAAATCTTCAGTAAATCTTTCAATATATCCTTCTACCTTTTCATCAACATATCTCTTATTAACAATTTCACCATCACTTTGTGGATCTCTAACTCCTCCTACTCTTTTCTTACCCAAAAGTAATGGACCATTAGCAACAAATGATCCATCAGCTTTAGGTCTAAAAGCATTATTATCATCAACATATTTCTTATTAGTTGCATCAGTATCATCAACAGGTTCACCCAAATCTTTTAATCTAAAATCTCTCATATATAAATTATTTTGAGAAACATATTTATTTCCACCATTGCTCCTTCCACTTTCAATTACAAAAGGAGAAATAGCTTCACTATGTTTTTTACTTTCAGCATTTAAAGTATCAACATATATTTTATTAACAGCATCACTATAATCTTTAGGTGGATTTAAGTTAACAATCCTTTGGCTACCCATATCTAAATTATCATAAGCAACATAATTACCATCTTGATTTCTTCTCATAAATCCTCCACCTTTAACACTATCAACATAATTTTTATTTGCAACATGATTATCTTCAGTAGGATCAACAACATTAGTTATTATATTGTTACCCATATTTAAATCACCAATCATTGGTTCTTTTCCATCTCTTCTAATAAAATGATTATTTATATAATTAACTGAAACACCAACATCCACATCTTCACCATCTCCTCTTCTAATTAATTTATTATGTATTCCATGTTTTTGTACAGACATATTTTTATATATGCAATATATATTTTAAAATTGGGTTTAAAATATATATTACTTTTTGTAAATAAATTCCTTTATTTTTTTAATTAATTTATCATGATTATATATAGGTTGTTTTAAAACATTATTACTAGGTTTTTTAATTATTTTATTACTACCAAATTTTGACACTCTCATATTTTTTCTCATATTACCCCCTGAGAGAATTTTTCAATTTCATTAAATGTGTAAGTATTGGTTGTAAATTAAACCCTTTACTTAAATTATGTAATACAAAAACACAAAGATGACCACAAATATATGTTCCTGGGGATTGTATTGGATCTGTTGAACAATATATTGGTGATTTAAGATAATTTATTAATTCAGTTGGAGGATCTAATCCATAACTATCAAAATAATATTTTGTTTTTTTATTGCGATACCAACAAACCCAATGAGTACCTGGACCTGATGAATCATCTAGATTTAATATTCCACAATCTAATGGTGAATTAGGTTTTAATGGTAATTCATCTCTTGAAAATACTCCTCTCCATCCAGGTAAATGTTTACAAACTTCTTCTAATTTGAAGTTGGTTAATGAATTATTTGGTAGTTTATCAAATATATAATCCATTTCATCATAACCATCACCTGTTTGTATGGCTTCTTGTTTTTTGAAACCTTTCATAGCATTAATTTTATCTCTTGGTTCACTTCCTCCCATATCTTTTGTTATATTATAATCACTCTTTTGTATTTCTTGTTTATAAAATTTACCTTTAATATTATAACCATTTGCATCTTGTAATTCAAAAGTTATTGGTATATCAGTTTTATTAACTTTTCTTACTTTAAATATTTCATCAGACCAATTAGCTTCATAACCTTTTTTGGGAATTACTCCTTTTACTTCCTTAATTTTAGCTATTCTAACTAAATCACCTTCTTTGATACCTATTTTTTTAAGTTCTTTTTCAATGACTGATTGTGGTTTCTTTTCTTTTTTATAAACTTCATTAAAAATATTTTCCTCATTTTCTTTTTTACTAGCTTCTACTGGTGTCATTTTAATTGTTGAATGAAATGTATTGTTATATTCTTTAACTAAATTAGGTAATTCATCTATTACTCTCTTTGTTTTATTATTAGTCATATATCTCCACATTTTTTCTTTTATGGTTCTATTAAATCTTTCAGCTATTGTAGCTTTATTTTTTCCTTCAATATGATATAATACAATATCTTTATCTAATATAGTTTTAGCTTCTTTAGCTTTATAAGGAAATAATATTGGACAAGTATTATTTTTATGTCTTGTTAATCCTGTTTGTGTTGTTGTATATAAACCACAATGTTCACATTGAAATTGAGTAGGTTTTTGTTCTTTTGATTTATCAATAGCTCCAGTAAATTCTTTTCCTTTATCAGTCCATAGTTTTTTAGGTTTTCTACCTGATTCTTTAAATATTTCTTTAAATGCTTTTGCAACTGTAGTAGCTTGTTTATTTATTACTGGTTTAACCCATGCATATTTACTAAACACATCTACAACAGTTAAAAAGACTGTTATATTATCATTTTCTTTTTTTATTTTTTCTGGTATGTTGAATAAATCAGCGGTCCAGGTGTGATCAATATGAGGAACCGAAACTTTAATGGTTTCAAACTTTTTTCTAACTGGTTTATGTAATTCATCAGCTAAATTTTTTTTTTAGTAGTAGTATTTCCCATCCCAAATTTTACTTTTGCACCTATTAAGTTAGATACTAAACCTTTAGTCATTCTTTCACCTATTGTTGGATTAGTAATTCCTTTTAGTTCTTTTAACATATCAACATCACACACTTCATTTCTTGTTTCAGTATCAGTATTTGCTAAATAACAAACATCATGATTATATGCAGCTTTATCTACTCTATTAATTGGTTTACTCCATGATTTTGGAGTTAAATCTGGATTTAATCTTTTTTTTAATTTAGTGCCAGGACCAGCAAAGTTATAACCAGGTAAATGCATTTCTATTGGTAAATTATTAATCATTTTATTCAAGATACTTCCTCCTTCTTGACTTTCTTTTGGACAAATAGCTTTTTGTTTAACAACAGATCCAGAAGAAGAAGTTGCAGCACCTTTCATAAATTGGGATTTTCGAGTGCCACACACAACACAATTACCTCTCATCATCCTTCTCCCATTACTTGAAGTTTCCTCTGATAAATTTTCTGAATCAGTTTTTGTTTTACATTTTACACAATAAATTTTTGTCATTTTAATATAGAATTAAAAATACTCTATATTAAAATGGAAATAGTTAATTACTCAACAGATGATACATGTGATTATCGAAATAATACACCTTTTTTACCAAAAAGTATTAGAGGAATTATTGTTGGTAAATCAGGTTGTGGTAAAACTACTTTATTATTAAATCTATTATTACAACCAGGTTGGTTAGATTATGATAAATTAATGGTATTCACTAAAAGTGTACATCAACCAGATTATTCATTAATGAAAGATGCATTTGAAGCAGGTTTACCCAAAGAAGGGGTTGATGTTGTTTTTAAATTATTAAAACAAAACAAAGGTAAAGATATAAATAAAGATGAATTATTTAAATATCTTAAAAAGAATGTTTATAATAGACAACCAGGTACAAAAATAGAAGCATCTTTTCATCAAAATAATGATGATGTACCAATGCCTCATGAATTAAATAGAAAAACTAAAAATTTAATGATCTTCGATGATTTAGCTGGTGAAAAACAAAATAAAGCATCAACTTATTATACTCATGGGAGACATAGTAATGTTGATTGTTTCTTCTTAACACAAAATTTTATTATTTTGGATAAAAATACTATTAGAGAAAATGCTAACTTTTTATGTATATTTCCTCAAGATAAAAAGAATGTTGGTTATATATATAATGAATATGCTGAAAAAGATATGTCTAAAGAAGAATTTAAAAGATTATGTTATCAATGTTGGGAAAAACCTTATGGTTTTCTTGTAATTGATCAAACAAGTAAAAGAGATGAAGGAAGATATAGATGTAAATTTGATGAATTTTATATGTGTAATGAAGAAGAAAAACTTTAAATATTTAATTTCGAAAGATCCCAATATTGTCTTTTTATCATTTTTTTATTTATATCAGGTTTAATATTATTACTAACAAGTTTTTCAACCAACTTATGTTTAGGTAAGTTGTTTATTCCATCATCATACCAGTTTATGGTTAACTTAGTTTTACATAATTTTTTTAATTCATCTTTAGTATATCTTTTCATAAATTCTATTCTATCATCTACTATTTCATGTTTATTAGTAATACATTTAAATATAAAATCTATTTTTTCTTCCATTTTATATATATATTAAAATGATTAATATATATATAATAAATTATATATATACTTATTTACTTCAACATTTGTTTAACTTTATTTCTTTTTACTTCTTTTTGTTCATCATCCTTATGAACCATATTAATTACATTAACACCTAACAATCTCATCATAAAACCACCTTCACTTTTATTTTCATCACCCCACAATCCTTTAACTTCCAAAGCATATTTTCCTTTAGTAATTACACAACCTTTAATAACACTTTTATTAATATCTTCACCTTCACAATTTTCAAAAAAATCATCATTATCAAACAATTCTTGATCTACCTTTACATCAATATAACCATTAAGTTGATAAGTATCCAAATAATTTTTAACATTAAAATCACTTTCTATAATTTGTTTACTTCCAGCATCACATTTATCAATTATGGTACACAAAAAATTATGAAAATCTTCATTATATTTTATAAAAACCTTATCATTATAATATGATATTGTTTCTTTTGATGTAGGGGTTGATGATATAATTGTTCCAAAAACTGAAGCTTCACCCATATTATAAAAATCACTAAATAACATCTTTTTATCCTTGTGAGTATTAATTCTAGATTTTGGTACTCTTAGTTTAATATTACCACTTGTTTTATTTCCTACTTCACCTTCCATTTCCTATTTTATTAACACAATATTTTTTATTTTTTTCAATTTTTTTTCACCTATTTGTTGGAGAAAAAATGAAATTTTATATATATTAATTATTTAATATATATAAAAATGGCTGCTTTTAAAAATGTGATTGACACATCTAATTTGAAATCTTTTCCTTTTTTTAAAAGAAAAGAAAATAATTTTTTTACCAAAGATACATTTAAAAAGTTTCCTTTTAATCATGGTTATACTATTGAACAAAAAGATTTAAACTCTTGCTTAAATGGATATTTTAATAGTATATTATTTTATATTAAAGGTAGGAGAGAAAATGATAGTTTATATATTGAGCAATATTTAAAGAAATTTAATAATGCTTTAGAGAAATCACTCGAAGAAAATACTAGAAGAAAAGTTATGTTTTGTTTAGTCATTGAAATGACAAAGGGTGATGAAAAAGAAGAAAAGTATTTCAATTCACAATCTCATATTAATTATGAATGGAATAATAAAAAATTATTATTTAATGATATGATTAAGGAAGTAATTGAGAGGTTTCAAAATAAAGCATTTCAAGGAAGTGGTTGGTCAGTAGTTAATTTTAAAGGGATTGTTGTAAATTATGCTAATTATAGACCTTTTAAAGGTGGTTGTGAAACTCATAAACTACCTGATTGGATATCTAATAAAAAAGCTACCATTTCTATGATAAATACAGATAATAAATGTTTTTATTGGGCTATATTGAGGTTTTTTAATCCTAGGGAAAAAGATAGTGGTAGAATAACAAGAGATTTACTTGATATTGATAAAAATAATCCAAATAAATATGCTAATTTTGATGGTATTAATTATCCTGCTAGTGGAGAAGATATTGATAAGTTTCAAAGAAATAATCCACATATTCATTTAATGGTTTATAGTATTGATGATTATCATAAAGATAAAATAATTCCTATTTATAATGAAATGAAACATTGTGATATGGAAGATGAAAATACAAAAACAATTTATTTAGTATATTATGAAGAACATTACTATCTTGTAAAAAATAGGGATAGTTTAAGTAGATTACTTTCAATGCAAATAAATAATAAACATAGTAAAACACTTTTTTGTTATTATTGTCAAAAACATTATTATTCTCAAGAAACTTTAGATAAACATGAAAAGAAGTGTAGTGATGGAACAGTTTTAAATATGCCTAAACCTAATGAAAACATTATTAAATATAAACCATCAAAAACACTTAGAAATCCTCCTTTAATTTGGATATATGCTGATTTTGAAACTTTTAATATACCATATGAAAAGTCTGATGATGAAACTAGATTTATAAAAACACTTACACCTTCTGGTTTTAGTTTTTATGTTAAAAGTAGTAATGAAAAAGTTTGTAATTCTTATATGATATCATATACTATAAAAGAAGATGGGGAAGATATTGGTAAAATATTTGTTCAAAAGTTAATGGATTCTATTGATATGTGCTTAACAATGTTTCATGAAGAAAATTATAAGCCTCCTTCAATGGTACCTGTGTTTTTCCATAATTTAAGTAGATTTGATGCCCATTTATTTGTTATTCCATTGGCTGGTTATTGTAAAAGTAGATTTACTGCGATACCTTCTAATGAACAAACTTATATTTCATTTTCAAAATGGATTTGGGTAAATAGGAAGGAGTGTGAAATAAGGTTTTTGGATAGTTATAGATTTTTACAGGGTTCAATAGCAGCATTGGGTGATAATTTAAAAGAAGATGAAATGAAAGAAATGCGAAAACACTTTAGGGATAAACCAATTAAAGTGTTAAAGGGAAAAGGATCTTTTCCTTATGATTATATAGATTCTATAGAAAGATTAAAAGAAACACAATTACCTCCTATAGAATGTTTTACTTCTTGTTTAAATAATAAAAAAATTAGTGAGGATGATTATAAAGAAGCTTTGGAAGCATGGAAAATATTTGGTTGTAAAACAATAGGTGAATATCAAGAAGTTTATTGTGAAAGAGATGTATTAATTTTAACTGATGCATTTGAAAAATTTAGAGAAACTTGTATTAAAGGAATTGATGTAGATCCTTTACATTCCTATACTTTACCTGGTCAATCTTGGTTACAAATGTTAAAGTTTACTAAACAAAACTATTACTTAATAACAGATGATAATACTTATAGAGACTTTGAAAAAGGAATTAGAGGTGGTATTTCATTTTGTAATGTAAGACATGCTAAAGCAAATAATAAATATATGAAGGATTATGATCCTAATAAGGAAAGTAGTTTTATATTTTATGTGGATGCAAATAATTTATATGGTCATGCTATGTCTCATGAATTACCTCGCGGTATATTGAAAACCATAAAGTCGCCTGAAATAGAAAAAGTATGGGGAACAATACCATGCGCTTTAGTTGTTGATTTAGAATTTCCTGAAGATAAACATGATTATTGGAATGATTTTCCTTTGGCTCCTACACATGTTGAAATAGATGGTGTTAAGAAGTTAGTTGCTCATTTTGGTAAAAGAAAAAAGTATATGGTTTATTCCGATTTATTAAAGTTTTATATTGAACATGGTGTTAAGGTAACAAAGTTTTACCATGGTTATGAATTTGCTACGAATCAAAAGCTTAAACTATATATTGATTATAATACTAAGAAAAGAAGTGAAGCAACCTCTAAATTTGAACAAGATTGTTGGAAATTGTTTAATAACTCTATATATGGTAAAACAGTTGAAAACCCTAGAAAAAGATGTAATGTTAAAATTATTAATAACCAAGAACAAGCTGATAAATTAGTTAGAGAACCAAGATTCTCAAATCCTACAATATTTAGCGAAAACTTGGTTGCTATTCATTCACATGAAAAGGTTGTTGAATGTAAAAAACCTATATTTGTTGGTTTTGTTATCCTTGAAATTTCTAAGTTGATAATGTATAGGTGTTATTATGAATATTTGTATCCTAAATTTAGAGATAAGATGAAATTGTTATATACTGATACAGATAGTTTTATATTACATATAAAGAGTGATGATATATTTGAGGATATCGCTCCTGATGTTGAAAAGCATTTTGATACAAGTAATTTCGATGAAAATCATCCTATTGGTAAAGAGTACATAGGTAAAAATAAGAAAGTAATGGGTATGCTTAAAGATGAAGCTGCTGGTGAAATAATTACTGAATTTGCTGGTTTATGTTCTAAGTCTTACTCTTATAATATAGAACATAAAAAGAAAGATGGTAATATTGTTTATGATGTAGATAAAGATGTTAATTATGAAAGTGATACAACTGTTAAATGTAAAGGTATCTATAGGGAAATTATTAAGGAGATTACCTTAAAAGATTATTTAGATTGCATTTATGAAGGTAAAGAAAAGCATGTAACATTTAATAATATTAGAAGTAAAAACCATAAATTAAACATTGAGGAAATAAATAAGGTAGCATTAACTCCTCAATTAGATGGAAGAATATTAGAGGATGATAAAATAACAACAACAACCTTAAATCATTATAAATATCCTAAGGTTGATCTACCCAACCCAAAAACAAACGAACCCCTCTCCTAGCCCCCAGCCCGCCTGCCTCCCACCACAAAATCAAATAAATCAAAATATATAATATATCATTATATATATTATATATTTATATTAACCAATTAGTCAACACATCAACACATCGACACATTAATTTATTAATTTATTAATTAACCAATTAATCAATAAATGGGGGTGGTTGTTGGGGAGTTGGAGCTGGTGGGATGGTTTGCTTGCGGTTGTGGGCTGGGTGTTGGAGGCTGGTGGGAGGGTGTTGGGGAGTTGGGGGTTGGGTGTTGGGAGATGGAGTTGGAGTGGTTGGTTAGCTTGGAGTGGGAGGCTGGGTGTTGGGGGTTGGAGGCTGGGGGAGTTGGAGTTGGAGTTGGAGTGGTTAGTTTGCTTGGGCTGGTGGGTTGGAGTAATTGGGGTTGGAGTTGGAGTGGTTAGTTAGCTTGGGATGGGGGCTAAGTGTTGGAGGCTGGAGGCGGGCTGGTGGGATTGGATTGGAATTAGATTGTGGTGTAGGCAACTGCAAAAGCTTCTGCGCGTGAAAGCCCCTTTCTACTCTCTTACGTATGTATGGCCTGCAACACGCGAAAAGGGGCACTCGGACATATGCGTAAAGTGTCGTCTCGGATCAGCCTGCGCAGTCCGCGCAGGCTAATCCGAGAAGGCACTTTACGACTACATTATATTTTGTGATACAGTAGACGTGCGCAAAAAGAAAATTACATAAAAACGGAATGTGTCGTTTCGGATTAGCATGCGCAGACTGTGCAGGATAATCCGAGACGACACTTTACGCAAATGTCCGAATGCCCCTTTTCGCGTGTTGCAAGCCATCGTAACCTTTATCCTGCTAAATAAAGTAAAATGAAACTTTCAAACAGAGGGGAAAATTCCAAAAGTTATTATGGGGTAAAAATATCTCCTTAACGGACAGTGTAGATCAAGATCAGACTGCACATTCTGTGCAGCCTGATCTTGATCTACACTGTCCGTAAAAGGTCAGTGAATCGCGCTAAGCAGCGTAGGGGTTGAGCGTAAGAGCGCCGAATAGTCCTAACAGCCACTTTCAGTATAGAATCAAAGCGTTGAAAACGCTGGTGTGGCATTTGTCAAGGAAGCTAATTTGAAAAAAAAAAAGAAATATTATCCAAATATTAACTTGAAAGCAAACCTACTTAGCAAATTAATACCTCTTTTTTTTTTTGGTTAAAGGGAGAGTACTGGTGCCAAAGTTGGGTTATTTGTGCACTGGTGGTCTCTTTTTGATCATTCACAGGAGGAGTCAGGAGTAATGTCCCTTGACGGTAGGATGATTGATGGGTAGAGAGAGAAATCATGCATATGTATCGAATAAAATAAAGTTTATACCTGAAAACTATGATTTTGAGATGTCTTTGGCCGTCAAGATCTAATTCCCAACATTACAATCAATTAATTCGATCTGTAAATATTCATGCACAATCAAATGGAGTAGCGTGCAATCATGGGACGAACAAGCCCAGTGACGAACTGGTTTTGGAACGAACAAGCCCGGAACCAAAACGGTCAGTAGACAAATTTTGTGTATATCATTGCGCCAATAGAAGGCTAAGAGCGGGTGAGGCTATTTTCAATCAAAAAGAAGTATTTCCACGATCGATGGCCTTACCCAGTTTATTTTAATACGCCGTTTCCAATTATATATCTGAGTGCTATCGAAAAATTCATTTGTTTGAGAAAAATTGAGTTTAATTGGGTTTATTTCCTTCGGTTTTGCACAAAGTACGATACATGGTCTTCAAAATTCAATATTAAACATTCAATATTGAACTCATAGTGGCATTGTCTTCGATAAATACCACAAAAATAAGACCCAAAATATCACAGAATTAAAGTGGCTCTGTTCCTGAATGTGTCACCATTGTGGACAGTGTAGATCAAGATCAGACTGCACGATTTTTGTAGTCTGATCTTATTCTACACAGGCCGCAAAGGAAATTAACGTTATAGTCGTGAAAAGTCGCTTGAAGTGTTGAGCTTTTGAACAGATCAGCGAAGAAAGTAGATAAAACTGACCTAATTATAGTAATACCCATGGAATCTGTGTAAGAATAGCTTGGTATCGGTAGCGTGCAGGACTTAAAACCGTGTGTGTGTGGGGGGGGGGGGTCGCTGATCCCTAGCCCGGCGAATTTCTTTCCAAGGACATATGATAGTCACTGCTGCGACAGGAATTATTTCTCTCTCACCGCTGACCTTTGTTTCTTTGATGGTTATTTGGGAAAGCAGACAGTGTCCTGGGAAGAATTATGTGCGAATAAGTGGTAAAAGAAGACTTCTGGAAAGCATGAATAGGTGCACTGGCCGTCGCGATATAACTGAAATAATGTTTAAAACGGAGTTGAACACCATACAATAAATCAGTCATTAACCCTTTACGACACAATCACGACTTTTACCGACCTTGGTAGCCAGCATTTTCTCTTTTTCCACAATGTTTTCGACCCTTTCAGAGACAAATCTTATCACTGACTTAGCCACACTTAATTTGTCGTCTGCAACAACTTTGAATTTGGACAAGTCTAAATTTTGTCGTCTGGTGAGAAGTTAAAAAGCTATTCATCGTGATAAAGGGATAACCCTTTACCAGATGATGAAATTATAGACCTGTCAAACTTTACAACATTTGCTGATGACTAAATAAATCCAGCTATAATGATATTATTTGCCTGTGAAATAGTAGAAAACATTGTGGGGAAAAAGGAGGAGATTGTGTTTAGAAGCATATTTAAAACACAGAATTTTGTGGTAAAGGGTTACAGAGGTCGAATCTTATACATATTCAGACAGTGCATGTAATGTCCCCTACGTAGCAATGTCGTTTTGACAAATTTTTGTTACTCTTAACATGATGTCGTTATGAATGGGTTTTAATTTCTTTTCTTATTGCATTGAAAAATAATAATAATAATATAATGTAATGATACGTGGAGTCATTAAGAAACTATGTGAATGAAAATTAAATTTATCGAAAAACGAAGATCTGTAATTTTTTGATTATTTCATATTTTCAGTTCAACCTGTAACCCAGGCAAACTTTTTGCGGCTTTCAATAAAATCTTTTCGAACGATGAAGTCTTAATTTTGCCACTTTGTTTTTACCTGTACGAAAAGATCGAACCGTCCATAATCCATTAACGAACCTGAAGAATAAATCTTTTGAAAACACTGTAGGAAAAGGAACTAGAGGCGCTTGAGCGCCTGTATCGCTCCACAGGCCTGATATTTCTATAATGGCGAAAGGAAGTTTTTAACAATTATCATTCAATCCTGCATTTTAGCTCACTGAAGAAACAATTTGGTAGACAACCACCATAGGAACTTACCTGCAAAACAACAATGAAATCCAATGAATAGTTTTAGAGAAGAAATTTTTCAAAGATTTTACTTTATACCATAAAAGGAAAATGAGTCTCCCATAAAAGCCATGTTTTTTGACGATCTTTTTTTTTTTTTAAGGAATTCTGTAAACCTGTATCTAAGGAACATTCCTGCAAAATAATAATGCTATCCAAATAGCGGTTTGGGAGGAGAAGATTTTTAAAGGTTTTTTACTTTGGTTGCCATGGCAACCAGAATTCTTCATGGAACACAATTATTTGAAGGAATTTGAAAGAGGACCACCAAAGGAACATTCCTGTGAAATTTGGTAAAAATCCAGTCAATAGTTTCTGAGGAGAAGTTTTTTAAAGAAAAAGTTTACGAACGGACGGACGGACGCACGACGGACACAACGCCATGACAATAGCTCGCTGGCCTTCGGCCAGTGGAGCTAAAAACAAAAGCACCTCATGCGGGTGCCAACGTTCGGCTGTAGTTGCTTGATTTTCGGTTACCATCATGTTCTACTTTTACGGCTTGGATGTTTTTAAAGGCGATTTTCTTTGCCTTCGTCAAAACAGGTGGTTGTCTAGTAAAAGTTTAAATATAGGTATTATGCAGCCGCCTAACCCTTCACCACAAGTTTTGTTGGCGAGTTAAAATTCAAAGTATTTGCGGCTGAAAAAATCAATCAATAAATAAATAGATGCGATTCAAAAATTAAAATTTGTGTACGGAAGGATAGAAAACATTGTGGCAAATGGGAGAAAATGCTGGTTACCAGCATTTTCTCCTTTTCCCACAATGTTTTCAAACAGCCTTTTCCTCAAGGTCGTAAAAACTCGGGATTGTGTGACAAAGGTAGTTAAAGAGTGTCCAAAATCAGCTGAATATTTGCAAAATTTTGGATCTTGTTTTCTGTGAACCCAAAGTGATAACTTTGTTCAACCCTTTACCAAACGACATTTTAGACTTGTCAAAATTGAAAGCTTTGGCAGACGACAACATAATTTTGACTCAAAAATAGAAATTCACCTTTGGAAGGTTAGAAGACAGTGGGAAAAGGCCTTTTCCTTAGGGTCGTTAAAACTCGAGATTCTGTGGTAAAGGGTTACAGTCTCGACGTAAATATAGTAGGAATATACCACAAATTATGCCTGAAGTTAGAAAAAGTTTGTTGTTGCCGTAGACGACAGTCTGCAGTACTAAAGAACGGCAGGGCAAAATTACGTACTAAAAAAATACCTTTAAAGGGGGATAATACAGATTTGGGTGTCATAATACGGTATTAATTATGTCACTTGATTACACGTGACATAATCGTAAAGAGCAACTTAACCCCTGTTCAAGGCTGACACAGCCGATACACGACGAATAAATTAATCTGCGCACTTTCTAATAGTGACTACTTTTGTCTTCAGAGAAGAGTGTCGACCAAGACCAGCCTGCACACCCATATAGTATGATCTTGATCTGGCGTCTTCCGTATTTAATTGAATCGACACTGTGCCCATTTACGAAGTACATAAATATAATAATGTCACCGTCTGCGCACTTGCTAATAGTGACTACTTTTGTCTGCAGGGAAGTGTTGACCAAGATCAGCCTGCACACCCATATAGTCTGATCTTGATCTGGCATCTTACGCATTTAATTGAATCGACATTGTGCGCATTTATGCAGTACATATTTTTGGAAAACAAGGTTGCTGGTTATGGCCATTATATTTTAGCACGGTAATTTGAATTTGTTGTGCTAGCGTATTGCCAGGCTAAGTCTAGAGACTAACATAATTTATGCCGTTCGAGAAATAGGGTGAAGGCAAGACCATGAAGCGTGGGCACTTGGCATAACTCCCGTAAGCTTTAAATATCGTCACTGTATTCGATTGCTACGACCATATTGTGCATTGGAGCAGGGTGGTTGAGAAGGCGTCAGGCGGGTCGTTAAATTTGGTGGTGCTGTGGGAGGGGGCTAGGATTCTGATCTAGATACTCTAGGGGCAGAGACATGCTTTTTTTAAAACCTCAATCATTCATGATAATGCACCAGCCGAACACCATACTGTTCGTCTTCTAGTTACATCATCATGTAGTAGTCTCAATAATGAGACGCTATGGCGATTTTTTTCATATTTGGACATTTTTTGTACACCGTACTGTCTCAAGTCCATCGTAAATTTTCCGGTAGCAAAGATAGAGCGCTATACTGACTTTGTTTCGTCGGTATAATCTGTATTGCAGCGAAATGCAATTAACTTTTAGTATCAAACATGACCAAAGACAAATTATTAAACCCTTCATTACATAAAGAGCTTGTAGAAGTCGTTCATAACATGTAAATCTCGGAAAAATCACTGACGAAATTTATCGCGCGTAGCGGCCATTTTGTGTGTTTTCGGGAACGTAAGCAACTCGAGTAACAGATGAAATGCAGTTTTCTCTATGTTCAGCGTTTAAATCGAAAATATTTGTATTTCAAACGAAGGGTTATTAAAAACGTAAGCAGCAGGTATGTTTAAATCCTAGTTTTGTGCTCTATTTGAGAAATTATAAGAGTTCAAACTAGCGCACAAAATCTATGCAGAGCTTTTAACTGATTTTGTCTTGATCGTCTCTGTACCCAGAGGCGACCAGTCAAAAAGTAACATCGCCTTTGGGGACAATTATCTGTACTACATCATGTAGTAGCTGATAAACGTATAGATGGATTCTGCTTCAGATTATCAATTAAATTTGGTGGTATGGCATACCGAGTAATTTCTGTATATTTCAAATACGAGTAATAACAACACAACAATGCCTTATCGAATGGCTTGCCAGAAGGAAAGACGATAAAACTTTAGACTCGTCTGTACTGAAATTACGTACAAGACATAAATTAGATGCAATTCAAACTAGAGCTATCACTAAACGTGATCATACCCTCCACCAGCTCCTTGTCACAAAACAGCTCATTGTCACACAATGCAGAATGGTTTAGTACAAAAGTAAGAGTTGAAAAAAAATGAAACTTCCGACAAAGGGTTTGCACTCATTAAAGGGTCAGGTTAATTTGTCACCGTTAAAACACAGAGACCAAAGGTATATAATAAATCTTTAGCAATATACATAGGCAGTAATTTGAACTACTGGAGTGATATGGAGGTAACATTACCATTAATATTTACAGAAGAATTCACAGTAAGAAACACATTATTAATTAGTTTTGTACATTAAAAACTGAAGGAGCATTACACTGGACAAAATTGCAAAGTTCAAGGGGAGATAATTCTGCAACGGATCGCAGCAGGGTCATGAAAATTGCACAAGCACAACTTCATATATATAGGAACACTGTATAAATTTGAGTTCAGTACCTGAAAAACTGTAGGAGTATTTTGCCGGACAAATTTGAGTCTATGGACAGACGGACAGCCAGCCATGGCGATTCCAGTATACCCCCTTCCACTTCGTTGTGGGGGGTATAATAATGAGGGTTGTCTTAGCAACGGCAGTAAGCACTGTTGAAAAAGAACATGATGTCTCGGTACAAGCACCAGCGTCTTCTAATTTTCCCACAATGTTTACACAGGCTCCTTCCTCAGGGTCGTTAAAACATTTGATTGTATGGTAAACTGTTGAGAAATGTCTAATGGAAAACGGCAAAATGCTGGTTGATATCAACAGGAAACCTCTTAAGGATTACGACCCCTAACTCATCGGCAAATATCGACGCGAGTGTAACATCGACGTTTTAGTAAAGGCTATTCGGCCAATCTCGGCAGCTTCTGTCTTTTAATATGAGAGGTCCGGGCGGTAGACCTTAACTCTGTATCAAACGACATTGTTTTAGACCAGTCTAAATCGCAAGCATTTGCATATGACATATCAAATGTGGCTCAAATAATAGGATTTATTTATGAAAGGTTAGAAAACATTGTGGGAAAAGGAGAAAATGCTGGCTACCAGCATTTCCTCCTTTTCCCACAAAGTTTTCGAAAGTCTAAATTCCAAGGGTCGTTAAAACTTGGGATACGATTGTGTGTTAAATGATAAATCAACGCATTACAACAAAGACCAGGTATGACCATTTATTTCTGTATTTTGACAATCATTAACAGAAAATACAAAGATTTTAGAATTAATCTTCGTCATCATCATCATCCCCATCACCGCCACCACCGGCAGCTCTCTTCATGTTCCTTCTCTTAACACGGCCTGAAAAAATACATTGTTTGATTTGTACTGTACGCTGCTTTCAACATTATTTCAGTTATATCAGGGCGTCAGCTCACATATTTATGTATGTCCTGGGTTTCACCAGTACTAGGCTAGAGCTCTGAAGTGTCATGCCCAAGGACACTCCCACGAAAAACCCAGTGGATCCAGTTAGACTCGAACCCGGGGCCTCCAGATTGCGATTCCTGCACTTTACCAAGTAGGACCCCCGTAAAATACATATAGAATTAAGAAATAATCTTCTTTCTATCGTGGTTTATCGTTCAATAAACCACAGTTGTGAGTTATGAGGCACAATAAATAATCCACGAGGGCGATAGCCCGCGTGGTTTATTCATTGCGCGTCATAGCTCACAACGTGGTTTATTGAACGATAAACCACGATAGAAAGAAGATTATTTCGATCCCAACATGATCAACTCTTAATGAAAGGATAACAAGTTCATACTTAGAGTAAAAACGCGGATGCAGATTATATTCCATTGAATAACTTACTTACAAACTTTATACAGAATGACGTCACTCTATATAGAATGACGTCACTCTATATAGAATGGTGTAGATTTTACCATGCTTTCGTTGCACTGTGTGTGTATAGAGCCGAATTCACGTGTCATGTTAGAAGTAAACCGTGAAAACTCTATAGCTGATTGTCATAATGTCCTTTTACCCGACACAAGAATTTTATTGACTCATCCATGTATTGAATGCAGTTGCAGACAACTTATTTCCTTTGACCATAAAAATCTGTTTCCATGAATCGTAGGTTTTTAAAAACATTATGGGAAAAGGAGGAAATGCTGGTTATCAGCATTTTCTTATTTTCCCACATGCTTTTATATCCTCTCAAACACAAATCCCATAATTTGAGTCACAGTGAATTTTTTGTCTGTAAATGTTATCAACATTGAGGAGTCAAAAATTTTATCGTATAGTAAAAGAGTCAAACGTGGCTCAAAAGATGTTATTTTACAGCGTGCAGACAGCCAAGGTCATTTCGTATCCATGAGAGGACGTGTATTGATAAAAGGATAAAGAGTATGAGAGATTACATGGATTTGTTTGCGCTAAATATGTCATGTTAAGAAAAAAAGATTATTTAGCTGTAACACGACAGCAAATAAAAAATGTATAGGATTATTGGTCTCTGCCAGGACGAGATGCTAATGTTGTGTACAGCGAATCCTGTGATTAGGAAATTTGGCTCAATCAGTCAAATGATGCAATTTCTGAACTATGGAAGAGTGATAAAAACGGTTACTAGTTTCTCTATTTCCAACAATATTTCAGATGTTTTCCTTCACAAGGCTGTTTAAACAAGGGACTAAACTGAACATATCAGTGAATTGGGATAGGTTTCCTTTGAAAGTGTGATACTTGTGATGCACAGTCCAGATTGGCAAAAACAAAGAAAATTTGTAAAGGAATGCTGTGCTACCATAATTTAAGTTTAACAACGTACCTGGACGGCCTCCACCATAAGGCGATGTTAGAGCAAAGTCTATGTGTTTTTGGGAGTCAAGACGTACTACAAATGATGGAACATTTACCACCTGCTTTCTGACCCTGAAGATGAAAAAGGATGAATTACAAATTACTTGTTGTTCAACCTGGAGAAAGTTGTTAATCCCTATCTAGAGCACCATAATAATCCAACACACATTATCAATCTAGAAATAAGACCCAAAAAGTTCAATTTCAAGGACGCTCTTGTCTAGCATGTCTCAGCAAAGCCTACAGAGTAAATCATAGATAAGACTGCACAATTTGTGCTGTCTGCTTTTGATCTACAGTGGCTGCAAAGGCAGCTATAGTTGTGGAAGATGCTTTCGGGGTTAATTCCCCACATATAATCAATACTGGTAGCAAATCTAGCTAAAACTTTCATCAACATTTCAAAAAAAAAAAGGAACTCTGCTATCATAAAACTTAACAAGACATAGGGTATTATAAAATTTTTTTTTTCCCCAGTTTTAGTTCCTTGGGCCTATCAAAAAAAAAAAATCTGTGTTCAGGGTTTCCCGACCCTACCTAGAAAATGCTGCTGACCCTAAACTTTTTAATTTTACCCTAGGATTGAAGAAAACAATCTGTCGGGTGTGATTTCGGTACATAGTCCATGTAAAAAGTTTCTGGAAAAAAAAAAAAAAAAAAAATTCCTAGCTACCCTACCTACAGCATCTCGGACCGAACCCTTAAACACACATATTTCTTTGTAAGGCCTTAACGTGACAGCTTCCCCTTCTTTCCCTCAACTGAGATGTAGACAAATTTTGAAGGGAATTCTTCCCAAACATTTCAAGGGTTCTGCCAAGAGGGAGGTTCTGGGACATCGTCCCAATGAATTATAAAAATGTACCCTCATAATAATACACATGGGTGGAACTCTGTACCTTTGAAATACATATACGAAGTTACCAGCACTTTCGTCTATCCCCACGATGTTTTCAAAAGCTCTCTTTCTCAGGATCATTGAAATTTGGAATTGTGTTGCAAAGGGTTAAAATTGTGTTCACCAAAATGTTGTTTAAACCTAAAATCATTATATTTCTTTCACTCTAGTTAGGCTTACTCATTAGAATTTTCTCGTATGAGACGATTCTAGTGAATACTCCAATATTAGGTATACTCGCAAACTAAAATGTGTTTTTCTTTTCCAGTCCTTCATAACTTCACCAACAGTTGCTCTGATATCTCCATCAACAACAACAAAAAAAAAAAAAAAAAACCAACTCAATTCTGACAAAATATTTCATCCCACTTCTTGAACTTTTTTAAAAATTACATACCGGTTTCTACATCTCTGCCATTCTTAATGTAATCATCAACTAGCCATTTGCAAGAGCCTTCAAGCTTGGCCAGTCTCCACATTGAGGCAGGATTATAGGCGTAGGACTTTCTTGTCCAAGTGGCCTATATGATTCATATCAACTCCTAATCTTATGTCTTTTACGCTCATTACGTAAGGCTATTTTTGTTAGACGTTGGACAGAGTCCAAGTGGCCTAACTGTTCACAAACAAAATTTGAGTCACTGCTAACCTGTTAGGGGAGGAAATCAATGCAAACAAATAAGAAATTTATTTAAACAGGTATGAAGACAGCATAAAAGAGGGTATAAAATGTACCACAATAACCAGTAACATATGAAAACTTAAAAAAAAATTCCTATTCCTCAACTTTTTAATAAATACTTACACTGTGGGAGTTTTGTCTCCAGTTTTCTGTTTATTTCGAAAACATTTTGGCAAAAGTAATTCTCACTTACTCTGAATTCCTCTCTTTTCTAAACATTTATATTTTCGAGTCATCTGCTAAAAGTCAGTTAACCCTTTCACACAAGAGCATTTGTAGACAAATTAAATGTTGATTAATTAATTTGTTAAAGTAAAGGGAATAAAACATTGTGGGAAAAGGAGGAAATGCTGGTTACCAGCATTTTCTCCTTTTCCCCACAATGTTTTCAAAAGCCTTCTTCCTTAGGGTCATTAAAATTTGGAACTGTATGGAAAAGGTTTAAAGAATACCTATAACTATCAAATGATGGATTCAATACCTAATGTGTCTCTGCCTGATGAGAACTCTTGCATGATGGATACTCTTGGCAAGTCCCAGCTTGAAGACCTGGGTCTGGAGACGTCTTTCCAAGAAATCTTCCACACGCAGACCCAACACAAAATCGAGCTTCATTTTAGATTCATCCAGCACACCAATTCTGACCAGCCTTCTGAGTAAAGCATTGCCTGTAGACATAATTAACAGATTTTTAGAAACAGTATAAACACATGAAAAGCTTCTACAGAGCAGGAAGTTTTTAACAGTGAACAAATAATTCAGGCTCCGAGCGATGGAAAAATGAGTTTCAGAAACAGCAAAAGATTTTTATTGATAACATTTTCAATATTCAAGCCAACTTCTGGTCTCTTGTGTTGTTATTTTATATACTACATTCAAGTTTTCCTATTCCTGATCATTCATATAATTTTCTGTACCCTCAAAGGCTCAGGGGTTAGGAAATTGGAATTACGGATCCAGTGTCCCAACATTCTGGGTTTTTATCTTGCTGAAGGTGTGAGTAGACCAAACTGTGTCCTCATGATTCATACTGGTGGAGCCCAAAAATTACTAATTATTGCCAACATTATATTAAGTACTATTGTACTGAAGAACATTTACCTCAACATCTTTTAACCCTTTACCAAACAACAAATTTCAGATTTTTCCAAATTTAAGGCGACGGCTGACAAAAAATTTGAAACAGTAACCAGCATTTTGTCCTTTTCCCACCGTGTTTTTAAAGGCTTTCTCCCTCATGGTCGTACTTCCGAATCATGTGGTATAGAGTTAAGACTTTACCACACAATCCCGACTTCTAACGACCCAAGGAAAGAAGCCTTTTGAAAACATTGTGGGAAAAGGAGAAAATGCTGGTAACCAGCATTTTTATCTTTTCCCACAATGTTTTCTAACCTTTCAGAAACAAATTCAATTATTTTAGGCACACTGAAATTGTCGTCTGCAAATGCTTTCAATTTGGACCAGTCTAAAATTTCTTCGTGGTAAAGAGTTTAAGATATAGAGTTTATTTCATCAGCTTGTAGTTAATATGGGGAAATATTTGCCGAAAAAGGGAAAGGTATGTGAAAATAACGAGTGCCGTAAATATTCACTGTGACGGGGAAATAATTCCCCCCAGCTTAAATTACGACATTTCTTTACCCATAACATTTCTAAAAATAGACACATGAAATATAATATACCCATTTACTCATTTTAGCCGAATGTAGAAATGTGTTTAAACCAATAAATTAGCAATATCTATAGCCCAAAAGAATGAAAAGAAGTTTCAGATTTGTTATTAGAAATGGGTTTTGGTCGGCAGAAAATTACGTCTAGTCAAAATTGTAAACAATGGGGGAGTGTATCACTACAGTCATTTACACCACCCCCCATCTAAAAAATAGAAAGCTAGACTACTTGTTTCAACACAGGAAATGGCACTCATCTGTTTGTAGGATCATGGGTTTTTCCCTTCTTTCAAAAATCCAAAATCAATAAATATTAATGTGCACATACGAAATTTACATTTCTTATGTCTTTAAAATCATTCCACTGTACTCTCGATATAAAATTCCGACATCCTTGAGTAAATTGCCGTTTGGTTCTTGAGACATAGCTTGTTGTGGCAGTAAACCTGTGTAGTCTATCTCGACTCCACTTTCTTGCCAATTACATGAATGCAAGGCGAAGGTCGTACACCGTCATGTGACAAGTATAATGTGGTATCCTCGAGTGAACGAGTGGATAGGTGCCAAGTCCAAAATTACATTTTCTATCCATCGTAATCTATGCAATCTTGCAACTGCCAGGTGTAATATTTGTCATGAAGCCACAAGAATGACTATAGTTTGATAAAATATCGAAGAAATTGGGTTATATTTGGCATAAAATGAGTAAATGGGTATCTTTAAGTGCAATATTTCATTGTGTGGTAAAGGGTAAACTGCATGTTCTGTGCTCTAAATCGTCTACAAATTGAGCTTGCAAATGGATATCACTTAGGTTCCATCAATCCTTTGTTAATGTTCAACTCCTTACCAAACAACAAAATTTTAAACTTGTCCAAATGGAAAAATTGTTGCAGATGTCATATCTGATTCAATTAATGAATTTTTACTTTAAAAGACTAGAAAATATTTTTGGAAAAGAAGAAAATGCAGGTTAGAAGCCCTCTTCTTTAGGGTCATTAAAACAGAAATTTTCAAGGCTTAATGAAATTACCTTCAAACAGCCTCTTTGGATCTTTCTCCTCCCGTGTCAACAGTTCTCTGGCTGATTTACGGATTTTGGCCAAGGCATACTTTAC
This sequence comes from Hippopus hippopus, assembly GCA_946811185.2. NCBI lineage: Eukaryota > Metazoa > Mollusca > Bivalvia > Cardiida > Cardiidae > Hippopus > Hippopus hippopus. The sequence continues at coordinate 16,163,282 of OX328096.1, forward strand.
TCTCCACACTTCACGCTTGTTTCTCAAACCAAACTCACCAATGAGTTTCAATTCTTGGTCCAAACGTTCCTTTTCAAAAGGACGTTTGGGCGTTGTGTAAGTCTTATTCTGAGTTATTGGGATACGTGGCATCCTTTTGACTTAACTGTAAGCAAAGAAGTATCATTATTAATCTTTGCCTTGGGCAAACTTTAAAGACCTGACCAATTGTCAACATTTTCAGACAAGAAATTTTTGGTTAGTGAATTGATCAATCTTAAAAAGGTAAATATTTGTTGCTCAGGTTTGAACTGCATAATAGCAAGGGGAGCATCAAAAGCCGCATACTCAGTGCTCCAGCTAGGATAATAAAACAAAGGCTGGATGCTATGGCTAAAAAGTGAGCACATGTTCCTTGCCTAAGAGAAAGACTGAGTAAAGATGGGGGCCTTGTTGAGTAAGCTCTTGTCCCCTGGTGTGTTGTAAAAATGACAGAGCTAAAAACGTCAGAGGTAAAAATGACAGAGGTAAAAATACCAGAGATAAAAATGTCAGAGTCAAAGTGGTATATATGCCAGAGGTAATAATGTCATAGGTACAAATGCAGGATGTAATATCTATTTTAAATATGTGGGGAAAAAGTAGTAGCCATCCAGGTTACCTCAGTTGCGGATTTGATAGACACACATATTCTAGCAAAACCATTTGCCTCTGACCTCTCACCAGATATACATGTATGTACATCACATCATATCTTCAGTTGATAACAGATAACTTGTTTAAACTGGTAAAATAAACGAGAAAAAATTGGAACAAAAGAAGAAATTGCTCATTATGAGCAATTTCTTGTTTAGTCACAATTTTCTTTAAAATTCCTCTGCTGTTGGACACAAAAAGACAGTTGTGTAATTTATATACATGTAAATGAACTGGAGCAAAAAGATAATTTTTTTTCTTTCCTCACAATGTTTGATGTTTTATAAATAATTTGTAGATGCTAGAAATAACATTTATATTCATGTCCTTGCTTTTCTATTGATGTTTCATCACATGTCTGCCAATTAGAATTTAATAAAAACACTGAGGTATCTGTGCAAAAGTGTTCATGAATTGTGATAAATGGGTATTTTTAAGAAGTTCTCCCAAATATACTGTTCTTTTGAAAACATTCAATCCTGAAAAAAACATGTGAAAAAGTATCTTAAATGTATGCGATCTTGGTCTACACATTTCTTCTTTTTGTCCATAAACCAATCTTGATTATGACTGACTGCTTTCTCAGATGATTCAGAGGCCAGAAATAGGTGTGTTACGACCAGGTTTCAAACCTGCTACCCCTTGACCAACTGAGCTAACCCGAATGGCTACTGCTTTTTTTCCCCATATATTTATACTATAGATAATACATCTGGCATTTTTACTTACGACATCATTACTTCTGGCATATTTACCACTTTGACATTTTTACCTATGGCATTTTGGTATCTGGCATTTTTACCTCTGACATTTTTACCTACATTCTTGTTCCCTACCTAGGTAGACTTGCAAGTTATATGGCAACTGGTAACAATAGAAATATTGCTTGTAGGGTCAATCCGGGTAAATACTGACAGAGGTATAATTACGGACACTAGCTACATTTCGGAAAATCCCCGAGCCTATTTTTAACTCCAAATATCCTTGCTACTGTCTCTTTAAAGCACCCCCATCTTATTTCTGTGTCAGTGTGCTATTTTTGATGACGATTAAGTTTATGTGATGATGCAAGCACATTTAACGTCACCCTTTCTCAATCATGCTTGAATTCAAAGATTTGTGTTTCAACTCTGACAGGTACTTGAACGCTTTCACAAATTATAGAAATTTTACACTAAGCCCTAACAATGTTAAAAACTAAGACAAGTGATTGAAGAAACGTAATAAATCATCAAAATAATGGCAAAATACACATTAGCAGAAATAAAGAAGAAAATGATAAGTGTCCGTATTAAACCAGTCGTTTGAACACACTGTAAAATTACGGACACTCACAAAAAATATTTCTTCTGTGCTACAGAATTCTTCTTTATCAAATATTTGAAAAGGAGGATATCAGGGCCCGCGCTGCCGTTCGCCATTTTCGCCAAATGCGAAAATTCTGAACAAGTGGCGAATTTTTTCTTCAACTGGCGAAAATAAGCGGCGAAAGTTTTTTTTTATGGGCAATTCTTCAGTTTTTGTCTCAACTCATGATACAAGTGGAGAAAGGGTGAAGCAGAGAATAAGCTACTGGGCGACGTGGGCGAAGAAGTCACATTCAATGGCTCAACTTTGCCTCGTCAAGTTTGCACGGCGAAAAAACTTCGCCTTATAAAATTCCCAACCTGGTTATAATCATGAAATATTGGCTATCTAAGACAAAGGGTGACGCCAGTTATCCTTTATCAACTTTGTAAATTTAGACAAGACAGAAGAGTGTTATGATCCATATCTGTTACTAACTCGCTAAATCCACCCCTTTATCCCACGAAAACCTGTCTTTTTTTCCACAGGTAAAGCCTCTGCTTATTTGTTTAAATGACGTCAGACGATCAGTACTGATTCTCAATACATGAATAGTCGTAAAATAAAGCAGAATTACCTCTTCTTACTGCTGGAGATATTCTTTACAAATATTTTTTCAATAAATTACAATGATGGATGGTAAACCAAAGGATTAAAAAATCTTGAAAACAATCATTTGCCTTCCTCACATCGGCAGCTCAAGCAAAATCTGCAGTGCAGTATTCTATTTATAGCATTCTATTTTTAGAATACACTACACCTTTTCCTTCCTATCAGCTGTTTTATTGACTATATAGATTACATCTCTGTAAACCTTGTTAAGTTTAATTCTTTTAAATTTTACCAAGTCCTAGTTATGTTTTTGAATCAAGATTGTGGTTGGTCCTCATTACAGCCGTGAAGAAGTTTTTTTTTTTTCTTTTCTCATCACTCTGGACATTATTTGTAATCTGATGAGAATTGTCAGGGTTTGAAGTAATGTGTGACTCTGCATCAATGGGGTCATAAATTACAAGGCAATCAAAACCCAATGGTCAGATAATGTTCTTTTGAGTCAACAAGTAGATAAAAATCCTTCTCATTTTTTTCTTTGATAAGCAAATCATATCCAAAAGTGATAGTAAGATTCAACAGTTTTTTACTCAACACAGGCATACATAAATTCTTTCATCACATACTATAATTTCTCCTGTAAAGTTCATGGAAGAAATACTGTCTACTTGCAGCACTTTTTTTTTTTGTTTTATCAACCCACACAATACCAACTTTTTAAGAACCTCAATAAAGGAGACTTATGAAAACATTGTAAGAAAAGAAAAAAATGCTGGTAACCAGCATTTTCTCCTTTTCAAATAATGTTTTCTATCCTATCACAGACAATCTTCCACTATTTCGGCAACATTTAAAATTGATGTCTGTATATGCTTTGGATTTGGATGTGTCTAAAATTGTGTCATGCGCTAAAGGATTAAATCCCCATTATGTAATTTTCATCATTCATGTTTCCATGTTTGTACAAATCAATTAAAATTGAAAAAAAAAACTTGTTCTCTGTGTCTGATACCTGAACGGAATAAAGGGGGATAAATGGTGGTAAAAAGGAAAGTAGCGAAAAATAGAAAGAAATGGCTCATAAATTAAGAAAAGTGGCGAAAGAAATGGTAATAAATTAGGAAAAGTGGCGAAAAAAATGGCTCATAAATAAAAAAAGTGGCGAAAAGTTTTTTAAATTGGCGAAAATAGTGGCGAAAGAAAAAAAAAAAAGCCAGAGCAGGCCCTGGGATATCTACAGGGTAAATTGATAGCTCGAGTCGGACACGATCTAGAGTAGGGCGATTCGGATAATAAATTAGAATGCGATACTATTCCGAAAACAAACACATGGAGCGAAATGATCTTTCATTTCACTGCATTTTGTAACTATTATCCTGTTTGTGTAGGTCGTGTTAAATCTGTTACTATTATTATTCATTTAGGCCACACCCAATCCATTATTTTATTAGGTTATGGCAGTATTATTCTTTTTAATACATTATAGGGCAAGAAGAAATAGCTTGTACCGAGCGATGCCGTATTTTTCCCACTAAAAGTAAGGTGTCCGTAATTTTCCAGTCTGTGTCCGTACTTCACCCCACATGTCCGTATTTACCCGGATTTGACTAAGTAACTTCAACTGCATTTTCGCAGTATTTTGGGCGAAGTAAACTGCACAGTATAGCGAAAATATCAAAGAGGATAGTCGTGAAATGTTAACAAATAGGTTTTGGGGGTCGTGGCTTTCAAACTGTAAGAGTATTGACTAACGAAGGTGAGCTGTTTAAAAATCGTCCGTATTTACCCGGATTGACCCTACTTTTGCAATTTAGCCTTTACCACTGGCTTTAGTTTTGACCAATTTCATTGATTCATCATAAAACAGAACTCTTTGGTAAAAATTGACCATTTTATAAACAATTTTTGTCAGGCATTTGTTCTCTGACAAATTGTAATGCTCTCATTAACTACTTTTCTATGAGCCCTTTTGCAAACATCCTACCTCTTCCGAGCACCACGTGGGAAAGACCGACTAATTGTTCCTGCGCGAACATTTTCGACCTGGTTTCACGCTTTTTTGAGCTAATCAAATTTAGTTTATGTCATTAAGGAAACCAGGTACTTTTACAACATAAAAAGTAGATCCATCGTTTGGAAGAAATTTGATAAACATTGTCGAAAAATATATGTTGTAATCAGTCTTAGTTAAACATATCTCATTTTCAGCATGAATTCGAGGTATACATTTTCTAAAAAATAAATTATGGAAAAAAGGGAATAAAGAAGGGAAAAAATCGAGTAGTGAATAGTTTACAATTGAATCCCCCTCCCGAAAATTTAATCTAGTCAGCTGTTTTTTTTTTTTTCCCAAAACAGATTATCTGTTTATTTTAATTAATTCATGGAGATATTTTCTTTGGAATATAGTCAAATTATGTATAAAAAATATAGATAGGTTTCTCACTTTTTATTTCATTTTAATAAAACTGTTAATTACCATTGTTGTAACAAGGGACGTTACTCTAATAATAGTTTCAAGAAACCTTTGTAAAGATTTCTGTAATGAGAGTAGATTAAAAGCAATCCATAATGGAAAGAGGAAAGTCCATTCTAGGAAAAAGACCCATCAAAGCCAAGGGTATGAAAATAATCAATTTGGTCACAATTTTTTTTTTCTTAACTGCGGGAAATATATCCCGCACGTTTCGTTCTCAAGTATCTTCGTACCTCATGTTTGTCTGACTAATCTGTTACCTAGTATTGCCTACCTAACTATTTTTGCAAAGAAAGCTAACACCGTGATTCTTTTTAATGACTGGATATGACACATAGATCTAGCAACAAAACATACCTAAGATCATGCCGCCGCGATATAACGATGTTGAAAATGGCGTTAAAAACCATAGGCGTACAACTACTCCCGATTCGGGGTCTAGCTCCGATGTTGTTTTTGTGATTGTTTCTCCTCTAGACTCCTGCAGCAGCCTTCTTTAAAAGTATCTGGAATGAATACGATTTTACCGGCATCTTTTCAAACGGCTCTATGCAACAAAATTTCCAATGACAGCTAATAAAATGGGCATGGATTGTTAGATAAATGATTAATCTTTACCAAAAAACTGATGTTAGTTAATATCAGAATCTTACCTTCTTGCAAATCTGTACTTTTCAACGTAAATAACCGTTGACCTACTTCACCAAAAATCATGGTGATATCATCAATGCGCATGTCTCGGCAAAAATCGCAGTATCTCTGACATGCTACAGGACGGTTCATTTGGGAAGTCCACTGTTGACAAAGGCACCTTATACGAAAATGGTTGTTAGGGTTAGAGAACCAGACTGTACAAAATTCAAATTCCGTTGAGTGCGCATGTCTGTTTAACGGAAGTCGCCATGTAAGTTGTTTACAAATTTCACTGGATTTATTTACGTTGGGAAAAAAGGTAAATTTCCATTGATTTAATTGGTATTTTGCAGCACAGCTTGTGTGATAATAAAGATTAATCATTTATCAAACAATCCATGCCCATTTTATTAGCTGTCATTGGAAATTTTGTCGCATAGAGCCGTTTGAAAAGATGCCGGTAAAATCGTATTCATTCCAGATACTTTTAAAGAAGGCTGCTGCGGGAGTCTAGCGGAGAAACAATCACAAAAATAACATCAGAGCTAGACCCCGAATCGGGAGTAGCGTACAACCAGTCAATAAACCAAAGAACATTTCCTTTTTGAAATTCTTTTATTATTACTGTTTGGTTATTTTATTGTCAGTCCCTTTAAAAAAAAACTGTGTTTTAATGAGAGCTATTGAGATTTTTACAAGAAATCCCAAATGTCAAAAAAATGTTATCATTCATTATATTGGCTTTACATTAGTATGAACGTAACTCTTTACCAAACGACAATATTTTGAACTGGATCAAATTGAAAGCATTTGCAGATGACAAATTAAATGTCGCTAAAATAATTATTTCCCTCATTGATAGGGTAGAAAACATTGTGGGAAAAGGAGAAAATGCTGGTTACCAGCATTTTCTTCTTTTCCCACAATGTTTTCCAAAGCCTTCTTCCAAAGGGTCGTTAACAGTCGGAATTGTGTGCTAAAGGGTTAACAGGTAAAAAGCATTGTTTTGCCTAGGCTGGCCATGGAGGGATACACGCAAATTTTGTTTTAGTAATGTCCCAAATAAAATGCAGAAGTGGGGGCCGTAAGTGTCATATTGGGCAAGCTCTAGGTTTTTATTATCTAATCACGCATTTTTTGATCACCAGCTTGGCCCATTTCTTCCGAGGATTGATGATAGTCATTGCGATAGGATTCATTCCTCTCTTAGAGCTGACCATTGTTTCAACAATGGTTATGTAGGAAAGCAGCCAGTGGCTTGGAGAGAATAACATGTGTAGTACTGGTTAAAGAAATTCCAGGAAAACATGCGTAAGGCCTAACAAAAAAATATCTGTGTTTAGGGTTTCGGTCTGAGATGCTGTAGGTAGGGTAGGTAGGGATTTATTTTTTTTTCCAAAAACTTTTTACATGTACTATGTCTGGAAATCACGCCAGACAGATTTTTTTTTTTCAATCATAGCGTAAAAAGTTTAGGGTCGGCAGCATTTTCTAGGTAGGGTAGGGAAACCCTAAACACAGGTATTTTTCTTTTAGGCCTAAGTGAACTGGCCACTGCAATATTACTGAAATAATGTTGAAAATGGCATTTAATACCATACAATCATTCAAACCCATTTGTTTGTAATGAGGGTTGGAGTAGTATGTTGACAGAGTCAAATTTATTTGAAGTGATTTTTGTCTCTCTGTTTTACAGAACATGCCCTAAGATTTTATCCAGGGGGACTCTGATGTTTCTCACTATTTTCGAGTTAGGAACAACACTAAAGAAGGAAAAATGTAGAGAATTAAAATTAGTGGTATTTTCTTTACCATATGACAACATTTTAGACTTGTCCAAATCCAGAGCATTTGCCAATGACCAATTAAACGCGGCTCTAATAGAGAAATTGTCCTTTTAACCCTTTACTACACAATGACGACTTTTAACGACCCTGAGGAAGAAGCCTTTTGAAAACACTGTGGGAAAAGGAGAAAATGCTGGTAACCAGCATTTTCTCCTTTTCCCACAAAGTTTTCTATCTTATCAAAGAAAATTGAGTCATTTGAGCCAATTTGAAATTGTCGTCTGCAAATGCTTTCAATTTGGGTAGGTCTAAAATTTTGCGATGTAGTAAAGGGTTAACAGGAAGAACACATTGTTGGAAATGGAGAAATGCTCATTATCAGCATTCTCTCCATTTCCCAGATTGTTTTCAAAAGCCGTCTTCCTCATGCTCATTAAAAGTCGGGATTGAATGGTTAAAAAGTTAAAATTATTAGTCTTTTTAGGTATTTTTACCTCATAAAAAGTATTTTTGAGCCAGATTATGCAAAGTTTTTCGGCAATGTCACATGATCATCTACAAATGTCAGTTATACAAGATCATATTCAGATAGGTGCTATGATGTCATATCTGCTGGTCTCATAAAATTGAATAACAGGGTCCCACGTGGCTCAGTTGTATGAAGTGTTGGACTCGTAACATTGAGGCCCTGTGTTCGATCCTAGCCGGAAGAGCCGTTGGTTTTTTGTCTGTGGGTGTGTCCTTGGGCATGACACCTCAGATCCCTAGCCCAGACCTGGTGAAACTCAAGACATACATGAATATGCAAGCTGTTGCCATGATATGACTAAAATAATGTTGAAAATGGCATAAAACACCATTCAGTAAACCAGGTTGAATTAACTAGTTGAAAAATGACCATATCTTAAATCAAACCCCTGATTTTCACCTTTTTGCTGATTTTGACTTGCACAAAAAAACTAACTATGTCCCTGTAAGTAACAAATTTACACATTTGACATGAAGATTATTGCAAGAATCCAGTTTACTTTTTTTGCTTGTTGCAGTATTTTTTCATTGGTAGTCTAACTCTATAAGACCAACACATAACAGTCTTTTTTATATCAGCCGTGCTCTGGCAAGAAGGGGTCTAATGCTTCTGCATGATGTATCAACCCTTTACCAGAAGGCAAAATTTTAGACTTGTCCCAACTGAAAGCATTTGCAGAAGACAAATGTGGCTCAAATGATGGATTGTTACTTTGAAAGGACAGAAAACAGTGGGGAAAGGAGAAAATGCTGGTTACCAGCATTTTCTCCTTTTCCTCACAATGTTTTCAAAAGCCTATTCCCTGAGGGTCGTTAAAAGGCGGAATTGTGCGGCAAAGGGTTAAACCAAGCAAATGGTCACAAAATCATTTTCTTTGGGCATACAGAAAATTGACCAATAGCAAAAAGTTTTGACCCACTTTAGCCTGCCCGGACTGCGCAGGCTGACATGGGTTGATACCTTTTGTAGATACATCAAGTCCCCTTTTAACCCTTTCCCAAACAATCTCTGGTTTTTACGGGTCAGGAATAGAAGCCTTTTGAAAACGTGGGAAAAGGAGAAAATGCTGGTAACCAGCATTTTCTCCCTTTCCCACAATGTTTTCTACCCTATCATATAGAAAAATCATGTTTTTAGCAACTGTTAATTTGTCATCTGCAAAATGCTTTAAATTTGGTCTGGTCCAAAATTTGCCGTTTGGGAAAGGGTTAAAAGAACATGGCTGATATACTATTTTAATTTTCATACAGGGTCAAATTTGCCTCCTGGTGATTTATTTGCTCTTGGCTCTAAACCTTCTTCCACTGGATCTGCTGCTGGTGACAGGAAAAGAGAACCTACAAGCCTCCTTACACCCACACCAGTCTTGAAGAAGCCCAAATTACTTGCCCAAGGTCAGACTTTTACACCTCTTGGACGTCCAGCAGAGAGGGAACAAGACAGAAGGAGTTCTCCACTCCCTTCACAGAGTCATCAATATGAAGAATTTGCTATTGAAGGTTAGAATGCTGGAGAGGAAAATCTCACACATGCTGGACTTTGAGTGTTAAGAAAGAAATATATAAGAGCCATACTCTGGTAAAAGACGTCTGAATGGATCTCAGTGATGCTTGATACCAAGGAAGTCATTACATTATTAGGGATCCATAATATCCATTTAGTCAGACAATTGACTGAATATGGTGGTAGAATAGTCCTTGGATATGCAGAAAATTTAACAGAAGCAAAAAGTTTTGGCCCAGGTCACCCTGGGCAGAGTGCACAGGCTGACCTGGGTCAATTTTTTTTTTTTTTTTTTTTCCCACAAATGTATTTAGCCCCCTTTTCACAGAGCATGGCTCATATATAACATACATTATTACTGTGGAAATTTCCACTTTTATTAGTACTGGAAGCAGCCCTGTGACAGAGAAGTATGGTATATAAAAGTAAAATACAATGTAGGTATTTTAAGCTAGTAGGAAAGACCTAAATGTTGCAACTTGGCTTTTGCTAAAGAGTGATTAAATATTAGAAAGTGGATGCCAGACAGCAAATTTTACAATGTCTGACTTTTATCCATGTCTTTCACATGAAGTACCTACCTCCTGGAGATTACAGTACTCATCTAGGGGTAAACCTTGTTTGCAACTATTGTATTTAAATGAGAAATTTCTTGTAGCAAGCAATTTTTCCTTGTAACACATTGTTTTCATGTACAGTAGTATTTCGTGAAACCATACATCATTTCTAACTCTTTACCACACAAGAAAATTTTAGACTTCGCCAAGTTTTGAGTAATTGTTGACAACAAATTTGAAGTGGCTCAAAAGATGAGTTTTGTCTTTTAACCCTTTGCCACACAATCTTGAGTCTTAACAACTGTAAAGAAGAAGGCCTTTTAAAGCATTGTGGGAAAAGGAGAAAATGCTGGTAACCAGCATTTTCTCCTTTTACCAAAATGTTTTTAGACTACTCTCTCGATGAGAAATTTCAGTTTTTGATTAACATGTACATTGTTGTCTACAAGTGCTCTCAGTATGAAAAGTTTAAAAAAAAATGTGGTTTGGCAAAGGGTTAAATAGTAGAAAACTTTATACAGCAAGGAGAGAATGCTTTTTGCCAGCATCTTCTCCTCTTCCCACAATGTTTTCAAAAGCTCTCTTCCTCAGGGTTGTTAAATCAAGGGATTGGTTATTAAAGGGTTAACTATGTAATACAAGAATGCTTTTAAGTTTGTTTTTTGGAAGTAAAAAATTGAAATTTTTGTGTTTGATTGTAGTGGACAGTTCAAGTTTGGTGGAAGAAATTTCAAGTGCCGACCAGACTGGCGATGACGACAGGCTGGAGGGGCTGCTGTGTGGGGCCGTCAAACATCTGCACGGTAACAGGTCCAAACCAGATCAGATTGTGTACCTAAGTCTCATGCATTTAGCCAAGTCAAGACCAAATATTTTCAACAGTGAGCTGGTCATTGAGGTAAAATGTGATGAGTCTCTTTTGTTGTATATCAAATCAAACTTTGTTTTCTTGGCAAAGCCCTGGCCTCTGAGTTTCTTTGTAATTCAGAGGTTGTAAGCTGAATGATGATAGTCAGTCCTCTCTTACTAGTACTGGCTTTAATGCTATTTATGTTTAAAAGTTGCAAGTGGCTTTGAAAGGTTGTTGTGCATATATTGCTGTTTAACTCTTTACCGAACGACAAAATTTTAGACTGGTCCAAATTGAAAGCATTTGCAGACAACAAAATGAAAATTACTGAAAATTTGAAATTTGTTTTGGAAAGGGTAGAAAACATTGTGGGAAAAGCAGAAAATGCTGGTTACCAGCATTTTCTCCTTTTCCCGCAATGTTTTCAAAAGGCTTCTTTCTAAGGGTCGTTAAAAGTAGGGATTGTGTGGTAAAGGGTTAAAGAATGACAATATAACAATGGAAATAATGTTGTACATGGCTCGGAAGCAAAAGTAGACATATATGTGTATCTTAATGCTTACCACATCTTCTTTCTTCATCTATTCATCTCTTCCTCCCTCACTTCAACCATGATTCCCGAGTTGGCAACCTTATCTCCTGTCAACTTGACAAAATGGTTGGGATGTCGTGTGGTAAAGAGTTAAGGTTGTTAGCATGAAAAATGGTCGCAATGGTTTCGTCTTTTGAGTTTCAGGAAATTCGGATACGCATAAAAAAAAAAGCTTTCACTGTGATATAAATGAACTGCTGCTGAAAGCAGCAGAAACACCATTCCAATTAAATTCTCACTCTTCCTTGAAAAAGAACAAGTAGATTTAACCCTTTATCACACAATCCCGAGTTTTAGCTACCCTGGAAAACTTGACATTGATTTGAAAATATTGTGGCAAAAGGAGAAATGCTGGTAACCAGCATTTTCTCCTTTACCCACAATGTTTTCTACCCTTCCAAAAACAAATTTCAATTTTTGAGTTGAATTTATTTTGTTGTCTCAAATGCTTTCAATTTGGACAAGTCTGAAATTCTGTCATTTTGTAAGGTGTTAAAGTTGATATGAATGATTACACCATATCACACTTCTCCTGAAAAAGATGAAGTAGATTTTAACCCTTATCCTGCAAAATAAGTTAAATTAAACTTTCAAGCCGATAGTAGAAACCCGAATAAAGGCACTTCAAACTCATTTTTTGGAGAAAAATACCTCCTTATAGAGAGCGTAGATCCAAGATCAGACTGCACATTTTGTGCAGTCTGATCTCGATCTACACTATCTCCAAAGGGTCAGTTAGTAGGGCTTATCAGCCTAAGGTTAAGTTAATACATGTGTGTACTGAAAAGTTATGTTAATCTCTATACAGGAATTTATCACATTTTGAATGTATGTCATTTTCAGGCATTTTGCAGCCTTTTGAAGAGAGACATGTCCCTCAACTTTAAATCAAAAGGAAACAGTATTGTGTCTGTACTTGCTTGTAATGTACTGATGAAGGCCTATAATGAAGAGGACAATTGGCCAGATGATTTTGTAAAGGTAGAAAAACAGTTTTGTTTACCTATTACTAAACAACAAAATTTTACACCTGTCGAAATTGCAGACTGCAAAGAAATTTTGGCTTAAATGATAAAACTAAGATATTTGTACAGTATTTGAAGCAGTAGAAAACATTTTGGGAAAGTGAGTAAATGCTGTTTACCAGCATTTTCCCACAATGTTTTCGAATACATTCTTACAAAGAGGTTGTTTCAACTTTGGACTGTGTGGTAAAGGATTAAGGTAAGGCACTGGTTTTGTAAAGTTAACCCTTTACCAAACAATCCCTGGTTTTTACGACCCAGAGGAAGAAGCCTTCTGAAAACATTGTGGGAAAAGGAGAAAATGCTGGTAACCAGCATTTTCTCCTTTTCCCACAATGTTTTCTACTCTTCTAAAGTCAAGTTTCAACTTTTGAGTCAAGTTTATATTGTCGTCTGCAAATATTTTCAATTTGGACAAGTCTAAAATTTTGTCGTTTGGTAAAGAGTTAAAGTGAGTGTGATGTGAGGGAAAAGTAAGGGCTTTGTAACTGTGTTGTATATAAATTATCATACAATTTTATTGTGAAGGTCTGATAATGGTTTTGTATTAGTAGGGAATTGCGTATATAAATGAACCATGCTCTTTTGAAAAGGGGGCTTAATACATCTGCAAAAAGGTGTTAACCAAGGTCAGCCTGGGCAGTCCGCACAGGTTGACCGTAGTCGAAACTTTTTGCTTTTGGTCAATTTTTCGCCTGTCAAAGGAGCATTTTACCTCATGATTCAGATGGTTGTTAGACAAAATTGATTTTATGGATCCATATGTATATGATGACTTGCTTGGTATGATGCATCACAGAGACACATTAAACCTCCTTTTTCTGGAGCATGGCTCAAATGAAAAGCAACCTAAAGGGTGTTGCGGAAGTATGGGAATTTTTCTGTAAAAGTAAGGCAACAGTTTGTGACAGGTAAAGTAATGGGTTTATAAATGCCTCAAAATGGTAATGTAAAGGTAATGCAAAGGTTTCTTAAAGGTAAGAAAATCTACATTGTTTTTGAAATGTTATCAGATTTTTTTCAAAAAGGTGTTTCTCAAAGCAGAGGCAATGGCTTAAACCTCTACCAAAATCCTGTGATTTAAAGACCTTGAGGAGTATGGCTTATGAAAAAATAGCCGGAAAAGGAGAAAATGCTGGTAACATTTTTCAACGATGTTTTTAGCTTTTCCAAAGTCCGAATCTTATGATAATTTTCAGCAATGTTTTCTTCCTCTAAAACTTGGGTTTGTGAGGTAAATAGCCAACCACCAATACAAACGGCTTACAAGTCATAATACTAATGCATTTTAGATGACATTGTGCTGGATACAGTTACTATCCACATGCTGTTTGCAGTTAAAATGTTGATCCATTTTTAGGGCAATCTTTGATAATTAAACAAAGTGCTGTAGCCTTGAGTGCCAGTATTCGTTAATGATAAGGAAACAACAAGACAGAATTGAGAGTTAAGACAAGAATTTTACCTACAAAGTACTTTCCTTCATTAAGAACTCATTTCTGATCATTGTCATGTAGAATTTTTTAACTTACATATTAATTTTAATGGTATGGAACATAAAAAAGTACATGTATACATGCCGTCAGCCTTCTTGAGCAAAAATAGCCTGACCTAATTCCGGTAGAATGGTAGTAATTACAGCATAAGGTAATAGGTTCTTGTATTTTTGAGAAGGAACACTATGTAGAAATAAGAAAAATGTTGTCAATTTCTATTAACCAAGATAATTAATTATTTTTACATGTTTTTGTCTCATCTCTTATATTTAGTTGAAAATTCAGGTACAATTACACAATCAAATATTGGTAAAGGTTATGAGCTGAAATAGTGTGTGACGTCATCTAACTATGTGCGTTAAGAGATGTAAACAAACATCACCAGTTCAAGGACACACATGGAGTAACAACGCTAGAAGATATAAATATGGCTTTTTTGCCCATGATGCTGACATACTTGGAAAAAAATGTGGGAAGAGGAAGTGAAAAGAGAAAGCAATTGTAGCAAGTCTCTTGTATTCCAACTAAGTTTTCCATACTGTAGGAAAACTGTGTTTACCCTTTCAAATTTTAATCCTTTGCATGATTTGTGAAACTTTTTTGAAGGCCTCAAGACTGCCTGTATTGTGAAGCGCAAAGTATTGAAAGTTTTTTTCTATCTTATATTTATTTCAGTTTTTTTTGTTTTTTGTTTAAATGTTTTAGGTCTACATTGATGATGCTCTTGGGGAGAGAGTATGGGTAGATAGGTCTGACTCCAAAGGATTTGTGGACAACATTTTGACAGCTTTTAAAACTAATCTTCCTAAAGCAGGATTTGGTTCCCTTGACATAAAGGGTGAACAGACCAGCGGTCCAGGTAAAATAAGTTTATCAAGTTAACCTGTTGTATACCTAACCCATAACCAAACAATCCTGTCTATTTACAACTGCTAGGAAGAAGACTTTTGAAAACATTGTGGGAAAAGGAGAAAATGCAGGTAACCAGCATTTCTACATTTCCCACAACATTTTCTATCCTGTTGATTCGGAATTCCATCATGTGAACCACATTTAATTTCTAGTCTGGAAATGCTTTCAGTATGGACCTATCTGAAATTCTGTCAAGTGGTAAAGAGTTAACTGTTTCCCATGCAATCCTGTATTTTTACAAATCTTTGGAAGAACTCTTTTCAAAACAATGTGGGAGAAAGGAGAAAATGCTTATATCAAACATTTACTTTTTTTTGTGCAAACAGTATCTACCCTTTTGATGACAAATCTCATCATTTTAGCCACATGTAGTTTTTCGTCTGCAAATGCTTTCAGTTTGATGAGTCTAGAATTCCATCTTTTGTTAAAGATTTTACCCATTACTTTAGATCTAGTGAAATCAAGTACAAGTTACACAAAGGGCAAGATTTGAAAGACAAATGTATTTCAACCATATAAAACATGGTGGAAAAAAGAGCAATTACTTAATACAATTGATTGTTCTTTTTGACTCAGTGTTTGCTATTCCTGTCATTTTCAGGAAAGTAAAAACCATATTTGTACAGTTTTGGATTAAGGCAAGGTGAGGTGTTTATATGACAGAAAAGAAGCCAATTGAGCTTTGAATCATGAGTGATATTACATGCACCAACTTTGAAAAATACAGAATTTCATGTGATTACTCAATCGATCTGATGTAAACATTTGCCTGTTCATATCTCCAGTGGTACATGGCCAGTAGAGCATGTCAAGCCCTCATGGACCACTTTTAGTAGAAAAACATCTATGTTTATGCAACCCTGTAACCTTTAACCCTTTACCAGACGACAAAATTTCAGCCTTGTCCAAATTGAAAGCATTTGCAGACGACAATTTCAGTGTGGCCTAAATGATGCAATTTTTCTCTGATAGGGTAGAAAACGTTGTGGGAAAAGGAGAAAATGCTGGTTACCAGCATTTTCTCCTTTTCCCACAATGTTTTCAGAAGGCTTCTTTCTTAGGGTCGTTAAAAGTCGGCATTGTGCGGTAAAGGGTTAACCAGATGTTCTTGGGTTTTAACAACCCTAAGGAAGAATTCTTTTAAAAGCATGGTTATCAGCATTTTCTCTTTTTCCCACCATGCTTTCTACCCTGTCAAAGATATTTCCCATTATTATCCCCCGCCGAAGGCGAGGGGATATAGTTTTTGTGTTGTCCGTCCATCTGTCCATTTGGCCGTCAGTCTATCTGTCCAGACAGATTTCTTCTAAAATCCTTGACAAAAATTGATGAAACTTCATAGATGTGTTCCTTATAATACTCTGCCTATATGATTTTTTTTTTTTTTTTTTTTTCATTTAATGCTGTGTCAAGGAAAAAGGGGGCTTGATGTATATTTCCAGTATGGCCTTATATCTCTTTAACTACTGGACAAAATTTTATAAAACTTCATATTTATATTGTTTCATCATAAGCCGCAGACAATCATTATTTCTTTTATTTAATGAAATACCATGTCATGAAAAAAGGGGGCTTGATGTATAATTTCATTATGGACCAATAACAAAAAGGCCATGCAAAACAATACCTCTTACATGTTGTATTAAAGAAGGTCTTTTGCGGCGGGGAATATCATTTCAAGGAAATAACTTGTTAGAGCCATGTTTCATTTTTTGTCTGCAAAGCTTTCAATTCGGACAAGTGCAACATTTTGTCATTTGGTAAAGAGTTAACTTTCATGTTTCAGGCAGCCCAGTTGTTACCAGTGCTACAGAAGATGAAGACAGTAAGATGGAAGTAGATACAGACAAGTCCAGCGCCAGTACAGGAGAAGTACAGAATATTCAAGTCACTCAAAGGTAATTGTAGATTCATGGTCTGTAAAAAAACCAGTGTTTTACTGATCTTTCACTTATTCATAGTGTGCTGAATAAAGCTAGTGGACAATTTCAGTCTAGAAATAAGATAAGTATAATTACAAGAAATTTCAATGTTACTTTTGTCTAGAATGCTTCTGAAAAGTAGGTAGTATAGTTACAAAATTAGACTGCACATTTTGTGATCTCCATCCACACAGGCCACAATGGTTACTGCAGTTCTGAAAGGGATTTTTTTAACTCTTTACAAAACAAAAAAAAATGTGCTCATCCAATTTCAAAGGGTATGCAGACAACAAATTAAATGTAAAGCAAATGAAGGAGTTAGCTTTTGAGAGGGTAGAAAATGTTGTGGGAAAAGTTGAAAATACTGGTTACCAGCATTTTGTCCTTTCCCATAACGTTTTCAAATGCCCTCTTTACCAGGGTCTTTAAAACTTGGGATTGTGTCTTCGATTCGGCCAGTGTCAGACTGCTGCATGACGTGTCATCGCACAAGGCATCTATATTGCGAGACTTTCTGAAGCAGGAAAAAGTTCTTGTGTTCCCCCACCCTCCATATTCACCTGACCTTGCCCCTTGTGACTTCTTTTTGTTTCCAAAGCAAAAAAAAATCTTTCAGGTCGAAAATTTGTTAAGTGCAAACACCTCGGTTCTGCAGTAGTCCAGTCTCTTCATAGTATAGACTATGAAAATGCCTTCAAAGATTGGATCCAGAGACTGAAACTTTGTATATCTATTGGAGATGAATACTTTGAGGTAACAAAATAAAAATTTCAATGAAACCTATGAAGAAACAAATTTTAGGTGCTTAGATGCATTCATATTTGAACAACCTCAGTAATTTGGAGGAGCGTAAAATTTTGTTGTCTGGTAAAGGGGTTAAATGATTGTCTTACATGCTTCAGGTTTCCGTACCAGATTGATAATATTGAAAGCTTTGTCATGGATATTATTCGAGAACAGTTAACCAAGAGGCCATTGATGGATGCGTCAGCGAAGAGTTTGATCAAACTGTTGACTGTTACTTCTGGCTATGGTGAAGTTAGACAGCTTGCGGCTCAAAAGTTGGAGCCCTGGTTACAGAACCCAAAGGTAAAATAGTTATGGAAACTTAACTTTCGTGTGCATTTTACTAGAACAGATCATATACATAAGTTACATGTATGCTATTTTAGTCCACTGTGTATTCAAACTAGACTTAAAACAATATTCTTAAGCATCCTTAACTTCCTTAACTCTCTTCCAGACAAAGTTTTAGACTTGTCCAAATTGAAAGCATTTGCAGACAACAAGTTGAGTGTAGACAAATGATTGGATTTGAATGTAACAGGGTAGGTAGCAATATTGGAAAAGGAGAGCATGTTTGTTTTCTGCATTTTCTCCTTTTTCCAAAATTTTTTCAAAAGCTCTCTTTCTCAAGGTCATTAACTCTACCAGACGACAAAATTTTAGTCCTGTCCTAATTAAAAGCATTTGCAGACGGGAACCACCTCCGTCAAGTAAAGGGGATTCGTCAGAACTGTAAATCAGTTAATAATCATTCAAATTGAGGGACCATCATCATCATTAATATTGACCTATGTCAGCCTGCATGGACCACTGTCCCTGCAGGCTGACATGGTTAAAACGCTTTTGCTATTCATAAAATTTTCTGCATGTCCAAGGACCATCATTACCTCATGATCCATGTAGTTATTTGATAGAATTATATCATGATATGCTTGGTAAAATGCATCATTGAGACGTGGTAAAATGCATCATGGAGACATAGTCGGCGCAAGCGGACATGCGTTAAAATTTTCTGATTTTCATAAAATTTTCTGCATATCCATGGACCATTATTACCTCATGATTCAGTCAGTTGTTCAACAAGATCCTTTTGCCAGAGCAGCTCTCATTTACATGTTAGATGTCTATTTTTCCAGCTTGCAAGAGCTGCTCAAGAACTGCTGTTATCTGTGTGTATGAACTGTTCTCAACATGACACCATTGATATGGAAGTAATAGCCTTGTTGATCAAAATGAGAATGAAGACCAAGCCACTCATCAACCATTATCTTAACTGTATCAGGTAAGCGTGTTAAAATTTTCCCCTTGATTCTTTAACCCTTTGCTAGGTATGTGATTTTACGACTCTGATGAAGAAGGCCTCTGAAAACATTGTGGGAAAAGGAGAAAATGCTGGTAACCAGCATTTTCTCCTTTTCCCACAATGTTTTCTAATCATTCAGAGACAGATCTTATCACTGTGGCCACAATAAACTAGTTGTTTGCAAATGCTTCCAGTTTGGATGAGTCTAAAGTTTTTTCTTCTGGTAAAGAGTTTATGTTAACCAAATTAAAACTGGAATGAATACAAATCTTTACATGAAACATACCATATACAACATATGGTGGTGTTTTTTGCAGACAGTAAAGATTCAAAGAAAGTGCTGTCTTATCTTAGATCTACACTGTCTAATACGGCCTTGAACTTTTAATTACGCATAAGAGTTCTATTCTACTGCCTGTAAATGTCAATTTCACCCTATATTTTGTCTGGGGCACCTAAGACTTGCTATCATTCAGTTGATTTCTTTACTGCCTCATAGTGTAAACCTCTTTCAGGCCATATTTAGACAAAAAAATCCAGTTGAGAATTTCATCAAAGTGGTAAAGACTAAAGAGTTCGAGCTGAATATCTCTCTGATAAGACTGCTTTATAGAGGTTTAGATCAAAATTTCATAGTATTTTCTACATTTAGAGAGTTGCATTTAGAGCCAGTAGAGCAATTCAGAATTATTTCAGCCTCTTATTGAAAAAAGATTTTTTTTTTTTTTCAATTTTGACAGAGAGTTGTTAGGGCAGCACACAGACAATCTAAGGATGGTTTTAACACATACAATTTACAATGAGTTATCAACAGCCAGGAATCCGAACAATATGGCATTGATTGGTGTCGTATTCCAGACAAAACCAGACTCTGCTGCCACTGTAAGATATTTATGAACATCTTCTTTATAAAGTTTTGAAGCTCTTGGAAAAATTTCATTATTTGATGTTTGATCTTTGATATTAACCAAAATGGCATAGTGATTAACTCTTAACAGACAACCAAAGCTTGGACCTGTTTTTGAGTTTTAATACTTAACCCTTTACCACGCAATGCCAACCTTTAACAACTCTGAAAAAGATGGCTTTTTAAAATATAGTGGGAAAAGGAGAAAATGCTGGTTACCAGCATTTTCTCCTTTTCCCACAACGTTTTCTACCCTAATGAAAGACAAATTTTATATGTTGAGTACCGTTTAATTTGTCGTCTGCAAATACTTTCAATTTGGACAGGTCTAGAATTTTTTTGTCTGGTATTGAGTTTATGAAAGTGAAAATTGTTAGTATTGATGCGTTGCCACCTATTAGTCATGAACAAATCAGTTTTGGTGTTCACTCAATTAAATTATTTCTTGATTGTACACTGAGACAAACAGTTATTGCCCATATTTATTTCAGATTCTAGCCGAGATATTTCAAGATCTCCTTGCCAATAAAGATGACTATCTGAGAGCACTGAGAGCTTTGTTTAGAGAAATAGTCAGGTCTCTAAGACATGACTTGGATTTTTCGGCCTTTGCTCTTGGTCTTTTACAGGAAAGGACAGAGGCCAAGTTTGTGGATATGGAACAAGCTTATAAGGTTTGCGTTACTTGTGTTTATAAGTGTTTTATTACATATTGTTATATACAGTTATTACACATATCATAATTATTGTTATTAGGTACAGCAGAGCTATTACAATACCTTGGAAAAAGCTTGGCTGTTTTCGAGGTATTATCATAGCCCTGCTGTATGCATGGTCATCATGGTGAAAATCTTTCACATATTCTCATATCTGTAATTATTAAAGATATTTAACCAAAACCCTTGACTTGTTGCTAGCTATCTGTATCAATAGGGGAACCAAAAGGAAAAGGGCAGGTTACCCTAAAAAATTGAAAAAATTGACACAATTATACCCTTTTTATACGCCCGTCGAAGACGGGACATATTGTGGGATCACCCATGGTAGGCGGGCGGCGTCCAGTTCTTTGTCCGGAGCATAACTTTGTCATCTCCAGTCCGACTGACTTGAAACTTGGCATTTGTGTTTGTTACAATAATACGGAGTGCAGCGCGAAAGAACCATAACTCTACCTTGTGCTGTCTTCGAGTTATTTCCCTTTGATCATCATTTTTACTGCATTTTCTGCTTGTCCGGAATATAACTTTTCATCTCTAGTCTGAACATCTTCAAATTTGGTATGCATGATTGTTGAAAAATTACGGAGTGCAGTTCACAAGAACCATAACTCTTCCTAGCACGAATTTTGAGTTATTCCCCCTTTGATCTTCATTTTTATAGCATTTCTTGCTTGTCCGGAGCATAACTTTGTCATCTAAAGTAGGAATGACTTGAAATATGGTATGCTTATTTGTTGCAATATTTGGAAGTGCAGTGCGCAAGATTTGTAACTATACCTCGTGCTGTCTTTGAGTTATTTCCCTTTGATCGTAATTTTTACAGCATTTAGTGCTTGTCCGGAATATAACTTTGTCATCTCAAGTCAGAACGACTTCAAACTTGGTATGCATGTTTGCTGCAATATTACGGAGTACAGTGTGCAAGAACAATAACTCTACCTAGGGCAGATTTTGGGTAATTCCACTTCGATCTTCATTTTTACAGTATTTCTTGCTTGTCTGGAACGGAACTTTGTCACCTCAAGTCAAATTGACTTGAGACTTGGTAAACATGTTTGTTGCAGTTAGGAAAAGTGCAATGCACTGGAGCCATAACCTTACCTAATGCCCTTTTGGAATTATTCCCTATTCATTATTTTTCTTTTACAGCTTTTCCTGCTTCTCTTCAATATAACTTTGTCTTTTCATGTTGGAATGGCCTGAAACTTTATATGCATGTTTCCTTAACATTAGAGGAGATGTTCATGCCTATTTCAATCACTTACATGATTTCTGCTGCACTACTATTTTCCTCTACCTGCCCTTTATGATTATTATCCCCCCTCGACAACTGGCGGTGGGACGGGCGTGTCTTGCGACAGTTTGCTGCTCTTGTTTCAACTTGGAATTTTCACAGAAAAAAATCAGCTGTTGTCACCTACATCCAGTGCTCTTGTCAAATGTTTTATTACATTGATCTTACGAACATGAAAGTTTGCAACAAATGCATAGCTCAAATACAAACCGCACCTGGCGGGATTCGAACCCATGAGGACAAACATCCTCGTTTTTCGAGGTTTAAAAGACCAACACCATAACCACTAAGCTAAAGAGAATTCTCTCTAACGCAGTTGTCAGGTATTGATTTTATACGGGAAAGCTATGCAGTAAGGAAGGAGTGATCTCCCGTAACATTGATTTGATTTGGTTTGATTGATTGACTTGAAATGAGTTGTTTGATTCATTGATCAGTAGATTTATTGATTTGATAGATTTGAATTGTTATGATTTATTGATTTGAATTGATTGAATCATCAGTTGATCTATCAATAGATTGAAAGGTTCCTGTAGTTACATGAAATAAGTTATTTTAAGACAAACCAAAAAAAAGAAGCAAAAACAAAATGGGAAGAATAGCCAGAAAAGAAAATTTTTTTTGTGTAAGAAAAGGAGCATTTCCTAAAATGGACAGAAGTCAGGATTTTCGATATGGAGTAAGCTTATGAGTCTCAGCTTTTTAGGTAAAGGGAGGCAAGAAACAAGATGGAAAAACATTGCCGGAGAAAGAAAATGAAATGCTATAGACTGATGAGAAAAAAATGATGATGTTAGTGTGCACAAAACATTAACAGAACTATAGAATTTTCTATTAGTCTCATAGATGATCATTTTAAAAAGTAAAAAAAATTTATCAGCAAAATCAAAATCGTTTGAAGATCATTAAATATTTCAAACATAGCTTTATTCTCATTCAAGCAGATGATTTTACAGGTAGTATCTACTCAGAAAGTTCACATTTTTGTATTTTTAGGAGAGGTATCTACTAGCCACAGCAGATTTGGTAGCCCTTTGTGCTCTACAAGCTATAACTCCAGCTGTGAGGGAGACGGTCTCTGCCTTACAAAAAGGGGAGAAAAAAGGTAGAGAAAACATCATAAGTAAATTCCATTTGCAATCATCTCTGTAAAATAATGATAATGTGTACTAAGTCTCTGGACAACAGAATTTTAGACTCATTCAAAATGAAAGAATTTCTAGAGGACAGGGTAAGTTTGGCTCAAAGGATAGGATTTTGTCTTTGTAAGATTAGAAAATTTTGTTGAAAATTTGGATAAATCAGGATATTTTCTATCCTTTCACAGAAAAATACCACAATTTGAACAACATTTTATTTGTTGTATGCAAATGCTTTGAATTTGGACAATTATATGGAGCGCAACATGGGAAAAGGGTCATTCGGACATATTTTATCGAAATTTATTTTTTCATCGATTCTGAGAATATAGACTTTTCTGAACTAAATGGTGTTTATTTCGTCCTTATATCTCCAACATATGATGAGCTATGGCTTATTGTTTATGACAACACCATTTCGGGTATTTAAGAAACGACGACGTCGAATCGACGTTACTTAGCTGTAAACGTCATCTTCTAAACTATACATTGCCGTCTACCATTCACCGCTTTATTTGAAACGAACATCTGCTCCTACCTCTGTTACCATTCACCGCTTTATTTGAAACGAACATCTGCTCCTACCTCTGTTACCATTCACCGCTTTATTTGAAACGAACATCTGCTCCTACCTCTGTTACCATTCACCGCTTTATTTGAAACGAACATCTGCTCCTACCTCTGTTACCATTCACCGCTTTATTTGAAACGAACATCTGCTCCTACCTCTGTTACCTACGTATAATAATGTGGGAACATTTCATGAAAAATCAAATCTATTTTAGTCTTGAAAATTATCAATTCAACATTATAAGTATGATAACAAAACTTTAACATCTTTGTTTGACTTTTAACAATTGATGAAGTGTGAATGATTTAAAATTAATAAAGAAAAAAAGTTGAAATTATGAAAACAACGGTCTAAATTTCATTCGTATCGCGCACGTTAGAGTTCCAAAAGAGAGTCACAGAATTACTCTTCCGTAATGTCAGTGAGTGCGGGGCAGGTAGTATCCTTGAAAGATTCGCGCACAAAGGGCCGAACATGCTGAAACAAGTATTTCTGTCTTTCTCTGCTAAGACCTGCTGGCTGAAGCTGCTCTGGATATGACCCTATAGGTATATCGTCATTTGACTTCAACAGCTTTATCCTTTTTTCTTCTCCTGCCGATCTCTCCTTTACAAACACAGACGTTTTGTCTGCGGCCGTTATTCTGAAAGAGTGAAATTTCTGGATACCGTTCAGAGGCCGAAAGTATCGCTTTAAGTATGTCTTCCAATCGTACCTGAAATAGAGGATTGTTATCGTTGACTGAGTAATTCCATTCATTTGCACAAAGTCAATTTTGGTAAAATTAATTGCTTATATTTGGAAATTAAAATATTAATAAACCGTCTAGTTAAACAAAATAGCGTACCAAATCCACTCCTGCTCTCCGTTGGGCTTGCTGAATAGCACTGGAAAGTTGTGTGTCGAAGATTTCTCAACGACTTCAGCAAATTGTTGCAGACAGTCACAGTCCGAACGTCGATAAAGCTTCTTTATCCTCCCGAAACCACCATCAATCAGACACCTGAAAAAATACCTTGACTATCATCACAGAACCTGTCAGTTCAACACTGAGCATAAAGCGAAACGGGTAACTTTTCATTGCAAAAAGTAATCTCAAATTTCAAAGTTTACCTTACTTGTTCGATAAAATACACATATGATATCTAGGGTACGAAATTCAACTTACTTTGTATGACCAGGTATTGCCATTAACAAAACAATCTCTGTGTTCAAGCCCTGGTGTATCCTCCATAGCAAATACGCTATAACAAATCTGTTCTTATTTTGGGCTGTAATAAAATAAAAGGTAATTTGTTTTGAAAAGTTTTGTGAACAAAGAAATTCAACTTTAAATAGACATGGAGATGCACTTTGAAATCTTGTGGTTCTATTTCAAATGTACTGACGTGAAAGGCCGTGAGCACTAAAAGGTTGAAGTAGTTAAGCAGTTTCGTAACGATAAGTATACTCATAATAATTATATCCACAATTATCTGCGTGAAGCACACATCTCTTCTCCCCAAAGCTACGTCTATAAAGGCAATGGTGCACCATACTGATAACAGAGTTCGGCCCATGTGTCCCATTACCATCAGCATCTGGAACAAAATTCATTTTGTGAGTTTGTGTATGTGTGAAATGTAATGTCATTCAACCCTTAAATTGCCGAATAGATTTATTGGGCATCGCAAATAGTGAAAATCAAAATAAATCAATTTGAAAGTTCTTTTTGCATAGAAAAAAATCACCGTATCGGACAGCGTAGATCTTAGATCAGACTGCACGTTCTGTACAGCCTAGTCTTCATCTTCACTTTTGGCAAAAGGAGGCTATTTTGAGCTTGATAGCCTCATGTTCAGTACATTAAAACATTCACTCGTAATGTCATACATTTTTGTAAAAATTACGCCAAGTTTTTGTGAACGAGGTCAATCTTGGGAACCACTTAAATCATGGCACGAGTACTGGTTAAGGTTTCCAGGAAGCAATCATTGAGAGTGATTTATGTATGTTATGAGAACTTGTTTCATAATCCATGTTAAATAACTATGATTAAACTAAATCTAGAGGAAAAAGTGTGTACGCAGACCTATTGACTGATCTTCATCAATTATATAGTTGAATTGCTCATCAGTCGAGTCAATACGCACTCCAAAAAGTTGAAGCTTTCTTGCTGATACAAAGTAAAGCGGTCCCATCTGGTTACTATGGTTCAGAATCAACACGTTTTTACTTTAATCGAATGTGTAATGGACCTGAAAATATATAAGATGTCATGCAAGAATATTTTCTGGGCAATACTATATTCTTTGTGCACAAGAAGCAATTATGACGATATAAGGTAAAAAGACCGAGCCTCAGGAACAATTTGCCCGCTTTAGCTTACCTTTCTCAATTCCGAACTCAATGGTGGTATTGGGCCTGGCTGGCGGTCGTGATCACTCATTTCATTTCGTGCATCGGTTATTGATGACAAGTATTGCTTCCGTTCTGCTTGTGCATCCTGAAAAATCATGTAATTCATATAATGTCGCGAAGTATTTACAAATAAATGGAGTACATTCTGTTTTATTCTGCAAGGCTAACTGGAAAAAAAAACAAAAGAAAAAATGGTTTCACTTTCTCATTTGATAGACGATAAGAGGACAGAAGAGGATAATTAACGTTACTTATGTTTTTTTTTTACCTATTGTTCAATTCATAGTATTCCCCACCATTACATTACTTAAGCAAAGAAAGCATTTGTGTTTCGAATATATGCATTTTGTAAATAAGACTGAATATAAATATACCTGTATGTGTAAGGTGAGAGAGCTGGAAGCCTCCAATTTTTCCTGCTCAACAACAGCATCAGCTATTTTTTTGCGTAAAAGTTCACACTTGTGACAGACGTCTTGTTTTGGTGTCATAATTTTGATGTGTGGAAGACACTGTGACCATATGTTTTTGAAGGAGGATACACTAAGCTGTCTTGTACCAAGCTCGTGACAAGCTTGAAGATACATGGTATGCATTTCTTTCTTTGTCAGACAAGAAGGCAAAAACACTGGCGCTTCGTGTCCTTGACCACGAGGTGCTGCAGGCATTGGTAAGCCATTACTATCGGCATACCACACTATCCAGTCAACACAGTACCTTGCTTCCTCATACTTAATAGCGTTGGCCGGTCTCCTTCCTGTATTACCATGAACACGTGGCACTGGTCCATTTAGAGCAAGGTGTTTTTGGATATTCCTTAGAGCTTTGTTACCAATATTATTTATGTACATAAAGGCCGAGCGACAAACAGGTTTATCTTCACACATAAACTGATATCTAGTCCTCTTCCTCTTTCCTCCCCTAGTCTCCTCCTTTCCGTATTTCTTCAAACATCCCATTATGTACATGTCTCTTTCCGTTTTTTGTATTTCTGTCATCCCAAGTCTATGTTGTTGGAGTTCGTGTTCGTCAAATTGAATGTAACAACTAACCTTACATGTACAAGTCACCGAATCTTCGCCACTCTCTCTTTCTTCAATATCCGAGTCACTATCATCACTTGTAAACTGATTCACAAATTCGTCAACTTTCCTTGCCATCACGGTTTCTCCTTTATCTGTTTCCTCTTCTTCCTCTTCACTCCATTCCTCATCCTTGTTTTCCCTCGCATCTGTCATTCTTTCTTCGGCCGCACTTGTTGACACTTCACTGTTAGTTCCAGGAATCCCAAACTCTCTAAATAATTCCTCAAGCTCCTACAATGGAGGTTACAGTATTTAAGTACACAAAATTAAGCATCATATTAACTTTTTGGTTTAATATACCGTTTGACAAGTGGTATATGAAGCTTTCAAACATATGTGCCATGTTCTGTACGTGAAAAGGTGACAATGCATAGATCTGGAAAAAGTATCAACTCATACCAGCCTGCGCAGTCCACGCATGTTTACATGGGTCGAAACTTTTTGCTATTTTTCTGTATGTGCAAAGACCATTCTACCTCATGATTCAGTCGGTTTTTAGCCAAAATAGATTTTATGGGTCCGTTATTATGTGATGACTTGATTGGTATAATGTATCACTGAGTTGCATTGAAACAATATTGTCAGAGCATGGCTCATTATGTTGTTGAGCTTTACAGATATTTTTTAATAATTTTATGGAAAATATATGTTAAAAAGACTTGATTACCTATAAATGAGAAGGAAAAAAAAAACAGCCTGTGGCAGGCAGGGATCGATCGCCATCCGTCATCTTGCAACGCCGACATCCTATCCATTCAACCACAGAATCAGTCACAAGTGTGACACATAATACTATCTATATTTCTAATTATAGTGCGGCGCAAAAACTTATTGTCGTTTTGATCGTATTTTTTCCTAGAAATTCTCATTCTTTGACATTTTCTTATGTAAAACAAGATATTTTAAACCACAAAAGCATGTCTTTAATTTCCTTAATTTCATATACAAGGGAAACTCCTGGTTGATTTTCTGTGCTTTGCAAATCCGACTCCCAGACGACCTGTCATATTTTCTTTCCTTTTCATATATTTTATGTAAAAAAAACCTTTAATTTTGTCAGACATGAAAAGGCTTGAGTATTTACCACAAATGGGTCCATATTTTCATTTTTCTTGCACAAAAAACTGCCGAAAATACACGCAAGACCGAAGCTTGTAGATTTTTACATCTTGACAGCGAAACACTTCACTTTCCCGTACTTTTTTATCGGTGTTTGAAATTTGTCCGAATGACCCTTTTCGCATATCGTGCTCCATATAGTTTTGTCTTTCAGTAAAGAGCTGAAGGAGAAACTGATCATGCAAAAATATTTTTATATGCACTAAATCTTGATTAGCCTTTTACAAATAATCCCATGTTCTGACCACCCTCGGATGCAGACATAAAATCATCTTTAATACAAAGTGTTTTTAAACCCTCCTATCCAAGGGGTATGCATGCATTTATATGGTGATGAGTGAGAGAATAGTATCCAAACAATTTCTATTTCAGATATGGAGGTTCTTTACAATTTCCAGGATCAGATTGCTGACATACAGAGAGATGCCATTTGGTGGTTACACACAATTGTTCCTAGATTTATTGAACCAAAACCACAGGAATATGTCTACTGGTACACTACTATTTATAGACTATTTTGCTGATAAAATTAACGGGGGGGGGAGAGAGAGGGTGTTTTCTTTATATCAGCTTGATGGTCCATCCAAGTATCAGTCTGTAGTGAAAATGGTTTCCGCTTACAACACTCATTACCTCTTAAAAAAACAATCGCAGCAGGCAAGTTTATAAACTTACCTGCAAATGGATATTAAACATAATTCATAGTTCAATTCATGACATAAGAAAAAATTGTGGCAAGTAGCTTCTCCTTTTGAAAGTTGAGTTTTTAAACAAAATTTAGTAAAGATAATACACAAACAGAAGTTTTAGAGGGAAATGACTTTTAAAGCTTGAAGTTTGTTATACTGAAGTAAGTTTTTGTGCCCCAAACAACAAAGGGGAGGGGCAAATTATTTGAATCAGATTGTCCATCTATCTGTCCATCAAGAGATGCAATTTTTTGTCCTCTTCTCCTAATGCTGTTTTCAGATAATGTTGGCTGAAATTTTCATGAAAGCCTTCCTACTATGTGAACTTAGGCAACTTAAATTTTTCAGATTGACGACTTGTAGTTATTGCGTTCTAAGTACTTTTCCTGATTGGTCATCTTTTTTTTTTGTAGCAGCTTATAATTATCTAGAGGCAGTTGCTAATTTTTATTGACCAGTCAGATTTGTTCAAGATATTCACTTTGGTATGAATATTTCCATTTCATGTTGGGATTTGAACAATTTTTAGGCCTCAGGTTCCATTCTAGGTACCAAATCTAAGGTAGATGATTGCATAAGACAATAAAAGTAATGACTTTTTCCATTTAAGTTAAAAAAGTGTAAAATATTGTATTAGTATGGTTGTTTTGTACATTAGGTTCTAAAGGGTGATGTATGTGGGGAAAAAACCCAAAAGGACCAGTATTCTATTTCCTTTTCAGTATTAGGAAGGTTCTATTTATGGGGAGCACCAGTCAGTATTGTAACTTAGACAACTGGCCTGCGGAAGCTGACAGAGGGTAAGATGATTCCTTAATCAACCCTTTAGCAAACAATTCCTGGTTTTATTGACCCTCAGAAAGAAAGCCTTTTTTAAAACATTGTTGCAAAAGAAGAAAATCCTGGTAGCCAGCATTTTCTCCTTGTTGCACAATGTTTTCATCCATTACAAAGACAACTTAGGCTGTTTAATCTGAATTCAATTTTTGGTCTGCAAATAGTATGGATTTTGATCAGTCCAAAATTTTGTCGTTTGGTAAAGAGTTAATATATCTATGAAAACGTTACAACCTGTAAACAATTGTCTTTGTCTTGTAGAAGACCATTGCTGAAAAGAGTCTGCCATTGTTTTCACATGTGTTACATTCTTTAAAAAAAAAAATCTTTACTATGCCCTACATTTTAGTGAGATAATGGTAATGCAAACTACTGACATGTATTTTAGTGAAAAAGATCCTTTAATCTCCACAACAATTTCCAATTTATCTTTTTAAACCTGTCGTAGAATTGACAATTGATTATTAGATTTTACTACTAAGACATATTAAAGCTATTTAATTTCATATGATCATAGTAATGTGGTTTTATTTGTATTTAAAAATCTGTGTTGGTCTTGTTTTAGTCTGCCCCATTTGTCACACACCATATCATTTTCATGTTAATTACCCCAACACTATTTGGTAATTTTGTCATAAACTCACTGCAGTTATGTGGATTATTTTGATCGATTGATTTTTGTTTTATTAATCTTTGTTCCTAGTTGCTCTTACGGGAGACGCCATAAGAAGGGTGCTAGTTATGTTACAGGGGATAAATGCAAAATACATGAAGAAACCCATCCTAAGTTGCACTTGGTTCTTTGATGTGCTCTGGGTATAGCACTGTCATATGAGACTTAGGTTTAACATCTCATCCAAAAGACCATTAATGATATCAGAGAACCATCCATGGATTATTTTAATGCAATAGGAAAAAAGATGCATTGTATGACATTATAATATTGTTACACATATTCTGTTTGCTTGCAGTTCAATGTTCAAGCTTTGTACAGAATGTCCTGTGTTAGAGGATACACTGATGAGATTAATGGTAATTGGATTATCTAGGGAATTACCTCTTAATCCACCTGATGCTGTAGAGTTTGTGGATATATTAGTGCGCAGAGCGGCAAACTTGTATACTGAAGGTAACCTTTTTTATTTTCGTCATTTATCTTTTGTCAAGGTGAAACATTAGCTTAATTTTATACAATTTCTGTCCAGATTAATTTTAGATCAATCAAAAAAGGTACAAATAGCATGAAGGGGGACATTTCAAGGAGTAAAAAAAAAAACCCATACTAGAAAAATGGTGAAAAAAAGGGAGCAATTATTACTTGGTACAAGTAAGTGGTCCTTTTCCCTAGATGTTTTTTAAAGGCTATCTAGTGATGGGACACAGAAATGGCTTTTTATAGTAATGGGCAAGAGCAACTTTATTAGCAACATGTTGGAATATGGAAAATAATTATGATTTAGGATTGAACTTATGAACACACATGAAAAATTTGTGTTGAAAGGAGAATTCGCTTATTGTGAGCTATTGCCTTTTGCTGCAATGTTTCCAAAAGTTGTCTACTGCATAATGCAAAAAGTGGTCGGCTGGAGGTACTGAATTTTGACATTGTTAAACATTTAATCTGTGTTTTAATGACCTTGAGGAAAAACATGTTAGTTTTCTATCCTGTCACAAACAGACTTCATTGTTTTATGTAGTTTGTCCTCTTCAAACACTTTTAATTTTGGCAAGTGTAAAATTTTTTAGTCTTGTAGTTTTTATTCAGTTGCTGTAACTTTGTCACTCAGAGTGTATTGTACAACTTTAAAAATGTAAGCTTTGAATTACAGGTAGAAAAGTGCTACAAGTGGAAAGACTTGAACTGTTTGATGCCCTGCTAAACTTGTGTGCCTACAGACATCCAGAAAATATAGCTTTACCCTCTGGGTGAGTAAAGAGATGAAGAATGCTTTACAGGATAGTTTTGGACCTAACACTGACACACACAAATAAAACATTAGATTTATTTTTGAAGACAAGGAAGATGTTAACCCTTAAGCCTTACAGCTTTATAGAGGAAAACAGGGGCTGTAGCAAACTGCATAGATTGAGATCATACTGCACAAAACTTGCAGTCTGATCTTGGATCTATAGGTTTGCTTACTTAGTTAAGCTTATGAGATAAACAATTTTCTGACTTCCTGTGAATTGCATTTTCATCCGTCTATGGAGGTCGAGATTATTTATTTTAAGCTGAAAGAGTTTAAGTGCCCATTAACTATTGACCAAACGACAAAGGTTTGGACTAGACCAAATTCAGAACGTTTGCAGACACCAGACGACAATTTAAGTGTGGCCCAAATGATGA
Organism: Hippopus hippopus; assembly: GCA_946811185.2. Taxonomy (NCBI): domain Eukaryota; kingdom Metazoa; phylum Mollusca; class Bivalvia; order Cardiida; family Cardiidae; genus Hippopus; species Hippopus hippopus. The sequence continues at coordinate 16,195,334 of OX328096.1, forward strand.
TATCTGTCTTGTGTAGGGTAGAAAACATTGTGGAAAAAAGAGAAAATGCTGGTCACAAGCATTTTCTCCTTTTCCCATGTTTTCAAAAGTCTCCTTTCTCAAGGTCTTTTTAACTTGCCATTGTGTGGTAAAGGGTTAAACACAGCACACATTTTTAGTCTATAGGAAAAAATCATCCTTGTTGGTGCAATATCAAGATTGCTTTTGTCCAGAATGTCTCACCTTAGCTGTCTGACTTGATCTACAGTGGCTGCCAAGGCAACAAAGGTAGTGAAAGGTGCTTTAAGGGTCAATATTTGGGGGAAGAATATGTTGTAAAAAGTAATTGTTGTGCTAGAAATTTAAACAGTATAAAAAGTAGACATAAATTGATGCAGATAGTGTCTCCTTTTCACTCTGTGTTTTCTCCTCTGCATGGAATTGTAGTTGCACTCTCATTTAAGATTACATAATGGAAGTTTTCTGTGTTGTATATTGTAAAGTTTGAACTGACAAGCTTAGAAATGACGCAGATTTAGTAAATAAAGTAAATTCTTTTTTATGCAATTTTTGCTTAAGTATAATCTTACTTTCATACACCTCACACATTGTCATTTTCTGGCTTACTGTTTTATATGACATATTGATTTTACAAATCTGATGACAAACTTTTTTTAACTTTTCTTACAGATATACACCACCAGGACTTGCAATTTCCAATCTATACTGGAAATCTTGGATTATACTGTTGATAATTTCAGCTTTTAATCCGTCATCCTTTGGTAAGTGGTTTATATTTTTGCTTAGTAATTTTATACGTATGAAACTGACAAAGAAATAGACACTCTGTAACTAGATTTCTCTTCAGGAATCATGAGCTATACTTGAGGTGGTCCTTTTCCCACAATCTTTTTAAAAGTCTTCTTTCTCTAGGTTGTTATAAGTTGGCATTGTGTGGTACAGGGTTAGGGCTTGTAGGATTTGTCACTTTAAATCTTTACCAGGCCACAATATTCTAGACTTGACCAAATGGAAAGCAAATCTATTGGACAAAGTTAATGTGGCTGAAATATGGTTTTTATTGAAAGGTGTAGAAAACACTGTTTAGAGGAGAAAATGCTGGTTACAGTAATCTCTCCATTTTCCCCATTGCTTTCAAATGCTTCTTTAAGTTCAGACTCATCTAAACTATTAAAAGTTTTTTGCGTATTTTCAATTTTCCCCTCTTACTTGTCAATAAGCAGTTTTTAAAAAGCCTTTTGTCAAGCGATAACCTGTTCGTTTTGTTTGTATTTTATAATTGTATTTGTTCAGGTGTTGCAGCCTGGGAGAATTACCCGATACTAAAGTGTTTGATTGAGATGGTGATGACGAACAACTATAAATTTCCCCCACCAACTACTGCAGTAGAGGAATCAGTGATTGAGGAAATCAGAAATAAAGAAATACAGGTTTGTTTATTTTTATGGTATTCAACTACATTTTCTACAGTAATTCCATTATATCACAGAAGGTAGTGCACCTATATATGTGTTCTTAATGGTTTGTTACCAGTACCATGTGCACTTTTTTTTTCATAGCCACTTATTGCTTTCTTACTAAACAAAGTCGAGGTGATAAATGTTTGCCAAGGTTTTGTAGGGGAAAAAAAATCTGATGGATACTCATTAAAATTGCTTCCTTTGAATAAGTCTTATAAGTGTTAACAACACAGTTGAAACTCTTTTAATTTGGTTATAATTTTGGAGCTTGTTGCCCAAAGGGATGGCCAACATCGTGGGAAAAGGAGAAAATGCTGGTTACCAGCATTTCCTCCTTTTTTACCATGTTTTTAATGCTCAGAATGGTTAAAAAGGATGGATTATTTGATAAACAGTTGGGAGAAAGATGAATGATTTGACAGAAGAATAATACACTCATATATGCAGATCTCTTGTATTGGTATAAAATGAAAAATTCAAAGACATGTCTACAAAAAGTGATGTAAAAAGTGACAGGGTCAGAAAGGGAATGTGAAGAAAACATGAAAAATGATTCTATTAATCTTATATCACAGAATCACAAGTTTTAACGACCCTTAGAAAAAAGAATTTAGAAAACATAGCTGGAAAAGGAGAAAATGCTTGTAACAAGCTTTTTCTCTATTTCCCAGAATGTTTTATATCCTATCAAAGACTAATTCCATCATTTGAGGCACAATTAGATTGCCATCTTCAAATGCTCTCAATTTGCACGTCTTCGTTTTTGTTGTGGGCTAAAGAATTGATCATTGATTTCAAGTAAAAGGAAAACAAAAGGAAAGCAGAATTCTATGTGTATATAGACATCTAATATCATCTTGTTTCATTCATAAGCCATTTGAATGTTATAGCACCTGCCAAATTCTATCAGTTCATCAATTAGCCATTACAATACTGGCTGGATACGGTAGCTTAGTCAGTTATATACTGTACTTAAAACCAAGGGTTTGCTGGTTTGATCTCAAATTCTTTCCGAGGATTTATGATACTTCTTGTGGCATGATTCATTATTCTTTTAGTACTTAACATTTTTTGATCATTTTGACATGAACACTAAGTGGCATGGAAAGGATGTGCATAGTGCTGCTAAAGATAGGTGCTTGTGCCACCACCAAGTAACTAAAATAATGTTGTAAAAAGCATATACATGTATTAACAAATTGATAAAAATTAGAATACTCTTGAACACATCTTAAAATACATATTGTTAATTTTCTGTTTTGTATATTTGTGTAGGTTGCACAGAAAGAGAAACAAGAAATCCTGGAGTTTGAAGGATATTTAGCAGCATCAACAACAAAAGTAACAATAACTGAATCCAACAGCTTGCTGATTGCGCAACTCACTACAATGGCCCCAAAGTAAGTATTGTAAAAAAAGCTGGATAAGGGGAACACTTTTTAGATTTTTAAAGCAATAGTTTTAAGATCTTTCTTTATACCTAGGTTGTTGGTACTTCTTACATTTGTCTTTTGAGCATTCACATTATTTGTTTGTTTAGTGATTTATTTATGCACAGTTCTTTGTTAAGCTTATCAGGACAACAGCTCTCTTGTTAACTGTTTCCTGGCTCTCAACTATGCATGGCTTGGGGTCTGAAGTACTTTGCTCAAGACACTTTTATGCCACAAAGCCCTGGGTTTCAAAGCACTGAATAAGTTTATACTCCAGTGAGAGGCATAAAGAATTTTATCTTATATTTTCAGTGAAATGGCAAGAAAGCCCCCTCAGACCCAGATTGACCAGTTAAGGACATTGAATGATAACTTAAAGATCGGGCAGATGCTGTGTAGAAGTAGGAATCCTGACTTCTTGTTGGATATTATACAAAGACAGGTGTGAAAGTTACCTTTTTTGTTTTGGTAATCTGTTGTAAACAGTCTTGAGTTTTAACAACCTTGATGAAGAAGGCTTTTAAAAAAAAAAAAATATGGGGAAAGGAGAAAATGCTGGTTACCAGCATTTTCTCCAATTCCCACAGTGTTTTCTTTCCTGTCACATACAACTTTTCCCAATCGAACCATGTTTAAATTGTTATCTGCACATGCTTTCAATTTGGACCTGTCCAAAATTATGTTATGTTGAAAAGGGTTAACACTATAGCACCTGTGGATGACCTTGTTCAGTCTTTCAGCAGAACACATTAGAAAACATTGGGCAAAAATAACATGTTCTCTCTGTTGCCACTATGTATGTAAATCTTCCAAAATTTGCTACTTTTTTCCTCTTAACTATTTACTAAATGACAAAATTTTGGTCTTACCCAAATTGAAAGCTTTTGCAGTTGACAATTTAAATGTGGCCCATATGATGATTACAATCTTTGAAAGGGTAGAAAACTTTGCAGGAAAAGAAGAAATGGAGGTAACTGGTTACCAGCATTATCTCCTAACCCCACAATGTTTTCAAAAGGCTTCTTCCTTTTGGTCCATAAAACTCAGGATTGGTTGGTAAAGGGTCAAACTTCTCTTGAATCAAACTTTGAACTCATATGATAAGTGTCAAAACATTTGGACAGGGACATGAATCTCAGACAATAAAAATTTGAATTAAGATTTTAGCTAAGTTGATATAATAACACTAAAGATGTAGATGGCAACTTCTAAGTGCTTTTGCTGACAGTGTAGATTAAGATCAGACTGTAGTGAAAACACAGTAGGATCTCTGATCTATAGCTGTTATTGTTATTAAATGTTTGTTCTGAAGTAGCTTTGAAGTTGCAATACACTTGTCTCAAATTATCTAGATCTACCGGTATTTCAATTCCTTATCCAATCACTAAGTGCTAATTTCAGACCTAGCAACCCTTAAGAATTACACAAAGGACATACGTAGGAAGGAAAGCAAAGTTGTTGCAAGCAATAACTCCTTTTTCCACAGTGTATGCTTAAGGTATTAACTGCATCAGCAAAACAGTCATACATGTATGGTATATATGTGTTATGCAATACATATATGGGCCATGCTCTGTGAAAAGTGGGCTAAATGCATCTGCAAAAAGTATTGAGCCAGGTCAGCCTGCGCGGACTGCGCAGGCTGACCTGGGCCAAAACATTTTGCTATTGGTCAATTTTCTGCATGCCAAAGGACCAGTCTAACTCATAATTCAGTCCTTTGTTAGACAAAGTGAATTTAATGGATCCCTTATTAGGTGATATCTTGCTTGGTACAATGCATTACAAAGATGCATTAAGGCCCCATTTGCCAGAACATGGCTCATATGGAAATTTTTGTTTTGGAAAGTTGTCCATGTTATTTAGCACTCAACAATTGATTGTTTCTCTTCAGGGGACATCTCAATCCATGCCTTGGCTTGCGGAACTTGTAGAGTCATCTGAAGGATCCCTGGATGTGCTTCCTGTCCAATGTTTGTGTGAATTTTTATTACACGAGACACAAGATGCAATAAAAGATGGAGGAGATGATGAGTCTGTCAAGTTCGAAAGACATAAAAGGAAACAAGTGAGTTGTGATCTTGCTTTTTTGACAAAGAAAAGTCTTTGTTGTTGTATTCATGATGGTATTGGTTTGTATTTTAGAGCCCTATGTCAACTTTTACAAATCCAGTTGGCTCAGTTGAGTCAACTTACGACTGCATGCGGATGACTTTTTTCATCATGGATCAGAACAGTTTTCGCAAATATGGCTGACAAAAATTGCAGTTCAACTGTTTACCACATGATCACAAATTTTAATGACCCAGATTGAAAGGGCCTTTGAAAAAATTGTGGAAAAAGGAGGAAATCCTTGTAACCAGCATTCCTTCCCGTTTGACAATGTTTTGGACTATTTCATGAACAGAAACTTTGATTTGAGTAACATTTAATTTGTCACCTGCATATGCTTTAAATTCAGACAAGTCGGAAATTTTGCTGTGTTGTAAAGAATTAAGCATATATATACCCCTGCAAAACGAATGTTGTCGGGGGTATACTGGAATCAGCCTGTCTGTCAGCCTGTCCGTCCGTCCGTTCGTCCGTTCGTCCGTCCGTGTCTGTCCGTGTGTCTGTCCGTGTGTCCGTCTGTGTACAAATAATTGCCTGTTTCTGTCAAAGCGCTGGCGGGGGTATTAAGTCACATTCAGTGACAGCTCTAGTTTACACAGTTAGCAAAAGCACCTCATATTGTGCTCCAATCTGCAAAACCTTAAATGTTCAGACCTTACCTTAAAAAAAAAAAGATAAAAAAAAAACCAGGGAAAAAAATGAGTTAACTGATTTTCATGTGTTGAAGAAAATGAAGAAAAACAAGAGTTGCTATGGAGACTATAAACTCTCGGAAAGTGACTGCACAGCAACACAGGAAGTGATGGACTGTTTTCTGAAATGCATGTTATATTCTATGACTTTCTCTTTATACAAAAAAGAAAAGGAAACATTGATTGAATAACTTGGTTTTACAGAAAATGAAGAAACAACAGCAGTTACTATCGAGGCTGCAGACACTTGTCCACGACCCAGATAGTGATAGCACAACAACACAGGAAGTGATGGACTACTTTCTGAAACGACTGTCATCCACACAGGCTTCCAACAGAGTGCTGGCTACTAAGGTAAAAATAAACAAATTCATGTGTTGTAATTGTTATACCTATCCTTATTAACTAATTTCCATGTCCAGACATTTTTTCTCGCAACTATCAAAAAATTATATTTCGTCATTCTTGATAATAGGTTCACTACTGATTTTGTCCCTCTACACTGGTGATGTCATGAACATGCCACAGTTGCATAAATGATATTGTTAACATTTTCTCTTCCAGGAATACATTAATTCAGAGGATAAACTCATCAATATTTACTGTCTGTGGCTTGTAATTATCATCACTCAGAAAACTATTCAGGTTGACATTCACAACGTGAACTTATGTTTTACACTTGTATCATGTTAACTATCATCTGTAAGATTTTTATAGTTTATGGAATAGTAAAAATTTCTCAATTATCGATTTATAAACATTGAGATCCCTTCAGGTACAGCAAAATTCAAGCTAACTTGTGCATGAATTTCAAAAAAGATAGTTCACTTGCCTATCTAATTCTAAAGATTATGTTTACAATTTGTACTTTCTATTGGAAGTTACAACCACAGTGGACTGTGTCTGTTTTCTGTATCAAACAAAGTAATCTAAACTGTTATTATGAGAAGTATAGAATTTTATGTAAGCTAGTGATCTCATTTTTAACACGAGGCTACCATTAGTGTAAATATTGTTACGGGAGACCACTCCTTCATGCATGGCTTCGTCCTGATTTAAATACAATACCTAACAACTGCGTTAGGGAGATGTCTTTTTAGCTCAGTGGTTAAGGTATTGGTCTTTTAAACCTCGGAAAACGAGGATATTTGTCCGCCGTGGGTTCGAGTCCCGCCAGATGCAGTTTGTATTTCAGCCATGCATTTGTTCATTTGTTTCTTTGTTGAGAACTTTGTTCGTAAGAATATTATCTCTAGGCAACAAGATTAACTTCCATCCCTTTAACCCTTTACCAAACGAGAAAATTTTACCCTTGTTCAAACTGAAAACATTTGCAGATGACACATTAAAATGTTACTTGTAATAGAAAAAATGTCATTCAAAGGGTAGAAAACATTGTGGGAAAAGGAGAAAATGCTGGTAACCAGCATTTTTTCTTTTTTCCACAATGTTTTCAAAAGGCTTCTTCCTCAGGGTTGTTAAATGTCGGCATTGTGGTTAAGAGTTAACCTATGTTTTGGGCTCACAGAGACAATATTCTTGTATATGAGCCATATTTTGTAAAAATTCGGGCTTAGTGCATCTGCGAAAAGTATTGACCCAGGTCAGACTGCATGGACTTTGCAGTCTGACCTGCGAAACATTTTACTATTGGTCGATTTTCTGTATGTCCAAGGACCATTCTACCTCATAATTAAGTCAGTTGTTGAAAAATGTAGCTATTATAGATCCATAATTATGTGATGGCTTGACAGGTATCACACATCACAGAAATGCATTAAACCCCCTTTTGCCAGAGCATGGCTCATATGCATACCAGCATCATGGGTTTTGCTGAAGATCTTAGAATTAAGTATAAGAGTAAATTGACACGTTATAATAGCTCTAATATTATTTATATTTACAGGGCCTATCAATGATCATTTCAAGGTCACAACTGTCCCCGGTGGAAGAAGAATCAGTAACCAATTTTGATGACACTCAGCATGGCTGGCTGTTAAAACATTTACCGACACTGCCCATGTTTCCTCAAGTAAAAGATAAAACTTATAATGCATTGAGAGAGGTAAGACAAGGTGTTTTTTTTTTTTTATTTTGATATTTATTTTTGCTCCATTTAGCTAAATTCCAGCCTAGATTTGGAAAATCTGGGAAACATATGAATGAGTTACAAGGGTATAACTGAAATACTGTTGAAAGTAGTGCATGATATCAGTGTCAAATTAAACCATTTGCCTGGACAAGTATTTTTATAAACTAAAAACATTTTACAGGGAGATATATAAGGTTTAATTTTATAACAGATAAAAGTTTATGAAACAGAGAACAAAAGAGACATAATGGTAGCAAATGTGGAAAATATTCCTTACATGCAGTTTCTATATTTGCTGCAATGTTTTCATTATTTCCATATCGGATATGCAGTAAATATATTAGTATATAAAATACATATGAGGAATGGTTTATCAACATTATCAAATGGTAGAATTTCGATTTTCAAACTCCAAACCATTGCAGACAGCTGGAAATTGTCTTTGAAAGGTTAGAAAAGATTGTAGAAAATGGAGATAATGCTGGTCACCGTTTTCTCCACCTGCTACACTTTCAAAAGCCTCAAGGTGATTAGAGCTTGGGATTGTGTTGTATTTTGTTTACTGTGAGGAAGTCTTGCTGATTTGTATACAATATATTTATTACTAATTTTGCTTTACTCCCCATAATCTGAAATAATCATGCAATATATAATTGCTATAATTAAAGATTTATCCTTACAGCTAGAGAGATAAAGCACTATTAAAATTTGATAGACTGTGGAATGGTTTATAATTTGGTCAGCTGTGCAAACATAGATAAATTACTGATACATATGGTTATTAGCAATAAATACACATGTTTGAAATCTTTGATTTAAAGCCGGAAACGTGGACACAGTGATTTCTTTGATGGCCTCCAGAAAATGAAATGTATTTTCTATCGATCGTCATCTATGCAGCCTTGCAACTATCAGGGGCAACATTTGGCATGAAGATACAATAATGATTATAGTTTGATAGAATAAAAATGAAATGGGTGAAAAACTGGCTGAAAACAAGTATAGGTGTATCTTTAAGATATTTTAAACCTTTGGCTTCACTTTTAAACTAAACACTTTTGAAACAGATTTGCAGATTATTTGAAAACATCCTCTTAAAATGTGGATAGTCTATATAGTTTAAGGGAAAACACTTGAAAAGACATGAAAACAGTGTGGCTGATATAAAGAATGTCATGTATTTCAAGATTAGCCTGCTGCAAGACACAAAAACTTACCCTCTTCACCCTTGACCACACAATCCCCAGTTTTAACAAACCCTGATAGGAAAGCTTTTGAAAACAATGTAGGAAAAGGCAAAAATGATAACCAGCATTTTCTTATTTTCCCACAATGTTTTCTACCCTATTATAGAACTTAAGCTTTTTTGTACTAATTTTAATTTTGTTGTCTGCAGATGTTTCAGATTTGGAAGAGTCTAAAATTTGTCGTTTGGGACAGAGTTAAGGTAATATATTAAGCACTTAGGCTGACTCAGAAAACTTGCAAATACTTGTACTCTTTTTGCATATATTCGTATTATGTAGTTTGACAATCTTTTAACTCTTTTCCTGCTAAATAAGATAAATTAAAATTTCAAGCTGACAGCAAAAACCCAAATAATGGTACTTAATTTTTTTTTTTTTTTTTTTTTTTTTTGAGAAAAATATCTCTATATCTGACATTGTAGATCCAAGATCAGACTGCACATTCTCTGCAGTCCGATCTTGATCTACACTGTCCGCAAAAGATCAGTGAGTTGCGCTTAGCAGCCTATGGGTTAAGCTGAGAACAGTAGCATAGCAGGTAAGTTGCAGAGCTTGAAAGCAAGGGATCTCTGGTTCCCAGCTCGGCCAAATTATTTCCAAGAATTGAATTTAGTAAACTCTGCATCAGACGACAAAATTGTAGACTTGTCCAAACTGAAATCATTTGCAGATGACAATTTAAGTGTGACTCAAATGATAGAACTTAGAACTGTAGGGTAAATAATTTCCAGCATGTTCCTCCTTTTCCCACAATGTTTTCAAAAGGCTTCTTCCTCAGGGTTGTTAAAACTCAGAACTATGTGGTAAACGGTTAATATTATGTCCGGATTTATTCCCTCTCTCACTGCTGTACATTGTTTCAACAATGTCTATGCAGGAAGGCAGCCAGTTGTTCTAGAAGAATGTTGTGCAAATTACAAGTAGAAGAAACTTTGGAAAGCATGGATAGGTGCTCTTGCCACTGCAGTTAAACTGAAATAATGTTGAAATGGAGCTAAACACTTTTTATATTCCACCTTCCCATATAAAAAAAAGAGTAACACCCCCAGAGTGTTGAATAGAGACGATATGGATTATGATTTGGTCAAAATTGACCGAAATAACCCATTACCACACAATCTGAAGTTTTAATGACCCTGAGAAAGAAGGCTGTTGAAAACATTGTGGGAAAAGGAGAAACTTGAATTGTTGTCTGTAATTCCTTCAGTTAGGACAAGTCTGAAGTTTAGCCATGTGTTAAATGGTTAAACAAAGTGACAATCTTTTTCAGGCCATACAGATAGAAGGGGACCCCAGTCTAGTGAGTGCTTACATCATGTTTCTGTCAGAACATGTGGCTGACCAGTCCCTACATACATTGGATGAGATAGCGCTTGTAAGTCATAGAGTTTGAATCAGCTGTCATTTGAATGAGAAATGTGCGCAACACCTCCATCAGACATTTTTGGGCTTTTCTTTGTAAACATTGTTGTAAAAGGCAAAATAATACTCATGCCATAATGTTTTCTTATTTATTTGTGTATCTTGGTTTAATTCATGGTGACTTTCAGTACTTCACATTAACATAATGAGTTGAGTGACCTCACGTGTTGCAAGTCAACATATGAAATTGATAAACATGAAGGAAAAACTCATACGGCTCTTTTAGCTATTTTCCTGGCGGAGTCGCTATACAACCAAAGGCTTGATGTATCAACCACTGCGTAAATTTTAGCAGATATTCATGTGTAGTTATGTATTGTTTGAAACGAATTCAGCATTGAATTAAGTTGACCCTTTGGTAACACATTCGCAAAATACTGTTAACCTGAGGCCAATTGATATGAGCCATGCTCTGGCAAAAGGGAGTTTGGTGCACCTCTGTGATGCATGATACTAAGCAAGTCACATAATTATGGATCCATTAAATCCATTTTGTATAACAACGGTCTGAATCATGAAGTTGTGTGACATGCAAAAAAATGACCAATAGCAAAATGTTTTGACCCAGGTCAGCCTACATGGACTGCATTAAGCCCCTTTTTCACAGAGCATAGTTCATTATATACATTTTTTTGTGACTATATTTAGGTTTGGTCATGTGAAGGGTTGACCAATCAAATTTTGTATCAGATTTTTACTTGTCAGGCAATTTTGTCATTACATTGGTCAATTACTTTCATGCCCTAAAAGTTTTTATTCTTACAAAAGACAAAATTTTAGACTGTTGCAGATGACATATAACTTATGAGTTTCACAATGAGATTTATCTGTAAAAGAGTAGAAAAATGTGGGAACAGAAGAAAAATGCTGGTTAGGAGCTTTTCACCTTTTTCCACAATATGATCAAAGGCTTTCTGTCTACACATGATTGTTTGGTAAAGGGTTGAAATTCCAGGTTCTAGAAATACTGCTATATTTAGATAGGAGATAAGAGAATTTCTGAGCCATGCTCTGTCAGGAAATGGGGTTTTATGTATTTTCAAAAAGTATTGACCCATGTCAGCCTGCGCATTCCACCCTGGCTGTCATGGGTCAAAACTTTTTGCTATTGATCAATTTTTTGCATTTTGGAGGACCAGACTACGACAGGATTCAGCCAGTTGTTAGTTGTTTGACAAAATGGATTTTATAGATCAATAATTATGTGATAACTTCTATAGTACAGTGCATCAGGAAGATGCATTAAGCCAAGTTTTACCAGAGCATGGCTCATCTGAAATGCTGTTTCTAAAGGACCTCTCATATTGAATTTTGTTGTATACCAGGACATAGCCCAGCTGATTGTGGAGAGAACTACAGTGATGAACTACATTCTACCATCAATCAGCGAGGATTTGAACAAACAGAGTCTAGACACACTGGAGGCTCTTATATTTCTATTTGTTAACTATCTGAGAAAAGCAAAGGAACAGAACAAGGCCGGGTATTCATGGGTAAGTTTAAATCTTTACCAAAAGGCAAAATTTTATACTTGTCCAATTCGAAAGCCCTTTGCAGATGACGAAGTAAATGCGGTTCAATTAATTGGAGTCATCTCTGAAAGGGCAGAAAACATCATGAGAAAAGGAGAAAATGCTGGTTACCAGCATTTTCTCCTTTTCCTACAATGTTTTCAAAGGACTTTTCCTGGTGGTCGTTAAAGCTTGGGACTTTGTGGTAAAGGGATTATTGAAGACCGATTTTCTTCTCTTGCACATTTTATAATAGCTAAACTTAGTTGTATCGCGTTCAACAGCACACCAGGCTACCTATCGATTTGTTTCTGGTTTTTCTATTACAAGCACTTCACTTTGCATTCTTTAATACAGAGGTCCAGACAAATGAGGACTAATTTCTGAAAGTCTTGGTTGTGGGCACTCATTAGAGCCGTTTTGATGAGACAGCATTGGTTATAGTGAAGACTTCTTGAGATATTTTACTCTTTGTACCTCAGTCCAAGTCACTGGCTACTTTACTTACCCTCACAGATAAAGTCTGTTACATATTTTCAGTGCATGAGGGTAAGAATGTAAAAGAAATGAGCAATCATCTGGGGAAAAGGGGTTTAATGAATCTCTGTGAAGCGTTTTACCAAGCAAATCATCACATTATTAGGGACCCATGTAGCCCATTTTGTATAATGACTGACTAAATCATGCGGTAGAATGGTCCTTGGGCATGCAGAAAATTCACAAATACTTGTAGCAAAATTTTCAACTCATACCAGCTTGCGTGGACTGCGCAGGCTGACATGGGTTGATATTTTTTACAGATGCATTTAGCCCCCTTTTCACGAAGCATGACTCAAATGTTTTGTCCCTAACATTCAGTGTGGTATAAATATACCTAAATTTTTGGTGATTTAGAAGAAATTATTGTGGAAAAGGATAGAATGTTGGTTGCTAGCATTTTTCCCACAATGTTTCCAGAAGGCCTTTCTTTAGGGTCATGAAATCTCGGGATTGTGATGGTAAAGGTTTAATATTTGATGCTGAATTTTAAGAAGTGTTTTGCCCTATAATATACATGTAATTTCAGTCCAACACCCAGGATCAAGTCATTTTACAGTGGGAAAGTGGGGAATCAGCAACCATGCATATTTTAGTGGTACATTCTATGATAATATTGCTGTCGTATGGACCTGCTAATTGTAAGTATAGTTTATGTAAGTAATTTGTTGAAATCGCTGTATAGGTGGACCTCCGGCCTCTAACATCAGAGGTTATGCCTTCAAATCACTCAATGAATGGGGTCAACAAGTACCAACACCATGGCATGAGTACTGGAAGCAATCATCGAGAGAGAGATAAATTAAGTGCTTGGAACTTGTTTCACATTTGTTGTTGAAGTAATTAGTGTAAACCAAATACATGTAATAGAGCTCATATCTGCAATTCTGTTTCCAACATCAGTTGCTGTAAATAAGAAGGATTTTAGGAATTGATGACCAGAATTTTACTGAAAAAAACAAATATGGAAAACTCAGTTGTTTGTAATGATAAAGCTTTACAAAATTTTTAAGTCAGTGGTACTGAAAGTATGTGCATTTGACAAATTCATTGTGGTATGAATGATGAGATATAGCACTAAAATAGTAAACCTTGTAGCATTAAAATGGTAGAAAACACTGTGGGTAAAGGGGAAATGTGTGGCCTAACTACTTGGATATAGGTTTAAAAGGGTTGAAAATTTGGTAGGAAGAGGAGAAAATATTGGTAACCCACAATGTTTGCGAAACCTGTCTTCCTCACAGTTGTAAGATCATTGGATTGTCTTTTAAGGATTAAGGTCCTTAAATGAATAGGAAAAAGAAACAAAGCTTGTGAGATAGGACATAAGTCGTTTAACGCTTCACCAAAAGACATAAGTTTATACTGGTCTAAATTGAAAGCATTTGCAAATGACAAACTGGATGTTGCAAGGAAATTTTTGTTTGAAAGGGTAGAAAACATCGTGGGAAAAGGAGAAAATGCTGGTTACCAGCATTTTCTTCTTTTCGTACAATGTTTTTCAAAAGTCCTGTTCCTTGGGGTCATTAAAACTTGGATTTGTGTGGTAAAGGGTTAATGTAAGTCAGTATGACATGTTATACAGCATCAGCAGAAAGGTTCCCAAATCAGGTGTTTTGTACTTTCAGCTCAAGATCTGCATAATGAACTGCTTGAAACCTGGTTCCCTGCCAATTCTAAACCTCCATCTGCATTTCTATTGGATACATCAGAGGAAGCACTTCTTTTACCTGATTGGTTAAAACTTAGAATGATAAGAACAAATGTGGAGAGGCTGATAAATGCAGGTAAATTTGCCTAAATTTTATCTTTGTCATGTATTGAAATGTTGAGCTTTTTTGCTGCAAATCATCAGTATAGGCTAACAATACATAATTGAATTGTCTTTTTCATTTGTGAGTTAATGATTGTGTTAATTTGTCTTCCTGAAAAGGTCATAAATAATGCTTTTAACTGTCAGATATGTTTTGTCAATTTGTTACGAATTATCTGCTTCTGTTGACTTGATCATAGACAATATTATCCTTTTTTTTTTTCAACACTTGACATTTTACCTAAAGACAAATTTTAGATTGGTCCAAGTTGAAAGCATTTGCAGATGACAAATGAAGGCCGGATGATGAATTCTGTCTTTAAGCAACATTTTCCGTTTTTCCCACAATGTTTTCAAAAGCCGTCTTTATCAGGGTTTTAAAGCCTCAGGGTAGTTTGGTAAAGGGTTTATATGTTCACCTCTGTTCACATAATAAATATTTACATAAATAAGTTGCTATAAGAAACAAGGACCTGTGATGAAAAAGTAATGAGGAATTGTTTGTACATGTACCTGATGTCAATGTATGGGTTTTTTTGTCTGGAAAATGGGCTTAATATCTCTTGGGTTTGTCAGAAATGGTATGAACAAGGTACATGTCCCTATGGGTTTATCATAGATTTTAATTTATTGATTTGCAATTATATTTTGTATGTTAACGTACTTTTGTGTGCTATTTCTAGCCTTACAAGATTTAGATGCCTGTCAGTTACTGCTGTTTGTCCAATCATTTGGTATACCAGTACACAGCATGAGTAAGCTTCTACAGTGTTTAGACAATGCAGTAAATATAGATAGAGCAAGAGTAGAACAGTCGGTTGTAGATAAGTCTTACATGGCTCAACTTATAGAGGTACAGCATAAACGAGGAGCTGAAGGTGGGAACCTGTTTTACAGCATGTTGACAGGCGGGGGTAAATTGGAACATGTAAAAGGTAAGATATGTACAGTGAAAACTTTCTTTCTGGATTTTTTAATATTATGGCTAGGAGGGGCAGATCAGCCATGTGCTGATCATTTCTGCAGACAAACTCTGAATTGACAGTTATAACTCATATATCTTTTTTATCCCTTTTATATATGTTTGACCGAAAAACCTGTTTTATAGACTTCGTGAATGTTACCTCATTACTATGAAATCCTGAGTTTTAACAACCTCAAGGAAGAACATCAAAATGTGGGAAAAGGAGAAGATGCTGGTTATCCCCCCCACCCTTTTTTTTTAAAAACAAATTTCATAATTTTAATATGTCTTTGCAAATGCTCTAAATTTGGACAAGTCTAAAATTTTTTTCAGTTGGCAGAGGAATGATATAATTTTGTATTTTTTCTATTTTTTATTAACTTTATACAAACAGGTATGTATTACATTACCTATTCTTGAGGTATTGTCACATTAGATACTGAAAACAACAACAGCAACAACAAAAATCCTACTAGCTATAAGCTGAGATTTGTGTAGAGATGTTTATATAATGCTCTTTCTATTTCTCTTTCTTCATCAGATGACGTAGAAATGGATGACTCATTGTCAGATAGTTCAATGTGGAGATGTCAAGGTCAAGGTGAGGTATCCATGGAAACTGTCCCATCATCACATGTAGTGAATACATTATTACAGGTAAGTATACCTTGATGAGTGAAAGAAGGCACAAAGATAGAGTTATCCCATTACAACACATATTGCATGTATTTAGTTCCTTGCCCCCCCCAGAACTTATCTTTTAAGAATATCACAGGAAAATGGGCAAATGCCTGTAGTGTATGAGAGTACAATATATATGTAGTAAACTTTTTCCCCAGAGTGCTGTGTACATTCATTTTGACATCTTTGACTTCTCTTAAAACTCAATATATTAGGCTGGCCTAACACTTTACCACACAACAAAATCGTAGACTTGTCCAAAAGTGAATGCATTTGCAGATGACAATTTATATGTTGTTGAATTTATGGAATTTGTCTTTGATATTGTAGAAACTTTTGATAGTTGTTTACTGTCAACCCTCTTTTAACTCTTTACCAAACGACAAAATTTTAGACTGGTCCAAATTGAAAGCATTTGCAGACGACAAAATTAATGTGACTCAAAAATCGAAACTTGTTCTGGGATGGGTGGAAAACATTGTGGGAAAAAGAGAAAATGCTGGTTACCAGCATTTTCTCTTTCTCCCACAGTGTTTTCAAAAGGCTTCTTTCTCAGAGTCGTGAAAACCCGGGATTGTTTGGTAAAGAGTTAAACAACAAAATTTTACCCTGGTCCAAATTGAAAACATATGCAGACTACATATTGAATGTGGCTTAAACGGTGGAATTTGTTTATTGAAAGAATGAAAAGCTTGTGGGAAAAGGAGAAAATGCTGGCTACCAGCATTTTCTCTTTTTCCCACAATGTTTTGAAAAGACTTTTTTGTAAGTGTCAAGAAAATTTGGGATTTGGTTACCCTGCAATCCCTTGATTTAACTCTTTACCAAACGACAAAATTTTAGACTGGTCCAAATTGAAAGCATTTGCAGACGACAAAATTAATGTGACTCAAAAATCGAAACTTGTTCTGGGATGGGTGGAAAACATTGTGGGAAAAAGAGAAAATGCTGGTTGTCAGCATTTTCTCTTTCTCCCACAGTGTTTTCAAAAGGCTTCTTTCTCAGAGTCGTGAAAACCCGGGATTGTTTGGTAAAGAGTTAAACAACAAAATTTTACCCTGGTCCAAATTGAAAACATATGCAGACTACATATTGAATGTGGCTTAAACGGTGGAATTTGTTTATTGAAAGAATGAAAAGCTTGTGGGAAAAGGAGAAAATATGGCTACCAGCATTTTCTCTTTTTCCCACAATGTTTTGAAAAGACTTTTTCGTAAGTGTCAAGAAAATTTGGGATTTGGTTACCCTGCAATCCCTTGATTTAACTCTTTACCAAACGACAAAATTTTAGACTGGTCCAAATTGAAAGCATTTGCAGACGACAAAATTAACGTGACTCAAAAATCGAAACTTGTTCTGGGATGGGTGGAAAACATTGTGGGAAAAAGAGAAAATGCTAGTTACCCGGGATTGTTTGGTAAAGAGTTAAACAACAAAATTTTACCCCGGTCCAAATTGAAAACATATGCAGACTACAAATTGAATGTGGCTCAAATGATGGAATTGGTTTCTGAAAGAATGAAAAGCTTGTGGAAAAAGGAAAAAATGCTGGCTGCCAGCATTTTCTCTTTTTCCCACAATCTTTTCAAAAGACTTTTTCGTAAGTATCATGAAAACTTGGGATTGTTTGTGAAAAAGGATTGATGATAAGAAGAGATTAAGATTGTGCTTTTTTTTTTATTTCAGGCATTTGATCCATCAGGTAGAAAAAGTCCAGATTCCGAGGCACACTTCCGATCTTTGGTCATGGTAAATGAATTGAATATCATGGATTTCTGGCTGCTTTGTTACTAGTATTTCAAAATTATGATTATGGTCAGATAA
This sequence comes from Hippopus hippopus, assembly GCA_946811185.2. Taxonomy (NCBI): domain Eukaryota; kingdom Metazoa; phylum Mollusca; class Bivalvia; order Cardiida; family Cardiidae; genus Hippopus; species Hippopus hippopus. Next base: position 16,213,122 of record OX328096.1, read on the forward strand.
GTGCATTGTTATTTTTTTAGCTCACCTGAGCACAATGTGCTCAAGGGGAGCTTTTAGGATCACCCGTCGTCCGTCGTTCCTCGTGCGTCGTCAATAATTCTTTAAACACCATCTCCTCCTAAACCGCTGGGCCAATTTGGACCAAACTTGGCAGAAATATTCCTTGGGAGGTCCTCTTTAAAAAGTGTTCACAGAATTTGATTCCATCAAAAACTCTGGTTGCCATGGCTACCAATTGGAATTTTCAAAGAAATTATTTAAAAATCTTCTTTTCTGAAACTGCTGGTCAGATTTTGAAATAATTTCACAAAAATGTTCTTGTTCGCGAAATTTTGATCCGTCGAAAAACATGGCCCGGGGGGGGCTCTTTGCACTGTATGGACTTAAAGAAATTCTTTGAAATTATTCTTCTCTTAAACCACTCATCAGATTTTGATATAATTTCATAGAAATGTCCCTTGGATGCCCCTTTTGAAAAATTGTTCGCGAAATTTTGATCTGTCAAGAAACAAGGCTGTGGTGGTGGGGGGCTATTTGCACTATACGGACATGAAGAAATTCTTAAAAATTCTTCTTCTATGAAACCACCGGTCAGATTTTGAAATAATTTCACAGAAATGATCCTTTGGTGCCAAATTATGCCCCTTTTTCGACTTAAAATTTTAACTTACTTTCCAGCACCCAACAGCCAATTGTTGGCACCCGCATGCGGTGCTCTTGTTTTTTTTATTGAAGTTATTGAAGAAAAAGTTTTGGAACAACAAAAAAAAAATTGGCTATGTTCCTTTCAAAAATTCAGGTGAGCATTCCAGGGCCATCTTGGCCCTCTTGTTTTTATCAGCTAGGCTGTTTTTGAAGAAAACCCAAAGTAGTGTTATACCCCTGTCATTATCATGCAAAAACTTTTACATTTTCTCATATGTCCTTTGTGATGTTGTTTAAAAAAATACATTGTCATATTGCTATTAAACGCTTTTTACCACACAATCCCAAGATTTAACAATCCCAAGAAGGAAGCCTTTTAAAGACATTGAAGAAAAAGGAGAAAGTGCTGGTAGTCATTTCCCACAATGTTTTCTACCTTTCCACAGGCAAATCCATTACATGAGAAACATTTAATTTGCGATCTGCAAATACTTTCAATTATGAATGAGTCTGAAATTTTGCCTTCTTGTAAACAGGTAATAATGAAATATGGTCTAGGAAATTTTATGAAAACAGATGAAATATATTCCATATTCTTTAATGATTTACAATTCAGAAAATTACTGTTAACCCTCAAGATGCCTTTTACTACTTTAGTTTCCTTTGCAGCCAGGGTAGATCAAGATCAGGCTGCACAAACTGTGCAGCCTGATCTCTGATCTACACTGTTGGCTTTGCTGATACACTACAGACCAAAGCAACCTTGAAATTGCAATTATATCGAGGATATTTGTTTTTTACGGTGAAAGATCGAAATTTATTTCATTGAGTGAACATCATCGGTAACATTTTCACAAGTGGCACAGCCACAAGTGAAAATATTACTGATAATGTTCACTCGATGAAATAAATTTCAATCTTTCACCGAAAAAAACAACAACAGATATTCGATTTATTTCATGCTTTTAACCCTTTCTGGGGTGAACTTAATCAAAATCCAGTACAGTTCCTTTCGGTTATTCCCCGTGGCGTACCCCCTGTGTATAGCAAAGCATTACAATATTATGTCAAGCGCGAGAAATGTAAGGTAAATTACGTCATATTTCCATCTTCAATTGAAGAGTTAGAATATAAAAATCAATATTTTCGGTGGTTGTAACCATGAAATATCGAAAAATATTTAACCGATATATCTCGATAACCTACCGGAAAGCATGAAATAATGGGTTGTATTTCTAGTAAAAAATATCAGTTGGGTTTATTTAGCACTCTAAGGATTAACAATATGAACTTCTTGTTTTACAGACAGTAAGTAAAAGTGGATCTGGAGCATTGGATGTGACCAAAGGCTTCCTAGAGGTACTTTTTGTTTTAACTCTTTACCAAATGACAAAGTTTGAAGTAATGCTCGAACAGTGAAAATTGTCTTTGAAAGGATAGGACACATGCATAGAAAAGGAGAACATGCTGGTTACCAGCATTTTCTCTTTTTCCCAAAATGTTTTCAAAAGCCGTCTTTCTCAGGGTTGTTAAAACCTGGGATTGTTTAACTCTTTACCACATGAGAAAAATGTAGACTTGTCCAAATTGAAAGCATTTGCAGACAACGATTTAGGTGTGACTCATATGATGAAATTAACTTTTGATAGGGTAGAAAACAATGTGTGAAAAGGGAAAAATGCTGGTTACCAGCATTTTCTCCTTTTCACCAATTGTTTTCCAAAGGCTTCTTCCTCAAGGTCGTTAAAAAGTCAGGTGTGTGGTAAAGGGTTGAGAAATGGTTACCCTGCAATCCCTTGATTTAACTCTTTACCAAACGACAAAATTTAAGACTAGTCCAAATTGAAAGCATTTGTAGACGACAAAATTAATGTAACTCAGAAATTGAAATTTGTTCTGGGAGGGTAGAAAACATTGTGGGAAAAGGAGAAAATGCTGGTTACCAGCATTTTCTCCTATTGCCACAATGTTTTCAAAAGGCTTCTTTCCCAGGGTCGTTAAAAGTCGGGATTGTGTGGTATAGATTTAATGACTTTGAGGAAAGGCTTGTTAGAACATAGAGGGTTAAGGAGAAACTGCTGGTAGCAGCATTTTGTCCTACGCCAAAGATACTTTTTACCTGCATAAAGGCGTATCCATGGTTTGAGCAGCAGTTAGATTGTCGTTTGGATATGCTTTCAATTTGGAGAACTCATTTATTTTTCTGTCTGATAAGCAGTTAATTTAGCACTTAATCAGTTACCTTATTAATCCAATCCACAATAAATTTATATACTTGCATATTTATATTCTTTTAAATCATCCTTTGTTTAATATATGTTTACATGTTAAAACATTTTTCCAAAAGGAGAAGTTGCCAGTTTACTTGTTAAGAACAATTGCAAAAGTGTAAGTTGTGCAATTATGAGCGGTTTGCATTTTGCCAGGATGCTTTTAGGGGAAGTCTACTGTCAGACATAAACAGTTGTCTATAGATAGCCATGAATTAATTCTTTGGACATAGAAATTATTCGAAGGCCACATTTGTACCTGAATACATGATTGTCTTAAGGTGTTGATTTTTTTTCTTTCAATAGTTTGTTAGTTCATTTAATGATACCTATGCAAAATATTAATGATTTTGGAGATATATATTCAGTTAGGAAATTCTTTAATAGCACAGTGCTACAAATATTGGTTATTTATGTGAAATGGTAAAATTATGTGTTTGCCTATGACACCAATACAGAATCATGCAAAAATTGATCAGGTTAAAAAAAAACCTTCCTTTTCCTGAAGAATTCAAGAAAAGTTGTACTGACCAGACTAAATCCCAGTGGCCAGAAGTTGTTAGAAAGACAGACAGACTATACAAGAGTATTAATTCTACATTTAAAATGTGAACTATAATCTTGATGTACACTGTTATCAAAATCAACTAAAGGCATTTGTTAACCCTTTATTACACAATCCCGAGTTCTAATGACCCTGAGGAAGAAAACATTTTGAAAATATTGTGAAGACTGTTTAGAAAACATTGTGGTAAAAGAAGAAAATGCTGGTAAGCAACATTTTCTTATTGTCCCACAATGATTTCTTCCCTGCAAAACAACAAATTTAAATTTTGTAGTCACAGTTAATTTGTCATCTGCAAATGCTTTCAATTTAGACAAGTCTTAAGTCTTGTTGCTTGGTAAAGAGTTGAGCACAACACATGGAAAATATTTTGAATTTTTATCCCCCGCCAAAGGCGGAGGGATATAGTTTTAGCGTTGTCCCTCCATCCGTCCATGTGTCTGTCTGGGACAATATCTCCAATACCATTGGACGGAATTTCGTGAAACTTTATACATGTGTACAATAACCTATTCCGCCTATATAGTGTTTTTCTTTTTTTGATTTGATGCAAAATGGCCGACTGAGAGCGATTTTGAGTTAAGCGGTCGCGTAATTTTTTGAAAAGGTCTTTTTCGGCGGGGGATATCATTTCAACGAAATTGCTTGTTATTCATAATTTCAGGTCCTGAGTGGAAGTTCTGGAGCAGACTTTGTGAAAAATATCATGCAGTCAAATAGGGCGTGTTCATTGTTGAAAATGCTTATTTGCAAAAAGGTAAATTTTTGAGATTATGTTGTTATTGTTGTGTTTAATTTTTTTCACTCTTAAAATGCCCAGTAAAGTCTCAAAAAACAAGGCTAGTCTAGAATGATTTGACAATCTATTTAAACATGCTTATTTTAAATTGATTGAGAAACAAGTTCTTGCAACATATGAAAGTATCTCTTGGATCTACTTCCTGGAAACTATATCAGTACTGACAACAAATATGTGGGCCAGTCACAAAGTTGACACCCACTCCTCGGAATCGAACTTGGAACCTTATGGTTTTGAGGCCAATACTCTACCTCACAATCACATATGCCACAGTGGCTTGACAATTTAAAAGTGTAGATCCAAGATCAGATGATCATTTTGTACAGTCTGAATTGATATACACCGTTTGTAAAAGCATGTACAGTTGTGAAAAACTTTTTAAGGATTAATAATAGTGTTCAGTGCCAGTGCTCAAAATGTTTTTGTTATCAATTTACCAGAGCATGAGCTTTCAAGCTGAATAAGCCGAGTCCCGGTAACTCAGTCGGTATAGTGCAGGACTTGAGAACAGGGGCTGGTGGGTTTGATCCCTGGCTCGGCAAATTTCTTTCCGAGGATTGATGATAGTCATTGCGACAGGATTCATTCCTCTCCCACCGCTGACCATTGTTTCAACGATGGTTATGTTGGAAAGCAGCCATTGGCTTAGAAAGAATATTGTGCGGAGTCCTTGTAAAAGAGACTTCAGAAAAGCATGGGTAGGTGCACTGGCAGCCGCGATATAATTGAATTATGTTGAAAATGGCATTAAACACCATACAATCAATCAATCAAACTGAACAAAATAATGGACTTTATGTAGTTATTTGACTTTTAGAGCTTTTCTTTCATTTAAGCCATGCTCTAGCAAAAGGTGGTATAATGCATCTTCATGATACATTATACTATGCAAATCATCACATAATTATGGATCCATAAAACCCACTTTGTCTAGCAGCCAGCTGAATCATGAGGTCATCTGCAAATACTTTCAATTGGTTGAGTACACAATTCTGTTATTTGGTAGAGAGCCAAATGCTAGTTGTGGAATTTAGAAATGAAGAAATATTAAGATCTGTCGATGAAAACAAGCTCCAGGACTGTCCAACAATTATTTGGTCAAGCACTTACTTATAGATGGCAAGTATATCTCAGGTTTACAGTAATTAAGTATCTATTTAATTTCAGAATCAGGCTGGTATGAAGAGCTGTTTAAAGAAGACAATGGATAAACTAGCCAAGCACTGCAGAGATTCTAAATCACCCTTGTGGTTTGTAGTCCAACAATACCTTATATCTAAGGGAAAAACAGACCCGAAATCTTCCTCACACAAGCCTAAACCACATTTTGAAGTGGACAGTGAGACACAATTCTTGAAAGGCAAGTGTGGCTTTCTTATGACTCATGCACTACTAAAAGATTAATGTTTACACTTTCCTGCTAAGAGAAAACAAAATTTTGCAGTTTCAGTACTGTTCTTTTGGCCAAAAAACTGAAAATATTATACAGTGTATATCCAAGATCAGACTGCACAGTCTGTATACTCTGATCTTAATCGACATGGATCAGAAGCACATCAAGTTGTTTATAGGATACTGAAGATTGATTTGCTTTAACTCTTAACGGAATAAAAAAAAAGTTTTAGACTTGGCAGTATTGAAAGCACTTGCAATTTTCATTATGATTTTATGATTGCCTGACTAACACCAGTTATGACCTTTTGACTATTTTATTCTAATCAAGTGACAAGCCCACTGGAAAGGATGGGTGTTATTTGTTGACAGTCTTAGTTTGTACTTTTTCTCTGCTATTTGATATGTATGAGTTATTTGGAAGGCAAATTTCATGGTTATCGTGTTTTAACAGCCCTGAGGAATATGGCTGTTGAAAACAATGGAAATTAAGAAAACGCTGATTTCCAGCATTTTGTCATATTCACACAAGTTAAGTTTTCCTTAACCAGACTGTTTTTAAAAGAGGTCATCTTCGAAATGAAAAAGAAAAAACCCAGGAGCTGACTATGTATTAACCTATTTCAGATATAGCCAATGTGTCTTCTAAAGACAGCAGTAATTTACAAACAACAATTGGTGAGAGTATGAGGGTTGCAATGGAGACCAAAAGTACAGCTGCAGGAACAAAACTGGCCTGTTCAGCTTTAAATAACTATCAGTTAGGTGATAAAAGGTAATTTTTATAGGCTCTGTGGTGAATAACATAACTGAAGAAAGGATAATTGTCCAGTGAGAAGAGCCCTGGTGTTGTAGCCGGTAAAAATACAGGACTTGAGACTAGGAGATGGCTGGTTTGAATCCCTATGTCAGTTTCTTTCCAAGGACTGATGATGGTCATTGCAACAGTATTCATTCTTCTCTCACCACTGATCGTTCTGTCAAGGATGGTTATTTGGGAAAGAAACCATGATAAAGAAGAAAACAGTATAATGTGTGAATTACTGGTAAAAGAAACTCAAGGAAAGCATGTACAGGTGCACTGTCTGCGATGCTAAAAGTGAAATAATGTTGAAAATGGATTTAAACACCCTTTGAACAAAAAGATATTTCTACAGTGAAATTATGAGATTATAAAATCATGTAAGTGTGATTTTGTTTTAATATCTGTTTTCATTAAAAATCATTGTATTTAAGGTTTTTCGGCTCCGAAAAAAAAGAGAATAACTATCAGTTCAGTACATTTTGGTGATTAAAGGTATACATGTACTTAATGTTATTTTTGTGATTTACAGATTTTTGCTGTTTTGTTATCGCATTAAACTTTCACTGCAGAAATAATGAAACTATATAGGTGTAGGAAATCCTTGTATATGTGATTTCAGTAGAAATGTTTTTAGTGTTGAGGGAACAGAAATTTGTTGTTTTTTTATGTTAGAATTAGTAACCACATAAATAGAGAATAGATGGTTGGTGTCTTGGATGGGTTAAGTTTATCGGGCAAGGCGGAGGAATTTATCAGGTGAGCCGAAGGCAAACCGGATAAATTTCGGAGCCGAGCCTGATAAACTTAACCCATCCAAGACACCAACCGTCTATTCTATTTATCCTGTCACTCACTGTAACGGAACAAAACAAAACAAACAAAGGGAGGGGAAAAAAAAGATTGATAAAGACTGTACCTTTAAGAAATTTCCGGAGCCGAGCTTGATCTACTTTCCCAATCCAAGACACCAACCATCTATTTTATTTATCCTTTTCCTCAATTATAATCCAAAATCCGACTAAATCGCACATTTCGCTCAAAATACGGCACATATTGACATCTTTCTCACTAGATCTATGAGAAACTTTAAAAAAGGAAAAACCGTGTTTACAAAACCCTCTGGATATATGCAGCTGCAATGATGACATCATGAATGATATTGGCTATGTCATAATTATTAAACGTGATGTATATCCGCAGAAAAATAATGTGGCGAAGTAGACGATGTGTTTTAACATAACAGACTATTAATTAAACGAGCAAAAGTAGGCTATTTGCTAGCGAATGATTAATTCATTACGGCAGTAAGACGCTTGGTTGAAAACAGTCCCAGTTAGCAGGTGCTCACTTAGTGGTCACGTGACCAACTGACGGATAACAAGAAAAATATATGGCACCCTGTTATCAGGTCGGAATTATAGAAGGTGACAGGATAAATTAATCTTTTCTGCTTGTGTCTGCCTTTCATAAATTATCAACATAAAGGAAAAAGGAAGAATTGATTGTAAATGGAAAAATGCCTCCTTCCCCAAAATTTTATTATACCCCCGCAAAACGAATGTTTTTTGGGGGTTTACTGGAATCATCCTGTCTGTCCGTGTGTCCATCCGTTTGTCCGTCCATTTGTCCTTGCGTGTGTCCGTCTGTGTACAAATAATTGCCTGTTTCTGTCAAAGCGCTGGCGGAGGTATTAAGTTACATTCAGTGACAGCTCTAGCTTCCCTTACCTTCATAAACGTGTTTTTGAGCTGTGCTCTGGCAAAAGGGGGTTTTATGTATCTCATGATGCATTATGCCAAGCAAGTCATCACATGATCATAGATCCATACCACCTTTTTTCTCTGACAGCCAACTGAATCAGGAGGTAGAATGATTATTTGACTTGCACAAAATTCACTAACAGCAAAAAGTTTTGGCCCAGGTCAGCCTGCTCGGACTACGCAGGCTGACCTGGGCCGATACTTTTTGCAGATGCAATAAGCCCCCTTTTCACAAAGCATGGCTTATTTATACTTGTGTGTTTTCAAGCAGTATAGGAAACGTGGAATGCACAGCAGAAACATGACAGTAGATCCTGTAACTTTTTTCAGTGACCACATGTTGGTATCAACTGCTGCGCTGTTTGTTGATTGGCTTGAATTGCTTGACCCAGAGGTCATCAGACTGGTTCCAGATTTACAGGAGAAATTGTTGTTTGCCAGACAGACTGTGTCTAGGATACAGCAACAAGATAAAAGACTGGGAAGCAGTCAGCCATATCTGTTGGCTGTTTTAACACACCAGTCTAGCTGGGGCACTCTCCATAGATGCATTACTTCATTGTTGTCAGATTCAAAGAGAGGGTGAGTATTGTTGTTAATTTGGTAATGATAAGTGTGTTCAACCCAATTTCTAAACCTCTATGACATTTTATGCCCTCGCAGGCAATGGCTTTTGAAAAGATTTTGGGAAAAGGAGTCAGTGCTTGTAGCAAGGACTGACCTCTGTGAATGTGTTTTTTTTTAAGTTTTCATACCTAGATGCTTTAAGAGTTATAGAGTATTCGGTTAACCCTATACCACACAATGACGACTTTTACCACCCCTGATAGAGAAGGCTTTTGAAAACATTGTGGGGAAAGGAGAAAATGCTGGTTACCAGCATTTTCTCTTTTTCCCACAATGTTTTCTACCCTATCAAAGAAAAATCATTTCATATGAGCCACGTTGAAACTGTCATCTGCAAATGCTTTCAATTCGGACAGGTCTAAAATTTGTCATGTGGTAAAGGGTTAAGCAATGATTCAAAATACCCCGATAGACATTGATTTGTGGACTACCATAACAGAATGACTTAAGATGATGTATCACCACAAAGCAAGTCTTTTTCAATTACACTTTGGAGAAATATAGAAATATGAAAAAAGTGTGTATATATATTAAACAGTCCATCAACCTCCAAGATATAACATTATATGGCTTGTAACACGTGAAAAGGGACATTCGGACATTTCCATAAAGTGTCGTCTCGGATCAGCCTGCGCAGTCCGCGACTTACGACTGCATTAGATTTTTTTCTACAGTAGACTTGCGCAAAACAAAAAATTACATAAAAACGGAAAGTGTCATTTCGGATTAGCCTGCGCGAACTGCGTAGGCTGATCCAGAACGACACTTTACGCAAATGTCCGAATGCCCCTTTTCGCGTGTTGCAGGCCATATGTCCCTTCAGTAGATAGCCTTTGAAAACATTTGAAGTTCACGGTCAATTTCACAAGGAGGACTATATGTTTGCTCTTCATCTAGCTGTCTGTCTTTCCTTTCCTTCCTCCATCTGCTTATCTTTCATATTGTCACAGCTGGGGGATAGATTGCAATGTGAAGGTCTCTGCTTTTTCAGATTCTTTTTTAAATTAGATGGTGTTGACTTTTAATGGCTTGGGCAAAGGTCACTGTTTTGGTTAGCATATGATAAAGAAATTATAAGATTCAAGGTATTAATTCTATATCACACAATCCGGAGTTTCAATGCCCCTGAGAGCCGAGCCACAGTAGCTCAGTTGGTAGTGTATAGGGCTTGAGAACAGGTTAGTGGTTTGATCCCCGGCTCAGCTAATTTCTTTCCGAGGATTGATGATAGTCGTTGTGACAGGATTCATTCCTCTCTCTCTGCTGACCATTGTTTTGACAATGGCTATATGGGAAAGCAGCCAGTGGCTTGGAAAGAATATTGTGCAGAGTACTGGTAAAAGAAACTCCAGGAAAGCATGGATAGGTGCACTGGCCACCACACTATAATTGAAATAATGTTGAAAATGGTGTTAACCACCATACAATTAATCATTCAATCAATGTCGCTGAGGAAGATTGCTTTTGAAAACACAGAAGGAGAAGGAGAAAATGCTGGTAATCAGTCGGTAAATAGCCCGTAAAGTAACTGGTTAATTTCTAAATAAGCCATCCTCTGGCAAAAGGGGGCTTATTGCATCTCTTTGATGCATGATATCAAGGAAGTAGTCGCATATTTTTGGATCCATAAAATCCATTTTATTTAACAATCTGCAGAATGATAAGGTACCCTGGTCCTTTGACATGCAGGAAATTGACTAATAGCAAAAAGTTTCGACCCAGGTCGTCCTACACTGACAGTGCGGGCTGACCTAGATCCATGCTTTTTGCAGATACATTAAGCCCCCTTTTCACAGAGCATGACTTAAATTTTTTACTATAATGCTAGGTATGATGCTGTGTCTGTGCTTGATTTTCTCTGGGCCTGTGTACACATACCTAAAATATGGCAGGGAAGAGAGAGGAAAGTTTCAAAGGTATCCATTTTTTTTTTTTTTCTGTTTTTCTTATGGATGGATTTTCAGAGCTGCTTTCAAATTTCTGACTGAAAAATTGTCATTGGAGATAGCTTTATGTTTCAGTAGATTACCACCTTTTAACAAACCTTTTGGTATAGACATCGGATCACTTTTTTAAAACATCAGAGCAAAAGGATGAAATTGCCCATTTTTGCAAAAGGAAGAATTATCAGTAAGTGATGCCATTCTCTAACCACAATGTTTTTATTTTGTTCCTGCTCTACTCCTTACTCTGTACCAAACGACAAAGTTTTGGACATGTCATAATTCAAAGCATGTGAGGGGGGGGTAGAAAGGTAGAAAACATTGTTAGAAAAGGAGAAAATACTGGTTACCAGCGTTTTCACTTAGTCCATCAATGTTTTTCAAAAGTTTTTATTCTCAAGATTGTTAAAAGTTGTGATATTGTGTATTAAAGTGTTAAGTCATATTGATAATCCCTTTTTTGCTATGAGTTGTCAGTCTGCTGGTGCAAATATTACTTGGCCGTGTAGTTCAGTAGTTGGCATATCTGATTTGTGACCCAGTGGTTGCGAGTTTGGTATTCTTTCCATAAGAATGTGAGAAAAGTAGTCAGTGGTTTGGAAAGAATGATGTGTCAGTACTGGTGTGAGAGCTAGGAAACACATGGGTAGGTGCACTGACCATCATGATATGACTTGAGCTGTTAAAATGGCATTAATTCCAATACAATCAAACAAACAAAGCAAATTTATTTGAATAGCTGATCGATTAATAAACTTCAGAAAGGATAATGAGTCATATTAAGATTTAGTTTATTTTTTCTAATATCTGATAGTGTTGAGCAAAATTGAAACAAATGTAAGTACCAAGGTTAAATAAGAAATCAATCCTTTACTGAACTAGGATTTAGCTACCCTTAGCAAGGTGTTTGAAAAAATGATTGAGAAAAAGGAGAATAAGCATTTTCTCATTTTCTCATAATGTTTTTTCACTGATGGAAGACAAGTGTCCGCAATTGAGTAACATCTAAATTGTTGTTCGCAGTTGTGTCATCTAGTAAATAGTTGAAATAGATTATAATTTTACAGAATCAACAACTAGAGGACATTTTAAATCTGAATGAGGACCAGCTAGAAACAGTGATGTGTTACATCGTACAGGAAGCCTGGGATTTTATGTCACTTGACCAACAATCAGCCAATCAGGAGCCTTTAACAATCGTCAAAAGGATGGATCTGTTAAAGGCTTGTGTCAGCAATAATAAAGACAAGGTCAGATACCTTATTGGTGCAATTGAAAGAAGGTTGAAAATAAGGTAGATAATTCATTCAAATTCTGTACTAAACATCCTCTGATTTCAAGGTCCTGACAGAGAAAGCTTTCTGAAACACTGTTGGAAATAGAGAAGATGGTGAAGACCAGCATTTTTTTCATTTTCCCACAATGTTTTTAATCCCTTTTAACAAAAACAAATATAAAATCATATCTGATTACTCAACTGCAAATGCTTTGAATTTGGACCTGTCAAAAATTGTCATCTGCTAAAGAGTAACACAAATTTCCTATACCAGTCAGCCTGCCCATCTGTCTGTGGCATTAAACTGTGCTACAAACTCACTCTTCACTTTTACTGTCATTGCAGTTGACATTTTACAACAACAACCAGAAATTCAAACAAGAATTCTCTCAATGTCTCCCACAATGTTTTCTACCAAGACAAATCTGCAAATTTGAGGTACACGTAGCGTGTTGTCTGCAAATGCTTTCAGTTTAGAAAATACAGTTTTGTCATCTGGCAAAAAGTATGATTGCTGTATGATTTTTTTATCCTGTACAATCCATGGACCATGACACCACCTGGTATGAAGGTCTGCTGTATGAGTGCTAAATGATTTCTTATCCTTAATAATCTAGGGTAGGGACCAAGATGCTCCCTTGTATGAAGGTTTGCTGTATGATTGTAAAATTGATTTCTTATCCTGTACAATCTAGGGACCAAGAAGCCCCCTTGTATGAAGGTCTGCTGTTAGAGTTGTATCTCCAATATCCTTATGTACTGGCCTGGCTGTCAGATACTCAGACTGTTACAGCAGATGCTAAAACCTCTCCTCAGAGCCAAACACAGGTATCAGCATTAAATTGATTGTCACAATAATGTGATTTTGCAGAAAACATGTACCAGTAATTCCTGCTTTCATTTACAGTAATATGTATGTTGCATGTGCATGGACAAGTATTGGGGTTTTTCTGCTAAAACAATTGATTGCTAGAAAATTATAATGCATTCACTCCAAAGAGTAAGATTTTAATCAATACTAGAAACTAATTTGTACAAGTTTTTGGAAATACTGTAAATGAGACACAAAATAATATTCGAAACTTTTTTTTTTAAATTCTGTATAATTATATAGGAGTTTTTAAATTTAGAAGATGAAGAAGAGGAAAACATTTTTTTCAACTGCAAATATTGCACTGTGAGTTCTCCATGGCTCAGTGCTCAAGACTCGATTTGTGAGCAGGGTCCTTATTCAGCAACCATTCTTAGTTTGATTCAGAGCCTGTTACTAGATTTAGACAGTAATATAACTTTTGATTGGCTAAACCATTTGGTTTGGCCAATTAGTGTTGTTACTTTTAAATTTAGAAAAATTCTTGAGAATAAGACTAAGATTGTTCTTAAGAAATGTTTGTTAATACAGACCCAGGAAATCTTGATTTGATACTGGTTCAGTAATTAGGAATCTTTGTTCCTTGGTGGTGGTGGTGGTAGTGGTTAGGTGGAGGTGTTCATGGGCAAAGTACTACATATTAACTCTTTACCAAACAACAAAATTTTAGACTGGTCCAAATTGAAAGCATTTGCAGACGACAAAATTAACGTGACTCAAAAAATTGAAATTTTTTCTGGGAGGGTAGAAAACATTGTGGGAAAATGAGAAAATGCTGGTTACCAGCATTTTCTCCTTTTCCCACAATGTTTTCAAAAGGCTTCTTTTTCAGGGCCATGAAAACCAGGGATTGTTTGGGAAAGGGTTAATATACATGCGTTACACTATTGTTTGTGAAATCCATTTTAAGACTTGGACAATTAAGCTGTTTCAATCCATTCAAGCAAAGAACACAAATGTTAGACTAATAATCAAGTCACTATGTGAAAGAAATGATTTACATATTTTCAGATGGACCTAATCTCGCACAGATTGATAACAGGCTTGTATCAGGGTAATAAAGGAAAGAAAAATGACAGCAGAATGGCAGATGTAAACATTGCCTGTAGAAAATTGGCTGCAGAACATCCAGTCCTCCTGCTGAGGTAAATATATTTAACAGTTTCATTTTGTTGCACTGAATATTTATGGTAATGTAAACTTTATGAGAAATGGAGCAAAAATCGCCCATAGCAACGGCTTGCCTCTTTTTCCCCATTTTTTCTTTTTTCAATTGTAATTTCTTAAAAAGGATCACAAACAAGTGACTGGATACAACCTCTGACTGTATGCTGGTTTGGCCCTCAGAGTTTTATTAATGGAAGTGTGAGTAATTGAAGTCTTAATGAATTGCTTATCTGCAGGGTTTTTAAAACTTGAAGATAGCATGGGCTTGAAATGTCACCTTTGTATCAGTGGTTTGACTTACTGCCTATTGCAGCAGATGACTTTTGAAAACATCATTTTAAAAAAATGTAGAATTAACACAATTTACATTCTGATCCACGAATATGTCTTAAAAACATTTGGACAGAAAGAGAAATTGCCTCAGGAACTCCCTACTTTTGCGTTAAATTAATGTTTTCAAAAGTGGTCTACTACAATAAAGGAGGTAATATTATTATACTGCAAAGAAATTTCTCATAATCTGATTGGATAATCTGCCCCAAACATATATCATGTACACTGGCAAAACCAATGTAAAAGCAGTTTCCCTTTCGGGAGCCCCGTATACATGACTACACTTTCAACACAACATCCCAAATGGCTGCGTCGATCAAGATTAACATCAAGATTATGCACCAAACTGCACATTTTACCAAGGTTTCAGTGACATCAGTTCCCAGTGACGTCAGTTTTCATTGAATTGGGGCACTCAGAAGGGAAATTCTACTTCGTCAGCGTACTCAATTTTTGAAACCAAAAAACAGGTAAATTTCGCTTAATACACGTTGGAATGGTAAAACTTTGCAGTTTAATAAATTCCTTGTACGGGCAGGTGGCAGGGGACTTGGAAACTTGTTCACAGCTGTGGTGAATTATGTCGCCACCTCGCCTTCGGCTCGGGGCGACATAATTCACCACAGCCGTGAACAAGTTTCCAAGTCCCCTGCCACCTCAGCGAGGTGGCGATGTGATTCACCACAGCCGTGAACAAGTTTCCAAGTCCCCTGCCACCTGACCGTACAACTAATAATGTATCACATGCATGTAATACGTATTATCACCTGTTGAATCTCTTTTTGAGCACTCTTATGCCTATATGGTAGGAAAATGAACAAGTCTTGCATGATTTTATTGGAACCTACATGGTGCTCATAGACAAACAATTAATTAACCCTTCACAAGCAAAGTAAGAGAGATATGAAAGCCTAAATTTTCTTATTATACTCTGCATTGCAATGAAATGTTTCTCCATACAGATGGCTGTGTTTGATTGTACTTCATATATGATGTCACTGATTTTTGTTTACACATGATACTGGAAGTTAATCTAACCCTGCCTTTAACTTGAAGCGTTCCACTAATGGAAAAAAAAAAGTATTAATTCCTCTTTTGAACAGACAACTTCCAGCCATGGTTGCATTACTTAAAGGCAAGACACAGTTTACTTTCCCAGAGTTTCGCCAGAGAAATTTCCTGTCTTTGTATACCTATGTACTGGGTATATTAGAACTGCTGCAACCCAGCATATTTCACAAAGAATATGAAGTACTGAATGATATTTTGGAGGAATACTTCAACATGATTAAGGTAAGCTTATGTTAAATCTTCATCAGAGCAGAGAGGATGTCACACCAATACATTTTTGGTACATTGTTAACCCTCAACAGACAATTCTGAATTTAAAGACCTTGAAGAGAAGGGCTTCTGAAAACACTGTGACAAAAAAGAGGAAATGCTGGTACCCAGCATTTCCTCCTTTTTCCTACAATGTTTTCTACCTTATCAAAAATAAATTCTAAGCTATTAAAGATACATCTTTTGCTAGTTTTCATCCAGTTTTTTTTAACCAATTTCATTTTTATTTTATGAAACTGTAATCATTATTGTATCTTCATGCCAAATGTTGCCCCTGACAGTTGCATGGTTGCGCAAATTATGATGGATAGAAAATTATTTCATTCTCTGTATTCCCATACACCTTGTATATCAATATTTTATCTATGTTTACACAGCTAACTATTACACACTTTCAAGTTTTAAAAGGGTTTGTTTACTCTCTGGCTGTAAAGATGTATCTTTAAAACAGCGTTAAACTCCAATACAAACCGAACATAAATCCCATTATATTTTCTCATCTGGAACTACTTTCATTTTGAACAAACCTAAAATTTTGTTGTTTTGTAAAGAGTTAAAAGTGGTCAGAATCATTAGCTTGCCCCCTGAAGATCCAGAATAATAGCATTTTTGCATGTATGGCCCTTGACCACTTTTGTCCTGGAAAAGCAGATTATTCAGTTATCTCTTAACCAAATGATAAAATGTTAGATTCATCTAATTCCAAAGTTCTGCAGACAACAAATTGAAGGTGACTCATAATTACGATTAAATTCATCTCTGAAAGGGTACAAAACATTATGGTAAGTGGAGAAAATGCTGGTTACAAGACTTAAAAAGACTTCAGGTTTAAAAAATTGGAAACATGAGCTGGGTAGATACTTTAAATAATACATCTGTGCAGTCTGATCCTAGTCTGTGCTCTGTGACACCTGCAGAAACTTTTTTTATGCATCCTTAAAAGATTATGGCATAAGAGAAAATTGTTTTTAGTAGCTATTGGAAATTCCTGCAAAATGTTTTCAAGGATCAACAGGTTTTATGCACAGAGACAGCCAAGATTCCTGTACATATTTTCCTATAACAGTAGACATGTTAATATGCTAGAACATTTCCAATTTTTCAACAGGCTTTTGCTCTACAATATAAACAAGTAGCTCCAGTCATTGTCAAGTTGATTGGTTTCCTGAATCAGTATGTTGACCATGACACAAGCAGGGCAACCAGCTTGCTTCAGAAACATGTAGTTCTGCTGGGGTAAGTAAGGCACAGACAGAACATAAACTTTTCTCCGTGATGCGATGATGCATGTGCCTTTCACAACTGTGGTTGCCTTTGTGGCCAGTGTAGATCAAGCTCAGACTGCACAAAACATGCAGTCAGATCTTTGATCTGCACTGTCAGCTTTGATGAGACATTATGGATAAAAGCAATCTTAAAAATGCAATTATTTGAATCTTATTTCTAGACCCAAAATGTCTGAAGGTCTTATTATGCACTCCAAGGGTTAATCCCGAATTTACCACATAATTCTGAGTTTAAACCATCCTGGTAGATAACACTTTTGAAAACATTGTTGGAAAAGGAGAAAATGCTGGTAACCAGCATTTTCTCCTTTTTCCACAATGTTTTCTGCCCTATCAAAGAGAGGTTAACCCTTTTACTGCACAATCCCAAATTTTAACGACCCTGGTAGATAACACCGTTGAAAACACTGTGGGAGACAGAGAAAATGCTTGAGTTCTTTAGCAGAGGTACATGTACAGGGAGAATGTTTCAATACTTTGTAATATGTTCTTTCAATATAAAATCAGCTCTGAAATGTCATCTCTGTTTCATGCATTTAGGGTTCTAAATGTTGTCATTAAATGTTAATTTTTGTTGTTCTTTAAAAGTATCACATGCCTAGTTCCAATTTTTTCAGTGCAAGAGTTTACATTTGAATCTGTCCATATTATTTGAGCCTTGATATAATTGGTCTGTGTTGTCTGATCTTTTATCTTTGTTGCCATTAAAAGTATCTTAAGATGCCAAAAGAGTGTACCTTTAATCAAACAATCTCTAAGTCTAAACAACCCAAAAGAAAGGGATTTTAAAAACTTTGTAGGAAAAGAAGAAAATGCTTTTCCAACAATGTTTATACCATTTCAAAAGACAAATTTTACAATTTGTTTATCATCTGATTTGTTTCCTGCAAATGTTGTGAATTTGGGCCAGTGTAAAAGTTTGTTCTGTGGTTAAGAGTTGTCTGCGGTTAAGTCTTTACAGAACAACAAAATTTTAGATGTGTCCATGTTAAAAGCATTTGTCTTTGAATAGGTAGAAAAGATACCGAACACAGTTTAACTCTTGACCAAATGATAAAATTTATACTGGTCCAAATTGAAAGCATTTACAGATGACAAATTAAATGTTACTCTTATGATGGAATTTCTGTCTGAAAGAGTAGAAAATATTGTGGGAAACGGAGAAAATGCTGGTTACCAGCATTTTCTCCTTTTCCCACAATTTTTTCAAAAGTTTTATTTTTCAGGGTTGTTAAAACTCAGCATTGTAAAGGGTTAAGATATGATATGTAAATGCCTGTTTAATCTTGTGACAAATGGACAGACAGTTTGTGTGAAGGTTCACAAGCAATTTCTAGGTCTCCCTCAAGAATTTGATAGGCATCTACTGCAAGATAAACAAAGGTCTGTAAACGTTAAAGACAGGGCACCCCTGCACCCTAATGTGGATTCTTGTAACATTGCCTTTCATTGCAGAAAAACGTATGGATTTGACTAAGACTTGGGTAATCAGTAATCGATCGGCCGACAGATGCTGGTTCCCCACATCGATTACAGATTACCCGTGTCTTATCTGAATCTGTACAATGAAAGGCGATGTTACACGAATCCCATTAGGGTGCCCTACTCTTAATATATTTTATTGCACTTTAAGATGATCTGCAACTAAAAATTAAAGATGGGCGACACTGTTCACAATATTACATTCAAAAGCTACAAACAATTATTTTAATTAATGATGTGTAAATTACCAGCTTGCAAAACATAGATGTCTTACAAAGAGTTCCATATCAAAAAACCATCTTTCCCAATCTTCACATTCGAACATTGTTCGCCTTTTTGCCATCTTTTTGGGAGTAGGTCACATGACTGCTCAGACTGCACCACCTTGGACGACAGAGTACTCTGGAGTGCTCTGGCGCAGCTACTCCGTTACACTTGATTGCCAAAGCGCCTGTGCGGAGTTAGAAGCGCTCAGAACAGATGAATCCAGTCCACCCCATATCAACTCACTATTTCAGGAATGTTTCAAACATGTACCCAGACTTGTACATATTGAAGTCCTTACTGGCAGGTCTAACTCTGCCCCGCCACAACCAAGAGGATGTAATCCCAAGTCAGGAAAGCACCAGTGGAGTCAAGTACCCAGGTAGACCGGCTTCTCCTTGGTCAGCATCCCACTTGGCTCCTTTCTTGCAGAAAATCAAGAAAGACAACTCAGATGGTAATTGCTTTTTTTATTTACTGGTAACTGACATTTTTTTAAACTGACTTTGGTAATTTAAAAGGCAAAGGTTTTTAGTGCAATCCTTTACCACAAAACAAAGTTTTAGACTCACCAAATTAAAAGCATTTGCAGATGAATTAAATTTGGCCCAATTGATTGGATCTGTTTTCAGAATGATAGAAAACATTGTGGTATGAAAAGAAAATACTTGTTATCAGGTTGTTCACCTTTTCCTACAACACTTTCCAAAGCGTTCTCCCTCAGGATGGTTAAAAGTCAGGTTAGTGTTGTAAAGGGTCAATAGTTTACTTCAGAAAAAAATTTGAAATGGCTATCTTTATTTTCACATGACGAAATCTATGATTGCTAAATACAGAAAGTTCTTATAGGCATCTTGTTTACATAGTTGTATGTGAGCATTTACAGTGTTCATCTCCCCCAATATTTTGGAAATGGCCAGCAGAACGTAGTATCATGACTGTAACATGTAAGCTGGATACTGAATTGAAGGATTTGCAGCAGACAACTTTTGCAAAATTTTGATAATTTGTATACCTTTGTTATGTTCATGTGAAAACATTGCGGCAAAAGGAGAAACGTTCTTTCTTAGAAATTCCTCCCTCTGCAATAATGTAAAAAGAATCTGCTTTAAGATGAAAACAGTTGTTTACAAGAGGTGATGTTTCCAAATCTTTTCAAAACGACATAATTTTAAACTTTTTAAGTTTGAAGCATTTCCACTGGAAAAATATCTTATTGAACATATAATTGAATTAGTCTTTGAAAAGGTACAAAACATTGTGGGAAAAGGAAAAAGTGCTGTTTACCAGCATTTTCTCCTTTTCTCACAATTTTTTCAAAACCTATTTTCTCAAGAGTCATTACAACATAGGAATGCTCTGTGAATGGTTATACAAAAGATACTATAAATCTTGAAATGGAATCAGGGTATCCTCTGTTTGGGCTACTGTTGTATTGTATTTGCACTTTTGCTGAATTTATCAGACTCCACTTATGGTTGAACTACTACTTGAAAAACATTTCTACTTTTTATTTGCAAATATATAATCATTGCTATACATATGTCTAATATCATTGTCTTACAGAGGTGCTGATGGTCCTACAAGACCTGGATGAAACATCGAAAAGAAAGATTGAAATATTGGCACATTTTTCAGTAAGTATTTCCATGAGAATAATGTAAAAGATTTTAGATAGTGTAATTAGTTAAGTTCTCTCAAAGTTTTATGCAAGATCTATGATTTAAGTAAAACACATTTAGGTTTGTAGTTTTTATCTGATTGACATATTCTTAATTTATTACATCTCACCATATTTATAGATTTATGGTAAGAAGAGTATTTCAGGCTCTCATGTCAGTCTTGTTGAATTTTTAACACTTTACCACACTACAAAACAAAAGACTTGTCCAGATGTAAAGCATTTGTAGACGACAGTTTAACTGTAACTCAAAAATTGAAATTTCTTTTTTTAAAAGGGTAGAAAACATTTTGGGAAACGGAGAAAATGTTAGATACCAGCATTTAGTCCTTTCCCACATTGTTTCAAAAGTCTTCTTCTTTGGGATTGTAAAAATTCAGAAGATGTGGTAATGGTCTCTCAAACTGCAATGTCATTTTTTTTTTTTTAGATTTAAACAAAACCATGTAGATGTACAACCTCTTACAAGAGAACAAAATCTTAGACATATCATTAATTTAAAGCATCTGGAAACAACAAATTCAATGTGATTTAAATAATGGTATCTCTTTGAAAGTGTAGAAAATGTGAGAAATGGAGAAAATGCTTGTTACCTATATTGTCTCCTCTCCAACTATGTTTTCAAAAGCATTCCTTGTCGGGGTCATTAAAATATGGAAGTTTTTGGTAAAGAGTTTACCCTATATACCACACAATCCAAACTTTAAATCATCCACAGGAACAGAACTATTGAAGACATTGTGAGAAAAGGAGAAAATGTGGGTAACCAGCACCTTCTGCCTTAACCATGATGTTTTTTTTTTTCTATTTCAAAGACTAATTTCATAGTTTGTTTTAAAATTTATCGACCATAAGTGCTTCCAATTTGGACCGTCTAAAATGTTATCGTTTTGTAAAGAGTTAAACCATTCTTCTTTTCCAGGATGATCTAAAAAGACTGATGACAACATTCAATGATCAGTGTAGAAATAATGCATTCGAACTGGTTAAAAGATACATTAAACAGCATCCCAAGTAAGTATTGTGTTTGATTAAATATCTGTGCTTTTTTTCCTTCCATTGGGTAAATTAAACCTGTTACCAAACAACCCTGAAGAAGAAGAAAGCTTTTGAAAACACTGTGGGAAAAAGGAGAAAATGCTGGTAACCAGCATTTTCTCCTTTTTCCCACAAAGTTTTCTGCCCTGTTAATGACAGAAATCTTCATCTGAGCTACATTTATTTTTTTTTCTGGAAATACTTTCAGTTTGGTTTAGTCCAAAATTATGTTGTTTGGTTTAGACTTATATTGGCTCCAAATATTTTGTTAAGTATTGATCATTTTATTGTACCATTTTTCCACAATAAACCATCTTTTAGACCTTGCAGAAAACTCTCTCTCAGTGCATGGATGTTAGTTACATATAAAATTTAATACATATCTGATTAACTATTTACTGAGAGAAAGTACATGTAAGTGAACATGATACATGTACCTGTAGTTGTGTTTATGGAGTAAAGATGTCATAGCTACAAGGTTATTGAATAATAAATAAACACTTGGTTTTACTTAATGCATTTTATATTATTACAATTGTGTGTATCAACATTCCTGTATTTCAAGCAAAGTGGCTCCTTTTTATGAAATACATTGCATATATACTGTAATTGAAAAGTGTTTTCTTGCTTTCATTCAGATATAGTTTCCTTTGCATTAAATTATAATCTTTATGTCTGAAACTAACCTTTTGTGGGATGTACTAAACAAATTACTGGTTTCATTTCATTTCAGGCTTGCCTCAGAGTTTGTGCCCACATATATCCATTGTTTAGAGCATGAAAGCCCAGATATAGTTATATCAGCTCTCACAAATCTCGCTGAGTTTACTTTATTATGTCAAGGTAATGAAACTTCACAGCTCACAGGTTAAAGGCTTTGGCACTAAGTGTAGATTCATCAAACAATGAAATTAGGCCATGCTCTGGCAAAAGGGGTATTTATGCTTCTCCTTTATGCATTATAGCAAGTAAGTCTTTGCAATTATGGGTCCATATGATCCATTTTGTCTTACAACTGACTGAATTGAGAGGTAGATTTGTCCTTTGAATGGCTGAAAATTTACCAACAGCAAAAAGTTTTGACCCATGTCAGCCTGCATGGACTGTGCAGGCGGACTTGGGTAGATACTTTCTGCAGATACATCAAAACCCTTTTTTACAGAGTATGACCTCATTCCACTTTATTTCACAAAAAGTTGCTAAATGTTACAGTTGCGCAATTTCCGTTCAAATTTAGAATTAGTTCTTGATGTAATCGAGATTGGTTGGTGAATATAGACCGAGACTGAATAAAAGCATAACTTTACCAGTGAGAAAAATTCAGTGTTGCTTTGCCAGCAAATACAAAATATCAGGTGCTGTTTATTTAAGATGGGTATGCAATTTCTGTGTTCTAAGCAAAAGCATAAGATTTCACTGAATTTAAAGTATGATTTACAGGTAGTGGCCATAAATATTTCATCAAATTCAGTATTCCCATTGTCTTACATATATAGTTATTATGCAAGAAAGTATATTTCGCTGCATCTGATCATACAAGGTTACTGGAGCTATTTATACATTATACTATTACAGTAGTATTTGTTGCCTCATATCAGAGTTGTTGCTCTCTAAGACCAGTGATGTCAATGTCAAAATGTTTTTCGAAAATACTAATCACTTTTCAAACAGCCACATTTATATAAAATTACATTGTATTAAGTCTGAAAATATACATTTCAATATCACATTTATTTTTATTATTATCTTTTTTTAATATGTTCTTAATCATTGCTTCATATTTTAGCCCACAATAAATTAAAAAGCAAAGTTGAAAATGTATGAGCCGTGCTCTGTGAAAAGGGGGATCAATGCATCTGTGAAAAGTATCAACCCAGGTCTGCCTGCTGGGCTGAAACTTTTCGCTATTGGTCAATTTCCTGCATGTTCAAGGACCAGTTTACCCCATGATTCTGTTGGTTGTTAGACAAATTGTATCTGATGGATCCATGATCCGGTAATGACTTGCTAGTATCATGCGTCACGGCGATTCATTAAGCCCCCTTTTGCCAGAGCATGACTCATGTATAAGTTAATCAGGAATCAGACCTAATATTTATGGCCACTCACTGTATATTTAGTACAGAGAAATTATTTAGACAGAGAGAAACAGTCACAATAACAGTTTACTGCAGTTTTTTGTTTTGCCTTAGACTACAAACTAGAATGACAAGTTTTTGCCATAAACAAACAAACAAAAGATCAAACAACTTAAAAACAATTTTTATGTTTATTTCAGGGTTTGCAGATGTCATCTTACAGAAAGCGTTTTCAGTTGGAATCAATTCCTCCATAGAGACTAGTTCATATATTAGTGAAAGTCTACAGTTACTGAATTTGGACTTGATGAGTAGCTGATGTATGTCAAAACATGATCTCCTTGATCTCGTCAGAGCTTGTTCCTCAACATGCCAGCAAGCTTGGATCGACAGTGTTTTCAACTCTTTTAACTATTTTCACCAAACAACTAATGATTCAAAGCATTTACTGATGAAAAATTAAAGATGGCTTAGATTATGGGATAAGCCTTTGAAAGGATAAAAAACATTGTGGGAAAAGGAGAAAATGCTGGTTACCAGCATTTTCTTCTTTCCCCACAATGTTTTCTACTTTTTCCAAGACAAATTTCATCATTTTCGCCACATTAAATTTTTCAAAAGCAAATGCTTTCAATTTGGACCAGTCTACAAATGTCTCCTTTGGTAAAGAGTTAAATTCTGAGTTCTAAGACTGTTTATCTCAGCCAATCACATGGCTTATCTTTAAATTTAGATTTAGATCACTAGATAGATATTATGATCTGTCTCAGCCAATCACATGGCTTGTCTTGAAATTGAGATTTAGAAGAAGGTTTCAGTTATTGGTTGGTGAATAGATCTTAAGCATTTGAGGAGGCCATCAGGTTGAGGAGGCAATTAGACCCAAGTTGCAGAACATTGAGTCGAGCCTCGATAGCACAGTTGGTAGTATTCAGGACTTGAGAAAAGGGGATGCTGGTTGGAATCCCCAGCACAACCAATGTCTTTCTGAGTATTGGTGATAGTCATTGCGACAGGATTCATTTTTCTTTCACCACAGATCTTTGTTTTAATGATGGTGATGTTGGAAAGCAGCTGGTGGCTTGGAAAGAGTACTGCTAACAGAAACTCTAGGAAAGCATGGATAGGTGCTTTGGCTGCTGCAGTTTAGTTGAAATAATGTTGAATATTGCATTAAACACTATACAATCGATCAATTAGAACATTGAATGTTTGGACAGAAAATATTACAAGCTGAAGTTGCTTGCAGTGAGTAAAAATTCTACGGCAAAGAGTGAAATGAATGGCGAAAACTAATAGCATCTTTCTGGTCTCCAAAAGGATAACTGGATAAGCCTTTAAAAAAATAGAAATCAGTGGTATAATGAGAAAAACCGCGCAATTCTAAAATTGTCAACCAGTAAAGAGTTAAAGATGATCTGTTAGAGGTAGTGGAGTCATAAATATGTCATTTTTCATTAAAGTTTAAGGAATTATTTCTTTTTATTATATTCTTATCAGTGGATTACTGGGATTTAAAAGTGAAGAACACCACTAGTGATGATAAATATGGTATCAACACAAGTGACGATTGCCGGAACTACTTTTTTCCTATAATGCTCATACTGTACCAGTCTTGATGATTTTCAGAATAAAAAAAGGGTGAATGAGGAATATAATAAATTGGATAATCAACTGGTTGTGTGTGATGGTAAGAATATGTGGCTGGAATGGGGTGTTATGCGGATAAAAAAAAAAAGTCCTAAATAAAAGAAAACTCCTCCTTCAGACTCATTTTTTTAACTGCAGCACACCCCATTCGAGTGACAGATTTTTAATATCACACACAACCAGTTAATATTATCCTCAGTTCATCTTTTTCTTAAAAGGGTAACAAAAATTTTTCTTCACTATCAGATTATCCATATTTGGATGGTACTGGAGAGAGACATGGAAATTGGGTCTTGTCTATCTCAGGCATTGATATTATGATCCTGCTTTTTGAACTCTTTGCCACACAATCCTGTGTTTTAACGACCCTGAGTTTGAAGGTTTTTCTTTTAATTGTGGGAGAAGGAGAAAATGCTGGTATTTTCTTTTTCCACAATGTCCTCAACCGTATCAAAGACGGATTAATCGAACCGTAGAGCCACATCACACTTTCCATTTGCTGTGACTCACAATAAGGTCAAGTCTGTAAATTGTTGTTTTGTAAATAGCTGTCTTGGGTTTGGTAGGAGAAAAACGGAATAAATAGTGTAGAATTTATTTTCACAATACGGCTACAAAATAGACATGAAAAAACAGGTAGCACATCCCAATATCGCTAATGCCGACCTCTAGCCTGGATGCAGGACATCCCAATATCGCTAATGCCGACCTCTAGCCTGGATGCAGGCTGTAAGATTTTTTTAGCTGCCCCCCACTCCCCCACCCCCTGGGCACAAAATACTCAAGGTGAGCTTTTGTGATAGTGCTGTGTTAGTGGTTGTTATCATTTACCGTGTGTGCATTCTAGATGCCACATTTTCAGTCAGATACTCTTGAAACTTGGTCAGAATGTGTGTCTTGATAAAATCTCGGTCACCATAGATTGAAAGGAAGGTCACTGGTCCAAATCTTCGAAAATGCTTGTGTGCAATCTAGAGGCCATATTATCAGTCTTATACTTATGTGACATTATCAGAATGTTTGTGTTGAAGATATCTCTGACAAGTATAAAAATACCGTCACGTCGGTCAAAATGTAGGTCACTTACACTCATGCGTTTTACATCATTAAACCAGGATCTCTTCAGCTTTATCAACCACAGATGGCATTACTCAGGTGGGCGCTTTAGGGCCAGTGACCCTCTTGTGTAATTACTCACGTATCACGCTCTCCTGGTCGCGATCAGTTATTGATCTTTCGCCTGGTGCCGGTTCAAGGATATTACATAATAAAGGAGAATAACATTACATGGGAGTATATATCAATAACATTTATTGCCAACCAGTTTCGCTTTGAAAGCTACGTGATTTATTGTTGCCCTGATGAGCTTTCAAAGCGAAACCGGTTGGCAATAAATGTTATTGATATATACTCCCATGTAATGTTTTTCTTTATTATTATTATTATTATTATATAGAGAGAGAGAGAGAGAGAGAGAAAGAGAGAGAGAGAGTCCTATTTATGGGGTGTCTGTGTAAGACCTACTTATGTGGTGCAGCTTTTAAACCAACATGTGTGGCGCGCGGGCGCGCGCACACACACACACACACACACATATATATCATCATCATCATCATATATATGATCCACATCTTGGTATAATTTACAGTCAAGCCGGATACCGGACTACTCTTAAAAAAATTATCTTTAAAGATATCCTGCCACGAGAAAATTTATATAAATCATGGCTGTTTACATATTCCCAACCTGACATTAACATTTCTGTAAGATCATATCTTATAGATAAATGTTTTACAAATAAATGATATATCATTTATATATGAAACAACATAAGATCTAACTAAACAGTGAACCTTTCAATACAAAATATTAATGAAGTGTTTTAAAAAGTAGTTTTGTCCTATGGTTTTCTCTGTAGGGCTTTTGTAGTATGGGGATTTTGTCATGAAGTTCATTCATATACTGAACTTAACTTGAAGCCTGATAATAAAAATTATACGAAATGTTAAAAGTTTTTAAATGTATTGAAATACTATTTCTCGTACATACAGAATCACGCCGAAAGAGTGTGCTGTATATTTCCCATAATTCTGTATTAAATGAATGTCCAAGAATTTGTTACGATAAATATGTATGTCTTATGATTATTGACAGGATAATACTGCATGTTTTATACACCGATCTTCATCTTTTCTTCAAAGTGGGGAAACAAAAACAGGTATGTAAATACATCTCGGATGTGCACTGTATATTTTCGATAATTTCGATGAATGCATCACGAATTCGGGATAATTGTAGTACTTATATCTTATAAACAATGCTGAGAAAATGTGGTGTGATATATACACCCCACAATTTTTTACGGATTGTATAGCTATTTACATGTATAGAAAACCACCAAGGATTTGATTGTAAATTCCATAGAATTTTGTATTGTAAGAAAGCACTATGATTTCAGTATAACTATTATTGTGTTTATGTCATGATTAATTATGTGAAAAGATGGGGTGATATATACACCCCACATTTTTTTATTCGCGATTGTATAAAAATCACAGTTACAGAAAAACGCCCCAGATTTGCACTGTGCATTCTGTAGAATTTCGTCTTACATGTACACGCAGTAAATTCGGAACATTTATATGTTAGTCCTTTAATTAATGATGAGAAAATATGTGGTGATATATACACCCCATATCATTTTATTGCCTATGTGTAATCATATACATGTAAAAAATAAAACATTGCAATGACTGACGTTATTGTAAGTGCAAGCGAGAATCAAACCAGGAACATACGATCTTAAATACCAGACACTATCCACTTGGCCATTGAGTTTTACCAGATATTGGACTGAAAATCATTCCGGAAAATAACCAGATAATATCATATGTGACACAGTGTCAATGCTTTCAAAGCGCTCACTTTCAATAAAAGTCGTGTATGAGAAACAATATTGTTTCATAACATTGCTTTTGTAGACGCATAATGACTGGGTCGGCGGTATACCTAAATATGTGTTACAGCTTTAAAACCAACATGTGTTACATATATAATATATATAGCACCACAATACATATTACCCACATCTTGGTATTATTTACAGTCAAGCCGGATACCGGACTACTCTTAAAATAAATAATCCTTTAAGATATTCCACCACAAGAAATTTTCAAAAGATCGTGGCTTTTCACATATTCCCCATTTGACATTAACATATCTTTTAGATTATATCTTATAGATAAATATCTTACAAATATATAATATATCATTAATAGATGAAACAAGATAAGGTCAAACTTAAGAATTAACTTTTAATTACATAATACTTAAGCTTTTTTTTTTTAAAGAAGTTTTGTCCAATGGTTTTGTCTAAGGCTTTTCTAGCACGAAGATTTTGCCCTAAAGTTCTTCCATACACTGAACTTAATTTGAAGCCCGATTATGAGAATTATATGAAACGTTAATTTTTTTTTAAATATACATGTATATGAATACTATTTCTCATACATACAGAACATCCAACATTTTTTTATTTCTTTTTATTCCTCAAAGTAAAACAGAAATAATGTATAGAAATTATCTCTGGTGTGCACTGTTATCCCCGATAATTTTGTTGTGTATGAATGCATCATGAATTCAGAATAACTAAAGTATATATTCTTTAATCAATGCTGAGATAATATGGGGTGATATATACACCCCAAATTTTTCACCGATTGTATAACTATTTCCATGTGTAGAAAAAACACCAAAGATTTGCACTGTAAATTCCTTAGAATTTTGTATTGTAAGAGCATAACTATTATTATGTATGTCTTATGATTAATTATGTAAAAAAAAGATGGGGTAATATATACATTATTTTATTCATAATTGTGTAAAAATCACACCTACTGAAAAACACCCCAGATTTGAAATGTGCATTCTATAGAATTTCGTTTTACATATACACACCATAAATTCGGAACATTTACATGTATATGTTAGTCCTTTAACCCTTTACCAAACAATCTGTGGTTTTTACGACCCAGAGATAGAAGCCTTTTGAAAACATTGAGGGAAAAGGAGAAAATGCTGGTAACCAGCACTTTCTCCTTTTCCCATAATGTTTTGTACCCTGCTGGAAACAAATTTTAATTTTTGAGTTATGTTTATTTTGTCGTCTACAAGTGCTTTCAATTTGGACCAGTCTAAAAGTTTGTCTTTGGTAAAGGGTTAATTAATGATGAGAAAATATGGGGTGATATATACACCCCATATCATTTTATTGCCTATGTGTAATCATATACCTGTGTAAAAAACATTGCAGTGACTGACGTTATTGTAAGCACAAGCGAGAATCAAACCAGGAACATCCTATCTTAAATACCAGATGCTATCCACTTGCCCATTGCGTTTTACCAGAAATTCGACTGAAAATCATTTCAGAAAACAACCAAATGATATCGTATGTGTCAATCCTTTCAAAGCGCTCACTTTAAATAAAAATCGTGTATGAGAAACAACAGTGTTTCACTACATTGCTTTTGTAGAAGTGTAATGACTGGGTCGGCGGTATACTTGAAAACATATGTGTTGCAGCTTTCAAATCAACATGTGTGTCATTTATAATATACACAGAATTATAATCTATATGACCCACATCTCGGTGTAATTTACAGTTTAGCTTGATACCGGACTTGTCTTGAAAGGAATAATCTTTAAAGATGTTCTGCCCCGAGAAAATTTATATAAATCATGGCTATTCACATATTCCCCATTTGACATTAACATATCTTTCAGATCATATCTTACAGATAAATATCTTACAAATAAATAAAATATCATTAATAGATGAAACAACACAAGGTCAAACTTAAGAATTAACTTTTAATTACATAATACTTAAACAGTATTTTAAAAAGTAGTTTTTTCCAATGGTTTTTGTCTGTAGGGCTTTTTTAGAACGGGGATTTTGTCATAAAGTCCATTCATACACTGAACTTAATTTATATTTAAATATATAAATATATAAAATAACTATATTTCATACATTGACACATGATGAAAGAGTGTGCTGTACATTTTCCATAATTCTGTATCAAATGAACGTCTCAGGATTTGATACAATAAATATGTATGTCCAATGGTTATTGGTAAGATAATACGAGATATTTTATACACTATATATTTCCTCTACACCCAACACAATTTTATTCCTCAAAGTAAAACAGAAATAATGTATAGTATTTATCATTGGTGTGCACTGTATATTCCCGATAATTCGGTATTCTATGAATGCATTATGAATTCAGAATAACTAAAGTTTATATCCTTTAGTCAATGCTGAGAAAATATAGAGTAATATATGCACCCCACATTTTATTACCGGTTGTATACTATTTACATGTATAGAAAAACACCAAAGATTTGCACTGTAAATTCCGTAGAATTTTGTATTGTAAGAAAGCACTATGAATTCAGTATAGCTATTGTCATGTATGTCTTATAATAATTATGTGAAAAGATGGGGTGATATATACACGCCACATTATTTTATTCGCGATTGTATAAAAATCACATTTACAGAAAAACGCTCCAGATTTGCATGGTGCAGTCTGTAGATTATCGTTTTACATTTACTCACTCTAAATTTCGGAACATTTATATGTAAGTCCTTTATTTAACGATGAGAAAATATGGGGTGATAAATACACTCCATATCATTTCATTGCCTATGTGTAATTATATACATGTATATGTTCGATGCAAAGAAAGAATCCGGGTACAATTCCGAAATTGTCCTTCGCAAAGTAGGAATTCCAACTTTGTACGCCGATTCCGAAATTGTACTGGACAATTCTAGAATTGCACAAGGGAGATATATCGCATTATGGTCAGATATGGTCTGTGCGCAAATAGGAATAGGCTTGGACAAAGGAAGAATTCAATGGGTAGAGCAAAGTGAGAATAGTCGGACAAGGTAAGAATATCCAAAGGGACTTCTTTACAAAAAATGTTAAGAAACAGAAAACATGATGGATTGTCTTGCAACTGAAGATACTTCTCCATTCCCACATGAAGTAACTAAGGTCAAGCGACGACGAAGGTGTAGATCAATGCTTTCATGCTAAACTATAAAGACATCGTGAGAAAAAGAAAAAATCCTGGTAACCAGCAATTTATTATTTTCCCATTATGTTTTCTTCTCGTTCAAATTCCGTCGTTTAAGCAACATCTAACTTGTTGTCTGCAAATGCTTTCATTTTGAACTAGTTAAAAATTAGGTTAAGTGGTAAAGCCGGGTAAAACTACAAAATAGTGCAGTATCAAAGTTCTTTTCACCAGGGATAATCTCAAAGTATCAAACAGTGTAGATCCAAGATTAGACTAAATCACTTGTGCAGTTTGATTTTGATTTACATTCTCTACAAAACCCATCTAGTTCGTGCTCAGCAGCTAAACGGTTAATCCTGAGATGTCTTTGTGCTATCGTAAGACTGAGGCCTAAATAGATTTACTGCCCAAGTGACAAATTTTTAGAATACAACCAAATTCAAAAGTATTTGCTGACGACAAATTAAAGTCTTCGGTCCCCAACTCTTATATCATAAGACGGAAGCTTCCATAATTGGCCGAATAGCCTTTACGAAAATGTCGATGTTACACGGTATTTACCGATGAGTTAGCGAGTCTACGGCTTCTAACTCTCATACTAAAAGACGGAAGCTGCCGAGATTGGCCGAATAGCCTTTACGAAAACGTCTATGTTTACCGGTGAGTTAGTAGCTCAAGTGAAAACATTATGGAAAAAGGAGAAAATTCTAGATGTCCGCATTTTCTAGTTTTTGCTCAATGTTTTCAGTAGCCTTCTTCTTAAGGGTCATTAAAACAGTTTGGATTGCGTGGTATTTTACAGATATTGTTTTCCTTTTCCAACAATGCTCATGCTGCAACACATGCCATTTATTTCTCATTACGTAATTCTTTTACCTTTGTTTAATATTTAATATTAGTATGGTATTTTGGTTATCATGTTAAACAATAAAACACATGCTACCTTATTTATTATTTATCATTATCCTGTCGACCTAAACTTGAAAAACATGATGCTAAGCACATGGTTTAGTGACAAAGCCGCATTTATTCTGATTTTTACATGTTATTGTGCCTTTCAACGCTATTTTAGTTAGAACTAAATTCAAGACAGTTTTTATCATGAGTATCAATCACTCTCAACCAATAGTATCGCTGTACTAATAAACAAACATCAATAATAATGACCAGAAAATGATGAAAATATGAAAATGAACGTTATAAAATAAATATTCTTACACTGTCCTCGATTACTACTTTGCACAGGCGAGATAAGTGATTCTCATTTTGTTCCAATTCCTACTTTGCGAAGGGACAATTCCGTAATTGAATCGCGCCAGGCAGGAATTCTTACTTCGCCCGGCAAAATGAGAATTCCTACTTTGCGCAGAACATGTATACAAAACATTGCAGTGACTGACGTTATTGTAAGCGCAAGCGAGAATCAAACCAGGAACATCCCATCTTATATCCTAGACCCTATCCACTTGGCCATTGAATTTTACCAAAAATTGGACTGAAAATCACTCCGTAAAACAACCAGATGATATCATATGTGTCAATGCTTTCAAAGCGCACAGTTTAAATAAAAGTCGGATATGAAATACAAGTGTTTCACAACATGTTATTGCTTTTGTAGAAATGTAATGACTGGGTCGGCGGTATACCTACATATGTGTTGTAGCTTTCAAACCAACATTTGTAGCATATAAAATATTCACAGAATCATAATATTAATGATCCACATCTTGGTTATTCGCAGTATAGCCTGATACCGGACTTCTCTTCAAAGGAATTATCTTTAAAGATGTTCTGCCACGAGAAAATTCATATAAATCATGGCTGTTCACATATTCCTAATCTGACATTGACATATCTGTTAGATCATATCTTATAGATAAATATCTTACAAATAAATGATATATCATTAATAGATGAAATAACATGAAATCAAACTTAATAATGAACTTTTACTGACATAATACTTAAGTAGTATTTTAAAAAGTAGTTTTGTCGTATGGTTTTGTCTGTAGGGCTTTTTTAGCACGGGGATTTCGTCCTAAAGTTCACTCATACACTAAACTTAATTTGAAGCCCAATAATAACATTTATACAAAACGTTAGTTGTTTTCAAATATATTAAAACAATTCTCGCACACACAGAAACACGCTGAAAGAGTGTGCTGTTTATTTCCTGTCATTTCGTATCAAACGGACGTCTCAGAATTCGGTATGGTAAATATGTATGTCCAATGATTATTGATAAGATAATATGAGACATTTTGTGCCCAAACTCTATTTTATTCCTCTACAACCAACACAGTTTTATTCCGCAAAGTAAAACAGAAATGATATATATAAATTATCTCTGGTGTGTACTGTGTATTCCCGATAATTTTGTTTTCTATGAAGGTCTTAAAATTCG
The DNA here is from genome assembly GCA_946811185.2 of Hippopus hippopus. Taxonomy (NCBI): domain Eukaryota; kingdom Metazoa; phylum Mollusca; class Bivalvia; order Cardiida; family Cardiidae; genus Hippopus; species Hippopus hippopus. The sequence continues at coordinate 16,246,898 of OX328096.1, forward strand.
GTATGATAAATATGTATGTCCTATTATTTTGTATAAAAATTACACGTGCAAAAACGCCCGAGATTTGCACTGTACATACTATAGAATTTCATATTGTATAAGAAGGAAGTTTAAATTGCATAATTATATTTAAGCAGTATTTAAAAAGTAGTTTTGTCCTATGGCCGGGTCTGTGGGTCTTTTGCAGCATGGGATTTTTTCCTACAGTCGATTCATACATCCAACTTAATTTGACGCCCAATAGTAAAATATTAAAAAATACAGAAACACGCTCAAAGGGTCATAATGAAAGATGATTTATGATTATTGATGAGATAATATGGGACGTTTTATTCATCCAACATTATTTCATTCCACACTGAAAAAGAAACATGAAAACATCTCAGGTGTGCACCGTATCTCCCCGACAATTTTGCACTGAATGAATGCATCATGAATTCTGAATAATTGAAGTATATATATCCTATAATCAATGATGAGAAAATATAGGGTGATATAAACACACCACACACCATTTTATTCCACATTGTATAAAAATTACATTTATAAAAAAAAGCCCAGGTCCTGATGGCTTTTCAGCAAACTTCTTTAAGGTCTTTTGGCCTAAGATTGGGCATTTTGTCGTTAGATCTCTAAATTACGCCCTATTGAACGACTCTTTTTCTAGTTCTATAAAATCAGGAATCATAACATGCATCCCAAAGGATAATAAACCGAAAAAGTTCTTTAAAAATTGGAGACCGATAACCCTATTGAATGTTTTATACAAAATAGCGTCTGGAACAATAGCAAATCGACTAAAAACCGTATTAGACAATTTAATTTCCATTGACCAAACAGGTTTCCTTAAGGATCGCTTTATAGGAGAAAATACCCGTTTAATCTATGACATAATGAAATACTGTGAAGACAATAACATACCTGGCCTATTAATGCTACTAGATTTTGAAAAAGCCTTTGACTCGTTTTCGTTTGACTTTATCTTAAAAACTTTTGACTTTTTTGGATTTGGTCCTACATTTAAGAAATGGATAAAATTATTTTTGTATAATACACAAGTAAGAGTACAGTTAAATGGTTTCCTATCAGATGTCTTTACGGTGAAGAGGGGCTGCCGTCAGGGAGACCCTATTTCTCCATATATTTTCATTCTATGCTCTGAAATCTTAAGCATTAAAATTAGACAAAGCAAAAGTATTAAAGGTATAAGGGTGAAAGAAACTGAGTATCTGATAAGCCAATTTGCGGATGACACTACATTATTACTAGACGGCTCGGAAAAATCATTAAATAGTGTTTTAGAAGTACTTGACAAGTTTTATGTTATATCTGGATTAAAGTGCAATTTTGATAAAACAAAGTTGATTTGGATAGGGTCAAGTAAGTATAGTGCTTACTCAATAAAAACTAAATGGAAATTAAACTGTGGTGAATCTCAATTTGTGCTACTTGGAATAACTTTTGATATCAATCTTCAGAAAATGATAGATTTAAATTATGAACCAAAACTTAAAAATATTTCAAAATGTATAGCATACTGGAAAAGAAGAAAACTTACACCTATTGGTAGAATAACTGTTGTAAAATCACTTCTTGTTCCACTTTTAACGCATTTATTTATCAGTCTCCCTTCTCCGAAAACAGATTTCATAAAACGTTTAAACGATTTACTATACAACTTTGTATGGGATGGAAGGGCAAAAATTAAAAGATCTATTTTTATTAAAAGCTATGAAGAAGGTGGTATGAAAATGATAGATATTAAAAGCTTTAACGCTAGCATGAAATTAAAATGGCTTAAAAATCTAATAAATTGTAAACCTAATAAATGCTATCAGCTAGTATATAACATTATATACGTACGAAAAATAATAAACTTAGGAAAAGCTTATTCCGAATTTATATCTAAATTAATAAAAAACGATTTCTGGAGAGACGTACTTAAATCGTACATAGAATATATGACAAAAATTAAAATTGACTCTTGGGACTTGATATTAAATATGCCCTTGTTCTACAACGAAAATTTTACAATAGACTTAAAAGTCATCTTTATTAAAGATTTATATGATAGAGGATTTAGAAATGTCAGAGACATAATGAATAACAATAAAAAATTTACTTGCTTAAAGTCTATAGAGACGATTTTAGGTAAAAAAAATAACTATTTGAGGTATTACGGTCTGATAAACACTATCCAAAACTTCTTAAGAAAAGTTGATATTGATAAAAATGAAAACTTGATTTTAAACACTTATTGATAACAATGAAATTCCTACCAGCCAAAAGAAATGGGAATCTTTGTTCCCTACTCAAAATTTTGATTGGAAAAAAATTTATAGTAATATTTTTAATAATACAAACAATTCGTATATCCAATGGATGCAAGTAAAAATAGTTCATAGATTTTTCCCCACTAACTCTCTATTAAAAAAAAATGAACATCACCCCACGTAACTTATGCTGTTTCTGCAATACTACTGAAGAGAGTCTGCTCCATATATTTTAGGAATGTGAAAAGGTGAAAATCCTCGTACAACATTTAGAATCAAAAATAAGAGAAATAGACTCATTAACTTAAAGACTTATAAATAGTGTCAACGTTCTAATCGATACATTCAATAATGACGACAAATTATACACACTCTTTCTTTATGTCAAAAGATATGTCGCTTCTTGTAAATCTAAATCGAAAGTCCTGACAATTTCTGGCCTTCAAAATAGTTTACATTTGGCTTGGACTACTTATAAAGAAACAAAATCTTCCGACTCTGCCTTAGAAAGATGGTCAGTTGTACGACATATTATTCAAAACCACTCTTAATATAAAATGCATTGATATATATATATATATATATTCCCATTTTTTGCGATTATTCAATAAGTCATTTCTGTTTTCCACTTTCTTTCCTTTTTTTTTTTTTTCTTCACTTTCTTATTAGTTATTTTTCTTGTTTTTCCATAGCTTTGTAAAACTTTGTTATAGTCTTTGATAACTATTCACTGATCCAGATTTGGTGAACTAAATAGGCCGTTGGTTTGACACTTTCCCCTAATGCTCTATTTAACACAATGAAGAAAAAAGAATTTTAAGAACATCGTGGGAAGGAGTGAAATTGCTCGCAAAGATTGATTTCACATTTCCCGCAGTGTTCTTCCATAAAATCAATAATTTATGATCATATTTCAACTAGTTTGTTTAAACACATAACTTTATCTGGATCTCTGAATAGTACATGTATTTTTATTAACTCTTATTCTGCAATTTGTCACCTTTGCGAGCAGTGAATTCCAAAATCAATCTACACTAGAATCTTGGTCTGCACTGTTCGCAGGGGTCACAAATGTTATTGGATGTAAATAACGATTGTTGTAAGGATAGAGGGAGGATGGCCACGACCTCCCCTATCCAATATACGTGGCTAATAAAGTTTACAAAAAAAAAAATTTATAAAAAAAATCCCAGATGAGTATTGCACAAGTGAGTGAGTGAGTGAGTGAGTGAGCTGCCGGACGGGCGGTCGGGCGAGCCGGCGATCGATTGAGCGAGTGTTATTATAGTGACATGTGCATAATAATAATAATAACTTTATTAAGGAAAAAAGGCAATGTTGCCTATCACACCACACAATATATATATTTACAAAGGTTTAGATGTCAATGGTGGGGAAAAAAAAAAAAACTTGATGAAGAGAAGTAACTCTGAAGAAAAATAATTTTAGTTGATTACTGATTACCTCCCTTCCACTTTAAGGTTATACGAGAGAAGGGTATGCATAGTTAATTCCAAATATGTTTTCAAAACCACTGTTATTTTCGATAAATGTTTTAAAGAACAGTTTATTGATAGGTATTATTTTTGAGAGAAATTATTTTTGAGAGGAGTGTGTGTTAGTAAAAGAAGAATTGCTGTTTTCAACCGTTTTTCTTTTACCAACACTATCACCATCATAATTTTTTTTTTTCAGTCATATCTACTCATTCTAGTTATTGTATTGCTATATAACTACATAGATAAAAGTATCCACTTATTTCTCTCTTGTTCGAAACGATATAACAAGATGAGATAAATGGGTGTGGCTATTATTTACAAATAAGACATTTGCATACAGAAAGTGGTTTGTTAACCCCTTTTCCCATATGACAAAACTTTTGACCCATCCAAATTGCGAACATTTGTAGACGAAAATGTCAGTGTATCTAAAATGAAGCAAATTTTCGTTGCTCGACTAGGAAACTAAGAAACATTGTGGGAAGATGAGAAAATGCTATTATCAGCATATTCTCCTTTTCTCACAATGCTCTCAAAAGATTTCTTCCTCGGGGTCGTTGAAAGTCGGCATTGTGTGGTAAAGGGGTTAAACCCTTTTCCTTTTTACATTTCTTACCTAATTCTATCGTGCTATATTTATAGTAAATCAACAAACAAATTTAGCCCAAAACATATACAAAACATTAAGCAACAACATTTGTTCAGTAAAGGTATACGCCCTGCCCCATGGCCTATATGTTATCTTATAAGTAAAGTATAGTGGAAAAAGGTACTTAATAACATGCGCCATCAACAAGGATTTATATGTTCAAATCAGTATCAAGACGTCATATGTGGTGTAATAAAAATAAACAGAGTGACCTATTGCTAAAGTAGCCTACAATTCCATTATCAAACGCCTGAAATCGCATCATTTTACTGAATTTAACCATACACTTTATATGAAAAGAAATATATATCTGGTAGTATTTATTGGCCTTTTACGAAATAATTTGATTTGTGGCAAAAAATTAAATAGCTTGCTGTTTAGAGCATAAACAAACAATTCAATAGATATAGAGCCCTCAGATTATGTGGTTTGTATTTGTAAAGGGCAGAAAAAAATTCTGGAAGAAAAAAAGAAAAGAAATACTGATGTCTTGTTTTCCAACACTGTTTTCATAAGCCCTATTACACATGACTCATAAAACATAGGATTTATTGTGTGTTAAAGGGCTAAAAAACGAAAAATCCTCAAAAATTCTCCCAATTTAACTTTGTATGACATAAAATTCAAGGGTCAAATATAGGCCATGTTTGGACAAACCGTAAGGTGTTCTGAATACTGATTACATGTACATGTATATGTAACAGTTCTGTTAAATAGCCCCAAAGGCTGGGACTGAACCTAGAACCTTCAGGTCCAAACTCCGTAGGCAAACGCTCTACCACATTGCTACAAAAGCTAGCTTTATAGCAAGACAGATAAGTGCTTTATACAAACACAAGCTATACATTTATATCAATCTGTGGGACAGACCAGTATACAACATAATTATTGATCCATGTCAGGTTTCCTTGGCATCTGACATCTGGATCTGGAGAAAATTTTGATTGGGGTTTATTTCAACTCTTTACTGAACACTCATGTTAACCCTTAGGCTGCTAAGCGCGACTCACTGGCCTTTTGCGGACAGTGTATATCAAGATCAGGCTGCACAGAACTGTCCGATAAGGAGATATTTATCATCCTCAAAATTACCTTGAAATAGCAACCTTTGGGATTTTACCATCGACTTGAAGGTATCATTTGAGTTATTCAGCAGGACAAGGGTTAATAACCCGGAAGGAAATAGGCAGTTGAAAGCATCATGGGACAAGGACAAAATTCTGGTAGACAGTATTTTCTCCTGTTCCAAGATTGTTTTCAATCATACGAGTGAACTTCAGCTCATTTGTATAAGTTTCCAAATTGTTGTCTGCAGCTACATTTAAAGAGCCTAAACCTTGTCATATGGGGAAGGAATGAATAATGAAATAGCATCCATTTAATTACCATTTTTGATTAAAGAACAAAAAGTAATTTATGCATAGATGGTGGACATTGACTAATCTGAACAATCTTACAAAAATCAGTATGGGGGAGGGGGTATCTCGGAAAAGCTGAGCATCGAAGGGAACTTCTTTCGCGAAAGATGGGTCACATCCACGAAAGGAAGATTGTTTGCTATGAAATATGGGTTGAATTAATTAAAGAGAGATTTCTTTGTCACACTTAATATTTCCTTGATTTTGATGAAATTTACAAATTGAATTTAAGAACTTTTGATCGAAAAAACTTGTGGTTTAGTATCGCTGTACAATATCGTTCCTATTCGTGATTTTCGTTATCAGGTAACTTTTCAAAACCGCAACCCGCAATATCTCGCGTTGTCTGCAGATTTCATATTCTTCGGAGACTTGACCCGTCTGCTATGAGGGGGAGTCAGAAAGTTCGTAGAACGAGGTCCATGTATTTCAGCAGCAGACTATATACATGTATTGTATTATTGTTTTTCAATATAGTCCCCATTTACTTCGATGCACTTAGCCCACTTTTCTTTCAGAATGTCTATACCCTTGAAATAGAAGTCTTCGGTTTGGTCCTCAAACCATGCCTCTGTGGCAGCCTTGAGTTCATCATCATCACGAAATCTGGTTCCCCGCAAATGGGATTTCAAATTTCTAAATAGGTAATAATCACTGGGGGCCAGATTTGGACTGTAGGGTGGGTGATTTAGTTGTTCAAACTTACATTCGCGAATAGCAGCTTGTGCAATCCTTGACTTGTGCCCTAAACTCAACATTTTGATTTTCCATCATTGCTTGACAGTCAGTAACTTGCAATACCTCCGAGAATCACACAAATATGTTGTGACAAGTGAACTTGATATGTTCAAAGTGGTGATATGTTGTGTTGTCAAAATTCGGAAAGAAATGTTATGTTACGCTTGACCCAATACGCTGTTCTATGAACTTTCTGACCCTCCCTCGTATGACGCATCACTATCCTAAACAGGATAAATATTACTACGCTGTCCGTAAACAGAACTACTCTGACACTAAAAAAGTAGCATGCGAAAAATGGCTTTTAACAATAAATATGTGGTAAAATCAAGCCTAGTTATCGCTCCAAATTTCCTAGAAATACGATACTTTTACACGGAAAAAAAAACTAATTAAAAAAAAAACCTCTGTTTTCCGAAAATCTTTGCATACAGTTCTAAACATAGACATAGAAAAAACCGCGATTTATGCTTACAGGGTTTGACAACAAAAATAACGTCCCGAATATGCTGGGCTCATACTGGGGCTGTTTCTAGAGCTTATAGGGGCTGTGTTTATAAATGACTGGTGCATAGGTTACATGCTAGCCAACCACCGCTAGATAAATCGTACCAGGTAGCGTTTTGTTGAGAAATCGTTATTATTATTTTGAAATTCGAAGTAACGGTTGCCGTTTTGAAAGGTAGTCCGGTCCTGTTGCCAGAATGCCAAAATCAGATAGGTTTGTATTTGAAAAATGCCACCTAGCGCCAGATAATTCAACATCTCGTTCAAAGAAATTATTTCTCGGTGTCAACAAAGGTAACCTCAACAAGTCTGACCTGCTCTTTATCGGACGCTGTTAGCGAACGTTAGATTTGTTCAGGGAATATTGTGTTGGATTTCTCGGGCATTTGCAAAAAAGATGCCTAAACTTGTTGCAGTTATGAATTAAATAACCACATCATGATAACGCCATAATTATGCAAATATATCTGCAGTGCCAGTAGTTGCATCAACTATCATTTTCGAAGAGACAAAATAAAAACGTGATTTTCGCATGCAGACTACATTATTTACTGACCAAAAAGAAGCCCTGAGATAGGAATAATACATTTCTCGCAGGCTGTCTTGGTTTTGCAAGGCAAGAGTTGGAAAAAAAATGAATTCCAACATGCAGTTCTTTTAAAACAGGGATCTATAATATTGCATTTAAAAACAAAATGTGTACGGACAGAATAAATGCATCACTTGGCTTCGAATTTAGAATGGACTTACCATCTGTGACAGATTTTAATAATTTCAAATCCTATATGTACAAATGATCAACATAAGATGGAAAAGGAGACACTTTATTATGACACGTCTGTGTTAACTAATCTGCGTCTAGCATGTACATAGTGCAGCGCTTTTGCAAGTAACCCACTTTGGCCGTGAAACACCGAGATCAAAGGAACACCCAGCTACATGTACGAGTATGTACTATCCATTTCTCTTTTTAGATTACAAAATATTATCACTGGTAATTTTATATAAATATGTACATCGAACAAACGTTTCCAGCGTTTCAAGCCCTGGGCCTCATTTCACGAAAAAAAATTAAGTCTCTTATTTTACTCACATCAGCAAACAGACTTACTTTCTGACTTAAGTTGAGTTTTTTTTTTTTTTTTTTTTTTTTAATGGACTTAAGTCTGTTAATTTTACTTAAGTCCATTTATACTGCTTGGTTGAGCCTGAAACATTGTGTCACCCTAGGATTTGAGAACCTTACTACAGTCTGTTAGTGTTACTGAAATACATCTCAAATAACGAACACTACTTAAGTCAGAACCCGGGACCTTTTTTGGATTTGCGTGAAATAAGGGACATAAGTTTTTTCGTGAACCCAGGCCCTGTACGTTACCAGCTTAGCTACCGGGTTCGGCAAACATGAACTGAACAATCAGATCCATGATCAAATAGGGAAAAAAACACTATGGCACTTCTACTGTTCTTTTCTTCATCTCTCCTTTTTTCCCCTGATTTACGATAGTGAATCTTTTAAAGAAGTGAGTGAAATCTTATTCTATTAAAACCTTTTACCAAACGCAAAACTTAGCTCTTGTCCAAATCCAAAGCATTTGAAGCCGACAGTTTAAACGTGGGTCGTTGAAATTGTCTTTAAAAAGTAGATAATATTTAGGGAAAAGTAGAAAATGCGGGTCACGAGCGTTTCCTCCTTTTTCAATATTTTTCAAGACTCCTTCGTTTCCAGGGTCGTTAAAACTCCGGATTATTCAGTAAAGGGTCAGAATCCGTTCAGTGTCTCTACGAGGGACATTTAAAAAGTATTAATCAGTGTTGCGCTGTAGTTGTTGTCGGAATATTTCTGTGTAAATGGTTAGTACAATCCTTGAAAGTATACCTCCTTTACTCATGTGCACATTTTGAGACACCATATCCACTCGGAAAATGCATTGCAGAGGGCATCTTTGAGTATGGTGTTGAGGCACTGGAAAAGCGCTCTGCCGACGCCATGACGAGATTAAAAGTGGCGACCTTTCATGTAGTTTTTTAACGTATGGATTGATACAAAACTGACATGAAACGAGATCTAGGCTAGATGAAAAATGTGGTAAACTTACAATACTTTTGTCGCTAAGGTAAGAAAGGACCACGGATGATTTGTGAGCAGGTGCATTCTCACGGAGGAGCTTGATTCCGCGCACGCTGGTACTTTGACGGGCTGAAGCATAGTGCTCAACACTGAACTACCGAAAGAACAGACTCTCAGCAAAAGGCTCCTGTGACACTCCTTCCTTCTGGTACATGGACTGTAGCTACAATTCCCTTGCAATAAAACATATGATTCCCTGGCATTAAAAAAGTATTGCATACATGGTGGGGCGTGGTGCGAGCTCTACGCGCACCTTGGGGTCTTTCGTCATTTTCACAGATCCACACTTGTTTTTTCCTTGCCCCCTGGCTCATAAAATTATTACATGTTTCATCACGAGTCACAATTTCATTCATGCGTTTTTGGTCAGCATTATCGTACCTATCTATAGAGCAGATGTGTTGCAGTTAACACGCACCACTCTTTTAGTCATTAGAAAGAAGGTGGCGCAAACCTTATGTAGGTTAACTCTTTACCAAACGACAAAATTTTAGACTTGTCCAAATTGAAAGCACTTGCAGACGACAAAATAAACGTAATAAAAAAATTGAAATTTGTTTCCAGCAAGGTAGAAAACATTGTGGGAAAAGGAGAAAATGCTGGTTACCAGCATTTTCTCCTTTTCCCACAATGTTTTCAAAAGGCTTCTATCTCAGGGTCGTAAAAACCAGGGATTGTTTGGTAAAGGGTTAAAAGGATCAGTCAGAATATGAAAAACAGGTGACGAATTAATGCTATATAATTGACTGATCTTCTCCATTATGTATCGGACATCTTCCTCTACAGCTGCTTAAATCACTGCAGCAACATCACTTCCAGGTGTTGCTGTTGCGGGACGGCCAAATAGAGGCTCATCTTTGATATCCGTTCTAGAATCGGATTTAAACAACCGGCCCCATCTTCTAACTGTGGCATATGATAGTGCACTATATCCATAGACTTTGTCTAATTCGGACTTAATGTCAGGCGCAGAAAAACCAAGCAATCATGCGCGAAATTGACAGTACGCTCTTTGATCTTTCTGAAAATTGAACATTATGTCTGCCATTTTGAATTGCAGTGTCCATAATAAAAGTACTTTCAAGTGAAAGTTTAATTCTCTGTGTAAGCTTACCCCAAGTTCTTCATGCATGTATGTATAGAGGAGATTCCACTCTTTCTATGTAGGCCCCTGTAACACTTGCCCGAAAGGCGTCGAATAATGATATTTTAAAAAAATTGACTGATTATTACTTTATCAATGCCCCACGTAAGGAGGCAGCGAAAGTCAATTTACTGAAATCATGTACAAACCCGATCTCAAAAGAATCATCGAACCTTCCGTTTGTTGCACTTTTATTCATTCCCCTTCAAACGGATATCATAACTAACGTTAAATTATGTCCGAGTTTAGATCGTGAAAATAAGGAACGTAGCTTCAGTTCAAATTTTAACCCTTTCATTCTCCCTTCACAAAATACTTATATTCCATTATCTATTAAGTTTTAGAGAGAAATAGGTGTCATATTATTCTTTACGAAAATGGATGATGGGTTAACTCGATGTTCCTTTGATCTCGATATTGCACTGCCGGGTGGGCGGCTGAATAGACGTTATCCTCGATCCTATCGCGAAAGGAAGTTCCTTTCGCTGTTAGATGGTTACCATCATTTTCTAAGGCCCTTTTCCCCTCGGGCTGTGAAACCACTAGGTTGTTTGGTACAGGCTTTATTTGTCGTCTGCAAATGCTTTGAATAAGGACACGAGAAATATTTTCTCATGTTGTAAATGATATTTTAACCACCTTTAGATCCCCCCGCCTATTTCCCCCACTCGTGTTACCCCCATCCCCCCTTTTCTGATTAGATTAGGCATGTCAATTTATAGAAATTTAATCTGTATACAAGTAGATGAACACATAACGCATGTCAGTATAATATTGAAATGCAAACTGTAAACAAGATGTAGACCTATTTACGGAATTAGCCGAGTTTTGACGAGTGCCAAATGGGGGTAGCCTTTGACAGGGAAAGGAAATGTCAGAAATAAGATCAATCTAAAGCATCGGAACCGTAATTGCATTTCAATATCAAATTTGTTTTAGTGAAAATTTTCATTGCTTTTCTGTGCATTTTCTAATTAACCAATCAAAACCGGTCACGTGACACTGCGTCGAGGTGGTTGTGCAAGGCCAGGGATCGTTGATCCCTGGCCAGGACAAAGAAATCATATTTCATTTTGGGAAAACAAAGTAAGTTTGTCATTCATTCTATATCTGATGTAGATTTTTATGACTGGTAATACATTTAGTAGCGTGGTGAATTGATCTTGCTTTGGTTTCCTTCGAGATCTAGCCTTTTCTGATTCGAGCGTGTTCATGCTTTTGAATATTGTCTTTCCCGCCCTCCGATTTTCTATCAAATTCTACACGTGTAGATTTATCATAGTTTTCCCCCTATCTATTCAGCAATATTGTTATTTTCATTGAAAAAAAAAAAGCTCAACTTCGAATATCCTTCGCAAAAAAACCTTCCTGTGAGATCTGCTTGAACAAAGAATGAAAGATCAGTAAAAATCTCGTGCATGACCCAGTTATGATAAATATTCCATTTACCTGTGTGAATAGCTCTAGTTAATGCCCCAGTCAAAAGTAACGAACTGCCGCCGGACAGCGAGTTTTTCAGGAGATTTTGACAGTCACCCGGGACCGCACGGCGACCGTGCGGTGGCAGTTCAATCTGAACGGCGGCAGCTCAATTTTGAGACGCCATCTGGTGCCTGTTCGAGGTTTAGAAAAAAGTTATAATTGAACGGCCACCGGACAATTTTTGGGCCATCAGGGAGCCCGTTAACTCATCGTCTGGGCGGTGACCGGACGATGCCTTCAGAAATCGGACGGCGCCTGGATGATTTTTATGAAAATGTTTATCTCAAAATCGTATGGCGACCGGACTGCCTCCGTCCAGGCGCAGGACGGAGCCCGGACGGGCACTGCCCGATTATAATTAATCGTCCGATGACCGTCAGATCGCTGGGCGGCATTGATTTTGTGAGTTTTTTCTGGATGGCGACCGGATGGCAAACATAAACTTTGGCGACATGATCATTATATTATACAAGTGTATATTGATATCTAACCTCATCAGTTCATCAGTTCTAAAGTGAAGATGGCCCTTATACCGCTACAAAATCTGTTGAATCTTCTCCTTCATCAAGAGAGATTGCAAGCTGCTCGCCGAAGGCAGAGAACTTTAATAGCAGCTGCTGCTGTTTACGATCAGGAGAGTGCTGGGAGAGGCCGCATAGTGAGGATAGGCATTATTCAATATTCTCAGTGATACAATTTAAATGTCTGTTTCTAACGAATGGTTGACTGCAAATGATAGCATAAATCGTACAGCGACCCCTCGGTGACCGGACAGTAGCCGGACAGCGGCCCAAAGTCCGAAAGATGTCGGTACAGGTGCCGTCTTGTCACTGCCCGATGTCCGTCCGGTCGCCGCCCGGTGCCTTTCTGAACTGAAAAGCGCACGCATGGCATTTCCGATGAAACTGCCATCCGGTGCCCTTTTGATTTGTGACTGCTTGAGCAAAATGTCTTAAAATTGTAAGGCGCCCGGACGATGTCTCAAATCTTTGAATCGGCGAAGTTAGAAGAAATTGTCCGGGGCCTGTTTTATTTGTGACCTAGGCATAACTCTGTGGTAAAAAGTTTGTTTGCAGTGCTCGTTGAAATTTACTTCATTGATACAACTTTGATCTCATCACAGAGATAATATTTCAGGAAAAACAAGAGCACAGTGTGTCTGGCTCAGTACAGGTAAAACCCAGGAAATCACATGAATAATGGACTGCCACTGTGACATGACCAAAGTAGTGTTGAAAGCATTATAGAACACCACAAAATTTACCTTTTACCATTTCGTCCCAAGTTTTAGAGACCCTGAGAAAGAAGCTTTTTTTTAAAACATTGTGGGAAAAGGAGAAAATGCTGGTGACCAGCATTTTCTCTTTTTCCCAGAATGTTTTCTGTCCTATCACAGACAAATCTTACCATCTGATCAATACTGAATTCGTGTTTTACAAATGCTTTCGTTTTTAGATAGTTTGCAATTTTGTCATTTGGTAATGATCAGTTATTTAAATCTCTGAATATTTATAATATGAGTCATGCTCTGGCAAAAGGGAGCTCAATGCATCTCGGTGATGCATTATATCAAGCATGTCATGTCATAATTGTGGTTAAATAAAATCCATTTAGTCAAACAATTGACTATATCTGGAGGAAGTACAGTCCTTGGATATGCAGTTCATTTCCAAATATGGAAAAATTTCCATCCATGTCGGCTTGTGCAGATTGTGCAGACTGACATGAGTCGATACTTCTTACAGAAGCATTAAGCCCCCATTTCACAGAGCATGGCTCAATTATGCTTTTGCCCTTGTTCCCTCACAGACTGAGAAGCCAGCTAGATCCCATCAAACAAGATTACCAATAAAAACTTCAGTCCCACAAACTCATAGTGATACCGAAGGTGGAATATGCTACTGGTATTTTCACTCAGGTAGGAATGGCTTATCAGCAATTTCCTTTTCTTGGTACATGTAGAATAACCCACTATCTTTTGTATGAGATTTGACATATAATGCCTTGGGTCTGATCCCTGTCTTCGTGAACCTGAGCAAACCTCGTCAGACAATTGGTCTATAATGTATGTTGCTAGATCATCTTCAGGCTGCTCAGTTATATTTTAATGTTCCTGCAGTGATTAATCTTATAAAAAAAAGAATTTGGGATAGGACATGTAAACTGCAATGGTTGATTTTTACTCGTATTCTGCTATACCCTAAATTCCAGTTTACATGCACTGACCATTTAGTATTTTAGGGTCCTTGTATAAGTCATGTGGCTCAATAGAAAGGTATAGGGTTGAAAAGATGAAACAGGAGTATTGTAGATGCTGATCAGACTTCAAAAACAGTCAAACAAAACTGACAGTATGTACAAGGTGTTTCATGATCTGTTTGACTGACGTCTTGCAAGAAAGATGCAACAATGTATATCTTCCTTTGTTTCTCTTTCAGATTGTGTACTACAGTTTGAGAACTTCGAAAAATTTGGTCAGAAATCCAGCTGTATCAGTTTTACAGGTAAGATGCATAATTATTATATTGTTACAATAAATTAGTTAAATCATGGCAGCCAGTGCAACTATTTATGCCTTCCTGCAGTTTGAACACAGTATTCTTACGAAGTCACTGACTGCTTTCCCACATCAGCAACGTGGTAACAATCATCAGTGGTGAGAGAAAACTGTATCTTATTGCAATAGCTATAATAATATTCGTGAACAGACAATGGCAAAACTAAGCGGGATCCAAATCAGTTTCAAATCCTATTATGTTACCGAGCTATGGAGCTCTGTTACCGAAGCATGATAAATGAATACATTTTAACAATTTTATTCTGTCTGAATTTAATCCTATTGTTCCTTTAGGCCATATGACTTGTTGAAAGAATTTGCAGACAAACAATTAAATGTTGCTCATATAATGGAGTGAGTCTTTGAAAGGGAAGAAAACACTGGGAAAAGGAGAAAATGTTGGCTACCAGCATTTTCTCCTTTACCCACAATGTTTTCAAAAGTCCTTTTCCTTTGGGTTGTTGAAATTCTGGATTGTGTGGTAAAGGGTTTTACCTTTCATGATATGTCACTAACAACTGTTGTTTCATCTAGGTGTTGACTATGATTATATTTGGTGTTGGTGTTGGTGTCATCTACTGGCAGATTGATGACTCGTGTACCTCAGGACTTCAGAACAGGTCAGTACATGTATTTGTAGGCTTCTTATCAGCCTTGATAATATTGGCACCATCAAGTTGGGTATTACCACTGTTTATGCCTAGAGCATGTTACTTCATTTACAATATCTTAAGTTATTGAATTTTTCACTAAAGTCTTTACAGAACGACAAAATTTTAGACCTGTGTCAATTGAAAGCCTTTGCAGATAACAATTTAAATGTGGCCCAAATTCTAGAGTTTTTATGTGAAAGAGTAGAGAACAGAGTAGGAGAAAATGCTGGTGAACAGCATTTTTTCCTTTTCCCACAATCTTTTCCAATACCTTCTTTTTTCAGGGATGTTAAAACATGAGATTGTAAGGTAAAGGGTTAAAGAACCCAGAACAGATTTTCACAAAATAAGTTGGATGAGAGAAAGATTTGGAAAACCCACAAGTAGTGAAAAATTCGTAAAATACACAAACATATAATTTGCTGAGGGGCGGAGAGGAGGGTCCTCTGTGGTTTAGTTGTAAGTTGCAGGATTATCAATCTGTAACCTTACTTGAAGCTATGGGGTTTTTCATGGGAAAAAGTGTCTAGAGCCATAGTCTTGTACTGGTGGAACCCAGGACATACATGAATAAGTGAGCTGTTACAGTGATCTGTCTGAAATTGTGTTGAAAGTGGTGAGAAATACCATTCAATCAATCAATCAATCAAGAAACTTTTTGATTTCAGGATTGGAGCTTTCTTCTTCATCATTATGAACATGGTATTTGGCAATTTGTCAGCTGTGGAAGTGTTTATAAAGAACAGAGCAATTTTCTTGTAAGTACAGTGTCTTCCTAGTCAAGGAATGCATTGCCTTTCTCTTGCTTCATTGCATTCTTTAAAGATTATTAATCGTTAGAGCGCCATACTTTCAAAGATTAATCCTTAGCGTGTCAAATGAATCTAACGGACTAATTAACCTTAGAGTGCCGAATAAACCCATTAGACCTTTTCATCTAAGAAACACAACCCAAATAATAGCAGTTTCATGGTTGCTTTCTTCTATAGAGCTTCACCAAAGCAGATGTTTTGTGCAACCTGATATTGATCTTCACTGGCTGCAAAGGCAACTATAGTTGTTAAAGGCTCTAAGGGTTAAGTGTACAAATAAGAGCAAAATAGTTACAAAATCATGATTGCTTTTGTCTTTAGTGTTTCAGGAAAGCAGACTGTGTAGATCAAAGATCAGACTGCACATTTTGTGCAGTATGATCTTGATCTTCACTGGCAGCAAAGGCAACTATATTTGTTAAAGGCTCTAAGGGTTAAGTTTACAAATAAGAGCAAAATAGTCACAAAATCATGATTGCTTTTTGTCTGAAGTGTTTCAGGAAAGCAGACAGTGAAGATCAAAGATCAGACTGCACATTTTGTGCAGTCTGATCTTGATCTACACTGGCTGCTAAGACAGAAAAAGTCATAAAAGCGTGTTTAGTGAAAATAAAAAATAAAAAAAGGACAAACATTAGCATGACTGTGTGCTCTTTTTCAGACATGAGAATGTGAGTGGTTTCTACAGAGTGTCCTCCTATTTCATCTCCATTGTGGTCTGTGACATTATACCAATGAGATTTAGCCCGCCCGGGTGGCTCAGTGGTGAGCGTGTCGGACTCATGACCTGGTGGTTGTGAGTTCGATACCCGGTTGAGGCGAACTTTCTTTCAGGCGTATTTTCGCCTCTCACCTCTGCTGAAGCATGTGAGAAAAGTAGTCGGTGGCTTTGGAAAGAAAGTTGTGTTAGTACTGGTGTGAGAAAGCCAGGAAACACATGTGCGTCACCGACCGCCATGATATGACCTTAGCTGTTAAAGTGGCGTTAAACCCCAATACAACCAACCAACCAATGAGATTTCTACCTACTCTCTGCTTCTCAGCTGTGACCTACTTTATGTTGGGTAAGACACACTTGATACCCTAACTTTTAGAGTATAGTAGCTTATGACATAATATTATGTTGAGTTGCCTTTTCAGACAAGGGAGATCAAGATCAGACTGCACAAAATAAACAGCCTGAATTGATTTGTTTCGGATTAATGGATGTGATATCTAGGGAAAAAATCAAGACATATGGTAGTATTAGCATATGAATACAATAAGATTACTGCAGGGTACCTGAAATGGTGTCTCTGAGACCTACTTCACTTTTTCCATGGTTCATAGATCACTAGTGTTGTCTCTATAACTTGATACCACCTGAAACAAATTTGTAGTATACATTTCTAGAAACAGTCTTGTAAACTATGAATAAGCAACATGAATGTGAATACTTACCTTGTATACATGATATTTAATTATGTGAAAACACTATTTTAAGCAATATCCCCTTTTATCACATGAAACCTCCTATGGCAGAGTATTAAACCCATGACTTATTTTTGATAATACACTAGTGTATTATCTTTTTTTGGGTCCGGGTACTAGTCAATTTTCAGTCATGAGCGCGTGAAGCCAGAGAAACCAACCACAGCATGTGTGGGAATTTATACTGCTACGCCGTTTCATGAAAAAAAGAAAAGTGATTGTTGCGAAGACGTATACACGTGGAAAGTTTTTGATTTTCATGCTTGATAAAAACCAAGAAATGCAGGGAAAGTCTCTTAAAATCAATATTATTGTGGATATAAGATGACTTAACTATTTCATTCTACTTTCGGTGTAAATATCAAAGAACTATCTACTTGTGTATGTACACATTTGAAACCAAACTACAGCTGTAAACATGGACTGGTGAATGGTATAGAGGCTAAGGGTGATGATGTGGGATATTTTTCTTTCTGTCATTCGTTTTATGTGATAAATAGAATCATTTGTGTTTATGTATTATCATTTTTATCAAACTTGTTGACTAAAATGTATTTGACGCTCATCAAGGCTTGAGTCATACAATTTTAGTCAACTCGTTTGATAAAAATGATAATACATAAACACTCATGTAAGATCCTCTACTAAGTACATAATTTGAATATGAGCTTTTACAATTTGCAAATTGACTTGTTTAAACCTCATTTTCCTGCAATTGTTGCAGACGATAATGATGATGGGTTTGTAAAACCTTTTGGGAAAAGGAGAAAATGATGGTTTCCAGTATTTCCTCCTTTTCCCACAATATTTCCTACCCTGTGAAGGAAAAATCTCAACATGTGATTTATATTTGATGCGTCATCAACAAATGCTTTCAATTTGGACAAGTCCAAAATTTTGTTGTCTGTTAAAGAGCGGAAAGTGTCCTTGAAGTATATAGATAATCAATGTGTATCAAGATTAACTCTAAACAAGATAACATAATTTTTAGACAAATTTATCTTGGAAATTTTACAGGCAACAAGTTAATGTGGCTCAAAAAGCTAGGGTAGAAATTTTTGGAAAAAAAAAAAGATGGGAAATGCAGGATTCAAGCATATTCTCCTATATACACCATTTTACAGATGCCTTTTTTCTCAGGATCTTTAAAAAGATGAATACCGGTAATCTAGTAGAAAATGAAATCTGTTTACAGGGTACAGATCTGAGTTTGACAGATTCCTGCTATTTCCTGTCTCTTTTCCTGGTGTCCCTATCTGCTTTGGCTCTTTCATTCCTGCTGAGTACCATCATCAGAATAGTTGCTGTTGCCAACCTGCTTATTGCTATGTGCTATGTCATCATGATGGTGAGTGAGAGGTTTATCTTTTCTATTTTTTATATTCTAGAGCACATGACGGTATATTTTTTCTAATAATTCAGTAAAACCTTAGAGCACCAAATAAGCCCATTAGACATTTTTAGTCGAAAATAAAACCCAGATAATTGTAATTTCAGTGTTTTTCTGTCCCAGACTGTCTCTGCATAGCAGACAGGGTAGATAAAAGATTGGACTGTATTGTTTGTGTAGCTGATCTTGATCCATACTTAATACAAAAGTAACTATAGTTGTGAAAGGTGTTTTAAGAATTAACCTCGTAATACATTTCCTCCTGAAACAAGCCTAATGCAGGCAAGATTAAGAACATCCTTATAGTAAATGGATTTTTTGATGTTTGGTAAAAATGTACAGAAAAAAACACCATTGTGAGATAGCTTTATAAATTCTGTTGAAATGACTGAGGATCATAGTGATAAAATGATGGCTAGTACATACATCTTCCAACTATATACTTACTTGAAATAGTTACTTAGGCCGGTAAGTGGGACTGAATACTCATTTGCAGACGGTGTATATCAAAATCTTGCTGCACAGAATGTGCAGTCTGATCTTTGATCTTGGCATCCATTCTGAAATGGCAGGATTTTTCAGGCAAAAACACCCTCTGAAATTAGAGTAGATTTTGTGTTTTTTTATTTTCAGATGAAATTTTCAGTTTAATTCATTTTTCAGTATAACTGTTTACCAGACGACAGTATTTTAGACAGTTTCAACTTGAAAGCTATTTGTAAACGTCTAATAAATATGGTTCTAAGATGAAATTTGTCCAAGAACGGGTAGAAAACATTGTGGGAAAAAGGAGAAAATGCTGGTTTCTAGCATTTCCTCATTTTCCAACAATGTTTTTAGAACTCTGGATTGTTCTGTAAAGGGTTAAGGGTCATAAGTTTTAAGTACATGTATCTTCAAATTCTTTTACTACAAATTTGATATTTGTATATTTCTGGTGTTTAGTGGTTTACTGGTGAACCTTGAGACAGTTCCTGCTTTCCTGAGATGGCTGAAATATTTCAGTATCTTCAGATACAGTTTCAATGTAAGTACCTGAATTTCACACACAGTTTTAAGTTAATAATTCAAAAACTTTAACTTCGAAGCAAGAAACAAACTTTAGTTGCTTTTGCAGACAGCAAAGATCAAGATCAGACTACAGTTTCTATGAAGTCTGATCTTGGATTTACATAGTCCACTACATTTCAAAATTGATAGGACACTGATTTGGACCCATATTTATCAGCCATTCTTATCGACACTCGTCTAATTCTCAAGAAGTTTTGAAAATTTCAAAGTACTGTAATTTCTGATTGGCGAAACCAAATGGTTCAGCCAATCAAAGTTTGCATTATTATCTACATCAAGAATGTTTAAGAATACTTTTTAACCCTATACCACACAATCCTGATGTTTAAAGACCCAGAGAAAAAAACCTTTTGAAAACATTTTTGGAAAAGGAGATGCCAGTAATGAACATTTTCTTCTTTTCCAACAATGTTTTCAACCTATTCCTAAACCAAGTTCAGTTATTCCGTCAACTTCTTTTGTTGTCTGCAAATTTAAGACAGTTGGTGAATATTGGCCCAGTTCTCAAAATTGAACTATCAGCATTCTCACTTCAGCAAATCATTCCTTTCAGGCACTGTCCATCAATGAACTGAAGGATATGGAATTTGTACCAGATGGATCCTCAAACTGGTAGGTATCAAACATAGAAAATTTTATGGACCATACTCCATGAAAAGGGGTTTAATGCATCTGCAAAAAATTCTGACCCATGTCAGCCTACGTGGCTTTCATGGGTTGAAACTTTTTGCTATCTTGAAGTATTTCAAAGGACCATTCTAACTCATGATTGAGCTGGTTGTTAGACTTAATGGACTTTATGGATCCATGATGACTTGCTTAGTATGACACATTACTGAGATGCATTTAAATTCCTTTTGCCAGAGTTTGGCTCTGACATATTAGTCCTTCACCGGATGATCTGATGGTTTTATGTCACTAGGGATGAAAGCTTTTGAGAACATGGTATGAAAAGGATAAAATGCTGATAATCAGCATTTTCTCCTTTTTAGCTCCACTAGCTAGTCTTTTTCTTGTTTATGCGATAAAGTCTGCATTTGTTGTCAGATTTTCATGAAACTTGCACAGTTTGTTTATCTTATCAATAGCTTGAAGCCTATTGATTTTGAAAAAAATCCAACAAACAGTATGGGAAAAGTAGCCATTTCAAGTTGAAAATTTCTGTTTCTTGTTTACGCGATAAAGTCTGCATTTGTTGTCAGATTTCTGTGAAACTTGCACAGTTTGTTTATCTCATCAATAGCTTGAAGCCTATTGATTTTGGAAAAATCCAACAAACGGTATGGGAAAAGTAGCCATTTCAAGTTGAAAATTTCCATTTCTTGTTTACGCAATAAAGTCTGCATTTGTGGTCAGATTTCCGTGAAACTTGCACAGGTTGTTTATCTTATCAATAGCTTGAAGCCTATTGATTTTGGAAAAAATCCAACAAACAGTTTGGAAAAAGTAGCCATTTGAAGTTGAAAATTTCCATTTCTTGTTTAGGCAATGAAGTCCACAGTTTTGATCCAATTCTTTTGAAACTTTCAAAGATTGTTTGGTTCATCAAGGGATTGAACTCTATTAAAAGTGAAGAAAATCTATTAATCTTCAGGAAAAGCAGCCGTTTGATAACTTAGCATTGTTTACTCAACAAAGTCCACATTATTTGTCGCATTTCTTTGAAATTTGCTGGGATTGTTTAATACAAGGTGTACTGAAACCCTATCAATTTTGGCTGGATTCCAAACAGTTATTTTTCAGAAATTGCACTTCATTATTTTTTCACTGTTTGTTCAATTCACCATGCCAACTTACACTGTCTTAGTGGGTTCAAGCCCAGTTGTAAGAACATCCCCCCCTTTTTTTTTTTGTTTTTGTCTTTTTTCTTTTTGCATCATGAATTAATAATGTATGCAAGCAAAAAAGCAAAATCACTGTCAGTAGAGTGATTTCAGGCCCTCAAGGGCCTCTAGTTTGATATTATAGCCCTGGGGTCAAAATTGGCCCCACCCTGGAGGTCACAAGTTTAACATGGGCTAATATAGTGCCTTATTATCCCCCGCCAAAGGCGGAGGGATACAGTTTTAGCGTTGTCCGTCGTCCGCCCGTCTGTCTGTACGTCGGTCTGTTTGTCCGTCAGGGTGAATATCTCCAATACCATTTGACGGAATTTTGTGAAACTTTATACATGTGTACAATAACCCATTCAGTCGAGAGACTTTCTTTCTTTTTTTTTTATGCAAAATGGCCGACTGGGAGCGATTTTAAGTTACACAGTTAAGTATATTTTTGATGTTTTGAGTCTTATCTTGAAAACTATAAAGCATTTTTAAATTGAACTTGTCACATCTATCAACCACTATTAGGAAATGCAGGAAAAAAAGTTTCACCCAGACTGACCTTGCAACACCACAGTTATATACCCTTGGTTTTTGTAATGCCGTGTCATGGAAAAAGGGGGCTTGATGTATATTTCCAATATGGACCAATATAACCATAAAAAAAAGTTATGAAACTTCATTTTTATATTGTTTATCACAAGCCACAGACAATAGTTATTTGTTTTTATTTCATGAAATGCAATGTCATGAAAAAAGGGGGCTAAATGCCACATCATGAGAAAAGGGAGCTAAATGTTTTATTTCATCTTGAACCAATGACCATCAGCATTCTGTTCGTCGATCTTTCCGGACAGATATCTCCTAAAATACTTGACAAAAACTAATGGAAATTCATACACTTCTTCCTTATGATGTCCACCAAGTTTCATAATTTTTTTTTGCTGTTTTGATGTTCAATAAGGTGTCATAGAAAAAGGGGGCTTCATGTATATTTCCATTAGGGATCAATATCTCTAACTCAAAATCCTACACGAAAATTTATGAAACTTCATACGTGTGTTCCTTATGATAGTCCGCCAATATCATTATTTTACTTTTTTTCATGAAATGTCATGTCATGGAAAAAGGGGGCTTGACATATATTTTCATTATGGACCAATATCTCTTTAACTACAGGACAAAATGTTATGAAACTTCATCTCTAAAAAAGGGGGCTAAATGTATAATTTCATTATGGACCAATAACAGTCTGTTCGCCCATCCGTCCGCCAGAGGGATATCTAAATTCTAAAGTCCTTGACGAAAATTGATGAAACTTCATGCATGTCTTCCATTGGATAGTCCGTTGAGAGAGAGAGAGAGAGAGAGAGAGAGATAGATAGATAGATAGATATATATAGATATATATAGATATAGATAGATATATATACACACACACACACACACACACACACACACACACACACACACACACACACACACGTACGTGTCATTGAAAAAGGGGGCTTGATGTATATTTTCTTTGTTTGTTTTCATTTAATGAAATGCCATGTTCTGGAAAAAGGACACTTAATGTATAATCCTGTTACGGACCTTTTTTTTTTTTTTTTAGCTCACCTGAGCACGAAGTAATTCTTATTGGGGTCACATTATGGCTTTCCTCCCCTCCCCTGGGTATGCCTTATCAAAAAAGAATGGCTTCTGGCTTTGATATACTATTATTTGTATGTGGTATATAGCATCATTGTCTTGAGTCTATACCAAAGGTGCCTGTTCACAATTTCCTTAAAAATCTTCTCCTCATAAATCATAAGTCAAACAGGCTGAAACCATTTTACAAAAAGGAAAAAAAAGAAAGACAGAAGAATAAACAAATAAACAGGGAAATATGTGAAGATCTTGTTGTGACAAACCATGAGGCCTAAAGCTTTATCATTTGCAATGTAGCATTAAAGGTAGTCTTCAGCAGATTTTGAAAAAAAAGTTTTTTTTCTTCAATTCACAAATTTTAAACTTGTTTCACTAGAGGTGCACAAAAATGAAAGAATGGCATGAATTGGAATTGAAAATAATTTTTTTGATTATGAAAAATTGGCTTCAATAGGACTGAAATCTGATGGGTAGCGTCACCCGATAGCTTCTTATTTCATATAAATTCAAAACTTTGGTTGCAATTTAAGAATATTTCTTGCTCACAAAATGGAAAATGCATGATTTTCTAGTGAAAGGTCAAACATATACTGCTTAAAAAGATGATTATTACATTTTCTAAAAATTTGAAGAAATTCTTCTGAAGACTACCTTTAAACTGAAACAGTCTACAAAATTTATTAAAGTATCCACGTTGTTGGCGTTCTCGGCGTAGGCACCAACATGCGGTGCTCTTGTGTCTCGTATGCCCCTACATTGATGGATTCAGAGCATTATGTCAGTCCAATTATCCAAAACTTAAAATTATGTCTCCCCGCTGTTGTTTTTGGCAGCACAGTCTGTCTGTCTCTCTGTTCATCTGCTTTTCCGATTCCAGATGAAATCTCTGAATATGTTAGGATGATTTTGATATAATTTCATACATTTGTTCAGTATAACCTACCGGCAGTTGTGTAAAAAACCAAAAATTCCATCGGCTCAAAACCAGGGTATGCCTTATTTGAAAAGAATAGCCTGCCCTTGATAAACCATATAAGTTACAAATATACTCAGGTGAGCGATATAGGACCATCATGGTCCTCTTGTTTTGTAATGAAATGCTGTGCCATGGAAAAAGGGAGCTTAATGTATAATTTCATCATGGACCAATAACAAGAAGGCTACATGTACATGCAAAACACAATACCTTTAAAATGTTTGTATCAAAAAAGGTCTTTTTCGGCCGGGGATATCATTTCAACGAAATTCCTTGTATTTACATCACTTATCAAGGGAAACAACTCCTCTTATTAGAGATATATATGTTGTTATTTACCTCCCCTGATTATCAAACTGCATTATTATAACCCCCACAAACTTTGTTTTAGTCCCAGCTATTTCTCCAAACCAACAGGACAAGTTTCTATTAAACCTCATAGGAAGTTTCAATACAAAGTTAAGATATGCATATTACAATTTGGTGCTGGTTGAATGGTTTTTCCAAATCCAGGAAAATGGAAGAGGAGCCCATTTCAGCTTCTTTTTCAAAGTTTCTTTATTTTGTTTCAGTATTTATTAGCTGTGTAATAGTCTCTTAACACTTTGGACAAAGGCATTATGCATTTCTGTGACAAAAAGTTATTTCTTGACATGGAGCCGGTGGGGGGGTATTCATAACTTTTAGTGAAAGCTCTAGTTTTTATGAACAATTAACAGGAGTTTTGCAGACTCCATAGATCAAGAATACTCTTTTGGAAATGCACAACTTAATTTTGAAAATACACTGCAATACTGTTTGTATACCATGACAAGCAGTGTCTGATCTAGGATTTGAAAAAAGTGGGGGACTGTCCTCCATCACTCTGAAAAGTATGGGGGATTTCTAAAAAGTACGGGGGATTTCTGAAAAGTATGGGGGATCAAGATCAACTTCAAAAAGCAAGAAACAGAACTAATCTCTTTCGGATCATTCATTTAACCCTTTCAATTCTGTAGTACCAAATACTTTGCCTCAACCTTGTTCATACCTAACACAAAATCTTACTTTGAAACTTGAAAGTCATAATTGTAAATAGATGTTAAAACGCTAGTCCCTATGTTTTCATCAGTTCTGCGTCGCACTGGCCGTGACATATACATGTTTATTACATTCTGTTACTAATAATAGTAACATTTTCAGCTGAAAATGGTGTAATATCTGTGTCATGCGAGGGCAGATATGGCGGGGCAATGGGCTGATATCTGATATCCTGCCTGTTGACAAGATATTTGTTCTAAATCTATAGCAACAGAACACTCGCTCATAAACTAACGTTCTCAAAATATCTAGTTTGAAAAAAAATGGCTGAATCAGTCCGTCAGTCACTAGCCGACAAATCTTCAGGACTACAGACAACAATTGAATTGCAAAACCAGCAAACACGATAAGTAGAGAATAGACTGTTATTGTCTTGGATTGGGAAAGTTTATCGGGTAAGGCGTGGTGTCAAAAGGCTAATAGTTCTGCAAATTTTTTCCGTTGAGCTGAGGGAACCGAGCCTGATTAAGTTTCCCAATCCAGAGCACCAACTATCTATTCTATTTATCCTGTTTCTCATTTATTATGTGTATAATACTAAATTGAATATTTGGTACGGAAAAACACACATACCGACATCTTTTTAACTATGAATATATATATATCTAGTTTGAAAAAAAAATGGCTGAATCAGTCCGTCAGTCACTAGCCGACAAATCTTCAGGACTACAGACAACGATTGAATTGCAAAACCAGCAAACATGATAAGTTGAGAATAGACTGTTATTGTCTTGGATTGGGAAAGTTTATCGGGTAAGGCGTGGTGTCAAAAGGCTAATAGTTCTGCAAATTTTTTCCGTTGAGCTGGGGGAACCGAGCCTGATTAAGTTTCCCAATCCAGAGCACCAACTATCTATTCTATTTATCCTGTTTCTCATTTATTATGTGTATTATACTAAATTGAATATTTGGTACGGAAAAACACACATACCGACATCTTTTTAACTATGAATAAAGATGAAGAACTGTTTATTTTAAACGGCCTTATACTGCAGCTGCGATAGTCATAATGAATGACGCATGATTACGTCATGAACGTGACGTTTACCCGCGGAAAAAGGAGTTGTGTTGAACGAAGACAAGAATTTCTCTGTTTTAACTTTTTAAACATGTTAGAAAAAACAAAAACCAGCAAATGATGAATAAATGTAATAAACAGGTTATTACACGGCTGATGAGGGCCGGAGAGTGATATCGGCCCTCCACCTCGCAATCTGCCCTCGGGCTAAAGCCCTCGGGGCAGATATCAAGGTGGCGGGCCGATATCACTCTCCGGCCCTCATCAGCCGTGTAATAACCTCTATATGTTGAACAACAGATTTTCCAACACTAATTATTCACCTTTATTGCCACCCAGTCTGTGTGTGATTAAATCAGCAACTCGACATTTTTGTCGATCTTAGAAAACAGAACTGTCAATATCGTCTGCCATTTGTTTGGGTTTACATGTAAAAAAAATTCAACTCCTGGGAATCGTATTAATACGAAACTAATAAAGTAATATCAAAATAAATTCATCTTGACAGCCTTGTATGTGGATGGAATGGCAGTACTTTGCTGTATTTATTTTGATAAATAAGAGTTGGAGACCTTTTATCGATCTATATTTAAATCCAGAAGAAAAAATGGCAGACATTTTTTCGTAAAATAAAAATCCTATTCGGCATCCTAGGGTGATGTAAGTTGTGACGAATGATAAAAATCCATGAAGTAAGAAAGGAGAGTCACTCTTGATTTGTAGGAATGATGGCCCCAGCCACTCGGGGCCTTAGAAATTGGTGGCTGCCTTCGCCTCTGTGGCATATGGGTGGTAAAAGTCCCCAGAAACAGAGGAGACCGATAATGATAAAACTAAAATTAATAAAACAGGTCCAAAATAATTCAATTCAAAGTAAATATTAGAAAAAAATAACAATAACAAAATCAACCTAAATATGAAAATAAAAACACTAAAGTCAATACGATTAAATATTTCTAGAAAAAATTAACAAACCCAAAATTAAAACATAAAAGTGGCTGAAGAACAAGACAAATTAAGATCAAATGATTCCCAAAACAAATTTTTCATTCCTAAAGTGATTTTTTATTTTTTCATTTTTTGAAGACATATCTTTCCTATAGACTTTCCTGTCTCATATACTAACATGCTCATTTGTGTGTGTATCATCTGTGCCAGTGGGTAGCACACTGGACGAAGAGTATAACAACATCTGTGTATAACATCTATGTTTTGTTCTTGTATTCGTCAACACCTTTTCCAATTTCTAGCACTATATGTTTGAAGAATTTGAAACATTTGGCATACTTGTATTTAGAACCTTACCTACAAGTAGATATCTATAATGGGAATTCTAGTAAGCTCCAAGTTATCAGCTCTAATCATTAAAGTTATCATGCTAACACTCTATATCTAAAGCTTTCTTGATTGAAAATATTTCATTGAGCAAACTTTCTTCTGATAAAAGATTTCTGTCTTTGATTCAGAAGCCATTTGTTTGCCGTGGGTGGCATCTCGTATGCCGGAAAAGGGGATCCTGGTAGTTGAGAGTGCCCAGGGATCTCCAGCACTCAACACACTGCTTTGGCCCTGGCCTCGGATAGACGAGAGGGATGGGTTAGGCCCGACCTGTCTCAATCGGCTCGGTCATGTCTAGCTTTTAGGATTACATACTTTTATCAATATTTCTTTCTTTGTATCTTATGATACCAACCGGGTTAGATTTTTTCTTTTTTTCTTATCTTTTACATTGTTTTCCTTTATAAAGCGGCAGCCGATGGGCTAATTAATAAATCTTTAGTTTCTCTTCGCTTAAGATTTGTTAAGTATAATAGCTATGTAGCTCTGGCGTCGGAAATAGGAAACCCATTTC
Source organism: Hippopus hippopus (assembly GCA_946811185.2). Lineage (NCBI taxonomy): Eukaryota > Metazoa > Mollusca > Bivalvia > Cardiida > Cardiidae > Hippopus > Hippopus hippopus. The sequence goes on from OX328096.1 coordinate 16,275,091, forward strand.
CATTAGACGTCCCCTTGTAGGGCTCCGAGGAGGGTGGAGCGCATAGCTATTGAAATTACACTAACAAAATCATGGCTTCCCAAAACAAAAGACCCCGACCGAATAACGAAAACGAAACGTCTTACTTAAATAGTACAAAGTTCTTGGTTATCAAAAGTGAGGAGGCAAAGCCCATTACATCTCTATCTCCATTCATAATAGAAAAACAAATAGAAAGTTTAATAGGCACTCCAAAATCCGTTAAAAAATTAAAAAACGAACTGCTACTCGTTGAAACATCAAGAGCAAGTCAAGTTGAATCTCTATTAAAAGTGAAAAAGTTTTACAACTTGAAAGTCTCAGTCTCAGAACACAACTCACTTAACAAATCCAGAGGAATTGTGAAAGACAGGGTACTGAAAGGAGAAACAGAGGAAAAAATTGTTGAATATCTTGCACCGCAAGGAGTTGTTGCGTGCAAAAGATTCAAAATAAAAAAAGATAATGTTCAACTTGAAACCAATACACTACTCCTCACTTTTAACACCACCACTTTGCCTCAGAGTATTAGAATCTTTTATCGTACAGTACCAGTGGAACAGTTCATCCCAAATCCTTTGCGCTGTTTTAATTGTCAAAAATTTGGACACCACAAAGACAACTGCAAGCTAACAGATGCAGTAATCTGTGATAGATGTGGTGAATCCAAACACACATCTAGCATCTGCCAAAGACCTTTCAAATGCGTAAATTGTGGTAAAGATCACAGTGCAAGATCAACCAACTGTGAAGTCTGGAAAAGAGAAAAAGAAATTATGAGAATTAAAACAATAAGAAAGATTTCGTACTTTGAGGCAAAAAAACAATATGAGACAGCTTTTGAACCTAGGTACTCTAAGATAGTTCAATCAGCAGCAGCAAAACCTCAGACGAGAACTTGTGGAACACAGTATGATCCCGTGGATTTTGAGCAAGGCGCTAAACCTTCCTCGAAATCTACGTCTCCATCTGTCCAACCATGTCGAACATCTGAAACAGGTTCAAAATCTAACCAAACAAAAGACTCTAGTAGATCAAGATCAGCTTCTAGATCTAATTCATGCCTTACATCACCAAATAAAAGCCAGAAAAATAAACCAGATAAAAAAGAAAAAGAAAAACAACAATCAAATAGACAGAAGAAAGGGTCACAGGATCCTATTAAGCTGGCAAATAAATTTGAAAGTTTAGAGGATATGGAATTGGAAATTGACTCCTCAGTCAAATAAATTTTAAGTAAATTCAAACTCCCAATATACAAGTATAATGGGTCAAAACTCAATTTTACAATGGAATTGTAGAGGTCTAAAAGCCAACTTTAATGAACTACTAATTCTTTTATCTTTATTAAATCCACAAATTTGTTGTCTTCAAGAAACTTTTATAACCCCCCAATGATAACTTGGAAGTTCGCAATTATTCTTCCTAACACTACATACATAATGATTGCTAAAGAGCATCTGGTGGTTCTTCTATCATAATACATTCTACGGTACCTCATCGTAAGATAGACTTAAACACAAATCTACAAGCAATAGCAATAAAACATCTTTAAATAAAACTATAACAATATGCTCTATCTATATCCCACCAAATAAAAGAATAGATCAAAATGATTTAGAAAATCTTTTACTACAACTACCTCAACCTTACATCATATGTGGTGATTTTAATGTACATAGCGAATTACGGGGTTGTTCAGACACCAATGATAGAGGTAAAATAATTGAAGATTTCATTGCAGAGCATAATTTATGTCTATTAAATTCCAATCAACATACATACCTGCATCCTGGATCAGGTTCTTTCACAGCAATAGATCTTTCACTTTGCCATCCTTTCTTGTACCTTGATTATGAATGGAAAGTATGTGAAGATTCTCATGGAAATGATCATTTTCCTATCATTATACAAGAAACTGAGAAAACAGAAGATGAGAAAATTCCAAAATGGAATTTTAAAAAAGCTAACTGGGACAAATTCAATATTCTTTGCCATGAAAAATTACTGATTGACAGTTTTGAAAATTCAGAAGATCCAATGCTTTCTTTTACTGAAACTTTAATTGACATATAAAATCAGTGCATCCCAAAGATTTCAACAAATACTTTTAAAAAGAAAAAGCCATGGTTTAATGATGCTTGTAAAGAAGCTATTAAAAAACATAAAGACAGTTTAAAATGTTTCAAGCAATATCCAACAAAATCAAACTTAAATGTTTGCAAAATTATGAGAGCTAAGGCTCGACGCACTATTAAACAAGCAAAACGATCATCTTGGAAAGATTTCATTTCTAAACTTAATGCCAGAACTCCCATGACAACCATTTGGAATATGTTAAGGAAAATAAATGGAAAGAATCAAACCATGAAACACTCGCATATCAAGGTAGATGACAAAAACTATGAAATTAAAGAAGAAATCGCTAATATCCTGGGTAAAACTTTCAAAACAAACTCCTCGTCTGCAAATTATAAACCATAATTTAGAAAACATAAGCAAGAAGCAGAAATGGAAGAACTTAATTTTGAAACGGATACAAATGAAAACTACAACTTGCCTTTCACACTATCGGAACTTGAAAATTCTCTAAAAAATGCTCATGATTCTGCTGCAGGTGCAGATGAAATACACTATCAACTTTTAAAACATTTACCTCGTATTTCATTACAAACTCTGTTAAACATTTTTAACATTATATGGGAACAAGGCACCTTCCCGAAAAGTTGGTCCAAAGCTACAATCATTCCAATTCCTAAGCCAAATAAAGATCATACAAATCCAACAAATTATAGACCCATAGCTTTAACTAGTTGTATATGTAAGACCATGGAGAGAATGATAAACAGTAGACTTAATTTTTACATCGAATCCAATAATATTATATTGGAACATCAATCGGGGTTCCGAAAAAACAGAAGCACGACAGATCAGTTAGTACGATTAGAATCTTTTATCAGAAATGCTTTTGTAAAGAAACAACATGTAGTTGCCATATTTTTTGATCTAGAAAAAGCTCATGACACCACATGGAAACATGGCATCTTAAAAGATATTCTTAAAATTGGATTAAGGGGAAATCTACCTAAGTTTATTTCAAACTTTTTATCAAATAGATGTTTCAAAGTTAAGGTAGGCACATCTTTTTCTGATGACTATGAACAAGAACAGGGAGTTCCTCAAGGAAGTATCCTCTCACCTACTCTGTTCAATATCAAGATTAACAATATTGTAAAATGTTTAGATGACGATGTGAACTGTTCCTTATATGTGGATGATTTTTTAATATGTTACAGGTCCAAAGATATGGAAACAATTGAAACTAAGCTTCAAAATAATTTAGACAAAATCGAGAAGTGGACTATAGAAAATGGTTTTAAATTTTCCAAGACAAAGACAAACTGTGTACACTTCTGCCAAGAGCGCAGGTTGCACTTGGATCCATCACTGAAAATATATAATAGTCCAATTCCAATAGTAGATCAAGCAAAATTTTTAGGAGTTATCTTTGACAAAAAACTTTCTTTCATTCCACATATTAATGCTTTGAAACTGAAATGTCAAAAAGCTTTGAATGTTTTAAAAGTACTTTCCCACTCTGACTGGGGAGGAGATAAAAAAAACTCTTTTAAATCTATACAGATCTCTAATACGGTCAAAACTGGATTATGGATGTATTATATGTGGCTCTGCAAGGAAAAGCTACCTAAAAATGTTGGACACTATTCGTCATCAGGGTCTTCGGTTAGCTTTGGGAGCTTTCCGTACGTCACCTGTCACAAGTTTGTATTCAGAGGCCCAGGAGCCATCCTTATATGATAGAAGGAAAAAACTATCCTTACAGTACTTAACTAAACTGGCTTCAAATACAAAGAATCCGATTTACAATGACATTTTTAATCCACCAAACAGAATACTCTTTCAAAATAAACCTAATTTTATCAAACCACTTGGTCTACGGGTTGAATCTCTTCTTAATGAATCAAATATAAATGTAAAGAATATTAAGCCCTTTAAACTTTCTGTAAAAGAGCCGTGGACCATAGATCCACCAAATGTTATTTTTGATCTCAACGTAAATAAGAAATCGGCTACAAATCCATTATTTTATCAAAGCAAATTTTTAGAAATCAAATCGCAGTATAAAGATTACATTTCAATTTATACTGATGGTTCGAAACAAGATAATAAAGTTGGTTGCGCTTCAGTACACAAGCAAGAAACTGCCAAAATAAGACTACCAGATAATAGCTCTATTTTTTCAGCAGAAGCTGTGGCTTTAAACATTGCTCTCTGTTCAATACAAAACAATAATAACAAGAAATTCATAGTTTTTTCTGATTCAAATGTCAGTTTTACAATCTTTAAAACATCCTGATAACCCAAATCCATTGATTCAACAATTTTTCAGAAAATATGTTTATTTAAGTAGATCAAAGACAATAATATTCTGCTGGATACCCAGCCACATTAATATAAAAGGTAATGAAATAGCTGATCAAGAAGCAAAGGATGCCGTAAATATGAACATAGCCAACATAAAATTCCTTATACTGACAAAAAACAACAAATAAATGAATTTATCAAGTCTGAATGTCAAATTAAATGGCAACAATGTTTTAACAACAAGCTTTTAGCGATCAAGCCAAATTTTAATGATAAATATGAATTTTATTATAACCGAAAAAGTCAAGTAATTTTAACAAGATGTCGTGTGGGACACTCAAGGTTTTCACATGTACATCTTTTAAATAATGAGAGAGCACCACAATGTATAAACTGTAATGAATCTTTAACTATAAAACATATTTTATTAAACTGTAAAAATTTCGACCGTATACGGTCAAAACATTTTAGTGTTGATAGCTTACAAAATTCATTTTTACATGTACAACAGAATAACATTTTAGAATACCTAAAAGAGATAGATTTTTATAATAAAATATAGACTTTCAAATTAACATTTTTATCATTCCATTCTAATTATTACCTTCATGCGCGCTAAATGACCACAGCTGTCGATGCGCCTTAAAACACCAATTAATAATAATAATAATAATAATAATTGTAGGAATGATCTAATACAGTTCAGGGATCCTAAATTACATGTCATACACGATCCCTGTACAGTTGTGCTGCCTGTGAAAACGATTTTCACATCGGCGTTCAAGCGTTAATCAGTGATCAAACACTAATTGCCTAATTATTTTCTGTGTTCGATTGTCGCGCACTGGTTTTGAAAATGTGTGTGAATGATGAAAAACTCGTGCGATTCTCGCAATCGCGCGCCCTGGATCAGACACTGAACAAGTCAGTCTTTTTTTGAAATGCATTTTATATGATGAAAATTTTCTTTTCTTGGTGGTAGAAGACTGGTCTTCCGCCACATTGATGACATCTTTTAATTTGTGCATTTTGAATAAATTGTTCAGCATATTGAACACCATTCAATTAATTTCACCTTTAAAATACAAGGCATAACTTTAAGTGGCTTTTTATGGGAGATAAGATCAGACTGCACAGGTTGATAATTGTTTAATTATTATCCTCCGCCAACCGGGGGGGGGTGTTGTTATTCATAAATTCATAAGTTTGTCCCTACAGACGGATTTCTTCTCAGAACCCTGATGAAAATTGGATGAAACTTAATACATGTGTTCCTTATGATTGTCCACTGATAACCTTTTGGTTTTTTGATGTGTCATGAAAGAAGGGGGCTTGATGAACATTTCCGTTATTGACCAATATCTCTATACCTACTGGGAAAAATTTTTATGAAATTTCATATTTATATTATAATCATAAGTCACAATCATTTTTTTGGTTTTATTTAATGATACACCATGTCATGGAAAAAGGGGGTTTAATGTATAATTTCATAATGGACCAATAACTGTCTGTTTGCCTGTCTGTCCATACATATCTTCTAAGACCCTTGACGAAAAAATTGGTGAATCTTCATACGTCACATCAGGGCAAAAACTAGGTCACTTGGAACAATGTGTGAAAAAACTTGCGTATGCTCTAGAGGCAACATTTTCAGTCCAATATTCGTGAAAGTTGGTCAGAATGTTTTTCTTGATAACATCTTGGATGATTTAGGAAATGGGTCATGTTTGGTCAATAACAAGGTCACTTGGTTAAATCTTAAAAACCATGTGTATGCAGTAGATGCCATATTTTCAGTCAAATACTCATGAAACTCAGAATGTTTGTCTTGATGACATATTAAATGAGTTTGAAAATGGGTCAGATTGGATGAGGTAAATTTCAGCTATAGTTATTGATTTTCAACTGAGCAGTCGATGCAGTAGCATCGACATGCTTGTTATCGGGATATGATTGTCCGATGTTTTGTTACACCCATAACAACAGCTGCCTTGTGCAATGCACAAAAAGTCATCTGTACATCTGTAGGAGGTAACTAGGTAACTCCTTACAAAAACTGCAAAAATTTTAGACGTTTAATTGTTAAGGGTTTGCAGATGACAGCTTTATTTCTATTCAAATGATGTGATTTGCCTTTAGAAGAGTAGAAAACATTCTGAGAAAAGCAGAAAATGCTAAAAGATATTGCCTACTTTCAGCAACATGTCTGTTAGTATGTGACGGTATTTACAGAATAATAAATGAACTTTTGTATCACAAGTCTTTTCTTTAATTCATGCTATAAAGGGTGTATATACATGTAAAATAAAACAGAATGAGTCGTGCTCTCTAAAAAGGGGGTTTAATACATTTCTGTGATACATTATACCAAGCAATTCAACACAAAATTATGGATCCACAAAATCCATTTAATTAAACATTCAACTTCCCTGTGTGGTAGGATGGTCCTTTGACATGCAGAAAAATGACCTATAGTGATAGGTTTCGACCCAGGTCAGCCTGCATGGTGTGCGCAGGCTGACATTGGCCGATATTTTTCGCACTGCATTAAGCCTCCTTTTTTGTCAGAGCATGGCTCATATTATTTGTTATCTAAAAAAAAATGTTACAGTTGCTGACCAGCAACATCAGAAACGTCTTCCTAGTCTCAGTGCTTATATATTTATTCAACCGAACCCTGTACTTCGCCATTCTGTATTTTTATTTCAATTGTTTCTGGCTTAATTATTCTAATAAGTTTGAACCCCTCTAATATTAGCCACACTTGCGCAAAAGTTAAGGCAGGTTTGTTTTTTTTCGTAAAGTAAGGGAAAAACTTGAGCTCGAATTAGTTACAAACTTTTCTAGTAAAACGCATGTAAGCATTTTCTCTAGAGTTGCGTAAAAACTTAGAAAATTTTGTTTGTAACTACCCTGGGGCCCTGGTGATAAATAAATGGAGCAAACACAGTTCCTAGATAAGAGGCTGGTCATTCTGAAATGAAAAATGATGTGATCATAATCTGTTTAACTCTTTGTTTTACTCTATGTCGCATGACAAAATTTCGGACGCCAACAAATTGAAAGCACTTGCAAACTACCAGTTTAGTGTAGCTCAAGTGATGCTCAATGTTATCAAAACATTATCTTTTTACGTCATTAAAATCCCCTTTTTCCATGAAGTTTCCTACCCTTTCACACCCAAGTGATTTTGCCATATTTTCTTTGCTGCCTCCGAATGGTTTCTAATTCGACAGGTATACAATTTTGTTCTCTAGTAAAAGATTGAGGCAATAAGGAAAATATGAAAAGAATAATACACATAGGGGTTAAACTTTATGTATTATACCTAAGGGCAAAAGTTAAACCTATTTTATATTCCTTGAAAAAGAGGTAAACAAAGACCAAAATAACATGGCATATGACTTTATTTTGTGCGGTGCATTTCATCCATTCATTTAACTCTTTACCACACAATCCCGACTTTTAGCGACCCTGAGGAAGAAGCCTTTAGAAAACCTTGTGGGAAAAGGAGAAAATGCTGGTAACCAGCATTTTCTCCTTTTTCCCACAATGTTTTCTACCCATTCAAAGAAAAATTTGATGATTTGTGCCATTTAATTTGAAGGCCTGCAAATGCTTTCAATTTGGTCAAGTCTAAAATTTTGTCGTTTGATAAAGGGTTAACTCTTTACCAAACGACAAAATGTTAGACTGGTCCAAACTGAAAGCATTTGCAGACAACAAAATTAACATGACTCAAAAATTGAAATTTGTTCTGGGAGGGTAGAAAACATTCTGGGAAAAGGAGAAAATGCTGGTTCTCCTTTTCCCACAATGTTTTCAAAAGGCTACTTTTTCAGGGTCGAGAAAACCAGGGATTGTTTGGGAAAGGGTTGAATATAATTAAACGCTAAACATAGATATTAAAGAAAATGATACATTTGGGCAAAAGAATTGTTTTAACTGTATGGGATGGAATATGCTTAACTTTTCCCCATAGGTATATTTTGTTTTTTATTTTTCCAGATAATGACAGGATGTTCTAGTATTCAGTTTTGAAGAGGACACATCTGTATTTGATGACTTAGAAGTACACAGTGTGACAGGAGCACTAATACTTACAAGACCCTTACAGAATAAAATTTTACAATGTCGTGTGAATCAGGTGAGTATCATATCTTATCAATGTTGACTCTTTACCAGACAATAAAACTTTAGACTTGTCCAAAATCTGGCTCAGTTGGTGGGACTTATCTTTTAAAGGGTAGAGAACATTATGGGATAAGGAGAAGATGCTCATGAGGGAAAAATAGAAAATGTTGGTTACCAGCTTTGCCTCCTTTTCCTACAATGTTTTCAAAAGCTGTCTTACTCAGAGTTGTTAAAACTCAGGATTTTTGGTAAAGTGTTGACTCATTACCCCCTGAACCTAATTTACCTCAGAAAACTTATAATAAAAAAGGTTAGCCCTGAAGTGCCTCGACCTGAGCCATTTTGCCAAACATAACCTTTTTCAAATCTCTCCTGAGATATGATTGTCTCAAATTATTAAGACAATCATTCTAACAAATTGGACTGAAAACATGGCCTCTAGAGTGTATACAAGCTTTTCTCTAGTATTTGTTTCAGTTACTTACTTTTTAGCCAAACATAGTCCATTTTCAAACTTGTGCAGGTATCATCACAACAAATATTCTGACCACCTTTCATAAGTAATGGAAAGAAAATGTGGCTGGCCTCCAGATGCATTATGCCAAGCAAGTCATCACATCATTATGGATCCATAAAATCCATTTAGCGTAAGAATTGGCTGAATCAATAGGAAGAATGGTCCTTAGAGATGCAATAAATGCTCAAAAAGCAAAAAGTTTCTACCCATGTCAGCTTTAAAGAACTGCGCAGGTTGACATAGGTTGAAACATTTTGCAGATGCATTAACTCTTTACCAAACAATCCTGGGTTTTAACGACCCCATGAAAGAAGCCTTTTGAAAACATTGTGGGAAAAGGAGAAAATGCTGGTAACCAGCATCTTCTCCCTTTCCCACAATCTTTTCTACTCTATCAAGAGCAAATTCTGCCATTTGAGACATCTTTGTCGTCTGCAAATGCTTTCAATTTGGACTAGTCTAAAATTATGTTGTTTGGTAAAGAGTTAAACTCCCTTATTCCCTTCAGTGATGGTGTTTCCATTGTCCATCTCTCAGTGTATATATGCATTTTTTTTGCTCAGCCAGTTAGTTCAGTGGTAAGCATATCTGACTCGTGAATTATTGATTGCGGGTTTGATACATGGTTGAGGCAAATTTTCTTTCCGGCAATTTTTCACCTGTTACCTCTGCTGTATGTGAGAAAAGTAGTCAGTGGCTTGGAAAGAAAGTTGTGTCAGCACTGGTGTGAGAAAACAAGGAAACACATGTATTTGTTGCAAAGGTGCACTGACCGCCGTGATATGACCTAAGCTATTAAAACGGATGTAAAAATACAGTATTTGTTTGTACACATGATAGATATGAAATTTGCGGCTGGATTTTCATGGAGTTGTCAAGTATGTTATTGATTGTCAACAGTTTGAATTCTACTTAATTATTTTGTAGAATGATTTTTTCCTCAACCAAATTTAAGGCGATTGAAGGCAAAAAATCAAATCTAGGTCTAGTGACAATTTCTGTCTTTGATAGGGTTGAAAACATTGAGGGAAAACTTATGCTGTTAAAACTCATTAAACTCAAATACATAGTTTTTTTTACCACATAAAAGATAACAATTTGTGGTTAGATTTTCATGGAGTTTGTCAAGTATGTTGATTAACTGTCAATAATTTGAATTCTAGAGCAGTGTTTCATTTACCTGTGCGTCCTGCGTCAGGGACGCAAAGAAATTGCCGAGGACGCAAAACTTTGAGATATGTGTATTTTCGAGACGCACTGATTTTGATATCAATGCCTTTTGCAAAATTTCGTTTGATCCCGATCAATTAAAGTGTTTACATTTTCTATCGAAACACTGGTAATTTTTCTACTTTAGACTGGTACCTTCATTTTCCGGTCTATTTTTAGCCTAAGTAATCTAGTCTATGGAATGGTTTCCGTTTTTCTTTTTATTCGGGTACACGGAATATCGACATCCAGCACGTACGTTATAGATCCTCTCCAAGGCATATTCTTACTTAATTGCAGAAAATTGTAGTCAATATGAATGAACAACTATCATTTCATGTCCTCATCGGCAAATAATTACTTTTTGAATCTTTTTTATACCCGGGCGATTTAGATATCCTCAGACGATTTCCCTTTCGTCGAAAAAATTCCAGTGCGTAGATCTATATCTAAACGATGTAATGCGTAAGCAATGCCACCAAAAAAGAAGGCAAAATCCGATCACAAACAACAAACTTTAACTAGTTTGTTTACGAAATCACAAGAGTCTGACCTGCCAATTCATAGTGACTTACATACCGATAAAAATGTCGAGAATAATGAGAAATCATCGGCAGTTCAATCGGCGTGGATTCGGCCCCGGCCAGTTCGAAACCGAGAGAATTCAAGTCACACTGGCTTAAACTTTTTAGTTGGCTAACTTACGAAAGTGAAGAGAATTCATGACAGACAATTCATAAATCAGACCATACAGATTTTTTAACAATTTGAACAATATTTTTTTTAAAATGGGGTTTAACTCATTACCACACGATCCCTAATTTTGACGCCTCTGAGAAAGAAGCCTTTAGAAAACATTGTGGGAAAAGGAGAAAATGCTGGTAACCAGCATTTTCTCTTTTTCCGACAATGTTTTCTACCCTTCTAAAAACGAATTCTAAATCTTCAATAACTTCAATAACTTTTATTTTGTCGTCTGTTAATGCTTTCGATTTGGACAAACCTAAAATTTTGCCGTTTGGTAATGAGTTAAAAGGTGGGACTCGTAAAGTTGGTTTCAGACTCATAGTTTTTCATCCCAGCGAGTCCCAGGACTCACTTATAGCAAATTGTAAAAAAATCACTGCTAGAGAATTATTTTGTGCATTGATGGTTAATGTGAGTTGAACTAATTAGGTGTTAATCCTTAACTCTTTCCCATGTGACCAAATTTGAGACTCTGCCAAATTGTGAACATTTACAAAAGACAAAATTAATGTACCTTGGACAATACAAGAGTACCGCATATGGGTGCCAACGCTCGGCTGCAATTGCTTGATTTTTAGTGAAAATTATAAGTAAAATAGGAGCAATAACTGTCAAAAATATGTTGATAGTTACCTGCCCCTGTTGTATGAGTTTCCCTCTTTGATACCAACTTGTCTAAGTATGAAGTAAAAGCAGTTATATTATTACAAAATGTCAAAGTTTTTATGAAAATTCTAAGTCTTCAAAGGAGCATACATGTGGCAAAATATTTTGATGGTTATGTGCCCCTGTTGTATGAGTTCCCCTTGTGAAAGTGAACAATTTGTCCAAATTTGAAGTAAATATCTTCAGCTATAACAGAGATATTACATTATGTCAAAGTTTTTGTCAGAATTTCAAGACAAAAAAGTGGTATAACTGAGTTCAAATATTTTGATGGTTACCTGCCCCTGCAGTATGAGTTCCTCTTTCACTGCATAACAACTTGTCCAAGTATGAAGTAGATATCTTCAATAATTACGAGATATTACAGAATGTCAAAGTTTTCAGACGATGGTGATGTAGATGGTGCCAGGACTATGACAATAGCTTGTCATTTTCTGTGAATACAGCCAAGCTAAAAATCATGTGTGAAAAGGCTGGAAAAGAATGTTGGAAAAGGAGAAAATGCTGGTTACCAGCATTTTATCCTTTTCACACAATATTTTCCTTAGCCTTCTTTTACAGGGTCATAACTCTAATTAATATTGTTTACCTAACTCAATTAAAGGCATCTGAAGGCAAAAAGTCAAATCTAGGTCAATGATTTCAGTCTTTGATAGGGTGGAAAACATTGCAGGAAAAGTAGAAAATGCTGGCCTTGTCCACTTTTGTGAGATTTTTGTGGCAAAAATATTATTGAAAGTCAAATAATGTGTCTATTATAGACTGAAAAGTGTCTGTTGAGTTGTTCACAGTCGTAGAGATTGATTAGGGCTGACTATTAAGGGTAAACATAATTTTTTTCATGCTATTTCTATCAGGACAACCATTATCAAAATGCCATTACTATGGAAGGTGCAATATTTTGATGCATTATAATTCTATCAAAGATTAATTTTCTAGGGTTCTTTATTCAGTATTAGAATAGACAATAATTATCATTCTGTAAATATTTATCAAGAAACAATTGTATAACTGATAGAAATAATGTTCTGTCTCTCTGTTCAAAAGAATTGCACCAAAAACTTGCCTTTTCAGCTTTCAAACATGAGAGAAAAAATATCTGATGATTATATTTAACACTGAAGTTTTTATAAACACTGAAGTTTTTATATTCTAAATGAATAACAAAAAGTGTACCTAAAATTTTGCCATATATGCATGGATTGAAAGTGACATAAAAAATTAATGTAATGTTTATATTATTCCTGTTTAACTGAAATCCGGTTTTATATTAGCTCCACTGGCCCAAGGCCAGTGGGCTTATGTCATGGCCTGGTGTCTGTCATGTGTCCGTCTGTGTGTGCGTTAACTTTTATTTTAAACATCATCTTCTCTGAAACTACCCATCCAATTTTGATGAAACTTCACAGAAATGATCCTGCCATGGTCCTCTTCAGAATTTCTAGAAAAAATTTGATTCCTTCAAAATCTCTGATTGCCATGGCAACAAAACTGAAAAATATTGAAAATCTTTGAAAATCTTGTTTGAAACCATAAAGCCTAGGGCTACCAAATTTGGCATGTAGCTTTATCTAGTAGACCTCTACCAAGTTCTTCAAATTATAGCCCTGGGGTCAAATTAAGCCCCACCCGGGGGGGTCAAAAAGTTTACATGGGCTTATATAGGGAAAACTTTAAAATTCTTCTGGTACCTAGCCATAGGGCCAAGGGCTACTAACTTAGCCATGTAGCTTTATCAAGAGGGAATCTACCAAGAGTGCCCAAAATTATAGCCGTGGGGTCAAATTTGGCCCCGCCCCAGGGGTCACAAGTTTTACATGGGCTTATATATAGGGAACTTTAAAAATATTTGTGTACCTAGACATCCAAATTTTGCATGTAGCTTTATCTAGTGGACCTATATTAACTTTCTTCAAATTATAGCCCGTGGGTCAAATTTGGCCCTGGGGGTCACAAGTTTTACATGGGCTTAAATAGGGAAAACTTTAAAATTCTTCTGGTACCTAGCCATAGGGCCTGGGGCTACCAAATTTTGCATGTACTGTAGCTTTATCTAGTGGGCCTCAACCAAGAGGGCCATAATTATAACCTTGGGGTCAAGTTTGGCCCCACCCCAGGGGTCACAAGTTTTACATGGCCTTTTATAGTGAAAACTCTACAAATCTTCTTGTTACTAATCATAAGACCTAGGGCTACTTAATTTAGCCCTGTCTTAGGGATCTCATTTTTTTTAGGGCCTTTTTGTTTATAACCACACCTTCTGGACCTGTATTATTTGGTATGGGGCTTCATTTTGTGGACCTCCACAAGGAGTCAAGTAATTGTAGCATTGTGGCCAAAAATGGTTTTTCCCTGGGGTCATAACTTTCTCGTAGGATTTTATGGAAAAGATTTTGTATGTCTTATGTATATACTATAGCCCCTTTTAATGATTATTATATCTGTAACTCAAGCCACTCATGGATTATGACATGTACATACTTCAGGCCCCTGTTAATGATTTAAATGTAAATCAAGCCACTCATTATTACATGTATATACTATAGCCTCTTTTTAACAATTAAAATGTCTATAACTCAAGCCACTCATTGATTATTACATGTAAATACCTTAGCCCCCTTTTAATCATTAAAATATGTGTCGATTGAAATATCTGTAATGGAAACTACTCATATATAATTACATGTATATACTTTTGCCTCTTTTAATGCTTAAAATGTCTATAACTGATCCTGCTTATGGATAATTACAGGTATATACTATAGCTCCTTCTTACAATAAAAATGTCTATAACTGAAACCACTCATGGATGATCAGATGTAAATATTATAGCTCCTTTTAACAATTAAAATGTATATAACTGAATCAGCTCATGGATAATAACATTTCAAATAAGATAACCCACTCAATGATAATTATAAACTATTGCTCCTTTCAACAATTAAAATATCCGTAAATGAACACACTTAATTGATATTTATATACTATTGCCCCTGTTAACAATTAAAGTATCACTGAACACACTCATTTATAATCATATACTACTGCCCCTTTAAACAATTAAAAATATCCATAACTGCACACACTCAAAGATATTTATTGATACAAACAAAGCCAATATTCAAACCCTTAGTTACTTTGCGATCAGTAGCTTTGTCTTTTTTTAGCTTACCTGAGCACAACGTGCTCAAGGGGAGCTTTTAGGATCACCTGGTGTCTGTCGTGCGTCCGTGCATCATCAACAATTCTTTAACCCTTTACCACACAATGACGACTTTTGACACCCCTGATAGAGAAGGCTTTTGAAAACATTGTGGGAAAAGGAGAAAATGCTGGTAACCAGCAATTTCTCCTTTTCCCACAATGTTTTCTACCCTGTCAAAGAAAAATCATTTCATATGATCCACATTGAAACTGTCCTCTGCAAATGCTTTCAATTCGGACAGGTCTAAAATTGGTCGTGTGGTAAAGGGTTAAACATCAACTCCTCCTAAACTGCTGGGCCAATTTGGACCAAACTTGGCTGGAATGTTCCTCGGGAGGTCCTCTTTAAAAATTGTTCACAGAATTTGATTCCATCAAAAACTCTGGTTGCCATGGCAACCAAATGGAATTTTCTAAGAAATTCTTTAAAAATCTTCTCCTCTGAAACCGCTGGTCAGATATTAAAATAATTTCACAGAGATGTTCCTTATGTGACCCTTTTCAAAAATTGTTCGCGAAATTTTGATCCGTCAAGAAACATGGCTCTGGTGAATGGGGGCTACTTGTACTATACAGAAATGAAGAAATTCTTAAAAATTCTTCTTCTCTGAAACAGTTGGTCAGATTTTAAAATAATTTCACAGAGATGTTCCTTGGGTGGCCCTTTTCAAAGATTGTTTGCAAAATTTTGATCCGTCAAGAAACATGGCTCTGGTGAATGGGGGCTACTTGCACTAAGAAATGCTTAAAAATTCTTCTACTCTGAAACCGCTTTTCAGATTTTGAAATAATTTCACAGAAATGTTCCTTGGGTGGCTTTGATCCATCAAGAAACATGGCTCTGGTGAATGGGGGCTATTTGCACTATACAGAAATGAAGAAATTCATAAAAATTCTTCTTCTCTGAAACCGCCGGTCAGATTTTGAAATAATTTCACAGAGATGTTCCTTGGGTGACCCTTTTCAAAAAGTGTTTGCGAAATTTTGATCCGTCAAGAAACATGGCTCTGGTGACTGGGGGCTACTTGCACTATACAGAAATGAAGAAATTCTTAAAAATTCTTCTTCTCTGAAACCGCTCGTCAGATTTTGAAATAATTTCACAGAAATGTTTCTTTGGTGACCCTTTTCAAAAATTGTTCGCACAATGCTGATTCGTCAAGAAACATGGCTCTGATGGGGGTGGGGGGGCCCACTTGCACTATATGGACATGAAGAAATTCTTAAAAAATTTTCTTCTCTGAAATGGCTGGTCAGATTTTGAAATAATTTCACAGAGATGTTCCTTGGGTGACCCTTTTCAAAAATTGTTCACGAAATTTTGATCCATCAAGAAACATGGCTCTGATGGCTGTGGGCTATTTACACCATACGGACATGAAGAAATTCTTAAAAATAAATATTCTCGGAAACCGCTGGTCAGATTTTGAAATAATTTCACAGCAATGTTCCTTGGGTGACTCTTTTCAAAAACTGTTCACAAAATTGTGATCTGTCAAGAAACATGGCTCTGATGGTGGGGGCTATGTGCACTACAGGGACATGAAGAGGAATTTCTTAATTCTTCTTCTCTGGAAAGGCTGGTCAGATTTTGAAATAATTTCACAGAAATGTTCCTAGGGTGACCCTTTTCAAAAATTGTTAGGGAAATTTTTATCTGTCGAAAAACAACAGCCAATTGTTGGCACCTGCATGTGGTGCTCTTGTTCGACTTATGTTTTTAGTCACTATCGAGCATGTGCTCTTCTTCAAGAAATTGTCCTTGGGTGATCTATCCAAAAATTTATTTGCAGAATTCTGATTCATCAAAATCATTGCTGTGGTGATGATTGTAGGGGTGGTGACAGATTTTGAAATGACTTTTACAGGTGACCTTTTCAAAATTGCTTGGCAAAATAATGATTTTGTTTCCAAAGTTTCAATACCTCAAAAAAAATTGGCTATGGTCCGCTCAAAAATTCAGGTGAGCGATCCAGGGCCATCTTGGCCCTCTTGTTATGAGATAAAATATAATTTCATCACACTTTTGATGCTATTTCACATAATCAATATGTAGTTGTGCATAGAGTCATCCTGTCCCTATGCCATTAGTTTTGCAGTATGTAGTCCTTCATATATTAAATGTTACGTTTGATTTGCTGCTCCTGTCTTCTTAAATCCCTTGCCCATTTTCAGTGAAATTTTACAGGAGTTTACAGTCGATAACTGATTGTGCATAGTGTCAGCATATCCCTTTGTAATATTTGCAGAGTTATGACCCTTTCTATGCTACATTTGATTTTTCAGCTCTTTTTTTTTCCTCACGACTTTGCTTAATGTTGATGAAAATGTAAAGGAGTCAGTTGTCCTTAGTGTCAGCATGTCCCTTTTTAGTAAATAAATGCAGTGTTATGGGCATTTTTAAATGCTTTTTTATTAATTTTGTAAGCACTTTTCTTCATTTTCATACAATATTTAGGAGTCATCAATAAGACACTGAGCTGTGCTTAGTGACAGCATGTCCTTTTTCAGTGAACACTGGCAGAGTTATGTCCCTTGTTGAATTATATGCTACCTTGGATTGTATTAAATTTAGTATGACTCTCAGTTTAACTGATAAGTATAACAGTCTCTATGGCCAAGGTCAGTTATCCTAAAATTGAATAGGGCCTAGGGTTTCTCATTAAATTTTGGGAAGAATAGACTACCATTAGTGCTGGTCATGGTTAGAACAATCACAGGCAAGATAAAATATGTGCTTCTCATTGTTTGGGTCTAGGAATAATTCTTTATAAGAGCATGTGCTGTACAATTACTGGTAGAATGCAACTAAAGAAACAAGTATAAAGATATAATGAGGGCCAATGTCAGCTACTCTATTACTGGAAACAGTCTAGGTTTTATTCAGAAATTGTGGGAAAAGTTAGATTCCCACCAGTACAGATCATGGTTAGAAAAATGACGTCAGGCAAGATATTTTATATGTGCTACTTACTGGTTTGGGTCCAGGAAAATTCCTTCAAAGAGTATGTGTTTTACATAAAATGGCAGTGCTAGCAGCCATGGAAACAAGTATTAGGTTATAATAAAGGCCAATGTCAGCTACACCTATACTGTTTAGGGTCTTTGTTTTATCCATTAACTTTGGAAAGAGTTTTATTCCCACTGGTTGTAACTTTGGAAAGAGTTTTATTCCCACTGGTGTAATGGAAGGTCATGGTTACAACAATTACAGGCAATATAATTATTTATGTGTCTTATTGATATGGTTCAGCTACAGTTTTAAGAGCATGTGCTGTACAATTATTGGTAGAAAACAACCATGGAGACAAGTATAAAGATATAATGAGGGCCAACGTCAGTTACCCTATTACTGGAAACAGTCAAGGCTTTATCCATAAATTGTGGGAAAAATTGTATTCCCAATAGTACCGCTCATGTTTAGAAAAATTACAGGCAAGATTTTTCATTTGTGCTACTTATTGGTTTGGGTCCAAGAAAATCGCTTCATAGAGTATTTGTTTTCCATTAAATGGTAGAACTTGCAACCATGGAGACAAGTATATGGCTATAATAAGGGCAGATGTCAGCTACCTTTATATTGTTTAGGGCCAAAGTTTTATCCATTAACTTTTGGAAGAGTTTTATTCCCCACTTGTATAATGGAAGGTCATGGAAAGAACAATTACAGGCAATATGTTTAATATGTGCTACTTACTGGATTGGATCTAGGAAAATTTCCTCCTATAGCACAAGTTTGTCATGGGTTGGTAGAACCTGCAACTATGAAGATAGTATAAGGTTATTATAAGGGCCAATGTCAGCTACCCTTATACTGGTTAGGGTCCACATTCTATCAATAATCTTTGAAAAGGTTAGATTACCACTAGTACATCTGCCTTTCATGGTTAGAACAATAAAAAGCAAGATGTTTTATGTTCTACTACTGGTTTGGGTCTTGGAAAAATTCTTCATAAAGAACATGTGCTTTACATTAAATGGTAGAACTTGCAACCATAATGACAAGTATTAGGTTCTGAACAAGGGCCAATGTCAGCTACTCTAATACTGGTTATGGTAAAGGTTTTATCCATAAATATTGGAAAAGCTGGATTCTCACTATCAAAGGTCATGGTTACAACAATTAAAGCCAAGTTTTTATATGAGCTGCTCACTGGTTTGGATGTAGGAAAATTTCTTCATAAAGCATATGTTTCACATTAAATGGTGGAGATTGTAACCATGGAGACAAATATAAGTTTATAACAAGGGCCAATGTCAGCTACCCATGTATTGAAAAGGGTTCAATTTTATCCAGAAATTTCTGGAAGGTTCAATTCTCATTGGTATAGGTCATGGCTAGAACAATAACACTTACAAGCAAGATGTTTTATATGAACTACTCACTGGTTTCAAACCTTGAACAATCCTTCGTAGTGCATGTGCCTTACATTAAAAGGTAGAATTTGCAACCAATTGAAATAAGTATAAGGATATTAAGAGAACAGATATGAGCTACCCTAATACTTGCTAGAGTTAATGTTTTATCCATATATTTTGGGAAGAGTTCTATTCCCACTAGGATAGGTCATGGTAAGAACAATTTCAGTTAAGATATTTTATATGAGCCTCTGACTGGTTGGGTCCAGGAAAATTTCCTCATGGAGCATGTTCTTTACATTAAATGGTAAAACTTTCAACCATAGAGAATTGGAGACATGTGTTTGGTTATGACAAGGGCCTAAGTAAGCTACCCAAGTATTAGTTTGGGTCAAGGTTTTTTATCTATAAATTTTCAAAAAAGTTAAATTCTCACTAGTATAGGTCTTGGTTAGAAAGGTAATGGAAAGATATTTATATGACCTGGTTACCTTTTTTTGGTCCATGAAATTTTTTCATAGAGCATCGTGTTTTACATTTATTACACTTATTAGTGGAACTTGCAACCATGGAAGAAAGAATTAGGTTACAAACAGGACCTATGTCAACTATCCTAATACTGATTATGGTCTACACTTTTATCCACTAAATTTGGGAATAGATCAATAGGTCATGGCTAGAACAATTACAAGCAAGATGTTTTATATGAGCTACTCACTGGTTTGAAAACAGAAAACATTCATTATACAGCATGTGCTTTACATTAAATGGTAGAACTTGCAACCATGGAGACAAGTATTAGGTTACTGGCCAATGTCAGCTACCTTATTACCGGTAAGGGTCTATGTTTTTGTCCAGTAACTTTGGAACAGTTCATTTCCACTAGTATAATGGTTGATCATGGATAGAACAATTACAGGCAATATACTTTATATGTGCTACTTACTGGTTTGGGTCAAGGAAAAATTCATCATAGAGCATGTACTTTACAAGTATTAGGTTATAATAAAGGGCAATGTCAGCTACACTTATACTGGTTAGGGTGTGTTTTTTTCTGTTAAATTTCGGAAGAGTTCAATTCCACTAGTATAATGGTAAGTCATGGAAAGAACAATTAGTACTTGCAGTTATGTAACTTGCAATGATAGAGGCAAGTGTAAGGTTATAATGAGGGTCAATGTTAGCTACCATAATACTGGTTATGGTCTAGGTTTTATCCGTAAATTTTTGAAAAGGTTAGATTCTCACTAGTATAGGTCATGTCTAGAACAATTACAAGCATGATATTTTATATGTGATACTTACTGGTTTTGGTCAAGAAAAAATTTTTCAAAGAGCATGTGTTTTACATAAATTGGTCTAACTCAGAACCATGGTGACAAGTACTGGGTTATAATAAAGGCCAATTTCAGCTACCTTAATACTTGTAAGGGTCAATATTTTATTCATTAATCTTTGTAAAGGTTAGATTCCCATGAGTATAACAGTTGTTCATGGTTAGAACAATTACAATCAAGATCTTTATTAGGTGCTACTTACTGGTTTGAGTCAAGGAAAAATTATTGATACAGCATGTACTTTACACTAAATAGTGGAAGTTGCAACCATGGAGAAAGGGAAAGAACAATTAGTACTTGTAATTATGTAACTTGCAATCATAAAGGCAAGTGTAAGGTTAAAACAAGGGCCACTGTTAGCTACCCTAATACTGGTTATGGTCTAGGTTTTATCCATAAATTTTGAAAAAAATTGATTCTCACTACTAAAGGTCATGTGTAGAACAATTAAATGCAAGAGCAATTAAATGCAAGATATTATGGGTTTGGCTGTGGAGGTGGAGGCCATTGTATCTCCCTGAATTATGACAAGAAAAACAATTGAACGACAAACTTTAAATACAATTAGTTATACAAAGACAATCAGAAATGAAAAAAATGTGGTTGGGTTTGGCTGTAGGGGAGGAGGAGGAGGCCATTGTATCTCCCTGAATCATGACAAGAAAAACAAATAAAAAACAATATTTAAGATACAAAGGGTAATACAATGACAACTGATATTAAAAAAAGGTGGTAAAGGTTTGGCTGTAGGGGCAGACGAAGGCTATAACATCTCCCTGATTTACAAGAAAAACCAACAACAAAATTTAAGATACAAAGAGTAATACAATGACAATTGGTAGTGAAAAAAGGTGGTAAAGGTTTGGCTGTAGGGGCAGACGGAGGCTATAATATCTCCCTGATTTACAAGAAAAACCAACAACAAAATTTAAGATACAAAGAGTAATACAATGACAATTGGTAGTGAAAAAAGGTGGTAAAGGTTTGCCTATAGGGAAGAAGGAGGCAGTTGTATCTCCCTGAATTATGACAAGAAAAACAAACAAGAAAATTTAGAATACAAATAGTAATACAATTTCAATTGGTAGTGAAAAAATATGGTAAGTGTTTGGCTGTAGGGCAGGAGGAGGAGGTCATAATATCTCCCTGAATTATGACAAGAAAAACAAACAACAAAATTAAGAATACAAATAGTAATACAATTTCAATTGGTAGTGAAAAAATATGGTAAGTGTTTGGCTGTAGGGCAGGAGGAGGAGGTCGTAATATCTCCCTTAATTATGACAAGAAAAACAACCAACAAAATTTAAAAAACAAATAGTAATACAATGACATTTGGTAGGAAAAAAGGTGGTAAGGGTTTGGCTGTAGGGGAGGAGGAGGCCATAATATTTCCCTTAATTATGACAAGAAAAGCAAACAACAAAATTTGGAGTACAAAATAGTAACACAATGACAGTTGGTAGTGAATAAAGGTGGTATGAGTTTGGCTGCAGGGAGGAGGAAGAGGCCATAATATCTCCCTGAATTGTGACAAGAAAAACAAACAACAAAATTTAAAATACAATTAGTAATACAATGACATTTGGTTGGAAAAAAAGGTGGTAAGGGTTTGGCTGTAGGGGAGGAGGAGGCTATAATATTTCCCTTTATTATGAAAAGAAAAGCAAACAACAAAATTTAGAGTACAAATAGTAATACAATAACAGTTGTTAGTGAATAAAGGTGGTAAGAGTTTGGCTGCAGGGAGGAGGAAGAGGCCATAATATCTCCCTGAATTATGACATGAAAAACAATTAAACAACAAAATTTAAAAATACAATTAGTAATACAATGACATTTGGTAGGAAAAAGAGGTGGTAAGGGTTTAGCTGTAGGGGAGGAGGAGGCCATAATATTTTCCTGAATTATGACAAGAAAAACAAACAAAATTTTAAATACAAAGAGTAATACAATGACAACTGGTAGTGAAAAAAGGTGATAAGGGTTTGGCTGTAGGGGAGGAAGAGGCAATTGTATCTCCCTGAATTATGGTAAGAAAATAGAACAACAAAATTTAAAATACAAATATTAATACTATGACCATTGACCTTTCTGCCGATTTTGATTGACAGGTCTTTGCAGGGCTTATCAGCCAATCAAAACGCAGCATTGGGCATCATGTAAACAATAAAGTTAGACACAGTATGTTATAGACGTAAGATAATTTGATCGTATCTATTTAATTATCAAAACAGCAATTTCTGTTATCGGTCAATAAAAATCTGTGAAATGGTGAAAAGGTGTAGTTACAAATTGTGTGACACTGATAAAGGTTATCCAGATAGAATACAGGGGGAGTTAAATTCGTCCCATTTCCAAAGCTGAAAACGCATCTCGAAAATATATTTGGTGGATAAAACTATGTGGAAGACCTCGTGAACAGATTCATCCATCACAGATGAATAAGGATCATAATGTATGCACAAAAGTATGTATAAATGTCATTTTAGAAAGTACTTGCAAAAATAGGCATAGAAAAACCTATCTAAGAAAATTGCTGTTTCAATCGCCAACAAGGTCTGTTGGATAACTACTTTCAAATTTTATTATGCTTAACCCTTAATGCAGATCCTCAGGAGGAGGGCTTTTGAAAACATTATGGGAAAAGGAGAAAATACTGGTAACGAGATTACATGGATTCATAGTGATAAGATAAGCCTACTTCCTCGTTAACTTTGAGATGCTTTAACTAATTTACACAATGTTAAAGAAGTGCAAAAAGTCTGAATTTCGGGGGTGAAGGACAGTGCAGTAGATTTACATGTGTCAGCAAAGTTTTGAACCTCAATGAGAAAGGATGAAACACATAAATACCTAAACATAACTCGGTTTTACCAAAGAATAATGGAATTTAAGATGTTTATTGTTTTTGTGGGGCTAGTTAAAGTCACAATAAAGTCCAACTGAATAAAAAACCTGTTTATAAAATAAAAGTAAATTTCATTTTTACCATGTAAAAATATGGCGATTATTATGACTTTCACGATATGTAAAGGTGCAGTTCGCAAAAGTTCCAGTCAATGGCAGAAAAAAGAATTTTGAAACTAGAACAGTTCCTACCATGCCGCATTATCTGTTTGTTTACATCGATGATCACCGACGATTAGCCGACTTTTCGTCATAAATGTCCGCAGTGACGTGTTAGTGACATAAACACCACGTGATCATTCAAGGCAGCGAAACAAACCCTTCATTCACTTGATCGTTTTGTCCCCATTCTAGGCTTGAAAAACATAAGTTTATCGACATCATAAACAGAAACGATGATACAGGCTGATCATCGCTTATTCATTTATCATCAATACAGGAAGAGTTTACTACATCTAAATAAGAAAACAGGTTCAGAATGAGCAATCTTACTCTCCGATGACATAATATTGGAATTGTAAACAATAGTCTTGTCTACTACGTCACAGCACTAATGAGATGCAATGTTATCACGTGACGTTCTCAAAGACCTAGTTCAAGTATACACAAACGATAACAAAGGTTGTCTCGATCAATGGCGTCCCTGAAATCGACGGGCTTCTCCATGCATTTTCAAACACGTATATCATGGCAACCAATGCAGTAACTGACACGTTTGAGTTTTCTCCAATCTTATATATGTGTGTTGTGATGGGTTATCCAATATATTTTCGAGTTATAAATGGTGAAAATTACTTATTTTTTACTTTACTGGGGCTTTAAGTCGTCTCAACATCATATTCGATAACAAAATACACTGAATTAGATGCAATTCGAATATGCATAGATTGTCTGAATCAACAGAAAAATTTCAATTTTGGGTAAGGGAAACTGGATGTTTGATGATTTTAAAATGTGTTAAGTGTGCCTTCAATTAACAAACTTTCAATATCATTGACGGCAGTTTGTTTTGAACTTCAATGATATACTGAGACAATGGGTGGTCAAGCGGATTAGAGTGGCAATTTTTTTTTGCAATCAAAGACACATCCTATCAAATTAACAGTTTACCGACAAACCCTTTGAAATGGCAGATGTGCTAATCCACTTAAATATGGCTAAATCAAAAGTTGATTTGATTTAAGATAAGTTGCCTTTTAAACTGAAGTTCTGAAACAGAACAGAATAGAAGTAAGACCTTTAATCTACTGTTAGTATGCTTAATAATGTAAGTAGCAGATCGTTTTAATCCAAGACTAGGCTGCATACTATTTGCAGTCTGATCTACATCTACACACTCAGCATATTCTTCACGTTTAACATTTGTTCCAGTGATGAGATTTGTCTTTGAAAGGGTAGAAAACGGCCAAGAAAAGAGAGAAATGTTTTCAAAGTCTCCTTCAAGATCGATGAAGGACTGGACTGTGTGGTAAAGGGTTAAATTGTAAATCCTTTTCCTATATTGTTTACAGTCAAATTGTTATATACTGACGAAATTTCTTAAAAACTTTTGCCCTTTAAGTAATTATACATTTTGCTGACAGAAGTTACAATGTATTTTTATTTGAAATGCTGTGACCGAACATAGAATTAAGAACATATTTGCATTATTTTTACTTCTCGATTTCTCATAAATATGACATTATTTTAAGTATTTTTTCTGTTTAAGTTGTCGATTAAGTTCGAATTTATAAGAATGTTGGGGAAAAAAATTGGGATATTTAACCTACACCGAAATATCAGCTAGAATAAAACTGAAATAAACGCTCTTTCTCTTTGTATTCAATGCCATTTTCTGGTTTGTTTGTCAGGCTTGACAACCGAAATACCGCGTTACTAAGGTTGGCGTGCCAAACTCGCTTTTACAGAAAGGTCAATTGGTAGTGAAAAAAGGTGGTACGGGTTTGGCTGTAGGGGAGGAGGAGGCCATTATATTTCCCTGAATTATGACATGTATTTGATTTTAAGCACTCATCCAACAGTATAAATAACTTTTGAAAATACATGTACATGTATATAAAGAAAAATAGACACTAAAGTCAAAGAAAAACAAACTTAAAAAAAAAAAACAGAATGAAAAATACATGTATAAAGAGCAATACACTTGTTGTAAAATAAAAGGTTGAAAGGGTTGGCAGTGGGGAAGGAGGAGGCCAACAGATGTCAATGCAAAATAGAAAAAAAAGGAAATTTGGTTTTAGTCAAGGAAAAGTCAGGGAAATTTGCTTTAATCCAACTGTGGAAACCCTGGGAAGGTTTCAAGGTTATTGCATAGATAGGTTGTTCCATTTTGGTCATTTTTTTTTTCTGATTAGACTTCATTCTGGTCATTTCTTACACATTTAGTCAATTTAACTCTTTACTAAACAGTAACAATATAGACTTGACCAAAATTGAAAGCATTTGCAGAGGACAAAAATAAATGGTACTCAGATGGTGGAAGGATAGAAAACAATGTAACACTATAAAAGGAGAAAATGCTGGCTATGAGCATTTTTTTCTTTTTTTTTTTCGCAATTTTTTCGAGTCTTCTTCCTTAGGTTTGTTATAGCTCAGGATTTTTAGGTAAAGGGGTAATTATCATTCCTGTCATGTTCTCCCCACTATTAATTCTGTACACATTTTGGTAGTTTTGTACCTTTAATTACTCATTTCAAACTGAGTTTGGGCCTGTCTGTAACATCCAACCCTGTTCATGATATCTGGCAAAAGATATCTCCTCAAACCTTGGTTATCCATACTTGCCTGTGTAAGACACAGGAATATGTTATCTGTCACCCAGCCTATGTGAAATTGTATATGTGAGGTCTTAATGTTCGCACTCACCAAAGAAAACCTTTGTTAACCATAATTGCCTATGTATGACGAAGGTATATGTTATCTGTCAGTGAGACTATGTGAAATAACATATGTGAGATTAGTGTTTGCATGTACAAAGAGAAAACATGACTTTTAGGAGTTGTTGTGATTCCCATGCACGTACGCTATACAGACAAAAACAATTACAGGCTACCACCAATGCTAATGTGTATGTTTCAGTGCTAGAATTGTAAAATTTTGGTAGGACGTGATATTCATAATTTGATGAGAATAAGTGGTCCTCAGCAAGGTTTGAGAAGTATATTTGTTACTCCATAAAAACCATCTGTTATTACTCCTTAAGAAGCTATATTCCCATGTTGCAGACAGTGTACAAGGGTTGTCCCATTGAATTGTAGACACTTGATATAAAAAGATTTCTTAATGTCTGATTGCAATAATTTTACAAGTATGTATATTTTAGAGCAGTGATGTGCTGTATTTTAGAGCAGTGATGTGCTATATTTTACAGCAGTGATGTGCTATTTCTAAAGAGCATAAGCTTACTGTTACATGCAGTTGTTAACGTCACAATGTGCACTGGTTGGCAATTTGTGATATATTTCAAAATTGTAAATTAATGACTATACTTTATATCTTAATGATGTTTTCAGCAAATAGTAATCTTAGTTTAATAAAATGATGAATAGAATCTCGTTAAACTGTACCCCTCAGTTTTATTGTCACTCCCATTGTCTATGATTTAATGGGACAGCCCTCGTAGATCAAGATCAGGCTGCACAGGGATGCTGTCCCTACTTTGATGTACACTTTGATATTTTGTGAGGTATTCTGGTGAGAGCAGCCTTGAAATTGCTTTAATTATACCTTTACTACCGATAAACTCACCTGAGCATGAAGTGCTTCATGTGAGCCATTGTGATTGCTTATTGTCCAACAACTGTATGTCTGTTCAACCACAATTACAAAAACTCCCCCCCAAACACTAATGGATGAAAGAAAATTGAATTTAATGTCCAAAGTCCTCTGGACATGTCAATCAAAAGTTGATTCAAAATGATTTTAATAATGTGAACAATTTTACTACTCGCGGTGTTGGCATCTGTGTTGGAGGCAGCATTTACATATTTTTACATTTAAGATTTTTAAGAGATGACACTTTCCAAACCATATGGATTGGTTCACATTTGTTACGATGATAGATATACTGGTAGGTCCAAAGTTTCTGTCAGCAGTGCAATGCCCATGATCTTAAAGTCCAGGTTGTAGACTTTAATACTGTACATCAAGTTATACTTTCTGTAAGTTTTTTAAGAGCTCATATTTTCCAAACTGAATGATGGATTAGGTTCAAATATGGCTTGATAACAGATACAGGTCCAAAGTTTAATTGAGCCATTCCCTAGCCATGCCCATACTCACAATCTTAAGGTCAAGGTCACCAATTTTGCAATTTTATGTTGAAGTTTTCTTTGCAATCATTCCGTAGGTTTGTTATAACTCTGGATTGTTAGGTTAAGCTTTATGTATATTTTTGTCATACCCACTGTTAACTTTGTACATTTTTGGTAGTTTTGTACCTTCAATTGCTAATCATTTTGAACTGACTTTTGAATTTCGTATTGGTCATTAACAGTTTACTTTAAATTTTTTGAAGAACCCACATCTTCAAAACTGTATGATGACTTTGGTTCATATTTGTGATAGAGGTCCAAAGTTTCTTTCAGCAATATACCCCTCCCCACACCTATGATTTTAAAGTCTAGGTCATGGACAATTTTGAAATTTCATGTTTAAGTTGTTTTAGAGCTTTTATTTTCTCCAGACCAAATGTTTAAGTTGTTTCATATTTAGTTTGGTGATGGATATTGTTCTTACCCTTACTATTGAGTTGGTGTTGGGTTTTCTGTCCTTGGCTGGGACCCTGTAGCTGTTTCAGGGCACTGCCCCCCCCCCCCCCCCCTCCCCTGACAAATTAACTTATACAGGTGAATTGTGCTGTATGATGACAGTTCTTGTTTATGGGATTCTATGTTCTGTGCTGTATAGGTATCAAAAACTTTGAAGGTTTTCTTTTCTAGGACCACAAGACTTGGAATGTTGATACTTGATATTTAGCATGATAGGATAGTTGTTCATCAAAGTTCTTCATTATATGTCCCTGGGGTAAAATAATGTCCTGCCATATTGGTCACAGGTCAAACATGGAGTAATAAGAGGAAAACGGTAGAAAAAAATCTTGTCCGATACCCAAAAACATAGAATGTTGATGTTTGGTATGTGTCTACTACATAGGTTGATCCATTCTCAAAGTTGTTCAAATTGTACCCAAAGATGTTAAAGATTGTCCAGTCCCAGGGGTCTCATGTTTTACATAGTGTTCTATTGGAAGAACTTCAAAATTCTTCCTTTGGTCCTGTAGTTTTTAACATTCTATGAGTTATGGCTGTGAAACTTCACTGTAATATAGATCTTTATATGCAGATGATGTGCACACCTTCATTGATGTAAAACATTGTCATGTACACTGTTACTATAAACAGAAAGAGTGAAACCTGCAGTTTCTTCAACACTCTTTGAGCTGTGTTTGTGGAAGTTCAGTTGGCAATAGGTTTTAGCAGTTAGATTATAACAGTACTATTCATTTACAGCACATTTCGCTATTACCTAATGAAAATAGAACAATCAAGATTCAAACTCTGAGCTAGTATGAGTCTTACATTTTGTCATGCAGTTTTAGCTCTTATTAACTTAGGTGAGCGATGTATGACTACCATGCTTTTCTTCCTCAAATTGTCATTTTATTTATATGGCAGGCACTTAAACCCTTCTTTGGTGAAAGCAGCCATCTGTTGGGGCCAAAACAGAGATACACCTTGGTAATTTGGAACTAAATTGAATCATCTCTAGGGGCACAGTCTGTTTTGATCACCTGTGAATGCCAGCAAGTCAACGGTGTGGCACCCACACACCATTGTGGTGAGATGGGACGATTCTGTCAATCTTTGGAACATCGCTGGCGGCAAACCTGTGGTAGTCTGTCACAAACTAGGGCTGAACCTCGGTAGCCTTTGGTCAGAACATGCAATCCAGCTTCTTGAACTGGGACAAAACCAGGTAACATTGGGTCTATGAGAGTGTTATCCCATTTTTTCGGGGAAAATTCCCCTGGTATACGTGCTACTCTTCACCATGAGGAATTCAGACCATTATCATGACTGTGAGTGTGAGAATGGGATTTAATTAGAGACTTGGGATGACTCTAAGTAAAGTAGATTTTGAATTTTTTAGAGTCAAGTACAACTTTTAGTTCCTATTGCAGAGTGTAGATTAAGATCAGACTGTACGGAACATGCAGTCACATTTTTGATGTACACTGTCTGACAGTTTGTGAAGTATGATGGTGAAAGAAACCTTGAAGTCGCAATATCTGTGTCTTGTCTATCGGTTTAAGATATCCTTTTCATATTTGGCAGGCACTTTATCTCTTTTCAAACATTTCGATCATCGAAAGTGAAAGTATTTGCAAATCAAAAATTCCTTGTGATTCCATTGATAAGATTTGTCTTTCAAAAGTAAGAAAACAATACATAAACAAATAAAATGCTGTCTACTCTCAATTTTTAGCTCTATTGGCCAAAGGCCAGCAGAGCTTATGTTATGGTGTGGTTTTCCTAGTCAGTCTGTCCATTTGTTTGTTAGTCTTTTTCTTGTTTAATCATTGAAGTCCAAATTTTTTGTCAGATTTTCATAAAATTTATACAGTTTCTTGATATCATCAATAGCCTAAACCCTGTTGATTTTGAAACAAATGTCCCAATTAGTAAGGGAAAAGTAGCCATAAAAAGTTGAAAATTTACAATTCTTGTTGATGCAATGAGGTCCACATTTTGTGGTTGGATTTTTGTGAAACGTGCACAGTTTCTTTATATCATCATTAGCTTGAACCCCATTGATTTTGAAAATAACCTGACGATTAAAAAGGATAAATTAGCCATTTGAAGTAGAACATTTGCATTTCTTGTTTTCACAATAAATTCTGCCTTTGTGGTCAGCTTTTTGTAAACCTTGCACAGATCAATTGTAATATCAATAGCTTTAACTCTATCGATTTTGAAAAAAATGTGACAGTTAGGAAGGGAAAAGTAGCCATTTAAAGTTAAACATTTGTCTTTCTTGCCTACACAATTTAAGACTACATTTGTTGTCAGATTTTCTTGAAAATTGCAAAGGTTATTTTTATCATCAATAGCTTTAACCCTGTTAGGAAAAGTAGCCATTTTGAGTTGCATTTCTTGTTTACTTAATTGAGTAGGCAATTGTGATCCAATTGTTTTAAAACTTGCACAGATCACTTGTATAATCATCAAGGGATTTTACGCTTTTGAAAATGAAGAAAATCCAGCATCAGTTAAGGAAAAGAAGCCATTTGATGACTAAGTCTTGTTTATTCAACAAAGTCCACATTGTTGGTTCATGTAAACTGCATGAAATCCAAAACTTTTGTCATAATGAGCAGCAATCTAACAAGTACTAAATCCTTGTCAGATTTCCTAACAAGTGGTTTCAAGAAATTCTACTTTGATTATTTCACTAATTGTTCAATTCTTCACGCCTACTTATTATGCTGTATTAGTGGATTCAAGCCCAATTACAGCCCCCCCCCCCCCCCCCAACCATGTTTTGTCAGTGTTTTTGTCTTTTTCCTTTTAACATCAATGATAGTTTGCTAGAAAATACTGGTAAGCAAACTTACAGCCAGTAGAGCAATTCAGACCCTCAAGGGACTCTAGTTTCCTCAACTTCCTTACTTAGGATTTTAAAATCACAAATTATTCTGTAAAGGGTTAACTCTTAACCAAATGACAAAAAAACTAGACTTGTTTACAGACAAATTGAAATTTTGATGGATTTTTCTTTGCAATGGTAACCAGCATTTTCTTTTCTCACAATTTTTTCAAAGCTTTATTCAATACAGGATTAAGAGTAAGGAGGTCAAGCTTATACCATTATCCCAACATATTTTTTTTGACTACTCTAATTTTTATACTGCCAGAGAAATGCAGAATAAGTTGGTATCTATTTTACCTAAAATGAAGACAAGATTATAAATAAAAATACATGTAGGCAAATGGAAAAATTGCTCACCTAGAAGAGTTTCCTTTTGTAACGGCAGAGACAGCCAATGGAAACTTTTCTCTATAGTCAATTGTGATTGCTTGTAGTCCATGCATTTGTCCACCCTTAGTTACATAAATTGCCTGTCTTTAGAAACAACTAAGCCAAATGAAAGTAGTGTCTTTATACTCAGAGATGAATTATAAAGAGTTATTCTTATTCAGGACAAGAACCAAGATGATTCTGGTGCTGAAATAGCAAAAACCTGGGCCCAGTTTCACAAAAAACCTTAACTCTTATTTTGCTCTGGTCCACTAACAGACTCTGACATAACTCTTTACCAAACAACATACTTTTAGACAAGTCCAAATTGAAAGCATTCGCAGACGATATAATTAATGTGACTAAAAAATTGATTTGTTTTGGGAAGGGAAGAAAACATTGTGGGAAAAGGAGAAAATGCTGGTTACCAGCATTTTCTCCTTTTCCCACAATGATTCCAGAAGGCTTCTTTCTCAGGGTCATGAAAACCAGGGAGTGTTTGGTAAAAGGTTAAGTTGACTTGGTCATTTCAGTCGAATTTCTTTAACATTTGCAGGCTTCAGAAACATTCTCCAACCCCAAGTTGACTCAATGTTTCAGACTCAGCTTGTCAAAATAATTGACTGA
The DNA here is from genome assembly GCA_946811185.2 of Hippopus hippopus. Taxonomy (NCBI): domain Eukaryota; kingdom Metazoa; phylum Mollusca; class Bivalvia; order Cardiida; family Cardiidae; genus Hippopus; species Hippopus hippopus. Next base: position 16,307,227 of record OX328096.1, read on the forward strand.
AGTCATTTTAACAGACTTGATTCCATTGTTTTGTTGAAATGAGTGAGAAATGTTGTGTCAACTTAAGATTTGAGAATGTTTCTAAAGTCCGTTTATATGAGTAAAATGGGTCTCAACTCTCAAGTAACAGACTTAACATAAGCTGGAAATGGGGTCCTTCAACAGACTTGAGCAAAATAAGAGACTTAAGTTTTTGCGTGAAACGGGGCCCAGTTTCATGCAAAAACTTAGGTCTTTTTTTGTACTCGAATCAACTAACTTATATTGCAGCTTAGCTTGAGTTTCTTATTTGAGACACATTTTACTAAGATTTACAGACTTGAGTGACATTCTCAAATCATGAGGTGACACAACATTTCAGGCTCAACTCAGCAAACTATTGGACTTAAGTCTGAGCTGATGTAAGTCTATATTTTGCTCATCTCAGTCTGAAATGTTGTGTCAACTCAGGATTTTAGAATGAAACGACAGCCTGTTAATATTAGTGAAATGTGTATCAAATACCAAACTTAAGTCAAAAGTTAGGGGATTTGAGTAAAATAAGAGACATAAGTTTTTTTGGTAAAACTGGGCCCTGGTCTTATTGTCAAACTTTGCCTAGATAACCAGTATCAGGCTGTAACAGTGTTAAAATGGTTATCATAAGTTGACGTTTGAACTATTTTTTTTTAAGGCAAATTTTCAAGCTATTATTTTGTATACATTTCTTTGTGAAAACTTTGAAAATCTTTTTGTCTGTAACACTAGGCATAGAGTTTTGATATTTGGTATGTATTATCATAAGATGGTCCCTTATCAAATTGGGTCACTTTGATCACTGATGGTCCACCTCGCTGTGGTTACAAGTATTACAAATAGTTACATAGACTGGTTAAGAATCAAAATTTCTAAAGACTCTATCAGCTAGAATGATAAATACAAGCCATGTGATCTATCTTGATCTGCAGATCATGCACAAAATCTTAGAAAAAAAAAGTAAAGCAGACGATCATTGTTTTTGACCATAAAAGAATGGAATTTGTCAGTAGGAATCTTACCTTTCCAGGTTAATTCAGGTGAGCAATATAGAACCATTGTCATCCTCTTGTTTATAAAAAAATTGACAGTGTCATGAAAAAAACACGAAAATACATTTCATTTTCTTTTTAACGCCGCTGAAGTCAAAGTAGTGAGTTATATCTATTAAAATCCAAAGAATTTTCGTATTATGAACAGAAAAGTTGAAATAGACTGTCACCAATGAAGGATCAAGGCACTCGAAAGCTTGTTGACCTATTAAGGGGCAGATAATTGTAGGAAAGTAATCCCAGCATAATTTATTAGTCTCTATTCAATGCAGATAATTGTAGAGAATTCATTACAACAGCCCTTATCTTTCTCTATCCATAGATTTTTGGGAGGGTAAGATTTCCATCAGAATAAGTCATTGTTTGTACAGTTATAGTTAGCAAGATATTTTATACAAGCTACACTAGTACTGGCTTAAGTACAGGATAATGGCAGGTTGGCCAGGATAATGGCAGGTTGGCAACTGTCCACAGATGGGGTGAGGATGCTGTCACCAAGGACGGATCAAGGCAAGCTAGAAAAGTTGTCGGTCTATTCAGGGGCAGCTGTGTTCAAGTGTACAGTCAATCTTACACATCTGAGGTATTTCTTCAAAATGAAGAAATGGAAAATAATTAACAAGTAAATCACCTACAGGACAGACCATTTTTACAGACCACATCAGTGGACTTTTTTCACCTTCTAATCAAAGATGGTGATTTAAATAAATTTAACATATCACAGAGATCAAGACTAGACTGCAAAAAATGTGTAAAGACCAGTACTTGGCGAGTTATAACTAAATATGTTTTTCAGGGGAATTTTTTCCTGGACCTTGAAAAGAAACGAGCTTGTGTGACAAATCTTGCCTAAAATTGTCCTAACCAGGACTTAAAATGGTGTAACTCAAACTCTTCCTTAACTGTATGGATACAACCTAGACTCTTACCAGTATTAGAGTAGCTGACATTGGCCCTTGTTATAACCTAATACTTGTGGAGCTAATTTTCAGTCCTACCAAATTCAAAATACATCTTACATGAAGAGTTTTTCCTGGATCCAAATCAGTATATGGCTTGCATATTTTTACTTACCATTGCACTTACTGTTTGGATTCTAACCCTCAAATAATTTCTTTTTAAACTGGCTGGTGACAATTAATGTACTAGGAGCTTTGATATCTCTGATAGAGAAAATAAAGCTTGAGAGGATGATTTTTTTTACAACAATCTGCCCCTGAAAGATCAATAACCATTCTGGTTTGTTTTGATCCAATTTTAGAGGCAGTATATCTCCTTTTTTGTGCTGAGAAACTGAAAATCTTGGTCTTTTCATTTAAGACATAAGACTTCCACTATTCTGTCTCCCGTTGAGTAATCAACTCTGCACTTTTTCTGACTGGAATTTCCCTGATGCTAAACAGAGCAAATAAAAAGTTTTGGAAAGTTTTTGTGAAATTGATAAAAAAATTTTCTACCTTTTTTTTTTGTTTACAACATGCTTTTAAGATTTTTTATGACTTTACGAACCCCCCTTCCCCCCCACACCCGGCTCGGCAAATTTCTTTCTGAGGATTCATTCCTCTCTCACAGCTGACTATTGTTTCTACGATGATTATGTGGGAAAGCAGCCAGTGGCTTGGAAAGAAGATTGTGTGGAGTACTGGTATTCAGGCCCAGTGCAAACCTGTTTTTTTTATTTTAGCATTATAGAAAATGACAGAAATTTCCTGAAATATTGCTTTAAAAGAATCAGAGAATTTTCCCTTATGGCTTGAAGGTGATGATACATACTGTAGGAAAATTTAGCATAAATTTAACTGCTTCTTTCACTATACTGGTCAGTAATTGTTGGTAGAGCGATTTAGGCCCTCCTGGGCCTGTTGTTCCATTTGTTGAACAGTATTTTTATGTATAAGTCTCTCTACATTTAAGGCATAACATATACAAGCTTGTTCTTCATTTCTTTAGCAGTGTACAAGTTAGAGTAGTTAGAATTTTCTAAAGGGGGGGGGTAATGGTATAAGCTTGACCCTTGAAAGTGCCTGCCCAATAAGAAAAGGACCATTAAAATCAATAGAACAGGCATAGATTGTGTAACTTCAAGGTTGATTTCATCAGAATACCAAACAAAACATCAGGCATTGCACATCACAGATGATACTGCATGCTCTGTGCAGTCTGAACTTGATCTACCATATCTGCAAAATGAACTTTAAGTTGTACTTGGCTCATGATTTTTAGTAACTAGTCTCTTTTATGCAATTCAAGAAAGGTCAGATAACACAAATTCAGAATCTACTTTAAGTAAGATCAGCCCAAGTCTCTTGTTAAAACCCCACTCTCACAATCATCACAGTGTTTGCTGGGTTCCTCCCAGTGAAGTGTAGCTGGTAATCAGAGGGTGTTTTCACCCTAGAAATGGGTTAACATTCTCATACACCTGATGTTTCCCTGCTTTTATCCTGGAAAAGAAGCTGTATTGTGTGCTGTGACCACAGACTTTCGAGGTTACGCCCCGCTTTGGGATGGAATACCAACGCCTTGTCGTCAGTGATGTTCTGTAGATTGCCAGAATTGTCCCATCACACCCCACCAGTGTGATAGTGACATGCCAGTGTCATGGTGTCATCAACAGGTTACCAACACAGGGTATGTTCCTAGAGGTGATTGAACTTGCTGCCAAATCACCAAGGTTTATAGTGATTTTAGCCCTGATAGATAACGCAATTTCAAGGCTATTCTCACAAGAATACCTCACAAAATATATTGTACATCAGAGATTATGCCACTTGGAATATTCTCCTTATGTGGCCTTGGTTTATCCTTTTATCTTTCAAACCTGTTTTAACGACCCCGAGACAGAGGGTTTATGAAAACACAGTGGAAAAAGGAGAAACCAGCATTTTCTCCATTTTCCAACAATGTTTTCTGCCCAGTCAGTGAAAAATTCCACTTTTTTATACATTCAGGGCTTTAAGCCTGATCACTGTTGTTCATTCAAATTGTGCACAGTTCTATTATTTTGGAAAGTGCAGTCTGATCTTAAATCCATGCTGTCTGTTACTTCATTCTAGACCAAGATTAGACTAGAGATTATCTTAATTATACCCCCCCCACAACGAAGTGGAGGGGGGTATACTGGAATCGCCATGGCTGTCTGTCCGTCTGTCCATCCTTCCATCTGTCCATCAGTCCGTCCGTCTGTCCCTAGACACAAATTTGTCTGGCGAAATACTTTGACAGTTTTTCAGGTACTGAACTCAAATTTACACACAGTGTTCTAATATATATGAAGTTGTGCATGTGCAATTTTCATGACCCTGATGCGATTTGTTGCAGAATTATCTGAATTGTGGAATTTTAAAAAAAGTTTGGGGGAAGGATGACATTGACAATGTTTTGGTTTGATCATTTTTTCTCAGTTGTGGCCCTTGAATTTTATAGTTTCTAAGTTTGTTTCCATACTGGGCCCCTGCCACTCGGGGCCTTAGAAATAGGTGGCTGCCTTCACCTCTGTGGCATATAGGTGGTAAGAGTCCCCAGAAACAGAGGAGACCGATATGAAGCATCACCCTTCTCCACCAGCTCTTTTGTCTGTCTGTCAGGGCACCTGTCTTAACGAAGTGGAGGTGGGTATACTGGAATCGCTATGGCTGTCTGTCCGTCCGTCTGTCCGTAGACACAAATTTGTCTGGCAAAATACTCTGACAGTTTTTCAGGTTTTGAACTAAAATTTACACACAGTGTTCTTATACATATGAAGTTGTGCATGTGCAATTTTCATGACCCTGGTGCGATTTGTTGCGGAATTAACTTCCCTTGAACTTTTTCCAACTCGTACTTTTGTACTAAACAATTCTGCTTTCTGTGACAAAGACCTGTTTTGTGACAAGGAGCTGGATGGGGGGTATGATCACATTTAGTGATAGCTCTAGTTTGACATGGATCATATATAGTGATAGAAAAACTTCTATTTCATTTATTTGGCTTTGTTATCCCCCGCCGAAGGCGATATAGTTTTAGCGTTGTCCGTATGTCTGTCTGTCTTTCCGTCCGTGTGTTTGTGTCTTCGTCCAGGAGAATATCTTCAATACCATTGGACAGAATTTCATGAAACTTTATACATGTGTACAATAACCCATTCCATCAAAACAGTTTTTTCTTTTCTTGATTCCATGCAAAATGGCAGACTGGGAGTGATTTTAAGTAACAAGGTCAAAATGTATTTTTGATGTTTTGAGTCTTACCTTGAAAACTATACAGAGTTTGTACATTGAACTTGTCACATCTATTAACTACCATTAGGAAATGCAGGGAAAAAAGTTTCACCCAGATTGACCATGCAACACCACAGTTATATATACTCTTGTTTTTTGTAATGCCATGTCATGGAAAATTAGGGGGCTTGATGTATATTCCCAATATGGACGAATATCTCTTTTACCATAACAAAATGTTATGAAACTTCAGTTTTATATTGTTTATCACAAGCCACAGACAATTATTATTTGTTTTTATTTCATGAAATACCACGTCATGAAAAAAGGGGGCTAAATGTTTAATTTCATCATGGACCAATGACCATCTGGTCATATGTCTTTCCAGGCAGATATCTTCTAAAATCCTTGACAAAAACTAATGGAAATTCGTACACTTGTTCCTTATGATGTCCGCCGAGTTTTTTTTGCTGTTTTGATATTCATTATGGTGTCATAGAAAAAGGGCATTCATGTATATTTCCATTAGGGATCAATATCTCTTTAACTCAGAGTCCTACATGAACATTTATGAAACTTCATATGTATTCCTTATGATAGTCTGCCTATAACATTATTTCAGCCTTTTTCATTAAATGTTATGTCATGGAAAAAGGGGGCTTGACGTATATTTTCATTATGGACAATATCTCTTTAACTACAGGACAAAATGTTGTGAAACTTCATCTTTCTGTTGTTTGTCATAAGCCACAGACAGTAGTTATTTGTTTTTATTTCATGAAATGCTATGTCATGAAAAAAGGGGGCTAAATGTATAATTTCATTATGGACCAGTAATAGTCTGCCCATCCGTCCGCCCAGACCGATATCTTGTAAAGTCCTTGATGAAAATTGATGAAACTTCATGCATGTCTGCCATTGGATAGGTCGTTTATACTATTTTTTTCTATATATATAATGACGTGTCATGGAAAAAGGGGGCTTGATGTATATTTTCTTTGTTTTCATTTAAAGAACTGCCATGTTATGGAAAAAGGAGACTAAATGTACAATCACATTATGGACCTCTTATATATTTTATCATACTACTTGCTATATAAAAAATAAAAAACAAACAAAAAAAACAGCAAAGTTGGAAAAAAAAAAAAAATCTATAAAATATATATAGAAAAAATACAAAAAGATTGAAATATTTTAAGTATAAGAAAAAAAGAAGGAAAAAAAAAAAAAGAAATAATAATAAAAAAGAAAAAATAATAGTAATAATAATACAAAAAAAAAAGGGAAAAAAAAAAAAAAATTCAAAAAAAGAGAAAAAGAAAAAGATATATTTTATAGGAAAGAAAGTGAAAAAAAGGATTTACCCAAAAAAATGTGTGTATATTTAGAAGCGATAGTTTGTGTTAGGAAGGACTGCATTATAGTCCTTCAGTCAAATGTTATGAAATGAGAAAAAAATCATTAAACATATTTTCATTTAGTCAATACTTTTACAACTCTTTCAAGAAACCATGACACATTTACAACACAGTTTCCTCTTGATGACCATTTGGAAGGCAATTTGAAAACTTTTTCATCCATGTCCAAGAGAAATCACATTATTCTAGCCAGATTTGATTTTCCAAGCTTAAAACCTCACAGAAAGGGTCATAAAGAACAAACATTCATAGTCTAGGACAGTTTATTGGACACTGAGACATGTTGCAAAGGAAGTGTGCTACAAATGAAGAGCCCTAGTCCCTGTTTCTTAGTCATACCCACTTATTTCAAAATCAATCAGATAGTGATGCTAAAGGCAGTGTACTGGAACCACAGGTCATTGTTATGGATTCCTTTGTTTTTCTCATTATTGCTTTACATTATTCTATGCTTTTCTTCATGCTGAATTTAGGACTTGTTTATAACAAAGGCATTCTAGAAATTGTAGAACCCTAGTTATGATTTCTGTACCTTAGCCTTCTTTATTAAATGTAAAGAATACTAGAACCACATGTCATTTTACTATATTGCTCTGTGTATGTAAAATGTAATTTTATTGCTATCACTATTCTACTCTTGGGAATTGGAAGGGAGAGTATTCTTAGTGTAGATGGGTTGGTTAAAGTTGTGTTGGATTTGGAATGGTAGAAAGTATTTTGGTTTGTGGGTTGGGTATTGGTTATGTGTTGGGTTTTGGTGGGGAGGGGGTAGGTGGGTTTGGGGAAGGTTGGGGGTTGGAAGGTTTGGGGAGGGAAGGGGGGTGGGTTTGGGGAGGGTTGGGTGGGGGTGCGTTTGGGTAGGGGTGGGAATGGGTGGGTTTGGGGTTTGGAGGGGTAGTATGTAAGTAGGTAGTGCTATGTTTGACTGGTTGTAACCACGAATTAGCATTGCATATAATCAGCCATTATTTTCAGTTAAATTACCAAAAACGCATGACATAAAAGTTTTCGTTGTCATAGTTTAATTTCTAATTTCATTTCAGAGCTTTTTGGAATTTTAAAAAAAAGTTTGTGGGAAGGATGACATTGACAATGTTTTGGTTTGATCATTTTTTCTCAGTCGTGGCCCTTGAATTTTATAGTTTCTAAGTTTGTTTCCATGTTGGGCCCCTGCCACTCGGGGCCTTAGAAATAGGTGGCTGCCTTCACCTCTGTGGCATATGGGTGGTAAGAGTCCCCAGAAACAGAGGAGACCGATATGGAGCATCACCCTTCTCCACCAGCTCTTCTTTGGTAGAGTTGTCTGTCTGTCAGGGGCACCTGTTTTATTTTTGTGTGCATGCTCCAAAGCCCTGAGTTGATTATCTAAATTTTGCTTATATGTCACTTAAATTTCAGCCTTAATAAGACAGCATGAAGGATTGAGGGTTAACATACCACTACATACAAGGTTAAGGTCACAGCAAGGGCTTAAAGGTGGCCCTTCAGATTTTGGGACGAAAAGTTTAGCAAAATACAAAAAAAATCATCCTTATACTCCCAAAGCCTTTTAATTTTCATTCATAAAACCCCAGTAGTCGAAAACATCCGACAACAAGAGAAATTAGAGATTTACTACGGCCCAGGTCGACACCGACGGGAAACACAGTCTATTTTTACATGAGCAACTCGCTCATTTACATATCAGACGAAGCTTCAAACATAGCGTCCGAAGAAGACATTATGGAAAATAATTACATGTTCGTTATGTTATGGAATTTAAGCGTCATTAGTCACATGCTAGTCACTTGACATTCCCACAATGCTTTTTTTATTTTTGGCGCGAAATCTAAAAATACCTTAAGAGGCTACGTAGCCTTTTAAGGGAACACCATCAAAACATGTTTTTTTTGTAATTTTATGGTTCTTAATTATTGATGATTTGTATTGTTTTTTCATATAAATTTCAGTGATATATATATATTTTTTTATTTGGTGAGATGTGAAAAATCTAAATACCCACCTTTAAAGGTCCATGTGAACTCCTTGTTCCTGGTTGAATTGTTTTACATAGATTCCTTTTCTGTCTCATCCTTTGCAAAGAATTACATAGTCATAGCTCTACTGGCCTTCTGTTTAAAGAGCCCATGCCATATTGTGATTTTGGTTGGCTGCCTATCTGTCCATCTGTCTTTCTGTTCTTTTTTTTTTCTTATTTACACAGGAACATCCGCATTTTAGGTCCAGTTTTCCTAAACCTTGTGCAGTTTCTTTTTATCATGAATAGCTTTTATCCTATTGAATTTGAAGAAAAACTCATGATTTGATGGGGAAAAGCCATGTAAAGTTAAAAATTTGCAGTTCTTGTGTACATACTTGAATATGCATGTTTTGTCCAGTTCTCTTGAAATTTGCACTGATTATTTGTACCATCACAGAGTTGAACCTGATTGAAAATGGAGAAAAGTCCAATGATTAGTTTAGGAAAAGCTGCCCTTTGATGACTTTTTCTTGTTTACACAACAAAGTCGACATTTTTTGTCCCATTGCTTTGAAACTTGCAGGGATTAGAATCAACTTTTGTTTGATTCCAAAACATGTTTTGAGAAATTATACCCAGATTATTTTGATATAAGTGTGACTCCTCTTTTGCTTTTGATGTGGAGTTCTGGAATGCGGGGTTAAAGGTGATTCTTGGGTTATGACAGGGCTGGTGGTTCAATAACAAAGTAAGGTTCCACAGTATTTATCCCCTTAACTAGTTAACTTCACTGGATATATATTTCAGTTTGATGTCCACTTTGCTGTTAAATGAAAGTTACAGGTTTGCTCTAGAACTCACCTGAAATAGAAAAAAAAGACAATGCTTATTATTCATTTTGTTGCCGTTCTTCCCCCCCACCCTTCCTGCCTTTTTCCTAACTAGATCTGAACCTACTGCACAGTCAATCAAATTTCTAAGCTCACACAATTTAGGTGCACATAAAATAGTCCTAATATTATTATTCAAGGACACTGCTGTTCAATATTCTTATCTAAAAGGTCTTTCCATTTTACTGAGTACAGTATTACTAAACTTGTAAGGCAGATTATAATTCTGTGAATTCATCATCTGCCAAACCATGAAAAAGATTTATTTATTAAAGTATAAACTTGATCAACTTTCAAAGGTAAAAAAGAAACCAAATAAGTGTGAAAAAGTCTTTGGTGGCATTTCATTTGTGTAATCCTGCCTAATTTTGGCATTGATAGTATTTTCCTTTCAGACTGTCATATGAAAAATAATACATATAAACAATATTTGCCATAGACAATTATTATTTGTATTTATTTCATGAAATACCGAGTCATGAAAAAAGGGGGCTAAATGTTTAAGTTCATCATGGACCAACGACCGTCTGGTCACATGTCTTTCCGGGCAGATATCTTCTAAAATCCTTGACAAAAACTAATGGAAATTCATACACTTGTTCCTTATGATGTCTGCTGAGTTTTTTTGCTGTTTTGATATTCATTATGGTGTCATAGAAAAAAGGATTCATGTATATTTCCATTAGGGATCAATATCCCTTTAACTCAGAATCCTACATGAACATTTATGAAACTTCATATGTATTCCTTATGATAGTCTACCAATAACATTATTTCAGCCTTTTTCATTAAATGTTATGTCATGGAAAAAGGGGGCTTGACGTATATTTTCATTATGGACAATATCTCCTTAACTACAGGACAAAATATTGTAAAACTTCATCTTTATGTTGTTTGTCATAAGCCACAGACAGTAGTTATTTGTTTTTATTTCATGAAATGCTATGTCATGAAAAAAGGGGGCTAAATGTATAATTTCATTATGGACCAGGAATAGTCTGCCCATCCGTCCGCCCAGACCGATATCTTGTAAAGTCCTTGACGAAAATTAATGAAACTTCATGCATGTCTGCCATTGGATAGGTCGTTTATACTATTTTTTTCTATATATATATATATAATGACGTGTCATGGAAAAAGGGGGCTTGATGTATATTTTCTTTGTTTTCATTTAAAGAACTGCCATGTTATGGAAAAAGGAGACTAAATGTACAATCACATTATGGACCTCTTATATATTTTATCATACTACTTGCTATATAAAAAAAACAAAAAAAACAAAAAAAACAGCAAAGTTGAAGGAAAAAAAAAAAAAAATCTATAAAATATACATAGAAAAAATACAGAAAGATTGAAATATTTTAAGTATAAGAAAAAAAGAAGGAAAAAAAAAAAAAAATAATAATAAAAAAGAAAAAATAATAGTAATAATAATACAAAAAAAAAAAGGGGGAAAAAAAAAAAAATTCAAAAAAAGAAAAAAGAAAAAGATATATTTTATGGGAAAAAAAGGGAAAAAAAATATTTACCAAAAAAAATGTGTGTATATTTAGAAGCGATAGTTTGTGTTAGGAAGGACTGCATTATAGTCCTTCAGTCAAATGTTATGAAATGAGAAAAAAATCATTAAACATATTTTCATTTAGTCAATACTTTTACAACTCTTTCAAGAAACCATGACACATTTACAACACAGTTTCCTCTTGATGACCATTTGGAAGGCAATTTGAAAACTTTTTCATCCATGTCCAAGAGAAATCACATTATTCTAGCCAGATTTGATTTTCCAAGCTTAAAACCTCACAGAAAGGGTCATAAAGAACAAACATTCATAGTCTAGGACAGTTTATTGGACACTGAGACATGTTGCAAAGGAAGTGTGCTACAAATGAAGAGCCCTAGTCCCTGTTTCTTAGTCATACCCACTTATTTCAAAATCAATCAGATAGTGATGCTAAAGGCAGTGTACTGGAACCACAGGTCATTGTTATGGATTCCTTTGTTTTTCTCATTATTGCTTTACATTATTCTATGCTTTTCTTCATGCTGAATTTAGGACTTGTTTATAACAAAGGCATTCTAGAAATTGTAGAACCCTAGTTATGATTTCTGTACCTTAGCCTTCTTTATTAAATGTAAAGAATACTAGAACCACATGTCATTTTACTATATTGCTCTGTGTATGTAAAATGTAATTTTATTGCTATCACTATTCTACTCTTGGGAATTGGAAGGGAGAGTATTCTTAGTGTAGATGGGTTGGTTAAAGTTGTGTTGGATTTGGAATGGTAGAAAGTATTTTGGTTTGTGGGTTGGGTATTGGTTATGTGTTGGGTTTTGGTGGGGAGGGGGTAGGTGGGTTTGGGGAAGGTTGGGGGTTGGAAGGTTTGGGGAGGGAAGGGGGGTGGGTTTGGGGAGGGTTGGGTGGGGGTGCGTTTGGGTAGGGGTGGGAATGGGTGGGTTTGGGGTTTGGAGGGGTAGTATGTAAGTAGGTAGTGCTATGTTTGACTGGTTGTAACCACGAATTAGCATTGCATATAATCAGCCATTATTTTCAGTTAAATTACCAAAAATGCATGACATAAAAGTTTTCGTTGTCATAGTTTAATTTCTAATTTCATTTCAGAGCTTTTTGGAATTTTAAAAAAAAGTTTGTGGGAAGGATGACATTGACAATGTTTTGGTTTGATCATTTTTTCTCAGTCGTGGCCCTTGAATTTTATAGTTTCTAAGTTTGTTTCCATGCTGGGCCCCTGCCACTTGGGGCCTTAGAAATAGGTGGCTGCCTTCACCTCTGTGGCATATGGGTGGTAAGAGTCCCCAGAAACAGAGGAGACCGATATGGAGCATCACCCTTCTCCACCAGCTCTTCTTTGGTAGAGTTGTCTGTCTGTCAGGGCACCTGTTTTATTTTTGTGTGCATGCTCCAAAGCCCTGAGTTGATTATCTAAATTTTGCTTATATGTCACTTAAATTTCAGCATTAATAGGACAGCATGAAGGATTGAGGGTTAACATACCACTACATACAAGGTTAAGGTCATAGCAAGGGCTTAAAGGTGGCCCTTTAGATTTTGGGACGAAAATTTTAGCAAAATACAAAAAAGATCATCCTTATACCCCCAAAGCCTTTTAATTTTCATTCATAAAACCCCAGTAGTCGAAAACATCCGACAACAAGAGAAATTAGAGATTTACTACGGCCCAGGTCGACACCGACGGGAAACACAGTCTATTTTTACATGAGCAACTCGCTCATTTACATACCGGAAATACACAGACGAAGCTTCAAACATAGCGTCCGAAGAAGACATTATGGAAAATAATTACATGTTTCTTATGTTATGGAATTTAAGCGTCATTAGTCACATGCTAGTCACTTGACATTCCCACAATGCTTTTTTTATTTTTGGCGCGAAATCTAAAAATACCTTAAGAGGCTACGTAGCCTTTTAAGGGAACACCATCAAAACATTTTTTTTTGTAATTTTATGGTTCTTAATTATTGATGATTTGTATTGTTTTTTCATATAAATTTCAGTGATATATATATTTTTTTTTTAATTTGGTGAGATGTGAAAAATCTAAATACCCACCTTTAAAGGTCCATGTGAACTCCTTGTCCCTGGTTGAATTGTTTTACATGGATTCCTTTTCTGTCTCATCCTTTGCAAAGAGTTACATAGTCATAGCTCTACTGGCCTTCTGTTTAAAGAGCCCATGCCATATTGTGATTTTGGTTGGCTGCCTATCTGTCCATCTGTCTTTCTGTTCTTTTTTTTTTTCTTATTTACACAGGAACATCCGCATTTTAGGTCCAGTTTTCCTAAACCTTGTGCAGTTTCTTTTTATCATGAATAGCTTTTATCCTATTGAATTTGAAGAAAAACTCATGATTTGATGGGGAAAAGCCATGTAAAGTTAAAAATTTGCAGTTCTTGTGTACATACTTGAATATGCATGTTTTGTCCAGTTCTCTTGAAATTTGCACTGATTATTTGTACCATCACAGAGTTGAACCTGATTGAAAATGGAGAAAAGACCAATGATTAATTTAGGAAAAGCTGCCGTTTGATGACTTTTTCTTGTTTACACAACAAAGTCGACATTTTTTGTCCCATTGCTTTGAAACTTGCAGGGATTAGAATCAACTTTTGTTTGATTCCAAAACATGTTTTGAGAAATTATACCCAGATTATTTTGATATAAGTGTGACTCCTCTTTTGCTTTTGATGTGGAGTTCTGGAATGCGGGGTTAAAGGTGATTCTTGGGTTATGACAGGGCTGGTGGCTCAATAACAAAGTAAGGTTCCACAGTATTTATCCCCTTAACTAGTTAACTTCATTGGATATATATTTCAGTTTGATGTCCACTTTGCTGTTAAATGAAAGTTACAGGTTTTTCTCTAGAACTCACCTGAAATAGAAAAAAAAGACACTGCTTATTATTCATTTTGTTGCCGTTCTTCCCCCCCACCCTTCCTGCCTTTTTCCTAACTAGATCTGAACCTACTGCACAGTCAATCAAATTTCTAAGCTCACACAATTTAGGTGCACATAAAATAGTCCTAATATTATTATTCAAGGACACTGCTGTTCAATATTCTTATCTAAAAGGTCTTTCCATTTTACTGAGTACAGTATTACTAAACTTGTAAGGCAGATTATAATTCTGTGAATTCATCATCTGCCAAACCATGAAAAAGATTTATTTATTAAAGTATAAACTTGATCAACTTTCAAAGGTAAAAAAGAAACCAAATAAGTGTGAAAAAGTCTTTGGTGGCATTTCATTTGTGTAATCCTGCCTAATTTTGGCATTGATAGTATTTTCCTTTCAGACTGTCATATGAAAAATAATACATATAAACAATGTTTGCCATAGACAATTATTATTTGTATTTATTTCATGAAATACCGAGTCATGAAAAAAGGGGGCTAAATGTTAAAGTTCATCTTGGACCAACGACCGTCTGGTCACATGTCTTTCCGGGCAGATATCTTCTAAAATCCTTGACAAAAACTAATGGAAATTCATACACTTGTTCCTTATGATGTCTGCTGAGTTTTTTTGCTGTTTTGATATTCATTATGGTGTCATAGAAAAAAGGATTCATGTATATTTCCATTAGGGATCAATATCCCTTTAACTCAGAATCCTACATGAACATTTATGAAACTTCATATGTATTCCTTATGATAGTCTACCAATAACATTATTTCAGCCTTTTTCATTAAATGTTATGTCATGGAAAAAGGGGGCTTGACGTATATTTTCATTATGGACAATATCTCCTTAACTACAGGACAAAATATTGTGAAACTTCATCTTTATGTTGTTTGTCATAAGCCACAGACAGTAGTTATTTGTTTTTATTTCATGAAATGCTATGTCATGAAAAAAGGGGGCTAAATGTATAATTTCATTATGGACCAGTAATAGTCTGCCCATCCGTCCGCCCAGACCGGTATCTTGTAAAGTCCTTGACGAAAATTGATGAAACTTCATGCATGTCTGCCATTGGATAGGTCGTTTATACTATTTTTTTCTATATATATATAATGACGTGTCATGGAAAAAGGGGGCTTGATGTATATTTTCTGTTTTCATTTAAAGAACTGCCATGTTATGGAAAAAGGAGACTAAATGTACAATCACATTATGGACCTCTTATATATTTTATCATACTACTTGCTTTATAAAAAAAAAAACAAAAAAACAAAAAAAAAAACAGCAAAGTTGAAAAAAAAAAAAAAAAAATCTATAAAATATATATAGAAAAAATACAAAAAGATTGAAATATTTTAAGTATAAGAAAAAAAGAAGGAAAAAAAAAAAAAGAAATAATAATAAAAAAGAAAAAATAATAGTAATAATAATACAAAAAAAAAAAAGGGAAAAAAAAAAAAATTCAAAAAAAGAGAAAAAGAAAAAGATATATTTTATGGGAAAAAAAGGGGAAAAAAATATTTACCAAAAAAAATGTGTGTATATTTAGAAGCGATAGTTTGTGTTAGGAAGGACTGCATTATAGTCCTTCAGTCAAATGTTATGAAATGAGAAAAAAATCATTAAACATAATTTCATTTAGTCAATACTTTTACAACTCTTTCAAGAAACCATGACACATTTACAACACAGTTTCCTCTTGATGACCATTTGGAAGGCAATTTGAAAACTTTTTCATCCATGTCCAAGAGAAATCACATTATTCTAGCCAGATTTGATTTTCCAAGCTTAAAACCTCACAGAAAGGGTCATAAAGAACAAACATTCATAGTCTAGGACAGTTTATTGGACACTGAGACATGTTGCAAAGGAAGTGTGCTACAAATGAAGAGTCCTAGTCCCTGTTTCTTAGTCATACCCACTTATTTCAAAATCAATCAGATAGTGATGCTAAAGGCAGTGTACTGGAACCACAGGTCATTGTTATGGATTCCTTTGTTTTTCTCATTATTGCTTTACATTATTCTATGCTTTTCTTCATGCTGAATTTAGGACTTGTTTATAACAAAGGCATTCTAGAAATTGTAGAACCCTAGTTATGATTTCTGTACCTGAGCCTTCTTTATTAAATCTAAAGAATACTGGAACCACATGTCATTTTACTATATTGCTCTGTGTATGTAAAATTTAATTTTATTGCTATCACTATTCTACTTTTGGGAATTGGAAGGGAGAGTATTCTTAGTGTAGATGGGTTGGTTAAAGTTGTGTTGGATTTGGAATGGTAGAAAGTATTTTGGTTTGTGGGTTGGGTATTGGTTATGTGTTGGGTTTTGGTGGGGAGGGGGTAGGTGGGTTTGGGGAAGGTTGGGGGTTGGAAGGTTTGGGGAGGGAAGGGGGGTGGGTTTGGGGAGGGTTGGGTGGGGGTGCGTTTGGGTAGGGGTGGGAATAGGTGGGTTTGGGGTTTGGAGGGGTAGTATGTAAGTAGGTAGTGCTATGTTTGACTGGTTGTAACCACGAATTAGCATTGCATATAATCAGCCATTATTTTCAGTTAAATTACCAAAAATGCATGACATAAAAGTTTTCGTTGTCATAGTTTAATTTCTAATTTCATTTCAGAGCTTTTTGGAATTTTAAAAAAAAGTTTGTGGGAAGGATGACATTGACAATGTTTTGGTTTGATCATTTTTTCTCAGTCGTGGCCCTTGAATTTTATAGTTTCTAAGTTTGTTTCCATGCTGGGCCCCTGCCACTCGGGGCCTTAGAAATAGGTGGCTGCCTTCACCTCTGTGGCATATGGGTGGTAAGAGTCCCCAGAAACAGAGGAGACCAATATGGAGCATCACCCTTCTCCACCAGCTCTTCTGTGGTAGAGTTGTCTGTCTGTCAGGGCACCTGTCTTAACGAAGTGGAGGGGGATATACTGGAATCGCCATGCCTGTCTGTCCGTCTGTCCATCAGTCCCTCTGTCCGTAGACACAAATTTGTCCGGCAAAATACTCTGACAGTTTTTCAGGTACTGAACTAAAATTTACACACAGTGTTCTTACACATATGAAGTTGTGCATGTGCAATTTTCATGACCCTGGTGCGATTTGTTGTGGAATTATCTTCCCTTGAACTTTTGTCAACTTGTACTTTTGTACTAAACCATTCTGCTTTCTGTGACAAAGACCTGTTTTGTGACAAGGAGCTGGTGGGGGGTATGATCACATTTAGTGATAGCTCTAGTTTGACATGGATCATATATAGTGATAGAAAAACTTCTATTTCGTGTATTTGGCTTTGTTATCCCCCACCGAAGGCGATATAGTTTTAGCGTTGTCCATCTGTCTGTCCGTCTTTCCGTCCGTGTGTTTGTGTCTCCGTCCGGGAGAATATCTTCAATACCATTGGACAGAATTTCATGAAACTTTATACATGTGTACAATAACCCATTCCACCAATACAGTTTTTTCTTTTCTTGATTCCATGCAAAATGGCAGACTGGGAGTGATTTTAAGTAACACGGTCAAAATGTATTTTTGATGTTTTGAGTCTTATCTTGAAAACTATACAGAGTTTGAACATTGAACTTGTCACGTCTATCAACTACTGTTAGGAAATGCAGGAAAAAAAGTTTCACCCAGATTGACCATGCAACACCACAGTTATATATACTCTTGTTTTTTGTAATGCCATGTCATGGAAAATTAGGGGGCTTGATGTATATTTCCAGTATGTACCAATATCTCTTTTACTATAATAAAATGTTATGAAACTTCATTTTTATATTGTTTATCACAAGCCACAGACAATTATTATTTGTTTTTATTTCATGAAATACCACGTCATGTAAAAGGGGGCTAAATGTTTAATTTCATTATGGACCAATGACCATCTGGTCATATGTCTTTCCAGGCAGATATCTTCTAAAATCCTTGACAAAAACTAATGGAAATTCATACACTTGTTCCTTATGATGTCCGTCGAGTTTTTTGGCTGTTTTTGATATTCAATATGGTGTCATAGAAAAAGAGGGCTTCATGTATATTTCCATTAGGGATCAATATGTCTTTAACTCAGAATCCTACATGAACATTTATGAAACTTCATACGTATTCCTTATGATAGTCTGCCAATAACATTATTTCAGCCTTTTTCATTAATAGTTATGTCATGGAAAAAGGGGGCTTGACGTATATTTTCATTATGGACAATATCTCTTTAACTACAGGACAAACATATAAACAATGTTGGACACTAAATCTATTCTTTTCTTACAAAAACAGAACAATTTCTGATTGTTTAGGGAATTCCCTGAGGAATTATAACACAAATATTGCACCTTTTATAAGGAATTTGACCTGTATATTGCAACATGTATATTTGTTTGAAGTAACCTATTATTGAGGGTAATTCTTTGATTTTTCAATAGAATATTGTTCGGAACTGATGTACCACTGTTTGAAGTAGCATATTATTGAGAGTAATTTTCTGATTTTTCAATAGAATATTGTTCTAAACCAATGTACCACTGTACCACTGTTTGAAGTAGTGTATGAATGAGGGTATTTTTAGGATTTTTTATAAGAAAACTTTCCAGAAACGAAATATCAGTGTTTGAAGAAACATAATGGATGAGGATATTTTTAGGATTTTTTAATGGAATACTGTCTGGAACCAATGTATCTGTGTTTGAAGTAGCATATGAATGGGGTACTTTTAGAATGTTTTATAAGAATACTGTCCAAAACCTACGTATCAGTGATTGAAGTAACATGTGAATGAGGGTATTTTCCGGATTTTTTAATGGAATATTGTCTGGAACTAGTGTATCACTGTTTGTAGTAGGGTATGAATGAGGGTATTTTAGTTTTTTTTTTTTTTATTAGAATACTGTCTGGAGCCGATGTAGCAGTGTTTGAAGTAACATATAATTGAGAGTATTCTTAGGATTTTTCAGTGGAATGCTGTCTAGAACAGATGTATCTGTGTTGGAAGTAACATATGAATGAAGGAATTTTCAGGATTTTTTAGTGGAATACTGTCTGGAACCAATGTATCATGTGTTGGAGGTAACGTATGAATGAGGGAATTTTTAGGATTTTTTTAATAGAATACTGTTTAGAACAGAAGTATCTGTTTGAAGTAACATATGAATGAGGGTAATTTTAGGATTTTTTAAAAGAATTCTGTCCAGTACCAATGTATCTGTATTAGAAGTAGCGTATATTAAGAGTATTCTTAGGATTTTTTATAGAATACTGTCTGAACCGATGTATCTGTGTTGGAAGTAACATATGAATGAGAGTAGTTTTTTTAAATTTTTATTAGAATACTGTCTGGAACCAATGTATCAGTGTTTAAAGTAACATATGAAAGAGTATTTTTAGGATTTTTCAGTGGAATACTGTCTAGAACCGATGTATCTGTGTTGGAAGTAACATGAATGAGGGAATTCTTAGGATTTTTCAGTGGTATACTGTCTGGAACCGATGTATCTGTGTTGGAAGTAACGTATGAATGAGGGTATTTTTAGGATTTTTTTAATAGAATACTGTCCAGAACCCATGTATCACTGTTTGAAGTAGCATATGAATGGGGTATTTTTAGGATTTTTTTAGTAGAATACAGTCCAGAACAGGTGTATATGTGTTTGAAGTAGCGTATAATGGAGGGTAATTTCAGATTTTCAATAGAATGTTTTCCGGAACCAATGTGTCACTGTTTGAAGTAGCATATGAATGAGGGTATTTTTTGGATTTTTTTTTTTTTAATACTATCGGGAACTGATGTATCAGTGTTTGAAGTAATATATGAATGCGGGTATTTTTAGGAATTTTTAATTGAATACTGTCCAGAACCGATGTATCTGTGCTGCAAGTAACATATGAATGAGGGTATTTTCAGAGTTTTTAAAATACTGTGTTTGAAGTAACATGAATCAGGGTATTTTTAGGAGTTTTTATTAGATTATTGTCCTGAACCGATTTATCTGTATTTAAAATGACATGAATGAGGGACTTTTAGGATTTTTAAATGGAATATTGTCTGGAACCAATGTATCTGTGTTTGAAGTAACATGAATGAGTATTTTATTTTTTTTTTATATTTTTTAATAGAATACTGTCCCTAACTGATGCATCTGTATTGAATGTAACATGAATGAGGTTTTGTAGGATTTTTTGATGGAATGTTGTCCAGAACCAATGTATTTGTATTTGAAGTAACATGAATGGGGGTATTTTTAGGATTTTTTAATAGAATACTGTCCAGAACCGATGTATCTGTATTTAAAGTAGCATGAATGAGAGTTTTTTAGGATATAAAGAAATGTTGTGAAGAATGAATATATCTGTGTTTGAAGTAGTGTATGAATGAGGGTATTTTTAGGATTTTTTAATAGTATATTGTCTGGAACCTATGTATCTGTGTTCCAAGTAGTGTATGAATGAGGGTATTTTTAGGATTTTTTATTAGATTATTATCCAGAACCAATGTATCTGTGTTTGAAGTAGTCTATGAATGAGGGTATCTTTAGGATTTTTTATTAGATTATTGTCCGGAACCTATGAAACAGCACATGAATGAGGGTATTTGTAGGATTTTTTAATGGAATATTGTCCATATTGATGTATCTTTATTTGAAGTAGCATGAATGAGGCTATCTTTAGGATTTTTTAATAAGATATTGCCCAGAACCAATGTATCTGTGTTTGAAGTAGCTTATGAATGAGGGTATTTTTAGGATTTTTTAATAGAATATTGTCCGGAACCAATATATTTGTGTTTGAAGTAACATATGTATGAGGGTATTTTTAGGATTTTTCAAAAGAATAATTATTGTCTAGAACTTATGAACCTAGAGCATAGATGCTTGGTATGAAGCATGAACCCTTCACCACACAGTCCACACTTGTAACAACCCTGGGAAAGAAGTCTTTTGAAAATATTGTAGGAAAAGGAGAGCATTTTCTCCTTTTCCCACAATGTCTGCTATCCTTCTTAACCCTTTACCACACAATCCCGACTTTTAACAACCCTCTGAATGAAACTTTTGCAAACATTGTGGGAAAAGGAGAAAATGCTGGTAACCAGCATTTTCTCCTTTTCTCACAATGTTTTATTATCTTTTCAGACAAATCTCATTACTTTTGCCACATTTACTATATTCTCTGGAAATGCTTCCAATTTGGATTTGTCTAAAATTTTGTCATGTGGTAAAGAGTTAAAACAAATTTTACTTTTTCAGTCACTTTGTGTTGTCAGCATAATGCTTTCAATTTTGACTAGTCTAAAATTTTGTCATTTGTTTAAGAGTTACGGTTGTTTTAAACTGTGCTCTTTGGAGAAATAATTCTGCCTGATTGCAGTGATTGGGAAAGAATTTTCAATGGGACAATGTCCCTTCTTCCAGGAAAATCAATGTGACATTTTGAAAACCAATGTGACAATTTAAGAAAAAAACGCAACATCTTTTAATTGACATCTTTTAATTGCTTTCATTTATTTTTTTAAAATAGTACTATCCCAATGCAAGTCAAAATGTAGCTTAATGCTTATGCTGGTTCTATTTTTAATGCTTGGAATCAAACATAGTCGTCTGGGTTCTCATTAGGTCCTGAATCCCAAGAGTCATTGAATCTTGGGCTGAAATTTTCAAGAGTCAAAATGAAATTTCCAAGCGTCAAAGAGAAATGATCAAGGGTCAAAATTACTTGGTTATTATGGAAATATAAGGATGACACCAAAAGACAAAGGCCTAACCTTCACCCCCCTTTCATTGTTCCATAAGACGAAGGTCTGACCTTCACCCCCTTTCATTGTTATTTTCATTTCATTAAAGAAAAAAAAACAAGAACTTTTTTTCTCATTATCATTCTATACATATAATTATGTAAATTCACTGTTTAAATTCATTATAAATGATGAAGAAACAATTTGAGACAACTCTGATCGGACGGTGTCAAATTGACCGTTGTTGTGTCATGCGTTTTCGCGTTTTTTTTTCCAGCGATCTACTTTCATATGTTTTTATTTCTTTTAGCAGTATTATAGCATGATGATTGAAATGAACTTATTAATTGGGGTAGCAGGGAACATAAATACTATTAGACCATAAGCTGATTGAGAATGTTACCTATCTAATTCATGATGAAAAAAAAAGTGGCCTTCTCAATCAGCATGATATACACTGATAAACGTTTGCTGCATGTCCATGGATATGCTTGGGATAGGCTCGGAGAGGGATGTGATCTGAGAGTTGCTCTGATTCTCGCTAGGATAGTCTGTATGAGTCTGTTAATAAACAATCATTGTGGGAAAGAAATTACTGATGGAGCCCTGACCTTCATGCAATTTTGAATTTTCAGTGGTATATTCTAATGCTTAGGTAGTTGTTGAATTTGAATTTTACGGCAAAATCAGGGCAGTTTCATCAAGACGACAAAATAGGTTCAATATTCAATAAGCGTTTTATGATTGAAAACATGACGTCACACGCACATAGCTACTCATTTTATAGAGCGTCTAATCAGCGCCGATCAAAGGAGATTCATCTGACTAAATTTCGTACTTTTACGACGTCGAAAATTGAATGGGACAAGGGCGCACTCATTGGCAAAAACGATGTGACATTTTGGATTTTAATGTGACTATGGCGCATGGCGCAAGCCTTTCCCAGTCACTGCTGATTGTCACATTTGTATAGTGTTGTAATTTTTTTCTTTTGTTTTTCAATCTTCTTGACTGGAACCAAGAAGTATAAGATGGTATGCCCTTAGACTAAAGATTTCCTAAACAATTTTTTTTTCTGTTCTTCTCATCTGAAATCGTTCAGCCTAGAATCTTAAAATAAGTTTCTTCAAGTTCTGCCATAGGGGTCAAAATTGGCCCTGTACCAAGGGTCTGTTGTAGTACATCGAGTTCTATAATTTTTTATTTAATTTTCTATGGAGAGTTTAAGCCGAAAGTTTAAATGTTTAGTACATAGCAATAAAAGAGCATTCTTTAGCTTAGTTGTTGAAGTCCTAAACATAGGGTCAAAGATGGCCTGTTCCCAAGGTCTGTTGTACATTTACATGGGGTTCTATAGTTGTTTTTTTTTAATCTTTGTGGCTGAACCTTGGGAGATGTTGGGTAAGTATGAAGCAACATATAATCAATCTTTACCTTAGATGTTCAAGTCCAACACATGGGGTCAAAGATGGCCCAGTTCCCAAGTTCTGTTGTCTGTTGTTGTTCTGTAAGTTTTTTAAAAAAAATTTTGGCCAAAACTATGAAGATGATAGGCCAAAGAGTCTAAATAATAAGTTTTTAGCATCAGAACATAATTATTCATAGAAGTTGTTCAAGTCCTGCACATGGGGTCAAAGATGGCCCTGTTCTCATGGTCTGTTGTTGTACTTGAGGTTCTATAATTTTTCAAATCTATTTGGCTGACACTATTTAGATTATAGACCTAACAGTCTGAATATCTAGTATATAAAATAAAAAGGTAATTATTAATCTAAGTTGTTCAAGTTCTGCAAATGAGGTCAAAGATTGCCCTGTTTTTTCCAATGTCTGTTGTTGTACTTTGGGTTCTATGAGGTTTTTTTTATATGCAGCTGGAGGGGACATATATTGGTGTCATCTTCTCCATCTGTCCGTCCCTCCGTCTGTTCGTCCCTTCGTATGTACGTCTATTTCTTTTGAACGCAACTCCTCCAACATTTCTTGACGGATTTGGATGAAATTTTCACAGAATGTTTCTCATCATGTGACCTATCGCATATTGTCAGCGTTTTGCGATGCTGTGGCGTATTTTGTGATGATGGCACTCTTGTTTTTAATGTTTTTGGCTGAAACTATGGAGATATTAGACCTAAGAGTCAGAATATCTAGTATATAAAATAAAAAGATAATTATTTTCAAAGTTGTTGAAGTCCTGCCCATGGGGTCAAAGATTGCCCTGTTCTCAAGGTCTGTTTTTGTACATGTACATTGGGGGTTCTATCATTATTTTTTAATATTTTTGGCTGAAACTTTGGAAATGTTAGGCCAAAGACTGAATATTAAGTATCTAGCATCAAAAGATACTTACTAATCAAAGTTGTTCAAGTCCTGCACATGGGGTCAAAGATGGTCCCGTTCCTAAGGTCTATTGCTGTACTTGGGTTTATATATTTTTTGTCTTTTTTAAAAACTTTTTGGCTGAAACTATGGAGATGTTTGGGGAAAAGCTCTGAATATTAAGTATGTAGCATCAAAAATTAATTATTCATCTAAGTTGTTCAAGTCCTGCACCGAGTGTCAAAAATGGCCCTGTTCTGGAGGTCTGTTGTTGTACATGTAGTTCTAAAAGGTTGGTTTTTTTTTTTTCAATCTTCTTTGCTGAAACTATGGAGATGTTAGGCCAAAGCCTGAATATCTAGTGTACAGCATCAAAAGATCAGTATTCATCTAAAAGTTGTTCAAGTCCTGCATCCTGGGTCAAAGATGGCCCTGTTCGAAATGTCTGTCATTGTGCATGTACATGTAGTTCTGTAAGTTTTAAATAGTTTTTGCATTGTCTATCTGTCCATCTATCTGCTGAGCCCTGTTTGCACAGTCGGTAGCATACGGGAATCAAGAATAATGGGTCACTGGTTCGATCCCCAGCTCTGCCAATTTTTTTCCAAGGAATGATGATAGTCATTGCGACAGATTCATTCCTCATTCACCACTTACCATTGTTTCAATAATGGTTATGTTGGAAAGCAGCCAATGGCTTGGAAAAATATTGTGCAGAGTACTGGTAAAAAGAAACTCCAGGAAAGCATGGATAGGTGCTTGGCAGCAGCTATATAACTGAAATAATGATGAAAACTGCATTTAATACCATACAATCATCAATCAATTAACGTCCATCCATTCTGACAGATATCTTCTATAACCAGTGACAAAAATTAATGAAACAAGATTTATGAGATCTTTATCATAATTTGCTGTCATGGATTTTTTTTATCTAATGCCCTGACATGGAAAAAGGGGGCTTAATGTATATTTCCATTATGCTCCAATAAATCTTACTACAAGACAAAATTTTATGATACTTCATATTTATATTGTTTATCATAAGCATTAGACAATCATTATTTATTTATATCTAATAAAATGTCATGTCATGGAAGAAGGGGGCTTAATGTATAACATGGCATTCTGTATGTTTTAATCTTAAATCTTGGCTGAAACTATGACGACTTGGAGTCTTGACCCTGTACCACACAATCCTGAATTTAGTGACCTTGAGGAAAAAGGCTCTTTTGAAAACATTGTTGGGGAAGGAAGGCATTGCTAGTAACTAGGAGAAAATGGTTGACCAGCACTTTCTTTTTTCCAACAATGTTTTTTACCCTTTCAAAGACCACCATCTCCACCATTTTAGCTACACTTATTTTGTTGTCTTAAGTGCTTTGGATTAGAAAAAGTCTAAAAGTTTACCATAATTATCTTAGTTGTTCAAGTCCTGCACATAGTGTCAAAGATGGCGCTGTTCCCAAGGTCTGTTGATCTATATAGAGTTCTAAAGATTTTATTTAAATCTTCTTGGCTGAAACTATGACGATTTTTGGCCTTAAGTCTTACATTTATGTGAGTACCGGTAGTATCAAAAGAAGATTCTTAGATAAAGTTTAAGTCCTGGGTCAAAGATGGCCCTTTCCAAGGGTTTGGTGTTGTACACAGAGGTTGTTTTTTTTTTCTATCTTGAAACACACAGCCAACAGCACCGACATTTTGTATGTTGCATCAAGGAATGGTCCTTAAAGTTATTAAAATTGGTCATATGCTATAAAAGTTTGCCATGCCCAGGGTAACCACATTTCCAAAAAAATAAAAATAGTTATTATACAAGTATTGAAAACCTCCTCTAAAGCCATTAGGCCTGGTGTGTTGATATTATGTAGCATCACATGGTTTTGTATAAATAAAGTAAACATCATCAAAACAGGTCCTGCACATGGGTCAGTTATTTTGCAGTTACAATTTCATTTTCTTTTTTACTTTCCTTGTTTTGAACTATTGGGCCATGAGCCTGATATTTGGTCTCAGCATTATAAAATATTTCATTTAAATCCAAGTTGTTCAAAATGTGCTTCTGGGTCAAAGAGGGGCCTGCAAAGGGGTCACCTGTTTTACTTTGTGTTCTGTAGGAATCTGTTTCAGAAATTTATTTTTTCATTCTTGTCTGAAACCATGGAGCCTACAGCATGATAAATACAGTAGTATCATAATGTGGTCCCTAGTCAAAGTTGTTCAAATTGTGCCCTTTGGGTCAAAGCTGGTCCTGCCCCATGTACACATATTTTGCAGAAAGAAACATATGGGTACACATATTTTACAGAAAGTGACATAAGTAACCATTTTATAAGAAGCATCTCTCTTAAGACCATATGGTCTGATGTGTAGATACTTGTTACATAGCATCATACTGTTGTCCTGCATCATATCTGCATGTCAATGTCAGTTTTGCTAGGAGATAAAGGTCTGCTCTCATATCTTTTGAACCCTTTGCCTGGTCTTAAAAAACTATTCCACACATGTCAGTCTTGATACTTGATGGCATGCGGAGTAGAAGTTTTGCATACCTGTCTGTAAGGTCAAGGTCATAGCGGCAGTTAAAAGGTCGAAAACACAGAATTTGATGCTGATTAATATCTCTTGAACTTTGTCCAATTCTGAAGATCAGTCACACTCATCATGTCATCAGAACCTGTAGTGCTTATAAAACTTCACAAAAAGGCACTTGTACTGAATAGGTATTGATACTATAACCAGCACTCTGGGGAAAGGGGGCTTAATGCAACTTTGTGATGCATTATACAAAGCAAGCTGTCACATAGTTTAATTTTGTCTAAATACCATGGGAATCATGAGGAAAATTACCACAATTTGACCTATAGCCAAAGTCTGGACCCTGGTAAGGCTTCGCATACTCAGAGGTTAATGTCTGCATAAGATAATATATATTACATTGTATATTATAGATTATATTAAATATTGTATCATGGAAATGTTCCTTAAAAATTCTCAGGGGCCATCATAACCATGTTGACATTATTTAGCTAAAGTAGAATCATATTAGTGCTCAATATCTGATCTAGTATTGTATAGAAAAGTTTTCAAAGGTGTTTGTTCCAATGACAAGTTGGTGTACATGGCTATGTCTCCCATAAATTTATTTTGGAAAGACATGTTGATTGCATTGAATTTGCCTATATCACTGTCTGTCTGTCCATCCATGTGTCATAATTTTTGTTTATCCTCCATAATCTCTTCAACTGCTTACCAAATCATAAAAAAAAAATTCACACAAAATTTAATGTCTACCATAATCAGATAACATGCAGAGGTCTCACATAACATGCAATCATCCTTTATCATCATATTGATGGAAGATTTATGCAAAAAAGTATCTAGTTTAAATGATAATTATAATTATAACATAACTAAAACTACACAAAAAATTTCTGGCTAATATCTACATGTAGCTGAAATACAGTTGTAATATACTGGTAACTAAAACTACACAAAAGACTTCTGGCTCTTGTTTACATGTGACGTTCACATACATAGCTTATGTAAAGCTTAACTTATATAGATTAGATTCCATTCCTTTAGTAACAGCATTGACGTCAAGAGTTTGATGACTTAAATCTTTACCAATCGAAAAATTGTAGACCAGTCCAAATTGAAAGCATTTGCAGACGACAAAATGCGTATAGCTCAAAAATTGAAATTTGTCTTGGGAAAGGTAGAAAACATTGTGGGAAAGGAGAAAATGCTGGTTACAAGCAATTTCTCCTTTTCCTACAATGTTTTCAAAAGACTTCTTTCTCAGGGTTGTTAAAAGTCGGGATTGTTTGGTAAAGAGTTAAACCTATTTCAGTTTAGTCTGAAAATGACATTGGTAAGTTGATAACATTAAAAAATATGGGAAAGACCTTATTGCAGTAAACAGTGTCTTTGAAATGAATTGCTCAGACAAGTTGTCCTGGCCAAATGGGTGATTTTGCTGCACTAGTAAGTATACATGAAATATAAATTTGATTAGGAATTCATACGCGCAGTGTTTTTTTTTGTTTTTCTATCCATGAATTTTTGGGAAGAGTAAGATTCTCACCAGTATGAGTCAATAGTTAGAATAACTGTAGTCAAGATATTTTATACAAGCTACCCTAGTACTAGCTGAAATCCAGGTAAATTTCAGGAATCCAGGTAAATTTCAGGTTGACAATAGTCTACAAATAAAGAGTTTATGCTGTCACCAATGACGGATCAAGGCAAGCTAGAAAAGTTGTCGATCTATTCAGGGGCAGCTGTGTTTAATTTGCAAAGTCAATAAAAGCTACTTATATTGCGCAAAGTCAATAAAAGCTACTTATATTGCCTTTTCTTGTTGAGAGGCATAAATAAGTCCATTGATGTAGCATTTAACAATCTGACAAAAAAGCTGAACCCAAGTTTGTCAGAAGTATAGCAAGTTCTACCATAGTTCATTATGGTGTCTGGACCCATACCAGTAAAAAAGTACATTATGGTGCATGTTTGCCTGGACCCATACCAGTAATTAGCTTGCATAAAATAATATCTTGCCTACAATTGTCCAAACATGACTCACAATGAAGGGAATCTAAACACCCCCAAAGATTTATATATAAAAACCTTGACCCCTATCAGAATTAGGCTAGCTGACATTGACCCAAGCTATAACTTAAAAATAGGAGAATTAAAGCTGTACCTTGTCTATGTTACAAGAAAATGTTTCCTGAACCAAAGCCAGTGTTTATGTTGCTTAGTTCTTGCCTACCAATGGCTACAACACCACCTTAATTTCCAGGATACTGAACAGTGCAAGGAAACTACCCATTTTGGTAAGAAAGTCTGAGCAATTAATTTTTGGAATATTTTTGTGTCATTTATACAGTTCTATTTTAATTAGACATTTTGCCAAAATTTATTAAATCTAAGACTATCACTTTGTTCAAATCCATCAGAGGCTTTTATTGTGAGATGTTGACTTATAATTTACTTGGAGTCAAGCTATATGAAGTCAATGTTTAAATCTTTACAAAATGATGGAATTTTAGACCTGTCCAAATTGTAAGCGTTTGTCACTTAGAGATATTGCCATAATGGTAAATACCAAAACCAGCATTTTTCATGAAGCCTCTCAAAAGTCCAATTGAGATGCTTCTTACATTTGTCTGTCAGTCTGTCTGTCTGGTTTTTCTGTGCACTCCATGTCACTTGTTCCTTTAATTTATAAGAGAATTCATACATGTTTACCTTGATGTGACTACATGCAAAACGGGGTATCACAAGCTAAAGTTTGTATTTAAAGCTAACATGTACTACACTATTTCTTGAACCCCTTGTCCAACTGAAAATATTTCACCGACATCTCTCATTAATGATGTGTCATGACATGATATGCAGAGTGAAGGCAGAATTTCATTGGAAACTAATTTTCTTGTTCCAGTGATGTTTATTTGGTAGCAGCTGATGTTTTCTCCAGTCTGCCACCTTGTATTTTTTAGCACTTCTTTCTTTCTAAACTTGCTAGCTGCTTTCCCTCATAAACAAATGACACATTGCAAATTAGAATTATTTTCAGGCACTGTACTCTTTCTAAACCCGCTAGCTGCTTTCCCTCATAAACAAATGACAGATTGCACATAAGAATGCATTTTTAAACACTTTATTCTTTCTAAACCCTTTAGGTGCTTTCCTTTATAAACAAATGACAGATTACAAATAACAGTGCATTTACTTTCCAACAAAGCAATTAAATTTATCTTTTATATATTACCGTACTGTATGGATTGTCTAAACATTACAATGATAGGATTTTTTTTTATCATCCTGAGGCCTCAGATTATCATGCTTTTTCTTTTTATAATTCTTTTACATAGTTTCACTGGTTGTAGTTTTTTTACATAGTTTTACCACTTCAGAGCCCTAGCCTAGTACTGGTGAAAACCAGGAAAATATGAATAATTATGTGAGCTGTTGCCCTGATAGGACTGAAATAATGTTGAAAGCGGCATAAAACACCATTCAATCAATACATACATAGTTTTACCATACATTATGTACATTAAAGTATTATTGGCATACAAATACATTTTTAAACGCCGCTGGAGGCGACATATATTGGTGCCATCTTTTCCGTCCATAGGTCCGTCCGTCCCTTCGTCCGTCCGTACGTACGTCCATTTCTTGTGAATGCAACTCCTCCCACGTTTCTTGACAGATTTGGATGAAATTTTCACAGAATGTTTCTCATCATGTGACCTATCGCATATTGTCAGGGTTTTGCGATGCAGCGCCGTATATTGTGACAGTGGCACTCTTGTTTTAGTACACATGATTCACATTAGCATTATATACAATGACAATAATTTCATGATGACAAATTATTACATGTACATACTCAGTCCTAAAGCTGGCTACAATGAGTTGGATGGTATCCAATGACACCCCTGCAATATTTATGCAGATAATACTTTGTGACCATACATTGATCTTTTACAAGGAAAAATTTTAATGTATGAGCATGAAGGGGGACCAGTATCCTTGGACATGCATTATCCTTTTACCAGACGACAAAATTTAGCCTTATCCAAATTCAAAGCATCGCAGACGATAATTTCAATGAGGTTCAAATGGTGCAATTTTTCTCTAATAAGTTTGAAAACTTTGTGGGAAAAGGAGAAAATGCTTCTCTCCCAGGGTCATTAAAAGTCGGCGTTGTGCGGTAAAGGGTTAAAGATTGCACAATGTCATTCACATATGAGTCATGCTCTGGCAAACTGGGGCTTAATGTATCTCCGTGATGCATCGTACCATGCAATACATCACATAATTAGGGATCCATAAAATTCAGTACGTCTAACATTTTTCCGGCTGTATCATAAGGTACACTGGTCCCTTGACATACAGAAAATTGACCAATAGCTAAAAGTTTTGACCCAGGTCAGCCTGCATGGACTGCCCAGGCTGACCTGGGTTGATAGTTTTCGCAGATGCATTAAGACCCTTTTTCACAAAGCATAGCTCATATACATGTTATGATGTACCTTCAACAAACTGAAAATTGCGGTATTAAGCTTCAGCGTTTACTAACTTAAGTTATAGGGGTAAAATTGAAATTCCACTTGGCTGTACGTGTTATTCAATTATTTTCCTTCAAGTACACAACACATACCCGATTTATTTCAAATATTCACAAAATTTATTCAGTGAGCATGACACAGCCGACTCAAGGCAGCCATCTTGTCATGCAGGTATATTCGCGGAAAGTCAGAAAAAACCAGTAATTTAAAAACAGACTGACCTTGATCTCCACATCTAACACGGTCACGTGACATCCATTAACAGAGAAGCATTGTGGAAGTATGATAATTTTCTAATTTAGTTCTGTCTTGGAATAGTGTGTAGTTTTTATAGGAAGGGGTCTTTGCACCAATGAAATTACCTGTTCTGAAAATGAGCTTTTCCATGTAGTTGATTTGCCGACTTAAACCTCATTTTTCTGCGACTTTTGCAGATGATAACTAATTTAACCATCAGTATGACCTCACCAGCTTCGATTTTGATAAAGTATCATGTGACTTATTCTAAAAACAAAATGGTTGCGAACTTCGATGTTTCGCGATTTTAGATGATTCGACGATATGTAACATTATAAGGGAGGTAACTCATTACATTACATTACAACCTGCTTATTAATTTCAAATGTTCTCCAGGCTAAACGGTTGTTACTCATTCTAGAATGTTTGTGAAGAGCCCAGCTCCTATCGACCGAATGACGGTGCCAATTTGGATGTTATGCTGAAAGTGTAGTCATGGATACAAGGCTGCCGAAAGGGAAACTGCTTTTAAGTGGGTTTTGCCAGTGTACATGACATACATGTTCGGGGCATATTATCCAATCAGATCACAAGGAATTTCTTTGCAGTATAATACCACATTTTACCTACTAAGTTACTTAACCCTTTCTCAAATAATCCCTGTTTTTTACGACCCTGGAAAAGAAGCCTTTTGAAAACATCGTGGGAAAAGGAGAAAATGCTGGTAACCAGCATTTTCTTCTTTTTCTGCAATGTTTTCTGCCCTCCCAGAACAAATTTCCATTTTTGAGTGTCCTTAATTTTGTTGTCTGCAAACACTTTCAGTTTGGACCAGTCTAAAATTTTATTGTTTGTTAAAGAGTTAATATTCAATCTCACCATCCTTGTAATGTTTATTACCCTATATCCTACTAAATAAGTTAAATGAAACTTTCAAGCCATTTTAAAAAATCCAAATGTTGCTATTACAGAGAATTTCTTAATTGGACATAGTAAATCAAAGATCTGTGCGGTCTGATCTTGACCTAAGCTGTCCATGAAAGGTCCTTGAGTCGTGCTTAGCAGTCTCATGGTCAGATAGAGGATCTTAAAATCATGAGAAAGGAGGTTTTTGAAAACATTTTATGAAAAGGAGAAAAAGCTGGTATCTAGCATTTTCTCCTTTTCCCACAATATTTTAACACATTTCAAAGATAAATTCTGGCATTGCAGCCGCATTCAATTGCTTTATGCTATAAATGCTTTCAATCTTGACATGTCTAAAATTTCAGTGATGACTGGTGAAGACTTACTAAATTTCCATGTGTTTTAATGACCCGGGGGGGGGCTTTTGAAAACATTGTTAAAAAAGGAGAAAATGCTGGTAATCAGCACTATCATCCTTTCCAATAATATTTTCTCTAGTTTCAAAGAAAGTTCCCGTCATATAATTTATGCCTAGGCTGAAATTTTGTTATCTGAGAAAGGGTTATGGATCCTGTTAATATGCTGGTTGACTAAATCAGTTGCTAAAAACTGTAATAAGTGAATAGTTACTGAAGTTTTAACCCTCTACCATACAATGCTGACTTTTAACTACCCTAGGAAAGAGGCCTTTTGAAAACATTGTGGGAAAAGGAGAAATTGCTGGTAACCAGCATTTTCTCCTTTTCCCACAATGTTTTCTACCCGACCAAAGAAAACCTTCAACTGTTTGACCCACATTGAAATAGTCGTCTGCAAATGCTTTCAGTTTGGTCAAGGCTAAAATTTTGTCGTCTGGTAAAGGTATACTTACTAGCTCAAGCATGAATAAAACTTTCAGTTTGAGCACAAACTTAGTTGAAGTGTTTAAAGTAGTGGCCAATCCAACAGCCCAACTCTTTACGAAAAGAATAAATTCAAGGCATGCCCAAATAGACAGCATTTGCAGAGGACAAATTCAGTATGGCTCAATTAATGGAATTAAGTTTTAAAGGCTAAAAACATTGTGGAAAAGAGAGAAAATACTGTCTTTGTCTCTGTCAGGGTTCCCACTGGGCTTCAGTTAAGCAGAATATTGTCCATCATTGCTATTGACTTAGAAAATGTTATATTCTAGAGTGCAGTGATGGCAAGAAATTGATAAGGAATTATCCGCTGTAGGGAAGACCAGGGCAAAATGACACAAAGGCAAAGTGGTACATTTGAGATAACTTTGTAATTTCCTCATTTATTACACCATGGACCCTACACAGTAAGAGTGTTTTGAAACCGCCATCTTATGAGCTATGTCGTGGGCAGATCTCTCCTACCGTTAATTTATGAAGAGGACCCGACACGTTTTGGGACATGAGAGTAGATTTTCATTATTTTCCTAAATGTTGTTTCGTTTTGTACTCGAGACATTATGGATTGTTCAGCTTATAGTCAAAGTTAGAGTGTATCCTGAGGATGACAATGCTACATGTATATGAATCAATGTTCGGCCTACTTCGGATTTTTATATAGACGGTGTTTTTTTCACGGTACTGCAATGTGTTACACGGCAAAGTGATACAGTGTTAAACTATGCTCATGCACTCTCAAATATCAACCAAACTTGGAAAAATCAATTTCAATGAAATAGAAAACATTAAATCAACCATTGTTAAATAAAAAATGATTTGTAACATGCTGATATAATGTAGATATAAATATGTACTTTTTTTTGTAGTACGGTAGGACACTAGGATTGTTTGACTTATTGATTTTTTGTATTGGAGTTTAACACCATTCTAATTGCTTAGGTCATATCACGGTGGTCGGTGCACCTATTCATGTGTTTCCTGGCTTTCTCACACCAGAACTAACACGAGTTTCTTTCCATGTCACTGACTACTTTTTTCACATGCATCAGAGGTGAGAGGCGAAAAATTGCTGATAAGAAAGTTTGCCTCAATCAGGTATCAAACTCACAACCACCAGATCATGGGTCCGATAGGCTAATCACTGAGCTAGCCGGCCTGGCTAGAATCTATCAAAGTACATTTTGTAGATCTCCTGTGTTCAATGGAATCGGTATTGGGTATGATAAAATTAAAACTAAAAACACTGGTGAAATAGTTAAATGAATATTGCCCCTTGATATAACTCCTTCTGCTTGGCTAAGCATCTACTTTCTTCACGTTTTCAAATGATAAGATTTGCGGTAGAGCAGAATGAAAGAATGAGTGCAAGGTAATGATGCATTCGTTTTTGCAATTAGTTGTAGACCAGTGAATTTTATTTGCCGACATAAAAAAGATGGCCATAGTAACTTTGTTTGCCTGTTTATCCACCATGAGGTTTTATTAGCTCCACTGGCCAGAGGCCAGCGGGCTTATGTCATAGCCCAGTGTCCGCCGTGCTTCCGTCTGTCCATCCGTCCGTGCGTCCATCAACTTTTATTTCAAACATCTCCTTGAAACTGCCAATCCAATTTGATGAAACTTCAGAGAAATGTTCCTGCCATGGTCCTCTTTAGAATTTCTTGAAAGAATTTGATTCCTTCAAAAACTCTGGTTGCCATGGCAACAAAACTGAAAAATATTGAAAATCTTCTTGTCTGAAACCATAGGGCCTAGGGCTACCAAATTTGGCATGTAGCTTTATCGAGTGGACCTCTACCAAGTTCCTTCAAATAATAGCCCTGATGTCAAAATTGGCCCCGTCCTGGGGGTCAAAAGTTTATATGGGCTTATAAGGGAAAACTTTAAAATCCTTCTGGTACCTAACCATAGTGCCTAGGGCTACCAAATTTGGTATGTAGCTTTATCAAATGGACCTCTACCAAGAGTGCCAAAATTGTAGCCCTGGGGTAAAATTTGGCTCCGCCCCGGGGGTCAGAAGTTTTATATGGGCTTATATAGGGAAAACTTTAAAAATCTTCATGTACCTAGCCATGAGCCCTAGGGCTACCAAATTTGGCATGTAGCTTTATCTAGTGGGTATCTATCAAGGGTTCCCAAAGTATAACCCTGGGATCAATTTTGGCCTTGCCCTGGGGGTCAGAAGTTTTACATGGGCTTATATAGGGAAAACTTTAAAAATCTACCTGTACCTAGCAATAAGGCCTAGGGCTACCAAATTTGGCATGTAGCTTGATCTAGTGGACCTCTACCAAGAGGGCCCAAATTATAGCCTTGGGGTCAAGTTTGTCCCCACACTAGGGGTCACATGTTTTACATGTGAAAACTTTGTATATCTTCTTGTTACTAACTATAAGACCTAGGGCTACTAAATTTAGCCCTGTCTCAATGGTATCATGTTTTACAGGGGTGGCCGTAAACACCACAGACCACCACAGACTACCACAGACCACTACAGACTACCACAGACCACTACAGACCCTACCACAGACCACCACAGACCCCCATACAGACTGTCAAAGATCCATAGAAATAAATCTCATTGTTTAAACTTTAGATAAAAAACATATTCATAAATTTGAATTGTTACAAATAGAGTATAAAAGGGACTAAAACAAAAAGTAAGAGTTATAAGTTTGAAAGCACTACAGGAACCTCCAAGGATCTATGCAGACTATCTTAGAGACATAAAAATATACAGGTAACATTTTGATAGGCAAAACTTAAATTAAAAATTATGAAATTACTGCTGAAATACTACTTACTACTGATTATGATTAAGAAAAGAAAAATCAGCTTAGACATTTAAATATCTCAAGGTTAATATATTTTACATATTGTGTGGGTTGTTCTGAACTAAGTTTTTGAATGTTTGTTTCAGAATAGAAAATATTCTGATATTAAGATTAAACATATACATATATGATTGAATTTAAAGGATTGGAGAGTGCCCCAGAGTAAGAGTATGTTTACCAGTAGGATTTATATACTGCAGTGTCCCAATTAATGTAAAATCATTAATAAGGAACTGTGCTACTTATACACAATCATAATCATATCATCACCTTAGTGCCTTGAATCTTCAAGTACATATGTCTAATTAACTTATTAGCACCTACCACCTCTTCAGTAAATGTGACAGATCTTTGCAATTAGCAGATAATTGATTACAATTTGACACAAATGACAAACTAGGAACAGCCAGTATAGAAAGAAATTGTTTAACCACATTGCTGTACAAAGTATTAATTAAAATTTTGAATTTTAGTTACCTCATAAAGTCAAGAAAATCTGAGATATAGGCACCTTTGTAATGCATTTTTATCACAATTTTAATGCCCATAACTTCAATTAGGGATGATAGGGAGGCACATTGGACTGTATGTTTCTATTATCAGCAAAATGTTCAATGATTTTTATGAAATTAGTCAATGCTTCAAAAATAACTTTTTGGCAGTTGTAAATTTGGGTATTTTTGACAAGATATATTTGGAGTAACTTTAAAGTCAATTTTATGGCTCTTGATAGAATGCATTGAAATTTGTGATGAGATGTATGGTTAGAATCTAACTGTTATATCATGTTGACTGAAAAATTCATAACATACAAATAATTTTGCTGAATCGCCTAATCTGTAGGCAAGTTTAATGATTTTTTACTATAAACACAATTAAATTTTATTTTTATGGATCACAGATAGTCTGCATGGGGGTCTGTGGTGGTCTGAGATGGGGTCTGTGGTAGTCTGTGGTGGTCTGTGGTGTTTATGGCCACCCTTTTACAGGGCCTTTTATTGAGGAAACTTGGAAAATATTCTTGTTTATAACCACACATTCTAGACCTGTATTACTTGGTATGGGGCTTTATCTTGGGGACGTCCACCAGGATTCAAGTAATTATAGCTTTGTGGTCAAAAAAGGCTTTGCCCTGAGGCCATAACTTTCTTCAGGATTTTATAGAAAAAATTTTGTAGGTCTTCTGGTTTGAAATCTATTAGCCAAGTATTGTAATGTTTGGCTTGTAGTGTTTTTAGTTATTAGCCAGTGGAGCGATACATCATGGCCCTCTTGTTTTTGTGGTTGCTTTGTGTTGGACCCATTGTCGAGTTAAAATTTGGCTTTGTATGCTATCGCAAAAGGCTCATTTTGATTACACTGTGGTAAAAGGAGCAGTTATTTGTAGAAAGCCATTGCTTACCGTCAAAAATTGTTTTCCTGAACCCTGTTAACAGTTAAAGTCCTGGTCACAACTTTGGTTACCATTATAGTCAGTATAGATCAAGATCAGACAGCACAAAATGTGCAGTTTAATCTATGACAATGATCAGTCGAATCGGGAAATTTTTGCTTGAGAAAAGAAAAATTATTAAGTATGAAAACACAAACCATTTAGTCAGGTATAGGTGTTTTATTTGATTATAATTGCTAGGTCGTTCAATGTCCATTTAAGAAATCATTTTGATTGGATGAATACATCTGTAAAAGGTTGACTTTCCTGCGGTCACTTCAAAGGTTGAAAAGTTCTGAGGGGAAGAGAAGTCTTATGTTTAGAACATCATTGCTCCATTGGAAGGAAATCCGTCTAATGACAATGATCATTCTCATCTACCAACAATGGCCGCTTTGCTGAGACATCCTGAAGAAGAGTAACGTTAAGATTGCATTCAACTGGGACTTATTTACGGGCTGAATATGTCTGTTGGGTTTATATTGCGCTTTAAGAGTTAAGGCAATCTCTGTTCTCTTTTCAAGAAAAACTTTTAACTCTTTACCGAACGACAAAATTTTTGACTCGTCCAAATTGAAAGCATTTGCAGATGACAAAATAAATGTGACTCAAAAATTGAAACTTGACTTTAGAGGAGTAGAAAACATTGTGGGAAAAGGAGAAAATGCTGGTTACCAGCATTTTCTCCTTTTCCCACAATGTTTTCAGAAGGCAAATGTCTTAATGCCCCTTTTCGCGTGTTGCAGGCCATATATGTTACAGCTGACTTGTAAAGTCAGTTTTTCATGTATAATAACTAAATTTCAGGTATTATGCATAATATCTGATTCAGTCAGTTATTATACATGTATAATAACTGATACTTTCAGTTAATTAATTTATGAAATAACTGATTTTTAGAAGAAGAAATTTTACATGATAATTGTAATGACTAAAAGAACGCAAAATGATAACACTCATGTTTATCAAGCACATGTTTGATATCAAAAACATCAGTTGCTTCATCTACAGTCCGCTTAGGCTCTGTTAGAATTGTTTCTGACACGGTTTTCTGTAAATTCTCCTCGGTTTTGAGTTTGTGGAGTACTTCTTCAGAAATGAAAGATTTTGTATGGCATTTTATGGCATTTAAAGTCCTATAGTCCAATCAGTTGTATTGTTGTCAGCCAACCAGGTCACTAACATATCTTTAGCATCACAGTTGGCTCTTTATACAGACCTTTGACCCTGGGGATAACATGGCTTACCACGGAATATGAAAAGATCTGACTATAGCTGTTGTAGTTCTGCCATCTGGGCACTCACTGCGGTAAACTCTGTACCAAAACTAAAGGATTGCTGGTGCTCTTAATAACAAAATTATATGCCATAAATGAAAAGCTACTTCTGCTGCAAGTTTTGACTGAGTGGGCGTAAAAGAAAAAAATTTTTCAAGTGATCTTGGTAGTTCATTATCCCTTTTATACTTTACCCTCGTCATGAACTGCCTGTCTTTCAAATCTAATGGTGCGCGGGAACTAAAGTCTTTTGAAAGAGAAAACTGGCTTCAAAACGACTCTTGAAAATAGTTCTTGTTCTCTTTTTCTTCTTCTGATGCAGGGTGTACATCGATTTCTTAATTCAAACAAGTTTAGGGCTTCTTGTGTTGTATTGGCATGTTTGTCACTTGGGTCTTTGATCGTTTTGTGTCTTCCACCTTGTCCAGTTGCTATATAAGCACCCTTGTGACATGAATTTTAAGCGTCTTCTTTACTTAAAAAAATACAGCAGATAATTCCTTATCAATTTCTTGACATCACTGCACTCTAGAACATAGCACTTTATGAGTAAATAGTAATGGTGGACAATTTTCTGCTTTGACTTTGAAGATTTTATGTTCTCCCTAATAGAATTTTGGTACACATCTTGACATATCAGAACTCTCTTGCTTGTTTCCTGGCTCTTGCAGAGCGATTCACGAAATGTAACTTCAATAACAGGATCCAAAATTTAATCAATAGACAGACATGTTTATTTACTGCTGTTTATTATGTTGTTAAAATATATGACTGTTAAAGCAATTGAGCTTTTAACCCTTTACCACACGACAAAATTTAAGACCTATCCAAATTGAAAGCATTTGCAGACGACAATTTTATTGTTGCTCAAATGACGCAACTTTTCTTTGATAGGGTAGAAAACTTTATGGGAAAAGGAGAAAATGCTGGTTACCAGCATTTTCTCCTTTTCCCACAATGTTTTCAGTAGGCCTCTTCTTCAGGGTCGTTAAAAGGCGTCATTGAGTGGTAAAGGGTTAACCAGGTTGTAACCTGAAATCAAATTGTGACAGTTAGTATAATACAGAAATTATTCAAAAGAAAACATTTACAAAATAAAGCATTTTGATATTGAATGCAAGACTATAAAAGTAATTTCAGTTAATTTGTTGAATTTCTTCCCCTAACAATTATTTATTTCATAAAATAACTGAAAATATCAGTTATTATGTATGATAACTGACTGAACCAGGTATTATACATAATACGTAATTTTTCAGTCATTATACATAATAACTGATTTTACATGTTAAGTGTAACACATATACCATTTTACCAAGCAATTTGTTGCATACTATGAACCCATTTTGCCAAACAACTTTCTGAATCATAGGCTTGAATGGTTCTTTGACATGCAGAAAAATTTACCAAAAGCAAACATACGACCCATGTCAGCCTATGTAGACTGCTTTTGCTGACCAATGTTGGATTACACGTTTTGCAGGTGCATTTAAATACCTTTTTACAGAGCACTTTACAAGAAACTTTTGTCTGACTGTTTAAGAAAAATCACTCCTGGATATTTATGGCTACAACTGAGTTATATAAGAAACCTTTAATCCAGAAATAAAAACGATGTCATTCACTGCCCCATTGAATGCTGGTTGCAAATGGTGTAATTTTTATCTATCAAATTTACAAGCAATGGAACGGTTGCTGCGCTGTTTTCCGTGAAGATAACTAGTATGACGACTGAAGACCAAAACATATAATGCATATTATCCTGACCCTTTACCAAACAATCCCTGATTTTTATGACCCTGAGGAAGAAGCCTTATGAAAACATAGTGGGAAAAGGAGAAAATGCTGGTAACCAGCATTTTCTCCTTTTCCCACAATGTTTTCTACTCTTTTAAAGTCATTTTCGACTTTTGAGTCATGTTTATTTTGTTGTCTGAAAATGCTTTCAATTTGGACAAGTTTAAAATTTGGTCGTTTGGTAAAGAGTTAACTTGTTATTTTATAGGTAAAAGTGACAGCAGATGATTAAGAAAAACATGCACATACAATAAAAAAGGAAGAAAATACTATGTTTTATAAATTTTTGAAAAAGAAAATAGGAAATGATGAAACTTTATATTTTCAAAACATTAACAATAAAAACAATGAAAAAAAAAAAACCCTGATATATATTTATGAAAAATAATAATAATCAGTAAAAAAAAAAAGTTCGTTAGACAATAAAACAAGAAAAAATGTGCGTTTGTGTGTTTTAAAAAAAGATTATGTGCGTGTGCGTTTGTTGACCAGAGAAGTCTATCAATTATCTCAATTTCACTGTCTAGTTGTGTGAAAGATACTTCTAAGCCCTAGCCTTGTACTGGTGAAATCCAGGAGATGCATGAATAAACGAACTGGAGCAGTGATATAACTGAAATAATGTTGAAAGCGGCGTTTGAAGAAAATAGAAAAAAAAGTATCTGAAATATCTTATGGAAAAGAATAATAGCAAGTAAAACAAAGTTGAGAAGAAAGTCATCAAATGATTGTGGATCCATTAATTCCATTCTCTCTTAGAATCGATGGAATCATGAGGTAGACTGGTCCTTTGGCACCCAGAATTTTGATCAAATGGATAACAGTTTCGGTCCAGGTCAGCCCAAGTAGATCGTGCAGGCCTACTTGAGTCTATACTGTTTGCAAATGCATTAAGCCCCATTTTCAGAGAGCATAGCTCATATATATTTCATTTTTTTGCATAGATAAAGAAACTTGATGATAACAGTCATTCAAAAGATGTAACTGGTTTGTTTAACTCTACCACACGACAGAATTTCAGATTTGCCCAACATTTCCAGACAACAAATCAAATATTATGCGAAACATGAAATTTGTCCTTTTATAGGTAGAAAGCATTGTTGGCAAAAGAGAAAAAGTGGTTACCAACATCTTCTCCTTTTCCCCCAATGTTTTAGTTTCTTTTGTCAAGGTCATAAAAACTCGGGACTGTATGGTAAAGGTTTGAATAATGTGGGCTAATGATATTGCTTGTCATCTGTCAGCTCGGCCAGGTAGCCCAGTGGTTAGCGTATCTGACTCATGACCTGGAGGTTGTGGGTTCGATACCAGGTTGCTGTGAACCTTCTTTCCGGCGATTTTTCGCCTCTCACCTCTGATGCATGTGAGAAACGTAGTCATTGGCTTTGGAAAGGAAGTTGTGTCAGTACTGGTGTGAGAAAGCCAGGAAACACATGGGTGAGTCACAAACCGCCATGATATGACCTACGCTGTTAAAATTACGTTAACTCCTAACAAACCAAACCAAACCAAATGTCATATGTCAATCTGTCCATTGACAATTACATAAATGACTTCTCGTCAGAAACCGATAGATAAAATGAAATTCTCCTGAGAAACTCCAAAAGACCAGGGTAACAAAATTTGTTTCATTTGGATCACGTGAACATAGCCACCACTGCTAAAATATCAGAAACCTTGAACTTATGTCAAAATTGGCCTAGACAATCAGCATCAGGATGCTACAAAGATTGTTCAAAATTGTTAGATAGATAGATTTATTTCTGTATAAAATATATGACATCATAAAAGCACTATAGACTCTACATGAGACAAAATGAACATGATAATGAAATTATGACAAACTATATTTAAATACAAAGGATGACACAAAAAAGGGATTATAAGTCCCTTATTTCCATTGTGGTCCTTGAAATAATAATAAATAATAGGAGGTCATGCATCATAATTGACAAAATCAGAGTTAACTAAAAATGATATATCGCAACTTATGACTGTTTGAAATATGACTTATCGCAATAAATGGCAGTTTTCAAATACAGGCGCATTACAACAAGTAACTTTTTAATGTGGATTTAATAACAAGAAAGCTTTTGGTATCCCTGATTTGTTAGGGCAGTTCATTCCAGAGTAAAATCCACCTAGAGGAAAAAGACTTTTTGCCAAAGCCTTTGACCCTTGGAATTGAAAAGCACCAACTCTCTTTGAAAAAATGTTCTGAGTCGTCACTGTTGCCATTGACAGTTACTCTCAGTCTAGTACTGTATTGATGGGTGTCGCTAATAGGAGTAAAGTTCTCATGCATATACGGAGGTGCTGTATTAGCATTAATCTTAAAAACATGGCACAGGGTTGTAAAGTCAATCCTTTTAGAAATAGATAACCAGTCTAGTTTTGAGAAATGTTCATTTTCAGTGCGAGTTCTGAAATCAAGATATAGTATAAATCTGACTAGTTTGTTTTGTGTGGTCTGCAGTTTATTTCTTAAAGAAGCCCTTATACTCATTTTCAGTCAGTTTTAACTCATTTTGTCTTTATTTTATCAAACTATAGTCATTCTTATATCTTCATGCTAAATATTGCGCCTGACGGTTGCAAGGTTGCTTAGATTACGGTCGATAGAAAATGCATTTCGCTGAGTTGCACCCTTCCATGTAAACAGACTCGTCGTTTCCGGTTTTTGAATTGAAGATTTCGATATGTCCGTTATACACTTGGGTAGATTCGTATGATGATCATGCATTCTGTCACGTGACTATATTTGACCTTCGCCCTGCGTCTAATGAGGTAAACAAAGGAAAATGGAAGCTTCTCTGTTGCAGCCTTGATTTTCAGACGGAGGTCGCTGCCTATATGCAAATTACACCGTATCCAACTCTAAGCGGAAACCAACGATAAATTTCCGTGACGCACCGCCATTGTTTACAGCTTCGATCATCAGCCAGTTTTCTTCTGACCAATGTTCAGTTTCTAATACAAATCTCCGTGTTTCTTTTTTTCAATTACACCATATATGTCAGTAATTTAT
Source organism: Hippopus hippopus (assembly GCA_946811185.2). Lineage (NCBI taxonomy): Eukaryota > Metazoa > Mollusca > Bivalvia > Cardiida > Cardiidae > Hippopus > Hippopus hippopus. The sequence continues at coordinate 16,350,746 of OX328096.1, forward strand.
CCATGTTTACACAAAGGACTGATTTCTGTACCATTCTAAATTGTTTGAAATTTAACAGCGTTTTTGCTCACCGGCTGTAGACGGGCATCTTTAATGCCTGAGTAATTAAGTAAAATCACTCTGGCAAGGCATAGTCTAAGTGACACTTAATAATAGACATAACCAATAACTTCTTGGTGTGCTAAGACAAGAACTCTGCTTTTCTGTACAGAAAGATCATGTTATCATGGGTAGGTTTGATCTATACAGGGTGTCCAAAAAGTTGTGCACCATCCTGAAAACACATTCATTGTTACAGATGCTCAAATTGAGCACCATTTTCAGTAATACAACGCTGTACTCTCCGCAAAAAGCTGTTTTGAACATTCCATAGGGTATCCGGTAGGATGTTGTGAAAATGGTGCTCAATTTGAGCATCTGTAACAATGAATGTGTTTTCAGGATCGTGCACGACTTTTTGGACACCCTGTATATATTTTTGAGGAGGTTTAACTCTAACCCTTTCGGTGCCATAGGCGAAGATAGTGACTTTTGCTGACGGCATAGATCAAGATCAGACTGCACAAAACTTGCAGTCTGATCTTAGATCTATACGTCCGCTCGTGCAGTTAAGCCTTTACAATCAAATTTTTTTAAAATTTCAATGGATTGTATTTAGAGCCGTCGAAAGAGGTCGAGTTTATTTATTTGGCGCTGAAGGGCTGAATGAAAAAGATTCAGCCCTTCAGCGCCACCTTTTCAAGTAGGAAAAATTTAGCTGAATGATATAGTAACTTATAACAATTGTTCTAGCTAGATTATGTAACAAGGAAGCAGAGACTGTGGATCCAAGATCAAACTGCATATTCTCTGCTGTCTAATCTTAATATTGTCTACATAAGCAACTTAAGCCGGCTCTTCTAGCTCTTTAATAAGGATGAAAGGTTGGGGATACTGTTGTATACATTCCATTGAGGCATGGCCATGATTTTAGTATTTGGTTTGTAGCATCAATAAGATATTAAAGTTGTTTAAATTGTGTCTCTGGAGCTACATCTTCGCAAGCCAAGGTGACGATCACTATGGAGATCTTACCAGTTATGTTCTCTTGATAGGAATTGAGATCATCCTTTAGAAATAAAGCGTGCACAAAAATTGAAACATTTGGAAATATATTTTATATGCTGGTTTGTCATCGATTTTGGGCTGTTATATAGTCTGTGTTACGGAGAAGATTTGTTTCTTTTGCTTCTCCAGATACGACGTTTGATAAACACTAAAACCCGAAAAAACAAGACTAGAAAGATTCACAAAATGTGCTGTCAGCGATCTGACGCCAATCACATTTTTACTGCTCACTCATTCTGAAATTGTTTTTCCTTCCGAGCAATTTATGTATATTTGTTTTCTGTCGTTACAAACATTATTGTATATCTGCTAAAATATTTGTCGACAAAGTTTCATTCTACTGGTTTTATTTTTAGCTCTACTGGCTGAAAGCCAGTGGAGCTTATGTCATGGTGTGGTTTCCGTCGTCTGTCTGTCCGTCTGACCGTCCGTTAGTCTTTTTCTTGTTTACGGGATAAAGTCTGCATTTGTGGTCAGATTTTCATGAAACTTGCATAGTTTGTTTTTCTCATCAATAGCTTCAACCCTATCGATTTTGAAAAAAATCCAACAAACAGTATGGGAAAAGTAGCCATTTCAAGTTGAAAATTTCCATTTCTTGTTTACGCGATAAAGTCTGCATTTGTGGTCAGATTTTCGCGAAACTTGCACACTTTATTTATCTTATCAATAACTCCAACCCTATTGATTTTGAAAAAAATCCAACAAACAGTATAGGAAAAGTGGCCATTTCAAGTTGAAAATTTCCATTTCTTGTTTACACGATAAAGTCTGCATTTGTGGTCAGATTTCTGTGAAACTTGCACAGTTTGTTTATCTTATCAATAACTTCAACCCTATTGATTTTGAAAAAAATCCAACAAACAATATTGAAAAAGTAGCCATTTCAAGTTGAAAATTTTCATTTCTTGTAAGGCAAACAGTAGTGGAAGAGAAGTTTTATTAGCCTAATTTAGTGTTTCATGTTCGCACCCAATGACCCCCTCCCATTTGAGAGGGTAATAACACAGGGTTCATCAATCATGTTGACAGGTCTACATGTATTTAGATGTAGCGGTATGAGGTCTATTAAAAAAAAATTTAATCTAAATGCAAATAAATTTCTTTTGTAAACACAGTGCGGTCATTAATCATGTTGACAGGTCTATTGAAATATCGCAGTGTGATGTCTATTGAAAAAAAAATAATGTTGTAATCTAAATACAAACAGGTTTTGGGGTGGTCTGACAAATGAAGTCTAATTGAAAAAAAATAATTTTCAATTATATGCAATGGGTTTTGGGGTGGTCTGACGAATGAAGTTAATTGAAAAAATAATTTTTAATATATATGGAAATAGTTTTCTTTTGTAACAGATAGGTGTTTTCATGAACAAACGAGTTTAATTACGATAAAGATTATATATTTAAAAGAATAAGAGAGGATAAAACGTGCGCAATGAATGTAATTCGTCTCTTTTTAAATATCCATAAATGTGTATAGAGTTTCAAAAACATTGTGGCACCCAGAGAAATGTTGTTTTTACTCTATTACAACGAAAGTGCTGCGATATAATGGCTGCCCACCCAAAGCCTTAGAAATATTGGAGATAAAAAAAATAAATGATGGTACAAGCCACAACTTGTTATCATATCTTGCTGCTGGTTGGTCTATATTTTAAGGTACAAGCTTAACTATAAAAATTACCCTCGTATGATCGTCAGTAGCGACTACGGCTCAAAAGCAAGTGGACCTAAATCGTCAGTTCGAAGAGTTTAGTGTTGTGACATGGGGTGATCATCGAGTGAGTTGTCGTTTTGATAACTGTTTTTCTCTCGAAGGGAGGCGAGGCAAATCTTGACGTACGTGCTACTTCGGAGCGGGAGTAAATTTATTAAACTTCCATTTGAGGTCTTTGACGCCATGTGCAACTCGCAAGTCAGTATTGCATTTTTGAAACAGTCTTTAGAAATACGGAACTGCGACTATCGATGGATGTGTTGCTATTGCGGAGTTCAGTTTTGCACAGAAATGGAATGCGTTCATCACGAGGAGCAATTACACATAACAAATTCTGTTTCTGATGAGTGAAACGGACAAAATCGCAGACTGAGTGTATAGATAAACATATTCCAGCTTTAGATAAACAGAAATCGATGGATACATGTATGCGTTACTCCCAATTTTTAGTGGATTTGCTATATAGCAAATCCGCTTACTGTGATCGTTTTGGCCGGAACCAAATACATCATGCGTAACGACGCATGCGCACTCACTTTCAGGTTTGCATGGCTGGCGTAAGGATGAACAACGCAGATCTACAAATGATATTCAGCTCTGACTTTGAACAAATCATACAAATTATGTTTGATTTCTTTATCGAAATTTCGTCAAAACTACAAAAATTGTCAGTTTGAAAAACTCTAAATACTTAAACTTTTTTTCTTTTCATTAAATTTTGCTATTAATGCGTATGAACATTGTTTACACAGACTGCCCCCATTTTCATTCAAGAAATTTTCATTCACAACTTGTGTTGTCCGCTGTCGAAATAAACAAGGAGATTAAGCAATAATTTCTTAGTGAAATATATTTTTAAACTCTGTATTATATCAACTATCTTCAGATAGCAAGGTAAAATTTGGCCGTAAATGATTTAAAACCTTTTCGATAACTAATACACAGAACCCATAAAGTCGATTCAGCACCTTGTTAGTTAGGCCCTACCGACCTTCGTATGGGCACTATCGATGAATTTCCAAATTGTTTGAAACATTTCTATGAAACGTTTAAGAAAATGAAGATCGTGTAGTCTATTAAAATATATGTATTTGTCGTTTGATTTATGCAAGACTGCTTCCAAAATTTCTCTCCAGTTATCAATGGGACATAAAGAAATCCTGCGTATACAAATGGCCCCGATCAAGTACGAACTCATAACGGGAATTTATACTGAGGATTTTCGAGGGGAAATCGTGTCCTTCTCAGTGAACTGCACATCCACTAACTTAACCAAACATCCTGGACTTTAAGCCTCAGATACTCAATTATCTTCAAGGTGTAAAAGTCCATTCATAGTCCTTCTAATATGCTTGAATTTTATTTTGTTACCTTTCATGCAAAAGAATTAAGAATGCAGAATTTTCAGACAGATGTTTGATAAAGGGTCCACAGAAATACATTTTAGTCTAGATCTATACGTCTTACTATTTGGACATGTAGATTTAAATTCTTTGATACATTTTTTATGCTTGGAGATTTAAGTATATGTACTTTATTTAATAAAGTACATATTTATGATGAACTGCTGCTCAACCCATACTAGAGACGGTAACTGTGCTTCATGTAAACAGCAAGTAATTCAAACCTCAGAATGAAAGTATGCCTATAGTTTTTAAAGTTTTATAGAGGGACCAATTCTTTTAACCCTTAGGCTGCTAAGTGCTACCCAAGGACCTTTTGCAGACAGTGTAGATCAAGATCAGATTGCACCGAAGCCACAGTCTGATCTTTGATCTATACTGCCCAGTAAGGAGGTATTTTTCCTCCAAAAATAACTTTGAAAAAGAATTATTTGGATTTGTACTATCAACTTGAAAATTTCATTTTAGTTATGTATAGGTCAAGTTTTACCTTGCAACGCAACTTGTCACACTGAGTGTGATCTTGGTCAATTCTGGCTGCTTCAGCTGTACCCAGGGCTGGGATTTGCAGATATCAAAAAGCAAATAATATCTGGAATATGTTCTTCCAGGTGATGAGTGATGATTTTAATTCTATTCTTCAGAACATGAAAATGGATTCACTCAAAACTGCATTGGAAGTAATGAATAGCTGTTTTACCAGTGTTAATATTGAATTACAAGTATCTTACCATGCTACATCATGTTTTTTATTTTTTGCACATGTCCCTGCAGTGGTTCAATTATGTAATATGACTCAAATTCACAAAGACATGGCTCAAAACTTCAAAAAGAAATCTACATCTGTATTTTTTTTTTGAAACTGTGAATGATAATCTAAGTTCAGACTGTGCAGAATATGAGGTGTAAGCTTGAACCTATACAGCCTATGTTTTTTTTTATATTTGCACCAATATAGCGGTGAAATGACATAATCCTGTTCATTTATTTAGTGAGGTACTGTGAGACTGTGGCTGATTGGTGAAGGTGTCGGTTGAGTTATCCCGGATTTTTTATCCTCACCTAGTTGGCAGGATTTTGTAGGAGTCCTACAGACAAGACACTGCGTAGAATCAGCCTAGTCCTAGTAAAACCCAAGCCGTACACAAATAAATAGGTTGTTGTCACTCTAAGACTGAAACAGTGTTAAAACTGAAGTAACCACCAGAAATCAGTCAAACATCAAATTATTCTTGAAGGTAGTTACAATCAATTTCATGTTTTGTGTCAGTGCATGAGTTAACCTTACTTTTCTTTTGTGAAATCATCATTTCTTAATTTGTGTCTTTATTATGATACAAGGTGAATTTTCATTTATCTTCCAGAAGGAAGGTATATTCATTACTCATGAATTACACATGGCCTAAATCTTAGAAAATACTTAACATATGGTACCATTTAGTTTTCACCTTTCAGACTATTTCATAACATTTTTTTTAGGTCAGGAATAAAACCAAGAATTTTCTTTTTAAAAGAAAAAAGAAATCATTGTATCTGAACAATCAAATTGTTGTGTCTAGTTTGATTTTGTATTTCATTTTGAAATTAATGGTTTCAAGTTGTGTAGTAATAAGGAAGAACCCTTGAAGGGATTCCTAGGTGTTAGAGTCATGGAAAGGACAATGTGCTTTCAGTAAGAAATTACCGGTACATAAAAAATGCCATTGTTTCTATTTCCCTGAGAGGACTCCAGTGGTTTTTTTTAACTCTTTACCACACAACAAAATTTGAGACTTGTCCAAGTGGAAAGCATTTGCTGATAACAGAATCAATGTGACTCAAAATATGAATTTTAATTTTGGAAGCTCTGGAGACATTGTGGGAAAAGGAAAAATGCTGGTTACCAGCATTTTCTCATATTCCCAAATTCTTTTTAAAAGCCTTCTTCCTCACGGTTGTTCAAAGTCGGGATTGTTTTGTAAGGGTTTAAACTAAATCATACTAGTTTCAAAACAATACATGCTTTATACTTCAGAATTAGGTCACTGTTTCCTTTGTAGCAAGAGTAGATTAAGATCAGACCACCTAACATAGTAAAATCCCACTCCTATAGGCACACTATTTTAGATTTGAATTGTTTGTAGTCTATACGATTATACCCACTATATGAAAGTTTAGAAAGTGTTGTGTTTATAGTCAGACTAGGATTGTAAAATGCTGTTTTAAAAATCAAAACCTTGACATCTGAGTACAGAACTTTCAATATTTCAAAAGAGTCTTGCATAATGATGATTAATAATGATTTTAGAAATGCTTAAAATGCTATGGTAAAGGAAAATATAGTCATCATGTTTAGTATATTTATTTAAGCTCACATGTTTACAAACCCTAGGTTGAGCTGTTGATATTTTCAATCTGACTTAAAGCATAATCTCAGACAAAAACCACCATCACTAGTCCTTCTGAAAACCCTTGATTTTTAGTACAGCCAAATAAAGCTCAGCCAGTTGGATAAGTTGTTTCAAAAGTTTTTCTGAACATCCTTCAAAATGGAATAACATAGCCACACTTACCTTAGTTAAAACGCATTGTATCCTTTATGGTGTTATGGAATGGGGACAAAATGACTTTGGTGAGAATGAAAAAAAAGATCTGTTTGTCTACCAATGTTTTCAAAAACTTAAGAGCTACATTTTGTGAGCCTGACAGAAATATCAGATAAAGGTTAACCTTGCGGGAGGCCAATGTTAGATCCACATTTGATTAATTGAATGGGATGTAATGTCGCTTTCAACATTATTTCAGTCATATAACTGCGACAACTAGCTTATTTATGTATGTCTGGGTTTCAGCAGTACTAGGCTAGGGCTCTGAAGTGCCTTGCCTAAGGACACTCCTACAAAAAAACATATGGCCATCAGGTAACAAGTCCTAAACTTTACTAGTAAGCCATGCAGGACCCCAGATCCACATTTAGAGGGGAGTTAATTTTTGTAAGATTGTTCAGATTAGTCTATATCCACCATCTATGCATAAATTACTTTTTGTTTTTTAATCAAAAATGGTAATTAAATGCTATTTCATTATTCATTCCTTCCCCATATGACAAGGTTTAGGCTCTTTAAATGTAGCTGCAGACAACAATTCAGAAACTGATACAAATGAGCTGAAGTTCACTCTTATGAATGAAAACAATGTTGGAACAGGAGAAAATACTGTCTACCAGCATTTCATCCTTGTCCAATGATGCTTTTAATTGTCTGTTTCCTTCAGGGTTATTAACCCTTGTCCTGCTGAATAACTCAAATGATACCTTCAAGTCGATAGTAAAATCCCAAAGGTTGCTATTTAAGGTAATTTTGAGGACGATAAATATCTCCTTATCGGACAGTGTAGATCAAAGATCAGACTGCACGTTCTGTGCAGTCTGATCTTGATCTACACTGTCTGCAAAAGGTCAGTGAGTCACACTTAGCAGTCTAAGGGTTAACATGAGTGTTCAGTAAACTGTTAAAATAAACCCCAATCAAAATTTTCTCCAGATCCAGTTGTTAGATGCCAAGGAAACCTGACATGGATCCATATGTTGTATACTGGTCTATCCCACAGACTGATATAAATGTATAGCTTGTGTTTGTATAAGGGTACACTTATCTGTCTTGCTATAGAGCTAGCTTTTGTAGCAATGTTGTAGAGCGTTTGGCTACGGAGTTTGGACCTGAAGGTTCTAGGTTCAATCCCAGCCTCTGGGGCTATTTAACAAACTGTTACATATACATGTAATCAGTATTCAAAATACTGTACGGTTTGTCCAAACATGGCCTATATTTGACCCTTGAATTTTGTGTCATACAAAGTTAAATTGGGAGAATTTTTGGGGATTTTTATTTTTTTTTTAGCCCTGTAACACACAATAAATCCTATGTTTTATGAGTCCTGTGTAATAGGGCTTATGAAAACAGTGTTGGAAAACAAGACATCAGCATTTTTTTTTCTTTTTTTCTTCCAGAATTTTTTCTACCCTTTACAAATACAAACCACATAATCTGTGGGCTCCATATCTATTGAATTGTTTGTTTATCCTCCAAACAGCAAGCTATTTAATTTTTTTTGCCACAAATCAAATTATTCCGTAAAAGGCCAATAAATACTACCAGGTATATATTTCTTTTCAATAAAGTGTATGGTTAAATTCAGTAAAAATATGCAATTTTGGGTGTTTGATAATGGAATTGTAGGCTACTTTAGCAATAGGTCACTCTGTTTATTTTTATAACACCAGATATGACGTCTTGATACTGATTTGAATATATAAATCCTTGTTGATGGCACATGTTATTGATTAAGTACCATTCCCTCAAAGCTTTCCAACACTGTGGCATGAAATCTAATAATACCCAAAGAGGCTGAGTAGCACATTAAGGAAATATCAATTCAGATATTTTTTTCTAAATCTTATCTTTCTTCTTTACTTATGATTTTCCAGCCATAATTCAGTAAGTCATTTTTGAGTTTGTTGAGGGTATGAAAATCTGAATAAATGGTTTTAATTTGGGGAAGTCAAAAATCTTGTCCTCTGGTAAGAAGTTCAAGAAGAAGGCACAAAAATTTCATATTGCATACATGTGTAAGTAGCAATATATTGTACTCTTTGATCAAATTTGCTCATGATTGCTGGAACTGACTGACAACTGTAGACCTTAACAATGTGTTTTTACGGAAATATCATTATATATCATCATCCTATTTTGTATAGTTTTTTTAAGTCTTACTCATCAACAAATCAACACTGAAGTATTCTATATATTTGTCAAATAACTTTCACTTATAAATCTATCTTGGTTTTTTTTTTTTCCAGTCCTACGCATGTTTACAGCCCTAAATATAATACTGGCAGAAAAAAAAAAAACCCATCAAATTGTTGGATCAAATTAATACTCTCATAAGTATTAAAATAACAGCTGCTGCGCAGCACACCTGGTAGAACAACTTTGACTCCCATTGCCCTTGCTTACTCTACTAATTACTTACAAATTATACATGTATTACATGTGATAAAAAAAATTAATTTTCGTTACATCAAATCATAGCTTAAAACGGTTCAAAAAAATCCGCTTTTCAGGACTTTCAGTCCTTTGATTATCTAGTTTGATCATTTTTGTCTACGACATACGAGGAAATGCTCAGTCTAGATGAAACACCCATGGTTATGTACATTATTCAGTAAAATGTTCAACGCACCAAGGTTTGCAACTTTGATTATACACAAAATCATTCTTTACGCAAAGAGGATATATACATGCCAAAATATGTCTTTTATACATTGATCAATCACCCCAGGAGCACTGCTAGTAAATGGTTGAACAATTGTTTCCATACATTTCCCTAGGAATCTTTGGGGCAAGAAGTAAACGCAATAAAGTCCACATACATTAGAATAGTCACTTTGAAGGCGATGAGGTTTTCATGTACGGTCTTGGCATGCCGACGTGACCAGAAAGTTAACAGTGAGTTATATACACATGGATTTTGACCATTTAACAGTGAGTTATATACACATGGATTCTGACCATAACTATCAAAACACCCTACTGTATTGTCACTAATGAAAAACGCGAGCCACTGTTGCCCCGGTTGATTGCTGACATCGGTGTTGGCAATAAATCCGCATGGTCTGTTGGGTAAGACGCGTGGTAACTGATCTGCCGCAAACACATCCAGAGTTTGTTCCTGTAACACTGGTGGGTCGCAGGAAATGATACACTGTAATTGCGAAGTGTTCATAATTGTACAATGACGTCTCTCTCTTGGTTAATTTCGAACAAGACAAATGCCTTTAAGTGCACATCTAGACAAATGTTCCAAAACCTCTCCGAAATTCTCGATCTTTCCTTTCTTTAAAATGCATAACGACAATGTTTCAGCTAGGTTACTTAAAGAACAATCATTCATCAATAGATTTATGCCTAAATTGAACATTAAGCCATAACGTCATCAATTATTGCGTTATGTCTGTAGCAATGTGATGTTGCTACATGATTTATTGTTGCCCTGATGAGCTTTCAAAGCGAAACCGGTTGGCAATAAACGTTATTCATATATACTCCCATGTGATGTTATTTTTGTTTATTATGTAATATCCTTGAACCGGCACCAGAGAAATAGAGAGAGAGAGAGAGAGAGAGAGGTAATAATAATTTTGGTTTTCCATATGTATAAGAACAAATCCATATCACAATGTGTCTTTTTTAAGTGTACAGGACCAGAATGGCAATTTCATTTTCAATGAGTCTTATTTCAAACTGTGTGGGCATTGACATTTTTATATCATTTGTGGGTATTAAAATCTACAGTATTATACCTACATTATTTGGTTATTCTGAAACACAATTACTACGAAAAAAAAAAACTTACAGTGTATCATTAATTAATTCACAAGAGAACAGTAAACAAAACCTGAGATACCTAGAATGAATGTTTTTATTTGTGAATATATTGGTTATTAATATTTTTACGTAATAGAAATTGGGCTTCCTTAATTCCATTTTTTTTTTAAAAGGGGAATATGAATTAACAGAATACAATGACATCGTAACTGAAATTATTGTCCTATTAAGAATGAAATTACTGGTTACTAAGACATTCAAGATGTTTAATTATAGAACAGCAGACATCAGTCACATTGGCTTATATTACTGGTAAGGCAATAAGACAAAGAATGGATGATAAACTCTAGGGATAATACCTTTTTGACATAAATTTGGGAAATCATGACATTTTTCTTTGCTTACTGGGAAACCATCTGCTGCAAGATATTTTTATTTGATGTTTTGAGGTAGAGGGACATCTTTTGATCTCAACCTACATAACAACGCTACTTTAATTACAATTATAACCTGCATGTATAATCACCCTCACTTGCTGTTGAAAAACCTCTCAGTTCACTTTCTGAATCATCAGACTCATGAATTTGTGTATATCTGAACAGGGATATAAGATGGATATAAGATCCCTGATCTGGCTAATTCAAAGACAGTGTTGCCATGTAGACTTAATGAAAATGCAAGTTTCTGATAAAATTACAAAGCAGTTCTATATTGGTCTGCTTTGTCATTGTTACCTTACCATCAGGTGCAACAAAACCATCATTATTTCTAATATGAGAATCAAAAAGCAATATGTGCCAGAGTGTTTTATGATGCCACTAGAATACCCTTGGTTTTTGCATCCCATGGTAAATGTATAAACATCTTCCTTTGACCTGTCAGTTACAGTATGAAATGCATCATCTAGCTTACAAAATGACATTTTACAGGTGTTTCTGCTAAAGTCATTTGTCCATAGAGGTGGTTTTCAAAGTAAGTAATATCATTTGCAATGTCATCAGTAGTTAGATGTAAAATACCAGCACTGGTAAAGACTGTCACTAGTTTGTAAGATACTGTCAAGGACTTGCTGGACCCTAAGTTGATCGACTGCTTTTACTGGAGTACTTTACTGCAGCAACAGAATTGGAAAGGCACTGCTTGCCATACTCTTTACCAAAAGACAAAATATAAGACTGGTCCATATTGAAAGCGTTTGCAGAAGACAAATTAGATGTTGCACAAATGATAGGATTTAGATCAGAAAGGACTGAGACCATTATAGCAAAAGTAGAAACTGCTGGATTCATGTTTTCAAAAGTCCTTTTCCTTTGGATCATTAAAAGTCGGGACTGTGTGGTCAAGGGTTAACCTTTGAATGTAGTGTTGCCTTGATGGCAACAGGCTTAAAGGGCCATGATTCAACCTTCAATAAGAAAGCCAGCCTGTTTGATTATAATATAGGAAAAAAGAGCATTTTTTGTGTGTGTTTTGATTAAGTGATTGATCATTATTAAAAACCTTCACTTACCTTATTTTATAAATTTTGTCTAACTTTATGACAGGAATAATACTTAACCCTTAACCACATACATGTAATTCGAACTTTTAAAAATCCTGAGGAGGGAGAATTTTGAAAAATGTGTGGTAAAAGGAGAAAATCCTGGTACCCAGCATTTCTCCCTTTTCCCACAGTATTTTCTAGTAATTTCTACCCTATCAAGAACAATTTTCATCGTTTTGGCCACCTTCAGGTTGTCATATGCAAATGCTTTCAGCTAGGAACTATCTAAATTTTTTTCTTTGGTAAGGACTTTAATTTTAACAGAATAAAGGACTTTTTCACTTTTTTTCCCACTGACATTTTGAAAACTTAAAAAATTTAATGACCTTAACTATCATGTTCAATTTTGAAGGCACAATTATTAAAAGTAGAAATATCTTCTCTAGCCCTTGTCATGCTGAACCTGACAGTTAGCTTTTGCAGCCGTACAAAGCAAGATCACCCTGAAGGGGTAGAAACCAAAATGGAAAAAAGGAAAAAATGCAGGTTACCAGCATTTTGTTTTTTTTCCACAGTGTTTTCAAGAGCTGTCTTTCTCAAGGGGGGGATATTTCTTACATATTTTGTGTTCTCCAATAAATGGTAACAATAATAAATATAGCTTAATTTCGAAGGTGGCATATTTTTTCAATGCTTGTCACGTGTCTAATGTTGGCGCATCTGGTAGCTTCTAACAGATAGTATGATGTCATAATGAAAAAAAAAATGATGCTATCATGAAGAGATGATGTCATTTCAATGCGTTTTATTGAGATACTACTGTATTGCACAAATTTAATGATATAATACCAGATGCTTTTTACTTGCAAGACTGTAGTAAGTAGAGATACTACATTCTTGCAATGACAGATTTTGTTAATTTGACTTACTACTATATGGCAATTATAAAATATCCCCTAAAATTGTTTGATTTGAGGGCTAATATTTTTACGGGACATGTATTTTGGACTAAGATGTACAAAACTGTAAAAACATGAATTTTGGAAAAAAATGTAGTTACTACAGTCTTGCGGTGAACCCTCGATATGTCTTCATTTCCACCAGCTCAACAAGTTCTAAGCCGAGTGACGTTCCAAACTAGACTCCAATAAATAATATGGCGCTTCATGTGAGGACTAAACCTAGGGCCTTCGGGTTTCGAGTCATACACTTTACCACCCAGAACCCTTAATTTCTATTTGAATATTCAAATTATATGAAACTACGGTGAAAAGTCTTTTCACTATTTTTTAGAACTATGCTCACTGCTCATTTTGTCACATGTACATGTCCCTAGCTCTTCATTACAGGGTGAGCTTTTAGATTTGTCCCACTTGCAGTTATTTGCAAACAACAAATTAGATGTGAAGGGTACGTGGTGGGAAAAAGGTAATAATGTTGGTTACCAACATGTTTTTTTTTGTGACCTGCACTATTTAAAACACCTTTTTCCCCTAGATATTAAACACTTAAATGTTTGGTAAAGAGAATAAACTTTCTTTTTAACAAAAACACTTAAACTGTGTATAAATCTAAACCAATGATTGTGATGAGCAATTTTCAAGAAAGCTTTTTTGGTAAGTTTTTTTTCTTACTTACTGGTCTTAAGCAAACACAGAAGTTTGGTGCCATTCCACATTACAGCTTGCCTTCATCTCTGTCAATTCCTGGACATATGCACCAACTTGGCACAGCCTGGCCTGGTTCTGGGTCCTCAGGTGTTAGCTGCAATTACAACATACTTTTTTATTCACAAATGTGGTTAAGATGCAGATAAATGACCTCATTGTTCTGATACTGAAATACTTTGTTACATCATTGTGTCATAACTGAAGTGCTAAATACGCAACTTTCACCATAATTCCAATTATATCATGTCGAAAATTCATTCATGTATGTAACAGGTTTCACGAATAACACGCGTATGTTAACCTTCAATATCAACAGAATAGACAAGGAACAGGATTCGTTTATAAATCTTCACTGAGTAAACGGATTGTGAACAGTTTGGAGAGGCGACCAGTCAAAAAGTAACATCACCTTTGGGGACAGTTATCTGTACTAGTCAAAAGGGCAGTGTACCCCAAGATTCTGTCGGTTGTTATACAAAATGGATTTTACAGACCGTTGATTAGATATGTATGATGGCTTGCTAGGTATGATGTATCACGGAGATGCATTAAGCCTCTTTTTGCCAGAGCATGGCTCAATCATAAAGCGTTTGAGACGACCCCGCCACCAACTACTCATTGCATTCTACGGCAATAAAGACCGAAAATAATCTACTTATGTCCTTTGATGGCTATGATGTGTTTAATTATGATTAGATGCACGAGACACTGAATTCTAACTGTGGAAATTAACAAGGAAAAACAGTGCAATCACTTAACTCGACACTTTATATAGGCGAGTCCGTCATTTTGTTTGTTTGGATGCCATCTTTCCTACGTTCATGTGACCTCAAACACATACCGATGACGTTTTTGATCACGTGATAATTACAGAGAACCCCGCTCTATTTAAAAACAGAATCGGCTTCGACTCGAGGATGAAAACTGTTTTTCCACCCCATAAATACATTTTTTCTTGAGTTTCGTGATTGTGATTAGTGTCACTATGTAATGTTGTCCTCGAAAAGGAAAAAATATAAATGTACAACAGGTTTTTTCGTCAAAATAGTTTCATGTCCCTTTAAATATTAGGTGCCGAAAGAGTTAACTGTCCAAAATCAGAGATACATTATTCCTAGTTAATTTTGTGTCAATTTTGACACACATCAATTAAGTAATCAGGTGATTTACTAGCAATGTGAGTTACCAAGATGAATTGAATTCCTCATTTGGATTTGATATTTCAATAGGGCAGATGCACCTGTTATTTCACATTGTTGGTCAGTATTTATTTACGGAAGACCATGGTGTTATAGTGAACGAGAGCTCATTCACGCTTGTATTTGTTCAGTAAAACCTTCATTCTCATGCTTACCAGCCATATTTGTGGCTTTATGTTTTTGTTATGAAAATTGTGGTTGTTGTTTTTACCTTCTTACCTAATCAGATGGACACCGATAGTGTCTACATGGCCATTTCTGGTTCCAGCTTGGAGGAAGCCATCAAGCCGGAGATGAGGGACAAGTACCATCGAGGACTGAAGGGGTTTTGTAGTGATATCCAAATTGAAGCCGGCGCTGAGCACCACTGGTTTCCTCGTACCTGTTGTTCTAAGCATGCAAAGTACGACAAGCGTACACATGGTGTATTCAAGATCGAGTACCAGGGAGACGAGATGATCGGCTTTTGCTCCAAGACCTACATTATCCGCAAAACTGGAGAAGTCACACCCTCTGGCACTCGTTTGACTTGCGCTAGGCTCTTAAACAAGGCCAAAGGTGGGAGTCTAAAAAGATTAAAACCCCTAAGATCACGTTGCCTCAACAAATATAAGTTCAGCTAGAAGGGGGTCAGCAAACGCCATCTAAAAGCTCCAATGACCGAATTCTGCCGAGTTTTAAAGACTCACAAAGCTGAAAGTGGTTATAACCGAGGTTTTTGAGTAAAGAACAATGCCGTGTTCACCTTCATTCAAGAGCGGAGAGGTTTCTCTTATCTCTATTGTAAGAGAAAAGTTTTAGATGATGGAATCCATACTTTATGGTGGCATATTTCTGCCACGAGATACGAGACAGCTATCATGATAATTTTGGTAAATTATCGCGATAAATTAAAAGTTTCCTGGAAATCTTATCAAGATCGTGAAAAGTTTCATGATAAAAATATCACGATAAACTTAATATTTTATCGCAAAATTTCTCCACCGTGCTCGGAGCTGACATGCGAGATAAAATTATTGTGATAGTTTTATCCGTTTCTCGATATCTATAAATAGAAAATTCATCATTTGGATGAACTCGGTAGTTTTGACTTAAAGGGCAACTACAGCCAAAATCTCTTTTTTTGGATATATGAATCCTTAAATGAAAACCATCTTAAAATAGAAAAAGCGCATTTCAATGTCTATCGTAGAAAGAGAGTTTTAAGCGAAGATGTGGTTTGCACACCTGTGCGAGTTTGTGAAATGTTCGATAAACCGGATGTGATGCCACTCTTATTTCGGCTTCTGTGTACTTTTTTTTTTTTCTCAGCCTTATCCTCCCTCATGTCAGGAGACGACTTTTTTCGTCACAAAAATCCCTATCGTATGCCGGGTGCCGAGTTTAAGCCCTATTTCGAGCCAGGAGATGACTATTTGTTTGTCAGTCTGCTGTCTGTCTGTCTGTCTGAACTAAATGACATGGCTTAATATCAGATCTACCATTAATCCTCAAAAGGTTAAATAAACCTTCATGCCGATTGCAAAATTTTGAATAGTGCTAGTTTTTGGAGAAACAAAAATAGATGTTTCCGCATTGGACACTGTACATAAGATCAGTCTGATCTTAATATACACTGTTCGCAAAAGGTCATTGAGTCGCGCTCAGCAGCCTTGGGGCCCCACAGAAATTTAAATGAGGCAAGCAATAAATGGTAAATTCACTGTTGATTATCCATCTCTTTCATGAGGGAGAGAGGGAGAGAGAGAGAGAGAGAGAGTAGTTAGAAAAAGAAATTCGACAAGCAGATTATGCGTTTTTTTTTTTAATTTAAGATCGTATGAAGGAGGAAAATACAAAAGTTATGACGTTCGACTTACCCATTTTACCTGTGTAAAATTCCAAATTCCATTTACATTATTTACGAAAAAGGGTTCAATATGGTCGTGAAAACAAAAGAGTAACTTTGTACATGACATGTTTATGACAAGTGCTTGTTAACCTCAAGCTGCAAGCTGGGTAAAAAAAAATATGTCAGACCACAACGGTGCGATATCATCACAAAAGAGGCACCAAATTAACCCTTTGTCCTTGTACATGGATGGAACACACAATTCTTTTCTCAAAATAAAAGGCTGGCGCACTAAAATTTTGTGTAAAGTTTGTACTCAGTCATAAATTTTTAATTTACGCTGCATTTTCATGGTCAGCATCTCTTATCTCGTATATGATTACAGGGAGAAACACGGGAGAAGACAGTTAAACAATTTTTGTCCACGTTGGTATTTCCTTTTAAATTGTACGCCTTACATGTCTCAGTATTTAGGAAATGGACTGACCCTGTATTTTGCAGACCTTCAAAAATGTTTACTGCATGATATGGAGGACAGGAAGGCAGGAGGCAATTCAGACAATCTTTTAACGTTGTTGTTGATGAAAGAAACAAATTTGAGATTAAGAAAAAAAAGCACGTAGGAAAATAAATGAAGATCGAGTGAAAATTTTTTTTTTTAACTTTAACAGCAAATTCAGGATGTGTGCTGGATTTAATGTTGTTCGTGAATGTTAAAGAGAGGATAAGATTTCTAAGGCAGATCAAGGCTTTTAATTCTTTCCAAGCTGAAGGAGACATGCTGACACTGATGGTGTAGATTCAGATCAGACTGCGCAGGATTTGTAGACCGTTAAATGATCGACGGTGTCCTATATTTGGTAGAAACAGCCTTAGAAATTAACTCGAATGATTTCCTTTTCACATTGCAACGTTCCTTCTTCCTTCTACGACCTAGTAGAAGAGAATTTTGGCATGATTCAATTATCTTGATTAATCTTTCTTTTTTTATATTTATCTATTACAACTCGTTGATTAGGTAGTGGTACAATTGAAATAACATCAAGAAATAAATTTCAAAATATTTATGTTCGTTACCAGAAGAATAACTATTCACTTTTTTATAAGTACTTTCTCCACTAAGCTAATTCATTCAAAATTTCTTTCCTATGATTGTAGATGTAAGAGCGATATACCTCCCTCACGCCAAACTCGTTCTCACTCTCTTCCGAATTTTTTTGCTGATCGGACTGAAATTGTCTTCAGACGAAGTGGGCGTATTAGTATCCTTTTACGAAGGGTGCTCCAGAAGTTTGAGCCTGCTCAAAATTTTTTGCCATCCATCCCGTCCTGTGATTAGACGGAGTAACAACGTACTTAAAGCGAGATGGACGTACTACGAACGGAACTGCTGTACTTCGATCCTATTAGAGACGCAGTGCGGTCGGGTAATAACCTGCACTGAGTTTGCATTTTACCGACCGAAATTACATGTCCTATCCCAGCCAGTTTTTCGATTTTGTTGACCGGGTTAAGACTTTCTGGGAATAGGTTTGGTGAGATAGGGGCTTCAGCCGTTATCAGGCCAAAATTATACGTTCATCCCCGACCGTAACCCGTTTTCCGATTATGTCAGGACGGGTTAAGACGTTGTAAGACCTAGTTTGGTGTGACGGGTCTATAGAGATTGAAACTCTGCAGTACACAAGTGATTGAAACGTGAAATAGCGATTTATATCTTTATAAATATCATGCAGTTTTCTCAATTTTCTGTGTTAGTTCATATATAGCGACTATAATTATCTTCTCACGCTTCTGAGATCACGGCAAACTACCGGAAGTCACGGTTTTTTCAATTAGCTACTTTCACACAGGTGAAAATCCGAAAGTTTAAACCTCAATATCTCGTGGAGTAAACATCACAGAACGCTAACAAGATTTTTGTTAACATACTGTAGTGTCGTTTTATCCGATTTTGAAATGAAAATTTTGGTGTGGAGTTACCCTTTAATAAGATTGCAATCAGTAAAATTTCGATTCATTAATTAATAATTGTAGCTTAACTGGTAAATTTTGACAATGCCCGAATGAAAGAGGTCTGTAAAATCACAAAGACGACTCGAAATGCCTCCTACGAACAACTTTGAAACCGTACAGGGGAAAGGAGAATTCATAAGGTTGTATACGAAGGTATTCCGAAACCGTATCTAATTATAGATATCATGAATGTCAGTTGTGGGCACGAAAGCAAAAAAAATCATGATAAGAGTTAGCATTATTGCGATATTTTTATCGTGAATTTTTTTGTTTTATCACGATAATTCTCTTAAATTATCATGATAGCTATCTCGTATCTCGCGGCAGAAATATGCCACCATAATACTTTGCCATTGGACATCACATTATGCTCCCTGCCTCCCGAGGAAACGGACGTGACTGATCAAGAGCTGATCAACATGTTGGCATGCAATTTTGAAGACTAGAGATTTATAAGGTAGTGTGTTTTTCTCGTCACGCTCATTTTCAAGATGTATCCCTTTCCGGAATGTACTTCTATCGCTGTATTGAGAGCCACCATGAATGGCAAGTCGTTTTGGACGTATCGCCTGTTGAGGGAAAAAGATGTCATGTTTTCTCACCACCGGAGAAAGTGTTGTATTGCTGTGGCATATATCAACCTTTGTTCGAAGACATGGAAAAAGAGTTGTTTCATAACTTTCCACCAAGGCTTACCGAACGAGGACATGCTACAGAAACTAGCTACTCCCAATAGACCTTGGGCCACCAATAGGCCCCCCCCACCCCAAGGGGCGGGGGGAGGGGCGGGGTTTCGGCACAATTATTTTCTGATTCCTCCAATATTTGTTTCAAATAAGGAAGAGTATTTTGACAACCATTGCTCTACAGAACCAACTTCATGACACCATTTAATATTCTTCCAATCAAGCTTGAGTTCCATTAACCAACTTCTTTCAAATAGACAGACCATCTCCACACACAACAATTAATTTTCATTTTCAGTCTCCGAAAGTTTGATGTTCATTCAGTAAATTAATTGTTGACATTCCTTTATTTCTCTTGTCCCGTTTGTACTGTAAATATTTGTTGGTTATATGACCTGACCTTTACAGCTATGACACTTGGCATTCTTGTAGAAACAATTCTGACTGCCATGATTAGTTTTACCACCCCTAAACCACTGTGTGAACACTTTATCATGGTCCCTTGGTTTTTGACTCTTCAATCTCTACCAATTTCATACTTACAGCCACATCAACTGCCTTTTTCGAAGTTAATTCCTCTTCTAACAATAACTTTCTCTGAATAGCAATGTTCCGTAACCCCCAGACCAAAAAAAAAAAAAAAACTCAATACATGTCCTAAACTCACATGATTCACTTGGCCACATCGTGGAGTACAGTTTCATTTCCACTCAGCATCTCACAATGAAAAACAACAGCTTCGCAGAGCGGCGCATATACGCTCGAAGGGGCTTGTGAGTGAAATGGGTTAAACTGAAGGATGTACCGTAAAAGAATAAGACACTGGACAGTTAAGGATCACATATGAGACCATGGAGTTATTTGTTCTTGTGCACTGCACTTCTCAATGTGATCTATGCACTTGTAAAGTATCATTTTTACACCTCTTATAGTTTTTTAGTTATGCTCCTGACAAAATTTAAGTAAGAAAAAAAATCATAGGGCAATAACTCCTAATCTATGGAGCCAAAAGTTATGGTTCTTGTACACTGCACTTCTCCTCAATGTCATCTATCAACCTGTGACGTTTCAGGTTTGTATCTCATGTAGTTTTCAAGTTATGTGCTAGACAAAATTTAAGTAAGAAAAATAAGAAAGGGTAAGAACTCATAAATTATGCAATCAAGAGTTATTTTTCCTGTGCACTGCACTTCTCCTTGATGAGCTCTATCCACCTGTCAAGTATTATGTTTACATCTCTAATAGTTCTTGAGTTATGGTCCTGACAAAATTTAAGTATAAAAAATAACAAAGGGCAATAACTCCTAAACTGTGGGGCTTAAAGTTATGGTTCTTGTACAGTGCACTTCTCCTTAATGTTATTTATCAACCTGTGAAGATTCATGTTTACACCTCTAATAATTTTTGAGTTATGCTCCTGACAAAATTTAAGTATAAAAAATAACAAAAGGCAGTAACTCTAGAACGCCTTAAGCGGTCCAGATGTTAAGAGTCACATGCACAACTACACCATAGAGATTCACTGTGGTAAGTTCGAACTTATTCCGATCGAAACTGTAGGAGGAGTTGCGCGCACAAGAAATTGCTAACGGACGGACGGACGGACGACCGGGGCCATAACATAATACGACCTTTTGGGCGTATGATAAATCGTTCTGCCATGATGAAGGTTTGCCAGTTATTTCAAATACTAGATCCAAGTCGAAAGTCTTATCATTAACCTTTTGATGTGCAACAAAATTACAGAGTAGGCTGTAAGTCAAGTTTTGATCATCATCATCGATGTTATTTGCTACAGAAAACCACTCTAGGACTTAGACTGGGTATTCTTTGTTCTCCACCCAGCTGTCAATGTACGGTCGAAATTGCTATATTTTAACCAAGCGTTTCATATTTCAGGTTAAATTTACTGTATACGCAGGGAATGAAATATCCTTGTCGCCACTGTTAAAGGATCCGGACAACAGCAATAACCAGCATAAATGTCGAATTTTAACTTTATCGATTACAAACGTTCTCTACTTTCGGTTTCTATCCCAGAACGCGTACGCAACTACAATTAATCAAAGTACATTAAATACTTCGACCTAAAGCGGACCAAAGAACTAAAATACTAAAATTGATAGCAATAATTCATGGCAGATTTCCATAAAATCGTGTATAAGCGTTTCATATGAAGTTTTAAATGTTAGAAAAGTTGTTTGAGGTGTACTGACAGTAGAGCGATGGATCGAAACAATAATAGATCTATCATTCCATTTATCCGTCGTAAAATCAGCTTTTGTGTTATAAAAAAAGAGAAGTGTTTGTTATATCATAGTCGAAAAGTGTTCATAATTTAAAATGTTAATACAATATTATGAAGGAACAATACTCATTGAAAACAATTTGAGCCCCTCTCCTTCCCTTGTTAGCTCCATTGGCTGAAGGCCAGCGGGCTTATGTCATGGCCCGGTGTCCGTCGTGCGTCCGTCCGTCCGTGCGTGCTTGCGTGCGTCCATCCATCCGTCCGTCCGTGCGTGCACTAACTTTTATTTCAAACATCTTCTTATCTGAAACTACCCATCCAATTTTAATGAAACTTCACTGAAATGATCCTGTCATGGTCGTCTTTAGAATTTCTTGAAAGGATTTGATTCCTTCAAAAACTCTGGTTGCCACGGCAACAAACCTGAAAAATATTGAAAATCTTTGTCTGAAACCATAAGGCCCAGGGCTACCAAATTTGGCATGTAGCTTTATCTAGTGGACCTCTACTAAGTTTCTTCAAATTATAGCCCTGGGGCCAAATTTGACCCTGCCCCAGGGGTCACAAGTTTTATATGGGCTTATAAAGGGAAAACTTTAAAATTCTTCTGGTACCTAGCCATAGGGCCCAGGGCTACCAAATTTGGCATGTAGCTTTATCAAGTGGGCATCTACCAATAGTGCCCAAGTTATAACCCTGGGGTCACAAGTTTTAGATGGGCTTATATAGGGAAAACTTTGAAAATCTTCTTGTACCTGGCCAAAAGGCCTAGGGCTACCAAATTTTGCATGTAGCTTTACGTAGTTGGTCTCTACCAAGGGTATCCACATTAAAGCCTTAGGGTCAAATTTGGCCCGTCTCTGGGGGTCACAAGTTTTACATGGGCTTATATATGGAAAACTTTAAAAATCCACTCGTATCTAGCCATAAGGCCTAGGGCTACCAAATTTTGCATGTAGCTTTATCTAGTGGGCCTCTACCAAGAGGGTCCAAACTATAACCCTGGGGACAAGTTTAGCCCATCCCAGTGGTCACAAGTTTTTCATGGGCTTCCATAGTGAAAAGTTTAGAAATCTTCTTGTTACTAACCATAAGACTAAGGGCTACTAAATTTAGCCCTGACTCAGAGATCTTCATGTTTTACAGGGCCTTTTATAGAGGATACTTATAAAAATCTTCTTGTTGTTTATAACCACACATTCTGGACCTGTATTATTTTGATATGGGGCTTTATCTTGTGGACCTCCACCAGGATTCAAGTAATTGTAGCTTTGTGGCCAAAAATGGCTGTGTCCTGGGGTCATAACTTTCACATAAGATTTTATAGAAAAGATTTTTTACATCTTCTAGTTTAAAAACAATTGGCCAGTATTGTAATGTTTGGCTGTAGTGTTTTGACTTATTAGCCAGTGGAGCATTACAGGGCCACCATGGCCCTCTTGTTTTTTAATGCCCTCGCCATAAAATGGCGATAGGCATATAGTGTTACCCTTGTACGTGTGTTTTTGTGTTCTTCTAATTGGTGTCAAATGCGGACACACACGTGTAGAAAACCTTTCAACTGCGGGCACATGTCAAGTGGGGACGTCCCCAGTTGTATTACGTTTCTTTTTTATTTACATATCCAAGCATTTCCAGTGTTCCTAATGTAAAATCATTGTTTAGTGAATCAGGCCCGCATTTAAATATATATTGTCGGATCCGAGTGTCTAATGTGGCTCGGATACACACGGGTCCCCAGTTGCACACGAGTCCATTGGCAACAACAAAAAATAAGCCAATGAGTTTCTTTTTAATTGGACATGAAAAAGTTTGGTGCAAAAACTCATTTAGTGATATTCCAAAATAAGCTCACAATGAGTCTTTATTATCACACCGGAAGTCACACATATAAGAGAGGACTACAGAGGAGGAAATATGGGCCCTCAGGGCACCAAAGTTCTCTATAGAAACAGACAGTTACTATTCATAGAATGATAAAGACTGGAATGCCATGTTTTGCTACCAACATTAAACTGGAGGGTATGTATGCTATATAGCTAGCCTCCATGAGGCTTGATTAACCCTTAACTAAACACTCCTGTGTGTTAACAACCCTATGCCAGAAGGCTTTTGAAAACTAGCATTTTCTCCTTTTCCTACATCGTTTTCTTCCATTTCAAAGACGGAAATCATCGTTGAAGCTACTTTTGATTTTTCGTCTGCAAATGCTTTGAAATTGTTCGCGTCCAAATATTGTCGTTTGGTGAAGAGTTAAAAACTCTGATCTAATAGACCTTGAGCCACCAATAGGTTCCCCTCCCGCCCCAGGGGGAATTTTCGGCACTATTATTTTTTGAAACCCCAAGGTCTCCTGAGCACTTTGTCGAAGTCTGCTATCTGGCGAGCGGGGCTTTTACGAGTTATAGAGGTCAAAGGTCATCAAGTGCATTGTTGCGTACGAGATATCAATGAATAGCAGTTCAGGTTAAATTTTCATTTCATTTTTTACATTTAATATATCAGAAACATGTTCAGATGGGATTATACACTCATATCTATAGTTAAAACAGCCGTTTTATAGAAAAAGATGCAATTTTGGTTGAATTACAGTACTGAGAGAACTGTTCTTGGCCATGTTCGTGAGCGTAAAATGGCTGGTACCCAAAAACGTACCCATAAGTTTACAAAATCATCAACTATGATCTTAGTGATACAGAATAGATTCCATGACAAACAGTGTGTGTCACCATTGTACATGTAATTTATCCTATCTATAAGCTGTGTCAGCGAAGGAAATCAGAGTACTGATAGTGACAAATGTAGAGCTTTTTTTAAAAATCTTATGACATTTGTTGGAATTAAAGATATTTCATGCTGTTGACCCATAAAAACTCATTAATATCAGGATTGTATTTATCACTTTTATATTCAACAGTAATTTGCCACAGTGATTGGTATTGTATTAACCAAGTGAATAAAGTTTTTTAGATCTTTTTCTTAATGGTGGCCCTTCATGATAACAATATTTACAACATATCATTCCATGCTCTGTGAAAGTCTATCCACTATCAACCATGGACCACTTCCATGAAGTCAACATGGTTATCATCTTCCTCATCACTTGGTTAGAATATATTTCACTATGTTAACTAAATCATTGCTATGATTTATACTCTATATCATTTTATACACATATTGCAAGTCTATGACATGGGAAAGTAACCTGTAAACATTACGAAAATTCAATAAAGTTTGTTCTTTTCACAGTGTGACTTTTTTACCACAATTGAAAAACATCAAAATGTACGCAAAGAAGGCTTGCATAAAAACATTTTTGAACCACTCTTGGTTTGTTATTCTCTAAATGATTCCAAGGAAGCACTTTCCAAATAAGGATTTCCTTTTGTCGAACTACAGAGACTTTCCCTCACAGCCTCACAGCATAGACTTTGCGATTGAGAAATCAGGTCAGAAAGGAGGAAACTGTCTCCCTATTAGATCACTGATCATTTCTTCCTACAGATGGGCAATTATTGGTGCATCACTTATATGGAAAAGCACAGTAAAATGAAATGTATCATTTTTATCATGGGAAACAATATCTTTGAAATAACAATAAGCCCATGATCGAGATACCAAATGCAAAAAAAAAAAAGTGTTCATCTGTTCATGCACAATAATACAACCCTGCTGATATTGGATGAGGTGGAGCTAAGCATAGTCTAAGTATACTGCAGCAAACATTTTCTTTTTGAAATACGACAGGTACCTTTATATACATGTTTGATAGAAAGAGGTTAAAAACAAAACTCATGCACAGGCTTTTTGCCCATAGCAGAAATAAGGAGAGACACTAATCATCTATCAAACAAGGTAAATGATAACTGGCCAGCCAAAATATCAAAAAGGCTTCTGCCTCTATTAAATTTGCACAGTATCAAACAAATACCTAAAAAAGCAAGTTTTGAATTTAAAAAGATGATAAATCACTAAAACACAATGTAGCCTAATTGAATAAAAGAAGACACAGGCGTAAAGCTATGCAGGCAGAAATCAAGAAGTTATACAAATGTGAGAACAAGATAATCTGAGCAATAAAAGGATTGCCATGTGAATGAAAACAATTTGCATGACTTTTAAGCAAAAAATAAGTTAATGACAAGAAAATTAACAGTACATGGTAACACACAAAATGACCTTTATTTCAAACTTAACGTAAAAGGGAAACAAAATGGATGAAAGAATAGTGTTACGGGAGACCACTCCTTCATGCATGGCTTCGTCCCGATTTAAATACAATACCTGACAACTGCGTTAGGGAGATACCTCTTTAGCTCAGTGGTTAAGGTGTTGGATCTTGTCCGCCATGGGTTCGAGTCCCGCCAGATGTGGTTTGTACTGCCATGCATTTGTTCATTTGTTTCTTTATTACGGTCTTTGTTCGTAAGATGGGGGCTCGTCCGGGATTGGCCATTGAGCCATTAATCCCATCTGTTGTCCAAAAACGGACATTTGTTGTCTAAATAATAGACTTACTGCCTAATAAGAGATGTACAAGCTGACACTGAATACGGAATATGAACAAGGAATACGGTATTTAGACAGGGGGTTCATCTCAAAAGCTACGAGACTGTCGATAAAGATAATCCGCTATATAAGAGATCGTCTGCTTTTACAAGGTACATTTTTAATAGACCACGCTAAAAATATAGCTCTCGGAGAATCAAAACGGTGCACTAAAGTCGATTCAGAGAAGATGGCGATCTTCGATCGTTATAGAGAGAGCATATTTTGAGTCGGAAGCGCAACTAGGTAAAAACCCAAACGTAGGTATTGGCAATATACAAATTTTGGTGGCATTACTATATTCTTGTATTCAACCTAGAACAAGCTAGTTTTTGATCTTTGACACCTACATACCCAATTCGATAGACAGTAATTTGCGATTTTTGAAATAAGTTCACATGTTTATTCGACGGGCCTCTGTTGGCCTTTTTCTAGTAACGTTACATTTTTCGGCACGGCTAAATGTGCAGGCTATTGACCTACTTTTTGATACTGATAACAAATATATCTAGATGAATGGGAACTTGTGCTTGGTCAAAGATGTAGACGTGTTTATTCTAAGGATCCTTGCCTGTTTGGTGGCAAATTTATGTTGTCTATCTATTTTTCTTGTTCTGACTCCCATATACAAACGCTGCTACCACGAATCGATACCCCTGGGCTTTGGTTCAGATCATAGCAAATGAATATGATAACGATAATCCTTTTTCTTGAACTAGTTAAGAATGTGTTACCAAATAACCCGTTTCATGTACAGCATCTCTACACAAAGTCATTTGGAATACCTGGTAAGATTACGTAATTTGTCAAATGAGTGCATTTATGTGTCATAGAGAGTATATATGTATAGAAGCACTAAAAAGCCACGTGTAATTCAATGAGGGTACCTCAGCAGTACGGTTTGATGCACGATGCTCCGTACCAGCTAGCGGTGCATCGTGATTAATGCTTTGATACTTGACGAAATTATAGATTATTATCATTTTGTTTAGAAACGTAACTTGTACTCTTTTTCAAAGATTCTTTGGATTAATCTTGAAATAAATGTGTATATTAAACTTGTTAACATTACGAAAAACGATGAGGACAAAGGGTCATTTGCCAGCGAATTTTGGATCGTTTTGTGGATTTTAGTTAATCAGTATTACATAAACACTACTCTTTGGTCTATTAAAATACAAGTAAACTACCCAAACAAGAACTAAAAACACGAATCAGTTATTTTGGTACAACTCTTCATAGTTACTAAAACCAATTGTTCCTCCATTCGAGATCTAAACACTTCAGGACGATGGTACCATAACATTCTGTCCTGATCTTAACATTCTCTCAACAGATCTTAACCAAATCAGTATTTACATGTCTGAACTCTGTTGTGCATCGCACACCTCATTTACAGGGTAACAAAACACCCCAACTATCAAAATCGGTATTCATATGGCGGGATAGGCGAAGGAGGCATCAATAGCGAAGATATCAAAGAAAACTAGATTCCATTAATGCACTTCTAAATAAGTCATAGAATTCTTGTTTATTGAGTTTTCGCTCAAAACTTTTTAAATCCCCCTCACATAATGAGACCGATGCGTCTTTTTCGGTATACCAAAAAAGAGCATACCCTTACAGTCACACCGAGACACGGTCGGTGGTGACGCCAAACTGAACTTACGCTTTGGTACCCCTTTACCTGCACTGGTCGGTATATTTCGTGGCTTGTCGCATTTATGGCCCCAACAGCAGAATGTATTTCATGCCAATTTCCCTGCATTTCCCTCCATTCTGCAATAGAGTGCCATTGTATATACGTCGACAAAGTGGCATCGAACACAGGTAGACTACGTCGTATCTCTGTATCGACGTAAGCCACACTTACCCCAAACATGGTTGACAGCATGCGGTAGGTAGGGTAAACCCTTAACCACATCATAACAAGTAAATTTCTGTTCCTTCTGTCCAAGATGTTATCTCTCGTCTGTTGGAGACCAACAATATTTACTAGATTTAAAAAAGTCTCTGGACTTTCGCCCATTATTTCAAAAAAATCACACCCAAGAACTGAAAAAGATCGAAAAAGATCTCTTCAAGTATAACGATTTTCGACCGAGGTCGGCCAGCCTACATGAAGTCGTTTGATGTTGACCTTTGTTTTACACAAATGCGAGGTGGCCTTTTTCATATATTCCATGAAAACCTATTAAACCTACGCGTGTTATTCCTGGCTTTCTCAAACCAGTACTGACACAACTTTCTCTTCCTATAACTAACTCACATGCACCAGAGAAATGAAAATCATCGGAAAAAAAGTTTGCTTCATCTGGGTATCGAACCCACAATCATCAGGTCACGAGTCAGATACACTAATCACTGAGCTACCAGGGCGGGCTGCCATGGTGTCAGAAAGAGCCTAAGAGTACAGATTAGTTGCACGTGGTAACGCTAACAATTCAGTAATGCTCTGGAAAAAGAGTGCTTAATGCATCTCCGTGATCCATGGTACCAAGCAAGTCATCATATAGTTATGGGTACATAACATCTACCTTTTTTCTTTAACAACCTACTTAATAATGGGTACATAACATCTACCTTTTTTCTTTAACAACCTACTTAATAACGAGGCTGACTTGTCCTTTGACATACAAAAACTAATCAATACCGAAAATTTTCGGCCCAGGTCAGGCTCAGCGATACTTTTCGCAGATGCATTATCCCCTTTTATCAGAACATTCCTCAATTATATTTTTGGTTTCATATACAGGGGCTTGCATACACGTGTCACAAATGTACCGGGAAAATGGCTTTCAGGGAGCCGCCGAATGAACATGGCCACATTTCGAAGCAATTGCAAATTACTGTTTTATTTCTACTAATAGATCAAAAGCCAGCGGGAAATTTGCGAAGGTGTGCAAAACAATTCTTTATCAATTTATGCAAAATTGAACGATATAAAATCTCCTTTAACCCATTACACGAGTCGTCGACGCCTGAGCTGTGAGATACGTGACAATGATTTTACAATAACTAGAGTGACAATTTACTATTCAGAAAACCTACGGCAGGCTTCAAGTTTCAACCCAGGTCAGGCTATGCAGTCCAAAAAAGGATAATATTGGTCAATACTTATCCCGCGGATGCTAGAAGGCAAAGATCATGAAGGGCTTTTGAAAACATTGTGGGAAAAGGAGTAAATGCTAGTAACCAACATTTTCTCCTTTTCCCACAATGTTTTTTACATGTACCTATTCAGAGACAGAAATCATCATTTAAGCTACATTTAATTTATCGTCTGCAATCGCTTTTATTTGGTCTAGTAAATAATTGGTAGTTTGGTAGAGATTTATTAGTAAAAAGCCTAGCCTGTGTTCCAGCCCGATCATTTTTTCCTCTTTTATATTCGGACTTTACTTTGTCAATAATGAGGCGTCATTTTTGACAAAGTAACGTCCAAATATAAAGATGGGTAAAATGATTGGACTGAAAACCGGGCTGGTAAAAACCATACAGATACGATGGAAAAACGGTAGACGCAGATAGGGCGATTTACCTTTATCGATGATTTCGTAGCTTCTGAGACGACCCCCGGTCTGAAATTCAGTATTCCGTGCTCCTATTCCTTATTCGGTTACCGCTTGTACATCTCATAACCGAATAAGGAATATGAGCACGGAATACTGAATTTCTGAAATAGAGATGTACAAGATATTTCTTGTTCTGACTCCCATATACAAACGCTGCTACCACGAATCGATACCCCTGGGCTTTGGTTCAGATCATAGCAAATGAATATGATAACGATAATCCTTTTTCTTGAACTAGTTAAGAATGTGTTACCAAATAACCCGTTTCATGTACAGCATCTCTACACAAAGTCATTTGGAATACCTGGTAAGATTACGTAATTTGTCAAATGAGTGCATTTATGTGTCATAGAGAGTATATATGTATAGAAGCACTAAAAAGCCACGTGTAATTCAATGAGGGTACCTCAGCAGTACGGTTTGATGCACGATGCTCCGTACCAGCTAGCGGTGCATCGTGATTAATGCTTTGATACTTGACGAAATTATAGATTATTATCATTTTGTTTAGAAACGTAACTTGTACTCTTTTTCAAAGATTCTTTGGATTAATCTTGAAATAAATGTGTATATTAAACTTGTTAACATTACGAAAAACGATGAGGACAAAGGGTCATTTGCCAGCGAGTTTTGGATCGTATTGTGGATTTTAGTTAATCAGTATTACATAAACACTACTCTTTGGTCTATTGAAATACAAGTAAACTACCCAAACAAGAACTAAAAACATGAATCAATTATTTTGGTACAGCTCTTCATATATAGTTACTAAAACCAATTGTTCCTCCATTCGAGATCTAATCACTTCAGGATGATGGTACCATAACATTCTGTCCTGATCTTAACATTCTCTCAACAGATCTAAACAAAATCAGTATTTACATGTCTGAACCCTGTTGTGCATCGCACACCTCATTTACAGGGTAACAAAATACCCCAACTATCAAAATCGGTATTCATATGGCGGGATAGGCGAAGGAGGCATCAATAGCGAAGAAAACTAGATTCCATTAATGCACTTCTAAGTAAGTCATAGAATTCTTGTTTATTGAGTTTTCGCTCAAAACTTTTTAAATCCCCCTCACATTATGAGACCGATGCGTCTTTTTCGGTATACCAAAAAAGAGCATACCCTTACAGTCACACCAGGACACGGTCGGGGATGACGCCAAACTGAACTCACGCTTTGGTACCCCTTTACCTGAGCAATCGCATGTTCAACAGACACTCTGTACCTCCTGTGGTATCTGTTGTACCTCTCACACATAACCTTTCCTTGACCCTGTGTTCTGCGGAGAGGGACTGTGCTGTACGGCGTTATGATTGGGTGTCCATTTGGATGAATTTGGTCCGCTAGCAAAACACAATCGACAGGAAAAGGTAGGTCTTGCGTGCCGATTTGAAGCATAAGTCTGTAAGTCTGGGCATCATTCTGATAGCCAAGAAAACCAGTCTCAATATATCTAATCATACCTTCATTATCAACGATAATTTGCGTATGAAGGCAGTGATAATTTCTATGGCCAGAATAAAACTGTTGGTGGTTTTGCACTGGTCGGTATATTTCGTGGCTTGTCGCATTTATGGCCCCAACAGCAGAATGTATTTCATGCCGATTTCCCTGCATTTCCCTCCATTCTGCAATAGAGTGCCATTGTATATACGTCGACAAAGTGGCATCGAACACAGGTAGACTACGTCGTATCTCTGTATTGACGTAAGCCACACTTACCCCAAACATGGTTGACAGCATGCGGTAGGTAGGGTAAACCCTTAACCACATCATAACAAGTAAATTTCTGTTCCGTCTGTCCAAGATATTATCTCTCGTCTGTTGGAGACCAACAATATTTACTAGATTTAAAAAAGTCTCTGGACTTTCGCCCATTATTTCAAAAAAAAAAAACCACACCCAAGAACTGACAAAGATCGAAAAAGATCTCTTCAAGTATAACGATTTTCGACCGAGGTCGGCCAGCCTACATGAATTCGTTTGATGTTGACCTTTGTTTTACACAAATGCGAGGTGGCCTTTTTCATATATTCATGGAAACCTATTAAACCTACGCGTGTTATTCCTGGCTTTCTCAAACCAGTACTGACACAACTTTCTCTTCCTATAACTAACTCACATGCACCAGAGAGGTGAAAATCATAGGAAAAAAAGTTTGCTTCATCTGGGTATCGAACCCACAATTATCAGATCACGAGTTCAGATACACTAATCACGGAGCTACCACGGCGGGCTGCCATGGTGTCAGAAAGAGCCTAAGAATACAAATTAGTTGCACGTGGTAACGCTAACAATTCAGCAATGCTCTGGAAAAAGAGTGCTTAACGCATCTCCGTGATCCATGGTACCAAGCAAGTCATGATACAGTTATGGGTACATAACATCTACCTTTTTACTTTAACAACCTACTTATTAATGAGGCTGACTTGTCCTTTGACATACAAAAACTAATCAATACCGAAAATTTTCGGCCCAGGTCAGGCTCAGCAATACTTTTCGCAGATGCATTTAGCCCCCTTTATCAGAACATCCCTCAATAATATTTTTGGTTTCATATACAGGAGCTTGCATTCTCGTGTCACAAATGTACCGGGAAAACGGCTTTCAGGGAGCCGCCGAATGAACATGGCCACATTTCGAAGCAATTGCAAATTACTGTTTTATTTCTACTAATAGATCAAAAGCCAGCGGGAAATTTGCGAAGGTGTGCAAAACAATTCTTTATCAATTTATGCAAAATTGAACGATATAAAATCTCCTTTAACCCATTACGCGAGTCGTCGACGCCTGAGCTGTGAGATACGTGACAATGATTTTACAATGACTAGAGTGACAATTTACTATTCAGAAAACCTACGGCAGGCTTCAAGTTTCAACCCAGGTCAGGCTGTGCAGTCCAAAAAAGGATAATATTGGTCGATACTAATCCCGCGGATGCTCGAAGGCAAAGATCATGAAGGGCTTTTGAAAACATTGTGAGAAAAGGAGTAAATGCTAGTAACCAACATTTTCTCCTTTTCTCACAATGTTCTCTACATGTACCTATTCAAAGACAGAAATCATCATTGAAGCTACATTTAATTAATCGTCTGCAATTGCTTTTATTTGGTCTAGTAAATAATTAGTAGTTTGGTAGAGATTTATTAGTAAAAAACCTAGCCTGTGTTCCAGCCCGCTCATTTTTCCTCTTTTAGATTCGGACTTTACTTTGTCAATAATGAGGCGTCATTTTTGTAAACTATACAGATACGATGGAAAAACGGTAGACGCAGATAGGGCGATTGACCTTTATCGATGATTTCGAGACGACCCCCGGTCTGAAATTCAGTATTCCGTGCTCATATTCCTTATTCGGTTACCGCTTGTACATCTCTAATAAGGCTTTGAGTCATCAATAAATGATGACTTTAAGGGAGGGGGTGTTACGGGAGACCACTCCTTCATGCATGGCTTCGTCCCGATTTAAATACAATACCTGACAACTGCGTTAGGGAGATATCTCTTTAGCTCAGTGGTTAAGGTATTGGTCTTTTAAACTTCGAAAAACGAGGATCTTGTCCACCATGGCTTCGAATCCCGCCAGATGCGGTTTGTACTGCCATGCATTTGTTCATTTGTTTCTTTATTACGGACTTTGTTCGTAAGAATAGAAAAAGAAAACAGGGCTCTTCATTGCATAGCATATCATATCAAAACCGATGCATATCATTTCTAACAATTATTCTAGGCCTTCTTTTATAGTCATGGCACTACGCTTCATATTATTTCCTTGTCTCTTAATGCCAAGCAGGTAACCTGACATGATCCTGAACAGGTAAGAATGGAAAAACAACAACCACAGTTTTCATAACAAAAACATAAAGCCACAAATATGGCTAATAAGCATGAGAATGATGATGGTGAAGGTTTTACTGAGCAAATACAAGCATGAATAAGCTTTCATTCACTATAACACTATGGTCCTTTGTAAATGAATACTGACCAACAATGTGAATAACATTAAGTGCATCTGCCCTGTTGAAATATCAAATCCAAATGGGGAATTCAATTCATATTGGTAACTCACACTACTAGTAAATCACCTGATAAGTTAATCGATGTGTATAAAAAGTGGCACAAGATTAACTAGGAATAATATATCTCTGATTTTGGGCAGTTAACTCTATTGGCGCCAATTATTTAATGTCCACCTCTTTCGATGCCTGGAAATAGACTCCACTGAAACTGAGAAAGTGTTTTATCATATCAGGATTGACTAAACAAGTGGACGACAGAGATCCAAGATCAGACCGCATGTTCTGTGCAGTCTGATCTTGATCTATGTTGTCCGCAAAGGCATTTGTTTTTGCCTATAGCGCTGAAAGGGTTAAATTCTTGCATATGTATCCTGTATTTAACTAAAAAGGTGAATATGGCTGTAGGTCGTACCTTTACCACTTTGTCATGGCAAGTTCGAATTTTAGTTCTTTGATATCATTGTCTAAGAGAACTAGATTGATAAATAACAAGAGAAGGCACTGTAGGTAGCATATGCAATGTCTTCTTAGTAAATAAGATCGGTGGTTGTGAGGTAGAGAGTCGGCCTTGTAACCATAAGGTCCCGAGTTTGATACCCAGGAGTGGGTGTCAACTTTGGGATTTTTCATTGGCCTACGCATTCGGCGCGAGTACTGGTGTAGTTTCCAGGAAGCAGAATCGAGAGAGATTAGTATAAGTTGTTGGAACTTGTTTCTCAATCGATGTAAAATAAATATGTTAAAACTAAGATCATTATATATTTTGCTTTAAAAGTTTTTTGTCCGTATTTTTACATGCAAGATTTAAATGGTAAACAATGTGTCAGTAACTTCAGTACTTTGATATCATTGTCTAAGAGAACTAAAGTGATAAAATGACAATAGAAGGCAATGTAGATAGTATATTCAATGTCTTCTTAGTAACTAAGATCAACATATATTTTACTTTTGAACATTCTTGTCAGTTTTTTAGATGCAAGAGTTAAAAAAATGGTAGTACACAATGTATCAGTAACTTCAGTACTTTGATTTACACTAAACGTTTCTGTTTACTATAAGGAATATATTTATTAAGACCATGAAAATGAGCACACTTATAAATTTTAGATTTTCCTTATCTAAAATAAATACATGAACCAGATAGTTAATGAAATCTCAGCAAAAGATATAAAAAATTAAAAAGTATATTAACCCTTTACAAAACAATCCCTTGTTTTTACGACCCAGAGGAAGAAGCCTTCTTAAAACATTGTTGGAAAAGGAGAAAATGCTAGTAACCAGCGTTTTCTCCTTTTCCAACAATGTTTTCTACTCTTCTAAAGACAAGTTTCAATTTTTGAGTCACGTTTATTTTGTCGTCTGCAAATACCTTCAATTTGGAAGAGTCTAAAATTTTGTCGTTTGGTAAAGAGTTAATGAACTTTTGTTATAACTGCTTCCATTGTCCATGAATATGACATATTGATATACAATAAATCAGAAAATGTCTTTTCGGTTGCTTCTAGGATGCATTCAAGGCATTTACTATCAAGAAAATGTGCTTTATCTGAAAAATATTCCTGTAGTTTCTCAGATTATGATTTTTTTGGAAGCTTGAATCATAAAAAAAAAAAAAAAACACAGTGCTGTCAGTGCTTTCATTCGCATTAAATGTTCTTTTACTTTGTTAGAAATGCATAGAATTATCTAAATATAAGCTTATGGCATTACCTGAGATCATTTAGGACTTTCAAAAGGTATAAAATTTCCAAAAAAGTGTCACATGACGATCATCTAATGAGGTTAGGATCACGGGTGCACCTGATGACCTTTGACCTGTATAACTACCAAAAGCCCCACTCGCCAGGTGGCAGACTTTGAGAATGTGCTCAGGAGACCTTGGGGCTCAAGAAAATCATAGTCCCGAAAATCCCCCCCCCTCCCAGGGGGTGGAGCAAACACCCTGCTGGCTCATAGTCTATAAATGAACAACTGGAAAACATGGTTACCGTCACATAACTCACAAGATATGTTATTGATTATTTCATTTTCCTTTCATGATTTTAAAATTAATTGTCCCTTTCCCAAACTTTAGACTGTCAAAACTTAAAATCATTTGCAACTGACAGTTTTTCTGATGTAGAGAGAAAACATGTTGGAAAATGACAAAGTTCTTGTTACAGGCAATTTCTCATATTCCAACAATGTTTCCAAGATAAGGTATAAAAATGGTATGGGGCAGAATAAATGAAAATTTTAATTGTTAGCTGTATTAAATTTAGCCCTTTACCACACAATCCAGACTTTTAATGAACCTGAGAAAGAAAGCTTGGAAAACATTGGGGCAAAAAGGAGAAAATGCTTAAAGCCAGCATTTTCTCCTTTTCCCACCGTGATGCATTATGGATTCATTTTGTCTAACAACTGACTGAATCATGGGGTAGAAAGGTCCTTTGACACGCAGAAAATTGACCAAACGTAAAGTTTCGACGCAGGTCTGCCTGTGAGGTCGTCCCAGGCTGATCTTTGTCGGTACGTTTTGCAAATGCATCAAACTCTCTTTTCACAGAGCACAGCTCATCCAAATGTCCTACCATAACGTGACTTTATTCAGTTTGTCTCGTTTAGATATCACTCAGGATCATCAAATGAAAGAAAGGAAACGAGTAAAGATTCTTGTTTGTGTCCATTATGACTTTAATACATGCATCATAAGTAAAACATGTCTATCAACTGTTACATGAATCCATCATTTGGTCTCTTCCTGCTTGACTTTGGTCTTTGTTTTAGTCGAAAACCTAAATATAACAAACAAGGCGACTGGATGGTTGGTCGGTCCGTTGGTTGATTACGTCACTCTTAACAGTATTTCAGACGTATTCACTGCGATATCTTACCTTTTCATATAATAACAAGACAAATTTATGATGCATAGCATCATAGAAGCCGCAATCTTTTGGTGGACAATTTCAGAAATATTGACTCTCTTGAGAAATTGTGATTTCATTTTTTGTATCTGTCTTTACCCACACCCCCACCAAAGGAATATCATGACAAATGGTACTAAAATGCAAGGAAAAAAGAAACAGAAAATAATATGTACTTGTATCATCTAATTCTAAAAAAGAAAGACAGAAGTTTAGAGAGGAATCTCAAATAATCTTGTTATTTTATTATTATTATAAAGTGATACTGTGAAAAAAAAAAAGCATCGCGGAATTTTAAAATTTCTACTCGAAATTTGAAAATGGAGAAATTGCGCATTCAAGTACAGCATTTTCCATTAATTAAAATGATTTTAGAAAGGAAACTTCTGTACCGGCATCAAAGGCAATACTACGGAATTATTTAAGTTACTAATTATTCAAAGTGATATTAAGAGCGTTATTCACATATGATGTTTACATGTATTTACAATTTTTATCAGTGATCTCTTTTCTGTGTTTCATTTTTTTTTTTTTTTACAACAAAAAAAAAAAAAAAAAAAAAAATATTCAACGACTTTTTTCTAAAACATGATCTTCCTGCTTCTCAAAAAGTGTCTTAGCATGCTTGTAACAGTGAATCTTTACATTTCTACTCCAGAAACTAAAACTTTTGCATGGCATCTCCAAAATTATTCTAATCATAGCCTGCACAGTTGGCACAGACCACGTTTCTTTTATTCCTGAAATGGCAGCCA
Organism: Hippopus hippopus; assembly: GCA_946811185.2. NCBI lineage: Eukaryota > Metazoa > Mollusca > Bivalvia > Cardiida > Cardiidae > Hippopus > Hippopus hippopus. The sequence continues at coordinate 16,388,286 of OX328096.1, forward strand.
CACACACACACAAAACATTTTTTAAGTCTTTAAAGATCTAGATCTATTTAACCACAATATGATAACTATTACTATACATATTTCGTTTAATAAACAGTAGTTTGAACCATTTTCTGCATAGGCCTTGTACAAACCTAGTGTAAAACTTCTAATGTAAATTTCAAGAGCTACATGTATTCTAAACCTCTGACCAGCAGCGACGTAAAAAGTTGTGTTAGCACAGTAATAGGTTCTGTAATAACTTTAACCCTTTGACTACACAATGGAATTAATATACTGAGTAAGGAAAACAAACAATATTTTTTTATGTTTATGATATTTTATAGAATATTAAAAAAATATTACACGGGCTAAGCCTATGTGTTTGATCTTCATCTATTTCTGTCATTTTCGAGCAGCTTCAACCCGTAGAACACCAGGCACCACCATGATAATTTCTCGATCCATACATTTTTCACGGGTTTTGTAGATCAGGACCATACTATACAGCACGTACAGTCAGATCATAACAGCTTCGACACACATTACAGTAAATGCTAATTTTACAGGTCTCGTAAGGTAGATGTTCCGTGTAACAAAAATCGATTCGACTAAAGTGTCGACGAAGGGAAGAAAAAAGGGTTATCTTTTCCACAAGTATTCTATAAATAGCTGACGTAGACTCCTCTTTGTTCTTCGATTAACTGTGTAGGGGGTAACCAGTCTATACTTGATCAAAGGTTAACCGCCGTTTTATCTTTTACAGATTAAGATTGGACGAAAAACTTGTACATAAAATTGCTTCTGATTATCATATTCTAAGATGCTCTCTGTATTATAATTATCATTATTTTGTTTTGTAAAAAAAAGACAAATGCCAAAACCATTGAGAGGTGGGAAGGCTTGTAATAAACGGAAAGCATAACAACTTCGTTTGGGAAAATAGAAGGAATCCTAAATGTTTGAAAACTTCGGGGGACTAGCCAATTAAAGGATGTTTATTTTTCTGTATTTTTTATTGTTATTTGGGAATGAACTATATATGGCAAGAAAGCCAGGCTTGATTTTCATGTAAGTCTGTTGGAATATTTAAGAAAGAGTTATGTGGAATAATTCTATCACAATAACACGACATTTTTAGAAATTTTCCCAAAATAATGACCAATCGAATAATTACTGATCATCTACATGGTAAATAGTTTAGGTACATTCCTACTGGAAGCCGCTTTCGAGCGGCTTCCAATAATTGGTCTGCAACATGCGAAAAGGGGCTTTCGGACATTTGCGTAAAAAGTCGTCTCGGATCAGCCTGCGCAGTCCGCACAGGCTAATCCGAGACGGCACCTTACGTCAACAATAGATTTTGTACTACAGTAGACTTGCGTGAAATAGAAAATCACGCTTGATCGCAAATGTCCGAATGTCCCATTTCGACAGTTGCAGGCCATTTAATGCATCGCGGAGTTGAATGAAACCCGCTATTCTCTGAACGCTGTTCAAACGATTTTGCATTCACACATAACAAGAAGTAGTTGAATATTTGCGTCTAATAGCAGAATAGCAAAAACATTCTTAATTCTGGATAATGAAGTAAAAGAACTGAACAACAAATTTAAAGGGGTATAAAAAGTCATACATATAGTCATCAGGCATCTAACAATTTAAATTAACTACTTTATTCTTACAAAGACCCTCCAAATCAATGATAAACACTTTAAAACTTACAGTTATGGACAGTGTCCAAGTCTTGCGCAAATTGTGCGAAGTCTGACCTTGATCAACACTGTCCAAAAAAACAAACTGAATCGTATTTATGATCCTTAGGATTTTCATTGCTTCACGCCAAACACGAGTTATGCGGACGGACCAGAGCAAGATCAGGCTACTTCCATCGTATAGAGACCAGCAAACTCCTCTGTTCATTTATTTACCTCTTAGTTAAAACTGTTTGAAGTTACTGATTTTGGGATGAACCTTTTTCATGACCCCTGGATCTACTTACCTACTCTACATGTACACTTTGGTTATTTTCGTTCGTCTTCCTACATTTGAATGCGGATATTTATCCTCTAATCAAAGCGTTGAGAAACCTGAAGTGGTATTTGTCAAGGAAGCCATTGTATGGAATTAATAATTTGAAAGACAAAGAAAAATATTATTCAAATATTGGCTTGAAAGTCAACCTACTAAGCAAATCAATACCTTTTTTGGTTGAAGGGAGAGTACTCATGACAAAGTTAGGATTATTTGTGTATTGGTGGTCTCCCTTTGATCATTAGGAGTCAAGAGTAACGTCCCTTGACAGTAGGATGCATGGTGGATAGAGAGAGAAACCATGTGAATATATCGAATAAAATTAAGTTTGTACCTGAAAACTATGATTTTGAAATATCTTTGGCCGTTAACATTTAATTCCAAACATTACAATCAATTATTTCGATCTATAAATATTCATGTCCAATCAAATGGAGTAGTGCGCAATCATTGGATGAACAAGCCATGGGACGAACTGGTTTTGGAAAGAAAAAGCCCAGGACCAAGTGATCGGTAGACAAATTTTGTATCATTGCACCAATAGAAGGCTATGAGCGAGTGAAGCTATTTTCAATCAAAAATTAATATTTCCATGACCGATGGCCTCACCCAGTGTATTTTAACATGCCATTTCCAATTACATATCTGGGTGCTACCGAAAAACTCATTTGCCTGAGAAAAATTGAGTTAAATTGGGTTTGTTTCCTTCGGCTTTGCACAAAATACGATACATGGTCTTCAAAATTCAATATTGAACTCATAATGGTATTGTCTTCGACAAATACCACAAAAATGAAAAAAAGTACATATGATGTAACAACTCTTTTTAAACGTTTTTGTTTTTGTTTTCAATACGATGCCGATATTTTTTCCATTTACATTTAAAATGTAATATACATGCATCTGTGGCTGAGAGTTTATATTCAGGTGGTATCAGGAAAACTGCCCCTCCTGGAAAATTGCCCCCCCCCCCCCGGGAAAAATATGCCTCCTAGAAAAACTGCCCCGTAGGAAAATTTCCCCCGGGAAATTTTTAACATTGTGATACTGATACTGATGATGTTTTTATTCTTATGTATTTCATTTTCATTGATTGAATTTATTCCACATGAAATTCATGCTTTATTAAAGACACATTTATTCCACGTGAAATGCTTTATTAAAGACACATTTATTCCACGAGAAATGCTGTATTAAAGACACATTTATTCCACGTGAAATGCTTATTAAAGACACATTTATTCCACATGAAATGATTGATTAAAGACACGTTTATTCCACATGAAATGCTTTATTAAAGACATATTTCTTAAGACATCAAGATTCCCTTGGAAAGGTTTAACCCTTTTATAGAGAGGTGATTCGTTTGAAAGATGTTTACAATTCTGTTAAAGTTAATTGAGTACTTGCGTTGTAAATATGATGTTTGATAAAGATGATAGTACTAAAAAAAAAAAATGTATCTGTTGCCCAGTTAAAAGATGCGCTGAATTAGAGATAAATGAACAAAAAAAAAAAAAAAATGCTCCATATCATTTCTGAAAAGAGTTTATATTTCTTTGTCTATGTATGTAGCATTTTTAATGTTTCCATTACAGTATAAGAACTAAATAAAAAATTATTCTTAAAAATAACAAGAAAAAAAGACAATAGCAGGGATATCTATGGCAGTTTCTATCTCTTTAACAGAACTTGCCATCACCACCTGATAAGGCTCATAGATGAGCCGAAATAGTCCATTTTGTATCCTTGTAAAACATGACTTTCCGGGGGAGGGGGGGCGATTTTTGTAAGTAGATTTCCTGAGGTCAGTTTTCTGAGTGACAGTTTCCAGGGAGAGGGGTATCCTAGAACCTATTCAGGAATTGTGAAGCACTTGACGGTATATGTCTCGTGATTTGTGTGTAGAAATCGTAGGTAACGTTATTCGTCCCAGAAATTTTATGTATCTCATAATTGATGTTGATCTTCTTATTCAAAAACGATCTTGTCACTGTTAAAGTAATATCATAAATAGCGACGACATCAACTAGAATATCTATAACAAGAGGGCCATGGTGGCCCTGTATCGCTCCACTGGCTAATAAATAAAAACCCTACACACCAAACATTACAATACTTAGCCAATTGGTTTCGAACATGAGACCCCTGAGACAGGGCTAAAATTGGTAACCCTAGGTCTTATGGCTAGTAACAAGAAAATTTCTAAAGTTTTCACTATGTTAGCCCATATAAAACTTCTGACCCCCGGAGTGAAATCAAATTCGATCCTAGGGCTATAATTTGGGCATTCTTAGTAGAGGCCTACTAGATAAGGCCACATGCAAAATTTGGTAGCCCTAGGCTTTATAGCTAAGTACAGGGAGATTTCTTAAGTTTTCTCTATATAAGCCCATGTAAAACTTATGAAAAAGGCAAAGCCTCAATACAAGCGACGTGAATGATTTGTGGAACAAATATAGATGTATTAATTTGAATGACGAGCTAGATTCTAGATCTTGAAATCAAAGGGTGTGAGTTTGAATTCCTGCTTTGCCAAAACTAATTTTGAGCGTTGTCAAAAGTAGAAAGCATTTTTCTTTCGTAGATTTGTACATGTGAAATAGGGCGAATGTCCCTGATTTCCTTAACAAAAGAAAGACAGTTCCTTGACAATTTCGTTAATTTATGTCCAGAAAAATAACTTGGAATAATTATTGGTTCACACACTTGTAAAGACCATTTTACGGGAACATTTCCTCACTGCATGTAGATCTAGACCTATATAAGAGAGACTTTGACTTTTACGAGGAATCGGTCAGTAGGTTGAGAAGAATATTGAGCAGAGTACTGGTAAAAGGAACTTCAGTCCTGAACGCATGGTAGGTGCACTTGCCGCCGCAATGAATATACACACAAAAGGAAAAAACAAACAAACAAAAATCTTGAGCCATGTTGCGGTAAAAGATGGTTTAATGCATGTCCGTGATGCATAATACCAAGAAAGTCATCACATAATTATACATCCATATTGTATGATAACTGACTGAATTAAAAGGCATACATACTGGTCCTTTGACATTCAAAACGTTGAAAATAGATCTAGCAAAGAGTTTTGATCCAGGTTAGCTTGCGCGGACTACACAGGCAGACCTGGGTCGAAAGTTTTTGCAAATGCAGTAAGACCACTTTTCACAGACCATAAATCCGGCTTTCTCTCTAAATGGTATTTTTAAACAGTCAATAAACTAGTTTAGTCATGATTTCTTCGACACAATACTTTCCGCAAAAAAACGGCTCGTGCATGACGTAAGAATAGTATGATTTATGACGTCATTATTTGCTAGCATAGATCATTGCGTATGTTCATATACAAATAGACGTTTAATACACTGAAAGTAAGTAAGAAATTAGATAATCTGTACTCATTAAACTGATAATGATTTTTAAGTAATCATTCGATTAGTAGATAATTATTGTCATTTTTGACCAATCAGGTACTTGTGCGAAAGATTGTCATACGTCAATCTCCGAGCAGAGTTGTCGTTCGTTACTCTCACCATACCTCTCTGCACAACGGGCTAAATGACAAGAATCTTGTCAAACCGAGGAATACATGTTTTGTTACTGTTTAACTGTTTCATGTGTAACATAATAAAGTAGACAAAGGAAATATGATTCCGGATACATTATATGTGCATTGAAACTGATGAATTTACCTGTATATAATGGAACTATTTATTCAAGCTTCTTTACTGATCAGAATCTTACGCCAATTGTAAAAAAGATGGCTGCGCCCAAGAATGATGACAACAGTTTCGACACACCGATGGATCTAAGTTTGTAAGATTAAAAAACAAGTTATCGTCCTTTAAAAGACATTTAAGCTTTTCAGAAAATCCCTCTTTTTCGCATTTCCTACCACGAAGTCTGATTGGCCGTATGCTGTTTGAACAGCACACAAAACAATCGATTGGTCTTTCTTTCACCGGCGTTTGTGTCGCCATTTTGAGTTATGGTCATGTGACGAAAATATCACGTGATGACGGACTACTTTCTGAGCCAACTACAGAGGTGAATGGGAATGATCCGTAGTGCAAGAGAGTGATCATACGTGTGACGCTGTGCGACTAACCGGAAGACACTCAGTTTTTTAGTCATCCCTATTTAGATTTAGACTAAAACCCAGAACGAAGTCGGAATTTCATTATTGAAAATCTAGAACGGTGTTACTGCAAAACGAGCTTCGCTCGTTACGGGCTTTGCCCGTAACTCGCTGTCGCTCGTTATGAATTTCGATCCCATGGCTATAATTTGAGCACTCTTGATAGAGGCCAACTAAATAAAACCACATGCAAAATTTGGCAGCCCTAGGCCTAATGGCTAGGTACAGGAAGATTTTTTAAGTTTTCTCTATGTACAAGCCCATGTAAACCTTGTGACCCCCGGGCGGGGTCAGTTTTGACCCCAGGGCTATAATTTGAGCACTCTTGGTAGAGGCCCACTAAATAAAACCACATGCAAAATTTGGTAGCCCTAGGCCTAATGGCTAGGTACAGGAAGATTTCTAAAGTTTTCTGTATGTATAAGCCCATGTAAACCTTGTGACCCCCGGGGCGGGGTCAATTTTGACCCCAGGGCTATACTTTGAAGAAACGTGATAGAAGTCTACAAGATAAAGTTACATGCCAAATTTGGTAGCCCTAGGCTAGAAGATTTTCAAAGATTTCCAATATTTTTAAGTTTTGTTGCCATGACAACCAGACATTTTGAAGGAATCAAATTCATTCAAGAAATTCTAAAGAGGACCATAGCAGGATCATTTCTGTGATAAGTTTCATCAAAATTGGATGGGTAGTTTCAGAGAAGAAGGTGTTTAAAATAAAAGTTAACGCACGCAGGGACGGACGGACGGACGCACGCACGCACGGTCGCACGACGGACACCGGGCTATGACATAAGCCCGCTGGCCTTCGGCTAGCAGAGCTAAAAATTGATCAAGTGATGGTTTGGTTACAATAGGATATTGTTTAATTAATTACGTGTTCTGAAGACCCTGGGAAAAAATGCTTTTGAAAACATTGTGGGAAAAATACAAAATGCTGGTAACCTTCGCCCACGACGTTTTCAACCATATCAAACTCTAACCTTGTCATTTGAAATATTAGATTTGATTTATCTTTACATGCTTTTTAAATCCGATATGTCTAAAATATTTTAAATAAAGAGTAAATTACATGTACAAGGACAGAACGCGTGAAATATACAAAGGAAACAAATGTACCATTGGAGCATTGGAGCATTAATTTGAGCCGTGCTGTGTGTGTAAAAAGGGGGCTTAGTGTATATGCGAAAAGTGTCAACCCAGGTCAGCCTGTGCGGACTGGGGACCTGGATCGATACATTTCGCAGATGCATTAAACCCCCTTTTCACAGAGCATGGCTCATGGGTATAATAACGCTGAGTAATCCAATGAAACATCATCTTTCTGGGACAAAATCATCTATATTTTCAGCACGATTAATTGATCAAGGCATACCCATTGCTCTGAGGAAGGTTCACAGCGCTCATACGTATTCCTAATATGGTCTATAGAAAACAAGAAGTAAATGGGTACGACTATTTTATAATAACTATGGAAATAAATTAAAAAAAAAAACCAGCTTGACTTACCGTGTGAACACAATTTTAAACACCCAAGTGACAGACCGTCACTGTCCAGAATCGCAAGTTACATACAATGCCTACTTGCGGTTCGACACTGTGGAGTTTGGTCAGTAGGCCTACATTTTTTGTGTCCTTTACATTTGGCAAAGTTAACTTCTACAATGTTCAAGAAAGATCAAGGGGGCTGTAGAGATCCCACAGACATGATTTTTATAATAACAAATTCATATAATTTTTAATAATAAAAGGCTTCTGAAGGTAGACTGTCCTGTTTTGTCGGTTTTAGGCATACCCCGACCACGTGACTCCTAGAACGTCACGTGATTACTCAAAATTTGGGCGGGTGGACTGCAAACAAAGGCGAAACAACTTGATCCGAAGGAGAAAGCGTAAGTAGATCTATTTCATTCGTTCGAAATCTTTGGAGATTGTGTTCCTGAATGATTGAATGTAGATCCAGTATGGTGATCTAACTGTATATTATGATTCATTTATTTTTCTGTCCTGATTTAGTTTTAGAAAAAAACCTGTCTAACTTCTGAAGTTGTTCATCATCCCGCCCTCAAATGTCTCTAAATTATTGACTGCGGATCTAGAATCTAGTCTGGAAATTTGAATTTTTTCTTTTGCTGGTAACTGCTAAAACCATGGCCAAACATCTCACAGTATTAACACATATATAGGCTTATAGCCCTTTTTTAACCCTTTACCACACAATCCCGACTTTTAACGACCCTGAGAAAGAAGCCTTTTGAAAACATTGTGGGAAAAGGAGAAAATGCTGGTAACCAGCATTTTCTCCTTTTCCCACAATGTTTTCTACCCTTCCCAAAACAAATTTTGATTTGTAAGCCACATTTATTTTGTCGTCTGCAAATGCTTTCAATTAGGACAAATTTGAAATTTTGTCGTGTGGTAAAGAGTTAACACTAAGTGGTAAATCCATGGATGCCGGAGTTAATACTTCAGCAGAATGGCTTTCTGGCCATCATATGATACAAGGGAATCATTATTTGTGGAAGTTACAGGGCTAGGCTTTGATATTATGTCTGGAGATGTAGAGTTTGCATCATGTGCAGTGATAATATAATTGTCTAGTCTTCAGACAACGGGAGATCAGCGATGTCCAACAGAACTGGTACTTCAAATTGAGACTCAGTATGCAGAGATTTGATTACCTGCAGATCGATCGGCAAAGAATTTAAACGTTTCACAACGAAAGTAAAAAGGCTGCGCTGGCCTTTATCGTCTGCAGCCCTTTTAACAAACTTTTTGTAATGTTTCTCGGTTCTTGATATGATTTACTTGGATACAGCGTACTTGTTTTTTTTTTCAAATACATGTAGGTTTACTGCAACCGAATAAGAATATGTTCCACAGTGTTAAAGTAAAAAAAAAACTTCTATTGTCATCTATAAGGTTTTATAAATGACAAATAATTATACAACATGTCAAAGGATTTAAATTTCGTCACCCTAATGCAAGAACTCAATAAGTGCAATTTTTCAAAAAATCACTTTTTTGCATTAAAAGACTCTTAACTGTGATGCACATGTCCTGAAAAAATTTCAGAGTCAATTTCCTGCAAGAAATGTGTCTTTTTTAAAAAAGGTGCAAAACATGATAACTGCCATGAATTATTTTTTCGGCGCAAAAAGTACAGAAGTGCACATGTTCAGTTCTTGCTACAAATGATTTGTCATTCATAACAAAATATTTGGTGCAAGAAATTTATAATTGCTTTTATTACAACATTACTGACATCATTAAGTGTCATCTGCATGTACTATTAAGCACCATACTAAGTGCAATGTAGGTGCAATTTCTGGTCAGCAGTTAAGATCAGAATAAAGTTTTGCTTATCTTGAGGAGGAGATTCAGGTGAGTTTCAAATAAAGTTAATGGTGTGTTATCTGCAACAAGTCTTTGTATATATTGCATATATATTTGCCATGAACTAAAGCCCTTAGGTTGCCATAGAATATAGACAGAATCTACTGTTCTAAAACAGTGTAGGAAAGAGGCCAATTTCAGTGGCATAAATGTTTTCATTCCTTCTTGTCTGACAACTTAAGTCTCATACAATTAGAAAGCATGTGAACCTGTTTTTTCCTGACCAAATTAATGCAACATAGTAAGAGAAATCACATTTTCACCTTTTCTCACAATGTTTTCCGGACATTGACATCTTTCTACTTAACAGTTCATAGCAATAAGTCTATGTATTAAAATTTTGTAAAAACAAGTGTCAAGATTCATGAAGTAATTACAATAGTTCAAAGCTGCTCCTAAAAGATAATTATATAATTATGTTTCAATTTTTTAATCTTGAAAATTCACATAGAACAAGCTTTTTTAGAACTATGCATGTAATCATGGTAATTGAATATTGTGAATCCCATACACTGAGACAAGTCTTTGGACCATGAACAAATTATTACGTCTATCTAAAGCACTGACCCAGACAAGCCAGCACAAACTTCAGACTAAGCCAAAATATGAAAGTACATAGACAGAAGCTTCCCTACCCTGAAAAAAAGCAAATAATATTTCAGTTCCATTCCCAAATGATTGATCAAAACATAGTCTCTGACACTATATCTTGAAATCATTGGCTCATGCCATAATTTGAACCAATAGTTATCATAGAATAAGGCAGAACATCCTTATGAAGATATCAAAGACTTGTTAAATGATACTCATGGAACAACATTCTCAAACGAAGGTGTCAAAAAAGAAAAGGAAACACCTACATTTTGGCCAATTGCAGTAAGTCTTCCTAGGCTAGTTGCTTTGACCTACAGCAAGTCATGATTTTCCTAATGGTATCTTTGTCCTGCCTGTATCGCACAAGACAACTTGACAATTTCAAATTGTTTAATCCAGGCTCTCATGATGTATTTTGCTGTGTCTGGAATGAAACCCTGGCTGGCCATGGAACAGCTTAGATTGCTTTATGTGCATATGATTATTATCAAAATATGCCAAAGCAAAATGTTAAATCTGTAATTGCTGTGTAATGTAATTGTAACTGGCAGATTTGAAATTATTTTTTTCCTGACTATGCTATGGTATACAGTGAAGACTCTATATTTTGAGAGTGCAACATGAAGTACTTACAGCATATCCTTAGTCAACAAGAGGGCCATTGGCCCTAAAGCTCTCACCGAAGTGACCCAACTTTGAACATGTCTAAGATATTATCAAAATAAATATATTGACCAAATTTCATGAGTATCTGGCTGAAAATGTAGTATCTAGAGAGCACACACTTGTTGACCACCACACGACAGGCAACACACAACAGACATAGCATGTCAAAAAAGCTCACCTTAAGCACTTTGTGCTCAGGTAAGCTAAAAATAATTCTGTCCCTTGTACTATTGAAAGTGCATGCAATTATGTTGCTCCATATAACATCGCAGTTGGCAAAGACCATGCAAACTGCCATGAGGTTGAATCTCTACTAAGTTAAGGAGATGACCAGTCATTATTTTTGTTTAATTTCAAACAACTTAGTATGTTGGACATTTATTCTGAAGGTTATCAAACTAAAAATCAAAACTAAATCTTGTAAAAGCCAGAGTTGTGACAGCTGTTATCCAATACGATTATCCAGTATATTTTAACACACAGCCAGGTGATACGTACTGTGTTAGAAGTTACCTTATTGTAAAACCTATTTAGAAATAGAACTGTCCCAAAAATAATATCAAAGTCCAAGTTTGAGGATCTGAAATGCCTCTCTGACCATCAGCCAATACCAAGAACTTGTTGTTTATTTCATAAACATTAATTTTGCTATTTAACTATGAATTCTATTCTTTCCTAATTACTAAGTATTTACTCACACTCAGAGACAAAAAGTGCATGAATGCATCATATTCATCATGAGATTGTGTTAAAATAGGCAGACACTATCCATACATATGAAATGAATGCAACTTGATCTGTTGGCAAAATATAGATCTCCTTCAATACTAGTGCTCGATCAGGCCTTAAAATAAAAAAAATTAGTTTGTTTAGGGTAACGTCTCCAAAAATGTTAGGTAGTGTAGGGACAAATTTTTTTTTTTTTTTTTTTTAACCCCCCCCCCCCCCCAAAAAAAAAAAAAAAAAACATTTTGAAATGGTGGTATTTGCTTTCGAAAATGGAAAAAAAAGAGAAAATGGTGGCTACCAGCTCTGAGTCCCTTTTCTCATTATGTGTTCAAAAGACCTCTAGTCTGTCACTAACTTTCTGATTGTGCAGTAAATGGTCAAATTCTATCTAAACTATACTTCTATATTTGCATCTTTTTTCCCCACCGAATGCTGTCCACTTTTGTTTAACTCTTTTCTGAATTGAAATTTTTTAGACTTGTCCAAATTAAAAGTATTTGCTGACAACAAAACAAATGTAACTCACAAATTGAAATTTGTTTTGGGAAGGGTAGAAAACATGGGAAACAAAGAAAATATGGGTTTATAGCATTTTCTCCTTTTCCCTCAATTTTCCCACAATGTTTTCAAAAGTTTTTTTTAAGGATTGTTAAAACTGTGGATTGTGTGGTAAAGAGCTAAAACAGCTGAAAAAGTGAAAAACATTTATTTGCAAGTTTCTAAATAAACTGAATAAATACTAGAATGTTTCGTTTGTTTTTATGTTTAATACCCTCCCCCCTTTAGAGGACTATATATAATATACGGATTTAAAGTAAACATTTTATCTGTAGAAAAGTTGGGTTTACAAAGGTTATGCATATTGTTTTTTATCTAGAACACACATTCTTGACACAACTTTGAAATTACAAATATCCACTTTTGTTGTCCTTCAGAGTTATGATGTGAAACAAGAGTGTCGTCATCACAATATACGCCGCCACGTGGCTGCTATTTCAAGCAGCTAGCTTTAGAGACTAAAGTGTTGGAATTTCTAGCACCTACCTGGGTAGCTCAATGGATATATTGTGTTACTTGTGATCTAAAAGTTTTATGCATGGACTGATGGATGGACAGACGGACGCACAACAGACTCATTGGTCACTGGCTTTGATTAAGCAATAAAAATATGAAGTTTCATGAAATTATGTCCATTAGTTGGAGATACATTGATGAAAAACATTTTTTTCCCATGACACAGCAATAAATTCCAAAACCCTGACAATATGCGCTAGGGCACATGATCTGTGAAAATTTCATCCAAATCCGTTGAGATATGTCAAGTAATTAAAGAGATATTGGTGAAAAATGAAATATAACATGAAGCCCCCTTTTTCCATGATGCAACTATAAATCGCAAAACCTTGACAATCTGCACTAGGTCACATGATGAGAAACATTCTATGAACATTTTATCCAAATCCGTCAAGAAATGTGGGAGGAGTTGCGTTCACAAGAAACAGACTTTTGTAAGGATGGACGCAGTTTAAATTTGACATGAAGCCCCCTTTTTCCATGACACAGTAATAAATTCCAAAACCCTGACAATATGCGCTAGGTCACATGAACAGTGAAAATTTCATCCAAATCCGTTGAGATATGTCCAGTATTAATTAAAGAGATATTGATGAAAAATGAAATACAACATGAAGCCCCCTTTTTCCATGATAAAGCTATGAATTGCAAAACCTTGACAATATGCGCTAGGTCACATGATGAGAAACATTCTGTGGAAATTTTACCCAAATCCGTCAAGAAATGTGGGAGAAGTGCTGCTGCTCCTCAATTTTATATAGATCAGACACATTTTACCAGGAAACTAAAGTGCTATCACTTGCCGGAAGTGTAGGAGAGATTAGAAAGCCTTGGAAAATTTTTGCATAGCGGCTCCTAGCCTAGGCAGTTTCAGGTTTTTCTCTAAGACCAGGTAGGGTAAATCAAGCTGAGTGAAAAGGGGGGGCGCAGAGCGAGAACAAGGCAAGTTTGGGTAGATTTATGTTTTCAAAAGAAATTATTGTTGCCTCATTGTAACAAAGATAGAAAAAAAAAAATATATATATATATGAAAATACCTGTCTAATATGAAGACCTATCGACGCTTGATACAAATCTAAACTTCTATCGTTGCCGTCGTCTAGTTTAGTCCACAGTCCGTCCTGTCAGATAAGTTGCAAGAGAAACGTCCATTAAAATTTTTCGAATGTGATATCATTGAACACCTTAATTGTTCGTAGTTCTGGAGCATGCTAGCACTTTTGCCGAATGATGTTTAACAGAACTTGTTCAATCTGAAATCTAGCAAACCGAAAGTAGCGCCAATACACTACAGAACCGGAAATGCAGTGATGACAACAGAGATGACCGGATCCTGTCTATATTTTACGCGAAGAAAAGCGAAAATCACAAGTAAAAGTTCGTTACACAGTCTGTATAGTACCGCAGTATTTCGGGCGTGATTTGTTGTAGAAGATAAAACTGGTACCCGTTTGTCTATTGTAACCGTGCGATAGGATACGAACGTTCGATAAACAGAAGTTCCTGTGTGGAGTTAGCGAAAAAGCCCGATGTCTCCGCCTGCTTGTATGTATTTTTAGAAATGGAAAACCCACGTTATTGCGTTAGACAATTTGTGTTTAAGGTCGGTTCAATATACTCCGATACACGGTAGCTTTTGTACAGGCGTAGGAGTTTTCACGCATAATTATGTATGTAGTAGTACATGATTGTACACCTATAATATAATGCGCAATATTTGCCGAAACAGGCGTCCTGTGACACGGTATGATAAAAGGCTGATTTTTTTTTTATTATCGGAAGACAAAAAAAAAATTAGGGTCGGGGCAAAATCTCCAGGTAGGGTCGGGTTACCCGAAACAAACTATTTTTTTTTTTGCGCCTCATCTAAATGGTTTGTTCAGTTATTGAGTTGTTTTATGTACCTTGGTGTTTTGTGCCATTATAATTGTTATTTTGTTTCCACAGTCAAACATATTTCTTAAATTGAATTGGAAGGGTGCTCGTGCTACTTGCCACAGCCTCTTTTAAGTAGAGCATCAATTTATGCTCCAAGCAGAGTCCATACTCCCCAACCATTGTTACTGGAATGATCATCTTATCTTTTGGGGCATGAACGTAGATTTTTCATAGTCTAAAACATAGTAGGACAGCCACAGGTTTAATTTTATGAAACAGCACTAATATATGGACTGGGGGTTTTTTTTTTTTGCCAAAAAAAAATGGCACTGATCTTCAATTTAATATGTTTTCTGCTCCCCTCATTCTTTTTCTGTTTTTGTGTCATTTGTGAAATGATTGACTCAAGAATAAAGTATTCAGTACAGTGCCAAGTACAAATCCTGATCAAACTACATTTATGTAGGAAATTACTGATTGGAATCAAAATTATCAAAGCAGCTTCATAATGACTTCTCACAGAACAGCAGTCTTAACCCTTGTGGTGCTAAACAAGAGCACCACCTTGTAGATGCCAACACATGGCTGCAGTTGTTTGATTTTCATTGAAAATTGTAAAATGAAAAAGGGGCATAACTGTGTCAAACATACTTTGATGGTTATCTGCTCTTGTTTTATGAGTTCCCCATTTGATAGTTAACAACTTGTCCAAGTTTGAAGTAAATACCTTTAGTAAAAACAGATGTTGTGAAATGTCAACGTTTTTGAAAATTCCAAGTCTAAAAAGGGGCATAATTGTGCCAGAAATACTTTGATGGTTGCTTGCCCCTATTGTATGGGCTTCCCTTTTGATAGTTAACAATTTATCTAAGTTTGAAGTAAATATCTTCAGTAATAACAGATGTTATAAAATGTCCAAATCTTTACATGACATTTCTAATACAGTGAAGAATTAAATAATTTTATCTCTTTGTCATTCTTTTTTGCTTTTTCTTTTATACATGTAGAAGAACAACTTTTCTTGCAATGAAAATTTCAAGGTAATTCTGTAATTTCTGATAAAGTAATATGTGAATGGCAATTATTCAGTTTTTGTACAAACTTTATTTGACGTCAAAAAATGATACGAGCACTTATGCATTTCTTGCACTAAGAAAATTTCAGTGGCAAAATGTTATAAGTGAGTCTTTATCAAATATCTCATTTATAAAAAGAGTATTCCAAATGAACTTGTCTTCTATGAATTTGTTATTGTTTTAGTCAAACAAGAGGGAAAAATGGGAGAGATCCAGTTGATACAAAAATATTAAAACAGTTTTTTGCTTCTCCTGAAAAATTACAAATTTGTAGATATTGAGTTCTTGCAATAAGGTGACGTAATATTGAATGATAGGGAAATAACAACAGCGTCAAGTTTATGTGCGGTGTTATAATGCACGAAAAATAACTATGTTTGGCTAACATTGCCTCCATTAAACAAACCAATGTGGCACCAAGAAATCTCAACATTTCGGCCGTAGTGCAGCGCAGTCAGCCGAGTCATTTCGGTACAAATCAATAAAAAGCTTGCTCTCGGTTTCATTCGCTGCTAAATAACGAAAGTTTTATGTCTGATCATGTAAAATAACTTACGAGATATTGGTATTTTAACTTATTGGAAATTTCAGCATCATATTATGGGAAATTCTTTCTCCAAAATTGGGAAATTCTTTCTCCAAAATTAGGGAAAAAAATGCTTTTTGCAGTTGGGAAGTCACCGAATATTGGCCTCTATTATAGAAGGAAAAAGAGCCCTGATATGGTAATAGAGGTCATTTAATTCATGTCAATTTGTTTGAGTAATAATCTGCATTTTCTTCTGTACCCAATTTGTTTTCAAAAGTTCTACATTACGGGGGCATAAACTCTTTGCCACACAATGATGTTTATGGAATTGTTTATGGAAATGAAAGCATTGCAAATGACAAAAATGAAAGTGCCTCAAATGAAGATTGATATCATCATGAGCATATAGTCAGGTCAGGAATTTTTTAGGGCAAAGTTTTTTTCACCGTGCAAGCTTGATAAGGAAAGTGAAGCCATAGAAGGTGACTTCTTCGCCCATGTCATCCTGAAGCTTGTTCCTTGTGATAGATTTAAAACATTGTGGAATAAGGAGAAAATACTGGCTACAGTCACTTTCTCCTTTTCCCACAAAATTTTCATAGGCTTTTTCATCAGTTGGTCAATTATGGAAATGTATGGCAAAGAGTTATAATACAGAGATGTTTGGCAAAGGGTTAACAAAGATTTGAGTCTACAGAACATATTACTAGAGTCTAATCTTGATATCATGTCCCAGGTCAAACTGCATATTCTGTGCAGTATGATCATGCTAAAGAAGAGCAAGGTCAAACAGCACAAACATGCAAACTGATCTAAGGTGATTAACAATGCTAGCATATATATTATAAAAATTTTCTTCGGCTGATTTATTGAACAAAATACTTTAATATCTCTTGGAAGTACCACATTGACTCTTTACCAAATGACAAATTTTGAGACTAGCTGAAAGCTTTTGCAGATGACAAAGTAAAGGTGACTCTAAATTGAAATTTATCACTCTCAGGATAGGAAACATTGTGGGGAAAAGGAGAAAATGCTGTTTATCAGCATTTTCTCCTTTACCACAATGTTTTCAAAAGCCTTTCCTCCTCAGAGTTGTTAAAAGTTGGGTCGTGTGGTTACTTGCATTTTGTCTGGAAAAAATGGAAAAGACCAGGTTTGACAGGTTTTGTGTTGGGGGGGGGAGGGGGGAGACTTGTTCCAAGATAGTAAATTTCCTTGTTTAACTCTACCAAACAGCAAAATTTTAGACTTTTCCAATTTGAAAACAATATGCAGATGAAAAAAGCTGATAACCATCATTTTTTTTCTTTCCCACAATGTTTTTAACGTTTTCAAAGGAACATTTCACTATAAATTTGTGTCACTTTAAACTTTTTGTCTTCAAAAGCTTCCAAATTCATCTAGAGTAAAATTTTGATATCACTGGTGTGTTGATGAAATTTACATGCACAAGTAAATTTTAGAAATACCCTTTTCTATATGTGCAACACCTTGAAGTCTAGTTTGGTTCTTGATTACTCTATTAGCTTTGCTGTGCTTGAAGAAAATGAGTTTTTGTCTTAGTCCTGTTGCAAGAAACTTTGACATTTTGTAATATCTCTGTTATTATTGAGATACTTATTTCAAACATGGACAAGTTGTAAACTATCTAAAGGGGAACTCATACAACAGGAGCAGATAATCTTCACAGTATTTTTACACAGTTATGCCCCTTTTTCGACTTAAAATTTTCACTGAAAGTCAAGCACTTGCAGCCAAGTGTTGGCACCAGCATGCTGTGCTCTTGTTGAAATTTGATAGAAGGAATCACCAGGATTAATTTTTTCTTATCTTTGTAGATGCACGATTTGATGAGAAGTGGACATAGTTGAGGTAAGAGTCACTTTACATTGGGTAGTTACAGGTCAACTCTAATGCTGAAGAATTATACAAACTAAATAGATACCTTGAATTCCTGATATTGTGTAAAATGTATATTAGGAGAAAATGAGGTTTATATTTGAGATTTTCATCTTTAAAACATTGGTAATTGATGGTTAACTGATTTTCAGTAGATACTAAATGAGTATGCCAACATATACTGTTCCAGTATAGGAAACTCTGACATTTTGCATCAAATTACCAATTTCTAGCAGCAATTTGACAAGGTTGTGCTCTGCCCTCAGATTGTGACAGGCTTCCCTAACACAGTATCAACCATGAAAGTTTAAAATAAAGTAAGGGTACAAAAATACATTGCATCATCATGGCATGTAGAGCTCTATAAAGTCATTAGTATCCGTCTTTATCACTCATGAACTGCAAAGTTGTAAATTCAATGTCTTTGAAAATCGGTTGCAAAAGACAAAAAAAGATAAAGAGAGTTTCCTTGTACATTGTATCAAGTTTGCATAAGTTAAAAAAAATGGCACAATATCATAGAGGCTAGGATCACTACCTGAGCACAAAGTGCTCTAGGTGAGCTTTTTTGATTGTGTTGCATCAACCATGGTTGGTCACCATGTGTCATCCGTCCTGCATCATCATCAATTTTTACTTTGTGTACACACTAGGGGCTACATTTTAATCCATTACTCATGAACTTCAGTTGGGATGTTCGTCTTGATTGTGTCTTTGAAAGTATTGGGTCAAAAAATATAATTCAGCAGGTCAAATTTTGGAAAAGCCTTGTGTATACTCCAGAGGCCACATTTTCAGTTCAATACTAATGAAAGTCAAAATGTTGGGCCTGATATTATCTCAGACCACTTTGAAAATAGGTTGTGTCAGTAAAAAACTAGGTCACCAGGTCAAGTCTTAAAAAAAATCATTGTGTTCACTCTAGAGGCCATGTTTTCTGTACAATTCTCATGGAAGTTAGTCAGAATGTTTGTCTTGAAAACATCATTTATTATTAATAAAATGGGTCACATAGGGTCAACAAGTAGGTCAGTCCAGTACACATAAGAATTGATCAGAATGTTTTTGATCAGAATGTTTGTCTTGATGATATCTTAGACAGATTTGGAAATAAGCCACGACAGGTCCAAAAGTAGGTCACTGTGACAAATCTCCGAAAAACCTTGTGTACACTCTTGGGGTCACCTTTTTAGTCCAAAACTCATGTGAGTTGGTCAGAATGTGTATCTTAATGATATCTACATGGAGTTTAAGAATGGGCTGAGTTTGGCAAAACAGTAGGTCACAGAGACAAATATTAGAAAAGCTTGTGTACACTCTAGATGCGTCATTTTCAGTCCAGTAGTCATGAAAATTGTTTAAATGCTTATCTTGATATCTTGAGAGAGAGATTTGAAATAAGTCTTGTAAGGTCAAAAAGGCTCAGGAAACCCAGGGCTATCATGGCCCTCTTGTTTATACTTCATTTTTTTTTTTTTTTTAAATTCAACAATACCGCAGGGCCCGCGCTGCCGTTCGCCATTTTCGCCAAATGCGAAAATTCTGAACAAGTGGCGAATTTTTTCTTTAACTGGCGAAAATAAGTGGCGAAAGTTTTTTTTTTATAGGCAATTCTTCAGTTTTTGTCTCAACTCACGAGACAAGTGGAGAAAGGGTGAAGCAGGGAACAAGCTACAGGGCGACATGGGCGAAGAAGTCACCTTCAATGGCTCAACTTTGCCTCGTCAACCTTGCTCGGCGAAAAAACTTCGCCTTAAAAAATTCCCGACCTGGCTATATTCATGAAATATTGGCTATCTAAGACAAAGGGTGACGCCAGTTATCCTTTATCAACTTTGTAAATTTAGACAAGACAGCAGAGTGTTGTGATCCATATCTGTTACTAACTCGCTAAATCCACCCCTTTATCCCACGAAAATCTGTCTTTTTTTCCGCAGGTAAAACGTATGCTTATTTGTTTAAATGGCGTCAGACGATCAGTACTGATTCTCAATACATGAATAGTCGTAAAATAAAGCAGAATTACCTCTTCTTACTGCTGGAGATATTCTTTACAAATATTTTTCAATAAATTACAATGATGGATGGTAAACCAAAGGATTAAAAAATCTTGAAAACAATTATTTGCCTTCCTCACATCGGCAGCTCAAGCAAAATCTGCAGTGCAGTGTTCTATTTATAGCATTCTATTTTTAGAATACACTACACCTTTTCCTTCCTATCAGCTGTTTTATTGACTATAGAGATTACATCTCTGTAAACCTTGTTAAGTTTAATTCTTTTAAATTTTACCAAGTTCTAGTTATGTTTTTGGATCAAGATTGTGGTTGGTCCTCATTACAGCTGTGAAGAAGTTTTTTTTTTCTTTTCTCATCACTCTGGACATTATTTGTAATCTGTTGAGAAATGTCAGGGTTTGAAGTAATGTGTAATGTGCATCGATGGGGTCATAAATTACAAGGCAATCAAAACCCAATGGTCAGATAATGTTCTTTTGAGTCAACAAGTAGATAAAAATCCTTCTCATTTTTTTCTTTGATAAGCAAATCATATCCAAAAGTGATAGTAAGATTCAACTGTTTTTCACTCAATGCAGGCATACAGAAATTCTTTCATCACATACTATAATTTCTCCTGTAAAGTTCATGGAAGAAATACTGTCTACTTGCAGCACAAGTCTGCTTCTAGATTCAAACAGAATTTAACTACATTGCGTTTTTACCATGGTTTTTTTTTTTTTTTTTATCAACCCACACAATGCCAACTTTTTAACAACCTCAATAAAGGAGGCTTATGAAAACATTGTGAGAAAAGAAAAAAATGCTAGTAACCAGCATTTTCTCCTTTTCAAATAATGTTTTCTATCCTATCACAGACAATCTTCCACTATTTTGGCAACATTTAAAATTGATGTCTGTATATGCTTTGGGTTTGGATGTGTCTAAAATTGTGTCATGTGCTAAAGGATTAAATCCCCATCATGTAATTTTCATCATTCATGTTTCCATGTTTGTACAAATGAATTAAAATTGAAAAAAAAAAAACCTTGTTTTCTGTGTCTGATACCTGAACGGAATAAAGGGGGATAAATGGTGGTAAAAAGGAAAGTAGCGAAAAAGTAGAAAGAAATGGCTCATAAATTAAGAAAAGTGGCGAAAGAAATGGTAATTAATTAGGAAAAGTGGCAAAAAAAATGGCTCATAAATAAAAAAAGTGGCGAAAAGTTTTTTAAATTGGCGAAAGTAGTGGCAAAAGAAAAAAAAAAGCCAGAGCAGGCCCTGAATACCTAATAGGTGAATAGAAATCAAAAGCACATACCACTGTGGAAAACTTAGAATAATCAACAATAAATACAAAAAAAAATACAACATACTACAACACTTTTATTGTAAATAAAGGCCCCTTCTCTAACATACAATAATACAAAAATATACATATCAAGTACATTATGTCCCCTTACATTCTTTATCTACTCCCAAGTTATTTAAACTATAGACTGCAAAATTGGTGAAACATACATTAACAGTCTGTAAGACAAACTGTCTTGTATAAGATTATTGGTACAGAATTTTGTTGAATTTTTATCGATCACATATAGATGTATATCTATTCTATTTTTACTAAATTACCGTAAAAATGTTTTGAATTATACCAGTATAAGTAAATGGGGCAACTAATGGATAATTTAATATTTCTGCTTGAAATAATTTTATAAATAACAGATTTCTTGTACAGATAAAAACTTGCAGGATATAAGAGCTGTGGACTAAATGATATCTATCTAATACATGTAAATATGAATTACAAAATTATTGTACTCAACATGAATAAAATGTTTTTACCCAATTTTTTGTGAATATTTTATACAAGTGACAGGGATTTTCAAATGTCATGAACTTGCATGGAAGGGTTTCCTTAAGGTTTTACTCTTGAAATTATGGTTTTGACACTAATTCAAAATTGGTTTTGACTCTTTCGGCTCCGGAATCATTGGCTCTTGAGCTTCAGGGTTTATGAGGGGGAATCTACCAGAGGTACTGTGTAAAAGTTTCTTAAGTTTGAGGTTTGTTGTCTTGTTCAAAGTATTCCATTAGTTGAGAGATACAAAATGAAGAAACAAAATTTTAACAAAAGATGAATCGTTTAAACCAGCAACATGTCTTTCAAATTGATAGGTATGATACATGAAGTATCTAAACATGATGCGTGTCTATCAGACACACATTTACTTAAAACATGTTTGAGGATGAGTAAACCAAAGGGATTTATTACAGCCATTAAAGAAATTATTGGCATAAAGTATGTGATTTTAAGGACCTTAACCCTTTGCCAAATGTTAAAATTTTAGACTAGTCCAAATAAAAAGACTTTGGAGGCAATAAATTAATTTTAGCTCAAGTTATATTTGTCTTCAAACAAGTAGAAAGCATTTTGGGAGGAGGAGAAAATGCTTATTCCCAGCATTTTCTCCTCCTCCAACATTATTTTTAAAGCCTTCTTTTTAAAGGTTGTTTTAAAAAGATCATTTGATACAGGGTTAAACCCAAATTATCACAAATGAAAATGAATTTTTTGTTTTACTTCAATTTGCTTTTCTGTTCCATTATTACAACAAGAATTGTAAGAAAAAAACTCACAATTTTTTTTCTATAAGAATGGAAAGTTTACATTTTTATATCATCTCTAATGTCTGTCATTGATTGAATTATTTCTTTAACTCTTTCCCAAACAAGAAAATTTTAGACTAGACTTACTTCAAAGCATTCAGTAGATCTACAGCCTAGAATATTATTTCTGTCTTTGAAATGGTAGAAAACAGTGTGAAAAAGGGAGGAAATTCTGGTAACTACCATTTTCTACTTTTTCCACAATGTTTTCAACAACCATCCTCAGCTTGGTGGATTTAACAGAGAATTGTTTGGTAAAGGGTTATTTTTTTTTGTACATGTTGCTTGTGACTCAGTGAATATGTAATCTATGTTAACCCTTTACTACACGATGCCGAATTTTATTGACCCTGGAAAAGAAGCCTTTTGAAAACATGGTGGGAAAAGGAGAAAATGCTGGTAACCAGCATTTTCTCCTTTTCCTGCAATGTTTTCTACTCTAACAAATAAAAATTGCAGCATTTGAGCCACATTGAAATCGTTGTCTGCAAATGCTTTCAATTTGGACAAGGCTAAAATTTTGTCGTCTGGTACAGAGTTAAGGATCTTCCAATATATGTATATTAGAAATAATCTGTCTCATGCAATGATGAATGTTAAGGATCTTAAATCCAAAAATAGCTTAGCATTCAAGTCTCATGCAATGAATAATGTTAAGGTTATTAAATCCAGATAAAAAAAGAAAGAGTTGCAACTTCAATATCTTTTGCAATGTTTGATGTTAAGGATGTTAAATCCAAAAGTAAATAAGCAAAAAAAACCCAATATGAGACTGACTTATGTTATAGAACACTGAATTGATTTTCTTCCTGTATAAAACCAATCATTGAATGAAGTTCAATCTGATGATGTAAATTCTGAAAATGGCTTGGTAAAGTAATACAATTTTAATATTTTGGCAAAATTTTGATTGAGATGAAATTGTGGTATAGAAATCAAAAACAAAATTGTAAAATTCACGGCACAGAAAAGTTGTCTTTGTTAGATGGGTGATTTCCTTGCACTGGTTAGTATCCAGGAATTATAGAAAGATACAGAGCACAGTTGACTACTGGGTGGGATCCAGGAAAAACTTAAGTCTTGCAATCAAATTCTTTTATTGTTTCATATTGTTTTATATATGAGCTTACAATAACATGAACAACAAGTAAACTGTCACCAATGACGGGTCAAGGCAAGCCAGAAAGGTTGCTGATCTATTCAGGGGCAGATGATGACAGGAAATTCATCTTCACTGAGTAAAGAAACACCAGCTCCTTGTAGACATAGGTCTCTCATAATGAATATTTCATTGTCTGAAAATTACTGGTTTGGGTCCAGGAAATATTTGTATATGGATATAAAAACTTCCATCTTCTCACAAATACAAGGTAATAAACAGGTTCAGCGTCAACTAGCATAGTACTGGTTTGAGTCCAGGTCAATGCAGGTTAGACATATGCAAAATTGTCTACAAATAAGGAGCTGATGCTGTCAGCCAATGACAGATCAAGACAAGCTTGAAAAGTTGTCGATTTATTCAGGGGCAGCAGTGTTTTATTTGCAAAGTCAGCTTTTCAAAAGCCGAGAATCTGAAAAAAAAAAAAACAATTACAATATCAAATTCAAAAAAGGCCATTTTGAAAAATTACATCAGTGGATTTGTTTCATCCTTTCACTGCCAGAAGCCATATTAGAAATACTGACAGCTGTCATAGATCAAGATCAGACTGTTATACCACCAGAATTATTTGGCCCTGAAAAATCAAACAGCTTTGGAGTCAATTTTAAGTTAATATCTGATTCCAGAGCTGATTGAGAAGTTGAATCTGTTCTTTATTGTCAACTCAAAAACAAATGAGATCAGGCAGTGATGTTAGGTATCTTTCTGTATATTTCTCTGTTCACTTCAAGGTCTTTGCAATGAGGAATCTAAACCCCTAAAGTGCCTGTCTATCACAACTATATTTTTTTAGGCCAGTGTAGATTGAGGTCAGCTGGATTGCTGTTCTTGCATATACACTGCCCAATTTATAGTGATGCTGACCAAATTCTGCCTTTTTTTGACAAAAATGTGTTCATCTAGCACTTTAAGGGTTTTTATCCAATAAGTAATAAGAATTTTTGGACATACACATAATTTGCATGTAAAATTTTCGATGCATTGATTTTTCTTTCCATGCCAGTTATTTCAAGTTATTTGAAGTTGTTAGTGAAATTTTGTATGTGAACTCTTTACCAAACAACAGAATTTTACAATTGTCCAGATTCAAAGCTGTTGCAGAGGACAACTTAAATGTGGCTCAGTTGATGAAAACCGACTCTAGATAGGTAGAAAACATTGTAGAAAAAGGAGAAAATGCCTGTAACCAGTATTTTCTTCTTTTCCTACAATGTTATTGAAAGGATTCTTCCCCAAGATTGTTAAAAGTTGGGACTGTGTGGAAAAGGGTTAAAAGATCTTTGACTCTATTCCAAATGGCAAAATTTGGACAGGTACAAATTGAAAGCATTATTCTGTCAACAAATTACATGTATAGATGTGATCTTTGAACAGGTAGAAATCAATGGGGAAAAAGGGGAAAAAAATGCTGGTTATCAGCATTTCTTCCTTTTACCGCAGTGTTTTCAAAAACTTTAATTATTATAAAGGTTGTTAAATCTTAGAATTGTTTAGTAAAGAGTTAATCCACAAAATTACCATTTACCTTTTTTTTTGTGTTTGAAAGTAAATTTTTTGAGGCATGCCTAAATTGTTGTAATTGAAAACTATATATAATTTCAGTACACCTAGGTTGTATTGTATATTTAATATGTAATATGAGGTCAAAAGATTTTTTTGTGTGTGTGTGTGTGTGTGTCATTTATAAAAGTCTGAAAGTAATCCCTTTTGGTTTAAAAACATCTCAAAGATGTTTTCCATGAAAATATTTTAGACTTTAAGGGGGGATCAATATTGAACAGATATTGGGCATAATCCAAGACATGGTGCTTTTTAAAAGGTTCATAATTATGCTTCAAGCCTTGGTCTGAATGTGTTGCTTTTGTCTAATTTCAATGTCTTATTTCATGGAAATCAGCTTTTGGAATATTTTTGAGTTCCAGCAAGTGAAAACCTTTAACTTTTTGTCAACTTGTCAAAACATGTCAAATACTCATTATATTACATATTTGGCAAATTTCTTGCCATTCAGATTTAGCTGCCTAAATTCTTGAAAACCAACAACAACAACAACAACAAACTCTTTACATGATTTTTTGTCAAGCCCCTTAGAGGTGGGAGAAACAAAGTTATCACTATGTTGCCCACTACAACTTCTACATAATTAAATCAATGGATTTGTCTTATTTTAACATCAAACAAAAATATTTTCATAAATGAACCTTGCTAGAGTCATGTTTCTTTTCAAATGGATGGATTTCAAAATAAATTTGCAAAATAGTTCTTCTTTATGAGTAGATGTGTCATTCCAAAAATTTACTTAGGTGGGTCCAGTTGCAAATTTACACTTGATGGTCAATTTTTGAAAACTTTCCTACTTAATGAGTAGTAGACGTTTCTCAGAATTGTTTGCTTCTGTATTTTCAAGGTCAAGGACATACTGGAAGGTCATTTGATAAATTGTCATTTATAGAGCATTTACAAGCCACAAATTCTACATTCTAGATAGATTTCAAAATAATTTGATACATTTGTTCTCTTCCATGAGTAGATGTGCCATTTAGAGGATTTGATCATATGGGTCCAAGGTTAAGGTCATATTTTAATGTCAAACAATAAAAATATTATAAGCAAATCTTGTTCGAGCCAAGACTTCTACACATGGATGAATTTTAGAATAAATTTGCACAAAAGTTCTCCTTTATGTGTATATGTGGCATTCCAAAATAAGGTCAAGGTCATAACTTATGGTTCTACCTGTACTTGTTCATAGAGAATACTCCTATCCTCATGCAAATTTGAAAACAAAGGGATCTAAAATAAGAATGATTTACATTTAGTGATTGGTTACTTTTTGTCCTAGTGCAGTTTACAAACGCCCCGTGGTGGGCTTGACATGTTACCCTCAGACAGTCTTCAAGTTTTTATAATTTTTGCCTGTCAAGGTCAATTTGAAAAATCAATATTATTTTTGCCTGTCAAACCAAAATTAGATAACTGTATAAATTTTCAGTAGGTCAGTAAATGGGTGGTATGCAGCTTTTTTCTACTTCTGCAGAAGACTAGTTATAATGGTACATCATAATTATAGAAAACTGCTTTGAGTAAGTTGACACGCAAGTTGATCAAGAATAAGGCAAAAAGCTAAAGCTACAAACAATGAAGAAATTAGCAAGGTAAAAAGTCTCACTCTCATCAGTCTACAGCAACAGGTCACTCTCAGTAACAAATACAGGTTTGAGCAAGAAAAATGTAAGAAATTCTGAGCTACAGTAGTTTAAATTTTAAGATTGTGAACTTACCTTATTAACAAATTCATGGGTACATCCAGACTTATTTTAATCAATTATACTTAAATAAATACCAGCCAAAGTAAACTAGTTTCTATTAGCCACCATGTGAGAGAAAACTTAACAAGCACAATATATTCTGCTATAGATTTAGGTTGAATTCAGATAAAGACATCAGAAAGTTTTGCTTGATTGTTTAAAATGCATAAGTAAGGATCATAACGCTTGCCTTGATTTCTACAACTGTGACAAGCCTAGAAACATTGTTAATTTCTCAAGAACCTACAGCCTGGATTACTCAGTGCACTACACATTTAATGTATTAATTAATAACATTCACATACACGCATGATTCAAGAATACATATTTTTACAATCACAGATAGTTGATATTCATCGTCATGCCTCATCAAAACAGATTTTTGAACTGGCAAAAACACACATCAGGAAACAGGGCTGTCTCAGCTTTGGGTAACCAGATTCCAATCCCAGTCTGACTGGGTAACAATCTCCATACCACATTAAGAACATTTACACAAGCATACTGACTCAGACATTGAATTTTGACAGTTGGGAACAGAATGGACAGAGTGGGTTTTGCAGGGTTTAGTAGTTTTAAACTGGTTTTAGACTACCAGATGGACAGACAGAGAGTCAAGAACCAAACTGCACTTGGGTTTTGAAGGCCGGTACTACTATTTTGAAATAAACATGCGCTTCTGGGCTATTGCAATTAATGAAATTAAGACACATTTTGAATACCCATTGATTTATGTGATAGCAGTCATTCTATTTTTGTAATTTTTTTATGTGATAAAAACAGATCCTCAAATTTTTCTTTTAAAGCTGCCTAAGCACATTTTTCTCTTTTAATTTGGAACAGTCCACATTTTTGTCGTCTGGTAAATCGGATTAAATCTGTACAACAAAATCCTGAGATTTAACAATCCTGAGAAAAAATCCTTTCAAAAACATTATGGGAAAATACTGGTAACCAGCATTTTCTCCTTTTCTCGCTGTCACAAGACGACCAAGCTTGGTTTGGATAATTAATCAAATATTCAGAATCCTAGTTCAAAAATTTTAATAACTTTCCTGTTTAAAAATAAATCACGACATAAAAATCTATCACAGAATAAAAGATAACCTAAATCAAATATCTAACAAAAGCAACTAAACTCTTGACACTTTCAGCTTTTGTTTAATTTCCCAAAAGTTCCGATGAGGTAATTTTCTGAATTTCCCCAAAAAAATCCAGCGTGTTATGACTTCAACTTACTGGTATGTGTGTGTATAGTCAAAACCGGTATAATGTATAATTCACACTTTTGCCACATCCCAGTACCTCTACCTTGTTGTCGAACTGTATCCCGTAAGACTTCCCAAAATCCTTCAATTGGTACCCCACTAAGCATCACCCTGAGCCCACCCGTCTTTGGCGTGATATTTCCATTCCCCCAAATACAGGCTCTCTTATCACCAACTAAAATTATCTACTGGGTCACTGTGCCT
Organism: Hippopus hippopus; assembly: GCA_946811185.2. Classification (NCBI taxonomy): domain Eukaryota; kingdom Metazoa; phylum Mollusca; class Bivalvia; order Cardiida; family Cardiidae; genus Hippopus; species Hippopus hippopus. The sequence continues at coordinate 16,416,896 of OX328096.1, forward strand.
ACGCGCCCAATCTGTAGATCTGCCTTGCACAAGCCCCAACACCCTTACTTCCAGTTGAAAGCCTGATTGTCTGTCTGGTAACCAGTATTTTCTTCTTTTTCCACAATGCTTTCCACCCTTTTGCAGACAAATCCTATCATTTAAGCCATATATCATTTATTGTCTGTGAGTGTTTTCAATTTTGTGGAGTCCAAAATTTTATCATTTGGGAAAGAGTTCAGTAGTTTTATACATATATTTTAGCAAGGAACTTGAATTTACTGGGTTAAACCACAATTTTCATTTTTTTGTGTATATAAATTCTTTTTTCAGTTTCTTCCATAACTTAAATAATTCCATGTCGTATTAAAATAATCTTTGTTTTTCTATAGGGTATTTCTAATGGTTATGTGTGCCCCCTGTTCCTAGTCACAATACTGCAGAAAGTAACAGAAACTACCATTGCCATTTTATCTTTATTTCTACTTGTAACTGTAAGAATTTGGAGAGAAAGAGAGAGAGCGAGAGAGAGAGAGGTTTTTTTAAGAGCGGAATACAGAGAGAAAGAGGACGAGAGAGAGAGAGAGGAATTTGCAGAGAGACAGATAATAAAGAAAACTATCTCAAAGATATAATACAAAAGTAAGGCTTTTCTTTTTTCAATCTATTTGCATAACATAGCTAATTCCATGTAGTACTAAAAAAATCTCTTTTTTTTTTCTTTAAGGATATTTCAAATGGTTATGTGTGTTTCTGATACCCCCTGTCCCTGGTCACAATACTGCAGAAAGTATCAGAAGCTAGCATAGCCATTTTATATCTTTATTTTTATGAGTAACTGTAGGAATTTGAAGAGAGAGAGTGTGGGAAGGGGAAATTTGGAGAGAGAGAGAGAGAGGTTTTTAAGAGCAGAATACAGAGAAAAAGAGGACGAGAGAGAGAGAGAGAGAGAGAGAGAGAGGAATTTGCAGAGAGAGACACCGATAATAAAGAAAACTGTCTCAAAGATATAATACAAAAGTAAGGCTTTTCTTTTTTCAGTCTATTTGCTTAACATAGCTAATTCCATGTAGTACTAAAAAATCTTTTTTTTTTCTGTAAGGATATTTCAAATGGTTATGTGTGTTTCTGATACCCCCTGTCCCTGGTCACAATACTGCAGAAAGTATCAGAAGCTAGCATAGTCATTTTATCTTTATTTTTATGAGTAAATGTAGGAATTTGAAGAGAGAGAGAGAGTGGAAGGGGAAATTTGGAGAGAGAGAGAGAGAGAGAGAGAGAGAGACTTTTTTAAGAGCGGAATACAGAGAGAAAGAGGACGAGAGAGAGAGAGAGGAATTTGCAGAGAGAGACACAGATAATAAAGAAAACTATCTTAAAGATATAATACAAAAGTAAGGCTTTTCTTTTTTCATCTATTTGCATAACATAGCTAATTCCGTGTAGTACTAAAAAAATCTCTTTTTTTTTCCTTAAGGATATTTCAAATGGTTATGTGTGTTTCTGATACCCCCTGTCCCTGGTCACAATACTGCAGAAAGTATCAGAAGCTAGCATAGCCATTTTATCTTTATTTTTATGAGTAACTGTAGGAATTTGGAGAGAGAGAGAGAGCGGGAAGGGGAAATTTGGAGAGAGGAAGAGAGAGAGAGGGGTTTTTAAGAGCAGAATACAGAGAGAAAGAGGATCAGAGAGAGAGAGAGAGGAATTTGCAGAGAGAGACAGATAATAAAGAAAACTATCTCAAAGATATAATACAAAAGTAAGGCTTTTCTTTTTTCAATCTATTTGCATAACATAGCTAATTCCATGTAGTACTAAAAAAAATCTCTTTTTTTTTTTCCTTAAGGATATTTCAAATGGTTATGTGTGTTTCTGATACCCCCTGTCCCTGGTCACAATACTGCAGAAAGTATCAGAAGCTAGCATAGTCATTTTATCTTTATTTTTATGAGTAACTGTAGGAATTTGGAGAGAGTGAGAGTGGGAAGGGGAAATTTTGAGAGAGGAAGAGAGAGAGAGGGGTTTTTAAGAGCAGAATACAGAGAGAAAGAGGATGAGAGAGAGAGAGGAATTTGCAGAGAGAGAGACAGATAATAAAGAAAACTATCTCAATGATATAATACAAAAGTAAGGCTTTTCTTTTTTCAATCTATTTGCATAACATAGCTAATTCCATGTAGTACTAAAAAAATCTTTTTTTTCCTTAAGGATATTTCAAATGGTTATGTGTGTTTCTGATACCCCCTGTCCCTGGTCACAATACTGCAGAAAGTATCAGAAGCTAGCATAGCCATTTTATCTTTGTTTTTATGAGTAACTGTATGAATTTGAAGAGAGAGAGAGAGAGAGAGAGAGAGAGAGTGGAAAGGGGAAATTTGGAGAGAGGAAGAGAGAGGTTTTTAAGAGCAGAATACAGAGAGAAAGAGGACAAGAGAGAGAGAGGAATTTGCAGAGAGAGAGAGACAGATAATAAAGAAAACTATCTCAAAGATATAATACAAAAGTAAGGCTTTTCTTTTTTCAATCTATTTGCATAACATAGCTAATTCCATGTAGTACTAAAAAAATCTCTTTTTTTTTTCCTTAAGGATATTTCAAATGGTTATGTGTGTTTCTGATATCCCCTGTCCCTGGTCACAATACTGCAGAAAGTATCAGAAGCTAGCATAGCCATTTTATCTTTATTTTTATGAGTAACTGTAGGAATTTGAAGAGAGAGAGAAAGAGAGAGAAGAATTTAGGGAGAGAAAGAAAGAACTACAGAGAGAGAGAGAGATGGAGATAATAAAGAAAACTTTCTTAAGTTTGGCTTTTTCTATACATTGTAAGTCATTTAATCCTTTACAACACAATCCCATGTACTCATGTACATCAGCTTTGGAAAGTATTGTGGGAAAAGGAGGTAGGCTTAGGAGAGTATTATGAGAAAGGGATAAGAAACTGGTTACATGTATTTTTTTTCCTTTTAACACTTTTTTACCCATTCAAAGACAAATGCCATTATTTGAGCCAAATTTAATATGGCTTGTCTGCATAAAAATTATTAAGTTGTTAAAATTTTGCAGAGCTTAAAATTTCGTCGTTTGACAAAGTTAGAGACTGATTGATTGTATGGTGTTAAACACTGTTTTCAACAATTTTTCAGTTGTATCGTGGGGCCAGTGCACCTACCCATGCTTTCCTCAAGCTTCTTTATCCAGTACTTTGCACTATATTCTTCCCAAGCCACTTTGTGCTTTCCCACATAATCTTCTTTAAAACATTGATCAGAATTGAGAGATGAAGGAATCCTTTTGCAATGACTATCATCAATCTTGGAAAAAAAGAAATTGGCCTAGCTGAGGATTTGAACTAGTGACCTCCTGTTCTTACGTTGCGTGCACTACCAACTGCACTACTGGGGCTTGGCAAAGAAATAATAAAATATTGTTGGAGTCTGTGCAAAATTATACTTATGTTCACAATCAGCTACTAAAAACAAACAGCTTGTAAAACGTACGAAAAGTATTATCCTTTACCACACATCCCAACTGTTAAAACCCTAAGAAAACTAGCTTTTGAAAACATTGTGGGAAAAAGGAAAAATGCTACTTTCTCATTTCCCCCCAATGTTTTTCTTCCCTTTTCAAAACAAATACTAACTTTTGGGTCACATTTATTTTATGGTCACTTGCCTTCAATTTTGACCTTTAATTATTTTAGATAGAAACTGTAACACAAGAAACTGTCCCTCAACTCCTAGCCCATTAAAACAGAGGTTTTCCTGGTCTTTATTATTTTTAATTTAAGGTACCATGGCTTTGAAGTTGCACTGCTTAGATAGCATGACAAACACTTTATACTAAGGGAAGTCTACAAGATGACACTGTATTAACATGGTAAGTTGAACACCTAACTTGTAAGATTCTAATATATCAAGTGTAATAACTTCACTAACACACAAGTAGAGTAGGATCAGACTGCACATAGAATCACATATTCCAGAGTTTTAAGAATCCTGAGATGGATGGCCTCAGAAAGCATTGTGAGAAAAGGAAAGAGTGCTGGTTACCATAATTTCCTCCATTCCCCACAATGTTTTCTATCCTGTCTAAGACAATTCAGTTGTTTGAACCACACTTAATTTTCATTGGCAAATGCTTTTATCCAGTCTGGTTAGAGTCAACCACTTGGAATGTCATTTCTGTTTGTTTAGCAACCTACTGAGTTAAAGCAAATTTGGAGGGAAAGGTTTTGAAAATGCTCTTGTAAAATAGGAATTATCGAAATGAATTTAGATTTAATACAAATGGAAACATTGTGACAGAAATTGCTCATAAGGAGTTACCCCATCTGCCACAGTGTTTTCAAAACTACTCTGCTGAAAACAGCTATCATCAGGAGGTGATAGTGTGTTAGTTGTTCCCTCTTCAGCTTGCTGAGGAACTCCTTAATTTTTTCAACTTTTTCTACAGACACGAATATCTGGGTACTGCACAAAACCCCCTTCCCCAACTGAGGACCAAGCGTGGAAGGAATTCTACACCTTGGCCTTTTAGGAATGCAGGACCCTGCAAGCTTCATACATGTTTTTGACACGTAAACTCTTTACAAAACATCAAACTTTTACTCTGATACAAACTGAAAGATTTGCAGATGACAAACACACAAATAAAGACACTTTTCTTTGAAAAGGAAGAAAACATTAAGGGAAAAGCAAAAAATGCTGGTTACCAGCATTTTCTCCTTTTCCTCACAATATTTTCAAAAGGCCTCTAGACTTCCTCAGGGTCGTCAAAACTCAGGATTGTGTAGTAAAGAGCTAAAAGTGAATCAAATGATGGGTTTTTTCTCTGAAAAGGTGAAAAACAGTGTGAAAAAAGTAAAAAAAATGTTAGTTATCATTATTTTCTCACAGTGTTTTCAGAGGGTTTCTTTTTCTAAGGTCATTACAAAATAAGTTGTAGGATATAGGATTAATTGGTCCTTAGGAGAACTTGAACTGTGTCATCTTTAGAGTAGATCAAGATCAGACTTCATAGGACATAATTGGGGAAACAGTTGTTTATGACAAGCAGTTGTTCTTTTCCCCCAATATTTTATAATTTATTGATCCTCAGAATCCTGGAAAGAACTTGAACTGTATTGTCTGCAGAGTACCGTTGATCAAGATCTGGATCTGTTTTTTACCAACCATTCTTCAGAACTAAATCAATTGGTTTAGCCAATCAGAGGTTGAATTACTTTTGAATTTCGAATAATCTGGAGATTTAGGCTGAAAACATTCTTAACTCTTTACCAAACGACAAAATTTTGGACTTAACCAAATTCAAAGCTTCCGCAGACGACAAAATAAATGAATCTCAAATAATGATTTCTGTCTTTGACAGGGTAGAAAACATAGTGGGAAAAGGAGAAAATGCTGGTTACCAGCATTTTCTCCTTTTCCCACAATGTTTTCAAAAGCCTTCTTCTTCAGGGTTGTTAAAACTCAGGATTGTGTGGTAAAGGGTTAAGAATGGTTGGTGAATACCAACCCAGGACATCATAGGACGACATGATGGGGGAAATGGTTGCTTGTAACAAGCAGTTGCTGCTTTCCCACTGTCACTCAAAACTAGACTGTAAAAAAAAGAGAAACATGGCAAAGAAATACCCATTATATTTATACCCCCCCGCAAAATGAATGTTTTCGGGGGTATACTGGAATCAGCCTGTGTGTCCGTCTGTGTGCAAAATACTAGTAATTTTGTATCGCGAACTCCTCCTACAGTTTTGCTGCTATTGTATTGAAAGTTTGTTGATACATTGATAGTATACTGAAGTTGTGCAAGACGCAGTTTTCAATCATCTACTCCCTATGATTCAAGGGTAATCTCCCCTTGAACTTAGAAAATTTTTTGTTAAATAGCCTGTTTCTGTCAAAGCGCTGGCAGGGGTATTAAGTCACATTCAGTGACAGCTCTAGTTTATAACTGGTAAAGAAATACATGTATCATAAGGGATGTGTTTGATACTTTAACCCTTTACCAAACAATCCCTGGTTTTTACGACCCAGAGGAAGAAGCCTTCTGAAAACATTGTGGGAAAAGGAGAAAATGCTGGTAACCAGCATTTTCTCCTTTTCCCACAATGTTTTCTACTCTTCTAAAGTCAAGTTTCAATTTTTGAGTCACATTTATTTTGTCGTCTGCAAATGCTTTCAATTTGGACAAGTCTAAAATTTTGTCGTTTGGTAAAGAGTTAAGAATAGCCCATTACCAGATAACAAAATTTTAGAAAAGGAGAAGATGCTGGTTACCAGCATTTACTCTTCATACTTCGGTGTTCTCAAAAGCCTTTCTGTCAGGTTTGATAAAAGTTTGGATTGTGTGGTAAAGAGATAAAGAAAATTTGAAAGCGCTTTTGTCTGACACAGACAGGTTGAGAGTTTAGCCTCAGTACTCTATTACAGGTCTCTAAGTATATGTCTCAAATCCAGAGAAATAGTATGCACGTGATAGTTTTGTCATATGTACTAGTATAACCATGAAAAGAGTAGAAATAAAAAAGAATTTTGTAGTTCAAACTTTTGACTAAAACGTGCATACCTGCCATTTAAACACCAGTATGCTTAAGTCTTTTTGTCCTTTTATTATCCCCACACTGAAAGATGGAGAGATATCATTTTGGCTTTGTCTGTCATGTTTCTCTGAGTTTCTTTATCTCTACCACATGACAAAGTTTTGGACTTGTCCAAATCAAAAGGATGTACAGACAATCAATCAGATGTTGCTGAATTGGTAGGATTTGTATTGAAAAGGCTAGAAAACAATGTGAGAACAGGAGAAAATGCTGGTTACCAGCATTTTCTCCTTTTCCCACAATGTTTTCAAAAACCTTCTCTAACAGGGATATTAAAACTAGGGATTGTGTGGTAATGGGTTAAACAGCATTTGCTGGCATAGGCTGTCATGCATTACTGGATGTCTTGTCTGCTCTTGCAAATTATAGGACACAAATTGGATAGGCATTGTGTCAGGTACTATTGTATTACTTTTCTATCAGTTCAATTATGTACATGTATCTTAAAACATGGTCCATACAAATGAGCATGACATTGTATTGGGTAGTTAATGTTTTGGGGTTTAGGGTTAGGATGAAACACCTGGTCCAATTTCAATAAAGATATTTCAGACTTAGTATGATAACCTCAATGAGCCAGCTGCTAAGAGTGACTGTCTACCTGCCATTCCGGCTGTGTGGTTTTCTTACAGTCTGTGTCTTCCACAACACCTGGTCCAATTAAGAAAAAAATATTTCACACATGTATTAAACTAACTGACTGGAAGTTCACAAATTAAAGAGGAATTTACTCTGAAACAACTTAAACAAAATTCACCGAGGCATGTGCCAGTGTACAGAGATATTTTGGCATTTTCAGTCCATTTCTGGATGTCTGTCCCACCATCGGTCATTTGCCAGTTTTCTCTTGCCATATGAGCCATGCTCCATGAAAAGGAGGCTAAATGCATCCACGAAAAAGTATCAACCCAGGTCAGCCTGTACAGTCTGGGCTGGGCCTAAACTTTTCGCTTTTGGTCAATTTTCTGTATGTCCAAGGACCAATGTACCTCAAGATTAAGTTGGTTGTTTAAAAAAGTGGCTACTGAGGATCCATAGTTAATTGATGACTTGATTGGTATCATGCATCAAGGAGATGTATTAAGCCCCCTTTTGCCAGAGCATGGCTCATATATACATGTATAGTGCCACAAATCTCTTGCTGGCATACAAACCTCCATACATTCGAACTGTTTCCACAAAAAAAAAAAAGATGAGGGGTTTCATCTCAACATAATAACTTGTTCTTTTTACTCGTAGGCAGAAAAAATATCGAACCTGTCAATGCTCTACAAAATGCCATTTCATCATTCATTCATCCACAGTGTACAGTTTTTTGTCTTTTAAATTTCTTTCAGGAAAGACATGAGCTTGCTTTAGGAAAGTTCAGCTTGAAGACAGATTGGAGGTAGGTCAAAGTTGTCAGTCAGTTTCTAGCTATTTTCCCAATTAATTTGTTTTCTAAACTCATATTGCTTTGGCTCAATAGAACTTTTATTCATAGAGCTAAGTTGGGTTGTAGCGTATTTCTTTATTCATCATTTTTATGGATAAAATACCTGTCTGCAGTGTGCTTAATTTGGCTGTACTGGTTCAATAGTTGGAACACTGGGTACAAGATATTCATACTGGTGATGAGTGTACAAAGCATATTAATGTTGAAATGACGAGGCAAAAAAAACTTTTTTGCATGATAGATCTTTCCATAAATCTCAAATAGCAACATTTGGAATTATTTTCAAAATAACAAGTACCATGATTTTTTCAGTTCAAGTCATAAAATTCAAATAACATTCTGCTTAAGAGATCTATGAGGTTCAGTAAATTGACAGTAGGAACTTCCATTATATATATTGTGGCCAGTGACAAGGGTTATATAGCACAAATGAAAGCTTCAACTATCAGTTTGCTGGCAAAACTGCTGTCAGAACTAATTGCAAACAGGTCAAATATACAATAAATATCATCAAAGTACTGAAAGTACCAACAGACTAGCGAATTTGAAATAAGTGGCTATGGTAAATACAAAACTTTGCTGGCTAATACAAGATTGAAGAAAAATTGTCTAATTCGGTTATTGAGTGCGTTCCATTTCCATCAGTTCATTTTGGTTATTAAGTTGGAATCCGGTGTAATCCAGATCCAGTTCAATCCATTGACTTTACATGACGCTCTTCAGTTTGTTAACTTTCAATTTAAACAGGTTATTTCGTTGAAATGATATCTACTGCCTAAACAGATCTCTTTTGATAGAAACATTATAAGAACTAGTGTGTTTTGCGTGTACACAAGGCCTTAATGTTATTGCTCCATGATGAAATTTATCCATTAAGCCCCCTTTTTCCATAACATAGCATTTCATTAGATACCAACAAATAATGATTGTCTGTGACTTATGAGCCTGATTTGCATAGGTTACTTCATTTACACATAAGCGAACATAACGTACCTTATCAATCACATCTTGTACAGTCTATTACTTTGTAAAAAGAAGTGTTCAAATTGAGATGGTAGAGATTCTGTGCTTTCTGTCAAAATTGTCATATATGACAGAATTAAGATTCCTAATGGTAAGGAATTATTTTCTGTGAGGCAGTATTTGGCGACTTTGGAGTTTTTTGTTTACATTGAGTCTGGCTCAATCTGGATGCCTATAGAATAGCTTCGCTAGTCTAAAAATGAAATTTTGAATAGTACCAACATATAGTTGCATGTATACATGCATGTAAACTGTTGGCTCAAATACATCATAGTGTTGTGACAACTTCAGTCACCTTTTTAAAATGACCTACATTAAATTCAGGTTGGTGGCAAACTGATCAATCAAAGCATTAGTTGACAGGTTTCATCAACTTACATATATTTACAAGGGATTCGTGTTTCTCAAAAACCCATCTTTCACATAATTATGTTACCTACTAGATTAGATATGAGCCAAAGTATTAGGCTAAAAGTTTACTTAAAAGAAATCCTACTGGCATCGAAGTCCTATAGACAGGCGAGGGTCAGTCAACTGGCAGTAGGAACTTCCATTATATATATTGTGGCCAGGGACAGGGGTTGTATAGCACAAATAGATGTTTCAACTATCAGGTTGCTTGCAATACCTTTTTTTCAAACTATTTTTAAGCACTTGGGTCCAATGCATATCAAAATTTCTTTTAGGTTAACTTGTCTTCATTAAATTCAGGTGGACAGAAGTGCCATCTTTACACCATTCGTTTATGTAAGTTTCTGCAGGTAAACTCATAGAACTAGCAACATTAAATTCAGGTCAAAAGCAGTACCATCTTTACACCATTTCTACATAATTTTCTTTAGGTAAACTTTTAAATATAGTCTACATTAAATTCAGGTTTCAAGCGATACCGTCTTTGAATTATTTGTCACATAAATTTCTTCATGTAAACTTTAACATAAACCTACGTTGAATTCAGGTCTCAAGCAATGCCATCTTCAAACTCTCTCTTACATAAGTTTCTTCAGATAAACTTATAATACTAGCTTGCACTGAATTTAGGTTCTAAGCAATACTATCTTTTAAACTCTGTCAGGTAAATTTAGAAAATGAGCCAACATTAAATTCAGGTCAAAAGCAATAGGCACATCTTTAAACTACATGTTAGTTACAAAAATTTCTTCGTGTATAGGCTAGCCTGCATTAAATTCAGGTCTCAAGCAATACTGTCTGAAACCCTTTACTACACAATCCAGAGTTTCCATGATCCCAAGGTAAAGGCCTATTGAAAGCATTGAGGCTAAAAAAGAAAATGCCTGTCACCAGCCTTTTTCCTTTTCCAATATCTTCTACCCTTTCAAAACTAAATCTTTTGAGCTGCATTTAATTTATCGTCTGCAAAAGTTTTCAATTTGAACTAGTCTAAATTTTTTTCGTGTGGTAAACCATAAAACTGTTTGAAAAGTGTTGGGCAAAAGAAAAGATTTATATCATCAGGTAAAAAATTTCCAATTAAACTTTTTAGTTGCATGAATTTCCAATATACAGAGACGGTTGGCAAAATCATTAAAATTGCAAAATATCAAATTCTTTCCGTAAATGTTTATTGTTCAAAATTTTAGGTAGTTTAAAGCAGCTCTAATGTCCTAAAAGCTATTAAAACTTTGTACAATTCAAGCTTACAGCATGATTGTATTGCACCTATACTTGTATTACAGGATTGTTTGTCTTTTTATGCTTTATTATGTCAAATTGGATGAAATAAATATGTGTACCCGCAAATCTTAGCATAAATTTTCAAAATTCAAAATTTGTTTGTATATATATTTGTTTGTGTTTGTGTGTTTTTGTTTGTATGTTTGTTTGTTCCAGCCAACTTCAAACTTTTGCAGAGGTTTTGTGTGCATTGCTGTCATTACATTGTTAACCTAGGTACCGGTCTGAAAAAATGTACCCGATATGGCCAATGTACAGAGAGGATATAAGGCCTTATGCCTTTTCTGTTGCAAAGTATTTGCAGGTTAAGGTAGTACTGCCATGGAGTGTGTTTGCAACCCAGGTCCAGAGATCTTATATGGGTATAAGATCTCTCTGGCCAGTCTGATTCAAAACCTCACCCAAACAAATTTTTATCTAAAGAAAAAAAATGCGCCCTTATCGTTCACAAAAGACTGTTAGGCCAAGGCATGTCAGAAAACATTGTAATCATGACCTCAAAATGACAGCTAAATGGCCATTTACATGCTGACACCCATTTTGTATTGAGCAGGTAAGAAAATGGCCATTGACATGCCTCGAAAAACTGCTCCTATCTATATTGGCCAAACCGTGCTAGGTGGACAGTCTTGTCTGATGTCTGGAGTGTGTATAAAATATATCAAATATTATGTCAGCATTTTAATGTGGGTAATGAGTTCTACTTACTATCATACAGGCTCCTTTTTTTTATCTGTTGAGAAAAATGGTACAGTGCAGAAATATTTGCAGAAAGTCGTCTGTTTTAAAAACAAAGGAAAACTTGCAGAGGAAAGGAGCTATTTCTTGTAATGTGCTAATACTACTTTTCTGCAGACAGTTTTGTTCGAGCTTTAACAAGTCATAACTGTATGGTCGTGAGTTGATAATTTTATAAAAGACTGTTACACCAGGGCATGTTTGAAAATATCTGATCTTTATCCAAAAATATGACAGTAAAAATGGTCATTAAAAAGCTGACACCAAAATGAGTAATTGCAGAAAATGACCAATTAAATATGCCCAACATATATTTCCTCGAGTATTGGTCACACTGTGCTAGGTGAACAGTCACGTCTAGTTCAGTGTTGGAGTGTGTATTATACAGAATGCAATATTATGTCAGCTTACAAGGAAAGGCCTCAAATAAATTTTACAGTATTGAATATATTCACATTATGTTCAAAATTTGTAATTCTGTGAGAGCAATAAGCTGAATCAAATGATTACTTTGGCCTGCTTGGGGATGTGGTTGTTGTGCCTTACCCCTGTTTTTGTTCTATTTTTAGGTCAAGTATAGTACGAGAGCCACATACACAGAATATGGTAAAGCTGAGATGAACCATCTTTTTGAAAAAAAAAAGAACCTAGACCCATGGATGCTGTATATTGTACCAATGTAAACAGTGTTGTTCAGCAAATTACAATACATTCTTCAGATCTCTGAAAACAATTTACAAAAAGCAATGCTTTTGAAACAGCAAAGTTGATTGTTTGAGTCCAGCTGAACTGTTCATGATGTTACAGGAATGGCATTTCGAAATTGTCCTGCGGAAAGTAGGAATTCCTACTTTGTCTGCCGATTCCAGAATTGTATTAGACAATTCTGGAATTTGGCAAGGGAGATATACTATTGTCAGATATGGTCTGTGTGCAAAGTAGGATTAGGCGTGGACAAAGTAAGAATTCAAAGGGTAGTGTAAAGTGAGAGCAGTCAAAGTAAGAATAACTTGAGGGATTTCTTTACAAAAAAAGTTAAGAAACAGAAAACGTGAATGGAAGATGCAAATGAAAGAAAGTTTTTTAAACTTAAAATAACCGAGGGGGCAAATCAAGATAATGATAAATATGTCAGGACATTCCAATGTATTGCAAAGGTTTTAGATTCTGGTGATCATGATTCTCTTCTTCGTTGTCTCTTACTTCCTTTTCACACAGTGTTTTCTACTTTCAGTCAAGAATATGACATATTCAGTCGTTTAACACTTTACCAAACGACATTATTTTAGACTGGTCCAAATTGGAAGCATTTGCAGACGACAAAATAAATGTAACTCAAAAATTGAAATTTGTTTTGGAAAGGGTAGAAAACATTGTGGGAAAAGGAGAAAATGCTGGCTACCAGCATTTTCTCCTTTTCCCACAATGTTTTCTAAAGGCTTCTTTCTCAGGGTCGTCAAAAGTAGGGATTGTGTGGTAAAGGGTTAAGCAACATCTGATTTCTTGCTTTGGACTAGTCAAAAATATGGTTATGTGATAAAAGGTAAAACTTCAAAATGTCACAATATGAAAGTTCTTTTCAACTGAGAGATAATCTCACACTATTAGAGAGTGTAGATTGAAGATCAGGCTGCACTCTCGTGCAGTCTGATCTCTGCAAAACCCATCAAGTTCTTGCTTAGCGCCAAACAGTTAACCCTGAGACCTCTTTGTGCTAACTGTAGACTGAGACAAAACAGATTTACTAATGGTTTACCTTTACCCAAATTTTTAGACTCAACCAAATTGAAAGTATTTGGAGATGGCAAATTAGATGTAGCTCAAATGAAAATGTCATGGAAAAGGAATAACCAGCACCAGCATTTTCTCGATTTTCCACGATGTTTTCAGTAGCTTTCTTCTTCAGGGTTTTTAAAACTTTGGATTGTGTGATAAAGGGTCAATTTGACAGAAATATTTTACAGGTTTTTGTTTCCCTTATGCTCATGCTGCAACACATGCCATTTATTTCTCATTATGTCATGCGAAAAGAGACAATCTGAGAATTAAGTACATCAATTAGATAAGCACAAATCAAAGATAGCGTAGTGCAGGTCAATTTAAGTTGATACTTCAAAAATGATTGTATAGTAAGGTAGAATGACCGATTTTCATCCAGAAAAAATCATAAAAGCGAAAAGTGTCGACCCTGGTCAGCCTGCGCAATCCGTGCAGTCTGACCAGGGTTGACACTTGTCGCAGTTCCCAGATGGTCCCTTTTTGCATGACAGTTAACAATTTTTATACAAGTATGGTATTCTGGTTGTCATGATAAACAATATAACGCATGCTATCTTATTTATTATATCCTGTCAACCATAATTTAAAAACATGATGCTAAGAAGATGGTTTATTGACAACATAACTATTCCAGTATGCATTTCTTACAGTATTTCTATGTACATGTAATTGTGCCTTTCAATGGTGTTTTAGTCAGGACCAAATTCAGTAAAGGTTTTGTTGTGAGTATCAATCACTCTCAACCAATACTACTAATACTGTACTAATAGACAAACATCAATGATAATGATCAGAAAATGATGAAAAAATGAAATTAAAAAAAGTCTTACTTTGTCCCCAATGCCTACTTTGCCCAATTGAACTGCGCCAGGTAGGAATTCTTACTCTCTCCTGCAAAGTGAGACTTCCCACTTTGGGTAGGAAAATTCCAGTATTGTCCCAATTCCTACTTTGTGCAGAACATAAATAACACATCTGTTGGTTCTTCAGTACTTAGACATATTTTTCAATAAAAAAAAATTTCCACAGTACTACCTAAAGTAATACATTTGCACTTGGATTTTACATAGGTAGTGACCCTTGAGTTGCTATGGGGAACATGTTTACAGCTAAAGGGTATACAAGTTAATGATGTATCTGAAATTAGCCTGTTTGGTTATGGGGTAACCTCCATTTCATAGATTGATAAAATGTTGTAAAGTATGACATTGTGTTGTGAAATAAACAGTGCTTCATTTTCCTGCACTTCTTTCTGATTTTACAGTGGTTATTCTCCCCATGGTGTTGTCAAAATCTATTGACAAATCTTTAGCCTTCTCCATATTGTACCATGGACATTCTCTTTGAAAGATCAGAAAAATTTTGATTCCCTGTATTTTTTTCCTTTTCCCATGATAATAACAAAGTCTTTTTTCTTATTGTTTTCACTCATTACTACACCAAAAATGTTTGTCAAAATCTAAAGCATGAGTTTACATGTAGCTGAAATTATGACTTCTGTCTTTGAAATCAGGGATTCTATATATACGATCCCTGTTGAAATCGTAACCAGCATTTTTTTCTTTTCCCTGAATATTTTCAAAATCTCCTTACCCAAGTTGTTATGTTTTTTTTTTTTAAAAACATTTCAACAAAGTTTTAGAGAAGAAAGAGTGACTATGTTGGTCATCAAAAAAGAGTTTAGCTCCTCTGGGTTTATATCACAACCTGTGGGCAGAGCCACTGGGCTTTATCTGAATGTTTACCGAACCCAAAACTTAAGACTTGTCCAAATTGAAAGCATTTGCAGACAAACTAGATGTTGCTCAAATGACTTGGTTTTTCAATGAAATATTAGAAAATATTGTTAGGAAAATGCTGGAAACCATGCTGGTTACCAGCATTTTTTTCCTTTTCCAACTATGCTTTCAAGGGCTTCTTTTTCTGAGTTGTTAAGACCTGTGATTGTGTAGTAAAGGGTTATATGACCATATGGTAGACAGCCTTTAAAACCAATATGAGCACTTGAGATACATAGGATCTGAAATGAATTGGTTGATGAGATAAAATTTTATTAAATGAGTCTAAGGAAAATGTTATTAATCAAGCCTTTGGTGCTCTTAATTACATTTTTTCTTGACAAGATATTTTTTTCACATAACAATATTTTACAGATAATAGATCAGAAGACGCAAAACCATCTATAGCTCAACACGTGGTATTATCCATTCACTTCTGTGAAAAGTTATGCTCACAATGACGTCAAAAATGACGTCACGCATTTGTGATATTAAATGCGTATTAGATAAGAAAGTTTGTGATGGGTATATTACACTGAAAACAAGAAAAGTTATGTGATAAGATGCTTGGCTGTTTTTGAAGAATAGCCGTAGCTCAATGTCTGTGCCATTGTCTTGCAAAAACTTTGGACATTTTATGATATCTCTGTTTACATCAAACTCAGACAAGTTAAGTATCAAAATAGGAACCTGTGCAACAGGCGCAGGCAACAATAAAAAATTATTTGACACAATTTTCCCCTTTTTTGACATAAAATTTTCAAAAACTGAGATTTTATAATGTCTATAAATAATGAAGATATTTACTTCAAACTCAGAAAAGTTGGGGAATCCATACAACAAGGGCAGATAAACATCAGAGAATTTTTGACACAGTTTTCCCCTTTTTTGACTTAAAATGTTCAATGAAAATCAAGTAACTTCAGCCAGTTGTTGGCACCCACATGCTGTGCTCTTGTTTCTATTACAAAAATGGTATCTGCACTCTTAGTGTGTTTTCTAAACAATCCTCAGTTTTAACAACCCTGAAAGAAAAAGGCTTCTGAAAACATTGTGGGAAAGGAGATAATGCTAGTAACCAGCATTTTATCTATTTCCCACAATGTTTTCTACCCTTTCAAAGATAGAAGTAATCTTTTTAGCTATATCTATCTATATCAAAATTAATGCTTTTGGTTTGGTCAAGTCCAAAATTTCGTTGTTCGGTAAAGAGTCTAGTCAAATCACATGAGTCGCATCAGATTTTTTGTCTGGGGATTTTCACATGGATGAGTCGAGATCTTTGTCAATAGGTCAAGAGCTAATCCTTACCTTATGTGGGCTTAACCCTTTACTCCACAGATACTCATTTTGACGCATCAAGAACAGACAGCTTTTGAAAACATTGTGGGAAAAGGAGAAACTGCTCATAACGAGCAGTTTCTCCTTTTCCCACAATGTTTTCTACTCTATCAGATATCTGTATCTCCATTTGTCCACATTTTTGACATCATATCTTTATTTGCTGTTGAACTGGAAGAGTCTAAAATTGGCATATCAGGTAAAGGGTTAATGACACTAGCTCTTGATGTGCCATAAATAGAGGATCTTACATGAGTGTTTATGTATTATCATTTTTATCAAACGAGTTGACTAAAATTGTATGACGCGAGCCTTGGCGAGCGTCAGATACATTTTAGTCAATGAGTTTGATAAAAATGATAATACATAAACAGGAATGTGAGATTGTATTTATCACATAAAACGAATGACAGAAAAAAAAATACCCTGCTCATCACCTTCTGCCTATATACCGTTCACGGTTCCATGTTTACAATTGTAGTTCGGTTTCAAATGTGTACATATGCAAGGAGATAGCTCCATGACACTTACACCGAAAGTAGAATAAAACGGGTCTCTAGAGGGGGGTTGGTGCGACTAATTCAGCAATTTCGTTGTTTTTTAAAAAGATTTCCTGTTTTTCTGCAGTTTTCACTGCATTTCTTGCTTTTTATTAAACATGAAAATCAAAAACTGTCCACGCACAGACTTCTTAGCAACAACGACGTCATTTTTCTGCGAAACGGCATAGTCGTACAATATCCGGCATTTCTTGTGGTTGGTTTCTCAAGCTTCACGTGCTCATAACTAAAAATTGATCAGAACCAGGACCCAAAAAAGTAGTGTATCATCAAAAATAAGTCATGGGTTTAATACACTGCCGGGGGAGGTTTTATGTGATAAAACAATGTATATTCATTCATTCATTCATGAAGCATGTGAGAAAAGTAGTCGGTGGCTTTGGAAAGAAAGTTGTGTTAGTACTGGTGTGAGAAAGCCAGGAAACACATGTGCGTCACCGACCGCCATGATATGACCTTAGCTGTTAAAGTGGCGTTAAACCCCAATACAACCAACCAATCATTCATTCATCTATTCCCACACAACAAAATTTATAATTTCCAGTATTTGGAAGCATTTCCTGAGAACTAATAAAACGTGGCTTGAAGTTGATTGGCTTTGACTTTGAAATGGCAGAAAAACATTTTGTGAAAAGGAGAAAATGCTATTTACCAACATTTTCTTCTTTTCTCACAATGTTTTCGAAAGATTTCTTCCTAAGCGTTGTTTGACTCTACTAAACAACACAATTTCATATTGGTCTATATTGAAAGCACTTATTTTGCAGAGGACAAATCAATTGTTGGTTAAGAATTGATAATTTTCAGTAAAAGTGTGGAAACTGTTGAAAAAGGTAAAAATGCTGGTTGTCCTTTTCTCACAAAGTTTTCAAAAGCTCATTTTCTTCAGGGTCTACTTTTCTATTGCTTAATGAATCAAAGCGTTGAGAACACTGAAGTGGTATTTGTCAAGGAAACCATTGTGTGGAATTAATAATTTGAAAGAAAAGGAGAAATATTATTCAAATATTGGCTTGAAAGTCAACCTACGAAGCAAATAAATAATTTTTTTCGTTAAAGGGAGTGTACTCACGACAAAGTTAGGATTATTTGTGTATTGGTGGTCTCCCATTGATCATTAGGAGGAGTCAGGAGTAACGTCCCCTGACAATAGGATGCATGATGGATAGAGAGAGAAACCATGTGAATATATCAAATAAAATTAAGTTTGTAACTGAAAACTATGATTTTGAAATATATTTGGCCGTTAACATTTAATTCCCAACATTAAAATCAATTATTTCGATATATAAATATTCATGCCCAATCAAATGGAGTAGCGCACAATCATAGGATGAACGGGTTTTGGAACGAAAAAGCCCAGGACCAAGCGATCAGTAAACAAATTTTGTATATATCATTGCGCCAATAGAAAGATATGGGCGAGTGAAGCTATTTTCAATCAAGAATTAATATTTTCACGATTGATGGTCTCACCCAGTGTATTTTAACATGCCATTTCCAATTAGATATCTGAGTGCTACCGAAAAACTCATTTGTCTGAGAAAAATTGAGTTTAATTGGGTTTATTTCCTTCGGCTTTGCACAAAATACGATACAGAGCTCCAGATAGAGGGAGTGATTTTGGTTTTAAAATTGAAATTGTTAATAATTCTCCACTGAACCCTATGTTGTGGGTATTCATTAGAACTGTCTCATCGAGACAATTCCAATGAGTACCCACAACATAGGGTTTCAAAAAGAAATAATGGATTTAGAATACCATCACTCCCTCTTATCTGGAGCTCTGACGATACATGGTCTTCAAAATTCAATATTGAACTCATAGTGGTATTGTCTTCGACAAATACCACAAAAACAATAGCTGATAAAGCAAGTCTCTTAATTCTTTGCCAAACAACAATAATATAGACTCATTCAAACTGAAAGCATTTGCAGATGAAAATTTAAATGTGGCTCAAATGATGGAATTTTGTCATTGATCAGATAGAAAACATTGTGGAAAAAGGAGGAAATGCCTGTTACCACAATTTTCTCCTTTTCCCACAATGTTTTCAAAAGGCTTATTCCTCAGGATTGTTATAATTCAGGATTGTATGGTAAAGAGTTAAGGGAAATATCAGATTTAGTATACTTTTATAAAAAACAGACATCTAACCAAGAGACACAAAAGTATAAGCTTACTTGTATTTAAAGGTGGGTATTTAGATTTTTCACATCTCACAAAATTAAAATATATAAATATCATTGAAATTTATATGAAAAAACAAAGCAAAACATCAATAATTAAGAATCACAAACAAAAAAAATTTTGATAGTTTTCCCTTAAAAGGCTACGTAGCCTCTTAAGGTATTTTGAGATTTCGCGCCATAAATCAACAAAGCATTGTGGGAATGTCACGTGACTGGCATGTGACTAATGGCGCTTGAATTTTCTAACAAAAACGGCGTCTCGCCCGTAGTGAACAACGCTGCCGGTCATGAAAAGACGAAGATTAGCACAAGCTCGTAAAACTAGACAGTAAACGGTAAATTTACGTGACCAGATTGATGGATGGAAAGAAATAACGGAAGAGAACAGTATTGTTTGCACGACGGAGATGTGGCGAAACTTTTGATCGATTGGTAAGGGACCATCTCAAACTATTTACACCATAAAAATCGCTGTTTTTGACAAATTTTTCTTTCAGTTTCTTTTCAGTTTTGTTGTGTTTAATTTTGAAAATCATGTTTGTAATACTCTTTACCCATAAACAAGGCTATTGGAAGTCTGCAAAACAAACTCGGCCTGTGTCAACCGTCAATTTACTGCATTATATTGCATTTCTGACATTTTTATCGGGCATGGAGCTGCCGCTTAAACTTAGTCTTTGGCTTTAGTTTTGAGTCATGTAGATGACGTGTGTTACGTCTTGGTTGACCCATTTAAGGATAAAATCAAAATATAAAGACCCGAATTGAATCCACTCCATTTATTCATGAAACCTACAACTAAGGTTCTCTAGAGCAAAGTGTTAACTTAAATATGTCTTGTGTAGTATAACATTTAGGGTACATTAAACTTGTTCTCAATACACTACAACGTGGTCCTATCAATGTAACAGTAGACTATTTTACCAGGGTAGCCTGATCTTGGTCCTCCGTATTGCTAAACGATCATTTCGTAATTGAACTCTTTCCAAAGGACAATATTTTGGACTCAACCAAATTCAAAGCATTTGCAGACGACAAATCAACTATAGCTTAAATGATGATTTGTGTCTGATGCGGTAGAAAACATTGTCTGAAAATGAGAAATTGCTTGTTTTACGCATTTTCTTCAATTCCCACGATGTTTCAAAAGCCTTAAAACATGAGACTGATTTGTAAAGGGTTAAACACCCAAAATTGCTCCTGTTTACTGAGTGCAACTGTACATTGGCTATAATTTATGACCATAGAGAAAAATATGTTTAGTTCTCTTTATTGACATTTTACGAGAAATTATGATTTATGACATAAAAACTAGACTAAATAGCCCAGATTAACCCTTTCCCACATAACCCGACTTTTTAACAAATGAAATAGGAGGCTTTTGAAAACATTGTGGGAACTGGAGAAAATGTTGGTAATCAGGATTTTCTCCTGTTCCCACCATGTTTTTTATTACCCTTTCAAAGACATATTCCATCCATTGAACCACATTTAAACTGTCGTCAGCAAATGCTTTCAATTTGAAAAAGTCCTGTATTTTGTCATCTGGTAAAGAGTTAAAACATCTTCAAATTTGATAATTTCAGTTATATAAAAAGAATGAAAAATACACCATAGATTAGATTTCATCTATGCTTATATACATCATGTACTTAAATGACAAAATTTTATATTATAAGGGTATGGTAGAGTGGACGGTCCAGGCCTATCTGCAAAGTGCAGTGAAAATAGAAGATCAATAGGAGGTAAGGTATGTTGGCCTCAGGACATATGGATTCTGTTGGGTTTGAGAGAACCATGAATAAACTCGAAAGAAATGGGTCAAATACTGTTAGGGTAGTTACAGACGCTAACCCACAGATATCAATTATAAGTAAGTTGAACACAAATATCTTCTTATATGTTACGGTCGTGAAACCAAAAGTTGTTATCAACCAGGGTAAAAATTGCTGGACTTTGCTTTATAACATGAATCATGTCAAAAAACTTGGAGAGCATTTGTGATTGTGTCTGTCATGTGCAGTCATTGTTTACCCTATTTATACCTAAAAAATGACATCTAATGTCCATTGTTCATGAACAGTGTTCATAGCTTTCCCATGAAATTATTTCAGTCAAAGATCTATTTGAAAATGTTAATCAGGAGTCCTAAAATGGACCATAATTGTCATATACATGGGAAATCTGTGCATTCTATAGGATATCTTGTGTATGCCTGCCTTTGTTATATCTCTTATGAGTTAACATGTAATATTTATCAAAGTAGACTGCTACATCAAATAATTACAAAAAAATATTAGCCTGTTAACCCTTCCCAAATGACAAATTTTAAAACATCTGCAGATGAAAAACTAGAAATTTATACAAATGAAAAAAGTATTCTCTGAAATGGTAATAATGGTAATAGTGGAAAATTATGGTAACCAGCATTTTGTCCTTTTCCCACAATGCTTTCAAAAGGCTTGTTTCGAAGGATCGTTAAACATGGGAATGTGTGGTAAAGAGTTAAAAGTTTGGTTATTGCAAACATTTCATTAACTCTTTACCAAACGAAAAATTTTTAGACTAGTCTAAATTGAACGAATTTTCAGACAACTAAATAAATGTGACAAAAACTTTGGAAAGTAGGCTTTGAAGGTTAGAAAACATTGTGGGAAAAGGAGAAAATGCTGGTTACCAGCATTTTCTCCTTTTCCCATAAAGTTTTAAAAAGCTCTCTTTTCAGGGTCGTTAAAAGTTGGGATTGTGTGGTAGAGGGATAAATTTGGTCAGAATATGATCCAGGGTCATCATGGCCCTCTTTTTTTATCTGTTGTATTTACG
Organism: Hippopus hippopus; assembly: GCA_946811185.2. Taxonomy (NCBI): domain Eukaryota; kingdom Metazoa; phylum Mollusca; class Bivalvia; order Cardiida; family Cardiidae; genus Hippopus; species Hippopus hippopus. The sequence goes on from OX328096.1 coordinate 16,438,846, forward strand.
AAAATAGGAGTAGTGACTGCATAGTTTTAGATTAACCCTTTACCACACAACAAAATTTTAGCCTTGTCCAAATTGAAAGAATTTGCAGGCAACAATTTCAATGTGGTTAAAATGGTGCCTTGTTTCTTTGATAGGGTAGAAAACATGGTGAGAAGAGGCGAAAACGCTGGTTACCAGCCTTTTTCTCCTTTTCTTACAATTTTTTCAAAAGGCTTCTTTAAGAGGGTAGTGTAAAGTTGGCATTGTGCGCTTAAATGTTACATGAGCCATGTGCCAAAATCCACATTTTTCAATGGCATTTTGACAATCAGATGTGGCCTTCATAATGTATACTTGTCTGTCTTTGTAGGAAGAAGCTTTCACAATATCTGACACAGTCGGAATATTTGGTACGGGGCAAAGAACCTTGGAAAGAAACTTTGTGCGGTAAGAGAATACATACTATAAATATTTGAATGCAAATTTGTGTCCTTGTAGGATTCTTTAGTTATAAATTTGCCTTTATTATCTGCTTGTGTGGTTCTGTGTGGAGAAAGTGTAGGACTAGTTATCTTATGGCCTTGGTTTAATCCTCACCAAAGGCATGCAGCTCTTTTTGTGCTTTGGCAAAACAGAAAAAGAGCCCTAGCTTTGTAGTGGTGAAAAACAGGGCACAAATGACTTCAAGAGCCGTTGTAATGATATGAATGAAACAATGTTGAAAGCAATGTTTAAAAGCATTCAAATATAGCAAACCTGTAGGTTTGTTAATTTATGTATTTTTGATTCTGCTAAGTTATCCTGAATGCATGTAATATCAATCTTTGAGACACTATCTAGTAAAAGAAAGAATGGTTATAAGCAAGAACTCACGATCTTCAACAATAGTTTGTTGGATGGGTCACTTTTCTTTCATTAACTCTCTACCACACAATACGGAGTTTTAACTACCCTGAAGAAGAAGGCTTTTGAAAAGATGGGAATAGGTGAAATTCTGGTAACCAACATTTTCTTCTTTTCCTTCAATGTTTTCCACCCTTTCAAAGAAAGAAATCATTGTTTGATCTAAATTATCAACTGCAAATGCTGTCAAGTTGGACCAGTCTAAAATTTTGTTATTTTGTAAAATATTAAGCTTTTGATAATATTTGAAGGATGTTCCTTTGAAAGTTACCATTGTTTCTAATAGTTTGTCTTGGGAGTCAAATCATGAGTCAAATAAGTTGCTTGAGTCCCTTGTGGCTCAGTGGTAAAGTGCAGAACTCATAATGTGGAGGCCATGGGTTTGAACCTCACTGGAAGCTTTTGGTCTTCATGGGAGTGCCCTTGGGTATGACACTTCAGAGCCCCAGTCTAGCACTGGTGAAATCCACATAAAACATGAATATGTGAGTTGTCGCCATGATATAACATTAAAAGTGGCGTATTCTGTAACACCATTGAATCAATTGATTGCTCAAGTTACAATCGCATTGAACACTTCTTGACAGGGAAAAAGTAAATACACATACTTGATAGTGAAACTGTTTGCTACTTTTATTAACTTTTCAACAAGTTTATCATAAACATGAAAGCAAATATAAAAAATGAAAAATTACAGGTATACAGTGTATAAGTGTAGATGTCAGCTTGCTGCAGTTGACTTACATGGAACATGTGAATAGACCATACAAAATGAGTAGACAGGGAGAATATTGGTAAGTTAAAAAAAAAAATAATTATAACATAACTAAGATGGCTTTGTGATAAAAATCATCTTAACCTGGAATTGATACAGTTTCTAAAATGTGTAACCTATTGATAAAATTATTCAAATGACCTCCTTTCAAAACCCATATGATTTGTTTTCTTGTTGAGTAAGATATTATTGACACATACACTGGCTGTTTGAAAGAAACTTTGGATCTTCATTGCACGAAACCCATCACAGGTAATTGATAAACCTGAACATTTGTTTTACCATGAGAAAAACATTTGAAAGCAGATACAGTAAGTGCTTCAATGTTTGACACTTAGAATAAGTTTTTTTCCTTCTTTTCAGCAAGACAAAATGCTATAGTAAAAAATACTGAAAATAACTTTGTCATCCATTTCGAAAATTGTGTGATGTATTGATAATAATCACATCGAATGATTACCCATTGATAAACAGTTCAGGATTGGTGTTCCTGTCTTCTTCATAAACTTTAGTTTTTGGAGGGTAAAAGATTGATTTCACAAAAGTTTTTTTACAGAAAATTCAAGAAAAAAGTATGACTATAATTTCAGATACATAAGAGTCCATTCCAAAGCTGCCAATCACTGGACTGTCAAACCCAAAAAAGAACAGAAGAACTACAGTTACTTAAAGCATTGCTGTCATTCTTAAACTTTGAGAGTTATTGTAGTGGCGAGTCAAAAATCAGCTAAAAGTAAGAAAGTGGAAGGTGATTCTACTCAAATTGCCAAAACAAGTACACCTCCAATATCACCAACAACAAAGGAAGTTATTGAGAAACAAACACCATGGCTTCAGTATCTACCTAAACCAGGCACAATCAAAGATCCTTATTGAAAGATTTTGGAGCTCAATGCTCAGTGATTTAAATCCAAAAAATATAACAATGATGATGCATCAGTATATATTAACAGATCTACAAAAATGAAGTGTACATGTATTAAGTTTGCTGTGAAAGTAGTGCCAAGAACCGGTTGGGCAGTCGGTAGCGTACAGGACCTGAGAACACGGATGGCTGGTTGGAAAATTTCAAAGCTTGGTCTATTTCCTCCACAGGATTGATGAAGAATTCATTCCTCCCTCAATGCTGATAATTTTTCGACAATGTTAATGTGGGAAAGCAGCCAGTTGAGTAAAGACCAGGATTTGCAAAGCTATCTATGGTCTAATAAGACAAAAAAAAATCGGCTTAGTCGATTTGAAATTATTTAAAGACAGCACTTTTTGTAAAAATTTGAAGAAAGAAGAGAAAATGATCATTACTGTAACCTATACCTTTTAATTTTCTGATTATGCTTTTAAAAGCCTTTATGTGAAGAGGACAAAAAAACCACAGAATTTTGCTGATAAAGCCTTCGAAGTACTCGAATGGTATTAACAAATACTGTGCAGTTGCATTTGAATATTAGAGTTCACTTTCATCTAATCAAGAATTTAGATCAACATTCTGTATCTGTTGCTAGTATTGAAACTTCACAGTAATGATGATTTTGTCTGGTTTACTTCAAATCCTTTTTAACCTCTAAATGAAGACAAAATGTTAGACTCTTCCTAATTTAAATCATTTGCAGACAACATAATTATGACTCAAGGGATTTATCTATGAAAGGGTAGAAAGCAGTGGTGGCAAAAGAGAAAATGCTAGTTGTCTGTATCAGAGATGTTAGAAATGAGGGTTGTACATCCATTTCTTTTCTGCTTTTGTTTCTTTTCGCACTAATTTACTAATCACTTTGCATACCTAGTCAGTGAAACGTTGCAATTTGTACTTCATTATGTTATTTTAAAATTTCGAGAATAATAATCATATAGAGTTGGATGTGCTAAGATTAACTTGTACCTTATCTGTTTACCACAAAACAAAATTTCGGTCTGGACCAAATCCAAAGTATTTGAGTACGACAAATTAATTGATGCTTAAATGATTATTGTCTTTGATAGGGTAGAAAACATTGCGGGAAAAATAGAAAATAGAAAATGCTGGTAACCAGCAATTTCTCCTTTACCCACAATGTTTTCAAAAGCCCTTTTCATCAGGGTCGTTGAAAGTTCATAGAGTTAACAGCATTTAAATGAAACACTTGGCTACAAAGAGAACTAATAAAGGCCAAAACCCTTAGAGAGCAAATCATAGCTTTACTTGCTTATGAGGACAAGCAATTTTGATAACATTGTAGCAAAACAAATTTCTAGAATGAATTCCTCTTGTTGTCACAAAGTACACATATGCATATTTCAACATTTACCAAACCATTCTGAGTTTTCACAGTCCTGGGAAAGAAGGCTTCAAAAACCTTGTGATAAAAAGGCTGGTAACTAGTATTTCCTCATTTTCCCACAATTTTCTTGACCCTATCAAAAAGCTCAAGGTCATTTCTGGCTCATTTTATCATCTCCAGAAGTTTTGAATTTGAAAGAGTCAAAAATCTGTCATTTGGGAAAGGGAAAATGACCTAAAGAAGAAACCTTTTGACAGAATTTAGGGAAAAGATGAAATTACTGGTAACCAGCTATTTTCCTCTTTTCACAATGTTCTTTAAAGGTGGCCCTTCAGATTTTGTGACGAAAATTTTACAAAAATACAAAAAAATCATCCTTATGCTGCCAAAGCCTCTTCATTTTCATTCATAAAACGCCAGTAGTCGAAAACCATCCGACAACAAGAGAAATTAGAGATTTACTACGGCCCAAGTCGACGCCGACGGGAAACACGGTCTATTTTTACATGGCCGATACGATAGGTGACTCGCTCATTTGCATACCGGAAATAAACACTGTGTAACACAGGCGAAACTTCAAACATGGCGTCAGAAGAAGACATTATGGTAAATAATTACACTTTTGTTACAAATTACGCTCAAATAAAGAAGTTAATCAAAAATCAAAGACCCGTGGTCGATTAATTGTTAAGAATAGTAAACAATCATAATATTTTAAGCTACATTTCATATCAAAATACGCAAAAATTTGGTGCGCGATTTGTTGTGAAAGCGAATAGGGGTTTACTCAAAAGGACCGAAGAATATGCCGCCAAATGAAATTCAGCTGCAATGCCACCGATTAATTGTTGTTTGCATTATTTACGAACCTGACGGGTGAATTACAAATGACCTGCATGTTTAGATTCGTGTTTCTGTCTGGCAATCAAGGATAACTCCTCATTGTAATCACTATCATGTAATTTTGGTTTATGATGGATCGTTGACGTTGTGTTAGTCAATGTAGCTTGTACGTTTTCGACCAGTTAGTGTTAAATTCTCAATGCTAGTTTTAACTATACATCCTTATGAGCCCTCTTGGCACCATAGGCGAAAAAGGATACTTTTGCGGACGGCATAGATCAAGATCAGACTGCACAGAACGTGCAGTCTGATCTTGGATTTATTCTGTCCGCTTGTTTAGTCAAGCATATGAGAAAAAAATCCTTCTGAATCTCGGTGGATTCTATTTTCAGGCATCAAAAAGGATTGAGTTTATATATTTGGCGCTGAAAGAGTTAACTGCATCATTGACAGATTTTTGACAGTTGAAGTGATGCATGAATTTGGAAATATATGAAGGAATCCACTTTCAGACTTGAGATACATGTATCTATATTTGCAGAAAAAAATGGAATTATGGAAAGTGTCATATAGATCTATGACTTAAAGACAGATGAGGGATAGTGGCACCCGATGTTTTGATTTTTAAAGATTTGCGTTTAGAACTATAATTGTATATTTCAGATTTCAGGAGAGTCCCTCCTCATCCTTGTCCAAATATCAGCCACCAGAAAAGCTTGTAAGCAGAGGAAAGTCAGATTGAAGGGGTAGAAGAAGAGAAGCCTACAGAGGAAGGGTGGCTTCAAAAAAGCCATGAAGAGATGGATCCAAAGAGATAGGAAAGGGTTCCAGTAGAGGGACAAGAAAATGAAGTGGTGTATTTGAGTTGACATGACAAAATGCAGCAAGTTGAAAGCCAAAACTTGAATAATAATAATCCAGCCAGAGTATGTTTTATGTAATTAATGTTGAAATGAACCATTTACTTGCTTAACCTTTTACTACATAATCAGGACATTTAATGAACTTAAGAAAGACGCCTTTTGAAAGCATTGTGAGAAAAGAAAAAACTGATAGTATCCCAGTTTTTTACCTTCCAAAAACAAACTTCAGTGTTTAAGTAACAATTATTTTGTCGTCTGCAATTGCTTTCAATTGGGACTAAGATTTTGTCGTTTGGAACAGGGTTAAAGTAGAGACCAAAATTACTGGCAATCAATGCAGGTGTTATAATGCATTCAATTTTACAACATACATGTACTACTTAAATTAAATATTGTGTATAGTGGTAGACTTGTCTATGATCGGATAGGGAATATTGTGGAAAAAGGAGAAAATGCTGGTTACCAGCATTTTCTCTTTTTCTCACGATTTTTCAAAAAGCGTTTTCCCGGGGTTCTTAAAAGTCGGAAATGTTTGGCAAAGGGTTAATCGATGAGGCGGCTTCATAAATTTTATACCAGTTATGTGAAATTACTGTAGAAACAAGCATTGATATCAACCTGAAAGTTTATAAATGTCCTTGTGGTAGTACATATTATAGGTGAAATATCAAAAATATATTTGTGACAGGAAGAGGGTGTAGATGGTGGGGTTAGGAGCGTATCATTTTTTTCTCCCCTAATCTGGATCAGAATTACTAGACACAGATTCTATCATACTAGATGTTTGTGAGACAACTAAATTTACACTTTACACTTTGTGGACAAGCAGATGTATTTTGTTTTTCAAGTGGCAGAAAATATGGGAAAAGACTAAAATGATAGCTTTAAACAATATTTTTCCCTTCATCATAGCTTTAAAACGAGTTTCAGAAAACATAAGGCTTAGGCAAAATTACAGTCAGTATTGCGATTCAGGCCCTCAAGGTCGTCCTTTAGTTTATAACAGGAGCATTCTGCTTTCCAGTATGTAGGGTATTTGGCCTCCTACTCAAGTTAAAATATAAATATTTCTGGCCGAAACTGCAACATCAGCACAGGAAACAAATTTTGCCTCTTATTTGATTCATAGCAGTAGCTGCTTCTATTTATGAATTTTATCAGAAGTGTAGATGCAGTTTATTTTCATGTACGAATGAACTGTCCTTATATTGTAATGGATAGAAAAATTAAGTATGCTTTTATAATTTTTCAGGAAATCCATCTCATCACAGACATCAATATGTAAACAGTGCAGAGGAAGTATAGGAGTGATGTGTTTGCTGGACGAAATGTCACCAAAGAAGAATACAACAAACAAACGAACGAACAAAAGATTTTATTGACAAAAACTTACAAAGTTTTACAGTCATAACAGACATGAAAATACGCAATGCAGTGTCATCCAGCTGTAGCTGCAGAAAAAAAATAAGGAAATAGTTTACAGATTGCCAAATAAGGAGAAAAAAAGTTTTGAGTTGAAAATTTGAATGATAAAGAAAAAAGGTTAATAAACCGAGAAAGAAAAAAGAAAATTTGCTGGATGATCAGCCAAACACAGTTAAAAAAAGAAACCTGTTGCCAGCTTTGAAAAACATTGCCGAGGAAAGCAGCCGTTTATTACAATCAATTGCTCCCTCCCAACAATGCCCTCCATACTACCCTAAAACAACAACATTTCAGTGTTTTACTGTGTATTACTTTTATGTTTTGTAACAGTCTCTGGTTGGATTTACCTTAAAATGTACAAATAATTATTCAAGACTTTAATGCATTAAAACACACAAGAATGAGAGAAATCATATGAAAAATGAAAGTGGTGAAATATAAAAAGAACCTGAAAGAAACTCTGCAATACGTTCAAGGATGACCGAAGAAAACAGAAACCTTCAAGATAGAGAAGCAGTGTAAATCAAAGATAATTCTGCATGTTAATACAGTCCGATCCAGATCTACTCTAATTCCAAACTTTTAGTGCTCTCAAAGTTGTAACCGGTACTGTGACTGAAAGAATTGCATCAATTGTAAAGATATCGAATGGGTGTCAGATCCAATTGTAACACAGACAAAAGTATTTGTTTTTAAAGGCTGGATACAATATTAAAGCGAATCCTGACATCCTGAGTAACTCTAGCATATATTAATAACATTGTGATAAGTTATAATTACAAACTGGACTGCAACTAAACAACCAAAAACAGAGGGAAAAAAAGGCTATGAGGCATGCTGCTTACAGGCAGTGCATGTTATTTCAATATGAAGGACTTGGACACTATGTTCCATAATCCATATGTACCCAGGCAGAAATGTCACATTTTAATAACCCTTTACCACACAATCCAGGGTTTTAACAGCGTTGAAAAAGAAAACTTTTAATAGTTCACTGTTGTGGTAAAATGAGAAATGCTGGTAACCAGCCTTTTCTCCTTTTCCCACAATGATTTCTACCTTTCTAAAGACAAGTCCTGTTGTTTGAGCCATTTTCGATTTGTCGTCTGCAATTGCTTTAAATTTGGACTAGTCGTTGTTTGATAAAGGGTTAAACAGTATATTGTTTGTTCTTAATCATACCATGTTTTGGACTGAACTAAACTGAAAACATTCACAGACAATAAATTGTTGGGCATTTAGTTGTATATTTCGCTAAAAGGATAGAATACATTGTGGAGAAAGTTGAAAATGTTGGAAATAAGCATTTTTATCTTTTTTCCACAATGTTTTCACAAGCCTTCTTCCTTCGGATCAGAACTGTGTGAAGTGGTCAGACTAGTGGGGAAACTCATTACCTTATGAAAACAAGAGCACTGCATGAGGGTGCCAATGCTGGGCTGCAAGTGCTTGATTTTCAGTGAAAATTCAAAGTCGAAAAAAGGAACATAAATATGTTACCTGCCCTTGTTGTATAGGTTCCTCTTTAATAGTGAACAACTTGCCCAAGTTTGAAGTAATTATCTTCAGATATCTTCAGTAATAACAGAGATGCTACAAAATTTTTAAGTTTTCCCATGACAATACAGACACTATGGCTATGACATTTAACTTGTCGTTTTCATAGAAAACAGCCAAGCTTAAAATGCACGAGGAAAGTCGAAAAGATCCTTGTAACATGATTGTTAAATCATTGGCTAAAATAAGTTGATGAGTCTTAACCCTTTCCTGAACTATCCCGGGTTTTTACGACCCTAGGAAAGAAGGCTTTGAAGAAAACTGTGGGAAAAGGAGAAAATCCTGGTTACAAGCATTTTCTCCATTTCCCACAATGTTTTGTACCCAATCAAGTACAGAAAACATCGTTTGCTGTACTTTTAATTTATCACCTGAAGACACTTTCAATCTGGTCTATTCCAAAATGTTGCTTGGGAACGGTTTACGGTTTAACCCTTTACCACATGACAAATTTTAGACCTGTTCAAATTGAAAGCATTTTCAGACGATAATTTCAACGCGGCTCAATGGGGCAATTTTTATTTGATGGAGTAGAAAACATGGTGTGAAAGGAGAAAATGCTGGTTACTAGCATTTTTTCCTTTTCCCACAATGTTTTCAAAAGGCTTCTTCTTCAGGGTTGTTAAAATTCAGCACTGTGTGGTAAAGGGTTAAAGAACATTATGAAAAGAGGAAAATAGATGGTTACTAGTAATTTCATCTTTTCCCTAAGCTCTGTCAAAAGGTTTTTTATTTAGGTCATTTTCCCTTTCCCAAATGACAAATTTTAGACATTTTAAGATTCAAAACTTCTGCAGATGACAAATTAAAATGAGTCAGAAATGAGCTTGAGCTCTTTGATAGGTTTGAGAAAATTGAGGGAAAAAGGAGGAAATGCTAGTTACCATTTTCTCCTTTTCTCACAAGGTTTTTAAAGCCTTCTTTCCCAGGACTGTGAAAACTCGGAATGCTTTGGTAAATGTTGAAACTGAAATATGCATATGTGTACTTTGTGACAACAAGAAGAATTCATTCTAGATATTTATTTTGCCGCAATGTTATCAAAATTGCTTGTTCTCATAAGCAAGAAAAGGTCTGATTTGTTTTCAAAGGGCTTTGGCCTTCATTAGTTCTCCATGTAGCCAAGTGTTTCATTTAAATGCTGCTAACTCAATGGACTTTCAACGACCCTGATGAAAAGGGCTTTTGAAAACATTGTGGGAAAAGGAGATATTGCTGGTTACCAGCATTTTCTCTTTTTCCCACAGTGTTTTCTATCCAATAAAAGACATTAATCATCATTTTAGCATCATTTAATTTGTCATACTCAAATACTTTGGATTTGGTCTAGACCGAAATTTTGTTATTAGGTAAACAGATTAGGTACAAGTTAATTTTAGCACATCCAGCTCTATATGCTTACTGTTCTCGTACATTTGAAATAACATAAAGAAGTACAAAAAGCAATGTTTCACTGACTAGATATGCAAGTGATTAGTAAATTAGTGCAAAAAGAAACAAAAGCAGAAAAGAAATGGATGTACAACCCTCCATTCTAACATCCCTGATGCTGACAACCAGCATTTTCTCTTTTGCCACCACTGCTTTCTACCCTCTCATAGATAAATCCCTTGAGTCATAGTTATGTTGTCTGCAAGTGCTTTAAATTAGGAAGAGTTTAACATTTTGAATATTTCTAGATATAAAACAGGATTTGAAGTAAACCAGACAAAATCAACATTACTGTGAAGTTGCAAAACTAGCAATAGATACAGAATGCTGATTTAAATTCTTGATTAGATGAAAGTGAACTCTAATATTCAAATGCAATTGCACAGTATTTGAGTATTTGGAAGGCTTTATCTGCAAAATTCAGTTTTTTTTTTTGTCCTCTTCACATGAAGGCTTTTAAAAGTATTATCAGAAAATAAAAAGGTAAAGTAATGGTTACAGTAATGATCATTTTCTCTTCTTTTTTCAAATTTCTACAAAAAGTGCTGTCTTTGAATTATTTCAAATCGACTAAGCTGATTTTTTTTTTGTCTTATTAGACCATAGACAGTCTTGCAAATTCTGGACCTCACTCAACTGGCTGCTTTCCCACATTAACATTGTCGAAACAATTTCATGTATCAGCATTGAGGGAGGAATGAATTCTTCATCAGTCCTGTGGAAGAAATAGACCAAGCTTGAAATTCGAACCAGCGACTCCTGTTCTCAAGTCCTGTACGCTACCGACTGCCTAACATGATCTAGGCACTACTATCACAGCAAACTTAATACATGTACACTTCATTTTTGTAGATCTGTTAATATCTACTGATGCATTATAATTGTTATATTTTTTTTTGGGGGGGGGGTGATTTATTTAAATCACTGAGCATTGAGCTCCAAAATCTTTCAATAGGGACCCTTGATCGAGTTTGGTTTAGGTAGATACTGAAGCCATGGTGTTTGTTTCTCAATAACTTCCTTTGTTGTTGGTGATGTTATTGGTGCACTCGTTGTGGCAATTTGAGTAGAATCACCTTCCACTTTCTTACTTTTAGCTGATTTTTGACTCGCCACTACAATAACTCTTAAAACTCAAAAATGACAGTAATGTTTTAAAGTAACTGTGGTTCTTCTGTTGTTTCTTGTGTTTGACAGTCCAGTAATTAGCAGCTTTGGAAAGGACTGAAATGTAACTGAAATTATATCCATACTTTTTTCTTAAATTTTCTATTAAAAAAAATTGTAAAATCAATCTTTTACCCTCCGAAAACTAATGTTTATGAAGGAAAACAACCCTGAACTGTTTATCAGTCTGCAATCATTCGATGTGATTATCATGAATATGTCGCACAATTTTCGGAATGGATGACAAAGTTATTTTCAGTATTTTTTGCTGTAGCATTTTGTTTCGTTGAAAAGAAGGGAAATCTTATTCTAAGTGTCAAACATTGAAGCACTTACTGTATTCGCTTTCAAAAGTTTTTCTCATGGTAGAACAAATGTTCAGGTTTAGCAATTACCTGTGATGGGTTTTGTGCATTCAAGATCCAATGTTTCTTTCAAACAGCCAGTGTATGTCTCAATGATATCTAAGTCAACAAGAAAACAAGTCATGTGGTTTTTGAAAGGAGGTCATTTGAATAATTTTATCAATAGGTTACACGCTATAGAAACTGTATCAGTTCCAGGTTAAGATGATTTATATCACAAAACCATCTTAGTTATGTTATAATGATTTTTTTTAACTTACCAATATTCTCCCTGTCTACTCTTTTTGTATGGTCTATTCACATGTTCCATGTAAGTCAACTGCAGCAAGCTGAAATCTACACTTACACACTGTATACCTGTAATTTTTTCATATTTGCTTTCATGTTTATGATAAACTTCTTGAAGAGTTAATAAAAGTAGCAAACAGTTTCACTTTCAAGTACATTTATTTACTTTTTCCCTGTCAAGAAGTGTTCGGTGCTATTGTAACTTGAGCAATCAATTGATTCAATGGTGTTAAAAAATACGCCACTTTTAATGTAATATCATGGCGACAACTCACATATTCATGTTTTATCTGGATTTCACCATTGCTAGACTGGGGCTCTGAAGTTTCTTGCCCAAGGGCACTCCCATGAAAACCAAATGCTTCCAGTGAGGTTCAAACCCATGGTCTCCACATTATGAGTTCTGCACTTTACCACTGAGCCACAAGGGACTCGAGCAACTTACTTGACTCGTGATTTAACTATTAGAAACATTGGTAACTAACAAAGGAAAATCCTTCAAATATTATCAAAAACTTAATATTTTACAAAAACGACAAAATTCCATTAGACTGGTCCAACTTGACAGCATTGGCAGTTGACAGTTTAGATCAAACAATGACTTCTGTCTCTGAAAGGGTAGAAAACATTGAAGGAAAAGAAGAAAATGTTGGATACCAGAATTTCACCTTTTCCCATCTTTTCAAAAGCCGCCTACTTCAGGGTAACTAAAACTTAGTTTAGTGTGGTAAAGAGTTAATTAAAGAAAAGTGACCCAGCCAAAAAACTATTGTTAAAGATGCCGAGTTCGTGCTTATAAGCATTCTTTCTTTTATTAGTTAATGTCTCAAAGATTGATATTACATTCATTTAGGATAATTTAGCAGAATCAAAAATTTAAAGTCATACCTAAATTAATAAACCTACAGGTTTGCTATAATTGAATGCTTTTAAACATTGCTTCAACATTATTTCATTCATATCATTGCAACAGCTCTTGCAGTCATTTGTGTCCTGGTTTTCACCACTACAAAGCTAGGGCTCTTGTTTATCTTGCCAAAACACAGGAAGAGCTCCATGCCTTTGGTGAGGATTAAACCAAGGCTATGAGATAACTAGTCCTACACTTTCTCCACACAGAACCACACAAGCAGATAATAAAGGCAAATATATAACTATAAGGAATCCTACAAGGACACAGATTTGCATTCAAATATTTATAGTATGTATTCCCTTACCGCTCAAAGTTTCTTTCCAAGGTTCTTTGCCCCGTACCAAATATTCCGACTGTGTCAGATATTGTGAAAATTTCTTCCTACAAAGACAGAGACATGTATACATTATGAAGGCTACATTAGATTGTCAAAATGCAAATGAAAAATGTGGAATTTGGCACATGGCTCACGTAACATTTGAGCACACAATGCCAACTTTTAACAACCCTGTGAAAGAAGCCTTTTGAAAACATTGTAAGAAAAGGAGAAGATGCTGGTAACCAGCATTTTTGCCTTTTCCCACCAGGTTTTCTAACCTATCAAAGAAAAAATGCACCATTTTAGCCACAATGAAATTGTTGCCTGCAAATTCTTTCAATTTGGACAAGGCTAAAATTTTGTCATGCAGTAAAGGGTTAATCCAAAACTATGCAGTCACTTCTCATATTTTTGTAAATACAATTAATAATAAAAAGAGGGCCATGATGACCCTATTCTGAACAAGTTTAACCCTTTACCATACAACCCCAACTTTTAACGACCCTGAAAAAGAGAGCTTTTTAAAATTTTTAGGGAAAAGGAGAAAATGTTGGTAACCAGCATTTTCTTCTTTTCCCACAATATTTTCTACCCTTCAAAGCCTACTTTCCAAAGTTTTTGTCACATTTTTTTAGTTATCTGTGAATTCTTTCAATTTAGGCAGGCTAAATTTTTTTCATTTGGTAAAGAGTTAATGAAATGTATGCAATAACGAAACTTTTAACTCTTCACTACACATTCCCATTTTCAACGATCCTTCGAAACAAACCTTTTGAAATTATTGTGGGAAAAGGACAAAATGCTGGTTACCATAGTTTTCCACTTTTCCCACTACGTTTATTTCCATTCTAGAGAATACTTTTTTAATTTGTATAAAATTCTAGTTTTTCATCTGCAGATATGTTTTCAACTGTAAAGCACGTAAAATTTGTCATTTGGCAAGGGGTTAGCAGGCTGAATTTTTTTGTAGTTATTTGATGAAGTAGTCTTCTTTGATAAATATTACATAACTAACTCATCAGAGATACAAACAAAGGCAGGCATACACAAGTTATCCTATAGAAAGCACACACAGATTTCCCATGTATACAATGATCCATTTAAGACTTCTGATGAACATTTTCAATTAGATCTTTTACTGAAATAATTTCATGGGAAAGCTATGAACATAGTTCATGAACATGCGACATTAGATGTCATTTTTTAGGTAAAAATACAGTAAACAATGACTGCATATGACAGACACAATCACAAAAGCTCTCCAAGTTTTTTGACATGATTCATGTATAAAGCAAGGTCCAGCAATTTTTGCCCATGTTGATAACAACTTTTGGTTTCACAACTGTAACATATAAGAAGGTTGTGTACAACTTACTCATAATTGATATCTGTGGGTAAGCGTCTGTAACTACCCTAACAGCATTTGACCCATTTCTTTCGAGTTTATTTATGGTTCTCTCAAACCCAACGGCTTCCATATGTCCTGAGGCCAACATACCTTCCCTCCTATTGATCTTTTATTTCCACTGCACTTTGCAGAGTGGTCTGGACTGTCCACTCTACCATACCTTTAAAATATAAAATTTTGTCATTTAAGTATATAAGCATCTAATGAAATCTATGCGTGTACTTTTTATTTCATTATATAACTGAAATTATCAAATTTGAAGATGTTTTAACTCTATACCAGATGACAAAATACAGGACTTTTCCAAGTTGAAAGCATTTGCTGACAACAATTTAAATGTGGTTCAATGGATGGAATGTCTTTGAAAGAGTAGAAATTGCGGGAAAAAGAGAAAATCCTGGTTACCAGCATTTTCTCCAGTTCCCACAGTGTTGTCAAAAGCCTCCTATTTCAGTCGTGAAAAATTCGAGATGTGTGGGAAAGGGTTAATCTGGGCTATTTAGTCTAGTTTGTATGTCATAAATCATAATTTCTGGTAAAACATCAATGAATAGAACTAAACATATTTTTTCTCTATGGTCATATAGCCAATATACAGTTGCACTCAGTAAACAGGAGCAATTTTGGGTGTTTAACCCTTTACAAATCAATCTCATGTTTTAATGACCCTGTGCCAGACGGCTGTTGAAACATCGTGTGAATTATAGAAAATGCATGTAACAAGGATTTTCTCTTTTTCTGACAATGTTTTCTACCGCATCAAAGACAGAAATCATCATTTAAGCTATAGTTGATTTGTCGTCTGCAAATGCTTTGAATTTGGTTGAGTCCAAAATATTGTCATTTGGAAAGAGTTCAATTACGGAATGATCGTTTAGCAATACAGAGGACCAAGATCAGGCTACCCTGGTAAAATGGTCTACTGTTACATTGATAGGACCACGTTGTACATAGTGTATTGAGAACAAGTTTAATGTACCCTAAATGTTATACTACACAAGACATATTTAAGTTAACACTTTGCTCTAGAGAACCTTGGTTGTAGGTTTCTTGAATAAATGGAGTGGATTCAATTCGGGTCTTTATATTTTGATTTTATCCTTAAATGGATCAACCAAGACGTAACAAACGTCAGTATGACTCAAAACTAAAGCCAAAGACTAAGTTTAAGCGGCAGCTCCGTGCCCGATAAAAATGTCAGAAATGCAGTAAGTTGACGGTTGCCACAGGTCGAGTTTGTTTTGCAGACTACCAATAGCCTTGTTTATCGGTAAAGAGTGTTACAAACATGAATTTCAAAATTAAAAACAACAAAACTGAAAAGAAAATGAAAGCACAATTTTTTAAAAAAAAAGCGATTTTTATAATTTAAATAGTTCGAGACGGCCCCTTACCAATCGATCAAAAGTTTCGCCACATCTCCGTCGTGCAAACAATACTGTTCTCTTCCGTTATTTCTTTCCATCCATCAATCTGGTCGCGTAAATTTACTGTTTACTGTCTAGTTTTACGAGCTTGTGCCAATCTTCGTCTTTTCATGGCCGGCGGCGTTCTTCACTACGGGCGAGACGCCATTTTTGTTATGGAATTTAAGCGTAATTAGTCACGTGCCACTCACGTGACATTCCCACAATACTTGTTGATTTCTGGCGCGAAATCTCAAAATATCTTAAGAGGCTACGTAGCCTTTTAAGGGAACACCATCAAAAAAAATTTTTTTCCGTAATTTTATGATTCTTAATTATTGATGATTTGCATTGTTTTTTCTGATAAATTTCAGTGATATATACTTTCTTTAATTTGGTGAGATGTGAAAAATCTAAATACCCACCTTTAAACATCAAGACACATCAAGTTATTTCAGCCAATGATTTAAACTTATTTCAGCCAATGATTTAACAATCATGTTACAAGGATCTTTTCTTCGTGCATTTTAAGCTTGGCTGTTTTCGAAGAAAACGACAAGTTAATCATAATGTCATAGCCATATTAAGTCTGTATCGTCATGTGAAAACTTCAATATTTTGTAGTATCTTTGTTATTACTGAAGATACTTACTTCAAACTCGGACAAGTTGTTCACTATTAAAGGGGAACCTATACAACAAGGGCAGGTAACCAAAATATGTCCCTTTTTTTTTTTACTTTGAATTTTCACTGAAAATCAAGCCCTTGCAGCCCAGCATTGGCACCCTCATGCAGTGCTTTTGTTTTCATAAGGTAATGAGTTTCCCCACTAGTCTGACCACTTCACACAGTTCTGATCCGAAGGAAGAAGGCTTGTGAAAACATTGTGGAAAAATGATAAAAATGCTTATTTCCAGCATTTTCAACTTTCTCTGCAATGTGTTCTATCGAACAACAAAATTTAGACTGGTCCAACTTCAAAGCAATTGCAGACGACAAATCAAAAATGGCTCAAACAATAAGACTTGTCTTTAGAAAGGTAGAAATCATTTTGGGAAAAGGAGAAAATGCTGGTTACCAGTATTTCTCCTTTTACCACAACTATTAAAAGTTTTCTTTTTCAACGCTGTTAAAACCCTGGATTGTGTGGTAAAGGGTTATTGAAATCTGACATTTCTACCCGGGTACATATGGATTATGGAACATAGTGTTCAAGTCTGTCATTTTTAAATAAAATGCACTGTCTGTAAGCAGCATGCCTCATGACCTTTGTATTCTTCTTTGGTGACATTTTGTCCAGCAAACACATCATTCCTGTTCTTTCTCTGGATTGTTAACATATTGATGTCTGTGATCAGATGGATTTCCTGAAAAATTATAAAAGCATGCTTAATTTTTCTATCCATTAAAATATGAGGACAGTTCATTCGTAAATAGAAGCAGCTACTGCTAAGATTCAAATAAGAGGCAAAATTTGTTTCCTGTGCTGATGTTGCAGTTTCGACAAGAAAAATTAAGGAAAAAAAAAAAAAGATGTATTTGAACTTTAGCAGATAGCCAAAAACTTTTCATATTTTAACTTGAGTAGGAGGCCAAATACCCTACATATTAGAAAGCAGCATGCTACTATTATAAACTAGAGGCCCTTGAGGGCGTGAATGGCTATACTGGCTGTAATTTTGTCTTAGCCTTATGTTTTTCTAAAACTTGTTTTAAGGCTATGACAAAAGGAAAAATATTGTTTGAAGCTATTATTTTAGTCTTTTCCCATATTTTCTGCTACTTGAAAAACAAATACATCTGCTTGTCCACAAAGTGTAAAGTGTAAATTTAGTTGTCTCACAAACATCTAGTATGATAGAGTCTGTGTCTAGTAATTCTGATCGAGATTAGAAGGGAAAAAAATGATACGCTCCAAACCCCACCAAGAACATCCTCTTCCTGACCACAAATAACTCCTTTGACATTTCGCCTATAATATTTACTACCACAAGGGCATTTATAAACTTTCAGGTTGATATCAATGCTTGTTTCTAAAGTAATTTCACATAACTGGTATAAAAATTTATGATATGAAGCCGCCTCATTGTTGAACTCTTTGCCAAACAGTTCTGACTTTAACAACCCTGGGAAAATGCTTTTTTGAAAAATTGTGAGAAAAAGAGAAAATGCTGGTAATCAGTATTTTCTCCTTTTTCCACAATGTTCGCTATCCGATCATAGACAAGTCTGCCAATATACACAATATTTAATTTAAATAGTAGATGTATGATGTAAAATTAAATGCATTATAACACATGCATTGTTTGCCAGTAATTTCGGTCTCCACTGGGGCTTTAACCCTGTACCAAATGACAAAATCTTAGTCCCAATTGAAAGCATTTGCAGACGACAAAATAATTGTTACTTAAACATTGAAGTTTGTATTGGGAAGGTAGAAAACTCGGTTACTATCAGTTTTTCCTTTTCTTACGTTTTCAAAAGGCGTCTTTCTTAAGTTCATTAAATGTCATGATTATGTGGTAAAAGGTTAAGCAAGTAAATGGTTCATTTCAACATTAATTACATAAAACATACTCTGGCTGGATTATTTTTATTCAATTTTTGGCTTTCAAGCTGCTGCATTTTGTCGTCTGTCAACTCAAATACACCACTTCATTTTCTTGTCCCTCTCCTGGCACTCTTTCCTATCTCTTTGGATCCATCTCTTCATGGCTCTTTTGAAGGTCCCCTTCCTCTGTAGGCTCCTCTTCCTCCATCCTTTCCATCCCTCTTTCCTCTGCTTACAGTCTTTTCTGGTGGCTGATATTTAGACGAGGATGAGGAGGGACACTCTCCTGAAATCTAAAATATACAATTATTGAACCTCACATCTTTTAAAAAAAAATTGGGTGCCGCTATCCCTAATCTGTCTTTAAGTCATAGATCCATATGACACTTTCGATAATTTTATTTTTTCTGATAATTTAGATACATGTATCTCAAGTTTGAAAGTGGATTCCTTCATCTGTTTACAAATTCCTGCATCACTTCAACTCTCAAAAACCTTTCAATTATGCAGTGAACTCTTTCAGTGCCAAATATATTAAGTCAACCCTTCTTGATGCCTGAAAATAAAATCCACTGAGATTCAGAAGGATTTTTTCACATGACTAAACCAGCGGACAGAATAAATCCAAGATTAGACTGCACTTTCAGTGCCTATGGCGCCGAAAGGGTTAATAAGGTTGTATAATTAAAACTAACCTTGAGAAGTAAATACCAAGTGGTCGGAATGCCTCATGAACGGAAAACGTATAAGCTGCATTGACTAACACAACGTCAACGATCCATCGTAAGCCAAGAGTTGCATAGTGAATACAACGAGGAGTTATCCTGAATTGCCAGACAGAAAAACTAATCTAAACCTGCATGTCATTTGTAATTCGCCTGTCAGGTTCGTAAATAATGCAAACTACAATTAATCGGAGGGCATTGCAGCTGAATTTCATTTGGTTGCATATTCTTCGGTCCTTTTGAGTAAACCCCTATTCGCTTTTACAACACATCGCGCACCAAATTTTTGCGTATTTTGACATGAAATGTAGCTTAAAATATTATGATTGTTTGTTATTCTTAACAATTTATCAAACACGGGTCTTTGATTTTCTATTACTTTCTTTATTTGAGCGTAATTTGTAACAAA
This sequence comes from Hippopus hippopus, assembly GCA_946811185.2. Taxonomy (NCBI): domain Eukaryota; kingdom Metazoa; phylum Mollusca; class Bivalvia; order Cardiida; family Cardiidae; genus Hippopus; species Hippopus hippopus. Next base: position 16,458,431 of record OX328096.1, read on the forward strand.
AATGTAATTATTTACCATAATGTCTTCTTCGGACGCCATGTTTGAAGCTTTTCTGTGTATTTCCGGTATGCAAATGAGCAAGTTACCTGTCATATCGCGTCATGTAAAAATAGACCGTGTTTCCCGTCGGTGTCGACCTGGGCCGTCGTAAATCTCTAATTTCTCTTGTTGTCAGATGGTTTTCGACTACAAGGGTTTTATGAAAGAAAATTAAAAGGCTTTGGGAGCATAAGGATGCTTTTTTTGTATTTTTTTTTAAATTTTCATCACAAAATCTAAAGGGCCACCTTTAAGACCTGAATGAACTCTAAAAACTGCCTCAAATAAGTTTTTCAATGTTTCAATTTTTCACATCCTCGGAACCCAGGTTTGAAGCATTACGTTACTCTCCATGCATCACCCCAGGGAAATTGACTAGCAAATCGTCGTTTCTTATGAATATTCATATGGTCGGGAAGTACCCTGATAGCCAATCAAAGATCGATAACATAATGATACTGTCTTGTAGAGAGGATAATTTAATTTCTTCCGTTACTAAAAATAACCCTGGAAAAAACCCGAGGTTGTCAACAAATATGGCGGCCGTCGGCGTGCTTGTCTCCTGTGAGATATGCCATCCTGCTTTACAGGGATGACACTATCAATCTTTGTGTACGATTTTAACTGACAATCTTTCGGTGTTACGCCGAAAATCTCTTTTAAACGCTTCTCGATTATAGTGTTGATGGGCGCCGCCATATTTAAAGTATTGCTAAGCTTGATTTGCAACGAATGATGTGATTGAATATCGACAAGTAAAAAATAGAAATGACGGCGTATTTTTGATAAAAATAGTTTAAATTTTCTCAAAGGAAAACTGAGATCACCAATCAAAATGCTTCATGAATAATTCATGAGAACGAGGAAACGCCAGCGAAATAACCCAGGGGCGATTACAGAATGAATCGAAACTGGGTCACCGAGGATGATTTTTTTCAATACTACAACAAACTTGCCATATGTAAAGCAATATTCATTTTGATTATGGGAAGAATCTCTCTCTCTCTCTCTCTCTCTCTCTCTCTCTCTCTCTCTCTCTCTCTCTGTCTTTCGTGATCATCTGGTGAGGCCTAAGTCGCAGATGGCATAGAAAGTATTCTTGTAAAGTTGAACTATCATGAGTTAGGGTAAGGTTTTCTATGGGTCTTTAAATGAATGAAGCTAGGATGTACTGTTGTGCATGTGGAACTGTAGAATGATTGTCACCTTATATAAACCGTTTTATATCAGTATACCGGTGTATGCTGCACTCTTGTAATCGGTTGAAGGGATGTTACTCGTTACGATCGATCTCTCATTGCAAGGGGACTGTGTGGCCTACACCGGATGCAAATTTTTGCTACGATTACATTTATTTAAACTAATGGTTATTATTTTCTTACAAGCATCTTAAGATATATATCTGTACCTGTTCGCATCTATACAGGCTTTTTATCGATTTTCCCGTTGTGAACAAATGTCACCCTTCCTCTTCATGACCTCTTCTTTCCAATTTCTATCCCTCCTCTGTGTACAGATTCTATGCTAAGGTCCATTCAAAATACCTGATCTCTATATCATGTAACTGTTGTAATTACCATACTGTATGTACATACGTGAAGCATACACATGTATATCATGTTATCCTAAACAGTTTGTAATGTGACGATTTAGATCTACATGTGTATGTATACTTTAATATAGCTTCTGACTCAGATTCTATGTCTATGCACGCACAGACAGTGTATATGGAGATGGGGACTTATTTCCAATAATTTCTTTCTCCACAACAAAGCTCCAAAAGAGGTCTGCTTGTGATGGTCAGCTTTGTTGAATTCGACAGATCCCAATCAAACACTTTTAAGAAATCTTTTTTGATATTTTCTTTAAATGTAGGCTACTAAACGGCAAAATTTTGGACTCGTTCAAACCCATAGTTTTTGCAGACGCCAAATTTGGCTAAAATAGATTGATTGTCCTTTATAGCGTAGAAAATATTGTGCGAACAGGAGAAAATAGTGGTTACCAACGTACCAGCATTTTCTTCTTTAAAGAGTCAACAGACTACCACTTGATTTTTACGATCCTGAAGAAGGTGTGATTGAAAACATTGTTGAAAAAATAGAACCAGCATAACATACATTTTGTCCTTATATCACATTGTTTTCGGCACTGTCGGAAACTAGTCCTATCATTGAGGCCACATTTAATTTGTCGTCTGTAAATGCTTTCAGTGTGGTCAGATCTAAATTGTGAACAACAACAACAAATTGTCCTTAGATTGATAGTGTTAATTATCGTCGCTATCAGTTGCCCGGGATCATGCGTAGCTCACTCTTTTAGTGTAGGACTTGTAACCTGAAGGCGCCGGGTTCGAGCCTCTTGGGAAGCACTGTGATCTTTGTTGAAGTGTCTCTCGCAAGACACTTCAGAGTCCTAACCTTGTTCTCGTGAAACCCATGATACACATTGCACATGAATATCTAAGTTATCGCCGTGATATCACTGTAAAAAGTTGAAAGAAGTGTTAAATACCATTCAGTTATAAAAGCCACCAGTTGCTCAATTGGGTGGCGCACTCGTAAAATCGTTAGTTTCTAGTATGTTACGGGGTTGCTACAAGATACAAGACGAAACCCATCCTGAGTTACGCTTGGTTCTTTGACGTGCTTGATGTATCTTCGACAGGATGGAGACAATGTTGGAAAATTTCTTTCAACATTTCTGCTTACTGGTATTTAAAGGAATGACAGCAGGCAATGTGGATTGAATTTTATGGTGGCATATTTCTGCCGCGAAATACGAGATAGCTATTGCGATAATTTAACAGAACTATCGTGATAAAACAAAGTTTCCTGGAAATACTATCTAGATAATACAAGTTTTCACGATAAAAATATCGCGATAATTCTAACTGATTGCTTTTTGCTTTCGTGCCAAAAACTGACATTCACGGTACCTATTATTATATACGGTTTCGGAACATCTTCGTCTACAACCTTATGAATTCTCCTCTTCCCTGAATGATTTTAAAGTTGTTAGTAGGAGGCATTTCGAGTCGTCTTTGTGTTTAACAGACTTCTGTTCATTTCGAGTCTTGTCAAAATTTACCAGTTAAGCTACAATTGTAAATTATTCGAATTTTTACTTACTGCAATCTTGTGAAGTCAAAAACTACCGAGTTCATCCAAATGGTGAATTTTCTATTTATAGGTATCAAGAAACGGATGGAACTATCACGATAATTTTCGAATGTCAGCTTCGTGCACGATTGAGAAATTTTGCGTTAAAATATTAAGTTTATCGTGATCATCTTTCAGGAAACTTTTTACTGTCTCGATAAAATTTCCAGGAAACTTTAATTTATCGCGATAGTTTTCAAAAATTATCATGATAGCTATGTCGTATCTCGTGGCAGAAATATGCCACCATAGAATTTACCTCTTTTCTTCTGGCTCTTTCAGTTAATTCAGCACGCCAAGTAATAGGTAGGATGGTTTTGCGGACAGTGTAGATCAAGATTAGACTGCACAGAACGTGCAGTCTGATCATTGATCTACGTTGACTTTTTTTGAGACATTACCTAGTTATAAAAGCTTTTGCCATCTGGCTGAAAAATCATGACCGGAAAGTTTTACGTTAACGTTAAGGATAGCTCATTCCGTAAATTAGAGGGCTAGAAACCCAAGGGTACTGGTCCGATTCCACAGCTCGGCCAAATGTTGTCCGAAGATTGACTACAGTCATTGCTACAGGACCCCTTTTATTTTTTAACACTGTGTTGATGGAGTGAATATGGTAGAGCAACCAGTGGCTTGAAGGAACGTGATATGAGGTACTGATAAACAAAAGGAAACCAGGGATTGATGCAAAGGAGACGAGAAATACCTAAAAGAGTGTTGAATACGATGAATATCAATTGACTCTTTGATTGTCAAATGAAAAACAAGCTCACCAAAATGCTTAATCAATCAATCGTATTCCTCTATAGCAATGAACGCTATTTCTTTTCTATGTAAAGGAAATACAAACTTTAACGCTATTGACCTAGTATAGGAATAACACAACTTTTGTGAGCATACAACATGACTAATCTTCTTGGATAAATATAAAAAAAAGTAGTACTTTTTGAATTTTGAGTTTATTTGTTTAACATTTCAGACATAACAAATATGTAAGTAGCACAAACAGCATGTCAATATAACACAACAACTTCAATTTTTAATAACCACATCAAATTCTAACTGTTCCTGTAAAAGTCACAGAAAGTTCTTGACCAGGTAGCTGCTGTTCTGTCTGTACTGGGGCTGCCCTCTAGTTGTGATGATGTCATTGGTGAAGTCATATCTGTGTCTTGTAACTCGGACAACATGGACCTGGCTGTTGTTTGTACCTAAGTAAGGAAAAGAGAAAATACACGTTAATACAAGCCTTGTCCTTTAGATATAGGTAAATGAGTGTGTTGACCTAAAATGAGAGGAATGCTAAGTTAACTTAACCAGTTGTGAGATGGTTAGGCCCACCTGTTTGATCTAATCCGAAAACTTGAGTGAACTAGACTCTAGACCGTTGAAATGGTGGACCCTCCAGTTCCAAGGTCAAATTTCGTAAATACGACAAAGTTTGAGATTTACTGCACATGCAGACAATTTAAACAGTAGGATGAGCCTTTGATATAAAATATATTGTGTTTAGCCCTATTCCGAACGACAAAATTAGGGCTTGTCTGGTCGCGAACGGCAGGATACAGAGTGAATTAGTGAAAGTTAGTCGATTAGGAGAAAAAAATGATGCACTGATACGGATACAGCGAGAGAAACCTGTCTTTATCAGATGCTCCTTTCCCTCATAGTTTCAAAATAGTCGGTGATTATGATAGTCAGTGCTTCGGCAGGGATATGGCTTGCAACACGCGAAAAGGGGCATTCGGACATTTGCGTAAAGTGTCGTCTCGGATCAGCCTGCGCAGTCCGCGCAGGCTAATCCGAGACGGTACTTTACGACTGCATTAGATTTTGTCCTACAGTAGACTTGCGCAAAACAGAAAGTGTCGTTTCGGATTAGCCTGCGCGGACTGCGCAGGCTGATCCGAGACGACACTTTACGCAAATGTCCGAATACCCATTTTCGCGTTTTGCAGGCCATATAAAGATGGAATAATGGAAACAATTCTTACCTGCTGCCATTTCTTTTCACAGATCTGTGTATACACGTGTAGAACACCTTCATAAACGGACAGTCTAAGTGACAGCTGTTGATATCTGACTGTGTTACGTTCAAGACTGGACAGAAAGGACTGTTGACTGAGGGAAACGATGTGCTTATCTAAAAAAAAAAGAAATAAGTGTGTAAGCATAAATAAATAAACATAAATAATCAAATAAATAAACAAATATATCTTGTAGGGTATTTATGTATAGAGTTTTGCCACTAGAGCGTTAATTTTTTTTTCTGTATTCGTACTTCATGTGTTGTCCAAGTCAATAGAAATGTTAATGCCTGGACATGTTTTAGAAACTCTAGAACAAATACTTAACATTATGCAAAGCTTAACAATCAGTAAAAAGTTAATCTTGACAAATACATACCAAGACTTTCTGTCTGTTTCTGTACGAAGTCAAGAACTATCATCTGGTCTCTGAGGTCTGAAGCTGCTTTAATGATATCCATGGCGTATTCTCTGTTTGTTTCAGACAGCTTAAATGTTTAGTGTAGTAATGATTTATTTGACTTTAGCTAGATGCTACTTCCGTTATGATGGAAAAATAATGTTGAGTCCGCCAGGAAAACATAGGATATTTATACGTAATCTGGTCACGATCTGTAGTTAGGGACATACTGGCCATTGTGTTATTTGACCTAATTATTATTGATTAGGTTATTAGACTTCGTTTGATCTTCTATGATCTGAATATTTTCATAATTATTGGTCTCTTAATTACCGCGACTTATCTTCAAAAAATTTCATCAATTATTCATGAATTAGCTCCTTCGGTAAACAAAGTTCAAAGTTCAAATATTTATTGGCAAATTTACGGCAAAGCTAGTTGCCTTTGGCCATTTACATAATTATACATAAATATGGCAAGGACATGTAATCAAAACAAGAAGTTAAAATCAAAGAAAAGAACAATACAAAAGATAGAACATAACTAATTTACAAATGAATATACTGCTGGAATGTTTTGGTGTAAGTAAGCGAGGTAGTAATCTTTGAAATAAAGTTTGCTTCCTAACTACATAAATATAGTAAGAACATGTTATCAAAAGAAAAAGTGTAAATCAAACAAAAGAACAACACTGGATATGAAACAAAACTAGTAAACAGATGGATAATGCAACTGACTGATAAACTCTTGTACTGTGGTCATGCAAGCTATGTAGTAATCTGTCTCATAAAGATTGATTTCTTAATTCCATCGCACTTTTTACAAAGTTCATGAGATTTAGTAACTTTTGTCTATTTTTAGTACTCATAATAGTTTTAAATGTGTTAATTGTTGCCCGTGATTGGTTAATGTTGTATTGTCTTCTCAGATGAAGGTATTTTTGACAGTTCATTAAAAAGTGAAATTCGCTCTCTACCGCAGACGAGTTGCAAAGAGTACAAAGTCTTTCGTTCCTGTTTAGCTGCAAATGTCTACCCTTTTCAATTTTTAACTGGTGCACCGATAGTCGAAATCTAGCAAACTGCATTTGTAAATTGTTATTTTTTGTGACAGTAAGATAGGGTTCCATTTCAAAGTTCTTTTTAAAAAGCCGATAATAATATAATTTGCTAGAGTCTTGTATTTTTGCGAACCATGTCTGAATATATTGGTCTCGAATTCTTTGTAATAACAAAGGTCTATAATTGATGTCTATATTGAAATTAAGTAAGAGATTACCATGACCCAAATTTTCCACTAATCTAGCAACTCGATTGGCCCAGACTTTATTATCAGAGAAACCTAATTGTTCATCGCACGCATTCTATATTAATGGATTTTGACGTGACATGATTTTTAACCAAACTTACAGCATTTAACGTGTTTCATTATGATTAGTTTTGTTTTAATGACTGGTACGTATTGTTTCAATAGATTAGTTAATTAGCCGAAAGAATGTCCAAAACTACATTGGATTACTTTGATGCTGAGATGATTTCATACATTATCATCATTATTATTAATTATAACAATAGTTATAATGCTTTTATTGTCATTAATCGTAGAAGATCTAGTAGTGAAAGAAGTAGTAGTAGTATTGATTTCTAAATTGCTAAAAGATATGAATAACTTTTTTTTTTTTTTTTTTAATCATTGTTTAAATTTATTTCAAATCAAAACAAACAAGCAAACAAAGAAAGATTTTTTTAACAATAACAAACTTTATTAATTTTACACTCAATTACAAAGGTACAACATGAGGAGTTAAGTGAAATAATTAAAAGGCTGAAATATGCTTACTGCGATACCATTAAACATGTAGTCTTATTGCGACGCTAGAAAATTTTATTCTTTTTTGACGTCAAAGTCAAAGAAAACTATTACTTATTTATCTAAGGTTTTTTTTTTACTTTGCATTATAAAAAAGAAACGAATCTTAATTCACGTTTCATTCTCTTAGAAATTTCACGTTATATAGATGATCATGTATTTAAAACTATCTACATGTACATCTATGTATCCGTGGCATTTTCAATATTTCAGTCATACATCAATTCTTTCGTCTCGGAAAAACAATTTTCACATTGTTATTTATTTGCCGCTATTAGGCGAGAAATAAATACAAACGACAGGAAAGTTACTGCAACAAAACATTCCAATTATCATATACCTACAAATTTCAGCCGCACAATTTTGCAATAATTAACATTTTATTCGAAAAAGTAAGCAAAATGGAACAAATGATGGTGTAGTAGGCAGTAACTTCGTGGCGGATGAATTTTAATTCGTAAACTTTTGACCAATTAAAATCGCAAATCAGTTTACAGTGTGTAGATACGGTTTTCTTTTTTTGTCGTGTGTGATATTTCATCCGCGTGCGACGCAATTTTTAAAGGGGGCGAGACAGGCAACCCAGAGAATTATAGAGGCATAACATTAATAAACAGTATCTCAAAAATTTATTCACAGTTACTCCTAAATCGTTTAACAAAATGGACAGAAAAACAATCTAAGATAATTGAAAATCAATTCGGATTTCAAAAAGGAAAATCCACGACTGATTGTATATTCATTTTACACGCTATAATAGCAAAAACATTAAGTGTTAACAAAAAACTTTATTGCGCATTTATAGATTTTGAAAAATGTTTTGATAAAATTGATCGATCTTATCTTTTTCAAAAACTGTTGAAAGAAAATGTAAGTTCAAAATATGTAAACGCAATGAGAAACATGTATACCACTATAAAATCTTGTGTCAGAATCAATAATGAATTATCTCCCTTTATTAAATCCAATATAGGTGTAAAACAAGGTGATCCTAGTTCTAGTTTACTGTTTCTTTTCTTTGTGAACGATATACTTTTAAATATGAAAAGTGATATTGATGATCTTTTTACCATTGATGATCTAAAGGTATTTCTGTTATTATTTGCTGATGATGCTGCACTGTTTGCACATTCACCACAAGCATTACAATCATTACTTGACGATTTACATATATACTGTACGACTTGGAATCTAACAGTCAATACTAACAAAACTAAAATAATGATATTTGAGAGAGGAAAACATTCTACCTTTGAATTTGTTTATAATGACACAGTTTTGGACGTCGTTGATAATTTTAAATATTTGGGAATATACTTTTTCAAAAATGGGAGTTGGTCTAGAACGCAAAAATATATCGCAAAACACTCCCAATCAGCACTACATAACTTGTTTATTGTTTTCAACCAACTTTCCTTAAATATCGATGACAAATGCAATCTCTTTGACAGTTTAGTCGGCTCAGTACTAAATTACAGTGCAAGTATATGGGGAAATCATCCGTGTAAAAATATTGAATTAATTCATTGTAAATTTATGAGAAAAATTCTTGGGGTTAAAAAGTCAACTAACCTGGATGGTCTTTATGGAGAGTTAGGAAGATATCCTATGGAAATAAACAGAAAATTACTTATCATGAAATTTTGGATTAAAATCATGAAAAAACCAGAAAGCTCAATGGTAAAAAAGATTTATCTTATGTTAAAAAGAGATGCAGATGCCGATAACAATTATAACAATCTAAATTGGGCTTATCATGTAAAACAAACACTCAATCAAATTGGCATGACAAATCTGTGGCTTAGTCAAAATGGAAATAATTTCCTTGCTAAATACATTGAGCAACGAATAATTGATATGTTTAAGCAAAAATGGTATTCAAATATAAATAATTCAGCTAGATTGGAATCATACAGTATCTATAAACATAATTTTGAAAGAGAAAAATATCTGGAATGTATAACTAATGACAAATTTAGAATAGCCCTGTCCAAATTCAGATTATCTTCACATCATTTGGCTATAGAATTAGGTAGACACCTAAACATCCCAAGAGAAAATAGACTTTGTCCGCACTGTAATCAAAATATGGTTGAAAATGAATACCATTTCCTTCTCACCTGCACAAAATATTATGAACTCCGTAAACAATATCTGAAAAAATATTATTATCAATGGCCAACTATTAATAAATTTGAATCCTTAATGAGTTCAAAGTCGACAAAAACAATAAATAACGTCGCTCGTTTTATTTTTGCTGCAACAAGACAAAATACAGAGTTCTAAACTATAACGAAAATCGCTTTTATTTAATATAGTTTCAAAAATATATTTCATAAGAAATTGTGCAATCATTAACAATGCAAGCTATTAGCGCCAATCAAGCAATTTGGCATTCTTACAGAGAGTTTTGCTCGAGATCAGACTACTCTTTACGAGTGGTTTGATCTTGAACAAAACAAAATGATGTATCATTACCAATACAGTCCTTTAACGCCAATCAATCAATTTGACATTCTTATAGGGAGTTTTGTTCGGGATCAGACTACTCTTGGGGAGTGGTCTGATCTTGAACAAACAAACAGATGTATTATGGAAAATCTTTAAAAATGGCGCTGTAAACTATTTCATACTTCTCAGATAATAGCATTCTATTTATGTCTTTGTTTTCTGCGCATGTGGGTATAAATTTGTTTGATATGTTGTAAGCTATAAACATGCAAGTGCTGTTTTATGCTGAATAAAAATGTAAAAAATGTAAAAATGTATTTACGCCGGAAAACGTTTAGGTTTATAACAAAAGACCATTCATACCTTGTCGTTCTAACAGCCCGCATAGGTCAAGTAATAGAACGTAAGACTTGTAAACATCAAGTCTTTTGCCACTTGAGGGTGTTGGTTCGAGCCCCATGGCTGGCTATCTAAAATTACTAACTGGTTACCAGCATTTTCTCCTTTTCCCTCAATATCTTCACATACCTCCCCCGCCAGGGGCGTTAAAAAACTCGGAATTGTGTGGTAAGGAATTAATGCTCAGAATTGATATACCAGCATAATTATGCAAGACAAATAAGTTGTAGTTGGAAATGAAAGAACTGAAAGTCCCGAAAAGCATATTTGTGCTGGATTAAGAATCAGATAGGACTAATCTATGATTTATCTACGATTTTCAAAAATGATAAGTTTGTCCGTAAGGACGAGTGTTTTTCTTATCATTATGCGACACATGTACCCAAAGCCGTAGTAACATGTTTTCAGAATAAGCAGGGGCAATCAGCATCTTCCAATAATAACTGGACATGTACACCAGTTAAACGCAAAAACAAAAGAAGCCAAGTGCAAACGATTACAAACACAATACCATAGTTTATTCAATACTAAGGTCACTGGCCCATTATGTATTACATATACATGTAGAGAGTTTAAATTGCATCCAGCAAAGAGTATAGACTGGCATCAGGACCAGCAGTCTTGCTCTTTGATCTCCTGACACTATCTAATTTTGGAACCAGTCTTTGGATTTACATCATTTTCCGAATAACTGCGTACACAGACATAGCATTTTTGTAGATAGAAATACAGTTCATGATTTTGTATGGTACAATAAAAACAAAATCTGGTGTAAATTATATTAAATTACAACAGATAAATAGCGATTGGACAATATAAATGGTATTTTTAAGATTAATTTACTGCGAAGTATTTTCAAGAAGCTCATTTCGGTGTCTAAATGCTTGAACCAAAAAGTAGGCTATACTAATCATTTTATCTGTTTTAATTGTTGATGGTATGCTGTAACGGGTAGCTGGGCTCTTATTTCTTGTCAACTTTGTTAAAAGAATATTGCTCTGAGATTATCATATAAAGTGTAGTCAATGAAAAGGTGGCCTTCGTTTTCTAATACTAGAATATTTTCAGTGAATCATAAAAGGTAATATCTGTCAATACCAAATTGTCTCCCTTCCTCTGTCAATAAACTATGACTATATACAACTGTATGCATAATCAGCCTGGGCAAAAGGACAATAACCCACAGCTAAAAGTCAGATAAGGGGCAGCCATGTTGAGCCGAAGGAAGGTTAGTGCTTTGTTGTTTTTACAAGAAACAACTATGGTGAATGGTTCGAAACGGCATGAATGATCTAGTAAATGGAAAGTAAGAAAGTCTGGTATTCCAACATCTAAACTATTTTTCTTGGGTTTTGTTCGACATTTATAATGCTGATTTTACTGAGAAAGATCCCTGCATTATTTCGTATATTTCCTTGCAAAGCCTGCAAATAGAATTGTATAACACGACTGAACACTGCAGTTTTAATTCATGTTTATTAAAGATTTTACAAGTAATTGACGAGTTCACAACATTACGCTTGTAAGAATTATACAATATTTAACCTTCAACAAGCTTTTTTGGCGGACCTTCATTATTATTACTATTATTTTTCAAAGAGAGATAATCGAAACCAGGCTTCATTGAACAAGCAACTTTATCTAAACCAACCGATATTTTGTGACAAATTAATTTTCCTGTGAAGACAACCCTAAAAGTGCGTTAACACATAGAGCGCCGAAAAACCCTAACATTTTCCTCCTAGAAATACGACCCAAATAATTACAATTTCATGATTGCTTTTGTCTACAGTGTTTCATCTACACTGATCTTTACTGAAAAGGTGCAGCCTGATCTTTGATCTACACTGGCTGCAAAGGCAACTATAGTTGTTAAAAGGCACTTTAAGGTTTAAGTCCATATGGAACTGTTCAGTTAACCCCTCAACTGATGAACGTTTTTAGTCAGTTACCGCAAACTGATGAAAGTCTCCGGTAAAGTATTGCAAATCCGAAAAGCATTTTACTGGAAAAACGTCCCCGTATTGGAGAGATATTTCAAAGATCAATTCTGCACAGAACGTGCAGTCTCGCCCATTAGCCTGATTGTCGGCAACACCAAATGAGGTCACAGTTTGATTGGTGCTCTTTTGTGCCATGAAAACCAAGATCGTTTTTTTTTTTTTTAATGTTTTTTTCATAGTAACCAAAGAGTTGAGCCCAGAAAGTTCCCCACGTCTTGGTTTTAAGACAAACAAAGTTATTGGTCGGGAAAGAACGTCACGGCAAATCAGATGGCTTGAAATATATAGTTGAAATTTAGTCTGGAAAAATGGTAAATACGTCTCAAATCACAAAATATAAAGAGGATTTTTTTTTTCCGGTGAAAGATCGAAATTTATTTCATCGAGTGAACATCATCAGTACAAATTAAAAAAAAAAAAATCACCCCCCCCCCAAAAAAAAAAGATCTATTGATTTCATTCTTCTAACCCCTTTTTGTTGGGACTTTCGTCAAAATCCAGTACAGTTTTTTTCGGTAATTCCCCGTGGCGTACCCCTTTCACAGAAGAAGCATTACAATATTGCGTAAAGCGCGGCGAGAAATGTAAGAATGCGCGTAAATTGGGTCATACTTCCCTCTGATTGAATGGCACGCGCTGTTTACCTACGTAATCAGTGCGAAGGAACTACTGTTTTCGCCTTCAATTGAAGAGTTAAAAAATATGATATAAGTATTCTTCACTGGTCGTAACCATGAAATATCAAACCATAATCCACCATTATTTATCGATTTACTACCAAAAAAGCTCTAAATAAATAGAGAATATTTGTTTTTTTACGGTGAAAGATCTAAATTTATTATTTACTCGATGAAATAAATTTCGATCTTTCACCGAAAAAAACAAATATTCTATTTATTTCGTGCTTTTAACCCTTTCTGGGGGGGAACTTAATCAAAATCCAGTACAGTTCTTTTCGGTTATTCCCCGTGGTGTACCCCCTCCGCATAGCAATGCATTACAATATTACGTCAAGCGCGAGAAATGTAAGGTAAATTACGTCATATTTCCATCTGGTTGTGAGGCACGCGCATTTTATCTAGGTAACTAGTGCGCGGGAACAACTGTTTCTGCCTTCAATTGAAGAGTTAGAATATAAAAATCGGTATTTTCACTGGTCGTATCCATGAAATATCGAAAAATATTTCACCGATATTTCTCGATAACCTACCGAAAAGCATGAAATAAAGGACCATTCATCTTGTCGTTCAGAACAGGAGGTCGTCTAGTTGTGTTTTTTTTTTTTTTTTTTGACCAAAGACATGCTTTAATTTTTCAAGCATCACGAACTTTTCTAGTGTATATCCAACCATGTCTATAATATAACAGAGTCATGCACTGTGAAAATAGGATTTAATGCATCGGCAAAAAGTATCGACTCATGTCAGCCTGGGCAGTCTGCGCTGACTGACAAGCGTCAAAACTTTTTGCTATTTGTAAATCATTAATCATTTGTTAATATATTCAGTTCCATAAATAAGTGTGCACTTAATTTTCTTTTATCTTTTATTTCTCGTGGCATGTTTTACTGAAGACCAACAAATTTGGTATCATACTTTAGTTCAGCGTCTGTAGAAAATGCCAGGCTAATCCGATTTTGACTAACAGAAAGTTTAAGTTAGGTTTTTGCAGTTTAAATGAAGGTGGTAGTAAAATCAAAGTTGCAAAAGTACTCAAAGACTAAGGTAACATTAAAGTTAGGTTTTGGCCACCGCTCTCGTTCAGGAATGGAATAACATTCCTGATGCAATGATTTTACGTTATGTAAGGTCTATGCGACGTCAAATAATTGCCTGTATCGACAGCAGAGGTGGCCATACAAGATATTAATTGAAAAATTACAATAACTTTAAGAAAAACCTAACTTTAATGTTACCTTATTCTTTGAGTACTTTTGCAACTTTGATTTTATTACCACCTTCATTTAAACTGCAAAAACCTAACTTAAACTTTCTGTTAGTCAAAATCTGATTAGCCTGGCATTTTCTACAGACTCTGAACTAAAGTATGATACCAAATTTGTTGGTCTTCAGTAAAACATGCGACGAGAAATAAAAGAAAATTAAGTGCACACTTATTTATGGAACTGAGTATAGATATGTTTGTAAATAGCTATTAGCTATTTTAAATTCTTTGCATGTCCAAGGACCATTCTACCTTATGATTCGGCCGATTGTTAGACAAACTAGCTTTAACGACTCTAAGGAAGAAGCCTTTTGAAAGCATTGTTAACCGGAAGTTTCTTCTTTTTTCTACAATGTTTTCTATCCGTCCTTAAGCAAATTTGAGTTTTTGAGCAATCTGTTATTTGTTGTCTGCAAATGCTTTCAATTAGGACCAATCTAAAATTTTATCGTGCGGGATAGAGTGAAGAGATCAACAAGCCCTAGTATCGACATCGACCAGAGCTGTTTTGAGTGTTGTTTGTAGAAGTCTGTGCTTGTAAACGGGTGATTGCCGACCGTTTCCAACAAAACACCTTGGCCTCTTCCACCATACGTTTCATTTCTTTTCTAAACATCACACCGCCGAGAAAAAAGAACAGGAAATTCAACGAAAAATTACTCAGCAACAAGTTCATAGCTAATGTTTTCAGGATTGCTAAGTTTGGGGATATGAAATTGTCGCTGCCATGCAAACGCGCTAGAAAATAATTCACAATGGCGAACGGAATCACCGTGACAAGCAAGAAGTTGGTAAGAAATAGGAGTACTTTTGTTTGTGAGTCGGTCGAGCGACTGTTTGCAAACAGTTTTTGGCGTTTGCAGAAATATGTCAACAGAATAACGTTTGCAATAACAACAGCTAGGACAGGAATGATCAGTTGAAATACGAAGGCGACTGTAAGCAAAAGCGGTACATTGCTCTCGAACTCCGCCGATATATAGAAACAGTTGGTCGTGATAGCTGATGAATTGCGATCCAGGACCTCAGACGGATTTTCATTGGTATGACCGAACAGTGCCATCGTCCCTGTCATGGCCAACATTACAGAAACCACACAACAAAGAATAGCCAGATTTTTGTTTCTATTCTGACGGACATTACGTTGCGTATGACTCAGTACAACCACCGATCTATCTACACTAACGATAGCCATTGTCCAGAGTGACGCAGAGGCCGAAAATACTCCTATCCATGCATTTATCTTACACAAGATCGGCGATATGTCATAGTACTGAATGTCATAAAACATTCCCAAAACGCGCCAGGGTATTGTCGCCCATAGAAAGAAAAAGTCAAACACGGATAGAAATAACAATAGAAAGACGGGCTTATCACGAAATGCTTTTCGACTTAGTAAAGCCACGTTCAGAATGTTTCCAACTGTACCAATGAATAGAATAAACATCGGCATATATTGTAGTAATAAGTTTGCCCAGTAACACCGTACATCGTCAGGTGGACTGCAAGGTTTATCGTATAATGGGTCTTCCGGTGCATCCATATTTAGGGGGGGGGGATTCTCTCTCTCTCTCTCGCTCAAAATTCCGGGAGATGTAACTTTAGTTGTAAATAAATGTCTCTCAATAAAGATAAAACAGTGTTCCTCAAATTTGGGTGAATCTATCACTCGTCGAAAAAAGCCATGTTTTGTTTGGTATCGTTCACATATAACTGGGGCAGGGGGAAGCTCACAGCCACATTTACATCTACTGCAGCCGACCTTTTTTTCGCTTTTAAAATCTTGGTTTGTTCCAATAGAAGCCGACAAAGACATCGACTTGGGCCTTGGCAAACCTTAACTATCTGAAAAGGTACATAAAACATGAAAAAAAAAAAATTCTGTCGACAAGGCCGTCGCATTAAGTTTTACAGTCAGGGTCATCACATATAGCTTCTGCAGACGGTGTGGATCATGAACAAAATGCTCAGAATGCGCATAATGATATCAGATCTAAACTGTCCGCTTCTTGGTTCTAAACCTGGACAAAGCAGCTTTTTTTCAGTTGCAATGCTTTTAGCACTGGAAAAATGTGTCACTAACTCTAGAGTTTACTCCGCTGACAGCCTCTGAGTATACCTGTGAAACATTTCCGAAAGAGATACATTCGATTTTGTTTAAAAGTATTTGAGCCATAGGCCTACTCTGTCAAAAGGGGGCTTAATGCTTTTTCGAAAAGTATCGACCAGGTCAGCCTGCGCAGTCCGCGCAGGCTGACCTGGGCCGAAACTTTTCGATATTGTTTAATTTTCTGTATGTCCATAGACCAGGCTACCTCATGCTTAAGTCAGTTGTTTAAGAAGTGGTTATTATGGATCCATAATTATGTGATGGCTTCATTGGTATCATGCATCACGAAGAAGCATTAATCCCCCTTTTGCCAGAGCGTGGTTCATTATATCATACAATGTGTTTGGGATTGAAGGCGGGCATAAAAAAAAACTCTTATATTATCATTGTTTACTATTGTAATGCATAGACACTGGACAGGAAAAGACCAAACATAAACTGACGTACTATTATCTTAGATAAGATAAATTCAACACTTAAGGTATCCGTTTGATTTTTCATGATGATGATAATAATAATAATTATAATAATTGTGAAAAAAAAAAGCATTAGAAAAAAAGCATTAGAAATACTAAAATAATGGCGTTGGCCTAGTGATAGCTTCTACTTACGACATGTGTAATATCCCTTTCGACTAAACAACAGTGCTCTCATTCATATGTCAAAATAATGATACTTTTTCAGTTTTTGCTGTATACCAAATGTTTGAGACTAACAATGATAAGAAAACTATCCTACATAGATGAGATTAAGTTAAGATTTTTTTCTCTCTGATCATAAGAAAATGTGATATTTACGTGACAACTCCTAGTGGCTTGCAACAACTATCTAAAAATATGCCGGCTTGGCCGGTAGAAGTTCGAGTCTCGAATTCACGTCCACTTGTTTCTGGAATAATGCCGTTTGTGTGTCTGTGTGGATTTCTTTTTAAATAGGCCAACATAATTTACCCCCCTTTGCCATTTTCTAAGTTGGAGATGTCGACTTACTTTGTATGTGTGAAACCTATAATGAGTTTTTGTGGTTCACTGTGTGCACTCGATCCCCGATACAATTTTTTCTCTGCCTTTAAGGCTCCACGCTCAGCTTAAGTTGGTCTTCTTTACAGGGTTGATCGAGATCGAACTGTGCAGGAGATGCTGTCTGATCACATCATCTATATCTTCTGTAAGGTTCCTACAGGGTCTTAAAATTACAATGTTGAGGTAAACTACTGTGTTTCTTGAATGTTTGTTGAAAGTGGCTGTATTCAAACAATTGAAAATTTGTCTGTGTGTCTGTGTAAGGATAAGGTATTTGAACCTATTTTTTTCAATATGCTTAGCCTCACATGTGAATGTATTCAAATTGACCATGTAATAGTATACTGTTCTTGTTGTTGCACTCTCTCCACAATTTCCAGATGTCAAAATGAACATTGAGTTAATCATTAAATTAAACTTTTAAATTCTTAAAGTATTTTTTCTCTCATGGTTTTTGTAAAATAATCAGGTAGGTACAAAGAAATTTCCAAAAACAAATTTTAGATAGATGATTTTGAGCCAAATGTTAGGTTTTATAGCAACCAAACGGACTATACTCCCTGTTTAAAAAATAAAAGGATCATCATATCGGATAGTATAGATGCACGTTCTGATGCAGTCTGATCTTTATCTACAAAGTCGGCAAAAGCCATGTGAGCCTCACTGAGCAACCTAAGTGTTAATCTAGCTAGCATTCGAAGTGTTAATCCTTAACGTGCTGAATAAGAGAAATGAAACTTTCAAGTCGATAGTAAAAACCTTACTGTTGCTATTTCAAAGTTACTTTTAGGACAGAAATATCTTCTGGTCGGATAGTGTAGATCCAAGATCAGACTGCACGTTCTGTGCAGTCTGATCTTGATCTACACTGTCCGCAATAGGTCACCGAGTCACGCTTAGCAGCGTTAAGGTGCGTCAAGGTTAATTGAAATTGAAAACATACAAGGACCTACATATACGACCTTTACAAGCACTTTAGTAAATCACGAAATTCGACCTTGCCCTTTTCATAAATGAAGATCAGCTGGCTGATCTATCTCGTACTTAAACGGGAAAATTTTACATCGGTAACCTCGACTATAATGGCTGTGTTAATTCTTTAAAATTTCCTATACATACAGAAACCATCGTCTCTCAACACTTTATCGAACAATTCCGAAGAATTTAAAGACATTGTAGAAAAAAGTAGAATTTGCTGGTAATCAGCATTTTCTACTTTTCCCGTGATGTTTTTTTCCTTTTGAAGGACAAATTTCATGTTTTGAATGACATTTGATCTGTCGTCTGCATTTCAACTTGTACCAGTCTAAATTTTTGTCGTTTGGTAAATATTTACAGAATAAAATACCCGGAAAGTTTCTATTCAACTCTTGACCAGACAACAAATTATAGACTCAACCAAACTGAAAGTGTTTGGAGATGACATATCAAATATGACTTGATCGGCGATTTCCGTCTTTGTACTCGTAGAGAAATATTGTAGAAAAGGGAAGAAATATCCTTATCACACAATGTTTTCAAGAGCCCTTTATTTTCAGGGCGGTAAAACACAAACTGGTTTGGTATAGGGTTAACTCTTAAGCTGCTAAGCCCGACTCAGTGACTTTTTTTGCGGACAGTGTAGATCAAGATCTCTCCAAAAATAACTTTGAAATAGCAATGTTTGGGTTTTTCCTATCGACTTGAAAGTTTTATTTCAGTTATTTACAGGTTAAGGGTTGAACGATTTCCTTGTCGGTATTTTGTTTGCTTGCTTGAATGGACAGTATTAGTTGTACGGTCGGGTACAACGAATTTATTATACTGCAAAGTTTTACCAATCCAAAGTGTATTCAACGAAATTTCACTGTTTTATGGTCTCACGAATTCAGTACGCTGTCGAAATCGAATTTCCCTTCTGAGTGCCCTAAATCAATGAAAACTGACCTCAGTGAGAACTGACGTTACTGGAACCTTGGTAAAACGTAAAGTTTGGTGCATGAACTAGATGATGTCCTGCGATAGACATTTGACGTTTTTTTTATCTAAACATGGATTTAAACAACTTTAAGGTAAGTAAGTATGCATTTTCATGATTTATCGGCAAAAGTAAACGACCATTAGTTGCCTCAAACGACCATCAGGTTAACCTTTCAACGTTACAATGTATGAGTTTCGACACTTCACAATTTGCTTACTTGACGGAGGGATGGCTAGTTAAAAAATAGTCATGTATACTGGGCTCCTAAAAGGGAAACTGCTTTTCCCTGGATTTTGTCAGTGTACATGACTGTATGTTACGGGCATATTATCCAATCAGATCGCGAGAAATTTCTTCGCAGTATAATATTAACTCCTGTCAACATCATACCATCATGTCAAGGAGACCGCTGGTTTTTTCATGTGTTTGGATTCTAAATAAAAGTTGCAAAACCTGATGTGATTGATTTTCGTTTATTCCTTGTCACCAGCAGTTGCCCATATGGGAGACGCCCCAATAACGCTGTTCATTATGTTACGGAGGATAGTTCAAGATACAAGACGAAACTCATCATAAGTTACCTCTGGTTCTTTAACGTGCTTGGTGTATATAACACCATCACGGGACCTCGGGTTAATGTCTCATTCGAAAGATTATTAAATTAGCGCCTTTTACTTGGCCAGCCGGTGGAGTCGAACCCACACCTTCAAGTGGCCCAAGACTTGCCATTTTAATTTTAAAGTCTAGTGCTCTATTCGAGCTTAGGGTAATCCATCTATCTACGAAGGTCATCTTTCAGGGTCGGCCGAATCGTAGATTTTTCATACATTATTTACCGTTTATAAAGTAACCTATACCCATTATTAGTCTCTTTATCACTAGTGTAATAATTTCAGCCTAGGTCCTAGCCTGAAATCAGTGACACGTAATATTTTGCTTCCTGAAACAGTTCGTGTAACTAAACCACAGCCTCTTTCTAGACAGTTCACATATTTAACAGATAACAGATTCCTTTTTTTTTTAAGACGACAAATCTTAATACTCGCCAAAATTTAAAGCACTTGATGACGTCAAATTCAAATGTAGGTCAAGCGATGAGCTTTGCCTTAAAATCGCAAGGAAACATTTTCAAAATTTAGATAGACTCGTGTTAGCACTTTTCAATTGTGACAATATCAGTCCTCTGTATTTTCATAAATTCGGTCACGTCCCATGGAACAAATGTTTAAATTTTGGACTGAAGGGTTTTAATGGGAAAACAGAGCTGATGTCTTAGGTAATATCTTACAGAAAACTAAATTTTTAAAAGGAAGCCCTCATCAATGAGTGCCGACCTACATACTCAGAGCAGCTCTACACAATCGGAGCCTCCTTTATTTTTGTCATCATTTTGTTATTTCTTAGCAGCGAATGTAATAGTTCAATATATTAATTCATGCTTTTACGAAAGCAAAACTCTCTCTTATTTTCTAATTAAATGGCAATGACAGACTGAATTTAGGTTCTTGACGTACTACTTCAGCTTCGGTCAACCCACGGCACAATAGTGTAATACTGTATACATTCTACAAATTCCTGTAGTGTAGAAAACACGTTGAAAGACTAGAGCATTGCATGACACTCTCCTTTTTGGAATTTCAAGGACATAAGAACACATATTTACAAAGAATGACAAGCATAACTGTTTTTCAGTTGTTTTTGAGCCGATACTTTCGGAACCAGAAGACAGACTAAAACAACATTTTCTCGTTTGCTCCGAATATGAAGTTTCCTACCCGTGTAAGCATGAGGAAAAATATCCTGCATTAACTCTGTGGCACATCTTTTGCACCGTGACCTTGACCTTAAACCCCCAGTGTGAAACGACTCTTATAACTATCAAACATTACATTTGAAATATTCCTGCGCACTGACCTTGACCTTTGACCGCAAGTGAACCAGCTTTAACGGATATCATTCTTTCCTCATAAGCATTAAATTCCAAACGTTACTCTGCACTGACCTTGACCTTTGGCCAAAGCGAACAAAATCTACTAGGTATCATTCTTCGCATTCATGACAAGTGTGTGTAATGATAGAATATTTTCAATATCTTAAATCTTTTTTTATTTAATACTTATTTATTTCATACTTCATACGTATAAAACTACATGTATTATAATAGGTAAAAAGCACAAAATATCACAATTGTTAGTCTGATTGAACTTATAGTTGTACGAGTACATGTATAGACTATATCGTTCAGGGTCCGTAATCACCAACCATTCTCAAGAACATTCTGTGTCTGATTCTCAAGAGTTTTATAGATTTGAAAGTAACACAACTTCTGATTGGCTAAACCAAATGGTTTAGCCAATCAGAAGTTGTGTTACTTTCAAATTTAGAAAATTCCTCAACATTAGACTAAGAATATTCTTAAGAATGGCTTGTGAATATGGACGCTGTTCGTCATATGCCCGACAGGATGTGGGATTCAAAATTATATTAACCCTTAACAAAAGACAAAATTTTGGGCTTGTTCCAATTGAAAGCATATTAGGACGACAAATTTGATGTTGTTCAAAAGATGAGATTTCTCTTTAATAATGGAGAAAACTTGTGGGAAAGGGTGAAAATGCTGGTAATCAGCATTTTCTCCTTTTCCTACCATGTTTTTCAACAGTTTTCTATCCCATGGTCAGCAACCTGTTTTTGAGATCCTGAACCCAATAGTACGACAGATAAAATGTGCAGATTTAATATCAAGATGAGATTATATAGCTGGACCTTCGATCTACACTGTTCGGTATGATGCGAAGTGTTCTGGCCAACATATCCCTGAATTTACATTATATGGCTCCTACCTTTATTATCCCCCGCCTAAGGCTCAACATTCGCGACAATGGAACTAAGTATGAGGACAAATATCCAGTATTAACTCTGTTGCACATCTTTTGCACAGTAAACTTGACCTTTTTACCCAAAAGTAAAACGACTCCGATTACTATGATAAATTACATTTGAAATATTCTTGCGTACTGACCTTGACTTTTGACCGAAAGTGAACCAGCTTTAACGGATATCAGTCTCTCTCCATTAACATTAAAATCCAAACATCGCTCAGTACCTGGTTTTACAATACATTTTTGGCCAGTGACAGGAACTTTGACAGAACTTTGCACTGTGACACACTTTGTTTGAAACGAGCGCGAACGCCAGTCTTATGTTACATTTTCCTAACAAAACAGTAAAAATAAACACTTTAAATAAAATCCCTCTGTTTTCCAAAGTGGTTTATTCATTCATTCCCTGGGGAATTTACACACTCATAGAAATTAAGTCTTTGAAGACAAAATACTTCTTATACCTTTCTTTGCATGCGTTGTGTTAGTAATATATGCACTATTTCGGAACAAAAGGGTTTTTTTACGGTTAAAACCACATAAAACATCCCTATCCCTTTACTAGACGGTACGTCTCAAATGATGGGATTTTTATTCGAAATGTTAGAAAACACTGTGGGAAAAGAAAAGAGTGCTGGTTACCAGCATTTTCTCCTTTTACCACATTGTTTTCAAAAGCCATTTCCCCCAGGGTCGTTAACACCCGAGCGTGCTTGGTAAATAGATAAACAGAACGAAGTGGGTCTCAGAAGTCCCCCCTGTAGTAATCCCAGACGTAATTCAATCACTGTTATGGAAGCAATGCATCCTCTGGCTCAATTTTTCGACTTCATCTGGGTACTCTGCCATGGTTTCTTTTAAGACTGCTGCTACTTTTTCGTGTTTAAACCTTTCTGCGTCATCAAACGGTGTGAACCCCCATCTGTAATATAACACAGACATACATGTGCATGAACTTGTACCGAGACTTAGCATGTTGCGGATAATATTGTATTCTCTTTCAAGTATTGCAGGATAAAGATCAGCTGACACAGAACGTATTTTCCAATTACATAGAGGATATTTGTTTTTTTCGGTGAAAGATCGAAATTTATTTCATCGAGTGAACATCATCGGTAATATTTTCACGAGTGGCGCAGCCACTCGTGAAAATATTACCGATGGTGTTCACGAGATGAAATAAATTTCGATCTTTCACCGAAAAAAACAAATATTATATTTATTTCATGCTTTTAACCCTTTCTGGGAGGAACTTTATCAAAATCCAGTACAGTCTTTTCAGTTATTCCCCATGGCGTACCCCCTCCGCATAGCACCGCATTACAATATTACGTCAAGCGCGAGAAATGTAAGGTAAATGACGTCATATTTCCATCTGGTTGTGAGTCACGCCAGGATCGTATATATAGGATCCCTGGTCACGCGCATTTTACCTAGGTAACTAGAATATAAAAATCGGTATTTTCACTGGTCGTACCCGTGGAATATCGAAAAATATTTTCACCGCTATTTCTCGATATCCTACCGGAAAGCATGAAATAATGTATGCTTCTTCTCTGTCTGATACTTTCAAGACATTCCGAAAAACGGCTGTAAACTCGCAACATTTTGGACTTCACTACTGACAAAAAATTTAAATTTCCATCGATTTGTTCTTTAACTCTTATCCTGAGAAGTAACTAAAATGAAATTTCCAACTTCATAGAAAAATCCAAATATTGCTATTTCAAAGTTAGGTATTGGGGAATAATATCTTCTTATCGGACAGTGTAGATCCAAGATTAGACCGCACGTTCTGTGTAGTCTGATCTTGATCTATACTGTCCGCAAAAGGTCAGTGAGTCGCGCTTAGCAGCCTAAGGGTTAACGGTCAAGAGGAATAGAAGATTGCAGAGGGCGGCGTCACATGATTTCACAAAACACTTAAAGTTTGTTATGGATATAAAGTCCGAAAGCTAATACTAGCGATTTGATTGGGCGAGATAAATTGTCTCAGAAAATCAGATGCATAGTCTTGGAGTTTAAAATGAACACAAAGTCTTTATTCTCCAACTTTTTTTGATAACCTTCTTTGCCCAGTTTGCAAGAATTTTCTAAATTTCAATGAAAAGCAACTTCTGATTAACTAAACCAATTGGTTTTGCGAATAAAAAATGGCGTTGCTTTCGAAATAAAGTGTAAGCGTGAGAATACAATTTAAAATGGTTAGTGAATATAGACCCAGGTCTTAGTTTAAACATATTTATTTTACATCGATTGAGAAACAAGTTCTTACAACTTATACTAATCTCTCTCGATTCTGCTTCCTGGGAACTACACCAGTACTCGCGCCGAATGTGTGGGCCAATGAAGGAACCCAAAGTTGACACCCGCTCCTGGGTATCGAACTTGGGACCTTGCAGTTACGAGGCCGACGCTCTACCTCACAACCACGGACACCACAAGACCCAGGTCATGATTCCTTCAAAACCATAAGTAGTTGTGTTTTGCTCTTATAACGCCTCTCACTACTATAGTTGCCTTTTCGACTCGTGTAGATCAAAATCAGACTGCACCAAACATGCCGTGTAATCCTTGATCTACACTGTCCGCATTGCTTTGATATTCTGCAGAAAAGCAACCTTAAAACTGCTCATTTTTGGGTCTCATTCCAGACAGAAATTGTTAGTAAGGTATATTTGGCGCTCCAAGGATTAGATTTGTTTATTTTTCTAAAACAAGAGAGCTGAATATTCTATGGAGTAATTTAACATCCAAAGTCGTTTAGTATGAAAACCCAAAAGTGCCGGAATGGTCCGACCTGCCTCCATGATTTTGCATTACTGTATTGCTATACGAAGACTCCAGCATATAATCTAATTGTGGCCATTCGCACTATTTTAACAATGATGGGCAAAGTACTATTAATTTAGGCCTCTTACAGAAATAAATATTAGCCATGCTCTGTGTAAAGGCGGTTTAATGCATCTGCAAAACGTATCGACCCAGGCCAGCCTGCGCAGTCCGCGCAGGCTGACCTGGGTCGAAATCTTTTGCTATTGGTCAAATTTCTGCATGTCAATTTTAAGACCATTCTACTTCATGATCCAGTCGTTTTTTTGGACAAAAAGGGTTTCATGGATCCATAATTATATGGCTTGCAACACGCGAAAAGGGACATTCGGACATTTGCGTAAAGTGTCGTCTCGGATTAGCCTGCGCAGTCCGCTCAGGCTAATCCGAGACGGCACTTTACGACTACATTAGATTTCGTTCTTCAGTAGACTTGCGCAAAACAGAAAATTACATAAAAACGGAAGGTGTCGTTTCTGATTAGCCTGCGCGGACTGCGCAGGCTGATCCGAGACGACACTTTACGCAAATGTCCGAATGCCCTTTTTGGCGTGATGCAAGCCAATATTATGATGACTTGCTTGGTATAATGAATCACGGAGATGCACGAAAGCTCCTTTTGCAAGAAGCGTGCCTCATCTGAAAATTTAGATATAAAAATAGAGAAGGGTATTAGAGGACAACTTCTCTTCCTGCTATTATGTTTTCAAAATTATTCCAAAATATGGCCTACATATAAAAGATTGTATGATTGTATGATGTTTAACGCCGTTTTCAATATCATTTCAGTTAAATCACGGCGGCCAGTGCACCTATCTATGCTTTCCTGAAGTTTCTTTTACCAGTCCTCCGCACAATATTTTTTCCAAGCCACTGGCTGCTTTCCAACATAACTAACCAACATAACCAACGAAACAAAGATCAGCGGTGAGAGAGGAATGAATCCTGTCGCAATGATTATCATCAATCCTCGAAAAGAAATTGGCCGAGCCGGGAATCGAACCCGCGACCCCTTGTTCTCAAGTCCTATACGCTACCGACTGACCTACCGGGGCTCGGCCACAGATAAAAGAACCGGTATTGGAATTTGACAATAGCATCTCCCCATAACGTACAAGAGAGATTCGAGGTCAGACTTCACCAACTGTGCAGTCTCACCTTGATCTATACTATCCCTAGAAGCAACGAAATTTGAACAAAACTTACCTGTCCCTTGCAAAAGGAGTCACTTTGCATTTCTCCAATAAAAATCGTACAATGTTTTCATGGCCTTCGGCTGAAGCCAGATGTAAAGCCGTTCTGCCGTCGTAATCTGCCAAGGACATGTCCATACCCAACAAAGCGTATCTGTAAATAACACATGACTTATAAGAAGAGAAATGGTACATACCATAAACTTCATAATAATATGGCTTGCAACACGTGAAAAGGGGCATTCGGACATTTGCGTAAAGTGTCGTCTCAGATCAGCCTGCGTAGTCCGCGCAGGCTGATCCGAGACGGCACTTTACGACTACATTAGATGTTGTCCTACAGTAGACTTGCGTGAAACAGAAAATTACCTAGAAACGGAAAGTGTCGTTTCGGATTAGCCTGCGCGGACTGCGCAGGCTGATCCGAAACGACACTTTACGCAAATGTCCGAATGCCCCATTTCGCGTGTTGCAGGCTATTTGGGCCGTGCTCTGTGAGAAGGAGTTTAATGTATCTGTTAAAGGTATCGACCACGGTCAGCCTGCGCAGTCCGCACAGGCCAACAAGGGTCGGAAGCTTTTGCTATTGGCCAATTTTCTACATTTTCAAGGTCCAGTCTGCCACAGGATTCAACCGGCTGTTAGAAAAAAACGTATTTTATGGATCCATAATAATGGTGATGACTAGCCTAGTATAATGCATCGGTGAGATGCATTAAACTTCCTTTTGTCAGGTTATAGTTCATATATGCATTCTCTTCAAGGAGGACCGGTCGCGCTGCGCGAAAAAATTTTGAATTTCCCCCTTGCGAGCTATCAAATGTTCCCACACTCCTCGAAGCAAATACAAACTCCAAAAAAGTTACTAAGACATAATGTCCCCTATGTTTATATTATTGTATGGGAAAGAAGTCATTGGCTTGGGAAGAATATTGTGCAAAACACTGGTAAAACAAACTTAAGGAAAGCATGGATAGGTGCAGTGATTGCTGCCATATACCTGAAATATGTTGAAAGCGACGTTAAGACTATAGAAACAAATAAATGAGACATGCACTGTGAAAGGGGGTTTACCGAATCTGTAAAAAGTATCGACTCAGGGTCAGCCTGCGCGGACTGCGCAGGCTGACCTGAATCGACACGTTTTGCTATAGATCTATTTTTTGCATGTCAAAGGACCATTCTAACTCATAATGCAATTGCTTGGAATAGACAAAATAAATTTTATGGATCCATAATTATGTGATGACTTGTTTCGTATAATGCATCACACCCTTTTGCCGGAGCGTGGCTCAAATGTATGCATTTTTTATTTAGGTGTCATTATTGAATATTTGTTTACTTGTACCTTCTCATGGCTGTGACGTCACCATTGTATGCGCTGAATAGCAGGTTTACAACATCTTGAGCTTTGGACTCGATGGCTCGACCTCGGGGATCGTACTTCTTACTGGTGTGCTTTAGATTGTCATAATTGTGGAAATTAAACTTCGCCACCAATTCCTTAAAAAAGCAATTCAACAACACATAAAGAAAAGTCAGTTCCTTACCAAACAAACCTATATGTTTACAACCGTTTAGAAAATGGCTTCTGAAAACATGATGGGAAAATGAAACAAGAGCACTGAGTGCAGGTGCCAACGCTCGACTGCAAGTGCTTGATTTTCAATGATAATTCTAAGACCAGCATTTATTTCATGCTTTCCGGTAGGTTATCGAGAAATATCGGTGAAATATTTTTCGATATTTCATGGTTACGACCAGTGAAAATACCGATTTTTATATTCTAACTCTTCAATTGAAGGCGGAAACAGTTGTTCCCGTGCAC
Organism: Hippopus hippopus; assembly: GCA_946811185.2. Lineage (NCBI taxonomy): Eukaryota > Metazoa > Mollusca > Bivalvia > Cardiida > Cardiidae > Hippopus > Hippopus hippopus. The sequence goes on from OX328096.1 coordinate 16,486,551, forward strand.
TAGTTACCTAGGTAAAATGCGCGTGCCTCACAACCAGATAAAAATATGACGTAATTTACCTTACATTTCTCGCGCTTGACGTAATATTGTAATGCGTTGCTATGCGGAGGGGGTACGCCACGGGGAATAACCGAAAAGAACTGTACTGGATTTTGATTAAGTTCCCCCCAGAAAGGGTTAAAAGTATGAAATAAATAGAATATTTGGTTTTTTTATTTCGGTGAAAGATCGAAATTTATTTCATCGAGTGAACATCATCGGTAATATTACCGATGATGTTCACTCGATGAAATAAATTTCGATCTTTCACCGTAAAAAACAAATATCCTCTATTTCTTTTTTTCAAAGGTGTTATTCTTTTCAAACAAAACTATTATCCCGAACAACGGCTAACTCGTCGTCTGCAAATGCTTTCGGCTGCTGTTTCCCAACTCATATAGAGGCAGGCTTTATGCAGAGATACAAACAAACATATGATAAACATATTAAAAAAATATACCTCACAAAACTGTATACAGTTGTTCCCCAACGATCTTATAGTGAGCCCCGTATAACAATACCAACCAACACATAAACACTGAGCCATGCTCTGTGAAAAGGGGGCTTAATGCATATCCGTAATGCATGATACCAATCAAGCCATCACATAATTATGGGTCCATAAAAGCCTTTTTTTTTTCTTTTAACAACCAACTTAATCTTTAGGTAGACTGGTCCTCGGATATACAGAAGAAAATTGACCAATAGCGAAAAGTTTCGGCTCAGGTCAGCCTGTGCAATCCGCGCAGGCTGACCTGGGTCGATACTTTTTGCAGATGCATTAATCCCACGTTCACAGAGCATGGCTCATTTAAATAAAAATGGTCTGTACAAAGAGAGGAGAAAAGGTATACCTCACAAAACTGTACACCTCGGCTGCTGTTTCCCCACTGATCTAGCGGCGGGCTCCACGTGAAGATGCCCATTACGTTCGGTATGACCACCAGTACACCGCCTGCAACACCGGATTTTGCTGGTAAACCAACCTGCAGAAATTATCAAAGATACACAAGTTATGGACTATATCGTAATTTATCGACAGCTTACGATACCACATAAACTCGCGACAAACCCTTGTACTCGCCCATGTAAAAGGTATTTGCAGACGAGAGAGTTAATGCGGCTTAAATGATGGCAATTTGAAAGGGTGGAAAGTATTGCGGGAAAAGAAGTAAATGCCGGTTAGGGTAAGGCATAGTTGTCACATATTTAGCAGGTTCTGAAGCGTGCTATCTAGAACCAGTTGCAGATCTTTGGTGACAGCACTTGCTTAGGTCCGCCAAATGATGACGTCACATAATCAGTGCCCGACGGCTCCACCAACCAGTGAGTAGTAAAGGAAGGGAGTATGGGAACTACCCAGGCCGGGGGTAGTTCCCATACTCCCTTCCCTGAGCGCCCTATATCACCGTCCCTGACAAAAAATGTGTCCCTATATGCTGTCCCCGAAAGATTTTTTTAAAAAAATATCCCATACTCTCTACCCTGAGAGGGATTTAGCATTCAAAATGGCGGCCGTGTGGATGGCACTCTGGGGACAAAAATGCCCCAGGCTCCCGTCCCTGAGCGGAATTTTTTGCAAAAAAGGGAAAGGGGGGGGAGTTTTTCCCAGGCTCTCTACCCTGAGAGGGATTTAGCATTCAAAGTGCAGGCCTTATGACTGACAGACTGGGTAAAAAATGGCCAGATCGCTGAGTTGGACTTAGTTTTTTCACCCTATGGATGATTTTTTTCTTTCTAATTGCCTAACCATTGAGTTGGACTTAGACTTTTTTCTGCATCTCTATGAATGATTTCTAAATGTCTGAGCACTGAGTTGAACTTAGACTTTTTTTTACCCTATGAATGATTTTCTCTCTTTCTAAATGCCTGATCACTGAGTTGGACTTAGTTTTTTTACCCTATGAATGATTTTCTCTCTTTCTAAAAGCCTGACCATTGAGTTGGACTTAGACTTTTTTCTTTCTAAATGCTTGATCACTGAGTTGGACTTAGACTTTTTTCTTCACCTATGAATGAATTTTCTTTTCTAAATGTCAGAACATTGAGTTGAACTTAGTCTTTTTTCTGCATCTATGAATGATTCTTACTCTTTGGAATGTCTGAGCACTGAGTTGAACATAGACTTTTTTTTACCCTATGAATGATTTTCTTTCTAAAAGCCTGACCACTGAGTTGGACTTAGTCTTTTTTCTGCATCTATGAATGATTTTTTCTTTCTAAATGTCTGGACATTGAGTTGGACTTAGAGTTTTTCTGCAATTATGAATGAATTCTCTTTTCTAAATGTCTAACCATTGAGTTGAACATAGACTTTTTTTACCCTATGAATGATTTTCTCTCTTTCTAAAAGCCTGACCATTGAGTTGGACTTAGACTTTTTTCTTTCTAAATGCTTGATCACTGAGTTGGACTTAGACTTTTTTCTTCACCTATGAATGAATTTTCTTTTCTAAATGTCAGAACATTGAGTTGAACTTAGTCTTTTTTCTGCATCTATGAATGATTCTGACTCTTTGGAATGTCTGAGCACTGAGTTGAACATAGACTTTTTTTACCCTATGAATGATTTTCTTTCTAAAAGCCTGACCACTGAGTTGGACTTAGTCTTTTTTCTGCATCTATGAATGATTTTTTCTTTTCTAAAAGGAATTTGTCCCTATATCAGTGAGTTGTACTTAGTTTTTTCACCTATGAATGAATTCTCTTTTCTAATTGCCTAATCATTGAGTTGAACTTAGACTTTTTTACCCTATGAATAATTTCTCTTTCTAAAAGCCTGACCATTGAGTTGGACTTAGTTTTTTCACCCTATGGATGATTTTTCTCTCTAAAAGACTGACCATTGAGTTGGACTTAGACTTTTTTCTGCATCTATGAATGATTTCTCTAAAAGACTGAGCGCTGAGTTGGACTTAGTCTTTTTTCTGCATCTATGGATGATTTTTCTTTTCTAAAAGGAATTTGTCCCTATATCACTGAGTTGGACTTAGACTTTTTTCTACATCTATGAATGAATTCTCTTTTATAAATGCCTAACCATTGAGTTGAACATAGACTTTTTTTTACCCTATGAATGATTTTCTTTCTAAAAGCCTGACCACTGAGTTGGACTTAGTCTTTTTTCTGCATCTATGAATGATTTTTTCTTTCTAAATGTCTGGACATTGAGTTGGACTTAGAGTTTTTCTGCAATTATGAATGAATTCTCTTTTCTAAATGTCTAACCATTGAGTTGAACATAGACTTTTTTTACCCTATGAATGATTTTCTCTCTTTCTAAAAGCCTGACCATTGAGTTGGACTTAGACTTTTTTCTTTCTAAATGCTTGATCACTGAGTTGGACTTAGACTTTTTTCTTCACCTATGAATGAATTTTCTTTTCTAAATGTCAGAACATTGAGTTGAACTTAGTCTTTTTTCTGCATCTATGAATGATTCTGACTCTTTGGAATGTCTGAGCACTGAGTTGAACATAGACTTTTTTTTACCCTATGAATGATTTTCTTTCTAAAAGCCTGACCACTGAGTTGGACTTAGTCTTTTTTCTGCATCTATGAATGATTTTTCTCTCTAAAAGGAATTTGTCCCTATATCAGTGAGTTGTACTTAGTTTTTTCACCTATGAATGAATTCTCTTTTCTAATTGCCTAATCATTGAGTTGAACTTAGACTTTTTTACCCTATGAATAATTTCTCTTTCTAAAAGCCTGACCATTGAGTTGGACTTAGTTTTTTCACCCTATGGATGATTTTTCTCTCTAAAAGACTGACCATTGAGTTGGACTTAGACTTTTTTCTGCATCTATGAATGATTTCTCTAAAAGACTGAGCGCTGAGTTGGACTTAGTCTTTTTTCTGCATCTATGGATGATTTTTCTTTTCTAAAAGGAATTTGTCCCTATATCACTGAGTTGGACTTAGACTTTTTTCTACATCTATGAATGAATTCTCTTTTATAAATGCCTAACCATTGAGTTGAACATAGACTTTTTTTTACCCTATGAATGATTTTCTTTCTAAAAGCCTGACCACTGAGTTGGACTTAGTCTTTTTTCTGCATCTATGATTGATTTTTTCTTTTCTAAAAGGAATTTGTCCCTAAATCACTGAGTTGGACTTAGACTTTTTTCTACATCTATGAATGATTCTTACTCTTTGGAGTGTAACTCTTTGGAGTGTAACTCTTTGGAGTGTAACTCTTCTAAAAGAAAGAAGTTTGACAATTTGAAGAAATGACAATTTTGAAGAAAGATAGAACTTTCGTGGTAATGGTTAGTCCTGAAAAGGACTGTTGGGTTAGCTCTGAAAAAGAGCTGTGACAATTTGAAGAAATGACAACTTGAAGATAGAACTTTCGTCTGACAGCTTGAAGGTAGAAGTTTCGTCTGATAGCTTGAAGATAGAACTTTCGTCTGGCATCTTGAAGATAGAACTTTCGTGGTAAATGGTTAGCCCTGAAAAGGACTGTTGGGTTAGCTCTGAAAAGAACTGTTGGGTTAGCCCTGAAAAGGGCTGTTTTGTTTTGGAGGCTGTGTTTTTTCCACTTCTAATGACAGCATCCGAAATTCGCTTGACAAATGGGGCATGCTTCAACTCTTTTTCTGATCACCATTGCTCCATTATCGAAAGTAATCTTTCTCCCAAATTCGATATCAACCAAAATGATGTCAGGCGTTGTCTTTAAAAATAGTTGAACTAATCTTTCGCCGAGATCTTTGTATGGCTGTGTTATACGTTGTAGTTGGTTTTGTTCCTCCTCCGGGTTTGTAATAAGACATATCCAAGTAAGGTCCAATGTAACTCCAAAATTCATCTGTATTTGCCCAGTGAGGAAAGTAACCTTTTTTATTTTCTTGAAGACCAAATATGGCTGGAAATTTTGCCAAACCAAAGCTCATGAAATTGAAAGAATCGACCAGACGTACACCATTCAGTTCTAACTTCATAATATTGTTTCCATTCATGATCAATTTTGGAAGTTTTAACCCAACTTTGACAATATAGCCAAGAATGAACTGACCGTCATAACCTTTGAAATTATGGGCAATAGCCGTGACTCCTTTATGATGTTTTGAAAAGAGCCACTTGCAAAATTGACTCAAAGTTTCTTCACCTTGAAAAATAACTTCCCTACCCTCTTCAAATTCACTGCATGTAGAACAATGAAAATCAAGTGATTTATCGATACATTCATCACACGCTCTGTGTGCGATACAATAATTTGGGATGTGTACACCTGTGTCTTGTTTGCATTCAAAATCAAAGAAAATAAACTGTGTTTTTTTGACTACAGAAGAACTCGTCTCGTCATCGCTGTCATGGTTCAACTTACTTTGGTAAGGCTGAATATAGCATTGATGAGAAAAGTTAACAATTCTCTTACAGATATGACATCTTTTCTTTCCATTGCAAACATGATTTTTCTTTCTGATATGATATTGTGCACCGCATTTCGAACAGAGTTTCACTAATTCACAAATGGATTTCTTTTCTTTACCTTGAACATTTCTGTGATTTTCAAAGCATTCAGCACTAAAAAATCGTCTACTGCAAACACTGCAAACATATTCTTTTGATTCTGATGGACATTTTCCTTCGCGATAACAACCTTTGCAGATAATTGAACAAGCATGACTTTCCCGGTGAGAGTAACCCACATCACAGAACTCACAATAATATCCACAACAAAAAAACTTTGATAGATTTGATGTAGTCATAATGGTTTTGATGAAACTACAAATGTATGATCTTACTATTGGTTTTCACTTCTGGATGTTCAAATATTTTTTCCACTTTTGAATGCTGTTGATGAACTTTAATGACATAGCCTTTTTCATACAAGAATGCTTGAATTTTTTTGTATTCGTCAATTCCTATAGGTTGTGTTGGTGAAACTCCAGCTTCATTCAACAATTTCTCAGCTTCAGTCTTTTGAAGAGGGCGGTTTGAACGACAAATACGATCCCATTTTCTATTCTATGCCCCGGTGTTTTCACGTTCACTGTAGCAAATTCCCACAACAACGGCTCTTGCAAAACATAGTTGGTCATGATTGCCAATTTGAATAATGGATTTTTTCTTCTGGGTAAAAAACTTTGATTCGAGCATTTCAATCTATTGTTCAGAAATCAAAACGAAAACCTTTGTTGGTACTCTGTGAACTTAAACAACACCGTGTCAACTCAGTGGAAACGCCGTTTAGAGTGACAGGGGCTTAGATCACAATATGTTAGCGTCTGTTGCTATAAATAGACCATTGGGCAGAGGTACACTACGTCAGCGTCTAGTAAAGCTTTTTTATAAATACCTCTATACGCTTAACTAATATAAAAAAGGTGTGAGTTCGAATTTTGAGCGTTGTCAAAAGTAGAAAGCATTTTTTCTTTCGTAGATTTGTACATGTGAAATAGGGTGAATATCCCTGATTTCCTTAACAAAAGAAAGACAGTTCCTTGACACTTTCGTTAATTTATGTCAAGAAAAATAACTTGGAATAATTATTGGTTCACACACTTGTAAAGACCATTTTACGGGAATATTTCCTCACTGCATGTAGATCTAGACCTATATAAGAGAGACTTTTGACTTTTTCTACTTTTAACTTTTTTACTTTGCAATAATCGATAACCGCAGTCAAGAGCCTTGAATAATTCAAAAGTAACCCAAGTTCCGACCAAAGCCCTCTTTTCTTCACCATGGCTACAAATACTTGAACTTTCTTCTGCACATTTCATACAGAGTGGAAACATCATTTTGTTGTTACAGTGAACTGGGAGAACGGGGTGAAACAAAAATCAGTTGGAGACAAAACTTTGCATTTGATTAAGCCCTCATATTGTCGAATATTGTTCATGTCAATATTCTCAGCAGACAAAATTTCTGGCTGACCTACAGGATAGGATTTGTGTTTACAAACATAAGGGTACAGAGAACAGATATCAATGTACTTGATTTCCTTCTTGCTTTTTTTTTCATCAACATCAGGAACGCGATAATAGGCCACGGGAGCTTCGCATTTTTCCTGCGATCTCTTGGCAGTCTGGGAACTTAAACAACACCGTGACAACTCAGTGGAAACGCCGTTTAGTAAGACAAGGGGTTAAATCACAATATGTTAGCGTCTAATGCTATAAATAGACCATTGGGTAGAGGTACACTACGTCAGCGTCAAGTAGTGAAGCGTATTTTTTTATAAATAGCTCTATACGCTGTACTATCAGCTACAGAGTTTTAGATCAAGCGACGCTCAACAAACGATATCGGATGAATGGTGAGAGAACAAATATTTGTTTTACGTGCAACGAAGCAGGACATTGGTCCAGAAATTGTCCAAAAAAGAAAATCAGACAGGAACATTTGTTTTTTTGTCTACGTAAACCCACACAGTCATGACATCGAAATTTCACCATCGTTTTACAACGTTGTCGATCTCCAACATACGAAATTCGTCGGGACACTAAATTCATTCTACAACGAAAATACATGGAAAACAAGTTCACTACAGACTACAATATCACCGGTTGAAAATCAGACCGTAGACATGCAGTCCGACACAACGGATATCACCGATTCAAAAATCTGCAAAATAACAGAACAGGCAGAGAAAAAAATATCTACAAACGATTATCTAAGAAAACAACAAACTTTGGATCTAAAAGAGGAGAAAAAAGCAAAACAACGAAAAGAAGAAAAAACGAGTAACAAAGAACTGTTTCTTTTGCAAATCAACAAAACACAAGAGTAAAAAAAGTATGGTAAAACATTTCCCACACTCTATCAGACATCTGCTTGCACAGTGAGGGCACACAAGAATTCGAACCATTCTGAAACAAATATGATTTTATGTAAAATATCACTGGGTTTTATAGCTTTACAGGAGGATTGAACTAGATGACCCATGACGTCATTTTTCTCCTATGTTTTTTCCCGCGTCGGCGTTTCATTAACATTGTGCATTCAAATCGACGGTTATATCGGTGTTTTTTTCACCACTCCCATTTCAATGTCACACAGTACAATCCCGGTGTTTTCGGCCAGGTCCGCACTCTTTAAAAATTTCAATCCTCTGTAAACGTATAAAGATCGGCGTTATTTTCATACATTCACCATTTCTTTGGTTCTCAGCTAACGATCACTTTGGAAGCAGTATCAATATTCAGAAGCAGTTTCAATATGAAGCACAACTTAGATGAAATCAACTTGGACGATTTTTTTCACCAGTGGAAAACAATGGAGACGTTCTTTCATCAGTTATAAATTCGACAATCATCAATCCGCCACCAGAGTTAAATTCGACAACCATCATTCCAGCGACGGTGCTGGACAACATTTATGAAGAGGTAAAGCCGCTAAATTTGAAGCAAGATAGCATGATGACCCGGATCATAGATCAGTTGGAGACTTTAAACAGACATTTGGAGGAAATTAAAACTTTAAGCGCAAGTACTGATCAGCTCAGTAGAAATATCGAGGTACTACGCCAACAGGATCAGTGCATTTCAACAACTCCTGTGAAGATTCCTGTGGAGTTCGACTTTGATAAATCTAATCTTCACAAGTTAGTGGACTCTATCGTAAGTGTTGTGAAGAAAAATCAACCAAAGAAAAACAACCAGAGGAGAAACAACCAAGAAAAACAACAAAGCGGAAATCTGAGGATGATGCTAACCATCTCCACAAGAAACAGCGAGTTGATCAAAAACCAACTACACCAATATTGACAGGCCAGGGTAAATACGGGAAAAACATTGATAATCACGTTGATTTCAAGATCCCAAAAAACCCAAAGACAGAGCGAAAACAACCAAGAAAAAACAACAAAACGGTAGGAATATGAAAACAAATATGAAACTCGTGGTGTTTGCGAATTTGCATTGTAAAAAATTTGTTATATACTGTTTTGAGAATAATTCATTGTAAATAATTCATTGCGAAAAAATAATTCAGTGTGATTTTTTTCATTGTGATTAATTCATTGTGAATAATTCCTTGTGAAAAAATATTTCAGTGCGATTTTTTTCATTGTCAAGAAATTGTTTTTTATGCTGTATTGTAAAAATGTTTCCTTGTGATTTTTTTCATTGTCAAGAAATTTTTTATGATGCTTTTGCAAAAAAATGTTTCATTGTGAATTTTTTTCATTGTCAAGAAATTTTTTTCATTGTCAAGAAATTTTTTTATGATGCTTTGCAAAAAAAATGTTTCAATGTTTAGTTCTGTTCAGTAAATAAAAGTTCAATAAATAAAAGTTCAAAAACAATAGAGCTCTTCATTCTGTCTTCCCCAAAGACTTGTTCTGTCTACATTTTTTCCCATACAACGGGTCATAACTTTTTTGCTATATTAGCATGAAACGTAGCATGGAAAAAATGTATGTGATTTCTGTCAGATCCGAGCTCTTTAAAAAATTTTCAATCCTCAGTAAATGTATAAAGCTCGGCGTTATTTTCATACATTAACCATTTTTTGACTCTCAGCTAACGATCACTTCGAAAGCGGTATCAATATTCGGAAGCAGTATCAATATTCGGAAGCAGTATCAATATGGAGGAGATAAATTATCAACTACGTGAGGTTCTCCAAGAATATCTAAATGCAGGTCAACAGTTATTACAACTAAACACTCATTTCGTAGGAGAGGAGGAACAAAACCAACTACAACGTATAACACAGCCATACAAAGATCTCGGCGAAAGATTAGTTCAACTATTTTTAAAGACAACGCCTGACATCATTTTGGTTGATATCGAATTTGGGAGAAAGATTACTTTCGATAATGGAGCAATGGTGATCAGAAAAAGAGTTGAAGCATGCCCCATTTGTCAAGCGAATTTCGGATGCTGTCATTAGAAGTGGAAAAAACACAGCCTCCAAAACAAAACAGCCCTTTTCAGGGCTAACCCAACAGTTCTTTTCAGAGCTAACCCAACAGTCCTTTTCAGGGCTAACCATTTACCACGAAAGTTCTATCTTCAAGATGCCAGACGAAAGTTCTATCTTCAAGCTATCAGACGAAACTTCTACCTTCAAGTTGTCAGACGAAAGTTCTATCTTCAAGTTGTCATTTCTTCAAATTGTCACAGCTCTTTTTCAGAGCTAACCCAACAGTCCTTTTCAGGACTAACCATTACCACGAAAGTTCTATCTTTCTTCAAAATTGTCATTTCTTCAAATTGTCAAACTTCTTTCTTTTAGAAGAGTTACACTCCAAAGAGTTACACTCCAAAGAGTTACACTCCAAAGAGTAAGAATCATTCATAGATGTAGAAAAAAGTCTAAGTCCAACTCAGTGATTTAGGGACAAATTCCTTTTAGAAAAGAAAAAATCAATCATAGATGCAGAAAAAAGACTAAGTCCAACTCAGTGGTCAGGCTTTTAGAAAGAAAATCATTCATAGGGTAAAAAAAAGTCTATGTTCAACTCAATGGTTAGGCATTTATAAAAGAGAATTCATTCATAGATGTAGAAAAAAGTCTAAGTCCAACTCAGTGATATAGGGACAAATTCCTTTTAGAAAAGAAAAATCATCCATAGATGCAGAAAAAAGACTAAGTCCAACTCAGCGCTCAGTCTTTTAGAGAAATCATTCATAGATGCAGAAAAAAGTCTAAGTCCAACTCAATGGTCAGTCTTTTAGAGAGAAAAATCATCCATAGGGTGAAAAAACTAAGTCCAACTCAATGGTCAGGCTTTTAGAAAGAGAAATTATTCATAGGGTAAAAAAGTCTAAGTTCAACTCAATGATTAGGCAATTAGAAAAGAGAATTCATTCATAGGTGAAAAAACTAAGTACAACTCACTGATATAGGGACAAATTCCTTTTAGAGAGAAAAATCATTCATAGATGCAGAAAAAAGACTAAGTCCAACTCAGTGGTCAGGCTTTTAGAAAGAAAATCATTCATAGGGTAAAAAAAAGTCTATGTTCAACTCAGTGCTCAGACATTCCAAAGAGTCAGAATCATTCATAGATGCAGAAAAAAGACTAAGTTCAACTCAATGTTCTGACATTTAGAAAAGAAAATTCATTCATAGGTGAAGAAAAAAGTCTAAGTCCAACTCAGTGATCAAGCATTTAGAAAGAAAAAAGTCTAAGTCCAACTCAATGGTCAGGCTTTTAGAAAGAGAGAAAATCATTCATAGGGTAAAAAAAGTCTATGTTCAACTCAATGGTTAGACATTTAGAAAAGAGAATTCATTCATAATTGCAGAAAAACTCTAAGTCCAACTCAATGTCCAGACATTTAGAAAGAAAAAATCATTCATAGATGCAGAAAAAAGACTAAGTCCAACTCAGTGGTCAGGCTTTTAGAAAGAAAATCATTCATAGGGTAAAAAAAAGTCTATGTTCAACTCAATGGTTAGGCATTTATAAAAGAGAATTCATTCATAGATGTAGAAAAAAGTCTAAGTCCAACTCAGTGATATAGGGACAAATTCCTTTTAGAAAAGAAAAATCATCCATAGATGCAGAAAAAAGACTAAGTCCAACTCAGCGCTCAGTCTTTTAGAGAAATCATTCATAGATGCAGAAAAAAGTCTAAGTCCAACTCAATGGTCAGTCTTTTAGAGAGAAAAATCATCCATAGGGTGAAAAAACTAAGTCCAACTCAATGGTCAGGCTTTTAGAAAGAGAAATTATTCATAGGGTAAAAAAGTCTAAGTTCAACTCAATGATTAGGCAATTAGAAAAGAGAATTCATTCATAGGTGAAAAAACTAAGTACAACTCACTGATATAGGGACAAATTCCTTTTAGAAAAGAAAAAATCATTCATAGATGCAGAAAAAAGACTAAGTCCAACTCAGTGGTCAGGCTTTTAGAAAGAAAATCATTCATAGGGTAAAAAAAGTCTATGTTCAACTCAGTGCTCAGACATTCCAAAGAGTCAGAATCATTCATAGATGCAGAAAAAAGACTAAGTTCAACTCAATGTTCTGACATTTAGAAAAGAAAATTCATTCATAGGTGAAGAAAAAAGTCTAAGTCCAACTCAGTGATCAAGCATTTAGAAAGAAAAAAGTCTAAGTCCAACTCAATGGTCAGGCTTTTAGAAAGAGAGAAAATCATTCATAGGGTAAAAAAAGTCTATGTTCAACTCAATGGTTAGACATTTAGAAAAGAGAATTCATTCATAATTGCAGAAAAAGTCTAAGTCCAACTCAATGTCCAGACATTTAGAAAGAAAAAATCATTCATAGATGCAGAAAAAAGACTAAGTCCAACTCAGTGGTCAGGCTTTTAGAAAGAAAATCATTCATAGGGTAAAAAAAAGTCTATGTTCAACTCAGTGCTCAGACATTCCAAAGAGTAAGAATCATTCATAGATGCAGAAAAAAGACTAAGTTCAACTCAATGTTCTGACATTTAGAAAAGAAAATTCATTCATAGGTGAAGAAAAAAGTCTAAGTCCAACTCAGTGATCAAGCATTTAGAAAGAAAAAAGTCTAAGTCCAACTCAATGGTCAGGCTTTTAGAAAGAGAGAAAATCATTCATAGGGTAAAAAAACTAAGTCCAACTCAGTGATCAGGCATTTAGAAAGAGAGAAAATCATTCATAGGGTAAAAAAAAGTCTAAGTTCAACTCAGTGCTCAGACATTTAGAAATCATTCATAGAGATGCAGAAAAAAGTCTAAGTCCAACTCAATGGTTAGGCAATTAGAAAGAAAAAAATCATCCATAGGGTGAAAAAACTAAGTCCAACTCAGCGATCTGGCCATTTTTTACCCAGTCTGTCAGTCATAAGGCCTGCACTTTGAATGCTAAATCCCTCTCAGGGTAGAGAGCCTGGGAAAAACTCCCCCCCTTTTCCCTTTTTTGCAAAAAATTCCGCTCAGGGACGGGAGCCTGGGGCATTTTTGTCCCCAGAGTGCCATCCACACGGCCGCCATTTTGAATGCTAAATCCCTCTCAGGGTAGAGAGTATGGGATATTTTTTTAAAAAAATCTTTCGGGGACAGCATATAGGGACACATTTTTTGTCAGGGACGGTGATATAGGGCGCTCAGGGAAGGGAGTATGGGAACTACCCCCGGCCTGGGTAGTTCCCATACTCCCTTCCTTTACTACTCCAGTGATTGACTAAATGGTGTTTTACGCCGCTTTCACTGACAATTTTTCGGTCATATGACGGCGACAGCTCACGTATTCAAGTATTTCGTGGATTCCACCAATACTAGGCTGGGGCTCCTAAGTGTCTTGCCCAAGGACACTCCACCAACTAAACATGAATGCGACATAAAAGAGTTTGTGCATGAACAATCCAGGGGAATTTGGATTAGCATGGCGCTTAAGCCTGACGCCTGTACTAAGACCAAATATTGCAAAAAAAGATTGATGCAATATGACACGTAGGGCACATGAGCATTTTTGGGGGGTGCAACATTATTAGTTGTACGGTCAGGTGGCAGGGGACTTGGAAACTTGTTCACGGCTGTGGTGAATCATGTCGCCACCTCGGCTAGGGGCGACATGATTCACCACAGCCGTGAACAAGTTTCCAAGTCCCCTGCCACCTGACCGTACAACGAATTTATTATACTGCAAAGTTTTACCATTCCAACGTTTGTTAAGCGAATTTTACCTGTTTTTTGGTTTAAAAATTACGTTGGTTTTGCCAGTGTACATGATATATATGTTCGGGGCATATTATCCAATCAGATCACGAGAAATTTCTTTGCAGTATAATAATAGGTACTTTACAACGAACTAGGCTTTCCTTTTCAATTCAATACTGGATTTGAGTTGTTCAACCAAGGACGTGGCGAACGTTTCACTTACGCGTGTGTGATTGCATTCAACCATGATGTGAAAGTTAGTTAAACGATACTGGGTGTTAATTCCATTCACCCTCGCACTTGACGTATTGTTTTGAAATGAAACCAGACAGTGGCCTATCACTATGACGAGGAAACTGCTTCAGTTATTGTTCCGTTAATTCAACCCTTTACCAGATGACAAAATTTTAGCCTTGTCCTAATTGAAAGCAATCGCAGACGACAATTTCAATGTGGCTCAAACGGTGCCATCTTTCTTTGATAGGGTAGAAAATATTGTGGGAAGAGGAGAAAATGCTGGTTACCAGCATTTGCTCCCTTTCCCACAATGCTTTCAAACGGCTTCTTTCCCAGGGCCGTCAAAAGTTGGCATTGTGCGATAAAGGGTAAAGCCAACACGGAGTTTTCGTAATTCCAGCAAGACAACACCGGTTGACGTATGGCTCGCGTCAACTGGTGAGGACTATCACTGGGCCCCTTCCTTGGCTCACAGAATCGTCACACCTCTCGCCTATACATCATTTTTTTTAGATGATATACTGGACTGCCGAGGCTCAAGCCCTCACCCAGTAATATAAATTCAGTTAAAATATTTTCTGGATCAAGGATGGTATGCGATACAACAGAGACAAGAAACGTCTTTAAAAAAGATAGACGGCGTAAGAGATACAGGATTATGAATATTGAATCTCTCTTGTGGCTCACTATGAAGTAAAATAATGAAAATTAACCTCAAGAGAAAATGACTCTTTTGCCTTGAGAACCATTTTTCATTTTGCTGAAAAGTAGTATTGGGTTATTGGGAAACGCTTATAAAATATCAAATTTCCAGATAGAACAAAAAAGGACCATTCTTTATTACATTAATTTGCTATAATATGAATCAAGGACCCGGGATATCGATTAGCGGTAGCAACGCTTGTAAATAGTGGTTTCATAAATGTGCGAGCAAATATGCCTGCAGGGACCCGCCGAATAGACATGTTAATATTTTTGACCAATTGCGAGTAACCATCTATTCATTCTTTATCAGTACCAAGAAGTAAGACAAAAGCTAGCGCCTTCAGCTTCGTCTAAAATATTCCAATTTTTACCCAACCAATGAGGCTTCAATGTACATGTACTGCCGTAGCCTCTACGGGATGGAAATGTCAACAATACATGATAATGACTTCTGTGTGATCTTGTGTTGTCACCCCCTAGGTGATTCCAAGGGCGAATCACGTCAGCCGATGCTGATTAAAGTTAAAATGTTGCTAATGAAATTTTCTACAGAATGTTAGTCTATCAGGATATGTGAAAATTAAATTTCAGTTATTTTTCTTCTTTTATATCTTTGTAACGTTTCTTTTGAGAGGAAATATACATGAGCTATGCTCTGAGAAAACGGGGTTTGACGTATCTCCGTGATGCAATATACCAAACAGGACATTACATAGTTATGGATTAATAAGATCCATTTTGTCTGTCAATCGACTGAATCGTGAGGTAGATTGGTCTTTTGCCCAGCAAAAACTTAAAATAAATGTTAAATACTGCTCACCTTGAAGGCAAATTGTCCGGAATAATCATACATTCCACAGGAATGCATCAGTGACAAGGTATTTCTTACAGCGTCCGAGTCTAGCACGTTATCACCGGTTGTAGGACAAATGCCGCCGTTTGCGAGGGTGGCGGCCATGACGGCACCGGATTGAGCGGTCACCTCTATTGAGCAGAGCTGAAAGAAAGGAATTTAGAAAGTTAGAGACTGGCATGAAATTGCTGCACATTTTGTATCAAGAAAATTGTTAATTTTGATAAAAATGAAAGTATGATCGACTTTCGGTTTCAGAGGAGAAAGTTACAATCACCAAGCATTTAAATGTACACGTCCTTGTCATAATGCATCGCCAGGAAGCATTATATCAAGCAAGACATCAGCTAATTATGGATCCATAAAATCCATTTTGTCACACAACAGACTTAATCATGAGGTAGAATTATCCTTGGAAAATGTAAAGACAGCGAATAGTTTCGGCCCTTGTCAGCCTGCGCGGACTGCGCAGGCTGACGTGGGTCGATACTTTTCGCAAATGTATTAAGCCCCTTTTCACAGAGCATGGTTCTTTTACTGTTTGTCAACGTATACTACAGTCCTATTTACTGGATTCCCATCATCTGAAGGTCCAAGATAATGACAAAACAATGGTACGATCGAGCCTCCTTCCTCCATGTTTCGTATTGATGACAATTTCATCATTATTACCTCGGCTGTTTTCGAAGAAAACGTCGAGTTATTGTCATTGTTTCAGCGTCCGGCGTTGTCGTTTGCGTCGTCGTGCAAAAACTTTGACATTTTGTAATATCTTTGTTATTACTTAAGATATTTTCTTCAAACCAGGACAAGTTGTTTTTTATCAAAAGGGGAACCATACAACAACGGCAGATAACAATCAAACTATTTTTGACACAGTTATGCCCCATTTTCAACTTATAATTTTCACTGAAAATGAAGCAACTGCAGCCGAGCGTTGGCACCCGCATGAGGTGCTCATGTTTTCCTTTTTGATATAGGCCTAACAGTAAATGTACATACATTTACATGTATTTGAAAGGTCTTTAGTCTCTGTATCTTTCTTGGAAAATAGTGTCATAGGTTTTTAGTTGCTTGCCTAATTGCTTTTTTCCACTAATATTCCTAAATTAAAACGTACTTGAATTTATACGGAGTACAAGAGATAACGCAGTTTTTGTTTTTTTTTTCCCGGCAACGCTGGTGAAAAAAAAATTGAAATTGGGGTCGAGTACCTTACCTGGAAATAGAATTCCAGTGTTTCAACAAGGTCTGCTTCTGGAGGGAAACACTGTAATAAAAGCAAAAGATAAATGTTTTTGTGAATCAAGGTTTGGAAGTAAAGAGAAGAGAGAGAAAATGCAATTCAAAGGGGAGGAAAAACCAATGCACTCGACTTTATGGCTGAAAGCTGCGATAATATGATGTTTTCGCACTGAATGTTGAATCATCGGATTAATCAAATAGACAATTTATAATACAGACTAAAATGGGTTAAAACTCGCAAATGTTTAAGGGTCAACTAATTTATTTGTAATAGTTATGTGTGATGAACGTCAAATAAAATTAAATTTTCGCGTATTCATCGATAAACTTGACGAAGTCCTACGTGGCTCAGTTGTTAAGGTGTTAGATGTGTAATCAGAAAATCGTGCTTTAAACCCCACAGGCGGCGCTATACATTTCAAAGTGCATTTTGGCAAGATACTACAGGACCACAGCCTGGTAAATGTGAAACCAGAAGTCACATAAACGAGTGAGCTAGCGCCGTGATGTGACTGAAACCTGCTTAATAACACTTATTTTTTAATTGTATTTTGGCTGTTTATCGTCGCAACCCTAAGAAGAATGGTATAACTATGTAACGAGGAAAAGTGCAAGATACAGAACGAATCTTAAGTTTCATCTGTTTTACTTTTTTTTTAACGAGCTCGATGTAAAGGACCGTCACATGGGATCTGGGTTGGTCGTCGCTAAGTACACGCCATATAATGCTAATCAAAGATTCGTGACAGAGTGCATACTATATAACGCAGAATCAAGGCGAGGCTTTAGAAATTATGGGCGGTAACTAAATCACGCACGTGATTCCTGACTGGTTTCTCAGTAGATTGTGTGAAAATTCTGTGGACACACCATTGGATGCAGATGAGGCGTGGCGAAATTGACATTTGATTGATTAGCAGTGTATGGTGTATATGCATGTATGGTGTGCAACTAGTCTCAATAATGAGACGCTACTGTGATATTTTTCATATTTGGACATTTATTGTGCACCGTACCGTCTCAAGTCCATCGTAAATTTTCCGGTAGCAAAGATAGAACGCTATACTGACTTTCTGTTTCGTCGGTTTAATCTGTATTGCAGCGAAATGCAACTGACTTTTAGTAATAAACATGACCAAAGACAAATTAATAAACCTTTCATTACATAAAGAGCTGGTAGAAGTCGTTTATAACATGTAAATCTCGGAAAAAACACTGGCGAAATTTATCGTGTGTGGCGGCCATTTTGTGTGTATTCGGGAACGTAAACAACTCGAGTAACAGATGAAATGCTCGGTTTTCTCTATGTTCAGCATTTAAATTGAAAATATTTGTAGTTCAAACGAAAGGTTATTAAATACGCAAGCAACAGGTATGTTTAAATCCTAGTTTAGTGCTCTATTTGCGAAATTATGAGAGTTCAAACTTGCGCACAAAATCTGTGCGGAGCTTTCAACTGATTTTGTCTTGATCGTCTCTGTACCCAGAGGCGACCAGTCAAAAAGTAACATCGCCTTTGGTGAAAGTTATCTGTACTAGGTGTGCAACTAGACAAAACCGACCTAGGTTTAACGTCTCATCCGAAAGACCATCAGTAATTTGAGCCGTTGGAATCGAACCCACGACCTCAAGTGGCCCGAGATTTGTCGTTTACAGTTCTCATGCTCTACCAATTGAGCTATCCAGGCTGGTCAATACTGTGAAAAACCGAAATAAGTAAACTACAAAGTCAGCACTTACATGATTTTCCCTCATGTAGTAACCAAGGGCAAAATTTCTGTCGGCGGTCGCTCTCTCTGATAAATACCTGGAAAATCATTACACGTTTAAATTTATCCTCTTTTATCATGTTGATTTTACCATAAAACTGAAAACCAACTTTTAATCTGAGCCATGCTGTGTAAAAAGGGGGCTTAATGCATCTGCAAAAAAGCATCGACACAGGGTCAGTCTGAGCAGTTCGCGCAGGCTGACCTGGGTCAAAACTTTTGGATTTTGGTCAATTTTTAGCCATAGGACCATTCTACCTCATGTTTCAGTCGTTTGTTAGACATATTGGATTTTATGGATTAACAATTTTGTAAATACTTGCTTAGTCTAATCCATCGCAGAGATGCATTAACCTCCCTTTTCACAGAGCATGGCTCATTTTATGAGTAATTGAGAAACTTTTAGCTTTGGTCAATTTTCTTCATGCCAAAGGACCATTCTACCTCATGATTCAGTCGTTTGTTAGACAAATTGGATTTTATGGAACCATCGTTTTGTAAACACTTGTTTAGTCTCATGCATCACAGAGATGCATTAACCCCCCCCCTTTTTTTTTCCAGAGCATGGCCCATTTATAAGTAATTGAGAAAAATTTAAATGAGCCACGCTCTGACAAAAGGGGGCTTAATGCATCTCCGTGATACATGATACCAGCCGAAAGTCATCACATAATTATGGATCCATAAGAGCTATTTTTTTAAACAACCGACTTAATCATGAGATAGACTGGTTCTTTGACAAACAGAAAATTGACCAATAGCGAAAATTATAGGGATGAGAAGAAAAAGAAGTAGAAGAGAGAGAAGAGGGGGAGGAGCAGGGAGAGCAGGGTAAGGATCGGGGGAGCAGGGGGAGCAGGAGGAGGACTAGGGGGAGCAGAAGAAGGAGGAGGACGATGATGATGATGATGATGATGATGACGGCGATATCTTACACTGAGTTATTAAAGGACACGTGTTCTTGTCCGGCCAGCCTTTTTAATTGTTCCATCGCCTGTGAAATATAAATGAGAAAATAACAGTATTATTTTCGAGAAAATTGTTCTTTATCAGCAACGATTTGAAGCGCCTGGTACAACTACAGTTGTTTGCTGTCAGCATAGATCAAGGTCAGACTGCAGTCTGATCTTTTAAACTATGCTGTCCGATTTATTATGTGCCTGAAATTTCAATATTAAGGTCTTTTTCCATAACCCTATAACACACAATCCCAAATTTTTATCACCCTGAAAAAGATGCGGTAAAGATTCTCATTTTTTGAGGCTCAAAAGACAAATACACGAACCACAAAGCCAAAGAGCTCTCTGGCTTAGTGGTTAGTGCATTGGTGTTTTAACCCAAAAAACATGAGGATCTTTACCGCACGGGTTCGAATCCCAGCCGGGGAGGTTTGTATTTCAGCTATGCATTTGTTGCAAACTTTTGTGTTCGTACAAACGTTTTATAAAAAAAAATATACATGAAGCAAATAACGCAAACTCAAAACCACTAAAGGGTGATTAATGAGCTGTTAACAACTGTTTAAGAAGGAATTTAATAGAAGTTCATGGTATAATTTAAATTTTTATTTCAAAGTCTTTTTTATTCTGACTGGGACAGGGTACATGTACATGCAATTGTAGAATAAGTTCATTGGAGAATACTTTACCTTGTAAATATAACTCAAGTCGGGTTCATCTTTTTTCTTTTGCTACAAAGGAAAAACGTCCCTTAACTTGAAAGGGATTGGTTGAGGGAGAATCTATTTTAACACAACCTAGAATCTTTTGACAACATTCTCTGTAACTTTCGGTTGATTAACCCAAAGCTAATATCGCGTTCATTTTCTTTTTAATGATATCATCGGAGAAATGTCAGAAGAAAGTAGTCAATATACATGTAAACATATCGTCGTTTTCTCGAAGAAACACCCGTAAGGAAAGCTTTTTCAGCTACAATTATGTAGAAAACGACTTCTCTCGATGGCTAAATACAATCCACCGAAACTCAGGTTTTTATCTTGTACGAAACAGGCTTTTTTAACAAGCGGACGGTATTGATCAAGATCAGACTGCACGTCCTGTGTAGTCTGATCTTGATCTATGCCGTAATCAAAAGCCCCTGCTTTCATCTGGCGCTGAAACGTTTAAAGGATTACATGTACTTCAATGCAAGAAAATCATAACCGAATGACCACAACGATTCTGTTGCCTCATGTTATTCATTTATACCGATTGAAAGACTTTCTCAAATTCTACCTATTTGAAATCAGTGGACGAATCCCAACATCGATAATAAGTTCCAGCTCAGCAGGATAGAGATCCAACGTACAGTGTTTGAGCAGAGGTTTTGTGTAGACTTACGTAATCAAACCTGTCAGCGATCACCAGTCCCCTCTTTAACAACGATAAAAAGATCTTCTCAAAATCTACCTATTTGTAATCAACTCACGAATCCTGACAACAATGATAATATCTAATTCAGCAGGATAGGGATTCAAGGTAAAGTGTTCGAGCAGAGGCTATGTGTAGACTTACGTAATCAAACCTGTCAGCGATCACCAATCCCTTCTTTAACAACGATGAAATCACAATGGCTCCGGCGTTGATCATTGGATTGTGGGGTTTATCTAAAATTTCAAAAAGAGGTAGGGTACCAGATAAGTATTGGAAAGCAAGCGCTGCACTTTAACCCTTTACCAGACGACAAAATTTTAGCCTTGTCCAAATTGCAAGCAATCACAGACGACAATTTCAATGTGGCTCAAATGGTGCAGTTTTACTTTGATAGGGTAGAAAAGATTGTGCGAAAAGGAGAAAATGCTGGTTACCAGCATTTTCTCCTTTACACACAATCTTTTCAAAAGGCTTCTTTCCTAGGGTCGTTGAAAGTCAGCATTGTCCGGTAAAGGGTCAAAAGCCTTTCGTAAAACTATTTCGGTCTAGCACTAAACAGTCTTGTTAAAGAATGCTACAGGGTGGACCAAAAAATATGGATACAGTGATTCCAGCGCCAAGGAGCTTGGATCGAGAACATTATAAACTACAGAGCTCCGCTCGCTAATTGGCAGTGTACTAGGAAAACACTTAGACCACACGAAATTTGTAAGTCTATAGGACATGTCTATGAAAAAAAAAATGCAAAGTTTTCTTTTCAACAGAAAATACTACATTATCAAAAAATGTAACATGATGCGGCATTTCTTTTACCAGTATTTTCTCCTTTTTCCACCATCTCTTTTTTACAGGCTTCCTATTTGGTCCTACAAACACAAGACGGTAACGATGTTAACGGCAACTTACGTTGATAGTCCAGGGTAAGCTCGTTGAACGATCGACCACTTGGTTCCTGCCCAACATATTTATGGACCGTCTCGGGTGAAAGGTCATTCAAGGTGAAAGCGTAGTTCAAAGGTTTCACCACGGACTGTAGACAAAATGGAATATCTGTGTCGCCAAGGTCGTATCTATGGAAACAAATATAACACAAATATAAATGGACACATATCCTCTTACATGCGAATTTTTTCGTCGTGAAGCGGTCGAGTTTCGAAAAGGACATGACGGATTATATAATGTTCTTTACGTCTCTTTTTGCCACAATGTTTTTCTTATGTACACACCCGTAATTCATTTTGATTATGCATATGTTAGAAGGGTGTTTCTAAAGATGGTTGCTGCATTTTTTTCCATGTATTAATGGTTTGACACACATTTTAAATAGAGCACTGTGGAAAACTTATGAGCTAAGTTCTGTGAAAAGGGGGTTTAATTTGAAAAGTATAAACCCAGGTCAGCCTGCGCAGTCCGCACAGGCTGACCTTTATCGAAAGTTTTGCTTTTAGTAAATTTTCTGGATGTCCAAGGACCATTCTACCTCATATTTCAGCCGGTTCACGGTTTGATAAAATGATTTTATGAATTCACAATAATGTGATGACTTGTGTGGTATGATACTTGAACTCTTTTCTACATAATCTGGACTTTTAACGACCCTGAAAGAAAAGACTTTTGAAAACATTGCAGGAAAAGGAAAAAATACTGGTCACCAGCATTTTCTCCTTTTTTCCACAATATTGTCTACCCTGTCAATGTCAAAGACAGAAATAATCAATTAAGCGACATTTAATTTGTCGTCTGCAAATTCTTTGAATTTGATCCAGTCCAAAAAATTGTCGTTTGGTAAAAAGTTAACCCCCCCCCCTTTGCCATAGCAAAGCTCTTATATTCTTTTTCTACGACGTTTCCTGATTAGTTGGTAGTTTTTCAAGTCTTAAATGGTAGGCCTATTTAACCCACTACCACACAATCCCGACTTTTAACAACCCTGAAATAAAAAGCTATTGAAAACATTGTGGGAAAAGGAGAAAATGCTGGAAACCAGCATTTTCCCCTTTTCCCACGATGTTTTCTATCCTATCAATGACAAAATAAATCATTTTAGCAACATTTAAGATGTCATCTGCAAATCTCAATCCAGTTCAGTCCAAAGTTTTTTCGTTTGGAAAAGGATTAAAGCAACCGAGGTCAAGGTCGTCGAGCGAATAGGAATCCAGTTTTTACCTTTGACCATCTGTCGTACAGATAGAGACACCCCAGTATTTTTTGTCAACTCTGGCAAGCTGTGGAATGTATTGTGCAGGCTGAAAAAAGGAATAAAAATGTACAATAAATAAAAAAAAAAAAGAAATAGATAAATAGATTTTATTTATTTCATGCTTTTTGATAGTTTATCGAGAAAAAAACGGTGGAATATTTTTCGATATTTCATGGTTACGACCAGTGAAAAATACCGATTTTATTTTCTAACTCTTGAATTGAAGGCGGAAACAGTAGTTCCCGCGCACTAGTTACCTAGGTAAAATGCGCGTGCCACTCAACCAGATAGAAATATGACGTAATTTACCCTTCAATGCGCTTTACGTAATATTGTAATGCGTTGTTATGCGGAGGGGGTACGCCACGGGGAATTACCGAAAAGAAGTACTGGATTTTGATGTAAGTCTCCTTTAAAAAGGGTTAGAAGCATAAAATAAATAGAATGTTTTGATTTTTTTTTTTCGGTGAAAGATCGAAATTTATTTAATCTCGTGAACATCATTGGTAATATTTTTTGCGCCACGAGAGAAAATATTACTAATGATGTTCACGAGATGAAATAAATTCCGATCTTTCACCGAAAAAAAAACACCAAATATCCTCTATACATTCTGGTTGAACGAATTATCTTACCTTGGTAATTTCAGATATCTTTTATTATTTTTTGTTCGAGAAGCGTGAAATATATGAAATCAAGTTGAAGCCTTGGTCACTTTTCTATGAAACCTTATGTGCCCATAAACACCAACTATTGGTTAAAACTGTTTTAAGTCTGAAAGCAGCCTTTTCGTTGGGTGAACTAGATTAATCCAGGATTAAAATCGATTCATTGCTTTGCCAATGCAAGCTCCAGGTAACCGCATTAACATCATACAATTTACTCCTTCAAAGTATTTGAACTATGCTCTGCGAAAAAGGGGTTTAATGTATCTGCAAGACAAAAAAAGTATCTATTCCTGTCAGAAGTCTGCACAGGCTGAAGGAAATCGAAACGTTTTGCTATAGGTCAATTTTTTGCATGTCAAAGGACCAATCTACCCCATGATTCAGTCGGTTGTTAGACAGAAGGGATTCATTATGTGATGACTTACTTGGTACGATGCATCACGATCTTCAGATGCAATAAAAAACCTATTTAACTGAGCATGGCTATTTGTCATTTGTTTGTAGTCCAAGTTTCAATTTTCAAGTCCAATGCTGTTTTCAACAGTAATTCATTTTTGTCACAATTAATGCACCTCATGCGAAATTTCGTCCTCTGTCAAGGTGTTTTCGAAAGCTATCTTCAACAGATATGTCATTTAAAAAAAAAAATGAGCCGTGATCTGTGAAAAGGGGGTTTAATGCATCTCTGTGATGCATTATACGAAGCAAGTCACCACATAATAAGGGATTTATGAAATCTGTTTAGTCTGAATGAATCTAGAGGTAGAATTGTTACTGGACATGCAGAAAATTAGCCAATAGCAAAAAGTTTCGACCTAGGTCAGCGTGCGCGGACTTCGCAGGCTGACATGGGTCGATACTTTTTGCAAATGCATTAAACCCTCTTTTCACAGAACATGAATCAAATGTTTTTATGCAGCAGAGCTACTACAAAAAAGCGAAGAAAATGTTGCTCAAAATTTCCAAACCAAAGAACCTACTATTCCTTCAAAGTTGGATTTGCATTTCTCATAGATTTCGTCAATCATCTCCGTGAATGGCTTCCACTCGGGAATGACAAACTGGTTCTTTAAAGCTTTAGATATCACAACCACGTTGTCTGTAACACAGCTGAAACAAGAATTATCTTTTTGTTTAAAAAAAAAAGAGACGGCGTAAATTTGCCAGCAAATAGACAGGGGTCCTTAGAATAAACATGTCTACATTTTTTACCAATCACAAATTTCTATTCATTCATTTTTTAATAATTTAATATCAGTTGTTTTCATGAATATTGGCGAGTTCTGATAGGCTGAAAATTTTTTTTTCATAGCTCCATGAAAAAAAAAAATCACGTTATGCCGGAACTACTTTCGCTGAAGGTTACTCTGTGCGGGTCCTACACACTGCCGTGTTCATTTACTTTCGTTTTATTGGTTAATTTTCAGTATTGGGGATCTGAAAACTGCTTCCCTATTGTATTCTTGCGCCATACAAATATGAGTGGAAGGGGCTTTAGAAACTCCAACGTTAGATTTAAAAATAAAGAAAATGAATGCAGTTTGAATTATTTCCGTGGGTGTATGTTGTCTGTAATATTAAATTATAAGGAATGAAGAGAATTCTTATTTTTTCATGGAGGTATGAAAAAAAAAAACCTAATCACACTTTTGTATAAAATCACTTCGCAGTTTCATACAAAAGTGTGATAAGGTTTTTTTTTTCATACCTCCATGAAAAAATAAAAATTCTTGTCATTCCTTAATCAATACAAAAAGGTAGGTCAAGAGCTGGTAACGTGTACAGCAAATAATTAACTTTTAACCAAACGACAAAGTTTTGGACTCGATCAAATTCAAAGTATTTGCAGAAGACAAATGTAGCTTAAATGATGATTTCTGTGTTTAATAGGAAAGAAAAGATTGCGGGAAAAGTAGAAAATGCTGGTTACCAGCATTTTCTCCTTTTCCCACAATGTTTCCAAAAGCGTTCTTCCTCAAGGGTCTATAAAATTCGGGATTGTTTGATAATGGAGGAAGGGGTCGTCAAGGTTTTCTCCCCCTCGTTTCCTTGAGTTTGGAACTTTACGTTCTCAAAACGTCCGCCGAAATTTAAATGTTTGCCTTCTTCTATTCGTTGAAAGGGTATCAATTGGTCGCCTGTATGAGAAAGTCTACGGAAATCCCGGCCCCTCGATCAGGATTTTTTTAACAATTGGTGAAAGTATTGCAAGTAAAGCAAAACTCATTTCTTTTTTTTTATAACTTACGCTTTTTTATGTAGGAAAGCAGCCACTTACCTTGCAGTACTTGTAAAGATATTCAAGGAATACAGGAACAGGTAAACTGACTGCCATGAATTGACTGAAATACTTGTAAAAAACGATGTCTATCACCAATCAAACAATCAAAAAGTGGAATGTGTTGATACAAGATTTGGCTGCTCAATTTGTGCAGTCTGGTCTTGATCTACACTGTTTGAAAAAGCTTCTAATATCATCCACAGCTAAGAAAGGTTAAACAACTCGCGAGTGAATTCTTTCATTTTTCCCTTTTTTCACTAGTACTAGACTACGGCTCTGCAGGGCCTTGCCCATGGACACTTCCACACGACTAGGGCCATCAGCACGGAAACCAAAGTTTGCTGACTTACTCGTGAAAGGTTTCTCGGTCCACCAGACCTCGAAGCTCGTTCTCGTCGTGCATCTGTCTCTCTAGAACTTTTCGAAACTTTGTCAGTGTCTCCTTGAGTCGAAAGTCCGATTCTTTCAGGCCTGTCTCTTCCAGAAGCTGAAATACAGAGCTTTGTAATTTGTTTGACTGAACACAATGCGGATTTTTTAATGAATCTAAATGTAGTTCTAACTGATTAAAAGTAAGGAAATTATTGTGGAGATGACAATCTGTTATTGTACAATCGGAACAAGTACAGGGTGTACGGAAAGTAAGGTAACACTTCTGTACACTCATATTATGCCTTTTCATTTCAGATGCATTTATTATTCAGGTGCGTGTTAGGCATGGAAAGAGCACAAAAGGCCGTCACATTGAAAACGCCATTAATTACTAAAATGACGTAAATGACAGAAAGGTACTTCCGATTTGAAATCCGTATAAAAGTGCTAAATGTAATGAAAATTGACTGAAATTTTCACACAAAAAAGTAACATATTCTATATACATGTTCATATACTTTTATCTCTTCATCTGAAGCTAAAAGCCGTATTATATATGTATAAAAGTGTTACCTAACTCTCCGGATACCCTGTATTTGTCGCTGGTAGAAAAACGAATTTTAAAATCAGGTAAAAAATAAACAAAAGATAGACCGACTTGGCAACTTTTAACTTAGTTTTAGAATTAGTTTTGCTAGGCCTCAACAAGAATTTGATGATACTTACGTTGATGAATCTGTCAATGGAAACTTTCTCACTATGGTCACAGAGAAAACTGAACAATTTGTCTTCAAAGTCCTCCATGCCGGAGGCCAGTAGCTCTCTGAAAATACACAAGTAAAGCTTTAACCCTTTACCACACAATTCCGAGTTTTAACGACCTGGAAAGATAAGGCATTTGAAAACATTGAGGGAAAAGGAGAAAATGCTGGTAACCAGCATTTTCTCCTTTTCCCACAGTGTTTTCTAACCTAATAATGATAGAAATCATTAGAGGAGGGTCTCATTATAACAAGAATGATTCTGTGGCAATTAAAAGAAACCAACATTTGAATTAGTTAATAAAAGAGAGGCAACTTTAAAGCTATTGAGACAGAACACCGCCTAGATTAAAGGTTAGAACAGATTTAAGATCATACTGCATATTCTGGGCAGTATGATCTTGATCTGCACTATTCGTAAAAAAGAAACTATTTGTGTCAGAGATCCTGCAAAAAATCAGACAAAACAAATACATGTAACATCCTCCTCCTCCTCCCTTCATCATCATCATTATATCTTCGTCTTTTTTCTTCTTCTTCTTCTTCTTCTTCTTCTTCTTCTCCTCCTCCTCCTCCTCCTCCTTCTTCTTCTTCTTCTTCTTTCATTATAAAAAGCATAGGTTTATATCCCGCTTTCACAGTCATTGAATCATGTCTTTCCCTAGTTTAGTCACCAATACTAGTCTTTTGCTGTGCAGAGTCTATCTTAAGGACATGCCCCTGCATCGAACTCTGTCAGCGGATTCGAAAAAGGATTTTCCTGATAACAAACTCAACACTGTAGCTGCAAACCCCGGAGGGCGCCCTGCTTAGCTCTCTGCCAAGGGAAAAAAAAGACTCTTCTAAGTTGACAGGGGGTCCTGCGTGGCTCAGTGGTAATGTGAAGTACTCCTGGCCTAGAGGCCCCGGGTTCGAGCCTCACTGGATTCACTTGGTCCATCGTGGGAGTGCCCCCGGGCAAGACACCCCGGGGGCCAAGCCCAGCACTAGTGAAACCCAGGAAATACATGAATATGTAAGCTGCCGCCGTGATATGACTGAAATAATGTTGAAAGCGACGTAAAACACCATTTAATCAATCTATCAATCAATCTTTTCTGGACTTTTATTTTTTTTGACTATTAAACAAATATGGCTGTCTTGTTTCTTTTGTCACTTCATTGATAGGGCAGAAAACATTTTGCGAAAAGGAGCATTTTCTCCTTTGCGCAAATTGTTTTCCAGAAGCTTAAAGCCCATGGTCTTTTAAATTCGAGATCAATTTGTAAATAGTGAAAAGAAAGACATCGGTGATGGTCGAGACGAAAGTAAATTTGTGAATCATCGCAATTTGACAAGAAGAATGGTGTACATCAAAACGAACAAAATTTGATACAAACTAGATGTAAAATAATTCTGAGAAAACGATTGAATGACATCGATATTTACATTATTTTTTTTATTTTTTCCCTATTATTTCAACCAGTAGGGGCGACATTTTTGTGGTTTTTTGTGCTATTTCAGAAGTTCAGACGAGAGACGGGCAGTCATGACAACATTTTTGCAAACTGTAGCGATTTGATGGTTTTACCAAGTTGTGCTTTCGTCGATATACTTTCAGGTGTGCCCTACAACAATCATTCCTTCCAAAGCCTCAAAAATACGTAGCTGTTTGATAAGTTATGTCGCGCCTACAATACTCTTATTTATGCTTCATTGCACATCTACATGTATAACAACCAGACCTAGAGACAAATGCTTTGTTCTTCCACCATTATCGGTTCATGTAAGATGAAACTTTAGGACGCCTAGGTAAATAATCCTGCCAGGCCATAAGCCAGGCGGTAGCCTGGCAACCAAGGCTTCCCGTCAAATCGCAACTGTATCTTTTCGGGGATTACAACTGACGAGGAGGGGCGCAATGTGTGTGCACTCAGCGAACCCCTTTGACCGAACCTTCCTATTTAATGCATCCCGAGCCACGCTCCCGCCGATATAGAGGATATTTGTTTCTTTCGGTGAAAGATTGAAATTTATTTCATCGAGTGAACAACATCGGTAATATTTTCACGAGTGGCGCAGCCACGAGTGAAAATATTACCGATGATGTTCACGAGATGAAGTAAATTTCGATCTTTCACCGAAAACAACAAATATTCTATTTATTTCATGCTTTTAACCCTTTCTGGGGGGAACTTAATCAAAATCCAGTACAGTTCTTTTCGGTTTTTCCCCGTGGTGTACCCCCTCCGCATAGCAACGCAATACAATATTACGTCAAGCGCGAGAAATGTAAGGTAAATTACGTCACATTTCCATCTGATTGAGAGGCACGCGCGTTTTACCTAGGTAACTAGTGCGCGGGAACAACTGTTTCCGCCTTTAATTGAAGAGTTAGAATATAAAAATCGGTATTTTCACTGGTCGTAACCATGAAATATCGAAAAATATTTCACCGATATTTCTCGATAACCTACCGGAAGGCATGAAATAAAAATTCACTCTTTACCTGACGACAAAACTTTAAAACTGTCATTTCAAAACATTTGCAGACGACAAATTAAATAGAGTTCAAATGATGGAATTTTTCTTTATTAGGATAGAAAACTTTGTGGAAAAAGAAGAAAATGCTGGTTACCACCATTTTCTCCTTTTTCCACAATGTTTTCAAAGGTTTTCTTCAGCAGGGTCGTTAAAACACGGGATAGTTTGCGTAAGGGTTCACTTCTGGGTCACTAAGGTGCTCTGCTGTCAAAAGAAATCAACGTTCGGCAAGAAACCATACGAACAGGAGGTAGCACAGTTCTTGTACATTAGCGTAATTCCCAGATTCTGCATGTATATCTAAATGATTGAGAACTATTATATTGAAATGAGGTGAAATAAACTATATATCTAGCACGAAAAAAAAACTTACATTCTTTCTTTATCAGATTTTATTATAGGTATGAATCGCGATCATTTATATTTTTGGCCGTAAGTGGGCCTTTAAGGGCCTGTCACGTTTATGTCATACAGTCTAGCGTGCCGGAAAATAAGCAATAGGACAAGCAGAAAGGAGGCTTAACGGGAAGAAAGACAAACAGAAAAAAAAAGAGAGAAAAGCAGTCAGGCAGGCTAGCTGGTATACATGTACTTATGAAAATTTTGCTGGAAAAAGAGCGATTGCCGGTAACAAGCTATGGTAACGTTAGTTTTTTTTCCGACGTTTTCTATGTCAGACTGTATTAGCCTTTTATAAAATAGGTTCTACTTGACATAATTTGTACTAGAGGAGGAGAGTCAGTAACTAATAAACGAGCCATGCTCTGGCAAAAGGGGGCTTAATGCATCTCCCTGATGCTCTATAACAACCAAGCCATCACATAATCATGGATCCTTAAAATTGATTTTGTCTAACAATCAATAGAATCATTTGGTACAGTGGTCCTCAGACATACAAAAAATTGACCAATAGCGAAAAGTTTCGGCCCTGGTCAGCCTGCGCGGACTGCGCAGGCTGACCTGGGTCGATACTTTTCCCAGATGCATTAAGCCCCCTTTTGCCAGAGCACGGCTCAAATACAACATAATTATATTAATTATACATACTCAAGACCTTCTTTCCACTCTTTCAGATTCGACAGACGTCGCTTCATAGATGGTTTAATTTCCTCAGACATCTTGAATCAGTCACGAACAAAGTATTTTAACACAGGTTACAAAAACCAAACGCTAAACCCCAAGCCTCATATAAAAAAAAAACGGTAACAAATTCAAGTCCGCGCCTAACTCAAGTCTTCCTCAGTCTGCGAGACAAAAAAGAAATGCCTAACTCATGTCATATTAAAACAGTAACAAATTCCAGTCTCTATCAAGTCCTATTAAGTCTAGGCCTAGCCCAGTTCCAATTAAAACAGTGGTTACAAATTCCAGTCTATGCCTAATTCAGATCCTGTTATAGCACAGTTTAAAAGTCCCAGTCCACGCCTAACTGTAGTCCTCTTTAAAAAACAGGTGAGAAATTCCAGGTCTTTGCCTTTAAACACTGGCCACAGATTCCTTCCTCTTCAAACGCAAGTTAGAAATTCCACTTTTCACCTAACTCGAGTCTCTTTAAAATATTTGTTACGCCTAACTCAAGTCTCTTTAAAACATAATTATGTTGCACCTAACTCATTAACTTTTTAAAACAAATTTGCCACAGATCTCTTTTTTTAACAACATCCCGTAACATTCAAAATTTCATTTGCTTAACCTCAGAGCGCCGAATAAACCAAAAGGCATATTTTAGTTAAAAAAAATTACTCAAATCAATGCAATTTCAAGCTTGCTTTAAGTGAGTCAGATCAACTCCGATAGTGTAGATTAAAGATCAGACTGCACGTTCTGTGGAGTCTGATCTTGATCTACACTGTCCGCACAGGCAACTAGAGTTTTGGAAAGGCGTTGCAAGGGATGAAATAACTATTTAAAAGTATCTATTCTTTTACGTTCTTAAGCGGGACGTAAATACAGTACATTGATTCGCAAATACCACTTCTGTTTATTTATTCATGTATCTTTCTTTGGTTCAATGACGTTTCGTCCTTTCTTTGGTTCAATGACGTTTCACCCTTAGTGACCTATGCTCAAGTCAACATTTGTTTGCCGACAGCGAAGATAAAGATTTAATTGGAAATCGTGTGCAATCTGATCTTTCATCTGTACCTTTGGATATTTTGTTAAAATAGCTTTGGAAATTGCAATTTTTATTGGTTAGTT
This sequence comes from Hippopus hippopus, assembly GCA_946811185.2. NCBI lineage: Eukaryota > Metazoa > Mollusca > Bivalvia > Cardiida > Cardiidae > Hippopus > Hippopus hippopus. Next base: position 16,518,339 of record OX328096.1, read on the forward strand.
TCCCACTTTTATGAACATCACCATTTCATTTATTCAGCGCAATATGCATTTCTGAAGAGTACGAGTATGACCTTGGTTCACCTCTTACAGACGAATTTTTGGGTCTTACTGACCACTTTTCGATACCACTGTGACAAAGGGAGAAATTGCTCATAATGAACAAATTCTCAGATAGTCACTATGTTTTCAATCGCATTCTTGTAAGGACATTTATTTCTATTGATCCCTTTCTCCCATGATGTTTCTAAGTTCCCCGCCGTAATTTTTTTAGAAAAGCTTATGCGTTGAACTTATTTCCTTCTCTAGGAATTCAATATGTATACGCTTTCGGAGAGTACAGAAAAGGTTTTTGGTCACACATGATTTTATGTTGGGTAAACGATACATGAAAAAAAAAAATGATAGGCTTTCAGGTTGAAAGGTTTCAATAAATACAGAACTGTACAAATACAGGAGAATTTTGTGGGTTTTGTGGGCGCGCGCGGAGAAGTGGGGGGAGGTTGTAAAATATTTGAAAGATACACCTGTTCCAACTGGTATTTTAAGTGGGGGGTTTAAAGAACTGAAGCAACTAACATGAACTGGGCACGGAGCATAGGCAAAGGGTTTTAAATGAATGGGAGGGAGCATGCCGTATGTAGACAGACGAGGGAGGGGTAACTATTCCCAAAGAACTTTTCTTTTTGTAAGGGGAGGGTGGGGGGTTCTTGCTTTCAATAGCATTTCATTTCTGTTACGGCAGCAACTCACTCATTTAGTTTTGTTCCTGGAATTGGTTGTACTAGGTCAGGTTGGTGCCTTGACAATTGACTCTATCCAAGTAGCTAATGAGAGTCTTATAGGCCTGCTTGCTCCATCTCATCAACAGCGCCCGGGGGGGGGGGGGGGGGGGGGAGAAAGAGGAGGAGTTGGAAAGAAAAGGCCATAATTGGGGTTCTAAACGTTGATTTCCATGGTTCCATTCATGCACCCAATCCTTGGTGTGCTAGCTGATGTTACCTTTTCAGAGCCATAGACAAAAACAGATGCTTTTGCGGACGGTATAGATTAAAGATCAGACTATAGAGGACGCGCAGTCTGATCTTGAAAAGATATTTTTTGAGTTTTCAGTTGATTATACTTTCAAACGTAGAATGAGGTCGAATAGGGGATTTTGCCGATTAAAGCAGTCTGATCTTGAGCCTTTACCGTCCGCTTGTTTAGTCAAGCCTGAAAGATAAAAATCTTTCTTAGTTTTCAATTGATTAAACTTTCAGCCTTAGAAAGAGGGCGGTTTTTTTGGGTAAAAAGAACTTAAAATAGAGTATAAAGTACCGCCCTCCCTCACTCCCATAGAACTTTCTTTGGGGTTTTCGTTTGCGTGCTGTGTTTGCTAAGTTCAAGGCTTGGAATCGGTTTGGAATTGACATTTTTCTTTTTTTAGCAACTGAAGAGCTTAAAATTTGATACGCATTTTTTTTTTGAAAATGCAGTCTGGAAAGGCAAATTAACAGGTCCTCCAAAGAGATTGTGCTCCTTGATTGGGGGCATAAGCTTTCCTTTACTACCAATACATCCCGTTCAGGCTGCAATTTGTATTGTATTGTATTGTTTTATATTGTATTGCATTGCATTGCATTGCATTGCACCGCACTGCACTGTACTGCTTTAAATTGTATTGTCGACACGTTATACCCGGATCGAACTCTGCCTAACGCAGTGTCTGATCAGATTCCTAATTGTATTAACCCATAGAGCGCCGAAATAATTTTCAAGACATTTTCATCCTTGAAATCCAACCCAATCAATTGCAATTCCAGGGTTGCTTTCGTCTACTGTGTTTCAGCAAAGCGGACTGTGTAGATCAAAGATCAGGCTTCACGTTTGTGCAGCCTGATATTGATCTACACTATCCGCAAAGGCAACTATAGTTGTGAAATACCTTTTTAGGGTTACCATAGTTCCACTTTGTAGACAACAGGTATATATAGGTCAACGTAAACATTATTTACATCTTACAAGTAAATAATAAGATTCCAAACTGACCGCAAGTCAGGATAGTGTGTACTCTCAAAAAATCTAAATCTTCAACGGTTGACCGGACAGACAAATATCGGTCAAATGAACGCGTCCCTCTAAATAATTTTACCCTTAACAAAATTTCTAGACTAGTCCATATTGAAAGCAGACGAAGGCAGACGAAATATAAACTTGGCTCGGGTGATGAAATCAGTCTTTGAAATGGTAAAAAAAAAATGTTGGAAAAGGAGACAATGCTGGTTACCTCTTTTCCTCATTCGGGTGCTAAAACACGGAATTCTATAGTCTAAGGTCAAAATCCTGAAAAAATATAAACAAATTTTCGAACGATGGCAATAACCGAAATATTGCTATTTTGAACTTTTTTACCCGTGGAAAATCTTGCAATGTCTGCCAGAGTTGATCAAAGATCAGACTGCTCGTTCTGCAGACTGATCTTTTTCTACACTGTCCTCAAAAACGAAATAAGTCACGCTCAGAAGCTATACGGTTGTCACTTTTACAAAGCTTTAAACTGTTTAAGCTTTTAAGCGGGCAGCAAGCCAGTGCATTTCGAACAGTAGGAGGCCGGACTCTTCAACCATTTGCATACAATTCTACTTCTTATTTCAGAGACTCGCCATTTCACCGGCTGAGACAATCTGGTATAGCCAACCAGATGGCTTGTCTTAACTTTGTTAAGGGAGTTATCTAGAACTGTTGGTGGTAGCGGTCCTTGGTACTTTTTGGACATCTGGTAGACATATAAGATTATCAAGACCAGAGCATAATTTTTGGACATCTGGTAGACCTATAAGATTATCAAGATCAGAGCATAATTTTTGGACATCTGGTAGACCTATAAGATTATCAAGATCAGAGCATATGCTCTATATTACCAGTGTTTATGGTCAGCTGAGTCAATTGTCAAACTTTTATCAATGCTTCAGATGTTGAGTAAAACCGAAACTTGAGCCTTTATTTCAGGAGACTGCTTTATTGATTGTATGGTGTTAAAGCCGTTTTCAATATTATTTCAGTTTTACTGCAGCGGCGGCCAGTGCACCTATCCACGCTTTCCCGGAGTCTTTTTTTACCAGTACTCCGCGCAATTTTGTTTCCAAGCCACTGGCTGCTTTCCCACATAACCATCGTCGAAACAATGGTCAGCGGTGGTAGAGGAATGAATCCTGTCGCAATGACTATCATCAATCCCCGGAAAGAAATTGGCCGAGCCGGGGATCGAACCCACGACCCCCCTGTTCTTAAGTCCTACACGTTATCGCCTGAGCTACCGGGGCTCGGCTTTATTTCAGAAGAAAAAAGAAATCAAATTTCTACAAGTAAACAAGTTGCTTTATGATCAAACTTAATGCATCAGCAAAATGCATCGACTCATGTCAGTCTTAGTAAAAGGTAGAAAACAGTGTCGGAAAAGGAGAAAAATGCTGGTTACCAGCATTTTTCTCCTTTTCCCACAATGTTTTCTAAAACCCTTTTCCTTAGGTCGTTAAACCTCGGGATTGTGTGGTAAAGGGTTAAATCACATATTCTGCCGACTTCAGCACGACAACAGTTTTATAAGCACCGGTCCATACGAAGAGTTTGCTATGTGACTTTCGACAATGCGTCCGATTTATTAAATTTCGAAAGATTGTTATTCTTAATTTACTTTTGCGTTTAGCTCTAAGAGAATGACAATGTTATTGCGTTAATTTATCGTTGCTAATCTTTCAATCATATTGTGCTTATAGTATTTGACTCTGTCTGTCTGTCTGTCTGTCTGTCTCTCCCTCTTTCTCTCTCTCTCTCTCTCTCTCTCTCTCTCTCTCTCTCTCCCTCTCTCTCTCTCTCTCTTTCTTTCTTTATTCTCCTCCCTCCCTCTCTCTCCCTCTCTCTCTCTCTCTCTCTCTCTCTCTCTCTCTCTCTCTTTCTTTCTTTATTTTCACTCTCTCTCTCTCTCTTTCTCTCTCTCTCTCTCTCTCTCTTTCTTTCTTTATTCTCCCCCCCTCTCTCTCTCTCTCATTCTCTCTCTCTCTCTCTCTCTCTCTCTCTCTCTCTCTCTCTTTCTCTCTTTTCTTTATTCTCCCCTCTTTTTCTCTCTCTCTCTCTCATGTCCTGAAAACAATATAAACTGCCCCGATGGCTGTGGCCGGTTATACCCCCTGTAAACATGTTTACGATACATCAAACCATGGCTAGTCTGACGCACTTGTAACTTCATCGTTCATAAACAGAACAATCCAACCACTGAACCACTGTATAAATACCACTTTTTCAGACCATGCAACAGCTTTTGAAAAACGTTGTGAAAAAAGAAGCAATTGCTCTTAACGAGCAATTGCTCCTTTTCCACATCGTTTTCCACATCATAAAAGTGACTTTGCCATTTGCTTCAGTGTCATTCACACCGTCGGTTCCTTGCTTGTATACGAAAATGCCTGCTTCATACAGGGTAAAGTAAACAGGTCATTGAGTATCAATCGTCACATACTATAAACGGACGGGAGAAATTACAGGTCAAAGTAAACATATGTATCTTTACATAAACAAGACAAATATTGCCCAATAATCGTTCAAAATCGTGCTAAACCGTTCAAAATCTGATTCCTCTTTTAGAAGAAATAATTTGATTGGATGTCAGGCAGGTCAGTATTAACTATCAAGAATGCCTATTTATCAAAATGAGGCTAATTCTTAAGAAAGATCGGAACATTGATGTAGATGGCGCTTAACGACGTATATGACAAATTTTTCTAACGGACAGATTTTTTTAAAACGTTGCACATACGAGTACAAAGCTCATCATGTCTCTAGGAGATTACAGTAAAAAAGATGTGGGTAACCGTGCTCGTTTCTGAAAAATTTACTTTGAAAAAGGTGTATACAGTTCCAAAATTCAGCTTATAATGGATTTAAAGCGCCTTTCTTTAATAGTCAGTTAAACAGGAAAACTACAGGAAAAATATACAAATATACATCATTTTAATGAAAATTCATTTATTTTTGCACAAAAAATATATTAAAGCCTGGTTTTGAGCTTGGTAAATGAACAAATATGCATGTTATATATAAACCATTGAGTTAAAAAGGGAGATAATTTGATCGAATTAAGAGATAATCTTAAAAACATACATACTTTCTAACGGACAGATTTTTCTTAAACTTTCCACACTTATAGTATTTATAATTCTAAACAATAAGAAAAAAAAGGCACCTATCCGTGCTTATTTCGTCAGAAAGCAAGGTTGAAGGTCACTATGGAGGTTATTTTTTTTCAAGGAAAAAAAAGGATAAAAGCTCAGCAGACTTGGTGGGAAAAAGAGAAATTGCTCAATAGGAGCGATTTCTCCTTTTCCAGCAATAATTTTAAAAGTGGAAACGGCTATACTTCCACAGCTTTAAATTTCCTGCCTTTGTTTCCTGTGTCAGCAGCATTTTAATTATTTCACGGTGACAGTTCAAAGATCCATTTTTTTCTCTTCACCAGTACTGCCCGAAGAAAGTGCTACTTGTTTCAGTGCACCAATAGTATTACCATTATGTGCAAAAAATACATAGGTGCACTTTTGATTCAATATCCACGACAAAAATACATGCGCAGTAGGATGCGCGCGAACATTTATCATATACGTCGTTAAGAGACCAGTTCTTCCGCGTTGCTGAATGTGCTGGCTTTTGACCTACGTTTTGGTATTGATAACAAATGAATAAATAGAAATTTGTGATTGGCCAAAAATGTAGACATGTTTATTCCAAGGGTCCCTGTGGACAAAACTGTAGCTCCTGCCTATTTGCTGGCAAAGTTACGCCGTCTATCTTTTTTAAAAATTTTCTTGTTAAATATATGCAGTGATAGTTTTCCGTATGAACCGGAAAAAAAGCTATTTATTTACATATTAGATATACAGTAGTTACTGTTTTCCGAGACATGTTTACCAGAATGACAGACAGACGATCAAATAAATCAGGATTGCTTGCTTTGATGACTGACCGAAATATCATCTCACAAGGTGACATTTTCTTGAAAAGAGAAAATATACAAGTCAAATGTAATTTACCCTTATCCTGCTAAATAGGTTAAATAAAACTTTCAAGCCATTTGAAAAAAAAAAATCTGAATAATGCTATTTCAAATTTTCTTTTTGGTGAAGAGTACCTCTTTATCGGACAGTGTAGATCCAAGATCAGACTGTACGTTCTGTGCAGTCTGATCTTGATCTATACTGTCCGCAAAAGGTCAGTAAGTCGCGCTTAATAACTCTTTAGATCTACCAGACGAAAAAGTTAAAACCCGCCAAAATTGACTTTTCTGCTTTTCCAACGTACTTTTCAAAAGCCGTTTGCTTTATCATCTTAAAAACGCGGGATCTTTCGGTAAAGAGTTGAAACATAACCTTTGAGAAAGAAATGGGCTTTAGGCACTGTTGAAAAACAAACTATTGGAGCGTTCTGTCCTTGGAATGACAATAGGACATAGTATCTTTCAGTCGTAGTGGAGGGGTGCCACGACCCCTCTCGTTGTTAAATCTTTACCGGCTGAACTATTTTACAACATGTGCAAATATTCTTGAAAAATCAGAATAATCATAATGATCAGCAGAGTCTGCATTCACCAACCATTCTTAAGAACATTCTTTGTCTCATTCTCCAAAATTTGAAAGTAACGCAACTTCTGATTAGCTAATCTAAATAGTTTAACCAATCAGAAGTTGTGTTACTTTCATATTTAGAAAATTTTGAAGAATGAGACTGGGAACTTTCTTAAGAATGATTGGAGAATACGGATTCAGATTTAACTCTTTACCAGACAATCCCTGGTTTTCACGACTCTGAGAAAGATGCCTTTTGAAAACATTGTGGGAAAAGGAGAAAATGTTAGTAACTAGCATTTTCTCCTTTTCCCACAATGTTTTCTACCTCCACAGAACAAGTTACAATTTTTGAGTCACGTTAATTTTGTCGTCTGCAAATGCTTTCAATTTGGACCAGTCTAAAATTTTGTTGTTTGGTAAAGAGTTAAGGTTTCATATGTGAAGCATTGCCGTGGCAAAATCAGAAACTGTTTGCTAAAGTTCTTCGTTAAAACAATGCTTTCAATAGGTGTCTCCGGCAAGTTGAAAAATACAGTCTGATGGAGTTTTTGGTTGATAAGATAATTTTGTTTTGTCTAATTCTTTATTATTATTATTATTATTAAAGAATTGGTGTAAAAGAAATTACTCTTCTTGCAGTTTCGAAAACGTTGTGGTAAATGGAAGAAAAATAATCAGATGAAATAATTTCTCGCTTGACCTCAAGTTGTTGTTGTTGTTGTACTCATGCATGGTTTTAATGACAGGTGCATGGTTAAGCAAGATGATTTAATCGGAAGAAAAATATGATACTATCTGTTTGTCCGGAAATTCATTAATTGCAACAGATGGCGACTTTGAAAACGTTCCTGAAAAATAGGGGTATTCTGACAAACAGGAGGTTTAATGCATCTCCGTGATGCATAATGACAAGCAAGTCATCATATTATCATGTATCCATAAAATCCATTTAGACTAACAAGCGGATGAATCCTGAGGTAGAATGGTCCTTGGTAATGCAGAAACCGACCAAAAGCAAAAATTTTCGACACAGGTCAGGCTGCGCGGACTGCGCAGGCTGACCTGTGCTGATACTTTTTGCATGGCTCATGTATTTTTTGAACATGATGATAATCAAATAAAATGTAAAGATAATTGCAAAAAGAGAAAGTGCTAGATTCAAGCTATTTCTTCTGTTGCTTTTGTTGTTTTAAAAAGAGGTCCACTGAAGAACGAAAAAGGTCAACTGTAGCTGATGATTTTTAGAAAGAAAATGGGTATTTACGGCATCAGAAAAGACACGGGTAGCTCGTATATCGATATTTCGAACTGGAGATCGTTACACTAATCAAAATATCGGATACTGAAGATCGCGATCAAACTGTACGTTCTGTGTACACTGATCTTGGATCTCATTTGTCCTGATTCAAGTTTATGCTACCTTTAGCATGTTGACGGTTTCCCCGAGTACTTAATGAGCCCTGGTCAATGCCCCCGGAGAAATATTCACCGACCCATAGATTATGTTTAGGTTTTATAGATCATTAAATGAGATTTTTTGACCCGTCAGCAAAGGCGCTCGGTTTTTGACAAGCATCATCCTTTGTAACAAAAGGTCAGTGAGTCGAACTATGGAAGCGGGCGGATTTTCACACCCCACCATGAGGTCGAAATTTTAAAACCGCTGTGAATATATTGAACAAATCTGGTTGGTCAATAAAATTAGATTTTCACATTTGAAATAATGTTGTGATGTTAAAAATAGATTTGAACAACCAGATTCGTGCAATGTGGTCGCCATATAGATAATGCATTATTTTTGTTATAATTAAAACACATAATCGTATATTTGAAAAAATCCAATACATGCAGTGATTGACTGTAGAACTAGAAAATGGCAAACATTGTGGGCTAAATGGAGATGTTTTGTTTCTAGTCTGCAGTATTAGTTCCAGAATAGATGCATTGGTACTTTAGAAATGAGCGTCGCAGTCGGAAAGGGGGTTTTAATGCATGTCCATGATGCACTGTACCAAGAAAGTCATCATAAAATCATGGATCCATAAAATCCATTTTGTCTCTAAACGGACTGAATCCAGAGGTAGAATGGTCCTTTTACATTCAGAAAATTTACAAATAGCAAAAGGTTTCGACACAGGTCAGCCTGCGTGGACTGTGCAGGCTGACCTGTGTCGATACTTTTTGCAGATGCAGTAAGCCTCTTTTCATAGTGCATGACTCAAATACTGGTGTCCTACGATGGCGTACAGACTCATAGGAACTTAAGCCCGGCCGGGTAGCTCAGTGGTTAGCGTATCTGACTCGTGACCTGGAGGTTACGGGTTTGATACCCGGTTGCGGCGAATTTTCTTCCCTGCGATTTTTTCGCCTCTCACCTCTGATGCATGTGAGAAAAGTAGTTAGTGGCTTTGGAAAGAAAGTTGTGTCAGCGCTGGTGTGAGAAAGCCAGGAAACACATGGGTGCGTCACTGACCGCCATGATATGACCTAAGCTGTTAAAATGGTGTTAAACTCCAATACAAACCAAACCATAGAAACTTAACAATCAAGCTGAAAAGCACGACTTAATACGCTGTATAGGACGGAGTAGATCAATGATCAGATTGCACCGAACGTGCAGTATGATCTTGGATCTACATTATCTGATATGGTGAGATTTTTCCGGCGAAATGAGCGTTACAATTGCAAAACACGAACTTGACTTTTTACGAGTACTATAATTATTGCATGTATTTGTAAAATTCCATTTAATTCATTGAACAGATTCAATGTTTTCTTTTTTAAAGTATATCCAGGCTAAGGGTGAGAATGCTATCTTGTAATTTATTTAATTTACAGTGTTTTTTCTTACATGCCGATCTGTTTTTTAATGGACCAGTACACGTGAAACAGCAATACTCGGTCAGTAACTGAGATAGTAATCTGATCTTAATTATTCATATAATGTTCGGAACGAGGGTATACCCTTAAAGTGCCCAATAAACAAAATGGACATTTGGATCAGTGAAAAACAGAGACATACATTGTAATTATTAATCGATTATTTGTATATACATGTATACGAGAATTTCACAATTTTCGGACAGTGTGGATCTAAGATCATTCTGCACGAAACATGCAGTCTGATCTCGGATCTACACAGTCCGAAAAGGCACTAAGAAGTGGTCAGTGTTATAAGTTAAGGTCAATGTCATATCATCTTGTTTTGAACCCAAACCAGGTTGTTTACCCATTATAGGCCTAGATAGTTTGTGAAGAATAGAAAAAAAAAACAGACATCGTCTCGATTTTAAATGGGAGAAAGGGGATAGCGATAAAGAGATATATATCGATTTATATTTTTTTTGCAAAAAAAATTTATAGATTTCTGTATTTTCAACGTGCTAGCTAGATTCTGGTAAGTTTAAATCACGGTTGAAATCGCCAAACAACATTATTTCAACTGCCGCAGTAACGTTATATATTTGCAGATGTATTTATGTAGTCTATTGACTTTTACAGGAAAATGTATATATCCAGGCAAAATACATGTACCACCATGTTGTGCAGTCAGTTCGTCCACCCAAAAGCTTGGATGATGCAATAAAATAATGCGGAAAATAGACAGAATGAATCTTCAGCTGCCTACACTATATATTTCTATCAAATTAACGTTTAGTTACAAGTCACTAAAACTGAGGCTCTGATTGGCTGAAAGGAGACCAGACTCAAAGTCACGTGATACATATAATGTGATCTGCATCTAACTGCCAATTTAAAATAAACCGTAAACAAGGTATAACGTTTCAACCTTACCTTTCTTTTTAGTTAAATAAAATTTCAAAAGATCGGTAAGATGTTGATGTTTGTTCGCATAAACAAAAAGAAAAGATTTACCTTAAATCTTTCCTTTCCGACATCCTAAATTTGCTCTGTTAACACTCGAAGAATGTTTCTTTGTTTAAGAAATCACATGTGGTATTTGTTTACATGCTTCGGACAACTATTTAAGTTCTGACCAACTTATGACTTGGATTACAAGGGGTCAATGACTGCGATAGAAATTAATACGCGTACAGGATTTCAATAAAGACTGGAACTTGTATAAAAAATGAACCATGCTCTGTGAAAAGGGGGCTTAAATGCATTTGCGAAAAGTATCGACCCAGGTCAGCCTGCGCAGTCCGCGCAGGCTGACCTGGGTCGAAACTTTTCGCTATCTTCCAATTTTCTGCCATTTTCTGGTCATTGGTCCAAGGACCACTCTACCTTATGATTCAGTCGGTTGTTAGACAAAATTGATTTCATGAGTCCGTAATTATGTAATGACTTGCGTGGTATAATTCACCACGGAGATGCATTAAGCCCCCTTTTGCCAGAGTATGGTTCACAATTTAATGTTATTTTAATGTATTGACGGGATGTAAAAGTAGTTAATCAAATAAAACGGGAAGAAATCACTTTGGTCCAGTCGAAGCATATCTCTGAAAATACATGCATCGTCCTTTCTGGCAATACCATATTGCTGGACTACTACCGTTTCTGATAAAACTGTCAAAATAAAGTCACATGATTATTAGAAACGATAGTAAAGCCCCCGTCACACCAAACTAGTTCTTAGAACGTCTTACCCCGTCCTGACATAATCGGAAAACGGGTTGTGGTCGGGGTAGAACGTGTAATTTTGGCTTGATAATGCCTGAAGCCCCTGTCTCACCAAACCTGTTCTTAGAAAGTCTAACCCCTAGTCAACAAAATCGTAAAACGGGCTGCGGTCGGGATAGGACGCGTCTCTATTAGGATCGAAGTAGAGCAGTTCCGTTTGTACTACGTCCATCTCGTTTCATATATATATCACTGAAATTTATATGAAAAAACAATACAAATCGTCAATAATTAAGAATCATAAAATTACAAAAAAACTTTTTTTTGATGGTGTTCCCTTAAAAGGCTACGTAGCCTCTTAAGGTATTTTTAGATTTCGCGCCAGAAATCAAAAAGCATTGTGGGAATGTCAAGTGACTGGCACGTGACTAATGACGCTTAAATTCCATAACATAACAAACGCATGTAATTATTTTCCATAATCTCTTCTTCGGACGCTATGTTTGAAGCTTTGTCTGTGTATTTCCGGTATGTAAATGAGCGAGTTGCTCATGTAAAAATAGAGCGTGTTCCCGTCGGTGTCGACCTGGGCCGTAGTAAATCTCTAATTTCTCTTGTTGTCGGATGGTTTTCGACTACTGGGGTTTTATGAATGAAAATTAAAAGGCTTTGGGAGTATAATGATGTTTTTTTTTTGTATTTTTGTAAAATTTTCGTCCCAAAATCTGAAGGGCCACCTTTAAAACATAAAAAAAAAAACTGATACCCAATTGCAGGCGAGCAAATCGGTCAATCAAAGCAGTTGGGTTCGCCGGTTATAAGCAAACCGATTTTGAAAACCTATGCTTCATTTTGACACGTGACCCACTGTTTAAAAGGGCGTATTGACCTTGCTAAAAAGACGTTGAACAGAGGGCTTTGTGGACTTATTTCATCTTTTTCCGTAGATATTCTCAGAATTAGAAGCAACTTAGGCATGTGATCCAGATCTTCGTAGTTGAAAGTGACGTAAAAGACATTCCAAGGACATTGACCCTTTACCAAACTACCCCTGGTTGATACGACAATGAAAATAAGAAACATATCGTGAAAAAAGAAAGAAAAAAAAAAAATGCTTGTGACGAACACTTTCTCCTTTTCACACGATGTTTTCTGACCTTTCAAAGACGAATTCTATCATGTCAGTCACATTTTCATTTGTTGACTGCAAGTGCTTCAAATAGAAGAATTTAATACAGACAATCAGGAAAATTTGATAAATACACTGATATGAAGATGACAATAGTTGTTTTATTCTCGAGGCGTTTCACCTTGTTTTTCTTTCATAACTGGAGTATTTCTTACTTTGACCCTTTACCAAAGGATCCCGTGCTTAACCCTTGACCAAACAATCCCTGGTTTTTAGAAGCCTTTTGAAAACATTGTGGGAAAAGGAGAAAATGCTGGTAACCAGCATTTTCTCCTTTTCCCACAATGTTTTCTACCCTGCTGGAAACAAATTTCAATTTTTGAGGTACGTTTATTTTGTCGTCTGCAAGTGCTTTCAATTTGGACGAGTCTAAAACTTTGTCGTTTGGTAAAGGGTTAACTCGTTACCAAATAATAGATTTTTGAACTCGACCAAACTGAAAGCATTTGGAAACGACATATTAAATATTGCTCATAGGATGACTTCTATGTTTGATAGGGTAGAAAACACTGTGGGAATAGGAGAAAATGCTGGTTACCAGCATTTTCTCCTTTTCCCACAATGTTTTCAAAAGCCTTCTTCTTTCATGGTCGTAAGAGCTGGAGATTGTTTGGAAGAGAGGCTTTTGAAATCCTTGTGGGAAAGAAATTTGCTGGACCCCACAATGCTTTCTACTCTTCTACTCTTTCGGGGACATATCCCGTCATTTTAGTTACGTTTATTATGTTATTTGCAAGTGCTCTAAACTTCGGTAAATCTAAAATTTTCGGTTTTGGTAAATGTTTCACTCTTTCTTATCAGACAACAAAATGAATTTGAAAAATAAAATAAAATAAAATTGATAGCATTTGCAGACAACAAATTCAATTTAGCTCAAATGCTGGGATTCGAAAGATAGAAAACGTTGTGGAAAAAGAAGAAAACGATGGTAGCCAGCATTTTCTACTTTTCCCCACAATGTTTTCAAAAGCATTATTCCTTAGATTGTAAGGTGTTTAACGCCGTTTTCAACATTGTTTCAGTTCAATCGTGGCGGCTTGTGCATCTATCCATGCCTTCCTGAAGTATCTTTTATCAGTAATCCGCACAATTTTCTTTCCAAGCCACTGGCTGCTTTCCCACATAACCGTCGTCAAAACAATGGTCATAGGTGGGAGAGGAACGAATCCTGTCGCAGTGACTATCATCAATCCTCGGACAAAATCAGCTGAGCCAGGGATCCAACCTACGACCCACTGTTCTCAAGTCTTTCACACTACCGACTCAGTTTAGTTTATACATATTTATTTTACATCGATTGAGAAACAAGTTCTTACAACTTATACTAATGTCTTTCGATTCTGCTTCCTGGGAACTACACCAGTACTCGCGCCGAATGTGTGGGCCAATGAAAAATCCCACAGTTGACACCCGCTCCCGGGTATCGAACTCGGGACCTTATGGTTACGAAGCCGACGCGCTACCCCACAACCACGGACACCGACTCAGCTACCGGGGCTCGGCTTTCTTTCTTAGAATCGTTTATACACGGGATTTTCAGATACACAGCTGGCCCAAAATAAAGTTTATGCAAAGTAATACCGAAGGTATTAGCTGAAGCGCGAAGTGCGAGAGTGAGGAGGGCGATTTCCCAGGAGAGTCTGGAGAGCATCCCCAAGGAAATTTTTGAATTTTGAATTGTAAAGGCTATTTAGCGGCCTCTGGTTACGATTTGTTTTTTTTTTTTTTTGGGGGGGGGGGGGGGGTCTTTCTTTTCTTCTTGTTTTTGCACAGAGTACGCAGCTGTGTTTTTTGCGTGGTGAAGGATTAACCCTTTCACCTCTGAATTAAAAGAATTGCATTTTCTTAAAGGCTAAAACTACATTTCCTCTGTAAAGATCAACAGACGGTTTGGTCATAACCTAGAATATAGAAGTGGACAGTGTAGATCAAAGATCAGACTGCACGTTCTGTGCAGTCTGATATTGATCTACACTGTCCACAAAAGCTTCTGGTGTCGTCTTTGGTGTGGAAAGAGTTCGTGTCCACTGACCTACAAAACGGACACATTGTGTGATGCAAGTAAGCGATATGTAATGTCAATTACAGTATTATTTTCTTGTTTATCTCTTGTTCTTTGACACCTGTCCACAATACAGACTTACGTGAACCGAAAATGAAATAGACTTGCTATCCCCCGTAACAATACTAACAGCTTTCAAGGGGCGTCGTCCATATGGGCAACCGGTGTCGACTATAAATAAACGCAAATTCAATCATTCGTTGTTACCACCACCACAGTCATCATCATCATCATCATTATCGTCGTCATCGTCGTCGTCTTCGTCGCCGCCATAACTACCACTACCATTGTCATCATCGTTTTCCTTTGACACTTGAGAAATCCTCGAAATTAGAATTCCGTTTACAGCGGTTGCTGAAGACTGCCCCCTTGACGCTTCAAATGTGGTCAACCCAACTCAAATTCCCACATCAAAAACCTATTTACCATCCAATTCCAAGTTTTAACGACCCTAAGAAAAAGTCCTTAAAAGACATTGTGAAAAAAAAAAGGAGAAAATACTGGTAACCGGCATTTTCTCCTTTTCCCACAAAGTTTTCTACCTTACCAAAAACAAATTCCAGTGTTTGAGTCATATTTATGTCTTCGTCTGCAAAGCCTTTCAATTTGAACCAGTCTGCACTATTGTCGTTTGGGAAAGAGTTGATTGATTGTTTTGGAGTTTAACGTTATTTTAACAGTTACGGTCATATCACGGCGGTCAGTGCACCTACGCACGTGTTTCCTGGCTTTCTCAAACCATTACTGACACAACTTTCTTTCCAAGTCATTAACTACCTTTCTCACATGCATCAAAGGTGAGAGGCGAAAAATCGCCGGAAAGAAAGTTTGCCTCAACCGGGTATCGAACTCACAACCACCAGGTCACGAGTCAGATATGCTAACCACTAAGCTACCCGACCGGGCTTTGGGAGAGAGTAAACTCATGAAACATAGTTTTCAGCATTATGCAGAATTGAAGCAATATTAGAAATACATGATTTGATATATGGCCTGCAACACGCGAAAATGGGGCATTCGGACATTTGCGTAAAATGTCATCTCGGATCAGCCTGCGCAGTCCGCGCAGGCTAATCCGAGACGACGCTTTCCGCTCTTATGTAATTTTCTCTTTTGTGCAAGTCTACTGTAAGACAAAATCGAATATAGTCGTAAAGTGTCGTCTCGGATCAGTCTCCGCGGATTGCGCCGGCTGATCCGCGACGACACTTTACGCAAATGTCCGTATGCACCTTTTCGCGTGTTGCAGGCCATATAAGGATCGAGGTGTCTTCTTTGACAGTAGTATAATTAGTCTGTTTTCACTTAAGTGGTAGCTACTCGGATATATTTTTAACCCTAAGGCTGCTAAGCACGACTCGCTGACCATTTGCGGACAGTGTAGATCAAGATCAGACTGCACAGAACGTGCAGTCTGATCTTGGATCTACGCTGTCCGATAAGGAGATGTTTTTTCTCTTCGAAGAATATGACATGCGCAGACAACGCACCATTAAAAAAGTTTTAAAATACAAGGGAAGTAACTATGAGTGAAGTTAAGTAATTAAGTTATACTTTTATTATCTCTCTCCAACTGCATCCAAATTTGAAGGGTTTTTTTTTTTCTTACTATAACAAGGATAAAAAGAAAATTTGCTTTGAAAAGATGGGTGCTACTTAAATTGATATGACCCACTCACTAACAATGTAATTTAAGTATCGTATATGCACAATTTTGAACAAATATCTATTACTACACAAGTTTTGAAACTACGTGTAAATCAAAATAAGTCATGTTCTGTAAAAAAAAGGGGTTTCAATGTATGTGCAAAAAGTATCGATCCATGTCAGCTTGAGCAGTCCGCACAGGCTAACATGGATCGAAACCTTTTACTATTCGTATGTTTTCTGTATTTCCACGGACCATTCTACCTCGTGATTTGGTAATAAGATAACATGGATTTTATGGATGTATAATAAAGTGATGACTTGTTTTGAAACATTACGAAGATAAATTTAAACCTCTGTTCACAGAGCATGGCTCTAACAGATTTAGTGTCTTTGAAAAATATATAAAAGCAGGTTAATTTCCACCAAACCCCCCCCCCCCCCATAGGAAATAAAAATTATTGCAATCAAGATGTTGATCAAGTTGCTTCCAGAGGCACACATAAAATCCTCCCAGAGTGAGGTCGAAATTTTATACATCAAAAATCATTCAATCAAAAAAGAAAAAGACAGGAAAATACAATTACGAGGGGTGATCAGAAAGAACGCGGACCAGTGCCTTTATCGGAATATTGTTATAAAAATCAACTTGGAATGTTTACTGTTTTTCAAAGTAACCTCCTTTGTGTTCTATGCACTTATTCATTCTTGATTCCCATGCGCGAAACACGTGCGCGAGCCCGTCACGTGACATCACTCTCAACGACCCGGTCATGGCATGGGTTAGCTCCTCTCTGCTCTCGTAGCGCGTGCCACGTAGAGAATCTTTCAAAACAGGAAATAGCCAAAAGTCACTTGGGGCCAGGTCTGGACTATAGGCAGGATGGTCTAATGTTTCTATGTTTAGTTTTTTCAAAACTTCCTGTACAAGTTTGGCTTTGTGAGCGGGAGCATTATCTTGATGTAAAATGACGCCTCTCCATAGAAGTTCCGGCTGTTTTTTTCGGATGGCCTGTATTAAATTCATTCGAATAATGCTGGCATAATACTCAGCATTGACTGTAGTATGTATAGGTACAACATGATTTAGAAGAAAACGTTGAGAAGAGAAAAACATGATGCACATAACTTTACCAACAGACTTAGAAAGTTTGGCTTTAACAGGGGACGACGATGTTGGATGTTTCCATACACTGCTTTGTTGTTTAGATTCGGGCTCGTAAAAGTGTACCCATGTTTCATCGCATGTCACAATACGATCAGTAAAGTTTGATCCTTCTTTCCTAATGCGTTCTAAAATTTCAGAACAAATTTCGACCCTAACCCCCATTTGCTCGGGCGTCAGTAGCCGAGGCACCCACCTTGCACAAACACGCGACATTCCAAGTTTGTCAGTTAAAATCTCCTGTGCACTTCCATAGGAAATGCTAAATGTGTCAGCTATTTCCCTGACAGTAACTCGACGATCTTGCTTTACATGCTGCTGCACATCCGCGATAGTTTTGTCCGTTACTGATGTTGATGGACGGCCAGATTTAGGGTCATTTTCAACGGTTTCGCGTCCTTCTCTAAATCGTCCAATCCATTTACAAATACTGGTTTTCTTAAGTGCTGAGTCCCCATAAACTTTATCTAAATCGGCCTTAATTTCCGATGAAGTCTTTCCGAGTTTAACGTAAAACTTTATAATTACTCTCTGCTCAAATAAAACGTCATCCGACATTGTGAACCGCTAACGCAGTATGTGATGTCATTGAAATGACGTCACTCTTTTCTTATTTGCCTATGACATCATTTAAACGCTTGAGTAAGTAACCAGGTAATTAATGTTCATCTGTGCAAATTTTTGTTATCTTAAGTAAAGTAGTTTTTGAAATAATCGGTTGGTTCGCGTTCTTTCTGATCACCCCACGTACTTACATCTGAAACATTATTCAACTCTTTACCAAATGAAAAAATTTTGGAGTCGGCCATATTGAAAGCATTTGCAGACGATTGACTAAATATGGCTCAATTAATTGGAATTTTTCTTTGAAAGGGTAGAAAACATTGAGAGAAAAGGAGAAAATGCTGGTTACCAGCATTTTCTCTATTTATCACCATGTTTTCAAAAGCCCTTTTACTTAGGGTTGTTAAAACTCTAGTAGTATAGGTTTAAACTTCCACATATTTGGCTTGAAACTTTATAATATACGTGCATCTGTTACGTGATTTCCTCCCCCCCCCCCCAAAAAAAAAAAATAGAATAGAATTGTTTTTAATACGAAAAACTCAGACATTTTCACAAAGAAAAGTTTCTAACTTAATAGTCTGTTAAATTTTATATATATTTATATATTTAAGATAACATAACATCAAGTCTATTTAGCGTGAACTATGTACATGTACGTACTTAGAGTTAACTAAATACAAATAAATAAGTGAAAATTGTTTTTCCCAAGAGAAGCGTTGATATATCAATGAAAATGTTGAAAATGCTTCGTCCGTAAAATCGGTTTTAGATATACAGTCAGCCATAAAGTGCAGTTCATGACAGTGTTTTTAATGCTTTAATATACAATCCGGACTTTTAACGACCCTTAAGGCTATTCATGGAGGAGGCTTTTGAAACATTGTGGGAAAAGGAGAAATCATCATTTATGATAAATTTAATTTGTTGTCTGCAAAAACTTTCAATTTGGGCTGAGTCCAAAATTTGGTCGTTTGATAAAGATTAAAATGTAGAATACAAAAACTTGAATAAACTGGTAATGGTTTATAACAACACAGTTTTTACTCAGCACAGTACCTTCCTTGAGACGACCGTTTGTGTCTTGTCGCAGACCACGTCGGAACCCTCTGTAATGGAGGGTAACTTGTCCGTAATGGGCGACTCCAACTGTATTACAGTCCGCGCAGGCTGACATGGCTCTATACCTTTTGCAGATAAATTAAACTCCCTTTTCACATGGTAAAGCTCTTTAATAGTTTTAAAAATATTCTTGTAAATATCTGTCCGTCTATTTGTTTATTTTTACTGTCTGAGTACGACCTTTTATGCCTATGAGGTGGAGAGCTTTGGAATAAATTCGGGCGGAAAGATTAATTTTCGTCATGCTTTGTGAAAAGACAGCTAAATGCATGTGCGAAAAGTATCCACCCAGGTCAGCCTGTGCATTCCGCACAGGCTGACCTGGACCGAAACTTTTCGCTCTTGGTCAATTTTCTGTATGTCCAAGGATCAGTCTACCTCATGATTCAGTCAGTTGTTATGCAATACAGATTTGAAGGATCTATAATACTGTGATGAGTTGCTTGGTATTATGCATCACGGAGATGCATTAAGCCCCCTTTTCACAGGGTATGGCTCATTTGTTTGTAGAAGCACTACCACTTTTTCCCGAAATGTTTTCCGTTTTTCCGCACGTTTTTTTTTTTTTTATACAAATGTACGGGCTAACAGTTTTAGGTTTTTTTTTTAAGTATAGAAGTAACTGTACAATGAGGTGTTAAAGTTCTTTTGAAATCCAAAATGCTTTTTGTTTATCGCATAACTGTCGTTCCACCACTCCGAGTTTCTATACAGCTTCTCTAAGCGAGTTCACATACATTTTAACAGACTGTCCCTGATGAAAATTTTGTCGATGGTGAAAATTATCTCTATAATTGCCATTTACAGCATTCAAGGACTGAAACTGATCTAACATTCTTGTAATAGCATAAGAATAAATCTTTCCTTTCAGTGTTATCTGGATAATTGTCGTTGGTTGTATGGTCTCATTCTATTGAATGCATATTGTTGCATTTTTATTCAAGTTACTGGTTTTACTGTTCTTTTCCACCATTAAATGAAAAAGCACTTGACTGTAAGTAGAAAACACAGAATGTTGTTTCTCTCCTCAGTTTCTGTTTACAGTACAATGTAAAAACTCACATTCTAAACCTAAGATGATACTTTGGCATGAGTAAACCATACAAGTCTTTTTTTGCTTCTGGGTATATCAAAGTCGACCTTTTACCGGGACCTGATGCACCAAATATGTTTCGTAGTGAGAGAGTGGCGTCGGCTAACTGGGACCCAGTACTCACTCGTGATCCATATCCACTGTCGAATGTCAGAGATCCTCGACCGTTAGAGGGCGTTGTGGTAGCCTTGCTAATGTCGCCGTCTTTTTTACCGTGTTCTTTAGGTACAGATATCGCGACTGGTTCTTCAAACATGGCCATGAATACAGGAGAATCGAATTCGTCAAATTGTTTGCTTATCGAAGGCAGCCATAGAAGAATAAAGAAGTTGATTGTCGAAGTCAAGATAGTCCTCATATTGGTGTTCACTGTTAACTTTCGAAAAGCCAAATCGCGCCCAAACTGCGTTTCTCTGTCTTATATACGTGTGAAGAAATAATAGATATATTAACATGTCTGTAGTTTTGAAACCTGATCTAACTTCACCAAACCAATGCATCCCACGCTCTGGCATTGTCGATCTTGCATCCCAAAATGTAAATGAACAAACAATGAAGTACGCCCCATAAGAATGGCGTCTGGATTTCTTTTCCAAGCCGGGCTTAAGAGGGCAGAGCCCTTTCTTTGGTGTAATCCCCAATGTTTAATCATGTTTAAAGACGAAGAACACCTTTTTAGCTATGATTTTTTTTGGCCTATTAAGCTTTGTAATAATGAAAGGAGTCTAGCCCCGGTAGCTCAGTCGGTAGCGTGCAGGACTTGAGAACAGAGGGTCGTGGGTTTGATCCCTGGCTCGGCCAATTTCTTTCCGAGCATTGATGACAGTCATTGCGACAGGGTTCATTCCTCTCCCACAGCTGACCATTGTTTCGACAATGGTTATGTGGGAAAGCAGCCAGTGGCTTTGAAAGAAAATTGTGCGGAGTACTTGTAAAAGAGACTCCAGGAAAGCATGGATAGGTACACTGGCCGCGGCGATATAACTGAAATAATGTTGAAAACGGTGTTAAACACCATACAATCAATCAATCAATAATGGTAGGAACAAGCTTTATGAACATTTTAATTTTCATGTTGGAACCTGGATATTCCTGCTCTAGTAGAAAATTTTTAAAAAAAAAAAGGGTTTTGGCGCAAGGGCGTAGTGCTTGCTTATGCCTCTAACTGACAATGAGGCTGAATTTTAATTGTAGGTAGAAATAAGCTCATAAAATAATATTTATATATATACGGTGACGCTACTAAAGATAAAGCAGACTGATGAAAGGAACCTAACAATCACTTGTTTCGCTTTCAGACAACATTTCCAAAAAAATGATAATAGTTGGATAATTTAAAAATTTCAAGGGAAAATGTCGAAGAAAAGAACAGACGCATTAGCATCTATTTTAAAGGCATTGATGTGGCGTTTAGCATAATGGCATACGATTTACCAAACAAAGTAACAAAATAATGACAACTGGTTTCATGGAAAGCTCAGTCTCCGTTCTAACCACGATAAACCTTACTTCTAGAGTACTTAAGCCCTCTTAGTACCAAATGCGAAATCATGGGCTTTTGTGGACGGCGTAGATCAAGATCAGACTGCACGGAACGTGCAGTCTGACCTTGGATCTATACCGTCCACTTCGTCAGTCGAGCCTTTAAGATAAAAATCTTTCCTAGTTTCATTGGATTATAGTTTCAGTCCTCGAAAGGTGTCGGGGTTATATTTTTGGAGCTGAAAGAGTTGGAAATGTTATGGATAGTTTCAGTTAAAGAAACATGTATACAGCCAGAGAGCCAAACGCTGTTCAAATTTGATAGACTGTGGAATGGTTCAGGATTTAGACGGCTATATAAACATAGATAAATTACAGATGAATATGGTGAAAGGGATAAATACATGTATCGGAAATCTTCGATTTAAAACCTGAAACGTCACATCAGTGATTTCTTTGATGGCCTCAAGAAAATGAAATGCATTTTCTATCGGTCGTAATCCATGCAACCTTGCAACTGTCACGGGCAACATTTTGCATGAAGATACAAGAATTATTATAGTTTGATAAAATAAAGATGAAATGGGTTAAAAACTGGCTAAAAACGAGTATATATGTATCTTTAATAGGAAAGACCCAGTCATTATAATTTAAAGATCAATTTTAGCATAATACCTCACATAATATCGGAAAGACCTTAAAAGAGTTCTTTACCTAATATGACAATGTATGCACATTCAAACTAAGCTTTTTTAGGTCATACGCGCAAGCGAATGATGACAATTCACTAGAATCCGTTGATTGGTCGAGCGTCGTTGATTGGTCGACGTCGATTGGTCGAGTTTCTCCAATCATCAGTGCGCAAGGTCAAACCTTAAAGATACATCTGTACTCGTTTTCATCAATTTTTTAACCAATTTCATATTTATTTAATGAAACTATAATAATTCTTGTATCTTCTTGGCAAATGTTGCCCCTGACGGTTGCAAGGTTGCACAGATTACGACGGATAGAAAATGCCTTTCATTCTCTGGAGGCTATCAAAGACATCACTGTGGTTGTTTCCGGTTTTAAATCGAAGACAAATCCCTCGTGTTTCTTAATCACATACATCTTATATCGATTTTTAACTATGTTTACACAGCTGACTAGAATCTACAGACTATCAAATTTTAACAGCGTTTGTTTACTCTCTGGCTGTAAAGGTGTATCTTTAAATTTCTCTTATTTGATTCGTTGCGCTGAAGGTTTCAAAACTTTCTTGTTTTTTGTAGGTATCACCGTCATCTCAATCACTAGTCACCATGTTGGCTGCAATTTAAATAATTATGACAGTAACCTGCAATCTGATTGGTGCATTTTAAACCAGTTGAATCCATTGAAGATGTCCATCACAGAGAATATAATTGTTGATTCGAACAGCAAATAGGAGCAGTACATAACCATTTAACAGGACAGAAGACTAGAAGTACTGGTGTCATCCGGGTGCGAACTAGCCATTTTCTTCAATGATTACAATAAAAAGGAGCGGCCATCTGTTCAGTTTATTCGCAGAGGAAACAGTCCGCTTTCAACGCATACACTTAACCTTTAGGCTGCTAAGCGCGACTAAAAGACCTCTTTGAGGACAGTGTAGATCAAGATCAGACTGCACAGAACGTGCAGTCTGATCTTGGATCTACACTGTCTGATAAGGAGATATTCCCCTACCCCTCAAATAAAAAAAAAAAACCCTCTGAACTAGCAAAATTTAAGTATTTTCTATCGGCTTGAAAAATTTATTTCACTTATTAAGCAGGTTAACGGTCAAAAGACCACTCCCTAGTACTAAGATTCGCGTAAAGACAGGTCGGTTATGATGATCTTATGCGTAATAAGGCGGAAGGTGTTAATGTGCTCTGAAAGGTTATCACGTTTACCTCTTTCAGACGTATTCTTAATCCATATCCTGCTAGATAACTAACATGAAATTTTCAACTCGACAGTAAAAATCAAAATATTGCCATTTCAAAGTTATGTTTTGGGGAATAATATATTCTTATCGGACAGTGTAGATCCAAGATCAGACTGCACGTTCTGTGCAGTCTGATCTTGGATCTACACTGTCAGCAAAAGGTACATGAGTCGCGCTTAGCAGCCAAAGGGTTAAACTTTCAAGTCGATAGTATATACCCCAAATATTGCTATTTCAAAGTTATTTTGGGCGGAAAATGTATCCTTATCGGACAGTGTAGATTCAAGATCAGACTGCAGGTTCTGTGCAGTCTGATCTTGATCTACACTGTCCGTAAAAGGTCTGTGAGTCGTGCTTTGCAGACGAATTCCTAAAAGTCGTCTGCTGCAAGCTTAGTTCAGGCGGTAACGAATTAAATGCACGTCAGAATATCCAAAACAGGAAGTTACCTTGTGAATAAAATTTACTTGTTTGACTTTCAAAGTCACTCAATTTGGCATTTTCGTCTTTTCTCTGTGGCAGTTGTTTTTCTGGGTCATATTTCTATAGCGCCATGATTTTAATAATTTCCAAACAGTCTTATGACATGGCGAACCAGATTTAACCAATATCTGAATGGGAAGATGGTTTTACATGGTCAAAAATGCAGATGATCGCTAGATGCTTTCTTGCATAAACATATGTAGACCTTGCAAAATAATTAGCGGTTTTAGTGTTCACATAAGTTTTTTTCAAGTTCTACATGTTCCAGGTTCTGTGTTCGACGGTCAGGTACGTTAAACATTATTGCAGTGTGAAAACGACAAGTCTTAAAATGACCCCATTCACACTTTTCATTGGAATTGAGGTTAGTGAACGTTAAAATAAAGTTAAAAATATAGCTTTTATGACTTTTATTTTCACTCATTTTCTCGCATGAAGATGCTCTTTTGACTGACGTTGAATGTTGGAAATTGTGCAGCAGCGGTTCTGTTTGCTTTCGCAAATCAGCAGAACTCCTTCCACTTTTTTTTCTTAGACTTGCCCCTTCAACCAGTTGTATAGAACAATTTTATAGCTTAGTACGAGACAACAGAATTTTACTCATTTTTACTGATAACATGACACCTAAAACAGCTCTTTTCCCTACAGCAGTATAAAGTCAAAGTTCCACCGCATTCCCTAAACAAGATTTTTACCTACATCAAATTAAAATTAATCACAAGTGTTGTTAACAACCTACAATAGACTACAGTGAAAATCGATTTACCCTTTTTGAACCAATCCCGTATATTATCGACCCTGGGGAGAAAAGGGCGTTTGAAAACAGTATGGGAAAAGGTGGTTAACTAAAATTTTCTCCTTTTCACACAATGTTTACTACCTCATCAGATGGTTCTTTACAATGAGAATAAGAATGCAATTTCAAACGGTGGTCGAACAGGTTCGCGTGTCTTCTGTTATTTATTTTGATTGATATTCTTGCGAAATAATAGGCCTTGATATTGCATAATTGCAGGTCTACGATAATTCGTACCAAGACAATTGGCACTAGACAATTTGTACTCTGGACAACTTGTAGGATTACCTGTATCTTGGACTATTGGATATCTTCCCTTGATAGCTCACTCCACTTCTTGCTAGGTCCTAAATAAGGTATTACTTGGTTTTCATCCTTGATATTCCTTGCACTATTTAGGAATGCTCCGGTTTAAATATTTCATTCAAAATTTATCAAACCCCAAATTTGATCTATTTAATGCATTTCAATGATAATAGTGTGTGAAATTCGATTTGCAAATATTATGAAGACCTTGCATATACATCATAAGTTCAATTATAGTAATCGCAAAATCTCTTGGTAAAGCAAGGATAAAAACAAAGAAGATCAAATAAAAGAGTTCAGTTAGTGTCACACCACTGTTTTTTTGCCATATTGAAAATAGAGCGAAATCAACTATCTTTGAAACTTCACAGATCGTTAAATGGCAAACGTTCGGCTTTTCCGACTCTTGCTTTCAAAAGTAGGTCCATAGTCATTCAAAAAAGTGCATTTAAAACAACATATCATCCGACTGCGTTTTTCGCTAAATCCCAACAAACGCAGGCAGCATAGAATTTGTCCTCTCAAAAACACCTGTTTACGGCCATGACCCCAACTTTTTGTTCGTCCAGTGACACAAAGTAGTCCAGTCAATATATAATAAAAACGCATCTAAGTAGTCCCCCACTGCCTGAATTTAAAGTATATGTAGATTGTATACCAACAGGCCCTCTCAGCTCCATGAAACAGTGCAACAAAAGTGCTACTGCAAAATTTCACACGGGACTACTTTTGATACTACGACCTGGAAGCAGTCTCGCAGTGGTGCGATACCAGTTGCATTTGGTTACCTTGATTTTTATCTAACAAGGGAGATAATTTGAATTTCACTTTTTTCTTCTCGTTGTCTGCGCATGTCATATTCTTCGATATATCTGTGGAAAAATGTAGCCTGTTTTTCGCTCCAAATATCTTGAAAATTTAATTATCTCAAATGGGAAAAATAGTTTTCACAAATACTTTGTTTTACTTCACATCTTTGAATACAGTTCCTAAATCTAGATCTAGACTTTTCCATAGAAATATCAACAAGAAGTGTCTGGGCTTATACCGAAGCTATTATCAAACCCTGTGGGAGCTGTTTTAATAAATGGCCGATGCATAGGTTACATGCTAGCTGATCATAGCTGAATGAATAGTACCAAGTAGCATTTTATTGAGTAAACATTTATTCTATTTTGAAATTCAAAGTAACGGTTGTCAGTTTGAAAAACAGTCCGGTTCTGTACCTAGAACGCCCAAATCAAATAGATGTGTATTTGAAAAATGCCACGTAGTGGAAGATAATGCTTTTTTTTTTTTTTCTCCCATTGATATACTCAGGACAACTCGTACCTAGGACTTTGGTTGCAGAACACGGTTTTCAGCTAAACTCGTCTCAGTCGACAATAGGCCAAACAGAACTTCATCAAACAAAGGTCTATATAATCAGCTTGAAATTATAAAGAGCACTTAAATGCAACAGCACAATCCTAATTCTTTAGATTTTATCAATAAATCATGTTCAACTTGTGAAATAGTGAAATTATTGATCAATATAGGCAAGTGGCACGGTCGGAAAAAAACTGACAAAATATGCCATTTTAGCCTATATTCCAAAATTCACAAAATGCAAACCCAGGAAGCTAGCCTGAAAATGCCAAGCTAAATTGAAACTCAAAACAACACATATTCTGGGGATAAAATCCAAAATAGCACATTACCATGCCGTTTTTCGCAATCTTTCGAGCCCTGACCCTACCCTTGTTTTCGCGGCTAAAAAAAGCCGCTAGCTCCATGACCCCCCACTTTCGCATTTGGGGTCAAAACTATAGAACAAAGAACGAAAGGTCATGACCTACTGTTTCACAGACAAACCAAACGCTTCTTTTCCTTAATATAACACAATTCATGGGTGTAATAACTACTCTTCTTATCAAAATTGCATTGAAAACCTACCTTTCTCAGTTATATCTAATTTTGACATGGCCAATTCGAAGCAAACTGTTTACAGGTGCCTTTTCTTACCCGGATAATAAGGACCTGGGACAATTCGTACAAGGGACAAATGGTACCTAGTACAGTTTGTACCCAGGACTACTCGTATCCAAATGTACACATACTCTCTACCACTATTATTGATTGATTCTCGTATAAATGATAGTTTCATGTCAAGTGAATGTAGCTTATCTAAAATCTGTGCCACAAACTTGATAATTTGATTTCTTCTGAGCTTGATTCTTGTAAATTAACGTGCTTCCGCCTCCTGAACTTTTCTCTCTCACTAAAAATGTCCATTTTTTTTTTTTTTTCATTCTATGGGTTTGAAAAAAAATGTTGAGTTTATTTCTGTTGTTTGCTTTTACAATACAACTATCATCAATTTTAAGTCTAAGACTTTGTGAGAAACGGAGGAAATATTGTCATAGATAAGCAGCACCCTGGAAAAAGGGGGTTTAATGCATTTTAGTAATGCTTTATACCAAGCAAGTTATCACATAATTCTGGATTTCAAAAAATAATATTTTGTCTATCAACGGATTAAGGTCTATGGCCCCTAACTTTCATATTTAAAGACAGAAGCTTCCGAGATTGGCCGAACAGCCTGTACGAAAAAGTCGATGTTACACGATATTTACCGATGAGTTAGTGAGTCTACGGCCCCTAACTCTCATATTAAAAGACGGAAGCTGCCGAGATTGGCCGAATAGCCTTTACGAAAACGTCGATGTTTACCGATGAGTTAGGGGCCGTAGACCTTAAATCATAAAGTATAAAGGTCCTTTTACATGTAGAAAATTCACCAATGGCAAAAAGTTTCGACCTATGTCAACCTGTGCGGACTGCGCAGGCTGACAAGGATCGATACTTTTTACAAATGCATTAAGCACCTTTTTCACAGCGCATGACTCAGATCAATTTGTTTTATATCGATTGTGAAACAAGTAAGATTACGACAGTATATGACTGGTATTCTTGGTGAAAGCTGTCAAGCGCCGGATACTACAAAAGGTCACCCCGCTTCTCTCGCGATTCGAACCCAAAAACTTTTAGTAGGAGATACAGGATCAGGAACCCACACAACTCTCTCCCTTTCTAAACAAAAAAAATTGCAAACCATATTTGACACGTTTCCTGCATAATCGAATTGTAATATATTCATAAACTGACAAACCCTGTCTGCAGCTAATAGTCTTTTTTGAATTACAGATAGGTTAGACGGGCACTCGTGCGCTTTTTTAAATCTTCTCATTATATATACTAAATGCGTCATAGGCTGAAAGCTGTAAATTGATGCTAACAACTGAGACCTTCGGCTTGATATTCACCAGAGCTTTTCCTTTTCAAGGATCGTATCCTATAATAATTTTAACCCTTAACCTGCTAAACAAGTGAAATGGAAACTTTAAAGCCGATAGTAAATTCCCAAATTTTGCTATTCCAAAGGTAGTTTTTTTTTTTTTTTTAGGAAAAGTATCTCCTTATCGGACAGCGTAGATTCAAGATCAGACTGCACGTTCTGTGCAGTCTGATCTTGATCTACACTGTCCGCAAAATGTCCTTTAGTCGCGCTTAGCAACTTAAGTGTTAACTTTTTACCAAACAGCATAAAAAAGGTTTTTTTTAAGCTGAAAGAATTAGCAGGCAACAAAGTAAATCTCTCTAGAATGATGGAGTTTTACTTTCAAATTGTAGAAAATCATCGTAGGGTAAGGAGAAAATGCTGGTGACCGGCATTTTATCCATTTTATCCTTTTCCCAAGATTTTTTCTTTTTTTTTCTTTTCCAAAGCCCTCTTCCTCAGGACAGTCAGGCTTGTTTGGTAAAGGGTTAAGTTCATTTCTGTATCTAACTTCCTAGACCATCCATCAGTATGTTTGAGATGTTCTGATTGATAGATACATTATTAAATCTTCACTAAAACGGGAGTGTCTTTGGGAGGAAATGAGCCATGCTCTGGCAAAAGGGGGCTTAATGTATCTCCATGATCCATGATACCACGCCAGTCATTACATAATTATCGATCCATAAAATCCATTTTGATAAACAACCGGCTGAATCATGAGGTAAACTGATTGTTTGAAATGCAAAAAAAATTTACCAAAAGCAAAAGGTTCGACACTGGTAAGTCTGCGCGGACTGCGCAGGCTGACCTGGTCGAAACTTTTTGCAGATGCATTAAGTCCCGTTTTCACAGAGCATGGTTCATATAAAGCAGGAGCTTAGATTGCTGGAAATTACAATCAGATGGATTGATTGAATGGTGTTTTACGCCGCTTTCAACATTATTTCAGTCATATCACGGTGACAGCTCGCATATTCTGTATTTCCTGGGTTTTACCTGTACTTTTCAAGGGCTCTGAAGTGTCTTGCCAAAGGAAAATACAGTCGGAACTTCAACTTAATCCTTAATCTAATGACAAACATTCGGTCTCTACCACACGACAAAATGTTAAACTTGTCCAATCTGAAAACATATAGAGATCTGCAGACGACAAATCCAATGTGGGTTTCCTGTGAAAGGGTGGAAACCGCTGTTTGAAAAGGACAAAATGCTGATCACCTGCATGTATTCATTGAAAGCCTTCTCTATCAGGATCGTTAATACTTTAGATCGTGTGGTGATCGACAAGATCAGAAAACAGAGGTACATATAGAATAAGATAGTTCAGAGAGCTTTCCGATGGGATTGGAGATTGCAAGTTTTGAGCTACTTCTCTCTCAACTTGTATGCAGGCGGCCGATGCACCTATCAATGCTTTTTTGGATTTATTTATTTATTTATTTATTTATTTATTTATTTATTCTTCCCACATAAACATCGTGCGGTAAGAGAGGAATGACTCCTGTGGAAATGACTTTCATCAATCGTCAGAAAAAATATGGCCGAACTGGGGATTCGACGACCCCATCCATTAAGGCACATGCCAGTGAATTGTTGGATAAAGTTGGTGTTGTTGTATAGTGTGCAACGCCATTTTCAACTTTACTTCAGGTATATCGCGGCATCCAGTGGACCTATCCATGCTTTTCTGGGATTTCTTTTACAAGTACTTCGTCAAACTTTTTTAAAAGTACTTCGCCGAACTGGGGATTCGAACCAACGACCACATCCATTAAGGCATATGCAAGTGAATTGTTGGATAAAATTGATGTTCTTCTATTATAGTGTTTAACGCCATTTTCAACATAGTTTCAGTTATATTACGGTAGGAAGTGGACCTATCAATGCCTTCCTGTGATTTCTTTTACAAGTACTTCCCACAATACTCTTCCCAAGCTAGTGGCTGCTTTCCCACATAAACTTCCTAAAAGCAATTATCAGCAGTGAGAGAAGAATGAATCTTGTCTAAATGATATATCATCACTCCTCGGAAAGAAATTGGCCGAGCTGGGGATTCGAACCAGCGACCCGTCTGGTCTTAAGTCCTGTACACTACCAGTCGCACTACCGGGCTCGGCAGGATGAAATCGAAATATACTCGAAATACATTATTCTTCTAAAAAGGGGAAAATAATGACAATGATACTTATAAAAATGGGTAATGTGATTCAGAGGTGAACTCGTTATGTTTTTGTGGCATTAGTCGAAGACAGTGCCACTATGAGTTCAATATTGAATTTTAAAGACCATGTATCGTATTTTGTGCAGAGCCGAAGGAAGTAAATCCAATTAAACTCAATTATTTTCAGACAAATGAGTTTTTCGATCGCACTCAGATATGTAATTGGAAATGGCATATCAAATTACACTGGGTGAGGCCATCGATCGCGGAAATACTTCTTTCTGATTGAAAATAGTTTCACCAGCTCATAGCCTTCTGTTGGCGCAATGATATACACAAAATTTGTGTACTGACCGCTTTTTCCCGGGCTTTTTCGATCCAAAACCAGTCCGTCCCTGGGCTTGTTCGTCCAATGATTGCGCGCTACTCCATTTGATTGGGAATGAATACTTATAGATTGAAATAATTGATTGTAATGGTGGGAATTAGATCTTTACGGCCAAAGACAACTCAAAATCATAGTTTTCAGGTAAAAACTTAATTTCATTCGATATATTTATATGGTGTCTCTCTCTACCCATCATGCATCCTACTGTCAAGGGACATTACTCCTGACTCCTCTTGAATCATTAAAGGGAGACCACCATACACAAATAATCCTAACTTTGTCATGAGTACTCTCCCTTCAACCAAACAGGTATTAATTTGCTTAGTATGTTGACTTTCAAGCCAATGTTTGAATGATACAACTCTTTTTCTTTCAAATTATTAATTCCACACAATGGCTTCCTTGACAAATGCCACTTCAGCGTTTTCAACGCTTTGATTTTTCTACGTCGTAAAAATGCATTTTGGTCTGCAAGAAGAAAAAAGTAAAAATATGAAGACCCCCAAGGGAAGACAGAAAGATAACGAAAACGCAATTATAAAACAATTTACACCGCTAGGTTGTGCAAGACTTAATATGCAACTACGAAGATTATCTAAACCGTTTAGCAATAAAATCTGTGTTTAAATTATCCTATGGAATAACGCTTTTGAAAACATCGTGGGAAAAGGAGAAAATGCTGGTAACCAGCATTTTCTCCTTTTCCCACAATGTTTTCTATCCATTCAAATAAAAATCATGTTATCTATGCCACATTTAGTTTGTCGTCTGCATATGCTTTGAATTTGGGCAAGTCTAAATATTTGTCGTCTGGTAAAGAGTGAACCAATCATTATATGTATAGCGACCACTTCAGTTCATTGTGAAGAGAGAAAAATAAGATAAAACTGCAGACACAGAGTCTGATCTTGTTCTTCACTATTCGAAACTCAGTTAGCTGGGTTTCAGCTTTCCTTCACCAATTCAACTATTTGTCAGATGAAAAAATTGTAGACCCGTCCATATTGAAGGAAGATGACAAATTAAATGTGGTGTAAATAACGGATTTTTCTCTGAAAGGGTAGAACATTGAAAGTAAACGGAAGAAAATGCCGGTAACAAGTATTAATTCCATTTCCCACGCTGTTATCAAAGGCCTTCTTCTCCGGGTCATTGAGTTCATTTTCAAGTATTATATACAAATCAGTTAAAAATGTTTTGCTGTGATAGAGGAATGAATGCTGTCTAAATAACCATCATCAGTTCTAGGAAAGGAGTTGGCCACGCTGGAGATCGAACCGGCGACCTCTAGGCTTCACATACTTTTTGAAGTAGCTGATATCTCTTGAACGCTGTATACAGGTCAATGGGTGCACTGGAGATTTGCGCACGGTGTGCAACATATGTCAGCCAAATAAACGTTTCCGTGCCTGTTTTTTTATCTTCAATGGCCATCATCTATCCTCAGAAAGAAGTCGGCCCAGCTGTGGATCGAACAAGCGATCTAGATTTCACGTAAGTATTAAAGTATCTGATATCTCTTGAACGCTTCGAAGCCACGCGAGCCGAGCCCCGGTAGCTCGGTCGGTAGCGTGATTGACTTGAGAACAGAGGGTCGTGGGTTTTATCCCCGGCTCGGCCAATTTCTTTCCGAGGACTGATGATAGTTATTGCGACAGGATTCATTCCTCTCCCACCGCTGACCATTGTTTCGACAATGTGGGAAAGCAGCCAGTGGCTTGGAAAGAAAATTGTGCGGAGTACTTGTAAAAGAGACTCCAGGAAAGCATGGATAGGTGCACTGGTCGCCGCGATAGAACTGAAATAATTTTGAAAAAGGCGTTAAACACCATGCAAATAAATCAACCATACAATCGAAGCCACGCATGCACTGTAGACTGGAGCACAGACTGCACAACGTTAGTCAGCCGAATAAACGTTTCGGTGCCTGTTGTTTTATCTTAACCGTTCACCAAACTCCCCGGTGTTTTAGGATCCGGAAGAAGACGGTGTTCAAAACATTGTTGGAAAAGGAGATAATGGTGGTAACCAGCTCCTTTCCTAAAATGTTTTCTATTTATCCAAGGACAATTCGCACCGTTCGAGCCATAGTTATCATCTGCAAGTGCTTTTAATAATATTATAGAGAGATATAACACTTTGTCGTTTAGCAAAGAGTTAACTCTTTATCAAATGACAAAATTTTAGACTTGCCCAACTTGAAAGCATTGACAGACAACAAGTGAAAGCTGTATCGTATGATGGAATTTGTCTCTAATAGGATGGAAAACACTGTGGGGGAAAAAGGAGAATAATTATGGTGGTGACCAGCATTCTCTCCTTTTCCAATGCACGATGTTTTCAAAGGCATTCTTCTCCACTGTCGTTAAAAGTTGGGATTGTTTGGTAAAGGGTTAAAGCACTCGCGGGAAATGGGTCTAGGGTGACCAGTTAACCTTTATCCCGCTGAATAAGTGGACTAAAACTTTCAAGTCGATAGTAAAAACCTATTTTGCTATTTTCAAAGTAGTTTCTTGGGGGAAAAAAATATCATAATCGTACAGTGTAGATTTCTTAGGGAAAATCGGACAGTGTAGATCCAAGATCAGACTGCACGTTCTGTGCAGTCTGATCTTGATCTATACTGTCCGCAAAAGGTCAGTAAGTCGCGCTTAGCAACCTAATGGTTAGGAAAACGGCATTAATAATGCGCCAATCCATGAATGTACGTCATGAATTTTTTCACCCTTACGGTATATAATAACTGTGATGAGCTTGATCCATGGCATTTTTCTTTTTTTTCTTTCGTCAGAATGACATCTAGAATGATTTCTTTGTGTTTTATCTTCCTGTTAAACTTGTGTGTTTTAACAATTTCAAATGGTCAGCCTGAAACAGCTCAGAGAAGGGATAGTATTCAAGTGCCGGAGAATTTCGAGGAAACGTTTGTATTAACAGATGACGACAGTTTGGACAATTGGGATGGTAGGAAGCAGGATACATATCCTAAGAACAAACGAAAAACACAAATATCGGACAATGGTTATGGTTCCCGAGTCAGGGCTGGTTCGCGATTAGCCAATGCCCTGTTAACTCATCAAAATGTCTTTGGAAGCTTCGGACCTGGAAAAAGATCTAACTGGAAATACATTATTCCTGTGGACAGATTGATTAAGAGACATCCAACCGACTACGAACACGGATCAAGCGTCGACGCTGGTTCAAACGTGGCATTCGCTAAACTAGTTGGTCGTACTTTCTTTGGTATAACAGGACAAGGAAAGGAAAGTCTGAATTCAAACGCTCAAGATTTGCTGGAATCTAACGACAAAACAATATAAAACTGCCTATTGTTACCTCAACCTCTCTACCGTATGAACTGGAACGGATTTGGAAAGACACTTTGAAGCGGCTGTTGCCCCTCACCAACGATGGATCACGTGTTGGCGCTGGTACCAATTTGGCACATGATTGATCTATCCGTGAAATCTTCAGCGTTTACCGTTCTAACAAACAATTTCGTTTCGATTGTCAGTACGGCTTGCATGGTAATTATCTACAACAAAAAAACTTCACGAAGTTCAACACAGTGCTGATTCTTCTACACCTGCTACCAAATATGACTTACTTATCTATTCAACGTCCGTTTGTAGTTTTTGAAATAAGCAGTGCCGCACTATATCTATTGAGAAGAATGGCGTCTCGACTACTTTCCTGAGTAACCACAAACGGTTAGGACTACCAGTGAGGCTTACTCGTCCATGGAAACCTCCTGTGTCTAATGTGTATAGAAGCCAAAGCCAGTACTACTAACTTTTCTCGAAGTCTTGTTCAGCTGTAGCATATTTACAAATGCCGCGCTCTCCAACATGCAAAGAAATTGTAGCATTCGAATTTCAGCTTCTAATTTAATGTGACGATATTAAAGTAATGTTTCTGCGGAACTTAATTCCAAGTTTAGGAATAACATAGTTTGCACTTAAAAAAGCTTAATCGAAAAAACATGTCTTGAGAAGTTCTGAGTATCAACAACGAGTTAATTAATATCAAGAAAGATATCTGTGAGCCTATATTTCTATTAGTGCAGGGCGATTCATTATATCTGACATAGTTGTCAATGGTAATAACGGTAGCATCGATATCTTTTGAAATGATTGTACTTGCTCTCCAAACAGTTATTCTAGAGGCATGTAAGTTGTGATTGTTAATAAAAACGGAACCTTTATTTTTTTGCAATGATCTTTATTTCAATCTTTGTTTTATTTATATTATAATAATGTTCAATGTTACATCCCTTTTGACCAACAATCTCGCCCTGTCAAGTCGTCATGTCTTTTGACCTTTGTCTACTTTGTAACAAATCCGGGGACGTATTCACCAACGATTCTAAATTGCATTTTTAGCCTAATTTTAGATTCAGAAAGTAATACAATTTCTGATTGGCTAAACCAAACGGTTTAGCCAATCAGAAATTGTATTACTTTCTAAATCAAGACTTGAATTTAGAAAACTTCTGAGAATGACACCAAGAATCTTATTAAGAAAGGATGGTGTATACGGACTCAGTCCCTTTAAATCGTTGAACAAGGCTGTATAGGTTTCTACTGTTTTTTTTTTTCAATTTCTACATCATTTTGGTATCGTCTTTTTATATTTCTAAGTGTTTTAGTCGCAGAGTGACTCTCAAAATAGAGCTGTAGTGCTTCAGAAGCCACTTCCCTTGGTAGCGTTATTTTAGGGAAAAAATGCAAGTTTTTATGACGTCTAAATGGTGCCATGACGTCAACGTCTTTCCCATAATTTATAGTGGAGTGAACTTACATTGCCTGCAACACGCGAAAAGGGACGACTGGCATTTTGCTTGAAGTCAGCTTCCCAAACCACTGGCTGTTGTCGCACATAACAGTCGTCTAAACAATGATTTCTATCGCAATGACTATCATCAATCCTCGGAAGGGCATTGGCCGAACTGGGCATTCGAACTAGCGACACCTGCCAGTATTCAAGTCCTGGGTCCGTATTCAGCAACCATTCTTAAGAACATTCTTAGTGTTATTCTCCAGAATTTTCTAAATTTGAAAGTAACACAGCTTCTGATTGGCTAAACCATTTGGTTTAGCCAATCAGAAGTTGTATTACTTTCAAATTTAGAAAATTTTGAAGAATAAGACAAAGAATATTCTTAAGAATGGTTGGTGAATACGAACTCTGTACGCTACCGACCTCGGCACGAAGATAGAGTTAAGATGAAGATCAACCTGCATGTCCGTGCAGTCTGACCTTGTTCTACACTTTTCGATGTTCATCCAACTGATTAACGGTTTATCAATTGATTGCGTTTTTTACGGCCCTGAGATAGGTTTATTAAAACATCGTGTAATGTATATCTTCATTTGTTGATTGATTGATTGAATTGGAGTTTAACGCCATTTTAACAGCTTCTTAAAGGTCATATCACGGCGGTCAGTGCACCTACGCATGTGTTTGCTGACTTTCTCACACCAGTACTGACACTACTTTCTTTCCAAGTCACTGACTACTTTCTCACATGCATCAGAGGTGAGAGGCGAAATATCGCCGGAAAGAAAGTTTGCTTCGACCGGGTATCGAACTCACAACCACCAGGTCGCGAGTCCAATCCGCTAACCACTGAGCTACCTGGGCGGGCTATCATCATTTGTGCCAAGGTTCGATAAAATGTCGCTTATACTTAAGCCTTTATCACACAATCCCGTGTTTCAACGAGCCTGACGTAGGTTTTTGAAAACATTGTGGGAAAAAGGAGAAAATGCTGGTAATCAGCATTTTCTCCATTTCCCCCGTTTTCTATCCTATCGACGACATAACCCACCATTTGAGCAAGTCAACTTGCCGTCTGCAAGTCAACTAGTCGTCTGCAAATGCTTTTAATTTGGATATCTCTACAATCATTATCTCCCGCTAGATGGCATTCTACAAATACAAATCTATCTAATTTGGGCATTCTGGGTACAGAACCGGACTACTTTTCAAAACAACAACCGTTACTTTGAATTTCTAAATGAAATAAACGTTTACTCAGTAAAACGCTACCTGATGCGATTCATTCAGCTATGATCAGCTAGCATGTAACCTATGCATCGGCCATTTATTAAAACAGCCCCTACATGCTTGGGTAATAGGCTAATAGATTCGGTATAAGCCCTACTTTTCCCAAGTATTCGGGGATGGGTGATGCGTCATAGCAGACAGGTCGAATCTTCGAAGAATATGACATGCGCAGACCACGTCTCTACAATATTATCGTCTGGTAAGGAGTCAACTCTTTACCACACGATATTTTAGACTGGTCCAAATTGAAAGCATTTGCAGACGACAAATTATATGTGGCTCAAATGCTTGGACTTGTTTCTAAAAGGTAAGAAAACATTGTGGGATAAGGAGAAAAAGCTGGTTACCAGCATTTTCTCCTTTTTCCCACAATATTTTCAAAAATCTAATTTCCAAGGGTTGTTAATATTCGGTATTGTATGGTAAAGGGGAGGGGCTCGAGACATCGGTTTACATATACATGTATGTTGATGCAACAGACTGACAGTATAGTATTTCTTAGGAAGTGTGAGACAATTATCAAACCTTAAACATAGGTCTTCACTCGTTTTCATCCAGTTTTTTAACCGTTTTTTTTTTTCCTTTATTTTATGAAACTATAATCACTCTTGTATCTTCATGCTAAATATTGCTTCTGACGGTTGCAAGCTTGCACTGATTACGGCAGATAGAAAATGCATTTCATTCTATTGCGGCTAGCCTTAGACATAACAACCACAGTTTCCGGTTTAAATCGAAGACAAATCCCTAGTTTCTTTACCCCATACACCTTATATTGATTTTTTTGTGTCTACGTTTACACAGCTGACTAGATTATAACACCGTCAGATTTTAACAGCGTTTGTTCACTCTCTGGCTGTAAAGATATCTCTTTAATCGCCAAATTGGGGTTCGGACTAATCTTTTATCTCCTTAGCAGACGACAAAATTTCAGACTGGACTAAAAGCATTTGCATGCGACGAAATTGTCTCATCATAATGCGACACAATGTCTCATCACGGTGTACAAATGTGTGAAACATTTTCAAAATCAGACGATGCGTTCAAGAGATAAAGAGTGGGCAAGAAATTGCCAATGGGCAGATGGCTGATTATCCACGTACAAAACTATGTCCATTTGCTCGTATTAAAAAAAAGGGAGGGGGAGATATAAGAAAATAAGATAATACACGAGAAATAAAATACAAATTTAATCAACAATTTAAAATGACAAATGGACAAAAATGTGAAGTATTTTGGGTCATTCGAGCTGACAAGTTTGATTCACTTTTCAAAGTTCAAGTTTCTGTTTGTATAATCTTTTCAAAAGCCAACAAATAAAATATAAAATGTGTAATAACTTTAGTATGAGCATTTTCTTAACATTGTCACATATTTCAGTAAATACCTTACCACCGACAGACAACTTTACTTGATTTGCAGCAGGACAGTTTGAAAACATTTTGGCAAAAGGAGAAATTGCTCCTAATAAGTTATTTCTACTTTTGCATGGTGATTTTTCATGTAGATTCGTGTATTAAATCTATCCACGCCATTGCAGTACACTGAAGCACTGACGGCCAAAGAAACATTTCCTTGTTAATGCTTTAGTTCCTTTCCAACAATTTAACAATACTATTCCAAAAAAGCCATTCGTTTTCCTTAAAAATACATTCTGGAAAAGCAGCAAATCTAAGTCACAAAAAAGTCTATTTTTCCAATAATAATTTCCATATTAATCAAACGAGGCTTTTTCTGTCTTAGACTATATCTCCTTTGTGCTAAAACTAAAAGTATACATTCGTCATCGATACATAATATATAGGCACCATTAAAAGGTTCGTGGAGCAAGGTGGAGCCAACATCCCCCAAAAAATTTCCTCTTAAAAATCAATGTTGTCGATATAATTTGCATCAGCTGAGACAATTTTAGAGACTATCAACAAGGTAACTTTTATGGGGATAATATGTCTCATCTGGATTTCTGATTTATCAATGTTGTGCAAAAGCATTGCATTCAGGTTGTGTGCCAAACAATCATCTACTCTTAAAGATAAACCGAACTTCTTGATGTTATTTTAAGAAAGAAATGGCAATGCAGACTTCCACTGGGAATAAAATGCAATTGTAACAATGTCTGTTCTTATTGAACAAAGTTATAAAACTACTGCTTTCTTTATTAAGTCTAAGTGTAGATCTATACTGAAGCCTGCTTAAATTTCGTAAGGTGGTTTCTTTTTTTTTTTAACTAAAATTCATCCTGAATTGTTGTATACAATATGGAATTCACTTTTGTCTTTGCTGTACACTCAAGGCTCTCCCTATACATCAATTATCAAAATGCAGAAAAGTAATATTTAAAATACAACTTATTTAAATTCCAAATTATGAATACCTACCAACAGTTTAGCATCTGAGATACAATAATGAATGGAATCGACAATCATTCAGAATCTACTTTTTGCTTAAGTCTTCACCACGCAACAATACTTAAGAGAAAATTTAACCCTTTACCACACAACAAATTTTAGACCTGTCCGAATTGAAAGCATTTGCAGATGACAGTTTCAATGTGGATCATATGAAATGATTTTTCTTTGATACAGTAGAAAACATTATGGGAAAAGGAGAAAATGCTGGTAACCAGCATTTTCTCCTTTTCCCACAATGTTTTCAAAAGCCTTCTCTATCAGGGGTGTTAAAAGTCGTCATTGTGTGGTAAAGGGTTAAATTAAGACTTGTCCATAGTGATAGCATTTGCATACGACAATTGTGGCTCAAACAATAGGATTTGTACGTGAAAAGTTTAGAAACAGTTGGAAAAGGAAAAAATGCTGGTTACCAGCATTTTCTCCTATTTTCGTGTGTAATATTTTCTGAGGCATTCTTCCTTAGGGTTGTGGGAACACTAAATTGTCAGGTAAAAATTAATAACTTAGGTCGAGAAAATTTTTGAAGCTATCTTTGTAGCAGCTTTGCTAAATAAATAAAATGGACATCTTCAGGCATTAAGTATGATAGATGAAGTATGCATTTTCAAGATTATAATGGCCTGAAACTCTTAAATTTAAAACTTTGGTCCACGCAGTGAACAATAGTAACTAAACTTGATTTCAGCTCACAACAACACACGTTTTACCCTAAGGGAAAATGCCTTTGAAAACATTGTTGGAAAGGAGAAAATGACGATAAAAACTATTTTCTCCTATTCTCACAGCATGTCTTTTCTCAATGAGAAAATCATTCATTTGTTGTTTGCCATGCTTTTTATATGGTCAAGAGTAAAATGTTGAAAAGAGCCCAAGGCTAACTATACAAGGGTAGAGAAAGAGGCTGATTTGACCCACTCTATTTTCCCAAAGACATCAGTACTCTACTATCCCTGAGGACATCACAAGTTGGAGTGCTAATACATAGGATGAGAGCATGAGTATGACTGCCATTATTTCCTAACAACTTTTCACTGATACATAGGATGAAAGCATGGCCTAGCGTTGAACTGCCACTGTTTCCCAACGTTTCAAACTTTTCATCAAACGACAAAATTTTAGATCAAATTGAAGCTTTTGTAGATGACAAATTCGATGTAGCTCTATGGATGATATCTGTCTTTGAAATAGCTGAAAACTTGTTAGAAATGAAGAAAAAAAATGGATACCAGCATTTTCTCCTTTTCCCACAACGTTTTTAAAAGCATTCTTCTTGAAGGATGGTAAAATACAGGCTTGTGTGGTGAAAGATAAAGCTTTGCAACCCTGTACATCCACTACATCTGCATTTAGTTGTAGAAGGATAAATTAAGACAGCAGCACAAAGTGACAAAAAAAAATCGCCTAACATAATATCACCTCAACATATATCTTTTTATCTTCAAGAAGACTACATTGGAAAACATCATGTGCTAAAAAGATATTGCTTGTAATTAGCCAATTTCTCCTTTTGCCAAATTTTCTGGCCTTTGTCCATGTATCAAACCCTATTCCAAGTTGATTATCCCAAAAGATGATTTTCAAAAAATGTCTAATGTAAACTTTCCTTTAGAAGAAGAAAGAACACATTTCATAGATCCTATACCAACCAAAATAGACAAGACTTTATTCAGAGGTACATGTATATCAAAGAAGCAATTAACCCTTAGGCTGCTAAGCGTGACGTAAGGATCTTTTGCGGACAGTATAGATCAAGGTCAGACTGAACAGAAAGTGGAGTCTGGGAAAAAAGGGCAAAAATGTTGGAACCAGCATTTAATCCTTTTGCCTACCATGTTTTTAACCTGTTCATCAACAAAATTCAGATATTGAGGCCAGATCTGGTTTATCAATTTCAAATGCTTTCAATTTCAACAAGTCTAAAATTTTGCTGTATGGTAAAGGGTTGCCTTAACTTCTCTGTACACAGAAAACTCTTTTGCTATTTTGGACAGAGCTAAATTAAATTGGTCACTAAACTTCAACTCTTGCAGGCTGACAAATGTACCCACTCTCCCTAGTTGCTTTGTCACTAGATCAAACTGAAAAATTCAAAGAGCCGTAACTCTTGGAAATAACGAAAAGCTGCAGGTGTAAAAGTTCCCACTGGAAAAAGTTTCCCGTTAAAAATTCAGATAAGTTGGGAGACAAACTAGGAAAAGAAGACAACACAAAATTGAATCCGCATACAGGCAGCTTGGTTTCAGGATCCCCTCCCCCTTTACACACACACTTCCTTTATTAAATTTGCCCTTAACCCTTTCCGAAACAATCCCTAGTTTTTACGATGCTGGGAAAGAAGGATTTTGAAAACATTGTAGGAAAAGGAGAAAATGCTGGTCTTGTCCAAAATTTTGTCGTTTGGGAAAGGGTTAAGGTGCAAAACGCAACTCACTGACCCATTAACTCTTTACCAAACAATCCCTGGTTTTCACGACTCTGTGAAAGATGCCTTTTGAAAACATCGTGGGAAAAGGAGAAAATGCTGGTAACCAGCATTTTGTCCTTTTCCCACAATGTTCTCTACCCTTCCCAAAACTTTCAATTTCAATTTATAGGTCACTTTAATTTTGTCGTCTGCTAAGGCTTTCAATTTGGAACAGTCTAAAATTTTGTCATCTGGTAAAGAGTTAAGAGACATTATTTCTCCAGAAAACACCCTTAAGAAGCAAAATCTGGGGTTTTTTAGTATCGGCTTAGGACTTTTAACTTATTTAGCAGGATAAAGGTTGAACATTTGCAGCCAACCATAAACCCTTTACCAAACAATCAACACTTTAACAACCCCAAGGAAAACGGTTATCGAAACATCTTTTGAAAAGGCGAAAATGCTGGTAACCAGCATTTTCTCCTTTTCCCAAGATTTTTTTCTACATTTTCTACTCTTTCAAAGATATATCCACTCTTCTAGGACGCAATTCATTTGTCGTATGTAAATGCATTGAATTCTGCCAAGTCTAAAACATTGTTATTTGGTAAAGAGTTATCAAAAGTAACTGGTCAACTTCTGCTTCGAAGCAATAAGCGGGGAAATCAATTTAAACTACCAAGCAGCAATAGCCATTTTTTTTTTTTTCTTTTAAAAAAATTATCTGCAACTGTTAAAATATGAATAATGTGCTGCAAAGAAAATAACCTTACAAAAATGCATTGTTATGACATCCAAGTGACTGAGTACAAAAAAAAGATGCAGAGCGTTATTAAACATATATGATAGATGAAAATGAAAATAAGCATAAGCAATGTCAAAACAGACAGAAGCCTTTACAGAGGCATTAACTCTTTACCACACAATCCCGACTTTTAACGACCCTGAGAAAGAAGCCTTTTGAAAACATTGTAGGAAAAGGAGAAAATGCTGGTAACCAACATTTTCTCCTTTTCCCACAATGTTTTCTACCCTTCCCAAAACAAATTACAGTTTTTGAGCCACATTTATTTTGTCGTCTGCAAATGCTTTCAATTCAGACAAGTCTACAATTTTGTCGTTTGGTAAAGAGTTAAACAAGATTATGAACCAAAATTTTTTGAAGAAGACAAAAGTCAATTATTTAGCAAGGGAATTCATTAGGATGTAACTGATTACCATTAATTTGGGAAAAACAAACAACCAAAAAAAAAAAATGCTAGGAAAAAAATGCCTTCAGTGGAACTTGAACCCACAACCTTCAAAGTCATTATTAGCAACTCTACCAACTGATTTACTGGGCAAAACCAATATGATCTGGGTTAAAAATGTGTTTATCCCTTGTTTTACAATAACGGCTTTGTTGTTAATAAAAAATTTTACAGTAAAAATAAAAAGAATTGACAATTCCTTTTGCCTTCTACATTTTATCTTTCCAGATGAAAATTAGCAGTCTTAGTAAAGATTTTCTACAAAACTTGCACAACAAAATCTTGTTCAATGTCCCTTTGCAAAAATAAAAATGAAAGATTTCCTACTCTTAGCAGAATTCCTTTTTTTATTCCATTTACATGCTATCACTGAGTGATTATTCATGGCCATAGGAAAGACATCATCAGTAAACACAAAATTTGACACTGCAGGAAAAATACACTAATACCGAAGTCATATGTACCTGTTTCATCTATGCTGTGACTTACCATTACCTAAAACACCTACTTGTATAAGGTCCAAAACAAGAGAGCATTAAAAGTGATCAACTAAGAATCAAAATTGTTATTACATATTCCTATGTTAACATATGGCTGCAAGGCAACAGCTACCTATATACATAAACTTTAACCCTTTACGTGACAACAAAATGCTAGACTCATCCAATACAAGGCATTTGCATACGACAATATACATGTGGTTGAAATAATGAAAATTGTATTTCAAACGCTAGACAACACGATGGGAGAAGGAGAAAGTACTGGTTACCAGCATTTTCTCCTTTTCCTATTAGTTTTTTCAAATGCCCATCCATTCACGGTCACTAAAATGTAGGGTTGTTTGGAAAAGAGTTATTCATGCTTTAGAGGCATAGCAAGCTTCTGCTACCCTTAACATTGACCAGCAATACATATGGCAAATAGATGTACCCACAAATCACAAACAGCTACAATAAACAGTCGTTATTCATAAGTTCTTAAGTGAAATACTCATGTCCTAATTCATTCAATAGTCTGTCTCAGCCAATGAGATTTTCAATTTTCATCG
The DNA here is from genome assembly GCA_946811185.2 of Hippopus hippopus. Lineage (NCBI taxonomy): Eukaryota > Metazoa > Mollusca > Bivalvia > Cardiida > Cardiidae > Hippopus > Hippopus hippopus. Next base: position 16,562,432 of record OX328096.1, read on the forward strand.
TACTTTAACAGGTAAAGTACTTTAAGTGATAGCTGAATGAATACCTGAACTTTGAGATGACATAATCTAAGATTATTTTCTTGACCGACTGAAACTAAATGCAACACACACTTTGAAAATGTCCTATGTATGATAGATCAAGATTTTTATAAATGAATAAATGTCAATCAAAATGATGCTCAATGAATCCATAATACTGCAATATGATCAACAATAGCCTATATGTTTGTTTGTTCTATAAAATGCAAACGAAAGAAATCTACATAAACAGAAAAGAAAATCAAGACTTCCGCTGCCACTTCTTTGCTTGCTAGGCATGAAAACCTAATTAAAAGATATAAATGATCACTGATAGTCTCCAGAGCAAAAAAGTATTTTTTTACCATTACACACATGAAGTACTTTTTTAACATATAAAAAATCATTTTCTGCTGGAATTTCTAAAGCAAAGCCTTGAAGCTGTAAGATCTGTATAAATCAACACCAGTTTACTCGTTCAGCTCCTAAACAGTAAAATATTCTTGGACTCTTTACAACACAAAATTTAAGACGAGTCCAAAATGACAGCAATTACAAACTACAAACTCAATTTACTTTGAAAGAGGATTTCTGTCTGAAGTACAGAAAACATGGTGGAAAAAGGAGAAAATGCTGGTCATCAGTATTTTCTCCTTTTTCTACAGTATTTTCTATAGCCTCTTTCTTCAAGGTCCTTAAACCAAAAGAGTGTTTGGTACAGAGTAAAATATTCTACAAAGCTGACATCAACTGTTTTTCATAGTCATAACATTTAAGTCACGCTGAATACAAATACCTCCTATTTCTAGCAGAACTACGGTGGACACCAACCAGAGGCTATGATCACAGCTGATCTGTATCTACACTATTTGTCACTGTCAACCCCCAAAACACAAAGTCTTTGACCCTTAACTAGACACAATATTAGGCTTGTCCAAATTGAAAGCATTTCCAGAAAACAAATCATCAAATTTATCTATGAAAGAAATTTATCTGAACCAACATTTTCCGCTTTTTCCCCACAATGTTTTCAAAACCGTCCTACTATCATCGAAAATATGATTGTTTGGTAAAAAGGGTCAATGATTTTATTGGTACAAATTTTCATGTTCACTTGATGGCACTGAAGAAATAGGATTTACAATCCACCAAAACTATCATTCACCTTACATATACTTTGGGAGCAAATCATGGAAGTCATTCCCATATATCTTAACGTCTACACAGACTAACACTTCATGTCAAACAATCCCATGTTTTAACGACCCCGAGGTAGAAGGCCTTTGAAAATATCGTTTGAAAAGAGAATGCAGGCAACTAGCATATTCTCCTTTTCCCACAATGTTTTCTATCCTTTCAGACAAATACCATCATATTAGCAACCTTTATTTTGTTGTGTTAAAGCTTTCTATATGAATGTTTTTAAAACAGGATTGTTAGGTATACAATTACAAGATAGCAATTTACCAATTCATGTATAAATTCATGTATAACCTGTATCAAGTAACATTTTGACACAGCTATTCTTGGTTAACAAAAAGACCAAAAATAAGTCAAATTTATTACTTCCATATTCTTATTAGGTGAAAATGGAAAAAGTCATATCTACAAGTGAATTCTTCAGACTCTCTTCCATTCAAAAACTTTCTTCATTCCTTTAAAGGCCCAATAGCAGCCAAAAAATTCAATGCACGAGTTAAAATACTTTTAAATTTAAATCATACCAAAGTATGAAAAATATTGTAAAAATGACAATCTGGTATTGTATGGTCTTAGCAAGCGTTAATCGCTGGCAGAAGAATGAATTTCAACCCTTGGACTGACATTTAAATGCATTTTAAAACCACTTTGTTTACTTATGGCAGCTATTGTTACTTTAATAAATTCTCTTTTGTCTCAGATGTGTCAACTGCACATCCAACACTATCCTGTGCAATAATGGTGTAAACAAATGCATATTTCAATACCTCCTAAAATAAATTTGCACCATACAACTTTGAAAATCTTTATCAAGTATAGACGAGTAAAAATTAAACCTTCAGCATGAAGTAAGGTGACAATACATGTGAAAAAAAAAAAAAAAAAAAGTGGCAAAAGGAGAAATTGTTCATACTGAGAAATTTCTTTTTCCTACAAGTTTTTAAAAAAGTCTGCAAGACGAGAAAAATTGTCTGCAGGCGGTTTTATTTTTAGTACCATTGTAATGTGCAATGAAGTGTCAAAACTCATGCCCCTGCATGTTGTTGAATATTGCCTTCAGCTGTAATGGTATGAATGGAAGATGAGTTTCATGACAAATCAAAAAATCTCTACCTCTCCCTGGGATTAATTTCAAAATAAAATGCTTCCTTTCACACACAATAATTTACTCTGTAGAGTGTGACTAATGAAATCTACATATTTCCTTTATGCAAAAATCTATTTACTTCGAAGACAACCACATATAAAACATGTTTTCTTCTTTAATCCTTTACCACACAATCCCAGGTTTTAACAACCCTGCTGATGGAGGCTGTTGAAAATATTGTGGGAAAAGGAGAAAATGCTGGTAACCAGCATTTTCTCCTTTTCCTACAATGTTTTATACATTATTAAAGACAAATGGGCCTCATTTTGTATGTCTTCTGCAAATGTTTTCAATTCGAAAAAGTCTACAACTTTGTTGTTTCTTAAAGAGGTAAGTCATAGTAATCTTTATCTGTAGCACACATATAAAATGCAAAACAGGGTGCCTATTAGCTATTTCCCCTTTTAACTCTTTACCAAAGGACACAATTTCAGACTAGTCCAAATTCAAAACATTTGCAAACGACGAATTAAACATAGCTTATTTAGTGTCCAAGAATGGTAGGAAAACACATGTATTAAATGCCGAAAATGCTTGTTACCAACATTTTCTCAATTCCCCACTATGTTTAGAAAAGCTTTCTTTCTCAGAGTTAATAAAACAAGGGACTGTGTGGTAAAGGGTTAAAAAATATCTGCAGCTAGCTTTAGAACAACCCAAATAAAGTATGATGAGTAAAGATTAATTATAGTTTAACGCAAAAATACAGGTTGCAAAATACTGCTTCAAAAGTACAGTGTTCAATGCAACAGCATTTCTCCTTTTCCACCAATGTTTTCAAAAACCCTCTACCTAAAGGTAATTAATACTCAGGATTGTATGGTAAAGGGTTAAAAAACCAATCTAAAGTCAGTATCTCAGAAAGCAGTCACAGATAGCAGAATGAAAGGACGCTTTCTTCTTTTTCCAGATGACAAACTGATGGACTTGCTCAAATAGCAAGCATTTACAGACAGCAAACATTGCTGAAAAGATGGGATCTGTCTTTGAAAGAGTCTCAAGCATTGTGGGAAAGGTAAAATGCAGGTTACCAGGGTTTTCTAGTTTTCCCAGAATGTTTTCTAAAGCCCTTACTCAGTCTTAAAACTATGGGATAATTTGGCAAAGGGTTAAATGATTGCAGACTGTTAATGAAATATACAATACAGCAAAAAATACACAAGGACAACTCATCTATAGGTGAAAGGGCTTTATAGAACAACAAAAAGGACATAAAATAAAACTGAGATCAAGATCAGACAATCTTTTCATTCACACTAACCTGAAAGTAGTACTTAAAACAGTGTTCTGCCAAAGACTTTTCCAGAGAGAGGACAATTGCCCCGTAACATTGCAGAAATAGGGAAAGTTTTCACGATTAGCGAGACAAATTCACAGGAGACTACTTCTCAAATAAATTTCAACTCTTTACCAACTGAAAAAATTACACTAGTCCAAATTGAAAACATTTTCAGATGACAAAATATTTGTGACTCAAAAATTGAAATTTGTTTAGGGAAGGTTAAAAAAACATAGTGGTTACCAGCATTTTCTGCCTTTCCCTCAACGTTTTCAAAAGCTTTCACTCACAGTCGTTCAAAGTTGGAATTGCATGGTAAAGGGTTACAAGGGACAAAGTCCCACTTATGTGATGTATTGTTTTTTTCCCCCTAATTTAACTCTTTACCAAACGACAAAATGTTAGACTGGTCCATATTGAAAGCATTTGCAGACGACAAATTAAAAGTGTCTCAGTTTATGTAATTTGTCTCTGAAAGGATAGAAAACCTTGTGGGAAAAGGAGAAAATGCTGGTTACGAGCATTTTCTCCCTTTTCCCACAAGGTTTTCAAAAGCTTTTCTATCCAGGGTTGTGAAAACCAGGGCTTGTTTGGTAAAAGTTTTAATGGGATATAGCCCCGTAATCTCTGCCTTGGCAGAACACTGACTGTTATCGCCTAGTACCGCCTGTTTCAACATACAATCTAGTGAGCATTCTATTTGGGTTACATTTCATACTCTTTGTACTAACCCAAAGCTATATAATACATCCTCGGAAAAAAAAATTGGAAAACCTGCCATTGCCTGTATTAAGCAATTGCACGTTTTCCATCATCAATCTTTAGAATATAATTAACACCTTAAGTGCTGAAAATAAATTCAGTTGCTTTTGCAAACAGCGTAGATCAAGACCAGGCTGTGCAGAATGTGCAACATATAGGTTTGTTATGCCCATCTGGCAAGATACTATAACAACCAATCTTGAGACTGCAGTATTGACTTCAACAGTCCATTTTTATTTTACTATTGCCTGCAACTGTCCATTTCATTTATACAACACTAAGGGAATTAAAATTACTAACTTTTCCAATAAAAGTCCTTAGTTTCAAGTGTCACCTGTGCAGCATTAAGAAGCCTAAACTCAGCCTGTTTGCTATGGGTTTCAATCTTTTTCAAATGATAAAATCAAGGACTTGTCCAAATTGAAAGCATTGCAGACAAGTAGTTAAATGTGGCTCAAAAAATGGGATTTGTCTTTGAAAAGGTTGAAAACATTATTGACAAAGGAGAAATTGCTAGTTATGGTTAGCATTGTTTGGTCAAAGGTTAACAAGTGCTTATCAAACGACCAGTCTTGACCAGTCAAAGACCAGTAAATATTAATTTATCTTTGGAGAGCAGAAGATGCTGGTTACCAGCATTTTCTCCGTTTTCTGCAATGTTTCTAAAAGCCTTCTTCCTTAGGGTCTTTAAAACCAGGAGATTGTGTGGTAAGATTTAGAGTGGTTTGCTATATAGAACTTGAACCATTTACTCGACAATCCCATATTTTCATGGCCCTGACGCTGGTCTTTGAAAACACTGTGGGAAAGGAAGACATGGCTTTTCCTGCAAGGTTTTCTATCTTTTCAAAGACAAATCCATCAATTAAGCTATGAGCATTTTGTCACCTGCAAAATTAAATGCTTTCAATCTGGACAAGTTTGCCATCAGGTAATATTAAAGTAAACTATTATTGTTGTGAACAGTGACATGGTAAAAGTGGGCAATACAGGGTGTGGTACTTAAACACATATCCAACAAAAATTCAGCACATTTTGCAGACTGAAATCTTTTTATAGCCTATTGCTCTGGCTGTCACATAAAACATTTGGGTAAAACTAGTTTCCCCTTTTCATACATAATAAAGCACAGCAACGACAACTTTAGGGTCTATATTCAATAACAATTCTAAATTTTCATGACAAGACATCTAAATGGCCTAGAGCTTACGTTCCTGGCATTAGATCTTTCCATACCATAGATACCAGAAGCTTTATGGACAGTGTAGATCAAGATCAGACTGCACAGAATGTGCAGTCTGATCTCTGATCTACACTGTCCACTGCTTTATTCTAGATTATGAACAAACAATCTCTTGATTTTGTAAATGGCCTAGACCTTATGTTCCTGGCATTAACTCTTTCCATATCATAGACACCAGAAGCTTTTGTGGACAGTGTAGATCAAGATCAAGCTGATCTCTGATCTTCACTGTCCACTGGTTTATTCTAGATTATGAAGAAACAATCTCTTGATCTTGTAGCGGAACTGTATTTGTAGCCATTACAATTGAAAATACAATTCATTTATTCAGTGGTGAAAGAGTTAAGATGTTTGGCTTGAAAATTATCATTAGACTTGAAATAAGAATAGTTTGTGAATATGACCCAGGGAAACAAAAAAAACCAAACTCATATCCAATCAATTGACATTTCTCTATCAAATATAAATATCTGCATGTATCCCAGTCCCACCCCTTTCTGTATGAATGTATGAAACACTGTCATTTTTACATTTTTTTTTAACATTTTCTTTTTTTATTACTAAACAAATGAAAATATGCAATTCTGCTTTCATTTCACACCACATTTATTTCATCACAGATATATTCTACAAGCAAACATTCCACATTTTCATACATCAACAAATGATTGATTAAATCATTTATGTACAGGATGAAGATGAAAAAAAAAAAATTACAATAAACGAGATTGTTTTATTTTTTTATCTTTTTCTATTTTTTTGTTTGTTGTTTTTTAAGAATGTGTGTGTAATGAACTGGAATATTTACAATGTCATAATGAAGTGTTGTCTTATTGAATTTATATTTTCAAATAACTTAAATCTGAGTTATATGAACAGCACATGTGTCTGTAAGTAAGCTCCCTTAGTATACAATGATCATGGAAATCCTCCTAGTCCTAGGTCACAGGGTCAGTATTGGTAATCAAATAAATAACATAAATAGATTTTTCACAACACAACTGGCTCACATAGTAACTGTTCTGGATCTTTCTTTGTGTGTGTTAACTGTACAGTAAGTGTGAAGCCAGCTGAATGTTGAGAAGATGACAGCAATGATATGTCCTCACATTACCCAGAATTGCATACTTTCTACACTGAATGTTAAGCACCATCACTGTAAATGTCAACGCCTGGGACCAATCATACCACCGCCTCCGCGCCCACCAGGCCCACCTCCTCCACGCCCACCATCTCTCATGCTAGGTCCTCCACCTCCTCCTCCACCTCTGGGACCACCCATTCCTCGCCCAGCACTACCACCACGGTTGCCAAATCCCCCTCCCCCACCGGCACTTCCTGAACGGGGAGGGGGACCCCTTCCAATAGGGCGACCTTCACTTCCCCTGGGCTTCTTCTCCTCAACATTAAGACGATGTTCATGGAATTTAATAGGCTGCAATAAAAAAACATGGACATTTTGAGTTACATCACTGAACTCAGTTCTGCACTATCAAGTTTTGTGTTCCTGCTCAAGGACAGCTGCCAAATGCCTTGTGGGAGATGAAGCAATTTCTTGTTATCAAATTCTCTTTTTCCAAAAATGTTTTCCTACTATCACACATTATCTTTTCCTTCCAATCTTTTTTTCCTGTGTGTTTGTTAACCCTTTACCAAACAATCCCTGGTTTTTACGACCCTGAGATAGAAGCCTTTTGAAAACATTGTGGGAAAAGGAGAAAATGCTGGTAACCAGCATTTTCTCCTTTTCCCACAATGTTTTCTACCCTGCTGGAAACAAATTTCAATTTTTGAGTTAGGTTTATTTTGTCATCTGCAAGTGCTTTCAATTTGGACCAGTCTAAAGCTTTGTCGTTTGGGAAAGAGTTAAAGTAGTTTATTTGGTTAATCCAATTTGAGTGAAGGGGGTCCAATGCATTTCCATTTATACCAAGTAAGTAACCACATAATTATGGATCCATTAAATCCATTTAGTGTAACAACTAACTTGATCTGAAGGTAGACTGGTCCTTGGACATGCAGATTATTTCCAAATGGCAAAAAGTTTCGACCCATGTCAACAAAGGCTGACATGATTCAATACATTTTGCAGATGCATTAAGATGCCTCTTCACAGAGCAAGACTTATCTATATCTGCAGGTACAGCAAATGTTTAAAAGTATGCAAGGTATCTTATCTTTCAGTATGATATTCATCCAGTACTCTTTTAGTAAACAGGAAGTTTCCTGTACCAGCAAACAAAAGTACAAATAATACAGAGAAATAAAGATTTGAGTAGTGTAACAAAAAATATTGAGGGTAAAGGAACCATTGTTTATTAAAAGCAATGGTTCTTTTACACACAATATTTTCAGCATCTGTCAACTACAGTGGTACAAGAAGTCCCATGTGTATTGGTGCTGCATGCAATGATGTAATCCCTACAGAAATTTGTAATTGAAGTCTTTAACCTCTGACCAGACAACAATATTTTAGACTTATCCTTACTAAAAGCATTTGCAGTTGGCAACTTAAATGTGGCTCAAAGGGTAGAAAACATTGTGGAAACAGGAGAAAATCCTGGGTAACAGCATTTCCTCCTTTTTTCAGAGGCCTTCTACAAATAGGCCATGAAAAATCTGGATAGTGTGGTTAAATATTGTGATCTAGTTTTTATTTCAAGCATGAATAAATTTGTTTATCTATCATTTGAAATTCACACCTTCACTTTGATATGCTACTCACCCGCAAAAAAATTGATACATTTGTGTTGATGTCCATGCTCACTTTATGTATTTGTGCTTGTAATTTTTCAGGAATTGAGGTAAACAGAATATACCTCTAACGGTTTAACTTATCCAAAACTTGATCAAAATGTCTCATTGCAAACTAGTAACAAACCACAGAAATAAAAGCACTCTTTCAGACTCTATTAATTTCAAACTATTCATTTTGATAAATGTTACCATAAAAAAATTCTATGATAAATGTAATTTGTGTTCTTCCAAAATGCTTGTTACAGCATATAAACAATCAAACGTTTTTTTTTAAAACAAATACAACATTTGTATAAAAATTAAACTTACTTTATTATTCAATATGGTCTGCACTGGCTCTGCATTGTTGAATACAACAAATCCAAAGTTCTAGAAAAGAGAAAAGATACTCTATCTCAGTACTTTTTTTGAAAATCTGTTACAAAGCAATGGTAACAATTATGACAAACTTTGTCCAATTCTATCCACAAGATAACATGAATGCCTTTAGATCAGCATTTTCAAGAAAGCAAGTTTTGTTTGCTTGAAAATTTAAATTTTTCTGTACAACTTTTTACATCCCTGCTCAAGGGTACTTTTCAAAACAGAATTGAAAAAGGAGTAATTGCATGTAAAAACTAATCACTCTTTTTCCAATACTGTTTTTTTTTAATACTGTTGAATTTTTCTCTCAGGGTTCCCGCTGGGCTTCGCATTTGGCGCCATTTGCGATAGATTTTTACATGTGGTGCAAGAAAATGGCAACTGGCGAAAATGACTGGCGCTGATATTTCTCATACTGGGATGCCGTGCATTTTGATACTGGTCCCCTTCACCGCAATGCGTGGATACATCATTGATAAAGTTGAAATAAATCAGCAGGAATAAACTACGGCATGAACGTAATCCAAATTACTATACAAATCGATGTCATTGACACCTGACTATCCAAATATACATACACTTCCAATAACATAAACTTCCGGCTATATATACAAAACTTGTCAGTTAACTTGGAAAACTGTAAGAAAGTGAAAGTATCAAAGACCAGTGTCCCATATAAATCGTGAATGTTACTAAATATCAAAATGAATCATAATCGCAGGTAAAATCGATAGTTTCTGTATTAAATTAACATACAGCGGGTTTCTGAAATGCCAATCACGTCGGCACTATAATCATGCCGTGGGCACTATTGTTGTGTGGTTAAAAGCTAAATGTTACAAGTAGGAAAAACCTTTTGTGCAAAGCCTCAGCTCCACTATATCATCCCGAAGTGAAATAAATAATTTTCGGGTTTTTTTTTTTGTTTCAGTGTGATATAAGGAAACAACTTAATTCATCAGATAACCATTTCATATCCTTCAAACCATTTCATGTCCTTTAATTTTCATTTCAACACATTCTTGAAACTCCTCATTTTATTTGCTAATGATTCTGAGAATATGTTTCATGCCAGTGGTCCTTTCTTTCCACATCTCTTCCTTATTACAACTAAACTAATCATACCCTGTGAAAAGGGGCTTTAATGCATCACAGTGATGCATTATACGAATTAAGTCATCACGTAATCTTGATCAATAAAATCCGTTTTGTCTAAGTAACTGAATGATAAGACAGACTGGTCCAAAGACATGCAGAAAATTTACAAAGAGCAGAGAAAGTTTTGACCCAGGTCAATACTTTTTCCAGCTATATTTAGCCCTCTTTCACAAGGTATGACTCAAATTTGAATTGCAAGTTTGAATGATGGAGTGGTCTTTGCATTACTTACAGGTACTTTTCCACTTGTGCTCTTTGTGTTGATCCTCATCTCAACAACATCTCCATAACCTAAAATTGGAAAATAACATTGCATAAACACTAGCTTATCATCATATCCCATCTCTTCCTTCTAAACCTAATTATTTCAAAAAATATCATTAAATGAGCTATATTGCAAATGGCCATTCAACTCTTTAAACTTCCTTTTTTCATGGCTCATCTAATACCTTCATGTAATCAAACCCTTAGCTTAAATCTGAAGACAATCTTGCATATTGGAGTTTTCAAATTTTAGTCTCTGGAGACTTATTCACTGATAAAACATAATGAGCATGGTAATTTTGCAAAAAAAAAAAAAAAATCCAAATAATTTTTGTCATTGTTATGAAACTATTTGCACACACACACAAAAAACCATGTATCAGCATTTTTACTTTTCTTATGTTTGGTTAATTGCATTTGATTTGCTCCAGACAAAACAAAAATCCTGTGAAGTGCAAAAACCTTCAGTACGAGCAAAAACAAAACAAGAATCCTGTAAGTGCAAAAAACCCTCAATTACGGAAAAGACAAAATGAACATACAAATTAGCTGAATTCTTATATGATTTTTCCTGTGTGGCTCATAGGGAATTGTGGGACTCACCTATAACCTGGACGCCCTGGTCTGAGTGTCCTTGGACAAGACACTTAAGAGACCTAGCATAGTACTAGTGAAACCCACGACATAAATGAATATGTGAGTTTTTGCTGTGACATGACTGAAGTAATGTTGAATTTTGTATCAGAACTTTCTCTCACATAACAAAACATTGTTAACTTTAGAGAACATGTTAACAATAAACAGTGCTCTCTAAAGAAGTATATACCTTCAAAGAATGTTTTCAGGTCCTTTTCCGAGACATTGTGAGGAAGGTTGCCAACAAAGAGTTGATGACTGTCTGGGAACCTAATGCCTCGTCTGTTGTCCCCTGCAGGGTCCCCATCTTCTCTGTTCACACTGACCCTGTCTCTGTCACGACCCCGGTCTCTTTCAGGTCTGTCTCTTTGATTCCTGAATATAAACAACATCAATTAACCGTTTACCAAACAAAAAAAATTTCAGACTCATGCATTTTGAAGGATTGATTGATTGTATGGTGTTTAATGCCATTTTCAACATTATTTCAGTTGTATCGCGGCAGCCAGTGCACCTATCCATGCTTTCATGGAGTCTCTTTTACCAGTACTCCACACAATTCTCTTTTCAAGCCACTGGCTGCTTTCCCACAATCATCGTCGAGACAATGGTCAGCGGTGGGAGAGGAATGACTCCTGTCGCAAAAACAATCATCAATCCTCCGAAAGAAATTGGCCGAGCCAGGGATCGAACCCACGACCTCCTGTTTTCAAGTCCTGCACCATACCGACTGAGCTACCGGGGCTCAGCCCATTTTGAAGGAACTGACCAACAATGATTCAAAAGCTTTACAAATGATAGTATGTCTTTTGAATATGAAGAAAACATTGTGGGAAAAGGAGAAAATGCTGGTAACCAGCATTTTCTCCATTTCCCACAATGTTTTCAGAAGCTTATTTCTTCAGGGTCGTTAAAACATGGGATTGTCTGGTAAATGGTTAATCATCTCTACTCCATATTGCCAAGACAAGGACACTTACTGTTCCTAAGTTGGTGCTATTCCTAAAACAAGAAGAGGCGCTTGAGCGCCTGTATCGCTCCACAGGCCTGATATTTCTATAATGGCGAAAGGAAGTTTTTAACAATTATCATTCAATCCCGCATTTTAGCTCACTGAAGAAACAATTTGGTAGACAACCACCATAGGAACTTACCTGCAAAACAACAATGAAATCCAATGAATAGTTTTAGAGAAGAAATTTTTCAAAGATTTTACTTTATACCATAAAAGGAAAATGAGTCTCCCATAAAAGCCATGTTTTTTGACAGATCTTTTTTTTTTTAAGGAATTCTGTAAACCTGTATCGAAGGAACATTCCTGCAAAATAATAATGCTATCCAAATAGCGGTTTGGAAGGAGAAGATTTTTAAAGGTTTTTTACTTTGGTTGCCATGGCAACCAGAATTCTTCATGGAACACAATTATTTGAAGGAATTTGAAAGAGGACCACCAAAGGAACATTCCTGTGAAATTTGGTAAAAATCCAGTCAATAGTTTCTGAGGAGAAGTTTTTTAAAGAAAAAGTTTACGGACACACGCACGGACGAACGAACGGACGGACGGACGGACGACGGACACAACGCCATGACAATAGCTGGCTGGCCTTCGGCCAGTGGAGCTAACAACAATGAAATCCAATGAATAGTTTTAGAGAAGAAATTTTTCAAAGATTTTACTTTATACCATAAAAGGAAAATGAGTCTCCCATAAAAGCCATGTTTTTTGACAGATCTTTTTTTTTTTAAGGAATTCCGTAAACCTGTATCTAAGGAACATTCCTGCAAAATAATAATGCTATCCAAATAGCGGTTTGGGAGGAGAAGATTTTTAAAGGTTTTTTACTTTGATTGCCATGGCAACCAGAATTCTTCATGGAACACAATTATTTGAAGGAATTTGAAAGAGGACCACCAAAGGAACATTCCTGTGAAATTTGGTAAAAATCCAGTCAATAGTTTCTGAGGAGAAGTTTTTTAAAGAAAAAGTTTACGGACGCACGCACGCACGCACGGACGGACGGACGGACGCACGGACGCACGCACGCACGACGGACACAACGCCATGACAATGGCTCTCTGGCCTTCGGCCAGTGGAGCTAAAAATGACTACGAGCTTTTACATTGTGGTTGTTACCCAGGTAAAAATTGAAATAACAGTGAAAAAGATTATACAGATTATTTTTTTTCTTCTTTTTGAAATTATTGTTCACAAGTATAAAAAAATAGGCCATTACACAGCTTCACATAAAATTTAAAGGATCTGTTTGTTTTTGTATTTAGCACTATTTCAGTGACATCACGGTAACAAAGACATCTTTAAATGAGCTATGCTCTGTTAAAAGGAGGCTTAATGGATCTTGAAAAAGTATCAGTCCATGTTAGCCTGTTCAGGCTGACCTGGGTTGATACTTTTTGCTATTGGTCAATTTTCTGATTGTCCATGGACCATTCTACCTCATGATTCAGTTGGTTGTTAGACAAAGTGAATTTTATGGATCCATAATTCTATGTTGACTTGCTTGGTATCATGCATCATGGAAAGCCCCTTTTTGCCAGAGCATGGCTCAAATACTCAAGAATACTGTAACAGTACACAGCTTAACACTTTCAAATCCAAAGCAACCAGCTGGTTTCGAAGGTAAATAATTCTGTTGCAATAACTATCATCATTACAAGACAAAGACATTAAATGACTATTTAGACAATCACATTTAAGACCTAATGTTATAACTGAAAAATCAAGACAGTCAATGGACAAAGTAAAATAGCAGCCAATTGAAAGATCTGCTCAGACATGCATTTTTTCGTCAACAACAAGGAGGCTTAGAGACAGTTTGCGGCTGCCACCTTCCTTGATATCTGACGCAACTTACACCATCATTGCAGGTTCCTTATAGCTCATTTTATGCTTTGGGGGAGGGGGGGGGGGAGACACCATCACTGCAGGCTCCTTTTAGCTCAATATATGCTGGGGTCAACAAAAGTGAATGTGCAGTCTGATCTTGGAACTACACCGTCTGATAATGTGCAACATTTACTACCCAATAGCACCTTGAATCTGCAATATTTTCTTTGTATGATGTTTAACACCGTTTCCAACATTTTTTCAGTTACATTGTAGCAGCCAGTGCACTAACCCATGCTTTCCTGGAGTTTCTTTTACCAGTACTTTGTACACTATTCTTCCCAAATCACTTCTGCTTTCCCACATAACCATCGTTAAGACATGATCAGCATTGAAAAACAAATAAACCCTGTCAGAATGAGTATCATCAATGCTCTGAAAAAAATTGGCCAAGCTGGGGAACCAGCGGCACCCTGGTCTCAAGTCCTGTATGCTACTGAATGTGCTACATTCTTATCAAATTTGTTATTTTCTCCATTCTAAAGTAATTTTGAGTTAAGATATTTTACCTTTACTCGCTCCCCCCTCCCCATCCCCGAAATTTTGGTTGGAGAATCAAATGAATATGCATTCATATCTACTGTATCAAATCATCTTTACTTATTGAAACAAAATTTAGTTAAACTCTGGAAACAGGGTAATTATGCCAATTCTATTTTCAAAATCATTCTAAAGGATTTGTACCTCATTCACATAACTTTAACACTTAGGCTGCTAAGCGTGACTCACTGACCTTTTACAGACAGTGTAGAACAAAGATCAGACTGCACAGAACGTGCAGTCTGATCTTGGATCTACACTGTCCGATAAGGAGATATCTTTCCCCTAAAAATACATCTGAAATAACAAAATTTGGGTTTTTGCTATCAGCATGAAAGTTTCAATTTATTTAATTAGCAGGGCTTAACATGAAATTCATTTCATCTACAGTCTATTACTTCTTTCATCAGATATTGTTTTCATAGCATTATTAAGTGTCTATTCTATGATGCAGGATTGCATGATTCACGCTAAATTTTTTCAGTTTTCAGATCCCACATAAATTCAGACCCAATGTGTGACATTCCTGCGTAAAGAATAAATGAAAAAGTCCCATAACAAAGAATTTACTTTTGTCCACCAGAAAATACCTCTAACTTGATTAAAACAGCAACATTGCCAAAGCTATTCTGCAACATATTATGGCCATAAAAGTAACCTTCCTTGACAGGAAGTGGGTCAAAATGGCGCAGTCCAAAACGACCCACTTTACCTAGTCAAAGACTACTGTTATTGCAATGAATTTAATCAGAATGAATTTCATAACTGTCATACTCTTTATCTATTTTTCAAAAATGAATGTAATTCCTAGAGAAGGATATTCAAGAACAGTCTTTTGACATGTAAACACATCAGTAAGTACTGTACAGTCTTGGACAGGAATAAATGTCTGTTATATGAGCTACATGTATGTTTTCTATCTGTATGAAAAATGTCCCACCTAATTTTCTGAAAATCCCCCTATTTTTCAGAAGGAGAGGGAAAAATCCCCCCCCTCATTTTCAGTTTCTGGAAGAGACACAGCATTATACAACATCCTGAGATATTAACTATAAAACTGTGATTACATTCTGCTCAGCCAATAATCTTCGTCATCAACAAAGAACTTAGTCTCTTTGCTATCTGACGCAACTTACACCATCACAGCAGCTGCAAATATTTGGCAATCCAAGATATGCATTGTGTCATTCAATAAACAGTATCATTTGGAACTAAACATGAATTTAAATATGATCACTTTCCACCAAATAAGTAATGGAGTCTGTTTAAAAAAAAAACAAAAAAAAAACTACCATTACAGACTTTAAAGCAAGCAGCGTAACCAGTATTCAGCTTGTCATGCTTTATTTATGAAACAACACCTAGATGCATATGAAACAACACATACCTGGGTGCTCTCTGTTCTTTGGGAGCTGTGGGACTGGTATCCTGCTTGTTTTCTGGCCTTGATCCAAATCCTGCGGATACTGGTTTTATTTGCTGGGGGGACTGAGACTGTTGGGTTACTGGTGGGGCACCACCTGCTGTGTTTTTGCTAGCCAAGGCTGCCCATGAAAATGGCTTTGGTGGTTCATCCACTGTAAGAAATGAAGTCAGAGCTACAGTAGAAAACATTCTTTTACCAATAGGGCCTAACAAAAATACCTGTGTTACGGGTTTCGGTCTGAGATGCTGTAGGTAGGATTCCCCCCCCCCCCCCCCAAACTTTTTACATGGACCACGTAACAAAATCACACCCAACAGATTTGTTTTTTTTTTTTTTAATCGTAGTGTAAAAAGATCAAGATTAGCAGCTTTTTCTAGATAGGGTAGGGAAACTAAAACTGAGATATTTTTTTGATGGGCTTAGATGACAAAACTGCATTATTTTTTAGTATTGCTACCCTCACTTTTCTTTTTCTTTCAATCTCATTACCCTCTTTTTCAGTCAAGAGTTTTTCAAAAACAGCTAGCACTTCAGTTTATTTATCTGTGTGCAGTGACTAACCTTTTACAAAATGTTGCCAAACTATAATTGGTACCATTAATTTGGATTTCTTACCAAACCCTGAAAAAGCAGGCTTTTGAAAACATTGGTGGAAAAGGCAAAATGCTGCTATCCAGCATTCTCTCCTATAACCAAAATTTTTTGTACAATTTTAAAGACAGAAATTGAATTGTCAGAGACAACTTGGTCAAAAATATCATCATTCAGTAAACTGTTAAACACAGCAGAAGGTGATGCACATAATTTGATGTTCAAAGATTGCTTGAAGTGCTTAAATGGTGTTTTATGGCCACATCTCTGTGCATGGATAATGCTTTTAGGACTCTTAATAGCTCTATCTATCAGTTTCTGTGTTAGGATATGATATGATTGTGTTCTTCACACTTGGAATTAGATTTTCAGTCAAACACTGTGTATTCCATCAGTTAATGGAAAATTGCCTTGCCAAGTGATACTAATATGCAGTGTCCTGCCAAGAGGGAGCATACATGGTGTCCTACCAAGGGGAGCATACATGGTATCCTTCCAAGGGGGGGGGGGGGGGGGGAGAATTCTTGGACACTGTCCAATTAAATTGAAAAAATGTCCTTCATTATGCACACAGGTGGGACTTTCTTGTTTCCAATCCTCTCTGTGAATAATCCTCAGCATAAAACTGATAAATTAATCAGTTTCTTGGCAAACAAATCACTTAGTAACTGTAGCATGTAAAGCACTGCTCAGAATAAAGGTTCTCGTCATCAACAGAGACAAAATTGGCTTTGCTATCTGACGCAACTTACACCATCACAGCAGAATCAGAACATACAAATATAGCTCTCCATTATGTATGATAAGAAACCAAAGTTGTAATGCACATACAGGTAGGGTGTCCAAATAATTTGTTTAAACAATATTTTGACTTTAAATCTTTCATGCCTAAATATATACTGATTTAAATTATGTTGACATACAATCTGACACTGTGACCTCTGACTTGTTAACCTCAATATCAATAGGAGTCATCTTAACATCATGGTGAAATACCTGTTTAAGGTTGTGAGGAATCTAGACCAAACCAATGTTTATTAATGGTCCAGATAAACTTGGGTGTGACTTTGACCCATTCATTTCAAAATCAACAGGAACCACCTATATTTTACGGAGAATATCTGTACAGAATTTTCCTTGACGCACAATCCTCTCTTTTCCTTGTATTTTGACACCAGATTTTTCTATATTCATCCCCTCCCCCATTTAAATGTTTGACATTTTTATTCACCAATAAATTGGTTAAATACCATGTCTGTCTCAAGTTTGAAGAACCGAAATCAAACCATTATTCTGCTTATTATCTAGCAGCAGATACATACACCCCCTCTTCTTTATAGGGGGCTTTATCAGAGCATATTGTAAAGTACTACTTTATGATGCAAGTTAGACCATCCGAACACTAATTATCATCAGCAAACAAGCATCCTTTACATATGAAGAGAAATATTGGTTCACTCAAATATCGGCAGTACAAGCAAATAAGCTTGAACAAAATGTCTGCAATAATAACATTTGTTCCATTTATCAGTGTATACTGGTAATTGCAAAATCGCTTGAAGCTCCAATATGAATATAAATGATAAATGTGTATACATTTCTCTGTCCTAATCTTCTTTTCTGTATGAATTTTTTACTCCTCATAAAAAAAGTTCAGCAGCAGTTCTGAGTACTCACATGAGGAAGAGAACTGTTGCTCAGGTATTTTGAAATGGCATTTTTTTCCAAGCCCTTCCTTGAAATCAACCAACATTCAAAATCATCACATGCTTGAACAAACTAGGTTGCACTAAAACTAAAACAACAATCTACCTTGTTCGGGCTCCTCTTGTTGTTGCTGTTGCCCGACTGGTGGTTCTTCTTTAGGGGGCTCAAAGGTGTCGATTTCTGTTGGTATTTGTTCATCAATCGGAACATCGAGGGGCTCTTCTGGTTCAGACTTGGGAGAAGTAAGGATCTCCTCATGCTCTTCTCCCAACAGGCCAGTTCCGTTACTGCAAAAGCACAAATGTTCTGCTCTTTAATCTATGAGTAGCTTAACCCTTTACCACACAAAATAATTTTAGACTCGTCCATATTTAAGGAATTTACTGAAGATTTTTCAAACATTATTTATATCATAGTATTTGTCCCCAAATAACTTACAAAAATTGTTGGAAAAGGAGAAATATTGGTAAATAGCATTTTCTCCTTTTTCCAAAATGTTTTCAAAGGGCTTCTTTCTCAGGGTTGTTAAAACTCAGGATTAGGTGGAAAAGGGATGGTCAAAAGCACAAGTTTCAGTAAACAGCATAGATCAAGGTCAGTCTGCTAAGAGTACGCCATTAGATCTTGAATCTATACCTTTTTTCTGTAAATTCTGTAGATAAAAATCAAGGCCTTTTGAAAACATTGTGGGCAAAGGAGAAAATGCTGGTAACCAGCATTTTCTCCTTTGCCCACAATGTTTTCTACCCTATCATAGACAGAATTAATCGTTTTAGCAGTACTGACTTTGTCGTCTGCAAATGGTTTCAATTTGGTCCAATCCCAACTTATATCGTTTGGTAAAGAGTTAAAGGTGTTTTCAAAGTCGGTATTTTTTTCAAAGGGTATCATTTACAATAGTGCTTGCCTTAGCCACTGGCTGCTATTAAATACAAATTCAAAACAATATTGCACAGTAATAGGGGAAGCAATCTAGCTGCAAATGCCTTTCATATCTCCAAAGAAAGAATTTTTTTTTTTTGCCTGAGGTAGCCTTTATCATTGCTCAGCCTAGGCTCAATGCAGAAGTGAGAATTAGATATCTTTTGTGTTGTCTTTGATTCCAATTACGTTCACTAAAAATCTGCTATATCTACTGGGTTAACTTTAGTCGTGCAAAAGTTAATTTTTCATTAACCTTTTATTGAACTAAGTCATGTTTTAATGACTCTGAAGAAGAAGCCTTTCCAAAACATTGTGGGAAAAGGAGATAATGCTGTTAACCAGCATTTTTTCCTTTTCCCATAGTTTTCTATCCTGTCAAAGAGCTTCAATTCATTTGTTATCACATTTCAGTCTGCTATATGCAGATGCTTTGAGTGTTTTACAGTTTGAAATTTCTTGATTGGGAAAGGGTTATAAAAACACATACACAACATCCAACCTACAACACAAATCAGAAACTTTGACTAACCTCATGGGTGGGGGCTCATAATAGCTTGTTTGGCCATCTGGAACAAGGTCTGTCTGCACAGTTCCACCCTCATTCATCTCGGGCTCTGAATCTAAAAGGCATATTTAAAACTCAATTAAGCCTAAATAATCAATATAATCTGATAATTTCATACCAATTTATTGATGTATCTGAAGTATATGTAAATGTGTATATAAAATCATTTTGTTTTCATAATAAAAAGGGGTTCTGCAAGGCTAAGATCAAGGTGTAGGCTTTGCAATCTAGAGGCCAAGGGTTCAAGCTTCACTTAAAGCTGTGCTGAGTTTTTTTAGGGTTTATGCTTGGGCAACACACTTGAGAGTCCTAGTCTAGCACTGGTGAAGCCTAGGACACACATGAGGCAAGCAAGTTCAAGCCAATCCTACTGTATAAATAGTATATGAGCCATGCTCTATGTAAAGGGGACTTAATGCATTTGCAAAATGTATCGACCCAGGTCAGACTTCGCAGTCCTCACAGGCTAACCTGGGTTGAAACTTTTTGCTATAGGTCAATTTTCTGCATGTCCAATGATAATTTACCTCCAAATCCAGTCAATTGTTAGACAAAATGGATTTTATGGATCCATAATTATGTGATAACTTGCTTGGTATAATGCATCACAGAAATACATTAAGCCCCCATTTGCCACACCATGGCTCAAATTAGAATCACAAAATGTTTCATTATTAATATCTAACAGCACATAATCTGAGAAGAGAATATTGGTTTACAATACTTCAAATTGTAACGCTATACACTATATGGCTTGCAACACGCGAAAAGGGGCATTCTGACATTTGCGTAAAGTGTCGTCTCAGATCAGTCTGCGCAGTCCGCGCAGGCTAATCCCAGACGGCACTTTACGACCGTGTTAGATTTTGTGCCACAGTAGACTTGCGCAAAACAGAAAATTACATAAAAACAGAAAGTGTCGTTTCGGATTAGCCTGTGCGGACTGCACAGGCTGATCTGAGACACTTTAAACAACTGTCCGAATGCCCCTTTTGCAGACTTTTGCGTGATGCAGGCCATATGATGATGAGCGGAGTTATGAACCAACCATCAGCATCAGCTACATCTTTTAACAACACTCTTCACCAAATGACAAAAATTAATACCCGACCAGTCCATATGGAAAGCATTTGCAGACAACAAAATTGAACATAGCTAAAATAATGAAGGAGTTTTGTTGGAATATCCACTTATGTTCATGACCTACCCTTCCAAAAACCAGTTTCAATTTCTGGTTCATATATTGTTATCTGAAAATTCTTTCAAATTGGACAAATTTAAAATTTCGTCATTTGGTAAAGAGTTTAAAACATCCTTATTAACCCTTTTCCACACAATCCCAAGTTTTAACAACCCCAAACTAAGAGGACTTTTGAAAAGGTATCCAGCATTTTCTTCTTTTCCCATTGTTTTCAACCTTTTCAAAGACAAAAATTATAATCTGCGCAACATTCAATTTGTCGTCCTCAAATGCCTTCAATTTAGACTGGTCTAAAATTTGGCATTTGGTGAAGAGTTACATACGAACAGCAACTTAGATTCGACATATGAAAACGCATGTGAGAACATTCTGGCAATTTCTCCTCTAGCAAGAATATTTTCAAAAGTCTTCTGCCATAGGATGGTAAAAAATTGTCTGTATGTGAGTTATGAGTCAACATACCTGCAGTGTCCTCCTGGTTCTCTGTGTCAGTGTCATTGTCATGGAAAACCTCGTCCTGGTAACGGAAGATGTCATTGTGTACATAGTACTTTTTTGGAGACTGAGGGGCCAAGACAAACGTCTGCATGAAGCGGCGCATCTGTTGACCATTGTTTGACAGTTCTCCAGTTACCTGTATAAGGAGGAGTTGGTTATTATATTATTTAGTGAACAGTAAATGTTGACTTCACTTTTCTCTTTTTAAATTAGAAGCCCTATTAGGAAAGAAGGCAAAGAAATAATACTAATGGAAATAATGATAGCAAATGATACATGAGTTTGAGTTTGGTTTAAGCGACTCTCTACATTAGTCTCATCTTGGTAATTGCTCCCCGCACACAATCCCATCTTTAAAGACCTTGAGGAAACAGACATTTAGAAAACACACAACTGAAACCTTATTTGGCAAAGGCAAAGGCAAATGCTCGAAATCAGCATTCTCTCCTTTTTTACGCAATGTTTTCTATCCTTTCTTAGACAAATCTCATCATATAAGCCACATTTAACCGTTTTCCACACAATCCCTGATTTAAATGACCAACAGAGAAGGTATTGAAAACATTGTGGAAAAAGGGCGAAATGCTGGTCTCCCATTTCCACAGTGTTTTCTTCACTTTCTCAGACAATTACCATCAATTCAGCTGATTTGACATGTCATCTGCATATCCTTTACAGTCGGACAAGTCTAAAATTTTGTGGAGAGTTAAAGAGTTAATTTACCATTAGTAAATCCTTTCAATACAGAAGTCTAAAATTTGATTGTTTGCAGTAAAATATACAACCCTCCACATATAAGACTAAGGGTGTATTCCTTTCGCTGTTCCGCACACTTGGAACATGTTCTAGGAGAATGGAGTATTTCGGAACATGTTCTAGGAGAATGGAGTATTTCGGAACAATGTGCTATGTTCTTCAGAACTGTTCTAATTCAATTGAGGTGCAGCGCACCTGCTGAACGGTTGCTAGGTGATACAAGTTGGCTGAAAGACGGACAATTCTTCATGGCGAAACTTGCAAGTCTTTTTTACGATATGAGGGCCATAAACAGGAGCATTGTAGACTCGTCAGTGTCAATCTCTACTCCCTCTCCGCAGCTAATTATATCCTCCACTAGCACAGCTAAGACAGTAGCTCTTGCAACAGCCATCATGGCAATGAACATTCATTTCGGTATTGATTAGAACAATGTTCCGAAAATGCTCCATTCAGAACATAATTCCAGAACAGTGTATGTGTTCTGAAATATTCCATTCGCACATTCCAGAAGAGGATGAATCCAGAACACAGAACATCGTGCCAGAACAGGTGAATGGAATACGCCCTAAATAAGCATAGTACATGTACTGCACATGGTCTTAACTCTTTACCAAACGACAAAATTTTAGACTTGTCCAGATTGAAAAGATTTGCAGAAGACAAAAGTGGCTTAAATGAAGAAATTTGTCCTTGATAGTGTAGAAAACATTGTTGGAAAAGGAGAAAGTGCTGTTTAACAGCATTTTCTTCTTTTCCCACAATGTTTTCAAAAGGCTTCTTTCCCATGGTCGTTAAAACCAGGGCTTGTTTGGTAAAGAGTTAAATGAATGCTGCCACAATCCAAAAGTCAGTCTACATAGAGACCATTGTTGACTAGATAAACTTGATACCTGTACAACAACAGCATTTCCAACTGTTGCCTGGCTGTCAACCTGTCTGATCTTGGCATGACAGTCTCTGAAGTTCAGGGACACGATCTTCTTGTGAATGTCCTGTAAAAGCACAGAATGAGTGACTATCAAATTGCAGCTAGTGGCATAGGACTTCAGTAACATCCTTACATGATACAGAAAAATCAATATTAAATAAGCTTCAATGCATAAAATCATGACAACATTGTGACAATTGAAGAAATTTCTCCACTAAACTATTTCTTCTACTGGTTCAAATGTTTTGTACACTTGTGTTCTGCAATATAACGAAGGTTACCTATCTGATGCTATAGAAGGTTTGTCTCTTTTTCAGCACCAAATATATTAGCCATGCTCTGTGAAAAGGGGACTTAATGCATCTGCGAAAAGTACTGACCAAGGTCAGCCTGGGCCCAAACTTTTCCCTATTGGTCAATATTTTGTATGTCTAAAGACCATTTCACCTCATGATTCAGTTGGTTGTTACACAAAATTGACTATATAGATCCATGACCACGAGATGCCTTCTTGGTATCATGCATCACAGAGATGCATTAAACTCCCTTTTGCCAAAGTATGGTTCATATAAACTCAACCTCTCTCAATGGGTATAAAATCCACTAAAGCTTGAAAAGATTTCATCTTACAGGCTTGACTAAAAAAGCAGACAGTATAGATCCAAGATCAAACTGCACGTTCTGTACGTTCTGTGCAGTCTGATCTTCATCTAAGCTGTCTGCAAAAGCCCCTTTTATTGCCTACGGTGTCAAAAGGATTTAAACATGTTAATTCTGGCTACCGCCTAAATAATTTTAACACCGTCAAAACAGATTTCATTCTCAAATGAACATAACTTGGATCAAAATCCTGCATTAGGTAGTGGATAGATTACATCAAAGATCTGAATGCACAGAATATGCATTCTTATCTTGATCCACATCACCTGTAAAAGCTGCTTGAGCTACCACTGGCAGTGTACGCACTACAGGTATGTATACATTAAGTCTATCTTAACCCTTAACGAAACAAGCTTAGTAAATCGACCCTAAGGAAGACGCCTTTTAAAAACATTGTGGGAAAATGAGAAAATGCTGGTAACCAGCATTTTCTCATTTTCCCACATTGTTTTCTACCCTTTAAAGGTCATTGTCTATTTCTGAATCAAGACTGTCTTGTTGTCTGCAAAAGCTTTCAATTTGGGAAAGTCTGAAATTTTGTCGTTTGGTAAAGGGTTTCACACTAGGAAACAGTCAATCGAAGGTACTGGTTTCAATGTTTGTCTCAATGATTCCCTGTCAGTGAAGTAACCTACACAGTCTTTGTATTACAATTAATCAACCCTTTCCCAAACAATCCCTGGTTTTCACGACCCTGAGAAAGAAGCTCTTCTGAAAACATTGTGGGAAAAGGAGAAAATGCTGGTAACCAGCATTTTCTCCTTTTCCCACAACGTTTTCTTCCCCTTCCCAAATCAAATTTCAGTTTTTGAGTCACTTTAATTTTGTCGTCTGCAAATGCTTCCAATTTGGACTAGTCTACAATTATGTTGTTTGGTAGAGTTAATACATCCTTGTTTATTTTTTTTTTTCTAACCTTTGCCCTTCAGGGCTTTCCCTGACCCGTTTCTTTGCACTGGGACCCCAAATTTTTTCACTGTATCCCGAAATTAAAATGTTTGCCTTCTGTGATTCATTTGAAGGAGTCAAATAAATGTCATATAAAACAGTTCACAGAAAATCTTAGTGCTTTTAAAATCATTACTATATGCACTCAATCTTTTGTCACACTGCCCCTATTTTGTACCCTTGACTCGAGTATATGCTAAGTTCAACCATGTCAAGACAAGCTTCTAAATCTTAAGCCGAATATACCCAATGGATACTTTCAGTCCAGATAAAAGACCAATGGCTATTTCACAGGTGCAGAATGTCTCGCAAAGTGGATAATACAGATCAAAGATCAGAATGCATGTTTAGTGATCTTGAACTACAGTGGACGCAAAGGCAACAATAGTTGTGAAAGGCCCTCTCAGGGTTAAAATAACTGTTTTTCAAAATTAATTCCACAATGACTGAAAAATTTAAGTTTTTTTCTATATACAGAACTTATAATCAAAGACATGTAATATGCTGCAGATTACAAAGAGACAGCTGAAATATCACTGCCAATGCTTCGAAGTGAAACTGAGAATCTAGATGCTTACAGCTTGGCCCATGACAGGGGGCTGTTCTTCTCCTGGCTTTTCTACACCACCATGAACAAAGCTGGAATTGTGACTGTAAAACCTAGAACAATATAAAATGATTAAATATTATAGGAGTACACTAGATAGGTACAATACAAAAGACAAAATAAATAAAATAAGTATTTTTGGTCTGTAGAACACACATATTAAACAGCAACACAGGTAGCATTATAATATAAGTGTATGATAATTTCCCTATTTGACACTCTTCCTCCAGTCAACAATCCCTCGGCTTTTTTCTAACTGACCCCAATGTCAATCCATCAACCAAGCTGAAGTAAATCAGCAGGAGTATATTAATGACATTCAGGGTTTTCCCTCGGCCACAAAAATAGGGGGTCATTGTGACCCCCTAGTCAAAAATAATGGGGGTCATTTTGGAATTTGTGGGGGTCACAACAAAATGTAATTCGCTTAAACAAAAGCTACTATTTGTGAAAGTATGTGTATTTTTCGTGTTTTCTTTTCACTGTAAATCTTCGTTTACCCTATGTATGAATTGTTTCATGGTTATAGATACATAATAACACCAGAGATTCTCTATATAGAGGGAGCTTACAGCCTAGGTGGCACCTTTTTCATAAAGACTATCTGGAGCTTGCTTTATTAAGCCTGTTCTTAACGAGCAAATATGCTCTAGCTTCAGACAAGCTGTCATATCTCTAAGTAATTTTAATGTTTCAAGGGTATCGTCATGACCGCTATTGTTTTGATGATGCACAAGGGTTGATTTTCGAAGTATGTGTAGCCTTTCTCTATGGTTAAGGGTTATTTCGTTTTTATTATCGACCGTTTCGTTGGCGAAGAGAGCTTGTTGTCGGCCGGAGTGGGAAGTCTGTTATTTTTCTTGATAAAGATTATCCATTTCGGCCGAAAATAGACTATTTTCACCAATTAAATGACCGATTCTTGTGTTTCGACACGCGGGTCGCGTTCATGCCGCTCTTTTCAACGAATAACAAAGTGTATCTCTTTAGCTAATTTACAGTAAACCCTCGAGACCTTGAAATGTGATTCTTGGTGCTCTTACCAGGCGTTGTATTGTCTGATCTTTGTTTAAGGGCTCTTCTTCCTTGCAGACAGCAAGAATGACGTCGATTTTGACAGAGCCATATTGTTTTCATTAGAGATCGACTGGTTTAGTTTGAACCCGTTTAAAGACCGACGGTATTTTAGTAAAATCGATACACAGTCCACTTTTTCGTCCCATTTTCCCTTCGTACTCCAGATTTTTCATCTACTCGCGATGTAACAGTGTCGGAAGTATATCCGATCATTATTACCTCTTATCGTATTTGTGCGTCCACCATGACGCATTACTGAAAAAAGTGCGGGTCATTTTCCTGAAAAGTGCGTCAAAACGCACAAAATCGTGCGTCAAGGAAAACCCTGGACATTGACACAATCTTCTTCACTTCAGAAACTGGTGTCATGAAAACCCATCTATCCAAACATAAATACTCTTTTACTAACACTATATACTCCTGGAAGCATTACACACATCAACTAACTTGGAAGAACTTGTAGAAAAAGAAGGTATTGAAGAAACAGTGTCTCTGATTAACTGCGAATACTACTGATGCCAAAAAGAATCACAATTGGAGAAAGAGTTAGTTTTACAGGCCCAGTTGTGGCCAAAAGTAAACAATGCAGGAGATGCATTTAAATTTGAATCATACCATTTGAAAGTATGGAAATTATTGTGATGGACCAAGTGATTGTAGTGTGTTTTTTGCCATTTTTAATATTACTTCAGTCATATTGCAGCAGCCAGTGCACCTGCTAAATAAAACCAGTGACCCCCCCCCCCACCCTTCTCAAGTCCTATATGCTACAGACTGCACTACCAAGGCTCAGCAGAAAGTATTGCAAAAATGATAATCTGCTATTGTACTGTCAACGTGTTAATCGCAAGCAAAAAAATAAAATTTGAAACAGGTAAGAAGTTGCCAAGTCGTTCTATCTTTTGTTTACCTTTCACCTGGGGTTCATTTCATCCATACTTTTGAATGGTATAATTTGAATTCAAATGCATTTTAACACTTGCATCTTTTGCTTTTGACCTCCACTGGGCCTTTGACCACAGTGGATTTCTCACAAGGCAAATGCTTCGCCCTCAGCACTAACTAAAACCAAAACAGGAGTGTTATAGTCATTTTCGGGAAAATGTCCCGATACCTCTTTCTCCCCATCCCACCTGGAAAATGTAGCTAACACTCCCTGGGAAATTTCATGTCGAAAATATGGCATGTGTATCATAAATGATCTGATACTATACATTCAAAGTCAGCAGAAAGTATTGTAACAAGAGGGCCATGATGGCCCTGTATCGCTCCACTGGCTTTTTTTAACCCTTTACCACACAAATCGAAGTGTTAATGACCCTGAAAGAGAAGGCTTTCAAAAATATCATGAGAAAAGGACAACATGTTGTCAGCCAGTATTTTCTCATTTTCCCACAACGTTTCCTAACCTATCAAAGACAGAAATAGTCATTTAAGCTACATTCAATGTGTCTTTTTGCAATGGCTTTAAACTTTGTACAGTAAAAAAAAAATTGTCATTTCTTAAAGAGTTAAATTAACGTATCATGCGCTTAATTGGCATTGACAGAGACATACAGCACAAAAAGTCTATAGAGTAATAAAGGTACTTCGAAAACATAACCTCCACCCTGCCCACCAAACAAATACAGTCATATCTTTTTAAATGCAAAGATAATGTCAGTGAATACAAGCAGGTTTATTCATTAGCATGAAAGGTAAAGTTCTGAAAAAATTTGAGTGATAGAAACCTTACTTTAAATTAAACATTCCATTCATGTAAGCATAACAATTAGCATCAAAATAAATCACTCTCCCTTAAAACGGAACAATTCCTCTCCAAAAAAACTTGAAAACCAAACTCCAATAATGTATAACTGCAGTTTGATAATCAAGGGAGGTAAATAGTAACAAACTTTATCTTGTATAACAGGAGTTATTTCCCTTGATTACTATTTTAAATTACAGTCACTATATAAGCCCATGTTAAACTTGTGATCCCCGGGGCAGAGCAAATTTTGACCCCAGGGCTATAATATGAAGAAATTTGATAGAGGTCCATTAGATAAAGCTACATGTATGCTAAATTTGGTAGCCCTGGGCCTTATGGTTTCAGACAAGAAGATTTTCAAAGATGTTCAATATTTTTCAGTTTTGTTGCCATGGCAACCAGAGTTTTTGAAGGAATCAAATTCTTTCAAGGAATTCTAAAGAGGACCATGGCAGGATCATTTCTGTAAAGTTTCATCAAATTTGGATGGGTAGTTTCGGAGAAGAAGTAGTTTGAAAAAAAAAAAAAACAAAAAAACAAAAAACTAACGCATGCACGGACGGAAGCACGACGGACACTGGGCCATGACATAAGCCTGCTGGCCTTTGGCCAGTGGAGCTAAAAATGACAATCAGTTATTGTACGGATATGAATGTTTCTCAGAATACAGACTGATGATAACAGAGAAGTTGCTCATGATGTACTTGTATCTTGAATCAACTAGTCACATGTTTTCAAATGGATGTTGCAAAATAAACATGCAAACGGGAAAATATAAAAACAATACCTGTGAAGGTGCAGTGGGGCCTCATGAAGCAAAGTGTAGTACTGCCTCACAAATTCACGGCCAACACACTGAGGACTAGGAGTTTCCATGACCATGACTTTCTTTTACTGAAGGGAGCAGATGTCTGAAATAAATCATACGAAAAACAGAAAATGATTTTATGTTTAACATGATCCTTACAGTCATAGAAATTTGATGGAAATTTACAAGCAAGTCAAGCTAGTAAGTCAGCAAGTTTCACTTGTCCGAATAAAAAGTTACGAGCCCAAATTAAACTATTACAAGTTAGCCTATAAATTATAACATCCTAGAGGCAACGAAAACAATGTCTTTCCCCTGATTCTTAACACCAATCACATAACATGGTGTAAAAAGAGGACAATGTAAGCCAAGGCCTGTTTAGTTTCCATGAAGCCAGAAATCTTTGACCTTGATTTCTTTCTTCTTACTTTCATTTGGTAGCCGCTCAAACAGCAACCTATGGGAGCTGTTGACATAGGTTTGACTTTTGAATCAGGAATATACTTGGTTGTCACTAATTACACAAAATATTGTCAGGGTTCTCCCTAGGTCCAGAATCCCAAGAGTCATTGACTCTTGGGCCCAAATTTTCAAGAGTCTAAATGGAATTTCCAAGAGTCTAATAGAAATGTCCAAGGGTCATATTTATCAAGGAGAGATAAGGGTGAAATAATGAAATGGATAGGAATTAGAAAAGAAAATACCCTATCTTATGTAGACTTGTTGGAATGAAGTGGACAAAAGAATTTTAAATTGCAGCCCTAGCATGCAATTCATCTTGATGAATAAATGGACACAAACAACTTTTGAACTGTTTACCAAACAACAAAAACTTTTGACTAGATCATAATTATTTTAGACATTTGCAGACGACAATTCAAATGTGGCTGGAACGACTTGATTTGTCTTTCTTACCCCAGAACATTGTGGAAAAGGGAGAAAATAAAGGTCACATCCATTAAAGTGTTATTTCTTAAGATTTAAGTCTTCTTTTCTTGTCCAATTACTTTTTCTTTCACACTTGTTCCGGTTCCCCCCCCCCCCATTTAATCTATAGGTTGTTGCTTATTTTCATCTTAAAAAGTTTTTCCTAATTTTTAAACAGAGATTTTAGCTTTCACTTATTGTTCATAAAGAAATAAGTATAAATTTACTGTTTAAATTTGTCACCAAAGATGAAAAGATAGTTTGATAGTGCCTCTGATCGGACAATGTCAAAATGATTTCTGTTGTGTCATGGGTTTTCACGTTTTTTTCCAGCGATCTTTTTTTCAAATCAGTTAATAATTTTACAAGTATTACTGCATCATTTGACATAAATTTGTTAATTAGGGTAGCAGTTAACTTGAAAACCTGTCATTTTACACTAGATAATTGGACTAAAACCTTTATCATGTTTTCAAAAATGACTCGCCACTCGCTAGCTTGATTACGTGTGATAAACAGCGCTGCCTGCGTCTGTACACAGTTGACACTGATCGTATTTATTATAGGCTACATTCCTGCCAGATACATGCGACATAATATATATGACCCTTTGGCTGGTAATCTCATGCATCTGATTGACGCTTAGGCAGATATTTTTGAGCGTCAAAAACAGGTCATTTCCGATTTCCATGCGTCAAAACCCAGAGCTCGGGTCAAAGGAGAACCCTGATTATGCTAGTCAAAGATTTGTGAACTTTCCAAGCGTCAAAACCTGGAGTCACCAGTCATATAAGAACCTTACTCTATCGCTACTCTCTTGTAGCTGTTGACAGCAGGAGGTAAGTTTTAGTCCAAGAGAAGGGATGCTTGAAACCATAGACAGAGATACAATCTTATCGGCTTTTATACCCGTTAACTGGTCTTCCGTTGAGACATCAGATATAGACCCGTGCCTAGTCTATTTTTTTTTTTAAATTCTTAATTTTTCAATTTTGTAGATTGGCTACCTTACCGGTAGCTATCGCATACCATATTGTTTATACGACGAGAACCATCTCAGTTTTTTTTTAATGCTGAACTGGCAGCCTGTGGTGACTAAATCTTGTGCGTGATTCCCGATTAAGTTGTTTGCAATAGAGTTCGCAGATGGGCTGTGGCAAAATTAACATGTGATTGATTAGCACTTTGTGGTGTGTATGTATGTTTAGTATGTAACTAGACAAAACCTAGCCTGTTATCGATCTTCGTATCAACTCTTTTGGACGGCTACGTGAGATGACGGGTACCCGTATATTTCAATGCAGACAAGTGACAGGGAACGAAATTGCAACAGCCAAAAAGTACCGAGATGTACCAAAATCGCACCCAATGGACTTTTTTTTTTTATTGTAGGAAAAAAAGTTTAGGGTCGGCAGCATTTTTCTAGGTAGGGTTGGGAAACCCGAAGCACAACTACTTTTTTTTTAGGCCTAACAGTTACATTTTGCTCTTGCCTTGGTGTTTTTGTGAAAATCAATCATTACTTTATTACTTAACACAATACTATTAGCAGACAACAAAAATAATG
Source organism: Hippopus hippopus (assembly GCA_946811185.2). Classification (NCBI taxonomy): domain Eukaryota; kingdom Metazoa; phylum Mollusca; class Bivalvia; order Cardiida; family Cardiidae; genus Hippopus; species Hippopus hippopus. Next base: position 16,593,647 of record OX328096.1, read on the forward strand.
ACACTAAAACACTGTTTGAAGAGAGGTTTGCAGAGGCTGAATTTTTTTTCTGAAACCCTTTTGTCCTTTTGGCAAGTGAATTAGAAAAAATAATTGTCCTTCTTTCAGTGTCACTTGTCCTACTTTTTAGTCAAGACAGACAATAAACACAGAGACTACCATATAACCATAATCTGTTTAACACAAGTAACAATATCATAATTCCTTTAGCACATGACATACTTGTATTATAAATGTTTTAGATACGCAATGAGTCCATTCATTTAGACTTTCTTCGGAGCATTAGTTCGCCAATGAATAATCTATTTCAAATTTATGTTTATTACATATAATGCGAAAGAAAAGCAAAATATTCAGTACTGTGTTGTTCTGTATGTCACCAATATCTTTCAGAAATCCCTCTTCAATAGTTTTGCTTGATCTACCCTAAGAATAGCTTCTCGTCCTGTCCGGAATTTTACTTGTCCTGACCCTGTTTTTACTCACAAATAAAAGTGGATGAGTGGTCAGATTTCTTCTAGAAGTAAAAACCAAGCTGCTATTACCCTTATGCAGTCAATGAAATCAGAGGGACCTTTAGAAGCCAAAGGCTTACCTGCAGTCCAGGGAATGCAAGTTAAACAGTTAAACGTAAATTAGGTAGAAGTATGCAAAATGCAAAGAAGCGTGGGGGGGGGGGGCCTAGCAGAGACACAATGAAAAAAATATAACATCGGAGCATACCTCTAAACTCTACCAAACGACAAAATTTTAGACTGGTCCAATTGAAAGCACTTGCAGACGACAAAATGAACATAACTCAAAAATTGAAATTAGTTTCCAGCATGGTAGAAAACATTGTGGGAAACGGAGAAAATGCTGGTTACCACAATGTTTTCGAAAGGCTTCTTTCTCAGGGTCGTAAAAACCAGGGATTGTTTGGTAAAGGGTTAACTGGAGATATAAACAGTTGGGAGTTTTCGTGACCCTTGGAAGAAGTCTTTCAAACACCAAGAAAAAGGAGAAAATGCCTACATTTGCATCTTTACCTACAAAGTTCCTCACTCTTTCATCCTTTTAGCCTTTTAAGTAGTTCGTTTTCAAATATTTTTTATTTGGACCAGTCCAAAATCCTGTCTTTTGGTAAAGAGTTGATATGATTCAAATTCGAAAGTAATCGCGAAACAAGAAAACGTGCTCCATGGACGTATGAAACTTCTGTCAGTTTATCATGACATCTAATGAAAATCCTCCCAATTCTGATCAAGTCGGCTGAACATTTGACGACAGGAACACGGCAAACGTCAATACAAAATCGTACAACATTTCACAACGAAGTTTCTTCGATTTTCGTTCCTTTTTCTCTTCGGACTAACCGGTAAAATAAAGTCGTTCTTAAATTGTTTGTATGAAGAAGGCATGGCTTGTTTCACTAACCTTTGTTGTTTTAATCAATTACCAATACTTGATACTTTATATATACATCAGAAAACAGTGACGATTAGGCCAACTCTATACAACAATTAAGTTTTTTCACTTCTTTTTTCCAGCACATGCACGTTCCTTGCGCAAAACTTATAAAAATATGTCTTTTCACGCGCAGAATGGAAACTCCCTGTGATACAAAAAGGAGACCCTGTGGATTAAAGGATACTTAAAACACAAGCTATAATTCGGCATGCCTTCTTGTTGAGATAGTAAAAGTTTGCGGTAATGGCACTTATCTAAAGTTAAATACTATGATTTAATGTTTGATATCATGAATTGATTTTGCATGATTCAAAACGTATGACACATGAAAATACCTGTTTCAATTATACTTGTTTCAAATTACAGGGCCGCCATAGAAGATATTTTCGTATTTACCTGAAATCTAACCTTCTTGTATTTCAATACCCAAAAGACACGGGCAAATAAAAAAAGGATAAAACCATCATGTATTTTACTCTCTTCTCATAATATTTGTGCACATGAGTACGAGTATTCGGTAAGCAAATGGAAATGGCATAGCGCATGCGCGTCACCATAACTACTGAGACGCTACAGCTTAGTGAAGGTTGTAGTCAACCTCAACTTTTGGATATTAGCAGCGATCTGATACTTTTTGCCTGAAACTCTTGGTCAACATGGCTGGTACAGCATATCACATGGAAGCCCTTAGAAAGACAAGGGTGATGGAAAGAAAAACAGAAGCAATGAGACGGTTAAAGGAGTCAATTGGCCAGGTATAAAATCCCATTTAGGGGAAATTATCGTAAACTGGGACGAGTGGGTGACCTCGGACAGGTGAAATTTTTTGCTTGATTATTAAAGCGTCTTTTTAGCAAGTCTCCTTTTTTCTGTTCCATTAAGTCTTCTTTTTTCTGTTATATTTAAAGATATCGCGTGGGTGTTTTTCTGTTGTGGATAGAAAAAGTGGGTAGAGTAAAGGCATGCATTACCGACCCCCTTCTAAGTTCTATTATTGACCCTTTGCTTTGGATCCGTTATGTACAATCTTATTGGTTGTTAACATGAAATGACACAAAGATAATATTATGACGTCACTCTTTGTATCACAGGATAAAGTCCTAAAAATCGACCGGTGTTTTTAGTGGTCACAAACTTTTCATCAAAAATTATCTGCTCAAATGAGGGGAGTAGATCTACCTGTAAAGCTTTCACTATCGATTCGATTTCAAAATATATTTAAATCATTGTTTATGCATAACTTTTCATTTTAAAGGACATAAAACTATTTTTATTGGCTAAATGGGTAAATAAGTTAATAACCTAAATTTGGAGAGGGGTTTATAAAAAGAAACAAAACATTGGAGTGTTTCTATTATCGACCTCTCTTTCCGTACAATATCCTTTTGTCATAAAAGCGCTTAATATTCCTAATATAAAATATAGGGCATTTGTAGAGCATGATTAATATTCACAATGGACTACATTTATATGGAATTGTTTATGTGGTAAAATCCTTGTTGTCTCCATTTCATTTTACTATTCACAAATTATGTACATGGTACATTGAGTCTCATCGTAATGATGTACCTTAATGTGGATGCAGACTCTGTAGATTTCGAAGAGGAGTCCAGGGTCTGCCGGATGTGCCTTAAACCTCTGGGTAACTGTCCGCGTGGATAACATTTGAGTCTTGTCAATCTAGATGGTATATAGAATGTGCAGACAGGCTTGAATTCATGTTTTGGGATGAAGAGGATCAGAAGAATATAACTTTGTCCCAGTTATGAGTACACTTGGCATTAATGGGCAGAGCAGGTGTGTGTTTTCTTATAAATAGAATATACATAAACTACGCTTGCACCAACTTTTCCTGTAGAAACAAAATCACATGTTTGACGTAAACATTCCATGTTCATTTTTCATTCTGAACTTTTGTTTTTCCTGAATTGGTAAAGAAGGGTAGCATTAGTCACATTCCGAACCCTCGGAAATCATGTTTTTGAAAAAAACTACTGTTGTTTTATGTTTGTTCCTGGTATTACGCAAAAAAAGTTAATTTAAAAAATGCAAGGCTGATTTTATTGTAAAAAGTCTAAGGGAGTTGATAATTCCGGAATGGGTCAATAACCGAAACACTTCTTCATCTTTTTCTCGTGCCATCAATTACGTTGGTACACTGTCCTGAAACATCATGTGTCGATATTATCATACACCGGAAAATGGTTTACTGAGTGAAGTAGTCATACCGTATGATGGCGGAATTTACCATCGACCATGGATAATAGGTGCATTGCTCTACAATGAAATAGACCTAGCATGAACTGACCTGTTTACGTGGGACTTAATTGACAATTTTAGTTTACGCATATATAAATGAAGTACTGATGACCAAAAATGTTTGATAACCAAAATAATCATTTCTAAATGTATCTGTAACCATCAATTCTGCTTGAATCACGCATATTAATCGGTAATGATAAATTTCACTTGTCAATCTTCTGCCGGAAGCTGAATTGGTGCATAGGGAAACCTGCTCTCATTTCGTGGCTTTCAGTATTTATTGAACAATTCATAGATAAAAAACTAAAAAACATCATGTACACCAAATCTCAACTCAAATACTTCCTATCACAATAAGGAACTGTTCTGAACAAAATAAATGAACACTTTAAAAAAAATCGAACAAAATTAACTTCATTGTGAAACTTACTTAGGACTGCGTGACGCAGTGCTTAAGACGTACGACTTGTTATCCTGCTGTCGTGGGTTTGAGTTCAGCCTAAACCTATATACAAAGTAACCTTTATCTACAGTGCTCTCATAAGTCAGTGGATCGAGGTTGCGCTCTTAGGAATAATGTCAATTGCATAGAAAATGGTTTTGCTTAAGTATATCAACAAATCACATTTCACTTGTTCAGGGTAAACAGATTGTTTTTATTCAAACATACCAAAACTGTCAGAGTTTCCCACCCCAAGTCTGAGTTTCCCCAGTCTCGAACCCAAGTTTATTTTGTCAAAAAACTGTTCCTTATATCAATTTAACCTTAATAACCAATGAAATTTATCGAAGCATTTGGAACCCATTATTGTAATCCATTTGTCAATCTTACACATCAGAAAGAGTGCGTATGATGTATCTGTGGGGAAGAAAGGTAAAACTGTCAGAGTTTTACTGAACTTCCCCTACTATACCCACGTCACTCTGACAGTTGCAGCATTAAGCCTCTATGTTTGTAATGTGCCGGGGTAAAAATAAAACTTCACATACCTGCATGTATGTGTTATAGTTACTCAATGTCTTTCAAGTATACAGGACATATCAAATTTTGTACAAATATTCAGAAGATTATTTTAGTAAGCATGACACATCCGCAACAGAGCAGCCATTTTGGGGTACTCCTGTTTTGTTTTGCAGGTACACTCGCGGCATTTTGAAAATAGACTTACCTTAAACCTTCCTCACAGAAATGGTAATGTGATAGCCATATGCAGCACATCCTTGTGAAGTGAATTTTGTTTTGCAAATGCAGTTTTGTCTTGAAAAAAATTGTAGAGCAGGACCAAGCAGGTATTTCCGAACAAGTAAGCGTAAATCGTTGTTGATCGGTAATATGCCCAGATAGACGTGCATTTGACATACCATTTTATTCATCTAAATGTACTGTTTCTTTTACGAACACTATCTATCTATAAACTGCAGTGATTACCAATAACAATGTGTTAAAGTTCCTACCATAGAGCAGCCATTACCAAACAAGTCGTCACTGCCGAACACAGATCTATGTTGGGTATTAACAAATATTAATCATCAGAATTTTTTTAAAAAGTCTTAAAATTTACAACATACCGATGCTCTGGTTGCTGAAATGTAAATTGGCTAGAACTGCATCTATATAAATCTACAAAGAAAGTCAATTATGCCTACTTTTCAGGAAAATTTTAACTGTTAACTTTCAGAACAAGAAAATGATGCAAACTGAACACCAGATAACTCAATATGAGCAAACTGAAATTGGTCCATATTGATCCAAGTTGTCTGCAATGTAATAAACATTTAAAAACTTTAACTCAGAGATATCGAGCTCTTAATTACATGCATTTTGTTCTTGCGATCACTTACTATGCTAAAAACACGGCCAATTCTTATTCAGTCAGCTTTAGTTCATAAATGCACTTAGCAATATATATCGCAAAATTAAGAAAATAGTAATTTCCTGACCGTTGAGCTGTTTAACCCTTTACCAAACAATCCCTGGTTTTTACGACCCACAAAAAGAAGCCTTCTGAAAACATTGTGGGAAAAGGAGAAAATGCTGGTTACCAGCATTTTCTCCTTTTCCCACAATGTTTTCTACTCTTCTAAAGTCAATTTTCAATTTTTGAGTCACGTTTATTTGGTCGTCTGCAAATGCTTTCAATTGGACAAGTCCAAAATTTTGTCGTGTGGTGAAGAGTTAATGTAGGTAATTACAGATTTTTGTTTAGATAATTTCTTTATCCTTCAAAACTTTAAAAAATGGTGAAGAAGAGAAATACGGCATAAAGTTTTTGATGTCAGGTGGGATCATTGCCCTTGTCTCCAGGAGGGATGACACAATTCTTAGAATATTGTTTGTAAATTGCTGATAGTTTGGAAATAGCCATTACCGCTCTAGTTTTAATCCAGTGCTGTAAGGGGTAAAACCTATGTATTGGTTTAGTCTAGAGCTATTTTTATGCCAATTGAAAACATGAAAAGGGTAAGAGGTTTTAAAAACAATTTTTATACAATGTTTTTAGCTCACCTGAACACAAAGTGCTCAAGGTGAGCTTTTGTGATCATGCTGTGTCCGTCATCCATCATGCACTGTCTGGCGTCCAGGCGTCAACAATTACCTTGAATGCACTCTAGAGGTCACATTTTTAGTCCAGTACTCATGAAACTTGGTCTAAATGTTTTTCTAGATAATATCCATGACAAGTTTGAAATTGGGCAACCTCAGGTCAAAAAGTAGGTCTCTGGAACAAATCTTAGAAATTTTTTTTGAGCACTCTGGGACAAATCTTAGAAAAACCTTGTCTAGAAGCCACATTTTCAGTCTGAGACCCATGAAATTTGATGAATGTTATTCTTGATAATATCTTTAACAAGCTTGAACAGGGTCACTTTAGATCAAAAAGTAGGTCACTAACATTGTGTTTTGCATCATCACAACATGATGTCTACAACTTTATCAGTTGGAGATGACTTTACTCCGGGGAGTGCTTTAGGGCCACAGGCCCTCTTGTTTTGATAGTCATTACTTCACTAAATAGTATTTGTAGACTGAATTAGTGAATTAAGGCCCTTGAATATCTGTCAGTCCACTATATTAAATTCAACCTACATTATATTGAACAGATTACCTTGGAAGCTTGTACTGGAACTGATGGAAATCAGCCTGATCCCTTGGTATTCTCAGAAGTTGGTCATTATCAACAAACAAGGTAAATTTGCTATGTTTGTGATTAAAAATCAAAACAGTTTTAAAATACATTGGGTTTATCTGTTCCTCACATAGACATAAACTGACTTCAAAACCAGATGTGATCTAATAGCTTCTTTCCGAGAGCACTAGCGTAGTGAACAAGGGGTCCAGGTTTGAGTCTTATTCAGGCTAGCTACTATAAGTGTTGCCTCTGGTTACATTTGGTGCCCAGCCTAAACACCCCACAATTTTATCTGTGTGTTTCAAACTGAGTTATTAGCTGTGTTCATGAATCTATGTTGACATTCAGGGGGAAGAATGTAGTGGGGGTTAGCATCTTCAAAAAGATCTAAACTAACTTTTGGGCCAGACATTACCTGATACCTCAAATTGTAGGGCACTTGCATGGAGAGCAAGGGATCCACTGGTTCAAGTCATGGTCCGGCAGCTGTATTTTCCTTCTGTGCTTACAGGAAGCACTGCTTTATGTTGAAAAAGAAATCTGTCATGATTGCAATTCTGATTTGATACATCTTCTAGGTCTGTATTCACCAACCATTCTTAAGAGCTAATACTCTTTGTCTTATTCTCCAGAAGTTTCTAATTTCGAAAGTAACGCAACTTCTGATTGGCTAAAACATTTGGTTTAGCCAATCACAAGTTGTGTTACTTTTAAAATTATTCTTTTCTTAAGAATGGACTGGTTGGTGAATACACACCGTGATTGCCGATATAGACTCTCAACCCAAATAATTTTGTCCTAATTTGTTGGGCTCTAGAGATAGAATAGTAAGTGGATCAAAGCTCAAGGGTTACAACTGACCAAACTGGATACTAAGGCCAAAACGAAATGAGCCATGCTAAGGCAAAAGCAGGCCTAATGCATCTCAGTGATGCATCATACCAAGCAATAAGTCATCATATGGTCATGTATCCATAAAGCCCATTTTGTCTAACAACCCACTGAATCATTAGGTAAACTGGTCCTTGGACATGCAGAAAATTGACCAGTAGCAAAAAGTTTGGCCAAGGGCTGCCTGCGCATACTGCACAGGCTGACGTGGGTGAATACTTTTTGCAGATGAATTTCACAGAACATGGCTCAAGTATACAGTATATGTGGTTCCAGTTACCCGACCATGTCTAATTTTAATGTTCGAGCCTAAACATTAATTTCTTTCACCGCTTGATCCAGTAATATTTAAAACAATGTAATATTGCTTATTTACAAACCCCCCCCCCCCTCTAAGTAAGGTTTTCCAAGCTTTCTTCTAATTAAAATTAGGAGTTTACCAGCTGGCCAATCCATCGATAAAGTTGAAATAAAACAGCGGGAATAAACTTACATCATTGACATAATCCTAGCGGTAATTAACTCAAAAATCGATGCCATTGACACAGTATTATCTGAATATACATGTGCATGTATTTCCGTTAACATTATGAACTTCAAGCTACACAAAATTTGTCAAGTAACTTGAAAATATTTGGAAAAAAGACAAGAATGCTTTAATATCAATTGTTTATACAGGACAGTATGATAAAAATAGCTTTGAAACTAGAACACCTGTTAATTCTGGAAAAAAAATATTTTGAAAATATAAAGTAATTTTCCCACCTACCTTCCCTAAGTATGTAATAGGAACCACATAATATATACTAGTATATATACATGTACCTTGTTTTGGCCTAAGATAAAACTTATAGCAAAGTACAATCATTATGAAGCTTTGTGCAGGGCACTTTTAGGCACTGTTCCAAGGTCTTGGAAATATTTCTGTGTATAAACTTATTACATGCTAGAATTAACTTACACGGGTCTACAATAATATATAGGACACACTAAAAATTTGTTAACATTTAGTAAACAATTCCTTATTTTAACTACAATGAAAAAAAATGTGATGAAAATGTTTTGATAACAGCATATTCTCCTTTTCCTTTAATATTTTACACATTTTCAAAGATAACTTTCATCATTTCGGAAATACATTATTTTGTGATAGTAAAGTATTCAGGCGTGTCCATCTGAGGGTTTCGCACCTTTAGTCAAATACCATAGAAGTACAGTTATTATGCCACTGCAGTTGATAGAATTCAGACAAAGATGAGAAATTGAGCAGTTACTTTTTTTCCCATATTATGAAAAAGATACTTTTCATGCCTTCACCTAGCTGTTTCCTCATTGTGTCACTTATATTCTTGTTTTAGGGTAGTCTAAAGATAATTGGGTTAACCTTTTACCAAGCAATCCCAAGGGAAAAGGAAAATTCTGCAACCAGCATTTTCTTCTTTCCCTGCCATGTTTTCTTTCCTTCCAGAGGCAAATTTCAGATTTTGATTTGCATTTGATTGGTCATCTGGAAATGCTTTCAATTTGAACCCGTCAAAAGTTTTGTTATTTGGAAAGGAATTAAGAGTTATTCCAGTGAGACCAAAAATATTTCAACAAATGGTGCACAATCTACAGGTTGATTGACTTCGTTCCATTTTCTGTGTGGCTGTTTTTGTAGAAAATGACAAGGTATGGTCATAGCCTAGGGCCCGTATACACCAAACATTCTTAAGAACATTCTTTGTCTTATTCTCCAGAATTTTCTATATTTGAAAGTAACACAACTTCTGATTGGCTAAACCAAATGGTTTAGCCAACCAGAAGCTGTGTTACTTTCAAATTTGGAAAAACTCTGCGTTATTGTTGCCGAGCATAAACTTTGACATATTACAATGTCTCTGTTATTACTGAAGATACATACTTCAAAATTGGACAAGTTGTTATCTATCAAAAGGGGAACCTATACGACAAGAGCAGGTAGCTATCAAAGTATTTTTTATGCAGTCATGCCCCTTTTTTGACAGAATTTTCACTGAAAATCAAACCACTGCAGCTAAGTGTTGGCACCTGTTTGCTGCGCTCTTATACAATTTCATGAATTCATTGTTACTTAATTACATATTTTAATTTGATTTACTATTTTTAAAATAAAATTTAGAATGAAAACTTAGAGAAAATGGCTTACTTTTAGTCTTGTACTAGAGAACCATGATTTATTATTAAAGTCAATATAATGAATTATTACATAATTTAGTAATTGCTATTCTGCATTTAATTGATGGTGCATATTGGTTTTGATATAAAAAAATGAAATTTTGGATATTTTTTTTTTCTTTTTTATAAAATGAAAAGAAAAATGAAAAAATTAAAGTCATGAAAATTATTCGTTAAAAAACTAAATATGAATGCAGAGAAATGTTGCCTTTTTATCTCTTTACCAAACGACAAAGTTTTAGACTGGTCCAAATTGAAAGCACTTGCAGACGACAAAATAAACGTAACTCAAAAATTGAAATTTGTTTGCAGCAGGGTAGAAAACACTGTGGGAAAAGGAGAAAATGCTGGTTACCAGCATTTTCTCTCTCAGGGTTGTAAAAACCAGGTATTGTTTAGTAAAGGGTTAAATGAAATACCATGGTATCTACCATAACGGTAGCAATTTTCTTTGGGATTGTTTGTCTTCTAATAGTAAAGATCTGTATGTATTGATAATTTAGGCTGGCATATTAAAAATTCTGGCTATTGTTCAAAGACAGATATGCATAATTATGTCAGTATAATGTTTAGTGCAGTCTGTTTTTGATCTATATAGTTGCAAAAGCACTTACATTGGTCCTTCAGCAAAGTATCAAAATGTTAATGAGTTTGGGAGTAAGAAAGATAACATTTAGGATAAACTGCTAATAAAGTAGATAAGTCTTATAACTATTTTCACTTATATAATATTATGTTTACTTGGCTTTTTATCTGTTGCCTATTCTTTTTTTATTTATTTAATCTGTTGCCTATTCTTTTTTTATTTATTTAATCTGTAATACAAAACTGGGTTTTCTTTTAGAACCTTTCTTAACCCTTTACCAAACAATCACATCTTTGAACAACCTCAAGGAAGAAAGTGCAGAATGTGGGAAAAGGAGAAAAGGCTGGTAGCTAGCATTTCCTCCATTTCCTCCATTTCCCATGATGTTTTCTATCCTTTCAAAAGTGAGTTCTATCATCTGAGTCACATTTACTTTGTTGTCTACTGAAGCTTTTCTCAAATTTTGGTAGAGAGTTAACACAATCATGAGTTATAAGTTGTTGTTGTACGGTGTTTAATGACATTTTCAACATTATTTCAGTTACATCTGGGCGGTCAGTGCACCTATCCATGCTTCCCTGGAGTCTCTTTTACCAGTACTCTGCACCCTGCTTTCCCACGTAACCATCGTCGAAACAATGATCAGCGGTGGGAGAGGAATGAATCCTGTGGCAATCACTATCATCAATCCTCGGAAAGAACTTGGCCAAGCCAGGGATCGAACCCACAACCCCCTGTTCTCAAGTCCTGCATGCTACTGACTGAGCTACCGGGGCTTGGTTTTAATGACCTTGAAGGAGGAGGCTTTTGAAAATATTTTGGGAAAAGGAGAAAATGCTGAAATTTGCCTTTGATAGGATACCAGCATTTTCTCCTTTTCCCACAATGTTTTTAAAAAAAAAAACCCTTCTCTTTAAGGGTCATTAAAACTCGGGATTATGTGTTAGAGGGTTAATCCACTACCTTTTGATGGAGGTTTAAAGCCTGTATTGAACGAATTATTTAATTACTGCCAGCAGGATGACCTTGTATGTCTGGCATATGTCCACTTTGGAAAATGTTTCCAAAACAGAAATTGTTAATTAATCACAATTTTTCCTTTTGCTACAGTGCTTTCACATGTATTTATAAATCAAATCTATATTACCCATATTTCACAAGGATGCTTTCCATTGTTTGCTATGTACAGAATTGTTTAAGGGGTATCCACTTAACCTTTTACCACATCATCCAGACTTTTAACAACCCTGTGAAAGAAGTTGTCGGAAAACATTGTGGGAAAAGGAGAAAATGCTGGTAACTAGGATTTTCTCCTTTTCCCCCAGTATTTTTCTGTCCTTCCTAGAACAAATTTTAATTTTTCAGTTAAATTTATTTTGTCATCTGCAAATGCTTTCAGTTTGAATCACTCTATAATTTTGTCGTGTGGTAAAGAGTTAAAGCACTATATAAATGAAATGGACTTTCTGAATGGAAACAGACCAAGGCATTTCATATTCAAGTATCTTTGCCAAAATATTTCACTCTATAGCACATGGTTTTGATCCATGTTCATACTGAGCTATCTTATCTTGATCTACACTGTATCTAAAAGCAACTAATTGTGTGAATAGCATACTCAAGGCTAGTCTGTTGACATTTTGCCACACAGTCTGGAGTTTTAACAACCTTGTGTATGCAGGCTTTTGAAAACATTGTGGGAAAAGAAGAAATTACTGGTAACCAGCATTTTCTCCTTTTTCACAATGTTCTGTACCTTTTCTTTACCCTTTCAAAATCAAATTTCTAGTGCTTGACCCATATTTAAATTGTCATCTGCAAATACTTTGGATTTGGACAAGCCCAAAATGTGGTCGATTTGTAAAGAGTTAAGCCTTTACCAGATGTCGAATTTTCCTAAGTGTTCAAATTTAAAATGTTTGCAACTACAAACTAAATCAAACGATAGAAGCTGTCTTTGAAAGGGCAGAAAATATTGTGGGAAAAGGAGAAAATGCAGGTTACCAGCATTTTCCAAAATTGTTCTCAAAAGGTCATTTTTTTAAGGGTCATTAAAACTCAGGATTGTGTGATAAAGGGTCAAAGAAAGTGTAGCTTAACAAAACTTTTTGTGAAAAATATATTCAAAAAGAGGTTGTCGCTTGCAATTTCTAAAACTTCAAGGATAAATTTTCAAAGTAATGTGTGAGAAACCTCTGACTGAAAGCACTATTACAGGTAAATGTTTGACATATTATTTTCTCTCATAATACAAGACAGAATACACTTTTGTCATTTCACACCTACATGCACTGAGCAAAACTTCTGAACCCCTAATGCAGATTATGAAAAATTACGGTACTATTGATAAGCGGAATTAACAAATTCTCAGGCTACTCCATTTCATTTCCTGTTCAGAGTTTTAGAAGCAAGTATTTGATAAGCCTGTGGTATCACTTTTGAATGATGTTTGAGAAGGTGCCAAAAATTCATTTAAGGAATGAGGAGAATTTTTTTTGTTTTCATGGAGGTATGAAAAAAAAAAAAACCTAATCACACTGTATGAAACCGCTGCTTCGCGGTTTCATACAGTGTGATTACGGTAGGTTTTTTTTTTTCATACCTCCATGAAAACAAAAAAAATTCTCTTCATTCCTTATAATTCAAAATATCCCAGACAACAAATATGCACTTAAATAATACTAACTGCTTTTTTTTGTAAATCCAACATAATTGCGTATTTATTTAATGCCCATTTCATTCATATTTCATAGCGCGGCAAAACTGCTCGTTTATAACGTAAAGATGACATAATTCGTGACGTCATTATAGTATTGAACATTTGCAGATTTAGTACATTTATTATTAGAAGTTTAATACGCTAGAATTAAGTTGAAAATAAGATTGTTTAAACCCAGCAAAGTAACAATGAGTTTTCAGCTCTCTCTTTGAATTTACTGTTGGATTTTTTTTTTTCAGTATTCAGAAAAAATAAATTCAGCTAGCAATTTGAACTTCGGACTCGATATAAAATCAGAACGAAAAAACATTATGAAATCTCGTATACATGTTTGTTTACATTAGTTTGGCTGCAAAAGTAGTTCCGGCACTGCTGATTTTTTTTTTCATGGAGCTATGAAATTTTTTTTCAGCCAATCAGAACTCTCCAATGTTCATAAAAAAACCTAATATTGATTGAATTATTTTTTTTATAAAGTGATGGTTAATAAGTTTTGTTAAGTGTAATCAAGATCAATGAAATCAGTAGTAATATACTTGAATAATGCGCTGGATAAAGGAGGTTTAATGCATCTCCGTGATGCATTATACCTAGCAAGTCATCTGATAATTATCGATCCATAAAATCTGATTTGTCTGACAACCGACTGGCTAATGAGGTAGACTAGTCCTTTGACATGCAAAAAATTTGACCAAGAGCAAAAAGTTTTGATACAGGTCAGCCTGCGCTGACTTGGCAGGCTGACCAGAGTCAATACTTTAATATGCAGATGCATTAACCCTTTACCAAACAATCCCGAGTTTTAACGACCCTGAGAAAGAAAGCTTTTGAAAACATTGTAGGAAAAGGAGAAAATGCTGGTAACCAGCATTTTCTTCTTTTCCCACAATGTTTTCTTATCTTTTACAGACAAATCCCATTACTTGTGCCACATTTACTCTGTCCTGTGGAAATGCTTCCAATTTGGATCTGTCTAAAATTTTGTCGTGTGGTAAAGGGTTAAACCCACTTTACACAGAGCATGACTGACTTTCTCACATACCAGATGTGATAGGAGTTTCGGAAAAACAATTGCTTTTTAGAGTCAGAGCCTGATTCAACATTCACTCTACATTTGTTTCTAACTTGTAGTGTAGTTTTTTCATTAGCTTTAAAACAATTTTTCAGCCAATCAAATGGTTTACTGTCTTCTGATTGGCTGAGATAAGATGTAAAGGCTAACTGAAAGGCTAGCCTAGAAATTCAAGCACTTGTTTGGAATGGAAGTTGAACAAGAGGCTTGTGACTTGTCCTACAAAAAAAAAAGAAAACTCAGTTTTGTTCAGTTTTATTTAGTTTTACATAAAATGTCATTTTACTAACAGATCAGGAAACTTGCCTTTTTGTAGATCCAGTAAAATAGGAAAGACTCCAACTAGAGATGATGTGGTTTTTGAGGAGGTCGTGCATGACCCTAACTTTAAATATAGAATACTAAAGGAATCTGGAAACACCATTCAACATGTAGACCCAATCTATAAAATCATGTACCCAGGAGGACTTTAGGCAGACATAAACCCTAAAATCTGTGTATGTTTTTTCTTCAATTTGTTATGCTTTAAGGCATGTTGTGATGTTCAGTTAATTTTTCTGTTGATAACTAATAAAGCTTGTGTTTTGTTCTTGCCAAGTTAAGCTGTCATTTTTTATGTCATGACCCTATAATATGTTACTACATATATATAACATTTTTTACTCTCAGATCACATCACTGCAAATCAGTCTGAAGATACAGTAATAAACTGTAAAATATGACTCAAAAGTATAATTGCTTCTTTCTGCTTTTACCATGTAGTTTAACAGTTTATTTCATTGCAGCATCTATAGCTCACAACTTCCTGCATGGAGCTGCCACAACTTCCTGAATAACGTTATTTATTTAGAAGTCTGGAGGAAAAATATATACAAGCCATGCTTTACGAAAAGGGAGTTTGATGCATGTGCAAAAAGTATTGACCCAGGACAGCCTGCTTGGTCTGTGTAGGCTGACTTGTGTTGAAACTTTGCTTTTGATAAATTATCTGCATTTCTAAGGAACATTGTACCTCATTAGTCATGGATTTTAAAGATCTATAATTATGCGATGACTTGCTTGGTGTAATGCCTCATGGAGATGCATGAAACCCCCTTTTGCCAGAGAGCTGTTCATATCAATCTGTTCGTATCAGTCAGCAAATGTGTGCCTTGTCAGCTGAGATAAGAGCAGAGACTTACATGTATTGAGATCCCTTAGTTGAACATTAGCTAAATATATGCTCAATGTATCCACTGAAATAGATATATCGAAAGCATTCTCAAGTCCAAGATTACCTATTGGTATCTGTTTGGCTGAAACAGAATGCCTTCCCCAATCAGATGGCCTGTCTTAGAATCTAGAATAAGAGCAGTGTTCAGAATGGCTGGTGAATATAAAACCAGGAACAGCTTTCCTGTCTTTCTGACATTTGTTTTCCCTATCTGGCAAAGATCCTATGCTTTTAAGCTTTATTGTACTCATGATCCGGTTCATCATTTGTCTTTCACTATGTATTAATCTCAGATGAATAACTGTCCAAAAGTACATAATATATAACATAATAATAGTATATCACTTACAAACAGGATAGTCATGGCTTCTCTGATTCATACTGCTACCCACTATGAAACATTTCACCTTACTTGACCAACAGTTTATGGCATAATGTTTCCTGGTTAACATCACATGACTTTACCTACATCACCTGTGACTTCTACCAACATTTCCTGGACCATAGACAACGGTATTCTAAATGAAAAGCGTCCAAAAAAAAGACGACGAAATTTCATTTACCAGGCAACTGAAATGACATTAAAACTCAACATATTTCTATGTGAAAAGAATTAGATCGAAGGGGGCTGTGTCAGGAGAAAGGAATATTTTTCCAGCAGAAAAAGCTTGTTAAGTTGCACTGCATAATGGTTCAGATGAGAAAGAGTAATGTTTTCAAAAATGTTATTGCTTATCAAAACCTATATTGTGAGTACTCATTAGAATTCATCAAATAAACAAAGATCTTACAGAAAGTCTTGGCTTTGAAGTTTGGAACATACGCTCATACTGTGGCTTTTACTTCCAATGGTCAAGAAATGTTATCTTTTCTAAGTACCAATGTAACCCAGACCAAGTTCTGTATAATCTATGTAACCTCGCTACACTCTGAGGAGCTAAGTGAAGACTTTGACAAACATTTTTTTCAATTAGAAATGGGACAACAAGGCTCATGACATGCTGTCAAAATATATGCATGCAGCAACAATCACACTTTGCTTATCACGGAACAGTATTTTGATATGCATACAATACAAAACATAAAGAGTAATCTGTACACAATTTTCATTCATGGTTTGATCTATGAGATGCCTCTATTTAGCAATTCTTAAGGTTCCATTGCCCCCAAGTCCCACTGTAACATCACCTGTCTTTTAACTCTCTGCCAGATGCAAAAATTTTGGACTGGCCCAGATTGGAAGCATTTGCAGGCAGCAAATTAATTGTGGCCCAGATGATGGGAATATGTCTTTGATTGAGTAGAAAACATTGCTGGAAAAGGAGAAAATGCTGGATACTAGCATTTTCTCCTATTCCAGAAATATTTTCAAAAGGCTTCTCCATCAGGTTTGTTAAAATAGGGGATTGTTTAGCAGAGGCTTACAGGTAATTTCTTGCTCTTCCCCTCAATAATAGATTGCTTTTTGCAAGACTTTGTGTTATGTCAGCATGTTCAACTTCTGTGTTACTCTAAAATGCATGTTCATAACATACTGTACATGTAGTGTGCCTGAAGATAACCTATTCCTGCACTGTTTTGTGTTATGTCAAATGTTTGAATAGGATGTTCATTTGGTGCTGACCACTAAAATGTGATGAACTGTACATGTTACATCGTTATATTTAAATACAACTCAAAATAACTTGATACTGCACTGCATAGATTTTTACAATATCATAATTATTATGATGTGCAGACCATAGAATGCCAATTACATCTTAACTGCTTTGACAGTGTAAATTAAGATCATATTGCATAGAAAGTGCACTTTAGCATGTATATACAGTCTGGCTTTAATTCTACTCTCAACATATTGTGACAATAAATTCTTGTGACTAAATAAGGCTTAACATAGAATAATAACTTTTGTAGTTTACCTACAATCTGGAAAAGTCTATTTCTTTCATTGGCTTGCTGTGTGATAATAATATTGATACATGTATATTATTAAATGATAATGATGAAATGTGTTTCTGATTTAGATTCATTGGTTCTTTTTATTGCTGAATGGTTACTTTTATCAGTCATGAAGACACAGTTTTGCACACACATTCGATGAAATGAATAAAGATAATAAGCTGAATAGCATTAAGAAAATTAATTTGGTTCCTGGGGCAAATTGAGTTACATGTATTCCATTCTTCACCAAAGTTTTTTCCTTTCTCTATACTAAACTGTATTTTTCTTCATCAAATGGCCTTTTTTTGGTCTGAGGTTTTCAGTTTTAAAGACTTTAAAGATAGCCATATGTATTTTGTAGCAATCCAATAGTATTTGCTTTAGAATAGGGTAAAAGAAAAAAAACTAACCCAAAATACTACATCCGTTGAAGTCAGAAGTTTATGTACACGTGCAGATGTCTTATTTGAGTCGTTAACCTTTTACCAAACAATCCTGTGTTTGAACAACCCCAAGGAATGAGGCTTTTGAAAAAAATTGTGCAGATAGGAGAAATCACTGATTATCATCATTTTCTCCTTTTCCCAAAATGTTTTCTATCCAGTCAAAGAACTTAAGTTCATTTCTACCACTTTTGATTAAATTTTGTCGTTTGTAGATTTTTACAGTCTCAAAGAGTTTGAATTTATGGTTTGGAAAAGGGTGAACAAAGAAAAGGGTTAGTTTATACATATTTTATAAGATATATTTACATGTACTATATATAAAGTACAAAATAGCCATACGAAAGGGATTGGAAAAGGGTTGTCTAAATGCATAAATAATTGTTTCTCATGAACTGTAAGTTGACAGCCGTTCAAGGCAAAGCTCGCTGAAATTTCCACACCACTGACAAAATCATTTGTCAATCAAACTGTAGTTCTTTTATTCTTCCTTGTTGTATAGTTTTAAAAAGCATTTTTTTAGTACTAGAAAAAGACTTAAATGACAAAATAAGCAGGATAAACTGGCCTTTTCCAAAACAAGAAAATGATAAATCAAGGAATGCTTTTACTAACAATTTTGTAAATATTGTTTTTTTTTCTCCAAAACTAGTGATCTAGCAATTGGCAGGGACATTATGTCTCAGTTTATCAGATACATGTATCTTGGAATTTTGAAAAAGGATTGAATTGGCAATGAGTGATGAAAACAGACTGTTTCTTCATTCTAACATTTCCACTCTAAACTAATTGACTTTTTTGTGTTAGAAAGGTACGTCATTTGAAGCCATTTTTTGGTCTTAGTATCTGTTCCATCAGGCTCATTTTTCAATGTAATATGTGGGTTAAAAAAAAAGAAAAGGTGGTATTTAAAGATTAACCCTTTACCACACAATCCCGAGTTTTACTGACCCTGAAAAAGAAGACTTTTGAAACCATTGTGGGAAAAGGAGAAAATGCTGGTAACCACAATGGTTTCTACCTATTCAAGGACAAAATACGATCATTTGAAAAATATGTGAATTTTAGTCTGTGAATTTCTTCCACTCATAAGTCTAAAATTTTGCCATGCGGTAAAGAGTTAAATGCTGTGAAATAGAGAAATTGTTCTTTCTGAGCAGATTTGTGGTTTGTTAAATTCTTGTCAAACACCATTCTGTCTACATGAGGCTGAGCAAAAAAAATTATAGCAAAAAACTTTGGAAACATCAGACTAAAATATGGAACTTCAACATAAATTAAGGTTTAATACATGAAAACTTATAGAACTTGTTAACAAAAAATAACAATGTGTTTAAAGCAATCTCTCTTTCAATTACAAAGATTTCAAGGGTGGTCTGCTGTGTGACAAAACTGGTCTGCAGGCAATAACAAGTTAAAGCAATGCTGTGGTTACCCTTTTGCAAACAAAATTTTAGACTCTTTCAAATTCAAAACATCTGCAGATGACACATTCAAAATTGGTACAAATAAGCATAAACTCTGTGAAAGGGTTGAAAACAATTTGGTACACAGAGAGAATGCTGGTCACCAGGATTTTCTCTTTTTCCAAAAAATGTTTTCAAAACCTGTCTTTCCCAGGGTCATGAAAACCCGGGATTTGTTTTGTAAAGGGTAAAGTACTGAATGGCATAAGTGCAAAAATGGTGCTTTTTGGATTGACACACCTCCTCAAAAACACATCCCATGAGGCTATACACATTGACCAAAGTAGACTAATATTGGTATTTTCATGAGTATGAGCATACTTAGCAAATGGTACAGAGAACTTATCTTTTTTTTTATTTATAGGGTTTTGTTCATGCAGAATATTAAAACTAATTTTAGATTTTTCAAGTCATACTCAGTGTTCAAGGTACCATTTGTATTTCGTGTTTATGAATTGTATAAAACCTTACTGTTAAAGAAAGTCATACTTTTTTACATAATGCTTTTCCAATCTAACTTAAGAAACCTCAGTTAATAACAAAAAAGACATGTAATATTTGAGTTGTAAATTAAAATCCTAGGTCAGCAAAAATTCTCCAAAGGACTGCATGAGCCATTGGATAGGGTTTACTCCTATCTCTATGTTGGTGTGGGAAAGCAGCCAGTGGCTTTGAAAGAGTGAGGTATGTTGTACTGGAGAAAGAAAAGGAAGGAGTGCATGGACAGTTGATCTTACTGCTGAGGTATAACTGCATGTGTGAAATGAAACATATAAAGCATTATACACACAGTTTATCTAACCTCAACGACTGCTGCCTGTAATTACCATTTCCTCACATTTGTCTATTAAGATGTTTTTGATCTAACAGAATAATGATTTTGTATTTCATTCTTTTAAAGATCTACCGATATGTCATGGTATTACATTTACAATTTTCAGGAAAAATTTGGAAAAATTTCGTGTTGATTCAGCTGGCTTTGACAACCGATATCGAGGCCGACACCAATTCTACCCGCATTGTGATAAAGCTTACTCTGTTGTTTACCCAGGAAAAGATAACTCTGACTACACTGTAGATGAACTTAAAAATAATCAAAGAATGAACAAACATGCAGACAAATACGAGATCTCGGTGAAATATAACAAGGCATTAAATCAAGAATCTTGAGACGTTTTAAGTTACTGAATTAGTTACAAGTGCTATATTATACACAGTACTTTGTAGAATCTTGACCTGAAAAAAAAGTCATAAACATTTATTATTTTTGTATTACAAACTTTGTCAATGCCATGTTCACTATTTTGGCTGCTCACTTACATGTTCAGCTGTTCTTTTTCATTGTCCATTAAGTAAACAGACTTTCTCACCCATTGTACATTGAAAGCAACTATAGTCTTGTTTAAATCTTTGTCTGCTATATGCACATTTTTATGCTTATACTTTATTACAAAAATTAAAAACAAAGAACAATGATGTTTCAATGCTATTACATAGAGCAGTATATATGAATAAAAAAAAAAAATGTCGTCGTAAAAGTTGTAGCAGACATCATAACTGAAAGTAAATCATGTTTTTGCATGAGGAAGACTAACAGCCAACTGCAGACTAGAAACCTGATAAAAACAAATTGCTTTGATAATTTAGATTGAGATGATATACATGTATTCCCATATGAATACTAACAGTACGAAAGTTATTTTTATGATTTATAACTTTTAACAGGGTAAGATTTCACAAAAAACTTATATTCCCATTTCTTTTCCTTAAATCATACATGCATAATAAGTGCTAGTTGTTTTCTATTACTCAGTTATTTTTTTAGACCACATCAGTTCATATTTTCATCAATATTTTTGGACATTGATGTTTTGCAGGGAATTTAATAAATACCCTCCTCCCCAAACAAACCGTAGGAAATTTGTTCGCCGAGAAAAAGATACAACTGTAAGGGTCCCAACTCCAGAATCAGTGAAACAAATTCAGAGAGATCAAGTCTATGCTATACTTCATCCCTGCAAGTGATGGGCTTTCATCTTTATCTGCCTTGTCAGCCTGACTTTTATCAGTATTTCTGCATATTGTTACTTTGTTGTTGCTTGCATTAGTGTGTTTTGCTACTATTTCTCCCTCATTTTGGTGCTTAAAGCCAATCTCCCTCTGTGTGCAATCAATCATGTAGTCAGTGTTTGATGTTTTAACTTTCATTACTGCCATTTCATTTGCTCATGTTTTCTTTGGCTACCATTTAGTTTTATATCATGTTGCATACCATTTATTAATAGGTAGTTTAATCTTTATGTATTGCTTTCTTTGTCCTCCATATTTTTGATTTTCTTCTGTAAATCTAAACACATTTTTCATGAAAGTTTTGTTGGCAAACTTGGCTCTGAATATTTTACAAAATTAATGAAGTTTTCCATGTTTGAAAACATCATATGTGAAATACACCACAACAGATTTTTCTCTTCATTTTTTTTTGTCTCTTAAAGATACTGATCACTTTCAAAAAACAAAAATGGTAACTAAACATTTTGGAAAAAATGAAATTTGTATGAGCCATGCTCTGTGTGAAGGGTTTTAATGCATCTGACATGGGTCAAAACTTTTTGCAATTTGTACATTTTCTTATGCTACAGTAATGTTAATATTTCTTAGTCTATGTAGATCAAAATAAGAATATGCTTTCTGTGCTTTGATCTCCAGTACATAACATTTTCTTTCAATGTTATGGGTGAAACAGCCTTAAATATGCAATATATAGATCATTTTTGTGACTGAGAATGTTAATTTCATTCATTTTGCCTGTTGAGTATGAATTTGACTTGGATATAAATGAAGTTATAGTCAGAAGTTTAGCTCAACTGTAAAGTTCAGTATCTTTACAGGGTTGAAGGTTCTGGCAGAATTATTTGGCTCATGCAGTGCTTTTCTCTTTTACCTTTGGTGAGAGATGAAGTAGTCAGATCAAAAGAAATCAGATGTTTAGGGTTCTTCAAGACTATCCGAAATTTCATATTTGTTTTTGCAATTTCAGTCATGAAAGAATTCGCCATAGACGTTGTAGAGCACTAAATGAAGGTGATGACAAAGTTATGCCCCTTCTTCATCCTCCTGAGTATAACTTTAAAGTTCCAATCCACGATTTGCCTCCTCGAAAACCACATTTTAAAGTCTGAAATTATTGGCATGTGAATTGGCTTAGTTTCAACACAGTGCTCAAAGTGTGTTTATTGTAAATATTGTGTATCTAAGAAGTAGTATTAGTAGAGTAATTACTCAATAGAACTCTTTCTTCAAGAACTAGATATTAGTAAGGATTTCAAGCACATAAAATATGTTACAACAGTTATGTAACTTTACTAACACAGGCATAATCATTGGCGAATTGGACGAGAAAGAGATCGCAAACAGTATGATCATAGTCGGTATGGTCCAGTTGTTGATAGGACAAAATATGAACTAAAGCGGGAGTTCAATTTCCTTGGCAATAGTCTCAGCATGCTGAAAGATGATATAAGACCAGCAAATAAGCCCATTCCAGTATGTCGAAGATACTAGTCCATGCAATGCAGAGATCGAAATCACCATGTCTATCTGTCAACAGCATACAGAGAAATTTAGTAGATAACCCTAGAAAGAGGAGTGGAAGCGAAAAAAGTCAGTAAAGAATACGACACATTATATAAGCTACTATACTAAGATTGATGGTGAAAAAAAATGTAACTTTTGGTTTTTGCTCGAACAACATTTAAAACAGTCTCTAAAGTGTCTTTATGTTGTTAAATTCCTGTTTTTAAATGAAGCTGGCTAAAAAACATGACTTCCCCATAGTGTTACTTGTACAGCATTGTTGGCAGGATGAACACTGTAATCTTTAAACAGTTAAAATAAATCCAAACAGGTGATTTCTGCATTTATCATGCAGAGTTTGTAACATTTGTTATATTTACAGTTGTTAAGCATTTATTGTTTGATTTTAATTTGTTTTTGTTGCTTGGGATGGTTTTTTTAATAATATATACACATACTTGTTAAAGGCCCAGTAAAGGCCAAAATATCAAAGCAGGTGTCATAAATACATTTAAATTTAAGTCATACCATTTAAAAGTATGGAAAATATTGTGGAGATGACAGTCTGTTATGGTGTGGTCGGGCCATATGTTAGTTGCTGGCAGAAAAAAGAATTTTAAAATCAGGCAAAAAGTAAACAAAAGACACAGCTACCTGGCAGGTTTTAACCTAGTTTTGAAATTAATTTCTCTGTCAGCTACTAACACTTGGACTGACCGTACAATGACTAGTTGTCATCTTCACACTAATTTCCATACTTTTAAATGGTATGATATCAATTCAAATGCAGTTAAACACCTGCTTTGTTTACTTTCGGCCTTTATTGTTACTTTAACTGCATCATTTTTCTACCATATTTTTAAGTAGACTGTCATGGAGCAAGATACTTGTTGTCGGTGTTGGTCCAGGTAATGACAATTTTTTTCCCAATGTACAAGTGGATACTAATAGGTGTATGAGAAAATTGTATTAAATTTATCCAATCTATAAAAAATTTTTTGCTTTTGATACTGATTGCTTTACCCTTTACTACATGATACAGAGTTTTAACAACCCTAGAGAAGGCTTTTGAAAACATTGTGGGAAAAAGGAGAAAATGCTGGTAACCTGCATTTTGTCCTTTTCCCACAATGTTTTCTACCCTATCAAAGACAGAAATCATAAACTTAGATACATTTATTTTGTCGTCTGCAAATGCTTCCAATTTGGTAAAGTCAAAAATTTCGTCGCTCGGTAAAGAATTAAAATTTCATCACCCGGCATTTGCACAGTATGAATTAATCTAAGGTCCACGTCCCCTAACTCTCATATTAAAAGACTGAAGCTGCCGAGATTGGCTGAATAGCCTTTACAAAAACGTCGATGTTACATGATATTTACCGATGAGTTAGTGAGTCTACGGCCCTTAACTTTCATATTAAAAGACGGAAGCTGCCTAGATTGGCTGAATAGCCTTTACGAAAACGTTGATGTTACACAATATTTACCGATGAGTTAGGGGTCGTAATCCTTAATATGACACTGATATGGTATCATGAATCCAGATATGAGTTTGCTGAATATGATACATAGATCAATTGATGAAATTAAGAACAGAAGATAGAAACAGCCATGTGCCTTATCATTCCCTCAAAATTCCACCATTTTATAGTGCAGTGTATCAAGACAAAAACCCTGTGATTGTCTCAATGAAAGATGTTTTCAAGATGTCTGCTCCAATTCTATTTTAGGAGGAAATGGATAAAAACAATGTACAACTTCCTATGTTGTAAACAGGGCTTTTGACAAGACTGGTGGTTGTTTTCATTTGTCTGCAAACACTCATGAAGGTGTAAGGAGGACGGAGGGCATGAATAATTATAGTTTTGTCAAGATCTTTTTTATTGGTACCTGTTGAAACTTACCTATAATTTTTGACACCGTGTTTTTTAGGTGGATTTTAAAATGCAATAAGAGTTAATATAACTGTAAGACAAAATAATATTTTAATCACTTGTAAATGTCATTGAAGCTCTTCTCTACATGAACTTAGTGGTAGCCAAAGAAACTCTGACCTTTGAACTTTGAATCTAATGTTTATTTACTTGTTCACTTTCCTTGTTTCCCCCCCCCCCCCTTTTTTTTATGCTTGGTAAGAAATACTGGAAAACGGTCAAGTGTTTATATTTCATAGTAGAAAGTAAATTCAAAATTCATGTTATTTTTTACATTTTTTTTACTGCATTCTACCTTATAACATGGGGTGATAAAAGGCTGCAGGTGAAAGAAAGTCTAAACATTTTTTAAATTAAAAAAAAAATATGAAGATCCACTTCTCACAATACTTTTATTGATCTATCACATCAGAAACATGTAGGTGATCCAAAGAAATGAAAAAAACCAAGTACCATTTACACCCTAAACATCTTATGACTTCAAAGTTCATCGGTCAACATATTATAAGGTCTCAGTGAGCATCAGTTATCATCACGTTTTACTTTCTACAGTATTCACTGGTTATATATTTTTTTTAAATCACTGGTTTGCTAGTTATTGGCACTGCTTTCAGTTTTGTTGCAGTATTAGTCTTGAGGGGTTAGGAACACTTTATTATGTCATGTCTCTTCTTGTTTTACCCTTATAGCACTGGGCAAGCTTACATTTGCCCTTACAGACAGTATAGATCAAGATCAGGTAGTACAAAATGTGCATTCTGATCTTGGATCTTCACTATCATTTACTTTGTTACATATTCTGGCCAAAACAACCTCAGAGTGGCAATATTTTGGCTATTTTCCGAAGTTAGAAAGGTTAATTTCATAATTTTGTTCAACGGCTGTCGTCTTAGGGTTAATTTTTTACCTCCTGCAGCAGTTATTAACAGAAAAATCCTGGTAAAATATCGTATAACCAACATGGGCCATGGTTTGCTACAAGAACAGATGGCAGAAAACATCATGGTAGAAGGAGAAATTGTTACAATAAATTTCTCCTTTTGCAACAATGATTTCATTAGTGGCCAGTTAGGAAATTCTGTGCCGCAATTATTAGTTTCAGGACTTAACCTTTTGTCAAACAATTTCGTGTTTTAACAACTCACAAGAGGAAGCTTTTGGAAACATTTGGGAAATGGAGAAAATGCTGGTTACCAGCATTTTCTCCTTTCCCCAAAATGTTTTCTTTTCTTCCTAGGACAAGTTCCATCAATTGAGCCACATTCACTTTGTTGTCTGCAGACACTTACAATTTCAACTGGTCTGATATTAATTTTGGTTGTCAAAGACAAGGTAAATGTGTTGATTCACATCTTATGTTGATACATTTTCTTTACCTGTCTTATTTTTTACCATGTCCTGGGGCCAACTTTCTCAATCATTGCAATATACAAAGAAATTGTTTTAAGTCAAAAATTTTTCTATAGTTTGTCTATATTGTAAGTTTTCTTTTCATAATTCCATTGTTAACTTGTGTATCTACTGACAATGGATTAGATCAACCAGAGGTAATGGATTATCCTATTAACAAAAGAAAAATATTACAGATTAGCCTGTTATTTTGTAAGCACATCTTAGATTTTGAATTTCTAAAAACTACTGAACTGAGGAGCCAATCATTTTGAAGGGAATAAAGTCTTCAGTCCAAAAGACATTGTAAAATAAATCTCATTTTTAACATTTTTCTAATTTTTTGAAAAATATCTACTTCAGGTAAATTTAATTATAATTATATACAAATAGATGAACGGGTTTAATTCCAAAATCTCCTGATTCTAGCATTAAATGAAATTGAAACGACTGCGTTTGATTATTGTGTAGGAAAATCAACTTTTTCTCTATAATCTCTATAGTCACCCTTCAAAAGGTGTAAGCTCTGTCTCAAACATCGAAGTATCAGACTTGTCAAAATCCAAAGCATTTGAAGATAACATTTAATAGGGCTTAAAAATGAGAATTTTCTTTGAAAGGATTGAATACATTGTGGAAAATGGAGAAAATGCTGTAACAAGCATTTCCTTCATTTCCCTCTATGCTTTCAAAAGTCATATCTTTCTCAAGATTATTAAAACTCAGAATTTTAAACACTCTGGGAAAAAGCCTTTGAAAACAGGAAGGGAAAAGAAAATGATGTTTGTAACCAGCATTTTCTTCTTTGGAGTGTCATTTTGCAAAGCAATAGAATCACCGAAAATCATGAAGAAGTGAGTGGTTGCTGTGATCTTACTCAATTGCTGTTGAAATTTTGAGGGAAAAATTTTGAAATAATAGAAAAATGCTGCCAAACAAACAGGCCATTATCAGAACCCAACATGCCTTTGACATTCTTAAGTAACCCATACAGTTGTTGGACTCATTACCTCTTTACCAAACGACAATATTTTACACTGGTTCAATTTGAATGCATTTGCAGACAACAAAATAAATGTGACTCCAAAACTGAAATTTGTTTTGGGAAGGATAGAAAACATTGTGGGAAAAGCAGAAAATGCTGGTTACCAGCATTATCTCCATTTCCCACAAAGTTTTCAAAAGGATTCTTTCTCAGGGTCGTTAAAACTTGGGATTATGTGGTAAAGGGTTAAATAAATTTGCAGCATTGTAATGGGATCAATCTCATTGCAACAAATGGATTATCAACCACATAAGGGTTTTAAAGCATAATTTATCTGATAGCAGGCTTGCAAAAGGAGAAATTGCTTATTACAGGCAATTTTCCTTTGACAACAATGCTTTGAAAAATGGCCTGTTCCAAGAGTAGTCATAATGTAATATATTATTGAGAAATAGAGAGTGAAGTGAATATGAAAAAAGTTTTCTATACAAAATGAGTACCTTTGCACTGTTGCCTCCCAATCCTGGATTTTAACGACCCAAAAAGAAGAAAGCTTTTGGAAACATTTTGGGAAAAGGAGAAAATGCTGGTAACCAGCATTTTCTCCTTTTCCCACAGTTTTTTCTTGCCTTTCAAACAAAGTTCATCACTGGAACCACATTTATTGGTTGTCAGCAAATCTTTTCAAAATGGACAAGTTTAAAACTTTGTCATTTGCTACAGAAAAAGCTAATACATGTTTGTTTTGTCAAAGAATTGCCTAAATTTTGCTTATCAGTATTATAGATGTGTTTTTCTAAGTATTTGAAAAGGTTTGTTGTTTACATTGTATTTAAGATTTTTTTTCCTTCTTCTTTTTAATCCTACTTAAATAATCTGTATTTTATGTTTGAAATTTTTATTAAACCTGCACTTGTTTTCCCTAACATAAGTGTTCATTTTCATTTTAAGACCATAAATGCATTTTCATGTATCCTTTATAATCACATTGAATCATCACAATTCAACTTACTGAGAATGCACGCTTGAAACATGTGTACAGTAGATTACTTTAGAACCATTACCCAGCATTCAGGCTTTTAATGACCTTGAGAGAGAAAGCTTTTTAAAACATCATGGGGGAAAGGAGAAAATGCCCGAATTTTTCCATTCCTATTACAGACAAATTCCATTGTTTGAGCAATATTTAATATGTCATCTGCAAAAGCTTTTAACCCTTTACCACACAATGACGACTTTTAACACCCCTGATACAGAAGGCTTTTGAAAACATTGTGGGAAAAGGAGAAAATGCTGGTGAACAGAAATTTCTGATTGGTCAAAAATGTATACATGTTTATTCTAAGGGCCCCTGCTTATTTGGGGGCAAGTTTACACCGTCTTTTTTTAAGAAATTTCTTCTTTGTCTGGCAGCAGAGTTCTTTCAACCCTTTACCACACAATTTCAACTGTTAACGACCCCAAGAGATGCCTCTTTGGAAACATTGTGGGAAAAGAGAAAATGCTGGTAACCAGCATTGTTTCCTTTCCCCACAATGTTTTCTACCCTTCCCAAAACAGATTTCAATTTCTCAGTCTCATTTATTTTGTCAGCTGCAAATACATTCAATTTGAACTAGTCTAAAATACTGTTGTTTGGTAAAGAGTTAACAAGAAATATCTTTAAAAAAGATAGACGGCGTAAATTTGCCAGCAAATCAACGTCTACATTTTTTTGACCTTTCACAAAATTAATGATCTGTTCTATTTATTCATTTGCTATTGGTACCAAAAAGGTCAAAAGCCAGCACATTCACATATGCAAAAATATATGGGTGCAAAAGGGAAATTGATTTTGCCACAATGATTTCGTAAGCATCATCATAAACCTTGGTGCTCAAACAAGCAATCCTTTGCTTTTATGGCCCTGGTGAAGAAGACCTTTTAAAACCATTGACGATCGTGGGAGATGATAAAATGGTTAAAACCAGCATTTTCTTCTTTTATCACAATGCTATGATTTGAAGAAAAATTGCCATCAATACATCGGACTTTGATTTATTGTGTAGAAATGATTTACAGATGAACAAATTGTGTCATCTTTTAGGAAGCTACTGCATGACTGTTATTATCCTCTGCTGAAAGGTGGTTTGATATTGTTTTGGTGTTTTCTGTGTCTCAGCAACATCCTTCAGTCCCATTTCAACTCTTTACCGAACGAAAAATTCTCCACTTTGAAAGAATCTGCAGACAACAAATGAAAGCTCACTTAAAGGATGGAATTTGTCCTTGATAGGGTAGAAAACATTGCAGGAAAAGGAGAAAATGCTGGTAACCAGCATTTTCTCCTTTTCCAACAATGTTTTCAAGTTTACTCCATCAGGGTCATTAAAACTCCAGTAAAGGACAACATGTAATTAACTAAATATTTTCTAGTACATGGAGGGCAAGTTTTGAAATAATTTCACATAATGTGTTCCATGGATTATCCTTCTATGCATGTGGGAGAACTGCTATGCTCCAGTTAACAAGATGGCCACCAAAGCAACTTAAAGAAAAATCTTGAAACAACACTTCCTCCTCCTTAACACATAGCTTCCGTGAATTATCCTGTATCGTATATGGGAGAACTGCTCTGCTTCAGTTAACAAGATGGTCAAGAAAGCAACTTTTAGAAAGATCTTGAAACAACAACTCCATCTCAACACTTTAACAAACAGTTCCAGGTTTTAACAACCCTGATAAAGGAGGCTTCTGAAAACATTCTGGGAAAGGGAGATAATGCTGGTAACCAGCATTTCTCCACGAAGTTTTCTTCCCTTTCAAAGACAGTTCCTGTTGTATGACCCTTATCTAAATTGTCATATGCAAGGGTTTCTGTTTAGACAAATCTGAAATTTTGTTGTTTGAGTTAACAAGTTGCAGGGCTTTAAAATTATGTCCTTGAAGTATTCCATTTGTTCCCAAAATTCCTCAAATTGTTCTGCTCACTGAACAAGATGGCCACCAGAGCTAAAAACAGAACATTCCATACAGAACTTATCGAATGCCGAGAAGACAGAATGTGAAGTAATTTCCCACAAATGCTAAACAAGAGGGCCAAGATGGCCCTGGATCGCTCACCTGAATTTTTGAGAGGACCATAGCCAATTTTTTTTGAGGTATTGAAACTTTGGAAACAAAATCATTATTTTGCCAAACAATTTTGAAAAGGTCACCTGTAAAAGTCATTTCAAAATCTGTCACCACCCCTACAATCATCACCACAGCAATGAATTTGATGAATCAGAATTCTGCAAATAAATTTTTGGATAGATCACCCAAGGACAATTTCTTGAAGAAGAGCACATGCTTGATAGTGACTAAAAACATAAGTCGAACAAGAGCACCACATGCAGGTGCCAACAATTAGAGCCATGTTTCTTGACAGATCACAATTTTGGAAACAATTTTTGAAAAGTTTCACCCAAGGAACATTGCTGTGAAATTATTTCAAAATCTGACCAGCGGTTTCAGAGAAGAAGAATTTTTAAGAAGTTCTTCATGTCTGTATAGTGTAAATAGCCCACAGCCATCAGAGCCATGTTTCTTGATGGATCAAAATTTCTCGAACAATTTGCAAAAAGGGTCACCCAAGAAACATTTCTGTGAAATTATTTCAAAATCTGACCAGCCGTTTCAGAGAAGAAGAATTTTTAAGAATTTCTTCATGTCCATATAGTGCAAGTGGGCCCCCCCCCCCACCCATCAGAGCCATGTTTCTTGACGAATCAGCATTTTGCGAACAATTTTGAAAAGAGTCACCAAAGGAACATTTCACTGAAATTATTTCAAAATCTGACCAGCCGTTTCAGAGAAGAATTTTTAAGAATTTCTTCATTTCTGTATAGTGCAAGTAGGCCCCAGTCACCAGAGCCATGTTTCTTGACGGATCAAAATTTCGCAAACAAGTTTTGAAAAGGGTCACCCAAGGAACATCTCAGTGAAATTATTTCAAAATCTGACCAGCGGTTTCAGAGAAGAAGAATTTTTAAGAATTTCTTCATTTCTGTATAGTGCAAGTAGCCCCCATTCACCAGAGCCATGTTTCTTGACGGATCAAAATTTCGCAAACAATTTTTGAAAAGGGTTACCCAAGGAACATCTCTGTGAAATTATTTTAAAATCTGACCAGCTGTTTTAGAGAAGAAGAATTTTTAAGAATTTCTTCATTTCTGTATAGTGCAAGTAGCCCCCATTCACCAGAGCCATGTTTCTTGACGGATCAAAATTTCGCAAACAATTTTTGAAAAGGGTCACCCAAGGAACATCTCTGTGAAATTATTTCAAAATCTGACCAGCGGATTCAGAGGAGAAGATTTTTAAAGAATTTCTTAGAAAATTCCATTTGGTTGCCATGGCAACCAGAGTTTTTGATGGAATCAAATTCTGTGAACAATTTTTTAAGAGGACCTCCCAAGGAACATTCCAGCCAAGTTTGGTCCAAATTGGCCCAGCGGTTTAGGAGGAGTTGATGTTTAAAGAATTGTTGACGACGCACGACGGATGATCCTGAAAGCTCCCCTTGAGCACGTTGTGCTCAGGCGAGCTAAAAACCCTTACTCAGGAGACATCAGTTTGGCACACAAACTTGTTAACCCTTGCTTTACAAAAGTCGTGTTTACTCTTTACCAAACGACAAAATTCCAGACAGGTCCAACTTAAAGCATTTGCAGATGAAAAATTAGATGTAGCACAAATGAAGGGATTTGGATAGAAAATATTATAGGAAAAGGATAAAATGCTGGTAACCATTTTTCTCCTTTTCCCAACGTTTTCAAAGCCTTATTTTTCAGGGTCATAAAACTTGGCATTTTCTTCTTTTTCCAAAATCTTTTCAACAGCCAATTTCTCTACAGTTGTTAAAATATGGGGTTGTTTGGTAAAAAGTTAATACATACTGATGATTGTAGAACCACAGTGGCTTCCTAAAACAGTGGGTTGCTTGTAACAGGTGGTCTGCAAGACAGGTAGTTAAGGGTTAACTCTTTGAAAATATAGATTCACTTGCTTGAAAGATTCACTTGTATGAAAGCAATCAAACACATGGATTCAGTTTTTACCAAACAATCCTGTGTTTTAATGACCCTGAGAGAGAGGACTTTTGAAAACATTGCGGGGAAGGTGCGGAATTGGCATGTTCTCATTTTTTCAGCGGTTTTCTCCTCTTTTAGAAAGAAATTATTAGAGCCACATTAAATGTGTCATCTGCAAATCATTCAATTTGGAGCAGTCTAACATTTTGTTGAGCAGTAGAGAGTTCATACCTCTTGGATTGACCTTTTCACTAATGCTCAACCAAGGAAAAATTTGGTGAAAAAAATTATAAACAAGAAGACTGAACACTTTTCTTTATTTATTTATATTCAAACAATCTAACAACAATAAACAAGGACACTCGACACTTTTCTTTCTTTAGTTATATTCAAACAATCTAACAACACAATTACCTTTAGGTATATAATTATATGCAGTGTTGATTAAGATCAGAGTGAAAAAAATCATGCAGTTTGATCTTAGATCCAAACTGTTCAATACCTTAACCCTTTACCACACAATCCCCTATTTTAATGACCCTAAAGTAAGAAGCTATGGAAAACCTTGTGGGAACAGGAAAAAATGCTGATAACCAGCATTTTCTCCTTTTCCAACAAGGTTTTTTTTACCTTATCACAAATTCCATTATGGTAGTCACATGTTGTTGTCTGCAAAGGCCATTAATTTGGACTAGTAAAAAATCTGCCTTTTGCTAAAGAGTTAAGTAAGGCAAAGAAAAACAGGCACCAACTTGAAATATTTAACTAACTGAAAATGTCTATTCCATTTCATGAATTAGCAACCAAATGGTAAACTTTTCCAACTGAAAAAAACATCACAACAAGAAAACAATGCAGAAAACTTTTGACATCCCTGCAGTTACATGCAATTAGAAACATCAACAGTAAGGGACATAATGCTGCTTTTGAACAATTCTCCTTTTACTTTGACTTTTCCTTAACCTTTTATCACACAATCCCGACTTTTAACGACACTGAGAAAGAAGCCTTTTGAAAACATTATGGGAAAAGGAGAAAATGCTGGTAACCAGCATTTTCTCCTTTTCCCACAATGTTTTCTACCCTTCCAAAAACAAATTCCAATTTTTCAGTCACTTTTATTTTTTTGTCTGCTAATGCTTTCATTCTCAACTAGACTAAAATTTTGTTGTTTGGTAAAGAGTTAACCTTTTATCACAAAATTCCATGTTTTAATAACCCTGAGAAAGAAAGCCTTTGAAAACATTGGAACAGGAGAAAATGATTTTCTCCTTTTCCCACAACATTTTCTACTCTTTCAGGGACAAACACCACCATTTGAGCTGCATTTAATTTGTCGTCTGCAAAATTAATACTTTCATTTTGAAAGAGTCTAAAGTTTTGATGTTTGGTAAAGATTTAACTGTCCATTTAGCCAAATTTCATATTAACTTTTTATACAAAGAAACAATTTTAGCTTCATCCACATTCAAAGCTGTTGCAGGGAACATGTCAAAATTTGCTCAGGTGATAGGTTTTTGTGTTGGAAGGGTGGAAAACATTGTGGAGAAAGAAGAAAATGCTAGCAATCAGTATTTTCTCCTTGATCCCACAATGTTTTCACAAGGCTTCTTCCAGAGGGTCGTTAAAACACTTGACTACTTGGTAAAGGGTTCAGCAAAAGAAAGAACAAAGCTTTTTACATACAAGATAACGCAATAATATTTTCTTACATGCCAAAACTACTTGATCTCTATACAGAAACAGGCATGGTAAACAAGAAAGCAAAATCAAAGATTACCA
Organism: Hippopus hippopus; assembly: GCA_946811185.2. Classification (NCBI taxonomy): domain Eukaryota; kingdom Metazoa; phylum Mollusca; class Bivalvia; order Cardiida; family Cardiidae; genus Hippopus; species Hippopus hippopus. The sequence continues at coordinate 16,627,733 of OX328096.1, forward strand.
GTACTCAAAACAAGTATTTTCTTGTCTACACAACATAATCAGTTGTTATAAGTTTATCAAAAGAAGTAACAAAGCATTTAAGGATAAGGCACCCTAATGGGATTCGTGTAACATCGCCTTTCATTGCCAAAATCATACTGATTCAGCTAAGACTCTGGTAATCTGTAATCAATGCGGGGAACCAGTGTGTATCGGCCGATCCATTACGGATTACCCGAGTCTTAGCCAAATCTGTACGTTTTTTCGGCTATGAAAGGCGATGTTACAAGAATCCCCTTAGTGTGCCATATCCTTAAGATTTTTGCATACCCAGTCACTCAAACAGCATTTTTTTTTTTTTTTTTGATGGACCTTTTGATATATCTGCAGTAAGAGGCATTTTAAAACACTGACGTAAAAGAAGAAATTGTTAAGTACATGTATTAGTAATTCTTTCTTTTAACTTTTTTAAATCCCCATAAAAACAAGTTTCAAGCATTTTAAATATTAGATAACTAAAGGCCCAGTAAAGGCCGAAATATCAAAGCAGGTGTCATAATACATTTAAATTTAAATCATACCATTTAAATGTATGGAATATATTGTGGAGATGACAGTCTGTTATTGTGTGGTCGGGCCATATGTTAGTCGCTGGCAGAAAAAAGAATTTTAAAATAAGGCAAAAAGTAAACAAAAGACACAGCTACCTGGCAGGTTTTAACCTAGTTTTGAAATTAATTTCTCTGTCAGTGACTAACACTTGAACCGACCCTACAATGACAGATTGTCATCTTCACGATAATTTCCATACTTCTAAATGGTATGATATAAATTCAAATGCACTTTAACACCCGCTTTGTTTACATTTGGCCTTTATTGTCACTTTAACTAAAGGTCTTTAATGTGAAAACCCCCAGACCTTTTTGCAAATAGAAATGCTCATTTTCAGCAATTTCTTCCATTGCTTCAACATTATCATTACTGGCTATACAACCAAGTTTTGTGATAGTGAATGTAAAATAAGAATCTAACCATTTTCCATGCATCTTAACTCTTTACCACACAATCCCGACTTTTAACAACCCTGAGAAACAGTGCTTTTGAAAACATTGTGGGAAAAGGAGAAAATGCTGGTAACCGGCATTTTCTCCTTTTCCAACATTGTTTTCTACCCTTCCCATGTCGAATTTCAATTTTTGATTTACATTTATTATGTCATCTGCAAATACTTTCAGTTTGGATTTGTCCAAAATTTTGTCGTTTGGTAAAGAGTTAAAGTAATATCAATCACAAATTTCATTCATGATCACTTCTGCAGGATTCACCCCTTACTAAACCACAAAATTTTAGATCTGCCTTTGTTGCAGACAACAAAATAAATGTGATTCAAAGATTAAAATTTGTTTAACAGGGTAGAAAACATTGTAGGAAAAGGAGAAAATGCTGGTCACCAGCATTTTCTCCTTTTCCTACAATGTTTTCAAAAGCCTGCATAATCAGGATCGTTAAAACTTGTGCATGTCTGGTAAATAATTAAGCCAAAGGGAGAAAATATTCAAAATTAGCCATTTCTCCCCACCTTTAGCCTTGATATTTTAGCAATATTTTTTACATCAGAGCTTTATATCTAGGAGATTCTAACCTTCTTGGCACTAAAGATCTTGCAAAATATGAACTCTAGGTATGTATCACAACTTCAGTTGCCTTTGCAGACAGTCTAGATCTAGATCAGACTGCACAAAACATACTGTCTGATCTTGGTTCTACACTGTTTGCAATGAAGAGATTCTGTAGTAATTAGCAGCTTTACAATTACATTATTTCAGGAATTTATCCTGATAGAAAATGTATATTTGCTGCTCTTAATCCTTACCATGAAACCCAGAGTTTAATGACCTTGGGGAAGACTGCTTTTGAAAACATTATAAAAAAGGAGAAAATATTTGTAGCAAGCATTTTTTGCTTTGCCCACAATATTTTCCACCCTTTTGATGGCAAGTCCAACCATTCCAGCCACATTTGATCTGTCATCAGCAAATGTTTGGGATTAAGGTAAGTCAAAAATGTAGTTTGTCAAAGAATTAAGCTTTCACTCTTTACTGCACAACAAAAATGTACACTTGTCCAAACTGAAAGCATTTGCAGACAACAGTTTAAAATGTGACTCAAATGCTGGAACTTACTTCTGATAGGGTAGGAAACATTGTGGGAAAAGGAGAAAATTCTGGTTACTAGCTTTTCCCAAAATGTTGTCAAAAAGGCGTCTTTCTTAGGGTCGTTAAAACTTGGGATTGTGTGGTGAAGAGTCAAAGGACACAAAAGATTGATTTAAATAATATAGATCTGTATTTGGAAAAATACAAACGTTGCATGGCTTTTCAATTTGTATGTTTGGGGTTCCAAGGTACGCCAACACTATTTCAGTCATTCATAGCCAAAGCTCAATCATTCATCTCTTGCACAGGTTTCACCAGCACTTGGCTGGTACTCTGAGGTGCCTTGCAAGAGGGCACTTGCAACTGAACAGAGCCACTTGCTGTTTCTGAGGAAATTCTCCATATGCCACAATGTTTCAAAAACTAAAAAGCCATCTGGTGTCCTCTGTAACTCACTGATTTACCCTTTACCAAGCAATCCAAAGTCTTTACCATGCATGGGAATACAGCTTTTGAAAACATTGTTAGAATAGGATAAAAATGATGTTAATCCAGCATTTTTCTCCTTTTTCCACCATGTTTTCTACCCTTCCATTGACAAATTTAGTGAAATCAGCAACATTTCATTTGTCATCTGCAAATCCTTTCATTTGGAAAGAGTCTAAATTTTTGTCATTTAGTAAAGAGTTTCTGCTTTGGAAAAGTAGATCTAACCATTTGCAATAAATCTTAGTTTGACTTGCTGATGGCACTAGTCCTTTAGCAAGCCTGTAATCAGCCAAAGCCTATTACTGCTAAAATCCAGGAGATATAAATAGGTGATCTGTCATCTAGATATGACCTGAATAGTATTGAATGAAAGCTGGGTGAAACCATTCAAACAAACAAAAAAATCTCATAATGTCATGAAGATAAGACCGCATAAATAAATATAGACACAATTAAGAGAGCCATGCACTGTGAAATGGGAGCTTAATGCACCTGAATTCCATGCAAGTCATAGGGATCCATAAAATCCATTTTGCATAACAAACAACTAAATCTGGAGGTAAAATGGTCTTTAGTCATGCAGAGAACTGACCAATAGCAAAAAGTTTCGGCCCCGGTCAGCCTGCACGGATTGCACAAGCTGACCTGGGTTGATACTTTTTGCAAATGCTTGGTTTGTTTAGGAGTTTAACGCCATTTTAACAGCTTAGGTCATATCATGGTGATCAGTGACGCACCCAAGTGTTTCCTGGCTTTCCATACCAGTACTGACACAACTTTCTTTCCAAAGCCACTGACTACTTTTCTCACATGCATCATAGGTGAGAGGCGTAAAATCGCCGCAAAGAAAGTTTTCCACAACCGGGTATCAAACCCACAACCTCCAGGTCATGAGTCAGATACGCTAACCACTGAGCTACCCAGCCGAGCTTTTGCAAATGCATTAAGCCCCCTTTTGACATTGCATGGCTCATTACTGTTCTTAGGTTGATATTATTGCACATCATACATTCTCTTTCTGTAACATCAACTTTTTAGGAACTGCTGGTGCCTTTTCCATCTTCAGAACTAAACTGGGAACCAAATATCAGCTGATACAAATGACTAAATCTCTTCCTGACCTGAAATAAAGTACACAGTTCAATTTCTTTTTTTTTCCCCAAAACTGACCCTAAATGACAACACTTACTGATAAAATACTTTGGACAAATACCTAAAGATTCTTTATTACCGTACCTCTTTACCCGCCAACAAATCTTTAGACCTGTACCAGTTGAAAGCATTTGCAGACAACAAGTAAATGTGACTTAAAAACTGAAATGTGCCTTAGAAAGAGGAGAAAATATTGTGGGAAAAAGGAGAAAATGCTTGTTACCAGCACTTTCTGGTTTACCCACAATGTTTCCAAAAGCCTTCTTCCTGGAGGTTGTTAAAACTCTGGATTATATGGTGAATGATTAAACCTTGTGGTTTGAGCTTGACCTTTGATCAGAGTGACTAAAAAAAAATTGAAAGTCAAAAAAAGGGGCTAACCATGTCAATTTTTTCAGGGTTACCAATTCATGTATGGGTTCCCCTTTAAATAGTGCAAAACAAGTCTAAGATTGTAGTAAACATATTCTAAGTAAATATATTCAGTGCTAACCCTTTACCACACAATCCCTAGTTTTTAATTCCCTGAAAGAGAAGGTTTAAGTTTTGAAAATATTATGGAAAAAGGAGAAAATGCTGGCAACAAGCATTTTCTCCCTTCCCACAATGTTAACTATCATATCAAAGATATAGATCATCACTTAAGCTACATTTTATTTGTTTTCTGCAAGTGCTGTTAGTTTGGTCAAGTCCAAAATGTTAATGTTTGGTAAAGGGTTAACAGACATATGACAAAATGTCAAAGTTTTTGCAAGACAATGACAGGGCTATGATAATACTTCTTTATTTCATGTTTATCGGAAATTTATTGGGAAGTAATCATGGATTATAAGGTTTGATAATTCATGGTTATGACTAGTGAAATTAATGTTAAATATTTCCCTAAACTCTTCACTTGAAGGCGGAAACAGTAGTTCCTGCACACTTGTTACCTAGGTAAACACTGCGTCACATTCAACAAGGCAGAAATTTGGCGTAATTTATGCCCATTTACCCTACATTTCTTGCACTTTACGTAAAATTAAAATGGGTTCTAATATGGGGGAGGTATGCCATAGGAAATTACAGATAACAACTGTACTGGATTTCAATGATATCCAAACAAAAGGGGGGTTAGAAGCATGAAATAAATAGAATATTTATTATTTTTCTGTGGAAGATTAAAATTTCTTGAAATTTATTTCACCTCATGAACATCATTGGCAATATTTTCAGGAGTGGCACAATCACAAGTGAAAATATTACCGATGATGTTCGAACAATGAAATTAACTTCAATCTTTCATGGAAAGAAACAAATATCCTCTATATGTTTTTGTTGAAAACACCCTTGCTAAAAATGGATTACAAGAAATGCTGAACAACAGTAGCTACAAAATGCGTATGATAGTTTGGATAACCACAGTGTAATGTGGCAATACAAGGGCAGGTGTACACCTTTCAAGGCCTAAGTTGTTCACCCAATATCTTAGAAATGCTTGATAAATGAATGCAAATTATATCTGCTGACTCTTGCACTGTATATCAAGCATCTTTATCAGTTACTGTTTTGGTGTCAAAAACTTTCTGTTCTGTTACTACAGAATCAGGCCTACCCTCCCCATCGGTTATTTTAAACTGACATTATCTCCTTCAGACTAATGAAACCCATGTACAGATTGCACTATCTTCGAAAGCATGGTTTCCATGAACTTTCTGCAATATGACAAGCAACCCAACTATGCTCAAATCTAACAACGCATGGTCTATTCAGAGATTTTGTCATCCATTAAATTTTGAAGGTTACAATTTGCGGTACTGTACATTTACATGTGCTATGCAATCTTTGTGTAGCTTGCACATGGACTATTATGTGTTCCATAGATTGCCACCTCTCCAGGCGAAAAAGTTGCAAAATCTTTTATTTTATTATGGTTCAGAAAACTAAGAGAGGTGTTACCATTAACTTTAAGCCTTTACCACACTATCCCGAGTTTTCCCCTTTTCCCACAATGTTTTCTACCCTATGAAGGACACATTCCATCATTTGGGTCACATTTAAATTGTCACCTGCAAATGCTTCAATTTCAACAAGTCTACATTTTTGTTGTTTTCTAAAGAGTTAAAACATGGCCCTCATATCTATGACGAGATATTCCAATATCCAAAGGATTACCTGTTTTGGTGTGACATTTCCCAGTTTCTTGGCAATTTTCACAAAAGTCCTTTCCTTTACGCCATGTGACTTGCATTTTTCCAAGATAATTTTGTCTGTCTCCCTGAAAAAATAATGGAAAAAAAAAAATAACATTAAGCCATGCTCCGTGAAAAGGGGGTTTAATGCATTTGCAAAAAGTATCAACCCAGATCAGCCTGCGCAGTCCGCGCAGGCTGACCTGGGCTGAAGCTTTTTGCTATTGGTCCATTTTCTGCATCCTTATGGACCATTCATTTTACCTCAGGATTCAGCTGGTTCTTGGACAAAATGGACTTTATGGATCCAAAATTTTGTGGTGGCTTGCTTGGTACAACGAATTTATTATACTGCAAAGTTTTACCATTTCAACATTTGTTAAGCGAATTTTACCTGTTTTTTGGTTTAAAAAATTGAGTACGCTGACAAAGTAGAATTTCCCTTCTGAGTGCCCCAATTCAATGAAAACTGACGTCACTGGGAACTGACGTCACTGAAACCTTGGTAATACATGCTAAAACGTGGAGCTTGGCGCATAATCTTGATGTTAATCTTGATCGACGCCGCCAGTTTGGATGATGTGTTTATAGTGTAGTCATGTATACGGGGCTCCCGAAAGGGAAACTGCTTTTACGTTGGTTTTGCCAGTGTACATGATATATATGTTCGGGGCATATTATCTAATCAGATCACGAGAAATTTCTTTGCAGTATAATAATGCATCATTGGTATGTATCAAGTCCCCTTTTGCCAGAGCATATCTCAATTATATCCTACTGTCTGTAATATCCACAATGTTATCTACCCTTTCAAAAACAGATCCTATCATTTCAGCCACATTCACAATGTGATCTGCACGAATTTACTGCTTTCAATGTTGAAAGAGTCCAAAAGTTTGTCACCTGATAAAACTTTTGTCTTTACCAAACTACAGAATTTAAGACAGGTCCAAATTGAAAGCAGTTACAGACAACAAATTAAATTCAGTTCAAAGGATGATTTCCGTATATATGATAAGGTAGAAAACATTATGGGAAAAAGTTACCAGCATTTTCCCTTTTTCCCACAATGTTTTCAAAACACTTTTACTTCAGGGTCCTTAAAACTGGGGATTGTATGGTAAAGGGTTAAGTATAATATAGTTTGTATTTTTTTCTCATCTGAATACACTGGTTTTTTATCAGAATGTTACTCTAAGAGCACAGGTTCAGTTCAGAATAACAATATGACTGAAGAAATAACTCTATATACAATATATTTATGGCAACTTTACAAACTCAAGGAAACACTATCAACTAAAATTGCCAAGCCCCGGTAGCTCAGTCGGTAGCGTGCAGGACCTGAGAACGGGGGGGGGTCATTGGTTCGATCCCTGGCATGGCCATTGTCTTTCCAAGGATTGATGATAGTCATTGCCACAGGATTCATTCCTCTCCCACTGCTGACCACTGTCTCGACGATGGTTGTGTTGGAAAGCAGCCAGTGGCTTGGAAAGAAAATTGTGCCAAGTACTGGTAAAAGAGAATCCAGGAAAGCATGGATAGCTGCACTGGCAGCCGCGATATAACTGAAATAATGTTGAAAACGGCGTTAAACACCCTACAACAAACAAACATCAATTTAAATTTTAAAATGGAGAAAAGAAATGAAATCCATGTAATACATGTGGATTTTTTTAATTTAAAGATTCTCGTCTTTTGTCACATTAACTGTACAAGTCATCATTAACAGACCAAAGGAATAGATAAGGCAGGCATTCTGGATTTGGAAGAGTAGTACCTCTGGATTTCTTCATACATATTTTTTGGTACTCACTAGAATTGCCTTATTGAGTACCTACAACACAGGTCTAAGTGAAGAAATAATATAACTAGTTTAAACTTACCAAGGATGAACAAAACTGTAAGAAGACATAACTTCACCCACTACCAAACAACAAAATCTTAGACCTTTCCAAATCCAAAGCCTTTGCAGATAACAAATCAAATGTGGCTCAAATGGTGGAAATTATCTTTGAAAAAGCAGAAAACATGGAAAAAGGAAAAAAATGCTGGTTATCATCATCTTCTCCTTTTCCCACACTGTTACTAAAAGCCTTCTTCCTCAGGGTTGTTAAAAATGGGATTGTGTGGTAAAGGGTTAAAATGCTTTGATATAGAAGGAAAACATTCCAACCTAACACTGGTTACCAGCATTTTCTCCCTTGCCCAAATTGTTTTCAAAAGCTCATTTCTTCAGGGCAGTTAAAACACAGGGTTGTGCGGTAAAGGGTTAAATTCGCCGAGGGTAGAATAATAATCGATGAACAGAAAGAGAAAGACTTTGAAATATACATACTTTGTCCACATGAGATTATCTTCAGTACAGCCATCATAAGAGCTACTCAACGGACCCGGGGAATGTACATGCACTGACATCTGACTGGGGGATGCCGGTGATCCATGGCCTAAGGAGGTGGTTGACATCAACCCTGGGGACTGTACAGATAAATGGCCTGCCGGAGATGATTCATCTCCTATAGATATGACAGAAATGAGAAAAGTGGTTAGTTCAAGGCCAAAATAAAAAATGACCCTAACCCTTATTTTTTTATCAAACAAAAAAGTTTTAGACTGGTCCAAATTGAAAGCATTCGCAGATCACAAACAAATTTGACTGAACTTTGGAAGGGTGCAAAACATTGTGGAGAAAGGAAAAAAATTGCTGGTTACCAGTATTCTCTCCTCTTTACTACGATGTTTTCAAAAGCCTCTTCTTTCGGGGTCATTAAAACTCGGGGTTGTGTGCTCGAGGGTTTATAGAAGATTTATAAGGGACTTTCCCCATCAAGAAAACAGGCCATAGCAATGCAATTTCAAAAGTGTTTTTGCCAGAATATTTCACAAAATAAAGGTTAGTCCATATCCAAGATCGGACTGCAGAATTTGTGCAGTCTGATTTTTAATCTACACAGTCCACAAAAATAGGCACTTCAAACTTAATCTACAACATCTAAAAACAAGAGTACCACAGGCCGGCACCAACACACAGCTGCAGTTGCTTGATTTTCAGTGAAAGTTCAAAGTCGAAAAAGGGGCATAACTGTGTCAAATATACCTTGCCCTAGTGTAGAGGTTCCCCTTTTAATAGTGAACATTTTGTCAAAGTTAGAAGTAAATATCTTCAGTAATGACAGAAATATTTTAAAATGCTGAATTTTTTGAAAATGTCAGTTTTTGCATAACAACGCATGTGACAATGACGCAAATGATGACAACGTTGACGCCAGGGCTGCAACAATACCTTGTTTTCTTTGGAAACAGCCAAGCTAAAACCAACTTTGATTGCGCTATACAATATACAGTCAGTTATATTAACTGATCTCGATACACCTATTCATACACTCACAGCATCCCCTCAAAATATTTTAATATTAATAACATTCTTTTCAGGCTGTTTCCTTCTTTTCCACCCTGTTTGTTCTATCATTTCCTAACTTTACAAGTCACAATGCTGTAGCAAAATATTCCAAAGTGATAAGATGAATCCTCTCTGAACAACATACCTGAAACTTCATCTGTTTCATGACTAATTGACAATGACAAACTGGGTGTTGAATCCTGAAATAGTGATAGGTATAATTCTCCATCATTGTTAACAACATATTTGTTTAGTATTTAAAGCTGTATTCAACGCTGTTTCAGTTATATCAGAGTGGTCAGTGCACCTGTGCATGCATTCCTGGCTTTGTTTCACTAATACTAGATCTACACACATCATTCAATTCAAAGCCACTGGCTCCTTTCTAATAGCATCAAAAACGGAACAATACTAAACTTATACCAAACAATCCCGTGTTTTGACCCCTCCATGTAAGAGACCTTTTGAAAACATTGTCGAAACAGAAGAAAATGCTGTAAACCAGCTTTTTCTCCTTTCCCCACAATGTTTTCTACCCTATCATAGAATTTATGCCTATCTATAGCAATTTTGAATCTGCCATCTACAGATGTTTTTTTGAATTTAAAAGAGTCTTCTGTTTGTTGTTGTGGAAAGAGCTAAGCAAAAGGAGAGTAATGAATCCTGCTGCAATGACTGTCATCAATGTTACTTACCAGAGCTGGGAACAAACTCAAAACCCTGGGTTCCTGAACATAAATATGTTTGACTGGGCTACTGTGACTCCATAAACATATCACTACTCACAATGTTTGACTCTTGAGTAAACACCAGAAAGATCTCATAAACGTTAAAAACTCAGAGTGCCAAGTACAACATAAATTGCATTTAAAGACAAATTTCCTTTTCACCCTTTACAATGCAATCTAGAGTTTTAATAAAATAAGGCTTTTGAAAACAATGTGGGAAAAAGATCAAATGCTAGTAACCTGCATTTGCTCCTTTTCCTACATTTTTTTTTTCCTACCCTTTCACAGACAAATCCTGTCATTTGAGCCACATTTATTTTTACCTCTACTGTGATTCGGACAAGTCTGAAATTTCATCAGAAATACTTTAGCATAAATTGAAAGCATTTGCAGATGAAAATTTCATTGTTACTCATATAATTAACATCAATCCTACATACCTTTTCTTTCAGTCGCACGTAATGCTCAGTACCTGTCTCGCTATCTTGCGAACTGACATCAGGTGAATCTACCATTTCTTCAGTCTTCTGTTCCTTCTTCTTTTTCTTGCTCTTTTTACTAGAATTGTCAGAATCACCTTTTTCTGTCTTCTTTCTTTTTCTCCTGATCTCCTGTTTATTTCCACCATGATCTGACAATGATTGTTCTTTTACACTTTCTGTTGAATGAGCAACTGGTTTTGTAGATTCAGTATCATTTTCAGGATCGTTTCTGATATTTTCTCTTGTCACTGAATCATTAGGTGTAGTTCTATTTTGATCAATTGATGGTGGGTTATCCTTCAATTGGTCTACAGAGGTTTCCAAAACATCTGAGATTGTGTGAGATTCTATTTGTGTGTTGCAAGCATTTGAATTTGCTTCTTCCAGAACTGAAGTTACTTGCTCAGGTTCTTTTTCAAAATGTTCTGTAACAATCATTTTATCTGATGTTTCTGTACAGTTCTCCTTTTCTGGTTTATCAATATGATCACAGCCTCTAAGACTTTCTGCCTCAACTACACTATTACCCTGCCCATCTGTTTCAACAATAACCTCCTCTGTTTTTTTTTGTTGCTCTTGCACAGGTAGTCTATCTTGACTAATAGCTGTAACAGCATTGAGCCTTACTCTTTGTTGTTCAAGATTATTTTCATGTGAAGGCATGCCATCCTTGTTTGAAACTACATGCATTTGAGTGATGCTGTTACTTTGTGTTAAGCTTGATTCACTATCAGAAAGGGATGTAACCCTGAATAAACCTGACTCTATCCGTTTAAGATTTTCAATACTCTGAACACTCTGTGGAATATAGTGACTGTCTGTCTTCTTACCACTATCACTTGAATCACAACTTTGAAGTAAGTTGACTGTGATCATCTCAGTGTCAACTTTACCTTTTTCCATGAAAGTCTCGGTTGCAGCATTAGCTTCTTGAAGAGAATCTGCACTTTCCTCTTTTTGATCTTTTGCAGTCTGCTTTTTAGTGGCAGCGGGAATCACGCTGGTAATGCTATCAGTTTCACCATGATTAGAATTCAGTTCTTCATTGTCAGCTTTTCCTTTTAGGGCTTCTTGACTCTTGGAATGTAAAGATTTGTCATCCAGTGCACTCAGAATGTTAGTTAAATTTGATACTGTTCCAATTGTATCATTAAAATGTGCAGGTTTACCCAAACAGTGGAGTAAACTGTCATCCGATATATGAGCTGCAATATACTCAGATGTTCCAGTAAAACCAACATTGGCATCTTCAGAAAATATCGCAGGTTGGCTGATTTTGAGGGGGTGAGCAGTTGAACTGTCCCCAGTATTACCACTGGTCACAGTTCTACCACTACTGTCTGATTTCTGAGAGGACATTTCAGTATCTACTGACTTCTGTGACAATGAGTCTGAAGACTTTGCAGAGTTTGATCCGAACTCTGTAAATGGAATATGTATTGATGATAATTTGTTTGATTCTTCAGATGTTATTCTTCCTACTTTAGAAGAGTTTGAATCATCTGTAGATTTTTCAAGAACTATCTGATTAAGAGGACTTTGTATCATATCTGTAATTACTGGGGAGTTCTGCACAACACTTTGGAAAGATTCATCATCTCCAGATGAGCCTTTCTTTACAGGTATAGGTGTGATACGTCTAACTTTTGAAACTGATGGCACTTTATAAGGGGCAGGACTTTTAGCATTTGTGATACTCTGAATCTCTTGTCCAAAAGGTGAGAACGGAGAAAAAACTTGTAATGAATCAAGTTCTCCAGTTTGTCTTACAGAGTCACTAGTCACCACACTAACATCTCCTGCTGGTTCAGCTTTTGAGTTAGATGAACAGTTTGACTGACTCTGCATTGTTGCTCCTTTTTGTACTGTTGGAGCACTTGTTGAGGTATTAGTTTGTTCTGTTACAGGCTTTGGCTCTTGTTCGAGACTGGCATTTTCACCTGACTTTTTCTTAAGCTTTTTATTATCAGTTGCAAAGGTGGCATCTTGATCAAACAATTCATGTACACCTGTGGACAATACTGCTTTTGGTTTACCTTGTTCATACTGAGTTGCCAACGGAAAAGGGAAGACATTATCCAAGGAGACGTCTGACGTCAGAGCTGCATTGAATGCTGCAGCTAGGATATCGTTTGCTAAAGCCGTGTCACTTGAAGAATGTGACGGATTACTTAAGTCTGAAACAGTTTTTGGCTTGTCATTTAAGTTCTTTGACTTCAATTTTGCTTGTTCACTTTCACATTTATCTGTTACATTTCCACTGTTGATAAAATTACAAGATTTAGCTTCATTATTTTGATCAGTGTTTGGTTTTCTGTTATTCTCCAGTCTCAACTGATCATCTGTTGCTTTCACAGATCCATCAGCTGTCTTATTTATCACAGAATTAGCAGTATAAGTTGCCTTATCTGTATAGCTTTGTAAGGACTCACTGGCTGTAATATCACTTTCCTGTCTTAAAGAACTTGACACTTGAAACTCTTCACCTCTATCTGTACTAGAGCTGATCTCAGTTACAACTGACTGGTAGTTTGAAGCACCAAGTTTGGATGTTACCTGTTATCAGTGAAAGAAAATCAAATTCATATCTACAAGCTGAATTGAAATTGAGTGTCAATCCTCTAAAACACAATAGGAGAAACAACCCTTCACCACACGATAATATTTCAGACTGCCTCAAACTGAAAGCATCTGCATGTCTCTAATACAGTAGAAAACATTGTGAGAAAGAGAAAACGCTGGTTGCCAGCATTTTCTTCTTTTCCTACAATTTTTTTAGAAAGTATTTTCCGTAGGGTCGTTAAAACTAGGGATTGTCTGGTAAGGGTTAAATGATATAAGTGCACCATATAATCACTTCATTAATTTTGTTCATACTGGCAATCCTTCAGAGATGATGGCTATCAGACTTACAAAAAAAAAAAAAATCCATCATATTGTAATTAGAACATAACGACAACTTATTGTTTTAACTTTTTACCAAGAAACGTTTCAGACTAGTCAATAGAAGCAATGATTTTTTTGTAGATAACAAAATAAACATGATTCAACTGTTGATATTTGTTTTTGAATGGGTAGAAAAAATTGTGGAAAAATGAAAAAAAAAAAACGCTGGTTACCCACATTTCTTCTTTTCCACAAATTTTTGAAAAGTCTTCTTTAGGGTTGTTAAATATGGGATTGTTTGGTAAAGGCTTAAGAGAGCTAACAGAAAAAAAAAAGGACAACACACTAATTATTTTTTAAACAATCTAGTAATAAAGTTGACAGTTTTGGTAGTCTTGTTAGAGAAAGTGAAACTACATGGGAAAAAAACATAAGCTCTTTACCAAACAATGAAATTTTGCACTCCATCAAATCTGAAAGTATTTGCAGACAACTAATCAAATCTAGCTCAGTGATGATTTCTGCCTTTGATAGGATAGAAAACATTGTAGGAAAAGAAGAAAATACTGGTTACCAGCATTTTCTTCTTTTCCTTTAATGTTTTCATAAGCCATCTAATTATGGGTTGTTAGAACATGGGATTGTCTGGTAAACAGCTAGCTGTTAGCCTGCTTCAAGACCATGATTTTCTTCAGATTTTATAAAATTCTTTTTATGATTTACCCTGTCAGATTCTTTAGTTTCCCCAACTTTCACACAACCACCTGGCACCACCTCTTTTTCCATACCATCAGAGTCTATAACACAACCTGAATCCGTATCGGTAGGCTCTCTGTCAACTTGTATTAGATTTTCACCAACATCTGATTCTTTCCCAACTTCTGTATCTGTTTCCAGTGCTTTCTTGTCATAAGCCTTTGCTGTTTTTTCAGTATTTTCATTTTCATCTGTATCCAACATGAGAAGACTACTGACCTTCATTGGAGGTCCAAATGTTATGTTAATCTTCTTAATTGTGGATTTGTTGACTCTGTATACTAACTCTCCATCGATTACCTGTAAAATAGTGTCATAGAGTGTCTGTAAATATGTCATAAAATTACTAGAAAACCTTACAGCATTTTCATGTTTTGTTTCTAAACCCTTTTGTAACAATAGTTATTCGATTACACAGTGGCAATGCTACTCCTTAAAGACCTTTCTATTGTTTGATTGACTCTTTACTTACTAAAACTAACCACTCAATTATCAGTAATTGATTGCACAAATCACATCATCCGCCATTTCTGTTTGTACATATGCAGTTGTTTTCATCATCATATCATCATATTTATACCTTATTATATCATACTTTTTGGTAATTTATTAATAAGGATGGATTATAAGTTTTGATAATTCATGGTTACGACCAGTGAAACTTATCGTAAAAGTTTCTGTAACTCTTCAATTGAAGGCAGAAACAGTAATTCCCGCGCACTAGTTACCTAGGTAAACAGTACATGCCACTCAACCAGGGGGAAGTATGACCTAATTTACAAGCATTTACCCAACATTTCTTGTGCTTTAAGTAATATTGTAATGTATTATGTGGGGAGAGGTATGCCATGGGGAATTACCAAAAACAACTATACAGGATTTGATGAAAGTCCCAACAAAAAAGGGGTAAGAAGCATGTTTTTTTTTTCCCAGTGAAAGATCAAAATTTATTTCATCTCATGAACATTATCATTAATATTGTTGGGTTTTGTCCTTGTATTTATTTAAGGAATGAAGAGAATTTTTTTTTGTTTTCATGGAGGTATGAAAAAAAAAAAACCTAATCACACTGTATGAAACTGCAAAGCGGTTTCATACAAAAGTGTGATTAGTTTTTTTTTTCATACCTCCATGAAAACAAAAAAAATTCTCTTCATTCCTTATAATTCAATATCACAGACAACAAATATGCACTTAAATAATACTAACTGCTCTTTTTTTGTAAATCCAACATTGCGTATTTATTTACTGTCCTTTTCATTGATATTTCATAGCAAGGTAAAACTGCTCCTTCATGACGTAAAAATGACGTAATTCATTACATCATTATAGTATTGAACGTTTGCAGATTGAGTGGATTTATTATTAGAAGTTCAATACGCTAGAATTGAGTTGAAAATAAGATTGTTTAAACCCAGCAGAGTAACAATGAGTTTTCTGCTCTCTCTTTGAATTTACTGTTGGATTTTTTTTTTTTTTTTTTTTCAGTATTCAGAAAAAATAAATTCAGCTAGCAATTTGAACTTCGGACTCGATATAAAATCAGAACGAAAAACATTATGAAATCTCGTATACATGTCTGTTTACATTAGTTTGACTGCAAAAGTAGTTCCGGCACTGCTGATTTTTTTTTTCATGGAGCTATGAAAAAATTTTTTCAGCCAATCAGAACTCTTCAATGTTCATGAAACTAGAGGCGCTTGAGCGCCTGTATCGCTCCACAGGCCTGATATTTCTATAATGGCGAAAGGAAGTTTTTAACAATTATCATTCAATCCTACATTTTAGCTCACTGAAGAAACAGTTTGGTAGACAACCACCATAGGAACTTACCTGCAAAACAACAATGAAATCCAATGAATAGTTTTAGAGAAGAAATTTTTCAAAGATTTTACTTTATACCATAAAAGGAAAATGAGTCTCCCATAAAAGCCATGTTTTTTGACAGATCTTTTTTTTTTTTTAAGGAATTCTGTAAACCTGTATCTAAGGAACATTCCTGCAAAATAATAATGCTATCCAAATAGCGGTTCGGGAGGAGAAAATTTTTAAAGGTTTTTTACTTTGGTTGCCATGGCAACCAGAATTCTTCATGGAACACAATTATTTGAAGGAATTTGAAAGAGGACCACCAAAGGAACATTCCTGTGAAATTTGGTAAAAATCCAGTCAATAGTTTCTGAGGAGAAGTTTTTTAAAGAAAAAGTTTACGGACGCACGCACGGATGAACGGACGGACGGACAGACGCACCACGACCGACACAACGCCATGACAATAGCTCGCTGGCCGAAGACAACCACCATAGGAACTTACCTGCAAAACAACAATGAAATCCAATGAATAGTTTTAGAGAAGAAATTTTTCAAAGATTTTACTTTATACCATAAAAGGAAAATGAGTCTCCCATAAAAAGCCATGTTTTTTGACAGATCTTTTTTTTTTAAAGGAATTCTGTAAACCTGTATCTAAGGAACATTCCTGCAAAATAATAATGCTATCCAAATAGCGGTTTGGGAGGAGAAGATTTTTAAAGGTTTTTTACTTTGGTTACCATGGCAACCAGAATTCTTCATGGAACACAATTATTTGAAGGAATTTGAAAGAGGACCACCAAAGGAACATTCCTGTGAAATTTGGTAAAAATCCAGTCAATAGTTTCTGAGGAGAAGTTTTTTAAAGAAAAAGTTTACAGACGCACGCACGGACGAACGGACGGACGGACGGACGCACGACGGACACAACGCCATGACAATAGCTCTCTGGCCTTCGGCCAGTGGAGCTAAAAAACTAATATTGAATTATTATTGCTTATGTTTATTTGCAGGAGGCCATGGACATAGCCATAAACTGTCTCTGTTGTTCTGCCAAATCTAAAAAGTAACCATTTGGCTGGCCTGTGACATAGTATAAATCTTATTTCTGTGGTTTTTGAACACACCCTGCCAATTAAATCCTACTGATACACATTTTCAGCAGTTTATTTAACTTTTAACTCAAAAATTGAAAACTGTTTTGGGAAGGAAGAAAACATTGTGTGAAAAGGAGAACATGCTGATTACCAACATGTTCTCCTTATCAAAAGTTTCTTTTCACAGGGTTGATAAAGTCAGGATTGTGTGCAAGATAATTTAACATAGAGTCAGGCTTGATACATAGATTATCTTGATTCTGCAAAAGCTTTTCTTTAAGAGGTTTCTTGCACAACTGATAAGTTGCATGCAGGTGGTGAACAAAATGCTCAGCAGTGTGCTGGAATGTATCTTTTCCGAATTACTAATATTATTCCTCAGAAAGAAATTTTGGTCATCATATCCCTCAATCTCTACACACAAGCTGTTTGAGTTATTGACCTACCTGGCTTACTCCTTTACCACACAATCCCAAGTCTTCACGACCCATGGGAAGAAGTCTTTTGAAAACAATGCGGGAAAAGGAGAAAATGCCAGTAACTGGCATTTTATCCTTTTCTCACAATGTTCCTACGCTTTAACAGACAAGCTCTGTAATTTGAGCTACATTTTGTTTGACATCTGCAAATGCTTTGAAATTGGACTACTCTGAAAGTAAGAGTGAATCAAGGTGAAATAGCATGTCTTTTGCAGATTGGTATTGATGTTTTTCCTTAATGCTGAAAAAAAAAGATTGAAAGTTTGAAAACTGGGGGAAAAAGCAATTTCTTATTAAAAAGAAAATGCTTCCTACTCCCAAAATGTTTTCAACACTGTTGAAAAAACAGACTCTTTTTGTGTTTTGTGTTGCTAAAACAGTATGTATAGGAAAGGGTTACTGATCTACACTTACAGTTAGACAGCATCTGTAACAGTGTTTCTTTTTCTTTCTGTAAGTTTCATCTTTGCTCTGGTGACATGTACATGTGCATCTTTTAGTACCAAGGACTTCTTCCCCCTCAAATAACTCAATCTCTTCAAAACTGTCATATTTCAACTCGTCATCACTCCCTTCTAGATTGATTTCTTCAAAGTCATCCATCATACTGTTAAAAAAGATGAGTAAATTAAAAAAAGGTCAAAACAATTGCATAGCTTGAAAAAATTATTACTATTTTGCAAAAGACAATGTCATCGCCTAAATGAAGGAGTACAACAGATTGAGGCACTCATATGTTACAATAGAAAAGCTTTAAACTCCACTTGTATCTTCTATGTAAGTCCCAATATTCCTACACTTCAGAATAGTTAAATTTTAGCACATTACATAACTACGCTTATGGTTCAAATACAAAACTTGCTTACTCTGTTCAAGGTGAAGATGGTAAAGAGATCACTGACAAATGAGCCATGCTCTGTAAATGGGGGGTTAAATGCATCCACAAAAAGTTATCAAGTCAGACCAGCCTGGGCAGTCTGTGCAGGCTGACCCGGGTCAAAACTTTTTGCTATTGGTCAATTTTCCTTGTGTCAAAGGACCAGTCTACCTTATGATACATAATCATATATTGACTTGCTTGCTATAATGCATCACAGAGATGCACTAAACCCCTTTTGCCAGAGCATGGCTCAAATCTATCTTACCTGTCTGGTGGCGGTTCTGCTGGGAAAAATTTAGAAAATTCTTCCAAAAGATATTTGTGTCCTTTCAGCATTGGTTCTATTTCATTTTTTAAATCCTTTGTGCTTCTACCAGATTTTCTGTACCACCTTGAAAACGTTTTGATTATTCTTTGGAAGTGATAGGGTGTTTTACTGAAATGAAGCTATATAACAAAAAAGGAATTAATTCTCATACTTTCTATGTACACTAATGACAATATTAGGGGTTTTCATGCTGCTATGGATCAAGATCAAAATACAAAGAATGTTTAGTATTGACCTTGGATCAATGCTATCCAATATTTTGTGAAAAATTGTTACATAAATACCCTTTATGCTGAAATCTATTGGGTCTTTTCTTCTGACTGGAAATATTTTTTTTGTCATTTACAGAGAGTTAAATTCTTCTATAACCCTTTACTACATAATCTCGACTTCTGATGACCCTCAGAAAAAAAAAAAAAAAAAACCTTTCAAAAACATTATTTCAACATTGTGGGAAAAAGAGAACATTTAATTTGTAGTCTGAAAATTCTTTCACCTTGGACTTGTTTAATTTTTCTTTTTGTTTAGTAAAGAATAATGGCATACTCTTACAATGTAAAATGATCTTTCATGGACAGTTGAAGTGAGTCATTATCTAGAAAAGTGTCAGATGTGGCTTCATAAATACTCTACCTTCTTTCTTGTTGTGCATTTCAATTTCTTTTATGGTTTTCAGTAGTTTATAGAGATCTAACACTAAGTTATATCCTTATAATTCTCCAGTGAATGTTATAATTATATCCTTATTATTCACTAGTGATTTTGCCACCCTTGAAAATATAGCCGTTGCTTTTCACTCAAAGGAAAAAATTTCCATCATACGCCGAAACAGACAATTATCCTCTATTTCTTACCTCTATTTTTCTTAAAAAAGATCTTGCAGAGTTAAACTCTTCAAAAGCATCATAGCATCCACATTCAACAGCTTGTTCTTGTAGCAAAAATCCAGCAAAGTCATGAAGTAACCCTGGATAATCTTGGAACAAAACTTTTAGTTCTGTGTACAACTGAAATGAAAAGAGAAGATATTGCATATATTTATAGTAAAGTACTATTACAGAACACAAGACATTAACATGCACAGATACCGTTATGTATTTTTTTGTCAAATTTCAGCAGTATTTTATTTATATCACACTGGGAACTGCACCTAGTCATATCTCTGGAAGTGTTTTTATGTGCACAATAATCAACATCTTTTCAAAGCATCATATATCTGAGTTTATGGGTTTTTTTCTTCAATTTTTGGCTTCATCTGTAGCCTGATGTCCAAATACCAGTTACTTGCAGATGTATGTGTTCTTAATGTGTACAACATAAGCTTTTCCCCATCTGGACACTCTGCCAAGACAATTCACATGAGAAACCCTAGAACATGAGCTGAGCTTTGGTAAAAGGAGGTTTAATGCATCTCCCTAATGCATGATACCAAGCAAGTCATCACATATTATGGATCCATAAAATTCATTTTCCCTAACAACTGACTGAATCATGAGGTAAAATGGTCCTATAACATGCAGAAAATTTACAAAAAGCAAAAAAGTTTCAATCCAGGTCAGCCTGACTAGACTGCAGGTGCATTAAACCACTTTTCACAGAGCATGGCTCATATGTTTTGGTGAGGAATACTACCAATATTTACCTTATCATTTCTGTAAATACTATATTGTTTGTATCCTATCAAAGCAATTATGTAAATGTTACCATTTGTACATGAATGTACTAGAGATTTCATCCTCTACAAAGTATTTACAGGGGTTCAGAATTGACTAGGTTACTAGAGTACATAAAACTCTTTGGCGCACAAGCCCATGTTTTTAACACACTCAGGATGAAGGGTTTCGAAAACATTGGGGAGAAGATGAAAATGCTGGTAACCAGTATATTCAATCCCCCTGCTAGTTTTGCCTGCAATAAGTATGTATAGTCATGTCTGAACTACTTACCTTTATTGGGGATTCTTTAGCTTTACTGAAATTGTACATCAGTTGCAGGAACTTTTCCAAACTGTCCATATCATCACGCAGGGTTTTCTTTACTTTATGCAGATAGGCTTGTGCAAAGGCTGTATCTCTTACATCACGCTAAAAAGAAAGGAGAATGAAGCCTGCATCAACATCTAACCAAACAATCCCATTTTTTAACTACCCAAGGAAGAAAGGCTTTTGAAAACATTGTGGGAAATAGAGAAAATGCCTTTGTTTGTTTGCATTAGAATGTTATCCCGTTTTAACAGCTAAGGTCGTATCAGGGTGGCCAGAGCTCCTACGCATGTATTTCTCTGCTTTCTCACACCAGTACTGACACAACTTTCTTTCCAAGCCACTGACTACTTTCTAACATGCATCAAAAGTGAGAGGCAAAAAATCACCCAAAAGATAGCTTGTCGCAACCACCAGGTCTTGAGTCAGATCACTAACCACTGAGCTACCTGGCTGGGTGTACAAAATGGTGGTAACCAGCATTTTTTTTTTTCTTTTTTCCACAATTTGTCTTCTACAAATGCTTTCAATTTGGTCAAGTCCAAAATTTTGTTGTTCAGCAATATTTTGGAAGTTTAAGAAAGATCAAAATTATGTCAGATTTTAAGCTTTTTGGGGCTTAATATTCCACTTAGTCATACATAAGACTGTGGGGTCCCTGGTTTGAGCCATATTCTGTGCAGCCTGATTTTGATCCTTGCTTTCCTCATTATTGTCTACAAATCTCATTATTTAACTATGGATATAATACAACCTCTTTTGACAGCTGAAAATATAAGCTTCTTGAATTCAAAAAGATCTTTATCTTAAAGGCTTGACTAGACATGCAGATGCTATAGATTCATGATCAGACTGCATGTTCTAAGCAGTCTGATCTGAATCTATGTCATCTGCTACAGCCTCTGTTTTAACTTATGGCACTGAAGGGGCAAAATAATAATTGGGGCAGAATCAGTACCTGTGGGTCTGTAGAAATCACGTCTGGGGCTAACATAGCCAATGTAGTATCTCTATCTCTGTCCTTCTTTCCTAAATGTGATTTACTGGCATCATCCTTGCTTGGATCAAACCTGTTGGTAATAACAGCAATACATGTATAAATGAAAATTTTTAATTAATATTACAACAGTCTGCGTTTCTATGCAAAGTGGTGCGTTTTAGATGAGACCACAGGTCAAATTAGATGCTGACCTCTTTACACAACCACCGAGATCTGAAGTGATCAAAAAGAAATGCAGACAGTTGTAATATTCCTTTTATTATATACCTTCCATCAAAATAGTTTAGTTAACAGATGGCAGAGGATGTATTTATAAATACACTAAAATAGGTTTTTAGTGCTTCTATAAACCACAATTTTTCAGGATTAGACAAAAAGAGCTGAATGTGAATACATAAAAAGTAATCCATGAACATACAGTATAAGTGGAAATTTCTGTGATTTCGCAAATTTGAAAAATTCACAAACTTTTCTGTTTGCATATTTTACCACAAGTATACCAACAAATAACGAGTGCCTTGAATTTGCAAACCTACACAAAAAGTTCATAACAGGTAATTTGCAAATTTTTCGACACTCGTATATATCCACGTATACAGTAGGTAACATCTGTATAGTAGTCAGATCAGTTATAGGCAAATAATAAAAAGCCATCATCATGTGTTACTACTTGCAAACAATTTTCAAATCATGAATGCTTACTATAGAATGAAAATGTGAATTCAAGATTTCAATACAAAGAAAAAAGGAAAACTCACTCCAGACGTTTACATAGCTTTGAAAATTCATGTTCAGCAATGAAGAGCATAAAAAATGTTGAATTAAGTTCTGGTCAAAATCCATCATTATATTATTTAATATTATTTGTTTTCATGAATATTGGCGAGTTCTGATTAACTGAAGAAAAATCTTCATAGCTCCATGAAAAAAAAAAGAGGGCCATGATGGCCCTGTATCACTCCACTGGCTTTTTAACCCTTTACCACACAAATCGAATTGTTAATGACCCTGAAAGAGAAGGCTTTCAAAAACGTCGTGAGAAAAGGAAAACATGGTGTCAGCCAGTATTTTCTCCTTTTTCCCACAACGTTTCCTAACCTATCAAAGACAGAAATAGTCATTTAAGCTACATTCAATTTGTCTTTTTGCAATGGCTTTAAACTTGGTACAGAAAAAAAAAATTGTCTTTTCTTAAAGAGTAAAATTAACGTATCATGCGCTTAATTGGCATTGACAGAGATATACAGCATAAAAAGTCTGTATAGTGATAAACTTACTTTGAAAACATAACCTCCACCCCATCCGCCGAACAAAAAGAGTCAAATCTTTTTAAATGCAAAGATAATGTCAGTGAATACAAGCAGGTTTATTCATTAGCATGAAAGGTAAAGTTCTGAAAAAATTTGAGTGATAGAAACCTTCTTTAAATTAAACATTCCATTCATGTGAGCATAACTATTAGCATCAAAATAAATCACTCTCCCTTAAAACAGAACATTTCCTCTTCAAAAAACTTGAATACCAAACTCCAGTAATGTATAACTGCAGTTTGATAATCAAGGGAGGTAAATAGTAACAAACTTTATGTTGTATAACAGGAGTTGCTTCCCTTGATTACAATTTTAAATTAGTGTCACTATATAAGCCCATGTTAAACTTGTGATCCCTGGGGCAGAGCCAATTTTGACCCAAGGGCTATAATATGAAGAAAATTGATAGAGGTCCATTAGATAAAGCTACATGCCAAATTTGGTAGCCCTGGGCCTTATGATTTCAGACTAGAAGATTTTCGAAGATGTTCAATATTTTTCAGTTTTGTTGCCATGGCAACCAGAGTTTTTGAAGGAATCAAATTCTTTCAAGAGATTTTAAAGAGGACCATGGCAGGATCATTTCTGTGAAGTTTCATCAAATTTGGATGGGTAGTTTCAGAGAAGAAGAAGTTTGAAAAAAAAGTTAACGGACGGATGGACGGACGCACGACGGACACCGGGCCATGACATAAGCCTGCTGGCCTTCGGCCAGTGGAGCTAAAAATCATGCAGTACCAGAACTACTTTTGCTGTCAAACTAATGTTTACAAACACGTATATGAGATTTCATTATGTGTTTCTTTCTAATTTTATATCCAATCCGAAGTTCAAATACTAGCTAAGTTTATTTTCTCTGAATATCATAAATTGAGAAAGATATCCAACAAATCCAAAAAGTCTAAGAGAAAACTCATAGTCAGTTTACTGTGTGCAAATTATATCATTTTCAACTTACTTCCTGCGCATTGAACTTCTAACAATAGATCTGCTAACTCTGCAATGTTCAACGCTAGATGACGTCATGAATTACACATTTTTTTAACGTCATGATCAAGCCATTGTCCCGTGCAATGAAAATTTTTATCAATGAAATGCGCATCAGAAAGTAGAAACTGCAATATTGGATTTACAAAAAAAAAAAAAAAAAAATGCAGTTTGTAATGTTATCAATTATGTGCATCTTTGTTGTCTGTGATACTGAATTATAAGGAATGAATAGAATTGTTTTCATGGAGGTATGAAAAAACAAGAGGGCCATGATGGCCCTGTATCACTCCACTGGCTTTTTAACCCTTTACCACACAAATCGAAGAGTTAATGACCCTGAAAGAGAAGGCTTCCAAAAACATCGTGAGAAAAGGACAACATGTTGTCAGCCAGTATTTTCTCCTTTTCCCACAACGTTTCCTAATCTATCAAAGACAGAAATAGTCATTTAAGCTACACTCAATTTGTCTTTTTGCAATGGCTTTAAACTTGGAACAGTAAAAAAAATTTGTCATTTCTTAAAGAGTAAAATTAACGTATCATGCGCTTAATTGGCATTGACAGAGATATACAGCATAAAAAGTCTGTATGGTAATAAACTTACTTTGAAAACATAAAATCCACCCTACCCGCCAAACAAAAACAGTCATATCTTTTTAAATGCAAAGATAATGTCAGTGAATACAAGCAGGTTTATTCATTAGCATGAAAGGTAAAGTTCTGAAAAAATTTGAGCGAGAGAAACCTTTCTTTAAATTAAACATTCCATTCATGTGAGCATAACCATTAGCATCAAAATAAATCACTCTCCCTTAAAACAGAACATTTCCTCTCCAAAAAACTTGAATACCAAACTCCAATAATGTATAAGTGCAGTTTGATAATCAAGGGAGGTAAACAGTAACAAACTTTATCTTGTATGACAGGAGTTATTTTCCTTGATTACTATTTAAATTACAGTCACTATATAAGCCCATCTTAAACTTGTGATCTCCGGGGCAGAACCAATTTTGACCCAAGGGTTATAATATGAAGGAATTTGATAGGGGTCCATTTGATAAAGCTACATGCCAAATTTGGTAGCCCTGGGCCTTATGGTTTCAGACAAGAAGATTTTCAAAGATGTTCAATATTTTTCAGTTTTGTTGCCATGGCAACCAGGGTTTTTGAAGGAATTAAATTCTTTCACGAAATTCTAAAGAGGACCATGGCGGGATCATTTCTGTGAAGTTTCATCAAATTTGGATTGGTAGTTTCAGAGAAGAAGTTTGAAAAAAAAGTTAACGCACGCACGGACAGACGGACGCACGCAGGGACGGACAGACGGACGGACGCACGACGGACATCGGGCCATGACATAAGCCCACTGGTCTTTGGCCAGTGGAGCTAAAAACCTAGTCACACTTTTGTATGAAACCACTTCTAAACTTTGTGGGAAAAGGAGAAAATGCTGGTTACCAGCATTTCTCCTTTTCGTACAAAGTTTTTGAAGCGGTTTCATACAATGTGATAAGGTTTTATTATTTTAACACCTTCATGAAAACAACAACAAAAAAATCTCTTCATTCCTTACATACAATCAAAACAGGAAAGAGATACCTTGTGGTTGTGCTGGCTTGCATCAAATTAGCAATGTGACTATCATCGTCTTCCTGACTGTCCACCTCCTCCTGACTATCAAGTTCCTCCTGTGTCTCGTTCCCGTCTTCACTCTGTGTATAGTCACTCTCCGTGTCAACTGCTTTGTCATCGTCATCATCTACCTCCATATCAACAT
The DNA here is from genome assembly GCA_946811185.2 of Hippopus hippopus. Lineage (NCBI taxonomy): Eukaryota > Metazoa > Mollusca > Bivalvia > Cardiida > Cardiidae > Hippopus > Hippopus hippopus. Next base: position 16,653,587 of record OX328096.1, read on the forward strand.
TCTGTCCATCTTCAGTCTTATCTTTTATCCCCACTTCACTGTTTTCTTTATCATCATCTACTTGAGTTTTAACAGCATTTGAACTTCTACAAGGTTTGTTGGTTGATGCTGAAGCCTTTTTATTCAAGTTTCTACTAGAACCAACGTATTCCAAAGTTTCTGTTTTACCAGATTTCATAGTACTTATATCATGCTTTGATTGTTTTGAAGAACTTGGAAGAGGAAGTATTTTGCAATAACTGCCTGGAGAGCTGAAATAAAAACTTTGTGATCTAGATTTTCTGCCAGGATTTTTTGCCTTCTCAACGAGACTGGATGCCGCTTTCTTTGATGGAGACACATCAAAGGACCGAACAATAAAACCTTTTGGGAGAATCGCCTTAGCTTGTCTATTTAGCATTTTTCTCTTTGGACTAGATTGTACCTTTGGAACATGAATGGATACAGTTGGGCTTGGACTGGACCCTGGTGGTGTGGGTTTTGGGGCTAATTTTATGAATTCTGATTTCTTTTTGGGAGTGGTTTCCAGAACTTTCTGTTGATCTCTGTTTGCAGAGGGTGATAACAAATATGGTGCATATGACGCTATAATTTCTAGAGCACTTTTTGGTGTACCACTAACATCAGACATGGGTGACATCATGTTATGTGTACTTTTCTGTGGAGTAGAGCAGGTTGACATGGTATCTGGTGTAAATCCATCGTCGTCACTCACACTTGCAGGATTTCTTGAAATAGATGGACTAGCTTGACTAGAAACAGATGGACTAGTTTGACTAGATGTGCACTGCAGAGTTTGTACAGCATTATTGTTAGAATTTAACAAAGGACTCAAAACAATTCTTTGCACAGTTCTATCCATCACACCTGGAGTGATTGAAACATTAGCCTGACTTACAGACTGCTTCTGAGCAGGGTCTTCTGATGGTATTAATAGTGGCATACTGTCAACTGTTGATTTACAAACATCAGCTGATGTATCTTTATCACAGCTACCTCCGTCATTTGTCACTGAAGATACAGTCATGCGATTATTGGCTGTAGTACCATCACTGGAGTCACGAGATCCTCCTGAACACGAAACACCTGCTACAACTGAGGTGTTGCTATTGCTAGGCAACTTGTGCACACTTGTATTTTCATCAGCTGATGCAAAAGATACAGGGATACTCGTACCTATATTCCAACTAGACATGGAAACGTTACTCTTCCATTCTTCAGCTGTTGTGATACTACTTTCACTATCAACTACTCTAACGGAGGGTAATGACTGTATTTCATTCATACTAGTTGTTGCTATATTTGCAGCAGACATAGACTGATGGAACAATTGGTTAAGTTTTACAGAATCTGATGACGTATTGTTTGACACAGAAATAATTGTTAGATTTGAGTTGGAAGATTTGATGGTCCCAGAGAAAGACAGTGGGATGAACGCAGGAACACTTCTCTTGTTTCCCTTGTTAAGATCAAGCCTTTTTCTGGTCAACTTCTTTGGTCTGGAAAAGAATAAACTAATGAAAAACAGGTTTAACTTTTTACTCGGTGACAAAATTTCAGATTCGTTCAAATTGAAAGCTTTTGCAGACGACAAAATAAACGTTGCTCAAAAAATGAAATTTACCATCAAAATGAGAGAAAACACTGTGGGAAAGGGAGAAAATCAAAAGGGCCTCTATTCACCCACCATTCTTAGGAACATTCTTTGTCTTATACTAGATTTAGAAAGTAACACACATTCTGATTGTCTAAACCGTTTGGTTTAGCCAATCAGAATGTGTGTTACTTTCAATTTAGACTATTCTTGAGAATAAGACTAAAAATGTTCTTAAGAATGGTTGGTAAATATGGGCCCTGGTTACTGGCATTTTCTCCTTTTCCCACAATGTTTACAACAGAAATTTCCAAACAGTGTTTTCTAAGGGTTTTACCTCAGAGTTGTTAAAACTCCATTGTATGGTAAAAATTAAGGCGTTTTACACTCAAAAAATAAGCAGTAGAAATGCTGATAACAAACATAAATGAAGGTTTAATTCCTTACAGGCAGACAAATTATACACTTGTCTATACTGAAAACATTTCAAGACGAAAACCTGAAGATGGCAGCAATGATGGAATATGTCTTGAAAGGTGGTAAAACTTTTTGGGACAGTAAGAAATTGATGTTTACTAGCATTTTATCTTTTTTCTCACAATGCTTTCAAAGAGCCTAATTCTTGGGTTCATGTGAAAATAGTTTTGCAATAATTTTTTTCACAAGTGCTCTACTGCAAGACAGATAAAGCTGTCTATATGTGCATAGGTACATGCAGTCATCTGAATTGAAATAGGTCCTTTTACTCTGGGGAAAATCAGACAATAAATATGGAATTTTCTGCTGTAGTAACTTTCCTGGTGCTTGTATTTGATTCAAGCAGCATGAGAAAATTTGATATAATGTGAAAACCAAAGGTCAAGCAAAGGTCGAGCGAGATGTCAAAATTTTCTTACGCAGCGAGAGGTAAATACAAGCACCAGGAAAGGTATTACAAGATAATATTCCTTTTATTATATTCATACAACTTTCAATGACAAACTGTTGCATTTTCTTGACATTTTTTTCAAATGGCAATCAAAATTAAACAAATTATGGTGAAGTGGCAAGTAACTTTATTTTTATGAATGGTGGATGAATATTATCGTGTAACATTTAAAATTGCAAATCAATATGTACCTGCGTGTGAGATACCTCGTCAGCCCATATTTGGGGCCATATTTCAGTGTGTAGATACAGATTATTTTTCTGTTTTGTGTATTATTTCATAATTGTGCGAGACATGTATATTTAGATGGAAAAATCACAGCTATATAACAATATGACAATTTCCAAACTAGTTTTGCTTGGATTACTTACAAATTATCAGAGAGTGTAGATCCAAGATCAGGCAAAATGTTTTGTGCAGTCTGATCATGACCTACACAATCCACAACAGCTAAGGTAAAAGCAAATTTGGTTATGGAAGATCTTCATTGCTTTCAAAAAGCATCTCATTTTGCAGGTATCATTTTACAAGGTAATCCAAAACAGATACAGGAAATATTACCTGGTTTTAGCTGGGACTTTACTGACAGAATTTCCACTAGAACTTGACGATGCTAAAGTACTGCTGTCTGTTGTTTGAAGAGTACTGTCAGGGGTAGAGTTAGTCTCTTCTGATAAAATCTGCAATAAAGATTATCTGACTATTATCAATTAATACCGCCACAGCCCAGTAAATAACCCTGACAGTTGCCTTGTCACTAGATCAGAAAAAAGTTTCAACGGGCCATCACTTATGTGAAAGTCGAAATAATAATGACAATTGCAAATGTGCAAGTTTCCATAATAGGATGGCTTCCATAAACAATTCCCCCAAGTTTGTTAAAAACTGTTAAAGCAAAGAGGACATAAAATTGTGTTTAAGTACAGATGGACCGAAAACCTGGATGGTAAAACAATACACACAAAATCATCTGCAGGCCAGTAACTAAAATTTCTCACTTTTTCAAAATGTTTTCTTACCTGAAAAAAATAAGAGCACCGCTTACAGGTGCCAATGCTTGGCTGCAAGCGCTTGATTTTCAGTGAAAATTTTACCTTAAAAAAGGGGCATAACTGTGTCAAAAATACTTTGATAGTTACCTGCCCTTGTTGTATAGGTTCCCCGTTTGATAACTAAAAACTTGTCAAAGTTTGAAGTAAATATCTTCAGTAATAACAGAGATACTGCAAAATGTCAAAAGTTGCAGCAAGATGACACAGACGATGCCAGGGCTATGACAACAGCTCGTTGTTTTCTCCAAAAACAGCTGAGCCAATAAACAAATCCACCCATCATTTGAGCCATATTTGTTGTCTGAAAATGCTTCCAATTTTGACTGGTTTAACCCATTACCACACAATCCCGAGTTTTAACGACTCCGAAGAAGATGGCATTTGAAAACATAGTGGAACAAGAGCGGCAAATTGTTGCAAGATACGCCCGTCCCACCGCCAGTTGTCGAGGGGATATAATAATCATAAAGGGCAGGTAATGCAACGAACATGTTTACCAAGTCTCAAGTCAATTTGACTTGAGGTGACAAAGTTCCGTTCCGGACAAGCAAGAAATACTGTAAAAATGAAGATCAAAGTGGAATTACTCAAAATCCGCGCTAGGTAGAGTTATTGTTCTTGCGCACTGTACTCTGTAATATTGCAACCAACATGCATACCAAGTTTGAAGTCACTCTGACTTGAGATGACAAAGTTATATTCCGGATAAGCACTAAATGCTGTAAAAATGACGATCAAAGGGAAATAGCTCAAAGACAGCACGAGGTAGAGTTACAATTCTTGCACACTGCACTTCCAAATATTGCAACAAATAAGCATACCATATTTCAAGTCATTCCTACTTAACATGACAAAGTTTTGCTCCAGAGAAGCAAGAAATGCTATAAAAATGAAGATCAAAGGGGGAATAACTCAAAATTCATGCTAGGAAGAGTTATGGTTCTTGTGCACAGCACTCCATAATTTTTCAACAATAATGCATGTCAAATTTGAAGATGTTCAGACTACAGATGACAAAGTTATATTCCGCACAAGCAGAAAATGCTGTAAAAATGACGATCAAAGGGAAATAACTCAAAGACAGCACAAGGTAGAGTTATGGTTCTTTCGCACTGCACACTCTATATTATTGCAACAAACACAAATGCCAAGTTTCAAGTCAATCGGACTGGAGATGACAAAGTTATGCTCCGGACAAAGAACTGGACGCTGCTCGGATGCCAACCCACCTGTCCACCCGCCCACATGCCATGGGTGATCCCATAATACGTCCCGTCTTCGACGGGTGTATAAAAAGGAGAAAATGCTGCAAACCAGCATTTTCTCCTTTTCCCACAATGTTTTCTACCCAATCAAAGACAGAAATCATCATTTGAGGTAAATTCAATTTTTACTCTGCAAATGCTTTCAATTTGGACAAGTCTAAAATTTTGTGATGTGGGAAAGAGTTAAAATTTTGTTGTCTTGTAAAAAGTTTAAGTGCAAAATAAAACAACAGTTGTAGTATGCATAAAAGACCTGTATATTGCAAATTTTTCTTTTGGTCACATTATCTCACAAATACTAGAGAGATAGCATTCTGCACAGTCTACTCTTGCTCTACACTGTCTGCACCAGCGTGCATGCATAAGGATTAAACTTTACCATGTTACAGGAGTCTTACGGTGCTTATGCAAACAGTACAAATCAAGATCAGACTGCAATTAGCACACAGTCTATTCTATTTGTTTTGTAATGGGTACACAAGAAGAAAGCTTTAATAGTATTAATATTATCTGTTCACAAACTTGGAACTGAAATGAGCTGCCATGATGGAACATCTTAAGTCTTCTGAAAACAACAAAGAAATCCATAATCTGTCAGAGTAACTTTTTATTAGCATTTAAAGTAAGAATTCCATTAATAATGCCTTTTTACTTCACATGCTGGCATTAAACCATTCTTCTGTCACATGGCGGTTCAACTAAATTTCCCTATACTCAATTTGTACAAACCGACAGTGATTTATCATCTGGATCTGCCATTAAACTCAGGCACGGATATTTCTTGACGGGTCTTAAATCAGACACACTGCTTCCCAGTGCAGAATCTTCTGGCCTGAAAAACTGTAAAGTAGAACTTCTTTCCTTCAGAGATCAACAGTGGTTTTAAGCTAGAATTACGTATTTCATCAACTTACATGTATCAGATGCAAAAAATAGCCAATTTTGAAAGCATACACAGATAGCAAATTAAACAGGGTTAAAATGAGATTTATCTTTTAAGAAGTAAAAATCTTTGTGTGAAATGATTTTTTGCTTGCACTAACATTCTTTTAAAAAGACTTCTTCACCTAGGTTGTCCAAACATAGGATTGTTGGGTATAGGGTTAACTCTGCATATACTGTGTGCAACTCTGGCATCAACAACTACTGAAGCATTCAGATTATCAAAAAAAAAAAAAAAAAACAACTAGAAATAGGTGAGTCAGAGACACTGATGCCCCCGCTAAATGGTATTTGTCACAGATATGTCATATGAGAGAATCAGTAGGTATTACAGAAAATTGTTGTTTTGGATAACAGCTTAGACAGGGTTAAGAAGGTTTGTTATATATATAGCCAAGCAGATAAAAGATTATTTATACCTGATAACAAAATTGAGGACTGGTCCAAGTTGAAAGCAATATGCAGACAATAAATTATATGATTTGTATTGCATATGGTAGAAAACTTTGTGAGAAAAAGAAGAAAATGCTGGTTCTGAGCATTAACTCCTTTTTATTCAGCGTTTTCCTTAATCTTTCAACTGAGGGTTACTTATACTAAGGATTATGAAGATCTTAACTTGAGGAATGAGAGTGAGAAATATAGCAATAGTAATTACTTTGTTGGACTTCCTCTATGAGACAGGAACAAATTGGATTGAATCTTATCACACTGGACTACAGTTGAAGGGTAGGTTGCAGCCTCAATATTCTCTGGCATAGTTCTTTGGATGAGTCTTTTTAAAAACCAAAACTGTACCTTCATATCACAATTCTGCTGAGTAGGATGTAAAACTTGGTTGAACAGTCAATGTAAACATTTGACCTTCAACTGTGACCTTGACCTCGGGCGAATCGAAACAAACTTTTCACATGACACTAGTACTTGTTAAGGAGAACAAGTGTGCGAAGTTTTTTTGAAATCCATTGATAAATGTAGAAGTTATGCTCCGGACAAGGTCAATTTAAACATTTGACCTTCAACTGTGACCTTGATCTTGGGCGTATCGAAACAAGCTTTTCGCATGACACTAGTACTTGTTTAGGAGAACATGTGTGCGAAGTTTTTTTGAAATCTATTGATAAATGTAGAAGTTATGCTCCGGACAAGGTCAATTTAAACATTTGACCTTCAACTGTGACCTTGACCTCGGGCGTATCGAAACAAACTTTTCGCATGACACTAGTACTTGTTAAGGAGAACAAGTGTGCGAAGTTTTTTTGAAATCTATTGATAAATGTAGAAGTTATGCTCCGGACAAGGACAATTTAAACATTTGACCTTCAACTGTGACCTTGACCTTGGGCGTATCGAAACAAACTTTTCGCATGACACTAGTACTTGTTAAGGAGAACAAGTGTGCAAAATTATTTTGAAATCCATTGATAAATGTAGAAGTTATGCTCCGGACAAGAATGGGACACACACACTAACGCACGCACGCGCACACACACGCACACACTAACACACACAGAGACAGACAGACACAGGTAACTCTATATGCCCCCCCATTTCATGGCGGGGGCATAAAAAAAGCACCACATGCAGGCTCCAATGTTTGGCTGCAGGTACTTTTTTATTGATAATTGTAGATCAAACAAGAGCGGCAAATTGTCGCAAGATACGCCCGTCCCACCGCCAGTTGTCGAGGGGGTATAATAATCGTAAAGGGCAGGTAGTGCAACAAACATGTTTACCAAGTCTCAAGTCAATTTGACTTGAGGTGACAAAGTTCCGTTCCGGACAACCAAGAAATACTGTAAAAATGAAGATCAAAGTGGAATTACTGAAAATCTGTACTAGATAGAGTTATTGTTCTTGCGCACTGTACTCCGTAATATTGCAACAAACATGCATACCAAGTTTGAAATCACTCTGACGTGAGATGACAAAGTTATATTCCGGACAAGCACTAAATGCTGTAAAAAAAATGATCAAAGGGAAATAACTCAAAACTCATGCTAGGAAGAGTTATGGTTCTTGTGCACTGCACTCCATAAATTTTCAACAATCATGCATACCAAATTTGAAGATGTTCAGACTAGAGATGACAAAGTTATATTCCGCACAAGCAGAAAATGCTGTAAAGATAGATGAATAGATGAATAGCGTTTTAAGGCCCGTCGACAACTTAGGTCATATTGGGCGCACTTATTTAGTAAACAATAATGCGAGGTGAAAATAACATACATGTGCAACAACATAAGACAAACATGATAAATGAGGAATGGATGAAACACAAAATGATGCCCCTTTTGTCGCCTTTTACGACATGCATGCTGTCACTTTTGTTCCGCCAGATGAAATGGTAGATGTGACGATCGCGGAACTGCAGTGGTTTATTCTTATACCCCCGATTAAACCACACGGGGTCCCACAGGCCAATTGATTCCCACTCCAAACCCTATTTACATCGAGAAAAAAATACAGGATTTGGAATAAGAACCACCCAGCCTGCTGCAATCCTACGAATTACGAGGAAAGCAGCCGTTTGTCTCTAATTTTAGTCGCCTTCTACGACATGCCATACAGAAAGGCCGAGGTCCTATTCTACAAATTAAAAAAAACCCGGGACCCCACGGGGAAGTAATGCTGTAAAAATGACAATCAAAGGGAAATAACTCAAAGACAGCACGAGGTACAGTTATGCTTCTTCCGCACTGCACTCTATATTATTGCAACAAACACAAATGCCAAGTTTCAAGTCAATCGGACTGGAGATGACAAAGTTATGCTCCGGACAAGCAGAAAATGCTGTAAAAATGACGATCAAAGGGAAATAACTCAGACAGCACAAGGTAGAGTTATGCTTCTTTCGCACTGCACTCCGTATTATTGCAACAAACACAAATGCCAAGTTTCAAGTCAATCGGACTGGAGATGACAAAGTTATGCTCCGGACAAGCAGAAAATGCTGTAAAAATGACGATCAAAGGGAAATAACTCAGACAGCACAAGGTAGAGTTATGCTTCTTTCACACTACACTCCGTATTATTGCAACAAACACAAATGCCAAGTTTCAAGTCAATCAGACTGGAGATGACAAAGTTATGCTCCGGACAAGCAGAAAATGCTGTAAAAATGACAATCAAAGGGAAATAACTCAAAGACAGCACGAGGTAGAGTTATGGTTCTTTCGCACTGCACTCTATATTACTGCAACAAACACACATGCCAAGTTTCAAGTCAATCGGACTGGAGACGACAAAGTTATGCTCCGGACAAAGAACTGGACGCCGCCCGCCCGCCATGGGTGATCCCATAATACGTCCCATCTTCGACGGGCGTATAATAACTCAAAAATTAAGCAAGCAAGAGTTATTATTCATGTGCACTGCAATCCCCCTTGATGAGATCTATCAACCCATGAAATTTGATAACCGTAGCTAGTATAGTTTTGGAGATATGCTCCTGACAAAATTCAAGTATGAAAAAATACAAAGGGCAATAACTAAAAAATTAAACAAGCAAGAGTTATGATTCATTTGCACTGCACTCCCCCTTAATGAGATCTATCCACCCATGAAGTTTCATAACCGTAGCTAGCATAGTTTTGGAGATATGCTTTGGACAAAATTCAAGTATGAATATAAACAAAGGGAAATAACTCAAAAATTAAGTAAGCAAGAGTTATGATTCCTGTGCACTGCACTCCCCCTTGATAAGCTCTATCCACCCATGAAGTTTCATAACCTTAGCTAGTATAGTCTTGGAGATATGCTCCGGACAAAATTCAAGTATGAAAAACAACAAAGGGCAATAACTCAAAAATTAAGGAAGCAAGAGTTATGATTCCTGTGCACTGCACTCCCCCTTGATGAGATCTATCCACCCATAAAGTTTCATAACCGTAGCTAGTATAGTTTTGGAGATATGCTCCGGACAAAATTCAAGTATGAAAAACAACAAAGGGCAATAACTAATAAAATTAAGCAAGCAAGAGTTATGATTCCTGTGCACTGCACTCCCCCTTGATAAGATCTATCCACCCATGAAGTTTCATAACCTTAGCTAGTATAGTCTTGGAGATATGCTCCGGACAAAGTTCAAGTATGAAAAACAACAAAGGGCAAAAACTCAAAAATTAAGGAAGCAAGAGTTATGATTCCTGTGCACTGCACTCCCCCTTGATGAGATCTATCCACCCATGAAGTTTCATAACCATAGCTAGTATAGTTTTGGAGATATGCTCCGGACAAAGAATGGGGACGCCGCCCGCCATTCCGCCCGCCCGCCCATAATATCCCATAATATGTCCCGTCTTCGACGGGCGTATAAAAAGGGGCATATCTGTGTCAAAAATGTGCTGAGAGTTTCCTGACCTTCTGGTATGGGTTTTCCCTTTTAACAGTAAAAAGCTAGCCTACGTTTCAAGTAAACATCTTCAGTAATAACGAAAATATGAGAAAATTTCGAAGTATTGGCAGGAGACAAATACAAGTCTTTGACAATATCTGGGTATTTATTTTGAAAACAACCAAGCTAAAAAAAGCTAGCTAGATAGATGGTACATTTGATAGATGGTACATTTGTTCAATCTGAAAAATGTTGCCTTGATCTACCTGATACCCAAAGGTACCTGAAGTCATCGATTCTTTGCACTGTAAAAGTTTTTTGAGGATATAGAGGATATCTGCACAACTCTTGGAAATACTACCAATCATTTTCAATGGTCGCAACCATGAAATATCAAACCATAATCCACCATTATTTCTCGATAAACTACTGCAAAATATGAAATAAATACACTTTATCAGGGTTCGAATTTCGTCTTTTTATCCACTTGCAAATTTTAGCAAGTAGATTTTTTTTCCACTCGCAAAATTAAAATTGGACTTGCATTTTTTTTTTAAAGGCCAGCATGCCGACAAATGGTGGAGAACGGAGTGCAAGTACAAACTGTTCAATTGTATTCTATTATTTAACCTGTTGACTATTAGTTCAATTCTAGTTTAATATCTGTTCTCAAACCATTTTAAATTCCATAAAATTTACAATGGTGGACGATCTTGTTAATGAATATTACAGGCGTATTACATCTGAATATCTGCGTGTCCTATAACTGGTATAGAGAGTCCATTATTTCCAACTTGGATCTCGTTATTTGTGCATGATAATTATCATTTCAGGATAGAATGACAAATATTTCTGCTGTATAATCAGAAATTTAATTTGCTTACCATTTTTTAAAATAAAATATGCAAATTGTGGTATTGACCGTGAGTACAGACGAACGCCTTTGGCTCACAAAACTCGCATAACGAACGACAACGTGGAAGCTTCAATGGCGACATGTAAATTTTTTAACAGCCATCGAAGGGTATTCTCAGTGCGAAATGACCGATGTTCATCCAGAATGAAAAGAATTACCTTATTTGTATTCACATGTAAAATTAAGTACATTTAAGTAATTGACCTTCAATAATTTGCACTCGCATTTTTTTTCGAATGCTTGAAATTTTAGCTCGCATTTTCCAATTTTGACTCGCATTTTGCGAGTAAATACATGGAAATTTCAAACCCTGGTTTATACCTTGAAAGATGCCAATACATAAGCACTGAAAATTTTAATTATTCCACTTACTGCTGCCCAAGATGGGAACTCTGCCAAACAGATACTCCTATCTTTACATGCTTTCATCATCTCAGGCTTAAAGAAAGGCGTTGATTTTGGGAAAACAGGTAATTTTTTATGTTCCTTCCAATACTGAAAGAAAAGAAGAATCAGTGCTTATAAATTTTTTTGTGTGTGCTCTACTCAGATGAGCATGAAATTTCCATGCAATATAAATAAGCCATGCTCTGGCAAAAAAGGAGCTTAATGCATCTCTGTAATGCATTATACAAAGCAAGACATCACATAATCATGGATCCATAAATCCAGTTAGTTTAACAACCGACTGAATCTCATGCTAGAATGGTCCTTAGACATGCAGAAAATTTATCAAAATCAAAGAGTTTCGGCCTAGGTCAGCCTGCGCAGACTGCGCAGGCTGATCTGGGCCGAAACTTTTTGCAGATGCATTAAGCCCCCTTTTTGCAGAGCACAGCTGAAATATAATTTGATACATCTAATGGAGAAGATTCCTAACTCTTTACCAAACGAGAAAAAATTAGACACGTCCAAATTGAAGGCATCAGCATACAACGATTTAAATGTTGTACAAGTTATAAAATGAGTCTTTGAAATGGTAGAAAACATTGTGGAAAAAGGGGAAAATGCTCATTACCAGTAATTTCTCCTTTTCCCACAATGTTTTCAAAAGCCTTTCCTCAGGGTCTTTAAAAGTTGGTATTGTGCTGTAAAGGGTTAACTTTTAAAGCAATTCCTTCGTTCGTCTTATATTAATTTTTTTTTCCTTCAAACTTTTTCCCTGTCTGAAATATCAATGAAAAATGAAGTTGAGCACAAACTCAGTTGAGCATCAAATCAAGTTTTATGAGCTACATAGGATGCTTTTGCAGACAGCATAGATCAAGATCAGACAGCATTGCTTGTCAGATAATTGATCTATAATTTACAATATCTAAAAGACAAATGAAAAGGTAGAAAACATTGGGTTAAATCTGTCCCATACAACAAAAAGTTACACCTCTCCGAACTGAGAGCATTTGCTGATGACAATTTAAATGTTATTGAGATGATGGAATTTGTCTTTGATAGGGCAGAAAACATTGTGGTTACCAGCATTTTCTCCTTTTCCCACAATGTTTTCAATAGTCTTCTTTCTCAAGGTCGTTAAAAGTCGGCATTGTGTAGCAAAGGGTTAACTCTTTACCAAACGACAAAAATTTTAGACTCAACCAAATTGAAATCATTTGCAGACGACAAATGTGGTTCAAACGATTATTTTTGTCTTTGATAGGATAGAAAACATTCTAGGAAAAGGAGAAAATTCATCCCATCTTGGTGAAATATATTAATCAATCATGATGCCTAACATGATACAAGCTTGATGAAACACAGTGGTCTACAGAATCTCAAATTCTCTATAAAACTACATACTCTTATATAAATAAGCCATTCTCTATTAAAAGGGGCCTTGATGCATCTGCAAACAGTATCAACCCATGTCAGCCTGCGCAGTCCATAGATTGATATGGGTGTAAATTTGTCGCTATTGGTCAATTTTCTGCATGTTCAAAGAAGCAACTTTTTGCTATTGGTCAATTTCCTGCATGTCTAAAGACCATTTTATCTCATGATTAAGTGGGTTGTTAGACAATATAGATTTTATTGATTCATAAATATATGATGACATGCATGGTATGATGTATCACAGAGATGCATTAAACCCCATTTTGCCAGAGCTTGGCTCACACTGAACTTACTTTTACTGCATTGTTCTTGGCTGTTTTAGCACTGAGGTTTTTAATTCTGATCATTATCTGCTTCTTTGTTTTACAGGGCAGCATAAATGTATGAATATACTCCTTACCATTTGGAAGGTGGCTAAACTGGTCCATTCCCATAGCTAGCAAGCTATTCAGAAAGAAAAGACTAAATAAGCCCATTTTTGTAATTTTATGACCATCACCAACCATTTTTAATTGCATTTTTTGTGTTAGCAGAACCGAGAAAGATTTAAACAAGTTGCAAGAACTTGTTTCTCAATCAATGTAAAATAAATATGTATACATGTACAAGTTTATTCTAGATTTAGAAAGTAACACAACTTCTGATTGACTAAATCATTTGGTTTAGCCAATCAGAAGTTGTTTACTTTGAAATTTAGAAAATTCTTCAGAAATAGTCTTAATGCTATTGAGAATGGTTGGTGAATACGGGACCTGACTGGCATTTGCTGCAGATGACTTTTGGAAACTATCTTTGTATAATGAATAATCAATGCAAAAAAAAAATAGTATGTGTGAAAACAGTGTGACAAATGTGGTCTGCTGCTTAATAATAGTAATCTGCAGGTGATAATCTGTAAGCATATACATGTAGTTTCTATAATGATTGTATGGTGTTTAACGCCATTTTCAACATTATTTCAGTTATATCGCAGCGGCCAGAGCGCCTATCCATGCTTTCCTGGAATCTCTTATACCAGTACTCGCACAATTTTCTTTCCAAGCCACTGGCTGCTTTCCCACATAACCATAGTCGAAACAATGGTCAGCGGTAAGAGAGGAATGAATTATGTCGCAATGACTATCAGTAGTTTCTATAAAGCTGTAGATAGCTGTAAATAATTTGAATTTGGAGAAGCCTAAATCTTTTTTGTTCGGCAAGGGACTAAACACAGGATTGTTTTGTATAGGGAAAAAAGAAAAACGAACAAGATGTCTGTTTGTAAAACAGTCATGCCCCCCTACTGCCACATTGATACAGGAAGTGGCACAGTTCATAAACTGATATCAAAAGAATTGATTGGGAAATATCGATGTCATCTCAGGAAAGGATTAAAGTAATTGTAAGTGAAGATAGAATCTGTGTGTATTAGTTCTAGGTATTTAAGTTTATTGGAGAACAGTCAAAGTAGACCCTGATTAAACCGCATGTATACATGCGAAAAAATCATTGTGTACACTGTTTGCAACTACTATTTGAGTCGACATCTGGATGGCAAGAGTTAAGACAAAGCATTAAAGAGTATCATATTTAGTAGAAAAATAGTACATTGTACCTTAAAAACTGAAGATAGTGATGGTCTTTGGAGGATCTAGGAAAGTACCGACATGCGTCGGCAATAATCACTAATCAAGTAATTAACATCCTTTAATTGTCTGATTTATAGCCTACTTCAATTGTTAAACGTGATAATCTGTCAAAAATTTGCATAATTATACACACAGCTGTGTGTATACATACAAGATTGTAAACAGTCGCCGATACACAGATTGGGTTATCGATTTTCTTCTCGGCACGCACGTTCGACTTACGCTTTTTCCCAGTCGACTTCGATGCTTACTACGTCCCCGATAATACGCGCATAAAATGTTGGAGCCACAAGTTGAGCCACATATGATGATTTTTGAGACACTTTAATTTTTTTTTAGCAAATGGCTCAAGTGGCGAATGGCAGCACGAGCCCTGAATCATCTGGTGGTCACTGTGACCTTGACCTTTCACGAATTAACCTTAAAATCGATAGGTATCATTTACACTCCAAGATGAATATCTGTACAGAATTTGAAGGACCTAGGTCAATTCTGTGTGTAGTTATCATCTTGACAAGGTTTGGTCTATATATCATTAAGTTCAAGGCCACTGTGACCTTGACCTTTGATGGATTAATCTCGAAATCGATAGGGACCATTTACACTCCGAGATGAATATCTGTACAGAATTTGAAGAACCTATGTCAATTCTGTGTGTAGTTATCATCTGGACAAGGTTTGGTCTATATATCATTAAGCTGAAGGCCACTGTGACCTTGACCTTTGATGGATTAATCTCAAAATCGATAGGGATCATCTACACTCCGAGACGAATGTCTGTGCCAAATTTGACGAACCTAGGTCTATTCTGTGTCTAGTTATCATCCGGACAAGGTTTGGTCTTTGTATCAACATGTTGACGGTCACTGTGACCTTGACATTTGACCGATTGACCTCAAAATCAATAGGGATCATCTACACTCCGAGACGCATGTCTGTGCCAAATTTGGCGAACCTAGGTCAATTCTGTGTCTAGTTATTATCTGGACAAGGTAAGGTCTACCGACCGACCGACATGTGCAAAGCAACATACCCCCACTTCATTGAAGGGGGGCATAATGATAGACACAAAGGAAGAATGATAGAAATAATATAATTCTTAACCCATTATCTGGCGTTAAAATTTTAGACTTGTCCAAATTGAAAGCAATTACAGACATCAAATGCAACTAAAATGCTGAAATTTGTCTTTGAAAGGGTAGGAAACATTGCGGGAAAAGGAGAAAATGCTAGCTAGCATTTTCTCCTTTTTCCACAATGTTCTTAAAAATCCCTTTCATCAAGGCTATTAAAACACAGGATAGTTTGTTAAATGGTTAACCATAGGGCAAGTATTTTACTTACTTATCCTCAGGTTCAATAAACTTGATCCGTGACCTATCTTTCTTCACCTCATTTAACTTGTAAAAACCTCCATGGGGCAGCAGTTCTGGATACATAAATGCTGGACTGGTCCACAATATCTTCATCTGTTTGTAATTCAGTCTGGGCACCTCCTGATTTTCTAATCAAACAAACAATTTAACGCTTTACAAAACAATCACTATTTTAGTGATTCTCAGAAAGGAGGCTTTAGAAAATGTACTAAATGAAGTAAATACTGGCAACCAGAATTCTCCCCTTTTCCCACAAGGATTATTATCCTTTCCATCATTTTAGCTGCATGAATTTTGTAGTTGTAATTGTCATCTGCATATGCTTCAATATGGACAAGTCTAATATTTTGTCATCTATTAAATCCTTTACCACATAATCCCAACTTTTAATGACCCAGAAGAAAAAACGCCTTTGAAATCAACTGTGGGAAAAGGAGAAAATGCTGGTTACCAGCATTTCATTCATTTACCACAATGGTTTCTTCCCTTTAAAACACAAATTTCATGTTTTGAGAAACATTTATTTTTTTGTCTGCTTATGCTTCCGTGCCAAAATCTGATAGTTTGGTTACAAATTCAGAGTTCAAGTCAACAAATCTACTATTTTGAGAGTCAAAGAGGTAAATTTGACAGGATACTGGCTCATATCTAAGCAAACTAGATCTGCAGTACATTAAACCTGAGTAATGATCAACTGAAATGGATGTTAAAAGTCACAATATGAATATCAATTATGACAATTTTATGGCCCTTTTTCGTCAGTTTACCATACATAACACTATGCAAATCCAAGATAAGGCTGCATGATTTGTGCAGTTTAATTTTTATAGACACTTTCAACAGATTCACCTTCACAAGTGGTCATCATTTTAAATGATTAAAATGAGTATTTGACTGAAAATAAGGCATCTAGAGTGGACATAAGGTTTTTCTGAGATTTGTCTCCGTGACCTGCTTTTTGACCTGATGTGACCTGTTTTTTTACTAGTCCAAGAAATCATAAAGATAAAAATTCTGATTGATCTGTGACGAATAAACCCAAGATATTTTTCAGTCCAGAATTAAGATCCAAATAGTTACAGTAATATGGTTCCTTAATTCCAGAACTTCTCAGCTAAGCGGACAGCATAGAACAAAGATCGGACTGCACCACAGAGGCAACTGTAGTTGTGAGAGGTGCTTTAAGGTTTAACTTTCATGAGTACTGGACTGAAAACATGGCATCTAGAGTGTACTTCATGCTCAGGTAAGCTAAAACCCAAAAAAAAATGTCTTTGGTGTTCCAAAATATTGAAACAGGTACAATCAGCCATTAATAAAAAAAATGTGCCATGCTCTGTAAAATGGGGGTTTAATGCAACTACACAGGCTGACGTTGCTCTTGGTCAATTTTCTGCATGCCCAAGGACTATCCTACCTTAGCATTCAGCCGGTTGTTGGACAAAATGAGTTTCATGGATCCCAAGTTAGGTGATTTGCTTGGTATTCAGAGATGCATTAAACCCCCTTTTGCCAGAGCACTGCTCAAGTGCATCATACCATATTTAAATTTAAGCCTGTCCAGTCTGTCAGTTTCATCAGCTGATAACTCCACAGTACTTCTCCAAATAGTGTCTGTAATCACAGACAAAGCTGGGTCTAGATTACACACTTTCAGCAATGTGTCTGGACACGTCAACTCAGATTTGTCCGCGAAAGTCTTCAATTCAGTCTGAAAAAAAAAATTAACGGAACAAGATATGACTCAGTATATTTAGTTAACTCTTTACTAAACAAAAAAGTTTTAGAACAGTCTTTATTGAAAGTGTTAAATAGGCCTCAACTAATGGAATATTTGATTAACTCTTTACCAAACGACATAATTTTAGACTTGTCCAAACTGGAAGCATTTGCAGACAACAAAAATAATGTGACTCAAAAATCGAAATTTGTTTTGGGAAGAGAAGAAAACATTGTGGGAAAAGGAGAAAATGCTGGTTACCAGCATTTTCTCCTTTTCCCACAATGTTTTCAGAAGGCTTCTTTCTCAGGGTCGTGAAAACCCGGGATTGTTTGGTAAAGGGTTAAAAGGGTAGAAAACATAGTTGAAAAAAGAGAAAATGCTCATGATAAACATTTTCTCCTTTTTTTCCCCACAATATTTTCAAAAGACCTATCTCCTCAAGGTTGTTTAAACTTGGAATTGTGTAGTAAAGGGTAAAAGTACAAGTTAACCCTTAATACACTTTTCCAAGTCTTAGTAACTCAAACTAATGTTTTGGTCTTTTTTTGGATCTAAGTTGTGTATTTTACTTTCAAAAATGTGTTTTGAAAGCATGTTGGCCTGTAAGCTCCCAGAGGCTTGATGTGAGGAGAACCTAGAAAACATTGTAACCACAATATTTGTCTCAGCGATACATGAGCGAGATAGGTCAAATGTGGCTAAAATGATGTGAATAAAACTCTAATTTGTATGGTAAAGAGTTCAGACAAACAACTTACAAGTGCAAGTGACACAAAAGATAAATATCCAAGGGAAAAGAAAATGCCTTTATATTGAATGGAAAGCAAAACATTATGTGAGAGAATCAATCACTTGAAAAGGCAAATGCTTAGCCTCTTTTTTCATCATTATTTTCAACAATCCAATAACTGCAGGGGGATGAAAGTTTCTGTTTTGATGGCAAAAAAAATTATTCATTATTTGCTATGGAAAAAAAAACCCTTACCAAGAACATTTTAGTAGCATCAACAACATTTTCATGTTCCTCAGGATCTCCCATACCCAGCACAAAGGACTGGGTCAATAACTGCACATGCTGTAATACAAAAATCATCTTTGAAATACATTATTAGTTGTACGGTCAGATGGCAGGGGACTTGGAAATTTGTTCACGGCTGTGGTGAATCATGTCGCCCCGAGCCGAAGGCGAGGTGGCGACATGATTCACCACAGCCGTGAACAAGTTTCCAAGTCCCCTGCCATCTGACCGTACAACGAATTTATTATACTGCAAAGTTTTACCATTGCAACGTTTGTTAAGCGAATTTTACCTGTTTCTTGGTTTAAAAAATTGAGTAAGCTGACAAAGTAGAATTTCCCCTTTGGGTGCCCCAATTCAATGAAAAGTGACGTCACTGGGAGCTGATGTCACTGAAACCTTGGTAACATGTGCTAAAACGTGCAGCTTGGCGCATAATCTTGATGTTAATCTTGATCGACGCGGCCATTTTGGATGTTGTGTTGATAGTGTAATCATGTTTACGGGGCTCCCAAAAGGGAAAGTGCTTTTACGTTGGTTTTGCCAGTGTACATGATATATATGTTCGGGGCCTATCATCCAATCAGACCACGAGAAATTTCTTTGCAGTATAATAAGATAGTTTATTAAGTCTTTAAGTCTTTACTAAACAACAAATATTTAGCCTGATCCAAATAGAAAACATCTGCAGACGACAAATTGAATGTGGCCCAAATCTTGTAATGTGTCAAAGAAAGGTTAAAACGCAATGTGGGAAAAGAGGAAAATGCAAGTATCTAGCATTTACTCCTTTTCCCACAATCTTTTAGAAGCCGTTTATCTTCGGTCATTTAAACTTAAGATTTTTTGATAATGGGTTAACACACAATTCCGAGTTCTAACTGCCATCAGAAGCAAGGCTACTGCAAACATTGTTGGAAAGAAGAAAATGTGGGTCACCAGCATTTTCTCAATTTCCCATAATGTTTTTACGCTTTCAAATCTCATCATTTGAGCCACATTTAAATTGTCGTCTGCAAACGCTTTCAATTTTGACATGTCTAAAATTTTGAAATTTGGTAAAGAGTTAACTAATGTAAAGATATGCACTTCTGATTCTTGTTTTCTAAAGTCCAATGATGAAAATAGGAATCCTGCCTGACTATGTGGTAAATGTTTTTAGTTAGCTTTTGATCTATTTACCTGCTGTAAAAGTTGCTTAGCCCTTTACTAAACAACAGAAGATGACAATTCTAATGTGGCTCAAACGGTGAGATTTTTATGTGATAGAGTAGAAAACGTTGTGGGAAAAGGAGAAAATGCTGGTTACCAGCATTTTCTCCTTTTCCCTCAATGTTTTCAAAAGGCTTCTTTCCCAAGGTCATTAAAAGTTGGCATTGTGTGGTAAAGGGTTAACTCTTTACCAAACAATCCCAAAACTTAAAGACCCTGAAAAAGAAGGCTTTTGAAAACATTATGGGAAACAGAAAGAATGCTGGTAATCTACATTTTCACCTTTTCCCATAATGTATTCTACTAGGGATGGGACTCAATTATCAAATATTCAAATATTCTAAAAACTGCCAAATATTCGAGTAAGAAGTTCATTTTCAAATATTATTCTTTTACTTTTATCTATGCTTATTACATTGTCTGTTAAAGGAAAAAGAGAAGAAAAAAAGTTTTTAAACAACGATAATATTATGATCCCACACTCTGTCACTAAATAGCGTATCTACTGATATGTTGTTTGCTCATGTCAAACTGTTTTTTACACCTATTAAATTACATAAAACCAAAGAATAGACTTCCATTCATCCTCCTCTATCATAACTACCATCGTCCCATTGTAATCAGTTGTATTTGAAACTGTAACTTTTGACCATATAACTAACCCGCATTTTCTCCTTTTCTTACCATATTTGCTGTCCTTTTAAAGACATATCCTATCATTTGATCCACATATGTCTTCTACAAATGCTTTCAATTTCTACAAACTATACTAAAGTCAAATATGAGGGTAAAGCCAATAATAAAACATACCTGTCTTAACTGGTCAGCTATCTGTCTTTTCTCTTTGTCTGCCACATCATAAACCAAGTTTTCTGGAGCTTCAGATTGTCTTTTCTGACTATTTGCTACCCTAAATTGATAAAAACACACATTACACACACTACTACAATTTTTTTTCCTATTACAACAGAGACAAGGTTTGAAAACATCAGATAATAGGAGAAAATGCTCACGATAAACATATTTCTAAAGCCACAAGATTTAAAAATGTGTTTAGGAATTAACTCTTTGCCAAATGATAAAATTTTGGACTGGACCAAGTTAAAAACATTTGCAGACAACAGATTAAATATTGCTAAAATGATGATTGCTGTTTTTTGATACCGTAAAAAACATTGTGGGAAAAGGAGAAAATGCTGGTTAGGAGAAATAAGAAGTATTGTTTCATGTTTATAGGTATTTATTGAGAAATAATGGTGGAATATTGTTCAATGTTTCATGGTTATGACTAGCGAAAAATACCAGTTTTATTTTCTAACTCTTCAATGGAAGGCAGAAACAGTAGTTCCCACACACTAGTTACCTGGGTAAACAGCGTATGTCATTCAGCCAGATGGAAGTATGACGAAATTTACCCTACATTTCTCGCTCTTTACTTAATATTGTAATGCATTCTTATGCAGAGGGGGTACACCATGGGAAATTACCGAAAACAAATGTACCGGATTTTGATATAAGTCCCCCTCCCCACCCCCAAAGGGTTAGAAGCATGAAATAAATAGAAATTTGTTTACTTTTGGTGAAAGATCGAAACTTATTTCATAGAGTGAACATCATCGGTAACATTTTCATGAGTGGCTGTGCTACTCGTGAAAATATTACTGATGATATTCACAATATGAAATAAATTTCAATCTTTCACCGAAAAAAACAACAAATATCCTCTATATATCATACATACACTATAGTCTCTGTCTGAGCTTTGATGACCTTTTTGCTCTTCACATCTATTGGATCATCCTCATAATAGGCTTCATTCAGTTCATCTATCAGCAAGTTTAATTCCTTTTCTGAAATATTTGATTAAAAAGAACATGAAAGTCAGTCTTTGTGTACAAGATTCAAAAAGAGTTAACATAAGCTATGAACACTGCAGACTCAGTCAAATTATCACTAATAAAATCATAGTAATTTGAGTATACATCAGATCAAGCAATTGGTTAAAAATATCTACAAATTTAATATGTACATGTATCATGTATGTATTAAAAATCAAATTAATCTGCAAATTCTTATAGCATTTATACAGCAAAGCCAAGAAGACTAAAAAAAAACTGAATATTTCTTAACTTTGAATTCAAGATAAATAAAACTAGAGCTGTCACTGAATGTGACTTAATACCCCCGCCAGCGCTTTGACAGAAAAAAGTGTCAAGTTCAAGGGGAGATAATTCCTCAACCAGGAGGAGTTGATACTTGAAAATTGCGTCTTGCAAATCTTCAATATATGATCAATATATGTGCAAAGTTTCAATACAATTGAAGGAAAACTGTAGGAGGAGTTTGCGACACAAAATTACTAGTATTTTGTACAGACAGACACACAGACGGACGGACAGACATGCTGATTCCAGTATACCCCCGAAAACATTCGTTTTGCGAGGGTATAATGAAAAGAATTTTCAAGACAGGTAGCAGAACATGTAGCTGTTGTTTGAGTCAGAAATTTCTCTTAAAATTGGACAACGAAGATCCGAACTAAGACTAAATTTTGTACAATCCAATCTTGATCTACACAGTCGAAAAAAGCTACTATAGTCATGCCTAGCATCCTATGGGTTAAATCTTTTCTTTACCATACGACACAATTTTTAATCAATGAAAATTGAAAGCCTTTGTAGACTCCAAACTAAATACATGACTCAAATGGTAGGATTTGCCTTTCAAAAGGTTGAAAAAAATTGTGGGAAAAGGAGAAAATGCTGGTTACCACTTTACCAGACATCAAATGTTTACAGCTGTCCATATTGAAAGCACTTGAAGACTACACAGTCAACACACTGCATATACAGTCAAATTTTTCTAACAGGCATTATCTCATTTTCCCAGAATGTTTCATACCCTTGTACAAACAAATCCCTTGATTTGTGTCACAATTAATTTGTCATCTGCAATCGCTTTCAATTTGGATAAGTCTATGATCTGTTATTTGTTCAAAGGTTAAAAAACCCCAATTATTCGATGGGATTGTGTATTAAAGAAAAACACATACTTGAAACTTTTACAGCTCTGTCATTTCTGAAGTCCTCTTGATCATATTCAGTATGTTCTGCTTCTTCAAGGAAATCAAATTCGGGGTCTTCTTCGTCTCCTCCGGCTTCATTTGTATCTTCTGTAACATTGTCTGAAATTAAATCATTTCAAAAAATTTATACAGAACCCATTGCCAGCTGCTGATGACTTGCAGCAAATCACTTTGGAAATTTTGTGAAAAAATGAGACATGCTAATATCATGCAAAAATACCTTCTTCGGTAACTAACCTTGTTGATTATCAATATTTCACAAGAATATTCATTAAGGTCTACACCCCCTAACTCTCATTTTCCGTCATTGACGGAAGCTGCCCAGATTGGCTGAATAGCCTTTATGAAAATGTTGATGTTACACAATATTTACCGTTGAGTTAGTGAGTCTATGGCCCCTAACTCTCATTTTAAAAGACGGAAGCTGCCGAGATTGGCCCAAAAGCCTTTTACGAAAACGTTGATGTTACACAATATTTACCGATGAGTTAGGGGTCGTAATCCTTTAGTCATCTTGCTCTGAATTGGTATATAATTGCACATACAGTTTAATCTTTACCAACAGTTGTTTGTTCAACTGCCTTCAGCAGCAGGCTTTAGAAAACATTGTGGAAAAAGGAGAAAATGCTGGCAACCATTTCTCACAATATTTTCTGACCTTTCACAGACCAGTACCATCATTTGTGCGACATTAACTTTGTTGTCTGCAATTGCTTTCAATTTGGGCTAGTCTAAAATTCTTGTCTGGCACAGAGTTAACAGACAAAGTAAGTCATACCCACAGCAGCCATATTCTTTCATTCTTTAGCAAATGACAAAATTTTAGACTTGTCAATATTGACAGGATTTACAGAGGACAAAAGGTGGCTCTAATAATAGAATTTGTCTTCCTTAAAGCTGAAAACATTGTGGGGAAAGGAGAAAATGCTGGTTACCAGCATTTGCTGGTTACCAGCATTTGTTCTTTTTCCCACAATGTTTTCTAAAGCTTTTTTACTTGGGGTCGTTAAAACTCCAGATTGTGCGGTAAAAGGTAACAGAACAAGGCACTGTCAAACAATTTCAAAGTAAACAACCAAAGAAAAAATCATGCACAAAAATTGAATTAAAAAAAAAAATATCTTTTTTTATTACAGAGTTTTCAAAGAGTGTTTATCCTATATCACACAACAAAGTTTTAGATATGTCCAAATAGAAAGCATTTGATGATGATGACTTCCATGATAAGATTTGTCTTGACAGGATATAAAACACTGTGGGAAAAGGAGGAAATGCTGGTTATCTGCGTTTTCTCCTTTTACCTACAATTTTTTTGAAAGAACTTTACTAAAAATACTGAAACAGAATTCTCTTACTATCAAACACAATCAGCGTTTTCAGAAAATCATTCCAATCTTTATCATCACATGTGGTGTCGTACATATCCTCTGTGATATCTGGAGCAACAAAAGTAGCCTCTAAGTCAAACAAGGACACTTTATTCAAGGGACATTTAGATCTGGTCCTTGAAGCTATCAGCTCCTCTTCTTCTCTCTAAAATCAGAATAATCATCTTGTGTGTATACTGTACAGTGTTAAACTCTTTACTAGAGGATGAAACTTTAGGCTTGTCCATAGTGAAAGTAAGCATTTGTAGACAAAAAAAAAAGTGTAAATCAAATAGTTGGATTCGTCTGTGAAAGGGTTGAAACACTGTGAGAAAAGGAGAAAATGTTGGTTACCAGCATTTTCTCCTTCTTCCACAAAGTCTTCAGCATCAGGGTCATTAACAGTCAGGATTGGTTGGAAAAGGGTTAGAGAATATCCTTTCTTCTTTCATTGGCATTTTAAGCTGCTTTTAATAGTTTTTCAGTTATTTTACAACAGCAGGTACACCTATCCTTACCTTAATAGCACTTCCCTATCACATAATCAGCCGTAAAGAACTTTCAAAAACATTATAGCAATAACAATAATTGTAATTAACAAGTAATTGTTTTTTAGCACAATATTTTAACTTGTATTCAAATATCAACCTTGATATGTATTGATATCTTACAATTATATTCTAAAAATACTCAGAAGTTCTCCATCAGCCAGTGCTATGTGGAGCACTCATAAAGCCTTGTTCCCAAATAAACTAAATCAAAATAAAATGCAGTAATCAAAAGGCTTAGTATATATTTTCCATTTGATAATAAGTCTTTGTGCAAAAGAAATGGAAAATCGTTTTGTAAACAGTGCAGTTGCAACTCTGATTGGTTTTTTGCCACAAACTAATAAAAAAAATTAAGTGAATCTATCAAACCCATGAAACTATGGCATGTATTCTAACTTCAATACATTCAAAACCATTCAGGATTTTACCCTACATACATAAGCTAACTGTAATGCTCTGATTATTTGTAATTTTGCTTGCAATGGCACCTCCTTACCTACTTTGTCTCAAGTCATGTTTGCTATAGGCAGTTATAAAAAATTAAGACCGGTTCCCAAAAGATTATCCATAATAAGAATGACCAAAAAACAAATTACTTTAGCCTTTTCATCTCTTTCTATAGCATCTCTGTACTTCTGTCCCAAACTGGATGATTTGTGATGTGATCTTGGAACAAAACTTTGTAAAGGTGGACCCATTGGGCTCAAAAAACTCTGAAATATAAAAACCTCGACACTGTTACCCATATACCACTCATGAGGACTGCGGTAGCTTTTGCAAATAGAGTAGAAACAAGGTGAAACTGATCAGAACTCGCACTCTAGGCCATGTCTTACTAAACTTATCAAAATTTACAATAATGTAGTTTTAATATATAATTTAAGTCTTTACCAAACAACAAAGTTTAAGACTAGTCCAAATTGAGAGCATTCTGCAGACGACAAAATAAGCGTGACTCAAAAATTAAAATTTGTCTTAGAAAGGGTAGAAAACATTGTGGGAAAAGGAGAAAATGCTGGTTACCAGCATTTTCTCCTTTTCCCACAATGTTTTCAAAAGGCTTCTTTCTTAGGGTCGTTAAAAGTCGGAATTGTGTGGTAAAGAGTTAAAGCTTTTCTTTCACTTGTCTTTATAAAATCACTCTGGATTATACATGTATATTTTTGGGTAACCTCTGACAAGAAATATTGAAACTTAATTCTTAATTTATGAGCACTGGTCCTGATTTACACAAACTTATTTTGAAATGCCCCAGCTACAATAAAATTAAATTTGTTCTGTTTAGGTCAAGTCTTTCTGTCATGTTTAGCAGTGAGAAAGAAATTAGTATCAACCCTCTGGCAAATTTTTATCACAACTAGGATTCCAAGTGATGTAATTTTATTTATTAGAGAAATAACTATCAAACAAATATTACAGTCTTCCTACTTGGTTTCAATAGTTCAATTTGATTTTGAATGCTGTCCTTGCTGCCTTTTACTGTATTCTAGTCATATCACAGTGACTGCCCACTTTTTCATGTCATTCTGTGATTCACCAGTGCTAGGCTATGCCTCTGCATAGCCAAAGTCCCTACTAACAAGACTATTTGTGAAAGAAGGGATCACACAAGTGTTTTCTTGTGCAAATCAAATAGAGGACCGCTTTAAGTTTCAATGCGTCCCCAACAATAGGTGTATTTTGTGGAGAGAGTATAGCAAGGTCTGCCTGCAAATATGTGGAGTCTGATCTTGCTTTACACTCTCCACTGCTCTGTAGTCTCTTTCATATAAACCTAATTTTATGTGCTGTCTGCTCGTGCTTTACACTCTACCCCACTCATCTTAAGTGTTTCACATAAACCCAACTAAGTGTCAGTTGATTTAACCAAACTTACTAACATCATTTTCAACAATTTCAATTTGACAGGAAAAGGGTTCAGTCATGAATTTGTATTTAATCAATTCTCTGAAAGTACTTACATTACTATTATCAGTTTCTGGATTTGTGGGTGTTTTAGACCCTCTGATGACCAAGGCTTGCTGGCCGACCGGTGTGGAGGGTGTTGAGGGTAATGACGACGTCTCACAATCACTATAGCTGGATGATAACACACTTTCACTGTCGTCCTCACTGCCATGAGTGTACTCAATCTAAATTTAAAAATTAAACAGAAAAAAATAATTGCAAAATCCATGACAAAGATCTAAATCTCCAACCCAGAACTTCTAGAGCTATTTCATCAAGAAGACATGGAGAAAATCATCAAATGGCCAAGACGGAGACGAATCTGAATGTACTAAGATGGGAGCCACACATCATTAATACAGTAGCCATCCCTGAAGGGAAAAAAGAAAAGAGGCCTTCCTAAAACAACTTGGCGTCTAACAGTTGAGGAGGGTATGAGGGCCCTGGACGAGACTTGGCAACCGTCCCAAAGGGGCCCAGAATGCAAAAGGGTGGAATACCCTGTCATTCAAGTCACAATTCTTTAGTCTTCTACAAATACTTCCAATCTGATGAATCCAAAATTTGCTGCATGGTAAAGATTTAAACTTCATACCTTTTCTGGATTAAAGTCTTCATCATCTTCTTCATCTTCCGGAAGATCGATCTCAAGAAACTTGGACTTATCCTGAGCTTTTTTTGATGGTGACAGTCCTAAAGGATGGGGAATCTACAAGCACATGTTTAATTTTCATACAAATTTCAATGACAAATTGACCACAAACTAATATCCTTTATCTGATTTGTTTTCATGTTTTCTCTTCATACAACGACTGATACTTCATTTCACTTGGAACCCCAAACACCATTATCCCTTTAGCCGCAAAGCGCGAACTCGATGCAGATTAAGATCAGACTGCACAGAACCTGAAGTCTGATACTGAATCTACACTGTTTGATATTGTGAAATTTTCTCTGACAAAAAAAAAATGTTAATACTGTGATGTTTCATACCTTAGTATACACAGAAATTTTTCAATAAGTTTATTTAGCAGTTTAGGAGTAAAAAAAGTAAAAAAACAAGATTGAGGAATTTTCTATTTTCTTTCATTTCTGTTTGGAACCATGCTACTCTGCAACTTCTTTTTTCTCTGTTGTTTCATACTGTCAAGCAAGAGGAAAAACTATTCATCATGCTGTTCTATAAAATCAAGTTCTTTTTCAAGGAAGAGGGCATTAACCATTTTACCTTTGACATACCAGTTTCGGTGACCATAACAATGGAAACTTATGCACGTGAAAAAAAAAATTGTAAAACAAATAAACCATAGAGACTGAACAAATTTTTCAAATAATCACTGTTTTCAAAGTTAAATATTGACTGATTTTCTACCAACCAAAACCATTACCAAATGACATACAGAAGGAACCACTGAAGTACAGGAACACAGAGGTTTCTATATGATATAGTACACAATGAGAGAAAAGAATGAACTATTCTTTCCCGTAGTGCTTTCCTATAATAGGTTTATGATTCAAAACTCATTTCCTCAATAACTTTGAAAACATCTTTGGAAAATAGGATAATCAACATCAATTCAAGTGTAACCCTTTACCAAACAATCCCTGGTTTTTACGACCCTGAGACAGAAGCCTTTTGAAAACATTGTGGGAAAAGGAGAAAATGCTGGTAACCAGCATTTTCTCCTTTTCCCACAATGTTTTCCACCCTTCTGGAAACTAATTTCATTTTCTGAGTTACATTCATTTTGTCGTCTGCAAGTGCTTTCAATTTGGACCAGTCTAAACTTTTGACGTTTGGTAAAGAGTTAAACCATCAATAATAACAATATAGCAACAAGAGAAAGTGCTTGTGACTTGCAATTTCACCTTTTGCCATGATTTTTACAAAAGGTAAGCAGTATGATAGGAAATGTCATCCGCAGGATAGAAATGAAGTTACAGTAATTATTTAGATCTCAGAGAGTTTATCTATTAAGAAATTTATAAAATAGCAAGTATTTTCTTTTACATCTTCGTGTTTTTCCATCGCCTTCTTTGCTTTAGATCGGGTCATCTTGGGTTCATATTCCTGCTTCTTTTCCTCGACTTGCTCTAAAACAGCTCTACGAACCATCTCTACTACTTTTTCATTAGTAACTATTTTCTGAAAAACGAAAAAAAAAAAAAAGGTAAAATACAATATAAAAATCATGTCCAAAGAAAAAATGTGTCTCAAATAGCTAGAACAAAATGATAATGCAAAAAAAAAAAA
The DNA here is from genome assembly GCA_946811185.2 of Hippopus hippopus. Classification (NCBI taxonomy): domain Eukaryota; kingdom Metazoa; phylum Mollusca; class Bivalvia; order Cardiida; family Cardiidae; genus Hippopus; species Hippopus hippopus. Next base: position 16,682,608 of record OX328096.1, read on the forward strand.
ACATATACACTGACAATATGAAAACCATCATGATAAAATTTCTGACTTTTACAATAGACAAAAATATAGCAAAACCCTATGGACTTCAGACAAATACCTCTATTAAGTTTGTTTTTCTTCTGTCATAATGCGAAAGTGTGTTAGTCTTCCTGTTTAATTAGCAGTTTTGATGTTATTACTATCTCTGATTGAATAAAATATTACAAGGTATAAACTGAATGGGATAAATTTAACATCCCTGTGGATAAATAGATGTTGGATTAGGGGTAGAGCTACGGTTTGAAATCACATTTAAATTAAATGAAATGTATTTATGTTTTCAATAACATGGAATGAGCCAGTATTGGAAAACAAATACCACAGTTGTGGCATCAGCATTATACGTCATTGAACCTTTTTGGAGAACAGCATGTTCTATTATCCCCAGCCCTTTACTTATGCAAAACATGACATTAATACAAAGACCTATTTTCCTGATTTTTGCATTAGATCATTCTGGCTACCCAGTTGCAATGTATATAGCCCGAACTGATGGTTTACAAGGAAATGACGTTCAAGCGTTCCTGAATGTCATACCCTAAAGATAAGGAAGAAATTGTGACACTAAGAAAGCACACTAGGATTACTAGGATCTCATCTAGTGACTTACATTTTGACCCATGATGATCCATATTTAAAACTTGTTTTAGAAACTATTAGTGCAAGCATTCTGACCAAGTTTAACCCTTTACCAAACAATCCCAGGTTTTCACAACCCTTGGAAAGAGGTCTTTTGAAAACATCGTGGGAGAAGGAGAAAATGCTTGTAACAAGCATTTTCTCCTTTCCCCACAATGTTTTCTACTTTGTTAAGTTCATTTGTACCACTTTCAAATTTGTCATGTGCAGATGTTTATAATATGGGAGGGTCTAAAATTTGTCACTTGGGAAAGTGTTTACAGGAAAATACGCAGACAATATGGTCTCAAGAGTCAAGAATGCATACTGACTACTGTTCATTGACAAAAGACTAAAAACTAGTTTTGAGAGTAAATATAGGTAAATGTAGATAACCCATAACAGATGTTGAACATGGATTGATCACAAAAGCATTCCTTGGCCACTTTTCCCTCAGGTGATGCTGAAGCTGACAAATTGCCAGATAGAACAAAAGACAACTGCATCTTGTGTCCTACTTAGATTAAACAAAATGTAGACTTCTTTTAGTGAATCTGAGCAGACCTCTTTAACAATCAATGTGGCAAGTAAGAAATTGCTTGAATCACTTTAATTTTCCTTTTAAAAAGTTATCTGCCACAAAATTTTTTCCTGGGGTGATGCTCAAACTTACATGAATGATAGATTTCACATTGATGGCAGAGAGGGAGTATTTATCTGACTTCTCATCTAACTGTTTATCTATCTCTGTCTCTGACTCTTCCATTATCTGCCACTGATCATCCTCACTATCAGATTCTTCTGTTTCTTCATCCATCACTGAAAAAGAAGAAAGATAAAAACAGACAGTAAAGTTTGCTAATCTTAAAGAGACATCTTTACAGCCAGAGAGTAAACAAACACTGTTAAAACTTGACAGTGTTATAATCTAGTCAGCTGTGTCAACATAGATAAAAAATCAATATAAGGTGTATGGGGTAAAGAAACTGTAGGGATTTGTCTTTGATTTAAACCGGAAACTGTGGTTGTTATGTCTATGGCTAGCCGCAATAGAATGAAATGTATTTTCTATCTGCTGTAATCTGTGCAACCTTGCAACCATCAGGGGCAATATTTGGCATGAAGATACAAGAGTGATTATAGTTTCATAAAATAAAGAAAAAAAATGGTTAAAAAACTAGATGAAAATGAGTGAAGATGTATGTTTAACTATTTCCCACATGACGATAATCTGGACATTTTCAAAATGAGAGCACTTGCAGATGACACTTGGCTAAAATGATAGATTTTGTCTTTGATGGGGTAGAAAACATTACAGGAAAAGGAGAAAATGCTGGTTACCAGCATTTTCTGCTTTTCCCACAATATTTTCAAAAGCCTTCTATAGGGTCACTAAAACTTTGAACAAGATGTCTGTTTGTAAAACAGTCATGCCCCCCTACTGCCACATTAATGCAGGAAGTGGCACAGTTCATAAACTGATATCAAAAGAATTGATTGGGGAATATTGATGTCATCTTTTTGATTTATAGGCCACTTCAATTGTTAAACGTGATAATCTGTCAACAGTTCGCATAAATATACATACTGCTGTGTGTATACATACAAGATTGTAAACAGTCGCTGATACACAGACTGGGTTATCGATTTTCTTCTCGGCATGCGCGTTCGACTTCCGCTTTTTCCCAGTCGACTTCGATGCTTACTACATCCCCGATAATACGCGAATAAAATGTTGGAGCCACAAGTTGAGCCACATATGATGATTTTTGAGACACTTTAATTCTTTTTTAGCAAATGGCTCAAGTGGCGAATGGCAGTGCAGGCCCTGAATCATCTGGTGGTCACTGTGACCTTGACCTTTCATGGATTAACCTTAAAATCGATAGGGATCATTTACACTCCAAGATGAATATCTGTACAGAATGTGAAGGATCTAGGTCAATTCTGTGTGTAGTTATCATCTGGACAAGGTTTGGTCTATATATCATGATTAAGTTCAAGGCCACTGTGAACTTGACCTTTGATGGATTAATCTCAAAATCGATAGGGATCATTTATACTCCGAGATGAATATCTGTACAGAATTTGAAGAACCTATGTCAATTCTGTGTCTAGTTATCATCCAGACAAGATTTGGTCTATATATCAACATGTTGACAGTCACTATGACCTTGACATTTGACCAATTGACCTCAAAATCAATAGGGATCATCTACACTGCGAGACGTATGTCTATGCCAAATGTGACAAATCTAGGTCAATTCTGTGTCTAGTTATCATCCGGACAAGGTTTGGTCTATATATCAACATGTTGACGGTCACTGTGACTTTGACATTTGGCCAATTGACCTCAAAATCAATAGAGATCATCTACACTCCGAGACGCATGTCTGTGCCAAATTTGACGAACCTAGGTCAATTCTGTGTCTAGTTATTATCCGGACAAGGTTTGGTCTATATATCAACATGTTGACAGTCACAGTGACCTTGACATTTGACCCATTGACCTCAAAATCAATAGGGATCATCTACACTCTGAGACGCATGTCTGTGCCAAATTTGACGAACCTAGGTCAATTCTGTGTCTAGTTATAATCCAGACAAGGTAAGGTCTACCGACCGACGGACGTAAGGACGGACCAACGGACATTAGCAAAGCAATATACCCCCACTTCGTTGAAGGGGGGCATAATTATGAGGTAAAGGGTTAAGATCTTTATTTGACCCATTACAGTACAAGCTAAACTTAACATACACCATTTGCCACCTACTGCCATTACAAAGCAGGCATGTATTGATCTACACCATCTATCAAACCAACCTTACAGAAACATTACTCAATTCTTATAGCTTTTTAATTTGCAAAACTGATTTCAATATGCCCAGTTGAAAGTGCATCAACACAATGAGGTATACACAAATGTTAATGGTTAAGCCATAATTGTGCAAATCAAAATTTCAGTTGTTTTTGTGGACAACATTTAATTTGTCATCTGCAAATGCTTTCTGGGCTAAAGTCTTGTTGCTTGGTAAAGAGTTAAAACAAGTTACATGTACTTTGTTGAGATGGCTGAGGGTCCAAAGAAGGTCCAGCAACTTCATTAGGGTTGTCCATCACTTTTTCTGGTGTAACTGAATCAGGAGTTGTATCACTTTCACTACTTTCACTGTCTGTGGCAAGTAAGTCAAAATCTGTTCTGAGTTTCACCCTCTTTGAGTGTGGTACAGGGAGCTTTCTGCAACAAAGAGAGGTTGTTTTCTTGGCATTCAATATTCTTCTATTTTTTGAATAGCAGATATTCGTATGTGCAATCAGTCATGAGGTTTGTTAACCTCCAATTGTTTTTTTTTCCAAATAATGAAAATTTGTAAATTAACCCCGTACAAGTTGCCACACAACAAGATTGAAGACTTGCCCAAATTCAAAGCTTTTACGGAAGACAAAATAATTGTGACTCAAAGATAGAAATTGGCTTTTCGAAAAGTAGAAAACATTGCGGGAAAAGGAGAAAATGCTGGTTACCAGCATTTTCTCCTTTTTCCACAATGCTTTCAAAAGGCTTCTTCCTTGGGATCATTAAAACTCTGGATTGTGTGGTAAAGGGTTAAAGGCCCAATAATGGCTGGGAGTTAAAAATAAGGGTTTTAAAATTTATTCTAATCTTAATCATTCCATTTAAAAGTATGGTAATTACTATTAAGATGACAGTCTGTTCTTTTATGGTCTGCCCATGTGTGAGTCTCTGGCAAGAAAATGAATTTAAAAACAAGGTATGGCACAAACTAAAACATTGCCAGGTAGCTCCATCTTTTCTTTACTTTTTACCTGTCACTATAATTGTATAATAATCAGAAAAGTTTAAGATTATTGGGTATCATATAAAACCTGCAGTTAGATCTAACATGGGTGAAAACCCGCGCCAAAGGCGCGGTCTGAAGACTGCCTATAGGTTACATGTATTTAGTCATATCTCAACACTGAAGAACAATTTTTGGCAATTTTGAATTTCTCCATATGGACAAAAAGTTGGACTGTATCCATACTTCAACTTCCTTGACAACCAGAAGGTTGATATATTACAAGAATAATTCAACACAATCAGACTAAATCCACAAGATTAAATTTAATTAATTTTTGTTAAAATTTCTTAAAATGTAATCTATCTACATTCCCTTTTGTTCGCCTATCATAACAAAAATATTAGAAAAAAAAATATCAATATTGTTAGTTTCAATGACGTATGAACAACGCAATGCGACACTCTTGCTTTGACGTCAATTTCTGATGTCGGCCTTGATCCTGTTTGTCCTCTTGCAGTTCGCCTTAGTTATTTCGTGTTCGCTTTGGTTTGTTCAACACCCTTACCTACGTCTTGTGTTTTTGAACACTTTGTTCACAAGGCTAATGAAAAAATTACTTCTCCAATTGTTATTTAATGAAGAAAAAGAGTATTGTAAATATTGTTGATTTTGAGAAAGCTGACAAGAGGACTAGGGATAGATAGTTTGGTACTACATACATGTAAAGGATTGGATAAAGATATTTTAGGAGATTTGGGACAAAGAGACAGGAAGAGTGCTTGTCGCATTGTTTTGGGTTGGTTGGGTCATTTGTTTTAACTCTTTACCACATGACAAAATTTTAGACAGATCCAAAATGGAAGCATTTCCAAAGGACATAGTAAATGTGGCACAAGTAATGGGATTTGCCTGTAAAAGATAATAAAACATTGTGGGAAAAGAAGAAAATGCTGGTTACCAGCTTTTTCTCCTTTTCCCACACTGTTTCAAAAGCTTTCTCAGGGTCTTTAAAACTCGGGATTGTGTGGTAAAGGGTTAATATGTCTGAGAAAAAAGTCTCTTTCGCCCGTTTCTTGGATTTGCGTATATTCATATTATGTATCTTATGATGCTAGACCAATATATACCTGGGGCTTCTTTTCACCCCTCTTTGACTAGTGAATGAAGAGAATTTTTTGAAAGGAGACATTATCCGTCCATACGGTCCTGTATATAGCCTTGTTTGTCCCTCTTTATTCAGGATCTCCAATTCTTTGGTTACTTGGGCAAACGGAATATTGTCATTTGCCTCTGGCTGATCTGCAACATTTGCTGTCTCTTCCATTATTGTATGATCAGTCTCTTTCGATGGTTTTAGTCGAGATTGTTCCGGAGATGCTTGATCCATATCAATAGATTGAATTTCTTTCACCTCATTCATAACATTTTATATTGATATTTTCATTCATTTATACCCGTTCCGCCTTTCATTTCTTTAGGAATAATGTTAAGTTAAAATAGACAACAACTGGTGATATTTCCAAGACAATCAATTGCTTTAGGACCAATCTTTACGAATCAAAAAGAAAATGGATACGGGCTATATAACACAAAATGTCAGCTATCAGTTGTCATTGCTGAATCGTAAATCAATCCAAAGAAGTCTGTAAATTGCCAGAAAATTTTGACAGCCAATTTGTTTGGGTGCTTTTTTCCGCCATTTTACATCGAATTTATCTCAATGAAATGAGACGAGCGGAAAGTATCTTCAATGTCCAAAAAGGATGATATAACCCGGCAAGTAATTTTTTTTCAGTACAACCAGCAAACACTTCCAGCATATACACGTGACGATGGCAAATGTTTTCTTGTCTGTCTTTACATCAGTGCTTTTACTCTTTACCCATATTTACAAAAGTTTAGACTAAAAAGTTGTCCAAAAGGAAAGCATTCGCAGTCGACAAATTTTAAATGTGGCTCAAATGATTGGATTTGTCTTTGAAAGGTAGAAAAGATTGTGAGAAAAGGAGAACTCTACTGACTTATAAAAGCTATCCGCACAACTTTTGAAAAGAAATCAACATTTTATGACGATTTTCTCATGAAATGAAATCTTGCCACTTCTTTAACTGTTCACCACCCAATGTCTACTTTTGACGCCCTTTAGAAAAAGACCCTTTAAAACATTGTGAAAAAAAAAAGAAAATGCTGGTAATCAGCATTTTCTTCTTTTCCCACAAAGTGTTTTACTCTCAAAAAGACTTCCTCAATCTTAGTCACATTTAATTTGGCATCTACATACGCTAAGGGTTTGGACAAGTTTAAAATTTTGTCTTGTGGTAAATCTGAACGGTTAATAATAAAGTATAGTATACGCTCAGTGCCAGTCTGATCTGAAGGGCTTGTTATTCATCAGTCCCATCTGATATTACATGATAGCAGTGATTTTGAAAGCAGCTGTGGGTTAAATATTACCTCAAGATGATACTGGTGAACGCAGATCTTACAAAATAAAGTAATATGAGCAACTGGAGGAGAAACTAGCATCCTTACCAGTACTTGAACTCTTAACCCCTTGCAAATGGGAAACCAACTGGTCCAACCCACTTTCAAAAAGATGGGGCAGTTGCTAGATGGTATAAGTTGAGGCCCTCCAGTAATTAATGTCTTTTGAAAATTGTTCTCCTACTTGAGGATTAAATATAACTTTTGAAATGCAACAAGATTTTCTACATGCTTCTGTTGATGGTATAGAGATGAGGTTTTTGTGACTTAGAAAAAAAAAGTCAATATTTGATTGGACTATGAAAAATATCCTTGTTAATTATCGTTAATCAATATAAATTGATATTTAACCCTTTACTGAAGAAAGATAAAATACTTCTTTTTCATATCTCTTAGGAAGGAGGCTTTTGAAAACACTGCAAAAAATGCCAGCAACAAATGATGCTTCCATCATTTGAAACACATTAAAGATGTTGCCTGCAAATCCGCACAACAAGAACAAGTTTGAAATTCTACTGTCCAGTAAAGCATTAAAGTTTGTGACAGATTTTTTTCAAAAAGGGCAGGTTCTGTGGAATGTGATTCACATACAAGGTATGATCAGGCAAAATCTAGCCAAACATATGCATAAAACCAATCAATGGAACTGTTACTGTCCACTTAATTTATGTAACCAGTAGAAACATTGCATCATTTACTCATAGTTGAGGGTAAATCTATTTCATTCCAGCTCCTTTTATAATTTTGATTTAGTTATTCATGAGTTCTTTAAAATTCTTGTTTAAAATTGTAACCTGAATAGCTACTAAAGTAAAAGAAAAGGGGAGCAAAAGAGCTTTGCCGTTATAGCAAAAGCATTTATTTATCTGTATATTTACTACATGTACTTTGTTTTTTCTTTTGTTATCATTATTGCTCCGAACCGATAATAACTTGCGCTTTCATGAAAAAGACGGATGGTGAATTTTTAAAAAGGTTAATAATATAAGGGAGAGAACTCTTACAGACATTCGTCGTCTTTTCATCAGAGTCGCGTCCCCTATAATAATAGACGGCATAAAACCTGAAACAAATAAAAAAGTGATACGTGTGTAGAGGCGATCGGTTTAAAAAAAATAAGATTTTGACGAACTGTCATGCATTTCAATATATATTTTAGACAGGGTTATAAATGTTTACAGTTATTGTGTCATCAGACTGCGCCAAAGAAAAAGCAGTCGAACTGGAACCTTGAGTTGAAATAGTACCGTGATGATTGTCTCCCTTGTATTTTATGACATTATATAAACAAAACAACCGCCAGAATTTAAAAGGGAAATTAAAGGGTTGGTTCCAAATTTCACAGAATTTCAATTGGATTTAGGTAACGAATGACAAAATGAATGAATGGATGAATTCTATAATGTAGATCTCTTAACGTAGGTCTACTTTTGCAAATAAGCATTTAGCCATGCGGTTTGTTGGTTCACGGTAGTTACTGTACGATAAAAAAAAAAAAGTAAAAATTTTTTACAGAGTATTGAATAAATCACCAAATAATTTTCTAATTTCATCTTTTACTTAGCGTCATAGAAAATATCATGCAGTTTCATCCAAACATTTGAAAGAAAATCAACCTTGACCTTCACCACTGTCCCGGTGCCATTCTGAAACTAATTCATGTGACTTCGATAGCTTTCGTAAAAAAATCAATACAACTCGATATATTTGGCGCCAATTTGCAGTCTCATGATTTGAAAACATTGCCACATAACCTAGCATATGATCTAAATACGTCATCATGCATATTTTTAGACTTAACATTGCCTAATGCTTTCTTAAAAAGCTCTCATTTTGTATTCTGTCTTAGAGCTCTGTCAATATCTGAAGTTTGCACTTTGAAACAGTTTCATTTCAAATTATAGTCCAAAATTAAGCAATCATGTACATACTATAAAGATCTAGACCTCAAGGCGGAAATCAATGCGGAATTAAAGTCAAAATTAACCCTAACCCTCCCTATACTGAAGCATAGAACTTCATGGACAGTACTGATACAACTTTTGTTGATTCTGATTGATTAGGTGGAAGTCTCAATAGGGGAGGCCACTCTTCTTAACATTCATTTCAAGCCAGCACGAGTTTTTTCCCTTAGACCATAAATAATGAGAGAAAGTCCTTAGTAACTAGTTTGCGATGTTGTAAAACTATTTATGGTTTTCACTAATACCATATTGTTTGATGGAAACTGAATTTCTTATAAAGCACGATAATTAGGCCTGAAATGTAACCGTAATTCATGATTTTGGTGCATTTGTGACAGCACATGATTCTCCAAGGCATAATGTTGTATGCACCAAAGCTTATAAACAATGACAAAATCTATCAATATAATGGAAGCTGGCTGTTATATGCAAATTATAGCATGGTCACAATTCAAAGACTTTTTTACAAACACACTTGCATTTTACTTAAAAAAAAAGAAAAAGAAAAACGCACATGGTAGGGATGGGGGGAATCTTTTAGAGAGGAATAGAGAGGGAGATTAAAATTATTGAATACAAGGCAAGTTTTTCCTCTACACCCAAAAAAAGTGTTATTTAAGTTAAGTAGAAATTTACATCCCTTTCTCAATTTTATATACGTTTTAAATTCACCATTTTCTCCTTTCCCAGAGTGTTCTACCTTTAAAAAAAAAAGTTCAAATTTTTTTGTTATGTATTTTTTTCCATCTGCAAATGTTTTCAAGTCTAACATTATGCTGTTTGCTAAAGAGCCAAATGGGGTTAAAACAGCTTACAGAAACACACACAGCTGGATTTGTGCCTTCAAGTCTGTTCTTCATGTCATTGTTCCAATAGGATTGTGAAGTTTCATGAGACTGGCTACACAAGCGTGCACAGACGCAATATTACGTGTATTATCCCTTTACCACACAATGACGACTTTTAACGCCCCTGAAAGAGAAGGCTTTTGAAAACATTGTGGGAAAAGGAGAAAATGCTGGTTACCAGCATTTTCTCCTTTTCCCACAATGTTTTTTACCTTATCAAAGAAAAATCATTTCAATTTCAATTTCAATTTGGACAGGTCTAAAAATTTTTCGTGCAGTAAAGGGTTATTATAAAAGAAGATTTCTTCTACCTGTTACCAAACAACATGACTCTGGACTTGTCCAAATTGAAATCATAAACAGACAACAAAGTAAATGTGGGAGAGAGTGGTGTTTGGGTAGAGCGTCGGCCTCTCAGATCAAAGGTCCCGGGCTCAAATCTTGTGATAAGCATTCAACCTTTGGAACTGCCCAAGACACATTGCTGGTACTGATTAAGATTTCAAGGGACCATTCATTGAGAGAGATTAATATAAGTTGCAAAAACTTGTTTAACAATAAATGTAAAATGCGCAAGTGGGAACTTAATGGGGCTTCAGTGATGGTATTTGTCTATGAAATGGAAGATAATATTGTGGAAAATTGAGAACATGCCGCTACTAGTATTTTCTTATTTGCCCAAAGTGTTTTAAGAGCTGTTGTCTGAAAGATAGTAAAATACAAGATTGTTTGGTAAAGGGTTGATATTCAGACAGCCAGAGTAACTTTTCTCCAATTCTTTAACTCTTTTATCAAACCACAAAATTTGCACTGAACCAAAGTGAACACATTTTCAGACAACAAATTGAAAACAGCTAATGCGGCGATTTCCATCTTAAATAGGGTAGAAAACATTGTGGGAAAACAAGACAAGCCCTATCTTCTCAGCCCATTTAAATTTGTTGTCTACAAATGCATCAGATTTGTACAAGCCTAAAATTTTATCTTAGGTAAAGAGTTAGGGAAACTCCAAGAAAACATGTATCTGTGCACTGGCCATTATAATATAACTGAAATAATGTTGAAAATGCCATTCCCACAAACAAAAAATCAAATTCTTCACCAAGTCCAACTGGCCTTCATCAACCATTGATACTCCATTGGACTGACTTTAAGAGTTCCACAAAAGCAATTATTATTGTAAAAGGGGAGATAAGTTAGAAAATGTTGCTTAAGTTACAGTTTCTTATCCCAGAACTTTCTACTATTGGCGCCTGTTCTCATTTTCTAAATAGGCAAATTCATTTTCTCCTGTTCCAATATCTCCAAAAGATTTTAGTTTTCTCATTGTCATGTTTGTAGGGATTTTTCGTAAAGAGTTAAATCTTTACTAAACATTAAATTCCAGACACTTCCAAATTGAAAGAATTTTCAGACAATATATTCAGGCAACCTTGAAATTACAATTCTTCATGTCTTTTTTCTGGACTGAAAATGCCCGTTGGGTTTCCTTGGCACTCTAGTGCTTAACTTCCAACCAAACAAACAACAGTAAATGCTGCTCTTTTAAGATTTTGGATGGATCTTGCACAAAAAAAGGAAGGTCCTAGACAATATAAATGAACCAAGAAAGCCAAAATTTATTTTCTATGCTTGTTTTGCTTTATTAATAACCTGATCTAACAATATATAGTCTAAAAAACCTTAACAACAGATATGAAAGCAATGTTTATTGCATTTTCTGTATCAATGAATATACAAAACATCCAAGTTTATTTTACATCACAAAATTGACATCATGTATTTGATATAGAATCAGAGGGAAATAGAAATATTAAGTATGTTTTTATTAATCACAATATAAAACACTTCTTTAACCTACTACCACATGCAGGTAATTATTTGTTTGCAATATTGAAAGCTTTTATAGATAACAAACTTAGAGTGGTTCAAGTGATGAAATTTGTCTTTGAAAGATTTGAAAACAAACAACAAAGGAAGTGATTACCAGCCTTTTCTCCTTTTCCAACAATGTTTTCAAAGAGGGTTATATACAACTTCCAATTACTAAAAAATAAAAGCTCTAAATTATTAAATTCTTACCATTTAAGTTTTCAATAGCAAATGTTTCCAATTTGAACCAGTCTTCAGTTTTGTCATTTGGTAAACAACAAGAGGCACAAGCCTGGAGAGAGACATTAACCCTTTACCACACAATGACGCCTTTTAACGCCCCTGAAGAAGAGGCCTTTTGAAAACATTGTGGGAAAAGGAGAAAATGCTGGTAACCAGCATTTTCTCCTTTTCCCACAGTTTTCTACCCTATCAAAGAAAAGTTGCGTCATTTGAGCCACTATGAAATTGTCGTCTGCAAATGCTTTCAATTTGGATAGGTCTTTAATTTTGCCGTGTGGTAAAGGGTTTAAGTTCCCCATCTACTTATTTTAGCCAAATGTAGAAATGTGTTTAAATCAATAAATGAGTAATGGCCCAAAAGAATGAAAGGAAGTTTCAGATTTGTTATTTAAAATGACTCTTGGTCAGCAGAAAATTACTTCAGGTCAAAATTGTAAACAATGGGGAAATATATCACTAGAGCCGTCTTTTCCCCTTTTTTCAGCAATCCAAAAATACTAAATATTAATGTGCACATATGAAATTTACATTTCTACTGTCTTTAAAATCATTCCACTGCACTCTCAATATAAAACTGAGTACTATAAACATCCTTGAGTAAACTGCTGTTGGGTTCTTGTGACATAGATTGTTGTGATAGTAGACCTGTGTAGTGTATCTCGGCTCCACTTTCTTACCGGCTACATAAATATGCAAGGCAAAGGTTGTACACAATCACATGACAAGCATCACGCAGTATCCTCTATTGAATGAGTGAATAGGAGCCAAGTCCAAAATTACATTTTCTATCTGTCGTAATCTATGCAATCTCGCAACCGCCAGGTGTAATATGTCATGAAGCCACAAGAATGACTATAGTTTGATAAAATATCATCGAAATTGGTTATATTTGGCTTAAAATGAGTAAATAAACATCTTTAACCCTTTATCACATGATGTCGACTTTCAATGACCTTGAGGAAGAAGACTTTTGAAATCATTGTAGGAAAAGGAGAAAATGCTGGTAACCAGCATTTTCTCCTTTTCCCACAATGTTTTCTACCCTTTCAAAAACAACTTCCAAAATTTTAGTGAAATTTAATATGGCGTCTGCTTATATTTTAAGTTTGGACTGGTCTAAAATTTTGTCATGTGATAAAGGCTTAAAGAACAAGACTTACTAGTCATGAGGACAAAATTAATACAATGTATAGCAGTACTTAACATTTATAACATACTATTTTTCTATGGATACATAGACATGGAAAGCTTACAAACTGACATGATAAACTGGAGAAGATCTATTGACTACATGTATTTACTATTATTGTCTTGAGCATACAGCTTTTTCAAAACATTGTGATGAATGGAGAAATTACTTATCCTAACAGTTTTCCCTTTGGCCATAATGTTTTAACGTTTATCAAAGTATTAAACCTCTACCAAAAAATTCCCGAGGAAATAAGCATTTGAAAGTATCACTTGGGAAAGGAGAAGGTGCTGGTATCTAGCATTTTCTCCTTTTCCCACAATGTTTTCCATCCTTTGAGAGATAAATTCATGTCTTTAGCAATACTTAATTGATCATCTGCAATTGCTTTCAGTTTGGACAAGTGTAACATTTTGTCGACTAGTATAGACTTTACTCCTTACCAAATGACAAAAATGTAGACTGGTCCAAATTCAAAGCATTTGCAGATGACAAGATCTATGTGTCTGAAATAATGAGATTTGTCTTTGACAGGGCAGAAAACATGATGGTAAATGGAGAAAATGCTGGTATCCAGCATTTTCTCCTTTTACTACCATGTTTTCAAGGGGCTTTGTCCTCTAGATCATTAAAACATGGGACTGTGTAATAAAGGGTTAAACACTGATTTGGGCTAATTATTGTTTATCTTTTTCTAATATGAACACTAACTTGTGTGCCGCAAATTTTATTTCAGGTGGTAATGACCTCAGAGTTACAATGATTAAAATGAACACAAAAATTGCAAATGTACAAACTTTGTTAAAATAGTCTTATATGGAATGTTAGATCTAAAATGTTTAAAACAAAGAGCAAAGTTATTTGGTATAGTTTGAAATGTAAAATACCAAATGGTCCTATTGTACTAATGATCCCAAGAATTACAATTCATGTTTGACACAATATGTTTGCCTTTTACAATTATATAGAGTATACAAAGATAATTACACAGTTTTTATTTAAGGAATGAAGAGAATTTTATTTTTTTCATGGAGGTATGAAAAAAAAAAACCGAATCACACAGTATGAAACTGCGAAGCTGTTTCATACAAAAGTGTGATTAGGTTTTTTTTTTTTCATACCTCCATGAAAAAAATAAAATTCTCTTCATTCCTTATAATTTAATATTACAGACAACATACACCCATGGAAATAATTCAAACTGCATTCATTTTCTTTATTCTTAAATCTAACATTGGAGTTTCTAAAGCCCCTTCCACTCATATTTGTATGGTGCAAGAATACAATAGGGAAGCAGTTTTCAGATCCCCAATACTGAAAATTAACCAAAAGAACGAAAGTAAATGAACACAGCGGTGTGTAGGACCCACAAAAGTAACCTTCAGCAAAAGTAGTTCCGGCATAATGTGATTTTTTTTTTCATGGAGCTATGAAAAAAAATTTTCAGCCAATCAGAACTGGCCAATGTTCATGAAAACAACTGATACTAAATTATATAGTAACACAAAGAATGGTCCATCACAAGCTACCTGAAACAGTGATTATTCCAGAAATTTTCTCTTACCCTTTAGGCCTTTAGCAAATGACTAAATTTTAGACTTTTCCATATTGGAAGAATTTGACAACAACAATTTAGATGAGGCCCAACAAGGATTTTGTCCTTGAAAGGGTAGAAAACATTGTTGGAAAAGGAGTAAATGTTGTTTTCAAGCATTTTATGCTTTTCCCACAAAAAACAGGATTGTTCAGTAAAGGGCTGAACCTCTCAAGATTAAAAGATAAGAAAATTTTTAGCTCCTCCATAATTAAATCATTTACAGAATGACAAGTTAAATATGGTTCAAATAATGGGAATTGTCTTTGGGCGTATTCCATTCACCTGTTCTGGCACAATATTCTGTGTTCTGGAATGCTCTTCTGGAATGTGCGAATGGAATATTTCAGAACACATACACTGTTCTGGAATTATGTTCTGAATGGAGCATTTTCGGAACACTGTTCTAATCAATACCGAAATGAATGTACATTGCCATGATGGCTGTTGCAAGAACTACTGTCTTAGCTGTGTTAGTGGAGGATATGATTAGCTGCGGAGAGGGAGTAGAGACGAGTCTACAATGCTCCTATTTATGGCGTTCATATCGTAAAAAAGACAATTGTAAGTTTCGCCATGAAGAATTGTCCGTCTTTCTGCCACCTAGCAACCGTTCAGCAGGTGCGCTGCACCTAGATTGAATTAGAACAGTCAGAACATGCTCTGAAGAACACGGCACCGTGTTCCGAAATACTCCATTGACCTAGAACATATTCGGAGTGTTCGGAGTAGCGAAAGGAATATGCCCTTTGAAAGGAAAGAAAAGATTGTTGGAAAAGCAGAAAGTACTCTTAGTCTTATTCTTTAAGATTTTCTGATTGTGAAAGTAACAGAACCTCTGATTGGCTAAACCAAATGGTTTAGCCAATCAGAGGTTCTGTTACTTTCACACTGACAAAATTCTAAAGAATAAGACTAAGAATGTTCTTAAGAATGGTTGGTGAATATGGACAAGTGTTTTCTAGTTTCCCAAATTTTTTAAAAGCCTTCTCTCCTAATGATTGTAAAAATGTAGGATTAAATTTAAAAGGTAAACCCTTACTTAGTAAATAAAGAATTATCATTATATTGTAGCTAGTGCTTGAGATAATTTTGGTACATGTATTTTGGATAAAATTCATAAAACAAGTCTAGAAGAATCTTAGTAAGCAAGCCTCTGGTGGGCTAGAGAACATTTTCATAAATGACTGTTATAATTTTTTTTTTTTCTGAAAAGTCAACAAATGCCAGATTCTTTTTTATCACAAAACCAATATTGCACAAATTATAGGAAAAAATATGCAAAACCATATACAGGTACATGGGGATTTCCATATGGAAAACCTCATCTCGGTTTCTCGATAAATAGTATTAACTCTTTACCACGTGACAAAATTTTAGATAGGTTCAAATTGAAAGCATTTGCTGATGACATAGTAAATGTGGCACAAAAAATTGAACTTATCTGTGAAAGATTAAAAACATTGTGGGAATAGAAGAAAATGCTGGTTACCAGCATTTTCTCCTTTTCCCACAACGTTTTCTTAAGCTTCCTTTTCCAGGGTCATTAAAACTTGGGATTGTGTGGCAAAGGATTAAATGACATCACATAGTTATCATGTCATATAATGCTTACCTTAAGATGTGTGTGGGATTTAATTTGTAACGGCTATAATCATATTACACTGAAAACAAGCCTAGTTATGCGTTAAACTAAATTTCTATGCCTCATTTCCAAAGCATGGTTGACCTATTGCCTCCTTCATTTAACCTGACCCAGGTCAACATCATTTAAATAAATTAAAATTCCATTTTTACCCTCGGCGTCGCTCGGGAATGCCTTTGACATATGTCCTGAATGGTCATGGAAATATTTCATGTGGCATGCGCGAATTGAATTGCTGCTTTACCTGTACCTTCCTGCTTATTTTAAACTCCCCAAATTATAGTCAGAGTTCTACTTATATACCTACTTATACATTCAGCATAAACAGTCAGGATCAGGTTAAATGAAATATGCAATACCACATATTAATTTTTTTATTATTTCCCTGTCACTTTGACAATCAAAATTTATGATCATGGCAAAGCCAGAATATGTTTTTTGTTATATTTGTAACCTAGGCTTGTATATCTTAATTCCAATGGAACTATGGTTAAACCCTGTTTTAAATACCACCTGTACAAAGTAACCCATTCTTCTATAAGACCACTGCTTTAATCCTTCATCCTGTAGTAAACTGACCCAATGGGAGAAACAAGAGGGCCATGATGGCCCTGAAGTCGCTCACCTGATCCATTTGACCATACATGACCCATTTCCAATCTTTATCCTAGATATTATGACAAAGATTCTACAGGATACACAAGGTATTACAAAGATTTGACCTGGTGACCTAGTTTTTGACTCGACTTGACCTATTTTCAAAACTGGATGTAGACATCATGAAGACAAACATTCTGATCAACTTTCATGAGTATTGGACTCAAAATGTGGCCTCTAGAGTGTACAAAAGGTTTTTCTAAGATTTAACCAAGTGACCTAGCTACTGACCAGATGTGACACATTTTCAAACTCTTCCAAGATATCATTAAGACAGAGATTCTGACCAACTTTCATGGGTATTGGACTGAAAATGTGCCCTCAAGAGCGTATACATGGTTCTTCTAAGATTTGACCTAGTGACCTAGTTTATATTCCGACGTAACCCATTTCCAAACTTGTCTGAGATATCATCAAGACAAACACTCTGAAAAAGTTTCAAGAGTATTAGATCAAAAATGTGGCCTTTAGAGTGTACACAAGGTTATTCTAAGATTTGACCAATTGACCTAGCTTTTGAACAGATGTGACACATTTTCAAACTTTTCCAAGATATCATTCAGACAGAGATTCTAACCAACTTTCATGGGTATTGGACTGAAAATGTGCCCTCAAGAGCGTATACATGGTTCTTCTAAGATTTGACCTAGTTTTTATTCTGACGTAACCCATTTCCAAACTTATCTGAGATATCATCAAGACAACCATTCTGACAAAGTTTCAAGAGTATTAGACCAAAAATGTGGCCTTTAGAGCTTACACAAGGTTTTTTTAAGATTTGACCAAGAGACCTAGTTTTTGACCCCACATGACCCATTTTCAAATTTGTCTGAGATATCATCAGGACAAACATTTAGACCAAGTTTACTGAGTATCGGACAAAAAACGTGGCCTCTAGAGTGTACACAAGGTTTTTCTGAGATTTGACCTAGTGACCTAGTTTTTATTCCGACGCAACCCATTTTCAACCTCGTTTGAGATATCATCAAGACAAACATTCTGACAAACTTTCAAGAGTATTGGACTAAAAATGTGGCCTCTTGAGTGTACACAAGGTTTTTCTAATATTTGATCTAGTTTTGACCAAACATGACCCATTTTCAACGAGATATCATCAAGACAAACATTCTGACCAAGTTTCAAGAGTATTGGACTAAAAATGTGGCCTCTAGAGTGTACACAAGGTTTTTCTAAGATTTGACCTAGTGACCTAGTTTTTGACCAAACACGACCCATTTTCAAACTTGTCCGAGATATCATCAGGACAAACATTCTCAGCAAAGTTTCATGACTATCGGACAAAAACTGTGGCCTCTAGAGCGTACACAAGGTAAAAGTTGATGACAGACAATGCACGACACACGACGGACACAGCACGATCACAAAAGCTCACCATGGGCACTTTGTGCTCAGGTAAGCTAAAAAGTAAAACCCAAATTATCTCCCTTGTTAGATAAAAACTACGGTAACCAAATTGTAATTGGGTCCTTTTGTTTGATTTCCTTCGTTTTTATCCTTGCTTTACTAAGAGATGTTGTGATTATTATGATTTGACTTATGATGTATATGGAAGGTATTTACAATATTTGCAAATCAAATTTCACACACTATGACCATCGAAATGTATCAACTAGATCAAATTTGTGGTTTAATGATTTTGAAGGAGATATTTAAACCTGATAATTCCTTGATAGTGCAAAGGATATCAAGGAAAAAAACCAAGTAATACCTTATTCAGGACCTAGTAAGTAGTTGAGAGCTATCAAGGGAAGTAACTGTCTTTTGTCTGACCTAGTAATAACTGCAGTATGAGACCACTGTTCTTATTTGTCTTGGGTAGTCTCTCCTGACAGTATATTTAAAACAGGGCTGAAAATACAATTCTACTTGTTGTACAATGAAAGCACTTTCAGTTTTACTTGAACTCTTTCCAAGATGATCAAAAAAAATTAACTGATTAATTGATTAAATGGTGTTTAACACCATTCTCAACATTATTTAAGTTATAGCGAGGTGGCCAGTGCACCTATCCATGCTTTCCTAGAATTTCTTTCTACTGGTTCTTTGCGAAATATTCTTCTTACACCACTGACTGCTTTCCCACAGGGGAAAATTGGGCAACACTGAGGGAAAAGGAAAAATTGCTGGTAGGCTGCATTTTCTCCTTTTCCAATTATGTCTCCTAAAGCCTTCTCCATTGGGGTTGAGTAAAATACAAGATTATCTGAAAAAAGGTTAACACCCTTCCTAATGCTTTGATAGAGAAAATAGAATGTTCAAACTTAATTTGCATTATACACAAGTTGTCTAAGATCATAGCCAGATATTCATACAATACCTACAAGTATCATACAGCAACTAATAACAAGGCCCCTTCTCATCAACCATTCTCAACCCTTAAAGTGCCAAATAAACCCAACTGACATTCTCAGTCTAGTAATAAGATCAAAACAATTGCAATTTCAAGGTTGGTTTTGTCACAGGCCTTTGAAGCTCTATTGGTCTATCACGGAACACTAAAATTGTCCTTGGTCGATCATTGAACACTTATAGCACATTGGTGCATCGCCTGTATATCACGGAATATATATTCAAATTTTCATCAAACTGTTTCTATAAATAGCACATTGGTGACTCCCTCTATATCGTATATAGTAAGACAAGGTGTGCAACGAAATTGAAGAAAATTTGACCCCTGTCCCCTTTCAGAGAAAATATATTACAGAAAATGAAAAAATAAACCTAGTTACCGGTGCAGATGGGTTCACAAATGATTTTCCTTCTGTACCCTGACACTCGAAAGTTCCAAACGGCCCTTGCCATCAAGCGATAGCTCTCATCTCAAAAAAATTAAAAAGCTTCCAAATTTTCCGGATCGCCATGCGCTGACGTCATACAATTTGTTATGATGCAGCGAATTATAACTCACGTGAATTTGCTATCAAAAGACGCGCCAAAGCTTTAGACCAATGAACGGTAAAAACGCATTTAAAAATATGCGAAATGGGAGATGAAAATCGTGAAACTGCATTAGATGAAAAGATGAATTATATCAGACGAAATGTTGATATAATAATTTCATCAATACACCAACAAAAAAATTTTCGATCTATGTTTGAAAAAAAGAATTGAATTCTTATTTGCTGCAGGATTACAAATCATGTGATGTCAGCGCATGGCAATCCGGAAAATATGGAAGCTTTTTAATTTTTTTGAGATGAGAGCTATTGCTTGATGGCAAGAGCCGTTTGGAACTTTCCAAGGTCAGGGTATAGAAGAAAAATCATTAATGAACCCATCTGCAATAGTAACTAGGTTCATTTATCTGTTTTTGTTTAAATATTATCTCTGAAAGGGGATGGCGGTCAAATTTTCTTCGATTTCGTTGCACACCTTGTCTTACTATATACGATACAGAGGGAATCCCCAATGTGCTATTTATAGTAACAGTGTCCGATAATGAAAATTTCGTTACCCCTTGATAGACCAATGGAGTTTCAGAGGCTTATGATTTTGTCAATGGTGTTTGAGCAAAGTAAACAGAGTAGATCAAAAGAACAGACTGCATGTTTTATGCAGTCTGATCTTTGATCTACACTGCCTGCAAAGGCAAATGATAGTTGTGAAAGACACTTTAAGAGTTAACTTCATTCTCAGTCTAATAACAGATTTTGAAAGTACCACAACTTCTGATTGGTTTAGCCAATCAGAAGTTGTGTTACTTTTAAATTTAGAAAATTTTTGAGAATTAGACTAAAAGTGTTCTTCAAAATGGTTGGTGAATAGAGGTCCTAGAATACATGTACAGGTATATTGTTCTTTGTACAAAAGGTTAGGTCCAATCAAGAAGAACGTAACTCTTTGCCAGACAACAAAACTCAACCAAATTGAAAGCATTTGCAGATGACAAATTTGCTGTAGCTCAAATGATGGCATTTGTCTTTGAAAGGACAGAAAACATTGTGGGAAAACGAGAAAATGCTGCTTACCAGCATTTTGTCCTTTCTCTCAACGGTTTCAGAAGCCCTCTTCAGGGCCCTTAAAACTCGGGAATGTCAATGAAACTTGGGCAAATTTTAGACTTCTTTGTATAATATTAAACATGTACTGGCATTTACAGATGAAAAATTATTTGTGGCTCAAATGATGGGATTACCTACTGTCATTTTCAGCCATTTTTTTCCTTTTGCTACAATCTTTTCAAAAGACTGTCTATCTCAGAAATTGTTTGGTAAGGGAACACCTTTTTAATCAAGATGGTAACAAAAAGGACTTGTTTGTATTGAAACTATTTGCATACAACCAATGAAATGTGGTTCAAATGATGTGATTTGTTCATGTAAAAGTAAAAATAACATCATGGGAAAAGGATAAAATGTGAGTAGCCATTTTTTCCTCCTTTGCCAACAATGTTTTCATAAGTCCTTCTCGCCTAGGTTGTTTAGTAGAGATACCAACCGTTTATAAACAATCCCAGGTTTTAACAACCATGAGAAAGCAGTTTTAAAAATTATGGGATATGGAAGTAAGAGCTTATAACAAGTATTTTCTCAATTTTGAACAGTATTTTCTGCCCTTTTAGAGACAAAATTCCATAATTTGAGCAACATATACTTTTGTCCTCTCTGGGTGCTTTTGATTTCGACCAGTCTAAAATTTTGTAGTCTGGTAAAGAATTGACCCTTTACCAAACAATCCCGAGTTTGATTGACCCTAGTGAAGAGAACTTAAGAAAACATTGTTGGTAAAGGAGAAAATGCTGGTAACCAGCATTTTCTCCTTTTCCCACAAAGTTTTCTCCTCTTTCAGAAAAAATTCCTATCATTTGAGCCACACTTGATTTGTCATCTGCCAAAGCTGTCAAATTGGACAAGTCCATAAGTTTGTCATCTGGCAAAAAATTAACAGGACATCAGAACTAACTTGCACTGTCTACTTCTGGTCACTCTCATCAGGTGAAAGATCAGTTGCTTTTTCATATGCAAAGCCTTTAGGTTGTAATAAGTCGTCGGTGGAAAACTTTAAAGCTGGATTTATTTTCCCATTCTTTTCACCTGTCGGTGTGATGGCCATCATCTCACCATGCTCTGTGTCCCGCAGCGCTATGTTTTCATCTGGTGTGTTAACTACACACATAAATATATCCAGTTTGCGATGTAAAATACCATGTTCGAACAAATATTTGGTTGCTAGGGAAACAAGACATATACATGTCAGTGAAATAAGCATACTCAGGGTTTTATAAGGAAACAGTTGTCCATCTTCGGGGTTGTAGTAAGGATATTTTATCAAAACTGGAATTTTCAGAGCTGGTTCCCCTCCTGCCAAGCGGAAAAACCATCCAGCTGCATAACCGGTTACCGACCCATACGTGTTAGACCATCTCAAGTATATAACAGCCAATAGTTGTGGAAAAAGGACGACAAACACGAGATCCGAGCATAGATACCACAGTGTGTATATAGAGTCCACGGTAATACCCATCACTGTTGCTAGGATACCAACTCCAAATATGGATATTCTCATGACCCACAAAATCTCATTTTCTGAGGCCTGTAAATAACAAGAAAAAAAAGCTTAAAAAATAAAGATAAGTGATTTGATATAGTTAAAAAATTTGTAACAAAATTTTAATGTACTTAATCCTTTTTATATTATAAAAACTGTAGATGGTAATTTCAACTTGATTCAAAAATACCCCATAACTTTGTTGTGTGTGAGTGTGTGTGTGTGTGGGGGGGGGGGGGGGGGGGGGGGGGGTATAAAAAGCGTATCAGCTGGTCATACAATATGAGCTATGTTCTAGAAAAAGGGAGTTTAATTTATTTGTATCTCTGTGATCCGTTATACCAAGCAAGTCATCACATAATCTTTGATCCATTAAATCAATTCTGTCTAAAAACCAACCAAATCACAAGGTAGAATGGTCCTTGAGCATGCAGAAAATTAACAAAGCACAGAGTTTTGACCAATATCATCCTGAGCAGACTGCCTCATTTTCGACACATTTTATGTGTTATATGCAAATGCTTTCAATTTAGACAAGTATGAAATTTTGTCGTCTGGTAAAGTGTACACAGGTAAGTCTGCATAAACTAATTTTTTTACATAATTCAAATAAATTGCCCTGTCCCTTATGTACTTATATAATTAGAAATATACAATCTATAAATTTCAATTCCTTACCTTTTGCCTGAAGATCAATTTGTAGACATTTCTAGCAAACATTGCACTGGCAGACAATATGGAAGAATCAGCAGACGACATGACTGCTGCAGACACAGACCCTAGCCCAACAAATGCTACTACCGGTGGAGTTAAATACTGCAAAACTAGAGGAAGTATCAAGTTCAAATCATCATCTGGAATTGGTATGGTCCCTATATCTTTGTAAGCTGTTGCATTCCAGTCTGAAAATAAATAACGGTAAAGATTAGTTAATAATTTCCATTTCTGCTTCAAGTCACTTTTACTAATTGGAGAACAGTATTTCAGCAAATATACCAGTAGTCATAATTTATTGTTTTTCCTGAAAAAAAATTCAAAATTGGCTATTCCACTAGAACCAGTGTCTAGGCAGATAAGCACATCAGGCCCTTAAATCGTTTGATGGATTTTATCTGTGCCAATTTTAGATTTTGCAGCATGCACACATCCATAAATAGGAAAGACCCAGATGGATAAACCCTTTACCAAATGACAAAATTTCAGATCTGTCCAAATTGACAACAGATTAAATGTGACTCAAAAAGTGAAATTTCTCTTTGGAAGAATAGAAAACATCATGGGAAAAGGAGAAAATGCTGGCTACCAGCATTTTCTCATTTTTCCACAATGTTTTCAAAAGCTTTTTCTTTCTGGGTCGTTCAAAGTCAGGATTGTGTAGTAAAGGATTATAAACATGCATAATTGCATGGCTTTTGTTTTGATAAAATGCACAGATTAATCAGGGATCTTATATACAGGGATAGCAAACGCGTTATAACTTCCGGTTATTCACTGTCTTCTTTCGAATTGACTGCAAAGGAAAAAACGGCGGCCATCTTAAATTTCGGCATACGACGGTCACTGTTTTAATCAACGTTTTGCTTGGTTATCCCATACGTCCTTCTCAACAGGTAAGTTTCCGAATATTTACATGCTTAGAATATATGTAACATCAATTTTTTCGGAGATTTTGTTTTATATGCTTATTTTGGCGTTAAAAAATCATGACCTAATCATGTTTGCCCCATAGGAGATGTTCAGCAGGAGGATTTAGTGACGTGCAAAAGTACTTTTTAAGTACATAAAGTAGCGTCCAAATAGCAACATGTTGGTAAAAATCACAAGATAGAGTACATCTCCTTGTATTAAAGCTAATTTTGTGCTGATTTTCGATTCCTAAGTTAGATAATTATGGGCTCAAAACTGGGCTATTTTCGATATTTCATCACAAAATGGCGGACCAATGTGGTGAATTTGGCGGGACCCTAGTGATAGTTGTAGCATTCTCAATTTATTTTTAGAAATAAATTTGTTCAGATTTTGACATATTTATAAGCAGTAAGTATTTCTTTTTGTTTTTAAATCAAATCTAGTGATTTTCGATGCCAAGGTTGGATAACTGTGGGCTCAAAAACTTGGCTATTTTCGGTCTTAATTGCAAGATGGCAGCCTAAAAAGGGGTTATTTCAGTAAAGGTGGAAGCGCAGTACCGTACATTAGTCAAAAATGATTGGATCTCTGATAGTTGGCCATATCCTGAACAAATTCCATTATAGTCGAACCATGTGAAAATAAAACCATATTTTGCAACGTAACTGAAGAATTAAAATGTTACGTTTTGTAAAAAGGAGAAATTTGAAATTCAGTTGGTTCTATATTTTTTTTCCAGATATGTATTGTGAGAGCACAAACACTTCAAAACATGGTTTCAAGAGCTGTCAACATACTGTTGTGATGCATCCTGTGAACAGAAGAATGACATTGAAGATGGTTTTGTAATTCTGCATAAAGTGTGCTAGTATAAAACTGAAGCTGGGCTTGAAAACTTGGAATATTAAAGACCAAATCAGCTGTGAACTGTACAAACCTGCAAGAAAAATGCTAAAGTGAAATTAATGTATTTGAATATGAAAGCTGTGAGCTTCTTCTACCACCAAAGTATATTTAGTATGTATAGCTCAATAAGCCACTAGAAGTATGGAGTTATTCAATTATCTGTGACAAATGCTAGTATTCCTGAATCCTAAGTTTTCACTAACCTGGGGAATATCCATACTTCCGAAAACATTGTGAATAAAGAAGAAACTACCGGTAAGTACATGTCACATTTTCTCATTTGCCCAGGAAAAACAAGTCTCCTCATTTCAGTTGCATTTCATTTGTCGTCTGCAAATGCTTTCAAATTTGACATGTCCAAAATTTTGTAATCTGGCAAGTATTGTGTATATGAGATATTATTGGTTCAGTAATACCAAAACAGTGTCATAAACATTCACATCCTGTAAATACTGAAAAGTTGATCACCGGGCTACAATCAGTATAGAAAGCATAAAACACTACAAAAACAATGTGTTTTTGATTGGTTCTATCCCTTACCTGTAACAGTAGCCAAGGCTCCAATAAGTACAGAAGGTATTGCCATTATAACACAGCCTATGGCAGCCACATAGGACAGAATCTGGGCATTTCTTACTGTACTGGCAGACAATACCCGCTGGAAATATACCTGTAATTACATAAACAACGATATGAATAACTTACTCACACCCAGACTGAGACCAAACAATTCCGGGTTCTACAGAACAAGGGACAGAAAGTTTTTGGAAATATCGTCATAATTTTTCCCATATTTTCTACACTTTCATAGACAAATTCATTTTTAATCTAAAGCACAAGTGTATGGAACCGTCTCATACTTTCACTCAATCAGCTACAATGACTGACCGAAGCATTTATCCTCATACAATATAGTCTGATTCATGCAAATGTTTTTCAATTCATACCTGTTCAATCTATTCACTTGGATATGTAAGTTCAGACATGGTGGTGCATTTACTGGGGTGAAGCTAGTTTTCCAGATTATGACAAAAGTCCAACAACATGCATCATAACATGGCTGCATAGTTACAAACAAAGACTGTCACTGTTAAAAAATGATGTTAATACTTCCCAGTTTTAATTCAAAAGAAATTGAAAAGGACATGAAAAATAAATGGAGATGGGAATGGCTAAATGAAAGCGATTCACATGGAGAAAGATTTGACCATTCTCTAAAAATGTCCAATGTAACTGGAACTGCATGTTGCACTGAATGGAAAAAAAACCTTAATTTTGCCTGCATGCCAGTAGACATAGAAGATTTTTATGTATAAATAATTTTTTATGTATAAAATTTGGATATGTCTAAATCCAAAGCATTTGAAGACAATAAATTAAGTGTGGCTCATATGATGGGGTTTTCTCTGAAGGGGAATTTACCAGCATTTTCTCCATTTCCAACAATGTTTTCAAAAGCCCTCCTCCTCAAGGGCATTTAAAGTTGTGTCTGTGTGATAAAGGGTTAGATTATTATCTCTTTCATACATAAATTTTGTTTTACACCAGACCAACTTACGAAATATTGTTGCAAAAGAAGATATTACTACGTCTAAAAAGCTATCTTCCAAAGTATAACTCTTAACCAAACCAAACGACAAATGTTTTGACTCGACCACATTGAAAAGTATTTACAGATGACAAATTAAATTTGACTCAAAAACTGAAATTTCTCTCTGGAAGGGTAGAAAACATTGTTAGAAAAGGAGAAAATGCTGGTTACCAGCATTTTCTCCTTATCCCACAATGTTTTCAAAAGGCTTTTTTCTTCGGATCGTTAAAACTCGGGATTGTGTGGTAAAGACTTAAGCTATAATGAAATAGAAAGAGGCACAAAAAAAGAGTGTACATTTACCTGCCAAGGTACGCCACCAAAGATCAGTAAGAGATAACTGTCAATATAGACCCCAGAATATTTGGGGTCTAGCTCCTTCACCCATAGTGCTGTGGCGTTTACTGACGTGATACTTCCTACCGCTTCATTAGTGAATGCAAAGGGGATGGATACCCACTGTAAACATAGGAATTAAAGCCTTTATGAGACAATTCTGAGTTTTAACAACCCTAATGTAGAAATCTTTTTACAACATTGTGGGAAATGGAGAAAATGCTGGTAACCAGCATTTTTTCCTTTTCCCAAAATGTTGTCTACCATTTCAAAATCATCTACCATCATTTTAGCCACATTTAATTTGTCATCTGCAAATGTTTTCAATTTTGGCAAATCTTAAGTTTTGTCCTGTGGTAGAGGTTCAATAAAATTTTTAGGCAACAGCTACTGATCGCTGTCATGCCAATGTCAAAAGAGATAAAAAGTAAAAAAAAATTCATGACTTACTGGTAAATCAGGTGCTGTTTGCATGACATTATCATACTAATTGTACTCTAATAGGCACACCACAAATTTTTGTAAGTCAGACAAAAGAACCAATGTAAAGGAAAGCAGAATGTCTTTTTTGATTGACAAGGAAAAAATACCTTGATGTTTGTGTGTACTGTAAAGGCACTTATAAAGCACTGTAATTCTAGGGTTAACTCTTTGCCAAATGACAAAATTTTAGACTTGTTCACATTGAAAGCATTTGGCAGACAACAAGTTATATGTAGCTCAAATGTTTCAATTTGTCTCTGAAAGGGAAGAAAACATTAGAAATCAGAAAATGTTAGTTTCAAACATTTATTTATGCTACATTTGAACCATGCTCTGGCAAAAGGGGGCTTAATGCATCTCCGTAACCCATCATACCAAGAAAGCCATCACATACTTATGGATCCATAATAGCCACTTTTTTTAACAACCGACTCAATCATGAGGTAGACTGATCCTTTGACATGCAGAAAATCTACCAATAGCGAAAAGTTTCGGCCCAGGTCAGCCTGCGCGGACTGCTCAGGCTGACCTGGGTCGAAACTTTTCGCAGATGCATTAAGCCCCCTTTTCATGGAGCGCGGCTCATTTTTAAAACGTTTCTTCTTCGGGGTCTTTAAAACTAGTCTGCAAATGTTTTCATTTTAGTAAAGTTTAAAATTGTGTTATTTAGTAAACAGTTAAAACTTATAAACTGTATTTTTTTTTAACCATTTAAAATTGTGAGAACTTACCAGCCCAATGAAGATACACAGAAGCTGGACAACATCGGTATATGCCACTGAATACAGGCCACCAAACAGTGTGTAAAAAACAGCAATACATGCTGACACAATGATGGCAACATGGGTCTCTAATTCCAAGATCACTGAAAGGGTAGCACCTGGAAAAGATCAAAGCTACATAGGTACTACTGGTAATTCTATTTTACCAAGTACCTAAGGGAGACAGAACTACTAGTTTTACCCTTTACCACATAATCCTGAGTTTTAATGACAGCAAAGAAGAATGCTTTTGACAACATTGTAGGAAAGGGAGAAAATGCTGGTAACCAGCATTTATTCCTTTTTTTCACATTGTCCTCTACTCTTAGATGGGCAACTTTCATTATTTGTGTCACATTTAAGTTGTGGTCTGCACATACTTTCAATTGGAACAGTCTTCAAATTTTGCCTCTTGGTTGTGAGTTAAATAAAATTCCGGTCTGATCAGCCATTTTCAGCCAATTGATTGTTCAAATCTGTAACAGGAACCACATCAACCATTAACTGGTCTAACCCTTTGCCATATAATCCTAAATTTTAATGACCCTGAGGAGGATGGTTTTTGAAAACACTGTGGGAAAAAGAAAAGATGCTGGTAACCAGTATTTTTTCTTTTTCTCATGATTGCTTTAAATTTGATTAAGTCTAAAATTTTGTTGTCTCATAAATAGGCATGAAAAACAAGCAAAGTAAGAAAATACCTCATTGAAAGGCTACATTATATAATTATACAAGTACATAGTACATATCACAGATAGCTTACCTAAAGCAGCTAAGATGGCTGCCGACCAAAAAACCTCCCCTAATAATGCTGGTATATAGAGCAGACCTCCCATCCTCTCTCCATACTTCTGAGAAAATGGATCCAGCATGGTTACATATCCCTGGGACCTCATCTTTTTGGCAAAGAAAAATCCACCTGTGTGTACAAACAAACAGTCCTTTAACCCTTTACCAAACAATCCCAAGTTTTAACGACCCAGAAGAAGAAGGCCATTTGAAAACAATGTGAGAAAAGGAGAAAATGCTGGTTACCAGCATTTTCTCCTTTTCTCACAAAGTTTTCTACTTCATCAAAGACAGATATCAGCATTTGAGCTATATTTATTTTGTCACTTGCAAATGCCTTCAATTTGGTCTACTTCAAAATTTTGTCGTTTGGTTAAACTTTTGTAAAATCAAGAACATGCATATCGATCTCGGACCTACACTGTAACAGATATGAGTTTTGTGATATATTCTACCCAAATGCAACATCTAATTGTTTTCTGAGAAATGAATACATTTATACGAGCCATACTGTGAAAAGGGGGTTTAATGTATTTGCAAAAAGTATTGACCCAGGTCAGCCTTCACAGTCCGAGCAGGCTGACATGGGTTAAACTTTTTTTCTATTGGTTAATTTTCTGCATGTCCAAGGACCAGTCTACCTCATGATTCAGTTGGTTGTAAGACAAAATGGATTTTATGGATACCTAATTATTATGATGACTTGCTTGGTGTAAAACATCACAGAGATGCATTTAACCCCCTTTTACCAGAACATGACTGGCATTATTTAATTGACACTCCAAAGGCTAACATTTTGATGTCAGTTGTTATTTAAACATTTACCTAGAAACATTCCTGAGTTTTCATGACCCTAAAGGCTTGGTCAGACTGGCTAACGGATATGTAACAGAGGGAAAACAGACAAAAACATGCAGAATTTGGTTATCCGGTGACAAAATTCATCTTCTCTGGAACTCGAGGCTCACGCGATTGGTGCATGGAGCGACGAAGCCACACAATGACCGCACAAGTACCACACATGTAACGGAAAAAACCCACGTTTACCGGATATGTACTGGAAAATAAACAGTCTGTTAACGGATATCACCGTACGAGTAACGGACTTGTACCAGATAAAACGGAAGTGCAATGCATGAGAACGTTCTTCCAACGTACGATGAACGGAAATGTACAGAACACCAACGTACGAGGAACGTACCGGTCACATGACATGCCGAAGGTATAAATAGTCAGATGCATCAAAAGTCTTTATTTGCACGTCTCTGTCCGTTTTGTCCGTTGGAAATTTTTGAACATGCTCAAAACTTCCCACTGGACGGAACGTACATCACCGGACGTCGCCGGACAAGTAGCGGATTCACCGGATAAGAAACGGACATAAAACGGATACGAAGGGACACAAACGGATAAAATGATTTTTTATCCGTTACTCGTCCGTTAGCTCGGTGTGACCAAACCTTAAAAAGAAGACTTTTGAAAACATTGATGCTGGTCACCAGCACTGTCTCCTTTGCCCACGATGCTTTCTACCCTTCCAAAACCAAATTTCAATTTTTGAGTCACATTAATTTCGCTGTCTGCAAAATACTTTCAATTTGGACAGGTAAAAAAATGTGTTGCTTGGTAAAGAGTTGACTGTGTATTCTATCTTTTGGATAAGATTTTAGCATACCTTATTTTTCCCTTTTTTAAAGACCCAGTGGCAGCCAAATACAAACGATGCAAGTGTTCAAATGCTTTTAGATTTGAATAATTCCATTTAAAAGTATGCAAATTATTGTGAAGATGACAATCTGTTATTGTACGGTTCTGTCTAAGTGTTAGTCACTGGCAGAAATATGAATTTTAAAACTAGGGAAAAAATTGCCAGGTAGATCTATCTTTTGTTTACTTTTTACGTGGTTTTAAAACTTATTTTCTCAGACAATGAAACCTCCGAATATATTAACCCTTAGACAGCTAAGCATGACTCACTGACCTTTTGCGGACAGCATAGATCAAGATCTGATCTTGGATCTACACTGTCCGATATTGAGATATATTTCCTCCATAAATACCTTTCAATCAGCAATATTTGGATTTTTACTGAAAGTTTCATTTCTTTTATTTAGCAGGAAGGATAACGGTTAAAGGAAAATGATTGGAATGGAACCCAAGCAAGGCGAGTATGAACCCATATCTAGAAGCTTTTCTGAACCTGTATTTTGGTTGCAAACACGATTTTAGAACCATGATGCACTACACATTGAGACTTCTCTTAGATTTTTGAATAGCATTAACTCTTTGCCATACAATAAAATTTTGCACTGAACCAAGTTGAAAGCATTTGCAGATAACAAAATAAATGTAGCTCAAATGATGATTTCTGCCTTCGATAGGGTAGAAAACATTGTGGAAAAAGGGGAAAATGCTGGTTACCAGCATTTTCATCTTTACCCACGATGTTAACAACAGTCTAATTTCGGAGGGTCGCTCAAATTTGGGATTGTTTGGTAACTGGTTAATTTGTCTTCAATGAAAAAAGCACTCATCATTAATTCTTATTCCCATATTTCATACATCAATCACTGTGTGTTACGAGCATTTTGGCTTTGTGTATGGTACCGTACTTACCCACAATCAGAGAACATGCATAGCCAAAAGGAGCCTGGCACCAGATAAAACCATCCCTGACTATAACCTCTGATGTCCCATTGATAAATCCACCACCTACCCATGTGGCTGAAATAAGAAGAAAATAATTTCAACAATGAGTGTTACCTTTTATGATACAATCCCTACTTTTAACAACCCTGAGAAAGAGGCCTTTTGAAAACGTTGTGGGAAAAGGAGAGATTGCTGGTAACAAGCATTTTCTCCTTTTCCCAACATGTGTTTCTACCCTTCCTAGTATATATCAAGACAAGCATTCTGACCAATTTTCATTTGTATTGGACGGAAAGTGTGGCATCTAGAGTGTATTACATAGTTAAAAAGTGACGCCCCCACACTGATCAAGCAGGACATGCAAGAGATGATAAACAATCTCAAAAGCTCAATTTGAGCACTTTTGTGCTCAGGTTGGCTAAAAAGGAGGTGTTACTGTGGCAAAAATACTTTGAAGGTTATGTCTCATGTTGTATAACAAAATTTTTTCCCTTTTGATGGTTAACAACAAGCTGGAATTTGAATTAAAATTCTTCCATAACCACAGCAACATATCAGAAAATGTAAAAATTATTGCATTACAATGTGCAGATGAAGACAGGGCGGTGACAATACTTGTGTTATTTTTGAAAACAGCTATACTTAAAGATACATTTATACTTCTTTTCAGGCAGTTTATAACCTATTTCATCCTTATTTTATGAAACTATACTAATGGACAAAAGTCATGTCCGGTCTACAAATAAGATAATATATACAGTTCTTGCACTAATGCGAGGTCTATTTTGACCAGGCGTATTTCGTGCGGTGTCATTTGGAGCGGCAAAACGATTACGTAAATGTGTAAGTTGAATGTGCCAATCCTGACGTAAGGTCGTAACATCAGGCCGTCCAGAACGTGGGAGATCTGCAATGGTCCCATGCGTTGCGATCTTTTGTTACAAACGCCGAACAGTTCTTTTATTCACCCCAAACTGATGGGCTACATGTGCGGCTGCTGCACCAGCCTCAAGCTGGCCGATTATGTGTGCACGCTGCTCATTTGAAAGCTTCATTTTTTTTTTTTTTTTTTAGAAAACTCAATAATCAATGAAAAATTTTGATGTCTTTCGGTTGGAGTATCTATAGAGAACGTGTTTTGATAAACAATTTTATCATGATATACTCGATACTGTATACATGATGGTGCATGTGAAAAACGTCGCCGGCACTGAATCTCGATTATTCGGTGCGTCGATGACTATGAAACTTGATAAACCGATTTAAAAAGAAGGCAATATAAAGTAGGCCAAATTTCAAGGACATTGCTTAACAGGTTTTAAAATAGTATAGGAATCACCAACCGGACAAGACTTTTGTCCTTGAGTATATAATCATTCATGTATCTTCATGCAAAATGTTGCCCCTGATGGCTGCAAGACTGCACAGATTACGTCGGATAGAAAATGCATTTTCATGTTTTGGGGGCCTTCAAAGCAATTGCTGTTGTTGTTTCTGGTTTTCAATGAGGACAAATCCCTTGTGTTTTTCTATCCCTTACACCATATATATTGGTGATTTCTCTATGTTTACACAGCTGAGCGATTCCACACTCTTTCAAGTTTTAACAGCTTTTTTTTCTCTAGCTGTAAGGATATATCTTTAACCATTTACCACTTGACAAAATTTTAAACCTGTCCAAACTGAAAGTATTTGCAGATAATTATTTCAATGTCGCTCAAATGAAGTGAATTTTCTTTGATAGGGTAGAAAATATTGTGGGTACAGGAGAAAATGATGATTACCAGCATTTTCTCCTTTTCCCAAAATGTTTTTGAAAGACTTCTTCCTCAGGGTCACATTGTGGGGTGAAGGGTTAAAAGTGGGTCCAATTGATACAAAGAGGAAATCTTGAAGTAAAGAAAGATACCTGTAAAAAAAAAAATCACTGAGGGAACATGTCATCCTCCTTTTTCCTGAATGTAAAAGAAGGAACTACTTTCCTTCCTCCTCAGGACAGTATCATAGATGAAACAGAAAATAAGACTCACGAAACAAAAGGGAGAAATTAGATCTGAAGTTATGCCCTATTTTTTAACCTTTAGGCTGCTAAGGGCAACTCACTGACCTGTTGCGGACAGGGTAGATCAAGATCAGACTGCACAGAATGTGCAGTCTGATCTTGAATCTACGCTGTCCGATAAGGAGATAATATTTTCTCCATAATTACCTTTCAAACAGCAATATTTGGATTTTTTTCTATTGGCTTGAAAGTTTTATTTCTTTTATTTAGCAGGATAAGGATTAATTAGGACATGACAATGAGTTTCTTGAAGGAAGAAGGAACTTCTTTTCTTTCTTTGTTAACCCTTTACCACACAATCCCGAGTTTTAACCACCCTGAGAGAAATGCCTTTTGAAAACATTGTGGAAAAAGGAGAAAATGCTGGTAACCAGCATTTTCTCCTTTTCCCACAATGTTTTCTACCACATCAAAGATGAATTCCAGCATTTGAGCGGAGTTTAAATTGTGGTGTGCAAACGCTTTGAATTTGGACAGGTTAAAATTTTTGTTGTGTGGTGATGAGTTAACTCTTTACCACACAATCCCGACTTTTAACGACCTTGGGAATATAGCCTTTTTAAAACACTGTGGGAAAAGGAGAAAATGCTGGTAACCAGCATTTTCTCAGTTTCCCATAATGTTTTCTACGCTTCCCTAAACAAATTTTAATTTTTCATTCACATTCATATTATTGTCTGCAGGTGCTTTCGATTTGGACAAGTCTAAAATTTTATTGTGTGGTAAAGAGTTAATGTGTGGGTATAAACATTTGGTATTGGACGGCCAACATGATTTTTTAAAAAATTTAACGTTGCCTCTCCTGGGTATTTCAGTTATACCACTTTGACAGTTGGCTCAATCATTCCTGTTTTTTCTGGGTTTCATTGCCACTATACTTGATCGTTGCAGTGCCTCGCCCAAGGACACTATCCCTGCCAGTAGGAATTGAACCCAGGACCTCTTGATTAAAATCCCCTGCCTTTAGCATTATCAAGCAAAGAACATCACTGGGAGAGGATAAAACTGCAGTAGAATCACAGTAAATCTACATGCAACAATCCTTAAGTATGATATATCAATTGCAGAAAAGGCAATTAATGTATTGATTGATTGAATTTGCGTTTATTTATCGTCGCCAATAGATGCCCATATGGGTGACGCCCCCTGACGACTGTTAGTATTGTTATGGGGGATAGTGCAGATACAGGATGAAACCCATCCCAAGTTGCATCTGGTTCTTTAACGTATTCTGTGTATAGCACCGTCACATGGGACCTAGGTTTAATGTCTCATCCGAAGTAATTTTAGATGGCCAGCCGTGGGAATCGAACCCTCACCCTCAAGTGACCTGAAACATCAAGTTCATGAGTCCTATGCTCTACCAACTGAGAAAATTATTGTATTTAAATAGCACCTCTTTTATTAATCCATTTGAGTGCCGAATAAATATAACAAGTCAATATAGAGATAACATCCAAATGACTGCAATTTCAATGTTGCTCTTGCCCAGAAGGTACCAGCAAAGCGGACGGTGCAGATAAAAGACCAGACTGCATGTTCAGTGCAGTCTAGTATTGATCTATTCTGGTCACAAAGGCAATTATAGTTTTGGAAAGTGCTTAAACCCTAAAATTACCACACAATGACGACTTTTAACGACCCTGAGAAAGAAGCCTTTTGAAAACATTGTGGGACAAGGAGAAAATGCTGGTAACCAGCATTTTCTCCTTTACCCACAAAGTTTTCTACCCTATCACAGAAAAATTGCGTCATTTGAGCCACTATGAAATTGTCGTCTGCAAATGCTTTCAATTTGGAATTGCGTGTACATTTTTGTTGTTTGGTAAAAAGTTTAACTCTTTACTAGACGACAAAATTTTAGACTTGTCCAAATTGAAAGCATTTGCAGACGACAAAATAAACGTGACTCAAAAATTGAAACTTGACTTTAGAAGAGTAGAAAACATTGTGGGAAAAGGAGAAAATGCTGGTTACCAGCATTTTCTCCTTTTCCCACAATGTTTTCAGAAGGCTTCTTCCCCTGGGTCGTAAAAACCAGGGATTGTTTGGTAAAGGGTTAAAGAGCTATGTGAGGTACTGTTTAGTCTCACAAACTGATTCAGGGAGTACCATCATTTTGATACATACAGAAACTGTTTTTCTTATGCAATTCGTTTAATAATCATTATTTTTTCTGTTTATACTTGGAACCTGTAAAAAATTGCTGCAGTGCCGATTTTTTTTGCTAATTGGAGATTTTAATTTTTATGTTGAGGGTTCCCTATCCCAGAAAAGGCTCATGATGAAATTGGTTAATTTCAGAACCAGGAAATATTACGGAGTCTCTATATTGATCTGTGATAATGTGGGCATGGGAAAGCACGCTAATTTCCCAAAGGATTTCAAAAAAGGCCAATGAAATCACACAAATTCATTTAAATGGTGGAAATCAGACACATTTCATTTCAAAAATGAATAGGACAGACATAAGGTTATTAAGTCTTTGCCAACTATTCCCAGCTGTTAACAATCCTTTTGAAAACATTGTCAGAAAAAGAGAAAATGGGTGTGACCAGCATTTCCTCCTCTACCCATATTGTTTTCTATGCTTTCAAGATATTTCAGCAAAATTAGTTGTTTATGATATGCTTTCAATGGGGGCCATTCCTGTAAATCAAATTGTCCCCCTTGCCAGATAAAGACTAAAGGTAACCAAATAACAGATTGGTCCTTTTACCTGTATTACTTTGTTTTTATCCTTGGGTCATTTGGGGATGTTGCGATAAATGTAATGATGAATTATGATATATGTGTAAGGTCCCCACGTAATTTAAATCAAATTCTGTTCTCAATCACCTGGAACTACATAAATATTGATTTGTAAAACAATCTAAGTAGATTTACTTAAAATATCATCTGAAGAACATAGCTCCTCAGTGCAAGAAAATCAAGGATAAAAACCAAGCAATCCCCTTATGAGGACCAATGTAGTACTGGAGAGGAATCAAGGGAAATAGTTGAAGAATGGTCCTCATTAGACAACTCATGAATTTGTCATTAGTTCAAGGGTGAAGAAAAAGCATATTTGAGTCATGCTTTGTGAAAAGAGGATCTAATGCATCTGCAGTAAGTATTGACCCAGGTCAGCCTGCATGCACTGCACAGGCTGACCTGGGTCGAAACTTTTTGCTTTAGGTCAATTTCTGCATGTCAAAGGACCAGTCTCTTTCACGATCCAGTCTGTTGTTCATTGAAATGGATTTTATGGGTCCCTAACTATATGGCATGCAACACTTGAAAAGAGGCATTCGGACATTTGCGTAAAGTGTCATCACGGATCAGCCTGCGCAGTCTGCGCAGGCTAATCAGAGACGGCACTTTATGACTACGTTAGATTTTGTGCTACAGTAGACTTGCGCAAAACAGAAAATTACATAAAAACATGCAAAACAGAAAATTATATAAAAACGGAAAGTGTCCTTTCGGATTAGTCTGCGCAGGCTGATCCGAGACGACACTTTATGCAAATGTCCAAATGCCCCTTTTCGAGTGTTGTAGGCCATATGATGTCTTGCTTGATACAATGTATCACGCAGATGCAATAAACCTCTTTTGCCAGAGAGCTGCTCATTTGTACACTTGTGTTTAAACATATATATTTATTTTACATCGATTGAGAAACAAGTTCTTACAACTTATACTAATCTCTCTCGATTCTGTATGCATATAAAGGACATAATCATATACCCATTTAATGTATATACATATTTTGAGGGTTTTCTTTTTTTTTTTCAATTATCTGTGTGCATCAACATTTTGGACAAAATTCTAGGCCAGCCTTGTCTAAGAATTGCCATGGTGTCATTGTATTTCATTATTTCTTTGTGAATAGACAAGAATTTAGTGTCGTTCAAATTGAAAGTATTTACATACAACAAATTAAAGGAGACTCAATTGACGGGATTTGTCTTCGAAAGGGTAGGTAACAGTGAGGTAGCCATCATTTCCTTCTTTTTCCACAACATTTTCTACTCTTTCAAAGACGCATTTCATTATTTAACTCTTTACCACACAATCCCGAGTTTTAACGACCCCGAGAGGGAAGGCTTTTGAAAACATTGTGGGAAAAGGAGAAAATGCTGGTAACCAGCATTTTCTCCTTTTCCCACAATGTTTTCTACACTTCCAAATAGAAATTTTAGTTTTTCAGTCACATTTATTATATTATTTTTAATATTTTATTTATCTTAATAGCTGTAATTACGTACAACTATAACTCTTTACCACAAAATAAAAATTTGAACTTGTCCAATATGAAAGCATTTGCACACAACAAATTATGTGTGGCTTAACTCTTTACCACACAACAAAATTTTAGACTGTTCCAAATTGAAAGCATTTGCAGACGATAAATTAAATGTGCCAAAAATAATTGAATTTGTTTCCAAAAATTTTAGAAAACATTGTGGGAAAAGGAGAAAATGCTGGTTACCAGCATTTTGTTCTTTTCCCAGAATGTTTTCAAAGGCTTTTTCTTTAGGGTTGTTAAAACCCGGGATTGTTTGGTTAAGGGTTAATTGGAAAGTGATACAAATGAATCAAATGTTCTTTGACAGAGAAGAAAATATTGTGGGAAAGAAAGAAAATGCTGGTTACCAGAATTTTCTTCTTTTCCCATAATTTTCACAAAGCCTCCTCCTTCAGGACCTTTAAAACTCCGGATTGTGTGATAAAGGATTGATATCACACAAAACATTTCAAGATTACAAATGCAAATATGATTTCATTACACATACATAAGTAACTAAGTATCAAAACTTTGTCAAGGCTGCTAATTGCCAAAATGGTCCAGATAGCAGAATACTCTCTGTATGATAACAATCTTTACAAGCCATCTGTTTCTAACAAACCCACCCTCTCTACTTTTACAGCCCACCCTTTGTCGTTATCAGGTCATTGACCATAAGAATAAATGAATAAAAATATAAAGAGTTCAATCTAGAAAAAAAATTGTAGTTTTCAAGGATGTTGTTTCTAGACTATCTCACAATTTTCTTCAGAACTTTTGGTTGTATTTTGAAAATGGAGCTGTATGTCTTGTATAATCTGATCTGAATCTGCGATATTCAAAGAACCAGCCACTCTGATATTAGTATGGTAAAAGTTAGAGAGACCATAATGCATTTACTGTAGGCTCAAAAGTGTCACTGATATTGTAATAAATCTACGCAGAAAATTATTGCAAATGATATAAAGTTAAAATGAAGTAAGTAATGTAATGCAAAATTTTGAATGCATTGGTTATTTTGTACATTAGAAAGGCCAATTTTTTCTATATTTTTATTCAACAAACACCAAAAAGTTGCATGGGAAATATTAGAAACTTGTGTAGCTTGCAAACAAAGGAAATTTGTACTGAAACAAAAACCCTACTTGTCCATATTTACCTGTCATGGTGAACACGCCCACAAGAAGTCCTATATTCCGACCTGCTAACATGACACTCTCTGTGTTTGCATCTGCCCCTGTTTGTTTGGCTTTCCTTCCGGCCCATAATCCCACCAGCAGGATTAACAGATAAAATATAATAATGGCAATCAACCCTGGGATGTGGATTGCCATGTTGATTGGTTATTTATTGTTTTTATGTCCGGAAACCTGCAATTAAAAAAAGATTGATTAATGTTTAATGCCACTTTCAATTTTACATCAGTCATATCATGGAACAGCTCACAAGTTTATTCATGTATTTCCTTAGTTTTACCAGAACTCACTCAGCTCCCACGAAAAAATAAACAGTACTTTGAGTCTGAATTGAACCAGGGACCTACATGTTTCAAATGCTACACCTTCACCAAATAAAACAAAAGATGTAGGTTACATATGTAAACTATCAGAATCATTTAAATCTTAGAGCACAAAAATAAACCCTCGACAAGATGACAAAGTGTTACTCTACTTATCCAGTTTGAAAACATTTGCCGGTAGCCAGCATTTTCTTCTTTGTCATACAATGTTTCATAATCTTTCAGAGAAAAAAAAAAACATTGTTGATGCCCATTTAATTTGTTGTCTGCAAATGCTTAGACTAAATTTTGCAGTCTGGTAAAAAGTTAAGACAAAATTGAATATTGGACCATGTAACATAGACAAACATAGTCTTTATCCCAGCTTCTTGAAATGGCTCCATAAAACATTGAATGTTTGACTTTTATTTGATATCGCATGCAATTCCTTTTTTTTGTAAACCCTATAGCAAACAATCCCATGATGGCAATACCCTGAAGTAGAATTGTTTTCAATTAAAGCATTTTTAACAGCTATAATT
The DNA here is from genome assembly GCA_946811185.2 of Hippopus hippopus. Taxonomy (NCBI): domain Eukaryota; kingdom Metazoa; phylum Mollusca; class Bivalvia; order Cardiida; family Cardiidae; genus Hippopus; species Hippopus hippopus. The sequence goes on from OX328096.1 coordinate 16,722,589, forward strand.
GCAGACAGTGTGGATCAAGATCAAACTGCACAAAATGTGCAGTCTGAACATTGATTATACTGATTTAAAATGTTGTCTGCAAATTCTTTTAATTTGGACAGATCTAATTTTTTGTTGCTTGGTTAAGAGTTAACTCTTTACAAAACAACAAAATTTTAGACTTGTCCAAATTGAAAGCATTTGCAGACGACAAGATAAAGTGACTAAAAATTGAAACTTGACTTGGGAAGAGTAGAAAACATTGTGGGTAAAGGAGAAAATGCTGGTTACCAGCATTTTCTCCTTTTCCCACAGTGTTTTCAGAAGGCTTCTTCCTCGGGGTCGTTAAAACCAGGGATTGTTTGGTAAAGGGTTAAAATACAAATCCAATTGTTTCAGCTATGTGTAATTTCTTGTCTGCTGTTGCTTTCCTTTAACTCTCTAACATACGACAAAGTGTTATTCTAGTTCAAATTGAAAGCATTTGCAGAAGACAAATGAAAAGTAGCTTAAATGATGGAATTTGTCTGTAAAAGAGTAGAAAACATTGTGAGAACAGGAGAAAATGCTGGTTTACTCTCTACCATAGTATTACGACAAAGTGTTATTCGAGTTCAAATTGAAAGCATTTGCAGATGACAAAGAAAAAGTGGCTTAAATGATGGAATTTGTCTGTAAGAAAAGCAGAAAATGCTGGTTATCAGCATTTTCTCTTTTTCCCACAATGTTTTCAAAAGCTTTTTTCCTAATGGTCATTAATTCTTTACCAAACGACAAAATCTTAGACTTGTCCAAATTGAGAGCATTTGCAGATGATAGATAAAATGTGACTCAAAAATTAAAATTTGTTTTGGGAAGGGTAGAAAACATTGTGGGAAAAGGAGAAAATGCTGGTTACCAGCATTTTCTTCTTTTCCCACAATGTTTTCAAAAGGCTTCTTTCTCGGGGTCGTTAAAAGTCGGGATTGTGTGGTAAGGGGTTAAGCTGCAGTTGCTTTCCATACAGACGAGATCTAAAATATCGCTGACTGATAAAGAATTCCAGTGCTGTCTTGATCTAAAACTCAGTCTATCCTTCCTCTGTCCATCAACGAAAACTAAGAATTAAGAATTTTTAGTGCCCTGAAGTTTGAATTATCATCAATTATGACCCTGCTTGTTTGGTGTTATCCAAGCTTAGGATCCATCAAATCTTACGCTTGTTAATATGCTAGAAATAATGAAAGTGCTTAATAAAAGAACTTAAAGTTTCTTGGAAGGGAATACAACAGACACATTTTGTCTTAACTCTATCAAATACCAAAATTTTAGACTTGTCGAAGTTGAAAGCATTTGCAGACGACAAATAAAAAGGCACTAAAATGATGGAATTTGCCTTTCAAAGAGAAGAAAATATTGTGAGAAAAGGAGAAAATGTTGGTTACCAGCATTTTCTCCTTTTTCCACAATAATTTCAAAATCTTTCTTTCTAAGGGTCATTAAAACTCAGGATTGTGTGGTAAAGGGATAACGGCTCTGTTCTTTTATGCCTAATTCCAAATAATGTATTCAACTGCTACCAAATAAAAATTTGTTTCAATTTCTTTTAACCCTTTGAGCACCATAGGCCAAAAGAAGGGGAGATTTTGAAGATAGCATGGATCAAGATCAGACTGCATAGAACATGCAGTCTGATATTAGATTAATATTGACCACCTCTTTTTATGTAAACTCCGAAAAAAGCTAAATTTACTTATTATCAAAATTATACAAATAAATCTGTAGGAAAACCACCTAAAGATCATTGATGCCAATTGTCAGAGAATTTGTTTTGTTTTCTTGGAGAATTTTGATGACTTTCAGTGTTTTTCTGTTTTGTTGCCATGGTTTCAGAGAATCAACTTCTTGGTAAGAATTGTACAAAGGACCATGTAGCAAGATCATTTCTAGGAAGTATGGTCGGTCCATTGGTTCTGTTGATTCAGAGAAAAATGATCTTCAAATAAAAGTCTACAATCGCAAGAGAACAGGGTCCAAATTCACCAACAATTCTTAAAAACGTTCTTAGTCTTATTCTTCAAGAGTTTCTAAATTTCTAACTAACACAACTGCTGACTGGCTAAACCGCAGGGGTTGGTAATTACAGAGTCTGGAAGCCTATAAGCATGACAGACATAAGGGCCATTATGTAAGCTTGCTGATCTCTGGCTGATGGAGCCAAAAACTACTCATACTTGTCTAGATACAAAGGACAACATTAGATTGGAAAAAAGTACCATTAACAAAAATATCTTGATCCAGGATTCCCACAAATGGCCCCATAAAACATTGCATGATGAACTTTCTGATTTAATTTGTACCATGAATTGCCAGCCCTAGACATCCTGATTGTTGGATGTTGATGTATTGATCTAAACATCAAGTTTCTTTAACTTTAGTATCCTAAAGGAAACCTAAGGAGCTTTTTCACAGGCAGTGTAGATCAAGATTAGACTGTAAAGAATGTGCAGTCTAATGCTTAAATCTAAATTGTCCAATATTTTCAGAGATAACTGGTCACTGGTCAACGTAGCCTTGACAATTCTTCAAACGTATTCTGCTTACTGGCTGACACTAGGTTTTATTTAATAAAGCAGTCTAAGAGTTAATTCTATACAACAAATTTTTGGGCTGGAATAAATTGAAAGCGTTTGCAGGCGACAATGAAATGTAGAGCAAATGATTATTTCTATCTTTGATAGGGTAAAAAACATTCTGGGAAAAGGAGAAATGTTGGTTACCAGCATTTTCTCCTTTTTCAAACAATGTTTTCAAAGGCCTCCTTTTCATTGGGTCATTTAAAGTATGGATTGTGTGGTAAAGGGTTAACTCTATCAAGGAAATGTCAAGTACCGGTATATCAGACAAAGTAGTCTCTCGCAGTCTGATCTTGGTCTCAACTATAATTGCAAAACCAACCAATTTTCCAGAAAGCAATGCACCGTAAGTTTTATGTAATTTTTTCACAGCTCAATAATTTCTTGTGCATTTAGTTTTCCAGGAATCATCCGCTAAAGTGCTGAAACCAACTTAGGTTGTTTTTGCAGTCATCGGAATGCATCTCTTTAATCTATGTAGGGAAAGAACTAAAAGATACAAAAAGAGTTATATATGTCATATAGCTGGGATTTGAACCTGCAACCTTTAGAAGCATACTCCTGCAACTCTACTGACACAGCTAATATTATCATAATCAAGTGTGTTTTTTAAATACCTATCCTGTGTCAAGTCCTTACCAGATAACAAAAATGTAGACCTGTCAAAATTGAAAGAATTTACCAGATAACAAAAAATGTAGACCTGTCAAAATTGAAAGAATTTACCAGATAACAAAAATTTAGACTTGTCAAAATCGAAAGAATTTACCAAATAACAGAGTGGATGCTCCTCAAAATCTGACCTTTGTTTTTCGAAGGGTAGAAAAAACATTATGGGAAAAGTAGAAAATCCTGGTAACCAGAATTTTCTCCTTTTCCAACAAGTTTTTCAAAAGCCTTTATCCACACGGTTATTAATACACATGGAAAAATATGAAACTGTGCAAATGCCATAGTATTATCTGTTTTATATTTTAACTCTCTACCACACAATCCCGACTTTTAATGACCCGGAGAGAGAAGCCTTTTGAAAACATTGTAGGAAAAGGAGAAAATGCTGGTAACCAGCATTTTCTCCTTTTCCCACAATGTTTTCTACCCTTCTCAAAACAATTTTCAATTTTTGAGCCATATTTATTTTGTCGTCTGCAAATGCTTCCAATTTGGACTGGTCTACAATTTTGTCATTTGGTAAAGGGTTAACCCTCTACCAATCCATATAATTTTAGGCTTGTCAAAATTAGCAGCATTTGCAGCAGACAAGAAATTGAATGTGGCTAAAATGATGAATTTTATCTTTAAAAGGAAAGGGAAAAGGAGAAAGTACTTGTACCCAGAATTTTCTCTTATTCCCACAATATTTTCAAAGGCCTTCTTTCTTGGTTTCATAAAACAGGGGATTATGTATTAACAAAAAAATGTACAAAAAAGATTTTGATATCACTACCAAAGGGAGACATTATTATTTCCTCATATCAGGGAGACATAATTCTTCTCTCATATCTTATAATTCTCAAAGATCAATAGACGATCCATCACCAGTCTGATTAAAATGAAAATTTGTTGGAACTCTGGCCCAGTACCACTGCCTTAACCCTTTACCAAACAATCCCTGGTTTTTACGAGCCAGAGGAAGAAGCTTCTGAAAACATTGTTGGAAAAGGAGAAAATGCTGGTAACCAGCATTTTCTCCTTTTCCCACAATGTTTTCTACTCTTCCAAAGTCAGATTTCAATTTTTGAGTTCGGTTTATTTTGTCATCTGCAAATGCTTCCAATTTGGACAAGTCTAAAATTTTGTCGTGTGGGAAAGGGTTAACTCTATCAGACAAAAAAAATAGACTCTTTCTTTTGGAATGCATTAGCAAAGACAAATGTGCATCAAATGATGGAATTTGTCCAAGAAGGATAAGAGCTCTAGGAAAAGGAGAAATGTTGGTTACCAGCATTTGGGGGTCCAAATTCAAAGAAACAGGGGGTTAGGGAAAACCCTGTTGTTTTAGTACTTAACAAATTACTTAGAAAATTGAGCCATGCTCTGTGAAGAGGGGGTTTAATGCATCTGTAAAAAGTAACTACATAGGTCAGCCTGCACAGACTGAAACTTTTTGCTAGTGGTCAATTTCCTGTATGTCAAAGGACATTCTACTTCAAGGCTCTGCCTGCTGTTAGACAAAATTAATGGTTTTTATTGAATCGTAATTAATTATTATGACTTACTTGCTATTATGCATCAGGGAATTGCATTGAACCCCTTTTTCCATAGCGCTGCTCACATTGTATATTTATTTTTTGCAGTTTATACCAATAGATAAGGAATGATTTATCACCACTGTAAATAACATAAAATCCCCTGCATGGACAGAATCTAAATACAGTGTATCAAAATTTTGCTGTTTGGCCTGATATATCAACATACTGAATATTCCACAAGTGAAACCTCAGTCTGGATGTAACAAATCATTTTGCAATTCCATGCAAAGGAAGAATAATGATATGATGAAGATACTTTGAATTTTTTTTAACCCTAAAAGCGCCTTTCACGACAACAGTTGCCTTTGCGGCCAGTGTAGATCAAGATCAGGCTGCACATAATGTGCAGCCTGATCTTTGATCTACTCTGTCCACTTTGCTGATACACTGCAGACAAAAGCAACCATGAAATTGCGATTATTTGGGTCGTATTTCTAGGACAAAAATTTATATTGGGTTTAAGATACACTAAAAATTTACTAGGCTGACCTCGACAATTCTAATCCCTACTCTATATCTGAGGTCAAAACTTTTGACTCGTCCTAAATGAATCCATTTGTAAACGACACCTTAACCCTTTACCAAACAACAAAACTTTAGACTGGTCCAAATTGAAAGCATTTGCAGACGACAAAATAAATGTGACTGAAAAATTGAAATTAGATTTGGGAAGGGTAGAAAACATTGTGGGAAAAGGAGAAAATGCTGGTTACCAGCATTTTCTCCTTTTCACACAATGTTTTCAAAAGGTTTCTTTCTCAGGGTCGTTAAAAGTCGGGATTGTGTGGTAAAGAGTTAAATAAGGCTGAAATGATGGGATTTGTCCTGAAAAGTGTGTAGAAGATTTTTGAAAAAGGAGAAAATGTTGTTTGAGAGATTGCTTGATTTATTTTATCACTGTGTGATTTGTACTAAATGTGGTATTTTAGAGATCTGAAGCATAAAAGAAGCCTATAAAACAAAAAGTTAAACCAAATATTACCAATATTTAAGGATCCTCAGGATTGAGGCTTTTGTGAACATTGTGAGAAAAAGAGAAAATGCTGGTAGATAGTAATTTTCTCCTGTTTCCACAATGTTTTCTGCCTTGTCAAAGGCACAGTTCATCATTTGGGCTAGGTTGCAAGTAAATAAACATCAGCTGCAAAAGTTTTCAGTATGGACTAGTCAAGATTTTTGTCATGTGGTAGAGTTAAACCTTTAATCGTTTACCTAACAAAAAATTTAAGACCCCGACAAATTCAAAGCATTTGCGTACAACAAACTGAAATGAGGTTGTAAGATGGTTTCTGTCTTTGAAATGGTAGGAAACACTGTGGGAAAAGGAGAAAATTCTGGTTACCAGCATTTTCTCCTTATCCCACAATGTTTCCAAAACATTTCCCTCCCAGGGTTGTTAAAGTTCGTGATTGAATTGTAAAGATTAAGAGTAAAAAACACCTTCACAGCAAAAAGTTAAATCTTTAGCACACAACAAAATTTTAGACTGGTCAAAACTGAAAGCATTTGCAGACGACAAATCATATCTGCCCCAATGATTGGATTTGTTTCTGAACGATTAGAAAACATTGTGGGAAAAGGAGAAGATGCTGGTTACCAGCATTTTCTCCTTTTCCCATAATGTTTTCAAAAGTCTTACTAAGGTCGTTAAAACTCGTGGTTGTATGGTAAAGGGTTAAATCTTTAATTGGCCGATAAAATATTAAAGAGAAAAACAGCCCTGATATTGAAACACCCATAGCTGCAAATAAATGAAAAATTGATTGGTCACAAATACGGAAAGATTTCCTGAATATGGTTTTATCAAGTTTTCTTAGCACGCAACTATTTCATGCCTTTAATGATATTTAAAGATGTCGTTTTCCCGTAGATTGTAACGCTAATGGCTTCAATCAGGGGTTGATTAGCGTACTCTCTAGCGCCTGTATTGATTCATTGTGATGGAGTGCCAGTAGTCGTCGAGACCTATCAATATTTCTCGGAAATTACTTTTCAAAACTTCTTGTCTGAGAGGTTGTAAGGAAATAGCATCTCAATCAATTTGTAGTTTATAGGTATTTAACACCAAACATTAATTCTTTACCATATGACATACTTTTAGACATGCCTAAATTAAAAGCATTTGAAGACCACAAATTTAACACGGTCAAAATGATGGGATTTGTCTTTGAACAGGTAGAAAACAGTGTGGGAAAAGGAGAAAATGTCAGTTACCAGCATTTACTCTTTTTCCCTTAATGTTTTGAACAGCTATTTCCTCAGGGTTGTGAAAACTGGGGGTTGTGTGGTACAGGATTAACACAGTCCCAAGTTTTAACAACCCTGAAAAAGACTGCTTTGAAAACAATGTGGGAAAAGGAGAAAATGCTGTTCCCACCATGTTTTCTACCCAGTCAAAGATATGCCACCATTTTTTAGCTTCATTTGATTTGTTGTCTGCTAATGCTTTCAGTTTGGTAGAGTCAAAATTTTGTCATTTGGTAAAGAATCAAATGACAGGTTATAGTACCTAGACCTTTCTTTGATCAATTTTTGTACAGATTACTTTAGACCTGCCATAAAATGTTACAAATATCAAGGGACAAACATTTGCAGGAGAAGAAAAATGGCTTTAAATACTACAGAAAATGTTGTTGTATAAGGAGAAATGTGTATTACAAGTAAAAAGAAGTTGCATGGTAAGAGCAATTACTCTTTTGCCATGATGTTTGTCTGTCATCATTCTGCATTTGGTCATAAAATGTTAGCGTCATAAACCTTCTGTTTCTTGGCAACTATTGAGACTTTACTTTACAGGTACTTTTGATAGTTCTTTTAACCCTGTACCACACAATCCTGAGAAAGAAAGCTTTTGAAAACATTGTGGAAAAAGGAGAAAATGCTGATAACCAGCATTTTCTCCTTTTTCCACAACGTTTTAAACCCTATCAAAGACAAAAATCATCATTTTAGCAACATTAAATTTGTCGTCTGCAAATGCTTTTAATTTGGTTTAGTCCAAGATTTTGTCGTTTGGTAAAGAGTTAAGTAATATGTGAGCTGTCCTCTGGCAAAAAGGGGTTTAAAGAATCTCTGTGATGCATTATACCAAGCAAGTTATCTCATAATTATGGATTCATAAAATTCATGTCTAACAACCCACTGAAACTTGAGTATAATGGTCCATTGACATGGAGAAAATTTACCAGTCTCAAAAAGTCTTGGAACAGGTCAGCCTATACAGGCTGAGCTGGGTCAGTACTTTTTTGCAAATGCATTAAGCTCCTTTTTCACTTAGCACAGCTCATATGCTATAAATAAGCCAGAAAAACACTGACAAATACTTATATTGCTGTTCCAGGATAATACGCCTTTTCGTTACAAAATTTATTAAACCAACCAGTCAACAATGGCCAAATTAACATTGGAAGAGATAAGAGAAAAGCATTACCACAAGCTTTATAAGTCTCCTCCCATCACAAAAAATATGACAGTGATCAATGAACATTTCTAACAACAAATGTAGAGACAGACAATTATATTCTTCTACAGCAAAGGTCATTTCTCAAGTGAGTTTGTCTGTAATTAGAAAATACCAATGGATGTGCTCAGATTTCTCTTTTGGCCATTTCTCAAATTATAAACATCCAGTCAAGTAATTTTCTTTCTAACACACTATATCAAATCACACAAACAAAATTACTGTTTGAATGAAGAATAATTGCAGACAATTTCAGACTCAAAATAACTGAGAGCATTTGCTAAGCAAGTCAGAAAAATTAATATGAAATATGAACTAAAAAACCTGAGAACCGTGTCCATATTCACCAACCATTCTTAAGAGCACTCTTAGTCTTTATATTTGAGATTTTCTTAATTTGAAAGTAACATAACATCTAATTGGCGGAACCAAATGGTTTAGTGAATCAGAAGTCATGTTTCTCTCAAATTTAGAAAATCTGGAGTATATAAAAATAATCTGAAACACCTGATAGTAAATTCTTAACTGTCAGAGTAATTCCTTCCTTCTTCCTCTTCATTAGCGTCTATTTTGCAAATTTGTTCTCTACCTTAAGCATTAATCCTTAATCACATAATCGCAAGTTTTAATGACCCTGTGGAAGAAGCCTTTAGAAAACATTGTGGGAAAAGGAGAAAATGCTGGTAACCCCCCCCTCCCCAGCATTTTCTCCTTTTCCCACAAGATTTTCAACCCTAACAAAGACAGAAATCATCATTTAGGCTACATTTAATTTGACGTCGGTAAATGCTTTGAATATGGTCCAGTCCAAAATTTGTCGTGAGGTAAAGAGTTAAGGAAAAAGGAAAACTATACTTGTGCACCAAGTCAAGTTTTACTTGTACAAACTGAGTGCATTTGAAAACAACACATTCACCCGTTACCAAACAATCTCAAGTTCCAACGACTCCTAGGAAAAATTGTGGGAAAAGAATAACATACTGATAACCAGCATTGTCTGCTTTTCCAACAGTTTTTTCTACCCTTTCAAAAATTCCAACATTTGAACCAAATTTATGTCAATTTGTTGTCCGCAAAATTAATGCCTTCAGATTGGACACATATAAATTTTTGTCACCTAGTATCTAAGCTCTAAACCACAAAATCCTGAGTTTTAACGAACTTGAGGGGGAAGGCTTTTGGAAAACATTTTGGGAAAAGGAAAAAATGCTTGTAACCAATATTTTCTCCTTTTCCCACAATGTATTTTACTGTTAATCACATTTCATTTTGTCCTCTGCAAATGCTTTAAATTTGGACTCGTCTAAAGTTTCCTTGTCTGATAGCCTGAACCCTCCACTACATAATTTTGACTTTAAACGATCCTGAGAAAGAGGCCATTTGAAAACACTGTGGGAAAAAAGAGAAAATGCTGGTTACCAGCATTTTCTTCTTTTCCCACAATGTTTTCTGCCCATCCAAACACAGAAATCATCACTTGAGCCACATTTACTTTGTCATCTGTAAAATTAATGCTTTCAATTTGGTAGAGTCCAAAATTTTGTTGATTGGTTAAGACTTAAATAGTCATGTCAGTGTAACTAGGGAGAAAAATACTCTCTTACCCATTACAGATCATTCATACATTTGCTATAAACTTACATTTGGGTAAGAAATTTGAAGGACAGGAAAACGGAAAAGGAAAGGCCAAAAAATTTGATTGATTGATGATTGTATGGTGTTTAACGCCGTTTTCAACATTATTTCAGTTATTTTGCGGCAGCCAGCACACCTATCATGCTTTCCTGGAGTTTCTCTTACCAGTACTCTGCACAACATTCTGTCCAAGCCACTGGCTGCTTTCCCACATAACCATTGTCAAAACAATGGTCAGCGGTGAGAGAGGAATGAATCCTTGTCAAAACAACAGTCAGCGGTGAGAGAGGAATGAATCCTGTCGCAATGACTACCATCAATCCTTGAGCTTGGGATCAAACCAGCGACCCCCTGTTCTCAAGCCCTGTGCGCTACCGACTGACCTACCAGGGCTCAGCCCAAAACTTTTCAGGAAAATGTCACTCTTCAACAGTATAACGAACACGGTGGAAAAAGGAGCAAATGCCTTTACAAGCCACTGCTCCTTTACCCAACAATTTTTTTCCACATCATTCAAAAGTTTTTCTGCTCTATACATGAAGAGTGATAAGCACAATTTTATTTGCCTTTGCAGGAAAGATTTCAGTTCAGACTGCAAGGCTAGAATGTGCATCATACTTTCTTTCATTGGAAGGTATGGAAAACATTGTGAACAAAGGACTATTTGCTAATTTAACTTGCAATTTTGTCTGAAGACATAACAAATTGTCAAAGTTTTGACATGATGACGACAACTACTATGCCAGGGCTACGGCAATACCTCAACCTTTTCTTCGAAAACAACCAAGCTAAAAAAAAATGATAAAAGAATTAGAAGCAGTAGTCTCTGTATGAGTTTGAATGATTTTGTTGAAAATGACATAAAGCGGTACAGAAAGGAGAAAAAAATCATATGAGATAATGAACAAAAGAAAATAATTGATAAATGAATCATCTTAGCTTAACTTAAGATAGAAAACGTTTTCTTACTTTTTCCTTATGTGCTGTCAATGATAGATCTACTTGAGACAATGTTAAACCATGAGCTCAGAACTATTAGATAGCATTATGTAATATAAACCCATTTCTTTCACTTTTTTCCCACAGACATAAACAAGGCCCTTTTAGAGCCTAAACATTAGCAAACATTTTGAAAAATGAATGAAACAGATTACTCAAATAAAGCAAATTTGTATATTTTGTCATCATATTATTCTTGCTTAATTCCATTTGTCACAACATTTTTAAACACATTAGCTCCTGAAACTAATTTGGAGCAGACAGCTTTGGAAACATCCCTTTGATGTGTAGATAACATGATAAAAATTTAACTTTTTACAAGACAGGCAATTTAAAGCGGCATATTCAGGTTTTCTTGCCGTAAGTTAGAATTTCTTTTAAAATGTCAATAAATACAAATAGATACATTTTCCTTTGCACCTGTACAGACACTGTTTAGTTACATTCAGTAAATGTACCTGTAAAGACACTGTACTGTAACAGTGTAAAAAGGTTCAACAGAAATACAGACTTGTCAAAATAGAAAGCGTTTGCTGACGACAATTTAAATGTGGCTCAAAAGATGGGATTTGTCGTTGGTAGGGTAGAAAACATTGTAGGAAAAGGAGAAAATGCTGGTTACCAACATTTTTTTCCTTTTCCTACAATGTTTTCAAAAGGGCTTCTTTACCAGTCATTAAAACTTGGCATTGTTTGGTAAAGGGTTAAGTAACATTTTTCAGTAAGTAATTCTGTCCATTTTTATCAGATGCAATTATTTCATCATTATATTAATTTGAAAACAAATCCACATAATCAATGTTTGCCACTGAACATGTGATATTCCAACAAGTCTTTGCAAAATGGCACGAAATGGAAAAATACCTAATGAGGCTGTGTAGCCCATTAAGGTAATGCCACTGAAAAATGTTTCTTTGTTACAGACTACAACGGTAAAAATCCCCAGTCTGAATAGCTCAAATAGTAGAATATAGGACTAGTAAACGTCAAACCTCGGACCACTTCAGGGTGTGGGCTTGAGCCCTACTGCTGGTCATCTAAAACTACTAATAGTATTTCGGTTCAGATATTAAACTGAGGTCCCTTTTGACTGTCAGTGCTATACACCAAGCGCATTAAGGTCTACGGTCCCTAACTCATCGGTAAACATCAGTGTTTCATAAAGGCTATTCAGCCAATCACGGCAGTTTCAGTCTTTTAATATGAGAGTTAGGGGCCGTAGACTCACTAACTCATCGGTAAACATCATGTAACATCGACGTTTTCATAAAGGCTATTCGGCCAACCTTGGCAGCTTCCTTCTTTTGATATAAGAGTCCCGGGCCGTAGACCTTAAAGGTGGGTATTTAGATTTTTCATATCTCACCAAATTAAAAAAAATATCTATCACTGAAATTTATATGAAAAAACAATACAAATCATCAATAATTAAGAATCATAAAATTACAAAAAAAAAATTATTTGACGGTGTTCCCTTAAAAGGCTACGTAGCCTCTTAAGGTTATTTTTAGATTTCGCGCCAGAAATCAAAAAAGCATTGTGGGAATGTCAAGTGACTGGCACGTGACTAATGACGCTTAAATTCCATAACATAACAAACATGAAATTATTTTCCATAATGTCTTCTTCTATATTTGAAGCTTCGTCTGTGTATTTCCGGTATGTAAATGAGCGAGTTGCTCATTTAAAAATAGACCGTGTTTCCCGTCGGTGTCGACCTGGGCCACAGTAAATCTCTAATTTCTCTTGTTGTCGGGTGGGTTTCGGCTACTGCGGTTTTATGAATGAAATTTAAAAGGCTTTGGGAGTATAAGGATGATTTTTTTGGATTTTTGTAAAATTTTCGTCCAAAATCTGAAGGGCCACCTTTAAAGAACCAGGCGTAACTTAGGAAGGGTTTGCTTCTGCACTATCCCTCTGTAACATAATTAACAGCCTTCCATGGTGTGTCGCCCATATGGCAAACCAATGGCAGTGATTATAAATAAATGAAAACAACAAATGTAAAATTGCCACAGGCAGGGATTATCTATGCCATTACCTGTAAAAATTCCCATTTGCCCCAATTAAATTTTTTGTTCTAAAAATCAAAATGTGGGACAAATAGGGTTAACCCTTAACCCTTTACCACACAATGACGACTTTTAACACCCCTGATAGAGAAGGCTTTTGAAAACATTGTGGGAAAAGGAGAAAATGCTGGTTACCAGCATTTTCTCCTTTTCCCACAATGTTTTCTACCCTATCATAGAAAAATCATTTCATATGAGCCACATTGAAACTGTCATCTGCAAATGCTTTCAGTTCGGACAGGTCTAAAATTTGTCATGTGGTAAAGGGTTAAGACTCTAGTCTAGATCATATTGTAAAGGATAAAGTATATGAACAGCAAGAGAAGACTGGTATGTATGTTGACTGTAATAATTATACTCTTTTGCTGGTGACAAAAATTTGGACTCATCCATATTAAAAACATTTGCTCACCTGACCACAATCAGATCCATGACATTTCATCGAAAACATCCCTAGCCCTGACCCTTACCAGAACCCAGACAAATTGTGGCTCAAATCTTCCTCCCAGACAGAGCTTTTTCATGGAGTAAATCTAGGAATTTAGCTATTGGTATTTTAAAACATACATGGGTTTCCACAATTCGCCCTTTTGACGAAATATTGTGTACCGACAACAATCAAAATGAGGGTCAAATGATGAGATTTTTCTCTGAAAGTATAAGAAACATTATGGAGAAAAGGGAAAATGCTTGTTACCAGGATTTTCTCCTGTTCCCATATTGTTTTCAAAAGTCACCTTTTTCAGGGTCATAAAAGGACAGGATTGTATGATGAAGGATAAATCACACCCATGTCCAATACCAGTAATAGTGTAGTGAGGTTTTATGGCCGATTCCAATTTTTCTTTATAAACCAGTGTCACATTTGAGAAACAGTCACATGTTTGTATTTCTGTTCAAAACTGATATATTAATAAACAGACGTTGTTTCTACTACTAAAAATCATTGTTGAACAAAAAAATAAATAATTAAACATGCATGATATGAAGAGCTCAAAAGCTGAATACAATCAGAATATACGTAAGGGTTCTTGTGCCGATGCCGAGTGAATAGATAATCATTGTCATTTCATTAGTTAAAATGTAGATATGTTTTCTTGAAAATGTCTGGCAACATCAATACTTGTCACAGTTACAGGTAAAACCATTTATTAGTGTGTACAGTAAACAAAAATGCAAGATAAACATCTCGAAAAATTGTCCCACACCTTCCGAAACGCAGAAGAAAAACATGCAAATTTTTTACTTCCCTTGGTAAAATTGCGGGAGCGACATCATAAAATACCGTACTTTGAACTCACAAACTTTGGAAGTTTTGACACGATGTTACGTGGATAATTTACTTATAACTGTAAAATTTAAAAGTGTACTCTCTTTTTTAGATCATTACTGTATGTTTAATACTTGGTTTATGGAGCAATGACAAGGGTATTTTTTCCCTTACTATGACTAAATAGATGTACAGCTTGGCATGTGAAAGAAATCAACTCGAAAGTTTATTCCGCAGAGGCTACAGAGGGGGAAAAATAAAAAATTGTCATTCCTGTAATGATCATTACCGATACGTCAAGTAGCGTAACAGGGATGATCGCATGATGTTCTGATGCAATGTAGCATGGATAATTCACTGGTTAAAGTTTAAAAGCATGTTATGATAAATAGACGTACAGCGTGGCATTTGAAAAGAAATCAACTCGAAAGTTTTTTCGTTGGAGGTAATCAAATACTGTCATTCCAGTAATGATCATTACTGAAATGTCAAGTAGCGTAACGGAGATGATTGCTCCATTACTGAGTTGACTTCAAATGAAAGGACTTCATAAAATGCTCGTCTTTAGTTATAAATAACTGCATATGATATAAAGCAGTCACAAATACTAAATCTTCAATTATTCCTTTCATTTCTTACTGGGTGCAACTGAACTGTATCAAAAGCTTTGTTACGGAAATGATGTTAGCAGATAGGACTGATTATTTTGATCCAGAATTATGAACATCACTTTCAGTTTCTCAAAAGGATTTTAGTTTCCCTTTCATTATAATTTTCTCAGAAAAATGGTACTTACATTTTTAGAAAAGAAAATTGCAAACTTCTTAAGAAAGAGTTGAATGAGCCTTATAAAGTGCCCAAACTCCATTTTTGGATGGTTGAATAAGTTCAGCAGCTGCTATGTATGATTAGAATTAGGATGTAGGTACCAGTTCGAGCTAAGGTTAAAACGTTTCTTTTGGGGGAGAACAGATTTTGCATACCTCTGTCTATTATCCACATTCAGAGATCTATTTTTTTCTTTCAGCCAGTTGGTTTCTTGAACTATGCTATATACTGGATATACAGTGACAGTCCAATTGTTTGTGATCAAGTATCAGCTACATAGTTAACAACCATGTCAAAAAGAAGTGATGGCAAATGCAATGAAGCACTCAGCTGTCATGTTTACTTTTTTCTGGCTGATTGTAACTGATTACAAAGAGAAAATTGATTAACATGTTATGTTGCCCTTCACTGGGAATACAAACACAGGAATGGTACCTTTGTTTCCTCTTCAGTAACTTTAAGTGGTTAGACCGGACACAACCACAGGAAAATAGCAGAAAATCATCCAAGGATAAAGGAAATATAAACTGTATTGAGTATCATGTTGTAGTGACTTTCGCGGTGCTTGCATTTGATTCCAGCAGCGTGAGAAACTTTGATATGTCAAAATTTTCTTGTGCAGCCAGAAGCAAATACTAGTGCAAGGAAGGTTTCTACATCATAATATTCCTTTTACTATATACCCACACCTTTCAACAACAAAACATTGCAAACTTTTGACATTTTATTCAAAAACGGTAAACAAAATAAAACAAATAAAGGTGTAGTAGCCAGTAACTTCATTTTTATGCATGGCTGATGCATGTTACAGCACAAAATTTTGACCAATCAAATTGCAAATGAATACATACATATTCTGTATGTGAGTTACGTCAGCATACAATATTTTGAACCGTATTTCGCTGTGTGTAGATACAGATTTTTTTTCCGCTGTGTGTGATACTATATCCATGTATGACACAAGTTTCTAAGCCAGAAAATTTTCAGGTATATAATAAATACTCATACAAAAAGAGACAGCAAAAGCATTGTGTGGAACAGAGAAATTGTTCTTACTACAAGTTTTTCCTGTCATCCATATTAGATTTGATGAAACCCAACTTGATAAAAAGGAGGAGTACTACTGTTTTCTCCCAGACTACAGAAATATCAAGTAGATTACAGAAAAAAGAATTAGATCCCCATAAAAGGACATTAACTTGCAACCAGGATCCGATAAAGTAGCAATTAAGGAGGATTCTCCAGAAATCAAAATGTATGAAGCTGAAACAGCACTTTAACCCTAGTTAAAGACTTATTTTCAATAACACTTTTCTTAAAAATTATTTTCTACACAGGCTGTCAACTATTTTTTTTTTGAGGAAAGAAGTGAAAATAAGCCAAATTGTGTATTTCTATTTCGTTTTTTTAAAAAAAAAATGAATTTTTAAAATTCATACTGAAAATCCATGCTTATTGCCCATATGGGATGGGGTGTGTTTCAAGTGACCCTTGGGATCCTGTGGTGCCCAGTGGTTAGGATATGGCATTGAAAGGGTAGAAAACATTGTGGAAAATGGATTGGTTTTTTTTCATTGTGTTGGAGTTTGATGCCGTTTTCATAGCTTATGTCACATCATGGTGTTCAGTGCACCTACTCATGTGTTTCCTGGCTTTCTTATTTCGGAACTGACACAACTTTCATTTCCAAGCCAATGACTACTTTTCTCACATGCATCAGAGGTGAGAGGTGCAAAATCACTGGAAAGAAAGTTTATCTCAACTGGGTATCAAATCCCCAACCCCCAGGTCAACACTGAGCTACCTAGCTGGGCTTTGTGGAAAATTGAAGAAATGCTGGTTACCAATGCATTCTTATCAATTTTTTTCCTTAAGGTCATAAATACATGACATTGTTACGTAAAAACAAAAACTTCACAAAAAAAAAAAGGAGTCAAAGACTTTAACCCTTTACCTCACAAGTTTTAACCACCCTTCTGAAGGACGCTTTTGAAAATACTGCAGGAAAAGAAGAAAATGCAGGTAACCAGCACTTTCTCCTTTTCCAACAATGTTTTCTACCCATTCGAACACAAGTTCTATCATTTCAACCTTACAATTTATAATTCAATATGGAAGACTCAAAAAAATTGTTGTCTGGTAAACAGTTAACTCTTTACCAAACAACAAAATTTTAGAGATGTCCAAATTAAAAGCATTTGTAGATGACAAAAGTAATTAAAAATTTGAAATTTATTGTTGGATGGGTAGAAAACATTGTGGGACACTATAGACTTTTCCCACAATGTTTTCAAAAGCCTTCTTAAGAGTTGTTAAAACTTGGGACTGTGTAGTAAAGGGTTAAAGTGCTGAATGATAATTAATGAACCAAACAAGCATTTTCAGTCTAGGAATAAACCCCAAATATTTTAAATTTCAAGGCTACCCTTGTCCAGAACGTCTTGGCAAAGTAGATAGGGTAGATCAAATATCAGATTGCACATTTTGTGCAGTCTGATCTTGATCTACACTAGCCGCATGGGCACCTGATAGGTGCTTTAGGGGTCAAGAACCAAGAAAAGGAAAGTTTAGGTGCAAATGGCCTTTACAAAAGCTGCTGTATTGCCAAAGGCAGTGACAATGTAAATGAAGAATCTTGTCAAAGAATACACTACCAAAGGTCAATTGTTTGGTGGAAATGAGCTTGAAATCAAATTATGGGATTTACAAATTGTTTTCTCAGAAATTTCAAGGTGCATAATTTCATTATTTTGTTTTCGAAGATGCTTTGTGTTTCTACAAAAACATTATTTTTTTTGTTAAATTTGATCTTTAGTGTATTTTTTTAATGTTTAATTTAAATGAAATGATAAGGTTATCAGCATTTCTTTCAGATATCAAGCAAATATTTTTTCCTTAGTATTGAATGGTGCTTTATGAAATCATTTTGACAGCTTGTAGCAAACAATGTCCCTTCTTGTTCCAATATTTTTCACAACTATTCAACTGGCTGCTTTCCTACATAACCATCATCAAACAATGGTCAGTGGTGAGAGAGGAATGAATCCTGTTGAAATGACTATCATCAATCCTCAGAAACACATTGGCTGAGCCAGGAATCAAACCAGCAACCCCCTGTTCTCAAGTCCTGTACACTACAGACTGAGCTACTGGGGCTCGGCTTTTATGGTAACGGAACAAGAAATTTTTTCAAGTTTTCACTGGATTAACCCATGTACAACATGTAACCCCTGGGGCTGGTCCAGTTTTGACCCCAGAACTATAATTTGAAGAATTTTAGTAGAAGTACATTAGATGAAGCTACATTAGATGAAGCTACATGCCAAATTTGGTGTCCCTAGGCCTAATGGTTTCTGACAAGAAGATTTTTGAAGATTTTTAAAATTTTTCAGTTTTGTTGCCATGGCTACTAGAATTTTGATTGGAATCAAATTCCTTTTGAAAAAATTCTGAAGAGGGCAGGATCATTTCTGTGAAGTTTTACCAATTTCATTAAAACTGGATGGGTAGTTTCAGAGAAGAGGATGTTAGAAATACAAGTTACTAAACACAATGACGGACCACAGGCCTTTGAAGTTCCATTGGTTTAGCATGGAACGCTGAAATTTTCCCAGGTCAATCATCCAACACTTATATATTACATTGGTGCATCGCTTGTATATCACGGAATACTCAAATTTAAAATATCACCATTACTATAGCTAGCACATCGTCCACTGCCTCTCTATCGTATATAATAAGACTTACTATATATATACAATATAGAGGCAGTCACCAATGTGCTATTCATAGTAACGGTGCCTGATAATGAAAATTTTGTTATCCAGTGATAGACTAATGGAGTTTCGGAGGCCTATGGACAGACCAACACACGCATAGACGGATGTATGATGGACACTAGGCCATGACATAAGCTCACTGCCCTTCAACCCGAGCAGCTAAAAAATAAAATATTCCAATATAAAAGTATGAAGTGGAGTGTCCATTTACCAAATAATTCTGTGTTTTAATAACCCTGAGATTGTTGGATCTGCAAATGCTGTCATTTTGGACAAGTCTATGATTTTGCTGTAAGGTAGAAAATAAAAAAGAGACTCTACAGATACGCATGTGTGAATTGAACATTCTCTGAATGCCTAAACTGACAAAAATTTTAAGAGATTTTATGCAGGATTCAGAGACCCATTGATATGTTGTAAACATAATATTTCTGTTGACAAAAATGTTCTAAAAATGTTCTATCCATCTAAATTATTCAAACTATGTAAACCTTAATAACTAATAATCAATGTAGGCTTTCCTTTTTTCCAAAGGGATCAAGGAATATTATATTTGTTCACAAAACTAATTAAACATTGTGTTTTCACACTTTCAGTTATTGGGACTGAAAACACATTGAGGATTGTCATTTGATCATTCTGTTATTTAATTATTAGTCTTGGTCACCTTCCTTCAAGAGGCTCTATTTTGTACTTTTATGTTTATTTAACCCTTTAACATACAATTCAAGGTTTTAACAACCGGGAAAGAGAAAGCTTTTGAAAACATTGACAGAAAAGGAGAAAATGCTGGTCACCAGCATTTTTTCTTTTTCCCTCAATTTTTTTTCTACCCATTCAAAGACACATCCTAATATTTCAGCCACATTTATTCTCTGCTAATGCTTTTAAGTTGAGAAAATGTACAATTTCATTGTGTGCTTCAGACTTTATTAGCCATGAAAGTCTTACTAGCATTCCTCTATCCAATCCCCTCAACTCTACAGGAAAATAAAAATTAGATGAAATGAATGTATTTGAGGCAATTGCCCAATTCATGTTTCATTATTGTCTACTTTATTTAACTTGACCCACGTCAACATTGTGTATATAAATTAAAATTCTATTTCTACCTTCAGCATTGCATGGGGCTGCTTTCAGCACATGTCCTGAACGGTCACCGAAATATTCCATTAACTTCAGCGAGTGCAAACTAAACTTTCCGAATATTAGTCATAGTTTTATGTATATGCCTACTTAACCTGATCCTGACCAGCATAAAGGTCAGGATCAGGTTAAATGAAGTAGGTAAAACTATTGTTGAATTGTGTGTGACAACCTCTTTTTTTTTCCATTCAAGTACCAAAAAGCCCTTAAATTTGAGATGTTATCTATTTTAATCACCCACCAAAGAATACTTTTTAAGCTACAACGTGCAGGTTATTGTCCGACCTATAAAAAATACATGTACATGTTTTATCTATTAAACAAAAGGTAAATATTTGATGCAAAGAAACTTTACGGCCAAAAACAGTATACTTTACTGTTGCAATATTTGGAATAAAAATTGTAGGTGTCATACATGGAACAGTCGAAGGAAAAAACATGCTGACAAAAGAGAAATTGCTAAAAATCGCTAATCCTTCAATTAACAATTACAGTGCTTCTTCCACATTTCCTTTTCAAGAAGCATGCGTTGTGACAGCTGTACATGTATGAGAGCTGTTCCATAAATACGTGGAATTGTTGCCGAAAACCTTTGTTTTATATTCAATTCACACCACACTTTCAGAGATCATACCATAACATAATGTCAAGTATGTTTACTACTCTTTCAAAGACAAAATTCATCATTTTCGCCTGATTCTGTTTGTCGTCTTCAAATGCTTCAAATTTGGATAAGTCTAAAATTTTGTCGTCTGGTAAAGACTTACGGTAACTCCTAATCCCTGCAGACTTTTCTTTCCCCTCTTGCAGCACACCACTTTTGAAAAAAAAAAATAGAATGGCAAAAATAAAATTGCCTTTAAGCAGCAATATCTCATGGTGAATGTACATATTTTACAATGATCTTTTTCAACCATTTACTTTTTTTTAACCAGACTTTTAATGACCCTGCAGAAGGAGGCTTTTGAAAACATTATTGTCTTCTTCCACTGTATATCAAAGAATATGGCTTCTTTAGCAACCAAGGTAGAGCAACTTGAAGCTAGTCAAAATTTTGACATTTTAATTTTTTAGAAAATGTATAAAAATGTGAAATCCGCGTGCAATTTTGGGGCGAAAGCGACTGACGTTTCTGACGTTATTCGACGTCATTTCCGGTGAATTTGAAAACATTCCGTCAGATAGTTACATCTCGGCAGACATTTGCAGTCATGACTTTGGAAAAAAAATTGACATCAGCTGACGACGCTGAGTTACGTTCTGTCGTAAAGTTTTGTGTTGGACTTAAAACTTTCTTTGGTGGAAACATTAAGATGCATTATGGAATCAGACATTGTGGTAAAACAAACGTTTTACAAAAGGCAGGAGTTCCATATACGATGATACAAGACCGGGTTGTCTGACAAGTGTTCAGACAGTGGGGAATTCAGTGCTCGTTAAAGAAACGATTGATAGCAACAGAAGATTAACGGTGAGGTACATTGCACAAGAGATAGGTATATCGACTACTGCAACATACAGGATCTTAACTGACAAACTTTAAATGACACAGAAAGTGCATCGCAACAGGGGGCGACTATGTAGAGAGAGTTAGTCGTGCGCTTATTTTTGACGTTTAGGCGACATGACGTAAACATTGGCGTGCTTCAAGTGTCACTTACTTTTCTTCTTTAAAGTTAAATGTATTTTTATCTGTTTTATGTATCTCTATGAAAATTTAAACATATATCGGGTATAAATAAATGTTTCTTTAGCTGTATTTTGTCTTCAAATTCAACACTCCGTTATGGAATTACAGGCAAATTCCATGAATTTATGGAACAACCCTCGTACAGCTTTACTGTAGTGCCATACAAGATGGAAACACATGTACTGGTATTTTTTGGTGTTGTGTACTGGATTTTGACCTACTTTTTAGTACCGATAACAATTGAATAAATAGAAATTTGTGATTGGTAAAAAATGTAGACATGACTATTCTACGGGCCCCTGCCTATTTGGTGGTAAATTTACGCCATCTATCTTTTTTAACTCTTTACCAAACAACAAAATGTAAGACTGGTCCAAATTGAAAGCATTTGCAGACGACAATCTGAATGTGGCTCAAATGGAGAAAACTGTCTTAGAAAGGGTAGAAAACATTTTGGGAAAAGGAGAAAATGCTGGTTACCGGCATTTTCTCCTTTTCCCAAAATGTTTTCAAAAGGCTTTCTTCTTTAGGGTCGTTAAAACTCGGGATTGTGTGGTAAAGGGTTAAAGATATTTCTTGTTTCCCCTAAATTAGCAGATGATTCTCTAACTGACCAATATTATTTAGAAGTTACAACCAAATTTCATTATGATTATATGATTATCAAAAACATTTTTACAGGAGAAAAAAAATTGTAATTGCTGCAATTGAAATTTCCAGCAAAGTTCAATGAACTCCAGACATTTTATGTTGCATATAGGAATCAAAGTAAGAACATTGCACAATTTGCAAGATTCCAAACAAACTGAGTTGACTGTAAAAAGAATCTTTCACCTATGAATTAGAAATTTCTTATCTCCATTTCATTTGTATCAATGTGATAGGTTTTCATTGGTCTTTTAACTTTTGATCTAACATATTACCTGTGACTGGAAATTTACTAAATTGTCGAAATTATTTTCCTTCTTTAGAGAATAAAATCCATCCCAAATTTACTTCATTAACGACATATATGACATTTTTTTCTAACAGACAGATTTTTTTAAAACTTTGCACATACAAAGCTCATCACGTCTCTAGGAGATTACAGTAAAAAAAGATGTGGGTCGCAATTTGCCTTTGAAAAAGGTATATACAGTTCCAAAATTCAGCTGATATTGGATTTAAAGCGTCTTTCTTTAATAGTCAGTTAAGCAGGAAAATAACAGGAAAAATATACAAATATACATCATATTTATTTTTGCACAAAAAATGTATAAAAGCCTGGTTTTGAGCATGGTAAGTGTACAAATATGTATGTTATATATAGACTATTGAGTTAAAAAGGGAGATAATTTGACCGAATTCAGGGTTAATCTTAAATACATACTTTCTAACAGACAGATTTTTCTTAAAATTTCCACACTTATAGTGTTTATAATTCTGAACAATAAGAAAAAATAAAAAATAAAAATGGCAACTATCCGTGCTTATTTCGTCAGAAAACAAGGTTGAAGGTCACTGTGGAAGTTATTTTTTCAAGGAAAAATATAGGATAAAAGCTCAGCAGATATAGTGGGAAAAGGAGAAATCGCTCCTATTGAGCAATAGGAGCAATTTCTCCTTTTCCAACAATAATTTTCAAAGTGGAAATAGCTATACTTTCACAGCTTTAAATTCCTGCCTTTGTTTCCTTGTTTGGTGTGTAATGACGTGTCAGCAGCATTTTAATTATTTCAGGGTGACAGTTCAAAGATCCATCTTTTTTCTCTTCAACAATACTACCAAAGAAAGTGCTACTTGTTTCTGTGCACCAATAGTATTACCATTATGTGCAAAAAAATACATAGGTGCACTTTTGATTCAATATCCACAACAAAAATACATGCGCAGTAGGATGCGCGCGAACATTTGTCATATACGTCGTTAAATTGTAAAACAAATTTGCAGAGCTCAGTTTTCTTTACCGATCTGATCACAATTTCCATTACTTAAAGGGACTTATTTTGATTTTTTTGCCCTAAACTGTTTTCTTTTTTTCGTGTAACACTGATTAATACTACAAAATAAATAATATTTGTAAAGGAACTGTGCAATTTAAGATTCAGTGAAAAAATTGCAATTTGGTGTTCAAATAACATGATGGGCGGTGTTGCAATTATCATGTTTGTTTGAATACCATTCTAAATGATAAATGTTTGCTAATTATCAAGTAACATTCCCACAAGCCTATGCTACATGCTGCCATGAAATTGAAAAATAAGCCCCAACTGAGTGCCCAAAAGTAAGCAATGCCAGTGTCAGAATGCATTTAAATTTGAATAATACTATTTAAAAGTATGGAGACTGTTGTGAAGATGACAATCTGTTATTGTACTGTTGATCCAAAAATTAGTTGCTGCCAGAAAAATGAATTTTCAAAGTGGGTCAAAAGTTGCTTCATCACACTATCTTTTGTTTCATTTTTACCTGGATTTAAAATTAATTTATCTGTTAGTGAGTAACACTTGGACCCACCATACCCTAACAGGTTGTCATATTCACAATAAATTGGGGTTTTAAGAGGCTATGTAGCCCATTGAGGAAATATCATTACTTTTTTTTGCTTTTACTTTTCATTTTTATTTATTGGCTGTTTGCTGGCTTAACCCATTACCAGACGACAAAATTTTAGCTTTGTCCAAATTGAAAGCATTTGCAGACGACAATTTCAATGTGGCTTAACTCTTTACCAAATGACAAAATTTTAGACTGGTCAAAATTGAAAGCAGTTGCAGACAACAAAATGAAAGTTACTAAAACTATGAAATTTGTTTTGGAAAGTGTAGAAAACATTGTGGGAAAAGGAGAAAATGCCGGTTACCAGCATTTTCTCCTTTTCCCACAATGTTTTCTAAAGGCTTCTTTCTCAGGGTCGTTAATAGTAGGGATTGTGTGGTAAAGGGTTAAATGATGCAATGTTTCTTTGATAGTGTAGAAAAAATTGTGGGAAAAGGAGAAAATGCTGGTTACCAGCATTTTCTCCTTTTCCTACAATGTTTTCAAAAGGCTTCTTTCCCAGGGTCATCAAAAGGCGGCATTGTACAGTAAAGGCTTAATCCTTCGATAAAACATCAAAGATGTTTTGTTTGATTACAAAATCTTTAAAACCCCCATAATAGAATATTCAGACCTGTATTTCAAAAAAATAAAATTAAAATATTTGATTTATTCTAAAAAGTTGATTTCATATATCAAATTGTTCTTGAACAATATTACTTACCTGCAGTGTCACATCCAATTTTATTTGATGCCTGGAAACAAAACTGGAATATTTCTTTAAGCTATCTGTAAATCTTTTCCGACATGCTCAAAAATGGTTTTGTCAATATTTCAGTTTATGTGCACACACTTACACATGCAAAAGTCAAATATCCAGGTGTAGATCTACTTTGAAATGATTTGTATTTTCTAATGATTATTCCAGTAAGTCAAATTTATAGTCTTTGACTGGTACACCTCGAAAATAATTTTACAATAATAATTCCTGTGACTATAAAAGACATTGAATATTTCAGCACCAATGTTTCAATGAAATTCACAGACACAAAAAGTTAATGATCTCATACAAAAATGATTAATTTCCACCTTCTCTTATCTTTTTTTATCTTATACAAATAAAGAAGAAACGGTCCAAGAAGTCAGGAACAAGTCAACCGTTTGGAACTTTCCTTTAACAAATACTGGTACTGTAGCTTCATTAAGGCAAACCTCCTGAATCTATATTATTGACTCCAGGCTACCAAAAACTGAGACAATTTCACCCTGAACTCTGTACCACACAATTCTGTGCTTTTACAACCCTGAGGAAAAAGCCCTTGGACAACAATTTGAAAAAAAATTGCTAGTAACCAGCATTTTCTCCTTTTCCCGCTATGTTTACTACCCTTTCAAAGACAAAATTCATCATTTTCGCCTTATTCTATTTGTCGTCTGCAAATGCTTCCAATTTGGATAAGTCTAAAATTTTGTCGTCTGGTAAAGACTTATCACCTAACCTCTGCAGACACTTTTCTTTCCCCTTTTGCAGCCACTTTTGAAAAAAAAAAAGAATGGCAAAAAGAAAATTGCCAATAAGCAGCAATATCTTATGGTAAATGTACATATTTTAAATGATATTTTTCAACCATTTACTTTTTTTTTTAACCAGACTTTTAATGACCCTGCAGACAGAGGCTTTTGAAAACATTATGGGATAAGAAGAAAATACTAGTAACCAGTATTTTCTCCTTTTCCCACAATGTTTTCTAACCTATCAATGATGAATTTTATCAGTATGGCCTTTTTTAATTTGTCATCTGCAAATGCTGTCAATTTTGACCAGTCTAAAATTTTGTCGATTGGTGAATAGTTAATGTCTGCTGCAAATATGTTCCAGCCAATAATGAGTCATCATTCAAATACAATGTATCGCTCTTTTTGATCTAATAATTATGTTATCTTCTTTAGCTATAATATATGCACATGAAAAATCTAGGAGCATTTTCAGGGGAAAATTGAAAAAATGAAGATCAAATAGATCAGAGTCTAGTCAAAAATGCCTTTTGATCGTAATACACCATCTTCCTGCAATCTGATTTTAATCAGCAAGTTTTCCTTTGCTTTTATGTTTTCACATGTGTAATACCTTACTTCTTGTAATTCTTGTAAAACTGGCCATATTTACAAGACAACTATTTCAAAATTTTCTGTTACAAATTTGTTCGTCAGAAAAACGGAGTTAAAGATTGAATTTAATTGAGCAAACATTCAATATTTTTTCCAATAACTAAGGAATGAGAGAAAAGAAAAATTGATTAGAACTGACACAGGAAATATTACAATAATTAAAACAAGTGTAGTCCTATCCTTTATCCAAACAAGCAAACACGATTTGAGTAAGCTAATCTGATTGGTGGTGGAGCATCCGTATAACCGCTAGGAAGAACATCTCGCTGTAGCTATTGTAATGATCGTGGCAATTTAACATGAGATTTTTTTCTCCCAAGTTATCTAAAATATGACCATAGCCCAGAGATACGAACTGAATCAATAATCTCAAATTGTTTTATATGGATTTATCCATATTTGTCATACTTGTCATTTTTTTGTTGGAGAAAAGAAAATACATTGGAACCATATATATAAATGGTTTCTAATTCAATTTCAATTCTGAATTTTAAGGCTAGCCATCTTATTGGCTTTAGAAACTTTAGAAACATCATTTTTTAAATGAATGTGGATGATCATTGAAGATTAAATCCATGTGAAAACAATGAGGCAAAAGTTTAATTGCACATTCCATGTTATATTGTTTTTGACCAAAGCATGTTAAAAACTTATCTGCTTTGAGACAATGACCAATCTGTAGATAGTATTGTGTACCAGTATTTTGCATTTTTGCTCTTTACCTAACAAAATTTTAGACTTGTCCAAATTACAGATATCAACATAAGTGTGACTAAAAAGTTAAAATTTGGTTTTGGAATAGTAACAACACATTGTAGAACATGGAGAAAAAGCTGCTTACCAGCATTTTCTCCATTTACCAAAATGCCAACAAAAATATAGATCAAACATGCACGTACACAATTTGGAAAAACCAGAAAACATGTGATTGATAATAAATTATGGGTCTATCAATAATGTTATCGGTTATTTAAAAAACTGTTTATTAAATCTGGTGCCCTTCTGTTGAATTTTGCAGTATTTGAATAGAATTTTCTGGTTTTTGATGACAGTATCCTATTAAATTTAGCAATTGCAGACAAGTATAGAATTAGGTTGACTGGTATAAAGTCGAGAATTAAAGATACATCTGTACTGGTTTTCAGGTAGTTTGCAGCCAGTTTTCTTACCAATTTCATCTGTACTTTATAAATCTATCATTATTCTTGTATCTTCATGCCAAATGTTGCCCCTGATGGCTGCAAGATTGCACAGATTACGATGATTAAATAATGCATTTCATGTTTTGGAGGCCTTTCAAGCAATTGCTCTTGTTTTGTCTGGTTTTAAATAAGGACAAATCCCTTGTGTTTTTCTATCCCTTACACATATATATTGGCAATTTATCCGTGTTTACACAGCTGAGCCATTCTACACGCTTTCAATTTTTGACAGCGTTTTTTCTCTCCACCTGTAATGATGTATCTTTCAGTTAAAGACAAAAAGTCAAACCTATATTACCTGCCATTTGTATTGTACCTGTGTTAGGCAATCACCACTTTAAGGTCCAAATACAAGTTTAAAATATGTGTTGGTATAAGACGGCCATTTTGCTTTAAAATGTTAGTTTTGTCTGGATGGCAAACTGACAGTATGAATTAAACTTCAAATTATCTCATATAGGGTGTAAGTATCTGCATTGCTGATTGATATACAATGATACTTACTGATAATCATTCTGTTTTGTTGTAATTGTACTAAATTTAATTCACATCTTTATCCATGTTGATATATTCACCTACATGACTTACACACTGACCTCGTTGTAGAGAGACAATTCATGAATAGCCAAGCATATTCTGTCTTTAAAGGGGCCTATTAAGTTTTCATGTTCTAAATCAAAATTTGTTTTAATACGCTGATAAATACCACTAGATATATTTTCTTTGCAAACATGTAAACTGTTTTATTACATTTAGTAAAAAAAAAGTAGTTTGAGTGTTTGTTGGTCATTTTACAATCGGTAACTTGTCTATTTTTATTACATCAGATTATGACATCATCAAACTGATTTGAATACGAATCATTATTATCAATGTGAGGTAATGGTCATATGAAATTCCCACAAGTCTTTGAGAAACACTTGCAAGAAATCTAAAAGTAACTCAAGAGGCTACCTAGCCTATCAAGGAAATACCATTAAAAATTGTTTTTCTTAGGTCTGTCTTTCCTCTCTGCCAATGAATTACCAGCTAACTCAGTCGTAAAACATTTCTTAAATTTGATGAGATTATAAAAATCTGAAGTTTCCTTTAAAGAAAGATTGAGTTAATTGGTTAGTATAGTGTTTAACACTGTTTTAAACACTATTTCAGTTAAATTGCTGGGGCCAGTGTACCTATCCATGCTTTCCTGCAGTTTCTTTACCTAGTACTTTGCACAATATTCTTCCCAAGCCACTGGCTGCTCTCCTACATTACTATTGTTGAGACAACGATCAGCGGTGAGAGAGGAATAAATTCTGTTGCAACGACTAGTATCATCATCAAATCTCAGAAAGATATTGGCCAAGCTGGAGATTCGAACCAGCAATAACCTGAACTCAAGTCCTGTACACCAAGGCTGGGCTACTAAAGAAAATATTGAAAAAATTGTTGTAAGCAGCATTTTAATCTAATGAGGGGACAGATGATCTAATTATTTCCTGTTGGGAATGTTGGTCCCAAGTCAAGTATCCTATTGCAATGAAATTTCCATCAAAACTATAGGGTTTTCATTGTTTGAGAATTTCAATGATTCTTAACTCTTTACCAAATGACTAAATTTTGGACTCAATCACATTGAAAGCATTTGCAAAAGACAACAAATTTAGCTCAACTTATGATTCCTGTCTTTGATAAGGTAGAAAACATTGCGGAAAAAGGAGTAAATGCTGGTTACCAACATTTTCTCCTTTTCCAACAACATTTTCAAAGGCTGTCTGTGTAAGGATTGTTAAAACTCGGGATTGTGTGGTAAAGGATTAACCCTTTACCAAACGACAAATTTTTTGACTGGACCAAATTCAAAGCATCTGCAGACAACAAATTAAATCTTGGTAATATGATGATTTCTGACTTTGATAGGGTAGAAAATATTGTGGGAAAAGGAGAAAATGCTGGTTACCAGCATTTTCTCCTTTTCCCACAATGTTTTCTATGGGCCTCTTTCTCAGGGTCGTTAAAAGTCGGGATTGTGTGGTAAAGAGTTAATTATAAATAGTTTCAAATGTATCAACAATATTTCTAGTTTTCAGCAGCTGCTGTTAGCATGAATTTCAGTATGCTTTTGTGAACAAAGGAACAAATAGCACCGATTCTTTACTGCCTTTGAATATGTACAAATCACCATGTGAAATATATGTTTCCATGGAGATAAATATGAATAATTTCCTTTTATATTTGCTTTTTGAGTTTTCAAACACTTTTAAAAACCATGAAAACAAAATTGGTTATGAAAAATTTGTCAGTCTAGTTTGCTTGGTGTTTAAAACCATTTACAGCATTATTTCAGTCTCAGTGGCAAGTGCACCTATCCATGCATTCCAGGACTTTCTTTTACCAGTACCACATAACTTTCTTCCGAAGCCACTGGCTGCTTTCCCACATAACAATTACCAAACACTTAGCTGTGAGAGATGAATCAATCCTGTTGCAATGACTATCATCAATCCTTAGAAAGAATTTGGATGAGCTGGGACTCAAACCAGCAAACCAATGGTTTCCCGCCCCATGTGTTACCTACCAAGTTACCAGGCTCAGCTCAATAGGAAAAGTAATCATTTTACAGATCTGTAGTCCTCATGCTAACTGTTTACATCCTTTTAAAACTTTGTTAGAAAAAATGCATTTGTTTCCTTAAAGAAATTGCTCTTTTTCTTACAATATCAACCCTTTATCAAACAATCCCTGGTTTTTTATAACCCTGTGGAAGGAGCATTTTGAAAATATTCTAAGAAAGGAAAAAATGCTAGTAAGCAACATTTTTTCCTTTTTCCCACAGTGTTTTGTACCCTCACACAGACATATGTCATCATTTAGGCGACTTTTGTCTTCTCCAAATGTGTTCAATATGAACCAGTCTAAAACTTTGTCAAGAGATACAATTTTTCCTTTCCTTTCAACTTTCAGCCACTTGCACTTACTTAACTCTTTACCACCTGAGAAAAATGCTGACTTGTCCAAATTGAAAGCATTTGCAGACGACAATATAAATGTGGCTCAAATAATGGATTTTGTTTTTTAAAGGGTAGAAAACATTTTGGGAAAAGGAGAAAATGCTGGTTACCAGCATTTTCTCCTTTTCCCACAATGTTTTCAAACGGCTTTTTCCTTGCGGGTCTTTAAAACTTGTTAAAGGGTTAATAGTATACATCAAAATAAAGTAATGGATCAATGATTTCTCCATATGAAGACTACAGTAGTCTCACCCTTCAATGAAAAGTAAAAAAAAAACTTTGAAAGTTTGTTTTGAAAATTGATGGTAACAAAATTATACTTGACGTAAAAGAGAGGCAATTCAATCAAGCATCTCCAGTCGTGGGCAGACTCTCCGTGGCATTTCCTGCTGACTTCTTTGTTATAAATAAAGCACAGTCGATTGATCAAATTTCCTGACGCCATTCAGCCCCATATATAGTTGAGACATAAAAGTCAGAAGTCATATTTCAGATGATGTCTGCGTCACATGGTGTACTACACTCCTCTCCAAACATAAGGCATCCCAAGCGAATAGTCTGGTCTAAATTGGGAAATCTGTAAAGGAACTCGCTCAAAAGTCTATGTTCCTAGGAGCTCAATGATTCAAGTGATACCAGATATATCAATGTATACCATTGCTACATATATATTGCAGAAAAATTGCATAAGATGCAAATCGGCGATCAGATTTATAAACAGAAGATTAACCCTTTACAACAAATCCCTGAGTTTTAACAATCCTGAAAAAGAAAGCTTTTGAAAGCATTGTGGGAAAAGAAGAAAATGCTGGTAACCAGCATTTTCTCCTTTCCAACCATGTTTTCGAATCTTTAACAGAAAATTTCAATCATTTAAGTAACACTGCATTTGTCATCTGTAAATGCTTTCAATTTTGACAGGAAATTTGTTGTCTGGTAAAGAGTTAACCCTCGTAGTACTATAAAATCGAAAAGGACATTCTCTGTCAGAATTGAAGACGCATTCTTTGCAATTCAAAAGCTGTTTATGTCAGAAAATCTGGCAAGCAAGTGTACAGATTAGATCAAAGATCAGACTGGACTTTCTATGCAGTCTTATCTTGATCTAGTCACTCACAGCAGAAGCAATTAAATCTGCGTTCAGGAACACAAAGGTTAAAATTGTAGCAAATTGATGTATCCTTATATCATAGATTTGAGAAATCAATATGGCTGCTAAACCCATATAATTATCTGACAACTTTTCAAGACTTTACTAGACCAGAAAATCATTTTCATCCTGCCATAAAATGTCGCAAAGTTTGGAATATCTAAAATTTGAATCCTTAGTCATAAATTGCTTTGGGTAATGTAAGTCAGGTCTGGGAATGGAATAGATTATAGGTTAGACCCCTCAGTAAAAGCAATCTGACTTTTAATTCATGTTGTAGATCTAAATCTATAAAATTTTGTGGGAATTCTACTATAAGCCCTCTTGAAATTTCAGTTATTAGCTCTGTTCTAGCAATTGGATTTATCCATTTGATCATTGTAGTGAGCTATAACCATATCATAGACTGTGGACAGTTATTTCATAATGATACTGATATTTCAATGGCAGGGTTTGCCTTCATCATCTACGATCATTTTGAGACAAAACCGTGTTAGTGGCAATGGAGACCTTTCCTGTTTATTATGATACTAAAGGACACAGGATCCTGAAAATCAGGTTTTGGATATTACTTTTGCCACAGAGAATTTAGATTCTGAAAACACAGCATGGTTGAAATTTCTAAGATCATCTCAACCAAACATGTACTTTGAATTTAGCAGAAGAAAATGTTGTTCAAAGCAGCCATGCAACCATAGCTGTTCTGACACCGTTTCAATAGATCATTCAAAGTCAGTAAATTTGGCACTTTTGTCTTTTCTCTGTCGCAGTTGCTTTTCTGGGTATTCTTCTTCAAAACACCTTGATTTTAATCATTACCAAACAGCCTTATGTCATGGCAAACCAGACTCGACCAATAGCTGAATGCGAAGATAGACTTGGGCACAAAATACTAATGATTGCTTGAAAACCATTAAAACCTGCCTGTAGCAAAGTGGACTGGGAAAAAACTGACCAATGCCCATAAAATAAATTTAGCATGTACAACCGAAACTTTGTCAATTCTTTAATGCTAGGATGATACAATGTATATGATTTTGGAAAATTAACTACCTACATGTTAATTTCCAAATCCAACTGCAAACAACTATTTAATCATTATCACAAATACTGAGGTCAAGAACTTCTAAATTCATTTTCATCAAACACAAACATACCAGAAAGTACATAAAAATAAACACAAATAAAGTGAAAAAAATCATAATTAATTTGGATTTGAACAACTGCAAGCAACAGCAGCTTTAGGTTAAGCATTAAATGATAATAGCACAATATTCAAAAGATGTCACACTAAAAATTGTCAAATATTTAAAACACTGTATTAGGAAAACATGCAAAACTGTTTTAAAATGTCAAGACACATGGTTTTGTTGCCATCTCTACAAACCCTGTTCCTGTTAAAAATAACATCAGCATTTCACAGACTTAGCAAATGAATAATGATAAATGCGGTCAAGAAAGTGGGAGTCAGGTATGTGTACTGAATTGAGTTGTTACTTTGATAGTTTTCTTGACTGAGTTTACAATTGGATGTGTCCATATTAATCCGCATTGAGTATTGGTCCCAATATAGGTTCTATGTTTCCTGCTACACCTTTCCTATTGAACAGAAACTTCACAGGGAAATGTTATGTCAATTATCTTAAGTACATCATAAAACCAAGCAGGAATAAGTCATATATGAATTGTAGATGGTTTCTGCATAAAAATATATACACCTTGCTAAATATTTTGCAGTTTTAGAGTTCACGCAAGTTTTTTCAAGTTCTAGATCTACCTGTTCCAGTTTCTGTGTTTGATGGTCAAATACTTGGAAAGTGATTGTACTGTAAAAACCCCAAGTCATAACATAACCACATTCAGGTTTTTCATTGGACATAAGGTCAATTAATATTAAAGTTAAAATAAAGCAATTTGACTTTCATTTTTGGTCATTTTCTAGCGTGAAAATGCTCTTTTAACTGACTTTGAATAAGATGTTCTCAAAGTAAGCTGTGATGATCATTACAAATAAGAAAGAAATCCTATTTTACATGCAGACAATCCCTGATGTGAAGAAATACTGTATAGTGCCACAAGTGAACAATCAACAGTAGTTCAATATTTTATTCCACTTGTAAAGTTCAACAAAAGCCATATGATTGGTGGAGACAAAGAATCAGCCAATCAGACGGCTAATCTTGGAATATGAATACATGACAATCTATCATCTGATATTCTGTTTTTCTGTTTCTGAAATTCTCTTTTTATCACTTATCAAAACTAGTAACAAAAACTGTTTCTGCAAAATAAACAAAATTACAGTAATAAAAAGACATTATTAAACACACAAATTTATTGGATTCCACAGGATCATGCAAAGACATTGATCTTATATAAAGAAAAAAAAAAATACATGGTAAGGATAGTAATATTTTGAAAAAGATGTTTTCTGTCTGTGATGTCAGCTTCCTCATAAATCAAAGACATAATCACAATCCCAGAATTCAACACATCTATAGGAATCAAAGCACTGTTGTCACTGTGGTACTCTCAGAGTGTTTTGACAAAGCATCTAAATTTGAAGCAAATACACCTAAATTCATTAAGCAGCTTTCACAACTTCAGTTGCTTTTGTAGCCAGGGTAGATAAAGATTCACCTGCACAATATGACATTGAAAAGTTTGATCTAAGGCATTGGTTTATTCCTTGCTCTGACTTGCAGAGATATGTCTGTTTTACAAGAATAATCAACAAAAATGGTGATGTTAAGTAAGTGGCAAATTCTGTAAATAATTCTAACCCTGAGAGTGCCAAATAGACCTATTAGACATTTTCAGTCCTGAAAAAAAAAACCCATGTAATTGTAATTCTCATGGATGCCATTGTCTAAAATATCTCAGCAAAGTCACAAGGGCAATACTGTAGACCAAGGATAGGACTGCATGTTTTGTGCAGATCTTGATCTACTCTGGCTGCAGAAGTTATAAAAGGCACTTTAAGGGTTAAAGATAGCATTGCCTTTCTAAGTAGAAACTCCTGTTTTCACAGACTGATCCAGTGATGTCCAAGTAACTTTACAAGAGTGATAATTTTGACAAATAGCTAAAAGCAAAGAATCAGACTGATATTTCAAGACGTAATAATAAACATAATAAACAATAATAAGGACAATACTACGAAATAATACAAGACAGCAGATTTGGGTGCATTCAGTGGTATTCAACAGACCTATCTTGTAGCTATCGTTAACTGGAACAGAAATATTTATATATTTTATATTAGTATCAAAATGATCAGAAAATTGAAAGAGTTTTTCTCTACAGAAATTAAAACAAATATACAAGCAATCTGATGAGGTAAGCTATGCATGAATATTCTTTGGATAAAATTTCCTGAGCTTTTTCTTTGGTAAAGTTTGAAACAACCGGCCCGTATTCACCAACCATTCTTAAGAACGTTCTCAGTCTTATTCTCCAGAATTTTCTAAATTGGAAAGTAACACAAATTCTGGTTGGCTAAACCAAATGGTTTAGCCAATCAGAAGTTGTGTTACTTTCAAATTTAGAAAATCTTGGAGAATAAGACAAAGAATACTCTTAAGAATGGTTGGTGAATACGGGCCCTGGATTAAAAACTGGTTATATTTTATGGAAAGATTTTCCTAGTCATCTGCAGCAAGTTGATTTCTGGCAGTAACGAGTCAACAACCAATATCTGAAGCATTTGTAGACAACATATTCAACATGGCTCGAATGATGCAATTTGTCTTTGATAGGATAAAAAATATTGTTTAACTCATTACCAAACGACAAAATTTTAGGTTTGTCCAAATCGAAAGCATTTACAGACGACAAAAGAAAAATGACTGAAAATTTGAAATTTGTTTTGTGAAGGGTAGAAAACATTGTGGGAAAAGGAGAAAATGCTGGTTACCAGCATTTTCTCCTTTTCCCACAATGTTTTCTAAAAACTTCTTTCTCAGGGTCGTCAAAAGTAGGGTTTGTGTGGTAATGGGTTAAAAAAAGGGGAAAATGCTGGAAATCATCAACATTTTCTCCTTTTCAAAAGCCTTTTTCTTGGCCCTTTATCACACAATCCTAGGTTTTAATGACCCCAAGAAAAAAGGACTTTTAAAAACATTGTTGGAAAAGGACAAAACACTGGTAACCAGCATTTTCTCCTTTTCCACAATGTTTTCTACGTTTTCAAAGAAAAGCTTCATATGTGTGCAATATTTTCTTTGTTGTCTGCAAAATGATTTCAGTCTGGACTGGTCTATATATTTGTGTTGTTTGGTAAAGAGTTCAGGCCATGAAAACACTGGATTGTTGGGTAGAAGATTAAGCTTAACACAGTCACCAAAGAAACAGTTTTCATGTTACAGCTGTGGACTGAAATATGTTGCCCATCAAGATTAAACACATCTGATTAGTCGCTATGCAAATAAAAGTGAGCTATATGAGAGTCCCAGATAAAAATGTTCTAACTGGTGTTATCAATCATCTTTATGCTTCATGACTTCTGTATTTCTATATTGTATCTCTAAAAATGGATGATGAAGATACATGTGTACAATTACGACCTTTACCTTCAGTCAGTCAAGATTTTGGTGATGTATTTTTTATTTATTTGATCCTCTACCTATACGACTCTGGGGTTAGGAAACTTTCAGGAAATAACAAGCATTTTTTTCTCTTCTACACCATGTCTTAAAGACTCTTAGTTTCTTTCATGCACAAACATGGTGACATCATGTGAGCAAAACTGAATTTTTGTCTGCTAAGACCTAACAAAAAAAAATATCTGTGTTTAGGGTTTCGGTCCGAGATGCTGTAGGTAGGGATTTTTTTTTCAGAAACTTTTTACATGGACCATGTACTGATATCACACCCGACAGATTTTTTTTTTTTTTCAATCGTAGCGTAAAAAGTTTTGGGTCGGCAGCATTTTCTACGTAGGGTCAGGAAACCCTAAACACAGATATTTTTTTGATAGGCCTAATTATTGCTTCCAATCTGAAACACTCTAAATTTTTAAATTGTCATCTGGTAAAGACTTACTCAAATAGTTATAGAAAACCTAAAAAGTTATTTTTAGTGTTTATATCATTAAACACTAAATTGACAATGAATTCTAAAAATCTTTAACACCCATCAAACAATCTACAATTTAGTGAGATTAACAAGATTATTTGACTGATTTTAAATGCACATGTGTTTTAGTTGAAGTGTCACTAAAATCTGAATTAACATATTTACACCTGATGACCTATTTTTTCATCCTTCTGCTGACTATTTTTTGCTTGGCTATTTCAGAGAAAAAGTCGAGGTACTGTCAAAGCCCTTGCATCTTTTGTCTTATCTGCTTCGTCGTTATCTGCATCCTCATGCATAAACTTTGATATCTTACAGTATCTCTTATTGATGATTTTTATTTCAAACATTGACTCATTATTAACTATCAAAATGGAAACCCATACAACTGGGGCATCAAAATATTTTTGACACAGTTTTGTCCCTTTTTCAATTTAGAATTTGCTGTTGAAAACATTGTATGGAAAGGAGCAAATGCTTGCCCCTTTTTACAGTTATTCAAGGAGCCCTGCATGGTGCAGTGGTATCAACTCTTTACCAAACAACAAAATTTTGTACTCAAACAAACTGAAAGTATTTGCAGGCAACAAAGGTAATGTAGCTCAAATGATGATTTCCGGCTTTTACGGGGGTAGACAACATTGGAAAAAAAGAAAGAAATGCTGGTTACCAGCATTTTCTGCTTTTCCCACAATGTTTTCAAAAGCCTTCTTCTTCAGGGTCATTAAAACTTGGGATTGTGTGAAAAGGGGAGTAACATGTAGGATTCTTAATCTGGCAATTCTGGATTGAATACTCATCAGAGGCACCTGGTTTTTTTGTAGCAAGTTCCTTAGGCAAGACACTTCAGAGCTCCAGCCCAGCCCTGGTAAAACCCAAGATATGCATATTATGTAAGCTGTTGCAGTGGTATGACTGAAATAAAATTAAAAGCAGTGTAAAACACCATTCAATTAAGAAATAATCTTCTTTCTATCTTGGTTTATCGTTCAATAAACCACAGTTGTGAGTTATGAGGCACAATAAATAATCCACGAGGGCGATAGCCCGAGTGGTTTATTCATTGCGCCTCATAACTCACAACGTGGTTTATTGAACGATAAACCACGATAGAAAGAAGATCATTTCGATTCTAACATGACCAATTCTTTATGAAAGGAAAACAAGTTCATCCTTAGAGTAAAAACGCGGATGAAGACTATGTTCTATTGAATAACTCACTTTATACAGAATGACGTCACTCTGCATGGAATGTCGCAGATTTTACCACGCTTTCCTTGCACTGTGTTTATAGAGCCGAATTCGTGTGTCATGTTAGAATAAAAAATCAACCACAAAGATTTCCTTATTTGTGATTTGCTGAGCCCTCTAGCTCAGTTGATATCATACAGGACTTGAAACCTGGGCATCGCTGGTTCGAATCCCCAGCAATGCCAATTTTCTTTCCAAGGACTGATGATAGTTTGTTTTTGGGACATTCATCTTACTGCTGATCATTGTTTCAAAAATGGTTATGAACGACAACAGCCATGGCTTGGGAAGAATACTATGATGCTAGATAAAAACATGCATAATTGCACAGGTCACCATGATATAACTGAAGTATTGTTGAAAACGTATTAAACATTAAACAAGCAAACAAATCCTCATTATTTACAACATACATTTACTTTTCTTTGGACTGTTCGTTTCTTCTTTCAAAGTGTGCTAATTGTAAAATTCTTACCAAGTTTAAAAATAGCAAGTACAAGCACATTGATGTCTTTAGTTGACATAGCTTGGCAGTGAGGGAAACAGGAATTACTGGTGTACTATTTTCTGAGAAAAAAAACAAACATATTTCTCAAGGTTCGAAATTTTCCCGGTGAAAAATAAGCCGATCCTGAAAATCCAATAATGTTGCACTTAATTTCTACTTAGATGCTGAATTTTCTGTCATAACAAGCTACCTGATCCTATAATTTGCCTTGATTTGCAATTTCTCACCATTATTTGATACCGATTCCAACTATAATCTAGTATCAGGTGTCAGTTTCTATAAGCTAACCCTTTACCATGGGAACCCTGTAAAATAAAGGTTTTGAAAACATTGTGGGAAAAGGAGAAAATGCTGGTAACCAGCATTTTCTCCCTTTCCCACAATGTTTTCTACCTTATCAAAGACAAATTTTTTCACCTTCGATTTGTCATCTGCAAATGCTTTCAATTTTGAGAAGAGGGTAACTCTTTACCAAAATTAATGACAAAATTCAGATCATTAGCAGACAAAAAAAAAAGTGACTAAATTGATAGAATTTTTTTAAAAAAAAGGAATAACACATTGTGAGAGGAGGAGAAAATGCTAGTTACCAGTATTTTCTACTTTTCCTACAATAGTATCAGAACCCTTCCTCATAAAGGTCATTAATACACTGGATGTTTACAAGTATTACCAGCATTTTCTCCTTTTTAAACACTGGATCGTTTACAAGCATGACCAATATTTTCTCCTTTCCCCACATTGTGTTTAAAAGCTTTCTTTGTCAGGGTTGAGAAACTTAGGGTTCTCCTATAAACGGTAATTTAGTGATTAAACTCTTACTTTTGAATGTACATGTACAGTACATGAAGGCTAACCCTGTTCCATAAAAAACTGAGCTTTAATGATCAGAAGGAAAAGGACTTTAGAAAACATTATGGGAAAAGGAGAAAATGCTGGTAACCATCATTTTCTCCTTTCCCCACCATGTTTCTACCCTTTGAAAGACTAATTTCATCATTTGACAAACATTAAACTTGTAATCTGCAAATGCTTGCAAATTTGACAAGTCTAAGTTGTCTTGTATGGTTAAAAGTTAACCCATAGGTTGCTAAGCTTGACTCACTGACCTTTTGCAGACAGTGTATATCAAGATCAGACTGCACAGAACATGCAGTCTGATCTTGATCTACACTGTCTGATTAAGGAGATATTTTTCTCCAAAACAATAGTCTGAAGTAGTATTGTTCAGGGTTTTACTGTCTGCTTGAAAGTTAAATTTATTTAGCGGGATAAGGGTTTATTAATAGGTTTATGACACCTTATACAGTGACAATAATTATGAGTCATAGTGGTACCATATGCTACTTCAACAGTGCTAGAACAGTTCCCATGGGTATTACTTTCCGTTATGTAATTACATTGCACGGACAGAAGGTTCGTTAGCACCGCTTTAATAACTTCTTTCTAAGAACAATGTTATGTACATACATATCAAAACCCAAAGAGCACTTCAACCTCAGCAAACAATCCGAAGTTTAATAACCATGGGTGAATAGGATTTTGAAAACATCATTAAAAAAAAAAACAGAAAATGCTCAATACCAGCATTTTCTTCCTTTACCACAATGTTTTCTTCCCTTTCAAGCATGTATCTCAATATTTGAACCACATTAAAATTTTGTCATCTGCAAATGCTGTCAACTTAAAGGAGTATAACATTTGGTCATCTGGTAGGGAGTTAAATAAATGAAATGAAATGTATTTTCTGATATTGAAAAAAAAAAAATCTTGCTCGAGTATCTCACAAAATGCTGGAAATTCTAGGTCTAAGATCAGACTGCTTCATATTTTGTGCAGTCTGATCTTAGTCTGCATTGCCTGCAAAAGCCACTGAGTATAAGAAGGATGCTCAGGATGGTAACTGCTTGTGTCTCCAAGTTTTTTACTGTAACACTGTTCTTTAAGGCCACATCTATAGAGGTACCAGTCTGTCTTTAGAGGCCAGTGTGTAAGTTTCAAATGATTAGATTCAGAAAAACCTTTGTATTAAGCAAGCACCTGCTAATGATCCCTTTTTGGCTTAGTACAAGACCAGACTGGCACTGGATGATGTGTGCACACAGTTTGCACTTGATCTTTTTCATCCAAAATATTCTCCTTAACACTTTTGTATTTATTGAATGATTTCCTTTCATGATATTTAGAAACATGACTTTTAAGGACATTGTTTGAAAAGGAGAAAGTTAATGCTTGTAGCCAGCATTTTCTCCTTCTTCTACCATGACTTCTTTCCCTTAACTCTTTACCACATGACAAATTTCAGACCTGTCCGAATTGAAAGCATTTGCAGATGACAGTTTCAGTGCGGATCATATGAAATGATTTTTCTTTGATAGGGTAGAAAACATTGTGGGAAAAGGAGAAAATGCTGGTAACCAGCATTTTCTCCTTTTCCCACAATGTTTTCAAAAGCCTTCTCTATCAGGGGTGTTAAAAGTCGTCATTGTGTGGTAAAGGGTTAATCTGTCTTCTTTCAAATACTTTCAATACAGAAAAGTTTACGATTTTATAACTAGGTGAAAAATTAACCCTTTACTAAACAATCTAATGTTTTAATGATCCTGAGGACAGCTTTTAAAAGCATTGTGGAAAACAGAGAAAATGCTTGTTACCAGCATTTTTGGCGGTAACCAGCATTTTCTCCATTTCTCTCAATGTTTTCTAGCCTTTCAAAGGTAGAAATCATCTTTTTGACTACTCTTAATTTGTCGTCTGCAAATTCTGTCAAATTGGACAAGTCCAGGATTTTGCCGTTTGGTAAAGAGTTGATACTTTACTTGCAACCAATGTAAAACAAGTCGCATGGAGCTACCATCCAAGCCACCTGGACCAATATTCGCCAACCATGCTAAGTAACCTTGTTAGTCTAATTCTCAAGAATTTTCTTAATATGAACATTAAGCAATCTCTGACTGGCTAAGCGAAATGATTTAGTCAATCAGAATTTGTCTTACTTTCTAAATCTAGAATTAGACTAAGACTGCAATACAGAACGGTTGTTGACTACCAGTCATAGACTTAGTGGTATTTCTAACAAAAAAATGTGTGATAATTTAGAACAGGGTAATTCTCAAGAGCTTTGACAACAATGGAACCAATTAAGTCTGTCAACATCTGCAGTTTCATTGATTTCTGGAGCTAATTTCAGATCGCTTATCAAACAGCATGTGTCCATTTTCTCATAGGTTTTTCGAGAGGAATATTTGAATTTCAGCTTATACCAGTTAAACCATTAGCCCATTTAATGTGCAAATATGAATTTTCAAGCCCCTGCTATAGACTGCTTTTTGGAAACATTGTGGGAAATGTAAGCAACTACTTTATCAAACAACTGCTCCTTTTTTCACAATGTTTCTAAATGCATGAAGATTTTTACCCATCTTCAAATAAGATTCCTTAGTATCATTTTTATTCATTGGTGGTATGTCTTAAACAGCCAATATGCTAACAGATTGAAGCTTGTGTTTTAACCACCTTGAGGATGAAGGCTTTTGAAAACATTGTAGATTAAGGGGAAAATGCTAGTAACCAGTATTTTCTCCTTTTCTAATGATATTTTCTCCTTTCTCAGAGAACTTCACTTTATTTGTACTAATATCAAATTTGACATGTGCAGATACATGTACTTTCAAGTAGGAACATATTTGTGTTAGGTAAAGGCTTATTAATAGCTATTTCTTCTTTCAGTGGTAAACACTTAGCAGTATTTCAGTTATGTCACAGTATCCATTCTTTTTAATGTGAGTTCCTATAATTTCTATAAGTTTCTGTAATCAGTGCCACGTACATTTTTGTAAGTCTTAAAGGTTTCCACACAATTCTTTGGCAAAGTTCATTTGACTTAGGATTCAAAAAAAGAAAACCTGGACTATTAAGCCTTAGGTATGATCACTGAACTAAAAGTAGGCTTAAGGTATTTTTAGATTTAGGGCCAGAATTTTGCGAAGGTTAGTGGGAAAGTCACATGATGGTATTCAAATATATAAGATGACATTATTTGATCCCATAAAAATAGATGGAGTTACCAATAGCTGAGCTGCTAACTTATTATTTAAACACTAAGTATGCACATTTTTACATCACGTTTCTGCCAAGTTTCTTTGTGGTTGCAGGAAAAGTATATTTTATAGTAATTATCAGTTTTTGAAAAACAAGAGGCCCTTGAGGGCCTGAATTGCTCAACTGGCATTCATTTTGCTCATTTATAGCATATTTCATGAATTCATAAGTGACTAGAAATAGGTGTGTCAGAGACATGGATGCCCCCACTAAATGGTATTGGTCACAGATATGTCATATGAGAGAATCAGTAGGTATTACAGGAAATTGTTGTTTTGGATAACAGCTTAGACAGGGTTATGAAGGTTTGTTATATATATAGCCAAGCAGATGAAATATTATTTATACCTGATAACAAAATTGAGGACTGGTCCAAGTTGAAAGCAATATGCAGACAATAAATTATATGGTTTGTATTGCATATGGTAGAAAACTTTGTGAGAAAAAGAAGAAAATGCTGGTTTTGAACATTAACTTCTTTTTATTCAGCGTTTTCCTTAATCTTTCAACTGAGGGTTACTTATACTCAGGATTATGAAGATCTTAACTTGAGGGATGAGAGTGAGAAATATAGCAATAATAATTACTTTGTTGGACTTCCTCTATGAGACAGGAACAAATTGGATCGAATATTATCACACTGGACTATAGTTGAAGGGTAGGTTGCAGCCTCAATATTCTCTGGCATAGTTCTTTGGATGAGTCTTTTTAAAAACCAAAACTGTATCTTCACATCACAATTCTGCTGAGCAGGATGTAAAACTGGGTTGAACAGTCAATTTAAACATTTGACCGTCAACTGTGACCTTGACCTTGGGCGTATCGAAACAAACTTTTTGCGTGACGCTAGTACTTGTTAAGGAGGACAAGT
Source organism: Hippopus hippopus (assembly GCA_946811185.2). Classification (NCBI taxonomy): domain Eukaryota; kingdom Metazoa; phylum Mollusca; class Bivalvia; order Cardiida; family Cardiidae; genus Hippopus; species Hippopus hippopus. The sequence goes on from OX328096.1 coordinate 16,766,152, forward strand.
GTGCGAAGTTTTTTTGAAATCCATTGATAAATGTAGAAGTTATGCTCTGGAAAAGGTCAATTTAAACATTTGACCTTCAACTGTGACCTTGACCTTGGGCGTATCGAAACAAACTTTTCACATGACACTAGTACTTGTTAAGGAGAACAAGTGTGCAAAATTATTTTGAAATCCATTGATAAATGTAGAAGTTATGCTCCGGACAAGAATGGGACACACACACTAACGCACACACACACTAACACACCAACACACACACACAGAGACGGACACAGGTAACTCTATATGCCCTTCCGCCATTTCATGGTTGGGGCATAAAAAGGGAGAAAAGACAAACACACAAAAGAGAGCAGCTGTTGTTGCACCTTGGCTAAACCCACTAAGATAAGTAGGATAGGTACATGTAGGCATGGTGAATTAAAAAAAAAAGGTGAAATAATCAAAAGTACAGTTTCTCAAAACTAATTGTTTATGACAAATCCAGCCATATCTGATAGGGTTTTAGTACTCATTGTATTACACTATTACTGCAAGTTTCAAAGAAATGATACCATTAAAATAAGGACTTTATTGAGTAAACAAGACTAAGTCATCAAAAATTTTAATGGCAGCTTTTCCTAAAGCTGACAGCTGGATTCTCCTCTTTTTCAATAGGGATCAATCTTTGAAACAGTATAGTTTGGCCTATTTTCTTCATTAAAAAGGGCCATTTCATTAACTCTGTACCAAACCACAATGTTTCAGACTGGTCTAAATCAAAAGGGTTTGCAGACAACAAACAAAATGATACTAAAATATTTGTATATGTATCAGAAAGGGTAGAAAATAGTGGGAAAAGGAGAAAATGCTGGTAACCAGCGTTTTCTCCTTTTCCCACAAAGTTTTCTAATTCCTCTTACCGCAGTATTGTTAAAACTTGGGATTGTTTGTAAAGGGTTAATTCAGTGATATCAGTGTATGTCTTCCATAGCATTCTATGGTTTTTTTTTCATTCTTTGGAATATAATGATATCCCATAAAGCAGTCATTTTAACAGAAGAACGACACTCTTAATCAATTATTCATCCAGGAACTGTTAACTACACACTTACATTTCCTGGTATTTGTCAGGCAGCGGTAATTATCTAACACTATATTTGTTAGAATAATCCTCTAAACAACACCATCAAATATTCATGATACATAGATCATCTGAAAAAAGAAGCATTTTGTGACCTTTTACATTTGGAAATATGTTAAAAGCTATTTTGGGGGTCTTCCTTAAATAGGAACCACCCTGGAATAGGGACACCTCTTAATGAAAGGGTTGTTAGTAGATTTTAGTTGTAACCAGCATTTTCTTCATTTCCCACATTGTTTTCATAAGGCTTCTTCCACAGGATTGGTCAGACTTGGGCTTTGTGTGGTAAAGGACTAACTCCTAGTCATACAAGCAATTTTTTACATAAGAATTGGTTATTTGTTGCAGTAAGAATGCCCTTTTATGCCATCTCAACTCAAAAATTATTGGACAGTATTGAGCTAAGATCAAACAGTGTGTGCTGTGCAATGAGATTGTGATCTACACTGTCAATAAAAGCACCACATGTCTCACTCATATTTCATGGAGCTGTGGATTTTAAGATGAAGCTTGAAATACAGGAACAATCAAAATACACATAGAAGTGTCCAAATATAATGACGAATTTGAGAATCACTATAATACCTATTTATAGTAGGGCTGTAGCTCAGAGGGGAAGGCTTTGGAACTGCATTGAGGGATTTGTAATCAGGGAGCCCCTCCTTAAATCTTCACCGAAAGGCACCGTTCACAAGTGAGTGTCTTTGGGAAAAGCCCATTAGAACCCCTAGTATCAATTGGTGGAACTAGCCTAGCACTGGTGGAACAGAAAAGTCATGAATAAATAGGATGTCACAACAATATGACTGAGATAATTTTAAAAGGGATGTGATTGCCCATTTACCAAACGATGAAATTTTTGGCTGGTCCAAGTTGAAAAGATTTGCGGACAACATATAAAATTTTGTTGAAATGATTGTGATTGTCCATGAAAAGGTAGAAAACCTTGTGGGAAAATGAGAGAATGATGAAAACCAGCTTTTTCTCCCTTTCCTGAAATATTTTCTACAGCCGTTTCTCTTTGGAGTTGTTAAATCCCAGTATTGTTTGGTACAAGGTAAAAAAAGTTAATTATTCACCCACAGTGGCCTATAGTTACATGGTTCAGCTATAAATAGTTGTTAGCCATCCCATGCCAGAGGCAGGAGCGTGGGTGTCTTTCTATTGATAATTGTTTATTTAGTTACTTGGAATGGTTGTCTTTCCCAGGGAAACATAATAGGCTATCCAAAAAGAGAAAATGGTTGAAGCTTTTCAAAACAATACCATGTTTTAAAGATGAAAAGGAAGGTTTTAATGAAAAGCTTTTGGGAAAAGGAGAAAACCCTGATAAACAGCACTTTGTCTTTTTTCTTTATTGATTTCTACCTTTTAAAAGACACAGTCACATAATTTGACAAATCTGGCTTGTCACATGCAATTATTGCTCTTGGTTTGGACAAGTCCATAATTTTGTTGTCTGGTAATGTGCAAAGCAAAGTCTCTACTTGGATAGCTCATGTTTCCCTGAGAGGGGAAACATCCTTTCAAAATAACTACATGTATTACCATTATTATACAGTTTCATGATCTCAAATAGGAGCTTGCTAATACAATCAAAGCAAAACAAAGCTCAGTGCAATGTGGCATGAAAATACAGTTGACAAACCAAGAGAAAGCCTAATTCAATTAATTAGTTCCAATATTGGTAGCGATTGTAAGTAATACTGCTGGGTCCCTTTACAATTTCATGGTAAATCAGGTCAAATCAAAGATGACAGTAATGTTCTTTACTACAATGTATTTTCATCTGAGCTGTTTTTGAAGAAAACATCGAGGTATTGTCATCACAAGTCCTCACATTGTCATCTGCGTTGCCATTGTTGTCTGTATTGCTGTGAAAAAACTTAGACATTTGTAATATCGCTGAAATTACTAAGAATATTTACTTCAAACTTGGATTGAGCGTTACCTATCTAAAGGGGAACCCATACAACAGGGGCAGATAACCACTGAAATATTTTGACATAGTCCCTTTTTTGTCTTGGAATTTTCCCCCCAAAAAATTGACATTTTATATTTCTGTAATTACTGAAGATACTTACTTACAGTTATGCCCCTTTTTCGACTAAGAATTTTCACTAAAAGCATCTGCAGCCTAGCATTGGCACCCACATGCAGTACTCTTGTTTGACTCTTTACCAGACAAAATTTTACAAATGTCCAAATTCAAAGCAAAATTTATCTCTGACAAGGTAGAAAACGTTGTTGGAAAAGGAGAAAATTTTGATAACCAGCATTTTCTCCTTTTTCCGCAATGATTTCAAAAGCTTTCTATGTCAGGTTTGTGAAAACTTTGGAAAGCATAGTAGGATAGCATTGTTAGCCCTGAACTCTTTACCAAACAACAAAATTTAAGACATATATAACTTGCATAATATATGCCATTGCATGGCAAATTTTACATACGTTTTCAAAACACAATACATACATGACCTGGGCCCAGTGGTGCTCAGCTGTTGTAAGAGACCAGGCTCACAAGCACTTTATAGAGGCAGTTTTGGGACACAGTCACGAGATACACTAAATATTAATGTGTTTACAGTGAGAGTCAAAGTCCTTACCATAGTTAAGATCACTATACAACTCTAATCTTGTATTATTTGGATCAATTTATATTATCATGTTAAAATTGTGTTTCACGAAATTAACACTGCAGATATCAGGGGCGTAGCTAACCAAAATAAAGTGTATGTAAAAGTAATACCAAAAGTATTGCCAGAGGCACAAAATGCCAAGAGAAGGGGCGAGAGGGTGCAGGAGGGGGTTTTCGGGGGGTGGGGTGGGGTCTTGTCTGAATAAGTGTCATTACATGTCAGAATAAAATAGATTAATTTCAATACAACATGTTTAAAATCAACGTTGAAAATTTTAGGCAAGGAAAACATTTTTCTTTTTTGTTTATGCAAAGTGTATGCAACTGTGCTTTTGCCACTAGAAAAATTTTTAATTGTAGAAGCTATTTGGTGGTCTATGGTGCTGTTTTTTGGCAGAGTTGTCTTTCTTTTCTTTCTTTCTCTTTTTGCAAAGTGTATGCGACTGTGTTTTTGCGTAAAGGCAGCTACGCCCCTGTTTTGCATAACAAAATATTAGATTTATCGCCAGCATACCAATTGAAGTGGCTCAGCAGACAGAGAACATATCCAAGCCATGTTTTAAGCTTTTAAGTTTGACTTTAAGTGATGGCATTCAATTGTGCACATGGTACTTCTGAATGACTGTCTTTTATTCAAATTAAAAGTAACACTGAAAACTAACTTACCAATTGTAAGACCTTAGTGTAATCTAATTTCTTACAAAAAAAGTGAGCATATTTTCATGAAGTACTTATTACAATATTTCAACATCTTGAATTTGAAAATAAAGACCATTATACATGTACATAATTATACTGCTTCTGTTTTAGCAAATTTAACATTTTTCAATTATCAAGATGAAGATACAAGATCAGACTGTATCTTCTGCAATATCTGATCTTGTCAGGAATAGTTCCCTAATCACGCCTTGCATTTTAAATGTTATGACATCATTTGATGCGTAGACAGCAGAAAATTTTGGAAATCATAAATTGGAAAATAAAGATATTGCTCTGAAGGGGCCAAATTTTGTTTTTAAACCTTAACTCTTTGCCAAACGACAAAATTCTGAACTAGACCAAATTCAAAGCATTAGCAGACGACATATTCAATGGAGCTAAAATGATGATTTCTGTGTGTGATAGGGTAGAAAACATTGTGGGAAAAGGAGAAAATGCCGGTTACCAGCATTTTCTCCTTTTCCCACAATGTTTTCAAAAGGCTTCTTCCCCAGGGTCGTTAAAACTCGGGATTGTGTGGTAAAGAGTTAACCACACATCCTGAGGTTAAATGATCCTAACGAAAAAGCTTTTAAAAATATTGTGGGAAAAAGGGAAAATGCTGGTAACCAGCGTTTTTTCTGTTTTCTGCCACATTTTTCCCTTCGAAAAATAGATTTCAATTTTGGAGTCACATTTATTTCATTGTCCGCAAATGCTTTAAATTTGGAAAAGTCTAATTCCTCTCCTTTCTAACATTTCAGATTAGTATGATTACGCTTTTAACGCATTACATTTAAATCAGGATGATTGCTTTAAAACACTCTAGCAAAAGTAGTTCTTAAAAAAAAAAAAACATTTTATCAAACAATCCTGTGTTGAATGACCACAAGGAAGACGCTTTCAGAAAACATTGGGGGAAAAGGAGAAAATGTTTGTAACCAGTATTTTCTTATTTTCCCACAATATTTATACCCTTTCAAAGATAGCAATCATCCATTTCATCAGCAAATTTTATACTTTCAATTTGGACACATCTATACGAAAGCCTACAAGGGTCAAATTAAAGGTACTACAACTTATATATGCATTATTACGTATTTTAAAACACGTCATGAGATTTTTCACGTTAGTGCGCCTTTTTTCGCATTATTACATGTTTTAAATTCGTTAGAAAGTGTTTTTGAAAAACATTTTACCTTCATTTTTACCCTTGTAAGCTTTTATATATTTAAAATTTAGTTGTTTGGCAAAAAGTTTGGAAAGTTGTCCACTATTGATTTTATTTAGCGGTAGTTATGTAACTTCATCAGTCACTGTTTCTGAAATACGCAGTGGATAGACTGTCCTCCATGGATCATTGGGCTTCACTGGAAACTCTAATATGAATTTTTGTATGATCAAATCTGAGACCCAAACCCATGCCATTAATCATGAGTGGCTGTTACCCTGCCTTCCAAACCATGTAGGTGGTCTAATCAATATTTCCCAGACTGCCTGTATCAAAACAAAATGGTCAATAACTGAATATGATACCAAAATGGCAACGAGAAATGAATGATTTCTTTTCATTGGAATGATGTAAGATCAATTCTTCCAAATCAGAGTTCTTCCTTTGGTAAAAAAAGAAAATCAGGATGGAAAATATCAAATGTTACTCAATAATTGTTTTTGTTACCATGGCAACAAAAATTCACCAATAAAAAGGCACAGAAGCTATTTTACAATTGATTCACTCCTTCCAGCAATCCCATCAAAAATTGCCTAAACAATTTGCTGTCTAAGAAACTTATGTACCAACTTATAGCATGTAATGTAATTTTTTTCTTTATCATAGGAAAGCAAAGTTTTAACTGTTCCATGAAACTTTGGAAATGGGTGTCGCAAATTTTAAGAATTTGAAAAGTGAATCATTATAAAATTCTTATACATCTAGATTAGTTCAAGGAAATGATAGATAAGATTAATCAGATAACTTGTAAACTTTTTGCATTTTGAAATTCTAAGAAAGTTATATTTGCGCTGAAAAAAAAACAACTTTAGTCTGGAATCTTATTATACAGATCCCTGCTTTACTAACACTATTAATTACAGCATGCTATTAGTTTACCCTATGAGCACCAAATAAATGAGCCCTGCTCTGTGAAAAGGGGACTTAATGCATCTGCGAAAAGTATCGACCCAGGTCAGCCTGTGCATTCCGCGCAGGCTGACCTGGGCCGAAACTTTTCGCTATCGGTCAATTTTCTGTATGTCCAAGGACCAGTCTACCTCATGATTAAGTCGGATGTTAAAAAATGTGGCTGTCATGGATCCATGAGTATGTGATGGCTTGCTTGGTATCATGGATCACGGAGACGCATTAAGCCTCCTTTTGCCAGAGCAGGGCTCAAATACAATGCACTTCCAAACTCGAACCAAGACCCAAATAATTGCAATTTCAACGTTGCCGTTGTCAAGAATGTCAAAGCAAAGTGGACAGTGCAGATCAATAGAGATACAGCCTCTTGAAACATTGTGGGAAAAGGAGAATCAGCATTTTCTCCTTTACCCACAATGTTTTCCACCTTTACCAAAGACCAATGTCAGTTTTTGAGTTACATTTAATTTGTCCTCTGCAAAATCTTTCAATTCTGTTGAGTCTTAAATTTCGTTGTTTGGTGAAGTGTTAATTTATAAACTTAACCCTTTGCCACACGAGAAAAAGTTAGTCTTGTCCAAATTGAAAGCATTTGCATACGACAATTTAAATTTGACTCATATGATGGAATTTTTCTTTGATAGGGTAGAAAATATTGTGGGAAAAGGAGAAAATGCTGGTTACCAGCATTTTCTCCTTTTCCCAAAATGTTTTCAAAAGGCTTCTTTCTTGGGGTCGTTAAAAGTCGGGATTGTGTGGTAAAGGGTTAAAGACGATCGCTACAGTTTCACCATTTTTTCAAAACATTCTGAATTTCATGAAACTTTGTTTGATGATAGTTTATTATCTGATCTACAAAAATAGGAGATAAAAAGAGGGGGTCACCAGCTTTGGGAAAATTCTATGAATATTTCTTCTAGTACACCCTGCATTGCGGCAGTTCAGGATGAAATTTCACCTATGAAAACTAAGTCTATGCATATTTTTATAAATGACAACAATTATAAGCAAATTTTATGTCATTGTATTGGTGAAACATCAAATTTAATGAAAAAAATAATTTAGAGTATACTGAGTATCAATATTAAAAAAAAAAAAAACCTTAACTTATGGCTAAAACACCTTTATTTTGGGGGAAAAAACAAAAAAAACCAAAGAGTATCTTTTAAAGTTATTTCTTTAAATGTTCTAACATTCAGATTTTTCTTATTTTTTCTATAAATAATATTCAGGTACTAAACTAAAAGAATCAGGCTTAAAACAAATAGGTCACCAGCCTTATTTTTTAAGAAAATACATTTTAAGTTTGTGGGTGGGGCACTAACTAATGAGTAAATGTAGGGTTTGTCAAAGACAAAGACATTATATGAAGTAAATTATCTCAATTTTTTCAATAATGCAACAATATTTATAAGAATCAAGTTTGTTGGTCATAATAAACCAATTCATAGCATATAAATGTAATACTTATGTTAGCATTTAACCCATTTCCAAACGACTCATTTTAGATTCTTCTAAATTTGACTCGTTTGCAGATGCTAAACCAAAACCTGGTATTCATGTATCACAGTTCTCTTTGATGGGTCAGAAATCATTATGCGAAAAAGAAAAATCAGTCGTTAGGACCAATTTCTCCTTTTGACATCAATGTTTTCTAATGTCTGCTGCAGACTCATCAACCTAAGGGACAACCTGGTAAAGGAGAAAGAGTTATGTACAGCCCCTTGTTTTCTGCAAGCCTTTACCAAGTGATATAATTTTGGACTAGACAAAACTGAAAGCATCTGCATCTGAAAGGATGTTTTAGCTCGACGATACGTCTGCCAGATAGAGCGCTAGTAGTAGCATCTGTGTCCATATTTCCGTTGTAAGGTGATGTAGTTAGGTGATTCACTTTGACTTTCAGTCCGATCTTTTGAAAGCATAATTTTGGATTCTTGCCTCACATATAATTATTTGGCATGATTCAAATACTTTTTTCTTTATTTTGCTGACATAAAACGACCCGTTTTAGTTCTTGGTTTATCCATTCTGCAGACATTGACAAGTGTGGCAGGATCAATTGTGTTAGGTGCTCACCGTTCTTCGAGTAAAAGGTGAGCGTGATAGTTACACAAAGCGTGAAAATGGAAACTGTCGCAAACGTTGTTAAAAGTATTTTATTCCTAGAGATTCAATCAGAGAATGGTTTTCAAGGAAAACCTTTGTTTTTCACTGCCAGTCTCTATGAGGAAGATATCTACTGACGCTGGGTCAGACACAAGATTGACATCTTTAGGAAACTCCGAAGATCAAAAACTGTGAATGCTGCCATAAATTCTTGTAAATATCAATACAAATGTGGTATGTTGTCTGTGGAGAGATTAGCTCTTAACTCTGTATCAGAGGACAAAATTTTAGACTAGGAAACATTTGCAGCAACAAAATTTATTGGGCTCAAATTGACAGATTTGACTTTTCAAATGGTGGAAAACAGTTTGAGAAAGGGAGAAAATGCTGGTCACTAGCATTTTCTCCTTTTCTCACAATTTTTCAAAATCCTTCTTTGTCATGGTTATAACTACACAGAACTCTTTAGGAAATGGTTAAGACTGCTGAATAAATAAAATGAGCCCTGCGCCATTCAGCCTGAAAGAGTACCATATTTCAAGATCGTAAGCTGTTTTTGTATAGAGTACCTCAAGATATTGGACAGGATGTTATCATTCAGCAATAAAAACCTACATGTAGGTACTCCAGTTTTATGGTGTTATTTTCCAGTGCTTTAACAAACAACACCATGTTTTACAGACCCAGGGGAAAAATTAATTTTGACGCCTGCAAAAATTTATTGCATTCAACATGGGCAAAGCTAAAATTTTGTTGTTTGATAAAGAGCTAAATTAGATCAAAAAGAATACAGGGCCATACAGATCCAAGATCTTGGCCTGGAAAAAGCAACCTGTATTGCTATCAGTATGCTTGTATTTTCAAGTAAACCCCAAACCAGTTATGTTTTGTTTTTGTCTGTTGAGTGTATAACTTCATTTTCAACATTTTTGAATAAAACCAAGGCTACCAGTGTACCTGTGTTAAACCAATTTTCAGTGTTGAAAGAGGAATGAATCTGGCTGCAGTGATTATCATCAGACTCATTCTCAGACAACCTGGACAATTAATGTCTCCACGTTTTAAAGCACTCTTCACTGAACATATTAATCAATAGAGGTAATGCAACTAAAAATAAGTTGAGACCACACATATTTCAATATTCTGAGCTTAAGTTTACCTTTTCTTAACTTCATTTTACAATATGGTGCGTATTTGAAGTTGCCTGGATGCTTGAAAACACCATGTCGCCAGAACAGTGACTTTTACATAAGAAGTGTGTATTGAACTACAAAAGTGTAACTCCTTCCTACAACTTTTTGCCTTTTTTTAAACCAAGACATCAGTACTACGCAGTAGGAGAGTTTGATCTACATGGCTACCATATTTCTGTCATTTTTTGACGTCTATTTCCCGGTCTCGGAAATCAAGTAACTTACGGGACAACATTTGTTTGTGTTGTAATTGACTTCATAAAGCATGTGACAGTTCTTATATATACAGAGTTTGTGACTACCTGTCATGGTAATCGAAAGAACATTAGCAGTTTTTCATGTGAACAAGTGAAATTTTCTTAAGACCAACATCAACCATTGATTAACAAGCATAATTTTTAATTATAACATACTGGACAATAACTAACGAGGATTTCATCTTTAAGTTTGTATGCCTATTTCAACAGTGCAGTCGTTAAATGATGCCTTACAAGTTCATTCTTTCTGTTACAAAATGAAATTTCTTAAGAATGTAAATCTCAGTTATGACAGAAGGATCAATTCGGCACCTTCTGTTGACAATAACAAACGAGTCCATAACATACGGGACTAACTAACCCTAACCCTTTTCCAAAAGACCAACAACTACAAAGTTCCTGTCGCTTTCTCGATCTGGTTGCGTTCCTTCAATTGTCCGTTGATGCCCCGGTGAGAGGTGTAAGTATTTTGTTTTGAGCCATTTTTTTACGAATGAAAGTTTGCTGTCAGAATTCGTCAGTTGCTGGTCCTAAATTTCTCAAAATTTATTATTCTTATTTTCTTTTCAATAGATATGATGGTAGATGTTTATGCTGTAGACCGCAAATAAGTCTGATATATAAATTCTACTTCTAATGTTACCATGTACCCGTAGCACGACTTATGAAACAAAGAAAACCTCCTGCCTCGTATGTTACATATTGATGTCTGGTATGCTACTGCTGAAGTTTCATATTTAATTTCATATTGTTCATGCTGCAATCCATGTTTTATGATCTCTTAGATGTCTCCAACTTCAACCGCAGAGACTTTTGGCATTGAAAGCAAGTTTTGACATCATTTTGTCTAAATTATGAATAAGTTTTAAATGAAGATGAATAATGATGTTGAACTTTTCTTCACTCAATCTGTATCATAGTTGGTCATACATCATATTAAGTTTGAATGATAATGAATTTAAAAATCATATTGAACTATTTATTGTGGTTTAATACTGTTTTAAAAGTTTACTATGAGCAGCCTAAGTAATTATCACATACAAAACGAGAACATGCAAAAGTTAACGATTAAATTTGTAGGGGTATGAGTTGAATTAAATTAAATATGTGGTATGGGGTTTCAAGCTTTCTATTTCAGGTACATGTATTTATATGTTGTCTTTCCCAGAAGACGTCCGGCAGCTTGTGCAAGAGTAACTGAATGACACGTCTCAGAAGTCAAAGTTGAAAAATGAATAAATAAAAAAATCAGTGTGCACGATGATTTTGTTCTATAAAGTCGTCAGGAAGTCACACGTAAATTTTGCCCTGTCATTCTCTAGAAACATATACAAACAAATCTTAAATTGTAATATCCACATGATCCACAACTTTTGAAATCATTGCAGAAACAGTAAAGTTCTCCGGACGGGTATTTTTTCCTTTTCAAGTGATGCTCAAATTTTATTAATTTATTTATTATGTTATTATTATCATCATTATTATTATTATTTTCCTTTCCTTCTTTTAATTTTTATTGATTAGGAGAGTCCAAATATTGAATACTGGAAACAGGTTTAATATGAACATACCAAAGGAAGACCTGATCTGTGAATTTCCTTTAAGTTACAAGGATGAATTTCTTTTGGCTGAGGACTTACAGGCTAAGTGTGTGCCTATTAAGTCACTTACGGGACATTTGTAAAACAAGTCCTCCTGTCTGTATCGTTTCTTTGGGACATAACTTACCCAAGTATAAATTGTTGTTGAATGGGTTTTGTTTGTCAGTATACTCGATAAAACAGTTGAAAAAAATAATGGCCTATTAAAATCTAGAGTCAGCTGGTTGTTAAGAGCAGTCGTTGGGGAAGTCACACAATTAATGAATATTATGATCGAAGATAGTTTGTTTTTCTGGTTTTCTGCTTTCAATGCACACAATTTATCAAAAGATTGCTAAAATGCTGCCTTTTCCCATCAGTGTCATAAACAAATCACATATAGGACAAAATAGTGTCACATACGGGACACTGTGTTTTTTTAATGTGGCGATGTATCGGTTAAACCTACCAGCGAGGCACTGTTGGGATATATTTCTGTATCGTAACGGTTGTCTTTTAAGTAAAGATGAAGTAATGATTCAACCTTTATTGTGGAATGATGATAGTTTTAAGACTACGGTTGTGAAAAAAGATAACATTTGCATTTTTTTTCTTTCTCACTTATCATTATATAGCACCAGAAAATCATGCACAATGTCACTGATATTGTCATTTTCCTCACAAGCTTTTATCACCGTACTAAATCGTTAGTGTTCGAGTAAGTTGCTGGCAATTTTTGACTACTCCATGGTAAAACCAACACAACTTTTCATGTTTTTGAAAAATTTAAAAATGCCGGCACCCTTTACGGTATAACAATGCATAAATTGAAAGTTGTTGGCTCCTAGCTGGTAAAACTCCTAACATAAAGAGTTAACATATATACCAATACAAAGAAAATGAAAATGAAATAATTTGGCAATATTAAAAAAAAATTGACATTTCTATATACCATCTGTCCAAGTTGTCTGAGAATGAGTCATCAGTCTTTTGGCCCTTTACCACACAATTCTGAGTTTTAACAACCCTGAAAAAAGAAGGCTTTTGAAAACAATGTGGGAAAAGGAGAAAATGCTGGTAACCAGCATTTTTTCTTTTCCCACAATATTTTCTATCCTTGTAAAGGTAAATGTCATCATTTGAACCACATTTAACTTGTCATCTGCATACACTTTCAATTTAGACAAGCCATAACATTTTGTTGTATGGTAAAGAATTTGGCAAAGCTGGGATTTCATCACAAAATCCTGGGTCTACCTGCACTGTCAAAAATCAACTGAAATACTGGGCTCATTGTAAACCAGTCTTGTTAACCCTCTACCACACAATCCTGGGTTTTAACGACCCTGATAGAAAAAGTTTTTTTTAAACATTGTGTGAAAAGGAAAAATGTTGGTAACCAGCATTTTCTCGTTTTTCCCATGGATTCTTTCCTTTCAGAAGACAAATTCCATTATTTTAGCCAAATCTGCCATCTTTTATGCTTTCAAATAGGACCAGTCTAAAATTTTGTTGTTTGGTAAAGGGTTACTGCTTAATTTCATTGCCATGAGACAAAATATTGGACTTGTCCAAATTGAAAGCTTTGCTTACGATAAACTCAGTATTGCTCAAAAGATAATTCTGTCTTTGAAATGGAAGAACATGAGGTTGGAAACAACTAAAATGCCAGTAAGCAGTTAAATATATAATTTTCTCCTCATTTCACAATGTTTTCAAAACTCTTCTTCCTCAGTGTCTCAATAAAATGCGGATTGTTTGGTAAGAGATTAAAAGTGGATGCGTATTGCTAATGTTGCTGCTATACAGAGTTAAAAATGATCATCTTATAAGCTTTTTTGACCATTTACAAAAATATCTTATATTTTAGTGGCCCAAAAAAGAAAAAAGCCTTTGCAAAAATGTGGGAAAAGGTAAAAATTCTGGTAAACTGCATATTCTTCTTTTTTTCCACAATGTTTTCTATCCTTTCAAAGACAAATCCCATTGTTTGAGTTATATCCAATTTGCTTTCTGCAAATCCTATTAATTTGGACAAGTCTAAAATGTTGTCATCTGACAAACACTTAACAAATATGGAAATTATGTGAATGCAGCAACATAAGTGGAAAAACTTTTAAAAGAAAAAAGTAATGTGGTGTATGAATAAATTGCTGTGAAAGTCAAGCCATTTTTAGCTCACCTGAGCACAAAGTGCTCAAGGTGAGCTTTTGTGATCGTGCTGTGTCCGGTGTCCATCGTGTGTCATCCGTCGTCAACTTTTACCTTGTGTACGCTCTAGAGGCCACGTTTTTAGTCTGATACTCTTGAAAATTGTTCAGATTGTTTGCCTTGATGATATCTCCGACGAGTTTGAAAATGGTCATGTCGGGTGAAAAACTGGGCCACTAGGTCAAATCCTAGAAAAACCTTTTGTACGCTCTAGAGGCCACATTTTCATTCGAATACTCTTGAAAGTTGGTCAGAATATTTGCTTTGATAATATCTTAGACATGTTCAAAATTGGGTCATGTCGGGTGAGAAACTAGGTCACTAGGTCAAATCTTATTAAAACCTTGTGTACACCCTAGAGGCCACATTTTCAGTACCATACATTTGCAAATTGGTCAGAATGTTTGTCTTGATGATATCTCAGACGATTTGAAAATGGGTCATGTTGGATGAAAAACTAGGTCAAATCTTAAAAAAAACTTGTGTGCACTCTAGAGGCCACATTTTCAGGCCAATACTCTTGAAAGTTAGAATGTTTGCCTTCATGATATCTCAGACGAGTTAAAAAATGGGTCATGTTGGGCAAAAAACTAGGTCACTAGGTCAAAACTTAGAAAAACCTTGTGTACACTCTAGAGGCCACATTTTTAGTCCAATAGTCTTGAAAGGTGGTCAGAATGTTTGCCTTGATAATATCTCAGATGAGTTTGAAAATGGGTCATGTTGGGTAAAAAAATAGGTCACTAGGTCAAACCTTAGAAACCCCTTGTGTACATTCTGGAGGCCACATTTTCAGTCCAATATTCTTGAAAGTTGGTCAGAATATTTGCCTTGATAAAATTATGGACAAGTGTGAAAATGGGTTATGTCGGAGGAAAAACTAGGCCTCAGGTCAAATCTTGGAAAAACCTTGTGTATGCTCTAGAGGCCACATTTTCAGTCAAATACTATTGAAAGTTGGTCAGAATGGTTTTCTTGATGATATCTCGGACTAGTTTGAAAATGGGTCATGTTGGGTGAAAAAATAGGTCACTGGGTCAAATCTTATTAAAACCTTGTGTATGCACTAAAAGCCACATTTTCAGTCCAACACATTTGCAAGTTGGTCAGAATGTTTGCCTTGATGATATCTCGGATGAGTTCGAAAATGGATCAGGTGAAAAACTAGGTCACTAGGTCAAATCTTAGAAAAACCTTGTGTATGCTCTAGAGGCCACATTTTCAGTTGTATACTGATGAAACTTGGTCAGAATGTTTGCCTTGATGATATCTCGGACGAGTTCGAAAATGGGTCGGGTGAAAAACTAGGTCACTAGGTCAAATCTTTTTGAAACCTTGTGTATGCTCTAGAGGCCACATTTTCAGTCAAATACTCACAAAACATTGAACGTTTGTCATGATGATAGTTGTAATAAGAAGAAAAGCAGTGTGAACTTGTTATCTAATTTTGATAAAATATGGTTTTTAGCTCACCTGAGCACAAAGTGCTCAAGGTGAGCTTTTGCTGTGTGTGGCGTCCGTCATCCGTTGTGCGTCATCAACTTTTACCTTGTGTACGCTCTAGAGGCCACATTTTCAGTCCGATACTCGTGAAACTTGGTCAGAATGTTTGTCTTGATGATATCTCAGACGAGTTTGATATTTGGTCATGTGGGATCAAAAACTAGGTTACTAGGTCAAATCTTAGAAAAACCTTGTGTACGCCCTAGAGGCCACATTTTTACTCCAAAACTCCTGAAATGTGGTCAGAAAGTTTGTCTTGATACCTTGGACGAGTTTGAAAATGGGTCATGTCTGGTTAATAACTAGGTCACTAGGTCAAATCTTAGAAAAACCTTGTGTGCCCTCTAGAGGCCACATTTTCTGTCCAAAACTCTTGAAAGTTAGTCAGAATGTTTGCCTTGATGATATCTCAGACGAGTTAAAAAATGGGTCATGTTGGGTCAAAAATTAGGTTACTAGGTCATATCTTAGAACTAGAGGCCCTTGAGGGCCTGAAATCGCTCTACTGGCAGTGATTTTGCTTTTATGCTAGCATACATTATGAATTCATGATGCAAAAAGAAAAAAGACAAAAAACACAAAAATGTGTTCTTGCAACTGGGCTTGAACCCACTAAGACAGCATTAGTAGGCATGGTGAATTGAACAAACAGTGAAAAAAATGAAGCGCAATTTCTCAAAACTAAATGTTTGGAATCCAGCCAAATTTGATAGGGTTTCAGTACGCCTTGTATTAAACAATCCTAGCCAATTTCAAATGTGGACTTAGTTGAGTAAACGATACTAAGTCATCATATGGCTGCTTTTCCTGAAAGGTTTACTAGATTTTCTTCACTTTTAATAGAGTTCAATCTATTGAACCAAACAATCTTTGCAAGTTTCAAAAGAATTGCCTAAACAAGAAATGGATATAATCAACTTTAAATGGCTACTTTTCCCATACTGATTGTCAGATTTTTTTCATAATCAATAGGGTACAAGCTGTTGATGAGTCAAAGCAACTGTGCAAGTTTCATGAAAATCCAACAACAAATGCCAACTTCATCGCGTAAACAAGAAATGGAAATCTTCAACTCGAAATGGCTACTATGCCCATACTGTTTGTTGGATTTTTTTTTTCAAAATCAATAGGGTTGAAGCTATTGATGAGATAAACAAACTGTGCAAATTTCACGAAAATCTGATTACAAATGCAGACTTTATCATGTAAACAAGATATGACAATTTTGAACTTGAAATGGCTACTTTTCCCACATCGTTTTTTTGGATTTTTTTCAAAATCAATAGGGTTGAAGCTATTGATAAGATAAACAAACTGTGCAAGTTTCATGAAAATCTGACCACAAATGCTGACTTCATCGCGTAAACAAGAAATGGAAATTTTCAACTTGAAATGGCTACTTTTCCCATACTGTTTGTTGGATTTTTTTCAAAATCAATAGGGTTGAAGCTATTGATGAGATAAGCAAACTGTGCAAGTTTCACAGAAATATGACCACAAATACAGACTTTATCGCGTAAACATGAAATGGAAATTTTCATCTTGAATTGGCTACTTTTCCCATACTGTTTGTTGGATTTTTTTCAGAATCCATAGGGTTGAAGCTATTGATAAGATAAATAAACTGTGCAAGTTTCATGAAAATCTGACCACAAATGCAGACTCATCGCGTAAACAAGAAAAGACTAATGGACGGACGGACGACGGAAACCACACCATGACATAAGCTCTGCTGGCTTTCAGCCAGTAGAGCTAAAAACCTCATGCCACATTTCAGTCCAAAACTCTCATAAGTTTGTCAGAATGTTTGTCTTGATAATATCTCGGACGAGTTTGAAAATGGGTCATGTCAGGTCAAAAACTAGGTCACAAGGTCAAATCTTCGAAAAACCTTGTGTACTTTCTAGAGGCCACATTTTTAGTGCAATACTCATGAAACTTGGTCAGAATGTTTGTCTTGATGATTTCTTGGACCAGTTTTCAAAAGGGTCATGTCGGGTCAATAACTAGGTCACTGAGTCAAATCTTCAAAAAACCTTGTGTATGCTCCAGAGGCCACATTTTCAGTCAAATACTCATGAAAATCTTGGTAGAATGTTTGTCATAATATCTCAAAACAGATTGAAAATGGGTCATGTTTGGTCAAAAGACTGAGGTGAGCAACTTTAGGGCCATCATGGCCCTCTTGTTATTTATATGTCAATGTTTTTTATGTCCACATGAATTTTTTTAATTTCTTTCAAACAGAGGAATGGTTTGCAAAATAAACAGATTCAAATACAGCAGAGTTGACAATATGAGGTTCCTTGACATAAAGACCCACAAATTATTCACCATTATGCCAATGAACATTGGTCACAATGTTAACAAAAGATAAATTGTCAAAGAAGAAATGCAATCTTCCAAATGGATACTGACAGACAGACAAAACCCATATTACACAAACAAGTTTTCATGATTAACCTTTGACTCTTTACCACACCAAAAAATGTTAGACTGGTCCGATTTGAAGGTGTTTACGTAGAGAACAATTCGAATGTGGCGCAAATAATGTAATTTTTCATTGAAATGGTAGAAAATATTGTGGGAAAAGAAGAAAATACTGGTTAACAGCATTTTCTCCTTTTCCCACAATGTTTTCATAAGCATATCTTCCCAACATTTTTAAAATATAGGGACTGTGTCTGGTAAAGGATTTAACTACGTGCTTGATACATGAAGTGGATGTCCTCTGTCAGAACAAAAGATGCAGCTACTGCAGTTTGAAACCTTGTCCATCAGAATATCTGGCAGAAAAGCAAACAGAGTAGATCAACGATCAGACTGCATGTTCAGTGCACTTTAATCTTCATCTACAATGTCCACATAAGTAGCTAAATTTAGGTTCAGGACTGCATGGGTTATTACAATCTTTTATCCAGATAAATGGCTGCTCTAAGTCTGTAAATAGCCGCTGGAAATGATAAATTTGCAGCAGACGACATTGATAACATCTTTGTAAAATATGAATGCAGAATAAACTAAGGCTTAACTTTGTGCTGGATGACAAAATTTTAGACTTTCAAATTGAAAGCATTTGCAGACGATAAATGTGATTCAAATGACAGAATGTCTTTGAAAGGGTAGAAAACCTTGTGGGAAAAGGAGAAAATGCTGTCATCAGCATTTTCCCCTTTTTCCACAAGGTTTTAAAAATATTACTCCACAAGGCTTGTTAAAAGTTGGAAAATTCGGTATAGGGAAAAGATGGGAAAACATAATGGAAAAAGGAAAAATTGCACATTATGAACTTTTTTTTCTTAACAATGCAGACTTTAAATAACCTTAACGAATGACTGATCAACCGAACGATGTTTTGCACTGCACTCAACATTATTTGTCATATCATGGCAACAGCTCACACATTCATGTATGTCCCCGATTTAATCAGTATCAGGCTAGGGCTTTGAAGTCTTGCCAAAAGACACCCCAGTGAAAGACACAGTGCTTCCAGTGATGCTTCAACCCAGGGCCTCCAGGATAAGAGTCCTACTCTTTATCATTGAACCATACAGAACCCACACAAACCTGAGGAATACGGCTTTACAAACCATTGTCAGAAAATGTTTTTCTTGACTTTCTTTTACCAGTACTTTGCACAATATTCTTCCCAAGCCACTGGCTGCTTTCCCACATAACCATTGTTGAAACAATGATCACCAATGGTTGAGGAAGGAGTTCTTTTGCAATGACTTTCATTAGTCATCAAAAAGAAACTGGCTGAGCTTGAGATTTGAACCAGCAACCCCCTTGTCTTAAGTCTTATACGCTACTGACTGTGGTACCAGGCTTGGCATTGTTTGAAAGATGTCATAGCAACCATGTTTACATGAAGTTGAGGGATTAAAGGAAAGGATGAATCTTGCATCCAGAAAATTGTCATAAATTTCTTTGACAATCCTGATATCTCAAACATGATCTTCACCATTATTGGTGAAAAGCATCTTACAAAAGAAAAGAACAGACTGTACAATCTTCCTGGAATACTATTATAACCATCAAAACTTCCGCATCAAAGCTGATTTCTAGGATTTGTCAACAAGCTTGTGCTATGCTAGTTTCATTTTTTTTTCAGGGCAGTAGATCAAGTGATAAGTACAGTTACTTGTATAAGTGCAAAAATAAATGTATATGAAAGTGCAGAAGTTAATTCTGATCTTGCTCTTTTTTAACTGGAGTAAATGTTTTTCTCACTATTTCCTTTTTTTTTTAAAGAAGTAGCGCACTGTCAAAATCAATGGGTAACGTTTCTTGGCCTACCCTGTATAGCTGAGCCCCGGTAGCGCAGTCAGTAGCGTACAGGACTCAAGAACAGGGGGTCACTGGTTTGATCCCCGGCTCGGCCAATTTCTTTCCGAGGACTGATGATAGTCCTTGTGACAGGATTTATTCCCCTCTCACCGCTGATCATTGTTTTGACAATGGTTATGTGGGAAAGCAGCCAGTGGCTTAGAAAGAACATTGTGCCGATTACTGGTAAAAAGAAACTCCAGGAAAGCATGGATAGGTGCACTGGCCGCTGCGATACAATTGGAATGATGTTGAAAACGGCATTAAACATCACACAATCTATCCAACCCTGTATACATGTATAGGATCTGACATAAGTTTGAGATACATTTTATTAAATCAGTGTAGAAAAATGTTACCAAGGGCAGCTTAATAAAATTTTTCCTGTATGAGTTTAATAAAACTGTAAGACAGGAGTAAATGCAATGAAAATAGTTCAAAAGACACTTAACTTATAACTACTTGATTTGGAATCTAAAACTGAAAAATACTTGAGTGGGAAATTTGCCTCTGATGTGTTTTAAAAAGAACATGCAGGAATACAGTACTCAAACAAATGACCTCACATAATGCTCCTATGACATCACAAATTTGTAATGAGTACATTACATTGAAAACAAAGGAGTTTATGAGATAAAAGTCACTTTTGAATTTTTAACTCACCTGTTTTCATAGAATTGTAAGTATTGACATAGTTCAACAAAGTACTGTGACCTTGACCTTTCAGCTGGCAACATGGTTGTTGCAAGCAACACATTACCTATCCATGGTGATCATTTGTGCCAATTTATTTTAAAATCGGACCATGCACCTAGAAGTTATCTGCTGGACAGGAACACTATCATCACTTTAATTGTAGCAAATATTGACAAAGTTTAACAAAGCAATGTGACCTTGACCTTTTAGCTGGCAACACAGTTGTTGTACGTGACATGTTGTCTATCCACGATGATCATTTGTGCCAAATCATTTCAGAATTGGACCATGCACCTGTAAGTTATTGGCAGGACACGAACATCACTACTTTTCAAACATACACACACACATACATACATACAGACAGGGGTAACACTATAGCCTCCCCCCCATTTCAAGGTGGGGGCATAAAAACATTGTGAGAGATAGAGAAAAGTGCTGGTATCCACCATGTCTTTTTGCCACTATGTTTTCTATCCAATTAAAGACAAAACTTATAATTTTTTGGCATTATTTAATTTGCTGTCTGTAAATGATTTCAATTTTGATCAGTCTAGAATTTCGTTGTTCGTAAATGGTTAAATACTACTGAAAGCAGTATAAAAACACCACTCAAACAAACATTCACATAGAAAGTTGACATCTGGAAGACAGTGAATAAGTCCAATGGGGATTAGTGACTTGGCTGTTTCTGTAACCCTATCTGGTCACCTAATTGACATGTTATAGTGGTTCTCTAATCTTCTTACACACCATTAAATCAACCTTAAACACTCCCATGAGAACTTCAGAATAACAGGGTTTCTGAAAGAGAGAGAACCTTAGAGAAAAGGCTCTATAAATTACCAGAGAAGTATTGAATGCTCCTTTTATTTTCCCTGCTTTCCCTTAGAATGCTTAAGATAATTAATCACACAATCCTGAATTTTAATGACCCTGAGAAAGAAGACCATTTGAAAACATTGTAGAAAAGAAGAAAATGCTGGTGACCAGCATTTTCTTCTTTTCCTACAATGCTTTCTAACTATCAAAGACAGAAATCATTGTTTGAGGTTCATTTAATTGCTTGAGTGCGAAACTGTATCGTTTGGTTAAGAGTTAACCATAATAAAACCCAAATAACTGGAATTTCAAGGTTGTTCTTGTCAAGGATGTCTTAGCAAAGTGGACAGTGTAGGTCAAAGATCACACTGCACATCAAAGATCAGACTGCAGACTCAACGATCAACATTTAGTACACAAATGCTCAGTTTACTGTCCATGTCAAGCTATGTCATGCAACCACTTTAACCAATCAAGTTTTGTATGAGATTTGCCCCTTGTGATTATGATCTTATCATTTCATTGGTCAGTTATCTTCAACTCTTTACCAGACAACAAAAGTTTGGACTTTCAAATTTGGAAGCATTAGCAGACCACAAATAAAATATGCACCGAATCATGGGATTTGTCTTTGAAAGTTTGAAAACATGGGATGTGGAGAAATGGTGGTGACCAGCATTATCTCCTTTTCCA
Source organism: Hippopus hippopus (assembly GCA_946811185.2). Lineage (NCBI taxonomy): Eukaryota > Metazoa > Mollusca > Bivalvia > Cardiida > Cardiidae > Hippopus > Hippopus hippopus. The sequence goes on from OX328096.1 coordinate 16,788,139, forward strand.
ACACTGTTTTCTGCACTTTCAAAGAGGAATTTAAGTTTTTGAGTCAGTTAATTTGTTGTCTGCAAATGCGTTCAGTTTGGACAGGGCTGAAATTTGGTTGTTTGGTAAAGTGTTGAGTACAAAAATCTATAATCTGTCAAATTTTACCAGCATATTTTTGCCTTGCTGCATTGATGCAACTTGTCTAATAAACTACACTTGGATTCTCTAAAGCATTTCCGAGAAACAAATTCTTTGGAACTGGCCTCTATTGGAGAAATGTGCGATGTCTATCACCTTATAAATGACAAGAAAATCTCAGAAAATTACCCTAGAAGCCCTATAATGTGACAAGTTGATTTTGTATGTACCTCAAGGAAATAAAGCAGTGTCTGTACATCATTTTGTCTTTTCGTAACCATTTATAACACAATCCCAAGTTTTAACGACCCTGGTCAAGACTAATTTTTAAAAACATGGTGGGAAAAGGTGAAAATGCTGGTGACCCTCATTTTCTCCTTTTCCCACTATGTTTTCAACCCTTTAAACATATTTATTTTACATCGATTGAGAAACAAGTTCGTACAACTTATACTACTCTCTCTCGATTCTGCTTCCTGGGAACTACACTAGTAGTCGCGCCGAATGTGTGGGCAAATGAAAAATCCCAAAGTTGACACCTGCTCCCGGGTATCAAACTCGGGACCTTATGGTTACCAGGCCGACGCTCTACCTCACAACCACGGACACCAACCCTTTAAAACAGAAATGTCATATTTTGAATGACAGTTATTTTTGTAGCGTGCAAATGCTTTCAATTTAGACAAGTCTTAATTTTGTTGTTTGGTAAAGAGTTAACCACTTACCAAACAATGACATGTTTTTACATATCTGAGGCCTGAAAGACTTGGGAAAATATTGTTCAACAAGGAGAAAATGCTGGCAACCAGCATTATCTCCTTTTAGAACAATGTTTTCTTTTGTTTAGAACCAAAACCATTTTATCAGTTGAGCCAATTGCAGTTTGTTGTCTGCAAATTCTTTAAATATAGATAAGGCTGACATTTTGTGGTTTGTTAATCCTTTACCAGACAACAATTTTTTGGACTTGTCCAAAATAAAAGCATATCCAGACAATGTATAAAATGTGACTAAAATTGTGGGATTAATGTTTCTAAAAGGGAAAAAAAGCATTGTTGGAAAAGGAGAAAATGCTGGTTTCAAGCATTTTCTCCTTTTCTTACATGTTTTCAAACAGCATCTTTCCTAGGATTGCTAAAACAGTGGATAGTTTGGTATAGGGTTAAAGAGTTAAATCCCAACCATAACTTTTTTGCACCACTTTTGACTACAGTAGTCAGCTTTGGAAAATAACTACAAAAAGAGTCACTTCACTCGTTGTGGTATTTTTTTGAAATGCTTTAAACTTTTAAAAGAGGTCAAAACTTTAGATTTTACCAAGCTCATAGCATTTGCAGAGGACAAATTAAATGTGGTGCAAATGATGGAATTTGCTTTTGATAGTGTATAAAACCTTGAAAAGACAGGCGAAGGAGGAAATGTTGGTTACCAGTATTCCCAGGCAGAGATCCAGATAAGAGGGAGTGATGGTATTCTAAATCAATTATTTCTCTTCCAAACCCTATGTTGTGGGTACTCATTACAATCGTCTCAATAAGACGATTCTAATGAATACCCATAACACAGGGTTTAGAGGAGAATTATTACTATTTTCAATTTTGAAATCAAAATCACTCCCTCTATCTGGAGCTCATATAAGGTTGTCTATTGAAGGGTTAGACAAGATTACCAGCTTTCAAAAACATCACAGACAAAGGAACAATTACTTGCTTCAAATATGATTTATGCCATCTATGCTTGTGAGACTGTGGTATTTCTAGAATGGCTGGAAGGGTATGGTCTATAAAGACACTCTTATGGTAGGCCTGTTTATAAGCCCCGCCATACCATATCTTTAGCGGATTTGTATAGCAAATCTGCTTACTGTGATCGTTCTGACTGGAACCAAATACATCATGCATAACGACGCACGCGCTCACTCTGTTACTATGTTATCACTTTTGCCTGAACTAATTATACTGGCATACACGTTTGCGCTCTAACCATTCCACTTTCAGTTTTAGCTAATACACCTCAACATCGCTTTTGTCACTACCGTATAATACAGTCCTACAAGTGTATACATATAGTCCAAAATCTAATCTACCGGCAAAAAAACTGCGTCAGACTGACGGATCAAATTACCACTCCCTAAAAAGTAATGGAATAATAGTTACTGCGCGGCCAGCTCGGCAGAAGAACTTTAACTTTCCTTGCCCTTGCTAACTCAATTAAATGATTATTCATACAAGTGATGTTCGTTTTTTTTTCATTACAACATAAATTACAGCTTTATGCAACTCCACAGATCCACTTTCCAGGACTTTGAGTCCTTTGATTTATTTTGACATTAATCTTGTATGTTGGGTTGAATCAATTTCCCATTAGGTATTTTAAGCTAACTATGAATTTAGTTTTGTTGCTCTCTGAAAAACAAAACTCGATCCTTTTAACTTAATTTGTACATACAACTTGAATACTTTACTTTACTTAGAAGTAAATTTTATGAGTTCAATCATAGCTACATGTATTTAACCGTTTACCACACAACAAATTTCAGACTCATCCAAATTGAAAGCATCTGGAGATCACATATTTCAAAGTGGTACAAATAGACTGAAGTTCTTTGACAGCATGGAAAACATTGTGGGAAAAGGAGAAAATGCTGGTGACCAGCATTTTCTCCTTTTCCCATAATGTTTTCAAAAGCCTAGTTTTTTGGGGTCGTTAAAAGTCAGGATTGTGTGGGAAAGAGTTAAGTTATGGTCTATGTATGACCTTCTTTCTTGATGAAGTGGGGTTTTTCACTTTACAAATACAACAAATCATGCCCCTACTACATATTGTGGGAAAAAGTGCAATTGCTTTAAACATGTTATTGCTTTTTTTCTCACGAAGTTTTTGCGTGAGATAATATCATCCTTTTATTCAAGTTTTCATAGATCTAAAAATAGTGTTTGTACAAATAAATCAAAGGACTATGGGAATAAACTTTAGAAATCTATAGTACCTTACAATTACAAGAAAACATATAAAGAACAACACAATTCCCTTATGACCAAGATCATTTGCCCTGAAAATGACACAACTTCGTATGACAATACTGGTTTTGAAGCTCCTGATGACATTGTTGAAAACCATTATGAGAAATAAGCAATTGCTCCTTTCCCTACAATCTTTGCAAATCGGTTGATAATTTACAGTATGTCGTCTTGCCTCTTTTTATTTATCTATAAATAGCTTGTACAGTAGTTAATATTACCAAGGAGCTATGGGAATGAGGTTTACATATCTCTTGAGACCATATAAATCACAGGAAAACATATAAAGTACAATACAATTCCCTAGTGGCAAAGTTCATTATTTTGATCGGAAAAAGACAAAACTTCAGTTGAACCTTTCCCAAAAGATCTCAGAATGCTTTTATCATGTTTTATACCTATCCAAATTGAAGGGACTTGCAGACTACAAATAGAATGTGTCTCAAATAGTTTGATTTGCCTTTGGAAGGGTTGAAACCCATTGTGGGAAATGGAGAAAATGCTGGCTACCAGCATTTTCTTCTTTTCCCACAAAGTTTTCGCAAGCATTCCTCCACAGGGTCGTTAAAGCTCGGGACTGTTTGGTGAAGCTTTAACCCTTCACCAAACGTATAAGGACTTGTTTTAATTAAAAGCAGTTGCAGTTGACAAAGTCCACATGGCTGAAAAAGTAGAATTTATGTTGTAAAGGAATTTTTCCCTTTCCCACAATGTTTCAACCCTTTAACAAACAATCTCTTGTTTTCATGACCCTGGGAATGAAGGCTTTTGAAAACATTGAGGGCAAAGGAGAAAATGCTGGTAACCAGCATTTTCTCCTTTTTCCACAATGTTTTCTACCCTATCAGAGACCTTAAGCTCATGTGCACCAATTTTGAATTTGTCATTTGCAGTTGTTTTGAATTAGAAAGAGTCTAAAATGTTTCATTTGGGAAACAGTTAATGAGTTTTTTTCCCTAAGGTAGTTAAAACATGGGGTTGTACAGTAAATGGTTAGTATTTTGATACGATAATGACCCAAAAATCTTGGTCAGGGAAAAAGAAGCTTGTCTCACATAGACACAAAAACTTTCTGTTACAGTGCCAGGGCCTCTAACCTGAGACCTTAAAGATAGAGTCAATGCTTTTATAAAGCCAAAGCAAAACAAATTTTGATGATTTAAAGAAAACCTGGTGGCAAATTTGAAATTATCCATAATGAACAATTTCTATGTTTGCAACAATATCTAAAACCCACATCTGTAGATGGTTTGAATGGTGCCTTAAAAGGAAAATATCTGACTGATCTTTCTTCCTTAAAATCAATAGATAAAATGAATGCTCCCCTGTTTAATTTTGTCAAACATTTCTTTTTTTCCCAGATCAAATAGTTATCTGTTTGAGGTCTATGACATAAAACAAACTTGATCAATAATATTAAACCAAAAGGTCTCTGCAGAAGGAGAAACTTTCCAGAATATTAACTTAGGGAACAAGACCAATTACTTCATGCCAAAAAGCTCCTTTTCAATCTAAAGTTGTTCAGACAATTTGTTTCTAAATTTATGCTTTTCAGTAGTTTATAGAAATCTAACAGTGAATTATATCCTTATAATTCACCAGGGAATTTTACAATTCACTGGTGAATTTTATAACTTATTTCTGTCATATCATAGATATTTATAGAACATGAATCAATTTTTAGCAGGTGAACATAATGTTTTATGACGTAGTCACCATTACTCATGACGTAATTATTACAGCTAATCCATATCCGAATAGATTGAATAGATCTATTTTGCTAACATATTTTTCACGATGAGCAAAAAATAGATGTGAAAAGAACAGTTAAAGTGAAGTGCATAAAAGATATAGGATAATTGTATGTTTCAGTGTATGATGAAAATTTCTTTCATCGAAAAGCAAAGGCCATATTTTGGATGAAAGAAATTTCAATCATACACCAAAACATACAATCCAAATTCAAAGAATATGCAGGCAAAAAATCAAATATGGCTCAAATGATGGCATTTGTCTCTGAAAAAATAAAAAGCATTGTGGGATAAGGAGAAAATGCTGGTTTTCTTCTTTTCCTTCAATGTTTTAAACAGAATTCTTCCAAAGGATCATTTAAACTCATGACTGTTTGGTAAACACTTACTTTCATTTTCTGATAAGATCTAATTTAGCTCTTAAAAGAGAAAAAAACATCTTTATTTAACAATTATTGTAAACTGACAATCACAAATCATTTCACAATTTTATTAGTTTTATGAAATTGCTTACTATGAAAATTTTAGCACTTAACCTACAACCTAAGAACAAATTTTCAGACTTGTCCAAATTTCAGGTATTAATTCTGCTGTAGACAAAATACATGCAGTTCAAAGGATATTTGTTTCCAAAATGGTAAAATAGAAGGATAGTTGGAAAGGGAGACAATGCTGACTAGGTCAAGAACCTACATTTTCTCCTTTTACCCACAATGGTCTCAAAAGCTTTGAATCAATAGAAAAACTTTCCATCAAACTATCCCCCCACCCCCTAAGCATTTCTCCTCACTAAATAATCCTGAATAACTCTGAAAAAGATGGGTTTTGAAAACATTGTGAGAAAAACAGAAAATGCTGGGTACCAGTATTTTCTCCTTTTCCCACAATGTTTTCTGCTGTACTGCAGACAGAAATCATTTGCACTACATTGCATTTGTCATCTGCAAATGCTTTACATTTGTTCTAGTCCAAAACTTTGTCATTCAGTGAAGAGCTTAGGCCCGTCTACACTAGCAAACTTTTGTTCGGTGATGTTTGTTCATGTTTGTCTGTAGGATGTCTACACTACAACAAACAATGGCAAACAAGTTTGAAGATCATATGATGCATCCATCACATGATAAAAAGACAGCTTCTGACTGGTCAATATACTTAGACAGCATCAAACATCTAGAAACACAATAAACAAAACTGAACATGTCCAAATATCACCCAACACTATTTTGTGCTGTTTCCTTGTGTCTGCTGACTGGTCTGCACTAGCAAACTTTTTTGTTTGCAAAATTATCAAGCATGGTGTTTGCAAACATATGTTTGCAAGATTAGACAGGCCCTTAACGGCCTTGTAGATTACTAACTCACACTAGCCTCTCTATAGGAAAATAAAAACTCCCATCCTTTTGAAACTGGGAAGAAAGTGGTCTAATCAATATGACAACAGAGAAGAGAACAATGAGGGAGGCACAAATATTTGCATACCATGTTTACACTTACACATTAATTTAATATGGAACAATTCCTGTTAAATACAAGTTCCCCCTTTTTGCTCTGTCTTTTATCTTGAAACCCTTACTTCTACTCAGCAAAAACTTTTCTAGAAGTATCCGTACTGAGGTTTTACCAAACCTACAGATTTTACAAAGATTTGGTAATACATGTAAATACTTTTCTTCTTTGTTTTTTACAATAACTCGTCAGCAGTTTCCAAAATAACTCGCACCATTTTGCTGAGGGGACGCAAGTGCTAGTACACAAAGTTCATATTTTTTGTCTAGTCTAACATAAGAATTCATTGAATGGTATATTCTTTGTCATGTTATTCTACCATCAAGAAAAGGCTTTGCTGTGCAAAAAAAAATGTGAGAAAAGAAGCAACTGCTTGTAACAAGCAGCTTGCTTAACTACAATGTTTTAAAAGTCCTGCATGAGTAAAACATCATATCTCTATAAGAATTACCAAATAGCTAATAATATTGATCCCAGATAAGATATGTCTGTCCTACCTTTACCAAACAATCCTGTCTGCCAACAAATGCAAAAGGAGGATGATGAAAACATTGTCGGAAGGGAAGAAAATGCTAATAACCAACATTTTCTCCTTTTCCCTCCATGCTTTGTATCTTTTTTTAGATCAAGTTCCTTCATTTACACCATCTTTGTTATTTGAAAATGTTTTCAAAAGAAACCAGTCAAATATTTTGTTGTCTGGTACAGAGTCAACCAAAAAAGAACATAATACAATCTTAGGTGAAAGAAGGGATAACAAGCCGTTATCGACTAGTACACTATCAAGCCTGAAAGCCAATCCTGATTTTCTGCCAAAAATATTGAGACATTTACCGCCCAAAATACCAAGACAAAATCAATTGTAAATAATGGGATGAGAGAGGCGCACAATTACTTGGGGGAAGATTCAGTCAATCGTTGCCATGAGAGATCAACTAAGGTCTTCTTGAACATTCCTTCCAAGAAAATGACTACAGAAACATTCTTTGCTCTAAATTGAAATGATAAAAAACATCTGGACGAAAAAAATATGGATAAACCACAACATATAGAATAAATTAACACATACAATCAATCTAGAGACATTCACAACATATCTTAAAATGAATATGTATAAAGTTAATCTGGATCAACCACAACACATTAAATGAATAAAGACATACAATTACAGTAATCTGAAGACAATCACAGAAACATACAAAATGAATCTGGATAAAGTAAATCTGGATAGACAACAGCAAATTAAATGAATAAAGGCATACAACCAATCTGGAGACAAGCACAACACATAAAATGAATCTGGAGGAAACAATACTCATAAAACTGGAAGATAAACAATACATGTAGTATGTAAAGATAACAGCACATAAACCGAATCCAGATAATCCACTACACATGAAACTGAACCTAAAATAGTCATAGCCATATCCACTTACAAGACTTTTTAAAGAAACTGTTTACATTTCTACATGAACATGAAATAAATAAAATTGTATCTGATTATCATTATGATGATCACATCAGAAAAGATATTGGAAAAGTACTCTCTAACCTTCAGTAAGAACAACCTAAGTCATAAGGACATTTTCAAAATGAAAAAAAAAAAGGCCCAGACATTTCCAGTTTATTTGAGTTTGGAACATCTAAATAAAAAGAGGGCAGAGTAGATGTTTCTTGCTGTCTGATCTGAATCTACTCCGTCCACAGAAGCATGTAGAAAGCTATGATAGGCGAGCTTAAAGTTAAATTCACATATAAGAGTGTTATCCTCGAAGTTCGCGGAATTGTATGTTTTAACATCAAATTTTGATACTAACCCAAAGTCAAACACTCTGTTTAATTTAAATCTAAATAAACTGATGGTAAATACACACAGTTACAAATAAAAATAAGTTTACATTTAAATATAAACAAACTATACCACCACTAGTTTGCCGCACACCAATGTGATTGTCAGCTTGAAACATCACTAATGGCTAAAGTCAATACTGTGGTTGAAATTCTCCACATAGTCAACGCAGGTGGCCGCACATTTCCAGAGCCACTCCACCCACTTAGAAAAAAATGTCTGCCAGTACCATTCACCATCAAATGTAGCAACTGCACGGCAAATACCTGTCTAAAGCTCCTCTAGTGTCACCAAAATGGCAGCTGCAAAATTGGACTTTGATCTCGTGGAACACCCTGAAATCAAGTGGAGCCTGATCTGGATGGTACAGTGGATGCTCTATAACATCAAACCCAAGGAATGTGATATCCAGCCGTGTACTTACAGCTCTATGTATAGGTGCATTGTCTTGATGAAAGATCAACCTGTCCAAGTCAACCACTGTATTGACTTCGGCTGTATGTGATCTTTCAAGTTGAAATTGACATCGGTGTGCGGCAAACTGGTGGTGGTATAGATTTTTGATACTAAAATGTAAACTCATTTTCATAATTTATTATGTAATTGAATGTATTTACCATCAATTTATTGAGATGTAGGTCTTCTCTCTAACAATATGTTTGATTTTCAGTTACTCTCACAATTTGATGTAAAAATGTACAATTCCACAAACTTCGAGGATAGCCCTTATACATTTATGTTAATTCTTTACAATCCAACAAAATTTTAGCCAAGTCCAAATTCAAAGCAATTGCAGAAAACAAATTAAATGTGGCTCAATTTCTGTGAAAGGATAGAAAACAATGTGGGAAAAGGAGAAAATGCTGGTTACCAGCATTTTCTCTATTTTACACAATGTTTTCAAAAGCCTTCTTTCTTAGCGTCTTCAAAGCCATGGTCACACTTACAGTCATGCACATAGTTGTTCGTAGTTCATTTCAAACGTAGTCTGTCCCAGTGTTAGTACGGTCAAATAGACTGAAGTATGTTTGAAGTAGGTTCAAAATTGGCAAAAAGGGAAACATAGAAAGTCTAAGTAGGTTGAACCAGGTGTAATTATGGTCGACTACATTCAACTGTGAGCAAAGTAGCTAGGGTAAACTAGGGTATCACTACACCTAGCTATGAGTAACTACATTACACTTTGTATAAACTACGTCCTATGTATGCACAACTATGGTTAGTTAGTGTCAATTGCATTAAGCTACAGTAAAACATTGTGGCTACAGTCATTGTGCTTTTGGAAGTTGACGAGCCAGAAATTGCTGATCTCTTTGCTGATCTGCCATGCACCCTTGTAGGAAAAGATGTTCCTCCAAAACTAAGGTCAATTACAATACACACTACCATTAAGTAGGGCTAATTATGATTAACTAAGGCCAACTGCGCTCAAACTACGGACACAGTAGGGTCACAACATCAGAGTTAACTGTAACCAATTTTTGAACATGTTCAAAAATTATGTACTTAGTATGGGCAAATCGTAAGTTCAAGCTACATTCATTACTATGCCTAACTACAGTTATCTCATGTAACTAAATTCAACCACAGCCAACTACAGTCATTCCCCACTACAGTCAACTATGTAAGGTGTGACCATGGTTTCACACTTGTGATTGTTTCATTCAGGCATCCCACCTTTGGCAGCTTTTAAAAATCTTTTGGCAAACCAATCCCCTTCATTATTATCAATTATCATTTACATCTTATAATCTTTTCTTTAATTATCTTTTTCTAGGGAGTAACCCTTTATCACACAATCTCAACTTTGAAGGACCCTGAAAAGGAGGGCTTTTGAAAATAGAGTGGGAAAAAGAGACTATGCTGGTAACCAGCATTTACTCCTTTTCCAGAAATATTTTCAACCCTATCAAAGAATTTTGTTTTTAGGTCAATACAATAAGCAGAGGCTCTGAAAGAGGTTCAAATGCACCTATCTGCCAATGGCACTTCCACAATTTCCGAAAGATAAATCAGTCCTCTATGATTATAAACAGTTAAATAAAATGATTTTTTTTTTCAGTAAGTGTCCAAGTCCAAATATTGCAAATTCAAGACCAATTTGGAACACATGAAGATATACTAGAATATTGGACAATTAAGACCTAAGATCTGACTGCACAATATGTATTGTCTAATATTATTTGGTCTACGTAGTAATTGCAAATTCATTTTAAAAATGTCTTTAGAATCAAAAGAATTAGCCCATTAATGTTACAGGCTATATTTTGACCAACCAAAAACTATTACAATTATAACAAGAGCGGCAAATTGTCGCAAGATACGCCCTTCCCACCGCCAGTTGTTGAGGGGGTATAATAATCGTAAAGGGCAGGTAATGCAACAAACATGTTTACCAAGTCTCCGTTCCGGACAAGCAAGAAATACTGTAAAGATGAAGATCAAAGTGAAATTAATCGAAATCCGCACTAGGTAGAGTTATTGTTCTTGCGCTCTGTACTCCGTAATATTGCAAAACATGCATACCAAGTTTGAAGTCACTCTGACTTGAGATGACAAAGTTATATTCCGGACAAGCACTAAATGCAGTAAAAACGACGATCAAAGGGAAATAACTCAAAGACAGCACGAGGTAGAGTTACAATTCTTGCGCACTGCACTTCCAAATATTGCAACAAATAAGCATACCATATTTCAAGTCATTACTACTTAACATGACAAAGTTTTGCTCCGGAAAAGCAAGAAATGCTATAAAAATGAAGATCAAAGGGGAATAACTCAAAATTCGTGCTAGGAAGAGTTATGGTTCTTAGGCACTGCACTCCGTAATTTTTCAACAATAATGCATACCAAATTTGAAGATGTTCAGACTAGAGATGACAAAGTTACATTCAGGACAAGTAGAAAATGCTGTAAAAATGATGATCAAAGGGAAATAACTCAAAGACAGCACGAGGTAGAGTTATGGTTCTTTCGCATTGCACTCCATATTATTACAACAAACACAAATGCCAAGTTTAAAGTCAATCGGACTGGAGATGACAAAGTTAAGCTCCGGACAAAGAACTGGACGCCTACCGCCCGCCCTCCCGATCGACCGCCAGCCCGCCCGGGAGTTATTGTTCTCGCGCACTGTACTCCGTAATATTGCAACAAACATGCATACCATGTTTGAAGTCGTTCTGACTTGAGATGACAAAGTTATAATCCGGACAAGCACTAAATGCTGTAAAAATGATGATCAAAGGGAAATAACTCAAAGACAGCAAGAGGTAGAGTTACATTTCTTGTGCACTGCACTTCCAAATATTGCAACAAGTAAGCATACCATATTTCAAGTCATTCCTACTTAACATGACAAAGTTTTGCTCCGGACAAGCAAGAAATGCTATAAAAATGAAGATCAAAGGGGAAATAACTCAAAATTCGTGCTAGGAAGAGTTATGGTTCTTAGGCACTGCACTCCGTAAATTTTCAACAATCATGCATACCAAATTTGAAGATGTTCAGACTAGAGATGACAAAGTTACATTCCCTACAAGCAGAAAATGCTGTAAAAATGACGATCAAAGGGAAATAACTCAAAGACAGCACAAGGTAGAGTTATGGTTCTTTTGCATTGCACTCCGTATTATTGCGACAAACACAAATGCCAAGTTTCAAGTCAATCGGACTGGAGATGACAAAATTATGCTCCGGACAAGTAGAAAATGCTGTAAAAATGACGATCAAAGGGAAATAATTCAAAGACAGTACGAGGTAGAGTTATGGTTCTTTCGCACTGCACTCCGTATTATTGAAACAAACACAAATGCCAAGTTTCAAGTTAATCGGACTGGAGATGACAAAGTTAGGCTCCAGACAAAGAACTGGACGCCGCCCGCCCGCATGCCATGGGTGATCCCATAATACGTCCAGTCTTCGATGGGCGTATAAAAAGTACAAAAAAATAAAATGAACAATCAGAAAGTATTGTTTTTCAGTTGTGAGGAAAACATTGGTTGGAAAGTAATAATTGAGCCCTGCTCTGTGAAAAGGGGGCTTAATGCACCTGCATCTGCAGTCCACGCAGGCTGACATGGGCCATAGTTTTTGCTATCTTTAGATTTTCTGCATGTCAAAGGACCAGTCAACCTCATGATACAGACCGTTGTTAAACAAAATGGATATCAGGGGGTCCATAATTATGTGATGTCTTGCTTGGTATCATGCATCATGGAGATGCAATAAGCCCACTTTTGCCAGATCATAGCTTGATGTGTATGTTTCTTTCTCTTGCAATTGTTCCTTTTTCCACATTTCAAAAAGCTGCATACAGTCATATTTGTATGGTACCAGTACAGTTTTAGCAGTAAAGGAGGCAAGGAATCAATACAAATCTCAGAGTCTGCAGTCGGAGGGAAAAAAATCCTGACAAATCTTATTTCTAGCCATAATAAACTAAAACAGTATTAGCAACGACTCACTAGCTCGCATTATTAACCGACACACAATTTATCATTCCTTGCTTTTTAGGAAGAAATTGGGAAATTGAGAGAGGTATTTTGTAACAGTCATTGAGGCAAATTACCGAAATTTGTCTTTGTTTCATCTGCAAAAAAACTGAAACATGCAAATGCATTTTCGCAGAGGCAGGTCTCTTGATTTTTATCTTCTCTAATCCTATACACTGAACTGGAATTTCAAATACATTCAGCTTTGCTTCAGAGACATCCTGTTTTAAATCTTTACCACACGATAAAATTTTAGACTAGCCCAAATTGAAGGCAATAAAATTAACATGACTGAAACATTAAAATTTGTTTTTCTAAAGAGTAGAAAACACTGTGAGAAAAGGAGAAAATGCTGGTTACCAGCATTTTCTTCTTTTCCCACAATGTTTTCGATAGGCTTCTTTCTCAGGGTCGTTAAAACTCTGTATTGTATAGTAACGGGTTAACTCTTTACCACACAGTCCAGTGTTTTCAGGACTCTGGAAAAAAACAAAATCATTTAAAACATTGTGAGAAAAGGAGAAAATGCTGGTAACCAGCACCTTTTCCTTTTCCTACAATGTTTACTTTCCTTTCACAAAAATATCCCATCATTTGTGCCATATCTGATTTGCTGTCTATTAATGTTTTCAATTTTAACATGTCTAAAATATTGTTGTTTGGTGGAGAGTTAACTTACAGCCCTTCTACAGTCAGAATTCTGCATAGTTCTGCTGAAACAAGAAATTGGTAAAAATGATGGGCTTTGTCTTTGGAAGGGCAATAAACATTTTGGGCAAAGGAGAAAATCCTGGCAAGCAGCATATTCTCCTTTTCCCTCAATGTTTTCAAAGGTAATTTTCCTGGGGGTCATAAAAACTAGTGATCATTTGCTATAGAGTTAACTCATTACTCCATGAAGCAAAGTTACCAGTACAACAGAAAACACCAAAAAAAATCCTTGTCAAATCTGTATAAAACACAAAAATCATGGTTTAATGAAAAATTTTGTGTTAACATCAAAGCAAAAGGGAAAAAATATCCTAACAAGTAATGTTTGATTTTGCAACAGTATTTCTAAAACTGTCATCTAGGTAATTCATTGTTCATCAAAAAAGCCTCTGAAATTAAAAATTCAAAAAGTCCAGGCATACATAAAATGTTCCATATTGACAATCAACAAATGGCAATTCTTTGGAACTTGTCCACATTGAAAGCATTTACAGACAACAAATTAGATAGTAGGACTCAAAAACTGAAATTTCTCTTTCGAAGTGTAGAAAATATTGCAAGAAAAGGAGAATATACGGCTTACAAGCATTTTATCCTTTTTCAAAAGCCTTCTTCCTTGGGGTCTTTAAAACTCAGAATTGTGTTTTAAAGGATTAAATCATGTCACAATTTACATTTTTCTCTTGTTTTTTCTTTTTTTTTCAATCTATTTGATAAGATTGTGTGCAAAAAATTCTTAACACATAAAATTTATATCTCTTTAACAAACAACAAAATTATAAATGTGAATGAAATGAAAGCATTTACAGACCACAAAATAAAAATGTAGCTCAAAAGATGATTTCTGTCTCTGGAATGGTAGTAAATATGGAAAAAGGAAGAAAATGCTGCTTATCAGTATATTCTCCCTTTCCCATGTTTTCTACTACTAATTCAGAGACAAGTTCCATCATTTAATCAACATTAAATTTGTTGTCCACAAATGTTTTCAATTTAGTGAAGACTAAATTTTGTCTGAACGGTTATTACCTATAAGTGAATCAGCTTAAAATAATTTTTTCCTGTCAAAACACATTTATTTTCTTACAATTTACTTTTAAAAATATATTAAAGGGGTCCTCAAAGTTTGAAAAAGTCATGTGCCTCGCTGTTTTTCATAAAGCAAAGTCTAAGAAAACTTCAACACATTAGGCTTCAGCATATTCACTAAACAACGCAGTTTTTAACTCTTTACCACACAATCCCGACTTTTATCGACCTTGAAGAAGAGAGCTTTTGAAAACATTGTGGAAGAAGGAGAAAATGCTGGTACCCAGCATTTTCACCTTTTCCCACAATGTTTTCTTGCCTATCCAAGACAATTTTTATCATTTAAGCCACCTTTGATTTGTCGTCTGCAAATGCTTTCAATTTGGACTAGTCAAAAATTTTGTCGTCTGGTAAAGAGTTAAACCAACCTGAAGATAAAAGCTTTTGAAAACACTTTTGTAAAAGGAAAATAAGCTGGTAACCAGCCTGTCTTCTTTTCCAATAATATTTTCTAATGCTAACACAAATTCCATCATTTGACTCTAATCTGATTGTATGCAGATGCTTTCAATTTGGAAAAGTCTAGCATTTTGTCGTCTGGTAAAGAATTTATAGATACAGGTCACTAATCAAATCATCAGTGATAACTGACTACATCATTTCAGTCAGATCATGGTGACAGCTTATTTATTCATATGGTCCTGGGTTTCATTAGCTAAGTCTATGAAATATCTTACTTTAGGGCAATTTTGTTGTCTGGTAAAGAGTTTGTAGACCCCAGGTCACTGATCAAATCATCAATGATAATTGACATCATCATTTCAGTCAGATCATGGCGACGGCTCACTTATTCATAGTTGTCCTGGGTTTTACTAGCCTCAAGTGAGGATCAAACCCAGGGCCTAAACGTTGCAAAAACTACTTCTTTCCCCACTGATCCATGCAGGACCCCAACAGAATGAGAGGTTTGAATCATTCTTCCAATAACGGCCTTAAAAAACAACATGACAAATCGACCCCTTAGTGCATAAAGGGGCTATCTGCATTTTTCAACTTTTTGAGAAAAAGCCATTTAAAGATTTCAGTGCTGATTTTTACTAAACATATATGTCATATATATTTTATGCACAGATATTATGTTGCTTAAGTTGAAATGTT
Source organism: Hippopus hippopus (assembly GCA_946811185.2). Taxonomy (NCBI): domain Eukaryota; kingdom Metazoa; phylum Mollusca; class Bivalvia; order Cardiida; family Cardiidae; genus Hippopus; species Hippopus hippopus. The sequence goes on from OX328096.1 coordinate 16,803,776, forward strand.
ATTCCTGTTGTAATTTTACCCTTGGTCTATCTTGTTTTTATGAGTTATGGCCCCTTTTAACAGATAGCACCTTTATGCATAGGAAGAAATTGTCACTCATTTTATGTATCAAGGTGCTATATGTCACATAGCCCCTTTATGCATGTACAGATATGTATATTTTTTCTGGACAAAAAATTATTTACAACTAAATTTACATTAACCCTTTACTCCATAGATACTCATTTCTACGCATTGCTTTTAGGAGCCTTTAGAAAACATTGTGGCAAAAGGTGAAATTGCTCATCACGAGCAATTTCACCTTTTGCCACAATGTTTTCTATGCTATCAAAAGGTATCATATACACATAAGAAACAGCTTCATCCTTGCTGTTATTTAGGGTCAAATAGAGATACGATAGAAATGCCTTTATGGGATTAAGGGTTAAGACATTTAAGTCCTTGTAACTAAATTGTCTCTTTTGTAAGGCAGAGCAAATAAATACAGAAAACTCAATATAAACTACTAATTTAATTGTTCCCTGGCCACCCTTCAGGTAGAAAAACTAGTTATAAAATGTGCAAAGTTTTTTTTAAGCATAATGTATGAATAAAAAAAGAATCATTTTTAATATAAAAGGCTGTTCATAACAATTTTCTCTACATTCTAAATTTCTTCTAAATCATCAAAATTTTTAATTTGGATTCTTTTATAACTATATAATGCTAACATGGAACAATTTTTTAAAACTGTTTTAAGATCAGTATTTCAAGGTAAGTTTTTCAACAAGCATCAAAGTGGCATGAAACAAGAACAGTACAGTAACAAAAGATAAAAAATTAGTATTTGCTACTCTGCAAGAAACTGATAAAATTGACAGTACCATATTTATCATGAGTTTTCATTCATCGTCAGTGTCAAATTCACTGTCCGATAAGACTGGCATAGGAATACAATCACTTTTCTTTTCCGTACATGGTAGCTGTTCATAGTAGGAATGAAACTCTTGCGGAATTAAGCCACTCTTACACAGTGAGAGCAAGTCATTCTTCTTATTCTTTGAAATTGGTAATTTCTTACTGTACCTGGCATCTAAATTGGATGGAATTTGCTGCAAGAAATTTTGACTTCTAGTTGATGCCGCTACTTTAATTTCTAAAAACTTACTTGGATCAAATGTCTCATTAAGAAATACACTTAAGGGATGGGTTTTTTTTAATTTGAATCCAAACTACCTTGAGCCAGTTCACTCTTGTACCCTTTGTACTCATTTTCATGTTTGGACAATTCTGTTTTGAAAACCCCTTCAAATTTAAGAAATCAGTATATTTCATAGGTATTACAACATAGGGTTTTTTCTTTCTTGAAAGAGAAATGACTGTATTCCATTGTGATGGTACATAGACAACAGTTTTCTTTTTAGCATTTTCAACTTGTGCATGTATGCTATCGGACTCCATCTGAGAATGGCCTGGTTCAAAAAATTTGTGGTTTATGGTTTGAATGTTATTTTCCTTGTTTATGGCATACAGAAAGGCAGCAACAACATGCTTGTTCCTATTCTGACCTCCACATGTGTCGGAGTATAATGTGATTTCTTTAACTCCTGCCATACTACCTGCAATTGAATTTATATGTGTAATCAAACATGTTCCAACTTCACAAGACCCTCTGCCACCCTGTGTTTCATCCCAAACATAGCACCTACCATTTTCATCACCAAGAGAATAAAATGAGAGATTATAGCATGCAAGTTTTCTTTTGTAATAAAGCTCGCCAACTAAAGTACATGGAGTACTTAAAACAGCCTGCAAGTCAAAAGTTGCCGAGTAAAATGTTTTATCAACTTTTGCCCTTGTTTTGTCTTTTGATTTCTCTTCCCTTGACTCCTGTTTTCTGCGAAGATGTGCTTCTTGGATATCTTTTAAGTTGGAATCCAAACTCTCTGTAGCTTGCTTTAGTGCAAAACGTGTGCACTGAGAACATTGGTCTTTTTTTGGTTTAAAGAATGAATAGTTGTATTTCTCACAAAATATTTGTCTGTATGTAGATTGAGACACTGGCTTTTTCCCATTAGTAACACATTTTTCCTTGTACAGCTCCCACATCTTTGTTATATTCAAGTCACGAGCTAGGTACTTTCTTTTTGACTGTTTTCGCACATAATGTGATTCCATTGTCAGAAAGGATTCAATATGCTCACAAACCAAACCAACTGATTCTCTTGGTGTTTTATTTGTAGGTGTTCTTTTTCCCCGTCTATCACCTCCAGTGAATGTTCCACAAATATTTTGTTTTAAAGCTGAGTCTACAGTTTTCTTACCAATTCCAAGAGTGCTGATATAGAACTGCTTGCATACCCTGACAGTCTTCTGACCACAAGAGAAATGATACATTAAACTTTTCTTTTTACGACCTGTTATTACTCGCTTGGGAATGTTCGATTGTACAGTTTGACAAATGAAATCTCTCTGTCGTTCAAAATTTCCAAGACCCCAGAAGCTTTCAAATATTCTTCTTCTATCAGGTTCTGCAATGCTCTGGGAACAATGGAATTTACAGTTTGAACAGTCTTTATTTTTCATTGATCTTTCTGGTATAGGTTTACCTCTTTGAGAAATGTAGGGAAGACCACAGCTTCTATTTTGCTTTCTTATATTTCGTTTCCACATAATTGGGTTTGACTTTCTTTTCTCTTAATTGTTTTTGGTTTCTGACCTTTTCTCACTGTATTGACAATTTCTTTTGACTTTTGACTCTCTACTTCAGAATCTGATGAATTCATATCTTCTTTTGAAGGAACATAATCTTTGTCAACAAAACTATCATCACTGTTTTCATGAAAATTTTCCTGTGTTTGCTTTCTTGTTCTTCTCTGCAAATCTGCCAGTGTTTCTTCTTCACTGTCTGTTACAGGACTGTTTCTATCAACCTCATAGCTGTCCATGCTTTGAAACAAATTGTCAACTGTCCCTTCTGACCAATCTGACATTTCCTCTTCCATTTTCTTAAAGAAAAAAATGTTGAAGAGAATATACTGACTGATCCTCAGTATCTCAGAGTCTATAACTTGTGATAAATGTAATTCTATACATCGGTGTATCAGACAGTTCCTAATATAACATAATGTCAATTTGGGAATTTACAGTTTTGGGAAAAATTATATGAAGGAAATTAACTAATTACCCTAAATTTAAACTCTCTAAAACTGAAATACATTTCTGTAAAGATAAGACCGATATCAACCCTTTCCCAAACGACAAATTTTATACTTGCCCAAATTCAAAGTATCAGCAAACAACAAATTATAGATCTACTTTTTTGAGTTTTAATTCTCTGATATGGTAGAAAACTTTGTGGGAAAAGGAAGTCGATTATGTCACAATGTTTTGATTAGTCTTCTGTCTCAGGGGCGTAAAAATCAGTAATTGTTTTGGAAAGGGTTTAGAGATATATTGTAAAAAATTAGTTGAAAAGGGAAAAGTCACTATCGTAAGGAATTTCTCTTTTCCTACAATGATTTTGAATCTCTTACTAACAGAATTATGTCAGAAACATTGACACAATTACCTTAATGTTCAGGAATAAATCATAAAAGAATAAAAATGAACAATAAAATTTATAAAAAATGAAACTAACCTCTTTATTTTCCATAATTATTGGCTTGTTTGCATCCCAGTTAGCACCTTCTATATGAATGACTATCGTGAGAAAGACTTTCATGGCAATTAGTAAAAACAGCTAAAATAAACCAGTTACCAGATAAGATATAATTTGTTTACACATAATGTGAAACCAAATACTTGACTTATCTGCAGGGAATTTATTTGCACAAGGGCTATCTACTCTATACTTAATTAGTTATAATTCCAGGTATGACTGAAAATCTTTGTGCATCAAAGTGCTATCTGCCATATAGCACCTTGATGCATTTAAATGAAAGGTCATATGCCAGAAACATTTTATGCATGAAGGGGCCATGTGCCATATAGCTCCTTGATGCATAGAAAAAATGCAGATAGCCCCTTTATGCACTAAAAGTAACCACCATATTGTAGATGTCTCTTTGGTGCATTATTAATTTTTGATAAAAGTAGTAGGAATTCAAAGCTGATTTTTTTACCACTGAAAATATGTGTAAAAATACACCTAAAAATGAAAAAAAGTGAAATTTGACAAAAAGTGCAGATAGCCCCTTTATGCACTAAGGGGTCGAAATGCAGAAACTACTCATATTTTTCCTAAGTAGAAAAAATATTAACCTTTACCAAAAATTCCTTTGTTTTAGCAAGGATGTGGAAGAAAAATTCTGAAAAAGCACCATGTCTTTATCCTGCAATGTCTATCCTTTCAAAGACAAAATCCTCTCATAAAGTCATATTTAAATAGTCCGCAAATCCTTCAACTTCGACATGTCTAAAATTTTGTTGTCTGATAGAGTTAATCAGTTGTACAAAAAACAAATCTTCTTTTTTAGAAAAAGGTAATTGTCTATGTTTTTTCCTTCGACTTTTTCATTAATATTTTCCTGATTGCCAATAGTCTGGAAAGTTCAAATACAAATTAAGAAAATACAGTGATAAAACAAAAACAAATTAAATAGGGAAAAACAAAAGACAAATACAACAAAAAGCTAAAAACAGGAAAAGTCAATGAAATTCTTTGGTATATATTCTCCAATTTTCAATTATTTTGTCTAGAAATGCTATCCAATATTCATTTTAAAAAAAAAAATTCTGAAAAAACAAAAAAAAAAAAAACAGGTTAACCATGTTATATATAAATCTTTTTCTTAAAGTCATTTTTAGAAACCACCCTCTCTCCAATTTGAAAGTTTCTCTTTCAGTTTCAAAAATTCTCCATGCAAAAATTTAGAAAAAGTCAATACAAATGTCAATATGATCTGAAAACCTGAAACCTCTACCAAGCCATCCTCTCTTTAACACTTTACCAAACGACGAAATTTTGGACTAGTCCAAATTGAGAGCATTTGCAGACGACAACATAAATGTAAATCAAAAATTCAAATTTGATTTCGGAAGGGTAGAAAACATTGTGGGAAAAAGAGAAAATGCTGGTTACCAGCATTTTCTCCTTTTCCCTCAATGTTTTCAAAAGCTTTCTTTCTCAGGGTCGTTAAAAGTTGGGATTGTGTGGTAAAGGGTTAAACAATCTTGAACAAGAAGGCTTTGGGACACACTGTGAGAAAAAAATAAAGTGCTCAAAATCAACATTTCTTTTTTACTTTTCCTCAAGGTCCTCTATGATTTTCATTTTTTGAGCCATGTTAAATTTGTTGTCTACAAATGTTCTGAAATTGAAGGTGTCTAAAATTGTGTTGTCTGGCAAAGAGTTAGGGCAAAATGCAACAACTATGTAACTCAAAATATCTTCAAATTTGCGTCAGGACAAAACGAAATGCAAAATGTTATCACTGACTGAAAACTTATTTCTTTTTAACTTTTTATAGAGATTTATAAACTCACTACCTACTGCAAATCACTTAAACATCTTGCCACAGATTTTTTTTGAAAAAATTGTGGCAAGAAAAGAAATTTCTTGTTACAAGAAATTTGAGATGAAATCTGTATTTAAAAAAGTAACCACTCTTTCTTTTCTAAGAATGTTTCAAAAGTTCTCACTACATAGTAGTGGTGCAAAACTAAAAGCGTTATTCCATATTTAGACTCTATGAAAACCTAAAATGATCATTACTTTACCCTGAAAGTTATTCGTAATAGGGCATAATAAGACGTTATACAGCTGAACTCCCGCATTTAATAGCAGTTCAGTAGAAAACTTTCCGGACTGAGTGATGAGAAAATTACATGCATCCAGTTAGCATGGAATGGTAAAATCAATTTACCTCTCTCTCTCTTTTCCAGTCTTTCCTATAAAATATAATCCTTTACCCTGATTCTTTACCATAAAGATTTTACAATTTTCCACCTTAAAAGGATCTGCAGATGCCAAATTCTGAATTGACGAAAAGCTGCTAAAGTTCTCTTATACAGTATAAACAATTTTGGAAAAGAAGAAAATACTGGTTACCAACATTTTTCGTTCCAACAGTGTTATCAACATTGCTTCATCTGTAGACACATCAAATCATTACCACATGACATTGTCTTAGATTTGTCCTAATTGAAAGCATTTGCAGACTACAATTTCAATGTGGCTCAAATGATGGATTTTGTCTTTCATAGGTTAGAAAACATTGTGGGAATAGGAGAAAATGCTGGTTACCAGCATTTTCTCCTTTTCTCACAATGTTTTCAGAAGGGTTCTCTCTCAGGGTCGTTAAAACTCTGGATTTTGTGGTAAAGGGTTAAAACATAGGGTTGTTTGGGAGAGTCCACTTCAAACACAGAAATTTTAACAGTGTATTTCCATACTCAAGAAACTCCAAAGAGGTCACTTTAAAATGACCATGGCTACCAATGAAGACCAAATCAGGATTTTCTGGTAATAAAACCCACACTGTTGTTTTTGGGCCATGGAGCACCCTGTATAAGTTTCTGCAGATGGAATAGCCTGTATGAAAATGACATAATTCTCCATAGTTTTATTCACTTGTATCCCATCCCCTCAAGATTGGTTGATTGATTGATTGAATGGTATTTTAAATGAAGTTCAAGTTCAACAATATTTCAGTCATATCATGGCAACAGCTCACATATTCATGTATGTCCTGGGTTTTACCAGTACTAGGCTTGGACTCTGAAGTATCTTGTCCAAGGAAACTCCTGCAAAAAGCCCAATGTTTTGAGCGAGGTTCAAATCTGGGGCCTGCAGATTACGAATCCCATACTTTTCCACCGAGCACACAGAAACAATCCACTCCCCTTATAAAAAATAAAAGTCTTACCTTAATGACTTCACAGAATAGCTTATTTATTTAGGTGCTTTTTGTATCTCCTTTGAATTAAAAAAAATAAACTAAACAGAAAAAATGGATAAATAAAGAATAAAGTCTGACCAAGATGGGATAAACAAGCTTTAATTTAAGATACACATTAACAAGCTGTTTTTGGTCAACTTACTCATGTGTAACCTCATCACACCTTATGAGATGTGAAAAATACACTTATCCTTTTCGTTGAAAAATTACAATGTATTTCAAGTTGAAGTTCAGTTAACTCTTTACAAAACGACAGAATTATAGACTCAAGCAAATTGAAAGCATTTGCAGACAAATTAATTGTACCTCAATGGATGATTTTTCTCCATAAAAGGGAAAGAAAACATTGTGGTAAAAGGGGAAAATGCTGGTTACCAGCATTTTCTCCTTTAACCACAATATTTTCAAAAGGCTTCTTTTTTAGGGTTGTTAAAATTCGTCAATCTGTGGTAAAGGATTTATCCTTCACCAAACAATCCCATGTTTCAACAACTATGACAAAGAAGCCTTATGAAAAGATCAAGGGAAAAGGAGAAAAATGCCTGTAACCAGCATTTTCTCCTATTTCCTTAATTTTTTTTCAGCCCAGTCAGAGACCTGGATCTACTGTTTAATTTGTATTAACTTTGAATTTATGTCCCAAAATAAATTTCAATTTTAAAGAGCCTAAAATTACATGTAGCTGTTTTGAAAAAGGTTAACCCAATTACAAATCCCCAACAAAATATGAAAAGCAAAAACACATTTTACATTTCTTTTTCTAAAATGTTTTTAAAAGCTGTCTCATGCAGGGATATAAAAACTTGCATTTGTATGATGGTGGGTCAACCTAATTTGTCGAATGTCAAAACCGTCCTTTAAGTGCAAGGTCACATCATAAGCTTTTCTTGTCCTGCTTTATTTCTAGTAATAGGACACTTCATATTATTTCATGGTATAAATTGTAAGTGCTTTTGTTCAAAGTTTTTTTCTTATTTAAACACTTCACAGAACCCTCCTCTGTCATTGTGCCTGCAAAGGAAAAAATACTTTTGTCAACATTGCAGGCAACAGAGAAAATGCTAGTAAGTGGTATTTCTTTTTCTTTTCCTAGTGTTTGAAAAAATTTCAATGATATATCCACTCAATTGAGCAATATCTTATATCTTATTTTTTCTTATTAAAATTATAAGTACTTTCCTTCAAAGTTTTTTTATTTAAACACTTTACTGAACTATCCTCTGTTAGTGTGACTGCAAGGGAAAACAAGCTTTTGTAAACATTGTGGGCAATAGAGAAAATGCTAGTAGGCAGTATATTTTCCTTTCCCACAGTGTTTGATCCAGTCATTTGAGTCATATCTTATTTTTCAGCTGCAAGTGGATTCACAAGTCTAAAGATGTTTCATCCTCTCATAAAGACTTAACCCTTTATCACACAATCCTGAGTTTTAACGAACCTGGGAAATTAGACTTTCGAAAACACTGTCTCCAGCATTTTCTCCTTTTCCCACAATGTTTTCTAACCCCTAAGTCCCCACAATGTTTTCTATCCATGCAGAAACATATCTGATCATTTGAGCCACATTTTATTTGTCGTCTGCAAATGCTTTCAATTTGGACCAGTCCAAAATATTGTCGTGTAGTAAAGAGTTAAACAATGCTTTTCCCACAGTATTTTCAAAAGGTCTTTTTTCAGTTGTTTCAATCACTTACCAAACAATCCTGTGTTTTCCAACCCTAACAAACAGGCCTTCTGAAAACATAGTGCGAAAAGGAGAAAATGCTGGTAACCAGCATTTTCTCCTTTTCCCACAATGTTTTCTACCCTTTCAGCAATCATTCACCTCATTTGAGCCACGTTTAATTTGTTGTCTCCAACTGCTTTCAATTTGGATCAGTATAAATTTTGTCGTATGATTAAGAGTCATACATCTGAGCCATGCTCTGGCAAAAGGGGGCTTAATGCATCTCCGTGATCCATGGTACCAAGCAAGCCATCACATACTTATGGATCCATAATAGCCACCTTTTTTAACAACCGACTAAATCCTGAGCTAGACTGGTCCTTGGGCATACAGGAAGTTGACCAATAGCGTAAAGTTTCGACCCAGGTCAGCCTGCACGGATTGCGCAGGCTGACCTTGGGTCGATACTTTTCGCAGATGCATTAACCCTTTACCACACAATGACGACTTTTAACACCTCTGATAGAGAAGGCTTTTGAAAACATTGTGGGAAAAGGAGAAAATGCTGGTTACCAGCATTTTCTCCTTTTCCCACAATGTTTTCTACCCTATCAAAGACATATCATTTCATATGAGCCACATTGAAACTGTCATCTGCAAATGCTTTCAATTCGGACAGGTCTAAAATTTGTCAAGTGGTAAAGGGTTGAGCCCCGTTTTCACACACAGAGCATGCCTCAGATTCTATAATGGTCCAAGGTCAACACTATACTTCCTGCAAAAAAGCTTTATCTATCTTGCAGCTAACCACTTTCATAAACACTGTTTCTTGTGCAGCAAAATCTTCATTTGCCACAATTATTTAAAAATTCCTCTGCGGAGGCAACTGGGTGAGTCTGCTGGAGGCAAAGGGTAAAAAACCTTTCAACAGTCTCAATTCACGGAAACCATCCTTTTTTTTTTGTGGTGCAAAGTCAACAACTATCTTATTATTAACCCTTAGGCTGCTAAGAGTGAATCAAAGACATTTTGTGGACGCTGTAGATCAAGATCTGACCGCACAGAATGTTAGTCTGATCTTGGATCCACACCGTTTAATACAGTGAGTTTTTTCCAGCTACAACCCCTTCGAAATTGCAATGTTTCTGTATATATTATTGGCTGGAAATCTTCATTCTATTTATTTAGCAGGTTAATTAACCCTTTACCACACAATCCCGACTTTTAACGACCCTGAGGAAGAAACCTTTTGAAAACATTGTGGGAAAAGGAGAAAATGCTGGTATTCAGCATTTTCTCTTTTTCCCACAATGTTTTCTAACCTTTCAAAAATGAATTTCAATTTTTGAGTAACATTTATTTTGTCGTCTGTAAATGCTTTCAATTTGGACAAGTCTAAAATTTTGTCATGTGGTAAAGAGTTAAAGGGTTAAACCTTAACCTGCTAGATAAATGAAATAAAACTGTCACCCCATTGCAACCCAAATGTTGGTATTTCAAAGGTATGATTTCGGGAAAAATACCTCTGTATCAAACAGTGTAGATCCAAGATCAGACTGCACATTCTGTGCAGTCTGATCTTGACCTATACTGTCCCCAAAAGGTTCTTGATTTGCACTAAGTAGCCTAAGGGTTATTGTATTAATGTATACAGTTTTCAATCTAACAGATAAATATAATTTTATGACACATCTTCAGATAAGGTCATTTAGTGCCCAGTTTTCAATCTAGACAATTTCAACTACAGACAAAATAAACCTTTGCCAAACACTCCCAACTTTTAAAAACACTGAGAAAGCAGTGAGTAGAAAACATTGTGGGAACAGGAGAAAAATATTATCACCATTTCCCCTTTTTCCATCTTGGTTTCAAAAGCCATCTAAATTAGAGTTGTTAAAACTCAGAATTGTTTACACTGATGAAAGACAAATCCATTCATTTTAACCAAAGCTATATTTTTTAAGGTCTGCAATTTTTTCAATTTGGACTAAGTCTTAAATTTTGTTGTTTGGTAATAAGTTAAGTAGTGAGGAGACAGACCTGAATAAACAGAAGCTCATCAAATCTTTCCCAGACAAGTCACAATACCATGGTTATAAAACCATGAGGAAGAAGGCCTTATGAATTGTGGAAGAACACAAAATGCCGGTAACCAGCATTTCTTCCTTTTCCCACAATTTTTTTTAACCTTTCTTAAAGACAAATCCTACCATTTCAGCAACATTAAATTTGTTGTCTCCAGTTTTGTTGAGAGTAAATAGGACATGCATGACTTGTTTCACTAATAAAAGTTTAATTTGGTCGCTACCCTTTACTGTAACCCTTGACCATACAATCTCAAGTTTTAGAGACTCTGAGAAAGAAGATTTAACCCTTTACCAAACAATCCCGGGTTTTTACGACCCAGATGAAGAAGCCTTTTGAAAACATTGTGGGAATAGGAGAAAATGCTGGTAACCAGCATTTTCTCCTTTTCCCACAATGTTTTCTACTCTTCTAAAGTCAAGTTTCAATTTTTGAGTCACGTTTATTTTGTCGTCTGCACATGCTTTCAATTTGGACAAGTCTAAAATTTTGTCATTTGGTAAAGAGTTAAGAAAGCTTTCTGGGAAAAGGAGGAAATGCTGGTAACCAGCATTTTCTCCTTTTTCGCAAATTGTTCTGTCCCTCTTCAAGGACAAGTACCATCATTTGATAAACTTTTGAATTGTTTACTGTAAATTCCTTCAGTAAGGACAAGTCTAAAATTTTGCCATGTGGTAAAAGCTTAAAACACACAGTCATGCATGTCTTTTATTCAGATAACAACTTATTACAGACAGACAGACAGCTCTATTTATGACAATTTTATCATTTGATCTTTAAGTGCGACCTAGACCTTGGACCTACCTGAACAAATATTTCAAATGGAACTTCTACTCATGAAAGAAAACAATTGTGTCAAATTATTTTGAATTCCATTCATAAATGTAGAAGCCCTGGTCCAGACAAATTCTGACAGACAGATGCACGCAGTCACTGACACACATACACTGAAGAGGCACTGTGACAACTATGTCTCGTTCACCGCAAGAGGGTTCAACAAAAAGGAATATTAAGACGTAGTAACTTTCCTGGTGCTTGTATTTGCTCCTTGCAGAGTAAGAAAATTTTGATGTCTTGCTCGACATTAACTTTGATCTTGCACAATATCAAATATTCTCAAGCTGCTCGAATCAAATACAAGGACCAGGAAAATTACTGCAACATAATATTATTAGTTGTACGGTCAGGTGGCAGGGGACTTGGAAACTTGTTCATGGCTGTGGTGAATCATGTCGCCCCGAGCCGAAGGCGAAGTGGCAACATGATTCACCACAGCCATGAATAAGTTTCCAGGTCCCCTGCCACCTGACCGGACAACGAATTTATTATACTGCAAAGTTTTATCATTCCAACGTTTGTTAAGAGAATTTTACCTGTTTTTTGGTTTCAAAAATTGAGTACGCTGACGAAGTAGAATTTCCCTTCTGAGTGCCCCAATTCAATGAAAACTGACGTCACTGGGAAATGACGTCACTGAAACCTTGGTAATACCTGCTAAAACGTGCAGCTTGGCGCATAATCTTGATGTTAATCTTGATTGACGCTGCCATTTTGGATGTTGTGTTGATAGTGTAGTCATGTATAGAGGGCTCCCGAAAGGGAAACTGCTTTTACGTTGGTTTTGCCAGTTTACATGATATATATGTTCGGGGCATATTATCCAATCAGATCACGAGAAATTTCTTTGCAGTATAATAATACATTATGTATATATGAAGTAAATGGGTTTAACTTTTTACCACGCAACAAAAATCTTAGTTTCATTCAAACTGAAAGCATTAAATTTTTACAAATGACAGATAAAAAGTGTCTCAAATAATAGAGATTGCCTGGCAAGAAACATTGTGAGAAAAGGAGAAAATGCTGGTAACCAGCATTTTCTTCTTTTCCAACAATGGTTTCAACAGTTTTCTTCTCCAGGGTCGTTAAAAGTTGGGACTGTTTGGTAAAGACCTAGGGAGGAAAATAGAAGTGAATTTGTCATGTAAGCTCTTTACCATAGATCAAGTTCTAGAATCCTCCAAATTGAAACCACTTGCAGAGGACAAATTCATACATGGTTCAAATAAACTACAGTTCTGTGACAAGTTAGAAAACATTACAAGAAAAGGAGAAAATGCTAGTTACCAGCGTTTTCTCCTTTTCCCAAAAGACTTCAAGAAAGTAGTTGTAAAAACTTGGGATTGTGCAGTAAAAGGTTCACAAAATGAACTCAATTGACGTGCTGAGGGTATCAATTAGCTGGACCCCAGCTGTATAAAGAAAGCTTCAATAGTCACGATGTGATCTTCCAAGAAAGAAAACAATAGTCATCATGGGATCAGGTACAAAAGTACAAACATACAAAAGTGCAAAAGCTTTATCAAGGTCCTCTGTGCATCCCTGCAGGAAGGGGATCAACCCTTTCTGACACAATCCCGAGTTTTTATGACCCTGAGGAAGAAGCCTTTTGAAAACATTGTAGAAAAAGGAGAAAATGCTGGTAACCAGCATTTTCTCCTTTTTCCACAATGTTTTCTAAAGCCTCAGTTCAGGGGAACTAATCTTCCACTCTTTAACTTCAATATGCAAGACTTCCGAATTTATCCTTACCAAACAATCTTAAGTTTTAACCATCCAGGAAAAGAGGCTTTTTAAAACAATTTGCAAAAAGGAGAAGGTACTGGTAACTAGCATTTTCTCCTTTCCCCACAATGTTTTCTATTATTTCAAAGACAAGTTCCATTATATAAACCTAATTTAACTTGTTGCCCACAAATGCTTTTGATTTGGGCACATTACAAATTTTTTCATCTTTAACTCTTTACCAAACGACAAAAGTTTGGACTAGTCCAAATTGAATGCATTTGCAGACGACAAAATAAATGTGATTCAAAAACTGAAATTTGTTTTGGGAAGGGAAGAAAACATTGTGGGAAAAGGAGAAAATGCTGGTTACCAGCATTTTCTTCTTTTCCTGCAATGTTTTCAAAAGGCTTCTTTTTCAGGGTCGTGAAAACCAGGGATTGTGTGGTAAAGAGTTAAAAGAGTTAAGGCAAGAGAAACAGACAAAAAAGTATTCAATCCACAATATTTCTTGAAGAGCTAATCTATCATCTAAAATGCTTTTATGAATTCTGAGGAAAACTACCGTAAACTCTTCACCATATAGAAACTTGTGGACTCACCCAAGATAAAAGAATTTGCATACAACAAATAATCTATTTCTCAAATCATTGGATTTTTTTCTGCAAAGTAGAAAATAATGTGGGAGTACAGGAAAATGCTGATTTCTAATGGTTTATTTTTTAAAAAGCTGAAGTGCTTTAACACTTTACCGAACGACATAATTTTAGACTTGTCCAAATTGGAAGCATTTGCAGAAGACGAAATTAATGATTGTATGGAGTTTAACGCCATTTTCAACATTATTTCAGTTATATCGCGGCGGCCAGTGCACCTATCCATGCTTTCCTGGATTCTCTTTTACCAGTACTCCGCACAATTTTCTTTCCAAGCCACCGGCTGATTTCCCACATAATCATCGTCGAAACAATAGTCAGCAGTGGGAGAGGAATGAATCCTGTCGCAGTGACTATCATCAATCCTCGGAAAGAAATTGGCCGAGCCAAGGGTCGTAGCCAGGGATCGAACCCTGGACCCCGTGTTCTCAAGTCCTGCACACTACTGACTGAGCTACCGGGGCTTGGCACGACAAAATTAAAGTGACTCAAAAATTGAAATTTGTTTTGGGAAGGGTAGAAACATTGTGGGACAAGGAGAAAATGCTGGTTACCAGCATTTTCTCCTTTTCCCTCAATGTTTTCAAAAGGATTCTTTCACAGAGTCGTGAAAACCAGGGACTGTTTGGTAAAGGGTTAACCTTTTTCCACACAGTCCTGTGTTTAAATGACACTGAGAAAGAATGCTTTATAAAACATTGTGGTAAAGGGAGAGCTACTGCCTACTTTCTCACATGAACAGCTGAAACAAGTTGATCGATTAAATGGTGTTTCATGCCACTGTAAAAATTATTTCAGTCATATCACTGCAACAGCTCACTTCTTCATGTATGTCCGTGGTTTTACCAGCATTAGGCTGGGGCTCTGAAGTGTCTTACCCAAGGACAATCCAAAGAAAAACCAAGTGCTTCAAGTGTGGCTCAAAAAACAGGGCCTCAAGGTTACTAGTCCTACACTTCACTGCTGAGCCATGCAGGACCCCTGAAACAAGATTTAATGGTGAGAGGGGACTGAGTCCTGATGCAATGACCAAGCCTGACAAATTAAGGCTGCACACTACAGTGGAAATTGTTTTGAAAGGCTAGAAAAAATTGTGGGAAAAGTAGGATGTTATAATTACAAACATTTTCTCCTTTTCCCACAATTCTTTCAAAAACATTTTTTCTTGTTATTAAAACACAGGTTAGTTTGGTAAAAGATTAACCCTTTACTGCAAAAGCCTGAGCATAAACAACCCTGAACGAGAAGAATATTGAAAACTTGATGTGGGAAAAAAGAGAAAATTCTGGTAGTCATCATTTTCTCCTTTTCTCTCAATGTTTTCGAATGCTTTCTTTCTCAGGTTTGTTAAAAGTCCAGATTGTGTGGTAAAGAGTTAAGCAACTTGTACAAGCTGTCCATTAAAGATGCACTATTACATTCCTCAAAGTATCATAGCAAAAGTACATTGTACTTGTGCCATGCCCTGTGAAAAGGAAGCTTAATGCATCTGCAAAAAGTATCGACCCAGGTCAGCCTGCGCAGGCTGACCTGAGTCGAAACTTTTCGCTATTGGTTAATTTTCTGTATGTACAAGGACCAGTCTACCTCATGATTAAGTTGGATGTTAAAAAAAGGGGCTGTTACGGATCCATTAGTATGGAACAGCTTGCTTGGTACCATGGGTCACGGCCATGCATTAAGCCCCCTTTTGCTAGAGCATGGCTCACTTGAACGTCGTGGTTTTCATACCATTAACTCTTTACCGAACATTAAAATTTTGGACTCTGTCAAATCCAAACCATTTGCAGATGACAATTTAAAGTAGCTCATAAAGTGGAAAATGTTTTGAAAGGGTAAAAAAAAAAACATTGTTGGATTAAGGAGAAAATTACTATTCCCAGCATTTTCTCCTTTTCCCTTGATTCATCCATAAGCCTTCTTTCTTGTGGTCATTAACTCTTTACCAACCGAGAAATTTTTGGACTGGACCAAATTCAAAACACCTGCGGACAACAAATTAAATATTGGTAATATGATGATTTCTGACTCTGATAGCGTAGAAAATATTGTGGGAAAAGGAGAAAATGCTGGTTACCAGCATTTTCTCCTTTTCCCACAATGTTTTCTATAGGCTTCTTTCTCAGGGTCGTTAAAAGTCGGGGTTGTGTGGTAAAGAGTTAACACACAGGATAGTTTGGTAAAGGATTAACCCGTTACTACACAATTCTGAGTTTTACCACCTTCAGGAAATAGGCTTTTGAAAACATTTTGAGAAAGATGAAAATGCTGATAACCAGCTTTTTTCTCCTTTCCCACAACGTTTTCTACCCTTTCAACGATAAATTTAATCATTCAAGCCAGATTTAATTTGTCCTCTGCAAATGTTTCTAATTTTTAAGCCTAAACATTTTTTTTTCAATAAAGAGTAAATCCCGGGTTGAAAAGCGATAAATGATGAGGAAAGTGTCACTGGTCAAGTACATTGTGACATGTGACCTTGAATCTTCAGGAGGCCATAAAGGTAACCCGGTAAGAGAACATTTTACCTTTTATCACACAAATCTGAGTTTTAACAACCTTGAGGAGTAAGGTTAATGAAACATTGTTGGAAAAGGAGAAAATGCTGGTAACCAGCATTTTCTCCTTTTCCCGCAATGTTTCCCACCCTTCCCAAAACAAATTTCAATTTTTGAGTCACTCTTATATTGTCGTCTACAAATGCCTTCAATTTGGATGAGTCTAAAATTTTGTTGTTTGGTAAAGTGTTAAAACTTCACATCAAAAACCTGAGTTTTAACAAGCCTCAAGAGAAGACTTTTGAAAACACTGTGGGAAAAGGAGAAAATACCACCAACCAGCATTTTTTTTTCTTCCATGTTCTCTATCCTACCAAAGACAGAAATCATCATTTGAGCTACATTTATCATCTGCAACTGCTTTCAATTAGAATAGGTCTAAATTTTTGTCATTTTGTAAAGAGTTAAACTACAACACTTCTACATACTTTATAATCTTTATTCCTTTACTTCGTATTCATCTTTCCTTACTAATCATCTGCTTTACGTGACTAGAAAAGAATCTGACAAATGGACACGTGTACATTTATTCACAGTTTCATTCTTTTCCAAAAATGTTTATCCCTTCAGCATACATGTACATAATTATATTTTATTTCTTCATTTGTCATTATGTATTCTTGATCATGTCTTAACCCTTTACTACACAGTTCCGACTTTTAGCGAACCTGAGGAAGACGCCTTTTGAAAACATTGTGAGAAAAGGAGAAAATGCTGGTAACTAGCATTTTCTCCTTTTCCCACAATGTTTTCTACCATATCAAAGACAAAAATCATCATTTGAGTTACATTTATCTTTTCATCTGCAATCGCTTTCAATTTGGACAAGTCCAAAATTTTGTCGTTTGGTAACAAGTTAAGTCCTAGAAATGGTTATCACACATAAAATGATAAATGGGCATTATAGCTGCAAAAGAGGTTGATATTAATCAAATCCCACACAATCCAAAACTTTTGCACTTTTGAGGAAGAAAACATTGTGATAAAAGGAAAAGATATAGGTAACAGGCATTCTCTCCTTTTCTGGCAATGCTTTCTACCTTTTAAGTTTTCGAGAGACAACGTATTTTTAGTCTGGTCCAAAATCTAAGGCATTGGCAGGTACCAGGATTTTTGTAAAGGATAAACACACCACTGCGCCATCTACCAGAACAATTATTTATACTCCAGCTGTTGATAGTATGAGAAAATATTATGGGACAAAAGGTATATTGCTTGTAACAGATATATTGCTGCTTTTCCTACAATATTTTTCATACAGATGAAAAACAATACATTCCTTTCTTCAATTGTTTTTCAATTCAATTTGAAAAAATTTGGTGGCCTAAAAATAGCCTGTACATTATCTACAGTAAAACCTCGATAATTCGAAGTCCCAAGGGGACAAGCTAAATATTCGAATTATCGCGGTTTTCAAATTATCCAAAATTTCCGTGAAAAAATGAATTCCGTTCAAGATCAGCAAGTAAAGTTAACATCTACTAAACCCCCCCCCCCCCAAGCAATAAATCAGTTTTCGTTCCCTTTTTTTATAATATTCAAAGAATATCATATCAAAAGGGTTATTTTCTCTACATGCAGCGAATCTGACCAAATG
The DNA here is from genome assembly GCA_946811185.2 of Hippopus hippopus. Taxonomy (NCBI): domain Eukaryota; kingdom Metazoa; phylum Mollusca; class Bivalvia; order Cardiida; family Cardiidae; genus Hippopus; species Hippopus hippopus. The sequence continues at coordinate 16,821,784 of OX328096.1, forward strand.
GGTTCTTGGAAATAAGTCAAGTTAAAATTTCTTTCATCCTGTGAGGTTTTGGAAAGGTAGGTACTCTTGTTTTTCTTTCAAATTCGTAAAATTTGCGCTGTTGTATTCGCCCCCATTAACTGTCGCCCCATGGGAAAGAAAGCGCATTATTATTTTTCGACCTAAGAAAACAGCAGAAGGTATATAATATGGTATCAAAAATATTTAAGCCTACACGTTTATGGATTTAAGTTCCTCAGATACCGATGTTCAATGAAATATCTTTGAATATCGCGATTTAAAAAGTGTTGAAAACGATCGAAGAATGAAGGCGGGAACACCAAATGCTAAAAATAGATAGACACGAAAAATGATAAAAAATGAGACATCCTCCGATCACAAACGCTTCAAACTGTCTTTTTAGGGTCAAAATTGACTTTGAACATGTGATGTACGCACATAAGTAAAAAAAATGAAGTTGGGGATAAAATCAGTTGTCTAATCAGGAATGAAATACTCGAGTGATTTTATAGAATGAAATATCAAACAACATAATTGAAGGAAGGGGTGGTAGAAGCAAACATGTCAAACTTAACATAATTAACCTCTTATTATCAAATCGAGGTCAACTCCTTTTCAAAATTGTATTGTAGTATGAATCTCCGGTAGTAATTGTCATAGACGGTAAAACTTACACTACACCGTGGACGGGCCGCCGCCAAAAATTCCTTTGCTGGGAAAGGTGTGAAAACAATTAATTGAGAGGTGAGAAAATAATGTGTTTGAATTAACAATCAATTTAAAGAGGCAAATTGATGACAGGGACTAGCACATGTGTTCGAATTTTCAGATTATCGAGACTCAAAATTACTGATCTATTTTTGGTTCTATATAGTGGAGTTTTTGCTGGGACTATGGAAATTCCTGGAAAAATATGGGGTCCTCGAATGTTCGAGATTGGAAATATCGAGATTTTACTGTATTAACAGGCGACAAAATTTTAGGCTCATCCATATTAACCCTTTACTAGACAACAAAGTTTTAGCCTTGTCCAAATTGAAAGCATTTGCAGACGACAATTTCAAAAGGTGAAATTTTTCTTTGACAGGGTTAAAAAAAAAAAAACATTGTGGGAAAAGAAGAAAATGTTAGTTACCAGCATTTTCTCCTTTTCCCACAATGTTTTCATTACGCTTCTTTCACAGTAAAGGCATTGTAAAAGCATTGTACAGTAAAGGGTTGAAAGCATTTGCAGACAACAAATGAAATGTGCCTCAAATGATATGATTTATCCAAAATAGGGAAGAAAATATGGCAGCTACTAGCATTTTCTCCCTTTCTCAGATTAATTTCTACCCTTTCCAAATACAAATCAAAATATTTGGGCCACATTTAATTACTAAATTAAATGTTACTCAAAACATACAAAATGTCTTTAAAACAGTAGACAACAATGTAGGAAAAGGAGATAATGCTGGTTACAAGCATTGTCTCCTTTTCCCACAATGTTTTCAAAAGCCTCCTTCCTCAGGATCATAAAAAATTGGGATTGCGTGGTAAAGGCTTAATCCGTTTCTCTAAATTGTGGTACAAATCTTCCTCATAATAATTATCTCTATCACATGCAACAAACTGAGGTACCCAAAGTTTCATCTGTCCTTTTTATCTTCTTCATCCTCAACAAATAATGATAAAACAGCCTCTTCCCATCCATCCTCCCATCTTCTAGACTGGAACAATGATAAATTACTTCGAAAATCTTCTAACTTCCTGTTGTTAGTTGGAAAACCCTTCAGTAAGGACTGAAACCAATACAGTAAAACTAATAGATATGCTATACAACTTTCTCTTTTCAAGACCTATAATATTGTTTTGCTTTATCCCTTCACCAGTATCTTCTCCTTTTCCCAAGATATTTTCAAAAAAAAAAACCTTCGGATTATCTGATAAAGGATTACCCGACCCTTTTAACACAATGCAGTGCACAAAACCACTCTAGTGTATTTTGAAAAGATGTATTTTCCACTTTTGCCACCACAACATTCTCTCATGTATTCATGATTTAACCATAGCTTACTATGATTTCCCTGTCTAACAAGAATACTTTTAAAAGTAAAAAAATTTATATCGAGACTCAAGCAATCGGACCTGGTATGAAAGGGAGATCTTTCACACCACTAGCACTACACATTTCTAAAAAGATCTGTGGTCATACATGGAGGAAGTCTTTCAACTGACCTTAATGCACTGGCATAAGTTCTCACTATCTTTAAATATGAGACCATTCATGTCATGCTGTACAAGTTCTGGTAAACTGAAAGTAAACAAGAACATTCATTGCTGAATTGGTGTCAAACTCCATTTTCCACATTATTTTAGTAATACCACAGCCTTCCAGTTACCTATCCATACATTCCTAGAGTTTTCATACATGGCTATGCACGACACCCTGTCCAAGCCGCTAGCTACCTACTCAAAACAAGAGGGCCATGATGGCCCTGTATCGCTCCACTGGCTATTAAGTAAAATTCTGACCAGTCATTTCAGAGAAGAAGAATTTTTAAGAATTTCTAAATTTCCATATAGTGCAAGTAGCCCCCATTCACCAGAGCCACATTTTTTGACGGATCAAAATTTTACGAACAATTTTTGAAAAAGGTCACCCAAGCAACAATCCTGTGAAATTATTTCAAAATCTGACCTGCTGTTTCAGAGGAGAAGATTTTTAAAGAATTCCTTCATTTCTGTATAGTGCAAGAAGCCCCCATTCACCAGAGCCACATTTTTTGACGGATCAAAATTTTACGAACAGTTTTTGAAAAGGGTCACCCAAGGAACAATCCTGTGAAATTATTTCGAAATCTGACAAGCGGTTTCAGAGAAGAAGAATTTTGAAGAATTCCTTCATTTCTATATGGTGCAAGAAGCCCCCATTCACCAGAGCCACATTTTTGACGGATCAAAATTTTACGAACAATTTTTAAAAAGGGTCACCCAAGGAGCATATCTGTGAAATTATTTCAAAATCTGACCCGTGGTTTCAGAGGAGAAGATTTTTAAAGAATTCCCTAAAAAATTCCATTTGGTTGCAATGGCAACCAGAGTTTTTGATGGAATCAAATTCTGTGAACAGTTTTTAAAGAGGACCTTCCAAGGAACATTCCAGCCAAGTTTGGTCCAAATCCGCCCAGTGGTTTAGGAGGAGTTGATGTTTAAAGAATTGTTGACGACACACGACGCACGACGGACACCAGGTGATCCTAAAAGCTCCCCTTGAGCACGTTGTGCTCAAGCGAGCTAAAAAGTTAACATACGGATGGACGCACAACGGACAACGGGCCATAACATAAGCCTGCTGGCCTTCGGCCAGTGGAGCTAAAAAACTTGTCTAGCACCAATCATGTATCACTGCAGCTTGATAATCAAGGGAGGTAAATAGTAACAAACTTTATCTTTCATAAAAAGAGTTATTTCCCTTGATTAATGTTTAAATTGAAGTGACAATATTTTGAAGCCATTGTTAAATTTGCGATCCCTGGAATGAAGGCAATTTTGACCCCAGACCTACAATATGAAACTAGAATGTGTGGTTATAAACAAAAAGATTTTTTAATCTTGCCCAATAAAAAGTCATGTAAAACAAGTTTGCTGAATAAAAGGCCCTGTAAAATATGTGATCCATGACACAGGTTTATCAAGTTTTCACTATAAAAGCCAATGTAAAACTTGTGACCCCTGGTGTGGAGTCAAACTTGACCCCCAAAGTTAAAATTTGGGCCCTCTTGGTAGAGGCCCATTATATAAAGTTACATGCAAAATTTGGTAGCCCTAGGCCTAAATATGGCTATGTACAAGTAGATTATTAAAGTTTCCTTATATAAGACCATGTAGAACTTGTGACCCCCTGGGGTGGGGCTACATTTGACCCCCTGGGCTATAATTTGGGCACCCTTGATAGAGACCCCCTAGATAAAGCTAAATGCAAAATTTGATAGCTCTAGCCCTTATAGCTAGATGCGAAAGATTTTCCTATATAAGCCCGCCCATGTAAAACATGTTACCCCCCGGAGCGAAGTCAAATTTGACCCTCGGCTATAATTTGGACACCCTTGGTACAGGTCCACTAGATAAAGCTACATGCCAAATTTGGTCGCCCTAGGCCCCATGGCTAGGTCAAAGAAGAATTTTAAAGTTCTCCCTATATAAGCCCATGTAAAACTTGTTATATAAGCCCATGTAATACTTGTTACCCCCGGGCAGGGCCTAATTTGACCCCAGGGCTATAATTTGAACAATCTTGGCAGAGGTCCAATAGATAAAGCTACATGCCAAATTTGGTAGCTCTAGGCCCTATGGCTAGGTAGAAGAGGAATTTTAAAGTTCTCCCTAAATAAGCCCATGTATAACTTGTAACCGCCGGGGCGGGGCCAATTTTGACCCCAGGGCTATAAATTGAAGAAACTTGGTAGAGGTCCACTAGATAAAGCTACATGCCAAATTTGGTAGCCCTTGGCCTTACGGTTTCAGACAAGAAGATTTTCAAAGATTTTCAAAATTTTTCAGTTTTGTTGCCATGGCAACCAGAGTTTTTGAAGGAATTCAATTCTTTCAAGAAATTCTGAAGAGGACCATGGCAGGATCATTTCTGTGAAGTTTCATCAAAATTGGATGGGTAGTTTCAGAGAAGAAGACGTTTTAAAAAAAAGTTAACGCACGGACGGACGGACGGACGCACGGACGGACGGACTGACGGACGGACGCACGACGGACAACAGGCCATGACATAAGCCCGCTGGCCTTCGGCCAGTGGAGCTAAAAACCAGCACCAAAAATTTGTCTAGCAGAGACAAAGGAATGAATCCTGTTGCAATGACTTTCATCTGAGATCAGAGTTTGCACAAGCTGAATTCAAGCTCACATGCCCTGGATTATAAGCCCTGCAAGTTAACCCTTTACCATGCAATGCTGCATGTTAACGACACTGATGAAGAAGGCCTCTGAAAATATTGTGGGAAAAGGAGAAAATTCTGGTAACCCACATTTCCTCTTTTTCCCACAATGTTTTCTATCCTTCCAAGAACAGTTGTTAAATTTTGATTCATAGTTATTTTGTCGTCTGAAATGCTTTTGATTTGGGAATATCTAAAATATTGCAATGTGGTAAAGGGTAAACACCCAGAGATTGTAAGGAATGAAATCAAACATTCAGCTATATTACTTTCTCATCTTAAGACAGCATTTCAACTAATCACTAAAACTGAAAAAAGAATTAAATCTCCAGGATTCTACTACGCTTCCACAGTGGCACCGGATTTCAGGCTTACTACCTTGCTGCTGCAACCTTGCTACGACCTATGCGTAGGAGCTGCGTTTCTGTTGCACTTTTGGAACTTTTCTATATAGCAGCAGCTGGCCATCAGCCTTGAAAGAAAGTGGATCAAATTGCTGCCGTAGCTGTGCTCCAGCTTACGGATATGAACAATAGATTAAAAAGGGTTGAGTGTTGCTTGTGTCACTGCACTTGCACTACCTTACTGGCGCTGCGGCTGCAATACTGCTGCATTCACGAATTTCTTGCTACGCTTTTAGGGCCCTTTTATGGTGCTTCAAACCCACTGCCATCCCGCTATTTAAATTTTAAGCAAGGTCAAAACAAGCACCATTAAATGGCGATCATGAAGCTTTCAATATGCTTCTATTACGATCAAAGCATTTCTATTGTGTTGTTGCCTTTTCTGCTACCCTTGCCAGCTTTTTTACTAAAATTTCGAAGCATAGCAAAATCTCTGTTCAGTGGAATGGAGATTTAAAGTGGCAATCATGAAGCTTCCTATATGCTTCTACTATGATCAAGGCGTTTCTACTGCACTGTTGCTGTTTCTCCTACGGTTCACGGCGTTTTGACCAAAATTTCGAAGCGTAGCAGAATTCCTGCTCAGTGGAATGGGGGTATAACAGGACTGAATGCCGTTTTCAACATTATTTCAGTTTTATCATGGCAGTCAGTGCACCTATCCATGTTTTCCTGGAGTTTCTTTTACCAGTTCTCCGTACAATATTCTTTCCAAGCCACTGGCTGCTTTCCCACATAACCATGGTTGAAATAGTAGACTAACAGGAAATAACGCCAAAACTCAAAAACCAGCGAAAATTCTAGAGAAAGCTACCATTTAAAATCTATAGCACAAACAGGCAAACCACATCCAAACATATCAACAACTTTCATAGGAAGGTCAAGGCCACTTGATGACTTATGTAAACACACACCAAGGTCTGCTGAACCTGAAAAATGATAAGATCACCTCTTTACCAAATGACAAGATCTTTTACAGTCTGTATTGAAAGCATATGCAGACAACAAATTAATTGTGGATCAAATGATAAAAATTTCATTTGAAATGGTAGAAAACAATTTGGGAGGAGAAAATGCTGGTAACCAGCATTTTCTCCTTTTTCCAACAATGTTTTAAAAAGCTTTCTCTTTTAGGGTTCTTAAAACTTGGGGTTTTGTGGTTAGGGGGTTGTCTAAATCACGAACAAAAAAATTGTATGATTTGTCTAACTTAACCCTTATGGTGCCTTTCACAACAAGTTGCCTTTGCAGCCAGTATAGATCAAGATCAGGCTGCACAAAATATGCAGCCTGATCTTTGATCTACACTGCCCACTTTGCTCAAACACTGCATACAAAAGCAACCATGAAATTGCAATTATTTGGGTCTTATCTCTATAATGAAAATATCTGATAGGTTTATTCGGCGCTCTAGGGGTTCAAAGTATTTGCAGATGACAAACAAAATACGGCCCAGATGACAGAATTTGCTTTTCAAATATTCATGTCTTTCTTGGGTTACACCAACACTTGGCTAAGCCTCTGAGTACCTTGCCTTGAGGACACTCCAGAATGACTGGCATCACCAGCATGGATTCAACAAGGATTTTCTAATTACAATTCCAGTAACTCAATCATCATAGAGGACTTTTTGATAAAGAAACAAAAAGTTCTATTTTATAAATACAGAAAAGTATGTGACAGAGCCAGCAGTTGCTTGAAACAAGGATAAGTTCCTATCCCTGAGTGTTTCAAAAGCTTTTACTAGACTGACATCTGTAAATTATTTTTATGGTATATGGCGTAACTTCAAATTGTTCCCTTTCTGTTTGCATTTGACTATGTTTTTTCACCAGCACATAGATTTTCTTTACCATACTACACAATATTCTCTCATAGCCACTTGCTACTTTCCCAACTATAAGGGCATTGATCCCTTAGACTGCTTTTGTATTCACCATTGTATAGCTCTTATATAGCCACTTGCTGCTTTTCCTGCTACTAGGGCATTGATCCCTTAATCAACTATTCTTAATTTCATTCTAAGTCTCATTGTAGATTTAGAAAGTAACACAACTTGTGATTGGCTAAAGCGCTTGGTTTAGCCAATCACATGTTGTGTTACATCTAAAAATGGAAAATTCTTGGCATCAAACTAAGAATATTCTAAGAATGGTTGGTGAACGTAGACCATAGTTAACAAACCTAAAAGCAGTGGATAGTCTTGAGGTGTTAGCCAGGGTAAACAAAATGAGACATGTCTCCATGTTTGAGATTCTATCTTTTTTTGGTAAAACTCTTTTAATGGTCCTTTACCTGTAGAATATTACAAAAAGAGTGTTCTTTTTTTCTTTTCACAAGACAGCTATAAACATCAACGGTTAACAGATCTTAATTCTACAACAGTGCTACAGACTAGACTGGCAACTGAGAGGGATCAAGAGATAGTTATGAATGGAAATGAGACAGACTATCCATTCATGTAGGCATGTAGGTTAAATCTTTGTCAAATGACAAAATTTTAGACTTGTCCAAATTGAAAACATTTGCAGACTACAAAATAAATGCAACCGAAAAATCTAAATTTGTTTTTGGAAGGGTAAAAAACATTGTGGGAAAAGGAGAAAATGCTGCTTACCAGCATTTTCTCCTATTCCTACAATGTTTTCAAAGGGCTTTTTTCTTGGGGTCGTTAAAAGTTGGGATTGTGTGGAAAAGGGTTAAACCTATTTCCCTTTTTTTCCTATGAATTTATACATGGAATTAAAAATTATTTTATTACAACTGTTAACTGACCTTATAGATTGGAAGCGAAAGTTGTAAGTTTGATTAAAAAGAGTACTTCTTCCGTCATTATACATTATATTTTCCACATCTTGAGAGATAGCGCTTTGTGTCTTTTGTGTCTCTGCTCCTTTGACATATCATTTCCTTTTTTTTATATGACATCTTTACCATTATCTCAGTAAAGAAAATCATCTTTAATACATCTTTCACAGACACAAAAAGTTAAAAGCATGAAATTGATCTAATTTCATTCTGGGAGGATAGGAGATGGGGAAAGACAGTGGAAGAGGAGGGTAAAAACCTTTGCTGACTAAACTCTGGCTTGGTTTTTCCTTGATGTACTTTTGCAATATTCTTGATGTCAAAATTTTCCGATTACAAAATAATATCAATCTAATATCACTTTTTACTTTTATTCCGAGAGGGTTGGACAGAGCAAGATGGGTAGAATCCTTTGCTAACTGAAGTCTGGCTGGGTTCTGTTCTTGTATCAAAGTAATATTCTTGTTTTTAACATTTTCCTATTACAAAATAATATCAGTCAATTGGTAAGGACAAAAATTAAACATCACAAAACATACTGATTTAATTAAATTAAAATAGACGATAAATTGGGTCCAGACCAAAGAATTTTCCTACCAGTTATTACGCAGATTATATCTGGAAAATCTTCATCCGATGATTGCAACATTTCCTCATAACCTGAAAAAAAAGTTGAACCATTACAAGGAGATACACCAACAGTCTAGCCTTTTGCATGTTAAGTACAAGCATAAATGCTTCTGAAGATAGCATAGACCAAGACCAGACTACATAGAATTTTTAGTCTAATTTGGATATGAGTTGTCCTCCATTTCATTCTGATATTTTGCTAAGAAAAAATTGCTTTCAAAATGCAGTATCTTGAAATTTATTACAGACCTAACATGACCATTCCATCCATTCAGTTCTTTCAGACTGACACATTTTACATTGCAACTGTGAAGCAGATGCAGAAACTCACATCAATCACCCTAAATGTTTACTTCCTGGAACATTACCAGGTGAATCGAAAAGCTTGACTCTACTCCGCAAGGGGTATAAACCCAGGACGTTTGATGTGACAGGTTGATGGTCTGTCCGTAACTACTGTCTCATATAAAAGTTTATTTAACCCATAACTACGAAGGCTGGTTTGGTTTGGTAAGATATTAAATCTTTCCCACATAGTCCTGAGTTTCAAAGACCCTGAGAAGGAAAGTTTTTGAAAACATTGTGGGAAAAGGAGAAAATGCTGGTAACCAGCATTTTCTCCTTTTCCCACAATATTTTCTAACCTTTTACAGACAAATCCCATTATTTTTTGCCACACTTTCAATTAAGACCAGTCTAAAATTTTGTTGTGTGGTTAAGAGTTAAATTGCTAGTCATTGTTTTCAGGATTTTTTCAAAACAACTTACATTCCAAAGCTGTTAAAAGTACACCAAAGTCTTCATCCTCTGAAAGCAAAAAAAAAAAAAAAGTTTCAAGGCTGTTAGGTGTTTGTTGCTCACATGTCTTTATTTTCTCATGAAGATAACTAGTGTTTGTTCTAAGATGTTGACTTCATTGTTCGAATAATTGGAAGAAATGTCTGGTAGGACTGAAAGAGAAACGATGGGATTACAAAAGTTCACTTTGACTGCTTCATGCTCTGATGAATTAATGAAGCAACATCTACATTTTTGTCACTTTGCCTCATTTGTGAATTTCATATCTATACATCCAATTAACCAAAAACTATTATATTCCTTATGTTGTAATTGCATCCTACAGGTTCATATTGGCACTGCTGAATCACATCATTCTGGAATTGTACATGTTTCTGACAAATAGAATAAATTATGAGGCTTTAAATTCTACACCTTAACCACTTAGCCATGCAGGACCCCTCTTAATAAAAATGTCTTTGGTTAATGTTTAGTAAAACATTTCTGGAAGTCAGTAATTGCTCCTACACAATGATATAAGTACAAACATGGGATACGTGATTCCTTGTGTTTTACTTTGTTTGTCAGAAGCATTTTTAAAATGATGAAATTTCACCCAAGGCGCTGGATGATTCATGGGAGTGTCCTGAGGATATTTCACTTCCAAGCCCCAACCTAGTGCTGGTAAGACCCATAAAAAAGACATAAATAAGTTACTGTAGCTGTTGTCATGATATTTGTGAATTGAAAGCAGTGTAAAACACCATTCAAACAAAGTTCCCAATGACTAATTGCTTCTTTTGGTACAATATTTTCAAAAATTATCTGCTTCAAGACATATTCAGGGTCCAGCATGGGTTGTTGGTAAGGTGTAAGACTTTTAACCTGGAGGCCCAGGTTTTACCCTCACTCAAAGTATTGAGTTTTTTTGTGTGAGTGTCCTTGGGCAAGACAATTTAGAGCCCTAGCCTAGTACTGGTGAAAACCAGGAAACACATGTGAGCTTTTGCCATGATGTGACTGAAATAGTGTTGAAAGTGGCATAAAACATTCAATTGAGACATATTCAGCATCCAGGGGTTTTTATATAAGGGAGATAATACCTGTCCAACTTGTACTACTAACTATAAGTGCAGGTCTATCTGGTGTAGATATTACTTCCCCTTTCTCACCTGGTCTAGTAAATACAGTTTCATTTGCTATTCTGAAAATCATGAACAAAAAATCACTAGCAAATGTGTTGATCTGTATAAAGCACTAATTGTCATGATGATTCTTGATTGAAACAATTTCCTGTTCTGACTTTTACATAAAATATTTATTAATCCTTGTCCATTTTGAAAACATTTGCAGACCACAATACAACAAGGCCAAAATTATGCAGTCTTACTTTGAAATGGTAGAAAACATAGTCAAAAAAAGAGAAAATGTTTTTTACCAAAAGACTTATTTACCAAAAGTCCTTTTCCATGGGATCGTTAAAACTTGGGATTGTGTGGTTGATGGCTACCAGCATTTTCTGCTTTTCCCACAATATTTTCAAGAGTCTTTTTCCTTGGGCTTGTTAAAACTCTAGATTTTGTGGTTGTGGTGAAATATTTCTACTTATGGCTTTTCAGCGAAAGGAAACATCATTTTTGGAATTTACTCTGTGAAATATAACTCAATCTAGTATCAGTACTAATTATCATTTTCTTAACCACAATCCCGTGTTTTAATGAAGAAAGCTTCTGAAAACATAGTGGGAAAAAGAAGAAAATGCTGGTAACCATAATGTTTTCTACCCCTCTAAAACAAAATTTCATTAGCTCAAGAGTGCAGAAGTTTTCGTGTACAAGCTTTCAACATTGACTACCGGTAGTCTAAAATTTCTTGTTTAATAAAAGATTAATTTATTTGAAAGGTGATTTGATGCTAAAACAAGTTATTCCATACTTTGACTTGAAAACAGCATATTTTTCAGCTAGGCGACAGAACAAGTCATGTTTCTCTGTTAGCGAGGTTTCTTTGAACATCTCTGGTGGTCTGTCATACATAACATTTGCTCTGAAATGTACATGAAACCTTGTGAATTCTTTATCATCAGTGAATTCATAAACTTCTGCAGACTACCTTTTTCTGTCTTTAACCCTTTACCAAACAACAAAATTTGAGATAAGTCCAAATTGAAAGCATTTGCAGACAAGAAAATAAATGTGACTGAGAAATTAAAATTTGTTTTTGGAAGGATAGAAAACATTGTTTAAAAAAGAGAAAATGTTTGTTACCAGCATTTTCTCCTTTTCCCAATGTTTTCAAAAGGCTTATTTCTCAGGGTCCTTAAAAGTCTGGATTGTGTGGTAAAGGGTTAAGAAAACTACTTTTGAAAATATTGCGGTAAAAAGGCTCTGATTGTATTGGGTTGTTAACCATTTTCAACATTACATCCATTATAATATCATGGCAGCCGATCAACAAAATTTTAGACTTTGAGACTTGTCAAAATTCAAAGCATTTGCAGACAACAAATTAAATGTGACTTAAATGATGAATTCTGTCTGTGATAGGGTAGAAAACATTGTGGGAAAAGGAGAAAATGCTGGTTACCAGCATTTTCTCCTTTTCCCACAATGTTTTCAAAAGATTTCTTCCTCAGGGTTATTAAAACTTGGAATTATCTGGTAAAGGGTTGATTCAGAGTGAACTATATAATGAAACAGTCTGCTGGAAAGGAAGAGTACCATTTGACTATTTCTATCTCTGGAAAAAAATGTGCTTTTTTCAGTTCTTTTAACATGTTACTTGCCCTATGACAAGTAAAATCCAAAAATTTATGTGCCAAATATTTATTTGGTAAAAGGCGGACAAGTCTAGCATAGGGCATATTCCTGGTTAACACTTTCCTAAACAGTCAATTGTTAACTCATCCATATCAAAAAGTAACTGCAGGTAAAAAAATCTGAAATACCTGTAGGTACAAATGAGCTATAGTTCTCTGATATGGTAGAAAGCGTGTGGGAAAAGAAGAAAATGCTGGTAACCAGTATTTCCTCCATTTTCCAAAATGCTTTCAAAAGCCTTCTTTCTGGGGGTCCTAAAACTCAGGATTTTGTGGTAAAGGGTTAACATAACGACTTGCTTTATGTTCCACTTGGAGTCTAAGTCTTCTTTCATTGCAACTGTAACACAAATATTGCTAGATGCCCACCTTCCAAGAACTCTTTCATACCTGTAAGGAATACATGAAGGTAAATTTGAAATATCCATATACAGTAGTAAAACCCATATCCAGAAATATGCACAGAATTGGTAGTTTAACTCTTTACCAAACAACAAAATTTTGGACTGGACCAAATTGAAAGCATTTGCAGATGACAAATTGAACATGGGAAAGATGATGATTTCTGTCTTTGATAGGGTAGAAAACATTGTGGGAAAAGGAGAAAATGCTGTTTACCAGCATTTTCTCCTTTTCCCACAATGTTTTCAAAACCTTTCTTTTTCAGGGTCGTCAAAAGTCGGGATTGTGTGGTAAAGAGTTAATATCAACAGTTTAGGACCCAGTTATTTCTCTAACATGGGTAAAGCGTGACCAGTCTGATGACATCTAAATAGGCAAACCAAGATACTTTGCATGAACAAATATTTTGATCACAGTCTCATCTCTAAAAAATATTATTACTGTTATTAAATAATTATTTTTGATAATACGCCAATGTGTTAATTTTTTGGGTCACGGTTCTGGTTGTTTTGTGGTTATGAGGTTGTTAAGGTGGTAAAATCAAGCACAGCATGTTCAATAATTTGTCCTACTTCACCATTTCACGGGAAAATGGCGTCACTGTTGCTTAGACTTAAATGTGTGTAAAATCAAGAGAGAGGTGGAACTATTTCAATTGATTCCCTCTATAAGCTCTTTTATTCTACTTTTGATGTAAATGTTGCAGAATTATTTTCCTGTTTTATGTACACTTTTCAAACCAAACTACATCTGTAAACATGGACCCTTGAACAGCATATAGGCTAAAGATGATGATGCAGGAAATTTGTTTGTCATCTGTTTAATGTGATAGATAGAATCTTAGATTTACGTTAATTTATTATTGGCTCAAAAGAATGTAGTACTGGCCCAGAATGTACCAACAAAGGACACAGTGTAGATAAGAGATCAGCCTGCACATTTTGTGCAGTCTGATCCTGATTTAAACTGGCTTTAAGGAAACAATAGTTGTGAAAGGCTTTTTAAGGATAAATAAAACCCAAACCATTTAGCCAATTTGACCAATGGGTGACCGTATCCCATGGTGAGGCCCATGATGGTATATCCATAATTGTGCCAGTCTATAACCAGTAGACATCCTCTAACATAGCAAACAAACAAGCACACAATCAGAGCAGGAACACATGGTGGGTTCTGAAATTACAAAATTAATACATGTATACAGTATAATTAGATCCTAGAATGGTAAGTAAATGGAATGCTGGAAGGGGTGGCTTGAACAATTCAATCCAAAGATTCTCTTGGACAGAGTATCACGCCAAGCCATTGGAAAATGTAAATACAGGCTTTTGCAAACACTGTAAACAGAAACAAGTCATACTCTGGCAAAAAAGGGCTTAATGCATCTCAGTGATGCATTATACCAATCAAGTTATCACATAATTATGGATTCATAATATCCATTTTGTTTAGTGACCGACTGAATCTGAAGGTAGAATGGTCTTTGGACATACAAACAATTGACAAATAGCAAAAAGTTTATACCCATGTCAGCTTACGCAGACTGCGCTGGCTGATATTGGTCGATACTTTTTGCAGATGTATTAGACTCCCTTTTGGCAGAGCATGGCTCAAATGGTTTTGTCTGATCTTTATATAAAGTGTTTGCTAAAAAGTGTTCTATATGGCATGCAACACGCTAAAAGGGGCATTCAGACATTTGCGTAAAGTGTAGTCCCCGATCAGCCTGCGCACTCCATGCTGACTAATCTGAAACGATACTTTTCTTTTTTCTGTAATTTTCTGTTTTGCGCAAGTCTACTGTAGGAAAAAATCTAATGCTGTTGGAAAGTGCCGTCACGGATTAGCCTGTGCGGACTGTGCAGGCTGATCCGAGACGACACTTTACGCAAACGTCCGACTGTCCCTTTTCACGTGTTGCAGGCCATATCTGGGTCTGTATTCACCGACCATTCTTTAAATAATCTTTTGGTTTCATTCTCAAGAAATTTCTAAATCTGAAAGTAACTCTACTTTTGATTGATTACACCAATTGCTTTAGCCAATCAGAAGTTGTGTTACTTTCTAAATCTAGAATTAGACTTACAATGAAATTAAGAATGATTTTGAATACAGATTCTGAAGCCATTAACTGACATTTTTACCAAAGTTTTAGACTTGTCCAAATTGAAAAAGGGGTCCTGTGTGGCTCAATGGTAAAGTGCAGGACTTGCGACCTGGAGGCCCTGGGTTTGAGCCTCACTGACTCCAATGGGTTTTTCACAGAAGTGTCCTTGGGCAAGACCCCTCAGAGCCCTAGCCTAGTCCTGGTGAAATCCAGGAAAACATGGTGTATCAGTGAGCTGTCACCGTGATATGACTGAAATAATGTTGAAAGTGGCGTAAAACACCATTCAAACAAACAAACCAAATCGAAAAACTATTTAAGAGCACTTTGCAAGGCTTACAAATTTGCTCTATGATGAGATTTTGATTGTATTGTTAACGTTCAATGATACTTTTGACTTTAAGAAAATTAAAGTTCAGATAGATCCTGAAGCCTTCAATCAATGACAGAGTGTCCAATCTGACAAACCATTTACTTCATAATCCAGAGTTTTAATAATCCTGAGCAAGGAGGCTTTTAACAACACTGTGGGAAAAGGATAAAATGCTGGTGACCTCCATTTTCTCCTTTTCTCACAATGTTTTTTACCCTTGATTAGACAAATCAAATCATTTGATTCACATCTAATTTGATATCTAACTGTGCTTTTAAGTTGGACAAGTCTAATATTTTGTGTTTGGAAGAACTAAAACCTTTACATAATCAAGCTGCATTTGGACTATGCCATTTTATCCCGTTAAGGCAATTTCCTCATTCAACACAATGTTTTAAGGTATCTCCAGGAGCAAAAAAATAAACAAAATTTTTCACTGCAAGGAAATGGGATACTGGGAGTCAATAACCTTCAACTTTAGTATCTTTACTCTTTAGGAGCCAAGCACAACCTAGGTTCTGTGGACTTTATAGATCACAATCAAACTGCATAGAAATGCAGTTGGATCTTGAATCCACAAAGAACACTTTTTGTATGCAATACTCTTGCAAAAGCAACACTGAAATTTCAATATTCTGGGTTTTTTTTCCAAGATGAAAGAGTCAACTTTATTCATACAGCACAAAAGATTAACAGATTAATATGCAATAAATCACACACATAAAATGAATGGGACTGAAAAGTTTAACACTTAACCCTTTACCAAACAATCCCTGGTTTTTACCACCCAGAGAAAGAGGCCTGCTGAAAACATAGTGGGAAAAGGAGAAAATGCTGGTAACCAGCATTTTCTCCTTTTCCCACAATGTTTTCTACTCTTCCAAAGTCAAATTTCAATTTTTGAGTTAGGTTTATTTTGTCGTCTGCAAATGCTTCCAATTTGGACAAGTCTAAATTTTTGTCGTGTGGGAAAGGGTTAATCTAGACTTTACCAAAGAAAAGTGGCCCCTTCCAAACTGAACAGTATAGCCAAAAAATATCAAGGTTGGTTGTCTCTGTGTTGTTTGATGTTTTACTCACTACATGATTGTACTTTCTAAAGATAACTCTAGCAAACTGACTTGAAGTTTCCTGGTCTCAAAATACCTTTTGTCTTGAAGAAAATCTTATCATATTGGACAGAGTAGATCAAAGATCAGACTGCACAAAATGTGCAGTCTAACCTTGATCAACATTGTCTGCCAATACTCATTTAGTCTTGCTTAGCAGGATAAGGGCTAAGATTTGATTGATTGTCATATACCAAAACATCATGGCAAAATGAGAAATTGGTCATAAAATGAATGTTGCATTTTGTCGTGTTTTCATAGGTGATCTGAAACAAGACAAAAACAAATTCTGCCAGTGGTAACATGATTGTCCTGTTTTCAATGCAGTCACTAAATTGCTTTTTGAAAACAGCACTTGATACTGTAATTAGATATCATATAGCCTGAATCAGCAGAAGTAGTAAAATTGAAAATATTGATGACAAAAAGAAAAAAAACTTCCTAAGTTTAGAAAAATGAACATTATATGAAAATGCAATCACTTACAAAATGCATGACAAAAATCATTTTTTCATTTCATAAATCTTTAAAAATATTACCTACAAAGAAATATATCTAACACCTATCTTTAGAGATTTAAAAAAAACAACAACAGAAGATCATGATAATTATTGTACAAAATGTACGAGACTGTATTTCCAATAAAATATACAAAACAAAATATAAATAGGCCAAAAAGAAACCCATATAAATCAATCTACCTGAACTCTACTGTGTCAAACTGCCCTGGGAGACACTAACCACTCACAACCTTTTGACCCCAATTCTATCCTAAATGACCTCAGATGACCTTTGCCAGAGTTTCCTCACAGTAGTTAAAGTCCATTTCTCATGGAGTCACCTACATTCATGTGTTTTTTTGTGAACCTTTGAACTCTAGTATAACCTTATATGACCTGACTCTCTTAGATCACTGCCGCCCAATGAGTCAATGACTTAACCTACTGCTACTCAGATAATTACATCTTTTCCCCTTTTATCTTTTTTTTTTTTTAACCCTTTACCAAACAATCTTGAGTTTTAACCATTCTGAGGACATATACTTCTGAAAACATTTGGAGAAAAGGAGAAAATGCTGGTAACCATTATTTTCTCCTTTTCCCACAATGTTTCCTTATCTGTCTAAAGCAAATCCCATTATTCCGACAATATTTGATCAGTCATCTCCAAATGCTCCCAATTTGGACACGTCTAAAGATCTGTCCTATGGTAAAGGGTAAACAACATACCAGTACACTGCTACCAAGGCCAATATGGAAATAGAAGAAAAAAAAAAAGATCATGATAAGCGATTGCTTCTTTACCCAGAATGTATTCAATTTAGTAACAAAATCAGGTTCTTTTCATTCTTTATTCCTGAAGGTGGATCCTTTTTGTCACATATTTTTCTTTTTGCTAATTCTGAATATACAGCACTGTACTGAAATGTGCTGAAGGGTACTTTGCCCAGTAGGTTTTAGCTTTAATGGACTGATTTTATATGAACTACCATATTAGCCTTTCCTTAACCTCAGACAGCACACGAGTTATAACAAAATGAACATTTTTGTTAGAAATAAAAAAAAGACATGCACTTTCACATCTTTTTTTTAACTAGAAGAGATCTATCTCAACAAAATAGATAGTGTAAATCTAATAACAGACATAATGCGGTCTGATCTTGATCTACACTATTCACATCAGGATATGCTGTTGAAAAAGACAACCTTATACTGTTCTCTCTTTTACCACACAAAGAAAAAGTATGCTATAGACTAGTTCAAATTGTAAGCACTTGCAGATGACAATTTAAATGTAGCTCACATGGTGAAATTTGTTCTTCATTGGGTGGAAAACATATTGGGAAAAGGAGAAAATGCTGGTTACCACCAGTTTCCCACAATCTTTTCAAAAGGCTTCTTCTTTGAGGTCGTTAAAAATGGGGGTTGTGTGGTAATGGGTTACCTCTTTACCATACAATCCCAAATTTTAACGACCCTAAAACAGAAGGCTTTTGAAAACATTGTGGAAAAAGGAGAAAATGCTGATAATCAGCATTTTCTCCTTTTCCCACTATGTTTTCTGCCCTAACACAGACTAAAACCATCATTTGAGCTACATTTAATTTGTCGTCTGCAAATGCTTTCAATTTGGTCCAATCAAAAATTTGTCATTTGGTAAAGTGTTAAATGAATGAATACGGGCATTCTCAGACTTTACTTAAGATGCAGAAATTATAATTTTAAGGCAGCTTTTGTCAGAAAATCTGGCTAGAAAGCAGAAAGTGTAGTTCTATGATCAAACTGCATGTTCTGCGCATTCTGATATTGATTTACACAGTCCCAAAAAGCAATCAGGACTAAAATAGTAACATTGAGGTTTTTTCCCCTGACTGTAAAATCTATTGTCTTTAACATTCATTTGGCAACAGACAGGGTTAACTTTATGCTCTAATGATTATGAACTTTGAACTTTTCCAGTATCATAGGCCTTATTGATTTCTTTCACGAAGTTACCTCCTGCAGACACCTTTTTTTCACTTAACTCTGTACCACACCACAATATTCTAGACTTGTCAAAATTGACAGCAATTGCAGACAACAAAAAATATCTTTTAGTATGGCTATATGATTGGATTTCTTCTGACAGGGTAGAAACATTGTGGGAAAAGGAGAAAATGCTAGTTACCAGCATTTTCATATTTTCCCACAATGTTTTCAAAAGCTTTACTTAAAGGGTTTATACAGAATGGTCCTTTTTTGTTCTATTTGGAAATTTAATATTTCATTAGCAATTCCCAGTAACCCAGTAAGTACCAGTACACCTTTTCAACAAAATGAAAAACGGTGAGGAAAAAGAAGCAATTTCTGGTGAAATTAATTTGCACCATATTACCATATTACTTCATATTGAGCCACAGAGGAGTTTCAATATTCATATTCCAGCATCTCTTACACTCTCTATATTTTTTTTTGAAGATATTTCTTGTTTTATTTCGAGACTGACAATGTCTATTGGGTTTTTTTGCCGCCACTTTAAGATTTAAAGTTCATAAGTGGGTTAATAAGAACAGAGTTCAACCTTAAAATAAGTATAATTAAACTACATTTTCAAACCCTGTGAACTGGTACATTCATACTGAAATTACCTGACATACAAATTCTTTGACCCAATACAGCAATAATTATGACTTTACACAACCTTAAAAAAATTAAGAAAAAGGAGAAATTACAAGTAATTGATCTTATTCTACTTAATGTTTTCAAGAAAATAAAATTAAAAAAATATTTTTCTTATAAAAACCTTTCCTTCATGTCACCTGAATGTGCATTTCTTTACAGTGCCACTATGTTGCCCCAATATACCTAAGGGACTCTGAATATTATAATTTTTAATTATTTCTATAAAATGCACTCTAACTGGAAAATGAACCATACTAAATGACAAAATTTTTACTCATCCAAATTCTAGCATTTGCAATAGACAAAGTAATTGTTTCTCAAATGATGTTGAAAGGATAGAAAGGAATTTTTAACAAGAGCTTCGCAGAGCAGCGCATATACGCCCGAAGGGGCTTGTCAGTGAAATGAGTTAAAATCGGGAATGCCTAAAGAGATCCAAATTTTAAGAGTCACATGCACAACTACACATCATAGAGATACATTGTGGTAAGTTTGAACTTATTCCAATGGAAACTGTAGGAGGAGTTACGCACACAAGAAATTGCTAATGGACAGACGGATGGAGGGACCGACAGACGGACGGACAGACGAATGGACGACCAGGTCCATAACATAATACAACCCTTCAGATGTATAAAAAAGAGAAAAGTATGGTTTAAATGTATTTTTCTTCCTTTTTTTATCAATTTGTTTTAAAAAGCTGTCTTCCTCAGGATCTATAAAAAAAGAGGGCTGTTATGGCCCTGTATCACTCCACTGTCTAACAAATGTGCAAAACACATGTAACTGAAAGTCATTAAACTAAGAACTTGTACTGCAACAAAAATTCAGAGAAAATAAGCCTAGTCCTTCAAATATTCATAACTTTTATATATGCAAAGACAATGTGTATGAATACAAGCAGTTCTAATTGAGCATCACTAATACCATATATCAATGAGCTCTGACAACAACTATTTTCTCAAGACAATTTCCAACAAGAGGGCCGGAATATTTTTAATGTTTCTCTTTAAAGGTCCATTTGAAAGTTTTAACCAATTATGGGAAAATCTTGGTACAGGTTTACTAGATGAAGCTGCATGCCAGCTTTGGTATCCATTGGCCTATTGGTTAGGAACAATAACATTTTTAAAGGTTAAGCCTATGTGAAACTTGTGGGCCCCAGGGCAGGGCTATACCTTGAACAATGCTGATGGACGTCCATTAGATAAAGCTATGTGCCATATTTAGTAGCCCTAGGCCTTATGGTTTGGGACAAGAAGATTTTTGAAAATTTTCAATATTTTTCAATTTTGTTGCCCTGGCAACCAGATTTTTTGTCAGAATCACATTCTTTGAAGAAGTTTTGAAGAGATGCATAGAAGAATCATTTCTGTTAAGTTTGGTAAAAAAAAGAAAGGGTTGTGTCTGAGAGGAAAATGTTTGAAACAAAAGCACAAATGCCCAGATGGTTGCATTGACAGATGGACATACAGGACACAGGGCCATGACATAAGCTTGCCGACCTTTGACTAAATAAGTTAAAAATGATTGTTTGGCAAAGGGGCAAGGACATTTTATGTTGTACAGAGGAACAGTGATTCTACAATTTTTCTTTGTTTTTTTTTATTTGTTTTGTTTTTACTGTATGGTGTTTTTACACCATTTTCAACAAAATTTCAATTTTATTGTGGTGGCCTGAGGACATTATCCATGCTTTTCTGGAGTTTCTCTTACTGGTGCTTTGCACAATATTGTTTCCTAGCCATTCTCTGCACCCCCACATAAGCATCATAAATACCATGTTAAGTGGTGTGAGAGGAATGAATCCTGTTGCAATAACTATCATCAAAGCTCAAGTGAGCTGGGAATTTGAACCAGTGACCATGGGGTTTCAAGCCCTCTGTGTTACCAAGCTAGAAGGCTCTGCTGGTTTTTGTTTATGTAGTAAGAATGTCTTGGATTTGGATGGTTTCAACATTTCCGTAAGCAATCATGGTTAAAATAAGCAAAACAAGCTATTAAACTGTTAAAATCATTGATGGATTTATGTGATTGTGTGTGTAGACTTTCAAGGGCTTGTTAGATGGTGGATAGATGATTCAATAGGTTGGTGGACATACATGCAGATGAATGGATCCACATTAAATGTGCATAGTTAGATTCTTTTTTGTCTGCTGAACACAATTTAGAGGGCTTTTGAAAAACATTGTATGAAAAGAAGAAAATGCTGGTAACCAGCATTTTCTCCTTTTCCCTCAATATCTTCTTCCTTTTGAGAGAATAATTTTACATTTTGAGTAATTCTAAGATGTTGTCTGCAAATGCTTTTGGTTTGGATAAGTCTAAAATTTTGCTGTTTGGCAAAAAGCAAACTTAGACCAAGAACTTTTACAGCTATATTATTCTAGAAAAATTCTTCCATTTTGCATAATATTCTGAATGAGTACCTGCAGAATTGTTCAAAAAAGGCCTGGATATGAGGGAAAAGACATTAAAAAAAAGATTACGGGGAAATGTTTTTTACATCAGACACGAGGACATTGGCCTAACTGTACTATGTTACAGGATGCTTGATTCTGACCAGTATTGATTTTTGCGTTTCTTTTTCATGGTCACTAGTGCATGTGACATAGTATTTGTCAGAAAGGTCAAGTAGAATTTTGACCTCTACATTTTGGCATGCAAAGATCTCTGTATTCAGAACTAGTACAGAAACACTTGAAGAGGGGCACATACCTGAAAGCTGTCAAAATTGGCAAAATAATCAAAGAACATGTTTTGCTTCAGTATTCCCCTTTCTACATCCTTTTATCCCACCTATCAGCTTTTCCTAACAAATTTATGTTGCTTAATCAATTGCTGTATTGGTACTTTATACAACAATTCTTGCTCTTGAATGGGACTTTTTTACAAGACAACAAAATATTGGACTTGTTCTAATTGAAAGCATCTGCAGACATCAAATTAAATACATGTATCAGTAAAATGATGAAAATTTCCTTTGAAAAGGTAAAATATATTTCATAATGCTTTAAAACAAGAGGGCCATGATGCCCTGAATCGCTCACCTGGTCCTGGGTACCTTTGAGAGAATTATACCAAGTATAGTCACCATAAAGACAAACATTCTGACCAATTTTCTGGAGTACTGGACTGAAAATGGCCTCTAGGATGTACACAAGGTTTTTCTAAGGTTTGATCATGTGATATACTTTTTGACCTGAGATGTCCACCCACATGGTACATGACATACACAGACAACACTATAAAATAAAAGCTCACCATGAGACTGCATGCTGAGGTAAGCTAAAAAGCCTATGTCATCAGGGTAGTTAAAACTCGGGGTGGTTTTTAAAAAGGTTACAGCATTGTGGAAAAGGAGCAATAACTCAAATGGCTTGCCACTTTAACACGCTATATTTAATATAAGGTAGTTTGCCATAAGATACCGCGTTAAATCTAGAGCACATCATTGCACCCTAGGCCCCCTAAAGTCCCAGATGGTGCAATTCTAAACCAACCTCGGGCCCGCCAGGTAATGTACAAATAATGGTAAATGTACAAATATGCACGTTATATATAGACCATTGAACTAATTTGACCGAATTAAGGGTTAATCTTTAATAAAAACATACTTTCTAACGGACAGATTTTTCTTAACTTTTCCGAACTCATAGTATTTATAATTCTAAACAATAAGAAAAAATAAAAATGGTAACTATACGAGGGCTGTTCGATAAATTCGTGGAATTTTGTTGTAAAAATGGAACTAGGAGACCAATTACGTTCATATTTGGTATACGTATTAATTTATCTACATCTGAAAACTCCTGCAAATTTCATTTAAATACATAAAGAGAAACATTTTTAACAATTGATTACAAAAGACATGTGAATGTACATTGCCGGGCTCCAGATATGAATAAATAACATCAACGTCATTACAAGTCAAGCGATCGGCGTACTTTTTCTACATAATCCCCTTGAATGTTCACACATTTTCGGTGTCTTGAGACCCACATGTTAAAAGTGTCTTTATACCAATCACTGTTGAAGGATCGAATTACACCCCTAGTAGCATGATGTAGTTCCTGTAATGAGTCGAATTTCTTGCTGCGTAAGCTCGCCTTAATTTCAGGAAAGACCCAGAAATCCATAGGAGCCAAATCGGGTGAATAAGGTGGATGCTCCAGAATTTGGAATCCAATCAGGCTGATTTCCAACATTGTTGATGAGGTATGGTGAGCCGGCGCGTTGTCTTGATGAAATATTACATCTCATAGATCCAAGTCTGGTCGCTTCCAAGTGAGTGCATCAACCAGGTCACGGCGTAACACCTGAAATGAAAAGGGAATTGTTGAGTATTGTGTTGAAACATTGTTGTTAAAACATTGTGTGTTTCTTTTATTTTGTAATTATTGAAATGACACTTTAAATTTTTTTCCATATACCTTTTTTCAATTTCAATTTTATATTTTAGTTTAGCATAAAAATAAAGAAATACCTTTGAACAATAATCTGCATTCACCGTGCGGCCATCTTTAACTTTGTGTTCCAAGATCATCCCTTTGCGGTCCATGAAGTAGATAAACATCTCTTTCCCCATACTGCGTTGAACCTGCGCTTTCTTTGGTGCTGGTGATCTAGGGGTCTTCCATACGCTTGATTCCAACTTTGTTTCGGGATCGCAATGATGGATCCATGTTTCATCAACAGTTATTATGCGGTGTAAAAATCGATCTCCTTCAAGTTCAAATCAGCGTAAAAACTCAATTGAACATGTTACCCGCCGTTTCTTCTCTGTATCCTTAAGAAGTTTTGGCACCCAGCATGCGCTCACTTTAGTCATTCCTAGATCCTTTGTAAGAAT
Organism: Hippopus hippopus; assembly: GCA_946811185.2. Classification (NCBI taxonomy): domain Eukaryota; kingdom Metazoa; phylum Mollusca; class Bivalvia; order Cardiida; family Cardiidae; genus Hippopus; species Hippopus hippopus. Next base: position 16,846,153 of record OX328096.1, read on the forward strand.
ATGATGTACAGTGGAGCACAACACACCTAACTCTTCCGATATGGCACGCACTGTGACCCGCCGGTTGTTATTCACCTTTTTATGCACAATATCCAAAATTGATGCTGTTACACTAGCTGGCCGTCCTACCCGAGGATCATCTTCAAGCACTGTTCTCCCATTCCTGAATCGCTCATGCCACTTATAAACAAATGAAGTACTACAGCAACTTGAAGTTGTTGACTCCTTAATCAATGCTATGGTTTCTTTTGGTGATTTACCGAGTCTGACACAGAACTTTATTATTGCGTGTAATTCAACATCCACAGAAGACTTCATTGCGTCAAAAAATTACCCAGCACTGACGCGACAAAAAGTATGTTATCACAGTTAGCAGAAGTTCCACAGTGATGTTGTTTCGCGGAAATGACGTCATGATGTCATTTCAACATCTGTATAATTGGCGCCATTTTCAGACTCTTTAAAATGTTTGTTTCACACAAAACAGTATGTTTGAAATCGGAAAAAAATCGGAGCCCAGCAATGGGCGTTACATGGGTTCCTATGGTTACGCATATATTTCGTTACAAATGTTTTAAAACTGCAAAATTTTTACATCAAGTTTACAATACATTCATTGTATTATAGGCAAGAGTTTAGCTCTAAATACCAAAAAATGTGGTTTTTACACCAAAATTCCACGAATTTATCGTACATGCTTATATGTCAGAAAACAGCAATTAAGGTCACTGTGGAAGTTAATTTTTTCAAGGAAAAAAATAGGATATAAGCTTAGCAGACACAGTGGGAAAAGGAGAAATTGCTCACTATGAGCAATTTCTCCTTTTCCCACAGTAATTTTGAAAGTGGAAACTGCCATACTTCTGCAGCTGTAAATTTCCTGCTAATGTTTGCATGTTTGGTGTGTAACGCCATGTAAACAGTATTTCAATTATTTCACAGTGACACTTCACAGATCCATTTTTTTTTCTTTACTAATACTACTTGTAGAAATTGCTACTTGTTTCAGTGCACCAATAGTATTACCATATGTGCGAAAAATACATAAGTGCACTTTTGATTCACTATCCATGACAAAAACACATGCGCAACATGGATGGTTGCAAACATTTGTGATATATGTTGTTAATCAAAAGGGTCATTAACTCTTTACCACACAATCCCGACTTTTAATGACCCCGAGAAAGAAGCCTTTTGAAAACATTGTGGGAAAAGGAGAAAATAGTGGTAACCAGCATTTTCTCCTTTTCTCACAATGTTTTCTACCCTTCCCAAACCAAATTTCAGTTTTTCAGTCACGTTTACTTTGTCTTCTGCAAATGCTTTCACTATGGACCAGTGTATTATTTTGTCATTTGGTACAGAGTTACTGTACTTTGATTTAGTTCACAAATGGAGATATCGAACGAGCTATTACCAAAACAGTTTAAAGAAACCCATTCAGATCTATGCATAGCTTAGTTAGTATAGACAGGGGAGGGAAAAACTGATATTGGAAAAGAAAGAAAGAAAGGGAGAGAGAGAGAGAGAGAGAGAGAGAGAGAGAGAGAGAAAGAGAGAGAGAGAGAGAGAGAGCTGAGTGTGTTCTATCCAAGGGACATCACCTCATCTAATCACAATAGTCACAACCATACTTACATGCCCTAATTTGAGCTAAAGCCTATAAAAATTTTACACTTGCTATGTAGCCTGAAACATCTATTTGTTTGAGAAAAGACACAGGTACCCTTGGGTTTCAGGTCCTCTGTGTTACAAAGCTAGGGAGCTCTGCTGGTTTTTGTTTATGCATTGATTGATTGTATGGTGTTTAACGCCGTTTTCAACATTATTTCAGTTATATCACGGCGGCCAGTGCACCTATCCATGCGTTCCTGGAGTCTCTTTTACCTGTACTTCGCACAATTTTCTTTCCAAGCCACTGGCTGCTTTCCCACATAATCATCATCGAAACAATGGTCAGCGGTGGGAGAGGAATGAATCCTGTCGCAGTGACTATCATCAATCCTTGAAAAGAAATTGGCCGAGCCAGGGGTCGTAGCCAGGGATCGAACCCTGGACCCCATATTCTCAAGTCCTTCACGCAACCGACTGAGCTACCGAGGCTCAGCATTGTTTATGCAGTAAGAATGTCTTGTATTTGGGTGGTTTCACCATTTTCATCAGCATTAATGGTTAAAATTAACTACAAAGGTTTGGACCAGTCTATTTTGAAAGCATCTGCAGGCAGACAACAACATAAATTTGACTCAAATTATAAAATTTGTCAGTGAAAGGGTGGAAAACATGTGGGAAAAGGAAAAAATGCTGAGTACCAGCATTTTTTCCTTTTCGCACAATGTCTTCAAAGCCTTCTCCATCAAGGCTGTTGAAACTCGGGATTTTGAGGTAAACAGTTAAAGTACTGAATGCTAACAACAGATTGAGGCACAGTATTTGCTTCAACATCAGTTAACGCCTCCATCTACAAACTTCAACACTTTTTATTTTCTTTACTCTCTAGATATATTACAAGCTAAGTGGGGGAAACCAACAACAATTCATTAGGCAGTGCTTATTTCATACCTGCATGAGAATATGTCCACATTTGGGCATCAGCAATAATGTACAGGCAAGTGATACTGACTGCCAGGCTACTTTAATGATATACACAATCAGCCTTGGAAAATCTGAAATCATATAAAACTGTTTGAACCTTTACCACACAATTTCAAGTTTAAATGACTTTGAGAGAAAAACCTTTTGAAAACAATGTGGGAAAACGAGAAAATGCTGGTAAGCCAGCATTTTCTCCTTTTCTCACAATGTTTTCTACTCAATTAAAGGCAAGTTTCATCATATGAGCTATCCTTGATTTGTCATCTGCATTATGCTTTGAATTTGGACAAGTCTTAAATTTTATCGTATGGTAAAGAATTAACCTTAAGAATATGATGAGTTATATAGGAAACTGGAGTATCCCTGAGGTCAAATTCTGCTTTATTGTAGTGTAGATCAAGATCAGGGACCATAGTCACTAACCATTCTTTATTTCATTCTAAATCTAATTTTAGATTTAGAAAGTAACACAACTTCCGATGGCAAAACAACTTGGTTTTGCCAATGAGAAATTGTGTCACTTTAAATTTTTAGAAAACTACTGAGAATAAGATTAACCCATTACCACACAATCCCTACTTTTGACGCCCCTGAGAAAGAAGCCTTTGGAAAACATTGTGGGAAAAGGAGAAAATGCTGGTAACCAGCATTTTCTCCTTTTCCCACAGTGTTTTCTACTCTTCCCAAACCAAATTTTAATTTTTCAGTCACCTTTATTTTGTCGTCTGCAAATGCTTTCAATTTGGACCAGTCTAAAATTTTCTCGTGTGGTAAAGAGTTAAACACGATCTTAAGAATGGTTGGTGAATACAGACCCAGGTTGCACAGATCATGCAGTATCATTTTGGATCCATACTGATCCCAATTCTAAAATATTCTGGCTGTACTCAAAAAGCAGCCGTAAAATTTCAATACACGGATTTTGACTCCCTCCAAAATGTTCTTTTTTTCCCATTTGGTACTCTTGTATTAACCCTTAGAGCACCAAATATGCAATTTTGATTTTTTTTTCAAGAAAAAATTGTAAATTGTAAATACATGTATTGTACTGACAACCACAATGATTGAATATATTTACATAGCTCACAGTAAAGATTTGAGATCAGACTGCAACTTTTGTGCAGTCATATTTTAAATCTACCTGTCCATACAGGTTGTGAAAAGCACTTGAAAGGTTTATTATTGTCTTTCTTGCCTCAATATCTCCTGAAGTAGGTTTTCAAACTTACCCTAATTGAAAGCATTTGCTGACGACACATTTAAATTCATTCAAATGATGTGAATTGCCTTTTGAAGGGTAGAAAACATTGTGGGAAAAGGAGAAAATGCTGGTTGCATGCATTTTCTCCTTTAGCCACAATGTTTCAAAAGCTTTCTAAGGGTCCTTAAAACTCTGAATTGTGTGGTAAAGGGTGAAAGATAAAACTTGTCATTTGAATAACATTAATTTTGATCATCTGCAAATCAATATAGACAGTTCTAAAATTTTGTTCTTTACTAAAAAGTTAACTTTTCACCACACAATGGTCACATTATCCAGTTTTAAAAACCCTGAGAAAAAACCATTGTGAAAACACATAGGAAAAGGAAAAATGCCCACAACTAGCATTTTCCTCTTTTCCCAACATGTTTTTTACTGTATCATAAACAAATTGAAAACCATTATCTGATGCGCACTTTATTTGTTGTCTGCATATATGCCTTTATTCAATTTGGAATAGATCTAGTCCAAAAATTTCTTGTCTGAGAAACAGCTAAGACAAGTATTCAAAAATCCTTTGAACCCATATTGAAGCTTTGACTGATTTCTGCTATTCTCAGTTTACATCATTAACTTGATCTTCCTTTTTGAATAAGAGAAGTCAGTATTTTTCTATACATGGAAATGTACACAAGAAGAGAGCTTTGATGGCATTCATAAAAAGAAGCAAGTTCTGTTTTTATCAGAATGTTTTCAAAATTTGTTCTTTGCCATTGCACTTCTTTCATATTGTGCTGAATGTTGTTTATATAGATCTATTAAAACATGAATGTGCTATATTTTGCAGTATTAGGTCAAACTTTAAACTTACTTTTCAGAAATTTTGGAGGTTCTGTCAAAAAGTGAATTTTGACTTTCTCATCATTTTTCAGACCCTCTTGTAATTCTGAACCTGGAAAAAAAAAACTCAAAATTCATATGCCAGATCTGGAATCAAAATGAGCTCAATGAAAGGTTGAGCAAAATTTAAGTTTGGCAGCATCATGACAGATGACTGATGGAAAGGTGTTTTATGCCTCCTTCAACATAAATACAGTTATATCATGAACTGGTGATGGTGACAGCTCATATATATATACATGTGTTTCCTTGCTTTCAATAGTATGTGTACCATACAAGGGCTCTGGAATGCTTTGTTCAGGGAAGCTCCAATAAAACACCAGTGGCAAAAGAGTGCCTCACAGATTGATCCTAGAGTTTCGGATTATATTACAAATCCACAACCTTGACAAATGAGTTATGCAGGACCACTGCATCAGATGACAAATGAAACTCAAATGAAGGAAGTTGTCTTTGATAGGGTAGAAAATATTGTGGGGAAAGGAAATGCTTATTACCAGCATTTTCTCCTTTTCCTACAATGTTTTCAAAAGCCTTCTTCTTTAGGGTCATTAAAACTTAGCATCGTATGGTAAAGGGTTAATGCTTGTTTTCTATCAAGTAAAACACTGAAGACTTATAATTCAGATCTTATTACAGTGGCCAGTGGACCAAGGTATGTGTTTCCTGGCTTTCTCATGCCAGTACACAACTTTTTTTCCAAGCCATTGACTACTTTCTCACATGCATCTGAGGTGAGAGGCGAAAAATCACAAACATTTCAATGGTCCTGCAGAAGAAACCTGTTAAAAACAAATATTTGGAAGGGAAAAAATATCCTTTCTTTTTCCAAAATGCTCTCAGCCCTTTCAGAGACTGTTTGGTGGGATTTGCTCTTAAAAGGGCAGAAAACAACGTGGGAAAAGGAACACATGCTGGTCACCTACACTTTCTCCAACAATGTTTTTCTTTCTGTGTACGAACAACTCTCACACTTCAAGATGTTTACTGCGAATGCTTCCTTTGTAAAGTTTTAAAATTTGTCGTCTGCTCATGATTAACATTCGGATTATCTCCGTGTTTACCTCCATATCCAACCAGATCGACCGTAAACCCTCTCTTTAGAAACGACAAGGAATGATACTGCATTCGAGGGCTACGTCCGATATCTCCGAGGACTATCACACAAACACTTTTCTTTCCTGGTACAAAGTAGTTGATCGCAACATACAAGACCAGAAATAGTGGAGGGGTCAACAGAAAAATAGGACCGACCAACAGCATTGCTGCATGTGAATTCTTCAAAACTGAAAGTAACACGACTTCAATGCATATGTCGCTTGTATCGTGTACAAATATATCTATGTCACCGAGAAGCTCATGGAATGAGGTTAGCTTGCTCAGCGTTTCAGTGACTGGGACCTAATTTGTACACAACACTCGATCAGAACTCAAAATTTATGAAAAATGCCTTAGAAATGTTGACTGTGGTCAAATAAAAAGAGAAGATGGACGAAGAGGATGAATTGATCGACAGAACCTACCTGAGCAGTCAGACTTACGATGCGGAGGACAGTCAAAATGTTACAGTTTTCATAGATCCTATTTTTCTTTTTCTCTGACTTTCTTCTGTCACAGCCTGTTTGAGTGTGTCTGTCCGTTTTCAACCAGTCTCTATTTCGGTCTGTCTCTGTATCTCTTTCATTTTCAAGGTCTTTCTGTAATTGTCTCTGTCTGTCAGTGTGTTTGTCTGTCTCCTTCCCTCCTAATCCCTCCATCTGGGGTCTCTCTCTCTTGGATCTTTCTCTCTGTCATCCATGTTAAGTGTGCTGAATTAAACAGCAACTGGTTTTTGAGGCTAACAGTGGTGAACTCCTAAATATTCACATGCTGGTGTGTTTAAGGAATTAAATGCAATTTTGTAAATGCCGTTCAGGGCTAAACTACCATCATTTTTTGGTTTTGAATGACTTTGGTCATTTAAAACACTGCACAGACTAATTAGGGACAGACAAGCTTCTCAAAGAACTGACCAAAGAGAAAATACTCGAAGGAAAGGAAAAAAGCCTATAATTTAATAGTATGGAAAACATTGTGGGAAAAGGAGCAATTGCTTGCAATAAGCAATTGCTCCTCTTCCCACAATGTGTCTAAAGCTCTCTTCTGCATGGACATTAAAAAATTGAATGGTATGCAGGGTTTTCCTTGCCTCTCTGATATTGGTAACATTGGACTCACTTCAAATGAATGAAAGAAGGCAAAATATTCAAATTCTGGGGGTCATTAAGAAAATTTGGGGGTCCAAAATCAAAGACACAGAGGGTCAGGGAAAACCCTTGTATGGTAAAGAGCTATATGAGAACATTGATGGAAGATTAACGAGAGCCTATTTGACTGAATGCATCCCTTTCTCTCTGCTGAGCATTGTTTTAATTTTGTTTATGTGAGAGAGCGACCAGCAGCTTACACCAATCCCAAATTGCTGCAAGAAATTTCTTCATTTTCTATAATGTTGTCTGAAGCTTTCTTCCCCAGGGTCATAGATATAAGAGATTGTTTAGTAAAGGGTTAAAACATGTATTTTGAAATATGAATGATGACTAGGTAGGTGCACTAGCTTCCATGATATATGTGAACCTGCTGAAAAAGGCATTAAGCACCTTAAAAAGAAGTATGTGATGTGGCACTGTTTTCAGCTGATGACATAGAATTGATGTGATCTTTTCTTCCAGTCCAAAGGATTCAGTGTTCCAGACTTCAGTGTAACATCTTGGAATCCGGAGGCTCCAGCAGGAATTCATTACCTCAGTTTGCTACCCTTTGGGAAGAATAATGAGCCGAACACTGGACAGGGCAGTTTTACCGGAAAAATTAAATCTTCAAAAGTACATAGAAAGCAAAGGTTGAAAGAATTCAGCACAGGCAAAACTACATGTCGAAATATTTTAGGTAAGTATTGCATGTATTTAGGTATCATTTAACTTCATGAACATATATATTTTCTTTTTCTTTTCCAAGACAGAGAAAAGAGAAAAAAACTGGAAGAGAAAAGGTGATAATGATTAATAAATAATAACCAAATAAATTTGGTCAGGAAAAGGAAAATATGATTACCAGAAGAAAAATATCATCAGCAACATTTCTTATTAGGTAAATTATAATGTGAGTAGTCTCAATGAAGCAGTTTTAGTGAGCACCCTCAACTACACGTACTGGTAAGTCTTAGTCCAAGAATAATGTTTTGGACTAAGAATTCTCTCTTTTATTTGGATACTAATAATATAATTTTGAAAAAGTTCCAGCCATCACCAAATCATCAGTTGTTTTAACTCTCTACCAAAGAACAAAATTTCAGAGCTGCCCAAACTGAAAGATTTCGTAGATGACAAATCAAATGCTACTCAAATGATTGGAATTTTCCTCAAAAGATTTAAGGGAAAAAGAGAAAATGCTGGTTACCAGCATTTTCTCCTATGCCCACACTACTTCTAAACAGCCTCTGGGTCATTAAAATACAGAATAGTTTTGTAAAGGGTCAGTGATCCCTTTTGGATTAGACCTTGGAAATAATTCTAGGAAATCAAAAACCTGATAACAAGCATTTTTTTTCTTTTCCCACAGTGTTTTCTGTCCTTTTAAAGCAAGTCTTGTCATTAGAGCTATATTCATATGTCATCTGCAAGTATCCTCAATGTGGATGAGTCTGAAATTTTGCTGTACGGAAGAGTTGATAAAATCAGCTCGATGAAATAAGAAAGACACTATGTTTGTTACAGTTATTTTTGCAATATTATGGTGCATTTTTCTTTTTTTGCAGATGAAAAAAGACTGCGGACAGCATGCAATGAAAACGATTTAATTACAGGTATAATTATTTTTAACACATTATCAGTTTTTCATCTTTCAGCAGACCCTCGTTGCAATCATTGTGGCTGGAAGAGAAACTGCTTGTGATAAACAGACATCCTTTTGCCACATTTTTTTTCATAGAACAGAACAAAACATTTAATGCTTGAACTTGAACTCCATAGTAGTTTATCGTTACATACAAAGTAGAACATAGCATGCATATAACAATGACAGTAAACCAGAGAAATACTATCAGTTTTTTAATACTATTTCTTTCATCTTAATTGCTGGGATTTACAGGTATTGGTAATTGAATTTACTTTGGCTTGCGGAACTAATGCAGGTTAGTTGCCTAATTCAGAATTAAATCGGAGGTTTAGAATTCACTTTTCATTTACATTTATGCATATTCAGCCTTCTATCAAATGAAAGTTCATGCATATACATATGTAGCAGTCCTGGATATAGAGAGGGGATTTATGTATATATGGTAATGTTTGTCTGTTATCATATGTGTAAGTCCTTCAGTTTCAATTTAGACAAGTCTAAAATTTTGATGGTTGGTAAATATTTAATAGAGCTAGTAAATCAGGGGTTGCAAATTTGAATAGGCCAAGCTTTTTTATTGTGATTGATCGTCATTGCAATAGGACTTATTCATCTCACAGCTGAATGTTGGTTTGACCTTGTTTATGAGGGAAAGCAGCGTGTGTACCTGCTTTGTCATTAGTCCCCTACCAGCCAAACCAAAGGGGACTTTAGGTTTACACTCCGTCCGTCTGTCTGTCAGTCCTCTGGCAAATCAGTTTTCCGGACTTTTTTTTCTAAACGCTGGCAGATATTGAGCTAATTTTTGGTGTGCAAGTCAACCACCATGAGTTACAGATCAAGTTCGAGTTTCATTCTGGACCGCTGATTTTTGACAGAATTACAGGCCTTCAACTTAGAAAATTTCACTGAAAAAACAGTTACCCCTACTTTTTTTCTAAACGCTGGCAGATATTGAGCTGTGTTTTGGTATGTGAATTTACCACCATTGCATGCACACCCGTTTATGATCAAGTTTGAGTTTCGTTCCTGTCCACTGATTTTTGTCGAAATTACGGTATATACGGCCGGTAGGGGACTTGGTATTGCTGTGCAATAGTATCAGAATGCTAGTTTCTTTTACTCGTGTACTATAGTAGCTTAATCCTTAATGCACTTTTCACAGCTAAAGTTGTCTTTGTGGCCAGTATAGATCAAGATCAGATTGCACAAAGCTTATTGTCTGATCTTTAATCTACACTGTCCACTTTGCTGAGACACTCTGGATATTAGCAACCTTAAATTTGCAATTATTTTGGTCTTATTTCCAGACTGAAAAAGTCTGCTTGGTTATTTTGCGTTCTCACCCTTTACCACACAATGCCAACCTTTAACGACCCTGTGGAAATAGCCTGTTGAAAACATTGTGGGAAAAGGAGAAAATGCTGGTAACCAGCATTTTCTCCTTTTCCCATGATGTTTTCTACCCTATCAAAGTAAAATCGCATTATTTGAGCCACACTGAAATTGTTGTCTGCAAATGCTTTCAATTTGGATGGGTCTGAAATATTGTTGTATGGTAAAGGGTTAAGGATAAAGCTATGAACTTGAATGCTTATCTGATGAATGCTTGCTTCAAACTGTGTCCAAGCTTACAACCATTTCTTTGTTCCCTTTCAGTGATTGAACTCTTAGAAGGCGGTGCTGATCCATCCTGTGGGGATGATAAAAAGCGTACACCACTCCATTTTGCTGCTTCTCAGGGTCATGAAAAAATAGGTAACTGCTTCAGTTTTATTGAAAGATAGTTAGACTAATTTAGCCGTAAATGTTTAATGGAACCAATTACTGTACTTGCCAATTTAACTTTTTATTATACAACAATATTTTAGACTTGTCTAGATATTGAAAGCATTTGCAGACAACCGATAGATTATGGCTACAATGATAGATTTTGTTTTTGAAACAGTAGAAAACATTGTTGGAAAAGGAGAAAATGCTAATTATCAGCATTTTCTCCTTTTTTTACTATGTTTTAAAAGGCTTATTCTTCTGGCTTGTTAAAATGTGGGATTCTTTGAGAGAGCATTAAGCAATATTCATAACATATTAAAAATTTCTACAAGGATAACCATTTAAAAGAAAGGAAACTATATTTTTTCTAAAGACATGGAATACATTTAGGGAAATGGAACAATTGCTTATTGCAAGCTATTGCTCTTTTCCCCTCAAGAACTTTAACTGGAGGGTCAAAAAAGATGTATTCCTTTAGTGATTTGTATGCTGTAGATCTATCAAATTTCATTCAATACAGATTTTAACTTTAAGTCTGCAATGCCATTTGATTGATTCATAAAAATCTGAAGCCTTCATCTTAAGGTTTGTTAAAAAATTGATTTATTAGGTAAAGAGTTATATACCAGTATTTGATCTATATGTGACTTGTAATACATGTGGTCCATACTCTGACAAAAGGGGTCTTAATGCATCACCATGATTCATGATACCAAGCAAGTTTTCACATAATTATGGATCCATAAAATCCATTTTGTGTAACAGCCAACTGAATCTTGAGTTAGAATGGTCCTTGGACATACAGAAAATTGTCCAACAGCAAAAGGTTTTGGCCCAGGTCAGCCTGCGCAGAATGCACAGGCTGACCTGGGTTGATACTTTTTGCAGATGCATTGAGCCCCTTTTTCACAGAGCATGGCTCATGTATTTTTTTCATAGGTCTAAAGATAGCCTGGACATTTATAGCCTACTACATGTACATGTAGATTTTCTTCTGTTTTCATAATCTCTTTGTGACTTTTTTAGTGAAAGCCTTGCTGGACAAGGGAGCTGATCCAAATAAAAAAGATTTCATTGGGAATACACCATTACATTTAGGTAAGGGACATGCAGGTTTTTTTGTGCCCTATAAGCCTGTTTTGCTGGTGTCAATGAATAGTGAGACCATGGCTTTTACATCATTTTCATACTTTTACCCTCTAGCACACAATACTCTGTTGTAAGGACCCGGGGGGGGGGGGGGGGGCTTTTGAAAACCAGCATTTTCTGCTTTTGGAACACATAGAAGAATTTGGTTAAGTATTTAGACTTACCTGTACTTTTGCAACCATGAGCAAACAAAAATCAACAGCATCATATTATCACATACAATCAAATTCAACTGTGTATGGTAACAGAGGCACATTTCATTATGATGCAGTGTCTTATAAGGATACACATTTTTAGGCTTTCATTTCTCATTAGTTACTGTCGTAATGGGTTAATTAATGTTTTATCAATGTTAAGGGCACCGTGTATGTCCTGATAATATCACATTGTCTCACTATACTTGTTCATTTTTTTATGAGACTGTGTTGAAAGGGGTAATTCTAATATACTAGCAATGATTGATAAGCATTCATCTGCTATTAACTCTATACCAAACAACAAAATTCCAGACTTGTCCATATTTCCAGTTACTTGAAAACTGATTTACCTTTCCACCTTCTTTTTTTTTTTTTAATTATAGCTGCCTGCACTTGCCAAGTACCCATTATTACACTGCTGCTTCGAGCAGGTGAGTTTATTAAAATTCATGTGTTATCTGATATTACCAATTAATAAGCAATACTTATGAAGGTCGTTGTAAAGATTTAGATTTTTTTTGCATTAAATCAAAATTTAATTTAAAACACTGATCAATACAACTAACAATGATTTTCTTTAACAAATTTTCTTTACAAAACCACAAAATTGACTTGTCCAAATTGAAAGCATTTGCAGACAACAATGATTGGATGTGTCCTTGAAAAAGCAGAAAAATTGTGGGAAAAAGAGATATTGCTGGTCACCAGTGTTTCTCCATTTTTCCCAATGTTTACAAAAGTCTTCTTCCACAAGGTTGTTAAAACTCGGGACTGTGTGGTAAAGAGTTAACTTTGACCATGTGTACACACTACAGGCCTCATTTTCAATCCAATACTCATGAAAGTTGGTCAGAATGTTTTTCTTGATGATACCATAAACAAGTTGGAAAAAGGGCACATCGGGTCAAAAACTAGGTCACCAGGTCAAATCTTTTAAATTGGGACCACTCTTGAAGTCATATTTTCAATCCAGTACTCATGAAAGTTGGAAAGAATATTTTTCTGGATAATATCTCTGCCAAGTCCAAAAATGGGTCACTTTGAGTCGAAAACTAGGCCACTAGGTTAGGTCTTTGAAAAACTTTTTGAACACTCTAGGGGCCAAATTTTCAGTCCAATACTCATGAAATTTTTCAGAATGTTTGTCTTGATAATATCTCAGAGTATTTTGAAAATGAGTTATATTGTGTCAAAAACTAGAACATTAGGTCAAATCTGGGCCACATTTTCAGTCCAATACTCACGAAGGTTTGTCAGAATGTTTGTCTTTATTTCATCTTGGAAGAGATTGAAAATAGATCATGTCGGGTCAAAAACTAGGTTACCAGGTCGAATCTTAGAAAAAGCTTTCAGTCCAATACTCATAAAAGTTGGTCAGAATATTTGTCTTGATGATATCTTGGACGAGTTTGAAAGTGGGTCGTGTCAAGCCAACAACTAGGTCACCAGCTCAAGTCTTTGAAAAACCTTGTGTACACTCTAGAGGCCACATTTTCAGTTCAATACTCATGAAAGTTTGTTAAAATATTTGTCATAACATGTATAACAGAATGGAAATGAGTCATGTTTGGTCAAAATGCTCAGGTGAGTGACTTTATGGCCGTCATCGCCCTCTTGTTCAGTGTAGATCAAGATCAGACTTTACAGTCTGATTTTTTCTTGCAAAGAGAACTTTAGAATTGCAACTGTACATCATTTACCAAATATATGTCAGGTGATGCCAATATCCAAGGAATTGAATAATCAATATTAAGCTAATGCTACATGGGCTGTTTTTAGATCTACTAACATGATTGACAAGCATTTGATGGCAAGAAATAAATATATGTATATATTTTTTTCATTGACTTCGAAAGGATTGTAGGAAAATGATATATCAAGTGTTAAAAGCAATTCCTCCTTTTTATACAATGTTTTTTCAAAGCTGTAGAGGTGTTAAAAGTGACATTTTCACAATGATAGTTTTATTTTCTGACATATCCTTAACTCATTACGAAACGACAAAATTTTAGGTTTGTCCAAATTGAAAGCATTTGCAGACGACATAATAAAAGTGACTGAAAATTTGAAGTTTGTTTTGTGAAGGGTAGAAAACATTGTGGGAAAAGGAGAAAATGCTGGTTACCAACATTTTCTCCTTTTCCCACAATGTTTTCTAAAGGCTTCTTTCTCAGGGTCGTCAAAAGTAGGGATTGTGTGGTAATGGGTTAATATCTTAATCAGGAACAGATGTGAAGTCAGTAGACCTATACGGAAGATCACCTCTAGCACTAGCAAAATCCCGATTGAAATATTTAATGGAAGAAAAGGAGGCAATAAGCAATGAGAAAATGAGAAATGCAGTCATTCAGGTACATGATCTTGTTTTTGTTGTGTCACAAAAAGATCTTCCTTTTGTGTTTTGGTTTTTAGCTCACCTGAGCACACAGTGCTCAAGGTGAGCTTTTTTGATTGTGCTGTGTCTGGCGTCCAGCGTGCGGTGTGTGTCGTCCATCGTCAACTTTCACCTTTTGTATGCTCTAGAGGCCACATTTTCAGTCCAAAACTCATGAAACTTGGTCAGAATGTTTGTCTTGATGATATCTCGGACAAGTTTGAAATTGGGTCATGTTGGGTCAAAAACTAGGTCATTAGGTCAAATCTTAGAAAAACCTTGTATACACTCTAGAGACCACGTTTTAAGTCCAAAACTTTTGAAAATTGGTCAGAATGTTTGTCTTGATGAAATCTCCGATGAGTTTGAGAATGGGTCAGGTTGGGTCAAAAACTAGGTCACTAGGTCAAATCTAAAAAAAACCTTGTGTACAGAATAGAGGCCACATTTTAAGTCCAAAACTTTTGAAAATTGGTCAGAATATTTGTCTTGATGATATCTTGGACAAGTTTGAAAATGGGTCACGTCGGGTCAAAGACAAGGTCACTAGGTCAAATCTTAGAAAAACCTTGTGTACACTATAGAGGCCACATTTTCTGTCCAAAACACTTGAAAGTTGGTCAGAATGTTTGTCTTGATGATATTTCAGACAAGTTTGAAAAAGGGTCACATTGCAAAAAAAACTAGGTCACAGGGTCATATCTTTGAAAAGCCTTGTGTACGCTCTAGAGGCCACATTTTCAATCCAGAACTCCTGAAACCTGGTCAGGATGTGTGGCTTGATGATAATCTCGGATGAGTTCAAAAGTGGTCATGTCAGGTCAAAAACTAGGTCACTAGGTCAAATCTTAGAAAAACCGTGTGTGCGCTGTAGAGGCCACAGTTTTAGTCAGAAAGTTTTAAAAAATTGTCAAAATGTTTGTCTCGATAAACTCTCGGATGAGTTTGAGAATGGGTCATGTCGCTTCAAAAATTAGGTCACTAGGTCAAATCTTAAAAAAACTTTGTGTACACTATAGAGGCCACATTTTCTGTCCAAAACTCCTGAAAATTGGTCAGAATGTTTGACTGGATGATATCTCAGACAAGTTTGAAAATGAGTCACGTCGGGTCAAAGACAAGGTCACTAGGTCAAATCTTAGAAAAACCTTGTGTACACTATAGAGGCCACATTTTCTGTCCAAAACACTTGAAAGTTGGTCAGAATGTTTGTCTTGATGATATTTCAGACAAGTTTGAAAAAGGGTCACATTGCAAAAAAAACTAGGTCACAGGGTCATATCTTTGAAAAGCCTTGTGTACGCTCTAGAGGCCACATTTTCAATCCAGAACTCCTGAAACCTGGTCAGGATGTGTGGCTTGATGATAATCTCGGATGAGTTCAAAAGTGGTCATGTCAGGTCAAAAACTAGGTCACTAGGTCAAATCTTAGAAAAACCGTGTGTGCGCTGTAGAGGCCACAGTTTTAGTCAGAAAGTTTTAAAAAATTGTCAAAATGTTTGTCTCGATAAACTCTCGGATGAGTTTGAGAATGGGTCATGTCGCTTCAAAAATTAGGTCACTAGGTCAAATCTTAAAAAAACTTTGTGTACACTATAGAGGCCACATTTTCTGTCCAAAACTCCTGAAAATTGGTCAGAATGTTTGACTGGATGATATCTCAGACAAGTTTGAAAATGAGTCACGTCGCATCAAACACTAGGTCTCTGGGTCAAATCTTGAAAAACCTTGTGTACGCTCCAGAGGCCACATTTTCAATCCAAAACTCATTAAACTTGGTCAGAATGTTTGGCTTGATGATATCTCTGACTAGTTTGAGAACAGTTCAGGTTGGGTAAAAACCTAAGTCACTAGGTCAATCTTGGAAAAACCTTGTGTATGCTCTAAAGGCCACATTTTCAGTCCAGTACTCTTGAAAGTTGGTTAGAATGTTTGTCTTGATTATATCTTAGAAGAGTTTGAAAATGGGTCACTTCAGATAAAAAATTAGGTCACTGGGTCAGATGTTTGAAAAATCTTTTATACACTCTAGAGTCCACATTTTCAGTCCAATACTTATGAAACTTGGTCAGAATGTTTGGCTTGATGAAATCTGGCATGAGATTGAAAATGGGTTATGTCGGGTCAAAAACTAGGTCACCATGTCAGATTTTGTAAAAATCTTGTTTATGTTCCACAGGTCACATTTTCTGTCCAATTCTTATCGAAGTTAGTCAGAATACTTTAATTGATGATAATAAGATGAGATTGAAAATGGGTCACATTAGGACAAAAAGCAGATTGCCATATCAAATCTCGAAAAATCTTGTGTACATCCTAAACACCACATTTTCTGTCCAATACTCATGAAAGGTGGTCAGAATCTTTGTTTTGATAATACATGTATCTACAACAAATTGTAAAATAGGCTATGTTTTCCTTAAAAGTAGGTCAGTGAGACAAATTCTAGAAAAAGCTTTTGTACACACTAGTGGACAAATTTTCAGTTTAATACTTATAAAAGCTTGTTAGACTGTTTGTCATTATATCTCGGAAGGGATTGGAAATGGATCATGTTTGGTCAAAAGGCTCAGGTGAGCAACTCCAGGGCCATCATGGCCCTCTTGTTCCTCATATGCTTTGTTTATTTTCACATACAATTCTATTACATTACTGTACATATACAACTTTAATGTCTCTTTGTCCAATTGGTTCGGTAAACAAAAAGGGAAAAGGAGTAAGAGCTTGTAACATGTAATTGCTCCATTGTCCTTTTTTGTTTTTTTTTTAATAAAAAGGAAGAAGGAATTTTTATTTGTCTATAATTTATCTGTAGAGTAATGTGTTGTTATACCCCCCCCCCTTACGAAGTAGAGGGAGGTATACTGTATTGACCATGTCTGTCTGTCTGTCTGTCCATCCGTCTTTCTATCCGTCCATGTTACCGTTTTCATGCTCTAACCCAAAAGCCGTTTGACCTAGGACCCTGAAACCTTATGTAAGTGTTGCTCATGACCCAAGAAGTTGCCCTATTGTTCTTGGGTCACATGGGTCAAAATTCAAGGTCACAGGTGAACTTTGTTTGAAAATCATTTCTGTTCTCTGATTGTGCCGCTTCAGTGACAGGGGTGCTGGTGGGGAGTATTTGTCCACTGTGCGATAGTTCTGGTAAGACCAATCTTCACAAAAGCTACTTGTGAAAACACTTGTATCAAATGCAAAAAAGAAAAGGAAGTAAATTTACCCTTTACCAAACAGTTCGGTTTCTTGACAATCCTGAAGTAGAAGGTTTTTGCAAACATTACTGGAAGGAAGAAAATGTTGGTAATCTGTAGTTTCTCTTTTTCCCACATGTTTCTTAACAATATCCTTAACAAATATCCTTTATTTCAAAAGTGGTATGCTGCAATAATAGAAAAGTTGTCTGCTGCTGTTTATGTCTTAACTCTATACCACACCATCCTGAATTTTAATGAATTTGAGAAAAGAAACCTTTTGAAAACATTGTGGGAAAAGGAGAAATTGCTGAAAACCAGCAATTTTTCCTTCTCCCACAATGTCTTCTATCCTTTCAAGGTCAAATCCCATTGTTTTCAGCTTTGTTTAATTTGTTGGCTGCAATTGCTTCTAATTTTGGCAAGTCTGAAATTTTGTTGTTTGTTAAAAAGGTAAAAGGAAAATGATGTTAGTATCTCTTCATACATCTTGCAGGTTTCAGACATGATGAAAACTTACCTCAGTCTTTCTGGCAATCAAGAAGATGCAGATCAGCTGGAAGAACTATGTTCTAGATTGAAAATATCATCCACCAGGGAGGAGATGGATTTAGTGAACAATATGCTTTCCGATTTTGCTTCCATGTCTATAGAGAAAAAATTGACATAGTAACAATTGACAAAAAGATGCATTTTTAGGAAATATTATTTGATGTTCAAATCAAGATGATCAAATCATCAAAATGTTTTTACTGTCCAACCTGCTTTGACTCTTTACCATAGAACAAAATTTTAGACTTGCCCAAATTGAAAGTAGATCTACTTGCAGACAATAAATCAAATGTGGCTGAAATAATAAAATGTCTTTGATGTGGTAGAATACTTTGAGAGAAGAAGAGAAAATACTGGTTAACTTTTTCCTCCAATGTTTTCGAAAGTCTGTGAGACAGGTTTTACTGCATTTTACTAAAGCCTTGGTTGTGGCTACTCCTTCTAATTGTCTCATTCAGTATCCACTACAAAGGTTATACTAAAATAATAAAATTACATATGAGCCCTGCTCTGGCAAAAGGGGGCTTAATGCTTCTCCATGATCCATAATACCAAGCAAGCCATCACATAATGAATGATCCATAAAATCTACTTTTTTTAACAACCGAGTTAATCATGAGGTAGACTAGTCCTTTGGCATACAGAAAATTGACCAACAGTGAAAAGTTTTGGCCCAGGTCAGCCTGAACAGGCTGACCTGGTCAGTGCTTTTTCGCAGATACATTAAGCCCCCTTTTCACAGAGCATGGCTCATATGTTCTTTTAACCCAAAATACTCCTCATAATTATTGTAATTTTGAAAAGTGATTTGTAACCCTGTAGCTGCTGAATTCAGATTCAATCCCTTATATAGACAGTGTAGATTAAGATCAGACTGCACAGTCTGATCTAGGGTCTTCAAAAAACTTTGAGATATTAGTATGTAAAACTTTAGCACTGACTGTGAACACCCATTTCATTTATTCAGCCATTCAGCCCCACTAGGATTAGGGTGGAATGTGATGAGTATTCATAGATATGGGAAGAATTTCAAAAGGGTAAAAAAGGGAAAATATTCAGAGTAATACTTGATGGAAATGCAGTCATTTTTAAGACTGAAGACTGATGGTGGTTCTGGATAATCACAGATAGCATGAAAGATGAAAAAAATATGAGCCATACTCTGGCAAAAGGGGGATAGATGCATCTCCATGATTCATGATACCAAGCAAATCATCACAGTACTATACAGCCCTAAAACCTGTTTTGCATAACAATTTACAGAATCTTGAGGTACACTGGTCCTTTGACATACAGAATATTAACCATTAGCAAAAAGTTTTGGTCCTGGTCAGCCTGTGCAGACTGGGTTGATGCTTTTTGCAAATTTATCAAGCCCCTTTTCACAGAGCATGGCTCATATACAGACACTGAAAATTTTAAGTTGATATGTTACCACTTTCACCCATTTTTAGCTCACCTGAGCACAAAGTGCTCATGGTGAGCTTTTGTGATCGTGCTGTGTCCGGCGTCCGTCGTGCGTCATCCGTCGTCTATCATCCGTTGTGTGTTGTCAACTTTTACCTTGTGTACGCTCACATTTTCAGTAAGATACTCATAAAACTTGGTCAGAATGTTTGTCTTGATAATATCTCGGAGGAGTTTGAAAATGGGTCATGTCAAGTCAAAAACTAGGTCACTAGGTCAGATCTTAGAAAAGCCTTGTGTACACTCTAGAGGCCACATTTTTAGGCCAAAACTCTTGAACATTGGTCAGAATGTTTGTCTTGATGATATCTCGGACAATTTCGAAAATGGGTCATGTAAGGTCAAAAACTAGGTCACTAGGGCAAATCTTAGAAAAACCTTGCGTACACTCTAGAGGCCATATTTTCAGTCCAAAACTCTTGAAAGTTGGTCAGAATGATTGTCTTGATGATATCTCGGACGAGTTCGAAATGACCAGTTTATCCTTGTACATTCTATACAATTGTATTGCGCCTTTACCAAACAATCCTATGTGTAAATGACCCCAAGCAAAAAGACTTCTGAAATAATTGTGAGAAAAGGAGAAAATGCTGGTAACCAGCATTTTCTCTTTTTCCACAGTGATTTTTACCCTTTAAAGATAGTGGTCATCATTCAAGCCACATTTGATCTGTCGTCTGTAGATTCTTTCAGTTTGGACTGATCTAAATCTTGTCTTATGAAGGGTTCAGGTTATAAATCTAATTTCTCATTACACAAAAATCGAAATGTTTGAAGAGAAAAAGACATTGAAATCTTTGCCACACAATACGGAGTAAAACAACCCTAGGTAAGAGAGCTTTTAGGAACATTGTGGAAAAATGAGAATATGGGGATGATATGCATCTTTTTCTTCGCCAGAATGCTTTCTGCTCTTTCAAAGATGATTATTCTAGCCACATTTCAATTGTTGTCTGCCATTGTTTCAAATTTTGCTGTCTGATAAAGAGCATTCTGTTGCCAGATAAATAGTTAACTCTTTACCAAACGGCAAAATTTTGGACTTGACCAAATTGATAGCATTTGCAGACGACAAAATAAATGTAGCTCAAGGGATGATTTCTGTCTTTGATAAGATAGAAGACAATGTGAGAAAAGGAGAAAGTGCTGGTTACAAGCATTTTCTCCTTTTCTCACAATGTTTTCAAAAGCCTCCTACCTCAGAGTCGTTGAAACTCAAGATTGTGTAGTAAAGGGTTAAGATGTTTTGCGGTATCAAGTGGTACATGGACTTTACTTTATTTTAGTTTCTTTATATACCAGCGAGTTCTTAAACTCTGTCTCAGATGAAAAAATTTGGACCCTACCAAATGTGAAGGAATGGCAGACAACAAATTAAGTGTAGCTCTAAAACTGAGCCCTGTCTTTGAAATGATAGAAAACGTTGCAGGAAAAGGAGAAAATGCTGGTTACCAGCATTTTTTCCTTTTCCAACAATGTTTTCAAAAGCCTCCCTCTTTGGGGTAGTTAAAACATTGGATTGTACGGTTAACTCTTTACCAGATGAAAGTTTTTTAGACTAGTCCATATTGGTAGCATTTGACCAGAATTTAAATGTTACTTAATGATTGTTTTTTCTTTGGAATGATAGAAAACAGTGTGAAAAATGGAGTGAATACATGTACTAGTCACATGCATTTTTCCTTCCCACAATGGTTTCGGAAACCTTCCTCTGCAGGTGTGTAAAACACCCAAATCATCAATTAAATAATCAGCAGTAAAATGGTGGGATTTTTCTTTTTAAGGGTAGAGAAAACATTGTAGAAAACGGGATAAGTGCTGATTAGAGAATTTTTCCCTTTTCCCCAAGATGTTTTCAGAAGCCTTCCTTAGGGTTGTAAAACACCCAAATTTTCTGATACAGGGTTGACCAGCACCCCTGTTAACTCTTTACCAAACAATCCCAAGTTTTAACGACCCTGATAAAGAAGGCTTATGAAAACATTGTGGGAAAAGGAGAAAATGCTGGTTACCAGCATTTTATCTTTTACCCACAATGTTTTCTACCCTATCAAACCGTCATTTGAGCTACATTTGTTTTGTCATCTGCAAATACTTTCAGTTTGGTCCAGTCTAAAATTTTTTGTAATTTGGAAAATTGTTAAGCATACTTTTAGGATTTATTTGTCATTTATATGTACCAGTATAAAGTGTTCACTATACAATAGAAATAAAATTCTTAACAAAAAGAGATAAATGTTTTATTATTAACACAAAACAAAAGCATAATTAACCCTTTACCAAACAATGCAGACTTCAAACAAGCATTGATTATAAAGCATTTGAAAACATTGAGGGATAAAGGAGAAAACAAGCATCTTCTCCCTTTACACACGACATTTTTTACCCTTTCAAATGCAGTTTTGTCATTTGAGCTACATTGGATTTGACGTCTGCACTGAAATGCTTTCAGTTTTTGACGTCTGCACTGAAATGCTTTCAATTTGGACCATTCTAGAATTTTCTATTTGGCTAAGGGTAAACCCCTGTACTATTTACACATGTTAGAGTAGTGCATCACGGAGATTCATTAAACCCCCTTTTTGCCGGAGCATGGTGCATTTGTAAGTATCTTTGGTCCTTCATAAACATAAATAACTAAAGGGTAATTGATACGTAGGCGACACGAAAGAGACATATAAAAAAAAAAGTGGAAAAGTGTCGTTTTGAGCGCCATACTTATGTAGAGGATATTTTTTGGGTTTTTTTGTGTGAAAGATCGAAATTTATTTCATTGAGTGAACATTATCGGTAATATCATGTTGTATTACCGATTATGTTCACCAATATTTCACTGAAAAAATATTCTTTTTATTTCATGCTTCTAACCTGCATTTTTGTCAGTTGGACTTCCATTAAATCCAGTACAATTGTTTTCGGTATTTCCCTGTTCCGTACCTCCACCCCACATAACAACTCATCACAATATCACGTAAAGTGCGAGAAATATAGGGTAAATGCGCGTCACAAAGTAAGCAAATCATCCATTATCCACAATGTCTTGAAAATCTGTCCGTAAATTTCGTCGAATGAAGTCTAATTGGATTCAATTAAATCTATACTCAGCTAGTTGTAGAGGTTTGGCTTGCAATATAGTATTATTTTGTATTAAAATCCAAAACAAACTCTTTACTTTTTGTCTTGTGGTGCTCGGGACTGCCCATAAATTTTAGAGCATCCGCTACTTTCTGTCTCGGGAAGAACTCGGAATACCATTCCGGAGCTGACCGTATACTGCCTGACTTTAAACCCCGCTCTCCGTTTCTCATATCAGACAGTGACGTTAGCGCCGATTCTCTCCGCTCGGATATTCTGCCGGAAGTGGACAACGTTTCGGAATGTAAATCCTGGTATGCTCTTTCCACCCAGTGCCGTGTGGCGTTCCCGAAATTAAGAGGATGTAGCGTACTTGTTTGATGTTGGTTTTTGGCTGGCAAAAATATGTCGGAATTTCCGGAAGCCATAGACATTTGACCTGCTATTTCTGGCTTCCATCTACTCTGTTGAGAAAACTGAGGTTTATACTTTGGATCCAGACTTCTCTGGAATAATTCAGAAGTGACGTCATTACAGAGGTGAAGGGGCACTGCGCTAACACCCTTTAAATTCATTCCATACTTCTTTTTGGATTGGACACGTTCAATTGCCTGAGGTTTAAACACTACCGGACGGCCCTCAAAATTATCTCCTGAAGCTACTTGAATTTTATCATTATGGTCATACGAAAGAAATTTCCCGTCATAATACTTTGGGGCGTTGGGCTGCATCGGCATCATGGTAAATTCATTTCGTGGGTAAGTATCCGCCAGGTTTCTCTTGTAGGGTTTGTGGGTCGGCCTTGAACTTAGAGCCCAGATTCCCTTCCCTACATCAGCATTGTGTCCCTTCATTCGAGCCGTATTTATAAAACTATCCATATTAGACGAGTATGTTGAACTTATGTTGGAAACCTGCTTGTCAACGTGACGGAATCCGCGACTTTCCGATTGCAATTGTTGTTTATTTGCAATGCGCGCTTCGTGAAGCTGCCTTGTGTGTTCCTGAATAGCTTGCATCGTTGAAGCAAACTTTATCGAGTCCTGAACATAATTATTTCATTAGATTACACAAGATAATTCCATTTTCTCGTATGAATTGATAATTCCACAGCCAATCGTATCTGCCCTCTTATTTAAAACTGAATTCATGTACATAGGGTTCATTAGTCCAGTAGAAATTACTTAAAATTGTCTAAAGCGGGTTATTCTCGTATGTTTATTATAGATTGTTTTACCTAGTTTTTTAGATTTAGGTAAGAATACATGTAATTATACATCTATTTGTGGAATGTGGAACTATTCGTTTAATTATTATGCAGAAAACCCTATTTTAAGATAAAAAGAAAAAAATGAAGTCGGAAATCATTTTGATAAAGCGAAAACTCTTGTTACATTCAAAAAACAAGAAAAAAAAAAACGGCACGGTTTAGTGTTTCACGTCTATTTAGACTATAGCTTCTTGTTCAAGTCTGTATTTATTTTAAGATTTTGTATCCCATATCATATTTTAATGTATAAAGAGAATAGGAGAATAGATAATTTAAGAAATGGTTAAAACGAAAAAAAAAAAAAAACCTATAGGGAAAATAGCACATTCAAAGGACTTTTTGTCTTTGGTGGCAATGTTTTACGAAGTTTCTCCACTGCAGGTCCGGCAATTCGCATGTGCATGAAGGGAAAGGGTTCATAAATACCTGGGGACAGTAAAGAACAGAGTACACATGGCTGGTTCCATTGTTTTGTTTACGTTCGAAATAAGACAATTATTAACTTGTATCAACTCCGACCCTTTCCCCGTCATGTGCATTATGAGGTGCTTATGCGGAGGAAGTCTACAGGTCATGATCGGACCACACGGAACGTGAGTCTGATCTTTGATCTACGTCATCAGCTGCTTGAGCCTACTCTCTCATGAGCATTAATCATCATTCACAGCAGTTTTTAAATTCCGAAAAATAAAGGAACCATAATCTGGCAATAGGGAGTTTAATGCATCTCCATGATGCATCATACCAAGCAGGTCATAACATAATTATAGATCCATAAATTCCATTTTTGTCCAACAGCCGACTGAATCATAGGATAGAATGGTTCTTGGACATACAGAAAATTGACCAATGGCAAAAAGTTTCGACTCGTGTCAGCCTGCGCGGACTGCGCAGGCTGACATTAGTCGATACTTTTTGCAGATGCATTAACGACCCTTTTCACAAAGCATGGCCCATTTAATGATTGATCTGTATAATTAGAGAAAGGGTCAACTCTTTTCCAGACTATATATAACATTTTTCGACCCGTTCGTTTTGAATTCTTCGGCAGACGACAACTCAGATGTAGCTCAAACGACTTTAAATGGGTGAAAAATATCTTAAGCTAAGGAGAAAATTCTAGTTTCAATCCTTTTCTCCTTGTCCAACAATGTTTCTAAAGGTCTTTTTCCGCGACAGGGTTGTTAAAATACAAAATTGTTTGGTAAATTTGGTAAAGGGTTAACTTATAGATTGCCAAATAAATGAAAATGGATATCTTGAGTCTATTACCTCATGATACATATTTTTAGTGCACGATTTTGAAAACATCCGTTTAAAATATTAATATTCATCATTAAATTTGCACCTACGACTACATTTGAATACTGTGACAAAAGAATAAATCGCTTGTTATAGTATTTTTGGGTTTTTTGTTCTCTTGACCACGTGGTTTTCAAAAGTAGTCTGCTACGATGCTCGTACAAATCTTTTGAAGGTGGTAGGCGAGTTGACTGATAATTTACTCTTTGTAAGATGACAAAACTTTATGCTCTGCCATTTTCAGCCGACAACCAAATGTAGCCGAAATGATGAAATCTGTCGTTCAAAGGGATACTAACCAATGTGGGAAAAGGAGAAAATGAAGGCTTTCAGCATTTTCTCCTTTTCGTACACTGATTTCATAGGCCTTTTCTGTCAGAAACATTAGAAATCGGGAATACATGTATATAGTAAAAAGTTGTGCAGTTATGAAATCATCAAAAACGTGCAGTCTAATAAGAAATCAATAAATGTGTATTAGGCTTCACGTTTTTTCTATCTGATCTTGATTTACTCCGATTCAACAATTAATTGTCAGTTACGTCTGAAACTGTTCCAATATCATCGATGTATATTTTATACACCCCATCCATCCTGTCTCACTTGCAAGAATTTAGACTGTATCTATCTATACCGAAAAATATCCTTTTTACTCATTCAGTAACCTAGTAGCAAATGTTTACCATTGTTCTATGTATGCTCCCCTCTTGAAGTGATATTTTCAATCCATTTAACCCTTCGAGAGTTTAAAAAAACAGACAGAGATTTTGGGTTTTTAAAAAAAGAGCCCCCCACCCCCCCCCCCCAACAAAGGAAAAAATGCAATTTCAATGTTGCTGTTGTCCAGGATGTCTAAAACCCCAGTTACAGAAAGATAATTATTTGAGCTACATATAATTTATCGTCTGCAAATGCTTTCAATTCGGCTGAGTCCAAAATGTTTTCGTTTGGCAAAGAGTCAATCAATCTTCTTTGGCGTAACACAAAACCTTACATGAAGGTGAAAGATTGCATCTTTCTCAAGAAAACTTGCAGAACAAACAAAATGAGTGCAGAGGCTGCTTGGACTCGAATCTTTAAAGATCACGAAGGGCGCAGTGAAAACGTTGTGAACGCACAGTGAGCATGCGGAGCGATCAGACATGTTTTGGAATACAACGCAGTAAAATCTACTTCTCTATGGGCCTGTGGGTAAGATAACGTATACATGTCATTCGAAGAAATTATGCATTATTTTCTTTCACTTTCATAGGCTAGATCTACTTCTCTACGGGCCTGTGGAGAGATTTTATGCTGCGCTGATCTCAAAATGCAGCAGATCTTAACCTTGCTCTTTTCCATCCTCAGTCAGATCTAGATCTATTTCCTTGACATTCATAGTTTTGTTATAAAGCCGATAAATAGACATGCTTCTTTTATCCTTGACCTTCAGCACCATGGGCGATAAGGGAGCTATTCCGAAAGGCAGTGATCAAGATTAGACTTAACAGAACGTGAAGTCCGATTTTCAATTAATATAGGCTACTCCGAAATATATCTAGATCTAGATTTAGTCAAGCCAAGTCAAGATAAAAATATTTCTGTACTTCTGTGGATTGTTTTTTTAATCCGTCAAATAGGGTCGACAGGATTGAAAGGCACACTACAAGTTGTTTTTGTGAACAGTGAAGATTAAACTCAAGCTGCACTTGTAAACGCTATCTCCGGATTGCAATGCTCACGAACGATAACTCCTTCAAGTTTTCCTCGTGACTGTTTATCCAATAGCATCATGGGATACATTAAAGGAAAAACATGGCGACGACCGACAGCAAAGAGCGGCGACGTAGAGTAAAATCACTGGATGAAATCAAACGAGAACGCAAGAGACGCCGAGACTCAGGTAGAAGTCGTTACAGTGAGAGTGAGGATGATTACAATCCATGGTCGAGGTATGACAAGGAGCATGAGAAGGAAAGAGATGACGAAATGCGTAAAACCCAAACAGGGGTCACACAACGTCGGCTGTTTTCAGAGGACAAGTGCGATGAAATTGAGAAGAAAATCGACGAGGTGGTAGAAATAGCAAATAGAGGCGTTTATAAACAACACACGGTAGATAGAGCTCCACTTAGGAATAAATATTTCTTTGGTGAGGGATATACATATGGGTCCCAGTTGCAGAAAAAGGGACCAGGGATGGAACGTCTCTACCCCAAAGGGGAAGTGGACGAAATACCTGAATGGATTGATGAGCTTGTTATACAGCCTATAGTAAAGGCTGGACTGGTCCCTGAAGGGTTTGTAAATAGTGCTGTCATTAATGACTATATGCCAGGTGGTTGTATTGTGTCGCATATTGATCCTCCTCATATTTTTGACAGACCTATCATATCTGTGTCATTCTTTAGTGATAGTGCTCTCTCTTTTGGATGCAAGTTTTCTTTCAGACCAATCCGGACATCCAAGCCTGTTCTGGTGCTGCCCATCAATAGAGGATGTGTCACTCTGCTGAGGTAAATTTCCCTCATCCTTGAGGTACAACGGTAGAAACTTGACCTCTTAAAACTCTAGTGATAATTGGTAGATGGATGTCAATCACTCAGGGTAGCTCAGTGGTTAAGCAGTTGCATTGTAAGCAAGGGGTCTTAGGTTTGAGTCCTGTACTGGCCTAAAATTTCCCCTGTAAATTATATTGAAATCTACTCTTGAAGCAGAGTAGCTATATGTTGCTTCCTCTGCTATTCATGCATGCAAAGTATAATGTTTGAGCACACGTTTTAGTCACTGCAAACATAAAGATTTTTTTCAATAATTTCTGTGAAAATTAAACCATAATATTAAAAAGTAAATAGCCACAAAACAAGCTGGTTATCTCACTATTAGTGAACACTTTCGAGAGGTGGTTTAACAATGACTTTTTCTTTGAGATGGTCTGGCAATCTGTCAAACATGTAACATGATTATTTTACGGTTATGTTTCATAAATCATGTGCGACCTTGGTTCAATAAATATGATGTCTGACTTCATAGTTATCCTTTACCCATGACCACCCAGTCCAAGGTTTGGACAACCTGGAAGAAAAAGGCTTTTGAAAACATAGTGGGAAAAGGAGAAAGTGCTGGTTGCCAGGATTCCCTGGTTTCCCTACAGAGTTTTCTACCCTTTCATACCTTTCATAGACACATTACATGACTTGAGTCACATCTAGCTTTGTAGTTTGGTAGAGTTAAAGTGTTCAATACATGAAATGGACCTTTATTTTTTGAATTAGTAAACTGAACCTAGTCATTGCAATTTTAAGCATGGTTTTCCCAGAATATTTCACAGAATAATGAACAGTGCAGATCTAAGATCAGACAGTGCATTCTGATCCTGATCGAGCAAGTCAACGCTATGTGCAAAAAGCAGTCAGATCTTGAACTACACCATCTAAAAAATTTAAACCAAACAAAAAAATTTTAGACTAGTCCAATTTGAAAGAATTTGCAGACGAATAATTCATTGTTGCACAGAAGGTGAGTTTGTCTTTGATAGGATAGAAAATATAGTGGAAAAAGGAGAAAATGCTGGTCACCAGCATTTTCTGTATTTCCCTCAATATTTTCAAAAGCTTTCTTCCTGAGAGTTGCTAAAACTAGGATTGTGTGGTAAAGGGTTAACTCTTTACCACACAATCCTGACTTTTAACAACCCTGAGAAAGAAGCCTTTTGAAAACATTGTGGGAAAAGGAGAAAATGCTGGTAACCAGCATTTTCTCCTTTTCCCACAATGTTTTCTACCCTCCCCAAACCAAATTTCATTTTTTCAGTCACATTTATTTTGTCGTCTGGGAATAATTTCAATTTGGACCGGTCTAAAATTTTCTCGTGTGGTAAAGGGTTAAGGGTATACATATTATGCTGTAATGGTAGATTAACCCTTAAAGTGCCTATCATGACTAAATGCCTTTGTGGCCAGTGTAGATCAAGATCATCATGCTGCACTAAACATGCAGCCTGATCTTTGATCTACACTGTCCGCTTTACTGAAAAACTGAAGACAAAAGCAACGATGAAACTGCAATTATTTGGGTCATATTTCTTGGATGAAAATGTCTGATAGGTTTATGTGGCGCTCTAAGGATTAATAAATCGCCCATATGCCATTGTTTCAGTGGTTATGCAGCTGATGACATTACACACTGTATAAGACCTCAAGATGTTGTAGAGAGAAGAGCTGTCATAATTTTAAGAAAGTGAGTAAACATCGTGTACCTGTTGCTTTTTACATACTGCCAATGGCCATTAACTTCTGGTCTTGCAACAGACTACTTTTGAAAACATTTTGGAAGATATTTGGTGAATTGATGAATAATTCAATGTAATTTTCTATAAGGAATTAATGTGTGTAACCTTTACCAAACAATTCAGTGTCTTCACATCCCAGTGGAAGTAGGCTTTTGAAAAAAAAAAAAAAATGTTGAAAAGGTAGAAATTGCCATTGCTAAACAGCATATAATTAACTAATCCTATCATTATAACCATACTTTATGTCATCTGCAAATGAGCCATGCTGTGTGAAACATGGATTTAATGCATGTACACAAAGTACAGACCCAGGTAGCCGAGCCCCAGTAGCTCAGTTGGTAGCGTGCAGGACTTGAGAACAAGGGGTTGTGGGTTCGATCCCTGGCTCGGCCAATTTCCTTCCGAGGATTGATGATAGTCATTGTGACAGGATTCATTCCTCTCCCACCGCTGACCATTGTTTCGATGATGGTTATGTGGGAAAGCAGTCAGTGGCTTGGAAAGAAAATTGTGCGGAGTACTGGTAAAAGAGTCTCCAGGAAAGCATGGATAGGTGCACTGGTTGCCGCGATATAACTGAAATAATGTTGAAAACGGTGTTAAACACCATACAATCAATCAATCAACAGACCCAGGTTAGCCTGCGCAGTTGGTAATGGCTGACCTAGGCCAAGACTTTTTGCTATTTTCAATTCCCTGGATGTCCAAGGACCATTCTTAATTTCTATCTCTGGACCTGGTGAATTGTTAAACTAAATGGATTTTACGGATGCATAATAACATGATGACTTGCTTGGTATAATGGATCAGATGTGCATTAAAACTCCTTTTGCCAGAGCATGGCTCAAATGCTTAACCCTTTACCACACAATCCCTAGTTTTAACGACCCTAAGAAAGAAGCCTTTTGAAAACATTGTGGGAAAAGGAGAAAATGCTGGTAACCAGCATTTTCTCCTTTTCACACAATGTTTTCTACCTTTTCAAGAACAAATTTCATAATTTGAGCCACCTTTAATTTGTCGTCGGCAAATGCTTTCAATTTGGACAAGTCTATATTTTTGTTATGTGGTAAAGGGTTAATATGGATGGTTCTGAAACTTTCTTCACTGGTAGAGGATTACATTATCTTTACAAACAGACCTGGGGTCGATTACATACCAATGTAATCGATTACAATTACAATTACTCCCAAGTTTTATGATTACTGATTACATTATGATTACACAAATTTTCAATGTAATTGATTACAATTACAATTACTTTTGCATTGTAATCATGATTACATTATGATTACATGTGATTACATTCTGATTTTTACATTAATATGACATACTGCAGTCCATATAAAAGGTTGAGAACTATTCTTTAACATTATGGTAAAAGGAGATATTAATAATTACTACTAATATTCTCACTTTACAATCATGTTAAGATTAATATGATCAATTTATTTTTGACCAAAAGCAGCATTTTAATTTTTTAACCTGAGAGTGATAGTCGAATACAAAAACATATTAACTTTCTGTGAATACAACTGCTCTTAACTCAGCCAAAATTTCTCTCTTAATCACAGCGATAACTTAATATCTGACAAGAACTATTAAAATTAAAATTAACCCTTTCCCAAATGGCTATTTTTAGACTCTTCAAAAGTGAAAGATTTTGCAGACAACAATTTGAAATTTGATGAAAATGGAAGAAAGTTCTCCAAAAGTGTAGAAAACACTGTGGGAAAAGGAAAAATTACTCATTACAAGCAATTTCTCCTTTTCCTACAGTGTTTTCAAGACTTGTGCTGCAGACACATAAAAACAAGGGCTTGTTTGGGAAAGGGTTAAAGGAAATTCTTTGAGTGACTGTGAAGTCTGGATGTAATTCATTGTTTTCGAAACTAAAAAGGCTGGTTTTTTAACTCTTGAACCATAGGTTGTAGATGGTTGAAAACTGCATCTTGCACAACTTCAATATGCAATCAATGTATCAACAAACTTTCAATATCATAGCAGCAAAACTGTAGGAGGAGTTACCTGGTTTCCTCATATGTTACCGAACTATCCTGACTTATTATGCCCTTGAGTGACAGAGTGAAAGCATTTGAAAACGCTGAGTGAAAAGGAGAATATTCTGATGATTAAAATCAGATAAAAGAAGAAAAGGCATTTCTCCTTTTCCTGTATGCTTTTCACCCTACTTATACAGGTGTAAAATTTTGTTGTCTGGTAAAGAGTTAACCCGAAGTTAACCCAGCTACAATTTTTTTGTATCCAAGGGTTTTCCTAAACTTCACTGGAACATTTTCAGTTTTTGTAGACTATCATACAACTTATGTTCATATTTCATACTGTCCTAAATGGTACTGGTAATAGTCTTTCTTTGATAAAAGCAAAGGGGGCATGGAAAGCTTGGGGCTATATACTGTCATCTCAGTTTGACACCTCTTCCACCCTTTATTACTGTTGACCACATGACTGATTTTTAAGACCTCATTATAATTCCCTTTACCAAACGACAAAATTTTTTATGTTACCAAATTGAAAGCATTTGCAGACGACAAATTAAAAGTTGCTAAAATGATGATTTCTCTCTTTGAAAGAGTAGAAAACACTGTGGGAGAAGGAGAAAATGCTGGTTATTGGCATTTTCTCCTTTTCCAACAGTTTTTTTCCATAGCTTTCTTCTTTAGGGTCGTTAAAAGTTGGGATTGTGTGATAGACATTTAAATAATTACACTTTAGCAGATGACAGAATTGAAGTCTTTATACTGTAACTAATAAACTAGCACTTCCTTCCTCTTGTAATGTTTCCAAAATTTCTCCTTTTATCACAATGTTTCATAAGCTAATTGCCCTCTGACCTTCTTTTCCCACTGTTTTCTCAAGCTTTTTGTTAAAATTGGAATTGGGTTGTAATGGGTTGGTAATGGGCAAAGAAGAGGATGCTTGTATTAGAAACCATTGTGGGAAAAGGAAAAATGACTGATAACTAGCACTTTCCTTTTTCACGTAATGTTTCAAGAATTCATTACTCATGCAAACTGAAAGACATTTGTATCTTTTTACCTTTAATTGCCTTTGATTGATTTAGATTCTGAAAGAGTGGAGATATTCTTTATGTTTTCCAGACTAATAATTCAGAAACCCACCATTGACAAGTGGCAAAGAATATTTTCCCATTGTAATCATAAAGTAATTGAAATGTATTCATGATTACAGGCATTTTTACAATGTGATCGATTACATTACGATTACATGTAATCATGAAAACTCGATTACAGATTACATTGCGATTACTCAGATTTTGTAATCGATTACATGTAATCACGATTACAGATTACAATGACCCCAGGTCTGTTTACAAATTGCAACAGAATCAAAATAATGAATCTGTAAACTCTTAGAAAGACACTAAGCATTTGAGTTGCTTTAGTAGACAGTGTTTATCAAGATCATATTGTAAGGAACATGAATTCTAGCTTAGAATTTACATTGCTGTATTAGCACATTTTTTTTTGAAGAAAAATTGAGAATTGTAACTGCCCTATTGGTGTCTGTGCCATGGTTGTGCAAAAACTGATAATTTCTGATATCTCCATCATTACTGAAGATATTTACTTTAACTTTTGGCAAGTTGTAAATCCTTTACCACACAATCCTGAGTTTTAATGTATCTGATGGAGATGGCTTTTGAAAACGTTGTGGGAAAACGAGAAAAATGCTGGTTATTAGCATGTTCTCCGTTGCCCACAATGTTTTCTACCCTGTCAGAGAAATGTGTCATCATTTGAGCCACATTTAATTCATCCTCTGCAGATATTTTGAATTTGGACCAGTCTTCATTTTTGTTGTTTGGTGATGAGTTAACAATTAAAACATGGTTAACCTGTACTACAAGGGCATGAAATCCTCAAAATACCAGTTTTTCTTCTAAATTTTCCTTGAAGAGACACCGTAACTACAGCAGAGTATTGCCAGCTACATGCAGTGCTCCTGTTTTGTAAGTCTTCTGACAAAAGTGTCCTTAAAATTGCATTTTTTCTTAATGAGTGGAGTATCCATTCCATGTTATGGGGCTCAAAGGTTTGAACCTGTAACTAACAGTGATATTACTCCAAATGTTTGATTTTTGTGGGTATTTTTAATATTTATAGAGTCTACAAATTGCCACTTCAATAATGAGTTAACTAATGTATTTCTGTTTTGATTCATTTTAGGGTATGTGATGATGCTCCACGATTAGATCCATTTGAAAGTCTGAGAATTAAACCAGCGTACAGCGCTAGGAAGAGACAGCGAGACCGCTCTTCTTCATCGTCTGACTCGGACAGGTAAATATAACACGTCAAGAGTTTTTTGTTACATGATTTTCAAGTAAGTTGTGTGTCTAGCCACAAAATAAATTATTATCTATTACGTCATAGTCTGTGCAGTGAGTCTGATCTTAATCTACAATTTCTGCAAAAGGTAGGCTTACTTATTATCAGCATTGCCTACAAAAAAAAAATATTGTTGTGTTTACTGTTCTGAGGGTTAACAAAGTCTTTTTGAAGCCTCTCTCTTTCTGGAAACATTGGCAAAATTTAACTCGCCTCACTCCTTAGGAAACAAATATTACGGTGCATACAACTTTGGAAACATACATGTTCAATATGGGAAAATCAACCGAAATGTTCAAACTTTTAGCTGTAGACAAAAATTAATACTTGCCCAATATAAAGCTCCTCCAGGCAATAAGATTAATCTACTGTGGTTCAAATGATGGTATTTTTCCTTGAAAGGTTAGAAAACATCATGGAATAAAGAGAAAATGCTGGTTATTAGCTTTTTTTCTTCTTTTCCGCATTGTTTCCAATAACCTTTTTCATAGGGGTTGTTAAAACCCGGGATTTTGTTCTAAAGGGTTAATGCATAAGCTCCTCTGAAAAAAATGTGTCAAAACTAGAAAATTCTTGTGAAGGAAGAGTTTGCCAAAAGTACAACAAAGCATCTATTTAAAAAAACTTCAGCTGAATAATTTTAACAGTGCAAATTCATATTAGACTTTACGGAACATGCAGTCTGATCTTGGGTTCATGCTGACAAATAATGCTTTGGGTCCAACTTCAAAAACTGCACCAAAATTTCAGTGTGTAGGTCAGCTTTTTCTGCCTTGACTGAAAATATACATTTCATTAATTGATGAGCTACAACATGACCCTTTATTTTTCAAACCTGAGTCTTAACAGCCCTTAGAAAGGAAGTGTATGAAAACATCATGGGAAATGGAGAAAAGGTTGGTAACCACCTAGGTCCATATTCACCAAGCACTCTTAAGAACATTCTTAGTCTTATTCTTTAAGATTTTCTAAATTTAAATGTAACTCAACTCCTGATTGGCTAAACCAAACAGTTTAGCCAATCAGGAGAAGTGTTACTTTCAAATATAGAAAACCCTGGATAATAATACAAAGAATGCGGTTAAGAATGGTTGGTGATTATGGAAAATGAAATTGTTGTCTGCAAATGAACTAGCCTGTAAGACTAGTGTGTTTTTGCTTTTCTAACAGCTCTGATAGTGGAAGTGATCCTCACTCTCGCAGAAATTCGCATCAACACAAGAAGAGGCATTCCTACCCATCAGATCAGGCTCATCGTAGGGAAAATGGTCATGAAAGTCGCAGGAAACACAAGAAATCTCAAAGCTCACATCATTCGAAACGGCACAAGTCTGATTCGCCAGAAATTAAAAGAAATGTTAGAAGAATTTTTCGAGGCAGAAAAGGACTGTAAAAATGGTCTAGTCATAGTGCACAGAGGGGAATGTTTAAAAAAAGAATAATCATGGTTTTAAAGGGCGATGTTCAGATATTTTGACGAAAAGTTTCTCATTTTTCAGTTTTTAGCTCCACTGGCCAAAGGCCAGAGAGCTATTGTCATGGCGTTGTGTCCGTCGTCCGTCCGTCCGTTCGTCCGTCCGTGCGTGCGTCCGTAAACTTTTTCTTTAAAAAACTTCTCCTCAGAAACTATTGACTGGATTTTTACCAAATTTCACAGGAATGCTCCTTTGGTGGTCCTCTTTCAAATTCCTTCAAATAATTGTGTTCCATGAAGAATTCTGGTTGCCATGGCAACCAAAGTAAAAAACCTTTAAATATCTTCTCCTCCCAAACCGCTATTTGGATAGCATTATTATTTTGCAGGAATGTTCCTTAGATACAGGTTTACAGAATTCCTTAAAAAAAAAAAGATCTGTCAAAAAACATGGCTTTTATGGGAGACTCATTTTCCTTTTATGGTATAAAGTAAAATCTTTGAAAAATTTCTTCTCTAAAACTATTCATTGGATTTCATTGTTGTTTTGCAGGTAAGTTCCTATGGTGGTTGTCTTCGGCCAGTGAGCTATTGTCATGGCGTTGTGTCCGTCGTGCGTCCGTCCGTTCGTCCGTCCGTGCGTCCGTAAACTTTTTCTTTAAAAAACTTCTCCTCAGAAACTATTGACTGGATTTTTACCAAATTTCACAGGAATGTTCCTTTGGTGGTCCTCTTTCAAATTCCTTCAAATAATTGTGTTCCATGAAGAATTCTGGTTGCCATGGCAACCAAAGTAAAAAACCTTTAAAAATCTTCTCCTCCCAAACCGCTATTTGGATAGCATTATTATTTTGCAGGAATGTTCCTTAGATACAGGTTTACAGAATTCCTTAAAAAAAAAAAGATCTGTCAAAAAACATGGCTTTTATGGGAGACTCATTTTCCTTTTATGGTATAAAGTAAAATCTTTGAAAAATTTCTTCTCTAAAACTATTCTTTGGATTTCATTGTTGTTTTGCAGGTAAGTTCCTATGGTGGTTGTCTACCAAATTGTTTCTTCAGTGAGCTAAAATGCAGGATTGAATGATAATTGTTAAAAACTTCCTTTCGCCATTATAGAAATATCAGGCCTGTGGAGCGATACAGGCGCTCAAGCGCCTCTAGTTTCTTTTTTTTGCTTATCATCTGTAAAAACTCTGTTAGAAATGCTCAACAGTATATAAAATCAGTATGTAGCTTCACATATTTATGTGTATTCCTTGTTAGAGGAAAACAGTAGCAGCGTTTGAAATTTCTATTAAATGTGACCCGTCACGCAAAAAGGGACCTTCTGGGAACTGCGAAAAGTATCAACCCTGGTCAGACTGCACGAATTGCGCAGTCTGACCAGGGTCGACACCTTTTGCTTTTATGATATTTTCTGTATGAAAAGTGGTCATTCTACTTTCTTATACAATTATTTTTGAACTTAAATTGACCTGCACTATCGTTGATCTGTTTTCATCTAACTGATGCACGGAATTCCCAGATGGTCCCTTTTTGCGTGACAGGTCACAATTTTATTTACTCACAAAACACCTATGTTACGGGAGACCACTCCTTCATGCATGGCTTCGTCCCGATCTACGAGGGTTGTTCGATATGGGAATGTGTATTGTACGATATCTCAAAAGCATTCGACTCAAATAGTGAAATGAACATTACATCCCTTCAAAGTATTCTCCGTGGTTTGAAATACATAATTTCAATCTCTGTATCCATTTCTGAAGTGCGTCACGGTACGCTGATTTAGGTAGACCTCTGAGGCACTGACTGATGGCTGAGCCCAGGGCTTGTCGGGACTTGTAACGACGACCAGATAAGAACTTTTTAAGTTTTGGAAAAAGGAAAAAGTCGCATGGGGCTAGATCTGGAGAGTATGGTGGGTGTGGCAAGATGGTAACCTTCTCTGACTTCAAAAATTGCTTCACAAGCTCAGATGTATGTGATGGAGCATTATCATGAAGTAGACGAACATGCCTAACTCCTGACACAAGGCGTCGTTTAAGATAATATTTCTTGAGCTTTTTTAGTATAACATCTCGGTAATACAAGGGATCTTATATAACATATTATATAGAATCCCTGGTAATAACGACCTGTAACACTTTTGCCCTTAGGCACTGGAATTTGTACGACTATACCATTACATGAGCAGGGTATGCAATAAAGAACCTTCTTTGTGCTTGTGCTTCTTTTGGCAACTACAGGCCTTCTACCGTGTTTAGTTAGCCATATTTTGTTTCCAATTTTTCTTACAGGTTCGAAATAGTGAACCCATGTTTCGTCACCAGTAACAATGTTTGCAAATTGTCTTTGATTGAATTTGGGAAACATTTTGAGCAATTGCTTTAATAGCGGTTTGTACTCGTACCCGTTTTTGGTCATCTGTCAATATATGCGGTATCCATCTGGCAGAAATCTTTCGTACTTTCAAAATACGCTTCAAAATGAAATGCACCCGCGATTGTGATATGCCAACAGCGTTGGCAATATCATGAATCATCTATCTGCCATCACTTTCAATTATTTCCCTGACTTTTGAGACATTTGCCTTGCCTGTTAAAGTCACAGGTCGGCTAGATTTTGCTGCATTTTTGACGGACTCTGTGCCAGTCAGAAATTTCTTTCTCCAACTACGAACTGTCTCATAAGATACCTTATCAGACCCATAAACTTCCCCCAATTCAGTAAAAATCTGCATTACCAAATGACCGAGTTTTGTGCGAACTTTTATATAAGCTCTAATTTCTTCAATATTCTTAATCTGTTTCCCAACCATTTTTACAACAGTGGTCAACGACTAGCTCTATTGAAATGACTATAAGTTTAAAACTATGTTGAGCTGAAGGCTCGTGTTTATACCATTGGAAAGGTATTGAATAGAGCTATTCAAGCGTATCATCATCCACGAAATCGTGCAAAGCGTTATCGCGCTGTGGTACAATACACATTACATATCGGAACAGCCCTCGTAAATACAATACCTAACAACTGCGTTAGGGAGATATCTCTTTAGCTCAGTGGTTATTGTATTGGTCTTTTAAACCTCGAAAAACGAGGTTCTTGTCCGCCGTGGGTTCGAATCCCCACAGATGCGGTTTGTATTTCTGCCATGCATTTGTTCATTTGTTTCTTTGTTACGGACTTTGTTCGTAAGATGGGGGCTCATCCGGGATTGGCCATTGAGCCATTAATCCCATTTGTTGTCCAAAAACGGACATTTGTTGTCTAAATAATAGACTTACTGCCTAATGAGGCTTTGATTTATTAATAAATGATGACTTTAAGAGGGGGTGTGTTACGGGAGACCACTCCTTCATGCATGGCTTCGTCCCGATTTAAATACAATACCTAACAACTGCGTTAGGGAGATATCTCTTTAGCTCAGTGGTTATGGTATTGGTCTTTTAAACCTCGAAAAACGAGGTTCTTGTCCAACGTGGGTTCGAATCCCAACAGATGCGGTTTGTATTTCTGCCATGCATTTGTTCATTTGTTTCTTTGTTACGGACTTTGTTCGTAAGACCTATCAGAATTGAAAAATGCAAGCTGAATTTTCAAGCTCATGGAAAAATAATAGGGGGGCAAATTTTAGAAAGATAGCTACACAAACAAAGTAAATAAGCTAAAGGATAAAAAAGCTTCTTAAAAACGGAGAACTACGTAATTGCCTACACAGTTTCCTGCAAATGTAACGGAAAACAGATGGTTAGATGAAGTAAAAAGGTGCAAAGTTGCGGTTCAAGTAACAGGTTGGTTGCTTTACATCTGGAAACTCTATTTTTATGAATAAAGTGATCCAACATAATCAATACATGTTACTGATCATGTGACATTCTTACAAACCTTTGTGAAATGCAAGCATGACATCTATAAAACCATACCGTGTAGCCCATTTAGGATATACCGCAGAAATTTTTTTCATACATTTCTCCCTCTATTACTTGCGGGTTGCCAGCTATAGCCTTACTTGATACAGTGATGAATCATTTTCTAAATTTGTTGAGATTACAAAATACCTGAACAGTCCCCTTCCTATACACTTCATACAAAATTGAAGGTATATGATTTTTACCTTGAAAAGACAGTGGATGTCATTTTTTTCATTTGGGCATGTACAAGAAAACAAAAACAAGTTTGAATTTTTCAATTCAAAATTGTGAAAAGAAAATCTTAATACAGTCTTTTAAATAGACTTTTTTGTCATGTATGTTTAATGTTTGTTAAACTTTTTCAATTTTAATTTTTTGTTATTCTTTAGATTGAATTCTTTGATAAATATGCTAGTTATAGATGTACCACAAACTTGAATAAGAGACATAAGATGTAAATTTAATCTAGAAAGTGCCTTTCACAGCTACATTTACTTTGGTGTTCAGTGTCGATCAAGATTAGATTGCACAAAAAAGCAATCTGATCTTAGATCCACCCTGCCTGTTATGCTGAGACATTCAGGCTCAATCTGACCCTGAAACTTCAATTATTTGAATGGTTTTTCCCGACTGAAAAGTTAGGTTTTGCAAGATGAGGAAGATTACTGATTTTAATGGTTAGGAAAACATTGCAGGAAAATGAGCAATTGCTTGTTACAAGCAATTGCTCCTTTTCCTGCAATGTTTTCAAAAACTGCCTACATTGTTGGGGTAAAAAGTTTTGTTTGTGCAGTATAGGATTTATGTCACATTTTGGTGCCTTTGATATCATCATTGAGTGGGTTTTCAGAGAAGCAAATGCATTAGATGTTTTTTCAGCTGTACTTATAAAATTTTGAAGCATACTGATTTCTTTATATAATGAAGACATATGGGATACCAGATGATTGAAAATGTTAAATGTAAAATTCGGTTTTATTAGGATTGAATGTTTTTTTTTTTACTATATGACTCTTTTTAACATTA
The DNA here is from genome assembly GCA_946811185.2 of Hippopus hippopus. Lineage (NCBI taxonomy): Eukaryota > Metazoa > Mollusca > Bivalvia > Cardiida > Cardiidae > Hippopus > Hippopus hippopus. Next base: position 16,886,075 of record OX328096.1, read on the forward strand.
CTTCAGTCACACAATTATCATGGCAACAGCTAACTTCTTTAAGTGCAGCAAGGCTTTTTACTAGTAGTTGGCGAGGGTTCTAAAGTGTCTTGCCCAAGGACACTCCAGGGAAAGGCTCATTTAGACCATTTAGTCCAGCATCTCAGCTTTTAATCCTGTACTAGACAATCCTTCATTTTAATGACCCGTAGAAAGAAGGCCAATGAAAACATTAGCAGCAAGGGAGATAGAAGGCATAAACCAGCATTTTCTCCTTTTCCCACAATACTTTCAACCCTTTCAAAGACACATCCTATCATTTGAACACTAGTTTGTAGTTTGTTGTTTGCAAATGCTTTCAAATTGGAAAGGTCTATTACTGAGCAGAGCTGCAGATAAAAGGGAGTGATGGTATTCTAAATCCATTATTTCTATTCGAAACCCTATGTTGTGGGTACTCATTAGAATCGTCTCGATGAGACGATTCTAATGAGTACCCATAACATAGGGTTTAGTGGAGAATAATTAATATTTTTCAATTTTGAAATTAAAATCACTCCCTTTGTCTGGACCTCTGTTTGAGGTGTTGTAAAGAGTGAAACAATGACTGAACCTGTCGCTCAGTTGTTTACATAAAGGATGTGTAATCCTGTGTTTGTGAGTTCAAATCCCTGGTTGACAAAGCTTTTTTCCAGTGATTGATAATAGTCAGTGCAAAAGAATTCATACTTCTCTCACCACTTAAACCTTTCCTCAGTGACAAATTTATAATTTAGACTCTTCAAAACTGAAAACATATGCAGATGACAAATTATGAATTGGCACAAAGAAACTTAAGTCCTTTGAAAGGGTTGTAACATCATTGGAAAAGGAGAAAATGCTGGTTACCTGCCTTTTATCCTTTCACCACAATGTTTCCAAAAAGCATCTTCCCCAGGGTTGTTAAAACAGAATTATGGGAAAAGGGTTAACATCGTTTTGATGATGTTTACGTGGGAAAGTAGCTAATGACATGAAAGGAGTGTTGTGCAAAGTAGTGGCAACAGAAATGCAAATTAAGCATGGACAGGCTCACTGACCACCTTGGCATGGGTATCAATACAGAGTATTTTGTTGTAACGACTTTCCTGGTGCTTATATTTGTTTCAAGAAAATTTGATACTGGACAGACCAAAGGTCAAGAGAAATCGCAGAATTTTCTCAGCCAGTCTGCAGGCTGACCTGGGGCCGAAACCTATTGCTTTTGGTCAATTTTCTGTATGTCAAAGGACCATTCTACCACAGGATTCAGTCAGTAGTTTAGCAAACTGGATTCTATCCAACCATAATTAAATAATATCTTGCTTGGTATAATGCATTATGGAGATGCATTAAGTCCCCTTTTGCCAGAAGGAAGGTGACTACAACATGGTATTTGTTTATTGTATAACTACAACTTTCAACAAAAAAGAACAAAGCAATTATTTACAATTTAATTCTAAAACATGAAAAAAGCACATCCTGTTTTAGTGGGTAGTAAGGCTTTTTAGCTCACTTGAGCAAAAGTGCTGTGTCCATGGTCAGTGTACACTCAAGAGACAATATTTTCAGTCTGATACTCATAAAGCTTGGTCAGAATGTTTGTCTTGATAATGTCTCAGACAAGTTATAAAAAGGGTCATGTCAGGTCACTACATCAAATCTTAGGAAAACTTTGTGTATGCTCTGGAGGCCACATTTCAAGTCCAATACTCGTAAACGTTGGCCAGAATGTTTGTCAGGGTAGTATCTGGGACACCTTTGAATATTAATCACATCGAATCAAAACCTAGGTCACCAGGTCAAATATTTGAAAACATTATGTACACTGTAGACCTCACATTTTCAGTCTGATTCTCATGAAGCTTGGTCAGGTTGTTTGTGTTGGGTCAAAAACTGGGTCACCAGGTCAAATCTTTGGAAAACCGTTTATATGGTCATGACGCCACATTTCAATCCAATACTTTTGAAGTTGGTCAGAATGTTTTCCTTGATAATATCTTGGAGAGTTTGAAAATGGGTCATGTCAGATCCGTAACTAGGTCATCTGTTAAAATCTTAGAAAAACCTTTAGTTTGCTCTAGAGGCAACATTTTCAGTGAAGTACACATGAAAGTTGGTCAAAATGTTTTTTGTCTTGACAATATTTGCAATTAGTTGTAAAATGCATCACGTCGGGTACACTTTAGTACAATTTCAGTCCAAAACTCATGGAACTTAGTCGAATGTTTGTCTTGATAATGTCTTTGACAATTTTGAAAATGGGTCAATTTTCATGTCCGGTGAAAAACAAGGTCGCCAATTCAAATCTCTGAAAAAACCTTGTGTTCACTCTAGAGGCCACATTTTCTGCCACATGAATACTCATTAAAGTTGGTCAGAATGTTTGTCTTGATGATATTTAGGATGTACATGTATTTGAAATGGGTCGTATTTGGCCAGAAAGTTTGATGTTTGCCTTGATGTCTTGGAAGAGATGAAAAATGGGTCATACTGGTTCTAAAAGGCTCAGGTGATTGAACTTAGAGCCATCATGGCTCTCTGGTAAAGCGTAAGCTTATTTGACTCTGTGTAGATACAGATTTTCTTCAGAATTTTATCTGCATACAATGTATTTGATGCATATGAGCCAGTAAATGCATGGATATGAGAGGTGTTCTGGCACAAAGGGGTTTAATGCATTTCCGTAATGCATTTTGCCAAGTAAGTCATTACTTAATTATGGATCCTTAAAGTCCTTTTTATCAAACAACCAACTAAATCATGAGGTAGATTGGTCCTTGGACATGCAGTAAATTTACCAAAAGCAAAAAGTTTCAACCCAAGTCAGCCTTCATGGACTGCACAAATGACCTGAGTCAGTACTTGTTGCAAATGCATTAAACTGCCTGTTCACAGAGAATGGCTCATGTATGAAATTGTATGTTTTTCATTGTCTACTAAAGAATTTAATGATAAAATACTTTTTTCAGTACTACAACTTTGTATTATAGCAGTTATTAATGAAAATAGATCTTTGTTAGCTTTAACTGTTCTTTTTTTTCTTCATGATTTGACTTAGCTTTTATGATTACAGTTTTTGAATAAAGTGATTTTGTTACCATCTACAGCATTGTTGTGTTCTTTGGTAATAGCTGCCATCAAGTGTGTTTGTTGCCATAGCTTCTGTCAGATGTGTTTGTTGCCATAGATGCTGTAAAATTTGTTTGTTGCTGTAGCTGCTGTCAGATTTGTTTGTTACCGTAGCTGCTGCTGCTGTCCAATTTGTTTGTTGCCATAGCTTCTGTCAGATGTGTTTGTTGCCATAGCTGCCATCAGGTGTGTTTGTTGTCATAGCCACTGTCAGATGTGCTTGTTGCCATAGCCGCTGTCAGATTTGTTTATTGCTATAGCTGCTGTCAGATATGTTTGTTACCATAGCTGCTGTCTGATTTGTTTGTTGCCATAGCTTCTGTCAAATGTGTTTGTTGCCATAGCTGCTGTCAGCTTTGTTACCATAGCTGCTGTCAGATTTGTTTGTTACCATAGCTGCTGCTGCTGTCCAATTTGTTTGTTGCCGTAGCTCCTGTCAGATGTGTCTGTTGTCATAGCCACTGTCAGATGTGCTTGTTACCATAGCCACTGTCAGATTTGTTTATTGCTGTAGCTGCTGTCAGATTTGTTTGTTACCATAGCTGCTGTCTGATTTGTTTGTTGCCATAGCTGCTGTCAAATGTGTTTGTTGCCGTAGCAGCTGTCAGCTTTGTTTGTTACCATAGCTGCTGTCAGATGTGTTTGTTGCCGTAGCTGCCCTCAGATTTATATGTTGCCGTAGCTTCTGTCAGATGTGTTTGTTGCCTTAGCTGCCGTCAGCTTTGTTTGTTACCATAGCTCTTGTCAGATGTGTTTGTTGCCGTAGCTGCCGTCAGATGTTTTTGTTGCCAAAGCTGCCGTCAGATTTGTTTGTTGTTGTAACTGCCGTCAGCTTTGTTTGTTGTCTTAGCTGCCGTCAGATTTGTTCGTTGCCGTATCTGCTGTCAGATTTGTTTGATGCCGTAGCTGTTGTCCAATTTGTTTGTTGCCATAGCTTTTGTCAGATATGTTTGTTGCCGTAGCTGCTGTCAGATGTGTTTGTTGCCATAGCTGCTGTCAGATTTGTTTGTTGCCGTAGCTGCTGTCAGATGTGTTTGTTGCCGTAGCTGCTGTCAGATGTGTTTGTTTACACAGCTGCTGTCAGATTTGTTTGTTGCCATTGCTTCTGTCAGATGTGTTTGTTGCCGTAGCTGCTGTCAGATGTGTTTGTTGCCGTAGCTGTTTGTTAACACAGCTGCTGTCAGATTTGTTTGTTGTTCAAAAGTTTATAACCTGCTTTTGCTGTGTTTTTCAATGGCACATTGCCATTGTCAAAGGAGGTCCTGTATGGCTCAGTGGTTGATATGTAGGATTTGGGATCAAGGGATCAATTATTATTTATAGCATGTGGATGTTCGTGGGAGTGACCTGGGACAAGACACCTCAAAGCCCAAGTGCAGTATTAGTGAAATCAAGTCAACCGTTCACCACACAAAATGCTGAGCCCCGGTAGCTCAGTCGGTAGCGTACAGGTAGCGATGGTTCGATCCCCGGCTCAGCTAATTTCTTTCCAAGGATTAATGGTAGTCATTGCAACAGGATTGAATCCTCTCTCACAGCTGATCGTTGTTTTGACGATGGTTATGTAGGAAAGTACCCAGTGTGGAGAGTACTGGTAAAATACTCCAGGAAAGTGGATAGGTGTACTGGCCGCTGCGATTTAACTGAAATAATTTTGGAAATGTCGTTCAACAACATACAATCAATCATTGCCACACAAAACAATTTCAGACCTGTCAAAAGCGAAAGCATATACAGAATCAAAATTAACTGTGGCGTAAATTTTGAAAATTGTCTTTGATAGAGTAGAAAACCTTGTGGGACAAGGAGAAAATGCTGTTTACCAGCATTTTCTCCTTGTCCCACAATGTTTTCAAAAGTCTTCTTCATTAAGGTAGTTAAAATATGTAAATGCGGTAAAGGGTTAACACATGAATAAGTGACCTGTCACCATGATATCAAAAATGATGTTGAATTCAGAAAGCGAGATGTAAACTTAATTCAATCTGAAACTTCAAAATCTCTACCCATACAAGCATTCGGAGATTTAAACAGTTTCCAAAACTTGTTTAGTAACATCTGTTTAAAAGGTTGGAAACATTATCGCAAAATATCTCTGGATGGGACTTGAAACCAGGTTTTTTCCACGACTTTCAAATAAAGACATGAAGTATTTTTAAAATATCCCCATCCATAGCTGGAATCTGAACCTAGGTCCTTTGATTTGTTGTCAGTATTTTATTACTACCCCATTGCAGCTCACACTCGTTTCTGGTGCTCAATGCCCATAATTATGATGATAACTTCGTAAGCCTATCAAATAATCTGAAAATATTGTGGGAAAAGGAGAAAATGCTGGTAACCAGTATTTTCCCCTAAACCCACAAATATCTCAAAAGCCATTTTTCAAAAGGTCATTAAAACACAGATGTTTCAGTAAAGGTTTTTAGTTATGTCTTAGATTTGATTCCAGCAAGGACTTGGTAGCCCTTGCAACAAAACTGACAGAAAAAAAAAATGAGAAACTCTGAAAAATCTATTCATTCAAAATCACTGGTTACGTAGACTTCATTAAAATAACTGGGTATCATTCTGATTATTTTAATTTTGATAAACATTGCTGTCATGGGCTTTTGCTCGTATCCATGAAATACTGAAGGGAGATAACCCATTATTTTTATGACAAACATTAACCTCCCTTATGTATTTAACTTTACTACAACATGATAGGTATCGTAAAGTTGGTTTTCTGGTTAGAAAGTGTTCAGTTTTCAGCCTTAATGATTCATCAGAATGTTTAAGGTCATATTTGTTTGTGATAAAATTTATATCTTTCTATATTTGTTCCAAAATTTTACCGCTCATGTCAAAGACAGCAACATCATTGGAAGATTTTTTAACCCTTAGGCTGTTAAGAGCGACTCACTGACCTTTTGCGGACAGTGTAGATCAAGATCAGACTGCACATTACTGTGCAGTCTGATCTTGAATATACACTGTCCAATAAGGAGATACTATTCCCCAAAATCAGAACTTTGAAATAGCAATATTTGGGTTTTTACTATCGAATTGAGAATTTCATTTAACTTACTTAGTAGGATAAGATTAATAAATAAAAGTTCCGTTGATATCTGTAATGAGGGATAGTTTCTAAGTCCTCTATCATATTTACTGACGCCTTGATCAAGATCAGACGGTACAGGACTTGCAGTTTGATCTTGAAATATCATCATCCCATTTCTTGTAAGATAATCCGAACATTAAAGAAAAATCTTGGACTTTTAAACTTACTAAATGAAATACGTTTCACTTGATCGGCGCTCAAGCTTTGATTATGTGTAAAGTTTTCGAACGAAAAATAAGATAGAAAGCAAAAGTCATAAAATACAGTCTATTAACCCTTAGGCTGCTAAGCGCGACTCACAGACCTTTTGCGGACAGCGTAGATCAAGATCCGACTGCACAGAACGTGCAGTCGGATCTTGGATATACACTGTCCGATACGGAGATATCTTTCCCCCAAAAAACACCTTTGAAAATGCAAAACTTGGGTTTTTACCATCGGCTTGAAAATTTCATTCTACTTTTTAACAAGATGATGGTTAAGCGGCGAGACCAACATTCTATAAATCTATTATCGTATTTATGAACTCGAGGTTTTATGCTCCTGAATTCCCCAGGCTGACATGGGCCGAAACTTTCTGTTATTGGTCAATTTTCTGCAAGACCAAGGACCAGTTCACCTCATGATTCAATCGGTTGTTAGACAAAATGGACTTAATTGGTCCATGATCATGAGTTTTGGTTTGCACTATGTAAAATTGCTACTTGATATTGCACAGAAATACATATTTTACCCTGTTTATTTCAAGCAGAAAATTTATACAATAAACTGCGAAAGTTTGAAAGAAAACTGTCTCTCTGTAGAAATATGTGACGGGTCCGTGTGAACGTCCTTTGGTTTTATAAATGACTCGTACTCTGTGAACAGGTGGTTAAAGTCTTCGGCCCCAAACTCTCATATTAAAAGACGGAAGCTGTCGAGATTGGCCGAATAGCCTTTACGAAAACGTCGATGTTACACGATATTTACCAATGAGTTAGTGAGTCTACGGCCTCTTACTCTCATTTTTAAAGACGGAAGCTGCCGAGATTGACCGAATAGCCTTTACGAAAACGTCGATGTTACACGATATTTACCGATGAGTTAGGGGTTGTAATCTTTAAGTGCATCCACGAAATACATCGACCCATGTCAGCCTGCGCAGTCCGCGAAAGTTGACCTGGATCGAAACTTTTTGCTATTGGTGAATTTTCTGCAAATCAAAGTGCCATTTTACCTCGTGATTCAGCAGGATTTTAGACAAAAAAGACCCATATTAATCGACGACTTGCTAGGTATAGCCTAATGCAATGCAAAGACGCATCTAGTCCCCTTTTTCCAGAGCGCTATTCAAATGTAATTTTACCCATAAGCGTTTGCGACATTTTCAATTACAAATCGAAATTTATATTTAATGAAACCCTCAAAGTGATAGATTGAACGCGAGTGACAGATCCTCTTCAACCCTTAGGCTGCTAAGCGCGACTCAAGGATCTTTTGCGAACAGTGTAGATCAAGATTAGACTGCACGGAACGTGTAGTCTGATCTTGGACCTACACTGTCCGATAAGGAGATATCCTTCCCCCCCCCCCCTCCAAAGTAACTGAAAAAACAATATTTCGGGTTTTACTATTGGCTTGAAAGTTTCATTTATTTTATTAGCAGTTCAAGTGTTTGATAAAAACTTTACTGCAAAGACAACAACGCGCAGGTTCGATTGATAGAATAACGCTTTATACATATCATCTTGAAACATCTTTGAGAGAGGTAAGTTTGCTTTTTCTTAACTATAAGGCTGCTAAGCGCGACTCGCTGACCTTTTGCGGACAATGTAGATCAAGATCAGACTGCACAAAACGTGCAGTCTGATCTTGGATCTACACTGCCCGATAAGGAGATATTTTTCTTAAAAAAGTAAGTTTGAAATAGCATTACTCGGGTTTTTACTATCGGCAGGGTAAAGAATAAAACAGATCTTATTTTAATTACCATAATTGGCATGCAACACGCGAAAAGGGGCATTCGGACATTTGCGTAGTGTCGTCTCGGATCAGCCTGGGCAGTCCGTGCAGGCTAATCCGAGACGGCACTTTACGACTACATTAGATTTTGTGCTTCAGTAGACTTGCGCAAAACAGAAAATTACATAGAAACGGAACGTGTCGTTTCGGATTAGCCTGTGCGGACTGCGCAGGCTGATCCGAAACGACACTTTACGCAAATGTCCGAATGCCGCTTTTCGCGTATTGGAGGCCACATATAACTCAATTGATTGATTGAGAGAAAATGGTGTTTTAAGTTGCTTTCAGTACATTTCAATTATATCACTGCGACAGCTCACATATTTAGCAGTCATATAATTATGTCCTGGGCTTCACCAGAACTAGGCTGGGTCTCTGAAGTGTCTTACCCAAAGACACTTGCACGAAAAACCCAGCTCTTCGAGTGAGCATCGAACTCAGGTTACGAGTCTTAGACTTTACCGCTGAGCCACAGAGGACCTCCGCTACCATCAAACAGTGTTATTGGAAGAAGTAGTAGTTGCTCGCTTGTTTTATTTAATGATGATTTACGATACTTTCAATGATACTTCTACAATTTCATGGTGACAGCTTATACATTCAGGTATTTTCTTGATTTTACAAGTACAATACTGGGTCTTCTTAGGACCATGTCCAAGAGAACTCCTGTGTAACCAGCACTTTGTAGTAGTGGCACTTTGAAGTAGTGGTAGTAGAATAGGAAAAAGTTGTGTTATCAATTTTTATAATTCATTCTACAGTTAAACCTCTAGCATGGATTTTGCACGAGGATGACATTTTGTTCTACACGTAGTTCTATCTATGTTTTAATTCTAAAGCCATCTTAGCAAGCGAGTGAAAATTAATCGGATTCCATGCCCCTTTAAGACTTAAATTGCAAACTTCACTCAGTGTCAAGTAAAAGACATACATACGACTACTAGTACGGCTATAGAGTCGGTTATAAACCAGTAATGAATATTCCTATTTCAAAAGTTTTTTTTTTTTTCTTTCTGATCACAAAATGTCGGACAAAGTAGAATCAAGATCAGACTTTACCTTTTCAGACGTCTGATCTTGATCTACATAGTCTCCTAAAATAACAAAAAAATCTCAGTAGGCGCCATAAAGTTTTGGTCTAAAATTTAGTCATTACCTATTGCTACCATACAGCAGCAGGATGTTTTATTTGTTCAGGATTGATTTACTAGAATCTGACAATTTATCCATTAACATTGATTTTTATTTCACTGTACAAATAAAACAACAATTAAAATAAATTAATGGTCAGATGCGATTAAAACGTTTCTAGTCGTGCTAGCAATTTCCCTCCGAGAAATGATGAGAGTATGGGCAACAGGACTCATCCTCTCCCACTGCTGACCATTGTTTCGACGATGGTTATGTGGTAAGCAGCCAATGGCTTGGAAAGAATATTGGGCGGAGTACTGGTAAAAGAAACTCCAGGAAAGCGTGGGTAGGTGCACCGGTCGCCGCGATATAACTGAAATAATACTGAAAACGGCGTTAAACACCATACAATCAATCAATCATTTTGTCGTTGTCATGAAAAACTTTCGGAAATATCTGCGAAACGGAAATCGCTCTTTTTTTCAATGTCCCGTATTAACCAACCAACAGTGTTTTAATTCTTATTCTATATTTAGAAAGTAAAAACAATCATGAGCCATGCTTTGGAAAAAGGGGGCTAAATGCATCTTCGTGATGAATGATACCAAGCAAATCATCCCATAATTATGGATCCATAAAATCCATTCTGTTTAACAATCAAGTGGATCTGGAAGTAGAATGGTCCTTTGCCATGCAGTAAATTGACTAATAGCAAAACGTTTCGACCCATGTAAGCCTACGCGGACTGTGCTGGCTGACATGAGTCGATTTTTGTTTGCAAATGCATTAAACCCCCTTTTCAGAATCTAATTTCGAATGGCTGGTGTAAACTTTCCTAGGATTCAAAAGTTATCTTATTTTAAGGTTTGTATTGGATTGATTGATTGATTGAATGATTGATTAATTGGTAGGTGTTTTACGCCGCTTTCAACAATTTTTCAGTCATATAGCGGCGAAAGCTCATATATGCATGTATTTCCTTGGTTCCACCAGTACAAGGCTAGGGAACTGAAGTGTCTTGCCCAAGGACACTCCCACGAAAGACCCAGTGCATCCAGTGAGGCTCGAACCCGGGGCCTCCAGGTCACGAGTCCTACACTTTACCACCTAGCAACGCAGTACCCCTGTTTTGTGTAAGGACAACTTAATGAAGGATAATAAAAAGTTTGTGGAGTTTATTATAGAACAGAATTATGGACGATAATAATATTATCCTATTACATATTAATGGAAATTTCACAGCCACAATGAAGCATGACAGGATCTATAGAAATCGAAAGAGGTCTTTATTCACGATGATTTATATGAATATATTCCATCGTGTTTTGTACCGGGTGGCGTTCAGAGGTGTTATATATTGAGAGATGTTTTATTTGAGACTATGCCGATTGACATGCACTTAGCCACGGTGGCTCAGTCGGTAGCGTACATGACTTGGGAACAGGGGGTCGCTGGTTCGATCCCCGGCTCGGTCTATTTCCTTCGGAGGATTGATGATAGTAATTGCGACAGGATTCATTCCTCTTACTGCTGATCTTCGTTTCGACAATACTTATGTAAGAAAGCAGCCAGTGGCTTTGAAAGAGTACTGTGCGGAGTACTGGTAAAAAGAAACTCAAGGAAAGCATGGATAGGCGCACTGGCCGCAGCGATATAACTGAAATAATGTTGAAAACGGCGTTAAACGCCATACAATCAATCAATCAATCAATCAATCAATCTGTTTGACATGCAGAAGAAAAGCTTTCTGTCCAATGGACCATATGGTAACATACGAGATAGATTACCCTTTACCAGACGATCCGATGTTTTAACGTCCTTGATTGAAAAAAAAAAGGCTTTCGAAAACATTGTCTCCTTTTCCCACAATGTTTTCTACTTTTACTATGATGTGTTTACATCAGTTTAACCACATCTATTTGCCGTCTGCCAATGCTTTCAAGCTGGACAAAGATTCATTCTTCTGATAAAGCGTTAACCATTTTCCATACAATCCAGCCTTCCATCCTGAGGAAAGAGCCTTTTGAAAACATTGTGGGAAAAGGAGAAAATGCTGGTCTACAGCATTTTCTCCTTTTCCCACAATGTTTTCCGGCCACTCAAAACAAATTTCATCATATTAGTAATGTTTGAATTGTCGGCTGCAAATGCCTTCAGTTTGGACAACTCTAATATTTTGTCGTTTGGTGAAGTTTTAAGGTCTGATTTTCCAAGTCATTCCGTGTCCTTTCAGGGTAATTCCTAATGAATCTTACCTTATGAAATGGTCTTGCTAATTTGAATACGAAATATTTACTGAGAAGAAATAAAACCATGCATATATAAAACTTTGTGTTAAACGCTTTCCAAATAACAAAAGTTTGTCGAAATAAAAAGCATTTGCAGACGACTTATTGAATTCAACTCAAATAACTGTACTTGTCTTTGAAAGCCTAGAAAACATTGTGGAAAAAGAAGAAAATGCTGGTTACCAGCATTTTCTTCTTTTCCCACAATATTTTCCAAAGCTTTCTTCCTCAGGGTCGTTAAACCTTGGGATTGTGTGGTAAGAGTCAAAAGATAAATTCAAGATAAATTCATTCTTGAAAAAAAAAAAGTATAAAAGCCCTACTGACAATGAAGGTTAGATCAATTTAAAGTGGATAAAAAAGGCTTTCGATCTAAATTTTAACATTGGACGGATTTGTCTGATATTTTTTTTTCAAAACCATTATCTGTATCTATATTTGAATAGACGATTTATACTGACTTTCTCAACCAGGATGTAAGCGGTTTTACCCTGTCCAAAGTAGTTAACTCTTTACCTCATGAGAAAAAATGTAGACCTGTCCAAATTGAAAGCATTTGCAGACAACAATTCAATTGTGGCTCAAATGGTGGAATCGTTCTTTGATAGGGTAGAAAACATTGTGGGAAAAAGAGAAAATGCTGGTTACCAGTATTTTTTCCTTTTCCCACAATGTTTTCCGAAGGCTTCTAACCCAGGGTCATTAAAAGTCGGGATTGTGTAGTAAAGAGTTAACGTAACGAACAAATTAGTTGCGGCCGTACCTTGAAACCATTTCGATGAAAGTGAAATAAACCATTCGTGCCTAGTACATGTACCATTTTCCATTTGTTACAATGTTTTCAGATTCTCCTGCCATTCAAGCTTTATGTAATCTTTGATCTATATTTTCTCTGATGTCTAAATTTAAATAGACTATGGCTTGAAGCGTAATAGAAATATTAACTAAAGCCGTCTAAGTCCTTAAGCCTTTTCAAGAGCAAGTAGTGTAGTTTAAGGTGTCTTTTGCAAACAGTGTAGATGAAGATTAGACTGCACGGTGCTTTCAACTTCATCTTCGATCTACACTCTCCAAAAATGTGTTACTGTCCACCCTCTCCCAGTTCGAAAGTTTTACAATCGTAATACCTTGATCAGTTTTTTTTAAATCTTGTCCATTTACTAATATTTTTGCAACAAAAGTGTTAACTCTTTACCCGAGGATAAAATGTTCGATTTGTCCAAACTGGAAGCGTTTGAAGACGTCATTTGCCACAAAATATGGCTTAAAATGATTATACTTGTCTAAGAAAAGGATAGAAAGCATTGTGGGAAAAGGAGAAAATGCTGGTTTCCAGCATTTTATCCTTTTCCCACAATGTTTTCAAAAGCCTTCCCCCCAGAGTCCTTTAATTAGTGGATTTGTATAGAGTTAAGCGGATAGAAAAAAAATATCGGTAGGCTTCTCGATTTAAAATGTCAATAAGTAAGTAGAGGCCTTTATATTTTAACATACGTCCATATCTTGAGCTATAAACAATTTTATTTGAGTTATGGATTAGACTTAAAGTTGTTTAACTCCCTAACCCTTTACCACACAATCCCTACTTTTAACAATCTTGAGAAAAGAAGCCTTATGAAAACATTGTTGAAAAAGGAGAAAATGCTGGTAACCAGCATTTTCTCCTTTTTCAACAATGTGTTCTATGATTGCCAAAACAATTCTTAATTTTCAGTCACACTTATTATGTCATTATACTAGTCTAAATTTTGTCGTGAAAAAAAGGGTTAAATGGTTGAAAGTTAAAACTTAAACCCGCAATTTTCGTCCTCTCACATCAACATGATGATGTACCAGGTTCGAATCCCGTGATAAGCGGGTTCAAACTTTGGAACTCGGTCCATGACATGGCGTTAGCACTGGTAAAGGTTACCAGGAAGCAATCACAGAGAGTAATCAATCCTTAACCTGCTAAATAAACGAAATGAAACTTCCAAACCGACAATAAATACCAAAACTTTACTATTTCAAAGGTGTTTTTGGAGGGAAAATATATCCTTTTCGGACAGTGTAGATCCAAGATCAGATTGCACACGTTCTGTGCAGTCTGATCTTTATCTACACTGTCCGTTAAAGGTCCTTGAGTCGCGCTTAGCAGCCTAAGGGTTAATTTAGTTGGAACAACATGTTTAACAATCGATAAAAATAAATATGTTTAGATGAAACTTATAACAAATAAAGCAAATTAGAGTCGAGTATAAAACACAAATAAACGAATAAGTAAATAGACGATTAAATGAATAGGTTAAATAAATAAATAACAATAAATGAATCAATATATAAATGAATGAATATATAAATGAATAAGATTATAAATGAATAGATAATAAATTGATAAAGAGATGTATATACATGCATACTTAACCCCGAGGAAGAGAATAAACGAATAAAACAATTAAATGAATAGATAAACGAATAAATAATTGTGTAATTGAATGAATTCATAAGTACATAAATACATAGATGCATTTATGAATAGATGAAAAAAAAAAGAAAGAGAGAAAGAGAGAAAGAGAAAGAGAGAGAGAGAGAGAGAGAGAGAGAGAGAGAAATAAAGAAAGACAGACAGAAAGAAAGAGAGAAAGAAAGAAAGAAAGAAAGATAGAAAATGAATGAAATGTTGTAGAAATTTGTGAATTGGCGAATAGAAAATATTATACAATTTGAGCCTTTCAGCACCAACAGAGAAAAAAGGGTTCGGTACAGATCTTAGATTAGACTGCATGTACTTGTTTTGTCAAAGCCGAGCCCCGGTTGCTCAGTCGGTAGCGTGCAGGACTTGAGAACACGGGGTCCAGGGTTCGATCCCTGGCTACAACCCCTGGCTCGGCCAATTTCTTTCCGAGGATTGATGATAGTCACTGCGACAGGATTCATTCCTCTTCCACCGCTGACCATTGTTTCGACGATGATTATGTGGGAAAGCAGCCAGTGGCTTGGAAAGAAAATTGTGCGGAGTACTGGTAGAAGAGACTCCAGGAAAGCATGGATAGGTGCACTGGCCGCCGCGATATAACTGAAATAATGTTGAAAACGGCGTTAAACACCATACAATCAATCAATCAATCAATCTTGTTTTGTCAAACCCATTAGATACGAGTAAATGTCCTTCTGGATTTCCGCGTGTTGGTCTTTCAGGCGTCGAAAGAGCTACGGCCGGGTTTACTTATTTGGCGCTGAAAGACTTACCTCTTTACTAGACGACAGAATAACTGCCACTCAAATGCTGGGATCTGTCATCGCAAATTGGTAAAACATTGCGGAAAAAGGAGATTGTTTGGTAAAGCGTTTTAAAAAGCTTTCGATTTAAAATGCCCCAATCTAAGGTTTTAACGTAAGTAATCCGCACTGGTAAGCGTTACAACCGACGAATTTTTAAGTACCTTGTTATCTAGCAATCGCGCATCACCTGGCATTAAAATGCCATCTATAAGATAAATTGGTGTTTTATAAGTTCGAACAAATTTTGAAATCAGCGTGGAGTGATAATTTTAGTGGGTATGATAACAGAATAGAACAAGTTCCTGCTTGACATGCACATGTCATTTTGTACTTTACACGTAATTGAAACGGAATATAGAAGCATATTTGCACCATACTATGTACCTTTTTTCTCCAACAAAAAGATCTAACTAAATTGAACAAACCTTATCTATATACGTATACATACATCACGTTGTTTTGTCAAAGCATACAAGTCAAAGCACTGAGAGTCCTGTATCAATCGGGGACGTAACTGGCCGAATGGAAAAAAAAAAAGTTGTGTACATTTTCCAGAAAAAAATGACAATTGTGCCAAAATATCGTCACGAGAGGCCACCAAATAGCTTCCACAATTCGGCCATTCGCTCGTCGGATAATACCTTCGGTATCACTTAAATTGCGTAAACTTATTTTTGGGCTGGCTATGCCCTACCAATTATTACGAGTAGCAGGCCAAAACAAAGAGCAAACGAGACAACCAGACATATGAGGTGAAATCGTTTAGGCACTAAATCGAAATAGGCTGTGGAATTCGTCATTTAATATAAATGCTTCAGCTTCAGCTGACATATCAGCACAAACACGATGACATTTTGCCAAAAGCCTGTTTCATTTGCATTAATTTAGGGGAGGTAAGTCTGTTAGGCATTACCCTTCCCTTCATTAAAGTAGACAACATTTTGTTGACATAGAGTTCGGTTTTAAGGATTCAAACTTTCAACGTTAGAAAGCCATTTTGGCATAAGTAGGAACCAGTCATTGCTAGACATAAATGTGCCCCCCACTCTAACCTAGCAAGCTGCAACAAAGAGTAGATGAGACAAGCCAGGCAATTACGGCAATGGTTGATTGATTGACTGTATAGTGTATCGCGGTGGCCAGTACACCTTTTCCATGCTTTCCTGTAGTTTCTGTAACCACAATATTCTGTTCAAGATGCTGGCTGCTTTCCCACATAACAATCGTCGAAGCTATAGCCAGCGGTGGGAGAGGGATGAATCCTGTCGCAATGACCATCATCAATCCTCGGAAAGAAATTGGCCTAGCTGTGGATCGAACCACCTACCTTATGTTCTCAAGTCCTGTACGCTACCGACTGAGCTACCGGGACTCGGCGCAAATACGGCGAAAGCGCCCAGCCAGGGCAATTAAAGCAGACAGACTATGGCGTCCATCATTTCAACAGAGAGGCTTCAGCCTCAGCTGATATTAGCCATGCTCTGGCAAAGGGGGCGTTATGCATCTCGTGAGACGTGATACTAAACAAGTCTTCCTACAGTTATGGATGCATAAAATACATTTGTCTAACACCGTACTGAATCATGAGGTAGATTGGTCCTTTGACATACAGAAAATTGACCAATAGCAAAAAGTTTCTAAGTGGATACATATTGCAAATGCATTAAGTCCCCTTTTACAGAGCATGGCTCATATACATGTACCTACACCTCAAAAGTTTGCCAAAAACATACTAGTATCTCCTTTGCATTAAATAACAATACGTGTTGTAATGTCAGCCATAAGACATTGGTTATAAAACATTTTACCTGCTCAAATCAGCCGAACGCGAAATTTCAAAAGTATGCACGTGTAATTTGAATTTCCTCATGGAGGGACTTATATACTTTAAGAAATATTTGCTCTTCCTTCTCAAGCAAAAAGAGCAAGGATCAGCGTAATAGAAAATAAGTTACATGGCCGAGGACAAACGGGAAATACAGCCCCACCGCCACACCACTAAAATGGTTTGACTGTAGTACAGATAACTGTCCCCGAAGGCGATTTTAGTTTTTGACTGGTCGCCACAGGGTACTGAGACGATGGATAAAAAACAGTTGGAATCTCCGCACAGATTTTGTGGACATGTTTAACACACCATACCCAAAAATATTTCAGAAACGGTGGTAAAACTTATACCATACTATCATTCCATTTGTCATATTATTGAGGAAGAAGGGCTGTGAAAGCATCGTTGGAAAAGGAGAAAATGCTGGTTACCAGCATTTTCTCCTTTTCCCTAGATGTTTTCAAAAGTTGTTTTTCGCCAGGCCCATTGAATTGTGTGTTAGAGGGTAAAAACAAATCGACAGTGCACAATCAAAAAACCATGATAGGTCGATTAGCTTTCCCGTCAATATTTACAAAACTATTGAATTACAAACCCCGGTATTTATTCACGTTTCACTCAAATTTCAATGCTATGATATGTTTCGCATTTGCTATTTTTGTAAAGATAGAAACTTTTCGTCAAACAAGCTGTTAGTAAATAAACCAGTATGTATAAAAAGAAAATCGTAGGGTAACTCTTCACAGGATGACAGGATTTTAGATTTGTCCATATTGACAGTATTTGCAGGCTTCAAGTGAAATGTGACTCAAACGATTGGGTTGTAAACATCAGGGGAAAAAAGTAGAAAAAGCTGTTTAGTAGCATTTTCCTGCTTTATCAACGATGTTTTTTTTTTTTTAAACAAAGGCTTCTTCCTCAGGGTCATAAGAACACGGGACTGTTTAGTAAAAAGGGTTATTTGTTATATTTGGTATTTGTTGACACTGATTTTTACTACTGTTATTTTGGTTTAGAATATTTCACTCCAATTTCATCCACTAGGTTTAATTAAACCTTTACCGCACAATCCCTAGTTTTTACGACTCTGAGGAAAAGACCTTTGGAAAACATTGTAGGAAAAGAAGAAAATGCTGGTTTCCAGCATTTTCTCCTTTTACCACGATGTTTTCTACCCTATCAAAGACAAATTCCATCATTTGAGGTACACTTAGTTGTCGACTGCACATGTTTTCAGTTTAGACAAGTCTATATTTTGTTCCTGTAGTAAAGAGTTAAGTTTAGACTTATTCATTTAACATAGATTGTGAAACAAGTTCTTACAACTTGGACCAATTACTCTCGACGATTCCTAACCGGAAACTTTAACAAGTATCCGCGCCATAATTGTCCTTACATGATACATGACATTGTAATTACAATGTACTTACATATAAAAGTGGGAAATACAGATACTACTACTGATAATACTACTACTTCTATTACCACTACGTATTTTGTGTAGTCCCAAAGGTAACTAGCCCACGATGGAATTCATACTTAGAAGATCTAATATGAATGACCAGCACTCTAGCTTACCCAACAACTCTTTGGGTAACTAACGTAAGAAGCTACAGGGTGCCCTGTACTGATGAAACCCAGAAAACACATGAACAGGTGACTTATCGCCCTGATAGAAACTGGGAAGTCGTTGAAAGAGGCGTAAAACATCATTTAGTAAAATAATGGGGCGACGAGCATCGGTTGCCAAAAGTAGGATACACAAGTTGGCTTCTTTACAAAAGAAGCCAGGAGAGGTCAGCATCATTGTTTTCCGATAGTTTATTGGCTTTTAATTTCAGTATATTTTGGTATATGTAAACAAACAAGTAAAATCCGAATCTAAGTTGTAAGAACTTGTGGCCCGACCCCATTCACTTCATGAATAAAATATGTTTAAACTAAACTAACAAGTAAAAAAGCCGCCACGTAGAAACCTCATATGCTTTACATGACGCTCATTTGACCTTCTTGTCGCGTTTTCAAGTCGCATGATCTTGTCCAGCGGTCTTCTTTCTCTTTTTTTTTTAAACGAAATTCTTCTTATTTTTTCTTCTGCTTAGATTTATTTGCTTTATGAAAAATTACAATTATTTGAGAGGTCATTTGCAGCCATGGCAAATTAATATAACAAATATTTTCTGAAATTCGTCACATAAAAATAAACCACGTCTATTTCCTGTTTCGGTTTTTTGATTTCGCTTTATTTACAAAACCATGACGAAACAGACTGTGTATCAGTACAATTTCTCAAGAAAAATGGATTTAGACAGCAAATTCTGTGGCAGTCTGCCTTTTAAACTCACCACTGTTGGAGAGGTCTGATGACCTCTCCAATAATGAACTGGCTCAGAATCTAAACGTAGCTTTGACAACCTTTCCATTTTTGTCATATCGCCAATCATTCTAATAACAGTCTTAGTATAGTTCTCAAGAATTTACTGACAGTAACGTAATTTCTGATTGAAACTGTTATTTTTTTTATCATAGGTAGGTAGAAAAATGGGTGAGTGGGTGGGTGGGTGGACGGACAGACAGACATTTTGTTTCAGACGAGTGCAACAGTACATAGGCATACGCAGACAAGTATTCTTTTCGACTTAGTGTTCATTATAGAAGAATGCTTGGCCTAGATGTTCGTTTACGAAGAGAGACGGACTCGGGGACTGATATGTATGTTAAACACTACATAGTCAAAATCTTATTTATCAATATCAACAATATCCCTTAAACTGCCTGGCTAGGAAAGGCTTAATAACTTAATCGTTTTAATTAGCTCTCTAGGTGAGTCGTTTAAAATCGATAATATTTCAAAAAGAAATAATTCTAATTACCTTGCAATTGTAAAACGCCACTTCAGTTTGCTTGATCTTATGTGATTTATTTTTTTCTTCACTAAGATATGTAGGCCTATGTTGCCCTCTTTCTTCATATCTGTGCTAGAAGGCTTCTAAAATATTGTCGGAAAATGTGATAATACTAATGACCAGTATTTTCTCCTTTTTCGCCAATGTTTTCTACCCTTTCTGAGACTAGATTCCATCATCTGAGCCACATTTCATATGCATTCTGCAAATACTTTAAGTACAAAGGAGTCTAGAATTGAAACCCGGGGGTCTCTGTTGTGGCCCGAAGTTTTACAAAATTGCTTTCGAAGGATTGATGATAGTCACTGTGACAGGATTGATTCCTCTGTCACCAATGAACCTTATTTTGACGATGACTTTGTAGTAGGAAGGCAGGCACTGAAAGAATGATGTACGTCGTTTCGGTAAAATAAACGAACGAACCAGGGAACGAACCAGGGAACGAACGAACGAACGAACCAACCAACAAACGTAGATAATTGTGTTTTTTCGTTGTTTTCTGTCACCATTTTTTTGAAGACATTTTAGTCGTCCGTGGAAAATCGGTCGGTATGTTAGATTTGTAATTACCTCTGTTTTTCCCTGTTATGTTAACGAGCAATTATTTTATTAAGTTCGCTAAAACCCTGCACTAGACCACAATTTTTAGACGTGTCCAGTTACAGTATCTGCAGGCGACAGATAGGGCCTACATTCTACACGTTGCTTAAATGACGAGTATTGTTCTTGAAATGATAGAAAACATTGTCGGAAAAAGAGAAAATGCCGGTATCCAATGATTTTCTTCCTTTTCCCACAATATTTTCCAAAGCCTTTCTTCTCGAGGTTATTAACCCTTTACCAAACAATCCCTGGTTTTTACGACCCTGAGATAGAGGCCTTTTGAAAACATTGTGGGAAAAGGAGAAAATGCTGGTAACCAGCATTTTCTCCTTTTCCCACAATGTTTTCTACCCTGCTGGAAACAAATATCAATTTTTGAGTTACGTTTATTTCGTCGTCTGCAAGCACTTTCAATTTGGACCAGTCTAAAATTTTGTCGTTTGGTAAAGGGTTAAGGGACGGGATTGTTTGGTGTAAAGTGTAAGAATGTAAGTGATTTATAAATCTCCTTTAAAAATTGTTTATTGAATACACTGTTCAAAGCTGACTGACTCACTACCCTTCATTAACTCTTAGGCTGTTAAGCGCGACTAATTGACCTTTTGCGGACAGTGTAGATCAAGATCAGACTGCACAGAACGTGCAGTCTGATCTTGGATCTACACTGTCCGATATGGAGATATTTCTTCCCCAAAAAATAAATTTGAAGTAGCATTATTTGGGTTTTTACTATCGGCTTGAAAGTTTCACTTAAGTTATTTGGTAGGAAAAGGGTTGAATGAGCTGCTGTCTGGAAAAAGGGGCTTTAATAATGTACCCGCGTTTTGTACAGACGTCGCGTCAATTACTGGTGACCTCCCGCGTTACAATAAAATGACGTTTACGTTTTACAAAGTTGACGTTTTTAGCGTTAGTGTGAAATAAAAAGTAACAGCAATCATGATATTTTAGTTATGGACCTATCAATGTATTTATCAATGCATTAATACATTCACTTCTTCTACACATGTAAGAATGTCAAAATTTAGCTTATCAGGAATTTCGATACATTGTTTAGAGTCAATTTCTGCACATACAAATATAAGGGAAGCTACAGGTACCACTGCGTATTGGTGATTTAAATTTTAATAGTCTGTATTTCTTTGCGTTTACTTTATCATATGCAATTTGATGAAGTATGTAGAGCTTCTGTTGCTTTCATCAGGTAATAATCGCAGCCTGGATCATCAGTATATTAGGCGATCACATGGCCTGGGGACACCAATTTTTTTTAATGATTCTTGATCTTGCAGAATTTCCTGTTCCAATCCCGGCACTCTTTCACGAATCATCTGATGCTTTGTCGTATTTCCAACGTGATCTAGATTTTCACAGTCTTTGTAATTTTTTCTAGAGCACTGATCACACGAAAAACATGACAATTCACTAAATAAGGTACACAAAACCAGGTTCATAGGCATGTGCACGACGTTATGCATACTTCTTATGTTGGGTACGGGTTTAAAAAGAATATCATGATCACGGTTGATGGAGTCTATGTAACGAAATATGCGAGTTTTGTCCCCTGACTTTGAGTCTTGAAGATGTTTGGTGCCGAAGTCATAAAGATGACGTGCATTCTGAATGAGACATAATCCACGGAGTACCGCAATATCTGCCTGTCTCTTCAGTAGCCCTCCCGTTGCATCCTGGGCGCCTGTAGATAAATAAACAGTTTACAAAGAAAGTGTTCAGCTCTAGCGAAATGTAAATAGCCCTGAAGAACTCAAACTACGTGTACATATAGTACTGAAACTATAACGACTAGGATTCGGGGGCGAAACGACTAGGGATGAAAAATAAAGGCGAATTTCTTTTGTCAATTTACAGGACGGTCTCTTCATATCTCAAACCTAAGAAAGGGGTAAAATTAGGAGACTTACAGACTGTTACCTTTAGTTTAAGAATATCAGAAGTATCTATGTTATGAATTCTAGCCGCATGAATATTTTCTTTTCATTTTTTTTTTTATATATATAAATTTACAATGACTATTTATAAAGAGCATTTCCTTAAGGTAATCAATATCTTTTAACGTCAGCGTTATTGGAAAAATAACGTCTGGGGACATTTCATGGGAACAACTTAATTTACCGCCAAAAACATTAGTAAATAAAAACATACCTTAATTTGTATATCATTACAATCGCAAGAAAAAGCGTATTTTCCTACAGAAAACATTTATTAGTACAGAGGACTACTTTTTCAATTAAAAGCTTAAAAGTGTCTTGAATGAAAAAAATGACATTATTTTTCTTGATAAGGGATATTTGAGAGAACAAACTATTTTTCGAATTATAGAAATATGTAACTGGAATTTCCTAAAACGAGACCATATTTCAAAACTAAACAAAAAACGTATTTTCGTGCAAATATAAAAAATGTTTGGTGATGATTCTTTCAGTTTTAAATATGTATTAAAAAAACTTTACTTACAAATTTTTATAGCATGTGGGACACTTTCTCCTCAATAATAAAACTCGCTACAGCGCTCTCAGGTATCGTCGTACAACCAAACAAATTCGAATACAACGTCCGGAAATGACGTCACATTGATGTTGCAGACAAAAATAGTGAGTTTTCCCGCCTTTATTGTCTGCACGAAGAAAGTTTCGATGAGGTCCTGACGCAAATGTAACATGGGACATGTGAATTTTTACCAATCATTTGGGATATGCACGGACAATTCTACGCAGACAGTCAATATATTCAATCAATAATAACACCACTGAAACCTGCAGTCTTATACCTTTATTTTGATATATAATAGTAGCATAGCAAAACTTTGTGTTTTATATCGTTCGCTAAATGAATGCTCACATTACCAAATTTTAATAGGGGACGCGACCTTTTGACGCGACGTCACAATATGCAGCGAGTTGTTGTGTCATATGGATCCATTTTGTCTGAAAACTGGCCGAATCATGACGTAGAACGGTCCTCTGGCATGCACAAAATTTACCAATATCAAAATCAATAGTCCAAAACAGCCGAGCCCGGTTGCGCAGTTGGTAGCGTGCAAGACTTGAGAACGGGGGGGGGGGTCGCTGGTTCGATTCTCGGCTCGGCTAATTTCTTTCCAAGGATTGATGATAGTCAGTGCGACAGGATTCATTCCTCTGTCATCGCAGACTATTGTTTCGACGATGGTAATGTGGGAAAGCAGCCAGTGGCTTGAAAAGAATATTTGGCGTAGTTCCACTAAAAAGATATTCCCAGGTAAGCAAGGATATGTGCACTGGCCGCTGCGATATAACTGAAATAATGTTGAAAACGGCATTAAACACTATTAAACACCACTCAATCAATCAATAGACCAAGCAGTTATATCGTGACGGCGAGTGCACCTATCCATGCGTATTGGGTCGAGCTTCGCACACCAAGGGATAATCTTTACCCAACATTCAAGTATGCATTTTAGCGACTCTGAGGTAGAATGCCCTATGAAATCATTGTAGAAAAAGGAGAAAATGTTGGTATTCAGCATTTCATTTTCAGCAACTTAACTAA
The DNA here is from genome assembly GCA_946811185.2 of Hippopus hippopus. Taxonomy (NCBI): domain Eukaryota; kingdom Metazoa; phylum Mollusca; class Bivalvia; order Cardiida; family Cardiidae; genus Hippopus; species Hippopus hippopus. Next base: position 16,909,874 of record OX328096.1, read on the forward strand.
AAAATTGACTACCTCGAGAAAAGTGATAGTAAAAGAGTCAAACCTATACCAGACGACAAGGTTCTAGACGTTCCCAAATTAAATATACATGCAGACGACAAATTCATTGCGGCTAAAATGATGGTATTTGTATGTCGGAAGGATAGTACACATTGCGGGAAAAAGAGAAACAGCATTTTCTCTTTTTCCCGCTATGTTTTCAAAAGCGTTTTTGCACATGGTCGTTAAGATGCGGGATTACTTATTAAAGGGACGAGGCGTTGTCTCTTTACCAAACGACATAATTATGGACTGGACCAAATTGAAAGCATTTGCAGACGACAAATCAAATGCAGCTTAAATGATGACTTCCGTCTTCGACAGGATAGAAAACATTGTGGGAAAAAGAGAAAGTGGTGGGAGCCAGCATTTTGTCTTTTTCCCACAATATTTTCAAAACGCTTCTTTCTTAGGACCGTTAAAACAGGGGAATGATTCCACTATACAATCCCGAGTTTTAATGACCATTCTGAAACGGCTTTTGAAAACGTTGTGCGAAAAGGAGAAAATGCTGGAACCAGCATTTTCTCCTTTTCCCACAATGTTTTCTACCCTTCAAAAATAAATTTCAATTAATTTTAATTGTCGTCTGCAAATGCTTTCAAATTGGTTAAGTCTAAAATATTGTCGTTTGGGAAAGAGTTAAGACGGATTAACTATAAAGTGCGGGTGAAGGTATTGGACATTCAGTTTTGTATGTATAACGGTGTAAAATGGCCTTTTATTTATACATGTGTGTATTATATGTAATATTCGAAATAATATCATACGAAATATATATATGACTGTGGATTGACACAGCTATAGGTAATTTCACTTTGAAAGAACTTTTTTTTTGCACTGTTTTGTTGTTCAGAAAATACGTGGACAAATATTTTTATGGTCACGAAAAAGTTTGTGAGTTTGCTTGATGGTTCGGTGTCAATTTTCAGCATTATTTCAGTTATACATGTATTGCTGCGGCTAGTGCACCTTTCTATTCTTTACCTGAGTTTCTCAGTTTACCAGTACTTCGCACAGTATATTTTCCAAGCCACTGGTTGCTTTCACACATAACCATCATCGAAACAATGATCAGCAGTGATAGAGGAATGAATCCTAGCGCAATGACTATCATCAGATCTCAAAAAAGAATTTGGCCGAGCCGCGGATTCGAACCAGCGACCCTGGTTTGTTGACGAAACAGTTGAAACCAAGTTTGGATGTAGATAAAATGAGAAGATAAGTAGTGTATAATGGTGACCGTTCCATTCTTCGTGTTTTTCCTGTGATGCACCGGTACTATTCTGGGACTTTGCCGTGCTTCGCCCAAGGACACAACTGCATGTCCAGTGCTGTAAGCGGGGATTGAACCAAGATTTCTCGATTAAAAAGAAGATATTTTAGTGGCATAGCTATGGTGACATCAAGGATTATGTGCAGGTTAAAATCAAAGTGCTGACATACTGAGAGAAAGCCAGTGTCTCTGATGGAAGAACTTGTTTTTTTTCTAATACTGGCCGGTAATACTGATTTATTTTTGTACCAGACAACACAATTTTAAACTAGTCCAAATTAAAAGCAGATGCACATCAATATTTTGTCTCGTATGATAGGACTTGTCTTCGTCAGGGTAATAAAACCATTGTGGGAAAAGGAAAAGAAATGCTGCTTACCAGCATTTTCTCCTTTTCACACAACGTTTTCGAAAGCCCTCTCTTTCAAAGTCGTTAAACTTGCGATTATTGGGTAAATGGTTAACAGTATCGGCGTCATACTGTCATTAGAATGATTGAAATGTCACTGTATTTATAATTATAGGAGCTAAGAATGGGGTTAGACGTGGAGATGTTTGAGGGGCCAATCGACCCTGAATTTATTTGCCAGATCTGCTCCTGTGTTCTCCTAAACCCGGTAACAGCAGGGTGTGAGCATATCTGCTGCCAAGAGTGTGTGGTTCGAAAACTGAAATCAAAGACTTCGCTTCCAGAATGTCCAACATGTGGGACAAAACTATCGCGTGAAACAAGCGAGCCTTCGATCGATTTCAAACTACAGTTATTACATTTACGAATCAAGTGCAGCCATAAATGCGGTGAAATAGTCATACTTGGTGATTTACCTGACCATGTTGACACGTGTCCACATGCTCCCGTGGATTGCAAATTTAAATCAAAAGGATGCAATCGAAAAGTAAAGCGATGTGATCTACGAAAACATTTAGAAGAATGTGATTTTAGAATAGTGGAATGTGAGGCGTGCGGATATGAGACCATATATCGCGAATTATACACACACCAAAGTAGAGTTAGATGTTTGGAAAAGAAGCTCAAACAACAGATAGTGAGAGAACGAAAGGTTGCTTCACAAGAAATCAATAGACACCGTGAAAGACTGTTTAAAGATAACGTTAGACTGGATCAACAACAACGAAAACGACTTCTAACTCATTCGAAATCTTTGTGTTTTCGTAAAAACTCTCGGAAAAGTGAATCAGTCACACAACAGAGATCTAGAACGGATTCTGATGCCGATTTTCAATTCTCGCCCCGAGAGAACGTGTTTGTTACAGAAAATGGGATTCCTGAGGGTGACAAACTTCAGAAAAACAGTGATTTACTTCAACACAATAACGACGAAATACAAAATCAACGATACGTAAGTCTCCCAAATTGAATCCTAACTTTTTAGAGCCATTTAGCGCAAAAACAAGGGGCTTTGTGGACGGCATAGATCAAGATCAGACTGCACATTCTGTGCAGTCTGATCTGGGATCTACACCGTCCACATGTTTAGTCAAGCTTATTAGACCACTTTCAGATACATGATGGCTAATTAACCATAACCGAAAATTTTATGCCTGATTTTTGTACTCTTGCTATCACATAAAACTATTTTGACATACTTTCAAATGTAAGTATAGGTCCGATTCTCCGTGGGAGTGTCCTCTTGCAAGGCACTGCAGAACCTGGGTTTTGTACTGGTGTGAGCATGAAATACATTAAGAGGGCACTGACGCTAGGAATGAATGTTGAAAGTCATGTAAAACTGCATTAAAAAAAAAAATCAAAATTATATATTAAGTACATTAGCAGTGTTGCTTATTTTGTACAATGGTTGAATGTTTTCCATCATATTTATTTTATCATGCGCATTTTTCCTGATTGGTTGTACGTTACTAAACGTTTGAGAATTGAAATAAAAGGCCAAATTGTTACGAAACTGTAACGGGTGAAACATTTGTAATTCTAAAATCGGATTACGTTTTTATACTTTAAACATCTAACTATTTATATGTATTAATCTTTGTATAACACAGTAACCTAAAACTATTGGAGAAATTGAAAATATACAAGAGTAATCCATAAAAAAGAACAATTGTTTTTTTGTGTGTGTGTGCGTGTAAAACTGCCAGACTCGTAATGATAATAATATTTATATTTTTACATGGTACGAATTGAATGTGCCTGCAATTTGACCCTGCATAGTTTACTTTTGGTTACTAGCAGGCCTTTAACTTGCGGTCGTAAAGTCTGATCTTTACAGACATTGTCTGATTCAGTCCCATACAAAACAAATCCCGTGTTTTTATGACCCTGAGAAAGAAGACAAACCAAAGCTTTGAGGGAAACTAGTAGAGAAAAAAATGCTGGTAAAAAGCATTTTCGCTATTCCCCAAATATTTTCTATCCTTTCAAAGATAAATTTATTCATTAGAGCCTCAAATATTTTTTTCTAGAGATACTTTCAATATAGACGAGTCTAAATTTTGTCATTTGGTAAATAATTAAGTCTGATCTTCTACATCTCGTCTTAACCTTTAAGATGCTAAATAAATCAAACTAAAAATTTCCTGTCAATGGTGAAAACTCATAGCCTATACGATTTAAAAAAATTGCTCGTCAGGGAAATCTCACCGTATGGGACAGAGTAGATCCAAGAACAGACTGCACCTTCTGTGCAGTCTGATCTTGATCTACACTGTCCGCAAAAGCCCAGAAAGTTTTGCTTAGCAGCCTAAGTGTTAAGTACCTGCTTTAAGAGACCACTGTTCCCACATCCTTTGGGGGACTCTTGGATACCGGGTTGACTGTACTTTGTAAGACAAGTCTTTTTAAAACAGTTATTACGTAATCACTGTTTTAATAATGTCGTTCTCAAACCTTTCGATTTTTTTCGATGCGCCGTTTTCACAGTCTCCCCCTAGCGACAAAATTCGCTCTCTATTTTTTTTCTGTTTTTAGATTACGAAAACTCCCCATTCATCGAGATCTGGTTTCGCGTTACAGATGTGCTCTCAGTGTAACAGAAAATTTAGACTGGAAGCTAATCACCCAACAGCCTGTAGATGGCATATAGGGGTAAGATTTTGTTTATCTGTTTGATGTTTGGCGTTGGCTCAAATAGTATTTCAGTTATATTGCGGCGGTCATTGCATCTACCCATATGTTCTTAGTGCTGTCATTGTAACTGATAGTTCAGACTAAAAGCTTATCGACGAACTGCTTGTAGATCGCATGGTATTCGTTTGGTGTTTAGCATCGTATCTATAGTGTATCTACCAATGTGTTCCCAGTGCTTCCACTGTAACAGAATGTTCAAACTATTTAGCTTATCGTCCTGCTACTTGTAGATAGCATGAAGTGACATCTTTTTTTTTTACTTTTATTTGTTTTGCAATTAGCGTTACTTTCAACAGTGTAAAGAGTTATGTCACTATGGTCAGTTCACTTACCCAGGTGTTTCTAGCACTCTCGGTGTAACAGAGTTTAGACTGAAAGTTTATCTTAATACTTCTTATAGACGGCATAAAAGGGTAGGATTTTGTTTAATTTCGTCTTTAACGTCTTTTCAAACTGAATTTCAGTTATATCGCTTAGGTCAGCGCACCTACTCTTGTGCTCAGGGCTCTGATAGTTTAACAGAGAGCTTAGACTGGATGCTTATTTATTGGATTTATTACTGTTGACGGGTTTCGGTGACCTTTCATGAAATCATACAATTAAAACAAGGGTATCTATGGGTAAAATAAACTTGGTACGCGGTATTATGTTGCACATGGCTGTGAAATTAGCCTACACCTTTATCGGCTATTCTAAGACCTTCAAAGCACTATCAGAAATACCAAAAAGGCGAAACAGGTACAGGCTCTGACAGTTTTGAATGTTCACACAATGTGCGTGTAACATGGATTTGCTCCTTTTCCCACTGTATTTTCCAAAGCTTCCAAAATGAGAGAAAAACTATTGTATTTGTACAGAAATAAGTTAAATTAGTTATAAGTATTACCTGTATTTCCTTCTTTCTTTTCATGTGCTGTTTGCATGCCTTCATCAAACTTTGCAGCCGGTAAGTTTCTATTAAAATATGCTCTGTGACAAGGGGGTTTAATGCATCTCTGTGATGAAGTATACCAAGCAAGACATCACATAGTTCCTGAACAATATAATCCATTTTGACTAACATCCGACTGCATCAAGAGGTAGAATGATCCTAGGACATGCAGAAAAAATACAAAATGTGTCGACTCATGTCAGCCTGCGCAGACTGCGCAGGCTGATATGGGACGATACTTTTTGCAGATGCATTAAGCCCCCTTTTCACAGAGCATAACTATTTTAGAATCGATTTCATAAATAGGTATCTATACAAGAGAATTCAATAATACTTACAGATCTAATATATCAAAGCACTGACGGACCGAGAAGCCCTGTGTTTTGTGATGGTCAAAATTTGGAAGTGCTGGTTTTAAGTGTCCGAATCTAGTGTATTCCTGTAGGATCTTACGCAATGGCTTGGTGCATATACCTGATTTAATCAACTGTTTTATAATTCACCTGCGATACATCAAATTATCTTTTAAATGGCGTCAAAACTGTTAGGAACACAGTTTTATGACGTCTACATATTCGATAGAACATAGTATATAAAAATGAGTTGTGCCCTGACAAAAGGGGGTTTAACATATCCCCGTAACAAATTAGACCAAGCAAGTCAGATAATTATGGATCTATAAAATCCATTTTGTCTAACAACCGCCTGAATCATGAAGTGCATGGTCCTTTGACATGTAGAAAAATTGACTAATAGACTGCGCAGGCTGATATGGATGGATAGTTTTTGCAGATGTATTGAACTCCTTTTTCACTAAGTATGGCACAAACTAAAGAATCTGTGACATTTGCAGTCTAGAATAAATCGAACATGAACTTAACTTTTTTCAAATGCCCATAAAAAAGGCTTATCCATAAACCTTTCTGTGATATGAGCATGAGCTTCTAAAATAGGCCGAGCATGTTGAAAAAAGAACTGTTTAAAGCATCTGCGAAACGTAATTTAAATTTAGCCGTTTCGGAGGAAAAGTAATTCAGTATTGGTAAGGGATATGTCATTTACATGTAAATGGGGGAAAATAAAAATGAATAAAATCAATTGCATACTGTTTCAATTTTCTGCTTGTTCTGTGCAGTCTGGGGTTGATCTTAACTTGCCTAAAATACGCATTGAGTAGCGCTTCGCAGTCTAAGGCTGAAACCATGTTTACCACCTGATTGTCCTTTGATTTTGACAAATTTACTGGATGATCATTTAATTTTTCATTGTTTCTTTTTCATGTTCGCAGATGGTAAGTCCAATATTTTTCGATTGATCTATTGTTATTTGTTCTTTAGTATCCTTTTTGTAAATGCGTTAGATATGATATCTCTTAGAGAAAAAATGGATAAAAGTACCTTATCGATAAGTGTGTTGTTAGCGTTATCATTCTCATATACAACAGAAAACATGAATATGAATTATAAAAATGAGCAGCACTACGGCAAAAGGGGGTTTAATGCATCTCTGTGATGCATTATACCATACAAGTTATCACATTGATTTGGATCCATTTTGTACAACAACAGACTGAATCATGAGATAGAATGGTCTTTTGAGGCTGACACGGGAGGATACTTTTTGTAGATGCATAAGACTCCTTTTTCACAGAGCATGAATGTATAAGTTTACAATTAACTATTTATGTTCAAGAATTTAGTACATGATTGCTTTTTCTATGCATGCATCTGTCTTATGTGTAAGCCTTTACTTTTTTGGGGGGGCACGCTTGTATGCATTTATAGATTTGTAATGAAATTTTGTTTTGTTGTAATCATGTGATAAACTATTGGTTGTCATTCCTGAGTAATACTTACTTTCTTTTTCTTTTATTTCCAGATACAAGTTTTCGTAAGTATTAAAAAAGTCTTTCATAAATTCAGACTTTGAGAAGTCTTTTTATTTTTATCTTTTTCTAGACGGGTAATATTAATCACCTGACAATGGACCTGTAAGACCTTCATAAAAAAGGAAAATAACAATGAAATAGTATATTACTCCATGTAATGATGACTATCTTTATTGTTTAAAAAGTCGAACAGTGAAAAACAGAACAGGCATCTAGTATTATAAAATTTACCTGTAAAACTGCTTTTGTTGTCATTGAAATAGTAAATTATATAACTTAACTTTAACTTTAGTTAATATTAAACAAATTTTCGTATAAAGGTATGTGTCGATTTTAATTCGTAATTTTTGCTGAAACCGCCAAGTCTACCTTGTAAAATAATGTAGCTTAACCTATATCGTGAAAGTCTTTCTAAGTGCTAATTTCCTGTTTCTTTTAATTTTTTCCTTTTCATATGTGTGTTGCTGAATGCAGAGTGTAAGTATAACATTATGGCTAATACATATAATGATATGGGTAAAGTTACTAGTAAGCTTCCAACATGGTTTTCACACTTAAAAATAGATTTTTAAAGCTTTGTTGTAAAAAGTCTGAATATTGCAATATTCTAATTTGCTTCTACTTTTTCTTCATATATGAAACCAACGTGATAAAGGCTACCAATAGTTAACGTCCCTTAATAAACATCTTATGGTTTCAGAGTTGCATAGGACGTATAAGGAACATTTAAGTGATACGTAGGCACCTAATGTTTTCCTGTAAAATAAATACAAGGGAATGTGCCTAACTATATACACTGACTCTAAATACTGTTGAAAATGTTTTACTTTGGACTATACAGGTCAGAAGCAATAGACGAAAATATTGAAAAACAGGGTCCGTATATACCAACCATTTTTAGTCTTATTCTAGTCAACGACTACTGATTAGCTAAACGATTTGGTTTAGTAAATCGGAAATTGTGTTACTATCTTGAGAATAAGACTAAGAATATTCTTAAGAATACAGGCTCTGGATATGTACATGTTACTGCTTGTTGGGGAAGGAGTAAAAAAGGTTTATTTTTTCAGTAGAGTGCTCTACTTAAACCAGTCCAATATGAAAAGCTAGACTACTAAACGTAACTCGCCAAATCAAATAAATAATCGTCCCCAATTCATGAAATTGATTGGACTTGGGTGAGCGAGGTCCGAGCAATAGACAGAAACACACACATACAGTCTAAACATCAAATATCTGCTCTCATGATGACCAAATTCCCGCATCCAAACACACTAAGAAAATTCTGAGACCTGATTGACGAATTAATTTAAACGCTGCAGTTTAAATGGCATAAAGTGAGCTTGAGATCACTTTATCGTTCGTGCCTGACGTGACTGAGTATAATGATCAAGCAAGGAAAACAAGGAATAATGAGCACTTTTCACTACAAGCACATGGAAATAAACAGGAATACGCTCACCTTTAAAATAAAAGCACTGAAAGTACTTTTTCAAAGAGAGTCAGTACAATATCAAAGCACTGATATCACTGTAAAACTGAGACTGTTACATACACCTTGATGTAAAACTTGACGTTTCTCATGTTTGTGACGTATGACTAGATATCTAAGAGAGATTAGACCGTTTGTTCAGTGTATAAGAAATTTTCCCTGACAAAAAAAAAAAACTGTCAAAATCCGTGTTGCTTTAAAATATATACGGTGTCTTGGTTTAACCTTTTGTCGATAAATCACACGTTTTTTCTTCACGATTTTAATTAAGAAGGCTGTTTTAAAACAACTACTCCGAACCCTTTTCCTGTAACATTTTCAACCCGTATCATTATATTCATTTCTATTTTTTATTTCTTCTCTTTTCAAAACGATGATTTGCTGGCTCCACAATCTACAGGGTGTGAGTATAATTTTTATTATTTAGTGTTTTCAAGAAATTTCTCAGTCATTTTACATGAATTTTTTTTTTGAACGACCAATGGCTAGAACAAGTGAAAGCAAGAAGAAACATTTAGAAGAAATTATCACTTCTTTAAATACTGGTTGGAAAGCAATTGTCGAAAAGGAAAAAAAATGTTGTAATAATACTCTTGAACGATTCAGAAAAACTGACAAAAAATAGAAGGAAATATGAAGTAGATTTCACACATACAAAAATGTATATGAGCCATGGGAAAATGGAATTTAATGCATGTCCGTAATGCATTATACCCAACACGTTATCACATAATAACGGACGCATAAATTCCAGTTTGTCTAACAATAGACTGAATATTGAGGTAGAATGGTCCTTAGAAATAAAATAAATTATCAAAAATAAAAAGTTCGACACAAGTCTGCCTGCCCGGACTGCGTAGGCTTTTCTTGGTCGATACTTTTTGCAGACACATTGAACTCCCTTTTCACAGAGCATGGCTCATATGTTATTGTCTAGTAAATTTATGTGACGACGAAAATGCACGAAATAATAATAATAATAATGATAATAATAATAATAATAATAAATCTTAAACATATTCAAGAAATGACCAGGGCCCGTATTCACCAACCATTCTTAGGAATATTTTCAGTCTTTTTCTCCAAGATTTTCTAAATTTGAAAGAAACACAACTTCTGATTGGCTAAACCAAATGGTTTAGCCAATCAGGAGTTGTGTTACTTTCAAATTTAGAATATTGTGGAGAATAAAACAAAGAATGTTCTTAAGAACAGCTGGATAATACGGGCTCAGGTTATTTATAGGACTTCGGTTCCGAAGGTGTGTCATGAAATTATTGAAAATTGATTTCATTCAAATCACGAATTTCCTAAACTTATGATATGAAGGAAAAAAATATGAAAATGCTTATTCAACATCATTTTTTTTTTGTGAACATTGCCAATACGTTATTCTTGCTTAAAGCCCAAATAGCAGCCAAAAGTAGACAGTGCAGGTGTTAACATGCTTTTACATTTTGTTCATACCATTTAATAGTATGAGCATTATTGTGAAGCTGACAATCTGTTACTGAGCAGTCGGTCTAAGTCCCTGGCAGAAAAGTGAATTTAAAAAGTAGCTCAAAGTTCACAAGTCTCTTTATTTTATGTTTAATATTTACCTGGTTTTTCGTTATGTACGAGTATGAAAAAGATGACGAAGAAAACTTTCTCTTTTTCTACTTTCCAGACTTGCTTTGCGTGTGGACGACTCGACTATCAACCGGGATGTGCTGTCGGCTATCATAGGATCTAGACATTTTGCTCAGGCGATTCCGTCAATATTCACCAACCATTCTTACGAGAATTTCATTCTTAGTTTAGATTTATAAAGTAACACAACTTCTGATTGGCTAAACCATTTGGTTTAGCCAATCAGAGGCTGTGTTGCTTTCAGATTTAGAAAATTCTTGAGAATAGCACTAAGAATGTTGTTAAGAATGGTGAATACGAACACAGGATTTGTTCAAAGCTGAAAGAAAGAAATTGTGTTTACTTTTTGCAAATTTCGACATTTAAACTTGCCCCAAGGGGCCATTCCTATAGATCTATGTCTGCAAATTTATGCTTTTAATTTGGACAAATTTACAATTTTCTCGTCTCGTAAAAAATTAAGTTAGATCTACATAGACGAATTCGATTAGCGTGAAATTACGTTTTATGATTTATCTACTAAATCTACTAATGACTTTTAGTTAAACATTAAAGCTGCGTAAATCTAGATTTTGAATACCCCCCCCCCCCCCCCGCACCAAACCAACCACACAGAAAACAGGCAGAGCTAGATCTATAGAAGGTTTTAATAGCTGGTATGAAAAGATCATTACGACGTGATCGTTTGTAACACTTTTATTTGGGAAAAAACAACAAATATTACTTGCAATATATTTGTAGTGTGTATTCGTATAACTGACGACGTAGGCCTACTATATGTACAAGTCTTGAATTAATTTCTGTTCTGTAATATTGGGATTTGAACCTGCCACTATTAGTTAAAGCCATAAGGCAGCGATTCTACCAACTGAAATGTCCGTGCAACTACTGCATGTTTACAATCAACTTCGTTTAAATGCAGTTTTATGAGATAAGCTCCTTTTTTCAGTATTATTTACACATTATGAATTTTCCTATCTTATACACGTTTGAGAAAAGCGTTGTGTGACATCATGTGTGACGTCACTTTTGATTTCGACTTCTTTAAAGGAAGTGAATCCAGTCAAAACAAACATAGAAATTACGATGTGAATGCAAATTGGTGAAATATCGTTATGTGATGAAAGAATCTGACACTCATTGGCGTTTTAGATAAAATTTGATCAAACTCGTCTATATTTTTCTAGAATCGTTCAATAATTTCGTTTTCTTCTCACATAATAACGGCTAGATCTTCCAAGTAAATGTAGATCTATATAGGATCTGACATGAGTTGGCGTTTGAGATATAGAGGATATTTGTTTTTTCGATGAAAGATCGAAATTTATCTCTTCAAGCGAACATCATAGGTAATATTTTCACTCGTGGCTGTGCCACTCGTGAAAATATTACCGGTGATGTTTACTCGATAAAAGATTTCATACTTCTTACCCCTTTTTTGGGGGGTGGGGGACTTACATCAAAATCCAGTACACTTGTTATCGGTAATTCTCCGTGGCGTACCCCCTTCGCATAATAACGCATTTTAATATTACGTAAAGCGCGAGAATGTAGGGTAAATTACGTCATATTTCCATCTGGTTGAATGACACACGCTGTTTACCTAGGCAACTAGTGCGCGGGAACTACTGTTTCCGCCTTCAATTGAAGGGTTAGAAAATAAAAGCGGTACTTTAACCTATTTTCCACTGGTCGTAACTATGAAATATCGAACAATATTCCACCGTTATTTTTCGATAAACTACTGAATAGCATGAAATAAAAAAAAAAAAAAAAATGGGTCTAGGGAAATTGTTGTTAAGCGAACCTTTGGCTAGCTTAATAACATTTTTTCTTTAATAGTTTAAGAAAATTTTATCTCAAACGCCAACGAATGTCAAATTATTTTTATCTAATAACGATATTTCTCAAATTATAGATCAGAAGATGCAAAACCACCTATAAATGCACGCGCGGTAATATCCATAAAACCCATTTACTTCTACGAAATACGTACAAAATGACGTCACACAATTGCGATATCAAACGTATATAAGATAAGAAAATTGTTGATTGGTATATTACACCGAAAACAAGGGAGGTTATGTGATAAAAAATGTTTTGACATAAAAAAAAAGACATTCATCATATTTTCTACAGGTATTATTGTCTGTATCTTAGTTTGATGACAATCCTTGCAGGCGAATAAAAGCTACCAGCGTTTTCGAGATTTCCTAAAACACTTCCGAAGCGAAATATGGTTGCATACTACTTTCAATCATGCTTAAGGGGGCACCACTTTGAAAGGGGCAGTGCACCGTGAATAGCTGGATATATGAATGACGTCAGTCTATAAATAGTATACCAAAATAACACTTTAAAAATGCATTACTGAGTTGATTTGTGCCTTGGGAAGAATCAAATACCAAGAGGAGACCACTTGTCTGATATGGTACCTTCTGCGAAGTCGAGTGAGATATGAGTAATCCACCACTGTTGCAGTTACATTCAAACGGTTCTCAATTATTATCCACCAGTCTGTTCAAACTGTTCTATTGTACCTATCTATTCAAAATGTACCTATTTGATATCAATAAATGAATTCTGTTTAATGGCTGCTTTTGTTCATTTTCTTAAATGAGGCTGTAATAGAGCTATGTCTGTTTTTGTCAGAATTGAGAGAGAGAGAGAGAGAGAGAGTATCTTTCCTTTGTTTATCTATCCATCTATTTTTCCCTTCTTGTATAACTTTTTTTTTGTGACATCCATGCTTTCGTAAATAAAAGCTGTGATAAGTGAATCAGTTGCGTTTATCACTTCTCATCATCATTTCCTTTAATCATTTCGACAAAAATAGAAACCCATTACAGAAACCTTTGCCGTTCTAAACAGCTTCAAAACAGCTTGTCCCAGTAGGTTACTGTCACGAGTTACAAATTAATCCTTAGGCTGCTAAGCCCGACACACGGACTTTTTGCGGACAGTGTAGATCAAGATCAGACTGCACAGAACGTGCAGTCTGATCTTTGATCTACATTGTCAGATAAAGACATATTTTCAAATAAAAAAAACCCCTTTGAAATAGCAAAGCTCAGATTTTTACTATAGGCTTAAAACTTTCATTTCACTTATTTAGCAAGATGATAGATAATGTCTATCTATACCCTCTACCCTTTTTTATCATACGAGAAAATGTTAGACTCGTCCGTTTGATTGCATTTGAAGACGACAAATTGCAAGTAGGGCTATATAATGCGATTGCTTTGAAGGGGTAAACAACATTGTTGGAAAAGAAGAAAATGCTAGTAATCAGAACTTTTTTCTTTTCAATGTAATGTTTTACAAAGCCTTCCTCCCCAAGGTCGTTAAAAGTCGACACTGTTTGGTAAAGGCTTAAACTGATAAAAAAGAAAAATAAATGAGCCGTGTCCTGTCAAAAAGAGGCTTAATGCATAAGCAAAAAGTACTGACTCAGATCAGCCTGCGCCGACCTGGGTCGAAACCTTTGCTATTGGTCTTTTTTTTTTGGCATGTCAAAGGACGGGTCTACATGTACCTTCAGATTTAGTCTGTTGTTAGACAAAATGCATTCTATGAATCCATAACAGTACTGATGACTTTTTTGCTTTATAAGATGCATCATGGCATTTAACCCCTTTTTATAGAGCATGGCCAAAATGAAAATTTAAAGGCACTAGTTGATACGATGTACCAAAAAATTTTTTCTGAGTAAAGGTCTGGGAAAAATCTAACCATTTATACCCAAGATCAGCCAGCACGTTCTGTGCAGTCTGATCTTTGATCCATACTGTTCGCATAGGCACACTGCGTCATGTTAAGCAGCCTATGGGTCAATATACGTTAGATAAGGTCCATAAAAATGGTAGTTCACTTAATATAATTCCTGCTGTCTAAACAATAAGAAAATTATGTTACACACCGTGGACCAAGATCAGAGCTGATAAATGAGGCTGTTGATCTGGGCCCACAACGCTGGAAAAGAAGTCGTTGCTTTTGATGCGGTGTTTTACGAGTATCTTTGATCTGGTACATAAGACGAAATGAAAGGAGCGGAGTCATGTTCTGTTAAAAGGGAGTTTAATGCACCTGCAGAAAGTGTCGATGAGGTCGTCCTGTGCAATCCCCAACGGCTAACCTGGGCGGAAACATTTCGCTTTCTGTGAATTTTCTGCATGTCAAATGACCATTCTACTTAATCGGGATTCAGCCGGTTGCTAGACAAAAAGAATGTTATGGATCCAAAATTATATGATGACTTGAAAGGTATATAATGCATCACGGAGATTCATTAGTAGTATGTAAACTGTTCTTTGAATAACCACTTTTCCTGGGTTAAAGCGTACTTTCTTCTTGGGTTAAAGCGAACTCCCCCCTCTTTTCACTGTCTCAGTTTTTTAACCCCTTAATCCTTTAATCCCGACCGTGATTTCCTCATGAAATCCTTTAGCTGTTTAACCGTTTAATGCTGCATCTATCTAGACACTGACTAACCAGCTAACCGGCTAACCGGCTAACCAATTAATTGACATGTTGGTATATTGGTATATTGACATATTGGTATATTAGCATATTGCCATACTCTAATAATTGACATACAATATATATTAGTCACTTGATATATATATTATATGTTTATGCATAACATACTTAGATATGTGGTTAGTGAGGGAAATTCAAAAATTATAATACTAGTTTAATTTTTTATTTATTTTATAATTGCCCCATGATAAGGTATCAATCTTATTTTCTAAAATAAACCTTTTATCATCTCTTGAACTTAACGCTTTTTTGTTTAATTCCTCAGTATAAATTTCATGACCCCTACTTCTTAAAGTTGTCATTTTTCTATATTGGTCTTTTTCTGTAAACAAACACTCTTTATAAATATCAACATTTAACTCATTTTTAACAACTGACATTTTAACACCTTTACATCTCTTATCTTCATTACCATCTAAAGTTTTATAAGCATACATTTTTGCGCCTAAACCAACAAACTCACTCATAATTTTACCACCTAACTCATCTTTAAACTTACCTATTATCCTAGCATTAAAATCATTTCTTAAAAAATGGTCTTTAGGATAGTTACTTGTGTCAAACATTTTATCCACATCTTTTTTCATATCCTTATATAAATCTTCAGTTTCTATATCAAGGATGAAACTATCTGTATCAGTATAACACAAGTTAACCTTTTTACCATACTTAGCTTTGAAATAGTTGTAAAAAGTTTTTTGCATATGTATTTTACTAATGTCTAAAATGCTTAATCCTAAATAAATAGGTTTATTATACTTTAAAACAGTGTTTTTCATATGTACCGCTGTTAAATTTTCATCAAATATTGTTGTGTGGTCATAGTTTGGTTTTGCTACTAATTTTCTATAACGTTCCTTATTATTAACTAATTCTATGCTTACCCTATTTCTAAGGTTTTCCATAGTCTTACCAAAAACTGAATTATTCATTAACTTAAAAAAATCTTTTTCGAAATTATTTTTAGCTGATTTTCTTAATGCTATATTTGTACCAATATATTTTTCAAGCCATTGGCTTTGTTTAAACTTAATTCCTCGGTGTATTTTAGTAATCTTTAAACCTAAATCAACACATATTTTTAAAGCTTCATAATGAATAACATAATTTTCTTTATTATTTAAGTTTGGTATAAGTTTTTCTACTTTTTCTATTTTTAAACGTTCAGGTGCTAAAGGAAAGTCATTGTGTAAATCATGTAATTCTTTAGGATATTCTAAATTTACTTCTAATATACATGGTGTTTCTTGCCAATTTTTTAATTCTTCATCTTCCATCCATTTAAAACCATGAGTAGGAAGAGAGCAACTCATTGCCCAAGCATAAAGACTATTTGCATCTACATATATTAAATATTTTGAAGGTTTACCAGGGTCATACGATTCACCCATATACTTATTATTTGCTTTTGCATATCTTTTACTACACATACTAACACCTCCTCTGATACCCTTTTCACACATTAAAAGCATATCAACATCATGTAAAAGACTTAGGTTTACTTTAGTTATTTTTAATGCTGCATCCCAAGCTAAACCAGGAGCAGTATAATACCAACTAGGGTCTAAATCATAGTTTTTACGACAAACATCTCTAAAGTTCTCAAAAACATCCGCTAAAAGTAATACATCTATTTTATTGTAAAGTTCTAAATAATCTTTAAATGTTTTCATATTAAAAGCTTTCCAAACATTTTGTGCATGAGTATAATCTTCATTACTAATTCCTTCTTTATTTAAACTTGAATAAAATGCTTCTTTAGGTGGTAATTTCTTATCTTTAAGTTTATCAAAAGAATCTAAATACTCATAAGGAAAAACTCCTTTTCTCCTAACCAATGGTAACTCATTAACATTAAAATATTTTGATAAAATTTTTAATTGGTTTTCTTCTAAGTTACTTGAAAGTTTATCTAAACTAGAATTCATAAATTTATAACTATCAAGAAATTTAATTTTATGTTTTATATTTTTTCCAACCCAAATTTCTTTACTAAAACTAATATATTTTTCTTCATTGTTTGGAATGCAATCAATATTTCCTTCAGATTTACCAAGGCATTTAATAAAAAGATGTGCATCATATCCACTAAGATTATGTAGGTATACAGGTGTAAATTTAGGGTTAGCAGCTTTTAAATTACATTCATTATGTGCGGCACCTCTATATTTACCTGTAAAATGACAATGGTCTTTTACTCTAAGATTATCTTTTGTAAACTTTCCACCACAAATCCAGCAATGTTTTTGTTGTGTATGTTTTATTTTTTCCTCTATTGTAATTTCAATAGGTTTTGGGTTTTGGTGATATTTTTGATAAATTTCTCGTATATCATCTTCTAACCAACTTATAAAAACTTCATCAGCATTTTCCCCAACATAACTTCTTATTATAGGTGGCATAACATTATCATCAAAACATTTTATAATATAGTAAAAACTACAAGGTATATGCTTTTGACGTTGCATAGTATAACTTTTTTCTGGATTTGGTTGGCATGTGTGTATCGGTTTTAATACACTTTCAAAATCAGCGTATACAACAAAGGGAACCTTTAATTTTCTATAATGGTTTTCAAAAGCTAACTTTTCACCTAACTTTGGCATTTCTAAAGTAATAGGTTTGTGTTCATTACAATATCTTTTATGTTTTTCCAAAATTTCTTTAGTAGTGAAATGATTTAAACATCGTTTACAAAATTCTATATGTTTATGGTTTTTTGTTACTTGACTTCTCATTAATCTATTAAAGTTTTTTATGTAAGTGTAGTGTATGTTTTCCTCATTTTTAATAAGAAGAAGGTCAACATGTTTATCTCGCTCATTTGGTGTAATCCTATATTGATGAATAGAGTTTTCTTTATTTTCTTTGTACCAATACACATTTACACTAATATCAGGATTTTGTTTTTCAAACTTATCAATTTCACCAACTGAAACAGGGTAGCCGATTCCCTCCATATTTAAACTACTTTCCTTATTTTTTAAAGCTTTATCAACTCTTTCTTGGTGGATGTCTTTTGGATTTAATGCTCTTAAAACACACCATAAAAAACATTTATCATCTTCATTTTTCATATTAATAACTGCCCTTTTGTTTAAAATCCAAGATGGTAAATCTAAATAACCGTTACCTCTTAAAGGGGCATAAGTTGCTGTATGTATTTCTAGTTTTACGATACTCCCAAAAGTCCAACCACTACCTTCTCTTTGAAATTTAGATAAATTTTCTAAAACTTCATCTATCATTTCATTTAATAAATTCTCTAATTCTACTAAGTTTGTATTTAAATGTTGCCCACTATGAAAAGCACGCTCAATAGGTCCTTGGTCAATATTTGTCATTAACCATAATTTACATCTAAGTACAAGTTTAACCTTTGTTTGTAAATTATTACTAAGAGTATTTATAATATTTGCTCGGTTTTCTGCAAAAAATCTTTGTGGAGTATAATTTTCTCTACCATCTATAACATATTGAGTTGTATATCTTCTAAATGCAGATTGACTCTCTCTAATCTCAAACGGGTCTCTTGGGGGATAATTTTCTCTAACATTAGCAACAATTTCATCGAAAACTTGTGGAAGTTGTGATGCAGCCACATTCCCGGTTAACCAATTAGTGAAATTATTGATTCTTCGTTGAATTGGTTGAGGTATAACATTTGTTATAACTCTTCCAACATTTGCCGCAGCTCGTCTAGTTATATTCGAAATTCTATTAAGCCAACTCATTTTATAAAGTAAATATAATTTTCTTAACCTATCTATCAAAAATTTTATTATATCTGCATATAAATATAATAAAATTACTGAATGTTAATCCTATATTTATCTTTCCAAACCCTTCCATTCCAATTCTCAATCGTTTGTGGGCTGCGGTCTATAAATTGACCTGCCTTATAAATCGATGGAAAGGTTTTTATTTCTCCAGTTTCAACATCCTCTAAACTAACTTTCTTAGGATTATACATAATAGTTTTTAATCTATCAAACTTAGGGTCTTTGCTTTTTTCTTTTTTAGGTGATTCATTTGGGAACAATCCATGTTCTTTCACCAACTCAACTAAACGCTTTTTATTCCAGTATGAGTAGAAATTTATATTATTTTCTTTAAGAATTTTTTTTAAATCTGTAACCTTTATCATTTTTATATAGAAAAGAAAAAATCTTAATACACTACACTCATTTTATTTCCATCAGACTGGAAGTTAATTAACCTATCACTAATAATAACAGCATATGCCTCTGTGTTAGCAAGCACATTTTCAGTAAAATGTGCTTTGATTTGGATATCAGTGACAGAGTATTTTAATCTCTCACTCTGTTTGGAAACATCAAACAAAAACAAAGGATAAAGGGTTTTATAATCTGAGGGAGTAATGTTAGGGTTTGACACCATTTCATTCATGTTATAAAACTTAGACCTAAATAGAGAAGCGTCACCATACACTCTACTAAATTGGTTCGCAACGAATGAAAGATTATAATCAACAGCGGGATATCTAGTAGAATTTAACGTAACATAAATGTTTTTAACGTTTCTATGGTCAAATATGGCTGGATTTTGTTGTTGATTACCACTTTTACCAGTCTGAAAGCCAACAATGATAAAACGTGGCACTTCAGGTGATGATTTAACAGAAAGTCTCCAGGTAAATGATGTTGACTCGGGAACCGCGATAGAGTCGCACTGTCTCATTCTATATCCAACCGGTATTTTTTCTTTTTTCTCGATAATTTTATAAAGTTCCATCTTCTCTCCATCTGCGGGTAGCACGTGTGGCATAAACCAAGATATTCTAAGTAAATTAATTCTACCATCAGCAGGAGCAGCACCATCTCTAAAAATTGCATCATTATCATCATTTCTCGTTAATGTGAGAGTTTGCTTCATTCCGTACAATATCTTATCATAATCATCACAAAAACCAAATATATGTTTTAATGGAACTCTAAAGCTAAAGGTACCTCTTGGAAGAGGGTCATTAATAATATAATTTCTTCTTACAACAAAACCAGTGTTTCCACCAACTGCTGCGGCTGCCGTATCTTTATACCAACATTGATTTAACCCTTGTGATTTAGAGAAATCATCTGGATATTTTAACAAACCAAGCATTGTAGTAGCCTGACCAGGATATAATACAGATTCAATCTCCATACCCGAAAGTTGATACTTAATATTTTTAAAAAGATACATGAGACCATTGTTTGTTAAAGAAATATTAGTGTTAGCATCGTAAACTGCTCCAGTATCACTTCTTACTAATTCACCTATAATAAGTAAATAACTCTCACTAGGATGAGTAAAAATATCTTGAGTCTCAATGTTAATCCTAATTTCTCCTCCTGAGTTGTTGAGATTGGTACCAGTGATTGGTTCATATTCATGGTGTTCATACTCAGCAATACTATCATCTTTTAAAATTGGTTCGGTGATTTTTAAAATGTCCATTTTATAATAACAATTATAATTTTAAATGAGATAAAAATTATAATTGTGTTACTTAAATTTCTAACCAAAGCTGGGGAAAAGACTTTTTTTTTATCATTAACAAACACACCTTGAAGTTTAATGCTTTTTACGATATCCATTTTAGTTTTAGGATAAACTCTATTATCATATACAAGTGTTATTTGAGGTATCCCCCACTCTTGTAAATATTCATTCACCTTTTCCTCAATCTCTTTCATCTTGATTATCTTTTCAGGAGATAACTTCACAACAACTTTTTTATAACCATATTTCGTTTTATTAATTTCGAGGATTTCACAATCTTCTATGTTTAAAGAACCACCTACTATAGTAATACAACTAGTATTATATTTTTCATAAAATACACGATTAAATTTTAAATCTGGCATTATCTTTTTTTTATAAGTAATATAATTTCTTTAACTTATTTTTATTTTTTTTCTTCATACTGTTTTAATACCCGCTCCACTGTTTAATCTTTTAACTAAGTCTTGAATAGCAATGGCGCTTCCATCTATTAATGTGCTAATGTTTTGCGTTTTAGGAGTATCAGGGGGTGTCGGTGTTGTGTTATATTTTTGTAAAATTTGCTTCGATTTTGGTGTCAAAGCTTTCGTAACTAATTTTTTTCCTACATCTACAGCTGCACTTTTTCCAACCTCTAAAGCTTTCTTTGCACCTTCCTTAGCTACACTCTTTCCTACATCAAGGGCAGAAGACACAATTTGTTTAGCTGCACTACTAGTAAAAAGCCTCGCTAAAAAGTTAGCAATACTATCAAAGATTCCGGCACCACCGTATGAATACTTTTTTTTAAATCCGTGTTTCTTAGTGATTATCATCTTTTTATAGTATAGACATTAAATTTTTATAAGCGTTTGAATTTAAAACACCTTGTCTTTTTAATTCATCACAAATGCTTACTACCTCATTTCTTACACCTGTATTACCTACTTCTTTACTTGCCATCAACAGGTCTAGTCTTTCTATTAATGCGTTAGGGTCAGATGGGATAACAATGATACCCTTTCCTTCACGCTTTTTCATACTAACCCAAAGAGGTCTAAGAATTTTAGTCCATTTTTCCCCTTTAGAACTTTTAGGATATCGTTCATCCGGGTCGTTATATCGATGAAGAGCGTTGGTTCGTTTCATTAAATCGTGATACTTTGTTAAATCCTCAAATGTATATATTTTTCTCGGTTCTTTAGCAACAATTAACTCCCATAAACCAGGTGTTCCCATATATATCTCTGTACCAAGAACAATATCATCATGCTCAATTATGACAGCTTTGCTACCAATATAAAATTTACCACCTTCATCACGTAATCCATATGTTCTATCAACATCAGTACCAAGATATTTTGTTAGATACTCCCTTGCAAGTGGTCCAATTTCAAATGTACCTTTATATTCATCCAATTTCTTTTCCTCAATAGCTGGTTTTTCTCCAGAGGGATAAGCTTCTATTGTTGGAAAGGCTGGTAGATTAATAGCTTGTGGTAACTGTTCGATACCTTCTTTAATAGGTTTAAGTCCCTCTGTAATCTCCTTTGTTGTAGCTTTTTGCGTTTCGATAACAGGTCTAAAAAACTTTGACAAATCGGTTTGAAGTTGTTGTTCACCTGTTCTCTCTGCTAGTAGATTATCCCGAATCTTCTTTTTCGTTTCGAGATACTCTTTTACAATTAAGTCTCTTTTTGCAGGGTCAGTTATTTTTAGAAATGACATTTTTAATTAGCAACATATTTTTTTAACGTAGATTTTGTAACAGTTTTTTTTGTAACAATTTTTTAACAATTTTAACATATAAGAACATCATATATTCTCTTATATATTACATGTCTGAGGAATTATCAATTTCACACATACACTTACACCTATACCTAATTTTAGGAAATTTAATTTTAGGAAATTTAATACGAGAGGGAACCTCCATGGTTTTTTTCAACGAGCCTCCGAAAGGACTCACGAGCTTCTTGTCTTCCTTTTTCTATCAAAGATTCTTCGTTTTCAGTAGAAATCTTTTTCTTGATATTGGTACGTATTTCTTCCTTCATAACCTTATACTTCTCTACTTCTTCCATAATGAGTTTAAATTCTTCATCTGAAACAATACCATCCACCAAAGCCTTGGAAATATGTGTTGAAAGAGTATCTAATTTTTCATCTGCAAGCATTCTAATCTTCATATGCTTTTCTGCTTTGCTTCTAGTATTTCTTACAACAAAATTACCAACTACGCTTAGAAGACCAACTCCTAAGGCAACTCCTTCTAAGGCAACAACAACGGGAATCGCTACTACTGTAGATAGCAGTCCAATTCCTCCTGCACCTGCACCTAAAGCTGTTGTAGCTAAAACAACATCAACATTGCTTATAATTCTTGAAGCACGTAAATACTTTTTTGCTAGAACGTCTCTAGTTTGAACTTCTTTCTCAAGGAATTGTTGTATCTCCGAAATCTTTTGTAAACGATAGGAATGACCTTTATCATCTCCCATTGCATGCATTTCAATAGGTGGGGCGCTTGCGGTACTTCGTTCTTTGGGTAATGGAGGATATATTTTATTAGGGTGTTCCTGATTTGTATCTGTCATTTTATTAATATAATAATTTTTTTTATGCTAAATATTTTAGATAGCAGAATAACTCTCCCTCAGGTATTTCGATTGGTTTTTGTGAGAAATTATAAATGTAGACTAAGATATCATTAACGTCATTATCAAGATGTGTCCCATTAAAAATAGTTAAACTATTTTTCCATTTATTACTAATAGATATCACTACAACTCCTCGTGTAGTTATATAACCAAATCCTAGTGAAAGTCTCATACCATCATGAGGAGGAATCTTGATAGTTACTTGTGAGTATATTTTCCATTTTAGAGAATCTTGCTTTAAGGGAGGATATCTTACTCCATGTAAATGAGGTTTCCAAAATATAGTTTTATGTTGGGTAGTAATATTAGGTTTTATACCAAATTTATGTATATCCATTTTTATTTGTTGTAAATAATATTTAAATATTACAATATAGCTCCTAGGATAGGGATATTAGCAAATGGACTATTAGGTCCGAGTAAAAGTCCTTTTCCATCATACATTTTTCCTCCTTGCTTTAAATACAACCCATCACCAACGGAAGCTAATCCTTTACCTTTGTATGGTTTTAAGTATAATCCACATCCATCAGTTTCAACTTGACAACAGAGTCCTCCTTTTTTAAGGTAAAGACCTGACCCCATTGCTTTTGATACACCTGATTGAGCTAATCCAGTAAGAGCACCAACACCTAAAGCTGGTAAAACGGTTTTTGCAAGCATCGGTAAAGCTCTGGCAGCTAACCCAGCCAACATTCCGAGAAAACCTCCCTCTATTTTCGTGTTATATTTAAGTTGTTTTGCAGTCATTCTAATAGTTATACCCTTACCATCCTCATAGGCTTTAGCTATTTTTCTTGCTTGTGAATTGGTAATTGCTAAAACATCATTACCATGTAAATCTTCATGACCTAAACGAATTAACAGCATGTTGAAGCTTTTCCTTTTGTCCTTCCGATATATTTACTTTAACATTAGTGTAACTCGTCATTTTATATACAACTATTTTTTTATTTATCTAGCTTCTCTAATATGAAACCTAATTGTTAAATTTTCACCTCTAAGATTTAGTAAATTGTCATTTTGGTCAGTAATATTTACCTCTAGGTTATGTATTTCATTTAATGTTATTGGTAAGTATACTAAATTAACTGGTGACTCAATTATCTTATATCCAGGTGCAACATCTGGGAAAAAGGAGTAAATAGTGTTTTTTCTTGAACCATTAACATAACTTCCTGAGATAATATCTATGTTAACGAGCAAACTATTTATGCTAAGAATGTTCACTACATTCTCTGACTCGTAAAATCCTTGTGTATATTTAGCGCGAGTAAATCCTAATACTTTAGCAATGGAGCCTGGTTGATTAAAATCTACTTGATAACCATCTTCTAAGGTAATAATAGACTTTAGAGTATTGGTGTTTGCAGAAATGTTAATATAATACTCTTCATTAACTTCATCGTAATGACCCTTTTTTCTCATTTCCTGTTGAATGGTGTCATTAATGCTAACAAGGTCATAACTTCCTTCAGGTATTCTTATTTTAATCCATGAATTACCATTGTCTGGAGAATAAACGAATATGTTGTTCGTTTCATCAATGTTTGGAAAAGAGTAGTAAGTTTCAAGGTTTACCAGAGCTATTTCATATACTTTATCCTTTTCCAGCTGAATTGGAGGATTAAACCTTGTTCTAAAACGTGTTTTGTTGTCGCTTACTATAATTTGAAATGATGTTTTGTGGTTTGTATTTTTTACAATTTGTTCTAAAAGTTCTTCCATTTTATAATATTTAAATATTTTTTATACTGACTTAGGTATGTAAAAATTGTCAAAACCGTTTCTATACTTCCCATCATGTTTTTTACTGGTTAAGTCAATAATAGCGAAACCATGTGGTCTTTCCCATGCCTTTTGACAAAACTTTCTAAACTCATCCTTAGGCATATCTTCACCTACGTGGTCGTTATAAATATGATTAATGTTTTTTAAATCTTGTGGGAAAAGACAAATAAAATTAGCGTTTTCTCTAATAGTTTGTCTCGGTAGTCTAAAATAATTCTGTGAGAGGTAAAAGCAGTCAACATTACTATGTCTTCCTCGAATGTAGTAACACTCACATTTATTTTGCTTTTCTAAAAGTAAATCATCGAAAATCATTAAATTTTTATTTTCTGAGTTTAACTCTCTCGGGTCAGGTACATCACTAGCATTTTCAAAGAAGTTGCATTTTATATCCGATTTGTTTTTAATCGTCTTAATCCATTCTTCAACTAAAGCTGTTGGTACAATGCTTAGTTCTTGTATCTCATCACGCATGTTAAACAATCTTAAGATACATTCTTTTGGTAGTTTTTCTTCAAAAGCCTTTTTTAGTATTCGGTATTCCGGTTGAAAAAGGCTTTTTCCAAAAACACTCAAATCGTTGTAGTCAAGCCAACCTGGTCTGAGTAAAAGGTTTAACAATAAAGTAGTTTTACCACATCCTGATTTTCCTATAATTAAACCCCTAATACTTTTTGGTAAAAGGGAGTGATTAAATCTCTTTGATACTACTTCATTCCATGATAAGTTTATAATATCCATTTTTATATAACTTTTTTTTTTATATATATAAAATGTATTGTGTTAAATGTAAAAAACATACTGATACAAACAATATCGAGTATACCGTTTCTAAAAATGGGAGAAATATAATGAGGGGTAAATGTGTGGTTTGTGGAATAACTAAAACACAATTTATAAAAGGAGAGAAAAAAAAACTACTAATGGCGGTAGCATCTTAAACAAATTTATAAATAATTTACCTGTTGAAATGCATCTTCCCGGTCACAATTTTACGGGGCCAGGTACCAAACTAGATGAGAGGTTAAATCCTGATTTAACACCGAAGGAATGGAGTAAACCTATAAACCGTGTTGATAAAGCTGCTTATCATCATGATGTTTGCTATCTTAAGCATGATGATACAAAAACTAGGAATGAGATATGTGATAAAGATATGTTAACAGAGTTAGAAGGTATTTACAATCCTAGTATTAGAGAAAAAATGGAAAAGGGTTTGGTAAGTAAACTCATTGGAACGAAGATGAAATTTGGAATGGGAGTTAAAAAAAAAAATTCGATATGATAAAAATTTTAGCGGAAGAATTACATAAACCTGTAAAAAGAAATTTTAAGAAAAGGAGAGTTAGAGTAAACGGTATAGATAGGATATGGGCTGCGGATTTAGTAGACATGCAAGCATTTTCTAAGTTTAATCGTGGTGTTAAATACCTTCTTGCTGTCATTGACATCTTTTCTAAATATGGATATCTGGTGCCATTAAAAGACAAAACAGGAAAATCTGTTGCTATAGCATTAAAAAGTATTTTTAAGGAGAGAAAACCTGAAAAAATGTGGGTGGATAAGGGTAAAGAGTTTTATAACAAAGATGTAAAAGACTTGGTTGAATTATATTCTACCGAAAATGAGGAAAAATCTAGTGTGGTTGAGAGATGGATTAGAACAATGAAAGAAAAAATGTGGAAGTATTTTTCCGCTAACTCTACAAACGTTTACATTAATGTGCTACCGGATTTGGTTAAAAAATATAATAACACGAGGCATTCATCTATTAAGATGACTCCGGTAGACGCTAGTAAAAAAGAAAATGAAACCAAAGTTTGGAGAAATCTTTACCCCGAACATTTAGAAATAAAAGACTCTAAACCTAAGTTTTCCGTTGGAGACAAAGTAAGGATAACTAAAAAGAAAAAGACTTTTGAGAAAGGTTATACAACAAGATGGACTGAGGAGGTTTTTACAATTTCTGAAGTAAAACTTACATCACCTGTAACATATAAAATTAAAGATTTTAATGGAGAAGAAATACAAGGTACCTTTTATGAACCTGAACTGCAGAAAACCAGTCAAGAGCTGTATAGGATAGAAAAGGTTATTAAAAAAGGAAAAAAGAAATCTCTTGTAAAGTGGAAAGGTTATCCTGATGAATTTAATTCATGGGTTGACAATAAAGACATTAGAAATATTTAACTATAAAAAAATGTCAAATATTTCGATTGAAAACGTAATTTTACCAAATAAACCGTTGAACAATTTCGAATTAGAGGGTGCCGTTAAAAAATTAAAGATTCCTTATTTTAGAGGAGTTTTTTTACTAGATACATTACCGAGAAAACCGAGTAAAAAAGAATGTGGTATAGTAAACTTTGATAAAAGTGGTGGACCTGGTACACATTGGGTCGCTTGGTATAAAAATGGTAAAACTAAAATTTATTTTGATAGTTATGGTATACAACCACCTATTGAAATTCGAGATTATTTAAAAAGCCCAATACAGTACAATACTGACCAATTACAACAAGCTGGGCAAGTATTTTGCGGTCATTTATGTTTATACATTCTAAAAGAGTTATCTAGAGGTAACCAGTTTCAAAATGTTTTAAATAAACTTTTTTAGTATTATATAAAAAAAAATGCCTGTTAACAAATTTGGAAGAATGAAAGATGATGCTGAAACAAGTGGTGATGGTGTGTCACTCGCTTACATAAATAATAATTTTTTACGTAAAGATGGAACAACTGTTGTTACCGGTTCTATAGACATGAATGGTAATACATTAACAAGGGTTAGTAATCCAGTAAATTCTCAAAATGTGGCAACTAAGGATTATGTTGATACCAACTCAGGGTTGTTGGATGAAAACGGAGGATACCACGTTAAAAATGGTTATTTAAACATGGGTTTTAATTTGATAAAAAACGTTAAGGACCCAACAGAATCGCATGAAGCTGCTACTAAAAATTATGTGGATAGGAGTGGTAAAGCAATAGTAGAGGAACCGGATGGTACCTTTTCCGCTGTTGCAAATATAAATATGAAAGGGTATCAGTTAACAAATCTTATAAATCCAGTATATCCACAAGATGCTGCTACTATGGCTTATGTAGATGGTTTGAGACGAGCTTTTGTTTACTTAAATGGAGTGTATCTAGCAGTTGAAGATGTTTCTATGGGTGGGCGGAGAATTAGCGATGTTGGAAGCCCTTTAGAAAACCAACAAGCTGCAAATAAGTTTTATGTAGATACCGTTGTTGAGGCGGCTACCGCGGGTGTAAAAGCTATGACAAAAAAACAAGATGGGTCTTTTTTAATGGATGGTGAAATAGATATGAATGATAACCAAATTATTGGATTACCAAATCCTGCTTCCCCTTACTCCGCTGTCAATAAACATTATGTTGATAATGGTGGGGCTATTATAAAAAATTGGGTTGGAACTTTTATGGTAGCGACTAACATAAATCTTCGGGGTTTTTCTTTAAAAAACGCGGCAACCCCAGTAGAAGAGGGAGATTTAGCAACAAAATCCTACGTGGATAAAGTCTCCCACCCTATTATAACCGTGTGGGCTGAAGAAAATGGACCAATTGGAAACGGTAATTATGAGTTTTCATTTGGTAATGGTGCTTCAGGTGCTAGCCATAGGATGGGTGGTTATTGTATGAATGCGTCGGGTAGAATTATAAGAGGTAGTTTATCAGTTGTTACAAATAACCCTAATGTACCAGAAGAGGTAATAGTTAATATTGTGGTAAACGGAGTAGAGCTTGTTGATTACTCTATTATTAAAAAGAAAGATGAGACTTGTAGCTGTGTAGTTTTTCCTAAACCACTTGAAATAAAACAATGTGACATCATAAACTTTGTTTCAAGAACAAGCAACCCTACTGCTGAACACTCTTACATATCTATTTTGATAGAGTTAGACTTATAATTACACTAAATAAATATAACTCCTTTCTCAATGAGAAGTTATATTTATAAGTTTTTTTTTTCTTTTTATAAAATTCTTTTAACATGAGATTCTATATTACACATAGGGCATTTATGGGTTATATATCTATTACACGATTCACATATAGGTACATGACCACAATCACAAAACATTACCTTAGGTTTATTTTCATTACATATAACACAAGATTCTGAATAAAAAGTTTTTGAACCATTACTTAATTGATTATTGTTTTCTATATTATCTTCTTCATCTAAATCTTCATTATCCTCACCATCTTCTTCAAAACTATACTCTTCAACACCCCAACTATATTCACCAGAAAATCGTATCATAGGAGAAAGAACTGCCCCATCATAATTTATTTCTTGGGGGTCATACAATATATCATTATTAGATAAATCATTTATTTTTTCTCTATAAGTTGTTAAATATGTTGTATTCCGTGGGTCTATCTTTAACCAATATGAACCTCTTCTAGGTGGTAATATAGCATGACTACGAGAAAAAAGACCTATCCACATAGTTGAATTATATATACCATATTTATATATTTCTTTACTAAAATGATAATAAATTGCTGCTTTTGCATTAATTAAATTTTGTACATAATCATAAGAACAAAAATTTAGAAAAAATATTTTTCTTTTTGATTCATTATGAAAAGTTAATAATTTTTGTTTATTCCATATATGATTTTCTAACTTCTGTAATTCTTCAGATGTAAATCTATTTAGCACATTCATTTTATAATATTCATTATTAATCTAACAGTAAAAATTCAAAAAAAAATTTTTTTTTTAAAAAAAATAATAAATTATATTAAGAAGTTATTTCGTTATAAAAAAAAAGGTATTGAGGTGTTGTTATTAAAGTTTTTTCGTTCATCTGTGCTATTATTAGTTAAGAATTTCATCAATTTCTATTTATTTTTATTTAACCAACTCATTCATTTTATTAAAATGTTAGATAATTAACATTTCCTATGTTGCTTTATTGTGATATAGGAAATATATCTAAGTAGATAAAATTTTTTGAATTTCTTCTATGGAATTTTTATAAAAAATATATAAGATGAGTGTGTTAAGTAAACTTTCTCATGAAATTATAAATAAATTAGAAAACCATCTTTTTATACATAAATTAGATAAAATAGATGAATTTACTCCTGTAATTGAAAATAATCTAGGAAAAGTATATAAAATGAGTGTGTTTAATAGATTTACTCCTGAAATTATAAATAAATTAGAAAAACATATTAAAAATAAACATAAGGAAATACCTATTTATAAAATTTCAGGTCAAGGGAGAAAAGTATATTTTCCAAATATTTATTGCGATATGTATAATGAGGCTTTACTTAAAGCAACAGCTGTTATATATTATTGTTTTAGTAAAGAGATGCACCAATATGGTAAAGGTGATTTAACTATGTGGGTTGGTCTTTATGATAATAAAACTCAAGAAAGAAAAAGAGTTGGTCCTTACTGGTTTGATATTAGACCAGAAAATGAAAAATATTTAGTTTCTTATAATAATGAAATAAATTTTTTGTTTAACTATGATGGAGAATATATGCCTTATGCATTAGGAGGGTTTAGAAGATATTACCACAATCTTTCACCTTGTATAGAATTTACTGGAAAATATGGTAATTTAAATGGAGACCCTATTCTTACTGAAGCATTAGAAAAATTAAATGAAGCAACAAAAAGAATTACAACACTACATGGTTATGTTGAAGCTAATAATATGAATGAAACTACACTTGTTAAAATTACTAACCCATATGGTGCAGTAAATTTTATTAACAAAAGTGAAATTGGTAACTTCCTTACCATTTTAGCAGATAATTTTTATACTATAGATTTTTTAAAATATACCACAATTGAACCAACACAAATTACTCAAAAAACATTTAAAGAAAAGTTATGTGTAATATGTAATGTAAATAAATCTAATATAATATTCGTTAGTTGTGGGCATCTATGTATATGTGATAAATGTAATAAAAAAGTAACATATGATTGCCCCATGTGTAGAAAAGAAACAGAAATTAAACTAGTATTATAATTTTGAATTTCCCTCACTAACCACATATCTAAGTATGTTATGCATAAACATATAATATATATAACAAACGACTAATATATATTATATGTCAAATATTAGAGTATGGCAATATGCTAATATACCAATATGTCAATATACCAATATACCAACATGTCAATTAATTGGTTAGCCGGTTAGCCGCTTAGCTGGTTAGTCAGTGTCTAGATAGATGCAGCATTAAACGGTTAAACAGCTAAAGGATTTCATGAGGAAATCACGGTCGGGATTAAAGGATTAAGGGGTTAAAAAACTGAGACAGTGAAAAGAGGGGGGGGGGTTCGCTTTAACCCAAGAAGAAAGTACGCTTTAACCCAGGAAAAGTGGTTATTCAAAGAACAGTTTACATACTACTTTCATTAAATCCCATTTTGCCAGAGCATGGCTCATAGATCTAAAGAAAGTTACAAAGTTCGAAAATTTGGAGGTAGACACATTTTTTCATTGAATCGTGAAATTGAAATACTCTAATACCACAGTGAATAATTAAACAGATCTAAATGGTGTAATTAGCAACTCATAGATATTTCTAAAACCGGTTGCTTTGTTTCTATGACCAGTTAGATTCCTTCAATATTTGCACTGCGGTATTTAAGTTTCCTTTTAACTGTGGGACGTACGTTTCTTAATGTTCATCTTTTTCTTTTTTCACACACACACACACACACACACACACACACACACACACACACACACACATATATATATATATATGTGTGTGTGTGTGTGTGTGTGTGTGTGTGTGTGTGTGTGTGTGTCATGTGAAAAGGGGGCTTAATGCATCTACAAAAGGTAACGACCCATGCCAGCCTGCGCAGTCCGCGCAGGCTGACCTGGGCCGAAACTTTTTGCTATCGGTCAATTATATATTATATACCGAGACCTTTCAACGAAAAAAATATTGCACTTTTGACATTTTTTTTTTTTTCAAAAACGGAAGGCAAAATAAAACAAATAATGGTGTAGTAGCCAGTAACTTCGTTTTTGTGAATGGCAGATGAATATTCAACGTAAAATTTTGACCTATCAAATTGTAAATGAATACCATAGGCCTCTGAAACTCCATTGGTCTATCAAGGGATAACGAAATTTTCATTATCGGACACTGTTACTATAAATAGCACATTGGCGATTCCCTCTTTATCGTATATAGTAAGACAAGGTGTGCAACGAAATCGAACAAAATTTGACCCCGCTCCCTTTCAGAGATCATATTTAAACGAAAACGGATAAATGAACCTAGTTACCGGTGCAGATGGGTTCATAAATATTTTTTCTTCTGCACCCTGACCCTCGAAAGTTCCAATAAGTGATATATAGGCGATGCACCTATGTGTTATAAGTGTTCGGTGTTCGACTAAGGAAAATTTTAGTGTTCCGTGACAGACCAATAGAGCTTCAAAGGCCTGTGATGAATACATACATATACCGCTCGTAAGTTACGTCATCATACCATATTTGGAACCGTATTTCACAGTGTGTTGACACGGTTTTTTTTCTCTATCCTGTGTGATATTTCATCCGCGTGCGACGCATGTATTTCTTCGGAAAATTTTCAGGTATATAATAAATATGCTAGCGTAGATAATATTTAGATCTAATTACAAAGGCATTATTCTTTCCTCATCAGAAGAGACAGTCACTGCAACAGGAATCATTCGTCTCTTGAGATCAGCGCTGAACAATTGTCTCTACGATGAGCTCCACTTCTTATAGGTTGGAAAGCCGCCAATGACTTGGAAAGTGGTGTTGCAATGTACTGGTAAGAAAAACTCCAGAAAAGCTTGGTTTGGTGCATAATCGCCCGTGATGTTACTAAAATAATGTTGAAAACGCCCTTTGACACCACATATACAATCACCACAATATGGGTTTTATTCACAAGATACATCTATACTCGTTTTCAGCCAGTTGTTAACCCGTTTCACCTAAGGTTATTTTATGAAACTATTTATAATCACTCTTGTATCTTCATGCCAAATTTTGCCCCTTACGGTTGCAATGATGCACAGATTACGACGGATCCGTAGAAAATGCATTTCATATTTTGGAGGCATTCAGTGCAGTCGCTGTTGTTGTTTCCCGGTTATATCATAGACACTCGGTTTCCCTGTCTTTTACTTTTGTACCTGACCTCTTCTATTTCTGCATATCATAATTACTAGAAGGTATTGCAGCAGCCATGTTTTAAAGCAACGGAAGCTCGTTCAAATTACCGGTTCCCGAATCGTTGCATAGCGATGATCTACAATACGGGTACCACTGTTATTTCGGACTTTTAAATAAACTTACTTCATTTTAGCTGTGTGTTATTCATACCGAATTATAAAGCGTTTACTTTGCAATATTTATTAAAAGTTAAAGCGAACAGTACGTTTAAATTACCGTGGTACCCGTTTTTGCAATGTTCGCTATGCGACGATTCGGGAACCGGTAATTTAAACGAGCTTCCGTTGCTTTAAAACATGGCTGCTCCAGTACCTTCTAGTATTTATGATATACAGAAATTAATGTAAATTGTGGAACTTTAAGTCATGGAAACCAAGTGCCTATGGGTTATATATAAGTGAGGACAAAATCCCTCGAGTTTTTTCTATCCCTTACACCATATTGGTAATTTTTCTATGCTCACATAGCTGAGCTATTCTACGCACTTACAAGTTTTAACAGCTTTTTTTCTCTCTTTTCTCCTTGTTAACCCTTAGGCTACCAAGCGCGTTTTAATGACCTTTTGCGGACAGTGTAGATCAAGATCAGACTGCACAGAACGTGCAGTCTGATCTTGGATCTACACTCGCTGACAAGGAGATATTTTTCCCCAAAAATACCTTTGAAAAAGTAAAAAGTTGGGTTTTTACTCTCGGCTTGAAAGTTTCATTTCACTTATTTAGCAGGTTAAGGGTAAATTCTTTACCACCTAATGACGATGTTTTCTTCCCTTAGTTAACCACTTAAGAAAACACTGTGGCAAAAAAATATTTCATTAATGAATACTTCCTCTTCTTGTCTCCAAATGTTCACCTTTAATAATATTTAAATATTATTGCATGTTGATTTTGTCTGTTTTACATTTGAGTCATGGTCTGGGGTTTTGATGCATGTCTGTGATGCATTAGCCAGAGCTCCAGATCAGAGGGAGTGATGGTATTCTAAATCCATTATTTCTGTTTCAAACCCTATGTTGTGGGTACTCGTTAGAATTGTCTCGATGAGACAATTCTAATGAGTACCCATAACACAGGGTTTAGTGGAGAAAAAGTCATATTTCCAATTTCAAAATCAAAATCACTCCCTGTATCTGTAGCCCGGAATAAACTATGCAAGTCACCTAATAATTATGGAGAAATAAAATCGATTTTGTCTGAGAATCGACTTAATCATGAGGTACACTAGTCCTTTGACATGTAGAAAATTGACTGAAAGCAAAATGTTTCGATAAGGTCAGCCTGCACGAATTTTTGCAGACGCATTAAACCCTTTTCACGGAGTATGGCTCATTTATGTTTATGGACTTTTTTTCTTTGGGGGGGGGGGGGGGGCAAGTTCAGATGCTACCATCCCTGCTTTAATTATACGAGTATCGTGAAAAAGTAAAAAAGTAAAACGATCAGATTTGAAAGCGCCATAATCAGTTCGTTCAGAACATGACTTTTGTTTGATGATTTCAACCATTCATTTCTCAACTATTTTCGTGTTGTAACCCCTCGGGCATTGTGGCCAACCCTATCGTCTTTTGCAGACATTGCAGATCAAGATCAGACTGCACAGAACGTGCAATCTGACCTTGGATCTCCAATTTCCGATTCTTTGTAATCAACGACAGTTATTATCAACTTGATTTTTTCCTAATTTTTGAAAATGTCTGTTTTAATACTCTAGCTTTCGAAGCGTTACCGTCACGAAATAACAGGTAACAGTCAAATAACCTCAGTAAAAGACCTGTAAATGAAGTCCTCTAACGGAATCAAAGCTAAAAGATAAAAATCGCCCGGTAATTGCTTCTACTAATTTATCCGATTGTTTAGATATCGAAACCTGACAGTGCATTTACGAGTTCCATTAAAACTCCTTTTACGATAGGAGTGTCATTGGATGCGACACGGGGGTCGCATGATCGGGAAATAAAGCGTAAAGGTTTTCACAAAAGCCCGTCAAGCAGTGTGAACGGAAGCGACCTTTGCAAGATAATGGAGCAAATGCTAGTGCGAACAATCTTACACTGTGTCTTGCGCAGATAAGTGCGATTTGAATGCCTGAACCATAAACATGAGACACCGGTGGCATCATCACTGGGCTCCGAAAAAAGAGAAATATAGTAATTGACATAAGATGGTATTTGGGATAAAAAATTCATTTTAAAACGAGTCCAATATAGTGTCGCTACAGAAAGAAGATCCGGTTCTCTTCTCTGAAAGTAGTACAAATATAACGTCACATATGACGTCCATTCGGCAAATATCGGGTGACCCTTTGATCAAGTCCCTCGGCTGTATCATGTAGCTTGATATGCACCAGTCACATTTTTCTATCAGAATCTTTCTAAATACATGTACACTTCCGTTGACAAACAGTTATACATGTATTTATTTTGTAACTTGGTCTAACAATTCCATAGGCATTTTTCAGTGACAGGTTGTTTATCACCGTGACTGTTGTTGCATTGCTAACCGATTGACATTGGCATCGCTATGATTGAGATCATGTGACTGACAGTATTTCAAATGGAATCCCCCCCCCCCCCCTTGATACAGACGAGGTTAGATATAGATGCGGAATCGGCCGATTTGTAACGAGTGATATGACGTCATGCAATGCTTACGTACTTTAACCTATGTAAGGTAAGAAAACTCGTAGTTCTGCTCCCGCCATTGAAATAGAGGGGGTGGGGGGGCCCTGGAGTGTTACACATGTATGTTTGTATATATGTATGTATTTTCGGGAATAGTGGTCTTCGTGTCCGGCCAATAACTTCAAGAGGCATTTTAAAATAATTTGGTGCAAATGATCCCGCTGGATAGACTATACATGCAACAACCGTGTCGCCATCTCAAAGATTAAGGTCAAAGCGCCTGGGTGGGCATCCGTGTCGGTGACACATTTGTAATTTAATGTCTGTATTTTACTGAAAATAAGGGAAGCTATTCCTACGTGTTAAAGGAAGGTCATTACAAGCACATAATGCAATCAAAATGCTGAAGTGAAGAAAGTCATCTTCTATCCTTCTTCCATAAAATGTCGTAAGACTTTTCAACCTGAAATCTGATTTCTCCAATTAAAAAAAAAAGTTGCACACGTACAATCGTAACCGAACAAACAACTCGTAGGTTAAGGTCATCAGGACACGAGCGAGGTTTGTCCGACTTCAATAGAAACAAATGTGATCGTTGAGTCAGGTGTGGTAAACTGTTACATCTCCTCACCTGACTTTAAAACCACATTTAGTTGTTTTGAGGTCGCGCAAACCTCGCGCGTGTTCTAGGGAACTTTAATTACGCACTGGGTGATAAACTGCACTTACAACTATGTTCTTGGCATACTGGTATCCAAACAATATCTAACAATGTAAATTCAAGAATAAACTGCATTTTCCCATGCCCTCTCAACTTGGTCGACGGTGTAAAAAAAAAAAACACTAAATTTTCTCTCTATTAAGTCATTACCCTCTAAAACAAAAATGTAGCAGGAGACTGTAAAAAACATTCTTGTAAAATATATTTAATCCTTTTTTTTTTCCATTTAAATTTTTAAATCACAAATACATGTCGATCTAAATGTGAAATAATCCTGGTAAACGGATAAATTGCCCTTCCGTGATATTGTTTCTAAAATTTGACGGCTGCAATACGAAAATAAAGTCGGCTTGCAAGAGGGAATGTATGAATCCTTAACTTGCTATGCGCGACTCACTGACCTTTTGCGGACAATGTAGATTAAGATCAGACTGCACAGAAAGTGCAGTATGATCTTGGATCTACCCTGTCCGATAAGAACTTTTTTCTCGAAAAATAAGTTTGAAGTAACATTCTTTGGGTTTTACCATCGGCTTGAAAGTTTCTTTCCACTTATTTAGCGGGATAAGGGTTAATCAACGACCCGGATCAATTATTTGCCATTATGCCTTCCTAATGGTTTCCAGTACATCAATTTTGTGTGAAAAAAAAAAAAACCTTTCAAAGTGAGTTTGCCACTAACCCTGCGATTGCGTCGTTATAATGCTTTAGAGGACAGTATAGATTGAGATTAGACTGCAAAAAAACTATAGTCTGATCCTTGGTCGACCCTGTCTGTTGTTTCATTGGATCCTCTGACAAAAATAACCTCAAAGTTGCAATACTTTGAGTTTGTAGTAAGTGATTGAAAATGTTAAAAAAAAAATAATGTTTTTACAGATCAAAGGGTTAAATTTAGTCACCACTGGCGACACTTAAAAGTGTTTCTTCTCGAAAACTCGATCAGAATTAAGTGCGACATGACTTGGAACTGAACTCGGACAAATTGATAACGAAAGATGGTGAATATCAGGATAGCATGGCCTTTTGGTAAAAATACTGACAAATTTTAACATCTTCGGTTTCTTTATGATATTTCTCCGCCTCTTTCTTGCTTGCTTTCTTTCTTTCTGTTTCTTTCTTTGTTTTTCTGTTTCTTTCTTTCTGTTTCTTTCTTTCTTTTTTTCTTTCTTTCTTTCTTCTTCTTATTCTTCTTCTGCTAGATGAGACGGGGGTGGGGTGGGGGAGGGGGGGTCAATGAATTCAATCTGCAAGTATTTGAACTTGCGTTGAGCAAATTGATTATTGCTTTGGCAAAACCGATCAGGATTAAATCTTTTTCTGTTAAAAAAGCTGCAAGATATTAATTTATCATTGTACAAATACAGCTTTTTTTTCGCACCTCTTATAACATTCTGCCCTTTGAGACCGTTGTAAGGAAAGAAGAAATTATTGTGACAATTTTTTTCATTAATCAATTATTATTCCTTTCTTTTCAGTCCTATTTACATCTATCGTATTTCAAAGGACAACTTGTATGTCAGAAAAAACATTCATTGGTGTTCCGATGCCGAAATGTTATCAGTGGGTGTGCGGCAACATCTCGCTAGGCGAGTCTTCAAACCCGTTCTGTAACTGTGGTAAAGACTGCATGCTGTATGGAGACTGCTGTTTCGACCTTTACTCGGATCAGTTGGGTGTTAACACTGTAGACGACCTAAAATCTCGAATCCATGCATCTTTTGAAGAAGCAAAGCTATTTAACAATTTCGTTCTAGATTGGGTCACTCTTGTCGATAAATACGGCAAATGCACGCAGGAATTCGGTCCAAAGCAGACAGAGTCATACAGACTTATCTCAAGATGTCCTGATGACACAGCTCAAGAAATGCTGGTTGAAAAGTGTGAGAAGGTATCGGATGAGTTTTTAACCGAAGTGCCGGTGTCGTATGTGGGAACAGGCGAGGTTCACGTGGCTTTTCGGAATATGTATTGTGCATCGTGTCATAACATTCCAGCGAGTAGAATACAGCCTTGGACAATAACAGTCAAACAAGACTGTGTAAATCAGGAGGACCCGAGTTTGAAAACCAAGCGTATCGAACCCTATGAGAACCTAAAATCCTCATGCATCGACATCAAACAACGGCCGGATATAGTAACACCGTTTCGGTTCCATTGTTTTCCGCCCATACAACTAGAGTGTGAGGTTGATCAAACCATGGAAGAGAAAGCCACAGACGAGTTTATTTGCAACAGCTATACACTTGGTATACATCTCGAAATAAACAACATGGAGCTAACTATTAGAAACCCTCACTGTATATCCTGTCCTCTTCTGAGAGAACCAAGCGACATGGAATGTGCATCTCTTGATAGCTCGGAAAAACTAGGCCCGGAATTGCTGCCGAAATGGGGTGTGCCAGTATTATTCAATTTTCGTAACGGGATTTCCGTGGAAATTAATAAAAATGTCTACACCAGGAATACAAACCTGTGTGACTCTAACTACATATTTGATACTGTACTACAGGCGTGCACCGAAATAGTGTGCCCAACAAGACAAAAGCTCAGTGACAGTGGGTGTATATATGATGAATCGTCTTGGAATATTGTACTTGTCCCTGAACATGAAAGAAACACAACAAGAAGTTACAAAATAAGTTGTTCCGTCAGTCTAGTTCCTACAACATTGAATATTTCTGAGATCATAAGTGGAATTCTGAGCAGTTTCACGAACATCGCATTTGAAGTATCTCTGTCTGAAAGTTATTCGTTTCAACTTGCTACTACCAGACAGAGTACAACACGTACGCTCGCTGAAGATGTCCCCGATAGCGGAATGTCGGTACCAACACCAGCTGTAAATAGGACACGGAATGAGAGAAACTTCACAGGGACTACACCCAATCACTTTGACGTCAATTATTCAACACCACAGCCTACCACAACAGTGACATCAGAGAGAGGCAGTGGCGTGTTTTTGCGAGGTCCGTACAACGATCCCTTTCTGGATACGCCCGATAATGACACGGATTTACCACTCCAGCCTCCCAGTCCATTTATGAATTACAAACCCACAATTTCAATTTTAGAAATAAAAGTTCAACTGAAAGGACAAATTAAAGATATACTTGGAGGAATTGTTCGAGAAATCTATGAAACATTTGGAGACAGAATCCTTTCTAGTTTGTACATACAAAACACTAATGCATCCACTGATTGCGATTATCAGACACAAGAACTGGTGGTTATTCACGATGTGGTTATTCTGAACGAGTCCTATTTTGGAATCGACAATAGATCTAGAACTCTTGTGGATATCGACATATCAGTATTTAAACTAAGTTTTCAAGATGGCCAAATTGCTACAGCTAATTTAAGCTTTTGCAAAACCAAGCTCTTAAACTGCACTATGGGTAGATACAAGGTAGCTGAATTTAGATTTTTTGAGAATGGTACTTTGCTTCACAAGCTTTCAAACAGAGTTTTCGGAAAAGGAAAATATCTGATCTCTGGTTCCGATATATTGGCATGCATCGATATGTCTGCAAGAATTCGAAGTGTGATATCACCTTTATTAGACCATCATGACAGTCTAACTTCACGTGTACTTGAATCCATATCTGTTGGATGCCTGCTTATTACAGGTATCGTTTACCTCGGCTGTTGTGGAATCAATACGAGTAACAGGAGTTGTATAATGTTCTTATCCTTCACTCTTGCAATCGCACAAGGACTTTTCTTGATACCGATTGATACCGTTACATCTTTATGCAAAGCCAAGGGAATTGCACTTCACTATTTCTGGTTATCGTCGTTCTTCTGGATGTTGGTCATTGGCTATGACTATGCTAAAACATTTAGGGTGGATAAAATTAAAGTCAGGCAAACTGACAACTCTCTGATTGTCAAATATGTTTTGTTCGCCTTTGGAATACCATCGGCATTTGTTCTGATTTGTGGTTGTGTGGACGAGCTGGTTCCAGGTCGACTGATTGGCTATGGTGTGGGTGTTTGCTGGATAGGAAAGCAGGCTGCATATCGTATTGTCTTTGCCTTGCCTGTTATGACGATGATAATACTAAATTGTTTGTTTTTCATTTGTACAGTTGTAGGTATACAAAGGGCAAACTTCAGCAATGGTAAAGCCAAGTCAGCTCGGAAGAGAAACTTCATTACAATTTACATGAAACTTAGCCTGATTATGGGTCTTACCTGGATATTTGGTTTTATTGCAGGGCTAACCGATATCACTTTGTTATGGTTTTTCCATATCATTCTCAATAGTCTACAAGGACTCGACATCTTTGTGATGTTCGTACTCACTAAAAGCACTCTTCAAAAACTGTGGGTGTATAAGACAATACAGAAGGTCGTGTGTAAAAGACAGACGACTACCGCTTCGAAACTCACAGATGTGTCGACTACAACAAATGTCACCAATGATTGTAATGATAAAGAATGAAGTTTAAAATAGAGTTTGGGTAAAAAAGTTTGAATGATAAGACTTTTGCTTATAATATGGCCTGCAACACACGAAAAGGGGCATTCGGACATTTGCGTAAAGTGTCGTTTCGGACCAGCCTGCGCAGTCCGCGCAGGCTAATCCGAAACGACACTTTCCGTTTTTATGTAATTTTCTGTTTTGCGCAAGTCTACTGAAGAACAAAATCTAATGTAGTCGTAAAGTGCCGTCTCGGATTAGCCTGCGCTGACTGCGCAGGTTGGTCCCAGACGACACTTTACGGAAATGTCCGAATGCCCCTTTTCGCGTGATACAAGCCAATATTATAACACTGTTTGCAGAGTAAGGTCTGTTGTTAATACTATTTACATCTAATTCGATGTAGATCGTTATTACTAATATTTTTTTTATTGTTGTTGCTGTTGTTGTTGTTTTTGTTGATATGAAACATTATTGTGTGTCATAGATGCCTTTTTCTGTTTATCAGATAAAAATTTTCGAGTTTCTTAGTCCATTATACCACACAATCATGATCAAACACAAATATTTACGAATCTAAAGAAAATATATGCTGCAATGGACCATTCTTCTCTAAAAATGCATGGTTGAGTAGATGCAGCAATGTGGGTTTTTATCAATTGCTTTGATAGCGTTAACGCCGTTTTCAACATTATTTCAGTTCTGGGCTAGGCAGAGGGACGATTATAGAAAGGAAGTAATATTCGAGGGCCGCAAGTAGACTTCACAAATGACAACTGAAGAAGCCTCGGCTGTTCGAATATTTAATGATCTACTGCTATAATGACGTCTAATTAATACACAACTATAACATCACATTTTATTTTCATCATCAAAATATTTTTCTCCATCTACTACACGATATTTTCGTCTTGCATCAAGCCAGTGATTGAAAACATTGTGGCAAAAATGATAAAAAAAAACGCGTTTAATGAGTAATTTCACCTTTTACGAGTACTCGTATGCATCAATGTATTGTAATTAGAGTGGAGCTGATTTTCATAGCCGATTGTTGCATTCATTTGTTTCGGACGGTGCAGATCAAGATAAATCTGCACAAAACGTGCAGTCTGATCTTGGACCTATACCTTCCGGTACCTGATACTAATCATTGACCAAAACCAGCTTGAAATGTATCAAAACTATACTTTAAGACCTAAAGGAAACGTTTGCACTGAAAGACTTAATTCTATCGATTCATCTATCAACTACATTTCTGCAAACTTACGTCTGAACTGTATGATACAATTATAATACAATAAAAATACACACTCTTTGGAAACATCTTGTCATAACAGTTTTAGTTTATATACTCATCGCACAACAAAGCAAAAACAAAACCATATAATTCCCCTCTGTGTACAGGAAGTTATAGAGGGCGAAGTTGGTCACAAAAGTGTCCGTGTTTCCGATGCATGAATATACAGATACATGAAAATGTATGCAATAGTTTGTGGAATTACCAAGCTACAAGTCTACCAACATGACACACTTTTAAAGAGATTCACAACAGAATTTTCACAATTGTTTTTTTTTCAAACTTGGTTTATATAGGCAGCATTTGGAGGGACAACTCTTACATAGTTTATAAGCTTACCTGCATTACTTATCTACCTTGTCTACTTCACTTCGAGCAGCAAGGTGATTTACTTACTAGCAACTTACACATAAATCTATAGATAAACCACACACAATGAGACATGCACTGAATTGACTAATCCACCTTGAAAAGATTTAAAGCTTACGACTTGTCATAAAAATGCATTCTTTTTAAAACTAAGGCTCAAGCTTTTTTTTTTATTTTCATGGGTTTGATCAGCTACAGTAACAGACCGAAACATTTAGAAGTCGCAGAAATCAGTTCGGTTCCTGTATAGGAGTTTGGATAAATGCCTTTTTTACCTGTTTCGTTAGACACCAGTGTTGGTGATTAATACTGACTGACTTTAGAAACGCATTACTTACATGAAAATCTTAAAATGTACACTTTTCTACGAGATTCGATCTTAAAACTATATAAGAACAAAGTTCAAGTGTCTTAACATTTTATTGGCATTCACATCAAAATCGATATTACACTTAACTTTGTCAGGGCTAGTTACCTAATGTTAGGATCTGCTTAATATTAACAATCACAGAGAAAATATTTGAAAAATAAAGTGATGCGTTTCTAAAGTCGGTCAGTATATAATAATTTCCTAAATGACATACTTAAGATTTTTCCAAATTTAAAGCATCTTGAGGCTTCCTGACAGGGTTGAAAACATTGTGGGAAAAGAAGAAAATGCTGTTAGCAGCATTTTCTCCTGTCCCTACCATGTTTTCCAAAGCTTCATCCCTCAGGCTCGTTAAAACACGAGGTTGTGTGGTATAAGGTTAAAACAGATATAGAATGGGCAGCATGTAAACATTTCAACTTTATAAACGTATGCTCAGGATCCAGAGTTTCTTTCGACTTGCAGCAGATCGACTATAAAAATATCATGACAATAGAAAAATCATTTTATTGTTATCCGGTTCCTTTCTACAGCTTTTTTCTTTATACTTTTTATACTGGTAATAGGTTTATATTAACGATATAAAAGACTTTTGCGAACAGTAAGCATTTTAACCATTTCTTTTAATGATTTTAGTTTGTCTTCTTTATATGATACCAATTACAGTATCTCCCAAGTCTAACTGCCGATAGATAACTAAAAACACAGTGGTTGAATATTGGGGCAAAAGGAGAAATTACTCCCTGTTTTTCATGGTTTGTCTGCTGCAAGACAAAAACGTCATCTCCCGGGTAATTATAATTAAATGAGCCATTCTCCTTGGAAAGGGGGCTTCATGCATCTGCGAAAAGTATCGACCCAGGTCAGCCTGCGCAGTCTGCGCAGGCTGACCTGGGTCGAAACTTTTCGCTACTGGTAAATTTTCTGTACGTCCAAGGACAAGTCTACCTCATGGATAAGTCGGTTGATAAAAATAGTGGCTGTTATGGATCCATAAGTATGTGATGGCTTGCTTGGTATGATGGATTACGGGGTTGCATTAAGTCCCCTTTTTGCCAGAGCATGGCTCAACTAATGAAGAAAGATATTAAAACTTTGAACGGCGCTCTAAGAAAAGGAAGTGTAACGCATCTTTGTAATGCATCATACCATGCAAGTCATCACCGCTTGACACTATGGATCCCTGCGTGTAAAATTCGGCCAAAATCAGACTTTAGAATGGTCCATTAACATGCAGAAAATATATCGACAGCAAAATGGTTCGACCAGGTCAGCCTGCGTGGAGGCTGACATAGGTCGATTAAATCTAAAGATGAATTAAACCCTCTTTTCGCAGAGCATGGCTTATTGCGATATGTATACTAATGGCGCTGTTTGCAACAACAACATATATCAATCTGAATCACGTTCACTTGAAACATTAACAACAACAACGACATATTTCAATCTGAATCACGTTCACTTGAAACATTAACAACAAAAACATCTTTCAATCTGAATCACGTTCACTTGAAACATTAACAATAACATATTTCAGTCTCAACCTCGTTCACTTTAAACATTTAACGGACTCAAACGACATGCCTACATGTATAGAGAGATACACATATGTATCAATTAGTCTGTTACAAAAAAAAAAACAACTTGTGTGTTAACGATCCTGAGGAAGAAAATATTTTTTATCATTGTTAAGGATTACGACCCCTAACTCATCGGTAAATATCGTGTATTATCGACATTTTCGTAAAGGCTATTCGGCCAATCTCGGCAGCTTCCGTCTTTTAATATGAGAGTTAGGGGCCGTAGACTCACT
The DNA here is from genome assembly GCA_946811185.2 of Hippopus hippopus. Taxonomy (NCBI): domain Eukaryota; kingdom Metazoa; phylum Mollusca; class Bivalvia; order Cardiida; family Cardiidae; genus Hippopus; species Hippopus hippopus. Next base: position 16,954,562 of record OX328096.1, read on the forward strand.
AACTCATCGGTAAATATTGTGTAACATCAACGTTTTTGTAAAGGCTATTCGGCCAATCTCGGCAGCTTCAGTCTTTTAATATGAGAGTTAGGGGCCGTAGACCTTAAAAAAGGATCTTTACTGCCCTTCAAGATTACATCCCATCATTTGTGGCACACATAATAGTTCGTCTACTAATGCTTTCAATACGGACGAATCTAATTTTTTTGTCACTTCACCCCCATTACTTCATCTTATTCCAACTCAAAGACTAGTTGACTGAATGCGTGGGACAGAACGTTTCAACAAATAGTACGTAGCTATTCATGAAATATAGAATAAAAATCAATATATAGAATAGAAGGAGAATATGTCCCCTTGTCTATTCCCAACCCAAAAGATTTATAGGATTGACATAAGTTAGCATTTGAGAGAAGATTTTCAAATTGATCCTAGAAAATGTTACTGAGCCGGCCTTTGGTGAGCTAAATAACATGTTATTCTTGACGAGCTCAATAAAACATCACCTCTAAAGCCTAACGTCAGATTATTTTCATTTAACATGCGTAAATCGGTAATTATAGCTGATAATATGCGAAAGCATAAGCCGACATGAACAAATGCTTTTTGACATTTTGCATAAACAAGCTTACAGAGAATGGCTTTATCTTATTTAAAAGAGGAGAAAATTCGTGGCTCTGACAAGCCCATTAATTTTGACAGTTGGATTAATACAGAACTCTGGCCAGTTTTAGGCATTAAGGGTATGATTACAGAGCTTTGATCAATGGCGGAACAGTTGATCAGCTCGAACCTGCGCGAGGGAAGAAAATTCGTAATTGCTATATTACACTGAAAATAAGGGTAGTTATGTAAAAAGTCATGGGCTGTATTTAGCTAGAATCCTGAATAATTATGTTTCTAAATCTGATTCTTAGACTAGTCTACGGGATGACAGAACGTCTGTCACTCTGTCTCAACCATTCCATTGGCTAATTTTATAATCTAAAATGAAACCATGAAGTTTAGAATGATATGTGAAAGGTTACTAATCGAATGATGAAGGTTAATATTGCACATGCAATTACTTGTCCGTTTCTGTTTTTACATGCCCATTTCCTTGATGGAGATTAGATTGTTTCTGACGCATGAGTTGTTTACATTGCCGTTGACTGTCACCTTTCCAAGTGTCATTTGGTATCATAGGAGAGAAATTCCGTAGTTTGATGACGTCACCTTCTGCATCTTCCCGCTCTTTTCGACAAAGTTCGGCCATTTGCAGAAAACTTCCTTCCAGCGTGAGAGCAAAGTAATCCGACTGTGTGTCAGCATGCGACCGAAAAGCTGCGATACAGACGACAATGTTGTGCTGGTGAGGGTTGTAGCACACCCCATAGCCATCTGGAACTACAGGTCCGTAACACATGAACGCATCCATCGTTGTGGGAACCTGTAAAATAAGCTTGGTAGAAGTTATCTTGGATGTACTCACTGCACTATACTCTATTTCTCTCGGTCTTTCGTATAAAAATACAAAATCAAAATATTGCTTGATGCGACTATTACCATACAACGATCTGACGGGGCTGTGTGTGCATATCGATAAAACCAAAGCAATGGTTTTGAAATTAATCTGAAATGATATAGTTGTTTTAGCATAAAACATAGTTGCTAGAAGACAATTAAAGTTAGGTTTTTCTTAAAGTTCTTGTAATTTTTCAATCAATATCTTGTATGGCCACCTCTGCTGTCGATACAGGCAATTATTCGATGTCGCATAGACCTTACATAACGTAAAATCATTGCATCAGGAATGTTATTCCATTCCTAAACGAGAGCAGTGGTCAAAACCTAACTTTAATGTTACCTTAGTCTTTGAGTACTTTTGCAACTTTGATTTTAGTACCACCTTCATTTAAACTGCAAAAACCTAACTTAAACTTTCTGTTAGTCAAAATCTGATTAGCCTGGCATTTTCTACAGACTCTGAACTAAAGTATGATACCAAATTTGTTGGTCTTCAGTAAAACATGCGACGAGAAATAAAAGAAAATTAAGTGCACACTTATTTATGGAACTGAGTATAGTACGTTCTTTGTTCGATTCATGACTGTGTACTATAAGATACCATTCAAGAAAGGACTTATGCTTTTGACTGTAGCTGTTAACGGGATGGAATCTCAACTTGATTGGGATAACGCTACAATTCTACCGACAAAGCCATGAAGACAGCCTACCTGACTTGTAGAGAGGGTAATATGTTCAGATATGTTGCGCGTGCTATTTATCGTGTAAACAAAGTTATTTCTCTTAATCTAAAAATTCTTGAGAACAAGACTAATGATGTTCTTAAGAGTGGTTGATGAATACGGACCCTGGAGCCTGTAAAGAAAGTTTCATCCTTTATCAACTATCTACATCCTTTATCAACTATCTATGATGAACGATACGTTTCTGAGGACAAGTTAACTTAATAATTTTGGAGACAAAGTCACATGGCTTGCCAAGTACTTTGTAGACAGGTTGAAATCGTAAGATGTCTTGTGTCATCATTCTGTGAACAAATCTGGTATCGGCATGCCATAATCTTCACCTTTTATGACTATCTAGTTACAGTTCTACAAGAACAGCCTTCAAGAAAACCTACCTGGCCTGTGGTAGAATTAGACTGTAGAGAAAGAGATTCTTTTCGTGTGTCATATGTAAACAAATCTGATTTCGACGGCAAAGTTACCCTCCTTTTGATCTGTCTACGTTATATTTCTATAGACAAAGCCATAAAGACAGCTTACCTGACTTGTATAGAGCGTGAACTGGATATATATCTTACAAGTGTCATCTGTCAGCAAACTTGGGTCACTAAACAGTTCCCCTTTACGAGCTGTCTACTATCTTACACTGAAAGTTATAAATCTTCAGAAATCTACTATCTTCTTTTTGCAGACGACGTTGCTAGCAGTGACCTACAAACCCAGCTAAATATTATCTCTTATTACGGCAAGAAAATCGGTATGAGAGTCAATATGTCGAAAAACTGAAGTAATTGGTTTTGGAACTGTGGCCTATTACGAAATTGTGAACGTTCAACATTCAATAATACTCACATTAAGGTTACGTCAGCTTACAAATATACGGCTTTTTTTTAACCTCAAACTTTCTTGGTATATTGCAATAGATAAATTCGAGCTCAAGCAAGGAAAACTATCATTGCGATTAAACAGTTCCAATTCCGATTCGGATACATTAAACACAGTAAAATGTTAAACCTATTTGACAGTCCGGTATCCCCCTTCTTACATATGGTTCTGAAATATGGGGATTCTCTAACCAAGAACAAATAGAATTTATTCAGAAAGACTTTTACAGATACTTTTTCGGGGTAAACAACTCTACAAACATGTGTATACATGTAATAGTGAGAGAATGTGGAAGATATCCACTTTGCATGATATGCTTTACTAAATGCGTTGGGTAGTGATGTAAACTTCTTCATGCCCCAGTATTGTTACCCGCGTAACTGTTATGTCATATTTAAAAAGCTGGACGAGAGTGGTAGTGGCAACCAATTTAAAACGCTTACTTGAGATGTTTTGTGTTTGAAATGTTTGTTAGAACAAGACATTGGTGACTTCAAACAATTTCTCTTTATATTTAAACAAAGAATTTAAGATTGTATGTTTCAAAACTGGCATTATAACACCGTAAATTCAACGCGTTGCGAAACGTATAAACATTGTAAATCCAGAAAATACTTAACGCTAGGACTTTCTTTCTCTCTTAGGAGATCATTGGCCTGATTCCGATGCTCTAGCAATAAACTCAATATTCATACTGGCAGGCATTACAACATTAGTAGAGAAGACAGAATATGTTTACACTGTTTCTTGTCAAATGATTTCCTTCTCGTAGGGGATGAATATCACGTGTTTTCATATGCCCTAGATTCAAAAAAAGAACGAGTGTCCTTTCTTTATGACTGGTATTCAGGAAATAGAGAGAGAACAGAATCCTACAACCTCCTCCAATCGTATAATCAAACTGTCATAAGTTGCAGTTTTTGTCTCCATAATTGATGAAATACTCGATGGAACGAAAATTTCCATCGCATGACCAATTGAGTACCATAAATAAAAATGTGTTTTCGTATTTTATGCAAATATCACCTTTACATGTATGAAGGGTTTACTTTTTATTGATAGAGGAGATGAAGGTTTGCATACACAGATATGCTTGCTGGTCCATATCTACAGTTTCAAATTTACATCAGCTTAATTTTACTTTTTATATAAAAATGATCATCATTTAGAGAACACACTCTTTCGATTAAATTATGGTATCTTATGCAAATGTGGAGTGACAAGAACTCAGCATTTCCTAACCTTAATTCCAGTAGCATTATTATGACTAGTTTGGGTGATAAAAAGTTATATTAAACCATCTAGAAAATCCGTTTTTTCATCTTGATATTTGTGTTGGACACAATATAAATTGCATCATTTGTACACCATGTTGGGTCCATTCATACCAAATGGATCTTGAAATCATGAAAGAGGCATTCATAGAGATTACTTACCTGACTTGTAAAGAGAGTGAAATAGTTCGATATCTTGTAAATGTCATCTGTAAACAAAACTATCCCTTGTTTTAACTGTCTATGTAGCAATTATACAAGAATTCATTAAAGTCAAAGCCTACCTGACTTGTTGAGAGAGTGAAATGGTTTGATATCTTGTAGGTGTCATCTATGAATAGATCTGGAGTCTGCATTTCAAGTTCGTGGGCTATCTCTCGTAGTCCCAGTAAGTGACAGTCAACCCCGTGACCAAGTATTGTCTTAAAAAAAAAAACCATGAGTAATAAATAAGGTTTGTGGGCCCTATTAGTAACAAACAACTTGGTGACCGAGTGTTGTTAGATACTTTACCAACAATTCTAAATTGCATATTTTCATCCTAATTCTCAAGAAGTTTAAAACTTTCAGAGGAAATCAATTTCTGATTATCTAGAGCAAATGGTTTAGCCGATAAAAAATTAGTCACTTTCTAATTGAGAATTTGTCATGGAACACTATTCAAAGTATGTGGGTAATACAGACACTGGGCAAGTGCTTATAAAACTTTTTTCATGCTCATCTCTGCTGAGCAAGAAATTTCAAAGTATAAAAAAATGAAATTTAATGCGTCCAGTCTTGTAACATTTTACTTCTAGGGCTCTTTGTTCTGTCATTATTTCATATCTTCTTACTGTCGGAAGTAGTAATTAAACATACGTGTAAGCATGAACTAAGTTGAGAATAAACTTAAGTTTTATAAGCACGGGCCCTTGTTGCGCATCTAAGTAATCAAAGCTGTATCATCTACAAATAGATAAATGAATAAATAAATAAAATGGATGAATATATAAAATAAACAAACACATAATTAAAAAAAAAGTTGAACGTAAGATTTTTCAGTAAATACAAAAAAAAAAAATTCATATAGTTTTCTCTCAGCGATTATAAATGACAACACAATACAATATGACTAAATCATCTTTGAAAATTCTGACAGAAAAATCAGTAAAAGTGAACTGTTTATATCGGAACTTTGCGTGATTCCGCAGGAAGATCTGTGGAGTAAATAACCTCGATTGATAAATAAAACACGGCGAGATGGTCGTTGGGCGTCATTCCTTCCCTAGTGGAATCATAGGCTAAAAACTTTCCTCTAACGACCCTGCGCTTTTTCGACCCTGAGAAAGAAGGATGTCGAAAACATCATTGGAAAAAGGAGAATTGATTGATTGATTGTATGCTGTTTAACGCCGTTTTCAACATTATTTCAGTTATATCGCGGCGGCCAGTGCACCTATCCATGCTTTCCTGGAGTCTCTTTTACCAGTACTCCGCACAATTTTCTTTCCAAGCTACTGGCTGCTTTCCCACATGATCATCGTCGAAACAATGGTCAGCGGTGGGACAGAAATGAATCCTGTCGCAGTTACTATCATCAATCCTCGGAAAGAAATTGGCCTAGCCAGAGGTCGTAGCCAGGGGGAAAAAGGAGAAAATGCTGGTTACCAGCATTTTCTCCTTTTCCCACATTGTGTTCTACCAATACCTAGAAAAATTCCATCATTCAATCCAGAGTTGATTTGACGTCTGCCACATTTTCCGACATTGACCAGTCTAAAGTGTCCGCCGGTAAAGAGTTACGTTAAAAATGGAAGACCAAAGTATAACCGTCGGTAGACTGGGTAATTGCTCTAAATGATAACCTACATTCTACTATTGACATTGATGGAGTGTACAAACCCAGGGTTGGGCCTATAAACGAGATTTATTTCTCTTCTTTAATGTCAGAGATTCTGGTTTAGGATAAGAAAAGAAAAAGCAATATTTTGTGTCATTATTACTGGAAGGGCATTCTCTGTTTTATTGCATTTTAGGGACATTATCTACATGAGCACTTTTTCCTTCATTATAGCTTTAGCTTTTGTTATTATTATTTTCATTCTTATTTATTTATTATTTGTTAATTCATCAATTAAAATATTAACAACATCATCATCATCTTCCATAACACTCCCATGAAGGAAAAATATGAAACCTAGGAAAAAAGATTAAAAGAAATATTACCAAACCATAAAAAAAAAATCTCTCAGAATATGGATAATTAGTATCGATTAGTTTTCGGAACACGAAAACATGTGGGGAAAACCCGAGAAAACACAAGAACTAAAACTTGTGTCATAATACGAAGAGGTTAAGAATCAAATTGAATTAAAATTATTCACACAAATCAGTGGTGAGGGGCGGCAAAAACTGTGAAGACACAAAAATTTGGCTACAGCGTTAAAAGTATCGAAATACATCTATAAGACAGGAAAGTCACCTTAAAAAATGAATAGATAGATAGATATATAGGATCTGACATGAGTTGGCTTTTGAGATAAAATCTTATCAAACGAGTCTAGGAAAATGTTATTAAGCAAGCCTTTGGCAGCTTAATAACATTTTTCCTTGACGGATTTAATAAATTTTATCTCAAACGCCAACGAATGTCAGATTCTTTTTAATCACATAACGATATTTCACGAAATATAGATTAGATAATGTGCAAAACCATTTATACATGCACCCACGGTAATATCCGTAAAACCCATTTACTTCAATAAAATACGTACAAAATGACGTCAAATATGATATCAAACGTGTACGAGCGTATAAGATAAGAAAATTCGTAATTACACTGAAAACAAGGAAGGTTATGTGATAAAAATAAATGAATAAATAAACAAATTATGAATAAAAAAATAAATAAATAAAATGCCAATGCTCGACTGCAAGTGAGCGAGTCTAAGTCGAAAAAGGAGCGTAACTGTGTCAAAAATATTTTGATAGCTACCTGCTCATTTTTATGAGTTCCCTTTTTGATGGTTAATAACTTGACAGAGTTTGAAGTGAATATCTTAAGTAATAACAAAGATATTACAAAGTGTCGAAGTTTTTGCACGACGAGGCAGACGACGACGCCGACATCGACAAGGCTATGACATTAACTAGATCTAGTCGTTTTCTTCGAGAAAAAAAAAAAGCTAATAAAATGAAATACCCATGCATTTCAAACGTATGGTGCTGAATTTCTTTTATCTTTGTACCACGGACAAAGAGACTTACCTTGGTCATTATGTGTGTCTGCCAGTCCATTGCTTTTCGTAGTAATATTAATTTTTCTGCATCCTGAAGACAGAAATATCTTAAATGATTACATTAACCATGTCCAAAACGATAAACGTTTAATGTCGACTGAATTGAAAGTGTTTGTAGACGACAAATTCAATCAAACTAGAAACGGTATAAAACATATTGGACAAAGGAGAAATGTTGGTTATCATCATTTTCTCCCTTTCCCATGTTTTCGAAAGTCTTCTTCTTCAGGGTTGTTAAATGACGAGACTGTTTGGTAATCTTTTGAAGGACCAATAAAGTTCGCAAGAACACGATGTCCCTTTTGTATTTCTTATTGATTCATTTATTTTATCCATTTATTGCGGTATGGGAAGAAGCACTCAGTCTGGTGTCGTAAACATTTAGTGTTATAAATTAAAATCGTCAGTTCTCGTAATAAATTGTTGTATAACCTTTTTTTGCAATAACGCATTTTTTGCAACAAGGCATTGCACAAATTTGGTTGAGCCTTACCTAGACCCAAAGTAAAATGCTGCATAATCAAGTTAAATTTTTACGGAATATCGCAAAAAGGTTTCGTGTGATATGGAACACTGTTTTACTCAGAACCACAGTTTTCGAAAAAAAATCACGTGACATTGCAGGTTCAAATTTTTAACTTTGATATAAGAAAAAAAAACACAGAAACTAAAATTAATTCAGTAGCTTATGATAGCATCACCTTCCCGTTGATATTTTCCAGAAAAATGAGATGAACAAAGTCAACTACAGAAACATTTGATTTTGGCAATAAATAAAACTGATAAAGTTCTCCCTCGACGAGAGAAACTTGACAGACAAAACCACTGGAAGGTTTGTTCATATGCAAACTAGAGAGATATAAAACAGTCATTCGAAGACACTTTGATACCATCGCCCCTTGCATCCCACTCGGGACGAAATCGCCTATCGGAATAAACTCCCGAGTCAACATCGGAATCCGTTCTAATAAAGACCGTCATTCACAATTCTGAGAAAACATTAATGAACATCGACTCAGGGGATTTGTGACGAGAGTGTTTATTAGATTAAGAGGGTTTTCTAGATCTTTATCAATTTTCTTCGGGTCTTTACCTTAATTTACAGCCTCTTACAATAGCTTCCATCGCCGTTTGCCGTAATTTGTCTGCCTTTTTACAATGGCTATTGTTTGAATTGACCCTCGTAATAATGGCAGATAAATGGGGAAGTACTGTTGTCCTGCTTGATTACAAATGTAAATACGTCTCCCTAACTCTTTACCAAACGACAAAGTTTTAGACGTCTTCAAATTGAAAGCAGATGCAGACGACAAAATAAAAGTGACTCAAATATTGAAATTTGTTTTTGACAGGGTAGAAAACATTGTCGGAAAAGGAGAAAATGCTAGTCACCAGCATTTTCGCATTTTTCCGCGATGTTTTCAAAAGGGTTTTCCTCTCGGGTTGTGAAAACTCGGGATTGTCTACTAAAGGGTCAGTACCGTCCAGTAACGTTATAGATACTTGCATTTAGGAGAGTGTCTTTCCCCAATCATTATGAAATGCATTCTAAATCAAATTATCAAGAATTTTTCTAAATTTTAGAGTAACTCAAATTCAGATTGGCTAAACCATTTGTCTCAGCCAATTAAAAATTACGTTGAAAATGTAAAACGTCTGCCTTATATAGTCTGGGTTGCGTTTTTCTCTCATACATACATACATACATACATATCTTTATTTGCATAGAATATAAACATAATATCCATAGCACAATGGTTAACAAAATATACTACACAAAGTAAGTAGGACAGACAAGATTTAGTGAGGAAAAAATGGTAGAAAAATGTTAACAGAGAAGGAATCTGTGGTTTACTCTTTCTGAATAAAAGGCGGGTAGATAACACCGGGATCAGTTTTGCATGTACATGCATATTGATCACAGTCTACAATTCCAGCCAAAGAACAAAAGGTACTAGACATTTCGGATTTATAGAAAGTAAAGTAAACGATAAGATTTGGTTGTTAAAATAGAATAATGTAGCACAGGTAATGCAGACTGTGACTAGGATGCATTACAGCATGATGATCACAGTTTACACTACAAAAAAAAAAAAATGTCTCTTAATTTTCATACAATGTTAAAATTTGCTAATTATTTGTTCAAGTTCGCTCACGTTCTCTAAAGGCAATCAAAAGATATTTGGATAAATTGAGTAAAGTTTCTGAGTTATACGTGCACATGATTTTCTCAAAGTTTTGCACTGTTGGCAAACGATATTAATATTTTTTGATAAACTTTTCTCTTATGTTATAGTATTTAGGTCAAGTGAATAAGAAATGATATTCGCTTTCAACGACTTCCATGTTACAATTTAAACATTTTCTATTCTCTCGACTTATACCATCATGTCTTCCTTTTTTCTCTCGTTTTTCTCTCGTAATCACAAATCATCATGCTGTCAGTCCTACAGTGGTCATGCACAATTGTCGGGATAGTTTCTAATATGGCTACCTTCTCCGGATCATGCCTTACAACGTGTGCTTTGTGGACAGGGTATATTCAAGATCGGCCTGAACCAAATTTAAAGGTCGATTCTCGATTTTGCATAGAAGCTTTTAGAAAGGCTGTTTTGGGTTTTCCACTGGATCTTATAGAAGATATTGGATGTTTGAATAATATGGTTAATTAAGTATTAAGGCTAATTTTGAATTTTACACAGAATGCTAAGGCTAAATGTGGATTATGCACCGAATCCGAAAGGCTGATTTTGATTCTATACTGTCTGCCTCAAAATCTTGCATTATACAACAGTCTTACCCTAAAACTCATAAGTGCACAACACCTCTCGCTGTTTTGAGAGATTTGAAAGACTTCCTTACAATGAAAGAGGCATGAACCTGTCCTGTATTGCCGCAATAAGGATAGAATGCTAGAATAGATGAAAATGGCGTTCACTGAAATTTACCTGAGAAATACTTATTACATTAGATTAAAAAAAATCATGACATTTACCTGAGAAATATTTAATACATTAAAAAAAAAACAGCCACTATTAAAAACCGAAAAATTGCTATTTCAAGGATCATCGAGGAAGAAACAAAAAAGAAAAAAAAATCGGACTGCGTAGACAAAAGATCACACTGCTTTTTGTTTGCTGTCTGATAATGATCTGCACTGTCCGTAAAAGCTCATTTAGTTTCACCCAGCAGTCTAATGGTTAGAGAGAATCTTTAACACCCTTTAAGTTATTACCGATATATCTGTCTTGCCGGTCATTGCCTCCACCCACTCCAAAGCTGCTGGGGAATTAGCTCTGATATTGTCCACTCGTCCAAACTGAAATCGTCGTGTAGATGCGCTCTCGTATGTTGATACAAGTTTGCCATGAATTCTGAGAGAGAGAAAAAAAAAGATGAAATTTACGTATGAAGCACGATGATATTCTGCCGTAAAATGTCTTGTAGCTAATGACACTCAAAAAAAAAAGAAGAAAATTACATGTAGTTATGTATGATTAAGAGAGGCGATCCTTGGCATTGTGGTCAAAATTTATACATGTGTGTTTTTCTAAATGTTTGGAATTAGTTTCATACAACTATCAAAATTGAAAGTGCTATTAATAAGAACAATGCATAAAAAAAAAACCCAATTGACATCACAGTTTTGAACGAAATATCTCCCTTGATAACACAATGCTTACTTGTAGTATGTAAGTTGTAGTGCTAGTTGTATAAATGAATCTGGACTCATGTTGTGTTTTTTCGGAAACTCTCGCCCAAACTCGTTGAATCGTAACACGTACAGATCTAGGTCATCTATCAGACTGAAAGTAGAATATGACATAAGGATACATAACTATGACCAAACCCCACATGCTATTCAGATGCACAAAACGTGTTTTCATTCTTATCAAAATACTTAAGTACTTCGAAGGATAAAAACTCTTGCTAAATGTATATGAGCTATGATCTGTGAAAAGGGGTTTAAATGCATTTCCAAAACTATCGACTCAAGTCAGCCGGCGCAAGCCGCACAGGCTGACCGGTGTCGAAACTTTTCGCTTTTGGTCAATTTTCTGTATGTCTAAGGACCACTCTAGTTCATAATTCAGTTGGTTGTTAGACAAGAATGGTTCTCTGGATCCATAATTAAATAATGACTTGCTTGGTACCATGCATCACGGAGATGCATTAAACCCTTTTTGTTGGAGCATGGTTTTGTATTCAGTCAAACCTTTAGGTGCCATAAGCAAAAGACAGGCATTTGGAAAACGTTTAATATCATCTATGATTTATCTGAACCGTCTGCTTCTTTAGTGAAGCAAAAAGGATAAAAATCTTTTAGGTTAAAGTTGATTATAGGGTTAATTCACGTTTTTGAGGTCGTTAACATTCGCAGAGGCCTGAAAAATGGTTTAACGCCCGAGTGCGAAGCACGAGGGTGTTAAAGTGTTTTGAGGGCCTCTGCGAATGTTAACGACCGAAAAAACGTGAATTAATGCTATTATTGCATAAAGGAAAAGTCTTTTAGCAATAATTTGCAACAATAGCAAAAATGCAAATAAGCGAACTTCAAATGTATTGGGCATAAATGGGTAAAAACCGGAAGTCGGCGGAAAAGTTTTTGTTATGAACAGTGAAGGGCCGTTAGTCCTACATGTCAGTTTTGATTCTCTCGGTGTATATTCACTTCGAATGATATTTAATACAAAGTGGACTTTTGTGAGAAAAACTTGCACAGGTCTGGATCGATTTTAACTAGGATAAAAGAGTGGATATGAATTTCTGCAACAGAAATGTCCAAGGGATAGATCTATATCAAGCAAAAGAATTGCCGATTACGCTAAAAAGTGGGTGGGATGTAGCTGCTGTAGAGTGCATTTTACGAGTGATTTTTTGTTCAGATGTCGATTCGACTGAGATTCTGTGCAAAATTTTGTTTGTGGTGTACTAATATCATCAAAGACAAGCCATAAAGAGGATCTAATATGGTATAATTTCCTACAGTTTGTTGGTCTAGGGGAGTCCTGACAAGGACAAACGTTGTTTACAAGGTAGGCCCGGATCGAGGATATTGATAGTACAAAGCCGGGCGTTAACGGCGCGTGAATTTACTGATTAATACACGTTTTCTCCCGTTAACGCCCGGTTTTTAACCGTTAATACATGCTTATAACGGCCTGGAAAGGCACATTTTATGCAATAATGTACTTTAAGCCGTCGAGAGTGGTCGATTTAACCGATAGACTGCTAAGCGCAATTCACTAACCTTTTGCGCGCAGTGTTGATCAAGATCAGACTGCGCATAACGTGCAGTCCGATCTTAGATCCTCACTGTCCGATATAGATATTTTTCCCCAAAAAATACCTTTGAAATAGTAAATTTTGGGATTTTACAGTCGGCTTGAAAGTTTATTATTTAACAGGATAAGAGTTAATATATTTTAAGATATATCTTAAGTATTGCAACATTCGGCATACCTGCATCAATATTTTGATTACTAGTATTTCAAAATATTTTAGAAACAAATCTTTAAGAAAACTATTAAAGAGCAGGACGTTGAAAGGAGCTTAATTCCTCCTTTGTCTCGATGTTTGTTTATTTTGGAACATGATGGCGGCAATAGGGTTCTGGACATACCTATCTGTCGAAACTTGATGGCAGCAACGGGCCTCCATACATACCTATCTATATTGTGTTTTATTTGCACCATTTCGTTTCTTACTTCTTCAGAGATCGTCCAACTCAATTTTCGAGGGTATGGCAACTCCGACAACGATTGTAAACGTCGTAGTTTTCTGTCGTGAACTTCTTGCCTATTGAATTAGAAACCATCCAGTCAGGTTATCTTGTTCATCACTTAGTTAAATCAGACATGAAGACGAAACAAAATGTCTTATTATTGTGTTAAATATAACGGAAAACTTTCCCAAATGATTCCGTGGGGGGGGGGGGGGGTTTCTATTTATACGGGAAATCTATTTGAAAAAAAGATTGACCCTTCCAATAAGAAATCACCGAAATACATTCCATTTGAAAAATAGACGATTGACTTATTTATTTATTCATTGAATTATTTATTAAATGATTTTTTTTTATTCATTTCGCTCACTAATTATCAAAGATCAGGTTGCACATTTTCGCAGTCTGATCTTAATATACACTGTTTGCAGAAGCACCGTAGGTCATCTGAAGCATCTCAGCTCTACCAACATGAAATCTTTACTCATCCATATTAAAAGCATTTATAAACACTATGTATTTCAAACCGAAATGATTTGTTTTTAAATAGATGAAAAACATCTTGGAAACAGGAAAGAATTACCAGCCTTTTTCTCCTTTTCCCACAATGCTTTCAAAAGTCTTTTTTTTTCACAGGGTCGTTAAAACCCGGAAATGTTTGGTAAAAGATTAAGGGTGAATCCAGGGTAACGGCGATTTTTTTCATGTGAATTCTCGGCATTACAGAGAAGGAGAGAGAAAAATTAATCTTGACCGTGTAATCAATATATAATCTCAGCAAAAGGAACAATTTTCCAGAGTTTGGGATCATCAAGAAAAAACATTCATTACCTTGCCCCCGATTTTTATCAGTCAAGTTTTCAATTCTTATAGTGGCGTACAACTAGATTTCGTATTTCATTTTTAGTTTTTGAGGAAATCTTAACAAAACTTGATATTTTCTATTAGCCCGCATGATGGCTGTGTACCTAAGTTATAGACATAGATATACGAAGAAACCACGACAAATTTCCTGTTTTCTTCAGTCATATTTCTTTTCTTTACTTATTTATGGGCAGTCGTGATTAGATTGAGGTATTAATACATTTTAAACACTCGAACTAGTGAAGATATGGCAGTTCAGACGTTAATGACTCGAAATCCAGCTATAACAAAAAATCAGTGATATTTTTTTGAGTCAACTAAGAGTAAACAAACGTCAAAGTCAGCTTTTCCTTCCAAAAATCAAATTTTGTTAAACTCTTTTACTAGGTCAGGATCTACTTTATTGTAACTTTAACCCTTAGGCTGCTAAGCGCTACTCAGTGACCTTTTGCCGACAGTGTAGATCAAGATCAGACTACACAGAACGTGCAGTCTGATCTTGGATCTAAACAGTCCGATGCCGAGATATTTTCCCCCAAAATATACCTTTTAAACAGCAACATTTGGATTTTTACTATCGGCTTGAAAGTTTCATTTCATTTATTTAGCAGGATAAGGGTTAAAGATGAATCTTAAGGACAAGAATTACTCAAAATCTATCAGTCATTGATGTTCCTTTTTCCCCAAACACTGATAAATAGGTGTTTACTTCTAGATTTCTATGTTATTCAAAATTAGATAAAAAACAGCATGATTAACTTAGTAATTTCGCAAAATCATAAAACAAACCCATGAACTACGCTAATGGATCAGATTTTTTTTTTTTAAGTTTCACAACAGAAATATCATAAAAATGCGAATAATTCAAGATTTCAAAGATACACCACATACAAAGAATTCAGAAATAAAAGAATATATTAAATGTTTTATGACATAAAGGACTACATTCAAAGTATTGAGGTATAGAATAACAAATTAAAAGTGTCGAAACATGAAATAGCATAACAGATTATTTTACATAAAAATCCCTCACAGAGTATTGAGACATAAAGTAATAGATATAAATTACTGAGATATAAAATAACGTAGAGAAATTATCTTATATAAAAGAACGGTTTCGGTATATTGAGAGATAAAAGAATACAGGCATAAATACTGGGAAGTAAAAAGAACAATGACGAAGTACTGAGACATAAAGAACTCATAAAAAAGTACTGAGACATAACACAGATAAAGTATTGAGACATAAAATTATACATGAAAGATTATTAGAGACAATGAAAAACAAAGCACTGACACATATCTTAACATATGATTTATAGAATTTTAAGACAGAGAGGATCAAAGACAAAATACCGAGAAATGATTAACACATACGATGTTTTATACGGAGACTTTTGTGTCATACGGATTTTTTTATCTATGTAGAAATTTTATTTTCTAAGTATCATGGTATCCAAAAAATTGAAAAAGAATATCCCTTTTAATAATTGGATATCATAATACGTGAAAAATAAAATTTCTACATAGATATAAACATCCGGGATGACACAAAAGTCTCCGCATAAAAGATGAAGTCAGGTACGAAAGATACATGCAAAGTATAGAGACATAAAAGAGCATAAGCAAAGAATCGAGACTTAAAATACAATATAAAAAGTACTGATACAAAAAGAACATAAGCAAAGTATGAAACACATTGAGTAAAAATAATCTACTCACATATACTTCAATAAATGTTCAATAAGTTGTACGACAGCAATACCCTCTGACGCGGAATGTTCATAGTTCAAACCACAAGCACCATCTGCTGATATGATAAACTGAAATGGAGTGGTAAAACTGTAGTAGCGACCACCTGTGTTGAAGCAACCGCCAGTGCTGAGAAACATAATTTTTAACTTCCGAAATCATAGTTTGTAATTTAACTCTTTAACATACAATCGAAAGTTTTAACGACTCTGACGAGGAAAAGGGCTTCTGATACATTGTGGGAAAAGGAGAAAATGCTGGTTACCACTATCTCCTGTTCCAAAAATTGTTTTCTGTCCTCTTAAAGTGCATCGCTATCATTTCAACCACATCTAGTTTGTCGTCTGCAGCCTGCTTTCAATTTCGACATGTCTAAAATTTTATTGCCTGTCTGTCTGTTTGTATGTATGTATGTATGTATGTATGTATGTATGTACTGTATGTATGTATGTATGTATGTATGTATAAACGTATTGAGACGTACGCGTACGTATATCTATCTATCTATCTATAGACAAATTTTACACAGAAAATAAAGTCTGATCAAAATGCTGAAATTGCTCTTTCATTATTGATTATCCATATTTTACAGGGTTGTTTTACAGTCGGATGCTGCTAATCTTTTTCGGGGACTAAAAATAGTTTACTCTTAAGTTCTTAACCAGTCGACAAAAATAAGACTAGTCCAAACTGAAAGCACTCGCAGACGACATTATAAATGTGGCTTAAAATAGAAGATTTGTCAGTAAAAAAGCAGAAAAGAATTTGGAAAATTGAGAAAATGCTGGTTACCAGCAATTTCTCTTCTTTTCGTACATGTTTTCAAGAGCATTTTCCTCCCGGTCGTTAAAAGCACGGCTTGTGTGGTAAAAGATTAATGCATTTATTTCGTTTCTCTAAAATTGAAATCTGAAGAAGTTATCATCCCATTTAACCCATTGCCATACAAGCCTAGAACACACAGTACGAATTACAGCAAGTTATACAAAGGATAATATTTCAAGGAAAAAGAAAATCATTTATCTTTTTCATAAGATACTAGTATGTCAAACATTGCTGCAGGGTGGAGATACGATCGCTTGTAAATATGTAATTACTCTTTTTCACACAATGTCTTTTTTCTGCTATTATTTGTGTAGGACGCTAAAATGTCGTGTTTGCATGGAAATGGGAAAAGACTGAAAATAAGATTTTCGGTAATCGTGATCAGCTGCAAATGAATGACGTTTAATGTCTTAGGTGAGCCAAAACATGCAATTTTTCCAGTTTCCCCGCCGCGAAAATGCCGTGAATACTCCAAAATAATCACCATACGAGATACACAAAATCTTAAAACAGATTCACAAATAAAAGGTTACGAGCTAATTTATTACAGAGCATAAAGTAGTTTACGAAGATTGTTATTTCTCTGGATAAAATTGAAGAAGGAATGTTCACATGCAATGAAGCTTTATGGAAGCCACCCAGATTTTGACAATCGCACCAAACTTCAAAAATGAATTAAATAAAGTGATTACTGGCAAATCATAAAAGAAAAAAAAAAAAAAAAAAAAAAAAATGATAAAAGTAATGAAAAATATACAGTGTATTTTCAAGGGTATTTCCTTATAAGGCTACGTAACCTCTTAAGGTATTGTTTCATTTAACGCCAGGGTTTTCGGGAGGACATGTCACATGATCAACAAGAAGTGTATTTGCAAGTTCTATTTCATCAGCCCAAATATTTACGAATTTGTTTCTCTGATGAGCAGTACTAATTCCCTTGTCTAGGAGAAATAAGGCCGATATGTAGATGAGTCCTTTAAGTTAAGAAATTCTCTCACTCAAATATTATCATTATTATAATTTGCTAAAATTACATGGTGTTCTTCCTTCTATCACCTTACTTTTCCCCATGTTTTACCCAACTTTTTCCCTAATACACAGTGTAGGACCGGAAGAATGCATTGTATGTGACTTAGGATTGTATACAGTGACGGTCTGTCACTTGGGTATTAAAAATTGTGTTCACACTGTAAGTTAAGTTGGTGCTTTCTCATTTATTTTGATGGTTATTATGAAATATTCATAACCAGTTATTTGTTTGATATGTATAGACCATATCAGGAGCACATATATGCGCTGTGAACCTTCCTTAGAGCAATGGGGATGCCTTAATCAGTTGACCGTGCTAAAATACAGATGATTTTGTCCCAAAACGATCCCGTTCTTACTCGATTACTCAACGTTGAAAACCTGTTTTCTCAACGGAAAATGTAGAAATAGTTTCTTTGTTCATATTTTTGTGAAAATATGTCAAGGTTTGTTAACAAAGTCAATTAGAATCTCCATTATCCTTTGTTTAAAATCGCACGTTGAGAAATTTTCGGTTGTACAGCCGCCTGAGATCTATTAACCGCTTACAAGAGACTGTACAAATTTCTTTTTCCCTACACGCCATTTTAAACGAAGGATAATGAATATTGCAGTCGACTTTGTTACAAAAAATCGAAATAAAGAAGATTATTCATTAAATAGCACGCGTCAATTACGGGTATCCGTATTCAAATCAGTACCATGACGTCATTTCTGATCTTACAGAAATAGACTGAGTTACTAACTGAAATAACATTGGATCCTTTTATCTAAAGGCCCTGAACTGCAACTTTTTTGTGGGCAAAGAAAAATGAATCTAGTTGTATTTTATCGATGTTTTGCAAGAAATTCTGATTTACAAGATAAAAGATGAATAGGCCCCATTGACATTTTACAAATCTTGAAGCTAGGTACCTCTTACTTGTAGCATTAAAAACTATAAATATATCCTTTTTCAGTCTTTACCAAGCGACAGAGTTTTAGACTGGTCTAAATTGAAAGCATTTGCAGACTACAAGTACAACGAGGCTCTGGAAGGGTTAAAGAAGAAGACCTAGACAAGTCTAGACGTACCTGCATTGTTTTGTCAAACCATCTATTACACGTGTTGGCCTTACTGCCATGTCCATGTAACATCTGCAGAATAAGGGACACGTCGTCACGGACGTTAATGCTGGTCTCATCGATACTACGTTGATGATTGAAGGAAACAGGAATGGCCTCGTCCAAACATAGAACAAATACACACTTCTCGATTGCGTCAAGAGATTCGCGGTTTACTGAATCTGGAATAACCATCGAAAAGTGGCGATCAAATTTTTATAATCTCAGCAATTTTCAAAAATGATTCATCTCTGATTTAAGTAAAGTAATAGCTGGCAAATCATAAGTAAAGAGACATAAGAAAAAAATCACTTGTATTTCCTCACTAGACTACGTAGCCTCTCAAGGTATTTTAGATGAAATTTGTCGAGGGTTCTGGGAATATCACGTGATCAATAACAAGCGACGGTAATGTGGGATAGTATTCAAATAAGCATAATGACGTCAGATTTGATCACATGAAAATAGACGGAGTTATCGATTCCAAAACGACCAACCTCTTACTTGAACACTCAACTTGCACCTTTTGGCTGCACGAAACTGTCCAGTTTCTACGTTTGCGGAAAAAAAACTATATTTTGTAGTATTTGTCAGTGTTTAACAAAAAAATAATTCGCAGCTGAAAATCCGAAAAGGACCCTTTAAAACTTTGAATGACAAGATAGCCGATTGGTACTTTCCGATTGTAACTGTGTACGGGATCTAACATATTTCAGAATGTACACTGTCTGATGAACGTATATCTGTATAGATATTGATTTATTTCATGCTTTTCGATGGTTTAACGAGAAATAATGGTGGATTATGATTTGATATTTCATGGTTACGACCCGTGAAAAATACCAATTCTATATTTTCTAACTGTTCAGTTGAAGGCGGGAACAGTAGTTCCCGCGCTCAAGTTACCGTGGTAAACAGGGTGCACCATTCAGAGGGAAATATGGCGTAATTAACGCACATTTACTCTACATTTCTCGCGTTTTGCTTAATTTTGTAATGCGTTCTTATGCGGAGAGGGTACGCCTGGATTTTGACGAAAATCCAAACAAAAAAGGGGGCAAGAAGCATGAAATGAATGGAATATTTATTTTTTTAATCACTGTGAAAGATCGAAATTTATTTCATCGAGTGAACATCATCGATAGTATTTTCACTCGTGCGCCACGAGTAAAAATACTATCAATGATATTCACTCGATGAAATAAATTTCGATCTTTCACCTGAAAAAAAAAAAAATATCGTCTATATATCTATGATAAAAATGACATTGAAATCATCAGTCACAGTATTTTAGTGTTTCTCATAGGAAACTAACCTATTCCATTCAATTAGCTGTGCAAGCTGGCAAGGTTTTAATCCTCATCCATCTAAATATATTAAACAAAACCTTCAAAACGATAGTAAAAACCCGAAATTTGCAATTTCGAACTTATCTTTGGGAGAAAAATATCTCCTTATCGGACAGTGTAGATCAAGATCAGACTGCACGTTCTGTGCAGTCTGATCTTGATCAACACAGTCGCAAAAGGTCAGTGAGTCTCGCTTAGCAGACTGAGGTTTAAGATGTAATTCGTATGTTAAATTTTATTTTATGTCGATTGTCCATGTTTCGCACGTGCGGTTTCAAGCAAGTAATAAATCAGCTAAGAATCCCTTCATCACACATTTTCGCATCAGGAACTTTCAAAATGCATAAGTACACCATTTTTCGATGAGTTTTTGTTTTATTCCTTTATTTCACACAATCCAGAGTCTGTGCAAGAGGCCTTCTGAAAACATTCTGGAAAAAGGAGAAAATGCTCGAAACCAGCATTTTCTCCTTTTTTCAGTGTTTACTACCCTATCTAAGACAAATTCCATCATTTGAGCCACATACAAATTGTCGTCCGTAAACACTTTCATTTTGGACAAGTCCACATATTTGTCGTGTGGTAAAGAGTTATATATACATTATTTCATGCTTTCGGGTAGGTTATCGAGAAATATCGGTGAAATATTTTTCGATATTTCATGGTTACGACCAGTGAAAATACCGATTTTTATATTCAAACTTTCAATTGAAGGCGGAAACAGTTGTTTCCGCACACTAGTTACCTAGGTAAAATGCGCGTGCCTCACAATCAGATGGAAATATGACGTAATTTACCTTACATTTCTCGCGCTTGACGTAATATTGTAATGCGTTGCTATGCGTAGGGGGTACGCCAAGGGGAATAACCGAAAAGAACTGTACTGGATTTTGATTGAGAAAAGGTTAAAAGCATGAAATAAATACACATGTAGAATATTTGTTTTTTTACAGTGCAAGATCGAAATTTATTTCATCGAGTGAACATCATCTGTAATATTTTCACGAGTGGCGCAGCACCGTAAAAAAGCAAATATCATCTATATATTGGTTAACTCTTAATCGAATAACCCCGAGTTTAAACGACCAGAGAAAGAAGGCTTTTGAAAACATTATGGGAGCAATTGCAGCATTTCCTCTTTTTCTATCAATGTTTTCAACAATCTTTAAATTTTTTTTCAGCTATATGTAATTTCTCGTCTTCAAAGTTTTGAATTTGGACAAGTCTAAAATATTGTCGTCTGACAAATTTTAGTATGTAAAGATAAGTAGAATTTTGGCATATAACTGATTGCCCTCAAAATCAATTTACATAACATACTCTCTAATCTATAATCTAATAATTTAATATCAGTTGTTTTCATGAATATTGGCGAGTTCTGATTGGCTGAAAATTTTTTTTCATAGCCCCATGAAAAAAAAAATCACGTTATGCCGGAACTACTCTTGCTGAAGGTTACTCAGTGCGGGTCCTACACACTGCCGTGTTCATTTACTTTCGTTTTATTGGTTAATTTTCAGTATTGGGGATCTGAAAACTGCTTCCCTATTGTATTCTTGCGCCATACAAATATGAGTGGAAGGGGCTTTAGAAACTCCAACGTTAGATTTCAAAATAAAGAAAATGAATGCAGTTTGAATTATTTCCGTGGGTGTATGTTGTCTGTAATATTAAATTATAAGGAATGAAGAGAATCTTTATTTTTTCATGGAGGTATGAAAAAAAAAACCTAATCACACTTTTGTATGAAACCGCTTCTGGTTTCATACAAAAGTGTGATTAGGTTTTTTTTTTCATACCTCCATGAAGAATTAAAAATTCTTTTCATTCCTTAAGTATAATATATGAGCCATGCCCTGGCAAAAAGAGGTTTTAATGCATCTCGGTGATGCATCATACTACGTAAGTTGTCACATAATTATGGACCCATAAAAGCCATTTTGTCTAGCAATCAACTGTTTCATTACCTAATGGTCCTTGGACATACACAACATTCACAAGTAGCAAAAAGTATCGACCTATGTCAGCCTGCGCGAACTGCGCATGCTGACATGGGTCGATACTTTTTGCAGATGCATTAAGCCCCCACCCCCCTTTTTACAGAGTATGGATCATATCTATCAAATTAAAAGATGAATATCAAACTTATTACAGGAAAAAAATGGTGTTTTCGTAACCGAAGGACCGGTGAACCGACCGACAAGAGAACGACAATATATCCCATCTTTCTCAAATTATGCAACTTCCCTATAACTGATACTTCTTTAAATAGATGTATAAATTACCTTCCATGAGTTGTACACGTGTTTTGGCCCACTTGTCCCTGCTTGCTGCAGTGACTACACCAATGGCTTCTGTCTGTCCTTGACCTTCGTCAGCCATGGTATATATCCTGTCTAACTGTGTGTAAATGTCGTCTTCACTCAGTCGTTGGTAATTGTTCATGACTTGGAGGACAAAATACTGAGGAAAAGGTAGCATGTTTCAAAACGAATTCACTTGTTTCAATATAAGACATGTAAATTCTTTGTTGTGCAACAATATTAGTTGTACGGTCAGGTAGCAGGGGACCTGGAAGCTTGTTCACGGCTGTGGCGAATCATGTCGCCCTGAGCCGAAGGCGAGGTTGAGACATGGTTCGCCACAGCTATGAATAAGTTTCAAAGTCCCCTGCTATCTGACTGTTCAAAGAATTTATTATACTGCAAAGTTTTACCATTCCTACGTGTATTCAGCGAAATTTCCCTGTTTTATGGTCTCACGAATTGAGTACGCTGACAAAATCGAAATTCCCCTATGAGTACCCCAGTTTACTGAAAACTGACGTCACTCGAACCTTTTAAAACTTGCAGTTTGATGCATAAACTTGATGATGTCACTGCGATAGACATTCGACTGATTTTTACTTTAACATGGATTTTAACAACTATAATATAAGTAACTATGCATTTTAATGATTTGGCAAAAGTAAACGACCATCAGTTGCCTTAATCGACCATTAGGTTTTTCTGTAACGTTACAATGTATGAGTTTTGACACTTCACAGTTTGCTTACCTGACAAAGGGGTGGCTCGTTTTAACCCCGTGTATTTGTTTTCGAATGTCAACAAACGATAATGTATCTAACTATATTCATTTATTTTCAAAAGTAATCAATTCTTTCCCCTTTAATGGCAACCATCAAGGGAAACTATACAGTAATAATATGACGCAGGCTATTCAGTATTTCGGCGGCTCGTATTCATCGACGCCGACATTTTGGATTTTTTTATTCAAAGTGTAGTTATGTATACGGGGCTCCCGCAAGGGAAACTGCTTTTCCCTGGATTTTGCCAGTGTACAGAAATATATGTTCGGAGCATATTATCCAAGCAGAACGCGATAAATTTCTTTGTAGTATGATAACATCGTAGCTTTATGCCCGCTGAAATTTTACCTGCGGTGAAATCATGAAATATCTAAATATGCATAAGCCGAAATTACAGATTACCTCGATGTAAAATGTGAATGATAAGCATGAGTTGAAGATTTTATGTAAATTTGTTTGTGTGTTTGTATCGTGCTTAACGCCGTTTTTTTTTTTCTTTTTAACATTATTTCAGTTATATCGCAGCAGCCAGTGCATTTATCCTTGCATTTCATTTTTTTAAAACCATTGCTTCACAAAAATTTATTCCCAAGCCACTGACTGCTTTCCCACATAATCATCGTCGAAACAATTTTCAGCGACGAGAGAGGAACGAATCGTCGTTCCTCGTGATACATTACACCAAGCAAGTCATCATATAATATGTAAGTCATCATATAATTATGGATCAAGAAAATTCATTTTGTCGAACAACCGATTTGATCATGAGGTAGAGTGATCTATTGACATGCAGAAAATTGATCACTAGCAAAAAGCTTCGACACAGGTCAGTCTGTGAGAGACTGCACAGGCTGGCCTCGGTTAATACTTTTGTATATTCATTTAACTTCGCTTTTCACAGGGAATGGAGCAAATACATTTGTGAGCATTATGACAAGTTATGAGTTGTTTGATTTTAGCAATGTCCCTATTTGTCACATTGTTTCAGAAGTGATGTGATGCAAGACCTCAAAATTGTGTTATAAAACATCAACTTGATAAAATGTGCTATACTTACCTGATTTTTACATATAACTATAATATGATCGGTATCGGGAACCAGTTTGGTAGAATTATCTATTAAAGAATCTTTGGTTAGGCCTGGTACCCTGTAGGAGGTAAACAGTCGATAATACTGGGCCATACATAATGGCTGGCCTTTCTCCTTGTGTCGGCATCTATCCACAGGAAGTCCACGCCTAAAATATAATAGTTGTCATAAATAAAACACAGAGTCCTTGTCTATTATATTATAATAATTCAATATTAATTTTTTTCATGAACATTGGCGAGTTCTGATTGGCTGAACATTTTTTTTCATAGCTCCATGAAAAAAAAAAAAAAAAAAATTAGCAGTGCCGGAACTACTTTTGCATTCAAAAAAATGTAAACAAACATGTATACGAGATTCCGTAATGTTTTTTCTTTCTGATTTTAGATCTATATCGAGTCCGAAGTTCAAATTGCTAGCTGAATTTATTTTCTCTGAATATCGAAAAAGAAATCCAACAGTAATTTCAAAGAGAGAACTGAAAACTCATTGTCACTTTGCTGGGTTCTAACAATCTTATTTTCAACTTAATTCTAGCGTATTGTAGATCTACTTCTAATAATGAATCGACTAAATCTGCAAATGTTCAATACTATAATGACGTCATGAATTACGTCATTATTACGGCATGAACGAGCTGATTTACCGCGCTAAGAATTATCAATGAAATGGACTTTAAATAAATACGCAATGTTGGATTTACAAAAAAAGCAGTTAGAATAGAACTTAAGTGCATATTTGTTGTCTGTGATATTGAATTATAAGGAATGAAGAGAATTTTTTTTTGTTTTCATGGAGGTATGAAAAAAAAACCTAATCACACTTTTGTATGAAACCGCTTCGCGGTTTCATACAGTGTGATTAGGTTTTTTTTTCATACCTCCATGAAAACAAAAAAAGTTCTCTTCATTCCTTAATAAATGTCAAATGATAGTCTTCGTATAAAATATAACATATAATGTCAAAACAATTTCATACCTTAAATATCAAATACATGTCCATGTATAAAATATGCCACATGTATGCCAAAATGACAAAACTTTAGAGGTTACTAATAAATATCAATCTCTAACTGGACTACATTCATTTTCAGCGGAGTGTTTGATTATGCTGTTTCAGAAAGAGACATTGAAATGCACACGTGAAAAGCGACAAGATCGCAAATTCACCATGCTCAGCATCCATTGATATACATAGCATACATGTACATGTACTTTAAGCAAACCAATTAATCGGTTTTATCAATAAAATTTAATTTTATCACGTTTACCCCCAATTATTAATGTTACATCCCTCATTTTATCGGACTTTTGGGATATCTACCATCAGACGTAAGATGTAAACATTTTGTATTAATGATGTAACATCTAAAATTGTCCATTTATCTTACACATTTGGTCCGAGCTCAGACTTCCAATATACAATATATTTGATCTATGCTCTGCAAAAAGTATCGACCCAGGTCAGTCTGCGCAGGCTGATCTGGGTCAAAACGTTTTGACAAAGGCCAATTTACTCCATATTACAGGATTGTTCTATCTAATGGTTCAGTCGGTTGTTAGACAAATAGGTTTTATGGATCCATACTTGCATGATGTCTTCCATGATGCGATGCATCAACCCCCCTTTAACCAGGGCATGGCTCCTTTATTACGTCTTCAACGTCCAGTGTTAAAATGTCAATTTTGCAGGTCTTCCTTTCCAATGATTTTACAAGAGGCAATGAGTTGATCAAAACACTTACGCATCTATAACCGTCTTGTAGTCCAAAATCCCTGCGATGAGTCTTGCCGCATACCTGCAACAATAGATTTTTAAAACATTGAATAACAAAATGTACTGACTGACATGGTCTCAATATCTTTGAAAGTCTAGTCGACATTTTTCAAAGTCGGATCTTAAAATTTTGGTTCGTACTATATTAATGATCATCTGTTGGTTACTTTAGCCGAAGGAAAAAAAAAAAAGAAGAATAGCACGGCATTACGGACTTATTTAAGACGAAAACTGATGCATACTCAATTCTATTGAGATTAACAAAGACCTCTGCTGATTCAATACTTGTCTTTGCAAATGTTTTCTCATGTATCAATGTCTTAATTCATACAAATTACCTTTATGATTAGATTATTAAATGTATTAGAGCGTACTATTTGTAAGTCGTTATTTGCTGCAACGTTGTTTGACGGTGTACGAGCAATGAGTTCAGCATAATTGATTCTCGTGGCAAAATTTATATGTGGATGTACCTGAGCTGATCAGATCTATCTTTAAAATGCTGACGAGGGAACACCATTCCTGGATTGGAATTGATGGGCAAGGGAAGACGTGCTTTCATGTACATATCGTCTAACCACCATGAATATACCTGAAGTGAAACACATACACATGGTTTCATGTAAAATATCATTTATTATTTCATGTTTTCCGGTAGGTTATTGAGAAATATCGGTGAAATAATTTTCGATATTTCATGGTTACGACCAGTGAAAATACCGATTTTTATATTCTTACTCTTCAATTGAAGGCGGAAACAGTTGTTCCCGCACACTAATTAACTAGGTAAAATGCGCATGCCTCACAACCAGATGGAAATGTGACGTAATTTACCTTACATTTCTCGCGCTTGACGTAATATTGTAATGCGTTGCTATGCGGAGGGGTACGCTACGGGGGATAACCGAAAAGAACTGTACTGGATTTTGATTAAGTTCCCCGAGAAAGGGTTACAGCATGAAATGAATAGAATATTTGTTTTTTTTCGGTGAAAGATCGAAATTTATTTCATCTCGTGAACATCATCGGTAATATTTCCAATCGTGGCTGCGCCACTCGTGAAAATTTTACCGATGATGTTCACTCGATGAAATAAATTTCGATCTTTCACCGTAAAAAACAAATATCCTCTATGTCACCATGAGTTTTAGAAATGTCATTATGTATATAAGTCCTGCTTTGTGTGAAAGGGGTTAAAAGTATCTGCAAAAAGTAACAACCTATGTCGGCCTGGGCAGTCCGCGCAGGCTGACATGGATCCAAACTTTTTGCTATTGGTAAGTTTTCTGCATGTTAAACCTCATGATACAGTCGGCTGCTCTACAAAATTTTATGCGATGACTTGCTTGCTAAAATATATTGTAGAGATGCATTAACCCACGTTCTTTCTGGAGCGCTGCTCATACAGCAGTATTTGCCTCTTTAGGGGTGGGGTTATTTTCATGTTTATTTCATGCTTTCCGGTAGGTTATCAAGAAATATCGGTGAAATATTTATCGATATTTCATGGTTACGACCAGTGAAAATACCGATTTTTATATTCTAATTCTTCAATTGAAGGCGGAAAGAGTTGTTCCCGCGCACTAGTTACCTAGGTAAAATACGCGTGCCTCACAACCAGATGGAAATATAACGTAATTTACCTTACATTTCTCGCGCTTGACGTAATATTGTAATGCGTTGCTATGTGGAGGGGATACGCCACGGGGACTACCCGAAAAGAACTGTACTGGATTTTGATTAAGTTCCCCCCAGAAAGGGTTAAAAGCATGAAATAAATAGAATATTTGTTTTATTTTTTCGGTGAAAGATCGAAATTTATTTCATCGAGTGAACATCATCGGTAAAATTTTCACGTGTGGCTGCGCCAGCGCCACGCGTGAAAATTTTACCGATGATGTTCACTCGATGAAATAAATTTCGATCTTTCACCGTAAAAAACAAATATCCCTATGTATTACAATTTCATAGAAAATTTAAACAAAAATGGCATGCTTTATGTTATTCTGCGTTGTGTTTCACAAGCTGTAAGGAAAAGAACTTGTTTCGTTTTCAGAGAAAATCCCACCCATAAGATGACTCGTCTTTAGAGTTAAGAAATTAAAGAAAAATGTCTGGATGTTTTGGTGTAATACAAGAACAGATTGTTTCCGGGTCGTAATACCCAAAAGTAGTCCAACTTGAAACTTTGATATCTAGCATTTCTGCCACACTGTTTTATCATGAAAGATGATAGGAAAAAACTAAAAATTGATCGACTATTCCATTGGTTTAGACAGTAACGCAAATTCCGATAAGATGAACCATCGTTTATCCACTAAGAAACTAAATTATTTTGAAATTCAAATTGGAATAAGAAATACAGTTTCTAACAGTGGGTGTCAAACGGGCTTAGGGATCTAACTCCGTGTGAAAGAGTAGAGCACTCGATAAGACCATCTTGTGCTGAGACGTTTTCCTATTAAGAGCAAAATAAAGGTCTCTCTATCGGGGAATGAACAGTAATCAAAGTAAAGTGGTATTTCTGCCAGCGGCCAAATAACTTTGCGGAATGATCTCCTTTCTACGAAAATTATTACTCCGACATTCCCCCGGTGTAAATTATGACGGCTAATTGCTCAAACAACTTTGATGCTAGTTTGATGCCGCAAACTAAAACTTTAGTCTGAAAGGGTCAGGAACTGTGCTTTCGTTTTTCTCTTTTTCTTATACTTAAGCTTCCCCGAAATATTCCCATGTGTTTTATTGAATCTGATGAAAGGCTTCTGAAAACATTGCGGGAAAAGGAGAATATGCAGGAAACCAGCATTTTCTCCATTTCCAGACATGTTTTCCACCAATTTAGACCATCCTTGTTAAATGGACACGATCAACACGATTTATATAATTTCTGAACAAATGTCGAAAAGCACCGAAAAAAGAGGGTTAAAGGACATGTTAGAGTAGAAAGGGAGAACTTTCAGTTACGACCTATTTTGGTAAATGGTTGAACGATTTACAAATCAGCCATTAAGGCAAGTACATTTACAATTTATCTAGAGTAAATCCAGTATTGTTATTTTTCATATTTTCCAGTCAAATAAGAAAAAGTAGTTCCTGCAAATATGATATCGTCACTGTACAGATCATGATAACATTATGTGTAACGATAACAAAAGTAGCATCACTAAAATTTAAGCAGAACATAAATCTTTGAAATCAGCTGGTAGATTTGTAAGAAAATTCGCAATGGCTACATAATAATTAAAGATAAAAGTACTCATTAGATAAAACGTAGTACTAATGTAAATTTATGTATTAGGTAGTAGTTGTTGATTATGGTTTCTTATTATGGAATTCCCCGTGGCAAAGAATCTTCTGTAATATTATTTTTTGTACATTGTTTTTTTTTTACAAATTAACCTTTCAGGTAAATATACTAAATATACTATACTATTCATTTACTCCCAAAATATGCTTTGGGAAAATCCATGAATCAAAACAGTAGTTCTGGCTAAAATAATAAAGTTCGTGTAAAAGAGATGTCACCACTAATGCTGATAACTAATGTAGTGTTACTGAAAATTAATGGAATGATAAATCCCTGAAATTCTTGGGTAAGTAAAAAATAAACAAAACCTTGTTATTGGCTATAAGAAAACAAGGAAACTGAAAACAAGGGTGATTATTAGATAAGTTGTGTGTATATGGTACCAGGTGTTTGTTTAGGGTTGCAGAATATGGGGTCTGGCATAGTGCTCAATGTTATTGGCTTTTGATTTGTATCGAGAAAGCCTTGGTCGATCACCAGGGTTGTTGCTGATCAGATGTTGGAAAGTTCTCGGGGAATGCGCTGCAAATTGTGATACTGATTAAAACCATTCAGAAATATGAAAAAAGTGAGCTGCTGTCGTAAATGATGCAGGATACTGTTGAAAGCGGAGTAGAATCCTCGAAAAAAAAAAAAAAAAAAGAGAACCATGTACTTGGAACAATGACTTTATCCTTCAGCTCCAAAGCGCCAACCAATAAAATTTTGCGGACATTGTTGATCAAGGCCAGACTGCACAAAACATGCAGCCTGATCTTATGTCTAATCAGTTCGATATGGTGAATCTTGATTTTGATACTGCAATGCTTTATCTATAATTTATACTATCGACTTGAAATACCCGTTAAGTTATTTAGCAGTCTTAGGTCTGACGATGACTCCTAAATTTGCCACCTAGACACATATTTATACACATGAAAAAAAATATCTGAAAGAGATCCTACAGAGTAAGTATTCCCCAATCTTTAATCTCTGTCATTCGATATTCCTTTTATGGAATTTCATAATATGAGAAAATGCTGTAAATCATTCCTTTGATTTTTTTTGTAGAGACGCCGTCTTGACTCCATTGCTCTTTGGGAAGCAAGCAATTAGTTATGATTAATACTAGGGCCAACTACAATATCTGAGATTGGTCTATTCTCGCTTCGCATTGCCTTCTGGGAAATAGACTTGGTTCTCTATCTTGATACGAATTCTTGAGGTCCGCCATCATTCAAGTGAATCAGACGGGTTCTAGACAATGTTTTATGGTTTTCGGAGTTTGATTAGCACGCAAAATATAGAAACTACGTCAATGCTTTATGGTTGTCTGCGTCGTTAGAGTCAGAAATTTTTGTCATATTTGTATCGTTCTTTTGGAGTCG
Organism: Hippopus hippopus; assembly: GCA_946811185.2. Classification (NCBI taxonomy): domain Eukaryota; kingdom Metazoa; phylum Mollusca; class Bivalvia; order Cardiida; family Cardiidae; genus Hippopus; species Hippopus hippopus. The sequence continues at coordinate 16,985,509 of OX328096.1, forward strand.
ACTGATCAATATGCCAATACATCGTCCTATCTATTGACAGAATGTTGTGCATGTTTGGCTTTTTTTTGCACGCAATCGTATTTGTATTGAGAGGGATGATTGTTATATCAAAAACCGTTTTAAGTCTTATTTGTATTTTAATATCCACGTTGTACATGCTCATTAAAATACGTTTCAGAATTTTATTTTTATTTAATTTAATTTTCATGGTGCATGAAACATGTTTCCTTATTATAGTATCCCCGTCCGACCTAATTTCGATCAACTAACCGGAGTCTGCGTGCGTATTATTGCAAATAAATAACAGTGAGGTTTCAAGCCATAAAATCAGGTACAATAACCTTTTTCTAACCCAAATCGTACTGATACTAACAAAACTTACTAAAACCTTAGCAGTCTATGGTGTAAACATCGACAAGCATTCATTTATATACACATTCAGGTCGCGACCTTGATTCGATCAAAGTGAGGCTGTTGTCATAAAACTATACTGCACAAAAAAAAAGTTAAGTCACATCTTCTTGAAATGGTGTAAAAGGTATCAATAAACTGTAAAATTGATTAAATGTTGAGTTTTAAGGAAATTTTAACGGTTTTCAACTTATTTACATCTTTTTTAATTTAGTTTTTTATGTTTATTCTTCATGTGGTGTTATAGAAACAGTCGAGGCAGTTATCCCCACACCTCAAGACCCTCACAGGAGAACAGAACTGAAGATGGACCCATCCATTACAATTATCACAACAACCCTACTTGACAATTATAACATGGGGTAGTTTGGTTGTGTCAGGTGAAAATTTCTTGCAGATGATGCATTTTTCATTTTCAGCTATGTCTTCCTGTGAACTGTCACTATCTTCTATAAATGTAATACATTTTTTCCCGTTCTTGATTGGTAAACCAGAAGTGCTTGCGACTGGAGATTTATCATTTTTTCTTTTTCTTTTATTTGATGTAGCTTTCCTTATTTTTTGTTTATCGTTGTGTTCCTTGATCTTCAGTATAGTGTCATCTTCAGTTATTGATTTCCAACCAATTACTTTGCTCAAAGTGTTCCTAACCTTCTTTGCTGTATCAACATTTTGAAGAATTTTTCCTCCCTTTTCTTGTAAAAACTTTTCAGCTGCCTGGGATTGAATGGTATTATTTAAAGAGGTTGATGGAGCATTGTTCTTTAAAGTGAATGACATAGAAGGGGCAACTAATGAATCAAATATGACTTCAGCATTGAATGGATACAGGCCACATTTCCGGAATGCTGTTGTGCTGTTTGAGACATTAAGGGTTGAATTGTATACCCTACATGCCAGACGACATACATCATACCTGGTAACCGTGCGTCCACCAGACTCGCGCATGTATTTTTGGCAAACAGAATTCCATGCAACTTCAAACGGCCCGAAGCAACTAATGTCTAGTGGTTGCAGTAAATGTGAACAATGAGGGGGCAGCACAAAGAGGATTATTTTTTCTGACTTGGCCCATTCAATTAAACCAAGGGAACAGTGACTTATGGCCATCATAAAGCACCAACACATATTCATTATCACGTGAGGGCAAGTATTGCAGCAGGTGATCTTTCATATACTGGAGAAATATTTCTGTATTTGACCATCCAGTAGCAGAAACTGTGCCCTTGGCACCTGAAGAAGATCCTTCCATCAGCCCATCCACCATTCTTGCTCCAGCGAATACGAAAAATGGTGGTACCTGTTGTCCAATACCATTCACAAAGCCGATTACAGTAGTGGTATGGAATTTTCCTGAGGTCACTGCCTTGGTCTTGTGGAACCTGCCCGCAACAACTTTCGGTGGCTTGTGGTCAGAGTTTAATCCCTTTTCATCAATATTGTATAAGCGATGCGGCTTGTCCTCAAGGTTGTATTTCACAAGTATTTGTTTCAGTTCCTTGAAATAATTATCTACAGCTTGTCGTGTAGCACATTTAGCATGTGCTACATCCAAAGCCCTTGGCTTTTTCAATTTCAGTTGAGGCCAGCGTGCTAAAAAGTTGTGAAGCCACTTATCTGAAACTGGATTGTGATCCCTGGAGCGCACATTCAATTCCACTGCATATTCTGTGGCCAAATTAAGTGTCTCTTGACGGAAAATAATGGAGTAGCGCCAGACATAACGACATATATTACAAATTTTTCTAATGGACATTTTTTTTAAAACTTTGCACATACAAAGCTCATCATATCTCTAGGAGGTTACGGTAAAAAAAGATGTGGATCACCGTGCTCGTTTCTAAGAAATTTGCCGTTGAAAAAGGTATATACACTTCAAAAATTCAGCTTCTTTTAGATTTGAAGCGCCTTTCTTTAATAGTCAGTTAAACGGGAACATTACAGGAAAAATATACAACTATATATCATTTTAATGAAAACTCATACATTTTTGCACAAAAAAATATATAAAAACCCGGTTTTGAGCATGGTAAATGTACAAATATGCATGTTATATATGGACCATTGAGTTAAAAAGGGAGATAATTTGACCGAATTATGGGTTAATCTTAAATAAATACACTCTTTCTAACGGACAGATTTTTCTTAAAATTTCCACACTTATAGTCTTTATGATTCTAAACAATAAGAAAAAATAAAAATGGCACCTATCCGTGCTTATTTCGTCAGAAAACAAGGTTGAAGGTCACTGCGGAAGTTATTTTTTCAAAGAACAAAATAGGATAAAAGCTCAACAGACATAGTGGGAAAAGGAGAAATTGCTCATTAGGAGTGATTTCTCCTTTTCCAACAATAATTTTCAAAATGGAAACAGCTATACTTCCACAGCTTTAAATTTCCTGCCTTTGTTTCCTTGTTTGGTGTGTAACGCCGTTTCAGCAGCATTTTAATTATTTCACGGTGACAGTTCAAAGATCCATCTTTTTCTCTTCACAAATACTATCCAACGAAAGTGCTACTTGTTTCAGTACACCAATAGTATTTTCATTGTGTGCAAAAAATACATGGGTGCACTTTTGATTCAATATCCACGACAAAAATACATGCGCAGTAGGATGCGCGCGAACATTTGTCATATACGTCGTTAACTGTGTCTATATTGACTCTGCCATCAACTCTGTCTGCAAGTGTTGTGTAAGGCACACCATATACAGCAGCTGGCTTTCTGGTTGCCATTCCTCCTTCTTTAACAGCAGAGTAGGCTTTAGAGATTACATCTTGGTCATAAGACTTATAAGACCCTCTAACAGTCACAGGTTTCTGAAAAAAAAAACAAGGAAAACCTCATAAATTTTGTGCTATGAATGTTATATCTAAGATTTAATTAAATGTCCATAAAGAAATTTTGTAGTAAGCAGTACTTAGCACTACATTACGGCGATCCTTAACTTTTTATCGGAGGTATACTTATAACGTCATATTTGTCGGAGCTGGGCCCTGCAATATATCCATACTAGCAGACGTGCATATAAATAAGTCCATTTTCTTATCATTTTCAGAATAAAATGAAATTTTATGAATGTAAACTTTCGGAAATAGTAAAATGGCGCCATTTTATAATGTTTTAAGGTTAGTATAACTGTTTATTACCTTTTTCATCTCCATTCAAACCGGCTTTGGGTTTCTGACAGCTATCGTCGTCACTGTAAACAAAGGGTGCGCGCACAGACGGTGTTGGGGTGAAATCATGCGAGATATCAGAAAATCGCCGAGGTGATCGAATCAAGGTTATGATCGAAATTAGGTTGGTTGAGGATACAATTTTCACTTAAGGAATGAAGAGAACTTTTTTTGTGTTCATAGAGGTATGAAGAAAAAAACCCTAATCACACTGTATGAAACCGCGAATTTTTTTTTTCATACCTCCATGAAAACAAAGAAATTTCTCTTCATTCCTTATAATTCAATATCACAGACAACAAATATGCACTTAGATTTACTATAACTGCTTTTTTTTTGTAAATCCAACATTGCGTAGATCTATTTATTTAATATCCATTTCATTGATATTTCATAGCGCGGTAAATCTGCTCATTCATGACGTAATAATGACGTAAATTCATGACGTCATTATAGTATTTAACTTTGGCAGATTTAGTAGATTTATTATTAGAAGTTCAATACCTAGAAGTAAGTTGAAAATAAGTTTGTTAGGACCCAGCAAAGTGACAATAAGTTTAAGCTCTCTCTTTGAATTTACTGTTGGATATTTTTTTTCAATATTCAGAGAAAATAAATTTAGCTAGCAATTTGAAATTCGGACTGGATATAAAGTCAGATAGAAAAACATTATGGAATCTCATAGATCTCTACATGTTTGTTTACGTTGGTTTGACTCCATATGTAGTTCCGGCACTGCTTAATTTTTTTTTTCATGGAGCTATGAATTTTTTTTTCAGCTAATCAGAACTCGCCAATGTTCATGAAAACTACTAATATTGAATTATAGAGTTGTGTTTTACATTGGGTTTCGTATTCATCAACCATTCTTAATGATAGTCTAATTCTCAAGAATTTTCTAAAGTTGAAATTATTTAACCAATCACACGATGCGTTACTGTCTAAATCTAGAACTAGACCTGGAACAAAATTAAGAATGGTAGGTGAATACGGGCTTCCGTATTCACCAACAATTTTTAACACTTATCCTGCCAAATAACAAACATCAAACTTTCAAATCGATAGTAAAAACACAAATGTTGCTATTTCAAAATTATTTTTGGGGTAATAAATGTATCCTTATCGGAAAGTGTAGATCCAAGATCAGACTGCACGTTCTGTGCAGTCTGATCTTGATCTACACTGTCCGTAAAAGGTCAGTGAGTCGCGCTTAGCAGCCTAAGTTTTAAGAACATTCTTAGCCTTATTCTCCAGAATTTTCTAAATTTGAGAGTAACAAAGCCTCTGATTGGCCAAATCATTTGGTTTAGCCAATCAGAAGCTGCGTTACTTTCAAAGTTAGAAAATCTTGAAAAACAAGATTAAGAACGTTCTTAAGAATTTTTAGTGAATACAGACCCTTGGCACTTTTTAAATACTGAATACATGTACATGTATCTATCTACCTTATAAATTATTTATTTAACTGTGAGAAAAAACCTTTTCGTTCTTTCATTCAGCCACTTTTTCTTCCACAATGAATTGATACACGTAGGACAATGTTGTCAAAAGATATGAATAAGATACTTTCAAAGTTTCAAGGTTATATCAGTTGTGTTCTAGAAAACAAATTTCCATATTTTACTTCGTTGGTTATTTGTATTTTGTTGGCTCTAAATATGTATATGTTTCATGCCAAATAACATTTGTGTTTATTTTATCATGTTGTGTTATTTTACATCGATCGTTAAACAAGTGAAACAATTTCTTACACTTTAAATCGACCACTTTCAATGTTTGTATCCCGGAAACTGATCCAGTACTGACGCTTTCACTTTGGTAGTTCCAAAGGGTTGGTCCCCGCTTATTTCGGTATTCAAACCTGGAACCTTTGATTGGAGCGGTTGACACTCTACTCGTACACCGCCGTCTTTCACGATATAGTAAAGTTTCTATATACAGTAAGTAGCCAAAATTGGTCAAATTCATAATTCACATTTGAATGCATTTATAGTGTCCAAGGGAATTAAGCCTTCAACTGTTGAACAAGTTATTTGAAACTTTCAAGCCAATAGTAAAAATCCAAATGTTGCTATTTCAAAGTTATTTTTTTGGGGGAAAAGTATCTCCTTATCAGACAGTGAATATCAAGATCAGACTGCACGTTCTGTGCAGTCTGATCTTGATCTGCACTGTCCGAAAAAGGTCCTTGAGTCGCGCCTAGCAGCCTATGGGTTAATTACGCTGATTTAGACCATAGACATGGTACTATAGTTCCTCGTCTTACACTAAAGTTGTAGGTCGTTTAAATCTATGTGTTATTATCCTATTAAATTTTAGTAACGTTGCGATTAAAGTCAGTGTGTAACGTTTTCAAAAGTGTTGATCACTTTTAAGCAGCAACAAATTTATCGTATTGTATTAGATCTATATCGATTCTGAAAATATATCATTAAATGTCAAATTCATTTAAATGTAATTTCATAACTATAGATTCATTTTGAACGGACGAAATGTACATTAGTCAATGTAGATTTAGAATGTACATAAATATTTATGACAAATGACTGTGGTTAATTTATTTTAACAGGTTGTTAGTCTATCGACGTTTTTTTTTTTTCATTACAAGTCAAGTGGACGTTCTCAAAAACGTCCGCTGTAAAGTGGTCTAAGCCCTTTTACTTTTCATATATTCATAACCTCACCAAACATCAACTATGATACATCACTGAATTCAATAAGGCGATAATTTGGAAACCACAAGTATAGAAGAAAGACAAATGTCAGAAAAACAGTAATATTTTCTTAATGAGCTACGCAGCCACTTAAGGTATTTCTAGATTTCACGCCAGAATTTTGCAAAGGTTTGTGGGAATGTCACGTGATAAATGACAACTATCGATTATATGGGATCGTATTCAAATGAGTACCATGACGTTACATTTGACATAATAAAGATGAACAGTTTCCTGTTGGGTAATGACTAACCCGTTCTTTGATTGCCAAATTTGCACCTTTTTTATTCGATGTACAATGTAAACGTCCAGTTTCTTTACTTTTGTACAACTGTAGTACGGTATTTATCGGAGTTTAACAAAAATGTCTAATTCGCAGAAAAAAAAAAAAAAAAAAAACTAGGCCCCTTTAAGACCTGGGTTCGTATTTACCGACCATTCTTAAGAATGTCTTTTGTCTTGTTCTCGAAGATTAGCTGAATTTCAAAGTAACACAAATTTTGATTGGCTAAACCATTTGGTTTAGGCAATCAGAGAGTGTTTTACTTTCAAATTTTGAGAAATCTGGAGAATAAGACTGAGAAAGTTCTTAAGAACAGTTGGTGAATTACGAAACCTGATATGGCTTGCAACACGCGAAAAGGCGCATTCGGACTTTTGCGTAAAGTGTCGTCTCGGATCAGCCTGCGCAGTCCGCGCAGGCTAATCCGAGACGGCACTTTACGACTACATTAGATTTTGTTCTTCAGTAGACTTGCGCAAAAAGGAAAATTACATAAAAACGGAAAGTGTCGTTTCGGATTAGCCTGCGCGGACTGCGCAGGCTGATCCGAGACGACACTTTACGCAAATGTCCGAATGCCCCTTTTCGCATGTTGCAGGCCATATATAAAGGATGAAACATCCCATGTACTTTTGTATCATTCTGTTTTTCCCCGAGTTACTTCCAACTGTCAAAAATCTTGGGAACCTTTCAGATTGCTATTGATATAAGCATCAATACTAGCGATGCGTTACAAGCTTTTCCAATAAGCAATTTGTTCCGACAAATGGAAAAAGATGCGAACATTACAAACAGAACCTCGCGGAAGACATCGATTTTTATGGAAAAAACAAATTCATCTTTTTTTTTTTCTAGCCATATCTCTTATCAAACTTGATCGATGGGCAAATGCTTCGTTCTTGGTCTTAAATGTTAAATCGATAAATAACTAACAATCAAGTGAAATTTCCCCTGGAAAATGAGCCAAATTAAATGGCTCTATTAAATCCGGATGGGTAAAGACGTCCCTGATTTCGTTCGTAACGAGCGCTATTATTACACTCCCCAGACAAATACTAACAGGCCAATATTAGCGAAGAATTGCTAGATTATAATTGATGAAGAAACTTCCCGGCCACTGGATTATGCCTAATGGGTGCTCTTTAAGGGATTTTGGATTTAAAAGAAAATTCTTTGGAATTAACCCTTCGACATCTGCTTATAGGAAACATGCAATTGATTTCTCTATCCAACGATTTTCTTAACGATATTCATGTGTTTCACATAAAATTACAAGAGTACTTATTGATGTCATAGTGTATATTTTGACAATGCTACAAGCAGTTGTCTCTCAAAGCCTATGGTGATTTTTCTAACATAAAGTGTAAATAGTATTTTGCTAGTAGAAAGGAATAAATTGTGAAAATTTGAAGACATATTTAAACCTAGCCGTCAAAAACACAGAGCAGATTCTGACTTTTATGAATACCGGCATAAATAGATAGATAGATAGATAGATAGATAGATAAATAAATATGTCCACTGCATCATTAAGGTCTATGGAACAGAAATTTTCCTTCAAATGATGGCTTTCATGCCTCCATTATTTTCCTCATCGAATTGCTTTATGTCCCATTAAAAGCAGAAATTTGTCAAAATCCGTAACAACTGCTTTCGTTGTCATGCTCGAACTCTGTTGTAGCATCGAATAACTGTTAGTGCCTAAATCTTTATCCTGCTAGATAAGTTAAATAAAACTTTCAAGTCAATTGTAAAAACCTGGATGTTGCTATTTTTTTCAAACGTTTTTTTTTGGGAGGGGGGAGAAAAGTATCTCTTTATCGGACAGTGTAGATCAAAGATCAGACTGCACGGAACGTGCAGTCTGATCTTGATCTACACTGTCCGCCAAAAGTCAGTGAGTCGCGCTCAGTAGCCTAAGGTTTAAAATGAGTTGGAATCTTACTGAAATCTCACTGAATCTAGAATCTGTAATTCACCAACAATTCTACATTTCATTACATTTAGTCATATTACAGAATTTGAAGGTAACTCAACTTCTGATTAGCTAAACAATTTGGTTCAGCCAATCTGAGCTTGTGTCACTTTCAAATTTAGATAATTCAAAGAATGTTCTTCAGAATGGTTGGTAAATACGGACCTAGGTTACCTACCCAATTATCTTTGGTTTCTGCATACTTTTTCAGTTTATCCTGAAGAAACTCTCCAAGACCCTTGTGTTTCTTGAAATCATCCACCAAAATCTTGGTTTGCCTGAAATAAAACCAACATCTTATCCGTCAGCTTCATGTTAACTATCTCTTGAAAGTGTTGAGCCCGGGGTAAGTTGCTTATGCAGACAGAATAGAATATGATCAAGCTACACAGATTACCGAATATTATTTCATGCTTTCCGGTGGGTTATCGACAAATATCGGTGAAATATTTTTCGATATTTCATGGTTACGACCAGTGAAAATGCCGATTTTTAATATTTTAACTCTTCAATTGAAGGCGGAAACAGTTGTTCCCATGCGCTAGTTACCTAGGTAAAATGCGCGTGCCTCACAACCAAATGGAAATATGATGTAATTTACCTTACATTTCTCGCGCTTGACGTAATATTGTAATGAGTTGCTATGCGGAGGGGGTACGCCTCATGATTCGGTCGGCTGTAAGACAAAATGTATTCTATGAATCTGTTATTATGTGATGACCTACTTGGCATTTTGAAGCACGAAAATGCATTAAACCCCTTTTTGCCAGAGCATGACTCATTTATATAGCACTACGTGTACTAGATAGATATTATATGAGCCGTACTCTGTGTAAAGGGGGCTTAATGCATCTGCGAATAGTATCGACCCAGGTCAGCCTGCGCGGACTGCGCAGGCTGATCTGAACCGAATCTTTTCGCTATTGGTCAATTTTCTGTATGTCCAACGACCAGTCTATCTCATGTTTTTATCGTTTGTTAGACAAAATGAATTTTATGGATCCATGATTATGTGATGGCTTGCTTGGTTTAATGAATCACGGAGATGCATTAAGCCCCCTTTTGCCAGAGCATGGCTCATATATTTTCGACCAACAGGCATAGCTCAAAAGCTGTCCAAGATCATCCCTGTCCGCAAAAGCGTATTGAGTTGCGTAAGCGTTATTCAAACAGAAAATCATGTTGCAGTAATTTTTCTTGGGCTTCTATTTGCTTTCAGCTACGTAGGAAAATTGATATCTTGCCAAGCCGAAGGTCGAACAAGATGTCAAAACTTTCTTACGCAGCGGAAAGCAAACACAAGTTTCTGAAACATACCAGTCTATTGATTACATACTTACAAATTTTAATGACAAAATATTCCGGTAATGGACAATTTTATTCGAAAATGGCAATAACACAAAAACAAACACCGGTCAAAAACACTTTCTTTTTTTAAACTATGGTTGGCGGATGAATATTATTGCGTAAGCTTTGACCATTCAAATCAGAAAGCAAGCTGAAAATAGTCTGCATGCGAGCTATGTTGTCATAACACATTTAGGACAACATTTGACACTGTATAGATAGGAATATTTCACCCGTCGCGTCCTATTTTACTCATTTGGGTTGTATATATTTCAGCTGGAAATCTTGTAGGTACATGTATATAACGGAAAAGCTTACCTGTACTGTTCAGGAGTAATTACACTTTTCATTATGGTTAGATATGTATCTAGCGAACTCTGCAAGTCTGGAACGGGTAGCTTGGGAAGTGGTTTCTGTAAAATATTGCAAATAAAATGTAAATTTTATTTATTTATTTATTCATTTAGTTACTTACATTTTTGTTCACGTGCGACTTTATTTTTACATTATCATCATCGGCGTCGCCGTTGCTATGACATGGACGGACATGATATTCAGTTTTAAAAGGGGGACAATTTCCAATGCGGACAATGTCACAAAGCGCAATAAAATAAAGAATGCCCTTCCAGCAATAATGACACAAAATATTGCTTTTTCTCTTCTTATCCTAAACCAGCATCTCCGACATTAAAGAAGAGAAATAAATCTCGTTTATAGGCCCAACCCTGGGTTTGTACACTCCATCAATGTCAATAGTAGAATGTAGGTTATCATTTAGAGCAATTACCCAGTCTACCGACGGTTATACTTTGGTCTTCCATTTTTAACGTAACTCTTTACCCAACAGTAAGATTTTAGACTGGTCCATGTTAAGAGGTTTGGAGATGACAAATTTGGAAAATTGATTTTGTCTTGGAGACAGTAAAAAAGAAACATCGCTGGAAAAAAAGAAAAATTGCTGCCTACCAGCCTGTTTTCCAACGATATTTTCAAAATCTTTCTTTCTCGGGGTCGTAAAAGCAGCACCGGGTCATTTGGGTAAAGATTTTAGCCTATGATTACACCAAGGAAGAAACGACTGTCTACGACCATCTCGCCGTGTTTTATTTACCAATCGAGGTTATTTACTCCACAGATCTTCCCTCGGATTCACGCAAAGTTCCGATAAATAGAGTCTATTTTTACTGATTTTTCTGTCAGGAATTTCAAAGATAATTTCATCATATTGTTTTGTCATTTGCAATCGTGGAAAAAATGTTTTCTCTGTTTGACTTTGTATATAAATGTGCAACGAAATCTGTTTATTTCGAAGCCAAAGGATCTTATATGAATGTTCATGTAATAAAAAAAAAAAAAAAAAAACCAGAGCTCCAGAGAGAGGGAGTGATTTTGATTTCATAACTGAACATATTAATTATTCTCCACTAAACCCTATGTTATGGGTACTCATTAGAATCGTCTCGTCGAGAAGGTCTGGAAGAGAAATAATGGTTTTAGAATGACATCACTCCCTCTTATCTAGAGCTCTGACTAAAATAATATGACTCATGCGTTTAGTCAATGTAATTTTATAAAATTGATGTTACATTTATACGAATGTTAGATTCTGCTTATCACATATTGTTTTGTATATAAAACGGATGACAAACGAGCATCCAGCGTCATCACCAGTAACCGACAGGGTTAAACTGGGAGTTCGTGATACTAGGTCTTTTGACCCCCATAAATTAAAATGAAAGAAGGCAAACATTTGAGTTTTGTGGGACATTTAGAAGTTTGAATGGTCGAAATTCAGAGAAACAGGGGGTCTTAGAACACTAACTTTCTTTGCTGGACATCAGATGCGAATGAGTTTACAGGAGCTCACGGTTTAAAGTTGTGTTAAGTGTATTTTGTATTATAAAAATATTTTTAAAAAATGTAATCTTTGTATATTAAGCATTTGTTTGACGACAGATTTCTTTTCTGTCGCCATCCCCTGTTAGTTCTAAAACTTCCAATTGCGTCGGTTGTCTAACACTGGTATCCTAAGCATGTTTGTGGGGACAATTATCTGAAAGTCTGCCCCCGGCGATTCTAATTTACCAGACATAGGACGGCTTTATTCTGGTCTATTTGTTTTCTCCCCGGATTGTAGCCATGTAATTTAATAAAGCTATGAAGTCAAGCATTGGAGACTTTATCTTTATGTCAAATGAACACAAAACATGGACTATAATGTAAGGCTTATGTCCAGGAATAAAGAAACTACAGTAATCAAGCACACTTGAGTAAGCTTCAGGTCGTGAAGTGCAATTTTGTGTGTTCGTAGTGAAAATGTTCTTCTGCATAACTTCATTGTTTTCAATGTAATATATCCATTACGAAGTTTCTTGTTTTTGCAAAAATATTTGATACACATTCATAGATTTTAAATCAAAGAAAACGAGTTATTTGTATATTCTTTATTTCGGCAAATTTATCTATTACGTGTATTACATTAATGAGTAACCCTTTGCGAAAAGTGGGATCGATGCATATTCATAATACATTATACCATGCATCTACCAACCGACTGAATTGTGGGAAGGAATGACCCTTTGACACGCAGAGAGTGTACTAATATTAAAATGTTTCGATCTATGCCAGCCTGCGCAGTCCGCATAGGCTGACATGGGTAAATACTTATTGCAGATGCATAAAACACCTTTTCACATAGTATGGCTCATTCGTAAGAGAAAAAGAAGAAGAAAAAATCCGTAATGCCTTTTTTTAGGCACTTTTGTAACCACTTTTGTAACCACTTTTGTAACCACTTTACAAATGTTGCAACTTTTTCACCCTAAGACTGCTAAGAGCAATTGAATAATCTCAGTTTGTAGACAGTGTAGATACCGAACAGATGCACGCACAGAACATGTGTTCAAATCTTGGATTTACAACGTCCGATATGGTGAGATATTTCCAGTGGGGGAAATATATGCAATATTTGGTTTTTCATTATTGATTGGTAATTTCAATTTATCTGGCAACTAACGTGGATTTCAAATCTTTCCTTAAAAAGACTCAAGCACTAGAATCAAATTAGACAGTAAAGATTACACTAATCAGCTTACTCCTAACGAGCAAAAGTTTTTTCACCTTTTACAACACATCACTGAGTTTCAAGATCCTGAGGAAGAAGGCTTTTGAAAACATAGTGGGAAAAGGAGAAAAAGATGGTACCCGGCATCATGTCCTCTTCCCTAAATTTCATTTACCCTGTCAAACACAAATTAAGGTATTAGACCCCCAAATGGAAAACAGCTATTTCCACTATAGTATTATCCTACAAAATTTGCTATAATTAGAAATGAGTATTATTGTACTACTTTAACCGAGCCACTGTTTCCTTTTTTTCCTTCTTAGAATTATCATTTATAAATCTAAAACCACTATATTCTCATTACGAAGGGAGATAATAATTACCTCCCTTTTCAGGAAACTAACAGAAGTATCAACAAATAATTTCAAGATAGACATCAAAGGAATTTCTGGTCGGTTAAAAATGTGCAAAAGTATTATATCAGTATAAATCCTTATTGATCAACTAAAAGAAATTTTATTCCATGTTGCACTAGAAGCGTTAGTGGCCTAATACCTTAATTTTATCTTTAATTTAATTTGTCGTCTACAAATGTTTTCAATCTGGACAAGCCTCATACTTCGTCGTTATGTAAAGAGTTACGTAAACAGACAATTAACTTTTTACCAACCCAAAAAAATTTGGACTGGGCCAAATTGAAAACATTTGCAGACGACAGATTAAACGTTGCTAAAATAATCATTTCCGTCTTTGATTAGGTAGAAAACATGGCGGGAAAAGGAGAAAATGCTGGTAACCAGCATTTTCTCCTTTTCCCGCAATGTTTACAAAAGGCTTCATCCTCAGGGTCGATGAAACTCGGTACTGTGTGGTGGTAAAAGGTTCAAGAAATAAGAAGTCTTCATCAATTAACATTCTCGTCTCTAATAAACCGTATAACTATCGTACTGGACTGGAAAAATATCTTCCCGAAACGTATTAGCCTATTGGAATGATCAATGCACCCTTATTCCTTGAGATGCTAGGGGACTCAATGCCCTTTTGTAGTACAGCGTAAACTGAAGATCAGATTACTCGTTCTGCGCATTCTGATCTTGGTTAAAACTCTGATACAGTTGCATTATTTCTTTAAAAGGAATATTGAAAGCGTTATTCTTAAGTGTTTGATAATGGTTTGACCTTTTTATCGATTTTTTTTAAAAGCTGTTTGAAGGATTAAAATGCCTATGAAAACTCTCGGTTGTTTTTACTTATATTAAAGATCTAGATCAGCCAGCATTGAACATGCACCTTGATCTCATATATAAAATTTCTATTTCGTGACTTATTATGAAAAATACCATTGAATTTCATACTATTTTGTTTCATGACTATTAATTTCATGAAACTATAATCACTCTTGTATCTTCATGCCAAATATTGCCCCTGATAGTTGCAAGGTTGCAAAGATTACGGCAGATAGAAAATGCATTTCATTCTATTGCGGCTAGCCATAGACATAACAACCACAGTTTCCGGTTTAAATCGAAGACAAATCCCTACAGTTTCTTTACCCCATACACCTTATATTGATTTGTTATCTACGTTTACATAGCTGACTAGATTATAACACCGTCAGGTTTACTCTCTGGCTGTAAAGATGTCTCTTTAATGTTGCAATTGGATGGTTAAATCTGTTCTCAATGATTCAGTATTTTTGGTAAAAGAAGGTTGTTTTTTTTTCAAATATTCATTTTTAATCTTTACTCATACATTCTTTTTAATCTTTCATGAGCAAAATCCTATTATTGGAGACATATTCATTTTGTTCTCTGCAAATGCCCTTAACCCTTCGGCTGCTAAGCGCGACTCAATGACCTTTTGTGGATAGCGTAGATTAAGATCAGACTGCACAGAACGTGTCCGTAAATCCAAGATATACTTTTTTTCTGACTAAGCAGTCTGATCTACACTTTCCGCACAAAGTACCTGACCATGTAACCAACAATCAAAAGGATTTGCGCGCTCTAGAGCAGTATCTCATTACACAGATCGAGTGCACCCAATTATGTCCTTACACGCAACTTTTTAGACAAATCATGGCTAAATGATTAAGGAAGCGGTCCATTTCACAGAAGGCACGCATGTCTCACCATTTGCTTTAAATCGTTTTTTTCAGTTTGGGAAAGAAAAATCGAGAGAAAATGTGCTTTATATTTCGACAAATAGATTTAAAACAGATAATACAATTCGTAAGTCTAAGACAAGCCGATGTCAATTTGGTTTTCATTTTGGAACCAGAAATAAACAAAGAGATATTCTTGATAAAATAGATTTAAGGGGGATGATAAAATTTTGAACACAGACACTATTCATTTGATTGGTCAAATACTGTTAAATTTCTATTATATTCAATTCTGAACTCAGAGACTAAACAATTAAGCGGCTGAGAGTCTCAGTTGCTTATCCAATCAGACAGCCAGACTTCTAATTTAGAAGGGGAACAAGGTCAGAAATTATTTTTGGAAACGGTTCCCGTCCTCGTTTTCACCAACCATTTTAGTCAGGATTCTTAGAGTTCATATCTGTCTTAATTCAGAAAGTTACTAAATTGGCTTAAGTAATTGATTTAACCAAGCAGGAATTGCGTTACTTTGAAATTCAGAGCATCAGAATGACCCGCATTGAAAATCCACCTTCTCTCCAGCAACTGCCAAGTTTGATGCTTCAGGATAAGTAGCGACTGAAAAATTCGTACAATACACAAGTAGCTTGTTGGAACAGCCCAATTCTTGTGGGTCCCTTTCATGGTTGCCATGGTAACAATA
The DNA here is from genome assembly GCA_946811185.2 of Hippopus hippopus. Taxonomy (NCBI): domain Eukaryota; kingdom Metazoa; phylum Mollusca; class Bivalvia; order Cardiida; family Cardiidae; genus Hippopus; species Hippopus hippopus. The sequence goes on from OX328096.1 coordinate 17,001,290, forward strand.
CAAATTCAGGTAACCACAAAGTATAGTTTTCTTTAAGACGATTTTAATTTTGCTCACTTGATAATTTTGCCCCAATGAAAAATAGTCAAGGGGGCGAGGTTGTTCGTTAAAGCAACTGGGCGTATAAAAGAAACCAAAGCACTGAAGGTACTGTGTTCTCTGTTTGAATATATCCCGAGTCTTACCGTGAATTCAAAGTATTCTCTCTCTCTCCCTCTCTCTTGTTTCTTAACACTATTTGCCAACGGAAATAATTGAACCGTGCTCTGGCAAAAGGGGGCTTAATGCTTCTCTGTGATGCATGATACCAAGCAACCGATCACATAATTATTGATCCAACTGGCCACATTTTTTCAACAACCGACTTAATCATGAGGTACACTGATCCTTGGACATACAGAAAATTGACCAAAAGCGAAAAGTTTCGGCCCAGGTCAGCCTGCGCGGACTGCGCAGGCTGACCTGGGTCGATACTTTTCGCATATGCATTAAGCCCCCTTTTCACAGAGCATGGCCCAATTATAAAAAGGTTGTTTACTTCGTATAAGTCTAAATGTCTTCTGGACAACGAGAGTTCAAGAAATTTGGCAAAGTTTGCTCAGTTAACAAATTGTTACCTGCAAAGTTTTTTTTCGCCTTGCACTAAATCCCGTCTTAAAATTCACGGCAAAAGGAGCAATGATTTTTGATGAGCGATTTCTCCATCGGCAAAGGTCGTTTATTGTTAAGTAAAAGATTAAACGGAGTATAAGTCAAGGTCCCCAACGGCTCGATAGATGTAGTAATATTGTTGTACCAACGAACAAATTAGGAAACTGTTTTTAGACATGACCTGCACCGTGGGAAAAGGGGTTTAATGCCTTTCTGTTGTCCATTATACCAAGCAAGTTATAACAAAATTCTTGATCCAAATATTCAGTTTCGTCTGACAAACAATTGAAACTTGAAGTAGACTCGTCCTTTAACATGCAGAAAATTTACTAATAGCATTTTTTTTCTACCCAGGTTAGCCACGCGGACTGGCTCATACGATAAGAAAGTAAAAACTTACTGTTACATCCCATTCTGGATATTGATCTAGATCAACCGACGCTACTCGTTTGACGTATTCTCTCACGTGACCGTCTGTCATCTTGGTCATGTGACTTCCTCTGTGGAAATAATTGTCTGACGACTCTACACATGCAACTTTCTCATCTCGTTTTCAAGAAGCACTGTCAAGTCTGACCTTTTTGAATCTAAAAACTTCTCCTAGAGGTAGAGTATGCTATGTTTGTTCTCTGTTTGTTCTAGCATTGCACGTGTCATCCTAGTCTGAAAAGGAGATTAAAATAATAATGCTAACAATGTTGAAAGTCTACTTCATTATTTAGGTATTTATGGTTTAACATTGAGAAAAAAAACCTCTTCCGACTTGCAGAATCCTGTTTGTCAAGCTTTATTAACGTATATGTTCATTTAGTTTACTAACACATCTTTCCAACAACGACCCAGAAGCACAGTCTGTAATGCATCAGGCTTAGAACTTAAGGGTTACAAGTTCGGTTCATGACATAGAGTCAAATTAATTTCTAATACTTTAAGATACATATAGTACGAATTTTGACAGGAATTATTGCCCTCTGTCATCAGCTGGGCTTGGCCTTGTTTTGACTTGTCACACTGTTCTTTCGTCGTAAAAAAATGAAAAGTTAACCTATATACTAAGGAAAAAAAATCTTTTTTTGTGCAAAAATTCAATATGAGCGTTAAAATTTAAAGTTTTAATTAAAAAAAATCTCAAAGTGCTTCTTTTAACCTTTCAGTGCCAAAGACGAAAAAAGGGGTATTTGTGGGGTGGCAAAGATTAAGATCAGACTGCACAGAACATGCAGCTTGATCTTGATCTATACCGTTAGTTTGTTTAGTCATACCCATAAGATAAAAAAAATCTTTCTGAACAACAAGAACAACCTTCGGATTACATATTTTGAGCTGAAAAATTTAACATTTTACCAGACGACAAAATTTTAGACTCGCTTCAGATATCGAAAAGAATTTTGTAGACGATAAGTTAGATGTGGTCGAAAGAATATATGTCTTTGAAAGGGTATAAAACATTGTAGGAAAAGGAGAAAATGCTGGTTCCCAGCATTTTCTTCTTTTCCCACGATGTTTTTTTTTTTTTTTTTTACTTTATTTATTTATTTTTTATTTTTAATATGTCTTCCTCGAGGTCGTTAAAACACGGAATTGTGTGGTAAAGAGTTAAAGTACTGACACGTAGATATGGATGAAATTAAGGTCCATTTCTTAAAAACGTGGCTCACTTTGTATATCACTATACCAATGTAGTTTGATACAGGAATAAGTACAGAGGATTACTTACATGGAATCAAATCGATTGTTCAGTTCAATACAACATTTAGTATTTACTTTGTTTTTGAAACATTTAGAAATGCCGGAACACAGACAAGTAAAACATCGATTTTGAAGGTATATTTTGAAATCAAGTTATGTGACTAGTCCATAGACAAAATGAACTTAGTTTCGATCTGTTGATACAGGGTGTTTCGTTCTGTATATTACACTTTCAAACATGCCTAAAGTATATTGTTTATACAGGTATTTCAATAAAATTTATACCATTTAATGAGTTTTAGAAAACAGCTTTATGACATACACAGTATGTAAGGAAAGATTACACAATAACGGTGGCTACTGTCTTCAAAATCATACATTTATTTACATCAAATGCTCAGAATGACGTCCATTGCGACCTCACAGAGCATTCAGTCTTGAAATTCGCTTTCATTGATCTGCAGATCTAGGTGGTCATCACTCTCATCTCTGGAACTACTTATACCTGAAGCTAATCTGTTGTCTGACTTTATGCTCTTTTTAAGGTATACTTTGAGTGTAAGTGCTGTACTTTGGCCTTTTTTTCTTTAAGGGCAGTGATTAAGACGTTACAAGAATTGCAGGGAACGTTATATCCAGCCCTTCCCTTGAAGCAAAAGTATATGCCTGCACGTCGTGGTCAGGTATCTAGCACCAAAAGAAATGCAGTTTCAGCATTGGTACAACACCACCCATAGCCCATAATACATTGGAATGGTTGAAAAGCAAGCTGGGTTCAATGTCGATCTTGAAAACAGAGCGACCATGACCCTATCATTCGGCGGACATAAGCCCTTTGGACTTTTATGTGAGGTTATCAGGTCAATGTGCATAAAGTGTAGCCTCAGACAACATACCGCCTTAATAGTTCCAGAGATGAGGCTGATCACGATGATAACGAATTTCATGGAAAGACCAAATGCCCTACGATGTAAAAATGGACGTCATTTGATTTAAATCGATGTATGTTCCGAAACATATACATGTATAACATGTACGATTTGAAAGGCACTAGCCGCCTTTTTTGCTTAATGTTAGCTCACACACTGTGCATGTCATAAAACTGTATTCCTATACTTTTAAAAAGTACTGTTTTATTGTGTTACCTTAATGAAAAATATACCTTAGGCATATTTCAAAGTGTAACATATTATGAAACACGCTGTACAATCATTTCAAACCGGAAGTGCGGATCGGATTACAGTCAAATATCTTGCCGCAATAAAAAGTAGATCTTAAACCTCATTCTTGATATATTTAGTAAATGAGCCATGCTCTGTGATGAATGGGTTTCATGCACCTACAAAAAGTGTCGACTCAGGTTAGCCTGCATATTCCGCGCTGGCTGACCTGGGTCAAAAGTTTTTGTTCTGGAATAATTTTCTGAATGTCAAAGGACAAGTTCTCCCGTGATTCAGTCGGTTGTTAGACAAAATACTAGCAGACTTTATGGATCTATAATTATATGATGACTACCATGGTATAATGAATCACGAAGATATATTAAACCTCTTTTGCCAGGGCGCCGCTCAAATATAATCACAACTTAGGAAAGTTTAGAATATTTGACAGTCTAGGCGTGTATTCCTTACTCGTTTAATATTATTGTTATTATTGTTGTTGAGAAAACGAAACATAGACAATTTAGAGGTCTATAAATGGATTTAACAAGTCTATGTTTGACATCGTATGGTGACGCAATTAATTGCTCATGTTCATGACACAGGGGTAAGGGCCCATGCCTGCCCCTGTCGACAGGATTATAACCCGAAATACAGCACAGAGACATATATTAACCATGGAAATGCCAAGCAAGACACTGTTAGCCTTTGTGGAAAGAGTAGATCATGATCAAACTTTCTGTTGGATCCGTCTGTCCGTTATTTGTGTAATATTCAAACTATATGAACTTGTAAAAATAATAAAACAATACCTCTAGCTTTTTTCTATGGCTTTGATATCTTTATTTACGGGGGAGGGGCCTTAAACGCCTTTAAAACACATCCCCGCCCGTCTTTAAACGTTCGTAATGAAACTGGCTAAAAAAAAAAAAAAAAAAATCGAAATAGACAAAATCCTAGTAACCAGCCTTTAAATACAATTGATTTGAGCTACATTTCATTATGTCGTCTGTAAATGCATTCTGGATGAATCTAAGTTTCTTATTGCTTGAAGAAGAGTTAAGTGTAAAATTTGAAGATTTTGCTATATTTATCCCCTGCCGTAGCTTTATGACGTCATATCATACCATAAAGCTTTCCTAAATTGATAGTTTGAAGAGGAATCTTGCAGGAACAGTAATTTCAAAGAGATCATTTGGCTCCCAAAAATAACATCAGTGGTAAATGTATACGAAGTGATGCTGTTATTATTGGGATCTTAAAATAACTGACTTAAACAGTCTGGTACATAGAATTTCCCATTTTCTGGCTTTAAAGAAACGAAAACGAATCAATGTTTTGAAGATTATTTATGAATTACAAATATGTTTCTATATCATAGAGTTTCGTCGGAATGAACCATTCTTTCCTTTGTTTCATAGAAAAACTAAGCGCGGACGTTAGCGAAAGCATGAGTCTGCTCACACCGTGAACCAAACGCGGACCTGAGCGAAAGCGTTAGGGTTTCTTTCCGTTCTGCCGAAAAAGGGACTCGTGTATCCAGTCATTTGTTTTCTTGTCCATAAATCTGGACTCTTTTGTTATTGTTTGCATAAAATAGCTTCCTTGTGACAAACAAATGTTCCTTTACCCCATATTTTCTCCGTCGAATTTCCTTTCTCCTTTCAGTAAATTGTCTTTTTGTTTAATGAAAAAAATCTTCCACGTCTTACCCTTTTCATGTCCTTTGAAATAATTCCGGCAAAGGAGCTACTGTTTATAGCAAGCAAATGCACCTTTTCCTACTACGTTTCCCATGCAATTCAAAATACACACACGACTCTTTCCTTTTGAGTGTATCTCATTTGTGGCGTCTCAGGATAATTTTGGTTGATCAAAAATTAGCTCCTAAAGTAATAGGTTATAACACATACCAGGGCCCGTATTCACCAACCATTCTTAAGAATATTCTCAGTCTTATTCTCCAAGATTTTCTAAATTTGAAAGTAACATAACTTCTGATTGGCTAAACCAAATGGTTTAGCCAATCAGGAGTTGTGTTACTTTCATATTTAGAAAATTGTTGAGAATAAGACAAAGAACGTTCTTAAGAACGGTTGGTGAATACGGACCCAGGATTACGCGGTGACATATTGGCATATAAATCTGCTTCAACTTGAGTTCTCTCAATACTAAATGAATATATTTGATTTTTTGAGGTTATTAAGTATAGTTCCACTACAACTGAAAAAAGAAATACATTTAGCGCCAGGTAGGGAAAGTATAGATTAAAGACTATGCTGCACGTTCTGTACGGTCCGATCTTGATCTACACCGTCTGTTAAAGGTATCCACGTTGCCATCGGCGAAGAAAGAGTTAAATCTTTATTAACTAGATTCTGGCGGTATGCAAAGATCATGTTAACGTCGTTTAGAATCCGGCGCTTGGAACCCACTAGGGATTCATTTGCCAGTTTCTTTCACAGATTGGGCTGGGAAAAAGACATCAAAAGTGGCAAGTTGATTAATTAAAACACCTAGACCGTTTCGAGATGTAATCCATTCTGAGATTTGGAAGAAACAGGCTCAATAATGATCTAACTGGAGAAATGATGGCTTATTTTTGCTTGTATACCTTTGTGTCTGTGAAATATAAGACGAATCAATGTTGATTTTTTTTCAATAAAGTAGACCTCGTCTAGTCATCTGTCATTTTTATAAAAGAAAATGAAATAGAATATTTAAAACCAAAATAAAAGGCAAATAATTCAATATTAGTTGTTTTCGTGAATATTGGCCAGCTCTGATTGGCTGAAAATTGTCTTTCATAGTTCCATGAAAAAAACAAATTAAGCAGTGCCGGAACTACTTTTGCAGTCAAACTAATGTAAACAAACCTGTATAGATCTACGAGATTTCATAATGTTTTTCTTTCTGATTTTATATCCAGTCCGAATTTCAAATTGCTGGCTAAATTTATTTTCTCTGAATATTGCAAAAAATATCCAACAGTAAATTTAAAGAGAAAGCTTAAAATCTAGTCACTTTGCTCTGTTCTAAAAATCTTATTTTCAACTTACTTCTAGCGTATTGAACTTCTAATAATAAATCTACTAAATCTGCAAATGTTCAATACTATAATGACGTCATAAATTACGTCATTTTTACGTCATAAACGAGGAGTTCTACCGTGCTATGAAATATGAATGAAATGGACATTAAATAAATGCACAATGTTGGATTTACAAAAAAAAAGCAGTTAGTATTATTTAAGTGCATATTTGTTGTCTGTGATATTGAATTATAAGGAATGAAGAGAATTTTTTTTGTTTTCATGGAGGTATGAAAAGAAAAACCCTAATCACACTTTTGTATGAAACCGTTTCCCGGTTTCATACAGTGTGATTAGGTTTTTTTTTTTTTCATACCTCCATGAAAACAAAAAAGGTCTCTTCATCCCTTAAATGAAAAAAGTGACTTTTATATAAGGTCACTATTTGGTATGTTTCTTTGTTTATCTTTACATGCATTTTTAGCTTTCGTCAAAGAAAAAATGTTTTATTTTTGAAGACAAAAGATGAACATTGTTTCGAAAATAAGTATGTATGTACATGCTTGGAAAGCAGCCAGTTTCTTAGAAAGAATATTGTGAAGCGTAAGTGTAAAGGGAATTCCAGAAATCATGAATAAGTGCACTGGCCACTGTGATGTAACTGGAGTAATGTTGAAAACGGTGTAAACACCACAGAAACAAATCAAATAACAAACTATTCTCACAGCAATGGAATCATCCCAATTTCGGTAAAAATTGCCAAGATCTTCAATCAAAAAACATGTCACATATACTTTCCACTTATAGAATAGCTTCTTCACTCTTTGAATAATCATAATTATTACTCTCTGCCCGTTTAAAAGTTTCAAGTAGACCATGTATCAAAAAACGTCACATTGACAATTGTATTGATTAGTTATTTTGCGAAATGTACATTGTTTACATTGGAGTAAATAAAATGTATTGTATTGTAATGTATTTTGATCATTTTCCGACAATGTGAAGTAAGTGTGATTCATAATTATGATGATTTTTCACATACTCCCCCCCCCCCCCCAGCTTTATTTCCGTGTGTTATAACCATTGCGAATTTTCTAGCTCATTATTTACACGTAATAAGAACACGTAATCATATGGAACTATTTTAACTCCAAAGGCCTATTTCTGTCAAAGCAGTTACTCGGTTTAATTACTAAATATGAGGTATGCTCTGACAAAAGTTGGCTTGATGCATCTCCGCAATCCATGATATTATGCAAGTCATCACAAATTTATGGATCCATAAAATCCATTTTTGTGTCTAACAACCGACTGAATCATGAGATAGACTGCTCCTTTGACATGCAGAAAATTGATCACAAGCAAAAAGTTTAGGCCCAGGTGAGCCTGCACGGACTGGTCAATACTTTTTTAAAGATGCGTTAACCCCCCTTTTCACAGAGCAAGGCTCATATGTAGGTTTCTCATAGCGATCTAGTGATTTACCAGAAAAGTCCTGAGACAGAGACTTGTGATAAAAAGAATCTGGCAGTTTTGGCTCTTTAAGATAAAATTTGATTAAACTTGCAAAGAAAGGATGTTTATAGGCTCACTTAATAACATTTTTTCTAAACTTCTTTAATAACCTTCTATCTCAAACGCCAACTTACGTCATTTCCTTTATTCATATGCATAGCTCTATAATATGTAACTGGAAATTTCTAGTTTATTCCTGAAACTGATACATGAATTTCCAAAAAAAAAAAAGAAAGATCCAAGTCAATAGGTTATAACCAAACGTTAAGATTTTAGAGTTGTTTTCCCCAGAAAAATCTCACCATAACTTACAGTCTAGATGTAAGACCAGACAGCACGGTCTGAGCAGTCTAGTTTTGACCCAAAAGTGTCGGGCTTAGCAGGTTAACCCTTAGGCTGCTAAGCGCGACTCACTGACCTTCTGCAGACAGTGTACATCAAGATCAGACTGCACAGAACGTGCAGTCTGATCTTTGATCTACACTGTCTGAAAAAGACATATTTTCCTCCAAAAAATTACCTTTGAAATAGCAAAATTTGGGTTTTTACTATCGGCTTTAAAGTTTTATTTTACTTACTTAGCAGGATAAGGGCTAAGATTAAGATATAGAGGATATTTGTTTTTTTACGGTGAAAGATCGAAATTTATTTCATCGAGTGAACATCATCGGTAATATTATCACAAGTGGCGCAGCCACGAGTGAAAATATTACCGATGATGTTCACGAGATGAAATAAATTTCGATCTTTCACCGAAAAAAACAAATATTCTGTTTATTTCATACTTTTAACCCTTTCTGGGGGGAACTTAATCAAAATCCAGTACAGTTCTTTTCGGTTATTCCCCGTGGCGTACCCCCTCTGCATAGCAACGCATTACAATATTACGTCAAGCGCGAGAAATGTAAGGTAAATTACGTCATAAATCTATCTGGTTGTGAGGCACGCGTATTTTACCGAGATAACTAGTGCGCGGGAACAACTGTTTCCGCCTTCAATTGAAGAGTTGGAATATAAAAATCGGTATTTTCACTGGTCGTAACCATGAAACATCGAAAAATATTTCACCGATATTTCTCGATAACTTACCGGAAAGCACGAAAGAATTGGTCTTATTTTTGATTTAGGCAAACATTTCGGTTTGCAGTAGGTCTTTTTTCTGAGTCTTCTCATCATGTTCTAGTCCAGCGCTGTCGTTTTCTCTTTTTCATACTTCTGATATACTTTGCTAAATTTGTCGTCTGGTTTCAGCACTTTCTCATTTTCCTCCAAAGTTTTCTACCATTTTTAAGACAAATTCCATCATCCAAGCCACTTTTTATTTGTCGTCTATAAAGTGCTTTCAATTTGGAAAAGTCTAGTGTTTTGATAACTGATCGGTAACGACTCAACCCTTGGAGCGCCGAAGAAACCTAATTGACATTTCCAGTCTAGAAATAATACCAACATAAATATATATATATATATATATTTTTTTTTTTTGAAGATTACGAATGTTAACAAGTCTTAGCCAAGTGGACAGTGTAGGTCAAAGATCAGACTGAAAGTTTTGTGCAGTCTGATCTTTATCAACACTAGTCGCAAAAGCATCTATAGTTGTGAAAAGGTCCTTATGTGTTAAATCTGGATATAGTCTTGTCTGGAGTTATCGGAGGCTGAAACTTAATATTACAGAGAAAACGAGACGCTTATTTATTATTTAAATCCTCATTAATTTTGAGAAATTTCATAACCTCCTTTAGACGAAGTTTTCCCTGTAATTATCGGCTTGAAGGAGCGTGGATAAACTATTACTGCCACGCTAAATTGCTTTTGATAAGGCGAAATAGGAATTATTGATCCGGGGAACCAGTCTGATGGAAGTTTACTTCCGGTAAATTTACAAGATTTCTCACAAAACTCGATCACTCTTCTTTCTAACATGGGAAAAAATAAATAAAGCAAACTCCTTGTTTATTCCTACATCCGACATTGCTAAATAAGAAATGGATGATTTATATATACAGGGATAAATTGAATGTTCGGGGTTAATTTGAATATACTTGGATTATTTTAATATACATGGATAATTCTAAAATACAGGGAAATTTCAATATACATGGATAAATGAACTGTAGAGGGATTATCTTAATACACAAATGGATTACTTTAATATGCCGGGATTACTAGTATTTGAATTTACATGTATTATTTGAATGTAAAGGGAATTAAAAAGTATAATTTAATAATACAGGGAAAATTTGATATACAGGCGCAACTGAATGCACAGTTTTATATGTACAGTGATAATGTACTAAGTATGTATATACGAAGATTTATTGAATGCACACGGTAGACCGAAAGGAGTTTCTCATTTTAATAGGCTTCTTGTACATAATTCTGAAAAAACAAACATTTGCCACTTAGAAAAATAAGATTCGACCATATTGAAAGCATTCGCGATTTTAAGTCCTATTTATTTCATGCTTTCCGGTAGGTTATCGAGAAATATCGGTGAAATATTTTTCGATATTTCATGGTTACGACCAGTGAAAATACCGATTTTTTATATTCTAATTCTTCAATTGAAGGTGGAAATAGTTATTCCCGCGCACTAGTTACCTAGGTAAAATGCACGTGCCTCACAACCAGATGGAAATATGACGTAATTTACCTTACATTTGACGTAATATTGTAATGCGTTGCTGTGCGGAGGGGATACGCCACGGGGAATAACCGAAAAGAACTGTACAGGATTTTGATGTAAATTCCCCCTATAAAGGGTTAAAAGCTGCGCCACTCGTGAAAATATTACCGATGTCGATGAAATAAATTTCGATCTTTCACCGTAAAAAACAAATGTCCTCTATTTAATTTGTCGTCTGCATAATATTTCAAATATTGACGAGTCTAAATGTTGTCGTCTGATAAACTGCTAAAAGGATAGACCGTGGGCGGATAATGTTGTTCTGTCATAGCATTTGCAAAAGCAAAGAGCTCCAAAGTAACTTTTTTTTTTTGGGGGGGGGGGGGGGGGAGTGCAGTAATTGAATTCCCCAAGCGCGACGCGAAATCAAATACGTTTGCATCGTCTTTGATTCTTGCCATTTATCCGTCAAACTGTTGCCTCCAAGTCTGATAACCATCAAAATATCATTTCATATCGGTCACGTGGGCTGGCCATTGCCCAAAAAAACTAGAAAATTGGATTTTCTGCCACTATCGAATAATCTCGCAAGAAAGTTTCCCGTTCAATTTTTCATGCTTTAGATCTTTCCCTGATTAACTCTGATACAAGACGACAACATTTTAGACATGTCAATACTGAAAGAATTTGCCAACGACAACTTATTATGGTCAACACACTGATACTATTCTTTTAAAAGGGTAGAAAACATCGTGGGAAAAGAAGAAAATGCTGGTTACCAGCATTTTCATCTTTTCCCACGTTGTTTTCCAAAGCCTTCTTCCTCTCGGTCATAAAAGCACACACTCGTTAGGTGAAGAGTTAATCCACTGTTGGAAGGTTTCTAGATAAATACGCTTGATCTACTTGCCACTGATACCCTTTGCCTTTGATAGGTTTTAGACAGAGAGGACCTCTATCCTGACGGTTTGAAATAATTAACAGAACTAAATTCTGATTGAGATCATTGTATGTTATTCTAAAAGACTCTTCGCAGATTTGTGATGAAGCCAGGCAATCTTATTTCCTCTAGTTTCGTATTCACCAACCATTCTTTTAGACGTTCTTGGTCTTATTCTTGACGATTTTCTAAATTTGAAAGTAACACAACTTTTTATTGGCAAAACAAAATGGTCAAGCCAATCAGAAGTTGTGTTACTATCAAATTTAAATAATTCTAGAGAACAAGACTAGGACAGTTCTTAGGCACAGGTCGCCGATCTGGTGGTGGGGTAGGTACTCCTTGGCACGTCATTGTAGACCTCAAAACTGGTACATATTGTGAAACCTATGAAATGCGTGGAAAAGCGACTCGTTGTCGTGGTTTGATTAAAATGTGGTTGAAAGCGGTGTAAAATAGCATCTAAGCACCTCCATATTACAAAGCTATATCTATTTATTTCATTATCGAAGAAAGTCAATGGCAATCTGATATTCACTCCATTCGTTGAGATGGAAACTTTTCACTAATTACGTGATGAACTTTACAAGCTTCTCTTATCGTTCTATTCCTTTTTACAAATATTGTGCAGATGCACTGCATAATGAATTCGAATCTAGAAATTTGTTTTTATCACGTTACCTCCCTCTTTTCCATCGTAATATACCCATTACGAACTTTCTTATCTTAAATTTATACGTTTGAGATGAACATTGTGTGATGTCAACTGTGACGTCATTTTATATTTTCTTCAGAGAATGAATCGGGTTTTATTCATTGAATCAATTTCTACGTGTACATGCATGATTTTGCTTGTTCTGACCTAGAATTCGCGAGATATTATGTGATAAAAAGAATTTGATATTCGTTGACTATTGAAATAAAATTTTATCAGACTCGTCCGCAAAAATGCTGTTTAGCTCGCTAGAGGCTCTCTCAATAAGATTTTTCATTATACTCCTTTTATAATAGTAATAATAACAATAATAATATCTCAAATGCTTCTTTAAGTAAGATGCTATATTGCTCATCAACACGTGCATCATTTTTTTCATTCTGCAATTTTATAGACAGATAAGGTAAAGGATATGATTGAATAGTATGATCTTTAATCTACACTGTCCGAAGTTTATATCTGCAAACGTGGAATAAGCAATACAATCAAACCTGTTCTAGAGACTACCTGTACTAAGCAACCCACCGCTTTAAGGGGCCACTGTCTAAGTCAACATATCATCATCCTTTTTATTATTTTCATTTTTATTTGTGGGAGGAAATAAAGTGAATTATTAATAAACTAACTAAATAAATAAATGATAAGTAAATAAATAATAAGTAAATAAATGAATGAATTTTGTTATTATTATTATTATTATTATTGCTATTGTTTTAGTAATTATATGATTTTACTTCTTTTTTTTTTTTGTAAAATTTACTTCTTTTGTATATGAATTTATTCTACCAAACGACAAAATTTTAGAATGGTCCAAAGTAAAAGCATTTGCAGACAAATTTAAAATGACTAAACAGACAGAATTTGTTTTTGGATAGAGAAAAACCAGTATGGGAAAAGAAGAAAATGTTGATTACCTACATTTGCTCCTTTTCCCTAAGAGTTTTAAAAAGAAAGTCTTCTTCCGCGCCGTGGACACACGGGATTATTCGGTAATGGAAGAAAAGTTCACCTGCTTTGACCCCTCTGCTGTTAAACGGGACTCACTGATCTTTTGGTGACAGTGTAGATCAAGATCAGACTGCACAGAACGTGCAGTCTGATCTTTGATCTACACTGTCCGATAAGGACATCTTGTCCACCAAAAACTACCTTTAAAATAGCAAAAATATTTTTTTTTACTGTCGGCTAAACAAATTTATTCCACTTATTTGGTAGGATAAGAGTTAAGACACCACTTATATAACTTCTCTTAGATGGTCTCTAAATGCAGGTTTGACTTGAATTTGGGTCTGCTATCCACTTCATTTCATCTATTATCTAAGAGATAAAGGACTGTAATCTAGCGATAAAAGATTCTTCGTCATTCTGAAATCTTAACAGACCCTGGTCTTTTTTATTGATTGCGAATGTCTACAGCCTTGCACTTCGGTACATTTCAACAAATACGGCCATTTATCATATAGAAATGAATGATGATCAAACCCAACTATATGGAAACGTCATTTCCGCTTCCGGTTTGCAGGAATTTATTGCTTTTTATAAGGCGTAACTTCCGATTACAATGTGGGGAAAATATCGCACAGAAACCTCACACTTTGTTTCTGAAATACGCCTCGCTGGACTTCTCAGAGTGTTAGGAAAAATCGGCATGCCATCCACTCATACAGATCTCAGAACTGTTGTAGATTATTTGATATATAGAAATATGGCCCACACAGTCAATTTAGATGATTAATCTCGATCTCGATCGATTTAAAGTATTCATTTCTTTTTTGGTACAAATATTTTGGACTTTGTTACTCTTTACCAAACGACAAAATTTTAGACTTGTCCAAATTGAAAACATTTTCAGACGACAAATTAAATGTGGCACAAATGAGGTTTTTTTGAATTGGTAGAAAACATTGGCGGAAAAGGAGAAAATGCTGGTTACGAGTAAAGTCATTAAATTCAGGATTGTTTGATAAAGGTTTCGGAGAAATAAAAAAGAAAGGACAGAAATACCAGTAATATTCAGCCATCTTTAAAACTCTTAACAAACAAAGTCGACCTCTGTCGACGACTTAAAATACAATCCACTTACACTTAGAGAGATTTTTAGAAAGATTTTCGATTGGCTTGACTAAACTAGCGGATGGTATCGCTACAAGATTAGACTGCACACTCTGATCTTGACCTCTGCTGTCCGTTACAGCCCGTGTTTACACCTATGGCGCTGCAAAGGGTAACAACGAGGGAGTGAGTTTTTACTTCCGTTATAGGAATAAAAGTACGTTTCATTCCACTGGAAAGTATAGTTGTCCATTTAATAGTTCAAGAATGGACAACACCATATTTCCAAAATACCATTTGTGTACCTAAACAATTAGCCATTCACTCATCATAATGAATCGTGATGCAACAGTATGATATTTTGAAGGATTATGACAAATAAGACAAAATAAATTACTAAGATAAACAAAACACTAAAACTTTCGACGAAATATTTGTATATGAATATATCTGTTATCTGTTTCCTATGACGTCATCATTGGTGAAGCAAGACACAAGTAATCAATTTAAGTATTTTTTTTTGTGTGTGTATGTATCGAAAAATTAAAACCATCCATTTTTGCCCCATCCATTTTTTTTTTGCCTAAAAAAAAAAGTCATAATTAAATCAATTTTGAAAGATAGGTAATTCTAAAGTAATTTCATCCTGACCACCAAAAACAAATGCCTAGTTTCGGATATTTTTCCACCAAATTTCTTTTGAAACATCCTTTATGTCTCACTTTACTCTCCTCGGTTTCACTGGCAACATTTTTTCATTTGAAATCAAGGTTTTGGAAATACAATCTCGACCAAAACACAATTTAGCAAGCATTTTAGAGAAACGGACGCATTTAAATGACGGCACGCGTACTATGTATACAGCGATACAAACTTCTGATATGGTCATACAAAATAAACATGTTTTTATTGTTCAACCTTTGAATCTGCTTCGTGTTAAAAATTTCTGTGTTGTGTGTGTGTTTTTCAAATTTTGCAAACCTGAATTGTTTTGGTTTGATTGACTGTGCTTAGTCAAATTCAATTTTCTTTCTTTTTATGTGAAAACCAAATCAGCGGGGGAGGGGGTGCTACCGAGGGGTAGGGGTTTGGAGACTGTTTGTAAGGATCATGGGAAAACAAACAAAATAAATAAAATCTTGATCAATTTATTCAAAACTCTACAAATTATATAAAAGGTTAAAATACAACAAGGTTCTACATTCAACACCAATCCATATACTCTGGTAATTATTCCATTACCTTCTGAAACGAATTTGCAGCAGGCGACTTTAAACCATAAAGCGCTAGAACCAATTTAAGTTGTTTTTGCGGACAATGTAGATCAAGATCAGACTGCACAGAACGTGCAGTCTGATCTTGGATCTACACTGTCCGCTACGTTGTTACATATTCTGGCTATAACAACAATGAAAATTCGGTATGTCGGATATTTTTCATAATTGAAACGGTCCATTATATTAATTCAGCGCTGGTAAGTATTAAAAAGAATCCTTATAAAACATGAATAAGCGACAAGAAATGAACTCTTTACCACTTGACAAAATTTTAGACTTGCTCAAATTGAAAGCATTTGCAGATGAAAATTGCAATGTGGCTCAAACGATTGGATTTTTCTTTGAAAGAGTAGAAAATATTGTGGGAAAAGGAGAAAATGCTGGGCTCCTTTCCCCACATTGTTTTCAAAAGACTTCTTTGCCAGGGTTCGTTAAAACTCGGTATTGTGTGGTAAAGAGTTAAGGTTTTATACCTGATTACATGTGAAAACAATGTGACAAAGGAAGAATGGCGAAGAATGGCTTGCCATTTCTCCTTTTTCCACAATTTTTCCAAAACGGCGTGCTGATGAAAGAAAATAGTCGTAAGCAGGTAGGAATATGTTCTTGAACGAGAAATAGAATTGCAAAGCACTAGGTTTAAGTGAAAAAAGATATTATGCATTAACAATACAACCTGCCTTAGAGGCAAGCAATCTGTATTAAACAAACATATATATGAGGTTCCTAAACAAATTTGCATTTGTGTTTTGCAATTCCGATACTTTGATACATGTTGGATAAAACACGTCACTGTAGATGCAGTGTTCCGAAACATAGTTACAAAATGGGGAAAAAATCGCTCGGGTCAGGCCAGGTCTTCTTTGCAAGTTTTTTTTTTTCAGATTCGTTCATGTTTAGACAACCCATTTCATGTCGATTATTTCTACTTTACCTGGAGGGTTTTCAAATCTGGCTGCCCGTTTGAAAGGTTCATATGAAAGCCTGAATGCATTTCTAATCGAAACGGTATATTCTCTTTTTTTTTTTTATAAATATATACCTACAAATTGTCAAGCTGTAATACATGCGTTGCAAGCGGATAAAATCAGACACGGCGGGGAAAAAAGTTTCTGCACAGTGTCAAATACGTTCCGAAATACAGCATGATGACGTGACCCGTATGTGAACTTTTTTGGCTTGGTTCCAGATTTGGCTGGTCACAATTTTACGTCATATTATTGGCTTCGTTCCGGATTAATTGGTCACAATTTTATGTCATAATGTTGGCTTGGTTCCGGATTTGATTGGTCAAAATTTTACGTCATAATTTTCGTCCGCCATTCATAAAACAAAGGTCATCACCCACTTAACCAGTATTTATTTTAATATCTTACTGTTTTCGAATAAAATTGTCAATAATAGCAATATTTTGTTGTTTAAAGCGGTATGTATAAAGACTTATATGTTTCTCAGGGCAGAGTAAAGCTTTTACATCTCGCTTGACCTTCGGTTTAGCGAGTTGTCAAATTCAATGACGCAGCTCGAAGCAACTACAAGCCCCAGGAAAGTGACTAAAACATATATTTTTTTCTGACAGCCTAACCAAAGAGAAATGATGTACTAATAGTGCAATGTTCCTTTGTCACTTCCAGTGTAAAATACAAAATTTTGCATGTGATTAGAAAATAGGTTGCCAAGCCATAACATGGAAAATATATTGCATCTTAAGAATGTAAAACTAACTGATGGTGATTTTAATGTGCAGGTAAAGATCAGACAACACAAATCGTGAAATCTGACCTAGGCCCGGTTTCACGAAAAAACTCAGGTCTCTTATTTTGCTCAAGTCTGCTAAGAGACGCATTTTCCGACTTGAGTTGAGTTCCTTATTTCAGACGCAATTCACTAACATTTACAGACTTAAGAAACATTCTCAAATCCTAAGTTGACACAAAATTTCAGACTCAGCTAAGCAAAATAACGGACTTAAGTTATTTTTACAGACTTAAGTCCATTATCTCGAGTTGAGTCTGAAACTTTGTTTCAAATTAGGATTGAGAATGTTTTCAAAAGTTGTTATGTGATGTTAGTGAAATTTGTCTGAAATAAGGAACTCAACTTAAGTCGGAAAATGCGTCTCTTAACGGACTTGAGCAAAATAAGGGACTTAAGTTTTTTCGTGAAACCGGGCCCTAGTCTACAGCAATTCCCGTAGCTCGAGCAGCATCCGGAAACTTTTACTGACGGTGTAGATCAAGATCAAGCTGAACTGTTCATCTGTTTGTTTGTTTGGGTTTTGTTTAACGCCGTTTTCAACATTATTTCAGTTACATCGCGGCGGCCAGTGCATCTAGCCGTGAGTTTCTTTTAACAGTATTTCGCACCAGATTTTTTCACAGGCCTCTGGCTACTTTCCCTCGTAAACACCGTCGAAACAATGTTCAGCCGTTAGAGTGGAATGAATCATGTCTCAATGACTTTCTTTGTTGCCCTGAAAGAATTCGACAGTGCTGGGAAATCGAACCAGCGAACACATAGGTTTAAAGCCACGGACGTTATCGACTGAGCTACCGAGCTCACTGCCATATGTTTCTTTTACTGACGCCGTCGATTAAAATCAAACTGAACAGAAATTGTTGAATAAAGATGCTTTCATCAGTAAAAGTATTGTATTGTCAGACCTCGGAAATCGTCAAAATTTTATTATTCGGCTAACTTGATTTAACATATTCCGCCCCTCCCTCCCCCCCCCCCCCCCCAAAAAAAAAAAATTGCATGGTAGATAATTTTGTAATCATTATTGTAAAATGTGTATCAGCCCCTTACCACACAATTCCGCGTTTAAACGACCCTGACAAAGGTAACTTTTGAAAACATTGTTGGAAAAGGAGAAATGCTGATAACCAGCATTTTCTCCTTTTCCCACAATTTTCCATCCTTTAAGAGACAAATATCATTATTGTCGTCTGCAAATCCTTTCCGTTTGGACAAGTCGTCTGGTAAAGACTTCACCCTTCACTAAACAATCCTTGGTTTTAGTGAGCCAAATAAAGAGGCCGGTTGAAAACATTTTGAGGAAGAGAGAAATCTTTGGTTATCTGCAATGATCTCTACAAAGGATACATCCGGTCGCTTAACTCTTTACCAAACGACAAAATTTTAGACTGGTCCAAATTGAAAGCACTTGCAGACGGCAAAATAACTGTAACTCAAAAATTGAAATTTGTTTCCAGCAGAGCAGAAAACATTGTGGGAAAAGGAGAAAATGCTGGTTACCAGCATTTTCTCCTTTTCTCACAATGTTTTCAAAAGGCTTCTATCTCAGGGTCGTAAAAACCAGGGATTGTTTGGTAAAGGGTTAAGCCACATTAAATTTACCGTCTGCAGACACGTTCAATATGGACAAGTTTTAATTTTGTCGTCTGGTAAAGGAGTTAATGTGTTAAAAAGATAAAACAATAAGTGTGCTTGCCGGTATTTAGCTGATCAAGTTTGTCATCAAAATGCGTCATAATATCCTAAGTGAGTGTCTCCAATTACCAAATTATTTTTGATTTATGCCTTCTTGTCTAGTTTGTCCAATATTTTTTACTAAATTATCTGTGAATCTAGACTTTGCTTTGGAGACCTGATAAAAGGTAACTAGGAATATGTTCCAATGTTCTTTTACCAAAACAATACCGTGTTTTTACGAAACTCAGGATGAAGGGTCTTGAAAATCTTGTGAAAAAAAAAAAATTGCTGGTCACCAGCATTTTCTCTTTTGCTCCCAATGTTTTGTACCCTATCAAACATGGGTTTTATCATTTGAAGTAAAAAATTGCCGGCAAAAATTTCTGTTAATAGGTACTCGTCTATATTTTGTCGCCTGGCAATGACTGATTGATTGATTGATTAATTGACTGACTGATTGATTGCATGGTGTTTAACGCCGTTTTCAACATTATTTCAGTTATATCGGCGGGCAGTGCGCCTATTTATGCTTTCCTGGAGTCTCTTTACCAGTACTCTGCACAATTTTCTTTCCAAGTCACTGGCTGCTTTCCCACATAACCATCGTCGAAACGATGGTCAGCGGTGGGAGAGTTGTCGCATGGCAAAGAACTAAAACCCTTATTTTTCTTCAGTTATATCGACGACAGCTCATTCAGTCGTATACCAATGATCTGTCAGGCTAAAAAACATGCTCGCACGCGGATAAAATCGTCCACGACGGAATAAAAATCCTCATCTATATGAATAAATACGGCTCCAAATATAGCATGATGATATTACCCGCGAGCGAACTACGTTCAGACTGGTTTTTGATTTGATTGGTCAAATGTTACGTAACATTAATATTCATCCGCCATTCAAAAAAATTTGTTTTAACCTTCCTAAACAATATTTGTCATAAAGTTCTGGCATTTTTCGAATGTTCTATAGATGCAACATTTTGCCATTAGAGTCTGTAGGTATATTATAAAAGGAATGAACATACATTGTACGAGTATTAACTTTCCTTGGGCTTACATTTGCTTGGAGCTGCGTGAGAAAAATTAAAAATCTCGAGAAACTGAAGGTTTTAGGGTTAGGTCTCGCAATGAATAAAATTTTCCCAATCAGCTCGATGCAGATGCAAGCTCTGGGACAGTTCCTACAACATAAAACTCCGTACGTATTTCATCAATTGGTTGATTCAATAATATTTGCAGGTCATTTTTTGTCTGGTAAAATGCTTGTTAATCCTTTAGCTAAAAATTCCGTGTTAACGACCCTGATGAAGAAGGCGTTTGAAAAATATTGTGGGAAAAAAAGAAGAAAATGGTGGTTTACAGAACCCAGCAATTTGTCTGCAAACGGTTCCAGTTTGGACCAGTTCCTAAGATTTTGTTGTTTTGTAAAGAGTAACATAAAATTTATTCTCAATCTTGACGACTTGGTCGGTATTTGTTGCTGTCATATTCTTAAATATACTACAAAAAATGCTCTTATAAACAACCAAAGCTTTTTATATATATCTATATAACTTATACTGATAATGACAGACTTATAAGTATTTAATCATAGCTGAATAATCATTTACCTTCACTAACAAAGTTGTGCAAGTGATGTCAATTATTTGTAAAAGCAGCATTCTGTATTGCATACAAACACAGTGCTTTTCTCTAACTGCAAAAAAATAAAGATGAAAACGTCACTTAAACTTGAATTTTTGAATTAATATTATACTAGTGTGTAAATACCAGGGTTGTCCTAAAAATAACGTACAAGGATGGTTTATATACATCATACCTCATACCGTTCCCACAATTATGCTTATAACATTTAAAAATACCTTTTCTTGGCCAATACAAAAAGCTTGATCTTTTTACTTTATATATAACTATAAGAAAACAAACAAAGTGTCACTAGAAGAAGGGAAAGGATTAAATCACGTATCAGAGGACAAAATAGTGTTCTAAATGTTTGACTAATATCCATAACCATCAAGTCTTCGTACATCTGAATCCGAATTGAAAACGTCGTTAGAAGGGGGATAGCTATCTATTTCGTAGTTCTTGGATGCTTTCGGGGTCAATTCAAGGTGGTTCCTTCCTATCACATCAACAGACTTTGTTCCATCTCCGAATGGTCCCCCGTTCTGCACTATAGTCATATATTGCTTGTTGGGAGGATCGGAAACCAGCACGTCACATTCACTATCGTTATCAAATTGTTTATATTTATAGATATTCTTCATTATGATAAGTAATGGTGCATATGCAACGTTACTCAGAAAGATGAGCACATTTAGCCAGGTAAATCCAATGGAGGATACGATCTGACCAGCGAGTATAGGACCAAACGCATATGCAAATGAATACGAAATGTCCGCTATTGCATAAACGCTACCGTAGACCGACACGTATCGTAGATCAACTAAATACCCTAGAACAGGTAAAAGTGCCGTGTCGACACAAGCAATTCCAAAACATAGTGTTGCTAACGGGAACAAAACAACAAAGAATGCCTTAGCAAATGGTATTATTAAACACGAAGCTCCCTCTAACGCAAGTCCAAGGGCGGCTACAAGCCATTGATGCTTTGGGTACCACCTTGCTAATTTAACTGTACAGTACACACCAAGTATGTGGGGAATGAACGCCGGTAACCAGACGAAGCCAACTTCCCATTCGTCAGCATTCATAGTTTCTCCCATCCACATTGCAATTGTAGGCTCCAGAAATGCCAGAGATACATTTGACATTGCGAGTGCTCCTGCTGCAGTAGCAATATAGGGATCTATTAAGAGTCGCCATATTGGTGTACCTTTAGGGCGATCCTCAGCTGGAATGAGAGCTCGTTGCTTTCGAACTGGTTTCATTGCAAACAATACTAGAACACCGTCTATAAAACACAAGAGAGCTAGAAGTAAAAACGGAACAACTTTACCACAGAATTCATAAAGAATTCCACCAAACGGAGGGGCAAATAAGCATCCAAAGGATATGAAAGCTAGTGCGATACCAAGGGCTTTGCTACGTTCACCCTCCTCCGTGAAACGATCTGCAATCATGGCTAAACCAGCTGTATCTGCAAAGGCTGAACCAAGTCCTTGAAGACTTCTAGCGAAGAAAAGAACTCCGTAACTATCACCGAATGCAAACAGCGTCGTCGACATAAACATAATAGAAAGTCCAATCATCATTGGCATATCATATCCAACTCTGTCAATAAACGCACCAGTGAACGGGTTAACTAACAGTTGAATTATAGCTTTAGATGCAAACAATACTCCTATAGACAACTGGCCGCCATCACCGTAATTAACTGGTGGTGCTGGGACATCTATATTTAGAATTGTATGGTATGTTTTCCAGTGCCTTCGAGGCGGAGTGATCGTGGATCCAGTAAAGTTGACCCAATTTGTTTCGTTCCAGTAATAGTCAGATATATTGTAGATTCTTTCTATGGTCTTTTCTGACGGTTTACTTTGCAGACTAAGAAGATACTCTGGTATTATAGGTACAATAACCATGTATAACATGTTATCTAACAACAAAGCAATACAAACAATGACTAGCACCAATCGCCTCTGGTGAAGTGGATCGTTTATTCTATCATTGACACCAGAGAAGAAATTCGCGACTTTGTCACGTACTTCAACGAGTTTGTAATGCATTTTGAGGCTCGATGTTGATAAATTACAATACAATCTAGATACCGTCTCGATCTTGACGAAGTGTGAAGCAAACTGGGTTTGGTATTTATCGTCGTTTCACATGTATGCAGGCCTTCGTTGTGTCAATATAAGACTTTCTAGGCGTTTGTTCGTTCTGCACTTCGGTTAGGCTTTTTGTATATAGACATGGCACGTCTTGAATTGGAATCTGGGCTCATCTTTCTATCTTCTTACCCATTCCATCTCATCCATCCTTAAACAACGAAGAAAGTTCAAATTAGTTTGACTTCTAGTTTTTTTCACATATTGTTCTATAAAATTGAAATAACAAAGAAAGTTCATATTTCAGACACTTCAGTGTTCTAATTTATGACTCTATCATTCTTTTTATCGCTATATCTTTTCTTTTTTTCCCCCTGATCTCATATCAAAAACAATTTTCGATTTGCAAATTTTGATATTCAACTAAAACAAACATATTGAACTTTCTTCGTTGTTTCAATCAATTAGCAGTTTCACATTTAGCAAACCAATCCTTATACCATAAAACAAATGAAATAAACATCTAAGACCAACAGAAGCAACAATACATATAAAAACCAAAAACTGTTTTGCCAAGAATACCATATACAAAATCAAAAAGTGTAGATCCAAGATCAGACTGCACTTTCAGAGCAGTCTGATCTTGATCTTCACTGTTCGAGAAAACACCTGTATCATTCTCCAACATGTTAAAAGTTAATCAAGAAAATATCGTTTAGCCAGTGTTTGCCGAGTACTCTTGTTGTAGGAAATAGGTTGTCAATAAGCGCTTGAACTGTTTACTTTCCACTGGTAGTTCAATAATACTTGAATAGCAACTGTTTTATCAATAAATTTCCCATAGTTTCACATTCACCTCGATCTTGTTAAGACCGGTAATTGGTATTATTAATGTCATGTTAAAACAGCGGGTGTGATATAAGATACGTATAACTGGATTGCCATCAATTCCACAGGGGTTTATGCCAACAATTGCATTTCCCATGCTTTTATGCTATGATACATTGATATCATTGCAATATGTTCCACATCGGTTTATGTTATGTTTTGATAGTTTGGATTCATTTTACACATTGTCACAAGTTACGATGACCAATCGGTTCACCGATACTTAGATTAAAGTATTTGCATATTTAATAGTCACCGGTTCTTCTAATTTCTGATGTTATAGTTATCTTATCAGATTAAAATATATATTTCACATTTTATGATTTAATGTTTTCATGTGTAAAAAAGAAGCAAAAGAGATGAAAGGTTACTTGCATTTTACAAGATATAATGTTTAAACGAGAATTGTCGATTTAAGTGTTTTTTTTTTTGTTCTATCGATGTGTGTTTTTGGCTACTTTTTTGTTAAAGATATCAATTTCTATTCCATATTACATTAGATGATGGATAATGTATAGGCCCTAATCAGAGAAGTAATGATAAAGAACTGCAAAACAATAATGAATAGAAGTATTTATATATAAACTAAATGAGGATCATAGATGATCCCCACTCGGCCATATTAGTTGCTAAAATACCTTGGTCGCTTGAAATTTAAAGCGATATTTTTCAATTTTTCAATTCGGCTTTACTTCAAAGAAAACCTCGGGGTATTGTCGTAGTCCTGTAGCCCGTCGTCTGCGTCGGTGTCGTTGCGTTCGTCGAGCGAAAGGTTTGGCGTTTTCTGATATCTCTGTTGTTACTGTAGTATGTACTTGAGCTAGTTTTAAAATATCAGACGGGGAACCTATGTAAGAAGAGCAGGTTATCTTCGGAATATTTAGTGCTCTGTTATGTCCGCTTTTTCTACCCTTAGGCTGTTAAGCACGACTCGCTGACAGTTTGCGGACAGTATAGATCAAGATCTACACTGTCCGATAAAGAGATACTTTTCTCCAAAAAATATGGTTGAAATATCAACATTTAGGTTTTTACTATTGACTTGAAAGTTTCATTTCACTTATTTAGAAGGGTTAATTTAGAATTTCCACTGAAAAAGACACTACAGTTGAGCGTTGGCATCCGCTTTCGTTGCTCTTGTTTATGTTTAAATCTTTATCCTGTTAAATAAGTTAAATTAAACTGTCAAGCCGATAGTAAAAACTCGAAGAATACTACCTCAAACTCACTGTTTCGGAGAAAAATATCTCCTTATCAGACAGTGTAGATCCATGATCAGACTGCACATTCTGTGCAGTCTGATCTTGATCTACACTGTCTGCCAGAGATCAGTGAGTCGCGCCTAGCAGCCTCAGGGTTAATTATCGGTATCAGTACAGAATACGGTATAGGTTAAATCGTTTTTCCCCGACTATTTCTTCTATTTCAAAGAGATTTTGACCAGAAAAGGAAGATAAAAATCATAGAAAATAGGTGAAGACTTAGACTGCTCTACTTAGTTTTTGATAGGCCTAAGTTTCAAATGTGAGTTAATTTGTGTTGCAACAAAGGTGACAGAGCGTCGGCCTCGTAACCATAAGGTCCCGAGTTCGATACCCGGGAGCGGGTGTCAACTTTGGGATTGTTCATTGGCCTACACATTCGGCGCAAGTCCTGGTATAGTTTCCAGGAAGCAGAATCGAGAGAGATAAGTACAAGTTGTAAGAACTTGTTTCTCAATCGATGTAAAATAAATACGTTTAAAATAAACTAAAGGTGACAGACATCGAGCTGTGTTGAAAAAGTCATTTAATACAAATGGCAAATCATCATCATCATCATCATCATAATCATCATATTAGTGATAACATTTCTCAGTTGTTACTAAGTTACGCGATTAATTTGATGTTGCGTAAGGAAAAAAACTACCAAAACACCGCATCCACGCGACTTTGGTTGGTATTTTCCTGTTACCTATAGTCTTTACAAACAGAAATATTATGTACCTCATTTAGATGAAGAAAAATTGTTGTTATCTGAAGCTCTCTCTCTCTCTCTCTCAATCTCTCTCTCTCTCTAAAAAAAAACGTGTAACGTTACTTATAAGAATGAAAACAAGGCATATAAAATTTCAGATGGGCTGGAATTAGTCCAATTCATCATAATACGTCAAATATTTCCTAGAAAATTAAAACATTGCGATTGTTAATCGGCGCGCCAATATTTACCTTTACCAAAGAAATATTGTAATATATGGACAATTTATCAGTTATATTATTGACATAGGTAGAGTGCGATTAGAAACGACCCACACGTAGGCTGAGAACTTTTACATCTGTTAACCTGTTTACCTCTTGAATCGTCAAATACACAAAATCGAAATTTTCAGTCAAGAAAAAACACCCAAATAATTTTCGTTTACTAAATGCTGTCGGGCATAATGTCCCCACATAGCGGACAGTGTAGATTCAAAATCAGACTGCACGTTTTGTGCAGTCTGATCTTTATCTACATTGGTCGCAAAAGTAAGTATAGTTGTGACAGGCGCTTCAAGGGTCGATTTTTACTTAAATTTGTTTTTTAATGTTGATCAATTGTGAGTAAACATCAGACCTTAAAAAGTTTTATAAAATTGTTAGAACAACCCTAACTCTTTCTCTCCACTGAATAAGTAAAGGCGATTATTTTCCGCGGCTAAAAAAACAATTTTACGACGAATGAAGAGGTTTTGGTAATAATCTAAAATCACTTGTGCACAGAGCTTGAAAGGCAGGAGGTCGCTCGTTAAATACCCAAGCTCAGCCGATTCCTTTCCGAGGATTGATGAAAGTCATTGCGATAGGATTAAGTCCCCTCTAATCGCTTTACAGGGTGACTCCCCTCCCCCCCCCCCCCAAAAAAAAAATGCCATCCATGGAATCGTTGATAAAATTCATAATGCTTTTGGCAATCCAATCATACTTGGTACAAATGAACTTCAGTCTATGCCAGACGTGTCCACCAACTTTCAGTCATGAATATCTAACAGTCTTTGTTTTATCTCCGTTCTATGATATGCTCCAATTTGTGCACCTCTGCGTTGCAAGTACACCTGGATATGACATGCAAAATTGTCAATAACTCTAACACAATCCTCCCTCAGTATTGGTCGCCAAGAGTGAACTCAAAGAATAACATCTTCTGGGAGACAACCCCCACCAGAAGATTGTCTGCAGAGGCCTGGGTGCACCCCATCAAGTACACTGCATGGGCTGCAATTTCCAAACATGGGATCATTGGTCCTTACTGGTTTGAAGACCAGAATGAACGGTCAGTCACGATCAATACTGAGCGCCACCTATTGGTCGTTAAAAAGTTTTGGGCAGCCTTGGGCAGACAAAGAGGTGTTGTTAGGGATGAACAGTGGTTTCAGCAGGATGGAGCAACTCCCTAACTTCAAATGACTCGTTAGAATGGCTGCTGGGACACTTTGGTGATCGTCTCATCAGTAGGAGGTGTGATCCTGAACGGGCTTCACACTCACCGAACCTTAGCCCCCCCCCCATTTTTATCTGAGGGGTTATCTCAAAGATAAAGTCTACCAGAACAACCCCCACAATATTCCTGAACTGAAGAGGGCCATCACGGCCAGAATCAGGGCAATATTGAGGGAGGAGTGTGTCGTCAGAGTTATTGACAATTTTGCATGTCGTATCCAGGTGTGCTTCCAACGCAGAGGTGCATATTTGGTGCATATCATCGAAAGGAGATAAAACAAAGGCTGTTGGACATTCATGACTGAAAC
This sequence comes from Hippopus hippopus, assembly GCA_946811185.2. Classification (NCBI taxonomy): domain Eukaryota; kingdom Metazoa; phylum Mollusca; class Bivalvia; order Cardiida; family Cardiidae; genus Hippopus; species Hippopus hippopus. The sequence continues at coordinate 17,028,765 of OX328096.1, forward strand.
TTGGTGGACACGTCAGGCATAGGCTGAAGTTCATTTGTACCAAATACGATTGGATTGCAGAAAGGATTGTTAATTTTATTAACGATTTCGCGGGTGGCATTTTTTTTTTTGGGGGGGGGGGGTCACCCTGTACATTGTTTCGGCGATGTTTATGTGGAAATGCAGCAGGTGGTTTGGGAAGAATGTTTAACGAAATGGTAATAGAAATCCCATGAAAGCATGGATATGTGCACTGGCCGCCGCGATATAGCTGAAATAATGTTTAAACGACGTTAAATATTGTACAAACATACAGATAAAAAGCACTTAGCGGAAGTAGATTTAAGACCAGACTGCATGTTCTATGTAATCTGATCTTGACCAACGCCGTTTGACGAAGCAGCTTACGTAGTCCATGGTATTTATACTTGTGCCCTGTTATGGCAAGGGGTTGGAGTTACTAATACATCTCTGTGATACATTATACAAGCAAGTGAAAAAAATTGATTTAGAAAATTCTCGAGAATTAGATTAAGAATGCAATGATCTTTTTCAGCGCTTTATATATTAAACCCGACCTCTTTCGAAGGTTGATGATACAATCCACTGACATTCAGAAACATTTCGATCATATAAACAAGCGGATGGCAGAGATCTAAGATCAGACTGCACGTTCTGTGCAGTCTGATCTTGATCTATGCCATCCGCAGATGCCCCTTCTTTTCGCATATGGCGCTGTTGGGGTTAAGAAATGTCAGTAAATACGCCACAGTTAATACAGGAACACCTTTTATCGCAACTTAAAATGGGAACACACGCAAATATCTTGCAAAAAAACATCAACATCCCCATAATGGATAATTGAACAAAATGTCATAATTGCTATGATAAAAAAAACCTCAAGGTGCGTTCAACTGTATAAATAATCTATAAAAGTTCTCGTCTTCCGTAATTAATTGTCACTTCTCGTTAGATTTGATGCCTTAATTGGACGTAGTCGTTTTCTGATCGGAATGATTAAATTTGAACTGACGTTATAATAACCTAGTTTTCTTTCTAATTGTCCTTTTTTTTTCAATCCCTCACTCCTTCCTCCTGTCTCACTCGTGACTTGCTTTTGATTTTCGACGCAGTGCACAAGAATTAAAGACCCACAATCGGCCAAAAATAAAGAATATGGGGATCAAATTGTAGGCAAATAATAGTTCATACCATTTAAAAGTATGGGTATTATTATTAGTTTTGCAATGTGTTATAGTATAGCCTGTCAAATTTCAAGTTGCTTGCAGAAAAATGAATCTTAAAATTTAAGTTGGCAATTTAAGTTCTACGATTCAAATTTTTGTAAGCGACTGGAATTTTGACAGAGTGAACTGTAACACAATGTCAGACTCATAACAATATACATACTTTTAAATGGTGTTAATTAAATTCGCCTGGAATTTGACTCTCTCATAGATTACTTTTGGCTGCTAGTTGGCCTTTAAGGGCTACATACGTAACTTTTTACCGGAAGACAAAATTTGAGTCTAGTCCATATTGATAGCACTGGCAGAAGACAGAGAGAATATTTTTTTCTTTTACAGTGAAAGATCGATTTTTTTTTTCATCTCGTGAACATCATCGGTAATGTCCTTTTGTTGGAATTTTCATCAAAATCCAGTACAGTTTTTTTCGGTAATTCCCCGTGGCGTACCTCCCCTCACATAAGAACACATTACAATATTACATAAAGCGCGAAAAATGTAAGGTAAACACGCGTAAATTACGTCATATTTCCGTCTGGTTGAATGGCTAGCACTGTAAATACCTAAGGTAACTAGTGCGCGGGGACTACAGATTCCGCCTTCAATCAAAGAGTCACGGAAATATTTACGGTAAATTTCACTGGACGTAACCATGAATTATCAAACTTTATAATCCACTATTATTTCCCACTAATTTAACGAAAAGAATGAGATAAAAAGTCAATACAGGACAAGGTACGTAAAATATCATTGGTACAATGTCAGAGTACAAACGATGGAAAATGTGTAAAAGCTGGTAACCTTTTTACAACAATTTTTCTATAACTTTCTTCTCAAAGGTCGTAAAACATCTAATTGTTCGGTATAGAGTCCAGAAACTTGTTTGTGCTCAACCCAGCTGAACATGTTATTTCAGCTTTGATTTAAACATGATTATACGAGTTGTTTACATTCATCGAGTAACAAGTTCCTTCAACTTAATATACTTCTCTCTTTCGATTCTGCTTTCTTGAAACCACACCAGTACTCACGCCAAATTTGTGGGCCACTGAATAGTCCCAAAGTTTATATCCGTTCCCGGGAATCGAACTCCGGACTTTATAGTTGCGAGGTCGAGATAATTTGCATATCTTTGCATCTTTTGTACATGTCTGTTGTGGGACGTTTAAAATATGTAATGGCGTCTAATATTACAAGAAGGCTGGTTTCCAGATCTTTATGTAATTGTTCAGGTTATATAACTTGAGCGGAGCAAGCATAATTCAGAGTAAAACTACGGAAACCAATCCATATAACCGCGGGAAATCTTTCCCTGATTTATGTATACCGTCAAAATGAGAAGCCAGGCGCGGTATGATTGCCGCAAACGGCGCGGATAAATATCACACGATCAGGTCTAAAACACAGGCTTTCTACCTCGTTATCGTCTCACTTTAATTGCTAGTTTGGAGATAATTTTCGAGAAAGATCGTTTTCTGGGTGAGATAAATACCTCTTGCTATTTTTACTCAAATCATAATTTTCCATAAAAATCAATATGACTCTGCTGTCTGCTTTACCAAGACAATCCTCTTTAAACCAACCCTGAATAAGAGAACTTTTGGGGGGAAATGTGGAAAAAGAAGAAAATGACGGAAAACAGCATTTTCTCCATTTCCAACAATATTTGTAAAGGCGACTTATTATCTCACGATCGTGAAAAGCGAATTTTTTTGTTACCCCTTTACCAAACAATCCGGAATTTTCACGAACTTGGAGAAGAGTGATTTTGAAAATATTGTGGTAAAAGAAGAAAATGCTGGGCTAACCAGCATTTTCTCCTTTTCCCCAAATATCGTCTACACTTCTGAAAACAACCGGGTTATTCAAAGCATTCAATTTGTCGTCTGCAAATGCCGTAAAAGTGGACTAGTCTAAACTTTTGTCGTTTGTTTTCACACATTTTTTTTTTTTCTTTTAAAAATGCTTATTTTCCACCCTGGTGAAAAAAGGATTTTTATTAAAGGGTTGAATCAGAATCATATATTTAGATGACTGAAAGTGTCAGTTTCCATTATTTAGCACTCTGGGTGTTAACCCTATCACTCTTTAGACCTACAAGACAAAAAAAACCCCACTTGTCTATATTGAAAGCAAGACGATAGATAATTAGTGACTCAAATGACGGAATTTGTCATTAAAAAGGTAGAAAACATTCGAGGAAAAGGAGAAAAATCTCATTTTTCTCCTTTTCCCCAAATATTTTCAAAAGTTTTCTTTTAAAGGGTCGAACTAACACGGGTTGACAGACAAATGGTCGAGTTTCCATACAGACTGAGTGAGCATTGTAACTGAGTGAAAAGGACGCCAACTGTGCAACTTGAAGGCTATTGTCCTGGACAGATTAATCTCAACATAGCCGTCAACCTATTTTCAGGATCAGACTACACGTTCTCTACCGTGGGATGTTGATATACATTGCCAGCAAAAGCAACAGAAGATGTGTATTAAAGTGCCCGAAGGGTTAAAACTGTACTGAAGCGCTGGACGCCAACACTGTCATTATTGGATTTAATAGTGAAAGTTGTTTTGATGAACTTGCCCACTGTGGAAGTTTTCTGGTACAGCATGATTAATGCTTCCACCACAGTTTTGAAAAAATATGGCTTGCAACCCGCGAAAAGGGGCATTCGGACATTTGCGTTAAGTGTCGTCTCGGATCAACCTGCGCAGTCCGCGCGGGCTAATCCGAGACGGCACTTTATGACTACATTAGATTTTGTGCTACGTACAGTAGACTTGCGTACAGAGGAAGAAGGCTTCTGAAACATTGTGAATAAGAATAAGGTAACCAGCATTTTCTCCTTTTCAAACAATGTTTGATTATTTGAGTCAAATTTGACTTTTCGTCTTTGAGCACTTTCAATTTGGACAGGTCTAAATTCATTTCTTTGGTATGTACAGCGTTAACTCATTCATTAGACAATTAGCAGATCTGATATCTGAACAAACAAGCGAGGACAACAAACTCGCGTTTTATAACAACGTATCGATTAACTCTTTAACAGACGACAAAATTTTAGACTTGTCCAAATCGAAAGCATTTGCAGACGACAAATCAAAGGTGGCTCAAATGACGAAATTCCCTTTCATTGAGAAGAAAACATGGTGGGAAAAGGAAAAAAATCCTGGTATCCAGCATTTCCCCCCCCCCCCCCCCGAAATGTTTCTCAGGGTTGTTTAACCCGGGATAATGTGGTAAAGGGACTTAGTTAAACCAAAGTAATGTTGCGTCACCTTGATAGAGACAAATCAAGGTAGGTCAAGCAGATCTATAGACCTATAAAAAGACTGGGATAAATTGTATATTCAACAGGTCTTAATTATATTTTATCAACGAATGTTACATTCCACAAAATTCTTACGATGCATTCATTAATTCATGTACAACAGTTAAAGGCCCAATAGCGGCTAAAAATCAAAGCAGGTGTTAATATGCGTTTAAATTATGCCATTTTACCAATGATTCCACCAAAAGTGTAGAAAATATTGTGAAAATATCCATCTGTTATTGTGTGGTCGGTCCAGGTGTTGGTCATTGGAAGAAAGAATTTTAAAAACAGGCAAAAAGTAAACGAAAGATAGAGAGACCTAAAGCTAGTTTTAACCTAGTTTTGAAATTAATTTCTCTGCCAGCGTCTAACACTGGGACCGACCGTACAATAACAGATTATCATCTTCACAATAATTTTCATACTTTTAAACGGTGTGATTTAATTCTAAATGCATTTTAACACCCGCTTTGTTTACCTTTGGCAGATATAGCTACTTCAACTAGTTCGTGCTGTTGTACTGTATCAACCTAGCGTTTAGATCTATTTATAGCAATATCTTCAGTACCCAGCTTTTAGGTCTGTTTATAGCAATAGACGCTCATGTACTTATACGAACACTCTTTAACCGATTGTATCCGTGCGATATGGAGATCGATAAAAGGCTGCCAGTTTAACGATTACTTTCGCTATTCAATTTCGTACCCTTGAAATATTTTACGGATAGACAGAGAACGATAATTATTGTAGCTGTCGGCGCTATAAATGACGAGTTGCTGAACAAAGAGTAAATATAAGATGACACGATATGGTCGTGTAGCCACCGCAGTAGGCTACTTAACGCGTGGAATTGGCGAACTATTTGTTTAACTGGTTAACAACGAATGTACATCAAGATCACCCTCAAAGGACCTGCTGGACGATTATGGTCGAGTTGCCCAGCTCTCTGGTAGCTCAGGGTAGGCTAAAGGGCAGGTTATTCCGAGTTTGAATGTCCGGCTCTTGAAAAAGCCTTTTCGAGGATCAATTGATGAAAATCAAAATCACAGGATTCTCTCCACTCTCATCGACAAACATTGCAAGATATCCTGTTTCAGCTCGAAAACATAGATGGCCTGGGAAAATTATTAAGCGACGATGTGGTAAAGGAACTCAATGAATGCCAAGATTGGTGATATTTAAACATACATCTTCACTCGTTTTCATCCAGTTTTTTAACCGTTTTTTTTTTTTATTTTATGCAACTATAATCACTTTTGTATCTTCATGCCAAATATTGCCCCTGATGGTTGCAAGGTAGCACAGATTACGACAGATAGAAAATGCATTTCATTCTATTGCGACTAGCCATAGACGTAACAACCACAGTTTCCGGTTTAAATCGAAGACAAATCCCTACAGTTTCTTTACCCCATACACCTTATATTGATTTTTTATTTACGCCTACACAGCTGACAAGATTAGAACACCGTCAAGTTTTAACAGCATTTGTTTACTCTCTGGCTGTAAAGATGTCTCTTTAAGCAGTGTCACTCGAATATGAAAATACTGATTATCGTTGTTCTGGGTAAAGAGGATTTAATGTATCTCTGTGATGCATTATACTAAGCAAGACATCACATCAGCAGGCTGAAATGGATCAATATTTGTTTTTGCAGATGCAGTAAATCCCTTTTTCACGTTACATGGCTCTGTTAATAGCACAAACGCTAACATTACCGATGCTACCAGTTTTCGAAAGCATTATTGAAGTTGCCTTTAGTAGAGGTATTTAAATACCTATGAGCAAAGATAATAGACTTCATCATAGAATTCATCTAGAATTATTGAACAAGAAAAGGAAAAAAAAATTTAAAGACAAAATGCAAAAATAACTTAATGGTTATTTAGATATCAGTGGCGTCGCTGTCGAATTTTTGCTATGAGTCTATAGGAATTAGCTATGAGTTTATAGGAATTTATTGATATTGAATTGACAATATTCAAGATGATCAAGTTTATGGCATCCCGAGAAAACAAATAAACATTTTCCGGTTCTTAACTGCTTTTTTATTCACTGTGACAGACTATAGTATGCAAATAGAACATTTGTACGACTTTGAACAGAAGAAAGTCGTAAAGAAGTCTTTGAGTTTTTGCGTATCAATTGAACATTATGTCATGAAAAGCATATCAATCTGAAATTCTTGTGTTTCAAGGTCGATCTTGTGTTTATAGTGATAGGCTGCGTCAGCTTTATAATCCTTTACTGAAGGATCCCGAGTCTTGACAACATTAAGAGTAAAAGTCATTTGAAACATTGTCGGAAAACAGAATTCTCAAATCAAATGAAATTGCGCATTTACTTCCTAAATCATAAATATCCATGACAGGACACCAGGCAAGTAGGCACTCTGTAACCGTTATTCAAAAAGCTGTCGAATTATCAACGACCATATCAGAACGACCTTATGCCCCTCAGAGACTCGGATGTAAGATCTCCCACTCTGTAGGCAGTTTCATTAACCACGAAATGGCATGGACGTTTTTTTTTTTTTTCACATGATTGTTTTTCAAACATTATGGGGTACAAGTACGCAATAATTTGATTGCGATTCCGTTTGCAGCTCTTGATAGCTTGCACGCAAACCACAAATATCATGTCTCAATACTACGTAAATAAAATAAAATATAATATTATAAAACCGCAGTATCCCTGTGGAATATTGAATTGTTGCATGCTGTTCGTTTGCAACAAACCACAACAAAGCTTCAATTCATCTAATTTGATAAAGCTTGACTGAATACAGTGTATTGGTTATTCTATACTATGTAGTTTTTGTATGTTCAATTTCATGTCGAGTCGAATAAGATCTAGAAATTCCGACGATGATGTAATACTCGCATGCTATTTTGAGTCCACGATCACTTTCCTTCTAAATACAAGTAAAAGGGCAGCGGACTGCGTAGGCTGACATCGGTCGATACTTTTTGCAGTTTTTCAGATGCATTAAACCTCCTTTTCACAGAGCATGACTTATATTATAAACTCTACATCGTACTCTACATCTTACGACGACTGAAAAAAAAAGTATCCACGGGCAATAATAAAGATCTTTATCTCATACATTGCCTCAATCTGCGAATAGTATAGATCAATTATCAGAAGTGCAGGTTCTATGCAGTTTGCTCTTGCTCCATACCTTATGCAAAAGCCCTTCTTTTCGCCTATGGCATTAAAAGGGATAAAAACGAGCGGTACTTTAGGGTAACACAACTTGATGATGTTGAATGGATTTCTTACGTGATCGGACTACGTTTCACGACTGAAATTGATTTAGGATGGCAGTTATATTTCTTCATCGGCCGTTTGAAAATACTGTTAACGTTTAGAGCGAGAATCGAAACATAGTTTTGTTTTGCGTTTAAAGCGAGAATCGAAACATAGTTTTGTTTTGCGTTTAAAGCGAGAATCGAAACATAGTTTTGTTTTTTATTTATTTGCTTATTTATCTATAATTTATTATTTCTTTCCGACAAACCCTATCTCACTATATAAGTATCAGCAAAAAAAAAAAAAATCCAGCTCGGCAAATACAACGACATAATCTTGTTAATGCACTGAATAAAAAATGACATAAAGCCTAGGAATAGATTGATTGAATTTGAGTTTATTTGCGTTGCTACCGGTTACCTATATGGGCGACGCCCCTGAAAACTGTTACGCGGGATAGTGCAAGATACAGGACGAAACCCGTGCTAAGTTGCGCCTGGTTCTTTAAAGACGATCGCTACAGTTTCATCATTTTTTCAAAACATTCAGAATTTCATGAAACTTTGTTTGATGATAGTTTATTATCTGATCTACAAAGATAGGAGATAAAAAGAGGGGGTCACCAGCTTTGGGAAAATTCTATGAATATTTCTTTTAGTACACCCTGCATTGCGGCAGTTCAGGATGAAATTTCACCTTTGAAAACTAAGTCTATTTATATTTTTTTTAAATGACAACAATTATAAGCAAATTATTGGTGAAACATCAAATTTAATAAAAAAAAAAAAAAAAAATAATAATAATAATTTAGAGTATACTGAGTATCAATATTTAAAAAAAACACTTTAACTTATGGCTAAAACACCTTTATTTTGGAAAAAAAAACAAAAAAAACCTAAGAGTATCTTTTAAATTTATTTTGTTAAATGTTCTAACATTCAGATTTTTTTCTTAGTTTTTTCTATAAATAATATTCAGGTACTAAACTAAAAGAATCAGGCTTAAAACAAGTAGGTCACCAGCCTTATTTTTTAAGAAAATACATTTTAAGTTTGTGGGTGGGGCACTGACTAATGAGTAAATGTAATGTTTGTCAAAGACAAAGACATTATATGAAGTAAATTATCTCAATATTTTCAATAATACAACAAAATTTATAAGGATCAAGTTTGTTGGTCATAATAAACCAATTCATAGCATAAAAATTATTACTGATGTTAGCATTTAACCCATTTCCAAACGACTAATTTTAGACTTCTAAATTTGACGCGTTTCCAGACGCTAAACCAAAAACCTGGTATTCATGTATCACAGGTCTTTGATGGGTCATAAATCATTGTGCGAAAAGAAGAAATCAATCGTTAGGAGCAATTTCTCCTTTTGACATCAATGTTTTCTAATGTTTTCTGCTGCAGACTCATCAAGCTAAGGGACAACCTGGTAAAGGAGAAAGAGTTATGTACAGCCCCTCGTTTTCTGCAAGTCCTTACCAAGTGACATAATTTTGGTCTAGACCAAACTGAAAGCATCTGCATCTGAAAGGATGTTTTAGCTCGACGATACGTCTGCCAGACAGAGCGCTAGTAGTAGCATCTGTCTCCATATTTCCGTTGTTATGTGACGTAGTTAGGTGATTCACTTTGACTTTCAGTCCCATCTTTTGAAAGCGTAATTTTGGATTCTTGCCTCGCATATAATTATTTGGCTTGATTCAAATACTTTTTTCTTCGTTTTGCTGACATGATACGACCCGTTTTAGTTCTTGGTTTATCCATTCTGCAGACATTGACTAGTGTGGCAAGATCAATTGTGTTAGGTGCTCACCGTTTTTCGAGTAAAAGGTGAGCGTGATAGTTACACGAATCGTGAAAATGGAAACTGTCGCGAACGTCGTTAACGTGCCCGGTGTATAGCACTGTCACACGGGGTCTCGGTTTAACGTCTCATCTGAAAGACTATTAGCAATTTTAGATGGCCAGCCGTGGGGCACGAGCCCACACCCTCAAGTGACCCAAGACTTGCCATTTCCAAGTCCTACGCTCTACCACTTGAGTTATGCGGGCTAGTCAATTTTGAATAGAAATGCCAAATTTTTCTCCATTTCAAATGTTTTAAACTCATTGTCGAACTAATTCCAATAGTTTGATCGATGCATAGAAGTGAGATACCAGTAAGAGCGTGAAACCGTGCAATATTTTCTTCAGACCGGTCTTCCACTGTTGATGACACGATACGAAGTTATATCTACATGTAGGTTAAAAAATACATATTTTTGGACAAGTATATTCGAAAATAAAATACCATAAAGACTTTGGCTGAGGTATCTAATGCTGTATTCATTACTGGGAAGTAATTCTTCGAGTTATAACCAAACGTTTCCCTACAGCAAAACACTCTAACACTATTCTCATAATGCCTAATAGAAACAATGGGGACAATGGCGTAGACCCTAAGAGATGGTCTTTGGTAAAAACCGACCAAGGCCCCCTGCTCTTCAGGAAAACGCTGAAACCCTGCTGCCATCGACGAGGCTTTTTTAATCAAAGCATAACGATTGCTCTGTATGATGTTGCGAGGAACAGAATTAGGATAGCAGATAAATCAATAGCCAAGTCTATTGTAGCAAGCAAGCCGGACCATAAAGACTAAATCTCGAACACGAAATGCCGCGCCAAGCACCAATTAATCCTTAGCTTTCCAAGCACTGTTCGGCTCACATTTGTGAACAGTTTAGATCAAAGATCAGACTGCTCAGAACATGCGGTCTGATCGTCGATTCACACTGTCCGATACGGTAATATTTGTCCGACTTAAAGAACTTCTACAATCACGTTATTTGGCTTTCAACTGTTGGCTGGAAATTTCCATTCGATATATCCAGAGGTTTAAGGTTAAACATTGCGTTTCTACAGCAAACTGACATTCTGATTGACAATCGGGCCCTATAAACCAAATTATTAGAAACAAATGTATACAAATTGTCCAACTTCTAAGAATTCTATGGGGCCCTTATCGGTCTAGGAGTACGGTTTTATATGATTTTACCGAAGAGAATAAATAAGCAATTAAGTGCCCGGGAAAGTTTTATTTGCTTCCCCGAATGTCATTAACTTGGTCAAAATATCACTTATTCGATATCAAAAAGAAATGCAAAGAAATCAGAATAGATATTCTATAATTTGGCTTGCAACACGCGAAAAGGGGCATTCGGACATTTGCGTAAAGTGTCGTCTCGGATCAGCCTGCTCAGCCTGCGCAGTCCGCGCAGGCTAATCCGAGACGGCACTTTACGATTACATTAGATTTTGTGCTACAGTAGACTTGCGCGAAACAGAAAATCACATTAGAACGGAAAGTGTCGCCTCGGGTTAGCCTGCGAGGAGTGCGCAGGCTGATCGGAGACGACACTTTACGCAAAGGTCCAAATGCCTCTTTTCGCGTGTTGCAGGCCAATTATTATTGAACACGATGCATCTGTAACTGAGAAATCAATTTGATTAATTTTTGTTGTTTTCCCCCCATTTCTTTCGATCTTTATCTCGGCTGTTTTAACCGTCATCGTCATCATGCCAAAGCTTTGACATTTTTTTTTTGATATGTTTTTTATTACTGAAAATCTTTGAGCGGTGCTCTGGCAAAGGGGGGTTTATGCATCTCTCTGATGCTTTATACTAGGCAAGTTATCACATGATGATGAATCCATAGAATCTAACAACCAGCTGAATCTTCAGGTAGAATACTTCTTGGACATGCAGAAAATTTACAAATTGCAAAAAGTTTCGACCGATGTCAGCCTGCGCGGTTGACTTAGGTTGAAACTTTTTGCCGATGCAATGAACATCCTTCTCATAGTACATAGCTCATTTAGTTCAAACTTCGGCTATTTGTTAACGACCGAAAAAGGCAACCCTTACCAGATGGACAAGTAACCCTCAGAATAATTTGACGCAGTTATGCCCCTTTTTAGACGTCGAATTTGCTCTATGAATGTCGTTAATAGCATCTTCCCATTTCCCCACAATGTTTCCAAAAGCACCTTTTACTCAAGATCATGAAAACACGGGACTACTTTATAAAGGTCTTTAGATAAATGCTTTGACCGGTTCAAATTAGGTCGGACGAGACTACACGCCATGTACCCATTTAGGGGCGCTTGTAACGTAACTACTTTAGTCAGAAATCAGATGAAGTTACATGTCCCGCTGGAATAGTATTTATTTGTCCATAATAAGGAAACATATAAATTTATTTGAAGTAATTTTATCAGGACTCTCTGTGATGTAGATGTAATGGGGGAATGGCGAACGTAATTTAGTCAAATGTATGTATATTTTTCGGGTTATATGAAAACAGAGAAACATTGTACCATGTCTCAGCTTCAACAACAACAACACACAGCAAATTTTAGAAGTGTGCATGAATAAATATGCATGTAACTCTCTAGAAAATAATAGAATTTAACTCAGATTTTCCAGAGATATAGCTAAGACACATGTGATGATGTATCATTCATTTTGATTAAGAAATATCTAATAATTATTAAACCGCATTAGTAGATTAAAAAATCCTTTGACAGTCAATGTTGCACACACTGTTATTGTGATCCTGCCAGATAACATCATTATATCCAGTGTGTACATCAACTTCCACAACTCGGCATCGTCGGTGCATGAATGTTACATTTAGTTCATGCTTGTCGGTAGATTATCGGGAAATAATGGTTTGATAATTCATGGTTACGACCAGAGAAATTTACCGTAAATGTTTCCATAACTCTTCAATTGAGTGCGGAAACAGTAGTTCCTGCGCACTAGTACCTAGATAAACAGTACGTGCCATTCGACCAGACGGAAATATGACGTAATTTACGGGCATTTTACCCTACATTTCTCTCGCGCTTTACGTAAAATTGTAATGCTTTGTTATGTAGGGGTTGGGGGTACGCCACGGGGAATTATTAAGAACGACTGTACAGGATTTTTAGAAAACTCCCAACAAAGAAAAAGGTTAGAAGCATGAAATAATTAGATTTTTTTTTTTCGGTGAAAGATCGAAATTTATTTCATCGAGTGACGCCTCTCGTGAAAATATTACCGATGATATTCACTCAATGAAATAAATTTCGATCTTTCACCGAAAACAATTACACCAAATATATACTATATTTTTTTAACATAGTTCTGAGGAATGTTGGCACAATCCCTAACGATTTCAGCTGCGGGTTGGCCTACGGTTTGTAAGACGCTTCCACTTATTTCATGATTAATTCAACCAAGCCATGCTCAGTTACATAAAGATCTGGTGACCTATCTGGGCCCGTATTCACCAATCATTCTTAAGAACATTCATAGTCTTTTTATCTAAGATTTTTTGAATTTGAAAGTAATACGTCTTTTGATTCGCTAAACCAAATGCTATAACCAGTCAAAAGTTACTTTTAAATTTAGAAAATTCTTGAAAATGAGACTTAGAATATTCTTAAGAATGGTTGGTAAATACTTTTACTTTTGTTTGGATTGTGGCCGTGTGCGCTGTTCACAACAGAGCAATAAACATATGCGTCACCCACTCTAAGATTTCATTTTTGCAGAACCTTAGATTGTGACAAATCGGCGTTGACCGAACCGGTAGCTTTTCCGCATATTAAACCGACAATTGTACCAATTCGTGTTTTTCTGAAAATGCGGATAGCTGTACATAAAAGAAGTGTCATGAACATTTTTTGTTTCGTTAAAATATATCAATTTCTTTAGCATTTTGTGTATTTATCCATTTATGGCTTAGCTAGTGGTACTATCGATTTCCAAAATGTTGGAAACAAAAATAATTTCAATGCCGTAGTTAGCATATAAACACAATTTTGTGGAAAAATACCAACAAAAAAAAGTTATTTGACATTAAAATCCGTAAACGTAGAGGATTTGTTAGTAATGCTTACTATGAGCTTTTGCAGTCCAAACTTGTATTTCTGCTACCCTTTGCTTTATTCTTCACTCTTAATCTGCTAAATATTAAGTTAAATCAAGCCCTTAGTAAAAACACAAATATTGCCATGTCAGATTCATTTTTTGGGGGAAAATATATCTCCTTACCGGACAGTGTAGATCCAAGATCAGACTGCACGTTTTGTGCAGTCTGATCTTGATCTACACCGTCCGCAAAAGGTTCTCGAGTCATACTTAGCAGCAACAGGTTTTAACTATGTTCAAAACCTTTTAGTTTCATTCGCAATAGAATTATATTTTGAAATACATTTTGACTTTTGATAAATACAGTAAAGTTTTAAACCTGTCAGCGCAATAGGTGAAAACGAGGGCTTTTCTGGACGGCATAGACCAAGATCAAATTGCACAGAACGTACAGTCTGATCTGAGATTGATACTGTCCGCTTTCTGAATGTAAGTTGGTTGTTTTTTTGAGTCGTCGATAGGGGTCAAATTTGTGTATATACTGACTGACTTTAGAAACGCATCACTTACTTAAAAAAAAAACTTTTATATATACACTATTGTATTGTGTGAGATTCAATCAGTCAGTCAGTATATATTTGTCGCTAAAGGAGTTAACGTCAAAATGCTCTAGGATTGACAATAATATTTACAAAACTACGGTCCAATGACTAGGGGAAAAAAACATTTTTACGTTTGTTTAGTTGTTCGTTCGTTAGATTTTGTTGTTGGCTTTTTCTTTATTTACTTGAAAGAAAAATAGAATGGATCTTTTAGCTGTTTGAACAAAAACAGCAAAAAATTTAGTTATCCAACTTTGAAGCAATCGCAAACGATTCATTCAACTTTTCTCAAATGACGCCCTTTTGTCTTTGTAAAAGATTTAACAAATGGGAAAAAGTGAAAAGGCTGGTTATCAACATTATCTCTCTTCCCCTAAGTGTTTTCAAAGGACCTCTTTCTCAGGGTCATAAAACTCAGGATTGTTTTGTGAAGTGTTGTACAAAACTTTTCCGCATTTTTGAAATTACTAGAAGTGCTAAAACGACCAAGCGTTTGAAGATGTTAATCAATGAATTAATTGGTTTCTGACGTGATTCCAGCTCGTTGTTTGTCTACATACAGGCATACAGTCCATGCCTTCGCAAGCATAGCTGCCTTGCACTGCTGGACAACATACATGTGTGGTCGTCCTATCGTTCTTTGCCGTATTTCATGAAATGGATGGATGGATGGATGGATGGATGGGTGGACGGACGGACGGATGGATTGATGGGCGGACGGATTGACCGACAGACAGTCCAAAAATGCTAACTTATCCGCATTTACTCCGATCTTTTTGACGGAACCCTGGCCAATATACATGTAGATCAATCGGTACAGTCTGATCTACACTCTCTGCTAAAGCAACCAAAGTTTATCGTCGCTATTCAACAGGCTAAAACTATTTTCTTCTGCTTTTGTCATAATGTTTTCACGTTAATTTTTGTTTATGTTAAACTTGTATATATTAAAAGTTATTTTTCATCTATGCAAAGCCATCCGTTGCAGGAAGTCACAAAAGGGAATACCTGAGAAATATGTCAGGAAATACATTTCGGCATTAATTTTTATCACGCTTACAAATCCTATATCTTGCAAGAAAAAAGAAAGGAAAGAATAAAAACAAGTCAAAAGCTAATGGTTTTTCATTCCTCCCTCTACTATGACATCTATGATGAATGGAACGGTTAAATATTCATGTTCAAATCCATCCATGTCACTTGTAAATTGCCCATGTTAATTACAACACGACTAGATGTCTGTGGACCATACTTTCGGGACCCCAAACAAACCTCCAATCTGGTAAAAACTACTGACACCTAATATGCTAAAACTGACTTTTCATACGTTATGCGGACAGTGTTAATTCAAGATCAGACTGCACGTTCTGTGCAGTCTGATCTTGAATCTACACTGTCCTATTGTTTGTGATTAGCTCCAGCAAAAAATGATCTTGGAGTCGCAATGTCTGAGTACTTTCTATGGATTAGATGTGTTCACTTTATGTTCATTGAGGACAGGATGTATAACTGAATCGATGTTAACTCTTTAATGAATGTTTAAGGCTTAATTTGTTTTGAAACAACAGACCATATTTTAAACATTGTTGCAAAAGGATAATTTTTTTTTTTAAAGCGATCCTTTGAACTCTTTCAATTCCATAGAGCAAAAATTTGTTTCTTTCGGACGGTATGGAACAAAACAGACTGCACAGAACGTGCAGTCTTTTCTTGGATCTAGATCGTCCGCTTGTTTAGTCAAACCTACAAGATTGATATCTTTCTGAGTTTCAGTGGAATATTTTTGTCAGCCTGCAAAAGAGGTCGAGTTTATGTATAGTACTCATATTGTGATAGGTATCTTTTAGATAATTCAATACGGATACTTAATACAACAATACAGATTTGCATTTCAAACAATCATTTCCACAAGTGATTTATTTCATCAGTGTGGCATTGCACCATAGTAAAAAACTATACCTGAAACATGCCACACATAATATACCGGCTGAACCTAAAATTCTGATCCCTAGCAAAGTTTGAGTAGTATATATTTGGTGCTGATAGGGTTAATTGCTACACGACTCAATATGTATAGATGTACGCTTCTGGGACCCGAACAAACTCCAACATGATGTAACAGTAATGATTGTACATTGGGGACCGCTTAAAATAACTATATCAGAATTTATTCTGATTAGTTGATTGATTGATTGATTTTATTGGAGTTTGACGCTGTTATACGCTGTTATAACAGCTTGTGTTATACGACGGCGGTCAGTTCACCTACGCATGTGTTTCCCGGCTTTCTCACACCCGTACTAACACAAATTTCTTTCCAGGCCACTGACTACTTTTCTCACATGCAACAGAGGTGAGAGGCGAGAAATTGCCGGAAGAAAAGTTTGTCGCAACCGGGTATCGAACTCCCGACCAGCAGGTCGCGAGTCAGTTATGCTGAGCTACCCGGCCGGACGAATTAACTCTTCACGCATGCGACGGTTATCGTCTTCAGGCAAGAGCCTGTTGATTTAAAAGCATTGTTGCAAAAGGAGAAATTGTTCCTGTGCCCATGATAAATGAAACACGACTCATTGTCTATGGCGCTTTACTCAGGGGACCAGAGCAAACTTTAACATAGTGTATCATTAATGATCGTCAATTGGAGACCTCTTGTATAACAATATCGAAATTAACTCTCTCTCTCTCTCTCTCTCTCTCTCTCTCTCTCTCTCTCTCTCTCTCAGACGACTTGTTTTTCGTCACGGATAAATTTAGAAAACATCATGGCAAAGAGGACAGATTGCTATAAAGGGTCATTGCAAACTTCAGTATGATTGTGTTCTAATGAACGTCCACTAGAGACCACCGGTATAAATGAGCCATGCTCTGTAATAAAGGGGTCTAATGCATCTGCAAAAAGTTTTGACCCAGGTCAGCCTGCGCAGACTGACCTGGGTCAAAACAGTTAGCTTTTGGTAAATTTTCTGCATGTCAAGGTACCCTTCTATCGCAGGATTCCGCCAGTTGTTGCAAAAAATTGAATTTATGGATACATAATTATGTGACGTCTTGCTAGGTATAATGCAAGATTCATAAAACCCCCTTTTCACAGAGTGCGGCTTATATAGATATGATATCGACATTAACACTTTACCCCTTGTACATGACGGTTTTTGTCGTCTTAAAGCAGTAGACCAATTAAACACACATTGGTGCAAAAGGAGATATTACTCTTGTAATGTGTAATTACTACAAGACTAAATATCTTTAGTTCTATTCCCAAGGGACACGAACATACTTCAATACAGTGTACAACTGATGATTGTCCATTTGGGACCACTTGTATAACTTTATCAGTATTCATTCTTTATTTCTTACGGTAGACTTTTTTTTTTTGGCTTTAAAGATGCCCGTCTACAGCCGGTGAGCAAAAACGCTGTTAAATTTCAAACAATTTAGAATGGTACAGAAATCAGTCCTTTGTGTAAACATGGATAAATTACTGACATATATGGTGTACTTGAAAAAAAGAAACACAGAGATTTGTATTAGAAACCGAACATTGGTCAGAAGAAAACTGGCTGACGATCGGAGCTGTAAACAATGGCGGTGCGTCACGGAAATTTATCGTTGGTTTCCGCCTAAAGTCGGATATGGTGTAATTTGCATATATAGGCCGCGATCTCCGTCTGAAAATCGAGGCTACAACAGAGAAGCCTCCATTTTCCTTCGTTTACCTCATTAGACACAGGGCGACGGTCAAATATAGTCACGTGACAGAATGCATGATCATCATACGAATCTACCCGAGTGTATAACGGACATATCGAAATCTTTGATTCAAAAACCGGAAACGACGAGTCTGTTTACATGGAAGGCCTCAACTCAGCGAAATGCATTTTCTATCGACCGTCATCTAAGCAACCTTGCAACCGTGAGGCGCAATATTTGGCATGAAGATATGAGAATGACTATAGTTTGATAAGATAAAGACAAAATGAGTTAAAACTGGCTGAAAATGAGTATCAGGGCCTCTTTAAGTAACAGGCCATTTCTATTTCAAAAATACTGCTGCGAAAGGAGAATTTTTCTTACAAATTGTCTGTTATTTACAACGATACTCTAAGTTTATAGCTCTATACTTCAGGAATCTGACAAACTTCAATATGGTAGTTACACTAATGATCGTTCATAGGGGACCACTTGTATAATAGTATTGATATTTAACATTTATTTCTTACTCACGACTTGTTTCATCTACAAGCGAAAAACCGTGCGAAAACATTGTAGAAAAAAAAAAAGGTAAAACTGATAAGTTGTCCCTGTTGAATACCAAACGACTCAGCATTTATAGCTGTGTACTTCAGGGACCTGACAACGCCCAGCATGGTATTGTTCTAGTGATCGTCCTCTAGAGACCACTTTCTTAACTCTATGAATGGGCCATGCCTTCTTCATCAGGGTCGTCAAAATATGGCATTGTGTGTGTTAAAGGGTAAGTACTTGTGGCAAAGTATACATGATTCGTCGTCTGTGAAAGGTAGTTAAAGTGATCTGCAAAAAAGCGTCGACCCATGTCATACTGCGCAGTCCGCGAAGGCTCATACGGGTCGAAACTTTTTGCTATTTGTGAATGTTTTGTATGTTAAAGGACCATGCTACCCAACGTTATAGCTGTTTTTTTTTTTGACAAAATGGGTCCATATTGAGGGACGACTTGCTTAGTGTAGTAAATCATGAAGACGCATTGAACCCCATTCAGACTCCGAGATCGCCGCTCATCTGTGTATGTTCATGTATCAAGAAATTTTGATGCAAGTTAAAACGGAAGCCATAAAATCAGAAAATTTGTCCACGTTAGATGAACGTCTAAGGCAGCAATCAGTCATTAGACTGTTTAAAAAGACAGAGAACATTCGTACATAAGTGTGGCGAAATCACGTGATGTATGATGCTGTTTCCAGTTTTGGGTTAGTTGGTTTTTCCTGATACATGTAACGTTATTTATCTTATTACTGAACAGATTCATACGAGTTGTAGTGCAAAGTACTTCGCTTAACTTTTATTTTTTTCTACGATGTTTTATATGAAGTACAAATTCGATTTCCTAGAAATGCCAAGTGTTTTTGATTTAATAGGAAGCGACAACGTTCACGTCTGTTACAAAGTATTTTTGGCAAGCATTTCTACGAAACCAAATTACTGTGGTAATCACTGCAAACTTCATTAGTTGGAAGTTTTGCGCAATACTTTGCGCTATAACTCATATTTCTCTGTTCAAAAAATGTAAATATTAATGGGAAAAACACCTAACACACACCGTGAACTGTATCATAACGTCACGTGATTTCTTCACTCTGCTATCTACATATACGTGGACATTATCAAATGAGGGTTATGGTTGTTCAGTGATAGTGCAGATCTATATAAGATCTAGGTTTATATACACCAACAATTCTTAAGTACATTCTTAGTCTATTTCTAGATTTAGAAAGTAACCCAACTTCTTATGGCTGATTTTTATTATATGGCCTGCAACACGCGAAAAGGGGCATTCGGACATTTGCGTAAAGTGTCGTCCCGGATCAGCCTGCGCAGTCGGCGCAGGCTGATCCGAGACGACATTTTCCCATCGTGTGTGATTTTCTGTTTCACGCAAGTCTACTGTAGGACAAAATCTAATGTTGGCGTAAAGTGCCGTCTCGGATTAGCCTGCGCGGGCTGCGCAGGCTGATCCGAGACGACACTTTACGCAAATGTCTGAAAGCCCCTTTCGCATGTTGCAGATCATATAATTGTTTCGTTTAGCCAAACAGAAATTTGTGTTACTTTCAAATTTAGAAAATTCTTGAGAATAAGACTAAGAAAGTTCTTAAGAATGCTTTGTGAATATAGACCGTGATTATATTACTACATGACTTTACAAGGTGACGAAAGATGTCCGATGCTTTTCCACAGAGTTTACGAAGTCGCTGAGGATATTTCTTTTCGAGTATACACGGTAATTTAACGACGTATATCATAAATGTTCGCGCGCATCCATACTGCGCATGTGTTTTTGTCATGGATAGTTTATCAAAAGTGCACCTATGTATTTTTCGCGCATATGGTAATACTATTGGTGCACTGAAACAAGTAGCACTTTCTTCGGGTAGAATTAGCAGAGAAAATATGGATCTGTGAACTTTCACCGTGAAATAACTAAAATGCTTTTGACACGGCGTTACACACCAAACAAGCAATAAAAAGCAGGAAATTTAAAGCTGTAAAAGTGTATCTGTTTCCACTTTGAAAATTATTGTGGGAAAAGGAGAAATCGCTCCTAATGAGCAATTTCTCCTTTTCCCACTACGTCTGCTGAGCTTTTATCCTATTTTTTTTTTCTTGAAAAAATTAACTTCTACAGTAACTATGATCTGTTTTCTGACAAATCAGCAGGGATAGGTACCATTTTTATTTTTTCCAATTGTTTAGAATTATAAATACTATAAATGTGGAAGCTTTAAGAAAAATCTGTTCTTTAGAAAGTATGTATCTACTGTAATCCTCTTGAGACATGATGAGCTTTGTATGTGTAAAGTTTTAAAAAATTCTGTCCGTTAGAAAAATTTGTAACAGACGTCGTTAACGTCGATGTTGTGCCACTCGTATATATACACACAAGAAAAATCCAAAACAACAACACAGAACGGGTGTTATGAATTTTGAAATTAATGGTTTAGTTTATGGTGTTTAAGATTTATTCAAGTTTTATTTTACATACATATATTACATGTATATATTTTTCTACCGTGAAAACTATTTGAGCAATGCTTCGGCAAAAGGGGAGATTAATGCATGTCCGTGATGCATTATACCAGGTGTTCCATTACATACTTATTGACCCATAATAGCCACTTTTTTAACAACAGACTTAAGCATGAGGTAGACCGGTTTATGAACATACAGAAAATTACACAACATCGAAAAGTTTCGGCCTAGGTCAGCCTGCGCGGACTGCGCAGGCTGACCTGGGTCGATACTTTTCGCAGATGCGTTTAGTCCCCTTTTCACAGAGCATGGCTCATTTGTTTTAACCCTTTCCCGGAACAATCTCGTGTTTCACGGTTCCTGAAGAAGGCAGCCTTCGAAAATTTTGCAAAATGGAGAAAATGTTGATGACCTGCAAAGATTTAACCTCTACCATGTGACAAAACTATCGCCGATATACTTATAATGAACGTGTGTGCAACATGAAATCTGATACCGTTGGTACAGAATATTGTTAATTATATCCTTTTGATCAATATGGCGCCTGATCATCGAAAATTTTCCTTCTTGATTGCCATGGTACCGCAGTAATTATACTGATATTGTATTTGATCGACAAGTATGCATGTGGGAATTGAACTATAATTAGTCATATACACACAGCGACAGAATAGAACAAAATATACAGTTAACAGGAGTGAATGAATGAATGAATGAATGAACGAACGGACGAAGGAAGAAACAAACGAATAAATGAATTCAAGTGAAATTGCATAGCTTTTTGTTTTACATTATATATAATATTTATTATTCACAAAAACGGCATTATTTGCTTGATGTTTGATTCCTTACCAAACATACAGTGTTTTAACGACCCCGAAGAAGCAAGTATTTGGACACATTTGTGGGAAATACTGGTAACTAGCATTTCCCCGTTTACCAAAATGTCTTCTTCCCGTGTGAAGACATATCTAAACATTTAAGGGACATCTATTTTGTAGTGAAAATCAGTGCTTTTCACAAGTCTAGAAGTTTGGTAAATGATTGACCCTTTCAGCCATGTAGGCGAAAACATGAGCTTTTTGCGAACTGCAGAGTTCAAGATCAGATTGGAAAGAACCTGCCGTCCGATCTTGGATCTATACCGTCGGCTGGTTCAGTCAGAGAAAAATCTTTCCGAGTTTTATTGGATTGCGTTTTCAGCCGTCGGACGGGTCATGTATATATGAGTCATGCTCTGTGAAAAAGGGGCTTAATGCATCTGCAAAGAGTATCGACCCGTGTCAGCCTGCGCAGTCCGCGCAGGCTGACATGGGTCGATACCTTTTGCCTGAACTCATTTTTTCTGCATGTCAAAGGACTGCACTACCCCTAACCCCACTTGGTTGTCAGAAAAAATAGATTTTGTGAATCCATAATTATGTGATGTCTTGCTTCGTATCATGCATCACAAAAATGCATTTATTCCCTTTTTGCCAGAGCATAGCTTATACATTTGGCTCTGAAACAGTTAAAGGCTTTATATGAACACAGGAGGCAGAGTGTGCTTTGCAAAGTATGCGGATCCAAGAACAAGACCGTATTCACTAATCATTCCTAAATTTGTTTTATTCTAGATTAAGAAAGTAACGCAACTTCTGATTGGCTAAACCATTCGGTTTAGCCAATCAGAAGTGTTGTTACTTTGAAAATTTTCAAAGTTCTGGAAAATAAGACTATAATATTAGTATTAACAATGGTTGATGAGTACCGAACCTGCAGGACCCATCTTCACCACACATTGTAAATTGCATTCGTAGCCAAATTCTAAATTTAGAAACTAACACAATTCGCTTCAGCAAATCAGAAAATTGTGTAACTTTGCAATTTAAACATGTAGAAACTTCTTTTGAATTGAAATATTGGCGAATACATTTCTACATTTGCAAAGAAATACAATTTCTAATAAGATTAACAAAACTTTTTAGGCATCAAAATATTGCTTAAATTTGCAAAAACCCATAAAGTTATTGAAAAGAAAAATTGCCTATAGGTAAGTATGATACCAGAAGTTGGCTTATTTTAAGGAACTCGTATGACCAGACGAGAAGTATTGGTCACTTATGTCCAGCAGCCAAAAATATGCAGAGTCGGGTGTTTCATTATGCTGGTATTTTGATGTTATAGAACATGTAGATTTGGCGTAATTCAATTTACATGACAAATATGCACAGAGAAATTTATGTTAATATGCATTAACCCTTTAACAAACAGTCATATTTTTTAATGACCCTGAGAAAAGAAGGCTTTTCCCACAATGTTTTTTTTTTTTTATATATATCATTTTAAAGGCTAAATTCTATCATTTCGGTCGTATTTTATAATTGGCCTGCAACACGCTAAAAGGGGCATTCGGACATTTGCGTAAAATGTCGTCTCGGATCAGCCTGCGCAGTCCGCGCAGGCTAATCCGAGACGGCACATTACGACTACATTAGATTTTGTGCTACAGTAGACTTGCGCAAAACATAAAATTACATAAAAACGGAAAGTGTCGTTTCGGATTAGCCTGTCCGGACTGCGCAGGCTGATCCGAGACGACAATTTACGCAAATGTCCGAATGCCCCTTTTCGCGTGTTGCAGCCCATACGTCTCAGCAAATGCTTTTAATCTGGTCAAGAGGAAAATTTTGTCGTTTGCCAAAGAGTTAATTGATAACTCCCGAAAGGTCTTTGTAGCAAGCATCTTTGAAAATGTTTTTGTAAAAAAGGCATATGTAAAGTTTCATTTTGAAAAAAAGAATTGCTGGTTAAAAGACTTAACCACTTACCACACAATACCGATTTTTAACGACCTTAAGAAAGAAAGCTTTTGAAAGCATTGTTACAAATGGAAAAAATGCTGTCTGAGTCTAAAGTCTAAAATTGCGTCGTCTCCTTAGGTTTAAGCAATAAGGAGAGAGAGAGGGAGAGAGAGAGAGAGAGAGAGAGAGAGAGACGGACGGACGGACGGAAAGACGGACTGACGGACGGACGGACGGAAAGACGGACAGGCAGACACACACACGGACACACACTCACGGACGGACAGACAGACAGACAGACAAACAGACAGAGGGCCCAAATATCGTATTATCGTTTGTTTTGCTTACTGAGTGAATCCATGTGAAATTTTCCAGCGTGCTACATGCCCATACTTAAAACGAAATAGCCTGATTGATTCATATAAAATTACATATCCCCAATCGACTCTTGTTTCCTTCAAAATAAAACAGAGAAACTCGAAACTTTATTGTGGCTAATTTGATCAGGACCTTTATGGCTTCTAGAGAGCTTGTAGAGTGTTTTTTTTCAAGTCAGTGGAAGAGCTTGTTTAACCTTTAGGCTGCTAAGTGCCACTCAGAGACCTTTTGCGGACAATGTAGATCAAGATCAGACTGCACAGAACGTGCAGTCTGATCTTGGATCCACATTGCCCGATAAGGAGATGACTTTCCTAAAAATTGTAACTTTAGAATAGCAAAATTTGGGTTTTATTGTCGGCTTGAAAGTTTCATTTCACTGAACAAGATAAGGGTTTATGTTGTTTAAGATGAAACAAGGTGTATAAGGACATAAACCCTTATCACCATCCATTCTTGATCGCATTGGAATTATAAATCTAATTTTAGAAAGAATTCTAATTTTTTTATTTGGTAAACCAAATTTTAAACTTATTCATACTGATGCATTTGAAGACGACAATTTTTTTTTTTTTCTTGTTTGTTCGGTGGTAATCGACGTTCAAAGATTACTTCAGTTATACCGCGACGGCTAAGGCACCTAATTTTCTTTCGTGGAGTTTCAAATACCAGTATTAAGCACAATGTTCTTCCCGATTCACTGGCTGAATTTACCGTTTCAACATATATTTTCGAATTTCTTATTTTTCTTTATCTCTGTCGGTAGGTTTAAAGTAAATTGGACAGATTTGTACAATCTCGCGTGGATTTGAAATCAAATGAGCCACGCTCTGGCAAAAGGGGGCTTAATCCATTTCCGTTATGCATTTTACCAAGCAGGTCATCGCATAATTATGTATCCATAAAATTCGTTTTGTCTAACAGTGACTAAATCATGAGGCACACTGTTCCTTTGACATGCAGAAAGTTTACCCATAGCAAAAAGTTTCGACCCAGATCAGCCTGCGCGGACTGCGCAGGCTGACCTAGGTCGATAGTTTTTGCGGCCCCCCTTTCACAGAGCATGGCTCAAAATATTTGAGACAAAGCATAAAAAAGAATCCCTTGATAAAAAATGATTTCTGTAGAGGTGAGATCAATAGAATGCTATTGTTTACTCTTTTGACCAGCGAAAAAAAAAAAGACAAAAAATACCGCACACGCACATGATACTATTCGTGACTTGGATTTGAACCTGCGACAGACAAAACCATATTATCACTAACTATACCGACTGAGCTGTCCCTTTAATCTTATATCTTTCATGTTTTTATAGCTTTTTTAATCCTTTACGAGATGACAAAATTTTAGATTCGTCCAAATTTAAACCATTTGTAGTGCATGAAATAGATGTGTCTTCAAATGCTAGAATTTGTCTTTGGTAGGTTTGAAAACATTTCGGAAATCGAGAAAATGCTGGTTTCCAGCATTCCTTCGTTTTTCCCATAAGTTTTTAAAAAGCCTTCTTGCTTAGGGTCGTTAAAACTTAAGATTGTTTGGCAAAGGAATAAGTAACGACGATAACCTCGCTTCTACAAATGGAGTAGGAAATGAAAATATAAAGAAAAATACACTATGTCTTCTATAATTGGCTTGCAACACGCGAAAAGGGGCATTTGCATAAAGTGTCGTCTCGGATCAACCTGCGCAGTCCGCGCAGGCTAATCCGAGACGGCACTTTACGACTACATTAGATTTTGTTCTTCAGTGGACTTGCGCAAAACAAAAAATTACATAAAAACGGAAAGTGTCGTTTCGGATTAGCCTGCCCGGACTGCGCAGGCTAATCCGAGACGACAATTTACGCAAATGTCCGAATGCCCCTTTTCGCGGCCATATATTAGTCATGCTCTGGCAATAGGGGGCTTAATGCATTTCCGTGATTCATGATACCAAGCAAGTCATTGCAGAATTATTGAATTTTTGGTCCATAAGATCTATTTTGTCAAATAACCGACTGAACCATGAGGTACACTGGTTCTTTGACATGCAGAAAATTGACCAAAAATTAAAAAGTTTCGGCCCAGGTCAGCCTGCGATACTTTTTGCAGATGCATTAAGCCCCCTTTTCATAGAGCATGGCTATATTTATTTTCCGTCAATACCTAAGTTCGATTGCTATCTTTGTAGGCAAATATCAATTACCAGCTTTTATAAAACGGGTATACACCAATTTCGTTTCGCATTTTTTTTTTTACAGAAAATCTTACCAAAGACTGCTAATTTTCATTCACGTGCAAAAATGGCTTTCAGACAACGTTAAGAATACATTTAGAAAATACGATGAAGAGCCGAGGTTTTTTCTTGTATATATACTCCTCACAAAAAGTTAAGCAACAATAAATTACCTCTGCACCAGAATTTTATTATTACACATATAGACAATTTCATTGTATAAATATAATGAGAATTGAGTTACAAACCAGTCTAAGCAATTCCGTACTTCTATCAGATAATGTTTTTTTCACTTACAGGCTTTTGAAATAAGGCACTGTCTAAATCCACATGCAAAAAAGTGGTATACTACCCAGATGTTTTAAAATCTCTAAAATACGTTCAATCTGCAACAGTCAGTACACGGTATGGCCACCATTAGCACGAATACAAGCTTGAACTCTTCTGGACAATTTGAGTGGCCAGCAAGATCTCCAGATCTCAATCAGATCGAGCATGCGTGGGACATTCTCGGTAGATGTGTCAATGATGGAAATGTGAGAACCTCCAACACCTTGAGCAACTTTTGAGTCAGGAATGGCAGGATATTCCACAACAACAGCTGGACGGCTTAATCTGGTCAATGCCCAGAAGAGTTCAAGCTAGTGCTAATGGTGGCCATACCGTGTACTGACTGTGTCCCGGTTGCAGATTGACCGAGTTTTAGAGATTTTAAAATATCTGGGTAGTATACCACTTTTTTGCATGTGGATTTAGACAGTGCCTTACATCAAAAGCCTGAAAGTGAGAAACATGATCTGATAGAAGTACAGAATTACTTGGACTGGTTTGTAACTCAATTCTCATTATATTTATACAATGAAATTGTCTATATGTGTAATAATAAAATTTTCGTGCAGCGGTAATTCATTGTTGCTTAACTTCTTGTGAGGAGTATATACTGCAAGTAATTTTCATTCCGGCATTGGATAACAAGGGCTCCATTGCTCGGTTGGCAGACTTGCCGACTACAGTTGTGAAGGTCATGAGACGCGTTCGGTGAAAAGAGTGATTGACTTGACAATATATAAAATTTTCAAGTCTGGCTAGGTCTAGTTTTTAACTCGGCCTTTTAAAATAACGGTCATTTGAGATAAATTCTCAGCTACATATTATTTCGGCTATTTGAGATAAATTACGTTATTCAGGCTTTTAGTAATACTTGTATGAAACAATTCATCCATTAAGTCGTCTTTTCATTTTCCTTTTATATGGCTTCCACCGATTCACTGAACGCCTTACCAGACGACAAAAATTTAGAATTGTCCAAACTAAACCGTATACCTCACAATTCCGAGTTTTAACGACCCCGAAGAAAAAGATTTTTGAAAACAATGCGGGAAAAGAAGAAAATGCTGGTTAACAGATAAACCACATTATTTGAGCCACTTTTACTTTGTCGTGTGCGATTGCAGTAGTCCGCGCAGGCTGACCTGTGTCGAAACCTTTGGACTCGTTTTTCAACCGCATCACACCCCATTCTAGTGACAGATTTTTAATATCACACACCACCATTTGATTATCCTCTATGAAATGTAGTGAAAGTTCAGCAGCCATTCTTTAATCATCTTCTTTCAGACATTTTTGCTTCGGGAAAAGATTTGCGTCCATAAGGGCTTATTAAAAATTACCTATAATTTTCGGTCTCTTTTCTAACAACTATTTTCTTCAGACATTGTCATTCAGTTCAGTTCAGATAGTGCAAAGGTCATTTGTCAAAAAACAGAAAAATATTAAAAAGCAAATATTGGAATTAGATAAATGAAGTTAAAAAAAAATATAAACTATTATTTCATGCTTTCCGGTACGTTATCGAGAAATAACGGAGGATTTTTTTTTTTTTTCGGTATTTCGTGTTTGCGGACAGTGAAAAATACCGATCTTATTTTCTAACTCTTCAATTGAAGGCGAAAACAGTACTTCCCGCGCACTAGTTACCTAGGTAAAATGCGCGTGCCATTCAACCAGATGGAAATATGACCTAATTTACACTATATTTCTCGCGCTTTACGTAATATTGTAATGTGTCGTTATGCGGAGGGGGTATGCCACGGGAAATTACCGAAAAGACCTGTACTGGGTTTTGATGTAAGTTCTCCCCCCAAAAGGTTAGAAGCATGAAATAAACAGAATATTTGTTGTTGTTTTTTTCAGTGAAAGATCGAAATTTATTATATACCTGAAAGTTTTCCGGAGAAAATACATGCGTCGCACGCGGATAAAATATCACACAAGACAGAAAAAAAATTCGTATCTACACACTGTGAAATACGGTTCCAAATATGGTATGATGACGTCATAATGACGTAACTCGCGCGGTATACGTATATTCTCATTTGCAAGTTCATTGGTCAAAATTTTATGCTGTAATATTCATCCCCCATTCATAAAAACGAAGTTACTGGCTACTACACCATTATTTGTTTTATTTTGCTTACTGTTTTCAAATAAAATGTCAATAATTTGCATTATTACATTCTGTTACTAATAATAGTAACATTTTCTACCGAAAATGGTGTAATATCAGTGTCACGCGAGGGCAGATATGACGGGGCAACGGGCTGATATCTGATATCCTGCCCGTTGACAAGATATTTGTTCTAAATCTATAGCAACAGAACACTCGCTCGTAAACTTACGTTCTTAAAACATCCATTTTGAAAAAAAAAATGGCTGTATCAGTCTGTCAGTCGAAAGCGGACATTTCTTCAGAACTACAGACAATGATTGAATCGCAAAACCAGCAAAGACACGATGAATACAGAATAGATTGTTGTTGTCTTAGATTGGGAAAGTTTATCGGGCAAGGCGTGGTGTCTATAGGCTAGTACTTCTACGAATTTTATCCGTTGAGCCGGGGGAACCGAGCCTGATTAAGTTTCACAATCCAAAGCACCAACCATCTATTTATTCATGTTTGTCATTTATAACACGTTACATACTAAATTGAATATTTGGCCTAATAAAACACACATACTGGCATCTTTTTAACTATTAATAAGTATGAAAAACTGTTTATTTATAACGTCCTTATACTGTATATGCAGCTTCGATAGTGATGAAGAATGATGCATGATTACGTCATGAACGTGACGTTTACCCGCGGGAAAAAAGTTGTGTCGAATAAAGACAAGAATTTCTCTGTTTTAAGTGTTTAAACATAGAAGAAAACGAAGTAATCGAGCAAATGATCAATGAATGTAATAAACAGGTTATTACACGGCACATGAGGGCCGGAGAGTGATATCGGCCAGCCACCTCGAAATCTGCCCTCGGGCTAAAGCCCTCTGGGCAGATATCAAGGTGGCGGGCCGATATCACTCTCCGACCCTCATCAGCCGTGTAATAACCTCTAAGTATTTTGTCGTTTAAAAGGTGTAGGTATATAATAAAAGGAATACCATGCTGCAGTCACTTTCCTGGTGTTTGTATTTACTTCTCTTTGCGTAAGAAAATTTTGGCATCTCGCTCGACCTTCGGTCTCACGCGATACCAAATTTTCTCACTCTGCTCGAAGTAAATACAAGCACCAGGACAGTCACTACAGCATAATATTCCGTATTTATTTCATCTCATGAACATCATCGGTAATATTTTCACGAGTGGCTGCGCCACTCGTGAAAATATTACCGATGGTGTTAATGAGATGAAATAAATTTCGATCTTTCACTGAAAAAAAAAAAATTCCTGTTTGTACTATTAATAATGAAAATAATAATAATTATGATAATAATGATGATGGTTATAATAATTTTTATGATGATGATGATGATGATGATGATGATGATAATAATAATAATAATAATAATAAATAAATAACTCTTCCTAAAGCTGTCATTCTAAACCTTAAAGAGTCTTCCACAACTAAAGTTGCCTTTGCAACCAGTGAAGATCAAGATCAGGCTGCACAATAGGTACAGTCTAGACAAAATCTACCTTTATATTACTTTTATAGTGTCTTACATGTATTTCTAGACTTACAATGTCTGTTGTAAAAATGCAGCGCTCTAAGAGTTAAAATATCCAAATTAATGAACGTAAAAGTTTATTTTATTCATTTAGAATGAAATACAGTGTCGAAAACATTGTAATATTCTATCTAACAAACAATTCCAAGTGTTAATGACTCAGAGAAAGAAGGCTTTTGAAAACATTGTGAAAAAGGGGAAAAAACGCTATTTTCTTCTTTTTACATGTTGTATTCTACTCTTTCACGGACACGTCCTATCGTTTGAGCCACATTTGATTGTCAGTATCATAATTGGCCTGCAACTGGCGCAAAAGGGCATTCGGACATCTGCGTAAAGTGTCGTCGTGGATCAGCCTGCGCAGTCCGTGCAGACTGATCCAAGGCGACACTTTACGACTACATTCGATTTTGTACTACAGTAGACTTGTGCGAAAGAGAAAATTGCATAAGAACGGAAAGTGTCGTTTCGGATTAGCCTGCGCGGACTGCGCAGGCTGATCTGAAATGACACTTTACGCAAATGTCCGAATGCCCCTTTGCGCGTGTTGCAGGCCATATATAGGTTAGGATGTCAAAGTTCTACTAATAATCAAATTACGAACAGCATTTGGGAATTCCCCGGGGGTGTGCATATTCCGTCCGACTACATGATAAAAATCTGACAAAATGTGGAAGGGGTAAAATTACACGGAATTCTCATTGACTAAAGTGTCGTTTTCGGCACGTGCGCCGGACAACGGATATATGTTGTCAATTAAATTTAATCTTAAAATCTGCGCATCCAAATTTATTTTCTTGCACTGGGAAGCAAGTTTTAACCGAGTGTCGGACAATAACCTTGTTTGATCGATTCTGAAGAAAGAAAGGTCTTGTGAAAACATTGTGTGAAAATGTGTCGTTTCCAACAAGTACTCTGGGAAGAGGTTTTATGTTGTCTATTCAATTTAATCTTAAAATCTGCGCATCCAAATTTATTTTCTTTTGCAGCGGGCAAAGAGTTTATGCCTGTATCAAACAATGACCTCGTTTAACTCTTCACCAAACTACAAAATTTTAGAAAATTTTAGACTAATCTAAATTCAAAGCATTTATAGACGACAAAATACGTGAATGTGACTGAAAATCTGAAATTTGTTTCGGTACGGTTTGAAAACATCGTGGAAAAAAAGGAGAAAATGCTGGTTATCAGCATTTTCTCCTTTTTCCCCACAATGTTTTTTAAAGCTTCCTTTCTCAGGCTCGTTAAAACTCGAGATTGTGTGGTAAGGAGTAAAACGAATCTAAGGAAAGAAGGGCCTTTGAAAACATCGTGGGAAAAAGGTGACGTATTTTGTAATGGTGTCGGACAAGGGATACAAGTTGTCAATCGGTATCAATCTTGAAATCTACGCATCCAATTTTATTTTTCTGTTGCACACGAGAAAAATGTAACCTTGTATCAAAAAATCTCCGTATTTTAATAAATCCAAGAAAATAAGAGCTTTTGAAAACATCGTAGAACAAACCAATTCCTCTGATTTTACGACTCTAAAGAGATGAAGGGCCTTTGAAATAATCGTGGGAGGAGATGTCGTTTACAGCCAACACGCCGCACAAAGGACAAATCTTGTTAATTAAATTTAAACTTGAAATAATGTGCATTTATAAATAAATAACTATAAAATAGCAATATTTGAGTCTTCATTATCACCTTGAAAGTTTTATTTAAATTATGTAGCAGGATAAAGATTTGGCATGTAAACGAGCCATGTTCCGGCAAGGGGCGGCTTAGTGCATCTTCGTAATCCATCATACCAAGCTAGCCATCACATACTTATGGATCCATAACAGTCACTTTTTTTTTTTTAAACAATCGATTGAATCATGGGGTAGACGGATCCTTGGACATGCGGTATACTGACTAATAATGAAAAGTTTAAGTCGAGGTCAGCCTGCGTGGACTGCGCAAGCTGGTCTGGGTCAATAATTTTCGCAGATGCATTAAAGCCTCCTTTTCACAGAGTACGGCTCAGATGTAATTTGCAGCTCTTTCATTGTTGTTTATGATTGTGTATAAAATTTTGTATTATGGGCCGGTGGCCTACATTTACAAATAAAAATCTTTGTATCTTGTATCTTACTTTTTTTCCCACTGGCAAGAAAATTTTAAGCCTGTTTCGGACAAACCTCTTGATTCTGAGGAAAGGACATTTGAAATCATCGCATGCATCGCATGGAAAACATCTTGCACGTACGCCGGGCAACTGACATATTATGTCAATTATATTTGAGCCATGCTCTGGCAAAAGGGGGCTTAATGCATCTCCGTGATCCATTACATCAAGCAAGTCATCATAATAAGTAAGGATCCATAATGTACGCTTAGTCTAATGAATGACTGAATCTTGAGAAATAGTGGTCCTTAGACATACAAAAAAATTGACCAGTAGCGAAAAGTTTCGGTCCAGGTCAGCCTGCGCGGACTGCGCAGGCTGACCTGGGTCGATACTTTTCGCAGATGCATTAAGCCCCCTTTTCACAGAGCATGGCTCATTTAATCTTGAAATTTGGGCATCCATTTTTTTTTTTATTTTGTACTGAAAAAAAAAAAATCCTGTATCAAACAACTTCTTTGTTAAAATGACACTGAAAAAAAAGACCATTTTAAAACACCCCAGCGAAAAAAAAAGCGTAGTATTTTTTCACGTAAGCCGGGCAGCGGATACTTATTGTCAATTAGTTTTAATTTTGAAACCTGCCTATGTAATTATATTTTATATTTTTTGCATCAGGACAAAAAGTCTAACCCTGGACCAAACAATCCCATTGTTTAGACAACACTGAGATAAAAAGGGCTATTTGAAAACCCCGCGAGAAAATGTGTCGCTTCTGGCTTGTTTGCTAGGCAACGGATATATGCTTTAAATTTATTCTTATCTTAAAATCTGTGCATTTAAATTCCTTTATTTATATTTCTTTACATTAGGGAAAAAGTTTAACGCTGTATAAAACAATCCCAAAGTGTCGAATTTAGCATATGCGCCGAACAACGGATAAATGTTTTAAACTAATTCTAATCTTAAAATCTTCTCATCCAAATTCATTTTAATTTCCTTGTACTAGGAGACATGTTTAACCCTGTACCAAACAATCTCGTTGTTTTAACTATTCTGACTAAAGAAAGACCATTGAAAATATCGTTGGAAAAGGAGACAATGCTGGTAATTAGCAGTTTTCTTCATTTTCACACAATACTTTCTACCCTTTTTCAAGACACACTGTTTTCGAAATTCTTGAACAGCAAGACACAAAAAAAGTTAGAGACTGTTTGGCAAGTTCTGTGCGATGCGATCTTGGTGTATACTGTCTGCAAAAGTGCCCTTAAACTACTTTTGTACCTTGGGCATTGGACATAATTTAGACTTGTCCAAAATTCAAAACATTCGTAGACTACAATTTCATGTTATTCAATCTACACTATACAAGATTTCTCTTTAAACTGAGGGGGAAAAGGAGGGACAAAAAAAGTCTGAATTAAAAACGTTTATAGATGTGCAAACTCAGTGTTATTCAAACTAAACTGTACAGGATTTCTCTTTAAAAGGGGGAAAGGGAATGAACGAAAAAGGAGAAAAATGCCCGTCGGCCAGCATCTTCGCTTTTACTAAAAATGTTTTAAAAGACTTTCTTCCCCAGGGTCCTATATACTTAGGTTAAGCATACTATTATATGGCACTGTGTAGTTCGGTTAACTATCTACCAAAGAAGCCCTGCCCTAACGAAAGAGACTTTTGAAAACAAAGTGGGAAATGGAGAAAATGCTGGTAACCAGCATTTTCTCATTTTTCCACTATGTTTTCTATCCTATCATAGATAAATTCCATCACTTGAGCCACATATAAATTGTCCTCTGCAACTGCTTTGAATTTAGACTAGTCCAAAATTTTGTTGTTTGGTATATAGTTAAGAATAGCAGGAAATAAGCGTTTTAATCCCTGAACAAATTAAAATGAAATATTTCGGCCAGTAGAAGAAAACTCAAATATCGCAATTAGTTGTGGCCCAAAGCTCTTTTCGCCAAAAATATCTCGCTGTATCGGATGGTGTAGTATGAAGCCCTAACTGCACGTTCTGTGCAGTCCGGTCTTGATGTACAGCGTATGCAAAAGCGCATAGTTTCGCGTTTTTAGCGGCAGCACGATTAAAAGTGGTCGTGTTTTGTGTATTCTTTTTTTATTTATAAAGAATGAATTGAATTAATGAAGTTCCGTTTGCGAGAAGCGTACCAGGATTTCGAATAATAAAACGATTAATTTTTCTAACATATGTTTTTTGCATTGTGGGGTCCTGTGTGGCTCGGTGGTGAAGTGTAGGACTCGTAACCCGGAGGCCCTACGTTTGAGTCTCTCTGGAAGCATGGGGGTTTTAGTGGGGGGGGGGGTGCCCTTTGGCAAGACACTTAAGAGTCTAAGGCTAGTCATTGTGAAACCAAAGACTTGTTGAGCTGCGACTGAAATTATGTTGAAAGCGGCGTATATACCATTTAATCTGTTAACCAATCTTTCGCATTTCTTTTTAATTTACCTATTGCGTATCAAGTTTTACGGGTATTTTTTTAAGTAGAGTACAATATTAACTTAGCTTTCTTTTCATAAACTCTTTGCATCGAGCAAGCGTCTTTAAAGAAACCGAATTCTTTTTGTAAAATGAATTTAGAATCAAGTAAGATCATGACGATTTCGCTCAAAATCAGTTCAGCTAATAAAAAAAAAGTGGGTGTATTTGTTTAGATTTGTAAAATTGTTTTAATGGCTCCCTTTGCATCAAAGTTTTGTGTCCTAAAGCTTGGTCGCTAAAGCTAAAAGCAACCTAGTGCGTGGTCTTACAAGAAAAATTTCCCAGCAAGTGAAGAAATCATTCTTTTGGGGTTAGTTTCGAATCAGGAAGCGGACTGCGTGTATCAAAGATCAGACTGTAAGTTTTTTTTTACAGTCTGATCGCAATCTCTTTTGTCTGCAAATTGGTAAAATAC
The DNA here is from genome assembly GCA_946811185.2 of Hippopus hippopus. Lineage (NCBI taxonomy): Eukaryota > Metazoa > Mollusca > Bivalvia > Cardiida > Cardiidae > Hippopus > Hippopus hippopus. The sequence continues at coordinate 17,064,193 of OX328096.1, forward strand.
CTTCTGTGAAGAACGCGTTCACATAAAAAGGTTTTGATAACAATCTAAAAAAAAAATAAGATTACATCTTTCGCTACCCATCTAAAATAACTTTTGTGGACGGCGTAGATGAAGATCAGACTGCACAGAACGTGCAGTCTGATCTTCATCTACGCCGTCCGCTACTTGACACTAAAGTTTGCCTAAAAACATCATTAACTGTTCTAGAAAATGTAATTTGCGATCTCGAAAAATATCGAATCCATGTTGTTTCCATAGTATAATTAAAGAAACGCGCTTGGAAAAATAACAGAGAATGCTAATTATACTTTGATATTAAGCTATTTTCTACAATATCAAGTTAATCAGTAGCTACTTTTTCCGTGATGTTTTACAATATTATACTTTGAGTTTCTTTATTCTACAGTAGAAATGTCCGTGTTTTTCCTCATTTCCCTTTCTTCTTCAGTTTCGAAGATTATGAAACTTTTTTTTTCCCACTTGAATAAAACATTCATCATTTCTACAACAGAAACTTTAGCATATATATATATAAAAAGTCATCTTTATAATACATTTCATAAGAGAGCAATCTTACCTTATTTAATAATTCCGGTCCAAAAAGTTTCCAAAAACACAAGTTTGCCGAAGGAAAAAAAATTCTTCTGATAAAAACTTATTTCTCCCAAACTTTATGTGGCCAGAGTGAGTTCGCTAGATTTTCATTTGAAATGAACATCTCATTAAGCCAGTGATCACGTGGTTATATATTTATTATGGAATAACGAAGAATCGATTCATCCCGCCTTCGCGCGCCAGCCTCGGATCCAAATCAATTGGAAACTGTATGGGAACTCTGTAAATGTCACATTGCTATAATCTTCGAGCAGTGAGGAGACCTAAATTTAAGTCATACTCTGGTAAAAGGGGGTTTAACATTACCAAACGACAAAATTTTAGACTTGTCCAAATTGAAAGGATGTGCAGACAACAAAATAAATGTGACTCAAGAATTGAAACTTGACTTTAAAAGAGTAGAAAACATTGTGGGAAAAAGGAGAAAATGCTGGTTACCAGCATTTTCTCCTTTCCCCAAAATGTTTTCAGAAGGCTTCTTTCTCTGGGTCGTAAAAACCAGGGATTGTTTGGTAAAGGGTTAATGCATCTCTGAGATACATTATGCCAAGTAAGTCATCACGTTATTATGGATCCATAAAATCTATTTAGTTTAACAATCGGCTAAATCCAAGAATAGATGGTCCTTACACATGCAGAAAATTTGCTAAAGGCAAAAAAGTTTCGATCCATGTCAGCCTGCGCGGAATGCGCAGGCTGACATGGGTAGACACTTTTTGCAGATTTATTTAGACCTGCTTTTCACAGCGCTTGGCTCATTTGATTTAGCAAGCCAAATAGATAAAGATCAGACGGCTATTCTGCGAACAGTGTAGATCAAGATAAGACGATACAGAGCAGGTAGAGCTTATTTAGATGAAGATCAGACTTTGTGGCCTTTTGCAGGCAGTGTATATCATAGATGAGACTGCACAGAAGAGACAGTGTAGATCAAGATCAGACCGCCCTGTTCCGGACTGTGCGGATCAAAAATCAGACTGCACAGAACATGCAGTCTGATCTTTGATAAATACTGACTGCAATTTTGTGAAATAATGTAAACCGTAAAAACCCCAAAAATAAAACTGTAGTTTTTTATATTTCTCTGTTAAGTCTTCACCAAACGACAAAATCCTAGGACTTGTACAAATTGAAAGCATTTGCAGATGGAAAATTGATCTTGAATAAAAATTTAAAAATAGATTTCATTTTGGAAGGGTTTAAAATCTCTGGGAAATGGAGAAATTGCTTATAACTGGCAAATTTTCCTATTCCTACAATGTTTTCTACTTTTTCTAAGACGCCCCCTCCTTATTTAGCCATATACTCGTAACTAGTCGTTTGCAGCTGCTATGGATTCGGAAAAGTCCAAAGCTTTGCTGTTTGGTAAAGTGTTAACTGAAAAAGTGCCAATAGATTTTCCGCCCCGAAAACTTACAGTCACCATTTATAACGGCTTGATATGGATGTAGAGGCTTGCGACCTTCTGTCGATTTCCCATTCTTTTTGTTGTGCGTGGAACAATGGCTGCTAATTTTCTACACTCCCTGATGTAAGGGATTCGGTGATACATTGATTTCTCGAGTGCGCCAAAAAAGAAAAAAACAAAAAAAAAACCTAAAATGCCTCTTACAGAGACCTTTTGAGATTTCTCTTTTCGCAATGATTCGAAATTCCCTGAAACACTGGTCGAATATGTATACTACTCAAAATTTGCCAGGGATCACCATCTTAGATTCAGCCGATATGTTTGTGTGGCATACATCAGTATGGACTTTTGTTGTGGAACATTGCCACGTTGATAAATAAACCATCTGAGGAAATGTATGTTTTTTTAAGCAAAAATGTATTTCTTGTATATTTACCAGTATTGAAATATCTACATGATCCCTATCAAAATATGAGTAGTATATATGGCTTGCAACACGCGAAAAGGGGCATTCGAACATTTACGTAAAGTGTCGTCTAGGATCAGCCTGCGCACTCCGCGCTGACTAATCCGAAAGGACACTTTCTGTTTTAATGTAATTTTTTTTTTTTTGTGCTAGTCTACTACGGAACAAAATCTAATGTAGTCGTAAAGTGCCGTCTCGGATTAGCCTGCGCGGACTGCGCAGGCTGATCGGAGACGACACTTTACGCAAATATCCGAATGCCCCTTTTCCCGTGCTGCAAGCCACATATGAGCCATGCTTTGGCAAAAGGGGGGTAAATGCATCTCCATGATGCATTATACCAGGCCAGTTATCACATAATCGTGGTTCCAAACAATCTATTTTGTTTACCATTCGACTAAATCTGGTGGTAGAATTTTCATTCGGGATGCTAAAAAATGTACAAATGGCAAAAGATTCGACCCATGCCAGGCTAACATGGGTCGATACTTTTTGCACATGCATTAAGCCCCTTTTTTCACAGAGCATGACGAATTCATCTGCAAAAAGCATCGATTCGGGTCAACTTGTGCAGTCCGCGCAGGCTAACCCGGATCAAAACATTTTGCTTTTGGTATATTTCTTCTGTGTCCAAGGGTCATTGTACCACATAATATAGTTGATTTTAGACGAAATAGATTCATTTTGCTTTTTGTATATTTCCTCTGTGTCCAAGGGTCATTGTACCACATAATATAGTTGATTTTAGACGAAATAGATTCATTTTGCTTTTGGTATATTTCCTCTGTGTCCAAGGGTCATTGTACCACATAATATAGTTGGTTGTTAGACGAAATAGATTCTATGGATCCATAATCATGTGATGGATCGCTCGGTATAATGCATTACGGGAATGCATTAAACCCCCTTTTTTGCTGGAGCATAGCTCATATATGGCCTGCAACATGCGAAAAGGGGCATTCGGACATTTGCGCGAAACGTCTTCTCGGATCAGCCCGAGCAGTAATCTGAGGCGACACTTTCCGTTCTTATGTAATTTTCTGTTTTTCGCAAGTTTACTGTAGGACAAAAGTGTAGTCGTAAAGTGCCGTCTTGGATTAGCCTGCGCGGACTGCGCAGGCTGATCCGAGACGACATTTTACGAAATGTCCGAATGCCCCTTTTACGTGTTGCAGGCCAATTATAGGAATACCCTGAATGATTCGAAATACTCGAGGCAACAACGAATTGCTGATAAGCTTTTTCTCAAGACTTTTTTTCTAATTCCAGCAAGTTCATCGAATTACACATTATATTTGAATCACATATATATATATTCTATTTTCGAATAAGCGATGTGCCGTTATGTTTACTGATATTCGATACGATAAAACGATAATTATTCATATATGAATGTTGTAATAAAACGCTTCGTGTGTTCTATTCCTAGTCTCGTGGGATAGGACGAAACCACGTATGGATGGAGGGTTACTCATATATCGAGTATATGATAAGTCATACTCTGTAAAAAGGTGATTTAAAAAACCTCTTCAAGAAGTCTTGACCGATGTCAGCCCGTCTAGTCCGTGCAGGCTAACCTCTGCCGAAACTTTATGCTTTTGGTCGTTTTACTGCATATCTAAGGACCATTCTGCCTTACGATTCAGCCGTTTGTTTGACAAAATGAGTTTTATGGATCCATAATTATGTGATAAATTGCTTGGTATGGTATATTACGGAGATGAACAAAAGCCCCTTTCACCAGAGAACGGGTCATATATGGCTTGCAACATGCGAAAAGGGGCATTCGGACATTTGCGTAAAGTGTCGTCTCGGATCAGCCTGCGCAGTCCGCGCAGGCTAATCCGAAACGACACTCTCCGTTTAAATGTAATTTTCTGTTTTGCCCAAGTCTACTGAAGAACAAAATCGAATGTAGTCGTAAAGTGCCGTCTCGGATTAGCCTGCGCGGACTGCGCAGGCTGATCCGAGACGACACTTTACAGAAATGTCCGAATGCCCCTTTTCGCGTGTTGCAAGCCAATTATATATGAGCCATGCCAAGTAAAAAGGACGCTTAATGTATCTTCAAAGAGTACAGCCTCATGTTAACCTGCGCAGTCGGCGCAGGCTGACCTTGTTCCAAGCAATTTTTTCCTATACGTAAAATGTCTGCATATTAAAGGACTATCCTACCGCATGATTCAGCCGGTCTTTAGATAAAATGGATCTATATTCTTCGACGACTTGCTCGTTATAATGCATTACGAAAATGCCTAGTATTGCCGCTCAACTATGTATCAGTTATGCTTTGTGCAACGTGGGTTTAATACATCTGTAAAGAGTATCGACCCGTATCAGCCTGCGCAGTCCGGGCATGCTGACAAGGCTTGAAACTTTTTGCTATTGGCCAATTTTCTACATGTCCAAGGACCATTCTACCTCATGATTCAGTCTATAAATGAGCCATGCTCTGTGAAAAGGGGGCTTAATGCATTTGCGAAAAGTATCGACCCAGGTCAGCCTGCGCGGACTGCGCAGGCTGACCTGGGTCGATACTTTTCGCTATTGATCAATTTTCTGTATGTCTAAGGACCAGTCTACCTCATGATTTAGTCGATTATTAAAAAAAGGTGGCTGTTATGGATCCATAAGTACGTAATGGTTTGCTCAGTGTAATGGATTACGGAGATGCAGTAAGCCCCCTTTTGCCAGAGCATGGCTCGAATATATTGTTTGATATAATGCATTACGAAGAGGCATTCAATCGCCTTTTTAGAGCACCGCACTCAATCCTCAGGCTGCTAAGCGCAACTCAGTGACCCTTTTCGGACAGTGCAGTCTGATCTTGGATCTACACTATCCAATACGGAGATATTTTTTTCCAAAAAAATAGGTTTGAAATAGCACCATTCGTGTTTCTACTATCGGCTTGAAAGTTTCCTTTTAACTTATTTAGAATGTTAACGGTCAATCTGTTACGTACATGTAGATGGCATGGTCGAAAACAATACAAGAGTTTTAAATGCAAGCCACGTGATTTCCAAATAAATGAAATAATGTAAGCCCATAAGCTGGTCATAGCGACTCGATTCTCTTGGCAGTATAGAACGAGATCTGACCGCGCAGAACGTTCAGTCTGATCTTTTGATCCAAACTTTTCTGCATTGTGAGATTTTCCTGGCAAAAGAAATTAAAATAACAAAATTTATGGTTCTGCTATTGGCATGAATTGAAACCTTTACCAAACAATCCCCAGTTTAAGACACCTAAGGAAGATAGCTTTTGAAAACATTGTGGAAAAAGAAGAAAATGCAGATAATCAGTATTTTCTTCTTTCGCAACAATGTTTTGTACCATTTCAAAGACAAATGGCATCAGATGATCAGCAAAGAATTTGCTTCGTGCAAATGCTTTCAGTTGGACATGTCCACCATTCTGTAATCCGTAAACACCCTGAAATTGAGGCTGAAATCAAAGGACTGAAAGCAGCGAGGAGCTCGCATTTCAAAGTTGAAAGTTATGAGCTCTTGATTGAAACAAAACGAACATTTCAAGCCTGTCATGTTAAACATGATAATTCATTGGTATGTTGGCTCGTTACTTCACCCTTCCAAACCCACTCTCCCGTTTGTTCGTTCGTTTGTATGTTCGTACCTCGGTTCGTTTAACTCTTTACCATACGACAAAATCTAGACTTGTCCAAATTGAAAGTACTTGCAAGCAACAAATTAGATGTGATTTAAATAATGGAATTTGTCTGTGATAGGATAGAAAACATGGTGGGAAAAAAAGAAAAAGCTGGTAAACATTTTCTCATTTTCCTACATCTTTTTTCAAATGGCCTCTTTTTTAGGGTCTGTAAGCAAACCCTGTGTGTGAGGAGGGGAGGTAAAGGTGGTGTCACGTGTTTTACATAAAGTTGAAAAGGAGACGTTGCTTCCTGTCTGAAACCTAAAGGCCTAGAGTGTTGATATCAATTTTGTTATGTAATATCATGGAATGGTCCTTTAACAAAATTGTTCAAGTTATGCCCCTTTGGGGCAAAGATGGCTCCTCCCCAGGGTCTGTATATTTAGCACTACAGGAACGGGTATGAAAAGTCGTATTTCTACAGTAATGAGCAGAAATCTTCCTCCACAAAGTAGAAAAAAAAAACAAAGACAGAAATATAACGAGATATAAATAATTGATACAATCATACCATCCCCTCCCGATTTATGCTGGGTGACAAATGTAACATGGCATGTTACAAACCCCAACTATTCTCTTACTTTGGAAATATTTAGTTCTATATATAGTTTAACCATATCTGTGGTTTTTCAAGCATCTCTGTGATTTTTCAATTTCCTAAAATAATATTCAGCCTCCCTGTGATTTACTTAAGCATAGATCACATGTTTGCCTTGTGAAATATTTCATTCTCACGTGTCTCCATGTCGGACCGTCAACACTTAAGGACCACAATGGAAATAAGAGATTCTTTCCCCTCTTTTTTGTGATATCCTTGATGTTGATGTGCCTGATGTGGTTCAATGCATATCCATCGTATTTAATTTTTTATTTGAATATGTTGTGTGCTATTGTAAAAACTATATTATGTACATTCAGTACTAAAATGAAATAATAATAATAGTAATAATAATAATAATAATAATAACATCCATTAACCAAATAATTCAACGAGTTTTAACGATCCGTAGGAAAAAGCCTTTTGAAAGCATCGTGGGAAAAGGAGAAAATGCTGTTAACCAGCATTTTCTCCTTTTCGCACGATGTTTTCTACCCTATGAAACCCAAATCCTGTCAATTGAGTTAAATCTAATTTATTGTTTTCAATAGCTGTCAATTTGGACAAGTTGAAAATTTTGTCGTTTACTGAAGAGTTTATGCATCATCGCGAGGACTAGTTTTACATTTATTAAAATCTAGCAAAAATTTACAAGAAAAAAAAAAAGAATAGAAAACTTGAAACAATTATAGACAGAAAATTACTTTTTTCCAGATATTCTCTTGGAAATATTTTGAGAAAAAGAATAACTGCTCGTAACAAACAATTTCTCATTTCCTGACCATGTGGTTCTCTGTTAGGTCAGAGAGGTCAGAGTACGGCGTACTTTAAGGATCCAGCCCAAGGAACGTTGTAATGTCTCTCTGTTCATTAGAAGTTTACAGCCGCAGTGTCTCGGCTTTAATAGTAATGCTACATGAATGAAAAAAAGGTAGTTTAGTTCTAAGTGAAAACCAAAATATTGCGAGACTAAAACCAAATTTCGGACGAGACAGATAAGTACAAAATTACATGCAGGTGCCTCTCTCTTTTCGTACAGCAGATGAAATTTCAAAACATCCTTGTAAATATGAATAGACATGACATAAGATTCAAACATGTATGGACATAAATACATCTGAAGATACTCGGCAAGTGTTTTAGACTGCGGTCTCTTGCAAATAATGAATAATAGTCATGCAATAAGATTCGAACATGTATGGAGATGAATACATCTGAAAATATTCGCCAACTGTTCTAGACTGCGGTCTCTTGTAAATATGAATAATAGACATGACATAAGATTCAAACATTTATGGACATAAATACATCTGAAAATATTCTCCAACTGTTCTAGACTGTGGTGTCTCCTGATAATTCTATTTCACTTATTGTGTTATTTTTAAAGATAAAATTAGACCAAGAATATTATTTAGAATGGTTTGCGAATATAGTCTGATTCTCAAGAATTTTCTCAGTTTCAAAGAAAAGCAGTTTCCTATTGGCTTGAAATAGTTAAACCAATCGAAATTGTGTTTCATACGAAATTTTGAATCACGTAGATTAATACAAACATCCAATCGGAACATGTTTTACATTATATGTTTAGAATTAAACTAAGAACATTATCAAGCGTAGTTGGTGAATATGGTCTAACTCTAAAGAATTTCGTCAATTTTAAAGTAACACAACTTCCGATTGGCTAAAATCAAATCGGTTAGCCAGTCAAAACTTGTGTCACTTTCGAATTACAGAATTAGTCTAAGAATGTAATTAAAATTCGTGGGTAAATAAGAAGACTAAAAAATCACGTTATACAAGTGGGCGACGCATTATACCAAGCAAGCCGTCACATAACTACTGACCCATAACATCTATTTTGTCTAACAACCAACTAAATCATGAGGTAGACTAGTACTTTTGACATGCAGAAAATTGACCAAAAGCAAAAAGTATCGACCGAGGTCAGCCTGCGCAGTCCGCGCAGGCTGACCTCGGTCGAAACTTTTTGCAAATACATTAAACCCCATTTTCACAGGTTATGACTCAAGTAATTTCTCAGCATAACTACACCGAAATTACAAGGCGACTCCCAGGCGGAGACCAAAAAGATTATTTGTGAATGAGTAAATCAGTATGGGCATGTCTGTGTTGATCTGAACTGGTCCTTGGAGAAATTTCCCCGAATTATTTCGCTAATTAGCTGCGAAATATAACACGACCGCAAAATGTGCGGCTTTCGCGACTCACAAACGCCGTAAATTCTTTAACTCCTTACCAGACGATAAGTTTTTTTAGCGTTCCAAATTGAGAGGAAAATTTGCAGACGACAAGTCAAATGTGGCTGGCTTTATGAGATCTGGACGGGAAAGAGTAGGAAATACTGGTTACCCGCATTTTTCTTCTTTTCCAACAATGTTTTCATAAGGCTTCTTTACCAGGGTCGTTAAAATTCGAGATTGTGTGGTAAAGGGTTAACATTTTACTCGACGACAAAATTTTACTATGGTCTGCTTTGAAAGCAGATGCAGATGTACAAATTGACTCTTTTTTCGCCAAACGACAAAATGTTTGATTTGTCTGAATTTAATGCATTTGCAGACGCCAATTTAAGTAAGGCTCATGATACTTACTGTTAGACCATATCTTTTTCTCGGGTACAAGACATTGTGGACAAAGGAGAAAGTGCTGGTTTCTAGCGTTTTCTTCCTTCTCAGATATATTTTCAAACACGTATTTCTTCTGAGTCGGTGAGAGAGGAATTTATCCCGTCGCAGTCACTATCAGCAATCCTAGGAAAGAAATTGGCTGGGCTGAGTCATGCAGTCTAAGTCCTCTTGCTGTTACGCTTTGACCTTAGGCTTGTGCTTTACGGATTAAGCTACCGGACTCGGCACAAGCGGACTAGTGTTTAAACCTCGACCAAACAATACTCTATTTAAGTGACTTTGAAGAAAGACGACCTTTGAAAATATTGTGGTAAAAGGAGAAAATGAAGGTAACTATGTCTACATTTTTGACTAATCACAAATTTCTATATATTCATTTGTTATCAGTACCATAAAGTAAGTCAATAGCCAGTACTTTCAGAAACGCCGAAAAACGTCCTCCAGAAGGTAGTTAAAACACGGGAATGTTTCGTAAAAGCTTTAAAGTTTTGAATCTATTGAAACGTGTGTGTGTGTGGGGGGGAGGGGAGGGGGGGGGAGTTGATCAGTGGCTTGGGAGCAGTGGAGCAGTCGGTGGCTCGAGAAGTGGGTGTGTAAAGGTAGGGTGGGTCGGTGGGGGGTGGGGGGAAGGAAAGAGGAGTGTGCGGCTAACCGATGTACGAAATTCCAGCAAAAATGTAGAAAAGTGAACTTACACTATCCTAACATGACTTTCATACTCTTTATTGTTTATCAAATGACAAAATTTTAGACTAGTCCAGATTGAAAGCGATTGCAGATGACTAAATGTGACTCAAAAATTTGAATTTTCTTTTGGAAGGGTAGAAATCATTGTTGGAAAAGGAGAAAATGCTGGTTACCAGCATTTTCTCCTTTTCCCACAATATTTTCAAAAGCTTTCTCTCTCAGGGTCATTAAAAGTCGGATTGTATGGCTACGGGTTGAAATGGCCCCAAACACCAAACGAATTAAAAAAACATACAAACAAAACTACTTGGTTTATGAAAACTATTTTTCGTTTTAATATTTATTATAAAGATTTATTATCAAAAATAGAACATTATTTTCCTATTATACATCACAGTTTTAGATGGGTAACTCTTTACCAGACGATAAAAAAACAAACTGCTTCATATTGAAGGCATTTGCAGACGACAAATTGAAACTGCTCCAATGATGCGGATTCAGCATACTTCAATACTATTCTGCTGTCGTTTTTCAACTTTTCAATTTTTAGTGTCTCTTGTTAAAACAGCTGTCACATTATCACTGTTTTAACAATATAGGTCGGTAGAATGACAAAGAGTCGCTTTTAACGCCCTCGAGGAAACATCGTGGGAAAAGGAAAAAAACTGATAACCAGCATTATTCCTTTTCTTACAATGTTTTGTACCTTACAAATCATATTTTGTGCTACATTAAATTGGTTGTCTTTCAATTTTAACAAGTCTAAAATTTTGTTACTACATGTTGATTTTTTTGTTTAATAAACCTTAAACGTATTTATAAGAGAGATAGATGTTCATACATGAGAAAAATAGAAGCTCAAAAATCGGTTAAAAATTAGTAGAAGGCGTCTTGTTCTAGATCTATTTCATCTAAATAGATAAAAGAAAAAAAGATAATCTTTTCGTGGCTAAGGATACAAAAACATGGTTTCACTGTAAATCAAGGCCACTCTTTCGAGCATAGACCTTGTTTATGATGAAGAAGCGGACGGAATAGATCCAAGATCAGACTGCACGTTATGTGTCATAATGTCATGGATGTAAAAGGATAACACGGGTTATTCCATCAAATCTTTTTTTTTTTATATAGCTCTTTCAATCCAGCTCAGTTTTATTTAGAATAGAATGGCAAGAAACATACTCATAGCCAAATGTATTGTAAGTACTATGTACACAAATAATACTTATGCACATGAAACATGATCTGTAAAAGGAGGGGCTGGTATGTATCTGCAAAAGGTATCGACGCATGTCAGCCTAAGCAGTCGGCGCAGGCCTGCATGGGTAGTAACATTTTGCTTTTTGTAATTTTTCAACATTTCCATGTACCAGTCTACCCAATGAATCAGCGGTTGTTGGAAAAAATAGGTAGATTTTATGGATCCATAGTTATGTGATGACTTCCATAAAATCCCTTTTGCCAGCGTATGGCCCATATAGAATGTTTGGCCAAGGATAAGTCAGAGAGGGAACGGTTGTCCCATGAAATAGTGGACACTTTCAAAATAGGTAAGACAAATGCACTCAAGAATGGCAATCCAATAAAACAAAGTGGGGCATAGTCCCGCCTGCGTGCAGTATGAGGGACATTTTTCTAAATCAGTGGCCCTCGTGGATTATTTATTGTGCCTCATAACTCACAACCGTAGTTTATTGAACGATAAACCACTATAGAAAGAAGATTATTTCTTAGATAGAACATGGATGCATTTTAGCTGGTGAATGTCACGTTTTATGACGTTGTCAACATCACTCATGACGTCATTATTACCGCTCTTCCATGTTCTGACTAAATTGACTAGATATATTTCGCTTGAAAAACGCACATATTTTTCACGATGAGCAAAAATTAGACGTAAAAAGAAAAGTTAAAGTGAAGAGCATAAATGAAATAGGATAATTGTTTGTTTCTGTGTATGATCAAAATAGTTCATCTCGTGAAAAGCAAAGACCATATTTTCAATCGTGGCTTCGCCACTCGTGAAAATATAACCTTCGCTTTTCACCCGATGATAGAAATTTCGATCAAAGATCTACATTGAAACAGACAATTATCCTCAATGTAACCTGATAAAGAATTAAACAAAGTAGGTCACAGTTTAACCCCTTTAATGTCATAGGCGAAAACAGTCTTTGTCGACGGTATAGAATAAGATCAGACAACACCAATTAGCCTGGGATTTTACCAGCTAACTTCTTTGCGTCGTTCACAATGTCCTTTCCTTTCTGTAATGCTTTGGTCCCTAGATTCTTTGCTTTTCCAGGGAGCTTTTTTGCCTCCTCGAATCCTTTTTTGGCAAGTTTTTTCACTTTTTTGAAAATCCCCCAGCCTTCGGTATCGGAAACGAGGAGGGTGATGAAGAAAAGCGCTATAAATAGTTTCCCCTTCATATCTGTAAAATAAAATAATAATATAAAGAATTATGATCCTCCCACAGCAAAGTTTGTGGATAATTTTTTTTTTTCAAAATCGATTAGATCTACTTGTAAGGGGAAAAAAGCCAAAGAGCCGACTCTGGAAAAACAGGGTTAAATGTATCTCCGCGATGCATTTTACCAAGCAAGTCATCATATAATTATGGATCCATAAAATGCATTTTGTTTAACGACTGACCGACTCTAGTATGGTCCTTTGGCAAGCGGAAAGATTCCAAATAGCAAAATAGTTCGATACCCGTCAGCCTGCACGGACTGCTCAGGCTGGTATGGATCAAAGCTTTTTGCGAATGCATTGAACCTCCTTTTGTCAGAGCGTGACTCAAATGTTTCAAACTCAGACTTTCCTTATGCCGACTCTTTAGCTCACACTTTACGAAACGACAAAATTTCATATTTCAAATGCATCTGCGAAAAGTATCAACCCAGGTCAGCCTGCGCAGTCCGCGCAGGCTGACCTGGGCCGAAACTTTTCGCTGTTGGTCAATTTTATGTATGGCCAAGGACCAGTCTATCTCGTCATTAAGTATGTTGATTGAACAAAAGAGGATATTATGGATTCCTAAGAATGTGATGGCTTGCTTGGTACCATGGATCACGGAGATGCATTAAGCCCCCTTTTGTCAGAGCATGGCTCAATTATTATGGATTCATTAAACCCAATTTTTTTCTCACGATTGACCAAATCCATAGAATGGTCCTTAAGCAAGCGGACAGATTCCAAATAGCAAAAAAAAATTCGATACACGTCAGCCTGCACGGACTGCTCAGGCTGAAATGGATAGCAAATGCATTGAAGCCCCTTTTTGCCGGAACGTGACTCAAATGTTTCAAAATCAGACTTTGCTTATGCTGACTATTTAGCTCACACTTTACAAAACGTCAAAATTTCATATGTGTTCCTTTGTAAAGTACAAGTGGATCAAATGAAAAGATTTTTTTATTTAAACCTTTTCCAAACGACAAAAGGTCGACTCTTCCAAATGTAAACCAATATCAGACGACAAATTAAAGCTGGCTCAAAGGATGGACCTTGTCTTACATAGGGTAGAAAACACTGTGGGGGATAAAGATACTGTAGAAGCCAAAGCTTGATTCCAGTAGCTTCTCCTTTTCTCACAATGTTTTCAATGGCTTCTTTTTTCAGAGTATGTAAAACTCGTGATTGTTTGGTAAAGTGTTAAAACAGAGAAAACGTTGTGCAAAAAGGAGATACATGTAGTGCTATTTACCAGATTGTCTCGCTTTTCATACATTGTTTTCAAAAACCATCTTTTCCAAGCTCGCTTGATCTTTTAAAAAGGTTAAGTTATGGTACTTTCAACTGTTTTTACTCCCGAAATTCTTAGCTAAAGTGCGAAACGTGCTGTTCCATAAATGGAAAAAAAAAAATGAAAAGAAGAACTAACGAAAGACCAAAAACGAAAAAATTGCAAAAAGGGAAGGAAAGAAAGACAATAAGAACAAAAGAAAAGAATTCAACGATAATTATGAAAAAAAAATATAAAAATAGAAGTGAAAATTCAAATAACAGAAACACAAATATAAAATACAAATACTTCTACTACTACTAATAATAATGATAATAATGATAATAATAATAATAAAAGGCAAGAAAAATAAAGTTCAGAAGAATAAAAGAACAAAACAGGAGAACATATTGTTGCAGTCAAGTTATAGCGCATACCTTTGTTTTTAATATCTGTAGTATTTTTTGTTCTCTACACCAATTATAGCCCTGTTTTATATCCTGATCTTATTTTGTACGTGTTGTCAGTTCAGAAACCGTTGACTGATTGAGTACCGTACAAAGTGCGTTTTTATACTATTCGCACAGCCATCGGACTGGAAACAAGTCTGACGAATTACGTCAATGACGGCAAGTAGGTGTGGCTGTACGTAAAAAACGTTAAACATGTTGTTTAGTTACCGCCCTTCTCTCTACGTCACACGTTTCATTTCGTAGAACGGGATTTTTGATCCAAATTCAGATACAAATAAGCCGAGCCCAGATGCTGAGTCGATGACATATAGCGCTAGAGACCCAGGGGCCCCTGGTTCGATTCCCAGCCCAGCCAAATTCCTTCCGAGGACCGATGATAGTAATTGCGACACGGTTCATTCCTTCCCCAACCACTGAACACTGTTTCGACGACATCTATGTGGGAAAGCAGCCAGGGACTTGGAATGAATGTTATGCGAAGTACTGGTAAAAGAAGCTGCAAGAAAGCATGGATAGGCGAAATAAGATATATTTAAAATAATGTTGAAAATGGCGTTAACTGTATACCACTTTCCCGACTTTTAACGACCCTGAGAGAGAAGCCTTCTGAAAACATTGTGGGAAAAGGAGAAAATGCTGCTTACCAACATTTTCTCCTTTTCCCACAATGTTTTGTATCCTTCCCAAAACAAATTTCCGTTTTTTTTCCAGTCACATTTATTACGTCGTCTGCAAATGATTTCAATTCGGACAGGTCTAAGTTTGTCGTTTGGTAAAGAGTTAAACACACACACAAACGATACAAAGCAAGGGTTTCGCGAATTACACACCTTGACGTTCTTTGCTTGAAAGTATAAATCTCTATTACACAATCCCTAGTTTAAACGACGTTGAGGAAGAAAGCTTTGGAAAACATTGCTGGAAAAAAAAAAAAGAAATTACTGTAAACCAGCATTTTCTCGTTTTCCATCAGTGTTTTCTACCCTTTCTTGCTGGAAAAGTAGAAAAGAATTGTATTGTAAACAGCATTTTCTCCTATTCCCACAATGTTTTCTACCCTTTCAAAGACAAATTTTAGTTTTTGAACCACGGTTTAACTGTAAAATTGTGTCGTTTAGCGGAGAGCTAATATATTTCCTTAAAAAAAACTCGTAGTATGTATGTATTTGTGTGTTATGTTTGTGTTTTTTTATCACGTCGTAACTGTATGAACTGGCCCTTGACCGACTTATTGGTATTAACGTTAGTCTTTGATAAATAGTAATTTGCGATTGGTGAAAAAAATGTAAACAGTTTGTTCTGCGGACCTTTTGCGGGCTTTTCGCGGGTCTATTTATGACGGCAATATACAAAGGTTCAACCGTTGACCGATACCCCGCAGGACTTTTTAACATTTTCAGAAAATAGATATGAGGCTTGCTCTGGCAAAACCGAGTTTAATGAATCTCCGTGAACCGCTGTACCAAGCATGTCATTATATAATTGTAGATCCATAAAATCTATTTTGTATAACAACTGACTGAATCATAAGGTAGAACGGTCCTTGGACAAGCAGGAAATTTACCAAAAGCAAAAATTAAATGTTTCGATCCATGTCAGCTTGCGAGGACTGCACAGGGTGACTTGTGTCAACACTTTTTTTCAGACGCGTTGAAGCCCTTATTTCAAAGCTCATATAACAGGGGATAATCCCTCTCTTGTGCTAATTTGTAATTTAATGTACTTTTTATGCAATATTTAAACTCATTATTGTACAGTCTATATGTATTTTCAGACATGCCCCTTTTTTAGCAGCAGGTGCTTCTTTTCAAACGATGAGCTGGTTATCATTTGGGCCTTGCTTCTCGAAAACGGGGTTTAATGCATCTGCAAAAAGTATCGACCCATGTCAGCCTGCGCAGTCCGCGCAGGCTGACATGGGCCGAAACGTTTTGCCATCTTTAATTTTTCTGCATGTCAAAGCAAAGTTCTACTGCGTGATTCTGTTGGTTGTTAGACAAAATGGATTTTAGGGGGTCCATCATTATGCGATGACTTGCTTTGTATAATGCACCACGCGGATGCATTAATTAAACCCACCCCCTCCCCTTGCCAGAGCATGGCCCATTTAACTTTGAAAACTATTATCCATTAGTAAATTTCACTTTTTAACAATATGCAAACAGTGGAGAAAAGAGACAATTATTGCTGACGTGGTAACAAAAGAGTTTCAACGTTCATGTTCCAGTAGCCTACCTCTTATCTCATCAACTTTTTTTTTCAAAAGGTCTGTCTTGGTTTTTCTAGGATTCGTTATATACCTTGGATCTTCCAATGCATATAACATGTACAGCTCGTATCATATGTGTTTCACTCGACATGTAGGACTTCTTTTAAAATCCACACATAGTCCCAACTATGCGGGCTATTTTGAATCTTACAGCGCCAAATAAATGAGTCATGCTCTCCGAAAAGGGAGCTTAATGCATCTGTTAAAAAGTATCAACCCAGGTCAGCCTGCGCGGTCCACGCAGGCTGACCTGGACCGAATCTTTTTGGTAATGGTCATTTTTCTGCATGTGCGACACTTTCCGTTTTTATGTAATTTTCTGTTTTGCGCATGTCTACTGAAGGACAAAATCTACAGTAGTCGTAAAGTGCCGTCTTGGATTAGCCTGCGCGGACGGCTGTGCAGGCTGATCCGAGACGACATTTTACGCAAATGTCGGAATGCCCCTTTTCGCGTGTTGCAAGCCATTTATAAATTCGACTTTTTTCTACGGGCGACAATTCAATCTGCTTGCACTCGGACACATTTTTATTCCTATAGGTCTTAACATTGTGGGAAAAGAAGATATGCTGGTAACTAGCATTTTCCTTCTTTCCCCACAATGTTTTCTGTACTTTGAGTGAAAATTGTATGTTTTAAGTAACATTTGATTTGTCGTCTGTAAATGCTTTCGATTAGGACAAGGCTGGAATTTTGTCGTCTGGTAAAGGGCTAACAAGCATCCTTAAAAAAAAAAGGATGGGTTGCGGGGGGGGGGGGCGACAAAAAATGGGGAGGGAAAAAATTCTAAGAAAAAAAAGGGATGTTTTGTTTACTTTTTTATTTTTAGATATAGGGATTTTTCGAAAACTAGTTACGTCAATTCCCGGTATTGTTAATTACATCTTAAATGTGTACTAATTAATTAAGTCCATACGAGCCATGCCAGTCACGTCGTTTTCCGTGAAATAAACATGAACGCTAACACGAAAACATTATTCATTTACATAAACGTTTTTATCGCCGGTCGATTTACGTTTCAACCTTTACCAAACGTTCCCGTGTTTTAATGACCCTGAAGAAGAAGGCTTTAGTAAACATCGTAGGAAAAGGAGAAAATGCTGCTTACCAGCATTTTCTCCTTTTCCAACAGTGTTTTCTACTCTTTTAAAGACAAATTCAGCCATTTGATTGACATTCAATTCGTCTGCAAATGCTGTCACATACTAGGAAAGCATTAAAAACCGGAAACGCTACAATTTTGTCTCTTAAAAAGAAAAATCCTTTCTTCTAGGCAATTTACTTATATTGTTCTTTGTCAAATAACAAAGAATGTTTAGTTCATTGTCTTATTGGTAAGACCGCATTTATGTTTTCGATTGAATGGTGTATTATGCCGCTTTCAATATTATTTCAGTCATATCTAGCGACAACTCATATTCATAGGATTGTTTATGTCCTGGATTTTATCAGCACTAGACAGGGGCTTTGAAGTGACTTGATCAAGGACACTCCCACAAAAGGCACAACACTGTAATGAGGCTCGATTCCCGGGCCTCCAAGTTAGGAGTCCTACACTCTACCACTGATTCACGCAGGACCCAACCATGCAGCCAAATGTTTTTACATCAGTAAGAAATGGGTCGAGGCTAAATTAAGCACATGCATTTGAACTTGTGGTTCAACCCATTTGTCGCCTTTACAGTCTGCAATTATAAATTGCATATGTTTCATGATTCGTTCGTTCGTTCGTACGTTTATTTATTTATTTATTTATTGTAAGTAAATCATGGCTGAATAGAATCTTAAACTAAATAATATTTTGAACTGAAAGAAAAAATCAGTAGACGAATTTAAAAACACTCTTTGAAGAGGATGTTTAATCAACATAGATAAAGGTTTTAATACATAAGCCGTAATCTGGCAAAATGGGGTTTAATGCATCTCAGTCATACATTATATGGTCTGCAACACGCGAAAAAGGACATTCGGACATTTGCGTAAAGTGTCGTCTCGGATCAGCCTGCGCAGTCCGCGCAGGCTAATCCGAAACGACGCTTTCCGTTTTTATGTAATTTTCTGTTTAGCGCAAGTCTACTGTAGGGCAAAAATTTAATGTAGTCGTAAAGTGCCGTCTCGGATTAGCCTGCGCGGACTGCGCAGGCTGATCCGAGACGACACTTTACGCAAATGTCCGAATGCCCCTTTTCGCGTGTTGCAAGCCAATTATACAGCAAGTCATCTTATAATTATGGATCCATAAATCCATTTTGTCTACCAACAGACTGAATTATAAGGTAGACTGGTCCTTTGACATGTATGGTACATTAAATCCCCTTTTTACATAGCATGGCTCAATGATTCATTTGAAAACATGTTGCAAAAATGGAGGAATGAATCGTAGCGAGCAAATTTTCCTTTTGCCACAATATTTTCAAAAGTGCTTACTTAAAAAAAAGCAGCCTGCGCGTATAATACGTTTCTTTATTAAGCGGAATATACTAAATAGGACGTTTAGGAAAGAAGCAGTCACGTTGTGGAGCACGTTTTAATCCTTTCACCGCCAAGGGGGAAACCAGGGGCCGTGGGCATAGATCAAGATCAGACTGCACAGAAAATGCAATCCAATCTTGGATCTATTCGAGGGCCTTGCGAACGGCACACATGAAGATCAGATTGCATAGAAAGCGCAAACCGATCTTGACTCTATATCATTCGCTTGTTTAGTCAAGCCTATTGTATAAAGAAACCGTTAAGGCTTTAAGTGGGTTTTATTACATTCCTATCAATGAATTACTGGAATTTCACAGTGAATAACACCACTAGTGATGATAATAATGGTGTCATCACTAGTGACGATATACTTTTAGAATGTTTGCCGGAACTACTTTTTTTTCCTATATTGCTCATATTGTATCATTCTAGATAGTTATTAGAATAATAAAGGGTGAATTAGGAATATGATAAATAGAATAATCAACTTGTTGTGTGTGATTTTAAAAATCTGTCACTCGAATGGTGTTTAATGCGTTTAAAAAAATCGTCCTTCGGGCTCGTTTTTTCAACCGCATCACAGCCCATTGGAGTGACAGATTTTTAATATCACACACAACCAGTTGATTATCCTCTATTTATTTTCGACCGCCGAAAGAGGTCAGGTATATATATTTGGCTCTGAAAGAGTTGATTCTTTACCAGTCGACAAAATTTTAGACTTGTCGAAATTCAAAGTTTATATACCAGACGAAAATCAGAAGTGGCGCAATGATGGATAGAATACATTGTGAGAAAAGGAGAAAATGCCGGTAACCAGCATTTTAACTTTTCCCACAATGTCTACAAAAGCCTCCGTTCCCAGGGTCGTTAAAACTCGGGAATGTGTGGTAAAGAGTTAACCCCCTACCAGACGAAAATATTTTCCCACAATGTTTTCTTTTCTTTTCTTTTACAGACAAATCCCATTACTTGTGCCACATTTACTATATCCTTTGGAAATGCTTCCAATTTGGATCCGTCTAAAATTTTGTCGTGTGGTGAAGGGTTAAATGGACCGGTGACCTAGATACTCGTATAAATGTCTCTTTCTATGGTTCGACTTTTTTTATGCGGAAAAGCAACCAGTGCTTTAATAGAGAAAGTATTGTGTGAGGCACTGAGAAAGAAACGCAAGGAAGAAATCGATTTGTTCACTAGCCGCCTTGACTTGACTTGAATTTGTTGAAAAGACGTCGTTCTCTCTAACCAAACGAAAACAATTTGCATTTTTTTCAAATTCAAGTACTTGCAGACGACAAATGAAAAAGTGACTTAAATGCTGGATTAGTGTTTGATAGGTGGAAAACACTGTGGAAAAAGAAGAAAATGTTTTTAAAAGCCGTCTTAATCGCGATAATTTCATAAAAATCGCGATTGCGTGGCCTGAGGATAATTTATACAGTAAACCAATAATGCGGAAAACACAAGTTTTTTATTTACTGTTCGTACACTTTTACAACATACTGGATGTAAACTTATTTTTAGTCTTACAATCTGTCATTGTCAGAAATTACTCTTTTCTTCTTAAAAAAAGTTACACAATGTTCTTTTATATATTTCTTATTTGAAAAAGCAGCCAGTGGTTCGGAGAGAGTTTAGTGAGAAACATTGAGACAGGATCTCCAGGAACACATCGATATTTGTACTAGTCGTCGTTATTTTGAGTAAAAGTGATTGATTTTTTGTATAGTGTCTAACGCCGTTTTCAACATTATTTCAGTTATATCGCTGCGGCCAGTGCACCTATCCATGCTTTCCTAGAGTTTCTTTCATCAGTACTCCGCACAATATTCTTTCCCAGCCACTTGCAGCTTTCCGACATAACCATCGTTAAATCAATGGTCAGCAGTGAGAGAAGAAGGAATCCTGTCGCAATGACTATCATCTATCCTCGGAAAGAAATTGGCCGAGCTGGGGATCGAACCAACGACCCCATATTCTCAAGTCCTGTACGCTACCGATTGAGCTACCGGGGCTTGGCGAGTAAAATTGACCTTTGCAAAATGGCATCTAAAGAAAAAAAAAAAAGACGCTAAAAACGCTTAAAAAAAAAACTATTTAAATTCATTTTTGCATATGTATTTTTGATGTAACAATCTACCACTGTTTAACAAAGTTATTACCTTTTTGTCCTAAAAATTAATTCAGTTTGTCAAAAAAAAAACCCACTTTTTTTTGCGATTACCTCTTTACAAGACGACAAAAATTATAGACTTGTCTATATTGAAAGCATTTGCAGACAATGAATTAAACATGGCAGAAATAATTGAACTACGTTCTGGTGAAAGGGGGTTCAATGCATCTCCGTAAAGCATTTTACTAAGCAAGACATCACATAATAAAAGATTCATAAAAATCCACTCTGTCTATAATCCTACTGTATCATGAGGTAGACTGGTCCTTTGACATGCAGAAAATTGACCAAAGGCAAAAAGTTTCGGCCCAGGTCAGCCTGTGCTAACTGCCCAGGCTGACCTGGGTCGATACTTTTTGCAGATGTAATAAGCCCCCTTTTCATAGAGTATGGCTCAATTGCACTCGTCTTTGATAGGGTAGAAAACATTGTAGGACAGGAAGAAAATGCTAGTCGGATAACGTTGAGTTTTTACACTTAGCTATGACAGATAAGTAACCCAATGTAAACTTTTCATTACTTTGCTTGACACTACAAGTATAAAAGGATGTACATTAATTACAAACCGTTTTAATACTTCGAAGCTTTGCGTTTGTTGTCGAAAATGTACAATGTAGTTCATAATATCTTTCATAGTTTTACCTTAATTGACTTTTTTTCACACTTAAAATCTAGAAAACTCCTATAAGTTGTTTTAGAGGGCTTAGATGGAAATTTTATTTTATCAATAATTATGAGAAAGACGTTGACGTCATAACGTCATTTAGGCGTTATAAAAATATGCTCGTTTTCAAAGATGGCGATATCGAGGCAAATGGCTGCTGAAGCACTTCACCTCGGTTTTGAAAGTCGCTTTGCTACCTATGCACATGTTGAAAGTTGTACATGTCTGCTGAACGATTTAAAGAGACTTGGTCTGTTAAAGACAGAGGTCATGAGACTTGACGTCATTATTGTTCAAAAGGGACATCCCATTGAACATAATTATGATGTCAATAAAAACAACTGATATACAAACAATTACAAAATTGTGAGGGTACAAAATTGTGAGGGTCATGTTTTTACTACAAAACACAATTTGCATACCTTTAGAATAGCTATGTCTAGAGCAAACACAATCGTTTTGAAGGACATTGAATACCATGTCAGTTATTATGAATCACCCTGTAGTTACCTCCTGACATCCAGAAGCAAATTTACAGCTGGCGACAGGGAATATAACCTTGTCCATCAGCAATATTTTGCACGTAATTAATTTTGTTTTTACGGTTGGTTGTCAAATATATGTGAGCAGCGCTCTGCAAATAGGAGATTTAACTCTCCTTCGAGGATATATTCCAAGCAAATCATCAAATAACTATGGATCCATAAAATCCAGTTTGTCTAACAACCGGCTGAATCCAGGGTTACAATAGTCCTTGCACGTACAGGAAATTGACCAATAGCAAAAGGTTTTGATCCAGATTAGCCCCTGCCGCCTGCACAGGCTGACTTGAGTCATAAATAATGGTAATAAATGCAACCTGACACACAAGTTATAATGACATTAATACTGCAGGCAACCCAATGTCAACATCAGGTGTCACGTTTGGTACGTTAAAAATATAGTGAGTGATGTTCACCATTTCTCACTCTTTGCTGCACTTTATTGGGCCAACCCAGTGCTTTGTTGTTTATTATCAAATATCATTTTATTATACTACAAAGAAATTTCTCGTGATCTGATTGGATAATATGCCCCGAACATATATCTCATGTACACTGGCAAAACCAACGTAAAAGCAGTTTCCCTTTCGGGAGCCCCGTAGACATGACTACACTATCAACACAACATCCAAAATGGCGGCGTCGATCAAGATTAACATCAAGATTATGCGCCAAGCTGCACGTTTTAGCACGTATTACCAAGGTTTTAGTGACGTCAGTTCCCAGTGACGTCAGTTTTCATTGAATTGGGGCACTCAGAAGGGAAATTCTACTTCGTCAGAGTACTCAATTTTTTAAACCAAAAAACAGGTAAAATTCGCTTAACAAACGTTGGAATGGTAAAACTTTGCAGTATAATAAATTTGTTGTACGGTCAGGTGGCAGGGGACTTGGAAACTTGTTCACGGCTGTGGTGAATCATGTCGCCACCTCGCCTTCGGCTCTGGGCGACATGATTCACCACAGCCGTGAACAAGTTTCCAAGTCCCCTGCCACCTGACCGTACAACTAATAATGCCCAGTGGCCTACAGATAAAGCGAAAAAAAAAGGCGCCTCAAGCAATTGCGCTTTTTACCATTTTATCTCAAACACAACTACCCTTAAAGACACATATTTACAGGTAAATAGATAGATTAAAAAAACGATATAATGTGTATGGGATAAAGAAACTCAAGGTATTTGTCTTCGATTCAAAACCGGAAGCTGTGGTTGTGATGTCTTTGATAGCCTTCAGAGAATGAAATGCATTTTCTATCCGTCGTAAATCTGTGCAACCTTGCAACCATCAGGGGCAACATTCGGCATGAAGATAAACGAATGACTATATTCTCATAAAATAAAGATGAAATGGGTTAAAAAAAACCTGGAGGTAAACGAGTAAAGATGTATCTTTAAAAAATTACAATGCAAAAAAGCCTTTCCCGGTGGTAGACTTTGTTCCTTTATGCTTTCACAGGTGCTAAATAGTTCCAATAGAAGTACTAAAATTGCATTCAGTTTCCACAGAAATCATCAAATTAAAACCGAAAACACGTTTCAGACCTGTCCTTTCATTTTTGCTGATAATAGAACACTGAAGCAGAAGTGCCTGTTGTCAAGTTTTCGAACGGGAGCGCATTTGGATACTTAGACCCGAAGCAGTTCGCAGTGGTTCGACACCATCACGTGCTTTTTTTGACGATGTAGATCAAGATAAGACTGGGCAGAAAGTGCAGTCTAATCGTCAATCTGCCATGAACGATATTTTGTAAGGTGTGTTTTTCAAAACTTAGCCGTACCAAAGGCAAATGCAGACAACAAATCAACCACGGCTCAAATGGTAGAATCGTGTTTTTTAAAGAGTAGAGTAATTTCCAGAAAAAGGAAATACTGGATACCAGGATTTCTCGTTTTTCCCCCCACAACGGTTTTCAAAAGGCTATCCTTCTCAAGGGCGTAAAATATTGCATAGTTTGTTAACTCTTTACCAAACGACAAAATTTTAGACTGGTCATAATTGAACGCATATTCAGGCGACAAAATGAGAGTTGCTAAAAATTTGAAATTTATTTTGGAAAGGGTAGAAAACATTGTGGAAAAAGGAGAAAATGCTGGTTACCAGCATTTTCTCCTTTTCCCACAATGTTTTCAAAAGGCTTCTTTCTCAGGGTCGTTAAAAGTAGGGATTGTGTGGTTAAGGGTTAAGGGATAAAGCTGAGGGTGTATAGTGTTTAACATCCTTTTCAACATTATTTCAGTGATATCACTGCATCCAGTGTACCTAGCCATGCTTTGCCGGCGTTTCCCTTATTAGTAATTCGTGCTATATTCTTCAAAAGCTACTGGCTGCTTACCCACATAAACATCATCGAAACAATGTTTAGGGGTAGAACCGGTATAAATCCTGCCGCAATGACCATCATAAATTTTCGGAAAGCGATTGGCAGAACTGTGGAATCGAACCAGCATCTCCCTGGTTCCGAGTCCTGTAGATTACAGACTGATGGTATGGCCGTAAATGCTATTTTCAACATAATTTCAGTTATAGCGTGGCGGCCAGTGCACCTATCCTTGCTTTCCTGGAGTTTCTTTGACCAGTACTCTGCACAATATTCTTTCCAAGCCACTGGCTGCTTTGTCACAAAACCATGGTCGTCGACACAATGGTCAGCGATGAGAGAGGAATGAATCCTGTCGCAATGACAATCATCAATCCCCGGAAAGAAATTGGCAGAGCCGGAGACCGTACAAGCGACCCGATGTTTTTATGTCCTGTACCCTTTCGACTGAGCCACCGGTGATCGGTAGGTTACAAAATGAGCAACGGCGCTCGACGGTAAAGGGTATAGATCGGGTTTTCTCTACCTAATCACAAATTTTGGCTTGATCAAACTAAAGGAATTTACAGACCAAAATATATATGTGGCTAAAATGACGGGGTTTGTCTTTGAAACGGCATAAAACATTGTGTGAAAAGGAGAAAATGCTGGTTACCAGCATTTTCTCCTTTTCCCACAATGCTTTCAAAAGCCTTCTTCTCCAAGGGTCGTTAAAACACGGAACTTTGAGGTAAAGGGTTACGGCATATTTGCGGAAACCGTACAAAACTATTATTGGTGTTGTTCAATTTGCTTTATTGATAATCCGGCCCCCGTAAAACTCGACCTAAATGGTTTCCTTAGATGATTGAGTACGCGGTTTTATGATTGAGACCAAGAATTTATCTCGACTCTTTACAACATGACAAAATTGTAGACGTGTCCATTTTGAAAGCATTTGCAAGACGAAGAGTTAAATGTGGCTCAGTTGATGGGATTTCCCTTTGAAATGGGATAAAAAGTTGTACGATAAGGAAAAATTTGCTGGTCTTTTCCCCAGCATTTACCCATTTTCCCACTCTGGTTTTAAAAGCCTTATTTTAAGGACAGTTAAAACTCGCGATTGTTTGGTAGAGGCTTGAACTATGCCGGGCATTCCCCACTACTCACTTAACCCTTAGGCTTTAGCGCTACTCACCGACTTTTTCCTGACAGTGTAGATCACGATCAGACTGTACAGAACGTGCAGTCTGATCTTTGATCTATATTATCCGATATGGACATATTTTCCCCAAAAAAAGTACCTTTGAAACAGCAAAATTTGGGTTTTTACTATCGGCTTAAACGATAAGGGTTAACATCGCTACATGAATGATTGACCAAGCCTGGCTGCTCACCTGGCAACGTACAGGGTTTGGAACAAAGGGTTCACTGGTTCGAATCCCCAACTTGGCTAATTTCTTTCCTATGATCGATAGTCATTGGGACAGGATTTATTCCTTTTTCACTGCTTTTCACTGTTTTGACGATGGTTATGTAGCAAATCAGACAGTGGCTTGGAAACAATATTGTGAAGAGTACTGGTTAAAGTAACTCCAGGAAAGCATGGATAGGTGCACTTGCCGCCGGGATATTACTCAAATAATGTTGAAAACGGCGTTATAATCCGTTTATTGTGTTGACGATGGTTATGTAGGAAATTAGACAATGGCAAAGGAAGAATATTGTGCCGACTATTGCAAAAGAAGCTCCAGGAGGATATGGATATATGCATTGTCCACCGTGATGGAACTGAAATCATGTTGAAAACAGTGTTTAAGATCATACAAATAAAGATTCATCATTTGAAAAAGAAATGTATTCCCGAAAGATTACCGAGTATTAGAAATCTGTTTATTAGCTATGACGATTAGAACGGATTAAAATATGATTAAAGCAATAGAGTTTATTTCATCAGCTTGTGGTTAATATGGGGAAATATTTGCCGAAAAAGGGAAAGGTATGCGAAAATAACGAGTGCCGTAAGGCACGAGTTATTTCCCCATATTAACCACAAGCTGATGAAATAAATTATATATTATATTTCCTCTGATTATTTTGTCAACGAATGCCACTTTTAAAACTTAAAAACTTAAAAAACTTAAAAAAGTAGTTCCAGATTTTCGGCAGGAGGAAAATATTCACTGCGACGGGGAAATAATTCCCCCCAGCTTAAATTACGACATTTCTTTACCCATAACATTTCTAAAAATAGACACTTGAAATATAATATATTGCAATAAATCATTCAGAGCTGCGCTCTAACAAAAGGTGGTTGAATGCATCTTTGTATGGCATTATACTATGCAAGTCATCACATAATTATGGATCCATAAAATCCATTCTGTCTAAGAGCCGACCGAATCTTGAGGTATAATGATCTTTTGACATAAAGCAAAACTGACAAATAGCAAAAGTTTCGACCGATGTCAGCCTGCGTAGTCTGTGCAGGCTGACATTAATCGATACTTTTTGTAAATGCATTAAACGCCCTTTTCATAGAGCATGACATTTATTATGCCCTCAAAAGACGAAAGGGTATGTATGTGTGGTCATTTTTCGATTCATATTTGATTAGGCTGCTGGCATCTCGTACAATTAAAGACGATCGCTACAGTTTCACCATTTTTTCATAACATTCAGAATTTCATGAAACTTTGTTTGGTGATAGTTTATTATCTGATCTACAAAAAAAAAAAAAGGAGATAAAAAGAGGGGGTCACCTGCTTTGGGAAAATTCTATGAATATTTCTTTTAGTACACCCTGCATTGCGGCAGTTCAGGATGAAATTTCACCTATGAAAACAAAGTCTAAGTACATTTTTTTAAATGACAACAATTATAAGCAAATTTTATGTCATTGTATTGGTGAAACATCAAATTTAATGAAGAAAATAATTTAGAGTATACTGAGTATCAATATTTAAAAAAAAAAAACCTTAACTTATGGCTAAAACACCTTTATTTTGAAAAAAACCAAAAAAAAACCAAAGAGTATCTTTTAAAGTTATTTTTTGAAATGTTCTAACATTCAGATTTTTCTTATTTTTTTTATAAATAATATCCAGGTACTAAACTAAAAGAATCAGGCTTAAAACAAATAGATCACCAGCCTTATTTTTTAAGAAAATACATTTTAAGTTTGTGGGTGGGGCACTAACTAATGAATAAATGTAGGGCTTGTCAAAGACAAAGATATTATATGAAGTAAATTATCTCAATTTTTTCAATAACACAACCTTTTTTTATAAGAATCAAGTTTTTTGGTCATAATAAACCAATTCATAGAATGTAAATGTAATACTGATGTTAGCATTTAACCCATTTCCAAACGACTAATTTTAGACTCTTCTAAATTTGACGCGTTTGCGGACGCTAAACCAAAACCTGGTATTCATGTATCACAGTTCTTTGATGGGTCAGAAATCATTGTGCGAAAAAGAGAAATCAATCGTTAGCAGCAATTTCTCCTTTTGACATCAACGTTTTCTGATGTTGTCTGCTGCAGACTCATCAAGCTAAGGGAACAACCTGGTAAAGGAGAAAGAGTTATGTACAGCCCCTCGTTTTCTGTACGTCTTTACCAAGTAATATAATTTTGGACTAGACCAAAATCAAAGCATCTGCATCTGAAAGGATGTTTTAGCTCAACGATACGTCTGCCAGATAGAGCGCTAGTAATAACATGACCTGTGTCCATATTTCCGTTGTTAGGTGACGTAGTAAGGTGATTCACTTTGACTTTCAGTCTGATCTTTTGAAAGCGTAATTTTGGATTCTTGCCTCGCATATAATTACTTGGCTTGATTCAAATACTTTTTTCTTCATTTTGCTGACATAAAACGACCCGTTTTAGTTCTTGGTTTATCCATTCTGCAGACACTGACAAGTGCGGCAGGATCAATTGTGTTGGGTGCTCGCCGTTTTTCGAGTAAAAGGTGAGCGTGATAGTTACACGAAGCGTGAAAATTGAAACTGTCGCGAACGTCGTTAAAACGGTCTGATAATGTTTCTATGTATGGGCCGGTGGCTTGATAGGAAATAAACTTACCGATAAAGTCACTACTATGGTTTACGCCAAAACCCCCGGTATCGCAATGGCGACGCGCAGGGTCAGTAGTGAGCGAGTTGTAAGTGTGGGTCCTGACGAGGCTTTTTATTTTTTTAGATAGTAGTATTTTATTCGCAATGTTTCCGCGAGGCGCCAACCATAATTCTGAGCATGATGCGTCCAAATCGAACAATTCTACGGTACCAAAATAATGTTCCCTCAATCCTGTTGGAATGAATATTGAAGGAAGACTTCGACTCTATAGGACAGTTAAATTAGGTGAATTCAGCATTCGTAAGGCAAACCTATCTAACGCTCACGCACAAAAATAATTTTCCCTCCTGAAATTACAACTGTGTTCGAAAGTCGTCTGCCTCCAAAATTACTCTCCAATTTGAAGGACAAAAATGTCCTTCATTTTCCCGAAATAATTCCCCGTAAATCACTGAGAGCGGCATTTAAGTGCCAATTAAAAATCGATAATGACGTGAAATCGTGTCGTTTCCATAAAGTGCGAGGACATCCAAACAATAATTACTTTCACAAAATACATGTAGGGAGATTCTAAATAATCCCACTCGCTCTCGAAAATAAAAGATACTAAAAATAAAGACCGACTGTACTCTTTTGGGCCAAGCCCATTACGGTACTAATATGGCATTTTAGGCTCCGATTGTCGACATTTTCGATAAAAAACGTGGGAAAAGAATTTGTCGCCAAGGTAGTTTCATTTTTTTTTGGAGCAAGAGAAAAAAAGCCTAAGACTTCTTTCATAGCAAATATTTGATTTCTGGTATTCGCAATATTCTTGAACGCTTGTTTGGCAGTCTAGGCAATATCTAGACTTATTTGTAGAGAATACAGGTCGCCAGTTTTTTCTCAGCCAAGCAACATGGACCATGAACCACCCATACCGTAGTCGGCAGTGCCTCAGAGAAACTGGATTCAAGTCGTCTGCCTCCAAAATTACTCTCCAAAAATAAATTAACACATTACATATATTATCGTTCGTTGTCATTCTAAAACAAATACACGAGCCACCCCTTCGTCAGGTAAGCAAACTGTGAAGTGTTGAAACTCATACATCGTAACGTTAAAGGATAATCTACTGGTCGTTTGAGGCAACAAAATTAATGGTCGTTTACTTTTTCCAAAAAATGATTAAAATGCACAGTTACTTACCTTGAAGTTGTTTAAACCAATGTTTAAATAAATATACGTCGAATGTCTATCGCAGTGACATCATCAAGTTTATGCACCAAATTGCACGTTTTACCCAGGTTTCAGTGACGCCAGTTCTCAGTGACGTCAATTTTCATTGAATTGGGGTACTCAGTAGGGAAATTCTATTTCGTCAGCGTAGTCAATTCGTGAGACCATAAAACGGGGAAATTTCGCTGATTACATTTTGGATTGGTAAAACTTTGCAGTATAATAAATTCGTTGTACGGTCAGGTGGCTTCAGCTCAGGGCGAGATAATTCACCAGAGCCGAGAACAAGTTTACAAGTCCCCTGCCACCTGACCGTACAAGTAACTATATATTTGTTATGTGTGCGACTCGTGTCGATCGACGCCGCCATCTTGGATGTAGCGTTGAAGTGTAGTCAAGTCTAGGGAGCTCCCGACAGTGAAACTGCTTGCCCTGGCTCTTGCCAGTGTACAGCTATATGTAGTTCGAGTATATCATCCAATCAGATCGGGAGGAATTTCTTTGCAATATGCAAAACATGTAGTGCAGCAAGATACCATGAAAATCGATGGGTACATCGTTTTTTATGACTTCTTGTAGACTTTTGTCTGTCATAAAAAGTTAAGTATATACTTAGGATTATCTTAATATATCGCTGAACGATAATTTGCGTTTAATAGTCGTCCCCGGAGGTTAGTCATTTTAGTGGAGACAGTACAAGATAAAGAATGAAACTCATCCCAAATTAAGCCTGGTTCTTTAACATGCGCAGTGTATAGCACCTCGATTGCAAGTCTCATCCGAAAGATATGTAATGAGTTTAGTTAAATCTGGCTGACTATTAACACTAAAACAAAATCCAATAGATTATCTATATACATGCTTATTTATATATATATTTTGTTATGTAGATAGGATATACAGTGACCTGTTTTCAGAATATTCTAGAAACATGAAGATCATTTATTGGTTTTTCCATTGTGGTTATTTTTAGAAACAGGTTGTTAGTAAACAAGCTGTTTACTAATCGATGATGTCATCTTTCTAGAAAAGACTAATCTAGAATTTTCCAAGCTAATATAAATAGGAGTGACTTACTTGGTGATTTTGGATTTTGAAGTTAGACTTGTGGCTTGGAGGATACAGAATTAGTGCAAAGTGTTGGATTTAATTTGGAATATACATCCGTAAGTTGGAATTATCTTTTTATTAAACAGGTTGCTCATATCTATCTGCAAGTTAAAACTATTGTTAATTTAGGTTTTAGGAACCAGAAATTTCATACTTTTTGTAGTCTAAACTTAATTCTTAATTTTGAGGGACTTATTCTCTTTCTTGTTCTAAGATTAAGAATTGTCAAAATTTCATTCAAACTTAACTTGTTGTATTATTTTGTCTGTATTCATTAATAAATATTGATAATTGTTAAAGGCTTGTCGCTGGTTTACTTTCTCGTTACTCCTGGCTCGTAACAGAAATTGGGGGCTCGTGCGGGATTGATCATCTAGTAATTTTGGATATACTTTGAAATTTTTTTGAAACTTGTTACAGTATTAAATTTTATTAGATAACAAATAATAATAAAAAATTAGAATTAGAATTTGAATTTTATTCAACTGAACCAGCAAAAAGCAATGATGTCTTTTGATCTTGAAAAATTTGTTGCTGAGCCGTCACAGGAGTTGTTAAATTTGGCAAAAAAGTCAGATTTGTTAGATCTTGCTTCTCATTACAAACTGACTGCCATTAAAGATACTATGTTAAAGCATGAAATTAAAAATTATATTGTTCAGTTTTTAGTTGATGAAGAAATACTTGACTCGTCTGCTCTGTCTCTTATTCTTGTGTCTCAGACGGGCATTAAAAGTAATATTGAGTTAGAAAAATTAAAACTACAAATGGAAAAAGAAGAGAGATTGAAAACATTAGAGCAAGAAGAAAGGATGAAAGAAAAAGAATTAAACTTAAAATTACAGCAAGAAGAAAAAGAATTAAAATTAAAACTAGAGCAATAAGAAAGAATGAAAGAAAAAGAATTAGAGTTAGAAAAAGAAAAAAATGTATGCTGAAAAAGAAAAAATGTATGCTGAATTAGAAGAAAGAGAAAAGGATAGGCAATTTCAGATGAAAATGAAAGAATTAGAAATAGAAAATAAAGAAAGACCATCTTTGCATATGATTAATGATTTTGACATCACAAAACACCACAGACTTGTTCCGCCATTTCAAGAACAAGAAGTTGATAAATACTTTTCACATTTTGAAAGATTTGCTGAAAATTTGAAATGGCCAAAAGAACCCTGGACCTTACTCTTGCAAAGTGTTGTAACTGGAAAGGCTCGCGATATTTTTTCGCAACTAAGCAATGAACAGCTTTCTAATTATGATAATGTTAAAGAATTGATTCTAAAAGCTTATGAATTGGAACCTGAAGCATATAGACAAAAATTTAGGAACTGCAGAAAAGAAAATGGTCAAACCCATGTTGAATTTGCTAGAACTAAAGAACAATTATTTGATAGGTGGTGCCATTTAAAGCAAATAGGTGCAGATCATGGAAAACTTAGACAACTTCTGTTAGTTGAAGAATTTAAAAGGTGCATTAATTTCGATATAAAAACTTTCTTAGACGAAAAAGAAGTTGAAACTTTAGAAGAAGCTGCTTGCTTAGCAGACAACTTTGCCTTGACGCATAAGGTCTCTTTCATGAATAAATCAAACCCTCGAAAACCTTTTTATTCATCTACTAGTCCTAAACCAAATTTTAATCAAAATAATGACAATTCCAATCAGAATAGTCTCAAACCCAAGTCTCCTTATGAAATCAAAGGTCGAAATCCCTTATCTCGACCCACTTGTAATTATTGCAAAGAGTCAGGCCATATCATTTCTGAATGTCCTGTTTTAAAAAGAAAACGGGAAAAACAAGAAAGTTTTAAGCCTACAGGCTTTACTTCATTAAAATTCACACCTCAG
Source organism: Hippopus hippopus (assembly GCA_946811185.2). Taxonomy (NCBI): domain Eukaryota; kingdom Metazoa; phylum Mollusca; class Bivalvia; order Cardiida; family Cardiidae; genus Hippopus; species Hippopus hippopus. The sequence goes on from OX328096.1 coordinate 17,097,165, forward strand.
TCGTGTATTAAGGACCAAACCCTTGTCCAGGCCAAAGTACCTGAGACTGATACTGTTATGGAGATTTATGAACCATTCTTATCAGATGGTTTTGTGTCACTAGAAAGTGATTTTGCCCAGTCTACCCCTATTAAAATTTTACGTGATACTGGAGCTTCTCAATCTCTTATTTCATCAGATGTCCTGCCTTTTTTCTGAGAAGACTTCTTCAGGGACAAGTGTCCTTATTCAGGGTGTAGAATGTGGATTTGTTAATGTTCCGCTTCATAACATTTATTTGTCTTCAGACTTAATTAATGGTCCAGTGACTGTTGGTATTAGAAAAAATTTACCTTTTAAAGGTGTTCATTTGTTATTAGGCAATGATTTAGCCGGGGATAAGGTAATTGTTAATCCATTTGTAACTGACACACCTTGCATGGATGAATCACCCGATCCGATTGAGGAAGAAATTCCTGACCTTTACCCGTCATGTGCAGTTACTAGAGCTATGGCAAAGAAAGCCATTTTGACTGAAAATCAGTCTGATATTGACTTATCTGATTCTTTGTTGGGTCATTTATTTAAAAATGAAATTAACAGGTCTATTTCACAAAACCCGTCTGAAAGTCAGACAAATTCTAAACATAATTCATCAGAATTGGATTACACATCTTCACCTTTAGTTAAAGAAGGCCATGATACAAGGTCAAGGTCAAAACTAAGTGAAGACCAACACAATGATCCAGAAATAGCACCTTTATTTCAAAAAGCTGTTAGTGAAACTGATCTTTCACAGGAACCTGTCTGTTTTTATATAAAAAATTGAATATTAATGAGAAAGTGGCGCCCTCCTGAAGTCTCTGTTGATGATGAGTGGGCTGTCAATCATCAAGTTGTCATTCCTAAGTCCTATAGATTAGAAATATTAAGCTTAGCTCATGAAACACCTATGTCAGGTCATTTAGGAATCAATAGAACTTATCATAAAATTCTTAATCATTTAGAGAAAGTTCAATGTAAAATGAAAGAAAGATATGACAAGAATACTAAAGATAGAAATTTTAAACCTGGAGATAAAGTTTTAGCTCTTCTACCAATTCCTGGTAGGCCTCTACAAGCAAGATATTTTGGTCATTATTCTGTAGAGAAAAAGGTCAGTGACTTAAATTATGTGATAACAACTCCTGACAGGCGAAAGCAAAAGCAATTATATCATATTAATATGTTAAAAGAATATGTTGATAGGGATAATTCAAATATTTCACCAATAAGTGTTGTTTCATCAGTCCCTCAAGATCAAAATCACATTAATCATGAAGACATAAATTGTGAAGAAATGAGCTTTGACAAGTCTAACCCTATTGGTTCAAAACTTCAGAATTCTGACATTTTAAGAAATTTAGATCAAAAGCTTTCACATTTAGACAATAATCAAAAAGATGAATTGAAAAAGTTAATTTCTGAATATGAGCACCTGTTCCCTGATGTTCCAACACGGACAGATACAATATACCATGATGTGGACATTGAGAATTCAAAACCAGTGAAACAACATCCATATCGAATGAATCCCAAGAAATTGGAGCATCTTAGAGAGGAAATCAGGTATCTATTGGAGAATGACTTTATTGAACCTAGTCAAAGTGAATGGAGTTCTCCCTGTATTCTTGTACCAAAGCCAGATGGAACTTTTCGTATGTGCACTAACTATAGAAAAGTTAGCACTGTGACCAAGACTGATTCGTTTCCAGTGCCAAGAGTAGATGACTGCATTGACAATATTGGTCATGCTAAATATGTTACTAAATTTGATCTTCTAAAAGGATTTTGGCAAATTCCTCTCACTGAAACAGCTAAAGAAATCTCTGCATTTGTAACTCCTGATGGACTTTATCAGTACAAAGTTATGCCTTTTAGGATGAAGAACTCGCCAGCTACATTTCAACGTCTTATCAACATGATAATATCTGGATTGGACAGCTGTAGGGCCTATATCGATGATGTCATCGTTCACAGCGATGATTGGAACAAATATCTAAAGACTATCAAAGATTTTTTTGACAGACTGAGTAACGCCAAATTAACAATTAATCTTGTTAAAAGTGAATTTTGTCATGCTAGTTTAACATTTTTGGGTCATGTTGTTGGACAAGGACAGGTAAAACCTGTAGAAGCTAAAGTAAAAGCTATTTCTGATTTTCCTGTACCTACATGCAAAAGACAACTCATGAGATTTCTTGGTATGGCTGGTTACTACAGGAAATTCTGTGGTAATTTTTCTGTCATTGCTGAGCCACTGACAAGTCTTCTCAGCAAACGCAAAAAATTTATATGGAATGATGATTGTCAAAAAGCTTTCGATAAAGTAAAAGCCATACTAAAAAGTGAACCAGTTCTTTTAGCTCCTAATTTTGGAAAAGAATTTAAGCTTGCAGTAGATGCTAGAGATACTGGTGCAGGTGGTGTTTTACTTCAAGAAGATTGTAATGGTGTAGGTCACCCAGTTAGTTATTTTTCTAAAAAGTTTAACAAACATCAGAAAAACTACTCAACAATAGAAAAAGAGTGTTTATCTCTTATTCTTGCTCTTCAGCATTTTGAAATATATTTGTCGTCTTCTCCTGCACCCATCATTGTATATAGTGACCATAATCCTCTGATTTTTATCCATAAAATGAAAAACAAGAATCAACGTTTACTCCGGTGGAGTCTGTTTTTACAAGAATATAACATGGATATTACACACATAAAAGGTAGGGATAATATTTTCCCTAATGCTTTGTCTAGAGTTTAACGTGTAAATAGTTAACATTTGTCTTTATGTATAAGGTATTTTCATGTACAGTTAAGTGTAATGATATATTTTATATTCTAACAAAAGAAAGTTTTAATTCTTAAAACTTTCTTTTCCTTTAGGAGGGGAAGTGTTATGTAGATAGGATATACAGTGACCTGTTTTCAGAATATTCTAGAAACATGAAGATCATTTATTGGTTTTTCCATTGTGGTTATTTTTAGAAACAGGTTGTTAGTAAACAAGCTGTTTACTAATCGATGATGTCATCTTTCTAGAAAAGACTAATCTAGAATTTTCCAAGCTAATATAAATAGGAGTGACTTACTTGGTGATTTTGGATTTTGAAGTTAGACTTGTGGCTTGGAGGATACAGAATTAGTGCAAAGTGTTGGATTTAATTTGGAATATACATCCGTAAGTTGGAATTATCTTTTTATTAAACAGGTTGCTCATATCTATCTGCAAGTTAAAACTATTGTTAATTTAGGTTTTAGGAACCAGAAATTTCATACTTTTTGTAGTCTAAACTTAATTCTTAATTTTGAGGGACTTATTCTCTTTCTTGTTCTAAGATTAAGAATTGTCAAAATTTCATTCAAACTTAACTTGTTGTATATTTTGTCTTTATTCATTAATAAATTTTGTTAATTGTTAAAGGCTTGTCGCTGGTTTACTTTCTCGTTACTCCTGGCTCGTAACAATATATGAACCTTTCTCTGGCAAAAGAGGGTTTATTGCATCTCCAAGCTAGTCACCACATAGAATGTGAATCCCTAGAATCCATTTTTATTTCACAACAGACTGAATCCAGAGGTTTAATGGTCATTTGACAAGCAGAAACATTACAAATAGCAAAATCTTTCGAACCATGTCAGGCTGACATGGGTCGGTACTTTTTTGCAAATTCATTTAATATCCTTCTCACGGAGCATGCCTGATTTGTGTATGAAAATCTGATGTTTTGCAAACTTTTGAGTAGAAAAATTAATAGTACCTAAATGATATTCTCGTCAACCTTTTCAGCGCCATTGACGAAAACCTGTGCTTTTAGCGAACGGCATTGATCAAGATGAGACTGTAGTGATAGTGCAGCCTCATCTTGGATCTGAAAAGTTCGCTTGTTTAATCAAGCCTATAACATAATTAAATCTGTTGAGCTTCATTTGGAATATATTTTCACCCTTAAGCTGCTTAGCGCGACTCACTGACCTTTTCTGGACAGTGTAGATCAAGATCAGACTGCACAGAACGTGCAGTCTGATCTTGGATCTACACTGTTCGATAAATAGATGTATTTCTGCAAAAAAATAAGTAAGAAATTGCAACATTTGGGTTTTTACTATCGGCTTGAAAGTTTCATTTCACTTACCCAGCAGGATAGGAGTTAAGTCATTGAAAGAGGTCGTGTTTATATACTGGCGCTGAAAGTGTGTGGGAAAAAATGCAAAATGAAGACCAAATGAATAAGCCAAAGGCCTTTACGCGCACAGATAGGATGACACTGCAGGGGCACAATATATGCCTTGTCTTAACCCTTGTCATTCTAAATAAGTGAAATGAAACTTTTAAACCCATGGTAAAAACCTTTTTTCCTATTTCAAAGGTATGTTCGGGGGAGAGATATCTCTCTATCAGACAGTTTAGATCCAAGATCAGACTGCACGTTCTGTGCAGTCTGATCTTGATCTACACTGCCCGCAAAAGGTCATTGAGTCGCGGTTAGCAGCCTAAAGATTAAATTTACCAAAACGAACCTTAGTTGTGAGTAGTTGTTACGTTCAAGAATTTCCTTATTGAAATTAGGGACAAAGAGACATTTTCCCGTGTCCTAGTACATAAGACAGACTGGTCTTTTTTTTATGTTGACTACAAATTTAATTAAGAAAGACATGTAAATCAACAAGTTAACTAAATAACCCTGATATAATTACCGTAACAGGTTCACTAAAAACATTCGGAACGCTGATTTAATCTGCGGCTTGTCAATTTAGCGTGATCTATCGACTTTGGCACGCATATCTATGGGAAATGTCATGCTAATCGGGAGAGGCAAGGCGGAAATAAAGTTGTTCTATGCAACATAACCGATTGTTGTAACTGTACTTTCGGATGTTGCAACTTACCCGTTATATTGTCTTTCAGGACAGTAATTAGGGCAAATTAACCGCGCACGGAAGACAACCGATTTTTGAAGGCATCCAAAAGCAACGTAGACTACATGATGAACAAGGGCCAGGAAATTAACCAATGTGCAAGTCCATAGAGAAGAAAATACTGGACAGAAATATTTACAGAAAAACGATTGATTGATTATACTGAATTTAACGCCGTTTTAACAGTTTAGGACATATCACGGCGGTCAGTGCATCTAGTATGCATGCGTTTCCTGGCTTTCTCACACCAGTACTGACACAACTTTCTTTCCAAGTCACTGACGACTTTTCTCATATGCATCTGAGGTGAGAGGCTGTAATACAGAAGAAAGGTAAACTGCGTGTCCCGTTGCTATCTAGACTAGAGGGCACAGGTCACGCCATCTGGTGGAATTTATCGGAGGGAACAAGTTAGAGTGTAAAAGCTTCTTAACTCTTTCCTTACTGTAGACGACACCAGAAGCTTTTGTGGACAATGGGGATCAAGATCAGACTGCAAAGAATGTGCAGTGTGATCTCTGATCTACACTGTCTACGATTTTATTTCAGATTAAGGCCAAACTGTCTCTTCATCTTGCAGTGGAACTACATTCATTTATAGCCGATGAAAAAGTGAAAATCATTTACTTGGTACTGAAAGAGTTTAAGAAGACGATCCCTAAATCAAAACGTCTTTTAGGTGTTAGTTCGACCTGTCATGAAAATGACTGGAGTTTCAAACCGATTTGATAACATGCCTTGTAAAACGAATAAATCAAAATACTGGCTTTGCATGGATTCTAGTACATCGTTCTTACAATTTAGGAATGAACCGTTTTATTAAACCCATAATAGGCTACTTAACCGTCAATTGGCTATTTTTAAAACTACAATAGATAACACGAACTGAAACCACAGACAATGAACACAAGTGTTATGTCATTAAAATATATCGTTACCCTAGAAGCATAATCGTTGGAGTAGTCGTTAGAAGTGACAAAAATGTATAATTCTTGAAACAAATGAAGAAGCCAAGAGGTCCCAAGAACTAAAGTCTTGCACAGCAGATGAAGCAGCCTCCATGACATAAATGATACATGGTAGAAATTTGTTTAAATGAGGTCATGCTCTGTCAGCTTTCAACGGCATTTAGAGTCTTATCAAGATCTTATCTCATTAAATAGTTTCCTCTCAGGGTTTCTCCAGAACAAGACTGGTTCTCTGCGGTCCCTTAATCAAGGAAACTACTATGTTGACAAAGCTGCAAGCGGAGATGGAACCAAGATTACTAAATACTATTAACATATCGCAGGCTTTTCCAGCTGCATCACTGCAAAACCAACGGTAATCAACAGGGTTTTTTTTCTAATCTATTTAGCTATACGATACATACATTGAGTTATTTTAACCCTTTGGCTGCTAAGCGCGACTTAAGGACCTTCTGCGGACAGTGTAGATTAAGATCAGACTGCACAGAACGTGCAGTCTGATCTTGATCTACACCGTCCGATAAGAAGATATCTTTCCCCGAAAAATACCGTTGAAACAGTAAAATTTTGGTTTTTACTATCGGCTTGACAGTTTCATTTCACCTATTTAGCGGGAAAGGGTTTGATATTCCAGTTGTTTTCAAAATCATATAAACTCGTCGAAGGGTAAGCATGTTCGCCCTATAGACAAAAATTCAATCAACAAAAGCATCTTATCACATATTTCATGTTCCGACTTCATCTACTATTACATATTCTATTTCAGACGTTTTAGATAATTGTCTCTTATTCATAAACAACGCTTCAGTTGTCACTATGATTTTTATGCGTGCATTATCTTGTCTAATACAAATGACCCATGCTCTGACAAAAGGGGGTTTAATGCATCTCTGTGTTGCATTGTACATGGCAAATCACCACACGCCACATAAGTATGGACCCATAAAATCCATTTGTCTTACAACCGGCTAAAGAGGTAGATTGGTCATTGGACACGCAGAAAATTTTCCAAAAGCAACCAGCGCTTACGTGGGTTGATACTTTTAGCAGATGCATTAAACCCCCTTTTCACAGAGCATGGCTCATATCTAATTTTATTGCCGACCCCTTGAATAGTGCCTAAAGTAACAATACACGAGTATACGGACGCTAGAGATCATGGTAAGGCAGCGCAAAACTTGAATTTACCGTCTGATTGATCTACAAAGTTGGACGAGTCGAGATATAATTGCAAGATAAACCCGTTGAAATTGAAAAAAAAAAGTACAGAAAAAACAGATAAAATAGAGAAAATTTCTTTTTATTGACTAACCATCTTCAGTGTTCATCAATTGCTGGTACAGTAATAGGAATTCATTAACCGTTTGTTAATGCATGTTTGACAGACTTTAGCTCTCATCCACTCTGGCACTTTACGGTTCAATTTGAATTATTCCATTTGCGAGAGAATAGGATCAGACCTTTTGTGTCAGCTTTAAAACAAGTTTTTGTTCGCCCAGTCTTCATTTATGAGCAATGGACTGTGAAAAGGGGGGTAGAGTTAATGCATCTGCAAAAAGTATTGACCCAAACAGGCTGACATGGGTCGAAATCTTTTGCTATTTGGGAATTTTCTGCATGTCAAAGGACCGTTCTATCTCCAGATCAAGTGGATTGTTAAGCTAAATTGATTTTATGGATCCATAATCATGTGAAGACTTGCTCGGTATAATGTATCATGGAGATGCATTAAATTCCATTTTGCCAGTGAATAACTTGCACTGTATTCACAAAGTATTTTGTTTTTAAGAAAATACATGTTTTCTGTCATGTTAAACTTTTGCTATTAAAGGTGGCCCTTCAGGTTTTGGGACGAAAATTTTACAGAAATACAGAAAATTCATCCTTATATTCCCAAAGCCTTTTAATATTCATTCATAAAATCCCAGTAGTCGAAAACCATCCGACAACAAGAGAAATTAGAGATTTACTACGCCCCAGGTCGACACCGACGGGAAACACGTTCTATTTTTACATGAGCAACTCGCTCATTTACATACCGGAAATACACAGACAAAGCTTCAAACATAGCGTCCGAAGAAGACATTATGGAAAATAATTACATGTTTGTCATGTTAATGGAATTTAAGCGTCATTAGTCACGTGCCAGTCACTTGACATTCCCACAATGCTTTTTTGATTTCTAGCGCGAAATCTAAAAATACCTTAAGAGGCTACGTAGCCTTTTAAGGGAACACCATCAAAAAGAATTTTTTTTTGTAATTTTATGATTCTTAATTATTGATGATTTTTATTGTTTTTCATATAAATTTCAGTGATATATATATTTTTTAATTTGGTAAGATGTGAAAAATCTAAATACCCACCTTTAACATTTTGTGTGGTTTTCAAAGCAATAAAGTCTTTGTACTGATTTGTATTTTATTGTACTGCAAAGAAATTTCTTGCAATCTGATTGGATAATATGCCCCGAACAAATAATCATGTACACTGGCAAAATCCACGTAAAACAAGTTTCCCTTTCGGGAGCCCTGTATACATGATGATTCTTTTAACACAACATCCAAAATGGTGGCGTCTATCGATACGAGCCGCTCACAAGACAAACATATGAAAATCGAACACTGTAGCGTTAAAAGGATAACCTAATGGTCGATTGAGGCAACTAATAGTCGTTTACTTTTGCCAACAAATCATTAAAATGCATAGTTGCTTACCTTGAAGTTGTTTGAATCCACGTTAACAAAAAAATGTGTCAAATGCCTATCGTAGTGACATTATCCAGTTCATTCACCAAACTTCACTTTTTACCAAGGTTTCAGTGACGTCAGTTCCCAGTGACGTCACTTTTCATTGAATTTGGGCACTCAGAAGGAAAATACGATTGCGTCAGCATACTCATTTCGTGAATAGATAAAACGGAAATTTCGCGGAATACACGTTGGAATGGTAAAACTTTGCAGTATAATAAATTTGTTGTACGGTCAGGTGGCAGGGGACTTGGAAACTTGTTCACGGCTGTGGAAAATCATGTCGCCCCGAGCCGAAGGCATTAGACTGATGGACCAATGTTAGAACGTGTAAAAAATCTAACACGAAATTCGTAGGTCAAACCAGTCTTGTGAGCCTGATGAAGTCTCGGAAAGAGAAGAATTGTTTGGCAATTGGTGTACGATATGCCAAGTTGTTTCGCTTAGAAATCATACAGGTGACAGCACTGCGGAAAAAAGGAAGACAACGCTGTACCTTTACCACTTCGATTCATTTAACAGTTCTATTGATTTCTCCAGAAAAGGAGAAACACCTATAAAGACGGATAAGGAAGTCATTTACAATAAATAATGTCAAGTTCTTGTTTTCACTCCGCTTGAACACGCTTGCTCGCCGTCTATCACCATAATTGTGTCGCAATTCAATACAAAAGGAAATAATCCATCGTAACGTGTCCGTCAGAAATATGGACTATCCCTTCCATGACAAGCATGACTGTAGACGTTTCTGTATTCACAGTATAGGACAAAATCTGATAGCGTAGAATGTGTGTTATTGTTGTAAGTGCGAACTTACTGACTGAAATTATCTTTTCATTTATTGAGCAATCAGGGGTTAACCATAAGAGTGCCGTTAGTTTGATAAATAGTGGAGTAAACCTAACACATACTGTACTAGCATACAATCTGTACCCCAAAACCCAATCTAGATACCGCTTGGTAGACGGCGTGCCCTTTGCATGGGTAACAGGTTCTGTAAGTCCATCCCAGCTGATTCCGCCAATGAACATGAAAATGCCGCTCCGTAGCGGTCACGTTCACGCATGGAGTCTCTCCTCTTGCGAATCTCTTTGTATATGTGTGTGGGAGGGGGGTGGCCGTGCCTGGACTTATTGTGTACAGAGGACGGGTTGCTTGTCCTTTCTTGTCCAACCAACATGGCTACAACTCACTCATACCTGTCGCCAGCTGTAGTTCTGAGAAGACAGAATGCGTGTACACTTTATTTTTAAAACTGAAGACAACATGTGGGCAAACTTGTATGCGTGATTTACGTGGTTATACTGGTTCACATTCACTCTGAAGGTTGTTGCGAAGCTGGGTTGCTGTGTTCAAATGCTTTCTGACTGATCAAAATTAGTTAATAGCTGCAAATTCGCCCTTTCTCTGCCACCACTATGCCCCCTGACATGCTGTAGAAACTGGTTAGTGATGACAGTATGGTGCAGGGCAAGGGCCTCGCCAACATCAGGATACTGTAGGTAGTCCCTTGCTCAAACATCCCAAATGCCGCCAGATTTCTGCTTCCGATAATTGCCTCCTTACATTTGCATTGGCCATACATTATTTTTAAATCATAAAACTTCGTCCTTTCGAGTTGAAAGGACGCTGCTTACTGACATCTTCAATTGTCAAGGATGCAAATTATTGCCACAAATGATAAAGGCAATCTGTGTGACTTTTTGTTGTTACCCCTACGTGGTTAGAACAAGTATCACGTCAGCTGGTGCAGATTTGATTTGAAGAATTACTTTTAAAATTTTACGTTGTGTGAAAATTATGGTTCTCTCTTGCATTTTCTAAAAGGTTTCTACTTTCATGTTTGTATCGCTTCTTTTGTAACTGAGTATACATATACACGAATATTAATTTAGCACCATCTATTTTCATGTTATAAGGTTATGCTCAGCAAAATCCAATGGTCATTCATGGTGTGGAAACCTAAGACCTGGACTGGTTATGAAATTCGTTAACGGAACACTCCAAGGTGTCACTCTATGAAATACCAACACTGCTTCTACTTTTAGCTGTAATTCATTGACAGCCAGAAAGGGATACTGAAGACATCAAAAAAGGATCATGTCTAAATCTATGGTCACAGAGATTGGGTCAATGATCTGACGTGCAAGAGGTTCTAAAAAAAAAAACGATCAGTGTTCATGCCTGAGCCAACAGCAATGGTTGCATCAGTATCTGGTGTATCCTCCCCTCGCACGAATAACATGCTGGAAATCAAACGCTGAATTCGCATCTTCGGGTCATGGAGTACCAGGGCCAATTCCTCTGGATTTTGAACGGATGAATCCCTATTACTGTGTCAACTGCGTGTCTTGCTGGCTTGTGTTTTGCTAGGCGAACTAAGGCACGGTCATCACGGGGTGTAGTCTTTCTATGCCTTCCTGATAGTGAAAGATCTTTTACGTAATCAGTGGCCAATTGCTTTTTTACAAGACGACTAATGACAGTGTGATTGATATTCAATTTGAACCCAGTGTTGCGACAGGACAAACCAGCTTTGTGTATACCAATAATCTGCCTTTTAGTATTATCAGACAGCCTAAGTCTCACCATGTCAATAGGTTCACTTATTTATGGGCCAGCAAGAATGTAATGAGAATATTTCATTTCACCTTTTAGACCCCTCATTCGGTTGTAGGCCTACCATGACAAAAGTTTGGCATGAAAAGCATGCATTTGAGTCATCACGTGAATTCTGTGCTAAATATATGTGCATGTAGATATATTTGGTTAATTTCATTTGTTTGGGCTCATTTTATTACAATCGACAATTATTTTGGACAATGCTTAATTAATGCTCATGTGTATGTGAGCAAGGTCCTGTAAAAAAGGATCACGCTTTCGCCATTGGGCTAAGTTTTTTGTAGGTTAGCAAAGCAGTAAAACATGATATGTGTTTGCAAAATAGATAAGATCCGCTCGCATCCATTTTGTGGACAAAAACACAGAGTATTTTAAAACTCAGACAAAATTTGAATTATGGACAAATTGTATACAATGTACTAATTCGACAAAAATATAAAATGTTGGAATTTTTTTCTTGAAATACAAACTAAAGATAGAAGTTATCAGTCATTAAAAAGCATTTCAAAATCCCTTTCGAGCTCAAGCTCAGTCCAAACTCTCTTCGAGGATTGTTGCGTACCAGTAACTACTAAAGGTGAAGTGGAGACAATATATTTTAACCTTTAGGCTGCTAAGCGGGACTCGCTGACCTTTTTCGGACAATGTAGATCACAGAGCGTGCAGTCTGATCTTGGATCTACACTGTTCGATAATGGAGATATTTCCTCCCAAAAATACCTTTGAAACAGCAATATTTTGGTTTCTTTCTATCGGTTTCTAAGTTTCATTTCACTTATTTAGCAAGTTAAGGATTGAAAAAATATATTACCTTTTCCCCCCCAAAAAATTACAGGGTATCAAATTTTATCATTTGAGCCATATGTGATTTGTCGTCTGCAAATGCCTGTGGATATCGAAGAGTCTGATTTGATGCCGTCTGGCAAAGAGTAAAAGTTGTCGATGTGGAACTATCGCGTGCGCCAGGAAACAACATGTCTTTTAATTTGACATAAACCCTTTCCCAAACAACGGATTATTGCCTCTTCCAAATTGAAAGTATCTGCAGACAACTAAGTCGAAATTTGTACAAAAAAGCTGCAGTTCTCTGATAGGGTAGAAAATATTATGGGAAAAGGAGAAAATGCTGGTTACCAGCATTTTCTCTTTTTCCCATAATATTTTCAAAAAGCCATCTTCCTTATATCCGCATAAACTTGTAATTATGTGGTGAAGGATAATGTTTCTAGCTACAGTCATTCACGATATCGATTATATATCGTTATCGGACACTTAAACCTTTGCCCGAAGACAAAATTTTGGACTCGTCAATATTGATTTAGCATTTGCAAGACCACAACTTCAATGTTGCTTTAACGACGTATATTTCAAATTTTTCTAATGGACAGATTTTTTTAAAACTTTGCACATACAAAGCTCATCATGTTCTAGGAGATTACAGTAAAAAAAGATGTGGGTCACCGTGCTCGTTTCTGAGAAATTTGCCTTTGAAAAAGGTATATACGAGCACGTACAGTTCCAAAATTCAGCTTATATCGGATTTAAAGCGCCTTTCTTTAATAGTCAGTTAAACAGGAAAATTACACGAAATATATACAAATATACATCATTGTAATGAGAATTCGTATATTTTTGCACAAAAAATATACAAAAGCCTGGTTTTGAGCATGGTAAATGTACAAATATGCATGTTATATATGGATCATTGATTTAAAAAGGGAGATAATTTGACCGAATTAAGGGCTAATCTTAAATAAATACATACTTTCTATCGGACAGATTTTTCTTAAAATTTCCACACTTACAGTATTTATAATTCTAAACAATAAGAAAAAATAAAAGTGGCACCTATCCGTGCTTATTTCGTCAGAAAACAAGGTTGAAGGTCACTGTGGAAGTTATTTTTTCAAGGAAAAAATAGGGATAAAAGCTCAGCAGACATAGTGGGAAAAGGAGAAGTTGCTCAATAGGAGTGATTTCTCCTTTTCCGGCAATAATTTTCAAAGTGGAAACAGCTATACTTCCACAGCTTTAAATTTCCTGCCTTTTTTTCCTTGTTTGGTGTGTAACGCCGTGTCAGCAGCAATTTAAATATTTCATGGTGACAGTTCAAAGATCCATTTCTTTCTCTTCACCAATACTACCCGAAAAAAGTGCTACTTGTTTCAGTGCACCAATAGTAATTCCATTACGTGCAAAAAATACATAGGTGCACTTTTGATTCAATATCCACGACAAAAATACATGCGCAGTAGGATGCGCGCGAACATTTGTCATATACGTCGTTTGTAAAGGGGTAGAATACATTATTGGTAATGAAGAAAAACCTGGATACTAGATTTTTCTCCGTTTTCTTACAATGGTTTCAAAAGAGTTCTGTCTCAGGACGAATAAAACAAGAGAATGTTTGGTAAAAGGTTAAAATTATTTACTGCACAGTCAAAATGATAGAAAAGCCACAGAACTTTGCAAATAAAATACTCAAATGACTATATGTTTTCTTTATTTTACAGTAAACCAATTTCTAATTGGTTGAAATATTGTTGAAAGCGGCGTAAAACACCATTCAATTAATCAATCAATCAATTTCTAATTGGCCAAAATACTAGATTTAGAATTAGGCTTAGAACACAACTCAAAATGGTCGGTGTGAACGGGCCTTGGCTGCACCCAAAACGCAGGCAATGCAGATCTTAAGTTCTATACATCTGCAAGAGCACTACACATGGCTATTAAATATTATTAGCTATCCTGGTGCCTGTACTTGCTTGGATTTGTGTAAAATAGTCAGGGCATAAAACAAATACTGGTTTAGCTGGTAATTATTTCTCTTTTTGAATGGCAGATGAATGTCACATAACGTAACATTTCGACCAATGAAATCGGAAACCATGTCAAAGGTAGTCCAAAGGTAGTCGACACGCGAATTACGTCTGTATTTGACTCCGAGAATAAGAAATTTTTCCAGTCGTGTTGGGACTTTATCTGCGTGTGATGCATATATTTGAGCCGTAAAATTTGTAGTTATCAGATAAATGCTGACCTCAGCAGGCTATGAACTAGTCATATGCGGAAACAATTTCCTGGAATTGGACGAGGACAAAAGAAACCTTTAACAGAAATTCCTCAAAATGTCCCCTCTAAATATTGCAATATTACTGTCCACAGAATGCACTTGACAGCCTCCAATCAAGTAACTCAATAAATAATTTTGTGTGTGTGTGTGAAAAGTGTATTACCTTTTGTTCGCAATGAATTTGTTATTTACTGGAAGAGAAACTTTTCAAGGCGGCTATGTAGATTTTAATAATCTCCCCATACTCTCAAAACTATTAATCACTCAATTAAGTAATGTTATAGCTGACAGACTTGCGGTAAACGAGAACGACAAAAGTAAGAAAAACTATTGTCATGTGGTATTTCCTTAATGGGCTACATATCCTCTTAAAGTATCTTAAGAATACAGCCAGAATATCGCAATGGTTTGCGGGAATGTCACGTGAACAATGACATGGTTTTGTTATGTGGTATCGTATTCAAATAAATAAGATGACGGCATATCTAATCTCATTGAAATAGACGGGGTTACCGATTGCAAAGCGACCAACTCGTTATTTGCAAGCCAATTTTGCGTCATTTAATGGGATGTAACCGTTCAATTTCTTTACATTACGTCGAATATATTTTGTAGCGTATGACAGTGTTTCACAAAAAAAAATACCGTGCAGCAAAAAATATCTGTTCCAAATTGAAAACATTTGTAGACGACAAATAAACTGTAGCACAAATTATAAAATGTGTCTTTGAAAGGATGGAAACTATTGTAGGAAAAGGAATAATGCTGGTGACCATAATTTTCTCCTATTCCCATGATTATGTCAAACGTTCTTTTCCTTCCGGTCGTTACAACCCGGGGTTGTGTGAGTAAGGTTTTAATGCTTTTAGGTTGCTTCAAGCAGTATTTCAGTTTTCATACGAGCTCTAAAACCAAGGCGTCCACCGATAGGTGCAGGAGGAGTGGGTGAAATCGGAAGTCCTTTTGGGAGAGGGATTCTATCTGACAAGGTCGGTTGGCCGGCAACCAATAGTTAAGTAATGTTAATCAAATGCCTACCTGCTTACTGTTTCGGTATAAAATTTCAGGACTCGGGAAGTATATGTGTGTAACAGAAGATGTCTCATGAGTCAAGATCACCCTTCAAAATAGAGAGTTACCAGAAAGACATTTTTTCGACTTAAGCGGGGAAAATAAACCAATGGCTTGGAAAGAGAATTTTGCATAATAACTAGAAAGGACATCCAGAGAAAAAAAAAATGAAAGGCTGCACTGACCGCAGTGACATAACCAACGTACTTTTGATGCTGTTTGACACGCAAAACAATTAAACAAAGACTTTCGTGTGATTATCCATCTAAAACTATGTACTGGCTGACGTACGTAACTCCCCTTCACGACGGCAAATGAAATAAGTTAAGCAAAGTGTTCGGTGCTTAAATAATGAACCATGCTCCGTGAAAAGGGATTTTATGGCATCTGCAAAAAGTATCGACCCATGTCAGCCTGCGCCATCCACACAGGCTAAAATGTACCGAAACTATTTGTTATTGGCCAATTTTCTGCATATTCTACCTCATGATCGAGTCCGTTGTTACACAAAATGTAATTTGTGGGTCCGTTATTATGCGATGACTTGCTTGGTACATTTTTCACGGGGATGCATGAAAAACCCTTTTGATAGAGCGCCGCAGAAATATTTCAGCATTACTGTCTATCGGTGTATCTGTAGTCAATGCCAAAGCTCGGCACCTTCTTCGTATTTGTCTAGTTTATCTTGTTTGTTCCATGCAGCCACTTGCTGGTCGTAACAACTGTTTTGAATGAACACAAACACGCATATGAATACACCGACTTTTTCGGAAACTCAATAACGCCCTCTACACAGGAAGTCTGATACATCATCAACACATGAACTTCCGGTACATAGTCTACAGAGGAAGTTATTTGACACACTCTGAGAGCCATTTGTTTTATAGATACAACGTCACCATACTTTACGCTCGTACATGAAAATACATTTATGGGAAGCAAAATAAGGCCTTTACGGAAACTCGGTTACTTCCCTTCGAAGATTATCTCCCTTGTGGAAATCCCCATTTCCGGGGACTACGATCATAACAATCATTAGGGGCTCGGCACATGATGATTGTGCTACTTTATTCTTAAAGAGAACATTTCGATAAAAAAAATCCGAATATCTGCGTATAAATATTTATATGCAGATATTCAAATTTTTTTTTTTTTATCGAAATGTTGTCTTTAGACACAAATTATTATATGCCGAGTCCCCGTGATAACAATGGCCGAACAAAAAAAGAAAGAAATCAATCATGATTTTCGTCATCCAGTTAACTTTCCAAAATCGCAATACCTCGCTCCTAAAAATTATTACTCGGAGATAAGTAACACGTCTGACCTGCTGCTCTGTATCGCACACTGTTGGCAAAAGGAACGGATTTGTTCAATTAAATTCTGTTGAATTTCTCGGACAATTGTGAAAAAGACGCCTAAAGTTGTTGCAGTTAAGATAACCTCTATTTATATGCCAAAAAATCTGCAGTGCCGGTAGTTGCATCAACTATCACTTTCGAAAAACAAAAAATATTATTACTGACCAAAACGAAGCCCCGCGATAGAAATAACAGATTTTTCGAAGACTGCCTTGGTTTTACCACGGATCATGAAATATACTATCCCAGGTTTTATAGGACAAGGAATTAAAAAAGAAAACAAAAAAAAGAAACAATGAATTCCGACATGCAGTTAAAACAGTGACCTATAATATTGCATATGAGAACAGAATGTGTTCGGACAGGAAACGTACATCATTAGGCGTCGAATATAAAATGGACTTACCCTCTGTAACATTTTTTTAATAATTCCAAATACTATATTTATAAATGATCAACATAAGATGGAAAAGGAACGAGACTTTAATATGACACGACACGTCTGTGTTAATCTGCGCCTAGCATGTGTACCGAAACGCTTCTGCAGGTCACCCACTTTGTCCGTGAAATACCGAGATCAAAGAACACCCAGCTAACCCTTTACCAGTTTCTCAACGGAAGCAATTACAGCACATACATTTGTTTCGCCACCCATAATGAAGCTGGAATTACCTATTTCTGGAGGGGGGATAGAAGGTTTGAAATTTGAATTGACCTTGTTGTAAAAGTCATCTATTCGGTAGTTCAAGCAGGGGGATGACAAAAAAGCATTTAGACATCTTGATTTTTTTTTTGGGGGGGGGGGGAAGAGGGGGTAGGGGGGTTTATGGATTTTTTTTAATAAATTCGAACTATGTGGGTGTTTCAGATTCAAATAAACGGACTATCCATATCCATTATCACTTTCAACATTTTATAGAAATAAATCAAACCAATGATCTTTTATACACATATACGATCCCTGTTCAAACCATATACGTTACCGACTTAGCTACCGGGTTCGTCAAACGGCAAAACTTTGGACTAGTCCAAATCCAAAGCATTTGAAGCCGACAGGAAAATCCTGATCTCAAAAAATTATCATGTTCCTTTAGACACATGTCGTAACTATAAGTCTAGATCATGAACATAATAAATGTAGCTTTAGTTCAAATTTTAAATCTTCCAGTCTCCCTTCACAAAATACTTGTATTCCATCATCTTTTTGAGTTAAAAGGACATACGTCAAAATTATTCTTCATTTAAATGTGTGAAGGGTTAATTCGGTGTGTTCCTTTGATTTCGGTATCGCACTGCCGGGTGGGCGACCGAAGAGCTGTGATGTACAAATTAACGTGCACGTGTCACATTAACCCGTTACCAAACGACAAAATTTTAAGCTGGTGTATACTGAATGCATTTACCAACGATGAGGTAATGTTACTCGAATTATTTTTTTTTCTTTGGAAAGGTAGAAACAATGTGGGAAAGGGAGAATAGTTTGCTCATCAGCATTTTTTTCTTTTTTCCCTTAGGCCTTATAATTCCGAAAGCCATCTTCTTCGGGGTCGTTAAAACCCGGGGATTGTTTGGTAAAGGATTAAACAGACTCTTCTTAAATGTTTTTGATCTCAATTCACCCTTATGTTGTTCATTTGTGGATAGATTTGGAATTTAACACAAGTTACAGAGGGTAAGTTCATTCTTAGTCTCTACTTCCATATTGCTTCCGTACTTGTGTAGTCCTCGGAAGTAGAAGTTGCGCTTGTGCGCATGCGTAAACGGAGAGTACTCAAGGGGAGGCTACCTAGTTTCCGGAAAGGCCTATACATATTTTCGCGTTTACAGATCAGATACTTGTAAATTTGCCCATGATAACTGTTTATACAAGAAAATATGGTATGATAATAAAACAGGGCAGTCAGCATGATGTTCTGAAATATTTTCGATAACAATTATCCATTAATGACCACATGGATACTACAGATTGCTTCTTTGTTTTGTAGACCAGTAATGAAAACATTTTGACAAAAACAGAAATTGCTTGTGACGAGAAATTTCCTTTTGCCACATGTTTTCATGACTAAAATCTCGGTTAAAAGTACATGTTTTCATAAATAATCGATTATAAGATCTCTCAAACTGTGGTTTTTTTTTACATAAAATTATCCTGGACTCGATAAAATGACAAAATATACACTATATCCACGTCGCAAAGACTTTTCGTTTTATTTATTTTTTTTTTTCGCAATAAAATGAAGAAAATGTGCATAACTTCTTTTTGTGGAGTTAACGCAATTTTCAACAATAAAAATATATCAGTTATATCGCAGCAGACCAGTGCACCAATTCATGCTTTCCTGGAGTTTCTTTAACCAGTCTTTCGCATAACATTTTTTCAAATCGATAATGAATAATGTTGCAATGACTATCATCAATCGCAAGAAAGAAATGGCGTCTAGCTTGAGATTTGAACCAGCGGTCCCCTGGTTTCAAGTCCTGCGCGTTACTGACTGAACAACCGGGCTTTGCATGCAAATATCGTTTAGTCTGATCGATGCAGATGACGAGAGGGCTATAACGATACTTCGAAGTTTGTTTTTTTTTCGTCCAAGACAACCTAACTGATAAAAAGCAATAAGCAGGATGGCTAGCGAAACGAACTCAGGTATTGATGGAATAGAAAGAAAGAAAGACTTTCATGCAGAAAAAAAGACCTGTTTTATTAACATATCAACCGAACTGGACTCATATCTATAACAGCCCATTCATTTACAGAAGCTTTAAGACATAAGATGGACAAAAACATTTCTGTGTCGTTTAGAATATCAAGCAAATAGGTTTTCTTCTTCCATTTATCTAATGTTTCTTTACTATGTTTGAAACAAAAGGAAGGGCATAAACAAATCGATAAAATTAAGAAATTTCAGGCAAATACATAATTGAACCACGCTCTGTGATGCATCTGCAAAAAAAATATCTTAATACATCTACCAAAAATATCAACCCAGGTCAGCCTGCGCACTTCGCGCAGGCTGACCTAGGTCGAAATTTCTTGCTTTTGGTCAATTTTCTGCATGTCCAAGGACCATTTTGCCTCATGCTTCAGTTATTTCCTAGAGAAAATGGATATAATGGATCCATAATTTCATGATGACTCGCTTTTGTCAGAACATGGCTCATGTAGGTTTTTTTTCTTTTTTCGTTTTTCTTTTTACGTCAACAGCAACACAAAGAAGGACATTATTATACTGCAAAGAAATTTCTCGTGATCTGATTGGATAATATGCCCCGAACATATATATCATGTACACTGGCAAAACCAACGTAAAAGCAGTTTCCCTTTCGGGAGCCCCGTATACATGACTACACTTTCAACACAACATCCAAAATGGCGGCGTCGATCAAGATTAAGATCAAGATTATGCACCAAACTGCACGTTTTACCAAGGTTTCAGTGACGTCAGTTCCCAGTGACGTCATTTTTCATTGAATTGGGGCACTCAGGAGGGAAATTCTACTCCGTCAGCGTACTCAATTTTTGATACCAAAAAATAGGTAAATTTCGCTTAACACACGCTGGAATGGTAAAACTTTGCAGTATAATAAATTCTTTGTACGGTCAAGTGGCAGGGGACTTGGAAACTTGTTCACGGCTGTGGTGAATCATGTCGCTCCGAGCCAAAGGCGCGGTGGCGACATGATTCACCACAGCCGTGAACAAGTTTCCAAGTCCCCCGTACAACTAATATTAGCGGCGCTCTGGGAATAGGTAATTTTGTGCATCTCCGTGATGAATTACAACAAGCAAAGTCATCACATAATTATGGATCCAAAAGATCCATTTTTATTTAACAACTCTCTGTATCCGGAGGAACATTGAGAATGGTCTTTAAATATGAAGAAAGAATATCAAAAGCAAAAAGTTTCGACCCAGGTTAGCCTGCGTGCGCTGACATAGGTTGATATTTTTTTGCAGATGCATTAAACCCCCTTTTAAAGAGTATGACTCCTAATACTTGAAGTTTGTTTTTATCATTTCGTTTCTCTTCTTACAACAATAGGAACACAGAGGGAAATAAATATACATGCATTATTGAGACTCTCAGGCAAATTCATGTAGGTATTTTTTTTTAATATATATCTTGCTTTGTTTTCTGAATAAGGTGCCTTCGACACACAAAGGTCATCAACATCCAACACGTCTATTTATCTGTGAACCTCAAGCAAAAAGTCGTTTTATTTTTCCTACTTCTTCCTATAAGTACATGGAGAAATTAAATCTTTCATACACTGTAAATAATGCATATTCGTTTTGACAGGATTCAACATTACAAAAGCTATTCATTGAATATGATTGCTGCTTGCAACACACAGCAAGAATTCAAGCCAAATGTGTGGGTACTCCCAAATAATTGGTGGCTCATATATAGGCAACTCGAGCCTGGAGCTTTGGTAACTGAGGCCCGTGACACTAACCCTAGCGATGAGGTAATTAATCAATTACAGATAACAGCCAAAATATTACGATTTCATGGAGAGAACAAAGTAGCATTTTCTCTGCTGTCTGATCCATATCTACACTGTCCGCACAAAAGTAATCTAATCTTCATCTACACTGTCTACAAAATACTTAAGCTGTGCCTTGCCCCCAATGGGTAAACGATGTTGCATAGTTGAAAGTTGGAAAAAAGACATAGTTATATGTATCAAAAAACAGTTTATAAACTATTTACACATACATGTTAGTACACAAATAAGAACTAATATTGCTCAACTTTTGAATGAACGAAAAAGTTTAGACTTGTCCAAATTGAAGGCAGTTAAAGATGACAAACTAAATGTAGCTGAAATGACATTTGTCTCTAAACCGGTAGGAAACCTTTTGGCAAAAAGAGAAACTGCTGGTTACCACGATGTTCTCATTTTCCCACAAGTCCCATAATTTGCGCCACACTGAATTTGTCGTCTTCAAACTAGTCTAAAATCTTGTCGTCTAGTAAAGGGTTAAGTATATTTCACTATGGTTTGTCCAAGAAAAAAAGTAACAAAACATTGAAAAAAAAAAAGGAATTTGTCCTTTGACAAAAAAAGAAAACTCGGGGCGACATGATTCACCACAGCCGTGAACAAGTTTCCAAGTCCCCTGCCACCTGACCGTACAACTAATACTGTGCAGTCTTATTTTGATCTAGCTTTTCCGAAATTGCGACGAAATTTGCTGTCAACGCTCATAATAGTAACGAATAGACTTAGCCCTCCACGAGAACACAAATATTTAGCCTTGTCCAAATTGAAAGCACTTGCAGACGACAAATTAAATGTTACTTAAAACATGAAATTGGTCATTCAAAGGATAGAAAACATTATTGGGGAAAGGAATATAATGCTGGTTACCAGCATTTTCTCCTTTTCCTACAATGTTTTCAAAAGACTTCTCCTTCTGTGTCGTTAAAGTCGAGATTGTGTGGTAAAGGGTTCATACAATTTCAAAAAACGTATTGCACTTAAATTATGCTTAGATGTGAATTATACTTTATTATGTAGTTACATAAATTGACATAGTAACATAAATTGACAAATCGACATTGTAACAAACTGATACTGTAACATAAACTTACATTGTAACATAAACTAACATTGTAACATAAAGTTACAATGCAACATAAACTGACACTATAACATAAACTGAAATTGTCACATAAATTGACACTGAAACATATGACTGAAATTGTAACATAAATTGATAATGTAACAAACTTACATTGCAACATAACTTTATATTGTTACATAAATTGACATTACAATACCAATTGGCATTGTAACATGAATTGAAACAGGCATAAACTGACATTGTTACATAAAATGACATTTTAGCATAAATTGACAATGCAATACAAGTTAGTAGCAAAACAATATATGTCAAGGACAAATATGTAAAAAAAAAATGGTGTTTGCATAGAAATACTAAATCTGGATTTTTTTTTTCATAGAAATACGAGGGAACAAACTTTCTTTCACTGCAAAAGGCGGCTTGAATCGCATAAATTTGCGTACGGCAAAGATCAAGACGAGACTGCACAAAACGTGTAGCCTGATCTTGGATCTACACCACTCGCGACTTGATGTTCAATTATATATGAAGAAAAACACTTTTGAAAAATGAACAACTGTTTGAAATAACAAAAACTCAATGGGGCGAAATTAAGAAGGGCTTGAGAAGAAAAAAACATTGCACATTTTTCCCATAATGTTTGTGGACGATTCGAAACAGACATCATTTCATGCAGTTGTTTTCTTCCTTTTGTCGGTGTCAGTTACTGTGGATTTCCTACGGGGAAAGGTAACTAGATTGTCAAATGCAATAAATAACACGGGAGTGTATAAATGTCAAACAAAAGTTTCAATAAATGAAATTACATATAGATTATACAAAACATTGAAAATAACAGAATACAGTGAAAACCGATTCCAGCAAATTTTTAAATCCTTGTTGAATGGTCTTACTTTATCTTGTAACTTTAAAATAAGATAAACATAGGTGTAACTAAAAAGAAACATTACTTTAGAACGGTTGAAAAAGATGATAACCGCTAGAGACAGGGATGTCGTCGGCATTTTCTAAAAGTGCTCCTAGTAGGAGGAAATGTACGCAAAGGGCTATTTCCACCCCTTCCAAAAAAAACGTTTCTATCTTAATGTATTTTGAGAGAGTTTTTATTTGTTAGGTTCAATCAATCATTAGGCCGAAAGGTGTGGTCGAGCTATGACCTGCAGTTAACGACGGCCTTAACCCTGTACCAAACAACTTCGTACCGAATCTTGACGACCCCAAGGAACATAGCTTTTGAAAGCTTCATACCTTATTATTAGAGAATTTAAGCTGAGTTGTTCCAATTTTAAACTTCATATCTGCAAATGTTTCAAACTTCGAAACAGTCTTAAAGCTGTCATCTTTGAAAGGGTTAATGTACGACTCAAGTAGAAATTCTTCATTACAGGTCTTAAACCTGCATATTGACATTGCCGATTGTAACAAACCTGCAACAGGCGGTTACCAAAAATTATTGTTAGATATAACTGATAATCATTAATAAAAGTCAGAAACATAAATAGATCTACACGTAAAACTATTGTTGCCAAAAGGAAAACTACTCATGAAAAAGCAATTTTACCCTTGCCAACATGTTTTCCCTAGACGATAAATGCGTCTATATGTGTAAATAATTTACTCAATATATTCATGGATTCGTATATACATTGATAACACACTAAGCACACCAAGTGGTACATGTATAATAATAATATATAAAGGAAAGCACTAAAAGTTCATACCTCAGTGAACGAAAACATTCATAACATGGAAAAGAAGCTATCTATCTATCTATTATAATATCCAGTATTCTATTTACATATTTACAATCTCTCTGGAGACAAAATTTGTTATCAAACAAAAACAAGTGACATAAATAACGTGATAAGAATTTGTGGATCGCCAGCACAGGTCAAACTTCTCTCAAGCAACCACCAGTGGAACATCCAAAACTGATATCGTAAAACATGCGATAAGTTACCAGTCTATTTTTATTCAAATCTTAAGATTCATAACTTGAAACGATGGTTCCTTAATGTAGGTGGATGCATAATTTAAGCTGTTGTTAGTGTAGTATACTGGTCTATCCCTCAGATAGATGTAAATGTATAGCTTGTGTTTGTATAAGGGGGACACTTATACAAACACAAGTTAAACATTTAAATCTATCTGAGGGATAGACCAGTATACTACATAAGTGTCCCCTTATACAAACACAAGCTATACATTTACATCTATCTGAGGGACAGACACAAATGACAACCCGGTCACATAAGCAAATGTTAACTTGTATATTTTAGGTAAGTCAATAAGCAGAAAAGTATAAATAAAACGACACCTTTTGTCATGATACTATCGATATTAATTACTTTGCAATATGAAACAAAGCTCAGTTGCGCTAAACGTGTCGTACGATCATGGAAATATGTAGTCTTAATTTACTTGATAAAATTGCTCACATACCTTTGAAAGCAAACCAGTGCTTTCACACATGTCATCCGGTATGTTACACTTCTGTTTACAAACAGTTCTAAATAGTCTTATTCTAATTGCCAAAAACCAGCCATCCGTTTGGCTGTGACGTTCTCTCTCAGCCAATCAGATGGCTACTCTTTACAGTCAGGTGACTTTGAAATAGTTTGTGGATATGGTACCTGACAAACACCATGTATCAAAGGGAGAACAGGCAAATATTGATAAACATGTGTATACAGGTATTTATTCGGTGAACTTAATCAAATGTTTTCACATCCATGCATCGAGTCTAAATTTAATTTGAGTATTTCTTTAAAAAAAAAAATGTTTCCAAAGTCTACTGATCTTTCATAGATCAACGAATAAATGATAAGAATTATATTTTTGAATCGTAGCATGTTTGGGAAATCCCCAGATTTCACAGTCAGTTCTACAAATAAGTCAGTTCTATCTTTATTCTCTATAACAAGCTCTAAAAATCTGTACTGGGTGACTCTGTTCGCTGTTGTTTAATCTGGGCTTTAACAGGGGTGAGAGGTCGGTCAGCTGGCTTTGGAGCAACTTTGGGCGATCGACTGAGGACCTTGATTTTTGGGTTACCATCCGCACTGTCACCCTGGGATTGTTCTGTACAGAAATTTTAGAAGAATCTGTTTAATCATAGGTCACCATTTCTTTCTCGTTCGCTTTAGTCATGGTTGCAATGTGGTCAGACATTCAAAATTAATGTCTTGCTTTACGAGATGAGACAAATTTTAACACAAGTGAAATTGAGAATGCATTTGTCTTGTTGCAAACTACGCGGGACTTTTTTTTCTTCCATAAAACGATGTTTTGCAATCGACAGGCCTTCAAATGTCATATCCGTTACGTGTTGTAGACAACCTAAGATACTGAAGATAGATCTTGATGCTAATTATGTGTACATATACCTCTCATGAGCCACATTCTAGCAAAACGGGGCTTAATGCATCTCCATATGGCTCGCAACACGCGAAAAGGGGCATTCAGACATTTGCGTAAAGTGTCGTCTCGGATCAGCCTGAGCACTCCGCGCAGGCTAATCCGAGACGGTACTTTACGACTACATTACATTTTGTGCTACAGTAGACTTGCGCAAAACAGAAAATTACATAAAAACGGAAAGTGTCGTTTCGGATTAGCCTGCGCGGACTGCGCAGGCTGATCCGAGACGACACTTTACGCAAATGTCCGAATGCCTCTTTTTGTGTGTTGCAGACCATATGCATAATACCAAGCAAGTCATCACGTAACTATGGGTCCATGAAATACATGTTATCTAACAACCAACTGAATCATGAGGTAGAATAGTTCTTTGACATGTAGAAAATTGACCAATAGCAAAACTTGTCGACTCGGGTCAGCCTTCGAGGACTGTGCAGACTGACATGGGTCAATACTTTTTGCAGATGCATTAAATTCCTTTTTCACAGAGCATGGTCCTGAAACGTATTTGCTTGTTAGCATACTAGGTATCAAGTTTCAATATCACCTTAGTGTTCCATAACTGTCCAAAGCGCATAAGGCCAATAAACGGAAATAATTACAATCCCTAGATACTAACTTAAGTACTCTTTGGAAGAAAAATATAAGGAAAATATTTAGGGCATGGCCAAAACGATCTTTACAGGTATCTGGGCAACAGTTATGTGTGTGTTTTTGTAAACTACTGAACTGTTTAGCATTGCCTGAAACTTGTTATGAAACATTTCAAATCTTACATTACACAAAATCTATTTAGCCGCACTTGTATCCCTGACCTTACCTGTCTGGGGTTTGTTGTCAATAGACATCTGTAAGGCTCTAAATGCTTTTGAAGGCAGATGGCCACCTGTATAACGTTTGTCTACCATATCTTCTTCGCTGAGCTTATCTGGTAAACCGTCATCTTCATCATCTGTCCGATTTACAGCTGTGCGTAAAAATAGCGTTAGTTGTGATAGGAGAATAGGTAAAATTGCAGCCTCTAGGCAATTATGGTAAAACTATTTGGAAAAAAAATTGACAGTGTGTAAGAAATGTAACAATGAGTTTTTGCCAGAACGGTCAAGGCTCTAGAAGGGCAAGAAGAGGACTGACGCAATAGACGATAGTAATAACTAACTTGTAGACGATATATAGGAAAAGGTCCGAGGTAAAACGGAAAGCTCCAAATATACTTACGTGATCCAGATTTTGCGCTTTCCTCTTCCGTTTTAGCCAGCGACTGCAGCAGTCTAAACGAAGGTGATGGTATGTAGTTGCCACGGTATCTTATAGACGCTTCATCGTAATTTCCAACTCGTTCATTCTCATCTGCAACATCATTCAAATCATATATCAAAAGGGGCGGATGGGTACACTTTCGCTGTAATGCTGTAAGACTTTAAAAAGCAGTATTTAATGCAACCCAATCAAAGAAAAGCATGTATGTATTCACCACCTCCGAAACATGAGAGACTTTTCTGCAGCACCACTATAAAAGCAAGTCTTAGAGACGGCAGACAAGGACTAAACATTGACCATAAGGGATCAACTCAGACAGTGGGTAAACGTCATGAACCATTCGCTACACTCACATGGAAAAATACTTATCATTTTGCACGGTAACAATCGACAAACATTTAATGTCAAATCACAAATCACATAAGGACCACATCAAACAAGGTTTTCAAAATCTAAGATTTCTACCATTCATTTGCCATAATTCGCAATAATTTATTTCCGGTGTATCACTGGAAGCGCAGGATGCATCACCGTCGACAAAATGTACATCCACTAGCAACGTAGTTCTATAATTTTTCAAGCACTCTCGAGTTTTTTCCTTTATCAGCCAAATCTCCAGTCAAAATTATTCTTCAAAATCGTAAGGTCATAATTTTTATTGTAAAAGGTATGAAAAGCACTACCTCATTTTCGTCCTTTTAACTTTTTACTAACCAATCCCGTTTCTATGACATGGATGCATGAATGCTTTTGAAACTAAAACTTTGTGAGAAAAGAAGAAAATGCTGATAACCAGCATAATATCCTTTCTTACAATGCTTACTACTCCTTGTGAGACAAATCTCACAGTTTTAGCCAAATTTCAACAGTAATATGCAAATCCTATCATAAAAATTTATCGTCTTGTAAAAAATTAAGGAATCGCTGCCTTACCATTCTCATTATTTTGCTGTTCATTGGACTTGTGGGCATCTTCCACATTGTTCTCTGTGTCGTATAAAGCGAGTTTATTCAACCTTTGAAAAGCTTTGGACGGAATATCAGCTTTGCTATGGAGACCAGAAAACCGCATTTCATCATCCTCCGAATTATGACGCAACAAGGGATTTCGGGGTTTCTTTGGTTTATAGCCTAGGGAGTTTTGAAAGCAACATTAGAAGCAAACAAGGAAAAAATGACATTCATCACCCTCACAGACATGCACATTGCAATTTACTTTTATACATTATGTATGACTTACATAACATACATGTACTATTACAAACTTGCAAAGGATCGTCTTTTACTATAAGGTGTTTAACTCGTTCAGATTAGTTAAGAAATAATCTTCTTTCTATCGTGGTTTATCGTTCAATAAACCACAGTTGTGAGTTATGAGGCACAAAAAATAATCCACAAGGGCGATAGCCCGAGTGGTTTATTCATTGCGCCTCATAACTCACAACGTGGTTTATTGAACGATAAACCACGATAGAAAGAAGATTATTTCGATTCTAACATGACCAACTCTTAATCAAAGTTCATACTTAGAGTAAAAACGCGGATGCAGATTATATTCCATTGAATAACTTACTTACTTACTTACTTTATACAGAATGACGTCACTCTATATAGAATGACGTCACTCTATATAGAATAACGTAGATTTTACCACGCTTTCGTTGCACTGTGTTTATAGAGCCGAATTCACGTGTCATGTTAGAATTCCCTTTTACACATGGACTTGATAACTGCCTACAGAGGGTCACCTTCAGCTGTGTTTTCTAGCAGCCCTACAAAATCACATTTTAAAAATTTTGAAATCGAAAGCAGATCTACGTAAAAATTATATACTTAGAATCTGAACCGAACGTTTTTTTTTTCAAAGCTGTATACAAATAACGATAAGACTAGTTGATAATGACCACATGCCGTAAAAGTAAAACAAAATGACCCGGTCGTCTCCTCTGATCCGTAATTACATTGAATGGTGTTTTACGCCACTTTTAACATTATTTCAGTCATATCACGGCGACAGCTCACATATTCATGTATTTCCTGGGTTCAACCAGTACCAGGATAGGGCTCTAAAGTGTCTTGCCGAAGGACATTCCCAGGAAGAACACATTTTCGATAATTACTTGTAGCAATATTGGATATACAGTTCTACCGTTTTGAGATAGTGTACTTCAGACAAATTAAGAAAGTGCATATCTTTTGTTAAATTGCGATAGTAAGAAATAGAAGATATTTGTTTTTTTCGGTGAAAGATCGAAATTTATTTCATCGAGTGAACATCATCGGTAATATTTTCACGAGTGGCGCAGCCACGAGTGAAAATATTACCGATGGTGTTCACGAGATGAAATAAATTTCGATCTTTCACCGAAAAAAACAAATATTCTATTTATTTCATGCTTTTAACCCTTTCTGGGAGGAACTTAATCAAAATCCAGTACAGTCTTTTCAGTTATTCCCCGTGGCGTACCCCCTCCGCATAGCAACGCATTACAATATTACGTCAAGCGCGAGAAATGTAAGGTAAATGACGTCATATTTCCATCTGGTTGTGAGTTACGCGCATTTTACCTAGGTAACTAGAATATAAAAATCGGTATTTTGACTGGTCGTACCTGTGGAATATCGAAAAATATTTTCACCGGTATTTCTCGATATCCTACCGGAAAGCATGAAATAATACCTATTAATAAGTTGCTATTTAAAATTCATTGTTCAAAGAATGTATCAATCAAAAGATGCTGCATTAGGAGGGGGCCTCAGTGAAGCGCGAAAGTAGCCATTAGAATCTAAGCATCGAAAATCAACACCTCATGCTTGTGATCCTTAACAAGTCTGTAGTAGTATAATATAGTCGAGAATTGTACTTCTCATTACCTCTGACGGATATTTTGCAGGGGACCACTTTAAAAATCGACATAGTAAGATACGGACAATTAACACATATTGTAGTTCAATTCATGCACAATAGCGAAAACATTGAGGCAATAGTTTTTGCTGCAATGTTTTCAAAATTGGCCTTCTGCAAAGACGATTTCATCTTAGCCATCTAGCCATTAAGGGTTGTGAGAATAAACAATTTAACCGCTAAAAATATGTGCCTTTCTTTGACAACTTCACTGTAAGGTTAATGCTTGTACACGGTGCATTATACCAGCAACTCATCACAAAACAATGAATCCTTATAATCTATTTTTTATAACAACCGACTGTATCCTGTAATGGAATGATCCTTGGACGTGCAGAAAATTGATCAATTGCAAATAGTTTCGATTCATGTCAGCCTGCGCGGATTGCGCAGGCTGAAATGAGTCGATACTTCTTGCAGATGCATGAAACCTCCTTTTCATAGATCATGGTCAGAATACTTTTCTGATATTGTTTCGATTCAAGTAGCAAATTCTGCAGGTCCATGATCAAACTGTTTGTTTTGTACAGTAGGATCTTACTACGGGTTTATATTTACATGACAGTGAAAAACGAAAAAAAAAAACGGATTTTTGTTTTCCAAGAATTTAAATGAGACAGTGCTCATTGTCACTGGCGAATGACTTTTTTTTATGTCTTTGCAGCAGACCACTTATGAAAATATTGTTACTACATACACTTTTCTTTTGCCAAAATGAGTACAAGACTACTTATGTATCAAGGTAAGGCATATGTATTGAGAAACAACTATGTTTGCTCTTCGCTGTAATAGCATTCTCAGTAATTTGATCATCAAAATCAAAATAATTACATAAACTGAACCGAGCCACATTTCTGAAGTGTGGCTTTCTTGTGATTATCCATTATTAGTGAATAACCGCTATGTTTTCATTACAAAGGTAGTCTTTAGTTACTTCCCTTTGGAGAAAAATCTATGGAAAAAAAATGAAGGATAACTGACCTTACACAAATATTCATCGGTCAAAAATAAGCAAAATAATCTTGTTTCTATGGCTATTCGCTAATATGATTAGATTTAATATTTTTGAAAACTGTGCTAGAAGGAGTACCTCTACCTTACCGTTAACCCTTATGCTGCTAAGCGCGACTCATGGGGCTTTTGCGGCCAGTGTAGATCAAGATCAGACTGCACAGAACGTGCAGTCCGATCTTGGATTTACACTGTCCCATAAGGAGATATTTTTTCCCAAACAATAACTTTAGAAATAGCAGTATTTGGGTTCTTACTATCGGCTGGAAATTTTCTTAACTAATTTAGCAAGTTAAGGGATAATTCATGCTGATCCTCCATATTTTGATACTTTTAAAGATGGCTTATGAAAAAAAGGTTTCGAGGCTAATACAAAATTGGTATAAATTTTCTTCTTATTTCTTCTGAATCAATCACACAGTTTGCTGATGCCTTTCAGAATGATTGCTTTGTCATTCATATATGTAATATCATCTATATTTTCATTATCCGTATAGATTGAATGATTCAATATGCTTCAAATAAGCCTACTAAAAGTTCCGTCAATTCTTTTTTTCTTGTTTTTCTTTGAATGATTATCATGAAAAGATTTAAAAACCTATAAAACAGGTGGAAACTTTTTTTCTTACCAATTAAATAACGTCTATCACAATTAAGGTGTCTATAGGTATAATTGAATCGACAATTTCAACAGTTTTCATTAACTGCCTCTGGCATATTCCGTACATGATCATCTATGAGCGACTTCTTTCGGCATACATCGTACATGTATATAATACCAACACTCATGTACAGGATATGCGAAGATAAACCATGGAGTAGAGAAAATATACCCGGATATTGTCGATTTTGCTATATCCGATGTACTTGTATCAGTTACAGCCATGTTGAAGAAGTTACAACGGACAAAAGAGAGGGATTACATGTTAATTTCACAATGTGATAAAAACATTGGAAAAACTTAAGTTTGAAACAAAGAATCAGGGATAGTCAAAATGGCGTCAAGAACATTTGGAAAAATCAGTTCATAATGCCGTACCCAACTGGGATGTTTCAGTAAAATACAAACTCAAAACTAGACAGAGAGAATGGACTAATTGTATTATTCTGTAAGATGTAAATAAGTTTAAATCCGTCTACTTTCATGATAGGTCGTCTACATTATAAAATCGAAGCAAAGAATGCAAAATGTACCGAACAGATTCTGCATGTCAAAAGCCTTCTATATAACTGACAGACATTAGCATAGACAGAAAAAGTCGAAAATAAAAGTTGATTTACATGTATTTTCATGTTGCCTATTGTGTACAAGAATCTCGCTACATGATAATAGCGCTAGCATGAAGTCCACGACTGTTTTGCACTAACTGACCCGCTAAATGTTTTTTTACTTTAAATATGATAATAAAAAACCATAATTACTCTGTGTTATAAAAATGTTTTCAATCTATTGTTCAAATAATACACCATATCTTTTTCAGTAATTTATGTTCTATTCCACTGCATTATTTAAAACTGATTCCTTTTTTCCTTTTTTTGAATTTCCAAAACTATTTTCTTCCATTTTCTGACATGGTATGAGATTTCCAAAGCTATTTTTTGCTACGACATAATATTTTCAAAATCATTTTCTGCGATAAAAAACAGAATGTTTTTTTCCAGTTCTAATGCAGAAAGGTTGCAACTAAGTTACTGAACTTGTGTAGTAATGAAATTGCTTCCTTTCTTATTTGTATTCAGATATATAAATATACATGTTATAAATAAACGAAATAGAAAAGGGAAAGAAATGTTATCACTATCACACTTTGAGAGAAGTTTTAAATGTTAGCCATCACCATTGGAGAAAAATAGATACAAAGATAGAAGAACCATCACCAGAAAATAAAGATGGTGTAAAAGTTTGTAAAAAGCTCAGTACATCAGTCTTAGAGTGCTGGGTCCGCATATACCAACCATTCTTAAAAATCATTCTTAGTCTAGTTCTAGATTCAGACAGTAACACAATTTCTGGTAAATGGGCAGGTCAATCAAAAGTTATGTTGCTTTTATATTCAGAAAATTCTTGAGAATAAGACTAAGAATGTCTTAAGAATAGTTGGTGAATACAGACTCTTGATTCGTTCTCACCAAACATTGTACTAATTATAAATTTAAAAGTAAACCATCTGAGAGCTGTTATTGGATTTTTTTAATAAAAATGAAACCACAATCATCAGTGCTCTGATTGTATGAAAGAGAAGATAGTACATGTCATTCAATGCTGTCTAATTGTTTCAAGTCCGATTTGGCAATGAAATATCTTACAAAATATCGGACAATTAATGAGCCAAGACCTGTACGCGCGTTCTGAGCACTCAAATCTTGCTTGCACTATCACAAAAGCAAAAATGTTTTGCCCATAGAATCCTACAGATAATCTTCTTCAAGTATTTCAATAGTTGTGTTCACTGCATGTCACTTAGTCTAAATCTATTTAATATTGACTATTAAACTGTCGATGATTGCTTCCTGGAAACCTTAACCAGTGCTTGCACCGAGATGTGGGTAGCTCCAAAACTGCTTTTAAGGCAACTTCAGACATTCTTTGTATCACCCAATTGTTAATGTCAAGCTTTCCTTATTAATAGTCTATATTTTCCATGAAGTCACAACATGTCAAGCTTTCATTTTCTTTGAATTTCGGTTCTGAAATGTCAAAAATGAATAATTTTGATGTACTGACCCATACAATAGAAATTAAAAGAGAACTTATACTTAACGTTGACCCATTTTCTCCCGCAAACGATTTTTCCATAGCGCAACAGACCAGTTTTTAAAACATTGTGGTAAGAATTGAAAATACTCGTATCTAGCAATCTCTCCTTGACCACAAAGTTTTTTCATCCACCAATGTTTCATGCATCACATCATTTTGATAATTCCCTAATATCAAAGATGTCTTGTCTGGTCGAAGCAAACTCGTATAAGGAAATAATGAGTTAACAGATGCAGACAGCAGTGAAAGTTATACAGGGTGCTTAACAGGTGCTCGAAAAGACGAAGGAAGGATTTGTGCGTGAGTTATCGACATACTTTCAGTTTCGTTTTCATCATTAATATCGTCATCTGCAGTGTCCGTCATCCATTGCAAAACGCGAAAAGATAGTCCGTGGCCCCGTGTACCAGTGGGTGCATTAACTGGTTCCTCCTCACGTGACTTTTCAGCCTCGTTTTCGAGGTCAGACACGTGACAATTCTTACCTTGTGCATCAGCTTCTTTAATCATTTTATACACTTCCGAATCCTTGATGTCGGATGGTCGTCTTTCTGGTGTGCTGAAATAAAGATTATAAGTTGTTGTACACTATGACTCTGTGTATCTTTACAGAGAGGTCAAAAAAGATCACCAAACCCTTCACAGTTATAATGGTGATTACCTGAAACAAAGCTATCCTGTCAACTGCTTTCTTGAATATTAAAACCTGAGACTGCAAAGGAATGGTCCTTACGCACCTGTAGTGGACATCTTTTGAATACTTTTAGGGGAAAAAAATGCAAATACTTATCACAAGCAATTGCCCCAAACATCAAAAAATGTTCATGTCACTAAAAATATCATCGTTGCCTTCTAATGTTTTTCCTTTGCGCCACTTATATCATTTGTTCGTGGATCATAAAAAGACATCAAGTAATGATTATTTGGGAAGTATGGTGGCATATTTCTGCCGCGAGATACGAGAGAGCTATTGCGATAATTTAAGAGAACTATCGTGATAAAACAAAGTTTCCTGGAAATATTTAGATAATAAAAATTTTCACGATAAAAATATCGCGATAATTCTAACTATTATCATGATTTTTTTTCTTTCGTGCCCATAATGACATTCACGGTATCTATAATCAGATATGCTTTTCCTTGAATGGTTTAATAGTTGTTCTTTGGAGACATTTCGAGTCGTCTTTGTGATTTTACAGAATGCTGTTCATTTCGAGTCTTGTCAAAATTTACCAATTAAGCTACAATTATTAATGATTCGAATTTTTACTTACTGCAATCTCGTAAAGTCAAAAACTACCGAGGTCATCCAAATGATAAACTTTCTATTTATAGATATCGAGAAACAGATAGAACTATCACGATAATTCTATCTCGAATGTCAGCTTCGTGCACGATTGAGAAATTTTGCGTTAAAATATTAACTTTATCGTGATATTTTTTTCAGCAAACTTTTCACTAGCTCGATAAGATTTCCTGGAAACTTTAATTTATCGCGATAGTTTTCTAAAATTATCATGATAGCTATCTCGTATCTCGTGGCAGAAATATGCCACCATAGGGAAGGGACTCTTAATTTTGGTAAGAATTTAAGCAAGTGAGTCAGTTAACACAAACAAGATAAGATTGATTCTTGAGAAAACAGCGAAGCAATTCTTTTAGTCTCCATATATGATAAATAAATAATATACTGACACGCAAAGAAAGTGTGCACTTTTATATTGGGCGTAACTTTTTTATAACAAAGTTTAGAACAACGGATTTTTTAACATGAGTGAAGAAAATAATCCTCCACAAATTGCCCCAGTTTAACCCATATTTCAGGGCATAGACGACCTTCACATTGACGGCGGGCTATTATGTAACTTTTCGCTCATGCTACCCGTGCAAAGTGTGTACAGCAACGGTTTGGCCCTGACCGATATCTTTATCGATAGTGCAATAATAAATCACAGTTCATTTTTGAATTTCAATAGCAGACACGATGCCGAGGCTTCAAGAAAACGAGCGATTTCAAGCACTTGTGCAACTCACTGCCGGTGTTAGCGTTGCTGACGTCGCCAGGCAGCTTAACTGCCATAGAAACCCAGTAAGCAAACTCCGACAACGTTTCAACCAGAATGAACACATTAGAGATCGCCCACGATCCGGTAGGCTGAAGGTGACAACGGCACGTCAGGATAGATTTTTGACGTTGACGCACTTGCGTCATCGATTCAAAACGGCTACAAGCACTGCGAGGGAGCTTGGCGTATCTAAGGATACTATTCTGAGACGCCTAAGGGCCAATGCTTACCCGATAAGGGCTAGGAGACCTTACGTAGGTCAGGTTCTTAATAACAGAAATCGCGCTCTCAGACTGGTCTGGGCTCCCCGTCACTAACGTTGGAACCGCGCCATGTGGTCTGGGGTGCTCTTTAGTGATAAGTCGCGATTTAAACTTAGCACTGCAGACGGTAGAGTTGGGGTATTCAGACGTAGAGGGGAACGTTTTGACCAAAATTGTCTACTAGAGCGGGATCGTTTCGGAGGGGGTAGTGTAATGGTCTGGGGAGGTATCATGGGTGATAGGAAAACAGACCTTGTTTTTATTCGTGGTAATTTAAATGCCCAAGGCTACATTGACCAAGTTTTACGCCCAGTTGTTTTTCCTTTCCTACAACAGAATCCTGGTTGTCTAATGCATGATAATGCAAGGCCACATAGTGCTGTACTAACCAGGAATTATCTCGCTAGACATAACGTTAACGTCTTACCTTGGCTGGCTTACTCTCCAGACATGAATCCCATGGAACATCTATGGGATTTGCTTTGTCGGAGAGCAAGGAAAAACCATGTCATCAACAATATCAATGACTTGGCTGCAGCCTTAGCACCATTCCCGCCGACTTCATTAGACGTTACGTCAGGTCTATGCGGTCTAGATTACTTGCGTTGATCCTTAGACGAGGTGGGCACAACAAATACTGATTAAATGTTACGTAACTACACAAGTAATCAAGGCCAAAGAGCATTTACCAAAAAATCATGAGTCTGCAACTTTTATTTTTCACCCCTCCGTTATTTACACGTAAAACAAAATTCTGCAAATAACCAATTTTCAATCAAAATCAAACTGTTGTCTAGTCAGTGCATTTTTGCAAATGTTGATACCAAATATGCCAATATTTTGCTTAGTTAAGTATGCAAAATTTCTCTTTAACCAAGTGCACACTTTCTTTTGCGTGTCAGTATATATGTTTGAATTTTTGAAATTTTGGATGACCGGCATACGACCATTTAATCACAATCATAATAAAAAGATTCGTTTATTGGTGCAATTTTATCTTAAATTCACACTCCCTGACAAGATATTCAGGCCGAAAAAAAAGACTAAAAGAGAATTTGCCTTACTCGTATTTAAAAGTCTAGTCAAGATGCATGACCTTTCGTGATTAGGTACATTAGACTTAAGAACAAATAACGTAATCGATAGACTTAAATATTGCGAATTCTGACAGGTGGTTTTTTTTTTATACTTTCCGAAGTAGACTGCGTTTCGGAGAGTCTTCAGAAATATTTTAAAAAGTTGAAAATCGATTTTTATCTAAAAACGTAATCTCTAGTTCTTTACATAATCGTCTAGCAGAAAACACGTATCGACAGAACTGTTGTCCCGCGACAAGTAATGAACACGTCTTATAAATCTGTTTATAATATAGTGTTGCACTCTCTACTTGTTATTCGGTATATTCGTGGCATGCTTCATCACAGAAAAGTTGTAGTATGAGTGTGTCTACTAATGCACTTTAAAAATATCTAACTCTATAACACCACGTGTCTTCAAATTTGCACAAATAACTGCTTCATTATTATCAATATACTAACAGCAAACAAGAATAAATAAATCGTATACTGAGCCCAAACTGTTTAGAAATTTTCATCCTCAAAAGAATAAAAGAAAGCCCAAGATTTTTATTTCAAAACAAAGAGCAACCAAATTGGACGCTCTTGAAAGCGTATAGTTCTCTGAAAAAATGTAACTTTGAAGCACGTTACTCATGTGGAAAATGAAGCAATAGTAGAGAAATCAGTTGATTCTTTACCGGCACTCATAATAAAATAATTCAACAACCATGTCAGTTGTTGAGTGTATGTAAGTGACAAGCTTAGACCTCCTCAAAACTGACCAAGACCGTGTTACTTAATATTCATGGGAGTGAAATAGTGCAGTTAACACCAAATATAATATTGCAGAGTGTGTTTTGTTGTGATTGACAAGACCTAATTAAAACTTATCAAATCCATAGTCACTAAATATCTTATGGTATCGAAATAGTAAGCTTTTGGGTTTTTCTGTCATTTGGATCTGAGAATTCGATAAACAGGATAAGTACTGAGTTTAAGTCGAATGATTTCACAAGCTCAAAAATATTGGGTGTAATAATTCACCATAAACTTTATTCCAAATTTAAAACGTTAGGAAACAATAACCAAAATTAATTATATTTGGGGAAAAAATGAACAATCAATTAACACAGTGCCGAGTTAGAGTCAAATTATTTCACTGTATTAACAGGTATCATTTTAGTTTACATAAAATCTTAATAAAACTTCGTTATGAAATAACAAATAAAAACGATCAACAAACTTAAACAATAGAAGTTCTAACAAACTAAAAGTGAAGTTAAATCAACAAACTAATACTACTTATTGCATGTGATACACCAGTATGAAGCGAAACCAAACAAATAGATAAAAATAATCCTAATTCTAATCAAACATGCTAAGTAAAACTTTTCTTTGAAACTTTTTCTTCAACCAAAAGTGCAGTCACTAAGAGTCTTCCAGTTAAAATGGTTGGTCCATTCTGCTTTACATAAAAAAGGTTGAAATTTAACATAAGCACACTGCCCTTTTTGTCTTACAGCAGAACCCTTTTGAGAAAATGTGTCAAAATAACAATTGCTCGCAACGTGCAATTTCTCTTGTTATCGCACTGTAGTCAGGAGTAACATATCTCGTTTCCTGTTTATTCACCATATGTGTACTGGGATATTTTCAAAACCATCTGCTTTGAATCCGTTACAGGTGTTTATGGGCTTAAAACCGAAGGACACATACTTTTAACACGATATCAACCTGAAATACTAAATGATATTTATTTTTGATAGTTTTTCTCCTGTTAATGTCAAAGCAGCTATATCAACGTCAACAGTTTTAATATTTATTGTCCTGGACAATACTAAACCAGTCTCTATGCTCGAAACACTATCCTGAAATTTCGCTATTACGTCGTCATATCATTCTATAAATCTTTAGTTCGTAATCAAGAACAGTTCTTAATATTGGGCTATTTCCAGATTTAAAGAATTACCATCTGATTGGCTGAAGACGTTAGAAGTCTTTAAAATTTAGACTATGAAACTAAGCCATTACTACGAGTACACCTTAATTATGCTCGTGAAATACTTCTGTTCTGAACACTGATGGCAATAAATAGGCCTAGGCCCTGCATAAACCTTATTTAGAAGATTGGTTGCATTGAACAGCATTTCAGTCATAACTATGGAATTCCCTAGCTAGTAGCGCTTGCAGCACTCTTTGCAAGCAACTGAAACCTATTCAACACAAACATCACCAAAACAATCTCTAGCGGTGAGAGAAGAAATGGCTTAAGTTGCAATGACTTTCATCAGCCAGCCGGGGTTTTCCGAGAAACGTAATCATATTGGTTTTTACTTTGTGCAAATTCTTTTCACACGTGCCTATCATTATGCCCAGGAAAGAGGGCCAATAATTCTGTTTAAGTGTACAAAATTGAATACAGGGTCACGTAACTTGTACTTCACATCAAAACAAAATGCAATATACTTGTGTATTAAATGTAGCTACATTATGGTCATTCACTATATTTACTGTTTTTACAATCAGTCCAAGTCCTTTTGCACACTGATTACAGTATACTTTACAGGTATTCAGGCTCATGACCAAGACTATTCTAGTTACCGGATCATCTTCTGTGGAACAGTGATAAAATTTTTCGGGGTTCTTGGTCGTGAGTAGGAAAAATAAGTGTTGTCACTGAAACAGTGATGTTTTATCAAATAAGCCATGAACTAACAATGTTTTCATAGATAAAATATATATGTGCTTTATCACATCAATCACGAAACACTTGTCTCCTAACATTGGTGCTTAACCATATTAATTATGAAATACTTATGTAAACGCGGAAACAATGCTGTTTTACCTAAAAAAATTTTGTTTTACCAGATAAATCACAAAACATGTATTTTGTCTCTGTAACAGTGCTGTTTTATCAGATAATTCGAATACAAGGAAAATTATGTAGAATACAGATTGAAACAACTTATGTAAATTGAAAATCGTGTAGTAATTGTTTATCACATTAGATAAATCATGATACACTTATGTTGCCACTGAAACACTGGTATACATATAACATAAAAAACTTATGTGAAATGTACACGTCGACTGAAAACATTAGAACTCATTGACATAGATCATTTAAACATCTGTGTGAAATTGTGAACATTAAAATTGAAAACATTGGTGTTTTAACAAATAAATCACGACAACACTTATAGAAAACATACATAAAATTTACATATATAATGTAGAAATAAACCTGTTTGGAATAGAACAAGAGGGCAATGATGGCACTGTATCTCTCCACTGGCTAATAAGTAAAAATACTACAAGCCAAACATTTGGTTTCGAACTAGAAGACATACAAAATTTTTTCTATAAAATCCTACAAGGAAGTTATGACCCCAGGGCAAAGCCTTTTTTGATCACAGAGCTATAATTACTTGAATCCTGGTGGAGGTCCATAAGATAAAGCCCTATACCATATGATACAGGTCTAGAATGTGTGGTTATAAACAAGAAGATTTTCAAAGTTTCCCCAATAAAAGACCCTGTAAAACATGAGACCCCTGAGACAGGGATAAATTTAGTAGCCCTAGATCTTATGGTTAGTAACAAGAAGATTTCTTAAGTTTTCACTTGTATAAGCCCATGTAAAACTTGTGACCCCTGGGGTGGGGCCAACCTTGAACCCAGGGCTATAATTTGGGCCCTCTTGGTAGAGGCCGACTAGATAAAGCTACATGCAAAATTTGGTAGCCCTAGGCCTTATGGCTAGGTGCGGGAAGATTTTTGAAGTTTTCCCTATGTAAGCCCTTGTAAAACTTGTGACCCCAAGGGCGTCGCCAAATTTGACCCAAGGGCTATAATTTGGGCACTCTCGGTAGAAGCCCACTAGGTAAAGCTACATGCAAAATTTGGTAGCCCTAGGCTTATGGCTAGGTACGAGAAGATTTTTGAAGTTTTCCCTATATAAGCCCTTGTAAAACCTGTTACCCCCGGGGCGGGGTCAAATTAGACCCCAGGGCTATAATTTGAAGAAACTTGGTAGAGGTCCACTAGATAAAGCTACACGCCAAATTTGGTAGCCCTAGGCCTTATGGCTAGGTACGGGAAGATTTTGAAAGTTTTCCCTATATTAAGCCCATATAAAACTTGTGACCCCCGGGACGGGGTCAAATTTGACCCCAGGGCTATAATTTGAAGACAATTGGTAGAGGGCCACTAGATAAAGCTACATGCCAAATTTGGTAGCCCTAGGCCTTATGGTTTCAAACAAGAAGATTTTCAAAGATTTTTAATATTTTTCAATTTTGTTGCCATGGTAACCAGAGTTTTTGAAGGAATCAAATTCTTTCAAGAATTCTGAAGAGGATCATGGCAGGATCATTTCTGTGAAGTTTCATCAAAATCAAGGGAGTAGTTTCAGAGAAGATGTTTGAAATAAAAGTTAACACACGCACGCACGCACGCACGGACGGACGGACGGACGCACACCAGGCCATGACATAAGCCCACTGGCCGAAGGCCATTGGAGCTAAAAACACTGCAATTTGATATATACATCTATATACTACTAATATGTTTAGATTAACTTTCTGCAGACAATTTTTGCCTTCTTGCTACAGTCCCTTTTGAAAACATTGTGGCAAAAGAATCAACTGTTCATTTAGATCTGTTTGTTTGTTTGTCACAATGTTTTATATGTATGAATTTATGAATTTGTACCAATTTTAACTCTTTCAGTGCCATAGACGAAAAAGTGGGCTTTAGGGGACGGCATAGGTCAAAATCAGACTGCACAGAACGTGCAGTCTGATCTTATATCTATCCGTCCCCTTGTTTAGTCCAGCCTGTAAGATAAAAATTTCTGTGAACTCATGTTGGTTATTAGTATTCTACAAGAGGTGTTTTCAACGTCATGTAGTGCTATATTGTACATCGTTCTAGGAGGTATGAGTTCTCGTATACTGGAAATCTGTGCTTCTTTTCAACAAGAACCCACTTTCGTTTTCAAAATAGTTCACTACGCAATAAAGTAGTAAAACTTTTTTTTATTATTATTACAGTACAAAAGGTAAATTCAGAGCTAAAAACTATATAACATTATATTATAAAAAGGAACAGCAATTTTATAATTATCACAATAGGGAGATACGAATATTTATCAAAAAACTTAAAATTGCAATATTATAGTTTGTTTTACAGATTGTTTATGTATTACACCCAAAAGTCAACTTCTATGAGAGTAGCTGGGTGCTTTCACAATTGTGTGTTAGTACCATGGTTTATATACATCTAGAGCATAAGTTAGAATAAAAACGGTAACGAAAAGCTTGACATTAATGTTTTGATAAAAAATACGCGTATCTCCCCTTAAAAATAAAACACGCACAACCGTAAATACTCACTTATTCACACCAACGACATCCATATTTCCCCCTGTTTGTATATTCAAAGCTTCACGGGCGTTATTATCCGAATACATCCGAAGCGGCGAGTTATACTGCGCATGCTTGTACACCCCGGACTCGGGTACACTAGGCCCGCCCGGTTTCGTCTTTGATTTCTGGGGTTGTTGAGGCTCAGCCGGGGTGTCTTCCACGTCTAGATCGGGTCCCACATACCCTCGGGGCATTACTGAACGAGGCTGTCGTCTGGATATACAAAAATATTTTTACTTAACGATGACTAATCTGTAAACTGTTCTATAGAATAAGTGCATAATTCTAGCAATTATCGAATACAGTAGAAATTTTGACAAAATAGATTCGAGAACCTTTGGTGTATTTTTGCATTAAAACTTCATGAGTTTGAAAAATCAAAAGACTTTGTTATATCCACTTACTAGTCCTAAGGGAATGAATTATACACACTTTCAAAATATTAACTCTGTTTTCACAGGGTTAACATTTCGAAATTCCGCAAAAGACTTTGTTTTGCGCATTTGTTTCGACGGACATGTGAAGTATACGAACGATAGATGTGTAGAAAAACATTATGGAGAAAAACAGCAATCGCTGAGTACTTACAGATGCTACTTTTCAAACAGCCTTTTCCTTAAAGGAAAAATCAAAACACCTGCAGACGACAAAATTGAAATTGGAACAAATAAGCTTATGTTCTTCAGAAGGCAGAAAGCACTATATGAAAAGGAAAATGGTCAGCAGCATTTTCTCTTTTTCCCCACAATTTTTTCAACACCTTTCTCCGCCAGGGTCATCAAAGTTCGGGACTGTTCACTGAAGGTTTAAAAGTATTCTAGCACACGCATGTAAAAAGTTGCAAATAAGCCATTCCTGGCAAAAAGGGGTTTAATGCATCTCCAGGATGCAGTCTACCTAGCAATTCATCACATAATTATGGATCCATAAAATCCATTTCGTCCAACAAACGACTGAAGCCTGAGGTAGAA
This sequence comes from Hippopus hippopus, assembly GCA_946811185.2. NCBI lineage: Eukaryota > Metazoa > Mollusca > Bivalvia > Cardiida > Cardiidae > Hippopus > Hippopus hippopus. The sequence goes on from OX328096.1 coordinate 17,140,679, forward strand.
TGCACCTTGGACATGCAGAAAATTTATCAAAAGCGAAAAGTTTCGACTCAGGTCAGCCTGCGCGGACTGCGCAGGCTGACCTGGGTCGATACTTTTTGCAGATGCATTAAACCGCTTTTTCACAGAACATGGCTCAATCATATTGTTATAGTTAACAAATTATATAATAATTTTGTAAAGGAGAACAGAACAGGTCTCACCTCTGTCTGGCTCTTTCTTTAAATTCCTTTAAGTCCGTTCCTGTGGGCACATAGGCAAAAGGTTTTTGCGTTCCACCGTGTTTCAACATTGTGTTCAGTACCTTTTCGGGCATTTGTTCTCCACTCCTGATATCTGATGGGCTCTGGTTTATAAAATACAATACGTGATAATATATACTATAAAATAAAACTATGTCACTTCAAACGTTACAATCAAAGTCATAAAAGTACTGCAATGAAAAAAATGTCATTACTCGTTATAACTGCACTCACTGCTGAATCATGTTCACTCTTGGTTTCTTTTTGTGGTGTTTTACGTATTTTTTGCAGTATTTTAGTCATCCGAAAGCTCACTTATCCATGTCTTTTTTCTTTGTTTATCGAGGTATTCGTTTCGATTACAGAGAGAACGATTACGTAAATTATCAATGTTCACCTGTAAACCTGAAAGTTTGAAATTGATTAATGTTGACTCCTGTAACTTACAAATGAATAAAACGAGCACAAAGTAATTAAAAAAGGAAATAGATGTATAGAAACTGTTGTTTTGCCCCCGAATTCCGGATAAAATGAATTGGATCTATTTCTTGAAAACTTAATTTTGTTTGATGAATGAAAAAAAAAAACTATCACTTATCACAATGTACATACGTGTAAGTTAGATATTTGTTTAAGTCATGCTCTGTGAAAAGTGGGCTTAATGCATCTATATCGTGTATAGCACGGGACCTCAGTTTAACTTCTCATCCGCAAGACTAAATGAAGTGCATCAATCTCATTTTCTTATTCTTTAAAAAGGAATAACACAATATACTAGTTCAACTCATTTGTATTTTTTTGGACCATGCATAAAGGGAAGTAAACGCGTGGATTATAAAACTAAATAAAAGATTTCAGTATTACTGTTTTTCAGTACACATCTATGGGAGAAATTTAAACCAGAATTACTGAACCGAAGAAAATGAACGAAACAGGAAAAGGGAGACACGGTTTTACGGCTACAAAGAGCATTTTGAATACAGATGACACTAGGATTTCTACCACTTTCATTAACAAGCTCCTGTTAACGGATTTTGCGCCTTGCAGTTGTCCACTTTTTGAAAAAAGTGTGCGGTAAAAATAAGAAATCGCTGTGTTAGGGTAATTTCTTTTTTTTTTCCACATATAAAGATTTAAAAAATAAAAAAACTGATGAAATTAATAGAAGGCTTTCATTTTCAGTTACTAAAACAAACCCGAATATGACAATGTATTTTTGTCAGACTATCTTACACCTTGTCCAACAATGCATATACGAGACTTTGTACAACACATGTACTGGGTGGGGAAAAAAAGCACCTTATCTTTTTTGGAGTATGTTTTCGATCTAATTGATTAAAGTTTGGTTGCGTTTAAGAATGCAACTGAATATCCATTGGTATTCTAAAAGCAAAACCTTTCAGCCATTCTTTAGAAAGTACATATAAAAGATCAGACAACATAAACAGTGCAGTATGCTATTCTAACTACGAAACTTATTGTCATATTAATTTTATGGAAGATCAAGATCAGAGAATATATAAAATGCAGTCTAACCTTCTCCGTCCGACAGTTCATGGACAATCTTATCCCGAGTCCATATTCGCCAATCATTCTTTTAAACATTTACCCCACAATCCCGAGTTTTAACGACCCTGAGAAAGAAGCCTTTTGAAAACATTGTAGGAAAGGAGAAAATGCTGGTAACCAGCATTTTCTCCTTTTCCCACAATATTTTCTACCCTTTACAAAATAAATTTCAATTTTTGAGCATCTGTTATTTTGTCGTCTGCAAATGCTTTCAATTTAGACTACTCTAGAATTTTGTGGTTTGGAATAGAGTTAAACATTCTTTATTTACTTTTCAAGAATCTTCTAAATTTCAAACTAATGAAATTCTAATCATTTGGCTTAGCCAATCAGAAATTGCATTTCTTGCTTAATCTAGTTTAGGCTCGTATTTGAGTTTAACGCAGTTTTAAAAGTTTAGGTCACATCACGGCGACCACTGCACCTTCGCATGTGTTTCCTGGCTTTCTCACACCAGTACTGACACTACTTTCTTTCCAAGCCACTTACTACTTTTCTCACATGCATCATAGCCGAGAGGCGAAAAATCGCCGGAAAGAGGGTTTGTTGCAACCGGGTACCGAACCTGCAACCACCAGGTCATGAGTCAGATACGCTAACCACTGAGCTACTCTCTCAACCTAGAATAAGACGTATAATATTATTTAGAGCGGTCGGTATATACGGGTCCTGAAGTTACGAAAACCGGTCCTGTTTTTCTAATGTCTAAGAGTGTCCAGCTTATTTATACATTGCCATAGGTTACAAAAAATGTTGGTATCATGTTACTCAGTTTACCTGTGGAGGAAGGACCTTCCTGGGGGTTGGAGCCCAGTCACTCGGAGGTGGAGGTGGCGGTGGTGGAGGGGGTGTGACGGCAGGCGGGGGCATGGTTGGAGGGGCGGGGCGAAGTAAAGACTGTTGACCACCTACTCTGTTGTCGTAGCCTCCCGGATAGGACTGTGTGGGAGGGCTATACTCAGACTGATTGGATGATTGGTTAGATCTTGGCGTGTCAGACATCGTGCTATAGGACATGTCTGAAATCACACCGCTATCGTCAGCACGATTGTCCGGGGAGCGAGCAAAGAGTTTGTCACAGTAGTTAGAGTTCTGAAACTTTTCGAAAGGTGACAAAATCTCGTCGAAACTGTTGATTCCAGAAGCCGGTGGACTAGAGACAGTGTTTTGCATATATGGCGATTGTGGCACCTGGTCACGTGATGTTTGTCTGCTATAGGATTGAGGCTGAGAGTATTGTGTGTTGTATTGAGGCTGTACAGGTTGTTGTGAACCGTAGGATGTCTGTCTCTGTAAGCTTTGTTGTCTCTGGTAGGGATCAGGGTTGACACCTTGGTCATACGGCCTTGACCCTTGTCTCTGGTACTGGGGCTGGGATGGAGACGTGTCGACGTAAATACCCTGGTTCTGTCTGTTCTGGTATTGGTCATACTGGTCTGGGTACTGACTGTAAGGACTAGATTGGTAACCGTGTTGGGACGGTTGTCTCTGATATGGCACCTCTTGGTCATATTGATCTGGTTGACGATAATTGACGGGTGGTGGTGGTGGGGGCGGGGCCTCGTCGTTTCTCGGTGAGTACATCTGTGGCTGATGAGCCTGTATTACAGTTGAGTCATAGCGATTGTCATTATACTGCCCTGACGATTGTTGTCTCTGTACTCTTGGTTGTGGCTGTACATGTTCATTGCCATTGGTGTAGGTCGGTGAAAAAGGTGTGGGCTTCTTGTAATAACTCTGTGGGTAGTTTGTGGGCTCGGATCGTCCAGAGCCCGAGGATGATTGTCTCATATATGAAGAGTCGGACCGGTTCTCATACTGTGCTGGTGACGTTGGATGGTTATAACTCGATGGTGGATATTCCTCCTGCGGGACATTTTGATTCTGAGGGGTCATTTGCAGTGTTATTCCACTTGTTGATTTATACGGATATTTTTTTTGCTTTTGTTGTTGCTGGGCCTGTTGTTGAACAGGTCTAAAACTTTCGCTGTTCTGTTTGCTGCCTCCTCGTACAGGCAACGTGCTATAACCGGATACCTGGGGCTGCTGAAACTGGCGAGTGTCATAGGGACTATTTTCCTCCGCGTAGTTATATCCGGGTGCATTTGAGTTACGAGTATACCCATTATAACCGCTTCCTACGCGATAATCTGGCAGGGTGGAGTATTTGTCTTGTTCGTCATACAGTGAATTGTATCCCGGCTGCTGGAATTGGTAACCGGTCGAGGTGGGAGACACGGGAGCACTGGCTGTTGAGGCCCTAAAACATAATAATACTTATCATATAACATCTCTTGTTTTCAGTCTAATATACAAATTACGAATACTCTAATCTTACACACATTTGAGAAGAAGCATTGTGTGACGTCATATGTGGACGCTGTATATTAATATCAGACGGCACAAAACGTGCAGTCTGATCCTTGATTTGTAACGCTTTCGCATATTCCTCAGTCTTTGATTTTATATTATCCATATTATCCTATGTGGACGGCTTAGATCAAGATCAGACAACTAAAAAACGTGCAGTCTGATCTTTGACAAACACCTTCACAACTCGTTTTAAAAATATGACCTACCGATCCTTATTTTATGCTTTTCGGTAGTATCGAGAAATAACGGTGGATTGTGGTTTGATTTGATATTTCATGGTCAAAAAACGAAACTTTGAACTGCAGTGTAGATCAAGATCAGACTGCACGTTCTGTGCAATCTGATCTTGATCTACACTGTCCGCAAAGGGTCAGTAAGTCGCGCTTAGCAGCCTTAGGGTTAAACAAACATCTAAGTAGTAGATTCGTATTGTAAAATAACACCACGGAATGTTACTATATGAATAAATAATGACCACCCAATACTCTGACGTATCCCAATGATAAATGATTCTGTAGAGAGTTAGACTGGAAATAGGAGTATCCTTGGGCAAGAAACTGTAAATGCCCAGCGTAGTATTTAATAAAACAACAAAAAAAAAAGGACATAAACTAGTGAGCTGTCATTGAACCATGACTGGAATATTGATGGTAGCGGTTTAAAACTCCAGCTAAACTAATGAATTGTCAAAGCATTTGTTTGAATACAAAATTAACCTTTCAGGCTCTGTATCAGGATCTTTGCAATTCCAGACTGTGTCGATCAAGATCAGATTGCACAGAACGTGAAGTCGGATCTATGATCTACGCTGTTGTCCTACCCACTATTTTACGGTTAACGATCCTCGTCGCCAAATGAATAATACCGACTTCTTCGACGATTATCTATACAAGATTATCGCAGATTGATATATTTCTCAAAACGAAACTTTGAACTAGCAATATTTGGGTTTTTACTATCGAAATGAAAATTTCAGTTTAGTTTTTTAGCTGGATAAGGGTTCATGCATGACACAGGAAACACAGCATTTACATAAATTTGTCTTTTACTAAGAAGCCAATAGGCGAGTTCGGTAGCTAAGTCGGTAGCGTACAGAACTTGATACTAGGGCTTCACTGGTTCGAAATCCCAATTTTAAAGAGGGCTGGTGATAGTCATTGACAGGATTCATTTCACTCTCACCGCTGATCAATGTTTCGACGTTGATTTATGTGGGAAAGCAGCCAGTGGCTTGGGAAAAATATTGTGCCAATTATTGGTACAAAGAAATTCCTGGAAGCATGGATATGTGCACTAGACGCCGCGGTATAACTGAAATGATATTGAGAACGGCGTTAAACACTGTATAAACAAACAAACTACAGTAGCTAATTCATTTTTTCTGCAAATGAATACACGCTTTGGAATTTAACGCTGTTTTCAGTATCAGTTCAGTTATATCGCGGCGGCCAGAGTGCCTTGCCGTACCATCCTTTTCTTTGTAGGCCTACCAGTACCTCGCACAATATTCTTTCCAAGCCATATATATTAAAATATTTCCGTGGTTAACATCGACAAAACAATGTTCAATGGCACGAAAGGGATTAATTCTGTCGCACTGACTATCATCAATCCTCGAAAAGGAATTCGGCCGAGCTGGGGATTCGAACCAGCGACCCCAGGGTTCCAATCCCTTTACGATAAGGATACTCTGACTTAAACAACAGGTAATTTACATAATTCTGGGACATGTAAATATCAGAACAGTTATTTGATATTATACTTCACACTTACAGCGCCAAAGGCAAAAACAGAGGCCTTTTGCAAACGGCACAGATCAATATCAGACTGCACAGAACGTTCATTCTGATCTAGGATCTATACCGTTTGCTTGTTTAGTCAAGCCTTTGACTCTTTACCAGACGGCAAAATTTTGGACCGATCCAAAATTAAAGCTTTTACAAACTACATATTAAATGTGGCTCATATGACGAAATTTGTCTTTGAAGGGATAGAAAATATTGTGGGAAAAGGAGAAAATGCTGGTAACCAGCATTTTCTCCTTTTCCCATAATGTTTTCAAAAGCCTTCTATCTTAGGATCGTTAAAACATTGGATTGTTTGGTACAGGGGTTAAGAAAGAAATCTTTCTAAGCTGCAATGGATTTTGTACATGGCTGTCGACAGAGGTCCAGTTTATAAACATTTGTTTGACCGCTCAAAGACTTACGAGAGAAGCAAATGGTGAAAATGTCATTCACCATAACGGTTGATTGTATGATTGATTGTATGCTGTTTAACGCCGTTTTCAACATTATTTCAGTTATATTGCGGCGGCCAGTGCACCTATCCATGCGTTCCTGGTGTCTCTTTTACCAGTACTTCGCACAATTTTCTTTCCAAGCTACTGGCTGCTTTCCCACATAATCATCGTCGAAACAATGGTCAGCGGTGGGAGAGGAATGAATCCTGTCGCACTGACTATCATCAATCCTCGGAAAGAAATTGGCCGAGCCAGGGGTCATGGCCAGGGATCGAACCCTGGACACCGTGTTCTCAAGTCATGCACGCTACCGACTGAGCTACCGGGCTCGGCTCACCCTAACGGACTAAGTTTTAAGTCAGTAAACCATTTCGATGCATATCAATTTCAAAGCTACTTTTGTCATGATATTTCAGAATATAAACGGTGAGTGTAAATTACAGCAGTCCGATCCTGATCTACACTGTCAACAGTTGCATGTACATGTAGTACTTAGTCGTAGTCCTCCGCACTTCGACGGATGAAAACGCACACAATATAAAAGCCTCATATTGAGAAATCTATCTATCTATCTATCTATTTAATATGCTTTCAGTAAGCTTATTCAATTAAAAGAAAACAATGCATTAACAGTTTCTGAAGACAGTATTTAATTACACATGATGATAATGATGACGACGACAATTATGATGATGATGATGATGATGATGAAAATATAGGTTTAAAACAAAAACCTGTTCAGATAGTCAATAAATTCCCATATCTCGTCACTGAAGTCCATTTTCACACAGCCTCACATTACAATTTCAACAATTTTAAGTAGACACGTCCCGATCTATATACATTTCTCACGAGGACACTCTCACTTTACGCCCACCCATCTCCATGTACCATTTATCCCTTTCAGCGCAACAGGCAAAGACAGGGGCTTTTGCGGAGTGCATAGATCAAGATCAGGCTGCACAGAACGTGCAGCCTGATCTTGAATCTATACTGTCCGCTTGTTTATTTTAGTCTAAACCTGTTTACATCGATTGTGAAACTAGGCTCTCACAACCTATCAATGATTGCTTTCCGGAAACCTAAACCAGGATTGGTGCCGTGATATGGATAGTTCGGAATGTTTGACCCCGCTCATGAAGCGATTCGAACCTTTGATTTAAAAGGCCGAAGCTCTACCACTAAAATGCCCCTTTAGTAGTCCAGCCTTTAAGCTAAATTTCTGAACTGGGTCTCACTGGATTTTATTTTCAGAAATTGGTAGAGGTCAAGTGACAGAGGTCAAAAACATCATTTAAATATAAGAATTTTAGATAGCATTAATTGGAAGAGACAGTTGCACTGATGCCATGGAGAAAAAAACAAGAACATATGATAGAAAAACAGGACAGTAAATTACCTGCAATACATCAGTGTCCGCCCTTATAACTACCGAAGTATCAATTTACATTTTAAAATATTGGCCTATTTTTAGCAGAGCACGGTAGACAAGTCGGTATCGTACAGGGTTTGAAGTCAGAAGGCCGCTGGTCCGACTCCTCAATTGACCAATTTCTTTCCAAGGATTGATAATAGTCATTGCGATAGCGTTTATTCCTCTGGCACTGTTGAAGATTCTTTCGTCGAGGTTTATGTGGGAAAGCAGCAATTGGCATAGGGAGAATGGTATACGAAGTACCGTAAGAAGAAACTCAAGGGCCTGTATTCATCGACCAATCTACAGAAGATTCTAGGTCTTGTTCTCAAGAATTTTCTAAATTTTAAAACAAGACAACTTCTGACTGGCTAACCCATTTAGTTTAGCCAATCAGAAATTGTGTTACTTTAGAAATCCAGAATTAGACTAAGAATGATCTTATATGGCTTGCAACAAGCGAAAAAGGGCATCCGGATATTTGCGTAAAGTGTCGTCTCGGATCAGCCTGCGCAGTCCGCGCAGGCTAATCCGAGACGGCACTTTACAACTACATTAGATTTTGTGCTACAGTAGACTTGCGTAAAACAGAAAATTACATAAAAACGGAAAGTGTCGTTTCGGATTAACCTGCGCAGACAGCGCAGGCTGATCCGAGACGACAGTTTACGCAAATGTCCGAATGTCCCTTTTCGCGTGTTGCAAGCCATATTATATGGTTGATGAATACAGATCCGCAAAAGCATGGAGAGCCAAACTGTAGTAATGTTGAAAACTGCGTCATATACCATACAAACAAACAAGCTTGCCCTACATTGCGACATCTAGAAACATTTGCAGAAGTCCTTCTCGATAAGATTACAGCAAAAGCAGCCTACAGTCTTATCTTCAGGGGTACTTTCGATACTAAATTAAGGTCTACGACCCCTGACTCATCGGTAAATATCGTGTAACATCGACGATTTCGTAAAGGCTATTCGGCCAATCTCGGCAGCTTCCATCTTTTAATATGAGAGTAAGGGGCTGTAAACTCACTAACTCATCGGTAAATATCGTGTAACATCGATGTTTTCGGCCAATCTCGGCAGCTTCCGTCTTTTAATATGAGAGTTAGGGACCGTAGACCTTAATTGTTAAGGGTTTACTACAAAATTCCGCGTTTCAACGACCTGAAGCAATGAAAAAAACGCTTTTGTACCATTCTCGCAAAAGAAGGAGGTGCTGGTAAGCCTTTCAAAGACAATAATTCGATGAAGCCATACATGATAAGTAGTCTGCATTTTTTTCTTATGCATTCAATTTGGACAAGTTTAAAATAGTGTCGTCTGGTAAAGAGTTTAGTTACAATGTATACTGCGGTCGGATTGCACAAAAAGTACACCAGGACCTTAGATTTACACTTTATTTTCGAAGATGCATAAAAATTATAGCCTTACAAAAGCAGTCTAAACTCTCTAACAACCGACAAAATTTTAGACTGGTCTAAATCCAAATCCTGCGCAGAAGAAAATTTAATTTAGGCTCAAGTGATGGGATTTGTATTTTGTTAGAAAACATAGTGGGAAAAGGAGGAAATGCTGGCTACCAAAAGCCTTCTTTCTCAGGGTCCATGAAACTCGGGATTGTGTGGTAAAGGTGTTAAAACTGCCACACACGTATTTAAATCTTTTTCCTGACTTTGAGAATATATAATTGTGCCATGTTCTGGCAAAAGGGGGCTTAATGCATCACCGTGATACATGATACCAGCCCAAGTCATCACATAATTATGGATCCATAATAGTCACTTTTTAACAATTAACTTGATCATGAGGTAGACTGGTCCTTTGACTTACAAAAAATTAACAAATATCGAAAGGTTTCGGCCCAGGACAGCCTGCGCGGACTGCGCAGGCTGACCTGGGTCGATACTTTTCGCAGATGCATTAAGCCCCCTTTTCACAGAGCACGGCTCATATATATATGTTCATTTTTCATTTGGTATTTGTGTGACAAATGCCCTTGGACTGATTGATTTTTCAGTAAAATTTATAGGTTACCCATATGGGCGACGCCATCAGAGAGCTGTTGTTTATCTTATTAGAGATTTTGAAAGTTCCAGGAGTAACCTATCCTACGTAACGCCTGGTTCTTCAACGTGATTGATGTATTATAGCAACGTCACGTTGGTCCTCGGTTTGAAGTCTCGTCGAAAATTCTATTAATATAGCTTTTTAGTTGGCCAGCCGTAGGCCTCCAACCCACATCCTCAAGTGTCCAGAGATTTAACGCTGTCATGTTTCACGACCAACCACTTGAGCTATTTAAATGAATTTGGATATAAAGGTTAATTCTTTTTAAAACGTGTTTCAGCCGAGTGACGGGGTCGAAATACACCCGCTGGCATTTTCGATTATCATTTTGTGAAATGTCATGCTTGTAAAAATATACAGTTGTTAATTGATGTTGTATTTTGTAAGTCGAGACAATTTGAAATTCGACGTTATTTTCTAGGTCCAAAGTTTAATATTTTTTGTCCCTCTATCACTGCGGATGCACCTTTTCTTAACCCTTTCAGCGCTATGATCAAGAACACGCAGTCTGATCTTGGATCTATACCGTCCACGTGTTTAGTAAATCCTTTTAAACGAAAATCCTCGTCAATGTCCGTGGATTGTGTGCGTATTCGTCTACTCTTGGTGTGGGTAGCTTTAACCCTTTACCAAACAATCCCTGGTTATCACGACCCTGGGAAAGACAGCTTTTGAAAAAAATTGTCGGAAAAGGAGAAAATGCTGGTAACCAGCATTTTCTCCTTTTCCCACAATGTTTTCTACCCTATCAGAGACTTAAAGCTAATTTGTACCAATTCTGAATTTGTCGTCTGCAGATGCTCTCAGTTTGGAAGAGTCTAAAATGTGTCGTTTGGGAAAGGATTAAAAGGGAAAATGGGCATCCAAATGATTTAACAAGTGACATAAAGGACTAGTGATCGAGGGCAATGATAATTTCTATACTAAAAAACATAGAAAGCATGGTGGAAACAATGAAGCAACTATGTGTAACAAGCAAGTGCTCCTTTTCCGACAGGGTTTTTAAAGACCTGTCAACAATAGGGGAAGACAGTGAGAGACAGTGGTGTAGGTCTACAGTCAGTTCATATAAAGATGCAGCAGTAATGGTATGTTGAAAATCAGCCGGAAGATAACAAGCTTTGAAATAGGTCTCATGTAATGTAAATTATTGTTATTCCACTGGATTATGCAGAAAATTTTATTAAAATACATGCGAACCGTGCTGTGGCAAAAGGGGGCTTAAAGCATGTCCGCGATGCATGATACCACAGCAAGCCATCGCATACTTCTGCATCCATGATAGCGACATTTTTGACAATCAACTAAAAGCATGAAGTAGACTGGGCCTTGGCCAAACAGAAAATTGACCAATAGCGAAAAGTTTAGGCCCAGGTCAGTCTGCGCGGACTACGCAGGCTGACCTGGACCGATACCTTTCGCACATGCATTAAGCCCCCTTTTCACAGAGCATGACTCATGTAATTTTAACTTTTCAAGAGGAAAATAATACAAAAAGTTCATGACTCCAAATCAAAGTCAAATGATTAATACAGAATATGGCCACCTCACGCAGTTATCAAAACTTGCCAGCTTATTTCTCATCGATAAGAATTGTGAGGTTATTCAATGCTGTGGGATGTTGCCCAATACTTCCAGAAGGGCTCTGCGAAATTGTGGAAATGTTATCAGGGTTTAACCTTGGTATGCTCACATTTATTCAAAGTATGCCAGACATGCTTAATTAGAGCCATATCAGGAGATAATGTGGCGAATTAAAAAATTAACTTTGTGCTGATCATGAAAATTATGCTTGTCCAAAAATGAAGTGATCAACCATTCTATATGTCATGTTCAAAAGTGCAAGCATTACTAAAATGCTCGTTCTGCTAACGTCAAACTCTTACTACCCTTGGTTTTTGATAATGCAACCCTAGATTTATTCAAGTACAGAACACATTTCAGCTGAAGTTCTGCGAAACGCTGGTGTCTTCTGGGCCATGGTAATCTTGTTTTTGCTGTTCCATGACTCGCACTGCTTTGCATCGACGTCTCTAAGTCGTGTGCAGCTGTCGTCAATGATTTTGACTGGTCAGCGTTATCACCTGGGTCCGTAGTTACCAACCATTCATAGGAACGTCCTCGGTCTCAGTCTCCACAAGTTTCTAAATTTGAAGTAACACAACGTCTGGTTGTCTAAACCAAATGGTTAAGCCAATCAGAAGTTGTATTACTTTCCAATTTAGATAATATCTGAGAATAGGACTAAAAATGTTCTTAAAATTGGTTGGTAAATGCGGATCCTGTTCTGGCACTGTCATCTTTGGCTTGCTTTTAAATAGCCAAGTTTACTTCCGACAACACTTCCACAACTTCGCAGAGCCCTTCTGGAAGAATAGGGCAACATCCTTCAGCACTGAATAACCTCACAATTCCTGACAATTAGACAAAACTTGCAAGTTGATAATTATGAGGAGTGGCAACACTCGAATTTAATCATGTGACCTTTTGATTTGCAGTAATGAACTTCTTGTATCATTTTCTTTTTGACATTTTAAATCATTCTAACGAAATTCTGTACACCGTTCAAGTGAATAACAATGAATTACATTACAGGTAAATTAGATCAAAACTTGTTATCTTCCGACTGATTTTCAACCTATATGTAGTGTTGCGTTTTTAAATGTTTTGAATGTGTAGCGTTGGCCTGTTACATCAAAGGCTCTAGGTTCAAGTTCTGTGATCAGCGGTGACAACCATGGAACTCCCACACATTATGGCGCGAGCTCTGTTCAGGTTTCCAGGAAGCACTCAGCGAGAGTGATAAACATTAATTGTAAAACTTTGATTCAGAGTCGATGTAAAGTAAAATTGTTTAAACTTAACTACAAGGGCATAAGAACTCACATAATATGTAGAGTAATTGATTAAAAATGTCATTACATAATAGATGTAGTATTTTTGAGTTCAATGAGTAACGACCACAAGTACGTATCATCCGCCTCGCTGATCGTCCTCTTAACACTTACCCTGTCAATGACAACTTAAATAGCTTTTGCGGACGGTGTAGATTAACATCAGACTGCACAGAAGGTGCTGTCTGCTCTGTGACTATATTGTCCGCTACCTAATGTTTAGTAATTTATTATATAAACTTCATTTGTAGGTTGAATTCTCTTAGGTCCATGAAAAAAAAACAATAGAATTTATCTAGCATGATGTAAGAGTAAAACACATTTAAGTAGTTGAAATGACTGTGGTGCACTGATGGATACTCGCCCTTTCTTCTTCTTCTCGTTACCCTTTGTCACAATCTTTTCAACAATCCCGTTCTTTCATCAAAACGCCTCCTATTGACTGATTCATATATTTTCCACTTGAAAAGCAGACTCTTCCTCTTCTTCCTTTTCTTTTTCTTCTTTCTCTCTCTCTCTCTCTCTCTCTCTCTCTCTCTCTATCTCTCCAAACCCAATTCAACCAACCTCAAGCAATCATCCATCCATCCATCCACCCACCCATCCATCCATCCATCCATCCATCCATCCATCCATCCATCCATCCATCGTTTCTTTCCTTCTTTCTTTCTTTCTTTATTTCTTTCTTTCTTCCTTTTCATTTATACTATTTGCGGTGGTCCATTTTAGAAATATCTAAATACTTCTGCTACCCAAGGCTCAATATAAATATATACATTCACATTATATTGCACCCCGCGCATTGTAACACTACTCCACCCACAACAGAAGAAATAATAATTGTTTACTCAGAAACAGAGCTTTTTTTTTTTTTTAATCAGAGCTCCAGATAAGGGGGTGAAGGTATTCTAAATTCATTATTTCTCTTTCAAACCCTTTGTTATAGGTACTCATTTAAATCGCCTCGATGAGACGATTCTAATGAGTACCAATAACATAGGATTTGGTGGAGAATTTTTAATATTTTAATATTAAAAATCAAAATCACTCCCTTTATCTGGAGCTCTGTTAATGGATGAGTCAAACGAGGACTCGATCTTGCTTTCATTCCTTCACGTAAGTATTTGTCTAGTTATTTCGAGTACATACATCATACGTACATTCAAAACAGTTCTAGTTCGAGCGCCCGGTCGGGTAGCTCACTGGTCAGCGTATTTGACTCATAGCCTGGCGATTGCGAGTTTGATACCAGGTTGAGGCAAGGTTTCTGTCCAGCGTTTTTGCCTCTCTCACCTCTGATGCATTTAAGAAAGGTAGTCAGAGACATGGAAAAGAAGTTGTGTCAGTACTGGTGTGACAAAGCCAGAAAACACATGCGTAGGTGCACTGACCGCCTGTCAAAACAGCGTTAAACTCCAACAAAAACTGTTCATCTAGTTCGAGCCCCGCTTTTTAGCGCTTGTACTCTTTACAAGCCGAATACATATAAACATTCTACAATTTATCCAGATAAAATGCACTTGCAGCCGATAAATAGATGCTGCTCAAGAGGCGAAATTTGGTCTTAGAAAGGAAATAATGTAATTGGCTTGCATGACGCGAAATTCGGACATTTGCGTAAAGTGTCGTCTCGGATCAGCCTGCGCAGTCCGCGCAGGCTAATCCGAGACGGCACTTTACGACAACATTAGATTTTGTGCTACAGTAGACTTGCGAAAAACAGAAAATTACATAAAGAGCGCAGGCTGATCCGAGACGACACTTTACGCAAATGTCCGAATGCCCCTTTTCGCATGTTGCAGGCCATATACGAAAATAGGGAAATATTATAGAAAAGACAGCGGTTATAAATCTTTTCTCCATTCTCCTAAATATTTCAATACCTCTTCGTTCTAGGGTCGTTAAACAAAGGGAAAATTTGGTAAGTGTTAAGGCTTAAATTTTATATGTCCCGATAGCGTCAGATATACTTAACCTTTAATAACGTTAAAGGCCTGTTTTAGACCTAAAAACATCTGTTATAAATAAGAGGAATAAGAGAAATCAGAAAGAAAGAAAAAGGCTTGTAAGAAGCCATTATTCCTAATCCAGCAATATTTTCTTAATACGTTAGATTCCGGGAAGTGGAGGTAAAAGGTCGCCCCTCTCCCTCTCTCTCTCTCTCTCTCTCTCTCTCCATTCTTTTATACAAATATAAATGACAGCTCAGCACCGGTTCTAAATGCTAGTATCGGCAACAAGAAACGGGCAAAATTCTTTTACAGGCATGTTCGTTGGGCGACTTTTTAACTTATAAGGGAAATAACTTTGGCAAGCATAAAAAGCAGACTTAAAAAAGTTATCTTTCTCGAACTGAGGGACAGACAAATCAATCAAGCCATGCTCTGGCAAAAGGTGGCTTAATACATCTCCGTTATTCATCATACCGAACCAGTCATCACATAATTAGGTATCCGTAAAATCAATCGTATCTACCAACCGACAGAATTACAAGGTAAACTGGTCCTTGGGCATTCAGAAAACTGACCAAAAACAAAAAGTTTCGGCCCAGGTCAGCCTGCGCGGACTGCGCAGGCTGACCTAGATCGATACTTTTTGCAAATACATTAAGCCCCCTTTTTCATGGAGCATGGCTCAATTTAATATTGTTGTTCATTTATTTTGACCCTTTCACAGCTAATTTTGCTAGCTTGGTACATAGATCACGGAGATGCATTAAGCCACCTTTTGCCAGAGCATGGCTCACTACATGAAAATTTACAGCCGTTATTAAATTTCAAAATATACCGATGTCAAAGGTACTTTCGCCTGTAAAATTTCACCATATCAGACAGTGTAGATTCAAGATCAGACTGCTCTATTGTGCATGTGATCTTGATCTACACTGTCCGCAAAAGCGCATAATTTCACACTTGACGTGCATTTGGTATTAAAATGAGATAAACTTACTTTTTAATGGTAAGTTGTAGAATATTAGTTGCTCCTTTAATGACCTCTTGGGCATCTGAGTGGGAAATCCCAGTCGCATTCACATTGCCTATTTTTAGAACGACGTCACCCGGGGAAAGCCCATTGGCAGCTACGCTTCCTGGTGTTACCTATAAATAGAAACTGATTCTTTAAGTCTTATTCATCTCGAGAACTTATTCCAAGCTAATCACAGATTTGCGAAAAAAATCTGATGAGTACAACAATTCTGTCTTGATTGATGTATGCTGTATTTTGAAAACCAAGAAAAAACACATAAGAATTTAATTATTATACCAGGATAATTACGTAAATACAGTACAAGCGATTTTTATAGTTCTATTGTAAATCGAGACAAGCTTCGGCGTAAAATCATCCACAAAACTGCAATAAAATGGGTTTACCGTTCTAATTTAGGAATATGCAGCTGCAAAAAGCCTACAACTATTTATACAACTAAGAGCAAATAACAACCCTGAGTAATGCTGGCAAGCAGCACTTTTTTCTTTTCTAACAATGTTTTTTGTCTCGCCAAAGACAAATCTCACCATTTGAAACATATGAATCCTGCTCTGTGAAAATGGGGTTTAATTCACCTGCAAAAAGTTTTAACTCGGCTCAGCCTGCGCAGTCCGCGCAGGCTGACCCGAGTCAAAACTTTCTGCTGATAGTAAACTTTCTCTCAGGATTCAGCCTGTTGTCGGACAAAATAGATTTTATGGGTCCGTAATCAAGTTATAACTAGCTAAGCATAATCAGTCATGGGGATGCACTAAACTTCTTTTTGCCAAATTATTGGTCTGCAATATTTTAAAAGGGGCATTCGGACATTTGCGTAAAGTGTCGTCTCGGATCAGCCTGCGCAGTCCGCGCAGGCTAATCCGAGACGGCACTTTACTACAACATTGGATTTTGAGATACAGTACACTTGCGCAAAACAGAAAATCACATAAAAACGGAAAGTGCCGTCTCGAATTAGCTTGCGCGGACTGCGCAGGCTGATCCGAGACGACGCTTTACGCAAATGTCCGAATGCCCCTTTTCGCGTGTTGCAAGCCAATTATAATATGTCGTCTGCATAAACTTTTGATATGGACACGTCTGAACCTTTGCCGTAACTGAAATAATTTTGAAAACGGCTTTAAACACCATACAAACAAACTAATGTCTGACACTACATTTTGTGCAGTCTGATCTTGGATTTACACAATACGCAAATAAGCATTAAGCTTACATTGATACATTATGGCATATGGCGAGATATTATCTAATTTTCTGTCTGAACATGTTTTCAATTTGGACAAGTTAAAAAACGTAGTCGTTTGGAAAAAAATATATATGGTCAATTTAAAATGACCGAGGCATACCTTTTTCTCTGGGTTATATAATCGCATCCTCACAGAAAAAAATATTTTTCTCTAAATTCTGTCCTTAAAATCCCCTCCAAACACAAGAAATATAGCACAGCCAAAGAAGTACTCACAATAAACACGTGATCTAGTCAAACCGATAAGCAAACAGTAATAATACAACTTTCTATAAACACAAATTAAAGCCTGACCCTTTATCAAAAACAAAATCTTTGACTTGTCAAAATCAAAAGAATTTGCAGACCACAAAATAACTATGGCTAAAATTGTCGAATTTGTCTTTGAAAGGATAGAAAACATTGTGGGAAAGGAGGAAGTGCTGGTAACCGGCATTTTCTCCTTGTCTCAAAATGTTTTCAAAAAATTTCCTTCCTCTGTGCTGTTAAAGCTCTGAATTGTGTAGAGAAGAGTTAAACTGTAAAACATTTCGAAATTTTTCACCCAATAGCGAAATCCAAAATATTGCGATTTTTAGTCTAACTGGAAAAATCTTATCGTATCGGACAGTGTGGATCCAAGATCTGACTCCACGTTTTGTGCAGTCTGATCTTAATCTACACTGTCTTTAGAAGGCAATTTTGGTCGGCGATAAAGCACTGAAAGAGATAACACACAGTTAACGTACAAACACATTTCACACAACACTTGTATAATTATTTAACCATGTCTTTTTCACCGTGAATTCTTACTATATTGGGCAGTGTAGATACAAGATCAGACTGCACATTCTGTGCAGTCTGATCTTAATCTACACTATCTGCAAAAGCGCCGTTAGTCGAGCAATCAAGAGTAGAGGTTTTCATCAGTCTAACCACATTTTTACGTATTTTATCGTTTATCTAAGAATTCCACGTTTTCTTGTCAACCTTACATTGATAAATGCCTCCCCACATCACTTTGTCCACCTTTATAAATTCTTCGATAAAAGCCGTTCATTGTTGCATTACATTCTGACTCAATCAATTAGAAATGTTGTGATTTTTCTTTCCGTATATACTCTACCCACCCCTTTACCCTTTCCCACAAGAGTTTTGACGACCCTGAAAACAAGAGTTTTTGAAAACATTGTTGAAAAAGGAGAAAATGCTGGTAACCAGCATTTTCTCCTTTCTCAACAATATTTTCTACATTTTTAGAGACACATTTCATCCTTTTAAACACATTCTATTTGCGTCTGCAATTGATTTCAATTTGGACCAGTCTAAAATTTAGCCCTTTATGAAACAATTCCATTTTTTACGACATTTAGTAGTTAAGGTTGTAGGATTCGCAAGCCTGATGCCACGGGTTCGATCATCACTCCAAGCGCTGGGCAAGACCCTGCAGAACGCTAGTCTAAAACTGGCCATATAATGGTAACACACGATAAAGTGAGCTGTCGACAGGACGCTACGTAAATAATGTTGAAAGAGGCTTAAAACACCCTTCAATAGCAATCTTTTTACCACATTGAGAAAGAATTTTGAAAACATCGAGGTTAAGACTATTTTCTCCTTTTCCAAGAATTAATCTACTTTTAAAATACAAATGCCCGTTTATTTTGTCGTCTGCAAATACTTTCAATCTCAACAGATCTAATGTTTTGTCGTTTGGTACAGGCTAAACCTGACACATAAAAGGAAAGTTTGTTTTCATTCAATAGGCGAAAGCCATTTATTGCAATTGCGACGATGCTTTGGCCAGATTAATTCACAGACTAAATACGACATTATAAATCCACGACTAAACTGCACCGTCTGAGCACCCTGATCTTGATCCTCATTGTTCAAAGAAAATGCACTCAAAGTTGCACTCAGCACCCGAATTATTACACAATGACTCACCAAATGATGCCTTTAAAAACTATTTGACACACAAAACATTTTAACGGGTGGAAAACGTGTCATATTAAATATGTCGTGACCAATGTTTGTATTACAGCGCACGGTATTCACTTACTGTTAACGAAAATGGTATCAATTTTCATTGTTCATAAAAATCAAAGGGCTGTAAGCGCCGTTATTCATTATTTCTTTTTTCACGCTGCATAAATCATTTGCCTAATTTATAGTTTGTTTGAAAGAGGTTTTACACCATGCTGAAAAGTATTTCAATCATTTCAGGGTGACACTTCACATATTCATGTCTTTGCCTGCTTTCGCCAGCACTAAGGTTGGGCTATGCAGTGCCTTGTCAACGGACATTCCCATTAGACTAATCATGCTATAGGAAGCAAATTTTCAGCCTTATCATTTAATGAATATCGGTTGTCGAGACTAAGTTATCTATAGACATGAAAGCAAAAAATTCTTAAAGAGGTATGTAAAACTGATTTCTGTTTTAAGGTAGAGATACATTTATAAACGGTGATAAGCCATTTACATGTACGTCCGTTTTCTGCTGAACGAAATAGCCGTGCTAGATTTCAATCTGACATAAAACTCAGTATTAAGAAAAATATTGATAAATAGGCAGTACGCGATACAGTATGTGAAGAGGCTTTCTCCTTTTCACTATCCCATTTCAAAAGTCCTGTAATATCAAAACAATCGTAATTCACATGCTATACATTTTACAAACTTTAAAAACAATATTCAAGAAATCATTTTAGGTCGGTTATAAACTGTGAAAACAAAATTCAAAAAATCATTTTATGTCGGTCACAAACTATGATTTATAGTAAATATCAGACGTTCAATATTACAATTGGACTAATGATGCTATTTATGGTTGTAGGTGAATCCGACCCAAAGGTCAAGTGGCAAAGAGATGACGAAGCTCGGTCGGGGTTATTTTTAATTGAAAGAGGAACGAAATTGATACAGGTTAAATTAGTTCACTACATGCAATGTTATTTAGGTAAACTTAAACCAAATAATGAATGCATCCATTGTGAGTCACGTGACAGTATACCAGTCATATTTACCCCAGGCGACCGCTATTCTAGACAATGTATTGAATCACTGGTATTGTCACAGTGACTCGGACTCGTGCTCAACTCTTTACAGGACGATAAAATTTCGACATATCCAAATTGAAAGCCTTAGCAGACGACTGACTAAATGAGGCCCAAGAGATGGTTTTGTCTTTAAAAGAATAAAAAAAAAAAATATTGTAGGAAAAGGAGAAAATGCTGATAATCAGCATTTTCTCCTTTGCCCACGATGTTTTCAAATGCCCTTTTCTCAAGGGTCGTTGAAATACGGGGTTATTTCGTGACGGGTTAATCTTTCGGACAATAGCTGCCGTATGTACTTACTCACCGTCTCCAAAAATTGTAAAGCAATAGTCATTTAAACTAAATAAACCCATTCTCTGCATGAGACAGATGTTTTCAGTCGGTGGGGGAAAAACAGAACTACAGTAATTTCACAATTATTTGAACCAGATCGTATCGTCAATTGTCAAACATTGTAGGTCCAAAATTAGACTGCATGCTAGTCCAGTCTGATCTTAATCTGTACTATTTCCAAAGTCATTTAACCCATTACCAACTGATTAACTTCAAAACAAATGATTTTGAAAGTATCTCAATAGAATATGAAAAATTAGATTGGATGAAGATGTATTCGTGTAAGTTTACGATCAATTTCTCATTTTGCCACAATATTTTCATGAGTAGTCGGTTGCAAGATGCAAAAAGTCGTTATAAATAAAACCTACCCATGGCGACAATTTTAATTCACAGACAGCGGGGGCGTAAAAATTATACAAACTACTGATATCATATATCAGCTGTTGAAAGAGATGTCATCTTATCAGTTTGATATCAGGTACAATGATATCTACCCTTAGGCTACTGAGTGCCACTCAGTGTGCTTTTGCGGACAATGTAGATCAAAATCAGACTTTACAGAAAGTGCAGTCTGATCTTTGATCTACACTGTCCGACATGCATCATTCATTTCCTACAAAAATAACGTGATATTTCAATATTATGGGTTTTAACTATCGCATGGAAAGTATTTACTTTTTTTAGCAGTTCAAGGGTGTATCAGGAAATAAGTTTTATGCAGTCATGCGAAAGGAATGTCTGATATGTATATGTAACGTTTGTTATTCTGTTACCTTTACAACTATTGATAACAGGGTACTTTGCGAAGAAGAAAAGAAGAACAACAACAGAAACTGTAAAAATATCGGCGACGACAACAAGGAGGAGAACGCGATTTTATTCTGGAGATACATGCAGTCATCAAAACTCTTTAGACTGTCTTAAAATCATTATCGCCTATTGGTTCATAAAAACATGTCTAATTAACGGACGCACCAGCCAAGTGCATTCGATCAAACTGGTTTTTCGAAGAAAGCAAAATACACTTTAAATGACATAAATTTCAAATCTAGCTATTTGCAGCATGCTTTTTTCAGCCTGGTCTTGATCTACACTGTACGCATAAGCATCTTAGCTCGTTGCATTCTGAAGGTTAAAGACAAGAATGGTAATCTGCACAGCTGTTGCCGAATCAATAAGTGATCTTTGTTAGACATGGTAGATCTTTATCATAAAATACATGGGAGCCATGCTCTATGAAAAGGGAGTTTAATGCTTCTTTAAAAAAAAAAAGAATCGACATAGGTCAGCCTGCACGGCCAGCGCAGGCTGATCTTGGTCGAAACCTTTTGCTATCGTCAAATTTGCTGTATGTCAAAGGACTATTCTACATCCAGATTCAGTCGGTTGTTAGACAAAATGGATTTTTAGGATCCATAATTTTGTTATGACTTGCCAGGTATGATGCATTTCGGAGTTGCTTTAAAGCCCCTTTAGCCAGAGCGCGATTCACACGTAATAATTGGCTTGCAACACGCGAAAAGGGGCAATCGGACATTTGCGTAAAGTGTCGTCTCGGATCAGCCTGGGCAGTCCGCGCAGGCTAATCCGAGACGGCACTTTACGACTACATTAGTTTTTGTGCTAAAGTAGACTTGCGCAAAACAAAAAAAATACCTAAAAACGGAAAGTGCCGTCTCGGATTAGCCTGCGCGGACTGCTCAGGCTGATCCGAGACGATACTTTACGCAAATGTCCGAATGCCCCTTTTCGCGTGTTGCAAGCCATATTGATATTGAGCTTTGAATGCATCATACAATGTCAGTAAGTTACTTCTCTTTGTTCTCCTCCAACAGTAAAGGGATTACGGTGTCACACTGGTAACATTTTCCTACATTGAAAAAAGAATGAAATTCCTCTGCTGCTCTTTCCAAGACAAAGAGGGAGACTTGATGTTTACTTTTTTTTTCTGACATATATGCCTGATGGCATTCACAGAAAGGTAAGAAAGATGATAAATGATAAATGTTTTTGCTATCCCCCCCACCCCCACTCCACCCATCCCTCACACACACACACACACACACACACACACACACACACACACACACACAACTACCACTATGGGAAATCACAGTAAGAAGATGCCCGTACTGTTTGAAGACCATGTTTCAAATTGTTGTAAAAGGCACCAAATAGTTCCCAAAAACTAGCAAAATAATCTTTTTATTCTTAGGAAATCATCGAATCAAGATCAGAAACACGTTTTAGATCGTTCTCTCAACTTTTCTGATAAAACAATATAGCAGAAATGCTTGGTATCAAATTTTAGAGTGGGAGTACTTTTGATACTACGACCCGGAAGCATTATGCCCCAGATGGTGTTACACCAAATACATAGCAACCGAGGTTCTTGACCTCAGAACTACTTCAACAAAATATTTTTACGATATTCATACCCATATCTACCAAAACTGACTGACGGTTTTTTTTTTCGTATTCTTCTCGCTCTACCTCACTCATCTCTTTACTATACAATACCTTCGGCTAGAAGGGTTTTAAAAACATTACGAGAAAGAAGAAAACTGTAATCGGAAAACGACTGCATAAATCATGGTGTATTGTTTGGCTCGAAGAAGTAAATTGTGTTGATTTTCACTATGATGCACTGTGCTACATTTTCTTACTAAATTTCACTCTTGTAGATACCAGAGCCACATCCCAGCACTGTTCAACCCTGTGAAAAAATAAAATAGGTGTGCTATCGCCACGATATGAGTGAAATAGTTGAAAGCGGTGTACGAACTTGTCAGAACAAACAAAAAACCCTCTGGTACGTTTTAGGGATTAGTTTAGTTTTATTAAGGATAGGGCAACCAAATGGGATTCTTGTAACATCGCTTTTCATCGCCGAAAACCGTACGGATTCGGCTTAGATTTCGGGTACTCCACAATCGATCGGCCGATAGACGCTGGTTCCCAACATCGATTACGGATAACCTGAGTCTTAGCTGAATCCGTACGATATTTTTGCGATGAAAGGCGATGTTACAAACCCCATTAGGGTGCCCTATCTTTAAAACAAATTTCATTGTTATTCATGACTGTTTACAAAAAAAAAAAACAGCATAAAACAACTTCAAGTGCATATGCAGGAAATGTGATACATACACATTGGTCAAGGGCCTAGCCACAAGTTTTCACAACTTAGGTTCAACAATAATTCTAAATTTCATTTTACGTGTTAAAGAAATTGCACTTTTATGAGGCAGCTGGAAAACATTCAATCATTACAGATGTTTAGAAATAATCAGGAAAAGTAGATAATGGTAGTAATATTGTACACACAAGAACACGAAAGCAACATGAAATAGAAAACAGTTTACATAAAGGTTGTCAGTCGCGGTTCGAGTCTGGGCAAGATATAAGCCATACTCTGGCAAAAGGGGGTTTGATGCATTTCCGTGGTACATGATACCAAGCAAGTCAATACAATATTATGGAGCCATAAAATCTACTTTGTCTAACACCCGACTGAATCGTGAGATAAGCCAGTCCTTTGACATGAAGAAAATTTACAAATAGCAAAAAGTGTCGACCCAGGTGAGCCTGCGCGGACAGCGCAGGCTGACCTGGTCGATACTTTTTGCAGATGCATTCAACCCCCTTCTCACAGAGCATGACTTATAAATAAGGGGTCGAGTTAAGGGAAAGGATGCTATCTACAGACAAGACGTATGGTACATGTACTTGTGTTTAGTACCTCAGCACGCCTAATTACCTATTAATTTGTACAACATCATACAGCTGTATAAAAACGTATTAGCCATACTCTGGCAAAAGGAAACTTAATCCATCTTCGTGATGCATGATACCAAGCATACTGTCACATAATTATGAATCCATAAAATCCACTATTTTCAACAACCGACTGAATCATGGGGTAGAATTATCCTTTAACATGATGACAATTTAAGGATTACGACCCCTAACTCATCGGTAAATATCGTGTAACAACGACGTTTTCTTAAAGGCTATTCGGCCACTCTTGGCAGCTTCCGTCTTTAAATATGAGAATTACGGGCCGTAAGCTCGCTAACTCATAGGTAAATATCGTGTAACATCGACGTTTTCGCAAAGGCTATTCGGCCAATCTCGGCATCTTCCGTCTTTTAATATAAGAGTTAGGGTCCGTAGACCTTAAAGGTAGTAAAAATGCTCGGCCCATGTCAGCCTGCACGGACTGCGCAGGCTGACATGAGTCGATACTCTTTGCAAATGCATTAAGTCCCCTTTTCACAGAGAATGGCTCATATAAATTCGCGCTGGGATCTCGTACTTAAAGCGTCGTACAACTACATAATTATACATGTGGATTTCGCATTGAAAGTTTTTCGTGTAAATTTAAAACCGGATAATCTCTATCCTCCTGCAAAAAAATGGCTTTATATTTAGAAATAAGATATACGCAGACGTGCATATAGGAAACATGAGGTACATATGATTCCTTACCCCGTTTGGCACGGCTAAGTCCTTATGACGTAAAAACGATAATTACATTTTTATCAAAGGGCAAAATGTTAGACCTGTTCAAAGCTCCAAATTCAAAACATTTGCAGAAGATAAAATAAACATCACTCAAAAATTGAAATTAAGAAAACAGTTTTAAACGCAAAGAAGTACATCAGTGTTGAAACAGATGTGACTGTCTTTTTTTAAATAATAACTTTTATTGTAGCTAACAGGAGTCGACACTCTCAATATCCCATAATCCTTAAGACACATAATTTTGAAAGAGGCACCCCTAGTCTTTTCTGTTCCATGCGCGAAAACATGTGCTTCAGTGGAGCGAAAACATATGCTACAGTGGACGGCAGAGATCAAAATCAATAGAACTTGCAGTCTTTTCCCTGATCCATACCGTCTGTATACCCAAAATAGTATATCTTCTCCCTTAAATATTATCTCTTTGTACAATTTGTAATAGATTTTAAAAGTTATAAAATTAGTCCGTTCAGTGGCTGGTTAACCCTTCGGCTGCTAAGCGCAACTCAAAGATCTTTTGCAAACAGTGTAGATCAACATCAGACTGCGCAGAATGTGCAACCTGATCTTGGATCTACTTTGTCCGATAAGGAGATATGTTTCCCTCAAATATAACTTTGAAATAGTAAAATTATGGGTTTTTCCATCGCACTAAAAGTTTCAAATAAGTTTTGGGTTAAAGATGAACAACAGGTAATTCACGCCGAGTTAGTTTACAAATCTCGCTCTTGTTTGATTACACAAAAGGTCAATGTTAGTGTGAGAAAGTTCATAGAACATTGCCACAGGACGAATTTTAGACCTGATCCATTCTGATTTACACTCATCTACACAGAGAGTGGTTAACAAATGGAATTCGCTACTCGAGAAAGTGGTTCAATCTAGGATAATTAAAATCTTTTAAAAAAGCGTTTCAAAGATTTTCAATATTTTTTCAGTTTTGTTGCCATGGCAACCAGAGTTTTTGAAGGAATCAAATTCTTTCAATGAATTCTGAAGAGCACCATGGCAGGATCATTTCTGTGAAGTTTAATCAAAATTGGATGATTAGTTTCAGAGAAGATGTTTGAAATAAAAGTTAACGCATGGATGGACGCACGACGGACACCGGGCCATGACATAAGCCCGCTGGCCTTAGGCCAGTGGAACTGAAAAACCAACACACACCAAAAAACATGTCCAAACATCACCAAACGCTATTTGGTGATGCTTGCTTGTGTTTGCCGACTGGTCTACATTAGCAAACTTTTGTTGGCAAACAACAGCAAACGCGGTGTTTGGTGGTGTTTGCAAACAAATGTTTGCTAGTATAGACGGGCCTTTACAGACAAACATGACCAAACCACACCAAACAACACCAAACAAAGATTTGTTGGTTTTGCAAAGAAATATTTGCCTTTACTGGCCTATATCCAGAATCGACTAAGTATTTTCCTCAAAGTGCGATCTGAGTGGTGCTAAGAATGCCAAGGGTTAGGAATACGTTCTAAATTTCTAACCTTACGGACAGGACTAATGAGGTTGGAAAGTAAACAGCAATCCAGCTATATAACGGTGTGTATCTTTCGTGCTTTCCTGGAGTTTCTTTCTCACCTCTATGCGCACTATAGTTTCCAAGTAACAGGCTGCTCCCTCAACATTTACAAAGAACAATATTCAGTCCCCCTTTTCAAAGTCAGTGTATTGACCCCTGGTCCTACCGTTGAAAAGTAGCCTGAAATTCAGCATGAACAGGGCCCGTATTCACCAACAAGTTTTAAGAATATTCTTGGCCTGATTATAGATTTTGAAATTAACACAACTTCTAATTGGCTAAACCCGTTGGGTTTAGCCAATAAGAAGTTGTGTCACTTTCAAATTTATAAAATTCTTGAGAATAAGACTAAAAATGTTCTTAAGAATGGTTGGTGAATACGGACCCAGAGATTGCTGGTGTTATTAGGATACTGGTCCTAGTTACTCTAGCTTGAGAGGTAGTTCCCTAGTTATACCCTAGATTGAGCTGGTTTAAATATCTTTCCTTTAAGTTCCTTTGAGTTTCGGCTGTAACACTGATATTTTGAAACAATGTGGACTGTTTACAAACTGAGTAATCCCGGTTAATACCGTTTGTAACGGTCCCACCTGCTCATTTACGGTACCTCAAGGGTTGTTTTTCAGGTAGAATACCGTTATTTCTCGTTATGTAAAACCGGAACTTGCCCAAGTTCCAAACTGTACAGTGAGAACGGAGCTCGGGCAGTAAGAGAGGAACAAATCATGTATCAGTGACTTTCCTCTATAGTTATGTATAAACACCATTAATTTCAACCGTTGGAATGAACTCAAAAATGCGTTTTCAACCCACATGTTATTCCCGCCTCACTTTCTCAGTCTCTAAATTTTCGGCTTCCAAAAAAACAAGCCGACAGAGTTTTTGTCAGAATATCTGTAAAGCACCCTCTATTATACAACAACTGGTAAAATCATCATGCAAGCAACTGTTTCTTTCATAGATTAAAATAGAGACGATTTTTGCCCTTCATTATTCTTCAACGGAGCACAGGTAATTGGAATTTCAGCGAGAGGGTCATGATTGCCCTGACTCGCTCACACCAATAATAATGTACTAGTATTAGTTAAATGTAAGACTATGTCAGGAAGAAGGTATTTTTTAAGAATTTTCTATTCCCATGGCCATTTTGTTCATTTCAGCATAAAGATTAAGAAATTCAGGTAGAAAATCAGCGAAGGAATTTTCCTGTGAAACTCTTTTAGTTTAATCGTATTTATTTTACATCGGTTGAGAAACAAGTTCTTACAATTTATACTAATCTCTCTCGGTTCTGCGTCCTGAAAACTACACCAGTACTCGCTCCGAAAGTGTGGGCCAATGAACAGTACAAAAGTTGACACCCGCATTCGGGTATCGAACTCGGGACCTTCTGGTTACTCTGGAAACTCTTTCGAAAATATATGCGCCATACTCCATTTAAGGGGGGGGGGGTTAAGGCAACTACAAAAACCATCGACCCATGTCAATGTCAGCAAACACAGACTGCGTAGGCTGACATGGGTCAAAACTTTTTACATTTTGTAAATTTTTTGCATGTCTAAGGACCATACTACCTCAGTCAGTTGGTTGTTAGACTAAAAGGATTTTTTGGATCCATAATTATGTGATGACTTACTTAGTGTAATGCAGCACACAGATGCATTCAAGCCTCTTTTCACAGATTATGATTCATAGTCATCTAGTTTTGTAGAAATGTGGATTCGTAAATAGGAATCCGACCTGGGTTAAATTCTATCAGAAGTTTGATGATTGTCAATCCTAAAGTATAATTTCTTATCTAATCACTATGTATTGATTTGAAGGTATTAATGAGGAAAAGCAGACGGTGTCTTTAAACTGTTCATTATAACTCAATAGAGCGATCCAAGGCCTTATAGAGAGTTGTGTAACGTGCATGAACGGGTAAATTAAATCCCATCAAAGCACTGAAAGGTGCGCTGGCAGCCGTGATATTGAAAATGGTGTTAAAGATCAAACTCAAACAAACATATCGCGGTAGGTCGAACAAAAATAAAGATTCAGTACAATCATTCTTTTCATGCAGGTGTTTGAACCGCTGCTACATGTAAAGACCAGTTGTTGCTTTGAAGGGTAAACGATCTTTGAAACTGATAAGCAATTTTAGCCTTCAAAGAGTAAAGCACGATAAAGCTGTAAAAGAATTCTATCTATTGATGTCAAACTCACACTGCGTTGTTTTTTCATTACACTTAAATGGTGAGCAATGAAATTACTCCTTTAACCTTTAGGCTGCTAATCGCAGATCAACGCGCTTTGGTCTACATTGTCCGATACGGTGTTGAAAGAGAAGTTTGAAATCACAATATTTCAGTTGCTCTCTCTCTCTCTCAACATACCATGACGTGTTAATATTGCGAATGCAAAGTGCATCAAGAACTAGTGATTAGAGTCGGCGATAATAACCACCAATCATATCAAAGTATCGGCATTACGTCATATACCATGCGATACCTATCGTCTTCCCAGCTGGATACAAATCGTCGGTCAGCATGGAACTCGTTAACGTAAATAAACATCCCGGTCAGAAAGTGCAATTTACAGAAATGTATAAATCAACAGATTAATTGGACGGTGTTTTACATCTGTTTCAACATTATTTCAGCCATATCACAAGGCTAGCTCATTTATATATGTGTGTCCCGGGTTTCACTAGCACTAGGCACGGGCTCTGAAGTGTCTTGCCCAAAATCACACCAACGAAAAACTAAATGCTCTTAAGAAGGCTTGAACATGTGGTCTCCAGGTTTAGAATCCGACAGCTTACCATCGAGTCACGCAAGCTTCTTGTTCCTTTCCAAAATCATAATCTGTGTTCAAAGAGCTGTGCATTAAGAAAAAGAAAAGAGAAAATGATAAGTAACCTTCTCAGCAGCGACCTCTTTTTCCCTTCCTTGTTTGTACTCTTTATTGTTGAAAAGTGAAATTTTCAATTAGATTTTTTTTCGAGATCAAACGTTAAACCATGTCATCATATGAAAAGAGTCTGAGAGAAGAGCCTCTCGAAAACATAGTGGGAAAAAGGAAAAAATGCTGGAAACCAGCATTCTTTCCTTTTCCCACCATGTTTTCTACGCTTTCAAAGAAAACGCTGTCCGTGGTTGTGAGGTAGAGCGTCGGCCTCGTAACCATAAGGTCCCGAGTTCGATACCAGGGAGATGGTGTCAACTTTGGGACTGTACATTGGCCCACACATTCGGCATAAAAGTACTGGTATAGTTTCAAGGAAGTAGAATCGAGAGAGACTAGCATAAGTTGTGAGAACTTGTGTCTCAATCGATGTAAAATAAATATGTTTAAAGTATAGAAAAACGCTACACATTTTAGCCATATCAAAAAAGTCATCTGGAAATCCCATCGTAATGGATGAGTAACAAAATTATTTCGTTTGGTAAGATGTTAAATTACCAATTAGTACAAGAAATGGATGAGGTCCCCTACCATATCCAATTGCTATTGTGTGAATAAGCGCCGTGGGATATCGATCTGTTCAAGAAACCTGTCTATATAAGTTTCATATATGGCTTGCAACACGCGAATTCGGACATCTGCGTAAAATGTCGTCTCGGATCAGCCTGCGCAGTCCGCACAGGCTAATCCGAGACGGCACTTTACGACTACATTAGATTTTGTCCTTCTGTAGACCTGCGCAAAGCAGAAAATTACACAAAAACGGAGAGCATCGTTTCGAATTAACCTGCGCGGATTGCGCAGGCTGATCCGAGACGACACTTTACCCAAATGTCCGAATGCCACTTTTAGCGTGTTGCAGGCCATATAGGCCTGAAAAAAGGTCCACAGGGGCCCGAGAATGAACTTGTCCATGTTTTTGTCCAATCGCAAAATTACAATTTTTTCCTCCGTGACTAATACCAAGAAGTAGGTCATAACGCTGTCTTATAAAGCTTTGCCGAAAAAATGTAACCTGTGTTCAAAGAGCACAGCATAAAAAAGATCAGCCCACTAAAGTAAATATTTCTTGAACTTTTTAATGAAATGTTAAGTAGGCATCTCGCAGCATCAAAGACTTCGTTCTTTCGTTTACCTAACTCTTTCACTTCCAGTTAAAGAAGCCAACTTTTGCCCATGTCTAAAACACGGTTCCATGGAAAACGAAGACATTCTTGTCATATACAGTACATGTATTAGCATTAGGTACTGAAAGATGTAGAGCAAACATACAACTGCACGTTCTGTACAGTCTGATCTTAATCTATTCCGCCTTTTAAGTCACAATTGGCAGTGAAAGAGTTAAAACAAAGGTAAGATAAATAGAAGAAAATAGAAATAAAGAGCTATAAATCTCAAACCTGTCAACCCGTTGGGTGAAGATGACTTATTTGGCGGACCCAGTAGATCTTGATCAGACAGAACGTGCAGTCTGATCTTAAATCTTCACTGTACGATATTTTCTGAAATGTTCTGGATAAACAAGTCTGAAATTACGCTGCTCACATTAGGTCCTAAAAAATGTACACGTTTTCATTTCGCTGGTTAAGTCTTCAAACATTTACTATCAGATACATTTATGTCGTCTCGTTCAAGTAATACAATTAATGAAATGAATACATCACGACACTTGATACTTAAACTTTTTATTGTTCTCTTAGAGCACTTGAATAAGAGCAGATAATGATTTTTCAGTCGCGTCATTTAATTATTATTATTATACTGCAAAGAAATTTCTCGTGATCTGATTGGATAATATGCCCCAAACATATATCATGTACACTGGCAAAACCCACGTAAAAGCAGTTTCCCTTTCGGGAGACCCGTATACATGACTACACTTTCAACACGACATCCAAAATGGCGGCGTCGATCAAGATTAACATCAAGATTATGCACCAAACTGCACGTTTTTTCAAGGTTTCAGTGACGTCAGTGCCCAGTGACGTCATTTTTCATTGAATTGGGGCATTCAGAAGGGACCTTCTACCCCGTCAGCGTACTCAATTTTTTAAACCAAAACAAGAGGGCCAAGATGGCCCTGGATCGCTCACCTGAAATTTTGAGAGGAACATAATCAATTTTTTGGGGGGTATTGAAACTTTGGAAACAAGATCATTATTTTGCCAAGCAATTTTGAAAAGGTCACCTGTAAATGTCATTTCAAAATCTGTCACCACCCCTATAATCATCACCACAGCAATGAATTTGATGAACCAGAATTCTGCAAATAAATTTTTGGATAGATCACCCAAGGACAATTTCTTGAAGAAGAGCACATGCTAAATAGTGACTAAAAACATGAGTTGAACAAGACCACCACATGCAGGTGCCAACAATTGGCTGTTGTTTTTTGACGGATAAAAATTTCCCTAACAAATTTTGAAAAGGTTCACCCTAGGAACATTTCTGTGAAATTATTTCAAAATCTGACCAGCCGTTCCAGTGAAGAAGAATTAAGAAATTCCTCTTCATGTCCATGTAGTGCAAATAGCCCCCACCATCAGAGCCATGTTTCTTGACAGATCACAATTTTGTGAACAATTTTTGAAAAAAGTCACCCAAGGAACATCTCTGTGAAATTATTTCAAAATCTGACCAGCAGTTTCAGAGAAGAAGAATCTTTAAGAATTTCTTCATTTCTGTATAGTGCAAGTAGCCCCCATTCACCAGAGACATGTTTCTTGACGGATCACAATTTCGCGAATAATTTTTGAAAAGGGTTACCAAAGGAACATCTCTGTGAAATTATTTCAAAATCTGACCAGCGGTTTCAGAGAAGAAGACTTTTTAAGAATTTCTTCATTTCTGTATAGTGAAAGTAGCCCCCATTCACCAGAGCCATGTTTCTTGACGGATCAAAATTTCGCGAACAATTTTTGAAAAGGGTCACCCAAGGAACATCTCTGTGAAATTATTTCAAAATCTGACCAGCGGTTTCAGAGGAGAAGGTTTTTAAAGAAATTTTTAGAAAATTCCATTTGGTTGCCATGGCAACCAGGGTTTTTAATGGAATCAAATTCTGTGAACAATTTTTAGAGAGGACCTCCCAAGGAACATTCCAGCCAAGTTTGGTCCAAATTGGCCCAGCGGTTTAGGAGGAGTTGATGTTTAAAGAATTGTTGACGACGCACGACGGACGACGGACACCGGGTGATCCTAAAAGCTCCCCTTGAGCACGTTGTGCTCAGGTGAGCTAAAAACAGGTAAATTTCGTTGGAATTGTAAAACTTTGCAGTATAATAAATTCGTTGTACGGTCAGGTGGCAGGGGACTTGGAAACTTGTTCACGGCTGTGGAGAATAATGTCGCCCCGAGCCGAAGGCGAGGTGGCGACATTATTCTCCACAGCCGTGAACAAGTTTCCAAGTCCCCTGCCACCTGACCGTACAACTAATATAGTGCTCAGTTGGAGCTGTGATAAACAAGTAAACAACAGAACTTCCAATTAAAGATCTCAGGTTCGATTCCAAGCCTCGTGTGTAGCATTGCTTTACACTGGGCAAGTAAAAGAACCAAAGAGGTATATTTGAGGAACAGCATGGGTCCTGTACCCGGACACTCTTCTATTAGATACTTTCACACCGGATTCTGTTTTTCAAACAAACGGTTCATACTAAAATGCCTAGTGTACGGAGGGACCTCAATCTTGTAAGTTTATTGTCATCGTCTTAGTGCTAAATGGACACAGGAAATTACGTATGATACATCGTCTTTTATATACGGCCTATTCCAACGTTTCTTCATGAGAAATGAAAAACCCTCACCCCTTTCAGGACCATTTTCGGAAGGCATAGATTAAGATCAGACTGCACAGATAGTGCAGTCTGATCTTGGATATAGACCGTCCGCTTGTTTAGTCATGCCTATACCAAAGAAAAAATCTGTCTGAGTTTCAGTGGATTGCATTTTCAGTCATGGAAAGAGGTCGACTTTTAGCGCTGAAACGGTTGTAATGAAAAAGAAATTCGAAATAAATTTAAACCAGTCACGCTTCGTGAAAAGGGCGGTTAAAGCATCTTTATAATGCGTCATACCAAAAAAAATTGTTGTGTAAGATAGACCAATTTTACCTAAAAAACCAACTGAACCACGAGATCGAATGAGGTAGAATAGTCCTTTAACATGCAGAAAATTTATTTACAAATAACAAACAGTTTCGAATCAGGACAGGTTAACCCTTAGGCTGCTAAGCGTGACTTAAGAACCTTTTGCGGACAATGTAGATCAAGATCAGACTGCACAGAACGTGCAGTCTGATCTTGAATCTACACTGTCCGATAAGGAGATATCTTTACCCCCCCCCCACCCACCCCCCCAAAAAAAAGAAAAAAAAAAAAAAATTGAAAATAGCAAAATTTGGATTTCTACTATGGGCCTGAAAGTGCCATTTCACTTATTTTGTTGGATAAGGGTTAACTTGATTCGATACTTTTTTACAGATACATTAAACCCCTTTTTCTCAAAGCATGACTCAGATCTAAAACACTTGACTTTGTGGAGACGTAGATGAAGAAGAAATAATATTATACTGCAAAGAAATTTCTCGTGATCTGATTGGATAATATGCCCCGAACATATATATCATGTACACTGGCAAAACCAACGTAAAAACAGTTTCCCTTTCGGGAGCCCCGTATACATGACTACACTTTCAACACAACATCCAAAATGGCGGTGTCGATCAAGATTAACATCAAAATTATGCCAATCTCCGAGCAGAGTTGTCGTTCGTTACTCTCACCATACATCTCTGCAATGGGCTAAATGACAAGAATCTTGTCAAACCGAGGAAAACATGTTTTGTTACTGTTTAACTGTTTCATGTGTAACATAATAAAGTAGACAAAGGAAATATGATTCTGGATACATTATAGGTGCATTAAAACTGACGAATTTACCTGTATACAATGGAACTATTTTTTCGAGCTTCTTTACTGATCAGAATCTTACGTCAATTGTTACAAAAATGGCTGCGCCCATGAATGATGACAACAGTTTTGACACACCGATGGATCCAAGTTTGTAAGATTA
This sequence comes from Hippopus hippopus, assembly GCA_946811185.2. NCBI lineage: Eukaryota > Metazoa > Mollusca > Bivalvia > Cardiida > Cardiidae > Hippopus > Hippopus hippopus. The sequence goes on from OX328096.1 coordinate 17,175,173, forward strand.
AAAAACAAGTTATCGTCCTTTAAAACGCTTTTAAGCTTTTCAGAAAATCCCTCTTTTTCACATTTCCTACCACTAAGTCTGATTTGCCGTATGCTGTTTGAACAGCACACAAAACAATCGATATTGGTCTTTCTTTCACCGGCGTTTGTGTCGCCATTTTGAGTTATGGTCATGTGACGAAAATATCACCCGATGACGGACTACTTTCTGAGCCAACTACAGAGGTGAATGGGAATGATCCGTAGTGCAAGAGAGTGAGATTATGCACCAAACTGCGCGTTTTACCAAGGTTTCAGTGACGTCAGTTCCCAGTGACGTCATTTTTCATTGAATTGGATTGGGGCAATCAGAAGGGAAATTCTACTCCGTCAGCGTACTCAATTTTTGAAACCAAGAAAACAGGTAAATTTCGCTTAACACGCGTTGGAATGGTAAAACTTCGGCTCGGGGCGACATGATTCGCCACAGCCGTGAACAAGTTTCCAAGTCCCCTGCCACCTGACCGTACAACTAATAATCAACCCTTTTCCTATAATTGGCTTGCAACACGCGAAAAGGGGCATTCGGACATTTGCGTAAAGTGTCATCCCGGATCAGCCTGCGCACTCCGCGCAGGCTAATCTGAGACGACACTTTCCGTTCTTATGCAATTTTCTCTTTCGTGCATGTCTACTGTAATACAAAATCGAATGTGGACTGCGCAGGCTGATCCGCGACGACACTTTACGCAAATGTCCGAATGCCCCTTTTCGCGTGTTACAGGCCATATAAACCTTTGCTGATTAGACTCGTCCATTTTGACAGCATTTGCAGAGATGTGTCTCTGAAAGGGTAGAAAACAATTCGGGAAAAGGAGAAAATGCTGGTTACCAGCATTTTTTTTCTTATCCCAAAATGTTTTCAACAGCTAACTTTGTCAGGGTTGTTAAAAGCCGCGATTGTTTGGTAAATGTTGGATGAAAAATAAAAGTCCATATGTTACAATGTGAACGGTATTTTCGACTAGTGTCGTAACATACGAATAATATTTCATTACTTAGCATCATCAAAATCAGACTGTGCTTTTTCTGTGCAGCGCTGTCTTCATCTGCAGTCTTAAAAAAGGGCATAAATAGTGTAATAACATTCATAAGACTAAAGTCTGTGGTGTTGACGTTAAACTAGTTTTCTACAAAAAAAAAACCACTGGCTGCTGGCATGTTCTCCTTTTCCGACCATGTCTTCAAAATTCTTCTTCAGCACCCGATTGTATTGACGTCGGTTAATTTTAACCACTGGGTCAAAATTCTGGTTAGGAGACAGTTCGGGTCGTTAAACTTCGAGATTACATGGTCAGTTTTTTTTTCTGGATAATTTAATTAACATAGCAACTAAGTCCTGTAGCCAAAACATTGAAATCGTATTTTGCTAGTGCTAGTAAATCTAGGCCATAAATCTAGGTTGTTATTGTATTTCTCTTGGAAAAATACTTTTGTCCCCTAACTGCGGCATCTAACCTGAGTCTACAGTGTTTCCTAATGTGTACTTAACCCCTATACCAAACAGTCCCAAGTTTTAACGACATTAAGAAAGGAGGCTTCTGAAAACATTGTGGGAAAAGGAGAAAATGCTGCTAACCAATATTTTCTCCCTTTCCCACAATGTTTTCTGCTTTTTCAACGATAGAAATCATTTTAGAGCTAAATCGAATATGTCGTCTGCACATGCTCTCAATTTCCACAAGTCTGAAGTTTTGTCGTCGGAAAAGATTTAAGAGACTAAATAGATTTGGAGGCGAGCGATTAAATTAACTTCAAAGTGCAAAGGCTTTTTTTATCATAGTTTAGGATCGGCAGGCGGACGGTGTATGTTCTGTGCAGTCTGATCTTGATCTTTGCCCTCCGCATAAGTTAGGTATTTTCTCCATTGGAAGGAAAGGGTTACATCCGTAGAGTTAGATATTTGAAATAACTATGAATCTAGGAAAAGTGAAACCGTGTGGTTCAACTTTTGACGAATTATTTTGTATCTTTAATTTGAAAGTAATCCTTTGACATGATAACAACCATGCTTCAATCTTAACCCTTTACCACACAGTCCCTCGTTTTAAAGACCCTGAGAATGAACACTTTTGAAAACATTGTGGGAAAAGGAGAAAATGCTGGTAACCAGCATTTTCTCCCTTTTCCGCGCAATGTTTTCAAACCTTTCATAGACAAGCTCAACTATTTTATTCATATTGAATTTGTCGTCTGCAAATGGAGTCAGTAAAATGAATTAAATTTGCCTGCATTTTGGCCCTTGAATTGTTTACTTTCGGCTGCTAGTGGGCCTTTAATTGAATCTTATCCTGTCATACGCAACTTTGGGCGTATTTCGCGATCTGTCCTTGGCCTAAACTGTCCGCCTCGCTAAAAAAAAGGGGGAATGGGTTTAGTCATTTGATCCGCCATTTGTTTGCAAATAACTAAACAAAATCTAATTTTGATAAATTTAACCTAAGAATTCGGTAGAATATGAAGGGGGGTTGGGAGGGGGGGGGGAGTAAATATAAATGCGTCACGTGTGGTGTCAATGCTTGTGAGGTAGGGCGTCGGCCTCGTGAACAGAAGGTCCCGAGTTCGATACCCGGGAGCAAGTGTCAACTTTGGTACTATTCACTGACCCATGCATTCGGCGCAAGTACTGGTGTAGTTCCAAGGAAGCAGAATCGAGAGAGATTAGTATAAGTTGCAAGAACTTGTTTCTCAATCGATGTAAAATAAAAATGTTTGAATAAATACGCCAAATTGTTCGACGGCCAATTTTGCCAACCATCTGCGTTTCTGTACCAGTGGTTTCAGTCATGCAAATCTGATTAAATTTCTAATTAACTCAGTGAAATATATTTTTGCTGGTATTCAATGTTAAGAATTCGGCAAGATGAAAAAAAAAAATCATGAAAACCTGTTTAAGTCTTTCCACGCAATTCTGAGTTTTCACGACCCTAACGTAGAAGGCTTTTGAAAACATTGTGGGAAAAGGAGAAAATGCTGGTAACCAGCATTTTCTCCTGTTCTCACAATGTTTTCCATCCTTTGAAGGACAAATACCATAATTTAAGCTATTGTCGCATGCTATCGCTTTAATTTTGAACGAGTTGTCCAGTAAAGAGCTAAGTACCACTGAATTAAACGAATCCTTTAGTATTCTACCTTAATGATACCTCTGTACACGTTTCAGGCAGTTTTCAGCTAGTTTTTAACCCGTTTCATCCTTATTTTATAAAACTGTAGTCATTCGTGTACTTTCATGCTAAATGTTGCCCCTGATGGCCGCAAGATTGCACAGATTACGGCCGATAGAAATCGCATTTCATGTTTTGGAGGTCTTCCAAGCTATCGTTTGTTGTCGCTTCCGGTTTTAAATGAGGACGAATTCCTTGCGTTTTTCTGTCCCTTACACCGTAAGTATTGGTAATTTATTCATGTTTACACAGCTGAACCATTCTACACCATTCTCCTTGTTTTAATAGTGTTTTCGCTCTCTAGCTATAGGGATGTATCTTTAATAAGTCTGTAACGGTTTGTAAAGAAAATGTGTCAACTTTTTTTGGGCTGATTTCGCCTGTTCACCGTCCGCCCATGTACCGTGGTTTCAGTTATGCAACCCTGATTAATTCCAAATTCAGTCCCTTTTTAGCTGGTTTTCAACGTTAACAATTCGGCAGGATAATTATGAGATAAATGGAAAAATAAATGTGTCAATTTATCTGACGCCTAAACCTTATCTGATAAATGTAGGGACCTGCTGCCTCACTCTTCAAAATGCCTTCTGAGCTGTTTATCAAATACATACTTCAGAAAGTTTTTAACCTTTAGGCTGCCAAGTGCGACTAACTGACCTTTAGCGGACAGCGTTGATCAAGATCAGACTGCACAGAACGTGCAGTCTGATCTTGGATCTACACTGTCCGATAAGGAGATATCTGTCTTCCAAAAAATACTTTTGAAAGAGGAAAATGTTGGTTTTTACTATCAGCTTTAAAGTTTCATTTCATTTATTCCGCAGAATAAGGACTAAGAAGGTGACGAGGGAGTGATTAAAGAATTTGGGCCATGCTCTGGCAAAAGGGGGCTTAATGCATCTTCGTGATGCGTTATACCAAGCAAGCCATCACATAAGCATGGATCCATAAAATTCATTTTGTCTAAACAATCAATGGTATCATGAGGTAGAGTGGTCCTTGGACATACGGAAAATTGACCGATAGCGAAAAGTTTCGGCCTAGGTCAGCCTGCACGGACTGCGCAGGCTGGCCTGGGTCGATACTGTTCGCAGATGCATTAAGCCCCCTTTTCACAGAGCATAGCTCATTTAAATTAAACTTCACATCGATTCGTGATTCGTCTAGTCTAATCTTAGATCTACGCCCCCCCCCCCCCCCCCACGCAGCACCTCGATTCTAAAATCAGATTTTAAGGCTTTTACAAGATGAAAAATCAAGCGCCAAGTCACTTTATATAAGCACAACAAAGAAAAACCTGCAACAGCTAATTGAGCCACGCTCTGTGAAAAGGGGGCTTAATGCTTCTGCAAAAAGTATCGACCCATGTCAGCCAGCGCAATCCGCGCAGGCTGACCTGGGCCGAAATTTTTTGCTATAGGTCGATTTTCTGCCTGTCAAAGAACCATTTTACTTCATGATTCCAACGGCTGTTACACAAAATGGACTTTATGCACCCATGATCATGTGATCACTTCTTTGGTGTCATGCATCATGGAGATGCATTAAGCCCCCTTTCACCAGTGCATGGCTCAATTAAATAAATTAATCATTCGATGAATTCCTCCTTTCGTTTCCAGTTTCTAAATTCGCTTTACTTCAGAGGCGTCGAAAGGTTTGTGCGATCGAGTTTATGCGGTTATTGCTCAATTTCTTATGTTCGTATGGTTTTTGAAGCTGTTGTTAGCATTATTACAGTTATATCGCGACAGGCAGCGCATCTAATCATGCCTTCCAGGATTTTCTGTTACCAGTACTTCGCAAAATATTATTACCTAGCCACTGGCTGCCTACCCCACATAACCATCGTCGAAAAAACGATCAGCTGTGACAGAGGAATGAATCCTGTCGCAATGACTGTCATCGGTCCTCGGAAAGAAATTCCTCAAGCCTGGGATTCGAATCAGCAGCTCCCCTGGTTTTAAGTCCTATGTATGTGCTAATGACCGAGCTATCGGGCTCGGCATTACATCGCTTTCAACAGTTTTGTACAGCGGCAGTTCATCTGTTGACGATGCACATAGGAAAGGGCTAAAAGATATCGATTTTCAATGTTTAGCACAGATGAAGATAGGAGAAATACATTTATCACATAACTCCCCTTGTTTTCAATGCAATACAGCCATTACGAATTTTCTTGTCTCACACACGTGTGAGATAAGAAAATAGTGCTGTACTTGGTCAACACTCTGTAATTATAAGCTTCATTTCTAAAACATTGCTGACCTAGGTTGCTGAAGGAAATTAATGGTCAAAATTCTTAATCATGATAAGGTTGTTAATTTAATCACTTTAAGATTCAAAACAAAATCAACATATGCAAGTTTCTTTGGAACTATTTTTCGTTCGTAATGTACCTGTCAAAGAAGCGAACAGGCTTCATGTAAATTTCACTACACATTACACATGTATGTCTCTGTTTTAACACATTATGGACAATAATTCTTGTTATACAGATATGTGATAAAAAGAATCTGACACTCGTTGGCTTCTGAGGTAAAAATTTATTAAACTCGTCCACAAAAAAATGTTATTAAGCTCGCCATAGACTCGCTTAATAACATTTTTGTAGACTCGTTTAATAAAATTTTATTTAAAAAACCAACTCATGTCAGATCCTATATATGATCGGCGCACCGGCAATAGGGGGTTTAACGCATCTTCGCGATGCATTATGCTATTAGCAAGTCATTACATTACTATGAATCTATAAAATCCATTTCGTCGAACAACCGACTGAATCACGAGGTAAGATAGTCCTTGGACATTTTTTTTCAAATAGCAAAAAGTTTCGACCAATGTCAGCCTGCGCGGACTGCGCAGGCTGACATGGATCGAAACTTTTTGCCGATGAATTAAAGCCCCTTTTGAAAGAGCATGGCTTAGGTAGTTTTGGCATTATGGTCAACGCCTTGATTTTAGTAGGAGACGGTGTATAACCGGTTAGGGTATACATATTCTGTGTTTTAATCTATTGCATTTTTTTTTTCTACTTCTCATGGTATTTTCAAAGTAGTCTTTGTCTCAGATTAAAAAGAGTAAACGCATGAAGTGAAAAGGTTTGCATTTATCAAGTACCAATGGTTGCAATTTTCATGCCGCATGTAGATGAAGGTTAAAAAAAAAAAAGATAGGTAGTGAATGTTATCTGTCGGTTGCATGACTCAGAATCTTTCAGTATCTGGCATTTGTAAACCTTGCACTCAATCAAGCATTTAAATATATCTTGTTCTTAATATTGGAGTGAAAATATTTATTCAAAGTCCTTAAGGTACTGATAGCGAGGTTTTGTGCACCAAGTATAGAAAATGTACTCACTACATTTTTTCTGTTCAGTGCTTACCTACCAGGTGTAAGGATAGATGATAGACAAAGAAAATGATTATAAACAGGTCAGTTTCTTTTTTTTTTCTGGGCGACAACAATTAGACTTGTTCAAATTGAAAGTATTTGCAGACGACAACTTTGTGGTTTAATATAACTGAAATCCCAGTCCAGTGATCTTATTAATAGAATGTAAAAGCGTAGAACGCATCGTAGGGAAAAATGCTGGTAACGAGATTTTTCCTCCTTTAAAAGTCTCAATAAAAACATCCGAAAGCTGAATATACACAGCCGGTAACGGTTAAATGAGAAAAAAATCCGTAAAAACTCCTACGACAAGACTTAGTATCTACATAATGCAGTTTAATAAAATGGTTAATTATGTGGCAACCAGTTTTCAGGCGAACATTGTATTTACCGTCAAACTAGTGGTGAGCTAGTAAGAAACCCAGAACTAGCCTCACCTGTATTTGTGCTTTACACTGGACACGTTAATTTTTTACCAAACATAACATAACGTTATGTTACGTTACCAAACACCTTTGTTTTAACGACTCTGACGAAGGAGGCATGGTTGGTAACCAGCATATTTTCCTTTTCCACCACAGTGTTTTCCATCTTATCATACACAAATCCAAGCGATCAAAACTAATTCAATTTGTCCTGTGCACATCTTTACAGTATACACAAGTCTTCTTCTTGGGTAAGAAGTTAAAGAACAACGGGTTCCATTAGAAGAACAGCCATGGCCTTGTGCTCGGACCTGGACTTCCTTGTACCCTTGAACTATTAACAAATAGTCCGTGCCAAATATGCCTAGAGCATGTAGGGACTGAATTCCTATAAGTTCGTCATCAGCATTCACAGAAGATCCACTGCAATGCAGTAAGAGGACGTCTGCGGTAATGTTTTAAAAGTACATATGCATAAAGCTAAAAAAAAGATTAGATATTTTGTAACACTTTTTTTCCTGTACACAGATGACGTGCTTATAGCCCAGAGAAAACAGACATGAATAATGCGATCGTGTTTTAAGGCCAAGAGAAGAAAGGCATGCATTGTAAACATTTCCGACACGTTACATAAGCAGAAGTCTACTGTATTGTTTTGTAAGCCTTTATGTATAAGTCGAAAAAGATAAACAATCAAGTATAAGTGCCGCACGACAATATTATCGATTATCGAAAAATCCCATGTCAGGTACAAAGGCATACTTAGGGTTGTTTAACTGATGAATAATTTCGACAGCATTGAGGTTAAAGGAATGATTTATTGTATGTTACAAGCAATAGCTGCTTTTACCTCAATGTATTTGAGAGTTAATTTGTGGAGCAATCGTTACCTCCTGAAACAAAATTACAGCAGTAAACATATATAACATCGGATTTTCAACGTGGGCGTCCTTGGGCAAGACACTTCTTGTACTGTTGAAACCTAGGTCACTCATGAATAAATGACCTATCCTCGTAAAATGAATGAAATAGTGTTGGCAGCAGCATAAAGCCCGTCATTGTCTAGAATACCTATAAGACTGCAATCGGTCGCTTACTGGATTGGAGACGGGGGAGGGTCGCTTGTTCGAATCTCCAGCTCGGCCAATTTCTTTCCGAGGATTGATGATAGTCATTGCAACAGGATTCATTCCTCTCTAACCGTTGATCACTGTTTTGACGACTGGTATGTTGAAAATCAGCCAATGACTTGTGAAGAATGTTGTGCTAAGTTGAGACCGGAGGGTTCGCTCGTTCGAATCTCAAGCTCGGCCAGTTTCTTTTCGAGGATTGATGATTGTCAATGCAACAATATTCATTCCTCTCTCACCGCTGATCATAGTTTCTACGATGGTTATAATGAAAAACAGCCTTTGACTTGGGAAGAATTTTGTACTAAGTACTTGTAAAAGAAACTCCAGAAAAGCATGGATAGGTACGCTTGCCACCGCGATATAACTGAAATAATGTTGAAACTGCTTTTAACACCATTCAAACATACAAATAAACGAACTTACGAACTGCTTGGAAAAGATAAAACTATCATCAAACTACAGCACACAGGTTTCCCTGTATTTTTGCGCATCTGCGTAACACGTGTAAATCTATATTGGAAACAGGCGTGCATTGAAAACACTGCCGTAATGTAAATAAATCGCCCGTTTATCTATACTATCATACCTTTGCGATGGCTAGGAATGAAAGAGCCTCATTTCTTTTTCCCTTAGCTGCTTAACGCTCTTCAATGGGCTTTTCGAATAGTGTAGATCCAAGGTCAGACTGCACAGAACGTGCAGTCTGATCTTAGTTCTACACAATCCGAAAAGAGGCATGATTTAAATTGTCTATAAAAACAAAAAACATAATTTCTATGAGAATATTCAATCATATGTTTCTGCATCATCCCTACTTTCTACAAATGTGTTCGTTTGTCTGTTAAGTTGGTTGGTTGGTTGGTTTTCTAGGCCATAGTGAACATTTTAGTTTTTAGTTTTATCGTGGTGGACCGTGCACCTATCCGTGAATTCCTGGAATTTCCGTATCCAGTACCACGCGCAGTATTCTTCCCAAGCCACTGGATGCTTTTTTCCCATAAATATCGTCGAAACTATGTCCAGTGCCGAGAGAAGAATAAATCTTGTCGAAATGGCTATCATCAATCCTCCGCGAAAAATGGCCAAGCTTTGGAATCGAAAAGGCGAATATTAGGTTTCAAGACCGGTACGTTAAGACTGAGCTACTGACTGCGTTATGTCAAACCGTAAGTGTAAAGTGCGAATCAATGGAATACGGCTATTGTCTCTATGCGTGCGTTTCCGTGGATTCTTATGAAAAATCTTATCTAATCTAATGGTATGATAATATCTCAGATAAAAGATTGAAAACAGGTGGAGAATCATACATGTCGAGCATAATTGACTAGAAAAGATTGTGGCGTAAGAAAAGAAAAAGATGTGCATTTTTAGCAAGATCATAGAAAAATAAGGTGGATCAGATGAGTCGAGAGGGTTAGACACTAAAATATTGTGGCAACAGGAAAACTTTGAAAGACTGAATTGTTTTTAAAGCTCACTGACTCCAAAATCGGAGAAAAAGTCTTAGTGAGGAGAAAGATTATTTATTCTACTTTAACCCTTTACAACAAGACAAAAATATTAGACTCGTTCATATTGAAGGAGTTTTAAGATAACATCTCTTTTTATTCAAACGATAGTATTTGTGCTTAAATAGATAGAAAACATTGTGGGAAAGGAGAAAATGCTGATTACCAGCATTTTATACTTTTCCAACAATGTTTTCAAAAGCCCTCTTTTTCCTAGGGTCATTAAAACTTGGAGGGTCGTTTAAACTCGTGATTGTATGGTAAAGCGTTAATCCTTAAATAGATAAATTCAAAGTTCCAGCTGACAGTTAACCCTGAACAGGGTAAATAAGTGAAATGAGACTTTCAAGCCGATAGTATGAACCCAAATGTAGCTATCTCAAAGGTAGTTTTGGGGGAAAAAACTTCTTGTCAAACAGTGTAGATCCAAGATCAGACTGCACATTCTGTGCAGTCTGATCTTGATCTACACTGTCCGCAAAAAGTGCATAAGTCGAACTCAGCAGGCTAAGGATTAAACGCCAAGATATTTCATTCCTTTCGTCAAAGAAATCTGGTCGTATCGGACAGGGTGGATCCTAGATCAGACTACACATTCTGTGCAGTCTGATCTTGATCTACTCTGTTTGAATAAGCGCCTTGATTCGTGACTATTAGTTTAAGCGTAAAAAGACATAACGATATATTTATAGAGTATTTGAAAATGCATCAAGATAAGGTTTGAGGTCTGGGATTGAACAAACTTGATAAAAACTTAAATAGATTCTATTTCCATATGAATACAAACTGTTGTATTTTTTGTTTCCAATACACCTTTTTCAACAACATTTAACCCTTATGCTAGTAAATGCGACTCAACGTCCTTAAGTGGACAGCGTAGACCAAGATCAATCTGCATAGAATGTGCACTCTGATCTTGGATCAACACTGCCTGATACGATGAGAATTTTTTTTGTCTCATAGAGAAAGTTGAAATCGCTTATTTCTTGATGCCAGCCCGGGTAGCTCAGTGGTTAGCGTATCTGCATCGTGACCTGGAGGTTGCGGGTTCGACACCCGGTTAAGGCAAACTTTCTTTTCGCCAACTTTTTGCCTCTCAACTCTGATGCATGTGAGAAAAGTAGTCAGTGACTTGGAAAGAGAGTTGCGTCAGTACTGGTGTTAGAAAGCCAGGAAACACAAGGGTAGGTGTACTGACCGCCGTGATATGACCTAAGCTGTTAAAACGGCGTTAAACTCCAATACAATCAATAAATTATTTCTAGCTGTTTAAGAACTGCTTCAAATTTTCCTTTAGTTACGCCTGTCAGAATATTAGTCGCCTTTGCGGCCTGTGTAGATAACTTTCAGACTGCACAAATATACAACCTGATCTTTTGATCCGCTTTGCTAATATATTAAAAATGTTTTATTGATATAACATAACATAAAGTCTATTTGGCATACAATATGTACATAGTTTTAGCCAACTAAATGCTCATGTGCCATGCTCTGCGAAAAGGGGGCTAAATGCATCTGCAAAAAAAAGTATCGACTCATGTCAGCCTGCGCAGTCCGCGCAGGCTGACATGAATCGAAACTTTTTTGCTATTCGTAAATTTTCACCATGTCCAAGGACAACTCTTCCTCTAGATCCTGTGGATTGTCAGACTAAATGGATTTTATGCATCCATAAATGTGTGATAACTTGCTTGGTACAATGCATCACGGACATGCATTCAACCCCCTTTTACCACAGCGTGGATCAAATAATATATTTCTTTTTATTCAGAACCCTTCTATTGACAGAGGAAAAACAAGAACTTTATCTATTAGATAAAAGTTAAATGCACGGGATTCAAAGCATCCGGCTATAAAACTCAGCCAAAATGACTTTATGAAGCTTTATGATACGTCCTATCGACTCTTGAAATCTTTACAGGAATTTGAAAACAAAATGGGCACTTAAGTATGGTGGCATATTTCTGCCACGAGATACGAGATAGCTATCATGATAATTTTACAAAACTATCGCGATAAATTAAAGTTTCCTGAAAATTTTATCGAGATTGCGAAAAGTTTCCTGAAAAAAATATCACGATAAACTTAATATTTTAACGCAAAATTTCTCAATCGTGCACGAAGCTGACATGCAAGATAAAATTATCGTGATAGTTCTACCTGTTTCTCGATATCTATAAATAGAAAATTTTCACAAGATTGCAGTAAGTAAAAGTTCGAATAATTAATAATTGTAGCTTAATTGGTAAATTTTGACAAGACTCGAAATGAACAGAAGTCTGTAAAATCACAAAGACGACTCGAAATGCCTCCTACGAACACTTTAAAACCACTCAGGGAAAAGGAGAATTCATAAGGTTGTAGACGAAGATGTTCCGAAACCGTATCTAATTATAGATACCGTGAATGTCAGTTATGGGCACGAAAGCAAAAAAAATAATGATAACAGGTAGAATTATCGCTATATTTTTATCGTGAAAATCTTTATTATCTAGATAATATTTCCAGGAAACTTTGTTTTATCACGATAGTTTCCTAAAATTATCATGATAGCTATCTCGTATCTCGCGGCCGAAATATGCCACCATACTTAAGTTAACCGTTATCCTTGAAAACGCTAAATCCTACTTTAAATACAGTTGTCCATACTTTAGATCCAAGATCAAACTGCACATAACCTGCAGTTCTGATCTGGAGTCTTCACTGTCCACTTCTTTGTTACCTAATCTGGCAAAAGTAACCTTGTTAAAGAAATATTTCGGCTATATTCCCTAATTGAAAAGGTATATTTCATAAAATTTAGAGTTTCTGACAGTACAGAAAAAACAAGCGAAAGGATACGAGGATTTTAATAAGAGATAATATTCATACTGAAAACAATATGAGCCATGCTCTGTGAAAAGTGTGTTTAATGCATCTACAAAAAGTATAGACCAAGTTCAGCCCGCGCAGTCCATGCAGGCTGACCTGGGGCGAAACCCTTTGGTTTTGGCAAATTTTCTTTACATGTCAAAGGACCATTTTACCTCAGGATTCAGTTGGTTATTAGACAAATAAATTTTATGGATTTATAATTACGTAAGTCATGACTTGCCAGGTATAATACATCACGGAGATACACGTAACGCCCTATTGCCAGAGAATGGCTCATATGTACTCAAACCGAGGTCTCATTTTGGAATTGTTCTTAACACGGATCCAATTCCTAATCCAAGACATGCCATCTGATTGGCCGAGACGCAATATCTCAACCAATCAGATAGCTAGTCTTAGATTTAGAATTATCACCTGAACCCTACACTGTGAGTTTTAGGAGGTCCATATATTTTATATGAGCCTTGCTCTGTGAAAAGGGGGCTTAATGCATCTGCGAAAAGTATCGACCCAGGTCAGCCTGCGCAGTCCGCGCAGGCTGACCTGGGCCGAAACTTTTCGCTAGTGGTCAATTTTCTGTATGTCAAAGGACCAGTCTACCACATGATTAAGTCGGATGTTTAAAAAAGTGACTCTTATGTATCCATAATTATGTGATGACTTGAGCTAGTATCATGCATCACGGAGATTCATTAAGCCCCCTTTTGCCAGAGCATGGCTCATATCTATAACTTCTAACCAACGATTCCGTAGTTTAACGACCCTGAGGAAGAAGGTTTCGAATCATTGTGGAAAAAGGAGATAATGCAGGCAGCATTTTCTCCTTGTCTCATAATTTTTTGAAAAGGCTTTATCCTCTAGGTCGGTAAAAGTGGGGATTATATGGTAAAGGGTTAACTTGAAGGCAGGTCCATGTGCTCTTGTGCCAGGGCCGTTTGCTTAGTCGATAGACTACAAGGCTTCTATTCCTAACATCGCCAATTTCTTTCTGAACATTAATGATAGCAATTTTTACAGGATTCACCTGTCGTACCTCTGAACAATATTTCGACGATATTGATATGGGAAGGCAGCCAGTGGATTGGGAAGAATATTGCGCAAAATAATGGTGAAAGACGTTCCTGGAAAGCATTGATAGGTACACCGTCCTCCACGGCATAACTAATATGATATTGAAAATGGCGTTTAACCGCATACAAATGTACAAAATACTTTGGCTTCGGCTGTAACAGAGCTTTACATTGTGCACAAGAAAAAAAAAACAGGCGGGGGAGGAAAAGGGTGAGGGGTATTCAAAGAAAAGCTTGGGTGTTGTATCCAAGCAAACCAGATCCTTTTTCATGAAGGTTAGGGAAAATATTTGAAACGCTTCATCAAAACGAGAAATCTTTACGATGTAACAAGATGAAAGCTTGAAAACAAAGTTTTATTTTGTACAGAGCAATAAGGAAAAGACTTACAGGATTATGAACAAGATAAATAGTTTTGCTCTGAAAGCATCAACCGATCTAGTAATGGATTCTGGCAAATAAATATGCTTCATGTTTTAATAGACTAGAAATAAGAACCAAATAATAGTGATATCCTGAAAGTCTCCACAAAGTGGACGGTACAGATCAAAGAGCTGCACCTTTTCTGTAGTCTAACCTTTGATCTGCACTGGCCGCAAAGGAAGCTAGCTATAGTTGTGAAAGGCACTATAAGGGCTGACCTTAGAATGCTAAAAACTCCGTATAACTCTAGTAACTCCCGTCACCGTACTGGCTTGAGCATGATGGACGCAGTTCTTGAAAAATTTCAGCAGCGAAATCTTAAAATTACCAATTATCTTCAACGCCATTCATATCACTTCAAGGAAGTATTATCGAAAAAAAACCTAAAGTTTCTCTTTCTTATTTATTGACTGTTTTCAATTTATTGTCATGTGAATTCGGTTAAGGTAGTATACCACTAACGCTTCTAGTGCAACAAGGAATAAAATTTCTTGTTAGTTGATAAATAAGGATTTATACTGATAGAATACTTTTGCACATTTTTAACCGACCAGAAATTCCTTTGATGTCTATCTTGAAATTATTTGTTGATATTTTTGTTAGTTTCCTGAAAAGGGAGGTAATTATTATCTCCCTTCGTAATGAGGATATAGTGGTTTTAGATTTATAAATGATAATTCTACGATGGAAAAAAAGGAAAAAGTGGCTCGGTTAAAGTAGTACAATAATACTCATTTTAATCATAGCAAATTTCGTAGGATAATATTATAGTGGAAAGAGCTGTTTTCCATTAGGGGTCTACTACCTTACAGAACATATATCTTTAGTTTGGCATGGTTATAAAAATCTGAATACCCACCTCCCTTTATTCTTTGGATACTTAAAAACATTGAATATGGTTTCATTAATATCATCGAATTACACGGTAGCAATTATTACAGCGTCATCGAAGAACTAAGCTGTGAAACAATTTGTTTTGTTTCTTTGTCTGGTGTTTAACGCCATTTTTATCATTATTTCAGTTATACTGATGCGGTCAATGTACCTATTCATGCTCTCCTGTAGTTTCTTTCAACTCTTTACCAAACAATCCCTGGTTTTTATGACCCAGATGAAGAAGCCTTTTGAAAACATTGTGGGAAAAGGAGAAAATGCTGGTAACCAGCATTTCTCCTTGGTTTTTACGACCCTGGTTTTTACGACCCAGATGAAGAAGCCTTTTGAAAACATTGTGGGAAAAGGAGAAAATGCTGGTAACCAGCATTTTCCCCTTTTCCCACAATGTTTTCTACTCTTCTAAAGTCAAGTTTCAATTTTTGAGCCATGTTTATTTTTTCGTCTGCCAATGCTTTCAATTTGGACATGTCTAAAATTTTGTCGTTTCGTAAAGAGTTAACTAGTACTTCACACAACATTCTTTTCAAACCACTGGCTGCTTTCCAAGAAAAACAACGTCGATACAATGCTGAGTGGTGAGAAGGAAATGAATTCAGTTGCAGTGACTATCATCAATCCAAAGAGAGAATTCGGGCAAGCTGGTGATCGAACCACTAACCTTGTGTTTTTAGCCCTATTCGTTACCGCCTGAACTATCCAGCACGGCCTGAGAAAAAGACAACAGTCATAAAGAAATAAACTGTCAGGAAAATGCAGACTGTCGAAAAACTATTTTATGGCGTAAACTGCATCGTCATGTGGAACTACTTTTCGAGACTTGACTACTTGCGAAATCTAAATAGTTCCGACTTGTTACCATCACAAAGAAACAAAATAACCGCAAAATAAATGATAAAAAAGAATGCTGAACATCATTAATCATCGATGTTCAAGCTACATTCTTGATCTACACAGGTAAGCGATATACATCCACGCCCACTAAACTTTCAGGAACTGTGTTATGCTGTAAAACATATCAAAGAATGTTAGACTTAATGCTGATGAAACAAGAAGCCTTTGTTTAAGTGACTCTTAGGCTGCTGGTCTGGACTCAGTGCTTTTTGCGGACAGTGCGGATCAAGATCAGGCTGCACAAAACGTGCAGTCCTCTTTTGATCAACACTGTCCGATACGATGAGATTTACCAGGCGCAAGAACTTTGAACATTGAAAAATGGGATATTTCTCATGTTTTCTAAACGTATTTCTGTGTATGTCATAAGTTTCAGCCATCTTTGTCGGTGAATACAAATTATCACTTTGTTAACATTTTCTCAAATGTTATAAAACGATGTGGGTTATGTTCTGGCAAAAGGCAGCTAAGTGCATCTCCGTGATCCAAGGTACTAAGCAAGCCATAAAATACTTAAGAATTCATAATAGCCACTTCTTTTAACAACCGACTTAATCATTAGGTAGACTAGACCTTGTACTCGTACATACAGAAAGTTTATCAATAGCGAAAAGTTTCGGCCCAGGTCAGCCTGCGCGGACTGCGCAGGCTGACCTGTGTCGATGCTTTTCGCAGATGTTTTAAGCCCCGTTTTCACGGAGCATGGCTATTATCTAGTTTTATACCGATTTTATGTTGTCATAGAATAATATACTTTCATCTTTAACAACAGCTTAAAAATCTTGCTATATTACAAATGCTTACACGTTCCATAGGTTACGTCGAATATTGTAAGCATATGTTTGACATAGAGGTGTGTAATTTACCTTAGGCACTTTACTTTATGATATCGCCTAATTTCCTGAGAATATTATTAGGTGTAGCTGTATGAGCTGACTTTTTGCCTACTTCTTGGTATTAGTCTCGAACGAATAAGTAGTAATTTGGGATTGGCCAAAAATGTGAACATGTTTATTATGCGGACCTATTCATTTTCAAACAATATGAAAAAAAAAAAAATGAAGAGAAAATGGCAATTACTGACGTTGTTACCTTTATTTTTTTTCTCTCCATATTGAACCACAGATGAGTATCAATATTTATATTCAAGTACCTCTTACGCCGTCTATCTTTTTTTTTCTCCTTTTTCAAAAATATTTCTTGTTTTTTTCATACCTTTTTACTTCCGAGCTATAATATAGTTGTACTATTTAACTCTTGTAGCAATCAGTAACTCTTGTAGGCATTATAAAGAAGCTGCATTGAAGCATGCCTCCCACAGACAGGTGAAAGTCGCTGACAGACGCAAGGGCAAGGTCAAACAGGTCAAAGAGCTTCCGTGTAAATCGATACCTTGTACCTCTCCCCCTTTTCACCTTGTTTCCTTATGCTATTCCAGTCATTGAACTGTTTCAGAACCATTAGCTAAAATAAGGCCTTGGGCTTTTCCGAGCGGCATAGATCAAAATGAGACTGCACAGAATGTACAGGCTGATCCCGAATCATTTCCGCCCGCTTATTTACTTAACTCTTTACCAAACGAGAAAATTTTAGACTGGTCCAAATTGAAAGCACTTGCAGACGACAAAATAAACGTAACTAAAAAATTGAAATTTGTTTCCAGCAGGGTAGAAAACATTGTGGGAAAAGGAGAAAATGCTGGTTACCAGCATTTTCTCCTTTTCCCACAATGTTTTCAAAAGGCTTCCATCTCTGGGTCGTAAAAACCAGGGATTGTTTGGTAAAGGGTTAAGCCTACAGGATTGAACTCTTTCTGAGTTTCAATGGATTGTTTTTTCAGCAATCGAAAGAGGTCGAATTTATGTCTTTTCTGATAAGCACTGAGTCCATGGAACACAGTAAGAAAAAAAAAAATGAAATTAATAGTTTTCAGCAGCTCACGGAAAAGCCCGTTAGTTGCCATTTGTAGAAAATTAAGCCAGAAACTTATCATAAAAAATCGGACAGTGTAGACTGACGATCAAACTACATGCCAACACTTAGGCTACTTAGTGCAATTGATTGCCTAGTCTCAAATATGGCCTGCAACACGCGAAAAGGGGCATTCGGACATTTGCGTAAAGTTTCGTCTCGGATCAGCCTGCGCAGCCCGCGCAGACTAATCCGAACCGACACTTTCCGTTTTTATGTAATTTTCTGTCAGTTTGCGCAAGTCTACTGTAGCACAGAATCTAATGTAGTCGTAAAGTGCCGTCTCGGATTAGCCTGCGCGGACTGCGCAGGCTGATCCGGACGACACTTTACGCAAATGTCCGAATGCCCCTTTTCGCGTGTTGCAAGCCATATGAGACGTTTACGGTGCCTCTTTTCATATATGGACATTTACTGTGAGGCGACCAGTCAAAAAGTAAAATAGCCTTTGTTGACAGCTATCTGTACTATTCATTGCCCTGCTGAAGACTGTAAATCAAAGGTCAGACTGCAAAGAACGTGTCTGATCTTAGATCTACATTATCCGATACAAACATAGTGAGCGGCTGTATTACAGAGGTAGTGCGTCGGCTTCTCACATGAAAGTACTGGGATCGAATTCCGTGATGAGCAGGGTCTTTTGGAACTAGCCACTTCACGGCTCGAGTACCGATTTTGGTTTCTAGACAGCAATCATCAACAGTAATTAATAGAAGATGTAAAAATTCTGTTTCGCAATCGGCGTAAAATTAATATGCTATTGTTATTTTCCTTTCATCGCAGTAATAAGTCGTACATTAAAGAAAAAAAAAATATCGCGGTAATGAATACCTTATTTCGAGAAGAAATGTCGCGGTGATGTGTTGTAATTTCCTGCAGTGTCGCGGTAATTTGTTATAATTTCTCTGCAATGTCGTGGTAATGTAAATTCTTGCAGTGTCACAATATTGTGCTCCTACCCTTCGGAAAGCATCTCAAAACACAAGAGAAGCAAATGCTTCATTAAAAAATATTATTGATTTCCATTACTTCGACTTAACAGTTTTACAGCGGAAATATACATCACTTATTACACTTTTGATATCAAACACTTCAAAGTAAAAGTAAACTTTCATATATGTAATAAGAGCTACTTTTAACACACAACCAGCCCCCACCCATCTTCTTCTTAGCATGCGTATATTCATGCACATAATACTGAAATAAAAGATAACTTACCCTTTGAACTGACAGGGGTTGATCAAAATCCTGACCCCCTTGTAATCGAAATCCCCATGGTATGTCCGAACTAGGCCTTTGAAGCCATATAGTCTCCATTTTAATGGACAGCGGCCGTTTGCACTGACCAGCCAAACTCTGCAAAACAGAAACAACACGGTAGATTCACCGAGCAGGTAAGAAAACAAGGTGCGCTATCCTTCCCCCGAACTTTTCCACACGCTGAGAGACTAGGTGCTATCTGCCAAATCTAATTTTAGAAAAAAGGATAGTTACCATGGCTACTGGCAATGAAACATGCCGTCTGCATTCTACGGGAGAGAATTTGGCACGCGCGCGTTTCTTACCTTAGGGCGATCCCACATCGAGATAACGGTAGCGCAAGGTAGCGCCTCAGTTATAGTGGTAGCAGATTGCAGGTAGGGGAGTGTAGTTTTAATAAATGAATAGTGATTTTCACGGCATTCAGCATATTTTCAGACATGTCACGGCGACAGCTCTCTTATGCATGTTTGTCCTGGGTTTTACCATTACTAGGCTTGGGCTCTGAAGTGTCTTGCCAAAGGACAGGGGGAGTGGAGTGATGGTGGTGATACATTTATGTCGTCGACGAGTCAATCAAATCTTTATCAAACAATTTCTTTGTTCAACGACTCTGAGGAAGAGTTTTCAGCATTTTTTTCCATTGCGAACAATATTTTAAAAATGCCTCTTCATCAGGGTCGCTAGAACTCGGGATTGTTTGGATGAGGGTTAGCCAGGTTAAAACTAGGGCAACATCGGGTGTATTAGAATGTAAAGCGCTGTTCCAAATGTCCTGGCATGGCCAGCAGATCCTTCCCTTTAAAATTAGCTGGTTAAACGGTTAAGTACTGCAAAATAAGTCCTTGCCCCCATCATTTTCCCCCACCCCCTTCTTCTTAAAGCGACTGAAAATTATTAAGACCAGCGAAAAAAACGAAGAAATCGGTAATGGCAAACTGATACTAGTAAGACTCATTGTTGTTTACGTGATTTCGTCGTGAAAAAATGAAAGTCCACACAAAAAAAAAAACAGAACAGGAACGCGCGCCCATGGTAGGAAGTAGACAAAGCGTCGCTGTCAAAGATGAAGCTTTCAAGCAGTATGGAAGAAACGAGCAATGCAAATACATCGGGGTAAAAATATGTTCTTCGTCCTTTTTTTTTAAAGACATTCCTGCACTATGCAAACTACCATTCACTTCATTACCATTTTTCCATTACCATATCGAAATTCATAGAAAATTGTTAATGATTAAATATTGGATTAAGATATTGTCATCAGAGGAAGATTCAATTCTATTCAAAACATTTAACATTTTAAAGACAGATGCTGAAAATGGTCATATATATAACGGGAATAATTGGGCTTATAATATCAAAACGATCTTAGAACAAATAGGTATGCCTAGCCTGGCATTCAGGCCCTGCATTAGCCTGGCATTCAGGCCCTGCATTTAAGTCTTTTCAGAACACTGAGAACACAGAGTATTTGTTTTGCAGTTTTACTAGAAGATTTTTTTACTGAAAATTCTCCATTTAACGGACTGATACCAGTCTAGCCCTGCATTTGAGTCATTCAAATAAAAAAGGTACATAACTATAGTAAACCCACAGAAACGTGTGTTGTTATTTGCCCTTTATCTAAAATTTTAGGTCAGAACATTATGTTAGTGTATTTGTTTTGCGGGTTTTTTTTTCAAATTTTTTTCCCAATAAATTGCTCTATTTAACGGACTGATACCAGTCTAAGGTATGCCTAACATATGGGAAAACCAACTCAGTATAACTATGGATTAAAATAGGATGAAACATAGTATAATAGATATATTTCAACAAAACTGGTACTCATCAACCAATAACTCCCCTCGTCTACATTTTTGTTGTCTATTCAAACATTCATTTAATTTTTAGAGTTACCTAGACATCATCAAAGATAAAATAATTGAGAACTTCACTCACACCCTTCCAACTATCTTCTCATGATTTAGAAATTGAAAAAGGGCGTCAAAGAAATAGAAAGCCAAGAGAAAGAGTTTGTAGAAATTATACTTCGAGAGATATTGAAAATGAATATCACTTTTTATTGACGTGTACTAAATATTCAGACCTCAGGTCAAAATTGTTTTAAAAAAACTATTATACTTTGCCAAAAAACTTACTTATCTTTTGTCTGTAAATCGCCAAAAAAGTTATTCAATTTGTCAAAATTTATCTATTATAGTAAACAGTTACTGCCGAGAAATTAATCATTCTTCATATTTCTTTTCAAATAACATCATGTGCTCTTCAGTTGAGCATCACTTTTCATTATGAAACGTGATCTATCATTTACGTTTTGTAATACCTATAAAACATGTCTGTTACATTGTAATAAAGGTATAGTAGTAGTAGTAGTAGTAGTAGTAGTAGTTGTAGTAATATTTCGGGTCTTGCCTTGAAATATGCATAAAGAGGGTTTTCCATTATGATCCTATTAATAAAGCTGCAGTGGAGTAAACAACTGTCTGGTATCTTTTCTGAAACTATTGTCTACCTATTTAACGGTTTTCTTTAATTAATTTCTATGCCCAATAACTTTTCTTCATCAAAGAGGACACGATGGCTTAAATAGTTCATATTACTTATTTATATTTTACACTGTTTACAAAGTCTTTTGTTGTAAATTTATTTCAGAAAGTAATGACTCTCATTAAATGAAGAAAGAAAGTCCTGCTGTCTATATACATGTACTGATTTATACTACGGTTAATTCACGGATTTAAATCCACCAAGTCCCAATTTTAACATCTAAGGACAATGAACAAGGACATTTTCTCATATTTCTGCTATTTCTCACTAAGCTCCCGATGACGCACTTTTTACAATACCTCGACGTTTTATTCGAAAAAACTGAGCTAATAAAACTGTTGTTCGAGTACTAGTAGTTATATTATAGCCAGTCCCATAGAGTTATCTCTCTTTGAGCAATCTTGTGCATATATGATAAGAAAATGGACAAGTCTTGCAAGACAAGGCGATACTAGAGGAACCTTCACGGTGCCCGTCATGTAGCCAAACCGTTAAGTAACCCAAAGCCGGAAAAGCAAATAAGAAATGAAAAATAAAGGTCTTAATATACTAATTAGACACTGCATCGCAATGAAATGTGCCTCCGTTAATTCAGATGGCTGCGTTTTATTATACTTCATTGTCTGAGGCCACTGATGTTTACTTGCACGTTGTCCCGGTGCGGGAAGTAGACCTAAACGCTCCTTTAAAAACGTGAAGAGTTCCACTGTCAATGAAATAAGAAACTCTTCACCGAACAACAAAATTTTGCAATGGTCTAAGTTTAAGGGATTTGCAGACGACATACATGTATTGAATTTAGCTGAAATTATTCATGGTTATTCTCTGTGAAAGTGTAGAAAACCTTGTGGGAAAAGGAGAAGATGCTGGTTACCAGCATTTGTTTCGTTTTCCAAAAAGGTTTTCAAACTGTTATTTCCCCAGAGTCGTTAAAAACTCGGGATCGTGTAGTAAAGAATTAAATCTTTCAAAGACGACAAAATCTTTAAATTTTCCAATTTGAGAGCATTTGCAGACGGCAAATTAAATGTGGCTCAAATGTTGAAATTTGTCTTTTAAGGGGAGAAAACTTTGTGAGAAAAGGAAAAAATACTGGTCACCAGCATTTTCTCCTTCCGCCCACGAAGTTTTCAAAAACTTTCTATTTTACCGTCATTTAAAGACGGAATTGAGTGGTACAGAGTAAATCTACAGTTATTTTAGGAAGTTGAAGTATAAAATGATACATTATTTGATACAATTTATAGCGTTCTGGAAATTTCTTATCTATCCGAAAAACTGTGTAACCAGGAAAGTGAATCCTCAGTCGGTGTTCTATAAACGTTGGCGTTATCTATTGTTGATGAAAAGAAGCTTTCAACAAAAACTTAATTCTTTCCTCGAGTGAAAGGAAGGTAGAGCCGAGATGAACAGATTGTTCGTGTCGACCTGTAAACATACAGACCTATAGTGTTCGTCGCTTAACATGCTAGATGTATGAGTCATGCTCCGTAGAAAAGGGGGTTTAATGCATCTGCAAAAAGTATCGACCCAGGTCAGCCTGCGCAGTCCGCGCAGGCTGACCTGTGTCGAAACTTTTTGCTATTGGTGAATTTTCTACATGTCAAAGGACCAGTTTTCCTCATGGTTTACTCGGTTGTTAGACAAAATGATTTTTATGGATCCGTAATTATGTGACGTTTTGCATAGTATAATGCATCGAGGAGAAGCATTAAACCCCATTTTGCTAGAGCATGACTAAATAATATAAAGGGAAATATTGTTGTTATTTTTGTTAACTATGTAAAAATCTTTGTGGGAAGAGGCCAAACTGCAGTATTACTATAACACGTGAGGATAAACATGTTTATGAAAGGAAACAATCTATTTTCACCTGCATGGCAAACAGTGTTGAAAAGTAGCAATGGCTTTTTACAAATGAAATTAATCTTCCCTCCGAACCTATGTTCTATCCTTTACTGAAAGGTGGCAGGTGTTATCAATAGACTGTTTATTCGGCGAAGCTGAATGTGCTGGCTTTTGACCTACTTTTGGTACTGATAACAAATGAAAAAATAGAAAATTGTGATTGGTAAAAAATGTAGACATGTTTATTCTAAGAGCCTATGCCTATTTGCTGGCAAATTTACTTTTTTGGAACTGTCACTTGGTGTAGGAATACAGAGTTCGTCGATTCAAGCACATGTATGCCTGTATACCTTCCAGTAACAATTTACGCGATCCACAAACAGTTAAAAGGAAAGAAACGAAAATGCAATTAATCTCTTGACATTGTGAAATGCAAGGTGTTATTTTAACCCTTAGAACGCCGGATTAATCCAACAATTTCTGTCTAGAAAGACCAAAATAAATGCAATTTCAGGTTTGTTTTTTAACCCTTTACCAAACAATCCCTGGTTTTTACGACCCTGGGAAAGAAAGCTTTTCAAAACATTGTGGGAAAAGGAGAAAATGCTGGTAACCAGCATTTTCTCCTTTTCCCGCAATGTTTTCTGCCCTATCAGAGAACTCAAGCATATTTGCACCTATGTTAACTTGTCATCTGTATATGTTTTAAATTTGAAGGAGTCTAAAATATGTCGTTTGGGAAAGGGTTAAAAAATATTTCAGCGAAGCGGACAGTGTAGATCAAAGATCAGACTGCACTTTTTGTGCAGCTTGATAGCGATCTACACTGGCTGCAAAGGCAACTATAGTTGTGAAAGGCGTATTCAAGGTTAAAAAGCAGTTGCTAGTTGCATGATCTATCAATTCGGAAACAAAAGTAGGGCCTATTGCTAACTAAAACCAATGGCGCCGAATCTGCTCTATATTCTCATGTCCTATATAAAACAATTAGCATGGATCACAGGTAGGAAACTTCATAATCAGAGCCAATGGCTCTGACGAGAAAATGTTGTGTTGCCTTTGTTTATTTATGTTAATTTTGTGGTAATTCTTATCAATTCTTTGCCAGCAGCGAACGGAAAAGTTCAAGACAATAACTCACGCTTTTAGGAAAGCACAACTCTATCTTATTTCACTAATTTAATGGCAATATCAGTCTGAAATTAGGTCTTTCACGTATAATTTCGGCTACGGTCAACCCACGGCACAAATGATTCAGACAACATTGTACAAGTCTACAACTTTCCATGGTGTAGAAAACACGTTGAAAGACCAGAGCATTGCATGACATTTTCCTTTTTCGAAATTCAATGACATAAGAACACATTAGTACAAAGAATGACAAGCTTAGTTGTTTTTCTGTTACTTTTTGAGCCGATATTTTCGGAAGCGGAAGACCAACACAACATTTTCTCGTCAGAGCCATTGGCTCTGAACATGATGTTTCCTAACCGTGATGGATGAGAGACCCGTAAAACGGAGAATATCGAAAATAAGCACACGGATAGCACTTATCACAACTCGGCCGATTCCGTAACTGCAACTGATCAGCGGATCACCCGAGTTTTGCCATGCAAAGAACTTTTTTTTCGTATATGAAACAGTAACTTTACTCTATCGGAGGGTTTGACATAACATCGATTGTAATATTTCAGTGCGTGACATGAAAAATGACACCTCTGTTATCTAACAGATTCTTGATTTTGATAACATTCTTAAACTCATTGCTCTCGTGAAGACGTTTTTTTCCCCGTCTTGCAGCAAACCAATCTTGAGAGCACGTTGGCTGAAAGGAAAAATTGCTCATATTAGGAGGCCCCTGGTTCGAATCCCCAGCACAGCTACTTTCTTCCCGAGGACTGATGATAGTCATTGCGACAGGATTCATTCCTGTCTCACCGTTGATCGTTGTTTCGACGACAGTTTTGTGGTAAAGCCGCCAGTGGCGTTGGAAGAATACTAGTATTTCGCTTTTGTGCTAAGTACACAACTTCTGATTGGCTGAACCAAATGGTTACTTTCAGATGTAGAAAGTTTTGGAGAAAAAGACTGAGAACGGTTATTTAAAACTGGTTGGTAAATACGGAGCCAACTGGACCGAAAAGCGACAGCACGACAGCCTGATTATTATCAAGAATAACTCGTGAGTATCAACCCAACAGCGCATTCATAACTATCTTAAAAGTTTCCTCAGCGGTCAGCGTAGATCAAGATCAGACCCCACAAGACGTGCATTCTGATCTTTGATCTGCGGTGTCCGCTTTACTGGGACATCCCGAAGAAATAGCAACCTTGAAATTGCAATTACTCGAGTCTTATTTCAAGACTGAAAATGTATGGCGTGTTTACTCGCCTCTATAACGGTTAATATACTCCTGATGGAGGTTTTACACTATATTAGCCATGCTCTAGCGAAAGGGGGCTTAATGCATCTCCGTGATCCAAGATGCTAAGCAAGTCATCAAATAATTGTGGATCTATAAAATTCATTTTCTCTTAAAACCGACTGAATCATGAAGTACACTGGTCCTTTGACATTCAGAAAGTTTACCAAAAGCAAAAAAAAGTTTCGGCCCAGGTCAGCCTGCGCGGAATGCGCAGGCTGACCTGCGTCGATATTTTTCGCAGATGCATTAAACCCCCTTTTCACGGAGCATGGTACAATTATAAATTGCATTTCGGGATCACTCTTACCTCACTGATTCATTTGGGACACTAATAATACAGACATAATACGATGAATAAATATAGCCTAGACTACGGAAGAGAGTCGCGTCAAAGTAACCTGTCAAATTTTCACGGATGGTGACGCATGTGCAGTGATTGATAGCGAGTTTCAGCTGCATACTTTGCATATTTTAGGCCCATTCGATAGTTCACCGAGTTTAACTATCAAACAGCTTTAGTCAAATAGTAAATCGGGAAGTATAAAGAAACCTTTACAGTTTTACATCTTAAATATATAACCAGTGCACATACGCAACTTTCCGATCCGGCACATATTCTTTTCCAATTTTCATTATAAAGAACATTTTACATCTACATAAATTTGCGATGAAAATCACATTTTTACCAAGTATCCCGTAAAATTGGAGTTTATTCCTTTACCAAACAATCGCTGGTTTTACCGACCCTGAGAAAAATAGTCTTTGAAAACATTGTGAGAATAGGAGAAAATGCTGGTGACTAGCATTTTCTCCTTTTCCCGCTATGTTTTCTAATCTTCCAAAGACAGATCCCTTCATTTCAGCTACACTTTCTTTGTCATCTTCAAATATTACTGATCATCCTAAAATTTTGTCATGTCGTGTTACCCAGATTTGAACTTGATTTCACATGTCTTCGACCATCGAATACTTACGTGAATTTCAAATATTCACGACGAAGAATAATTCGTACGGTTTTTTTTTAAATCCAACCCTTACCTATATGAAATTAACTCTACCAAACAATCCTGGGTTTTTACCAATCATTTCCGTGTTTTTTCGACCCTGAGGAAAGAATGTTTTTGGGAAAAAGAATACGGGAAAAAGGGTAAAATGTGGTCACCAGGCATTTGGACGTGCGCATGTACCTGCAGTGTGTTTGATTTGTTTGTAAGGTTGTAAACTCTTTACCTCACAACCCCGACTTTAAACAACCTTGAGGTATAAGGCCTTTGAAAACATTGTGGTAAAGGGGGAAAATGCTGGTAACCAGCATTTTCCCCCTTTTTCCGCAACGTTTTCTACCCTTTCAGAGACAATTTTCTCTGTTAGAAAAACTTTTAATATATCGTCTGCAAATTCTTTTGATTTGGACGAGTCCAACATTTTGTTGTTAAGTAAAGAGTTAATCGCCAATTGCAACATTCTTTCAGATACATTCTAGAATATATCACAGTTTATTATTCCCCTCTTCCAACTTAATAACCTTTGTTATCTTGAAATTTTAAGCAACATCACTAAACGTTTCAGAGCCAAATTTATAAAACCAACCTATTTTCGACGGCTGAAATACAGTCCACTGAAAGTCAAGAAGATTTTTATCTTATTGTTTTGACGAAATAAGCGGTGGGTAGAGATCGAGGATCAGGCTGCGTGATCTGTGCATTCTTATTCTGATCTTGGCCGTCCGCAAAAGCCCCTGTTTCGCCTTTGGCTCTGAAGGGAGTAATACTCATTTGACTAAAAAAAGGTGATAATTACAACAGCGAAAACATTTTGTATCTTATGTTTTATGGGCCGGCAGCCTTATTTACAGAAAGTATAAAGAAACAGAAAACGCCTAGCCTACCTTGGGGGTTCCAACCAATTCTATAAGCATATTGGATATAATAATGATTATTTCCTTTCAATAGCGACTAGGAGTCAAATACTTTACTGCAGTTGTAACTAAATTGTCGCTAAAATCCAAAAAATGAAGATGTACCACGGTAAAATGTCACAGTATTACAGAAAATAAGGATGCAACAGTTTAAAAAGTCACTAAATCCCAGAAAATAAAAATGTTCCTCGGTTAAATGTCATTCAGTTCTAGCAAACAAAGGTGCACCTCTGTAAAATGTCACTAAATTCCGGAAAATTGGAGATCTGACACAGTAAGAATATCACTAAATTCCAGAGAATAAAGAGTCAACAAGGTAACAGTCACTTTACTCCAGAAAATGTAACACAGTAGAATGTCACTTTAGCTCACAAATAAAAACGTACCACGGTGAAATGTCACTTTAAATACTAGTAATCAACAAACGAAAGACCCAATACGGTAAATTTTCACTTAATTCCAGAAAATAAAAGATATAGGATTGTAAAAAAAGTAAAACCGTTTCTTTTCATAGTCTAAAAACGAAAATAAAATTTCGCAGAGCTTTTGACTAATCCGCAAAAAAAGATGTAGCACCGCAATGAGTCTCTAAATTCCGGAAAGTAAAGATGTCAAAGGCATAAAGATGTGAAAGGGCAAATTGAAAAAAATCGCCGCTTTTCGTAGCCCAGGACTATCACTGCATATTCGGAGAACATTTGACCGTTCCCTTAGAATAGTAAACAAAGTTCAAGTGTACTCATTGTAATTTTAATCCGGAGTGAATAAAAAAAGATGTTACGCGTTACTACAAAATACCGAACTATTATTTTTAATCTTTCACCAAAGGATCACGTGATTATACGAACCAGGGGTACAAAATCCCTTTTTGAAAACATTGTGGGGAAAGGGAGAAAATGCTGGTAACCAGCATTTTCTCCTTTTTCCCGCAATGTTTTTTACCATTTCATTGAGAAATCCAACCATTTGAGGCACGTCTGATTTGTCGTCTGCAATATGCTTTCAATAAGGAAGAGAGTAAATTCTGGTGGTCTGGTAAAAAGTTTAAAACCATCACTATTGTGCAGGTATGACTAAGAGAGCGAGGTAAACCATTCATAGCTGTTTGACCCTCAAAACTTGGACTGGTTTACTTTTTACCAAGCGAGAAATATTTAGACTGGTCCAAATTGAACGCATTTGCACACGACAAATTAAAATTTGCTAAAATGATGGAATTTGTATTTGAAAGGATAGTAAAAAATTGTGGGAAAAGGGGAAAATATTGGTTACCATCATTTTCTCCTTTTCCCACAATGTTTTCAAAAGCTTTGTATCCCAGGGTCGTTAAAACATAAGATTATTTGGTACAGGGTATCCCTTTTCAGCGCCATCAGGCGAAATCAGAAGGCATAGATCGAGATCGGACTGCTGGAACGTGTAGTCTGATCTTGGCTGCATACCGTCCGCTTGTTAGTCATATCCTTAACTAAAAAAACTTTTGTGGTTGTTACTTGTTTGTCAAATTCTTTAGTCAAGCCCAATCTCTTTTCCCAACAATGTTTTCAAAAGCCATCTGTTCTTTTGCGCTTGATATGACAACATTAAACACAAAGTAATTTCAAAGTCATTTCCCACTTTTTCTGTAGTCTGATCCTTTTCTACACTGATCCCACAAATATTCCTTAAAGTTTTTTCTTTTATTAAAAAAAGGTCGAATCACTCTTTTTTTCAAATATCCAAAAACTCTCACGCTGTCCGCCGGACCGTAAATCCGTCCATAACAACCTATGTAAACTTGAATCACTTCATCTTTTCCTCCTCAAAGTTAAAAGACGGAGCTTTTGCAAACGGCAAAGATCAAGATCAGACTGCACAGAACGTACAGTCTGATCTTGGATCTACACCGTCTGCTACCATATATTTAACAATTACTAAATTTATCTTTAATAGCCTTGGAAATCTAGTTTTTAGATCTTTGAAAAAAGGGAATATGTAGAGCTTTTAGCGAAGTATTAAGCCATCCGCTCGATGTTTTATCAACTTCTTCCACCTTGACCTTTCTGTTTTTATACACTTTACTCTTTAACAGACGACAGAATTTTAGACGAGTCCAAATTCAAAGTACTTGCAGACGAAATATTAATTGTGGTTTTTGGTTGGTTTTGAAATGGCAGAAACATGGTAGGAAAAGGAGAAAATGCTGGTTCCCAGCATTTTCTCCATTTCCAACCATGTTTTCAGAAGCCTTCTTCCTCAGGGTCGTTTAAAGCACGTAATTGTTTGATAAATGGTTATAACGCTAGAAAACTATATTGATCGAATGACTCTGGTTTAATGCCGCTTCTTATACTGTTTCAGTCATATCATAGTGAGAGATCATTTCTCTATATGTGTCCTGGGTTTCACTAGTACATGACCACGGCTCTGACGTGTCTTGCCTCAGGAAACTCTCACAAAAAAGCCAGCGCCTGAAGAAGAGATCGAACAGTGGGCTTCACCACTAGGCCACGCAAGACCCGGACATTGCTGGATGCAACTTGATAAAAAAAATCCATCATAAATTTGAGAAAACTTTGGTCTTTTTTTTTTGTCGCAATTTCTTAGAAAGAATATCGGGTAGTGAAGATGAAAATAAGACTTCAGCCTCGAATCTTTATCCATGCCATTTTGTTAAAGCACGCTATTTAGACTTTAAAACATGCTTAAGTTTAGATCTCCACTCATCTGTTTCACAAACACAATATCTTTAAAGCTCGGTATCATTTTGGAAAACACGACTACTGGTATTTATCAACATTTGTCGCTCGTTCCTTTTCATCAAAAGATTAATTAATTTTAAGGATATTTCTATCTCATCAATAATAACACTTTACCAAATACTAACGGGTTTTAACGACCATATGAAAAAACTTTTGAAAATATTGAAGGAAAAGGAGAAAATGCTGGTAACAAGCATTTTCTACTTTCCAAAAATGTTTTTCACCGTTCAAAGGCCAAATTCCATCATTTCAGACGAATTCTATTTGCTATCGGCTTATGCTTTCAAAATGGACAAGTCATGTCGACTAGGTAAAGAGTTAATTTGTCAACTTCTGACGCAACCCTTGACATACACTGACATAGTTTACCGCTGTACAGTTTTTTTTTATATATTTCCAAGAAAACAGTTTCATGTCTTAGAGAGTGTTTATCAACATTTTCGCTATTTTCCTTCTACGAAAAAGGATGCATTAATGACATCGATTTTACAGATATTTTATTCTCAGTTATTTGTCAACTAATGCCGTAACCATACATGCATGTTGACTTCAATTTATACTTTAAGGTAAAATTTTGAATATTGCAGAGAAAAACAGCTTTTTTTCCTTTAGTATTTATTGACTTTTGTCGATTTTTCCTCAGTAGTAAAGGATGCATAACTGACATCGATTTTATGGATATCTGTATTCCAGTAATAATATGTCAACTGATACCTAGGCATACGTTGACCTAGTTCGAGATATTGAAGTAAAATTTAATCTGTTACCGAAAAGAAAACTTCTTTTTCTTAAGTATTTATCAAAGTTTGTCGTTTTATCCTCTTCATCAAAGAATGCATTACTGACATCGGTGTTTTACCGATTTAAGTTTGTTGCGTTTTGTTTCCCCCCCTCATCGAAAGATTCATCAACTCTTTTCACTACCAAATGTATAAGATGGTTTTTTTTTTTAGGTCTACATGTAGACAGCACCTTCTATGATCCATGCTGTCCGAAAAAGGCTATTGACTGTAAAATATTAAATGTAATGATTTTACAGATATTTCTATCTCGGTACTTTGTCAATCGTGCCGTAAGCCTAGGCGAACTACTGCCGTATCCATGCATAGGCGTACGTCGATCTAGTTTTATGAATTGCCGAGAAAACAGTTGATTTTCCTGCAGTGTTCATCAATATTTGTCGCTCGTCCTTCTTTGTTATAGGCTGCTTTAATGACATCGATGTTTAACCGATATTTCTATTCCAGCATGTTGTCAACTAATGCCGTAAACCTAGACACACCTTGACATAGTCTTACATTATCTTACAAAGTATATTGCTAAGAAATAGAGGGCATTTGTTTTTTTACGGTGAAAGATCGAAATTTATTTCATCGAGTGAACATCATCGGTAATATTTTCACTCGTGGCTGCGCCACTCGTGAAAATATTACCGATGATGTTCACGAGATGAAGTAAATTTCGATCTTTCACCGAAAAAAACAAATATTCTATTTATTTAATGCGTTTAACCCTTTTTGGGGGGAACTTACATCAAAATCCAGTACGGTTAGTTTTCGGTTATTCCCCGTGCCGTACCCCCTCCGAATGGCAACGCATTACAATATTACGTCAAGCGCGAGAAATGTAGGGTAAATTACGTCATTTTTCCATCTGGTTGAGAGGCACGCGCATTTTACCATGGTAACTAGTGCGCGGAAACAACTGTTTCCGCCTTCAATTGAAGAGTTAGAGTATAAAAATCAGTATTTTTCACTGGTCGTAACCATGAAATATCGAAAAATATTTCACCGTTATTTCTTTATAACCTACCGGAAAGCATGAAATAAAACAGGTTCATTTTTTTTTTATCAATTCTAAAACCATTATCTTCTCATTATCTCTATACCAGACAACGAAATTTTAGACTTGTCCATATTGGAAGCGTTTGCAGACGATAACATTTAATTAAACATTGCTCAGATCATGGTTTTTGTCTCCGATGGAATGGAAAACATTGTGGGAAAAGAAGAAAAAAAAAATGGTCACCAGCATTGCCTTCTTTGCCACAACGTTTTCAAAAGCCGTCTTCCTCAGGGTCTCTAATACACGGGATTATTTGGTAAATGGCTAAAGGATTCATTAATGACCCCGATTTTACAAATACTTGTATCCCAGCAATTTGTCAACCTATGCCGCGACCCCAGGCGTAGTTTGACCTAGTTTTCTCCGTGGTGTAAAATCTTTTATGCCCAGAGCAATTTTGTAAACTTTTAAATATTGGCTTTCAAACATTTAAAGTTCATGAAAAACTACCGCTTCCCCGTTTAATTTTGATTTCCGTAAAATGTATGAACTGTATCGTTTTCACACTAAATTTGCTAAGCGTACCGAATACCCTTTTGCGTACAGTGTATATCCAAGATCAGCCTGCATACTCTGTGGAGTCTGATCTGTATACATGTATCTACAATGTCCGCACAGTTAATTATTTCTCTGGAGCCAGCGAAAAGATCTGAGATATCGAAATAGTTAGGATTTTTTTACCGCTGTCTGGAAATTGTCACATTTTAACTTAGTAGTTGAACCCTTTACCGAGAATTTCCAAGTTTCATCGACTCTGAAGAACTGATCTACAATGTCAGCGACGTTAATTACTTGAAAACATTGCTTGATAAGAAGGAAATGCTGGTAAACAGCATTTTCTTCTTTTTCAACAACGTTTTCTACCCTTTTAAACACAAATACTATTACTTAAGCCACACTTAATTTGTCGTCTGCAAATACTTTCAATTCATGCAAGTTTAAAATGTTATCGTTTGGTAAAGAGGCAAGGATTAAATTGTTAAATTAACTCTTTACTAATCGACAAAATTCTAGACTTGTCCAAATTGAAAGCATTTGCAGACGAAAAAATAAATGTGACTGAAAATTCAAAATTCATTTTGGGAAGGATAGAAAACATTGTGGAAAAAGGAGAAAATGCTGGTTACCAGCATTTTCTCCTTTTCCCACGATGTTTTCAAAAGGCTTCTTTCTCTTGGTTATTAAAAGTTGGGATTGTGTGGTAAAGAATCAATGGTACGGAAAAGACTTTGCCTTGGTGACAAAAATCCAAATATTTCAACTTTTAATGTTTTTCTTTCAGCTAGAATACCCCGATGTACAA
This sequence comes from Hippopus hippopus, assembly GCA_946811185.2. NCBI lineage: Eukaryota > Metazoa > Mollusca > Bivalvia > Cardiida > Cardiidae > Hippopus > Hippopus hippopus. The sequence continues at coordinate 17,208,851 of OX328096.1, forward strand.
GCAATACGATCAGGGAAAAGACCCCAAATTATCCGTGTTTTGACCAGAATAAAAAATGTCAGAATGTACGTATATATATGAGCGCAATATAAAGTCAGCTCTGTCTGATCAGGATCTGCACCCGCAAAAGGCCCTCTGGTTGTGTTCAATATCTTTACATTCTTTATACTCTGAAGAAATTTGTAAACTTTAACATTCCATTTAAGATCGCATTTCATGAAGCCCGGTCTAGATCTACACTCTGAGTGTTTCGTAGGAGTGTCTTTGGGCAAGACACTACGGAGCCCTTGCCTAGTACTTGCAAAACTCGGGACATAAATGAAAATGTGAGTTGTCGCCGTGATACCTTTGAAATAACGTTGAAAACGGCATAGATTCAATCAATCAATTTATTTTGATCTACACTGTCCTTCAAACAAAATATTGCATATTCATTTAAGGGTTTCATCAAAGCACTGAGAGTTATTGTTGTATCGCATAATCCTATAGCTTGAAAGCAATATCTGAGCCATGTTTTGGCAAAAGAGGGCTTAATGCATCTCCGTGGTGCATGATACCAAGCAAGTTATCACATGATCATTGATCCATAAAATATATTTTTGTCTAACAACCGACTGAATCATGAGGTAAACTGGTCCTTAGACATGCAGAAAATTGACCCATAGCGAAAAGTACTGGTCCAGGTCAGCCTGCGCAATCCGCGCAGGCTGACCTGGACCAGTACTTTTTGCAGATACATTAAGCCCCCTTTCCACAGTGCACGGCTCATCTTCATGTGCCATAGTGTTCTCACAATTATCAATGAATTCAACCTCATTTCACGCTGACTATCAGTATTTTAGACCGGTGATTTTAAAGATGCCCGTCTACAGCCGGTAAGCAAAAACGCTGTTAAATTTCAAACAATTTAGAATGGTACAGAAATCAGTCCTTTGTGTAAACATGGATAAATTACTGACATATATGGTGTAATTGAAAAAAAAAAGAAACACGGAGATTTGTATCAGAAACCGAACATTGGTCAGAAGAAAACTGGCTGACGATCGAAGCTGTAAACAATGGCGGTGCGTCACGGAAATTTATCGTTGGTTTCCGCCTAGAGTCGGATACGGTGTAATTTGCATATAGGTCGCGACCTCCGTCTGAAAATCGAGGCTGCAACAGAGAAGCCTCCATTTTCCTTTGTTTACCTCATTAGACGCAGGGCGAAGGTCAAATATAGTCACGTGACAGAATGCACGATCTTCATACGAATCTACCCGAGTGTATAACGGATATATCGAAATCTTCGATTCAAAAACCGGAAACGACGAGTCTGTTTACATGGAAGGCCGCAACTCAGCGAAATGCATTTTCTATCGACCGTAATCTAAGCAATCTTGCAAACGTCAGGCGCAATATTTGGCATGAAGGTATAAGAATGACTATAGTTTGATAAAATAAAGACAAAATGAGTTAAAACTTGAAAATGAGTATCAGGGCCTCTTTAAGTCTTTACCGAGAAGTTCCAAATTTTTACGACCGTAAAAGGAAGATTTTTTTTTTTTAAACACTGTGGGACAAAAAGAACACCAGCATTTTTTTTTTTCATTTTCCCATGTTTTCTCTCAAAGACAAACCTAATCAATTTAGGCATAATTGCTATAGTTGCTTTAACGGCCGCAGTAGATCAAGATCAGACTGCAAAAACGTGCAGTCTGATCTTTAATTTACACTGTCCGCTTCGTTGAAACACTATAGACTACAGCAAGCATAATAAAAAATTATCAATATTGCAGTTATTATTCTGGCCGTTTTTCAAAACTAAAAATGTCTGTTTAGGTTTATTCGGCGTTCCTAAAGGTTTAATTGTCATCTTCACATAGCTTGAATTTCGACAAGTCTAAAATTTTGTCGTCTGGTACTTAAAGAGTTGCACGACGTTTGCTACAAACTTTTTTTAAAACAGATAACGAGTCAAAAGATGGGATTGGGTGTTGCAATCGGGTAACAATATAGGGCAAGAAAAAACAGACTTGAGAGGAGGGAAGATAACAAGGCGATCTAATTATCAGTGGGTTAACGGGGGATAAATTGGGACAATCTCTGTATAAACTTGACATAATACACACTTCTATACCCTGTCCCACGTTGACAAACACTTGAGTAAGACTGAAGGGAGGGGGTGGAGAGAGAGAGAAAACAGTATTTTAGATATCAGTTATATCGCTGCGGCTGTTGCACCTATCCGTGCTTTCCTGGTGTTTCTATTATTCCAGTTCTTTCTACGCTATTCTTCCCGAGCAACTGGCTGCCTTCTCACATAACCATTGTCGAGACAATGATAAATGGTGAGAGACGAATGAATCAATTTGCAATGACTTGTATCAATCCTCGGAAAGCGGTTTGTTCTCAAATCCTGTTTGATACCGACTGCGCTACCAAGGCTTGGGAGAGAGAAACAGACAGACAGCCAGCCAGACAGACATGAAGATACACATACAGGCATTGGGAGAAATAGGAGAGAGAGAGAGAGAGAGAGAGAGAGAGAGAGAGAGAGAGAGAGACGGGCAAAAACGAGACCGAGAATGCGACGGAGAGGGAGAGAGAGAATTATGAAATTCATTGTTGTAGAGAGATAGCGAAAAGATAGTTTTAGATTTTGACGCGAACTTTTACAATTTTTTTTTATCTAAACGCGAAATGTCAACTCATATCGTTGATAACGGATATTTTACCGATAAATGCGAAAAAAAAAAAGTTTTAATATTTGTCCCATTGTCATTACCGAAAAATCTCCATTTTAGATCTGTGCCTATATTCACCGACCATTCTGACTTGCATCCTCAGTCTTACTCTAGATTTAAAGAGTAACACAATTTCTTATTTGGTGAACTATTTGGCCTGCAACACGCGAAAAGGGGCATTTGGACATTTGCGGAAAGGGTCGTCCCGGATCAGCCTGCGCAGTCCGCGCAGGCTGATCAGAGACGACACTTTCCGATCGTGTGTGATTTTCTGTTTCACGCAAGTCTACTGTAGCACAAAATCTAATGTACATGTAGTCGTAAAGTGCCGTCTCGGATTAGCCTGCGCTGACTGCGCAGGCTGATCCGAGACGACACTTTACGCAAATGTCCGAAAGCCCCTTTTCGCATGTTGCAGACCATTTGGTTTAGCCTTGAGAAGTCGTGTTAATTTCAGTTTCGACTCTTTCGTCTTGAAGGCGACCATTTTTGAAAATATTATGACAAAGGAGAAAATACTTATTATATCATTTTGCTACACTGTTGTCAGACGTGTTAGACTCCAGTTCATGGTGATTATCAATATCATTCAAAGTCGTTTTCATAACCAGTTAAACTCGTGGTTACGAGTTAATTGTACGACTGGCAATAACTCTTTCTTTGTGACCACGACATAATTAGAACTCGTGGGTACAACATAACAGTAACTCGTGGCAATGCAACTAATAACAACAGGTTTACTTATGACAACGGCAAAGAATTGATAAATTGTGGCCACTGATATTACCTGGTAATAATGAAATGATATTGTCTGGCAACAATGACATAAAATCAACTACAAGTCACGAAATAATGATAACACGCGGCCACCAAGTAATATTGACCCGTGGCCATGACGAAATATTGACCCGTGGTCATGACGTAATACTGACCCGAAATATTAATTCTTGGCCACGATATGATATCAGTTCGTCACGTAGACATGATAATAACTTTATGCTACAACATAAAATAATATCCAAGCCATGACAAAATGATAAATCGTGGTCAAGACATAATATCAAGTCGTGGCCGAGACGCAAGTTTAATTCTAAGCCAAGACACGAAATAAACTCATGTTAACGTCATAATTATACCTTGTGGCTACGGCATTGTAATAATTATATATTGGGGCCATGATATGAAGTTTCTTCATTACCACCACATATAAGGTTCCGTGGCTACGATGTAACATCGACCTGTGGTCACAACCTTACATTGACCAGTGGCCACGACATAATATTGACTCGTGGCCACGGCATAATATAAATCATGGCCACGACATAATATTACCTTGTGGTCAAGACATGTTAATCATTACCTGAATATCATCATATCATATTACTTTTATTCATGATATACCATTACTTTGTGGTCACGACATGATATTTTCCTCTTACCACAACATTATATAACATTGTGGCAGCCATTGTGGCAGCGATGTTATATTTAATCGTGTCTACGACATGATATTAAGTCGTAACTCGACTTAACACTAACATCTGGCCACAAGATTTTCCAAAAATCTGCATGACCCCTCAGTGCTGCCCCAGGAAACACCTTTTCAAACGTTGATGGACAACATTGTGGACAAAGTAGAATTTTATTGTAACCAAAAATAACTCCGTTACGTTTATGTTTCCAAAGCCTGACCAGCGCAGCGTAAAATACAAGAACATAGCATTTGTCAAAATTTAATTAAGACATCGGCTTATTTCCTGTCCATACCTCGGTAAGGCTCGTCCTGCGAACTGACAAGTTTACTAGATTAACTGTAGTTACAATGATTATTACAAGAACACGGTGAGGGTAATTTAACAACAATATGATGAAGGAAAATTTATTTATGCATTGTTTATTAGGGCAGAGCGGAACTGAAGATTCTGTTGGAAAAGACATTTAAAGCTTAGTAATATGAAAAAATCCCCTCCCCGCATACAATTGGTGGAGCTCTCAAAATCCGGGACTCACAAAGCAAAAAAGACTAAGAGGAAACGTCATAACGCATGCAGGGGATGGAGTCGAGGTCAGATGGGGTAGGATGTGTTAAACATTATTTCGACATGGACTTTGAAATGACAATCTTCTGATCAAGGGGACGAATATAATGAACAAGAAGTATCTTTTAAAAAGAAAAGATAGACAGCGTAAATGTGGGTGCAAATAGGCTGGGATCCTTAAAAGGAACATGTCTACACTTTTGACCACAGGGGCCACTAGAATAAATATGTCTACATTTTTTACCAATCACAAATTTCTATCTATTCATTTGTTATCAGTACCGAAAAGTAGGTCAAACGCTAGCACTTTCAGCTACGCCGAAAAAGAGCCAATTGTTTCTTTTCAGTAAAAGCTTTAACGGGAAAAACGCTATGAATTATTTTTGGTAAAATTTCAAGTAAAACCAAGAGTAGTAACTCCCATATCTGGACAGTTAGCTGAATTCAGAGTTATTTCCCTCGAAGAAAAAAAATAATCTCCTCATACAGGTGTCATACTACTGTCTTTGCTACGTTGAAAATAGAGAGGAAATCATTTTTTCTTTAACCCTCCACTTTAGCCCTCAGGTTGCTAGGCGCGACTCGAGGACCTTTTGCGGACAGTGTAGATCAAGATCAGACTGCACAGAACGTGCAGTCTGATCCAGGATCTACACTGTCCGATAAGGAGATATTTGTCCTCAAAAATAACTTTGAAATAACAAATCGACAAATCAACTTGAAAGTTTCCTTTTAGTTATTTAACAGCTTAAGGGTTAACTGGCCAACCCAGAGCTTTGCCGTTTGATTCTATCAAATATGTGTCTAGTGTCCTGCAAAACAAATTATGAACAAAAAATGGCACTTCTCACCTTTTATGATCACAGAGCGTGGTTGTTAAGGATAGGGCACCCTAATGGGATGCGTGTAACATCGCCTTTCATCGCCAAAAAAACGTGCGGATTCGGCTAAGACTCGGGTAGTCCGTAATCAATCGGCCGATAAACGCTGTTTCTCCTCATCGATTACGGATTACGCGAGTCTTTGCCGAGTCCGCACGTTTTTCGACGATGAAAGGCGCTGTTACACACATCCCATTAGGGTGCTCTATCCTTAATTCTATACATTAATGTAGTCACGGGCACAAAGTAGTTCCCAAATAAGTGCCAAACTTGCTCTCCATTTCTACAGCAATTATCAAATCGACACAAGAAACACATTTCAGACCACTTCTTCCATTTTCTCTGGTAGAACACTGCAGCAGTAGTGTTTGTCGTCAGTTTTTCAAACGGGACTACTGTTTTACTTCTAGAACCCGGAAACACTTCGGAGCGGTGTGACACCTACAATAAAAATCAAACTGATGAAGAAATCTAGATCTATACAGACTATTCGAAAGCAGGCAACTTAAATTTTCAATTTCGAACAAAACTTCAAACTTTATTTCTGTGAAGGAAAACTGGCAAGCTATCACTAAATATGAAAGAAAAAGTGTAAGAAAAGCAAAAACCCTTCAATGGTAATTTCACATAATGAGATTCATAGCATGCGGGTATTAGATAATTTATAACCCTTGGGAACTAGGTTCTTGAAAATGTTGTCAAAAAAGCAGCGTTTTCTCCTTTCACAAAAATGGTTTGGACCTTCTTAAAGACAAAACAAGAAAATACTGATGTATAACATCATTGGTGCCACAAATCACTTGTTTCTGAAATAGGGCACATTACAGCGGGTTAATTTTTTATGCCAAGGGCATCACTTGAACAAACTTCGTAGAGGTCCACGTGGTGATACTACATGACAAATATTTAAACTCTGGGCCATCTGGGATACAATCTGGTTTTTATCGATCTGGCAATGAAAGTACGGTATTTTACATGTTAAAAAAAAAAGGTCAGTCCAAATAGAAAAACAACGTCGGTACGGGCTCGATCTGGTAATGAAAGTACCGTATTTTTACATGTATGTAAAAAAAAAAAACACTGAACCAGTTCATATAGTAAACAATATGGCTACCTCCACAGGCACTTTTCAAAAGCGAATAAAAATATAGTGCCGCCGCTCATGCGGCGCCACAACCAATAATTTGAATAACATTATACTTGTCGACTACAAATGATTTCATGTTTGATACATGCATTTCTTTTCATCTGGTAAAAATTTAACACGGAGACAATCGCGGATTCAAATCTGAAAATTCGAAAGCTGGCACAAGTGTAAAAAAACAATTTGCAAAGTGACAAATAAGGCAAACAACTATGTCAAACAATATTTTTATGTTTCTATTTGCCACAATAACTTCAGAACTTGTACGATGCAGCTGCGTCAACATTTTGCCATTTCAAGTGTAAAAAAGAAATGTCGTTTGTCAACCCAGTAGGCTTAACCTTACCATATGAATACGGTGGTTTTTGTCCCTTCAGGTTTAATTTAAGTATATGAGCCATGCTCTGTGAAAAGGGGGTTTAATGCATCTGCGAAAAGTTTCGGCCCAGGTCAGCCTGCGCAGTCCGCGCAGGCTGACCTGGGCCGAAACTTTTCGCTTTTGGTCGATTTTCTGTATGTCCTAGGACCAGTCTACCGCGTGATTAAGTCGGTTGTTAAAAAAAAGTTGCTATCATGGATCCATAATTATGTGATGACTTACTTGGTGTCATGTATCACGGACATGCATGAAGCGCCCTTTTGCCAGAGCATGGCTCATATTTATTTTACATCGATGGTGAGACAAGATCTTACAACTCACATTTTTCACTCTCGATGGTTACTTTCAGGAAACCTTACCCAGTACTGGTGCCGTGATGTGGGTGGTTCTTAAGTCTGGTCACCTCTCATCACGGGACTCAAACCCGGAACCTTGGGTGTTAGAGGCCGGTACTTTAACACTATACTAATGTATAAAATACCTTCAGAAAATACCTTTAAACATCATTGGAAAAAAGGGTCACTGCTTTTTTTCAACCATATTCCTTTTCGTTTCCTTCAATTATTATGTACTTTTTCTCCTAAGTGCCACTTGTCAAGATGTGCCTTGAAATACCCTGTTTGATAACGAATTAACCCATGTAATGATATCTCCCCATTTAATCTTCTCCGAAACGAGAAATTTTAGAATCTTTCACACTGAAAACATCTGCAGCTTATAAATTCGAATGTAGTACAAGTGAACTGAAGGTCTTTGACAGAATAAAAAAAAAAACATTGTGGGAAAAGAAGAAAATGCTGGTTACCAGCATTTTGTCCTTTTCCCACAATGTTTTAAATAGGCATCTTAATAAGGGACGTAAAAAATGACATTTTTTGTAAATAATTACTGTAACAGCAGCTGGTGGAGATTTGTGTATCCAGTGCAAAATTATCGACGGAGATTACATTAATCTTGTTAAGAAAATTGCGCATAAGTACATACTACAGTCGAAATTAACATTTAGTAGACCTCGCTTAAAGTGCATTGTTCCATACCTTAAAGGGGCTGTTGTTGTTGTTGTTTTTTTTTTTGTCCAACAGTGACAAATTCTACAAAATATACTTTTCTCTGCAAACGTTATGAAACTGGATAATTACACGAAGTAAAAAGGCTGCAGACTTGGGCATTCAAATATCGGTTTGGTGTCGTTGCATTCGATTGATTGATTGATTGATTTTGTTTATTTTTTGTCTCCACCGGTTGCCCATATGGGCGATGCCCCATGAAGGCTGTCAGTAATGTTACGGGGAATAGTGCAGATAGATCTACAGGACGAAACCCATCCTAAGTTACTCCTGGTTCTTTAGCGTGCTCGGTGTATAGCACCGTCACACGGGACCTCGGTTTAACGTCTCATCCGAAAGACTATTAGTAATTTTAGATGGCCAGCCGTGGGAATCGAACCCACACCCTCAAGTGACCCGAAACATCACGTTCACGAGTCCTACGCTCTACCAGCTAACTCGAGCTTCAATCGGAAACTCTGTCTGTTATGTATGAGATCAAATATGACGTCATCATATTCATTGGAATACCATCATACATAATCGATGCTCATTACACGTGACATTCCCACAAATCTTTGCGAACACTAAACCCCCTTTGCCAGAGTGCGGCTCATAAATATTTTATTTATAGATAACATATAGATATGATATTATGTGTTCCTCCCCAACCTGCCTCAAGCGATTCTGGATAGATCTATACATGAGGAGCGTGAAGACCACGATTAGCCTCATCTTTGTTTTCACACTCCACTCTACTTTTGACGTTCTTCATATGATCACCAAGCCCCGAAGTCGGTAGGGTACTGGACTAGAGAAAAGGGGTCGCTGGTTCAAATCCCCTGATCGACTAATTTCTGTCCGAGGATTGGCGATAGTTATTGCGACAGGATTCATTCCTATCTCACAACTGATCATTGTTTTGACGATGGCTATGTCGGCAAGCAGTCAGTGGCTTGGGAAGAACATTGTAAGAATTACTGGTAACAGAAACTCAGAGAGCATGGATAGGTGCACTGGCCAGCGCGATATAACTAAAACAATGTTGAAAACGGCGTTAAAAACCATACAATCGATCGTCAAAGGATCCCGATAGAATGCCAATTCCATGAAAGTTATCCTGTGATGGACAGCAGAATAGGGAAGCCATGAGTAATTCAATCAAGGATGATTAATTCAAGCACAACCTCTATAATTGAATAGTTCGACCCTTAAAGATACATTCTTACAGCTAGAGAGAGAGAGAAAAAAAAAAACATATTAAAACTTGAAATTGTGTATATTAATAACTCAGCTGTGTAAACATAGATGAACTACTGATATATATGGTGTAACATATAGAAAAACACAATGGATTTGTCCTCATTTAAAACCGGAAACGACAACAGCGATTGCTTTGAAGGCCTCAATGCAACCATCAGGGACAAGAGTTGGCATGGGAATACGAGAATGATTATAGTTTCATAAAATAAGGATGAAATGGTTTTTAAAAAACTGGTTAAAACTGCCTGAAAACGAGTAGAGATGTATCTATAACATAAAATATGAATTTTAAAGCTCCACATCGTATGAATATACCAGGGATTACAAGCTACGACGTTACTGACTAAGCTACCGGGGTTCGGCTCATATACTGCTTGGACAGATATGTTTGTCAAGGTCGAGGTTCGGTCAGACTACCCTTGAGAAAAATGGCTGGATCCGCACATGGAATGTACAGAATTACTTATTCATAATAGCCTGTATCTGTCACTACCACAAAGTAAAAAAAAAAACTTGGGGTTTTTCTAAGTATACTTGTCAGAAAGTGTCTCTATGAAGGAAACGTGTGGGTATAAAAAGACAGAACCATCTGTCGACCATTTAATTCGACATTACATCGCTGCAAAATGCAGACCGCTTTTGCGCTCTTCCTGGTCACAGCCTTAGCCAGCCTTTTGACGACAGAGGGCGCCGTATCGTTTGACGAAATTAAAAAAGATTACCGTAAGTAACCTCTATTACTTCATGCTTTCGTTGGTATATTGAGAAATAATGGTGAAATATGGTTTGATATTTCATGGTTATAACCAGTGAAAAATACTGAGTTCATGCTTTCTAACTCTTCAATTGAAGGCGGAAACCGTCTTTCCCGCGCACTAGTTACCTAGGTAAACAGTGCGTGCCATTCTATAAGACAGACATATGACATCATTTACCATACATTTCTCGCGCTTTACGTAATATTGATATGCGTTGCTATGTGAAAGGGGTGCGCCACGGGCAATTACCGAAACGAACTGCGCTGGATTTTGATGAAAATCAAAACAACAAGAAAAGGGGGGTTAGAGGCATGAAATAAACAGAATAATTCTTTATTTCGTCTCGTGAACACCATAGGTAATATTCACTCGATGAAAAAAAATTCGATCTTCATCGAAAAAAACATGTATCCTCTATCTCTTTTAAAGTCTTATCTATGGTGGCATATTTCTGCCGCGAGATACAAGATAGCTATTGCGATAATTTAAGAGAACTATCGTGATAAAACAAAGTTTCCAGGAAATATTTTCTAGATAATGAAAATTTTCACGATAAAAATATCGCGATAATTCTAACTGTTATCATGATTTTGCTTTCGTGTCCATAACTGACATTCACGGTATCTATAATTAGATACGGTTTCGGAACATCTTCGTCTACAACCTTATGAATTCTCCTTTTCCCCGAGTGGTTTTAAACTTGTTCGTAGGAGGCATTTCGAGTCGTCTTTGTGATTTTACAGACTTTTGTTCATTTTGAGTCTTGTCAAAATTTACCAATTAAGCTACAATTGTTAATGATTCGAACGTTTACCTACTGCAATCTTGTGAAGTCAAAAACTACCGAGTTCATCCAAATGATAAATTTTCTATTCATAGACATCGAGAAACAGATAGAACTAGATCACGATAATTTTATCTCGAATGTCAGCTTCGTGCACGATTGAGAAATGTTGCGTTAAAATATTAAGTTTATCGTGATATTTTTTTCAGGAAACTTTGCACTATCTCGATAAAATTTCCAGGAAACTTTAATTTATCGCGATAGTTTTTTGAAATTATCATGATAGCTATCTCGTATCTCGTGGCATAAATATGCCACCATACTTATCCTGCTATATAAGTGATTATGAAATTTTAATGCTGATAGTAAAAACCCAAATTTTGCTATTTCAAAATTATTTTGGGGGAAAAATATCTCCTAATCGGACAGTGTATATCCTAGATCAGACTGTACGTTCTGTGCAGTCTGATCTTGATCTACGTGTACACTGTCCGCAAAATGTTTTTGAGTCGCGCTTAGCAACCTAAGGGTTAGAGTAAGTACTCTTTGTAGATGCGCACTTTTTTTAAAATTGTTAACCAAAGGATAAAATTTTAGACTTTTCCAGTTTGAAAGCATTTGCAGGAGATAGAAATAAAAGTGGTTGAAAGAGAGGATAGAAACGTTGTGAGAAAAGAAGAAAATTATGCATGTTCTTTTGATTCACAATTTTTCAATGCCCTCTTTCTCATGGTCAAAAAAACTTGGGACTGTCCGTTTAACGATTAAAACACAACAGTAAAGTCAAGGCATAATATTATCATTATTCAGATCGTTGTAACGTTAGGTATTGAGCAAATCACATGCCAGGTACACATCTTAAGATATCTGTTTGACAAAATGAAATTTCATCCCAACAAAACAACTCAACTTCTGTTTTCTAAAGACAGCTTTGGCGTTCCATGTAATATTATTTAGGCATAACTCCCCAGTTTCAAGGATATTTACAGAGGTTAAAACACTGGACAATAATCTAAATGTTTCAGTCGAGGAGTACGGCAAAGAGGTATTGTACTGCGAGTACAAAGGTTTGAGACTCCTACCGTGGTCACGTGTGCAGGATTATGATAGCTGCAACCGCTGTGTATGTCGCAAGACTGGCCTTTCTTGTGAATCGTAAGTAGCCTAATTTTATATCTACGGAAACCCATCGCTGCCATCAAATCTCACATCGCAACTACTCAATATTTAATAATTACTCTCGTGGTTTTAACTGTTAACCTTCTGAGGTTTGCAGATTAAAAGCAATTACAGACAAGAAATCAAAAATTGCTCAGATAATGGAATTCGTCTTTGAAATGATAGAAAACATTGCTTGCTACCTGCATTTGCTCCTTTTCCCACAATCTTTTCTAAAGCTCAACCACCTCAGGGTCATTAAAACTCGAGTTTGTTTGGTAAAGGGTTAAGTCATTGACCATTCATACTATTGATAGGGATAACTGTCATTTTCCACTGATGATAAAAAAAAAAAGCGCATGAAAATTTACCGCATGTTAGCGCAGAAATACAAGGGCGTAGCGCCCATAAGGTACAATACGCCAGTGTATATTCACCAACCTTTCTTTAAAACGTTCTTTCATGTAATTCTCCATAATTTTCTAAATTTGAAAGTAACAAAACTTCTGATTGGCTAAACCATTTGGTTCAGCCAATCGGAAGTTGTGTTACTTTTAGATTCAGAAAATCTTGCATAATAGTTCTTAAGAATGGTTTGTGAATAGGCATCCAGATCGAAGATGCTTTTACGTCTTTTAAAGTTTGAATATACTTGCATCGCTATTTTTACAAGGGCATTAGACTGTATTTTTTTTTAAATCCATCCTTTTCCCCCCTTTTTTTTGGGGGGGGGGGGAAGAGAAAGTTGATATTTCGTCAGAAAAAAATATCGGGCGTGATAGTTCACTCTTAGTTGGGGAAAAACAGACAAACACACAAAAAAAGAAATGCAGAAAAAAGAATTGCCTTCCGTTGTACTCGAACACCCAACCCTCAAAGTCGTAGACGGCGACTTTACCCACTGGGCTATATAATCAACCGATGTCTTGTTGTGTTAGACATGAGCCGTGCTCTGCGAAAAGGGAGCTTAATACATCTGCAAAAAGTATCGACCCAGGTCAGTCTGCGCAGTTTGCGCAGGCTAACCTGGACGGAAACTTTTTGCTTTTGGTTAATTTTCTGCATGTGCGAGGACTATTCTGCCTAAGGATACAGCCGTTTGTTAGACAAAATGGATTTTAATGGATCCGTAATTATGTGATGACTTGCTTGGTGGGATGCATCACCGAGATGCAACAAGCCCCCTTTTTCCAGAGCATGGCTCACATGTATTTATTCCCTGTTTTGCAATAACGGCTACTATTATACTGTTAGTAACGGAACTTGAAAATTTGCAAGTGAAAAAGAAAATCGGTAATCTCTCGTTTTCTGCACTTATATCTATGCTTTAGTTTTAAAGCCATCTTTGCCTGTGGATGAAAATTAAAATTCTTTGTCACGAATTTCTGAAAACAAAAAGAAAATGTGTGAAACCTTAAACTGGTTTAATGTCCTTTTCACAACCGTTAGGCACAACTTTAGTCGGTTCGTCTGGACACTATAGCTCAAGATCAGGCTGCTTTATACGGATAGTATTATTATCACTCCCTCCCCACCTAAGGCCAGGTGATATAGTTTTTGCGTTGTCCATCCGTTCGTCCGGGCGTGCGTCCGTCCGTCCGAACAGATATCTTTTAATATCCTTGGCGAAAATTTAAGAAATATCTTGTTCCTTATGATAGTCCGTCGATATGTTTTTTGTTTGTTTGTTTGTTTGTTTTTGTTGTTTTGATATGATGCCGTGTCATGGAAAAGGGGGGGGGCTAGATGTATATTTCCATTATAGACCAATATCTCTTTGACTAATAAACAAAATTTTATGAAACGTCATACTTGTATTGTTTATCATAAGCCATAAACATTTTTTTTTAATTAAATGAAATGCCATTTCCATGCCATCGAAAAAAAAAGGGGCTTAATGTATAATTTCATCATGTAACAATAACAAAAAGGCCACGTGTACATGCTAAACACAATACCTCTTATATTTTTGTATCAAAAAAGGTCTATTTCGGCAGGAGATCTCATTTCAACGAAATTGCTTGTTATCATTATTATTATTAGTAGTAGTAATTAGTATTATTATTATTTGAAGAATGGCAATCACAATCACCGTCCCAGACGATTCACGGTGCGTAGCAGTGACAATTGGATGTCGAACAAAATGGAGGTTCAGGAAAAACCTGAAAAGATGGTGTCCCAAATTCTTACGGCCAACCAATATTTCTGCTGTTGGTAAAAAGTAGACAGCCACCTGCTACGATATTGTCCATGAAATGTTCAAACATTACAAAAGACAATAAATGTTAAAGATTGATAATAAGACTCTTTCTTATTTTTGTATTATGTACGAGTGTATCATGATTTTTGTCAAATTATTGTCTAGAATTCCTGTGTGGCTAAGTGGTAAAGTGTAGGACTCGTAACTTTCAGGCCCCGGGTTCGACCCTCACTGGAAGCGCCAGGTTTATTGTGGGAGAGACACTTCAGAGCCCTAGTCTTATACTGGTGAAACCAAGGACATACATGAATATGGGCCATGCTCTGGCAAAAGGGGGCTTAATGTACTTGCGAAAAATATCGACCCAGGTCAGCCTGCGCGGTGTGCGCAGGCTGACCTGGGTCGAAACTTATCGCTATTAGTCCTTTTTCTGCATGTCATAGGACCATTCTACACCATGATTCAATGGATTTTATGGATCCATAATTTTGTTTTGACTTGCTTGGTATCATGCACCAAGGAGATGCATTAAGCCCCCTTTTTTACATAGCATAACTCATAATATGTAAGCTGTCGCCGTGATTTAACTGAAATACTGTTGAAAGCGGCGAAAACATCTTTCAATCAATCAATGAAACTGATTACTGTTCGTTTAAGTGCAATGTAGGCAATGTGAAATTCATCAACGCCTAAGTTGCTACATGTATATTAGTAAATAAATCTTTCGAGTAAAAAACTCAAACGGTGCTATTTCAAAGGTTTTTTTTTTGGGGGGGGGGGGGGGGGAGGGGATATCTTCTTATCAGACAGTGTATATTCAAGATCAGAATGCAAATTTTGTACAGTCTGATCTTGATCCACACTGTCCGCCAAAGGTCATTGGGTCGCACTTAGCAGCCTAAGGGTTAACTGCCATATATCTGAGGTAAGCACTGAGGTTTGCTTAATCTTTTACCAAACAATCTCAGTTTTCAACGTCCCTAAGAAAGAATGCTTCAAAAAACGTTGTGAAAAAAGGGAGATAAGGATGGTAGCATTTTATCCTTTTCCCACAAGGTTTTGAAATCTTTTAAAAACAATTCTCGTCGTTTGAGCCACAATTAATTTGTCCCTGAAAATGCTTTCATATTAGACATTCCTAAAATTCGGCCGTCTGGTAAAAAAGTCCATGACTGCCTAGACTCATCTAAATTTAAGTTCGTCATGCTTGCCTTGTGAAAAGGGGGTTTAAAACATCTGCAAAAAAAAAAAAATATATCGACCTATGTCCGCCTGATTAAATGTTTTGGTTTTCTGCGTGTCCAAGGATCAGTTTTACTCCATGACTGAGTCGGTTGTTTAAAAAAATGGATTTAATGGAGACAAACTTGTGTAATGACTTGCTTGGTATAATACATCATGGAAATGCATTAAATCCCCTTTTACCAGAGGGCCGCTTACTTTCAATTTCTATTAACCCTTGTCGTTCTAAATAAGTGAAATGAAACTTTCAAGCCGATAGCAAAAACCAAATTTTTTGCTATTTCAAAGGTACTTTTTTAAGAAACAGTATTTCCTTATCGGACAGTGTAGATCCAAGATCAGACTGCACGTTCTGTGCAGTCTGATCTTGATCTACATTGTCCGCAAAAGGTCAGTGATTCGCGCTCAGCTACCTAGGGGTTTAATCCCGAGATCTATTTACAGGTATTCATCAGTTACGCAATAGCAAAGGTTGTGTACTAGCACGGTTTAAGGTCTACGGCCCCTAACTCTCACATTAAAAGACGGAAGCGGCCGAGATAGGCCGAACAGTCTTTACGAAAACGTCGATGTTACACGATATTTACCGATGAGTTAGTGAGTCAACACTCCCTAATCCTCATATTAAAAGACGGAAGCTGCCGAGACTGGCCGAATAACCTTTACGAAAACGTCGATGATACACGATATTTACCGATGAGTTAGGGGCCGTAGACCTTAAAAAGTTATGTTGATTAAATCAAATAAAGCAATTATGCTTTTGCATATTTTAAACCAATGAATTTCTTTCAAATTAATTCTAACTAGTATTTCTTTTTAGTAATTTCATAAAAGGGAAGTAATTCTTTACTACCATTGTAATAAAAAAGTAGCTTTTTTCCCCTGTCTTATTATAACGATAAATGACGACTATGAGAAAGCAAAAGTAAGCCAAACTAAGAAATGTAGCTTGGTTACGTTTATGTAACTGTTTTAAATTTTAACTATCAATTTCTTCAGGATGCCCTTTAGGCAGAGCACAGGTGTCCCCCCCATTATCCATGTTTTATGTAAATAGATAATGTCTAATTAATGACGCAACAGTGATTATCCGAATGTTCACGAACCATAAGTAAACAGCTTTTGAAAACATTATAGGAAAAGAGGAAAATTTTCTCCTCTTCCATCAACGATTGCTTCCCCATCAAAGACAGAGAGCGTCATTGAGAACTGCATTTGATCTTGAAATGCTTTTAATTTGGTCGATTCCAAATTTTTGTCGTTTAGTTGAGAGTTATCGTGATGATATCACTTTGCCGGAACTACTTTATTTTGCATAAATTGAACTTCAGCAAAATAATTCCGTGTTTTAACGACCCTGGTTACCAGCATTTTCTTCTTTTTCCGCAATTTTTTCAAAAGCCCCTTTCATCAGGGTCGTTACAAAACAAAAACCCACGAGATTGCTCGTACAGGATAAGCTGCCTTTTTGCCATTAACCTCACCAGCAACCTTTCTTCCCTTACTAATTATTCTGTAAATCGGATTTTATCTGTTGAATTATTAATGATCTACATAATTTATGCAAATCCGGCCTAGTAACATCTTTAAGGGAGTATAAAGGGTCACATGGTCAAAGACAAACATTTTCAATATCGACCAGGTTGCATTATATTAACCTTTCACCAAACGATCACGTGTTTAACGATCCCGAGGAAGAATTCTCATGAAACATTGTTCGAAAAAGAAAAAAATTCTGGTAACCAGGACTGTCTTTCGGTAATGTATCGGGATATTATGGTGGAATATAAGGTTTGATAATTCATGGTTACGACCAGTGAAATTAACAGTAAATATTTCAGTAACTCTTCAATTGAAGGCGGAAACAGTTCATGTAGTACCCGCGTACTAGTTACCTAGGTAGACAGTGCGTTCCATTCAACTAGTCTAACAATCAACTAAATAATGCGGTAGAATGGTCCTTTGACCTGCAGAAAATTTACATATAGCAAAAAGTTTCGATCCATGTCAGCCTGTGCGGACTGCACAGGCTGACATGGGTCGATGCTCTTTGCAGATGCACTAAGCCCTCTTTTCATAGAACTTGGCTCATCTCATGTACATGTTTTTGGACATGAGAATGGACCCTTATCCTGCCGTTCGCGACCATGGATGAATTTTGCGGAGAGTGTACAGCAAGATCAGCCTGCACATACGTGCAGTCTGATCTTGCTCTGCAACCTCCGCTGCTACGATATATCGGTAGTTTGGGTCATATAAACCTACTCCAGCGCCCGTACATAATTTAGCAAAACATTTTTGTGTAATCGTCAACAATGTTTATTCGGCAGTTAATCTAGAAAAGGGAATGTATATCAGAATGTTACTTACTGACTGAAATTAACTCTATTTGCATAGATCTGATCTACGAGTGCTGCCACTATTCCAATATATCATCAAAATTTAATTAAAGGCCCAGTAAAGGCTAAAATATCAAAGCAGGTGTCATAATGCATTTAAAATCTAAATCATACCATTTAAAAGTATGGAAAATATTCTGGAGATGACAGTCTGTTATCGTGTGGTCGGGCCATATGGTAGTCGCTGGCAGAAAAAAGAATTTTAAAATCAGGCAAAAAGTAAACAAAAGACACAGCTATCTGGTAGGTTTTAACCTAGTTTTGAAATTAATTTCTCTGTCAGCGACTAACACTTGGACCGACAGTACAATGACAGTTTGTCACCTTCACAATAATTTTCATACTTTTAAATGGTATGATATAATTTCAAATGCATTTAAACACCCGCTTTGTTTACATTTGGCCTTTATTGTTACTTTAATTCAAGAGTTCAATAGTGTATGTGATAAAACACATTCGTTCATTCATCTGTTAGTTATTATTCAGTTATTATTTATAATAAAAAATTAGACAGAGAGATAAAAGGACTAATTGCTTCCTTCCCTTCAATGTTTTCAAAGCAACTCCTCAAAGGGACATAAAAATAATATGATTATCAGTAATCATCTAACCCTAATGACCTAAAACTGTACTTGCCTGTGGATAAGAAAGCGGCGAATATAGGGTTTCTATTTCAACACTTAAAATGCCTTTCACAACTTCAATCACCAAAGCGGCCAGTGTAGATCAAGATCAGACAGCACAAAATGCAGTCTGATCTTTTTCCTACTCTATCCGCTTTGCAGAGGTTCTTTAAACAAAAGCAGGCTTGAGATTGCATTTATTCAGCTGTTACTTTTAGACTTTATTAGTTGCACGGTCAGGTGGCAGGGGACTCGGAAACTTGTTCACGGCTGTGGTGAATCATGTCGCCCCGAGCCGAAGGCGAGGTGGCGACATGATTCACCACAGCCGTGAACATGTTTCCAAGTCCCCTGACACCTGACCGTACAACGAATTTATTATACTGCAAAGTTTTACCATTCCAACGTTTGTTAAGCGAAATTTACCTGTTTTTTGGTTTAAAAAACTGAGTACCTTGACGAAGTAGAATTTCCCTTCTGAGTGCCCCAATTCAATGAAAACTGACGTCACTGGGAACTGACGTCACTGAAACCTTGGTAATACGTGCTAAAACATGCAGCTTGGCGCATAATCTTGATGTTAATCTTGATCGACGCCGCCATTTTGGATGTTGTGTTGATAGTGTAGTCATGTATACGGGGCTCCCGAAAGGGAAACTGCTTTTACCTTTGTTTTGCCAGTGTACATGATATATATGTTCGGGGCATATTATCCAATCAGATCACGAGAAATTTCTTTGCAGTATAATAATAAAATCTGTAAGGTTCATTCAGCACTCTAAGGGTAACCTCTATATCACAAGAAAATGAGCCATACTCTGGCAAAAGGGGGCTTAATGCATCTCCATTAATGCGTTGTACCAAGAGAGACATCACATAACTACGTACGGATCCATAAAATCCACTTTGTCTGACAACCAACTTAATCATGATGTAGACCTGTCCTTTGACCTGCAGAAAATCGACCAATAGCGAAAGGTTTCGGCCAAGATCAGCCTGCGAGATCTGCACAGGCTGACCTGGGTCGAAACTTTTTACAGTTGCATTAAGCCCCCTTATCACAGAGCATAGCTCAAACATTTTTATACTCTTTCATACTGAAAGCTTTTATTGACAAAAATTCATCTTCACTCAAGTGATTTTGAAAAGGCAAAAAAGAAACATAGTGGGACATGGAAAAAATGCTGGTTTCCCACAGTGTTTTCAAAAAAACCTTTTATCACATAACCTCCCTTGTTTTCAGTGTAATACACCCATTACGAATTGTCTTTTATTATATGCCTGAAAAAGTGTTATTAAGCTCGCCAAAGGCTCGCTCAATAGCATATTTCCTATACTCGTTTAACAAAATTTCATCGGAAACGCACTCATGTCAGATCCTATATCTCTCAGAGGCGTAAAAAGAATTCGGATTTTTTTCCGTAAAGGGGTAATCGGTGTATTAAAGGGCAAGGCTGACTTTTGTTTGTCTATCATTTCTTTTCTTTGATCCCTGATGATAAATCAGCGGTTCCCTCAAATGATTCTCTAATAACAACTTTCTAGCGAACTCATTATCTATAATTGTCTAAGACACAAGAAAAAATATAGTCTACCTCATCAATGTAACCCTTCTCAAAACTATCCCACTATTGTACCATGAGGAGGTAGACTTTAGAAATCATCATAAGAGTAAAAAAAGAAAAAAACCGCTAAAATACTGGCAAGGTAGGCCTAAATTTTTTTACAATTTCTTCTACTTTAAAAAACGAATCACATTAGATCTATTCAAGCCGAATTTTACCATTTTCCACACCATGCCAACTTTTAACGACCCTGAGGAAGAAGCCTTTTGAAAACATTGTGGGAAAAGGAGAAAATGCTGGTAACCAGCATTTTGTCCTTTTCCCTTAATGTTTTCTACCCTATGAAAGGCAAATTTTCTCATTTGAGTCACATTTAAATTGTCATCTGCAAATACTTTCAGTCTGGAAAAGTCTAAAATATTGTCGTTTGGTAAAGTATTAATTCGTCGTCTGCAAATGACTGGCTTGCAACACGCAAAAAGGGGCATTCGGACATTTTCGTAAAGTGTCGTCTCGGATCAGCCTGCGCAGTCCGCGCAGGCTAATCCGAGATGACACTTTACGACTACATTAGATTTTGTGCTACAGACAAAACTGCATAAAAACGGAAAGTGTTGTTTCGGATCAGCCTGCGCGGACTGCGCAGGCTGATCCGGAACGATACTTTACGCAGATGTCCGAATGCCCCTTTTCGCCTGTTGCATGCCATGTCTTAAATGTGGACAAATCGAAGAGTTCATCGTCTGGTAAAGAGTTAAGACTGATTCTAACCTTTGACCGACGAAGATGATATTGATCAGTCTGGGTTCAAATTTACCAACCTTTCTACTTGTTGTTCTAGTTCTGTATTCCAAGACTAGCCATGCAACTGACCAAAAAGTTTTGGCCAGTTATATGGCTGGTCTTTCAACTTAGGGCCAGGACCTGGGTCACCAACCATCCTTAAATCATCCTTAAGGACGTTCTTCTTCTTATTCTCCAGAATTTTCTTAATTTGACAGTAAAAAAACACTCTGATTGGCTAAATCATTTTGGTTTAGCCAATTAGAAGTTATGTTACTTTTAAAAAATAGAGAACCTTGATGAGTAAGACCAAGAATATACTTAAGAATAGGATTTGTCTTTGAAAGTGTAGAGAACATTGTAGGACATAGCGAAAATGCTGGTCACAAGCAATTTCTCCTTTTCCTACAATGTTTTGAAAAGCCTTCTTCCTCAAGGTTGTTACAACTTGGGATTTTGTTATAAACTGGTTGAACCAAATATCCGAACACTGTACCCTTCGAAAAAGCCGGAAAAGTCTGCAGAAGTAGTTTGCATTAAATGATAATGACTGTTTTTACAATGCATTGATGATAATTACTGTTTTTACAATTACCGAAAACACTTCAAAGAGATTTCTTTGAATAATTCGAGATAAAAGAAAACTTAAGATGAAAAGGAGAAACCTTTACATTATAGATAATACCTCCCGTCCGTCTCCGCATCTCCCCTAGGGATAGAAAATATCGTATAATCTATCCATATACACATACATTAAAAAAAAATGTTAGGCATTACCTTGAAATTACTCCAAAAAATACAGCTATCAAGAACCATTTGGATCAGAAGGAAAAATCGCACTTCTGTCTTTATATTTTTTTTTTCATCTTTCGACTGAATTTAAGCCACAATTTTCAGATTCGAGAGATATTGACATGTAACAAAGAAATTGCTCGTTTCGACCAGTCACTCTTTCTTCCCAGTCTCTCAACACCTCCTTTGAGGGCAGGTGTTGAAATCCATTGAATTTAAATCATACTTTGTAAAAGTATGCAAATTATTGTTAAGATGACAATCTGTTATAGTACTGTCGGTCCAAGTGTTAGTCATCGGTAGAAAAATGAATTTCGAAATCAGGTAAAAAGTAAAGAAAATATATAGAGACCTGGCTATTTTTGACCTTTTTTTCAAATCATTTTTCTTCCAGCGACTGACACTTGAACCGACCGATTGTCATACTCACAATAATTTCAATACTTTTAAATGGTATGATTTAAATTTAAATGCATTTTAACATCCGCAATGCTTACTTCCGGTTGCTAAGGGGACTCTTAATATATCACTCGTCACGAGCAATTTCTTCCTCTCTAACTCCACACTTCTTAACTACGGGTACTAAAACGGACACTATTTTAAAATGCTAAGACAATATCTAGTTTTCCGAGAAATTGAGATCAGGAGAAGAAATTGCTCATAATGTGCAATTTCTTCTCATCTAAACACCTCTTTTGATTGTTAAATATGAATATATCTCTTGCTCTGTAAGTTAAAATAACGAGACTCTACAAAATATGATCTTTTAAGAATATTGAGATAAGAAGAAATAACTCAGCGGCGGCTTCTTTCAGCGTAAAAAAAATCAATGTTAACATTTATATGCAAATAACAAAGTTACGCAATACATGTAGATGTACTTTGGAAGACTACCAAAATTTTAGCCATTTCAAGACATTGGATTTAGAACAAGAAAACACACACAATGAGCAATTACTCCCTCTCATTTCAACAGCCCTTTTAAACCTCGCTTTAAGCCATGGTCACATTTACGGTCATTCTCGTAGTTGTCCGTAGTTCATTTCAAACGTAGTCTGCCGTAGTGCTACTACGGTCAACTACGTTGAAGTACGTTCAAAGTAGGTTCAAACTTGGCAATATAGAAAGTCTAAGTAGGTTGAACTACGTGTAAGTACGGTTAACTACATTCAACTGCGTGCAAAGTGGCTAGGGTTAACTAGGGTATTACTACGTCTAACTACGATTAACTATGTTAAACTACGCATAAACTACGTCCCAAGTACGCACAACTACGGTAAATTAAGGTCAACTGCGTTAAGCTACGGTAAAACCTTGTGGTTGTGCCTGCTCAGTAAGGGTAAGCTGCAGTCATTGTACATTTAACCACTGTCACATCCAGACCTGGGTCCATTTACAACTATAATTTAATCAAATGTGTAATTAACTCTAGTTTTTCTGTTATTTGAAGTAATTGGTAATTGATGAAAAAATGAATTACATGTACTTCAGTTAAAATTAATAGAGTATAATGGGTAAATAATTAACAATTAAATTTAATTACTTTTCAATTACATGTAGCAAATAATGCAACAAATTAACTCTTGGCAAATTACAGGTTTTTATGCAGTAATTATTTTTACCTGGGAGTATAAAATTCACCCTTGGTTATCACCTAAAAAGGTGTTGCCAGACCATTCATGAATGTTAAACTGTTGAAACGGATAAATCCTATACCAAAACTGTCCAAATTATAAGACCTTTCAGACGACAAATTAAATGTAGGTCAAATGCTAGAACTTGTCTGCAAAAGGGTTGCAAACATTTGGGGAAAAGGAGAAAATGCCAATGTTCTCCTTTCCCACAATGTTTTCAAAACGTGTTTTTCAGGGTCGTTGAAAGTCAGGATTGTATGGAAAAGGATTTATGGTAAAGAATTAATCAGTTGTACATTCATCATAGATGTGGTGTTTTTTTTTTAATATTTCATTGAATAAACAGATTTTCTTCGTTCTTTAATCGTTTACCAATCTATCAAAATTTGGAATCTACAAAACTGAAAGTATTTGCAGATGATAAGATCTAATGTAGCTCGAATGAAAATTTCTGTATTTGCTAAAGTAGAAAACATTGCGAGAAAAGAAAAAAAATGCTGGTAACCAGCATTTTCTCCTTACCTCGCAATGTTCTCTGAGGCTTTATCTGTCAGGATCATTAAAACTTGGGATTGTGTGGTAACAGGTTAAAGTTTCATACTCTATTTATAAATCTAATGCATAATAATTAAAAAGATAATTAATTATTTTCCTGAAAATAAATGTATTTAATTCATTACTTTTAAGGAAAGCAAGTAATTGTAATCATAATTTTATTAAAACAATTCCATTTTAATTGTAATTAATCAATTACTTTTTAAAATAATTGAACCCAGGTCTGGTCACATCTTATGTAGTATACCGTAATTACCGTAGATGAACATATTAAACACACTACGATTAAGTAAGGTCAATTACGGTTAACTACGGGCAACTACGTCCAGACTACGGTCACAGTAGGGTCACAACATCGTAGTTAACCGTAACAAATTTTTGAACATGTTAAAAAATTTTGCGCTTACTACGGGCAAATCGTACGTTCAAACTAGGTTCATTACTACGTTGAACTACGATTAACTACGTGTAAGTACATTCAACTACGTTTAATACGTTCAACTACGGCCATCTACGGTCATTCCCCACTACGGTCAACTACGTAAGGTGTGACCACAGCTTTAGAATGAAAAACTACCGATAGTATTTTGATAAAACATTCAAATACATACATTCGAACACTTTATTTTAACAGTAGAAAATATCTTTGGAATGTAATTTAGACAAAACTTTTAGGTACTAGAACAAATCGTACCTTTCAGGATATTCAAACTGAGCAAGGGAAATTGCTCATCAGAAGCAATTTCTCCCTCTCACCTCTTAATTGCTTTTTAAGGTACAAAATATCTAAATAATCATATGTTGCCTGAAAAAGAAAGAGTGAATCTGTTTTTATAATGTTACTGGTTGTGACACTGTATCGTGATGAAATTTTGTTTTTGAGCCTGCAGAGACCGATACTGTGTCCTAAACAGTGTTGAAACTGCAACAAACAGGACTTTTCTAAGGCTTGAAAATATCCAATTTTCGCTCTACGGGTACCTACCATCAATTTTCGCCGCACTGTTACTCGGACTACATTTATTTGACGTCTATTCTGTACGAATTCTATTCGGAACATAAACGTCAACAATGGCCGTTCGTGCAACACATGTTCTGACATCCTTCCATCCAGCTTCATGATTTTACACAACAAGATGCCCATGAAGTAAACATCGAGCCATCTCGCTTTTTAAAAATCTTAACTTACGTTTAACTTTTGTTTCCTGGACCGTTGGTAAGCCATCTGCTTCCTAAGGTTTCTCTGTTTTTTTTATACCTCTGTTTGTTGGAGTATACATAGCAGTTTGAAATGAATTTGAGGGGGGAGGGGTGGTCGACACCATGTGACGCACATTTTTCATTGGCATGGATTTGAGGAATTATAAACGATGTTCTAAATATTTGTATTTCATGTTATTTGATTTAATAAAGGTGTTTTTATGTGGAAACTCTGAGAAGAAAAGACAATGTCATGTTAACTCTTTACCAGATGACAAAGGTTTAGAATTGTCCAAATTGTAAGCATTTGCAGAAGACAGATCAGAGGTAACTAAAAGATGGAAATCGAGTATGAAAGGGTAGTTTGTGTGCATGTGCAATACATTTTCATACATCTGTAACCGAGGGTATATTACTCTGCAAGATTTTCGAGAAACAGTAAAAGGGATGGGAAAAAAAGTGGAAATGATACACTAAAGAAAATCATCGGTAATCATTTTTGTAATGATAGATTATTGTACAGGTTAACAATTCAGGTAGATTCATTTACTGACAACAAAAGTAGGAAATCATGAGCAAAAATCAATTTTTTTCTTTATACAAATACTAGTATAATGCTGTTCCGGGCAATAATAATCTCGTCACAGTAAAAGTGAAATCAACACTAGTGAAGATATTTGCTGTAGCAATTCTAAATATGAACATGGGTAGATATATAATAAACAGTAAAGGTGTTTTACGACACTTTAGATACGGCAATATGTCCCTAATTATAGTATTATTTGCGATGGTCTTCGCATGATGAAGACGTATGCAGATTAGCCATTTTAACGCTTTGGACAACTGTTGTCTTAATATACATTGCAGATCAAGATTAGACGATACAGAGCGTGCAGTCTAGTATTCAATCGATCTATATTATCCGATATTTTGTCCTTATCAGCAATGACACTGTAACATTTGCACTTGTCGTCGTCGTCCTTGATACTCTACGGATTGATTCTGTCAACTATGGCTATACCACCAGGCAATCCATGTCTATTGGAAATCTTTTTTGTACTATTTTTGTTGCGGCAAATGAACTTCGACATGAGCTGTTCACACTTTTTACGACATTCTGTGTTCCAGAAGACGTATAAAAATGGATCCAGAAAACAGTTAAAAACGCTTACTATGTCTGCAGCTACCCGACTACCTTCTGGAGTTAACATCGAATTGCTTACTAACAGTACTATGCCAGCATATCCAATTGACGTCAAGGTCATTACTATAATATATTTGATCACCATAAAAGTTGATTTGTACATACGTAGAAGTTTCCTCAGAGAAGTCATTGACAGGTTCATGTTGTCTCTTAGTGTCTGCTTTTTAACAATTCTGAAAACGACGGAATAACTGACTAAGCTTACTGTCTGAACGACAGCAACAAGCAATACATAATAATTCATCTTAAGCTGTCGACAAATTTCCGGTTTATAGAAGATCGCCATGTTTCGATAAATTACCCAGCATACCAAATAACTCAGTAAACTAAAGAGAACAACAACAGTCAGCCAAACAATGTTGATGATGAATCTAATACGCTTTTCAGATCCTAATCGTAGATATCGCATTGGAAATGCCAACACAAGCATTCGTTCTAATGACATTAAGGCCATGGTTGTATAGATCAGCTGGAGTAGTTGAGAACAAATATTGACAACCTGAGTGTGTATCAAAGGATCCGTAATAAACTTGTAAAGTGTTGTACATGCTATGAATCCCATATCAAATGTAAGCAATCCCGTTGCGAGGTACTTCGAGGCAAACGGCATATGTTTCGTGGTCTGAAGAACGTAAATCAACACGATAGAGACTGGAATATGTACGGAGGCGATCACCAAAAATAAGCCTTTGACAATCCTGCTAGATTCCATTCTGTTGTTTCCTCGAGACTGTTAGATGCAGCCTCCGATCTTCTCTCCCTAAATTGTAATACCTGAAGTAAGGTCATGTAAAATTTAAAAGAAAAAATTATAGTAACCTCTTAAATTTCGTAATTGTCCTTTTTTTAAGCAATCGCAAATATTTTGATATGAACTACGTCCCGTCAATCAAAAAATATGTTTTAGAGACATAATTCATTTTTGTATTCACACGAACGCCCTACTTTTAAATCTTTGGCAATGCATGTGCTGTAGAATAACTCCGGTGGGACTTTACACGGCGATGAACGGCGGTTTAATTCAACTGCAAAAAGTATCGACTAAGGTCAGCCCACGCAGACTGCGCAGGCTGACCTGGATCGATACCTTTTGCTAATGGTCAATTTTCTGCAAGTCAACGGACCAGTCTACCGCATGATTCAGTCGGTTGTTTGACAAAAATAGGTCCATTTATGTGATGATTTTCTTGCTATCCTGCATCACGGAGATGGATTAAACAGCCTTTTGTCAAAGCATGGCTCATTATTAGAATTGAATTCTGTGTTTATACCAAAGCAAACTCTACCTCCTAGAAAACACGTTGACCATAATATTATTCTTATTTTTACATTATCGATACTGCCAATCCACTTTGATAATATTCTCTGTACTTAGCAAAATTTTAACGATTTTCACAATATACATCCTGTCGTAGAAGCAACATTAACATTATAACCTTTTAAAAATCATGGCAGCGTCCTTTCACATCTATTATTGGTGTTTTAAGCCCGTTTCATCATTATTTCAGTTACATCGCGGCGGCCAGTGCACCTATCCATGCTTTCCTGGAGTTTCTTCTACTAGTACTGCGCACAATTTCTTTCAAAGCCACTGGCTGCTTTCCCTCATAACCATCGCGAAACAAAGGCCAGCGGTGAGAGAGGAATGAATCCTGTCACAATGACTATCATCAATCCTCGGAAAGAAATTGGCTAAGCCGGGAATCGAACCAGCGACCCCCTGTTCTCAAGTCCTGTACGCTAACAACTGAGCTACCGGCGCTCGGCTTATTATCATTGAAAGCGGCGTAAAACACCAAAGCTTTCATATGTGTTATTAGCGCTGAACAACCTCAACTGTCGCCGCGAGATTGAGTAAATTACATGCCGACGATATATGTCTAGACATTCTGATACTCTAGCTTTCCTTTGTTTCCAATCTTAGAGCTTGTTGCTCATGGAAACAAACCTATTCTCGCTCCACTTGCAAATTAAACTCATTTAAGGTCTTGAATCTTCGATCGATTTCAACACACATTGCCGATACTGTAGTTTGATGAACACATAATTTTGAAAGGATTTTGCAGAAACTATATTTTGGACCAGGACCCGTATTCACCAAACATTCTCACAAGCATCCCTAGTGTACATGTATAACTGATAAAAACTTAATTTAATAAATTGCAGACCCTACAAATCGGGACAAGGGTCCGTATTCACCAAACACTCTCACAAGCACCCCTAGTGCACATGTATAACTAATAAAAGCATAATTTAAGAGGATTTTGCCGACACTATAACTCAAGACCAAGGCTTGTAATCACCAAACATTCTCACAAACATCCCTAGTGTACATGTATAACTGATAAAAGCATAATTTAATATTTTGCAGACTCTATAAAGCGAGACCGAGGCCCGTTTTCACCAAACACTCTCACAAACACCCCTAGTGTACATGTATAAGTGATAAAGACATAATTTAAGAAGATTTTACAGACACTATAACTCAAGACCAAGGTCCATAATCATCAAACATTCTCATAAACATCCCTAGTGTACGTGTATAACTGATAAAAGTATAATTTTAGACGATTTTGCAGACTGTAAATCGAGACCAAGGCCCGTATTAACCATACACTCTCACTAACACCCCTAGTGTACATGTATAACTGATAAAAGCATAATTTAAGAGGATTTTGCAGACTCTATAAATCGAGACCAAGGCCCGTATTTACCAAACACTCTCGCAAAACACCCCTGGTGTACATGTATAACTGATAAAAGCATAATTTAAGATTTTGCAGACTCTGTAAATCGAGACTAAGGCCAGTATTTACCAAACACTCTCGCAAACACCTCTGATGTACATGTATAACTGATAAAAGTATAATTTAAGAAGATTTTGCAGACACCATCGAGACCAGAGTCCGTATTCACCAACCATTTTTAAGAACATCGGCCTTGTCTTATTACCCAAGATTTTCTAAATTTGAAAGTAAAACAACCTCTAAACCAAATAGTTTTGCCAATCAAAAGTTGTGATACTTAATTAAGAAAATTCTGAAGAATGAGCCGAGGAACGTTTTTAAGAGTAGTTAGTGAATACGGACTTAGAGCCCGTATTCACCAAACATACTCACAAACATCCCTAGTGTACAGGTAATTCAAGAATTTTCTACAGTTCAAAGTGACGCAATCAGAAATCGAGTTACGTTCTAAATCTAGAATAAAATTTACGGTGGTTTCTAAATAGGGGGCCTGGGTTAAAAAAAAAAGTGTGTCGTGCTGTATTTGGTTTTTTGCGAGATATCCTATCCAGCACAGCATAGGCATTGCAACATGGTACTCGTTGTGGTGGGAACCACGCGTTGTACCTTCACATTTCTAAATCAAAGTAAATTTACATAACATCTTTAGACGATTTCAAAAGCCAATCAAAATGTTTCGAAAATGAACTGTAGCTTTAAGGTGGATACAATTTATGTACGATGACCGCCAAAATTGATTTCGAAAATACATGATTTCCTCCATCTTCGCAAGCCAAGAGTGACGATCCACTACGCTACTCTAAACACCCTTGGCGGATCGAGCTTGATTTCAACATTCCCACGATACGCATTTTCATTGGTTGCAGCTAGCTCTAACTGCACGAATCAAATCGCTCGTAGCATTTCATCTTTGATAAAAATAGAACAAGGTCGCGACCTTTCGAATAAAAATAGAAGGTAAACATGGATACCTCCGTGGATGTGTGCAGGATCTGTAATGATTTATTACCGAAAAAACATAGACGAACAATATTTACAGAAAGTTTCAGTGTGACCAATCAATTGTCGGAGGTTTTAGGCTCCATTCCAGCACCTGACGATGGAACGTCGAAGTACGTTTGTGGTTATTGCTTCATGTTGAATTATTGTATTCGTAAGCGGTTTGTAAAACGATATTTCATTGGCTATCAGAAATGAGATGTAAAGGGGGATAATAACCAGCATCCAATAGGGGGTGTATCGCGGAAATTTCGAAATCGGGCTCGATCCGCCAAGGTAAGATCCACGTAGTGATCGTAACCTTGGCTCGCGAAGATGGATTTCCTCTTAAACTCCTATCAACTACACAGAATCGGCTTCCAAAAATATTTATCGAAATTGCAGGGTGTAGAGACAAATGACCCGTTTATTTCAGATTTGTAGTCACTGACAAAGTGATTATTCAAGACGGCGCCCGAAACGACCGCTCAAATGCCAATTTTTACTTGAAATATGCTATAACAGTGCGTTAAAAAAAACCTTAAATTACATCTTGAATGATATCATGGAAGTTACGGTACTCCTGAAAAGATTCTTTTTTAATCAAACATTGTTTTGTTTGCCAGATTTCAACTCGAATGTCTGTCCATAATAGCCACCAAAATAATGGTTTTTCGGTGACTTGTCTTTGAAGTGCTTAGCACCAATATGTGAATAATAATGTATTAAGTTATCAAATTATTGAGAAAAAATAATAATAAAGGCAATGAGAAGTTTTGTAAAAAGAAATAACAATAATAACAATGATAATAATCATCATAAAATAAAAAAAATAAAAAAGTCATAATAATAATAGTATTCTGTCAAATCATTGCATTCTTATGATTTCACCATGAAGCATTATCTAAGAGGTCTTCGTAATATAATTTTACACCAACTTGGTGTCACTGAACAAACTTAAAAACTATTTGAAGATGAAGTTAAATTAAGGCAATGAAAATGATACAATGAGGAAAAGAAGAATTTCTTCTATATATTTTTTATGGTGGCGGTCCACTGCTTTTCGATTAAGTTAAATAGTCAGTTTATAATATGCATAAGATAAAAAAAAACTGGTCCATTTGAATGTGTGGTAGTCTCTGCCAGAGTTCTCTTTTGTCCAGATCTGATATACAAGACTACACGTAAACAACACTTTCCCTCCCCTGACTTCACGTCCATCGGCAACATTACCAAACCGGTTCGATGAAAACCGTTGGTTACATGATCCGCCCATGCTTAATTGTAGGAGATAATCTAGCACAGTGGGTTTGATCATTTGTCTGCAGTGCTACATGGTAGTTTGCATTTTTGAGAAGTGTACTATGTGATTCTTCATCATTAGGGTGGTGTCCTAGATGGATCTTCCTGGCATCGTGTATTCCTTTTTGCCAGTGTCTTCTTCAACATGAGCACGTCAGCGCATGTTTTGGAACCCATATATGTACACGACAAATCGTTCAAGCCAATCAAGAAAATCATTTTCTACATCCATATTATTGCCAAATTCTTTAAACTATCTAATTACGGCTTTCACACCGATAGACAATATCTTATTTCTCTAAATCATATTTGTTTTTACTTGATACATGAAAATGGGTAAAAAATCTTCAATGATGCAGGTCTATAGTCAACAAAAGCCTTTTAGGAGAATTGAAAAAAAAGGGGGGGAAAGAGAGAAAATTGTAAAGAAAAAGAACATGACGAAGATGTAAAGGAAAATGTAGTTCAATAGTGAAGTTTAGTGCCTAGTATTGCTGTTGTTGTTGTTGTTTTTTGTTGCTGGAAACTTACACACATTTAAAAAATGTCTTTTTTTTTATATCAAGTTGAATTGAAATCAGTCAACGTCCTTCAGAGAAATATATTCAATTTTATTAAATTATAAGATGTATTAAGTATTTTATGTATTGTTGTAGCATATTTTGTGTGCAAAAAGTCATGCTGGCGCGCATTTCGAATATATAATGCATCAGTGACTTCGAATCTGGTATATATGGCTCAAATGTTATTTAACATTGTCATCTCAAGCAATATTTTCCTAAATTTAGTTCATTCTTTGTTTTCTGAGTGTGGTTCAGAGAAAGAAAAAAAAAGGTTTTTATGGGGAGGAAAAGGGGGGCATCTTTAATAATCCTTTGTGCCATTTTCGACTAAATATACATATGATTGTTTATTTGGGACGGTGGTAGATTGCTGGGTAATGGGGAAAAGACTAAACTAAAGATATCAATTAAACTTTTTTTCTCTAATATTTAGACCAGCGGTCTTTAGCAAGAAAGAAAAACGTATTTTATCCAAACATCGAATTTACATTGCTTTTTGCCATGTTTTCACGATAAAACATGACCGATGTTAATTGATAGTTTGGCTAAATCCTGTTTTCTCTCTTCATAAAGACTGTTGGTCCAAATATTGAAATAAGAGTGTTAAAATTGCATGTTATATTGTAATTCCTTTACGGAATTACTTCTCAGTATAATAACAAGAATCAGGTATGTGAAGTTTGCTTGAAACTAGTCAATAATGATCAAATACATCGTAGACGCAACACAACGCCCGAGAATCCCTGCACCTTAACCTTCTAAATAATCATCGCATGAGCAGTTTGTGATCAGACGAGCTAAGAAATGTTTGCATAACTCTCTTTATCAAGTCTTTACCAAACAACATTTTTAGACTTAGCAAAATTGAAAGCATTTGCAGACGACAGATCAAATATGGTTTAAATGATACTTTTAGTCTGTGGAAGGATAGAAAACATTGTGGGAAACTGAGAAAATGCTAGTTACCTTTTTCCTAGGGGATATTTCTTAATAGGTAGTTAAAACAAGGGACTGTTTGGTAAAAAACAAACGTTTTCTAAGAATATCTGCAGATGAAAAAGAAAAATAACGAAAATATTCACGGATAACGTATCTAACTGTTCCTTACGGTGAAATTGCACATTTATTATTATTATTATTGATTGGTGCTTTAAGGCGCATCGACAGCTGTGGTCATTTAGCGCGCATGAAGGTAATATTTAGAAATGGAATAATAAAATGTTAATTTGATAGTTAAAATCTATATTAGAGTCTATATTTTATTATAAAAATCTATCTCTTTTAGGTATTCTAAAATGTTATTCTGTTGTACATGTAAAAATAAATTTTGTAAGCTATCAACACTAAAATGTTTTGACCGTATACGGTCGAAATTTTTACAGTTTAATAAAATATGTTTTATAGTTAAAGGTTCATTACAGTTTATACATTGTGGTGCTCTCACATTATTTAAAAGATGCACATGTGAAAACCTTGAGTGTCCCACACGACATCTTGTTAAAATTACTTGACTTTTTCGGTTACAATAAAATTCATACTTATCATTAAAATTTGGCTTGATCGCTAAAAGCTTGTTGTTAAAACATTGTTGCCATTTAATTTGACATTCAGACTTGATAAATTCATTTATTTCCTGTTTTTTGTCAGTATAAGGAATTTTTATGTTGGCTATGTTCATATTTATGGCATCCTTTGCTTCTTGATCAGCTATTTCATTACCTTTTATATTAATGTGGCTGGGTATCCAGCAGAATATTATTGTCTTTGATCTACATAAATAAACATTTTCTGAGAAATTGTTGAATCAATGGATTTGGGTTATCAGGATGTTTTAAAGATAGTAAAACTGACATTGAATCAGAAAAAACTATGAACTTCTTGTTATTATTGTTTTGTATTGAACAGAGAGCAATGTTTAAAGCTACAGCTTCTGCTGAAAAAATAGAGCTATGATCTGGTAGTCTTATTTTGGCAGTTTCTTGTTTGTGTACTGAAGCGCAACCAACTTTATTATCTTGTTTCGAACCATCAGTATAAATTGAAATGTAATCTTTATACTGTGATTTGATTTCTAAAAATTTATTTTGATAAAATAATGGATTTGTAACTGATTTCTTATTTACGTTGAGATCAAAAATAATATTTGGTGGATCTATGGTCCACGGCTCTTTTACAGGAAGTTTAAAGGGTTTAATATTCTTTACATTTATGTTTGACTCATTCAGAAGAGGTTCAACTCGTAGACCAAGTGGTTTGATAAAATTAAGTTTATTTTGAAAGAGTATTTTGTTGGGTGGATTAAAAATGTCATTGTAAACCGGATTTTTTGTATTTGAAGCCAGTTTAGTTACGTAATGTAAGGATAGTTTTTCCTTCTATCATATAAGGATGGCTCCTGGGCCTCTGAATACAAACTTTGAACAGGTGACGTACGGAAAGCTCCCAAATCTAACCGAAGACCCTGATGATGAATAGTGTCCAACTTTTTTAGGTAGCTTTTTCGTGCAGAGCCATATATAATACATCCATAATCCAGTTTTGAGCGTATTAAAAATTGCACATTTAAAGGTGAAATAGGCATTTAGTTATTTACTTATTTTCATTTATTTCATTTCCATCATTACCTATTATCATTTTCAAACAAAAACTTTTTCTTTGAAAATAACGTTGTATACATTGTAGTCACAGTTGGCATTTTCATCCTTATCCAATTAATATTAAATTGTGAAATGAAAATTATTTAATGAACCAAAAAATACATGCATGATTCTTCAAAGAATACAGTATAATAACAACATACAAATAGATCATATCCGAAACAAACAGAGAACATCGTCGCACAAATGAATCTTCACAAACCACACCTTATTGGAAATATCGTTCACTTCCTAATTGCACCTGATTCCGAGACCATTGTAATCCAGACAAATGTTTTTTGTTTAATCTTTGGTTTCCTAACGACACATTTTTTTACAAGTCCAAAATTAGACGACAAAATTAAATGTAGCCCAGCATTGTAATTGAAAGGGTAGAAAACTTTGTGAAAAAAATGATGGTTACCACTATTTACTCCTTTTCCACTATGTTTTAAAAGCCTTCTTCCTCTTAAGGATTAACATTTTCTAAGAATATCAGCAGATAATAATATAAATTTTTCACGGATATCTTACTGTTCCTGTGGTGAATTTATTTATTTATTTTTATCTATTTATTTATCTATTTCCATCATTTTTGTTTTCATCTTTTTGGAAGGAAACAAACATTTTTTTCAATAAACATAAATTTGTATACACTAAAATCAAAGTGCATTTCAATAACACCTCATATTTGATTTCTTTTTTTTAAAAAAAATGTAAAAATTAGAAAATGAACAAAAAACTCAGTGCATGATACTCTAAACTAGAGGTCCTTGAGGGCCTGAAATCGCTCTACTGGCAGTGATTTTGCTTTTATGCTAGCATACATTATGAATTCATGATGCAAAAAGAAAAAAAACACAAAAAACACAAAAATATATTCTTGCAACTGAGCCTTAACCCACCAAGACAGCATAAGTAGGCATGGTGAATTGAACAAACAGTGAAAAAAAATGAAGTGCGATTTCTCAAAATTAAAT
This sequence comes from Hippopus hippopus, assembly GCA_946811185.2. Lineage (NCBI taxonomy): Eukaryota > Metazoa > Mollusca > Bivalvia > Cardiida > Cardiidae > Hippopus > Hippopus hippopus. The sequence continues at coordinate 17,244,432 of OX328096.1, forward strand.
GCTTGAAATCCAGCCAAATTTGATAGGCTACTTTTCCGATACTGATTGTCAATTTTTTTTTTTCAAAATCAATAGGGTTCAAGCTGTTTCTGATACAAAGCAACTGTGCAAGTTTCATGGAAATCCGACCACAAATGCTGATTTCATCATGTAAACAAGAAATGGAAACGTTCAAATTTGAATGGCTACTTTTCCCATACTGATTGTCTTAGTTTTCTCAAAATCAATAGGGTTCAAGCTGTTTATGATACAAAGCAACTGTGCAAGTTTCATGGAAATCCGACTACAAATGCTGACTTCATCGCGTAAACAAGAAATGGAAATTTTCAGCTTGAAATGGCTACTTTTCCCATACTGTTTGTTCCATTTTTTTGCAAAATCAATAGGGTTGAGGCTATTGATGAGATAAACAAACTGTGCAAGTTTCAAAAAAATCTGACTACAAATGCAGACTTTATCGCGTAAACAAGAAATGGAAATTTTCAACTTGAAATAGCTACCGTATTTTCCGGACAATAAGCCGCTGCACTGTATAGACCGCGTCCTTTCATTTTAACCATTTTAGAAGTAAAAAATGTCGTATAGGCCGCTCCGGCACATAGGCCGCGGGTGACATGCTTGGTTAGTGTACAATGTCATCCATCTGTAGACATGTATACTTACCGACATATGTATTATAATAAACGCATGAAACAAGTTAATCCGTTGTTTTGTATTTTTTCATTCAAGTGATTTCACCTTTTGCAGGTCAAACCACTAAGAAGACTTGAGACTGATATCATTCATTCATGCCTTGTCGAATGTTTTAAGGAAATAAGAAGTTGTAAAATTGTCGTTTCTATTGATCAATTGACGGTACACACCAAACAATGCCTTTAATTGTATTGGCAGTTAACCTCCGATTGGTACTAACCGACATTGTCAGTCACCAGCACCCGATTGTATAAACGTTGGTTAAATTAACCCAGGGTTAAACGCTAACCCTGGGTTAACTTTTAACCAGTTTGGTTAACTAACCAAACTGGTTAAACACTTGTATAAAACAGATAACCAAATTGGTTACTTAACCACAATGGTTAAATTAACCAAACCTTAACCAAACAAATATATCCCGTCATGCAGTTCTCTTTCCAAGTTTTCACGCGCGATACGTCACAAAATGTATCCCCTCACGCACATTTTACCGCTCATACAACATAATGAGAGTGCTTGTGATAACTGATTATAATGATGTATTTTTATACTACTACCGCTGTTATTTTGGGTTTAAACACATATTTTAGTTTTTGTATAGCCCCCTAAGTCTAAACATGTAATTCAGACAAAAATCTGAGATGTCCGGTCGTATTATGATAAAATAAAGGCTGTCGAAGTGGTTTTGTCCGTACCGAGTGTATCTCTTCCTGCTTGAAAACAGCGATAACCTCATTCAGATGCGGCGATCTATACATCGGTTTTAAAGGCAAATATTGATGACTACATACAAGACTATGTCTTAGGTAAGGTTCGTGTGTTTTATATTTGCAATAAGACTTTCTATCGCAATATTTCTTTCCGATAATACAAATTTTCAGCACTTTGAAAGACCCGGAAGTTGTGTCATCCGTAACTGTCCAGTAAAAGTTTTGTTAGTAGCAACTACCTTTTCGTACATTATCTGCCAAAATTTGAATAGAAAATGGTTAAATAAGCCCGTAAACCCACTCTCCCACCTTCTGTACTATTCTACATAAATGATCGTATATCAAGACAATGTTTTTGATGAATGATTGAGAACAGCATAACGGTTGTCACGGGTAAAAAACTACCCAAGTTTCGAAAACGAACGTGATCCAGAATCCCATGTTGCATCTCATGTTAACTTGACTAAAATTTGAAAGATTTAGAGTAACATGACGAATATGCTAGATGTTGAAAGTTATCACTATTTGCCAATTTGTAATCTTGCCACAGTTTGGCTTGTATTTGTACCATTTAATAATTAACGAACTGAGGCTGGGAGCTCTATGGCAAACAGGCATATGCATGTGTATACATGTAGAAAGTAGCAATCATTCTTAAGAAATTTGTCAGAGGATCAGATTGATTTCTGATTATCAGATGGTGATTGGAATTTTAAAATGTGTATGGGAGATATCCTTCGGTACATTCCAATGAGCACCCACAACATGGGTTTCATCTTATTTTCATTATGTATTTTAGTTTTATTCTGATCAATACAAAAACTTTCATTACTATCATTCTCATCCTAGGTAAATAAAGACATATTTGAATGATGATGGTGAAGTGGTAAAGGGATGGTGTAGTTAGCATAGTACAGCAGTATTACTGATTTTCAAGAACTGGAGTTCAGCATTCTTAGAAAATGACAGGTATGTGTTGTTCAACAATCTAGTTGGTTGAATGTTATGTGTGACTTTTTTGCCACTAAAAAGAAAAATAATAATAACTTCAGCTTATTTTAAAGCCTGAAAGTAGATTACTCTTGTACTGTAAGATGGTTTAGCTAAAAAAAAAAAAAGCAAAAAAGCATCAGGTAGCAGACTGCAGTTTCTGATCCACAGTCTCAGCTCTCCAAAAGCTATTTCAATCCCCACTGGCAGTGGAAGAGGTAAAAGAAATTAGGTACTGGAAAAGTATCTGTCATATCTATGGACTAATGAATCTCACATATAACATGCATAAATGACTCTTTCCGTCATGTTTGTGTTCTCCGATTATGCTTTAACTTTCATACAGATATTTTTGCACCTAGTTCAGTTTATGGTAGAAGTGATAGACATACCGGTGTTTTACAGACTTAAAGCAGTTTTTCGGTTATACTAAATAAACTGCTACCTTACTCATCTCTTGTATAAAACTGACATACATTTACAAACATGAGCACCAAAAAATATATTGCCTTTGAAGCAGTTACTAGTGCTACATCAATGAGTTGTAAAAACAGAGTGTGAAATCTTTTTCAGATCCACTGTGGTAAATAGATCTACTATCAACAGAAAAAAATACTGTCATAAATCTACTTCATTGTAGAGACTTTTAACAGGTTTGTGTAATTTTTTTTTTTTTGCCAAAGATAGTTTCTTTTGTACATAAAAATTGAAAGGTGAATAATGTCAGAAAACAGGGTTATTTTTGCTTTCATCCAGTAGGTATAAGACTTAGTAAACATCACAAGTTCAAGCAGTCAAGTTAAAAACAGAAATCTGTGTCAGTCATAATACACTTTGAAAGAAAATTTCAGTACAAATCTATACATTTTATTACATGTATATCATTTTCAGTCAGTCATTTTCAGTGGATTTTTTTTGTTTTGTGACAAATGTCTCATAAAAGGAGTGAAAGTTTTAGACTGAAATTTGACTGCTTGTAGAAAGGCTGCATAAACATGTAGACTAATTTTGGTGTGCATAGGTAAAATTTCACTCATGGTAGGTAGCATCAAAGTTACAAAAGTGTGCTGGATTGATCTTTGCAATTGTCATTTAGAGATGACATCCATCACGTAACAACTCTATACCAAACAAAATAGCACTGATTTGGATTTAAAACATTTGCAGACAACAAATTAAAGCGTAGTTCAAATGATAAAATAGTTGAAAAGGTATAAAACATTGTGGTTAATGGAAAAAATGTTGATTATTAGCATTTTCCATTTTCTCACAATGTTTACAAAGTCCTTTCTATGGTTGCTAAGACAGAATTGTTTGGTAAAGGGTTAACACAATGAATTTCACTCCTTTAAAGATTGAATTTCTATTTTAAATAGGTAAAAAACACAGACATTCAGTACAGAATGATAGTGCCTGGACAATGCTGTACCAAGTTTACTCCAGGCAGGTGTTTTGGTGTTATGAGAGGTTCAGATGGAGAGCCATACATTCAATCAGTCAAACTTTTGAGTAATTTAAGTGTTCTCAGCGTGTCACAATGTGCAAAAGATACTTGAACATGTCACTTCTTCAACCACTCTTTTTCTTTTAAACCAAAGCTATATGAACCACTTAAGTTAGCACATAAAAAATGTATAACCATTCCTATCAGACTACCCTTTACAGACAATATAGATCAAGATCAGACTGCAAAGAATGTGCATTATGATCTTTGATCTATACCTTTCTTTTGTGTTAACAATATTGTGGTAGATAATTGTGAAATTATATTGCTATTTTCACTTTTTTTTCCAGACTAGAAAAAGTCCATTTAACTCTTTACCAAACGACAAAATTCTAGACTGCAAATTGAAAGTATTTGCAAACGACAAATTAAACTGTTGATCAAGTGATGATTACTTCTTTTTGATGAGGTAGGAAACATTTAGGAAAAAGTAAAAAAACTGGTTACTAACATTTTCTTGTTTTCCAACAATGTTTTCACAAGTTTTTTTTCTTGGAATCATTGAATTATGTGGTAGAGGGTTAAATTGCATTCCAGGGATTAAAAGAATTTGTGTATTTCAGTACATGTTTTTTTTTTTTTTGACTATTTTGGATATTTAATCAGTTCATTACAAAGATTAGATGGATATAACATTAGTCATGACATGTTACAGAAATAAATGACTTAAAATGATAAAACTGTTTTTTTTTTGCTATCCCACATTCAGGCATCACTCTCCAACTGGAGATAAAAACAGCTTTTTATGCTCATGAAGCTGTAGCTTCAAAACGGAGAAATTGCTTGTAAAAGTTGATTGCTTATCAACCCATTAAGTTTTTGATGCTACTGGAAAAGTACTTTTTCCTCTGCTATAGGTATATATCCTAAATGTAAGGTGAAATGGGGTTGGTAAATCTATAAATAGCTGGTTAAGTATAGGTTTGATTTGTTTGTGGAAGAAAGACAAAAGTTTATGAAAGGAATACACAGATTATGTTCTGGTTGTATGGTGTTTTACATCATTATCACTATTATTTCAGTTTTATCACGGTGGCCAGTGCACCTGTCCATGCTTTCCTGTAACATTTGTTACCAGTTCTCCCCACAATATTCTCAAAACAATGATCTGTAGTGAGAGAGGAATGACTCCTGTCACAATGACTATCATCAATCCTCAGAAAGAAATTGACTGAGCTGCGGATCAAACTAGTGACCTCTGTTCTCAAGTCTTGTACACTACCGACTGAGATACCGAAGCTTGGCAGATTATGCTCTAGACATGTAGTCGTATCCAATTATTGGAAAAACTGAAGAAGCCCTTTTTTTTCGTCTTAAGATCCCTTTCTGAAGTCACTGACGCAAATTTAATGACGTCAAAGGCCAAAGTTCTTGATACAAATTAAATTTCTGACTACATGAATGTTAAAAAAAGTCAAGATAGTGGGGAACATCCCTTTGTGAAAAAATGTTATTACATCGGATTTGAACCCCGAAATCCTGCTCCGGAGACAGATGCCTTATCCATTAGTGAATTCACGTTCACTTAGAGGTGTAGATTATCATAATTAAATATAGCATACATTCCCTGGTGCATGGATATGGTCTTTGTTTTAAAAGAAAATAGGGTGTTATATTGTGGGGAAAATCAATAAGACTTCACTATTTGCTCTTATTTCTAAGTCACTTTCGACATTCAGGGTACAGTCCCGACAGGGGAGACTACTGTACACATTGTTTTATCACCCAGGAAAGTCCAAGGTCTCCTGCAAACTTTTAGCTTTTAATGTAGGCCACCCCATCTTCAGATGGACATTAAATTTTAATGTGGGTCCCATCAACGCATCCCACAACACCAGAAAAAACTGCCGATCTCGAAAAACCCATGTCGTGTGGTCCATCGTTTCTCCCCGGCCGTCGGGAATTCTATGTAGGTCTACCGGTAGATCTAGATCTACGTCTCTCAAAGTAAACAATGTCTTTTTGATTCTAACCCTTGTGATGGTTCTGGACACAGTACGGATATCTACCCCAAATGTGTCCCCAAAATAAACCACGATAAGCCTTAGGACAATTTTAAGCCTAGCTAGGCTAGATCTTGATGTCAATGATAAGTTACGATTCGTCCCGTGTAGAAGTCGATCCCCTGATAGGTTTTCTAGTCTGTCTGTACAGGGATCATACAAATACAATCTCTTGTCTAATTTCGCCGCATCAAACCCAAATCTACATCGTCGTCGAAGTTTTTTGTCGTCAAATTGGTAAGTTTGCACATGTAATTGTCGAGATTGCCTCGGTTGTCTAGCTACCGGTGTAATAAGAGCGGCCATGTTGTTTTTTGGTTAAATGGTTAACCGGTATAGTGGAGGTGGGTTAAATTTAACCGGAATTTGATTCTGGTTAAAGTTAACCAGACTTTTATACAATCGCTAACCAATAATTTAACCCAAACTCTCTCCTAACCAAACTTTTAACCCAGTGGTTAAATTTAACCAACGTTTATACAATCGGGTGCAGGTGTGAAAATCAAGGGTGGTCACGAGTTTTAACACTTTCGTAAGTTTGCAAGCGGATTTATTTTTCTAACAATTAAAGGTATTAATATTCGAAAAATACAGTAGGGGTGTGAACCCAAATGGCGCCCACGTGGGTAATCGTAGACTGCTTTCCTTAATTTTCAGTTTTATAGGCCACACAAAAAGATCAATCAGAGAAATAAAATTAACGTATAAGCCGCTTCGTCTTATAGGCCGCACCCTTGAAAATTTCTACTTTTTTTTTAACAGATAGGCCGCGGCCTATTGTCCGGAAAATACGGTGCTTTCCCCATACTGTTTTTTGGATTTTTTTCTAAATCAAAGGGGTTTAAGCTATTGATAAGATAAACAAACTGTGCAAGTTTCACGAAAATCTTACCACAAATGCAGAGTTTATCGCGTAAACAAGAAAAAGATTAACGAACGGACGGACGGACGGGCAGACAGAAGGACAGACGGACGACGAAAACCACGCCATGACATAAGCTCTGCTGGCTTTCAGCAAGTAGAGCTAAAAACTAAAGGCCTTCGAGAACCTAAACGTCTACTGGAAGTGATTTCGCATACATGATGCAAAAAGGAAAAAAAAAAGCAAACGCACGCAAAAAAAGAGGTGGAGGGTTACTGACACAGGCCATGAACCCACTTCGATAGCATAATTGATAAAACTGCAAATAAATTTCTCGCGATCTGATGGATAAAATGCTTCGCATAAATATTGCTTCCCACTGTCAGCTGAGTTTCCCTGTCAGGAGCCCCGTAGGCTCTTTACTGATACACTTCAACAAAAAATCCAAGAAGGTGTTTCAAATACACCTTAACATTACTCGTTTTCCTTAATAGCTGTCATTAAAGCGGGAAGAATTGATTATTTTTTAAAATAAATGAAAATGGTTTAATATCGTTTGTTGTCAGTCTACAACATATAGATCTACAAGAGGTTAAAAAGAGCCATCCATTCGTCGTGTAAACAAACCATGAAGTGTCAAAGGTCGTATATTGTAACGTTGTCAAAATGAAATAAACTAATGGTGGTTTGAAGCAAACAATGGTCGTTTACTCTTGCCAAAAATTCATGAAATTGATAGCTACTTAGCTCGAAGTTGTTTAAATCCATGTTCAAATGAAAATACGTCGAATCGCCGTGGCTTCATGTACGGATCTGCACGTTTTATACAGTTTTCAGTGACGTTAGTTTTCAGTGTGTTGGTACTCAGAAGGGTAATTCGATTTCGTAAGCGTAATCGATTCGTTAAACCATAAAACAGGGAAATTTCACTTGAATATACTTTGGAATGTTCGGTTTGAGATGATTCGCCGTGAACAAGTTTCGAAGTGCCTTGCCACCTGACCGGACAACTAATAAAGTATGGTGAATTGAACAAAAGTGAAAGAATTAAAATTTCTAAAAACCAATTTTGTGCAACCCAGTCAAATTTGATAGGGGTTTAGTATTCATCGCATTATAATCGCTGCAACTTTTAAAGAAATGGGATCAATATTGTGGACTATGTCGAGTAAACAAGACTAAGTCATCAATATTGCTGGTTTTCCGAAACTGATTGCTTTGGTAGCTGTATTTTCGTTGTTTACAATTGATGATACAAATGATCTATACAAGTTTCAAATGATTAGGATAAGAAAATAATGACTTCATCGCGTAAACAAGAAATATAAATTTTCAACTTTATATGGCTTATCTTCCCTTTCTAATTGTCGAACTTTTTTATCAAAATTAATGGGGTTCAAGCTATTGATGATAGGAAAGAAACTGTGCAAGTTTACGAAAATCTAGCCACAAATGCGAACTTTAACGTGTAAACTAGACACGTCAATTTTCAATTTGAAGTTGCTACTTTTTCCTCACTGACTGTCGGATTTATTTGTCTCAAAATCAATACAGTTTAAGCAATTGCTGATATATAGAAACTGTGCAAGTTTCACAAAAAATCCGATCACAAATGCGGACTTTATCGTGTAAACAAAAAAAAAAAAAGAAATTCTACTTTAAATGGCTACCTTTTCCTTTAGAATTGTCGGTTTTTTTTTTTTTTTTTTTTGATGTGTGTATGTGTTTTTTTTTTTTTTTTTTTTCAAAATCTATCAGGTTCAATCTATTGATAATATATAAAAAATAACTTTGTATGTTTCATGAAAAAGACTAACAGACGGACGAACAGACGGATGCATGACGGAAACCACGCCATGACATAAGCTCTACTGGCCCTCGCCCAGTATGGCTAATAAACTATAATAACAACATACAAGTAGATCATATTCAAAACAAAAAGAGGACATCGCCACACGAATGAACCTTCACAAACCACACTTTATTAATTACTATTCAGAGCCTTTTTGCACCTGATACCGAGACCATTTTAATATTCTTCCAGACGAAGGTGTTTTTTTTTTTTTAACTCTTTACCAAACATCGACATTTTGGACTTGTCCCAATTTCCAACGACATATTAAATGTGACTCAACTCATGTGATTGAAAGGGGAGAAAACTTTGTGCTACAAGGAGAAAATGCTGGTTACCAGTATTTTCTCCTATTTTCCCCACAATGTTTTCAAAAGCTTCTCTTTTTCAAAGTCATTTTAACTCTGCGTCGTTTGGTAAGTGTTAACACTTTCTCAGAATATCTGCAGATAAAAAATATCAACGGATATGATTTCTTTTTTATCCTATGCTGAAATTGTACATTTCCATGATATTATTATTGTTATAATAATTATTATTATCATTATAATTAATATTAATATTATCTTACTTGAATTTGATACCAACGGCATATCAACAAATAAGTGACGGTCGACGCACTAATGAACCCACAAATCACACCTTATTATTTACTATTTGCTGCCTTGTTAGCTCGTAATTACGACATCTTGGTAACGCTCTCCAAGGCGGAATTTTGAAAGCATTGTTAAAAAAGCCTACGTGATGGTTGGCATAGTAACGGCAAGCCTAAGAAACGGATGTTTTCTCGGCAATTACTGTTAATGTCTCCATATAGTCTTTTTAAACTGATGCGTTTCCGTTCTAAGCTTTTCTGCAAACATTAGTCTTGAGGAAAAACATCGCACAAATACAGCACCTTGAATAAATGTTGAATGCATGCGATAGACCAGGGCATCTGGCATTACGGGTATGTGTCTGTTTGTTTGGGGTGTCACAAGACGACCGAGCCCTGGTTTGAATATAAATGAAATACATTGTCAGGATGCAACTTTTAACTTTTAATGACTAAAAACAAAGACAACAATCAATAATTAAAACACAAAGCACTTAATCCAAACGTACGAAAGCTCGAAAGTTAACGTACAAAGGAAACTACAGAACTAAATATCTCGGGGTAACGGCGTCCACCGTTACAAATATCAAACTTAAAATGTAGACACAGTTCCAGCAGGATCACTCAACCACTCACATCACATACTGTAAAAGTAGTCATGACGAATATCGACGACATATATCAAATGTCCCTAGATATAATAGGGAAATATAGGCCCCAATGACTAACGTGGCATCTAAGAATTGGGTCTCACTACCCTATATAGCTTTCTGGGGACACCCCTGCGTTACCTATCCACCACCAGGTTTAACTACGCGTCTCCGGTTTTCAGCTTCCCCACCTCACAACTCTATGCCACACTCTGATATTTATACTCCGCTACGCCTATAACCCTCCCACAGAGTATACCGACATGTATAAACATCTATCGGCAACAACTCAGCCATCAGCTCTTCATAAAGTTAACAACAGTCTACAAAACGAAAGAAAAATATACCTGTACTCAGCATGTAAACATAGCACACACCTGCAAAACTAACCTGGGTAACGCGTCTAAATCAACCTTAATGACATTTAAATACAAAAGCAATTTAAGAGCAATTTCTACTACTACAAGATTGTATCAAACGAAGCTTTTCCCACAATGTTGCGACATCGTAAAATGAATAAACTTACTATACACAATACAAATGAACATAAGCAAATCATTTAAATGACGCAATTATACTAAACACAGTTTAATCCAGAGTAAGACCTTTATATACAAACTACGACCTACCACGGTTACATTGTAGGAAAATGAGCACCGGTGCATTCCCCTACGATGCAAACGATAAGCCAGAAAAGTATCACAGTAAAATACAAAGCACAAAAGGGTGAAAAAAAATACGTCCAAAAACTACATGAAAACCTCTACAGAATAAATAAAATATACTGTCTTACCCCGAAATACACCAAACTATCCACACACAAACGCACTCTGCCTCTTCCACAAAGAATAGAAAAATGTCTGCCACTGATCTACGACAATAGTGGGTTTTTATAGTTTCTAAAGGATCAGCGTTCACTCACGCACGCACGAGAAAATGCAATATCACAACACTCAGGCAACTATGACAGAACTTCGCTCACACCATACGCACAGAATCACTTTAAACTTTCTCACCCTGCACTCTCACCCTTATCCCCATAAACCTAATGTGACATACCTCCCCAACCTAAGAAGTACGCAGTACTTTGTCTCACATATTAAGCTTAAGAACTGAACAAAAAGTAAATAATATATATTACAATCTACCCAAGTAATCTGCACCGACGTTCCCCCTTCCTTTGATGGTTACAATTGTAAATCTATAGGACTGTAACCTTAATGCCCATCTCAATAACCGGGAATTAATCCCCTTCATGGATGACAGATAATCCAACGGTTGGTGATCTGTTTCCAACTCAAATACCCTGCCATAAAAATATTTACAAAATTTCTGAATTGCCCACACGATCGCCAGGCATTCCTTTTCAATAGTTGAATAGTTCAACTCCCCACCCTTCAGCTTCCTTTCGGGTAAGGTCAGTCAATGGTAACGCTATTAAGCTAAAGTTCGGAAAGTAGTTCCGATAAAACCCTACTAGTCCTAAAAAGGATCTAACTTGACTCTTAGTCTTGGGTCTCTCTGCAGCCTGTATTGCCTTCACCTTGTCTGGCATCGGACACATGCTACTGATCCCCACTACATGTCCTAAAAAATCTATCTGATGACATGCAATAAAACATTTACTCGGCTTAGCCGTAAGACAAGCGTTACGAAGACGTGACAGTAACTTTCTGAGAGTGTCAACATGGTCTGGGCATTACTACAAACTGAAATAAACCTAGCGGTGTCTGAAAAGCCGTCTTAGCTTTTGACTCCTTTTCCAGGGGAATTTGATAAGTCTAATTTAGAAAAATACTTACATCCGGCTAACCTGGCAAAAATGTCATCTGGGTTCGGCATTGGCTCAGCGTAAAATATAGTTATGTTGTTCAGAGCCCTCATGTCTATACAAAATCGGTTCGACCCATCTCGCTTCTCAATAACAATAGGAGAACTGTAAGGGCTCTCAGACGGTTCAATAAAGCCTTGACTCAACATAGTCTGAACTTCTTCCTTAACTACATTTGTCATGGTGTATGGTAATGGGTATGGTTTTAATCTTACTGGTGAATCGGTACTCGTCACGATCTTGTGTTCTAACAAGTGAGTGCGACCTGGAACATCTGACAACACATCATACTAAATTCACGCAGAAAAGATCTTACCTGGAATAGTTCATCATCATTCAGAGGGTTCGAAATGTGTACGTCAATTGGCCACTCCTTCCTCTGTACCTCGGGCAGATCTATCCCCTGCTCGACCTGGTCTGTTTAACCCTCAAGTTCGATCACTGCCAAAGCACACGATCCAGTGTCTCTATCGACAAATAACTTCAGTAAGTTTGCATGGAATTTTTTCTGCACACCACACATATCAACCCGGTAATCAACGATACCAAGCTTCTCAACTACCTTGAAAAGACCCTTCCACTGCATAAGCAACTTATTGTTGTCCGTAGGTAACAACACTATACTCTATCTCCTACCTTCATATTCCTTGCCTTGGACCTTCTGTTGTAGTACTTACAATATCTACTAGCAGCCTTCCGTACATGATCTCTAGCAATCTGAGAAGTAATCTCTAATTTCTCTCGCAAATCAGTCACGTACTGGTAGGTAGATTTCACTTCAGGGTTGACAACCTCGTTTGTCCATAACTCCTTCAGGATAGTCATGGGTCCACAAACATGCCATCCATATATTAACTCAAAAGGAGAAAATCCTACAGACTCTTGTGGTATTTCACGGTACGCAAGTAATGCTGCATTAATATACTTGTCCCAATCATTTGGTTTCTGATGACACAACCTTTTTAGCATTTGCTTTAAGGTGCCGTTAAACTTTTCTACAAGGCCATTACACATGGGATGATAAGGCGTCGTAGTCAACTGTTTTATAGAAACTAAACGACTCACCTCTATGCACCCATATAGCTCAACATCTCGCGGGGTACACCCACTCTACAAAATATATCTACTAACGCTTCCGCAACTCGCTCTGTTTCAATACTGGGTAACGGTGCTGCCTCTTTGAAACGAGTAGCATATTAATCTACTAGGGTCAATATGTAACGATTACCTTTCGTCGTAACAGGCTGAATAGGTCCGACCAGATTAACAGCGACACTCTGAAACGGTTCCTCAATTAAAGGCATTCTCTGCAAAGGTACACTAATAAACTTGTCGTTAGGAGTTGTGCGCTGACAGATATCACAACTCTGGCAGAAGCGACGTGTATCAGCTGGTACCCCAGGCCAATAAACTCAGATAATGCTCTGAGAACTGTTTTCCTGGTTCCCAGGTGTGCCCCCATGATGGACTCATGTGCTAATCGCATAACCGTTTCTCTATGTGGTCTTGGCACAACTAATTGGTTTTATATATACGTCCGTTTTCAACAGTCAGTGACTTAAATATTCTGAATAGCAATCCCCCTTTTCTATAATACTTGGCCTTACCATTGTCAGACAAACTTTCGTCTTTTTCTAAGCGCTATATTTTCTCCAATGTGGGATCACTTAACTGGTCTACTCTAAGTTCGTCCCGAGTAATATCCTTTCTTATAATCTCAGGGACATTCAAACCCTTAAAACTTTGGACTCTTACTTTGGCTTGATGCCTGGCTTCCACCGCCCCTACGCCTAACTCTTCGTCTATCTTTTCCGGCTTGTCCGGATCTAACGCACCAGGAATATTTCTAAGCATCACGTCGTACGGTGGGTTGTCAAAACACCATGCCTGTACCATTCCGGTAAAGTATGGAGTACTGATTTCCACGTCAACCGTAGGCACTCTCAGGACGGAACCATCCGCCAAACGAATTAATTGCGTCTTCCCTGAAAAACACTCCTCCGGTACCAGTTTTTTTCCTAATAACTTCTCCACTACACCCTGTATCTCTTAAAACATTTACTACTCTATTAGCCAACTTACCCTGTGATACTGGCATAGAGCTCTGTATCCCGGACGCAAGATGCACTGTTACGGGTTCTGCACCGCAAATAGGCATACGTGCACTTGGTGACCGTTTCCGTGACAAGGGTACAGGCTCCGCATGTACTAACTACTTCCTCCTCCTCTTCCAGGCAATCTTCTCCTGAAATACCTCCAACTTTATTCTTATTTGGGCAATCCTTAGCAATATGATTACTCTTTCCACAAGTGTAACATTTCCTACCGTTGGGACAGTTATTCGATACATGACCTGGTTGCTGACACTTAAAACAACTTTAACCACTACCCTGATTTCCCTGCCCAGCCTGACCGCTGGTAACACCTTTTCCTTCCGCTTTCCCTTGACTAGGTTTCTTAACCTGTTTGGTCAAACTTACTGCGGTGGCTAACCGTGTCTCTCTATACAAGTCTGCGAGGCTGCCTTCCTCGTCAGCATTCTTACACTTCTTCTCCAATAAAAATGTTTTCAAATTGGCATTGCACACAAATAAAAATTGGTCTCGGATTATAAAATCAAATAAGCTCTCATAGTCAAGAGTTATCCAGATAACCCAATCCACCTCCGAAAGTAACTACGTAGGCGGGTATTAAACTGAGTAAAACTCACCTGTTTCTGGCTTACTAGACCTAAACTTCCGTCTAAACGTCACCTCCGATAAGTCATATCTCTGTAATAAAGCAGTCTTTAAAAAGGCATAGACTGAGGCTTTGTCAATAGGCATCAATGCATACACATCTAATGCCTTACCATCGAGCAGTGCGCTCAAATGAATTGCCCATTGCTTATTGTCCCAGCCCTGTGCTGTATCATAAATTTCAAATCTCTTGAGATAGCTATCTATCTCATCATGCGCCTCTTCAAAGGGTGGGATTTTAGGCCCTCGGACGCGTACTGATGGTGGCCCCAATGCCATTCCACTCCTCCCAGCTAACTCAAGCTTCTCAAGCTCGAACCTCCTTTTTCTTTCTCTCTCTTCTCTATCCCTCTCCTCCTTTGCAAGCTCTAACTTCTTTATTCTCTCTTGCTCTTCCTTCATTCTCTCTCGCTCTACAAAAGCAAACGTTCAATTGAAACGTATTCCATGTGAAATCTCACGCTGGTCTCATTTTGGGGTTTTGTTACTTAATTGGGAATTGGTATTGAAATTACCCCTGAAAATTCTAGTCGTATCTATAGGTGATTTGTAACGTGTCAATTCATGTTTCTAAAGTTCTGTAAAATGTCACTGCGGAACAAAGGAAACGCTTTGTTGATTTTTCAAGAGAACAAAATTTAATGTTTGCAATATTGAGTCTAGTTTTCATATCTGTTGTTCTGCCAGTGACTGGAACTTTGGTCAGCTGTATTTTTACAGGTTGAAAATCTTCTAATAAACGCCATACTTTCAAATGGTATGAATGACATTAAACTGAATTTTGCACACAGCTATGCATCACGTGTAGCCGCTATTGGGCCTTTAAAAATCCACACCATATTTATTTTAAGCGAAATGAGACAAATTTTATTGGCAAGGATTTGTGGAATAATTAAAAGTTTATGGATAAAGATCCTGGTATTTGATGTTCCCAACAGGTTTTTATGTGAAAATTTGGGCAGGAAAAGACGATGTCATTATGTTAAAACTTCGTTACAAGTTTCACGTTGCGATACAAGTTACAGGTCCAATAGTTGCCAAAAGTAAACAAAGGGGTGGTAGAATGCATTTAAAGTTACATCATACCACTTAAAAGTATGGCAATTATTTTGAAGATCACAATCTGTTATTGTACGGTCGGTCCAAGCTTTTGTCAGTGGCAGGAAAATGAATTTTAAAATAGGTCAAAAGTTGCCAGGTCGCTCTATCTTTTGTTTACGTTTACTAGGTTTTAAAATTCATTTTCATGCCAGCGACTAACACTTGTTACGGCCATACAATAACAGATAGTCATCTTCACAATACTTTTCATACTTTTAAATGGTATGATTTCAATTTAGATGCATTTTAACGCCCCTTTGTTTACTTTTGGCCGCCACTCGCACGGACTTCAGTTAGACAAAACAATCAGTTCCAACCCCCTCGCCCCACTAAAAAAACTCTGAAAAGTAATCTCATAACAAGTGATGATAAAAACTGTAGCAACCCTAAAAATTAACTAACTGGTAAATCTCTATAAATCATGAATAGTTTAACAATAATAGATAAAGCTGATATACGGCACTTCAAATGCGGCAATATTTCTGTACAGCGTCATTTGCGATGGTCAATTGAAACGTATGACGACACAGAAGTTGCAGCCTGGTATTCAAGGGATCTACATCATCCGATATTTCGTAAGATGTCCTAAAAGCTATGACACTGCAACAATTGACATTCTGTTGATGTTGTTGTTCTTGTACTTGTTTTTGCTGCTGCTGCTGTAGTTGTTGTTGTTGTTGCTGCTGCTGCTGCGGCTGTTGTCGTTGCTGCTGCTGCGGCTGTTGTCGTTGTTGCTGCTGCTGCTGTTGTTGTTGCGGCTGTTCTTATTGTTGTTGCTGCTGCGGCTGCTCTTATTGTTGTTGCTGCTGCGGCTGTTCTTGTAGTTGTTGTTGCTGCGGTTGTAGTTGTTGCTGCAGCTGTTGTTTTTGTTGCTGCTGCGGTTGTTGTTGTTGATCTTGTTGTAGTTGTTGTTGTTGTTGATAGATTCTGTCAATTATGGCTACATCGTCAGGCAACCTACGTCTACTTGACACTATCTCTGTGCCGATTTCATTATGACACATCAACTTCGACATGAGCTGTTTACATTTCTTACGACATTCTGTGTTCCAGAAGACATACAAAAATGGATCCAGAAAACAATTTAAGATGGTGACTGTGCCAATGGCTAGCCTGCCATTTCCTACTTTTAATAGCGAATTTCTGATGAAGATTTGGATGACACCATATCCAACTGATGTCAAGGTCATTACTATGATATATTTCATCACCATAAAAGTTGATTTGTACATACGTATCAGTTTCCTCAGAGAAGTGATGGACATGTTCATGTTGTCTCTCAGTGTCTGCTTTTTCACTATTCTAAAAACAACAGAATAACAGACTAAGCTTATTGTCTGAACTACAGCAATGAGCGCTAAATAATAATTCAACTTAATCTGTCGACAAATTTCCGGTTTATAAAAAACTGCTATGTCCCGATGAATTACCCAACATCCCAAGTAACCAAGTAAACTAAATAGAACAGCCAGAGTCAGCCAAACAATGTTTATAATGAATCTCACTCGCTTTTCAGATCCTAATCGTAGATATGTCATTGGAAATGCCAACACAAGCATTCGTTCTAATGACATTAAAGCTGTCGTAGTATAGGTCAGTTGGACCAAAGTAGAACAAATGTGATTCATATGGGTATATATCACAGGTTCGGTTATAAACTTTTGAAGTGTTGCACATACTACATAGCCCATATCAAATGTAATCAGCCCTGTTGCGAGGTAATTTGAGGCAAACGGCATATGCTTTGTTGTCCGTAGTATGTAGATCAACAAGACAGACACTGGGATGTGTATAGTGGCAATGACGACAAATAAGACTTTAACGATCTCACCAGGCTCCATACTGTATTCACTGAAGAGTTTCTTTAGCAGCAGTCAATCTCTTCTCCATTCAATTATTTTTACCTGAAATAAATCACCAAAAAAGACCACTTGAAATCGGTCACGGTAAATAATCAAAGAACACAAAATTAGGCACTTAAAACCATAGTAAGCTCTCAAATTTTCTTCAAACCAGTCCTTGAAATCACTGTAAACATTTGGGAATGGTAACGAGCGATATGTTTAAGAGAAAAATTACAATATGGCCACTCTATGACCGCACAATAGTGTACAAAAGAGCCAATTAATTTACACAGTCATCCGTCTTGTCATCGATTTAATTTACGTTCCAATCAAAAGCAAAATAACTTATCCTTTTTACATTTTCTATTGCCTAATTACTGTATCTGGCTTATTTCCGATAGTGAAATATAAAGAGAAAATCAAATCTAGCATCGAAACTAGACTTTAATTAAAACTTACTTGTAGATCAAATCAGCTTGCCATGAACAGCAGAACTGAAGACCACTTCACTAACGAACCTTCGCAAAAACACATCTTATTACTTACAGCACGTGATAATGACATTTTTTTTTACGCTGCAGGGGACAGCTTTTGAAAGCATTGCAAACAAAAAAGATCTTTTTCAAAAAGAGATAGAAGGCGTAGGATGAGCCGGAATATGACTATTGAAACTGTTTTGTGTTTCAATATGAAGAGAAATGATAAAAAGGAACCACGCAAGTAATTGCCTCTTTTTTTTCACATTGTTTTGTTTAAAAGTCAAATTTTCAAATACATATATTTTCAGGATTAGATGATACTCCAACGAGAAAGGAGCGATATTGCTGCGAAAAAAAAAACCATACATCTTCACTCGTTTTCATCCAGTTTTTTAACCGCTTTTTTTTTTTTTTTTTTTCTTTATTTTATGAAACTATAATCAGTCTTGTATCTTCATGCCAAATATTGCCCCTGATGGTTGCAAGGTTGCACAGATTACGGCAGATAGAAAATGCATTTCATTCTATTGCGGCTAGCCATAGACATAACAAACACAGCTTCCGGTTTAAATCTAAGACAAATCCCAACAGTTTCTTTACCCCATACACCTTATTTTGATTTTTTATCTACGTTTACACAGCTGACTAGATTATAACACCTTCAAGTTTTAACAGCGTTTGTTTACTCTCTGGCTGTAAAGATGTCTCTTTAAAATCCATTTTGTACAACAACCAACTGAATCATGAGGTACAATGTCCTTTAATATGCAGAAAATTCACCAAAAGCAAATACAATCGACCCAGATCAGCTTGCGCAGACTGCCCAGGCTGATCTTGGTCGATACTTTTTGCAGATGCATTTAGATCTGGCAAAAGGGAGTTTATGCATCTCTCTGATACATGATACCAAGCAAGTCATCATATGATATACATCCTTGATATCCATTTTGAACAACAACCAACTGAATTATGAGGTACACTGTCCTTCAACAAGCACAAAATTCACCAAAAGTACAAACGATCGATCCAGATCAGCCTGCGCCAACTGCCCAGGCTGATCTTGGTCAATACTTTTTGCAGATGCTTTTACAGCCCCATTCATATAGAGCTTGGCTCAATTATGTTATTTTGTATTGGTATCATGAATATCGCAAATAGGCGAAGGCTCGCAGAGGCCCGCATGATAAATCTGTCAAAATTTTTGACCAGTCGCAAATTACTATTCAGACTTATTCAAAGAAGTTAGTCAAAAGCCAGCTTATACAGCTACACCGACAATAAGAATAAATCCTCTTACCGCGCATGTTCCATTCGGTCTTATCTTCATCTCCGCCGTCCACAGACGGACGTATTGCAGTTGTACACATAGTGTTGCAAGAGATTAATCTTAACCAGAAAGAAAAAAATACTAGTCCATGTCGAGGGAATTTGCACACGACAAAGCATGCATTAGTTAATCAATAGGAGTTACCTTAAAAGGGGTAAAAATATCAGTTTCATGATGGTAACTAGCACTTTCTCCTTTTCCCACCATGCCCTCTGAAGCTTTCCTCAAGGCCAAGAAAGCAGAGGAATGCTTGGTAAAGAGTAATCATTAGCCACTAGAGTTACGGACCTCTAGGATAAGTCCGTTGAAATCCAGGATCACCTCATGCAGCTAAAAGCATATATAAGTCCATGGATCTCTATGATCCTTGAAGAACAAGTATAGCCTTAGAGAGCTAGATTTAGCCCTTTGAGTTCAGGCAGTAGTTTTTGGTTCTTTATAAAATATGCCCTAGTGGCGATATAATAATTCTCCATAACGCCAGAGTGAACCCTTACAGCGCTAGAATAAGCCCTAGGAGCTCATCAATAAGTCCTTGCAGCTGTAGAATTGGCTATTAGTTAGCCCTTAGAGTGCTAGGAGTGTACTTGAGGTCCACAGTTAACATCTGAAGCTCTATAATCAGCCTCAAGAACGCTACCATTAGCCCTAAGAGCGCTAAGATTTGGCCCGTAAAGCACAAGAGTCCTAGTTTTTATTGGGCAAAATTTTGGATTGGCGAAACCAAAAGTACTTGAAAACGACACATTTAATGTGGCTCAAACGGTTCAAATTGTCTTTGAATCGGTAGAAAACAATGTGGCAAAAACATTGTCACCCTTAAGGGTCGTTAAAACACGACATTGATTGGTACAAGGTTAGGCGCTAGGATTTAATCCTTTGATCTCTACCTCTCGCTCTTGGAACGCTATGATTTGCCCTAAGATCACTAAACTTACAGCGTTAGGATTTATTTTTGGACGACTCGGATTTGCAGCTGGGGCTTTAGAATGAGCTAAAGCTTTAGGATAGGCTTCTTGGGCGCTAGGATTAGTCCCTTAAAGCGCTAGGATTGGTTATAAGTGCACAAAGGTTAGCCCCAAGAGCATTGGAATTAGCCCGCAGACCACTAGAATTTGCCTTTAATTCACTAGAATTACCCTTTGATAGTAGCCATTAGTCCCTAGAGGGTTATAATTAGCTTTTGGGGTTATATAATAGCTCCTTTGAACGATAGGATTAGCCCTAAGAGCGCTAGGACTAGCCCTTAGAACACTAGGACTAGCCATAAGTTCACTGAGACTAGTCCATAGAGCTCTAAGATTAGCAATTAGAGCTCTTTGAGCTTATTCTCAAGCTCCAAGGGTAATCTTAGAATTGTAAAGCCTCATACTTCAGCCTAAGAGCCAATTGTACAACTGCACTGGCAAATCCTAGGGATCTGAGCTAATCCTGAAGCCCAAAGGGCTGATCATAGAAAGCGCTACTATCGCTTACAGCGCAAGAATATCCCAATGATCGTAGGAATTTAGCCCGGAGACCAGTAGGAATAGTCCTAAGAGAGCTTAGAACAAGTAACTCATATGGTTGTACTAATTCTAAAAGCGATAGGAATAGCCAATTGAGCGCTAGAACTAGCTCTTAGAGCAAACAAATAAGCGCTTGGTGCACTGGGATCCTTTAAGAGCATTACTAATCCTTACAGCACTAGGATCAGCTATACGAGCACAAACATTTCGTCACAAATTGGAACGATAAAGGATTAAAGCACGTGTATAAAAGGCCCCAGAAGACTTCGATTGCAAGTAGCGCAAAAAGCGTTAGGATAAGTCCTTACAGCACTAGGATTAACTCTACGAGCACAAGGATTAACCTTTTGACGGCTCGGATTGGCGGTGAGAGCTTTGGAATTGCCCTTTCAGCGTAAGAATAAAGACCTTCATCCCGTGGGGTATCCTCATTGACCCAGTTTCGATTCATTCTATAATCGACCCTGGGTTATTTCGCTGGCGTTTCCTCGTTCTCATGAATTATTCATGAAGCATTTTGATTGGTGATCTCAGTTTTTCCTTGAGAAAATTTAAACTATTTTTATCACAAATACGTCGTCATTTCTATTTTTAACTTGTCGATATCTAATTACATCATTCGTTGCAAATCAAGCTTAGCGATACTTTAAATCTGGCGTCGCCCATCAACACCACATTCGAGAAGCGTTTTTAAAAAAGAGATTTTCGGCGTACACGAAGATCGATAGTGTCGTCCCTGTATTGCAGAATGGCATATCTCACAGGAGACAAGCACGCCGACGGGCCATATTTGTTGACAACCTCGGGTTTTTTCCATAGTGGGGTTATTTTTTATAACGGAAGAAATGAAATACCCTCTCTACAAGAGAGTATCATAATGTTATCGATCTTTCGATTGGCTATTAGGGTACTTCCCGACCATATGAATATTCATAAGAAACGACGAATTGCTAGTCAATTATCCCAGGGGTAGATGCATGGAGAGTAACGTAATGCTTCAAACCTGGGTTCCGAGGATGCCCGTGGGGGTGAACCCGTAACTCTTTACCAGACGACAAAGTTTCTCCTTTTCCCACATTTTTTTCAAAGGCCTTTTTCCTTAAGGTCGTTGAAACTCGGGATTTTGTGGTAAAGGGTTAAGGATTAGCACTAATTAGCCCAAGAATAATTATTAGCGCTTAAAGTGCTATAATTACCTTAGAGCACTAGATTTAACGCCTAGAGTGCAAATATTAGCTTTTAAACAACTAGGGTCAGCGCCTAGACACTTGAGCCTTTAAGATCACAAGAGTCAGCCCTTAGAACATCAGTCTGACATTAGTGCTAGCTATTACACTTCGGTCGCTAGGATTAACCTTAAAGCTCTGCATTCGCTCTTAAAGCACTTGGTTTCGCCATTAAGGGATTAGTGCCAGGACTAACCCTTAGACGGCAGAGATTTCGAGTTGAAGAGTTAGCCTTAACTGCGCCAAGATGGGCTTCAAGAGTACTAGGATAAGCACTAAGAGTGCAAGAGTGCAAGGACTTGCCATAAGAGCGCCAGGATTTGCCCTTAGAGGGCAATGATGGGATTTAAGAATGCTGAGATTTTCACTTGAAGCGCTAGGACTAGCCACTAGAAAGCTAGGATTAGCCATTCGAACGCTCTTACTGCATTTCGAGTGGTCTTACGTCGTGCGCCGGGTAGCAGTTAGTGGTGTTCTTTAATCATTTGTAACTTTTACCTTATCATTGCATTCTGATGAAATTTGTAGCATGTATCAATGACACATCCGATAATAAATTTTGGTATTAAACTGTTGATAAATAGTTGAGTAATGGGAAAAGTCTACATACTTTTCGGACAACCCTCGCAGATGTAGGCATATCATTAACTAAAATTCTTGAAATACACTAATGTAATAAAATGAATCTGACATTCATTGACTTTTGTGGTAAAATTAAGAGTTTTTTTATATCCGTGTTAAGCTCGCAAGAGGCTTGCTGAATAATAGACTTGTTTAATGAAACTTTATCTCAGACTTAATGTCAGATTCTATAATGTACATACGAATTTTGAGAAATTGAAAAGTTCAATATAAGTATATACTCTGTACATTTAAAAATGTAACACTAGTTGTAGATTGGAAATCTGTCAGAAGATAACAAGTTTCAATATAATTAACCTTTAAGGCATTATTCATTATTATTCCATTGAATCATGCACAAAATTTCAAAAAGAAATAATACCAAAAGTTACTTACTGCAACTCAAAAGGTCACTTGATTAATATCGAGTATGGCCAGCCCTCGCATTTATCAAAACCTTCCAACCTTGTCTCATTGAAAAGAACTGTGATTCAATTATTATTCAACATTTGCGGTGAGATATTGTTCCATTCTTCAAGAGTCCTCTGCATGATGTGGAAATATTGTCGGGGGAATTACTCGCTTATTTCAAGGCTTCCTAAAGAAGACAGTGCCATCGGTGCCTCATCTGCTGCCCATTCAAAAGCGTTGAGGAGCTGGTTTTTTTTCTTTTTTTTTGTGGGGGAGAGGGTTCATTCCTGCACAGGGTTCTATAAGACTCATGACAAAGCAAAGACAATATTACCATTGACCGGAAGACACCACCGTTTCGAAAGGCCTCTGTTGAAATGTGTTATGTTCTCGAATAAATCTACATGTAGGATATAGTTATCTAAACCCCAGGGTCGCAGTAGAGGTTTGCGCTGGCACGTGAGAGTTTTAGTGATGCTTGCATTATCAATCATGTTTGTTTGTTTGTATGGTACATAATTTGTTTCTATCGCAGAGGCTAGTGCAGCTATCCACGCTTTCCTGGAAGTTTTTTTTCCCCTAATATTCAGCACAATATTCTTTCCAAGCCAGTGGCTGCTGGCCTACAAAACCATCATCCAAACAGTGATCAGGGCGAGCAATATATCCAGAGCAATATATCCTGGCGTAATTAATATTATCAATCCTGGCCGGAAAGAAATTCGTCGAGGTTGGGATTCGAACCAGCAACCCCCTGATCTCAAGTCCGGTATGCTACCGACTGCGCAACCGGGCCTCAACAATTATCGAACATGACCAATATGATGGTTGTTCAGTTCTTTTATGGGCAAGCATGCCTCAATTTATCAAAATACGGCTCATATGGTATTTTTAAGACATTTTATTCTAATGCCGACATCCAAGAAAGTTTGCGTCTTGTTCCACCTTTTTTGGATGAAAATTTTAGACGAGCTTACAATCGCAGCATGGTTGTGCTCCTTCACATACGGCCGTTTTGACCTTGAATTGACCTTGATCAGCAAAGTTAAATTGTGAAGCTGGGCGCATCATTACCTGATATGGTAATAAGTTAGTCTCTCTGGGATGCTTTGACTAGATGTGTACATACCAACGTTAAACCCCGACAGCACTTTCATAACTTTACAGAGCTCTTCTGGAGGAATCGGTCAACATCAAACAATATGTAATAACCTCAGAATGAGACGAAGCTGGCAAGTTTTGATAAGATTTTGCTAGGGGTGGCCATTCTCATTATTAAATTTTGTGACCTTTTGAGTTGCAGAAAGAAACTTTTTGTATTTAGATCTATTTGAAATTGAAAATTGTATTGTCAAGATTTTGTACATCGTTCAATGGAATAACAATGAAAAACAATAAAGGTGAATTATAACAAGTCTTATTATCTTCCAGCTGATTTTCGATTTCCAACCAGTGTTGCGTGTTTAAATGTACTGGGTTACACTGTTACTAAAGTCATTCTTTATTCACTCAGAACTTGCTTAATAAATGCAATCATCCGCTGATTATATCTATACTTATAAAACTTGAATTCATGATCAAATGTGTCTGCACTAAAGCACTAAGTGGCATGCCTCAAGATTTTGTTGGAGAAAAATCACGACAGCTGTTAACTTTGCTGTTCCTTCTTTAGTAAAATTTCTTATGTCAAAAATATTTAAAGGAAACCTGCTCTTCTGGTATGGGCTCCCTTTTTATTAGTTAAAAACTAGGCACATTTAGCAGTAAGTACATGTATCTTTCAAGAATAATGGAGATATGAGAAAATGTTACAAATTGTATCTACGAGGACAAGGCTATAACATCGATGTTTTCCCTAGACATTCTCAGTCGGTATTAAAGATGAAACGAAAATTTCAAAGGGGATTTAAAGTATCAAAATACATGTCAGGAGAAAAACAAATAATGTCGTTTCAAGATGAGAATGAAAACTCTATTGTTTCTGCAGGCACTGTATATCAGTAACAAACTACATTTTGCTGAGCATGTAAAGATGAGACGGCACTGATCTTAGATCTCCACTATACGCTACTTTGGGAAATATTATAGATGTGGAAAGTGACCGTGTTACTTTACAGTCTAGAAAATTCTTGAAAATTAGACTAATAATGTGATTATGAATGGTTGGTTAGTATAGGCCAAGGGCTCTACAGAGATAGAAATGTCAAAACCAAATTTAAATACATGTATATTAGTTTGTTAGAATTATGGCATTCTTATGATTTCACCAGGAAGCATTAAGAGGTCTTCGTAATGAGTTGACAACAAAACAATGCTACTGAACAAACTTGAAAAATATTTCGTTACTTTTAAAACCATTTGAAGATGAAGTCAAATTAAAACAAATGAACGATAATGACACAATGAGGAAAGATGGAGTTTCCATTATGCATGCCAATCACTTTTCATTTGCAGGTGATTCAACCACGTAGCAAAACAGGTATATATAAAGTTTTTCATAAGAGATAACCTGTTTTTCACAGATAGTGGCAAGTTTTCCAACAATAATTCTATAACGATTTCCACGCCGGCTGTCCACTACTTTTCACTTTAGTTCATAAATACGAGTATAATCAGTTAATAATTCGCATATGATGAAAAGCTGGTCCATTTAAAATGTCTACAAGTCACCGCCAGAGTTCTCTGTGTCCAGATATATATAACCACACGTAAACGACACTTTCTCCCCCGACTTCAGGTCTGTCGGCAACATGGTATAAAAATTACCAAACTGATTCGATGAGAACGGTTACATAATCCGCCCATGCTCAACTGAAGGAGGGAATCTAGCACGAGAGGGTTGAGAATTTCTCTCTTTTGTTGCGTGGTAGTTTGCACCTTTGAGATGTGGAATATGTGATTTGAATCATTCGGAGTGTACCCTAGGTAAATCTGCCATGTATCCTGTATGGTGTATTCCATGTTGCTATCTTCTTGAACATTATCGCGTTAGCGCTTTCTCAGGAAACCACTATACACGTTCAAGCCAATCAAGAAAATCATTCTCTATATCCATATTTATTGCCAATTTATTTTGACTATCTTACCTTGGCTTTCCAACTAATAGATAACATTTTATTTCTCAAAATCATTATCGTTTTTACAAAAGAAGGGGTAAAATTCTGCTATAATAGGGGTCTATAGTCGGCAGAAGAAGAGTGAAATAAAGGTGGAAGAATGAGAGAAAACTGTAAAGAGAGAGAACATTGCTAAGATGTAAAGAAAATACATTGAAATTATTATATCTGGTGCCCAGCACATTTTTGTTGTTGTTGTTGTTACTCGAAACTTACACACGGTCATTTGAATGAAAAATATGCCTTTTTTTTGATATAAAACTGAATGAAAATCAATCAAACTAAAATTATTCGTTTCATTATCTAACATCCATCGATGAAAATATCAATTTTATTGAATAAGATGTATCAGGTGTTCTATGCATTGTTGTAGCAAATTTTGTGCGCAAAAAGTAATATGGCGCGCAATTCGGTGTCATTTTGAATAAAATGCATCAGTGACTTTGATTTTCATTTATTACTAAACACTTTCATCTAAAAGAGTATTTTTCTAAATTAAGTTCATTCTCATCGCTGAAGAGTGTTTTAAAAGAAAGAACAAAGAGATAGTTTGGAAAAAAAAATCTTACATAATCGACCTGTTGATATAATTTCGGAAAACATCTTGCTTGTCTTTTATGATGGCATAAATGTGCTACAAAACAGTTAGGATAAGCCCTGGGAATGCTTGGGGGACAGTGGTAGATTGCTAAGTAACAAGGAAAAAAGACTGCACTTGAAGAATTTAAAACAAGACTACAGAATTAACATCAATTAAAATTTTCTCTCTTTTTTTTTTTTTTTTTTGTATTTGTGATCAAGAAAGGTAAATGTAATTTATCCGAACGTCGAATACATCGCTTGCAATTTTTCACGGTCAAACGTAGCGAGCAATATAAATTATAGGATAGATCCCATTTTCCTTCTTGATAAAGGACATAGATGCAACTACTGTTTAGTAAAGGGTTTAATATTTTCTGACAATACCTAAACATTTTCTAAGAATATCTGCAGAATAAGAAAAAAAGACACAGGAAGTGTTAATTGATAAGATATCTTATTTTACAATTCTTATTCAAGAAAAGCAAAAACATTATCTGTTTGAATATCCTATGAGATATTCGTACGACTGAAATATATATATATAAATGTCATTAGGAACCACGTTGCCACTTCCAGTTACATCTAAGCAGTGTCTCTAAATACAAAAGTTCTGCGGGATAGCTCTTATTCGGTTTTCCTTGTACGTATTCGTAGCGTTATTTGAACACAGTCAGTCGTTAAAGTTGTTATTTCACTTTGTCCATGTCAAATGTTTTGTTCTCTCTCAATGTTGATTATTCCATATATTGTTTATTTATCAATGTGAAGAAAAAGATAAATTATTTATTTTCATTATTTGAACAGAACAAACATATTTTTCCATAGAAATAACAGTGTATAAATTTTAATCCAAAGTAGGCTTTTTCATACTAGACCAAGTGATCTTAGATTGTAAAAAGGAAATTAGTAAATAAACTTAAATTCCCAGGCGTTATATTTTAAAAAGTAAACTAAAATAAAAGCATAGAAATAGATCATACCGAAAATAGAGTATCCTCACGCTAATGAATTTTCAAAACCTAAACCCTGATTATAAATTACTGTTAACAGCCTTTTTGAACCTGTTTCCGGGAACATTATAATGCATTTCCAAACAAACTTTTTTTTTTTTTTTTAACTCGTTAACAACGGGCAAAATTGAATGTGGCTCACCACACGGACATTGTAATTGAAAGGGTTGAAAACTTTGTAGGGGAAAAAAGCAAAGGCTGGTTGCGAGCAATTTCTTCTTTCTTCCCACAGTGTTTTCAAAATCCCCCTTTCTTAAGTTCGTTAAAACTTACAATTATTTTGGTTATAGGTGAAGATTTTCAAAGAGTATCTGCAGATGAAAAAAACAATTCATTAAAATTAAGGGTAAGATATCTTATTGTTTCTATACTTAAATCAGATAGAAGTAGAGGTAGTAGTAGTTACATTTATTATCGTTTTTAAAATAATAATTAAAAAAAAAACTTTCTTTCCATAAACATAACCTTGTATACACTTAAGTCATAGTTGGCATTTTCATACTTATATAACTGATATCAAATTGTAGAATAAAAATTAGTTAATAAACAAAAAACTTATATGATAATCTAAAATATATAGTATAATAATAACATACAAATAGATCATATCCATAGCAAACAGAGAGCATCGTCACGCTAATGAACTGTCACAAACCAAAAATTTAACATGTACTTTTCACAGCCTTTTCGCACCTGATTCCGAGACCACTGTAATGTTCTTCCAAACGATTTTTTTTTTTTTTTACCTTACCAAGGGACACAGTTTTGGACTTGTCGGACAATTTACATGTTGCTCGAATCTTGGAAATTCTCACTGAAAGGATTGAAAACTCTGTGAGGAGAAAAAGAGAAACTGCTGGTTACGAGCAATTTCTTTTTTCTTTCCACAATGTTTTCAAAAGCCTTCTTCCTCATGGTTGTTAAAATTGTTAACTGATTGCTAAAGGTTCATAATTTTCTACAAAAATATCTGCAGACGAAAAAAAGAAAAGAATTGTTAAAAAAAAAAAGTTTAAGATATCTTATTGTTTCTATGATGAAATTGTACATTTACATGTTTTTTATCATTGTCATTGTTATTATTATCGCTAGTATAAATATTATTAACTTACTCGTATAAATTACTAATACCATGTCAACAAAAAAGTTGAACATCGTCGCACTAATGATAAAAAGAAATAACTAATTTTATTGTCTTCTTGTTCTGTTTACTGCTTTGTTCGCACGTAATTACGATATCTTGGTTACACAAGGCAAAAGTTTTGAAAGGATTATCATAAAAACCTACTTGATAGTTGGCATAGTAGCAGGCATACTAAAAAACAGACGTTTTCGGAGCAGACGACAATCACTTTTAATCTTTCCACATAGTCTTTTAAACTGATGTTTTTGTTTGTTTGTTTGTTTGTTTTTTCTAAGCTTTTTTGCAACCATTATTCTTGCAGAAAAGCATCGCGCAAATACAACGCAAAGAATAAGCATTGAAAGCATGCGATAGACCAGCACATTTAGCATTTCTATCAACATTGTTTGAGTTATATAGTTGCGACCAGTGCAACTATCCGTGGTTTCCTTGAGTTTTATTTATAGATTATGAGACAGCAATGTAGCAACCAGTTTTGCAATAAAAACGAAAAATGTAATAAAATATTGCAAAACTCGTCGCGATGACAGAAAATTTATTACATTTCACTTCACAACCAGTTTTGCAATAAAAACGAGAATTGCAATAAAATGATTAAATATATCATATTCGATCGTTTTCCAATCAAAACCAAATTAGAGTGCAATTTAATGTTAAATTGGATTATGTAAGACCTAAATTAAGTTTTAGAAAGTGCGCTTGAAAGACCAATAAGAACATTTCAGGCTAAACACTTTTAAGGCTTAAATCTTTCAAAACTTTCATGAAGTCCATTAAATACCGTAAACAACATTGAATTTTGACTGTTTCAGAAACAGTTTATCTTAAACCAGTATTGCAATAAATTATTGCAAAACTCGTTGCGATGACAGAAAATTTATTTCATTTCACTTCACAACCAGTTTTGCAATAAAAACGAGAATTGCGATAAAATGATTAAATATATCATATTTGATCATTTTTCAATCAAAACCAAATTAGAGTGCAATAAAATGTTAAATTGGATTATGTAAGACCAAAATTAAGTTACAGAAAGTGCGCTTCAAAGACCAATAGGAACATTTCAGGCGAAACACTACTAAGGCTTAAATCTTTGAAAACTTTCATAAAGTCAATTTAATACCGTAAACAACATTGAATTTTGACTGTTTCATAAACAGTTTGTCTTTAAACAGTATTGCAATAAATTATTGCAAAACGCGTTGCGATGACAGAAAACTTATTACATTTTACTTCACAACCAGTTTTGCAATAAAAACGAGAATTGCAATAGAATTATTATACATATCATATTCGATCGTTTTTCGATCAAAACCAAATAAGAGTGCAATTTAATGTTAAATTGGATTATGTAAGACCTAAATTAAGTTACAGAAAGTGCGCTTAAAAGACCAATAAAAACATTTCAGGCTAACACTATTTAGCCTAAAATCTTTAAAAACTTTCATAAAGTCGATTAAATACCGCAAACAACATTGAATTTTGACTGCTTAAGAAACAATATGTCTTTAACCAGTATTGCAAAAAATTATTGCAAAACTCGTTGCGATGACAGAAAATTTATTACATTTCACTTCACAACCAGTTTTGCAATAAAAACGAGAATTGCAATAAAATGATTATATATATCATATTCGATCGTTTTCCAATCAAAATCAAATTAAAGTGCAATTTAATGTTAAACTGGATTATGTAAGACCCAAATTAAGTTACAGAAAGTGCGCTTCAAAGACCAATAAGAACATTTCAGGCTTAACACTATTAAGGCTTAAATCTTTGAAAACTTTCATAAAGTCGATTAAATACCGTAAGCAACATTGAATTTTGACTGCTTAAGAAACAATATGTTTTAAACCAGTATTGCAATAAATTATTGCAAAACTCGTTGCGATGACAGAAAATTTATTACATTTCACTTCACAACCAGTTTTGCAATAAAAACGAGAATTGCAATAAAATGATTATATATATCATATTCGATCGTTTTCCAATCAAAACCAAATTACAGTGCAATTTAATGTAAAAATAGATTATGTAAGACCTAAATTAAGTTACAGAAAGTGCGCTTCAAAGACCAATAAAAACGTTTCAGGCTTAACACTGTTAAGGCTTAAATCTTTGAAAACTTTCATAAAGTCGATTAAATACCGTAAAAAACATTGAATTTTGACTGTTTCAGAAACAATATGTCTTAAACCAGTATTGCAATAAATTATTGCAAAACTCGTTGCGATGACAGAAATTTATTACGTTTCACTCCACAACCAGTTTTGGAATAAAACGAGAATTGCAATAAAATGATTATATATATCATATTCGATCGTTTTCGAATAAAAACCAAATAAAAGTCGAATTTAATGTTAAATGGGGTATATATGTAAGACCTAAATTAAGTTACAGAAAGTGCGCTTCAAAGACCAATAAGAACATTTCAGACTAAACACTATTAAGGCTTAAATCTTTCAAAACTTTCATAAAGTCGATTAAATACCGTAAATAACATTGAATTTTGACTGTTTCAGAAACAATATGTCTCAAACCAGTATTGCAATAAAGTATTACAAAATTCGTTGCGATGACAGAAAATTTATTACATTTCACCTCACAACCAGTTTTGCAATAAAAACGAGAATTGCAATAAAATGATTATATATATCATATTCGATCGTTTTCCAATCATAATCAAATTAGAGTGCAATTTAATGTTAACTTGGATTATGTAAGACCTAAATCAAATTACAGAAAGTGCGCTTCAAAGACCAATAAGAACATTTCAGGCTAAACACTATTAAGGCTAAAATCTTTGAAAACTTTCACATAGTCGATTAAATACCGTTAACAACATTGAATTTTGACTGCTTAAGAAACATTATGTCTTAAACCCGTATTGCAATAAATTATTGCAAAACTCGTTGCGATGACAGAAAATTTATTACATTTCACTTCACAACCAGTTTTGCAATAAAAATGAGAATTGCAATAAAATGATTACATATATCATATTCGATCGTTTTCCACTCAAAACCAAATTAGAGTGCAATTTAATGTTAAATTGGATTATGTAAGTCCTAAATTACGAAAGTTACAGAAAGTGCGCTTCAAAGACCAATAAGAACATTTCAGGCTTAACACTATTAAGGCTTAAATCTTTGGAAACTGTCATAAAGTCGATTAAATACCGTAAACAATATTGAATTTTAACTGCTTAAGAACCAATATGTCTTAAACCAGTATTGCAATAAATTATTGCAAAACTCGTTGCGATGACAGAAAATTTATTACATTTCACTTCACAACCAGTTTTGCAATAAAAATGAGAATTGCAATAAAATGATTTCATATGTCATATTCGATCGTTTTCCATTCAAAACAAGTAAGTGTGCAGTTTAAATATAACTTGGATTATGTAAGACCTAAACAAAGTTCCACAAAGTCATTGTTTGAGTGGATAGGAGCCAAGTCCAAAATTACATTTTTTATCTCCCGTAATCTATGCAATCTCTGAAGCCAGGCTTAATATTTGTCATGAAGCCACACGAACGTCTCTAATTTGATATAATATCAACAAAATGGGTTATGCTTGGCTTAAAATGGACAGATTAGACCTTTTAAAATATTTATCAGTAAGGTAAAAGGAACGTTATAAAAGTTTTATGCGCACTACAATTCGAGCTGGAGTCGGGGGTCCTGCGTGGCTCAGTGGTAAAGTGTATTACTCGCAACCTGGAAACCCCAGGTTCGAGGCGCACTGGATCCTCTGGGGGTTTTCGTGGCATTGTCCTTGGGGAAGACACTTCAGAGCCCCAGCCCAATACTGGTGAAACCCAGGAAATACATCAATATATGAACTGTCTCCGTGATATGACTGAAATAATGTTGAAAGCGGCATAAAACACCATTCAATCTATCAATTAATCGGGCTGGAGTCTTTGACTAACTGTTGCATTTACATTACACTTATATGCGAGAAAAAACCTAAATCGGCTCGTTTACGAGCTTTATTGGGACAAAGAATTATGTGAAAGTCATTTATGAGATTAGGCGAACACTTCACTTCAAACAAAATCATCAGACGCACATTACATCTCAGAAGCATGCGTCGTTGGTCCTTAGCATATTAAGAGAATAAGTGAAGAAGGTGGTTTCGCACGAATTGCAATAAATTATCGCAAAACCCGTAGCATTGTCTGAAAACTTATAACAGTTTGCTGCTCAACAATTTTTAGCTATAAATCGAAGATACCAAAACAAATTTGGTTTGTTTTGAAAATCAATTTTGTTTATTTGTCAAACTTTGAGCAAATCAGCCATAGTAAAATCTTTGAAATTCCCCTGTGTTGAAATCTCTCTGTATATAATTGCATGTTCATTGGGTAAACCTCTATCAGATTGTTTAAAGAATATAAAGTGAATGAAATAAAATTTATTAAGTAAAAAATCACCGAACTTGTAAACAGCCGCTGCGTATTACTCCTTTTATATCATATTTAGAAGTCTCAGACACAAAACCGAGGAAGAGAATAACCCCCTTATCAAAAGTCACATAAATCGCAATTCTAAGACAAATTCCAAAACCTCTGTCCAAGAAATCCACGAAAAATGTTGTTTTAACCGATTTATTAGTAAGCTTAATCGTGCTAGAATTCAATGTATTGAACGGTAAGGATTTGTTTTGGAAAGGTATCTCACAACTGCCCAATAAGTAAAGTATACCCCACCACCAGTGTTTATTTTGAGATCAGGGATGTTGACGGACTCGTGTCATTTAAATTGTGTTCCTTGGGATTTTTTTCCCCATAGGTTTTTCTTGAAACGGATATTACTTGGGTATTGAATAAATACCCGTTTGAATTGGAATGAAAATTAGTGAAAAGCGCGTTTCATAAATAACGGCAAGTGAGGTCGTTAATGTTGTACAGGAAGATCTTCTCTGAAACAGGTAGTTCGATTTTTGGCTCACCTGAGCACGAAGTGCTCAGGATGAGCTATTGTGATCACTCACCGTCCGTTGGCGTACGTTGTCCGTCGTCCGTCCGTCCGTCCATTCACATTTCTTTGTTTACACTCTAGCATCTACAAATATTAACCAATCAGCACCAAACTTGGCCAAAATATATATGACCATAAGATCTCGGATGAGTTCGATTATGGGTCTAATCGGACCAGAACAACTGGAGTTCTTTGCCCTTGAATTAGAAAAATTGCTATATTTGACTTTGTTTACACTCTAGCATCTACAATTTTTAACCAATCAGCATCAAACTTGGTCAAAATACTTATGACCATAAGATCTCGGATGAGTTCGATTATGGGTCTAATCAGACCTGAACGACTGGGGTTATTTGCCCTTGAATTAGAAAGTTCTTTAGAATAGTTCTTTGTCCGGAGCTCAACTCAACTCAACTCAACATTTTATTCATATTATAGGCCTCTGGCCCAAAATACATATATATATATATATATATACAGATATAACATTTATAGGTCCCTTGACCCTTTACAGTCATCACATGCAGACATATGTGTTAAACCTCATCCTGTCAGATGACTAAAATAGAGTTTTCAACTCGATAATCAGTCTAGACATTGATGTTTCGAAGTTTTGTTTTAAGGAATAATATCTCCTTATCGCACAGTGCAGATCCATGATCAGACAGCGCGTTCTGTGCAGTCTGATCCTGATCTACACTGTCCGCTAAAGGTCTTAATTTCCATTGTATATTGTTTCTAGAATCATGAAGTTTATCAATTTACCTAAATAGCCTTATGTCAACAAGGTTTATGCAAAGGAAATAAAAAAAAAAATCAGAAGCACTTCCTCCTTTATCATAGAAACGTTCTTAATAAAACTGAACTGAGTGTTATTTTTCTGAATGTAAAAAAAAATAGTTATGAGACAATGTCACGAGGTAAAATGTTAAACCTTTCATCTGTTAAATTTGTTAAAGGAAACATTCCAACAGAAAAAAAAAAACGTTACAGGTTCATGATATTAACTGGTGAGAAATATCTCAATATTAGATAATAGATAGTGCAGATCCAGGACCAGGCTGCAATTTCTTTGCAATCTGATCCTGATCAGCACTACTTACTATAAATTATGAGTTTTGCTAGGTAGTGCAAGGTTTGATCTGTAGTGCTATTACTCATAATCTATTGTAATATAAACTCTTGTTTACATAGATACAATGATTTTGAAGTATGACAGTTAATAGAGCTCATTTATGAAAAAAAAAAAACATTTTTTTAACAAAGATTATAAAAGATTATACTAAATAAAGAAAAATCACTCAGCAGCAATTCACTCTTTTATAAAAATATTCTTTCCATTGATTTCCTGTATTAGATAGTGCAGACCCAGAATCAGACTGCAAGTTTTATGCAGTCTGATCCCGATCTACACTGTTAGCAAAGGTACTGTAGGTCAAACTAAGTAGCTCAATGGTTTATCAGAACTGTTATTTCTCACAATCTAATTTAATATGAAATGTAGTTTATATATATAGAATGGTTTTAAAGTATAATAGTCATTGGAGCTCATCAAGTTTTCAATCTTTAGAAATGGTCTAAAGAATCTTTATGCTAAAAAGATAAAACTCACTCAGCAGCAGTTATCTCTTTTGTAACAAAAATTTTACCTTTGCAAGGGCAGCTAACTTGAAACCTCATAAAATTGAAATTCTCTGAATGCTTTCAGAATGGGCTTGTATAAAACAATGTCATGAGGTTAATAACAAAAATTCCACCCTTGAAAAGGCATAAAACAATGTTGTGAGGTTAATAACAAAAATTCCACCCTTGAAAAGGCAGCCAACTTGAAACCGAATAAATTGAAATTCTCAGAATGCATTCAGAATAGACTAGTATGAAACAATGTCATGAGGTGAATAAGTTTTCCCATCATCTGCCTAATAACTTCAAGAAACATTCCAGCCAACTTGTCACACACAAAAAAGGAAAGTTTAATTTTTAAACTTATCGTATAAGAAGAATTATCTCCTTTTCAGAAAGTATAGACCCAACATCACACTGCACATGCTGTGCAGACCGATCTTGACCTAAACTAGCCGATTAAGTACCATTGAGTCACTCCCAGTAAAAAGGGCTAATCAGTAGTATCGCTACTAGAAAAAAAAGCTAAAAGAAGATACTTAGATTTCTATGGTTGGATATTCACAAAACCATACAATTTTCAATCAATACAAATAGCCTTTTGTAGACAAAATCTGTACTAAAGAGGCAAAAACTACTCCACAATTCTTCCCTCCTCTATCACAGTCTCCTACATGTACCTTTGAAAGACAACAACCTGCATGGATTGGGTGCTACAATAAATTGAATGCAATTAAGTACCAGTATAAAAACAAGTGTGAAAACCTTGTCATTTGGTAAAAAGGCAACCCTTAATCTGCCATATAAAGCAAGTGGGGTTTTCCAGTCTATAGCATGAGAAAACCCTTACATTACACTCTCAAAACTATAATGTGGGTAAGAAAATCTCCCTATTGCACAGTGCAGAACCAAGACCAGATTGCAGGTTCTTTGCAGCCTGATCTTAGTCTACATGTGCTTGGCTGTCACTGGGTTAATAGGTTGTCTTATTACTTCTAATTCACTGTCATATAAAATGTAGCAGTCGTCGATACACATAAATTTTTATGATACAATAGTCAGTTGAGCTCATGAAGCTATCAATCTATGGAGATGGCCACCTGTAAACAAAATCTGTGCCAAAGGGAGAAAAAAACTGCTCAGCAGCACTTCCTTCCCTTACCACAAAGTATGTTACTATCAAAGACAACTACCATTTTTGAAAACATATCATATTGAATTTCTATGACTGTTTTCTGAATTGACAAGTATAAAACAATGTCATTAAGCAATATAGTTAACCCCTGACCAACTAGTTAAGTTAATGGACATTTCTAACCAGTAAAAAAAAATCATAAAGTTACACTTTCAAGTTATCCGTTGCAAAAAATATCTACTTATTGGGAAAGTTATTTTTTCCAAGGGAAAATCCGTCCTTATCGGGCGGTGTAGATCAACGATCAGACTGCACCTTCTGTGCAGTCTGATCTTGATCTACACTGCCCACAAAAGGTCAGTGAGTCGTGCTTAGCAGTCTAAGGGTTAACATGTAATCCACTGAAACTAAGAAATGAACCACGCTCTAGTTAAATGGGGCTTTAGTACATCTCCATGTAGCATGATACCAAGCAAATCATCCTAATATTTTGGATCCATAAAATTCATTTTGTATAACAACCCTGTGGATCATGGGGTTCATGTACATTGGCCCTTTTAAATTTAAATTCAAACGAAATTTTGGTAAATAAAAAACCCAATAAAACAATTTATAAAGCACTTATTGATAACAATGAAATTCCTACTAGCCAAAAGAAATGGGAATCTTTGTTCCCTTCTCATAATTTTGATTGGAAAAAAATTTATAGTATATATTTCTAAAAACACAAACGATTCGTATATCCAATAGATGCAAGTAAAAATAGTTCATAGATTTTTCCCCACTAACTCCCTATTGAACAAAATGAACATTACCCTAAGTAACTTATGCTGTTTCTGCAATACCACTGAAGAGTGTCTGAAGAGAGAAAGGTAGATCCAAGGTCATCGAGCATCTTCTATGTAGTCAATCCAGATCCAAACTAGCTCGACAAACTACATTGAGTCATGCTTAGTAGTCCAAGGGTTAATCAGCAGAGACTTTGATATAGTGAGAAATATAGTAAACTCTGTTATTTGGACTTCTATTTTCAGTTAGCATTCAGAACAAGTCAAAATATTCTTCTATGGAGAAAGTCCTTTGCAGTCAAAATCTGTGTTAAAGGGGGAAAACTACTCAAAAGTTCCCGCCTCTTTTATCACAGATTCCTCCATCTTTTAGAGGCCTTCACTTGAATTGAATTATTCTGAATGCTTTCGGAGTATACAAGTATAAGATATGGCCATCAGTTGAAAATTTAATCAATTGTGCCATTGCTGTTATAAAAAATATAGTATACATAGATGCATAAATTCTTTATGATTTGAGGGTCGCTAGAGCTCATCAGGGTGTAGAAGTTCCATCACTATACCAGTTAAATAGGTACATATCTCTTATATGAGTAAATTTTCTACAATTGAAAAATGCATGGTATTCGCAGTCAATAATAATTTCTCTTGATAAATCATAACAAAAAGTACATATTCGTTGATCGATTGCAATCTTATCATATCTGCCGGTTTCAATTTTAAGTCTATGGTTTGAACATCTGAACTTAGAAAAGGCATTTTTAAATTTAAAAGGTATATCACATTGCAGGTATTTTTCAATATCTAGAACTGATTTAAAATGCTTATAATGGTGACATCTACTTGATGTATTTATGTCATTTTGCCAGTTTTGAGTATAGCAATCTATTAATCTCTGTCGAAATATCCTAATGAAATGAGCAATGTCTCCTATTTCTTGACTTATCCATGCGTATCCAAAACCCTGTGTAAACAATAATTCCTTAATTTTGGTGGCCCAATTAATTCTACCAGCATCATCATGTCTTTTTAACATTAGATAGCACTGTTTTGGATATCTTGAATTTTGCATATTTAAGAGTTTACACCAATATTTAATACAGTTAGTCATATATGTTATACATAAAGGTAATCTACCACATTCACCAAATGCAAGTGCATTGTTTGTTGATCTATTGACGCCTAAGTACTTTTTGCAATAATCATTATGTACAGATTCAATACTGGACACATAGAGATAACCCCAGATTTGAGACGAATAGCACAATATTGGTTTTACAATGGAGTCAAATAATTTAAAGTACTCTTTGATAGGAAAATATCCAAAGGCTCTTTCATATTTACGTATAGATAGGATAGCTTTTTTAGCTTGAACCGAAAGCTTATAATGAGCGGATGACCAAGAGAGGTTGGATGTAAAATTAACTCCCATATATTTATAGACTGATACCACATTAACAGGTTGGTCGCGATAGAACCAGCGCTTATAATTTCTGAGTGGACCACCATTTCTGAATACTATTATTTCAGTCTTTTCAAGATTTACTTCCATACCAGTATTTTGACAAAATGAATCAATCACATTTAATTGTTGTTGTAATTTAACAGTTGTTTCAGCACAATTTGCTATGTCGTCTGCAAACATCAAGCACAAAATGTCTGGTATATCATTTGATATAAATATCCCTGATCCACAAGTTTGCCTTAGCATATCTGATAATTTATTTATAAAAAGAGTAAATATTGTAGCACTGCTTCTACATGTATCTCCTTGTTTTGTTCCAATATTACATGGAAAGAAATCTGTAGTTGTGTAACTACTTTTTGTATTCAGAAAAATGTTTCGCCTAGTATGTCTGTCAGGCGAGACATTGGGTAGTTTAACACATGAAAATAAGTTATTATACATTCCCTTTAGAACATGTTAAAACTTTCCCTTAAGCCCTTTCTTTTCTAGAACCTTAAATAATACTGCATGGTTAATTTTATCAAAAGCTTTTTTAAAGTCGACATAAAGACAATAAAATCTGCCTCCACTCTTTGATAAATATTTCTGAACCATAGACTGTAAACAAAATATGTTATCTGTCGTTGAGTAACCATGGCGAAAACCTGCTTGCGATTCGTCTATTTTGTTATTATTTTCTACCCAATTGTAAAGACGTGAATTTATTACAGAGGAGAATATCTTATACATAGAATTACTAACAGAAATACCGCGATAATTGTTGGGCACATTTTTTGATCCACTTTTGTGAATTGGTGTTATTACACTTATCCCCCAACTGTCTGGGATAAAACCAGTTGTTAATACATTGTTAAAAATTTCTTGTAGGATAGGCAGGCATACTTCCACAGAGTATTTATAGAATTCCGCTGGTATTCCGTCTAAACCTGGACTTTTGCAGTTCGTTAAATTATATATAGCTTTATGAATTTCATCCAACGAAAAGGGTGTATCTAACTCGTAATTATCAACAAACCCCTATGTTGGGGTATCAACACTGATAGGTTCAGCATTGTTATCAAATAGTAAAGATTTAAAATACTCATACCATTCATGATTAGAAATGGAAATGTTATCTGTAACTCTCTGTCGTGTATGTTTGAGTAAAGTTCAAAATAATTGTGGAACTCGTCGTGCATCAACAAGCTTTTGTCTTTGTTCTCGTTGAAATTTAAGTTGTTTTTGACGACACAAACTTTTAAATGAATTCCGTTTAAGTTTATAATCTCTAAGATCGTCATAAGAATTTGAACGTCTAAATCTACGTAATGCTAAATATTTTTCCTTTTTCTTTAAATTACATTCTAAGGTCCACCATTTTGGCTGTACAGATTTGTGAGAAAAGGGTGTAAAAAGCATACCAGCTTCATAAAACATTTCAGTTAAGGTTGTTATAGCAGTGTTAATATTAACTGGTATTTCACGCAGAATTTGTTCTCGCTTGTTTTGAAATAGGTCAACTATACAATCTTGAAACAGATTTTTATCTTGCTCGCGCCACTGCTATCTTGAAAATTCTTTCTTAACAACATTATTTTCTATTAGTAACCCTGTCATTGAGTTATATTCCCGAACAATTTTTGGTATTTCTAATGTGCATCTTATTGGAAAATGGTCCGAAACGTCTTTATCAAGAACTTCAAAATCTTTGATGAAGGGAAATAACTGTGTAGAAGCAATCGTGTAATCAACAACGCTTGCTCCATTATTAGCAAAACAAGTAATTTCGCCGAAAAAATCATTGTGGAATCTTCCATTCAAAATGTGTATATCATACAAACAACATATATTTAACCAGAGATTTCCCAAAATTATTATGCACAAGGTTGTCCTTGTTATTTCGAGACAAATTAAAAGAACTGCTTCATAGTCTACCATACCAAATACATAATCTAAATTATCACCTGGAACAAAATCTAGGAAGTTTTTCGTTCTAGCATTTGCATCACCAGCGAGGAAAAGATTAGAATCAGGATAATTAAGTTTAATCTGCTCTAGATCACTTTGTATTCTGATAATGCCATCCTTTTCCACAATGTTTTCATAAATTGAGGAACCCTTTGGAGAAACATAAAAGAAATACAAAATAGCATCATCAATATCAAACATTTCTGACAGCTTACAATAGAAGACAACACAGTCTGTTAATCTATCAAATATCCTATAAATCAACCTTGCAAATGACAAATTAGACTTAATATAAACGCTGATCCCCACACTGTTTCTTAAATGATTTCTATTGTAAGGTCTTACATAATCAAAATGCAAATAGTCTTCAAATAGATTATTATAGGCCCCTGCTGACTTAGCCCAAGTCTCACAAAAACAAATAATATCAAATTGCTTTATAAATTGTTTAAAACCTGCATTATCTATACATTTATGAAGTCCGCATATGTTCCATGTTACGATATGTACATATTCAGAATGGTCAACACGTGGGCCTCGGCCATATCCCTAATGGTTAGATGAAGGAGATTGAAGGTTGTACCCGGCATCGTTATTATTTCCTGCATTTTCTGAATGGTCATCATTTCCCAAGTTAATTCCTGGTTGGTTAGCATCACCGCTATGGTTGACTGCTTCAAAATACTCTACTTGCTCTGTCAGCTTACGGCGAAACTGCCTTTTCCCGATACAAACCACACACTGCATATCGTCATTGTATTTATAGATAAAGTCATTGATAATCAGCTTGTCATGAAGTATGCTGGAATAATTTCCTAGTTGTCGTTCATTCATCATTCTTTCTCCAAGAATTTTTCGATGCTGTCGAACCTTCTCTGTATAGTCATACTGAATTCGTACATCACTTTGCCTCAATCTATCTTTAGCTAGTTGCATTATTTGTGAGCAGTCAGTGTATCTAAAGAATTTCACAAGAATTGTCGGTTTATCAGGATCTCTAGATCGGATTCGTCTGACCTCATCAAACTTTGTCATCTCCAGTCCGATTGACTTGAAACTTGGCATTTGTGTTTGTTGCAATAATAGGGAGTGCAGTGTGAAAGAACCATAACTCTACCTCGTTCTATCTATGAGCTATTTCCCTTTGATCGTCATTTTTATAGCATTTTCTACTTGTCAGGAATATAACTGTCATCTCTAGCCTGAACATCTTCAAATTTGGTATGCATGATTGTTGAAAAATTACGGAGTGCAGTGCACAAGAACCATAACTCTTCCTAGCACGAATTTTGAGTTATTCCCCCTTTGACCTTCATTTTTATAGCATTTCTTGCTTGTCCGGAGCAAAACTTTGTCATCTTAAGTAGGAATGACTTGAAATATGGTATGCTTATTTGTTGAAATATTTGGAAGTGCAGTGCACAAGAATTGTAACTCTACCTCATGCTGTCTTTGAGTTATTTCCCTTTGATCATCATTTTTACAGCATTTAGTGCTTGTCCGGAATATAACTTTGCCATCTCAAGTCAGAACAACTTCAAACTTGGTATGCATGTTTGTTGCAATATTACAGAGTACGGTGTGCAAGAACAATAACTCTACCTAGCGCGGATTTTGAGTAATTCCACTTTGATCTTCATTTTTTTACAGTATTTCTTGCTTGTCCGGAACGGAACTTTGTCACTTCAAGTCAAATTGACTTGAGACTTGGTAAACATGTTTGTTGCATTACCTGCCCTTTGCAATTATTATACCTCCTTGACAACTGGCGGTGGGACGGGCATATCTTGCG
This sequence comes from Hippopus hippopus, assembly GCA_946811185.2. Lineage (NCBI taxonomy): Eukaryota > Metazoa > Mollusca > Bivalvia > Cardiida > Cardiidae > Hippopus > Hippopus hippopus. Next base: position 17,286,971 of record OX328096.1, read on the forward strand.
ACAATTTGCCGCTCGATTCATTATCATTTGGCCTTGAATCTCGATATTTGGTAGTTATCTTCATTGTAGATCTTTACTGCTTAGTACTCAGGTGAGCGATATAGGACCATCATGGTCCCCTTGTTATTGTTATTCGGCAGAAATGTTCGATACCGAAAGAAGTAGTCATCTTATGCTGACGTGCACAGAAAAAATGTCGATGCTTAAGAAGATTATATATTTTTAGTCAAAACAAAATTCCTAAAAGCGAATGATCATCACCCGAAGGGCCTTAATATGAAAAACTCAAAGCCTCAAAAAGATCGCAATTTGTCGGTATTATACGACAGTTTAGACAAAGATCAGCCGTCATACACATCAAGTTTGATTTTTACCCACAATTTGAAACGGATGGTTGTTTTTCAATGACAATACGCCAACTTAAAAAATGAGATTAAAAAAAAAAAATGGCTTGTCAGACTCATTTAAGGCTTCATTGCTTTATCGAAGTTATTTGCACTGTGAACCGTTACGCTGAGAGAACCTTATAGGAAATCCGTAAATTAAAGAAATTGGATCAGGGATCGAACTCAGTGCAGGCCGATGGGGGGGGGGGGGTTAAAGTGGTTGTAAGATAAGGTAGAATGACCATTTATCTACAGAAATTGTACCGAAGGCGAAAAGTGTTGACCCGACCAGCCTGTGCATTTCACGCAGACTGACCAGGGTCGGTCAAGTTGCACAAAGGGCTCGAAATTGTCATAGAGCTTAAATTTGTGACGTTATTTACTTAGAACAAGAGCCGTCGTAGACGGATTACGCTCCCTGAACAGGTCTCTATTTAGGAAAATGAAGGCTTTCGGTAAATGGTTGGTCACGGGAGAGGAGGGTGGGGTGAAACAGACTACTTAAGACTGGAAAAGTACTACGTTGAAATCCTGATTAAAGCCTTAATAGTGTTTAGTGTGACATGTTTTCATTGGTCTTTGAATTATCACTTTTTGTAACTTTGTTTATGTCTTACATAATCCAGTTTAAAAATAAATTGCACTCTGACTTTGTTTGATTGGAAAACTGACGAATATGATATCTATAATGATTTTATCGCAATTCTCGTTTTTATCGCAAAACTGGTTGTGAAGCGAAATGTAATACATTTTCTGTCATCGCAACGAGTTTTGTAATAATTCATTGCAATACTGGTTTAGATATACTGTGACCTGACCATTTACAACTTAATGTTGTATACGATATTTATTTGACTTTATAAAGGTATTCATAGATTTAAGCCTTAAGAGTATTAAGCCGAAAACGTTCCTATTTGTCTTTGAATTATCACTTTCTGTAACTTCATTTACGTCTTAGATAATCCAATTTAACATTACATTGCATTCATACTTGGTTTTGATTTGAAAACGATCGAATATGATATATAAAATCATTTTATTTCTATTCTCGTTTTTATTGCAAAACTGGTTGTGAAGTGAAATGTAATAAATTTTGTGTCATCGCAACGAGTTTTGTAATAATTTATTGCAATACTGGTTTAAGACATATTGTTTCTGAAACAGTCAAAATTCCATGTTGTTTACGGTTTTTAATCGACTATATGAAAGTTTCCAAAGATTTAAGCCTTAATAGTGTTAGCCTGAAATGTTCTTATAGGTCTTTGAAGCATACTTTCTGTAACTTAATTTAGGTCTTACATAATCCAGTTTAACATTAAATTGCACTCTAATTTGGTTTTGATTGGAAAACGATCGAATATGATATATATAATCATTTTATTGCAATTCTCGTTTTTATTGCAAAACTGGTTGTGAAGTGAAATGTAATAAATTTTCTGTCATCGCAACGAGTTTTGCAATAATTTATTGCAATACTGGTTTAAGACATATTGTTTCTTAAGCAGTCAAAATTCGATGTTTTTTACGGTATTTAATCGACTTTATGAAAGTTTTCAAAGATTTAAGCCTTAATACTGTTTAGCCTTAAATGTTCTTATAGGTCTTTGAAGCATACTTTCTGTAACTTAATTAAGTCTTACATAATCCAATTTAACATTAAATTGCACTTTAATTTGGTTTTGATTGGAAAACGATCGAATATGATATATATATATAATCATTTTATTGCAATTCTCGTTTTTATTGCAAAACTGGTTGTGAAGTGAAATGTAATAAATTTTCTGTCATCGCAACGAGTTTTGCAATAATTTATTGCAATACTGGTTTAAGACATATTGTTTCTTAAGCAGTCTAAATTCGATGTTTTTTACGGTATTTAATCGACTTTATGAAAGTTTTCAAAGATTTAAGCCTTAATACTGTTTAGCCTTAAATGATCTTATAGGTCTTTGAAGCATACTTTCTGTAACTTAATTAAGTCTTACATAATCCAATTTAACATTAAATTGCACTTTAATTTGGTTTTGATTGGAAAACGATCGAATATGATATATATATAATCATTTTATTGCAATTCTCGTTTTTATTGCAAAACTGGTTGTGAAGTGAAATGTAATAAATTTTCTGTCATCGCAACGAGTTTTGCAATAATTTATTGCAATACTGGTTTAAGACATATTGTTTCTGAAACAGTCAAAATTTGATGTTTTTTACGGTATTTAATCGACTTGATGAAAGTTTTCAAAGATTTAAGCCTTAACAGTGTTTAGCCCGAAATGTTCCTAACGGTCTTCGAACCACACTTTCTGTAACTTAATTAAGTCTTACATAATCTAATTTAACATTTAATTGCACTGTAATTTGGTTTTTATTGGAAAACGATCGAATATGATATATATAATCATTTTATTGCAATTCTCGTTTTTATTGCAAAACTGGTTGTGAAGTGAAATGTAATAAATTTTCTGTCATCGCAACGAGTTTTGCAATAATTTATTGCAATACTCGTTTTTATTGCAAAACTGGTTGCTACAAAGCTATCATTTATATATTTATCTATGTTAATGTTCCTTTTCTGACAAAGTCACGTGAACTTAGCGGCAAACAATTTGTGAAAAGTTTCTTGTTAAGAGTAGGATAAAAAGGATGCGACCCAACATTTTAAGATCCCTCCAAAGATCCTTTCTCTCATTATTTTTCCAAGTGCACCCCTAGTTTAACATTGCTGCGTCTTTTAGAAGGAGGAAGATAGTGTATCTTCAAAGGGTAACTACTCGAATGAGTGAAAATGCGTAGGATGAGGTAGAGTTATCTTAGATACCTTTCTTCTAGAGCTTATACCCCTTGACCAGAGAAACCCTCTGGTTTACATGACCGTCAGCCGGATTTTCAAAACATTGTAGGAATATGAGAAAAGTGTGTATATAGTACATTTTTTTCCTTTTCACAATGTTTTTTTTTTTTTGTCATTTTACTCTTTCACAGGCGAATGGTAATCTTGCACCCCAGTTAATGCGTCTTGTGCAACATGCTTTCAGTTTGATTGTCTCCAGAATTTTTGTCACGACAAAAGAGTGTAGATATGTGACTTGAAGTGAGATCGTTAACAGATCAGTTTTGAAGGCTCTCGCTCATTGTTGAGTTTTTTTTATAATACCGTGTTTGACTTTCAAAGGGTGCAGTTTTGATTTTGATGCTTTGAAAAAAATAATGAATGGGGAAAAGAGGCAGTTTTCTATACCTATGATTTCTAAACTTAAAAGCAAAACCAAAATGAAATGCTTTATCGACAGAGTTTGTTTTTGTTTTTTGCAGTGATAAACTCATTTGCATGGATTTTATTCGTTTTGTGTTATTCTGATGATTTGTGAACTAACATTTCGTTTTGGAAAAAAGAAAAGATTTTTGAAAAATAATATTTCAGTCCGAAAAATGTGGGTGCCTATATGGACCCTCAAAAAGTATTTCTTGAACTGAATAAGAAATTTCCAAGGCTCATATTGTAAAGCTTATTAAAACATGGATGAATAATTAAGATGCATACCCTCGGTAGAAACAAACGAGGTATCTTTACAAATCTGCTCAAGTATATGTATCTGGCTTGGTGAACAATTGGATATAGATTTACTATCCATGATAAATTTAGCTGAGGATAATGATGGTTTAAAGTACCTTGTCTTTGCTATAGGTGCTTTTACCAGGAAGAATTGGATATTTTGGAGGAAGTGAGGGCTAAAAGGATCACAAGCGATAAACGTTCAGAGTTGGCAAATAGATGCTTTAAATGTTTTACAAACAGAGATATCTATTCTTTTACGACAAATAATCCAGCCAAAGCTAACTATGTAACACCTGTGCAAAGTACAAACAAATGTCAACAGAGAAAACGAGGCTAATGTTTAGGTTCAGTTTTATATAAAGAAACACGTACCAAAAGAGTCAAAAAACATCTTCAAATTCAAACTTGGTGATTTTATTCGTATCAGTTTTTTTTAAACAACCTTTCGAAAAGCCTATCAGAAACAATATAGGAAAGAGGTTTTCAGGTTGCTAAACCGTCTTTCAAAACAGGGTATTCCTATGTACAAGTTACAATACCTGAAAAATGTGAAAATCAAGGCTATGTTTTATGCAAGTGAGTTACAGAAGGTCGACAACGACGAAAGTACTTTGTGTTATTGCAAGAAAATAATTCAGAAACGAAAACGAAATTGTAAATTGTATTATTTTGAGAAATGGTTGAGATTCAACTGTCCATTTTCAAGCTGAGCTAATGCGAATGAATTCAAAGATACAACTCTTTAAACTATGGAGCATTACGTATACCTACAAATTTCTGAAAGAGATGATATCTTTCCAGATAACTAAGTGTTATTAAAACTCAAAACTCATCCTAAGAAATCTTTAATTTTGACTGGATTATGGAAGGTGAGATTGATTGAATTTCCCGTCGGAAGAAACCCCAGCAAACCGAAATCAAAAACTCAGATAAGGTCTTGGATCTGTTTTCCAAGATTTGTACGGAGAATATTGTTGATAGTTAAGAACAGCCTTTACTAAGGCGAATAGAGAAAAAAATACAATTGTTTGGAGCTACATTTTTAATTCCGTTATTTACCTACCTTTCAAACGTCGAGAAATCTATGAATTCGATGCCTTTATTTCTTCTACACTTCACTTCAAGCGTTATCTAATTTTTCATCAACCATAAAGCCTTCTAAGTTGTATGTGCCTAACCCACAGAAATGGGTACACTTTTTTGACAGATAAGCAGATGGTAAAGTAAATTTGCTACCATGAGGCAGTTGACAGGCAATCTCATAAATGAATGTGATTTGCGATTGCGTTTAAATCGTGCAAAAATTTATTTTTCGCTCCATTCGAATGAAGCAACACCTGCCTATACAATTGACATTAAGGACATTTTCTGGTTGGCGAAAAAGATTCACTGTAATCCTGCAGTCAACTTTGGTCATTCGGAGATCCTAAAGTATGAAAATGCAAAAATACCCACTCATGAAAAAGGAAATCCGATTACAATCTATACCGAAAGGTTCGTCGTATTTCATTTGGGAAAACCTGTTTCAAGGGCAGAAACCAACTCGCATCATTTTCGGATTTGTCGATTCTCAAGCTGTTTCTTAAGCTTATGGTTAAAATCCATACTACTTTGAATACTACGACATTTTATTATTTTATCATGTTTTCCGTCTTCTGTAATGATCACAGAAAAATTGAAAGAGTGTAAACAATAACCATATGAAACATTTTTTTTGTTGAACCAGACTAACTGTTTTAATCCAATGTTATGACTAGGAAAAAATACCGACTCACGTGAAAAATGTATAACATATTTTCTCGACAGCGACGAAATAAGATTAACCAACATCAGCTGTGTCTTTTGCAGAAACGATGAGCTGTCTTGTCTACTCCGTAAACTCTAACAGCCGATGTATTTGCACAAAAACCAAACCCAGTTAAAGGTACAGTTGTAAGTTCCGATAGTGAAGAATGTATCTTTCTTTATGATCTGTGACACCATAAGTTTTTCAGTCTTTCCTTGTTGGTTCGTATTTTCTCGGTCTGCTATATGACCATGTAATTTCTTCCGTAACTACTTTGCATAAGGTGACAATTCCTCATCAATTATCACCCTCAGCTCTGGTGCAAATGGGTAGTCGTAGTGAAGGTCATGCAGGCTAGGCAGATAGTGTAAGGGGGCCTCAAATAGGTAAACCTTATCATTTTTGCTGAATGGTTTGGACACAGTGTAAGTGGCCGTGCACTGAATTTGGTTTCTGAGAATTGTGAGAGCAAATACGTAAAACGTTGCCATCGTCTGCCATCTGTTTGTCAATATAGAGCTGAATGGGTTAACTCCTGTCAAAAAGGCCAATGTAATACAATATTTTCGACCGCTACCATGTTTTGTAAGAAGAGGATACGGGCGGGGGAGTGACAGACAAAGTTTGTTCTCCTGAATGCCGCCTAAAAATAGACACATTTTAATAAACTTGTAATCAAACAAAAACCTAAAACTACCCGAAATCCCCGCTTGACCATCGATGCCTCCTGGCTTCTCGGAAAGTTGATATAAGTTCTAGCCCGTGTTGTAATGGCCGCTGCCACTCTCCGGCAGGTCAGTGAAACTGTCGGCTGGGAGATGCCTATTAGATCCTGCGGGCATCAGGAGAACTCGTGCCTAGAGAACTTGTACCATATTCCAAGGATACGAGTTCTCTAGAGAACTCTGATAAACTCGTTCCTCACGAATAGACATAAGGATAATTGATCAGAGTGTTAAAGAATTAAATAATGATCCATTAAGATTAAAAAAGTTACATTTCTTTTTTTAACGTTAAATGAAAACGTTTATTAACATTTTCTCTTTTCCACACAATGTTTTCAGAAGCTGCCTTCCTCCTGTAAACATGCGATTGTTTAATAAATGGTTAAAGGAGCTTGTACGATGGCTGTTCGATGAATTCGTGGAATTTTGTTGTAAAAATAAAACTAGTAGAGCAATTAAGATCATTTTAGCATGCATATCAAAACAATCTATACGCGAAACATCCTCTAAATTTCACAGAAATTCAAAGAGAAATACATTTTCAACAGAGGATTACAAAACACATGTAACCATACACTGCCGGGCTCCGGATGAGAAATGATAACGTAAACGTCATTACAAGTCAAGAGATCGTCATACTTTTTCCACATAATCCACTCGAACACCCAGCGCTTGGACATTTAGACAATTCTAGGTCTTGTGTAAGGAAATACTTAGATGAACAAGAGACACCTAAGTCGTCCGATATGACATGCACTGTAACCCACCGGTCGTTATTCACCTTGTCACGCACACGAGCCAAAATTGACGCCGTCACTTTAAGTGGCCGTCCTTCACGAGGATGTCCTGAATCATTCCCGAATCGCTCTTGCCATGCGTAAACAAATAAAATACGACAGAAACTTGAAAATGTCTCCTCCTAACTCAATTCTATGCTGTTTGCCGAGTGCAATACAAAACTTTATTAATGCCGGTGATTCAACATCTAGTGAAGACATCATAGCGTCAAAAATTAACTGGCACTGACGAGACTAAAACTATGTTATTACAGTAACCTGAAGTACCACATCAATGATGTTCTAGAGAAATGCCGTCATATGATGCTATTTGACCGTTTGCAGGATTGGCGGCATTTTAACACATTTCTGAATGTTTATTAACAAAATTACATGTACCGAATCAGGAGAAAATTCAAGCCCGGCAATGTGCATTACATGGGTTACTTTGATTACGCTTACTTTGTATTTAAACTGTTTTACAACTGCAAATTTTCTGTATCAATTTTATAATATGTTCATGTTATGTTAAGTATATATTTAGCTTAAAATATCAAGAAATGTGGTTTTAACAACAAAATTCCACGAATTTATCGAACAACCCTCCTATATACTATATTTAAGGAGGTGTTGGTAAATGGTAACTATTTGTTTATCACACCTGAAACATGATTTTATTGTACCCGACAACTTCGACACGAATAAATTGACACAATCCTTAAAGGAATCATCAATATCCAAAAAAGGCTTTAAAATCATGTCTTCTAAACATTCAAGGTAAACAGATATTGTAGATCTACATCATAATTTCATTTTTTCCTAAAATGTAACTATCCCTTTACCTCACCCCTCTTTCCATTTAAATCTACCAAACATCCCTTAATGAAACCGATATTTAACTATATACATGTAAATCATTTTTTCATATGTGCTTGATAAATAGATATCTTAATTATTTCATAAGAGGTAAAAAAAAATCAAGCCATCAAAATACGAATGATTTATCTGAGTAAAATGAAAAAATTATATCCCAAAATCTATTGTGGGCAACAAGTTTCCTGGGGAAATCGTAAACTTCAGACCAGGGAACGAGTTCTCCAAGGTATCGAGTTCTCCAGCGTCCAAACTGACGTTAGCGAGCATTGGTAACGAAGAGTTTCTTCGGTTACCGAACTCAAGGTTATTTGTCAACTGTTGTTGACACAAATATAAGATGGTGCGCGGAAGAAAACGATATGGGTCCAGCAAATATATCGTTAACGCCTCCTCGCGGATTCTGCCGGTCCACTGCCTTCAGTCTGCACCGTTGCTCCGATGTTATTTTGTCAATAAACCGTGCACTGGGAAGACTGAAACTCATATATTGTTCTTCCGTTGAGCAATGCATGACAACTTGTAGACTTTGAATTGTACTATGCTTTCGCAGTGAATATGGGCATCGAAATTCTTTAGATTATGATATATAAGAGGAATATACTTTGCTCATAGGCATTTCCAATTACATTCGTTGTGAGTCATACCAATGAACGCTCAAGTCATGTGGTTGTGATATCGGACTCTTCTGTTTTAGGTATCATCATAAAGAGTAAATCTTCCATTGCAATTCAAGCAAATAATGGTCGCGTTGGCTCTCACATTGTCTTCAGGTGTCATGATCGAAGGTTTGGGTCGAGACACGATCCCTTCCGATAAGCACTCAATTAGCCTGTTAGATGTACATGTATCTGGCCCCCTACACACAACTGTTGGTTTGGTATACGCAGAATCTTCACAAACGACCTTATACCCAAACCCACTAACACCCAGTTTCTGACTCAGAAGGGAATCAGTACAATATGGGTTTTGGGGGCCAGTTATCTAGCTTTCTTTTTGATGTCTCAAAGTCGCAGTAGATCACAAATTAGTCCTGGGTGTTTTACGGAATCCTTTAAGGCATAAAACAATGTCTTACGGCGTGGCAATATTACTTTTTGAGGGCCATTGGTTTTGCAATGTGGTATGTGTTCTGGTCGTAAACCCGGCCCTTCGAATGCCATGCGGTGTCCGTGGTCGTGAGGTAGAGCGTCGGCCTCGTAACCAAAAGGTCCCGAGTTCGATAACCTGGAGTGGGTGTCAACTTTGGGATTTTTCATAGGCTCACACATTCGGCGCGAGTACTGGTGTAGTTCCCAGGAAGCAGAATCGAGAGAGATTAGTATAAGTTGTAAGAACTTGTTTCTCAATCGATGTAAAATAAATATGTTTAAACTAAAGCCATGCAGACAATGAGCACGGAAAAACGACGAGACTGATGAGAGTTTGTCCTGCTTAAGAAACGGTCTAAGTTGGTATTTTAACATTTTTTCCATTTCCCTAATCCTGTAGAAGAAGTAGGTTTACGTGATAAAGGCGCTCTGTCTGTGTAGTTATTCTCAAAGACACCATGTCTTTGCTTTCCAAGGGCAAATATATCAATCGATAGACTTGGATTCTGTCGTTCAAATTTGTTCATTTGTTGTACTGTCATGGGTATTTCATTCCATCCATATAAGGCTCATATTCATACGGCATGTAATGAAGCATGTTTTCCGAGTTATTCACATAGGGATGTAAAGACGCAAGTACACAATACGGAAAACATTTAATGTCTTGGTTCTATGGTTGTATATTTCTGCCACAAGATACGAGATAGCTATCATGATAATTTTAGAAAACTATCGCGATAAATTAAAGTTTCGTGGAAATTTTATCAAGATAGTGAAAAGTTTCCTGAAAAAAATATCACGATAAACTTAATATTTTAACAAAAAAAATTCTCAATCGTGCACGAAGCTGACATTCGAGATAAAATTATCGTGATAGTTCTATCTGTTTCTCGGTATCTAATAGAAAATTTATCATTTGGATGAACTCGGTAGTTTTTGACTTCACAAGATTGCAGTAAGTAAAAATTTGAATTGTAGCTCAATTGGTAAATTTTACCCCCTCAGATTCCCTGAAGAGCATAGAAATCACTGAAAATTGGCTAAGTCCCACGCCAATTTCGCCTAAAAAAAGCAAAAACTTCCTTCAAAAAAGACTTAAGTCCAACCGTTGTTCTCTGTCCATAACACGATCTTTTTATTTTATCGTTCTATCCTTTTACTCAGCTGAATAAAAAATGTAACGAAGCTTCTGATTGGCCAACGTTAAAACAACGAGCTTTTTGATTGGTCAAACGTTAATTCTGAGTCAAAACGTAGGTCAATCCATCCTTGCAAGCTAAAGAAAGTCAATGCTTTTACACAATATCATACACCAAGTTAGTCTAAGCGCAACCCAGTCTCGCTGACCTCTACTCTGACACACGGTGTGGATCAAAGATCAGACTGTCTTCCATATCAAATCTATGAAAAAAGTCTAAGTCCAACCCCTGGTCTTTTTGACCAAAGGCCACTTAAAGCCCCAAGTAGTGGTTAAAAGTAAACATTCCTAACCGCTATTCCATACCCATGGCTCACTAGTTCACCTGAGTGCTTTCAAAGGTTCTTATCAAAAGGGGAGTTAACCAATACATGACTATTTAAAGAGCAAATTGTGCGGTATAAGTCAACAATTTCCACTCAGTATAGGGAGCCTGCGGATCAATTTCATCTCAGTATAGGGAGCCTGGGAACCAATTTCGTCTCAGGGTAGGGAGCCTGGGGACCGCAGTCCTGCCCAGGCCCCTATCTTATCAAAGGGAAATAACCCATGGTTACCAGTCAGTCCAAGATCGCTTACCCCACAGAAAACAAGATGGCGGACAATAAAATTGTTACTAAAAATAGTAACATGTTTTTAAAAATAGAACATCAATCAGATTTTATCAATGGGAGATAACCTATCTCTGACCAACTTTTTCGATGGGTAGGGAGCGCAGGGAACATTTTTTCAACCGGGTAGGGAGCCCAGGGACTCAGGGTAGGGAGTTTTGGGACTTGTCCTGAAATGCCCCAAAACGCCCTCCCTTTACTACTGACTAGCCACGCGAGAACATGGATTTTCCTGTAGCGATAGGGTTACTTATTGATCATAGTGCCATTTGACAGGCGCTAAGAGTGCTATGATAGGCCCGTCGAGCGCTAAGATTACTATAAGCCGTTGGAGCTCTGGGATAAAGATTAGCGCTTAGAACCCTAGGAAAATGGTAACCGCTTAGAGTGCTATAATTACCTTAGAGCACTAGAATTAACGCTTTGAGTGCAAGAATTCGGTTTTGAACCGCTTAGATTAGCCCTTTCATCTTAAACCTTTCATACAATTTATACTACTAGGATTAGTGCTAGTTATAACTCTTTGGTCGCCAGGATAGCTCAGCATTTCCTCTCAAATCACTAGGACTCGCCCTCAAAGCGAAAGGACCAGCATTAAGTCTTAACAACACGGGTTTCCGGTTGAAGCGCTAGGATTAGCTAGGAAGGGCTCTAGGATAAGCTTAAAGGGAGCTGGATTAGCACTTTGAGTGCTAGGATTAGCCATTCAATTCCCAAGATAAGCCCTTTCAGCAGCTGGGTTAGTCCTGTGGACACCATAGTAGCAACTAGATAAGGATTTACCGTACGAGCGCTAGGATTTGCCCTTAGATTTGCTGAGATTAGCACTTGGAGAGATAAGACTACCTAATAGAGTGCTAGGATTAGCCATTCGAGGGCTGAGATAAGTTCCTACAGCAATACGGTTAGTCCTATTGGCACCTTGGTAGCCCATAGATCAGGATTTAAACCTCTATGAATAGCCTCAGGAGTGACGAGAGCCTAGACTAGCCATTAAATCCCAAACAAAAATTTGCCCATATATAGCGAGCATTAGCCCTTGGAGTGGTAGGATTTACCGTTAGCGGAAATAGCTAGTCCTGACAACTTCAGAATTAGCCCGTACAGGGCAATGATTAGCTCCTAACCCTTCACCGAACAATCTTGAGTTTAATCGATCCTGGGGAAAATGGCTGATGAAAACATCGTAGAGAAGGCAATGCTGGTAACCAACATTTTCTCTTTTTTCCAACCATGTTTGTACCCTTTCAAAGACAAATTTCATCATTTTACACACATAAAATTCATCGTCTGCACTTGCTTTAAATTTCAAAAAGGCTAAAATGCTGTCGTCTGGTAAAGGGTTAAGGCACGAAATTGTAAGTGCTGCAGGATAAGCCGATAGATCGTTGGGATAAGGCCTTGGAGGGCTACTTTTACAACAGCTAACAGAGAAAAAAAATTCATTCAATCAAGTAATGGCAGCTTTGATGAGAAGTATCTTACTTAACATGGGAAAGTATTAGAAATCACCGAGCCAGCTATACATACGGAATATTATGTTGTAGTAACTTTCCTGGTGCTTGTATTTACTTCGAGCAGCGTGAGAAAATTTGATATCGCGCTCGACCTTCGGTCTCGCGCGATGTCAGAATTTTCTTACGCAGCGAGAAGTAAATACAAGCACCAGGAAAGTTACTACAACATAATATTCCTTTTATTATATACCTACAACTTTCAACGACAACATTTTGCAATTGTTGACATTTTATTGGAAAACGGCAAACAAAAAGAGAATTAATAGTGTGGATGGTAGTACCTCTGTTTTGATGAATGGCGGATTAATATTACAGCGTAACATTTTGATAAATCAAATCGCAAACCAATGCATGCCTAGTCCGTGCGCGAGACACGTCAGCATACCATATTTGGGACCGTATTTCACTGAGTGTAGATACGGATTTTTTTTCTGTCGTGTGTGTTATTTCATCCGATTCAACGCATGTATTTGATCGGAAAAATTTACTGGTATATAATAAAATTGGATCTTGATCTGCACTGTTTACAAATGCCCCTTACAACCGGCTGTTCTTAAAGTATTCCATTAAAAAATATGTCTTGCAAAAAGAGTGAAGCAGTAATAGTTATTGTTACTCTCATACACGCAATCAGTACTGCAATCTTACTGGGTTTATTTCTTTTAACCCTTTACCAAACAATTTCGAGTTTTAACGACCCCATGGAATAGAAGTTTCGAGCTTTTGTTTATACTGAAGCTTAATATCTTTATAACAGTTTACGAGTGTGTTTCCTGCTTTTCTCACACCAGTACTGACACAACCGTCTTTCCAAGCCACTGACTACTTTTATCACATGCATCAGAGGTGAGCGGCTAAAACTCGCCATCAAAGAAAATTTTACTCAACTGGATATCAAACCTGCAACCACCAGGTCACGAGTCGGATACGCAAACCACTGAGCTACCCAACCCACTGAGCTACCCAGCCAGGCAAGATTTTTTTGGAAACATTGTGGGAAAAAGAAGAAAATGCTGGTAACCAAAATTTTTCCCCCAGAGAGTTTTCTATCCTTTCAAAAAAAAAATTCAACATTTTAGTCACATATATATCGTCGTCTGCAAATGCTTTTAATTTAGAAAAGCCTAAAATTCTGTCGTTCTGTAAAGCATTAAAGGTCAACCTGTTACCCTTAAATCTGTTGATTTAACTGTCATATTTGAGGATCGTGACAAAGCTATGAAGTTTAAAAAAAATAATCTTTATATGTGAGCTTCTTTGGATAAATTTTTCGTAAACCTATGAAATAACTGAATATGCCCATTTAACATATATTTCGATACACATACAAATTTAGGCCTGTCTTTTGGCATGGACTATAATTCTTGAGATACAGTTACGTAATAAAACGAATCAGACATTCATTGACTTTTGTGCTAAAACTCCTGTTAATTTCTTTGGGAAAAAAACTACACTATAGGTATTACGTTCGCTAGAGTCTTGATATAAATAACAGATCTTTTTAATAAAATTTTATCCCAGATTTATCTCAGATCTTATGCTCATATGTACAAATGAACTGGGAGGTAATCTAAAATTCAACACGAGTATACATTGTTACTAAAGTAATTCTTTATTCACTCAAAACTTGCTTAATAAATAAAGTCATCCGTTTATCATAAACATGCTCACAGAAACTTCATACAGAGGATCTGTGCTCATAAAACTTGAATTTATGATCAAATGAGTTTTGTATTAAAGCTTTAACCCTTTACCACACCATCCTGTGTTTTCACGACCCTAGAAAAAAGGCTTTTGAAAACATTGTGGGAAAAGAAGAAAATGCTGGTAACCAGCATTTTCTCCTTTTCCCACAATATTTTCTACTCATTCACAAACAAATTCCACTGTCTGAGACACATTTCCACTGTCGTCTGCAAATGCCTTTAATTTGAACGAGTCTGAAATTTTGTTGTTTGGTGAAGAAGACTTAAAAGAAAAATGGCTTTGGAAAACATTGTGGGAAAAGGAGAAAAATGCTGGTTACCAGCATTTTCTTCTGTTCCCATAATGTTTTCTACATTTTTAAAGAAAAATTTCATTCATTGAGCCATACTTCATTTGTTGTCTGTAAGTGCTTTCATTTTGAACAAGTCTCAAATTGTGTTGTTTGCTAAAGAGTTAAAAGATAAATGCATTTTCTCCTTTTGCCACAATGTTTTCTACACTTTCAAAGAAAAAAATTCATCAATTCAGCCACCGTTCATTTATTGTCTACAAAGTTTAATGCTTTCGATATGGACAAAACTGAAATCATCTCTTTAGAAAGCTTTTAAAAGGGATGCATCCAGATTTTGTTTTGCAGGTTTTGAAGGAAAATCACAGTAGCTGTTAACTCTTTACAAGACAAAAAAAAATTGATTTGTGAATTTAGAAAGCATACTCTTTACCACACAATCCCAACTTTTAACGACCCTGGAGCAGAAAGCTTTTGAAAACATTGTGGGAAAAGGAGAAAATGCTGGTAACCAGCATTTTCTCCTTTCCCCACAATGTTTTCGACCTCTCACAGACAAATTTCATCATTTGAGTCACATTTAATTTGTGGTCTGCAAAAGCTTTCAGTTTGGACAAGTCTAAAATTTTGTTGTTTGGTAAAGGGTTAATATGGCTCAACTGAAAAGTTTTGTCTTTAAAATAGAAGAAAACATTGTGGGAAAGTTGAAAATACTCATTACAGTATTACCTCCCTTTCTCCCCATGTTATCGAAAGGCTTCTACCTCAGGGTTGTTTAAACTCAAGATTGATTGGGAAAGGGTCAAAACCAAACAAAGGACAAATATCTATTACAGATACAAAATATTATCTGGTTAGCAGCATTTTTTTCTTTTTCCAACAATGTTTTTCAAGCATTAATTTTATTCCTAGGCATTGTTAACCCTATAGTCCTATCCCAAACAATCCCAACTTTTAACGACACTAAGACATAAAGTTTTTGAAAAAGTTGTAAAAAAAGGAGAAAATATGGGTAACCAGTACTTTTTCCTTGTTACAGAATGTTTTCTACCCTATTTTTTAAAGATTTGTTTTCAGTTGTAGAGTTAAGGGTTAAATAAAGAAGGAAACCCTTTGAAGAAATTGCGAGAAAAGGAGAAAATATTTGTAACTAGCATTTTCTCCTTTTCCCACAATATTTTCTGCCCTATCAAAGACAACCCTCTTCATACGAATTCCATTTAACTCTGCAAATTTGGACAAGTCTAAAACTTTGTCGTTAAGGATTAAAGCATCCATAAAATCTCTTTCCATTCAACCAAGTCATTCATCCATCTTCTAAAGTGATTATGCATCAATATTTTTTATCTCAAGTCTCCTTCTAGGATTCCTGAAAGAAAATGGTGAAAAAATATCTCACAATAAAAACCTGAAATGTCTTCAAATACCTTTGGAACTGCATTCACCCACCACTCTGAATTCAATTCTTAATTCAAATGACTGATTGTTTGAGTGGTGTTTTACGTCACTTTCAACACTATTTCAGTCAAATTACTGTGCCAGCTTAGTTATTTGTATGTGTCCTGTGTTTTGCCTGTACTGGGCAAAGGACATCAAGCATTCACAGTCAGTAAATTTTGTCCAGTTGAAGGAAGTAACAGTTTCGCTTTAAAATTTACAAAATTCTTTAGAATTAGACTAAGAATGTGACTCAGAATGGTTGGTTAACATAGACCAAGGGCTCTGTTGTGTCTTGCCAAAGGAGAATCTCATAAACAGCACCTCGAGCAAGAATCGAAGCTGGGCCATCAGGTCACAAATGCTACACCTACACAACTGAGCCATGCAGGACCCGGCTAGCTCTATATACAGTGACCACCTCTATTATGCAAGCAACCTTTATCAACCCTACACCATACAATGACCCTGGAGAAAAACGCATTTAAAACATCATCGGAAGCAGCATTTTTTGCTTTTCCCACAATGATTTTTGCCCTATCAAAAACAGAAATCATTATTTGAACTACATTTGTCTCCTGCAAATGCCTTCAATTTGGTTTGGTACAAAATTTTGTCGTTCAGTAAAAAGTTAAGCAAGGTACCAAAGAAGGCAAATAAGTGAAAATGCGCCTGTACTAAGCAATCACCTGCATGAACTTTGAACTCTTTACCAAATGACAAAATTTTAGACTTGTCCAAATTGAAAGCATTTGCAGGCGACAAAATAAATGTGACTCAAAAATTGAAATTTGTGTTTGGTTGGATAGAAAACATTGTGGAGAAAGGAGAAAATGCTGGTAACCAGCATTTTCTCCTTTTCCACAATGTTTTCAATAGGCTTTTTGCTGAAGGTCAATGAAAATTGGTATTGTGTGGTAAATAGTGAAACAGTTGGCAAAATCTTAAACTGAGTTGAAATTCAAAGCATTTGCAGACAACAACTTAAATGATGTTCAAATGATGGCATTTTGTCATGAAGAGGGTAAAAAAGATTGTAGGAAAAAGAGAAAATAAGGGAAACCAGCATTTTCTCCTTTTTCCATCATATTTACCTCTTTGACACACAGGTTCAAGTTTTAACAACCCTGAGAAAAAAATTCTTTTGAAAACATTGCGGGAAAAGGAGAAAATGCTGGTAACCAGCATTTTCTCCTTTTCCCACAATGTTTTCCTCATTTTTAAGTGCTTTTATATTAGAGGTTGGATTGTATTAAAACAAGCTTTCACGTTGGAAGAAACAGAGCATTTTAGCCAATCAGAAAGAGCGTTGGTAGCATTTACCATTATAACAATATTTATATTACAACAGTGAGTGAACGCCTCATTAAGGATACTGAGACAGTATGAAAAACTTTGTGAGAAATATAGAACAGTTGCTCATTCTGAGCAATTTCTCTGTTTCTGAAAATATGTTTCAAAAGTCTTTTTCCTGAAAATGAGTATATGCTGAGTATATGTCCTCAACAATAAAGAACCATGGGAAGACAAAGGAGTAAAACAAAGCATTCACCTCTCATGTCAGAGGTTTCTGGTTCAAATCCCACGACAAACTGGGCACACCTCTGGAACTCCCTCATCATGGTGCATGCACTATTTAACCCTTTACAAAACATTGATAAGTTTTAACAACCCTTAAGCATAAGACTTCGGAAAATACTGATGGAAAAGAAGAATATGATGATTATCAGCACTTTCTCCTTTTTCCAGAATATTTTCTACTCCTTATAGACAAATTCCATCATTTAAGCCACTTTTCAATTCTTGTCAGCAAATGCTCTTGTACTCTAAAAATTTGTTGTCTAGTATAGGGTTAAAGTTACCAGTAAGAAATGACAAAGAGTGATTGATCCAGGTTGTAAAAGCCTGTTTCACTATGGCCGTAAAATAAGTAAGTTCTAACAAAAAACTGGGCCTCGCCCAGACAAGAACAGATCTTCCTATACCCGTCACGGACTTTTCGTTACTCCTTCAGTCTCAGTCGTTGTCCTGCTGAAGTTTGTGTGCTGAAAGAATAAATCAAAAGGATGATCATAATAATTGAACTGAAAAAAATACATGTTGTCAGCAGGTGAATTTCCCAACTACCACCCGTTGCCTTGTCACTGGATCGAGAAAATAAAGCACAGGGCCCTACCTTCCGTAACAGAGTGTTGTTCCACTTAATCTTTTACCACACAATCCTGACTTTTAACAACCTTGAGAAAGAAGACTTTTGAAAACAATGTGGGAAAAAGGAGAAAATGCTGGTAAACAGCATTTTCTCCTTTTCCCATAATGTTTTCTATTTCATCAAAGACTATTTCTACACTTTGAGCTACATTAATTTCTTGACTGCAAATGCTTTTGGTTTGGACAGGCTTAAAATTTTATCATGTGGTAAAGGGTTCATGCTAATTGATGTTGTTGTTAATTTGGAAAACAATCAGACTTGCTAATAATCCAGTTTGTCACTGGATAAAAAAAAACGGGAAAGGAAATCTTGTTTTCCTGATCAAGCTTATTTTTTTCAAACACTTTTCTCACAATATTCTTCATTAATCAAAATAAAGTGTACCATCAATGTGCAAAATTTATTTTCATTTTTTGCTTTTCCCAATCATACTGTATGCTGCTTTAAGCACAAAAATGACATTCAATGCTGCCTGATCTTAATCTAAAGTGTCCCTAAAATCAACTTAATTCATTCAACGTATTTTTAAAGTTAGCCTTTAATTCTTTTACCACACAATCCTATGTTTTCAACAATTCTGAAGAAAAAGCCTTTCGAAAACATTTGAGCAAAATGGGGAAAAAATTGGTAACCAGCAATATTTTCTTCCATTTCATAGACCAATCTGACCATTTAAGCTACATTCTAACACAAAACGTGAATTCGGCTCTATAAACACAGTGCAACGAAATCGTGGTAAAATCTATGTCATTCTATATAGAGTGACGTCATTCTATATAGAGTGACATCATTCTGTATAAAGTAGGTTAGTAAGTTATTCAATGGAATATAATCTGCATCCGCGTTTTTACTCTAAGTATGAACTTGTTTTCCTTTCATTAAGAGTTGGTCATGTTAGAATCGAAATAATCTTCTTTCAATCGCTGTTTATCGTTCAATAAACCACGTTGTGAGTTATGAGGCGTAACGAATAACCCACTCGGGCTATCGCCCTCATGGATTATTTATTGTGCCTCATAACTCACAACTGTGGTTTATTGAACGATAAACCACGATAGAAAGAAGATTATTTCTTAATTAAATTTGCTGTCTGCAGATGCTTTCAGCTTAGACAAGTCACATGCTCTGTGAAAAGGGCTTTAATGCATCTGTAAACGGTATCAACTCCGGTCAACCAGCGCAATCAACACTGGCCGACCTGTGTTGAAACTTTTTGCATTTGGTAAATTTTCTGCATGTCCATGGACCAGATTGCCTAATGATTCATTTAGTTTTTTAGATATAATGGAGTTCATGGATTCATAATTATGTGCTGACTTGCTTTACATAATGCATCACTGAGATGCGTTAACTCTGCTACACAATCCCAAGTTTTAACGAGCCCAAGAGAGAAAGCTCTTGAAAACTTTGTGGGAAAAGGAGAAAATGCGTGTGACAAGCATTTTCTCCTTTTCCCACAATGTTTCTTCTCTTTCAGACACAAATTTCATCATTTGAGCCACATTTAATTTGTTATCTGCAAATGCTTTCAATTCGGACAATGTCTAAAATTTCATTGTATGGTAAAGACTTATTTCCCCCTTTTAGCAACAGCATGGCTCAAACTAAATCTTACCTCTCAACAAGATTTGCACCAATAATATCATGTATATGATACAGTAAGCCTAGTTTGGCTATCCGAGGCCACTGTCTTTGTTCCAGCTCCTGAAACCACAAACAGTTTGTAACCCTTTACCCGACATTTCTTGTGTATTAACCCTTAACCACCCAAGATTATACAACCCTAACGAAAAAAGCTTTGGAAAACATTATGGGAAAAGGATAAAATGCTAGTAACCACCATTTTCTCCTTTTCCCGCAATATTTTCTACCCTACAAAGACAGAAAATCAGCATTTGAGGTACATTTATTTTGTTGTCTGCAAATGCTCCCAGTTTAGCCAACCTCTGACCATTGTATCGACGATGGTTATGTGGGAAAGCAGCCCATGGCTCTGAAAGAAAATTGTGCAGAGTGCTGGTTAAAGAGACCCCAGGAAAGCATGGATGGGTGCACTGGCCGCTGCGGTATAACTGAAATAATACTGAAAACCACATTAAACATCATACGATCAATCAATCAGTTTAGCCTGTAAAAAGTTAATGACCCTGCAGAAGACAGCTGTTTGAAAATATTGCAAAATAAGATGAAAATAGTGGGAACCACACTGTTACATCTTAAAAACATTTTTTTTTTAGCCACAATTGTTACTTCTTGGCAAATGCCTTCAATCTGGACAAAAAAAAAAATTGTCATCCAGTACAGAGATAACTGACATTAAAGTTGTAGACTTATGGATATTCAGAACATTTCTAGACAACAAATTACATGCGGTTAAGGTAATGGAATTATCTTTGAAAGAAGACATTGTGAGAATAGGAGAAAATGTTCCTATCCAACATTTCCCCTTTCCCATAAAATCATTGGATCATATGGCAAAGTATGTGACCCACAGGTATCCAACAGGTAGCATTGCTAACAAAAAGAAAAAAAAAACTTATAATAGCAAAACACAGTATAAAACTTAACTCAAAATGCAATTCAACATGCCAGGTTTGCTTAGTTCTGACTGTGTTGAATTCTTCCACTATTATTTTCATGAATCTACATGCTAAATGCAAGCACAATGAGTTATCCATGCTATAACCCTTTGACCCTTTCGGCGCCATAGGCGAAAACGGTAACTTTTGCAGACGGCATAGATCAAGATCAGACTGCACAGAATGTGCAGTCTGATCTTTGACCTATACCGTCCGCTTGTTTAGTCAAGCCTATACAATCAAAATCTTTGTGATCAATGGATTGTATTTAGAGCCATCGAAAGAGGTCGAGTTTATTTATTTGGCGCTGAAAGAGTTAACACATGATATTATTTTAGACTGGTCAAATTGAAAACATTAGCAGACAACAAGTTAAATCTCACTAAAGTGACTGGATTTGTTTCTGAAAGGTTAGAAAACATTGAAGGAAAAAGAGAAAATGCTGGTTGCCAGATTTCCTTCTTTTCCAATAATACTATAAAAGGTCTAATCTCCCACAGTTGTTAAAACTCTGGAATGTGTAGTAATGCGACAAAATCTTAGACTCGTCAAAATTGAAACTATTTGCATTGGAAACATTGAATATGTCTTATAAGACATATTCAGTCTAATATGGGTTTTAAACCTTTACCAAATGACAAAATTTTAGACTGGTCCAAATTGAAAGCATATGCAGACGACAAATTAAAGGTGGCCCAAATGACATAATTTGTCCTTCACAGGTTACCAGCATATTTTCTTTTTCCCAAAATATTTTCAAAAACCTTCTTCCTCAGGGTCGTTAAAAGTTGGGGTTGTTTGGTACAGGGTTAAAGAATAGAATGGGTAAAGCAGAAAATGCTAGTAACTTTTTTCAACTACAGTATTTTCTTTTCCACATGCTTTCCTCCTCGGGGTCCTTATAACACAGTTTTGTTTGGTAAAAGGCTAACAACATATTTTGAAGGGAAGTAACCTGTTGCTTACATTGAGCATAGTTTTTGAAATGGTAAGGAACTGAAGGACACATATTATTGAAGCTATGTTAACTCTTTACCAAACGACAAAAATTTTAGACAGGTCCAAATTGAAAGCACTTGCAGACGACAAAATAAACGTAACTCAGAAATTGAAATTTGTTTCCAGCAGGGTAGAAAACATTGTGGGAAAAGGAGAAAATGCTGGTTACCAGCATTTTCTCCTTTTCCCACAATGTTTTCAAAGGCTTCTATCTCAGGGTCATAAAAACTAGGGATTGTTGGTGAAAGGTTAAAAATGGCATAAAATTGCAATGAAACAAATAAAATCTTACCTGTCTTAAAACTTCTCTATATTTACATTTCTTCAATATAGTTAACACAGCTTGGCGCCCTAGAGTGAAACTCTTTATAAATATACATACATTTGGCACAGAGATCAGCCAGCTGCCGGCAGCTTGTTCTGTTAGAGCAGAAACTTTTAGTAATTGCCTGAAAGTGAGAAAAAGAAAACAGGCTTTCAGATTTTTGTCTCTTCTACAGGTAATTTTATTGCTGATATATAAGAACTGACATAACTAGATATTTGAGATAAAATTTTTTCAAACTAGTCTAGAAAAATTTGATAAGGTGAGCCTTCAGCAGGCTTAACATCATTTCTTTGGACTTGTTCATAAAACTTGATCTCAAAAGCCAACAAAGGTCAGATTCCTTTTATCATATAATGATAAATCACAAATAAGAGGTCAGAATATGCAAAACCATATGTGCTCATGTGGGAATTATCAGGACTAAAACTCAAAAAATAGTATGCTGGTCACCAGCACTTTCTCCTTTTCCCCCAATGTTTTCAATTGACCCCTTTTTCATGGTCCTTAAAACTTGGAATCAGGTGGTAATGGCTTAATATTCCTGCCATACTGGTTAAAAACCATAGGAGATGAAGATGACACATAGTTGTGTCTTAACTTAGATACACTAAAGTTCATGATCTCCTGCTAGGTGGCATTTTTCAAACACATACCTATCTGATTTGGTCATCTAGGTACAGAGCCAGAGTTACTTTTCAAGACCGCAATCGATGCAGCAAATCGTAAAATAAAATAAACATTCACTCATCTGGTAAAATTCATCTAGCTATCATATAACCTATGCACTAGTCATTTATAAAAACAGCTGCTAAAAGCTCGAGGAATTGCCCTGGTATAAGCCTAGCATGGTTGGGTCATTATTTTTGTTGTGAAGTCTGTTAGCACAAATCCTCCTTTTTTCCCATATCTATATCAAAAACTGTATACAAAGATTTGAAGTAAACAATCTTATTTTCTTAAATAAGATTTACCTGTTCAAAGTTACTATACTTGCAAGGATTTAGAAGCAAAAAAAGGCTTTATTTTACCACAGACGTATTATAAATAGCCACTTTCTGCTTGCAACTTTTTTAGTGGCAGAGTCTTTTAGATTACACACCGAGTATTAAGATACAGGATAGTGATGTATCATAGGAGGCAGGTCAATCTTTGAAGAATAGGACATGTGCAGACATCGAGACAAAGCTGTGTCTATGGGCAGACAGACAGACAGACAGACCACCAGATCCAACATACCCAGTGTATCAAAAGTCAGTACAATATTTTATCCTGTCACCTTCTACAATTTCGACCCGGTAACAGGGTGCCGTATATTTTTTTGTTATCCGTCAGTTGGTCACGTGACCGCTAAGTGCGCACCTGCTAACTGGGACTATTTTCAACCAAGCGTCTTACTGCCATAATGAATGAATCAACCACTAGCGAATACTTTTGTTTGTTTAATTAATAGTCGGTTATGTTAAAACACATTGTCTTCTTCGCCACAATATTTTTCTGCGGATATAGACTACGTCACGTTTAATTATTATGACGTAGCCAATATCATTCATGACGTCATTATTGCAGCTGCATATCCAGAGGGTTTTGTAAACACGGTTCTTCATTTTTTAAAGTTTCTCATAGATCTAGTGAGAAAGATGTCAAGATGTGCCTTATTTCGAGCTAAATGTTCAATTTAGTCGGATTTTTGGATTATAATTGAGAAAAAGGATGAATAAAATAGACAGCTGGTGTCTTGGATTGGGAAAGTCGATCAGGCTCGGCTCCGGAAATTTATTAAAGGTACGTCTTTATCAATGTTTTTTTTTTTCCGTTTGTTTTGTTTTGTTCCGTTACAGTGAGAGACAGGATAAAGAGAATAGATGATTGGTGTCTTGGATGGGTTAAGTTTATCAGGCTCAGCTCCGAAATTTATCCGGTTCGCCTTCAGCTCACCAGATAAATTCCTCCGCCTTGCCCGATAAACTTAACCCATCCAAGACACCAACCATCTATTCTCTATTATCCATGACTTACGCTATTTCTGTGTCACTAAAACTAAAATGATTCATCATCAGATCCTTATTTACAACATCTTTTGTGTAGTTGTCAACGACCGTAGACACAAATTTATCTGAAAAAGAACAAAATATCTGAAAATAACACAAGAATACCATCAGATCCCTATTTCATCTTTAATCCTTTACCACACAATGCAGACTTTTAATGACTCTGGGAAAGAATCCTTTGAAAACATTGTGGGGGAAAAGGAGAAAATGCTGGTAACCAGCATTTTCTCCTTTTCCCATAATGTTTTCTACCCTGTCAAAAGAAAATTGCACCATTTGAGCCACATTGAAATTGTTGTCTGCAAATGCTTTCAATTTGGATAAGGCTAAAATTCTGTCATCTGGTAAAGGGTTAATGTAGTTTTCAATGACTGTAGACACAAATTTATCTGAAAAAGAACACAAAATATCTGAAAATAACATAAAAACACCATAAGATCCCTGTTAACAACATCTTTTATGTAGTTTTCAATGACTGTAGACACAAATTTATCTAAAAAACACAAAATATCTGAAAATAACATAAAAACACCATAAGATCCCTGTTAACAACATCTTTAATGTAGTTTTCAATGACTGTAGACACAAATTTATCTGCAGAGAACACAAAATATCTGGGAGGAACACAAGAATACCATCAGTCTCCTTATTTTCAACATCTTTTGTGTAGTTTTCAACAACTGTAGATGGAAATTTATCTGAAAAGAGCACAAAAATACTATCAGATCCTTACTCTTAAGACCTTTTGTGTAGTTTTCAACAACTGCTGAAACAAATCTATCTAAACAGAACATAACATTTAAAAAGAGCGCCATCAGATCCCTATTTACAACATCTTTTGTTTAGTTTT
The DNA here is from genome assembly GCA_946811185.2 of Hippopus hippopus. Lineage (NCBI taxonomy): Eukaryota > Metazoa > Mollusca > Bivalvia > Cardiida > Cardiidae > Hippopus > Hippopus hippopus. Next base: position 17,311,942 of record OX328096.1, read on the forward strand.
CAATGATAGTAGATCTGAAAAAGAACACAAAATATCTGGGAAAAAAAACAGGAACATCATCAGATAACTATTTACAACATCTTCTGTGTAGTTTTCAAAGTCTATAGACACAACTTGATCTGAAAAGATCACAAACATATACAAGATTACAGATTTCAGGGAAAAAGTAATAGTGGTTATCCCCCGTGAAGCATTTTGTCTGTTTCAGCTACTAAAAGCTTTTAAGTTTAAGATTTACCAGATCTGAAAGCATTTGAAGACAACAAATTAAATGTTGCTCAAATGATAAGATTTGGTTTTGGAACAGTAGGAAACATTGTGACAAAATGAGAAAATGCTGGTTACCATCATGTTCTCTTTTTATTACAATGTTTTAAAAAGCCCTCTTTCTTAAAGTTGTCTAAACACAGGATCATTTACTAAAAAGTAATAGGGTATTACACTGCTTTCAATAATATCTTCGCAGTAACAAGGAGAAAGTTGTTCCCGAGTTTTGAAAATAGTATCTGGATCAGTTGGCCTGTTTCATGCTACGTATTTTCTTATTTGATGTAGAAATTATGTAAGTTATGTAAGCTAACAGCCAGAAATAATTCGTTAACCCTAAAAGTGCCAAGTAAACCCATTTAGTGCGGAAATTTGACCAAATCAACAGCAGTTTCAAGGTTGATTCTGCCCAGTTTATATAATTAAAACAAGAGCGGTAAATTGTCACAAGATACGTCCGTCCCACCACCAGTTGTTGAGGGGGTATAATAATCGAAAAGGGCAGGTAATGCAACAAACATGTTTACCAAAGTCTCAAGTCAATTTGACTTTGAGGTGACAAAGTTCCGTTCCTGACAAGCAAGAAATACTGTAAAAATGAAGATCAGAGTGGAATTACTCAAAATCCACACTAGGTAGAGTTATTGTTTTTGTGCACTGTACTCCGTAATATTGCACCAAACATGCATACCAAGTTTGAAGTCACTCTGACTTGAGATGACAAAGTTATATTCCAGACAAGCACTAAATGCTGTAAAAATGACGATCAAAGGGAAATAACTCAAAATTCGTGCTAGGAAGAGTTATGGTTCTTGTGCACTGCACTCTGTAAATTTTCAACAATCATGCATACCAAATTTGAAGATGTTCAGACTAGAGATGACAGTTATATTCCGGACAAGCAGAAAATGCTGTAAAAATGACGATCAAAGGGAAATAACTCAAAGACAGCACAAGGTAGAGTTATGGTTCTTTCGCACTGCACTCCGTATTATTGCAACAAACACAAATACCTAGTTTCAAGTCAATCGGACTGGAGATGACAAAGTTATGCTCCGGACAAGGAGAAAACACTGTAAAAATGATGATCAAAGGGAAATAACTCAAAGACACCACAAGGTAGAGTTATGGTTCTTTCGCACTGCACTCCGTATTATTGCAACAAACACAAATACCTAGTTTCAAGTCAATCGGACTGGAGATGACAAAGTTATGCTCCGGACAAGCAGAAAACGCTGTAAAAATGATGATCAAAGGGAAATAACTCAAAGACACCACAAGGTAGAGTTATGGTTCTTTCGCACTGCACTTCGTATTATTGCAACAAACACACATGCAAAGTTTCAAGTCAATCAGACTGGAGATGACAAAGTTATGCTCCGGAGAAGCAGAAAATGCTGTAAAAATGATGATCAAAGGGAAATAACTCAAAGACAGCATGAGGTAGCGTTATGGTTCTTTCGCACTGCACTCCGTATAATTGCAACAAACACACATGCCAAGTTTCAAGTCAATCGGACTGGAGATGACAAAGTTATGCTCCGGACAAGCAGAAAATGCTGTAAAAATGATGATCAAAGGGAAATAACTCAAAGACAGCATGAGGTAGCGTTATGGTTCTTTCGCACTGCACTCTGTATAATTGCAACAAACACACATGCCAAGTTTCAAGTCAATCGGACTGGAGATGACAAAGTTATGCTCCGGACAAAGAACTGGACGCCGCCCGCCCGCCCATACGCTCGCCTGCCCGCCCGCCTGCCCGCCCGTACGCCATGGGTGATGATTGATCCCATAATATGTCCCGTCTTCGATGGGCGTATAAAAAACAGTCTAGATCAAAGATCAGACTGCATGTTTTGTGCAGCCTGATCTTAATCTACACTGGCCACTATAGCATAAAAGTTGTAAAAGGTTCTTAAGAGGTCAAAACTATTTAAGACATGTTCTGTGAAAAGGGGGCTTAATGTATCTGCGAAAAGTATTGACCCAGGTCAGCCTGCACAGTCCACGCAGGCTGACCTGGGCCGAAACTTTTCGCTGTTGTTCAATTTTCTGAATGTCCAAGGACCAGTCTATCTGGTGATTGTGTCGAATGTTAAAAACAGAGGATATTCTGGGTCTTGGTATCATGAATCACTGACTTGCATTAAGCCCTCTTTTGCCACAGCATGGCTCATTTAACTCTTTATCAAATAAATTTTAGACTTTTCCATACTAACAGTATTTGTAAATGACAAAATAAATGTGACTAAATGATTGACTTTTGTTTTTAGAAAGGTAGAAAACATTGTAGGAAAAGGAAAAAATGCTGGTACCAGCATTTTCTCCTTTCCAAATGATGTTTTCAAAAGCCCTCCTTCACCATGTCCTGAAAACAAGGGACAGTGTTGTATAGGGTTAAATGTATAGAAAATGCTTAAAATGGTACCTACCTATGGTACGTTTTGGCACATTGAATTCTGTCATCACACACTGTACATGACTTCTATAGTCTTCTGTGAACACAACCAGTTCCACACTTTCCTCCCCTCCTGGTAAAGTTTGGGGAAATACTTTCACCTTACCAGTCTTTTCCAGTTCTCTCTGATAACAAACAGCAAAAAAAAAAAAAAATCATCTATTCTCTATGCAAGCACTTACTGATGCCCCCGGTCAAATTTTCATGTGAAAAACATACTACAATTTATTTCAAGCTTTTTGTAGTAATAACTGTGGAATATTGTTAGTTACGACCAGTGAAAAATACCAATTTTATTTTCTAACTCTTCAAATTGAAGGCGGAAACAGTAGTTACCTACGTAAATAATGCAAGCCATTAAACCAGATGGAAATATGATGTAATTTACCCTACATTTCTCACACTTTACGTAATATTGTAATGCGTTGTTATGCTTTGCCACAGGAAATTACAGAAAAGAACTGCTCTGGATTTTGATCTAAGTACCCCACCAAAAAAGGGGTAAGAGGCATGAAATAAACAGATTATTTGCTTTTTTCCTGTAAAAGATCGAAATTTATTCATCAAGTGAACATAATCCTAATATTTTCATGAGTGACTGCACCACTCATGAAAATATTAACAATGACGTTTTCTCGCTGAAATAAATTTCAATCTTTCACAAAAAAAGAATAAATATTCTTTATTTCTCCATGTTGATGCTGATCAAGTCTGATGGAGTCATAATATTTTTGAATCTATTGTACTTTTGTACACTACTTTAAAAATTTTAAGTAGAGGATCATAACCCTACCTTATGTTACGTAGAAAACAAATATGAAAGTTTTAGCTTTTGTGAATTCAGACAAGAATATCTTTAGAGTTTTTACTACACATCTTATCCATATGTTGTCCTACCTATATGCCATAACTAAGTTTTATCCATAGGCTTATCAATGTGCTGAAATGGAACAGATATTCTATGTCAATATTAAAGATGCTTATAATGCAGTTCATAAGCTTTTTCTATCAGAATGTAAAACAAGCAGACAGAGTAGGCCTAAGATCGGACTGCATGTTCTGTAGTCTGGGTCTTGATCTACAATATCTGCAAGGGCAGTTAATTCCAGGTTAAGCTCCATTAATAGCAGTACAAAGTTCAATCAGTCAAAAAAAGAGGTCAAGGATCAACCAAAAGTTTTTATTACGACAACTTCATATTTACTTGTGACACTGATCATCTACCGGTACTAAATAACACATTCTTGGAGTATTTCAAATTGAAGACATTTGCAGATGCAAAATTAAATGTGTCTCAAATGTTGAAGTTTGTCTGTGAAAGGGCAGAAAAGATTGTGAAACACTAGAAAATGCTGGTAACCAGCATTTTCTCCTTATTCTACATGTTTTTGAGGTTTCTTCTTGAGGGTTGTTAAAAGTTGGATTTGTGTGATAACCATTAAGGGTTAAATTTAAATAACTATTCAAGTTCTAGTGAGAGTGTTTTCAGGATTTTGCTGGATTGCCTGTCATGTTCATGTGAACTAGAACAATTTGAACAAAATTCATTCTCTTTGGCTAGGAGTAAGCAAATAAAGTTTAATTTTACTCTGTCTTCCTAGTTCTAAAGTTTTCTGACAAAAAATGGTAACTTTAACAAACGACAACATTTCAGACTTGTAAAGTTTTAAAGTATTTGCAGACAAAATGTAAAATGTTACTCAGATAATAAAATTCGTTTTTGAAAGGGCAGAACACATTGTGGAAAAAAAAAACTGGTTACTAGCATTTTCTTCTTTTCTCACCTTGTTTTCAAATAGCATTCTAAAAGTTGGGAGTGTAAGGTAAGAGGTTAAAGCGAGGGTAGAATGGGATCAATCATAGACAATGTTTCATCACAAACTTCACTTTAGGTCTTTACAGAACAATCCTGTGATTTTATGGCCTTTTTGGTGAAAGAAGGTTAGTAACTAGTATTTTCTTCCTATCCCACCACGTTTTTCTGCCCCTTCAAAGGTAAGTTCTAGCACTTGGGCCAAATTTGATTTGTCATCAGGAAATTCTTTCAATACGGATGTGTCTATAATTTCATATCCTGGAAAGGATTTAACCCTTTACCATATGATCAAGACTTTTAAAAACCCTATGGGAGAAGGCTGCTAGAAACATTGAGCTGAGGAGAAACAAAAGTAGTGAATGCAGGTGCAAGGGCTTGGCTGCAGGTGCTTGATTTTCAGTGAAATTTCAGTCAGGAAAGGGCATAACTCTGTCAAAGATACATTGATAGTTACCTGCCCTTGTATAGGTTCTCCTTTTAATAGTTAACAACTTATCTGAGTCTGAAGTAAATATCTTCAGTAATAACTCAGATATTATAAAATATCAAAGGTTTTGCATGACACAGCTGACAACGCAGACGAAGCTAGGGTTAGCATAATAACTTCATGTTTTCTTCAAAAACAGCTGCGCTAAAGATGCTCGTAAACAGCATTTTGTTCTTTGGATACAATGTCTCATTTTTCCTACGAAAAAGTAGTGTTCTGAGTAGGATTTAATAAGTTGTCTGCAAACGCTTTGAATGTAGACAAGGCAAAATTTTTGTCCAGTAGTGAAGAGTTAACATATGTTTGTACTTACAATTCGTTCATCCACTTGGGCTCTGTCTGTTACTTTGCTGTAAAGCTGGTGTTTTAGAGTAATGGGAGGTAACTTGTGCTCAAACTTTGCCACAGGAAAAAGAGTTTTTATCTCTCTTAATGCTGCCTCAACTTCGGAGCTGGGTTCTTTTTCACCTGAAATTTCATTACATGTTATGTGATTTTAACCCTTTACTGAACAATCTTGTGATTCAGTATATTGCTTTGGAATAGGGCTTTTGAAAACATCGTGGAAAAAGAAGCTGATAACCAGTCACCAGTATTTACTCCTTTTTCCATTTTTTCTTTTTTTTACTATTTCAAAAGCTATTTCCGTAATTTGAGCCACTTTTTTCCCATATGCAAATGCTATCAGTATACACAACAAGTATACACAAAAAGTCTAACATTATGCTGCTTGGTAAAGAAATAATGAAAGCACTGAATGCTAAACAATAAAACACCCAAGGGCTACCACGTCAAAGTCAGTTAGCCAAAATAAAAAAATAATCTATGTTTCATATCACACTAAAGTTTTTACTACACAACAAAATTTAAGACCTGTCCCACCTGAAAGCAATTGCATCAACAAATAAAATGTGGCTCAAATGATGGGATGTGTTTTTCAAAAAGGATAGGAAATGTTATAGAAATGGGGAAAAATGCTGGTTACCAGCATTTTTTCTTTTTCCCACAATGTTTTCAAATACCTTTTTTTGCAGGATCATTAATACATGGGAATGCTTTGCAAGGGTCAAGAGGTATGCTTCAAGTTGCTTCATCCCTGTAGTGCAGATCAAGATCTGATTGCACAATACCCTATGTACTCTTTGATCTACACTGTTTTTTTGAGAGACATATTGACGGAAACAGCCTGGCAATTGTAAGGTTTTCTTTACAGTTTACCAATTATACAGGACATGAAACAAGGGAGTGGCTGGTTCCAATCCCAAGCTAAGCAAATGTCTTTCTAAGGATTGATGATAAACATTGCAACAGGATTCACTCCTCTCTCACAGCTGTTCAATGTTTGACTTTGGTTACCTGAGAAAGCAGTCAGTGGTTTTAGAAAAATATTGTGCAAAGCACTGATAAAAGAAGACTCCAAGAAATCATGGATAGGTGTGCTGGCCACCACAATATAACTGAAATAATGTTGTTCAGTGAACTGAAATAATGTCATACAAATTGCCATTAATATATCTGGCACAGGCACTCTATGACTGGGTAAGCATTTATACTTGCCTTCTTGGTCTTCTTGTAAGACGCCATTTGCTTTTTGACTTGTTGATGGACGCAATCTCTTTTTCTGTTTGTAGACATCTGTCATAAGAGCTCTTTTGAGACTCATCTGAAACAACCCACATAAAACTTCTTTCACTAGAGATGATAAAACTTGTTTTCCAAGCAAATCTGCTGCAATTCAAGACAGACTTAACCCATCACCAAATAAATGAACTTTAGAATCATCCAGTTTGAAAGCATAATCAGACAAAAAAAGAAATGAGCATACCTCACATTTTGGCATTTGTGTATAGAAGGATATCCACTTGACGCAAGTCATGGTGAACAACCACTGATTTTAGAATACTCCCATTTATCAAACTTCTGGAACCTTTGTCTCTAATACAGATAAACACTAATTTGTAAGTGAAAACAGGCTGAGGAAACCAATGCAAAAGAAAAGCGGAGCCAAGGGAACATTTTAGAGATTTTTTATAACCTTTCATCAATCATTCCCAGGTTTTAAGAATCCCATGGAAAAAAGCGTTTTGGACAAAAAAAAATGTTGTAAAAGGAGAAAATACTGGTAACAAGAATTTTTCTCCTTCCCCCCCCCTTTTTTTCTTCTTCCAAGTTTCATCCCATCATTTACACCATAATGTAGTTCGGTGTCTGCAAATGCTTTCAATATGATTTTGTCGTCAGATAGAATGTTAAAAAGTGATTAATTAATAGCTGTTATTGCTCAAAGCCTTTCACCTTCTTCAGGTGTCACTGTTAGCGTGTAGGCGGCCTGACGCACGTGATCAAGATTGAATCCGAGTCGTCGCTGACCTAGCATAAACTTGAACAAAGTTAAGCCGGCTCTCGTAAGCTATGTACGTTCATGTATCAGTTTAAAATCCGCTTATGATAGGGTGGTCTACTTCGATATCGATGTCCAGGCAATAACAAATTCAAGGAAGTTCAACGGTGTACGTGCTGTCTGTCAAGTTGACAACAGAAATCGCCGGTTTTCATTGAACGCGTTTTCTAAAATCTGTGGGTTGATTTTTGTTTCTGGGATACCTTCTGATACTTCAATCAAAGAAAAATAACGATTAGTAAAAATTACCGCTGCTACAAATCAGATGTCCTATATTTCAGGTTTTATTCACATTGAGCAGACGGCTAATCAAAGAGACAAGGAGGCTACCATCTTACTGGTCCGCAGCAAATACTAGATGAGCGATTTCATTGGTTCGTCATAACTTTTTTTTCTGAGACATACAAAAATGTCCCAACCGAACGGATATGTATATATCCGTACACTTTAAACCCAGGGCCAGGTTATTTGTCTATCACGAGCTAGAGGTGTTAAAAAACTCTCTCAGCGCCAAATATATAGACTGACTTCTTTCAACGACCGAGAATAACATTTCTAACTCAGATTTTTATCTCAGAGGCTCGACTAATTCAGCAGGCTATATGGCCTTCAACATGCGAAAAGGGACAGTCGGACATCTGCGTAATATTTTGTCGCGGATCAGCCTGCGCAGTCCGCGCAGACTAATCCGAGACGGCACTTTACCACTAAATGAGATTTTGTTCTACAGTAGACTTACTCAAAACAGAAAATTACATAAAAACGAAAAGTGTTGTTTCGAATTAGTCAGCGCGGAGTGCGCAGGCTGATCTGAAAAGTCTACACTTTACGAAATGTCCGAATGCCCCTTTTCGCGTGTTGCATGTCATGTATTCTAGGCCCAAGACCAGACTGCACTTTCTGTTCTGTCTGATCTTGATCTATGCCACCGGCAATCACCCTGTCTATGTTGGTATGCAGTCACTTCGTACCATAACCGTTTCGTACCATTTCGTTTATGACCATTTCGTACCATAGATTTACCACTTCGTACCATTACACTACCATTTCGTACCATAGCGTTACAACTTCGTACCATGATAATGCCATCTCGTACCGTGACCAAAAGTTTCAATAAATGTGACAAAAAGAGACATTTAATATATTTGCTTAGCATAAACTAATGCTTTGGTAATCAAATTTACGGGATTATCATATATCAGTTAAATCAATTGCGACTGAGAAAATAGGTAATTAGTCTGTTTGTAATGTTTGTTGCAGGTCGGGTAATTTTAACAGGGATCAAACTGATAACATTAAATTGAACATTGAATCAAAGAATTATAATTGTATGATTACCCTTGATTGCATAGATCAGGGATCTTATATACCCCCATCTGTCATTCATTCCATTTCGATCTGCTTTATTATTATTATTATTTTAAACATGATGCTGAGACAAGGACAATGTCAATCTTCATTGTCAATGTGACAATTTTATTTCTTGTAAAAACATCATTTTCCACAATATTCGTTTGCTAAAACTACACACCTTACAAAAGCAATTCGTTTTTATGACTCTCTGAGAAACTACTTTGAAAACATTATGGGGAAAAAAGATAATCAGAAAGTGTTATTGCATATTTATTACATATTGCTTCACTTCAATATAAATTTAACTTGATTAAATAGCGTTTTTGATTTTGTTTTTCTTCTTTCAAAATCGTCATAATGGACGTTTTTCATAGTCAAAACTTTGTCATAGGCCCCAAAAATATGGTACGAAATGGTATGACAATGGTACGAAGTGGTAAAATTATGGTACGAAATGGTTTAACCTATGGTACGAAATGGTCAAATTATGGTACGAAGTGACTGGTACGAAATGGTCATGGTACGAAACGTCCATAATTCTCTATGTTAAGGGCGCTAAATAAAAGGATTGATTCATTTAAAGACCTAAGCACAACTTTGAATATCTTTTTTGACCAGCCCGCATAGCTCAGTAGGTAGAGCGTAGGACTCGTGAACGTGATGCTTCGAGTCACCTGAGAGGGTGTGGGTTCGATCCCCACGGCTGGCCATCCATAATTACTAATAGTCTTTCGGATGAGTGTGACGGTGACACCGAGCACGTAAAAGAACCAGGCGTAATTTAAGATGGGTTTCGTCCTGTATCTGCACTATCCCCCGTAACAATACTAACAGCCTTCAGGGGGCGTCGCCCATATGGGCAACCGGTGGCGACGATAAATAAACGCACATTTAATCAATGGATATCTTTGCAGATAGTTTTGATAAAAATCAGACTAACGGCTTTTGCTTACAATGTAGATCAAGATCAGACTGCACATAGGACTTCACAAATGTGCAATCTGACCTTGGATCTACACTTACTTGTATTCTGGGAAATATTGTGATAAAAAAATCATAACCTCAAAAAATACACTTTTTTTTTCCTGACTCGAAAAGTCCATTTGAACAGATTGAATGAACTAATTGAATTTCACTCTAGAAAGCAACTAAAACACACGTCTTTTTTGCAAAAGAAAGGCAAAACTCGTGTCACGGAGTCTAAGAAACGTTTACCAAACAATCTAGCGTTTAACTCTTTACCAAACAACAAAATTATAGACTGGTCCAAATTAAAAGCATTTGCAGACGAAAAAATAAATGTGACTGAAAAATTGAAATTTGGTTTGGGAAGGGTAGAAAACATTGTGGGAAAAGGAGAAAATGCTGGTTACCAGCATTTTCTCCTTTTCCCACAATGTTTTCAAATGGCTTCTTTCTCAGGGTCGTTAAAAGTCGGGATTGTGTGGTAAAGGGTTGAATGATCCTGAGAAAGGAGACTTGTGGAAAAAAAATTAAAACTTGAAGGATAACATGCTGGCAACCAGCAATCACAATATCTGAGCCACATTTAAAAATTGCCGTGTGCTTTTTAAATCACTGTCATTGTTTTTCCTTGCTATTTATCAAATTACCATTATTACTTCTATGACTCTAGCCGTGTCGTTATAAATACGATAACCATAACTATGTACCTGGAATTTGGAGAAGAACCATATAAGCTTTGCAATCGTTCTTATCCATTTCATCAGTCATTTTTGTTATTCTGTGTAGGCTAAAATTTTGTCAATGTGTAAAACTCTCTGTAACTGAGCCATGCTCTGTGAAAAGGGGGTCTTTATGCATCTGCGAAAAATATCGACCCAGGTCAGCCTGCGCATTCCGCACAGGCTGACTTGCGCCGAAACTTTTCACTATAAGTCATTTTTCTGTACATACAAGGACCAGTCTACCTCATGATTAAATCGGATGTGGCTTTTAAGGATCCATAAGTATTTAGTTTAAACGTTTTTATTTTACATCGGTTGAGAAACAAATTCTTACAATTTATACATGTACTAATCTCATTCGATTCTGCTTCCCGGGAATATCATAAGTATTTGATGACTTGCTTGGTACCATGGATCAAGGAGATACATTAAGCCCCCTTTTACCAGAGCATGACTCATATATGGTCTGCAACACGCGAAAAGGGCATTCGGACATTTGCGTAAAGTGTCATTTAGGATCAGCATGCGCAGTACGCGCAGGCTAATCCGAAGCGAAACTTTCCTTTTTTATGTAATTTTCTGTTTTGCACAAGTCTATTGTAACGCGAAATCTAATGTAATCGTAAAGTGCCGTCTCGGATTAGCCTGCGCGGACTGCGCAGGCTGATCCGAGACGACACTTTACGCAAATGTCCGATTGTCCCTTTTCGCCTGTCGCAAGCGATATTTGATGAATGAAATTTGTTTAAACTAAACTAAATTGTCATCTACAAATGCTTTTAATTGGCAGGAAGCTAGAACTTTGTCGTTTTGTAAAGGGTTAACTCTTTACCACACAAACCCGAGTTTTAGCGACCGAAAGAAAGAAGCCCGTTGAAAACATTGTGGGAAAAGGAGAAAATGCTGGTAACCAGCATTTTCTCCTTTTTCCACAATGTCTTCTATCCTTTTAGAGACTGATTTCATCATTCGAGCCACATTTAATTTGTCGTCTGCAACAGATTTCAATTGGAACAGTTAAAAATTTTGTCGTTTGCTAAAGGGTTAAATCGAGCACATGTTTCGGGAGTTTGTTATAAGTTTAAAGATACATCATTACACGTTTTCATCCAGTTTTTTTTTAATTTCATCCTTATTTTATGAAACTATAACCACTCTTGTATTTTTATGCCAAATTTTGCCCCTGACATTTGCAAGACTGCACAGATTACGACGGATAGAAAATGCATTTCATTCTTTAGAGGCTATCAAAGACAACACTGTGGTTGTTTCCGGTTTTAAATCGAAGACAAATTCCTTGAGTTTCTTTATCCCGTAGGCCTTATATATAGATTAGTTATCTATTTTACACATCTGACTAGATTCTTCACACTATCAAGTTTTAACAGCGTTTTTTCTCTCTTACAGTAAAGATGTATCTTTAACCTTGTCATGGACAAAATCTTGATCTAAGTCACTCAACACTTCAGAAGACGTTATTACTCTTTGACCCGTAACCAAGTGACAGAATATACTTGTCCAAATTGAAAGCATTTTGAAAACCACCAACTTAATGTGTCTCAAAAAACGATTTTACTTTTAAGGGCAGAAATTATTGTGGGTACAGGAGAAAATGCCCTGTACCAACATTTTCCCCTTGTTCCATAATGCTTTGAAAAGGCTTCTTTCTCGGGATCATTATAACTCGGGATTGTTTGATATAGGGTTAAAAAGAATACAATTTCTCGTCCATTGCTTTAGTTTAAACGTACAGTCAAGTTGACTCTTTCAGCGCCAAATATATTAACCCTTAACCTACTACCGGTAATTAAATTAAATGGAACTTTCAAGCTAATAGTAAAAGCCAAAATGTTATTTCAAAGGTATATTTTTAGGAAGCATATCTTCGTATCGGTTAGTGTAGATCCAAGATCAGACTGCACGTTCTGTGCAGTCTGATCTTGATCTAAATTGTCCGCAAAAGGTCCCTGAATCGCGCTGAGCAGCATAAGTGTTAACTCAGCCTCTTTCGAGAGGTGAGGATACAATCCGTTGAAACTCAGGAAGATTTCTGTCTTACTATCTTGTCCAGGTTTGACTGAACAATCGATGGATTCGAACAGCTGACCGATTGATTGAGTGATTGACTGTTTGCGCTTTTCGCAGATTTCGACATTATTTAAGTCACCATATGAATTTCTTAGGGAATTAATGAAACACTATGAAAATGAAAAGAAAAAAAAAAACAGTCTGTTGTTCAACATTAATCTCATCTTCAAGATGAAACTCATTTTTCCAAGAGATTTGAAACACTCTATCCTTCTAGAGCATTCAAGTTTATGCGTGTATTGCTCCTACCATAGCCCCGCCGGGTAGCCGGGTAGCTCAGTGGTTAGTGTGTCTGACTATTGCGAGTTCAATGCCCGATTGAACCAAACTTGCTTTGATTGATCGTATGGTGTTTAACGCCGTTTTCAACATTATTTTAGCCATATCTCGGCGACCAGTGCACCTATCCTTCCTGGAATTTCTTTTACCAGTACTCCGCACTATATATATTCTTTCCCAGCCACTGGCTCCTTTCCAACATAACCATCGCCGAAGCAATGGCCAGCAGTGAGAGAGGAATGAATCCTGTCGCAATGACGATCATCAGTCCTCGGAAAGAAATTGCATGTTGACAAGTAATCAGGCGGTTTATTTTCTCTTGTTAGTCTTCAAAGTGGTGCTCTCGTATATCTCGGTTGTGCCAAGCCCCCAAGCTTAGTCGGTGACATGCGTAGTTTGAAACACAGGCGTTTGTGTTTTATTGTTGTTGTTTGTGGTGTTGGTCGTTGTGGTTTACAAACTTCGCACTCCACAATCTAATATGATATGAACGGCGCTTATTGTATCTAAACTCAGGCACTTGTGTTTCATTGTTGTTGTTTGTGGTGTAGATTTACAAACTTCGCAGTCCACAACCTAATATGATATGAACGGCCCTCTGATAAAAGAAGGTGTAATGTATCTAAACACAGGCTCTTGTGTTTTATTGTTGTTGTTTGTGGTGGTGGTGGTGGTGGTGGTGGTGGTTTACAAACTTCGCAGTCCACAACCTGATATAATATGAACGGCCCTCTGATAAAAGACGGTTTAATGTATCTTGGTAATGCCTTATACCAAGGCTAGTTGCCGACTGATACGGATCCATTATGTCAAAAATCGGCTGAACCATGAGGGAGGATGATCCTTTGAGATACAGAAAATTTATCAACGACAAAAAGTCTCGACCAAGGTCAGCTCGTGCGGACTGCGCAGACTGACATGAACCGATACTCTTTGTAGATGCATTAACTTGCCTTTTTTCACAGAGCATGACTCATATTGAGCCGTTCTCTGTGAACGGGGGCTTCATGCACATGCAAAAAGTATAGACCCAGGCTGACATGGGTCGAAACATTTTGCTATTGGTCAACTTATTGCATGTTCAAGGACCACTCTTCTTCCAGACTCAGTCATTCATAAGACTAGATGGATTTTATGTCTCCCTAATTATGTGATAACGTGATTGGTATAATGGATCACGGAGATGCATTAAACCCCCTTTTGCCAGAGCATGGCTCAATTTTTATATACATGTGTTAGGTTATAGAGAGCGAAGTTTGTCCAGAAAAAAAAGGGTAACTGTTGCTTGAAACCAAATGGTAGCTAGTTTGAGTCCTAGCTGGTTAAACTCTATCCAAGGATTGAAGATAGTCATTGCGACAGGATTCATTTCTCTGTCACCGTTGGACATCGGTTCGACTTTGTCTTACATGCTTTCTCTTTCTAAAGATACGTTTACGAATACACGCATCGCAAGCGGAATAAAATCAGGCTCGACAGAGAAATTCCGTATCTACACGAAGTCAATACGCACTCGTCACAACTCGACCGATTCATTAACAACATCTAAACCCCGTTTGTATCAAGTGGCATTCGGCAAATCTCGGGTGATCCGTTGATAAAGTCCCTCGGCTGTATCACGTAGCTTGATATGCATCTGCACGGTACATTTCTTCGCCAGAAGTATACTGCTTCACCGTTCTAAAAATCGCAACACTACACTAAGAAAGCAAACACTAGGCACAGTTTTCCGTGGGAATCTTTCTAAATACATTTCCGATGACAAACAATTCGTACATTTATTTTCTTACTCGGTCTATCAAATACATTCGTATTTTTCAGCGATGGGTTGCTTATCACCGTGGATGTTGTTGCCGTTGCTAATCGATTTACAGGGCGCTGCCATGTTCAAGATCATGTGACTGGCAGTATTTCAAACTGGAAATCCCCTTGATACCGGACGAGGACAGATGTAGGTACGGAATTGGCCGAGTTGTGACGAGTGTATCAAGTAGGGTTCCCATTTTGAAATACGGCTGAGGTAGCAGAACACGGTTTTCAGCTAAACTGGTCTCTTTCGACAATTTATCAAACAGAACTTTCTCAAACAAAGGTCTATGTAATCAGCCTGAAATTATAAAGAGCACTTAAATGCAACAGCACAATCCTAATTCTTTAGATTTTATCAATAAATCATGTTTAACTTGTGAAATAGTGAAATTACTGATCAATACAGGCAAGTTGCATGGTCAGAAAAAACCGACAAAATATGCCATTTTAGCCTATATTCCAAAATCCACAAAATGCAAACCGAGGAAGCTAGCCTGAAATTTGCCAAGCTAAACTGAAACTCAAAACAACACATAATCTGGGGATAAAGCATGTTACCATGCCGTTTTTTCGCAATCTATCTTGCCTTGACCCTCCCCTTATTTTCGCGGCTAAAAACAGCCGCTAGCTCCATGACCCCTCACTTTCGCATTTGGGGTCAAAACTAAAGAACAAAGAAGGAAAGGTCATGACCCCCTGTTTCATAGACGAACCAAATGCTTCTTTTCCTTAATCTAACACAATTCATGGGTGTAATAACTGCTCTTCTAATCAAAATTGCATTGAAAACCTGCCTTTCTCAATTATTTCTAATTTTGACAAAGCCAATTCGAAGCAAACTGTTTACATGTGCCTGAATCACATGATCTGAAACATGTCGGCGCCTATGTAAATCGGCAACAACAGCCACATTGCTAAGCAACTTGTCGCTGAAAAATGCCAACGAAATTAACAGACCGAGTTAGAAATAAAAAAAACATTAGATGTTTTTCATCGGAAATGAACTTAAAAGGATTCCTTGATTAATTAGATAACTATCAAAAATGAAAAAATTACATCAATAAAATGTTTCATAATCACACCGAGAAGTAATTCCGCAAGGAATTAGAAACTACAGCACACATGAATTAAAGCACTCATTTTCAATAGTTTGGCCAATGGCCTCTCGCAGGAAAAAAATGAGTCATGTTCTGTGAAAAGAGAGTTAAATGCATTTGCAAAAAGTATCGACCCAGACCAGCCTGTGCAGTCCTCGCAAGGACGATTCTATTTCAGGATTCAGTCGTTTGTGAGACAAAATGGACCTTATCGATCTATAATAATGTAATGACTTGTTGGTATAATGCATCACGTAAATGTATTAAACCTCTTTTTGCCAGAGCATGGCTCATTTATCAATTAAATCACTATTAACAATGACGAATTAACATCAATGAAGTGTTTCCTGACCACTCTGAAAAATAAATCCGCAGGGAATTAAAACTATACTGTAGCATATATGAATTAAATCAATCATGACAATCTTTCCACCAAAATTTATCCTCTGCAAATTGCTGTCACTTTGTACGAGTCTAAAACTGTGTCGTTTGGTAAAGAGTTAAAATACCAAATTCATGATGAAGCCACTGTAGCAGATGTACCTGTTCACCATTACCCATGCTTTACCTTATTTTGTGTGTTAAGTCTGTACCAAACAACACAATTTTGGACTTGTGAAAATTGAAAACATTTTTAGACAACAAATTGCATATTGGTCCAGTTTGTGAAGTTACTCATGAAATAGTGAGAAATATTGTTTGAAAGGGAGAAAATACTGATAACCAGCATTTTCTTTTATTTACCACAATGTGTAGGCTATAACAGCGTTCTTCAGGGTCGTTAAAACATGAATTTGTAAGGAAAATGTTTAGATTGTTTTATGTTCTAATCTGTTCTGTTAACTATGTTTACACACAGATTATAATATCATCCTTAACATCCGCCATCCGATCCTCCGTCTGTCGTATAGGATGACGTATCCTTATCGCTGTTGTTGTTTTGAGGTTCAAGTTGTAAATGCAGATTTCCGCCATCATATAGTCCCTCGCCTTCTGCTTCAACATCATTATCCAACATTTCAATGTAGGGAACGCCCCTATAAGATAAAAGCCGGTTAAAACCCTTTTTTTAAGTTAACCCTTTCCCAAACGGCAAATTTTGGACCAGACCAAATTGAAAGCATTTTGCAGATGACAAATTAACAGTTGCTAAAAAGATGATTTTTCTATATGATAGGGTAGAAAACATTGTGGGAAAAGGAGAAAATGCTGGTTACCAGCATTTTCTCCTTTTCCCACAATGTTTTCAAAAGGCTTCTATTCCTGACCCGTAAAAACCAGGGATTGTTTGGAAAGGGTTAAGCAAACAGCTAGTGTAACACTTTCAAAAACATACCACATTACGAAATAATGCCATAGGAAATTTGCAAGAATACGTTTCTGTACACTTTGCATTGGAAGAACCGGGTGGGTAACTTACAGTGACCCTCGTTTCTTCTGCCTCGCAAGTTGTATACAGTCGGTAATTCCTGTAGTATCATTGCTTCAAAATGCAGACTGAATCCTTGAAATACGGTCTAACTTAGATTTCCTCGCAAAATGTCATTTTAAGCGAAACATGTTTACGCTTTGTATGATTTCGCACTGTACGGTGAAACTATCCGAGTCTTACTCAGCTATTTGTGAAGAGCCAAACATCGTCCTTTATACTAATATGCCTTCATAGTGCTACAGATCTGATTTGAAAAGAAATTAGCACGCCCGGACGAACGAGCCCACACGAACAAACTCGGGTGAACAAGCCCTAGGATGAAAAAGCTCATTCCTGTGCGAACTAGGTTGTGCCAAAAAAAAAACTTTCTACAAATTAATTATGACTCAAATGAGTTGGGTTTGTCGCTAGAAAACATTGTGGGGAAAAGAGAAAATGCTGGAGAAAATGTTTTCAAACGTCTAACTTCCCCGTGTCGTTAAAACTCGGAATTGTGTAGTTAAGAGTTACTTGACTAGTTATTATAATACAATTGCAGAAATATTGTGTAGATCTAGTTAAACTAGTGTCTAAAAATATTTCTTTGCTATATGCAGACGCTGGGTAGGAACTCGGTGCCTGTTCTCTAATTTCTATATCGAGCTAAAACAAATTCCATCTCGGCAAAGTGGATGGCGTATATATTGGTATCTAGAATTAGTACAACATTCTCGGCAAAGCGGATGGCGTATATTGGTAGTTGGTTCACATTGCCCTTGTGTCAAAATGCCGGTGGTATCGAATTATTGACTTTTATAAAGGTATAGCTATTTTGTCATCGTCGTGGCAGATCTCTATAAACATCATTTACAATGGTCGGTTCTTTAGGACGAGGTTTGTGTAGGAGGGCAGCCAGTGGCGTAGAAAAAATGTGAATTACTTGTAAAGGAAACTCCAGGAAAGCTAGAATAGGTGTAGTGGTTGCTGCGATGTAACTGGAATACTGTTGAAAACGTCGTTTAACACCAGACAAACAAAACAAACCTTCGCCGTTTGCTGAGAAATCTTGCCAGGACGAAGGCAATGACAGCGACAATGAACACAAGTGCCCCAAGAGTGGCCGTTACTGGTACCGCCCATGCCTGAAATATGTTAACTCAGTAACTATGATATTTACCTATTTCGATATAAACTAATGACAGACATTATCATAAATCATCTAAAGGAAATCAGCATTGATGGACAGTGCCTGAAAATATGTTAAAAAAGGAACGAATGCTTGCAGAATGCGAAGGTTCCTTTTTCCCTTAGTTTTTTTTAAAGCCAATTAGACTACCTATAAAGATCAGGGTCTGTATTCATCAACCATTCTTAAGAACATTCTTAGTCTAATTCTCAAATATTTTCTAAATTTGAAAGTAACACAACTTTAGATTGGCTAAACCAAATGGTTTAGCCAATCATAAGTTGTACACGTTATTTTCAACTTTAGAAAATGTTGGCGAATAAGATTTGGTTCAGAAAATATTGGTGAATAAGACTAAGAATGTTCTTGAGAATGATTGGTGAATACAGGCCCTGAACACGACGATTTATGTCGTAATGTGATGATGTACAACTTTTGAGACATGTTTGACATAAAAATGTATTAGTGTCAATACCATCTGGTTTTTCAAAAAAAATCACACCATTTTAAAAGGAATTCATTTTTTTCCTCATTCTAAGCAAACTCTTTTTCCTATTAGGGTCAAGGTTTGCTGTGGGTGTCAAAACGTTTTGGTTTGATAGAAGTACGATTTTCTTGTGAATGATACAATCTTCATTAGTGGTCTTATAAGCATGTAAAATTGTTTATTTATGGGCATGTTTTAAAAACATAAAAGATATGACAAAAAAAAAAAAAAGACATGGATTTGCTTTTCTTGTCTCTTCTTGACTTCTCCCTTATCATACATAAAGTACTGCTCTCTGGTTTAATGCATCTCCGTGATCCATATTACCAAGCAAGTCATCACATGATTGTGGATCCACAAAATCCATTTTTTCTAACAAACAGTAGCATCCTAAGGTACATTGGTATTTGGACATACAAAAAATAAATTTACGAAAAGCAAAAAGTTTCGTCATAGGTCAGCCTACGCAGGCTGACATGGGTCGATACTTTTTGCAGATACTAATTCTATTCGTTTACCTTTTTGTCATTTGTTGAACCAGATTGTTTTCCTGCTAGATATCTTGATGACGTGGAAGAGACGGATTTCATCACTGGTGTTGTCACTATCGATGAACCATTCAAAGCATCGGGAGAACTTGCAAGCCTTGTGACTGGACCTAATTTGGAAGTTTTGCCAGTGGTTGGTCTGGTTTTTGATGTGCTAATAGGTGTTGTTGACGTGTGTGCATGTACGGTATCAGTTGCAGTCGCCGCCTTAAAAGTTGTACTTTTTGTTGTACCAGACACACGAGGTGTTGTTGACATGGAAGTTTTGCCGGGTTTTAGAGTACTAGGTGATATTTTTGACGACGGTGTTTTAAAAGTAACAGTGGACGAAGCTGTTTTGTGCATTGTACTTTCTGTTGTAACATTCAGGTAAGGTGATGACATGGAAGCTTTGCCCGTGGTTGATTTTGGCTTTGATGAACTGGTTGGTGTTTTTGTGGACAGTGGATTTAAGGTAACAGTAGACGTAGCTGTCTTGTTTGTGGTACTTATTGTTGTAACAGACGCTTTAGGCGATGACGAAGAACTTTTGCTTGTTGTTAATTCTGGTTTCGGTGTACTTGGTGATACTTTTGTCGTCAGAGGATTTACAGGCGTATCTGTCTTATTTGTACTTATTGTTGTAACAGACGCTTTAGACGATGACGAAGAATTTTTGCTTGTAGTTAATTCTGGTTTTGATGAACTGGGTTGTGTTTTTGTGGACAGTGGATTTAAGGTAACAGAAGATGTAGCTGTCTTGTTTGTGGTACTTGTTATTGTAAAAGACGCTTTAGACGATGACGGAGAATTTTTGTTTGTAGTTAATTCTAGTTTCGGTGTGCTTGGTGATACTTTTGTCGTCAGTGGATTTACGGACTTATCTGTCTTATTTGTACTTATTGTTGTAACAGACGCCTTAGACGATGACGGAGAATTTTTGCTTGTAGTTAATTCTGGTTTTGGTGTACTGGGTAATGCTTTTGTCGTCAGTGGATTTGAGGACGTTGCTGTGTTGTGTGTTGTAGTTTTTGTTGTAACAGAAAGGTGAGATGATGACATGGAAGCTTTGTCTGATGTTGATTTTGGCTTTGATGAACTGGATTGTGGTTTTGTGGACAGTGGATTTAAGGTAACAGTAGACGTTGCTGTCTTGTTTGTGGTACTTATTGTTGTAACAGACGCCTGAGACCATGACGAAGAATTTTTGCTTCTAGCTGATTTTGGTGTACTGGGTGATGCTTTTGTCGACAGTAGATATATGGTAGAAGTAGACGTAGCTGTCTGGCGTGTTGCACTTTTTGTTGTAAGAGATACATGCGATGGCGACAGGGAAGCTTTGCGTGTTGTTGATCTTTGATTTGGTGTACTAGTTGATTCTTTTAACAACTCTGTATTTAAAGAAATAGCTGACGAAGCTGTCTTCGGTGATATGCTTTTTGTTACAACAGACACTTGATCTGATGACGAAGAAATTTTGCTCGTAGTTGATTTTGGTTTTGATGAATTGGGTGATGCTCTTGTCGACTGCGGATTTACGGTAACAGTAGACGCGGCTGTCTCGGTTGTTGTACGTTTTGTTGTTACAGACGCTTGATGCGATGACGAAGAAATTTTGCTTGTTGTTGATTTTGGTTTTGGCGTATTGGTTGAAGAGCTAGAAGATATTGTTGATGATGGCGTATCTATGGTCGTAGTGGATGTCACTGCCTTGGATATTGCGGTTTTTGTTTGAACAGACACTCGAGCTACAGTTGAAAAGGGAGTTTTGCCTGTTGTAGATTTTGATTTTAACTTCCCAGCATTTGTTGCTGAGTGTGATTTATAAGTGCTAAGCGAGGACTTCAGTTGATGTGTTGACTGTGTCAAACTGCCTGTGTAGTTAATGGTTGTTCTAGCACTTCCTGGTAATACTTTTCTCTCTTGACAGGATTTCCCAGTGTATCCTGTAATTCAGATAAATTCTAAAACCCTCAAATGAGATACAAACGTATTCTATAATTTCTATAAATTACTCCTTTACCACTTGTCTTTCTGTCAAAAGTACAATCTATCATAAAACGAGGGGGTGTTACTGTCCAGTTACGGATAAAATTGTTTTCAACGATTGATCTTTTTTTTTTTTTTTTTCGGTCATTATTATTATTATTAAAAGTACACCAAACTAAAACCGAATGCACGTTTTTCTATCGCAGACATCCCTGGGACGAATGCTTCTGATCATTTATCTTCGGGTGACACTTAAACAACATAATCAATACTTTTCCCTCATATTCTTTGGGACTGTCATATCAAGGTGCTTAGTTTCACTATAATCCAATGAAAATCTTCTTGAGTCAAATAGGTTAGAAACGGATATAGTTTAAACTAAAACAATTGATACAACGGAAAGTATTGATAATTCAATATTTAATTAATGCAAGGAATAAACCTCTCATTCAGTATTAGAAATTGAAAAACAGTAAATAAGCACGTAAATAAAGGATGTCATGAAATCCACAAATCTATAGATAAAATTTTTAGTTTCAGTATTTCGTCCTTTCTTTTTCATGGTATACAAGTCGACTTTGCCCATGAAAAATTGTAACAATAGTCTTCCCCAATATGTCCTGATCAACTACGGGAAAGACATTTCCCGCCTGGAGGCCTGTTTCAACAACGAATCATTAACTGTCGCGCAAGCAAATTTTTGGAGACAGTTTCGGTGTCGAAATGCCCCATCAAAAAACAAAATTTTTGACTGGGTTCAGAAGTTCAAAGGTCTGAGGGACACTTATTCTGGTCAGTGTTAGAGGACAGAAAGGAGCATTGATGCTGTAAGGGGCTACATGGATCGGAGCTCAAAAAATCACGTCGAGAGCTAGGAATCTCTCGAGAGTCTTAGAGGCATGTTCTTAAATCAGATCTTCATTTGTATCCTTACCAAATCCAATTAAAGCAAAAACTCTCGGCGGTTGATATAGAAAAACGTGTAACCATGTATGAGTGGTTTATGACACAATCGAAGACAATCCAGACTTCTTAGATCATGTCTTTTTCGCTGGTAAAGCGCACTGGCTGCTGTTAGGCCATTTAAAAAGCAAAAAAAAAATATTTATTTGGGGTACAGCCGCGTCGTAGGACGTGTTGCAGAGGCCGTTACACGTAACAAAGTGCACAGTATTGGTAGCAATCTCTTTATATGGCATCATCGGCCCAATTGCCTTGAAGACGAAAATGGAAGATCTCAAACGGTGAAAACGGAGCGCTAAGTGACACTGCTGAAAAAGTTTTTGGCACCGCATTCACCAGGAATTCACTTGAAACCACACCCCCTCTAGATTTTTATCTGTGGCGGTATCTGAATGATGTGTATCAAAACATCTCTCAAATGATTATTTCAACTGAAGGCAGCAATCACAGCAAAAGTCAGGGAAATCTCACAAGAAGAATGTGTTCGAGTAACTGACAATGTTGCGCAACTTATGCAAGTGTGCCTCCAAGGCCGTTTAGTGTGCACACAATCGTTGACTTCCGCACAACGGACGACGGATGACGGACACAGCATAATCACAAAAGTTCACCTTGAGCTCTTTGTGCGCAGGTAAGCAAAAGACTACAGAAACTAATTACGAACCAGGTAGACACTGCTTTTTCCCGGCACTATCACACGTGCTGTGTATATCTGGAACACAGTATGTATCACATGTGGGACCGAAGAAATTCTTGTCACATTTCACAGCTATATCAACTGTTACACTGTAAGAGATTAGCACAGTTTGCCATGGTAAAACTGTAGGCGTTTTTTTTAATCATTAACCCTTTCAGCCCACTATGCGAAAACAGGGGCTTTTGCAGATGGAATATATCAAACGGTCAGACTGAATGTTTTATGAGCAGTCCTGCACAGAATGTGCATTCTGATGTTCTTCTATACCGTCTGCTTGTTTAGTCAAGCCTGTAAGACAAAAATCTTTCTGATTTTCAGTAGAGTTGTTTCTTATGGCGTTGAAAGAAGTCGGGTGTATATAGAGGATCTTACATGAGTGTTTATGTATTATCTTTTTTTTTTCAAACGAGTTGACTAAAGTTATATGACGCGAGCCTTGGCGAGCTTCATATACATTCTAGTAAACGAGTTCGATAAAAATGATAATACATAAACACGAATGCGAGATTCTATTTATCACATGAAACGAATGAAAAAAAAATATGTATCCTCCATCATCACCTTCAACCTATATATTGTTCACGGGTCCGTGTTTTACAGATGAAGTTCGGCTTGAAATGTGTACATACATAAGAAGATAGTTCTGTGACATGTACATCGAAAGTAGAGTAAAACAGTTTAAATTAGGGGTTAAATCGAACTTATTTCACAATTTTATTGAATTAAATGACTTACGCTGCATTTCTTGCTTTATTGAGCATGAAAATCATAGGTTTTTTCCGCACATAGCCTATACGTCTTAGCAACAATGACGTCATTTTTTTTCGCGAAATGGCGCAGTAGTACAAATTCTTGCACGTACTACAGTTGATTTCGCCGGCATCACGCGGTCAAAAAAAAAATAACGGGAACCGGGATCCAAAAAAAACCGATAATACACTAGTGTATTATCAAAAATAAGTCATGGGTTTGATACACTGCTGGAGGCGGTTTTGTGTGATAAAATCACTTTTGAAGCCGAAGGAGCTAATCTTATTTCAGTTGG
Source organism: Hippopus hippopus (assembly GCA_946811185.2). NCBI lineage: Eukaryota > Metazoa > Mollusca > Bivalvia > Cardiida > Cardiidae > Hippopus > Hippopus hippopus. The sequence goes on from OX328096.1 coordinate 17,335,993, forward strand.
CGGAACTCTTCAGGTTAAATGTGTGTTTAGACCTGAACATTACCGGGACCACGTGTAAATAAATGTCAATGACAGTATATACAAAATACGATCAAATGCACCCATCTCTACTAACAGAGGCATATTTCATGGCGATGCAGTGTCGAATAAGTATATAGAGGCTTTTATTTCTCATTTGTTACTCTTGTTATGGGTTAGGGTTTTTTATGGCTACATTACGGGCACCATATCTGACCTAAAAACGTCGCGTTTTCTCGCGAGACTTGTTCGTTTTCTTACCAAATATGCAAAAGAGTGCTTATAGAGAGATAACTCTATAGGGCAGGCGATAATACGAGTAGGTATTACCTTTTTCCAAGTCCGCTTGACACTAACAACTATCAACTAGAGAACTGTAACTACAATTCAACGGCATCCAACGGGTTCGGGTTTTTTCTCCTGATTTAAGTCGAAGAGATCTCTTTTTATCACACAACTGTCGACGTTTTTAGTGTTTTTGGTGAGCTTAATTGCATTTTTCCTTGACGAGTGTCAGATCGTCTTTTTACCACATAATTGTTTGGCAGGCAATTACGATCATGTTTAGCATACATATTAAACAGTCTATATCCGACAGATCCCCCAAATATCATACAGATACATAAAGAAATGCATTTTCAACAGAGAATTACAAAACACATGTAAACCTACATTGCCGGGCTCAGGATGTGAAAAAATATCGTCAACGTTATTGCAAGTCAAGAGATCAGCGTACTTTTTCTACATAATCTCCTCGACCACCCATCGATTGCTCACTTTAGACATTCCTAGATCTTGCATGAGGATACGATGCGCTGTGGAACAAGACACACCGAAGTCGTCCGATAAGCCACGCACTGTAACCCGCCTTTTGTTATTCACCTTGTCAAGCACAGTATGACGCCGAACGTTACGCCAAGCTTTCCTTCGAGAGGATCATCTTGAAGCGATATTTTTCTATTCCTGAATCGCCCATGCCACTTGTATACAAATGAAATACAACTGCAACTTGAAGGTGTCGACTCCTCACTGAATTCTATGGTCTTTTTTGTTGTTTTACCGAATCCAACACAAAACTTTATTATTGCGCGTGATTCAACATTTATTAAAGACCTCTTTCCGTCAAAAATGTATTTTATTACAGTAACCGGATGTGCAACAAAGATGATATATTTTACGGAAATACCATGGTGTTATTTGACTGTGTGTACCACTGGCACCATTTTTACTCATTTCTGAATGTTAATTCTACCCAAAATAACATGTTTCAAATCGGGAGAAAATTGGAGTCCAGCTATCAGCATTACATGGGTTACCTTGTTTGCGCATATTTTGCGTTAAAATATTTAGGAAAGTGAAATTTCTACGTTATGTCAATATGTCCATGTTATTATGGGCGAATTTTCTCTTAAAATATCAAAAAACGTGGTTTTAACAACAAAATTCAATATATTTATCGAACAGCCTTGTAAACAGTTTGTTTCGAATTGGCTATGGTAAAAATGATAAATATTTGGGAAAGGTAGGTTTTAAATGCAGTTTTGATGAAAGAGTGGTTATAACACCCATTAATGGAGAACTACAGTTGAAAAAGAAGCATTTAGTTTGTCTTTGAATTCTTTGAATCAGGAAGTCATGACTCTTCCTTCTTTGTTCAATAGTTTTGACCAAAAATGAGAAACTCAAAGGCCACGGAGTTAGTGACTGTTTTTAGAGGCAGAAAAAAGAGTGGTGTAAGACCACGAACGATTGCCAAAAAAAAATACGGCATGGTAACGTGCTATTTTTAATTCTATCCCCAGATTAAGTGTTGTTTTCAGTTTCAATTCAGCTTGGCATTTTCATGCTAGTTCCTAAGGATTGTATTGTGTGTGTGTGTTTTTTTTTTTTTAGATATGACAAATGTCTGTTTTGTCGTGTTTTTCAGTGATTTCTACTATTTTACCAGTTGAACACGATTTATAGATTAATACTGAAAATTTGGACTGTACTATTACATTCAAATGTTTTTTTTTTTTTCTGGTCATTTCAGACTGATTTTTCAGACCTTTGACAACAGAATTTCTTCCCGTGTGTTGTCGGCCGAGACCAATACAGTGGAGAATTGTGTTACGCCGCCTACCTCAAGGACTACATGTTCAATGATTAGATCTATGCCAAACCTTCATATCTTTTAATAAATCCTGCATGTATACTGCTTTCACACAGGGATCGTATATAACATTTAATATGTATAACGACCCCTGTTTCATATGAGTGTACGTTCGGATTAAAAAGTAGTTCCCAAATGGCTGTCATATGACTACTTCGTATGTAATGATGAAACAAACCTTAAATTTGCAGATCATCAATTTTTGCGATTAAAATGTCCGGGAATTCTGTATCTGACGTGTTGTTTAAAATAGTAAATGGGCAAAAATACAACGCTTTAACAAATGACTTCACATAATAATCCGATGACGTCACAAAATCTTATATCAAACAAGAGTAAGATAAGAAAATTCGTTATGGTTATGTTACACTGAAAACAAAGTGGTTATGTGATAAATTATTACTTTATTAAGGTCTGAAATAAGATTTTGCGATGTCGTAACAATATATGAACAATATATCATTTGTCAAAACCTTGTATTCCTTCCCATTATTTTCAAAACATGTCAAACATAATTTCTCCTGTCAGTTCAACTAGCGAACTTAGATGCTTTTGGAAAAGCTAGAGGTTTCATGTTTTTCAAATTTGAAGTTAATTAGAGTCTACTTTCGTGTCAGCTTTTTTGGGGAATATTTGAATTTCGATCGTACACTCTTGTCAAAGCAGTGACTTGGTCACATTTATGAACATGTAGGTTTCGCATATACTCTAGATTTGATGATTCTACATGTAATTCTTCATAAAAAAGTACCATAATAAAAAAGGGATCATGACATTCATTACCTTTGGAGATTAAATTCATATCAAACTCATCTTGAAAAAGAATACATGTTTTTTTTAATTTGCCTAAGGCTCGCGTAATAACATTTTCTTTATCACATTATATTTCGAACACATTATATCTTATATCAGCTACATTTATCCCATAACTACCCTTGTGTTCAGTTGTTCCATTTAGTTGTTACCCTTGTATCACTTAACGACGTATATGGCAAATTTTTCTAACGGACAGATTTTTTTAAAACTTTGCACATACAAAGCTAATCATGTCTCTAGGAGAATACAGTTAAACAGGAAAATTTCAGGAAAAATATACAAATATACGTAATTTTAATGAAAATTCATATATTTTTGCACAAAAAATATATAAAAGCCTGGTTTTGACCATGGTAAATGTACAAATATGCATGTTATATATAGACCATTGAGTTAAAAAGGGAGATAATTTGATCGAATTAATGGCTAATCTTAAAAAAAATACATACTTTCTAACGGACAGATTTTTCTTAAACTTTCTACACTTATAGTATTTATAATTCTAAACAATAAGAAAAAATAAAAATGGCACCAATCCGTGCTTATCTCGTCAGAAAACAAGGTTGAAGGTCACTGTGGAAGTTATTTTTCCAAGGAAAAAAATAGGATAAAAGCTCAGAAGACTTGGTAGGAAAAGGAGAAATTGCTCAATAGGAGCGATTTCTGCTTTTCCAACAATAATTTTCAAAGTGGAAACAGCTATACTTCCACAGCTTTAAATTTCCTGCCTTTGTTTCCTTGTTTGGTGTGTAACACCGTGTCAGCAGCATTTTAATTATTTAACGGTGACAGTTCAATGATCCATTTTTTTCTCTTCACAAATACTACAAGAAGAAAGTGCTACTTGTTTTAGTGCACCAATAGTATTACATTTATGTGCGAAAAATACATAGGTGCACTTTTGATTCAATATCCACGACAAAAATACATGCGCAGTAGGATGCGCTCGAACAATTGTCATATACGTCGTTAATAACAGTTTTCCAGACTCCAGTGTTATGAATTTTTACGTCAAACGCCAACTTATGCCAGGTATTCTCTATATCAAAAACACCAACTTATGTCAGGTCTGAAAGGCGCTTAATCCGATAATTCACTGGTAATAAAGAGGCAAAAAATCATAATCATAGCTTGACAAACAATTTTTCACAAGATTAATGAAGGTGTTAAACAACAGAAAAAATTCTCCCTTGCTTCTAGGGTTTGGGGTTACCCTGTTTATGCGGGAAAGCGGCCAGTTGCGTGACAAGATTACTATTTAAGTCATCGATACACACCATGCAATAAACACATAAGTACATTTTGATGTATAGCTTCCGTAATAAAACTTTGACATTGTCACAAACGAACTTATGAATACCGAATAAGCAAAACGGTTTACCTCTCCTCTTTATGGACTCCAGTTAAATGTAAACCAGATACATTATAAGTTCGCGATCCGTTAAAAATCCAAATGGCACTATCTATAAGACTATCAGAGAGTGGTCCGAACCTTTTCCTCATTATGTCTATCGTTATGGTTGCAGGTACCTCCTGAAAAGAAGAAAAATGAGTATACCTTCATATGAAATGAGAAAAATACTTCAACAACTTGTTTACAGAAGACAAAAATTGGTCTTGTCCATATTGGAAGCATTTGAGTCATGCTCTTGAAAAAGGGGGCCTTAATGTATCTCCGTGATGCATCATACCAAGCAAGTCATCATACAATTATGGATCTATGGAATCCTTTTTGTTTAACAACTGACAAAATCATGAGGTACACTGGTCCTTTGAAATACAGAAGATTTATCGAAAGCAGAAAGTTTCGACCCAGGTCAGCCTGTGCAGATTGGCGGGCTGACCTGGGTCGATATTTTTCGCAGATGCATTAAGCCCCGTTTTTACAGAGCATGGCTCATTTATAAATGACTAGTCAAATAGGTTCAAGAGATATAATTTGCCGTTGAAATGTTAAACAAGAGCTGTACGGAGTGGGGTACGAGTAATATACGCCCGAAGGGGGCTGTCAACAGTTCCTTACCCTTGAATATAACGGATCAACATTTTCTCCTGGGCAATGTTCTAATCTTTTAACAAACAATCCTTTGTTTTATGTCTCTGGTAATATGCTTTTTTTCTTTCCCCAAAAAATTCAATTTTTCAGTAACATCTGTTTTTTCCTCTGCAAATGCTTTCAGCTGGGACAAGTCTAGAGTTTTGTCGACCAGACACTAATTCCTAACAAACAGAAAGCATCTGAAACCTCTGCTGTGCACTTCATCTCATAAACGTGAACACACCGGTGAAATAATCATAATCAGACCCGAGGTTCAACAGATATGGAAAATATTTAAGAGCAGGTGCCCTTTGAACCCCACTGTGACCTTGACCCCTTGGATTGAGAACTTCTGCGCTGGACTAATGTCCAGAGCAGAGGTTCTTAATCCAAGGGGTCACCTCTCATTAAGGTGCACACATGCGTGATTTTTTTTTAAACAGTCAAGGAAAACAAGATATGTTGAGCAGACAAGATGAAATTGCTGACGAACAGAAGAACAAGTGGACAGGCAGCATCTGCACCATTGCACTGAATATCATCTTATAGAGGTGCACACATGTTAGAAATATTTTCAAAATAAGACCAGTGTTAAAGAGATACGGAGTAGATAATATGAAAGAGCATGTAACCTTTGACCCTGCCGTAACCTTGACCTTGCAGCCTAGGCTGTAAAGCCTTCCTTCTGTCTCATCAAGGTGCATGCATGAGTGAAATATTCTTAAAATCAGACTATGGGTTCAACAGATATAGAGCAGACACGATTAATGAACATGTGACCTTTGAGCTCTATTCTGACCTTGACCTTGGAGCCTGGGATCTGAAACCTCTGCTCAGCTCTTCATTTCATTAAGGTGCACACATGGGTGCAACATTTCGAAATCTGACCATTGGTTCAAGACATATGAAGCTGACACGATTATGGAGCATGTGACCTTTGACTCTCTGCTGTGACATTGACATTAGTTCCTACATGTGTGAAATATCTTCAAAATCAGACCAGAAGTTCAAGAGATATGGTTTGGCAAAAATTGAAGAGCATTTAACCTTTGACCCATGGAATTCTTACTCGTCGTTGATGTTTTCAACGATGGCCGAAATTGTATGAGCTGTACTGTGTAAAAAGGATGTTAAATGCATCTTCATGATAGATTACACTGAGCAAGTCATCCCATAATTATGGATCCATAAAATCCATTTTGTATAACACCTGACTACCGGTATATCATAAGGGAGACAGGTCCTTTGATATGCAGAAACTTAACCAATTGCGGACTGCGCAGGCTGACCTTGGTCGATACTTTTACAAGTGTATTAAACCCCCTTTTCACAGAGCAAGGCTCATATGTTTTGTTAACTGTCAGGAAGTAGTCGCCTGGGACAAATGTTTCAACATATTCTTGTTCAATGAATAGGATGTTTTTCTTCAAGCAGTGAAAATCTCGAACGATTGCAACTATAGCCTTTTAGGTCAGAATAATACGCATATCTCTGCTAGATCAAAGGTCAGATGACTGGTTCTAAAAATTAATCTAAGAAACTCTCACTTGATTGATATTCAGTGACAAGACCTGATATGTTCACGAAACTATGCCCTGTTAAACATGCAAAAATTCTTGTTGTTGACAAAAATGCAGGAAAGCGTAGAGCGGCTGTTTCAAAACAAATTGGGATATTGCAGTTCACAGTTTTGTCATAAAACCTAAAAAACACTCTTTAATCCTTTCGGTGCCATAGGCGAAAACATGGGTTTTTGCGGACGGCATAGATCAAGATCAGACTGCACAGAACGTGCAGTCTGATCTTAGATCTATACCGTCCGCTTGTGTAGTCGAGCCAATCAGGCTAAAATCTGTCTCAGTTTCACTGGATTGTTTTTTCAGGTGTCAAAAGTGGTCGAGTTTAAATATTTGGTGCTGAAAGAGTTAAAACCATTTCTATATATATATACAGTCATATTTTCCAGTTTAAAATGGACAGGGTCTGGCATTTTGTCTTTCCAACTAAAGATGTTGACTCGTTCCCTCTGGATAGTTGATGTCTTCACCATATTGTCTCGACATCTGAAACGATAGGATTTAACCATTTCAGAGCCATTGACAAAAACAAAGTCTTTTGTGGATGGCAAAGATTAAGATAAGACTGAGCTATCCATCTACCTACCTACCTGCCTGCTTACGTCTGTCTGTCTGTCTATCTGTCTGTCTGTCTGTCTGTCTGTCCATCCGTCTATCCATCCATCCATCCATCTTCTCTTTATTTACTGTCATGCGTTTCAACGACCCTGAAAAACCTAATCCGGTGAATTTCTATCAGAGGATTGATAATAGATCTAGTCATTGTGACAGGATCATACTTCTCTCTCCTCTGATCACTGTTATGATTATAGTTATGTGGGTAGGCAGGCAGTAGCTTGGGAAGAATAGTGTGCGAAAAACCGGTAAAAGAAGCCGGAGGAAAGCATTGATAGGTGATTCGGCCACTGCGATATAAATGAAATAATATCGCAAATGGCATTTACACCATACAAACAAGTTGAACACTTTTTCAATCCTTTTCTCAAAACGTTTTTAACCTTTCAATAGCAAATTTCATCATTTCATGATTCAACTTCTATCATTTGAGCCACATTTAGTTTATTGTCCGCAAATGCTTTGAAATTGGCTAACTTTGTTGTCTTACAAAAAGTAAACAGACCTACCTCTGTTTGGGAGTTGATAAGCACACTTTGAAGTATGGATCACATTTAGAAAAAAACAAAACAGTACCGCATGTGTAACTTCGGAATTCCACTTGGATTAGGACTGTAGATTGGACTCTATGTACAAGCCCCAGACACTGAAAATATGAATCAAAACACTGAAAGCATTGCTGAGTTGGGGTGCGTTAAATCCAATTCTAGTTAATATCCAACTGTCATTACAAATATTAGGAATAAGCAGGTAGTGCTACATTGTGAGCAGAAAGAATTGAACAGAAAGGTTCATCCATATTGAAAGCATTTGCATACAAGAAAACAAATGTGGCTGAAATTGTGGGATTTGTTGTTGCTAGAGTAGAAAATACTGTGGAAAAGGGAGAAAATGCAGGTAACCAGCATTTGTCCTTTCCCTTTGGGATTTTTAGAGGACCCTTTTTTTCTTTTACTAGCATTTCCTCTTTTTCCCACACTGTTCTCAAAAGCCTTTTTACTCAGGGTTGCCAGCACTCCAGATTGTTTGGTTAACGGTTAACCCGTTACCTCATAATCCTTTACCACACAGTACTGAGGTTTAACTACCCTGAAAGAGAAAGCTTTGGAAAACATGGAAGGAAAAGAAGAAAATGCCGTTCTTAGGAACATTTTTTGTCTAATTCTCAAGAATTTTCTAAATTTCAAAGTAACACAAGCTCTGATTGGCTGTGACATAAGTAGGCATTTCTGGTGAAATATTATCAAACGAGTATAGAAAAATGGTTTTAAGCAAGCCTCTGACGAGTTTTATTACATTTCATAAACAAGTTTGATAGGTTGGAATATTCATGTGCATGTAGTAGATCTAATTTCCATGAAAAAAAAAACGATCCATTGCTTTGAAAGTAGTACAAAATGATGTCACATATAGATCTACGTCATAAAATCTCAAATATGTAGCAGATGCATTTTTTTAATTGAAGAATATGATAAATTGCATAACTTTCTTAATGTGAGCCTGTATTCCCCGACCATTCTACAGTATGGTCCGTATTCACCAACAGTTCTTAAGAACATTCTTAGTCTTATTCTTCAGAATTTTCAAAATTGTGTTACTTTCAAATTCAGAAAACCTTGGAGAATAGAATAAGACTAAATACTTTCTAAGAATGGTTGGTGAATTTGGACCTATAAGACTAGTCATATTCTAGATTTATACAGCAACACAATTCTTAATTGGTGAAACCAAGTGGTATTGTGATAAACTGCATGACTTTCTTAATCCGGGTCGGTATTCACTAACCATTCTACATAATGTGTTTAGTCTTATTCTAGATTTAGAAAGTAACACATTGCATAATCGGCAAAACCGAGTGGTGATGTGATAAACTGCATAACTTTCTTAATCTGGGCCAGCATTCACCAACCATTCTACATTATGTGCTTACCCTTATTCTAGAAATAGAAAGTAACACAACTTCTAATTTGCTAAAAAGAAATGTTTTAGCCAATCAGAAAGCGTGGTACTTTCAAATTTAGAAAGTTCTTGAGCATTAGACTTAGTATGTTATCACGAAACGTTGATAAATACTTGCCCAGGTTATAACCCACTAAACCTTTTTCTATAATCCACAAAATAACATGTAAAAAGAGAAAATTGCTCACAATTAAAATCAACACCCAAAAACGTTCCATGTTGTTTCTGACCGTGGATCTGATACAAGTAATGAGAACTAAACATGATAACATACATGACTAAAATATACATGAAATAAGCGTATCTACTTCACATTCATTTTGAGTTAGAGATTAGATAATGACTCTTTTCAAAACAAAACAAAAAATCGACTCGTTTTAGAACAAACGAAAAGGTTTTTCAAAAAATCAGAAATGGAAAATGAATGGCATTTGTTAAGTGTGGTTTTATATACCTTGGAGCAATATGAAAAAAAAAACAGTACATGTAGCTTGGTTTAATTTAGACAGGCTTGAAGCTCTTGAATTGCTTGTTCGACTTCCAGCTGGGCCCATTTCATTTGGAGGATTGATAGTAGTCATTGCAACAGGATTCATTCCTCTCTTACACTTGATCCTTGTTTTTCGGGTGTATTTATGGGAAAGCAGCCACTTGTTTTGAAAAAAATGTTGTAGGAGGTACGGCTAACCCTTATCCTTATAAATATGAGAAATGAAACTTTCAAACCTATAGTAAAAGCCCAAATTTTGCCATTTCAAAAGTAATGTTTGGAATAATTAGATCCAAGATCAGACTGCACGTTCTGTGCAGTCTGATCTTGATCTACAATGTCAGCAAAAGGTCCTTTAGTCGCGCTTAGCAGCCTAAGGGTTAAAAGAAACTCCACGAGAGCATGGGTAGTCTGGTCTGTAATATGAAGGAAACAATATTGACCATGTTTAAACTAACAAATTGATTACAAAACTTTTTGATTGTGAATAAAACATGTCCTACCTTTTTATTTGCAATATATTGAAACATAGATCGACATGTGCTTCACAAGTTAACGCGTGATAGAAAACAATTTTTCAGATATACCATAAATTAGTGCTAGGAACATGTAGAATGTAAATGTATTTTCAGTTGCATTAACAATGTGAGGGAAAAAAATCTAATTGTTTGAAACAAACAGTCGTTCTTTTTTCCACAATGTTCTCATTAAATGTCTTCGTCAGATGCATGAAAAAATACATTTTTTTGTATGATAATGATTTATCCTTCTACGAAATAATGCCAAATTTAACAATCCTGAGACAAAAGGTTTATGAAAACATTGTGACAAAAAGGAGAAAATGCTGGTAAATAGCCTTTTAAAGTACAAATTTTATGCTTTGATTAAATGTTTAATTTGTCGTCTGCAAGTGCTTTGAATTCGCATAAGTCTAAATTTTTTTTTTGCCTGGTAACGAGTCAACCTTTACACTGATACATCAAACGAAAGATTCTATCAGATAGTTGAAGTCTAAATATTGCGATTTCAAAATCCTTCATGGCGGGAAAATTCTCACTGTATCCGGGAGTGAAGATTCTTTCCAGTCTGATCTCTATCTATACTGTCAGTAAACTGAGTTACACTCAACCGCCCAAGGACTTACTCTTTACCAGACGACAAACTTTTAGACGTGCCAGAATTGAAAGCATTTGCAGACGACAAATCAGATATACTAAAATGACGAGATTTGTCTTTGAATGGCCACCAAAAAAAAACAATATGGCGAAAGGAGGAAATTGCTTGTTATGAATAAAGTGTACATTTTACACAGTGTTTTCGAAATTTGTCTGCTGTCAAAAAAAAAGTCTGTAGACGATGTCTAATGAGTTTACCCTTCACCACACATTCCTGAGTTTTGACGACTCTGATAATTATGAAGGAACAGGTTTTTTGATAACATTATGGGGCAAGAAGAAAAAAGCTGGTTACAAGCATTTTCTCCTTTTCCCACGATGTTTTCTGCTACTGAATTGACCGACAAATCCTATCCATAGAGCCACATTTGATATGTCGTCAGCAATTACTATCAAGTGACGACAGGTATAAAAATTTATTATCTGTAAAAGATAAAAGTATTGATAACATTATCTCTAATGATAAATGAGATATCCTTTAGACTAAACTCTGTACCAAACGACAAAACGTTAGACAAGTCAGTTTTTGAAAGTATTGGCAGACGACAAAACAAATGTTGCACAAATGATTGGTTTTTCCTTTAAAATCTATGCCAAACAATCCCGTGTTTTCAGGACCTTTTAGAAGAAGACTTTTGAAAACATTGTGATAAAAGGAGAAAATGCTGGTAACCAGCATTTTCTCCCTTTCCCACAACGTTTTTTACCCTTTACAAAAACGTATTCAAGTTTGGAGTGACGTCTTTTTTGCCGCCTGCAAGTGCTTTCAATTCAGAACAGTCAAAAATGTTGTCGTTCAGTAATGAGATAAAGGGTTGAAAACATCGTGGAAAATAGAGAAAATTTGGGATACCAGTATCAGTAAATGAACAAAAAATACAAGAGAAATGAGAACACTCCATCCGGGTGCCGACGCTAGGCTGCATTTGCTTTTATTGAAAGTTATAAATTGAAAAAGGGGAACAACTGTGTCAAAAGTATTTCGATGGTTACCTGCCCCAGTTTTATAGGCTCCCATTTTGGTGGTTGAGAATAGGCCCGAGTTTGAATAACAGATATTTTATCAAAATGTCAAAATTTTTGCTCGACGACGATGCAGACGATGATGCCAGGTCTATGACAATACCTTTACAGCCGAGCTTCAAAATGTGACAAAGTATACTATTAATGAGATGTGTAGATATGAAACGGTTTTTAACTCTTTACCACACAATCCCAAATTTAAACGACCCTGAGAAAGAAAGCCTTTGAAAACATTGTGGGAAAAGGAGAAAATGCTGGTCACCAGCATTTTCTCCTTTTCCCGCAATGTTTTTTACCCTTCCCAAAGTAAATTTCAATTTTTGAATCACAATAATTTTGTCGTCTGCAAATGCTTACAATTTGGACAAGTCTAAAATTTTCTCGTCTGGTAACTGAAACAAATTTGCAGCAGACAACTTTTATATATACATATCTACTCGTTTTCAGACAGTCTTTAGCCAATTTTTAAACCATATTCATCCTTATTTTATGAAACTATAATCATTCTAGTGTCTCCATGCCTAATTTTGACCCTGATGGCTGCAAGATTGCACATATTACGACAGATAGAAAATACATTTCATGTTTTAGAGGCCTTCAAAGCAATCGCTGTTGTCGTTTCCGTTTAAAATGCAGATAAATACCTTGTGTTTTTCTATCCCTTATACCATATATATTGGTGATTTATCAATGTTTAACCAGCTGAGTCATTCTACACACTTTCAAGTTTTAACAACGTTTTTCTCTCTCTAGCTGTAAGGATGTATCTTTAAGGCTTCCTTGTAAAACAGAGACAATCAGCGTTAACAAAGATCAAATAGATTTAAGTGAATACGAATGCAAATGAAAACCTTGCAGCATATGGTGAAATTGCTTATTACCAGCAGTTTTCCCTCAGCCACAATATTTACATAAGTAGTCTGCTGCAAAACTTGAACATACGTCTGTTGGAGGTAATGTTTAACCCTTTACATAACGATCCAGAGTTTTCATGACCTTGGTGAAAAATTTTCAAAACATTGTGAGAAAAAGGAGAAAAAGAAATGTCGGTAATCAGCATTTTCTCGTTTTCTACAATTTTTTCTACCCATCCAAAGATAAATGCAATCATTTAACACATACCTAATTTGACGTTTGCAAAACTCTTCAATTTGAACAAGTCTAAAATTTTGTTTAATAAAGAGTCAAAGACTACTATTACACTAAATAAAAGAGACAAATGACATCCGGCTGACATTAGAAACCAAACCATGAATTCGCAGTTTTACTCTATTATATTGTGAATATAAAATTGCAAAGAGAAAAAATATATATTTTACTTTATGCTTCATAGAAACTATTTCAAAATCTCTGTTTTTCACATTGTTATCAAGGTCCGTAGTCACCAACCATTTGTCTTATTCGCCTGAATTTTCCATATTCGAAAGTAACAAAACTGTTGATTGGCTAAACCATTTGGTTTAGCCAATCAGAAGTTTTGTTACCTGCAAATTTGAAAAAAAAAATGGAGAATATGACTAAGAGTGTTTCTACGAATGGTTGGTGAATATGGACCCAGGTTTATGTTGACAATACATCATAGGATGTGTTTAACCCCCTCGAATACTTTCAACAATTAACAAAAAGACAAGAGGGCCATAATGGCCATGTATTGCTCCACTGCCTTTTAAATAAATGTGCAATACGATCAATTGGCATCAACAGGGACATAAAATCATATCAAGTCTGTATAGCAACAAAATTTCATAGAGAATACAAGCCTAGCCCCAAACAAGTCACGTCTTTTTCACATGCAAAGATGATGTTAGCCAATACATGCAGGTCTAATCACTATCATTCGTATCAAATATCAATTAAATCTGACAAGATATTTCGTCGAGAAGATTTTCAAACCTCCGTAAAAAAGAATATTTTTGTTTCTACAGCATGAAAGGAAAAGTTTGAAAACACACACACAAGAAAAAAGAATAATATAAACCTCACGCCATGTTGAATGTTCAACTCATCTGAGCATAACCACTAATGCTAGAATAAATCGTTATCACTGAAAACTTAACATTTTATATCCCAAAAATTTACATACATACCACTAAATATGTTACAGCACAGTTTGATAGTCACGGGAGATTAATGGTAACAAACAAATATTATATATCTCTAACAAGTAAAAATTAGTCATTTCCCTTGATAATCATTATATAAACTTAAATAAGGATTGCTAAAAACTATGCAGCACCAAGGCCTACAGCAGCCATGATCTTTGCAGGGTCAAAACTATTATCATGAAATTTGAAAGAGGTCGATCAAATGATTACTTATGTCAGTATGTAGAGAGTTCACATCTACCATTTTGGGAGCAGGGAGATTTTTACAAGATTTTCATCCCCCAACCAGAGTTTACAAAGAAAGCTCTTTGAAGTTCTTTAGTGATGAAGAGCATCATGGAATGATCGTTTTTATTAAGTTTAGTCAAAATTGGATAGGAAGTTTCTGAGAAGAAGATTCATACACCGACGCACCAATAGATGCAACCAAAGATGCACACAAAGACGCTTGCATGACGGACACAGGGCCACAGAAAGTAAACCGACTTTTGGCCAGTGGAGCCTAAAATTCCGATGCGCAAACTTTCATAAAAAAAAAACGTCCATAAAAGATATGGATGAGACACTTTCACTGTTATGAGCAACAAAAGTATCTCTTGTGGAAGATGCATATTAAGACCATACTGCACACAAAATAGTCTGATCTTTAATCTACACCTTCAGCTTTCTTTTTTACGATCCTCTTAACTCCACTTCTTGTTGAAGGTTTTCAGCCTTCATATATTCTTTTTTTTATTATTTGGAAATGAAGTCTTAGAGCCTGTAAGGGATAAAAAGTGAAAAAAAAAATTATATAATTTCAGCTGTAAATAGAAAAGGACATTGGCAGAAGTAATCGGTCCTTTTCCTGCTTTTCCATACCGTTCAAAAGAACATTTTGTTCGGTCTGATCCTGATTTAAGCCATGGCCACATTTACGGTCATGCACGTAGTTGTCCGTAGTTCATTTCAAACGTAGTCTGCCGTAGTGCTACTACGGTCAACTACATTGAAGTACGTTCAAAATAGGTTCAAACTTGGCAATATAGAAAGTCTAAGTAGGTTGAACTACGTGTAAGTACGGTTAACTACATTCAACTACGTGCAAAGTGGCTAGAGTTAACTAGGGTATTACTACGTCTAACTACGATTAACTACGCTAAACTACGCATAAATTACGTCCTAAGTACGCACAACTACGGTAAATTAAGAACAACTGCGTTAAGCTACGGTAAAACGTTGTGGCTGTGCCTGCTCAGTACGGGTAAGCTGCAGTCATTGTACTTTTAACCACTGTCACATCCAGACCTGGGTCCAGTTACAATTATGATTTAATTAATTGTTGAAATGGATAAACCCTATAGCAAAACTGTCCAAATTGTAAGACCTTTCAGAGGATAAATTAAATGTAGCTCAAATGCTGGAACCTGTCTGTAAAAGGGTAGAAAACATTTGGGAAAAAGGAGAAAAAGTCAATATTTTCTCTTTTTCCCACATTTTTTTCAAAAACCGTGTGTTTCAGTTGCGTTGAAAGTCAGGATTGCATGGAAAATGATTGTATGGTAAAGAAGTAATCAGTTGTACATTCATCATAGCTGTGTTTTTTTTACATTTCATTGAATAAATAGATCTACTTTGTTCTTTAATCCTTTACCACATTTGGAATCTACCACACTGAAAGTATTTGCAGATGATAGATCTAATGTAACTCGAATGAAAATTTCTGTTTTTGATAAAGTAGAAAACATTGCGGGAAAAGCAACCAGCATTTTCTCCTTACATCGCAGTGTTCTCTGAGGCTTTATCTTTCACGGTCATTAAAACTTGGGGAATTACCGTAGCTGACCGCAGTTGAACGTATTAAACACACTACGGTTAAGTAAGGTCAATTACGGTTAACTACGGGTAACTACGTTCAAACTACGGTCACAGTAGGGTCACAACATCGTAGTTAACCGTAACAAATTTTTGAATATGTTCAAAAATTTTGCGCTTACTACGGGCAAATCGTAAGTTTAAACTACGTTCATTACTACGTTGAAATACGGTTAACTACGTGTAACTACGTTCAACTACGTTTGATACGTTTAACTACGGCCATCTACGGTCATTCCCCACTACGGTAAACTAAGTAAGGTGTGACCACAGCTTTATTCAGTTCACAAAAGCGAACAAAGTTTGCCTCGGTACGACAGAGGGTAATTTTGGAATAATTTAACATTTTTATTTGAACTTTAAAGCTAAATTACAGGATATTGCTTGAGACAGCCTGAATTACATAAAGTGGGGATATTATTGCCAATAATTTTTTACTTCAAGTTCTTCCCTGCATTTTCTCCTTTTCCTACATTTTTTTCTTTTTAATTAGACGTAATTAGATATTACAGGATATTGCTGGCGACACAGTCTAATTTAGATAGAGTGGGTGTAGATCTATTATTTATGGCTGACATTGAAGGGGTTTTTTTTTTCAATTTTCCTTTTCAAATATGAATTTTAATTCACCTCTTTACCACTGGCAAAATAAAAGTCTTATCTGTTAAACTCTGGTTAACCCTTTACCAAACAATTCCGAGCAAATGTTCGTTACAAAAAGTTTTTCATTTTCCCTCAATCTGTCTTCAAAACGTTAAAAAAGAGAAAGAGAGATTCGTCTGTCTCTGATATTTTTATCCTTTCGCTTCATTCTTTTAAGTTTTGGGTAGTTTCAAGAAATATTCAATATGGTTAAGAGTTAACACTTTAACTGCTACATGAATTAAATGAAAATCCTCAGTCGGTAGCAAATACTTATATATAGTAATTTTGAAAAACCATGTCCACCTAAGTGGACAGGGAAGATACCGTGCAGTCTAATCTCAAGCTACACTTTCACCAAAAAAGCACATTAAAATTGCCCTTAACTTTTATCCTCTTAAATAAATAAAATAAAACGTTTAAGCTGATAGTAAAACAAATCAAATTTTACTATTTTTAGCCCTTTCCCAAACAATCCCTGGTTTTCACGACCCTGAAAAAGAAACCTTTTGAAAACATCGTGGGAAAAGGAGAAAATGCTGGTAACCAGCATTTTCTCCTTTTCCTACAATGTTTTCTACCCTCCCAGAACAAATTTCAATTTTTGAGTCACATTAATTTTGTCGTCTGCAAATGCTTTCAATTTGGACCAGTCTAAAATTTTAACGTTTGGTAAAGAGGTAAGGTAGTTTTGTGCGGAAAATATTATGTCCTTGTCGGACAATGTAGATTAAAGATCAGACTGCACGTTCTGTGCAGTCTGATCTTGATCTACACTGTCCGCGCAACCGGTCAGTGAGTCGTGCGTAGCAGCTTAGGGGTTAACAGCAAAAGGGTTTCAGAAAATTAGTAGCTTTCATAGAAAATTTTGTGTCACATTATATAATCATATTTAATGTTTGCACATTAAAAGTATTGTGTGATATAATAATATGAAGAACGTGGGAATAAGATTTCATTTCAATGACTACACTGTTGAAACTTCAGACAAAGTAAACTCTATCAGAATACTTGAACTATGTAATAAATCATCTTGGTTTAGTGTGAGATTCCCTGTATTTCGCACCGTTTTTAGCAACTGCCCTTGATAACCGACCACTTTGAAAAAATCGATTATTATCAACGATAACCCCATAACTAATAAACCTGGGTTTTAATGACCTTGAGGGACAGAGCTTTTGAAAATATTGCGGGAATAGGAGAAAATCGCCTTTTTCCGCAATATTTTCTACATTGTCGACAACAAATTTTGTCATTTTAGCAACATTTACTCTGTCGACTGCAAATGATTTCGACTTAGATCAGTCGAAAATTTTGTTATCTGGTAAAGAGTTAGATAAGATTGAATACATGAACACAAGTGTGGCAAAAGGCGAAATTGCATGTTATGGACAATTTTTCTTCTCCATGTTTTCAAAAGTGCCCAGAAAGCATGTTAAACAGATGCAATTGAAATACTGTTGAAATGCAATGAATCATTGGCGAATACCGACCTAAGATAAACCTCCACATCTGGCCCTGGTTCACTCTCTCAGTTTTGTTAATCAATGGCTTAATTTATATATTACTAATCAGACGCATTAAATCTAAAAGAAAACATTTTTTTTTTATCAGTAGGTTCTAATTATGAGCCCTATATCAAATTACAGTTTTAGAATTGTCCAAGTCGAGAGCATTTGGAGATAGCAGAGCAAATGTACCTAAAACCAAGAGTTTTATCTTTGAAAAGGTAGAATACTTTGTCGGAATAAGAGAAAATGCTGGTTACCAGCCTTTTCTCCTTTTTTCCACGTTTTTTTTTTTTATATATATATTCTTTTTTCTTATGTATTATGTGATAAGTACAACTTGGACAAGCTAGGCTATTAGTTAATGTCAGATGCCTTATCTATTTTCATCATTCACAAAGAATATTATTATTATACTACAATTAATACTTCCACTCCTATTTACATTTATATAGCATTTGTATGAAACCATCATCATCTTTATGAAATGATAAGACAGGAATATTTATTACATACGTATCTCTGTTACTGCTGATGAAACATCCCTGTATTCTGTTCAAACATTGAGATCAAACTCATGTATAAAAACGGTGAAACATGATTGATTTCTCTCAGTATTATGCGCACATTTCACGTTTCATACTGTTTCTCGTAAAGGAGAAACACAAAAAGAGAACTGCTAAGAAAGCATATGTCTTTTAAAGGTTGCAGAGTAAACCACATAATTTCTAAGAAACCAGCAATATGAATTTTTCACACTGGGCCCTTTTTCCATCTTGCGCAAAAACAAGCCGGAAAGCTATGAATACTCTCCACAATGGAGCACGTCGTAAAATCATGAATGCGATTTCTGCTCGAATTTTGACGTAAATAGCGAAGGACTTTTCGTTTTCTTGTTAATCTTTCTGTTTGAATATTACAGAAACACGAACACGAAAAGATTTCATTCACCCTATTTATAGATTAAAAACACATGGATGGTAGGCATAATAAACTTTGTGATTTGCCAAGATCGGAACTCTCTCCTGTTAAAAAAAAGGGGGAAAGAAATCGTGACGAAAACGACAACATTCATGAAATAATAACAATCTCATGATCAAAATAGTTAAAGAGCTGTAAGCGTTCTGATATTCAGACGAACGTTGAGGAAACCCTGCATCAACCCTGACATCGTAAAGGTCCTATACGATCCTGATCAACCCTAACTTTGTTAAAGGCGAGTTTTAGATGTATTAGCGGACAGTGTAAATTCAGATCAGGCTGAAATGTGGCGTCAGATCTTGTTTTCCGTGTTATAATCGGACCAGATAGTAGAACGGCGGCTGCCGCCCTATTTCGACACCCATATAATGGCCTGCAACACGCGAAAGGGACATTTGCGTAAAGTGTCGTCTCGGATCAGCCTGCGCACTCCGCGCAGGCTGATCCGAGACGACACTTTCCGATCCTGTGTGATTTTCTGTTTCACGTAAGCCTACTGTAAGACAAAATGTAATGTTAACGTAAAGTGCTGTCTCGGATTAGCCTGGGCGGACTGCGCAGGCTGATCCGGGACGACATTTTACGCAAATGTCCGAATGCCCCTTTTCGCGTGTTGCAGGCTATATTATGTATCCAATGATTTAGTCATGCTATGGGAAAAGGAGGTTTATAGGATCTCCTTGATGTATTGTACTAAGGAATTCATCACATTCTGATGGATCCATTTTATCTAACAACCGACTGAATCACGAGATAGATGGGTCTTTTGACATGCTGAAAATTGACCAATAGCAAAAATGATCGACTACGGTCAGCCTGCCCAGATGCATTAAACCTCCTTTTCACAGAGCATGGCCCAATTGCATGTTATTGGTGGTATTCATTATACTTTAACTCTTTATCTAGCGAAAGAAAACAATGTGGAAAAATGAGAAAGTACGGATACCATTTCCTCTACTTTCCGCAATGTTTTCTATCCTTTCAAATCATGTATTATTGTGTAGGTTAAAAAAAAAGATACGATTTCCATACCGGAAAAAATCAGAGCACGTTACAAGTGGATTTAGAAGACAGGACGGCGAGTAATTCAAGGGGCAACGCGTACAGTTATATCATGCATTGTACTCGTATTTTAACCTCTCTACCAGACAAAAAAAATAGATTCATCCACATTGAAAACATTTGCAGACAACAAAGTATATGTTGCTCAGATGACTAAATTTATCATTCAAACGTTGCCTGCGCATGTCATATTCTTCGAAGATTCGACCTGTCTGCTATGACGCATCACCCATCCCCGTATACCTGGGAAAAGTAGGGCTTATACCGAAGCTATTAGCCTATTATCCAAGCATGTAGGGGCTGTTTTAATAAATCGCCGGTGTACAGGTTACATGCTAGCCGATCATAGCTGAATGAATCGCATCAGGTAGCGTTTTATTGAGTAAACGTTTATTTCATTTTGAAATTCAAAGTAACGGTTGTTGTTTTGAAAAGTAGTCCGGTTCTGTACCCAGAATGCCCAAACTAGATATATGTGTATTTGTAGAATGCCATCTAGAGGGAGATAATGATCATTCAAAGTGTGGAAAACGTCGTGGGAGCATTTTCTCCTTTTTCCACAATGTTTTCAAATAATGTTTACCAGCTTCTTTCTCCTCTTCCCACAATGTTTTCAAATGCCATCATTTTCAGGGTCGTAAAACACGTCATTGTGCCATAATAATAGTTTCTGTTGACGATTTGCGGGAATGTCCACCCTTGTCCTCCCATATGCAGTTACTAAGAAATAGGTTATACATGTTGGGAGTGCAAAGATAAGTTTGTATACGTAAAGTACAATCTTTATCTACACTTTACATTTTTTTTTGAGTCAGATGACCCCTTCTATACGTCATGAATTCAAAGAAATGAACTTTAGTGTTGTTGATTATATATTGTATGATGTTGAACACCGTTTTCAACAGTATTTTGGCTATAGAGCGGCGGCCAAAGCTTCTATGGATGTTTTCCTGGTGGTTTCTTTTTACTAACACTTCGAACAATATTCTTCCCCAGCGACTGGCTGCTTTCTCATCTATAAATCGTCGAAATAATTATTAATTGATCAGCAGAGAGAGGAAGAGGGGATTGAATTTTGTCGTAATGACTATCATCAAATCTCGGAAAGAAATTGGCCGAGATGGGGACTCAAACCTGCGTCCCCTTCCGGTTTCAAAAACCGTACGTTACCGACTGAGCTACCAAGGGCTTGTAAAAAGGCAACAATCAACTGTTCTTTTTTCAACAATGTTTTTTCCAAGACGTTAAATGGTCGTAAAATAATCCTGTTTGTGTGATAATAGGTCAACTGCATTTCGACCCATCTTCAGCGGACTTTGGGCTTTATAAGTGTTTATGCTTATTAGTATAGTATGGCAAATGGAGAAGTCATTACTCACGTTCAGGTATGATTATTCGTATTTCTTCTACCTCATTGATTTGAAAATTCGTCTGCTGAACAGCAGTCTGTCGGTAGCCATGGGTTAACTCTGTACCAGACAAAATTTTGGACTCTTCCATATTGAAGGCATTTGCAGACGACATATAAAATCTGACCACAGTGACATGGCTTCTTTTTGAAAGGGTAGAAAAAACGTTGTGGAAAACCTGTAGAGAAAATGCTGGTTACCGGCATTTTCTCCTCAGGTTTTTTTTTCCACAACGTTTTCTACTGTTATATAAGCTAATTCTCATCACTTAAAATTACATTTAATATGTCGTCTGCGAATGCTTCCCTTATAGATGAGCCCAAATTTTTTTCAGCTGGTAATAGACGTTTATATGTGCTTGCAAACTCTGATCGCAATATGGAAATTCTTGCCAAAACTAAATTTTAATGGAACTGTTTTCTAATGCAGATGTTACACTTGTTGACCGATAGAATGGGGGAAAAAATCACTGCAGTATGTACATGTATTTCTTTTCAACCAGGTTTTTTGGTTCAAATTTTCGTCTGCTGTAGAATTCAAAGCAGAGCGTTCCTCTGCGGTTAACTGGGTAAATTTATACACATTCAATTACGTGTATAGAGATTAAATTATACGTGCAAAGCTCCATTGTGTAAATATATGCAGATTTCCTTTTTGTCTGCCAATTTTTATACATGTTTTACTTTAAAATTCATTGAAAAGGAGATTCGGTGTACAGTGATAGCAAACGAGATTTTAGAATGGGCGTTCTGCGCAGATGTGATTGATGGTAAATCTTATTCCATCGTATATTTAGATCTTTTATATGTAGGCGTTCCTTAAATCTCTCTCTCTCTCTCTCTCTCTCTATAAAATTTTCTTTTTATTTGGTTTTTTTTTTTTTTAAATAACACCCTTGAACGAACAATATTTACATTTGGCACATTGACCGTATATGGATTTTTTTTGCATATGTTCAACCTGTCGTCTGCAAATGCTTTAACCGAGCCTCATTAGCTCAGTCGGTAGCGCAAAGGACTTTAGAACAGGGGATCGCTGGTTCGATCTCCGGGTCGGCCAATTTCTTTCCGAGGATTGATGACATTAATTGCCACAGGATTCATTCCGCTCTCACCGCTAACCATTGTTTCGACGATAGTTATGTGGGGAAGCAGCCAGTGGCTTGAAAAGAATATTGTGCGGAGAACTGGTAAAAGAAACTCCAGAAAAGCATGGAAATGTGTACTTGCCGCCGCGAAATAACTGAAATAATGTTGAAAACGGCGTTAAACACCATACAATCAGTCAATCAAGCAAATGCTTTAAATATGAACAAGTCCTTTTCTTTTCGTCAGCAGCAGGAGATTACGTCGACTCCGTTGACTTCATGCGTCATTTTAATGACTTTAATCATACGTTCGTATAGGTGCGAGCAATTTATCCTTTTACCATTTTTTAAAGTTATCTGCTGCCGTGCTGCGAGAAGTAACAAGAACTATCTTTAATTTTTTTACAGAACGATAAAAAATGGAGTCGTCCAAATTGAAAGCATTTGCACACGACAATTCAATGTGGCTGTAATTATGTGTTTAGGCTGTGAAAGGGTAGAAAAACGTGTTTTTCCCACAATGTTTCCAAAAGCTTTCCTTATCATGGTCGTTTAAACTTGGGATTGCCTGGCAAAGGGTTTTGAAAAAAAAGATAGAAAGCATAGAACAAATACATTTTTTGAGGCTCAATAAGAAGAGAAATAACAAAAAGTAGTTGCCTTTTTTCTCGATTTTTTCTTATATTTTCGAAAAGTGGAAAAAAAAACCATCAGTTAGTATTAGAGAATGATTATCTCCTACAATATTCATCTGCTATGGTCTAAATATGCGCCCGGTCTACCGATAAGCGGTAGCAACGCATGTATATTGGTGTTATAAATGTGCCCGCAAAAAGGCTTACAGGGATCCGCGGAATAACCATATCTACATTTTTGACCAATCACAAATATCTATTTTATTCACTTGGGTATATCAATATCAATACCAAAACCAAAGTCAAAAGCTAACATGGTCAGCTAATATCGTCTGCGGGGGTAGATGACTTTTAAAGAAGTCAACAAACAAATCAGACCGTGGTCAGGCTATACTGACAGATTATGGTGGTTTGATTTACTTCATGCGTAATTGTTTAATGACTCTTATTCTGTCGAGTTTGTATCGTCGACGGGATCCATTCCTCTATTACTGCTGAACCTTTTTCCAACGATTTTAATGTAAGAAAGCAGCCAGTGGCTTGGAGAGACTATTATGGTACTGAAAAAAAATAGGAAAATATGGATAGATGCTCTGGTCCCGCGATCGTAATATCTAAAGCGTCACTGAATAACGACAAAAGTGCCAATTACAAAAGAATCTAAAAAAAAAACACACATTCTGTTCTGTTTTTCGACAAAGATGGAGTATTGCGTGACTGAAAGCGATGGAAGCGAAGATGTAGAGCAAGATCAGTCTTTACATATTTGCAGACTGGTCTTGGTCAAAGCTCTCCTCGAAAACAGTTTCAAAGTCGTCTATGACAGGGTAGGATTTGCCCTTTACCGAACAATCCCTGGTTTTTGCGGCCCTGAGGAAGGTGGCCTTTAAAAACAATGTTTTCTACCCTTTCAAAAAATAAATTCCAATACTCTGACTATATTAATGAAGGTGAAGAAAAAAAAGAAGAAGATCAAGAAAAGTGTTATTGAAAACATGACGGGAAAAAGAGAAAGCGATGGTAATTTTGACAACGAATTTCTGTATCTCTCAAACAAACTGTCCCAAAGAAGAAGAAGAATAACAAGAACAAAAAGAAAAAAAAAAGAAGAAAGGCTTTCGGAACATGATGGGAAAAGGATAAAATGCTGGTAACCCGTTTTGAAAGATCCTATCAGTCAGGCAAATAAAAGAACTCAAAATATGCCGACTTCTAGATATTTTTTTCAACAGTGTGTTCTGCTGCCAGACGATTTTATCTCTGAAACCAATTCAACACAAAATTAGCATTAATTGTTTTAAGAATCCTCTTCCTTCCCCAAAATAGTAGCTTCCAAGAGAGAGGTGTGAAACGCAAATACGCGTCTTTCGATTATGCAATTGCGCTACGATATCTCTTAACCATTCAACTGCTCAATAAGTGAAATGAAACTTTCTAGTCGGTAGTTCACTCAGCAAAACTTATAGAGGATATTTGTTTTTTACGGTGAAAGATCGAAATTTATTTCATCGAGTGAACATCATCGGTAATATTTTCACGAGTGGCGCAGCCACGAGTGAAAATATTACTGATGATGTTCACGAGATGAAATAAATTTCGATCTTTCACCGAAAAAAAAACAAATATTCTATTTATTTCATGCGTTTAACCCTTTCTGGGGGGAACTTTATCAAAATCCAGTACAGTTCTTTTCGGTTATTCCCCGTGGCGTACCCCTTCCCCATAGCAACGCATTACAATATTACGTCAAGCGCGAGAAATGTAAGGTAAATTACGTCATATTTCCATCTGGTTGTGAGGCACGGGCATTTTACCTAGGTAACTAGAACGCAGGAACAACTGTTTTCGCCTTCAATTGAAGAGTTAGAATATAAAAATCGGTATTTTCACTGGTCGTAACCATGAAATATCGAAAAATATTTCACCGATATTACTCGATAACCTACCGGAAAGCATGAAATAAATAAACCGCCATTTTTGTTCCTCCTGCAAATTCGACCAAGTAATGGACAGGTAGATGGAAACAAATTGTAACATATATCTTAATGTTTGTCATGGTGTTGTCATGGTATTGCAATGAAAAGATTCTTGATTCTACAAACAGAAGGTATGTCTTTTTAAAAAGAGGGAAAACGCATCGGTTGTACATGGATTGTGTCTTTGAGCCAAAACAGGTGAAAAAGAAAAGCTGAATTACTGAAATTTGGTCAGCAAACAAGTAGATCTATGAAGTTTTCAAGAATTTTGGTTCTCTCTTTTTTTTTTTAATTTCAATGTTGGATGAATGGATGTCAAATAAGCTCTTTTAACAAGAACAAGTCAATAAATTCTTTTTAGACTTAGGCTGAAGTATGATTTTATACTGATCAATTATTCTGCAAAAAGTCAAATTAAACATCTCTTTTCTGAACAGTGATGCAAAGAAAAAAGGTCTACGGGGAATAACAGCTTAAAAGTGGCGGTTTAGAAGTTTTGCTGAGTGTAAAAACTCAAATGTTGCTATTTCAAAGTTATTCATTGGGCAAAGATATCTCCCAATCGGACAGAGTAGATCGAAGATCAGATTGCACGTTTGTGCAATCTGATCTTGATCTACACTGCCCGCAAAAGGTATTCCAGCCGCGCATATCAGCCTATGGGTTAATTTTCCAGGTATTGTTGAAACATTGAAACATTGGAAGCCGATCATCAAAGAAAGAAATAAAATATGAAGACGGATCTAAAATTCAAAACTGTGTTTGCTGCGCTCGTTGTTCGTGCACTATTGGTTCTTCACAACATTCTGGCAACATGGCGGGTGGTTGAGACACGTGACAACGAGGCCTTCTGGGGATTGGCTGCCACAAATGTTCTCGCCGTTTGCGAGACAGTTCTCATTATACGATATAACGGAGGAACAGAGTGGAAATGGTGGGTATAAGCTTGCGAAATTTATTGAGATTATATCAATCAACTCCCACCTTGAAACAAATTTGTAACAGACAGCTTTGATATAAAATTTATTTACTTTGGCTGCGCTTCTTGTACATGCACTTTTGGCTCTAAGCAACTTTCTGGCAATATGGCGGGTGGTTGTAACACTTGACAACGAGACACACTGGAGGATGACTCCCATATGTATTCTCGCTGTTGGCCAAACCGTGCTCATTAAACGACATATTGTCGGAACAGGGTGAAAAGGGCTAGTTAACTTAATAGATTAAAGAATTTATCTGAACCATTTGCTTTCTTGAAATTTTAGAACTTTTTAAATGCTCTTGTGTTTACGCTGCGATTTCTCGTTTGCTAGTGCGCCTTTGCAATAAGTGAGTTTTTAGACTTGGGCCGGTCCATGCTCTTTCCGAAGTTACATGGAAGGCAGTCAAAGGTGACAAAAATAATTTCTGTCACGAGGATGCGTTCGTCTCCCAGGAAACTGTAAGTCACTCACTGCTATAGGTAACATTTAGTTTCTCTTGTGGACAATAAACAAGAAAAGATCGATCACCGCAAATCGCAAGGCCGAAAAATTCTACAGCCCTGATGAAAATTGTCTAAAAACTTTCCTTACCATGTTATCAGCAAAGATGGCGAATTGCTTCTAACGAATGATACCGTATAATACAACTCTCCCTTTATTCTTTCACTGGTGAATTAAATCGTGTGATTATGTGATATACCGCACTGAGTTAAAAGAAGAAAATCACACGTCCCATTTATTCCACATTTTGATTTTATACCACAACATAAATGTGTGACAACTGGGAATTGGTACAAGTAAAGGTACAAATCTACACTCCTTGCCTGGGGCAATTTTACAGCAACAGTCTACATGTATATCAATACTAGTAGTTACAGACAAATTATTCATGACAGAAACTGTTTATTTATAAAGCATTAAACATGGAACGTTATATAAATTTTGTTTTATTGGCTGTAGCTATAAAATAATACTATCGTAAAAAAGAAAAAGAGTAGAAATACAAATTCTTTTCAAAATGTTAATACGAGTACATCTCTAATCTGGTTGCTGAGGATAAGGATTTTATTATTTGTCATCTAGTACATCTCTCTCTCTCTCTCTCTCTCTCTCTCTCTCTCTCTCTCTCTCTCTCTCTAATTTCTATACTGAAGCACACAATAATAAGGTCACATGAAAAATACAGATCACACTTTCGAGTTACTGGAGAATGCAGATGACAGGGGAAAAAAATCTTTGTGTATAATAAGTATGACACAGCATCTGCAAACTGAATTGTAGTCAGTGTTCCGTCAGGACCTTTGAGCGACGACAACCTTTCATCAGCGGTAGCAACTTTCCTACGTTTAGTTGGTCTGGTTTCACTAGCAGCATACAGGTGATTGTTTCGACTTACTGGAGAGTGCGAATGCTAGAAAAGATATCTTCATATGTGTAATAAGTATGACACAGCATCTGCAAACTGAATTGTAGTCAGTGTTCCATCAGGACCTTTGAGCGACGAAAACCTTTTCTCAACGGTAGCAAACTTCCTTCGTTTAGTTGGTCTTGCTCCACCAGCATCATACTATTTATACGGGTCACAGTTTCGACTTACTTGGGAGTGAAGATGATAAAAAAAAAACATATCTACATGTGGATGTTCCACATCCTTCTTCAACATGTTGTGCCACCCGAAGAAGTGGTTTGTTCTTCTTGTGTGCAGAAATGATTTCGAGTATGTTCTGTGACGCAGTCTTTAAATGCTTCGACGGCGCCTGGTAAATTTAAACTGCGATGTCTGTATAGGCATTGAACCATAAATCTTCTACAGCAACCTCAGGTACTAATGGTTAAATGGCTGTTCTTCTATCAAGACTGTGGATGTCGTCGTTGTCGCGGTAGGCAGCAGTGAGTCCAATGGCTCGTACTTTTCCGAGATACATTGAGTGTAGTGAAAAAAGCAAGCTTTTACCTCTGATGTTGGGGACGCTTCTTTTCCATCATTTCTGGAGGCGAGTTCATGTTCCATGGCTGGATTTAGATCTAGGCCGAGGTTGCGACACTTGAATTTCATGATTTCAAAGAGGCGTCGGTAAACTTGTTTTGATTTCCCAGGCAGGAATGCGAACATTTCTGGAAACACTTGTCAATAAAACAGTCCCATGAGTATAGCTGATGAAACAAATCAGGGTACTAGTGGAATGTTCCGTCTGCATAAAAAGGTGTTGCTAAGCACAGATCTTCTGTTGTTCTTTTGCGTTACGATCCTCTTCAGCGTCGTCTAATGTGTACATTCTCGTTTTTGAACGATTTCCTGTATTGCTTTAGGGAGTCTTGGTGTGCCCTTGCTGCGTTTTCTGTAAAGATTGGACTTGCATCCTTCGTATGTTTGTAACCGTTGTACATCGGTTGCACCTGTCTCAGTCCATTCTAGTGTTCTAAGTGAGGGCAGCTCTTCCTTGTAGCTGGCTGGAACTGGCTTGGTTTCATTTTGGCATTGTCTGCGGTTGTGCTTCTTGATTTTGTTACATTCTATTTTTAATGGATCAGCGATATGGTTGTTGTTATCATTCTGTTTCAGCAGAATCTCAGCGGCAGTTAAGCGCGAGTAGGACAGCTTCGAACAGCTCATGTCCAGTATGTTGCCTCCTGTC
Organism: Hippopus hippopus; assembly: GCA_946811185.2. NCBI lineage: Eukaryota > Metazoa > Mollusca > Bivalvia > Cardiida > Cardiidae > Hippopus > Hippopus hippopus. Next base: position 17,364,734 of record OX328096.1, read on the forward strand.
TTCTCTTCACCTACAAAAACAGAATGAAGTGTATTGTAAATGTTGTATCTGAATGCTGGGTTCGAAGCAGGAAAATGAATCGGGCATTACAACTGCAATTTCATATGCCTATCTAAAATGAATTCACATAAATATGTTAGTTATCATACTATGATCTGTGGCATGTTAGAGATAGAACTTAAGGCTAAAAATTAATTAATACTTTGCCTTACAAGTTATATGACTGGTCTAAATTGAAAGAAGCTGCAGACGACAAATGGGAACAAATAGAAGTTAAGACTACAGACGGACATAGAACATTGTAAGAAAATTTGAAAATGCTAAAACCATATTTTTCTTTTATATGTCTTTGATAAGTCTATTCAACTTAGCTCAAAACTATATCCATTATGAAGTAAAACTCATCATCAACGAGTGTTATTAATAAATTCTTTATTCACATGAGCATTTCTCAAAAGATCACCAGAGAATGGCGCAAATAGAGCTGTGAGAAAACGTTCGTGATTCATTTAATAACTACTGTACCTGCAAACTACTTTTAACTACAACCATCAAATATGTTAACTTTTAATCGTACGCAGTTGTTTTAATTTTTCTCTTGCAGTTTCTTAAAAATAAAGAAAAAAAAAAAGGTTTGCACAAAAAAGAGATATTTCTTTAACTTGTTTAATGTTCCAAACTGTGCAAAACTATAGCCTACCAAATAACTCTGTTTGCTACCGTACCCTTATACCACCTCTAACCCATACAGATAAGTGCCTTTTTTTTTTTTTAATTTGAAGAAATGGGAAGAAACTATAATTATGTACCATCAGACCGACTTTTTCATTCGAATCGGCTTGACTAAAACTATTTTGAAAGGATGAATAAAAACGGATCATTAAGGAATTCTATACACTTTGACTAGATCTAGTTATTTTTTCCCTGAAGTTTTTTGAAATTTTGTTTAAATATTTTTACCCAAAACGAAAATGATTAACAAGTGTCACACAGAAACATATAGGCATAAGTCTCAGGCGAATATGCCGCATCGGCGAAACATCAAACCAAAAGCTGGAATTTTATAAAGCAGTGATCGCCACAGAAACTTCGGTGCTTTGATTAAAACACCATGACCTCTTGCAGACTGCACTTTGCATTTAGCAGCAGAAAGCTTTTTGAAAATAAAAACGTGACTAAAGGAGAAATTACTTGTAATGAGCAATGCTTCCTTTGTCACTATGTTTTGAATATGTTCGGGACTCAAACTTTCAAATCATTTGCAAGCAAATATGCTTCAGGTTGGGAGGAGTCCGTATTAGGTATGCACGGTGCTCCATAAGTGTCATGTGCCACACATTTTATTTCATTATAGCGAAATACTTATTCGGTAACAAGAAATGTTATGTATCGAAATCCTATTTCGATAAAAGAAAGCATTTTTTTTTTTAATCTAGAAATAGTAGCTCGACAAAATGAAGTAATGAACTGTTTCAATGTAATAATCATTAGCTTTAATGAAATCCTTGGTCGATAAAACGAAATAATAACATGTTCATATGCAATCGGCTCATGGCGGGCGAAAACTAAGGAGTGTTCCGGACATACCTATTTCCTTTTCTTGAAGTAGCGTTTCGATAAAAAGGAATTAGTAATTTGATATACGGATTTAGCATTCCTTTGAAACGTTCGTTTTCTCGAAATAAGATTTCGCTATAACGAATTATTACTTTGTTTTATCGAGTTGTTATAACGTTAAAGTGGAATCAAAAACGTTTGTCATATGACACAGACGAGCCTCCGTACTTGGGCGCTTGGAGAAAAGAAAACACAAACAAATTTACGACGATAGGATAAATAATTTTTAATAAGGATTAGTCTAATGCAAATTTTATGTCGAAATATTTCAAGAGCAAACAATTTTTCTGGGGGTTTAAGGCTATATCGAATTGCGAGATTTTCTTCATCGTTAATACAAAGATCTTCAATCAAAAGAAAAAAATATCTTTCAAACAAAAAAATAGACGATGCAAGAGGCATTGGAACATAAATATTTAAATTATTTTGTGGTTTGATATAAAAAGAAATAATGAAAAGTGACCTCGCTAGCAACTACCTCTTTTTCCTAATTGTTTTGCGTGTGGTTTAAAACTGAAATTTTCATTTAGATGTGAGCATGTTTTGTGCAAAGGGGGTTCAACCCTTTACCAGATAACAAAGTTTTTAACTAAACTGAAAGCATTTGCAGAGAAAAGATAAAATGTAACTCTACTGATGATTTCTGTTACTGATGATTTCTGTCTTTGAAAGGGTAGAAAACATTGTGGGAAAAGGAGAAAATGCTGGGTACCAGCATTTTCTTCTTTTCCTACAATGTTTTCAAAAGCCTCCCTTTTCAGAGTCGTTAGAACTCGGGATTGTGTGGTAAAGGGTCCGTGCATCTGCAAAAAAGTATTAACTCAGGTTAGCTTTCGAAGTCCGTGCAGGCTGACCTGAGTCGAAACTTTTTGCTTTTGTTGCGTTTTCTACATATCAAAGCACCATTTTACCTCAAGGTACAGCCGTTGTTAGACAGAATGGGTTTTTAGGATCCAAAGATATACTCTGCCTTTCTTGTTATAATGCATCACGGCGTTGCATTAAACACCCTTTTGCCAAAGCCTGGCTTATATCTTCTTCTAGATTAGATGTTAATCCAAATCATCCGCTAAATATGATGTGTCTGAAAATAAATGCAGACATACCGTAATGGGTTAAAGGATAATGCTTAAGAAAAATGATACAATTGGGACAAGAAAAGGATTGTCCCCTACCATCTCCATTTTCTAATGGTGAGATAGCGCCTGTGCACTCGTCACAACTCAGCCGATTCCGTACCTACATCTAACCTCGTCTGTATAACGGTCATTTCCATTTGAACTGCAAATCACGTGATTTTATACATGGCGGCGCCACTGTCAGTCGTTTAGCAACGACATAAACAACCTCGATGAAGTTATTTACACCTATCTATCTGTCGGTAAAAACTTCAATCAGAAATGATAATCCACGTTAAAAAATGAATGTTCGAACTGTTTGTCAGCTGAAATATAGTTAGAAAGATTTCGATAGAAAATTGAAACTCAAGTTTTCTTTTTTACGAGGAGCCTTACAATTTTCAGAACGGTGAACCGGCATATTTCCGGCGATGAAATGTAGAGTGTAGGTGCATATCAAGCTACCAGATACAGCCGAGGGATTTGATAGCTACCATCACCCGAGGTATGCCGAATGAGCGCCTGTGGTATCGATCAGCGATAGCAGCGCTTACATGAATGGTATCATGAATGGGTCCGTAAATAGGCATGCGGGGTTCTGCCGAATAAACATGCCCACATGTTTTAACCGATCTTAAGTTACAATTTATGAATTTGGGTACATCTAAACCAAGAAGTCGTTCAAAAGCCAGGGTTGTCAACTACTACGAAAAAAATGGAGGTCTTTTGTCAGCAGAAAAAAAAATAAAAAATGAAATCGCAGTTCGGTTTGATTTTCTGCTCTGCCGAATTCTAGGATTGACGATCTAGTCATTGGGACAGAATTCATTCAAGCTCTAAATCTCAAATTGATGTTTGAGCCTGTAGATACATTTATCATATACATTCCCTTGTTTTCAGTGTAATATAGCCATAACGAATTTTCTTATCTTACACACGTTTTGGAGTAGCACAATGTGACGCATACATGTATATGACGTCATTTTTAATACACGACTTTCAGAGATGTTTACCAACGAAAATTCCCACGTCTTCGTGTATGGTTTTGCATATTCTTGTCTTTAATTATAGAGCTATAGTTATCATAAAAAGAATCTGTCATCTGCTGGCTTTTGAGATAACATTTTATTAAACCCGTATGTAAATGTTATTCAGCTCACCAGAGTCTCGCTTAATTACATGCTCTGGCAAAAGAGGGCTTAATTCATCTCCGTGATGCATGATACCAAGCAAGTCAACACATGATCATCGATCCATGAAGTCCATTATGTCTAACAACCGACTGAATGATAAGGTAAACTGGTCCTCTGACATACAGAAAATTGACCGATGGCAAAAATTTTCGGTCCAGGTCAGCCTGCGCGGACTGCGCAGGCTGACCTTGGTCGATACTTTTTGCAGATGTGTTAAGCCCCCTTCTCACAGAACATGACTCAATTATATTTTTCTTAAATCGTTCAATAGAATTTTACCTCAAGTGCCAGTCGTATGTCAGATCATATACTGTGGTGTAAAACAATACAATTTTCGTGCTGATATAAATTATTGGCAATTGTCACATACTGAGAAGACTTGATTTTTCTCAGTATTTATGAGGAATGTTTACTTTAATGATTTAACGTATGAATGGGAGTTTCAGCTCATTTCAGTGTATTTATTTTAAAGCTCGCCCCTGTTTGATTAAAATTTTCTGAAGTGGTCTTTAGTAAATAATATCACGTGTAGGATCACTTTATGCAGTTCTTCATCAATTTATTATACTAGAAGCAAAATTTTATAGACTCAACCGTTTAAAAAGCATTTGCAGATAACCAATTAACCTTGACTCCAATGATGGACATGTCCTTTAAATGGTTCAAGACATAGTGGGAAATTCAGAAAATACTTGCTACCAGCATTTTCTTCTTTGCCCCCAAAGTTTTCAAAAGCGTTCTTTCTCGATTTTGTTAAATGACAGGATGGTCTCGTAAAATGTTAAACAATGTCAGATCTTCTTTCATTCGTGTCTGAATCATCACTAGATTTCAACAATTGTCGAGTTCCGGTAATTGAGCGGTAAAGCACAGGACAAGTTCCCTCGTGTGAACTCCGCAAATCCGTCAATGCATCTAACCTCGACCGTATGAAGGAGGTTTCGAGTTTGAAATTCTTTCTGTCGATGCCATTGAAAATCGGTTGTCGACGACAACAACAACTACGGTGAAGAAATTTCACATCCATCATTCTGTCGGAGAAAACTTCTTATGGACTTGATAAATCACATTAAAAAACAAGAAATTGTTTTTTTTTTAACTGAAATGTATTTAGAGAGATTTCATTGAAAATCTTGACTCGTGTATTAATATTTCAGTGGAGTCCTATAATTTTACGGGCTGGAAAGCAGCCTATTTCCGCCGAAGATATTTAAAGGTGTAAGTGAATATCACTCATCGTAGTACAGCCTGGGGATATGATTAACGGATCACCCGGGTTTGCCGAGATAGGACGAGTAACCGAAGGGTGGATTGATCTCAAGCTTTGAATAATGAAAGTCAAATCGACAGGAATCATTCTGATGTCTCTACTTAACATTGTTTCGACATTCAGTCGTTTCGACATTCATTCAAGTAGCCAAATACTCCCCAGATATACTCAAGGACAAAACTGAATAGCTCGTTAACCGTATACCAAACAATCTGAGTTTTAACGACTATGGTCATGGTTTTAGAACAGAAAAATGAGAGAAAAGAAGAAAATGTTAGTAACCGTCATTTTCTCCTTTTTTAAAGATGTTTTCTACATCTACTCTTTCAAAGACAATTCCAACATTTGAGATACATTTAATATGTCGTATGTAAATGCTCTCAGTGTGGATGCGTCTGATATTTTTTCGTTTGGCAAAAAGATAAAAAGAAAAAGATTTTTCTCTATTAACACAGTCTGCCATTTTGTTTGATGCAGGTGGCGCCAAAGCTTTCCAGTGATATGCCGAACCCCGGTAGCTCAGTCGGTAGCGTGCAGGACTTGAGAACACGGGGTCCAGGGTTCGATCCCCGGCCTGGCCAATTTCTTTCCGAGGATTGATGATAGTCATTGCGACAGGATTCATTCCTCTCCCACTGCTGACCATTGTCTCGACGATGGTTATGTGGGAAAGCAGCCACTGGCTTGGAAAGAAAATTGTGCGGAGTACTGGTAAATGACTCCAGGAAAGCATGGATAGGTGCACTGGCCGCCGCGATATAACTGAAATAATGTTGAAAACGGCGTTAAAAACCATACAGTCAATCAATCATTTCCAGTGATATCTTCGTTTAATTCAGCCAGAGCACCAACGAAACGGAATCGAATGACAAAGCGCTTCTTTTTCAACAATACTCAACTTAAAGATTCATCTATACTCGTTTTCAGGAAGTTTTTCAGGCAGTTTTTAACCTATTTCATCCTTTTTTTTTTTTTATGAAACTATGATTATTCTTGTGTCTTCATGTCATGTTGCCCTGATAAATGCAAAATTGCACAGATAACGACGGATAGAAAGTCCCTTTCATGTTTTGGAGGCCTTCCAAGCAATCGCTGTTTCCGTTTCCGGTTTTAAATGAGGACAATCCCTTGTGTTTTTCTATCCCTTACACCATATGTACTGTTGATTTATAGATCTACGGTAACACAGCGGAGCCTTTTACATACTTACAAGTTTTAACAGCATTTTTCCCATCTAGCCTTAAGGATGTACCTTTAAGAAAAAATAGATATAAACTGACTAGTTAAACTCCTCAATATTGTTTTTCACTGCTAGCCTCCCTCGTTTTCTATGTTTGTCAAGCCATTTTGAATTATATTATCTGACACACGATACTTTAAGGCTTTATGACGTCATGGGAGCCGCATGTTACGTCTTTTTTTTAAAGCATTGTATTTCTGCTCGTATTTTCCGAAACCTGTCAGACACAAATTTTTCAGACAGTTGAACCATCAAAAATGCTGATCTTGGTATATCACAGGTTTGTGTTATTTTTAAATTCAAAATTCGAATAGGTATGTGTCAGCTCCTTTGAATCTGGACACTACTGACATTTGAAACAGTGATTGAATCTCATTCATGAATATGTAGGTATGGCATATAGATCTAGTGAATATACAATTGTGAGTCATGCTCTGTGAAAAAGGGAACTTAATGCATCTCCGTGATGCATGATATCAAGCAAGTAATGATCACATAATCATGGATCCATAAAATCTAATTAGTCTAACAATTGACTGAGTCTGGAGGTAGAATGGTCCTTGGATATGCAGAAAATTTAAAAACAGTATAATGTTTCGGCCAATGTCAGCCTGCTCTAGCCTGGGTCTAGTCGGTAATAATTTCTTAATTACTCCATATCAAGCTCTTGTTATCACGGTCTGCTATAGATCTCTGGCACCTACCTGTTTATCGCTTCCGTTATTATTACGTCATTTTTGATAATGTAACGTCCGAATGATAGAAAAGGAAAAAATAAACGAACTGGAACCCAGGCTAGCCTGCGCGGACTGCGCAGGCTGACATGGGTCGATATTTTCTGCAGTTGCATTAAGCCCCATTTTCATGGAGCATGGCTCATGTATTTTCAAAATACAGTCCTGTGATAAAAAGAATCTGACATCTGTCGGATTTTTAGATAATATTTTTTTAAATTTGTCTGGAAAAAAAAGTTAATAAGCTCGCCAGAGACAAGCTTGATAAAACATTTTTTTTTTTAGACTTGTATAATAAAACTTTATCTCAAACTCATGTCAGATCCTATATGCTAGCAGATCTAGATGTTGACAAAGTCTGTCATTTTATTTGATTTAGGTGGTGCCCATGTTTTCTGGCTTACCTTTTATCCACACTCCCCGCTATTTGGCTTCTACAACTCAGTCAGTATACAAGCGCCGTCGAATCAAATGCACAAGAGCTACCTTTTCCCACTTACACTCAAGGGCAGATACAAGTCGACTTGGCTAACACAACAGCATCTACTGTAAATGGTACAACGGCATTAAATGCGGTCACAGATATTGTTGTAAACATGACTACAACTGAATCTACCGGTATAGCTGTGAGTAGATATTGGTAACAAACAGTATTTCGGTATGAAAATACGCTTTTTCAGCGTGGCTGAAAACGATGGCTTTTGACCTACTTTCTGTTTTTGATATACAGTAGGCTACTCGAAATAACAATTGTATGAAAGGATTGATCTATCAACAATGTGAAAAACAATGAGGAAAAAAAAAAAGGTCGAGTATTACAGGATTTATGGTCCTTTGATTATTTGCCCTGATCAAGTGGCAGGGCAACAGGTTGGAGATGGGGGTATTTATTTAGCCTTCCTGCGAAAGTTCTGTGTCAGTCTAGTTTCAGTTAAAGGCAAGGCAGTCGGAAGTGATATAGAGCATTCGGATCATTTTTATTATGTTTTTGTCCTTCTTTTTCGTTTGTGTATGTGATTTTTAAATCTCCAGGCCACAAGCCATATTATCAATACTAATTCAGCGAATCGCCATCTCTGATGCCGTAGTTTTGGAAATATATTTCATTTCATTTATATGGTGGTATAGAACTGCAACCACGTAATCAGATAATAATGGCAGATGTTTTCGCGAAAACAATGGCAATAGTGTTCGTGTTCCGCAATTATTATTTGGTAGCAGTTCCATATACCACCATACCTTAAAAGTGAAAACGGTCTTTTTTTTTTCAATTGTGAATATGAGCTCTTTGAAAAAAAAAAAAAGGATTTCAAACCCTTCTACGCCTGGAAAACTTGTAAGATATGGCTTACATGGTGTGGAAGTAGCGGTCAAGGTTGATATGATGTTATGTTCATTTCAGGCAACTCTGAATACGCTGATAGACCTTGCAGATACGACATGGATTGTTGTTATACAAGAGTCCCTGGTCTACATCCTTGTGTTTGGTCGCTGGTGGTTACCGCGCGGTGAAGTCTCGCGAGAAGCACTGTCTGACCTACTTTTGGAGTACCTTGGAATTGCGTCAGACATTATGGAACTCTACGCCATATTTGATGAAGATATAGTCCAAAGGAACCTTGGCTTAACATACGCTATTTTGGTTATATGGTCGATAAGTTTCTTTCAGTTTGTCCCGGTTCTCATCCATAAAAAGAAATACCAGAATCTTGAAAGCCCTCGGATGAGAAAAATAACTCGTGCCTGTGGAGATTTTTTCTCACAGGTTGTGGTCACATGTTTAAGTATCTTTCTTCAAGATGGTCCATTTCTGTGTCTTCGCCTGTACATAATTATAAACCTTAACTTGGTAACATACAGTTTGATATTCTTTGTGCTCAAAAATATTGTTACGTTGATGCTGCTTTTCTATCGTTTGACAATTTTGTGCATTCGCTTACCGTGTTGTTACTTTGATGATTTTGAAATTGTTGGTGTTAGCGCGGTGGACTTTTCGTCCCCAGTAATAATCGACAAAAATCACATTCCACTTAGATCGAGTATATCTGCAAACCATAACCCCATCAATCCGTATTTATTTTACACAAAGCAGGGAGGTACGTTGTGATTTGCCGTCTTCAGTTCCAGTCTAGTTCTGTTATAAATATTGCAGTAGTTCCAAGAAATTTGTAAAATGGAACCATTTTGGTTTGATAATGATAAAAAAAATCTGTACCAAAACTCAACCAATCGCAAAAATATTCTTAGTCCAACTTTCTAGCATTTTCTAACTTTAAAAGTAGCACAAGTTCTTCTGATTGTCTGAACGGAAAAAAAATATGTTACTTTTTATGTCTAGAATAACTCTCAGACTGCAATTGAGAATGTTTTCCAAATGTCAGATCTTTTTACCGGGAGAAAACAAAGTGATGCAATTGTTTACTTCATTTACATTTTATATTATTTCCTTTGTCTTCCTTTGGGCTGATTTTGTTTCTTTGTTAGTTATTTGTACACGTCACATATCATGTATATTGCCTTTTGTAAATCAATAAGTATATAAGCCATGCACTTTGAAAAGGAGTTTTAATGCATCTGCAAAAGGGATCGCCCCAGATCAGCCCGCGCAATACTTGGAGGCTGATCTGGGTCTAAACTTTTATATATTTTGAAATTGTCTGCATGTCAAAGGACCATCCTACTTCATAATTCAGTCAGCTGTTAGACAAAATAGATTTAATGGATCCGTAATAATGCATTGACTTGCTTGGTATCATGCATCACGTAGATGCCTTAGACCCCCATTTACCAGACACGGCTCATATCTATGAATAGTTGAGCAGTCACCGTAATGTTACTGAAATACTGTTAACCGTGAGATGAAGATTTGTCTTCGTCGTCCTCTATGCATTGAACTAACCGCCGAGCCCCGGTAGCTCAGTCGGTAGCGTGCAGGACTTGAGAACGCGGGGTCCAGGGTTCGATCCCTGGCTACGACCCCTGGCTCGGCCCATTTCTTTCCGAGGATTGATGATAGTCACTGCGACAGGATTCATTCCTATCCCACCGCTGACCATTGTTTCGACGATGATTATGTGGGAAAGCAGCCAGTGGCTTGGAAAGAAAATCGTGCGGAGTACTGGTAAAAGAGACTCCAGGAAAGCATGGATAGGTGCAATGGCCTCCGATATAACTGAAATAATATTGAAAACGACGTTAAAACTATACAATCAATCAATCAATCATTGAACTAACCTGTCACATTGTTTAAAAATACCTAATTAAACATTTAACACAGAGAGGCATGCAGGTTTTCTGTTCATCTTTAAGCAAACCATTTTTTGAAATATAATGGCAAAGAGGAGAACTTGCTCATTACCGACAATTTCTCCTTTTGCCAAAATGTTTTCACATGTACCCCATGTGTTTACTATTAATTTACGTATACTATTCATATTTCACAAAATTGTCAGTTACCTCTAACTTGTTTCGGATGATACTGACCTAATCCATAAGATGCTAAGTGCCACTCAAGGACTTTTCGCGGACAGTGTAGATCAAGATCAGACTGCACAGAACGTGCAGTCTGATCTTGAATCAACACTGTCCGATAAAGAGATGTCTTTCCTCAAAAAATACCTTTGAAATAGCAAAATCTTGGTATTTTTACTATCCGCTTGAAAGTTTTATTTCACTTATCTAGCAAGTTAAGGGTTAAAAGCATTCATATAAAGATCTCTTTGTTCACAGTGCCAGAAAGATGTACTTGCATTGGGTAATTTCAAGGAATGGACGATGCTCATCATTGAAAAGCAACAGCAAATGGCATCATTCCTGATCTTCTCTTATTATTTCGTTTTTATGTTCTTTAACTCTTAAAAAGACAAAGGTTTACAGTAGCCACGAATTGCGTTGCAACTGTAAGAAACTTATGAGTCGTGCTCTGGCAAAAGGGGGCTTAATGCATCTCCGTGATGCATAATCCCAAGCAAGCGATCACATATTCACTGATCAAAATTAGCCACATTTTTTAACAACCGACTTAATCATGAGGTATACTGGTCTTTGGACATACAGAAAATTGACTGATAGCGAAAAGTTTTGGCCCAGGTCAGCCTGCGCGGACTGCGCAGGCTGAACTGGGTCGATACTTTTCGCAGATACATTTAGCCCCCTTTTCACAGAGCATGGCTCTTATATATGTACCCCTCTTTCGAGAAAACCATTAACAGTTTAACTCTTCACCAGACAACGAAAATTTGCTTTTCCAAATTGAAATCTTTAACAGACGAAAAATTAAATGTGGCTAAAAATACGGAATTTTTCCTTAAACGTGTAGAAAACAGCGAGAAAGTGATAAATACTGGTTACCAAGAGCTAACTCACAGTATCCCCTTTTCAAAATCCCTCACAGTCTTCCACATTTCATAGGCTCGGTCTCACAGCATTCAAACAGTATCAGTCAGTGTCGGTGTTTCATAGTTTGTACCTCAGTCTGTGTCTGACACAGTCTCTCACTGTCCCAGTTTATTCGTTGTCTGTGCATGTCATATTCTTCGAAGATTCGACCTGTCTGCTATGACGCGTCAGCCATCTCATAAAAGGGGAAAAGTAGGGCTTATACCAAAATTACTATTATCCAAGCCTGTAGGGGCTGTTTTAATAAATGGCTGGTGCGTAGGTTACATGCTAGCTGGTCATAGCTGAATGAATCGCACCAGGTAGCGTTTTATTGAGTAAACGTTCATTTTGAAATTCAAAGTAATGGTTATCGTTTTGAAGAGTAGTCCGGTTCTGTACCAAGAATTCCCAAATTGGATACCGAGATGTGTATTGGAAAAATGCCATCTGGCGGAAGATAATGTCAGTTTATCCTCATTCTCACAGACTCAGTTTCACTAAATCTCTTACTTTTCTCACAGTCTTGTTCTCACAACATTCTAAGTCTCGTATCATTCTTCAGACTCGATTTTCTTAAAATAATGTTTTGGCTACAAAGCACACCTCGATGCACTTTTGCGGATGGTATATAGATCAATATCAGACTGGCTGCGCCGTCCGTTACGTTGAGATTTTTCCATCGAAAAGAACTTTGAAATCGCAATATTTGCGTTTTCACTTTTGATGTGTCTGTTTATGGTCCAATTGCGATTCGGTTTGTATTGGAGTTTAACGACGTTTTAACAACTTGTGCCCATTGTAAATACATCTGTATGTAAATGCTAGTAAATTTCATTCATACCTTCATGCACCAAGCACGTTAAAGAACCAGGCGTAACTTAGAATGGGTTTCGACCTGCATCTTGCACTCTAGTAGACCTGTCCCCCGTAACAAAATAACAGCCTCCTGTGGGGAGGGGTGCTTCGTCCATATGGACAACTGACGGCGACTATAAATACATACCGGTAAACGGAATCCAATCAATTCATACCATTTAATTCATAGGCCGCTGACCTTTTGCGGACAGTGTAGATCAAGATCAGACTGCACAGAACGTGCAGTCTGATCTTTAATCTACACTGTCCGATATGGAAATATTTTTTCTCCAAAAGTAAGTTTGAAATGGCTTGAAATGCTGTAGCATTCTTATGCAGCGTTTTTACTATCGGCTTGAAAATTTCATTTAACTGATATAGCGGGTAAGGGTTAGAAGTGCGTAAAAGTTATTGTAAGTCGGGCAAACTGTAAAAATGCAGCTGATCAAGGTTCCATTCACTGGTTGAACAATAAATATTAACCCTTATCCTGCTAAATATCTGAATTGAACCTTTTAAGTCGATAGTAAAAACCCAAATTTTGCTATTTCAAAGGCTTTTTTTTTTTTTTTTTAGGCAAAAATATATCCTTATCGGACAATGTAGATCAAAGATCAGACTGCACGATCTGTGTGGTCTAATCTTGATCTACGCTGTCCGAAAAAGGTCAGGGAGTCGCGCTGAGTAGTCTAAGGGTTTTTTTTTTTTTTAAATAAAACTGGTAAATTTTAATCAGACCTATGATTCTCACTAAGGTTTACATGATGAGATATTAAAAAAAAAAGAGAGATCGCTCGTTCCCCTCTCCTTTTGTCGCCATGTTTTCAAATGTGGCCTGGCGCAATACAAAAAAAAACCATATTTTCAACCATTTTCCAACAATTTATTGTTCGTAGTCATCAAAACATGGGATCATTAACACAAGAGATCGTTTGGGAAATGCGTAAAGAAAACAAGACACCTTTTCTGTTCCGTTTTCCGCAACGTATAATTAAACAACAATGTTTTTCTACATCAAAATGCTCCCTTGATCACCATGAAAGCTGTTACCACCCCAAATACTTTTCAAGCACCATGATACATTTGTATTTTATTCAAGTCATACTAACTTACTGCTTAAAACAGAATAAATCGAAGTGAAATAAAAATTAGATTCTGGTGATGAGAGAGAAACAGATATCGGTTTTTCTAACATCCAGGGTAATGGTCAATTAAAAGTGGTTACATACAACTCTGAATTTCTTATTTAACATACATGTATCTTCAGTTTTTGATTCCAGCCAACGCTTGTTGAATCATATAATGTTCTTGAAGACATATAAAACTGTAGCTAAGGCAAAATTTTAAATTCTAGTTTTCTGTTTCAAATTTTACTGGTCAACTTTTGAACAGCAGAAAAGTCTTGTAAACTTATCTTTTTTTTCCCAAAGAAACAATAATAATTACTTCACTCTTTCAAAAGAAAGACACTCATTTTCATGCACATAAAGCTGTTAGCTTCTTTTATTATGAACTGAATATGAGTGTTGATTAGGAATTTAGTCTTCATAAAATATAAATATCATCACAGAATTATTCTTAGACAATTTTAATCAGCTGGCTCTTCTACTTTAATGCTGCGAATTTTTGGTTTGTTGGGATTGTTCTCCAGTAACCAATCAGCTAGCCAGATCTGCAAGATAGAGAAAAATCAGTTTAACTCTTTACCAAATGGCAAAATTTTAGATTTGTCCAAATTGAAAGCATTTGCAGACAACAAATAAGAGGTTACTCAAATAACAAAATTTGTTTTTGATAGCATAGAAAACAATGTGGGAAAAGGAGAAAATGCTGGTTAACACAATATTTTAAAAAGTCCTTCTTGTTAGGGTTGTTAAAACTCTGGATTATGTGATAAAGGGTAAAAACTTTCTCATTCAACCAGAAATATTAAAACTTGTCTGAACTCCTTACCAAGCAAGAAAACTGTAGATTGTTCCAGACTAAAAGTAATTTAAACCACAGATCAAAAGTGGATCAAATAATGATATCTGCCTGTAAAAGAGTAGAAAACATTGAGGGAAAGGAGAAAATGCTTGTTACGAGCATTTTTTTCCTTTTCCACAATGTTTTCAAAAGGATTCTAACCAAAGGTTCTAAAAACACTGATTTATCTGGTAAGGATTAAGCAACTACCCAGGGAAACACAGAAGCCTTTGTATATAGGTATATAGCTACTTAAACATTACTAAACACTCCTGTTATTTTACAATCCTGAAGCAGACAGCTTTTGAAAACAATGTTGAAAAAGTTCCCAACGATTCTTTCAATTCTTTTGCAAAAAAATCTAATCATTTGAATCATATTTAATTTTGTCACTTGCAAATCCAATCATTTGTTTTTTTGTCATCTGCAAATGCCTTAAAACTGGACAAGTCTCAAATTTTATAATCTACAGGGGTACCATTAACTAAACTGCATATGCATGAAATTTGCATACACACTTTTTGTAAGCAAGCATGAACTTGTCTGAAAACAAGTTTCACTTAACCTCTTTACCAAATGACAAAATTTTAGACTGGTCCATTTTGAAAGCATTTGCAGACAACAAATCAAGTGTGAATCAAAAATTGAAATTAGTTTTAGGAAGGTTAGAAAACATTATAGAAAATGCTGGTTACCAGCATTTTCTCCTTTTCCCACCATGTTTTCAAAAGGTTTCCCTCTAAGGGTCGTTATAAGTCTGGATTGTGTGGTAAAGAGTTACCGGTAGTGGCATAACTTTACGATTTGAGTAAATATTTGCATAACTTTATGCCAGTTCATATCTTTTGGTAAAGCAGGGATCATCCTTGTGTATACTCTATTCCCCAAAAAATTGCGTAAATCTACACAGTTTAGTGAAAGGTACCTTTGGTGATTAGGTTTTAATCTCATCCATTTAAAAGCATTTGCAGACAATAAATCAAATGCAGCTCAAACGATGATATTCACCCATGAAAGGTTTGAAAACACTGTGGAAAAAGGAGAAAATGCTGGTTCCCACAATGTTTTTATAAGGCTTTCTACCTCAGGGTCATAAAAACATGGGACCATTTGCTAAAGGGTTAACCCTTTACCACACAATCCCGAGTTTCAACGACCCTGAGAAAGAGGTCTTTTGAAGACATTGTGGAAAAAGACTTACAACTGGGTCCATGGGTTTCTTCTTACACAATTCTGTGAGTCCTTTCAACAATGTTGGATTAACTTTTCTTGATAGATAATCTTTAGCTGCTTGACCCAGCGGCACAGGTTCAATTATACCTAGGATGGATAAAAACATGGAACTTTAGTCATATGTCTGTGCAACAAGTTTTATAAAGGTGTTTTCTCTTACCCATTACCTCCTGTAAACATGTTTCTATGTCAAGCAGTAGCCAGTAATTTAAAACATTATGGCATCATTCAACTGGAATGTCAAACATGGAAAGAAAGACTATAATCTCTTCAGGACAGCCAGGCCCCGCCCTTGCAAAAGGAGTAATTCAAGGCCTGGATAATGAAAAATGGATGATGATCATGATTTCTGATGATGAGGATGAGAATGATGCTCATCATAATGATCTAGAAAGAAAATGCTCTTTGAATAATTTGTATAACGCACGTGTTGATTTGTCTACTGCTACATTCATACTTGGTCAAAATTTCAGACAGACAGCGGTTACTTTGAAAATTGTAGGGGGGATCATGACCCTGCTGGATCCACCAATGGTGATAACAGTGTTACATACAAGGCTAGTGATCCAAGAGTAGTAAGTTTTGGATCTCAGTGGGACCAAAGCTCTGTCCAAGTTTCATTCCACTCTCGCTTCTGAACATGTAAGTTTCAAGTTGTTTTATGTGGGAAAGCAAGCAGAAGAATGATAAGCATTGTGGAAAGTGCCGGTAAATAACCTCCAAAAAATCCTGCTAAATAAATGAACTACTGATGAAAACAGCATTATAATTCTTTGTGCTGAATCTTGTTTCAGTTGCTTTTGTAGACTGTGTAGACCAAAGTCAGACTACATAGAGCCTCCAGTCTGATCTTGCCTCTATCCTGTCTGCTACTAAGGCTTATATTGTAGAGAGCAAAAACAGTCCTAAAGTAGCATTATTCCAACTGTTTTTCCTGACAGAAAATGTTTTCCTTTTCAACAATTCAGCACTTAAAATCTTTATCAAACAACAAAATTTTAGACTTGTCCAATTTGAAAGCAACTGCAGATGACGAATTAAATTTGGCTTAAATGATAGAGATTATATTTGGAAGAGTAGAAAAGGTTCTTTTTCCACAATGTTTCCAAAAATCTTTTTCCTCAGGGTCGTTAAAACTAGGGATTGTGTGGTAAAGGGTTAAGAGTTAAACATCAACAAAATACATACTGTCTGGAAAGAAGAATCTTATTTCCCTCTCTGCCTGTGTAAAACTGTCACTCCCATGAAGAGCATTTCTTTGTTCATCTGTTCCATATATAGCCCTCAAGCTGAAAATATATACATATGAGCCATGCTCTGTGAAAAGGGGGCTTAATGCATATGCGAAATGTATCGATCCAGGTCAGCCTGCGCAGTCCATGCAGGCTGACAAAGGCCAAAACTTTTCGCTACTAATCAATTTTCTGTTTGTCAAAGGACCAATCTACCCTATGATTAAGTCGGTTATTGAAAAAAGTGGCTCCTATGGATCCATAATTATGTGATGACTTTGGCAGGTATCAAGTATAACGGAGATCAAGTATACATGAGCCATGCTCTGTGAAGAGGGGGCTTAATGCATCTGCGAAAAGTATCGATCCAGGTCAGCCTGCGCAGTCTGCGCAGGCTGACCTGGGCCGACACTTTTTGCTATTGGTCAATTTTGTGTATGTCCAAGGACCAGTCTACCTCATGATTAAGTCGGCTGTCAAAAAAAAGTGGCTGTTATGGATCCATAAGTATGCGATGGCTTGCTTGGTATGATGGATGACAGAGATGCATAAAGCCCCCTTTTACCAGAGCATTTATAATTATTATAATTTGTAACTATGGTATCATTTGACTGAAACCATGTCAAAAACTGTGTCAAACCAAAAAAAATAAATAGACAGTTTTATCTTCCTTGCACTAGATCACTTTCAAAAACATTAAAGCAAAAAAGTAAATAAATACTTGTAATTCCTCCTTTACCTTAACTCTTTAACACACAATTTGGAGTTTTCCCAACCCTAAGGAAGAGGCCTTTTGAAAACATTGTTGGAAAAAGGAGAAAATGCTGGTAACCAGCATTTTCTCCTTTTTCAACAATGTTTTCTGCCTTTTCCCAGAAAAATCCCATTGACTAAGCGACTTGTAATCTGTGGTCTACAACTGCTTTCAATATGGAAAAATTTACAATCTGTTGTTTGATAAAGGGTTAATAATTTCACTTCATCACACATTTAATTTGCAGTTATTGTTAAAAGAAAAGACTAAAAATACTTTACCAATCTGGATGAGTTTGTCTTGCTTTAACTGTATTGGTTGGACCAATCAGCTCCCTCCAATATGAAATAGCTTGATCTCTTGAAATTACAAGTGCAATAATGGGACCACTGGACATGTAGGCTACTAAACTGGCAAAGAATAGTTTTCCATAGTGTTCTGCATAAAAGTCACTGGCTTGTTCTGGTGTGAGATGGACTCTTCTTTTCTGAAAATAACCACCAAGATATTGCAGCAAGCCAACACAGGGCTTCCCTTTGGACCTGCATTCTGAAAAACCTAAAATGTGTTGCTGGTATACATGTGACCCCTAGCTTAACCCTTTACCACACGGCAAAATTTTAGACCTATCCAAATTAAAAGCGTTTGCAGAGGACAACTTCATAGTGGCTCAGATGACGCAATTTTTCTCTGATTGGGTAGAAAACCTTGTTGGAAAAGGAGAAAATGCTGGTTACCAGCATTTTCTCCTTTTCCCACAATGTTTTCAAAAGGCCTCTTCCTCAGGGTCGTTAAAAGTCGTCATTGTGTGGTAAAGGGTTAAAGGGCGACTGATCAACCAGTAATCTACCTGGACAACTCAAAATCACTGTGTCTGTAACTCACTACACACCTACTCTTCTATTTTTGAAAGCTAGCACACTTCCACAGTCTGTAGGACCATAGGTGTCACAAGCCCTTGCAGACAAAATTCTCAGTTGCCCTTGAATAAAAGATCAAGAGCAGCAGATACGCAACTAGAAAGTAAGATCCTTCAATTTGAAACAAAAACAACCTATTAATAGTAAAAGTATCTAGTGTCAAAGGATCACCCTTAAGTGGTTATTGTTTACTGAAATAGCTTAAATCTACAGTGGGGCTGACGTTTCCCCAAAGCTCAACTGGTCAAGGACATCCATAGCAAGCAGGGGGTTCAGAGTTTCAGTCCTGATTGGACGTACCCTTTTCTCCTCTAGTTGCACATGGCATCAAATATGAAATGCCTTTAATGAGACTGGTGCTGTTAACACTTGATGGTTAAGTCTTAACCAGATGCCAAAAAATGTAAACTTGTCCAAACTTAAAGCATTTAAAGATGACAATTTAAATGTGGCTCAAATGATGAAATTAATCTTTGATAGGGTAGAAAACATTAAGAGAAAACATTAAGAGAAAAGGAGAGAATACTGGTTACCAGCATTTTCTCCTTTTCCTACAATGTTTTCAAAAGGTGATCTTTGTCAGGGTCATTAAATCTTGAATTTATTTGGTAAAGGGTTCAGATTAATGGATGAATATTGAGATGAAGGGGGATAATCCACACTGTTTCTTAGTCTCAATAATGAGAGGCTACGGTGATTTTTTTTCATATTTGGACATTTATTGTGCACCATACCGTCTCAAGTGTAAATTTTCCGGTAGCAGAGATAGAGCGCTATACTCACTTTCTGTTTTGTCAATTTAATCTGTATTGCAGTGAAATGCAATTAACTTTTAGTATTAACAAACATGACCAAAGATAAATTATTAAACCTTTCATTTCCTTATGAGCTTGTAGAAGTTGTTTATAACATGTAAATCTCATAAAAAACGCTGACGAAATTGATCGTGCGTGGTGGCCATTTTGTGTGTTTTCAGGAACGTAAACAACTCGAGTAACAGATGAAATGCACGGTTTTCTCTTATGTTCAGCGTTTAAATTGAAAATATTTGTATTTCAAACAAAGGATTATTAAATATGCAAGCAACGGGTATGTTTAAATCCTAGTTTTGTGCTCTGTTTGCGAAATTATAATAGTTCAAACTTGCGCACAAAATCTGTGCGGAGCTTTCAACTGATTTTGTCTTGATCGTCTCTGTACCCAGAGGCAACCAGTCAAAAAGTAGCATCGCCTTTGGGGACACTTATCTGTACTACACTGTTTCTTAAATAGATTTAGACCAGTTGCTGGGCCAGACAGTTGATAATGCACTTGCCTGGTTAGTAGTGTAACGGGTCCAAGGCATGAGTGTCTCTATCAGATTACTGCAGTTTTCTCCATTTACCTTGTTTACCTTGTTCTTCAGATCACCTTAGGCTTTGCGTCTTTGATCGATCTTCATAAATAGTTCTATATATGTCCGCTTCCGGGTTCATGTATGTTGGTGTAAACTTAAAATCACATTTCTTCCAATAACTGTTTAAAAGACTTTTAAAACTGTTTACACTTTCAGCTTGCACCACTTCATCTGGTAACTCCATGGGATGCATTTATCCTGGGCTAAAGTCCTAGCTTACAAATATTGTTTTGTTTTTGTTGTTGAACATGTTGTTCCATGGATGTTTGAAATACCCGTATTTACTGTGTTCATTAGATCTGACCTATATTCATCAGCATCAGAGATATAACAATGTGCATGTAGTTCTTAGAAATTCGTGTAAACATCTTTAAGCATAAAAACCACAATCAGTGGGGAAAAGTTACCTGTAAAATCCCAAATCCTGACCTTAGAATAATGTCTTGAATTTCTTCGGCTTTATGGACAGCATCTGGTTTGATAATTGCGAGAGTCCTTTCCACATAAATATGTGGAGGCTCCATCATAATATCATCTGAGTTCTCACCAGTCATTTTCTTGTGGTAAGAAAGTAAACGACGTCCAAAAAAATGGCGTTCTATGTTGCTAGGATATTTTGTTGGTCTCGTTATATCTCGTGCAATATCGGTAGATTTACTACGATAACATCCGAGTAATCCGATAATCGCAAAATGGCTGCATATCTGTGAAATTCCAAGTTTCGTTTGAGTTTTTGTGAAAATAGTAATTGAACGCAGTCTGTGTAGTGGTTTACAAAGTTTAAGATGGATTCAGTAAGTTAATGTGCAACTGAATTTTCACTTTTTTCTATCAAATGTCATTATACATTGCAATTTTACAACGATATTTCGAACTAAACATGTTGATGCAAGCAAAACGTCCATAATGAAAGTACCTAGAGTCTCAAAGAGTATGCAGACCAACGTATTGCAATAACTAGACTGCTTATGTCAGGATTACTCACAATGCCGATCTAGATCAGAGTTTCTGCACTAGCTGGTCTGCACAGTCCACAAATTTATTGAACAAAATGAAAGATGAAAATACTATTTTGTCTGATTAATATGCACCAAGATTCTGTTTGAATAGCTGACAGGTATTATTGTATTTTTTAGGGGAAAAGTGCACCCTGTATGGGACCAAATCTGTTAAACCTCAGCTTGTATGACAAATGCTGAAACCACTGAGCTACTCTGGGATCAACCTTGCCACACGCATAGCTTCTCTTCTTCCTTTTTATTGATCCCACTCCCCATGATTCTTCAGAAGTCTGCTACATTTTCTAATGCAATTTATTGCAATTTCCATGGGAAATGAATGATTCCCAAAAGAGATGAACCAGAAACCCTACACTCGCAGGGCAAGTCCTTTAACCACAGAAATTTCATATCAGTGGTATCACCTTCGGACAAGCATTTCTAAATTCATCTAAGTCTTTTATTCTTCATAAAGTAGCAACAACAAATTGGATGTGTTGCTATATGTGTGTCATGTTTTATACACACACATTCTAAGCAAAATATTGCAGATTGGTATAAAGTACAGATATCCAGCCACACTGGACAGCCAGTTTTTACAGAAATGCAATATTTTGCTTGCCTCTCTCTAGCAGTTGCAATAGGCTATGTGCCTAGTAGTGCTTTGATGAGTACTGCAAACTATTGTACCTTTAATTTTGTGGTAGCAGTGACATACTGGAGGTTCCTTACCTAGCACTCTTTTCCATAAGAACTAAGTCTCAGAATTTAGATATCAAGAAAGGTAAGGGATAAGGAATTTTACCAAGATTGATTCTGTGATGCCTCAAATCCAGCTTTGCTGGAGAGCTAGTTTTTCCCTCTACATGCTCTGCTTTCTGTCTCCGGTTGTTGTGAAGCGACCTGCTGTTTGTCAATTTCCTGAATGGGAATTCCAAGTAGTTGCACAGTAAAAGGGGGGGGGGGGGCTATTTAGATTTTTATAATCTCACCAAACTTTAAAGATGGTGTATCACTGAATGAAGTATAACAATAGCGCGCAAATGGTCTGTAAAGAAAAAAAAAAGGAATGTAAGCAAAAAATAACTGTCGGTATTTTCTTATTAGGCTATATAGCCTCATGATATATATTTTTATTTTGCCAAAATATCACTTAGGTCTGTGGCAATGTTACATGAGCAAGTGATTATACTGTACATTTAAGATATTATTCAAATAAGTATGATGATGTCATATTGGATTGCTTAAAAATAGACTGAGTTGACAATTAGTAAGCAACTGCACTGTTGCTTGAAAACCAAATTTGCACCCGTTTACAGCATATAAATGTCCAGTTTCTCAACATGTGCTGGGAACAATTTAAGTCAAAGTATTTATTAGAAAGCTTTAGTTCACAAAAAAAAAAAATTCTATAAAGTCCCCTTTTAATTTGTATAAATCATAAGACCAATGATGTCCTAACCATTTGTTTCACACCAAAAAATATTCTTCTTTTTTTTTTTCATCTTTTGAAGTATTTTGTTTTCGTGCTTTTTGAGTAGACATAACCTAGGTTTGGACAGTCTTTCAGTGAAGAAAAAGTTTTTTTTTTCAATACCCTCACATTATTTAGACCTCTGCATGTTAATTTTTTTTTTAATTCTTTTTATTGTTTCCTTACAGGGCTGGACTCCTGGAGCTGGAAGGTCAAAGCAGAGTAAGTGTAACATTTACATGTTTATGAGCTATGCTCAGTAAAAAGGAGACTGAATGCATCTGCAAAAAGTATCAACCTATGTCAGCGTGCGCAGTCTGCATACAGTGACTTGGGTCGAAACCTTGTACAGTTTATAAATTAATTGACTGCATGTCCATGGACCATTCTACTTCATGATTCAGTCAGTTGTGATATAAAAAGGATTATTATGGATCCGTGAAAATGTGATAACTTGCTTGGTATAATACACCACAGAGATGCATTAAACTCCTTTTGCCAGAGCATGGCTCATATACATTTTGACAGTACTAATTTGTAACCTCCTGAAACAATTTTTTTTGTGGACAATTTTGAAAACATCCCTTTAAAATATGAATTATCAAAATGTATACAGTTAAGATTTGATGTATGAGTACTTGTGAAAAATATGTGGCAAAAGAAGAAATTACTTTATCATGGACAAATTTTTTCATTCTCTTATCAAGCAATATCTTATCAGGTGTTCTGCTGCAAATTAAAGAAGGCAAAAATGTTAGTGCAATTTCTCATTTTACCACAGAGTTTTTAAAAGATGATAAGCAGCAAGATAAAGAAAAAGTTAGTATGTAATAGCTCATAATGATGAAGAGATCAGAGGTTAACCATATACAATCCCCGCTCAATCACTCGTTTTCAAGACCCTGAAGAGGAAGGCATTAGAAAATATTGTGGAAAATAGGGAAATGATGGTAAGCATGTCCTTTTTTCAACAATGTTTTCTACCCTTTCAAAAATAAATTGTATAATTTTAGACTTTTAGCTAATTTCAATTTGTTGTTGGCAAACGCTCTGGAATTGGACAAGTTTGAAATTTTGCTGTTGTGTAAAGATTAGAGATGAAGTATTCTTACCATACAATCAAAAATTTCTTATCCACATTCAGTAGAAAGCCTCTCAAAAACAGTTTCATTTGAAATGAACAGATATTTTTCCTGTACTCTTAGGTTTTTCCTTTTGGATCACTGATTAATGTAAGTGTTAGACTGAAATGAAACTCTATAGCAGTGGTTTAATTTTAATACTTTTATACAGTGTTTTTAATAATGCTTTATATCCTTAATCCTTTACCACACAATCTTTAGTTTTTAAAACCCTTCGGAAAATGGCTTTTGAAAACATTGTGGGGGGAAGGAGAAAATGCTAGTACCAGTATGTTCTCCATTTCCCACAATGTTTTCTTACCCTTTCAATTGAAAATTGCATCCACATTTAATTTGTCGTCTGCAAATGCTTTCAATTGGGAGTTGTCTAAAATTTTGTGGTGTGGTAAAGAGTTAAAAAAAACCTGAAGAAATATCTTTTTCAGAGCATTGTATGAAAAGGAGAAAATGCTGTTAACCAGCATTTTCTCATTTTCCCTCAATTTTTTTTTTTCTACCTGTTACAATACAAACCTCAAGGTTAATGCTTAATTCGTTACCTGTAAAAAAACTTTTGATTTGGACAAGTCTAAAATTTTGTCATCTGATAAAGGATTGAAAACTGTATTTTGTAGAGTCCACAGGGGGTGCAAAGGACACACTGGATGATCTTTTAGGAGATTTGTTGGATGATGGTAAGTCCTGAAGTACTTTCAAAAGACTTCTTTTAACTCTTTATCACACAATCTGGAGCTTTAACAACCCTGAGTTCGAAGGCCTTTGAAAACATTGTGGGAAAAGGAGAAAATGCTGGTAACCAGCATTTTCTCCTTTTCCCACAATGTTTTATACCCTATCAGACAGAGAAATCATCATTTAAGCTACATTTGATTTGTTGTCTGCAAATGCTTTCAGTTTGATTCAATTTAAATTTTGTTGTTCGGTAAAGAGTTAACTTAGTATTTCCTGCAGAGAACTGTTTTTGTCATGCAGCAGACCACTTTTGAAAACTTAACGCACAGGAGAAACTGCGTTTGCTCATGATGAGCAAGTTCTCCTATTGCCATAACATTTTTGCACAAATACTCTGTCAGGTAAATCCCCATTCTCATAATGAATATTACAAGAGTATTTTCATATTCATCTGCTGCAACCTTTTCTTCTAAGGCGGTAAATAACTCTTTACCAGAAGACAAAAAAATAGACTTGCCCAACTTTAGGGAATTTGCAGACAATAATTTAAATATGGCACAAATGACTGAATTTTTCTTTGATAGGATAGCAAATGTTGTGAAAAAAGGAGAAAATGCTTGTTTCCTTGTTTCCACAGTGTTTTCAAAGGCTCCGTTCTCAGGATCATTAAAACTCTGGATTATGTGGTAAAGGGTTAATCAAATTAGAACAAGATGAGTATGAAATTTTGTGCTGTACATATAATATTTATCTTCAACTCTGTACCAAGCAACAAAATTTTAGTCTGGTCCAAATTGTAATAAATCAAGGATTACATTCCAAATGTAACGCAAATGATGGAATTTTTACCAGAGAGGTTTTAAAATGCTGGAAAGGGGGAAATGCTGGTTACCAGCATTTTCTCCTTTTCCTACAATGTTTTCTAAAACATTCTTTGGTAAAGAATTAAGACGACTGGGTATTCAGTTTTACTTTCCTTACCAACTTAGGAGAGGAATGTCTATTCTTTTGTTTGAACTAAATTACCCTTTGAGTGCTTAATATCATTAAATAGAGTTAACATTTCCAGTTAGTAAAATATTCTAACATGACACATAAATTCATAAATAAACACAGTGCAACGAAAGCGTAGTAAAGTCTACGTCATTCTATATAGAGTGAATGTAAATGTAAATCTTGAATGTATGAAGTAAGTCACCTGTGGCTGTTCCATGTCTTCGCCCTCAGATATTTTATCAACGAAAGTCACTTGACATAAACAAGTCATCATTTTCCACTCATTGACCAAGGAGGAAGGAAAATCTTCAAGGATTTACCAATATTAACTGTTTTTGATAAAAATTGACAACAATGGAACTATTTTAAATGTTACCAGTAAACATATGTAAATCAAGTGTGTCTTTTCAAGTTGAGAGTTTGTTTGAAATTGACCTGTGTTGCATTGGAAATGGGATTGTAAGTGGGTGGAGTAATGATCAGAGCATTTGAAGCAACTTCGACTCTGATGCTTAACAAAATACATTCATTCTTCCTTGTAATTTGAACGGGAGAAAATATAATAGTAAAACATGCGTTTTTTTAATGTTGTGTTTGATGCCTTAGGTTTTATTGAAATTTTTATTCTTTTCATATTTATCAATTGGGTAGTGGGGTTTTGTTTTGGTACGTAAATGGAACAGACCTGGTTTATTCATGGGAATATAATTCACATCCGGGTTTTTACACTAAGTGCGAACTTGTTTTCCTTTGATTAAAAGTGGGTCATGTTAGAATCGAAATAATCTTCTTTCTATCGTGGTTTATCTTTCAAAAAACCCTATTGTGAGTTATGAGGCGCAATGAATAAACCAGTCTGGCTATAGCCCTCATGGATTACTTATTGTGCCTCATAACTCACAACTCTGGTTTATTGAACGATAAACCACGATAGAAAGAAGATTTTTTCTTAACTCTTTACCACACAATCCCGTGTGTTAACAACCCTGAGAAAGAAACCTTTTAAAAACATTGTGGGAAAAGAAGAAAATGCTGGTAACCAGCATTTTCTCCTTTTTCCACAATGTTTTCTACCCTTCTAATGACAGAAATCATCATTTGAGTCATGTTTAATTTATCGTCTGCAAATGGTTTCAATTTGGTTGAGTCTAAAATTTCGTCGTGTGGTAAAGGGTTAAATAGAAAAAAATGTGGTTCTATCAAGGCTGGTTTTGTTAGGAGCACAATATCTGATGATGCACGTCTAGGATCAGGGTACATATTCATCAGTGATTATAAATGCAATACACATTCTAAATTCAAAGGCTAGCCCTGTGATTGGTTGAAACAGAAAGTCTAAACTAATCAGAGGACTAGTTATATATGGAAACTAGAACAATAACTAGAGTTTTTGGTGAATAATGACTATAACTACAAACTCTGCACCATCTAATTTTGATCTACACTGTCCACAAAATCTTTTAAAGCTGTGATTGATAACAGAAGGATTCACTCTCGAACAGACAACACAATTTTAGACTTTTCCAAGTTGAAAGCATGTACAGACAACATGTTGTCGGTTTACTTCGAAAACCTCGTAACTACAGCTTGTTACAAGCTGTAGTTACGAGGTTTTCGAAGTAAACCGACGATATCAAATATGGCTCAAATGATTGGATTTGCCCTTGAAAGGGTGGAAAACATGGAATGAAAAGGAGAAAATGCTAGTAATCAGCATTTTCTCCTTTTCTGACAATGTTTTCAAAAGCCTTCTTCTCTGGAGTTAAAGCTTGGGACTGTTTGGTGAAAGGTTTCAGTGGTGTACTATTGAATGTTTATATTTGACTTCTAGTGTTTGTGTATTTGTAGACGTCTCCCCAAAAAAGAAGACTCCAGCAGCCACAAATTCTAGGCAACAGTTTGGTTCAAAGAAACAAAGGTGAAAATGAGTCTGGTTTTTTTTTTTTGTCTTTTGATCTGAATGTTTTTATTGTTGATTTATGATGATAGAAAACCTTGTATTGAATGTTTTTCTTTTTTTTTTATCATTAAGCCTTTACCAAAAGACAGATTTTAGACTCTTACATATTGATAGCATCTGCAGACATTGAATTCAGAGTTGGTACAAGTTGGTCCAAGACCTCTGACAGTGAGGAAAACATTGAAAGATAACACATTTTCAAAGTATGGTATGATTATAAAAATCTAAACAGCACCCTTTTAAGATTATTTGGATTACCTAAATACAGCTGTCATTTTCCATCCTATGTCTAGCTCCAAAGACGAAGATTTCTACAGTAGCCTTGCAATGGCCGCTGAAGATGACAATTTATCTGACGTATCAGAGGCGGATGTTAATCAGATGGCTAAAAGCATTGCTGTAAGTCCCTGCTTTAGATAAGAATCTATACTTTTTTTCTTTATGTCTGCCAGTCCCATCTCACCCTTTACCAGCCAAGAAAAGATTTTAGACTGGCCCAAATTGAAAACATCTGCAGATGACAGACATTGCTTAACTCTTTACCAGACGTCGAAGCGCTTCTTTTACAGAGTCGTGAAAACCCGGGATTGTTTGGTAAAGAGTTAAATGATGAAATTTGTCTTTGAAAGTGTTACCAGCATTTTCTCTTTTTCCTATAATGTTTTCAAAAGATGTCTCTTAAAAGGTCATTAAAACTGTATTTGGTTAAGGTTTCAGTTTGCTTCACTATGAAATGGATCTAAGGCCTACATGTAATAGTTCATAGGTACAATCTATTGCACGCTTTTTGAACTTTCTGTTAACAAAAAAGTCATATGTTTTAATGATGCTGACAAAGAAGGCTTTTGAAAACATCGTGGGAAAAGAAGAAAATGCTCGTAGCCAGCATTTTCTTTTTTTCCAAAAAGTTTTCTAAATTTTCAAAAACGAATCTCTGCAGTTGAGCTAGATTTAATTTGTCGTCTACATATGCTGTCAATTTTGACAACTCTAAAAGTTCATTGTTAAAAAGTTAGGTTTGTTACAGTTTTACTGTTTTATTCAAACTAAAATCTGTAGCCTCTAGGTTAGATTCCCACTAGTATCACAGGTCATGTGGAAGTTGTCTTGGGCAAGGCGTTGCAGAGCACTAACCTTGTGCTGCTGACACCTTCTTGATATGAAGCAACAGATTTTTATCTTTACAAGACAATGAAATTGTTGAACCCTTTTCCACAAAAGCTCGAGTTTTAATGACCGCGCAAAATAAAACTTTTGAAAAAATAATGGGTAAAGGAGAAAATATTGCTAAGAGGGGTTTTCTACTTATATTATATTTCATGTGTCTATTTTTAGAAATGTCATGGGTAAAGAAATGTCGTAATTTAAGCTGGGGGGAATTATTTCCCCGTCACAGTGAATATTTTCCTCCTGCCGAAAATCTGGAACTACTTTTTTAAGTTTTTTAAGTTTTTAAGTTTTAAAAGTGGCATTCGTTGACAAAATAATCAGAGGAAATATAATATATAATTTATTTCATCAGCTTGTGGTTAATATGGGGAAATATTTGCCTCAAAAGGGAAAGGTCCGCGAAAATAACTCGTGCCTTACGGCACTCGTTATTTTCGCATACCTTTCCCTTTTTCGGCAAATATTTCCCCATATTAAGCACAAGCTGATGAAATAAACTCTATTTCTTGCTATATGTTCCATAGCCCTTTTGCCTCCCATGTGTTAAAGCATGGAATTGTTTGGTAAAGAGGTTAAACCATTTCTACACAACAGGACTTAGATGACCTCGATGCTGATCTTTTCCCTGTTGGTGGAAAGCCTAAGAGAGGAAGTTTAAAAGACAAAACCGGCAAAACTGGTACACCACGGAGAACTGGCACACCTCGCTCAAGAGGAAGCACACCCAGAGCAACATCCCCACCACTGCGTTTAACTTCCCCTGCAAACAGAGTTATTCCCCCTCAGAGGACAGCCACATCACCAACACGGTCTATAGGTACGCCGCCTGGCAGGGATACACCTACAAGTCCGGCTGTTATAGATAATAGACCAGGCAGTGGGTCAAAGAAGACACAAGATAGGAAGCCTGTATCTTCCATCACAGATGATATCCCAGAATACCGACCCACAACAGCTCCAGGAAAAATGACAGGTAGGGCAAAGTTTTGTAGTTGCAAGCCCTTAAAGATCACACCTGAAGCAATGAAACTCTTCTTTCAGAATTTAGCTTTTAATGATAAGTAACACTAAATAAATGAAGCTGACTTTCTCAATCAGGAAAACAGGCTAAGACAATTTAAAGGGTATTTTTTCCCAGAATATTTCACAAAACAGCAGACAGTGTACATTAAAGATCAGACTGCATATTTTGTGCAGTCTGATCTTTGATTTACACTGTCTGCTAGAATCAGTCTGATCTTGATCTACACTGTCTAAAAAAAGAAACTTGAGTTGTGCTTAACACTCTAGGGGTTAATCATCTTTGTTAACTTTTGATGTTAACAAATGACAAATTCCTGGTGATAGAAATTTTTCCCATTTCCTACATAAACTGTTGAACCAGGCCTGTAGCCAAAGGCCTGAAAGCTCTTGCTTCAACATGAAATTTTGAAAGTACACCTTTTTCAAGAAAATTTCGAGGGGGAAAAAAAACCTAATGAAATAGTAGCATACATGGCAGCTCAGCTCAAGCCTTAGAAAAGGCACGCTGAAGCTGCATCAGACTATCCTAGAACATCATTTAACAATCATGCATTGAATTATAATTCACTTGAATTTACTCTCAGGAGGTGCAGCGAAGATTTTAACTTAAGTAAACGGTAAAAATGCATTGGAAAGATTCAGAAAGAAAAAAGGAAAAAGGATTGTTGGCACTTCAATCTGGTATCTATAGGTCTTAAAATAGACCTGTACTGATCAACATCAGCCAGAATTTATGATAATCCTTTGGATTAGATGAAGAAACAATTTATACTAGTAATACACCAGATACTATTTTGATAATTTTGTTAATAAATCAACCAAAAGGATTTTTAATTGTTGTTAAAAAAAAGATTTATTTGAATTTTAATAATTTTTAAACTAATCTATATGGAACACAATGTTTTTATGTTTTTCTGTTTTTGGTTAAAAATTCTCTTTTCGCTATGACAGGGGGTCATATTTTCTCCGATTTCATTGCACGCCTTGTGTAATTATAAGGGCAATGCAAAATTTGCTCTGTTTTTCAATAACGGTAACAATGATGGACCAGGGAAAAGTTTGACGTTTCCTGATAGCTTCAGTTGCCTGTGGTCATAGCATTATCTTTGCTACAATCACGGCTACACTTGTGACAAGTATTCCAATCAGGAGAAAATTGTCAAACTTGTAAATGCTGTTTGTATAGTTGTTTAACTCTGTTTTCAATTTTTTTTCAGTTTTATCATCTCATCTAATGCACCTATCCGTACTTTCTTGGAATTTCTTTTACTAATGCTTTGCACAATGTTCTTCTGAAGCCATTTGCTACTTTTTCATATAACTAACATAGAAACAATGATCAGGGGTGAGAGAGGAATGAATTTTTTCACAATGACTGTCATGAATCCTGAGAAATAATCTGGCCAAGCTGCAGATTTGAACTTGTAGCTCCCTAGTTTCAAGGCCTGTACATTACCAACTGGGCTTCTGGGCATGCCAAATTTCTGAATGCAGTTAATAGTTAATATCTGTCAAAATGATCGGCAAGTCTGATTTTTTTCTCTTCAGATCTAAATGACAGAGCAAGTATGACATTGAAACCAGGGGATGAACAGGAGAGGCCAAGAACTGTTCCAAAGTCAAAGTCATATGATTTTGGAGGTACAGTAAAACATATTTATAGCGAACTCTGATACTGCGAAGTTCCAGTTTGTACAAAGTGAAATCGATTCCCCGACCAAATGCTTCTTTAGCCTATATGAAAAAGCATTGTTACAGTGAATTTTGATACAGCGAAGCTTTGCATATGGCGAATCAAAAGTCCGGTCCCGACTGAATTAAAACTCATGAAAATACCTGCTGTAAAGCGAAATCCTGAAGGAGCTCAATCTCCCATAGTTATTCACACCTTTATGCCAACTTGTGAAATTTGTTACACGATATGCGTCCAAAGAGGTGTGATTTTGTTATCGATCGATAATTACCACAGCACAGTATACAATTAATTGACCACTTAAATTGAAATTTGTTGTCTGCAGATGCTTTTAATCTCTACCTGTCGAAAAAATGTAGACCACATTCGAAAAAACTACTTCCGCTATTGACTGCATACACTAACTCGCAAATTTACTCGGACAGAAAAAAAAAATATTATTTAGTGACTGAGTCTTCACCTAGAAATTTTCATTAAAAAAAACAACAGGGTGGCCGAAATAATGGGTTTTACCTTGTTGTCTGATTGTTTGTCCGCAATAAATAATCCGACAAATTTAAATCTATGTATAGCACCGATGATGGGGTCAACACTGCAGTAGATCTAGTTTTGGCATGTTTTCAATATTGAAATATATGCATTTTAAATATTGTCATACCCTTTTTAGGTCTAAAAGAAGTACCTTTCTAATACAATTTAAGTCATATATCAGCAGTGGATGGTATAGATCAAGATTAGACTGCACGTTCTGTTGAGTCTGATGTCTATCTACAGGATCCGCAAACACATTGAAAACTGCCATTTTGCCATCTGCAGAGTAAATGAGAACAGCCAAAATTGTAGAACAAGCCGTCTGTCAACGAGATTTCACGTCTGTGGCGAGTACACAAATGTTTTCAGAAAAATTTGGATTAGGATATGATGTAACATGCAAATTATCCGAAGCAAGAAGGTTGTACTGCACGTGTTTATTGTACGCACTTACAACTGTTTTGCTCCAAGAAATTTATACCGCTTGCAAGTCGACCTCAAATCTGCACAAAATGACCACGCAATAAACCAATATCATGCCTGCTTTACAGTAGCTGATAGTGCTTTTTGCGTTTAGTAATGGTTGTTTCCAGACCACCTGGGCAGTCATGTCATATGTTTTGTGTAGTCAGCAGAAAAATAAGTCTGTCTGTTTGTTTCTTTTAAACTCCTAGCAGCCAAAAATAAAAAGGACTGCATACGACAATTTATGCTTCAGTTTTGAATATAAGTGGATTACCTATAAAAAAGAAAAGAAACAATGCTAAATAATTTATTGACTTAACATTCACTGTATTATATAACTACGGAAATATTTGTCAAGGTATGTTGGAACATCTCTTTCGTTGAATAAATGTTATACTGCATGTAGATGTATGCATTTAAGAGTCAGAAAATATAGCAAAGTTCGCACTATCAATATAGTGAATTATGCTTACTGCGAACTAAATCTGGTGGTCCCCTGAAATTAGCAATATCAGAGTTTTACTGTATATATTTTTTAACCCTGTTCCAAAAAAGGACCATGAGGAAGAAACTTTTGAAAACATTTTGGGGATAGGAAAAAAATGCTGTTATCTGCATTTTCTCCTCTTCCAACTGTGTTTTCCACCTTTTCAAAGACAAATCATATTGTTTGAGCCAAATTTAATTTGTCGTCTGCAAATCTTTGAATTTGAACAAGTGTAAAACTTTGAAGTCTGGTAAAGTGTTAATCAAGATTAATTTGTTGTGGTTTTACCTCCTAACCAGACAACAAAATATTACATTTGTCCAAATTGAAAGCGTTGCATACAACAAAATGATTTTGGAGGTGAGTATTTACTTTCATCAAAGTTTGTTTGTTTTATGTTTAAGTCTATACAAAATTTTATACTTGTCCAAATTGAAAGCATTTGTGGACAAACAACTAAATACAAATTAGTACAATTGATGGAGAATAGTAGAAAACATTGAGGGAAAATGATAAAAATGCTGGCTGCCAGAATTTTCTCCTTTTCCCACAATGTTTTCAAGAGTTTTATTCCTCAAAGTCATAAAAACAAAGGATTGTTTGAAAAACAGTTAAAGCTTTTTAACAGTATTTCAGTTATCTCTCATCTATCAATACACCTGTCAAAATTATCCCAGCAAAACTTTAGAATGGTCCAAATAGAAAGCAGTTGCATTCAACATACTAGTAATAGATGTGGCAAAAAAATAATGGGATATATTTGTGATTAGATTAGAAAACATTGTTGGAAAAAGAGACAATGTCACTTACCAGCATTTTTTAACTGGCATTTTCTCCTTTTCGCATGATGTTTTCAAAAGCTTTCTTTCTCAATGTCATTAAAACTCAGGATTGTGTAGTAAAGAGTTTTCACGATGTTTTTTCCAAAAAAAATAATGGGATATATTTTTGATTAGATTAGAAAACATTGTTGGAAAAGGAAAAAATGTCACTTACCAGCATTTTTTAACTGGCATTTTCTCCTTTTCCCATGATGTTTTCAAAAGCTTTCAGTCTCAGAACTCAGGATTGTGTGGTAAAGAGTTTTCACGATGTTTTTTCCATGCAAAGATAATTCAGATAGTAGATCTGAGATCTTATGCGGTATGAGTTTTGCAATGTGCCCCTTGTTGCCCATAGTTTTGTGAGAGTTAACTCAATACTTCTAAAAACAAGCTCATTACTGAAGACTTTGAAAATGTCCTTGTAAAACTGGAATAATCAACATGATCTAAGCTTATGGCACATTGCAACAGTTGAAAACATTGTGGTAAAAGGAGAAATTGCTCATTGTAGATAATTTCTCCTATTGCCAAAGTGTTTTTAAAAGGTGTCTGCTAGGCCATGTTTTCTGTGTAACAGAAAACATCTATTATCCCTGTTATATTTTTCAGAATTTGACGCAAATGATCCTTTGGCTGGTATTCCACTGTCAGATGAAGAAGAGGAGTTTGGTCTGCCAAAAAAGAAGCAGGCACCAAAACAACAACAACAGCAATCACAACCACAACCCACACCACAGAAAGTTTCAGATAACCTTTCTCCGAGAGTGTCAACTGAAATGAAGGGACCAAAATTAGGTATATGTGACCTGATTCACCATTAAATTATGATCATTGAAGTATAAATTTGATGTGATTATTTTTGTATTTCAGCAAGTAGTCTTATTTTGAAAATAGCACGTGTAATTTATAAGGCTCAAATAAGCCCTATTTTTGTCTCTATATTGGCAGTCTCTCTGTTTTTCAGTTATTGCATTTCACTAACTCTTTTTCCTTGTTATTATGCATGATGGTAAATTTCAATAAAAGGTTTTCCTGTAACTGTTCAGAATATAAACGCAAGTCTTGATTGTTCAAATAAGCAATTATTCAAACATGTTAATCTGAGTTAATGTATATTATTTGGTACAGAAGGCATCTCTTAAGAAACTATGGTACAGGGTGTCTGAAAAGTTTGGTAACACTTTTGCACGTCTAGGGTATAGCTTTTAATTTCAGATGAAAAGATGAAAATACATATACATGCACATAGAACATGGAAGTTTTTGTGCAATAATTACATTTAATTTTCATCACATTACACATTTTTATACAGATTTTAAACCAAAAGTATTGTTTTGTCATTGACATCATTTTAGTAATTCACATTTTCAATATGACGTCCTTTTGTAAGATTTTCATGCCAAACACGCATGATGAAATTATCATTCTTTGAGCACACATTCCTATATCAGTTTTCTTGATTTCATGTTTAATATTCTTTAAGAATATGTCTTTGCTGTCTGGCATGGGATTGTGGACCTTTGACTTTGAATAACCCCAAAGGAAGAAGTCTCATGGGTTGAGGTGAGGTCTTTGCGCAAGCCACGATATTCCTCAATATTTTACCTCTGAATATCGTTTTGATATTACCATATCACTGAACATATCATATAAAAAGTCTATGACAGTGTAATATGTGTGTGTCGAAGCACCATCCTGCATAAACCGCATATTTTGCAATCGAGGGGACTTCTTTTTGAGGGCAGGAACAAACTTGTTCTTCAGAAGTGATAGCATTGGGAATTAATCATGTCTTTATAGCTATATGGTCCAATAACACCATGATATGACATTGCACACAAGACAGGTATTTTTATACCCCCACAAAACGAATGTTTTCGGGGGTATACTGGAATCAGCCTGTCCGTCCGTGTGTCCGTCCGTTTGTCCGTCCGTGTGTCCGTCTGTGTACAAGTAATTGCCTGTTTCTGTCAAAGCGCTGGCGGGGGTATTAAGTCACATTTGGTGACAGCTCTAGTTTTCACTGTAGAGTGGTGTCTCTGTGAAATAGTATGGTTTCATGTGCCATAAAACACATACATGTATTTAGTTTACAGACATGTCCGGACAACAGGAAGTGGGAGAACGTCATTAATTTCTAAAATGACACAAATGACAAAAGAGTACTTCTGATTTAAAACCTGTCTAAAAGTGCGTAATGTTACGAAAATTAATTAAAACTTTCACACAAAAAACTTACATATTTTGTATGCATGTATATATATAATTTCATCATTTCATGTGAAATTTGAACTCGTATTGTAATTGTACAAAAGTGTTACCTTACTCTCCAGACACCCTGTAAGAGCAACTGTACTTGATTACTGTGCTGCACTGCATTCTTTTAAGAAAGTCAGTCATATTTGAATAAAGACTAACTTCAGTAACTGAAACATGCACTGATCCTTTAAGTCTTTACAAAACGATATTTTTTTTTTCTTTTATGGTTTTCGGTAGTTTATAGAAATCTAACTATAAATTATGTCCTTAAAAGTCACCACTGAATTTTATAAACCACTGGTGAATGTTATGACTTTTTTTTTTGACATACCACAGATATTTATAGAACATGAGTGAATTCTTTTTGAAGGTTTAACCCAATACAACTCAATGATTTGCAGCAGGTGACTTGTAAAATACAAGTAATCAATATAAATAGAGGTTTAATACACAAATTCTTTGTCGCATTTTTCTATTGCTTTCTCTTTGCAGATTCTCCAAGACACAAAAACCTTTTTGACAGACCTCCAACTAGAAGTGGAAGCGGTAAGAGTGAATCACCAGAGAAAGAAATCGAACAAGCTCAGAAACCAGCACAGACAGTGCCTATCTCTAAACCAGGTATATGGGCTTGCTTTCTTTTAAATAAAACAAGTTCTCTTTGTCCAGAAAATAGACCAAAATGTAACAATTTCAAGGGTGTTTTTGCATGAAAATGACAGGGTAGTGTACATCCAAGATCAGACTGAAGTCAGTCAGTCAGCTGTTATCTACACAAGGCAGTGTGATTCTGATCTACTTTGTCTACTAAAACAACTACATTGAAATTTTGTGTTTAGGTTTAACACTCCAAGGGCTATATGCTATGAGTCAGTTTTGTGTTTTTCACCTTTTTTTTAAAATGATGAATAGTTTTGCACTTGATAGTATCAATGCTATTAATACTTTATCAAATAATCCTAAGTTTTAACGATTGTAAGAAAGAAAGAACATTATGGCATTTTCTTCTTTTCCCACAACATTTTCTGCCTTTTCAAATATAAGTTCCATCTCTTGAGCCACATCCAATTTGTTGATTTGCAAATGCTTTCAATATGGAAAAGTCGAAAATTTTGCTGCATGTTAAAAAGTGAAAAAAATACTGTAAATGTTTATCTTGTATCTATGGAAATCTATTAGAATTTTCTCACAAAACGAATATTTGAGGAAGAAGAAATTGTTTTGTTTGCTTTGATTCAAGAGTAAAGAAACATCAAAATTACTTGTTTGATGATTCATGTAATTGGGCTGTGCTCTGGCAAGAGAGGTTTATTGATTATTACATT
This sequence comes from Hippopus hippopus, assembly GCA_946811185.2. Lineage (NCBI taxonomy): Eukaryota > Metazoa > Mollusca > Bivalvia > Cardiida > Cardiidae > Hippopus > Hippopus hippopus. The sequence goes on from OX328096.1 coordinate 17,401,660, forward strand.
TGAACCATGCTCTGTGAAAAGGGGGCTTAATGCATCTGCGAAAAGTATCGACTCAGGTCAGCCTGCGCAGTCCGCGCAGGCTGACCTGGGCCAAAACTTTTCGCTATTGGTCAATTTTCTGTTTGTCAAAGGACCAGTCTACCTCATGATTAAGATGGTTATTTAAAAAAAAGTGGCTCTTATGGATCCATAATTATGTGATGACTTGGGCTACTATCATGTATGACGGAGATGCATTAAGCCCTTTTTTGCCAGAACACGGCTCATTTATATGAGCCATGCTCTGGCACAAAGGGGGTTAATGTATCTCTGTGACGCATTTTTCCAAGCGAGACATCACCTAATTACAGATCCATAAGATCCATTTTGTCAAACAACTGACTGAATCATGACATAGAATAATCCTTTGACATGCAGAAAATTTGAAGATAGCGAAAAGTTTCGGCCCATGTCAGCCTGCACGGACTGTGCAGGCTGACATGGGTTGATACTTTTCGCAAAGGCATTAAGCCCCCTTTGCACAGAGCATGGCTCATATGTAATATGCTAAGCAAAGTTGTTGAGTAATATTGATCCATTTTTTTTTCTAAAAACTGGCTGAACCATGAGTAAGAGTGGTCTTTTGACATGCAAAAAGTTAAATAATACCAAAAAGTTTCGACCCAGGTCAGCATGTAAAGACTGCACAGGCTGACCTGAGTCTATACTTTCTACAGATATATTTAACCACCTTTTCACAGAGATTCATTCAATCACATTTCCCTAGTAAACAGGTTTACATATTTGAAATCATTACTTCAGTTTTAAAATGAAACACCTTTAACATTCTACCTGAAAACAAAATTTTACACATTCAACTGGAAGACCTTTGGGGGTGACCAATCTAATGTCTCTCAAATAATGGGATCTGTCTTCAATAGGATGGAAAACATGAATAAATAAGAAAATGCTGGTTACCAGCATGTTTTCCATTTTCCCTCAGTGTTTTGAACAGCGTTCTTCCTCAGAAGCCTACGAAAGGCAGGATTGTTTGCTTGAGGCTTAACCCTTTACCAGACAATCCCAAGTTTTCCTGTAGAGGAAAGCCTTTTGAAAACACTGTGGGAAAAGGAGAAAATGCTGGTAACCAGCATTTTCTCCTTTTCACACAATGTTTTCAACCCTTCCCAAAACAAATTTTAATTTTTTAGTCACATTTATTTTGTCATCTGCTAATGCTCTCAATTTGGACTGGTCTTAAACTTAGTTGTTTAGTAAAGAGATAGAAATAAAGGCAGATCTAAAACTTTACTGTTAAAAGCTAAACATCATTCATCAGTGACTTCTTGTTTATTCAGTAATAAGATATGTATGTACAGCAGAACCTGCATTCAGTGACCATCGAACAGAAGTAAGAAAATTGGTCTTTAGTGCAAGTGGTCTTTAAATGAAAGTTCCATGAACTTGATTGAAGAAGGGATGTAGAATTAAAACTTTCGTCACTTAACCCTTTACCAGTTTTTTCTCCTTTTTCAAAATGTTTCTTACCCATTCATAGGTAAATCTCATATCTTAAACCATATTTAAGGTGTTGTCTGCAGATGTTTAGATATTATCAACTAAAAAAATTGGTTGTTGAGTTTAGTATTAAGAAGGGATGTAGAATCAACACATTGGTGTCTTGAAGCAGGGGTTTCTTAATAAAGGTGGTATCTGAGAGAGGTAATATCAAGATCACACATATTCCTTCTTATTTCAATCCTTTTGTTGTCATCATTTTATTCAAATCTTTTTTCAGCTCAGAATTCCACCATAATCATCTTTTAACACAGATATGTGCACTAATTGACCAAAGCTGTTGATGCGCCATAAAACAACATTCATTATCATTATTATCAACTATAATAACAACAATAAACACTGTTGAAATAATTTTCCAGCCCTTGCAAAAAAGAAGTCGGAGGAGCTGATTTTTAGTGATGATGATGATGATTTACTTGGAGGCCTTGGTATCGACGAGAAAGGATCTGCCCCAAAACCTAAAGCCACTGTCAGTGATAAAGATGAGGAAGAAAACAGGCCGGCAAAATCAGTGTTTGATAAACTTCTTGGGAAGGATTCATCTGTGTCTAAGCACCTTGAACAAAAACCTGAGAGACGAGAATTTGTTTTGGATGCTAAATATACAAAGCAAGGTGGATTTTGTTTTGAATGATTTTTTTTTTTTTGGCTGCTAAGCAAAAAATACTAAGCAAGGTAGAGATGTTTTGGATGTTAGGCAAAACAAGTAGATTTCATCCGTAAATTTGGAACTAAAATTCTTTTTGATGAATTGTAGATTGTTGTGTGGATAAGTGGTGCAGGTGTAGGGTTCATAAAAGGGCAGTTCTTAGTTCCTCACTCAAGGCACTTACCTGTACAGGAGAGTATGCTTGGGCAGTACACTTCAGAGTCCTGACTTAAATTGGGTAAAACCTAAATGAGTGAGCTATTGCCATAATATGACTTTTAAGTTAGTAGTTTTGAAAGTGGTATGAAAACAATTTAATATACCATAGATTACAAAAATGTCTCAGTGGATTGATTTCACAGTTATTAATTAAAGCTGCATTTACACTAAAAGGAATCGATCTGGCCTGTGGGGATATTTTGGCATTTGCTGGCATATTTTGAAGTTTGGTAGCTCAAAGTTCTAAGTTCATTGAAGTATGTTTGTGCATGTCCTTGTTTGCTCAGTGCATCAAAATTTTTGTTCATGCACAAAGTCTTTCAGCGTATGCCAACGAACAATCTGTATGCAGGGGGTTTGTTTGAGGAATACAATGCAAATGTGTTTTTTGTTTGTAGTACCACAACGGTTTGTTACCTCTATGGTGGCATTCATCCAACCAAATTCTTTAGTGAATCCTAATATTTTAATAGCTAATTAAAAGTCTTCTTCCAAAGATCTCTACACAAACCGATGAAGAGCCCACACAGAGAATAAGCACATGTTAGATGCTAGATGGTTCATCCCTCATACATTATGAACTCTTTCTATTGTCCTTTCAAACTTCATTATTTGTTTATTATAGTAATCCCATGATACAGAAATTTTAAAGAAAGATATTAAGTTTTTCTTTTATTTGAACTTGGCAGGTCATTACTTAACAATACATTTCCTCAATTTGTCACATTGCAAATGTGCCTTAACTCTTTACCAAACAATCCCAAGTTTTAATGACGTAGAGGAAGAAGTTTTTGTGAAAACATTGTGGGAAAAGTAGAAAATGCTGGTAACTAGCATTTTCTCCTTTTTCCACAATGCTTTTTACCCATCCAGAGGCAAATTCCACAATTTGAGCCACATATAAGTCGTCGTCTGCAAAAACTTTCAGTTTTGACTTTCCAAAAATTTTATCATTTGATAAAGAGTTAACTGCTCCAGAAGATTTATATCCAATTTCAATAATAAATTATTTTGTACTGTAATAGAGGAGAAGAAAACAGACGAAGATGATTTCCTGTTTGGAAGTTACATGCCATCTGCTGTAGCGTCAAATACAGGAAGTTCTAGACCTACCTCACGTAGGTCTGTCAGGTAAATCAGACATTACCATACAACAAAAATTTGTGAAACCTCCATAGTGAAAGTATTTGCAGATGATGAATGCAGTGTTATACAAATGATTAGATTTGATTTGGAAAGAGTAGAAAACATTGCGAGAAAAGGAGCAAATGCTTATTACCAGCATTTTTTCTATTCCCAGAATGTTTTCATAAGTCTTCTTTCTAAAAGTCGTTCAAACACGGGATTGTGGGGTAAAGGATTAACTCTTTACAAAACAGTCCTGTGTATCCATGACTCTTAGGAAGAAGTCATTTAGTCTTTTTAAATCTTTGTGGGAAAAGCAGAAAATGTTCTTAACCAGCATTTTCTTCTTTTCCCCACTATGTTTTTTCTGTCATTAAGACAAATCATTATTATGGATCATTTTAAAATTCTTCCATCTGTAGTAAGATTTATCAAAGATCTGTACATAATAGGGGTTGGTTCATGAGCCACCAGCTAGTGAAATACTGATCACCAACTGTCTACAAGCGTAGTGCCTTGGCATGAAAATTTAAAGCTGTGGAAATGTCCTGTGTGGGTGAGTAGTAAAGCATAGAACTTATAACCTGAAGGCTATGGGTTTGAACCACCCTGGAAGTGCTGTTTTTTTCTGGGAGTATCCTTGGGCAAAACACCTCAAAGCCGCAGCCTAGTACTGGTGAAATCCAGGATATACATGACTATATGAGCTGTTGGTGTCATATAACATAAGTAATGTTGAAAACAGTGTAAAAACTATCAATTAGAACTGGACATTTTTAGGGAAAAAGTGTCTCATAGGCCAGACATTGACAGAGCCTTTCAAAAGGGGTGATATAATAACAAACACACACTTCACCCTATATAGGTTCCAAGATGATGATGATATATTTGGACTGAATGATGCCCCTCCATCAAGAGACACTCAATCTAAAATTAAAGAGGATGGAATGGACTGGCTGGAAATGGCAACTAGTGGACCAACAAAAACAGTGCAGAGGCAAGAAGAGAAAAAAGTTGAGGCAAAAACTCAAGAGCCTAAGGTAGAGGAAATGAAACCATCCACTGCACCTCCGTCTAAAGTGAGGTCACCTCGTGCTGACTGGTTGGGGCTAAAAAGTGATGATGATGATGATGACTTTGATTACCTTAAGAGCTCATCTTTTTCTGCCCCAGCTCGGCAAGCACAGTTTCAGGTAGGATGTCTAGAACTGATTCATCAACTTTTCTATATAAATTTCTAACAGGCAACTTGCAAACTTCATAATATGGTTAATCCACAAAAAATGATGTAATTTCTCTTCATAAGGGAAGAAGACATTGTGGAAAAAGGAGAAAATGCTGATTACCAGTATTTTCTCCATCAATGTTTTCTACTCTTTTACAGACAGTATCCACCATGTTAAGCCACCATTACTCTGTCATCTGTAAATGCTTTTGATTTGGATAAGTCCATAATTCTGTTGTTTGGTAAAAGTGGTCTATTTAACCCTTTACCAAACTACAAAATTTTCGACTTGTCCAAATTGAAAGCATTTGCAGACGACAAAATAAGTGTGACTCAAAAATTGAAACTTGACTTTAGAAGAGTAGAAAACATTGTGGGAAAAGGAGAAAATGCTGGTTACCAGCATTTTCTCCTTTTCCCACAATGTTTTCAAAAGGCTTCTTTCTCTAGGTCGTAAAAACCAGGGATTGTTTGGTAAAGGGTTAAAGAGCAAATGTTTTCCACAGGGGGTAATATGTCACATTGAATTACCTTCAATTTGCTTTAAAGGGAGCCATTCATATTCCTATATTCTCACCAATCTTCAAAATTGATATATCACTGAACTTATTAAGGCCATAGCAGGCAAATCATCAGTAAAGGAGAAAGACAAAAAGCAGGGGGAAAAAATTCTTCAGTAGTACTTTCTAAATGGGCTACATAGCCTCCTAAGGTATATTTAGATTTTGCACCAGAGTTTTGCAAAGACTTCCCGGAATGTCACATGATCAATAGCATGCGTCAGACATGAGGATTCTTATTCTAATAACTATGATGTTTCATATCTGATGTGAAAAAAAAAGTTACCTTTTGAAAAAATGACCGTCCAGTCATTTGAATACCCAAAATTGCACCTTTTTAATGAGCGTAACTGTACAGTGTCTATATGATTGCAAAGCAAAATACATCTAGTTCTATTTGGTGTGTTTTACATGAAATTTTGATTTACGGCTTAAAAACTGTGTAGCCCCCTTTAAATTTTGGCACCTACCGTATTTTCATTATTTCAGAGAACACAGGTTCCAGCAGATAAGCCTAAACCCTCTCCACAGGTACTGGGTTTGAACAAGGTCGGCACAACACCAGTCAAAGATGACAAGAAACCTCTCGGCTCCCAGCTAGATATTCAACCACTAAACAGCACAAAGGATGATTATCTGGGGCTTGGTGATGAAATTGATCCCAATACATTACTCAGGTATGATTGTCTGTGTGAATTATGTTGCAAACTTTGCTCAACTAGCTTATAATTTGTATTATTTTCCCATCATTTGTTTCATTTTCAAAGCCTTCTTTAACTCACAGATAATAACCAAATGGTTTAATCAATCATAGAAGTACTTTCCTATACATTAAAACCCTTCTATTGAGACCACCTGTGGTACTTTTCAAAGGTGCTCTTATTGTATGGGTGGTTTAATTACCAAGTTTCACCTATCTATGAACTGATTTAGAAACAAAGTCATACTTGATGTAGTCTTGCCTCTATAAGAAATGAATAAGCACACAGTACCGGTAATTTATTTTTATCAATGGAATCCTGTGCATGCACTTAAAATAACAACAGGAGAATTTTCACATGGACATTTTATATGTTTCTTGAATTAATGATCAACCATATGTCAATTCATATCTGTCTAAACACTTACAGATGGCTATGTGTTCATAGAAGAAGAAAATAAAGTAAATATGATTTCCAAATTTTCAAACAAGTTATCAAATCAGTGCTAATCATTGAATAGTCTGATGTGTACAATTCATCTTTTGTATTTACATTTTCTCTGTTTTGACCTGACTTGTACAGTCAAAAGGCGCTCATAATGGTTAATCTCCATCAATTAGCTTAGAACACACTTGTTTATAAAACACTGATTCTTAATGGTATCTCCTTGACTGGAATGTGTCACAAACAAAAAGAAAATTGTCCCATCTCATCCACAAATTAATCCATGCCACTTACTATCGAAGTTTTCCATATACAGTAAAATCATAATCACCTGGAAGTCCATTTTCGAGTATGATTAACCAGTGATTACCGCCTTAAAGCTGACTTAATTCTTTACCATATCAGTTTACAGGTTATTTGTAATAGTTATGTAACATAGGCTACTTATCAAGTGGCATGAATAAACATATTTATTTTACATCGATTGAAAAACAAGTTCTTACAACTTACACTGATTGCTCTCAATTCTGCTTCCTGGGAACTACACCAGTACTCGCGCAGAATGTGTGGGCCAATGAGCAATCCCAAGGTTGACACCCACTCCCGGGTATTGAACTCGGGACCTTAAGGTTACTAGGCCGACGCTGTACCTCACAAACACGGACACCACACTTAAGAATCAGGTATTTGTTAAGAAGTTGTGAAAATTGAGTGGTCATTTCATGAGGTTCAATCTATAGGTAAATTTGTATAGGTTCTGAAAACGGTGGGATAGCAGGTTCCCTGTATTTCCTGGTTTGTTGGTCACTGAAATAAGAAGGAAAAATTATGTTTGGGAAATAATTGGTCAAAAAGATGGGGTACTCATTTTCTCAGGGTTTTTGTAAGTTGAAGTTTTACTGTACTAGCAGGCAAAGGGTTTACCCTAAACCATACGATCCTAAGTTTAACAACCAGTTGAAATAGGACTTTTAAAACATTGTGAGGAAAGGAGAAAAGGTGTTTACCAGCAATTTTTCTTTTTCCCACAATTTTTTCTACCCTTTCAAAAGACAAATGACATTTGACGTACATGTAGTTTGTTGTCTGAAAATGGTTTCAATGTGGACAATTCTGCAATTTTGTTGTCTGGTAAAAAATTGAATGAACAATTCAATCTGAGAGTGACAATGACTCCGAGATTATCAGACAGTATACTGTTATGACCAGCAAGGCAAAATTAAGCGTAAATCAGACAAATATAACAAAAGCATTTAGCTTTGGTACTTTGATCCGGACAAACAGACTTGGGCCTCTGACAGCTCAAGAAAAATGCTTCTTCCTCAGCAGTTATACCTTCACAGGCACCCAACACTTTATGCAGCCTATTTCATTTGCAATCATTCAAGGGGGGTAATTATGCTACCTATAACAAAAGATATTGTTTTGCTGCATTGTTTCAGGAACAAATCTCAGTCGCCCTCATTTGGGCTATCCAGGAGCAAATCTGATTCCCCTTCTTTTGGTCGATCAAAAACAGAATCGCCAACATTCAGTCGATTTGTTGACACTAAAGATGCTGTTAGGCCCGATGATACCGGTATTTTAGAAACACGGTCTGCATTGAAAGGCAAACTCAACACAAATGCAATGTCGTAAGTTGGCTCTGTGAAGTACAGTGATGTAGCATTTGTGTGCTTAAGCAGATGTGAAGAAATTAAAGTGTTGTCAGTGTCTTATTAACTTGTATATAATCTGTGAAATTATGTAGAACATAGGCTTTTCTAATTTTGTAATATCTTGACAAAGAATAAAACCTATACAATGTATCTTACAGTTAACTCATTAATGCACAGGTTTAATAAAAACAAATTACACAAAGGACAAGGATTTGAAGGAAAGAGAAATATTGGTTTTTAACAGTTTGGAATACATTGTTGGAAACAGTCATTTGCATTTTACGGATGATTTTTTTTCCTTTTCTCCACAAGCCATTTCAAAGCTCTCTACTATCATGGGGGAGATAGACTGCATGGATTAATGATGTCACCCTGTCATCAAATTTGAACAACTACCCATTACCTCTTTAAGAAGTTCCTAACTCATAATACTAGATATGATGAGCAGTATGCACATGAAAAAATATTTAGAAATCATTGAATTATCATGGATTTTGATTCAATTATAAATCCCTCATTGAGGGTAATATGCAGTCTGTATTTATGTTTTGAACTTGTTAAAGCTTGTGTTTATTTGCAGGAACTGTTGTTTAAGTTTTTTTACTCTGCTGTTTTTATTTATGTGTTTTTTTTTACTGCTTTCTAATATCTTTAGCTATACATGTACTCGACTAACATTTCTAATAAATCTGTTGACGTATGAACTAACACATTTTTATACGCCCGTCAAAGACGGGACATATGGGATCACCCATGGCGTACAGGCGGACGGGCGGGCGGTGTCCAGTTCTTTGTCTGGAGCATAACTTTGTCATCTCCAGTCCGATTGACTTGAAACTTGGCATGTGTGTTTGTTGCAATTATACGGAGTGCAGTGCGAAAGAACAATAACTCTACCTCGTGCTGTCTTTGAGTTATTTCCCTTTGATCGTCATTTTTACAGCATTTTCTGCTTGTCCGGAGCATAACTTTGTCATCTCCAGTCTGATTGACTTGAAACTTGGCATGTGTGTTTGTTGCAATAATAAGGAGTGCAGTGCAAAAGAACCATAACTCTACCTGGTGCTGTCTTTGAGTTATTTCCCTTTGATCTTCATTTTTACAGCATTTTCTGCTTGTCTGGAGCATAACTCTGTCATCTCCAGTCTGATTGACTTGAAACTTGGCATTTGTGTTTGTTGCAATTATACGGAGTGCAGTGCAAAAGAACCATAACTCTACCTGGTGCTGTCTTTGAGTTATTTCCCTTTGATCATCATTTTTACAGCATTTTCTGCTTGTCCGGAGCATAACTTTGTCATCTCCAGTCCGATTGACTTGAAACTTGGCATTTGTGTTTGTTGCAATAATACGGAGTGCAGTGCGAAAAAACCATAACTCTACCTCATGCTGTCTTTGAGTTATTTCCCTTTGATCGTCATTTTTACAGCATTTAGTCCTTGTCCGGAATATAACTTTGTCATCTCTAGTCTGAACATCTTCAAATTTGGTATGCATGTTTGTTGAAAATTTACAGAGTGCATTGCACAAGAACCATAACTCTTCCTAGAACGAATTTTGAGTTATTTCCCTTTGATCGTCATTTTTACAGCATTTAGTCCTTGTCCGGAATATAACTTTGTCATCTCAAGTCAGAGTGACTTCAAACTTGGTATGCATGTTTGTTGCAATATTACGGAGTACAGTGCGCAAGAACAATAACTCTACCTAGTGCGGATTTTGAGTAATTCCACTTTGATCTTCATTTTTACAGTATTTCTTGCTTGTCCGGAACGGAACTTTGTCACCTCAAGTCAAATTGACTTGAGACTTTGGTAAACATGTTTGTTGCATTACCTGCCCTTTACGATTATTATACCCCCTCGACAACCGGTGGTGGGACGGGCGTATCTTGCGACAATTTGCTGCTCTTGTTATTATTTTGTTAATACATGGAAAACAGCTGATGGCTTGGGGAGAGTGTTGGGTTAGCTCTCTTAACTCTTTACCAAACAACAAAATTTTAGACCGGTCCAAATTCAGAGCATTTGTAGACGACAAAATAAATGTAACTGAAAAATCAAAATTTGTTTTGGGAAGGGTAGAAAACATTGTGAGAAAAAAGGAGAAAATGCTGGTTACCAGCTTTTTCTCCTTTTTCCCACAATGTTTTCAGAAGGCCTCTCTGTCAGGGCCGTTAGATTGTGTGGTAAAGAGTTAAAAAGACATAAGGAGTGCATTGTTATGTGCACTAGCATCTATGATACAAATGAAATATTCTAGAAAATGTTAAGCACCAATCAATTAAACACAAACAAGTTTTATTAGCTAAAGCTGTTGATTGGAAACATATTTGAGTCATGCTCTGTGAGAGATGTTTTAATGCATCTGCTAAAAAGGATCGACCCATGTCAGCCTGTATAATTCTCTCAGACTGACCTAGGAAGATATGTTTTGCTATTGGTAAATTTTCCGAATGTTAGAGGTTCAATCTATTTGATGATTCAGCCTGTTTTTTGACAAAATTAATCCATGTAATGTGACAACTTGCCTGGTATCGTCCATTACAAAGATGCATTGAAGCCCCTTTTTTGTGTCATTTATTTAAGGGACAGGGATACACTCATTTCAACTTTCAATTTTTCAACTAGACAAGAAAATGGCTAAATTTTAATTAACTCTTTCCTTATTGTTTACAACACAAAAAACTTTTGTGGCCATTTTAGATCAAGATCAGACAACAGAACATGCAGTCTGATCTTTGGTCTACTCTGTCCACTCTTTTATTCTAGACTATAACTGAGCTGTCATTTCATCTTGCAGTGGAACTATATTTGTAGCCATTAAAAAAGTACAAGTTATTTATTTGGTAGTGAAAGAGTAATGTGATGTCATTTTATAATTATCTCTTTCGTGTTTAATTTTTTTTTTAAAAAAACTTTCAGTGAGGATACAGAGGAAGAAGTATCCAGGTAAACCAACTGTTGTTGAAATGTAGTCAAGCTCGATTTAGTTTTGCTATAGTAGGATTTACAGATATTTTTATCTCTTATGCCTATAATTTGTTTCTCAAAAAAAAAAAATGTGATGTTAAGGGAGTTACTGCTTGTTATGAGCAATTGTTCCTTTTTCCTCAATGTTTTACAAAGTTGTCATTTGCATGGGCATCTGCAAGTCCTATTTGTACTGTAATGGGTAAGATCTTATTAAGCCAGTTAAAACTTAAGTTACTTCAGCTAAATAATGATCAAAATCAGATATCATTGACAAGTAGAAGTTTCACTCTAAAGGTAATTTTATAGGGAAAAAAAATGTGTCCTTTTGATTGTTTTGGGAAACATTATGAAAAAAGGGGCAAAGAACTATGTTTTCAAGAGCTGTTTAATGCGTAGACATGAAAGGTACTAGTTACATAGGAATAAGTTAATAACTAAAGTTTCAGTAGGATGGGAAAAAATACAAAAACAGGTAATTGAGTATTTCTTTTAATTGTTAAAATTTATTTGTATATTCTTTTAACTCTTTTCAACAACATATTTTTACACTTTTTTAATGTTAAAGCAATGGTAGACCACTAGATAAATGTGGCTAGAATTATTAGTCTTGTGTAAAAAAAGGTTACAAAACATTAGAGAAGGAAAAATTGCTGGTTACTATTATTTCTCCATGTCCCACACTGTTTTTATTAGCTGACCTTTTCAGGATAGTCAAGATTGTGTCATAAAGAGTTAATGAGGTCAAAAGCTAAAACCTAACTTCATCGAAAAAAATTTAACATTTGATATGGTATCAGTGACATGATCTTTACTAATTAGACTTTTAGAGATGCATCAATAGATATGCTCAGATTTCATTCCAAAAAAAATCGGGATAGGAAATCATGTTGTTTTTGTTTTGATAAAATAGGAGAAGTTTTACAATGTTTTTTTTTTCCTGTCTATTGTGCTTCATTTTATTTATGAAACTGTTCTTCGTATTTAGGCAAACTTATGTCCATATCTTACAAAACTGCAATATTTGCAAACAACCTGTCATGTAATTAACATGTTTGCAAAGAATATCAATTTTTATGATATCATTATGTTAGTTCAGATCTGGACATAAGTTTGATCAAATATGATGCAAAGATCTATTGACAGAAAACTATTTAGGAAACATTTCATCATATTTCGGTAAAATTATGTCAAGCACTTACAAAATCGCAATATTTGCAAACAACCTGTCATGAAATTAACAATTTTACAAAGAATATCAATTTTTATGATACCGTTATGGTAGTTCAGATCTGGACATAAGTTTGATTGAATACGATGCAAAGATCTATTGATAGAATCATGCAAAACAGACAGGTAAAGCCAGTTATCTTAGCAATTATCAAAATTCCTTCATTTGTGGGAGCAGTGCATCAGCACAAAGAAAAATATGATTTCCCACTCTGAAAGTGAAATATGGTAAACAGGTATGTTTTTTGTAACAAAATGTTTTACTGTAAAAGTTACTTTTTCACATGCAAAATGCTCATTACCTGCTTAACTCTTATACTTTACAATCATAAGTTTTAACAACTCTGAGGAAGAATAGTTTTGAAAACATTGTGGGAAAAGGAGAAAATACTGGTAACCAGATTTTTCTCCTTTTCCCACAAAATTTTCTACACTTTGAAAGAGAAATTTCAGTTTTTGAGTCACAATTAATTTGTCATCTACAAAATTTTTAAATTTGGACAGGGCTTAGACTTTATCCTTTGGTAAAGACTTTAACAATTTGAAGCAGATGGTCTTGAAAAAATTGTTGTAAAATATATGGATAATCACAATGAATTACAGTTTTATAAACAAATACATGTGAAAACATTTCGGCAAACAAAGAAATCTCTATTGCATGTAATTACTGCAATTGCCATACTTTTTCAAAAGCCGTCTGCTGCAAGGTGGAAAGCAAGACTTAAGTCAAGTGTATTAAGACAGGATTTGCCTTGTTTTCTTTCCCCACAGTAAAAAGCCTAAGTTTGAATCAGCCGCTAGAAGACAGCAAATGTCACCAAGGATGAAAATGGACAGTCCTCGAAAGAAAAGCCCTGAAAGAAAAGGTTAATCTTTAGCTTTACCACAATCATCAATTTTATGGTTGAATTGACTAGAAAATTTACCACAAGTGTTCTTTTAGGAAATACTCAGCAAGAACACAATGCTGTAACAAATGAGGTCACATAATGCTCCTATGACGTCACAAAATATTACCCCTAACATGTTTCAAATAAGAAAATTTGTCATGGCTATATAACTTTGAAAGCAAGGGAGGTTACGTGATAAAAAACATTTCATAATATGAGTCAAAATGCCATAAAAAGTTTTGATGAAGCAATATAGAGGGGATGCCCCTATGTGCTATTTTCTGTAATGGTGTCCAGTGATCAAGCAGTGAAAATTTTAGTATTCCATGAAAGACCCAACAGAGATTCAGTGGCCTATGGTTGTATGGAATGATTATGAATAAATGAATTAACACTGTTTTTAGCTCTACTGGCTGAAAGCCAGCCGAGCTTATGTCATGGCGTGGTTTCCGTCGTCTGTCGGCCTGTCTGTCCGTCCGTTAGTCTTTTCTTGTTTACACGATAAAGTCTGCATTTGTAGTTAGATTTTCTTGAAACTTGCACAGTTTGTTTATCTTATCAATAGCTTCAACTCTGTTGATTTTGAAAAAAATCAAACAAACAGTATGGGAAAAGTAGCCATTTCAAGTTGAAAATTTCCATTTCTTGTTTACGCGATAAAGTCTGCATTTGTGGTCAGTTTCCGTGAAACTTGCACAGTTTGTTTATCTTATCTATAGCTTCAACCCTATTGATTTTGAAAAAAAATCCAACAAACAATATGGGAAAAGTAGCCATTTCAAGTTGAAAATTTCCATTCCTTGTTTACATGATAAAGTCTGCATTTGTTATTAGATTTTTGAGAAACTTGCTCAGTTTGTTTATCTCATCAATAGCTTCAACCCTATTGATTTTGAAAAAAATCCAGTAAACAGTATGGGAAAAGTAGCCATTTCAATTTGAAAATTTCCATTTCTTGTTTACGCGATGAAGTCAGCATTTGCGGTCAGATTTTCATGAAACTTGCGCAGTTACTTTGTCTCATCAACGGCTTGTACCCTATTGATTTTGAAAAAAATCTGACAATCAGTATGGGAAAAGTAGTCATTTAAAGTTGAAAATTTCTATTTCTTGTTTACGCGATAAAGTCAGCATTTGTGGTCGGATTTTCATGAAGCTTGCACAGTTGCTTTGTATCATAAACAGCTTGAACCCTATTGATTTTGAAAAAAAATCTGACAATCAGTATGGGAAAAGTAGCCATTCAAAGTTGAAAATTTCCATTTTTTGTTTAGGCAATGAAGTTCACAGTGTTGATCCAATTCTTTTGAAACTTGCAAAGCTTGTTTGGTTCATCAAGGGATTGAACTCTATTAAAAGTGAAGAAAATCTAGTAAACTGATCAGGAAAAGCAGCCATTTGATGACTTAGTATTGTTTACGCAACTAAGTCCACATTTGAAATTTGCTAGAATTGTTTAATACAAGGCGTACTGAAACCCTATCAAATTTGGCTGGATTCCAAACATTTAGTTTTGAGAAATTGCACTTCATTTTTTTTCACTGTTTGTTCAATTCACCATGCCTACTTATGCTATCTTAGTGGGTTCAAGCCCAGTTGCAAGAACACATTTTTGTGTTTTTTGCATAAAAGCAAAATCACTGCCAGTAGAGCGATTTCAGGCCCTCAAGGGCCTCTAGTTTATTCCATACATATAGCCATGCTCTGTAAAAAGGGGATTTAATCCATCTACAAAACATATCGACCCACGACAGCCTTGCAGTCCGCACATGACTTGCTTGGTATAATGCATCTCGTAGGTGCATTAATCCCCCTTTTGCTAGAGTGCTACTCATAGTATTTGATTTAGATTTAGCAGTGTCAGTTTTATAGGACCACTTTTTTTCCTGTACTTGCTAGGAAAGGAATCAAGTCCAAGGTCGTTACTGGAACAACTGAATGAATTACCAAAGTCAGATACAAATAAACAGAAAGAAGCAGTAGAATCTCAGCCCCCTAGACAAGTGCCCCAACAACAATTTCCACCCCAATTAGTGCCTCAGATTCCCTCAGTGCCTCACACAACCCAACCAAAAAGCCTCACAATGACTGACACATCATTACAACAAACGGTTTCAAATGAAAGCCAGTCTTTTACAACACAAACAAAGCCAGTCATACCACAAACAGCGACAGAATCAGATCTTAATTCGTCCACTGATTTCTTTTCAATGAAGAAAAAGGAGCCTGGACCAATCAGCAGTCAAGCTGAGATGTTTGGTAACATGAAAAGTAGGTCACAGGCTGCTTCCGTGCCTAGTGATACTTTACCTGTTTCAGACAACCAAGTGTTAACAGGGAACCAGTCTGACTTTTCAGATGTAGTGAATGGTTCCCTGCATGTAAATACTCAACAATTTTTGCAACAACAACAAGTTCAACAACAACAACTACAGCAACAGGAGCAGTTGAAACAACAACAACAATTGAAGCAACAACAGATGTTGAAACAGTTTCAGAGGCAACAACAGCTGTTCCAGAAACAACAACAACAACAGTTTATGCAGTTACAGCAGCAGCTTCAGCAGTCAAGTCTTCCTGAGCCACAGGTATTGGTTTAACACTTATAACTCTACCAAACAACAAAACTTTAGACCAGTCCAGGTTGAAAGCATTTGCAAATTTATATGAAAATTAACCCTTATCCTGCTAAATACCTAACGTGAAACTTTCAAGCCAATACTTAAAACCCAAATTTTGCTATTTCAAAGGAATTTCTGGGAGAAAGATATCTCCTGATCGGAGACTGCACGTTCTGTGCAGTCTGATCTTGATCTAAAATGTCCGCAAAAGGTCAGTGAGTCGGGCTTAGAAGCCTAAGAGTTAAAATATGACATGAACAGCTGTATCTTTGGAACAGTAAAAAACATTGTTGGAAAAAGAGAAATGCTGGTTACCACCATTTTCTCCTTTCCCCACAAAGTTTTCAAAAGTCCTTTTCCTTGGGTGTCATTAAAACTCGGTAAAGTGGTAACTGTTTACCAAATCCCCAAAGATTTTTACTTTTCCCAATAGATAGATTTGCAGAGGAGATTTGCAGACCTATACCTGACAACAGGAATTTCAACTTAACTGTATTGAAATCATTCCCTGGAAAAAGAAATCTGGCTCAAATGATGGGGGTTTGTCTTTGAAAGGGTAGACATAATTGTTGGAAAAGGACAAAATGCTGGTTACCATCATTTTCTCCTTTTTTCCATTATTGTTTTTAAAGACCTAGTTCTGCAGGATTCTTAAAACAACCTTGAACACAAGAGGTTTCAAAAATTTTGTGGAAAAAAGAGAAAATGCTGGTGACCTGGTTGTGCCTAGCACCCTTCGGGTTAAATATGTATCTACATCTTTATTTGGTATCGTGATATTTGTGATGAAAAGATTGGGGGGATTTTCTTGGACTGATGAAATATTAACTGGCTACGTCCTGAAACAATTTGCCGTAGATAACTTGGAAAATATTCTTGTAAAATATGGTTAATCAATGTAATTTTAGTTTAAATATGCGAGGGTTGTCCAAAAAATACATAGACTTTTATCATAACTTCTATATTTTCCAATGTACAAAAACAAGACTGCACCATTTTGTAGTAAAAAAATTTTCCTACAGTACAATTAACCATTGGCTAAATTTGTACATTCAGAATACATGTATTGGGTTGCTATGAAAAGCAATACAGCATTGCTGGGGGAGGGGGTGAATATAAGTTATTGCTTATGACATGTTACTTAGAAAAATGCCTTCCTGTTGCTGGAGAAATATAACAAAATTCAGGAAACGATATTACCATCATTTAATGATGTTACAGTAAGTTATGAAATTATTTGGGACGTTGTAATTGAAATTAACAGTTAAACTCAGGATAGATGTTTATCAAATTTCAACATCATAACGTCTCTTCAGAGAACAGAAGTGCAGACAATTATAAAATTTTGTTCAGAAGTAGGGAAGACGTCTGCACAAACTTTGAAGCTGATGAGACAAACTGAAAGTACAAAAAACGTATCAAGAGCACTTGTTTTTAAGAGGCATAAACGCTTCAGTGAAGGGAGAGATAAGCTCAAAGATGATGCAGTGTGCAAAAGGAAACGAACTGTTGATGATGTCGTCATCAATAATGTTAAGGACGTCATTAATGAAGATAGTTCATTTAAATGCTGAGTTTACAGGACTCAGCCATGGAATTGTTCACACAGTTCTTACACATAATTTGAAAATGACAAGAGTATTTGCTCGATGGGTACCACAACTTCTTAGCAGTTTGGAGAAAGACAGATGAGATGAAGATTCAAAGTTATTCCTATGGCAGGTGAAGAAAGATGGGGACATTTTCTTTAACAGAATTATTACAACAGCTCAAACTGGTTATAGTTCTTTGATCCTGAAACAATACTGTAGTCAGCATTCTGAAACAGGGCTGGTTCCCCTCTACCAGTGAAGCCTCATGTAAACAAAAGATGAGAAAAACACATGTTTATTATGTCACCTGACATAAACGGGATGTTGCTGTGTCATGCTATCCCTGACATAGGGGTATATTTGACCAGTGGATGACCAGGCATCAGTGGTGCATGTTCTACAATGGAGATTACATGGAAAGAAGTTAAGCTATAGTGCAGGTGAATTGAAATGGGTGACTTCGTGACGTCAGTGCCATTGCAGACATGCCCCGGAATGCCTTCAGGTGGTGTTTTAAAGTGTCTGTTAAACAATATTGGTACAAGATAAAATAATGAAATTTTCACAGTATCTTAAAAGAAAGTAGTTATTTCTTTGCTATGGTACAAGTCACTGAGAGGCCAGTTAAAAAGTCTACATATTTTTTGGACAACCCTCGTATGTTGCTTGTTATGAATAATTTCTCCAGTTGCTACAGTATTTTCAAAAGTGGTCAGTTGAAAGACGAAAAATAAAATGGCTGCATGAAGTAACATTCTGCATGTTGCACTGTGAAATTGAGTAAATTATGAAAAAGCCTAGATAGGTTAAAAACAGTTGTAGCTAATGCAGTGATTGTTTTGATAATCATCCAACTTCTTTATAGTTACAGTTTGGCTTAAATCGGACATTCTATGATGACATGAGTTTAGGCCTAGGAGGGCAGTTTGACGTGGATGCTCAGTCAAAGGTGAGGAATGCTCCTTTTTATGGAATGCTCTTTGTTATTCTCTTTTGTTAGTAGGGCAGTTTGATAGCCATGTGAAAAAAATATGGTATGAATATTATTCGAGTCCTCCTCACAAAAAAGTTCAATTGATTAAGGTTTTGCTGTACGATTCTGTGTTCCATTGGTCAGAATGTTTGTCCTGATGATATCTTGTAGGAGTTTAAAAATGGGTCACATAGGGTCAAAACCTAAATCAACAGATCAAATCTTTGAAAAACCTTGTGTACGCTCTAGAGGCCACATTTTCTGTTCAACACTCATGAAATTTGGTCAGAATATTTGTCTTGACATCTTGGACAAGTTTGAAAATGGGTCACATGGGGTCTAAATTTAAGTCACTGACAAATTGCAACAAAACCTTTTGCACGTTCTAGAGGCCTCATGGTCAGTTCAATACTCATGAAATTTTATCAGAATGTTTGTCTCGATCATATCTGATAAGAATTAAAAATTGGGTCATGTTGGGTCATAAAGCAGGTCACAGGGACAAGTCCTAGAAAAATCTAATGTACACTCTAGAGGCCACATTTTCAGTCCAGTACTTACGGAATTTTGTTGGAATGTTTGTCTTGATATCTCAGAAGAGATTGGAATTGGGTCATTGTTGGTCAAAAAGGCTCAGGTGAGCAACTCTTAGAGCCATCATGGCCCTCTTTTTATTGACAGACATATGAAATGATATTATATTCAGCAGAAGTCATTTTTCTATATTCTCATATTTTCATGTTTATAACAGATCAAAAGACTTGAAGTTGAGTTACAGTATGCAAAAGACATTCTAATCAGTACTAAATCACGATATGAGGAAGAAATTGCAGCCATTGAAAACTCTTACAAGTAGGTAGATATAATTAACCTTTACAAATCTAAACAAAACTTCAGGTGATATTTGTCAAACAGTGACAACACAAAACAGGCAATTTGATCTATAATTCCTTTTAGGCTTACAGCTGATAGCACATGGGAAAATTAATTATTGGGTTAAAGAGAGTACTTCACATTAAATTATACCTGTCAGGAAGTGCCAGAAAAATAATTCAGGCCCTCATGGGCCTCTTGTTTTTTGGGGGGTTTTTTTAGCTGCAAAAATATGTTGATTCTATTATGTATTGAGCCATCCCCTGTGAAAAGGGGATTTAATGTGTCTGTGAAAAGTATGTCAGGTGACCCAGTCAGCACAGGCTGACATGGGTAGAAAGTTCTTGCTATTTTTAAAATTTCTGCTTGTCCAAGGACCATTCTACCTCTTCAGTCAGACTGAATCAAGAGGTAGAATGGTCCTTGGACAAGCAGACAATTTACAAACAGCAAGAACTTTGTACAAAATTGATTTTTTGAATCCATGATTATGACTTGCTTGGTATATTGCATCATCGAGATGTGCTAAGCCCCCCTTTGCCGTATAACAACTTATATAGCAGTCTAAGAATTAATCATTAATTTTTTGCTTTATATATTGCTTTATAAACATTCAACTAATACTATTATACCAACATCACTTAGACTCTTTTTTTTTTTTTTTTTATTATGTTAGCAATAGGGGAGTCAAACATACCCAATCTTGGTACAAAGGAAGATTGCAAAGTGCTTTCGAAAGTACATATTTGTTTGCTTTGTAATCACTTTATGTGATGGCTGTTTTAAACTCACAACTTATTATACATGCAAATTTAGTTTAACTCTTTACCAAATGACAAAATTTTAGACTGGTCCAAACTGAAAGCATTTGCAGAAGAAAAAATAAATATTATTGAAAGATTCAAAAATGTTTTGGGAAGGGTAGAAGACATTGTGGGAAAAGGAGAAAATGCTGGTTACCAGCATTTTCTCCTTTTCCCACAGTGTTTTCAAACAACATCTCTGTCAGGGTCGTCAACACTCGGGATTGTGTGGAAAAGGGTTAAAGTTATTTATAGAACATCTACTGTGAAAAAACAGTCCGTAGAACTTAGATCGATCATTCCCATTGATTGCTTCATGTAAATTTGCAGGAGCAGACTACAGCTTGCAGAGGAGACCTACAACAAAAGGGAACAAAGGTTAGATATATTGTTGCTTTGATTTAGGGCATGTTATTTTTTGGCATTTATACTGCATGTTTTTATTTCATTTACTTATGAAAACAGAGGTGGCACAGACTTCTTTGAAAACTTTCTGGTAATAATATCATGGACAATTTCAAACAGAAGTGTGAAACGAGCATTGCATGAAGATGTCAATATGAAGCTGCAGTGGCTTTTACAAATATATATATGTTGGATTCCAAGCAACAGTACAACAGTATTACTGTAACTCTCTACCAAATTAAAAGTGAAATTGAAAGCATTTGCAGACAACAAATTAAATGTGGCACAAATGATGGAATTTGTGTCTGAAGGAGTAGAAAACATTGTGTGAGAAGGAGAAATTTTTGGATACCAGCATCTTCTCTTTTTTCCACAATGTTTTCAAGGGGCTTATTCCTCAGGGTCGTTAAAACTTGGGATTGTATGGTAAGGGGTTAATCAAAGAAGGGGCAAAACATTGACAAAAATATTTTGAGGATTACCTGCCCTATTGGTATGATTCCCCTTATGATATTTGACAACTAGTTTGCATTTAAAGAAGATATCTACAGTAAGTTATTTCACAGCAATGCAGACATTAACAGGGCTATGACATGCCACTATGTTTTTTCCTAAAGACAGGCGAGCTAACTAAGCCACTTGTTCAAATCTGTTAAAATCTGAAGACCTTTTTCTTTGTCCCAATCATCATAAGAACAGAAATCTGTAAATAGCCGTGGAATGATTTTCTCAGTGTGGCATGACTTCTGTTTAGAGCGAAAAGGATTGCTTTATTTGTCTTCACATGTACAATTTATTTTATTTGCATGATTGACCTTTGATAATTTGCACTTTATAATTCTGAGTAACTTGCAAATAATTGTTTTATATTCAATGATTACATTTTTTAGCTCTTCTGTGGTGAGTTTGATTCCCGGGACCGGGTGTCAACTTTAGGACATTCATTGGCCCACACACTTGGCGCGAGTACTGGTGTAGTTCCCAGGAAGCAGAATTGAGAGAGAGTAACATAAGTTGTAAGAACTTGTTTCTCCATCATTGTAAAATAAATATAGCCAAAGGCTAGCAAGCTTATGTAATGGCCCAGTTATTTATTCCTTGGTAATACTTGTACATGAATTGAACTTTGATTGTTATTACAATTGCAGATGGAGAGAGGAAAATTCCCAACTGATGGAGAAACATTTGGGCAAAATAAAACAAATGGAAGAAGAAAAATCTGACTTAGTGTCTACAATGTATAAGAAATTGGAAGAAACAGAGAGAGATAAAGGAGAAGAAATTGAGAGACTGAAAGAAATCCAAAGGTATTTTTATTTCAATTTTACTCATTACCTGTGATAGAAATTTGCGACATACGATTTTGAAAGTGTCACATGTCAAATAATCTTGGTAATTTTCAGCATGTATCAGAAAATGTTTGCAAACTTCTTTTGTATAATGATGATGTGTTGAAAAAAAGAAAAGACTAAAGGAAAGATTTTACAGAATATTCACTCTTTCTGTGTCATTCATCCTGTATGCAGTTATGTTGTTCAACTATTTAAAAAATCTTATTTTAAGTTTTTAGGATCAAGAATAGCTTTTAGTTGGAAATGTGCTTTTATCAAATCAGTTTAATCATACAAGACTTCAATTAAGAAATGCTCTTCTAAGGTGTTTGCTCTTAATTGATTGGTCCATATTGAAAGCATTTTCGGATAACAAACGTGTCTCAAAAGGTGAAATTTGCTTTTGAAAGGGCAGATAACATTAGTGAAAAAACAGAAAACTCTGGTTACCAGCATTTTTGTCGTTTTCCCATAGTTTTTACAAAACCCCTTTTCTTCTATGTAGTTAACCCTTTCCCAAACGACAAATTTCAGACTCTTGCAAATTGAAAGCATCTGCAGACAATAAATCTGAATGTGGTACAAATAAAATGAAGTTCTTTGTCAGGATAGAGAACATTGTGGAAAAAGTAGAAAATGCTGGTTACCAGCATTTTCTACTTTTCACACAATGCTTTCAAAAGGCCTCTACTTCAGGGTCGTTAAAACCCGGGATGGTTCAGCAAACAGTAATACACAGGATTATTGGGTAAAGAGTTAAGCACATGCTTCTTTATTCTTAGACACAAATACCCTTTTTCAGGGTAATGAGGCCTCTAGCCCTCATTACAGTTATTGCACTTCTTGGATATAAGCTGTTAGCAATGTGTGGACTTTCAAATACATTCCGAAACGTTTGAAACATAAAAAACTAATTTTTGATTTTTTTAAATTTTCACACTGAAGACAAGCCCTTGAGAACATCAAGAAAGATCATGAAGAGACTTTGGTGAGACTAAGAAGATCCAAAGATCAACAGATTGAAGCAGCAGCAGCCAGTCATGATACCTCTAGGTAGGACTGTCATTTCATAACTCAGAGTGTATTTCATAAAATGGCGGTTAAATGAAATATTAAGATTACATATAAAAAAAAAAGGAGACTTGTGAGGCTGAGAAGGTCTAAAGATCAACAGATTTAGGCAGCTACAGTCACAGCCAGTCAGTGCTGTCACAAAATTCAATTAATTGTATAATCTTGTTTTGAAAAAGGTAATAATAAACATCTTTATAACTATGAAGAGACACTGGTTTGACTAAGAAGATCTAAAAGCCAATAGTTTAAGCCTTTGTAAAACAATCCCATGGTTTAACAATCCTATAGAAGAGGGCTTTTCAAAACATCATTGAAAATGGAGAAAATGCTGGTAACCAGCATTTCCTCCTTTACCATCAATGTTTTTCTACCCTTCAAGAGACAAATTTCTTGATTTGAGCCTGATTCGATTTGTTGTGTTCAATTGCTTTCTATTTGGGCAAATTTTGTCATTTGGTAAGGAATTAAAGCAGTTGCAGCTAACCATAATAACTTCAAGCAGGACTGACATGTTACAAAATACAGTTAATTGGTCAATTTTGTTATAAAACTGTAATGAGAAACATGCAAAACAATTGGACACACTGGTGCAACTAAGAAGACACACTGGTGCAACTAAGAAGATCCAAAAATTGACAATTTGAAGCAGTCTCAGCCAGCAATCTTGCTTTCAGTAGTCATATCATAATCAAGAGTTGGTAATCCTGTTTATTTTACATTTATTGTGAATCTAGTTCTCCAGCTTATTATCTTCCTGATTCACTGACAGACATGGTGGGTAATTCATGTGCCAACAACAGGTCTAGTTTGTATTTGTTTGTTGTTGGATTTTACAGATCTTTAATTGCGGCAGTAGAAATGGTAAAGAATAATGCTAAAGATCTCGGAGATCTGCAAAGAAAGATAGATAATTGGCATGCCCAAGGGTTGGATGACAGGGAAATAACTCTTCGAGCTAAAGATGAACAGCTACGAAGTAAGTTCTTAATATCCATTACAATTTTATATTAGGCATAGGGCCTTTGCATTATGAATGCAGCTTTCTATCTCTGGCAGTGAACAGCTATTGAGAAAAAGCACTGTGGTAATAGTAATGATTGCTTATTAAGAAAAGTAACATAGTAAAACAAAAAGTAGTACATTTTATATTTGTGGAAAAAAAAAAGTCTCTACTCTTAACTTGTTACCATATAAAAAAATTAAGACTTGTCCAAACTGAAAGTATTTGCAGATAATAAACCCACGAAAACAATGGAATTCTCTCATAAAAATGAACATAACATTGTGGGAAAAGGGGAAAATGGTGGTTAGCTGTTCTCCCAATAATGTCTTCCAAATGCCTCTTTCTTTAGGAATGTCTGGTATAGGTTTTATTATAATGCATCTGCAACCGTTGAGTTGCTTGTTAAGTTGATTATTAGAATGATCTATTTGTGTGAGAATGTAGTCAAGTAGAAATTAGATTCTGACAAGACCTCTAGATATTGTCCCGATGCCTTGTAGCTTAGTTGGTTACATACAGGGCTTGAAACCCAGGGATTGTGGGCTCGCTTGGAGGATTTGTGATAGTAATTGTTAAAGGATTTAGTTCTCTCTCGCTGCTGAACATTTTTTGACAATGTCTATGTGGAAAAGCACCCAAGGCTTGGAGAGAATATTTTGCAAAGTACTGGTCCAAGAATTCCAGCTAAGCCTGGATAGATGCCCAAGCCACAATGATGTAACAGAAAATGTTAAAAAACGTGTTGAATTCCAAATGAACAAAACAAACAAATCTAAATTATTTCTATTTGTATAGTATGTATTTTGCTTTATTTATGCTTTAATCAGTGTTGCAAGAACGCCTCAACAAGCAGCAAGAGGACAATGATCAAGAACGACAGCGTCTACAAGAATTGATCACACGTCTAGAAGCTCAGATAAGAGAACAGACCCGAATGCTTGAAGAGGTTGAAATTACTTTTAAGTTTTATAGCAATGAAAGGCCTCAAGCTTTAAAATAAAAGATAGCTTTTAACCATTTACCATAAAACCCGGGATTATAAGTCTTCTGAAAACCTTTTGCAAACAGGAGAAATTGCTGGTTACAAGCAACTTCCTTTTCCTACAATGTTTTATACCCTATTAGAGAACTTCACTATATTTGTACCAATTCAAAAACTGTTGTCTCCAAAAGCTTTCAGTTTGTAAGAGTCCAAAATTATGTTATTTGAGTCAAGCTCCTTGATGTCTGAACAATACACACAGGACATTTTTATATTTGATAGGTCTAAAAATAACCTGTACAGTAATGGGTTTTTAGAACCTTAGTTTATGCTTTTACAAAAAAAATGGATCAAAATCCAACAAGAAGCATACTATGTAATCATGGTCTCTTCTTATATCAATCTAAAAATAAAAAATCTTCAAGAAAATATTATATAGAATAGTCTGAAATTAAAAGAAAACACTTGACTTGTTATTGGTTTGTTGTCCAATGAGAAAGAAGTACTGTGCTCGCCTTCATCAACCTCAGAAAGAATTTATCTGTACTGTCGACAAATGAGAATTTTATTTATGGTCTCTCTCTCTGTCTATCTGTCTCTCTCTGTCTATCTGTCTCTGTCTATCTGTCAGTCTCTGTCTGTCTGTCTGTCTCTGTCTCTCTCTCTCTCTCTGTCTGTCTCTGTCTCTCTCTCTCTGTCTCTCTGTCTCTCTCTCTCTCACTCCGGCAACACTGAAGAGAAAAGAGAATTGATTATGGAAAAAAGAAGATTCTATCATAAGCTTTGAATTTGATTTTCAGGAAAGATGGAAAGTAAAACAGGAACAGTCTAGATTACAAGGACTACAGACTGCCCTAGAAGATGAGAGAAAAGCCTGGATGGATCATCAGGCTCGAGAGAGATCCAATATGGAGAAGAGCAGAGTATGTGCTTAATCCTTTAGGGTAGTCTGGAGTTTAATGACCGTGGGGGAAATAGGTTTTTAAAAGATTGTGGGAGACTTTTGAAAACATTGTGGGAAAAGGAGAAAATGCTGGTAACCAGCATTTTCTCCTTTTCCCACATTGTTTTCTACCTTTTCAAAGACAAATCCCACCATTTTAGCCTCATTTGATGTATTGTCTGCAAATTCCTTTTATTTCCACAAATTTTTTGTGCTTGGTAAAGAGTTAATTTTTTCGGTGCCAATCATATGTACTGGACCTACAGCTGAAAATATAAATCCACCAAAACTTTGACAGGTTTTTTTTTTTTTTATGGGCTTATCTTAAAAGGAGAATGGTGAAGATCTAAGATCAGAATATACAGAACATGCAGTCTTATCGTGATTTATTCCCTCTGCAAAAGTCCCTTGTTTTTCACTCATGGAAATGAAAGGGTTAAATCTTTGCCAAACCTTTCAGTGGTAAGCAGCTGGTAAGCAGCACATTCCCCTTTTTCGCGTCATGTTTTCTACTCTTTCGCCGAGCCCAGGTAGCTCAGTCGGTAGCGTGCAGGACTTGAGAACAGGGGGGTCGTGGTTTCGATCCCTGGCTCGGCCAATTTCTTTCCGAGGATTGATGATATTCATTGCGACAGGATTCATTCCTCTTCCACCGCTGATCATTGTTTCGACGATGGTTATGTGGGAAAGCAGCCAGTGGCTTTGAAAGAAAATTGTGCGGAGTATTGGTAAAAGAGTCTCCAGGAAAGCATGGATAGGTGCACTGGCCGCCGCAATATAACTGAAATACTGTTGAAAACGGCGTTAAACACCATACAATCAATCAATCAATTTTCTGCTCTTTCAAAATCAAACCCCTGATTTGTTGTCTGCAAATGCTTTAAACATAGAAAAGTCTAAAATTCTGTTGTCAGGAAGAAAGTTAACTCTTGGACTGTAAAAGTAAATTAAATTTATACCAAACATTCAAGAGTTTTAATGACCCTTGATATAACTGCTTTTGAAAGCATTTTGGAAAATAGAAAATGCTGGTAACCAGCGTCTTCTCATTTTCCACAGTGTTTTATACCCTTACAAAGCTTAATGTCACTGTTTAACCCTTTACCAAACAATCCCGGGTTTTCACGACCCTGTAGAAGAGGCCTTTTGAAAACATTGTGGGAAAAGGAGAAAATGCTGGTTACCAGCATTTTCTCCTTTTCCCACAATGTTTTCTACCTTATCAAAGCAAGATTGCACCATTTGAGCCATACTGAAATTATTGTCTGCGAATACTTTCAATTTGGACCAGCCTTAAATTTTGTCAAGTGGTAAAGGGTTAAGACAAAGCTTATTTGTTGTTTGGAAAGGCTAAAATTTTGTTGTGTGGTAAAGAATTAAAAACATATGTTGTCATTCAGGATGGAGAATTGTCCTAGAGTAATTTGAAAGCATATTGGACGAGAGTATCTCTCAGACAGTCAGACGGTGTAGATCAATGACCAGATGAAGGTCAAATTCTGATTCAGTCTGATCTTGATCTACATTTCCCAAAAATACACCCCAGCATCACAGTGATAAATGTCAGACAGAACTATGACAACAGTGAAAAACAGAAAAGAATGCTTTCATTTGGACAGGGTCCTTTAATACAGGATCATTAGGATGTGTCTCTTCTCAAAATAAGTGTATTTTCAAAAGTGGGGAGCTTAGTTGCTGTTTTGGTAATGAACAGGGCCAGAACCCTGGGATTGCTGGATAGATTCCTTGAAAGTTATGTCCAACGATTGCTGATATTCATTGTGACAGGATTCATTCCTCTCTCACTGCTGAACTTTGTTTCTGTGGGCATTAGTACTGAAATCATGTTGAAAACAGCATTTAACACCACACAACTTATCGTTGGTGTTTCTAAATCTTAAACAACACATTCCTGTGATTTTACGATACAGAGTAAGATGGCCTATTGAAACTTTTTGAGAAAAGGAAAAAATGCTGGTAACCAGCATTTGCTCCTTGTCCCACAGTGTTTCCTATCCTATCAGTGAAACTTGGCTAATTAGTACCAATTTTAATCAGGGTCCTTATTCACAAACCATTCTAAAGAACATTCTTTGTCTCATTCTCCAAGACTTTCAAAATTTGAAAGTAACACAACTTCTGATTGGCTAAACCAAATGGTTTAGCCAATCAGAAGTTGTGTTACTGTCAAATTTAGAAAATTCTGTAGAATAAGACTTAGAACGTTTAAGAATGGTTTGTGAATATGAAACTAGGCACATGCAGATGCTTTGCACTTGGAAAGAGTCTAAAATTTGTCACTTGGTAAAGGGTAAAGAGTTATATTAACTTATTATTTTTTTTAATTCAGGAAGCACTGTTGGAAGAACAGAAGTCTGTGCTCAGTCAACTTCACAAAGAACGTCAGGTTTTAGCCGAGGAACAAGTTCAGTTTACCATGCAACAGAAAATGGCCAAGGAGGAAGGCAGTCAATATGGGATCAAAGTAACACAGGCTAAAGCAGAACTTGAGGCTTTAACTCGTGCTATAACAGAGTCAAGGGACAGGTATGATGATAAATTTAGAATATTTTGTTGTAGTATTGTTCCTGGTGCTTGAATTTGCTCCAATTTTATTATAGACCAATAACAAAAGGCCACATGTACATACAGAACACAATACCTCTTACATGTTTCTATCAAAAAAGGTCTTTTTCAGCAGGGGATATCATTTCAGTAAATAACTTGTTAAATCTGGAAATAAGTTTGCTAGAATATGAAGCATATATGAACTGATAAAATTGAACACCAAAGACAGAAAAGGACATTTAGTTTAACATTTTGTCAAATTTCCACCATTTTTCCATACACTGTATCAGCACCAAACGGTATGATTTCCCACCCTTTGAAATCATGATATTAAAGAAATAAAAGGATACTGTTGAAGTATAAATGAGCCAAGCTCTGACAAAAGGGGGCTTAATGCATCTCCGTGATCCATGTTACCAAGCAAGCTATCACATACTTATGGATCCATAATATCCACTTTTTTTTAACAACTAACTTCATCATGAGATAGACTGGTCCTTGGGCATACAGAAAATTGACCAGTGGCAAAAGGTTTCAGCCCAGGTCTGCCTGCGCGGACTGTGCAAGCTGACCTGGGTCGATACTTTTCGCAGATGCATTAAGTCTCCTTTTCACAGAGCAGGGCTGAAATACAAATCCCTGATAAAATTTTGTGAAATATACGAGCAAGCAATGGGACCACATGCAAGCGATTCGACCACATGCTTGAAAAAATGTATGCGACACGTTTTGTGAAAAGGTGGTGTAATCCATGTGCAAAAGTATCAGACCTGGATCAGCCTGGGCAGTCTGCACATGCTGACCCTAACTGGAACTTTATTCATCCATTTCTCAGACAAAATGTATCCATATTATGTGATACCTTGCTTGGTGTAATGCATTATGAAGATGCATTCAACCCATTTTTCCCAGAGCATTGCTTATGTGGTTATAATAAAACTATCAAAAGGTTTAATTTTGTATGCAGGTATGATACTATCAAGGAAGACATAAGAAGAGAAGAAGATAGAATCAAGGAAGAAAGAAGGACAATGGAAAAGGAAAGAATTAAGATGGACAATAAGGAGGCGGAGTTAATGGAGGCCGCCAATATGTTACAGGAGAAGTCCAGGGAAATAGAAGAGACATATAATGTAAATAATATGTTGCTTTTACTAACCAAAGCCAAGTAGGCTTATATACTACTCAAAATTTGCTAGGGGTCACCATGTTTCTCTCCATCCTCTTCAATTTCAGAAAATCTGTTTTGACATAAAGAACTAGTCGATATATATTCTAAATACGCTATGTTTTGGATGCTTGAATATTTCATTGTAACACTGAAAAAAACCGACTGCCTGTGGAAAAGCATGTTTTTTTCAATGCGAAACTGAAATGAATTTTTTTTCGAAATATCGAAATGACCCCTATCAAAGTGAGAGTAGTATAGTATCAGTTGTATGTGCTAGCTAGGGTGTGTTGAGCAGAAGCTTGTAATGTTAACAGAATAGGATGAGACCAGAGATATGTTTTTGTCACTGGAGAGTATGATCCTTTACCACACAATCTATAGTTCTAATGACCCTGTGGAAGAAGGCTTTTGAAAACATTTTGGTAAAAAAAAGAAGAAAATGCTGGTAACCAGCATTTTCTTCTTTTTTTTTTACCAAATTGTTTCCTACCTTTTCAACAACAAATTCCAATGTTTGAGCCACATTTGATTTGTTGTCTGCAAATGCTGTCAATCTGGACAAATGTAAAATATTTTCATTTGATAAAGACCATAAAGTTATTCTCCCTTATACCCCTTAGCACAACTGTAGACATTTTTGTAGACTACATAGATCAGGGTCAGACTCTCTTTTGTGGGCAGTTTAGATCAAGATCAAACTGCAAAGAACAGAATATGGCACAAATGATTCTATTTCAAAATTAGATGGTCTTCATTCCAGCTGAAAAACAAGGTTGCTCTTGATATAGCTTAATTTCTCTGTTTGATATTTTAGGTTGTTTTCTCTTCATAAGATATTGGGCAAATTATCATCAGTTGTCTACTGGGTAGCGAGAAATAAGTCACATACATAGTAATGTGTTATCATTTATTTCCTATTGGTGATTTCACTGTGCTGCAACATGCAGCATTTTATAAAATTTATAGTTTTCTTCTGTTGATAAAAGAGTTTTTGCATTCATGATAGTGTTGTTCGTCTCTTGTAAGTAATTCTGTATCTTTATGGTCCTTTTGTTTAACTTTTTTTGCAGGAGGGCCAGAGAAAGTTTGAAGAAGGTATGGCAGCACTCAGTGAGGCTCAAAGATTAGAATCTGAAGAAGCCAAGAGAATAGATACCATCAGTTTCCAGCTAAATGCATTTAAGATGAAAGAGAAAGAAATATCTGATGTATGTTTGTCACAAACCTTTGTTTCCCTTTTGAAAAATATTCCAAAAGAGTGGTAAAGCATATGCTGGTTTAGTTCAAAGCTTGACAAAACTCTTTCCAAGGGTTGGCGATTGTCAATGAGACAGGAGTCATTCCTCTCTCACCACCGAACATTGTTTTGACATTGTATGGGAAAGCAGCCAGTGTCTAGGAAAGAAAAGTTTGCAAAGTACTGGCAAAAGAAACTCAAAGAAAATCTTAAGATAGCTGCATTTGCTGCCATAAAATACTGAAATACTGTTAAATACCAAATAGATCAGATTCTCATGAAATTAATATTTGGATTTGTCATTTTGTTACAGTTCTCTGTATATAGTTTTATTGTGTTTAGGCTAAAACATAGCAGTATGAACAGTGTCTTTCTGTTGGGTTGTTGTTTTTTTTCTAAACTTTAATCCTTTACCAAACAATGCTGAGTTCTAACAGCCCTTGGGAAGAAGGCTTTTGAAAACATTGTGAGAAATGGTGGAATTGCTGATGTCTCCGATGTTTTTCTACCCTGTCAAAGACAAATTTAGGTGGCCACCTTTAATTCTTTGTCCGCAAGTACTTTCAGTTTGGACAGTTCTAAAATTTTTCGTTGTGGAAAAGGGTTAAGGAAAGATCTTTTATGAAAGGTAAAAAAGATATGAGCCATGCTCTGTGAAAAGGGGGCTTAATGCATCTGCAAAAATTATCGACCCATGTCAGCTTGCACAGTCCGTGTGGGCTGACATCGGTCAAAACTTTTTTGCCATTAGACAATTTTCTGCATGCAGAAGGACCAGTCTAACTTCAGATTCAGTCGCTGGTAAGACAAGTGGAATTTATGGATCCATGCGATGACATGCTTGGTATATCACAGAGATGCATTAAGCCCCTTTTTGCCAGAGCATGGCTCATATGTAAATATGTACATGATCTTTTTTTCTGCAGGAAAAGTTACGCTTATCGAAAGAGAAAAGAGAACATGACAAATTCAGGAATACCTTATTATGTCCTAACTGTAGACAACCTTCCAGGCAGCTTGTAAATGGGAATATGAATTACTCCACAGGTAAGGCCAGTTAGATTTTTGATTCATCAAACATCCCCACTCTCCCCTACAAGGGTGGAGGGATACAGTTCTATCAATGTCTAAAAGTCTGTCCACCCATCTATAAATCCATCAAGAGTGATATCACCATATAAACTGGAGCAAATGAAACAAATGTATGTATGCCTTATTAGGTAGCCCCAATTTCCTTATTTGCATTAGTTAGATTTGATTCAAGATGCCAACTGGCAGCTGTTTTGGATTTAGCAGTCAGTCAGAAATTGGGATTTTCATCTGTTAAGAGCTATTTGTCTATCACCATGAGATGGAATATGCTTCATAGGTGTATGATAATCTGTACTGTGCTAATGTAAGCATTTTTCTTTCTCTGATCATATTCAAGATGGTTAACTAGCATATATGTGTTTATTTCAGGAACAAATCAGGGCCTACTGATGACAACCAATGAATATCAAAGTAACGGCATCCCGTCCACACTACCAGTACAGAATGGTAGGCTTCAACAGGGATACACACCACAGTTAAGCCCAGGCATACAGCTATCTGTCAATACAGTGGATGCTGTTACAGAGTCTATTAAATCAGACAGGTCTATCAGATTGTGGAAAATGGAAGCCTTAAAGGTAACATTAGTAATGATACAACTTGTCTACATTTTGTAAAGCAATGCCTCAGTATCTCAGTTTGTTGAGCACACAGTTTTTGCAGCAGAAGTTAAAACCACAGTTAATTCTAAACTGCTAAATAAAATTAATGAAAATTTCATGATAATTGTAACTAATTAAAACCCAAATTTTACTTCTTTGTGGTCCTGAAAATGTCTCTCAGGGGCATATAGTTTTTGTTTAGTCTGTTAGTCTTTCCATCCATCCGTCTGTCTGTTGGTCTCTCAGTCCTTCATTGGCATTTTTGTGTCCAGGCCATAACTTTTTTCTCTATCACTTAGTTTCATAAAATATTGCACAATTAGTATCCATATTTATTGGCATTTTTTACCCCGTCTTGAAGAGAGGTACTCTCACAGTTCCAGTTCTCAAAAGTCTTCAAAAAAATCAAAGTTTCAAGGAAAAATTAGGAAAGATTGTATATTTCTTTTATGCAAAAAACTACTTTTATTTCATTAGTTTGATTATTTTCATTACCTTGCAGGACCAGAAGTATTTAGAAGAACAAAGCCTGTTTCTACATACACTGAAGTACATGCCTTATACTTCTCCAAAGAGCTGATACAGTTAAAGATGAACAAGCAGTGTAACTGACTCTACAATTCATTACCTAAATAAGCATTGTAACTGAGTACAATGCATCATGTGAACAAGCATTGTAATTGAGTCTACAATACATCACCTGAGCAGGCGTCGTAAATGACTACAATACATCATGTGAACAAGTATTGAAACTCAGTACATTTCATCACTATAACAAGGATCTTTTCTGGCTCTTCCATAGGTCATGTTTCGCCAGTGTTTCATTTAACTCTATACCATTAACTCATTACCAAATGACAAAATTTTAGGTTTGTCCAATTCGAAAGCATTTGCAGACGACAAAATAAAAGTGACTGAAAATTTGAAATTTGTTTTGTGAAGGGTAGAAAACATTGTGGGAAAAGGAGAAAATGCTGGTTACCAGCATTTTCTCCTTTTCCCACAATGTTTTCCGAAGGCTTCTTTCTCAGGGTCGTCAAAAGTAGGGATTGTGTGGTAATGGGTTAAGCAAAAACTTTTCCAGAATGGAATTATTTCTAGATGACATCTTAAATATGGCTGAAAAGATTTGTCTTGTAAAGTGTAGAAAATATCCTGAGAAAAAGAGAATATGCTAGATAACAGCCCTTCCTCCTTTTCCCACGATGTTTTCAAAAGCTGCATTGTCCAAGGTCGTTTAGTTTCAGGATTGTGCGGTGAAAGGTTTAGTTAAAAAATACCTGATGTCCAATGCAACAAATTCTGTTGTTGGACTAAGAAAGGAATGAATAATGAAAATCACAATTAATCCTATAACATACAATCCTGTGTTTTTTTACAAAGAAGGCTTTTGAAAAAAATTTAGGAAAAAAGGAGATAATGTTGATCATTTTTTTAACTCTTTGGTATTGGAAGCGTTTTTAGAAAATGTATTAAGTGCATCTGATTTCTTTTGAAATGGTGGAAAACATTATGGGAAAAGGAAAAAAATACTTGTAACCAGGGTCATACAAAAGTTGTCAAGGGTTAAGACAATATAATCTAGATATTAGTTGCAAGGAAGAAGAAAGTGGATTTACACGTTTGTCTAAAAAGTAAACTTTTGAAAACATTGCAATAAGAGAAGAAATAGCACCTGATTAGCATTTCCTTTCTCTGCAACAATGTTTTCTCGTATATTCATGCTTTTAACTTAATTTGGACAAATTATCCCAGTTTTACACAGATTTTTTTCAAGTTAAGTGTTGTAACCTTTTTTCAAGAGGAAAAGAGTTACCACAGAAACACTATTAACCCTTAAAGCGCCTTTCATAACCATTATTGCCTTTGCAGCCAGTGAAGATCAAGATCAGACAGGGCAGATCATGCCATCCGTTCTTTGATCTACACTTCCTGCTGTGCCAAATTAATCTCGACAGTAGCATCTTTGATAATTATTCCAGTTATTTTTCTGCACTGAAAAATCTGTGAGGCCTATTCAGCTCTCCAAAAATCAAGAGTTATGTAATTAACATGATTTTATCACAATTCATGAAGTGTGCAGTAGTTAGTATGTGTGATTATTTATTATATGTTTATTCCGAGTCATCTTTCATGTTATTTCATTTAGGCAGCCTATTGTAGTGCTTTTCACTATGTGACAATTTTTACCCTCCTCTGATTTTAGACTTAATTAATTGTCTGTGATATTTTGTCTGATATTAAAGATAACATTTTTTGTACTATCAGTTGATTTGATTTTAACTCTTAAAGGGCCTTTAACAACTTGAGTTGTCTTTGCAGTGAGTATAGATGGAAATCAGACTGTACAGAATGTGCAAACTGATCATTAATCTATATTGTCCACTTTGGTGGAACATTTTGGCCGTAAGTAACCATGAAATTCGCAAGTATCTTGGTCTTATTTCTAGACTGATCATATTTGGTGGGTTTCTTTTTTGCTCTAAGGGTAAGTTATTTATTAGTTTTTTGTAAAAAACACTCTTGTTAACTCTTTAGCAGACAACAAAATTTTGGACTTTTCCAAACTCAAAGCATTTGCAGACGACAAATTATATAAGGCTGAAAATTGTCTTTTAAAGGATAGAAAACAGTTTTGGAAAAGGAGAAAATGCTGGTTACCAGCATTTTCTCCTTTTCCAAAAAATGTTTTCAAAAGCTTTTTCTGTCAGGGTCGTTAAAACTTGGGCTTGTGCGGAAAAGGGTTAACTCTTTACCAGATGACAAAATTTTAGACTTTTGCAAGCTCAAAGCATTTTCAGACAATTTCAGTTTGGCTCACATGATTTCATTTGCCTTTAAAAGGTTAGGAAACCTTGTAGGAAAAGGGGAAATGGCTGGTTACCAGCATTTTCTCCTTTTTCTATGATATTTCCTAAAGTGTTCTCATTAAAACTGAGATTGTTTGGTAAAAGTTATTAACACTGATTTTGCAGCATTTTCCACAATGTTTTCAATAGCCTTTTTCTTCAAGGTTGTTATATTATGGGATTGTTTGGTAAAGTGTTAATTGCTGTTTCAGTTTTTAGCTTGGCTGTTCTCGAAGAAAAAAATCGAGGTACTGTCCAAGCCCTGTCGTTGTTGTCTGCCCTGTCTTGTGAAATCTTCAACATTTTGTAATATCTCAGTTATTACTGAAGATATTCACTTAAAAACTGGACAAGTTAACTATCAAATAGGGAACCTGTACAACAGCGGCAGGTTACCATCAAAATACTCTTGACAATGTTAGGCCCCTTTTTTTGACTTTTCACTGAAAATTAGCTAGTTCTAAAAGTAACTGTAGCAGAGTTTTAGCACCAAACTCAACCTGCATGTGGTGCTGTTGTTTTAAGAGAAACCGTGGCTTTACTTGTGCCTGGTGGGTGGAGAGTTGGCTTAGTGGATCAAGAGATGGCCTAGAGGTAAACACGCTTGACTGCCAGTTCGAAGATTCAAGGTTAAATTCCTAGTAACACAGGATGTTTTAAGAGACACTTTGTAGTTTCCACCCAACATACTGTGAACTGGTTAGAAACCCAGAGGTAACCTGGCATGTATCCTATCACTACAGAAAGCATGTAAAACAACCAATGGAATCGATTATATGATGTTTAATGCTGGTTTCAACATTAGGTTCCAATATTTTTCATTTCAGTGAAGTTTCATCAAAATTAGATGGGTAGTTTCAGAGAAGAAGATGTTTGAAATAAAAGTTAATGCATGGATGCACGCACAATGGATACCGGGCCATGACAAAAAGATTAAACTCTTTACCAATTGACAAAATTTTGGACTTGTCCAATTCCAAAGTTGTTACGGATGACAAATTTAATATAGCTTAAAGTAACAATAAAGGCCAAATGTAAACAAAGCAGGTGTTTAAATGCATTTAAATTTATATCATACCATTTAAAAATATGGAAATTATTGCGAAGATGACAATCTGTCATTGTACAGTTGATCCAAGTGTTAGTCACTGACAGGGAAATTAATTTCAAAATAGGTTAAAACCTGCCAGGTAGCTGTGTCTTTTGTTTACTTTTTGCCTGATTTTAAAATTCTTTTTTCTGCCAGCGACTAACACATGGCCCGACCACACAATGAAAGACTGTCACCTTCACAGTATTTTCCATACTTTTAAATGGTATGATTTAAATTCAAATGTATTTTGGCACCTGCTTTGATATTTCGGCCTCTACTGGGCCTTTAAGTGATAAAAGTTGTTGAAAGTTGTCTCCAAAAGGGTAAAAAACTAGAGGCGCTTGAGCGCCTGTATCGCTCCACAGGCCTGATATTTCTATAATGGCGAAAGGAAGTTTTTAACAGTTATCATTCAATCCTGCATTTTAGCTCACTGAAGAAACAATTTGGTAGACAACCACCATAGGAACTTACCTGCAAAACAACAATGAAATCCAATGAATAGTTTTAGAGAAGAAATTTTTCAAAGATTTTACTTTATACCATAAAAGGAAAATGAGTCTCCCATAAAAGCCATGTTTTTTGACAGATCTTTTTTTTTTTTAAGGAATTCTGTAAACCTGTATCTAAGGAACATTCCTGCAAAATAATAATGCTATCCAAATAGCGGTTTGGGAGGAGAAGATTTTTAAAGGTTTTTTACTTTGGTTGCCATGGCAACCAGAATTCTTCATGGAACACAATTATTTGAAGGAATTTGAAAGAGGACCACCAAAGGAACATTCCTGTGAAATTTGGTAAAAATCCAGTCAATAGTTTCTGAGGAGAAGTTTTTTAAAGAAAAAGTTTACGGACGGACGGACGAACGGACGGACGGACGGACGCACAACGGACACAACGCCATGACAATAGCTCGCTGGCCTTCGGCCAGTGGAGCTAAAAACTGGGGGCAAAGGAGAAAATGCTGTTTACTAGGCTTTTCTCCTCTTTTCACAATAATTTCAGAATGCTACTTCCATGGGGGTCATTAAACATGGGAATGTTTGGTAGAGGTTTAAATGGCTAAAACTTCTGTAACAATCAATCAATCACAAAAATTACAGGTACATAAGTTCCAATGGTAGAAAGGCTTTCATGCACCTTTTAACCCTTTACCACACGGCAAAATTTAAGACCTATCCAAATTGAAAGCATTTGCAGACGACAATTTCATAGTGGCTCAAATGATGCAACTTTTCTTTGATAGGGTAGAAAACTTTGTGGGAAAAGGAGAAAATGCTGGTTACCAGCATTTTCTCCTTTTCCCACAATGTTTTCAAAAGGCCTCTTTTTTAGGGGCGTCAAAAGGCGTCATTGTGTGGTAAAGGGTTAAACCAAATCGGTTTAAAACTGTAGGAGGAGAAGAGGACACAAAACTGTGTCTAAAAAGAGACAGACAGACTGACAACCTTATTCCAGTTTTAAACCCCACCCCAACTTCCTTGTTGGGGGCCAGGTATAATTAGTACAAGAAAGAACTCGGAAATCTACTTACTGCGATAACTATGACTGGAACCAAATACATGTATTGTCATAATAAGGTCTAAGCATTCTACTTTCAGAGTAAGCCTGTACATTTCAACCTTGCAATTATCTCTTCAGTATATCCTACACATATGTATCCAGTTCAACCTCTAATTCCAGCAGAAAAACGCCTCAGACTAATGTGCTGGCTTTATTGGTCTATCAGATAGATTAACTCCTTATAAAGTCAAAAGTCAATAAATTAATAAAGTTCTTCTATGTACAGCAACCAACCACCTTAATGTGCCAAAATTAAATGTATTAAATGGGGTTCCTCAGTCTTCAATCAGTTCGTCAATCTTTTTCCCATACTTATAAATTCACATGACCGCAGGTATGGAACAGCATTTTGTATTACAAGAAACAGATGTACATGCATATATACATGTAATAAAGCATATCTATGTGTATGTCTATGATAAATAACTTCTCATAATTAGGCATCCACACAGGCAATAAAACCACAATTAACCTGATTTTGCTTGCCCCTTCTTGAACCATTCTAATTATTTTATAAACATGTTTCACATGTGCTATTCCATATTGCCAAAAACTACTCCACAGTTCTGCTTTTCAGGAATTTCAGTCCTTTGATTTGAGGAAAAAGCTGAATATGTAAAATTATGGCCCAGACCCTAGTTATTGGATTCATCTTTGACACATTCCTAGCCACACCCCTATTAAGTTAGAAGTAGAAAACATGGTGAGAAAAGAGCAAAATGCTGGCTATCAGCAAATCAGTTATCAAACTGTTTTCTGATACCAACTTCTTCAAGGTTGTTTGAAAATGTACTATGTGGTAAAGAGTATCATAGTTGCACTTAACTCTTTACCAAACAACAAAATTTTGGACTAGTCCAAATTGAAAGCATTTGCAGACGTCAAATGTGAATCAAAAATTGAAATTCGATTTGGGAAGGGTTGAAAACATTGTGGGAAAAGGAGAAAATGCTGGTTGCCAGCATTTTCTCCTTTTCCCACAATGTTTTCAAAAGCTTTCTTTCTCAGGATCGTTAAAAGTCGGGATTGTGTGGTAAAGAGTTAATACCTTTACTACACAATCCTGACTTAAGAAAAAGGCTTTTAAAAACATTGTTTGAAAAGAAGCAAATGCTGGTTACCAGCAATTTTTCCTTTTCCCTCATTGTTTTCTACCCTTTCAAAGACTCATTCCATCAGTTGGACCACAGTTGTTTGTTGTCTGCAAATGCTTCGAATTTGGACAAGCTAAAAACTTTGTCACTCGGTAAAGATCAAACATCATCTGATAAGATCTAAATAGTTCATGTAATGGTTTTTTCCCTCTCACTGTAAATCAAAAATTGATGAATTTACCCTTTACTTGCAAGGCACATCTTCAGGGTTTGTTTTTTCCCAATGTAGATCAAGACCAATGTCTGATCTTTGGATGAAAATGGGTCATGTCGGGTCAAAAACTAGGTCACTCGGTCAAATCTCAGAAAAACCTTGTGTACACTCTAGAGGCCACATTTTCAGTCTGATAACCATGAAACTTGGTCAGGATGTTTGTCTTCATGATATCTCGGACGAGTTTGAAAATGAGTCATGTCGGGTCAAAAACTAGGTCACTAGGTCAAATCTTAAAAAAGCCTTGTGTACACTATAGGCAACATTTTAACTCCTATACTCTTGAAAGTTGTTCAGGATGTTTGTCTTGATAATACCTCGGATGAGTTTGAAAATGGGTCATGTCGTCAAAAACTAGGTCACTAGGTCAAATCTTAGAAAAGCCTTGTGTACACTCTATAGACTACTTTTTCGGTCCAGTACTCTTGAAACCCAGTCACGATATTTGTCTAGATGATATCTTGGATGAGTTCGAAAATGGGTCACAGTAGGTCAAAAACTAGGTCATTTGGTCAAACCTTTGAAAAACTTTGTGTACGCTCTAAGAGGCCACATTTTCAGTCCAATACTTATGAAACTTGGTCAGGATGTTTATGTTGGTGATATCTAGGGCGATTTTGAAAATGGGTCATGTCAGGTCAAAAACTAGGTAACAGGGTTGTTTCAGTGAAAAACCTTGTGTACACTGTAGAGGCAACATTTTCAGTCCAATACTTACAAACTTGGTCAGAATGTTTGTCTTAATATCTTTGACAATTTTTGAAATGGGTCACATCAGGTCAAAAACAAGGTCACTAGGTCAAATCTTACAAAAACCCTGTGTACAATCTAGAAGCCACATTTTCAGCCCAATACTCTTGAAAGTTGGTCAGATCATTTGTCTTGATGATAGCTTTGAAGAGTTTGAAAGTGGATCATATCAGGTCAAATACTAGGTCACTAGGTCAAATCTGAAAAATGTGTACGCTCCAGCCACTGTATTTCTTGTCTGATAATCTTGAAACTTGGTCAGAATGTTTGTCTTGATGATATCTTGGATGAGTTTGAAAATGGGTCACATTGGGTCAAAAGCTAGGTCACTAGGTCAAATCTTAGATAAACCTTATGTACACTCTAGTGACCACATTTTAAGTCCAATACTAATGAAAGTTTGTGAGAATGTTTGTCATTATATCCGTGAAGAGATTAGAAATGGGTCATGTATGGTCAAAAGGCTCAGGTGAGCGACATCAGGGCCATCATGGCCCTCTTGTTGTCATAACTCTTTACTAGACAACAAAAACTTTTAACTTTATCCAAAGTGAAAGCATTTGTAGACAACAAATGCAATGTGGTCCAGTCATTGCAATTTGTCTTTGATATAGTAAAAATAATGTGGGAAATGGAGAAAATGCTGGCATTTTCAGAGAAAATGCCAGCATTTTCTCCTTTTCCCACAATGTTTTCAAAACATGTTTTCCTCAGGGTTGTTAAAACAGAATTGTTGGTAAGAGATTCAAACATTTGTGACTTAATTTTTTTCGGGTGGTAGCCCCAATGTTTGTTACATCTACTTTTGTAGCAAAAATGCCTTGAAATCACAATAATTATTCGTGTCCCCCCCCCCCCAACCAAAAGTGCAAACCTTTTTACGTACCTAAAAATATCTTTTTCAATATTTTTACATCGTTTAACCCTTTACCACACAATCCCGAGTTTTTAACGACCATAGCTTTTGAAAACATTGGTAACCAGCATTTTCTCCTTTTCTGGTATGTTTTCTATCCTATCAAGTAAAAAAATCATCACTTGAGGTACATATTTTTTGGTTGTCTGCAAATGCTTTGAATTTGGTGAGGTCCAAAATTTTGTCATTTGGTAAAGAGTTAACCCTTTACAAAACAATCCCATGTTTTAATGACCTAGAAAGCTTTTTGGCACATAAAGGGAAAATGAAAAAAAAATGCTAGTGACCAGCATTTTCTTTCTCCATAGTGTTTCCCCCCCCCCTTGTAAGGACAAATCCCATCAACTGAGTCGCATTTTATTTCTTTCTTCAGTTAATGCTGTAAATATGGCCGAGTTCAAAATGATGTGGAGGTGTAAAGAATCAATCTTTTGCAAGATGAGAAAATTTTAGACTTGTCCAATTTGAAATCATTTGCAGACGACAAATTCAATCTGGTTCAAATGATGAAATGTGTCTCTAGAGGTGTAGAAAACATTGTAGAAAAAGGAGAAAATTCTGGTTACCAAGATTTTCTCCTTTTCCCACAATATCTTCAAAAGCTCTTTTCCTCAGAGTCGTTAAAACTCGGGATTGTGTGGTAAAGAGTAAAAAAGTTTTTGTATCAAGACACAGTTCACTGAATCTTGTTTTCAAAACTTCTTTTCATCTTTCTCACTTTTTTATTTCAACTCTTTACCAAACGACAAAATTTAAGACTAGTCCAAACTAAAAGCATTAGCAGACGACAAAATAAATGTGACTCAAATTTCGAAGAT
The DNA here is from genome assembly GCA_946811185.2 of Hippopus hippopus. Taxonomy (NCBI): domain Eukaryota; kingdom Metazoa; phylum Mollusca; class Bivalvia; order Cardiida; family Cardiidae; genus Hippopus; species Hippopus hippopus. The sequence continues at coordinate 17,443,520 of OX328096.1, forward strand.
TGTTTCAGGAAGGGTAGAAAATTTGTGGGAAAAGGAGAAAATGCTGGTTACCAGCATTTTCTCCTTTTCCCACAATGTTTTCAAGAGGCTTCTTTTTTAGGATTGTTAAAAGTCGGGATTGTTTGGTAAAGAGTTAAATTTGCAAATAAAAGAATGAAAAACACAGCTTATTTAACCTTTATTCTGCTAAATAACAGGAATGAAACTTTCAAGCCAATAGTAAAAACCCCAAATATTGCTGTTTGAAAGGTATTCTAAGAGGAAAGATATCTCCTTATCGGACAGTGTAGATCCAAGATCAGACTGCACATTCTGTGCAGTCTGATCTTGATCTACGCTGTCTGCAAAAGGTCAGCTGGTCGCGCTTGGCAGCCTGAGGGTTAACCCTTTCCGAAACACAATTGTTTGTATTTGTGCGTATTCAAATGGCTTGCAGACAAATTATATGTTTCGAATGATTCTGAATGTCTTTGATACAGTCAAAAACCTTGAGGGAAAAGGAGAAAGTGCTTACTACTAGCATTTTCTCATTTTTCCCACCATGTTTCAGAAAGTCTCCTACCTCAAGGTCATAAAAAAACAAGATTGTTCAGTAACTAAAAAGATGAAGTCAAAAGCAAAATAAAGTTTACTGCTTTATTAGACCGACAAACAAAAAACAAATTACACAATGATACGATATTTAGATATGTTTTGTCTTTGATCAAAAAAGTTGCACAAGTGGATAAACCTTGTACAAAGGTTAATAAGAGAGAAGGAGAGAGATATAGAGATGGGCAGGGAACAGGGAAGGGGGGGGGGAGTGAGAGACAGAGAGAGAAGGGGAAGGAAGAGAGAAGGAAAGTGTACAAATTTTTTTTTTCATACCCTGCCTAAAGTACAATAATGAGTTCACACCCCCCAAAAAACTGTTTGGATGAGAATAGCATTTTGTCATCTGCTTAAAACTTTTCATCAGATGATATCCAAATTGAAAGCATTTGCAGACAACAAATTAAATGAGTCTTAGGTGATGAGCATTGTCTTGCTGAAGGTAAAAAAACATTGTGGAAAATAATAGGAGGGCCATGATGTCCCTGAAGTCGCTCACCTGAGCCATTTGGCCAAAAATAACCCATTTTCAATCTTTTCCAAGATATTATGACAAATATTCTAAAGCATACACAAGGTATTTCAAACATTTGACCTAGTGACCTAGTTTTTGACCCAATGCGACCTATTTCTAAGCTGGATTGAGACATTATCAAGACTAATAATCTGACCAATTTTCATGAGTATTGGACTGAAAATGTGGCCTCCAGAGTGTACACAATGTTTTTCTATGATTTGACCCAGTGACCTAGTTTTTGAGCTAATATGTCCCATTTCCAAATTATTCTGAAATACCAAGACAGAGATTCTGACCAAGTTTCATGGGTATTGGACTGAAAATGTGGTCTCAAGAACCTACACAAGGTTTTTCAAAGATATGACCCGATGACCTAGTTTTTGACCCGACATGACCCACTGTTTTAATTCATCTGAGGTATCACTAAGGAAAACATTCTGACCAACATTCAAGAGTATTGGACTGAAAATGTGGCCCCTAGGGTGTGCACAAGGTTTTTCTAAGATTTGAGCCAGTGACTTAGTTTTTGATCTCACCTAGCTCTATATTAAAGTCAGAGATATCATTAAGACAAAGATTCTGACCAAGTTTCATCATTATCAGACTGAAAATGTTGCTTCTAGAGTGTGCACAAGGTTCTTCAAAGGTATGACCCCATGACCTGGTATTTGACCCTACATTACCAATTATCAAACTTGCCTGAGATATCATCAAGACAAATATTATGACAAACTTTCAAGACTATTGGACTCAAAATGTGACCCCTAGGGTGTGCATAAAGTTTATCCAAGATTTGACCTAGTAACCTAGTTTTTGACTGGACATGACCCATTTTCAATCTCATCCTAGATATCAGCCACTCGTCACAACTCGACCGATTCCGTACCTACATCTAACCTCGTCTGTATAACGGTCATTTCCATTTGAACTGCAAATCACGTGATCTTATACATGGTAGCACCACTGTCAGTTGTTTAGCAACGACATAAATAACCTCGATGAAGTTATTCACATCTATATATCTGTCGGTGACAACTTCAATTGCAATTGATAAACCACATTAAAAAATGAGTGTAGGAACTCTTTGTCACGTGAAATATAGTTAGAAAGATTTCGATAGAAATTTGAGACTCAAGTTTTCTTTTTTACGAGGAGCCTTACAATTTTCAAAACAGTAAACCGGCATATTTTCGGCGTTGAAATGTACCGTGTAGATGCATATCAAGCTACCAGATACAGCCGAGGGACTCGATGGCTCCCATCACCCGAGGTATGCGGAATGGATATCAGCAAGACAAACATTTTGACCAAGTTTCATGAGTATCAGACTGAAAATGTGGCCTCTTAGAGGGTACATTGGGTTTTTCAAAGATCTGACTCAGTGACCTAGTTTTTGACCCTTTATTACCCAATTTTAGACTCATCCAAGATATTATCAAGACTAATATTCTGACAAACTTTCAAGACTATTGGACTCAAAATGTGGCCTCTAGAGTGTACACAAGGTTTTTCTAAGATTTTACCTAGTGACCTAGTTTTTGACCCGATGTGACCCATTTTCGAACTCATCCGAGATATCATAAAGGCAAAGATTCTGACCAAGTTTCATGAGTATCAAAATGTAAATGTGGTCTCTAGGGCGTACACAAGAAAAAAAATTTGATGACTGACAACCCATGACACAAGAAGGACAACTGACACAGCATGATCACAAAAGCTCACCTTGAGCACTTAGTGCTCAGGTGAGCTGAAAACTCATATCAAAATACATGCTGCAATTGCTGTCATACAAACACATTCACATTCCACCATAAGCTCAGCCAGCTGATCTGTTACAACAACATTGACACAAAATGGAGAAAAAGTTCACAAAGAGCTATATCTCCATTTGCCACATAATTCTTCCATTTGCCACATAATTCTATCATCAAAGCTTGAATTTAACCCTTTCACTGCCAACTAAATAAATTCTACATTTTTTTTTTTTTTTGCATTATAAAGCACATATAAATTATAGTTTTCCACTGGAGAAAAAGATTATTTTGATCAAAATGAAGCATAAAACTGTGGTGTAGATTCTAGATCAGACTGTACATTCTGTCTGATCCTGATCTGTGTCATCTGGAAAAAAAATTTTTTTTAATTCTCAAAGCACCAATTAACTCTTTACACAAAGAAAAACTTTTTACTTATCAAAATCCAAAATATTTATGGACAATAAATTAAACATTGCTCAAGTGGTGTAAGTTGTCTTTGAAAGTGTGGAAAACATGGGAAAAGGAGAAAATGCCAGTTATCTGCATTTTCTCCTTATCCCACATTTTTTTTCAAAATCTTCTTTCTAAAGGTCATTAAATTTTTTATATTATATTTCATGTGTCTATTTTAAGAAATGTTATGGGTAAAGAAATGTCATAATTTAAGCTGGGGGGAATTATTTCCCCGTCACAGTGAATATTTTCCTCCTGCCGAAAATCTGGAACAACTTTTTTAAGTTTTTTAAGTTTTAAAAGTGGCATTCGTTGACAAAATAATCAGAGGAAATATAATATATAATTTATTTCATCAGCTTGTGGTTAATATGGGGAAATATTTGCCTCAAAAGGGAAAGGTCCGCGAAAATAATTCGTTCCTTAAGGCACTCGTTATTTCTGCATACCTTTCCCTTTTTCGGCAAATATTTCCCCATATTAACCACAAGCTGATGAAATATACTCTATTTTTTCAAAATCTTTCTGAAGGTCATTAAAATTCGGGCTGATTTGGTAAAAGGCCAGACACAATAATACCAAGTCATTACAAACGAACGCTACAAAACTGTCATTTCGAACTGCTAATGTCCACAATGACTCAGCCTAGCCAGTGGTTTTGATCCAAGATCAGACTGCTTTTTGTTCACTCTGATCTTGATCTTCACCAGCTTCAAAAATAACTTAAGTTGTGAAAGGTATTTTAAATTTTTACCAAAGAACCTGTGTTTTAACGACCCTCTGGGCTTTTTGAAAACATTGTGGGAAAAGAAGGAATGCTGGAAACCAGCATTTTCTCCTTTTCTCACTACCTTTTCTAACCTTTAAATGTCAATTTTCATCATTTGAGCCAAGTTTAAACTTTTACCACAAAATTCCAACTTTTTATCGACCCTAAGGAATTTTCTCCTTTTTCCACAATGTTTTCTACCCTTCCCAACACACATTTCAACTTTTGAGTCACATTTACTTTGTCGTATGCAAATGCTTTCAATTTGGACATGTCTAAAATTTTGTCTTTTGTAAAAGAGTTAATTTCTCATCTACAAACCCTCTCAATTTAGATAAGTTCAAAATTTTGTGGTTGGGTAAAGAGTCAAGGGTTTAGGCACAGTTGACAGTGAAAGATTTACCCTAATTTATTCTGCTCAACAGATACTTTAACTCTTTACCAAACGACAAAATGTTAGACTGATCCAAATTGAAAGCAGTTGCAGACGACAATTTTAATTTGGCTCAAATGTAGAAAATTGTATCAGAAAGGGTAGAAAACATTGTGGGAAAAGGAGAAAATGCTGGTTACCAGCATTTTCTCCTTTTCCCACAATGTTTTCAAAAGGCTTTCTTCTTCAGGGTCGTTAAAACTCGGGATTGTATGGTAAAGAATTTAAAAAAAAAACATTCATTCAAAAATAGTTATATGCTATATTGAAATTATTTTGCATTTATCAAAGTTTTGTATAAGCAAATAAGCTATCACCTGAAATGTAAATAATACAGACAAAACACAAGTACACACACAATACATGTAAGCGATACACAAAGTGGATTTTGAAACACACAAAAAAAAAAAACAGAGAAAAACATAGAAATATTTAAAAGAAGCAATATGTACTGCCTAGATTATATATAAAAAACAACAACTATCAAAAAATAGTCCCGTTTCATATCTTATTAATTCCTATATAATCTACTACATTGATCTGAAACCTACATTACACTCATCTCTTTACCAGGTAACAAAATCTTAGACTTGTCCTTTTGAAAGCATTTTCAGATAGTCAAATTCAGCTAAAAGGGATGTGATTTGTTTTTGATAGAGTGGAAAGCATTGTGGGAAAAGAAGAAAAATGCTGGTTACCAGCATTTTCTCCTTTGCCCATAATGATTTCAACAGCCTTTTTCCTCTGGGTGGTAAAAACAGCATTGCTTCGTAAAGAGTTAAATCTAATCAATAATATATGAGCCATGCTCTGAAAAAAGGGGGCTTAATGCATCTCCGTGATCCATGGTACTAAGTAGGCCATTACATACTTATGGATTCATAATATCCACTTTTTTTTAACAACCAACTTAATCAAGAGATAGCCTGGTCCTTGGGCATACAGAAAATTGATCAATAGCGAAAAGTGTCAGCCCAGGTCAGCCTGCGCGGACTGCGCAGGCTGGTCTGGGTCGATACTTTTCGCAGATGCATTAAGCCCCCTTTTCACAGAGCATGGCTCATTTTAATTTTGCACCAAAAGCTTTCTCTCACTGTCATGTATATCTATCAAAACATCAACAAAGAAACAAAAATAAACAATCACTTTCCCAGTCCAGAAACTATTTGAGCCATGCTCTGTGGAAAGGGGGCTTAATGCATCTGCGGAAAGTATCGACCCAGGTCAGCCTTTGCAATCCGCGCAAGCTGACCTGGGCCAAAACTTTTCGCTATCAGTCAATTTTCTGTATGCCGAAGGACCAGTCTATCTCATGATTGCGTTGGTTGCTAAAAAAAGTGGATATTATGGATCTGTAAGTATGTGATGGCTTGCTTGGTAGCATGGAGATGCATTACACCCCCTTTTGTCAGAGCATGGCTCATTTTCTTGTTTCACCCAAAAAGAATTTGTAACAGACGACTTTGAAAACATCAAGTTTGTTACCGTACAAGCATTTTTTTCCCTTTTCCTACAATGTTATCGAAAGCTTTCTTCTTCAGGGTCATTGAGATACAGGATTGTTTCATAAAAAGTTAATTTGTCACCTGCAAGGAAAAGAACAGTTCCAAATATCTTGCGGTTATCTATTCCTCAAGCATAGTTCAACCGATAGCCGAGCAAGACATGACCCAATAGCTCTATTGGTTCAGCACTTACTTAGTGATTGAAGGGTCCAGAGCCTGAATCCCTGTCAGGCCACTGAATTTTTCTCCTCTGGTTATGTTTAACTTTTTTTCCTCAAGGTAACTTAAGATGGACACCAGACATAGCAAAACATGCAAGATTTGGAAAAATATGTAGACAAAATATCCAAATTTTCAGTACTTTTCTAGAGTTAGGAATACTGACGAATAGAAATGAGCAATGCTGGGAAAAGGAGCTTTAATGCATAGAGGATAATCAACTGGTGTTGTGTGATATTAAAAATCTGTCACTAGAATGGGGTGTGATGCGGTTGAAAAACGAGTCCGAAGGACGATTTTTTTAACCGTATCAACCTCGCCAGTTGATTATTCTATTTATTATGTTCCTAATTCTCCCTTTGTTTGCTAATAATTATCAAGAATGGTAGGTATACATAGGACTTTTCTTTACAAACACATGATCCATTTTCGGCAGAAGCATCCGACGCAACAGATGATGTAACGCTCGAGGGTATGTTACGTCATCTATCTCTACATTTGAAGGCATGCATTGTTTTGCCATATGAAATTAGAAGAATAAACAGTAACCCTTTCCCACATGACAATTTTAAGACTTTCCCAAATTAAAAACATCTCCAAATGACAAATACTACATTGGTACAAACGATCTTAGGTTTTCTGATAGGATAGAAAACATTATGGAAAAAGGAGAAAATACTCGTTGGTAGTATTTTCTCGTCTTTCCTCAATATTTCCCATGAGCTCTCTCCCACAAAAGCTATCTTCTTTTTTGAAACATTTTCAAAAGATTTCTCCCACAAGGTCGTTAACTCAGGGTTGTTGGAAAGACTGTATCGAAAATCTTTTCACTTTGCTATTGTTTACTGAAGATGTTTGAAACAAAGACAGAAACATTAGACTGTGAGAAATATAGGAAAAAAAGTAGTTCCGGCAAACATTCTAAAACTATATCATCACTAGTGATGATACCATATCATCACTAGTGATGTTATTCACTATGAAAAGCTGAAAAAATAATAGACTGAGAAATACCAGTAATTCACTGATAGGAATATAATAAATCTCAATAATCCATTATACCAAGCAAGTCAAAAGCTTCAGTTACATGATTATGTTCCATAAATTCAATTTTGTATAATAACCAACTGACCCATGAGGTTAACTGGTCCTTTGACATGCAGTAAATTGACCAGTGGCAAAAAATTTTGACCAAGGTCAGCCTGCTAAGACTGTGACTGATTATGTTTCATAAAATCAATTTTGTCTCATAACCAACTGAATCATGAAGTTAACTGGTCCTTTTACATGCAGTAAATTGACCAACAGCAAAAGGTTTGGACACAGGTCAGCCTGCGAATCCTGCGCAGGCTGATCTGGGTAGATACTTTTTGCAGATGCATTTAATCCCCTTTTCACAGAGCATTGCTCATATTCATAGTGTACTGTTACACACTTATACCCACTATATAAAAAGCACCGATGATGATGTAAATACACCATTATAGTTGCTTTTTCACTGAAAATTCTACAGCAAAGAAGGGGCATAACTTTGACCAAAATATTTTGAAAGTGACCTGCCCTTCCGGTATAGGACCCCAAAATAATAGCAAATAACTAGCCCTAGTTTGAATTACCGTAACCCTTTATCACAAATTCCCGAATTTTAATGACCCTGACAGAGAAGTCTTTTGAAAATATTGAGGGCAAGGAAGAAAATGCTTGTAACCAGCGACTTTCTCCTTTTCCCACAATGTTTTCTCCCCCATCACAGACAAAGCCCATTATTTAAGCCATATTTAATTTGTCTTCTGCAAATGCTTTCAATATGAACCATTCTTAGAACTTCTCATTTGGTGAAGAGTAAAGCATCTTCAAGAATGATAGAAAAAATACAATGTATATAAAGAAATGTCAAAGTTTTAGCTCAATGGCAAAGATGCAGACAATGACCGGACTACAATAAACAAAATAAGCACAGCTTATATACTGAAAGAAGCTCATTTACATAAAAAGTTAATCATTGCATCGAGAAATAAATATAGACAAAAAAATCCATAAAAAGCGAACAATTGTGCAAATCATTGGAATGATTACATTAGATAAACAAAAAAAAAAAACATTCCTAAAAATGAAATGAATTATTCTAAGAATTGTATTATAAAGTACTTCTATCTTTAAGGGGGAATATATCTTGAAATAAATGATATTTCTCTATGCAATTGATCTTGAAAAAAATAATAAAGACTGCTTATTTGTTAACAAAGTAAATAAATAAATGTCATGATATTTTTTTAGTCTTTAACAGACAACAAAATTTTAGACCTGTCAAAATTGAAAGCATTTGCAGACAAAACTTAAACTATGGCTAAATTGAAAGTGATTAACAGCATTTTCTCCTATTCCCATGTGTTTTACTCATTACCAAAAACAAAATCTTAGCCTTGATCAAACTGAAAGCAATTGCAGACAACAAATTAGATGTTCCTCAAAACTTTAAAGTTGTCTATCAAAGAGTTGAAATCATTTTTGAAAAAGGAGAAAATGCTGGTAACCAGCATGTTCCTCTTTTTCCACATTGTTTTCAAAAGTCTGTTTCCTTAGGGTCATTAAAACTCAGGATTGCGTGGTAAAACTTTACCACACGATCCCGAGTTTTCATGATCCTGACAAAGAAAGCTTTAGATAACATTGTAGGAAAAGAAGAAAATGCTGATGATCAGCATTTTCTCCTATTCCCACAAAGTTCTTCTAACCCATCAAAACCAAACTCCATCATTTTGGCCACCTTTAACCCTTAAAACCCTGGAACCGACTTAAGTTGTTTTTGCAGACAGTGTAGATCAAGATCAGACTGCACATAACGTGCAGTCTGATCTTTGATCTGCACTGTCTGCTACTACGTTACATATTTTTACGCAAACAACTTTGAAATAGCACCATTTCAGGCTGTTTTTCCCATTTAACTCATTACCAAACGACAATATTTTAGGTTTGTCCAAATCGAAAGCATTTGCAGACAACAAAATAAAAGTGACTGAAAATTTGAAATTTGTTTTGTGAAGGGTAGAAAACATTGTGGGAAAAGGAGAAAATGCTTCTTTCTCAGGGTCGTCAAAAGTAGGGACTGTGTGGTAATGGGTTAAAAACATCCAGATCATTAATTCAGCGCATTAAGTGTTAATGTATTGTCTGCAAAATCCTTTCAGATTGCATGCGTCTTTTTGTCATTCGATAGAGTTAAAAGCCCTCTTTATCACGCTTTTGTAGCCCTTTATATAAACTACCCTGAGAAAGAAGCCTGTTGATAACATTGTGGGGAAAGAGAAAATGCTGATAACCTGCATTTTCTCCATTTTCAACAATGTTTTTTATCATTTCAAAGACAATTCTGATCATTTGGACCACAAATGACTTTGTCTGCAAATGCTTCCAATATGCCAGAGTGTAAAATTTCTTTGTCTGTCTAAGAGTTAACCCTTTACCACACAAGTCCAATTTTAAAAGATCCCGAGAAAGAGGGCTTTTGAAAACATTATGAGAAAAGGAGAAAATACATTTTCTCCTTTTTCCCCACAATGTCTTCTACCCTTTCAAAGACAAATTTCATCACTAGAGCCACGTTAAATTTATCGTCTGCAATTGCTTTGGATTTGGAGATGTTCAAAATTTTGTTGTTTGGTAAAGAATTAAACATTGGAATGTTTGCTAAAGTACTAAGACAAAAAATATAGCAATAAGTACTAACCCTGTAAACCAATAAAAATGTGCAAAATAATTAATGAGCCAAGTTCTGTGAAAAGGGGGTTTAATGCATTTGCAAAAAGTATCTACTCAGGTCAGCCTGCGCAGTCTGCTTTCTGCATGTCAAAGGACCAGTCTACCTCATGACTCACTTTTAACTGTGGAATTTGTCTTTGATAAGGTAGAAAACATTGTGGAAAAAGGAGAAAATGCTTGTTACCACAATGTTTTCTAAAGGTTTTCTCCTCAGGGTGGTTAAAACTTGGGATCGTTTGGTAAAGGGATAAAGATGTGTACTACACCACACAAACAACAAATTCTGAGCTCCAAAGCTTGCAGAAAGCCAAGTAAATACACATACACACAAGCTTAAAAAAATTGAGCGAAATAAATACCAAATATCACGATATAACATGCCCCACCAGCAGACATTTAGACAATCTGACCTACAGTGAAATGTTTCAATCCATATCCAGCTGGTAACTTTAGAAAAAAAAGTGACTAAAGGGAAATAGCAATTTCTCTATTGGTCACGATCTTTCTTTATCTACAAAAATCATATCTAAAATACATGTATTCAAAAAAAAACAAGAGCGGCAAATTGTCGCAAGATACGCCCGTCCCACCGCCAGTTGTCAAGGGGGTATAATAATCGTAAAGGGCAGGTAATGCAACAAACATGTTTACCAAGTCTCAAGTCAATTTGACTTGAAGTGACAAAGTTCCGTTCCAGACAAGCAAGAAATACTGTAAAAATGAAGATCAAAGTGGAATTACTCAAAATCCGCACTAGGTAGAGTTATTGTTCTTGCGCACTGTACTCCGTAATATTGCAACAAACATGCATACCAAGTTTCAAGTCAATCGGAATGGAGATGACAAAATTATGCTCCAGACAAGCAGAAAATGCTGTAAAAATGACGATCAAAGGGAAATAACTCAAAGACAGCACAAGGTATAGTTATGGTTCTTTTGCACTGCAATCCGTATTATTGCAACTAACACACATGCCAAGTTTCAAGTCAATCGGACTGGAGATGACAAAGTTATGCTCCAGACAAGCAGAAAATGCTGTAAAAATGACGATCAAAGGGAAATAACTCCAAGACAGCACGAGGTAGAGTTATGGTTCTTTCGCACTGCACTCCATATTATTGCAACAAACACACATGCCAAGTTTCACGTCAATCGGACTGGAGATGACAAAGTTATGCTCCAGACAAAAACTGGACGCCGCCTGAAAACCCACCCACCCGTCCGCTCGTCCGCCCGCCCGCCATGGGTGATCCCATAATACGTCCCATCTTCAACGGGCGTATAATAACTCAAAAATTAAGCAAGCAAGAGTTATGATTCATTTGCACTGCACTCCCCCTTAATGAGATCTATCCACCTATGAAGTTTCATAACCGTAGCTAGCATAGTTTTGGAGATATGCTTTGAACAAAATTCAAGTATGAATATAAACAAAGGGAAATAACTCAAAAATTAAGTAAGCAAGAGTTATGATTCCTGTGCACTGCACTCCCCCTTGATGAGATCTATCCACCCATGAAGTTTCATAACCGTAGCTAGTATAGTCTTGGAGATATGCTCCGGACAAAATTCAAGTATGAAAAACAACAAAGGGAAATAACTCAAAAATTAAGGAAGCAAGAGTTATGATTCCTGTGCACTGCACTCCCCCTTGATGAGATCTATCCACCCATGAAGTTTCATAACCGTAGCTAGTTTAATTTGGAGATATGCTCCGGACAAAATTCAAGTATGAAAAACAACAAAGGGCAATAACTCAAAAATTAAGCAAGCGAGAGTTATGATTCCTGTGCACTGCACTCCGCCTTGATAAGATCTATCCACCCATGAAATTTCATAACCGTACCTAGCATAGTTTTGGAGATATGCTCCGGACAAAGAATGGGGACGCCGCCCGCCCATCCGCCCGCCACGGGTGATCCCATAATACGTCCCGTCTTCGACGGGCGTATAAAAAGTCAAAAATCTTAACTGTGAGGTACAAAGTTGTGTCTCTCTACCAGATGACAAAAATTCTAGAAACGTTCAAATTGAAAGGATTTGTGAACAACAAATTAACCGTGTCTCAAATGACAAGATTTGTCTTTCAAAGGATAAAAAACTTGGAAAGGAGAAAATAGTGGTTACCAGTCAGATTATCTCCTTTACCCACAATGTTTTCTTCCCTGTCACAGACCAATTTCCATGTTGGAGGTAAATCTTATCTGTTGTTTAAGAAATAATCTTCTTTCTATCGTGGTTTATCGTTCAATAAACCACGGTTGTGAGTTATGAGGCACAATAAATAATCCACGAGGGCAATAGCCCAAGTGGTTTATTCATTGCGCCTCATTACTTTCAACGTAGTTTACTGAACGATAAACCACGATAGAAAGAAGATTATTTTGATTCTAACATGACCAACTCTTTATCAAAGAAAAACAAATTCATACTTAGTGTACGAGAGCGGATGCAGATAATATTCCCTTGAATAAACCATGGCTGTTCCAATTACTAACCAAAACAAAACCCCACTGCCCGGTTGGTAAATACAAAAAGAATCAAAAGTTCAATAAAACCTTAGGCATCGAACATAACATAAAAAAAAAAAAAAAACTTACCGTTTTACTGTTATGTTTTCTCCCTTTCAAATGACAAAGAAAAATGAATGTATCGTCAAGTATTAGAGTCACAGTCGCTTCGAAAGCTCTAAATATTACTCCACCCACTCCCAATCCAGTTTCCTATGCAACACCGGCCAGTTTTGAAACTAACGTTTACCATGAAAAGGCACCTGATTTATATATGTTTACTGGTAACATTTAAAATCGTTCCATCGTCAATTTTTATCAAAAACAGTTAATTTCAGTAAATCCTTGAGTCAAGTAGCGGAAAATGACGATTTGTTTACGTCAAGTGACATTCATCGATAAAATATCAGAGGGCGCAGTCATGGAACAGCCTCAGGCGACCTACTTTGTACAGAATGACGTCACTCCATATAGAATGACACAGATTTTACCACGCTTTCGTTGCACTGTGTTTATAGAGCCAAATTCACGTGTCATGTTAGAATTGCAAATGTTTTTTTTTATTATGGCTCGCACAGTAACCTGCCTTGAATTGATGCAAATAGGATTTGTGTTAGAAGAAATGTTGAGGTGCTTGTCTAGGTATATCAGCTGAGGTTGAAGCATTTCTATTAAGATATAGCATACCCAGGACAATCTATCTGTGCAAGGTGCCTCCTCCCCCCCCCCTCCCCCCCCCAGGTGCCTTTGCCATGTTTGTCTGTGTCGGGTGCCTCCCACAGCTAGACGCCTTTGCCATGTCAGGTGCGCCCCCCCCCACACACACACACAGAGATAGGCGCCTTTACCATGTTTGTCTGTGTTAGGTACCCCCCACAGCTAGGCACCTTTGTCATGTTTGTCTGAGTTAGGTGCCCTCCAGAGCTAGGTGCTTTTGCCGTATTTGTCCAGCTTTGTCTCATTTGCTCTTTGATCCAACTTTCTGGCCATAACATTTCAATATGGAGGACTCTAACATTTTGTCATCTAGTAAAGAGTTAATCCTTTATCAAACAATCACAAGTTTGAACAACCCTGGGGAAAAAGGCCTTTGAAAAAATTGTGCAAAAAGGGGAAAATGTAGATAACCAGCATTTTTTCCTTTTCCCTCAATTTTTTTCCTGCCGTTTCCAACATGAAGTCAATCATCTGAGCCACCTCTAGTATGTCATCTGCAAATGCTTCCAGTTTGGACAAATCCACAGTTTTGGCATTTGGTAAAGAGTTAACTCTGTACGAAACAAAAAAGTTTTGGGCTGGTCTGAATTGAAAGCTTCTGCACACGACAAAATTAATGTGACTTAAAAATTGAAAGTTCTAGTGGAAAGGGTAGAAAACATTGTGGGAAAAGGAGAAAATGCTGGTTACCAGCATTTTCTCTTTTTTCCACAAAGTTTTCAAAAGGCTTCTTTCTCTGGGCCGTAAAAACACGGTTTTGTTTGGTAAAGGGTTAATGAAAGATTGGTCCAACTCTTTATAATGAATTTTCAACCCAACGACAGATTACTGTCCACTCTTCACCTTGACTGTCTGGTAATGGCATTGGCAAGCCCGGGCATATTTTTGTTATTGTATCGCCATGACATTCGCCAGCCCAGGTAAGACTTGAGCTTGGACTGGTTTACAGTCAATTTTCTCCCCATCAATCATGATGATACCTCGATCATCAACAGGCTCCAGCCGGAATGCTAGCACTTTCACAAATTCTAAATTTTCAGACACATGGTCTATATGTGTTCCTTTTTCTAACTTTGTCATAAGTGATAAAAGTTCAGTTTTGGCTATGCCAGCTTTGATAAAACAAAGGTGTATAAGTCCATCTGTAAACCTAGCGTCTGGGGCCATTATAACATCACTACCAAGATGGCTAAGATATGTTGCTACAACTGTTACAAAATCATCTTCGATGGTGACCCAGTTGTCAGGTACAGGTTCATTCAGAGGTTGTAGAAGCACAGACGGGACATCTTTACCTGGCTGCTTTAACAGTCGAACGACATCCTGTACACTACCGGAACTATCACTTTCCGAAGAGTACAAGGTATTTGGACCATTAGCGGTGGCACTCTCATAGTCAAGGGAAAAGTCAATTTTACGTTTTGCAGTTTTATTACTACTTTCAAAAACTTCTCCACTTTCATCCAAAATATCCGCAAGTTGCTCTTCAATTCCGTTATCAGTGGATTGAGATAGGTGGGATGAATCTTTCGATAGTTGGACTGGCATTGACTTTGTTCGAAATCTCTCACTGAAACCTCCTGTTACTTCTGCATCTTCCCCATCTAAACTCTGTAATGACACTCGCATGTTTTTTCTTGGAATGTTTACCACTTTGCTGTTGTTGTTGATCGTAGACTTTGGAATGTACGTTGTTATTGGCAAAAATGATAGTTTGGCTCGGTATTTTCTGAGAGCTGAAAAGTACATTAAATACAGAGGCACTCTTTACCAAATGAAAAGATTTCAGACTTGACCAAAGCAGAAGCTTTTCAGATCAGAAATTAAATGTGACTCAAATGATGGAAATTGTCCCTGAAAGAATAGCAAAAATTGCGGGAAAAAAAGAAAATGCTGGTCACCAGCATTTTCTTGTTTTCCTACAATATTTTTGAAAGCCTTCCTCCTCAGGATTGTTAGAACAGGCAATTCTTTGGCAAAGGGTTAAAAAATACTGTTAATTCATTTTTCTTTGCCTAGCTATGAATATAATTCATCTGCAAATAGGTTTTTTTTTAAAACATTCTACCAAATGGAGATTTACTTCTAATTGCTTGTAATACATGGCTCATTGCCCTAACTTTACAAGAATGTTTTGAAAGTTGTCTGCTGCAATCTTGAGTCAGGAAGACTTTAACTGATAGGTACAAGCAAATCAAATTTGATTTTGTATGGTGCTTAATTCAATTTTCAACATAATTCCAGTTATATCCCCCGGCCAGTGCACCTATCCATGCATTAGTGGATTTTCTTTTATCAGTACTTCAAACAATATTCTTCCCAAGCCACTGGATGCTTTCCCACATAACCATCATTGAGAAAATGATCAGAAAATGACCAGCAGCGAGAGAGGAATGAACCCTATGGTACTGACTATCATCAATCCTCAAAAAATAGGCTGAGCTAATGATTCAAACAAACCATCCTCTGGTGTAAAGTCCTATATGGTACTGACTGTGCTGCCAGGCTTGAAAATCAAACGAGACAAAGGGGGAAAAAAATTTGTAGAAAAAGCAGCATTTATGTAACCAGATAATACCTAATATCCTTTTCACAGCTTGCAGAGTAAACCTTGCCTCCCCGATGGCTCGATATTTTTCACTTTCGTAGTCAATATCAGCAAACAGTCCCCATGACACTGACAAAAATGAGTAGATTCGAGTATTGAGCTGTTCAACAAGCACCAGGTCCATCGGCACGACTCGATGTTTGATGAGGATAAAGGTGGAATGAAGGGTCATGTCAATTTCGATGGATTCTCTGAAAAAAAAAATATGTTGGTTTGATACTGGTGAGGTGTGTCAAGCAGTTTTCAACAGTATAATTTCAGATATGTCATGAGAGCTGTTCTTACAAATATTCATATCTTAAAAAATACCAAATGGTTGACCCAATAGCTGAATGTATGTTTCTTTTTTCAAGAGTTATCCCTTTACGGGATTTATAGGTGTGCAAGAGTGGTGCTATCCACCTACATGGGAACTAACGGTACTTTTGGGTTTTTGTTGTGCTTTATTTTGTCCCGAAAATCGGGCCGTATTTACCAGCCCTTCTGATTTGCAACTTTTGGTCTTGTCTAGATTTAGAAACTAAGATTATTTCTGACTGCCTGAGCCATTTGGTTTAAATGACATTACTTTGAAATATAGAAAATTCTTGAGAATAAGACTAAGAATGCTTTTAAGAATGGTTGATGAATACGGGCCCTTGGCTTCATTCATGCTCCATTAAAACATCATTCTTCACTTAAAAGATCAAATTGACCTGCATTTAATTTGTTCTCAGTAAAGAATTTCAAAAATTTGTCTTCTGGTAAAGAATTATGAGATACTAGCATCCGCTCATTTACTAAGGCTGGCACATTTACTTACCCTGTAGCACTAATTGCACAGTTATTGGTATTTCCCCAGGCCTGATGATACTATTTTTAGTTATATGAGATACAACCAATTATTTATAGTTACTCACTTACCCTGCAGAATAATTTATGGCACAACTAAGAGCATTCCCTGAGCCTCCTGGTACACAACCTACTGGAATCTTCATGGCATCTTGCCAATCCTCTCTGCTCATTAAACCATTTATTACCTGGAAAAAATGTTAAAAGATTCAGCCAGATTAGCTCAAGTGCTAGAGAACAGGGTTTGTAATCCACGGATACTTCAGGGTTGCGGGTTCAATACCCACCTTGATTTCATGGTAAGGTATGGGGTAGGTGGGGTTGTCATGTAGGATCCTGAAGTAGACATTGGAGGAGGGAAAGGACTTCTTTAAGGAGGGAGTATCCATTAGGTGATATATGATATATGACCTGCAACATGCGAAAAGGGGTATTCAGACATTAGCGTAGAGTGTAGTCTCGGATCAGCCTGTGCAGTCCGTGCAGGCTGATCCGAGACTACACTTTCCATTCTTACATAATTTTCTGGTTTGTGAAAGTCTACTGTAAGACAAAATCGAATGTAGTCGGAAAGTGTTGTTTCTGATCAGTCTGCACTGACTGAGCAGGCTTATCCGAGACGACACTACGCAATTGTCCGAATGCTACTTTTTGTATGTTGCAGGCCATATGTAAGAGACACATAAAAAGGTACAAGAGTACCACATGTGGGTGCGAGCTATTAGCTGCAGTTTCTTTTTAAGTGAAAATATTAAGTGTAAAAAGGGGCATAACCTTATGAAAAGATGTTTCAATGGTTTCAAGATCAGACGACTCCTTCATCTTGCTGCAGATCTCTTTTTGAACTCTTAACAAGATAACAATATTTTTAACAATTAGAGTAGTCCATATTGAATATGTTTGCAGACGACAAATCAAATGTGGCTCAAATAATGGGATTTCTCTGTAAAAGGAAAGAAGAAAACATTGTGGGAAAAGGAGAAAATGCTAGTTAACAGTATTTTCTCCTTTTCCAACAATGGCTTTGAAAGGCTTCTTTCCCAGGGTTGTAAAAACTTGACAATGTTTGCTAAAGATTTAAATCGTGGAAGAAAATGCCCAAGTACTAGTATTTATCTTTAACGTATTCAGCACCAAGTAAAATCAACCTCTTTTGACAGCTAAAACTTTGTCCACTGAAACTCAGAAAAATTTTATCTAAAAGGCTTGACTAAACCAGTGGACAGTATCCAAGATCAGTCTGCGTGTTCCATGTTTGGTGGAAATGTCCTTGAGCATGCACTTCAGAGCACTAGCCTAGTCTTGGTGAAACCCAGAACAGACATAAGTGAGCTGTCTCGATGATATGACTGAAATAATGCTGACAGCCACTCAAAACACAATTCAATCAATCCATCCGATCCGATCCGATCCGATCTGATCGATCGATCAATCAATCAATCAATCAATCAATCAATCAATCAATCAACCAACCAACCAACCAACCAATCAAACAACCTATAAATCAACCCATAAGTCAACCAAGTAACCAACCAGTCAGCCAGCCAGCCAGCCAGCCAACCAACTAACCAACCAATCAATCAATACAAAAGAATTAAACCTAACTCAGGATGGTTTGAAAATAATGATCAATCTAGCGACTTTGTGAAGAGGGTGAAACTCTACTACGGGCTGTTTTGACACAAAGACGCTGGTTGAAACTTGAGGAATCTTGGGCTACTTTAGTTGTTTTTAAAGCTATTTAATTTCAAGTTCATAGCAATAAAACAGAATATCAACCCTTTCCCTCTCAATTGATAGTTTTCACCACGTTGAAGAAGCATTTTAAGGCTTTTGAAAAGCTTTTGAAAGCTTTTAGTGGGACAAGATGAAAATAAATGCAGGTAACCAGCATTTTCTCTTTTTCCAAAATGTTTTCTGTCTTTCCAAAGAAAAATCACATCATTTGAGTCAATTTGTCAAATGTGCCTATTTCACAAGTCCAAAATTTTGTGTTTTGGTAAATAATCAATCTCCTTTCTCCCCTGTTGTTTTCTTCAGATTATCTTACCTTAACCCTTTACCAAACAATCCCGAGTTTTAAAAACCCTGCGGGAAAAAAACTTTTGAAAACATTGTGGGAAAAGGAGAAAATGCTGGTTACCAGCATTTTCTCCTTTTCCCACAATGTTTTCTACCACATCAAAGACTAACTCCATCATTTGAGCCAAATTTAAATTGTCGTCTGCAAACGCTTTCAATTTGGACCGTTCATAATTTTTGTTGTGTGGTAGAATTAACCCTTGCAGCTCTGAATACATGAAAAAGACATTTTCAATAAACTCTTTACTACATGACAAAATTTTAGACTTGTTCAACATGAAAACTTATGCATACGACAATATGTGATTTGAACATTCAAATTACCTTTTTTCTCATCTTAACTTAACCCTTTACTACACAATGACGACTTTTAAACGACCCTGAGGAAGTAGCCTTTTGAAAACATTGTGGGAAAAGGAGAAAATGCTGGTAACCAGCATTTTCTCTTTTTCCCACAAAGTTTTCTACCCTATTGAATTGGTTGGTTGGTTGTGTTGGGGTTTAACGCCACTTTAACAGCTAAGGTCATATCATGGCGGTCAGTGACGCACATGTGTTTCCTGGCTTTCTCACACCAGCACTAACACAACTTTCTTTCCAAAGCCACCAACTACTTTTCTCACATGTTTCAGCAGAGGTGAGAGATGAAAATACGCCACAAAGAAAGTTCGCCTCAACGAGGTATCGAACCTACCCTATTGAAGAAAAATTGCTTCATTTGAGATACTATGAAATTATTGTCTGTAAATGCTTACAATTTGGATAGGTCTAAAATTTTGCAGTGTGGTAAAGGGTTAACCCTTGAAGCTCTGACCACATGAAAAAGACCTTTTCACTCATCTCTCTGTTTGTTTGTATTTGTAACAACTAAGGTCATATCACAGTGGTCAGTGCACCTACGCATGAGTTTCCTGGCTTTCTCACACCAGTACTGACACAACTTTCTTTCCAAGTCAATGTCTACTTTTCTCACAGGCATCAGAGGCAAGAGGCCAAAAATTGCCTGACAGAAAGTTTGCCTCAACAAGGTACCTAACCCATTACCACCTGGTCACGAGTCAGATGCGCTAACCACTGAGCTATCCTGCTGGGCTATAAACTCTTTTCGAAATGACAAACTTTAGACTTGTCCAAAAATGGGGCTTTTTTGGATTTTTTGATGCAAGTTTTTCTTTAACATTGATGTGTACAACAAAATTATACTTTCAATACAAACATAAAGAAACTGGAAGGTTACATGCAGTAGAAAGGTGCAAATTTGACATTCAAATAACAAGGCGGTAGCTTTTTAATCCGATACTCCATCAATTTTAATAAGATCAAAATAAATTATGATGTCATCATACTTATTCAACCCTTCGACAACAATCTCCAGTTTTAATGACACTAGGAAAGAGGTAAACAGTGTGGGAAAAGTTGAAAATGCAGGTAATCAGCAATTTTTTCCTTTCCTAAGATGTTTTCTACCCTTTCTGAGACAATTCTCATCATATGAGCCACATTTAACTTGTAGTCCGCAATTGCTTTGAATTTGGAAAAGTCTCAAATTTTGTCATTTGGTAAAGAGTTCAATACGGTCCCACATAATTGACGCATGTTACTGATCAAACCTTTGTGGAACTCTGGTTGCAAGCACTCAAAATACCTTAGCTCCATTATTGAAATACCACGGAGAAATGTTACATTCTCACATTTATCTTTCTTCTTTACAGATGGCTTGTTAGCTGTTGCCTTGTTATGAATCACAGTTTAA
The DNA here is from genome assembly GCA_946811185.2 of Hippopus hippopus. Classification (NCBI taxonomy): domain Eukaryota; kingdom Metazoa; phylum Mollusca; class Bivalvia; order Cardiida; family Cardiidae; genus Hippopus; species Hippopus hippopus. The sequence continues at coordinate 17,464,024 of OX328096.1, forward strand.
TTTTGGTGAGATTATAAATATGTGAATAGCCCCTTAACCCTTTACCACACAATGACTTTTGACGCCCCTGAAAGAGAAGGCTTTTGAAAACACTGTGGGAAAAGGAGAAAATGCTGGTTACCAGCATTTTCTCCTTTTCCCACAACGTTTTCTACCCTATCAAAGAAAAATCATTTCATATGAGCCACATTAAAATTGTCATCTACAAATGCTTTCGATTTGGACAGGTCTAAAATTTTGTCGTGTGGTAAAGGGTTAACCCTTGAAGCACGTTTCACAACTAAAGTTGCCTTTAGGGCCCGCAGAGATAAATATCAGACTGAACAAAATTTACAGTCTGCTTTGCTGGGACGCCATGGACAAAAGTAATAATAAAATTGCACCCATTTGATTGCATTTATTTCTAGACAGAGAATCTTATTCTGTTTCGTTAATTTGGCACTCCATAGGTTAATTAGTTTAACTCTTTACCAAACGGCATAATTTTTTACCTTTCCAAATTGAAGCACTTGCAGACAACAAAATAAATGTTACTCCAAAAGTGAATTTTGATTTTTGAAGGGTAAAAAACATTGTGGGAAAGGAGAAAATACCGGTTACCAGCATTTTCTCCTTTTTCCACGATGTTTTCAAAAGGCCTCTGCCTCAGGTTTGTTAAAACTTGGGATTGTGTGGTAAAGGGTTAAACATTTATTGTACACTGACTTCAAAATAAGTTCTTACAACCTATCACTTCTACGGATTGCTTCCTAGAAACCTTAACCAGTACTTGCGCTGTGTTGAGGGGAGTTCCAACGGTTGACCCCGCTCATCATAGGATCCAAACCCTGAACCTCTGATGTGAGAGCCAGGAGCTTACCCAAACAGCACTGTCTCCCACAGTCTACTTAACCCTTTACCACACAATGCCGACTTTTAACAAACCTGAGAAAGAAGCCGTTTGAAAACATTGTTGAAAAAGGAGAAAATGCTGGTAATCAGCATTTTCTCCTTTTCCCACAATGTTTTCTACACTATCAAAGAACAAGAGGGCCATGATGGCCCTGTATCGCTCCACTGGCTAATAAGTAAAAACCCTACATGCCACACATTACAATACTTGGCAAATTGGTTTTGAGCATGAGACCCCTGAGACAGGACTAAAATTTATAGCCCTAGTTCTTGTGGTTAGTAACAAGAAGATTTCTAAAGTTTTCACTATATAAGCCCATGTAAAACTTCTGACCCCTGGGGTGGGATAAAATTCGACCCTAGGGCTATAATTTGTGCACTCTTGGTAAAGGCCCACTAGATAAAGCTACATGCAGAATTTGGTAGCCCTAGGTTTTATGACTAAGTGCTGGGAGATTTCTAAAGTTTTCACTATAAAAGCTCATGTAAAAATTGTGACCCCCGGGGCAGGGCCAAATTTGACCCCAGGGCTATAATTTGGGCACTCTTGGTAGAGGCCCACTAGTTAAAGCTACATGCAAAATTTGGTAGCCCTAGGCCTTTAGGCTAGGTAAAGGAAGATTTCTAAAGTTTTCTCTATAAAAGCCCATGTAAAACTTGTGACCCCCGGGCTATAATTTGAAGAAACTTGATAGAGGTCTACTAGATAAAGCTACATGCCAAATTTGGTAGCTCTAGGCCTTATGGTTTCAGACAAGAAGATTTTCAAAGATTTCCAATATTTTTAAGTTTTGTTGCCATGGCAACCAGAGTTTTTGAAGGAATCAAATTCTTTCAAGAAATTCTGAAGAGAAACACAGGATTGTACAGAAAACAGTTCAGTCATATCAAAGCCACAGTTCACTTATCAATGTCTGTCCTGTTGCATCAGTGTTTAGCTTGGGCTCTGCAACACCTTGCGAAAGGACACTTCCTTGTAGCCAGCACTCTACATCCAGATTCAACCAAAGTTTCCTGGTCAACAGCCGAACAACCCTGTTTTTTCAAGAGCCTTGTGTAGAAGGCTTTTGAAAATACATGTATTTAGAAGGCTTTTGAATTTTGGGAAAAGGAGAAAATGCTGATAACTATCCAAAATAAAAAGTATGTTTAAACAACAAAAGTATCTTTAAGTATGAAAGCATGTTAAAAAAATGACAGTATGTTTCAGATACATTTACATAGCCCTCTAAAAGTTAAATATCAGCTTTCGGTCGCACCAAAATGCCAAAACACAAAGAGAAAGGAACAAAGAACAAAACTAGAGGCGCTTGAGCGCCTGTATCGCTCCACAGGCCTGATATTTCTATAATGGCGAAAGGAAGTTTTTAACAATTATCATTCAATCCTGCATTTTAGCTCACTGAAGAAACAATTTTGTAGACAACCACCATAGGAACTTACCTGCAAAACAACAATGAAATCCAATGAATAGTTTTAGAGAAGAAATTTTTCAAAGATTTTACTTTATACCATAAAAGGAAAATGAGTCTCCCATAAAAGCCATGTTTTTTGACAGATCTTTTTTTTTTTTTAAGGAATTCTGTAAACCTGTATCTAAGGAACATTCCTGCAAAATAATAATGCTATCCAAATAGCGGTTTGGGAGGAGAAGATTTTTAAAGGTTTTTTACTTTGGTTGCCATGGCAACCAGAATTCTTCATGGAACACAATTATTTGAAGGAATTTGAAAGAGGACCACCAAAGGAACATTCCTGTGAAATTTGGTAAAAATCCAGTCAATAGTTTCTGAGGAGAAGTTTTTTAAAGAAAAAGTTTACGGATGCACGCACGGACGAACGGACGAACGAACGGACGGACGGACGGACGGACGACGGACACAACGCCATGACAATAGCTCGCTGGCCTTCGGCCAGTGGAGCTAAAAAAAAATGATTACCTCAGCAAAATTTGAATCATAATTCTAGGCATGGGAAACATTAACTCCTGTAGTGCCGAACCCAGATTCAGTTATATATGCCGACAGCGTAGATCAAGGTCAGACTGCACAAAATAAGCATTCCAATCTCATATCTACACTATCTGTTTCGTTTTTTTTTTGCAAGATATTCAGACTTAAAAAAAGAAAGCTTTAAAATTCCCATATCTGTACCTTTAGTACTGACTAAGAATGTTTATTTCTTATATTTAGCACTACATGGGTTAACTCTTTACAAGACAACAAAGTTCTGGGCTCGCCCAAATTGAAAGCATTTGCAGACAACAAGTTAAGTGTAGCTCAAATGATGATTTCTGTCTGTGATAGGGTAGAAAACATTGTGGGAAAAGGAGAAAATGCTGGTTACCAGCATTTTCTTCTTTTCCCACAATGTTTTCAAAGGCTTCTCTTTAAAGGGTATTAAAACTTGGGATTGTGTGGTAAAGGGTTAACTCTTAGAATATTGATTTAATGAAATGGACCTTTTTCAATAACGGAAAAACAGCCCAGATACTGCTATTTCCAGGTTGTTTTGGTTAGAATATGCTACAAATTGACAGATAATGTAAGTCCAAGATCAGACAGCATGTTCTGTATGGTCTGATCTTGATCTACACCTTCAACAAAAGCAACACAATCATATGTTTTGCTCTCTAAGGGTTAAAAAAAATTGAAACTGTAACAGATGTTTCTGTCATTCCAACTTGAAACTTTCCTTTGACCCTTTACCAAACAACAAAATATTAGACTGGTCCAAATTGAAAGAATTTGCAGACGACATATTGTATGTGGATACAATAATGGAATTTGTGTCTTATAAAGTAGAAAACAATGTGGGAAAAGGAGAAAATGCTGATTACTACCATTTTCTCCTTTTCCTCCACAATGTTTTCAAAAGCTTTATTCTTGAGGGTCTATACTCGAGATTGCATGGTAAAGGGTTACAGACAGCAAAACTTGAGACTTATCTAAATTGAAAGCATTTGCAGATGCCAAATAAAATGGGGCTTATATTATTTAGTTTGTCTTTGAAAGGTTAGAAACATTCAGGGGAAAAGGTAAAAATGCCAGTTACCAGCATTTTCTCATTTTTCCGCTTTACAATTTTGTATTTTCAAAAGTTTTTCCTCAAGGTCATAAAAAAAAAGAATTGTTTGGTAAAGGGTTTCATGCAATCAAAAAATGAAATGAGTTCATCTTTATGAGCATAACTTTAGGAAATGTACTGCATCTGACTCTTTACCAGAACAAAGATTTTAGAGATTATCCTTATTGAAAGTATTTTGCCGACGACAAATTTTAATGTAGATCAAATAATTGGATAGGAAACATTGTGGGAACAGGAGAAAATGCTGGTAACAAGCTTCCTTTCTTTACCCTATATTTTTTTCAACTATCCTCTTCCTTGGAGTGCTTAACTCCTTACCACATAACAAAGTTTAACCCTTTACCACACAACCCAACTTAAAACGACCCTGAGAAAGACGCCTTTTGAAAACATTGTAGAAAAAAGAAAAAGGCTGGGAACCAGCATTTTCTCTTTTTCCCACAATGTTTTCTACCCTTCCAAAAACAAATTTCAGTTTTTTTAGTCACATTTAGTTTGTTGTCTGCGCATGCTTTCAAATTGGACCAGTCTAAAATTCTGACATTATTTCAGTTACTAGTATATTGCAATGGCCAATGCATCTATCCATGCTTTCCTGGAGTTTCTTGTACCAGTACTCTGCACATTATCAAGGAGTGAACGCGAAACTATTCCATCTGCGTTTTGGAAAATTTTATAGAAAAGGGAAAAAAAATCTTCTCATTTCTGTTGAAAGCATTGTTAGATCATCTTGTTTAGATATGTTATGTTGAATTGTGTGAATGAAATCAGTAGGTATCTACATTTTAGAATAAACCTGTAATTGGGCCCTTAGCCAGCTTCTCTTAAATATTTAATTTGTCATCTGCAAACGCTTTAAAAATGAAACGGTCTAAAATTTTGTTATCTGGTAAAGACTTAACTCTTTACCACACAATTGCAAGCTTTAACCACCCTGAGGTAGAAACCTTTTGAAAACATTGTGGGAAAAGGAGTAAATGCTGGTAATCAGCATTTTCTCTCCTTTTCCCACAATGTTTTCTACCCATTCAAAGAAAAATCCCATTACATGAGGTACATTTTAATTGTCGTCTGCAAATGCTTTAAAAATGGACCAGTTGTTTTCTTGTCTGGTTTAGTGTTTACCTTTAATGAGTAATCCAGACAGATTTATGAGTGAATTCACTCATGACCTCCCAAAATAAATTTGCTGCAAACGACTTCAAAAAATTCATATTGAAAATATGGCAAATCAATAGGAATAAAAGTTTATTATATGAATATGAGGTGAAAACATTGGCGTCGACAGACTTTTAATGTCAGTGTTTTCACCTTATAGTCATATAATTCAAAGAAGAAATTGTTTCATTTCAGCGATTTATCCTTTTAGTACAAGAGGGCCATGATGGCCCTAAAGTCACTCACCTGAGTCTTTTGACCAAACATGACCCATTTTCAATCTCTTTTGAGATATCATGACAAACAATCTACTAAGCTTTCACAATTATTGGACTGAAAATTTGGCCTCTAGCATATACACAAGCTTTTTCTAGAATTTCTCTCAGTGACCTACTTTTTAGCCAACCATAGACAATTTTCCCATTGTAGATATTATCAAAACAAAGATCCTGACCACCTTTCATACGTATTGGACAGAAAATGTGGCCTATAGTGCATACACATGTTTTTTCTAAGATTTGAACTACTGATCTAGTTTCTGACCCAACATGACCGATTTTCAAACTCATCTGAGATGTCATCAAGTCCAACATTCTGACCAACTTTCAAGAAATTTGGACTGAAACTGTGACCTCTAGAGCGTACACAAGGTTTTTTTTTAAGATTTGATCCAGTGACCTAGTATTTTGCCTGACATGACCCATTTTCAAACTTGTCCAAGATATCATCAACAGGGTTCAATCTAGAACTTTGTCAGAATGGGCCAGTGGCCCATCAATATTTTAAAAAGGGGCCACCAGTATTTTGAGATGGGCCAGCACTTTTTAACAACCAAATAACCAGGATCTTGGCATTTTAAAAGCTCAATTATTACTGACTTACCATATAAAGGAAGTAAATCCAGATAATTTACTGCTTAATTGTGTATGGGGATAGTGAGGTCAAATTATGTAACAACACTAAAAATAATTTGTTTTAAATGATTGCTGTATTATACAAGTAACTTGTATTACAATTTTTTTGCATCGTCGTAACGAAGCCAGTGAAATTGAGGCTTTTGTAGCCACTCAGTTTGATATTTTTTTGCATACAATTTCCCAGCTTTTGCATCAGCTGATTGTTTTTCACCATCAGTTTTACCCGATTGCTGCGTTTTTGCTTGTTTGGCGGAATTTCCGCCAGAAAAGAAATCGCCGATTCGTTTCATTCGGCATACCTCGGGTGATGGGAGCCATCAAATCCGAAGTAGGTACGGAATCGGCCGAGTTGTGACGAGTGCGATTCGTTTCTGTGTTTGCGTTGCCGACATGTTTTCAAAAGCTGGTTTCCATCGCGTTCGTTCATGTGCCGTGAATATCCGAATACCAGTAACGCTCTCTGTGTTGCTGCGACGCTTTGCAGTGAAATTTAAATACTGCGGAAAGCGTCTTCTAACACTGACTCGCTAAAAACTATACTAAAAAAAAGTTAATGGCGGCGCACAACGGAATCGGAAAAGCGCCGATGCATTGGATTTTGCGCCAATCAGGCGCACTGGAGTTTCAAAAATGGGCCAAAGACTTTAAAATCGCGCCATTGGCGCAAAAACGCAGCCTAGATTGAACCCTGCATCAAGACAAACATTCTGACCAAATTTCAAGAGTTTTGGACCAAAAATGTGGCCTCTAGAGTGTACACAAGGTTTTTCTAAGATATGACCTTGTGACCTACTTTTTGACCAGACATGACCCATTTTAGATCTCATCCGACATATCATAAAGACAAACATTCTGACCAACTTTCAAGAGCATTTGACTGAAAATGTGGCCTCTAGAGTGTGCACAAGGTTTTTCTAAGATTTGACCTAGTGACCTAGTTTTTGGCCCAGCTTGATCAATTTTTGAACTCGTCCGAGATATCATCAAGACAAACATTCTGACCAAGTTTCATGAGTATCGGACTGAAAATGTGGCCTCTAGAGCGTACACAGGGTTTTTCTAAGATTTGACCTACTGACCTAGTTTTTGACCCGACATGACCCAATCTCGAACTTGACTGAGATATCATCAAGACAAACATTCTGACCAACTTTCAAGAGTTTTGGGCTGAAAATGTGGCCTCTAGAGTGTGCACAAGGTTTTTCTAAGATATGATCTAGAGACCTAGTTTTTTGCTCGACATGATCCATTTTCAAACTTGTCCAAGATATCATCAAGACAAACATTCTGACCAAGTTTCATGAGTATCTGACTGAAAATGTGGCCTCCAGAGCGTACACAAGGATTTTCTAAGATTTGCCCTAGTGACCTAGTTTTTGACCCTACATGACCCATTTTTGAACTCGTTCAAGCTATAATCAAGACAAACATTCTGACCAAATTTCGAGAGTTTTGGATAAAAAATGTGGCCTCTAGAGCGTACACAAGGTTTTTCTAAGATTTGACCTAGTGACCTAGTTTTTGACCCGACATGACCCATTCTTGAACTCGACCGAGATATAATCAAGACAAGCATTCTGACCAACTTTCAAGAGTTTTGGGCTGAAAATGTGGCCTCAAGAGCGTACACAAGGTTTTTCTAAGATATGAACTAGTAACCTAAATTTTTGCCCAACATTACCCATTTTCAAACTCGTCTGAGATATCATCAAGACAAACATTCTGACCAACTTTCAAGAGTATTGGGCTGAAAATGTGGCTTCTAGAGCGTACACAAGGTTTTTCTAAGATTTGACCTAGTGACCTGGTTTTTGACCCGATATGACTCATTTTCGAACTCATCCGAGATATCATCAAGACAAACATTCTGACCAACTTTCAAGAGTTTTGGGCTGAAAATGTGGCCTCTAGAGCATACACAAGGTTTTTCTAAGATTTGACCTAGTGACCTAGTTTTTGACCCAACATGACCAATTTTCAAACTCATCCCAGATATCATCAAGACAAACATTCTGACCAAGTTTCATGAGTATCTGACTTAAAATGTGGCCTCTAGAGCGTACACAAGGTTTTTCTAAGATTTGACCTAGTGACCTACTTTTTGACCAGACATGACCCATTTTCAAACTCGTCTGAGATATCATCTAGACAAACATTCTGACCAAGTTTCATGAGTATCTGACTGAAAATTTGGCCTCTAGAGTGTACACAAGGTTTTTCTAAGATTTGACCTAGTGACCTAGTTTTTGACCGACATGACCCATTTTCGAACTCATCCAAGATATCATCAAGGCAAACATTCTGACCAAGTGTCATGAGTATCGGACTGAAAATGTGGCCTCTAGAGCGTACACAAGGTTTTTCTAAGATTTGACCTAGTGACCTAGTTTTTGACCCAACATGACCCATTTTTGAACTCGTCCGAGATATCATCAAGGCAAACATTCTGACCAAGTTTCATGAGTATCTGACTGAAAATGTGGCCTCTAGAGCATACACAAGGTTTTTCTAAGATTTGACCTAGTGACCTAGTTTTTGACCCGACATAAACCATTTTCAAACTCGTCCGAGATACCATCGAGACAAACATTCTGACCAAGTTTCATGAGTATCGGATTGAAAATGTGGCCTCTAGAGAGTACACAAGGTAAAAGTTGAAGACGGACGACGAACGACTGACGACGCACGACGGACGCCGGACACTACACAATCACAAAAGCTCACCATGAGCACTTCGTGCTCAGGTGAGCTGAAAAGGTCTACAGCAAGTAAAGAAGTCGTCTGCAGGAGTTCATGAGTCATGCAGGCAGAAATTTACCCTTTACCAAAAAATCACATGGTATAACAACCAGGACAAAGAAAGCCTTTGAAATCTGATATTCAGCATTTTCTCCTCTTCCCACAATGTTTTCCATCCTATCAAAGACAAATTTTATCTTCTGAGCAACATCTCATTTCTCATCTATAAATGCTTCTGATATTGACGAATCCAAAATTTTATCATATTTTGATAATGTATTAACCCTTTACCACACAATCCCATCTGTACAAAACCCAGAAAAAAAAGCCTTTTGAAAACAGTAGAAAATGGATGAAATGCTAGTAACTATAATTATCTACTTTTCCCACATTTTCTGACTTGAGTCACATTCAGTTTGTCATCTGTAAATGCTTTCAATTTGAACAATTCTAAATTTCATCTGTTGGAAAAGAGTTCACTCTAAGATACATGTACTGTATGAAGGGTAGCCATTCTCTATCAGATTGCTTTTGAAACCAAATGCAGATTCCATGCTAATGCCTGAAAACCACCATAAACCCATAAACTGATACTCCGGCTTCAGAAACAGGAGTATTTCCCGCATAAAGAATATTAGCTCTTTACCACACTATCCCGAGCAAGGAGCCTTTTGAAAACATTGTGGGAAAAGGAGAAAATGCTGGTGACCAGCATTGTCTCCTTTTGCCATAATGTTTTTTTTTTCTTTTTCAGACACAAAGACCATCATTTGAGCTAAATTTAATCTGTCATTTGACCTGTTACCAGACCTAAAATTTTAAACCTGTTTCAATCGAAAACATTTGCAGATGGCAAATTAAATGTTGCTCAATCAAATGGTGGTTTTTTTTTTTAAAAGAGTAGAAAGCTTAGCACCGAAATGGAGAAATGTTATTTACCAGTATTTTCTCCTTTTCCCGCAATGTTTTCCAAAGTCTTCATGTTCAGGGATGTTAAACCACAAAATTGTTTGATACAGGGTAAAACCGTAACCAAACCATCCCCTGTTTTAAATGACCCTGAAACATAATCTTTTTTGCGCTGGTAACAAGCATTTTCTCAATTCCTTACAATGTTTTTACCATTTCACAGATTAACTTCATCATTTGAGTCAAATTTCATTAATGGCCTCCAAACATTACAATTTGTACAAGTCTAGAATTTTTTTAAATTTTTGTATAGTAGTGTCAAACTGCTATATAAACAAAATCAAAATTTCCAGCCAAAAGTATCACAATATTTGACAGTGATGATCCATGTATTTCCTGCATTTCACCGATACTAGGCTAGGGCTTTGATGTGTCTTGCCCAAGAGCACACTCATAATAAACACATTGTTTCAACAAGATCTAACTCAGGCCTCCAGGTGTCAAATCCGAACCTTCACTTTTGAGCCACAAAGGACACCTTATAACACTAAAGGAAAATACTTTTCTTTTCTTGTGTGAAAAGAAATAACTCTGTCTGAACTATTTTTTTTCCATTAGGAATCATATTTAAAAAAAACAAGAGGGCCATGATGACCCTGGAGTCGCTCACCTGAGCTTTTTGACCATACATGATCCATTTCCACTTCTTTCCGAGATATTATGACAAACATTCTAACAAGCTTTCATAACAATAAGACTGAAAATTTGACCTCTAGCGTCTACACGAGCCTTTTCTAGAATTTGTTTCATTGACCTACATTTTAGTCAAACATAGCCCATTTTACAATTAGTTATAGATATTATCAAAACAAAGATTCTGGCCACCTTTCATGAATATTTGACAGAAAATGTGGCCTCTAAAATGTACACAAGGTATTTCCAAGACTTGATATTGCAACCTACTATTTGACCAAATGTGACCCATTTTCAATCTCATCTTATTAATCATCAAGCCAAACATTCTGACTAATTTGATAAGTATTGGACAGAAAATGTGGCCTCTAGAGCGTATACATGATTTTTCAAAAATTTGACATGGTAACCTAGTTTTTGACTCAGCATGACCCATTTTCAAACATGTCCGAGATTTCATCAAGCCAAACATTCTGACTAATTTGATAAGTATTGGACAGAAAATGTGGCCTCTAGAGCGTATACATGATTTTTTAAAAATTTGACATGGTAACCTAGTTTTTGACTCAGCATGACCCATTTTCAAACATGTCCGAGATTTCATCAAGCCAAACATTCTGACCAAGTTTCATGAGTATGTGGCCTCTAGAGCATAAACATGGTTTTTCAAAGATTTGACCAAGTGACTTTATTTTTGGCTCGAAGTGACCCATTTTCAAACTCATCTGATATATCATCAAGACAAACATTCTGACCAGCTTTCAAGAGAATTAGACTGAAAATGTGGCTTTTAGCGCGTACATAAGGTTTTCCTAAAATTTGATCTTGCGACCTAGTTTTTTACCCAACTTGACCCATTTTCAATTTCGTCTAAGATATCATCTAGCCCAACATTCTGGCAAAGTTTCATGAGTTTTGGATAGAAATTATGGCCTCTAGAGCGTACACAAGGTTTTTCGAAGATTTGACCCAGTGACCTAGTTTTTGACACAACGTGACTCATTTTTGAAGTCATCTGAGTTATCATCAAGACAAACATTCTGACCAACTTTCAAGTCTTTTGGACTGAAAATGTGGCCTCTAGAGTGTACACAAGGTAAAAGTTGACGATGGGCGACAGGTACTGGACACAGCACGATCACAAAAGCTCACCTTCATGCTCAGGTGAGTTAAAAAATAAAAGCTTACCTCATAAATGAGTCCATCACCAGAAACAATCACAACACCAGAATAATCTGTTCTTTTCAGTTTTTGCATCATTTCCTTTGCATGGCCAGCATGATCTGTGGGCATAAATACCATAGTCAAATCTGGGTCCGTATTCACCAACCATTCTTAATTTCATTTTAAGTCTAATTCTTGACTTAGAAAGTAACTTCTGACTGACTAGCAAATCAGATGGTGTCTTATTTTTTAGATTTAAAAAAACTCTTGATGAATATGGGTACTGGGTTTGTATTCAAAAATATTTTAATTATGATTCTGTTCCTCTGTTTGAAATTTAGGGTTCTGATTCTAAGTTCAAAGACTAGCAATCTGATTGGCTGAGACATTCTTACAAGTTTCATTTACTTGTGAATCCTTAATTATTTATAAAGCTTCAACTTACAAAGCCTTACCTGTAAGTGTATCTTCTACTTGCATAGCCTCCTCTGTTTACAAGTAATACTTTTACTGGTATATTTGTATAACATTTCCTTGTATGTCCTTACCCAGTTGTAGAACTTTAACTTGTATTTCCTTACCTTTTTGTATAACTTACACTTGTACATATATATCCTTACCTGTTTATATAACTTTTACTCATATATCTTTACCTGTTTGTATAACAATTATGTATATCCTAACCTGTTTGTATGACTTTATTCATATAGCCTTACGTTTCTATACTCGCACGCAAAAAAAAAACTTCATGTTTCAAGTTTGGATAACTATAGTTATATAATCGGTCATAGGCATTTCATTTTTGTACCAAGTGAAGCATGTGTGTCACTTTGTCAAACATTGGACACATCCATTCAGGATCGCGTTAATTGTTACATAATGTCACAAAACAGGCAAATCCCAAGATTTGCCTGTGCAACTGCTTGTCAAATGCGAAATTGGTCTGATGAACTCTCATTTCTTTCTTGCGAATCCAAGGAGTAAGAAAAACACACAGTGATTACTGAAAAATCGAAACTCCCAAAGCCAAGACTATCTGAACGTAACCGAACTGAGGGATTAATGATGCTCAATAGAGGCGACTCTATTGATAATGTTGGGTGGGCCTTTAACCCTTTACCACACGGCAAAATTTAAGACCTATCCAAATTGAAAGCATTTGCAGACGACAATTTCATAGTGGCTCAAATGACGCAACTTTTCTTTGATAGGGTAGAAAACTTTGTGGGAAAAGGAGAAAATGCTGGTTACCAGCATTTTCTCCTTTTCCCACAATGTTTTCAAAAGGCCTCTTTTTTAGGGGCGTCAAAAGGCGTCATTGAGTGGTAAAGGGTTGCCACAGAAACATTATCACTAATTTTTGAGTAAAGTTCCAGCAAACAGGCCCAGTTGAAGATCAGGCTGAGAGAGGTCAGTCTCGCATTACTGTAGCCAGATTAGACCACCACTTTGAACTGATGCACACCAGAGGTCAATTCCAAATGGATACTGCTACAGCAAGACAATAAGGTATAAGCAGGGTCACCATTCTGAGATATCTTCGTCAATGTGTTTGGCCCATAAGACCAAGACAGCCTTACGTCAGGAGCATACTCACTCGACGTTACTTATCTGAACTGGGGCGAAGGCGTTAGTGGAATGAAATTGTTTTATTTGACAAATCCAGGTTCAACCTTAGTTACCATGATGGTAGAGTGCGGGTGTTAACAAGGAGAGGCAAGCAATTTGGTAACGCCTGCGTTGTTGAGAGAACCAGGTTTGGCAAGGGCAGCATGATGATGTGGGGTGGAATAAAGGAGAATAGGAAAACAGACATGGTAAATGGGAATGGCAATCTCAATGCTGCTGGGTACATAAATCAGGTGTTGAGACCTGTAGCTGTTCCATTCATCCGCTAGCATGCTCCTGCCATATTGATGCATGACAATGCGCATCTGCAAACGGCTCACATTACAAGACAATATCTGCATGCAAACTGTGTTAACATCTTGCCTTGGCCTGGGATTTCCCCATACCTTAATCCCATTGAGCATATGTTGGATCTTCTTCATCGCACAGTATGATCAAGGCACCACGTAAACAATTTGCAGGAGATAGAGCATGCTCTGCAGGTCGAATAGAATAACATTCCTCCGCACAACATACAACGTTACATCGATTCCATGAGACATCGTATTGTACAGGTAATACGCCAAAATGGAGATCATACCCGATGTCAATGAAATCATCACAACTACGCCATTAGGAGATTCTTTAACCTCAATTTTACTCACAATAATACCAATATTACCATTTGTGTACTTTTCACTTTAATGATTAACACACATCTATACAAACCGCAATTTGAAAAAAAATTATACCACCTTGTAGGAAATTAGACAACGTAAAACCTGGTACCAAACTTACATACTATCACTCATGGATCCCTGGCAAAATAGCCTAAAATTCTATGCATAGTTTCTTTTGCATGTGAGTATACATATTACTTGTATATGAGCCATGCTCTGGCAAAAGGGGGCTTAATGCATCTCCGTGATGCATGATTCCAAGCAAGCCATCACATACTCATTGGTCCATAATAGCCACTTATTTTAACAACCAACTTAATCACAAGGTAGACTGGGCCTTGGAAATACAGAAAATTGATCAATAGCGGAAAGTTTCGGCCCAGGTCAGCCTGTGCAGGCTGACCTGGGCCGACATTTTTCACGGATGCATTAAGCCCCATTTTCACACAGCATGACTCATATATACTGTTACCTATTTTTATAACTTTTACTTGTATACCCTTATCTGTTTCTAAATATTTTATTAATATTTTTTTACCTGTTGGTGTAACTTTTACTTGTACACCCATACATGTCTCAATATACCCTTATATGTTTTTCTTTTATATTTTACTTGTATTTTGTTACCTGTATGTGTAACTTTTACTTGTACATGTATATACCTTTGACTTTTAACTTTAACTCTTGTGTCCTCACCTGTTTGTATAACTTTCACTTGTATATCTGCTTCATCTAACATAGGAGCTACTTGTTTCTGGTATATTTGCATAGCTTTTCCTGGACCACTGTGGGGATTGACAAGCACCAAAAATCTCTTCTTGGCTGGAACAGGACATTTTTCTACATCTGAAAATAACAGGATTGAAGGAATATTAACTCTAGAGCGCCTGTTACAATTATCATTGCTTTTGTGCACAGTATAAATCAAGATTAAACTGAAAAAATGTAGGTATATGAGAGGGGAAGGAAGACCTACACCTCCAGCCCCACAGATTTCTGTTGGGGGTAGTCTACCCCATCCCACCCCCATCTTTGACCTCTGTCCATTTTATTTGGTGCCTCAACTGTCTATCATTATCTTTTTGCTGGTGCCTCTCACTCTTTGCCAGAAAGCAAAATCATAGAACCTTCCACAGTGACAGCATCTGCAGCTCAGATTAACGACCACATGTCTTTTAAACATACATCTTTACTCGTTTTCATCCAGTTTTTTAACCTTTTTTTTCTTTATTTTATGAAAATATAATCACTCTTGTATCTTAATGCCAAATATTGCCCCAGATGGTTGCAAGCTTGCACAGATTACGGCAGATAGAAAATGCATTTTTATTCTATTGCAGCTAGCCATAGACATAACAACCACAGTTTCCAGTTTAAAACCCCATACACCATATATTGATTTTTTATCTACGTTTACACACCTGACTAGATTATAACACCGTCAAGTTTTAACAGCGTTTGTTTACTGTCTGGCTGTAAAGATGTCTCTTTAACCGTTACCACACAAAAAAACTTGTCAGAATTGAACGCATTTGCAGACAACATTATTCTATTGCTATTCAGTTGTTGAAACTTGTCTTGGAATGGGTAAAAAATAACATGGGTATAGGAAAAAATGCTGGTTACCAGTTTTTCTCCTTTTCTCACAATGTTTTCAAAAGCCTTCTTCTTCAGGGTTGTTAAAACTTAGGATTTTATGGTAAAGTGATAAAGTGCAGAAAAGATTGTTGGAAAAAGAGAAATTGCTGGTTTCCTATCATTATTTTCTATCCTTCCATCGACAAATTTCATCCGTAGAGTAACGTTTAACTTTTTACCACACAACAAAATTTTAGATTGGTCCAAATTGAAAGCATTTGCAGACGACAAAATATATGTGACTCAAAAAATGAAATTTGAATTGGGAAGGGCAGAAAACATTGTGGGAAAAGGAGAAAATGCTGGTAACCAGCATTTTCTCCTTTTCCTACAATGTTTTCAAAAGCTTTCTTTCTCTGGGTCATTAAAAGTCGGGATTGTGTGGTAAAGAGTTAACCCTTTACCACAAAAACCACCCTACGACTACATTGGAGAAGAAGGCTTTTGAAAACATTTTGGGAAAAGGAGCAAATGCTGGAAACCAGCATTTTCTCTGTTTCCCACAATGTTTTCTCCTGTATTAAAGACAGAAGCCATTATTTGAGGTACCTTTAATTTGTCGTCTACAGATGCTTTCAATTTGGTTTGGTACAAAATTTTGTTCTTTGGTAAAGCGTAAAATCCTTTCAACTTGAAGTTTCTGGTTTTTTGTCGTCTGGTAAAGAGTTAAATGGTCAAGTCTCATCCTTGATTGATGAACAGGAAAAAAAAATTAATTATTCATCTCTGAAAAGTAAATTGGTCGCTGAGAACTAGAGAGTATACTTGAAAGACAGTAAAGGAAAAATCAATAATGATAATTACATTTTCTATTGATTCGGATGGCTGATAATTTCTTCTACAAATTCTTAACCCTCAGAGAGCCAAATAAACCCAACAGAAATTTTCAGACTAGATATACCGGTATGACCAAATTAATGATATTTCATGAATGCCTTTGTCTATTGTGTATCAGTGGAGAGAGCAGATCAAAGATCAGGCTGCATGTTTTGTGTGGTCTGATCTTGATCTACACTGACTGCAAAGGCAGCTTTAGGTCTGAACAGGCCCGCATAGGATTAATATGAGAAAAATAAGAAAAGATGGATGGATGGATGGATGGATGGATGGATTATTTGTTTGCTTGGCACTCCTTTCAAAATTTTTCTGTCATATCACTGCGACAGCTCACATGAATCCCTATGTGCCCTAGGTTGCACCAGTACTAGGCTTGGGCTATGAAGCCTCTTGCACATGGACGCACCCTCAAAACAGTCCAGCGCCTTGACTGAGCCCTAAGACAGCCTTACCACTGAGCCACACTGGACCCCTAAAAGAAAAAGGCAAAATAAAATTATAAAGTGCTGAATAACAGTAAGCTAGCATTAGTAAAATGATACTATATAGGGGGTCCAGCATGGCTTAGTGGCTTAGGTGGTGGATTTGTCAAACACTGTGATAAAACAAGATATAGCTCATTACAAGCTACTTTTCCTTTTGTTACAATGTTTCCAAAGGTAGTTTGCTGCAACTCAAAGACACAAAACGTCTTCTCTAAAGCTCTCTAATGCTTCTCTAAAACCATTTAACTCTTTACCAAACGACAAAATTTTAGACTGGTCCAAATTGAAAGCATTTGCAGACGACAAAATAAAAGTAACTGAAAATTTGAAATTTGTATTGGGAAGGGTAGAAAACATTGTGGGAAAAGGAGAAAATGCTGATTACCAGCATTTTCTTCTTTTCCCACAATGTTTTCAAAAGGCTTCTTTCTCAGGGTCATTAAAAGTCAGGATTGTGTGGTAAAGGGTTAATGCACCTGCATTCAAAGTAAACTCAATTAAATGATAGGACTTGTCTGTAAAATAGTAGAAAGCATTGAGAGAAAACAAGAAAATGCTGGTTATGACCTTGTTCTTCTTTTTCCGTGATGATTACAAAGCCTCGTGGCTCAGAGTCGTTACAAGGTAAGAAAACATGCTGGTTACCAATTTTTTTAAAAACCTCATTCCTCAAGGCTATTGCTGGTTACCGAATGTTCTGAAAAACTTCATTCCTCAAGGCCATTTACATACTGGATTGCCTTTGAAAGGGATTTATAAAATAACAAGATATCAGACAAAATGGTAATATCAAAGTTCATTACCGTTACATAACCATGGGAATTGCATGAACTTTAAATTTTTAAAGCAATTCACTTAGAACTTTGTCTTTCCAAACTTCTGAATGAAAAATTGCACTTATCCTTAACTCTTTACCAAACAACAAAAGTCTAGACTGGTTCAAATTCAAAGCATTTGCAGACAACAAATTAAATGTTGATCAGATGGTAAGATATGTCTGTGTTAGGATAGAAAACATTGTGGGAAGAAGGAGAAAATGCTGGTAACCAGCATTTTCTCCTTTTCCAACAATGTTTTCAAAAGTCTTAATTTCCCAGGGTCGTTAAAACTTGGGATTGTGTGGTACTGGGTTAACTGCAGTTTCATATACTCGGACAACAGCATATTAAATTTCCTTGTTGTTTAACTCTTTACAAGATAACAAAATTTTAGACTGGTCCAAATTCAAACCATTTTGAGCAATGAATGCAAAACTTAATTCCAACTGTGTTTTGGATAATTTACAGGGGAGGGAAAAAAAACCTTCTTATTTTTGTGAAAAGCATTATTAGATCATCTTGTTTAAAAATGTCGTGTTAAATTCATTCACACAATTCTGAAAGCAGTTGCAGACAACAAATCAAACATAAATAATGTCTTTCAAAATTTGAAAACATTGTGGAAAAAAAGAAAATGCTGGTAACCAGCATTTTCATTCTTTCCTACGATGTTTTCAAAAGCCTTTTTTTTCAGGGTTGTTAAATTCAGGAACTGTTTGGTAGAAAGCTTGGCACATGTCTTTTATGGTTGAACAAAATGCTATGTGATTTGCACTTGGATGGGTGACCAAGCTTTAGCACATTACTGAAATAATGTTGAAAACAGTGTTAAACACAATACAACAAACAAAGCCTCTCACAGCTAATACATTATCTCATGTTACCCGTCTCCATCTACATTGGAGATAGAAAAAAAGACAGACACACATAGCTAATTGATATTGTGGTACACATGGAGATAGATGAGAAGCTGCTATAATGTTTAAATTCTCTGCTTTAAAATGATTATTGTTCTACCAAGGAATTTTCAGAGAGGGATTGTCTCATTAACTAATAGAAAAAGGGGACATTTCAAAAGATAAGTGAGACTAGATGCACTCAAATAAATTGGAAAAGGACAGATTTTGACTCTAACGCACAGCAAAATTTTAGACTGATCCAAACTGAAAGCATTTGCAGATAACAAATTAAATATGGCTAAAATGATGAAATTTGTCTCTGAAAGGATAGAAAACAATATGGAAAAAGGAAAAAATGCTGGTTACCAGCATTTTCTCCTTTTCCCACAATGTTTTCAAAAGCCTTATTCTTCAAGGTCGTTAAAATTTGGTATTGTGTGGTAAAGAGTTAATGTGACAATGTCTAAGAATCTCCCCTTGGTAGAACACTGAAAGATTCACTGTATATCTACAAGAAGAAAAAAGCTAGAGTATAATAAGTAACACAAGTAAATAGATTATGATTAACCCTTTAGCAAATAATCTTAAAATTTAACATCCCTGAGAAAGATGGCTTTTGAAAGCAAATTTGGAAAAACCAGAATATGCTGGTAACCAGCATTTTCTCTTTTTCCATAATGTTTTTCATCCATTGCAAAAAACAAATCCCATCATCTCAGCCACATTCATTTTGTATTCTGCAAGTGCTTTCACTATGATCTTGTCTTGTTCTTGAAATTTTCTTGTCATAACCCTTTCCCAAACGATCCCTGGTTTTTACGGGTCAGGAATAGAAGCCTTTTGAAAACATTGTGGGAAAAGGAGAAAATGCTGGTTACCAGCATTTTCTCCTTTTCCCACAAAGTTTTCTAACCTATCATATAGAAAAATCATGTTTTTAGTAACTGTTAATTTGTCATCTGCAAAATGCTTTCAATTTGGTCTGGTCCAAAATTTGCCGTTTGGGAAAGGGTTAAAGTTTGTTGCCTAATAGAGGGTTAAAAACTAACCACACTTCTACTTTTACAAGTTTAGTGATTCACAGACAAGAGGGCACAATGTAGTACAAACACTGCGTGATTAATTCTTTACCACACAAACCCAAGTTTTCATGATCCTCACAGACAAGACCTTTGAAAACTTTGTGAGAAAAAGGGAGTACATGCTGATATCAAGTATGCTCTCCTCTTCCCACAAAGTTTAATACTATTGCAAAAACAGCTGAGCCGTACTTAATTGGTCAGATACAAAATTAATGCTTTCAAAATGGATGAGTCAAAAAAATTATTCACCTGGTAAAGAATTAAAAACTAGCAAGATTTCTTCTTTCGCAAAGCATTACAAGTTAAGCAATTTCAAAGGCAAAAGGTACTATATAATACAATCATAATTATGTCTTCCACAAGAGCAACCCATGCCAGTGTCACACAAAAAGAGCCATACCTGAGTCAAAAATGTTATGAGGATTATCTGCCCTTCTGGTACAGGTTCCCCTTTTGATAGTTATCAGTAATCAACCAGCCAAAGATTGATTTAAAAAACTTCAGTAGTAATAGAGATACGAGAAATTGACCAAAGTTTTTCAATTATGAGGACACAGATGACACCAGGGCTATGATAATACCTCAACATTTTCTTCTTATTCGACAGCTGAAACTATACATACAACTAGGAGATACAGCTTTTTCCTCATCTAGCAAAAGCTACAACTCTACACTAAACAAGAGGAATGAATCCTGTTGCAATGACTACAGTAAAACCTCGATAATTCGAAGTCCCAAGAGGACAAGTAAAATATTCGAATTATCGCGGTTTTTGAATTATCCAAAATGTCTGTGAAAAAATGAATTCCGTTCAAGATCGAAAATTCCTTTGCTGGGAAAGATGTGAAAACAATTAATTGAGAGGTGAGAAAATAATGTGTTTGAATTAACAATCAATTTAAAGAAGCAAATTGATGACAGGGACCAGCACATGTGTTCGAATTCTCAGATTATTGAGACTCGAAATTACCGATCTATTTTTGGTTCTATATAGTGGAGTTTTTGGCGAGACTATGGAAATTCCTCGAAAAATACAGGGTCCTTGAATGTTCCAGACTGGAAATATCGAGGTTTTACTGTATATAAGCACATTGGCCTTCAGCCAGTTGAGCTAAAAACAGGAGGCCAGTGAGCACCTGAAATGCTCCTCTGGCACTGACTGACCTGAGGAAAACCAAGTAAAACTTACAAAAAAAAAAGTTCAAATTTAATGAAATCTTCTGAACCCGAGGTAGACAACAGAAACCATGCATTGACAATAGGTCGTCTTTTCTTCAGCCAGTAGAGCTAAAGAATGGTAATATCTTTCCAAAAAGTTTTAATCGCAATATAAAAAGTTTGCAAGAGGAAAAAGCTTTTGTTAGTACAGAATAGAAATGTGACCCATAAGCTCAATTAGACTTTCATCTACTTCTGTAGCACTGAAAAAATGCAGCAAACCTTATAACATGCCAATGTCTTTTTTTTTTTCCACAATGTTCCATTCAGTGTAAAGTTAAAATTACTTCAATCACCTTTTTTTTTATGTTGGTTGTTTTTAGATACTTGAACTTAATTGTTAAATCTTTACCAAACAATCCTGAGCTTTTTCCATCCTGAGGATGAAGTCTTTTGGAAACCTGTTAAGGAAATAAAAGGAGAAAATACTGGTAGCTAGCATTTATCCTTTCCTCACAATGGTTTCTACCCATTTTTGACATAGATAATTATTCACACTACATTGAGTTAGTCGTCTGTGAATGCCTTCAAAATAAAAGTCTAAAATTTTGTCATCTGGTAAATAGTTAAGTGCCAAGATACATGTAAAGTGTCAAGTAAAGACTGTTGACCTTTTACTCTCTATAAGTGTAGGACCAAGATCAGACTGAATTAAGTGCAGCCTGATCATAATCTACACTTTCATTAGAAGTATGGTATGTTTTCAAGATGAGTTTAGAATCAGCACTTAACCAGACAACAAAATTTTAGACCTGTTCAACTTGTAGGCTACTGAACATGAAAGTTAAACAGTAATTCACAATGATGAGTTACCGTAATTCACCAATGTATTCGGACACCCAAAAAGTTCGGACACCCTTAATTATTTTCAAAAATAATTTATTTTTTGTCCAAACTTCGGACAGTTCACAAAATTAGTTTTCCAAACTTTCGGACAGCCTTCTTCATTAATATTCCTAAAGATCGGACAGCCATTAATTACGACAAAGTGTGCTCGCCGACGATCAGTTACATTTTTTTTTTCAAACAACTTCAAAACGTCCTGTAGATTGCCGCTTAAACTCAGCGATTATTTTCGATCATATAAGCCAAGTGATCGAGCCAAACAAGTAATTTATTTCATTCAAAGTGTCTCAGCAACGCAGACATCGTAAATCAAAGACCTGGATTTTATTCGTTCATTACGATCTTGATTTGCACTGGTAGCAAATTCAAATAGCATTGTGAGGGCGCTTTGAGGATTAACTTTCTATTCTACTTTTCCAGAATCAAATGCTAGACACAGTCAAATCCTGGTTAACACTGCTGATAATAGATCTAGATCTAGTAGGAAACATTGTGGGAAAACCAGGATTTGATTGTTGAAAAGTATCCTTTTCCAATAATGTTTTGTAAGATGCATCTTGTGTGCTGATAACATTGCATACTAAACCTTTTCTTTTAAATCTAATTTACCGGTAATCCATAGTATCACATCGTACACGTTATTTATTTTAATCACCTGCAGACTAAGTAGCAATGAACTTTCAATAAAAATGCTGGAGATTTACATCTCTGCTCTCTAGACAAAACATACGACACGAGTGTAGTGTTCTATTCATAACTGTGTGTAAAAAGTCAGTATCAGAGTAAGGTGGGAAAAGTATGTTATTGTCTTATTGCATGGATTGTTGATGGTTGAGGTCAGTGTGTAACTTTCAATTAGGGGAGCAGTTGTGTGTTTAACAATCCTATATTCCTTCAAACAAAACGTTACGTCACCCCTTTATTGAGAAGTTGAATGCGTACACACAGCTGGCTTGAAATCCCCTTGACATGGGTCTTGTCATTGTACTATTGGTCATAATGACTTTCACTTACGATGGCTTAGCGAGTTTAGCTGCGTAGATAAAGATCAGACTTCAGAGATCCTGCAGTATGATCTTGATCTTCACCACCAGTTATTTCGAGCACACAACTTTGCGAAACTCCTATCCTATTATTGCAGTATAGATCTATATGTGTTTTTAAAAAAAAATAGCAATAGATCTAGATTAAAAGGATGGTTTTCTGGGAAAGAATAAAAGGACAAAGGAGTATTTTAAACTTTAATTTAAAAAAAAAATCTTTTAGCCCTTATCCTGCTAAATAAGTTAACCCGTTCCCAAACGACAGATTTTAGATTCTTCCAAACTGAAAGAGTTTGCAGACAACAATTTTAAAATTGACGCAAATGGCGGAAAGTTTTCCAAACAGGTAGAAAACACTCTGGGAAAAGGAGAAATTGCTTGTTACAAGCAGACACGTAAAAACCAGGGCTTGTTTGGATAACAAAAACATGAGAGATTGTTCATTTCCTGCCATTGCGTTTTAATACGTGTTGGAGACGGGGGCGGAGTTAAGACAATTTCATGAACAAATATGATTGGACATAATGAAAACTTGTACGCATAACAAACTATTTAATTTTTTAATCATCTATTTACCGATAAATACAAATAAAAAGTCAATTCTTTAATCTCTTCCTTGATTGACTAATTTACGCCAAGTGAGACAAACACAGCCGGAGCCGAGCAACATCAAAAGCGCCGAAACACGTTACGTCATCTTTAATTTTTGTATTGTGGTGAACACGTGCACATGTGTTGAGAAAGTGGTGTAAATGATTAGCTTTATTCTTTTTGAACTTATAAATCGATGGAAAATTATCTGGATTTTAATAAGGTAAGCAATTATACAAAATACATGCATTTAAAAGAACAAATAAAAAAAAAAACCTGCTCCGACGCTATATCACGTAATTATGTTTTCTGACTACCATTACATAATGTTACCATGAATAAATTCGCACGAGAACTTACCCTTATCATTTCGGACACACTTTTTTTTTCTAAATAATTTAGAACCTTTTCTTTCGGCCACCCCCATTTTTTTATAACGGTAATTTCATAAATATTCGGACAATAAAAAAAATAATTATTTAATTGTGTCCGAATACATTGGCGAATTACGGTATGTCTTTGAAGTTGTAACAAACCACTGGGGGTAAAGTAGAAAATGCAAATAAATACTATAGTTTCTCCAGTTCCCACAATGTTCCACACAGTCACAGAAATTGTTGATTCTTTGGTAAAAGGCTTATGCCCAAAAAGTAAAAAAGAGGTTATGGGTACAGAGAAAGCTGTGAGCTTCTGATTAGTGATTGACCCTTTACAAAACAACTCTGAGTCTTGACGACTGCAGATTATGAGGCCTTCGAAAACATAGCGGGAAAAGTAGAAAATGCTGGTAACCAGCATTTTCTCTTTTTCCCACTATGTTTCCTATTCTTTCAGTGACAAAAATCATCATTTAAGCCACATTTCATTTGGAATCTGCAAGGATTATAAATTCTGTCAAGTCCAAAATTTTTTGGTTTGGTAAAGGGTAAAATAATGATTACACACATTGCATATGACAACTTGCCTATATCAATCATTTCATCATCTTGTGCTGGCTGATTTGGTAGGCCATTCACTACAAAATATCGTGCAAAATGAACATAAAACACAAACCAAATGTCATGCAAAACATTAGCAAATACTAAAACTAATAAGAACATAACTTTAAGCACTTAAACAAACAAAAATAATATACAGTCATTAAAAATCAAAGGGCCATCATGCCAGATTTTGACAAAACAAACACCTCCATCCCTGGAAAAAAAAAAAAGGGAGGGGGAGCTGGAAATGGGAGAGTTCATACTTTGTCCGGAAAAATGATAAAAATTGCCATCCCATTACCCTAAAAACCATAGTTAACAATTCTTTCGACTGAGTTTTGGGGCCAACTGAAATTTCTCCATACTAAAAATTGTATTTATGCCTATTACACAGCCATACCAAGAATAGGAAGTTTATCTTTAAAAATTCAAAAAATTTGGCAATTCCTTGTGTTTTCCTAATGTATTTTTTATCTAAGTTGCAGTATATCTTTTGTTTCTGTGAAGATATTTGAAAACATTTGGGGAACAAAATCTGATTTAATGCCCTTTTAAATTTACTCTGCCAAACCGAACTGTTACAAAGTACAAAAGTATAGTCCTTTACCAATAAATCCCAATAACAACCCTGAGAAAGACAGATTTTGAAAACATTGTGGGAATAGGAGAAATGCTAGTATCCAGCAGTATCTCCTTTTACTTTTGAAAACACTGTTGGAAAAGGAGAAAATGAAACTAACCAGAAGTTTCTCCTTTTCCACAACATTTTCTATCCTTTTCAGAGCAAATCCGATTACCTGAACCATATTTTGTTTATTGTCCGCAAAATGCTTTTAATTTAGGCAAGTCTGAATTTTTATATAGAGTTTATTTCATCAGCTTGTGGTTAATATGGGGAAATATTTGCCGAAAAAGGGAAAGGTATGCGAAAATTATTTTCGCGGACCTTTCACTTTTGAGGCAAATATTTCCCCACTTTAACCACAAGCTGATGAAATAAATTATATATTATATTTCCTCTGATTATTTTGTCAACGAATGCCACTTTTAAAACTTAAAAACTTAAAAAACTTAAAAAAGTAATTCCAGATTTTCGGCAGGAGGAAAATATTCACTGTGACGGGGAAATAATTCCCCCCAGCTTAAATTACGACATTTCTTTACCCATAACATTTCTAAAACTAGACACATGAAATATAATATTATGTATTAACTCTTTAATCAAGTGACAAAATTTTAGACTGATCAGAAGCAAAAGCATTTACAGAGGACAAGTCTTATGTGGCTCAAAACGAAAATCTGCTTAACCCTTCACCAGACAATGCCGAGTTTTAACGACCCTGAGGAAGAAGGCTTTTGAAAACATTTTGAGAAAAGGAGAAAATGCTGGTAACCAGCATTTTCTCCTTTTCCCAAAATGTTTTCTTCTCTGTCAAAGGCAAATTCTATTATTTGAGCCATATCAAATTTTTCATCTACATAATTATGCTTTCAATTCGAATATGTCTAAAATTTTGTTGTGTGGTAAAGGGTTAAGGAAGGGCAGAAAACAATGTTGGAAAAGGAGAAAATGCTGGTTATCAGCATTTTCTCCTTTTCCAACAATGTTTCCCAAAGCTTTCTTTGTCAAGGGCATTGAAACTCAGGATTGTGTGGTAAAGGGTTAATGTTTAACTTTTATCAGAGTCTAAACAATTTCTCTCTTTGAAAGACAAAACTATGAATATCATCAAAAAAATACTGTGAAGTATACTGCCCAAAATTAGTATTTAGCTTTATCTCCTTGCAGAATTCATTATAAGTTAACCCTATGCCAAACAATGCTGTGTTATAACGACCAAAACTAGGAAGCAGCTTTTGAAAACATTGTGGGAAAAAAGAGAAAATGCTGGTAACCAGTATTTTCTCTTATTTCCACATTGTGTTCTATCCATGATCCTGTTAATGCTTTACCACACAGCAAAATTTAAGACCTATCCAAATTGAAAGCATTTGCAGACGACAATTTCATAGTGGCTCAAATGATGCAACTTTTCTTTGATAGGGTAGAAAACTTTGTGGGAAAAGGAGAAAATGCTGGTTACCAGCATTTTCTTCTTTTCCCACAATGTTTTCAAAAGACCTCTTTTTTAGGGGCGTCAAAAGGCGTCATTGTGTGGTAAAGGGTTAAGGACAAAATTCCACCATTTTAGGCATGTTTTTTTTTTACATGAAATGTGTCGTCTGCAAATGCTTATAATTTTCGCTGAGTTTAAAAATATTCGTCTTGTACAAAGTTAATCAATCCCAGACACTTCATCACTATCGTCTACTTCAATCTATTGCCTTAACTCTTCGCCAAACAACAAAATATTAGACAGGTCCAAATTAATAGTATTTGCAGATAACAAATTAAACGTGGCACAGAGAATTGGACTTTTATTTGAAAAAGTATCAAACATTGTGGGGAACAGAGAAAATGCTTCACCAGACCACAAAATTTACACTTGATAATTTTGAAAACACTGGAAGACAAAAAATGTGGCTCATTTAGTAAGATTTGTCTTTTTAAAGAAACACAACATTGTGGAAAAAGGAGAAAATTCTGGTTACTACCATTTTCTCCTTCCACAAAATGGTTTTCTTTCCTTCAAAAAGCAAATTTCAGTTTTTGAGTCACAATTTACCTTTTCGTCTGCAAATGCTTTCAATTTGGACAAGTCCACAAATTTGTAGAGGGTTAATTAATCAAAGAAGTCTCCGTATAAGTGAATGTCAAACTTGAGCTGACACCAATTGGATGTTATAGCGCCAATATCTAATCAATGAAACTGAAATCCTAAATCCATAAGACAGACTCTGACCTATGCCATGAATCAAAGACACTATCAATCCAGTATCAAACTGCATTGTGCTGTCTGATCTTGATCTTAACTGTCTGTAAACATAACTGAAGCTGTCTTTGGTATCCCAACTGTTAACTCTTTACCACAGGAGAAAATTTAACCCTTTCCCAAACAATCCCGGGTTTTCACGACCCTGAGAAAGAAGCCTTTTAAAAACATTGTGGGAAAAAGAGAAAATGCTGGTAACCAGCATTTTCTCCTTTTCCCACAATTTTTTCTACCCTTCCCAAAGCAAATTTCAATTTTTGAGTCCTATTTATTTTGTCGTCTGCAAGTGCTTCCAATTTGGACAAGTCTAGAATTTTGTCGTTTGGTAAAGAGTTAAGACTGGTCCAAAGACTCAAGAACAATAAATTCAGAGTAGCTTACTCTTTACCAAACGACAAAATGTTACACTTGTCCAGAAAGCATTGAAAGCATTTTGTGGACGATGCATTAAATTTGGCTCAAATGATAGGCATGACTTTAATACCGAAGAAAATATTGTGGAAAAAGGAGAAAATGCTAGTTTAAATAGTTACAAGCATTTTCTCCTTTTCCAAAAATGTTTTCAGAAGCCTTCTTCCCTGGGGTCGTCAATACATGGGATTGTAAGGTAAAAGGTTAAAAGATGATAAATTTCCGTCTTTGAAATGGTAGAATATACTACAGGGAGTTTTTTATGATGTACATCAAAATACCACGTAAAATAGTGATGAATACGAATAGATAATGTTTACATTTTTCTTTGCAATGATATAAATTGTATAGTTATATTCAATGACAAGAACTATCTTTTAAGAAAAGATAGCGTAAATTGGTCTGCAAATAGGCTGGGGCCCTTAAAATAAACATGTCTACATTTTGACCAATCACAAAATTCTATTCATTCATTTGTTATCAATACCAAAAAGTAGGTCAGAAACCAGCACATTCAGCTACACTGAAAAAATGTACAATATTGGGCGTTTCAATTGCAGGATGGTCGTTCAGCAAATTGTAACTCCGTCTATTTTCATTACATCAGATGTAATATTAGATATAACATCATCATACTGATCTGAACAAGAATTCTTGTAATCGACCTGTGTCTGTGATCATGTGACATTTCCAAAAGTCCATGTAAAACTCTGGCATTAAATCTGAAAATAACTACAGCAGCTTCTTAGCCCTTTAACCCTCTACCACACAATTCCGACCCTGAGAAAGCAGCCTTTTGAAAACATTGTGGGAAATGGAGAAAATGCTCGTAACCAGCATTTTCTCCTTTTCCCACAATGTTTTCTACTCTTCCCAAAACAAATCTAAATTTTTCAGTTTGATTTATTTTGTCATCTGCAAATGCTTTCAATTTGGACTAGTCTAAACTTTTGTCATTTGGTAAAGAGTTAAGGAAATACTATTAAACCTAAAACTCTCCTGATAATTTGTCATCTATCAGCTACTTAGAGGCACAGTGGCAGCCAGAACTGTTAAAATGCATCAGCAGATCCAGCAGAGGTCAGGGGGATCCAGACCCCCATTAGAATTTTCAAAGTACCAGTAACAGCTGTCTGCCTGAAATTTTGACCAAGTATGAAGGTAGCAGTAGATTCTACATCATGTCTTTGCTTAGATTTTCCAGTAATATTGTTTGCCGCAAATATAAAAAGTATGGAAATTATTGTGACAGATAACAATCTGTTATTATGCAGTCAGTCCATGTGATAGTGGCTGGCAGAAAAATTAATTCTGCGATTTGACTTCCTGGTTAAAAGTTAACCCTTATACTGGCAAAACATCTTTGGCGATTACACAAATAGATTTTGTTAGGCTCTGTGGCATTGCACAGGCCTTACGAGGGTTGTTCGATATGTAATATGTATTGTACGATATCTCAAAAGCATTCGACTCAAATAGTGAAATGAACATTACATCCCTTCAAAGTATTCTCCGCGGTTTGAAATACATAATTTCAATCTCTGAATCCATTTCTGAAATGCGTCACGGTACGCTGATTTAGGTAGACCCCTGAGGCACTGACTGATGGCTGAGCCAAGGGCTTGTCGCGACTTGTAACAACGACCAGATAAGAACTTTTTAAGTTTTGGAAAAAGGAAAGAGTCGCATGGGGCTAGATCCGGAGAGTATGGTGGGTGTGGCAAGACCGTAACCTTCTCCGACTTCAAAAATTGCTTCACAAGCTCAGATGTATGTGATGGAGCATTATCATGAAGCAGACGAACATGCCTAAATCCTGACACAGGGCGTCATTTAAGATAATATTTCTTGACCTTTTTTAGTATAACATCTCGGAAATACCGACCTGTAACACTTTTGCCCTTCAGCACCGGAATTTGTACGGCTATACCATCACATGAGAAGAATATTCAATAAAGAACCTTCTTTGTGCTTGTGCTTCTTTTGGCAACTACAGGCCTTCTACTGTGTTTAGTTAGCCATATTTTGTTTCCAATTTTTCTTACTGGTTCAAAATAGTGAACCCATGTTTTGTCACCAGTAACAACGTTTGCAAATTGTCTTTGATTGAATTTGGGAAACATTTTGAGCAATTGCTTAGCGGTTTGTACTCGTACCCGTTTTTGGTCATCTGTCGATATATGTGGTATCCATCTGGCAGAAATCTTTAGTACTTTCAAAATACGCTTCAAAATGAAATGCACCCGCGATAACGATATGCCAACAGCGTTGGCAATATCACGAATCATGTATCTGCCAGCAGTTTCAATTATTTCCCTGACTTTTGAGACATTTGCCTTGCCTGTTAAAGTCACAGGTCGGCCAGATTTCGCTGCATCTTTGACGGACTCTGTGCCAGTCAGAAATTTCTTTCTCCAACTACGAACTGTCTCATAAGATACCTTATCAGACCCATAAACTTCTCCCAATTCAGTAAAAATCTGCATTACCGAATGACCGAGTTTTGTGCGAACTTTTATATAAGCTCTAATTTCTTCAATATTCTTAATCCGTTTCCCAACCATTTTTACAACAGTGGTCAACGACTAGCTCTATTAAAATGACTATAAGTTTAAAACTATGTGGAGCTGAAGGCTTGTGTTTATACCGTTGGAAAGGTATTGAATAGAGCTATTCAAGCGTATCATCATCCACGAAATCGTGCAAAACGTAATCGCGCTGTGGTACAATACACATTACATATCGAACAGCCCTCGTATATGACCAAAACCACTGATAGAGCAGTGGGGGATGTAGCGTAAGATCAGACTACATGTAAGTGAAGGCTGATCTTGCTTTACACTGTACGCAAAATACACCAGTCATGTGGTAACAAACAGCAGGATAAGAATTAACCCTTTACCACACAACGAACTTTTTGACTCGTCTTTAATAAAGGCATTTTTACAGGAGAAAGTAAACATAGTTCAAATGATAAGATTTGTTACTGAAAGGGTAGAAAACATTTTGGGAAAAGAAGAAAATGTTGGTTACCAGCATTTTCTCCTTTTCCCAAAATGTTTTCAATAGTCTCCTTCTTTAGGGTCGTTAAAAGTCGGGATTGTGAGGTGAAGAGTTAATATAAGATGTACTGGTATGTTTCCTGTCCTTGAAGTATTATCAGTGACCGATATCTATCAGATACCAAGATATCAAGGATGAAGATATTTCTTTTGGTTTGCTTTGGGTTTAACACAATTTTTAACAGAATTCCAGTTACGTGACAGCAGCCAGTGCGCCTATACATGTATTCATGCAATTTTTCCACCATAGCTACACACAATATTCATTCCATGCCACCGGCTGCTTTCCCAAATAGATATACATATACAAAGTTGAAACAATATTCAGCTCTGATACAGGTATTGAAATCTTTGGAAAGAGTTTTATTCCAGCTGGGATTTTAACTCATACACCTAAATGGTAGTGAAGCTGTGACCACTACCACTGACTGATGTGTTTTACATCGCTTTCAACATCGTTTCAGTCATATCACAGTGACGACTGACTTTTTTGTGTATTACCTAAGTTTCACCAGTACTAGGCTAGGACCCTGAAATGTCTTGCCCAAGGACGATCACAAGAAACAACCAGCGCTGTGGGTGAGGATTGAAACCAGAGCCTCCAAGTTAGGAATCCTACAATTTAAGCTCCGAGTCATCCGCGAGTCCCCTTTGCCTCATAGATATAGAGGGTCTCTGCAGATACCATTTACTGGTAATATAGGGACCAAGAGGGTCTTCAAACCATTCCCATTTCTTTTAAACCTTTTAAGGGCCCTCTGCGGTAAAGCTTCTGAAATCACTGTGGGAAAATTTTACAGTTTGGTTAACAGTCAACTACAAAACAATTGTGGCTAAAATGGAATTCATCTTTGAAACTGGCAGAAAATAACTGTTGGACTTGACAAAACCTGCAGTATGAGTTCCTATTCACAAACCATTTTTTAGAGCAGTCTTTGAGTAATTCTAGATCAAGAAAGTAACACAACTTATGATTGGTTTCGCCAATCAGAATATGTGATACTTTTCAAAATTAGAAAATTCTGGAACATAAGACTAAAAATGTTCTTAAGAATGGTTGGTGAATTAGGACCCAGATCTTAGGTGTACACTGTCGGCTTTGCTTTATTCTTGATAGGAAAAACCTTGAAATAGCAATGCTTTCGGTGTAATTTCTAGACTAAAAAATGTCTGTTATATTTATTCAGTGTTCTATGGGTTGACTGATCTGCAAAGAAAAATACCATTCACTGTCAATAACAAATAAATGTCATCTGCATTGTAATACACAGGTGTCCATGTGACATACAACAGTCATTATTGAATATCTCTGATCAATCAACAAGCCCAAATAGCTCAGGTAGTAGAGTCTTATGAATGACAAATCTGTTTCATCGGTTTAATATGTATTAAATTTTAGTAAGAAACATGACCATAGACAAATTATTCAATGTTTCATTACCTAATGAGCTTGTACAAGTCATTTATAACACGTATATCTTGGAAAAAAGCTGACGAAATTTATCGTGTGTGCCCGCTGTTTTGTGTGTTCTCGGGAACGTAAACAACTTGAGTAACAGATGAAATGAACTTTTTTTTTTTTATGTTCGGTGTTTAAATTGAAAATATTTGTATTTCAAACGAAGGTTTACTGAATACGCAAGCAAGAGGTATGTTCAAATCCTAGTTTGTGCTCTAGTTGTGAAATTATGAGAGTTCAAACTTGCGCACAACTGTTTCAACTGTTTCTTTCTTGATCGTCTCTGTACCCAGAGGCGACCAGTCAAAAAGTAACACTGCCTTTTGAGACAGTATTATCTGTACCACTGTGGTTGGCATCTTAACTTTGGTTTTGCTGATGATCGATAGCAATGTAACACGCTATTTGATGGATGCTTTCAGAACAGACTGCAACCAATGATTAGGTATATTGCAGGGATTACAATTTTGACTGGATCAGTCAAGGGTGAATAGCACAATGGAATGATTGTAACCCTTGGCTAGCGAAGATGGCTGTTTGAGCATTGTCTATATTCAATGCATTGGCAGATGAGGAAGGTGGCATTATTTTTAGTTGGGTTTTTTGTGCTGCTTTCAACAGTATTTCAGTCATATGCTTTTCTGCCATGCAAGATAATAGAACACATGATCTCTTGATAACATTTTTTACTTGCTTCACCCTTTACTACACAACAAAAAGTTTAGACTAGTCTACATTGAAAGCTTTCGCAGAAGACAAATTAAACTTGATTCAAATGATGCAGTTTGTCTAAAAGGGTAGAAAACATGGTGGGAAAATGAGGAAATGCTGGTTACCAGCATTTCCTCCTTTTCCCACCATGTTTTCAGCAGGCTCTTTCCTCAGGGTCATTACAGCTTGGCATTATGTGGGAAAGGGTTAATTATGGATATGCTAGTCTGAGGCATTGAAGTACCGGTACATTGTCCAGGGGACTCTCGTGTGATCAACACCTAGAGCCAGGAAAGAAACAGGATTTCCAGACAACAAACCCTTCACTCTTTCATGCACATTCCTCAGGTTTAAAGGCCCAGCCGGCTAGCTTAAGTGGTTAGTGTATCTGACTCATGACCTGGTGGTTGACTGTTCAATACCCAGTTGTGGCAAATTTCCTTTCTGGCGATTTTTAGCCTCTCACCTCTGACGCGTATGAGGAAGTAGTCCGTGGCTTGGAAAGAAAGTTGTACATGTATCGATACTGGTGTGAGAAAGTCAGGAAACGCATACTTAGGCGCACTGACCGCCGTGATATAACCTAAGCTGTTAAAACAGTGTTAAACTCCAAAACAAACAAACTGGTGTGAGAAGGCCAGGAAACACATGTGTAGGTACACTGGCTGCCATGATATGACCAAAGCTGTAAAAGCGGCATCAAACTCCAGAATATACAAGCAAACCAGGTTTTAAAAGCCTGAGGGAGAAGGCTTTGAAAACATTTTGGAACAAGAGCTTCGCAGAGCAGCGCATATACACCCAAAGGGGCTTGTCAGTGAGTAGCTGCACAAGAAATTGGTTATTTCAGAAAACAAGGGAAGATAACTCTAGAAAGCCTAAAGAGATCCAAATGTAAAGAGTCACATGCACAACTACACATCATAGGGGTTCATTGTGGTAAGTTTCAAGTTATTCTGATAGAAACTGTAGGAGGAGTTGCGCACACAAGAAATTGCTAACAGACGGACAGACAGACAGATGGACAGACGACCGGGGCCATAACATAATACTACCCTTTGGGCGTATAAAAAGGAGTAAAATGCTGGTAATATACATTTTCTGCTGTTTTCACAATGTTTTCTACCATTTCATAGACAGAAATTATCGTATAAGTGAAATATGATCTGTGGCTTGCAAATGCTATCGATTTGGACAGGTCTAGAAATTTGTCATTCTGGTTAAGGGTATGCATTTGTTTAGTAAAAAAAAAACAAAAATGCTGGTTACAAGCATTTTACCTTTGCCCATGTTGTTTTCAAAAGCTATTGGTACCATGTGGTTGCAGGTTAACCCTTTAACAAACAATCCCATGTTCGAATCACACTGAGAAAGTAGGCTTTTGAAAACATTGAGGGGAAAAGGAGAAAATGCTGTTGACCAGCATTTTCTCCTTTTCCCACAATGTTTTCTCATCATTTAATGACAAATCCCATTAATTCATCAACATTTGTTTTGTGATCTGCAACTGTTTTCAATTTGGATCAGTATAAAATATAATTGTCATTTAAAAACTTAACCACTGAGCCATGAAGAACCCCTGTGATACAGTGTGGGCAACATCCTGTGATACAGTGTGGGCAACATCCTTACAATTTTTCACATATTGGTTACATGTATATGGGTGTAAAATACATAATATTATCCAGTATAACCAAGCATGACTGGTATTTGGAGTGTTCGACATTTATGACATTTATAAAACCGGTTCTCAAATCAGCCCTTCCTAATCTTTCACCTTCAATGGACAAGCCCCAATACAACATCACTAGCTAACCTATAAAAATAATATGACAGATGGAGTACTTTGCTTTGAATTTGTCCTTCAGTAGACTTGCACAAAACAGAAAATTACATAAAAACAGAGTGTTGTATCGGATTAGCCTGCTCAGACTGCCCAGGCTGATCCGAGACGACTCTTTACGTAGAAGTCCAATGCCCCTTTTTCGCGTGTTGCAGGCCTTATTAGAGATCACCAATGACAAATTTGTTCTTGACAGGGTAGAAAACATTGTGGGAAAAGGAGAAAATGCTGGCAATCAGCATTTTCTTCTTTTCCCACAATGTTTTCAAAAGCTTTCTTCCTCAGGTTCATTAAAAGTTGGGATTGTGTGGTAAAGGGTTAAATTTTTACCAGCCACTAGCCAACAAAGTTTTACACGTTGCCAAAACTTAAAGTACTTGCATTATGATAAACTGAATGTCACTTCAATGATGGGATTTGTCTATAAAATACTAGATGTAGAAATCATTGCGGGAAAATGAGGAAGTGCTGGTTCAAAGCTGGTTGCTTTCTAAATCTAGAATTACCCAAAGACTTCTTAAGAATGACTGATGAACAGGGATCCAGACTGCCATTTTGTCAAATCCAACAATTCTTTTCTACCAATTTCGAAGATGAATTCTATTTTAGCCACAATTGTGTTGTAGTTGACTCTTAACCCTTTACCACACAATGCTGAGTTTTCACGACCCTGAGAAAGAAAGCTTTTGAAAACACTGTGGGAAAAGGAGAAAATGCTGGTAACCAGCATTTTCTCTTCCCCCCCCCCCATGTTTTCTACCCTTCCAAAAAAAACTTTTTGATTTTTGAGTCAAGCCTAATAAAAAAAAAATCTGTGTTTAGGGTTTTGGTCCGAGATGCTGTAGGTAAGGATTTTTTTTTTTTGTTTCAGAAACTTTTACATTGACCATGTATTGAATCATACCCGACATATTTAATTTTTTCCAATCATAGCGTAAAAAGTTTAGGGTCGGCAGCATTTTCTAGCTAGGGTCTGGAAACCCTAAACACAGATAATTTTTTGATAGGCCTACCATTTATTTTCTAGTCCACAAGTGCATTCAATTTGGACAAGTCTAAACTATTGTCATGTGGTAAAGGGTTAACCCTTTACCAAACAATCCCTGGTTTTTACGACCCTGAGAAGCCTTTTGAAAACATTGTGGGAAAAGGAGAAAATGCTGGTAACCAGCATTTTCTCCTTTTCCCACAATGTTTTCTACCCTGCTGGAAACAAATTTCAATTTTTGAGTTACGTTTATTTTGTCGTCTGCAAGTGCTTTCAATTTGGACCTGTCTGAAATTTTGTCGTTTGGTAAAGAGTTAACCAACCTATTAATTTTTTCCCACAATTACTCCAAAAGCTTTACAACAGAGCGTCCTTAGAAGGTTTAGAAGAGAAATGGAAATGGTTTGATGACTGCAGCAAATCAAAAGCATTTGCAGCAGACAAATGTAGCTCAAAATTAATGATGATTTCTGTCTTTGATAGGATAAAAAACATTGAGAGCAAATGAGAAATTGCTGGTTACCAGCATTTTTGCCTTTTCTAACAATGAATATAAAAGCTTTCAGTGTCATTAAGACTGGGTATTGTGTCATGAATGGTTTGTCTGCATGCAGATGCATTGAATATTGATTTGTCTAAAATTTTATGGTCTGGTAGAGTTCACTCTTTCACAAACAATCCTATTTTTTTCATAAACCTTCAGCAAAAGACTAAATTGTAAATAATGTGAGACATGGAGAAAATGCTGGTAACAACCGTTTTCTCCTTTTCCCACATTGCTTTCTACGCTGTCAAAAACAAAAAAATTCATTATTTCAGCCACATTTGTTTTTTTGTTTGCAAAATGATTTCAATAGGGATGAGTCTAAAAAATTTGTCATCTGACAAAGAGTTAACACTACATACTGATAGAGTCAGCAGCTTCGAGATTGGGGAAAATTGTACATGAATGATTACGATTGGGTGCTCTACTTCACATATGACTAGATAAATTAGCCTTAACTCTTTACTAGACGACAAAATTTTAGACATTTCAAAACTGAAAGCATTTGCAGATGACAAAATAAATGTCTCAGAAATCGAAATCTTTTGTTTTAAAGGTAGGAAACATTATGGAAAAAGAAGAAAATGCTGGTTACCAGCATTTTCTTCTTTTCCCATAATGTTTTCAAAGCCTTCTATCCTAGGGTCTTTAAAAGTCGGAAATGTGTGGTAAAGGGTTATGTAGGGCTCGAGTTTTGCCCGTTTACTGAAAACAGAGTACTGAAAAAGTTATTAAACGACGGGTCCGACGAATCACCGAAATACCACCGAAACACCGAAATACCTGTAATTTTTTAGTTATTACGATAACTGAAGTTGTGGTTTTTGACCAAATTGTAATTTCATTTATGAAGGAGGGTTAGTGTTAAACCTAATGTCAAAATAGCAACATGTTATTGAGGCCTGCCATGAAGAATGTGCACCGGAATAGCCTACCGTGCTGTAAATGTCCACCGAAATACCCGCTCCACGTACTAAAATTGGTCAATTCAGGGATTATACCTCCGCAGTCTCCCTTCAGTTGTTTTTGTACAAGATTGATGTGTCTGAAATTTATCCATAAGTATGCTAGAAAAAAAAGCTTTCCATTTTTAAGTTGGAAAATATGAAATAAAACGTCACCAAATTAGAAAACCGGCAGCCATTTTGAATGTTTAGTTAGCACGGCACCAGGCGTAAATTGATAAGACAATTACAATTTCGCCGATAAGATTATAAATATAACCATATTACTTGAAAAATAACAAGGACAAACCTACATATCAAACAAATTTGAATATGTTAGCCGAACATTTATGATCGCTTCACTTTAACAGAACAGAAGAGAACAGAACTTGCCGAGAAACTTGTGTGTTTGTCGGATCAGAGACTTACATTAAGTAATGTCTGATTTGGGTCTCACCGTCTACTTATTTCGCAAATGAAGTGGGTTAGCGCTCTCTTTTGTGTGTGTTTATATTTCAAAAGAAATATAAGTGATAATTTCAAATTGATAAATCTTAGGTCTAGATTGTCGTCATCGAGATCGGGTATTTTGGTGTGTAACAGGTCAGGCACGCAAGTGTTTTGGTGATTGTTCTCAATGTAAATCAGTGATCAGTGTATACTAACAGCGTCACTCTTCTCAATAAAGATTAATACTATGATTAAGCATATTTTCTGAATAAGAAAAGAAAGAAAAAAATCCTGCATGCTTTTGTCAGTTATTTGAACCCAACAATAAAAAATACGGGTATTTCGGTGTTTCGGTGGTATTTCGGTATTTCGGTGATTCGTCGGACCATTAAACGACTGATGTATAAAATTTATACAAAAGGGCTCTATTTCACCTTGTAACCTAGATTTGACAATGATAGTTTACTTATAAACTGGTAATAGATGCTCAAAAAAAAAATTACCTTTTTCTGAAAAAGGGTGAAAACTTGTACTTAAATGTAGTAAATTAAATCTTTAACACAGCATAAAATTTTACACTTATCCAAAGTTAAAGCACTTGCAGAGAACAAAAAAATTGAGGCTTAAATAAGATTTGCCTGTGAAAGGGTAGAACATACTGTGGAGAAATGAGAAAATGCTGGTAATCAGAATTTCTCCTTTTTCCACAAAGTTTTCAAAAGCCTTTTTTTTCAGGGTCTTTAAAACTCGGAAAAGGTTGCTTAAAGAGGCCCTTATACTCATTTTCAGCCAGTTTTAACTTATTTTGTCTTTATTTTATCAAACTATAGTCATTCTTATACCTTCATGCCAAATATTGCGCCTGACGGTTGCAAGGTTGCTTAGATGACGGTCGATAGAAAATGCATTTCGCTGAGTTGCGGCCTTCCATGTAAACAGACTCGTCGTTTCCGGTTTCTGAATCGAGGATTTCGATATATCCATTATACACTCGGGTAAATTCGTATGAAGATCATGCATTCTGTCATGTGACTATATTTGACCTTCGCCCTGCGTCTAATGAGGTAAACAAGGGAAAATGGATGCTTCTCTGTTGCAGCCTCGATTTTCAAAAGGAGGTCGCGACCTGTATGCAAATTACACTGTATCCGACTCTAGGCCGAAACCAACGATAAATTTCCATGACGCACTGCCACTGTTTACAGCTTCGATCGTCAGCCAGTTTCCTTCTGACCAATGTTCGGTTTCTGATACAAATCTCCGTGTTTCTTTTTTTTCAATTACACCATATATGTCAGTAATCTATCCATGTTTACACAAAGGACTGATTTCTGTACCATTCTAAATTGTTTGAAATTTAACAGGGTGTTTGCTTACCGGCTGTAGATGGGCATCTTTAAAAGTTAAACTGTAATGAATAAACTCAATATCTTCTAACAGAAGTAGAAGAAGACAACTGGGAAATTATTTTAACTATAATAATATTAATGATCAATATGAATTAAGATTTGATACAGCTCTCCAAGTGAAAACACTGTGACAAAGGGGTTCACTATGTCTTGTATGTTTCTACTTTTGTCACATGGTATTAAAATTAGTTTATTGTGAAACAAAAGAACTTAAAAAAAAAAAAGGTCATCAGCAAAAGTGAACAATATCATACTATTGCAGACTAGAACATCGTTCAAACTCTTGGTATCTCATAATCTGAAGATCAAAGATAAAGCTGTAGTCTGTTCTTAACCTCGACACCACACAATCCCATATTCTTATGACCCTGAGGAGGAAGGGTTTTAAAACCACTGTAAGAAATGGAGAATATGCTGGTATCCAACATTTTCACACAATGTTTTCCATCTTTCAGAAAAAAATATCTCTCATTGTTTGTATATACTTTTTAATTCAGACAATTCCACAATGTTCTTGTATGGCAAAGGGGTAGTCTACCCTGTCAGAAAATATACCAAAAGTGGCCCTCAGCTTTAAAAGATGTAATTCTGTAGAACATTGCTACGAATGTATCAAATGTGGTTTAAAGGAT
This sequence comes from Hippopus hippopus, assembly GCA_946811185.2. NCBI lineage: Eukaryota > Metazoa > Mollusca > Bivalvia > Cardiida > Cardiidae > Hippopus > Hippopus hippopus. The sequence goes on from OX328096.1 coordinate 17,503,633, forward strand.
GGATTTTGTCCATAAAAGAGTAGAAAACACTGTGGAGAAACGGGGAAAAATGTTGATAATAAGACTTTTCTCCTTTTTCCAGATTATTTTCAAAAGTTGTTTACCTAAGGATCATTTAATTCTTTACCATTTGATGAAATTTTGGACTCCACAAAATTGAAAGCATTTGCAGATGAAAATCAAAATTAATGTGGCCCAAAAGAAGACTGCCATTCTTCAAATGGTAGAAAACATTGTGAGGAAAAAGAGCAAACATTGGCTACAAGCATGTTCTCTTTTACCAACAATGTTTTCAAAAGACTCCTTCTTTTGGGTTGTTAAAATGGGGGGATTGTATGGTAGTGGGTTAAACATGCAGTTGTGTCAAATAAAGGGTTGACCTGGTGGGCAGTCTATTTTCATAGTATTTATAACCTGAGGCTCTCTGTCATAATTACATTAAATTGAATAAAAGTGTATAAACAACATGTATTTATGACAGATTAAGAGCAGATGCTTCAACATATTACATCAGAATTACAAGCTTCTACACAAAATCACTGTAGATGACTTTTTTCGTCTTGGAGCAAACACCTTTTTAACTTTCCAATGCAACAAAATTTGAGCCTCATCCAAATTGAAGCATTGGCAATAATGAATTTAATGTAGCTGAAAGGATAATTTCTGTTTTTGAAATGGTAGAAAACATTGTGGAAAAAAGGGTTCCTCCTCAGGGTTGTTAAAACTCAGGACTGTAGAGTAAAGGGTTCAAAAGATAGTGATCAACAAGATATTTCTTGTATCAAGTAATTTTTTCTTTTGTAACAAAGTTTTTATATGAATTCATGAGTCAAACCATAATTGATGCTCATCATCACTCTTCCAACATATTCCATGCTTTAACCCTTTACCACACAATCCTGACCTTTAACAATGCCGAAAAAAGGCTTTTGAAAACATTGTGGGAAAAGGAGAAAATGCTTATAACCAGCATTTTCTCCTTTTCCCACATTGTTTTCTCTCCACTTAAAAACAAACTTTGTCATTTTACTCACATTCAATTTGTCATCTACAGATGCTTTTAACTTGGGCAAGTCTTAAATGTTATTGTGTGTTAAACAGTAAACTAACCAGAGGAAACAGGCTTTCAAACACATTGTGTAAAAAGGACAAAATGCTGTTAAACAGTATTTTTTTTCTTTTTCCCCTCATGCTTTCTGCGTTAGCACAGGCAAGTCCAATCCTTTAACCCTTTACCACACTTTTAACGACCCTGAGAAAAAAGCCTTTTGAAAATATTGTGGGAAAAGGAGAAAATGCTGGTAACCAGCATTTTCTCCTTTACCCACAATGCTTTCTTCTCTTTCACAGCCAAATCTCATAATCCTAGTCACATTTAAATTGACATCTGCAAATGCTTTCAGTTTGGATAACACCAACATTTTGTTGTTTGGTAAAGAGTTAAGCCACATTTCATTTATTGTCTGCAGTTACTTTCAACATGAACCAGTCTAACATTCCATTGACTGGTTAACAATTAAAAACATTCCAACAAAAGGAGAAATTGCTTGTAACAATCAATTTCACCATTTGTTACAATGTTTTTACATATACAAAACCATAATTATTTCATGCTGATTTACTGTATTTTACAATGCTGTTGTCAAAGCCATCTGCTGCAAAACTATTTCAAGCAGTAATGCGTTAACATCATAAATGACTCATTAATATACCCTTTTTCCGAATTGGTAACCTCTGGCAAAGGTGTAGAAACACTCGTCTCCATTTCTCGACAACTTTCCTATTTTCGTCGAACGAAGAATCACTTCTCCTCGCGAAAGTTACATGGTGTTTGTATCGAATCCACTTATCACTCAATAATTTCTTTTTTAAAGGATATGCAAAGATTGTTAAATATGCTTTGTGAAGATGTTTTTCGTCCACTGACTTTCTGCACCGACAACCTATAACATCACCAAAATGAATGTATTTCTTATTTTTCGAGTCTCTGTTTTCATTTAAAGGGTAATAAGTTACCCCATGTTTTGTCACTTCAACTTTATGTAAAAGCTTTTCATTTGGAAAAATCTCGAATTCGTCCTCTAACAAGATTTCGTCTGTCGACATATTTCCCGTCGTGACACAACTTAATCCTGTGGCCATGTTACGGTCATGTGACTTGGATGTAGAATCACGTGACATTTTTTTAGCGAACACATTCTGGTTGCCTTCCCTCCACGACGGAAATAATAACGGGAACCAGCTATGAACTTCCTTTTCTAAGTTTTTTCAAGATGGTTCGTACATGGAAATCGAGGCTACTTTACATCCTCTACTGAATCAGTAATCGTGGTATTTATGCGATATATTTATACGAAAAATCAAAGAGTCGGAATCTAACTATGTCTTTTTATTCTTATTTTAGGGTATAGATATTTGCCATCGAAATGAGCGTAAAGTCCGTCGGACAGCCCCGAAGAGTGATGACATTTACCTGAGACTTCTTGTTAAAGTAAGTTTTCTCTGTTTTATCATTTTGTGACCGTTGACTATGTCGGTAATAAGTGAAAACATACTTTTATTGGTGATGAAAACAGGGTCTCGGATCTGGACTACTCGCGATCACTGAAAATATTGTGGACAGTGGCATATTCAAGCCAACAAACCTCAATGCAAAAGGGTTGTAAATGACATGCAGACCTACTCGAGAGACCACCTGCATTAAGCGACACATTACTCTTAAGAGGCCTCAATTATCAATGTTGATTATGCATTTTTCAATAACTTGGGCAGAGCCCAGCAGCACAGTTGGTGGCTTCTTGAAGTTCAAGACAGGGGGTTGCAAGCTAGAATCCCAAAATGGCAAGTGTCTTTTGGAGGATTGATTAAGATTATAATTACAGGAATCATTCCTCTCGCATGGCTAATCAGGAAAGATGCTTATGTAGGATAGCAGCTAGTCTCAAAATTGAGATGATACGGTGAATTTTTTCATATTTGGACATTTAATGTGCACTGTACCATCTCGAGTCGATCTGACTGACAAAATCTATCTTGTGTGGTGGCCATTTTGTGTGTTTTCGGAAACGTAAAGTACTCAAGTAACAGATGAACGAACTGTTTTTACTTATCTTCAGCATATTAATTGAAAATATTTGTATTTCAAATGAAGTATTATTGAATATGCAAGCAACAGGTTTGTACAAATCCTAGTTTTGTGCACTATTTGTGAAATTATGAGAGTTCAAACTTGCGCACAAAATCTGTGCGGAGCTTTCAACTTATTTTGTCTTGATTGTCTGTACCCAGAGGCGACCAATCAAAAAGTAACATCGCCTTTTGGGACAGTTATCTGTACTAGGATAGCAGCTAGTGTCTTCGAAAGAATATTGTACAAAGTACTGGTGAAAGAGAAAGACCAGGATAACATGGATATGTTCACAGACTTCTGTGATTGACTGAAATAACGTTGAAACAGCATTGAACACCCTCTAGACAAACTCTTCACTTGCATTTAAAAACCACTTATCCTAAGGTCCTAATTCTCTTTGATGGTGTCTGAATTCAAGTTTGTCAGTGTTAAACCTCTTTTCTGAATAATTGCCCACTAACAGACCCTAGAGGGGGCCATGTAGCTTTGCTGTTTTGTAAGAAAACATCTAGTTATTGTCATAGCACTGGTTTTATTGTTTTGTCGTTTGAGTCTGATGAAAGCTGTATAAAATACCATTGAACTAAAACTGCTGCAAATAAAAATGTTGATTAATTAGCAACATAAACTTTACATACTTATGAGCTAGTTGCATACTGAATTTGTTTACTTTTCCCTTTCAGTTGTACAGATTCCTTGCTAGGAGGACAAATGCAAAGTTCAACAAAATCATCTTGAAGAGACTGTTCATGAGCAAGACCAACAGACCTCCTTTGTCTCTTGCTAGACTGGTATGTACCTCAACCCTTTCCAGACTACAAATGTTAGACTCTTCCAAACTCGAAACATCTCTGGATGACAAATTTTCAAAATTGATACAAATGAGCTTAAGTTTTATAATAAAGTAGAAAACATTGTAGGAAAAGGAGAAAATGCTGGTTAGGGTCGTTAGAACTTGTGTGGGAAAGGGTTAACTCTTTACCGAATGACAAAATATTAGACTAGTCCAAATTGAAAGTAATTGCAGACGACTAATATAACTCAAAAATTTAAATTTGTCTCAGGAAGGATAGAAAACATTGTAGGAAAAGTAGAAAATACTGGTTACCAGCATTTTCTGTTTTTCCACAATGTTTTCAAAAGCTTTCTTTTTAGGGGTCATTCAAAGTCAGAATTGTTTGGTAAAGGTTTTACTCTTTCTATGTTGGATCCTGTATAGCTGAGATGCTAAACAGGGTTAGCAATCTAGGAGTCCTTGAGTTTGATCCTCTCTTGAAGCACTTGGATTTTCATAGGAATGTCCTTGGCCAAGATTCTTCAGAGCCCCAGGCTCTCAACAAAGTTGGTGAAGGCCTTGAGTTTGAAAGAAAGAAATCACAAATTAGTCCTGTCTGGCTGCATTTGTCAGGTGGGACTTTCCTTTGGCAAGACTTTTCTGAGCCCCAGTGTAGGCTGTGCGTGAAAGCCAAGAAGTGCGCTGTTGCAATAGTAAGACTGAAATATTGTTAAAAGGGGTGTAAAGCATCATTTAGTCAATCAGATCAATCTCTTTCTTCCAGTTGTTTGTTTTGTTATTTCTTAATATTACAGATACATGTACTGTTATTTAAGAAAGAGCCATGTGGCCCATACTCTGTTAGGATTGGCCAAGATCAGTAGTTGTAGTCACATGGCCTACAGTATGTCCAATAGACATCACAACAAATGACTAGAAGCCTCTTACCAGATTGGACACCGTAACTCTTTACCAATCAATAAAATTTCAAACTTTTCACAACTGAAAGCATTTGGAGAGGACAAAGTGTCTTAAATAATGGGATTTGTTGTTGAAAGGGTAGAAAACTTTGTGGAAAGAGGAGAAAATGCTGGTTACCAGCATTTTTTCCTTTTACCACATTGTTTTCAAAAGCTTGCTTTTACAGAATCTTTAAAACACAGGATAATATGGTAAAGGGTTAAGTACATGAATCATATGAAATAGTTGTTGTTTAACTGCAGAGAGTCTTTATAGCGTGACACAATCAATGTTTCAACTGATGTAGTGAACCTTCAATGCTCAGCCATGGTAGAGATCCTGGGACAGTATCCCTAAGAATTAGGAAAATGTACACAGTTGAGACACATCATTCTGATATGCTTGAGAATTAGTCTTGATTACTCAGATTTGTCACACTAATTATTAAAAGGTCCTCAGTTTCTGCAACTTCAAATCACAGGCCTTTGAAGCTGCATTGTTCAACCATGGAACATCAAAATTTTCATCAGCATGTCATTTAACACCGTTACTGAAAACAGCACATTGGCACATCACCTGTACATCGTGTATAATACATGTACCACCAGTTGTTGTGGTGTCTGTGGTCGTGAGGCAGAGCGTCAGCCTCATAACCATAAGGTCTCGAGTTCAATACCTGGGAGCGGGTGTTAGCTTTGGGGTTTTTCATTGGCCCACACATTCAGCACAAGTACTGGTGCAGTTCCCAGGAAGCAGAATGGAGAGAGATTAGTATAAGTTGTAAGAACTTGTTTCTCAATCGATGAAAAATAAATATGTTTAAACTTACAACCAGGTGTGCAAAATGATGATACCCTCTGTCCTTTTTGAAAAAGGATGTTAACAGAAAACAGAAACAATGTTATGATCAGTGTAGACGGGTTCACAAAGGATTTTCCTAATGTTTCCCAACATGCAAAGGTTTCAAATGACTCTTTCAACTAAGCATTTCCACTGACCTCATGAATTTAAAAGAGCTTCCACAGAAGTGTTCTCTTTTAGCTGATGGACACAATTTGTCTGCCATTTTTTTTTTTCTCAGCTTATAGTAAACTGGTAGCCTGTTATCGTTAGACAGTTACAGGAGATACAAATACCAGTTTAAGCATCCCATTGCTTTGATGCTGGATAGGTTTGAAACAGAGTAGAAATTGCGAAAACCCGATCAATAAGTACATTGGTAAGTCAACATGAATAAACATGTGACCAGTCCTTCTTATAATTCTGCATACCTTGAGTGATCTGTTGGTTTAATAAACAAATGAAAATAGATTTTCAAGAACTGCATCTACAAAGCACAATAAATGGACAAAAACAAATTGGAAATGATACTTTTCTATGTTTCGATAATCACCAACAGGACCCGTAAATCTATGGAGGCAAGACCCTTTAATTATATGTGTTTATTATGTTTTGACTGAATTGTTTCTTGAAAAATGCAGTTCTATTTGAGTTGCATCATTGCAAAATTTTCTGTGTACAAGATGCAAGAAACATCACCACCGGTGAAACACTGATCACTTGGTTGTATGTTCCATTTTTAGCAGATTTGTATGGCAAATCTGCTTGCTGTGATTTTTGGTTAAACATTCTCTTTCAAAAGGAACAGAGGTCAGATTTTTATCCAATTCTGTTGCATACCTTGTGTTGTTATAGGGATTCGATATACACATGGAGGCGATGCTCCAATATCCTATTTTCAATGGCAGTGTTGGATTATCGACCAATGGAAATTTTGGTGTTTAATTATTGACCATTGGAGCTTCAAAGAACTGTTTAAAGGACTGTTTATACCCCTCTCTTCTCCGACTTACCCTTGGCCAACACTGAACCTCAGTTAAATGGTGATCATGCTATTCTAAAGTAAAGTTTTATGGCAGTGATTATGATAATTATAACCTATTGTTCTATGAAATAAATGTCACATTTTTTCTTGTCTTAAAGACAAATAAAGTACATCATGGAAGGATATAGAAAAACATAGCCACAGCTGTAACATTTCAGCTGTGGCTATGTTTAAATATTATATGTATAATATTATGAAATTATATATGTAAATATTAAATTGTTTAAATATTGTCTTTCTAACAAAACTTTTATGTTTAACCTGTCTTGTCTTTTTTTCTTTCCATATTTTAGATCCGTCTGATGAAGAAACCTGGCCGTGACAATAAAATGGCTGTTGTTGTAGGAACAGTTACTGATGATCTTAGAATCTTTCAAATTCCAAAGCTGAAGGTAATTTAGATCAGTACATGATTAATATATAACTGTTCTCGCAAAGAAGATTTAAAACAAGAAAAATCTTTGTTTTTGTAATGTTTTGATTGAAAAAAAGACGGGCAATGAGCAGGGAACAAGTTTATGGATAAAAAGACCGTAAGTAGTTGTGGAAATTATATAAAGATCAAGACTGTACATACTATTAAGTTCAAAAAACCTTTGGTCTTCACAGTCCAATAATATTTAATGCTATACTTCACAACACAGTTTCAAACTTGTCCATATTACTTAATCCTTTACTACAAAATCCTTTACTACACAATTCGGACTTTTAAATACCCTGAGAAAAAGAGCTTTTAAATACCCTGAGAAAAAGAGCTTTTGAAAACGCCATTGGAGAAGGAGAAAATGCTGTTTACCAGCATTTCTTCCTTTTCTCACAATGTTTTCTATCATTTCAAGATCAAATCCCATATTATGGGAGCCAGATGTAATTTTTTGTCAGCATATTGTTTTCAGTTAGGACAAGTTCGGTAAAGAGTGCATTCATAAACAACCATCTAGATGTGGTTCAAATGATTGGATGTGTGTATGAAAGAGCAGAAAACATCGTCTTCAAGAGGGTAGAGAGCTGGAGAAAGGATAAAAATGCTGGTCACCACTATTTTCTCCTTTCCCCCCCTAGTGTTTCTTCTTTCTTAGGGTTTTCAAATATCAGATCATTTCTTAACTCATTACCAAACGACAATATTTTAGGTTTGTCCAAATCGAAAGCATTTGCAGACGACAAAATAAAAGTGACTGAAAATTTGAAATTTGTTTTGTGAAGGGTAGAAAACATTGTGGGAAAAGGAGAAAATGCTGGTTACCAGCATTTTCTCCTTTTCCCACAATGTTTTCTAAAGGCTTCTTTCTCAGGGTCGTCAAAAGTAGGGATTGTGTGGTAATGGGTTAACTCTTAGATTTGTGCAAATTAAAAGGGTTTGCAGATGACAATTTAGATAAGACTCTAATGCTTTGCATGGGTAGAAAACATGGGGTAAAAGGAGAAAATGCTGGTTACCAGGATTTGCTCATCTTCCAACAATGTTTTCAAAAGGATTCCTTCTCAGGGTCATTGAAGAGAAAATGCTGGCTACCAGCATTTTCTCATCTTCCAACAATGTTTTCAGAAAGGTTACCTTCTCACTTGGGATTGTGTGGGAAAGGGTTAAGGGTAGACAAAAACAAACTGAATTTTTCTCCTCTATTTTCAGGTATGTGCGTTGAAAGTTACAAAAAGGGCTAGGGCTCGAATCATTAAAGCTGGTGGACAAATAATGACTTTTGACCAGTTGGCTTTGAAATCACCAAAAGGCAAAAACACAGTCCTTGTACAAGGTATGATATTAGTTCATTTACCTCTTCCATTGCTAATCTTGACTTAAATACCTTCTGTAGAAGGGGAGGTCAGACTGCTTATAAACATGCTCAACTTTGGTCAAAATCACCCACTATTACAGTATTTGTATACCTGAAAAAAATTGTGAATTTCTGTAGATGGCAGAGAAAGGATTAACTCTTTCTGTACCATAGATGACACCAGAAGCTTTTGTGGACAGTGTAGATCAAGATCAGACTGCACAAAGTGTGCAGTCTGATCTACAGTGTCCACTGCTATATTCTTGATTATAACTGAACCGTCTTCTGATTTTGCAGAGGAAATGTATTTTTAGCCTTTGAAAAAATGCAATTTATTTATTCAGTAGTGGGTTTGATCCCTGGCTTGGCCAATTTCTTTTGGAGGATTGACAAGTCATTGTGACAAGATTCATTCCTCCCCCACCGCTGACCATTGTCTCGATGATGGTTATGTGGGAAAGCAGCCAGTGGCTTGGAAAGAAAATTTTGCAGAGTACTGGTATAAAAAGACTCCAGGAAAGCGTGGATAGGTGCACTAGCCGCCGCGATATAACTGAAATAATGTTTAAAACGGCGTTTAACAGCATACAATCAATCAATCAATGATTATTCAGTAGTGAGAGAGTTAAAGAATAAGGAAAATGGAGCTTGTCTTGTATTTGTTGTAACTGTTATCAGATGATAAAATTCAAGATTCTCTTGGGAAAGCAATTTCGGAGGACATATTGAAAAGGGCTCAAATGACTGGCTTTGTCTTTAGAAGGGAAATAAAGGTTATGGGGAAGAAAATACTGGTAACCAATATTTTCTCCCTCATATCATGTTTTCAAAAGTCTTGGTCACATGGGATGTGAAACTTTTGGGATCATTTGGAATAGAGTTAAACCTTGTAATCATCACACATTTATGGTCATTTATTTGATGCAAAATATCTACATAGGACTTATGTGGATCCTTGGATTATTTAAGTTTGAGACATTCAGTTGGAGTTTTTTAAGGTTGATGATTTCTCTGTGCATGTTTTATCACGACTACATGTCTGTTACATTCATGCTTCTTAAGCACATATTTATCCTTTATCAAACAATCCCTCGTTTTAACAACCCTGTAGAAAAAGCCTTATAAAGTAATGTGCAAAGGCGACAGTATTAGTTGTACGGTCAGCTGGCAGGGGACTTGGAAACTTGTTCACGGCTGTGGTGAATAATGTTGCCCCGAGCCGAGGTGGCGACATTATTCACCACAGCCGTGAACAAGTTTCCAAGTCCCCTGCCACCTGACTGTACAACAAATTTATTATACTGCAAAGTTTTACCATTCCAACGTGTGTCAAGTGAATTTTTCCTGATTTTTGGTTTCAAAAATTGAGTACGCTAACGAAGTAGGATTTCCCTTCTAAGTGCCCCAATTCAATGAAAACTGACATCACTGGGAACTGACGTCACTGAAACCTTGGTAAAACGTGCTAGAACGTGCAGTTTGGCGCATAATCTTGATGTTAATCTTGATCGACGACGCCAATTTGAATGTTGTATTGAAAGTGTAGTCATGTATACGGGGCTCCCGAAAGGGAAACTGCTTTTACGTTGGTTTTGCCAGTGTACATGATATATATGTTCGGGGCATATTATCCAATCAGATCTCAAGAAATTTCTTTGCAGTATAATAATGCTTATTACCAGCATTCTATCCTGTGAATAATATATCATATCATTTGAGCCTCATTTCACATCATCTGCACCAGCTTTCAATATGGACAAGCATAAAATTTCTGTCTTCTGTTAAGAGTTTAGCTAGCTGTAAACCCGAATAGAGGATCTTCAGTATAGGATTTTAATTTCTCAAATTTATGTTTACAGGACGTAGAAAGGCAAGAGAGGCTTACAGACATTTTGGAAAAGCCCCTGGTGTTCCCCACAGTCACTCTGCGTATGTAGTATTGTGCTCACATGAAACTATTATTTATTTCTTTGTTGTGCGTAGCCTGGCTACTCGGTCTGTAGGGTACAAAACATGAGACCAGGGGTTCCCTGGTTCCAGTCCCCAGCTTGGCCATTTTCTTTCCGATGCCTGATAATAGTCATTGCGACAGGATTCATCCCTTTCTCACTACTTGTCATGATTTCGACAATAATTTGGTCGGGTGAGAAAGCAGCCAGTAGCTTGAGAAGAATAAAAGTCAGGAAAGCAGGAATAGGTGCACAGGCCGCCATACTTTAAACGAAGTATTATTGAAAAGGGCATTTAAAACCATACAAATTTCTGTTGTAAATAAAACTGTTGTGAAGCTTAATTCACTAATCGACAGAGGATAACTTTGAAACATGCTTATTATATGGAAGATGTAAGAGTTTATTCTTACACTCTTGTGAAAACATTGTAGCAGAGGGATAAGATGCACATTTCAAGCATTTCCGTTCTTTGTCGGAATTTCTATTAAGTTTGAAAGACAAATTAGTGGTCTGCATGAGATGAATAGGTAAACCTATAGACTGCTAAGCGCGACTCACTGACCTTTTGTGGACACTGTAGATCAAGATCAGACTGCACAGAACGTGCAGTCTGATCTTGGATCTACACTGGACGATGAGGAGATACTATTCCCCAAAATATAACTTAGAACTTGCAATATTTCGGTTTTTACTATCGAATTGAAAATTTCATTTTAGTTATTTAGCAGGATAAGGGTTAAAAAGTTTTCACAAAGGTACTGAACATGATTTGCAGAATTGGACATAGAGAATAGATGGTTGGTGTCTTGGATGGGTTAAGTTTATTGGGCAAGGCGGAGGAATTTATCTGGTGAGCCGAAGGCGAACCGGATAAATTTCGGAGCCGAGCCCGATAAACTTAACCCATCCAAGACACCAACCATCTATTCTATTTATCCTGTCACTCACTGTAACGGAACAAAACAAGAATTGGACATAGAGAATAGATGGTTGGTGTCTTGGATGGGTTAAGTTTATTGGGCAAGGCGGAGGAATTTATCTGGTGAGCCGAAGGCGAACCGGATAAATTTCGGAGCCGAGCCCGATAAACTTAACCCATCCAAGACACCAACCATCTATTCTATTTATCCTGTCACTCACTGTAACGGAACAAAACAAGAATTGGACATAGAGAATAGATGGTTGGTGTCTTGGATGGGTTAAGTTTATTGGGCAAGGCGGAGGAATTTATCTGGTGAGCCGAAGGCGAACCGGATAAATTTCGGAGCCGAGCCCGATAAACTTAACCCATCCAAGACACCAACCATCTATTCTATTTATCCTGTCACTCACTGTAACGGAACAAAACAAACAAACAAAAAAAAAAACATTGATAAAGACCGTACCTTTAATAAATTTCCGGAGCCGAGCCTGATCGACTTTCCCAATCCAAGACACCAACCGTCTATTTTATTTATCCCTTTTCTCAATTACAATCCAAAATCCGACTAAATTGAACATTTCGCTCGAAATAAGGCACGTATTGACATCTTTCTCACTAGATCTATGAGAAACTTTAAAAAATGAAGAACCGTGTTTACAAAACCCTCTGGATATGCAGCTGCAATAATGACGTCATGAATGATATTGGCTACGTCATAATTATTAAACGTGACGTATATCCGCAGAAAAATATTGTGGCAAAGAAGACAATATGTTTTAACACAACAGACTATTAATTAAACGAGCAAAAGTATTCGCTAGCGATTGATTCATTCATTAGGGCAGTAAGACGCTTGGTTGAAAATAGTCCCAGTCGGCAGGTGCGCACTTTGCGGTCACGTGACCAACTGACGGATAACAAAAAAAATATACGGCACCCTGTTATCCGTCAGGTAAACCCGGAAGTGACAGGATAAATACCAATCCCAGGTATTCACCAGCCATTCTTAAAATCATTCTTTTAGTCTTGCTCTCAAGATTTCTTAAAAGAAACACAACTGATGGTGGGCTAAAGCAAATGGTTTCGCCAATCAGAATTTGTGTTAACTTTCTAATTATAGAATAAGAATAAACAAAAGAATGATTGGTGAATAAGACCCTGGCCCCTATCTGATGACTTTATTTCTTATACCTTTACCAAATGTTTGACTCTTTAAAAATTTTTGAGGATCTGCTTATGACCTAATCAAAGTACAAATGTTGCAAGTTCTGCTGAACATGTTGAAAACATTGTGGAAAACAGGAGACATTGCTTGTTTGTCCTTTATTGTTTGGCAGGGCTTTCTTAAGGCTTTCTTTGTAGATGCATAAAATCATGTGATTTGGAGTAAAAGGGTTAGTGTTTTTGTAATTCTTCTATTGAAAAAGTTTAAAAAATAACAAAGAAAATGCATGTTGGATTTCATTTATGCAAAGGATATCTCCGTTTTGTATTTACACAGACCAAACAATTTAACTCTATACCACTAAATCTCGAGTTTAAACAACCTTGAGGATGAAAACTGTTGAAGCCTTTAAGGCAGTGCAAATGCTTTCCATATGGAGGAGTCTAAAATTTTATTAATTGATAGTTATATGATGTCGGACAAAATTGGTATCTTTAGTATGCTTCTATATATTTGTCTATTACCTATTTTTCAGGCCTTATGTGCGATCCAAGGGACGCAAATTCGAGAGGGCTCGTGGTCGTCGTGCAAGCCGTGGTTACAAAGCATAAATTATCAGTTGACTGGCAAATACTGGAAAATAAATTTTCCCACAATGATGCTCTCTTTTTTTGTTTTCTTTCGATTTTGTTATTAGCTCCACTGGCCAAAGGCCAGCGAGCTATTGTCATGGCGTTGTGTCCGTCCGTTCGTTCGTCTGTTCGTCCGTGCATGCGTCCGTAAACTTTTTCTTTAAAAAACTCCTCAGAAACTATTGACTGGATTTTTACCAAATTTCACAGGAATGTTCCTTTGGTGGTCCTCTTTCAAATTCCTTCAAATAATTGTGTTCCATGAAGAATTCTGGTTGCCATGGCAACCAAAGTAAAAAACCTTTAAAAATCTTCTCCTCCCAAACCGCTATTTGGATAGCATTATTATTTTGCAGGAATGTTCCTTAGATACAGGTTTACAGAATTCCTTAAAAAAAAAAATGATCTGTCAAAATACATGGCTTTTATGGGAGACTCATTTTCCTTTTATGGTATAAAGTAAAATCTTTGAAAAATTTCTTCTCTAAAACTATTCATTGGATTTCATTGTTGTTTTGCAGGTAAGTTCCTATGGTGGTTGTCTACCAAATTGTTTCTTCAGTGAGCTAAAATGCAGGATTGAATGATAATTGTTAAAAACTTCCTTTCGCCATTATAGAAATATCAGGCCTGTGGAGCGATACAGGCGCTCAAGCGCCTCTAGTTGTATTAGCAGGACTAAATCTCAAGTGTTTACTTGTGAAAAATTCTTAATAGTTTCATTCATCCAAATTCAAAGCATTTGCAGACTACAATTGATTGATTAATTGTATGGTGTTTAACGCCGTTTTCAACATTATTTCAGTTATATCACGGCGGCCAGTGCACCTATCCATGCTTTCCTGGAGTCTCTTTTACCAGTACTCCACACAATTTTCTTTCCAAGTCACTGGCTGCTTTCCCACATTATCGTCGTCGAAACAATGGTCAGTGGTGGGAAAGGAATGAATCCTGTCGCAGTGACTATCATCAATCCTCGGAAAGAAATTGGCCAAGCCAGGGATCGAACCCTGGACCCCATGTTCTCAAGTCCTGCACGCTACCGACTGAGCTACCGGTGCACGGCTGCAGACTACAAATAGAATGTCACAAAGGATTGGATTTGTCTGTTAGAGGAACAGAAAATATTGTTGAAAGGAGAAAATGTTGGTTACCACCTTTTTTTAGCTCACCTGAGCACAAAGTGCTCATGGTGAGCTTTTGTGATCGTGCTGTGTCCCTCGTGCGTTGTGCGTCATCCGTCGTCAACTTTTACCTTGTGTACACTCTAGAGGCCACATTTTCAGTCCGATACTCATGAAACTTGGTCAGAATGTTTGTCTCAATAAAATCTCGGACGAGTTCGAAAATGGGTCATGTCGGGTCAAAAACTAGGTCAAATCTTCAGGGTTGCATCTAGAGTGCGGGATTGCCGAAATCCCGCATCAAAATAAAAAATCCCGCAAAAAAGAAATTTGTTTGCGCACCAAATCCCGCACTAAAACGAACTAGCCCGCAAAAATTGCATGATCGTGCGCACCATTATCGGGGAAAAAGAGAGAAAAAACGACTTGGGGGGAATAAAATGTAACAAAATTTGCATGGTAACCCACATAATCATCCGAAACTTAAAACCGTAAACTTACGTAGACTGTCGGGTTATTTTGATCATATCAATAGACGCTTGTCATCTGTGTTATGCAGACGAAAAGCCTCACTGCCGGGCCCACGCTGTCGATCACTGAATGCGACAATTTAGGGAAAATGTGTCCAAAAATGACGCACTGGGGAATCTGCTGGCAACAAGTGATGTCTTAAGGCTACAAAATTCTTGAAAGAAAATAACTCCGTCATAAACAGTGAGTATTATGACGGACCACTCGACACCGTTTATCACATCCTAAGAAGCTGGCGTGTAACGAAAAGCGAGATAATGATGTCAATCCACTGATCTAGGGTAAAATGATGTTTTGAAGTGACCTACAACCCTTATTGACAATTTCTTGAAATATCATATGGAAATACTTTTGAAAAAAATTAATTTACATGAAAAAAAGATCGATGCAAAAAACAGCGAAATGTCTATTTGACATCGTCTGATCAGAGGCACTTCAGACTGTCTTTTCAGCTTTGGTAGTGAATTTAAGTAGTAAATTTACATAAATATCTATATGAAACAATAGATGGAAGCTAAAATCCCAGTCAAACACTGAGGTAAAAGTTTCGGTGAATTTATGAAATGAAAATGTTCAACAACGTAGGATAGAGAGGGTAGGATGGGGATTAGTCTACTTGTCTTACAGTGATTATACTGTAACAAGTGTGAAAGAAGAAGTTACGAGACATTCATCTTAACAAAGAAGACTAGAATGTAATAACGCTTTAATGGATATAATCATTATTATTTTTCCAAAGACAAAAACAAATAATACATTAACCCTTTACCACATTATCGGAACCGCCATGAAATTTGTCCCCCCTCTTTACACTTGAAAGGGGGGACATGCCCCCCTTTTTCTGAAGATGATGGGGGCCAGCCCCCCTATTTGAAAATTTCTAGATGCAACCCTGAATCTAAGAAAAATCTTGTGTACGCTCTTGAGGCCACATTTTCTGTCCAATACTCCTGAAAGTTGGTCAGAATGTTTTCCTCCATGATATCTCGGACGAGTTCGAAAATAGGTCATGTCGGGTCAAAAACTAGGTCACTAGGTCAAATCTTAGAAAAACCTTGTGTACGCTCTAGAGGCCACATTTTCTGTACAATACTCCTGAACGTTGGTCAGAATGTTTGTCTTGATGATATCTCGGACGAGTTCGAAAATGGGTCATGTCGGGTCAAAAACTAGGTCAAATCTAAGAAAAACCTTGTGTACGCTCTAGAGGCCATATTTTCAGTGTGATACTCATGAAACTTGGTCAGAGTGTTTGCCTCGATGATATCTCGGACGAGTTTGAAAATTGGTCATGTTGGGTCAAAAAATAGGTCACTAGGTCATATCTTAGAAAAACCTTGTGTACGCTCTAGAGGCCACATTTTCTGTCCAATACTCCTGAAAGTTGGTTAGAATGTTTGTCTTGATGATATCTCGGACGAGTTCGAAAATGGGCCATGTTGAGTCAGAAACTAAGTCACCAGGTCAAATCTTAGAAAAACCTTGTGTACGCTCTAGACGCAATATTTTCAGTCCAATACTCCTGAAAGTTGGTTAGAATGTTTGTCTTAATGATATCTCAGACGAGTTCGAAAATGGGCCATGTCGGGTCAAAAACTAGGTCACCAGGTCAAATCTTAGAAAAACCTTGTGTACGCTCTAGACGCAATATTTTCAGTCCAATACTCCTGAAAGTTGGTTAGAATGTTTGTCTTAATGATATCTCAGACGAGTTCGAAAATGGGCCATGTCGGGTCAAAAACTAGGTCACCAGGTCAAATCTTAGAAAAACCTTGTGTACGCTGTAGAGGCCACATTTTCAATCCAATACTCTTGAAAGTTGGTCAGAATGTTTGTCTTGATGATATCTCTCACAAATTTAATAATGGGCCATGTTGGATCAAAAACTAGGTCACTAGGTCAAATCTTAGAAAAACCTTGTGTACGCTCTAGAGGCCACATTTTCAGTCCAAAACTCTTGAAAGTTGGTCAGAATGTTTGTCTTGATGATATCTCTCACAAATGTGAAAACGGGCCATGTTGTGTCAAAAACTAGGTCACTAGGTCAAATCTTAAAAAAACCTTGTATATGCTCCATAAGCCACATTTTCAGTCCAATACTCCTGAAATTTGGTCAGAATAGTTGTCTTGATAATATCGCAGATGAGTTTGAAAGTGGGCCATGTGGGGTCAAAAACTAGGTCACTAGGTTAAATCTTTGAAAAACCTTGTGTACGCTTCAGAAGCCGCATTTTCACTCCTATGCTCTAGAGGCCACATTTTCAGTCCAATAATCTTGAAAGTTGGTCAGAATGTTTGTCTTGATGATATCTCTCACAAATTTGAAAACGGGCCATGATGGGTCAAAAACTAGGTCACTAGGTCAAATCTTAAAAAAACCTTGTATATGCTCCAGAAGCCACATTTTCAGTCCAATAATATTGAAATTCGGTCAGAATGTTTGTCTTGATAATTTCTTAGACTAGTATGAAAATGGGTCATGTTGGATAAAAAACTAGGTCACAAGGTCAAATATTGGAAAAACCTTTTGTACTATAATTACAGTCCAATATTCTTTAAACTTTTGTTAGAATGTTTGTCTTGATGATATCTTGCATGAGTTTGAAAATGGGTCACATGGAATAAAAACTAGGTCACCAAGTTTCATCCTTGAAAAACCGTGTGTACGCTCTAGAGGCCACATTTCCAGTCCAATAATCTTGAAATTCGGTCAGAATGTTTGTCTTGATAATATCTTAGACTAGTTTGAATATGGGTCATGTTGGATAAAAAACCAGGTCAAATCTCGGAAAAACCCTACAGGCCACATTATCTCTCACTCATGAAAGTTTGTTGGAATGTATGTCTGGATAATTTCTGAATGTTAAGTAGGCCGCTGAGACAAACTCTAGAAAAAGCTTGTGTGCACTCTAGAGGCCATATTTGTAAGCCCAATACTAATGAGTGTTTGTCAGAGTGTTTGTCTTAATATCTCTGAAGAGATTGGAAATGGGTCATGTTTGATCAAAAGGCTCAGGTAAGCGACTTCAGGGCCATCGTGGCCCTCTTGTTTTCTTTTCCCATAATTATTTTCAAAAGACCTCTTTCAGCTATGCATGGTGAATGATGACTGATTTACTTAAATATTTATTTCAATTTGAACATCAGTATAATATTTCAGTTTTTCACCTAAAGGGACACTTTGAATAATTTGAGCACAAATCTTCACCATCGTGATGTTTCTTCCATGAATGTTGGATGTGAAACGTGAATGAACTAGAAATGTGTCACCGACACAGATACCCCTGCACTTCAAACTTGACCTTCGAGCTGGCGACACAGTTGTTGCATGTGACACATTGCCTATCCATGGTGATCATGTGTGCCAAATTAATTTAGAATAGGACCATGCAGCTGAAAGTTATTGGCCAGACATAAACAGCACAGTTTAACAAACACACATACAAACATACATACAAACACATGGACACGGGTAACACTATATTCCTTCCCCCTCCCCCTTCAATTTTAATGGTGGGAGCATAAAAATGACCCAATATAAACGACCCATGCTCTGTAAAAGGGGGGCTGATGCATCTGCAAAAAGTATTGAACATGGTTCAGCCTGCACAGGCTGACCTGAACCAAAAAATTTGCTATTGGTCAATATTCTTTAGGTCAAAGGACCATTTTATTTCGTAAATCAGTCGGTTGTTAGACAAAAATGGATTTTATGGATCCATATTTATATATGATGACTTGCTTGGTAAAATGCGTCATGGAGTTTCATTAAACCCCCTATTGCCAGTGTGCTACTTAACCCTTTACCACACATCAAAATTTTAGACTCATCCATATTAAAGGACTTTACTGGTGACAAATCAAATGTTATTCAAATCATAGTATTGGTCTTTGAATAGGCAGAAAACATTGTGGGAAAAGGAGAAAATACTGGTTACCAGCATTTTCTCCTTTTCCCACAAAGTTTTCAGTAGGCTTCCTTTTCAGGGTCGTTAAAAGTCGGGATTATGTGGTAAAGGGTTAATAAATAATGCCATTGCTCTTAATCCCTTTCTTGTTTCTTTGTATTGGAGTTTACTGCCATTTTAAGGGTCGTATCATAGCAGTCAGTGCACCTACACATGTTTTTCTGGCTTTCTCACTCCAGTATTGACTCAACTTTCTAAGTCACTGATGACTTTTCTCATGCATCAGAGGTAAGAGGCAAAAGGTTGCCTGAAAGAAAGCCTCAACTGGGTATCAAACCCGCAACCACCAGGTCACGAGCCAAATACGCTAACCCATGAGCTACCCAGCTAGGCTTTTAACTCCTTACAACACAATCCCAACTTATAACAACCCTGAGGTAAAAGGCTTTAGAAAACATTGAGGGAAAAGGATAATACATGTAAACGTATGCTGTTAACGCCACTACCTTTTTCCCTTTTCCCAGAATGCTTTTAAAGCTTACAAAAGCACATATCAATTTTTAAGTTACAATTTGGACATATCTAATATTGAACAGCTTGTACAAGGGGTATAAAACTCTGTAGACATTTTCAGTCGGTTGAAAATCAACATAACTTGCAGTGTAAATATTAAGTTTAATTTCTTTTTTAGAATCAAGAAAGAAATAAAAATATTGATAATATAATTACTGGATAGGGCAGATCAACAATCAGCTTGCATAACTTTTAGTCTGATCTTTATCTCCACTGTACCTTAAAGCTACTTGGGATCTTGATTTGTAGCACCGTAAGGTTTGATCACAAGAGGCTTTCCAAGATTCCGCAATAGAAACTGATGCCTCAAACAATTACTGTACACTATCATTCAGAAAGGTACAATCTTCTCAGAGCTCCAGACAGAGGAAGTGATTTTGATTTCAAAATAAAGAATATTAATTACTCTCCACTAAACCCTTTGTTGTGGATACTCATTGGAATGGGAGACAAAAGTGAAATCCAAATTATCTCCCTTGTTAGATAAAACCAAGGTAACCAAATTGCAACCAGGTCCTTTTGTTTGATTTCCTATGTTTTTAGCTCCACTGGCCGAAGGCCAGCGGGCTTATATCATGGCCCATTGTCCGTCGTGCGTCCGTCCATCTGTGCGTTAACTTTTATTTTAAACATCTTCTCTGAAACTACCCATCCAATTTTGATGAAACTTCACAGAAATGATCCTGCCATGGTCCTCTTCAGAATTTCTTGAAAGAATTTAATTCCTTCAAAAACTCTGGTTGCCATGGCAACAAAACTTAAAAATATTGGAAATCTTTGAAAATCTTCTTGTCTGAAACCCTAAGGCCTAGGGCTACCAAATTTCGCATGTAGCTTTATCTAGTAGACCTCTATCAAGTTTCTTCAAATTATAGCCCTGGGGTCAAATTTGACCCCGCCCCGGGGGGTCACAAGTTTTACATGGGCTTATATAGAGAAAACTTTAGAAATCTTCCTGTATCTAGCCATAAGGCCTAGGGCTACCAAATTTTGCATGTGGCTTTATCTTGTGGGCCTCTACCAAGATTGCCCAATTTATAGCCCTGGGGCCAAATTTGACCCCACCCCAGGGGTCACAAGTTTTACATGGGTTTATATAGAGAAAACTTTAGAAATCTCCCTGTACCTAGCCATAAGGCCTAGGGCAACCAAATTTTGCATGTGGCTTTATCCAGTGGGCCTCTACCAAGAGTGCCCAACTTATAGCCCTGGGGTCAAAATTGGCTCTGCCCCAGGGGTCACAATTTTTATATGGGCTTATATAGACAAAACTTTAGAAATCTCCCTGTACTCAGTCATAAGGCCTAGGGTTACCAAATTTTGCATGTGGCTTTATCAAGTGGGCCTCTACCAAGAATGCCCAAATTATAGCCCTAGGGTCGAATTTGACCCCACCCCAGGGGTCAGAAGTTTTACATGGGCTTATATAGTGAAATCCTTAGAAATCTTCTTGTTACTTACCATAAGAACTTAGGCTACCAATTTTAGTCTTGTCGCAGGGGTCTTATGTTCAAAACCAATTGGCCAAGTATTGTAATGTTTGGCATGTAGGGATTTTACGTATTAGCCAATGGAGCGATACAGGGCCATCATGGCCCTCTTGTTATCCTTGCTTTACTAGGAGATGTTGCGATTATTATTATTTGACTGATGATATATATGTAAGGTGTTCATGATATTTGCAAATTGAAATTCACACACTATTACCATCTTAATGCATCGAATAGATCAAATTTTTGGTTTGATAAATTTTGAAGGCAGTATTTAACCCTGAACATTCCTAAATAGTGCAAAGGATATCAATGATAAAAACCGAGTAATACCTTATTCAGGACCAAGTTAGTAGTGGAGAGCTATCAAGGGAGGTAACTTTCTTTTGTCTCCCATTGTCTCATCGAGACGATTCTAATGAGTACCCACAACATAGGGTTTCGAAGAGAAATAATGGATTTAGAATACCATCACTCCCTCTTATCTGGAGCTCTGATCTGCCTTCATTTGGGTCCAGCCCATTTGTAATGGAGATTTTGCAATGAACACAAACATAATTTCAACTCTTATCATGACTTCTTCCGCACTGTGAAGTAAATGGCCAGAATAATCACAAACAGGATAATCAAACAAACAAAGACTAGGAGAATTCTGTTCTGTATAATCCTGAAATAAAGGAAAAGGAAAAATCATATACATTTTGACCCTTTGCCAGATTGCAAAATTTTACACCCATCCACACTGAATGCATTTGTAGGTGACGACTGTGGACCAAATAATGAAATCTATCTTGAAATAGTACAGAACATTGAGGGAAAAGAAAACAATGCTGGTTATTTTTTCAAATTCCTAAAACAAGGGACTACTGGTATTTTGTTTCGAATTATAGACACAATACTTTGTTCCTCCCGATACAAACTGAATAAAAATTGAATGATATAACATGACTTAAAGGGGCACATTTAGGTCTTATGCCATAAATCGTAATTTCTTGTAAAACACAGATAAACAAAACTAGATATATTTTTCTTTGCAATTGTATTGAAAGTTATTATGGTAAACATGTGCAAATTGGGGCATTTAAAGAATGGGATGTTGGTTTTGCATGAGGTGACTCTATTTTGATTACTTCAGATAAGACGTCATCATTCTGATGTGGTTTGAATACCAATCTTTGTAAATGACTGCTACTGATCATGAGCCATTTCCAGAAGTCTTTGGGAAACACTGCCGTGAAATATAAAAATACCTTAAGAGGCTACGTAGAACATTAAGGAAATATATTGACCAAAATTTTTTTCTTACTAATGTCTTTCTTTTTTTCTGACGATTATCAATTTTTAAAATCAGTCGAGGGTATAATAATCTGAATAGCTTCCTTTAAGGTTTACATAGAAGTTATTTTCACAAAAATAATACAATATACATGTACAACTACTTCTGAAATTTTTCTTTAGACTATTAGTGATCTTTATACATCTTGAAACTCCTGATAACATGCTAGAAAAGAATCAAGAAAAATTAAATATGCAACTATCTTTAGAACGTCCACTCAGTTCATATATCAAAGCTACTTACCTTTTAAACATCCCTGATAAAACTCTAGAACTTTTTCCAAGGTTTGTATTAGTTTCTTCAAGCTGTATAAAACAAATGTGAGTCATGCTCTGTGAAAAGGTAGTTTAATGCAAAAAGTATCAACCCTTGTCAACCTGTGCAGTCCGCACAGACTGAAATGGGTCGAAACTTATGCCTGTTGGTTGATCTTATGCATGCCAACATACTACTCTACCTCATGATTCAGCCAGTTTTTCAACAAAATTGTTCGATATCATGTGACACCTTACTTGGGATAATGCATTACCAAAATGCATTAAAACTCCTTTTCCTGGACCGTCGCTCATATATCTACTACATGGTAAATTTTTGGTACTTTCTAACAATGCAAATCTCTCCTAAATGATTCAGTCTATATAACCCTTCGGAAGAATGCTTTCAAAAACATTGTAAGACTTGTAGAAAATTGAGGTACTGGCATTTTCTCATCACATTATGTTCTGAAAGAACTTTTATGAAAGAGTATGGCCAAGAAGCAGTGCCTCCTAAGTAAAGCACAGGGTTTCAAGTTGAAGCCAAGTTTCGCTTAGCTGCTTTCGAAGGGCTGATGAAAATCATTACTACAGGATTTATTCATCTCTCAAAAGTGAATATGGTTCATATAGAAACTGGCAAGTGACTTGTACAGATTTCTGCATGATACTGAATAGAGAAACGACAGGTGTTCATGGATAGGAACACTGGCTGCCATGATATTACTTGAACAAGAGGGCCATGATGGCCCTGTATCACTCCACTGGCTAATACCAAGTAAAAATACTACAAGCCAAACATTACAATACTTGGCCAATTGGTTTCAAACTAGAAGACATACAATTTTTTTTCTATAAAATCCTACGAGAAAGTTATGACCCCAGGGCAAAGCCATTTTTGACCACAAAGCTATAATTACTTGAATCCTGGTGGAGGTCCACAAGATAAAGCCCCATACCAAATAATACAGTTCTAGAATTTATGGTTATAACAAGAAGATTTTCAAAGTTTCCTCAATAAAAGGCCCTGTAAAATATGAGACCCCTGAGACAGGGCTAAATTTTGTAGCCCTAGGTCTTATTATGGTTAGTAACAAGAAGAAGTATGGTTCTGGTTAGTAACAAGAAGATTTATAAAGTTTTCACTATAACAGCCCATGTAAAACTTGTGACCCCTGGTGTGGGGACAAACTTGTCCAAGACTTTAATTTGGGCCCTCTTGGTAGAGGCCCACTAGATAAAGCTACATACAAAATTTGGTAACCCTAGGCCTTATGGCTAGGTACAAGTAGATTTTTAAAGTTTTCCCTATATAAGCCCATGTAAAAATTGTGACGACCGGGGCGGGGCCAAATTTGACCCCAGGGCTATAATTTGGGCACCCTTGGTAGACACCCACTAGATAAAGCTACATGCCAAAGTTGGTAGCCCTAGGCCTTATGGCTAGGTACGAGAAGATTTTTAAAGTTTTCCCTTTATAAGCCCACATAAAACTTCTGACCCCCGAGGCGGGGCCAATTTTGACCCCAGGGCTATTGTTTGAAGGAACTTGGTAGAGGCCCACTAGATAAAGCTACATGCCAAATTTGGTAGCCCTAGGCCTTACGGTTTCAGAGAAGAAGATTTTCAAAGATTTTCAATATTTTTAATTTTTGTTGCCATGGCAACCAGATTTTTTGAAGAAATCAAATTCTTTCAAAAAATTCTGAAGAGAACCATGGCAGGATCATTTCTGTGAAGTTTCATCAAAATCGGACAGGTAGTTTCAGAGAAGAAGATGTTTGAAATAAAAGTTAACGCATGCACGCACGGACACCGAGCCATGACGTAAGCCCGCTGGCCTTCGGCCAGTGGAGCTAAAAACTGAACTAATAAACAAGCAAAAACACTGAGTCCAAACTTACTCTATTTCTTGCTCTTTGAATCGTTTGTCTTTGGTCATTTAAATCTGTCAGCATTTGTGCACCCATTTGTTCTGTGGACAAACATGATGATCATAGATTTATAATACACACAACTACAACAAAAAAAAAATTCTTGCTACAAAACAATAGTTACAGAGAAGCTAACATATTTATATACAAGAAACAAAATCATCCTTGAAGCAAAATTATAATCATAGCACAGTAATCAGGTAAATAATGATCGGTAGCATCACCTTAAAGACTTCTATCAAAATAGTTCAGTGGAAAGTCCTTTGGTTAAAAACAGCCTCAGTTCCGGGCTTTGGTGTTTAGATTTTGTATTTATTATGTACCAGTAAATTTTCTGGCTCAAACACATGCATTGCAATCAAACAGAATAACACATACGACAGAAAAAAAATCTGTATCTACACACTGTGAAATACGGTTCAAAATATGAAGGGGTGATGTAACTCGCGCACAGACTAAGCATGCAATGATTTGCAATTTGATTAGCCTAAAAATGTTGAGTTGTAATAT
Source organism: Hippopus hippopus (assembly GCA_946811185.2). Lineage (NCBI taxonomy): Eukaryota > Metazoa > Mollusca > Bivalvia > Cardiida > Cardiidae > Hippopus > Hippopus hippopus. The sequence goes on from OX328096.1 coordinate 17,528,492, forward strand.
TAATAAGCCATTCATAAAAACAGACTTACTACCTTCCACAATATTAATTGTCTCATTTCTTTTACTGTTTTCAAATAAAATGTCATTAATTACAAAATGTAGTTGAAAGTTGTAGGCGTATAATAAAAGGAATACAGTATTATGTTGTAGTAACTTACCTGGTGCTTGTATTTACTTCTCGCTGTATAAGAAAATTTTGACATTGACGCTGCTAAAATCAAATACAAGCACCAGAAAAGTTACTACAACATAATATTCTGTATGTATTTCACTATTTACCAAATGATTCCATGTTTCAACAACCCTGAAGAAAAGTGCTTTTGAAAACATTAAACATGCATCTTCACTCATTTTCATCCTGTTTTTTAACCGTTTTTTTCTTTATTTTATGAAACTACAATCACTCTTGTATCTTCATGCCAAATATTGCCCCTGATGGTTGCAAGACAGCACAGATTACGGCAGAGAGAAAATGCAGTTCATTCTATTGCGGCTAGCCATAGACATAACAACTACAGTTTCCGGTTTAAATCGAAGACAAATCCTTACAGTTTCTTTACCCCATACACCTTACATTGATTTTTTTTATCTACGTTTACACCTCTGACTAATTTATAACACCGTCAAGTTTTAACAGCGTTTGTTTATTCTCTGGCTGTAAAGATGTCTCTTTAAGGGCAAAAGTAGAAAATACTAGTAACCAGCATTTTCTCTCTATCCCACAATTTTTTCCTACCCTTTTATAAACAAATCCCATCCTTTGAGCCCCGCTCAATTTGTCTTCTGCAAATGCTTTCGATTTGGAAAGTCTTGAAAAAATTTTTTGTTTGGTTAAAAGCAAGTTTCATCTGATGGCAAAATTTTAGGTAAGTGATTTCAGCTCATGTTCCTCTTGTTGTGATCAACATCTTGTAAGATCAGTGCGACAAAACTACCTGTCTCTAAGATGACTCTGTACCCTGTTTCCAGCTGCCGACTTCCCCTTTCCAGCTTCTCTGTATTATCTAGCAACCTGGCTCTCTATAAAAGTATAAGGAAATGACACATTGTTTCACCCTTTACCACACAATCACAAATTTTAACGACCTTGAAGAAGCCTTTTGAAAACATTGTGGGAAAAAAAGAAAATGCTGGTAACCAGCATTTGCTCCTTTTCCCACAATGTTTTCGCCTGTGAAAGGCAATTTTTATGTTTTGAGTTGCATATGTCACGTGCAAATGCTTTCAATTTTCTTAAGGCCAAAATTTTGTCATTTGGTAAAGAGTTAAAGTCTATAACACATGGCAAAGTTTGAAACTGGTCCATGTTAAAAGCATCTGAAGACAACAAGTGCCTTTGAAAGAATAAGCAACATTTTCTCATTTTCCAAAGATGTTTTCATAGCCTTCATCCTCAAGGCTGTTAAATTTTGGATGCTTCACCAGGTAACAAAATTTTAGGAAAGTCTAAATTGACAGTATTTGCAGACAGCATGTTGAACCTTTATTAAACAACTCGATTTCAAAAGATGCTGAGAAAAAAGGTTTTTGAAATTATTGCATGACAAGGAAAAAATGCTGGTAAGCAGCATTTTCTCCTTTTTCCATGTTTTCTATTTATTCAAGTACAGATACTAACATTTGAAAAACATTTGAATTGCCACTATTTGAATTGCTGCGCTTGTGTAAATTCTTTCAAAATGGACATGTCTAAAATTTTGCTGTGCGATATAGGCTTAAAAAGAGCTCAAATCATGGAATTTTTTCTTTAATAGGCTAGAAAATGTTGTAGGACAAGGAGAATATGCTGGTAATGATTTACTAGTATTTTCTCCTTTCTCATGATGTTTTAGATTAAGCAGCTGTGAAACATCTTTTTCTGCAAGAAGTTACAACTTAACTCTTTCCCAAACGACAAAATTATAGACTGGTCCAAATTCAAAGCATATGCAGACGACATATCAGATGTGACTCAAAAATTAAAATTTGTTTTGTGGAGGGTAGAAAACATTATGGGAAAAGGAGAAAATGCTGGTTACCAGCATTTTCTCCTTTTCCCATAATGTTTTCAAAAGCTTTCTCTGTCAAGGTCGTTAAAAGTCGGGATTGTGTGGTAAAGAGTTACGTCTTAAACTTGTCCATACTGAAGGGATTTACAAATGACTAATTAAATATGGCTCAAATCATGGGATCTGATTAGGTAGAAAACCTTGTGGGAAAATACAATGATTTCAAAAGCTTTCCTTGTATATCCATAAAACATGGGATTGCTTGGTAGAGGATTAACTCTTTCCCACACTATCTCTTTTTTTAACAACCCTGAGGAAGAGAAACTTTTGAAGACTGTGGGAATTGTACCTTCCTGGATACAAATCTCATCATTCTATCCTCATTCAATTTGTTGTCTGTAATTTCTTTGCTCTTTGAATAGTATAAATAGAGAACACATGGTTGGTGTCTTGGATGGGTTAAGTTTATTAGGCAAGGCGGAGGAATTTATCTGGTGAGCAAAAGGCAAATCAGATAAATTTTGGAGCCTAGCTCAATAAACTTAACCCATCCAAGACACCAACCATCTATTCTATTTATCCTGTCACTCACTGTAATGGAACAAAACAAACAAGCAAGAAAAAACAGAAACATTGATAAAGACTGTACCTTTAATAAATTTCCGGAGTCAAGCCTGATAGACTTTCCCAATCAAAGACACCAACCGTCTATTTTATTTATCCTTTTTCTCAAATATACTCCAAAATCCGTCTAAATTGAACATTTCGCTCGAAATAAGGCACATAGTGACATCTTTCTCACTATGAGTAAATTTAGAAAATGAAGAACCGTGTAAAGCCCTCTCAACATGCAGCCGCAATAATGACGTCATGAATGATATTTGCTACATCATAAACGTGACGTATATCCGCAGAAAAATGCTGTGGCGGAAAAGACATAACATTTTTAACAAACTATTAAACAAGCAAAAGTATTCGCTAGTGACTGATTCATTCATTATGTCGGTAAGACGCTTGGTTGAAAATAGTACCAGTTTGCAGGTGCGCACATGGCCGTCACTTGACCAACTGACGGATAACAAAAAAAATATACGGCACCCTGTTATCGGGTTGAAACTATAGAGGGTGACAGGATAAAACTTTCTCTTTTGTTGAAGAATTTAATCTTTACCAAAGGACAAAATTTAGACTGGTCCAAATTGAAAGAAATTGCAGACAACATATCAAAGTATGAATGAAATCAAGATTTTGTCTTTGAAATGGTAGAAAACATGGTTGGAAAAGTAGAAAAAGCTGGTAACCAGCACTTTTTCTCTTTTTCCAACAATTTTTTCAGAAGGCTACTTCCCCAGGATGGTTAACACAAAACTGTTTGGTAAAGGGTTAAGGGTCATACCTGGTCCTCTGAGTCGTTGCACTCCTCCCCAAGTAATTCATCACGAGCATTCAAACCCAACTTGGCTCTTTTCTAAAAGTAAACAAATTTCAAGTCATGAACATGAAAGGTATCTGACCTCAAATACAAACAGAATCTTACATGTCAGAGTGTTAATGCAATATCTGTTTTATTAACTCTTAGCAAATCTCAACAAAGTTGATTCGTTCAAACTGAAACACTTGCAGACGACAATTTAAATGTGGATTCAATGATGAAATCTGTCTTTGACAGGATAGAAAACATTATGGGAAAAAGAGAAAATGCTGTTTACCAGCATCTTGTCCTTTTCCCGCAATGTCTGCAAGAAGGCCTTTTCCTGAGGGGTGGGTGGTTAAAACTCAAGATTGTGTGCAAAGGGTCAAACAAGTTCAAATAAATCATGTGACTTGAGTCCAGGTGAATTTGTTCTCATACTAAACCTTTAGATCATTTGACCCTCTACCACACAATCCTGTATTTTGAGGACCCTGAAGAAAATGTCTTTTTTGAAAACCTAGTGGGCAAAGGGAAAAATACTGGTAACCAGCATTTTCTCCTTTTCCCACAATATCTTCTACCCTTTTCAAGACAATTCCAATCATTTAACCCTTTACCACACAATCCCGACTTTTAACGACCCTTGGAAAGAAGCCTTTTGAAAACATTGTGGGAAAAGGAGAAAATGCTGGTAACCAGCATTTTCTCCTTTTTCCGCAATGTTTTCTACCCTATCAAAGAAAAGTTGCACGATTTGAGCCACATTGAAATTGTCATCTGCAAATGCTTTCAATTTGGACAAGGCTAAAATTTTGTCATCTGGTAAAGGGTTAAGTTGCACTTGACTTCATGTCTATAAATAATTTCAAAATGAATGAGTCTAAGTTTTTATTGTTTGATAAAAGGTTAAATAAAAGAACCTTTTCAAAGTTAAGTGCTACAATTTTGCTGCAAGAAGTAGTGAATTAACTTTCTTCAGTCAACAAAAAGGGGGGAGGGGTCTTTCACCAGAGAGATGTCTACAGAAAATATGACCAGCACATGATTGTGGGTACCTGTGCTTGGCTGTGGAGGCTTTTCCAGTGGGAAATCCCAAGTTGAAAAAAGGGGCATCAACTGTGTCAAAAATATTTTTTAGGTTTACCTACCCTTCTATAATGTGTTGCTCTTTTAACTTCTTAGCAGATAACAAAATTTTAAACTTTCCATAATGAAAGTATTAGCAGAGGACAAATTAAATGCCACTATATCAATTGGGAATGCTTTTGAAAATACAGAAAACATTGTGGGTAAAGGTGAAAATGCTGATTGCCAGCATTTCTCCTTTTCCCACTGTTTTCAAAAGGCCCCTTTGTCAAGGTCGTCAAAACTAAGGATTTTATGGTGAATGGTTAACAGTTAACTCTTTACCAAACGACGAAATTATAGACTGGTCCAAATTCAAAGCATTTGCAGACAACAAAATAAATGTGACTGAAAAAATTGAAATTTGGTTTGGGAAGGGTAGAAAACATTGTGGTAAAAGGAGAAAATGCTGGTTACCAGCATTTTCTCCTTTTCCCACAATGTTTTCAAAAGGCTTCTTTCTCAGGGTCGTTAAAAGTCGGGATTGTGTGGCAAAGAGTTAACATCTCGCTTGGGGGTTCAAGTAAATCTTTTCAAATGAGACAATGTCTAAGTTTTCACAATGACAACACAGAAAACGACAGGATATGACTATTTTGACTCGTTTTTGATAGAGGTGAGATAAAAATTAAATCAATACAAGTACCATGTCAGTGACTAGTTTCTTATTTTCAGCTTTATATGAAGCTAATCTTGTCCTATACTTTTGTTTATCTTTAGCCGGCAGCTCTTTAATCTCCAGCTCCATTTGCTCCAGCTGAAAGAAAAAGAAATAATGTTTAAAGTTTAAACAAATGTTCTGATAATACCACATGTTTCAAGCACAATGCAATGTATCATAATTTTCATGTTATTTACATGCTCTTTTTCCCTAACATAAAATACACTTATACACTATCTTAATCCTTTACCAAACAATCTCATGTTACAACAACCCTGGGGAATAATCCTCAACTTCCCTTTTATGTATCAAAAGTAGTTGTCAACAGATTTCTCTCTCAATCTTGACTACTGTAAGTCATCCGGTTTTAACACTGAGCCTTTATAACAATAATAACCGTAATCAGAAAACATTAATCTTTTATCAAATGATTCTGAGTTGTATATAGACTCTGAGAGCAATGGCTTTTCAAAAAGTTGTGGGAAACCAGGAAAATGTTAGTAACTAGCATCTTCTTCTTTTCCAGCAACATTTTTACCCTTTTAAAGACTAATCCAATCTTCTTGTTACATGTTATTGATCTGCTATTACTAAATCATATTGACAGGGACCTGTCTAAAATTTTGTCATTTGGGAAATGATTAAGAAGGTTTTTGGATATATATTACCTTAAAAAAGAGTGGTGTTCCTAGAGTTACGTGATTCTAAAACAGGTCAAGCAGTTTTAAGCGGCAGGAAGTGTATGGGACTTACACTGCTATAAATGTTTACACAGTCTCAACACTGCTGTCTTGACAAGAGCTGCTTAAGTCTTTACTAAACAATAAAATTTCAGACTTATCCAAATTGAAAGGATATGCAGACGACAATGAAGAAGCGTCTTGAATGATGAAATTTGTCTTTGAAAGGGCAGAAAACATTGTGGGAAAGGGAGAAAATGCTGAAACCAGCATTTCTCCTTTTCCCACTATGTTTTCAAAAGCCCCATTCCCAAGGGTCAATTAAAACATGGGGTTGTGTGGTAAAAGGTTAACTCATTACAAAATGACAAAGTTCTGGACCTGTCTAAAACCAATTCATTTGCAGGCAATAATCTAAATGTGCTCAAAGGGCGGGATTTATCTGTACAAGGGTAGGAAACATTTTGGGAAAAGGAGAAAATGCTGGTTACCAGTATTTTCTTTCTTTTCCCACAAACTTTTAAAAAGCTTTCTTCATCGAGGTCCTTTGGAGACATTAGTCAAGTGGTAAAGCATCAACATCTCACACCAATGGTTCTAGGTTCGAACCCTGTGAAGAGCTGGATCAACCTTTGGAAGTACCCCAAATCACGGCAGGAGCACTGGTTAAGGTTTCTAGGAAGCAATCATCGAGGATGATCAATAAAAGTTGTAATAACTTGTTTCATGATCGATGTAAAATAAATAGGTTTAAACTAAGGTCCTTCAGCCTTTACCACACAATCCCAAGTTTTTACGACCCTGAAGAGGAAAGCTTTTGAAAACATTGTGGTATCCAGCATGTTCTCCTTCTTCCGCAATGTTTTCTACCCTATGAAAGACATATATCATCATTTGAGTTACATTTAACCCTTTACCACACGACAAATTTTAGACCTGTCTGAATTGAAAGCATTTGCAGATGACAGTTTCAGTGTGGCTCAGATGAAATGATTTTTCTTTGACAGGGTAGAAAACATTGTGGGAAAAGGAGAAAATGCTGGTAACCAGCATTTTCTCCTTTTTCCACAATGTTTTCAAAAGCCTTCTCTATCAGGGGTGTTAAAAGTCGTCATTGTGTGGTAAAGGGTTAAACTGTAGTGGACAAATACTTTCAATTTAGACTGGTCTAAAATTTTGTTGTTTGGTAAAGAGTATTAACTCTGCATTGTGTGTTAAGTAAAGGGTTAAACAGCTCAACTCACCAACTCTGTAAGTTCATCAAACAGTTTCTCGACATGTCGGATATGTGCCTGTTTCTCCCCTGAAATAATTATTCCACCCATAAGCCTTCCCAGCACAATCTTCTGTAAGTTAGCCTATTACCAGACCGCAATATTTCAGACAAGTCCAATCCGAACACATTTAATGACAACGAATTAAATGTGGCTGAAATAAATGGGATTTATCTTTGGAACATCCTTAGAACCAGAGAAAAAGAGAAAATTCTGGCTACCAGCATTTTCTCCTTTTCCCACAATGTTTTCAAAAGGCTTCTTTCCTAGGGTCATTAAAAGTCTGCATTGTGTGGTAAAGGGTCCAGATTATTTCCTAAGGTTTGTAAAAATACAGAATTGTCCAGTAACACATTTACAGAACAGTATATGTTAAGATCAGACTGCACAGGATGTTCCAGAAGTTTCCATGATTTTTCCTATGGGACCAATTGCAGGCTCGTTAGAAGTAGTATTTGATATTTAACTCTTTATCAGACATCCAAAAAACATAGGCTTGTCCAAATTGATATCATTTTCCAAGGACAAATAAAATGTAGCTCAAACTATTAAATATGTCCTAAATGGGCCAAAAACATGGGAAAAGGAGGAAGTGCTGGTTACCAGCATTTTCACCTCTTTCCACATGTTTTCAAAAGCTGTCTACGTCAGGATCGTTAAATTCAGAATTATGTGGTAAAGGGTTAAGTACATGTATTACCTTTCCCAACTGGGTAATCTCAAAACAATGCTATTTCCACATGATGTTTCATGAGTCTACAAGGGCTTACTAGTACTTTCTCGCGGATTTTGGTTGCAATGAAGGCGAAACAGCTGGCCTGTAGATCAAAAGCCGGTTTGGGAATAGTAAGGAACCATGAATATGTGAAATGTCGACATGAAATACATCTTATGTGGTATTAATCGCAACACATTTGAATCTAAAAACTTAATAAAAATCATAAAAACTTGTACACAGATCTTATTTAAATACAGTTGATAGTAATAAGAGTGGGGCGAACCATCACAGAATTTGAGGGGAGTTGCCTTCTGAAGGTGGGGCAAGTTGTCTTGGGGCAAGCTTTTTTGTGGGGCGAGTTGTCTTTGGGGCGAGGTGTACTCCAACCGGGATAGGGTCAAAACGGCCCTCTTCCAAAATGGCCCAGTCCAAAAACGGCCCACTTTACTGAAACGGCCCACTTTTGAACTACGAATTACTGTTTTATTTCCACCAATTTTGACAGAGTGAATTTTATAACTTTCTTTACTCTTATTTATTTTCAAATAATGAATTTTATTTATGTAGCTTGGGCCGCGATTCTCCATACTTGTGTGGGTTGTACTCTGCATATTTATCAATGTTACAATGTGAGTTCATTTGTCTCTCCCCTCGTTCTTTTCTCGTGATCAACTGGAATACTTCTAAAAAAGAATGTGTATGTTGTGGTTTGCTTTCCTACACTCTTTTTACCTCAGTTATGCACATATTACTTCTGTTGAAAACGACAGCTCCAAACTTCCTAGAAAGGATACATCTCTGTACATGTTTCAATAAATTCGTAGCAGGAGACCATCTCGCTCGATTCACATGATCAAAATTCAGGTTATAAGTAAATTTTATAAAACTAAATAAGTGAATTTTATAAAAGTAGCTGTGTGATCCAAATGACGGTTCTTCAATGGGTTTTAATTAATGACAAAAAAGTGGGCCGTTTTGGTACCGGACCGTTTCGGCACTGGGCCGTTTTGGTACCGGGCCGTTTTGGAAGTAGACCGTTTTGACCCCAATCCACTCCAACCCTACCGGCTTGCCGAGTAAATAAACTGATGACGTTCAAATATTAAATCATACCTCCAAGAGAATTTGTAATTTTGCCAATGCAAACTGTTATATCAGCACTGAGGCTTGAATACTGCTGCTCATACGACTCAATAAGATTCGTCATTGTTTCTTTGAGAAATTATTATGACAGATTTTTCCATCAACGAAATTCGATTACATTTGAGCTGACTCCCTGCATTTCTAGGGTATGCAGTCATTTCGTACCATAACCCTTTCGTACCATGTACCCAGTTTTAAATATCATTTTGGTAATTTAGTATCTAGTTTTAATACTATTTTTTGTGTTGTTTGCCGAATGACAACTTCTTTTGTACATTGCCCCATTGACATTATGTTAAACTTTGCCGAAAATGACTATGATTGTATCTAACCATTATTGGTTATTTCTAAGTTAAGTTTTCATTCTAAAGATTGTTTAGAACTTCTTTGTTCATTTCTCACCGAGTTCTGCATAAATATACTTTTGAAAAAAAAAATCTTGAGAGAGGCCACTTTTTCACTGTGTTGTTCATAAATCACGTGGCAAAACCATGATTCTTTCTTAGACTTTTACTCTTTACCAAACAGCTTAATTTTAGACTTGTCTAAATGGAGAACATTTGCCGACAATTCGAATGTGGTAACCAGCATTTTCTCCTTTTTCCACATTGCTTTCAAAATGATTCTTCCACAATGATTTCAAAAAGCTTCTTCCTCAGGGAAAGTAAATCTCGGGGCTTTTCCAGTGATTGTTTGTATGGTGTTTAACGCTGTTTTTCAACATTTTTTCAGTTACATGTACATGTATATCTCGGCGGCCAGTGCATCTATCCATGCTTTCCTGGAGTTTCTTGTACCAGTACTCTGCACAATATTCTTCCCAAGCCACTGGCTGCTTTCCCACATAAATATTGTTCAAACAATGATCAGCGGTGAGAGAGGATTGAATCCTGTCGCAATGACTATCATCAATTCTCGGAATGAAGTTGAGCCGGGGATCGAACCAGGCGACCCCCTATCCTCAAGTCCTGTACACTACCGACTGAGCTACCGGGGCTTTTCCAGAAAGTTGAGATTAAATCAAGTTGCACAGAATGTGGATCCTATTGTCGGGGTTCCCATTCACGTACATATGAAAGTCACATCCTAAATTTCAAACTGACCTTATCTTATACGTGCATGTCAAGCACAGCAAAAGTGAATAAAGTCACGCATAAAACTTTAGACTCATCCGATCACATACGTGCATGTTGACAAGGATTACCTTAACAAGCACAAAAATGTGAATCAAAACATTGAAAACAAACTTCTATCGGGAGTAAGATTAATTTCAGAAATTGGATGTTCCAATGGATTGTGCATGTACCATTATTATAAAGCATTCTCTCTGGCCGTAATAATTTCGCGGGGTTTTCGCGCGAGGTCCTAATGTAAACATTGCCATGCGGTACCACATCGGTCATTTCGCGGGCTTTTCATTCACCTGGAACTGAAGCACGCGAACATCGTAAACATTTCCATAATTCAGAAATGTTTTCCAATGAAGTTTTACTTCCATTAAATTTGATCTTTACGCAACGATCAATTAAATATCAATAATTCAGAAATAAGACTCGTAGTTCAAGTAAGAGAGTCATGATTCCTATTTGAACTGGACCCTCGGGATTTGACGCTCGGAAATTGGAAATGACCCGTTTTTGACGCTCAAAAATATCTGTCCAAGCGTCAGTCTGATGCATTGGATTATAGACTAAAGCTTCAAATAAATTAGAACGTGTGCAGCCGGCAGAATATGGGCTTATATTAAACACAACCAGTAAATCTACCAAATTCGAAGGACACACGCGGCTCTGTTTATCAAGCTTACCAAACTGGCGAGTCATTTATGAAAATGTGTTAAAGGTGTTAATCCACTTTTCTACTGTAAAACGAAAGCTTTAAAGGTTACCTGATACCCTAAATGAAATATTCATATCAAATCATGATGTAACACTTCTCAAAAAAAAAATTGAAAAATAGATCGCAGATCGCGGGAAAAAATGCGAATACCCATGACACAACAAAGGTCCGTTTGACATTGTCCAGGGATCGTATATAAGATCCCTGCATTGTCCGATAAGAGGTACTTCAAACTGTTTTGTCGTCTTAAATAATGAATTTAGACAGTCAATTTACGCAGATTTTTGTATAAAACAATAAGTGGAAGCTAAAATCTCTGTTTAATTTCGAGTAAAAAACTTTGGTCCTTTTAAGAAACACACATCCATTTCTACTATCAAGCTTGGCCTGTATTTATCAAAGATTGTAAAATTAAATCAAATTCTATATCTAAATGACTTAATTGATTGGAAGAAACAGACTTCTCATTCAATCAGATTACATGTCATGTATTATGTAATTTAGAACTAGCATAATTAACATAATGAAATAATATAGCAAGGTCTACGTGAGAATTAAATCAATGATGACTACAGTATACTATTTTTCTTCAGGTAATTAATCATTTTGGTAAAAGTAGAATGAAACTCCAACCTTTTCCAGAAAACCCCCAGTTTTAAAAATTTGTTTATATAGCTGTGGTAACCCTGATTGTTTTCTGTTTTCACGGACTTTTAAGGTCAAGCTTAAGACGAAGAAACAAAACTGACATCCTCGATGGGCTATTCTGGACAGTAAATAGTTTAGCCCACACTGCATAGACCGTGCAATCTGATCTTCAATGTTCACTTTCCAATGCATTGATATTTTTCCCAAGAAAAGAAATGTCTGTACATGTATTTGCATAATATATAGTTTATTTAATCGCCGTTAGTCGGTGCATAGACAATTATATTAAGAGAACAGACCTTCAAAAGATGCGATGTAGAAATCGAACCCCCCCACACAAATCCAACACACAGTCAAACAGGCACTTAAAAAAAGTCAATAATTTGTCATTTAAAGTCAAGAAATTTGTTTCGTACAGGAAACTTCTAATTCTAATGGATTCAAATGAACGAGTTCATCTGCACAAACTACTACGAAGACTCGATGCAATCATAAATAGAAAAACAGAGGCTTTTGTACACGTAGCAAAGGGTACAACATGGTGTCAAACACCTGTGTCTGGAACGGGAACAAGACAGTTCCCCGACAAGACAGTTCCCCGACACACGTTTTCGAGACAGTTCCCCGACAGATTTGGAGACAGTTCCCCGACACTTTTGAAGACAGTTCCCCTACACTTTTTGTCTATGTCAAATGACAATTATCATGGATAAAAATTGTTGATCAAGGATTTTATGGATAAATGATCTTTTGTAACTGATTGAAGTGTTTGTACCTGTAATTGACGAGTACATTTGGTGACTGTGAGATTGTATTTAATTTTCAATAATGGCCTCGTCAAAGGTCTATGATTTTCTGTGACTATATTTTATAAACTAGATTGTCCCAAATGGTACATGCAATATACATGTATGTAAAATATTAGAATTCTGAAACCACCTTTAACACCATCCAATCTGCTGATATGACGGTGTCACGCACAAAGGGATTCACAGTTATGACATGTATTGACCGTTGGATTAATACATCAATCGTTTACACCTCTGTTATAGTTCCTGTATCATCGCATTTTGATGTGAGTGAATGAAATATTAGGTCTATGTTCAGAGTTAAGACTACTACTAATAATAATAATACTCTTACTGTTACATCATTTAAGGTACAGGGGTAAAGGGTTACTTAATGTTAAAGTGTCAATAATCAAGAACGATCGTGCAACGGGTCTATTAACAAATAAAGCTGTATATTAGACAGGTGACCTATTTGCAAAAACCAAACAAGATGTCAGCTGTTTGGTTTTCAGAATTTTACTGACTTGTGGAACACAAAATTGAACGAATAATTAAATATCTTTTAAATGAATATATCAGTAAACTTCATTCTAAAAAAATACAACAAATTAAAAAATATTATTTTTTTAAGTGGCTGGGTACGAAATGAACAGAACAAAGTAATTTCGTACCTAAAAAATAGGTACGAAATGAACTAGGTACGAAATGGTTGCCACTAGGTACGAAATGACCGAAGAAGTAGGTACGAAATGACCAAAACCGTACGAAATGACTTAGGTACGAAATGACCTAGGTACGAAATGAACGGTTACCATCAAAACTCGATACCAGCAATCCCACTAGCATCCTTTTCCGGCATAGGAGTTCAAGGTATGACAGCGCTAGAGACTAAGCTGTATTGAAATCATCATGTATCGGCTGAAACAAAGTCTTCATATGTCGTTTCACACTGGAATTCAGTAGAACAATGATAAGATTACAAAAAAAATTCAGTAATTACGTTATACGAATTCATTTTTAATGATCTACTCACATCTTAATTATTAGGATGTATCGTTTTAAGAGCACAATTTATGAATTTGTTAAGGTGGCAACGAAATATAGAAATTCATCTGGTCATTTGCAAGTCTTTCATGAGTAACTTAGATGTTGATGTTGAACAGGCAACGTTTTTATACTGTTAAGTAGGAATGTGTTGCCGTATTCTATTGTGTGCACATTATTTTGAATGTTTTCTTTCCCAACGTACTTTTGTAACCTAGACCTGCATTCTACGCTGTGCAAATTATTTGGGGTATTTTTAGCACCTACTACTTTCAAAACTTAAGACCTGCATTCTATGGTGTAAATATTATTTTTTGGGTATTTTCCGTACCAAATGCATGTATCTGATGGTGTGTACACACAGACTTTTCATACAGTATCTACTGTGAACCAATCAGGGATCACATACGAGATTTGGTTGCCATCCATATTTCTAAAGCCATGCCTTGATTCTGCGTCTATGGTGTGCAAATCCATGACAAGTATTATATGGTGTGTATTTAGCGACGACCTAACTTGCCATCACAGGTGCCTGACATGTCTGGTATCATAAAACGTCCTATAGATATAGTATATGTACATGTATGAAGGGGGTGTAACAGAAAAATGTGTCAAACACTTGTGGTCACCATGGTGCTGAGGCATAGTTTGTAATGGAATTAAATGCCCTTGTAATCCTTAACTCTTTAACAAACGACAAAATTGTAGACTAGTCCAAATTGAAAGCACTTGCAGATGACAAACGTAACTCAAAAATTGAAATTTGTTTCCAGCAGGGTGGAAAACATTGTGGGAAAAGGAGAAAATGCTGGTAACCAGCATTTTCTCCTTTTCCCACAATGTTTCCAAAAGGCTTCTATCTCAGGGTCGTAAAAACTAGGGATTGTTTGGTAAAGGGTTAAACTGCTAAATAACTAATATGAAATTTTCAGTTCATAAGTAAAAATAAAAATACTGCTATTTCAAAGTTACGGGTAATAATAGCTCCTTATTTGAAAGTGTAGATCCAAAATCAGACTGCACTTTCTATGCAATCTGATCTTGATCTACACTGTCTATAAAAGGTTAGTGAGTTGCACTTAGCAGCTTAAGGGTTGACATCTAAGGTCATATACACATGTGTTTCCTGGCTTTCTCATGTCAGTACCAGGGCTTTTTTCCTTTTATAATTGAGGCCGATATTCGGTGACTTCCCAATTGCAAAAAGCATCTTTTTTTCCCAATTTTGCTAAAAGAATTTCTCATATGATGCTGAAATTCCCAATAAGTTAAAATGCCAGTATCTCGCAAGCTATTTCACAAGATCAGACATAAAACTTTCATTATTTAGCAGCGATTGAAACCGAAAGCAGGCTTTTTAGCTCACTTGAGTGCGAAGTGCTCAAGGTGAGCTTTTGTGATCGTGCTGCGTCCGTCGTGTGTCAACTTTTACCTTGTGTACACTCTAGAGGCCACATTTTCAGTCCGATACTCATGAAACATGGTCAGAATGTTTGTCTTGATATCTCGGACGAGTTCGGAAATGGGTCATGTTGGGTCAAAAACTAGGTCACTAGGTCAAATCTTAGAAAAACCTTGTGTACGCTCCAGAGGCCACATTTTCAGTCCGATACTGATGAAACTTGGTCAAAATCATGTTTGTCTTGATGACTGAAAATGGGTCATGTCGGGTCAAAAACTAGGTCAAATTCTTAGGAAAACCTTGTGTACGTTCTAGAGGCCACATTTTTGGCCCAAAACTCTTGAAAGTAGGTCACAATGTTTGTCTTGATGATATCTCGGCCGAGTTCAAAAATGGGTCATGTTGGGTCAAAAACTAGGTCACTAGGTTAAATCTTTAAAAAATATTGTGTATACTGTAGAGGTCACATTTTCTGTCCAAAACTCTTGAAAGTTGGTCAGAATGTTTGTCTTGATGATATCTCAGACAAAGTTCGAAAATGGGTCATGTCGGATCAAAAACTAGGTCACTAGGTCAAATTTTAGTAAAACCTTGTGTACGCTCTAGAGGCCACTTTTTCAGTCAAAAACTCCTGAAAGTTGGTCAGAATCTTTGTCTTGATGATATCTTGGATGCGTTTGAAAATGGTTCTTGTCGGCTCAAAAACTAGGTCAATAGGTCAAATCTTTGAAAAACCTTGTGTGCGATCTAGAGGCCACATTTTTGGTCCGAAACACTTGAAAGTTGGTCAGAATGTTTGTCTTGATGATATCTCATACAACTTTGAAAATGGGTCATGTTTGGTCAACAACTAGGTCACTCAGTCAAATCTAAAAGAACCATGTGAACGCTCTAGAGGCCATATTTTCAGTTCAGTACTCATGAAACTTGGTCAGAATGTGTGTCTTGATGATTTCTTGGACGAGTTTGCAAATGGGTCATGACGGATCAAAAACAAGGTCACTGTTCAAATTATACAAAAACCTTGTGTACCCTCTAGAGGCCACATTTTCAGTCAAATACTCATGAAAATTGGTCAGAATGTTTTTCATAATGATATCTTGAATGAGTTTGAAAATGGGTCACATGGGGTAAAAAACTAGGTCACCAGGTCAAGTCTTTAAAATAGCTTGTGTAGCTTTAGAGTCATCATTTTCTGTCCAGTACTTATGAAAATTAGTCAGAATGTTTGTCTTGATCAATATGATAAAATTGAAAATGGGTCGCATCAGGTAAAAAACTAGGTCCCCCAGGGCCTGCTCTGGCTTTTATTTTTCTTTCGCCATTATTTTCGCCAATTTAAAAAACTTTTCGCCACTTTTTTTATTTATGAGCCATTTTTTTCGCCACTTTTCCTAATTTATTACCATTTCTTTCCTTAATTTATGAGCCATTTCTTTCTACTTTTTCGCTACTTTCCTATTTACCACTATTTATCCCCCTTTATTCCCTTCAGGTATCAGACACAGAGAACAAGGTTTTTTTTTTTTTCAATTTTAATTCATTTGTACAAACATGGAAACATGCCTGATGAAAATTACATGATGGGGATTTAATTCTTTAGCACATGACACAATTTTATACACATCCAAACCCAAAGCATATACAGACATCAATTTTAAATGTTGCCGAAATAGTGGAAGATTGTCTGTGATAGGATAGAAAACATTATTTGAAAAGGAGAAAATGCTGGTTACCAGGATTTTTTTTCTTTTTTCACAATGTTTTCATAAGTCTCCTTTATTGAGGTTGTTAAAAAGTTGGCATTGTGTGGGTTGATAAACAAAAAAAAAAACCATGGTAAAAACGCAATGTAATTAAATTCTGTTTGAATCTAGATGCAGACTTGTGCTGCAAGTAGACAGTATTTCTTCCATGAACTTTACAGGAGAAATTATAGTACGTGATGAAAGAATTTCTGTATGCCTGCGTTGAGTGAAAAACAGTTGAATCTTACTATCACTTTTGGATATGATTTGCTTATCAAAGAAAAAAAAGAGAAGGATTTTTATCTACTTGTTGACTCAAAAGAACATTATTTGACCATTGGGTTTTGATTGCCTTGTAATTTATGACCCCATTGATGCAGAGTCACACATTACTTCAAACCCTGACATTTCTCATCAGATTACAAATAATGAGTGATGAGAAAGAAAAAAAAAACTTCTTCACGGCTGTAATGAGGACCAACCACAATCTTGATTCAAAAACATGACTAGGACTTGTTAAAATTTAAAAGAATTAAACTTAACAAGGTTTACAGAGATGTAATCTATATAGTCAATAAAACAGCTGATAGGAAGGAAAAGGTGTAGTGTGTTCTAAAAATAGAATGCTATAAATAGAACACTGCACTGCAGAATTTGCTTGAGCTGCCGATGTAAGGAAGGCAAATGATTGTTTTCAAGATTTTTTAATCCTTTGCCTTACCATCCATCATTGTAATTTATTGGAAAATATTTGTAAAGAATATCTCCAGCTGTAAGAAGAGGTAATTCTGCTTTATTTTACGACTATTCATGTATTGAGAATCAGTACTGATCGTCTGACGTCATTTAAACAAATAAGCAGACGCTTTACCTGTGGAAAAAAAGACAGGTTTTCGTGGGATAAAGGGGTGGATTTAGCGAGTTAGTAACAGATATGGATCATAACAATCTGCTGTCTTGTCTAAATTTACAAAGATGATAAAGGATAACTGGCATCACCCTTTGTCTTAGATAGCCAATATTTCATGAATATAGCCAGGTCGGGAATTTTTTAAGGTGAATTTCTTTCGCCGTGCAAGCTTGACGAGGCAAAGTCGAGCCATTGAAGGTGACTTCTTCGCCAACGTCGCCCTGTAGCTTGTTCCCTGCTTCACCCTTTCTCCACTTGTCTCGTGAGTTGAGACAAAAACTGAAGAATTGCCTATAAAAAAAAAAACTTTCGCCACTTATTTTCGCCAGTTAAAGAAAAAATTCGCCATTTGTTCAGAATTTTCGCATTTGGCGAAAATGGCGAACGGCAGCGCGGGCCCTGGTCCCCATGTCAAATCTTTGAAAAACCTTGTGTACACTCTAGAGGCCACATTTTCTATCCAATACTTAAACCACTGAGCTACCAGGACTCCTTGACATCCACAATCCTGACTATCTCTACTCCCTCCTTTTAATTTTTGGGATCTACTGAGGTCCATGAGACTGCTATGGTCGTCGCAGCACATTTTGACACCATTAAGTAATACCCAAGGGGAATGAGTGGGACCCATTGTGGATGTTCAAGCCACTACCCCTCACCAATATCAAAGGAACCATGCTTGATCTATATCAGAGACATTTATAACTATTTTCAATATTTTAGATGGTGCAGCGGTTAACATTCCGCCGGCGTTTATCATACAACACAAAGAGTAACCGCAGGAAGGTGTAAGTAGTATAAATTTCTTTCTAACTTTCCAGTAGTAAGAAATCAGTGTTAATTCCTCCAATAGATTGCCTTCCTATAGAAATCATCTTTATTAACCCTTTACCACACAATCTCGAGTTATAACGACCCTAAGAAAGAAGCCTTTCAAAACATAGCGGTAAAAGGAGAAAATGCTGGTAACCAGCATTTTCACCTTTTCCCAAAGTGTTTTCTACCCTTGCAGAAATAAATTTCAAATTTTGAGGCACATTTGAGTTATCATCTGCAAATGCTTTCAATATGGAATAGTCTACATTTTTGTTGTGTGGTTACTAGTTAAGATATTTCAGACAGTTAAGTTCATCAGTACATACTAGATTTTTTTTTACACCCTGCCACTGACAGCTTATGAAATCATTGCAGGAAAAGAAGCATTTACTTGGTACAAGCAGTTGCTTTTTCCTGCATTTCTGAAACGTACATTTCTTTCTTTCAAAATGTAATTCTCATAACCCTTAGGTTGCAAAGTGCAACTCAGTGACTATTTGGGGACAGTGTGGATCAGGATCAGACTGAACAGAACATGCAATCTGATGTATTTACAATGTCCGGTACGGAAATATTTTCCATAAAGCATATCTTTAAGCAACTTTTAGGGTTTTTCTATCGGCTTCAGAGTTTCATTTCAGTTATTTAGCCCGATAAGGGTTCCTTCAGGGTTAAAGCAGTGTACAACTGTATAGTAAGAATCTTTCTAAGAATCAATAATGATGATGGTTCCTTTTCTTTCTCTTTTCATGTGGTTGCTGTTTCCACCAGGTCGAAAACACCAGGTACGAATTTTACAGTCAATTATGACTAATAAAATGGTATAAAAGCAGTTACAAGAGGTTTTTTGACCCCAACCAGACAGTAGAATTTTTAACTTGTACACATTGAAATCATTTACAAATGAAAAATCTTTAATACGGCTCAAATTACGTAGTTTCTGTCTATAAGGATACAAAAAAAAAGTGGGAAAAAGAAAAATGCTTGTCGTCATCATTTTTCTCCTTTTTCATGGGATTGTTAGGTGAAGAGAAGACAGGCCATTTTCAATACACTACTAACTATTAAAAAAGTGTTTTAACTCTTTACCAAACAATCCCTGGTTTTAACAACCCCGAGGAAGAGGCCTTCTGAAAACATTGTGGAAAAAGGAGAAAATGCTGGTAACCAGCATTTTCTCCTTTTCCCACAAAGTTTTCTACTCTTCCAAAGTCAAGTTTCAATTTTTGAGTCATGTTTATTTTGTCGTCTGCAAATGCTTTCAATTTGGACCAGTCCGAAATTTTGTCGTTTGGTAAAGAGTTAAAGGAAAAGAAAATGGGAAATGTCATTTATTGCAACATGGATTCATGTGGAAGGGGAAGAGTTAACAAACCAGGTACATACAGAAAAGCATAATTCTAGTAGAATTTCTCACCATGCATTCCCATGAGCATACTACTTGTGTTTTTGCCAAGGTGAAGCAAACTAGCAGATTTTCAGTCTGCCTGAGTTCTTTACAAAGTATCCCCCCACCCCCTTAGGCAGGAGATGCTAATTTAACCCATTACCACACGATCCCGACATTTAACGACCATGAGAAAAAGGCCTTTTGAAAACATTGTGGGAAAAGGAGAAAATGCTGGTAACCAGCATTTTCTCCTTTTTCCACAATGTTTTCTACCATCTTGCAAACAACTCTCACCATTTAATCCACATAAAATTTGCCATCAGCAAAAGCTTTTAAAATTGATGAATCTATAATTTAGTCATGTGGTAAAGGGTTAATACAGTTACTTGTATAAATTTGTTACGGAATGGCACATTTTTGATGCGAGTTTTGAATTATTTTTCAGGCGGTAAACTTGTGTATCTATACAAAAAAAAGATGGGCAGTGTCCCTAAATGTGGAGATTGTAAAGCTGTTCGTCTTAATGGTGTAAGTAAGGCTCAGTTAAAAAAAAAACAGTATTTTGTACATGTGTAAGACTAACAAGATCCAAATCAAAAGTAACTTACAAAATGTACAGGGTCCTGTGTGGCTCAGTGGTAAAGTGTAGGACTTGTGACCTGGAGGCCCTGGGATCCAGCCTCACTGGCTCCACTGGGTTTTTCACAGGAGTGTCCTTGGGCAAGACACTTCAGAGCCCAGCCTAGTACTGGTGAAACCCAGGAAAACATGAATATGTGAGCTGTCGCCGTGGTATGACTGAAATAATGTTGAAAGCGGCGTAAAACACCATTCAAACAAACAAATTACAAAATGCACATTTTGAAAAGAATGAACATGTAGTAAACATTACATGCTATTTTGTTAACCCTTTACCATACAATCCCATGTTTCTAAAGACCCTACAGATGAAATCTTTTGAAAAGAAAAAAATGGGAATAGGAGAAAACACATGTACTGGTAACCAGCATTTTCTTGTTTTCCCACAATTTTTTCTCCACTTTCATAGATAGATCCTATCCTTTGAGGTACATCAAATTTGTTGTCTGTAAATTTATGCTTACAATTTGGACACCTGTATAATGTTTTGTAAAGACCAAATAGAAAATTGTTTGAAGACTATTGAAATTGTTTCATGTGAAAAAGATATATAATACTTTGAATTCAATATGCTTTGAGATATATTTTGCAAAATAATCCAATGCCATTGACTTCAGTAACAGTAATTTCAATTATGAACTGATATGTGATGATGATGATTTGGCTTGCCCTCTCTGCATGAGATGATGAGATCAGTCCATTGTACTCATTAATATTTACTGAATCACAGTCAGTCAATTACTCAGTACCAGAGGAAGAAATTTTAGTCTTGTTCATAATCAAGGAATTTGCAGGCCAGTATTTCTCAAGTGACTGGAACTGTCTTTGTAAAGGTAGAAAACACTATGGAATTCATAAACTACTCCATAATTTTTTAGGTTTTTTTTTTTTGTTGTTGTTGTTGTTGTTGTTGTTTCCCCAAGACTCTTCAAGTTCTTACAAGTTAAAGTGTATTGACATAAGAGTTGTCCAAATTAAAAGCAGTTGCGGATGACAGATGACCAAAGGGATAGGATTTGTCTTTGGTTTAAAACACTTCTGAATAAGGAGAGAATGCAATTTGCCAGCTTTTTCTTCTTTCTCCCACAATGTTTTCAAAAGCCTTTGTCTCAAGGGTCATAAAGTTAAGGGCTCATTTGGTAAAGAGTGAACAGTAGATACAGAGATTTTACTTTCAAGCACAATGTAGCAACTGATGCATTCTTTCATGGCAACAGATGTAAATTTGTGCAACAGTAACAAACATTATGACTTTGTTGGTATTCACTTTTTTAGAAGAATGCTGAAGTCATATACCTTACATTTTGATTGAACCAGTTTTTAGAACCTGCCGGAAAAAAGCGGTTAACCCTTTACCACACTATCATGAGTTTTAACAAACCCTAGAAAGAGGCCCTTTGAAAGCATTGTGGGAAAAGTAGAAAATGCTAGTAACGAGCATTTTCTCCTTTTCCCAAAATGTTTTCTACTCTTTCATAGACAACTTCCACCATTTAAGCCACATTTAATTTTTCCTCTGGATATGCTACTGTTGAAAGACTATCTACTCTTCATAGATTAAACCAGCCAGACCAAAAGAACTGATGTCCATGTCTAAAAGATTAAAGACAGTTTCAAGAACATATGGTGGATCAAGATGCCACAAATGTGTCAGGGACAGGTGAGTGCGAGTTTCAATGCAGAGATTGAAAAAAAAAATTTAAGTGTTCAACAGGTACCCTCAGGGAAGCACATATTTGTCAGAATATAAACAAAAGGAGAAGACATATGGACAGGCGGAGGAAGAGATTGCCCAGAACATCCCTTTACACCTTTTTAGCTGTGGGATTGAAAAGAAAAAAATTGCAGAAAACAAATGTTATTCAAAAGGATTGGATTTGTCATGGAATTGGGAGAAAACAGTTTGAAAAGGAGAAAATACATGTAGTGAGTGCTAGCACTTTCACCTTTTCTCACAAGGTTTTCAGAAGCCTTCTTCAGGGTTATGATACCACTGATGTTCAATAAAGGGTCAAGCTAAAATGTTTCTGATACTTGACAGTGTGCGAGATAAAAAGTTACCTTGTATATAGTTACATGAGAGATGTTCATGTGCCAGTAGTAAAATAGCCTTTCTTATTGTGACAAGTGGAGAAATGTGGTATGATAATGATGCACAATACTTGAGCCTGTTGGATGTTGATGATTATATGGGTGATAAAATTGTGCAATAATTATACAGGGCTGTGATGATTTGTTACCTTTTTCAAGGATAGCATCATAACATGTCTTGTAACATGGAAAACTTGCTTGTCTGCTTTTTTCATCTTGAAAATGAATTCGATTCTGGGGCTTGTATTCACCCACTTTCCTTAGTTTCATTCTTAGTCTTATTCTAGATTTAGAGAGTGATACATACGGAATATTATATTGTAGTAACTTTCCTGGTGCTTGTATTTACTTCGAGCAGCGTGAGAAAATTTGATATCGCGCGAGACCTTCGGTCTCGCTCGATGTCAAAATTTTCTTACGCAGCGAGAAGTAAATACAAGCACCAGGAAAGTTACTACAACATAATATTCCTTTTATTATATATCTACCACCTTCAACGACAACATTTTGCAATTGTTGACATTTTATTGGAAAACGGCAAACAAAAAGAGACAATTAATAGTGTGGATGGTAGTAACTGTTTTCATGAATGGCGGATTGGGACCATATTCCACTGAGTGTAGATACAGATTTTTTTTTTCTGTCATGTGTTATTTCATCCGATTCAACGCATGTATTTGATCGGGAAAATTTACTGGTATATAATAAAACTTCTTATTGGCTCAACCAAATGGTTTAACCCAAATTCTTTAGCCAATCAGAAATTATGTTACTTTCAGATTTAGAAAATTCTTTAGAATAAGACGAAGAATGGTTGGTGAAGATGGATCCAGGTTTATGTAATGCGTTTTAGTCCTGAAAAGGCCAAATAAGTAAAATAGAGATCTTAACCCTATACCAAGCAATCCTTAGATTGAACAACGCTGAGCAAGAAGGCTTTTGAAAGCATGGGAAAAGGAGAAAATGCTGATTACCACAATATTTTCTACCGTTTAAGGAAAATTTAATCATCTAAACCACATTTGATTTGTTGTCAGTAATTGCTCTCCATTTTGATAAGTCTAAAACTCTATTTTTAGGGAAAGAGCTTTTAATAGGCAGATTTAATGGCCTTAATATTGTAATTTCAATGCTTTTTTGGTCAAGATGTCAAAAAAAAAAGCAGGTGGTGTGGATACAAGATTGGACTGTAGATACAAGATTAGACTGCTCATTCTCTGCAATCTAATCTTGATCTTCACACTTGGTGAAAGTTATTTTGTGAATGAAATAGTGGTAAGAATGGAATAATTTCTCAATTACACATGATTGTAAATATCCTAGAAAATTGTAAATATTCACTATGTATTTTAAGATTTAATGCATGAATACATGTGAAAAGAACAAGCAGTCCATCCTTTTACCACAGTTTTTTTTTTTTACATTGGTCTATTGCAAACCCACTTCCCCAAAAGAACCTTGAGCAGTTTGTTATTGTAAAGTGTAGTGATATTATAGTGAATTAACAATGGATTCAATTTCCATGCTTCTTGAGAACATCCTTGTCACCCAGAAAACTTGTTTGTATTCAAAATTTAAGATGCACAAGCTAGAGCCCGTTTGATTTTCAAGTTAAATGGGTGTAAACTTAGTGCGACAGAAAGAACTTTGTCAATATGGTAGACAATTTGTTTTGAAAAATTGTTCTTAGCCCGGACTCAGTTACAAAATCCTTTGAACATTGCAGACTTTTAGAGTGATCCTATATACGTTAGATAAGGAAATGAGATACTAAGTCCCCTCCCCCCCCCTCCCCCCATGGGGGCATATAGTGTTACACCTGTCCATGTGTTTGTGGGTCTGTATGTATGTTCATTTGTTCAAATGTACATATAACTTCCAGGTGCATGGTCCTATTCTAAAATAGTTCAGCACAAATGATCATTATGGATAGATGTGTCACATGCAACAACCGCGTCGCAAGCTCAAAGGTCAATGTTGAAGTACTGGGCATCTGTTTCGGTGACACATTTCTGTAGGCAATTACAAAAGCTGTTTCATGTAGTAAAAAATGATCTTGTGTTTTTATACCCTTGGGAAGGAAGACATTTGAAAAATGCTAGTTACCACATATTTCTCCAAGTTTTTTCAACCCTTTTAAAGACAATTCCCACCATTTAGCAATTACAGCACTTAGTTTGTCGACTGCAAATATCTTCTGGCCCAAATATTAAACATCTATGAAAGGATAGATGGGGTTGTGGAAAAGGGAGAAAATGCTAGTCACCAGCATTTTCTCATTTTCCTGCAATGCTTTCGGAAACCACCTTTCTGTGGGTTGTTTGGGGTGCTACATGGTAAATTATAGGACTTGTATTAAACTGTAGACGGTGGGTTTAAGCCTCACTGGAAGCACTTGGCTTCTCAATAAAAAATGTTGAAAGCGGTGTAAATACCATTCATTAGAATTTAGATCAGATGCCTGTGTAGTTACTTTTTTTCTTGCAAAATGAAAATTGCTACACTTATATGTACAACAATATTTATACCCCCGCAAAACGAATGTTTTCGGGGGTATACTGGAATCAGCCTGTCTGTCCATCTGTGTGTCCGTCTGTGTGTCCGTCTGTGTACAAAATACTAGTAATTTTGTGTCGCAAACTCGTACAGTTTTCCTTCAATTGTATTAAAACTTTGCACATGTATTGATCATATATTGAAGATTTGCAAGATGCAATTTTCAAGTGTCAACTCCTTCTGGTTGAGGAATTATCTCCCCTTGAACTTGACACTTTTTTCTGTCAGAGCACTGGCGGGGGTATTAAGTCACATTCAGTGACAGCTCTAGTTCCAACTGGTATGTGATAATGATGAGTTGGCTTGCCCTCTCTGCATGAGATGATGAGACCAGTCCATTGTACTCATTAATATTTACTGAATCACTATCAGTCTCTGGAACTATTTTCTAACTTCACGTTCACCTTCAGTCAGAATATTATTACTGCTTTCAAGAAATCCATATTACATGTATGTTGTATTTACTGCTTACATCATCATGTCCAAAATGAACAGCATTATAATGATAAATCTTCATCTATATTTTCCTTTAAATGGTCACGTGAGCTCATATTCAATGCAACATTTATCCAAATATGATGGCAATTGATTTGCTGCTGTAGGCTCTTCAGTCTTTTGACACATTTTTTTAATCCAAGCTGTATACTTGTAACATATCATAAGCTTGATCAGGTCATTGTTCCATAATTTTATTATATTTGTTAAAGCAGATGTACCAATAAGTGTAGGCACACAAGGATAATTGATATACACCCTTATAGCAGACATAATTTTGAAGATTTTATAAGGAAAAAAAAGATCATTTCTCTTACGCTAAAATACAGACCAAATATTATGTTTTCTTGTATTTTACTCAAGCAGGGTAAGGTAATTCATTATCATGCAAGACTGAAGGTTGAGTGAGATGTCAAAATGTCATTATGCTGCTGGAAGCAAATACAAGCACCAGGAAAGTTATTACAACATAATTATTCCTTTTATACCTACAGCTTTCAACAACAGAAAAATTGCAATTTTGACATTTTACTCGAAAAAGGTAAACAAAAGAAAACAATAGTTTGGTGGGCAATGACATTGTTTTTATGAACAACAGATGAATGTTATAATGTAACATTTTGACAAATCGTAAAGCAATGCTTTCATTTTCTCTGAGATGCATCATTATACCATATTTGGAACCATATTTGACACTGTGTAGATACAGATGTTTTTCTATCATGTGTGATATTTCATCAGTGTGCAACGCATGAAATTTGAGTCGGAATTTTTTCAAGTGTATAATAAATGATGATACTGTGAGCATTGGGCTATGAAAATTGTATGATTCCAAATGCCACACTGATATTATGTTACAGCGTATCATTTTGAATTCCCATTTATATTTTTCACTGATCCAGTGACAAGGCATGCAACACCTCTTTTTAAATCTGTGGTTGTAGATGCCATTGTAAATACATAGCAAACATATGGACTAATAACACAAAGATCAGACAGGGAAACAATCAGTTTACTTGCGCGAACATACATGATGATACTGTGAGCATTGGGCTATGAAAAATTATATGATTCCAACTGCCACACTGATTTATGTTTTAGCATAGCATTGTGAAACTGTTGTAACATTTTTTCCTGATCTATTGATAAGGTAACCTATTGGGAGATACTGTTGGCTGCAACATTTCTATTAAGTCATGCTTTCTTTAGCTGTACATAGGATTTGCAAAGACATTGCAAACATAATAACTTGAACTATTCAATTGAAAATTTCATAGGGTCGCAATCGGTTTATTAATGCAAATATCCATGACCATATTATGAGCATTCGGCTTTGAAAATTATATGATTCCAACAGCCTCCCTGATCTTTAGGTCTTACTTTCTTTAAGGTTTCATTAAGGTTTGAAACGATGGACAAAGCTTTTGAAACGTCGATAGGGATCAATCAGTTTATTTATAATAAAATACATGATGATCATGTGAGCATTGAGCTATGAAAAATTGTATAAATTCAACACTTCAGCAGTGCTCTGCCAACAATTGTTCAGAAATTAGACATTTGTCCCATAAACTTGCAGAAAATAGGGGATACATCTGGGTCCGTATTCACAAACCATTCTTAAGACCATTCCTTGTCTATTTCGCCAGAATTTTCTTCATTTAAAAGTAAAGCAAATTCTGACTGGCTAAAAATTTGTTGTAGCCAATCAGAAGTTGTATTACTTACAAATGTAGAAAATTTTGGAGAATAAGACAAAGAACACTCTAAGAAATGTTGGTGAATACAGGCCCTGGAAACAACTGTGACTAAATGCTTACAAGACTGCTTCCCAAATAAATTTGAGCCATGCTTTGTTAAAAGGGGGCTCGTTGCATATGCAAAAAGTATCAACCCAGGTCAGACTGCACAGTACGAGTAGGCTTTTTGCTTTTTGTAAATTTTTTGCATGTTGAAGGACCAAAGCACCTCATGATTCAGTTGGCTGTCACAGAAAAATAGATTTTCTGGATCCATAATTACATAATGACTTGCCTGGTATAATGCATCACAGAGATGTATTAAGCCCCCTTATGCCAGAGCATGCTCATTTAAAAGAGACACTAGTCCACCTGTGTATATTATGATTGGACATTTGTTTAACATAATGGGATGATGTACCAGAATCTCTGGCTTGCAAAACAGTGAATCGGTATATATCTATTTATGCAAACATACATGATGAAATTGTGAGCATTGGGCTATGAAAATTACATGATTCCAACTGCCACACTGATGTATGTTGTAACATGTCGGCACGAAATATGTTCTGAAATCGAGGGTGAGTTTGTCAGCTTTGAGCAATGTGTTACAGATAAGGTATAGAATTGGAACAAAGGCCTAGATGAGCAATCCAAGGCCATCATAGCCCTCTTGTTTACTAGTGAGCAGATTCCTTCTCAACTGAAAGTCACACCCTGTCATGACCCATTTACCATTTTACCACACAGTCTCATATTTAAATGATCCTGTAGAGAAGGCTTTTGGAGACATTGTGGGAAAATTAGAAAATAGACAAATTATTGATAACCAAACTTCTTACAATTTTGTTATCCATTCGTTTCCAAATCTTGGCACTTGAGCAATATCCTTTCTTTAATCATTTGAAAATGCTTCAGATTTAGACAAGCGCAAAATGATTGATAGAGATTATTGGGGCATGTCCTTTTCCCACAATGTTTTTCATCCCTTCATAGACAAATATCGCCATTCGAGTCCTTTTGAATTGTTATCTGTGACTGCTATGTTTACATACAACTCTAAAATTTCGCCTTAGACAAATAAAGAGTTAAATCCAATTGCAATGGAATGATATTAACTCTTTACCACACAAGCAAAATATAGGCTTGTCCAAACTCAAAGCATTTGCAGATGACAAAAAGAAGTTGCTCAAAAGATGGAATTCATCTATGATAAGGTAGAAAACATTGTGGGAAAAGGAGAAAATGCTGGTTACCAGCATTTTCTCCTTTTCCCATATTGTTTTTAAAAGGCTTCTTTCTTAGGGGCATTAAAACTTGTCATTGTGTGGTAAAGGGTCAATAGATTATGGGGGATATTATGATTGAACCAATGATTTAAAAAAATGACAAAAATTTGCCCAAGATGAAGCTTAGAGGATGAACCTACACAGATCAAATTTTTGTATGAAGTCCAAAGAAATTTGATGCAAGTAATCATGCTTTACTTTGGTCTTTCAGCAATGTTTAACATGGCAACTTCTTGAAATGATTACAAAACTTTCCCTCAGCCTGAGACCTGACGGATAAACTTGCTCTGATCAAGATTTGTTGTAATTTGATGCATCAAAGACTTATAAATTTGCTTAACTACAAGACAAAAACCTAGAGTTGTCCAAATTGAAAGCATTTGTTGACATTTTAAATATGGCTGAAATGATACGGTAGAAAACAGCATTTTCTCTTTTTCCCACAATTTTTAAAAGGATTCTTCCTCAAGGTTGTTAGAATTTTAGATTATGTGGTAATGGGACAATCTGTCCTGTAATATTTTTAGCTCACCTGAGTATGGAGTGCTCTAGGTAGCTTACGTAATCATGCCGAGTCTGTTGTGCATCATGTGGTCTTCAGCAATTGCCTTATGTGCATATAGAGGCCAAATTTTCAGTCAGATACTCATGAAACTAGGTCAGAATGTTTGTCTTGGTAATATCTTGAAAGCAAGTCACATGGGGTCAAAAAGGTCACAGGGGCAAATGTGGTTCCCTCAGAATGGAGACCTGCAGGATGAACTTACTCAGATCAATTTTTGTATGAAGTTTAAAGAAATTTGATACAAGTAATCATGCTTTACTTTGGTCCTTCAGCAATGTTTAACATGTCAACTTCTTGAAATGATTACAAAACTTTCCCTCAGCCAGAGACCTGACGGATAAACTTGCCCTGATCAAGATTTGTTGTAATTTGATGCATCAAAGACTTATAAATTTGCTTAACTACAAGACAAAAACCTAGAGTTGTCCAAATTAAAAGCATTTGATACCCTGTTGAGGCAAACTTTCTAGTGATTTTTCCCCTCTCACTTCTGATGCATGTGAGAAAAGTAGTCAGTGACTTGGAAAGAAATTGTGTCAGTACTGGTGTGAGAAAGCAAAGAAACACATGCCTAGGTGCACTGACCGCCGTGATATGCCCTAAGCTATTAAAACGTGATTAACCTCAATATAAACAAACACCACAACCAGGATATCTTCAGCTTAATCAATCCTAGATGACTTGACCGGGGTAAACATTTTAGGGCAAATGGTCCTCTGTATTTATTAGTAGTATATATTTGTTGATAATGCATGTACATATATATAGAGAATATTTGTTTTTTTCGGTGAAAGATCGAAATTTATTTCATCGAGTGAACACCAGTAATATTTTAATGAGTGGCCACTCATGAAAATATTACCGATGGTGTTCACTCGATGAAATAAATTTCGATCTTTCACCGAAAAAAACAAATATTCTATTTATTTCATGCTTTTAACCCTTTCTGGGAGGAGCTTTATCAAAATCCAGTACAGTTCTTTTCCGTTATTCCCCGTGGCGTACCCCTCCCGCATAGCAACGCATTACAATATTACGTCAAGCGCGAGAAATGTAAGGTAAATGACGTCATATTTCCATCTGGTTGTGAGGCACGCGCAATTTACCTAGGCAACAAGAACATGAAAATCAGTATTTTCACTGGTCATACCCGTGTAATATCGAAAAATATTTTCACTGCTATTTCTCGATATCCTACCGGAAAGCATGAAATAAAATCATTTAAATCGTTTAAATTTCTCATAGTGGATATATGGTGAAGAATTTGAGGGATTAAACGTAACAATAATTTGAAGTGATGACAAACTTTCCCTCAGCCAGAGACCTGAAGGATAAACTTGATCTGATCAAATCTTTTGTATCTAATTCAAAGAAATTGATAAAATTATGGCTTGGTAGAGTTAATTGAGATTTTGTGTGACAGAAACATGTGTAGGTATTGGTTTAATGCAGGAATCATTTGAAATGATGACAAACTTTCCCTCAGCCAGAGACCTGAAGGATAAACTTGGTCTGATCAAATCTTTTTTTTATCCAATTCAAAGAAATTGATAAAATTATGGCTTGGTGGTTATTCAAGACTTTTTTTTACATAAGCATGTGTAGGTATTGGTTTAACGGAGAAATCAGTTGAAATGATGACAAACTTTCCCTCAGCCAGAGACCTGAAGGATAAACTTGATCTGATCAAATCTTTTGTATCTAATTCAAAGAAATTGATAAAATTATGGCTTGGTAGAGTTAATTGAGATTTTGTATGACAAACATGTGTAGGTATTGGTTTAGTGCAGGAATCATTTTGAAATGATGAAAAAACTTTCCCTCAGCCAGAGACCTGAAGGATAAACTTGATCTGATCAAATCTTTTGTATCTAATTCAAAGAAATTGATAAAATTATGGCTTGGTAAGAGTTAATTGAGATTTTGTATGACAAACATGTGTAGGTATTGGTTTAGTGTAGGAATCATTTTGAAATGATGAAAAAACTTTCCCTCAGCCTGAGACCTGAAGGATTTATTTATCTGATCCAATGTTTAATTTGTATTGAGTTTGTAGAATTTATAATAATGCCTTTCCAGAGTTCTTTCAATTTTTTTATTTTATCTTCACATTTTAGGTCATTGCAGGAATTATTTGAATTGATGACAAAACTTTCCCTCAGCCAGAAAACTGAAGGATAAACCCAATCTGATCAGATGCTTATGTTCATTCTAAAATCTTACCAGAAATCATGCTTAAGTATGGGTCTTTTGTTTCATTTGTACAATGTGTTCCAAATTACAAGGTTTTCAATGAAATGTTTACTTGAATGGTGATTTTGAAGACCTTTGTCTATGAATATTCATAACAAGTTGTAGCACTAGTGGAGTAAAACGAACGTTATCCAACTGCTGTTATTTACTTTTGCTCCTCAGAATATGGTGTAAACCAAGATATTGTGTTTTGAAACTATGGATAATATTTTCCCATAAAAAATGTTCAGGGAATCCCTGCACTGAGGTTTCAACTTTCATGTTTTGGAATTTAACTCTACCCAAATTTTAGATAGATTTTGTTAAGATAGTCTGTTGCAAACCCCCTCCCCCAAAAAGAAACTTGAGCAGGTTGTTATTGTATAGTGTAGTGATTTTATAATGTATTAATGATGGATTCAATTTCCATGCTTCTTGACCACATGCTTGTTACCTAAAAAAGTTCTTTGTTTTCAAAAGTTGAGATGCACAAGCTAGAGCCCGTTTGATTTTCAAGTTAAACGGGTGTAAACTTAGTGCTACAGAAAGAACTTTGTCAATATGGTGGACAATTTGTTTTAAAAATTGTTCTAAGCCCGGACTCAGTTACAAAATCCTTTTGAACTTTGCAGCCTTTTACAGTGATTATTGGATAGATAAGGAAAAGGGATGATTTTTATGCCATTGCCATTAAAATGGAGGGGGGGAATATAGTGTTACACCTGTCTGTGTATTTGTGTGTATGTACGTATGTATGTTCGGTAAACAGTACTATTCGTGTCCAGCCAATAACTTGCAGGTACATGGTCTGATTTTAAAATATTATGGCACAAATGATCACCATGGATAGAGGACATGTTGGGTTGAACAACCATGTGGGTATTGGAGACATATTTCTTGTTTAATATTGTTTCATTTGTGCCTGAAAGTATGTGGTCTTTGAAAAAAATTAGGTTGGTAACTTTGACTTAATGTAGGCATGTATCTGTAGGCAAGTTCAAAAGCTGTTTCATGTTTAAAAATGATCTTATGTTTGTACACCTTTGGAAAGAAGACAGTTGAAAAATGCTATTTACCAGCAATTTCTCCGTTTCTCTTTTAAGGACAGATCCCATCATATGGACAGTACTTAGTCTGTCAACTGCAAATATCTTCTGGCCAAGATTATAAAACAAATGTGAAAGGATATATAGAGAATTGTGGGAAAGGAGGAAAATGCTAGTTATCAGCATTTAACCCTTTGCCACACAATCCCTACTTTTAACGACCCTGAAAAAGAGGTCTTTTGAAAACATTGTGGAAAAAAGAGAAAATACTGGTAACCAGCATTTTCTCCTTTTCCCACAATGTTTTCTACCCTTCCCAAAGCAAATTTTCATTTTTGAGTCACTGTAGTTTTGTTGTCTGCAAATGTTTTCAATTTGGACTAGTCTGGTAAAGAGTTAATCCTTTTCCTACCATGCTTTCAAAAAGCTGTCATTCTTGGGGTTGTTTAGGGTGCTGCAAGGTACAGTGTAGGACTCATAACCTACTGACCATGGGTTCAAGTATCACTAGAAGCACTTAGCTTTTCACTGAAAAAAATGTCAAAAGCAGTGGAAACACCATTCAATGGATCTATGTGGGGTTACTTTGTCCCATATAAAATGAAAATCACTACACTTGCAACAATACTTCCAACTGGTATGTGGATAATGATGATTTGGCTTGCCCTCTCTGCAAGAGATGATGAGACTAGTCCATTGTACTCGTAAATATTCACTGAATCACTATCAGTCTTTTTAACAGAACTGTTTTCTAACTTGACGTTCACCTTTTGTCAGAATATTATTACTCCCTTCAAGAAATCCATATCATGTTGTATTTACTGCTTACATAATGTGCAAAATTAGGAATTTGAACAGCATATATTGATAGAAACTGACACATATATTTTTCTTTGACTGTCATATGAGCTCATATACAAAGCAACATTTATCTAAATGTGATTTGCATAGGCTATTCAGTCTTGTAACAATTTTTTTTTCTTATACCCAAGCTCTATCCATGTAATATATTATTAGCATGATGGGGTTATTGTTCCATATTTTTATCATACATGTTAGTGTAGATGTACTAATTAAATGTAGCCACACAAAAATAAGTGAAGTGATACACATATTTAGCAGACATAATTTTGCAGTTTTTATTTTTAAGAAATCATTATTTCTTGTGCTAAACTACATGATGATACTGTGAGCATTGGGCTATGAAAAAGTATATGATTCCAACTGCCACACTGATTTATATTTTAGCATATCTGTGTGAAACTGTTGTAACATTTTTTCCTGATCTATTGATAAGGTAACCTATTTCGGGATACTGTTGGCTGCAACACTTCTATTAAGTCATGCTTTCTTTAGCTGTACATAGGATTTGCAAAGACATTGCAAACATAATAACATGAACTATTCAAAAGAAGATTTTATTGGGAAACAATCAGTTCACCAATGCTAATAACCATGACGATATTGTGAGCATTGGGCTTTGAAAATTGTATGAAAACTAGGAACAATGCTTTTGAAACTTGGATAGGGATCATTCTGTATATTTATTGTAAAATACATGATGATCTTGTGAGCATTGAGCTTCAAAAAATTTTTATGAATTCAGAACTTCAGCAGTACTATTCAGAAATGAGACATTTGTCTGATAAACTTGCAGAAAGTAGGTGACACATCTGGAAATAACTGACTAAATGCTCACAAGACTGCTTCCTTAATAGAATTGAGCTATGTGCTGTGAAAAGGAGGCTTATTGCATATGCAAAAAGTATCAACCAAGGTCAGCCTGCATAGTCCGACCTGGTTTGATACTTTTTGCTTTTAGTAAATTTTTTGCATGTCGAAGGACCAAAGCTCCCCTTGATTCAGTTGGTTTTTAGACAAAATGGATTTTCTGGATCCATAATTACATAATGACTTGCTAGGAATAATGCATCACAGAGATGCATTAAGCCCCCTTTTGCCAAAGCACGAGTTATTTAAAGGAGCCACAATTTCACCAGCGTGTATTATGATAGGACATTAGTTTATCGTAATGGGACAGTGCACCAGAATCTCTGGCTTGCAAAACAGTGAATCAGTATAGATCTATTTTTACAAACATACATGATGAAATTGTGAGCATTGGGCTATGAAAATTACATGATTCCAACTGCCACACTGATGTGTGTTGTCGCATGTCAGCATGAAATAAGTTCTAAAATCCAAGACTAGTCTGTTGGCTTTGAGCAGTGTGTTACAGATAAGGTATAGAATTGAAACAAAGGCTCAGATGAGCAATCCAAAGCCATCATAGCCCTCCTGTTTGGAAGTGGTACAGATTTTTTGTCGACTGAAATTCATGCCCTGTAATGACCCATTAACATTTTACCACACAATCTTTTATTCCTGTAGAAGAAGGCTAAG
This sequence comes from Hippopus hippopus, assembly GCA_946811185.2. Lineage (NCBI taxonomy): Eukaryota > Metazoa > Mollusca > Bivalvia > Cardiida > Cardiidae > Hippopus > Hippopus hippopus. The sequence continues at coordinate 17,563,138 of OX328096.1, forward strand.
GGAAACAATGAGGGAAAAGGAGAAAATACTGATAACCAGCTTTTTCTCCTTTTCTCACTATGTTTTTTAACCCTGTGTAGTCAAACCTCTACACTTGAGCTATATCCTTTCTTTTATCATTTGCAAATGCGTTGGATTTGGACAAGCACAAAATGATAGGTAACGATTCTCGGGGACATTTTCTCCTTTTTTCAACAATGCTCATAGACGAATCTTGCCATTTGAGTCCCATTTTATTTGTCATCTATAACTGCTTTGTTTATCGACAATTCTAAAATTTTGCCTTCAAACAAAAAGTTAATCCAATTGTTACAAAATGATAGGTACAGATTATTGGTGAAGTTTATGAAGCAATGATTTGAAAAGATGACAAAAATTTCCCTCAGTGGACCTGCAGGATGAACTTACTCGGATCAAATTTTTGTATGATGTCCAAAGAAATTTGATAAGGCAATCTTGCTTTTACTTGAGTTTTTCAGCAATGTTTAGCATGGCAACTTCTTGAAATGATTACAAAACTTTCCCTCAGCCTGAGACCTGAAGGATAAACTTGCTCTGATCAAGATTTGTTGTAATTAGTGCATCAAAGACTTATCAATTTGCTTGACCACAAGACAAAAATCTAGACTGTCCAAATTGAAAGCATTTGCAGACAACATTTTAAATATGGCTGAAATGCAGGATTTTGTCTTTGATAGGGTAGTAAATGGCATTTTCTTCTCTTCTCACAATTATCAGAAGGATTCTTCCTCATTTTTGTTAAAATTCCGGATTATATGGTAATGGGACAAGTACTGTACTGTAATATTTTTAGCTGACCTGAGACACGAAGTGCTCAAAGTAGCTTTTGTGATCATGCTGAGTCCATTGAGCATCACATGGTCCTCAACAATTCCCTTGAGTGCACTCTAGAGGCCATAATTTCAGCCAGATACTCATAAAACTTGGTCAGAATGTTTGTCTTCATAATATCTCGAAAGTAAGTCATATTGGGTCAAAAAGTAGGTCACAGGGACAAATCTTAAAAAAACCTTGTGTGCTCTCTAGAGGCCACATTTTCTGTGAGATACTCATAAAACTTGATCAGAATTTTTGGCTTGACTATATCTCAGCCAAGTTGGAAATAGGGTTACTTGAGGTTGAAAAGTAGGTCACTAAGAAATCTTTGGAAAACCTTGTGTGTATTGTAGAAACCACATTTACCGTCCAATAATTATGAAAGTTGGTCAGAATGTTTGTCTTAATAATGTCTCATATAAGTTTATAATTGTGTTACACTGGGTCTCTGGAACTAATCTTAGAAAAATTTCTAGTGCAATTTAGAAGCCATATTTTCTGTCCAGTACTCATGAAACTTGGTCGGAATATTTGTTTTGGTATTTCAGACAAATTGAAATTTGGTCAGGTCAGGTCAAAAAGTAGGTCACTGAGACAAATCTTAGAAAAACCTTATGTGCACTCTTGAGGCAACATTTTAGGCCGACTCTTGAAAATTTGTGAGAATATTTGTCCTGATATCTCAGACAATTTCAAAATTTGGCCATGTTGGGTCAGAAAGTAGGTCAATGTGACAAATCTTAGAAAAACATTGTGTGCCTTTTAGAAACCTAATCTTCAGTCTGAGACTTGTAAAACTTAATCGGAATGTTTGTCTTGAGCAAATTTAAACTGGGTCAGGTAGGATCTAAAAGTAAATAACACTCACATGTTTACATGGCCACAACAAGGAAGCCCGGCCAAGTAGCTCAGTTGTTAGCTTATCTGACTTTTGACCTTCTGGTTGTGGGTTCTATACCCGGTTGAGGCAAACTTTCTTTCTGGCGATTTTTCACTCTGCATTTGAGAAAAGTAGTTAGTGGCTTGGAAAGAAAGTTTTGTCAGTACCGATGTGAGAAAGCCAGGAAACACATGCCAAGGTGCACTGACTGCCGTGATATGAACTTTAAACACAATAAACCCCAATACAAACGAACACCACAACCAGGATATCTTCAACTTAATCAATCCTAGATGACTTGACTCAGGTGAATGCTATGGGGCCAATAGTCATCTTGTTGTATTTATCAGTGCTGTTATACATGTCGTACATGTATTTGTTGATAATGCATGTATAACCTTTTAAATTTCTCTTAGTGAATAAATAGTAAAGAATTGTAGAGATCAAAAACAGCAATAATTTGAAGTGATGACAAACTTTCCCTCAGCCTGAGACCTGAAGGATAAACCTGATCTGATCAAATCTTTTGTATCTAATTCAAAATTAATTCACAGAAATTAATAAAATTATGGCTTAGTAGGGTTATGGAAGAATTTTTTTTGACAGACATGTGTAGGTATTAGTTTAATGCAGAAATCATTTGGAATGATGACAAAACTTTCCCTCAGCCTGAAACCTGAAGGATTAATTTATCTGATCCATTGTTTTATCTGTATTAAGTTTGTAAAATTCATAATAATGCCCTGGTAGAGTTCTTCAAATTATATCTACACATTTCAGTTCAGTGCAGAAATTATTTGAATTGATGCAAAACTTGCTCTCAGCCTAAAAACTGAAGGATAAACCCAATCTGATCAGATGCTTATGTCAAGTTCAAACTAAAGTTTTACCAGAAATCATGCTGTTGCTTGGGTCTTTTCCTTCCATTATTATGTTTAAATTTACAACATTTTAAATAAGATGTTTACTTGATAATGACAACTTTCGTCTTTGAATATTCATGAGATTTTATACCACTAGAGGGCTGATGAACTTCTACGCCTCAGGATATGGTATAAATCAAGATGCATGTATTTGGGAAGTTCTTCCATTAAGATTTAAACTTACATGATTTCAACTCGTCACTGGTGGAAATTGTATGCAAAAAATTTATTTGTGACCCAAAAACTTAAATTGGTTTTTAAAAGGGTATAAAACTGGAAGGGGGGAAAATGACCAGCATTTTCTTCTTTTCCAACAATGTTTTCAAAGGCCTTTTCCCTCAGGGTCATTAAAACTCTTGATAGTGTGGTAAAGGGATAAATATGGCTTAGCTTGTGTTGGAAACATAGCTTTACATGTAAATGTTTGTTTCATCATTTCAGAATTGTCAGAGCTTTCCTGATTGAAGAACAGAAGATTGTTGTCCGTGTATTGAAAGCACAAGAAGCTGCAAAGAAATAATTTTGTAATTAGTCTGGTAATAAAAAGAAAAAAATCGCCCATAGTATTTCTTGTGGTTATTTCAATCTACATCAAAGGAGAAAGGGAAAAAAATGTAGACTGGTATCAAGCATTGTACTTAAACTACAGCAATTTCATTTGCCCACTTCCCCCCTGAATCCATAGGCATAAAAATTCATTGGTTGAACTTGAACATTGTTACTAAAAATAACATAAGTACAGCATATTGTGGCTCTTTCATATACCATATATATATATGTACAGTATTACATAGAACATGTGAGATGCACTATCACTTTTTAGTAACCACATTCCACCAAGGAATCCACAGTCAGGCCAATATCTGCCCAAGGTTTGATGATAGTCATTGCTGCTGAGTGTCAGTAGCTCAGTTGGTAGCATACACGACTTGAGAATGGGGTCTATGGTTTGATCCCTGGCTCGGCCAATTTCTTTCAGAGGATTGATGATAGTCATTGCAACAGGATTTTCTCTCACTGCTGATCATTGTTTTGACAATGGTTATGTGGGAAAGCAGCCAGCGGCTTGGAAAGAATATTGTGAAGAGCACTGGTAAAAGAAACTCCAGGAAAGCATAGATAGGTGCACTGGCCACCTTAAATAATGTTGAAAACAAGACAAAATTGATAACCAGTGTTACAAGATTTATCCCTCTGATCATTGTTTGAACATTGTTTACATGGGAAAGCAGCATTGTTATACTAATGTCAATGCAGCCATTGCACCTTTCCATGCTTGCCTGCAGTTTCACCATACTTCGTGCAACTTTCTTTCCTAACCACTGGCTGCTATCTCCAATTATCATTATCAAAATAATTTTCAGCAGTGAGAAAGGATTGAATCTTTTCACAATAACAGTAATTCTCGGAAAGAGTTTTTGTTTACCCTTTTCCAAACAAAGCCGTCTTTTAAAGACCTTCAGAAAGAAGACTTTAGAAAACTTTGTGGGAAAGGAGAAAATGCTAATAACCAGCATTTTCTCCTTTTCCCACAATATTTTCTGTCCTATCAAAGTCAACTTCCACAGTTTTTAGCCACGTTGAATTTTGCATCTGCATATGCTTTGGATTTGGACAGGTCTAAAATTTTGTCATGTGGTAAAGGGTTAATCTGGTAATCGAACCTATCAATGATTTGATTCTTCTCAACAAGTGAGCTTATGGGATGGCCTTGTGTCTGTCACGCGTCGGTGTCTGTCTGTGCGAGAGTGTGTTAGCTTTCATTTTGAACATCTGCTCTGAATCTACTCGTCCAATTTTATTGATACTGCACAGAAATATTCCTCCCATATCCTCCTTCAGAATGTCTTCTAAGAATCTGATTCTATAAAAAAATCCGGGTTGCCATAGCAACAGAACTGAAAAGTATTGAAAATCTTTACAAATCTTTTTCGCAAAAAAATTATTAAGGTCCAGAGCTACCTAGTTTGGTATATTGCTTCAACTAACAGACCTTTACCAGAATTCTTCAAATTATAGCCCAAGGGTTAAATTTGTCCCTGCCTTGGGGGGATTGTGTACTCGGCTCTACAATGCAAATGATGGAATCTGAAAAATGTTCAGCGAGAGTGCTACACTATGATGTTTATTGTTAAACTCCGATGAGTTGAATATTTTTAAAATACTAAATGAGGTTTGTGTCATTCATTTTTTTTGTTCCAGATCTACCATCATTCCATTTAAAAAATATATTGTGCTATAAAAGTTTTGGAAATCTTATCAAAGCAATGTTTGTTAGAGTACATTGGTGTTTGTTATAAACGATACTTGATTAGACCTGCTTTTACACATTGAAATCATCTTTGCTTTCAAAAAATGTGAGATGGGGGGGTGGCTATTTTCTCTTTGAAAGGTTAATGCCATACAAACTCCTTACAATTCGTGTCACTGTCAATGCCATTAAGCCCTCGATACATTTACATGTATTTAAAAAGCAGTGGAGCCATACATGGCCATCATCACCCTCTTATAACATGGCAGTTGGTTCTGGGCAGAATGTGTTTGAAATACAAGTTAACAAACGGCAGCCAGTGGAACTAAAAAATATAACTCCAGTATGAAATTATCAAAATGATTTATTAATAACTCTCTCCCACCAGCTTCACATTCTCACATTTACACATAAAATTGGATCATTTACCCACAACCTACATCTTAAACAAAAGTTGAAAAAATGTTCTTGTTTATTCTATACAATTTATAACAATGCCCAGTTGACAACATAGGTTGACTACCATTCTGGTTTAATCCTAGCAAGTTACTCACAAATGATCTTGTGATTTTATGACCCTGAGGAAGAAGACATCTGAAAACCTAGTGGGAAAATGAAAGATAATAGAAAAAGATCTTGTTTCTTCAACAATTTAAAACCATGCCCAGCTGGCAAAACAAGTTGACAAATATTCTTTTTCAATCCCTGCAATTTATTCACAAACAATTCTGTGATTTTTATGAGGGAGAAAACCCTTGAAAAGTTTGCATTCTTTAATCTATACAATTTAAAACAATGCCTGGCTGACAACAAAAGATGATGAACAGTCTTGGTTATTTCTTGCAATATTTTACATGTCAAGCTGACAACGGACAACTCTAGTTGGTATTATTCTTAACTTTTTGTGTACAACTTGAAACGTCTAGCATTTCAAGATTAAGCTAAAATTTAACGTGCATCGACACTGCTTTGGCACAAATTAAACTTTCTTCTATTCTTGTCTAAACCTTTTACCAAACAATCCCATATTTTAACAACCCCATACAAAATTGCTTTTGAAAACATGGCTTGCAATCGGAAGAAATTATGGTAACCACAATCCTTTTACCTTTTCCTACATTTTTGACAGATCTCAACTTTTGAGTGCTATTCAATATATATCATGTGAACATCTTAAATATGGATGACATTAAGATTTTGTCATCTGGTAAACAGATGACTGGAGAGGTTGGCAACAAAAGCTTATTAATAATCTTGGCCCTGTTTCACGAAAAACTTAAGTTTCTTTTTTACTCAAATCCGCAAACAGATTTATTTTTGGACTCAACTTGATTTTGCTCATTTCACTAATATTAACAGATTGGGTAACATTCTCAAATCCAAAGTGGACACGTTTCAGGCTCAAATCCGCAAAATAATGGACTTCAGTCTGTCAATTAACTGAAGTCCATTTATTTTGCTTAGTTAAGTCTGAAACATTGAGTCAGCTCAGGACTTGATAAAGTTACTACAGTCTGTTACTGTCACTGAAATGCATCTCAAGTAATAAACTTGGCTTAAGTCAGAACCTGGGACCATTATTGGATTTGAGTAAAAGAAGAGGGCCATAATGTCACTCAGCTGGCTAATAAGTACAAACCATAAATAATAATTCAATTCCAGGCCAAAAGGTCTCGAATTGAAGACTTAGGCCAATTTTGACATCAGGGCTTTAATTTTGACAACTTTGGAAGAGGCCTGTTAGATATCACTCACAAAATATTATAGCTTTGTCTCAAGGTAGGGAAGAAGATTTTTTAAGTTTTCACTACATTAAGCTATGTAAAACTTTGGACTTGTGGGGTGGGGCCAACTTAGACCCCAGGGCTATAATTAGAGCAATCTTGGTAGAGGTCCATTAGATGAATATATATTCAAAATTTGGTAGTCCTAGGTCTTATGGCTAGGAACCAGAAGACTTTTAAAGCGTTCACTATATAAGCTAATGTAAAACTTGTGACCCCCAGGGCGGGGCCAATTCTGACCCCAGGGCTATAATTTGAAATCGCTTAGTAGAGGTCCGTAAGATGAAGCTACATGCCAAATTCAGTAGCCCTAGGCCTTATGGTTTCGGACAAGGAGTTTTTCAAAGATTTTCAAAATTGTTCAGTTTTGTTTCCATGGCTACCAGAGTTTAAAAGAATCAAATTCCTTGAAGAAATTCTAAAGAGGACCTAGGCAGGATCATTTCTCTGAAGTTTGGTGAAAATCGGAATGGATAGTTTCAGAGAAGAAGATGTCTGAAATAGAAGTTAATGCACAGACAGACACAGGGCTACGACATGAGCTTGCTGGCCTTTGAAGCTAATAAGAGATTTCAGTTTTTTGGTGAAACCAGGCCCTGGTTTATTTTTTACAACTTGTAACATGTTCTGCAGACATTCCAATATATAACTAAAGTTTAATGTGTTGCCACTGCACTGGCACAAATAAAGCTTCTTTCTTATTGTTTCTAACCCAGCACTGTCTAAATCCTTTCCAAATAATCCTCTGAGGAACACAGCTTTAGAAAATACTGTGAAGAGAAGAAAATTTTCTTTTGCAAATGCTTCCAAAGACAAGTCTGAACTTTCTGTCATCTGGTAAAGAGCTAAGAAATTTTCCTTTTCGACCTCAGACAGATACCTTTCCTGCATCAAAAGGTCTAGTTCCAAGTTGATAATCCAAGTCTTGACTATGCAACAAAATTTTAACCCTTACCCTACAAAGTAAGTTAATTGAAACTTTCAAACAGATAGTAAAGACCCAAATAATGATTTTCCAAACTTATTTTTTGGAGGAAAACATCTTAACAGACAGTGTAGATCCAAGATCAGACTGCACCTTCTGTGCAGTCTGATCTTGATCTACACTGTCCGCAAAAGTTCAGTGTGTCACACTTACCAGCCTATGAGTTAACTTCTCTAAATTCAAAGCATCTGCAGACCAACAATTAAATACAAAGCAAATGATAGAATCTGTTGGAGATCAGATAGAAAACATTGCGGAAAAAGGAGAAAATGCTGGATACCTGAATTTTCTCCTATTCCCAAAGTGTTTTCAAAAGTCATTCTCCTCAAATATTGAAACGTATGACTGTTTGGTAAGGGTCAGAAGAGTTCCAATTTGATATCCTAAAAGATTAACTCCATACCATAGACGACACCAAACCTTTTGTGGACAGTGCAGATCAAGATCAGACCACAAAACTTGCAGTCTGATCTCTGATCTACACTGTCCACTGGTATATTCTAGATTATGACCAAAATCTCTTGATCTTGCAGAGGAACTGTATTTTGAGCCTTTGAGAAAATGCAATTTATTTAATCCGTAGTGAAAGAGTTAACTGTTAACACTGTACATAACTCATTTGCCTCCCCAAAACCAGCCTTTCACCATTCCTGTAATTCCACCACCACCTTTCTTTTGCTCCATTTTGTCTTGAAGAGACGGCATTTCAACATGATTTAATGCTAGATCAAAGAATAATGGTCGACATGGAATAGGTTTAAAGTCTGGTGGAAATGAAACAAGCTTCGCTTTCTTTGTTGTTAATGTGGTGTCTTCTGAATACTGCTCTAGACGTTCTAATAATGGCTGAAATAGAAAATATTGGTCCATATATCCTTTGCTTTTTCATTTTTCAATCTACAATTAAAGACAATATCAGGTTCTTTTGCAGACATTGTGGATGAAAATCAGACTGCATACGATGTGCATTTTGACCACATATCTACACTGGTATTTCGAAATGTACTTCAGTCAAAACAGCATTTCAATTAGTACAAGGTTATTTTGCCAACAGAATGAAACGATAAGATTAATTCATTTAGAAGTCCGTTTAAGAAATAATGATTGACGCATATACCAGACGAAATAATTTTAGACATCCATATTCAAAGTATTTGCATACGATAAATTGCATTTGACTAATATTGTGGCGTTTGTCTGTGAAAAGGTAGAAAAGTTGTGGTCCATATATCCTTTGCTTTTTCATTTTTCAATCTACATTTAACTATATGTGTAAAAGACAATATCAGGTTCTCTTGCAGACATTGTAGATGAAAATCAGACTGCACAGGATGTGCATTTTGACCACAGATCTACGCTGGTATTTTGAAATGTACTCCAGTCAAAACAGCATTTCAATTGCTACAAGACTATTTTGCTAACAAACTGAACAGATGGGACTAATTTATTTAGACGTCTAGAAATAATGATTGTATCATATACCAAACAGAATAATTCTAGACTCGTCCATATTCAAAGCATTTGCAGACGAAAAATTGCATTTTACTCAAGTTGTGACAATTGTCTGTGAACGGGTAGAAAACATTGTGAGAAAAGGATAAAATGCTTGCTGATACTAGATCTACCGTATCTGCTTCTTTGCAAGATATTTTGACATAAACAGCTTTGATTTAGCTCTGGTGCTTCTTGACCCATAGGCTGCTTAGTGCGACTCAAGGACCTTTTGTGGACAGTGTAGTTCAGAATGTGCAGTCTGATCTTGGATCTACACTGTCGGATCAGGAATATTTTTCCCTCAAAAAATAACTGAAATAGCAACATTTAGGGTTTTTCTTTTGGCTTTAAAGTTTCATTTATTCCATTTAGTAGGTTAAGGGTTAAATACAGATAAGGTGTCCTGTGTAGCTCAGTGGTAAAGAAGGTAGAACTCATAACCTGGAAGCACCTGCTTTGAGCCTCACTGGAAGCACTTAGTTTTTTGTGGGAATGTTTTTTAGGCTGGAAAAGAGCCCTACCCTACTAAACGTGATACCCAGGACAAACATGAATATGTTAACTGTAGCCTAGATTTGACTGAGATAATGTTGAAAGCACTGTGAAACACTATGCAATCAGTACTGATAGAGAATGTCTATTTCATTTCTTCAGAACTACACGGGTTAGAATTAATCTGCTCTTTTAAGTCTCCAAAATATTAAAGACTTACCTTATTATTTGTGACTGTTAGCTCAGCCATCTGGTCTGTTAAACTATCTATATCCAATATACTGGAGGCATTACAGGAGTGTTTCAAACTATCAGCTTCTTTCACAAGTTCCTTTAAACCATCAATTTCTCTCTATGAATGAGACACAAAAAAAACTCTCAACTCTGTGTGTTTAACCCTTTACCACACAACCCCTAGTTTTAATGACCCTGCTGAAGAAGGCTTTTGAAAACATCGTGGAAAAAGAAGAAAATGCTGGTAACTCCTCTTCCCACAACGTGTTCCATCCTTTCACAAAGAAATCCATCATTCAAGCCAAATTCTATCTTTTGTCGAATGCCACTTTTACAACTTAAAAAACTTAAAAAAGTAATTCCAGATTTTCGGCAGGAGGAAAATATTCACTGTGACGGGGAAATAATTCCCCCAGCTTAAATTACGACATTTCTTTACCCATAACATTTCTAAAAATAGACACATGAAATATAATATTTTCTTGTCTGGTTCACAGTTAAACAGAAATTTACCAAAGGGCAGCATGATCAGTCAATCAATATATAGCAAGAGTACGAGAATAAAAGGTAACAAACTTTCATGTGGGTGAGGTATTATCACAAGACTCTATGCAGGCCAAACATTGTGTAGCAAGGACCAAAACTATCAACTTTCACGAATCGCGGCGGCAAGTGCACCTAACCATGCTTTCCTGGAGTCTCTTTCACCAGTACTCCGCACAATTAACTTTCCAAGCCACTGGCTGCTTTCCCACATAACCATCATCGACACAATGTCAGTGGTGGGAGAGGAATGAATCCTGTCGCAATGACTATCATCAGTCCTTAGAAAGAAATTGGCCAAGCCAGGGATCGAACCGACAACCCCGTTCTCAAGTCCTGCACGCTACCAACAGAGCTACTGGGGCTCGGCTGAGGGTTGTGAAAACATGGCATTGTTTGGAAAAGGGTTAATGTACAAGGTCAATTTAATTCTACATTTCATGATTTCTTAACTCTCCACTACCACAAAACCTCAGAATCTCTTATTGCAAGCTTTCCCAGATGAAAATTTGCTCAACTGATTAAATGTATGGTGTTTTGCGCCGTTTTCAACATTAGTTATATCGCAGCAGCCAGTGCACCTATCCATGCTTTCCTGGAGTCTCTTTCACCAGTACTCCGCACAATATCCTTTCCAAGCCACTGGCTGCTTTCCCACATAACCATTGTCGAAATAATAGTCAATGGTGGGAGAGGAAATGAGTCCTGTCGCAATGACTATCCTCAATCCTCTGAAACATATTGGCCGAGCCAGGGATCAATCCCACGACCCCCTGTTCTCAAGTCCTGCACACTATCGACTGAGCTACTGGGGCTCGGCCAAAATTTGCTCAAACCATGGTAGTTGATTTTGAAGGGATAGAAAACACTGTGGAAAAAGGACATCAACAAAAATCCTGAACTAGCCAAGATAACCAGGACATGATATTATACACCACTTTATTCTTAGAATTCCTTCTGTGAATTTCACCACACACTTACAGTTTCAACCTTTGCTGATAAAAATAGGCATGAAAGTAACAAGTTTACCTGAATAACTGAGGTTTTCTGTAATTTTGCATATCTGTTGATTATTTGAGGAGCTGTATCTAACACCTTGCAGTATAAAGCAATTGCCTCTTTCCATTTCTTGGCACCAGCATAAAAATATGCAACATAAAAACTCCTGAAAAATAGCAGTTTTCATAAGTAAATGATTTTAAAATTATAGTATACTGTTTATTACACAATCCCTGGTTTTTACAACCAGAAGGGTGAAGGCTATTTAAAAACACTGTGGGAAAAGGAGAAAATCCTGATAACCAGCATTTTCTCCTTTTGGCATCAATGTTTTCTATATGCTGTCAAAAACAATTCCAATGGTTTAACACTTTATCATATGACAAAATTTTAGACTCGTCCAAATTTAAAGCGTTTACAGACAACAAATCAAATGTGGCTCAAATGATAACATCTGTCATGGAAAGGATTGAAAACATTGTGGGAAAAGGAGAAAATGTTGGTTACCAGCATTTTCTTCTTTCCTAACAATGTTTTCGAATTCCTTTTCTCACAATAATCTGAAAGTCTTTCTTTCTTAGGGCCATCAAAACTATGGTCTGTGTGGTAAGAGTTACAATAAATTAACTTTGTCATCTGCAAATGCTTTCAATTTGAATAAGTCATCTTAGAAGACATATCTGTACAATGTCAATGATCATTGTGTAAGAAAGTTTAAAAGACATTTTCAAGTGCCAAGCTCAACATTTATTATTCTTTTATCGGACAATATAGATCACAATCAGACTGCCATATGCAGACAGTTTAGATCAAGATTAGACTGCACATAACTTGCAGTCTGATCTTGGATCTTCACTGTCTTCTTTTCTTGGAAATAATTCTGGCAAAAGCACCTTTAAATCTGCAACGCTTTGGTCTGTTTTTCTGATTGAGAAAGTCCATTTCATGTATTTGGGGCTATAAGGGTTATTGGAAATCCAAACTTACTTGAATGCTCGGAAACCAGTAGCTCTTGTTTCCATCTCTTCTCGCAAATCCTCCTCCTCCTCAGTGCCATTTAAATTGGATATTTCTAACAAATTCTATAAAACAGAAAATTGATATAAAAATGAGTCATGCTCTGTAAAAAGGGAGTTTTATGCATCTACAAAAAGTACATGTATATAAATGTACACATGTCAGCCTGTGCAAGTGCAGAATGAAATAATAAGAGAGTTTTTCTTCTCAAAAGGTTCAGGCATTTTGGTCATATCACTGCAACAACTCGCTTATTCATGTGATTCCCAAGTTTTACCTGGTCAAGGCCAGTGCTCTGCAGAACCTTGCCCAAGATCACTTCTATAACAAGCCGTGATCTAACCATTATTTACTGTATAAGAAATCAAACACCATAACCACTGAACCAAAGAAGGCCCTAACCCTGTATAAAAGATCAAACACCAGGACCACTAAACCAAAGACGGCCCTAACAGGCATCAACCTATCCCAAACGACAAAAGTTTTCAAATAACTGAAAGCATCTGAAAACAACGTAAAAGAAAGTAGTACAAAGGAATCAAAGTCCTTCAAAAAGGTAGAAAACATTGTGGAAACAACATTTTTTATTTTTCCCCGCCATGTTTTCAAAAGTGCTTCTTTCTTAAGATTGTTAAAACACAGGATTGTCTGAAGAAAAGTTAATGGAAATAAACATCAAGCATATAAAAAACAAATATGATATACTCACCTGTATAATTATATCGTATAATCTGACTAAATCTTGAGGTTTTGTTACTTTTTTCCCTTCCTCTACTTGACTGCCAACAAGATTTTTCTTAAGATTCTCTGTTAGTATCAAGTTTCTATCTATTGTCTTTTTCAGTTTTATATATGTCAAATAACTGTGTAGATAATGTTGATTTGACACCTTGCCTTCGATGGGTTGACCACGTTGGGATAACTTAAAGTTCTGAAATTTTAAAAGAAAAAAAAATACATAAGCAAATGTCATTGTCATATATAGCCCTGACTCCATATTCACCAACCATTCTTAAGCCTCAAAAGTCTTATTCTCAAAAATTTTCTAAACTTGAAAGTTACACAACTTATGATTGGCTAAACCAACCAATCAGAAGTTGTTTTAATTCTTAAATCTTGAAATAGCCTTTAAATCAAATAAAGAATTGTTGATGAATAAGAATTGTTGTTGAATATGGACCTTGAAATGAACAAGAGCACCACATGTGCATGGCAGTGCTCAGCTGCAGTAAGGCATAACTGTGTCAAAATATTCCAGGGTTACTTGTCCTTGTTGTATGGTTTTTCTTTTCAATAGTTAAAAAGAGAGCCAAACTTTAATGCAAATATCTTCTTTAACAACAGAGATATGTGAAAATATGTGAAATTTAACACAGCAACACAGGCAACAGAACTGTGCCAATACTTCAGTTGATGAACGTGTCTAAAGTGATTGAACATCTTAGGAAGGCCAGAAAACATTGTGGGCGAAGAAAAATGCTCGTTACCATTATTTTTTTTTTCTTTTCCTTCGACGTTTTCAAAAGTCTTCCTGTTCAGGGCAGTTGTAACACAGCATTGTTCGGAAAAGGATTAATTTAACTCTTTACCACATGACAAATTCTTAGAATTGTCCAAACTGAAAAAATTTGCAGACTACAATTTATATGTGGCTTACATGATGGAATTTGTCTTTGATACAGTAAAAAACATTGTGGGAAAAGGAGAAGATGCTGGTTACCAGCATTTTCTCCTATTTCAACAATGTTTTCAAAAGGCTTCTTTGTCAAGGACGTTAAAAGTGGTAAAGAGTTAAATGAAAGAGATAACAAAATCTCGATTAACCTGATCGTCTTGCAGTGTATCACGCAGAGCTTGTTGAGCATCTATGCACTGTTTAAGGACACTCTCATATATTGATATCTTGTTATCTATTCCTTCTGTCTCCTCTATCTCTCGACTGCTCTCTTGTAGATTGAGTAGGAATAATCGGACAGCTTCAGTCTTCACAGGGACTGTACGACCAAGCCATGTGACCTCAGACAATGTCGAGGCTTGTTTTTCTCTCGTTTGGGACAATAAAGTCTGTTGATAAATAAACATTATTTATGAGAATAAACTAGAAAAGTTGCAGTTTACTTTCAGTTCAAAGCCAAGTATGAGAAGATCAGTCGAGAGAACCAACCCTGACCTCCGTACATATTAATGATATCTACAGACACTGACAAAATGTTCTATTTCCGTAAATTCAACAGTTTCATTTGACATAGCTCAATGAGATAAGCCAAGTTTCTTTCAACAATGGAAAAACATAATTAGAGAACAAAAGGGCAAACTACGATTATAAAGCCCTATTTAAATTTCGACTGAAAAACAAAAACAAACACTAGAAGGTATGGTAAGATAATCAAGTTACATGTAGATCTGGGGTAGTATTCACCAATGATTCTAAATTGCGTTCTAGGTCTAACCCTAAAAAATTTTCTCAATTTCAAACTACTGAAATTTGTAATTGGCTAAACCAAATGGTTGAGCCAATAAAAAAATTGTGTTGTTTCCTAAATTTAGACTTTGACTAAGAATTCAAAGCAATTTAGAAGTGTCAGTGAATACTGTCCCTGGAATGAAGATACTTAACTCTTTCCCACAAACAATATTTTAGACTGGTCCAAATTCAAAGCATTTGCAGATGACAAATTAACTCATTACCAAACGATAAAATTTTAGGTTTGTCCAAATCGAAAGCATTTGCAGACGACAAAATAAAAGTGACTGAAAATTTGAAATTTGTTTTGTGAAGGGGAGAAAACATTGTGGGAAAAGGAGAAAATGCTGGTTACCAGCATTTTCTCCTTTTCCCACAATGTTTTCCAAAGGCTTCTTTCTCAGGGTCGTCAAAAGTAGGGATTGTGTGGTAATGGGTTAAATGTGGCTTAAATGATTCAATTTGTTTCTGAAAGGTTAGAAAATATTGTGGGAAAAGGAGAAAATGCTGGTTACCAGCATTTTCTCCTTTTCCCACAATATTTTCAAAAGCCTTCTCTTTCAGGGTTGTTAAAATTTGGGACTGTGTAGTAATGGGTTAATCAAAATCGTTTACATCTAATTCCCCGGACATGAAAGCTCCTGCCCCTGCCTCTCTTCTCATTTGCATGAGATCCTTGATGGCCGACTCATCTCCAATATTATAGGCACAATACCGAATGTTTGGTTCTACTTCAGCCACTCTCTGTACATAAACAGCTTGCTGTTCCTCCGATAATGCCTTAGCAAGATTTTCATAAATAGCCCTGAAAAAATGTACAATGAATCATTTCAGCAATACATAACCAATCAAAAAAGATACACAAATTTATATAAAGCTTTTATCCAATTGCTTATTAAGCTTTTCACCTTCATATGCAATAACAAAGGCTTTTGTTGACAATACTGACCAAGATAAGACTGCACAGAATGTGCAATATGATCTTGGATCTATATTTTCCACTTGTTTAGTTCAGCCTATAAAATAAAGATATTTCTGCTTTTCAGTGGACTGTATTTTCAGCCACCAAAAGAGATCCAGTTTATATATTTGGCAATGACAGAGTTAATACTGTGATGAAGCTTTTCAAAATTCATTTCAACCCTTATGGAATTAATTTCAAACCCTAGAGCATCAAATAAACCAAAAGGAGTAAGACCCAAATAACACATTCTAAAGCTGCTTTTGTTCAAAATGTCTTTGCAAGGGGGATACCTTAGTACATTTTGTGCAGTCTGATCTTGATCCACGCTGACCGCGAAAAAAATATGAAAGGCCCTTTAACTCTTCAACATACGACCCAAAGTTTTAACGATCTTGAGGAAAAAGGGCTTTTGAAAACATTGTGAAAAAAGGAGAAAATGCATGTAACCAGCATTTCCTCCTTTTCTCACAATGTTTTCTACTCTTTCATAGACAAATTCCATCATTTCAGCATCATTTAGTTTCTCATCTGCAAAGTTTTTTAATTTGGACAAGTCTAAAACTTTGTTGTTCAGTAAAGCTTTAAGGGTTCACAGGTACTTACTTGACATTGGTGTAACTTTCTATAGCAGATTTCCATGTCTCACATTCAAACTCCAGGCTACCTTTAATAAAATGTCTGTACGCCTGCAAGGAAAGAAAATACTCATTTATATGAATTAGATACTCAATCACCTGTTGATCAGCTTCTTTATTATATATCAATAATTTATAAAGCTCAAATAGATGCATCGCAAACTGATAAAATCAGATACGAAGAATAAAAAAATCTGGTAATTATACAAACCATTACACATATAATTTGTCCTCTGCAAATTCCTTGAATTCTGGTTGATTGATTGATTGAATGGTGTTTTATACCACTTTCAACATTATTTTAGTCATAATAGGCAACAACTCCCATATTCATATTTCTCCTGGATTTCACCAGAACTAGACTAGGGCTTTGACATGTCTTGCCCAGGGACACTCCCACGAAAAAACCAAGTGGATCCAGCAATGCTTGAACCTGGGGCCTCCAGGTCATGAGTTCTACACTTTACCAACAAGCCATGCAGGACCCCTCCCTTGAATTTTGGCAAGGCTAAAGTGTTGCTGTGTGGTAATATGCTTATGCTATTCAAGCATACATACAGTGTACATGTACATCAAGAAAAGACTGTACCAAAAGGTGATGTATGGTTATGGATCTACAGACTTGAAATGTCATATATGAGATTGTTTTCCCCTAGATAAAACTCCCCATATCATTCGTTCAGCTCAGGCTTATTCCTTTAACAAACAATTCTAATTTATAACAGTCCTTAGAAGGTCTTCCAAAATTTTTTGGGAAAAAGGAGAAAAATATATTTACCAGCATTTTCTCCTTTCCCAACAATGTCGTCTATCCTTACATGCACATATTTCACCATTTGAGCCTTATTCAATATGTCGCCAGCAAATGCTTTGGATTTGGATATAGTCTTAAATTTTGTCCTCAAGTAAAGAGTTAAAGAGGCCCTTATACTCATTTTCAGCCAGTTTTAACTCATTTTGTCTCTATTTTATTAAACTATTGTCATTCTTATATCTTCTTATTGCGCCTGACGGTTGCAAGGTTGCTTAGATTACGGTTGATAGAAAATGCATTTCGCTGAGTTGCGGCCTTCCATGTAAACAGACTCGTCGTTTCCGGTTTTTGAATCGAAGATTTTCGATATATCCATTATACACTCGGGTAGATTCATATGATGATCATGCATTCTGTCACGTGATTATATTTGACCTTCACCCTGCGTCTAATGAGGTAATCAAAGGAAAATGGAGGCTTCTCTGTTGCAGCCTCGATTTTCAGACGGAGGTCGCGGCCTATATGCAAATTACACCGTATCCGACTCTAGGCGGAAACCAACAATAAATTTCCGTGACGCACCGCCATTGTTTACAGCTTTGATCGCCAGCCAGTTTTCTTCTGACCAATGTTCGGTTTCTAATACAAATCTCCATGTTTCTTTTTTTCAATTACATCATATATGTCAGTAATTTATCCATGTTTACACAAAGGGCCGATTTCTGTACCATTCTAAATTGTTTGAAATTTAACAGCGTTTTTGCTCACCGGCTGTAGACGGGCATCTTTAAAGAAAATCCCATCTTTTGAGCAACATTCAACTTATGGTCTAAAGGTTGTCAATTGATAAAGAGATAACCCTTTACCACACAGTCCCAACTTTCAATGACCCTGAGAAAAACCTTTTTGAAAAGATAGTGGGAAAAAGAGAAAATGCTGGTGACCAGCATTTTCTCCTTTTCCCACTATGTTTTCTACTCTATCAGGCAAATTCCATCATTTGAGCCACATTGAAATTGTCATCGCAAATGCTCTTTATTTGAACAGGTCTAAAAATTTGTCATTTGATACAGTGTTAAACCAACACTTTACCTGGCATTCCAGTTTGGTCCTTGCATCACATTTATCATGTTCACTTAGACTGTACAATTCCTCTGCATACACAACCGCCTTCTTCAACCTTGCCATTAAATGGAACTTTTTCCTTGGTTCGGTGTTGGCCTCTGATTTCAGTTGCATTGCGTAAGACCAGGCTCTCTCAGCACAGAACAGTGGAAGATGGAGGTATCTGTTGGTGAGGGAAAAGAACTTAAACTAAAACCGTCGCAAAGCGAACAAATGCCCCCCACCAGTACTTTGTCACTGAAGCAGCACAATCAGAGAAGGAAATGATTTTCAAAACAAAGATTACCTGTGACCTTGACCTTTGACACATCATGTGACTAAAAAACACCTCTATGGATCACTGGCAACACCTGTATAAAGTTTCATGATCCTAAGTCAAACAGCTATTGAGTTAGAGCACAGAAATGATTTTGAAACAAAGTTCACCTGTGACCTTGACCTTTGACCCATGTGACCCCAAAACAATAGGGTAACTCCTTGGGTCATGAGCAACACTTGTATACAGTTTCAGGGTCCTAGATCAAACGGCTTTTGAGCTAGAGCATGGAAGGGTTATAATAAAACATTGCTTCCTGTAAAGGTATTTTTTCCCTAGCAGCAGACCCATATTGCCAACATGGTGACAATGGGAGAAACAACAACTGTACATACTATTCTCAGACATACAAAAACTTACAGAGTAGACATTAAATGAAAGCAAAGTACATGTACGGTACTTATTTTCAATCCTAATCAGAGCTTTGTGGGAAGAGGGAACATTAACCTGTCATAAGCTGTATCAACTGTAGAGATATAAATTTCTGTCTCTATACAGCGAAAGTTATTATCAACATAATAAATAGAACTTTACTATCTAAATTAAGGAAGTAAATAATGACCTTTCATCCATCACAACAGCCATGTTTATCTTCTTTGGATTCACTTTTCTCTTATCTCCTTGTGGAAAGTGAAGAGACTTTCTTATCCGCCTGATCCGTCTTGAGCAGTAACTCCTAGATGTGTGATCAAATTAAAACCTTGATTTGGGCATGAACATTTTCCCACTTATTTAACTCTTTAGCAAACAAAAAAATTCTAGACTGGTCCAATTTGAAAACATTTGCTGATGACAAATCAAATATGGCTCAAATGATGAGACATGTCTCTGAAAGGGTAGAAAGCATTGTGGCAAAAGAAGAAAACGCTGGTTGCCAACATATTCTTCTTTTCCCACAGTATTTTCCGAAGGTTTTTTCCTCAGGGTCATTAAAACTTGGGATTGTGTGGTACAGAGTAGCCTTTTTCTGTTTTTACAGGGATGTGGTAAAAAGTTTTCTGAAATCTGCCCCTTATCTTCTATTCCTAGAAAAAAGTTTTCAATGAAACTTCTCGTAGAGATGTTCGGACAGATAATAATTTGCAGTTTTAGACATTTTTCAGTTTTGCCTTAACATAAATAATTCACAATCACATTCTCTGGCAGTTACAGCTTATAAATCATTAGAGTGACTTTTTTCTATAATGTTTTTTTTAATGTATTGATTACCATCACTATTTTCGTACTCTTTTTCCGTCATTTATCTACCTTCAAGTAACATTCTATTTCTTTCTTGCATAACCTACTTTTTTACAACAATTTACTAAATATCAGTTTAATAACATTTAAGTTCTCACATTAATACAAAGCCATCATGCCCAAGGCATGATTATGATTAAAACCCTTTCGGCGCCATAGGCAAAATCAGAGCCTTTTGCGGACGGCATAGATCAAGATCAGACTGCACAGAACATGCAGTCTGATCTTGGATCTGTGCCATCCGCTTGTTCAGTCAAGCCTATAAGATAAAAATCTTTCTGAGACTCATAGGATTGGATTTTTCAGCCGTCAAAAAAGATCAAGTTTATGTATTTGGCGCTGAAAGAGTTAAGTCAAACTAAATTTTATCCACAATGTAAGTGTGGCCAATAAATACACAAAGCTTACCTGTATCTCTGATAGTCACCATGTCGTAACCCATGCTGCTGCTGAGCTTCTTTTATTACTGCAAGAACTACGTGTAATGGAAAGACAAAAGAAAACATTGTAACATTTATTACTGAACCTTCAAATAATTTGAGGCTTTACTAGATGATAAAATTTTTGACTTGTCCATACTGAAAGTAGCTGCAGACGAGAAATAAAATGTGACTTAACGTCTTGGAAAGGGATAGAAACCATTGTCGAGTCACCAGCATTTTCTCCTTTCTCAACAATTTTTCAAACACCCTCTACCTCTGGGTATTCAAAACTCACTTTTTGTGATAAAGGATTACATCCAGGGTTTCATCATGAGCTCTAGAAACTTTGACCTTTTCTCAGTTGTCCAAGGTTCGTGCCCTTAACCCTTTACCAAACAATCCCTGGTTTTTATGACCCAGAGGAAGAAGCCTTCTGAAAACATTGTGGGAAAAGGAGAAATCTGGTAACCAGCATTTTCTCCTTTTCCCACAATGTTTTCTACTCTTCTAAAGTCAAGTTTCAATTTTTCAGTCATGCTTATTTTGTCGTCTGCGAATGCTTTCAATTTGGACAAGTCTATAATTTGTCGTTTGGTAAAGAGTTAAGCAAAGACCAACCGCCAATCTATATGGATGTCTGTAATAATCAATATTACATTGATGAAATAAACTTTCTGGCTGAACCTTGTATGTCTGTTGTTGTTTATTTGCCGTCACTTTTTAACATTTCAGCTGTTTCAAACTTACATTGATCCATTCCATATTCAAGAAATAACATGAATTGTGTCCAAGATGAATGATGTCAGGTCAAACTAATTTCCTTTGTCATTTACCATTGTTATGTAATCTTAGTAAATTACAAAGGACCACTGTGGATGTATACAGATACCACCATGGATGTATACAGGCAGAGTTCGAGGAATCACTGAAATAATGAAACTTTAGTGGCATGACTATGGGTAATTTCGAATATCAAAGAAAGCTCGAACAATGATCTCGGTCCCAGCAAAATCTCTGTATAATTCATGTTGTTCCATCTCGGACAACCCTCAATTTGAACTTTCGAACACAAATCATAGTCCTGTCATTCATTTTCCTGAGTATTTTACCACTCAAAGTTGAACAAAGTGTTAGTCAACAGTTAGTCGATGGGTTTCACAACTACATGTATATTGTTAATTGGATACGCCAGTGATCATCTGTTAAATGATGGATAAGGTGCATGTTTTTAACACTTACTGTAAAATATATACATGCTTGCTCAAGGTGTCCGTAAGAGATTGTCTCACCGTGATTGAATAATTGCTTTATCTTAAATTTTTGTTTTTCAAGGTTGTTGAGAATTAGTGGGTTAAGTCATTTTTCTACGATACAATACACGCTATAGTTGCATGAAGAGAATTGCTTTTCAACATATCTGGTTTAATTTACTGCAACTTTGATCTTAATCTGCATTATGTAGCGTTAATATGAGTTATAATTACAACATAAAGAAGATGATGTTTGGCAATCAATATCTGCATATATATTTCCTTGGGCTATGTTTTGTTTTGCTGATAAAATGATTTTTAGATAATTATGTGAAAAGTAAATGACCACAGGAATCTGCTATTTAATTAGTGAAAATAGCTTATTGTCTGCCGAAATGGATACGTGCTATTTAAACAAGCATTCTGATAGTATTGCATAGCAATACCCAGTCCCCTACCGGCCATATATATCGCTGGCATGTATAGTTTGTGAAACTCTGTGAGGGAGAAAGAACGTATTTGACCCCCTTTCAGAATTATAAGCATCGTGTCTGTCTTTGTATGCAATGCTTTAATGAAAGCCAGATATATAAACATTTTTCCTTGTTAATGTAAGTTCACTGAAGAAGTTTTACTAAGACAAGATGTGTTTGTGAAACACAAATGCCCCCGTAAAAGCAAATATTCAAGGCCCGTAATTTCGTCAAAAATCAGTGGACTGGAATGAAACTCGAACATATAATGGTGTGCATGCAATGGTGGTTAATTCACATACCAAAACACAGCTCAATATCTGCCAGCGTTTAGAAAAAAAGTCCGGAAAACTGTTTTTTCGGTGAAAATTTCTAAGTCCAAGACCCGTAATTTTGGTAAAAAATTGGTGGAGTGGAACAAAACTCACACTTGATCTGTAACTCATGGTGGTTGACTTACACACCAAAAATCAGCTCAATATCTGCCAGCGTTTAGAAAAAAAAGTCCGGAAAACTGTTTTTTCGGTCAAATTTTTTAAGTCAAAGGCCCGTAATTTTGTCAAAAATCAGTGGACTGGAACGAAACTCGAACCTGATCTGTAACTCATGGTGGTTGACTTACACACCAAAAATCAACTCAATATCTGCCAGCATTTAGAAAAAAAGTCTGGAAAACTGATTTGCCGGAGGACTGACAGACAGACTGACAGACAGACAGACAGATGGACGGACAGAGTGCAAACCTAAAGTCCCCTTCAGCTTCGCCGGTAGGGGACAAATAACAATAATAGAGAGTATTGCTTTCAGCCAAAAACAGGCTGTATTCACAAATAAGATGGCCGATTCCTGCAAAATGACAAAGGTATGTGGTGTGTTGTGTGTGATATTCCAAATACTGCAGTTGTATAGATGCAGTAAGAATATGTGTAACTTGTTCACTGACCACTTCGTACCTTGAAATATGGATCCGTCAAACTACCGACATTTCAAACAAATTAACTAGTCCCAGAAGTATTCGAGCTACAAAAGTTTGACTGTACCAACAAAACAATATAATACCCTTAAGTTTTAATCATCAATTTAGAGTGCTAAAGTTGTAGCTTCGACAGTTGTTTATATTATAGGAGGTTAGATACCGTAGTTTTAACATAATTACAACATGCCATTGAGGCCCTCCATGAAGAATGTGCCCTAAATAGAGTCTGCACTACAGACCTTGTTAAACTCGTCCAAATACACACTCAACATAGCATATTTTGTCGATTAAAAGTAATACATTTACCTGGACTCCTCCAGTGAATTTTGTTCTGCAGTTTTGGGGGAGTGTTTTATCATAAGTACAATGATTTGTGTAATAAATGTCTTTAGGGTTTAAAAAAGCCTACAGTAGCAGGTTTTTACCTTTACCAGACAACAAACCTTTAAACCAAGACTTGCCAAAACTGAAAGCTTTTCTTGGCGAAAACTGAAAATAGCTAAACTGATGAAATTCGTATTTGAAAAAGTAAAAAGCACTGCGGGAAAGGAGATTGATAAAAATTACAGTCGGAGAAGTGGGACAAGAAAATAATCGGGAAGAGTGCCAACCGGCATATGGTCTTCTACCAAAACTGTATTAGTGGCCATTTCAAACTCTTTAGATGAAAAACAACCTAATTTCTAGCTATTATGGAACGAAATTATTGGTCCTTTTCACCTTCAATTGTAAAGATGTCACAGTTCCTCTTATCGACGATAATTTTATTCGGTTTTTGTTGCTCTTCAGCAACCATGCCCTCTTCGGCAGCCATTTTGCCTGACACGACATTAGGCGGTGTTGGCGTAGGAAACAAAATAATGTAAAGAACGGATCCGATGTGATACATGTATACCAACCATCGTAAAATAACATCAAAATAACAAAAAAAGAAAGATATTTCAAAAGGATCCTTGCGATTAATTAAAAAAAAAACATTTACCCACTAGGACATTCAATGATAATATTCCAATAAATTGTTGAATGTGTTCATGGACACAAAGAAAATATTAGAAATAGCCTTCGGCGAACACAGACCAGCAGATCTAGTATGTGTACACTGCTGTATGCCATGCCCCTAGTATTGCTTAAACTTTTAAATAAATATGGCTTAGAATTAGATGCCGGTGGGGCAAAGTTCTGTCTGGCGTTGAAAGTTAATGAGTGGGAATCAACTTAATTCTTCAAGGTCAAATGAAATGGTGTGATAACTAAAGATACTGTACAATAGTTAACAGCCTTTGTTAGATAAAATTGTTACGATAAGTAAAAATCTATCCCAAATTAATTTGCCTCGAGCAAATCTTATCCAAATAAAAACATGTACCCTACAAGTATCTTTGCATGTCACTGGCAATTTCACATAATTTGTCACGGGTTTTCGTGTTTCAACAGTCACGAATAAATTTACCAACTCGGGATATTACACAACGCGGGATATTAGTGTCATGTATTCATTTAATCTCTCAAGGCAAACATTCAATTTTTTTCTTATGGTTTCAAACAGGTACTTATTAATGTCCTACACTGGTATGTTCTATAGAACTTGTAATGAATTGGTTTAATCAAAGTACTGAGAGTACTGATAAACTAGCGAATGTGGAATAGGCTGCCGTTCAAGATAGAGATAAAAATTGAAAGCTTGCAATAGTGAAGAAAAATGGTTCAGTCCGGTTATCAGGTCCGATTCGATTCGATCCGATATACTGCGGCTATTAGGTCAGATCTAGTGGCTCTACCCGGGGTACGGACAAAACCCCACCAGGACAACCCCCCCCCCCCGACAAAAACCCCACGGGGTAAAAAAAACCCACCACCAAAATTGGCAGGGTGGACAAAACCCCACCACTCATATATATTCTTGTAAATAAGTATTAAAACTTTATGTAAGGATAATATTCATTTGTAAATGATTAATTTGGATGAAAATGAAGTAGTTTTTCGAGAAGTTTCCTTTAAATATTATACACAACATATCAAAAATCGTTCTTAAATTTTTTATAGAATTGAACTATAGGGTATAGAAATACATACTATATAAGAGATTAAATTATGAATAGTATGTGAGAATATCGTTTCCTATTCTTATTTCAGGAGCTTTTCTCCTTAATCTAATAATTTTAAGTACTTTGTTTGATAAAGTAAGAAAGTTGTCAATCTACTACAATACAGTGTTCTTTAATTTTCACACATTAACGTTTTAAGTACAATTACAACTTTCCATGCCTTTTCACTTAGACGAACCCGTAGCTAGCCTAGATCTACAACACCCGAGAAAAACACGAGGATTAAAAGGGTTGAATTGGGATTAGTAAAGCTACATGATCCTGGGCCCGGTTTCACGAAAAAACTTAATTCTCTTTTTTTACTGAAGTCTGCTGACGGACCCCAT
Organism: Hippopus hippopus; assembly: GCA_946811185.2. Lineage (NCBI taxonomy): Eukaryota > Metazoa > Mollusca > Bivalvia > Cardiida > Cardiidae > Hippopus > Hippopus hippopus. Next base: position 17,588,626 of record OX328096.1, read on the forward strand.
TTGCGACTTGAGTTTGTTACTTAAAACTTATTTTACAAATATTAACAGACTAAAGAAACATTCTCAAATCCTAAGTTGACACAAAATTCCACAGTCAACTCAGCAAAATAATGGACTTAAGTCTGTTAAAATGACTTAAGTCCATTATTTAGCTTAGCTGAGTCTGAAATGTTGTGTCAACCTAGGATTTGAAAATGTTTCTAAAGTCTGATAATGTTAGTGAAATGCGTCTGGAATAACGAAGTCAACTTAAGTTCGAAAATGGGCCTGTTTGCTGACTTGAGTAAAATAAGAGACTTAAGTTTTTTCCTGAAACCGGGCCCTGATTTACATAGGTAACTGACTTAATTTTATATAACCAACATCCTGTACCTTATCGATAAGATATCGTTCACTCTATGACTTAATAAGTAGACATAGTTCAGACTGGAGTGGTAGAGCTTTTTGTAGTTCATGTCAACAAAGTCATATTTTGACAAAATTATGATTTCTAACAGAAAGAATTATTTTCTGTGTAGCAGTATTTGGCGAAGATTTTTTTTTTTTCATTTAGATCTGGGTCACTCTTGATGGTAATTATAGAATAGCGTTCTATGGTTCAAGGAAGTTATAAGTAAACATGTAAAGACGCCAGTCGACTGCTGTAAGTGCAGTATGCTTCAAGGGCGTAGGGCCCATTACGCACAATACGTACGTGAGTATAAAAATCTGCGACCAAAGTTGTAAATCACAATATCGTATACATGTACACGTATTGATTTGATCTGCGCACCTTTTCAAACTAAACAGATGGTTTAAATTGATGCACTTATGACTAGGGATCCGAATTCTTCCGGGTATGCTCTCTATCCTCTACCCGCTCCCTCACTTATCGGCACCTCTTGCCTCACTATGCATATAAATAATTTAAGATACACCCTTACAGCCATAGAGAAAAACGCAGTTAAAATTTGATAGACTATAGATTGTTTCAGAATTTATTCAGCTGTGTAAACATACATGGGTAAATCACCGATATATGAGCCATGCTCTGGCAAAAGGGGGTTTAATGCATCGCCGTGATGCATCATACCATGCAGGTTATCACATGATTTTAGAGCTATTACATCTATTTTCTCTAACTAATGACTGAATTCCAAGTTAGAATGGTCCTTGGACATACAGAAAATAGACTAATAGCGAAAGGTTTCGGTCTAGGTCAGCCTGCGCGGACTGCGCAGGCTGGCCTGAGTCGATGCTTTTCGCAGATGCATTAAGCCCCCTTTTCACAGAACATGGCTCATGTATATGGTGTAAGGGGTAAATAGATAAATCGGGAATCTTCGATTTAGAACCGGAAACATCACAACAGTAATTTCTTTGATGGCCCCGAGGAAATGAAATGGATTTTCTATCGGTCGTAATCTATGCAACCTTGCAACCGTCATGGGCAACATTTGGCAATAAGATACACGGATGAGTATAGTTTGATAAAATAAAGATTAGATAGGTTAAAAACTGACTGAAAACGAGCATAAAGGTATCTTTAAATCCTGGCTACGCCTATGTGCTTGTTAGTTTTTCAAGAAAGTGTCCTGCGAGATTACCTTGTATTATATGATATGTTAATTTCATGTGATTTTCCTGTTTTAATAAACTATATAGTTTTAACCTCACTCTAGCCGCCGCTCTTTTAAATCTTTACCAAACGACAAAATTTTAGACGCAACCGAATTGAAAGCATTTGCAGATGACAAACCAAACCTAGTTACATGTAAAATGATGATTTGTGTCTTTGATAGGGTAGAAGACATTGTGGGAAAAGGAGAAAATGCTGGTTTCCAGCATTTTCTTCTTTTCCCACAATGTTTTCAAAAGACTTCTTCCTCGTGGTTTTTAAAACTCGGGATTGTGTGGTTAATGGTTAAGTTGTCTGATAAGAAGTTTTGCCTCAGGCAGACAGAACAATTACCTCGTTTAATCTTTTGCAGAGGAATACAATGCTAATTTTGTATGAGAAAAGATGTAGCTAAAAGCGACAGTAGTTGTACGCATCATTCGATCGTTACCCTGACGATAAATACACACCGAGCCGCTGGGGCCTTTCTGGGTGCTGGGAAAAAGCCTGCACAATCGCCTTTGAAATCGGTGATTCTTCAAAGGAAAATTTAATCAAACAACTGCCGCCTTCTTCCAGCAAGTTACGTCGACCAAGCATCCATCGGCGATTAGTCGGTGCCTGACTATATGTCTTTGACCTTTCTGACCACCCCCTGCCCCTCCCCCCCCCCCCCCCAAAAAAAAAGCAATTCCATCAGTGTCCATTAACTTTCGCCGAATCCTTTACCTTCGCCTAGTGCAGTCCGTGGTGTGAAATTCAGCTGCAATGTTCCAACTGTAAAGTATGCGGTCGGTTTGGAGCAGGTCTACTTTTCCGGTTTTGAAGCAAGGCACTGAATGTCGTTCAGCGACGGACCCTTTTTTGTTTGTAGAATATAGCCGACAAATAGGGTGCCGTTTGATTAAATGGTATCCATGCATGAGTGAATCGGTTTTGGATGACAAGCAGTTCGAAATTTTGAAAAATATCGGGCGATTCAAACAGCACTTGAATAGGCCGCATTTTCTCACCGTTACCACATAGATCTGAATATTCATAGATCTATATTCTAGATTATGACCAAATTGTCTCTTGATCTTGCAGAGGAAATGTATTTTTAGCCTTTGAGAATCCCCAATTTATTTATTAAGTATCGAAAGAGTTAAGAACAAAGTCCTTGTGACTCAAGCCAGGGATCGTATATAAGATCCCTGCTCAAGCACAACCATGAGTGTGTGGAATAGGCCAAGAAGAACACTTCTCTGAGGTAATAGCCTCCTCTAGCACAGCTTGCTCCTAACCGTAGGCCAATGCAGCAACAAGTAACGTTATTATCTGCTTTCAAAAAAATCACCCATCTCCTGTTCAATAAATATGCGATGCAACAAACGAAAATTTCATTATAATTATGGATGTTCTACGTACAACAAATTTTACAACAAATACTTCTTCGATATCTGGCCACCATGGGCCTAAATAAAAGCATGTTATTCCTTTGAGGTTCATATTTTTTATTCCCGCTCATGTTTTTTTCCTGTGAAGCATCAAGTATTGCTATAAATTTTGTACTTGCAAATTCGTGAGTGTTGAAGGATGAATCGAGTCTATAAAAACCGACCAGCCGGGCCGCCGCCCCAAAACAGGCCTACTAGCATGTGCCTTTACAGGCATAGCCCGATACTTTGACAATAACTACCCGTGGTGCCTTTTCAGTCGCCTATTGGTGCTTGGAAGTTTCTTAGCCTGTCGCATTAGAACGGCGGATAACTCTGAACAAAAAAATAGCACGGACACCGCTCGATCCAAGCAAACGTCGTTAGGGCGCTGGCTAGTATCCTGAAGCTGTTTTCGACTTCTTTGACCTCACTGATCAAGAAAAAAATTGCCGTTAACCCTTTAGCAAGTTCTAATCCTTCGGCGGTCGCCACCCAACTAGCAGCTTCCGGCAGACAACCGCCTTCTATTTCTACTCGACAGGTGCAATCCGACGGCAGACCCATATTTTTGACAAGCCCATTAGATTTACTTAGCTACCGATTGGGATCAATTACCCTCTCTGGTTAGCACTGAACCATTTCTTTTAAAAAAAGATTAATTATAGAATAAGTCAACAGGTCTTGATAAAAAAAAAAAAACAACAGCACCTTGAATTATGCATATAGTGGTTGATAAATTGACAAATTTACGGTATGGCCTTAGAAAATCGCATAGTATTACTGGTATTAGCTCAATCAGTATTGTACCTCACAGTTTTCTGCTGTCTCGATTCCTTTGCAGCTATGTGCCAAATCTGAAAAAAGGACCCATGATGGTAGCCAGGGTTACAGTCCTTTTTTTCCCCTTTTACCATCATTCAGCCGTTACTTTGTCAAAAATGAAACAACGGAAACGATGTATTGACTAGCTGCCAAAGATCATTAGCAGACCGCGGTTAGGAGAGCTTGGTACAGACTAATTTATAAATTATTAACGCCTGAACCCAGGCTACCATGATAGCACAATGTCCCTAATCTGATCATAATTAACTCATTTAAAGTCTGATCTTAGTAGGTAGGGGTATCTACCGCGTATCTGCCCAGTGAGTTCTCGTACCCCTTACTTCCCTATCTTTGGTGTGGACTGAGATTTGTTGGTAAATTTTTGTAGGTCTTGAATTATTCGTTGTTTTTATCTAAAAATAAAAGTAGAGTGTTTGCTTAATTTAGTTTTTGTACACTTTTTTTTTCACACCACTTTTTTGATATTCCCGATTTTTTTTAACTGGTCCGCTGTTTTTGTAATATTCTTTCCGTCTCTTCTCCTTATCTTTCTTTCGTCTTTTTGGACCTTCTTTCCTCTTATTTGTCTTTGTATCGCGTTTACCCTTTTCTTTTGTTGTATCCAATGTAACCCCTACATGTAGTCCACTACAGTTTCTAAATCTTACGATCCCTACCCTTGAAACTGTTTATGAAATCAAAGTGAGGCAGTTGTTTCTAAATCTCTTACTTATGATTTTACTTTTAACCAGTGGAGAAGTGAGATCGGAAGTAAGAGGTGTAGTCTAGAAAATAGTCGACACTGCCAAGTGCTGTGTTCGAAAGCCTTGACTGTATCGCTTTCCTAAAGGGAAGGAACTTCGTGTGAATTTTTACAGTAGTTTCCCTTATATTGTACACGGCAACAACAACAACAACAACAACAATAACCAAATTTTTTTTTTTAACAGTTTTGGAAATGTTTAAAAAGACAAAAACAAAAAACTTACGGAAAAGAAGGCATTCATCTGAAAGCGAAGATGAAGTTGATGACCATGAATCCACAGGGTTTCTTAAATTATTTTCCGATATTTGATGTATTCATTGGATTTCGCGTTTTCTTTTAGCAGTTTATCGTCGACCGACCGATTTTCGAAGGGCACCCGTTTTCTAACCCCTAATGATACCCGAGTTTTCTTGCGAGCTATGGAGCGAATGACATGTGCGTATTGTGTGAACCGCTTTTTTGATTGTTACAGACAACGATGTCACTGCTGTTGAGTTACAAAATGCAACAAAAATATACATTAATGATTATGCATCTTTTTTCTTTCTTTCTTTTCAGACCTAAAACTAAGTTAGAAGATATTAAAGAACTACAGAAGCTGCGAGAAAAACCTAAAGGTGTGAGTCTGGTTGGATTGGCGTTAGGAAAGAAAATTCCAGTTACTGTTGAAGTTGACAGTGTAGGTTTGACATCTGTACTTTTTGCATTAGAAAGATACACAGTCCTATCGCTGGTACCGCGTCATTGATGATACCGTGGTAATCCAAAAAATACTTAATTTGCATACGTAGCGCCACCTATCCACTGTTTACTCCATCAAATCGAGAGCAGGAATGTTTTTGCATCGCATCAGTTAAAAAATATCAGATAGGTCTTCATTAATGACAAGTTACTTTCAGTATTTACACATTTGCAATAATAAAGCACAATTTCCCTTCATGTTTTGAAAAATATTACCCCCTATTCTTCATAAAACCGATAATTCATGTTTGACAAGTGAAGGTCGTCTGCTGTGACGTCATAGCCCTCGCTGGAAACAAAAACTACGGTACCTAAATCATTTTCTAAAAATAAAAATCATTTTTTTCATGATTTTCCAAATTACAGGACTAACGTGGTACCACAGTGGACTCCCTTTGGAGCACCTGTTGTCAACATGGTAGCTTGACCTAGATATTTTTGTCTGAAAAACACAACTTCAGCTTTGATAGCAACATTTATTGTAACTTTACATGCAACAGTTTATCACATTATTAGAAAATAGTACATATGAGTTCTCTCTCTTGTAGTAAATTTTAATTAAGTAAAAGAGGTACCAGCGAGGACCATCCTACAAAATCGGGTTACCAATGTTTCAGTAACATACAAGCTTACTAAACAGAAAAATATCATTCAGTTTCATACAGGTTTTTAAATGAAAACCAACCTTGACCTACATAACTATTCCATAGACATTTTGAAATTGTATCTTATGACTTTGCTGATATTTGTCGAAAAGCCATTGTAACTTGTTACTGTTGGTGCCGGTTTGTAGTCACATGATTTGAAAATTTTGCCATTAGATCACTGATCTAGCAGATGATCTGAATATGTCATTATGTCTGTTTTTTGGTAAAAGTGCATAAAAGGAAGGATTTTAAGGTTGGGTAAGTTGACTTAAGCAAGTAGTTGCCAGTCACATTGTTTTCGCTTCTGGAATACTTTTTTCATTCAAAAGTTGTATTTTGGAAATTATGTAGGTTTATTAAAGAGAGATTTCTGAGTCAAGGTATTCACTGTGAGAACTGAGGCCGATGTTTGTTATGACGGAGCCAAGCCCCAATAGCTTGAGTGTACAGGCAGGGCTTTTTTTCCTTCTATAATTGAGGCCGATATTCGGTGACTTCCAATTGCAAAAAGCATATTTTTTTCCCAATTGTGGCGGAAGAATTTCCCAATTGTGGCGGAAGAATTTCCCAATTTTGCTGAAAGGATTTCCCAATTTTGCTGGAAAAATTTCTCATAACACGATGCTGAAATTCCTAATAAGTTATCATACAATTTCTCAAAAGCTATTTCAAATGACCAGACACAAAACTCGTTATTTAGCGGTGACTGAAACCGAAAGCAGGTTTTTTTATTGATTTGTACCGAAATGACTCAGCTGACTGCGCTGCAGTACCAGTACGGCCGAAATGTTGCGTTTTCTTGGCGCCATTTGGTTTGTTTAATGGAGGCACTCTTAACCGAACCGAGTTATTTTTTGCACATTATAACACCGTACATAGACTGAACGTGGTTGCCATTTCCCTATCATTCAATATTAAATCCTTTGACATGTTATATAATTGTTTGTCTTTCGTAAAAACTTACAGCTGACAAAAGAAGTTTGCTTAACACTGTGGAACACATTCGTACTCGGTTGCAGTCAACGTACTAAAAAAAAAAAACACGCTATATCCAAGCAAAACATGTCAACAAAAAGTTCGTTAAATAAAATGGCTGCAGATGATAAAGGCCGGCGTGGCTTTTTACTTTCGGCGTGAAACGTTCGAATTCTTTGCTGATCGATCTACATGTAATCAAATCTCCGCATATTTAGTCTCAATCTGAAGTGCCGGTTCTGTCGGGCATCGCCGATCTCCCTTTGTCCAGGGATCTTATATACGATCCCTGCTTTGTCTGAAGACTAGACAATTATTATCACTGCACATGATGCAAACTCTACATCTTCAGACATAATATCCAAGCCTAGCCTTGTAACTTCCACAGATAATGATTCCCTTGTATCATATGATGGCCGAAAAGCAGTTCTTCTAAAGTATAGGAGCGTAAGCAAATTTCGCTAGTAATCGAATTTCGCCAACTATGTTTTTGGGCAATATTTTCGTATCTGTGACACCATCCATTCACGGAAATGATTGATATATTAGCAGCAAAGGTGTTTTGAACTGTCATGTGAATCTAATGACAGAAAAATACCTATCAATAGGAAAAAAGTTCATAAGCGACCTCTCACATGCTTTTCCCCGCCATTTTATTATCACTTTTCAGGTGTCTCCTTTATATGCAGATTTTAAAAGATACTTTTAGCTTAAAACTTTTTTGTGTCGTCAATTTTCGGTTTGACAGGTTATCTTTTGAACTTTAATAGCCGAAGTTTCGTATGGGGCACCTAAAGGGAAATATATCCATATGAATGACAGAGGGGTCCTTATTCATTTTTTTCCTAAGAAAATAGACTGAATCAGGTACAAAATCACTACAAAGACAAGAAAATAGCTTTTTCTGTGAGCTACAAAAGGTTATCTTTTTTAGATTTACAGCCTCTTTATCCCCAACACTGTCATCCTGAGTTAGATTGTAATATTTCAGTGCCACAGCAAGAAATAATTACACGAAAAATCACATAACTGTCGATTTTGTTTTCTGAGAGCTGCGTTTTGTTTTACGTCCTTCAGGTTTTCTCATAGGAAGTAAATGTAGAGTTAATATCCAAGGGAGGCAATGAATATTGCTGAAATGATGCTGTGAATTTTTTATTTCATTTTACCCTCTCTGGGGCCTCTAATTTTTGGAAAACCAGAGTTGTCGAAATTGGCTTACTCTTTTTATAGATGGCGACTTTGCACTGTCTCACTTCTAACGATATTTTGACAGATAAATTTAGATGTTTAAGTGGTAAAAATTATTTTTACAAAAGTATTTAAATACAAGTGCATAGATATTTAACCATAAAGAAAATTACTATTGTTTTGTGCAATCCGCAAGAGCAGTTTCCCTTGCGTTGGCGAAATTTGATTACACCAGTATATTAACTCCAGCACCCATGGGTGTACCACAGTAGTGTTAAAAAGGGCACTAAGCCTATATGTGCAAATGCTGTGAGATATTTGGCCATAGTTTAAACAGTTAAAGTTTGAATATTGAAGTTGTTTCACTTGTTAATTAAATTGCTGCACCTTCTATTTACTGTATGTATGTACACTGCCATAAATTTGTTTTATTGATGTGTCTTGAAGGTCAGTCTGATTTTTCCCAATTTGGCCAAAATCGCACTTGAATTTCCCAAAATGAAAGGCTAAGGCCCCTTCCCAATTTTTGGAAAAAAAGCCCTGACAGGACTTGAGCTTAGGGTGTTGCTGGTTTGAGTCCTGGCTCGGTCAATGTCTTTCGGAGGATTGATGATAGTCATTGCGACAGGATTCATTCCTCGCCCAATGCTGACAATTGTTTCAATGATGTTTATATGGAAAAGCAGCCAGTGGCTTGGGAAGAATATTGTGCGGAATACTGGTAAAAGAAACTCTGGGAAAGCATGGATAGGTGCAGTCTGCCGCTATATAATGATATAATTAAAATAATGTTGAAAATGGGCGTTATACACCATACAATCAATCAATTGTTATGATGGAAAAATACCAATTACCACGAACACAATACATGTATATTGCAAACTTACAAAATGTGACTATATAGTAAACTAGTAGGAGATTGTAGGTAACAAGGTACATGTACATTTACTGTAACATGACAATTTTCAGACTCAATATGTAGCTTTGATTTGTTCCTTATGAATAAAACCCAGGCCTAAAAGGTTTTAGCCAGTTTTACTTATACTATTTCTAATGCTAGGAAGAGTAAAATGATGAACAAATGTAAGCCAGGTGTTGAGCTTGAAAAACATCACTGTGCAAATATATATTTATTATCATAATGTTACCTAAAAGTCCAGTTGATTTACTTTGTAAGTCCAATTCACCCAACTTGTGTGCTGTCAAAAGCACTTTTAATCCACAGTATCTTATATACACCATACAGTGGCTTCAGCTACACATTCAGATTGATTGAATGACAAAGCAATAAAAGGTGTGACTTAGTTGGTTTTGCTCTTGAAAAGAAAATTCCTGTTACTTTGAAAGTTGACATTTTATGTTTGATATTTATCGCATATTTCTCATATGAAGTGGCTATGTCTTTGTTTCCAGACTAACATTTAAGAGCTAACTCCATTACTTCACAAATATGATTCTATAGATTTGAAAATGAAGCAAAACTGAGAAAATATAATTACTTTGAAAGTTATCAAATAGATTTATGATGGAGAGTCTTGCACAACATTTTATAAGGTATAAATGAATGTAACCGTTCTGACAAATAACCTCCCAAGGCGTGTATTTAACCCAGGACCTCCAGATCCCAAGGCGAACGCTCAACCATGTCGCTATAAAAGCTAGCTCCACAGCAAGGCAGTATAAGTGTCCTCTTATACAAACACAAGACTACATACTCACCTGCCGTATGAAGATTCGTTCACAAATATTTCAATTACTGTTACATATACTCTATTTCTCAACTGAGTAGGTTTTTTTAAGGTGGGTGCCAATGTAACCGTTCTGACATAACCTCCCAAGGCGGATATTGAACTCAGGATCTCCAGAATCCAAGGCAAACCCTCAACCATGTTGCTATAAAAGCTAGCCCTATAGCAAGGCAGTATAAGTGTCCCCGTATACAAACACAAACTATACATTTATATCTATCTATGGGATAGACCGGTATACTACATAGATGTACATGCATATGGTAATCTTAATATGTGTTATAGAACATCCCAATAAGATTAATACTGTAAAAAAAATAACCCATTTCATAAATAAAAAGATGAGTTTTATTTTCTGCTGTTTAGCATGACCCTTTCAAGATGAAAACTGGTGGATATGTGGACATGAAAGCTCTGAAGTCACAGTAAGTTTTTTTTATTCTCTGGTCAGTAAAAAGTAATCAGTATTTCCTATGAAATTAATCCTTACCATACTACAGCAACATTAGGTGCTTTTAAGGACAGTGTCAATCAAGATCAGACTGCATAGGATTTGCAGGTCTGGTCTTTCTTCTCCACTTCTTCACCCAATTTGGATGTTTTGGCTAAAACAGAACTCTATTTTATTTCATGCTTTTTGGTAGTTTATCAAGAAATCATGGTGAATTATGGTTTAATATTTCATGAAATATAAAAAAAACCCACCAATTTCATATTTTCACATTTTTGAAAAGTACCAATTTCATATTTTCTAACTCTTCAATCGAAGGCAGAAACAGTAGTTCACATGCACTAGTTACAATGTACCTAGGTAAACAGCGCATGCCATTCAACCAGAGGGAAATTTGACATAATTTATACACATTAACCCTGGATTTCTTGCGCGTTACATAATATTGCAATGCGTTCTTATGTGGAGGTGGTATGCCACTGGGAATTACCGAAAACAAATGTACTTGATTTTGACAAAAGTCCCAGGGGTTAGAAGCATGAAATACATACAATATTTGTTTTTTTCGGTGAATGATCAAAATTTATTTCATCTTGTGATTATCATTGGTAATATTTTCACTCGTGGCTGTCCCACTCTTGAAAATATCACTGATGATGTTCACTGGATGAAATAGATTTAGATTTTTCACCAAATAAAACAAATATCCTCTTTATATCCTTGTGAACATCATAGGTAATGTTTTCATGAGTGGCTGTGCTACTTGTGAAAATATTACCAATGATGTTCACTCAATCAATTAAATTTGGATCTTTTACAAAACAAAACAAATATCCTCTATATGTATAGTGCCATATCAGCCTTTCATTACCCAGTCTTGTGCTTTTACAGCCATTGGGATTAAGTCTATTAAAATATTGTGAGTAAAAACGAGAGAAAATGCTATATACCAGCATTTCCTCTTTTTTCAACAATGTATTGCTATTATTTCAAAATCAAATCCAATTATGTATTAAGCTAACTTTGATTTGTTATATGCAAATGCCTGCAATACATATGATTGCAAAATTTTGTCAACTTTTAGAGGTACATGTAATTTGTAGAGGTAGAAGATACAATTGGAATCACTTATATCTTTGCAAATATTATGTCACAGTACTGAAGAAAACACACACATTTCTACACCTGCTACATTATTTCTTTATACAGGGGCACAGTATTAACTGAAGAAGAGAAAGATGCCATAGGAACTGCTTTTGCTGCAGAGACAAACAGAAGGGATGAAGATGCTGAAATGTAATGCATCCTTAACTCAAGTCTAGTATTTTTCTACATACTTATAAATCAACCTGAGAGAAGAAGGCAGGGTATTTTCATTGTTGAAGCTTTGACCCAGAGAAAAAGGCTGGTAACCAGCAATTTCTCCTTTGCCCACAAATTTCTCTTTCAGAGACAAATCGGATCATTTGAGCTATGCATGCATTTAAGTTGTCACTATAAATGCTTTCAAATTCGACAAGTCCAAAAATTTGTTATCTGGTGAAGAGTTAAAAATACAGCACTGTTGGAGACTGTGGTCTATGAATGGAGCACCACTCCCTCATTCCAGTATTTTGTATTTGAACCCATAGTTTATCTGTTAGAATTGTCTGTACTTTTAGCATGAGTGTTGAGACCTGTGGGAAGCAGTTTTCAAATGTGACTTATATTACACTGTAATCAGTTCAAGCATATAGAGGATATTGCCTGTTTTGGTTTATGATCGAAATTTCTTTCATCAAGTGAAAAGCGAAGGCTTATTTTCATGAGCGGCAAAGCCACAAGTGAAAATATGGCCTTTGCTTTCACGAGGTGAAAGAAATTTTCATCATACACTGAAACAAAGAATTATCCTATTTCTTTTATGTGCATCAATTTAACTTTTCTTTTCATGTCTAATTTTTGTTCATTTAAAAAATATGTACGTTTTTCAAGCAAAATAGATCTTTTAAGTCTTGTCGGATTTGGATTAGCTGTAATAATGATGTCATGAGTGATGTTGACTGCATCATAAAACTTGACGTTCACCTGCTAAAGATTCATTCATGTTTCATAAATATCCATGGTATGTCAAAAATAAAAGTTACAACATTCACAGGTGAATTATAAAATAAGGATATAATTCACTGTCAGATTTCTTTAAACTACTCAAAAGCATAAAAGAAATTTATGTAACATTGATATGTGAAACAAGTTCTTATATATGGCCTGCAGCACGCGAAAAGGGGCATTCAGACATTTGCGTAAAGTGTTGTCTCGGATCAGCCTGCGCAGTCTGCGCAGGCTAATCCCAAACGACACTTTCCATTTTTATGTAATTTTCTGTTTTGTGAAAGTCTACTAAAGGACAAAATCTAATATAGTCGTAAAGTGCTGTCTCGGATTAGCCTGCGTGGACTGTACAGGCTAATCCGAGACGACACTTTACGCAAGTGCCAGAATGTCCTTTTTTGCATGTTGCAAGCCATATTGCTTTACTCACTCTTGTTGATTGCTTCCTAGAAACCTTTATCAGTCCTCATGCCTTGATGTGGTTAGTTCCAAAGATTGACAAGCTCATCACATAATTCTAATCTGAAACCCTACACCTCTGTCTGTCACATTTAGACAGATAAAATGACCACTTTATATTTATTAATTGGCTGTTTTTGAAGATATGGTTGAGGTATTGTCATAGCCCTATTTCTGTTCACTTCACCGTCATGCAAAAGCTCTGACATTTTCTCATAATATTTATATTTATAATCTTTCAACTTATGTTTGTTTTCTTTATCATAAAGGTTGAAGTATGTTGAGGAGGAACTAAAAAGAAGAAAGGGAATCAAAACAGAGGCCGAGATACGACAACAGAGGTAGTATTCTGTTTTCTTTTTTTGTGTTATCCTTGGGTTCAACTATTGAAGGGGAGCCCATAAGGGAAGGGAAGGTAACACAGCTATCCCCTTTTTGTCTCCAGTAGAAACTGTGATATAAACTTATTTTATTGCACCATGTTTTGTTTTGTACATTTTACCAAGAACAGATATTGAAAACAAAAAAAATAAGTAAATCTCGTAATATTTTGATATTTTCCATGTCAAGAGTGTGAAAAATTAAGAGAAACTGAAACAAACACATGTATTGGTAATTGTAGAGCTGTATTAACCCATTCCCAAACAACAAGATTTTAGACTCACTAAAATTGAAAACATTAGCCAACAACAAAGTAAATGTGGCTTGAATGATCGTTTTTGTCTATAAAAGAATAGAAAATAATGTGGGAAATGGAGACAACTCTGGTTGCCAGTATTTTCTCCTTTTCCAACAATGTTTTCATTAATATTCTTGTCCAGAGTTGTAAAAACCTGATTTTTTGTGAAGGATTAACTCTTTACCAAACAACAAAATTTTACACTTGTCCAAATTCAAAGCATTTGCAGACGACAAAATAAATGTGACTCAAAAATTGAAACTTGACTTTGGAAGAGTAGAAAACATTGTGGGAAAAGGAGAAAATGCTGGTTACCAGCATTTTCTCCTTTACCCACAATGTTTTCAGAAGGCTTCTTCCAAAGGGTTGTTAAAACCAGGGATTGTTTGGTAAAGGGTTAATGTAACAACATATTTCATGGCCTTCTGGTTAGAATATTCTGAAAAATATCAGAGTGCAGATGTACATCTACTGCAAAGTACCGCAGGGCATCCGCCCATTACAATTGAAATACAAGAAAGACAGTGATTCCTGAGCTCTTGCCGTGACATTACAAAATATTCTGTTGAAAACAGCATAAAACATCTTCCTTGCAAACTGACAAACCAAGTTGAATCATATTGTGTAATTCAAACCTATTACCAGACAAAAAAAAATTTAGACTTATCATTAATGTAAACACTTGCAGATATTTATATCTGAAGGGGTAGAAAACATTGTGGGAAAAAAAAATTTTCTCTTAAGTCTTTTTTACCACAATGTTTTCAAAACCCTTCCTTCTCAGGGTCGTTAAATCTTAAGAATATATGGTATATTAATATATTAGAATATATCATATCATTGAACTAAATTGTCAACATAATCAATTCAATCCAGATGAATCTAAATCAAATGTTTATTATCCTTTCTTTTGAATTTCTTAGTTCTGATTCCAAAGCTGCCTTGTTCAAATTACCAGAGAAGCTTGAAGCTGTCAGTTCATCAGCGAAGAAAACAGAAGATATGTTGTCCAATCAGATGTTGTCTGGAATACCTGAGGTGGATCTTGGTATTGAGTAGGTGTCTAATCTTTTGTTATCATATTTTTACAATTGCTAGATGAATGGTTGGGGTTTTGGTAGAGTGGGGGTAGGAGGACTGGAATAGCCTGTCAGTCTGTTTGCGAGTTACTGGGTCCAGTAATTTAGTCAGTAACATACAGGGTTTGAAACCAGGGGTGTCCCTGGTGTAAATTCACAGCTAGGCCAGTTTCCATCTGAGCATTGGTGATAATCATGGGAAGCCATGTTGATCATTCTTGTATATAGCTTTAGTCTACTGTAGTTTTGTATATTTTAATCCTTTACCAAACAATTCCATATTTTAACGACTTTGAAGGATAACACTTTTGAAAACATTGATGAATGTAGCAAAATGAGAAAATGCTGGTAATCAGCATTTTGTCCTATTCCTGCTATATTTTCTACCATTTTAACCAAACGGCAAATTTATTGACTCAACCAAATTGAAAGCATTTGGAGACGACAAATTAAATTTTACTCAATGTTTGGACTTGTCTTTGACAGGGTAGAAAACATTGTGGAAAAAGGAGAAAATGGTGGTTACGAGCATTTTCTCCTTTTCCCACAATGTTTTGAAAAGGCTTCTTCACCAGGGTCATTAAAACAAGGGATTATTTGGTAAAGGGTTACAGACAGAAATTTTCATTTAACCTATGGTTATTTTTTAAGCTGCAAATGCTTTCAATTTGGTAGCGTGTCAATTTTTGTCATTTGTTAAAGAGTTTAAAGTAACTGAACTTCATGAAAATATTTTCAGAGCCAAGATAAAGAATATTGAAGAGACAGAGGATGCCAAACAAAAACTGATTCAGGAACGAATGAGGAAAAAAGAGCATGTGTCTGAATTTGTCCCCACCAATATGGCTGTCAATTTTGTTCAGCACAATAGATGTAGGTTTTACACATATTTAAAGCAATTTTGCAATTATAGAGAATTTGTTCCTAAATGGAAAGAAAGTAAAAACAGAAACTGGTTTACAGGGTGAAAGCCTTGTTTTATGAAAATGGTGGGTGAAAATTGTTAGATCATATTTTGACCAATCAAATTAGAAACCAGGCCACAAGCAGTCTACCCACGGATTATGTCATCATACCATATTTGTAAGTGCATCTGACAATTTGTAGACTTGCATTTTGTTTTTGTTTTTTTGTTGTTGTTGTGTCTAATTTTAGTTGCCAGCACTGCATGTATTCAAGAAGGAAACTTATAGGTGTGTGAAAATGAATGATAATACTAGTATGTTAGTTTTTCAGGGATGCCATAGGTGCTTGAAACATAATATCACACAAGTGCATGGTTTTCATCAGTCAGTCTTACTCACAATCTGCTAAATAGAGCTATCTGCATTGAGCACGAGTACGAAAACACATATATGTATATAGAAAGGTCAAGTATCGGTTTTATTTTACAGTTAATATAGAAGATAACACACCTGTATTGAAGAAAGAAGAGGATGTTCCAGCTAAGGTCACCCCACGGGTCGGAGATGCAGAAAAAACAGGTAGAATTATTTGGGCCATTGCTGCCTATCTCTTTGCTAGATAAATAGGAGGAAGGAGGGGGGATCAGGGGCCTCTAGGCTGGTACTGGTTGGACTCAAATAACACATGAATAAGTGAATTGTTGCTGTGATAAGACAGGAATAATGTTGAGAGCGGCATGAAACACCATTCAATCAACAGTAAATCTTTTATACTCCAGTAAACAAGGGTAAAAAGTAAAGTGTTTATTATAATGCCATCCGTTTAGAAGGAGCCAGTCAATATCTGACTTAGGAGGCACCTTTGTGTGGCACATTGTCTTCCCAAGTCTTTTTTCTTTTATACCATGTCACCAGGCAGGTTGGCATTCTCTAAATATTGTTTAGTCCTTTACCAGACAATACTGTATATTAATGGCTCTGAAGAAGGAAGCTTCTGAAAACATTGTTGGAAAAGGAAAAAATGTGATCTTTTCCCGCTAGGTTATGGAGAAGACAATTGCTGAGGCTAAGACTAATTGTTGAAATCAAAACCTTCCTAGCCTCTTTTGGCAAACCTCGGATGATCTGTTGACCAAACCCTTGGCTGTATTATAATGGGTGAATATGCAGCTACATGATACATTTCTTTGTGGAAAATAGACTGCTGTATAAAATCATAAGGCTCCACTTAGAAAAAGAAAACATAAGACACAATTTATCAATTCATTTGGCAGTGTTCACCAGCATATTGATAGACTTGAATAACTTTATCATGGTTGTTGTTGTTGATAATCCATTTTCATGGGTGACGCCGTGTTTAGCCATTGAACTGAAAGTATTTCAAAATGGAAACCTCTTTTGATGCGGACTGATGAGTGCACTAGCCTTATGCAGGACAGTCTACCTCTACTTGATTTTGACTTGGCATGAATATTCTGCCTTGATGGAATTAGCTGATGATTACTTTTGTTCATCTATTTGACAGAATTTAGGAGATGAAACCCTTACTATACAATCCACAGTTTCAGTGACCCTGAAGAAAATGGCTTTTGTAAGCTTTATTGAAAATGGAGAAAATGTTGGCAACCAGCATTATCTCCTTTTTCCACAATGTTTACTATGTTTGGCGAGACAAATCTTCTCATTTGTCCCACTTCAGATTTGTCATCTGCAAATGCTTTCAACTTGGACAAGTCAAAGACTGTTGTTTGTTAGAAGAGTTAATGCTTTAATCAATGAAACACCTTGTTCAGATACTTTCCACCAGTTATCTCCTCTCTTCCAGAATCCATACGTACAAACCTTTAATATCTGCCAGTCTAAGCAGGCATCTAGATTTCTTTCTCCATCTGCATTTGAACACCCAAGACGGAAAATATTGATGACCGATTAATTTTGCTATAACACACCTTCACCATCAATAGGGCTAAGATAAATCTACTGCTAATAAAAGTATGCATACAGAAAATACAAAAAATTGTGAAGACATTAACTGTTTTATATTTCTAGGCAACAAACAGTTAAGGGTACAGCCAGAAGACAAGGAGAAAACAGAGAAGGCTACAGACAATTATCACTTCAACAAATTTAGGCAGCAAATGCGAAGATGACAGCAATGGGTAGACTGTGTTGAGCATATTACTTGTAAAAAAAAAAAAAAGCATCTGGAGTGCATGATAGGTGAACAAGATGCCATGCTTTTCACGCCATTGTCTCATGCAGACTGCTTTTTGTGTATTCCAGAAGTCTCTTTTTCAGTGGATGTGTAAACCAAATCTGCCAGAAGTGATCAGTCTGTCTTGAACCAAATACTGTTCGTATGGACCTGTGCTCTTCTTGTTCTACGTTCAATAATAGCTAAAACACCTTAGCCTGGTCTTTGTCTCTACCGTATATAGAGTTTTTCATGTGTATACAATCCTGTATCAGTAGAAACCCATGTCGGATTGATGTGCTTGTTTAACTCTTTACCAAGCGACAAAATTTCAGACTTGTCTAAATTGAAAAGATTTGCAGATGACAAAATAAACGTGACTCATAAATTGAATTTTGTTTTGGGAAGGATGGAAAACATTGAGAGAAATGGAGAAAATGCTGGTTACCAGCATTTTCTCCTTTTCCCACAATGTGTTCAAAAGCTTTTTTCACAGGGTTGTTAAATGTCAGGGTAACAGTCCACTGGATCAAATTACTACTCACAAGCAATTAAATCACATCCTACTTGGCTGACCAACTGTGACTTTCCCTGCCTGTGCCTGTGCTTATTCCACCCTAATTTCACAATAATGCGCATGTATCACATGTGATGGAAACATAATTCCTCCAAGTTATAGCTAAATCCGCTTTCAAGGACTAGGCTTGAAACATTATGGCTAAACGGGAAATCGTTCTTAAAGAGCAGTTCCTTCTTTCAAACATCAGATTCAGTGTGTCTCAAATGATGAAAGGCATTGTGAGAGGAAATAATCGTTACCAGCATAAACGGCAGATTCAGTGTGCCTCAAATGATGAAAGGCATTGTGGGAGGAAATGATGGTTACCAGCATTTTCTCCTTTTCCCACATTGTTTTAAACCTTTTCTTAGGGTCATTTAGATCAGGTTTTGTAAAGGTTTACAATATGTATTTGGTTATCAAATTTTACATGAGTATGTCATTGCTGTATCAGGGGAGTAAAAAGGTAACTACTTACTCTCCATCATGTAAGATTCATATTTAAATGCATAATATGTAGCCAGTGACATTAATGCAGAGGTCGGACTCTATTTGTCTTTGCCTTTCATTTATTTCAAGAACATTATGGTGTTATACCCAGCCTGGTAGCCTTGGTTCCAGTCTGTTCATTTTCTCCTTTTTATGATTTGGGGACATTCGAAATCCGATCGCAGTGACATCTACTTTACCTCATCTCACAGTAGGGTAAAGTAGATGTCGCTGCAATCAATTTTCGAGTGTAAGTGACTAAAAATAGGTACCAAAATTCTAAAAGCCTGTTTTGACCACCTCCTGTTTATGCTCAAATGGGTTATTCACAATGACTTTAGAGGATAGTTTAACAATAGCTGGTTGACTCTGAAAGCTTTTCTAAAGGATACTGTAACAAGTGCTGTTGAAGGTTGCAATCTTTTATATAGGTCCAACCGGTTCACAAAGTCACTGGTATATGAAATCGCCCCTGTTGTACATGCATTACATGACAGCAGTATAAGTAACATAATTACTTCCTTTTAAAATTATTGAATATTGTAAACTAGGATGCCTTGGTTTGTTTTATCTGTATAAAGAGCCTCATTTACACACCTTTGCCATGTTTGTCTAATTTTCTCTTTGTTGTGACTGGTTGGTTATAACATCAGTCAATACTTTGTGTCACATTGATCTTGTCTTTATAGATATATGGCTTGCAACACGCGAAAAGGGGCATTCGGACATTTGCGTAAAGTGTTGTCTCGGATAAGCCTGCGCAGTCCGCGCAGGCTTATCCGAGACGGCACTTTACGTCATTAGATTTTATCCTACATTAGACTTGCGTGAAACAGAAAATCACACACGATCGGAAGGTGCCGTTTCGGATCAGACTGCGCAGGCTGATCCGAGACAAAACTTTACGCAAATGTCCGATTGCCCCTTTTCCCGTGTTGCGAGCCATATTGCCTCATTTAGATAATTGTTGATGGTAAAAAAAATCATTTTTGATGATGAACGATGATGAAATAAATATAACTAAATAGCTAACGAGAAAAATCTACTTTTGTGGGATGATTCCGTTTGCCCACAGTTACTGAACCACATTGTTTCATGACAGAAGAGAAGGCCTGCGTAGCTAGCTTTTTGGTAAAGGTGTAGGATTCGTAACCTGGAGGTCCAAGGACATGCATGAATAAGTGGGCTGTTGCCGTGATTTGACTAACAATGTTGAAAGTGACATAACACATGATTCAAACAAACAATAAGATCGTAACAGTCATATTTTTTGTCTTGTTTGTAGATACTTTGTATCACATTAAAAACCTCTGAATAAAAAGGAAATAAATTTATCCCATTTTCGATGTTATGAAATAAAGTTGCTATAGAGAAAAAACTACTATTGTCAGAATATCCCCTTCACCCCAATTATCCTGTCATACTATTTCAAGATGGAATATGTGATTTGTGAGATTAGCCAGAGATGAAGATTTAACTTAAATTTTCCTGTGACCCATTACATCCATAACCCTTTACCACACTTCAAAGTTGAGACTTTTCCAAACTGAAAGCATTTATGGATGAATAATCAAATGTCTTTTAAATGATGAGATTTCTCTATAAAAGATTGTAATATTGTGGGAAAAAGAGAAAACTGCTGGTTCAACCAGCATTTTCTCCATTTCCCAGTCATTAAAATTTTCAACTCTATTTCTTCAAAGTTGTTCAAACACCGGATTACAAATATACTGCTGACTCTTTTGAAAGCATTCTAGTAAAATATAGATCATCAACATGGCTCAAGATTTAATGTATGAGTTTCTGTGGAATTGTCTGGGCAA
Source organism: Hippopus hippopus (assembly GCA_946811185.2). NCBI lineage: Eukaryota > Metazoa > Mollusca > Bivalvia > Cardiida > Cardiidae > Hippopus > Hippopus hippopus. The sequence continues at coordinate 17,609,260 of OX328096.1, forward strand.
AAGGAGAAATTGCCCGTTACAAGTAATTTTTTAGCTCCACTGGCCGAAGGCCAGCGGGCTTATGTCATGGCCCGGTGTCCGTCATGCATCCGTCCGTGCGTGTGTGCGTGCGTTAACTTTTATTTCAAACATCTTCTCTGAAACTACCCATCCAAATTTGATGAAACTTCACGAAAATGATCCTGCCATGGTCCTCTTCAGAATTTCTTGAAAGAATTTGATTCCTTCAAAAACTCTGGTTGCCATGGCAACAAAAGCGAAAAATATTTGAAATCTTTGAAAATCTTCTTGTCTGAAACCATAAGGCCCAGGGCTACCAAATTTGGCATGTAGCTTTATCTAATGGACCTCTAAGAAATTTCTTCATATCATAGCCCTGGGGTCGAAATTGGCCCCATGCCAGGGATCACAAGTTTAGCACGGGCTTATATAGTGACTTCGATTTAAATAGTAATCAAGGGAAATAACTCCTGTTTAATAAGAGATAAAGTTTGTTACTATTTACTCCCTTGGTTATCAAACTGCAGTAATACATGATTGATGTTGATACTCAAGTTTTTTGGATAGGACATGTTCTGTTTACAGGGAGAGTGATTTATTTTGATATAAGTAGTTATGCTCACATGAGTGGAATATTTAACTTAAAGTAAGGTTTCTGTCATTTAGTTTTCTTTCCAGAACTTTACCTTTCATGCCAATGAATAAACCTGCTTGTATTCACTGACATAATCTTTGCACTTAAAAAGATATGACTTTTTTGTTGGGCAGAGGGGTGTTATGTTTTCCAAGTAAGTTTATAACCGTACAGACTTTTTTTGCTGTATGTCTCTGTCATTGCTAATTAAGTGCACGATACCTTAATTTCACTCTTTTAGAAAGGACAATTTTTTTTATTGGACCAAGTTAAAAACCATTGCAGAAGACAAATTGAATGTAGCTTAAATGTGTATTTTTGTCTTTGATAGGGTAGGAAACATTGTTGGAAAAGGAGAAATTACTGGCTGACAACATGTTGTCCTTTTCCCCACAATGTTTTCAAAAGCCTTCTCTTTAAAGGTCATTAACACTTCGATTTGTGTGGTAAAGGGTTAAAAAGCCAGTGGAGTGATACAGGGCCATCATGGCCCTCTTGTTCTTTTTGTTGCATTGCTTTCAAAACTGATCTTGAATTTTTATACGCCGCCGGAGGTGACGTATATTGGCGTCATCTTCTCCGTCTGTCCGTCCGTCCGTCCGTACATACATCTATATCTTGTGAACGCAACTCCTCCCACATTTCTTGACAGATTTGGATAAAATTTTCACAGAATATTTCTCATCATGTGACCTATTGCATATTGTCAAGGTTTTGCGATTTGTAGCTGCGTCATGGAAAAAGTGGGCTTCATGTTATATTTCATTCCATTTCTTGTGAACGCAACTCCTCCCACATTTCTTGATGGATTTGGATAAAATTTTCACAGAATGTTTCTCATCATGTGACCTATCACATATTGTCAAGGTTTTGCGATTTGTAGCTGCGTCATGGAAAAAGCGGGCTTCATGTTATATTTTATTTCATTTCTTGTGAACGCAACTCCTCCCACATTTCTTGATGGATTTGGGTAAAATTTTCACAGTATATTTCTCATCATGTGACCTATCGCATTTTTTCAAGGTTTTGCGATTCATAGCTGCATCATGGAAAAAGGGGGCTTCATGTTATATTTCATTCCATTTCTTGTGAACGCAACTCCTCCCACATTTCGTGATAGATTTGGATAAAATTTTCACAGAATGTTTCTCATCATGCGACCTAGCGCATATTGTCAAGGTTTTGCGATTCATAGCTGCATCATGGAAAAAGGGGGCTTCATGTTATATTTCATTTTTCACCAGTATCTCTTTAATTACTGGACATATCTCAACGGATTTGGATGAGATTTTCACAGATCATGTGACCTAGCGCATATTGTCAGGGTTTTGGAATTTATTGCTGTGTCATGGGAAAAGGGGGCTTCATGTCAAATTTAAACTGTGTCTGTCAGTACGTATGTCCATTTCTTGTGAACGCAACTCCTCCCACATTTCCAGACAGATTTGGATAAAATTTTCACAGAATGTTTCTCATCATGTGACCTAGCGCATATTGTCAAGGTTTTGCGATTTATAGCTGGGGTCTTCATGTTATATTTCATTTTTCACCAATATCTCTTTAATTACTGGACATATCTCAACGGATTTGGATGAAATTTTCACAGATCATGTGACCTAGCGCATATTTTTAGGGTTTTGGAATTTATTGCTGTGTCATGGAAAAAGGGGGCTTCATGTCAAATTTAATCTTTCATTAATGTATCTCCAACTAATGGACATAATTTCATGAAACTCCATATTTTTATTGGTTAATCACAGCCAATGACCACTGAGTCCGTCGTGACATTAAATAAAAAAAAGAAATATATTGGCAGAATTAATTTTCGTCAAAGGTTTTAGAAGTTATCTGTCTAGATGGGTGGACAAACAGACGGAGAGACAACGCAAAAATTATTCCTCCACCTTTGGCGGGGGATAATAATGTTGAAATGGCATTATATACCAAACAAATGAACAGTTCTTTACATTACCTTCAGTCTGCAGTACAAAACTTTACAGAAGATATTTGTTACTCTGTGTTATGGAGATACATATATTACATATACGTGTATATTAATACTCCACAGAAAGACCTTGAATTTTTATTTTTTTATTATTTTCATCTGTCTATCTTGACATTTTGAGTATCTGTTATAAATGCTTACATTTTAATATCATAAAATAATTCACTACAAATTATCTTTTGTAATTCGAACAAATCTGCTTCTCTTGGCTGTATTAAAATTCTTTACAGTGTAAAAAGTGTAAAACACAATCAAACTAACAAAATCTGAAATATATTTCCCCCAATGATTTCAAGAGCTTTCTTTTTCAGGGTTGTTAAAAGTCAAGATTGTGTCGTAAAGAGTTAAACCTTCACCAAACAATCCCATGTTTAACAACCCTGAAAAAGAAACCTTTTCAAAACATTGTAAGAAAAGGAGATAATGCTGGTAACCAGCTGTGTTTGCTTCCTAAGTATCATTAAGACTCATGATTGTTTGGTACAGGTTTAATCCGTTTCATTATATTTGCACAATTTCATGTTTCTGCATGTGTCCTGGTTAGAAAACAGTGAGAGAAAAAGGCAGTTGTTTATCACTAAAAACTTTTTAAGAATTTTCTCTTTGTTGTGATATCATTGAAAGTGTGTTGAAAGTAACATAACATGTTGTACAGACAAATCTAGAAACATATCTACCAACCTTTCTTGAAGGCTTTTTTGGTCTGAGTCTCATTTCAAACAGTAAGACAATTAATGTCACGCTAGACCAAATGGTTTACCATTTGGCCTAGCTAATCAGAAACGGCTTTTCTCCAAATTTTGTAAATCTCTTGAGAATTAGACGGCAATTTAGAATGGTTGGTGAGTATGGCCCCAGATTTTGTTTACTTCAAACATGTTCACAGTTTATATCACTGCTTTAAAGTAAATCAAAATATTCCACTTCCAAATTTTGGCCAGCTTGTCTGTGTGTCTGTAGAGGTAGAAGATGTGTTGTTTGGAAAATTAGTCTTTCAAAGACTCCTCTATCGCAGCTTGTTGTGCTTTCAATTCTTCCATACGTAATCCTAAAGAAGCAATAACATTTTGTCTCTGTTTATCTGACAGTTTAGATAAAAGTGTGTTATATTCCTCAAGAGTATCCTTCACAGCCTCTTGAGCTTCCTCCAGATCTTGGGAGAAGTAAACAGTTCCTTGGCTTTCTCTCTGTGGAAAAAAAAAATCATTGTAAGCCTGTTTCACCTGTCCTATGAACAATGAATTTACATTTTCAGGATAGACTCTACTCTGCGGACCCTGCTACATTTTAGTTCATTACATGTATTTTTTATTAAAGACTTGCATTCAATACATTCATGCTAAGGCTGCAGTGGGGGTGTGGGGGCAGTCGCCCCCATCAAATGAATTAATAAGTAAAGCAAGAATTAATAAACAAGAATACAGAAAGCATGTTCGGTAGCACGCTGTTTACGAGGGTCAGCTAAATTACATGTACCTAAGTTCCCATTTTCAGAGCTGTATCTTAACCATTTACCACAGAACAAAATTGTACAATCTCTAATCAAAAGCTTTTTCAAATGACAAGTGTGGCTCAAATGATGGAATTTCTTTTTTGGAGGGGTAGAAAATATTGTGGGACAAGGAGAAAATGCTGCCACAATGTTTCAAATGTCTTTTTTGTAAGGGATGTCAACCTGCGACTTGTTTGAAATGCAAACTAAATAAAAAAGACTTTTTTAATCAGGATAACAGACCCAAAAAAGCAACTTCAATGGTGTTTTCAACTTAAGATTTCACTAGATTGCAAACAATATGGATCCAATATGAGACTGCACAAGTTATAAAGCTAGGTTCAGCCTACTCCCTAGTAGGAGTATAGCTATTTATTTTTCATTGCTTTTCTACTAAACAATCACAAAAATAACATCAAAGCTACCCCCGCAAAGAGTGTATCAATAGCCCTGTACCCATAGGGGTAGGTTCAGCTGACGCGAAACTCGATCCCTTGACTCCTTGCTTACTGGCCGACTGATCTTTCACTGTGGTTACCGAGCCGCTCAACATAACCGCTGTCGTTAATTAAAACCACTTACAGCATCATCCATGAGCTCGCGTGCCTCTGCAAACTTGTCCGTCAAAACTTCCATTCTTGACTTGACTTCTTTATCTGAGAGGGGGTCATTATTCAGCATGACAGTCCCACTCGAAAACGGTTTCTGATTCAGAATTCTTGTCGTGGCTCGCAGATTGTTTTGCACGGAGGTTCCTTTCTTCTTAAGATATAATCTTTGAATATAGCTTGCACTCCTTGTCAAGACTCTCAAAGAGGCTGCCATATTTGATTGTTGTCGTGTGTTAGAAATCAAAGTACAAGTAGTATCAGATTTTGCGAGCTTTGAGTCTTTGACGGTCTATGTGAGCTCAATGAAGATTGTTCAGAATAGAGATCAGCTGGTCCCATTAAATTTTAGTCAAGGTTTACCACAAGTTATACGAGCCTTAAAATGGGCAGATTACGTTTGCGGATTTTTGCTATATTTTCATTCTTACAATTGCGGATAAAAATAGTGTTGGCCGCACTTCGGCCAAAGGGGGTTAATGCGTCTCTGTGAGGCATTCTACCAAGTAAGTCATCACACGATTATGGATCCATAAAATCCATTTTGTCTTACAACCGACTGAATCATGAGGCAGAATGGTCCTTGGACATGCAGAGCGATAAAGTTTCAACCCAGGTCAGCATGCGCGGACCGCGCTCGCTCACCTGGGTCGATACTTTTTACAGATGTATTCCACCCCTTTCCACAGAGCAGGGCTCTTTTTTAAAAGTCGACAATCTGTAGATAATCAAAATACGAAACCTCAATCAACCCGGAAACAGTTTGTAAAAACTCCATTCTAGCTGACGGAAAAGGTTTTATCATTACTTATCTGCACTAGTTATAACATTTAGTGTTCTCAATCGTACCTAGAGAAATCTGCAAACGATATACTGATATCCGCTGTTGAAAATACCCAAATCGCAGCCTTTTCTGCGCATGTCATATTCTTTGAAGATTCGACTAGCGGGAGATAATGAAGTCGCAGATTCAACTTGATTGACTCGATCAACTTAATTTTTATCGAGTGTATGCATGGTGTAAAGCAATTTTTTTTTCTATCACAATCTATAATTGAAATAAATGTCACAATTAAGGATTGACAGTCAATTCAAAAGAAACAATCATAACTTGATTAAATTAGGGTTTTAATGCTTTGTTAAAAAGGCATGCATGTTCAGGGAGGGGGTGAATGTGTAAAATATGGTGGCATATTTCTGCCGCGAGATACGAGATAGCTATCGCGATAATTTAAGAGAAGTATCGTAATAAAACAAAAATTTTCACGATAAAAATATCGCGATAATGCTAAGTCTTATCACGATTTTTTTTTGCTTTCGTGCCCACAACTGACATTCATGGTACCTATTATTAGGTACGGTTTCGGCATACCTTCGTCTACAACCTTATGAATTCTCCTTTTCCCTGAATGGTTTTGAAGTTGTTTGTAGGAGGCATTTCGAGTCGTCTTTGTGATTTTACATACCTCTGTTCATTTCGAGTTTTGTCAAAATTTACTAATTAAGCTACAATTGTTAATGATTCGAAATTTTACTTCAAGTACTGCAATCTTAATAAAGGGTAACTCCAGACCAAATTTTCTATTTCAAAATCGGATAAAACTATACTAGAGTATGGTAACAAAAATTTTTTTAGCGTTCTGTGATGCTTACTTCACGAGATACAGAGGTTTAAACTTCGGATTTTCACCTGTCTGAAAGTCGCTAATTGAAAAAATCCTGACTTCCGGTAGTTTGCCGTGACGTCACAAGTGTGAGAAGATTATGGTCGCTACATATGAACTAACGCAGAAAACAGAAAAATGCATGATATTTGTAAAGATATAGATCGCTTTATCACGTTTCAATCACTTGAGTACTGCAGAATTTCAATCTCTATCGCTCTTACATTTTACTACAATCATAGGAAAGAAATTTTGAATGAATTAGCCTAGTGGAGATAGTACTTATGAAAAGGAAAAGTTATTCTGGTGGGGAACAAATCTATTTTGAAATTTATTTCTTGAAAATATTTCAATTATACCACTGCCTAATCAACGAATTTTAATAGATAAATATATATAAAAAAAAAAAAAAAAAAAAAAAAAAAAAAAAGAAGAAATAATAAATCAAGATAGTTGAAACATGCCAAAAGTCTCTTCTACTAAGTGGTAGAAGGAAGAAGGAACGTTGCAATGTGTAAAGGAAATCATTCGAGTACAGTTCTAAGGCCGTTTCTACCAAATATAGGACACCGTCGATCATTGAACGGTCTACAAATCCTGCGTAGTCTGATCTTGATCTACACCATCAATGTCAGCATTTTACATGTCTCCTTCAACTTGAGAAGAATTAAAAGCCTTGATCTACTTTAAAAATCGTATTCTCTCTTTAACATTCACAAACAACATTAAATCCAGCACACATCCTAAATTTGCCTTTAAAGTTATATCCATTTTTTTCACTTGATCTTCATTTATTTTCCTACGTGTTTTTTTCACAATTTCAAATTTGTTTCTTTCATCAACAACAACGTTAAAAGATTGTCTGAATTGCCTCCTGCCTTCCTGCCCTCCATATCATGCAGTAAACATTTTTGATCATCTGCAAAATACAGGGTCAGTCCATTTCCTAAATACTGAGACATGTAAGGCGTATAAATTAAAAGGAAATACCAACGTGGACAAAAATTATTTAACTTTCTTCTTCCGTATTTCTCGCTGTAATCATGCACGAGATAACAGATGCTGACCATAAAAATGCATCGTAAAAAAAATTATAACTACGTACAAATTTTACACAAAATTTTAGTGCGCCAACCTTTTATTTTGAGAAAAGAAATGTGTGTTCCATCAATGTAAAAGGGCAAATGGTTAATTCGGCGCCTCTTTGATGCTGGTATCGCACTGTTGTTGTCTCACATATTTGTTTTACCCGGCTTACAGCTGGTGGTTAACAAGCACTTGTCATAAACATGTCATGTACAAAGTTACTCTTTTGTTTTCACGACCATATTGAAACCTTTTTCTTATAAAATGTAAATGGAATTTGGAATTTTACACAGGTTAAATGGGTAAGTCGAACATCACAACTTTTGTATTTCCCTCATTCATACGATCTTAAATAAAAAAAAATTCCATAATCTGTTTGTCGAATTTCTATTCTAACTACCCTCCCCCCCCCCTCTCTCTCTCTCTCTCTCTCTCTCTCTCTCAGTAATATGAAAGAGATGGATAATCAACGGTGAATTTACCATTGATTTCTTGCCTCATTTAAATTTTTGTGTGGCCCCAAGGCTGCTGAGCGAGACTCAATGACCTTTTGCGAACAGTGTATATTAAGATCAGACTGCACAGAATGTGCAATCTGATCTTATGTACAGTGTCCGATACGGAGGTATCTATTTTTGTATCTCCGAAAAACTAGTAATATTCGAAATTTTGCAATCGACATGAAGGTTTATTTAACCTGTTGAGGATTAATGGTAAATCTGATATTAAGCCACGTCATTCGGTTCAGACAGACAGCAAACTGACGAGTAAACAGCCATCTCCTGGCTCGAAATAGTGCTTAAACTCGGCACCCGGCATACGATAGGGATTTTTGTGATGAAAAATGTCGTCTCCCGACATGAGGGAGGATAAGGATGTGAGAAAAAAAGTCAGTACCAGAGCAAATTAACAGTACACAGAAGCCGAAATAAGCGTGGCGTCACATCCGGTTTATCGAAGATTTCACAAACTCGCACAGGTGTGCAAACCACATTTTCGCTTATAACTCTCTTTTTATGATAGACATTGAAATACGGTTTTCAATTTTAAGATTGTTTTCTTTTAAGGAATCATATATCCAAAAGGAGCTTTGGGCTGTAGTTGCCCTTTAAGTAAAAAACTACCGAGTTCATCCAAATGATGGATTTTCTACTTATAGATATCGAGAAACGGATAGAACTATCACGATAATTTTATCTCGAATGTCAGCTTCGAGCACGGTTGTGAAATTTTGCAATAAAATATTAAGTTTATCGTGATACTTTTATTAGGAAACTTTTCACTATCTTGATAAGATTTCCAGAAAACTTTTAATTTATCGCGATAGTTTACTAAAATTATCATGATAGCTATCTCGTATGTCGTGGCAGAAAATGCCACCATAGTAAAAGGTGATCCTTTTCACCAGGGATCGTATATACAGTATATAAGATCCCTGTTTTCACTTAGGCTTGGTAATACTCGGTGTTGAAACAATAGTTTATAAATACTTCCTTTGTGAATTTCCATTTCCCACAATGTTTCTGATAATGAATTTCAGTGTTTTAAACTGCTTAAACCACGAATCAAATTATCATTGGGAATGTACTTGAACTAGCCTACTTTCTGAAAATTTTTTTTTTTGGTCTTGTTTTTCTATGTCGAATTCCATTTTCGAAATGTTTATAACCCAATATTGAAAAACAGACACCTAATTCTCATCAGCAAGTTCATTTTCAGCCATGTTCGATTTTTTTTTTTTAACATAGAATTTGTTCTCGTGGAAATCATGAAACCTATCCGATAGGTGATTCCATTTTTGGCGGTTGTTGAAATGCTTGTGCATAACGTAAAATGATCAATGTTGTACATAAAGAAGACAGTCTTGATGGGTCTCCCATCTTCGCAAGCCAAGGGCTCGCGAAGATGTGGGTCTCCATAATTTTTCATGATGACGAATTTCAGTTTTGAATAACCCATCACATTCCTAGACCTTTCGATAGACATTTGAAGATGAACAGCAGACTGCTAGTCAACTTTATATTTTAATCCTTAGGCTGCTAAGCGCGACTCACTGACCTTTTGCGGAGAGCGTGGATCAAGATTAGACTGCACAGAACGTGCAGTCTGATCTTGAATCTAGACTGTCCGATATGGAGATATTTTCCCCAAAACATATAGATCTTTGAAATAGCATTATTTGGGTTTTTACTATCGAATTGAAAATTTGAGTTATTTAGCAGGATAAGGGTTAAAGAATAAAAACAATGTCCTGAGTTCGATCTCACACAAACATGGACTTCATGGAGGAAGACTTTTAGATTTAGTAGAATTCCCTTTACTCCGCCCCACTGTAGATCAAAACCCTGTACTAGTTTTACAAAGATAATCAAAGTAGGATAATGACTGCTTTGCAGACGATAAAATTTTGGACTGGTCCCAAAATGAAAGCATTTGCAGATGTAAAAGGAACAGGAGAAAATGCTGGTTACCATCACTTTCTCCTTTTCCCACAATGTTTTGAAATGCCTTCTTCTTAAGGGTCGTTACATCATTGGATTGTTTTGTAATGGTTAAGCGTTAAAATTTCGATATGATATTTCTTCTACATCTCGCTAGACCTTCGGTCTCGCGCACTATCATTTTTACGCTCCTCGCATCAAATTCACGCACCGGGAAAGTTACTAGATCTACAACATAATATTCCGCATACACATCCTCAAGATGATTCTGAATTTCAACTTAAGCCATAGGTTTTATTATAGCGAGCAGCCCACATTCGCGACGCCTCGCGTAAGCGAGAGCTTATTGGTAGAGATTCTGGAAAAAATGTTACAGACCTGTTGACTTTGAAAAACTCTCTGTACCGGAAGTACATTTTTACAAATTCAAATATGGCGGACGGAACTGACGTAAAAGACTGGTACAAAGAGCGTTTCTTCCCTATGATTTTTGATACCCTTGACAATCACGTGATTTGGAACAGTTATCCAGTCTACAAACGATACCTTCGCGAGATCTTGTCAAATACGAAGGAACTCGGGCTTTTCCCTATCTGTCCGAGGTACGGAATTTTTCTAATACAGAAATACACGTTACGGGAATTAGTAAAGCAGCTGAACCATTAAGCGTGAGCCAGTCGATCTTTTCTTAAAAGTTTTTTCGCGCCCTTGCCGATAAAAAACTTCATTCATATTTCATTATGACGTTTTCTGCAATTTTTAAAGAAAGTTTTATACTGTAAAGAAAGCGAAAAAACTCGGCCAGTATTTAACTCGTCCCAAGATCAACTCGGCCCGAGCAAACTTGTAACTTGTGTGTTTATCTGTGTAGATCTAGATATTGGACGGATTGTTTGGCATGTCATTTATTCTCAACGAATTTAACAAAAGTCGATTCTGATCTAGATCTAGAGCTAGATTTCTTCCCCCCCCCCCTTTTTTTTAGGAGCAAAAGGGTATAGATCTAGATCTATTCAGCCCACTTACAGCAGGGATTTTTTTCCCCTTGAACAGAGGGAATTCGCTTCCTTTTTGCAATCTTGGTAGATCTATGTTTCCTTCTTTCTGTTGTGAATCAGCTGCCAAATTATGCTTGTTGTAAAAAACTCTGTAAAATTTTCTTTTACGACTTGCTATTTTAAATCTATATTTCATTTTGATTGCATAGAACGTCAAGTTTTGTTCAGCCTGTAGTTGAATTCACATATTTTTCTAAAATAGGGTCTACACTGTTGGATTGGTGGAAATTCTCAGATGTTATTGCTAAAACATTTTTAAATTTAGGGTAGCTGTCTACAGACTGAAAAAGTTTTTTCCCCAGCCTATTCTGTACTGTATTCTGGTTATAGCTGCATAAAACTAGATTTTGAGCACAAAAAAAAAAATGGTCAAGGTGTTTGCTTAAATTTCTAGTTGGTAAGATACATCACCAGGAAATGACAAATGACAGTGTACTCTCCCTGTGGCCAATGTTGTTAGCACCATGGCTCAAACTCATTCCCTGTAAAATGATTACCAAGAATATCTCCTATCCTAATCATCCAATCTATGGTATCTGTCAGCCATGCTAAAATATTTAGAACTTAGAACTACCCTGTCACAAGATGAGTCAACAGCTAAGACATTAAAAAAAAAAAAATAAAAAGGGATATTCCTTTATGTATTTTCTCTTAAAATAATATCTTGGTCTAAACCCCTTTTTTGCAGAATAATATTGTTTATTAATTTTTGAAAAAGATACTTTTAACTTCCGAAAACAAAATCTGGTGTATTGCCTTTTTAACACTCCTGTTTTACTCAGGCTTTCAACAAATTTAATTTTATTACATCCTCGCAAAACCATTAGCTGAACAAACATAAAGAAGTACCAATATGGTAAATTGATTATTAAGAATAGATTTTTGGTAAAGTAACGACAAGGACTTGAAAGTCATTGAACTATTTTTTCTGCAGATTTGTTTTCGTAGGCGACTGTATTGTATCCCTGGGGTGGTCTGCATCTATATGCTCAAGGTGAAGGGTTTGTTATCCGGAAATCCTATGTCAACCCCTGATTGCACGGTCAGTGATGTGGGAGTACCTTTGAGCAAGGCACCATATACACAGGCTAGCACTAGTTGAAACTTTTTAAGAGAAGATATAATTGATAAAAATAAGTACGCTGAACTGCTGTAAAAAGTAACAGTAGTTAGTATTATGGGTTTTCCAAGACAAAACCCAAAATAACTAGGCAAAACCCCAATGCGATTCGAAAAATTCAAATTTTTAAATCCTCCAATCCTCGGATTTAAAAAAAAAATTTATAAAAAAATTTTATAGATGAAATTATATAAAAATTTTTTTTGATTTTTAAAATTTTACTCTTTACAACAGAACATCCACAATGAGTGTAATATATACTATAGATAGTTTTGAAGAAGCGAATGAAGCAAAATGTTTTATAGAAGCTCGTTACTATTCACTATTCCCCGAAATCGTTAACCCCGCTATATCTAAAATACGCCACTACAAATACGGTCATCCAGACAACCACCCACATACACCAAACATTCTAATCTTCGAAAATCTAAATGCTCTAAGAAACCAAATACACGAAGATTTAACCGCGTACGAACAAATCTTAACATCTCTAAATTGTTGGTGTAAATGTTGTTGCGTATACCAAGCATATGAAGAAATAATAGGATACTTAGACTATTTATACACGGAAGTACAAGACGTATACAAAGAATACATATCACAATCTACAGCACCTATAATTGCTCAAGACATTAGACAACTCATGAACTAGTTTCAGCAACTATACCAATTCTAAAATTTATAAAAAAATTTTTTTAGAAAAAATTATATAGAAAAATATTTTGAAATTTAAAAAAAAAAGTTTTAAAAAACATATGGAACCACTAAAAGATTTTCAAAAAGAATTAAACTTAGACAAAGACGACTTGTTAATGAAGTCTATAGATAACATGAAAGAGAATTTGATAAACATAGATATAGCTAAAGATAAATTTAAAAACTTAATTTCAGACAAAAAAACTTCCGCGAGATTTGCTGTGCTTTTAGCTAACTACACAAACAGTATTTTAGATTTTATAGATCCCATAATCAGACAAGATAAAAAAATAAAGGTTGCATTTTGGGAACAAATTTACTCATACAAAAACACGTCTAAGAAAAATTTAGTACTATTTTGTAATAAAAATAAAGGATTTAAATTAGATAGAAAGTTAACTAGAAACGAAATGGTATACAAAGTCTGGCTAATGTTTTGTAACATGTGTGAAAATAATAACAGAGTTTTTTTACCGCGTATTAAAGAAAAGAAAGAAAACAAAGTATTACATATTGAAAATTTGAGAGGTGTGACTAAAAAAACAATTAAAAAGGTTGGGATTTAAAAAATATAACTTGTTTATAAATAAAGTTATATTTTATGATGTCCCCAAGCTAACGTGTCAATCTTGTTTTCCAAAACAAACCTTTTATCATCACTTGATCCTAATGCTTTTTTGTTTAACTCTTCAGTATACATATTATGACCCCTTACTTCTTAAAACAGTCATCTTTCTATACTGATCCTTTTCTGTAAGCAAACACTCTTTGTAATTATTAAAGTTTATCTCTTTCTTTATAACCGCTTTTTTAACACCTTTACATCTTTTATCCTCCTCACCATCTAAAGTTTTATAAGCATACATTTTTGCTCCTAGACCAACAAACTCAGTCATAATCTTACCACCTAACTCATCTTTGAACTTTCCAACTACTCTAGCATTACAATTATTTTTTAAGAAATGATCTTTAGGATAATTGCTTGTATCAAACATTTCAAACACATCTTTTTCCATATCCTTATACAAATTTTTAGTTTCTATCTCAAGAATAAAACTATCTGTATCAGTATAACACATTCTAACCTTTTCACCATACTTATCTTTAAGGTAGTTATAATAAGTTTTTTGCATATGCGTTTTACTAATATCTAAAATGCTTAATCCTGAGTAAATAGGTTTATTATATTTTAACTTAGTGTTTTTCATGTGTACCGCTATTAGGTTTTCATCGAATATTGTTGTGTGGTTATAGTTTGGTTTTGCTACCAATTTCCTATAACGCTCCTTACTAGAAACCAGTTCTATCGTTACTCTATTTCTCAGGTTTTCCATAGTCTTACCAAAGACTGAATTATTCATCAACTTAAAAAAATCTTTCTCGAAATTATTTTTAGCTGCTTTTCTTAGTTCAATGTTTGTATCAATATATAATTTAAGCCATGAGCTTTCCTCAAACTTAATTCCTCGATGTATTTTAGTAATCTTTAAACCTAAATCAACACATGTTTTTAAGGCTTCATGATGAATAACATAATTCTTTTTGTTATTTAAGTTTGGAATAAGTTTTTCTACTTTTTCTATCTTTAAACGTTCAGGTGCTAAAGGAAAGTCATTGTGTAAATCATGTAATTCTTTAGGATATTCTAAATCTACTTCTAATATACACGGTATTTTTTGCCAAATTTCTAATTCTTTACCCACCATCCATTTAAAACCATGTGTAGGAAGAGGGCGACTCATTGCCCAAGGGTAAAGACTGTTTGCATCTATATATAATAAATATTTTGATGGTTTACTAGAATCATATAATTCACCCATATCCTCATTATTTGCTTTTGCATATCTTTTACTACACATGGTAACACCTCCTCTGATACCCCTTTCTACCATTAAAAGCATATCAGGATCAGATAAAATCTCTAGGTTTACTCTCGTTATTTTTAATGTTGCATCCCAAGCTAAACCAGGAGCAGTATAATACCAACTAGGATCTAAGTCATAGTTTTCACGGCAAACATCTCTAAAGTTTTCGAAAACATCCGCTAAAAGCAATACATCTATTTTATTGTAAAGTTCTAAGTAATCCTTCAACGTTTTCATATCAAAAGCTTTCCAAACCTTTTGTGCATGAGCATAATCTTCATCTGTAATTCCTTCTTTGTTCAAACTCGAGTAAAATGCTTCTTTGGGTGGTAATTTCTCTTCTTTAAGTTTATCGAATGAATCAAGGTACTCATAAGGAAAAACTCCTTTTCTCCTAACCAAGGGCAGCAGGGAGCTAGTAAAATATTTTGATAAAATTTTTAATTGACTTTCCTCTAAGTTACTTGAAAGTTTATCCAAACTAGAACTCATAAACTTAAAACTATCAAGAAATCTAATTTTATGGTTTATATTTTTTCCTACCCAAATGTCTTTACTAAAACTAATATATTTCTCTTCATTGTTTGGAATACAATCAATCTTCCCTTCAGATTTGCCAAGACATTTAATAAAAAGATGTGCATCATATCCACTAAGATTATGTAGGTATACAGGTGTGAAGTTAGCATTTTTAGCTTTTAGGTTGCATTCATTATGCGCGGCGCCTCTATATTTACCTGTAAAATGACAATGATCTCTTACTCTATAATTAGAATGATTAAATTTTCCACCACAAATCCAACAGTGTGTTTGTTGTGTATGTTTCGTTTTTTCCTCTATTGTAATTTTAATAGGCTTTGGGTTTTGGTGGTACCGCTGATGAATTTCTTTTATATCATCTTTTAACCATTTTATAAAAACTTCCTCAGCATTTTTTCCAACATAACTTTTTTTTATAGGAGCACACACAACATCGTCAAAGCATTTTATAATATAGTAAAAACTACAAGGTACATGTTTTTGACGTTGTATAGTATAACTTTTTTCTGGGTTTGGTTGGCATGTGTGTATTGGTTCCAAAACACTTTCAGAATCAGCGTATACAACAAAGGGAACCATAAGTTTTCTAGAATGGTTTTCAAAAGCTAACATGGTACCTGATTCTGGCATCTCTAAAGTAATAGGTTCGTGTTCGTTACAGTATTTTTTATGTTTTTCCAAAAGTTCTTTAGTACCAAAATGATTTAGACATCGTTTACAACATTCTATATTTCCATTATGAGTATTTGTTATTTGTTTTTTCACTAATCTATTAAAGTTTTTTATGAGGGCATAGTGCATATTTTCCTCATTTTTAGTAAAAAGAAGATCAACATGTTTACTTTTTTCATCTTTTGTAAGCCTAAGAGGATAAATATATTCCTTATATCCATATACGTTTACACTAATTTCAGGATTTTGTTTTTCAAACTTATTGATATCTTCAACCGAAACAGGATACTTTATTCCCTCCATGTTTAAGTCACTTTCCTTTTCTTGTAAAGCCTTGTCAACTCTTTCTGGATGGTTGCCTTTTGAATTTAATGCTCTTAAAACACACCATAAAAAGCATTTGTCATCGTTATTTTTCATATTGATAACTGCTTTTTTGTTAGCAATCCACTCTGGCAAAGGTAACCAACCATTAGCTCTTAAAGGATCATAAACAGCTGTATGTAGTTCTAATTGCACTATACTTCCAAAAGTCCAACCACTACCTTCTCTTTGGAACTTAGCTAAATTTTCTAAAACTTCATCTATCATTCTATTCAACAAATCCTCTATTTCTCCCCCGTTTAAATTTAAATGTTGACTACTATGAAAAGCACGTTCAACAGGACCTTGATCAAGATCTGTCATTAACCATAATTTACACCTAAGTACAAGTTTTACCTTTGTTTATAAATTATTTCTAAGAGTGTTTATAAGAGGCATCCACGTGTCTCTGAAAAATCTTTGTGGGTTATAATTTTCTCTACCCTCTATAACATGTTGTGTAGCATACCCTCTAAATGCGGATTGAGAAGCTCTAATCTCAAACGGTTGTCTTGGAGGGTAATTTTCTCTAACGTGAGCAACAATTTCATCCAACACTTGCGGTATCTGTGTTGTCTCCACATTACCAGTTAACCAGTTACCAAAATCAGTTACTCTTCTTTGTATAGATTCCGGAACAACAGCTGAGTAAACATTAGACGCAGCTCTTCTTGCTGCACTCGTAATTCTATTTAGGAAACTCATCTTTTTTATATATAATTAAAAAAAACTTAAACTATTTTTTTATTTCAAAAAATTTTATTATTACGACTTCGTCATTGTCATAATAAAATTATTGTATGTTAATCTTATATTTATTATTCCAAATTCTTCCATTATAGATCTTAATAATTTGCGGAGATCGATCTATAAATTTACTAGCCTTATAAATCGATGGAAAGGTTTTTATTTCACCAGTTTCAACATCCTCTAAAGTAACTTTCTTAGGATTATGCATAATAGTCTTTAATCTATCATACTTAGGGTCTTTGCTTCTTTCTTTTTTTGACAGCTTAGACGACTCCTCCGGTAACAAACCATGTTCTTCTACCAACTCCTCTAAGCGTTTTTTATTCCAATAACCATAAAAATTTATATTATTTTCTTTAAGAATTTTTTTTAAATCTGTAATCTTTATCATTTTTATATAGGAAAAAAATATCTTAATACACTACACTCATTTTATTTCCATCAGACTGGAAGTTAATTAGCCTATCACTAATAATAACAGCATATGCCTCTGTGTTCGCAAGCACATTTTCAGTAAAAAATGCTTTGATTTGGATATCAGTTACTGAGTATTTTAATCTCTCACTCTGTTTGGAAACGTCAAACAAAAACAAAGGATAAAGGGCTTTATAATCTGAGGGAGTAATGTTAGGGTTTGACACCATTTCATTCATGTTATAAAACTTAGATCTAAATAGAGAAGCGTCACCATACACTCTACTAAATTGGTTCGAAACGAATGTAAGATTATAATCAACAGCGGGATATCTAGTAGAATTTAACGTAACATAAATATTTTTAACGTTTCTATGATCAAATATGGCTGGATTTTGTTGTTGGTTACCGCTTTTACCAGTCTGAAAGCCAACAATAATAAAACGTGGCACTTCGGGTGATGATTTGACAGAAAGTCTCCAGGTAAATGATGTTGACTGAGGAACCGCGATAGAGTCGCACTGCCTCATTCTATATCCAACCGGTATTTTTTCTTTTTTCTCGATAATTTTATAAAGTTCCATCTTCTCTCCATCTACGGGTAGCACGTGTGGCATAAACCAAGATATTCTAAGTAAATTAATTCTACCATCAACAGGAGCAGCAACACCACCAACAACACCAGTTTTAAAAATTGCATCATTATCATCATTTCTCGTTAATGTGAGAGTTTGCTTCATTCCGTACAATATCTTATCATAATCATCACAAAAACCAAATATATGTTTTAATGGAACTCTGAAGCTAAAGGTACCTCTTGGAAGAGGATCATTAATAATATAATTTCTTCTTACAGCAAAACCCAAGTTATAGGTAGCAGCAGCAGGAGTACCTTCAGCAGCGACGTTGGTGTCTTTATACCAACATTGATTTAACCCTTGTGATTTAGAAAAATCATCCGGATATTTTAACAACCCAAGCATTGTAGTAGCATGTCCAGGATTCAATACGGATTCAATCTCCATACCCGAAAGCTGATACTTAATATTTTTAAAAAGATACATGAGACCATTGTTTGTTAAAGAAATATTGGTGTCTTCATCGTAAGCTGCTCCAGTATCACTTCTTACTAATTCACCTATAATAAGTAAATAACTCTCACTAGGATGAGTAAAAATATCTTGGGTCTCAATATTAATTCTAATATCTCCCCCTGAGTTGTTGAGGTGTGTACCCGTGATTGGTTCATACTCATGGTGTTCATACTCAGCAATACTATCATCTTTTAAAATTGGTTCGGTAATTCTTAGAATGTCCATTTTATAATAACAATTATAATTTTAAATAAATAAATAAAAATTATAATTGCTCTAACCAAAGCTGGGGAAAAGACTTATTTTCACCATTAACAAACACACCTTCAAGTTTAATGCTTTTTGCGGTTTCCATTTTAGTTTTAGGATAAACTCTATTACCGTATACAAGTGTTATTTCAGGTATTCCCCACTTTTGTAAACATTCATTCACCTTTTCCTCAATCTCTTTCATCTTCATTACTTTTTCGGGAGATAACTTCACAACAGCTTTTTTATAACCATATTTCGTTTTATTAATTTCTAGGATTTCACAGTCTTTTAGGGATAAAGATGCACCTACTATAGTAATAGAACTAGTATTATATTTTTTATAATCTACACGACTAAATTTTAATTCTGGCATTATCTTTTTTTATAAGTAATATAATTTCTTAAACTAATGTTATTTTTTTCTTCATACTGTTTTAATGCCTGCTCCACTGTTTAATCTTTTAACTAAGTCTTGAATAGCAATGGCACTTCCATCTATTAATGTACTAATGTTTTGCGTTTTAGGAGTATCATCAGGTTTTGACGTTGGCGCACTATATTTTTGTAAAATTTGCTTTGATTTTGGTGTCAAAGCTTTTGTAACTAATTTCTTCCCTGCTTCTACAGCTGCACTTTTTCCAACCTCTAAAGCTTTCTTTGCACCTTCCTTAGCTACACTCTTTCCTACATCAACAGCAGAAGACGCAATTTGTTTAGCTGCACTACTAGTAAAAAGCCTCGCTAAAAAGTTAGCAACGCTATCAAAGATTCCGGAACCACCGTATGAATACCTTTTTTTAAATCCGTGTTTTTTAGTGATGATCATCTTTTTATAGTATAGACATTAAATTTTTATAAGCGTGTGAGTTTAAAACACCTTGTCTTTTTAATTCATCACAAATGCCTACTAACTCGTTTCTTACACCTGTGTTGCCTGCTTTTTTACTTGCTAATAACAGGTCTAGTCTTTCTATTAATGCGTTAGGGTCAGATGGGATAACAATGATACCCTTACCACTTGTTGATGCATATATATGTGGCATAGTAGGATCAATACCTCTGAGTCTTGTAATTTTATAATATCCTCTTACCTGCCATATAGGATTAAGAATGTTTATCCACTTATCGCTTCTAGAACGATTAGGATATGGATTATTCGGATCATAATTTCGATGAAGAGAGTTGGTTTCTACCATTAAATGGCTATACGTCTCAAGATCATCTTTTGTGTATATATTTTCATCTGGGTTTTTAGAAATGAGTAACTCCCATAAACCAGGTGTTCCTTTATACTTAATATCACCAATTTTAATATCATCACCATCAATTTCAAACATTTCGCTACCAATATAAAATTTACCACCTTCATCACGCAATCCATATCTTTCATCAATATCAGACTTAGGTCTATTTAGATACTCCCTTGCAATTGGTCCAATAAGTTGTGAACCTTCTGACAGTTTATCATCAACTTTTATTGATGGAAAAGCTGGTAACTTTTCGATACCTTCTTTTAGGTTTAAGTTCCTCTGTAATCTCCTTTGCTGTAGCTTTTTGTGTTTCCGTAATAGGTTTAAAAAACCTTGAAAGATCGGTTTGTAATTCTTGTTTACCCGTTCTCTCTGCTAGTAGATTATCCCGAATCTTCTTTCTCGTTTCAAGATACTCTTTTACAATTAAGTCCCTTTTTGTAGGATCAGCGATTTTTAAAAAAGACATTTTTTTAATTACTAAAATAATTTTTTAACACACCTTTGTCGAGACAAAAGCGAGACAGTTTTTGTAACAGTTTTTGTAACAGTTTTTGTAACAGTTTTAATATATAAGAGCATTATATATTCTCTTATATATTACATGTCTGAGTTATTATCAATTTCACACATACA
This sequence comes from Hippopus hippopus, assembly GCA_946811185.2. Lineage (NCBI taxonomy): Eukaryota > Metazoa > Mollusca > Bivalvia > Cardiida > Cardiidae > Hippopus > Hippopus hippopus. The sequence goes on from OX328096.1 coordinate 17,629,900, forward strand.
CTTACACCTATACCTGATTTTAGGAAATTTAAATTTAATAGGGGAGGGAACCTCCATGATTCTTCTCGACGAGCTTCCGAAAGGACTCACGAGCTCCTTGTCTTCCTTTTTCTATCAAAGATTCTTCGTTTTCAGTAGAAATCTTCTTCTTGATTTTGGTACGTATCTCTTCCTTCATAACCTTATACTTCTCTACTTCTTCCATAATCAGTTTAAATTCATCATCCGATATTACACCATCTACCAAAGCCTTGGAAATATGTGTTGAAAGAGTATCTAGTTTTGCATCTGCAAGCATTCTAATCTTCATATGCTTTTCTGCTTTGCTTCTAGTATTTCTTACAACAAAATTACCAACTGCGCTTAGAAGACCAACTCCTAAGGCAACTCCTTCTAAGGCAACAACAGCGGGAATCGCTACTACTGTAGATAGCAGTCCAATTCCTCCTGCACCTGCACCTAAAGCTGTTGTAGCTAAAACAACATCAACATTGCTTATAATTCTTGAAGCACGTAAATACTTTTTTGCTAGAACGTCTCTAGTTTGAATTTCTTTCTCAAAGAATTGTTGTATTTCCGATATTTTTTGTAAACGATAGGAATGACCTTTGTCATCCCCCATATTACGCATTTCAATAGGTGGAGCGCTTGTGGTACTTCGTTCTTTGGGTAACGGAGGATATATTTTATTAGGGTGTTCTTGATCTGTATCTGCCATTTTATTAAAATAATAATTTTTTTATATCAAGATTGTAAATATTTTAGATAACAGAATAACTCTCCCTCAGGTATTTCGATCGGTTTTTGTGAGAAATTATAAATGTAGACTAAGATATCATCAACCTCATTATCAAGATGTGCTCCATTAAGAATGGTTAAACTATCTTTCCATTTATTACTAACAGATATCACTACAACTCCTCGTGTAGTTATATAACCAAATCCTAGCGAAAGTCTCATACCATCACGAGAGGGAATCTTGATAGTTACTTGCGAGTATATTTTCCATTTTAGAGGATCTTGCTTTAAGGGAGGATATCTTACTCCGTGTAAATGAGGTTTCCAAAATATAGTTTTATGTTGGGTACTAATATTAGGTTTTATACCAAATTTATGTATATCCATTTTTATTTTGGTGAAAATAATATTTATAATATAGCTCCTAAGATAGGGATATTAGCGAATGGACTATTAGGTCCGAGTAAAAGTCCTCTTCCATCATACATTTTTCCTCCTTGCTTTAAATACAAACCATCACCAACAGACTTTAATCCTTTACCTTTGTATGGTTTTAAATATAATCCACATCCATCAGTTTCAACTTGACAAACACATCCTCCTTTTTTAAGATAAAGACCTGATCCCAGTGCTTTCGATACCCCTGTTTGAGCTAATCCAGTAAGAGCACCAACACCTAAAGCTGGTAAAACAGTTTTTGCAATCATCGGCAAAGCTCTAGCAGCTAACCCAGCTAACATTCCGAGAAAACCTCCTTCTATTTTTGTGTTATATTTAAGCTGTTTCGCAGACATTTTAATAGTTATACCCTTACCATCCTCATAGGCTTTAGCTATTTTCCTCGCTTGTGAATCGGTAATTGCTAAAACATCATTACCACGTAAATCTTCATGACCTAAACGAATACTTACTGGACAACTAGCTTTAACAGCATGTTGAAGCTTTTCCTTTTGTCCTTCCGATATATTTACTTTAACATTAGTGTAACTCGTCATTTTATATATAACTATTTTTTTATTTATCTCGCTTCTCTAATATGAAACCTAATTGTTAAATTTTCACCTCTAAGATTTAGTAAATTACCATCTTGATCCGTAATATTTACCTCTAGGTTATGTATTTCATCTAATGTTATTGGTAGGTATACTAAATTAACTGGTGACTCAATTATCTTATATCCGGGTGCAACATCTGGGAAAAAAGAGTAAATAGTGTTTTTTGTTGAACCATTAACATAACTTCCTGAAATAATATCTATGTTAACAAGTAAACTATTTATACTAAGAATGTTGACTACATTCTCTGACTCGTAAAATCCTTGCGTGTATTTAGCGCGAGTAAATCCTAATACTTTGGCAATGGAGCCTGGTTGATTAAAATCTACTTGATAACCATCTTCTAATGTAATAATAGACTTTAGAGTATTGGTGTTTGCAGAAATGTTAAAAGGATACCCTTCATTAACTCTGTCATAATGTCCCTTTTTTCTCATTTCCTGGTGAATGGTGTCATTAATGCCAACAAGGTCATAACTTCCTTCAGGTATTCTTATTTTAACCCATGAATTACCATTGTCTGGAGAATAAACGAATATGTTGTTTGTTTCATCAATGTTCGGAAAAGAGTAGTAAGTTTCAAGGTTTACTAAAGCTATTTCATATACTTTATCCTTTTCCAGTTGAATTGGAGGATTAAACCTTGTTCTAAAACGTGTTTTGTTGTCACTTACTATAATTTGAAATTATGTTTTATGGTTTGTATTTTTACAATTTGTTCTAAAAGTTCTTCCATTTTATAATATTTAAATATAATATTTAATATATAATCAAATAGTAATATTATATTTCAACAGGTTTATTTATTTAGGTTTATTCTCTTTCTTCATATCACTTACAACATCCATTAAACCAGCAATAATTAATTCTAATTGTTGTATGCGTCTATCCTGCTTAATAACTTGATTTTTAAGAATATCAATAGGTTTTTCTTTTTTTTCCTTTGAAAATATCTTTATATATTTCATTTTATAATATTTAAATATTTTTTATATCAACAATAATACTTCCTAGTATCTTTTTAGTATATCGTAAAAAGCACATATTAACGAAGTGTTTTTGGTTCCTTTTGTTAGTTCATCAAATAAAATATAAACCTCACTTATTTTAGTTAAATCTTGATCTAATTCACTCAGTGCATTATATAAACCTCTCAATTGTATTACTGCTATCCAAGGTATATCGCTTTCATTATCATCAGCCTTTTGAAGTTTCTCTAATTCCTCTACTTCATTGTCAAACACTAAATCCCTTAAGTCAATACCACTAAGACCGCATTCCTCCATAAACTTATCTATTATATAAAAAACTATGTTCATAGCAGCTTCTATTTTATTTTTTATTGTTGTCATTTTAACAATATATTATAATTTTTTCTTAACTTATTTTCATTTATTTTCACCGAACGAGTCGGCGACGAGTTATACTGACTTAGGTATGTAAAAATTGTCAAAACCGCTTCTATACTTCCCATCATGTTTTTTACTGGTTAAGTCAATGATAGCAAAACCGTGTGGTCTTTCCCATGCCTTTTGACAAAATTTTCTAAACTCATCCTTAGGCATATCTTCACCTACATGATCGTTATAAATATGATTAATGTTTTTTAAGTCTTGTGAGAAAAGGCAAATAAAATTAGCGTTTTCTCTAATAGTTTGTCTCGGTAGTCTAAAATAATTTTGTGATAGGTAAAAGCAGTCAACATTACTATGCCTTCCTCGAATGTAGTAACACTCGCATTTATTTTGCCTTTCTAAAAGTAAATCGTCAAATATCATTAAATTTTTATTTTCTGAGTTTAACTCTCTCGGATCAGGCACATCACTAGCATTTTCAAAGAAGTTGCAATTTATATCCGATTTGTTTTTAATCGTTTTAATCCATTCTTCAACTCAAGCTGTTGGTGCAATGTCTAGTTCTTGTATGTCATCACGCATGTTAAACAACCTTAAGATACATTCTTTTGGTAGTTTTTCTTCAAAAGCCTTTTTTAGTATTCGGTATTCCGGTTGAAAAAGGCTTTTTCCGAAAACACTCAAATTGTTGTAGTCAAGCCAACCTGGTCTGAGTAAAAGGTTTAACAATAAAGTAGTTTTACCACATCCTGATTTGCCTATAATTAAACCTCTAATACTTTTTGGTAAAAGGGAGTGATTAAATCTTTTTGATACTACTTCATTCCATGATAAGTTTATAATATCCATTTTATATAACTTTTTAAATTTTTATATATAAAATGTATTGCGTTAAATGTAAAAAACATACTGATACAAACAATATAGAATATACCGTTTCTAAAAATGGAAAAAATATGATGCGGGGTAAATGTGTGGTTTGTGGAATAACTAAAACACAATTTATAAAAGGAGAAAAAAAAACTACAAATGGCAGTAGCATCTTAAACAAATTTATAAACATGATGCCTTTTGAAATGCATCTCCCTGGTCACAATTTTACGGGTCCAGGTACCAAGCTAGATGAGAGGTTAAATCCTGATCTAACTCCAAAGGAATGGAGTAAACCTATAAACCGCGTTGATAAAGGTGCTTATAATCATGATGTTTGCTATCTTAAGCATGATGATACGAAAACTAGGAATGAAATATGTGATAAAGATATGTTAACAGAGTTAGAAGGCATTTACAATCCTACTATTAGAGAAAAAATGGAAAAGGGTTTGGTAAGTAAACTCATTGGAACGAAGATGAAATTTGGAATGGGGTTATCCCTGACGACACCTCCCGAGGGTCGGCGAGGGAAGCAGGGCGAGTCAAAAAAAAAAATTTCGACACGATAAAAATTTTAGTGGAAGAATTACATAAACCTGTAAAAAGAAATTTTAAGAAAAGGAGAGTTAGAGTAAACGGTATAGATAGGATATGGGCTGTGGATTTAGTAGACATGCAAGCATTTTCTAAGCTTAATCGTGGTGTTAAATACCTTCTCGCTGTCATTGACATCTTTTCTAAATATGGATATCTGGTGCCATTAAAAGACAAAACAGGGAAATCTGTTGCTATAGCATTGAAGAGTATTTTTAAGGAGAGAAAACCTGAAAAAATGTGGGTGGATAAGGGTAAAGAGTTTTATAACAAAGATGTTAAAGACTTGGTTGAATTGTATTCTACTGAAAATGAGGAAAAATCTAGTGTGGTTGAGAGATGGATTAGAACAATGAAAGAAAAAATGTGGAAGCATTTTTCCGCTAACTCTACAAACGTTTACATCAATGTGTTAGCGGATCTCGTTAAAAAATATAATAACACGAGGCATTCATCTAATAAGATGACTCCGGTAGACGCTAGTAAAAAGGAAAATGAAACGAGAGTTTGGAGAAATCTTTACCCTGATCATCTCGAAATAAAAGATATAAATCCTAAGTTTTCCGTTGGAGACAAAGTAAGGATAAGTAAAAAGAAAAAGACTTTTGAGAAAGGTTATACAACAAGATGGACTGAGGAGGTTTTTACAGTTTCTGAAGTAAAACTTACATCACCCGTAACATATAAAATTAAGGATCTTAATGGAGAAGAAATACAAGGTACCTTTTATGAACCTGAACTGCAGAAAACCAGTCAAGAGGTGTATAGAATAGAAAAGGTTATTAAAAAAGGAAAAAAGAAATCTCTCGTAAAGTGGAAAGGTTATCCTGATGAATTTAATTCATGGGTTGACAATAACGACATTAGAAATATTTAACTATAAAAAATGTTAAATATTTCAATTAAAAACGTAATTTTACCAAATAAACCGTTGAACAATTTCGAATTAGAGGGTGCCGCAAAAAGATTAAAGATTCCTTATTTCAGAGGAGTTTTTTTACTAGATACATTACCGAGAAAACCGAGTAAAAAAGAATGTGGCATAGTAAACTTTGATAAAAGTGGTGGACCTGGTACACATTGGGTTGCTTGGTATAAAAACGGTAAAACTAAAATTTATTTTGACAGTTATGGTATACAACCACCTGTTGAAATTCGAGAGTATTTAAAAAGCCCAATACAGTACAATACTGATCAATTACAAGAAGCTGGGCAAGTATTTTGTGGTCATTTATGTTTGTACATTTTAAAAGAGTTATCCTCCCCACCGATCGGTAGGGAGGTGACAGGTAATAAATTTCAAAATGTTTTAAATAAACTTTTTTAGTAATATTATAAAAATGCCTGTTAACAAATTTGGAAGAATGGAAGATGATGGCACAATCAGTGATGGTGTGTCACTCGCTTACATAAATAATAATTTTTTACGTAAAGATGGAACAACTGTTGTTACTGGTTCTATAAACATGAATGGTAATACATTAACTAGGGTTAGTAATCCAGTAAATTCTCAGGATGTGGCAACTAAGGATTATGTTGACGCCAACTCAGGGTTGTTGGATGAAAACGGAGGATACCATGTTAAAAATGGTTATTTAAACATGGGTTTTAATCCGATAAAAAACGTTAAGGAACCAACAGAATCGCATGAAGCTGCTACTAAAAATTATGTGGATACGAGTGGTAAAGCAATAGTAGAGGAATCGGATGGCACCTTTTCCGCTGTTGCAAATATAAATATGAAAGGATATAGTTTAACAAATCTTATAGATCCTGTGTATCCACAAGATGCTGCAACTAGGGCTTATGTAGATGGATTGAGACGAGCTTTTGTTTACTTAAATGATGTGTATCTAGCAGTTGCAGACGTTTCTATGGGTGGGCGGAGAATTAGCGACGTTGGAAGCCCTTTAGAAGAGCAACAAGCTGCAAATAAGTTTTATGTAGATGTTGAGGCGGCTACCGCGGGTGTAAAAGCTATGACAAAAAAACAAGATGGGTCTTTTTTAATGGCTGGTGAAATAGATATGAATGATAACCAAATTATTGGATTACCAAATCCTGCATCCCTTTACTCTGCTGTCAATAAAAATTATGTTGATAATGGTGGAGCTATTATAAAAAATTGGGATGGAAGTTTTATGCTAGCGACTAACATAAATCTTTGGGGTTTTTCTTTAAAAAACGCGCCAACCCCGGTAGAAGAGAGAGATTTAGCAACAAAATCATACGTGGATAAAAAAGTCTCCCTCCCTATTATGACCGTGTGGGCTGAAGAAAATGGACCAATTGGAAACGGTAATTATGAGTTTTCATTTGGTAATGGTGCTTCAGGTGCTAGTCATAGGATGGGTGGTTATTGTATGAATGCGTCGGGTAGAATTATAAGAGGTAGTTTATCGGTTGTTACAACTAACCCTAATGTACCAGAAGAGGTAAAAGTTAATATTGTGGTAAACGGAGTAGAGCTGGTTGATTACTCTATTATTAAAAAGAAAGATGAGACTTGTAGCTGTGTAGTTTTTCCTAAACCACTTGAAATAAAACAATGCGATACCATAAACTTTATTTCAAGATCAACCAACCCTACTGCGGAACACTCTTACATATCTATTTTGATAGAGTTAGACTTGTAAGGGATCGGTAGATCCTGGGTAGACTTACCTAGACTTAAAGTGTTAAATATCGGAAAAAGGATTAGTTTACACCACGTGGTATAGTATTTCACAACGCTTACTCATATAATACCAGTTTAGTCTGGACTTTTGAGGAGAATGGTAGTATGTTATGATATTAATAAAAAAATTAAAAATGTATATGATAATTGTATAAAATATGATTTTTATTTATAATAATAAAGCGGTCTTACTTCTTCATTGTAAGAATGTTATTACTAACACAAAATGGTAACCTCTGGCGCGGTCTAACAACCCGTAAGTTAATACCATATTTCTTACACATTAAAAAAAAACACAAAGTTGTAAGGCTGTTGTTTAAAAACAAAATAAGTATTTTATACAATTATTTTACATGTGAAACATTTTTTGATATTATAATATACTACCATTTTTTGTAGGATTGTTTACTAAATAATACTTCCTCTTTCGTTTTCGTTGGGGAAGTAAAAAAATGGTTTAATCATGGTAGTGTCATTACTCACCTTACTTCATCTATATATATGGAAAACGGAGTTGAAGGTGATTTCTTAACTAGTTTAACGTTTTTTTAACATTAGCTTGGAGGCATCATAAAATATAACTTTATTTATAAACAAGTTATATTTTTTAAGAAGGTTAACCTATAGTAGGAAATTGTAAACATTCTATGGCGTAGTTAGGGATGGTTATAAACTCTAAGTATGTTTTGTTGGTTTTATTTAATATTTTTGTTAGATGGTCTATTAATAAATTGTAAGATTTTATAGTTTCTGTTGAGTCTTTTGTTTGAACTTGTAATAAAAAATAGAGATTTTCGTTGACTGTGGTAAGATCCGTAGTTATTTTGTCTCTTAAATTTTCTAAATTATGTTTTATAGTTAAAGACATAGGTACATCTGGTTCTAGGTCAGGTAAACCCCATAAGTAGTATCTAATTTTGTGAACTGCTAAGTTTACTATAGCTGGAAATTTATAATCATATTTTTCATATACGCTTTTTATGTAATAATCTGACCAGTAAATTAATTGGTTTACTTTTCTATCGTTCACAATCATGATGTGTGGTTATTTGTTTAAAGAAAAAATTTTATATTTCAAAAATTTTAGTGGATGGTTAGTAATGATTTAAAAATTTTTTTTATAAATTTTAGAATTGGTATAGTTGCTGAAACTAGTTCATGAGTTGTCTAATGTCTTGAGCAATTATAGGTGCTGTAGATTGTGATATGTATTCTTTGTATACGTCTTGTACTTCCGTGTATAAATAGTCTAAGTATCCTATTATTTCTTCATATGCTTGGTATACGCAACAACATTTACACCAACAATTTAGAGATGTTAAGATTTGTTCGTACGCGGTTAAATCTTCGTGTATTTGGTTTCTTAGAGCATTTAGATTTTCGAAGATTAGAATGTTTGGTGTATGTGGGTGGTTGTCTGGATGACCGTATTTGTAGTGGCGTATTTTAGATATAGCGGGGTTAACGATTTCGGGGAATAGTGAATAGTAACGAGCTTCTATAAAACATTTTGCTTCATTCGCTTCTTCAAAACTATCTATAGTATATATTACACTCATTGTGGGTGTTCTGTTGTAAAGAGTAAAATTTTAAAAATCAAAAAATTTTTTTATATAATTTCATCTATAAAATTTTTTTATAATTTTTTTTTTTTAAATCCGAGGATTGGAGGATTTAAAAATTTGAATTTTTCGAATCGCATTGGGGTTTTGCCTAGTTATTTTGGGTTTTGTCTTGGAAAACCCATAATACTAACTACTAGTAACATAAAACTCCACTCAAACAAATATTTACAAACTTAAATCTCTGAAACTTCTAAGTCTTTTCCCCTTGATCCATGCAAGTAAACTGTATATGTTGTTCATAACTTTAACTAAGAAATACTATGTTGTCACACTATGACTAAGAAGTCATGATTTCATTTCAAATACCAATGTCAGAAAACGATTAAAAAAAAAGGACCATAATTTTTAATCAGCCTCTTTTGGCCCTATCACTTTTGAAACTAGGATTGATCGATTGGTGTTCTACTCTCCTTTTAACCCTTTCCCAAACGACAAATTTTAGACTCTTCCAAACTGAAAGAGTTTGCAGATGACAACGTTAACTTAGATGAAAGTGGCAGAAAATTGTCTAATCGGCTAGAAAACATGGTGGGAAAAGGAGAAATTGCTCGTTACGAGCAATTTCTCCTTTCCCACAGTGTTTTCAAAAGACTTGTACTGCAGACACGTAAAAACACGGGTTTGTTTGGGAGAGGGTTATTTAAGCATTTCAGCCTTACCATCAGACTGACAGCTCAATTTTTAATGTATTTTTATTGGTGTAGTAGTCTATGCTTGGGATGCACCTTGCATTGCCTAAAGACACTCCCATAAAAGTAAAACATCATCTCGGGTGAGGATCAAACCCAGGATCTTATTACTAATTCAAGCACTTAGCCTATCAAGACAACTCAAACTCTTTGGAGGGTGCCATTTTGACCCAGAATCTATAAATGTTTATAAAATTTTTAAGTTGTACTCTGATTTTGTCTAATTTTGTAAATCCCTGATAGTAAAAAGATGAAAATGTTTCGAGAAACTGTTTGCTTTGAAAATCAAAGGTTGTAACAAATTCGTCGCCCTAGATATCAACATGGCAACAATACTTCAAGTACAGATAATTCCATCAGTCCATTGGTCAGTCTGTTTGTCTGGCCATCCATTCTGTGAAATAGGTCTGGACAATGATAAACTAACTTTTTGCCAAACAGCAACATTTTAGACCTGTCCAAATTCAACGCAATTGCAGTTGATAAATTTAATACGGTTCACATAATGACTTGTGTCCTTGAACTCAATGGAAAGAAAATATTGTGGAAAAGGAGAAAATGTTAATAACCAGCATTTATGATCAGTACTACCACAAGATTTTACGTGATAAGAGGCTTTTTTAGAGCTTTGTTATCTAAATTAATTTTTCTTTTTTGTTAAACAAGGATGAATACAACAAAAGACACCGGACAGTTAAATGCAAGAAAAAGGTAGAACTCTGGTGTTCAAATGATAGATATGCTCAGTTTACTTTTATGCTATCAAATATCCTACTAATTTGAATACGACCTCCTACAACAGATGAGCATTATTGATCAATTCAAATTCCTATATACATGTGCCTTTGCATAATTCTGGAATGAAACCTGCCCAGACGGGTTGCTTAGTGGTTAACTTATCCGACTTGTGACCTGGTGGTTGTGGGTTTGATAATCGGTTGGGCAATCTTTCTTTCGAGTAATTCTTCGCCTCTCACCTCTGATGCTAGAAAAAGTTGTCAGTGGCATTGAAGGAAAGTTGTGCCTTTACTGTTGTGAGAATTAAAGCCAGGAAACAAGTGCGAAGGTGCACTGACTGCCATGAAATGACCTAAACTGTTTAACTGGCATTGAACTCCAATACAAACAAATGGCACGAAACCTAAAAAATTTTAAAGGGCTATCTAGCCCATTAAAGAAATAGCCAAGGACTTTTTTTTGGCGGTGGGGGTCGTTTTCTTTCCATTTGTCATTTTTCTTGGTCGTTTGCAAGTAATTGCTTTGCTTAATTAAGACACCAATTACCTTCTAACTTAATGAGATTATGAAAATCTGAAGATGATCTAGATCTACCCCTTATAATTTGTAGGCGTTTGATCAGATTTACTTCCATCAAATTAAGTAGCAAAAACTTGTAGCGCTGCTCGCCTTTAGGCTTTGCCTATATAAATATTATGTATGGACACTGCTGAGCAGCGCTGTTCAAGTACACGCAGACCTTTCAGAGTGAAAACACTTTCGCGAAAGCAGAAACTGCACATATTTAGAAAAAAAAAAATATCCCTTGATATTACGGGCGAAAGTACGGTGGCACAAAAGTGACATGGAAGATATATTTTATAATACGTGCGCAGGCAGTAGCTAATACGTGCGCACGTAATAAGTAATACGTGCGCACGCAGTAGTATTACGTGCGCACGCAGTAGCTAATACGTGCGCACGAAATAACTAATACGTGCGCACGTAATACTATTGCGTGCGCACGTATTAGCTAATACGTGCGCACGTAATAGTTATTACGTGCGCACGCAGTAGCTAGTACGTGCGCACGCAGTAGCTAATACGTGCGCACGTATTAACTAATACGTGCGCACGTAATAACTATTACGTGTGCACGTAATAATCGACCAATCAGTTTATCACGAATCAATAAATGTCTATCTTCCACTTCCATCTTGAAACAATGGCTTCCGTTCATGATTCTGATTGGTTGATTATTACGTGCGCACGTAATATGTAATACGTGCGCACGTATTAGCTACTGCGTGCGCACGTATTAGTTATTACGTGCGCAAGTATTAGCTACTGCGTGCGCACGTATTAGTTATTACGTGCGCACGTATTAGCTACTGCGTGCGCACGTAATACTACTGCGTGCGCACCTATTACTTATTACGTGCGCACGTATTAGCTACTGCGTGCGCACGTAGTATAAAATATATCTTCCATGTCACTTTTGTGCCACCGTACGAAAGACCGCCTATAGGTTACGCGTATTTAGTCATATCTCAACACTGAAGAACAATTTTTCGGCCATACGGACTAAAAGTTGGACTGTATCCGTACTTCAACTTCCTTGACAACCAGAAGGTTTGTTTAATACAAGAAGAATTCAACACAGTCAGACTAAATATACAGGGTTAAATTTAATTAATTTTTGTTAAAATTTCTTAAAATGTAATCTATCTAAAACATTTTCCCTTTTTTCGCGTATCATAACAAAAATATTGGGGGAAAAAAATCAATATTGCTTGTTTCAATGACGTATGAACTACGCAGTGTGACATTTTTGCTTTGACGTCATTTTCTGATGTCGGCCTTGATTCCGTTCGTCCTTTTGCAGTTCGCCTTATTTCGTGTTCGCTTTGGTTTCTTCAACATCCTTACCCACGTCTTGTGTTTTTTAACTCTTTCTTCACAAGGCCAATGAAAATAATTACTTCTCCAGTAGTTATTTAATGGAGAAAAGGAGTATTGTAAATATTGTTGATTTTTAGAAAGCTGAAATTAGGATGAGGGATAGGTAGTTGGGTACTACATACATGTAGAGGATTGGATAAGGATATTTTAGGAGATTTGGGACAACAGAGAGGAAGAGTGCTTGATGCATTGTTTTGCGGTTGGTTAGGTCTTTTATTGGGTCAATGGGTGGATGTATGGTTTTAATATGAGAGAAGATGATTAATTGTATAGTGTTTAACGCCGTTTTAAACAAATTATTCCAGTTATATCGGGGCGGCCAGTACACCTATCCATGGTTTCCTAAAGTTTATTTTACTAGTACTCCTCACAATATTCGTACCAAGCCACTGGCTTCGAAACAACGGTCAGTGGTGAGAGAGGTATAAATCCTGTCGCAGTGAATATCATCAATCCTCGGAAAGAAATTTGCTGCGCCCCTGTTTCCAAGTCCTGTATGCTACCGACTGAGCTACCGAGAGAAGAAGAATGGATAGATAGATGGGTATAAAGATATATAGATCGATAAGAAGGTTTTAAAGAAGAGTTTTAGTATCAATATATGCAGCTTACTAGATTTAAGAAATAATCCAAGTTGTCAAGATTATGTTGATCAAAATCTACTCCGACTTTATCGTATTCATTAAAGTAATTCAGAGGTAGACCAGCAAAAATCATGACACGTTCTTACAACTGGTAAGCAGAGCTAGAGAAAAACAATGTACACGTATACACATATTCTTGCATTATCAGAGGTGCGAAGGGGGCTTATGTTGAATGTACATCCTGGACCTCGCTGGAAGGAGTACTGTAGCCTATATACAGGTATAGGCCCTCATCCTCTGAGCTGTCAATACTAACAGCCTTGGGGTGGGGGGGGGGGGGGTTCGCACATATGGCCAACTGGTGGCCACGATAAACGCAAATTCAATCAATCAGCTGGTCAGAAGTGAGAAGATGAAGGTACTTTTTGGTAGATCTAGTACCCGGTGAGCATGTAAGCATCCTTTTAGTTTTTACTTTTTTTCTCCACGTAGCTGATTGTGCTGGCTTTTGACCTGCCCTTGACCTGGTTTTGACCCTTACAACCCATAAGGAACTGTATGCCTGCCTGATTTATTTACAGACACACTAATTTTTGGAGGAACTTCTCCTTTTCCAAACATGGTTAGGATTAACATCTAATCTTGAAAAATATATCTAGATCTATAATTTGAATCTTTCATGGCTTTTCATAGGTATGCAAAGCAGGAGAAAGAGACAATTTCTTGCAATTTACTTTTCATTATTTATCTTCATATTGAATCCCCAAAGAGTTTTGACAATATTCATATTCAAGTGCCTGAAAATTATTCCGTCTACATTATGCCAACGATATTTCTTGTTTATCTATGTAACAACGTATAGAGCTAGATGTTAGATCTACAAAGTTCCCTTTTTTGCCGATAGGTTTCTACACCCCTACGTAGCGAAATGAAAATGATCAGAAATAATATATTTCCTAATGTACATAGAGCCATAATAAATACGGACCCGTATTTGTATGTTTGTTTGGTGTTAACGCCACTTTCAAGATTACTTCAGTTGTATATCGTGGCAGCTAGTGCACCTATCTTTGCTTTCCTAGAGTGCCTTTGATCAGTATTACACTAACTTCTTTCCAGGCCACTGGCTACTTTCCCACTTTATATTTACCAAAACAGTGATCAGCGGTCACGGACAGGTGGATGAATTCTGTCCCAAAGATTATCATTGATTCTCGAAAAAAAAAAAATAGTACAGAGCTCTAGGATTAGCTACCCCTGATAATTTGGGGCTAAATTTCTTCAAAAGTTAACCCTTTACTACACAATCCCGAGTTCAAACGGCCCTGAAGGAGAAGGATTCTGAGAACAATGCGGGAAAAGGATAAAATGCCGGTAAAATGCTACCAAGTTGAGGACTTTTGTTACATTTGTATCACTTTCGGATTTGCTGTCTGAAGATAGATCTACTACCATCAAAAATTTGCTTGGTAGTGTCAAATAAACATATCTGCACCGATCAGTTATTACAAGTACCATAGGCCTCTGAAACTCCATTGGTCTATCAAGGGATAACGAAATTTTCATTATCGGACACTGTTACTATAAATAGCACATGGGGATTCCCTCTGTATCGTATATAGTAAAACTATATCTTACTATATATACGATATAGAGGGAGTCGCCAATGTGCTATTTATAGAAACAGTGTTAATGAAAATTTGAATATATCGATATTCCGTGATATACAGGCGATGCATCAATGTGCTATAAGTGTTCGATGATCGACCAAGGACAATTTTAGTGTTCCGTGATAGACCGATAGAGCTTCAAAGGCCTGTGCAAGTACCGTTTATGTTTGAATATGTCTGAGGAAAGAGTCTCTTTCGCCCGTTTCTAGGCTTTGCCTATTTTCATATTACTAGTGAATCAAACCGTAATATTTACTTCAGTTGGCTCGATTTTACGAGAATATTTTTCATCATCATAGTCTGCAATCAGTTTGGTTTTTTTTTAACCAGGAGGAGAGATTCTATTTTAGACGATGTTGTCCAATTTATTGGGTATTCTAGACCGTACCGTAACCACGCATGTACGGATGTGACGTCAACAATAGACAAGAACCCGTATTGATCTCCATTGCAAATGGGCAACGTTGTCGAATTGTCTCAGGTTTGTTGATTAATGAGATTGTAGTATAAGAATATTTAGTTCGAAACAGTAGATAACGATTTCTTTGAACCAGTTGCCTGCAATTTGTGACAGTTTCATGTCGATTGACCCATGTAGAGTCGCGAGGTAAAACAAAATTTTGGTCGTCAGACTGGCTAGTAAGAAATTAGAAAGCAACATGTGACTCTCTCCGTTAGCGGTCTACATTTGTTTTTTTTTTGTGCAAGATTGTTGTAAACCCAGACATTAAAATATAAACTTTTGTCCTGCTAATAATAAATATTGATGCCACTTAGCAAGCTGTCATACATTTTACGTAGTTTTATTAAGTTGAAACAAAAGTTTCCGAGTATGCAAGTCTGCAATATTTCCAAATTCTTGTTCAGATGACAAAAGGTTTGAATTTGTACATAATGAAAGCATTTGCGGACTAAAAATTAAATGTGGCTATATTGATGGGATCTATCTTTGAAAGGATAGAAAGCATGGCAACCAGTATTTTCTTCTTTTACCTAAATGTTTTCAATAACTTTTTTAGTTCGTTAATACATGAGATTGTGAGGTAAAGTGTTTAACTGTGTAGTGATGGCATTTGTTCAGTCTTGCTACAAAGCAAGCCTTTAAAGTGGCAGCATCACATGCTTGGTTTTGAGCCATGATCTAGGTTCAATCACACTCAGGGCAAATTGAATATGAATCCTTTAATGATCCAGAAGAAAATAATGAAAACACTTTGGGAAAACAAGAAATTGCTGGTAACCAGCATTTTCTCCTTTTCCAACAATGTTTTCTACCCTATGAAGGACAGAAATCACAGGGTTCTCCTTTGACCCGGGACTCCGGGTTTTGACGCATGGAAATCCGAAATGACCCGTTTTTGACGCTCAAAAATATCTGCCTAAGCGTCAATCTGATGCATGAGATTACCAGCCAAAGGGTCATATAAATTATGTTGCATGCATCCGGCATAAATGTAGCCTATGATAAACAAGATCAGTGTCAACCGTGTACAGACGCACGCATCTCTGTTTATCACACTTAATCAAGCTGGCGAGTGGCGAGTCATTTTTGAAAACATGATAAAGGTGTTAGTCCAATTATCTAGAGTAAAATGAAAGGTTTTCAAGTTAACTGCCACCCTAATTAACAAATTTATGTCAAATCATGCAGTAATACTTGAAAAAATATTAACTGATTTGAAAAAAAAGGTCGCTGGAAAAAAACGTGAAAACCCATGACACAACAGAAATCATTTTGACATCGTCCGATCAGAGGCACTTCAAACTATCTTTTCATCTTTGGAGACAAATTTAAACAGTGAATTTATAATTATTTCTTTATGAAACAATAAGTGAAAGCTAAAATCTCTGTTTAAAAATTAGGAAAAACTTTTTAAGATGAAAATAAACAACAACCTATAGATAAGATGGGGGGGTGGACCGGAACAAGTGTGAAAGAAAAGAAGACTTAAATCTTAAGAAATAACACTTTAATGGATGTGACCTTTATTTTCTCCCTTTTCCACAATGTTCTGGGGTAAGAAAGACAAATCAAGTCGTTCCAGCCACATTTGAATTGTCGTCTGCAAATGTCTAAAATAATTATGATCTAGTCAAAAGTTTTTGTTCTTTGGTAAACAGTTCAAAAGTTGTTTGTGTCCATTTATTCATCAAGATGAATTAAATGCTAGGGCTGCAATTTAAAATTCTTCTGTCCACTTCATTCCAACAAGTCTCTACATAAGATAGGGTATTTTCTTATCTAATTCCTATCCATAAACAAAGAATATAAATGGAAAGTTTTCATTATTTCACCCTTATCTCTCCATGATAATTTTGACCCTTGGACATTTCTATTAGACTCTTGGAAATTCCATTTTGACTCTTGAAAATTTGGGCCCAAGAGTCAATGACTCGTGGGATTCTGGACCAAGGGAGAACCCTGAAATCATCATGTGAGCAACAGTTATTTTGTCATCTGCAAATGCTTTCAATTTGGTTGGGTAAAAAATTTTGCCCTTTGGTAAAGAGTTAAGTTCTTGAAAATTCCATTGGTCAGCTTGTCACATGACAAGTAAATTTGAGATCTAGACCTTTTTGCCAATGGTTGTCCTGTCAGACAAGTGAAAAATAATGAGATATGACAAATAAGTAATCACGGCAAAGGCCGACTTTTAAGAATTAATTAACTTATTACTGGTCAAATCCAGGAAATACATCAATATTTGAGCTGTCGCAGTGATAGACTGAAATAATGTTTAAAGTGGCATAAAACCAATTAATCAATCAATGATTCATGTATGCTATAAAAATTTGTGAATGTATAATATAATCAGCTATGCATGGACACTGTACAGATCAGTGCATAAATGAGTCAGATATGTTTCTGTTTAAAATGACAAAAGAAGATGTAAGTTGATAACTCATTTTTTTCTTTTCTTTTTTGCAGCAAAACAATGTAAGATAATTACAACAATGCAGAATATTGAAGACAAATTGGGTTCACTGTTTAAGAAAAACAGTAATATTGATGAGAGTGTGAAGGCTGGATCTTCAACAATTCTTAACCAACGGATAGAATTTCAAGCTGCATCAAAGCCTCAGTCAGCAGTGAATGATATGCTTAAGGACAAGTACATTAATTTGACAGCTTCTCAAAAATGTATTCAGAATGGTAGGTTGACTCTGTTTATAGCAAGAACTATTTTGATACATACCATGTCCCATACATGTCTACTGATGCCATCTTTAGAATGGTAACATGTGTAATGATGCACAGATTGAGAAATACTAAACCAATAATGTGCATCAGTAGTATTCTATTATATAGAATTTGAAGGAGTTGAAGACATTTAAAGATGCACCCTTACAGCCAGAGAGTAAACAAAGGCTGTTAAAACTTTGCAGTGTGTAGAATCTAGATGGCCGTGTAAACGTTGATAAAAAATCGATATAAGGTGTAAGGGATAAAGAGAAGCCAGGGATTTGTCTTCGATTTAAACTGGTGGTTGTAATGTCTATGGCTAGCCGCAATAGAATGAAATGCATTTTCTATCCGTCGTAATCTGGCACGAAGGTACAAGAATGATTATAATTTCATAAAAAAGATAAAATTGGTTACAAAACTGGATGAAAACGAGTAAAGATGCATCTTTAAAACTTACATTGAATCCTATCTGGTGTAATTTTTGACTTGATGTATTTCATTTTGCCGACAAATATCTGCACATTTCACATGTTTTGATTTTTACTTTTTTAGCTCCACTGGCCAAAGGCCAGCGGGCTTATGTCATATCCCAGTGTCCGTCGTGCGTGCATCCGTCCGCCCCAGCATGCCTGCGTCAACTTCTATTTCAAACATCTTCTCTGATGAAACTACCTATTTAATTTTGATGAAACTTAACAGAAATTATCCCAGTGCTTTCATTAAGGGCTGATTTCAGGAATTTTATAATTCCAGGTCAGAACTTCAGGAATTTTTGGTGAAAATTCTGGAAGTTTTGATGTCGCACTTATGTGAAAAAATCAACTTTACACATTTAAATTCCAACAATAAATGTGATAAATTAGACTGCCTAAAATGTATTACACAATTCTCCTTTTTTAAAAACCCTGTGTTGTTGGTATTTATCAGAATATCAACAATTAGACAATTCTGATGAGTATCAACAACACATGGTTTTAACTTTTAAAGTAATACAGTGGATTCCACTTAATCGCAACCCTGATTATCGGTATTTTCGGTTATTTGCAAGGATAAGTCCAGCACCGATCCTTATCCTATAAAGACAGCGTAAATTTCAACACTTAATCGGGATCCCGTAGAAAGAAAATTTCGGTTTTTTGCAACGAAAAATTAGCAAAAGATTCGATATTCTGGCGTTTATTAGCAATTCTGTGGGTTAAGACAACGAAAAATTGCAATCTGTCCAAAAAAAAAAAGATAAAAGATTTTAAAAAAAGATAAAAGTCGAATTTTGAAGCATACAGAGAACCGGAGTTATTAACCATTGCAGCAGTATACATATGACGAGTCCACCTTGATCCGTTTTCATGATTTAATTATTAAAGATATAAATTCTTGCCTTGTTTCATGTAATTGTTTTCATTTTAGAAAGTGTAATGACGGTTACTAAACATCTCCAATTTTCCGACATTTTGAAACAGAAGCTCGTTAACTCAGTGGCTGTTTGACAGCATTGATGCGTTAATTTTTATGCGGTTTACTTCACTGGTTTTCCATTTTCATATCAACTGTCGGACAGTTATGTGAGATATCGGGTACCGGGTTGAGCTCGTAACACGAAGAGCACTGATTAATGAAATGGTAATTTTCAGGAGGAAATATGGCTACTTCAATCTTGTCTTGGTCTCATTTGAACAAAAAACCGGACATGGTCGATCTAAGATCAGACCACACATTCTGTGCAGTCTGATCTTAATCTATGCTGTCCGAAAGCAACTGTAGACGAATTCGGCACTTCACCTATCACAAAGAAAGACTGATCGTAATATCGTATCACCTGTCAGATTATTACAAACTGTGAAAAAAAAATGAACTTAAGTGTTTGTCTCTGTTGGTATTTTGTTGTTAATCCTATTTGTGACAAACAATTTGACGACAGGCGTGAATGTAAAATGACTTAAAATTCATGTGTGAAAAACACAGAAAACAGTTTCGTATGTAGGTCTGCTTTGAATAGCATGGCTTAAATTGATACGCTAAAATGGAATCGTCTGTACGGCAATCAGTCTATGACGTCACACAGAATTTACCCACCCATTCAACTGAACAGGTGGCAAGTCAGGGATTATACAGGTGCGCAACACACGATCATGTTGTGTTAAGAATATACATGTACACATGTAGCGATTGTTAGACAACCGGAAACTGGAGATATGCGTCGAACTTGTGTGTTCATTGAGTTTGTGTTGCATTTCATGTCAAACGAAGCATTACCATGGCCAACAGCCAGGATTGTTTCCGGGTGCTTTATGCACTTGATAGGTAAATAAAAAAAGTAAAGCAAATAAAATTTTTAAACTGATTTATTTTGAAATACACATATTTAAAAAATTCTAAATAAATTAAATGATCGGGATGCAAGTGCTGAACGTCTGTCATTAGTACAAAACAATTGTCTGCATCTCTGGTTTGACTTCCGGTCTGAAAAGAGGCATCGGTTTATGGGGCTGACCGCTTTATCGCAATATTTTCTCTGACAAATAGGACTTGCGAATAAGCGGAATCCACTGTACCTCTCTTACTAGTAGACTTGGCAAAACATGCAGCAAAAATATTTTGAACAATTTACTTTATTTTATATCATGTCATTTCTCATACTCTCATTTCACTTTTGTCAGACGGTAACACCGTAAGAAGACATATTTAGAAATTTTAATCAGTATGCTACATGGTTACTGACGATAAATAACACCAAGTGTTCCCAGTAGCTTTTTATTTCAAGGGTACCCTTACCCCCTGGGCTGAAAATCTGGGGGTAAGATTTCATATTGGAGCGTATGACAATAATGGTTCCCAACTTAGGGTAAAGCAATCCATATTGATGATTTGCAGCGAAAAAGTCTGTTATATTAAGATATGTATGTAAATTTACTGCTTAAAATCATTAAAAAGCTGAAAAGGCAGTCTGAAGTGACTCTGATCTGTCAATGTCAAAGAGACATTTTGTTGTTTCATGGGTTTCTGTGTTTTTCGCAACAATCGATTTTCATGTCTTTTAATTTCTGGATTGGTATTTCCACATGATTTAATATAAATTTGTCAATAAGGATAACAAGTAACTTCAAAACCTGTCATTTTACACAGGATAAGCGGATAATGGCCTTTTTGTCCATGTATTGTTTTACATGAGGTCTAGTGTGTAAATAATATTTGTTACGTGAATTTCAATTCTGTAACATGATTTAAGCAATAATTTGCTCGAGTGGGAACACTGAACCCCCAAATATCTTTTCGAGCGTTATAATTGATATTACTGGTCAAAATATTTTTCTTTATCATAAAGGTAACTTCTAATCTTAATTTTTCTAATTAGGAAAAAATTGGTCCGAAAAGCAGTATTTGGATAAACCACCAACCTTTTCGGCATTTGAATTAAGGACAAATAATTTATGTAGTACCGTCTCTTTGATAGGGCAAACTTAGAAACAATTAGCATAATCCGTTTAAATCTACGTCCTTAATTAACCATTGCTGAGTCGGTTGTCAAGGTGATGCCCAGTTATAAATCAGTTCAGAACACATGTATGCAGTGATGTAAAATTAACTGAAGTGTGAAAAGTTTGTTGTTTATACGTGACGGGTACTAGATTAGATTTATTGCCACAAGATGTTTAACTCTTTACCACACAATCCCGACTTTTGATGACCCTGAGAAAGAAGCCTTTTGAAAACATTGTGGGAAAAGGAGAAAATGCTGGTAACCAGCATTTTCTTCTTTTCCCACAATGTTTTCTACCCTTCCCAAATCAAATTTCAATTTTTGATTCACATTTATTTTGTTGTCTGCAAATGCTTTCAATTTGGACTAGTCCAAAATTTTGTCGTTTGGTAAAGAGTTAAACCCTTTGTTTTATGAAAACAGGTTTGGGGTTTGAATTTGCGGACATTTTTGGAATATTCTTGACGTTTGTAAAACGTCCAGTTCCATTTTTTCGGACATGTTTTGGAATTTTCCGGATCTATATTGCGTCTATGTCCGCTTAATGAAAGCACTGTGATTCTGTCATGGTCCTCTTTAGAATTTCTTGAAAGAAGTTGATTTCTTCAAAAACTCTGGTTGCCATGGCAACAAAACTCAAAAATATTGAAAATCTTTGAAAATCTTCTTGTCTGAAACCATAAGGCCTAAGGCTACCAAATTTTGTATGTAGCTTTATCTAGTGAACCTCTACTAAGTTTCTTTAAATTATAGCTCTGGGGTCAAAATTGGCCCTGCCGGGGGGGGGGGGGGGGTCACAAGTTTTACATGCGCTTATATAGTGAAAACTTTAGAAATCTTCCTGTACCTAGCCATAAGGCCTAGGGCTACCAAATTGTGCATCTAGCTTTATCTAATAGACCTCTACCAAGAGTGCCCAAATTATAGTCCTGGGGTCAAATTTGGCCCAACGGGGGGGGGGGGGGATTCACAAGTTTTACATAGGCTTACATAGGGAAAAATTTAAAGATCTTTATGTACCTAGCCATAAGGCCTAGGGCTACCAAATTTTGCATGTGGCTTTATCTAGTGGGCCTCTACAAAGAGTGCCCAAATTATAGCCCTGGGGTCAAAGTTGGCTCTGTCCCGGGGAGTCACAAGGTTTACAGGGGCTTATATATGGGGAAAACTTTAAAAATCTTCTTGTACCTAACCATAAGGCTTGGGGCAACCAAATTTTGCATGTAGCTTTATCTAGTGGGCCTCTACCAAGAGGGCCCAGGTATAGCCCTGGAGTCAAGTTTAGTCCCACCCCAGGGGTGAGAAGTTTTACATGGACGTATATAGTGAAAACTTCAGAAATCTTCTTGTCACTAATCATAAGACCTAGGGCTACCAAATTTAGCCCTGTCTCAGGAAACTTATGTTTTACAGGGCCTTTTATTGAGGAAACTTTGAAAATCTTTTTGTTTATAACCACACATTCTAGACCTGTATCAATTGGTATGGGGCTTTATCTTGTGGACCTCTACCAGGATTCAAGTAATTATAAATTTTGTATGTCTTCTAGTTCGAAACCAATTGGCCAAGTATTGTAATGTTTGGCTTTCAGGGTTTTTACTTATTAGCCAGTGGTGCGATACAGGGCTATCATGGCCCTCTTCTTTTTAGGAAGGCATTAGTTACAGAAATTAAGAGGATATTGTAAACTTGTTAGGAGATGAAATTTTTTTTTTTAGACTATTTTACAGGGGTCAAATTTAACTTTTTATTCAACTAGCAAAAATTTGCTAGTGAAAATTTTTTCTACTAGCCAAAATCAATTTTGTACTAGCAATATTTTAACCCATTGCCACCCAGTCCCGTGTTTTAACGACTCTGAAATGGGAAACTTATGAAAACATTGTGGCAAAAGGAGAAATTGCTCATAATGAGCAATTTCTCCATTTCCCACAATGTTTTCTACATTATTAGAGAATTAAGTTTCCTTTGTACCAATTTTGAAATTGTCGTCTGCAGACGCTTTCAATTTGGGAGAGTCTAAATATTGTTGAGTGGGTCTCCTCTGTTTGCTCATACAATATTATAGCTCAGACTCTACACATTCTGCATGGCAAAGAAATGTCATTCGTTTGGACAAACTGTTTGATCATTAATTTATATTAAATGAATATTCTGGCGATGTCACGGAATCCGGCCTTTTGCCGAAAAAACTTGATATTTTCCACTCCATACTCTCAGCGAGGCAGTGCAGACGTATAAACAAAGTCAGAATCGTCTACGCACTTTAAATATCGGATACATGTATTTACAATATCGCAACAAGTGTCGCTACGAATACCGGTCACGTGGTCGGTGATACTCTCAAAGGATAGTTCTACACCGCATATGGCAATTCAGTATACACGAAAAACGACCACATTTATAAATTAATTCAGATTTTTAAGCGGTAGGTTTGCCCATTTTCCGGCGCACTAGCAAATTATTTCGACTGTTAGAATTTGGCACTCGCATTTTTTCATTTCAGCTCGCATTTTGCGAGTTTGCGACTGTTAAATTTGAACCTTGATTTTAATATATTTTGTCACAGAAAGGATAAAAAATATTGTGGTAAAAGTCTGGTTACCAGCATTTTCTCTTTTGCCCCCTAGTATTTTCAAAAACTATCTACCTCATGGTTGTTGAAACGTTGAATTTTTTTTGTATCAAAGGGTTATGAGAGTAAGATAGAATAATTTACAGAATTAAATGGGCTTAAATGATTAGACATTATTGCTGGCTGGAAGAGTTACTTATTTTCTACATGTAGAATATGCACAGTAGTATGACTTCATTAAAACTTATATTGAATGAAATCATTTTTGCAGGAAACAGTAGTGAAGTAGCAGCTAAAAGAAGTTCAAGCTGTAAGTATACATGAATGTTGTCAAAGAATGATTAGAGGGTCAGAATATTTTAAGAGATTGCAAACAAATAATGTTCATGTAAGATATTGAATTCAGACAGATATAGCACCCCAGCAAATGATAGGTACATGGCTTGCAATCCAGGGGTGACAGTTTCATTTATCTGCCTGGTCAATTTTTTCCCATGGATTGATGATAGTCATTTCGACAGGACAGGAAGATATTATCTAGCAGTTATAAAAAAGTTTTCACTGCCATCTTCAGCTTCAAGTATAGATGAAGGGGAAGGATTACCACAGCCAGCTGAAGTTTTGTACCCTGCAAACAAACTAGATTACGAGTGGAGACATACAGATGGAGGTGCCGGATTGATGAACTGTGGCAACACTTGCTTCCTGAATGCATGTCTTCAATGTTTGATTCATACCCCACCTCTGACTAACTACCTTATGTCAGGGCATCATTTCTCACAATGTAAGTTTTCCTTTTTTTTTTTTTAAAGTACATTGTGTTTAAGGTGCAGATTTCACATACTATTCTAAATTTCAAGACTAGCCATCTTATTGTCTGAAACAAGAGTATCTTGGCCAATCAGAGGGCTAGTTCTAGAATTTAGAAAAAGAACAATATTTATAACGTTCATTGTCTATGAATATGAAACACTGATAGAGATGTGTCCAATGTGCAGGTGACTGAATTTATATGCTTAATAAACTAGAACTGTTGTAGACCAATGAATTATATGGCCTGCAACACACGAAAAGGTGCATTCGGACATTTGCGTAAAATGTCGGTTCGGGTCAGCCTGCGCAGTCCGCACAGGTTAATCTGAGACGACACTTTCCGTTTTTATGTAATTTTCTGTTTTGCGCAACTCTACTGTAGCACAAAATCTAATGTAGTCATAAAGTGCCATCTCCGATTAGCTTGCACCGACTGCGTAGGTTGATTCGAGACGACACTTTACGCTAATGTCCGAATGCCCCTTTTCATGTGTTGCAAGCCATATTGTAATTGATTAAAGTTGTTGTGGCTTAGAGAAGCATAAACTAAATTTTCAACTGATACTCTTCGGTGTTCAGAATGTTTATACCTTGTTAGGCAATAATTGCTATCTCCTTACTAACAGAATTGGAAATTTTACAGAAAAAATAGCAAAACGGGGTAATTCCTTATGTTTTCTACATGTGCTTCTATACATAATGTAGTTTTAAAACCATAGGAATAATGCACAAGCGTTAAAACTTTACCAGTCTTTGTCATGATTTTTTAAGAACTTTTGGTTGTCACTTAAAAAGCAAGACAAATGTGACTGACATTTTTATATCTTTTATTGACATTAGTTTCTCTGTTGTTTATCTGCTCAATTATGAGTTATTTCATTATAGTATAGTATAATGTACATTTTATATCTTTTTCAGGTAAAGTATTCAACAGAGATAAATGCATCTTATGCAATCTTCAGATGTTGATGAAAAGATCTCTGACTGGTGCAGCAGACTCTTTCTCACCAAAGTGGTTTATCAATAACCTGCATTGTAAGTTAGAATGTCATTCTGCATTGAGATCTGATTGTATCTTGTTTTTTTGTGTTTATTTATTTCTACTACTTATATGGGCAATGCTCCAAGGAGGCTGTTGGTCTGTTTAGTGAAGAATAGTGTAAGATGCAGGACGAAACACCCAGTTATGTCTGGTTCTTTCACATGCACAGTGTACAGACCTCTGGCAGGGACCTCGATCTTGATTCTCATGTAAGGAATAAAGAGAACTTTTTTTGTTTTCATGGAGGTATGAAAAAATAAACCTAATCACACTGTATGAAAAAGCGAAGTGGTTTCATACAGTGTGATTAGGTTTATTTTTTCATACCTCCATGTAAACAAAAAAAATTCTCTTCGTTCCTTATAATTCAAGATCACAGACAACAAATATGCACTTGAATAATACTAACTAATTTTTTTTTTTTGTAAATCCAACATTGCATACTTATATAATGTCCATTTCATTGATATTTCATGGTGCGGTAAAACTGCACGTTTATGACGTTAAAATGACGTAATTCATGACGTCATTATAGTATTGAACATTTGCAGATTTAGTAGATTTACTATTAGAAGTTCAATACGCTAGAATTATGTTGAAAATAGATTGTTAGAACCCAGCAAAGTGATAATGAGTTTTAAGCTCCGTCTTTGAATTTACTGTTGGATATTTTATTTCATTATTCAGAGAAAATAAGTTCAACCTGCAATTTGAACTCGATATAAAATGAGACAGAAAAACATTATGAAATCTGTATACAAGTTTGTTTACATTAGTTTGACTGCAAAAGTAGTTCCGGCACTGCTTAATTTTTTTTTTTCATGGAGCTATGAAAAAAAAATTTTCAGCCAATCAGAACTCGCCAATGTTCATGAAAAAAACTAATATTGAATTATAAAACAATAAGTAATAAAATTTAGGTGGCCAGCTGTAGGAATCAAACCCACGCCTTTATCCTGAGATTACAAATTCCGTGCTGTACAACTTAAGGTAGTCAGACTGGCCTGATTGAATCTCTTTGCATTTAACCTTGTTTTCTCAATGCAATTGACCCCCAGTAAGACAACTTTACAAGATCTTTGAAAACATTATTGCAAAGTACATAATACATATGAGCCAGGCTCTGTGAAAAGGGGGCTTAATGCATCTGCGAAAAGTATTGACCCAGGTCAGCCTGCGCAGTCCGCGCAGGCTGACCTGGGCCGAAACTTTTTGCTATTGGACAATTTTCTGTTTGTCCAAGGCCCAGTCTACCTTGTGATTAAGTTGGTTGTTAAAAATGTGGCCATTATGGATCCATAATTTTGTAATTAACTTGCTTGGTATCATGCATCACGGAGATGCATTAAGCCCCCTTTTGCCAGAGCACGGCTCATATATAGATACTGTCTGAGGTAAGCAATTTCTGTTTTTAACACTCTTGTTTTACTTGTCCAACTTGACATTTACGTGTGGAAGCCTGTACAGCTGAGAAAGCTGGAAATTACACATTAGGTGATGGGTTATCTACTTAACCTTTGTTTGCTATGCATGGATTTTGACTTAATGGAATATTTTGGAAAGATTTCATGTGTAGTATAGTTAACTCAAAACTCGGAAGTGCTGCTAAGTGAATTAGGTGAAAGTTCCCAGCAAATGTTAAAAACTTAAATGTGTTTTGAAATTCTTTTAGCAGGAAAATTCTCATGGCATCAGCCAGTAGTAGATACAAGATCAAACTGCACATTCTGTGTAGTCTGATTTTGATCTACATTATCTTCAGAGTTGCATTGAGTTGGGCTTAGTAGCCTTGGGGTTAATTTGCATCCAAGAGTTTTACCAGTTGTTTTCTACTTAACCTTTCAGTTATTGGAAGACACTTCAGAAATGGAAGACAGGAAGATGCTCATGAATTTCTACGCCTTAGTCTTGAAAAAATGCAGAAATGTGCTCTGTTTGGTCACAGCAAGTAAGTCAGTTTTTTATTTGAACCACCTTTTGGAATGAAATTCTCTTTAACTAAATTTCTTTTTTGATCATTTATCCCTATATATGAAAGAATCTAGTATTTCAACGGCTTTGTGAAAGAAATCTTTTTAAAACATTGAGAAAGAAGGAGAAAATAGTAGTAACCAGCTTTTTTTTCCCTTTTCCCACAATGTTTCCTATTCTTTATACATAGCTAAATTGTTATTCACAAATGTTTTCAAATTGAAAAAGTTATTGAAATATTGCTTGAAATGATGCTTATACAGTGCAGGTATTATAGTTTTTCATATCAATTAGATGTACACAAATTTATCTGTCATAGGAGTTCATGAGATTATGATGGGGGGAAAAATACTAAGAAAGAAAAAAAAGTTTTAAAAACAAAACTTTTTTTTTTTTTCATTTAACAGAATTAAATAATTTGAGAAACTGCTGTTTGGAGATTTGGTTGTGTAGTCATGACCAAAAGTTTGACAAGTTTGGAGTAATTCTTCAGTGGAATGCTTTAGAAAAATTTTAAGTGTGGCTCATACCAAGGAATTCATTTTTTTTAGAGGGCATTAAACATTGTGGGATAAGGAGAAAATTCTGGTAGCAAGCATTTTCTCAATTTTCTGCAATGTTTTCATCAGTCCATTTCCTTGGAATTCTTCAATCACAGGATTGTTTGGCAAAAGGCTAATGATTTGTGGTGGGACACACAAAATATCTCTCTTTTTACAGCTTAGACAAATACAGCAAAGAAACTACAGTCATAAACCAGATATTTGGTGGATTTTTAAGATCTCAGGGTAAGTTGGAAACAGCTCAAAAATTGAAACTTTTATTTTCTCTCTCTTCAATATAAAGAATCTCATTTGCGTGTGTGTCTCTTTTGATTCTTTTGAATAGTCTCATAGCTGCTGGTACCTCATTCTACAGTATGCTTGTCAAGTATTTCTCAGTCAGTTATATGTACAACACTTGATTACATAGCACTTGGTTGCTTACTCATTAAACAAAAATCAGTTCAATATTAAGTAAAGGAGGGGACTGATTCCTGGGCCATTCATTTACCCAGCAAAAAATCATTGACTCAATTGACTCTTTACGAGAGGATCCCCAGTTTTAATGACTCGGAAGAAATCAGATTTTGAAAACATTGTTGGATAAAAATGAGACAATGCCATTAACGAGCATTTTCTCCTTTCCCACAACATTTTCTACTCTTTCAGAAACATACCGTAGCCAGAGCCCTGGTAGTGCAGTCTGTAGTGTACAGGACTCAAGAATAGGGGGTTGCTGGTTCAATCTGAGGATTGATGATAGTCATTGCAACAGGATTCATTCCTCTCTCACTGCTGATCATTGTTTCCACAGAGGTTTTGTGGGAAAGCAGCTCTTGGCTTTGAAGGAATATTGTGTGGAGTACTGGAAAAAGAAACTCCAGGAAAGCATGGATAGGTGCATTGGCTGCTGCGATATAACTGAGATAATGTTCAAAACGGCATTAAAACACCATACAATCAAAACCAAAACAGATTGTAATGTTTGAGTCTAATTTGTTGTCAGCAGATGTTTTCAATCTTGATAACACTGAAATTTTGTCATCTGATAAAGAGTGAATGGGTTCAAGCTTGCAATGCTTGTCTAAAAAGCCATGGTTTCAATAAGCCAATTTTCTGGGTATTTGTAACAATTCTGAATAAAGTTTTTCATGTATTTCTCAAGAATGTACTAAATTTCAAATTAATGCAATGAAGACTTTGGAAATCAGAGTTTGCATTACTTTATAAATCTAGAATTAGACTAAGGAAGCTTATAATCCTTGGAAAATATGGCCCCCCTGGATTTGACAATATTGTGTGTAAAACATTGGATTGGTACACATTAACCTTTAACATTTTCACAATGACAGCATGCAGTCTGATAATTGAATATTTACTGTTGAATAATTTCATAGAGATTTTCATTGAACAACCCATAAGCTAATTGTTTCTACAGACTGTATAAAGGTTCAAGTTGATCGGTTTCTCAGGCTTAAAATTCCAAAGGAGACCAGAAATTTTTGGCATGGAGGATTCTTTTCAGACCAGCAGGACTAAACTTTCTAATGATATTTTATACTTGCAGTGATGTGTCTTAGATGTAAACACAGATCTAACACATATGATCCCTTGCTGGATATTTCTCTGGACATAAAGAATGTGGACAGTTTACAAGGAGCCTTCGAAAAGTTTGTTGCACCAGATAAACTTGATATGGATAATGCTTACAGATGTGAAAAGTAGGCTTCTTTCTTTTCCATCATTTTTATTTTAACAAAGGAAACATCTGAAACAGAATTAGCAGATTCATATTTTCAAAGATAGTAATTTTAATGCCATTTACTGAATTTGCAGGACCTCACAGCAGTCACGTCATGGTTAACTCTTTACCAAACGGCATAAGGTTGGACTGGACCAAATTAAAACCATTTGCAGATGCTAAATTCAATGCTGCTAAAATGATTATTTCTGTCTTTGATAGGGTAGAAACATTGTGGGAAAAGGAGAAAATGCTGGTCACCAGAGTCCAGAATTTTGTAGTCTGGTAAAAAGCTATATGCAGTTATATAAAGAACAACATGAATTGATGATTGAAGTCTTGCTGCAGAGAAGACTAAAACAAAAAAGACAAAACAGCTTTGTCACCTGAATTGCTGTAGTTTACAGCTTGTGAACATGTTTTGTGTTTTTGCTGCTTTTTAAAGCTCCTTTTGTAAAAGTGTTAAAGTAGGTCTAAACAAGTTAAGAAAGAGTGATGTACCTTAGGGTAAATAACACATTTATTGATCACCAAAAAGCAAGGTTTTATATATAAATACATATGCAAACATAGTGGCAAAAGGAGAATTTGCCTGTCACTAGCAATTTCTCTTTCGGCCAGTGCTTTGGGATCTAGGCTTAATTTTTAAGATCTAATCTATTCCAGATGTAAACAGAAGGTGACAGCTCTGAAGAGATTTAGTATTCACAAGCCACCAAATGTCTTGACCATTCAGCTGAAGAGATTTCAGTTTGCATCTTCATCCTTCTTTGGTGGGGGTGGAAAGATCTCCAAATACATAAAATACCCTTCAAAACTAGATATCAGGAGTTTTATGTCTAACAAAAACGTAAGTGCCTTTTGCTCTTTAATTCATAACTGATGTACAGGTTGAAACAATTAGCAACTATTGCGAGTGACAGAAAGGGACATAATTATGAAGGGATGGAAAACTGTGCCTGAGTTCTGTGAACAGAAATGTTTTTATGATTTTGTTATTTGCCACCTTAACTGCTCAAAAAGTTGAAGCTCATCTTTGAGAGGGTAAAACATGTTGTTTAAAAAGGAGAAAATTGTGTTGGCAATGTTTTCACAGGCTTTTTTCCTTAGGGTCTTTAAAACTGAGAATTCGTTGGTGAAGGATTCAACAACTGTCCATGCACGGCTTTAACAAGTATTCACGGAAAATTACATAAACATGTGAACTGTTGTTTTTGAAAATTGGGATTATGTCAAATTAGTGCAAAACACCAAAGGATTAATGGTTATCAAGAAACCAAAAAAAGTATATAAGTTTTTCATGAGTAATTTAAAAACTTTACTATACAATGCTGTGTTTAACAACCTCAAGGAAGAAAGCTGATGAAAACGTTGTAGGAAAAGCAGAAATGCTGGTAACTGGCCTGTGGAACTTGCAAAAACTTATATTGATTTAGTTAGCAGGAAAAGAGTGAACGTCTCTGCCCGGCCTGGTATTTCAGTGGTTAGCATGTCTGACTCATGACCTGGTGGTTGCTAGTTCAGTACCCGGTTGAAAAAAACTTCTTGTCAGGTGATTTTTGGCCTCTCACCTCTGATGCATGTGAGAAAAGTAGTCAGTGGCTTGGAAAGAAAGTTATGTCAGTTACTGGTGTGAGAAAGCCAGGAAACACATGCGTCTGTGCACTGACTGCCATGACATGACCTCACCTGTTAAAACGGCTTTAACCCCTTTCCCAGATAAGCCCTGGTTTTTACGGCTCTCAGGCTGAAGGTGTTTGAAAACACTGTGGAAAAAGGAGAACATGCTCATGTCGAGCATTTTCTCCTTTTTCCACAGTATTTTCTTTCCTTACAGATAAAAGTACCACCTTTTAAGCCACTCTAAATTTGTCGTCTGCAAATCCTTTCGATTTCAGCAGACCAAAATTACCTCATCTGGTAAAGAGTATAACTACAATACAAACAGACAAACCAGTGAATATCTCTGTGTATTTCTATACTGCAGGGACCTCCTGAGATGTATTCTCTGTTTGCTACAATACAACATGAAGGATATTCCTGTCAGTCTGGCCATTATGTTGCCAATGTGAGGTGTGGGGAGAGATGGTATCACTTTAATGATTCTATTGTAAGTATTTGACGAGTACAAGTTTTTAGAGATACTTTGTATCTGATAAGCTAAACAAAATGGCTAGATATGATTAGCTTTAGCATCAGAAATTGCAGTTAATGCTATTAAATTTTGAAAATTCTTGAGAACTAAATAAAAATGCTAGTTAGATGGTTGATGAAACAGGCTTATGGCCCCGGGGTCCTCCATGGCTCAGTTGTGAAGGCTTTGAATTCGTAAACATAAGATCTTGAGTTGTACTTCCACAGGCAGCACTGCTTTATGTAGGAATGTCCCCAGGCAAGGCACTCTAGAGCCCGAGCCTGAATCTGGTAAAATCCAGGAACACAGTGAGCTGTACTGCAATATAACTAAAGTATTGTTGAAAGTGATGTTACCATAGATTAGGCTGCTTGTCAAAATGAGTTTGCATAAAGAGAGGGTTGAAGTGGTTGATTCTTTGTGGTGGATAAAAGTACTTTTTCAAGTATGTACAATAATAGTGACTTTCCCAATGACTATATTTTTTTTTATCATGCAGCAGACAATATCCTGATAAAAAGAAAAAGAATTCTAGTGATAAGCCACAATGTTTTTACATTTATTTGTTTATCAAATTTTAGTTCATGTTGATATTCATATTTGCCAAGGATGAAAGTCACCTGCTACAAAACTTATTTCAGGAGATGGTGAGCTAATTTTTAACCCTTTACCACACAATCCCGAGTTTTAATGACCCTGAGAACTAGGCCTTTTGAAAACATTGCGGGAAAAGGAGAAAATGCTGGTAACCAGCATTTTCTCCTTTTCCCGCATTGTTTTCTAGACTCTCTGATTCAAATTTCATTATTTTTTCCATATGGATTTTGTCGTCTACAAGTGCTTTCACATTGGACCTGGCTAAAATATTGTCGTTTGGGAAAGAGTTAATCAGATAACAAACATTTAAACTTATACAATTTGAAAGCACTTGCATTCAAACTAATTGTGGCTCAAATGTTGGACTGTGTCTTAGAAATGGTAAAAAACAGTATGCAAAAAGGAGAAATGCTGGCTCAAGCATTTTCTCATTTTCCCATAATGTTTAAAAAGCCTTTTACTTCAGAGTTGTTAAAAACACTAGATTGGGTAATAAAGGGTTAATCAAATTTGAATTATGTGAAATAGTATCCAAAAAAAATGGCTGAGAACTGCCGTAAAAGAGTGAAGGTTTGGAGAAGAGTAGTTGACATTATCAACATTTTGACAATAGTTGTACAGGAAGTGCAATATAAATTTTTGCTCATTTCATTATATTTCACAGAAAAGAAGGACAAGCTTACAACATTGTCTCAGTGAATCATCGGCCTATGTGTTGTTTTATATCAGAGATAACAATACATCAAATTGGGCTCAGAATACAAGTGTCCCTGTGAATCCGCAACTTAAGGTAAGTTTTTTGTGTGCTTTAAAATTTACCATATTTTGACATAATTTTGAAGTTATCATATTATGGATTGATTGTAAAAAAATTTGTTACAAATGATATTCATCTCAATGGAACTTAGGTAGTAACAAACAGGGTTTGTCATGGGGTCAAGTGTAACCAGCACTTTCTCCTTTTTACAACAATGTTTCCTACCCAATCAAAAAATTAGATTATCATTTAAGCTACATGTAATTTGTCGTCTGCAAATGCTTTGAATTTGATGGTGTCCAAAATTTTGTTGTTTGGTAAAGAGTTAAATCCAGGCTTAGCCAAACTCATGATTAGTGCTAGCATTGCAAAAGGGTTCATTCCTATCTCATAACTTAACACTGTAACATTGTTTCAACAATGTTGGGTTGGAAGGAAGCCACTGGTAAAAGAAACTCCGAAACACAGGTGTACAGGCAGCAGTGACTTAAATGATGAGATATAACCTTTTGCAGCATTTATTTGTTAAAATAGTGTTATTGGTTAAGAATTAAATAATACTGAAAATGGCTTTTAACACCAAACATTCATGGGAGAGTGCCTCATCTGTTTATGAACCTTAGGAAGAAGCTCTTTAAAATCATTGATGACAAAGGAGAAAATGCCTGTTTCATAGAACTTCAGCACATTGTACCAGTCTTAAGTTTTTTGTTGGCAGATGCTCTTAAATTAGAAGAAAAAATTTTTTGTATGGGAAAGAGTTTTGGGGGTTCCCTGTGACTGGGTAACAAAAGCATTGGATTTGTAATCCAGGGGTTGGTGGCACTAAGGTTCTTGGGAAAGCGAACTCTGAAGTCCCAGTGTAGTGCAATTGAAACTTAAATAAAAAAGAAAAATTAAGCTGTTGCTGTGATATATTTGAAACATTGTGGGAAGCATTGTGAAGAAGTTTTGAAAATCTTCTCAGTTGAGTGAGAATGCACAAATATGGCCTGCAACACTCGAAAAGGGACATTCGGACATTTGCGTAAAGTGTCGTCTCAGATCAGCCTGTGCAGTCCGCACGGGCTAATCCGAAATGACACTTTCCGTTTGTATGTAATTTTCTTTTTTGCGATAGTCTGCTGTAGCACTAATTCTAATGTAGTCGTAAAGTGCTGTCTCGTATTAGCCTGTGCGGAGTGCACAGGCTGATCGGAGACGACACTTTATGCAAATGTCCGAATGCCCCTTTTCACGTGTTGCAGGCTATGTAATGATGAGAAATGAGAAGGGCCATAAAAAAGAAAAAATTGATAAACAACTTTGTTTTCTAAAATGCAATCAGACATCTTGATATTGTTTGTTTGAATCAAAAAGATCTTGAACTTTTTTGAATGGTCATGGCTTCTTTTTAATCTTCAGATTAAGCAAGAAAACTCACCTTCAGGCACACAGAAAAGTGGTAAATTTATTGGACCTGTACAACCCACAGTAAAAAATCCATTTAGGATGAGTAATGGGGAAAACAGTAAGTGTATAACTTAATTATTAGTGTTTTAACAGGAATATATGAAGATGTGCAGTTTCTTTATTGGTAGTATAGTAAGGTTTCCCAAAAATTTGTAGAACTGAATACATAATTGGTATGCAAGGTTTTCCCTTCATTACTTGAGGGGATCATTGTGTTTCCTATTCCTGGTAATGGAGGGGTCATTTGTTGTTGCAGGGGGTCACATTTTGAGAAATAAAATATGATTTATTGATAAAGAACAAACTGCTTTAAATGGAAAATTTTGTTTGACACTGACATGGGTAAAGTAAGAACATGATTTTGTAATTGATTATTTTCTCTCTAAAAATTTTGATGTTTTTCTATATCGGACCATATCTACCACAAACCTACAATGGACAAGCTAACCATTAGTTTGGAGTTTCTCAGCTCTTGCTTGGCACTTTTCATTCCTTGGGTCATGTTGCTACTCAGGTTTAAAGTACTTTGGGGCCAAGATATGACAAGTGGTTTTTTGGTGTCTCACTAACGTAGAACTTCTAAGTTTTCACAGCCACTGTCAGAGTATCTTACTGAGTCTTGACACATGGATGCAATTTTATTTTAAGGTCGTCATCTAAATAAAACCATAATAACTTAGCCATTCATCTAAAAAACCTCTTGGTCTAGATCAGGCCTTTTTGGGGAACATAGTTCTGGTTCAGGACTATCATTTTTGGAGCTTGTTTGTTCATTTTGCCCGCCTGATGCTTCACTTCCCTGGAAAAATTAGTCGGCTTTGATTGCGACATGATGCAGTTGCCTTGTAACAGATGGTTGTCTATATGTGTAAAGGGAAACTAAAATCACTGGAAAAAGTATGTACAGTCCAAAATGTGATGAACTAGAACAGCTTACAGGCAGATGATTGAGTTAAAAAGGTAGGCATGAATTGAATGAAAACATACGGAAAAAGTTTGTTGTTGATTCGCAACCATGAAATATCACACCTTAAATGTGGGGATTTTCGATTTCCATCTCACATTGCATCTTATGCCCGCAGAGGATAAGTTCTAATGGGTCATGTTGGAAAATATTGCATCAAAACTTACAATTTTGTGCATCAGGGTAAACTTTGGATGTATTATGGCTTAAAAGAGACTTGTAAAAACAAACATTGACTGTATTCATTGTGTAGCTTTTATTGGTTGGGAGAACCATTTCTGAGAATATCGTAATACTTACAGATCTAAATATCTAAATGCAACTGTTGGTTTTTAGAGACAGTAATTCATTATGAGACTGTCTTTAGCTGATGGTAAAGATCAAGATCAGACTGCACATAACATGTAATCTGATCTTGGATCCTCACTTTAGGCTAATATTTACAATGTTTTGGCAAAAAAAAACCTTGAAAAGGCAATTTTGTAGTCTGTTTCTCTTGAATAATTCAATATTAGTTTTTTTCATGAACATTGGCGAGTTCTGATTGGCTGAAAAAATTTTTCATAGCTCCATGAAAAAAAAATTAAGCAGTGCCGGAACTACTTTTGCAGTCAAACTAATGTAAACAAACATGTACATGAGATTTCATAATGTTTTTCGTTCTGATTCTATATCGAGTCCAAAGTTCAGATTGCTAGCTGAATTTATTTTTTCTGAATACTGAAAAAAAAAAAAAATCCAACAGTAAATTCAAAGAGAGAGCTGAAAACTCATTACTCTGCTGGGTTTAAACAATCTTATTTTCAACTTAATTCTAGCGTATTGAACTTCTAATAATAAATCCACTCAATCTGCAAATGTTCAGTACTATAATGACATCATGAATTACATCATTTTTACATCATGAAGGAGCAGTTTTACCGTGCTTTGAAATATCAATGAAAAGGACAGTAAATAAATACGCAATGTTGGATTTACAAAAAAAGAGCAGTTAGTATTATTTAAGTGCATATTTGTTGTCTGTGATATTGAATGATAAGGAATGAAGAGAATTTTTTTTGTTTTCATGGAGGTATGAAAAAAAAACCTAATCACACTGTGTGATTAGGTTTTTTTTTCATACCTCCATGAAAACAAAAAAAATTCTCTTCATTCCTTAAATGAGAAAATACATTTTATGTAGGACCTTTACCACACAGTCCAAGTTTTAACAACCTTGAGGAAGAAGACTTTGAAAACACTTTGGGAAACAGCAGTTTCTCATTTTCCTACATTTTATGCTCTATTTACCCGTTACCACACAGCAAAATTTTAAACTGGCCCATGTGGAAGAAATTTACAGACAACTATTCAAATATTTTTCGAATGATAGTATTTTCCTTGAATAAGTAGAAAACATAGTGGAATATGAAAGAATGCTGGTTTTTATCAGCTATTCCTCCTTTTCCAACAATGTTTGCAAAAGGCTACTTTCTCATGGTCATTCAAACTCAGATTGTGTGGTAAAGGGTTAAAGAAAACGTCTACCATTTTAGCCACATGTAATTTGTAAATCTGTAAAAGCTTTCAATTTTGACGCTTTTTAAATTTGTTGTCAGATAAAGAGTTAATTCTTTACCACAGGACAAAAATGTAAATTTTTCCAAATTGAAAGTATTGCAGTCTATAATTTAAATGTAGCTCAAATGATGGATGATTTCTTTGATTAGGAAGAAAAAAAATTGTAGGAAATAAAGAAAATGCTGCTTCACAACATTTTCTCTTTCTCCCAAAATGTTTTCAAAAGGCTTCTTTCTCAGGGTTGTTAAAACTCGGAAGTGTGTGGTAAAGGTTTTCTGTTGTTTACAGATAAATATACTGGTGCCACACCTGTAAAACATAATGGCACGCCACCGAATGGCACACCACTAGCTGTAAAAAGAGAAAAAATCCAGATCAACTTGACCCCTAAAGCTCAGAAATATTCCCCAGGTTTTCTTGGCTCAACAAAATCAGTACTTCCTGCCCCTTCGACCCCACCAAGTGACAAGAGAATTGTGATGAAAATTAAAGATGGGAAGTCAATCACTTACGAGACCTCACCTGATGGACATAGAAAGATTTTATCTGATGATGAGGAAGTTACAGCTAAATCGAAAGAAAAAGTTTTTAAAAAGTTTACAAAGAAGTCACAGTTAGTCCCTTATGGTGATGATTCGTCTTCTGAAAGTGACTGGAATTCAAAAGAGTCGAAACAGATTGTGAGAAAACCGTCTCCTCTCAAAGTGAGCGAGAAGAAACAGTGTGATGGTGGGAAAGACACTGTTTTGTTTGATGAGAAGTTGAATGCAACTACTTCTGTGCCAGGAAATACACATCTTTATGGAACTATTACAATGAAAGATAAACTGAATCATACTGTACAGAACCAGGATAAGAAAAAAGACTTGTCTCCTCCCAAACATGGGAATTCTCTGCCAATCAAGAGACATTACAGTGATACCTTAACATGTATAACTTCCCCTACACCGCCCAAACATACAGGTTCTACAGAATGGAATACACAACTGGCAGATGTATTGCACAGCCCATCTATAGGCTCCTCGCATAGTTCCACACACAGCAGTAATTCAACCAGTGAATGGTCAGTTACCCATAGTAAAGCGCAAAATGATATTTCAAGACCAAAATTAAATAACAAGGACATGGTAAAATTTGAGTCTAATTCGACAGTAGTAGAAAAGAAAGATATGATAAACTCCTGTAAATCACAGACGAACCTCAAAAGACAAACAATGCAAGAGCAGCTCCGAACTGAAGAAATAAAGAAAAATGTCATGCCAAGTCCATTTGAAATTGTAAATGAAAAAACCAGCTTACTTAGTCCTGACACTGATATGGATCATAAACACAAGAAGCGTAAAAAACATAAGAAACATAAACACAAGCATGTAGATGACAACAGAGAAGAGGAAACCAAAACACATGTAGATAATCAAGATGGTGCTCATAGCTCTCATAAAAAGAAGAAGAAAAAGAAGAAGAAGCACAAACACAAGCATAGAGATTACGAGAGTGATGAGGACAGTCGAGCCAGCAAGAGGAAACTGGATTACGATAAAGCTGAAAGTGTTTCACACAAAAGAAGTAGACAGGAGTCTGAATCGTCTTCAGAGTTTGAATGGGTGGAGAAGACTTCAACAGTGCCGAGGTCTGCTTCATGTAAGTATTGAGAAACAAAATGTGCTTGTAATGGCCTTGTGATAGTACTATATTCATATTCAGTTTTTATATGTTTCCACAGTATAGTACATATAATTATTTTGCTCTTTATTCACTTTTTCATGACCATGGTCTTATATGAATTTAAGTCACCAAACAACAAAAATTTTGACTTGTCCATATTGAAAGCAGTTGAAGAAGACAAAGTAGATGTGGCTCAAATGATGAAATTTGTCTTTTAAAGAGTCACAAAGATGGTGGGAATAGAAGAAATACCGGCTATTAGCATTTTTTTGTTTGCCCACATTTTCAAAGGCCTTTTCCACAGGGTCAATAAACCAAAGGGTTGTTTGTTAAAGTTTAAAAGTTGTTCACTGTATAAAAAGAACTTTAATTTTCAACTTTCATGGTAATGTTCATTGATAATAAATCTGTTAAAGCTTAGTTGAAATGTATGCTACAAGATTTTTCCAGAATTGATTTCATAATTCTCAAGATTTTCAAAAGTTATAAAGACTTTGAAATTCTATTGATTCCAGAATTTGATTAATTTTGATATACTATTTGTATAGCTGTCCAGACACAGAAGTGGGATCGACATTATACAGATGGTGTGAAGAATTTCTCCAATTACACAGATGGGCCCCTGAAAGCAGCAATAGGTGAACTGGACTCGTACAAGACTGTCAGGGAACTACAGCATAGCTCTACATATGGATATGGTGCTCCAGGTAACTTAACTCTTTCCATACTATAAAAGACACAAGAAGCTATTGTGGACAGTGTAGATTAAGATCAGACTGCACAAAACATGCAGACTGATCTATGATCTACACTGTCCACTGTTCTATCCTAGATTATAAATAAAAAGTTCTCTGTGTCTTCCAGGTGAACATTTTTTGTAGCTGTTTAAAGAGATTGGTTTCCTTGTATGGTAGTGAAAGAGTTCATGTATATTATGCTAACATTGGATTTAACCCTGTACCATACAACCCCGTGTTTTAATTACCCTTACAATGGCTTTTTAAATATTGTGGGGAAAGGTGAAATAGCTGGTAATCAACATTTTATCCTTTCCCTGCAATATTTTCTTCCCTTTCACAGAGAAAATCCTGTCATATGGGTCATATCTTGATTTGTTGTCTGCAATTGCCTTTTAAATGGACATGTCTTAAAAATTTGTCATCTTGTCAAGAATTAATGGATTTGTATACTTACATTCAGTTTTTAGAACATATGTCCAGGTCCCTTTAGGAGTGATTGATTGCCATTCATTTAAATACCAGTAACTCCACAATTTTACTAAGATAGCGTTTCCTTACCATGGTACTTAAAATGATCAAAATAAACACTTGATTTTATTTTTTTGGTTTATTGATTTAAGTAACTGAGAAATCTGAATACTCATTAGACCCTACTGCAGTAAGGCTTCTCTTTCAAAGTGACTAGTTTATTATAACTTTAGTAACAATATCCTATCTGACCCTGGTAAAACTGCATAAAACTGGATTTAGAAAGTTTGTTTTAGCCAATCAGAAGTTGTGTTACTTTCTTAATCTAGTTCTATATGGATCTAACAGAGTCATGTTTAGTCTGTCAGGAGTTATGTTCAAAATTAGAAAAATCTGGAAAATAAGACTAAGAATGTTTTCAAGAATTGTTGGTGAATACGTACCCAGGTCTTGAGGGAAAAGGACAAAGAGTCTGCGTAACTACAATATGCCTCAGTTCAATTATGGTCTCTATAGTGTATTATTCATAATGTAGAATATTTGAAATAATACCTTTTATATTTAATATCTTTACTATAGTATCGAGCTGGGAAGGTTCCAAATCACATTTAGACATAGAGAAGGAACATGATTACTCGACCTCAAGGAAGTGCCTGTCAGATGATGAGTACGAGGAAGAATTGGACAGAGGCAGAGTGAGTAACAGACCTTGTATCACGATGTATGCAGTATCTTTACCCTTTTGAAAGGATCATGTTTTTACCACACAGGAAAAAAAAAGGCCTTTTCAACTATGTCATCTGCAAGTACATTCAGTATAGACATGCTTGTGTATATTTGGTTAACTTTCTACCAAATGACAAAATTTGGACTGGACCAAATTGATAGCCTTTTGTAGACAACAAATTAAATGTTGCTAAATTGATGACTTCTGTCTTTGAAAGGATAGAGAACAGTGTTGTGGAAAAAGGAGAAAATGCTGGTTACCAGCAAAATGTTTTGAAAAGCCTTTTCTTTCTGTGTCTTTAAAAGTTGAGATTATGTGATAAAGTGTGAAGAGCTCTATCATTTAGACAAAATCAAGAGTCAAGATTACCTTTGATTTTTCCATTCTTATCCCTTTCCCAAACAACAAGTTTAAGACTCTTTCAAATTCAAAAAATGTGCAGAAGACAAATTCAACAAATGAGTATAGCCCTCTGATAGGGCAGAAAACATTGTGGAAAAAGGAGAAAATGCTGGTTACCAGCATTTTCTCCATTTCCCACAATGTTTTCAAAAGTTATCTTTTCCAGGGTCGTAAAAACTAGGAATTGTTTGGTAAAGGGTTAAGAAGCCTTGTTCACTTGTTGAACCCTTTACCAAATAACAAGTTTTAGACTCAAACAAATTTGAAGCAATTGCAGACAAACTGAATCAAGCTCAAGATTATTTCTGTGTTTGAAATGGTAGAAAACATTGTGGAAAAAGGAGAAAATACTGGTCACCAGCATTTTTAGCTCAGCTCTTTTCGAAGAAAATGACAAGTTATTGTCATAGCCCTGGCATTCTTGTCCGAGTCGTTGCTGTGCAAAAACTTTGACATTTTGTAATGTCTCTTACTACTTTAGATATTTACTTCAAACTTGGACAAGTTGTTAACTATAAAAAAGGGAACTCTTACAAAGAACTCTTACAACAGTGGCAGGTAACCATCAAATTATTTTTTTTTACACAGTTAGGCCCCCTTTTCGACAGAATTTTCACTGAAAATCAAGCACTTGCAGACGAGAGTTGGCACCTGCATGCAGTGCTCTTGTTTCTTTTTCCCTCAATGTTTTCAAAAGGGCTCTTGATCAGGGTTACCAAACAGCCCCATATTATATTGAACTCGAAAGGGACACGGACAGGAGAAAATGGTGGTAACCTGCATTTCTCTCGCGTCCCGAATCTGTGTTCTAGTTTTTAAGAATAATTCCATTATTTGAGCCTTATTATATTGGTAAAAGGTTAAAAACTGTAATGTTGTAAAGATTTACAAGTTTCTTTAACTATTTACCAAAGACAAAATCTTAGACTGGTCCAAATTGAAAGCATTTGCAGATGACAAAAAAAAAATGTGACTCAAAAATTGAAACTTTACTTTGGAAGAGTAGAAAACATTGTGGGAAATGGAGAAAATGCTGGTTACCAGCATTTTCTCCTTTTCCCACACTGTTTTCAGAAGGCTTCTTCCTCGGGGTTGTTAAAACCAGGGATTGTTTGGTAAAGGGTTAACAATTAACAGCTCTAATTTTACTCTACATTTCAGGTGAAAAAAGTGAAAAACAAACATAATGGTGATCACAGGCACAATGGTAATTTATTCCAAAAGGAGCAGGACAGGAGGTTTCAGAAACACATAAATGTAAGCAGTTTTCTACTCTTAAACTGTAAATGAACTATGCATAACTTCTGTTGCCTTTATGGACAGTGTAGACTAAGATCAGCCTACACAGAAAGTGCAGTCTGATCTTGGATCTGCACTGTCTGCCACTTTGTAAATTACCCAGGTCAAAGCAACCTTGAAATTGCCCTTAATTGGCTATTTTGAGAAATAGCTCTTTATCAAACAATTATTAGTTTTGACGACGCTAAAGATTTTTGATAACAATTGAAATAGGAGAAAATGATGGTGACCAGCATTTCTCCTTTTCTTACAACATTTTCTTCCATTCCACAAACAAATTCAATTTTTGGGTCGCGTTTATATTGATGTCTGCAAATGTGTTCAGTTTGGGCAAGTCTGAAATTTTGCAATGTTGTAAAGAGTTAAGGGTAAGATTCCGTGAAGAAAATATTTGTGCCTCTTCATCTTCTATCTAAATTTTTTTCCCTCTTTCTAAAGGATCCTTTTAATGACACTATGATAGAAGGCATATGGAATCCTTATTGATTATTGAGAAAATGCTGGTAATTAGCATTTTCTCCTCTTTTCACAAGATTTTCTACACTTTCCAAGGACAAATTCCTTCATTCATGCCAAGTGTTATTTGTTGTCCAAAAATTAGTGAATATGAATAAGTGTTTAATTTTGTCCTCCT
This sequence comes from Hippopus hippopus, assembly GCA_946811185.2. Taxonomy (NCBI): domain Eukaryota; kingdom Metazoa; phylum Mollusca; class Bivalvia; order Cardiida; family Cardiidae; genus Hippopus; species Hippopus hippopus. The sequence continues at coordinate 17,673,187 of OX328096.1, forward strand.
GGAGTTTCATTGATAAATTTGGCTGAAATTTGGAAGGAATCTCTCCTACCATGAACATAATTATGCAAATTTTTCCAAATGATTTTTAGCTCCACTGGCCAAAGGCCAGAGAGCTATTGTCATGGCGTTGTGTCCGTCGTGCGTCCGTGCGTCCGTCCATCCGTCCGTCCGTTTGTCCGTGCGTGCGTCCGTAAACTTTTTCTTTAAAAAACTTCTCCTCAGAAACTATTGACTGGATTTTTACCAAATTTCACAGGAATGTTCCTTTGGTGGTCCTCTTTCAAATTCCTTCAAATAATTGTGTTCCATGAAGAATTCTGGTTGCCATGGCAACCAAAGTAAAAAACCTTTAGAAATCTTCTCCTCCCAAACCGCTATTTGGATAGCATTATTATTTTGCAGGAATGTTCCTTAGATACAGGTTTACAGAATTCCTTTAAAAAAAAAAGATCTGTCAAAAAACATGGCTTTTATGGGAGACTCATTTTCCTTTTATGGTATAAAGTAAAATCTTTGAAAAAATTCTTCTCTAAAACTATTCATTGGATTTCATTGTTGTTTTGCAGGTAAGTTCCTATGGTGGTTGTCTACCAAATTCTTTCTTCAGTGAGCTAAAATGCAGGATTGAATGATAATTGTTAAAAACTTCCATTCGCCATTATAGAAATATCAGGCCTGTGGAGCGATACAGGCGCTCAAGCGCCTCTAGTTTGATTGTTACATGAATTATGGCCCTTTGCATGTGTTCCTAAACCAGTGACAAGGCAACGGATGGGGTGTATTCATAAGAAAGATAGTTCAAACTAGTATAAGGTCTACTGGTTTTTTAGTTACTACTGTCATGGTTTTATCGTAACAGAGATCTACTAATCATTATGATACTCTTTAAAGCTTGATCAAACAATCCTTTTTTTTTAAGCCATAGGGAAAAAGGCTTTAGAAAGCATTGTTGGTAACCGGCATTTTCTCCTTTTTCCACAATGTTTTTTACTATTCCAAGAGTGAATTCCATCACTTGAGCCATATGGTAACAATACTTTTAAAACATTATTATTTATTTGTTTTGTTTTATTTTTCAGTGGCCGGGGTTGAAAATAGGGAACAACAATCCATATATGAGACAAAACAGTTCCCCTGTGCATAATACCCATTACAGATTTTAGCCATGTTGTTTGTGTTGATGAACTGTTCATGCAACTACTTGTAGAGACATACATTTAAAGAGACATACATTGCAAGGGTTATGACCAGTTTCCTATTATGACTGCTATGACTTGTTAAATATGCCTGGAAACAAATGTGCAGGTGATAGCTTCAAAAACATTTGTTTTAAATATGAATAATTAATGATGCGCCATAAAGCAATATTCATTCATTCATCCATTCATTCATTCATTACAAACAAATTCAAATGGGAGTAAAATGTGAAATCATTGTGGCAAAAAGAGAAATTGCTTGTGACAAGGAATTTCTTTTTTCCACAATGGTTATAAAAGAGGTCACCACTAAAAAACAAAAATATGTTGTGTGCTGAAGGGACTGAGTTAGAGAAACATAATGCAAGTATATGACCAAGTAATATTTATTTATCCTTTAAATATTTATTTTTTTTGGCCAGAGTTTTCGTACAAATTGTATCTTGACATTTGACATGTCAGGGCAGCTTATTTAATGCTTTTTTTTGTGTGTACATGTATGTGTAATTGTTTTGAAAACAGTATTTTTTGGAATATTGTTAGAAATCTGAAATGAGTTTTTGTATATAATGCACAATAGGGGCTGCAGATGACAATGAACCTGAATTGTCAGCTCTACATTAGTTTTTTTTGTATTTTTGCCAGATTTGAGTTTTGATAATGTCAGACCCAAATTGTCAACTATGTTAATATTCTGTGAAACTATTACTTGTTTGTCCCGAATGTGTTAAACACAAGAAATTGCAGACAATGCCAATGGAAGAGGTATGGTAAGCTCTTCATGCAACAATCTGATGTTTTAACAGCCGCAAGGATAAAAAGTTACGATAAAATTGTTGGCAAATGAGAAAATGCTATTGTCCTCTGCCATTGCTATCAATTTGGAGAAGTCTAAAATTTTGTGGTTTGGTTAGGAGTTTAGTTACAACAAAGTGTGTTTGACTTACTGCCTCTGTTAGGTGACCTTTAACATTTAAAATGTTATTGCTAAAGGAGAAATTATTCCTTAGGGGCAATCTCTTTTTGTCCGTAATGTTTTCATGTGTATAAATATATAAACTCTTTACCTTACATTACTGAGTTTTAACAACTACCTGTATGAAGGCACTTGAAAACATTGTTGGAAAACTGACAAAAAAATAAATGACTAGCATTTTCTCCTCTTTCCAGAGGTTTTCTTCATTTTCAAAGGTAAATCTCATCATTTGAGCCCCATTTATTGCTTGCAAATGATTTCAGTATCGAAATTTTGTTGTCTGGTAAAGAGTTTAACCCAAGCTCTTTTCCAGACAAAATTTTAGACATATAACACTAGATTGTATTTGCAGAAGACCACTTAAAACTTAAAATTGGTCCCTAAAAACATTGAAAACATTGAAAAGGAGAAAAAGCTTAACACCAACATTTTCTTCTGTTTCCAACAATATTTTCAGTAAAACACTTGCGTCTGTTAACTCTTTACCACACAATCCCGACTTTTAATGACCCTGAGAGAGAAATCTTTTGAAAACATTATGGGAAAAGAAGAAAATGCTGGTAACCAGCATTTTCTCCTTTTCCCATAATGTTTTCTACCCTTCCCAAAACTAATTTCAATTTTTTATTCAAATTTGATTTGTCGTCTGCAATTGCTTTCAAATTGGTCCAGTCTAAAATTTTGTCGTTTGGTGAGGAGTTAAGGGTTAACTCATATATACATATTTACAAGAATATTTTCCAATTTGTCTGTTGCAGATTTGGTTCATGAGGTAGTGCGTTTACCCTTTACCAAACAATCACAAGGTTAAATAACCTTCTCGAAGAAAGCTTTTGAAAATTGTTGGACAAGGAGAAAATGCTGGTAATCTGCATTTTCCCACAATGTTCTCATTTTCAATCATATGAGCCACAGGTGATCTGTCATCTGGAAATGCTTTCAGTTTGGACAAGGCTGGTCCATGGAAAAACTGAATTTCACTTATGACCGAATTTCACTTCAAACAGACTGAATTTCACTTCAAACAGACTCTATTTCACCTAAAAATGACAAATTCTTCTGCTGTAGTAATAAATTTTGGTCTGAAACTATAATAAGTCTTTGAAAAGCATAATTTCATGCTACTTTTTGGAAAAAAATATTTTTGTAATTGTACTTTGTCAGTGTTTCTTTTATTAGAACTGTATTTCACTCAATGTGACTCAGTAAGAGTTTCAATACTGTAAAATTTACAAACTGGATTTCTCTTGCCAGATGTGTACATGTTTGTTTTTGCACCCTTTAGTCTTGAAATAAAGAAGCAGATTTCAAAACAATGCTGGAATATTACACAACTGTAACATGATTTTTGTCGTTTTTAAAAGAAGTTACATGTTTAAAGTACTGTGAATATGGGTGAAAATCGAAAGTACACCTCACTAGTGAAATTCGGTGGGTAAATTTCATGTAGCCAAGCCCATAATGCAGTCGTTAGCATACAGGACTCAAGAATAAGGGGTTACTGGTTTGATCCCCTGCTTGGCCAATTTCTTTCAGAGGATTGATGATAGCCATTGCGACAGGATATATTCCTGTCTCATAGCTGATCATTGTTTCAACAATGGTTATGTGGGAAAGCAGCCATTGGCTTGGAAAGAAAATTGTGCAGTGTAATGGTGAAAGAAACTCCATGAATGCATGGCTAGGTGCACTAGCCACTGCGATAGACTGAAATAATGTTGAAAACGGTATTAAACACAATACAATCAATCAATCATTCACGGTACTGTAACTCTTACGGAATCATCTTGATTGAAATAGGGTTCTAAAAGAAAACCTGACAAGTTACTATTACAAAGAGTGTTCTTTCAGATGATAAGCATGATGTGCTTTTGAGAAATAAATTATAATTTCCAGTCAAAAGTATCACTACAGCGTTAGAATTGTAATTTTGAGGTGAAATTCGGCCTGTTTGAGGTGAAATTTGGTTTTTCCATTGACCAGGACTAGGCTAAAATTTTATCAATTGCTATTGAGTTAATGTCATGCATGCATGGTTATGTAAGACATGTTTTGTAAGTAAAGATGTGTGAAAAGTGACAATAATGAATTTTTTTTAAGAACATTGTTATGCAAACTGATATTCAGTCATTATTATATGAGAGTATTAAATAAGAATAAGAACTGTTTTGTGTTTTGTAGTAGAAACAGTCATTATGAAAATGCCAACCCCTTATCAAATGACAAATTTGATGTGTATACTAGTCCTATTTTAGAGCATTTGTAGAAAAGAAATGAGCCATGCTCTGGCAAAAGGGTCTTAATGCATCTGCGAAAAGTATCAACCCATATCAGCCTGCGCAGTCCGCGCAGGCTGACCTGGGTCGAAACTTTTCGCAATTGGTCTATTTTCTGTATGTCCAAGGATCAGTCTACCTCATAACGAGCGACAGCGAGTTACGGGCAAAGCCCGTAACGAGTGAAGCTCGTTTTGCGGTAACACCGTTCTAGATTTTCAAAAATGAAATTCCGACTTCGTTCTGGGTTTTAGTCTAAATCTAAATAGGGATGACTTAAAAAATAGTCGCACAGCGTCACACATATGACAATCTTTCGCACAAGTACCTGATTGGTCAAAAATGACGAAAATGATCTACCGATTGGATGATTACTTAAAAATCATTTTCAGTTTAATGAGTACAGATTGTCTAATTTCTTACTTACTTTCAGCGTGTTAAGTGTCTATTTGTGTATAAACATACGTAATGATCTATGCTAGAAAATAATGACGTTATTAATCATACGTCATGCATGAGCCGTTTTTCGCGGAAAACATTGTGTCAAAGAAATCATGACTAAACTAGTTTTTTGGCTTTTTCAAAATACCATTTACAGAGAAAGCCGGATTTATGATCTGTAAAAAGGGGGCTTAATGCATTTGCAAAAAGCTATCGACCCAGGTCGGCCTGTGCAGTCCGCGCAAGCTAACCTGGGTCAAAACTCTGTGCTAGATCTATTTTTCAACGTTCTACATGTCAAAGGACCAGTGTGCATGCCTTTTGATTCAGTCAGTTATCATACAGTATGGATGTATAATTATGTGATGACTTGCTTGGTATCGTACATCACAGAGATGCATTAAACCCTCTTTTACCGCCACATGGCTCAAATATATTTAGATCTATTTAATGTTACGAAAGCTTGTTAATAGATCGAAAAGTTTGGCGTATTTTTGCCGTAAGTTGGATATCTATGGCAAATTTCTTTCCTAGGATTGATTCTAGATCTAGATCTAGTCACAGAGACAGAATTCATTCCCGTCTCTGCACTGATCACTGTTTCAACAACGGATGTTAGCAAAGCAGATGGGATGAAAAAGGAAAGCCACATAGTCTATAATCTGATTTTAGCGATCTAAGCACTCTGATTGTAAAGAAACTCCAGGTAAAACGTGGGTAGACCTGTGCATTGACGATTCCTTTTGTGTGTATATTCATTGCGGCAGCAAGTGCACCTACCATGCATTCCTGAAGTTCCTTTTACCAGTACTCTGCTCAATACTAGTATTCTTCCCAACCTACTGACGGATTCCTCGTAAAAATCAAAGTCTCTCTAATATAGATCTAGATCTACATGCAGTGAGGAAATGTTCCCATAAGATGGTCTTTACATGTTGACCAATAATCATTTAAAGATATTTTTTCTGGACATAACTTAACGAAATTGTCAAGGAATTGTCTTTATTTTGTTCAGGAAATTAGGGACAGTTCGCCCTATTTCACATGTATAAATCTATGAAAGAAAAATGCATTCTACTTTTGACAACGCTCAAAATTAGTTTTGGCAAAGACAGAATTCGAACCCAAAACCCTTTGATTTCAAGATCAAGAATCTAGCTCGTCATTCGAATAAATAGACATTTGTTCCACAAATCATTCACGTCGCTCGTATTGAGGCTTTGCCTTTTTCATATTAATTAAGTATTTTGTTACAAAAAGTGGCTATTATGGATTTGCAAGTATGTGATGGCTTACTTTGTACCATGGATCACGGAGATGCAGTAAGCCGCCTTTTGCTGGAGCATGGCTCAAATATAAGTTGTTGTATGAGATGTATTTCAAATAGTAGAAAACATGATGGGAAAAGGAGAAAATTCTGGTTACCAGCATTTGATCCTTTTCTAACAATGTTTTGATTCAAAAGCATTCTTCCTGAGGGTTCCAATTACACAAGTTTGTTTGCGTATGGAAAAGGTTTGTTTTTTTTTTTTAGCTCCACTGGCCAGAGGCCAGTGGGCTTATGTCATGGACCTGTGTCCGTCATGCCTCCGTCTGTCCTTGCGTGCATTAACTTTTATTTCAAACATCTTCTCTTGTAAAACTACCCATCCAATTTTGATGAAACTTCACAGAAATGATCCTGCCATTGTCCTCTTCAAAATTTCTTAAAAGAATTTGATTCCTTCAGAAACTCTGGTTGCCATGGCAACAAAAGTGAAAAATGAAAATCTTTTTGTCTGAAACCATAAGGCCTAGGGCTACCAAATTTGGCATGTAGCTTTATCTAGTAGACCTCTACCAAAATTCTTCAAATTATAGCCCTGGGGTCAAATTTGGCCCTGCCCCGGGGGAAAACTTTAAAAATCTTCTCATACCTAGCCATAAGGCCTAGGGCTACCAAATTTTGCATGTAGTTTTATCTAGTGGGCCTCTACCAAGAGAGCCCAAAGTATAGCCCTAGGGTCAAGTTTGGCCCCACCCCAGGGGTCACAAGTTTTACATGGGCTTATATAGTGAAATTTTTAGAAATCTTCTTGTTACTAACCATAAGACCAAGGGCTACCAAATTTAGCCCTGTCTCAGGGGTCTTATTTTTTATATCGAAGAAATTTTGAAAATCTTCTTGTTTATAACCACACATTCTAGACCTGTATTATTTGGTATGGGGCTTTATCTTGTGCACCTCTATCAGGATTCAAGTAATTATAGCCCTGTGGTCAAAATGGCTTTGCCGTGGGGTCATAAATTTCTCATAGGGTTTTATAGAGAAAATTTTGTTTCTTCTAGTTCCAAACCAATTGGCCAAGTATTGTAATGTTTGGCTCGTAGGGTTTTTACTTATTAGCCAGTGGAGCAATACAGGGCCATCATGGTCCTCTTGTTTTTATGGTGTTTAACACCATTTTCATCATTATTTGTTAGATCCCTGTGGCCAGTGCACCTATCCATGCTTTCCTGGAGTTTCTTTTACCAATATCAGTGGCTGCTTTCCCATATAACCATTGTCAAAATAAGCTGTGAGAGAGGAATGAATCCTGCCATAATGACTCCAATCAATCCTTGGAAAAAAATCAGCCTAACTGTGGATTCAAACCAACAACTCCCTCGTCCTGTACAGTGTACTCTATCGACTGCTACAGAGCTCAACTGATTTGAATTTTTCCTTTGGTATTGGTAATTAGGGGTCTGTGTGGCCCAGCCATAAAGGTGTATAATTTGTAATCTGACTCCCGAGTTCAATCCTCACTGAAGGCACTGGTTTTTTGATAGGAGAGTCTTCTGGCAAGAGACCTCAGAGGCAGCATATTACAGGATGACAGGAAAGTAAGGTAACACTTTTATACATTTATAATATGGCTTTAAATTTCAGATGATGAGATCAAAATACATATACATGTATATATGTATGTTTTTTGTGTGATAATTTCATACATATTTTATTACATTACTCACTTTTAAACAGAAAGTTTTGACAAACATTGTCGGAAAAGGAGGTAATGCTGGTAAATGGCATAATGTTTCCCATAATATTTTCAAACTACTGGTAAATATACACGTATCCAGAAAGTTCACATCATTTGAGCTAGGTCTTTCCATAGTTTCCATATTGAGGACACCAGAAGCTTTTGTGGGCAGTGTAAATCAAGATCAGACTGCACAGAATGTGAAGTCTGATCTCTGATCGACACTGCCCACTACTTTTTTCTGGATGGTTACTAAACTCATGTCTTGATCTTGCAGCGAAACTGTAGCCTTTGAGAAAATGCAATTTATTTATACAGTAATGAAAGAGTGAATCTATCTGTCACTTGCAAATTATTTCAATTTCGACCGGTCTAAAGTGTCATCTGGCGAAGTGCTGAAGAATTAAAAGAGAGTACAAATATAGAGAAATTACTTTATTTCATTATAGTTACAAATACAATCTTACAGAGTTAATAATGTGTGTCCAGTAATTTCATGGAAAAGTTTGGACATTCTTACAGCTTTTCGTGAATGATATCCATGGTTAAAATTCAAAATAAGAGCCATGCTCTGGCAAAAGGGGGCCTAATGCATCTCTGTGTTCCATGATGCCAAGCAAGTCACCACGTAATCATGGATCCGTAAAATATATTTAGCCAAACAAATACATGTACCTGAATGCTCAGGTAGAATGGTCCTTTGGCATGCAGAAAATCCACTAACATCAAAAAGTTTCGGCCCAAGTTTCTGCGCAGACTGACCTGGCTCAATACTTTTTGCAGATGCATTAAGCCCCCTTTTCAGAGCATGGCTCAAATCTATTCTTTTCAGACATGTTTTAACAATCTGACAGAATTTATGAATGGTATCCATGGTAATGGTTCCAAACAAAATTATCAGTTCAACCATTGTCCTATTATCCTTTTACCTGATGACAAAATTTTTAGAAATGTTCAAATTTAAAGCATCTGCAGATAACAAATTTGGCTCAAATGATGAAATTCGTTTTTAAAAGTACAGGAAAAATTGTGGGAAAAGGAGAGAATGCTGGTTACCAGCATTACTTCTTTTCCCACAATGTTTTCAAAAGCTTTCTTCATCGAGGTCGTTCATACTCGTGTTTGTGTGGTAAAGGGTTTAATTCCTCAAATTTGCATTGACCATGAAAACATCCAATGAAATTGTGGAAAAAAATGAATTATGGTATAATACAAATGAAATGAAATATTGAGGAAAAAATTTCCCACACCGATCATGATGTTTCAAAAATGGCCCAATACAAGAAGTAAATAGTTATCTGAAAATACATTTAATTCCGTGTTCATTTTAAATTAACCCTTTACCACACAATCCTGAGTTTGAAGTACCAAGGCAAAGACAGGTTTTGAAAACATTGTGGGAAAAGTAGAAAATGCTGATAACCAGCATTTTCTTCTTTTTCCTACAATGTTTTCAACCCTTTCAAAGGCAAATACCAAAATTTGAGCCAGACAGAATTTGTAGCTTGCAAATGCTTTCCATTTGGACAATTTTGTTGTCTGGAAAAGAGTTCAGAAGATTTTATTATCTCTATATACTAATAGTCAAAAAAATTTAAGGCTCATCCATATTGAAAGCATAATGCAGATAACATACCAGATCTTGCTCGCATGATGGGGTCTTACAAAGGTAGAAAGCATTAAGGGAAAAGTATAAAACATGCTGGTCATCAGCATTTTTTCCCCTCTTTCCCCACGTTATTTTTCAAACACTCCCTCCTAAACATTAAAACAATAAACATGTGGCTGATTGGTATAACTGTTTACTCACACGTAGATTAAAGTGGTCCTGATTAATGCATACTATTTGAGTATTTATTAAACAAAAAGAGATGAAGGCTGTTGACTGCTATGATACCAAAAGTAACAAGAGGCCCATGATTGCTATATTGCCTTATAAATTAATGTGCTATACATGTAGCTGGTATCGATACAGAAATTTAACCGTAAGAAACCTGAAATTAATAAAATAAAATTTCATATGGAAAATAAGACAAGGCCAAAAAGCATCCTAACTATGAAATGATGCAGTCAAAATTGAACAAAATTAATTATCAATCCCCCAAGCTAGTCTCTTTGTTTCTGACTTTTTAGCTCACCTGAGCACAACGTGCTCAAGGGGAGCTTTTAGGATCACCCTGTGTCCGTCGTCAACAATTCTTTAAACAACTTCTCCTCCTAAACCGCTGGGCCAATTAGAACCAAACTTTTCTCTTCGCTCTTCGCACTGTATGGACTTAAAGAAATTCTTTAAAATTCTTTTTTGCTTAAACCATTTGTCAGATTTTGAAAAAATTTCACAGAAATGTCCCTTAGATGCCCCTTTTGAAGCAATGTCAGCGAAGTTATGATCCCTCAAGAAACAAGGCTGTGGAGGTGGTTTTTTTTTTGCACTATACGGACATTAAGAAATTCTTAAATATTCTTCTTCTATGAAACCACTGGTCAGATTTTGAAATAATTTCACAGAAATGATCCTTTGGTGCCAAATTATGTCCCTTTTTTGAATTACTATTTTAACTTACTATCCAGCACTCAACAGCCAATCGTTGGCACCCGCATGCGGTGCTCTTGTTCTTTTTATTGAAGTTATTGAAGAAAAAGTTTTGGAATAACAAAAAAAAAACCTGGCTATGGTCTACTCAAATATTCAGGTGAGCGATCCAGGGCCATCTTGGCCCTCTTGTTCCTACTCTGGGACATTGACGAAGAAAATCTCATTTCCATTGATGACTGTCAGCACCTAAAGTAATTTTTCATACAGTGAATCCTTCTAAACTATTTGACTTCAAGTGCAGCTATGATACCAAAGTAGGGATTTTGTTGTTACAGGTGGGGGGATCTGTGAGAAAATCAGCATTGCTTGTAACAAACAATTGCCCCTTTTCCTGCAGTATTTTTAAAAGCAATCTGCTGCAAGGAAATAGTCGTATTTGTGAAGCAATGAACTGATGTATAAATAGTAACATTATTGCCAGCAATAATGTGTCAGCGTTAATTCTTTCACTACTGAACAAATAAATTGCATTTTCTCAAAGGCTAAAAATACAATTCTTCTGCAAGATCAAGAGACAGTTCAGTCATAATCTAGACCACAGCAGTGGACAGTGCAGATCAGAGATCGGACTGCACGTTCTGTGCAGTCTGATCTTGATCTACACTGTCCACAAAAGTTTCTTGTGTCGTCTATGGTATAGAAAGAGTTAACTCTTTACCAGAAAACAAAATTGAAGACTTGCCAACACTGCTACTATGAGATAGAGAGTATTTCTGTCAAAGCATCAGTAGTGAACAAGAAACTTTACCCTTTACAACACAAATAAAATAATAGAATACAAACGTTTAACAGAAATCATGCCCTAATCATGTTAAAGCAACTTGCAGCTCAATTCTTGTTTCTACAAATTAAAAAAATCTTTATATAAACTTATACTGAAAACATTATAGGAAAAGGAGAAAATGCTTATTAAAGCATTTTCTCCTTTTCCCACAATGCTTTCTACCCATTCAAAGAATTCCATTATTAAAGCTATATTTATTTTGTCTTCTGTAAGTGCTTTTTAACCCTTTACCACACAATCCTCGATTTTTAATGACATTTAGAAAGAAAGCTTTTGAAAACATTTTGAAAGGAGAAAATGCTGGTAACCAGCAATTTTCCAGCAATTTCTTTTGGTTGGAAAATGCTTTCAATTTGGACAATTGTGAGAATTTGTTGGGTGTTAGGAGTGTTTAACTGAGATGTCTTAATTTTTTAATGTGAAAAAAGACCATGTATGACAAAATATAATACAGATGCACTATTTTTTTTCCATTCTTTTTTCTTTTCAGTAAAACCTCATACTGTATTTGTCACATGACAAATTACGAACTACCATAATTCTATATACACTCAATTGTCCAACACCGCTGTGGTTTAGTCAGTAGATGACAGAAACTTCTCAATCAAATGATGAGATTTGTCTTTGAACGATGAAAAAACACAGTGGACTATAGGTGCAAATGCTTGATACCACCATTTTATTACACCATGTTTTCCTAAGCTAATAATAATTCCTGATTGGCTCGACCACAAATTAACTCTTTACCAAACAATCCTGGGTTTTCACGGCTTTGAGACAGAAGCCTTTTGAAAACATTGTGGGAAAAGGAGAAAATGCTGGTAACCAGCGTTTTCTCCTTTTCCCACAATGTTTACCACCCTTCCCAGAGCAAATTTCAAATTTTGAGTCACAATTATTTTGTCATCTGCAAATGCTTTCAATTTGGACCAGTCTGAATTTTTGTTGTTTGGTAAAGAGTTAAAGACAGCAATTTAGAATGGTCATTAAATACTGTCTAGGGGACCAAGTACATGTAGTAACATTTTACCAATTTTTTTTCCCCCCCAACAGTTTTTTATCAATGATTACCTGTAAGTATTAACCCTTTACCACACAATCCCGAGTTTTAACAACCCAGAGAAAGAAAGTTTTTGAAACAATGTGGGCAAAGGAAAAAATGCTGGTAACCAGCATTTTCTTCTTTGCCACAATGTTTTCTTATCTTTTTATAAACAAATCCCATTACTCGTGCCACATTCACTATGTCGTTTGGAAATGCCTCCAATTTGGATCTGTCTAAAATTTTGTCATGTGGTATAGAGTTAAGGAAGGTGATACATTTAAGAAGTTTTGAACTTTTCGATTTTGAAAGCTTTTACAGATGAATGTGGATCAAATGATGAAGTTTGTCTATGACAGGGTAGGAAACAATGTGGAAAAAGAAAATCAAGCATTTACTCCTCATCCCACCTTGTTTTCATAAGCCTTCTTCAGGGTCCTTAAAACACAGGGTTATTTCGTCATAGGTTAATTAAGGTTTCTGAACAAAAAAGCCACATGTATCAATCTATAAGTACAGAATATGTTCATATATTATAAAGCTTTTGTAAAAGAAGCAAGGTCTGTATTTACCAACCATTCTTAAGAACATTCTAAACCTTATTCTCAAGAATTTTCTAACTATAAAAGTAACACAACTTCTGATTGGATAAATTTGGTCTAGCCAATCAGAGGATGTGTTACTCCCTAAATCTATAATTAGACTGAGAATGAAATCAAGAATGGTTGGTGAATATGGACCCAGATGTTTATTCAACCTAGAGAAAGAAGGCTCTTGAAAAAACTTTGGGAAACACATTTTCTCCTTTTCCCAAAATGTTTTCTTCCCCTTCAAAGACAAAATTCCAGCATTTATACTTTGACATCTGCAAATGCTTTCAATGTGGATGTCTAAACATTTTGGTTGTCTGGTAAAGTTAAACAGACATGCATGTACAGAATAAGTTTGATAAGTGAAAGTAACATCAAACCTTTGCTAAACAATCCAGTGTACTAATGACCTTGAGAAAGAACACTTGTGAACATATTGGGAGAAAAAAAACAACCAATGTTTTCAACATAATCAAAGACAAATCCCAATCACTTGAGCCACATTGAATTCATTGTCTGCACATGTGTATCTAATTTGAATATGGACAAGTCTACAATTTTTTGTTGTTTGGTGAAGAGTAAACTACGGTTAACTATTTACCAAACGGCAAAATTTTACACTTATCCAAATTGAAAGCACATGCAGACGACATTATAAATGTGACTTAAAAATAGAAATTTGTTTGGGAAGGGTAGAAAACATTGTGGGAAAAGGAGAAAATGCTGGTTACCAGCGTTTTCTCCTTTTCCCACAATGTTTTCAAAAGTCTCTGACCTCAGGGTTGTTAAACGTCGGGATTGCGTGGTAAAGAGTTAACTACATGTATTTACCAAACAAAGAAATTTTAGACTTGTCCTAGTTGGAAGCATTTGCAAGCAAAAATTTATATAGTACTGAAATAATGATTTTTGTCTTTGATAAGAGAGGAAAATATTGTGGGAAAAGGAGAAAATGCTGGTGACCAGCATTTTTTTCTTTTCCCACAATGTTTCAAAATCTTTCCTCCTCATGGGGGTGAAAACTCCGGATTGTTTGGTAAAGAGTTAGACAGCAAAAACATTATTCTAAATCTCAATTGAATCGACCTATAAGAACAGAATATGCTATTAAGTGGAAGCAAAATTTAACATAGACTCTATGACAATGAATATTCACAGATGAACATGGTCACATCAATGATATATATTATAAAAAGAGGACAGTTCTATACAAAACACATCATCAATCACAATTTTGGCACTTATCAAAATATCAATCTTTTAGGCTTAGAACAGCCTTTTCCAAACAAGAGGGCCATGAGTCTTTTGACCGAACATGACCCATTTTTAATCTCTTTCGAGATATTATGACAAACATTCTATCAAGCTTTCATAATCATTGGACTGAAAATTTGGCCTCTAGCTTGTACACAAGCTTTTCCTAGAATTTCTCTAAGTGACCTACTTTTAAGCCAAACATAGCCCATTTTCCCATTGTAGATATCAAGACAAACATTTTGACCAACTTTCAAGAGTTGTGGACTGAAAATGTAGCCTCTAGAGCGTACACAAGGTTTTTCTAAGATTTGACCTAGTGACCTAGTTTTTGACCTGACATGACCCATTTTGGAACTCGTCGGAGATGTCATCAAGACAAACATTCTGACCAACTTTCAAGAGTTTTGGACTGAAAATGTGGCCTCTAGAGTGTACACAAGGTTTATTAAAAGATTTGACCTAGTGACCTAGTTTTAGACCCGACATGACCCATTTTCGAACTCGTCTGCCATGTCATCAAGACAAACATTCTGACCACGTTTCATGAGTATCAGACTGAAAATGTGGCCTTTAGAGCATACACAAGGTTTTTCTAAGATTTGACCTAGTGACCTAGTTTTTGACCCCACATGATCCATTTTCGAACTTGTCCGAGATATCATCAATACAAATATTCTGACCAAGGTTCATGAGTATCAGACAGAAAATGTGGCCTCTAGAGCCTACACAAGGTTTTTTAAGTTTGACCTAGTTACCTAGTTTTTGACCTGACATGATCCAATTTCAAACTCGTCCGAGATATCATCAAGACAAACATTCTGACCAACTTTCTAGAGTTTTGAACTGAAAATGTGGCCTCTAGAGCGTACACAAGGTTTTTCTACGATTTGACCTAGTGACCTAGTTTTTGACCTGACATGACCCATTTTTGAACTCGTCGGAGATGTCATCAAAACAAACATTCTGACCAACTTTCTAGAGTTTTGGACTCAAAATGTGGCCTCCAGAGCGTACACAAGGTTTTTCTATGATTTGACCTAGTGACCTAGTTTTTGATCCAACATGACCCATTTTTGAACTCGTCCGAGATATCATTAAGACAAATATTCTGACCAAGGTTCATGAGTTTTGGACTGAAAATGTGGCCTCCAGAGCGTACACAAGGTTTTTCTAAGATTTGATCTAGTGACCTAGTTTTTGATCCAACATGACCCATTTTTGAACTCGTCCGAGATATCATTAAGACAAATATTTTGACCAAGGTTCATGAGTATCGGACAGAAAATGTGGCCTCTAGAACATGCATAAGGTTCTTCTAAAATTTATCCTAGTGACCTAGTTTTTGACCCAACATGACCCATTTTCAAACTCGTCCGAGATATCATCAAAAACAAACGTTCTGACCACGTTTCATGACTATTGGACTGAAAATGTAGCCTCTAGAGCGTACACAAGGTTTTTCTAAGATTTGACCTAGTGACCTAGTTTTTGAACTGACATGACCCATTTTTGAACTCGTCCGAGATATCATCAAGACAAACATTCTGACCAGGTTTCATGACTATTGGACTGAAAATGTGGCCTCTAGAGCATACACAAGGTTTTTCTAAGATTTGACCTAATGAACTAGTTTTTGACCCGACATGACCCATTTTCGAACTCGTCCGAGATATCATCAAGACAAACATTCTGACGAAGTTTCATGACTGTCAGACTGAAAATGTGGCCTGTAGAGCGTACACAAGGTAAAAGTTGACGACGCACGATGGACGACGGACACAGCTCAGGTGAGCTAAAAAATCCCATGTTTAGATGGCTCTAAAGAAGGCTTCTGAAAACCTTGTGGGAAAAGGAGAAAATGCTGTAAAAATCCAGGTTGTGTGGTAAAGTTTAACCCTGTAAAACACAACCTTGTGTTTTAAAGACCCGGAAGAAAGAAGCTTTTTAAAACATAGTGGGAAAATGAGAAAATGTTGGTAACCAGTATTTTCTCTATTTCCCATACTGTTCTTTTTACAATTTAATCACAAATCACATCATCATCAATCCACATTAAGTTTGTCACCTGTCGATGTTGTATAAGTGCAAAATTTTGTCAATGTGTAAAAGTTTAAAAGGATCTACTCAAAAATGTCTCCTGCAATTTTGTTTGTGGACATAATGAAAGAATGGAAAAAGTGCAGGGAATTTACCAAATTCCTACATGACATTTTACATCACACTTTGTTAATTTTTTAAAGTAACAAGAGTACCACATTAGGGTGCTGATGCTTAGCTTCAGCTGCTTTTTCCCCAAACAACAAAGTCTAGACTCTTTCAATTTCATAACATCTGCAGACCACAAATTCAGAAGTGGTAGAAATTAGCTTAAGCCTTTGATAAGGTTGAAAAAATTGTGGGAAAAGGGGAAAATGCTGGTAACCAGCATTTTCTCCTTTTCCCACAATATTTTCAAAAGCCTTTTTTCCCAGGGCCATGAAAACTAGGGATTGTTCAGTAAAGGGTTAAGTTGAAAAAGGGGCATTAACTTTTCATCAAACAGTAAAATTCTAGACTTGTCCAAATTGAAATTATTTGCAGACAATAAATTAAGGTTCACTCAAAAATTAAAATTGTCTTTGGAAGGGTGGAAACATTGTGGAAAAAGGAGAAAATACTGGTTTCAAGCATTTTCTTTTTTTCCTACAATGTTTTCCAAAGTCCTCTTCCTCAGGGTCATGAAAACTTAGGATGGTGTGATAAAGGGATATGGGCTACCCAAATTTTGAAGTAAAAAATCTTCAGTATTGGCAGATATCAGAATATTTCGAAATTTTTGCATGCCGACAATGATGACAGGAATATGACAATCCTTTGGCTTTTTCTTTAAAAAAAAGACAGAGCTAAAAATAAATTCATTATCATCATCAACATCATGATCACATGACTAAGGGACAAAACAGTATTTCCTGAGATTCTTTAACCCATATAGAGCGCCTTTTACACAAAATCAAAACTGTCATTCTGTGAAAAAAAAAAAAACAACAAAAAAACCAAATAACTACTGTATCTAGGCTGCTTTTAGCCAGAATGTCCGAGCATAGCAGTTTAGATCGAAGATCAGAGATTGTATGTCCTGTGCAGTCTGATCTTCATCTAGACTGACTGCAAAAGCAACTTCAGTTGTTAATGGCACTTTATGGGTTAAAAGTTTAACATCACAGAACAAGAAGTCCTGATTTGTAAGAGTTATCAAATTCTACAAAAATTATTCCTCCACAAAAACCAATGTTGTGGGTACTCTTCGAGACCATTCTAGTCAATACCAACAAAAAAGTTTAAGCAAAGAACTTACACAATATGAACTGCAAATTATTCATCTGACAGAACACAGTGAATATAATGAACACTGACTTGATACTGCAACCAATGTTCTTTCTTAGCCCTTTCTCAATAACTTAAACAATTTTTTAGCTTCCTCTCAACTATGGTACTAGTGGTCAGCATCAACCAATGAGAAAGTTTTTAAAATATGCTCCCTTTTCCACTCTTCAGGTACTTGTCCCGAAAGGTTACTCTAACTTTGACCTTTGACTTTCTTATAGAGGGGGCTATGCAGATTTTCTTCACAAGCCAAAGTGGTGCATAATGTTTTACTACTGAACTTCGTATAGTAACAGCATGCAAACCATCAATACATATATTTTTTCACGGTGTTTCCTTAATGAGATAGGAAGCTTTTTATGGTATTTTTCAGATTTCAGGCCGAAATTTCCAATGGTTTGTGGGAATGTTATGTGCTAATAGTATGCATACAACTTTTTACTGAATTAAACCATCCAGTTTCTTTTTACTTGCAAGGCAAAATAGATTTAGAAGTATCTACCAGTGTTTTACACATTTTTGATTTGTGGCAAATATTCTAAATAGCCCCTTTAACCTTAATATCACTAGGAATATCAACTCCGAATAATGAATAGCTATATAAAGTTCAGGGAACTTAGGTGAAACTTTATCAGAGTAACATATCCTCATTCGTCGAGGGGCTTATTCAACTATAGAACATAAAACTTGCAGGCTGGTTTGTTAACAGTGATGAGTGTGTAGATAAAATGAAAGATAGCATGCTGAACCAGTCCACTAATTTGAGAAAACAAGAGGGCCATGATGGCCTTTTGTCGCTCCACTGCCTTTAAATAAAATTTCATAGAGAATAACAAGCCTAGCCTAAAAAACCCACATCCCCGTCAAATACAAAAATGATTTCAGCGAATACAAGTTAGTCTAATCAATATCATTTATGCAAAATATCAATCAACTCTGAGAAAGAGTACTATGAAAAGAAGATTTCGACAACTCAGAATTAAAAGCATTTTTCCATGGTATGAATGGTAAAGTTCTCTGAAAGAAACTATAGAATGAGACAAACCTCATTTATTGTTACCAAATACTTAACTCATCTGGGCATAACCATTTAGATGAAAATGAATCATTATCACTGAAATATTTTCTTCTCAAAAACTCGATTACACAATACCAATCATGGGAAACTTGAATATCAAATACCAATCATGTTACAATGCAGTTTGATAATCAAGATAGATTAAAGGAAACATACTACTATGTATTTGTAATGAGTTACTGAGTTATTTTCCCTGATCAGTATACAAGTTTAACACTTTACCACACAAAGCCTGTTTTAACAAGCCTGAGTATAAAGCCTTTTGGAAACATTGCGGGAAAAGGAGAAAGTGCTGGTAACCAGCATTTTCTCCTTTTCCCTCAATGTCTTCTATCCTATCAAAGACAAATCCAATCATTTTAGCCCCATTTGATTTGTTTTCTGCACATGTTTTTCATTTGGACAAGTCTACAACTTTGTACTTCGGTAAAGAGTTAATTATAGCTTGTTATGAACAAAAAGTAAGTCAACACACAGCAGCCATGTTCTTTGCCAGATCAAATATAAAGTCCAAAAATCTGAAAGAGTCCTCCAAAGGATGATGTAGGCAATTTTTTTGAAAATTACAACCTGCTATTTTAGAGAAGACTTTTTTAAGATTTTCAATATTTTTCAGTTTTCCTTAACACTAAGAGTTTTCAAAGGAATCAATATCTTTGAAGGAAATCTGAGGAGCACCATGGCAGGATCATTTCCATGAAATTTGAAAAGAATTTGGCTGGATCATTTCTGTGAAGTTCGGTCAGAATTTTTTAACTAGTTCTACACAAGATGTTTGAAATAAAGGGTAACATACAAGCATGAATGTAAGCACATACAGACAATGGACACAGGGCAATAGCATAAGCTCTGTGGCCTTCGGACAGTGGAGCTGAAAGCTTTAGAACGGTGACTTTGCAGACTGGTTTGTTCACACAGCGATGAGTTTGTACATAAAATGTCAGATAGCACACTGAACCAGTCCAGTAGTTTTGAGATCAGTTACACAAATCTATTTTGACTGCTGTGCTGCTTTCTTCCGTCTGGCAGCCAACATGTCATAGAATGGATTCTCCGCTATGCAGGACCTGAAAGAGGAGGAAAGTCTGTACTCTTTGTCAGAAGAAAGATTTTCAAAGTTTTCCCTACTGAGAATATAAACAACTCCGAGCAAGAAAGCTACTGAAAACATTGCGGAAAATGGAGAAAATGCTGGTAAACAGCATTTTCTGCTTCTCTGACAATATTCTTTTTACCCTTTCAATGAATTTAAGACATGTTTAATTTGTTGCTTGCAAATGCTTTTAATAAGGACAAGTCTAGAAATTTGTCGTTTGGTAAAGAGTCAAAGTTGAATTATGGTACACTCTGTTATGTAATACCACACACCATAATCTAAGCTCTTGCCCCCCATCTTTTTACCTGACCCTAGTACTATACTAAATCTTGCTACAGGTCAACTAGATAAAGCTTCACACAAGTTTTGATTTACCTAGATCTAACAGTTTGGAACCAGAAGATCCTTGTAGTTTTCAGTATATACGCCCATGTAAAAACTTTTGACCCCCTGGATTGGGCCAATTTTGACCCCAGGGCCTATGACTGAGACAATCTTAGTAGAGATCTAATCTGTGAAGCTGCATGCAAAATCAGGTATCCCTAGGCCTTACTATTAAGAACAAGAAGGTTTTTGAAGTTTTCACTGTATCAGCCCATGTAAAACTTGTGACCCTTGAGGTGGAGCCAATATTGACCCCAGGGCTATAATTTTACCTACCTTAGTAGGGGTCCACTAGATAAAGTTACATGCCAAATTTGGTAACTCTATGCTTTACAGTTAGGAACAGGGAGATTTTTAAATTTTTCAGTATATAAGCCCATGTAAAACTTGTGACCCCCAAGGTGGGGGCCAATTCTGACCCAAGGGCCATAATTCTGTTACAGAGAAGAAATCTGTTACAGGTCCACTAGATGAAGTTTCATACCATGTTTGATAGCCCTATGCCTGATGGTTTCTGACAACAAGATTTTTGAAGTTTTTCAATATTTTTCAGTTTTGTTGCCATGGCAAACCAGAGTTTTTATTGCAATCAAATTATTTGAAGAAATTCTGAAGAGGGCCATGGCAGGATCATTTCTGTGAAGTTTCACCAAGATTGGATGAGTAGTTTCAGAGAAGAAGATGTTTAAAATAAAAGTTGATGTAGTATGCACAGATGCACGCAAGATGGACACAGGGCCATGGCATAAGCTCGTTGGCCTTTGATCTGTGGAGCTACAAATTAAAAAGGAAAAGAAAATCACTTACTTTAAGCATTTTACCCATTCATCCATTTCATCCTGAGTGGCAGCTGACATCTTATATACGTTATGTTTCCCTGAAAGAAAGCCGAAAATGCGATTAAAAACTTGGTGGACAAAAGTGTTTATAAAAGTATGATTAGCACTTCGCCAAAGGACAAATCCAAAGCATTTGCTGTCAACAAATTATATGCAAGTCATATGATGGAAATTGTCTCTGAAAGGGGCTGAAGACATTTGAAAAATGAAGAAAATGGAGACCATCTTTCTCAAGGTCATTTAAACAAGATGTCTGTTTGTAAAACAGTCATGCCCCCCTACTGCCACATTGATACAGGAAGTGGCACAGTTCATAAACTGATATCAAAAGAATTGATTGGGAAATATCGTTGTCATCTTTTTGATTTATAGCCCACTTCAATTGTTAAACATGATAATCTGTCAACAGTTCGCATAATTATACACACCACCGTGTGTATACATACAAGATTGTAAACAGTCGCCGATACACAGACTGGGTTATCGATTTTCTTTTCGGCACACGCGTTCGACTTCCGCTTTTTTCCAGTCGACTTCGATGCTTACTACGTCCCCGATAATACGCGAATAAAATGTTGGAGCCACAAGTTGAGCCACATATCATAATTTTTGAGACACTTTAATTTTTTTTGAGCAAATGGCTCAAGTGGCGAACGGCAGCCAGGCCCTGAATCATCTGGTGGTCACTGTGACCTTGAGCTTTCACAGATTAACCTTAAAATCTATAGGGATCATTTACACTCGAAGATGAATGTCTGTACAGAATTTGAAGGACCTAGGTCAATTCTGTGTGTAGTTATCATCTGGACAAGGTTTGGTCTATATATCATTAAGTTGAAGGCCACTGTGACCTTTACCTTTGATGGATTAATCTCAAAATCTATAGGGATCATTTACACTCCGAGATGAATATCTGTACAGAATTTGAAGAACCTATGTCAATTCTGTGTCTAGTTATCATCCGGACAAGGTTTGGTCTATGTATCATTAAGTTGAAGGCCACTGTGACCTTGACCTTTGATGGATTAATCTCAAAATCGATAGGGATCATCTGCACTCTGAGACGAATGTCTGTGCCAAATTTGACGAACCTAGGTCAATTCTAAGTCTAGTTATCATCCGGACAAGGTTTGGTCTATATATCAACATGTTGACGGTCACTGTGACCTTGACCTTTGACCGATTGACCTCAAAATCAATAGGGATCATCTACACTCCGAGACGCATGTTTGTGCCAAATTTGACGAACCTAGGTCAATTCTGTGTCTAGTTATCATCCGGACAAAGTTTGGTCTATATATCAACATGTTGACGGTCACTGTGACCTTGACCTTTGACCAATTGACCTCAAAATCAATAGGGATCATCTACACTCCGAGACGCATGTCTGTGCCAAATTTGACGAACCTAGGTCAATTCTGTGTCTAGTTATCATCCGGACAAAGTTTGGTCTATATATCAACATGTTGACGGTCACTGTGACCTTGACCTTTGACCGATTGACCTCAAAATCAATAGGGATCATCTGCACTCTGAGACGCATGTCTTTGCCAAATATAACGAACTTAGGTCAATTCTAAGTCTAGTTATCATCCGGACAAAGTTTGGTCTATATATCAACATGTTGACGGTCACTGTGACCTTGACCTTTGACCGATTGACCTCAAAATCAATAGGGATCATCTGCACTCTGAGACGAATGTCTGTGCCAAATTTGATGGACCTAGGTCAATTCTGTGTCTAGTTATCATCCGGACAAGGTTTGGTCTATATATCAACATGTTGACGGTCACTGTGACCTTGACCTTTGACCGATTGACCTAAAAATCAATAGGGATCATCTACACTCCGAGACGAATGTCTGTGCCAAATTTGACGAACCTAGGTCAATTCTGTGTCTAGTTATCATCCGGACAAGGTAAGGTCTACCAACCGACGGACGGACGGACGGACCGACCGACATGTGCAAAGCAATATATCCCCACTTCGTTGAAGGGGGCATAACTAGTGATTGTGTGGTAAAGGGATATTACGAAAGAAAGAATCTAACCCTTTACCAAACAATCCCCAGGTTTTAACGACCCTGAGATTAAGGCCTTTTGAAAACATTGTAGGAAAAGTAGAAAATGCTGGTTACCAGCATTTTCTTCTTTTCCCACAATGTTTTCGACCCTATCAAAGATCTTCATTTTATTTGTACCACATTCAGATTTGTTGTCTGCAGATTCTTTCAATTCGAGGTTAAGAGGTTACTCTGAGGTGTATTAGGTCTTCAACAGACAACAAAATTTTTTTACCAAATTAAAAACGCAATACAGTAAAACCTCGATAATTCGAAGTCCCAAGGGGACAAGCAAAATATTCGAATTATCGCGGTTTTCGAATTATCCAAAATCTCCGTGAAAAAATGAATTCCGTTCAAGATCGGCAAGTAAAGTTAACATCTACTAAACCCCCCCCCCCCCCGCAATAAATCCGAGTTTTCTTTCCCTTTTTTCATAATATTCAAAGAATATCATATCAAAATGGTTATTTTCTCTAAATGCAGCGAATCTGACCGTATGAGCTCTTGGAAATAAGTCACGTTTAAATTCCTTCCATCCTGTGAGGTTTCTTTCAAATTCATAAAATTTGTCCTGTTGTATTCGCCCCCATTAACTGTCACCCCACGGGAAAGAAAGCGCATTATTATTTTTTGACCTAAGAAAACAGCAGAAGGTAGGATATAATATGGTATCAAAAATATTTAAACCTACACGTGTATGGATTTAAGTTCCTCGGATACCGATGTTTCAATGAAATATCTTTGAATATCGTGATTTAAAAAGTGTTGAAAACGATCGAAGAATGAAGGCGGAAAAACCCAATGCTAAAAATAGACATGAAAAATGATAAAAAATGAGACATCCTCCGATCACAGACGCTTCAAACTGTCTTTTTAGCGTCAAAATTGACTTTGAACATGATGTACACACATAAGTAAAAAAAAATGAAGTCGGGGATAAAATCCGTTGTCTAATCAGGAATGAAATACTCGAGTGGTTTTATAGAATGAAATATCAAACAACATAATCGAAGGAAGGGGTGGTAGAAGCAAACATGTCAAACTTAACATATCTAACCTCTTATTATCAAATCAAGGTCAACTCCTTTTCAAAATCATATTGTAGTATGAATCTCCGGTAGTAATTGTCATAGGTTGTAAAACTTACACTACACCGTGGACAGGCGGACGCCAAAAATTCCTTTGCTGGGAAAGGTGTGAAAACAATTAATTGAGAGGTGAGAAAATAATGTGTTCGAATTAACAATCAATTTAAAGAGGCAAATTGATGACAGGGACCAGCACATGTGTTTGAATTTTCAGATTATCGAGACTCGAAATAACCGATCTATTTTTGGTTCTATATAGGGGAGTTTTTGCCGGGACTATGGAAATTCCTCGAAAAATATGGGGTCCTCGAATGTTCGAGATTGGAAATATCGAGATTTTACTGTATTAAATTTGGCTCAAGTGATTGGATTTGTCTTTGCATGGACAGTATGCATTGGTTATAAACACTTTCTCCTCTTCCCTCAATATTTTCGAATGTCCTGTCCCTCAGGACTGAGAAGACATAGGATTTCCTGGTATAGGGTGAAATTAAATTAACAAAATAACAAAAATGCTGCCATGTCCGCATTGAAAGCATGTGCAGACGACAATTTTAATGTGCTTCAAATGAGATTTTTTTTTTATGATGGGGTAGAATATGAAAACAATGTTGGAAAAGGAGAAAATCCTGTTACAAGCATTGTCTCCTTTTCCCACGATGTTTTCATAAGGCTTCTTTCTGAGAGTGGTTAAAACTCAAGATTGCGTTATAAATAGGTAGGTGGAATTGAGGAGGAAACAATTTACATGTACTTGACAAATTCAAATAATTTTGTTTGTGTGTTTGGAGTCCAACACTGTATTAAATATTATTTCAGTTATATTACAGTGGCCAGTGCATCTGTCCATGCTTTCCTGAAATTTCTTTTAACCAGTACTTTGCAGAACACTAACCTGAAGCCACTGGGTGCTTCCTCACATAGACACTGTCATAACAATGTCTGGCGAGAGACGGGAATGAATTCTATTGCAATGACTATCATGTATTCTGGGAAAGAATTTGGGCCCACAAGGAAATGGAACCATGGCTCCCGTGTTTCAAGCCCTGTGCATTACCCACTGAGCTACTGGGCAGTGCCATTTAGTATCGAGAACATACCTTCAACAACCTTTCCATCTTTATCGACTTTACAGGCTTTTATGATGTCACCCCCTGATCCGTATAACTCAAAGCAATGGGGTTTGTTTGACTTCTCGGTACAAGTACGCACTTGTATGTTCTCTAAGGGTATGATACCTTTTGGTTCCTTGTCCTACAATAAAGGCAAAAATATAGTTCACTGACTACTTCATCCTTTACCACCTGACAAAATTTTGGACTAGACCAAATTGAAACCATATGCAGATGACAAATTAAAAGTGGCTCATATGCTGATTTCTGTATTCAACATTGTCAGAAAAGGAGAAAATACTGGTTATTAGCTTTATCTCCTTTTCCCACAATCTTGTGAAAAGACCTCTTTTTCACGATTATGGGGTTAAAAGTTTACTCCTTACCAAACAATTGTGTGTTTTATAGACCGTAGTTGGCTTGAAAACATAAAAGGGAAAGGACAATATACTGTAATGCTTACTACCCTTCTGCATCATTTAACCCTCTACCACACAATCCCGAGTTTTAACAACCCCCAAGAAAGAAGGTTTTTGAAAATATTGTGGGAAAAGGAGAAAATGCTGGTAACCAGCATTTTCTCCTTTTCCCACAATGTTTTCTTCCCTTTCAGAGACAAGTCCCATTATTTGAGCCATATTCAACTTATTGTCTTTACATGCTTTCAATTTTTAAATGTCTTAATTTTTGTTGTGTGGTAAACGGTTAAGCCATATTAATTTGTGGCCTGTAAATGCTTTGATTTTTGACCAGGTGACACAATTTTTGGCTCAATCACAATGAAAGCATCAGCAGATGACAAAATTTAATGTGTTTGAAACGATGGGATTTGTCTTTACCAGGGTGGGAAAGCGAGAGTATTGATTTCATGTAATTGACTGAATCTTGACTTACCCCACTTTCAGTCAAATAACAGCAACATCTTATTTAATCACTTAAGGATTACGACCCCTAACTCATCGGTAAATATCATGTAACACTGACATTTTCATAAAGGCTATTTGGCTAATCTCAGCAGCTTCCATCTTTTAATATGAGAGTAAGCGGCCGTAGGCTCACTAACTCATTGGTTAATATCGTTTAACATTGAAGTTTTCGTAAAGGCTATTCATCCAATCTCGGCAGCTTCTGTCTTTTAATATGAGAGTTAGGGGCTGTAGACGGTAAGTCCTGTGTTCTACCAGAAATAGGCTTAGACTCTAAAGTGTCATGCCAAAGGACAAGAGAAAAATCCAGTGCCTCAACTCAAGATTGAACCCGAGGCTCTAGTACTACCCATTACAAAATTCAAACCCAGCACCTATGATTTAAAAGGTTTTTACTTTACCCGTATATTACTGTTTTCTAATACAAGCCAGGGGCATAGCTAGCCCAAAATAAAGTAAATGCAAAAGTAATACCAAGGCTATTATCCCAGGTGCCAACAGAGAAAGGGGGATTTCCCAGCAGTGTCTGGAGGGCCTCCCACATAAAATTTTTTAGTTGTAGAGGCTATTTGGTGGCCTTTGGTGACATTTTTTGGCAAAATTATCTTTTTTTTTTTTGCAAAGTGTATGCAGCTGTGTTTTTGCCAACAGGCAGCTACATCCCTGAAAGCAGTTATCACTCATTATGAACCAGTGTAGCCTCTTACTTTAGAGGCTGACGATTTACTCTATATTTTTGTATCCAAAAAGAACAAGATAGAACACTTACTGTTGTAAACTGAAAGTAATACAAACAGTTATCATTCAGTATGAACCATCTTCTCTTCCAGCTTCTGTATCTACCACCTGAAATAGAGCGAGAAAAAAATGAATTTTGCGTAAGTTTTGGGACACCCAAAGTATTGGGACACCATCAAATCACAAAAATAATTATTTTTCGTGACCTAAAGATTTGGGCCATACTAAAAATTGCAAAAAAAGATCGGTATTTTTTTGTTCCAAAGAATTGGGACAGTGAATATCTATTTTTAATACCCTTGATACCCTTTGTTTACAAGCATTTATGTCGCACAGTTTCATTTCTACACACGTAACGTCGAAAGCATGCTTCCCAACCCTCCCGATTTCAATGGGAGTTTCCCGATTAAGGATTATCTGGTAAATTAACAACAAACTAGCAAGCTACCCCCCTCCCATTTATACGCTATGGTGTGAATAAAGACCTGTGATATCAATTAGCAGTAGGAACACTTGTATACTGGCGTCATAAGTTTGTGAGCAAACAGCCCAGCAGGGGCTCCCCCAAATTCATATTTTTGACCTATTGCAAATCACCATTCCATTAGCTTGATTTTATCAGTATCAAGAAATCACAAGCAAGGGCAATAGGCTACCCCCCCCCCCCTTTCAAAGGGCCATGATCCAAAAAGCCTGTAGTATTAACCAATAAAGCAAACACATAGCAAACAGACTTCCATTGATTCGGCAAAAGCAATTGAAATAGGTGGAGATATGGACACAAAATAAGGTCTACAGTAAGGCAAAACAAGAGGGCCATAATGGCCCTGTATCCCTCCACTGGAAATACGTACAAACTATACATACCAAACATTTCAGTTCTAGGCCAAATAGTTTTGAATAAGAAGAAATATTAAAGCTGTACCTCACGGTCAGTAACAAGATATTTTAAGTTTTCTCTGTATAAGCCTATGCAAAACTTAAACCTACTGTGAGGTGGGGCCAATTTTTGAACCCAGGATTACAGTTTAATGAATCTTGGTAGAGGTCTACTAGATAAATATAAATGCTAAATTTGGTAGCCCTAGGTCTTATGACTAGGAATGAGAAGATTTTTAAGTTTTCACAATATAAGCACATGTAAAAGTTGTGACTGCCTGGATGTAAATAGAGCTACATGCCAAATTTGGTAGCCCTATGCCTTATGGTTTAGAACCAGAAGATTTTTTGAGTTTTCACTACATCACTAAGACCCCTGTAAAACTTGTGACTCCTAGGGTAGGGTCAATTTTGACCCCAGGGCTATAATTTGAAGAGTTTTGGTACAGGTCTATTTGATGAAGCTACATGCCAAATTTGGTAGCCCTAGGTCTTATGGTTTAGGACAAGAAGATTTTCACAGATTTTCAAAATTGTTCAGTTTTGTTGCCATGGCAAACAGAGTTTTTTGAGAAATTAAGTAATTTTAAGAAATTCTGAAGAAGACCATGACAGGATCATTTCTATGAAGTTTGCTCAAAATCAGATGGGCAGTTTCAGAGAAGATGTTTGAAATAAAAGTTAACACATAAACACAAGCACAGACAGTGGGATGGATTCACGACGGACACAGGGCCATAACATAAGGTCGCTGGCTTTCAGCCAGTGGTTCTAAAAAACCACAGTCAGTATCTTTCAGCATAGGCTTTGTTGCAATATTCTATGCTGTAAAAAAAGGTAATGAAAAATCTTCCCAAAACACCAGTATGTGAGAATTTCCATCATACTGGAAAATGCATGTGCATAAAATACCTATCCCTTTACCAAACCAGCCTGTGTTTAGACAACCATAAGAAAAAAGACTTTTGAAAACTTTGTAGAAAAAAGAGAAAATGCTGGTAACTGCATTTTCTCCTTTTTTCAACAATGTTTTCTGTCTACTCTTTTTTAAGAAACATGCCAGTTTTTATCTACATTAATTTTTGGTCTGCAAATTATTTCATTCTGCACAAGTCTAATAAATTCTTGTGGTTTGGTAAAGAGCCAAACCATTTGTCACATCAAACATTTTGCTTTAAATTTCTCCAAAGACAAACAGTGCAAACCCCCTTCTATTATCAGTCAATATGATACAGAATCCCACTCTAAACTTTAATTCCACAACTAGACACTCAAGGTAGTTTACCACCAAAGCAGTTTGGGGCCTGTATTCCCCAACAACTCTCATAACATTCTTAGTCTAATTCTCAAGAATTTTCTAAATTTCAAAGTAACATGATTCCTGATTTGCTAAACCAAATGGTTTTCTGGCTAAACAAAATGGTTTAGCCAATCAGAAATTGTGTTACTTTTCAAACCTAGAAACAGACTAAGACTTCAATTTAGAATGACTGGGGAATAGAGGTTAGGGACAATCATCATAAATTACATTTCAATACAAGAATAAACGTGAAAACATAATGGTAAAGTGAAAAACTGCTCCTTTTCCCCCAACATTTTCAGAAGTTGTCTTTTGCAAGGCAAAAAAAGCTGTTTGCAGTAGGTACTGAGTATATATGTATAGACTGAAACAGAATGTGAAGGCAACACAAACAGAATTCCCCGGAAATACCACAGAATAGAACAGTGAAGGAAAACCTAATATAATGACAACCTTATTTTTTCATATTAAACAGTAATTAATTAAAGTCTTTGTAACTCAATTCATGCTTGGTCAGCTATACAAGAAAAATATCTACATAATAAACAACAGCCACTTGGCATGTACTAAACTCTTTATCAAACTAAAAATATTGGACTTGGTCAAATTGAAGGCATTTGCAGACAAATTAAATATAGCTCACATGAACACTTCGGTCTTTGATAGGATAGAAACCATTGTGGGAAAAGGAGAAACTACTGATTACCAGCATTCTCTTTTTTTCCCCACAATGTTTTCAAAAGCTTTCTTCTTCACTTACAACTTCAGATTGTGTGGTAAAGGCTTGAATATACTGCACATCCTCATCAAATAACACTGGGGAAGGATAACTCGCAAAAAATAATACAGGACAAAGAGAAAATGATATTAACCATATTCTCCTTTTCCCAGAATGTTTTCTATCGTCTCAAAGACAAATCCCATCATGTGAGCCACATCTTATTTTTCATCTGCAAATGCTTTCAATATGGGCCAGTCTCTTATTTCGTAGTTTAGTACAGGGTTAAGACGACAATGAATCTAAATTATTTATATGTACAATCATTCAACAATCAACTGATTCTGTCCAACAAAAATTCTGTTTCTACTTTAGAACAGAAAGAGTCTACCTTGTTCATTTCACTCTAAAAATCACATATGCTAGAAGCAGTTTAACTCCCTACCACAGCACAACATTTTAAACTCATCCAAATCGAAAGCACTTGCAAATGGCAAATGACAAATGCTCAAATGATCTGATTATATTTGAAAGAGTAGAAAACATTGTGGAAGAGGGAGAGAATACAATCAAAAGCCTTCTTTCTCAGGGTTGTTAAAACACAGGATTGCTTGGAGTGGCAAAGGGTTAACAGCAGTTTTTGATGCTTGACCCTTTACCAAACATCCCATGTTTTAGGAAACCCGTGGAAAAAGGCTCTTGAAAACATTTTAGGAAATGTATAATAAGCTGCTAGCCAGCATTTTTCTCCTTTTTCCACGCTGTTTTCTACCTTTTCAAAGACAGATTCCATCATTTGAGCAACATTTGATTTTTTAACTGCAATACAGTCAATTAGGGATGAATCTCAAATCTTGTTGTCTGGTAAAGAGTTATTCCATCACAACACAATCCCGAGTTTTAATGACCCTGGAAAATTACACTTTTGAAAACATTTTGAGAAAAGGAGAAAATACTGGTAGCCTTTTCCAGCAGTGTTTTCTAACCTTGCAGAAACAAATCCTATCATTTGAGCACATTTAATTTGTCGTCCGCAAATGCTTTCAATTTGGAACAGTCTAAAATATTGTTGTTTGGTAAAGAGTTAATGGTACAAATGAATAATCTGTTCCTGGCTGCTAGACATAGTTACTGCATCTTAGCAAGCAGTGTAGATCAAGGTTAGATTGCCCTAACTATGCTCTCCTCCCAGTCCAACACTTCAACATAGTTTGTGATATTGTGGCAACATCAAGTCTCGCTGAATTACTGTATTTCTATTATTTTGTGACTTCCACACAAAACAGTGATTGAGTTAAAAGCATACTGCAAGCATAATGCTATCTACCCTAACAGATACATATAATTACATCATGGCTTGTCAAAAAACTTAAAAGGCATAGCAATTTCAAGATCTCACTGTTAATTAAAGCAATTAATATTTTACAAATGCTCTGTTTTGTTTCCTTCAAGTACATATGAGCTGCAACCTAGCAAAAGGGGATGTAATGCACCTCTGTGACGTAATTCATCAGATAATTATGGATCCATAAAATCAATTTTGTTTAACTCTTTACCAAATGACAAAATTTTGGACTGGACTACTTCGAAAGCATTTGCAGAGGTCAAATTAAATGTTGCTTAAATAGTGATTTCTGTATTTGATTGGGTAGAAAACATTGTGAGAAAAGGAGAAAATGCTGGTTACCAGCATTTTCTCCTTTTCCCACAATGTTTTCAAAAGGCTTCTTCCTCATGGTCGTTAAAACTTGGGATTGTGTGGTAAAGGGTTAAAATCTGACTTAACCATATGGTAAACTTGACTTCTGATATGCAGAAAATACAATAGTAAAAAGTTTCGACTCATGTCAGCCTGAATGGGATGTGCAGGTTGATCTCAGTCAATACTTTTTGCGAATGCATTAAATCCCCTTTTCACAGAGCATTGCTCATGTGAAATGCCCATGTATGAAGATGGGGTGCCAAAGCATATGATTGTTTCATGCAATGTGTATGAATATACTTGTAAATTTTTTGTCATGCATATTCAGTCCAAATCACCACTGCATGAAAGATATGTATATAGCTGATGAAGTGCAAGCAAATTCTAATCATACACAGCAAGAATATCACTAAACTGTTGTTGTTGTTGTTGTATGCTCCCAGATGAGTGAGATTTGTTGGCAAAAAATGCATGGACGAAAGCATGGACAAACAAGAAGTGCTGAAGCTATCTGCTCTGTCAAAGTTTTTTCAGGGCATAAAGTGTATAATATGCCATCATCTACAAACACATTCTCAACTGGTCCAGAAGGGCATTCCGTACTCATTGCTTTAACCCTTCACCAAACAATCCTTTCTCTTTACAATCCTAAGAAAAGTAGGAAAAGAAGAAAGTGCTTGCAGCAAAGATTTTCTTCTTTCCAACAGTAAACAGGAAAAATTCTATCATTTGTGTCATATGCAACTCTTTATCAAATGACTAAAGTTTGGACTTAAAATCCAAAGCACTTGCAGGACAAATTAAATATGGCTCAAATGTTTGACAATTGTCTTTGAAAATGTGGAAAACATTTCTGGAAAAGGGGAAAAAGGATTACCAGCATTTTCCCCTTTTCCCAAACTTTTTTTAAAGCATTCTTCCTCGAGGTCATTAAAACTCAGGATTGTATAGTTAACTGTTAACTTGTTGCCTGCAAATGTCGCAGAGCAGATGTGTCTGGAATTTTGTAGCCTGGTACAGAGCAAGTATAATTTGCTTTAGGTACCATAATAATTTTTATCCCCCAAAAATTTTAGTAAGTAGATCCTATTTTGGAATAATTGGAAAACAAAAATCTACTGCTTTCTTTCCATGAATAGTACAAAAACTTGCTGACAATAAAAATGTATCTAGAGTATTATCTTCCTTGTAACAGATATGTGCCATTTCAAAACAAAAATGCATGTATTTACATAAAAGTGTACACAACCCCTCCAACATTATCTTAAATCTTACAAATTTCATTTCAAGTAGCAGAGAAAATTTGACAAATTAAAGAAACAAAAATCAAAACAAGGAAGAAAATGTGACAAGTACAGGCAACAATAATTGGGAAAGATGTCAGCACTTGGGGAAAAAATAGGATTGTTCTGACTTTTAATGTAAATTGATTTTTTTAAAACTTACTTTAATCAAAATTGCTTTTAAAAAACTTTTTGCACATATTTCTTTATTCTTTAGCGAAATATAATTATCTCAGATGTACAAAACAAATACAAATCAATCAAATGTTTGTTTGTATGGTGTTTAGTGCAAATTTCAACATTATTTAAGCTGTACTGTGGCAACTCACGCACCATCCATGCTTTCCTGGAATTCTTTGTACCAGTAATTTGCATAATATTCTCAAAAGCCACTGGCTGCTTTCCCACATGAACACCGTCAAATCAATGATAAGCAATGGCAGAGGAATGAATCCTGTCACAACAATCAACAATAAAAAGTACCAGGAAAAATTTGATAAATAAAGAAAAAAAATTAAGAACAAGGAAGAAAATGTGACAAGTACAAAGCAACAATAATTGGGAAAGAAGTCAGAACTTAGGGAAAAACCTAGGATTGTTCTGACTTAATCATAAATTGTTTCTTTTAAAACTTACTTTAATAAAAATCGCTTTAAAAAAAAACTTTTTTGACATACGGTATTTCTTTATTCTGTCTCAAAATATGATAACCTAAGATGTATGAAAGAAATACAAATCAATCAAATATTTGTTTGCATGATTTTCAGAGCCATTCTCAACATAATTTCAGCCATATTGTAGCAGCCCATGCACCTCTTCATGCTTTCCTGAAATTTTTATACCAGTAACTTCCACAATATTCTTCCCAAGCCACTCGCTGCTTTCCCATGTAACCATCGTCGTACAATGATTAGCAATGACAAAGGAATGAATCTTGTCTCAACCATCAACAATCCTTGGAAAAAAAACGGGTCTAGCCAGGAATTCAAACTTATGTTACCATGTGAGCTTCTGGACTTGGCTAGGTGAAAAGGTAAATCTTGGTGCAAGAATAGATTATGTACTGTGTGATAAGTGTGATCTCCCCTCGCCTAAAAAAATCTACCTTCACAAAACAAAAATCAAACATCACAACCGCAAACTGAAAGACTTGGGTCAAAGACATTGTGCTGAATATTCAGGGTCCATATTTACCAACCATTCTACACTGTATTCTTTGTCCAATTCCAAATTTAGACAGTAACAAAATTTCTGATGGGTTATACCATTTGGTTTAACCAATCAGTAGATAAATCATTTGGTTAAGCCAATCAGAAATTGTATTACTTTGAAATTTAGAAACATTCTTGAGAATTAGAATGCAATTTACAATGGTTCGTAAATATGGTACTACGTTTTGATGCTCAAACCAGTAACTATAGTCTCAAAATAGCCAACCAAGCATAGAAATAATGTTACAAAAACTTTAGGAACAAACATACCAAACTTAGAAGCTCCTGTTTAGAGTATAAATAGTCAAAAATACATTTACATACATGTAGTAAAAGTCAAAATTGCACAGATAAAAAAAGTAAAACAAGAAATCAAACACACAAACAAAAAAAAAAAAGGAACCTTGGAAAAAATCATCTGGTGTATTTAGCCATGATTCTTCTTTGGTACATGCATGTTTCAGTTAACTGTTCACCACACAACAAAATTTTAGACCAGTCCATTTTGAAAGCATTTACAAATTAAAGGTGGCTTAAATGATGAAATTTGTCCTTGATAGGGTAGAAAACATAGTGGGAAAAGGAGAAAATGCTGGTCACCAGCATTTTCTCCTTTTCCCACAATGTTTTCAAAAGCCTTCTTCTTCAGGGTCATTTAAACTCAGGATTGTGTGGTACAGAGTTATATAAACTGTATTAAACCTTTACCAAACAATCAGTGTTTTTACTATTCTGAAAAAAGTGGCTTTATAAAACATTGTTGGAAAAGGAAAAAATGCTGATAACAAGCTTTTTCTCCTTCATGCACAATATTTTCTACCCTTTTAAAGACTAATCTTATCATATGAGCTACATTTAATTTGAAAATGTTTTTAAATTTAAAATGGACAAAGCTGAAACATTAATACCCTATAAAGGCTTAGAAACTCCGAGTTGGTATCTTTTGTACCAGTAAATGGTCATGTCAGAGTGGTCATATCAAAAACTAGCATGTGTAATTAGTCTTTCTAGGGAAAAGAGGGCAGAACACAATCTTGAAAAATACACAAAACATTCAAACTCAGTAGAGTACATTATGCAACAAATTTGCAATAATAAAACTACTGTTTGTTTTAATGTCTGATTATGCTATTAAATGTGATTATAGAGATAAATATTTGGAAAATAAAATCTATATCACTCTTTTTCACAAATGTTTAACATTCATGCTATATCAAAGCAACCTGTTATCAAACCCTTCCAACCATTCTAATGAGTTAGTAATTAATCTTCAGTTTATGTCTCACTCTCTCTCCATCTGGTCATATTCACACTTCACATGATAAAAAAGATCAACGGTAGCTCTTGTAACAATCCATTTCGTGTCTAGTGTTTAGATTTACAAGTGTATTTAACTCTTTACTAAATAACAAAATTTTGGACATTTTGAGAGCATTTGCAGTTGACATAAATGGCTCAAAGGATGGAATTTGTTTTAAGAAGATTTAAAAAACAATGTTTTACAAAAATTTTCTTCCTCACAGCCCTTAACTCTTTACCAAATGACATAATTTTAGGCTAGGCCGAATTGGAACCATTTGCAGACGACAAAATTAATGACTCAGAAATTGAAATTTGTTTTCAGAAGGCTTCTTTCTCAGGGTCGTGAAAACCAGGGATTGTTTCGGAAAGGGTTAAAACACTTGTTTCTTTGGTATAGGGTTATGCAAAACTACTACAAATGACTGAAGACATTTCACAGATAAATAGAAACTATCAACTTCACGCTTGCTTAGGTCATCAATTGGGTCTTTTTGACAAACACTGTTGTGCACAGTGTCACAACATACATTTTACCCTTTACTAAACAAATCTATATTTAAACAGTCCTGAGGAAGAGGGAATTTGAAAACACTGTGACAAAAGAAAAAAATTCTGGTAACCAGCTTTTTTTCCCTTTTCCTGATGTTTTCTATTCTGTTAAAGACAAAGTCCATCATTTCAGCCACAGTTAATTTGTGCCTCTGTGACTACTGTTAATTTGGTCAAGTCTAAAATTTGTCATATGGTAAAAGTTTAAATTTAAAAGAATACTGGTTTGCCTTCATGCTCCTGATTAAGTGATCCAAAAACAATACACAAAGAAAACAGAAAGAAGAAAAGAGTTTATTTTGTATTTCATAATGGAATTAAATTAGTTTGGAAAGTTGATGACTATGGTTTCGAAGGTTGTGGGTTCAAGGCCCACTTTGGATAAGTTTTTTCCCAGGACTTTTTTCGAACTATGGGTACACAGTCACATCTTTATCATTTTCCCTTACAAAATATTAACTTTCTACTCCCATAAAAATTACTTTGAATCATACTCTGGTTTAAATGCCCCTCAAATACCTAAAAGCAAACTGTATCACGTATTTCAATCAACGGACCACACCCACTTGTTTCACTCTTATTTTGACCAAAATAATACGGTTTTGTCCTGTATATCTCTCAAAAATCAAACAATGTAGATCAATGATCAGACTGCATAGTCTGTGCAGTAAGATCTTGATCCACATTGTCTACAAAAGCTGCTTATATTGCCCTTACCATTCTAAAAGTAAACGATTTCCTTAGACCAAAATAAAATTATCTGGGGTATATTAACTCTTTCCTTACTGTAGATGACACCAGCAGCTTTTGTGGACAGTGTAGATCAAGATCAGACTGCACAGAACATGCAGTCTGGTCTCTGATCTACACTTCCCACTACTTTATTCTAGATTATGACAAAACTGTTTCTTCAACTTGTAAAGGAATTATATCTGTAGCCATTGTAAAAGTAAAATTTAATTATTTGGTAGTGAAAAAGTTCATACGAGTAGTTCATGTACTGTAACATCAGCTTAACTCTTTACCACACAATCCCGAGTTTTAACGACCCTGAGAAAGAAGGCCTTTTGAAAACATTGTGGGAAATGGAGAAAATGCTGGTAACCAGCATTTTCTCCTTTTCCTACAATGTTTTCTACCCTACCCAAGACAGAAATCCTCTTTTGAGCTACATTTAATGTGTTGTCTGCAAATGCTTTCAATTTGGTTGAGTTCAAAATTTTGTTGTTTGGTAAAGAGTTAAGGAATAAGGAAAGATAAACAAAAGTTAACCCTTTACCAAATAATTCCATTCTCTAAAAACCCTGGGGGAGGGGGCTTTTGAACACATTGGTGAAAAAGAAGCAAATGCTGCTACCCTTTTAAAGGCAAATCCCATCATTTTAGTCACACTTTAGTAACTGTTGTTGTCTGCAAGTGCCTTCAATTTGGTGAGTCAAAAAATTTAGTTGTCTGGTGCACAGTTAACCAAGATCCTACATAATCAGATAACTATCTACTACAATCAAACTTTAAGTTTTCTACATCTATCTATTTCCTAAATACACACCCTGTTTCCATAGCCAGCCCTCTTTATCTGGATTGAAGAAGGTGTGCATCAAGTCATTTCCGTCGTCTTCCGGAATCTTGAAAGGCTCTTTCTTGATACTCTCATACAGACTCTGAAATTGACAATGACATGCCATCTATGGGTTTAATTTTTGCTTTTATTTGTGTGTTGTCTAACACAGTTTTCAAAATCATTTAAATTGTATCATAGCAGACAGTACACCTATCCATGCCTTACCAAAGTTTCTTTTACCAGTACTTTGTACAACATTCCTTTTCAAACTACTGGCTGCTTTCCTACATCAATATCCTCAAAACAATGTTCAGCTGCAAGAGAGGAATAAATCCTGATGTAATGACTATAATCAGTCCTTAGATAGAGTTTGGCCAAGCTGGGAATAGAACCAGCGACCCCTGGGTTTCAAGCCTCCTACAATACCAACTAAGCTACAGCATCTGGCTCAGCATATTCAATAAACTTTTAGACTTATCTAAACCAAAATTAGTTGCAGACAACAACTAAAAATACTGTTCAAATGATGGGATTGTCTTTGAAAGGTAAGAAAACATTGTGGACAGAACAGTAAATGCCTGTTACCAACATAGAGTGATAACAATTAATATCACACATCCTGCACTTCCCATGACAAGTAACATAAGTCACATGATAAGTCACATAAATGTTACAGAACAAAAATCGACACTAACTGTGAGTAACTCTGGCGGCAGGTCTTTCCCGTCATTGATCCCTCTGTTCATGGAAATAAATCTCTCAACAGTCGGCTTGTCTTTAACGCTGGGATTGTGCAGGCTGGTATTTAACATGATGATAGCAAATGACAGCACATAACATGTATCTGAAAAATTATATAATACTATTGTAACAATGGCCTTGCACTGGATGGGGTTCAACATGATAGCATATGACAGCATATAAGATGTATAAGTATCTAAAAAAATATAGTGAAACAATGCAACACTGGGATTGCATAGCCTAGTATTTAACATGCCAATAGCAAAGGACAGCACATAAGATATATCTTCAAAAGTATAGAGCAACAGTTTAACAATGTAATGGTGTAGACTGGTATGTTGTTAGAAAGTGACAGCACATTATTATGTATATATGTAACTATAAAGAAATCATCCAACACTGGCATTGTGTAGACTAGTGTTCAATCTAATAATGGCAAATACCACATGACCAGATTTGTGAAACAAAGAAGATTCACACATAATACATTTAACAATAACAAATTTAAAGTGGAGATGAAACAAAGTTAGAGTCTCTGCTAGCTTAATCATGAAATACCTTTCTCTAAGGTAATATCATTTATTATGTATGTACCTGACAGATATCCATACCAAGTAAATTTATAATAATTCAAAATATTTTCAGTATTAATTACTTATGCTTGCTTAATAATTTACTATAAAAAGCAGTGTGCCAAAGTAATAACGACTATACAGTTATGAACAACCTGAGCTTGTGAAGACATCTGGGTTCAGCTCGCAGTATCTCTCAGCAAAACATTCCATCATTCTGTCTATCTTTTGGGCTTCACCAGGTAGTCGGAAACTCCACAAAAACTGCCTGTGTTGGTACGAATAAATCCATTAACTCTAACACCATAAAGTAAATGAAACATACATGAGCCATCCCTCTGTGAAAAAAAGGTTTCATGCATCTGCAAAAGGTATCAACCCATGTCAGCCTGTGCAGTCTGTGCAGGCTGACCTGGGTCTAAACTTTTTGCTATTGGTCAACTTTCTGCAAGTCCAAGGACCATTCTACCTCAGGATTCCGTTGGTTGTAAGGAATTTATGGATCCTTATTTGTTTGATGACTTTTTTGGTATAAAGCATCACAGAGATGTATTAAATCCCATTTTGCCAGAGAACCACTCCATAGTTGACAAAATCCAGCGTGGCTATTCAATTCTTAACTCTTTACCACACAATGCCGACTTTTCACGACCCTTAGGAAGAACCCTTTTGAAAACATTGTGGGAAAAGGAGAAAATGCTGGTAACCAGCATTTGCTCCTTTTCCCGCAATCTTTTCTACTCAGTCGAAGCAAAGTTTCATCATTTGAGCCACACTGAAATTGTCATCTGCAAATGCTTTGAATCTGGATTGGTCTAACATTTTGTCATGTGGTAAAGAGTTAACCAACTAGTGCTATGTTTTAACACTCTGAGGAAAAAAGCTTTGGAAAATGAAGAAAATGTTGGTGACCAGCATTTACTCCTTTTCTTGCACTGTCTTCAGCCCTTTCAAAGACAACTCTCATTATTTGAGGTACGTTCATATTTGTTATCTGCAAACGCTTTCAACATAGACAAGTCTCAGTTTTTTTTTCTGGGAAAGAGCTGATGTCGACAGGGGGCTGCATTGTTCTATCTTGTTGCCAATTTATAAAACGGATGAGGACCCATCAATTCTGATTCACAGCTTGATTAACCCTATACTACAAAATCCTAACTTTTAAAAACCCTTTTCAAAAACATTGTGGAAAAAGAAGAAAATGCTGGACACCAGCATTTTCATCTTTTCCCACAATGCTTTCTACCCTTTGAATGGCAAATTTCATGCTTTAACTCTTTACCAACCAACAAAATTTTAGACTAGTCAAAATTGAAAGCATTTGCAGACGACAAAATTAATGTGACTCAAAAATTGAAGTTTGTTTTGGGAAGGGTAGAAAACATTGTGGGAAAAGGAGAAAATGCTGGTTACCAGCATTTTCTCCTTTTCCCAGTGTTTTCAAAAGGCCTCTTCCTCAGGGGTCGTGAAAACCAGTGATTGTTTGGTAAAGGGTTAAGTAACATTTAATTTGTTGCCTGCATATGCTTTCAATTTGGACAAGTCCAGAATCTTGTTGTGTAATACAGTTATACATATTAATGTAAGAATGTCTAAGATTGAAGATTTTCCTTACCTAAGAGCCTGGACCAATATCATTTCTGAGAATTCATGCAAGTTGACAAAGGCCTTCAGAACAGCTATGTTGAAGTCAGACCTGAAATAGAAGAACAGAGATTTATCATTATAACTCTTCACCTGACAATTCCAAGTTTTGACTTTTGAAAACATAGTGGGAAAAGGAGAAAATGCTGGTAACCAGCATTTTGTCCTTTTTCCACAATGTTTTCTGCCCTTTCAAACAAAAATGACCTTATTTTCGCAACATTTAGTTTTTCGCCTGCAAATGCTTTCAATTTGGGCCAGTCTAAAATTTTGTTGTTTAATGAAGTGTTAACTCTTAAACAGACAACAGAATTTCAGACTTGCCCATATTGAAAGCATTTGCAAAATACAACTAAAATAGCACAAACAATGAAATCTGTCTTTCTGTGGCAAACATTGTAGGAAAATACTGGTTAGAAGCATTTTCTCCTTTCCTACAAATTCTTAAAAAGCCTCTTTAACCCTTTACCACACGGCAAAATTTTAGACCTATCCAAATTGAAAGCATTTGCAGACGACAATTTCATAGTGGCTCTTTTTCCCACAGTGTTTTCAAAAGGCTTCTTCCTCAGGGTTGTTGAAAGTTGTCTTTGTGTGGTAAAGGGTTAAATGACTGGCACAGAAATGCAGAACTGTTTGGTTAAGTAATAAAAAGCTTTGGGAGTTAAAATGTTGTTTCAAGGCCATGCTTTCTTCTAAAAGATTTTTTTTGTTGTTTCTAAAATTAGCAGAAGTATGGTCTGTTTGTAATAAAAGTATCAGATAACAAAGTCGATGTAATTTTGAAGACCCTGAAAAGAGAATACTATGAAAAAGCTATGTGGGAAAAGGAAAAAGTGCTCGTTACCTGTATTTTTTTCCTTTTTCGAAAATGTTTTCTGATCTTTTAAAATTAAAGAGCATCACTTAATCCACATTTGTCATCTACAAATACTTTGAATATCGACAAGTATAAAAATTTGTTGTATGGTAGAGTTAAATACCATCCCTTTTTCAAACTACAGCTGACTAAACAATCATTTTTGAAATCTGAACAACATTAGCACATTCCAAAATACCTGTACTAAAACTGAAGGATATTTTGTAACATTTTCAATACAAAATGGCTACTTGAGTTGCATTTAGCAAGATACATTAAAGACATGGCTGACATATAAAAATATTTCAGTATTTTGCTTATCAAAGTATCTTTTTGGCAAAGCCTAAAGAGCTTATCAGAGATCATCCAGCTTGTAGAATAGTGGTTGTGTGTTCAAGCGTACAATTCTTCATTAGTGACAAAAAAATTGGTGATATTTTGTACCCTTTAACCCTCTACCAAACAATCCCTGGTTTTAACGACCCCGAGGAAAAAGCCTTCTGAAAACACAGTGGGAAAAGGAGAAAATGCTGATAAACAGCATTTTCTCCTTTTCCCACAATGTTTTCTACTCTTCCAAATTCAAGTTTCACTTTTTGAATCACTTGTATTTTGTCGTCTGCAAAATGCTTTCATTTGGATCAGTCTAAGATTTTGTTGTTTGGTAAAGAGTTAAAACACACAACAAACTTTGAGACTTATCCAAATTGAAAGTATTTGCAGCTGGCAAATCCAACATTACTCAACCTATGAAATTTGTCTATCAAGGTGGAAGAAATCATTGTGGGAAAAGGAGAAAATGCTGGTCATCAGCATTTTCTCCTCTTCCCGTAATGTTTTCAAAGGGCTTCTTCTTCAGGGTCTTTAAAACACTGGATTCTTTGCTAAAGGATTAATAAAACTGTGGCCTTGTTGGTCAAGTTTGTTAATTTTGTAATGAAGTTCAACACCTTTTAAAATGCTTAGGTCAATCACAGAGGTTAGTGCACCTATGCATGTGTTTCCTGGCTTTCTCACACCGGTACTGACACAACTTTTTTTTGCCAAGCCACTGACAACTTTTCTCACATCCATCAGAGGTGAGAGGCGAATAATCGCCAGTAAGAAAGTTTACTTCAACCGATTATCAAACTCGCCAGCATTACTTAACTCTACCAAACAAAACATGTTCAAACCCTGCCCCACTGAAAGCACTTGCAGACTAGAAAGTAAATTTGGCTCAAATGTTGGGGATTGTCCCTTTCAAAGATAAAATTTTCTTCCTGTCCATTCTGAAAATTTTGCAGACAACAAACTACGACAAGGCTTAAATGATAGGTTTTGTCAGTGAAAGGAAATATATTGTGGGAACAGAAGAAAATTTGGTTTACTAGCATTTTGTTCTGATCCCACAATGTTTTCAAAACCTTTCTGTCAGGGCCGTTAAGAGTCAGATTGTGTGGCAAAGGGTTCAAGTGTTCAGAAAATGCTGGTTAATGCTGATTACCAGCTTTTTCTCTATTTACTATATTTTTAAAAACCATCTAGCTTCGGCGTCATTTAAACACAGAACTGTTCGATAAAGGGTTCACTGAAATTTTGTTAAAATCATCTTATCATATCTCTAAAACAAATTATGGAATCTTTGATACTTACTTTTCACCCAGATAGTCACCAATGGCCGTCTTGTTGAGTCCCTCCCCTTGGTATAAGAACTGGGCGACATCCTCTGGTGTATTTTGTAAGAGGCTGTGCTCTATCAGGTATTCAATACCCTGAAAGTACAACAGTATAACTATGTCAGTAATACAAGAACGGGGCAACATGTTTGTGCATTTTCTGCCAGAGGCTGTCCTCTATCGGGTATTCAATACCCTGAAAGTACAACAGTA
The DNA here is from genome assembly GCA_946811185.2 of Hippopus hippopus. Lineage (NCBI taxonomy): Eukaryota > Metazoa > Mollusca > Bivalvia > Cardiida > Cardiidae > Hippopus > Hippopus hippopus. Next base: position 17,716,231 of record OX328096.1, read on the forward strand.
TAACAATATCAGTAATACAAGAACTGAGCAACATGTATGGACATATTCTGTAAGAGGCCGTGCTCTATCAGGTATTCAATACCCTGAAAGTACAACAGTATAACAATGTCAGTAATAATAAAGAACTGTGTGACGTCCTCCAGTGTGTTCTGTAAGAGACTGTGTTCTTTCAGTACCCTAAAATTACAAGAGTATAACCATGTCAGTAATACAAGAACTAGGCAACATGCTTGTGCATATTCCGCAACAGGCTGTGCTCTATCACATATTCAATACCCTATTAAAATGTATAACAATTTCTATCATATAACAACCCTCGTGTTTTAACAACAGTAATGAAAGAGGGTTTTGAAAACATTGTGAGGAAAGGAGAAAAAGCTGATAACCAGTATTTTCTTTCTCCACTTTGTGTTCTACTCTTTAAATAACAAATCCATAAGATGCATCAAACCTGTTGGTTGCAATTGCTTTCAGTTTGGTCCAGTCTAAGATTTTGTCCTTGGGTAAAGAGTTAAACTCAATACTCCTATAAACAAGTTGAATTTCCACTTCTCTATTAATCATAATATCATCCAAACTTGATACTGAGAAACTTTACAAAATCCATTTTTGTGTCAGGTCAGCCGCATAGATTCAGTAGGATAAGTGTTATCCCAAAACCGACTCCTCTATTTTGAAAAAAAAACCATCCTCGGTGACCCAGTTTCGATTCATTCTGTAATCGCCCCTGGGTTATTTCGCTGGCGTTTCCTTGTTCTCATGTATTATTCATGAAGCATTTTGATTGGTGATCTCAGTTTTTCTTTGAGAAAATTTAAACTCTTTGTATCACAAATACGCCATCATTTCTATTTTTACTTGTCGATATCCAATCACATCATTCATTGCAAATCAAGGTTAGCGATACTTTTAATATGGCGGCACCCATCAACAACACAATCGAGAAGCGTTTAAAAGAGATTTTCGGCGTAACACCGAAAGATTGTCAGTTAAAATCATACACAAAGATTGATAGTGTCGTCCCCGTATTGCAGAATGGCATATGTCACAGGAGACAAGCACGCCGACAGCCACCATATTTGTTGACAACCTCGGGTTTTTTCCAGGGTTATTTTTAGTAATGGAAGAAATGACATTATCCTCTCTACAAGAGAGTATCATTATGTAATCAATCTTTCGATTGGCTATTACGGTACTTCCCGATTATATGAATATTCATAAGAAACGACGATTTGCTAGTCAATTTTCCCAGGGGTGATGCATGGAGAGTAACATAATGCTTCAAACCTGGGTTCCAAGGTTGGAAAAAAACTTGCATATGGAAAACTAAATGTGGCTGAAACAATGAACTTTGTCTTTGAAAGGAAAAAGGGGAAAATGCTGATTACCAGCATCTCCTTTTCCCACAATATTTTCAAAAGCCTTTTTCATCAGGGTTGTTAAAATATAGGATTTTCTTGAAAAGGATTAACCCTTTACCACACAATCCTGAGATTTAATGACCCCGAGATCGGGAGCTTTTGAAAACAACATGGGAAAAGGAGAAAATGCTGGTAACCAGCATTTTCTCCTTTTCCCACAATGTTTTCAACCCTTTCACAGACAAATTTCATAATTGGAACCACAGTTAATATGTCGTCTGTAAATGCTTTGAATTTGGACCTGTCTAAAATTGTCGTTTGGTAATGAGTTAACAAGCATTACAAAAATCTTGTCTGGCTCCAGGGTCTCTCTGTGAAGAGTGATAATGGTAACTAACTCTTTAAAAACCACAAAATTCGACCAAATAAAATGCATTTGCAGACAAGTTTCATGATGGCTCAGTTGATGGGATGTTTCTACCAAATGGCAGAAAACATTGTGGGAAAAGAAGAAAATACTGGTTACCAGTATTTTCTTCTTTTCTAACAATGTTTTAAAATGTCTTGGTCTGGGCCATTAAACCTCAGGATTAAGCAGTAAAGGGTTAAGATATTACTATTTTATTTCCTTAAAGTTACTTTAACTGAGTCATGGCCTTCTTTTAATGCCTGGAGTTAGACTGTTGGAGATAGTGAATAGTTGTTGAATCTTACTCTTTCAGTGCCATGGGCCTGTCTAATCCTTTCAGCCCCATGGGCCTGTCTGATCCTTTCAGTGCAATGGGCCTGTCTGACCCTTCCAGCACCATGGACCCGTCTGACCCTTTAAGTGCTATGGGCCTGTCTGACCCTTTCAGTGCCATGGGCCTGTCTGACCCTTTCAGTGCTATGGGCCTGTTTGACCCTTTAAGCGCCATAAGCCCAGCTGACCCTTTCAGCACCATGGGCCTGCCTGACACTTTCAGTGCCACAGGCCTGCCTGACACTTTCAGAACCATGGGCTTATGCAGACAGCATAGATCAATATCAGACTGCAGAGAATATGCAATCTGATCATGGATCTACAATGTCCAATGGTTTAGTCAAGCCTGTAAGAAAGTAATCTTTTGGGGTTTTAGTGGACTGCTTTTGCAGCTCTCAAAAGAGTTCGAGTTTATATATTTAGCACTCAAAACATAAAGGAGAACATAAAAATTTGCTTAACCCTGTGCCAAAAAAGAAATTGATGTCTTCACAACTTTGATATACTAAGCTTTTAGAAAACATAGTGGGAAAAATGAGAAAATGCTGGCAACCAACTGTTTCTCCATTTCCTGCATTGTTTTCAATAGTGTTCTTTCTCAGACTCTTCAAAAGATTACACAGAGACAGCAACAGTAAGAACAAAATTGAAACCTCTTTTTTGTCTCAGCAAAAGCAATTTTTCCTCTCTTTCTTGTAAATTAAATTAAAATAGTAGTGTGACCCCTTTACCTGTGAGCATTTTCTCCCTTTTCCTACAATGTTCCCTATGCTTTCAAAGAAAAGTTGTTTCATTTGAGTCACGTTTACTTTGACAACTGCAAATGCTTTCACTTTGGAAAAGGTCTAAAATTCTAATATTGAGAGAAGAGTTAAGTCCCACTGACTTCAGACAAATTTTTAAAACACAAGAGATTTCTGTAAGATTTATTTAGCTAAACAACTGATAGGTTAAAATAGTGGAATTTTCATGAGAAAGTTATTTTTGTTCCAAGTTGTCTATTTTAAATGCCATTAATTTCACTTAACCAGAATAAAAAAGTGTGCTTTTTTTTTTTAACCATTGCAAATAATTGTGTTTGATTAACTCTGAGAAAAAAAGATTTCCAAAATGCTTGCTGGTTACTAGCTGGTAACTAGCATTTTCTCCATATCTGACAATCTTTTCTAACCTTGGAAAGGCAAATTCCAACATGTGTTTCACATTTATTCTATAAACATGCTATACATTTGGACCAGTGCTAAATTTTATTGTCTTGAAGAGATCTAATCATTTACAAAACAATCTCATGTTTTAATTCTTTACCTCACAATCGTAACTTTTAACAAACCTGAAAGGGAAGGCTTTTGAAAACATCGTGGGAAAAGGAGAAAATGCTGGTAACCAGCATTTTCTCCTTTACCCACAATGTTTTCTACCCTTCCCAAAAAGAATGTCAATTTTTGAGTCTTGCTTAGTTTGTTGTCTATTAATACTTTAAATTTTGAACTAGTCTGAAATTTTGTCATTTGCTAAATAGTTAACCCTTTACACACAATGATGATTTTTAACGACCCTGGGGAAGAAGCCTTTTGAAAACATTGTGGGTAAAGGAGAAAATGCTGGTAACCAGCATTTTCTCCTTTTCCCACAAAGTTTTCTACCCTATCAAAGAAAAATAGCGTGATTTGAGCCACTATGAAATTGTCGTCTGCACATGCTTGGATAGGTTTGAAATTTTGCTGTGTGGTTAAAGACCCTGAGAGAAAAAAGGTTCTGAAAACATATTAGCAAAAGGAGACAATGCTTGTAATCAGCAGCATTTTCTTAACTTTCATCAAGGTTTTCTATTCTTTCAGACACAAATTCCAATATTTTATCAGCCTTTCTTCTGTCTGCAAATGCCTTCATTTTCTGTCTAATTTTTCTAAAACAAATCCCAATATTTGAGCCACCTTTAACTCTTTACCAAACAACCAAAATTTAGACTATTCCAAATTGAGAGCATTTGCAGACGACAAAATAAATGTGACTGAAAAATTGAAATTTGGTTTGGGAAGGGTAGAAAACATTGTGGGAAAAGGAGAAAATGCTGGTTACCAGCATTTTCTCCTTTTCCCACAATGTTTTCAAAAGGCCTCTTTCTCAGGATTGTTAAAAGTCGGGATTGTGTGGTAAAGGGTTAACCCTTTACCACATAATCCTGTGTTTTAACCACCCTTAGGAAGACTCCTTTCGATAACATTGTATGGATACCGGCATTTTCTCCTTTTCCACAATATTTTCTGCCCTTTCTGAGAAAATTTCCGTCATTCAGGTCACAGAGTGGTGTCCGTGGTTGTGAGGTAGAGCGTCAGCCTCATAACCATGAGGTCCCAAATTCCATACCTGGGAGCGGGTGTCAACTTTGGGATCTTTCATTGGCCCACATATTCAGCGCGAGTACTGGTGTAGTTCCCAGGAAGCAGAATCGAGAGAGATTAGTATAAGTTGTAAGAACTTGTTTCTCAATCGATGTAAAAGAAATATGTTTTAAACTAATTCAGGTCATACTTCACATGTCATCAGCAAATGCTTTCAATTTGGACCAGTCTAAATTTTGTCTTCTGGAAAGGCATTAATTTGGTATCTGCAAATGCCTTCAATTTAGATTTATGTCTGATAAAAAATTAAGTGCTTTTACCCTCTCTGAACTGTGCTGGGACAGCTCACTAATTCATGTTTTCCTTTGGTTTTCTTCAGGTCCAGGCCAGAGATCTGCATTGCCTTGCTTAAGGTCACAATGGCCTGCAGAGATTAGAACTAGAACCCTTCCAATCAACCCTAAAGCTGCTACGAGCAACTTGATTTCCTTAGAAAGTGTGGATCAAGACCAGATGAGACAGAACATGCAGTTTGATCTTGGATCAACACTTTGTCATAAAGTTAAATTTTTCTGCAGACAAGACCTTTGAAATTGCAATATCTGGATTCTTTCAACTGGCTGCTTATTTACCCTTGACCAAACAATCCTGTGTTTTAATGATCCTGAGAAAGGAAGCCTCTGAAAACATTGTGGGAAAAGGAAAAAATGCTGGTGACCAGCATTTTCTTCTTTTCCAATGATGTTTTCTACCCTTCTCTAATCAAATTTCAGTTTTTGAGTCACATTTATTTTAACGTCTTCAACTGCTTTCAATTTAGACTTGTTTAACATTTTGTTGTCTGGTACAGAATTAATGGCAAAAACGAAACTCCTCATGATGAGCAATACTTTCCTAAACATGTTGATCTTTGCTAAATTCCAAGAAAATTTTCAAAGATGTCTGCAACAATTCTATTCAATAAAAATATTTCTCAACTGACTAGTTTTATCATTGATAGGGTTGAAAAAAATTGTGGGAAAAGGTAAAAACACTGGTTACCAGCATGTTCTCCTTTTCCCACAATATTTTCAAAAGCCTTATTCTTTAGGGTCGTTAAATCTCGAAATTAGATGGTATAGGAGAAATAAGAAGGGTTAAAAAGAGTAATAAATTGGGCAGAAATATTTCTTGGGAGAAAATGAATGTCTGGCCGTATCTGATTTCTTTAGTCTATAATTATATCTCTTTTTTTTTTCACCCCCTTCAAGTATCTCTATAAATACAATACAGTCTGCCCATTTTGTAACAATGGCTGCCTATTTCACGCCTTAACACTTTACCAAATGACAAAAAATTACACTGGTCCAAGATGACATTGAAAACATTTGCAGTTGACAAAATTTAATAAAGTATGTCACACATGATGAAATCTTATTTTGACAGGGTAGAAAAGACTCTTGGAAAAAGAGAAAATGCTGGTATAATAAGGCCTTCTTTCTCAGGGTTCTTAACTCTGTCCAAATTGAAAGCATTATAATTTTGCACACTACAAAAACGAGTCTCGATTAGCGGGATCTCCCATTGGAAGGGTTAGGAAACATTGAGGGAAAATTAGCATATGCTGGTCCCCTGAATTTTCCCCTTTCCCAGAATGTTTTCAAGAGCTTTCTTGCTCAAGGTCGTTATAAACTCGGGATTAAGTGGTAAAGGGTTAAATCAAAGGATTGTTTGGTACAGGGTTAACCCTTCACCAAACGGGAAAAATTCTAGACCTATCCAAATTGAAAGTATTTGCAGACGACAATTTCATAGTGGCTCAAATGACGCAATTTTCTTTGATAGGGTAGAAAACTTTGTGGGAAAAGGAGAAAATGCTGGTTACCAGCATTTTCTCCTTTTCCCACAATGTTTTCAAAAGGCTTCTTCCTCAGGGTCATTTAAAGTCGTCACTGTGTGGTAAAGGGTTAAGGCACTGAACAACACTTCACTCACTTTATTGGACAGTGCAGACCAAGATCAAGCTGCACAGCTTGTGCAATGTGATCTTGAATCTACATTGCCTAATGTTGTAAAATTTTCCTAAATCAATTTTTTTTTTTAATCTGTCTTTTACCATTAGCTGGGAACTCTCATTCAATTCACTTTGTGGTTTAATTCTTTAACACACAATCCCAACTTTTAATGACCCTGAGAAAGAAGCCTGGTAACCAGCATTTTCTCCTTTTCCCACAATATTTTCTACCCTATCAAAGCCAGAAATCATCCTATTATCAAGATTTAATTTGTTGTCTGCAGATGCTTTGATTTTGGTCCAGTCCAAAAATTTGTCGTTTGGTAAAGAGTTAACTCTTCAATAAACAACATAATTTTAGACCTGTCCAAATTGAAAGCTTTCGTAGACAACACTTTAAACTTAGTTAAAATGATTGGATTTGTCACTAAAAGGGTATAAATCATTGCTGGAAAATGAGAAAATGCTAGTTACCTGTATTTTTTCCTTTTTTTCCTTTTCCTATGATGTTTTCAAACGGCCTTTTTTTTCCCATGCTTGTTTAGTTAAGGGTTGAACCTTTACAAAATAACCCAGTGTCAACTCCTTAAGGATACGACCACTGAAAACAGTGCCAGAGTGTAAGAAAATGGTTTAACGAGGATATTCTCCTTTACCAAGACTGTATTCTTTACCTCCAAAAAAACGTGTCACTTGAATTACATTCAATGTGTCGTCTTTGTTCTTGTGAGATATGAAATGCATATGAGCACCATGAAAGTTACAACAATATATTATTCATATATAATTTCAGCTTCACAACCCATACAATCATTGAAAACAGAGCCACAAATCTAATGCAAATGTTGCACAGATGTATTTGCCAATTTCGTGCCAAAATATAGTTCATTAAACAAACCAGAAAAAGATTTAACCCTTCAACAAAATAATAGTGTGCTTTTACAACCCATAGAACTTAGAGATATTTGGAAATATTAGTATCCAGCATTTTCTCCTTTTCCCTCAATATTTTCAACCCTTTTACAGACAAATTCCACATTTTGTGCCACAATTACTTTCTTACCTGAAAAAAAGTCAGAAAATGCTTTCCCTTTATATGAGTGTCAGATGATGTTGTTTAATTGGTATAAAACATTTAACAAAACGATCTTTTGTGTTTATAAGCTTGAGAAAAAGGAGTGTAAAAAACAATGAGGGAAAAATTACTAGTACCATTCCTTAAGTTCTTTTCTGTGGTTGTCTGCACATCTTTAACTCTCTACAAGATGTCAAATTTTACACTTGTTGAAAGTTGAAATAATTTGCCAGCAACTAATTCAATGTTGCTCAAATAACATTATAGGAAAAGGAGAAAAACGCTAGGTTACCAGCCAATTCTCCTTTTTCCACAATGTTTTCAGAAGCCCTTTCCCTCAGGGTTGTTGAAACATGAAATGGTATTGTAAAGGGTTATCAGTATTTCTTTCTTATTCAAAACTGCAGATAAATACAACAGCACATCCTGTAAATAATGAAGCAAAAAACAGCGCTATCAGTGAATTTTAACCCTTTACCAAACAATCCCTGGTATTTACGACCCTGAGATTGAAGCCGTTTGAAAACATTGTGGGAAAAGGAGAAAATGCTGGTAACCAGGAAACAAATTTCAATTTTTGAGTCACGCTTATTTTGTCGTCTGCAAGTGCTTTCAATTTGGACCAGTCTAAAATTTTGTCGTTTGGTAAAGAGTTAATGCTATTTTATGTTTTGAAAGAAAGACAGCATATGAAACCATTGTGGGAAAAGGAGAAAATGCTGGTAACCAGCATTTTTCTCCTCTTCTAAGTTTTCCATCCTTTTAAAGACAAATTTCACCGTTTGAGCCACATTTAATTTGTCGTCTGAAAGTACTTTGGATTTTGGCCAAGTCTTTAATTTTGTAGTTTGGTAAAGAGTTAAATTTGAAACAGAAACACAATAACCCTTCAAAATCTCTTCCTGTTACATCCTCACCAAACCACAAAATTTTGGACGAATCCATGTTGAAGGCATTTCCAGACATCAAGTTGAATGTGCCCACAATGACTGGATTAATATCTTTGCAACGGTAAAAAACATTGTGGGAAAAGGAGTAAAATGCTGGTTGCAGCAGTTTCTTTTTTTGCCAGTGAAGTTTTCTAAGTCCATCTTCCCCAAGGGTTCTTAAAACTTAAGATTGTTCAGGCCAATATCTCTAATCTGAAAGTTTTAAGTTCTTCTAAATTTCAATGCGCATTTGAGAATGACTGATTGAATGGTGTGTTACCTTTCAACATTCAAAGCTCACATATTCATGAATGTCTTGACGTCACCAGTACTAGGTTAAGGCTCTGAAGTGTCCTTTTACCAGTTCTTTGCATACTATAAGTAGTAGGTTAGGAATAAATGCTGTTACACTGACTATCATCAATCTTTGGCAATTCAAACAAGAGACTCCCTGGTCTCAATTTTTGTATGCTGCCAGCTGTTCTTCCAGGCTTGGGATGTTAAATAATTAGCCTGTATGAAAACTATTTAAAACTTTACTTGACAATCCTGAATGTTAATGCCCCTACAGCAGATTTTCAAACCACTGTGGAAAGGGAGAAAATGCTTGTAATACAGTAACTCTCCTTTTACCACAATGTTTTTTTCCCTTCCCAAAACAAATTTCACTTTTTGAGTCACAAATTCTCACATTTCTGTTGTCTTCTGCAATTGCTTTTAATTTAGACAAGTGTTAAATTTTGTTTTTTGGTAAGGGGTTAGAGCATCTACAAAACATAAATCTGCACTAAATTAGAACCAGTAAGTTTTTTTCTTGTCAGATTGTTGAAGATAAAATGAAAGTGGATCTGAAAATATTCATCTCAATTTATGAAAGGTAGATAATTCTTTACCAGACGACAAAGTTTTAGACTCATCAATATTGAAAGCATTTGCAGACAACAAATATGTGGCTAAACTGAATGGAATTGTCTTTGAAAGAGAAGAAAACACCATGCAAAAAGAGGATAAAAATGCTACAAACTGAGTTTTGCTTACTCAAACAATGTCTTTAAACGCTGTCTTTCTCATGGATTATTCGGATAAGGGATGAATGCTTCTGGGTGTAGACATACAGCTGAGGAGTTATCTACGAAATTGTCATGGTTTTTTTCCAGGAAAATGTTTAAATATATCTAATCCATGCTCTGTGACCGGGGGGCTTAATACATCTGCAAAAAGTTTCGACCTATGTCAGCCTGCGCAATTCGCGCAGGCTGAAATAGGTCGAAACTTTTTGCGATCGGTCAATTTTCTGCATGTCAAAGGACCAGTCTACTCCCAGATTCACTTGTTACAAAAATAGAATTTTATGGATCCTTAATTTGTTCTATGGCTTGATTGGTATTATGCATCACAAAGATGCCTTAAGCCCCCCTTTGCTAGAGCATGGTTCATCTCCATTTTTGTGAACATGAGACATAAATATCAATTTGAAATACAAGTTTCTGCTGAGAAACTTTCAACAATAAACAATAGCATGGAAAGAGTCTTACTCATCACCCCAAGACAGAATTTTTAGACTTGTCCAAATTGAGAGCATTTGCAAAGGACATTTATGGGGCGAGCTCGAATGATAGGATTTGGCTTCAATCAAATGACAGGATTTGCCAAATGATAGGATTTGGCTTCAGTCAAATGACAGATTTTGCCAAATGATAGGATTTGGCTTCAATTAAATGAAAGGATTTGCCAAATGACAGGATTTGGTTTCAATCAAATGACAGGATCTGCCAAATGACAGGATTTGGCTTCAATCAAATGACAGGGTTTGCCAAATGACAGGATTTGGCTTCAATCAAATGACAGGATTTGCCAAATGACAGGATTTGGCTTCAATCAAATGACAGGATTTGCCACACAACAGGATTTGGCTTCAATCAAATGACAGGATTTGCCATATGACAGGATTTGGCTTCAATCAAATGACAGGATCTGCCAAATGAGAGGATTTGGCTCCTTTCCATCAATGTTTTAAACCCTTTATCAAACAATTCCCAAATTTTAACAACCCTCAGGAAGAGGGCTCTAGACAACATAGTGGGAAAAGAGGAAAATGCTTGTAACCAGCTTTTTCTTCTTTTTCTTCCAATGTAGTTCTGTCATCTTGTAAAGAGTTACAAGCCTTCTTTCTTGAGGTCACAAAAACATAGGGTAAAGTGTTAAGGCTTATGGGTGGAGACATACAGCTGAAGAAGTATCTTATAAATTATCGTGTTTTTTTTCCAGGGGGAAAGTTGAAATATGTCAGTTATTTATTACTTCTGGAAACTATTTTCAGGTCACTTTGAAAAATCTGTTTTTAACAGTCTTCATTCAAACACTTCAGTCGAAAGAACTTGAATTAAAAAAAAAATAAATTAGATTTAGTAGATTTAATTGAAGTTAAGACTGTCCTGACAAAGTAGTCCTATGGGTTCACAAAACTAAAGTTTCTGTTGCCCTGTAAATTATGAACCATTCTAAATAGCATTTCTTAGTAAATTCTCGTACATCAAGTGACATGATTTCTGACTTGCCAAACAATTAAGTATAGCCAAAACTGTAAGTCAGATATTGGTATTTGATAGAGTTTCTGATTGGCTAAACAATTTTTTTCAGCCAATCAGAAATTGCAGTCCTTTGAAATTTAGAAAGTTTTTGAGAAATAGAAAGAGAATGCGATTTATAATGGTTGGTGAACGGTGCCCATGAGACATGAATGAATGTTGATGCATGGCGCATCAACAGCTTCATTCGTTTAGTCTATATGTATGTATTACAAGATGATAAAATGGAATTTTTGAGCTTAAAAAGATTTGAACAAAAATGGCCTTTAAGACAATGTTATCTTTTTACACTATGATAAGATGTGTGCATATTTTACCTTTGTGTCCAAAATAGACACAAAAGATGATCATGATGAGTAATAATTGGGTGATGGAATGATTGAGGCTGGCAGACTTTGGTGTTGAGATAAACAAAACACAGCAGAAACCAGGTGTTAATTGCTATACCTATCCTTTCAATCATGGCATCTATCTGGTTTTTTGTTCGAAGTACATGACTGTACTAAGGAGACAGCATGTCCCTTTTGTATGAGAATGCTACCGGTATATGCTTTACAAGGATATTTTACCAGTCAATCCTTTTTTTAAAAGATCTTCAGAGGGCATTTAAAAACAATACGAGAAAAGGAGAAAATGCTGGCAGGCAGCATTTTCTCCTTTTCCCACAACTTTTTCTGCTTTTTCTAGAGGAATTCTATCATTTGAACCATATTTAATTTTTAGCCTGCAAAAAAATTTAATTTGGATAGGTCTAAAAAATTTTGTTGTTTGTGAGAATTAAAGAGCTTTTCACTACTATTCATGTAGTTGTTTTTGTGGCTATGGTCTATGCAAGATCAGACTGCACATTTAAGAAATTCTGATCTAGGGTCCATACTGTCTGCTATGCTAAAATATTCTAGCTTAAACCATGGTCACACCTTACGTAGTTGACCGAAAGTGGTGAATGACTGTAGTTAGCCGTAGTTGAACATATTAAACATAGCTGAACGTAGTTACACATAGATAACCATAGTTCAGCATAGTAAAGAACATAGCTTTATATTACCTGTAGTAAGTACCGGTTCATAATTTTTGAACATGTTCAAAAATTGGTTACGGTTAACTAATATGTTGTGACCCTACTGAGACCATAGTTTGAACATAGTTGAGCTTAGTTAACCATAACTAACCCTACTTAACCGTAGTATGTACTGTAGTTGACCGTGGTTTTGAAAGAACATATTTTCTGCCAAGGCGGCATGACAGAATAAGCGATCAGCAAATTTCCAGCTCATCAACTTCCAAAGTTAAATGACTGTAGCTTACCCGTGCTGAGCAGGTGCAGCCACAACGTTTTACCATAGCTTAACACAGTTGACACTGATTTACTGTAGTTGCATGTACTTAGGACATAGTTTATACATAGTGTAACATAGTTACTCGTACTTAGACGTAGTGATACTTTAGTTCACCCTAGCCAGTTTGCTCGTAGTTGAATGTAGCTTACCGTACTTGCATGTAGTTCAACCTAGTTAGACTTTCTAAATTTCCTCTTTTTGCCAATTTTGAACCTACTTCGAGCATATTTCAACCTAGTTGACCGTAGTAACACTATGGCAGACTAAATTTGAAATGAACTACGGTAAAATATGTGCATGACCGTAAATGTGACCATGGCATTAAAAGGTTATCGAAATCCACTTATTTATGTGTGTGTCTTGAGTTTCACCAGAGCTATTCTAAGGCTATGAAGTGACGTGCCCAAGGACACTCCCCCACACACAAAAAAACCTGAGTTGGGATTGAACCAATGACGGAAAAGTTTCAAATCCTACACCTGGAGACAGGGACATTTTTTTTAATTGCAAGCAGTTGCTCCTTTTACTACAATGCTTCCACTGCATTCAAAACTCCTAAACACCAAGTTTAGTCATCTGTTTGGTTGAGATAGAGCAGCTCAGCCAATCCTATAGCTGGTCTTACAAATTAGAATAGCAAGAGGGTGATTGGCCCTATAGCGCTCACCTGAGTAAAGTCATCTAGAATTGATAAAGCTGAAGAGACCCTGGTGGTGATGATGTAAAACACATGAGTATTAGTTAGCGATCAACATTTTGTCAGATATCATCAAGACAAAACATTCTGACCAAGTTTCATGAGTATCAGGCTGAAAATGTGGTCTCTAGACTGCACAAAAGGCTTTTCTAAGATTTGGCCTGGTGACCTACTTTTTGACTAAATGTGTCCCAATTTTGAACTTGTCCAGGATATTATCAAGAAAAACAGACCAAGTTTCATGAGTATCAGGCTACAAATGTGGCCTCTAAAGTGCACACAAGTTTTTTCCAAGATTTCGCTCGTTGACCTACTTTTTCACCTGAAGTGAACCAATTTTGAACTTGTCTGAGATATCATAAACACAAACATTCTGACCAAGTTTCATGAGTATCAGACTGAAAATGTTACTTCTAGAAGGCACACAAGGTTTTCCTAAGATCTGACCCAGTGACCTATGTTTTGACCAGATGTGACTCAATTTTCAAACATGTACCAGATACCATCAAGACAAATATTCTGACCAAATTTTATGAGTATCAGAAAATGTAGCTTCTAGAAGGCACACAAGGTTTTTCAATGATTTGGTCCAGTGACCTACTTTTTTACCGGAAGCGAAAAATTTCAAACTTGTACAAAGACAAACATTCTGACCAGGTTTCATGAGTATTAGACTGAAAATGTTGCCTCTAGCGTATACTCAAGGTTTATCTTAGATTTAGCCTAGTGACCTACTTTTTGACCTTACATGACCCAATTTTTGAACATGTCTGAGATATTATTAAAACTGTATTAAACAGTCTGACCAAGTTTCATAAATATTGTACTGAAAATGTCGCCTTCTAGAGTGCAAATAAGGTTATTATTGATGCCTGGATGACTTACTATGGACGACGAACGATGCACAATGTACAACGGACACAGCACAGTCACAAAATCTCACCTTGAGCACTTTGTGCTTAGGTGAGCTAAAAAGGCCACATTTAAAAATAGGCAAGTATCAGGCTAGGCTTATTAGAGCAAGAGATGTGTGATCAGTGTTCCTGTAATGTAGAAAATGTTAATGAAGCTGTTTATCTTGGCTCCTTAATTAATCTTTTAACAAATGATCCTGTGTCCGTACTGCCTATAGGAATTGGGAAATGGAAAAGGTTGTGAGAAAAGGACAAAGTGCTTGTAACCAGCATTGTCTCCTTTTCCCACTATGTTTTCTACCATTTCAAAAGATAGAAATCATCTTTTGAGTTAATTCTTTGATTTGTTATCTACAATATTCTTTTAACATGGACAAGTCCAAAATTCTGCTATCTCGGAAAGGGTTAACTCTTTACCACACAATCCCGACTTTTAACGACCCTGAGACAGAAAGCTTTTGAAAACATTGTGGGAAAAGAAGAAAATGCTGGTAACCAGCATTTTCATCTTTTTCCACAATGTTTTCTACCCTTCTCAAAACAAGTTTCAATTTTCAAATCACATTTATTTTGTCGTCTGCAAATGCTTTGAATTTGGACTAGTCTAAAATTTTGTAGTTTGGTAAAGAGTTAACTCTTTACCAAACGGCTAAATTTTAGACTTGTCCAAACATAAAGCATTTGCAGACGACAAAATAAATGTAACTCAAAAATTGAAACTTGACTTTAGAAGAGAAGAAAACATTGTGGGAAAAGGAGAAAATGCTGGTTACCAGTATTTTCTCCTTTTCCTACAATGTTTTCAGAAGGCTTCTTCCTCTGGGTCGTAAAAACCAGGGATTGTTTGGTAAAGGGTTAACTCTTTGCCTGCTGAAGACATTCTAACGTTTGTCCACAGTGCAAGCAATTGCAGACCTTCAAATGAAACATGGCTAAAAATGGTGGGATCTGAATATGAAAGGATAGAAATCATGGGACATGGAGATTATTACCAGCATTTCGTCCTGTTCCAACATGGTTTTCAAAAGCTTTCTTCATAAGGGTGGGATTATTTGGCACAGAGTTGGAAAAACCTGGCTCTAATTAGGCTTTTAGTATCAGCCAAAGTTTTGATGACCAGCATGGAAATAAAGGTCACATTAACATAATTGTACAAGATTTGGCTATGTTCAATAGGAGGAAAATTATCCACAACAGATGAGGAAGCTGATTTTACCAAACAATCCTGAGTTTTAAGTACCCCAAGGCTTTTGAAAACATTGTCCTTTTGCCACAATGTTTTTTACCCTATCAAAGACGAATTGCATGATGCATGTGAGCCACCTTTAATTTGTTGTCTGTACACGCTCTCATTTAGGACAAGCCTAAAATCTTGACATCTGGTAGAGTTATTCCTTTACCACACAATCTCGAGCTTTAACGACCCTGAGAGAGCAGCCTTTAGAAAAAATTATCGGAAAAGGTAACCAGCATTTTCTCCTTTTCCCACGATGTCTTCTATTCAATCAAAAACAAAAAATGATCATTAAATTTTGATCTTCATTTACTTTGTCGTCTGCAAATACTTTGAACTTAGCCTTGTCCAAAGTTCTGTCGTTTTGTCAAGAGCAAGCACAGATGCTATTATTTCCCTGAATATTAGCATGTACCTGATATTACAAACATGTCAACAGTTGAATTTATTTGAAGAGAGCAAAACATTAAATTTTACTTTTATAGCTACACAGGCACCAAAAATACATAACACAGCAGCCTCCCTGTATTTCAAAGCTTTTAATTCCCAACCATACTTTCCCTGCTGATAAGCTTCTCTGTATTTTAACCCTTTACCAAACACTCACAAGTTTTAGTAACTTTGATAGAAAAGGTGTTTGAAAAAACATTGTGGGTAACTAGCGTTTTCTCCTATTCCCATAATGTTTTCTATCAAAGACATATTCCTTGAATTTTGAGCGACATTTAGTTTGTCGTTTGCAAATGCTTTCCAATTGGACTTGTCTGATATTTTATTGTTTGGTGCAGTCAACTCTTAGCAACACAACAAAATCTTAATAAATATGACTTAGCCAAACTGAAACCATTTGCAGACAACAATTTAAATGTAGTTCAATTGATGTAATCTGTCTTTGATCAAGTTGAAAACATTGTGGGAAAAGAAGAAAATGCTCGTAACCAGCATTTTCTCCTTTTCCCTCAATGTTTTCAATTGCTATCTTCCTCAGGTTCTTTTAAACTCTGAATGGTGTGGTAAAGGGTTAAGGCTTTCTTTCAACCCAACTTTCGTAACTAATAAGCATCAGCCACTTGCTCAAGGAAGTTTTTTTTTTTCTGTTGTCAAGAAAATATGACAAGAAATAAGCAAAACTCTTCCTTCACAAAACAATCCCATTACTCTAATGATTCTGAAAAAGAAGACCTGAAAACTTGGGAATAGGAGAAAATGCTCGTTATCAATCACCTTTTCCAATAGTGTTTTCTACGCTTTTGAAGACAAAACCCTTTATTTCAGCTACCGGTAGATTTAAATTGTTGTCTGCAAATGCTTTGAACTTGGACAGCTCTTTAATTCTGTTGTCTGGTAAAGAACTATTATCCATTATGCCTGTATTCCAATTCTGTGTTTACTTTTCATGGTGTTTTATACCATTTTTAACATATTTTGAATATATTGTGATGGCCAATGCACCTACTCTTGCTTTCTGGAGTTTTTTTACTAATACTTCATGCAATATTCCTAAGCAACTGGCTGCTTTCTCACATAAACTTTGTCGAAATTCCTTGTATTTAGAAAGAAATGGAAACGCTCACCATGCCACCACATCCCAACCTGCAAACAATCTTTGGTTTGCTTTTTTTCAATGAAACTTAGCAATAACTTTGAGCTGCTGAAAACAATACTGACCAATCAGATTCTTTCAATTTATTCACCCTAGTACTGAATTTTCCATTTCATAGTGGGACGAGAAAGTTTTGACCATTGAAACTCTCTTAGTATTCATCCATTTATTTTGACCAGCCCACATAGCTCAGGTGGTAGAGTGTAGGACTTGTAAACATCAAGTTTAGGATCACTTGAGGGTGTGGGTTCGAGCCCCATTGCTGGCCATCTAAAATTATTAATAGTCTTTCAGATAGATGGTAAACTGAGGTTGCATATGATGGTACTATACACCAAGCATGTTAAAGAACTAGGCATAACTTAGGATAGGTTTTGTCCTGAATCTTGCACTATCCCCCGTAACAAAACTAACAGTCTTCAGGCGGTGTCGCCCATATGGGCAACCGGTGACAACAATAAATACACACAAACTCAATCAATCCATTTGTTCTGTTCTTTGTACCAGATTGAAGATACATTACAGCAGATCATGAAAAAAAGTAACAACTTGCTCCATTCCAGTTATGATATATGTGAAAAATATTGATAAATGACTGATTAATTTCGGATTTTTGCATTCAATATAATTATGAGGATTGTGTTCAGCTGGTAATCCAGTTGAACACCTTGTCTTATACAGGTTATAGAGGGCAAGGTTTGTCTAAAAACAAGTCCCTTTGGGAAACATGCAGAGAGTCTGTAAGTGGGGAAGTGTACCATATAGCTTTCAACAGAGCTTTGAATCTCTTATTAAAAGTAAACTATTCCAGTGCCTTTACCCTTCACAAAACAAGACCTTGTTTAAATGACTTTTTGGAAGTAAGATTATTGAAAACATTGTAGGAAAAGGAGAAAATGCTGGAAATCAGCATTTTCTCCCTTTCTCACAATTTTTTCTTCCCTTTGGAAGACAAACCCCTTCATTTGAGCCACTTGTTGTCTAAAAAATGCCTTCATTCTGGACAAGTCTAAAATGTTAATGTCTGGTGAAGTATTAAAAAGCTGCATTATTTCATAAAAGCAGCAAGCTATGACACATAGGAAATTGAAAACAGATGGGAAGTAATTCACTGTTTATGGGAAATCCCTGTATCCCCATAATATTCATGTAACAACTGTAGTTGCCACTGCAACTAGTGTAGATAAAGATCAGACTGCACATTCTATGCAGAATGTGCAGTCTGATCTTTGATCTACACTTTCCATTTTACCATGACATTCCTGGCAAAAGCAGTTTTGAAACAGCAACTGAAAATGTCTCTTGGGTTTATCTGGCTCCCTAAGAGTAACTCTCTACCGGATACCAGAATTTTAGTCTTTGCTAATTGAAATCATTTGCAGATAACAAACCAGTTACTATAATCAAAACATAAAATTTGTCTCTCAAAGGGAAGGAAACATGGTAGGAAGAGGAGAAAATGCTGGTTACCAGCATTTTCTCATTTTCCCACAATGTTACATAAAGCCTTCTTCATGAGGGTCGTTAAGGCTCAGGATTTTCAGGTACAGGGTTATCTTATGGTAGGCAGTTTGGAAATTCTCATAACTGTCAAAATTTTAACTCTTTACCATACAACAGAATTTTAGAATTGACCATAGTGAAAGCGTATCCAGATAAAAAATCAATTTGACTCAACATGATGAAAGCTGTCTTTGAAAGGAGAAGACATTTCAGTTACCAGCATTTTCCTTCTTCTCTCAAAATTTTCAAAAAGCCTCCTTTCTCAGGTTTGTTTTAACACAGAATTGTGTGGTAAAGGGTTGAAACATTAAAGTGATTAACAGCAACAGAACCTTCATTTCGTCCTTGAAGCAAGAATGGATTATAACATGAGATTATATAATTAACCCTTAAAATGCTGATTTAGCTGCTTATGCCAATAGTGTAGATCAAGGTCATACTGCACAGAACATGCAAGTCATTTCATTGGCTGAGAAATGAACAGTGAACTGTGTAAGGGTTTAGTTAAGACCACATCATGTTTTGTTTCCTTCAGTATCAAGCTCTAAAAAAGATACCAGCATTTTTCATACATAACAACTTGCACACCAAATTTTTCAAGTTGCAACAAAGCATTAAACAATTCGCTCACCCGAGTCTTTTGACCAAACATGACCCATTTTCAATCTCTTTTGAGATATTATGACAAATATTCTACCAAGACTTTCATAAGTATTTGACTGAAAAAGGTTTTTTGAAGATTTGACCCAGTGACCTAGTTATTGACCTGAAATGATCCACTTGCAAACTGGTCCAAGAAATCATCAAGACAAACATTCTGACCAAGTTTCATGAGTATAGGATTGAAAATGTGGCCTCGAGAGTGTATACATGGTTTTTCTAAGATTTGACCTAGCGACCTAGATTTTCACCCGACATGACCCATTTTCAAAGTCATCCAGGATATATAATCACGACAAATATTCTGACCAACTTTCAAGAGTTTTGGACTGAAAATGTGGCCTCTAGAGCCTACACAAGGTTTTTCTAAGATATAACCTAGTGACCTTGTTTTCCACCTAACATGACCCATTTTTGAACTTGTCTGAGATATTATCAAGGCAAACATTCTGACTAACTTTCAAGAATTTTGGACAGAAAATGTGGCCTCTACAGCATACACATGGTTTTTCTAAGATTCGACCTGGTGACCTAGTTATTGACCGGACATGACACATTTTCACACTTGTTTGAGATATCATCAAGACAAACATTCTGACCAATTTTCAGCAGTTTTGGACTGAAAATGTAGCCTCTAGAGCATACACAAGTTTTTTCTAAGATTTAACCTGGTGACCTAGTTTTTGACCTGACATGACCCATTTTAAAACTCATCTAAAGTATCATCAAGACAAACATTCTGACCAACTTTCAGGAGTTTTGGACAGAAAATGTGGCTTCTAGAACGTACACAAGGTTTTTCTAAGATTTAACCTAGTGACCTAGTTTTTGACCAGACATGACCCATTTTGGAACTTATATGACATATCATCAAGACAAACATTCTGACGAACTTTCAGAAGTTTTGGACTGAACATGTAGCCTTTTGAGCGTACACAAGGTTTTTCTAAGAAATGACCTAGTGACCTGGTTTTTGACCCGATATGGCCCATTTTCAAACTCATGTGAGGTATCATCAAGACAAACATTCTGACCAAGTTTCAAGAGTTTTAGACAGAAAATGTGGCTCCTAGAGTGTACACAAGGTTTTTCTAAGATTTGACCTAGTGACCTAGTTTTTGACCCGACATGACCCATTTTCGAACTCGTTTGAAATATCATCAAGACAAACATTCTGACCAACTTTCAAGTGTTTTGGACTAAAAATGTGGCCTCTACAGCGTACACATGGTTTTTCTAAGATTTGACCTAGTGACCTAGCTTTTGACCTGACATGACCCATTTTCGAACTCATCTGAGATATAATGAAGACAAAGATTCTGACCCTTTTCAGGAGTTTTGGACTGAAAATGTAGCCTCTAGAGCATACACAAGGATTTTCTAAGATTTGACCTAGTGACCTAGTTTTTGACAGGACATGACCCATTTTCGAACTCTTCCGTGATATCATAAAGACGAACATTCTGACCAATTTTCAGGAGTTTTGGACTGAAAATGTAGCCTCTAGAGCGTACACAAGGATTTTCTAAGATTTGACCTAGTGACCTAGTTTTTGACCCGACATGACCCATTTTCGAACTCTTCCGAGATATCATCAAGACAAACATTCTGACCAAGTTTCACGAGTTTTGGTCTGAAAATGTGGCCTCTAGAGCATACACAAGGTAAAAATTGACGACGCATGACGGACGAC
The DNA here is from genome assembly GCA_946811185.2 of Hippopus hippopus. Lineage (NCBI taxonomy): Eukaryota > Metazoa > Mollusca > Bivalvia > Cardiida > Cardiidae > Hippopus > Hippopus hippopus. The sequence goes on from OX328096.1 coordinate 17,736,905, forward strand.
GGACAGAGCACGATTACAAAAGCACACCTTGAGCACTTTGTGCTCAGGTGAGCTAAAAAAACATTATAGCAAGAGCAGAAATTGTTTGTAAGAATTTCTCTTTTTGCCATAATCTTTTTTCATTTTTACATATTAACTCTTTACCAAACAAAATAATTACAAACTTGTCAAAATTCAAAGCATCTGCAGAAGACAAATTAATTATGGCCCAGTGTGAGATCTGTCTGTGAAAGGAAACAAACATCGTGAGAAAGGAGAAAATGCTGGAAAACACAATGTTTTCAAAAGCTTTCTTCTACAGGTTCATTCAAATACTGGGTTGTTTGGTCAAGGGTTAAGTCTTAACCCATTACCACACAGCAAAATTTTAGACCTATCCAAATTGAAAGCATTTGCAGACGACAATTTCAAAGTGGCTCAAATAGTGCAATTATGCTTTGATTGGGTAGAAAACTTTGTGGGAAAAGGAGAAAATGCTGGTTACCAGCATTTTCTCCTTTTCCCACAATGTTTTCAAAAGGCTTCTTCCTCAGGGGTGTTAAAAGTCGTCATTATGTGGTAAAGGGTTAAAGGCCCAGTTACAGCCAAAAGTAAACAGTGTAAGTCTTAAAGGTCCAGTAACGGTCAAAAGTAAACAGTGAGTGTTAAAGCGCTTTCGAATTTATATCATACCTTTGAAAAATATGTAATATATTGTTAAGACAATAATCTATTATGGTGCAGTCCATCCAAGTGCTGGTTGCTGGCAGAAAAATAAAATTCAAAACAAAGTAAAATGTTTAAAAAAGATAGAGCGACCCGGCAGCTTTTTACCTAGTTTTTAAATCTATTTTTCTGCATTGACAAACACTTTGACTGACTGTACAATAAAAGATTGTCATACATACAATAACATGTCATACATACAATAACATTTCTACTCTTAAATGGTATGATTTAAATTTAAAACCATTTTAACACCTGCACTGTTTACTTTTTGCCACTATAGGCCTTTATGTTGACAATCACTCCTTTTGCTACAATCTCTTTACACATTTTCATGTATTAAACCTCAAATCATGTTGATGATCCACATGATAAAGATGTTTTCAAAATTAAATGGCTGCAAATCTGTTTTGTGAGTTAATGACTTGTCTATACATTGGCATAAAAAACAGTTAATGTCCAAAATAATTAACTTTTGAATGAGAAATCAATTCAGATTTTACCTCAAATTTCCAATATGAATCTTTGCCGCTTTTACTTGTCCGATATGAGCAAGAGACCAGTGATTTTGTACCATTTTTTTTGGGATGTTTAACTTTTAATTATAGCTTTACTCACAAGCTAATTATTGGTAATCCTGACAACTGATGATTACCAATGGGAAAAAAAGAGCTCCCTTTCCATGCCCAAAAATGAATATCTCCCATTGAAGGTATGCTGAAATATGTTTTACATTTTACACCACTTTCAATGTCATTTCAGTTGTATTACTACAACAGATCTTGTTCTCATGTGTATCATGGTTATTACCAGAACAATGCTGGGGCTCTGAAGTGCCATGCCAAAAGATACTCCCAATTAGAGCAATCTTTCTAACACTACATGATTGAAAACAAGTGCCCCCTAACAGGGAGATGAGCAACTTTTCTCTACCCATGATACTATGTATTTGAGGGAATTAAATGAGGATAATGGACAAGGCATAAGACATGTACCTGCAAGGAACTGCTATTTTTCCAGGCTCCATAGTCTTCATACATAAATAATACAGCAAGGTAAACATTTCGTCATAGTTGGAGAAATGGGTGTGATATCTTCTTGTCACATTTAGATATACATGTACGTGTAGTGTGTGTTTGTTTAGAGCAATACGTAAAGCTGCTATCATACTTATAAATGCTTAAGCAGCTAGTGTAGATCAAAATCAGACTGCACAAAGCCTTGAGACTGATCTTGGATCTAAACTGTTCATTATGTCGAGACATTCTGTTTCAATGCAGCCTCAAAACAACGGTGATTCTCTAGGGGTTCAATTTTTGTGAATGAAACACAAACCTTTTTAGGATCCATGTTGAACTTCTTTTTACCGATGGACATCTGTTTTGTTTTGGGGTTATTCTTGCTGGAAATAAAATTGATCATATAGAAATTAAAAACTTCCCTCTCTAATATCTTCTATCATGATACAATTTTTCATCAGTAAACCCTTTACTACACAATCCCAAGTTTTAATGACCCTGACAAAGAGTTTTTGAAAACCTTGTTAAAAAAGTAGAAATGGTAACCAAAATTTTGTTCTATTCCTACAATGTTTTCTACCTTTTCAGAGACAAATTCATCTTTTGAGCCATATCTAATTTGTCATCTGCATGTGCTTTTAATCTGGAAAAGTCTAGAAATTTGTCGTGTGAAAAAGACTTACAACAGAAAGCTGTTGTTTGGCATAACTTTGGCTGGTTTCATTTATCTTGAAGTAGGTGCATACAGACTTAGCAAAAAAGCTGGCAATGTTTGAAGAGAATGTAACGAAGCACAAGCCCTTTATCAGACTCAGTTGATACCATACAGGGCTTAAAACCCAGATGCTGCAGGTTCAATTTCTTAGCAAGGCCAAATTCTTTTGCAAAGACTGGTGATAGACTTCATTCCCTTGTAACTGCTAAGCATTTTATCCATGATGTTTCAGTTGAAAAGCAACAAGTAGCTTGTACAAAATGTTGTGTGAGTATTGGTGAACAAACTCCTGGAAAACATCGATAGGTTTACTGACTGCCAACATATAACAGAAGTGTTATTGGAAAATAAACAATAACATACAAACAAATCTTCTTTTAGTGGTGATGCTCAGCCATCCCTAACTATGGATTGAATCCACTTGAAATACTCAATATGAGCATTTTCTCCTTTACCATAATGTTTATAGACCAACTTATTGCATACCAGTCATGCTCTGTGAAAAGGGGGCTAAATGTTTCTACAAAAAGTATCAACCCTTGTCTGCCTGCACTGTCTGTGCAGGCTGATCTGGGCCAAAACTTTTTGCTATCAATAAATTTTCTGCACATCAAAAGACCATTCTTCCTCATGATTCAGACGATTGTTACACAAAGTGGTTTTTATGGATCTAAAGCTATGTGATGACATGCCTGATATAATGCATCACCAAGATGCATTAAGCCCCCTTTTGCCAGAGCTTGGCTCATCTGTAAAAGACAATCTGCATGATGAAATGACGTAAAATCACAAAGAACCACTAACCTGTCTTCAGAGCCATCGTCCATCTGTTCCATTTCATTTGTAACCTCTGCTATCTCATTTTTAAGTTGCTAAAATATACAGAAAAAGAAAAAATATTATTCAGATAATACACTAGTTATTGCAGAAAAAAACGACGCAAAAGTCCTTGTTATTAAAGGGAATTTAACATAAATTAATTCTTCACCACATGATAAAATTTCAGACCAGTCCATATCGAAAGGTTTTGCGGGCAACAAATAATTGTGACTGAAAAATTGAAATTTGTTTTGGGAAGGGTAGAAAACATTGTATGAAAAGGGAAAAATGCTAGTTACCAGCATTTTCTCCTTTTTTCCATGTTTTCAAGAGGCTTTAGACTTCCTTGGGGTTGTTAAAACTTGTTTGGTAAAGAGTTAACCCATGACCAAACCACAAAGTTTTAAACTAAGCAATTGCACACAACTAATCAAATTTTGCTCAAGTAAGTAGATTTGTCTTTGAAAGAAAACACAGCAGGAAAACGAAGCTTACCACATTTTCTCCTTTTCTCACTATGTTTTAAAAATGTCTTCCTGTTGAGAGTGGTTAAAACACAGGACCATGTGGTACAGGGTTACAGTTAAAAACTGAATTCCAGGCCTAATCTAATCTATAACTCTTCACCAGATCAAAAAATTATCAACTTTACCAAATTAAAAGCATTTGCAGAATCAAAAGTGGCTAAAAGGTTTACCTTAGAAAGGATAGAAAACATAGTGGGGAAAAGGAGAAAATATTGGTTAAGTTTTTTCTCCCTTTTCCCACCATGTTTTCAAAAGCTGTCTTTCTCAGGGTCGTTAAAACTCTAAACTGTTTGGTACAGATTAAATTGCTGCATTAGGCAGATAAAGAATAAGTACTACTCTTGAGATAATACTTTATCCCAGAAACAAAGTTACAGCACAACAAGAAAACATGGCAAGCATCCTTGCAAAACAGGGCAAAGCAATATGATTTATGGTTCAATGCCGGAATCAATCTACTGATACATCTTTAAGATGCTCCTTTTACCACAGTGTTTTTAAAAGCTATGTTCTGCAAAGCAAAAGACAAGGTCATCTGCAGCATCATTTTGTTTTTCCATCACTATTTACCAAATGATAATTTTTGACATTTCCTTGTAGAAAACATTTGCAGACAAGAAATCAAACAGTTCAAATGATAGGACTTTTCTTTGAAAGGGTGAAAAAAAAAAGTGTGAGAAAAAGGACAAAATGCTGGAAACCAGCATTTTTTCCTTATCCCACAATGTTTTCAAAAACAATCACCCTAAGGCTTGTTAAACCTCAGGATTGTTTGGCAAAGGGTTTGACTTCTACCAAACAAAAATCATATTCATTGATCAAATTCATATTTCCTTCATCAAAATTATGTTACATTTGCAGGGCTGTTCTTGGCCTGAATATCTTAACATTCGAGACAGTGTGGAAAGAGCAAATTTCTTCTTATGCAACAGTATTCTTAATAGCAGTCTACTTGGAGACAAGATAATGTAAGTCCCATGCTGGAGCTTACAGGTTATCTCTTTAACAAACAACAAACTCTTTGAGTGGCCCAAATTCAAAGCATTTGCAGACAGCCATATAAATTTGACTTAGATGATGGGATTTCTATTTGATAAGGTAAAAACAATGTGGGAAAAGGAGAAAATGCTTGGTTACCAGCATTTTCTCCTTTGTCCACAATTTTTTCAAAATTTTTCTCCATCAGGATCACTGAGGAAGAAGGCTTTTGAAAACATTGTTTGAAACTGACATTGTTGGAAACTGACATTGTTTTCTAGTCTTTTAGGGACATATCCTAACATTGGAGCCATACCTGATTTGTTGTCTGCAAATGCTTTCAGTATGGAACAGTCTAAAATATTGCTGTTTGGTAAATATTAAATCAAACTTTGTCTCTTTACCCTATGAAAAAATACCAGACTTGTCTATACTGGAAGTATCTACAGACCAAACAGTAAATGTAGCTCAAATGATTTGTCTTTGAAAGGTCAGAAAACTGTGGAAAAAGGTAAAATGTGTTACCAGCCTTTCTTCCTTTTCCCACAGTGTTTTCTACCCTATCAAGGACAGAAAATTCATCAATTTCCCAACATTTAATTTGTTGTCTGCAAATGTTTTCAGTTTGGTCCAGTCCAAATTTTTGTTGTTTGGTAAAGCCTTTTAAGATACAACACAGCTTCATGGAGTGAATTTTCAGAAGTCAAAAGAGGTCATGTCAGGCACCAAGAGTTACCTTTTACCAAACAGCGAAATTCTAGACTCATCCATATTGAAAGTTGTTACAGATGAAAAATTATATGTGGCTAATTTAATAAAATTAGTCTCTGGAAGGGTAGAAAACATTGTAGGAAAAGGAGAAAATGCTGGTTAGCAGCATTTTCTCCTTTTACCTCCATGCTTTCAAAGGACTTCTCTGTCAGGGTCTTTAAAACTCAGGATTTTGTGGTAAAGGGTTAATCAACCTTGCTGCTTCCAAGTTTTTGTGTCTGTTCCTTCACCACACAATGAACACCATATTTTTTTGGCCCACAACTTGTCCCCTGGGAAATCAAAGTATCCCTGTACCAACAGCTCTAACCCATTGCTCCACCATTACCAAATAATGCAAGGTTTTTACCAACCTTGCAGAAGAAAGCTTTCAATAAATTAGAGGGGAAAGGAGAAATGCTCGTAACCATAAGCATTTTCTCTTTTTCTTTTCTCACAATGTTTTCTATCCTTCCAAAGCTAATTCTATAATTTCACAGACATTTAACTCTTTACCAAATGACATTTTATACTCATCCAAATTGAAAGCATTTGCAGATGACAAATCATATGTGATTCAAATTATGAGACTGTCTTCAAAAGGGGACAAAACATTGTGAGAAAAGGAGAAAATGCTGGTTACCAGCATTTTCTGCCATTTTTCTACAATAGTTTCAAAAGATCTTTTCTTCAGGGTCATCAAAAGTCGGGTTTGTGTGGTAAAGGGGTTACATTACGTCTTCAGCACATTATGTCAATTAAGACAAGCCTAAACTTTTGTAGTCTGGTGGAGGGAAAATAACAGGTAATGCAAGCGACAATATCACATAATAATGAAAGACTGTAAGAAAAATGAAAAAACTTGCTATAACCCTTCAAGTGCCTTTCACGACTTTGGTTGCCCCTTCTGCCTGTGCAGATCAAGATCATACTGTACAGAACACAAAGTTGAATCTTTAATTTACAATGTGTGCTTTGCAAATACTTGTTTGCCAGGACTGTTTGTTAAGAACTTTACATTGTATGCTTAAAAGTTTTCTCCTTTTCCATCAATGTTTTCATAAGACTTCTTTGTCAAAAAGGGTGATCAAAATATGGGATGGTTTGATAAATGGTTAGCCCTTTACCAAATAATCCCACCTTTAAACAACCCTAAAAAAGAAGGCTTTTGAAAACATTGTCAGAAAAAAAACACTTAATGCTGGTAATTAGCATTTTCTCCTTTTCCCACAATGTTTTTTTTTTCCTTCCAAATACCAACATCCATATTAAGTTGCACTCAATTGGTTGTCTAGAAAATCAGTGCTCTAAATTTGGACAAGTTATGTGGAAAAAGGGTTATATAATGACCAAGGAGAAAATTATTCATTCATGAGCAATAGGGGCAAATGACCAACCAACAGTAATTCTTCCTATATTGACTTCTCATCCATTCACTGGTTGTCAAAAAATATGGCTTGTAACAAGCGAAAAGGGGCATTCGGACATTTGCCTAAAGTGTTGTCTCGGTACAGCCTGCGCAGGGTAATCCGAGACGGCACTTTACCACTACATTAGATTTTGTGCTACAGTAAACTTGTTTAAAACAGAAAGTTACATAAAAATAGTGTGTCGTTTTGGATTAGCCTGCGCGGACTGTGCAGGCTAATCCGAGATGACACTTTATACAAATGTCCGAATGCCCCTTTTCATGTGTTGCAAGCCATATTGTAAATTATCTCAAATCCCATAATCCAAATGACCCATGCTTTGTGAAAGGGAGTTCAATGCATATGTAAGAAGTGTCAACCTGGGTCGGCCTGCGCAATCTGCGCAGGCTAACATTGGTCAAAACTCTTTGCTATAGGTCAAAGGACAAGTTTAGCTCACGATTCAGACTGTTGTTAGACAAAATGGATTTTATGGATCTTTAACTCTTTACCAAACAACAAAATTTTAGACTAGTCGAAACTGAAAGCAATAGCAGACGACAAAATAAAAGTGACTGAAAAACTGAAATTTGTTTTGGGAAGGGTAGAAAACATTGTGGGAAAAGGAGAAAATGCTGGTTACCAGCATTTTCTCCTTTTCCCACAATATTTTCAAAAGGCTTCTTTCTCAGGGTCGTTAAAAATCAGGATTGTGTGGTAAAGGGTTAATTATGTGACGACTTACTTCCTGTAATGGACCACAGAGATTCAGTAAACCCCCTTTTGCCAGAGCATGGCTCAAATTGTCTGTTTGGTATTTATTGTGATTAACAACATTATTTCAGTAATATCGCAAGACACGTGGACCATGCTTTCCCAGAGTTTTATTTACCAGTAGTTCACACAAAATTCTCTCAAAGCCATTGCCTGCTCTCCCAGGCATAAACATGGTAAAAATAATAGAGGAATGAATCCTATTGTAACGACTTTCACCCATCCTCAGAAAAAAGTTTGTGAGCGTAGGAGTCGAATTAGGGACCTCTTGGTTTTAAGCCTTGTACACTGCCCACAGAGCTATCCAGCTCGGCAGCATCATCTAGATCATATTTGTCAATAGTCACTTGACTGCATATTCTGAGAAGTCTGATCTTGATCTACACTGTCTACAAAGTTGTGCCTGAGTTTAGTTATGGTGTGACGGTGCAGGTTTCAAAACCCAATAATTGTTGGAAGTGTCCTTAGACAAGACACTTCAGGGCCCTAGCCTAGTACTAGTAAAACCGAGGATATACATCAAGACAGTTCAAGGCCCTTGCCTAGTACCGAGGATATACATCAATAGGTGAGCTGTCACTGTGATATGACTGAATTACTCCTGAAGGCAGCATTTAATACATTTAATCAATCGATATATTCTTGTAATGCTGTATAACTCTACTACTCATATTGTTCTTCACAGGAAAGATACAAAGTACATTGTTTCCCAACAAGGACAAAATCAATAGATAAGTGGGAGTGTGCAAGTATTGCGCAAGCCTCAATGGCAACATTTAGGACTATACCTAATTAGTCTGAACAAGACCACTTGAAATCCTGAAGTGTGAGGGATAGAACACCGTTGCACAATTAACCCTTTAACAAATAACCCTTTACCACACAATCCCGACTTTTAGCGACTCTTAGGGGGAGGACATTTGAAAACATTGTGAGAAAAGGAGAAAATGCTGGTGACCAGCATTTTCTCCTTTTCCCATAATGTTTTCCAACCTATTATAGACATAAATCATCATGTGAGCTATATAGGATCTGACATGAGTTGGTGTTTGAGACAAATTTTTATTAAATGAGTCTGGGGAAATGTTATTAAGCGAGCCTTTGGCGAGCTTGGTAACATTTTTCCTTGACGAGTTTAATAAAATTTTATCTCAAACGCCAACGAATGTCGGATTCTTTTTATCACATAATGATATTTCACGAATTATAGATCAGCAGATGCAAAACCATCCATAGATGCTCCCATGGTGTTATCCAAAAATCTCATTCACTTCTATGAAATACAAACAAAATGACGTCAAAAATGACATCACACAATTGTGATATTAAACATGTATAAGATAAGAAAATTCGTAATGGGTATAATAGACTGAAAATAAGGCAGGTTATGTGATAAATATTTATATTGTTGTCTGCAAGTGCTTTCAATTTGGTTTAGTCCAAAATTTTGTTGTTTGGTAAAGAGTTAATGGACCTTAGACAAAAAGCCTATTGAAAACATAAAAGGAGAAGGAGAAAATGCTGGTAACCTGAATTTTTTCCCTTTCCCACAATATTTTCTACACTTTTAACATCATTATCTTAAAGCCTAATGGTAATTTTCTAATGAGAATGCGTTTGGTTAATGTTTACTGTCAAGTAGGGGGAAAGTGCAGATCTGAGGTCAGACTGCATGTTCTGTGCACTCTGATCTTTATCTGTACCATTCCCTTTGAGCCATTTAACTCTTTACTCCACAAAATCCAGTTTTAACAAAACTCAGGAGGAACCCTTTTAAAAACATTGTGGTAAAAGGAGAAATTGCTGATTACGAAAGCTTAAACAGTTATTTCTATCAATTATTTTGTGGTCTGCAACAACTTTCAATTTGGGCAATTCTTAAAAATTTTAAAACTCTGTTGTTTGGTAAAGTAAAGGATAATTGCAGAATGATCCCCTCCATTTATTATGGATCTCATAGAGCCTATATTTCTGTCAACTCTCACACACACATTATTCATTCATTCACAGTACAAGCTGATTATTTTTTCAGGTGTCCATCATTTATACCCAGTTATAATGATTTGCAGGTGTTAGCAGCCTCCCGACTCTTATTTTGCTTGTTAACTAGCTTTTTCTCAGCTTTCTTTTAGTCCTTTTTGTCTCAATGTTTTCAAAAACTGTCTACAAAGACAAAAACATTGTTGGTAAACAAGAACTCATTTTCAACTATGGGTCAAATTACTGGTGATATGAACAAACTGTAAGTTTTCTGAAAATGTAACCACAACTGCAGCCTAAAACCTTTCACACAAAAGCTGACCTTGAGAAAGAAGACTTTGGAAAACGTTGTGGGAAAAGCAAAAAATGCTGGTAATCAGGATTTTCTCCTTTTCCCACAATGTTTTCTATCCTATCAAAGACAAGTTTCACAATCTTAACAACATTTCATTTTGCATCTGCAAATGTTGTGGTTTGGACAGGTCTAAAATTTTGATATGTGGTAACGGGTCAACTTCACAAAACAGAAAAATACTTCTACATGGACAATAAAAAGCAAATCCATAACATCAACTCATTGATTTATGGCCAGTAAAACTTTAAAATAATCCAAAAATACTTTCTTTCACTACATACCTATAAAATTTGCTGCTGCCAATAAAATCAGAAGTGACAGAAAGAATCTGTAACAATTTCAAATACTATTCCAAATGCGGTATGATGATTTCACTGTCAAAACAATTATGTCAAATTCATCCATCTTTCATAAAAAAGTTACATATATCACCCACTTAATTCTCTATCATTTGACAATATCAAAGACATATCCAAACTGAAAGCATTAGCAGACATATTTGATGTGGTTGTAATGATGTGATCTGTCTCTAAAAGTGTGGGAAGCAATGTGGGAAAAGGAGAAAATGCTGGTTACCAGCATTTTCTCCTTTTTCCACATTTCTTTCAAAAGCCTTCTTCCTCAGAGTCATCAAATCTCAGGTTTTAAGAAATAAAGGATTAAGCACTACTTGTTTAAGTTTCTTACCGCTTTAAAGTAAAACTCTCACTTTCTGCAAGTTAATACTGTTTAAATTTGCAGGTATATTTAAATAAAAGGCATGCTATGTTGTAATAATTTTCCAAGGGCTTGTATTTGCTTCAAGCTGTATAAGAGAAATATAGGATCTGACATGAGTTGGCTTTTGAGATAAAATTTTATTAAACGAGTCCAGGGAAATGTTATTAAGCGAGCCTTTGGCAAGCTTAGTAACATTTTTCCTTGACAAGTTTAATAAAATTTTATCTCTAATGCCAACCAATGTCAGATTCTTTTTATCACATAACAATATTTCATGAAATACAGATCAGATGATGCAAAACCATTTATAGAAGCACCCGCGGTAATATCCATAAAACCGATTGACTTCTATGAAATGTGTACAAAATGATGTCAAAAATAACGTCACACAACTGTGACATCAAATGTGTGTAAAATAAGAAAATTTGTACTGGGTATATTACACTGAAAACAAGGAAGGTTATGTGATAAAATTTGATATCTGGCAAGACCAAAGATCAAGCGAGATGTTAAAATTTGCCATGCAGTCAGAAGCAAATACAAGCCCCAAGAAAGTTACAACAGCATAGTATTTCCATGTTTTGTATTTGCCCCTATGATCCTAAGTTTTCTACAGCCTGCATTATGGAGTTCAAAAAGGTTGAAGTCTTGACAGTTATAGCCCAGATTATAACCTAGACATCATTGTAAACAACCTGAACTGTTATGATTTACAGTGCACAGATGTTTCTCCCGTAACTGACCCTGACTGGATATTAATTATGCATCTCATTAACACTATATTGCGCAAGCTATGTGTAATTTTTTTTTCCAACTAAAAACTGGCTGAAAAAATAATACTGATACCAGGAAGAAAAAACTTTACTCTTTTAACTTATCACCAAACAGAAAAATTGAAGACCTGTACAAATAGAAAGCATTTGCAGATGACAAATTAAATGTGGCTCAAATGACTGGATTTGAAATGATAGAAAACATTGTTGGGAAAGAAGAAAATTCTGGTCACCAGCATTTTCTCCCTGTTCCATGTTTTCAAAAGCCCTCTTCTTCAGGGTCCCTATAGCGTATGATTGTTATTGATATCTGAAGTAGTGCTGTAGAGTTTTATATATAGCAAAGACAGAACTTCAGACACAAGGAAGCCGTGAATTATAAACGACTTATTTATCCACTCAAGACGGAAACAGTTAAATTCTATAATAGGGTCACTGTAGTTTGGTTCACTCGAAATTTGTGCATGTCAGTCATGCTCAAAACTGAAGTTAATAGGTTACTAAGTGAATATGTCTGGATGATACTATGGTTAAACCTGTAATATGCAAGGACCTAAAGGAGACACTTGACAAGAGGGCCGTGATGGCTCTGTATCGCTCCACTGGCTAATAAGTACAAAACATTACAGTTCTAGGCGAAGAGATTTTGAACAAGTAGACTTAAATAGTTTTCTCTAAAAAAAGCTCATGTGAAAGTTGTGACCCCAGAGTGAGTCCATTTTTTACCTATAATTATGATTTTGACCCATAATTATGAGCTATATGTACTTGATTCCTGGTAGGAGTCAACAAGATAAAGCCACACACCAAATAATACAGGTCTAGGCTGTGTGGTTATAAAAAAAAAAAGATTTTCAAAGTTTCCACAATAATACAATGTCATGACAGGCGAGGCTTCTTTGATTCAAGGGCTAAATTTTGAACAAATCCATAGGAGATCCACCAGATGAAGCTATGTGCAAAACTAGAGGCGCTTGAGCGCCTGTATCGCTCCACAGGCCTGATATTTCTATAATGGCGAAAAGAAGTTTTTAACAATTATCATTCAATCCTGCATTTTAGCTCACTGAAGAAACAATTTGGTAGACAACCACCATAGGAACTTACCTGCAAAACAACAATGAAATCCAATGAATAGTTTTAGAGAAGAAATTTTTCAAAGATTTTACTTTATACCATAAAAGGAAAATGAGTCTCCCATAAAAGCCATGTTTTTTGACAGATCTTTTTTTTTTTAAGGAATTCTGTAAACCTGTATCTAAGGAACATTCCTGCAAAATAATAATGCTATCCAAATAGCGGTTTGGGAGGAGAAAATTTTTAAAGGTTTTTTACTTTGGTTGCCATGGCAACCAGAATTCTTCATGGAACACAATTATTTGAAGGAATTTGAAAGAGGACCACCAAAGGAACATTCCTGTGAAATTTGGTAAAAATCCAGTCAATAGTTTCTGAGGAGAAGTTTTTTAAAGAAAAAGTTTACGGACGCACGCATGGACAAACGGACGAACGGACGAACGAACGGACGGACGCACGACGGACACAATGCCATGACAATAGCTCGCTGGCCTTCGGCCAGTGGAGCTAAAAAGCAAAAAAAATTGGTGGCCCTGGGCCTTACGGTTAGGAACGAGAAATTTCTTAAAGTTTTTACTATAAAAGGCAGTGTAAAGCTTGTGACATCAGGGACGGCCAATCTTGACCCAAGAGCTATAATTTGAAGACACTTTGTAGAGGTTCACTAATGGGGCTATGGGCCAAATTCGGTAGTCCTGATCTTTAAAGGTTAGGAATGAGCTGACTACCTCCTGGAAACTTTCATCAGTACTCCTGCCACTGTAATGTCTGCATTTGAAATGGTTGACCCAGCTCATTACAGACTCAAACTCAGAACCTCTTATATGAGAGGCTGACACTAACACTATTGCCTCCTACATAACTATGGAGGATTGTATAATGCAGGACAGCCTTGAGGTCATTGTTGGATGTCTGTGTTGAAGGAAGACTTCCTTGTACAATATTAACCATTTCCCAGCACAATTCCATATTTTAATGTCCTTAACTCTTTACCACACAATCCCGACTTTTAACGACACTGAGAAAGAACGCTTTTGAAAACATTGTGGGAAAAGGAGAAAATGCTGGTTACCAGCATTTTCTCCTTTTCCCACAATGTTTTCTACCCTTCCCAAATCAAATTTCAATTTTTGATTGATGTCTGCAAACGCTTTCAATTTGGACTAGCCTAAAATTTTATTGTCTGATAAAGAGTTAATAAAAAGTACTTTTGAAAACACTTGATAAAAGGAGATAATGGTGGTAAACAGCATTTTCTCCTTTACCCACTATGCTTTCTACCCTTTCAAAGACAAGTTCAATCACTTGAGCTACATCTGATATGTGGTCTGCAAATGCTCTAAATTTGGATCAGTCTAAAATGTTGTTATCTGGTAAAAAGGTTAAATCATCCTTGTGAAAAGTGAATGTGGTCATTGCAACACATTGAAATTCTCTCCTTCCCTGACAACAAAACTTTAGACTTTAAATATTTTGAAAGCATTTGCAGACAACCAATTTAATGTTACTCAAATGATGGTACATGTATCTGTCTCTTAAAAGTAGGAAAACAGTGGGAAAAGGAAAAAATGCTGATTACTTGCATTATATCCTTCTTCCATGTACGTTTTCAAAAGCCTTCTCTCTCAGGGGTGGGGTGGGGTGGGGTGGGGGGGGGGGGGGTTCAACAATGCATGAACATAAGAGGCATAAAATACATGTAAGTGTATAAAATATTTTGGGGAAAGGAGAAAATGCAGGTGATCTGTATTTTTCTCCTTTTCAAAAATGTTTTCTACGTTTTAAACTACAGGGGAAGGGGAGGGTGGGATGCAACTGCTCCCATTTCAAAACGTAGTCTTTGACAGGGGGCCTAAAATGTAGCACAATGTAGGTCCAATGAAGTAACTGTCAATCGCTTTAGACCAGTTAACATGCAATTTCAATTCCACTCAGATTTCCTGTTCCAAGGAATAAAAAAAACTTCCTTGTCAATCTCTTTAAAGATTTTAGACTTGCCTGGCATAGTGAAAGCACTTTCAGAAAACAACAGTTACTGTTGCTCGAAATTGACCTTGGAATAATAGAAAACAATTATGAGAAAATGAGCTCGCTACCAAAATATTTCTCCTTCTCCACACTTTTTTCAGTAGTCTTATTCCCATGCATCATGAAAGCATTGTTTGCTAAAGGGTGATCAAACATAAGTAAAGTGAAGACAAAGCAATTCCATATATTTTGATTCAATAATGGATTCACTAATTTACAGTAAATGCCCTTTAGTCAAAACATCATAAAGGTGAACCTAAAGCAGGACTATTTTTTTAAACCTCTCCGAAACAGTCACTTTTCCAACTACAAACCTATTTTTTAACTTGTAGTAGACCTCTTACTGGGAAAAATTGTTGTAAAATGAGATTGATTGATTAATTGATTGAATGCTGCTTTACGCTGCTTTCAGTATTTCAGTGATATCACGGCAGCTGAGCTCACATATTAACGTATTTCCTAGGTTTCATCAGTACTAGACTAGGGCTTTGAGGTGTCTTGCCCAAGGACTCTCCCACACAAGACACACTGGATCTGGTGAGGCTAGAACCTGGAGCCTCCAGGTCACGAGTCATATACTTTACCACTGAGTCATGCAGAACCACTGGTAAAATGAGAAATTAAGCCTTTTCAACCATTTCGCTTTACCGCTGTATAACCAAACATAATTTGCAGTAGATAAATCGAACTGGATCCAAATGCATTCAAGGACTTGTATTTGTAAATTGACAGATTGAATGGCGTTTTTTCACCGTTTTCAACATCATTTCTGTCATATCACAGAGACAGCTTACATCTTCATCTATGTTCTATATTGGTTTTCACCATAACTTGGCTTAGGCTCTGAGGTATCTTGATATCTTGCCCAAAGCTTCACATGAGCATCCAACCCAGGGCTTCCAGGTTAAATCCTACCTCTCAACACTGCGGCAAGCAGGACCCCTTACATTTGTAAAGAGGAGATCTGTATAACAATAGCTGATGTGTAAAATTTTCAGAAAGATAATTATGTAATGAACCACTTAATATTATATTAAAGAGGGAAGAAAATGACATAACTTTCACTTTCAGGACTCTTATAAGAGCAAGCATTTTATCCTTTATGACATGACAAAATTTTACACGTGTCCAAATTGAGAGCAATTGCAGACAACAAATTAAATGTGGTTTAAATATTAAAGTTGTCCTTGATAGGGTAGACAACATTGTGGGAAAAGAAGAAAATGCTGGTAACCAGCATTTTCTCCTTTTACCAATTTTTTCAAAAGCTTTCTTTTCCTCATTAAAATTCAGAATTGTGTGGTACAGGGTTAACCCAGATTCAAATTGCAAGTTTTTCTGAAAAACTTAGAAAAGGCTGGTCAGATTCATTTGCCTTAAAAGACTCGCTTTTTGCCTGATTGAGATTCGATGAGGAAAATTGGAACCCCCAGATTTTCGAAGTTATGGACTTCAAGGGGTGCACAAAACCAACAGTGCAAAAAAGTAGTGAGAACACTGTGCCAAGCTTTTCATACTTCTACTGTAAAATTCCCTATTCCATTAGGAACAGAAAAGCTGATATTGCATTACATGGGATAAATACATTTTTAACACAGAACCTTGTTCACGGCCTCTTTAATTCACACGTAACAAGAACACATTAAAATTAGAATTTACCTAATAAAACCTTTGAAACAAGTACTGATGCCTAACACACCAAACAATATGGCTCCAATCATTAGATTTGTCTTCGTCAGCATAGAAAACATTATGGGAAAAGAAGACAATGCTGGTTACAAACATTTTCTTTTTTTTTCACTGTTTCAAAAGCCTTCCTCTGAAATTTTGTTAAAACACAGAATTGTGTGGTAAAAGTTGGATAACCTAAAACAATGCATTGAGTACCATATTTTAAGCTGTTTTTGCATAAACAGATCACTTAGTTCAGGATGAATACAATGTACATAATTATGAGTGATTTCTTCTTTTGCCAAGATGTTTTCAAAAGTGATCCGACATGCTTTTCTGGATGAGACTGAAAAAAGAAACCAAAACATGATCAGAGGTTATAAGCACAGAAAAAAACTTACTCTCTCTGCTATGTCTGATTTTTGTGCAAGTAAATCATTTCTCTTTTTCTTTGTTTTCTTGTCTGGGGCATCTTCCTCACATTGACTTGAATACCAGCTTGCAACATAGTCATTGAAATAAGGCAGTGCCATGGGCTGCCAACATTCAGTACCTTCTTAAAGTCACTTTAAAATAAGGCAATGTTATAAGCTGCCTATCGTTGAAACTTCTTTAGAGTCACTATTATACCAGTAATTGTTTTATGGCAGTTATTATCAATTCAGCTTGCAACTGTTTAAAGTAAGGCAGTTCCATGAGCTGCCTACCAGTGATACTTTATTAAAATCACTTTGAAATAAGACCACCCTAAGTTTGAACTGTAGCACAGGTACTTTATCAATTCAGCTTGCAAAATATGATGGTCACTGAAGTAAGGCAATTTCAATAGCTGCCTAAATGCTTTATTTCATCCGAAATAAGGTTTACACACTGCCTGAACTTGAAATATTATCAAAGCAAATACTTATTGTTTTAAGAGTGATCAATCTCAACTGCTCAAAACATAGGGCAATGCCCTGGGCTGCCTAAATTTGATAGTTAATTGATGTCAATCGACAGACAATTGTTAATTGTGTTATAGCAGGCAGGATTACCTCCCTTTAATGAATGCAAATGAGATGGACTGGGTAAAGTATTACAGTGCTTGTACAGGTAAATCATCTAAGCCCGATTCATATCTTGTGAAATGTCACAATGCTTAGTCTGATGGTCTACTTGCTTGCATGATGTACTCTAATCATTCAACTTTTGTCAGATTTGTCCCTGCTTGTTTCATTTGCTTCTGTTTTTTGGGGGGGACTTGCTGGTCATAATAATTTTACAGGCAGCCACATTCAATTTAACAGGCAATGGGTCCACTTAATTAAGTGTATAAAGTAGAAACTTTACTTCTTTGCCTGATGACAAATATTCGAGCTTGTCAAAATTGAAAATATTTTCATTTTTCAGACAACAGATCCTTATTGCCTCAAATGATAGAATTTGACATTGAAAGGGTAGAAAACATAATGGGATGCAGAAAATGCTAGTAAGAAGAAAGAAGCATCCAAATCATGTTTCTGAAAGTCTTCTCTCAGGTTATAAAAACACAAGAATTTTTAGTAAAGTTAAATTACTGTCAAAAGTCAAAATCTTGTTTTTTAAAGCCTTCTTCTCTTGGTTTATAAAAACACAAGATTTTTAGTAAAGTCAATTTTTTCCCCCCACTAATTTGTTCTTGTCTGTTGTTGTCTGTAAATTTCTGCAACGCTTGAAGAGTAAGACCTGAACCTGAAATTAATTGCTTATGAGGACAGTGTAGATCTAGATCAGATTACACAGAAAATGCAGATTTGGATCTTCACTGCCCACTTGTCTTCCAGATATTTTGACAAAAAAAGGCTTGAAATCACAATATCTCCATCAATTGGACTTTAACTGAGAATGTCCCTTTCATTTATGGCAACACAAGAGTTAACCCAATACCAAACGGCAAAATTTTAGACATGTCCAACCTGAAAGCATTTGCAGACGAAAAAGTATAATTATGTGACTCAAAAGTTTGAATATGTTCATGGAAGGGTAGGAAATATTGTGGGAAAAGGAGAAAATGCTGGTTACCAGCATTTTCTCCTTTTCCCACTATGTTTTCAAAAGCCTTCATGTCCAGGGTCATGAAAACTCGGGATTGTGCGTAAAGAGACATCAGCCTAAAACAAAAACACAGAGTGAAAAGGTTTCACAGGAAAGAACAAAATTAAATGACAGTAAGAGAAAATAAATTTAGATCCAGCACATTAATAAAGCACTTATTCCCTGATTACGCTACCACATCATACTGATGAATTATTACAGGTTTTCTTCACTAATTTACATACATTATGACTACTCTAGACTGACCCTGAATCAAATGGTGTCTATACATAATTCAACGCTTAACCCTCAACTAATCAATATCGTGTTTTAACTATCTATAAGGAAGAGACTTTGGAAAAAATTGTAGTAAAAGAGAAAATACTGGTAACCAGCATTTTTCTCTCTTACCACAATGATTTGTACCCTTTAAAAGCCACGTCTGATTATTTGGGTCACATTTCGCTTGTCAAACATCTGCAGGTGCTTCTATTCAGATGAGTCTAAAATTTTATTATAAGGTGAGAGTTAACCCTTTAGCTGCTAAGCAAGACTCACCGACCTTTTGCGGACAGTGTAGATCAAGATCAGACTGCACAAAACGTGCAGTCTGATCTTTGATCTACACTGTCCGATAAGGACATATTTTCACCAAAAAAATACCTTTGAAATAGCAAAATTTGGGTTTTTGTCATTAGCTTAAAATTTTCATGTTAAGTTATTCAGCAGGACAAGGGTTAAAACACTAAACACAGCTTTAGTTGCTTTTGAGGACAGCATGGAATGTGCAGTCTGATTTGTTACCTACACTGTCCATTACTTTGTTACGTGTTCTGGCCAAAATAACAATGAAATTGCTGCAATATTTCGGCTGTTTGTCCTAACTGAAAAATGTCCAAATTCATCAATTCAGCATATAACCCTCTACCACACGATCCCGAGTCTCAATGACCCTGGAAAATATGAGTTTTGAAAACAATGCAAAAAGGAGAAAATGCTGTAAACCAGCATTTTCATCTTTTCCAATTTGTTTTTTACCCTGTCAATGACGAATTCCAGCATTTGAGCAATCTCTTAATTGCACTACAAAGGCTTTTCATTTCAAAAAGCCTAAAAATTTGTCCTTTGGTAAAGAGTTAACAATAATTATTCATGTATGTCCTGGATTTTACCAGTACTAGGTAATGACTTTGAAGTGCCTTGCTAAAGGGCACTCCAAAGACGAAATAACTCCTGTGTTTAAAGTGAGGATTGCACCCAGAACCTCACCTGAGCATGCAGGACCCTAAATGGATAATGGGAGGGAAAGAATTGGATACAAAGAAGTCCTGCTACCATGCCCTTAGCTCTTCTTCACATAGATCCCTTTGGTTTTCTCTGGGTTTCTAACCAAGTTATCTCTAGTTGGAATGTAAAAAAAAACTCTACCAGATAGAAAATTAAACCTAGGACCCCTGAATTTATATCATATATTAAACCACTACATGAAGAGGAGCTATCCATAGGCTAATAGATAAACAATTTTCTATGTAACTATTGACCAGACAACAAAACTTTAGACCAGTCCAACTCAAAAGCGTATACTGACAACAAATAAACATAGCTTAGGTGACGTAATATTTCTATGAATGGGTAGAAAACTTTATGGTAGAAGGAGAAAATTCTGATTCTTTTTTTACCAACATTGTTTTCAAAAGCTTCCTTCCTCAGGGTTATTAAAACAAAGGATCATGTGATAAAAAGTTAAAGGAAAGTGTAGATAATAACTAACAGACATTGGATGATTTGTTCTAGACTAAGCCTGGAAGGAATTTCATCCATCAGGTCTGACAAGTGTTTCAGAGCCTCATCTGATAAACTGAAATCAATAAATTTCACCTAAACATTATCATGAAGAAGTGTTTGAACTCAATACCAGACAAAAAAAATCCAAGACTTACAGCAAAATACAGACCACTATAAGAAAACATGGCACAGAAGATGAGACCTGTTTTTGAACAGGCAGAAAACACCGTTCGGAAAAAGATCGAACCAGTATATCAACGTTTTTCCCACATGTTGGTCGCCAACTTCCCTTTCAAAGTCAAGTTTGATTACTAGAGCCATACATAGTTTGTCATCTGCAAATGAGCCATGCTCTGTGAAAAGGGGGCTTAATGCATCTGCGAAAAGCATCGACCCAGGTCAGCCTGCGCAGTCTGCGCAGGCTGACCTGGGCCGAAACTTTTCGCTATTGGTAAATTTTCTACATGTACAAGGACCAGTATACCTCAGGATTAAGTCGGTTATTAAAAAAAGCGGCTATTAGGGGTCCATAAGTATGTGGTGGCTTGCTCGGTACCATGGATAACAGGGATGCTTTGAATTAGGTAAAGTGTAAAACTCTGTCATTTGGTAAAAAGTTAAAGCACAGGACTCTACAGGTTAACCTTTTATCACACAGCGAAATATTATACCTGTCCAAATCGAAAGCGTTAATTTTACAGGTGATGGATCAAATCTGACACAAAACACGGGATTTGTATGTGAAAGGAAAGGAAACATTATGGGGAAAGAAAAAAAAATGCTGGTAACCAGCATTTTCTCCTTTTTCCAAAAGCCTTCTACTTGTACCTCAGGGTCATTTACCCATAAAGGGCTGGAACAGAGTTAAGTTGTTTAGGTGGACAGTGTAGATCAAGATCAGACTGCACAAAATGTGCAGTCTGATCTTAGATCCACAATGTCAGCTACTTTGTTACATATTCTCGGTATTGCGAATTCTCTCTTCGTAATTGAAGTGGTCCATTATATTAATTCAGCACTGTAAGTGTTCAAAGACAGGATTATGAGGTAAGGAGTTAACAGATTTTATAGGTCTGAACTTCACCCATAAACTGGGGAATCTTGTAATCTCTGAAGTCAAAAAACTTGTGGAAAAGATTAAGAGATAAAAAAATATAATGATGTTTTGATACATCTGTAAGAAAAAATAGCTTAAGAAGTCATTATTTAGACTTTCTCAGGCATTAGTTTTGACCATCTTGAACATACAGATTGCAATAATTATCTGTTTGACCCATCCCTTGCTTTTAACATCCAAGATGAAAAAGGCTTCTCAACACATTGAAGGAAAAGGAGAAAATACATGTACTGTTAATCAGAATTTTTTCTGCTTCTCACAATGCATTCTATCTTTCTAAAGACAATTCCTAATTGGAGCCATATTTAATTTTATTTGATTTTTGCAACAACTTTCAATTTGGCAAATTCTACAATTTTATCATGTAATAAAAAGTTAACAGTGAGCAAAAGTACTTCAGTGGTAAAACAGTAAGCTGGTGACCAAGAAGTTGCTAGTTTGAGCCTTAGCTTAACCCGATATTCTTTTAGAGAATTCACAAAGGCAGTTGCAACAGCACTAATTCTCTCACCACTTTAAATATTTTTTTACAACCCTGAAAAAGGGGCTTTTGAGAATATTGTGGAAAAGGTAGAAAATGCTGGTATAACCAACATTTTCTCCTTTTCCCACAATGTTTTTAAAAACCTTCCTCAAAGAGTCTGTCAAACACAGGGTTTTTTGCTGTTCTATTAGGCCAGTTGACCTTAGCCTGCTACAAGTTGAGGACAAAGTAATGAAGAAAGCTGGTAAGGGGGTGCCCATATGATCTCAATTAAGCCTATCAGGGGATCATCAACCTTATAGATTTCTCCTGCAGTTATCTGATTGTGAAACGCAGACAGCTGATAAGCCCAGAATCTTCTACAATGAAATTCCAAAGTCATGGATATGTATCCATCCATGAAAACATAGCTTCAAGAGTAAGCCTTGTCTTTCTAGCCCTACCAAATGACAAATTTTAGGCTTGTCCAATCTGAATGCATTTGTAGATGACAAATTAAATGTGGCTCAAATGATGAGATATGTCTTGGAAAAGGCAGAAAACATTGAGGGGGTAAGGTGAGTATGATGGTTAACAGCTATATTTTAATTTTTTTTTTTCACTAGGTCTTTAAAAAAACAGGTTTGTTTGGTAAAGGGTTAAAGTGCTCTTTCGCAGAAAATGTAGAATGTAAGATTAAGGATTACGACCCCTAACTCATCAGTAAATATCGTGTAACATGGACATTTTCGTAAAAACCATTCGGCCAATTTCGGCAGCTGTTTTGAATATGAGAGTTAGGGGCCGTAGACCTTAAAATCAGACTGCACAAAAACAAGAAGTCTAATCTCTGATCTTACACTATCTACTTCTTTGTTATCTATTCATACCAAACCAAATTTGTAGTACCACTCTTTCAACTGTTTTTACACAACAAATACGAATAATAATTCAATTAAGTGCTCTTCGAGTTAAAATGCCTTTTATAGCTGGCTGCTTCTGCAGCAAGTGTATATCAAGATCAAACTATACAGAACGTGCAGTCTTTTCTTGAATCTCCACTGTCTGCTATATTAAGTTAGTCTGGCTCAAAATAGCTTTTAACTCTTTACCACATAGTCCCGACTTTTAACGACCCTGAGGAAGAAAGCTTTTGAAAACATTGTGGGAAAAGGAGAAAATGCTGTTTACCAGCATTTTCTCCTTTTCCCACAATGTTTTCTACCCTTCCCAAATCAAATTTCAATTTTTGATTCACATTTATCTTGTCATCTGCAAATGTTTTCAATTTGGACTGGTCCAAAATTTTGTCGTTTGGTAAAGAGTTAAATCAGAATAATTTGATTTTTTTCTGACTAATTATCTTTTTTTCTGGTTAACTGGGCACTTAATCCTTTACCAGAGAACAAAATTTTGGAATCTTTCAAATTCAAAGCAGTTGCAGATGACAAATCAAATCTGGCTCAAATGAAGATATTTGACTCTAGAAGAGAAGAAAACATTGTTGGGAAAAAAATAAGAAACTGTCAGAAACCAGTATTATTCTGCTTGAATTTGGATCAGTCCAAAACAGTTGATGTTAGGAAAATATTCAAATGACATTCTTCAGATTGCTTAACCCTTTACCACATAATCCTGACTTTTAATGATCCACATATAGAAGCCTTTTGAAAACATTGTGGAGAAAGAAGAAAATGCTGGGAACCAGCATTTTCTCCTTTTCATACAATATTTTATACCCTTCCCAAAACAAATTTCAAGTTTTCAGTCACATTTTTTTTTGTCGTCTGCAGACACTTTCAATTTGGACTGGTCTAAACTTTTGTTGTCTGCAAATGCTTTCAATTTGGACTAGTCTAAAATTTTGTCGTCCGATAAAGGGTTAACCCTCTACCAGACTAACCCTGGTTTTAATCATCCTTAACCCTTTACCACACAATCCCGACTTTTAACGACCCTGAGAAAGAAGCCTTTTGAAAACATTGTGGAAAAAGGAGAAAATGCTGGTAACCAGCATTTTCTCCTTTTCCCACAATATTTTCTACCCTTCCCATAACAAATTTTAATTTTTCAGTCACATTTATTTTTTCATCTGCAAATGCTTTCAATTTGAACCAGTCTAATATTTTGTCGTTTGGTAAAGAGTTAATGAAAAATACTTTTGACAACATAATGAGAAAAGAAATTGCTGGTAATCAGCACCTCCTCTTTTTCCACAGTATTTCATACCATTTCATGGACAAATACCATTGTTTAGCCAAATCTAAATTGTCATTTTAAGGGGAAATTTTCTGTCCTTTGGTAAAAAGTTAATTTGTTGTCCATAAATAGTTTGAATTTAGACAAAAGCTAAAATGCTGTTTTTTTTTGTTAATAGATCACCAGTACATACATCTCCAATCATACATTTGGAAGCCAAAGATACGTATCTGTTACACATAAAACTGTCAGTGTAATGACATGAAAAAAAGGCATGGGTGGTCTGAAAATGATGCATGCAGCAGAATTTTATCTGTGAAAGTTCAAAGAATTTCTAGAAATCTACAATCCTATCATAACATGCTTTAAATAAATCAGATTTACCCCTTTACCAAACGATCCAAAGTCTTAATGACCATGAGGAAAAGGGCTAATGAAAACATTGCGGGGAAAGGAGAAAAGCTGAAAAAAAAAAGAATATGTCGGTAACCAGCACTTTTTCCTTTTTCATTTATTATGTACTCTACTATTTGAAAGACAAAGTTTGTTTTTTGATTAAAATTTTATTTGTTGTCTGAAAATACTCTCAATTTAGACAATTCTGAAATTGTGTTGTGTACTGAAGACTAAAACTGAATCAAATTTTCATGAATACAAGTTCATTAAAGACCCACTAGTAGCCAAAAGTAAATAATATGGAAGTCAAATTGAAGGCAATTTAATTTACACCTTTTTAAACCATGGACAGTTAATTGTCCTGAAAAGAAGGCTTATGAAAACATGGCGAAAAAGGAGAAAATGCTGGTAACCAGCATTTTCTCCTTTTCCCACAATGTTTTCTACCTGATCAAAGACAGGAATCATCATTTTAGCATCATTTTTTTGTCATCTACAAATGCTTATATATATATATATGTCTTAAATTTTGTTGTTTGATAGAGAGTTAAACAAGTTTGCAGCAGATAACTTGAATAAATTCTTATTAAACATGAATTATCAGAATCAAGTAAGCCATGAGTAATCAAAATAAGCGTAAAGTAAGCACACATCTAACACAGCGGCAAAAGAAGATGCTGCTCATGAGGAATTTCTCCGTTTGCAGCAATATTTCAAGAGTGGTCTGCTATTAGACAGAGACAAACCATGAACAGGAAGTAATGAGTTAATTTGGTTTACAAAAAGCTTTATCAGTTTTCCAGCAAGAAAACCATCATAATACCTTAAGTACCATCCAGAAGCAATTTAGTGTTCAATTCCCTTTGCTAAATAACCTTTATGAATTATCCCTGAACAATCTGGCATCTAGGCAAGTCTACAGAAGGGCTTCAGAAAATTAAAGGAAAAGCACAAAATGCTGGTTACTAGCATATTCTCCTTTTTCCACATTGTCTTCTACTCTTTCAAGGGCAAATCCCATCCTTTGAAGAATTAAACCAACTTATTGTCTGCAAATACTTTCCATTTGCACAAGACTTAATCTCTAGTTGATTCAGCAATTAACTGTTCAGTATCCTCAGATGAGCAATTTCATGTATTAAAAACTTCTACATTTAGTTGGAAATGATGCCTTCATACTCTGAAATGCTTTGAGTAGACAATTACAGCATTCTGGTAGAGAAGTTCATTTGTAGCAAAGAAAACATGAAAGAGAGGATGAACATCTGCCTCTGAAACCTGTACTTTCTCAAGAGGTCTGGTACAGACATTTCCTGTTTATAAACCATGCCTGCCTGTGAATATAGTTAAATGGAGAAAGATATATTTCAAGAAAAATGGAGTATATCTTTCTCTTCAACATTTACTACTGAATGGAGTTGAATACCATACATTTTCCTTCTGGCGATTTTTTGCCTCTCACCTCTGATGCATGTGAGAAAAGTGGTCAGTGGCTTTGGAAAGAAAGTTGTGTCAGTACTGGTATGAGAAAGCCAGGAAACACTTGGGTGCGTCACTGACCGCCATGATATGACCTAAGCTGTTAAACTGGTGTTAAACTCCAATACAAACAAATGTACACCATACTACAAAATTTCAGACTTGTCCAAATCTAAATCATTTTTCAGACATCTGTAACTCTTTGCTACACAACACAACTTGAGACCAGGTCAAATATAAAGCACTTGCAGATAACAAGTCAAATATGGGTCAAATGACTGCATTTCTCATTGAAAGGTATGAAAACAGTGTACAAAAAGGGAGAAAATGCTGGTTACCAACAATATCTCCTCTTTCCACAATGGCTTTTTTTCAAAAGCCTTCAATCTCATGGATAGTAAAAACTATGGATTGTGAGGTTTAAGGCTAATTGACCAACGGATATTTCTGGGAAAATGGGACCCTATAAAAATTGTCTGAGATGTAGCTTTACTTCAAGTCTTCAACATTTATTATCAAAATTATCTCTGTAACAGAATACAAACAACTTGTCCATATCTTAACCCTTTACCACACAATGATGCCTTTTAACGCCCCTGAAGAAGAGGCCTTTTGAAAACATTGTGGGAAAAGGAGAAAATGCTGGTAACCAGCATTTTCTCCTTTACCCACAAAGTTTTCTACCCTATCAAAGAAAAATTGCGTCATTTGAGCCACTATGAAATTGTCGTCTGCAAATGCTTTCAATGTGGATAGGTCTTAAATTTTGCCGTGTGGTAAAGGGTTAAGTACTTTCAGACAACTTCTTAACCCTTTTACCAGACAACATAATTTTAACCCTTATCCTGCTAAATAACTAAAATTAAATTTTCAATTCAATATTGAGAACCCAAATATCGCTATTTCAAAGTTGTTTTTTGGGAATAATTCTGTGCAGTCTGATCTTGATCTACACCATCTGCAAAAGGTCAGCGAGTCACGCTAAGCAGCCTAAGATTTAAACCCATCCATACTGAAAGTATTTGCAGACAGCAAATATAAATGTGGCTCAAGTGATGGCATTTGTTTTTGAAAAAGTAAAAAAGTATATGGGAAGGGGGGAGAAAACGCAATTTAGCAGTATTTTCTCCAATACAGAAGCTTTCTTTTTCAGGTTTAAAAAAAACAGGTCATGGGACTGTTAAGCATTTGTCACACCTTACGTAGTTGACCTAGTGGGAAATGACGCTAGTTGGCCGTAGTTGAATATATTAAACATAGTTGAACATTGTTACACGTAGATAAATTTGCTCAACATGTACGTGATGTAATTAATGTAGTTTGAAATTATGACTTGCCCATAGTAAGTACATAATTTTCAAAAATTGGTTACGGTTAACTACCATGTTATGACCCTACTGTGACCGTAGTTTGAACGTAGTTGACCTTAGTTAACTGTAATTAACTCTACTTAAATGTAGTATGTACTGTAACTGACCGTAGTTTTGAAAAAAATATCTTTTCTTCCAAGGCAGCATGGATGAATAAGCGATTAGCAAATTCTGGCTCATCAACTTCCAAAAGCACAATGACTGTAACTTACCCATACTGAGCACGTGCAGCCACAACGTTTTACCATAGCTTAATGCAGTTGACACTAACTAAACGTAGTTGTACATACTTATGACGTAGTTTATACGTAGTGTAACACAGTTACCCGACTTTAGACGTAGTGATACCCTAGTTAAACCTACTAACTTTGCTTGCAGTTGAATGTAGTTGACCGTACTTACATGTAGTTCAACCTACTTAGACGTTCTGTGTTTCCCTTTTTGCCAATTTTGAACCTACTTCGAACATACTTCAGACTACGTTTGAAATTAACTACAGACAACCATGTGCATGACCATAAATGTGACAATGGCTTTAGGCAAAGTTAACCCTTCACCAGATGACAAAATCTATTCAAAGTCCAAAGTGAAAGCTCGTGCAGAAGGCATATCAAATAAGGCTTAAATGATGAAAATTAATGCTGGTTTTCAGCATTTTCTCCTTTCCCCCTGAAATTTTCAGAACCATCCTGTCAAAGGGTCGTTAAAACTCCAGGATTGTTTGAAAGAGGGTTTAGAAATCTTTTCAAAGTCCAAAGTGATGAAATGATGAAAATTAATTCTGAATGAGAAGAAAACATTGCGGCAAAGCAGAAAATGCTGCTTTTCAGCATTTTCTCCTTTCCCCCTGAAATTTTCAGAACCATATCCTGTCAAAGGGTCGTTAAAACTCCAGGATTGTTTGAAAGAGGGTTTAGAAGAGCCTAAATGCTGGAAATAGTCAACTCTGGTAACAATATGTAACTCTTGTGCAAATGACAAAATTTTGGACAATTTAACAAAATTGAAAGCATTTGCAGAAGAAAAATTATATATGGCTCGAATGATGATTTCTTTCTCTGATAGGGTAGAAAAATATTGTGCGAAAGGGAGAAAATACTGGATACCAGCGTTTTCTCCTTTTCCCAAAATGTTTTCAAAAGCTTTCTTTATCAGGGCCCTAAAAACTCAGGACTATGATGTAAAAGGTTAATACTCTACAAACAAAATTGTGTCTTACCAACCCTAAAGGCTTGGTCAGACCGTCTAACAGATATGTAACGGTGGGAAAACGGACAAAAACATGCAGAATTTGGTTATCCGGTGACAAAATTCATCTTCTCTGTTGCTTGAGGCTCACGCGATTGGTGTGCGGAGCGAAGAAGCCACACAATGACCGCACAAGTACCGCACATGTAACGGAAAAAACGCATGTTTACCGGATATGTACCGGATAATAAACGGTGTATTAACGGATATCACCGTACAAGTAACGGACTTGTACCGGATAAAACGGAAGTACAATGCATGAGAAGATAAAACGTTCTTCCAACGTACGATGAACAGAAATGTACTGAACACCAACGTACGAGGAACGTACCGGACACGAGACATGCCGAGGGTATAAACAGACAGTTGCATCCAAAGTCTGTCATTTGCATGTCTCTGTCCGTTTTTTGTCCGGTGGAAATTTTGAACATGCTCAAAACTTCCTACCGGACGGAACAGACGTCGCCGGACAAGTAGCGTATTCACCGGACAAGAAACGGACATAAAACGGATACGAATGGACAAGAACGGATAAAATTATTTTTTATCCGTTACTCGTTCGTTAGCTCGGTGTGACCAAGCCTTAAGAAAGGAGCCAGCATTTTTCCTTTTCCCATAATGTTTTCTAGCTATTCAAAGATAAATCTGTATTATTCAAGCCATCCTTAATTTGTCATCTGCAAATGTTTTCAATTTGGACAAGTGCTTAATTTTGTTTTTCTGGAAAAGGCATAAGCCTGTGTCAGCATAAATTATATACAAAAGCACCATCTTTAGTACATCAAACTACCTTCAAAGACAAATGTATAGTTCTGTAGTTGAATTCTAATTATCTCTTTAACAAACAATCCTGTGTTTTAGCAATCCTAAGGAAGAAGCCTTTTGAAAGCAAGGTGGGACAAAGAGAAAACGCTGATTTTTTTTTTTTATACTGTGTTCCACCCTTTCAAACATAAATTTCTATTATTTGAGTCAAAATAATTTGACATCTAAAAATGCTCTGATTTTGGAACAGTCTAA
Source organism: Hippopus hippopus (assembly GCA_946811185.2). Taxonomy (NCBI): domain Eukaryota; kingdom Metazoa; phylum Mollusca; class Bivalvia; order Cardiida; family Cardiidae; genus Hippopus; species Hippopus hippopus. Next base: position 17,766,334 of record OX328096.1, read on the forward strand.
TGTCTACTGATTGGTAAAGGTTCAGTGTGATTAGGCATAATGAGAAAAAAAAGCATCACCTTGATAATATCAGATAACTTTCCAAGAACAATGTATATTTTTTGTGGTTGTTTTCAAATTAGCTCTTACCAGACAACAAAACTAAGATAACCAGCATTTTCTCCTTTTCCCACAATGTTTTCTAACCTAATATAGACAGAAATCATCATTTAAGCTACATTTTATTTGTTGTCTGTAAATGCTTTCAATTTGGTCCAGTCCAGAATCTTGTCATTTGGTAAAGCTATAGGTAATTTGTTGTTTGCCAGTCCTTAACCCTTTCGGCGCCACAGGCAAAAACAGAGACTTTTGCGGACAACATAGATCAAGATCAGACTGCACAGAACGTGCAGTCTGATCTTGGATCTATTGTGCCCGCCTCTTTAGTCAAGCCTTTGAGACAAAAATCCTTCAGTCTCAGTGGATTCTATTTTCAGGCATCGAAAAGGATAGAGTTTATATATTTGGTGCTAAAAGAGTTAAGATTTGAAAGGCACTTGAAGGGTTGATTAACCCTAGCCAAATTAGAAAATTATGAACAAGACCATATTGAAAGTACGCTCTTCTCCTGGTAATTCGTGCAGCTTAATTTTTTGAAGCGGCCCATGCGCATACATGAAAGCGTGTCATAACTTTTATGATTTTTGATAAAATGTATAAATTTTCTTAAACAACATTCAAAAGTCAAAGACTGTGTGAAAACATCTTTTTTGTAAACATTTACCTCGAAATAGGTCAACATCGAATGATCTGAGTCAAATGGAAGCTTCCTATCGGATTCGTGCTATCTGATTGGGCAATTTATATGAGACAACAAATGAAGTGTGACCCAAATGAATGGATTTGCCTTTGATAGGGTAGAAACTGTTGTTGGAAAAGGAGAAAATGCTGGTTACCAGCATTTTCTCCTTTTCCCACAATCGTTTCAAAAGGCTTCTTCCCCTTGGTCGTTAAAATCTGGGATAATACTTTTTACTGCCAGTCTAAGGAGTTATTGATCTTTGAGCACTCTGGTATACATTTGTTAAGAAAATAAAATAGTTTCAAAAGACAGTGTACAGAAAGACAAAAGATAGTGCATAGGGTACAAAAGACAGTGTTCGAAAGACAGTATATTAACAGCCTAACAGGACTTATACATCAACATGTAGGATAAACAAGTGTAAGCAAATAGTAATAATGAGAGGGAAATAAGTCGAAAATGCAAGTTAACTCTTTACCATATGACAAAATTTTAGGTAGATCAAAATTGGAAGCATTTCCAAAGGACATAGTAAATGTGGCACAAGTAATGGGATTTGTCTGTAAAGGAAAAGAAAACATTGTGGGAAAAGAAGAAAATGCTGGTTACCAGCATTTTCTCCTTTTCCCACAATGTTTTCAAAAGCTTTCTTTCTCAGGGTTGTTAAAACCTGGGATTGTGTAGTAAAGGGTTAAACATTGCATTGCAGTGAAACCTATCCCCTCAGATGCATTTGATTGCAATTCATATCTGATGCCATGTTCATTAAAACCTTGTTCACATTTTTAGTCTAGACATGCCTTTGACCCTTTATCACACAGTCCCAGGTTTTGACAACCTTTAGAAGAAGCCTGTTGAAATTATTATGAGACAAGGAGAAAATGCTGGTGACCACATTTTCTCCTCTTCCAACAATGCTTTCTACCTTTTCACAGACAAGTCCCATCACTCAAGCTACATTTTATTAGTTGTCTGCAATTACTTTCAATTTGGACAAGTCCACAATTTTGTTGTTTGGTAAAGAGTTAAAGGGACTTTACACTAGATTTCATTTTGCAAGTTCTGAAGAAAATCTAAACAAAGATATCTAATTTTCATTCCCATGCAAAGATAGCTTAAAGATTCAAATTTAGATCGAAATATGTGTAAAAAAAAACACAAGAAACTACAGACTTTTTTTGGTACTTTACAAGTAAAATTTTTCATTCTTTTAATCACAGTATAGCCTTTATAACATAATATGGGATAAAGATTCACTTTCTGCGGCAAGCAAAAGGGGTCAAAATCTGGCATAATCTACTTTTATTCTGAAGTGAAGATTAACAGAAATAGAGAGTCTTGTAGATATCTCTCACCTGTATTTCTTGGAGAAGTCTGGCCTTTCGTTCTTGTATATTCTCCAGCAGCTTCTTTTCCTCTGGAGTAAGATCTACAATCATACAGTCAGAGTAAACATCCACTGATTATCTCAACTTCAAACTTTAATCATTTAAATTTCAAACAATTGGGTTCATTCTTTTTTTTTTGGTTCACTCACAGATTTATCACATTTCTGTCTTGACAATCATTATCTCTGTTCATTTATCCTTTAATATTTCAACCATACAGTCACTGTAACAGTCCACTTTTTTACTTGATTTCAAACTTAGATTGTTACAAATTCAGACTGTTTAAAGTCCTTTTATACAGGAACGATCACAGACTTTTCACTTTTTCCTGATGAAAATTGTTTCTTTAATTTCAATCATACAGTCAGAGTAAAAAATCACTAACTCTTTACAAGACACCAAAATTCTAGACTTGTCCATATTAAAAGCACATGCAGACAACAAATTAACTCTTTACCAAACGGCAAAACTTTAGACTGGTCCAAATTGAAAGCACTTGCAGACGACAAAATAAACGCAACTCAGAAATTGAAATTTGTTTCCCGTAGGATAGAAAACATTGCGGGAAAAGGAGAAAATGCTGGTTACCAGCATTTTCTCCTTTTCCCACAATGTTTTCAATAGCCTTCTATCTCAGGGTCATAAAAACCAGGGATTGTTTGGTAAAGGGTTAAATGTAGATGTGACAAAATGATGGGCTTTGTCTTTGAAAGTTTAAAAAACATTTTCTACAGTGTTTTCACAATCTCCTGGCAGTTTGTGGTACAGGATTAAAATTTAATTGATTACCAGTATCCCTTTTAGACTTTTCACATTTTCTTAATGATTCTCTTATCTTTACTTCAAGTCATTTGACTGTACTATTAGCTGTTACTTAACCCTTTACCATACAATGCCAACTTTTAACGACCCTGAGAAAGAAGCCTTATGAAAACATTATGGGAAAAGGAGAAAATGCTGGTAACCAGCATTTTCTCCTTTTCCCATAATGTTTTCTACCCTGTTCAAAACAAATTTCATTGTTTTAGTTGCAATTATCTTGTCGTCTGCAAATGCTTTCAATTTGGACAAGTCCGAAATTTTGTCATCTGGTAAAGAGTTAACCATTTACTTATCAATCATTTGTTTAATCTACCCTGAAGGAGAAGGCTTTTGAAAACATAATCAGTTAATTGACTGAATGGTGCTTTCAAACTGATTTCAGTCAATACACAGCAACAGCTCAGATATACATGTATGTTAATGATTTCACCTGCACAAGGCTAGGCTATAACAGTGTCTTGCCCAAGGACAATCCCATGAAAGAAAACACAATGAGTGTAACAAGCATTTTCTCCTTTTTCCACAATGTTTTATATTCATTCAAAGGCAAATCCCATCCTTAATCCTTTACCAAACAATCCCTGGTTTTAACAACCCCAAGGAAGACGCCTTCTGAAAACACTGTGGGAAAAGGAGAGAATGCTGGTAACCAGCATTTTCTCCTTTTCCCACAATGTTTTCTACTCTTCCAAAGTCAAGTTTTAATTTTTGAGTCATGTTTATTTTGTTGTCTGCAAATGCTTTCAATTTGGACAAGTCTAACATTTTGTCGTTTGGTAAACATTTAAACCTTTACCACACAATCACAATTTTTAGTTACACTGACACAAAGACTTTTGAAAACATTAAGGGAAAAGGAAAAAATGCTGGTAACCAGCATTTGCTCCTTTTCTAGCAATGTTTTCTTTCTTTTCAGAGACAAATTCCATTATTGTAGCCCAAATTACACAGTCATCTGCAAATGCCTTCAGTTTTAATAGTCTACAGTTTTGTTGTGTGATACAGTTATTAAAAAATTTGGTAAATATGTAACAAACCACAGACTGTTTCACACAACAATTGAAGTACAGTAAGTCCGATAAGGTAACATGCAATACAACATCTGTTTCTTTTATTCACCTGCTCAACTGAACACTTTAAAAGCAATAAAGTTTAATGGTTAATAAATTTATAACAGCATCTGAATGTGCAGAAACAAAGGTTTTTCCACACATAACCATTTTTACCAATAAAACACACAACTGCCAGTTTCTCTATTCCTCTTTGTATACAAATACTCACAGAAAACACTGCTTGTATTTTTCCCAATGATTAAGTCTAAAAATAGATCAGTAGCAAACAGACTGGCACTTGGTTATTGGATTAATCAAGCACTGTGAATGAACCACTGGCTCTGAACCAGTCAGGTGAAGTCAGCAGCTGCAGCCCACATCCTGAGTCACAAACAGCCAAGTTGACTCAATTTCTACTGTTTACACATTATTCATTACCATCATCACCATTATTTTGTTTAATTCACCCTGAATTTCACCTAACAAAATGGATATACTTGTACGGTTCAGATGTATTAACAGAAATGAGCAAAGACTATTTTTATAAGCTCAGGCCAAAACAAAATGAGTCATGCTCTGGCAAAAGGGGGCTTAATGCATCTCTGTAATGCATTGTACCAAGCAAGACATCACATAGCCAGAAAACCATAAAATCCATTGTCGACCAACTAGATCATGAGGTAAACTGGTCCTTTAACATGCAGAAAATTTTCCTATAACAAAAAGTTTTCAATTTCTTGCTATATTAACAACTGATGCAGATCAGAGACAAAATTGGAACTCCCAAGAAACAAAATTGACCTAGATTAGGTTAAGTATTTTTCGGCGTAGCTGTATGATCTCACTTTTGACCTACTTTGAGTACTAGGAGGAAATGAATTGTTACTCATTTTGTGATTGGCCAAATATATGTAAACTATGAAAAAAAATAAAGGTCACAGTAGAAATTTACCGACATTGGCTAAAAGTGTTAATGACTAAAAAAATCACGTAATGATCATATTTACCTATGTAAAGTTGTACTTTATAGCCATACAGATGTTAAACTCTAGCAAAACATCCATAATCATAATCATATGGATAAACTAATAGCAATGAGTATTGGCAAATTTTCTATTTTGTTTAGTGTAAAAGACTTGGTACCCGTTTTTCCTCGCGTAAAACCGAATACGAACTGCGATGGCAGGCTACCGATCTATTGTCTTACACGAAAACGGGGTGTAAAACAACTTATTTCGTTTCTTGCTACAATGAAAACAGATGTTATATCTTGAATTTGGTGATTCAGTTCGCAACATGAATAACTATGCCTACCTAGGGGAACAATCGGTTTTATTGCATTGTTAGAAGAAAATGGGTTCCTACTGAAATACTCCTAGTAAGAGTAGGTGGGTGTGGTTAAGCAATGAGAGTGGTGATAAAACCCCGCCTTCTGATAACGACAAATCGTCAATGTTTGAAAGGTGCTTCATTTTAGTACAAAAACATGCTTCCCCATTCTTAAATGTTATTGATAATTCCGCTTTCAACCATATGCAGAACAGTTTAAAAGAGGCTACTTCAGAACTGTTTTCATCATTTCTCTTCATATTATACTACAAATGAATTTAACTGTATTCATATCCAAGTGCCTCTTAACGCCATCTATCTTTTTTTAAAGATATTTCTTGTATAATACAAATCTGGTTCTTGCAGACAAGCTACAGTCTGTGAATATAACAACCCTATGAAAGAAGGCTTTTGAAAGCATCGTGGAGAAGGGAGAAAATCCTGGTAATCAGCATTTCTCCTTTTCCTACAATGTTCTAACCTATGAATGATAAATCCAATAATTAAAACCACACTTGAATTGTGATCTGCAATTGCTTTCAATATGAATGAGTCTAAATTTTGTTGTTTGGGAGACAGTTTAATTTAAAGGTTGGTTATCCTTATTTATTTATACTGTCCAGTTGAATTGCATTCCAAGGCTGCAATTTAAAGATTTTAGAATCTATATTCATTTCATTCCAACAAGTCTGTTGCTAAAATATGGCATCTCCTTTTTTAATTTTGGCCAAATTTCTCTCTCGACTGGGATTACAGCCAACTTCGAACACTGACTTTGTCTATTATTTTTTTCAAGAAAAAGTTGGTGGCCATTTTTTTTAAGTGGGCCAGAGCTAGCACTGCTCACTGAAATTGCTTTGTGAATATTTGAGAAAAAAACGGATATGTCTTGTATACTTGAAGGACATTAATCAAGTAACAAATACAGATAAGAGGAGTTTCATTTTTACCCCTGTATCGCCAATGTCCATCCGTGTGATAAGGGTATTAGCCCCAATAATGAGACATTTAAGGTGCTTCTTTTCATATGAGGATATTTACTGTGCACCAAACTATCTCATATCCATCATTAATTTTCCAGTAGCAAAGCAACAGTGCTGAACTGACTTTCTGTTTCATCAGTTAAATCTCTATTGCAGCAACATGAAACAATTCTAAGTGACACACATGACCAAGGACAAATAGTTAGGTATTTCATTACCCAAAGTCCTTGTGGAAGATGTTGATAACATGTAAAACTCAGGGAAAAAAAAAAATGACGAAATTTATCGTGTTTGGTGGCCTTTTTGTGTCTACTTTGGGGAGTATAAACATGTCATTGACATATGTAAACTATTTTTTTTAAGCTAAGTGTTTAAATTGAAAATAATTGTATTTGATAAAAGGACTATTGAATATGCGAGCAGCAGGTATGTTCAAATTCTACACTTGTCGTCAATTTGTGAAAATATAGGAGTTTAAACATGGCCATGAAATCTGTGCGCAGATTTCAATTATTTTTAATCAATGGTCTCGGTACCCTGAGACGACCAGTCAAAAACTTCAGTGATTGTTATCTGTACTAACAAGGGTATGCGAGGTAAATATAGGGCAAAGTTTCACACAAAAAAATGACTGTTCTCAGTATGCAAATATAATTATGCTATATATGTTAATGTCATATAAGGAACACTAAGTCATGTGTGTTAATAGGTTACGAAAAAACGACTGTTTGTGTACTGTATACTTTGCCTGTATACCCATGCTTACAATAGCCTTAACTCTACTCTTTGCCTATGCCTATTAAGTAACGTCACGAGAAGAAGGAAGACTTTTACAACTAATTCATTAAACATTCTTCTAAACAATGATTTTCAAAATAACCCTATAGGAAAAGCATAACTAAAATGTTCACATTTTCATATGGCCTTGTATATGAAATCTTTCTCAAAGTGATGCTCTAACCTTTTTGATATATCTTATTGGCAGTTCTATTTCTGGTATGTCACAGGTACGTGAGTTGTCAAAATATATATCTACTGTTATGTTCAATATCTGTGTTCCATATGTAGCCAATATATGCATGGGTTTTAATATTTGAAAGCTGGACTGGTTATTGAATTTGGATCACTTATCACGAAGGTACTTAAAATTTATGGAACAGGGAACATTTTTTAAATTTCACAAACGGTTACAAATTGACATATCAACCAGCACTGAAATTCTGACTTTTTCTTTCTATATAGATCTATGTACCGTATATGCTCGTCTATAAGACGCCTTCGCTTATAAGACCCTCCCCAATCTTTGTGATTCCAAATCAGGGATTTCATTGATGACCTCATATAAGACACAGGTAGACTTCATACTGACCATAAGAATGCTTAAGTTGTGATTATTCAGCTGTAAACATGCCATGCAGCTATTACAATCTATTGTACGGTATCGTAGTTGCGTCATTCCAAAAATGAATCTCATGTGTCTTAGCCGATTGTATCTTGATGCAAGTCTAATTTCTTTTTAAAATGGAAAAAAGCAGGTTGAAAAAGTGTAATGCATAGACCAAACCACTCACATTTTTTGTTTAAATATTCCTGTCAGGGAAATAAGGCCTTTGGTGGTCTGCTCATACATATTGTTATTCATCAGTGGATATACAAAGTTTACCTTGCCGATGCAAAGAGCAGTGCTCCAGCCAGGGTAAAAAAAGGGCAGGGTGCTGCTGCTCAGAAGGGCACTTTGAGGCGTAAAGCGCCGGGGCGGGGGAACGTAAGAGTGGGAGAGGGTGTCTCTCTCTCACGGGGGAAGGGGGGATAAGAATTTTTTTTATAACCCTATTGACAGTTTCTTTTGCAATGTCTTGCGTAAAATTAAGGATTTTCACACCAGAAATAATTCTTATATATTGGCTAAATGGATCTTCCAGCTTCATCTTAAAAAGAAAACTATTTTTCAGTATGAGTAGTTTAGCTAAGTCCAGGAGCAATACAAGTAAATGTAGTTCATTAAATAATCCTCATTAACTCTTTACCCGATAACAGACTTGGCAAATTAAAAAGCTATTGATGAACAGAAGGAGTTACCAGCATCTTCTCCTTTTCACACAATGTTTCCTATAGCCTCATGCCATTCAACTATAGACTTGATACCAATACAATTCATGTCTTCATTTTTAACAGTACTTTGCAAGACAAGCAAGCCACAAAATACTAACAAATACAAACTTTCAACACTTTCTTATTTTCTTTTACTGCAATGTAACTGTGTCATTTTTCTGATACTTAATTATTCAATTTAAAGGGGTTCAAATCTGTACAGGTTGGGGAAATGAGGAAAAAACAGGCCTTCACAGAGTAAATTATTACTTTACATGCCATTCAACAATTCAACATCGTGGATAAATGTTGTTAAATGTTACATAAATGTTGCATTCTTCCTTTCATTAAAATTGTTTCTACATGCCCGTGTGGTAAGGCAAGACTCCAACCCCCCCCCCCAAATGGAATTTGCCAGATCCTTTCATTATAAAAAATAAAGGGGAGATTTTAGCTTCTACTGTATGTTTAATGCAGTGAATAAGCAGATCTCCTTTTGAAATACATTATTCAAGCTGGAAAGACAGTTTGAAATGTCTGTGATCGGGTTGATGTGAAGTTGACATTTGTTCTGTCATGGGTTTCCGTGTTTTTTGCATCGGTCCATTTTCCATGTATTTTAATATTTGGAAGGTACTTATGGACATTTTGACAAACATTCTACAAATAAGTCAACAACATGCTGTGTTATTATTCTCCGCCCACTTTAGGAATGCGCCACTTTCCGACTTACGATAGATTAATTTGCTGACTCATTAATCCTGCCCGATTATTAACGTAACTTTATCAGTTAATATTGAAACCAGGAGTAAATCTAAGAAAAAAATAATTTGTTTATGAACAGAAAACATTACATAAAGGTTAATTTTACAAATCATGCACCTTAGATTCAACTCTGAACATGTAACTTGATACGGCAAATTAACCCTTTACCACACGGCAAAATTTAAGACCTATCCAAATTGAAAGCATTTGCAGACGACAATTTCATAGTGGCTCAAATGACGCACTTTTTCTTTGATAGGGTAGAAAACTTTGTGGGAAAAGAAGAAAATGCTGGTTACCAGCATTTTCTCCTTTTCCCACAATGTTTTCAAAAGGCCTCTTTTTTATGGGCGTCAAAAGGCGTCATTGTGTGGTAATGGGTTAAGCAAGATCTACGACATTAACGATAAATCGCGATTCATAACAAACTTAAAAAAGAAAACTAGTCCTCGGAGCCAGCCCCCAATATTGTTGAATAAGAAAACCTATCGTAAAGATACGATAAATCGTTTAAATAGAACATAAAAGACAATGATGGATATAAATTGCCTCTATTGTTCTCAGCACTTGTGTACTCTGACGGACTTGTAATATACAGTTGGGGTCGATCTTTTCACACTTCGCTGCCTGGAGGGGATTAGTAACACGCTGTTAATTGGATTGTATATTCGGAGGCGGATATCCATGATGTCTTAAACAGACTCCTAGCATAGTTTAGATTAGAGGTTACAATACTGAACATGGGGCAATCCAGGGCGCTATTATACGGCAGGATTTCCAGAAAAAGGGCAGGGCGTCCAGAAAAAGGGCAGGGCGTCTAAAAGAAGGGGCAGGGCGCCGCGCCCTTCTATTCCCCGCTAGCTGGAACACTGAAAGAGTTATATCTAAGGACCAAAAGTACTCTAGTATCTTATGCCCAGTACAATGTAATTAAACTTTTTACCAAATGACAAAATTTTAGAATTGTTCAAATTGAAAGGATTTGAAGATGAAAAGTACCTGACTCAAAAAACTGAAATTTGTTTTTCCAGAATTTTCACCTTTTTCCACAATGTTTTTAAAAGTCTTTTTCATTCTGGTTGGTAATACTCCGAACTGGTAAAAGTTAAATATCTAAATGGTGAGGATACTTTTTGGCCATAAAATCGTGAGCTATCACAATAGAGAAATTAATGCTTGCTAGTTCAAATCTAAATTATTATAACGTCTATCCTGGTCATGAATAAAGGCTGACTGTGGTAATCTCTGGTGTTATCTGCAATAATTTATCGATCAGTGGCTTGGTCAGCTCAAGCTGTAAAGGTTTGACATCTGGCAGTAAATCTCCTAAAAAACAGGTATTGTCTGTGTTGTAAAACACAGACTGCAATTAGAATACTTGAGTCATTACATCATTCTAAGTTGTATCAATGACAAGAATTACCAATTTGATTTGTAAAAATTGATTTTGTAAAAAGTATTGATTCATCTTTGAATTCTAGATTTGTCAAAACGGTCAATCAATAACCATACTTTGATATGTACCACAGTCAACTCGAGGACTGTTTTATAAACTTAAAGCAACAACAACAACAGCAGCAACAACAACAACAGGAATAACTGCTAAGTTTGGAATGGATTTAAAGCTAAACGAACAAGTAAAACACAAAAAAATGTGTATTTTAAAGATGCCCGTCTACAGCCGGTGAGCAAAAACGCTGTTAAATTTCAAACAATTTAGAATGGTACAGAAATCAGTCCTTTGTGTAAACATGGATAAATTACTGACATATATGGTGTACTTGAAAAAAAGAAACACAGAGATTTGTATTAGAAACCGAACATTGGTCAGAAGAAAACTGGCTAACGATCGGAGCTGTAAACAATGGTGGTGCGTCACGGAAATTTATCGTTGGTTTCCACCTAGAGTCGGATACGGTGTAATTTGCATATATAGGCCGCGACCTCCGTCTGAAAATCGATGCTGCAGAGAAGCCTCCATTTTCCTTCGTTTACCTCATTAGACACAGGGCGAAGGTCAAATATAGTCACGTGACAGAATGCATGATCATCATACGAATCTACCTGAGTGTATAACGGACATATCGAAATCTTCGATTCAAAAACCAGAAACGACGAGTCTGTTTACATGGAAGGCCGCAACTCAGCGAAATGCATTTTCTATCGACCGCAATCTAAGCAACCTTGCAACCATGAGGCGCAATATTTGGCATGGAGATATGAGAATTACAATAGTTTGATAAAATAATGACAAAATGAGTTAAAACTGGCTGAAAATGAGTATCAGGGCCTCTTTAAACTTTTATTTCTTCACACAAAGGGTAATTACAACTATTACTGCTTCACTTAAAGCTTTAAATCAGCATGACTAGTTTGGGAAGTGGTTGTATCTCTTCATGTTGATCGGCAGGTAAGTATGTTCTCCAGATGGAATTATACAAAGTCCTTTGATTATGCGCTTATAAGACGCTCCTCCTACTTCAAGGTCAAAATTCTAGGGAAAAAAATGTCTTATATTCGAGCATATAAAGTATTTTATGTTTATATCTAAAATGTGATGAGTAAATTTATTACACCAATTTATATCATAATTAGAAAATTGATGTTGAGTGACACGAAACGCCATCACATTATCAAATTTTCAACATTGGAACAAGATTTTTTAATTTGACTTTATCCTTCTAAAAAAATTTTGTGCAGAAAAATTGCAGTCGCTTCCTGCCGTAGCATAGCTAGAATTACCTTCTGTCTGAAGTCTGAAGGGTTGCTCCAATGTTATTTTTGTGACTGGGTCTCTGCAACCCTTCACTGCAGCCATTCTTTAACTCTTTACCAAACAACTAAATTTTATACTTGTCCATATTGAAAGCATTTGCAGACAACATGTTAAATGTGGCTCAAAAACTGAAATTTGCCTTTTGAAGGAAAGAAAACATTGTGGGAAAAGAAGAAAATGCTGGTTACCAGCATTTTCTTCTTTTCTCACAATGTTTCCAGGGGTAAAAGTTAAAAAATCTGAAAATACTGAAAATTGAGCTGAGGGCCTGGGGGCCGCTAGGGCCCCCGGTGGGTCCAGGGCAACGCCCTGGCCAGGGGTCCAGGGGGCCAGAGGCCCCCGGAAGCTCCTGAGATTTAGCTATTTCATAAGCATCAAATACCTCTAATGAGATCCAGTTTTAGCATTTTAAAGTTGAAAAAATCTTGAAACGAATGAAAGATATGATATGCTAAAACCTAAGAAAATCTCAAAGTTTTTAGTACCCATGTTATTTTTGTTCTCTTTTATCTCCATTTTGTACACAGGACCTAATCAGATTAGCCCTACATCAGTTTTGTATTTGAAAGTACAACAAGTATGAGAAAGGACATATCTAGTATTTAATATTTGATTCATTACAATGCAATCACATGTGCTAAATTTCTGTCAAAAGAATAAAATCAAATCTGTCAAATAGGAAAAGAACACTCTCTTTAAGAATGGCTAATTTATCAGGGAGAATGTGACAGAGTGTGCTGTGCATTTTCTAGCTTGAGGTTTTTGCACCCTTTGGTAACTGGAGTTTGGGGTACACAAACAAGGATGGGTGTTCAGATCTAAACTACATATTAATTTCATTAAAATATCAAGTTTTAATGACAGCCCATTAAAAAATAGACTGTTTTCATGCAACATGCCCAAACAAGATTTTATAGATACATCTACATGTTCACTGTTAAAAGCTCTTCATACACTTTAAGAACCTTTCCTAAAATGTGCAAACATTTTTGGCAAAATCAATTCTAATGTTTGCTAAAACAAGCAGGTAAGTGATATACCATGGAACTGGTCCAATTCCTGTAAAAAATCTAAGTCGGCAGTGTGGGGCAATCAGTTTAAATGTAAAAATGATTATCACTTTGTAACCGGAAGAGCAAACCAACTAGCTATTGGTTGTACAAGAGGTTTCTCCATTGAACTGGGAATGCCTTTTTGCTTTAAATACTTTGACAATTTGTCTACATGATATCAAGTTTATAAATATGTGATGTTTTGTACTTTAAATTTTTTTTTACTTTATTTAATATCATTTATTTTGATCTTTAAATTTTTATTTCCAAACCAGTTAAAAAAAATTCACATATTTCAAGCATTTGCAGACGACACCCCCCCCCCACCTTTAGATCTATATTTTCATTTCATAAAACAACAATTTTTTTCACTCATGACAGAATTTTAGATTCCACTTATTGTTTTATTCAGAGATTTGTGTAAATTCAATGTTTAAATTCATTATTAAAGTCGTGAAGATAGTTTGAAGTCCGTCTGATCGGACGATGTCACGCTGATCATGGTAGTGTCATGGGTTTTCACGTTTTTTTTTGGCGATCAATTTTTCGTGTCAGTTAATTTCTGGAGAAGTATTACCACATGATTTGACATCAGTTAGTCATTTTGAATAGCAGGTAACTTTAAAACCTGTCACTTTACACTAGATCAGAGGATTAACACCGTTATTACGTTCTCGTAAATGACTCGCCAGCTTCATTAGATCACGCGCGTGTCCTTCACATTTTATACTGATCGTGTTTAGCCCATATTTCTGCCGGATGCGCACAAGCTAGGTTATATGAAGCTCTTGATGATAATTTCATGCGTCAGATTGACAATTAAGCAAATATTTTTCAGCGTCAAAGACATGTCATTTCAAATTTCCAAGCGTCAAAACCCGGTCTCAGGGATCAAATAAGAAACTTGCCGAGTTGTCGAGTTTTGACAACACATCCATGGACAAAAATTTCTTTCTCATTTTTCCAACCAATTTTCGTGTTTGTTATCACTATATTGAATCCTAGAGAGTGATTAATATCAGTCACAAAACCAAGCGCTACAAACCAGTATTCACGTTTCACGACCGAGCGAGCTTCGGTACCGACTGCAATCGATTCCTGGATTTCTCAAGAGCTAATCGCAATCGGAAGCCAAAACAAACTGACTTTCGACTATAGTCAATCATTGGCCCACCACTACAAATCGGACTACAGTGTATGAATGAAACTTTTCCCCCTTTTTCGGTCGCTTCGGCATTTGAGTAGCACGTACTGTCAACTTCGGAAGATAGTTGCCGATCCCCAGCTCTGACATGCATTTGTTATTGAAAAGAACAAAGATAATTTAAACTGAGCCATCTTTCGCTAGCAAATAATCAAATTGCAGCCAATATTTGTCCCCTAAAACGAAGGGCTTTGTTAATGCTTTATTTTGTTTTACAATCCTAGCGGCAAAAATGTTAAAGTCGGCAAACCGATCAAAACACAGCCGCAACATGTTGGACACGAACAATATAACATCATACGATAACCTTAGAACGTTCCGGTTCAGCATCCATATTTAGAATCGGGAAACCCTAAGCAAGAGTGAGTGACTGTAAACATTTCGGTGCAAGTTATCCCCGAAATTACAAAATTCTTTGAATTTCATTGTTTTTAAGGCGAGTGCGTTTGACGGGAGACATTAATGACCGAGATCAGCCCCGGACAAAGCAAATGCAGTGGGGTAATAAATTTTATTGATACGGCATCTGGAAATCTATTGACTTGCAACAGATACGAGATAAAGGGGTAACCCCCCCCCCCAAAGAAAATTTCTCCTCAGATTTAAACGATTTGGAAAAATGACCTGGTCGGCCCCTGAAAATACGGAATTCCGTCACAATACGGAAAACTTTTACCCCTGTGTTTCAAAAGGCCTCTTCTGGAGGGTCGTGAAAACCTGGGATAGTTTGGTAAAGGGTTAATAGCATCTGGAAATTTCAAAATCTAACCGGACGTCTTTCAGTCTGCTTAATGTGTCTTTAATCTGCTTGTATGCTATGAAAATGGACATGAATCGATAGATAAATGATTTAACTTCACGTTGACACCGAGTAAAGTGGAAGGTTTTCATCAATCTTTTTAAGTGATAAATATGACTCCTCGTAAATGAAATATATCCAGTACATCAGTGTTCAGTCTAGAGCACGCCATTGCGCCATAGGCCCCCTAAAGTTTCAGATGGCGCAATTCTAAACCAACCTTGGGCCCGTCTGGTTACTCGATCGTAAAAGTGGCATTCTGTAAAATAGGGTCCTTTTTGCTCGTTTCTGCTTTTTCCACTAAGTAAACATGATGCTGATCTTTCTAGTGAGAATTTACCGATAACCCGACAGATGTTTATGGCAAAGATAAAACTGGTAGCCAGCTATCGATCTTCGTATTGGACAGACTCGGGAGAAAGACAGGTACCAGAGGTGACAATTCTTTGAGCTTCCCCTGATCAATTGGGGGAATGAAATAACACAGTAAATCATCGCAAATATAACCAACTTTCGAAATGATTTATCACCTAATCACATAAAAGGTCATTAAATATTTGAATTTGGCAACACTGATCTATTTCTTTTTTGCATGGCTTCACTGTCTTACGAACAAAGTCCGTAACAAATAAACAAATGAACAGCTGAAATACAAACCGCATCTGGCGGGATTCGAACCCACGGCGGACAAGATCCTCGTTTTTCGAGGTTTAAAAGGCCAATACCATAACCGCTGAGCTAAAGAGATATCTCCCTAACGCAGTTGTTAGGTATTGTATTTAAATCGAGACGAAGCTATGCATGAAGGAGTGGTCTCCCGTAACACACCCCCTCTTAAAGTCATCATTTATTGATGACTCAAAGCCTTATTAGGCAGTAAGTCTATTATTTAGACAACAAATGTCCGTTTTTGGACAACAAATGGGATTAATGGCTCAATGGCCAATCCCGGACGAGCCCCCATCTTACGAACAAAGTCCGTAACAAAGAAATAAATGAACAAATGCATAGCTGA
Source organism: Hippopus hippopus (assembly GCA_946811185.2). Lineage (NCBI taxonomy): Eukaryota > Metazoa > Mollusca > Bivalvia > Cardiida > Cardiidae > Hippopus > Hippopus hippopus. The sequence continues at coordinate 17,782,391 of OX328096.1, forward strand.
AATACAAACCGCATCTGGCGTGATTCGAACCCACGGCGGACAAGATCCTTGTTTTTCGAGGTTTAAAAGGCCAATACCATAACCACTGAGCTAAAGAGATATCTCCCTAGCCCAGTTGTTAGGTGTTGTATTTAAATCGGGACGAAGCCATGCATGAAGGAGTGGTCTCCCGTAACAACTGTATTTCTTCATTTCAGGAAATGCAAACAGTAACTACAAGGAGCAAAACTCAGCACCTGAGTATTTTCTGTAATTGCTAGGCTAACAAAAGCATTGGATATATTGAAAGCATAAGAATAAAGGATTATGCAGTCCCAAGTCACCAGACTCACAATCCTAACCCAAATGGCGACCAAAGAAATCTTTTTCTAAAAACAACAGAAAATCACACAACTACTAACATAATCAAACTATCGTTTACATCATTATGATATTTATAAGGAGACGGTTTTCTTTACATGCTATTGGACAATACAAGTGTTAAATATTCAAAAAAAAAAAATTAAGAGTCGAGTTACATTCACTTTCCTGATTTTGCCTTTGGACGAGTCTTTTCGTCTTCCCAAGAAAAAGCTATACATTAATGCTTGACATTAAAATAACCCATCTTACCTGACAAATTAAAGGCATTATTGCCACCGACATCTGTCATCATGATGAGAGAGCAGCTAACCTTTTACTTAATATTTTTGGATGATATTGACACTTGTTCCCAATTATCAGACAACTTCCTGCCTCCCGATTTTTGTAGACGGTGATTCATGTATCTCAACCATGTTTCCCACTGTTTAGCATTGCTATGTGATAAATAGGACGATTGGGAGAACCAGTGACAGAAATTAAAAAAAAAAAATATTGAGAACCAGTCGATTTAAAATCTCTAATACATCACGAATCAGCTTTAAAGCAGGTGATTGAAATGTTTGTTACTATAATAGTCTTTCATTTTCTATTAATATTCTCAGAGCTTTTATTTAGAGAATACGACTTAATTTGACTCAGAAGTACCGCTTCGTGAATATCATGACATACAACCATATGGGTTAGAGACTATATTTGCAATGTTCAGGAAGTGAACGTGAAATTTATACTTGGCTGTTCGTGCAGCACTTTGTTACAGACATTCATCGTAAGTAAAGATAACTCAGCATTTAGCTTCACTATTGAAGCCAGGCACCGAAACCCATCAGTTGTATACCGAGCGATTTGTGTCTGAGTGATTTCGATTTGCTGTCGTTCGAACCCGGTTTTTTCGATACCAAGTTGAAACCCGATTAATTTCTATACTGGACAATTAAAAAAAAAAGGATGTTTAAACCCCCAATTTTTCTTTAAATGGAAAACTGAAAAAAGTATTATGTTATTCTGGTATCACACTAACTACTTCATGCTTAAGTGATTGTCTTAAGTCCAAAACACTCAAGTAGGAGGACTTTTGGGAGATACTACCTTCAGTCTGAAGGGTTGCTCCGATGTTATTTTTGTAATTTGGTCTCCGCAACCCTTCACAGCAGTCCTTCTTTAATACCATCTGGAAATCTCAAAATCTTACCGGTCATTTTTCAGCCGGCTTAATGTGTCTTAAATCTGCTTGTCAGCTATGAAAATGGACATGAATCGATAGATAAATGATTTAACTTCACGTTGACACCAAGTTTAGTGCAAGGTTTTCATTGATCCTTTTGTAATTTACAATCTATTTGACATAAACATATCTGGCTAATTTGTCAACAAACACTCACTATAAATTCAGTTAACTGAGCATGCATGGTCAGTTTGATTTGAAAAATGATAGTGTGTGATCGGCAATTTAAGTGATAAATACGACTCCTCGTAAATGAAATACATCCAGTACATTTAGTTTTCCTTTCAATGCCCAAGCTGATAACACAGAAGCCAATAAATTGTGGAAAAAAAAAGAACTTTACTGTACTGGAAGTGACTTCCAAAACATGCGCAGTAAATGTCAAGCCTAGTTTCGACTTTCTGGGAAGTAGGTCAATGGATATTTACATTCCAAAATAATGGAATTACATGGAGGTAACACTGTCATTTTTTCATTATTTCGGTGTTTTTGTAAAGATTAATCATTAGTCTATCGATTCAGGACCTTATTGTTCACTGACAAAGAAAAGATCGACGCATACGGCCATTTGAAACAATGCCAGTATTTTAATTTTTCACTCCAGATGGGTCACAAGAGTGGCTGCTGCAGGGGCTAGCAGAGAAACAATCATAAAAATAACATCGGAGCTAGTCCCTGAATCGGGGTTAGGGAGATATTAGCTTAGGGGTAGAGCTACCCTCGATTCAGAAGCTAGCTCCAATGTTACTTTTTAATTGTGTCTCTACAAGCCCAGTGTCAGCCATTCTTCCATTACTTCTGAAATGAATTTGGTCATACCGGCAACTTTCCATGCGGCAATATTTTTCTTGACTGCTAAGGCCTAAAAAAGAAATAGTCGTGTTTCAGGTTTCCCGACCCTACCTAGGAAAATGCTGCCGACCCTAAACTTATTTTTCCACTATGATTGAAAAAAAATCCATTGGGTGCGATTTTGGTACATCTCGGTACTTTATGGCTGTTGCAATTTCATTCCCTCTCACTCATCTGTATCGAAATATACTGGTACCCATTGTATGTCCCGTAGCAGTCCAAAAGAGTTGATACGAAGATCGATAACAAACTAGGTTTTGTCTAGTTACACACCAAACATGCATACACACCATAACATGATGCCAATCAATCAAATGTCCCATTTGCAAACTCTATTGCAAACCACTCAATCGGAAATCACGCACGAGATTTAGTCGCCACCCATAATGTCATGCATTGATTGTGTGTTATAAGGTATTCATCTTGTCACGAAAGCCTAAAAGATCGATTTTCAATGCCTCTTTAACCATAATCTCTGTTTGAATCATGAATATTCAATGATAACGACATATTTCACACTTCAATCTTGTACCGGAAGCTGAAAATGGCGCATTGGAAAACGTGCTCTCATTTCGTGGCCTTCACTATCCATAGAACAGTTCATGAACATGTATTAAAGAACTGAAAAACATTGTGTGCACCACACTCAACTGAAATGTTAACTATCACGAGAAGGAACTGTTCTGAACAGCATAAATGACCAGTTTTAAGTCAACTGTCTTCAGTTTTTGAAGCACAATGAAGGGGACAGATAAAAGTCATGGTGACCATTGGCCCTCTCTTGACAGTAGCACTAGAATACCTGAATAGCTAAAATTAAGACCTTTTGGTGCCTTCTATCAACTTACATGCACCTTGAAGGACAGATTCTAAAGGAACTTTTCAAAAACTTATCTCATAAAGCATCTGAAAATATTGAGTGTCATTATAAAAGGGTTGGAAACATGTACTCTCAGTAGCAGCGAATGTTCTGGAAAAATTGTTTAGTCATATATAAGTGACAGAACAAAATAGGTCACAAAATTCTCTGATCTAAATATAGATCAGAATCTTGTCACATTATTCCAGTAAGGTTATATGGCTTTTTGGCATCTACACTATGCCACATGCCGGGAACTTTTCAGGATTAAACCTGAACTTTAAACTGAGAATTTAAATTGGGCAAGTATCGGGTTTAAAAAGGTAATAAGAAATTTGTCACTAAAGCTGATCTTTCCTTTAGAAACATGCATACTGTCTGCTTTTGTTGCATTTCGTAAATTAATAGTGGTTACTCCGTTATTTACATTCAAAGAAGCAGTTGACACAAAATGGTACTTCATTCACTTCATAGTTCGCAAGGTAAGTGGGATATCATTTCGGGTTCGAAAACAGGTACTGCTCCAAAACAAGTCGGTCTACAAATCCATATGTATTTAGCGACGACCGAACAGGCTGCCTGTTTAGCATTAAAAAAAAACTGAGATGGTTCTCGTTGTATAAACAATATGATATACGATAACTACCCGGTGAGGTAGCCAATCTACAAAAATTGAAATAGAAAAAAAACTAGACACGGGTCTTTACCTGATATATCTCAACGGAAGGCCAATTAATGGGTATAAAAGCCAATAAAATTGTATCACACTGTACGGTTTCAAGCGTCCCTTCCCTCGGACTAAAACTTGCCTCATGCTGTCAACAGCTACAAGAGAGTAGGGATAGAGCAGCGTTTTCATATGACCAGTGACTCCGGGTTTTGACGCTTGCAAAGTTGAAATGAACGTTTTTGACGCTCTAAAATTATCTTTCTTAGAGTCAATCTTGGTGCATGAGATTATCAGCTAAAGCTCCATATAAAGTAGTCTGGCTCGCGTGCATACGGCAGAATTATGGGCTTTAATAAACACAATCAGTAACAAATGTGAAGGACGCACGCGGCTCTGTTTATCACAGCTTGTGAAGCTGGCGAGTCAGTTTTGAAAACGTGATATAGATGTTGGTCCACTTATCTAGTGTAAAATGATAGTTTTGAATGTTACCTGCTACCATAATTGACAAATTCAAGACAAATCATGCAGTAATACTCCTCCAAAAATTAATTGGCATTCATAAAAGATCGCTGGAAAAAAATGCAAAACCAATGACACAACAAAGGTCATTTTGGCATCGTCCGATCAGAGACACTTAAAACTGTCTTTTCATCTTTAATACTGTGGAAACACAACTATTTTTTTTAGGCCTAATGATGTGGGCACAGAGAGCTATATGAATGATTATTCTTTACAAAAACAACAAAATGATTAAAAAATGTAACTGTTTCCTCTTGTAGTACTATTTTTTTGCAATGCAAATATTCATTGACCTTCTTCAACAGAAATTGAAAGTAAGCTTGATATTTACTGCGCATGTTCTGTAAGTCATTTCAAGTACAGTACAGTTCTTTTTTCCACTATTTATCGGCTGTCTGTTTTATCAGCTTTGGCATGGAAAATTAAACTAGAATGTACTGGATGTATTTCATTTGTTAGGATTCATACTTAGTTAATAACTAGATTGTTTATGTCAAAATAAAGGTCAATGAAAACAATGAATTAAATTTGGTGTCAAAGTGAAATTAAATCATTTATCTCTATCGTTCCATGTCCATTTTGATAGCTAATAAGCAGATTAAAAACACATACATCTGGCTGAAAGATGACAGGTAAGATTTTAAAATTTCCAGAAGTATCCTAAGATTGGCTGACATGAAGGGGTAAGGAGAAACGTTGGAGTAACCCTTCAGACTGAAGATCAGGTAGAGCACTGGCATATATATCAAGGTTTTGAGTTCAAATCCAATGATGAAATGAGCTTGTCATTTCAATTTTCGTTGAAAGTCAACTTCAAGGTTGCTATTGTCCAGAATGTCTCAGGATAGCTGACAATGTTGATCTGTGGTCAGTGTGCAAGTTCCGCACAGTTTGATCTGTATTGACACTGCCTGCAAAAGCTAATGATTAGTGAAAGGTGCCTTAGCCCTTTACCAAACAACTGAAAGTTTTAACAACTCTGGGAAAGAAGGCTTTTAAAAACATTTTGGGAAAAGGAGAAAATACTGGTTGCATGCATTTTCTCCTTTTCCCACCATATTATCTACTCTTTCAGAGACATATTTAATCAACTGAGCCACGTTTGTCGTCTGCAAATTTCGATATGGACCAGTCCAAAATTTTGTGGTTTGGCAAAGAGTTTAGGGTTAATGCTTTACAAATACAATTCTAATCCCATGAGTCAATGACCATGAAAAAATGCTTTTAAAAGCATAATGGGAAAAGAAGAGAATACTGGTAACAGCATTTTTTCCATTTTCCTCTATGTTTACCTTCTAATGCCACATCCTATCATTTGAGGCAGATTTAATTTGTTGACTACTATTGTTTTCAATTCAGGCATGGCTAACATTATGCTGTGTGGTTGAGTCACATGGATTTTCTTCTCTTTTCAGATAATGAAATTCTTCATACTATAACTCAGAGATGGTGATTCTTATTATTCTTGGGGCTTCTGTACTGTGTTGTTCCATACTTTTGACCTTTGGATGTGTCTGTCATCTTTTTAAACGCCATGGGTTTTCAGTAAGTTTCATTTTTCACCAGAGTCAAATATGCAACAGACAACTGTGAAAACATTTTTGTAAAATAAAGATACCGGCCTGGTTTCAGAAAAAAAAAAATTGTCTCCTATTCAGTTGTAAAATCGAACTCAACAGAGAATCAATTTTCGAATCGGATCGGAGATTTTGTTTGGATTCACAATCGGAAAGTATAAATCAAAAGCAAATTCATATCCTTAATTAATAAACTTATCTGGTTGTCGCTTGTTTGTCAAATTGTCATACAGTATTGTACTCATTTTCAAACCAGAGTCTGACTTTGAATAAACTTTTAGATGAATGTATTTTTTGTTTTCTGATGCCGTTTTTCAAGTATTTTGAAGAGTATATTATTATATACTTATTATCTTACTAAGTTTGCCTTTTGCATAAAGGATAGATTTTGAAGTAGTATGATATGAATACGATTTGAAACATACCTTTGTTGGCATATAATTTTTTGCGTAGTTGGCAAATTGAAAAGCTTTTGTCCAGGCTTTCTTTTCAAATGAAAAATTTGTCTTTATTTCATCCTTATCTCTCTATGATAACCAAGTAATTTTGACCCTTGGACATTTCTCTTTGACTCGTGGAAATTCCATTTTGACTCTTGAAAATTTGGGCACAAGAGTCATTGACTCTGGGATTCTAGACTTAAAGAGAACCCTGCACATTGCCACCTTGCATTATCAGATATTGTAAATCAAATCTCCTTGACAACCAATGACAATACCAGGAAAGGGTTTGCAATGGATTATGCTTATTAATCAACTTTGTACAAATTAAAAAAAAAACAACCTACAACCTACGACCTACCTTTTGTTACAGACTTTGTCAATTATTTTCAAACTTGTGTGTCGCAAAAGTCAAGTGCCAAGGTTCCTTTCCAAAATTACCCTTTTTTTTAACTAGGCTTTTGTACTCATGCATAAGATCTACCACAGCAAATGATGATTTTCATGTCTTTCTGTGTATGTTAAAACACACAGAAAATCCTTTTCAAAAAATGATCGTTATTTGGAAAAAAAACATGAAATCCCATGACAAAACGAAATGTCAAATTGATCTCATACGAACAAAGGCTCTTCAAACTATCTTATTTAGCCTTAATAATAACTAGGACAGCTGACTTGCATACACACTACATAGAAAATGATGAAGGACTAAAATCTCAATTCAATCACCAGAAAAATAATTTGATGATATTTATGAAAAAGATATCGAACATCCCACACAACTAAGAGGGGGGGGGTATACTCGTCTTGCAGCTAAGAGGAGCACTGAAACAATGTAAAAGACAAATGAGTAATGCACGCGTACAAAGATTGAAGACTGACAGAAAAGCCTTGACGTTAACCTGTTTTTTTGTTAGTACTTTATGAAATTGCCTTATTTTGATATTTCTAATGAAATTGCCTTATTTTGATATTTCTGATGAGTACCGACAATATAGGATTTTTAGTGGGATTATAGAATCATTCCAATGCTGAAGCCAAAATACTAATGTTATCTAGACAACTGGTAAGATTCGGGTTGGGGAATAGGTTTGTTACGTTATTGAGATATCTAAAACTTCCAGAATTGTCTTAAATCCTAAAATTCAGACGTGGAATTTCAAAATTCCTGAAATTAGCCCTTAACCCTTTACTGCAGAATGCCAACTTTTGACGACCCTTAGAAAGAAGCCTATTGAAAACATTGTGGGAAAAGGAGAAAATGCTGGTAAACCAGCATTTTCTCCTTTTCCCACAATGTTTTCTACCCTATCAGTGAACAATTGCACCATTTCAGCCATACTGAAATTGTCATCTGCAAAATTAATGCTTTCAATTTGGACAAGGCTAAAATTTTGTCATCTGGTAAAGGGTTAATGAAAGTACTGCTAAAGTAATGTTTTCAAATCCTTAGTTGACCCAAGGTTTCAGACTCATCTCATTAAAATAAACGGACTTATCTCAGTTAACAGACTTAAGTCTATTATTTTGCTGAGTTTAGACTGGAACAATGTGTCAACTCAGGCTATGAAAATGTTACTGGCAGAAAAAAACAGTTGTTGGCAAGGGGTTATTGGTAAACTCTTTACAGCAGAATTCGGAGTTTGAGCCAACGTGAAGAAGACTGCTATTGAAAAGATTGTGGAAAAGGGAAAAAATACTGGCAAAGAATGTTTTCTACCCTACCACAATCAGATTTCAATTCATGAGTCACATTTAACCCTATACTGCAGAATGCTGACTTGCAGACTTTTAACTACACTGGGAAAGAAGCCTTTTGAAAACATTGAGGAGAAAATGCTGGTTACACACAATGTAATCTACCCTATCATAGAAAAATTGCACCATTTGAGCCACACTGAAGTTGCTGTCTGTAAATGCTTTCAATTTGGACAAGGCTAAAAATTTTTCGCCTGGTAAAGAGTTAATTTGTTGCCTGCAAATGCTTTCAGTTTGGACAAGTCTAAAATTTTGTCGTCTGGTAAAGAGTAAAAGTATTGTAAATATGATGACTCGATTCTTTTTGAGATCTTGAAACATGTTCTTCATTTTGCTTAACCCTTTACCACACAATCCTGACTTTTAACGACCCCAAGAAAGAAGCCTTTTGAAAACATTGTGGGAAAAGGAGAAAATGCTGGTAACCAGCATTTTCTCCTTTTCCCACAATGCTTTCTACCCTATCAAAGAAAAATTCCATCATATGAGCTAAATTTAAGTTGTCGTCTGGAGATGCTTTCAGTTTGGACAAGTCTAATTTTTTCTTGTGTGGTAAAGGGTTAAATTTGTAAAAACAATAATATCCCACTTTATTTCAGGGTTTCTTAGGATGATTAATGTTTATGAAGTGTTATAAGATTTTGTTAAGTGGAGTAAAATTTATTTTTGTTTGACCTGTATGTGCTCAGGGTGAGCCATTGCTCATTTAGTCATTATGTCATCAGTTTTCACCAATCATTCTTAATTGTATTCTAATTCTTAAGAGTGTTTTTTTAAATTTCAGAGGAACTCAATTTTTGAGCGAACAAAGTATATCATTTAGCACATCAGATATTGTGTTACTTCCTAAATATTGGATTAGATTTTCTTAAAATGGTTGTTAAATACATGTCCTGGTTGTTTTGGAAGTAATCAAAGTTTTAATAAGGAAGCAACCAAAGGTGTGCTTGCCTGAGGCAGGTGCTTGCTTAGTTCAGGTACACTCTACAAATTTTTAATATTGGTTGCTTGCTTATCTCTTTACCAAATAACAAAATTTTAAAATGGTCAAAATTGAAATCATTTGCAGACGACAAAGAAATGTAGCAAAAAGCATGAAATCTATGCCTGAAAGGTTAGAAAACATTGTTAGAAAAGGAGAAAATGCTTTTTTACAGCATTTTCTCCTTTTCTAACAATGTTTTCTAAACACTTCTTCATCAGGGTCATCAAAATTCTGGACAGTGTGGTAAAGGAGTATTAGAGGCTACAAGTTAGACTAAATTTACTGTACAATGCCAGCCTAGGAAGCTCAGTGGTCAGCGTATCAGACTTGTGACCTGGTGGTTGTGAGTTGGCTAAGCGGTTGAGGCAAACTTTCTTTTCGACGATTTTTTTGCCTCTCACCTTTGATGCATGTGAGAAAGTAGTCAGTGACTTGGAAAGAAAGTTGTGTCAGTACTGGTGTGAGAAAGCCAGGAAACACATGCATACATGTAGGTCCACTGACCACCCTGATCTGATCTAAGCTGTAAAAACTGCATTAAACTCCAATTCAATCAGTCATGCATAATCTTTCCTTTCAGTCCTTTGAAAATGATGCTGAAACAGGCCGAGGCGTGTCTATGTACTCAACCAATGAAACCTCTTTGGATGCTACAGCAAACAATATAACATTTGAACCTTTGCCTGATATACTAGCCAAAACAGTGGGCAGCAGAGCACTCCGACCAAGAATAACATGTATTGATAAAGATAGGCAGGAAGCTGCTGCCAAGCTTGTCAGTAAGTATTTTATCCTTTTACTAAACAGACCGGAGTTTCAGTGACCCTAGAGAAGAAAATCCTTGAAAACATTGTAGAAAATGGAGAAAATGTTGGAACCAGCATTTTTTCCTTTTCCTACAATGTTTTCTATCCTTCAGAAATCAAATTTCACTTTTTTGATTATTTTGCAAAAGCCTTCAGCAAAGAATTGAACCTTCATTAAACAACCATGTGTACTGACCCTGAGAAAAAATACAATGATAATAATGTTGGAAAAGGAGATATTATTTCCTGCACATGGAAAGATGGATGTCATGTCAAATCAGCTTTCTTACATCACAGTTGACATCTCTTGAAAATAGTCAAAAAAAGGGGGGGGGGGAGGTTCATTGTGCCCCCTCTAGGCATAAAAATTGGGGGGGGGGGGTCATTCTGAAATTTGTAGGGGTCACAACAGAATGTAATTAGATTAGATAATAAAAACTATTTATGAAGCAAAGAGGTTTTTTTTTTGTGTGTGTTTTTTCTTTGCCCCCACCCCCTCCCCAAACTATTCATTACCTCTTAATGTATTATTACATGATGTTAGATACATTGTAACACCAATGATTCTTTATATAGACAGACTTGCAGTCTAGATGGCATCTTTTTCATACAGAGTGTAATGAGTATACATGTATTCTATTAAAGCCTTTTCATAGCCCAAATGCTCTAGCTTCAGACAAGTAATCATTTTCTTGGGCTTCATCAGGAGCACTTTTAGTTTGGTCAGTAGTAGTCTATTACAACTCTCAGGATTCAGCCTGTTTCTGAGTTAATGTTTTAGAACATTTTGAGCTCAGAAGCCTCTTTCACATGGGGGACTTGATACTGGGATCATAATTGCAATAGAGGCTAGCAAAACAAGATATGGTATACATCAATGTACTCTGTAAGCAAAAGATTTGTAAACTTTTCAAATGTACAGCAGTCAGTTTTGTTTTAATGCACAGGTCATATTTCGTGCCACTTTTTTCAATGAATAACCAGTCATATTTCTTTAACCAATTTTCAGTTATACCTCTGGACCTCAAAAATTTTATTCTCGGTGCTCGTCATATTGTTGACAGCAAGAATGACCTCAATTTTGACTGAGTCATATTGTTTTCATTAGCGATACATTGATTTAGTTTAGGCCAATTTTATGACAGTATCCTAGTAAAATAGGCACACCAACTAGGGTTTTGTCCTATTTTCTTTTTCATAATCCATGTTTTTGATTGACTCACAAAGTAACCTCATCAACGGTAAAGATAATAATAGGTACGCCTTATGGTATTTGTGCATCAACAACAACACATTATTGAAAAAAATGCAAGCCATTTTACTGAATAATGGGTCAAAATGTACAAAATCATGTGTCAAAGAAGACCCTGACAGTCTTTAGCAAACTGCTTCATTAACCCATAATATTTTTTTGAAAAGTGAACGAAACAAGTTTTCCCTCAGATACTTCATTTTTTGTGTTACTTACTTGTAATAGTTTAACTTTATTTCAGTAGTTCTGATACTTATCTGTGTAGTAATGGGTTAACTGTTTACCAAACAATCCAGTGTTTTAATGACTATGGTAAATGAGGTTTTTGAAAACATAGTGGGAACCTGGTTACCAGCATTTTCTCTTCTTCAGTGTTTTCTTCCCATTCAAAGAAAAAATGTCACTAATTGAGCAACATTTAATATAGCATCAGCAAATGTTTTCACTTTGGAAGAGTCCAAATATTGGTCCTTTTGTGTAGAGTTATCTCCCATTTTCAGCACAACAAAATGTTCCGATTGATATTGTTTATCCCTCTTTTACAGCTGTGTATCACCCATTTCCAAGGAACCAGTTACTGTATGTGAAGGAAATAGGACTTGGATGGTTTGGTCAGGTCAGTCTTGTTTTTTCATTTGAACTGTTTTCTTTGTTATACAGCCCACAACAAATTAGGGGTGGGAGTTAATGATGGAAGTTGTTCAGTCTTTTTGTAGACAGCCATTTTGGCTGAAATTCTAATGGAATCGTGACTACTATGGGAACTTAACTCTTTACCACACATCAAATATGTAGACTTGTCCAAATTGAAAGCATTTGTAGACGACAATTTAAATGTGGCTCTAATGATGTAATTACTCTTTGATAGAGTAGAAAACACTTTGGGAAAAGGAGAAAATGCTTGTTACCAGCATTTTCTCCTTTTCCCACACAACGTTTTCAAAAGGCTTCTTGCTCAGGGTCGTTAAAACTGGAGATTATGCGGTTAAGGGTTAAGCACCATTAATTTTGATTATGAAATGCCAATTATTACAGGGATTATGGTAAATGGATGGACTGGTTCTCTGTTACAGGTTCTACAAGGCACTGCAGACAACATTCTGCAAGATAACAGACAAACCAAAGTTGTTGTTAAAATACTCAAAGATGATGCCACTAATGCAGAGAAATCTCTTTTCCTGGAAGAACTCGCTCCTTATAGGTTGGTACTAACTCCTGTTTCAAACAATCCCTAAGGTCAAGGAAAAAAATGCTATTAACATTATAGTGGGAAGGAAAAAAAAACGCTTGTGATACTCTTTCTGGTAAATTTATTGTTGCATTGTTGCGAGGTTCAAATCCCAGCAATAAGATTTTTAGCAAAATCTAGTTTTTGCAGCTTTATTCCGTGAAAAAAACAACCACAGCTTCACTGTTTTGAAGAAAACTTCAAGATATTTTGATAGCCCCATCTGTACTGACGCTGTTGTGCAAAAACTTTGACATATTTTCATATATTTGTCGTTATTTTTGATGATTGCTTCAAACTCTGACTTTTATCAGAACCCATACCAGAGGTGAAGGTAACAATCAGATTTTTTTACACAGTCATGCCTCTTTTTTTTTAACTTATAATTTTTTCTGAAAAAGTCACAGCAACCAAGCATTGGCACCTGCAGTCAGTGCTCTTGCTACTTTCTACTATTGAGACTATCAGCAGTCCAAAATATTTAGTCTACTTAGTGTATAGGAGCATAACAATACTTGGATATTTTACATTTACCTCCAAATGTTTGATACCGTTTTACCCCTACAACAGAAACCCAAAGTTTTTAGACACTTAAAAAGAAAGCTTTTGAAAACATAGTTGGTAACCAGCATTTTCTCTTTTCTACGCGATGTTTTCTACTCTTCCAAAAGTAGATTTCATAATTAGAGAGACACTTAATGTGTTATCTGCACATTCTATCAATATGGACTAGTCAAAGAATTTTCCTTGTAAACAGGTCAGGTTAACAGATGGAAAAAATATCTGCACATTGTATCTATAAAGAGTTGTCTGAAATTCTTTGGTATAGTGTTAATGGAAATGATGAAAAAGGAAAAAAAAAATTCAAAGCTAATGGTATGAGTTTTACTGTTATACTACAGGGATTTGGAACATTCTCACATACTTGGTCTACTGGGACAATGTACAGAAGCTTCACCATACCTGGCCATATTAGAGTTACCTTCAAATGTAAGTATGAGTGTGTTTTTTAGCTCACCTGAGCATATAGTGCTCAAAGTAAGCTTTTGTGATTGTGCTGTGTCCATCATCCTTTGTGTGTCATGCATGGGCAACTTTTAACTCATGTATGCTCTAGAGGCCACACTTTTAGTCGAATACCTATGAAACTGGTAAGAATATTTGTCTTGATGATATCTCAGACTAGTTCAAAAGTGGGTCATGTCAGGTCAGAAGCTAGATCACCAGGTCAAAAATTAGGAAACCTTGTCTACACTCTTGAGGGCCACATTTTCAGTCCAATACTCATGAATGTTGGTCAGAATGATTGCGTTGATTATATCTCAGAAAAGATTAGAAATGGATCAGTTTGGGTTAAAAAACTAGGACACTGGTTCAAATCTTCGAAAAACCTTGTGTATGCTGTAGAGGTAACATTTTCAGTCTAATACTCATAAAAATTGGTCAGAATGTTTGTCTTGATGATATCCCAGATGTTTGATACCCATGAAACTTGGTCAGAATGCTTGTCTTCATGATATCTGAAATGTGTTCGAAAGTGGATCACATCAGGTTAAAGACTAGGTCTTTGGGTCAGATCTTTATAAAACATTGTGTGCGCTGTAGAGGCCGCATTTTCTGTCCAATGCTCGTGAAAGTTGGTTAGAATCTTTGTCTTCATGTTATTTCACATGAACTTGAAAATCGGTCACTGATAAAAACTAGGTCACTGGGTCAAATTTTAGGTCACCAGAAAAACCTTGTACTATTACAGACTAGAAGCCATATTTTCAGTCGAATACCCAGAATGTTCGTCTTGATATCTCGAACAAGATTGAAAAAGGGTCATGATGGGTCGAAAACTAGGTCACCAGGTCAAATTTCAGAAAAGCCTTGTGTAAACTCTAGAAGCCCATTTTCAGTCCAATACTCATGAAAGTCAGAATGGTTGTCTCCATGTGTTTGAAAATGGGTCATGTCTGGTCAAAAGGCAGAGAAAAGGCAAATCCTAGAAAAACCTAGAATACACTCTAGAGGCCACAATTTCATTCCAATACTCATGAAAGTTTGGTAGAATGTTTGTCTCGATGTCTTGGAAGAGATTGGAAATGGGTCATTAAGGGTCAAAAAAATGCTCAGGTGAGCAACTTTAGGGCCATCATGGTCCTCTTGTCTTAATGATTGACAACATAAATCATATCTCTAAATCTGATCTTGGCTGTACACTTCCTAGTGATAAATACAATAGACTATGAATTTTTAATTTTGATTTTCTTTGCTAATTACAGTAAGGTTTTATTTCGGAAACCTGGAAGTTTGTACATTTTTTGATTATCTGAAAGCTTTCATTTCCTTTGAAACAATCGAACTAGTGCATGGTTGTGTTAGTAGATTAACCCTTTACTAGACAACAAAAGTTTAGGCTTATCCATTATGAAAGCATTTGCTGACATCAAAATCAAGTGGCTAAGTTGATGGAAATGTCTTTTTAAAGTTAGAAGATGTTGTGGAAAAAGGAGAAATTACTTGCAAACCAGCATTTTCTCCTTTTCCCACGAGATTTTCGGAAGCGTTCTTCTGGGTTATAAAAACATTGGATTGTTTAGTTAGTAAAGGTGTATAACGGTCTAAAAATTCATTTATATGTCAACCAAATAGAGTAGACCCTTGTGATATGTGTTGTATTTCATTATAGTCAGTCAGCCTGATTATATAAAGGCTTAATTATTTTCAACAGGGTGATTTGAAAGCCTATCTTCAAACACAGAAAACAGGACCATTTATACAGTTTGCTATAGATACAGCCAAGGGACTGTCCTACCTTCATAGTCATTCATATGTACATCAGTAAGTAAAGCTCATCTCTCCACCTCAATCTCGTTTAACCCTTAGGCTGCTGAGCGTGACTCAAGGATCTTTTGTGGGCAGTGTAGATCAAGATCAGACTGCACAGAACATGCAGTCTGATCTTGGATCTACACTGTCCGATAAGGAGATATCTTTCCCTCAATAAATACCTTTAAAATAGCAAAATTTCGATTTTTCTTACCAGCTTGAAAATTTCATTTTACTTATTTAGCAGGATAAGGGTTAAATCTGCTTCTGTCTATGTAAGGGTCTGAGGACGTATGTTTGTGTTGCTCTACACAATATTTTAGTTATATCATAACAGCAGGTGCAACTATTCCTGCTTTTCTAGTGTTTCCATGTATCAATACTAAGCTTATCTTTCATTCCAAGCATGTGCCTGCTTTCCCACATGACTGAAGTCTTAGCAATGTTCAGCAGTGAGAGAGGAGTGAACCTTGCAGGCAGTGAATATCAACACTTCTCAAAATGAGTTTGGCTTAGCTGGGATTCAAACTTACAACCACTACTTGCCATATATGTTACTGGCAAAGCATCTTGGCTCAGGAACAGCCTTAACCCTTTACCACACGGCAAAATTTAAGACCTATCCAAATTGAAAGCATTTGCAGAAGACAATTTCATAGTGGCTTAAATGACGCAACTTTTCTTTGATAGGGTAGAAAACTTTGTGGGAAAAGGCCTCTTCTTCAGGGGTGTTAAAAGGCGTCAATGTGTGGTAAAGGGTTAAAAGGGTCACATTCTGTTGACCTTACTGCTAGCCAATTAAAATCTTGCTTACAAGTGATTTAGAGTTAAAGTAGACTAAATGGAAAAACTTTTATTACTGTTCAACTTCATTTTTCAACATGACTTGAACTTTTTTCTTCACAAAGTTTCCTTATGGTTCATATGAAATAACTGGGGACAGAAAAAAAAATAAAACAGAAAAACTGAATGTTTAAAACTTCATTACAGACAGATTTCCTTGTAGTAGTTATCCAATTCAATCTCAACACTCTCCAGACATTTTAAGAAACTACACTCAAGAAAAAAATTGATAAATGCTATATGATTCTTGATCGATGCACCAAATGCATTTTAACTTATATAAAGGATAGAAACATCATTGGATAGAAGCAAAAATATTTTAGAAAAAAAGAAGCAAATGCCGAGACTGAGTATTTTTGAAAACTGTTTGCACAGGCATTAAGAATATACATGTATCTGTAAAGCCAAAAAGAGGTAATTGATTTTGATAATGATGTTTCGGTCCACAAAAAGTTTTTATTAGTACAGGGAATGTTTGTAACTCTCGATCAATTTACTTGTTTTAAGAGAGTAAGTAAGTACAGATAAGATATGTTGAAATTACAGGTTTTCTATTTTAATTTCACTTTCTCACAAAAGCATCTCATTCCAGTTTTTAGAATCAACTGATTGAAATGTGATTGAAGACAGTAATAAAAGCTCCTCAAGGGAAATACCCCCCAAAATTTTCTGTAAACTCTTTTATCTTCTCTTTTCAGTGACCTGGCAGCCAGAAATTGTCTGTTAACATCAGATCTACATGTGAAAATAGGCGACTATGGTATTGGAGAGGATTTGTACAGAGTTTGTAGTTTTATTACTTGAAATAATATTGTTTCTTCAATTGAATAATTTGAGCCATGCTCTGTGAAAAGGGGGCTTAATCCGCATCCTGAAATGTGTTGAAACTTTGTGCTATTTGTAAATTTCCTGCATGTCATAGGACCATCCTACCTCTAGAATCAGTCCTTTGTTAGACTAAATCAGTTCAATGGATCCATAATTATGTGATGACTCACTTAGTATAATGCGTCAGAGTTGTGTTAACCCATCAACACACAATTCCCACTTTTAACGACCCTGAGAAAGAAGCCTTTTGAAAACATTGTGGGAAAAGGAGAAAATGCTGGTAACCAGCATTTTCTCCTTTTCCCACAATGTTTTCTACTCTTCTGAAAACAAATCTGAATTTTTCAGTCACATTTATTTTGTCATCTGCAAATACTTTCAATCTGGACTAATCTAAGATTTTGTCGTTATGTAAAGAGTTAAGCCTCCTTTTCACACAGCATGGCTCGTTTGTAGTAAAAGACACCAAGTAACCCTATACAAACCTAAAGCCATGTAGCTTGACCTTCTCTGTTTGATCAACTGTGCATATCTTATAATGTTGTTTGAAGCTATTTTGAAAATTCAAGTAGTAAACTTTCAAACAGTAATGAAAAACAATGATAATTGAGGTTAATTCAATTCACATAAAATACATAAAAGCATGTGAAAACAATGAGGGGAAAAAAGAGAAATTGTTAGTTAAGAACAATGTCACCATTGTCTTGGTACAATCAAACAATGTGGGAAAAAAGAGAAATTGTTAGTTAAGAACAATGTCTCCCATTGTCTTGGTACAATCAAACAATGTGGGAAAAAAGAGAAATTGTTAGTTAAGAACAATGTCTCCCATTGTCTTGGTACAATCAAACCTGATTACAGAGACTTAAAAAGGGAAACGAAAAAGTGGTCTCTTAAGGCAAGTGCTCTGAAAATGTCAGTTTGATAAGGTTAATGCAAGAATGAGTTTAAAATCAAAACTGTGGTCTGCAAACAGTAGGTTGCTTAACACTTAGAGTGCCAAATAAATCCAATGGTCATTTTCATTCTAGAAATAAGACCACTGTAAGGACGATTCCAAGGTTATCCTTTCCAGAATGGCAAAGCTAAGCAGACAGTGTAGATCAAAGATCAGACTTCATGCTTTGGGCAGTTTCATCTTGATCTGCAGTGGCTGCAAAGGCAACAAAGGTGGTCCAAAGGCACTTTAAGAGTCAATACAGTTGGTCTGTAATACAGATTTAACCCAAGTTTCAAAACTGGTCCTTTGCAAAATGACTACAGTTGTATGCAGGCTGTTTATGTTAACCCTTAACCCATTACCAAATGTTTCCAAGTTTTAACAAACCTGAGAGAGACAGCTTCTGAAAACATTGTCGGAAATGGTGGTAACCAGCATTTTCTCCTTTCTCCACAATGTTATCCTTCCAATGACAGGATTTAGTTTTTGAGTTATTTTCAGTTTGTAGCATGCAGAGACTCTCTTTATGGACAAGTCAAAAATTCTCTTGTTTGGTAAAGAGTTAACTTTTTACCACACAACAAAATTTTAGACTCTGCCCCTGTGAGAGCATTTGCAGACTACATGCTGAATTTGGTTCAGTTTGATTGAAGCTTGTTATTAAAAGGATAGAGAACAGTATGGAAAAGGGAGAAAATTCTTGTGTTCAGCATTTTCTCCTTTAATCCCATAATATTTTCAACATTTTTCGGTGGCAGGGTTACGGAAATAGGAGATTATTGCAGTAAAGACTGAAACCACTAAATAAATTCAGAAGAAATTTTCAGCCAAAAGTATGAACCTAAATATTGTGTTTTAACTCTTTACCACATGACAAAAATGAAGACTTGTCCAAATTGAAAGCATTTGCACACAACAATTCAAATGTGTCTCAAATGATGGTATTTGTCTTTGATAGGTTAGAAAACATTGTTGGAAAAGGAGAAAATGCTGGTTACCAGCATTTTCTCCTTTTCCCACAATGTTTTCGAAAGGCTTCTTCCTCAGGAGTCGCTAAAACTCAGGGTTAAAGAGTTAAAAGTTCCTCTTAACTGAGAAATCACACTGTTTCCAACAGAATAGATCCAAGATCAGACGGCATGTTATGTGCAGTCTGATTTTTGATCTATTCACTGTCTGCTTAAGTGCATTGATTTGCTTTTAGTAACAAAAGGATCAATGTTTTTTAGATGGGTTACTCATTATACTTTCACTTAATTTCCAAATAGGAAGATTACTATGACACAGGCTGTGATCTACTCCCTATACGGTGGATGTCTCCCGAATCAATGGAATTGAAGAACGGAGTCTGGCAGCTTACACAGTTTACCATCCAGAGTAATGTATGGTAAGTCAGTGCTATTTTACCCTTTACCAGATAGTCCTATGTTTTAACGAACATGAGAAAAGCAGGGTTTGAAAACTTCGTGGGAAAAGGAGAAAATGCTGCTAAACAGCATCTTGTCCTTATTCCCACAATGTTTGCTACCCTTCTAAAGCCAGATCCCATCATTTAGGCCACATTTATTGTGTCATCTGCGAATGCTTTTGCTTTTTGCCTGTTCCCAAATTTTGTGATTTGACAAAATGTTAAGGACATGGGGAAAGAAGAAAATGCTAGAGAAGAAATGCCGAGAAATGATGGGAATTTTTCTTGAAACGGTTGGAAAAAATCAGTCTGCTTCCATCTCATTAATACATAGGATTGTTTGGTGAAAGATTTAGCCATTTTAAAGATTCATAGTATTTCAGAGTTCTGCTCCTGCAATGGAATATTCAGAGAGGGGAATGTTTTCTCATAAACTTGCATTAATAAGGGATTTTTAGAAGTAAGTGAGACAAATGCACTGAAGACTAATTCTCAGTTGAATCTAACCAGGAAAAAGTTCCACCTGTGTGTACCATGATAAGGATATTTTCTAATTCAATGGGACAGTGCCCAAGAAATCCTGCTGTGGCAGAACATTCATTAGATATTTAATTAGAATTTATAATTTTTCAAAATCTGTACAGGTCACTAAGCATCCTGTTATGGGAGATTTTAGCCGAGGGGAGAAAGCCATATAACAACCTAAAAGATGAAGATGTTCTACAAAAAGTGATTAAGGAGGGAACTTCTACACTTCCTCTACCAACCACAGAAACCCCATTACGAGATAGATGGTATTATATGTATTGTCTTTCAGTGTTGCACCATAGTTTTGGGAAAACCTTTATTTTTTTAAAGTTTTTTTATCATAAGTAAAGTAGGAAAGACCTAAGTTGATTGATAACATGCAGACTAATAGAAAAAACTGACCTTTGATGCATTTAAAAAAATGAACTTGACTTTCTCATTCAGTGAAACAGACCGAAGCATTGCTGATTTACCAAAATATTTTCCACAATAGCTGTTAGTAGAAATAAAAATTCAGACTGCATGCTCTCTGCAGTCTGATCATGACCTACACTGCCTGCAAAAGTTTGTCTGATATTGAACTGCATTGTCTACTAAAAGCAACTCAGTGAAAAAAGGAACTAAAAACATAGTACGCATTTTTTCATAACCCCCACCTATGAAGCAGAGGGGGTATACTGGTTTCACCATGTCTGTCTCTGTGTGCGTCGGTCTGTCAATCCATCCATTTGTAGACTTTTTCATTTCCGTGCTCTTACCAAAAGCTGTTTGACCCAGGACCCTGAAACTTTACACATGTTGCTCATGACCCAAGGAGGTGCCCAAATGTTTTTTGGGTAGCATGGATCAAAGGTCAAGGTCACAGGTGAATTTTGTTTGAAAATCATTTCTGTGCTCTGAATTGCTGCTTCAATGACAAGGTCCTGATGGGGGGGGGAATCATTTGCTTTGCGACAGTTCTAGTTTTTTTCAGAAGCTTTGTCTTTAATCTCGAAAACAGAAGTCGATCCAGATTGTCTACTAAAAGCAAGTCATCGAAAAAAGTAATTGCATAAATAGGATTCAAATTACTCCTAAAGCTAAATTTTAATTTGGAAAACAGACCATTCATGGCAGTTTCAAAAGTAATCTTTGGGAGGTTATTTCATATACAGTGGAAATAGCAAATATTCTTGTCGATCAAAGGTCAGACTGAACATTCTTTATGGTCGGAATTTGATCGTCACTGTCTCCATAAGGCAATCTGATTTTGATATATATTTTCTAATAACTGCATCTGCAAATTACAAATTCAAATGTGATACAAATGAATTAAAGGTATTTGATAAGACAGAAAACAATGTGGGAAAAGGAGAAAATGCTGGTTACCAGCATTTTCTCCTTTTCCAACATTGTTTTCAAAAGTCTTCTTCTTTGGGGTTGTTAAAACACAGAATAGTTTGGTGAAGGGTAAACTTGCTATGAGTTTAGGTTTAAATGATTTTGCATGTTTTATTGTTTAAGGTATGAAATAATGGAGATGTGTTGGCAGGAGGTCAATGACAGGCCATCCACAGACGATATCCTTGCATTTTTACAACAAATTGATGAGGAATCAAAGCACACCCCAGCTGTAAATCTTGTCTCTTCCCCTTTAAACTCACCCCAAGTTGTTCATGGAAATCAGACTGGTGCTAATTCACCTAAACTCTTTGAGTCAAACTTTGTGCAAACTCAAACTAGAAACCAGTCTAATAATCATGTGGCTGAAGTGTTGGTACATAGAGCTGATGATCAGGCTCCAACCAAACTTGGGTTTGATGATGACTTTTCACAAGCAGTGCAAATAAGACACAATAAAAATGGAGTGGGTTTTGAAGATGATTTTGTTTATGGAAATACTTTGAATTTAAATTCCACAGACCTTGCTCAGAATGATTCCATCCTAGCTTTTGGAGGAAATGATCCTGAAGGTTCTAAAGAAAGCATCCTTAGCCAAGATATTTTATCTGTGGACAAAAACTTGAATGTTTTAACAGAACCAGTGCCAGTCAAAATGAGCACTCCAAACAAATCTTCATTGCCAGTAGGTTATGACAAGTCAAAAGGATCTAATACAGCCAATAATCAGTTCACCCAAAAATCTGCATATTTCAGTGCTAGTGATGAACAGCAGGTTCTGTCTCAAATTTCTGATGAAGTGAAAGAGATATCTAAACATGTTGATAACTTTGTTAACTCAAAGGAAAATACTGATAACAAATCAGCCAATCAAAATACAGACGAAGGTTATCGCACAGAATTTTCAGGTGAACCTATAAGCCCTGTTGATTTAGTGGAAAGAAATAGTGACTCAAATATTCAAGACATGAATCAAGATAATGAGCTTTTGGACAAATCAGTGGACCCAGAAATAGAAAAAGCGAAGGAAATTTACATGTCAATGGGTGCCTCTGTACCGCCCTCATTTGTTCATAAGTCTCGGTCATTAGGTACGATACCAGAAGATGGTATTCCCTCAGATAATACTTCTCAAAGTGGGTTTGTATTTGATGACCCTGAGGCAGAGGACACGGCCTTGACCTTTGAATGGGATGACTACGATGTTGAGAAAGAGTTGGTTGGTAGGGTCAGATTCCCATCAGATGATTCGATCATTGCTTCACGGAGTCCACGTCATGTTGAAGTAGAGGACTGGCCCTTTGAACAAGATTCAGAAAGTGAACCAAGATCTAAACCTGGAAGCGTGGCCAGTGATAGTGATGTGGAGGTAACTCGACAATCCATTGGTTCAGACACCAGTTTAGATACACGCTCACGCATTGCTAGCATTCTTACTAATAGGCTTAATTCAGTAATTACTAATAGAGCTAATGTTTCTTCCTCTTCTAGTAAAAGCATGTTTTATTCTTTTTCTGATGATGATTTGGAATCTCCGGAGCATGTTTATACTGACAGAAGGAACCTGTCTTTCGACCAAAGTTCCCTGCGCTCTTCTGTCTCCAGTGAAGATCTACAAAGGGAAGGTACTTCATATGACTCCGATGGCACAGACAGTCATCAGAATCAGGTAAATATCTAATGTTTCCACATTGTTTTAATGTTGTTCATTGTGTTTAAATGGAATGATTATTGTAATTGATTTGTATAAAATAATCTTGTGGTCTTTCTCTTGTTTTTAGTGTATTGAAATATACGAGTATCAGTTCTCTGTTTGAATGACTTAAAACCTCTCTTTTAAAGTCTTACCAAACAATATCATGTTTCAATGACCCTGAGGAAGAAGCCTTCTAAAACCAGGGATAGAAACGGAGAAAATGCTGGTAACCAGCATTTTCTAAATGCTGGTAACCAGCATTTTCTCCTTTTGGTACAAAGTTTTCAGCCTTTTCAAAGACAACCCCATCAGTTGAGCCACATTTTATTTCTTGTCTGCAAACGCTTTCAATTTGGACCAGTTTGAAACTTTGTCCTCTGGAAGTGAGTCAATGAGAGAATTCCTGTGATGTATCTTATTTTGTTACACAATTCTGAATATGCATGGAAAGCCATTCAAATGTGTGAAAATGTGGTCATGAACTAAAAAATTTTTCTGTTCTGAGCCCTAATGTTTTGATGAGTGTGAAACACCTATGTTAATTGGATTTTTCTTTTTTCTTTTAACTCTACCAGATGATAAAAATTTTAGGTTCATCCATATCAAAAACCTTTGTAGACAACAAATTGTATGTGTCTCAATTATTTTGATTTGTCTTTAACTCTCACCGAGATGACAAAGTTTTTGACTCACCTGAGTTAAAAGCATTTGCAGATAACAAATTAGATGTGGCTGAAATGATGCAATTTTTCCCCGAAAGGGTAAAAAACATTTTGGGAGAAGGAGGAAATACTGGTTACCAGCATTTCCACCATTTCCTGCATTGTTTCAAAAGGTTTCTTCTTCATGATCGTTAAAATATTTGATGGTGTGGTAAAGTATTAAAAGAGTTATTGAGACGTTTGTTTTCTAAAGCTTTCCACCTCAGGGTCATTAGAACTAAGGAATCACCAATCATTAATTCAATTCTAATTCCATTTTCCAAGACTAGCCATCTTACTGGCTGAGATAGAATGCTTTCAATTTCGACAAGTTCAAAATTTTGTGATCAAGTAAGGAGTTAATTCGTTACCAAACGACAAAATTTTGGACTTGTCAGAATTGATGGCATTTTCAGACGACAAATTAAAAGTTGCTTAATTGATGATTTTTATCTTTGAGAGGGAAGAAAACATTGTGGAAAAAGGAGAAAATGCTGGTTACCAGCATTTTCTCCATTTTCCTCAATGTTTTTAAAAGGCTCCATTGGTCTTTAAAACTCAGGATTGTATGGTAAGAAGTTAACCAATGAGTACAAATCACTGTCTGTAAATGTATTTCACTGTTTCACTGTATTTCACTGACCTAGCTAAGGCCCTGTTGTAGACTTTGAAGCATGGTATACATGTATGTAAACGTCTGAGAAAAAATATTGTCTTGAAGTTACTTTGAAAACTGAAACAGTCTTGAAATGATGTATCTAGTTGTATTTCCTGACTAAACATGTTTCATTCTGTTTTACAAAGGACTGTAGCCACTGTTAACCCTTCTCGCAAGCAATGAATTTTATACCCTTTAAATTGGAAGCATCTGCAGATGGAAATTTCAACATTGATGTAAATGAGCTAAAGTTCTCTGATAGGGTAGGAAACATTGTTGGAAAAGGAGAAATTGCTTGTTCAAAGTGTCTCTGAAATGTTAACAGCATCTGCAAACAACGGGTTCTCAATTGCTTTAAATGAGCTGAAGTCTATTGATAGGATAGAAAACATTAAGGGAAAAGGAGAACTTGCTTGTTACAAGCTGTTTCTCCTTATTCCCATTTTCATAAAGGTGTTTATGTCGACATGTTAACACCTGGGATTGTTTGTGAAAGGGTTGATTGCTGTTATTCTGTATTTGGTTCTTTGTTTATGAATGCTGAGTGTTGTTGTTTGATATCCCTTTAATTTTGATGTTCTCTTTTTGTTCTTTTATTTCATGTAATCTGTAAGTATTATGTCTTGAATGTGTTATGGATTGAAATTTTATCATAGTTTCTTAAAGCTAATGAATTCCAAAGAGCAAACTGAACATTACATGACATATAATTATGATTGTCAGTTAAGTGACAAAATTGTATCTTTAAAGGATTTTCTCAGCTCAGCTGTATTGGAAGAAAACATCAAGGTATTGTCATAGCCATGTTATTGTCCGCTTTGTCATTCTCGTGCAGAAACTTTTGACATTTTGTCATATCTTTATCATTACTGAAGGTGTGTATTTCAAACTTGGGCTATTATTTGTTAACTATCTGATGTACAAGACAGCCAGGTAACTCTCAAATATTTTTGACAGTTATGACTACTTTTTAAAAGCAGTTGCAGCCGAGTGTAAGGTGCTCTTGTTTTTCTTTCACACTTATTTTCTGGCTTAAGCTTGTAAAAGTTGTACCATTGTACTTTTCATACTAAAGTTCACATGCGATCTTAAGATATTTACTTTTATACTTCTAATTTTAGGAAATCTTATAATACCCAAAAAATTTGCAAGAAAAGTAGATGTGCAATGCGAATAATTTTGATCAATTTCGATAATACTTGTGAATTTATTGTTTACAAAGTAGAAAAAAAGGATTTTACAGAGATAAAAATGTTCACTTTGATCTATACCCAAACCATTATTGAGCAACGTTGATTTGTGCAAGACAAAACTGCATGAAAATTTCCTGAAACGCTTTATACCATTAAACATTTTATCAGAGAAAATGGCTTTTAGATTATAGATCATGCATGTAATATCGTAAGAAGAATAGATATTTTTGCTTGTAATCAGAATGTATTGCCTGCTAACTCTTCAAGATATGACAAAGTATTAGGCTCATCCAAGTAGGAAGCATCTTCAAACAACAAATTAAATATTATTCAAATAAGGGATTTGTCATTGTAAGGGTAGAAAACATCATTGGGAAATGAGAAAATGCAGTCATCAGTAATTTCTCCTTTTCCCACAATAGTTTCAAAAACCTTCTTTCTCAGGGTCATTAAAATGTAATAGTTTGATAAAGGATAAAACATTTTGTCACTCTAATGTCCTGCCATAGCCTATACATACAAATTCAAGTCAATACTGATGTATATATAAATCGTTGTATGCAGTTTTTTCATGCAGAAATTATCTGTTGTACTTTGATTGGAATTAACCCTTTACCTTACAGTTCCAAGGACTTTGAGAAGAAAGCTTTGGAAAACATTGTGGGAAAACGAGAAAATGTAGGCAACCAGTATTTCTCCTTGTCTGACAATGTTTTCTACCCTTTCAAAGACATATTCCATCATTTGAGCCATGTTTATGTTGTTGTCTGCAAATGCATTCAGTTTGGACTAGTCTAAAATGTTGTCGACACGTAAAGGGTTAAATAGGAGTGTACTGTTCTTTATTTATCCATGACTAACTTACAAAGTAATTTTTCAAATTCATTTTCATGAAAATTGGTACACCTCATTTATATCAACTTAACAGATGACCATGATATTCCTGTATGTCTCATTTAACCCTCTACCAAACAACCCAAAATTTTAACAAAGCTTGAAGAATCTTTTTTTTTTTTCAAGCATTTTGGGAAATGAAGAAAATGCTGGTTACCAGCATTTTCTCCTTTTCCCAAAATGTTTTGTTCTTAAAGGAAAATAAATCCTATTATTTGAACCACAATAAGTTGCTGTGTGCAAACTCTTTCCACATGGACAAGTATTGACATTTTGACATTTGGTAAAGAGGTCAACAACTGGTATATCTTAATATCAATAACTAACTCATTAGCTTCTAAAAACAACTTTTTTCATCTTGAAGCAGACAATTTTTGAAGATATTTTAGGATGAGAAATTGCTAGAAACAAGTTTTCACATGCATTAAACCTTTATTGGTGTTGATTATCCCAGTTTCACTGGGATGTTTTCAAAATTATCTGTCGCAGGTTTGTTACTGGAGGTAATGGGTTAGTACGGGGTGAAAGTGGGTATAATGGCATATTGGAAAATATATACGGTTCATAGTCAAGGGATCATTGTTTGACCAATCCATTTGGCTGGCTATTTCACATGAGAGCTTTACTTCATGGAGAAAGACATGTTTTGTAGAGAAATTCAAAGTTATTGTGGTTTGGTTTACATGTTTGAATTGGTATACCTGGTGATGTGAGAAATACTAGGGAAAATATAAGAGAGGGAATATGTTTCAATGAATAAACTAATTTGATTTTAAGAATATGAATTTGCTTGAATATAGGAAGATAAATTGACTTGAATGTAGGATAATTATATTGGCTTATATGTAGGAAGATAAACTGGTCTGAATTTAAGAATATACATGTGTATATAGAGAGATAAATTTTCTTGAATAAAACATGACTATATTTATCCAGCATTTCTCCTTTTTCCCAAGATGTTGCCTTCCCGTATTGAAAGCATTTGCAGATATTCAGACCTGTTACCAGCATTTTCTCGTTTTTCCACGTTTTTTCTTCCATTTCAAAGACAAGTTCCATCATAATTCAAGGTATTGTCTGCAAATTCAATTTGAACCTGCCTAAAATTTTGCTGTGTGGTAAAAAGTTAGTTCAGGGCTCCAAAGGTTAAAACCATGGAGAGAAAAATCAGAATGTGTCAATGTCAACAGGCAGCATGCATTTTCATGTGATGCTAGTGCATAGATATATAGATTTAGTGAAAACATAAACTCTTCTAGCATTATATTTTATATTCTTTCACTTGCAGCTAGATTGTATTATCAAATATACAACTGTTCATATCTTGTAGTCATAAATTACAATCTTAGAAACAGTTCTACATTATTTTTCTCAATATTAAGATTTTTTTCTGTAAATTAGTTTCTAGAATGGGATTACTGTAAGTGTTAAACAATTTTATTCACCACTTTAGCCTCACATATATTGCTCCTGGAGTCATTTTTAGCTCACCTGAGCATAACATTCTGAGGTGAGCTTTTGTGATCGTCCACTCTCCATCATAATTACGTTTTAAGATGTCTGTATACAACTACATGTACTTCTGTTATAGCTAGAATAATACCTCCCTTGTATGAATGCAAACAAGTTAGGCTGGGCAAAGTGTTGAGGTAGATGTGTAAGTATGAGAGCTGAGGTACAAGTACAGTAACTGTTATTGAAATGTTTGATGCCTCAGTCTGTTTTTCTACATCAAATGCCCCAGGTAGTACCTTCACCATATTTGGATAGCTTGCATCATTTGCCCTTTGAGACTTGCTGGTCAAAACAGTTCAGTTTATTCTTCTCAGAAACTTCTTTACCAAAGCAGATGTTAGTTATATCTGTAATCTTTCTGGTTTGGAAATGAAATTTTAACCAAATGGCACAGGCCATATGACCAAGAACTTTAATATGACCAACATGATTATGTTAACTATGTACTTATTCAAGCATGGGCTAGGTGTTAACCATCCAAAGAGGAGCCCATACCAAAAGGATAGGTAACCCTTAAAATATTGACACAGTTGTGGCCCTTTTGACTTAAAATTTGCACTGAAAAAGCAACAAAACCCAAGCTTTAGCATCTGCATGCCATGCTCTTGATAATATGTAAGGCTTGTCCAAATTAAAAGCATTTGCTAACAACAATTAAATTTGGAATAACTTGATGACATATCTCTATAAAATTATAGAAAACATTGTGGGGTAAGAAGAAAATGCTGGTTACCAGCATTTTCTCCTTTTCCGTCTATGTTTTAAAAAGCTTTCTTCCACAGGGTTGTTTAAGTTTGGATTGTGTGGTTAGGGTTAAGGTGGGCAAAATGGGGCCAGGAAGGTCCTTTTTGTTTTGTTCAGTTGTTAGATAAGTTTGATGGTGGACATTGTACTGGTATCTTCATTTTATTATTATTACTTGATGTTTCTTTGACATAAGAGAGACATTAAAATGTTTTGATTTGCATTCTCAACCACATGATATTTCCCTGAACTTTTTGCTAGATTACAAACTGTTAGACAAAAAACTTAAAGGTGTTTGCAGATGAAAAATTCAGTTTGGGGTTTGATGGAATCTAATGTTGAATAGGTTGAAAGTATTCTAGGAAAAGGAGAAAATCAAGGTTACAATCATGTTCTTCTTTTTCTACAGTGTTTTCTACCCTTGAAAGACAAATTCAATCTTCATAGCCACATTTTATTTGTTGTCTGTAAATTCCTAAAATTTGGGCAAGTCTTACATTTTTTCTGAAAGAATAACCAGGAAATGAAAGTTTAAAATTACTTCTAAACAAATTAAAATCCCCTTAAATATGGTTGTTTATGGATGATTATTCTTTCTGCATATTTTTTAATAATTATTAAATCAAATTATTTCATTTATTCAGCATCCCAACTCTGTCTCTTACTACCTCTCCCTATTACTGCACCGAGTATAGCCCAATGGTCCCTCAATTCCAGAAATAAGACCCTGGTGAGAGCAATTTCAAGGTTTTTCTTTTCCGGATTGTCTAGGCAAAATGGACAGTGTAGATGAAAGATCAGACTGCATGTTTTGTGGACTCAGATCTTGATCTACACTGGCCTTAAAGGCAACTAAAGTAGTGAAAGGTGCCAGTTTAAAACCCTTCGTACCCTTTTATTTGCAAACTTACAAGTATATCTACAGAATATAAAAATCCCCATTTAACCCTTTACCACACAATCCTGAATTTTAACAACCCTGAGAAAGAAGCCCGTTGAAAACACTGTGGGAAAAGGAGAAAATGCTGGTAACCAGCATTTTCTCCTTTTCCCACAATGTTTTCTACCCTCCCCAAAACAAATTTCAGTTTTTGAGTAATAGTTAGTGTGTTGTCTGCAAATGAGTTCAATTAGGATGATGCTGAAATTTTGTTGTATGGTAAAGAGTTAATGTGCTGACCATTTCCTTTCTAAACAAGTTTGTTACAGATGACAGTAAAACATCTATATGAAACTTTGAATTGAATTAGGTTAACCCTTTACCAAACAATTCTGTGTTGTAAATCTGAAGAAAAAAAATGTCCTAGCACCTATAGCACATCGTAGAAGGAGAAAATTCTGCTTGGAAAATGCTTAGCAGTATTTTCTCTTTTTGCTGTAATGCTTTTAACCCTGTCAAAGAGATACGTCATCACTTTCAAAAGTCACATTTCTTTTGTTGTGTGTAAATGCTTTCAATCTGGACAAGTCTAAAACTTTGACTTAAGGAAAAGAGGTATACACATGAATGCAATCGAAAAGGTTGGGACAAAACAAGAAATTGCCTGTTTGCCTTAACATTTTCCTGCAAAAAAATGCAACATGCACAGTATTACTTTTCACCCAGAGACTTTAAAAAACAAAATTATTTTTCGCAAGTTCAGATCATTTTTATTTGAAAAATTATGAAAAGTTATGGATCACAAAACAGTGCATATTCTATGCATAGATCATCTATCCAAAATCCCTAAATTTTGACCTTAAATTACTTTAAATATTTTGCCAGAGGAAAAATGTGTTCTTTGTTTTCAAGTCAAGCTTTACATCGATATTTTAATAGATCCATATGTATTTTCATTTTATGTTAAATCCACTTAATATTTCTAAGGGAATGAATAATACACAATTTAGAAATGTTTACTCTGTTTCAATATTTCGGCTTGTGCCTTTGTCAAGAGATTTGACGTGAAGAAGGCATCAATTTCATGTCAAATTTCTTGATAAAGGCATAAGCTGAAATATTGAAACAGAGTAAACATTTCTAAATTGTGTTTTCATTTTACTAAATTTCATTTTTAATTTTCCCTTCTTATAGATTTTAAGCAAAGAAAGCCTTAGCTTTTGATTTTTAATATTTTTCTTATTAAATGTTTATCTTATCTTTCTCTTTAACAAGTGACAAAAATTAAGGCTTGTCTCTATCGAAGACATTTAGTGTTGTCTAAAAAATGTGACCCAAATGATTAGATTAGTCATTAAAGCAGTATAAAAACATTGTTGAAAAAGGAGAAAATACAGGTTTACATGTACCAATATTTTCTCTTTTTCCAACAATGCTTTCAAAAGTTTTTTTCCATGGAACTATAAAAACAACGAAGTATTGGAAGAAGATTGAAGCGGTATAAAAACATTGTTGGAAATGGAGAAAATACCAGTGTAGCAGCATTTTATTCATTACCAACAGTGTTTTCTAAAGTCCTTTTTCTTGGAACTATAAAAACACAGAAATACTGGTAGAAGATTGAATAATTTTCTCTGGATTTTTCAGGAAGATAACCTGATAAAACAAGATCTGGATAAAATTGCTGCTTCAGTCCTCCAGAAACCTAACCAAATAGAAGTGATTGTGAGTGAACCACACCATAGCATGCTGTCTACATCACCGAGAGATGTGATTGTGTAGTGAATACCCCATCTTCTATAGTGGTTTGTGTGTGGACTGATCCAAATTGACACATAATTAGATGTGATTGGTTGCTTACTCTTTTCTTCACCAATAGATATAACTGCATAGTGGTTGTGGGCTGATTTAACTCCTTACCAAACAACAAAATTCCCAACTTGCCCAGTATTTGCGGATGACAAAAGTTGCTCAAATGATAGAATTTGACTTTGGGAGGGTAGAAAACAGTGTGGGAAACGTAGAAAATGCTGGTTACCAGCATTTTCTCCTTTTCTCACAATGTTTCCAAAAGGCTTCTACCCTGGGGTGTTTAAACCCAGAATTGATTGGTAAAGGGTTAAATTGACAGTTGATTTTGAATCGGTATGAAAATGGCATCAAATGTGATATTATATAAATATATTTTCAATTTATTACTTGAGCCCATAATCACCAATCATACTGAATTGCATTCTTAGTCTTATTTTCAAGAATTTTCTGAATTTCAAAGTACCAGTAACACAGTTTCTGATTGGCTAAACTTTCTCGAATTAGAAACTGTGTTACTTACTAGGTAAATTGAATGGTTGGTGAGTATGGGTCCCGTTTGCTCATGGCCATCTGCAGACATTTTTTTGCGCTTTGCAGCGGACAACTTTTAAAAACATATTGACAAATGGAGAAAATGTTTGACAGGAGTGAGTTCTCCTTTTGCCACAATTTTTCACTTGTATACTTGTATTTATCTTTGATATATATTGTATGTTGGCAATCCATTATGATGATGTTATGCAAGGCTTCTTCTGCAAATTGTTTCAGTAGGTATTTAGCTAAAGATTTACAAGCCCATTGTGGCAAAAGGAAGCTGCTTGTCAGGAGTAATTTTTCTTGTGCCATAATTTTTTTCTGAGTTGTCTGTTTCTAGACATAAAAGTTATCTGCAAGTAGGTAGTGAGTAAACTTTGTGAGGATAGGCCAGTACATGTATAGTGGACTAGGCTTACTGCTGTTTTCAGTTTGATCTTTAGCCTTTACCAAACCATGTTTTAGAACCCTGCTGAAAAAAAGCTTTAGGAATCATGTTCAGAAAAGGTGAAAATGCTGGTGCGCAGTATGTTTTCTAACCTATCAAGTACCATTCCTACCATTTGAGTAGTACATAATTTGTTGTATGCAAGATGAGACTTAAGATTTTGCTATCCTAGAAAGAGTTCACTTTACAAAATGAAAGCATTTTTAAGAGACAAATCAAACATTGCTCCATTAATGGTAATTTTCTTTGATAAGGTATTTACCAGTATTTTTGCTTAAATAATGGAATTCGTCTTTGAAGGGGTTTAAAGCATTTTGCAAAAAGGTAAAAATTCTGGTCAAGAGCTTTTTCTCCTCTTCCCACAAAGTTTTCAGAAACCTTCTCCAGAGTTTTATGAACATTGTTCAGTAAAGGATTATTCTATGATATTTGCTGAAAATTGATAAGCAACAGTGTATGTTCTGTAGCCTTAAGACTAATTATCCTTACACCTTGCTGCTTTTTGTAACTGTTTGAATTTGATACAAGACTACTTATAAAGGGTCTCCCGGGTGTGGCACCTCATCCTTGTTTTCAAAAAAAAATTATTCAATTACAACCAAGTGTCAAAGGAAAGTAATTTTTGATTTTTGATATACTATACCATATGGCTTGCAACACGCAAAAAGGGACATTCGGACTTTTGCGTAAAATGTTGTCCACACAGGCTAATCCGAGATTGCACTTTACGACTACATTAGAGTTTGTGCTACAGTAGACTTGCGCAAAACAGAAAATTACATAAAAACTGAAAGTGTCGTTTTGGATTAGCCTGCATGGATTGCACAGGGTGATCCGAGACGACACTTTACGCAAATGTTCGAATGCCCCTTTTTGCGTGTTGCAGGCCATATGGTTTAGCTTTGTCCATTTAGAAACTGTGTTATTTCTAAAATGTGAATTTGGATGCATTTTAGAATGGTTGATGATTAAACCCGCCAACCTGCATCAGCCCTTGTTGTACTGAACCTTGATGTAACAACTATTGTGGAACCATAGATCAAACTGCTTGGAACATGCAGTCTGATCTTGGATTTACACTGTCTGCTTATTTGCCAGATATTCCTGACAAAAATGCCTTGAAACTGCAATGTATCTGCATCTTCAGTTCTGAGAACATCCGATTCATTCATGTAGCACTTCAGGGGTTAAATATGGAAACGCCAACTATATTTTACATTCCAAAATTTAAAACATATCAAAGTTGGACTCATGAACTCTTACAGACAATTTTATTGTGTATTGCAGTACACCTTTTATGAAAGAATTGAAAATATCGAAACATCATGTGTTGAAATGCCAAAATATGTTGGCATGTTGCCATTTGTATGGTGTCTTGGACATTTTGAATGTCATATCAAAAATGCCAAATTATACATGGAAAGAAGACACAACAGCACATGCAGTAAATTTGTACCATCATCATTTCATCATGAAGTTAAAGAATGTATTTCACTGATAAATTTCTATAATCCACCAAGTAGCAAGAAAATGTCTGTACATTGTGTATACTTTGTTTTCACCCAAGTGTCATACATTTAAATCTTAAAAAATGCAACCTGTAAATCAGTTTATCAATCTCATCAGTCTTAATTGATGAATTGCCTACAGCCTGCACAACTACATATTAACATAGTTATTTGATTCTGAATGTGCTGCCAGTGAAAAACAATGGCTGTCCTATATAAACACAAAAGATAGAGTACTTATTTAGTAGGATCATAGCAGATTTATGTATGAGAGAAGAAAGAATGTCTGAAATTTTTTGGGACCCTGTTTTTTCTATACATTGATCTCTTATAATCCAATTAAGTCAGTGATCTATCTTTTGTGATTGTCTATCAAATTGATTCTTCCTTCTGAAAAAACTTTTGCCACATGTACATTTGAGTTCTTGAAAAACTTAAGTTTTTCCTCTGCTTTAACCCTTATCCTGCTAAACGAAACTTTTAAGCCGATAGTAAAAACCCAAATAGTGCCATTTCAAAATTATTTTTGGACACAAATATGTCCTTGTCGGACAGTGTAGATCCAAGATCAGACTGCATATTTTGTGCAATCTGATCTTGATCTACACTGTCTGCAAAATGTCAGTAAGTCGCGCTTTATAGCAGGCTAAGGGTTAACAGTTTTTTCATCTGAGTGGGGCATTTTTCCTACATCCACAGTGATTTTTATAATTGCTCACTGCTCTGTCTGTAATTCAGACAACCCTTGTTTACCATCAGTTTCAAGTGATGTTCACGAATTTTTCGGACAACCCTCATATACTGACAGATTCAAGTGAAAGCTTATTCTTGTGCATAATTCAGATATTTAAGTATGAGGCAGAATTTGCGAAGTGTTTTGCTGACATGTATTTTCTAGTCAGATTTTATTTTCAATTAGTTGGTACATATATGTATGAGTCATTAGATAGAACTGGTTCTTAAAATGTTGTCTTTCCTTTACCAGACAACAAAATTTTAGAATTGTCTAAATTGCAATCATACAGAGATAGGACACAAATGCTGCTCAAAGGATGAAGTTTGTCTTTGAAAAGTCTAGAAAACTATGTGGGAAATGGAGAAAGTGCTGGTTACCTGAGTTTTCTCCTTTTTCTACAAGGTTTTCAAAAGCTTCCTTAGGATTGTTTGGTACAAGGTTGATGCAAATCTAATTGTGACATCCGGTGAAAGGTTTGCTTGGCATATATTAGTATATCTTCATTGTTTATTAGATATTTATGTACAGACTGACTACTAATGATAAACTTATTGTGATAGATTGTATTACTGAAATTGTAAATGTATTATTTCATTTGTCTTTGTTTTTGGGCCTAATACTATACTGGACTATGTCATTAGATGAATTCTAATCCTTTGATAAAATTCTGATGAAAGTCAAACAGATTTTTAAATTAACTACTTATGGCCATATTCAGTTGCATTTTTCAGTGAAACATGTACATGTATAAACATTTTGGACTCGGATCAGTCTGAGTGGTACATCATAGAACATCAAATAATTGAGATAGCCATATTCAGTGGGTAAAAAAAGGCACAATTATTTCAAGGCTTTTGTGGTCAGGATAATGCATAAAGCATTCAAGATCATCCTGTACCTTTTGTGCAATCTGATCTTGATCAGTTATGTCTGCAAAAGCAAAAATGGCATTAGGGGCCAAAAAGGTAAAAATCATCATGACTGTTTTTGACAGTTTGTACATTTTGTATAGAAACATATGCCTGTTCATGTACATACCATTGAGAGCTAAATTCATGATTTAGTGTTTATTATAGCTTCATATCTGAGACTAAAGACCAGTGAATAAGAGAACTAATTATTGCCAAAGTTATTAGAGCTTATAAATACGAGTATTATTTTTTCAAATAAAATGTATACCAGTGAACAAATTACAAATTTGTGTTGGCTGTATTTTCTGCTTTTACCGCAATATTTTTCAAAAATCTTTCAACATTGGGGGGTTATTCAAAATTGGGATTGTGTGGTAAAAAGTTAATACTGGTCATTTCCTTTAGATAGGTGGTAACTGGGACAGGCTTTCATACATTCGGGATCTGAGCAAAAATATATTTTGAAGTTAAAAGCATATATGTGGTTGACTCGGTAAAGTGTAGGATTTATAACACTGAAGGCTCCAAGTTCAATCCTCACTCTAAGCATTGGGTTTTTCAATGGAGTGTTCTTGAGCAAGATGCCGGACAACCCTAGCCTAATGCTTGTGAAACCAAGGAAATACAAGAATAGTGAGAACTGTTGCCATGATATGACTGAAATAATGTTGAAAGTGGCATCAATCAGTCTATCAAGGCAGGTAAATTGAAATATACCTATATTGAGCAAGCATCTGTCTTCAGCAAGCTCATTTCGATTGTTTGTTTGTTTGGTGTATAACGCTGATTTCAACATCATTTCAGTTATATGGCTGCCACCAGTGCACCCATCAATGCTTTCCTGGAGTTTCTCTTACCAGTACTAGGCAGAATATTCTTCCCAAGCCACTGGCCATTTTCCCACATAGCCATTTTTGAAACAATGATCAACAATTAGAGGAATGAACCCTGCTGGAATGAATGAATTCTGTCAGAATGACTTGTCAGTCCTAGGAAAGAAATCTGCTGAGCTGGAGAGGCCGTTTTGAATAGCCCTTAGGTGCTTGTCTATACTGATTGGGCTTTATATTCAAAGTTTCATTAGATGACTTATTCTCATTTTTTTCCAGCAAAGGACTGCTCGGACAGGCTTAACTCTTAACCACACGACAAATATGTACACCTGTCCAAATTGAGAGCATTTTCAGACAACAATTTGAATGTGGCTCAAATGATGGGGGTTTGCTTTTGATAGGGTAAAAAACATTGTGGAAAAAGGAGAAAATGCTGGTTACCAGCATTTTCTCCTTTTCCCACAATGTTTTCAAAAGGCTTAATCCTCAGGGCTGTTAAAACTCAGCATTGAGTGGTATAGGGTTAAAGAGGCAAAGGTTGCCTCCCATTTAAATCTGTCAAAGACATTTACTTACAAATTTAGGGAAGGTGATCAAGCTCTAAATCTCTTACCACTGTTTTAACCCATTACCAAATACTACCGTGTTTTAACAATCCTGAAAAAGAAACTGGTTTCTAGCATTTTCTTTTTTTCACACAATGTTTTCAAAAGCCTTCTTCCTTAAGGTCAATAAAACTCAGGGTTGTGTTGAAAAGGATTAGTTTGTCATCTACAAATGCTTAAATTTTGATGAAAGTATTTTTTTTTTTTTTTTCATTTGGTAAAGAAATAAAATGGAGTCTCTCAATGACAACAAACTAGGAACTTTGTTTTTAAAACCTTTTTATTCAAGTGAAATAAGTATTTCAAAAACATTCTTGGAATGGAAGAAAATTCTGTTCAACAGCATTTAACCCTTTACCAGATGACAAAATTTTAGCCTTGTCCAAATTGAAAGCATTTGCAGACAACAATTTCAGTGTGGCTCAAATGGTGCAATTTCTCTTTGATAGGGTAATAAATATTGTGGGAAAAGGAGAAAATGCTGGTTACCAGCATTTTCTCCTTTTCCCTCAATGTTTTCCAAAGGCTTCTTTCCCAGGGTCGTTAAAAGTAGGCACTGTGCGGTAAAGGGTTAATCCTTTTTCTTTTTAATTTCTACTCAATTAACAACCATCATTCAAGCAACTTATAATTTTTTGTGTGCAAATGCTTTCAACACTGACAAGTCTGAAACATTGTCAACTGGAAAAAAGTTATCCATTCTCACTACTTTGGTCTCACTTTTTGCAGTATGCAGTGGTCAGCCAATAAGATCTCTCCTTGTCACGCGCTCACAAAAGCTCAACTGGGCACACTATGCTTAGCTGTCTTGAAGATAAAAATTCTTCTGCTATAGTCCAAATCTTCAAACATTTCATATTGCACGAGGGGGTTGAAATATCACATATACGGAAGAACATGTGAAAATGCTTTCCATATCATAATACACCCTGTTTTCCTTCCCTCTTCCAAATAATCACCATGCCTTGAGCGTCACAGGATGCTAAAAGACTTTCATCACAATTAAAACATACATCGAGAACTGGTGCCGAATGACCTAGAAGTTTATTGACACATTCTTTTTTGTCCTTTCCAATGTCGAAGAAGTAAACACACATATCCTCACTCCCTGAAACTGTAAAATAAAATTGTAAAATACATTTGAACAGCACTCTGAGAAAAGAAGCTTTTAAGTATCTCCGTTACGCATTATACCATGCAAATCATCACAAGTTTTGATCCATAAAATCCATTTTGTCTAACAGCCCACTGAACTATCAGGTAGACTAGTCCTTGGACATGCAGAAAATTTACAAATAGTAAAAAGTTTCAACCCAGGCCAGCCTTTGCAAAATGCACAGGCTGACCTGGGTTGATACTTTTTGCAAATCCATTAAATCCCTTTTTCTCAGAGCATGAATCATATATACATGTACAATGTAATCTACCCATCAATCAGTCCTAAGCATCCATGAAAATCAACTCTGTTTAACTTGTTGGCATGGAACAAAATTTTAGATCAGTTCAAACTGAAAGCACCTGCAGGGAACAAATTTGTAGTTTAAAAAACAGTGTGAGAATGGAGAAAAATCTGATCACCACAAAGTTTTCACAAGGCTGCTTCCTCTGGGTCCTTATAACATGGGATTGTTCGATAAAGGGTTAACTTGTAACCTGGAGCAAAGCATAGAAGCCAACTTTGAAACATTCTTTTAAAACATGGATGTAATGTGACAAAGACAAAGAACAGTGACAAAGGCATGGGGCAAGCTTTCATATGTAAAGCTTTTCCTTTTGTATTCTCCTCTTCGGAAAGTCACATTTGCAGAAGGTGATTTTGAAGTGATTTTGATTGAATGCTGCATCCTTTCTAGCCACCTGTTGTAATATAAACAACATGGCCCTGTACTCACCAACAATTCTTTGTCATGTTCTCAGTCTGATTTTTCTCAAGGATTTGGTAAAGTTCACAGTAACACAGGTTCTGATTGGCTAAAAGAATGGTTTAGCCAATCAGAAATTGTGTTACTATCTAAATTTGGCCAAGATTGTAACATAGAACGGTTGGTGAACACGAGTCCTTAGGGATTTATCTATATAATGTATACTTACTGACACAAGCACCCTGTCTGAAAGACATCAGTGGACAAAATGTGCTTCTAACTCGAGCAAGTTTCTGTCTTATTGAAAATCTTTTCTTCAGTTGAAGACTGCCATCCGCAGACGAGATTCTGTGTAAAGAGAAATCCAGCAGATCTACGATAAAACAAGCAGTAACTTGTCCCTTAACCAGATAATCCAAGTATTAACAACCTTGAGAGAGGTGGTTGATGAAAACATGGTTTGAAAAGGTATCCTGCATTTCCTACTTATCCCACAATGTTTGTCCTTTGGAAGACAAATTTCATTAGAGCAACACTTGTCATCTGCATATGCTTCCAATGTGGAATAGTCTAGATGGGGTAACAATCAGCACTTACACTAAGATCAAAGTTTTGAATTTTCTTGTTTTAGGCCACTTGACATTCCATATACACAATAAACTTTAGATTTTCATGGCATATATCAATTACATGTATACTATTTCCACATCACAGTTAATAACTCATAATTCCTAACTTGTATCCTTCTTTTGATAGGACTATTTGGTAAATTTTTGGAAGAAACACATGTATTTAGCAAAATAGAAAAATTACTATTTCAATAACATTCCCACCTCCACACAATGCTTTTGACTTTAAGGAAAGATTACCATAAATCTGTATTATTTTAACAATGAAACAATATATTCAAAGGTATTGTCAAATAGTAGGCTGCATATATATGGAATTATTTACTTTTTCCAGGTTCAAGTTTGTAAACATGATGGATAAGTACAGTGTTCTGCCAAGTACTACTAGTATATACATAAAGGATCACTTTACTTACCTAAATAAACACAGTGAGTTAACAGCACAGTTCACCAACAGAGAAGGTTCTCTAGCTTCTCTGCTGACCCAAGCTCGAGCTGATATACTGGTTATAGCATGACCTTCACATATAGCAACTCTAAAATGATACATGTAGTAATGTATTACATGCCCTTAATCAAGCAATCAAATGATTTTACATCCCTAGGGAGCAAAGCTTTCAAAAAGGTTTAGGGAAAATGTATTTTCTCCTTAACCCACAATTTTTTCTACCCTTTCAAAAACAAATCCCATCATTTCAGCCACATTTCATTTGTTCTTCTGCAAATGTTTTTAAACTGGACTAGTCTGAAAATTTTGTTTAGTCTTTCCCACCCAACAAAATTTTAGGCTCATCCAAATTCAATGCCATTGCAGATAACAAGGAAAATGTTGTGAAAATGATGGGTTTTGCCTCTGACAAGATGGAAAACATTGTGGGAAAAGAGAAAACATCCATTTCCAGCATTTTCTCTCTTTTTCCACAATATTTTCAAGTCTTTTCTTCAAGGGTAGTAAAAAAAAGACTGTTTGATGTAGGATAAAAGAGTAAAAGGCTGTCTTCCACATATAGATATGTACTTAGAAATTTAAGGGAAGGTAAACAGTCTCACAACTTCTTTCCACAATTTTAACCCATTACACATATAATTCAGTATTTTAATGACCCTGTGGAAGAAGCCTTGTGAAAACATTAGGGGAAAAGGAGAAAATGCTGGTAACCAGCATTTTCTCCTTTTCCCACAATGCATAGTCTACCCTACCGATGACAGAAATCATCATTATAGCAACACATGATTTGTCATCTGCAAATGCTTTCAATTTGGTTCAATCAAGAATTTTGTCGTTTGGTAACGAGTAAATAAGAAGAACAAACATTTTGAGATAACTGTTATAGACAGCTTCAGCCATCTGTCAAACACTATTTTATATTCAGTTTGAAGCATTAAATGAAGGAATGAACCAGAATACATGAGTTTGAAATTAAAAAAGAAATATGAGCATTGACTACCTTCTAGTCTTTGTAAGTTTCCCTGATGCTAGATCCACTGAGAATGCTGATAAACAGCCCTTATCATCCCCCGTCCACAATGTTCGTCCTATAGGATCAAAGGCCTGGGCTAAAATAATGCCACCAACTTTACTGCTTCCACCCTAAAACATAAAACACATACTGGTAATCAAACAGTAGTTTGAAGTCTTTTGGGTTTTTTTCCAATGTAAATGTGAAAAAATTGGTGCATAAATACTACATCTTTGACTCTTTAGCATACAGCCTCTGTTTTACTGGCACTCTGGCAAGAGGGGGTTTAATGCATCTGGGTGATGCATTATACCAAGCAAATCATAACATAGTTATGCATCCACAAAATCTGTTCTGTCTGAATACTGACTGAAACATGAGATAGACTGGTAATTTGACATGCAGGAAATTGACCAATAGCGAAAATGTTTGAAACAGATCAGCCTGCAAAGACAGACCTGCTTTATCTTTTTTTGCAGATGCATTTAACCCCCTTTTCACAGAGCAAGACTCATGAAATATCATTCTGGGTAAAGTAGTAATTGCCTGTCACAATAAGTTTCTCCCATTTTAAATTGTTCAAATATTTCAAATTGCTGACAAAAACTGTGCGAGTTCAGTTTGGTTGAAATTATACATGTAAATTTCTGAAAGTGAAGCCAAATTTTTAAGTTTTGTTACAAAACTAGTGACAATCTTGAATAATTTGTTAATCTCATCAGCATATAAAAGAACATGTCATTATTTAAATATCTAAAATTGTTACTAGTACCTTATAGCCTTTGCCAGTTGAAACATTCACAACCTGCACAAAACCTTTACTGTTACCTGTCTAGTATTTTGTCAAGGAATTATACATAATATGTACTGATATAGATGTTACCAAAAAAAGTCTATCAAGTAATTGAAAATTAAGTTTAATACATTTCTGTGTAATATGTAGTGCAAATCAGTAAAAAAAAAACAGTTAAGGTTACTTCCCATGAACGAAGTCCACTTTTAGTTATTCAACAAACAGAAAATTTCGCATTGGTATTGGTATGTATGCATTATCTAGATGGCATTATAGTTCTAGTACAAATTATATTACTCCTGTACATAAAAAATGAGACCGACTGAAGTCAAGATTGACATATAGACAGACAATTCCAAAGAATACCCTTTCCCCCTACAAAGACCAATACAAAAACAGACTGTCAAGGATACAACAAACATGTTATTATTGAGAGGATGGAACAGACAGGAGTGGAGCTCAGATCCTGTGATATCATCAATAGCCCGTATACACTCCCCAGAGGCAACGTTCCACAAGCGAGCTGTTCTGTCAAGGGACACTGATAATATTATATCATTGGAAAGGGACCAAACAAAGTCTGAAAATAAAAAAAAAAAAAGGTAACATGCATTATCTGAGCCAACCATTCTTAGTTTCATTCTAAGTCTTAGTCTAAATTTAGAAAGTAACACAACTTCTGATTGACTAAACCAAATTTGGCTTAGCCAATCAGAAGTTGTGTTACCATCAAATTTAGAAAATTCTTGACAATGAAAGTAACAATGGTCTTGAGAAAAGTTGTGAATACGGACACAGGTCTCACAAAATCTGACAATAAAAAAATAATGTTTGTTATAAGGGTTTAGACTGTTGGATTCCGTAATTACTTGTTTGTTGTGCAAATTCTTTACCAAAAGATAAAAGTTTAGACTTGTCCAAACTGAAGCATTTGCAGACTACTACCTAAATCTGACTCAGATGATGTACTTTGTATCTGGACAGGTAGGAAACATTGTTGGAAAAAGAGAAAATGCTGGAAACCAGTACTTCCTCCCTTTCCGACAATGTTTGAAAAAGCGTTAATTTTTCTTCTTCCCTTGACAGCTTGGTAAAGCATTAACTTCCACAACAGGTACAGTCTGCTCTTTGACCACTATTGATACGAGATACTAAAAGCATCTTTGCCTTTAAGATATTTTTGCTTTTCCTGCTATCTGAAAATGTCTATTTTATTACCAACCAGCAATTTCTCCTTTTGCCACAGCATCTTAAAAAGTTATCTGCTGCAAGACAGAAAAAAAAGCTTTGACAGGCTGCAACATATCAAAATCTTTGGTCAAGTCATCTGGCATTGTTTGTCTTTCGAACCATGGAAGTCACGTGACTTACCCGACACAGCATCTTTATGACCTTTCAACATACAAATCACTGTGGCAGGAGGAGGTATCACCTGACAGACGGACAATGTCCCATCCACAGAGGAACAGGCAACTCTTGTCTTGTCATCATTGGCAAACTTTACGCTTGTAACTAAAATAAAAAGTTTTGACGACAAGAAAATCTAAAATGTTAACAAATCTGCCCATTTATAAGTGGTATAAATAGCATTTGTAGACAACTTCTTTTGTCTTGCAGTGGACCTCTTAATGAGCAGTTTCTCTATATGCCACAATGTTTTCAAGTTAATCATGTCATAGAAATTGATTTACAACTGTATACTGATCATTCAATTTGGGCTAGTCTAAAGTTTTGTTGTTTGGTAAAAAAGTTAACATGTTGTCCCCAGAAGACAACCTTTTTGCATCCTTCAGTTGACAACCTTCATAAAGAATGTGGTAAAAATAGAAACCGACTGTCACAAGAAATTTCTCCTTTTGTCACAATATTTTCTCTACTATATCATGTATAAACCCTTTATCCATGCTGATAATAAATATACATGGTTTTATAATTGTCAGCTTCAAATTTGTTTCAGGTACATGTAATTACTTTATGATGTTGCTTCACTCAACTGCCACAAAACCAACAGACTTGGGTTCATGTCTTTCACTCTTTACCTGATGAAAAAACTTTAAACCAGTCCAAAATGAAAGTATTAGCAGAAACAAATTGAATGTTGCTGAAATAATGGTAACTGTCTGTGAAAGAGTAGAAAACCTTGTTGGAAAAGAAGAAAATGCTGGTAACCAACACTTTCTCCTTTTCCCACAAGGTTTTTAAAAGCTTGTTTCCTAAAGATGGTTGAAACTGTGGTATAGAGTTGAATATTTCACCTTTCCTTAGGAGTAAAAAGTTGTATTTTTACATTACAGAATTAATTTTTGTGTTTCTCTCTAATTTCTATCTAACACACATTCTCTACACTAACCTGCATCTGTGTGTTGATCAAATATATGATGCATTCCAGCAAAAGCATAATTCTCCGAGACAGATTTTCCCCCTGCCATAGCCCTATTTCAAGAGAAATATAAAATGCAGGAGTTATAAATATGAAGTATTAGGACATTCCCAAAATGAAGAAAGGAAGAAAAATGTGTACATATATACAAATAATCCTACAACGTGACATCTGCAATACCACTATGTTAGTTCGAGCCATGTCCTGTGAAAATGGAGTTTAATGCATTTCTGTGATTCATTGTACGTTGTGTTAATGCATTATACAATGCAAGTCATCCCATAATTATGGATCCATAAAATCCATTTTGTCCAAAGACCAACTAAATCATGAGGTAGAATGGTCCTTGGACAGGCAGAAAAATTATAAAAAAGCAAGACGTTTCAACCCATGTCAGCCTGTCCAAGCTAACATGGGTCAATACTCTTAACAGATGTATTAAGCCCCCTTTTCATAGAGCATAACTCATCTTTATTGTGATAGTCAAGCTGAA
Source organism: Hippopus hippopus (assembly GCA_946811185.2). Taxonomy (NCBI): domain Eukaryota; kingdom Metazoa; phylum Mollusca; class Bivalvia; order Cardiida; family Cardiidae; genus Hippopus; species Hippopus hippopus. The sequence continues at coordinate 17,826,951 of OX328096.1, forward strand.
AGAAAAGCTAGAACTGGACACTGACATTATCAAGCATTCTTTCCCATAGTTCAAATTAGACAATCTTTCAAGCAATTTTGAGCATATAACTTTTTCACAAACCTTTTACACAATGTGTCGAATCAACAGGATAATTTTTATTCTGGTTGTATATATGAAATTGAATAAATGTGAATATTTTGTGGCAGAAAGAGAAAGAATTCATTTGAAGCCCTTTCTCCTGTAGCCACAATGTCCAATGTACAATGAGCCAACTTGTGGTGCTAAATCTGCATAATACTCTAGAATTCCTCATACTCTAGAATTCCTCATATTATAAGGTTTTATTGTCAAGTTTTGGCTTACAACTGGGGCTTCACTACCCTTACAAAGAAGTTAAACAAACAAACATAAGATTTATTTGCTCATTAGCTGGTATGCTTGCATTTAAATCAACCTATTTTTTTTCTTCCAATGCAGTTTTAATTTATCTACTTCATGTTTATTGCAAAACAAAGTCTTCAACTGATTCAAATCACTCTCAACAACTGCTTCCTGAAAAATTTATTGTAAAAATCTTTAAGTGCTTGCATCATGACTTGGGTAATTCAAAGGGTTGACTCTAGATCTACTCATCATGGGATTTGAACACAGAATCTCTAAACCTGTGTGCAATAATGATTCTAAATATTCTTCTTCATCTAATTATAAGTTAGAAAGTAGCAAAGTTTTGATTTGCTAACCCTTTATCACATAATCCTGAGTGCTAATGAATTGAAAAAAAAGGCTTTTAAAACATTGTGGGAAAAGGATAAAATGCTGGTAACCAGCATTTTCTCCTTTTCCCACACTGTTTTCTAACAAGCCCCTTATTCAAGCCAAATTTAAGTCTTATTTAACTCTTTACAAAACAAAAAAATTTTAGACAAGTCGAAATTGAAAGCATTTGCAGACGACAGATTAAATGTGGCTCAAATGATGGTACTTGTGTCTGAAAGGAAAGATAACATTGTGGGAAAAAGAGAAAATGCTGAATTCCAACATTTTCTCCTTCTCCCACAACGTTTTCAACAGGCTTCCTCCTAAGAGTTGTTAAAACTCGGAATCGTGTGAAGGGCTAAAACATTGTAATTTATGCTCGTAACTTGGACAAGTCTTAAGTTATGCTCTGAGCAGTACAAATTTAAACCACTGGGCCTAACCAATATGAGATCATTGCATTCCTTTGAAAAATTAGAAAATACCTTAGAATTATAAGAAACAAGACGGCCATGATGGCCCTGTATCGCTCCACTGACTAGTAAGTAAAAACACTATAAGCCAAACATTACAATACTTGGCCAATTGGTTTCAAACTTGAAGACATACAAAATTTTTTCGATAAAATCCTACGAGAAAATTATGACCCCAGGGCAAAGCCGTTTTTGACCATAAAGCTATATTTACTTGAATCCTGGTGGAGGTCCACAAGATAAAGCCCCATATCAAATAATACAGGTCTAGAATGTGTGGTTATACACAAGAAGATTTTCAAAAGTTCCTCAATAAAAGGCCCTGTAAAACATGAGACCCCTGAGACAGAGCTAATTTAGTAGCCCTAGGTCTTATGGTTAGTAACAAGAAGATTTATATAGTTTTCACTATAAAAGTCCATGTAAAACTTGTGACCCCTGGGGTGGGGCCAAACTTGACCCCAAGGCTATAATTTGGGCCCTCTTAATAGAGGCTCACTAGATAAAGCTACATGCCAAATTTGGTAGCCCTAGGCCTTATAGCTAGGTATGAGAAGATTTTTAAAGTTTTCCCTATATAAGCCCATATAAAACTTGTGACCCCCGGGGCTGGGCCAAATTTGACCGCATGGCTATAATTTGGGCACTCTTGGTAGATGTCCACTTAATAAAGCTACATGCCAAATTTGGTAGCCCTAGACCCTATGGCTAGGTACCAGTAGAATTTTAAAGATTTCCCTAAATGAGCCCATTTTTCAAAGATTTTCATTTTTTTTCAGTTTTGTTGCCATGGCAACCAGAGTTTTTGAAGGAATCAAATTTTTTCAACAAATTCTGAAGAAGACCATGGCAGGATCATTCCTGTGAAGTTTCATCAAAATTGAATGGGTAGTTTCAGAGAAGAAGATGTTTGAAATAAAAGTTAACAGATGGACACCAGGCCATGAGATAAGCCTGCTGGCCTTTGGCCAGTGGAGCTGAAAATAAACTCAGAATGGTTGGTGAATACAGCCCATGATGAGACAGGCCAATGCTCAACCCCTATACTGCCATCTTCTACAACTTCCCTCCTACTCACCTGCTTGCCTCTGCTTCTTTTGTAGGGACCACCTCTATACTATCATAGACTCTCTTCATTGGACCTTCAAACACATATTTCATGGAGCCCCCACTGACCTGACGTCTGTGAAACTTTCTACTTTCACCAGGTTTATCTAAGTTCTGAAGAAAAGAATATAGAAGAGCAAGACTGAGTTGAATTATATAATGTCTGTTCAATTATGCAGTTTTTTGTACTACAAAGAAATCAGAAACTAAACTCTATAATGCTTTATCTTAACCCTTTACCACACGACAGAATTTTAGACCTTTCCAAATTGAAAGCATTTGCAGACGACAATTTCAGTGTGGCTCAAATGATGTAATTTTTCTATGATAGGGCAGAAAACATTGTGGGAAAAGGAGAAAATGCTGGTTACCAGCATTTTCTCCTTTTCCCACAATGTTTTCAAAAAGCTTCTTCCACAGCATTGTTAAAAGTTGGCATTGTTTGGTAAAGGGTTAATTGATTTTTTTTTGCATGAACAACTAATTCAAAAATAATCATTTGGAATGTAATGCTGTAGATTTCTTTGTGAAAAAAATAGATCAGAAACTACATTGTACAAAATATAAAATCAGGTACATTACCTCTTGCATGGACCTATTCAAACTTTTAGCGCCAAGACTGAAGGAACGGCTTTTGATACTCCTGCAACCAATCAAACAAAAGCAATTAGAGTTATTTCATATACTTGTAACAGAAACAAGATATTGTCATACATGATCCAGTCTCATTCAAATCCTTGTATTAAAAAGGTTTAAATGACATTGTGGAAAAGGTGGAGAGCGCAGTAAACTAAATCCTATGGCCATTCAAGTTCTGTATAATTTATGAAAAAATCAAATTTAACAAAAATAAAATAATTGGAGTGCCAAATTAACCCTTTATTAAAACTTGGAATTGTTTGGTAAAGGGTTTAAGCACTGCAAACTTTAGAACTTGAGAAAAAAAAACAACTTCCGTTCTGTGCATCTTACTCAATTAAGACCTAAGCCCAACTTCTGTTGCTTTGTCAGACAGTTTTAGGTCAAGATCATACACTCACCCTTGGTCAGAAAAAGCCGGACTGCCATACTTTGTTGCAAGAAGTTTTGCCCTCAAGTGCAGATACTCTCGTCTAGCAGTAGGATCTTTCTGAAATAAAAATTTCAAAGATGCAAATGATGTACGATGCTTCTGAAAATGAATGTTTCATAGAAGTGCCACTTGCAGACCACTTTTTCCAACTAACAGACCAGGACCTCTCTTTAACAAGGGGGCCATTGACCCTAAAGGGCCCACATGAGTAAGGTCATCTATGGTTAATAGATCCTGGTTTTAATGATATAAAACACATGGGTGTAAGTGACCTACTTTTTAACCAACTTGACCTACTTTTAAACTTGTCACATATATCATCAAGACAAACATTCCGATAATGTTTCATGAGTATCAGACTGAAATTTTGGTCTCTAGTCTGCGCTTAATTTTTTTCTAAGATTTGGCCCAGTGACCTACTTTTTGATCTGTTGTGTCCCAATTTCAAACTTGTCTAAGATTTCAAAAAGACAACCTATCTGACCTAGTTTCATAAGTATCAGGCTGAAAATGTGGCCTTAATACTGCAACCAAGTTTTTTCTCAGATATGGCCCAGTGACCTATTTTTTGACCCAATGTGATCCAATTTCAAACTTGATCAAAATATCATCGAGACAAACATCCTGACCCAATTTCATGTGTATCAGGCTGAAAATGTGGTCTCTAAAGTGCAAACAATATTTTTCTTAGATTTGGCCCAGTGACCTACTTTTTGACTGGACACAACCCAATTTCCATCTTGTCTGAGATATTATCAAGACAAACATTCTGGTAAAGTTTCAAGAGTATCGGGTTGAAAATGTGGCCTCTAGAAGACACACAAACTTTTTCTAATATTTTGCCCAGTGACCTACTTTTTGACTGGACATGACCCAATTTCTAACCTGTCAAGGACATCATCTAGAGAAATATTCTGACCAAGTTTGATAAGTATCGGGCTGAAAATGTGGCCTCTAGATTACTCACACAGTTTTTCTAAGATATTGACCTGACAAGACACAACTTCAAACTTGTCTTAGATATCATCAAAACAAACATTCTGACTGAGTTTAATGAATATCAGTTGAAAATGTGGCCTTTAGAGAGCACATAAGGTTTTCTAAGATTTTACCCTGTGACCTACTTTTTGAGCCAACATAACCCGATTTCAATCTTGTCTGAGATATTATCAAGACAAACAGTCTGATAAAGTTTCAAGAGTATTGAGCTGAAAATGTGGCCCCTAGAAAACACGAACTTTTTCTAATATCTAGCCCTGTGACCTACTTTTTGACCTGATGTGACCCAATTTTGAACTTGTACAAGACATTATCAAGACAAATATTATGACAAATTTTCAAGAGGATCAAAGTGAAAATGTGGCCTCTGGAGTGCATACAAGCTTTTTCTAAGATTTAGCCCTGTGACCTACTTTAAAACCCTGCATGACCCATTTTCAAAAACATCCGAGATATCATCAAGACAAATATCCTGACCAAGTTTCAAGAGTATCATGCTGAAAATGTGGCCTCTAGAGTGCACACAAGCTTTTTCTAAGATTCAGCCCTGTGACCTACCTTTTGACCCGACATGACCAAATTTCGAAATTATCAGAGATATCATCAACACAAACATTCTGACAAAGTTTCAAGAGTATCATGCTAAAAATGTGGCCTCTAGAGTGCACACAAGCTTTTCCTTAAATATAGCCCTGTGACCTACTTTTTGTCCCGACATGACCCAATTTTGAACTTGTCCGAGATATCATCAAGACAAACATTCTGACCAAGTTTCATGAGTAAACTAACTGAAAATGTGGCCTCTAGAGTACACACAAGGTAAATGTTGACGCCTGGACAACGCACGAGGCATGACAAACACAGCACGATCACAAAAGCTCACCTTGAGCACTTCGTGCCCAGGTGAGCTGAAAAAACACACTGCAGCAAAAGAAGAATTCACTTTAAATGAAGATTTTTTCCTCTTGCCACCATGTTTTCATATTTATCTATGTATGTACCAGGTCTAGGTTTATGCAAATTTTGCAAGGATCTTTCTTATGTTTTCTTTGCAAAAGTTAACAAGTTAACTTTTTATCAGACAACAAAATTTTAGACTCATCCAAATTAAAAACATTTCCAGACAACAAATTAATTATGGCTCAAATGATTCAGCTTGTCTTTGAAAGAGTAGAAAATGCTATAGGAAGGTAGAAAATGCCAATTACCACAATGTTCTCAAAAGCCTTCTATCTGCTCATTGGAAAAGGTAAAACCTTTTTATATTGCCTAAAATATTCATACGAGGGCTGTTCAGTATGTAATGTGTATTGCACCACAGCGCGATAACGCTTTCAATGATTTCGTGGATGATGATACCCTTGAATAGCTCTATTCAATACCTTTCCAAAGGTATAAACACGAGCCTTTAGCTCCACATAGTTTTAAACTTATAGTCATTTCATTAGAGTTAGTCGTTGACCACTGTTGTAAAAATGGTTGGGAAACGGATTAAGAATATTGAAGAAATTAGAGCTTATATAAAAGTTCGCACAAAACTCGGTCATTCAGTAATACAGATTTTTACTGAATTAGGGGAAGTTTATGGGTCTGATAAGGTATCTTATGAGACAGTTTGTAGTTGAAGAAAGAAATTTCTGACTGGCACAGAGTCCGTCAAAGATGCAGCAAAATCTGGCCGACCTGTGACTGTAACAGGCAAGGCAAATGTCTCAAAAGTCAGAGAAATAATTGAAAGTGATGGCAGATACATGATTCGTGATATTGCCAACGCTGTTGGCATATCGCTATCGCAGGTGCATTTCATTTTGAAGCGTATTTTGAAAGTACGAAAGATTTCGCCAGATGGATACCGCATAATTATGTTGACAGATGACCAAAAACGGGTACGAGTACAAACCGCTAAGTAATTGCTCAAAATGTTTCCCAAATTCAATCAAAGACAATTTGCAAACATTGTTACTGGTGACAAAACATGGGTTCACTATTTCGAACCAGTAAGAAAAATTGGAAACAAAATATGGCTAACTAAACACGGTAGAAGGCCTGTATTTGCCAAACGAAGCATAAACACAAAGAAGGTTCTTTATTGCATATTCTTCTCATGTGATGGTATAGCCGTACAAATTCCGGTGCCGAAGGGCAAAATTGTTACAGGTCTGTATTACCGAGATGTTATACTAAAAAAGCTCAAGAAATATTATTTTAAACGACGCCCTGTGTCAGGATTTAGGCATGTTCGTCTACTTCATGATAATGCTCCATCACATACATCTGAGCTTGTGAAGCGATTTTTGAAGTCGGAGAAGGTTACTGTCTTGACACACCCACCATACTCTCCAGATCTAGCCCCATGCGACTTTTTCCTTTTTCCAAAACTTAAAAAGTTCTTATCTGGTCGTCGTTACAAGTCCTGACAAGCCCTTGGCTCAGCCATCAGTCAGTGCTTCAGAGGTCTACCTAAATCAGCGTACCGTGACGCATTTCAGAAATGGATTCAGAGATTGAAATTATGTATTTCAAACCGCGGAGAATATTTTGAAGGGATGTAATGTTCATTTCACTATTTGAGTCGAATGCTTTTGAGATATCGTACAATACACATTACATATCAAACAACCCTCGTATATCAAACACTCATTAATAAGAAAATGGCAGTGTCATCTGCAAAGACTAATTTCAGGTAAAAGTTTTCTCACCACGAAAATAGCCTTATACTGTAATTGGATTTATGGGAGTGCTTTATTTCTAACTGAAAGTATACATGTGCATAGAGGGTTAAGCAAAGAGGATGCATTGTATGTTTATGAAAGACAACTTGGTGTATTGGCAATTTGACTCAGAGTTGTTGCTTGGGATAATTTGGCGTAGGCCAATTTGGCTTGCTAAAATTTTCAGGAATGACAAATTAGCCAAATCTATAATTTCCCAGCACTTTTTCTTCTTCCTGACTGAGCTGTTTCTTTTAAACTTCATTTTTGGTCCTTGTTTCTATTACACATACTTCACGTTTTGTTTTTATGACTTTTCAATAAATGTATTCCAATACTCTTCAGTGGCCACACTGTCTAAGTCAAACATTCAACTCTTACCTCTGGGATATGAGCATTTTCTCTCAATAGCTGACTTCTTCTTTTGATATACAGGGTACCTAAAAGTAGAAAATGGTGCTTGATTTTTTTGCTGTTTTAAAACAATATTTTAGCCATATCATGGCAGCCAGTACTCCTCTGAACGTGGTCCTAGAGTTTCTTTTACCAGTACACTCTTTTCAACCACTGGCTACTTTCCCACATAGACATTATAGAAACAATGTTCCAAAGTGAGAGAGGATGATCCCTCATGTAACGAATGTCATCAATCCTCAAAACGAGCGTGGTCGAGCAGGTATTCAAACTGAACACCTCTTAAACTTTTTTACCAACTGAGATACTGGTTTCTTAAGAATGTGTTTCATAAACATTTATAATTTTCTCAACTTATGTCATGTTCCTCTTTAACCCTTTACCACACAATCCCGAGTTTTAACAACCCTGAAAGAGAAGCTTTGGAAAACGTTGTGGGAAAAGGAGAAAATGCTGGTTACCAGCATTTTCTCCTTTTCCCACAATGTTTTCTACCCTATCAAACACAGTAATCATAATTTTAGCAATTTGTCATCTGTGTATGCTTTCAATATGGTCTAGACCAAAACTTTATCATTTGGTAAAAAGTTAGTAACAAAACCAATACATTTACCACCGAGTTACAAGTGATCGATTGAGTACCCTTTTCAACATTTTTTCATTCATCATCATGGTGACAGCTCACCTATTCATGTGTGTCCTGTGTTTCTCCAGTACTAGGCTAGGCTTCTCAAGTATCTTATCCAAAGCTACTCTGATGAAAAAACCCAGCTCTTTGAAGAGAATCAAACCAGTGCCACTAGATTGTAGACTCCTATTATGATTAGTTTATACATAAATTTGTTGACCAACAGCTTAACTCTTTACCAAACAACACAATTTTGAACTGGACCAAAGTGAAAGCATTTGCAGACAACAAATTAAATGTTGCGAAAATGATGATTTCTGTCTTTGATAACATAGAAAACATTGTAGGAAAAGAAGAAAATACTGGTTACCAGCATTTTCTTCTTTTCTCACAATGTTTTCAAAGGCTTTATCACCAGGGTCATTAAAACTCGGATTGTGTGAAAAAGAATTAAAGCTAATTTTAGTTGGGACTTCATCCTTATTTACCACTATATAAAAGCTTCTTGTAGGACACACTGAACATTTACACGTATAAACACTGTGGCAAAAGGAAAACTTGTTATAAATATTTTTTTTCCCTTTTCTGTCTCTTCTTCCTAATACTGGCCACAATCAACTGGCTGATTATTTTGCCAGAGGTTGTATGGTAGAAATGTGAAAATATAAACAGGGTGGGTCAATATGCACTGAAAGTTAAAAGATGAAAAAAAAAAGTTACTAATAGTGTGTGGTTTGTTAAGCCTTTAACTCTTTACCAAACGACAAAATTGTAGACTGGCCCAAATTGAAAGCATTTGCAGACGACAAAATAAATATGGTTCAAAAACTGAAAATTGTTTTGGAAGGGTAGAAAACATTGTGGGAAAAGGAGAAAATGCTGGTTACCAGCATTTTCTCCTTTTCCTACAATGTTTTTAAAAGGCTTCTTTCTCAGGGTCGTTAAAAGTCGGGATTGTGTGGTAAAGAGTTAAGGCATTTACTGAACCTGCTGACTGGATGCCTTTCGTTTCAATGACTTCCGAGATTGTCTCCTACGAGATAAAAATAAATCACTTGAGCCACGCATGCTCTGTGAAAAGGATGGTAGCCTTGCGGTTCACTGATTCACGGTAGTTACGGTCCGATCAAGAATAAAGCCAAAATCCTAAGAGAATATAGAATCAATCACCAAATAATTTTCTAATTTCATCCTTTACTTAGTGTCATAGAAAATATCACTCAGTTTCATCCAAACATTTGAATGAAAATCCACCTTGACCTTCACCACTGTCCCGCTACCGTTTCGAAATTGATTCATGTGACTTCGATGGTTTTCGTCAAAAAAATGGTTACAACTTGATATATATGGCGCCAATTTGCAGTCACATGATTTGAAAATATTGCCACATGACCTTGCAGATGATTTAAATACGTCATCATGTATTTTTTTTGTAAAACTGCGTATAATGAATGAATTTAGAGGTTGCGGTAAATTGTGTTAAGCATGTGGGTGCCGATGACATTGTTTTCACTTCCGGTAAATTTTTCTTTCATTCTAAACTTTTATTTTGGAAACTGAAGTTGGCCGAGGGAAAAAAATGTCCGAGTCAAGGTATTTACAATCAAAATAGAGAAAACAGAGACCAGACAAACCGCTAGAGGGCGCCGATTTTTGTTATGACAAAAAAATGCCAATCACCTCGAAGCACTATGTACAGTGAACCTACATGTCGCGACTATAAATGCATCGGCCAATAAGTATCGACCCTTGTCAGCCTGCGTAGTCCGTACATTTATTAATAAATTTTATAATAAAAATAAATTTTTTTAAATAAAATCAACAGTTGTACACCTCTATCTAATTTACCTACAGTTGATTGTAATAAAAGTGGAGCGAGTTGTCTCAGAATTTTGGGTGAGTTGTCTTCTGAAGGTGGGGCGAGTTGTCTTAGGGCGAGTTGTCTTTTTTTTTGGGGGGGGGGGGGGGGGCGAGTTGTCCCGCACCCGATACTACAGTACTGTTTAAGTTGTCACAACCTGCTGCTTTCTAAATTCCTGATCATTAGATACATGTGAGTTTAAAAACAATTTCATACGAAAATGAGGGTTGTTTGGAGCTCTGTAGGCGTTGTATTTTGCATCAAGTGCGAGGATCTGCTGCCAGTTCGCAGTCATGTTTACATTTCGACTTCCTATTGTCGCTTGTGTCCCTGTAAAAAATTAATTCTTTCCATTAATTTTCCTAGTCTAAGGGAGAAAACTCGCACAACCTTAAAGTCATAACTTATCATGAGTGATCTTCCTTAATATGCGTCCCCCCCCCACCCCCACAACCTCCCCCGCGCCGCAACTATCAATACTTTTAAAAACAGAGACAATGAGCTATTGGTTAATCATGAATGATACTTATGAAGAATGTTCGAGTTAATATTTACATTTTAGAAGGATTTTCATCATGAGATCAATACATTTTAGCCATGCTCTGTGAAAAGGGGGCTTGTTGCATCTGCGAAAAGTATCGACCAGTCCGCGCAGGCTGACCTGGGCCGAAACTTTTCGCTTATGGTCATTTTTCTGCATGTCAAAGGACCAGTCTACCTCAGGATTCAGTTTGTTGTCAGACAAAATGGATTTTATGGATCCATGATCATGTGATGACTTGTTTTGTATCAAGCATCACGAAGATGCACAAAGCCCCATTTTGTCAGAGCATGGCTCATTTCGTTTATAAATGCAGGGGCATAGCCAGTAAATCTAATGTAGTGGGGATGAAGCCTTTTTGTAAGGAGTTGGCAGTGCGATCATGCCTTTGGCTTTTCTCTCGCCCACTTTTTACTTTAAAAGGCATACTTGTAAAATGGATGTTGAAGCCCGTATTTCCTGGTTTCTGCCTGTCCACATGCCTGGAATTGAAGTGAATGCTGCTTCAACTAACCTCGAGGCATATATTTGGAATGTAGATCTAATATCATCGTTGGGCTGTGTTGTCGCTGAGAAAAATTTTAATTGATCACACGAAGCTCTAGATATAATTGAGCCATGCTCTGTGAAAAGGGGACTTAATGTATCTGCGAAAGGTATGGACCCAGGTCAGCCTGCGCAGTCCACGCAGGCTGACCTGGGCCTAAACTTTTCGCTACTGGTAAATTTTATGCATGTCCAATGACCAGTATACCTCATGATTAAGTCGGTAGTTTAAAAAAGTGGATATTATGGATCCATTAGTATCTGATGGCTTGTTTAGTACCATGGATCACGAAGATGCATTAAGCCTGCTTTTGCCAGAGCATTGCTCAATTATACTATTCTTAATTAATCAGCAAAAAGTTTTGATAGCTAATTTTAGCCTAGATATCTAATAGGTCTATGATAACCTTCGGTGTAAATATATTCTGCCTCGTATTTGACAATATTTTACATCAACCGACAGTACCATAGTTAGCATGGATCCATAGAATCAACTTTGTCTAACAACCGACTGAACAATGAGGTAGACAGGTCCTTTGACGTACTGATAACTGACCAAAAATAGAAAGTTTCGATTCAGGTCAACCTGCACAGACTGCTCAGGTAGACATGGATTGATATTTTTGCAGATACATTAACATCCCTTTTTCAGAGAACATAGATTCTTATTATTAAGAGATCGACACCAGTTTTTAAGTACCATAACAAATATATAGTTTTAATGACCCAAACAGTGAAGGCTTCTGAAACATTGTGGCAGAAGGAGAAAATGCTGGTAACCACCATTTTCTCCCTCTTCCCACAGTGTTTTCTACCCATTCAGACACATATTCCATTATGGAGCCCCCCCCCCCCACTTGATCTGTCGTCTGCAAATGCTTTGAATTTGGACCTGTCTAAAATTGTGTGGTTTGGTAAAGGGCTAAGCAACAGTCCAGTGATCTAAGGGGTCGCTTACATTTTGTGATAAAAAAAATTGTATCCAGAATTAAATTTGTATTTCCCACTTTAAATTTTGGCAGTTGTTACGTTTACAACAAACATGATGAAATACAAGGGAGACTATCCTCTGATTACGAAATAGTATCTTTAAAATTGTTTAAATTTTTTCTTCTGGCTGTTTTCTTCAGGCCTGTAAATATTGATTAATCATCCAATCATGATGAAATTAAGATTTACTACATCTGGACAGAAAGAAAACGTTTTCTATGCTGATCGTCCCTGTATAACCTTAGTTTACGACCTAAGACATCTTATTCGTCCATTCGGCATACCTCGGGCGATCCATCAAATTCCTCGGCTGTATCTGGTAGCCTGACATGCACATACACGGTACATTCCATCGCTGGAAATACGCCGGTTTACCTTTCAGAAAGTTGTAAGGCTCTTCTAAAAAAGAAAACTTGAGTCTCAATTTTCTATCGAAATCTTTCTAACAATATTTCAGTAAGCAAACAGTTCGTACATTCATTTTTTTTTCAATTCCGATTGAAGTTTTCACCGACAGATCGGTAGATGTGAATAACTTCATCGAGGTTGTTTATGTCGTTGCTAAACGACTTACAGTGGGGATTGCCTAAAACACGGAACCACCCGATACGATATGGAACTGAAATGTACTATTTCACGGAACAAGACACTGTTCCGATACAATACTGTTTAGCGCCGGAAAAACAAAAACATAGTATTTTTTAGTATATCAGAATATGTATTGCTGATTAACAACCAGTAAAATCACAAAATACATATAGCGTGTGCGTGTCTGGCATGTTGCAAACACAAACAAGTTGCACTTAATGCACTTGTTTACATTCCTTTGCAATATTTCGCGGGTGTAGAACTGGGAATAGGCGGAATTCTTTATTTTCAAAGCAACGAAACAAAGGCGATCGCATCTTCTTTCTGTTGTAGCGCTGCTTGACAACTTTACATCCAAATGCAAGCGATACCATATTTGCTATGGCATGAAGGCCACACTCGTTTCCATTATTCTGTGGGAAAATATTCAGCATTTTCACATGTATATTTCTTTCGGGTGGGCCAATCAGGCAGCACAAGGCCGCTGTTTTCATTGTCGGTATGTCATTAAACGCAGAATCACAAACAACTATTTCTCTCTCCTCATAGCCTATATTTGTTGCAGTGAGAACTCCCCGTTTGGGGAGAGCGATTGAGGATTTGTATAAATGGTTTCCTATGTTTTAAAAAATCAAGCTGTATAGCTAGTGCCAAAGATTCGAATCCCTCTATGTTTGGAAACTGCAAGTGAACAATGGACATTGCTGCATCTATTATAATTGTCCCGTTTAGCCATCCAAAATTATTGATGATTAGATTTTGGTCTGCCATGTTTTAATTTTCGAATAAAATCTTTTTGTCTGCAGGAATCCACACTTCTCTGCTGTAGTCTATATCACGAGCAAGTGATGTTTCGATTGTTAGGGGATCCATGGTGACTTCCTCGAATTGTATCGGGACTGTATCTGTATCGACTTGTATCGGAACTGTATCGCCATCTACCTGTATCGAAATCTGTATCTGTATTAATTATGCCCTTTTCTTCATCTGTTAAAACGATTGATACTGCCTTCATGGTTAACATCTTTATCTTTTCTTTCAAAAGCTTGACGTTGTTGTATTTCTTACATAATTTGCGTCTATCTCGGCCTGAGCCATTTTATATATTAACGTCATAGAAACAATTATGACGTAACAGTGCAAGCCAAGAAATAGCATTACCATAGTGTTTAAAAAAAAAAAAGATATTTTTCTTTCTTTATTTATAAGTTCTAGATATTATGTCCTTAATTTATTGCTTTTCTGTGTGCTAATTCCGTGTCGTATCGAGGTCAGCAAAATGGTTCATTTCGGCCCTATATTGTATCGGGGCAGTGACTTGTTCCGTGAAATAGTATATTTCAGTTCCGTATTGTATCGGATTGTTCCGTGTTTTAGTCGACTCCCCTTACAGTGGCGCCACCATGTATAAGATCACGTGAATGGCAGTTCAAATGGAAACGACCGTTATAATGTTGTCTGCGCATGTCATATTCTTCGAAGATTCGACCTGTCTGCTATAACGCATCACTCATCCCCGTATACTTGGGAAAAGTAGGGCTTATACCGAAGCTATTACCCAAGCCTGTAGCCCTGGGCTGAATTAATAATAAATGGCCGATGCATGGGTTACATGCTAGCTGATCATAGCTGCACAAATCGCACCAGGTAGCGTTTTATTGAGTAAACATTTATTTGATTTTGAAATTCAAAGTAACGGTTATCGTTTTGAAAAGTAGTCCGATTCTGTACCCAGAATGCCCAAATTAGATAGATGTGTATTTGTAGAATGCCATCTAGCGGGAGATAATGACCGTTATACAGATGAGGTTAGATTTAGGTACAGAATCGGCCGAGTTGTGACAAGTGATTGATTGAATTTGCGTTTATTTATCGTCGCCACCGGTTGCCCATATGGGCGACGCCCCCTGAAGGCTGTTAGTATTATTACGGGGGATAGTGCAGATACAGGACGAAACCCATCTTAAGTTACGCCTGGTTCTTTTACGTGCTTGGTGTATAGCACTGTCAGACTGGACCTCGGTTTAACGTCTCATCCGAAAGACTATTAGTAATTTTAGACTGCCAGCCGTGGGGATCGAACCCACACCCTCAAGTGACTCGAAACATCATGTTCACGAGTCCTACGCTTTACCTACTGAGCTATGCGGGCTGGTCAATTGTGACGAGTGCTTATTCGTCTTCCGTTTTATACTTTCCACGACTAGAAGGGAAATAAATCCTGTGTCATAATGAGAATATGTAGTAGTTTTCTCCCTTAGACCATAAGTCTTTCAGTACAGTTCTACGCATAATAACAAATGATCTTTGGGTGACACTGAGTATGGGTCAATGCTCAAGGTTTAAGGCTTGGAAAAATTGAAGTATTTGCAGACAAGAAATGAAACGTTTCTCAATTAAAGGCCTTTTGAACGATAGAAGTTGTAGTCGGGAAAAAAGGATTTTTTTTCCATATGCTTTGTTCAGAAGCTATTTCCAAAGGGTCTTAGAAAAAGATACTTAATAATAGTTCAAAAGGTACATTTCTTGTATGTATCATTTTTTTTTTGTTGGTGTGATGCTTAAAAAGTTGAATATTCATGCACAAGATTTCCTGAATGATATTTCTAGCAACAAAATATTAGAAAATACTTCCGTGAAAAACAAACTTTGTCAGACTTTAAATTGTTGTTTCCATGGAGGACTTTTGGACAGATCTAGACAATTTTTCACGGTTCCTTGACATAATCTTGATTTAAAACAAAAACAAAAACACTGTTGTGGGTTGCCCATATTTTTTTTTAAAATATCATAGATCTATATAGCTAATTAATCGACTGGTGGAGCGATACATGGCCATCACGACCTTCTTGTCTCTGAATAGCCAGATGATCAGCCAGACAAGTCTTGTAGATCTAGTCCGGAAGTAGGACCGTCGATTTTGCCGGCTTTTAAACTACTTCATTGTATATTGACATACCCGAATGAAGAAGTAAAAAAAATATGATTTGTTAAATATGTTGACTTGTTTATTCTGCGGGCCTATGGTGTCCTATTTGCGGACATATATATCACTCCAGTATAAGCGTTGCTACCGCTAATCGATAGCCAGGGGCACTTATTCATACCATAAAGGTCCGTAGTTTGACTCCTGGCACCCATAGACTATATAGTCTATGGGTGCCAGCAGTCAAACTACGGACCGCTATGATTCATACCACGGCAAATGATTATGATATGGGATTGTTTTATAGTGCGAATTAGCAATTTAGTTTTTTTTTTCTCCACATTATTTCTCTGCACAGAGGATTTTCTGCATTCGTATTCCGACACTTCTAACGTCATATGTTTTTTTTTAAAGATTTTTTTTGGATGCCTTTTCTAAAGGGAAAAGGTGAAAAACGCCAAAGTGGATGCGGCGCCGGATAATACCAACGAGGTTCTAAATATATCGACGCCGGTCTAGATCCACGAGGTTTTCAAGATGGCGGCTGACCGTGGGGAAAGAGAGGCGCGGAAGAGTAAACGTTCCGAATCATCCGTTGAGAACCATGTTGAAAGTGACGATGAGTATGAGCCTGATTTTAGCGACCCCGAAGATTATATCGATGATATTTCTGATGAAGGTGAGAAAAGCTTCATTGTTTAATTCCTTCTCAATATGGGACCGGTTCATGTGCATTTTCATAGCTGACAAGCAGGTTAGAGACACATTAAGCAGACGGGAAGATGACAGGTAAGAAAATTTCCAGATACCGTCAAGGAAGGGTTGATGTGAAGGGGTGCGAAGACCCAGTCACAAAAATAACATTGGAGCAACCCTTCAGACTGAAGGTAGGGACCGACCTGGGTCGGCAAGGCTCCGGGCTTGTTCGTCCCAAAACCAGTTCGTCCCTGGGCTTATTCGCCCGGGCTTTTTCGTCCCACACTACCTTATCGATCTTATGGGAATGTACAGTGCTATGTGCATTCTAAAATGAATTATTTTACACATACAAAAACTTTGAATAAAACCTATCAATGCTTTGTTTTTGCCTTTCTCGAAGTCGTTTTTTAAACAGAACAGAAACTTTATTAATGATTCAAGACTTGAGCACACAAGGTTTCTGCACCACCTCTTGCCTACGGCTAACCGCCTTACAACAAAATGTAAGTTAAAAATCCATATGTATCTATTATTTTTCTTTATTTTCTTCTCTAAACGTAATGATGGGAATTCATGACTCCGTTGATATTTTTCTTTTACTTTAGTTTCTTCTCTACACGTAATGATGTGGATGACTCCATTGATATTTTTTCTTTTACTTTGATTTCTTCTCTAAACGTGATGATGGGAAGGACCTTTTTTGAACAGTTATATAATCTTCGTTTGAGTAAAACGGTCGGCGATTAAGTGCAGTAAACACCTTTTCATAATCAAAATCAGTGAAGTATCCACTATTAACACCTTTGGTTAGCAGATACATAAGTTGGGACAAAGAAGCCCGGGCCAACGAGAAATCAGTTGGGACAAACAAGCCCGGACAAATGAGCCCGGGTGAACAAGCCCAGGGACGAAAAAGCCCGTTACCGGTCGGCAAAGGATTTCTTGGAAGGTTGTTTTTGAAAGATGTCAAGAATCTCCCAACTCCTACCACAGAACATTGTGTCAATGGTGAGAAAGTAGCCCATTTGATTTGAAGAATTGTTGCACTAAACTTTGGGAAAGGAAATTCCAGGAAACAGTTACAGATGGACAGGTGCATTTGCCAACATGGTTGTAAGGGTGGACGGACGTTTTGGCCACAGACGTTTTGGCCAGATGTTTTTTTTTAACACAGTAAAATGCAATATATGAACTTTCAGTGGTTTAAAGTATACAGTTTAAGAAAAAGAAAAAGCATATAAAGTCTGTCTCATGCGATTTTTTTTTTTTAATTATATTTGGCCAAAACATACGTTGACTTTGTTTGTATTCTTTTATTGCAAACTACTTAGATTTTTCATACTTTGTTGCAAACTACTATTGCAAACAAAATTTCAAGTTATTGTTCAATCACCATAATATGACAATAATGATAATTGACAATTAAAGCAACCACATACAAAGTTTTGTCCTTCAAATAGTATAAAAGCAAAATAAAACTTGAAACTTACTATTTGTAACACCAATCAATTTAAAGAAAAAAAAATAAAAAAAGTTAACCATTTGTAACTCAAATTAAAAAAATAATTGAATAACCCATTACTCCATACATAGCGATTTCTTCTTTCCCTACAATGTTTTTAATCATGGTTTATAGGGCTCGAAATCACAAAATCTTGCAAGTAACATTTGGCGAAAACATCCTACTTTGTAATTTTATTTGGCCAAAACGTCCATGGCCAAACCGTCCGTGGCCAAAATGTCCTACATTCGGTTGTAAGCACTATGGTGAAGGGTTAAGGAAATGTTTGTTCATGGACCGGTTTTGTGTATTCCTGATACTGACAAAAAATAAGTCTTGCTAAAATAATTTTATAGTTTTGCACACACAATTGTGACATCATAATAACCAGCCCAATCATGGAAGTGGAATTTGGTGCTTAACAACCCTTCCATTTTCAGATAGGGACAGGGTTCTCCCTAGGTCCAGAATCCCAAGAGTCATTGACTCTTGGGCCCAAATTTTCAAGAGTCAAAATGGAATTTCCAAGAGTCTAATAGAAATGACCAAGGGTCAAAATTATCACGGAGAGATAAGGGTGAAATAATGAAAACTTTCCAATTATATTCTTTGTTTATGGATAGGAATTAGATAAGAAAATACCCTATCTTATGTAGAGACTTGTTGGAATGAAGTGGACAGAAGAATTTTAAATTGCAGCCCTAGCATGTAATTCATCTTGATGAATAAATTGACACAAACAACTTTTGAGCTGTTTACCAAACAACAAAGACTTTTGACTAGATCATAATTATTTTAGACATTTGCAGACGACAATTCAAATGTGGTTGGGACGACTTGATTTGTCTTTCTTACCCCAGAACATTGTGAAAAAGGGAGAAAATAAAGGTCACATCCATTAAAGCGTTATTTCTTAAGATTTAAGTCTTCTTTTCTTGTCCAATTACTTTTTCACACTTGTTCCGGCCCCCACCCCCCCCACCCCATCTTATCTATACATGTAGGTTGTTGTTTATTTTCATCTTAAAAAGTTTTTCCTAATTTTTAAACAGAGATTTTAGCTTTCACTTATTGTTTCATAAAGAAATGAGTATAAATTCACTGTTTAAATTTGTCACCAAAGATGAAAAGATAGCTTGAAGTGCCTCTGATCAGACGATGTCAAAATGATTTCTGTTGTGTCATGCGTTTTCACGTTTTTTTCCAGCGATCTTTTTTTCAAATCATTTAATATTTTTTCAAGTATTACTGCATGATTTGACATAAATTTATTAATTAGGGTGGCAGTTAACTTGAAAACCTGTCATTTTACTCTAGATAATTGGACTAACACCTTTATTATGTTTTCAAAAATGACTCGCCACTTGCCAGCTTGATTACGTGTGATAAACAGAGCTGCGTGCGTCTGTACACAGTTGACACTGATCGTGTTTATTATAGGCTACATTCATGCCGGATGCATGCAACATAAATTATATGACCCTTTGGCTGGTAATCTCATGCGTCAGATTGACGCTTAGGCAGATATTTTTGAGCGTCAAAAACGGGTCATTTCGGATTTCCATGCGTCAAAACCCGGAGTCCCGGGTCAAAGGAGAACCCTGTAGGGATGGGACTGACTGAAAGATTGAGCATTATCCAGCTGCCCCATCAAATTTCTTATACCTCCCATTCCACTGGGCGGCGATTCCCCTGCGCTAAGGGAAATCATTGCACTTCCCCAAAAGCTTCGGAATGGCCGCGGAAGGTTATAGTATGCTTCAATCACGATCTTGCTGAGCTGGTCATGATCCTGTAACGCTGTTGTTGAGCTTCTACAGGGCTTACAAGACGCTTCTTTTACCCTTCCAAAATGGTGCGGGATTTCAGGCTGATGATGTTACTGCTGCGACCTTGCTATGATCTTTTTGCAGGAGCTGCACTTCTTTTGTGCTTTAGGAATGTTTCTATATAGAAACGGCGATTTAACTGCTTTGGCAGCAGTTAACCATCGGCCTTTAAAGAAAATGGATCCAACTGCTGCAGGTGCTGTGCTCCAGCTTGATGTTATGAACAGTAGATTGATATGGTTTTGGGTGTTGCTTTTTGTTACGATGCGCTGCACTTGCACTACGTTACTTTCGCTGCGCCCACAATACTGCTGGGTTCACAAAGTTTTTGCTATGCTTTTGTGGCCCTTCGAGCCCACGACGATCCTGCTATGTAAATTTTTAGCAAGGTCAAAACAAGCACTGTGAAGTACAAAGCTAGTTCAGAAGATTAAGGGAGAATAAAACCTACAGGTTTGACATGTACACAGGGTTTGACACATACACAGGGTTCGAAATTCCCTTATATTTACACGCAAAATGCGAGCTAAAATTTCAAGCACTTGAAAAAAAAGTGAGTGCAAATTATTGAAGGGCAATTACCCAAATGTACTGGACTAAATTTTACGTGTGAAGACAAATAAGGTTTTTGTAATCTGTACCCCTAAATTTGTAGTGTACCTTAGTAACCCCATATTTTCTATCCCATGGGGTGCATGTACCCCATATTTAAAAACTTTGTAGGCATGCTTGGCTTCAAAAAATGCTAGTCCAATATCAGTTTTGCTAGTGGACAACAAAGCCACTTTGCTAAAATTTGCCAGTGGATAAAAAAAATTTGAATCCAGGTACATATTTCAGGCAGGTCAGATCATAATATCTCACTTCCTGGGGAACCTACCTTCTTCTGACAGAATTTTTATGCGAACCTTGTTGACCCTTTACCACATGATGCTGACTTTTAACGACCCCTCCAAATAAAGAAACATTGTGGAAAAAGGAGAAAATGCTGGTAACCAGCATTTTCCCCTTTTCCCACTATATTTTCTATGCAATCAAGGGCAAATTTTGTCATTTTGGCCACCTTCAGTTTGTTGTCTGCAATTGCTTTCATTTTGGACCAGTCTGAAATTTTGTCATTTGGTAAAGAGCTAAATCTTGGCAATTTTATGATGACCATATTATTTGGAGATAATAAGATTTGATGATGTGTTGTTTCTCTCCATAGAACTATTGGGTGATTTGCTCAAGAATAAGCCGAAAGATACAGACAGCATAGACAATGTTATCATTGTGGATAACATACCCGTTGTGGGTCCTGATCGTCTGCCCAAGTTACAGAATGTCATCAAGAAAATTTACGAAAAATTTGGAAAAATCCACTCCGAATATTATCCAACTGATGAAAGTGACAAAACTAAAGGGTATGTAAAGCTTCATTCTTTACCAAAAAATAAATTTTAGACTGATCCAATTGTAAACCATTTGCATATGACACATGTTGCTCGAATCAGAAAAGTTCAGGGTCTAAAGAATCCACTCATTCGCTCGTATTTACGAGTAAGAAATGGATGAGTGAAATATCAGTCATGGTCGTCCGGCAGGATGAGTGGTGAATAAAAGATAGTAAACAAGTTTTTCAGATGAATATTTAGCTTATAGGAGACAAAACAGCCATTCCATTATTGAATAAGCGAATTAAGGGTATTCAGGAAATCACATTTTGAAACGGATCATAAAACATGCTGACCCTCGCTCCAAATAAAGACCGGTTTCAAGTCGGCCTAATGATATAACCCGGGACCTGTCATTGCAAAGAAAAATCTTATAGTATGCTTCAAGTAGACTTAATTCTTTATGAGCGACTTTGCTAATTATTAAAACGAACGATATTAACATTAACGCAAATACTTTCCCGAAACCAGTTCGAAAAACTGTGTTATTTTGGCTTAATTTCTGTAACTTGACCGGATAACTGGTACCGGTTTTTAAAACCCGGTATTTAAGGTATGTTGTAACGTTTCCATTTCGTCTGAAAAAAGAACGTCAGAGTCCAATATTGGAAAGGTTTTTCTTGTCGGACGAGTGAGGATCAAAGCAGGGCAAGTGTTTTTTCAAAGTCACTTGTTCTACAGGACGAGTACCTTTTCTGGAAATTGTTGGACTCTGGAGTTGTCTTTAAAAGGATAGAAAAATTGTGGAAAAGGAGAATATGCTGGTTACCAGCTTTTTCTCCTTTTCCCCCACCATGTTTTCATAAGCCATTTGTCTATGGGTGGTTAACAGTTGGGATTGTTTGGGATGGGGTTCCAGAGCTCCAGATAAGAGGGAGTGATGGTATTCTAAATCAATTATTTCTCTTCCAAACCTTATGTTGTGGGTACTCATTAGAATCGTCTCGATGAGACGATTCTAATGAGTACCCATAACATAGGGTTTAGTGGAGAATAATTAGTATTTTGTAATTTTGAAATCAAATCACTGCCTCTATCTGGAGCTCTGGGGTTCAACATGAAATATCAAATGCCTTTCCTTTGCTCAGAAGCTGCATGAAGTAGCAGAACATACCTGTCCTTTTTTTAAACATGTTGAGGGTCAAAGAAGCCTTGTCCTCTGTTTAACATAGAATTATAGGATAACCTAGAAATACCATGTAGTTCAAAAGAATAAGGGCAATAGCCTTGATGTTTTGTATCAGGTGTTACTTTCACTGAGTTTGTCAAAATTTCCAGCCTCTGGTACAAAGATGGCCCCAAGCTTTCTGGTCAGATATTTTTGTTAGATATGTTTTGTAGAAGTCAGAGGTAAATTATGAAAAGATCTTCCTGTCCCAAACCATAAGACTTTGGGTTTGTACTTTTGGTATACGGTATCCAGAGCTCCAGATAAGGGAGAGTGATGGTATTCTAAATCCATTATTTCTCTTTCAAACCCTATGCTGTGGGTACTCATTAGAATCGTCTCGATGAGAAGATTCTAATGAGTACCCATAACATAGGGTTTGGTGGAGAATAATTAATGTTTTTAACTTTGAAATCAAAATCACTTCCTTTATCTGGAGCTCTGGTTATCATCTTATTGACCTCTATTAATTAAGTTAAAATTGGTGTAGTCTTTGGCTCCAATTTTAATCCTCTGTAGGGTTCAAATTATATAAAGTTGATGAAAAATATTGCTAATCAGTCATTGTATATGAATTGAAACAGGTTAAGTTAATGAATAATTTGTTCGATTTTTATTGAAGTGCTGGAACTGGCTTGAGTTGCTTTTTCAGATAGTGTAGATCAAGATCAGACTGCATGGAATGTGCAGTTTTATCTTGGATGTATATTTGCTCTATTTTGTTACTTTTTCTTACCAAAGCAGCCTTGAAATAACAATAGTAAAAGTTTATAAAATAAATTCAGAGCTCTTTGGGTTAATTTTTGTGAAAGATTAGAAAGCACATGTTTATATATTTTCCAGGTATGTTTTCATAGAGTATTCAAATCCATCCAGTGCCATGGAGGCGGTGAAAGCGACCAATGGGTACAAACTGGATAAAGCACATACATTTGCTGTAAATCTTTTCTCAGACTATGATAAGTGAGTATATATTTACTACTCTGTTTGATAATCCAGATTAAATCAAACCTCTTTTGGATCAAGATAAACATTAATCATTCTGTTCTTGGAAATTCACCAAAAGTTTCTATCCATACAAGCATATTTACTGATGAGCCATGCAGGGCTGTTTGTGACCTAAGTGTGTCCTGTGAGATTTTGTTTGTAATGATACTAATATTTTTTTAAAGTTGATGTAAGTTATAGTTTGAAAACAGTCTTTTTACATATAGAAAAATGTCTCCTTATGAGAAGAAATAAGTGTTTATGTATGAAAGACTTTTCAACCCTTAGAGCATGAGGCACAGCTTATTTGTTTTTTATAGACAATGTGGACCTAAGATCAGATTGCTTTTTGCAGACAGTGTAGCTCAACATGCAGTCTGCTTATGGATCTACCTTGTACACTACTCTGTGAAATAACCTGGTAAAAGCGCCTTTGATTTTTGCTCCTCTTTGGTCTGATTTCCTAGTTGAGAGTTGATTTCATTTACTTAGAATTAGAGCTCAAATCCTTTACCAAACAATTTCGTGTTATATCGATGAAGAAGAAAGCTTTTGAAAACATTGTGGGAAAAGAAGAAAATGCTGGTAACCAGCATTTTCTCCTTTTCCAACAATGTTTTCTGCCATATCAGAGAACTTAAGTTCATTTGAATCAATTTCAAATCTGTGGTTTGAAGATGTGTTAAGTTTGGTACCGTCTAATATTTGTTGTTTTGAAAAGGGTTGAGACTTCATTATACATCTTGTTTTTGACAGATATGAAAATGTGCCAGATGATTGGGAACAGCCAATTCCAAAACCCTACAAAGATCTGGTAAGTTGTGATATTGTTCTCTTTTCTTTCTGATATTTCAATTACAGAGTTTCCCTTGATGTGTACTTACACCCAGTGCATATATACAATGCAACAGCTACACTGCTGCAGGGAGCACTCCTAAGAATCCACTTATCTGCTCATGTTTAAGAGTTAGAAATAGATGAGGATGTGAATTATCTACCATGGCCATCTGGCAGGACAAGTGGTAAATAGTACATAGTAAACAAATAGGTTTTTCAGATGAATACATGACCTACAAGCTGCAAAATGGCCATCCATTACTGAATAAGCGAATTAAAAGTAATCATGAAAATCAGATCTTGACACTTGATATACAAAGTGCTGGTTCCTGCTCTAAATATAGACTGTTTTCAAGTCAGCCTAATGATATCACTTTGTACATTGATATGATTAGCATTTCTGTTTCAACTTAAAAGAAAATGTCAGAGTCCAATATTAGAAGATTTTACTCCTTTTAAGGGTACATAGAGGTATTTTCACAGCAATTGTTGTGTGATGTCATGGTCTGAAAATATTGACATTTTCTGATGTCTCTGTCATTACTTAAGATAATTACTTCGAACACAGGCTAGTTGTTACATATCAAAAAGGGAACCTGTACCAGAAGGGCAGGTAACCTTTAAAGTAAATTTGGCTCAGTTTTGTCCCTTTTTAGCTCACCTGAGCACAACGTGCTCAAGGGGAGCTCTTAGGATCATGTTGTGTGCGTCGTGCATCGTGCGGCGTCAACAATTCTTTAAACATCTTCTCCTCCTAAACTGCTGGGCTAATTTGGACAAAACTTGACTGGAATGTTCCTTGGGAGGTCCTCTTTAAAAATTGTTCACAGAATTTGATTCCATCAAAAACTCTTGTTGCCATGGCAACCAAATGGAATTTTCAAAGAAATTCTTTAAAAATCTTCTCCTCTGAAACCGCAGGTCAGATTTTGAAATAATTTCACAGGAGTGTTCCTTGGGTGACCCTTTTCAAAAACTGTTTGCGAAATTTTGATCCATCGAAAAACATGGCCGTGGTGGTGGGGGGGGATCTTTGCGTCGTGCGGCGTCAACAATTCTTTAAACATCTTCTTCTCCTAAACCACTGGGCCAATTTGGACCAAACTTGGTTGGAATGTTCCTTGGGAGGTCCTCTTTAAAAATTGTTCACAGAATTTGATTCCATCAAAAACTCTGGTTGCTAGGGCAACCAAATGGAATTTTCTAAGAAATTCTTTAAAAATCTTCTCCTCTGAAACCACAGGTTAGATTTTGAAATAATTTCACAGAAATGTTCCTTGGGTGACCCTTTTCAAAAATTGTTTGCGAAATTTTGATCCATCGAAAAACATGGCCGTGGTGGGGGGGAGGCGCTCTTTGCACTGTATGGACTTAAGAAATTCTTTGAAATTCTTCTTCTCTGAAATCAATAGTCAGATTTTGAAATAATTTCACAGAAGTGTTCCTTGGGTGCCCCTTTTGAAAATTTGTTCGTGAAATTTCGATCTGTCAAGAAACGTGGCTGTGGTCGTGGGGGGCTATTTGCACTATACAGACATGAAGAAATTCTTAATTCTTCTTCTCTGAAACCACTGGTCAGATTTTGAAATAATTTCACAGAAATGATCCTTATATTATGCCTCTTTTTTAGCTTAGCTGTTTTCGAAGAAAACATGGAAGTATTGTCATAGCCCTGTTGTCGTCATCTGCGTTGTTGTCCAAAAACTTTGACATTTTATCTCGGCTTCCACTCAACACATGTACTTGAAACTTGGAATAATTGTTCACTAGTAAAAGAGCAACCCATACAACAAGGGCAGGTAACTGTGAAAGTATTTTGTCCAAATTATGCTCCTTTTGCAGAATTTTAACTTACTATCCAGCACCCAACAGCCAATCGTTGGCATCCGCATGCGTTGCTCTTGTTCGACTTAATATTTTTATTTACTATCGGGCATGTGTTCATTTTCAAAAAATGGTCCTTGGGTGACATATCCCAAAATTTATTTGCAGAATTCTGATTCGTCAAAAACATGGCTGTGGTGATGATTGTAGGGGTGGTGACAGATTTTGAAATGATTTTTACAGCTGACCTTTTCAAAATTGCTTGGCAAAAGAATGATTTTGTTTCCAAAATTTCAATACTTTAATGAAAATTGGTTATGGTCCTCTCAAAATTTCAGGTGAGCGATCCAGGGCCATCTTGGCCCTCTTGTTTACATAGAATTTTCACTTAAAAAAGCAATTATAGCAAAGCTTTGGCACGTGCATTATGAACTGTGGTCTTATTGTTCACAGGGAAATTTACGACACTGGCTTTTAGATCCAGACTGTTTTGATTACTACAGTGTGATCTACGAGGGAGGGGAGAAGACAGCTATCTTTCAGAATACAGTGCATCTCAGTTCTGTCAGAGATCCAACTCTTATTGAGGAAAGAGCTGTAAGTAGATATTGAGTTGTTTTACAGCTTTGTAAAATTCCTGTTTAGTTAGTTTAGATGTAAGTAATGCTGTGTAAAAAAAAAAAGGGGGGGGGGGTTACTGCATCTGCAAAAAAAGTATTGACCCATGTCAGCCTGCGCAGTCCGCGCAGGCTGACATGGGTCAAAACTTTTTGCTATTGGTCAACTTTCTGTATGTCAAAGAATTTTTCTACCTCGGAATTGAGTCGGTTTTTAGAAAAAATTGAATCCATATTATGTGATGATTTGCTGTATAGTATTATGAAGATGCGTTAAACTCCCTTTTACCAGAGAACCCCTCATATAGTTCTTTACCAGACAACAAAACTTTTTTCTGCATTCTTATAGAAAGAATTTCCAGATGAAAAATGAAATGTGGCTCAAAGGATAAATACATGTCTATGACGGAGCAATGAAAACTTTGTGAGAAAGAAAAAATATTGGTTTACAGCATGGCTCCCTTTCCCACAGTGTTTTTAAGAGCATTCTGCCTTAAGGTAGAGATTTGCCAGATTTACATGAATAACTTTAGGAAACATTGTTGGAAAAAGAAGCAATTCTTGTTAAAAGTAATGGTTCCTTTTCCCAAAATTATTTCAACAGTGATTTGCATGTTTTGTGCAGTCTGATCTTGATCTTAGCTGTACACAAAATTATCTTTTGTCAACATTCACAGTGAAAGAGTCTGGGATTAATGTTAATACAAAAACTTTGACAATCTACTTGTAGAGATGGACAGAGACTTATGTAAGATGGTCCCCTCAAGGTACATATTTAGCCACTCTACATCAGAAAGGTATTGCACTCTGGGGTGGACCCAAGAATGACCAGATTATGAGGTTTAGTCACCCTGGTGTTCAGTTGATTGATTTCTCTCCCTGTGAAAGGTAAGTTATGGAAGTATTCTGGCAGTGTAATTATAATGCTAAGGATTATTTAGAGACGGGACAATTCCCATAAACATACAGAAAGAGGGGACATTTTCAAAATTAATAATACAAATGCATTAAAGACTAATTATGAAATAAATTTAAAAGGGACAAAGTACAACCATTGTGCATTACATGGAGACTTTCTTCCAATCCAATGGCAAAATCTGAATGTCCTAGAATCTCGCCATTGTGGGAACATTACAGTGACAATGGCAGGGATTTCCTTTGTTTTGTCATGTGGGGTCATTTGACCCCCTTCCAGTGAATTTAAGAAGGCAAACATCTTAATTTTGGGGGACATTCAGAAAATTCGGGGGTCCATATTCAAAGAAACGGGGGGTCAGGCAAAACCCTGTAATGGTATTGAAGATGAAGGAACAAAGTCAATATGCTTTGTTAGCAACTTTTTGTCAGGCTCATGTATTTGGTACAATAACTGTAGTCTCAAGTTAACTTATTGTCAAGTTTCACAATTTTTTTCTCAGGTGTCATCTATTTAATACATTTGAAACATTTTGGGAAAAATGAACAACTGCTTGTATTGTGAAATTTATTTTGAAGATGTTTTCTAAATGTGTCCAAAGCTGAAACAAGCTTAAACTTTTATGAAATAAAATCTTGTTAAAAAGCAGTGACTGAAATGGAGTAACGCAGAATGTTTTTCTATATTCAGATTTTTGGTGACATTTAGTCCACTACAAGTGAAGTCAGATGAGCCCCAAAGTATTGTGATATTTGATATTCGGACTGGTCAGAGAAAGAGGGGTTTTAACTGTGAAGCTCACGCCCAAGCTACATGGCCAATATTCAAGTAAGTATGCTGCACTTTTTACCAAAGGATCCCCAGTTTTGACGACCCTTGGAAAGAAGGTTTGTAAAAACATTGTGGAAAAAGGAGAAAATGCTGGTAACCAGCATTATCTCCTTTTCCCACTATGTTTTCTACCATAGCAGAGAAGATTCCAGTCGTTTGAACAACATTTGATTTGTTGTCTGCAAATGCTTTCGATTTGGATGAATCTACAATTTTGTTTGGAAAGAGTTAAAATTGTCCTTCTTCACCAATGGCATTGTATAAACGCAATGCAAACAATTAAGATTTGGCCTTGTGGAAGACAGTAATTTGAAAACATTGGGTGAAAAGGAGAAATGCAAGTAGCTGGTTATCCTTTCAAAGACAATTCCTCATAGTTTGTGACATATTTGATTTGTCGTCTACAGTAGAATTTGTCATCTGGTAATGAGGCGTATTTTATTGCCATCCACATATAAACATTTATATACAACATACATTTTTTACATGAGAAGAAATATATGTTATCAAAAGGGTCTGGCCACAAGTTCTCACAACTTAGTTTCGGCCATTACCTTTGAACAATCTTCAAACTTGAAAACTATCACAAGTGCACAAGTGCATATTTCCTCAAAAAAGAAAAGGAAAAAAGAAAACACTTATGTTCCAGCCATGAAATTAATTCTTTCAAGTGTTTATAACTAAGAAATTTCATGTTAAAGGATAGAAAGTGGTAGAGTACTTTCTAATCTCTCTGATTCTTGATGAAGGCTATGGTTTGCTCACCTAAAGTAAAACAAAAGATTAGCAGTCTTTTACTTGATACAACATGTATAAATGATGTATTTCACTCGATTTTTAAATAGACACACACATTTAAATAGACACACACACATTTAAATAGACACACACATTTAAACAGACACATTCTACTATCCTGAACAACACTTAGTTTTATGGTCTTGTGTATGATAGAATTTATTATCTGAATATGGGTTGACCTTATTACTCTTCAGGTGGAGTGCAGATGGAAAATATTTTGCCAGATTGACTCCAGACACTCTGAGTGTCTATCAGACAGATGTGAGTAAAGAAGATTCTCATTGTACCTTTTTTTTTTTTTTATAAAATCAGAGAAGAACATAAGAGTTGCATAAACCAAGCCTAAAAAAATGAATTTTCATTTAAATAAATTTTCAGTGGCCCAAATCTGAAGTGTTTTTGTAAACTGAAATTCATGTTACCTTAAGTTTTTTTTTTTAATTTTAACCCTTTCAGCACCTTAGTAGAATACAGGAGCTTTCGCATACGGCATAAATCAAGATCAGACTGCAAAGAACATGCAGTCTGATCTTTGATCCATACCATCAGCTTTGTTTAGTCGTTCCTACAAGACAAATAAAAATTTCAGTGGGTTGTATTTTCAGCCATCAACAGGCTGAGTTTATGTTTGGCACTGAAAGGGTAAATAGCTCTTTAATGCTTACAGAAAAACACCTCAAAGAAGACGAAAAGTGGCACTGAATATTGATTATCATGAATGTTTCAGTGACTGACTGACCCTACTTTGTATCTAAATAGTTAGTACTAACAACAGTTGATGGTATATAATCCTGTTTTTTTTTTTTTTTTTTTGCTTCCAAAAATTTTGATATTTTGGATATGTTCTATTTCAGACATTTAGACTTTTGAATAACAAAAGTCTCAAGATAGATGGCATAAGGTAAGCCTAATTTACCCAATTTAAACATATGCAATATACATATGAGCCATGCTTTGGCAAGGGGAGGTTAAATATACCTCCATAATGCATGATACCAAACAAGTCATCACATAATCATGGATCCATAAAAATATTTGTCCTACAACTGGCTGAGTTCTGAGGTATAATGTTCTTGTTTGGAACAACATAAGTAATAGCAGACTTTTAAGAGCACATCATCAAGGTCTTGATAATTTTTCCTATTGGATTGTGTATTGATTTTTGTATATTATATTACTATTCATCACATTTTTAATGTATCGGCATAAACTTTCTACGCAATACTATCTGACAAGTCAAAAATTTGGTCATCAGGTAAAGAGCTAAGCAAGCAAGAAAAAAATGGATTCTTGAAATGTGGTCGCTTGAGACAGCAAGGGTTAGCACTGTCAGTGTCCCATGATCCAGAGGTACAAATGGCATTACAAAGAATTTTGCTGTTCAACTACAATGAAATTCTTGTATTGTATACGTTTACAGAGATTTTACTTGGAGTCCAACCGACAACTACATAGCCTACTGGGTGCCAGAGCAG
This sequence comes from Hippopus hippopus, assembly GCA_946811185.2. NCBI lineage: Eukaryota > Metazoa > Mollusca > Bivalvia > Cardiida > Cardiidae > Hippopus > Hippopus hippopus. The sequence continues at coordinate 17,857,463 of OX328096.1, forward strand.
CAAAGTATACCTGCAAGGGTAACCATAATACAGATGCCAGGTAGAGAGGAAAAATGTGTCCGTAATCTATTCAGTGTGGCAGACTGCCGTATGCACTGGCAGAAAAACGGAGATTACCTCTGCGTCAAAGTGGACAGGTATTCGAAAGCCAAGAAATCGGAGGATACAGGACAAATGAAGTACAGTGTAAGTTAGGATCTGGAGTCATATTGGCCAGCCATTCTAAACGATGTTTAAATTGTTAATTCCAAGACCAGCTATCTGCTTGGCCAAGACAAAATGAATCAGCCAATCAGATGGATTGTGTAGAAGTTTGGAGGTTGCATTGAATTTCAGTGGTCTTTGATGTCTGGGTCTCTCTGTTTTTTGACACTGTCTTTAATTTTTTACCAATCAACAGAATTTTTTGCTTGTCCAAATTGAGAGCATATGCAGATGACAAATAAAATGTTGCTAAAATAAGGATTTTTCTTGTTAGTAGGTAGAAAACATTTTGGGAAAAGGAGAAAATGCTGGGTACCTTCATTTTCTTCTTTTCCCACAGTGTTTCAAAATATTTTTTTCCTTAGGTTCATGAAAACCCAGTATTTTGTGGTAAAGAGTTAACATTAAAGTTTTTCCCATGAACTGAGTATTATTTTCTCAATTTCAAAGTCTCATGTAATTCCTCTCTAGGAAGTATGTTTGCTTTAGTTCAAACAGAATTGATGGTTTGAGTTAAACATTCTGATACCAGCATTCACTCTGTAAGTTGGCACATTTGAGGAAGATTAACTCTTGGCAAGTTTTGGCAACATAGAGTGCTTTTGTGACCAGGCTACACGAAATGTTTAGCTTGATGTTTGATGTACTCTGTCTAATATTTTGAGAGATGATCTGGTCAATATAGGCTAGACAATGCTACAAGTTGTTTTTGTGTACCATTAGACTGAAAAATTGTGTTTAGTTCGTTGATGGTCTTGATTAATTCATTGTGTTGCCCAAAAAACTTATCTATGTTGATTGTTTATGATTTTCAATTTTTAATCTTTCCAGGGTATTTATTACAACTTTGAGCTATTTAGAATTCGAGAGAAGCAAATACCTGTCGATAAAGTGGAGTGTAAAGGTATACTTTTACTTTATGATTTTAATTACATGTTGGTCTAATAACAGTGGGCTCAAAGTGAGCTATTGTGATAACATTCTATACTGCCTGCATTTGCTCTAAATGAGGAGTACCCTCAACAAGAATATCAATTGGTTTTACTGACGGGGGGGGTTGAAAACACTGTAGGAAAGGAAAATGCTGTTAATCAGATCTTAGACTTATCCAAATTGAAAGCATTTGTAGAGGACAAATAAAGTGTGGCTTAGATGATGGAATTTTGTCTTTGATAGGATAGAAAACATTATGGGAAATGGAGAAAATGCCCATGATCAGAATTTTCCCCTTTTCTGACAGTGTTTGTTATAAGCTTTCTTACTAGAGGGAAGAAGTCAGGGTTTTGTACTGAACACCGGTAGCTCAGTCGATAGTGTGCAGGACTTGAGAACAGGAGATTGTGGGTTCGATCCCTGGCTCGGCCAATTTCTTTGAGGATTGATGATAGTCATTGCGACAGGATTCATTCCTCTCTCACCGCTGACCATTGTTTTGACGATGGTATATGTGGGAAAGCAGCCAGTGGCTTGGAAAGAAAATTGTGCGGAATACTGGCCGCTGTGATATAACTGAAATAATGTTGAAAATGGGGTTAAACACCATACAATCTATCAGGATTTCATGGTAAAGGGTTAAAGTGATTTTAACCATATTTTGATTATGTAATGGTAGCAAGTGCATCTATCCATGAGCTCCCAAGTTGTCTCTACCTGTTACCATGTACACCACTCTTTCATAAGCAAACCGAAGCTGAATCCATGCTTAGCGGTGAGGGAGGAGTTCATTCTAATGCAGTTAGCTTTAGCCCTATAGAAAGGAGGCATAGTTTTCAGTGAGATATCTTTATTAATATTTGCGTAACCCAATACCAAGCCACCCTGAGTCTTAACCAGCTGGATGAAGGCCTTTGAAAACATGGCAGAAAAAAGGAGAAAATGCTAGTAGTCAATACCATATCCTTTTCCTGTTAAGATTTCTGTCCTTTCAAAGGGTAAATACCATTATTGTAGTCAAGATTTAATTTGTTATCTACAAATACTTTTGATTTCAACATGTTTAAAATTATCTTCTCATCAATTTAAATATGATTTTTTTCCCCCTTTTTTCACAGAAAATGTCATGGCCTTTGCTTGGGAGCCCACAGGAAATAAGTTTGCCTTTATCCATGGTGAAAATCCAAGAATATCTGTTTCATTTTATGTTGTAAAACCACAGGGAAAGGTAGAAAATCTTAGTGAGTATTGGCAATCCAATTTTATAGAACTATGAAATACAAGATATGTAAGAATTGCTTTTATTTTTTTAAACCTGTGCAGTGCTGCACTAGGATTTACTTATGTATGCAGACAGTTTAGATGAAGATCAGACAGCACAGATTGTGCAGTCTGATCTTGTATTACACTGTTGGCTCTCTTTCCGGACATCCTGCAAAACCAGCTTTGAAAGTGCTTTATGTTTATCTTCAGTAGGCTCAGAATGAGAATGTCTTTATTATTACAAGGGTAAAACAAAATGAGCCATGCTCTGATAAAAGGGGGTTTAATGCTTCTCTTGGATGCATGATACCAAGCAAATTGTCACATAATTATGGATCCATAAAAGCTATTTTGTCAACCTACTGGATCATGAGGTAGTATGGTCCTTGAACATGCAGAAAATTTACAAATAGCAAAATGTTTCAACTGATATCAGCCTGCGCCTGAGCGGACTGCGCAGGCTGATATGGGTGGATACTCTTTGCAAATACATTAAACTCCCTTTCCCAGAGCAAGACTCAGATTTATTTTGACTTTATTTTGATCAAGGTATGTTAATTCCATGGTATGTAAATTCCATTAGAAAGTCATTGGATTAATTTGTGTTTTCATCTTAGTAGCTACTAGACTTTCTCCATTACATACATGTACTTTTAAACCTGAATGGCCAACAAAATGCAATAAGCAACTGCCTACTGAAAATGACAGCATAAAATTTCTCTTTGAAAGTTTCTTTATACTAGACAAGTAATGAGGTACTAAATGTTTCCTCTATTTAAAAATCAGAAACAGCTTGTACTGTGGAAATTATAAGTCATTGCTTCAGAAAATTGGCTGTTTTGTACATAAAATAGGCTTCGGAAATTTTTCTGTAAATTTTTTGAGGTTGTTTACAGAAGGGGGTCTTTTTATGCAGGTGGTCAGGCAGGGCAGGTTTAACTGTACATTGAAATTAAGTTTGAATTGTGTAGATTTTGCAGCATGTAGTCCCAAGATTTTTTAATTTGTATCTGCTTTATTTTCAAAGAAGTATTGTTATTATATTTGATACTGATTCATCTTTTTTTCAGAGACATTTGAGAGACGAATGGCCAATCACCTGTTTTGGAGTCCAACAGGACAGTTTATTGTGCTGGCTGGGTTGAGACAGTAAGTGGAATTTTCTGTTAACTCCTTTACCGCATGACAAAATTTTGGACCTATCCAAATTCAAAGCATTTGCAGATGACAATTTCATAGTTGCTCAAATGACACAATTTTTCTTTGATAGGGTAGAAAACTTTGTGAGAAAAGGAGTAAATGCTGGTTACCAGCATTTTCTCCTTTTCCCACAATGTTTTCAAAAGCCTTCTTTCTCAGGGTCGTTAAAAGTCATCATTGTGTGGTAAAGGGTTGAGCGAACAATCCTGTGGTTTAACGACCCTGAGGGTAAAGGCTTTTGAAAACATTGTGTGGAAAAGGAGAAAATGCAGGTAACCAGCATTTTCTCTTTTTCCCATAATTTTTTTTCAAAAAGCTTTCTAACTCAGGGTCTTAAAACTCAGATTGTGTGGTATAGGGTTAAACACACAGAGTTATTAGAAAGAAAATTGAAATTTGTCTATGGATTTAACCTGGTGTAGACAGGGATTGAAAAGGGAGGTGTGAGATGAGAAGGAATTTTATAAACAGTCAGTCATGCAAGAGCACACAAGATTTCTTTTAGAGGACAAATCGCAAACAGAAAGTTAAAATAATTTATCAACACATTACTACCTAGTGTTATCTCTGTCTTGCATAAAATAGACCACTTTTGACAAATCTGAGGCAAAAGGAGAAATTGCTCGTAAGTACTTCTTGGCCCTTAGTTTGGCATTTTAGAAGCAGTTATATTTTGTCAGACATGTTAAGCAATGTATAAAAATTCAAAGACATGAGCCGTGGTCTGTGAAAAAGGGGCGAAATGCATCTGCACAATGTATCAAACAATATCAGCCTGGGCAGTTCGTATAGGCTGACATGGGTCGATACTTTTTGTTACGGGGAAATTTTCTGCATGTAAACAGACCAGTCTATCTCATAATTCAGTTGATTGTTAGACAAAATGGATTTTGTGGATCCATAATTATGTGATGATTTGCTTGGTATAATGCATCAGGTAGATGCACTAAACCCCCTTTTGCCAGAATTATAGATTATTAGTTGTATGGTCAGGTGGCAGGAGACTTGGAAACTTGTTCACGGCTGTGATGAATCATGTCACCCCGAGCCGAAGGCGAGGTGGCGACATTATTCGCCACAGCCGTGAACAAGTTTCCAAGTCCCCTGCCACCTGACCGTACGATGAATTTATTATACTGCAAAGTTTTAACATTCCAACGTGTGTTAAGCGAAATTTCTCTTGTTTTATGGTCTTGAAAATTGAGTATGCTAACGAAATAGAATTTCCCTTCTGAGTGCCCCAATTCAATGAAAACTGACGTCACTGGGAACTGACTTCACTGAAATCTTGGTAAAACTTGCAGTTTGGTGCATAATCTTGATGATTTCACTGCGATATACATTTTTCGTATTTTTATTTAAACATGGATTCAAACAACTTCAAGGTAAGTAACTATGCATTTTAATGATTTGTTGGCAGAAGTAAACGACCATTAGATGCACCAAACGACCATTAGGTTACCCTTTTAATGTTATGCACAATGTATGAGTTTTGACACTTCACGATTTGCTTGCCTACGGACAGATCGACAACGCCAATTTGGATGTTGTGTTGAAAGTGTAGTCATGTATACGGGGCTCCCGAAAGGGAAACTGTTTTTACGTGGGTTTTGCCAGTGTGTATGATACATATGTTCGGGGCATATTATCCAATCAGATCACAAGAAATTTCTTTGCAGTATAATAAGTATTCTTGTTTTCTGTCCAGGATGAATGGTGTTTTGGAGTTCATTGATTCAGCAGACATGACAGTGATGGCTCAGACTGAACATTTCATGGCCACTGATGTTGAGTGGGATCCCACAGGGCGCTATGTGGTAACTGCTGTCAGCTGGTGGCAGCACAAGGTAAACTTGACCCTCTTCATCTACATTCACATTAATTTGAGCCATGCTCTGGCAAAAGGGGGCTTAATGCATCACCGTGATGCATGATACCGCCCCAAATCATCACATAATTATGAATCCGTAACGGCTACTTTTTTAAATAACCGACTTAATCGTGAGGTAGACTGGTCCTTTGACAAACAGAAAATTGACAAGTAGCGAAAAGTTTCGGCCCAGGTCAGCCTGCGCGGACTGCGCAGGCTGACCTGGGTCGATACTTTTCGCAGATACATTAAGCCCCCTTTCACAGAGAACGGCTCATTTTGTTTCAGCTGGATCATGATTTATATTGATGATTGAATCATTGGTAAAGTACTCTGACAGTAGGTGACAGGATTTGATGAAAAGAAATATGTACAACCTTACAAAAAGCTTATTTAAGAAGATTTGAAGCAGTGATTTGGGTATTTTTTACAGGCTTATGAGGTATTTATTTTTTATCTGCTTTATTGCCAAACCTGCTTGAAAAGGGCAACATGACATAATTGTTACAACTGAAGTTCAGGGTATGTGTATGTGTCCACAAGTTTATATGTTAGTGTGTGTGCATCTGTCTGGTTTTGTTCAAGCTATAATTTCAATATTGAATGGATAGATCTCAAAGGAATTTCGTACAGCTGTTCTACTCAATAATTAGAAGCGCCACATGAATAAATTGTTCAGATAGGTTGAATGTCAACATCACATTATGAAAGTCAAACAATGAAATTAATAAAAGAAATGAATTGAGTTTGTTAGAAGCATTTTTCTTACATTTATGCATTGATTTAAAAAGCATTAAACACACTTTCTTGTTAGAAGTGTCATTTGAAATATTTCTTAGGGTAGATCTAAGGTCAGGGTCACACATAAAGGCAAAGTGATCAAATTGTTCACAGTTTCTCTCATCTGAGGCCTTATATTTTTAGCTCAGCTGAGCACGAAGTGCTCAGGATGAGCTGTTGTGATCACTCACCGTCCGTCAGCGTCCGTCCGTCGTCCATCAGTCCGTCCATCCGTCCGTTCACATTTTTTTGTTTACACTCTAGCATCCACAAATATTAAACGATCAGCACCAAACTTGGTCAAAATATATATGACCATAAGATCTCGAATGGGTTCGATCATGGGTCTAATCGGACCAGAACAACTGGAGTTATTTGCCCTTGAATTAGAAAAATTGCTATATTTGACTTTGTTTACACACTAGCATCTACAATTTTTAACCAATCAGCACCAAACTTGGTCAAAATATATATGACCATAAGATCTCGGATGGGTTCGATCATGGGTCTAATCGGACCAGAACAACTGGAGTTATTTGCCCTTGAATTAGAAAAATTGCTATATTTGACTTTGTTTACACTCTAGCATCTACAAGTATCAACCAATCAGTACCAAACTTGGTCAAAATATATATGACCATAAGATCTCGGATGAGTTCAATAATGGGTCTAATCGGACCAGAACTACTGGAGTTATTTGCCCTTGAATTAGAAAGTTCTATAGAATAGTTCTTTGTCCGGACCATAACTTTGTCATCTCCAGTCCGATTGACTTGAAACTTGGCATTTGTGTTTGTAGCAATAACACAGAGTGCAGTGTGAAAGAACCATAACTCTACCTGGTACTGTCTATGAGTTTTTTCCCATTGATGGTCATTTTTACAGCATTCTCTGCTTGTCCGGAATATAACTTTGTCATCTCTAGCCTGAACATCTTCAAATTTGGTATGCATGATTGTTGAAAAATTATGGAGTGCAGCGCACAAGAACCATAACTCTTCCTAGCACAAATTTTGAGTTACTTCCCCTTTGACCATTTTTATAGCATTTCTTGCTTGTCCGGAGCAAAACTTTGTCATCTTAAGTAGGAATGACCTGAAATATGGTATGCTTATTTGTTGCAATATTTGGAAGTGCAGTGCACAAGAATTGTAACTCTAACTCGTGCTGTCTTTGAGTTATTTCCCTTTGATCGTCATTCTTACAGCAATTAGTGCTCGTCCGGAATATAACTTTGTCATCTCAAGTCAGAACGACTTCAAACTTGGTATGCATGTTTGTTGCAATATTAAGGAGTACAGTGCGCAAGAACAATAACTCTACCTAGTGCGGATTTTGAGTAATTCCACTTGGATCTTCATTTTTACAATATTTCTTGCTTGTCAGGAATGGAACTTTGAATTCTCAAGTCAAATTGACTTGAGACTTGGTAAACATGTTTGTTGCATTACCTGCCCTTTGCAATTATTATACCTCCTCGACAACTGGCGGTGGGACGGGCATATCTTGTGACAATGTGCCGCTCTTGTTTCATTATCATTTGCCTTGAACCTCAATATTTGGTATTTATCTTCATTGTAGACCTTTACTGCTTAGTACTCAGATGAGCGATATAGGACCATCATGGTCCTCTTGTTTCCCCATGGTAATGTTTTATTTTTAGCATGATTTGATACAAAGAGAATTGCTATTAGACTAAACAGTTTATATCCTAGAACTTGTTATTTTGATTGTATCTAATTCATTTACAGCCTTTTCCTATAGCTAAAGAATCATCTTATTTACTTAGCTAAGCACTATCAGCATTATGCTTAAAAATGAACCATATTAAATTTTATTAAATGTTGCTTTGTTTGAATTCTGTTGTAGGTAGACAACGCTTATTGGCTGTGGTCTTTCCAAGGTCGACTTCTCCACAAGCAGCAGTGTGAAAAATTCTGTCAGTTGTTGTGGCGACCTAGACCTCCCACTCTACTTTCCCCTGAGGACACTAAGGTATATTGTACAGTGGAGTCTCATAAAATTGAAATCTAGAAAAAAGCTACACTAAAAAAAAGTTTGGTGCTGTGTGGTTCCCAAAATGGAGGGGGGGTGGGTTTGATGTCTGTAGTTACTAATTGCTATTTAGACAAACTGGAAATATTACTGTGATAACTAGATTAATGCCGTTTTTATGACTTGGCTGCTGTGAATAAAACAGTCTTTGCTGTCCTAGACACATTAGAAACAAGTAATTTTTTCTTGATTTTTTTCTTGAAAGAGATTTCTCTTTGTTTAATGACTAAATCTGATATGAGGCAGACTTGAAGCATTGAACCAGAGAACCAAGAAAAGTCATACAGATAAATAGAGTCAAAATAAAGTATCACTGGATCAAGATATTTTCTATGGTAATGATCATATATGATCTTCATGTAAAACAACTATTGACATCATATTAGGTTTAGATGTACAGTTTGTAATAATTTAAAAAGAGCGATAATAAATGTAAAGGTAGATGAAAGCTGTTTGTAAGCAAATCGATGGGGGATATGCTGCTGTCGTTGATTGTGGCTTCTGATGACATTATTTCAACAGGTTCACAGAGTTAATATGAAACATTTATACTTATTCATAGGTGTCAGTAACTGTGAAAGTGGAGAGCTCCAGCCCTCCTCATCTCTGAGGACCTGTCAAATTCAAAATTTCCCCACCGAAAGGCAGAGGAATATTGATTTGATATTGTCTGTCTGTCTCCTGTATTGTCCTATTATTGTTCTGCAGAAAAGTATTGGCCACCCCTTGCCCCTTTGGCTAGGATATCAGCTCACTGCAGTAAAAAGTATTGTTTCTGCAATTGGACTCTTTTGTTCCAAGATTAGGCTGTAGGTTCTCAGTTATTTTGAAGTGTTGATATTTGTACACAGATCTTTGAAAGATTTCGTCAATTATTGTGGTGACCTAGACCTCCCAACCTCCTCTTCCATGAGGATACTAAGCTATAAAATATAGATGATGTGTAGAAATTCCCCTATCCAAAGTGACACATTTTAGATATCTAGATCCAGATATATTCTTTGCATGGGAAAAGCATGGTCGTATTTTTCAAACCATTTTTTTCTTCCTGTCCAGTTTACAAATGGAAACTCAGATTGGGGAAAAAAACAACTATTGTTATTTTTGTTGACAGTGTGAATCAAAATCAGGCTGCACAGAATGTACAGTGTGATTTTAGATTTACACAGTCTGCTACTGTGTTACATTTTCTAGCTGAAACAACCTCGAAATTCCAGGAATTTAGCTGCTCTTCCTGTTTGAAATAATTATAGTGTGTATTAATTTGTTTGATATATGTATGATCTGACATGAGTTGGTGTTTGAGATAAGATTTTATGAAACAAGTCAAGGAAAAATGTTATTAAGCTAGCTTTTGGCGAGCTTAATAACATTTTTTCTTGACGAGTTTTATAAAATTTTATCTCACACACCAACAAATGTCAGATTGTTTTTAATCACATAACAGTATTTCACAAATTGAAGATCAGAAGATGCAGAGTCATCTGTAGATGCACATGCGGTAATATCCATAAAACTTATATCACTTGTATGAAATACGTACTAAATGACGTCACAAAAGACGCACAATTGCAATATTAAACGTGTATAAGATAAGAAAATTTGTAATGGTCGTATTACACTGAAAACAAGGGAGGTTATGTGATGAATGTATTTATTTTTATGGCCTTCATTTCTATTTCAGGACATCAAGAAGAATCTGAAGAAATTTTCTCAAAGATTTGAAGCTCAGGACAGGCTTAGACAGTCAACTGTCTCAACTGTAAGTTGTTCTTTGGCCCCTCTATATTTTTCATGATTTAAACCTTGACTAAATGATTCAGTCTTTTAACAATTAGGAGGAAGCAGCCTTTTGTAACGTTCATGGGGAAGGGTGGGGGGATGTTGGTAAAAAGCATTCAGCCTCCACCCGCCAGTGTTTTGTACCCTTTCAAACACATTTCCCATCATCAAAGCAACACTGAATTTTTTTTTTTTTTTTTTTTTTTTGGGGGGGGGTTGGTTTAAATTTTAATAAATAATCAGAAAAAGAGTTGAAACATTTTAAAAGATTGTGTAGGTCAAGATCAGACAACATAGATTATACACAGTTGGATATTTAGATGTACTGCTCGATATTTAGATGTCTACTTCTCCGACGAAAACCTGGAGTTCTGCGAGGCCTGGTGGTGAAGGTGTAGAATTAAATTTGCAATACAGAGGTCAATGGGTTGATCCTCTTCCTTTGCTCTTGGTTTTTCATGCGGCAAAGTACTATAGTATGATAGAGGCTAAACCTAGCACTGCTGAAAATCAGAATTTTTCAGTTTCATTCATAGAGAATTCCAAGGTTACAGCTACAAGTAATTCGCACATAAGTTTACAGTACTGTTACTGTGCAATGATGAGTTCACTCACCCGCTACAAGACCAATATTAAAACTGTGTCTTGAATGAGGCGTAACTTTTCTGACTCTGAAGCACTGTTAGAACATTACTCAACTCCTTACCAGATGACCAAAATTGTAGACTTGTCTCAATTGAAAACAATTGCAGATGACAAATCAAATGTGACTCTAATGATGGGATTTATCTTTGAAAGGGTATAAAGCATCGAGGAATAAGAAGAAAATGCTGGTAGCCAGCATTTTCTCCATTCCCCCCCCCCCATGATGTTTTCAAAAGCTTTATTTTAAGGGTTGTTAGAATACAGAATTGTTTGGTTATATAGAAGACAAGATGTGAGATATTAGTTAGATTTTCATCAGAACCTTACAAAAGAGGAAACATTTTCATGGCTGAAACACCACATCAAGATTGAAAAAAGATCATGAAAAGATTCATCAATACACGGTGCATTACATTGTAAAAGAAAAATTTTAATGAGATTTTCGTCAATACTTTAATATGAAACACATTTTGATGGCTTCGTCTAAATATTGATAAGTAAGAGTCTAAAGAAGCAATATTATGGCATTCAGTATAAGGTTAATGTGGAAGAAATACTGACAAATAACATACGCCATGGTACTTCTCTGCAATTGTATAGCATGATATGACAGGTTTTGTTTATGAGCGTTTCTACTTCTATGTGATAGCTCTTAAATAAATCATGAATTTTTCTTAGCTTGTTTGCTGATTTGTTATAACATACAGGGTTGAAAGCTAGATATTATAGGTTTGCTTCCCAGTTCAGCCAAATTCTTTTCAAGGGTTGATGACATTCATTTTGACGAGAATCATTCATTCTCTGATGGCTGAATATTGTATTGACTATGTTATATGGGACAGCAGCCATTGACTTGAAAAGAATTTTGTGTTAATCGCTGGCGAAAAAAATCTCCATTATGATGCATGAGTACGTGCACAGTTGGCCTCAATCCAACTGAAATAATCTTGAAAACCGAATTAAAAACCAAACAAGTGAAAAATACAGAAGCAGGATTTATAAATGATAATCCTTTTGTTGCTTTTTTTTTTTTTGAGTTTCTTGTTATTGGCTTATGGCTTACCCACATTTTGTTAACAATAGCAGGCTTGTTAAAACTTAATGTGCTATGATGACAACTAGCTGTAGCTACAAGATATATTGAATATCTTGAATGTGGCTCAACTTTTCTGACTCTGACGCACATACTTTGATAGAAAACTTCTGCGGTCCTTTGTCAAAAAATGCAAGGTTGTAAATGCGTCTAGTTGGAAGGCTTTTGGATCAATTATGGAAAAAGGAGAAAATTGTGGTAACCAGGGTTATCTGTCTTTTCAGACAATGTTTTCTATCACTTTCAATTTAGAGGTGTAAAAAATTTTGCTGTCTAGTAAACAGTTGTCTTATTCTGGGGTCCGGTAGGACTCAATGGTTTGGCCTGTAGATTTCTTGTTAGGAAATACTGCTTTGAAACATGCTAGAGCTCTGTTCTCTGGGAATGTCCATGGGGGGAAAGTACTGTAAAGTCCTAAGCTTGTACTTCTGTGAGTTCCAGGAGAGACATTAATTAGGAAGCTGTTGGTTCAACAGCACTGAAATATTTAATTGTTGAAAGGTGCATAAAAACAAACACTCAAGTGAACCATGCTCTGTAAAATGGGAGTAAAGTGCATCTGCAAAGACTGTCAACCTAGGTCAGCCTGAGCAGGCTGACATGAATAGAAACGTTTTGCTTTTGGCCAATTTTCTGCATGTCCAAGGACCAGTGTACCTCATGATTCAATAAGTTGTCAGACAAAACATTCTTTGGATCAATAATTATGTGATGACTTGCTAGGTATCATTCATCAAGGAGATCCATTAAACCTCCATTGTCAGAGCATGCAAGTATTTCATACCACAAGTCAATGACTGAACATATATAACTGGTTTTGACAAGTTTAACAAAACGTGCTATGATGACATTTAAAATGGGCTACAAGATAGAAAAGATATCTTGAATGTTGCCTGACTTTTCTGACTCTGATGCACATGTTGAGAAATCTTTAGCTATAAATTGGATTTAAATTTGGATGGTTTTATGTTTTCATGGCAGTTGTCACAAGACACTGCACGCTATTTGAATAATTAGAGATGGTTGTTTCAGTGTGCAATAGTTATTTTTCTCTTTCTACATCTATCTTGATTTAAACTCTGCTTAAAGAAAAAAAAAAATATTTTTCCATTGTGAAAGAATTTGCAGATGACAAATGAACAGAAAGGATTTGTCATTGTTGGACAAAATATATAGCATTTTCTGTTTTCTCTTTTGTTTAAAAGGCCTCCTTCCTGGGGTTCAATATTAGTCCAGATTTTGTGTAAAGGTTTAACATGCCAAATTAACAGTAACCAATCATGTTAAGATTTAATGTATTGACCCCTTACCACACAATTCCGACTAGTTGGCATTTTAGGTTTAGATGAGACTCGGTGCCTTTCATCTTGAAGTTATGCAGTCTTTAATTCTTTGAAGAAGTATTGTCCCGTTTTAAATTTCTAATAATTGTTTGAGTTTTTATTATCTACAAGATATTTTTTATTAGCTCACCTGAGCATGAAGTGCTCATGGTGAGCTTTTGTGATCGTGCTGTGTCGTCGTCGTCAACTTTTACCTTGTGTACGCTCTAGAGGCCACATTTTCAGTCCAATACTCATGAAACTTGGTCAAAATGTTTGTCTTGATAATATCTCGGACGAGTTCGAAAATGGGTCAGGTCAGGTCAAAAACTAGGTCACTAGGTCAAATCTTAGAAAAACCTTATGCACACTCTATAGGCCACATTTTCAGTCCAATGCTCTCATTTAGTGCTGTTACCTAATACAATATGAAAGAAGCCTTTCGAAAACATTGTGGGAAAAGAAGAAAATGCTGTTTACCAGTGTTTTCTCCCTTTCCCACAATGTTTTCTAGCCTATCAACGACAATTCCAACCTTCAGCCACATTTGCATTGTCGAAAAAAGCTTTCAATTTGGACAAATATACATTTTTGTCTTGTGGTAAAGGATTAAATATGTAATAATCAAGATTAAAATGTGCAATAATGCACTCATATCAACTGTTGAAAATTCTCTTACCTTTTGGGCTTTTTTTTATATAGGAACTGTTGGAGAAACGACGTCAGCTAATGATTGACTTTGAAAGGTATAGAGAAAAGAGAGAAAATGAATTCGATAGTCTGAAAGGCAGAAGGCTTGAACTTCGGAATGGTAAGTTGTACATTCTGTTCACAGTAAATCTATATTGCTTTGGGGTTGTCAGACTTGATGCTTCCTCACAAGAACTCATGTTTGAATGAACATTCTATGTGAGCCATGCTCTGGCAAAAGGGGGTTTAATGCATCTTTGTGATGCGTTAAGCCAAGAAAGTCATCACATAATTATGGATTTATAAGATCCATTTTGTCTAAACAACCGGCTGTATCCTGAGATACACTGGTCTTTTGACATGCAGAAAATTTTACCAAAAGCAAAAAGTTTCGACCCAGGTCAGCCTGTGCGGACTGCACAGGCTGACCTAGGTCGATGCTTTTGGCAAAGTATGAAGCCCTCTCTTTCACACAGCTTTCATAGCTCAAATGAAACTTGCTGTATAGGACACACATGTAAAAATGGGACTGATTTTTAGTTGAGTTGACCAAAGTTTGGACAGTGTATTTGAAAGTAGTGTACTCAGGGAGTGGGATGCAGTTGTTCATTACTTCTTGAAATAAATCTGCAGCAGACTACCTTGGAAAATACTTGTAAAATAGGAAACAACTTGCATTAACCTTGAAACTGCCAAATGAATAAAACAAACATTCCCACTCTTTAGCAAAAACCCAAATACATTTTGTGTAGTCTGATCTTGATCTACACTGTCTGCAAAAGCTTCCCAAGTCAAGCTTAGTATCCTAAGGGTAAAGGGTTAATAAATTGAAGAATGTTTGACCCTTCACCAGATATCAAAACTGAAGACTTGTCCATTCAGAAAGTATTGGCAAACAAAAAATTTGATGTTGCTGAAACAATGGGATTTGTCCTTGGAAGGATGGCAAACATTGTGGAGAAAGGAGAAAATTCCAAGTACCACCAGCATTTTTAGCTCCACTGGCCAAAGGCCAGCGGGCTTATGTCATGGCCTGTTGTCCATCGTGCGTCCGTCCGTCCGTCCGTCCATCCGTCCGTCCGTGCGTTAACTTTTTTTTAAAACGTCGTCTTCTCTGAAACTACCCATCCAATTTTGATGAAACTTCACAGAAATGATCCTGCCATGGTCCTCTTCAGAATTTCTTGAAAGAATTTAATTCCTTCAAAAACTCTGGTTGCCATGGCAACAAAACTGAAAAATTTTGAAAATCTTTGAAAATCTTCTTGTCTGAAACCGTAAGGCCAAGGGCTACCAAATTTGGCATGTAGCTTTATCTAGTGGACCTCTACCAAGTTTCTTCAATTTATAGCCCTGGGGTCAAAATTGGCCCCGCCCCGGGGGTTACAAGTTATACATGGGCTTATTTAGGGAGAACTTTAAAATTCCTCTTCTACCTAGCCATAGGGCCTAGAGCTACCAAATTTGGCATGTAGCTTTATCTAGTGGACCTCTGCCAAGATTGTTCAAATTATAGCCCTGGGGTCAAATTAGGCCCTGCCCGGGGGTAACAAGTTTTACATGGGCTTATATAACAAGTTTTACATGGGCTTATATAGGGAGAACTTTAAAATTCTTCTTTGACCTAGCCATGGGGCCTAGGGCGACCAAATTTGGCATGTAGCTTTATATAGTGGACCTGTACCAAGGGTGTCCAAATTATAGCCGAGGGTCAAATTTGACTTCGCTCCGGGGGGTAACATGTTTTACATGGGCGGGCTTATATAGGAAAATCTTTCGCATCTAGCTATAAGGGCTAGGGCTATCAAATTTTGCATTTAGCTTTATCTAGGGGGTCTCTATCAAGGGTGCCCAAATTATAGCCCAGGGGGTCAAATGTAGCCCCACCCCAGGGGGTCACAAGTTCTACATGGTCTTATATAAGGAAACTTTAATAATCTACTTGTACATAGCCATATTTAGGCCTAGGGCTACCAAATTTTGCATGTAACTTTATATAATGGGCCTCTACCAAGAGGGCCCAAATTTTAACTTTGGGGGTCAAGTTTGACTCCACACCAGGGGTCACAAGTTTTACATTGGCTTTTATAGTGAAAACTTGATAAACCTGTGTCATGGATCACATATTTTACAGGGCCTTTTATTCAGCAAACTTGTTTTACATGACTTTTTATTGGGCAAGATTAAAAAAATCTTTTTGTTTATAACCACACATTCTAGTTTCATATTGTAGGTCTGGGGTCAAAATTGCCTTCATTCCAGGGATCGCAAGTTTAACATGGGCTTCAAAATATTGTCACTTCAATTTAAACATTAATCAAGGGAAATGGCTTACAACATGTCCTTTTCTCAGGATGTTTTTTTGAAAGCCTTCTCTTTCAGGGTCATTAACACTTCGATTTGTGTGGTAAAGGGTTAAAAAGCCAGTGGAGCGATACAGGGCCATCTTGGCCCTCTTGTTTCTTTTCTCATAGTGTTTTCAAAAGCTTCCTCTCTAAGGGTCTTAAAATTTCTGATTGATTGGGAAAGAGTTAATCACTATCACTGGCAAAAGGAGAAATGTAATGAGTTATTTCCCCTCTTGCTAAAATACTTTCAAAGTGCCCTACTGCCATATATAGAAAGATGTCTGCAAGAGGTGATTGGTAATGGCTGAATTTCTTATATATGTATTTGAATTAATATCAGTTGGTTATCCTTGTTGGTGAAATTTCTTATAAATGGTGTCCTTTGGCAAAGTATTTCAGAGCCAAAGCCTAGTACTAGTGGAAGCTAGATGACATGAATAAGTGAGCTACCACAGCAATATAAATTTTGGGATAAAACACCATTTGACTGGTCAGTTAAATTACCTTTTATCTTGTATTCAACAGGTGTGGATACAGATGAGCTGGATAATCTTCCAGCTGATGAGTATGAAGAGGAAGTGGTAGAGTTCTTGCTTAAAGTTGAGGAAATTATTCTGGACGAGGAGTAGACAGAGAAATAAACACCGATATTTTGTTAGAAGTGCTGACTATCATCATCGATATTGAAGCAGGAAATTTAAAAAATTGAAGATTAAATTTGAGCTCCTTTGATTGAAATTGAAGCATATTGTTAGATCCTTCAGCCATCTCGAGAATCAATCAAGGAGCTCAACTAAAGGGAGAGCAATTACAGTGGTGCGATTTTAGAGATTGCCTATTGACAGGAAAACTTTGATTTAGTGTGATAGATTTGATATTCTTTCTTTATTTTGTACTGTCTCTTGTTAGTGTGAATTTTACATATTCCTTTTTTTTTTTTTGTCTATTCTTCAATTCTTTAAAGGTGCCAGAAAATATGTGTACAGAGATGAAAAGATTGAGTGATTACCTTAAATCAAAAGTGCTTTTTTTTGCCATAAACAGCCAGTTTATGTATATATCACCAGCTAAATGTAATTATATAGCTCATTTTTCAGGCTTGTTTCCAATACCTTTTCGATTATTTGAACATTACAATAGGCTTAATACATTGCAAAATATTTATTCAAGGTGTAATCCGAGATTAGAAAATAAATTCTCTTGCTGGATTTTTTGTTCTGTTCTTATCTTTTTCTCTAGCATTAGCATAGAGTGCTGAAAGTAAGCCTTTCTATGTTGGTGCATATAGAACTTTTTCTTCAGCTCAACTGAGCAAGAAATTCTAAAATTACACAGAATTGGTTTGATACACCTCACAGAGCAACTTTTGAAATTTTCAAGCTTCTCTTTCCTACTTCATATTGAATAAAAGTGTATTTCTCATTATCAAACTGGCAGATGCAGTAGTGAAAATGAGACAGGGATTGCCCTGTCACTCGGTAATGTCTTTTATGCATATCATGATTACACAGTATGCTTTTTAACACTTTTAGTATTATTTTCAAATCTTTTCAAACACAAAAATTGCACTTTACTTTCTTTTAATACATACATATGAGCTAAATGACCAGAGGCATTGATGCGCCATAAAACAACATTAATTAGCTGAGTATGATCTAAAGTTTTATGAGCACTGACCCTTCATGGTGTGTGTGGGGGGGGGGTGAAAGTTTATCTTGTGCACTGCCTGCTCGGCCAGCTGATTGGTTAGGGTATCCGACTCGTAATCTGGTGGTTACTTGTTGGATACTTGGTTGAAGCAAACTTTCTTTCCCGTGATTTTCGTCTCTCCCCTCTGGTACATGTGAGAAAAGTAGTCTGTGACTTAAAAAGAAAGTTGTGTCAGTACTAGTGTGAGAAAGCCAGGAAACACATGTGTAAGTGCACTGACTGCCATGATATAAGCTGTTAAAATGGCATTTAACTCCAGTACAATCAATCAATCAATGATCTTGTGTACCATCTAGAGGCCACATTTTCCTGTTAGGAGCATTATGCTTGTCTTGATAAAATCTCAATTGAGCTGGAAAATGGATTAAAAAAAAAAAGGTTGTTAAAAGGCTATTAAAAAGTAGGTCACTGGGCCAATTCTAAGAAAGAAAAACTTTGTATACCCTGTAAGGCCATAATTTCTCTCCATGCCCAACAAACTTGGTCACAATGTTAGCACAGATAACATCTTGGACAATTTTGAAAATTGTCATTGCTATTATCAAAGGTCGCCAGGTCAAATCTTGAAAAACCTTGTTTACACCACAGAGGCCTAATTTTCACTCTGCAGCTCATATCACTTAACTCTTTACCACACAACAAAATCTTAGACTGTACCATATTGAAAGCATTTGCAGATGACAAACAAATGTGACTCAAATATTGAAACATGTTTTGGGAAGGGTAGAAAACCTTGTGGGAAAAGGAGAAAATGCTGGTTATCAGCATTTTCTCCTTTTCTCACAATGTTTTCAAAAGCTTTCTTCTTCAGGGTCGTTAAAAGTCGGGATTGTGTGGTAAAGAGTTAACCAGAATGCTTGTCTTCATTAAAAGATTGAAAATAGGTCACCTCAGTTCAAAGGCAGGTCTCAAGGTCAAAATATAGCAAAACATAATGGACCTTCTAGAGGAGTCATTTTCAATCTAGTGATGATGAAACATTGCCAGAATGTTTTTCTTCATCTAGTCTGAGGCAAGTGTGAAAATGGGTCGCCAAGGTAAAAAATAGGTCACCAGTTCAAATTAAAGGTAAACCTTGTGTATGTTGCTATTGAGGCAAAAGTGTTTAGTCCAATGATGATAAGTTTCTGTGTGAATGTTTGTCTCGATAAACTTTTCTGTGTTTTTGAAAACAAGTCACCTAGGTTCAAACAAGAGGTGCCGAGCCTCGGTAGCTCAGTCGGTAGCATGCAGGACTTGAGAACACGGGGTCCAGGGTTCGATCCCTGGCTACGACCCCTGGCTCGGCCAATTTCTTTCCGAGGATTGATGATAGTCACTGCGATAGGATTCATTCCTCTCCCACCGCTGACCGTTGTTTCGACGATGATTGTGGAAAAGCAGCCAGTGGCTTGGAAAGAAAATTGTGCGAAGTACTGGTAAAAGAGACCAGGAACGCATGGATAGGTGCACTAGCCGCCGCGATATCACTGAAATAATGTTGAAAAAGGCATTAAACACCATACAATCAATCAAACAAAAGGTCACTTCATCAAATTTAAGAACAAGAGGGCCATGATGGCCCTGTATTGCTCCACTACCTTTTAAATGTTTCGTGCCCTTAACCCTTTACCAAACAATCCCTGGTTTTCACAACCCTGAGGAAGAAGCCTTTTGAAAACATTGTGGGAAAGGGAGAAAATGCTGGTAACCAGCATTTTCTCCCTTTCCCACAATGTTTTCTACCCTTCCCAAAACGAACATCAATTTTTGAGTCACATTAATTTTGTTGTCTGCAAATGTATTCAGTGTGGATGAGTCGAAAATTTTGTCATTTGGTAAAGAGTTAATTGGCATTTACAGACAAAAATCATAAGAACTCTGTATGGCAATCAACTTTGCTAGAAAAATAAGACCAGCCCGAAAAAAGGTCCTATCCTTTTGTAATTCCAGTGAATACAAGCAGGACAACTGTAATCAGGTAGCATTCATGCCAAATATCAATGAACTGTAACAAAGAGTGCTTTGACAAGAAGATTTCCAAATCTTAGCAGCAGAAAACATGTTTTGAGTGGCATGAATGGTAACATTCTGGAACAAGAAACTGAAGAGGGATATGGCAGGATAATTTCTGTGAAGTTTCATCAAAATTGGATGGGTAGTTTCACAGAAGATGTTTGAAATGAAAGTTGACAGAAACAGGGCGGACATGGGGGCCATAACGTAAGCTTGCTGGCCTTGGGCCAATGGAAATAAAAACCTGGATTACTTTGTCAAGGCCACATTTTCTGTCTCATTCTCATCAGACTTGGTCAGAATGTTTTTTTCAATAGAAAGTGACATTTACCAGTAAGTTCAATTATTAGTAAAACAAGGGCACTAAGAAAACTTCATGGCACACTAGAGGCTACATATTCAGTGCAATGCACATGAGGTTTGTCATTATTATACTGCAAAGAAATTTCTCGTGATCTGATTGGATAATCTGCCCCGAACATATATATCGTGTACACAGGCAAAACCAACATAAAAGCAGTTTCCCTTTCAGGAGCCCCGTATACATGACTACACTATCAACACAACATCCAAAATAGCGGCGTCGATCAAGATTAACATCAAGATTATGCGCCAAGCTGCACGTTTTAGCATGTATTACCAAGGTTTCAGTGACGTCAGTTCCCAGTGATGTCAGTTTTCATTGAATTGGGGCACTCAGGAGGGAAATTCTACTTCGTCAGCGCACTCAATTTTTCAAACCAAAAAACAGGTAAAATTCGCTTAACAAATGTTGGAATGGTAAAACTTTGCAGTATAATAAATTGTATGGTCAGGTGGCAGGGGTATTGGAAACTTGTTCATGGCTGTGGTGAATCATGTCGCCACCTTGCCTTTGGCTCGGGACGACATGATTCACCACAGCCATGAACAAGTTTCCAAGTCCCCTGCCACCTGACCGTACAACTAAGTGTTTGTCCTGGGTCTGTATTCACCAACCATTCTTAAGAATGTTCTTTGTCTTATTCTCCAAGTTTTTCTGAATTTGAAAGTATCACATCATCTGATTGGATAAACCAAATGTTATGGCCAATCAAGAGTTGTATTACTTTCAAATGTAGAAAATGCTGGGCAACAACAAAAAGAACATTCTTAAGAATAGTTGGTTAATTTGGACCCTGGTAAGGTCTAAAACTAGTTTGAAAATACGTCATATTGTGTTGGGAAAAGAAAGGACATGAGGGCAAATCTTCGATTAACCTTGTGTAAGTTTTTGAGACCTCTTTTTCAGCCCAGTGGTCATAAATTGATTGATAGTAGGTGTTAATGCCATTTTCAACCTTATTTCAGCTACATTGCAGTGTCCAGTGCACCTATCAATGCTTTCTTGGAGTTTCTTGGCGTTTCTGTTACTTTACACAATATTCCTCCTAAGCCAGTGGCTGCTATCCCATTGTCGATTCCATGATTAGCAGTGAGCTATGAATGAATCCTGTGTTGCAATGACTCATCAATTCTCAGAAAGAAATTGGCTAAACTGGGGATTCAAACCTATGATCCCCTGTTCTCAAGTCCTGTATGCTACCGACTCTGCTACCGGGGCAGTGATAATAAAACAGAATGTCTGCTATGATGAAATATCAGTTGAGTTACAAAATGGCTTAGAAAGTAAGTCACTCTGCCAAATTCAGGAAAAAAAACTAGAAATGTGTCGCCAACACAGATGTCTCTGCAACATGATAAATGTCAATCATGGTATAGTTCCAAACTGACCTGTTGCCATAATGATTGACAAAAACATTTAAATATGATCATAATTATGTAAAGTATGTATATTTGTGAAAATCTTTAGCACTGTGACCTTATGGTAGGGGCATGATAAGGGCAGTTGCCTACAAAGATGACTCGAAACTAAGTCTGATAAACTCATTTTTTTATTTGCTAGTAATTGATTTTCAACAAAGAATAAACAAAATTGTAAGAAAAATGCAGCCTGCTGCATGCATTGCTGATAATCTACATCCGAAAATAGAGTTGTCTTTCTTGTATGCCATATACCTTTTTAACCTTTACAGCTTGATGAAGTATGAAAATATATCAATGTGTAACCCTTTACCACGCCACATTTTAGACCTTTCCCCCTAAAAGAGAAGGCTTTAGAAAACATTGTGGGAAAAGGAGAAAATGCTGGTTACCAGCATTTTCTCCTTTTCCCACAATGTTTTCTACCCTTTCAAAGAAAAATCATTTAATGTGAGCCACGTTAAAACTCATCTACAAGTGCTTTTAATTTGGACAGGTCTAAAATTTTGTCGTGTGGTAAAGGGTTAAAGGTTTATGGCCTGCACAAAATTCAACATACGGGAGATAAGTCATGGACTCAACTGGGAATTGTGACCTTGAGTTTTAACCTGGTGACTTTTTTGCATGCAACACATTGTCTATTAATTGATCTTTTGTGCCAAATAATATCAAAATCAAACATGTGGGCTGGACCATCAACCATCAATTCTATAAATATAGCAAAAACTGAAAAAGTTCAGCTGAGCACTATGACCTTGACCTTTCAGCAAGTGAAACGGTTTCAGCAGGCAACACTTGGTCTATCCATGGTGGTCATTTGTGCTATATTTTTCAGAAATCCAATGATGCATGTTGCACTTATGACCTGGACAGGAACACCTGTCATCACTATAATTGTAGTAAGTAATTGATGAAGTTCAACCAAGCACTGTGACCTTGACCTTTGGGCTGGCGATATGATTACTACACGCAACCCGTTCATGGTGATCATTTGTGCCAACTTATTTTAGAGCCAGACTACTGATAATATCAATGACAAGATTAAAAACAGATCACCTTTTATCTGAAGATAACTCTGTCTTACCTTAGAAAAACTTAGTGCACCCTAGAGGTCACATTAGTAGTCCAATGTTCATGAAACTTGGTCAGAATATCATTCTTAATAATGTCTTGGATGTTATTAAGAAAAAGTCAACATGAATAAAAAAGTACTGCTAGTCACAAGGTCAAATGTAAGAAAAACGTTGGGTACTTATTACTATTTCGGAGTTATATTTTGCTTAATATCATAAAACTTAAAATGTTGGTCTTGATAATACATGTATGTATCTTTTTTTGAAACTTGTCATTTTTTTCCTCAGAGAAATACAGGTCAGGGATCCAGGATCTACATATATTAACTATGGACATTTCTTTGATGTGAAGTAGACAAGCTATTTCCCAGAAGTACACATATACTTATTAATTTGGAAGTAATGAACACTGAAAGAGATAACACAAGGGTAATGATTACAAACACTTTATCTTTTCCCTAAAATGAATATATTAACTAACATGATCTGCGTATGCACTACACCAGAACTAGAGCTTCAGCACTGAGCTGCAACAGACAAAGTGAGTATAGAGTGTTCAAGCAACATTCATTTTGTATTGCACAAATTGTCCAGAGAAATATTATCAACCACAACTAGGATTCTCTACAATTTATCTTGACTCTTGACCAAACCCATTTTTTTTAAAGTCCCCCCCCCCCCATGAAGGCTTTGGAAACATTAGGGGGAATGCAGAAAACCATGGTAACCTAAACCAACATTTCCCCTATTCCAAAAATGTTTTGTACACTTACAAAAACAATGATTATCAATTTAAGCTGCATTAAGTTTGTTGTCTGCAAATGCTTCTGATCTGGTTCAGTCTG
This sequence comes from Hippopus hippopus, assembly GCA_946811185.2. Classification (NCBI taxonomy): domain Eukaryota; kingdom Metazoa; phylum Mollusca; class Bivalvia; order Cardiida; family Cardiidae; genus Hippopus; species Hippopus hippopus. The sequence continues at coordinate 17,881,053 of OX328096.1, forward strand.
TCATCTGGTAAAGAATTCAGTTTATAGCAAATTACTTTTATACAGTTCAGAGATATATGACAAGGAGAATGAATATAATTGAGCTGTGTTCTGTTAAAAGGGCTTAACCCTTTCCCAAACAATCCCTGGTTTTTACGGGTCAGGAATAGAGGCCTTTTGAAAACATTGTGGGAAAAGGAGAAAATGCTGGTAACCAGCATTTTCTCCTTTTCCCACAATGTTTTCTACCCTATCATATAGAAAAATCATCTTTTTAGCAACTGTTAATTTGTCATCTGCAAAATGCTTTCAATTTGGTCTGGTCCAAAATTTGCCGTTTGGGAAAGGGTTAATGCATTTTCGAAAAGTATCCTGCACAGGCTACTTTTTGCTATCTTTAAGTTTTCTGCATGTCTAAGAATAATTCTACCTCGTGGTTCAGCCGTACCTTTTTATTATAGATTACACTACAGTACTTATTACAGATAACTTTACAAAGTATTTATGATGCCCGACTTGTTGGTGGTGTATTTGTAACTTCCATTAAAGTTTTTGATGTTTCTAGAGCAAAATACGCCTTTTCTAAAAACAACAAAATATTTGAACATGTTCAAATTAAGCATCATTTACAGAGAAAAACCTCAAATGTTTCAAATGATAGAATTTGTCTTTGAAAGGATACAAAACATTGTGGAAAGAAGAAAAAATGCTGGTTATGAGCATTTTCTTCTTTTTCCACAATGTTTTTCTCGGGGTTGTTGAAACACCATATTGTTTGGTTATGGGTTGGTATCAATCTAGTTTCTGTTGATTCGGCAAAAGCAAGAAGCCACACTTTAACCCTTTACCAAACAATCCCAGGTTTTTACCTAAAAAAGAAACCTTTTAAAAACATTGTGAGAAAAGGAGAAAATGCTGGTAACCAGCATTTTCTCCCTTTCCCATAATGTTTTCTACACTTTCACAGACATTAACCATTATTTCAGCTAAATTTAATGTCGTCTGCAAACGGTTTCGATTTGGACTATGGTAAAATTTTGTCAATTGGTAAAGAGTTTAGCACAGATCACACTAAAGTAGAACTCATCGCAGGTAAGATTTTCTGGTATCTATGATGCATCACTTGTGGAGGGTGTATTTGTAACCTCCGTGGACGTATTTGATGTTTCAGGCACAGCATTTTCCTCAGCTATCGTCTCACAACCTGACTTTGGCTTTATCTCATTGTCTAATGTCTCTCGTTGTGAGTCAGTCATAGCCTCAATGGCACGATAGAAGTCTGAAAAATCAACATACGCAGCTACACGCCCATTTTCATCAAGTTCTAATTTCTCACGTTTATAAAATCGACTAGCAAATCGTGACTCACCACTGCTCTGTGTGGAGTTGGTTGTGCTGTTGGTTCCAGTACTTGCTGGTGAATATCTGGCTGTATCCCTGTTTGTGCTGGTTGTATCTAATGTAGAATGACCTTGACTGCTCGCAGGACTTGTTGAAGCAAGAGGAGTTGAAAGGTCATCAGACTGATCAGTACTGGAAGAACTTACTGTAACATCAGGTATCACAACAGTTGGTGGTACGTTGGACCTTGAGGTGTAATATGGTACAGAGACGGGGAGAAACCTGCTCCCTCCAGTGGGGGTTCCAATGGCATTGGGTAGTTTATAATTAAAGTTTCTGACAAGTAGAGTGATGTCTCCTCGTTTGTGGCATCTTGCCTTTACATCTCCTGAGCCCATCATGAAACTGTCATGGTGAATTCTGACCACTTTATCCACACAGGCTTGAGCCACACCATTCAGAGTAGCTTGTACACCAAATTCTGAAGCAACCATGGAAGCTACTTCACTGTTGACAGTGGCTACTTCTGTGGCATCTATGAGAGCATGGTATAAACCATCAGACATGATCAATAAGAAGCTGCAGGAACTATCAATAGGTATACCTGCTGTTACATGGGGTTCCTCTATCACAGGCTCTCTGACTGCTGGGCTGAAATTGTAATAAATATGCATGTATTATAGACCTATTTGTGGGTCAGTAACCAAAACAGTGATTTACGCTGCTCTAAAGTTATCTCACAGTGACAGTTTTATATATCTATGCATGTCCTCGGTTGCAATACTACAAGGCATGGGATCTGCAAGTGTCTTGCTAAAGACCTAGCCAGTCAAACCCTGGGCTGACTGATTTCAAATCCTACAGGTTTACCAGTGAGCCACACAAAACCCTCGTTGGTCAGTTTGGCTGGGTCTAACAACTGACTAAATCATGAGGTAGACTGGTCCTTTGACATACAGAAAACTGAACAATAGCAAAAAGTTTTGACCCAAGTCAGCCTGCGCAGACTGCACAGGCTAACAAGGGTAGACATTTTTTGCAGATGCATGAAACCTCCTTTTCCCAGAGCATGGCACATATATCATAAAAGTTCCCTGGGGCTTTTTTTTACCAACTGTTTTAGATACTTTTCTAATCCTACATTCCAAGACCAGCAATCAGATGGATAGTATTGGAATTTGGAATGTACTTTTGAATGGTTGGTAAGTTTCATTATATGCCTACAAATGACATGACTAAAATACAGATTTTATCTAAAACACATAATTTCATATAAAAGACCAGAGTATATTTTTCATATCATGCATGTACTTCGTAGAGAACATCATCATGTTCACAGACTACATTTAAGTTCTCATGTTTGGCTCTTTCCATCAAACACGGAAAAATGTGCAGCTGTATTTTTTTGTTATTCATTTTTTTTACAGTTATAAAGAGAACCGCAGCTATAAGATGAAAGGAACTTTACAAAAGTCTGCATTTCTGTGTATTTGGATCTGGTCTTGTTGCGTGTGAGAAGAGTTTATCATGGATTCAACTTTCAGTCTCATTCAATACCCATCTCTTTACACACTCATCTTGGCCTGACTGACACAGAAATGTAGACTGTTGCAATTATCCATTTATATCATGAATTATATTATAAATGGAATATTACAACAGTTTATTGCTGTGTGGCAACATATTTGGGACCGCATTTCACACTATGTACATATGGATTTTTTCCCCTGTATCTGATGTGCATATTTGAGTCAGAATATTTGTAGATACATACAATAAATTACCTTATTCTAATAAGTTAGACAAACCAACCCATGTAGCAACTTACAGAAGCAAGAGTTTACCTGAGAATATCAATGTCTTTATATCCACCCTTTGTGTGAAAATCTCCGATACACCTGGTACAGTCAGATGTACCTATCTTTCTCGTTTGCATCAGTTTATCCATATCTAGTCCAAGACCTGCAAGTCTACGCTGCTCTTCCTCAGAGTCAATGGTGTGATCCACAGTCAGCTGACTTACATTCATGATTCCATTTTTGTCTGTTCGTACCAGGAGAGCTCTTGTATCCCCTGTTAAAAGGTATAACATATAAATGAGTCTAAATTAACCTTCAAGTGCCATTCACAATTGTAGTTGCCTCTGCAGCCAGTATAGATAAAGATCAGAAAGCACAGAACATGCAGTCTGATCTTTGATCTATCCAGTCTGCTTTGCTGAGACACTCTGGAGAAAAGCAATCATGAAATTTGCAACTAATGGGGTCACATTTCTAGACTGAAAATGTATGTTTAGTATATTTGGTGTTTTAAGGTTTAAAAAGCACTGCTATCTGACTTTAAAATCCTTTCAAATCTACGAGGCTATTTGAAGGATGTAAAGAACAGATAGAGCAGATCTTTCACAGCTATGTGATATTCTACTGACACATTCAGGACAAAGCAACCCTAAAATTGCAATTATTAAGGTTGCATTCCTAGACTGAATTTTTTTTTTTTTTTTTTTTTTTTTTTTTTTTTGGGGGGGGGGGGGGCGGCTTTACTTTATCATTCATTTTAGACACTTTTCATAATCTCACTGTTGGATTTTTTTCTTTAACTTTCCACCACACAATGCTATGTTTAAATGAGTTACGGACGTTTCGTACCATGACCATTTTGTACCAGTCACTTCATACCATAATTTGACCATTTCATACCATAATTTATACCATTTCATACCATAATTTTACCACTTCGTAAAATAGTCATCCCATTTCGTACCATGTTTTTGGGACCTAAGACAAAGTTTTAGCTAAGAAAAACCTTCGTTATTATGAATTTAAAAGAAGAAAAACAAAATCAAAAATGCTATTTTATTCAAGTAAAATTTATATTGAAGCAATATATAGTCTCATAAATATGCAATAACACTTTTCGATTATCTCCTTTTCCCATTATGTTTCAAAGTAGTTTCTCCGGGTTCATTAGAAAAATGAATTGCTTTTGTAAGGTGTGTAATTTTAGCAAATGAATATTGTAGAAAATAATGTTTTAACAAGGAATAAAATTGTCTTAATGACCTTGGGGTTTGACCTTGTCCTTGTCTCGGCATCATAAAAGGCTCACATAATTTCAAAAATTATCTAGCGTCAATCTAGGCAATCAAGGGTAATCAAACAATTATATTTCTTTGATTAGATGTTCAATTTAATGTAATCAGTTTGATCCCAGTTATACTTACCCGACCTGCAACAAACATTACAGACAAACAAACCAATTACCCATCTTCTCAGTTGCATACTAACTGGTTTAATTGATTTATGATAATATCTGGTTAATTTGATTGCCAAAGCATTGGTTAATACTAAGTAAAATATATTAAATGCCACTTTTTGTCACATTTATTGATACTTTTGGTCATGGTGCAAGATAGTATTATCATGGTACGAAGTGGTAACGCTATGGCACGAAATGGTAAATTTATGGTACAAAGTGGTAAATCTATGGTACGAAATGGTCATAAACAGAATGGTACGAAATGTTTATGGTACGAAGTGACTGTATACCATTTTAATGACTGTAACACAGACGGCTTTAGAAAACAAAGTGAGAAAAGGAGAAAATGCTGGTAACCAGCATTTTCTCCTTTTTCCACAATGCTTTCTACTCTTCAAAAATCAAATTTCAATTTTTGAGTCACATTTCTTCTGTTGTCAGCAAATGCTTTGAATTTAGACAAGTCTGAAATTTGTGGTTTGAAAAAAAATTAAAAAGCACTAGACTAAGAGCTTTACAGTACAAAAGATCTATGCAAGTTTGAAAAGGAATCAGATAAATATAGACTTCATCATCAGAAAAAACCAGAAAGTCATAGGAGAATACTAGAGAGTGCTAAAAACCGACCCATGGCAAAAGATTTTCAAGCCCGTAATGTGAAAATGTATGAAAATTTTACCATCCAATATCAAATCTAAAATTTCTATATTCGGCCAGGAAATGCATTTTAAGTAATTGTGTTGACAAAGCAAATTTTTGTTTTTAATTACTCACCAACATTAGCCACATATAATTTGTTCTGATGGATCAAAACCACTGTACCAGTTGTCCCCCCTGAAATCTCCTTATCTAAGGCATGAAGTTTGTTGATGATATCTGGGTATTGTTGGCAAGCCTCATGGTAACTGGTTCCCTGCAAAAAATTTAAAAACTAGCTACAGAAAGCAATTAACCTTTGTAACATGGTCCCTTTCTTTTGAGACCCTGAGGAAGACAACTTCTGAAAACATTATGGTTAGAGGAGATTGATTGGTTGAATGGTGTTTTACGCTGCTTTCAAAATTATTTCAATAATACCATGGCGACAGCTCACATGTTCATTTAAGTCTTGGGCTTCACCAGTATCAGGCTAGGGCTCTGAATTGTCTTACCCAAGGACACACCTATGAATAACCCAGTGCTTCCAGTGAGGCTCAAACCCAGGGCTTCCAGGTTAAGAGTCCAACGCTTTACCATTGAGCAACACAGTACCCTGGTAAAAGGAGAAAATGATGAAAATTTTGTTTTCTGGTAAAAAGTAAAAGCCTTTAAGCTCTAACAATATGAAAAGACAATATCAGTCTTGAAAAAAAGACTTGTATATTACAATTTGCAAGGCTACTTTGGCCACAACTAAGAACTTTCTATCAACTACCACAATGTTAAAGTCATGGGCCAGACTGGAAGTTCTGAGAAATTTGGTATTTGATCTATAACTGCCTACAAATAGAGCTGATGTGCTAGGCTGAATACTGGTTAAAATATTTTTCAACTTTATAGCAAGTTAAATACCTTTCTTTAAGCTCAAATCTTTAACATACAATCCAGTATTTTGCTATCCTGAAATCTAGCAAAAATTAAACAATACACTTCATCCCACCACTTTTTAATGACTCAACAGCCAGTAATGGTTGGTCTTTTTTTTAACCTTGTGTCATTTTTATTCCCCAGAATTATCACCGTTGAAGAAAATGAGATGAACAATCTGAAAAGAAATTGTCTTACCTCTGGTAGTTGAAGCTGAAGTGTTGTCCGGGCAGCAAGTTGTTCGTCAATGGACTCAAAGAAACTTTTCTCTACAGCAACAAATGCCTGAAATAAACCACTGGTCAATGATATATGAGTGGCACTCTGGCAAAAGGGGGTTTAATGTATCTCTATGATGTATTGTACCAAGCGAGTGATCACATAATTAATTAGGGATCCATAAAATCCACTTAGTCCAATAACAATTGACTGAATCTGGGCGTAGATCAGTCCTTAGACATCCAAAAAATTTACAAATAGCAAAAAGTTTCAATCCATGTCAGCCTGCAAAGACTGTACAGGCTGACATGGTTCAAAACTTTTTGCAGATGACTAAGCCCCATTTTCACAGAGCATGACTCAAATAAGGTTCTAACAATAGTCAAAGTATACAGCAGTAACACACACCTAGATTAAAACTAAAACTTGTTTTAAAATGATGTTTAGAGATTTTCAACACATTCTGAGCCACAGGACAAACACATTCTGAGCCACAGGACAATTACTTGATAAAATCCGCTCCCCCTTCCCCAATTCTTCATAAGAATATCGTCCAAGAGACATTTTCCAGTCCTTTGGATATTTTTTTTTTTTTTTTTTTTGTTACTTAACAGCATTTTCTCCTTTTCTCACAGTGTTTTTGAAAGCCTCTCTCCCAAGTATTGTAAAACATGGGACTGTTTTGTAAAGGTTTAAAAATCAAATCATACCTGATATAAGACCTCTTTCACTTCTTCATCACTACTTTTGCCTGCCAGTTGGCCTAGTAACAGTTCAGCTGGCATTCTCTGTGCGGCAAAATTGGATGCTCGTGCTCCATCATGTCCATCAAATACTCCATATAAATAGACATCATCCTGGCTTTATCATGATACCAAAAAATTAACCCTTTACCACATAGCAAAATTTTAGACCTGCATGAATTGAAAGCATTTTCAGGCAACAAATAACATGATAATCAAATGATTGGATTTGTTTCTGAAAGGTTACTAAGAAAACATTATGGGAAAAGGAGAAAATGCTGGTTACCAGCATTTTCTCCTTTTCCCACAAAGTTTTCAAAGCTGTTTCTTAGGATCGTTAAACTCAGCATTGTTTGGTAAAGGGTTAAGGTAAAAACACATTGGTTGTTAGTATCTACAACTATTGATATTAATTAATATTCAGGAGGCATTTTTTGTGCTGCAAAGATGGACGCTTTTGCCCTGTTGTGACGATCAAATACTTCAAGTACACATCATCTTGGCTTCATAAAATAAACTGACATGACCTTATTGTTGTGACCTTTTAGTTAAATGAAGGAAGAGAAAAAAATTTCATGTAAAAATCTATTGCTCTTTTTTCCAAGGTGTTTTCTTCATAATTTAGGAAAGATATCTTTGTTTCTCTGTCTATTGTACCGACTTTTGGCCAAAAGGGAATACCATGAATCCATTAAAATCTTTAATACTAGTACTGGTAATCATATTACTCATCAAAGAAACAAAACTCCTTATTTAAAGCGTTTGCAGGTAAAAAATGCAACTCAAATGATGGGTTTTGTATTTGAAAGAGCGTAAAACATTGTGGCAAAAGGAGAAAATGCTGGTAATTATCCTTTTCTCCTTTTCCAAAATATTTTCAAAGGATTCCTGAGATCTCAGAATTTTTAAAGCCCAGGATTGTTAAGTAAAGAATTAAAACACTTTAAATCTTGTATAACAAAATACTTAACCAATGTTTATTTACATACTGAAGTTTTGTCGCTGCTTTTCTTTTCAGTAAAAATTATGCACATTTGAACGCTTACCTACATGTACAATGAAATACAGAATAATTTTCAAATAAACAAATATTTTTGACAATGAGTTCAATACTATTACCAGAAATGAAAACTTTTATCTTCAAACTCATGCTCTTCTCTTCTGTTCCCATCCTCTCTATAAATCTGATTGGTGGAAAATCCAACACCTGACATGCGACATACAGGCAAATCATCTGTCCAACTTGTAGAATGACCTGACTAATAATAAGGAAAAATACATGTATAACTTAACATAATTATGTAACAATATGTGGGTTTCAAGTATGCATTATATATTCTAATCTCAGTGTATACAGTATTGTAGTAAGGGAAATTTGTTCTGTTTAATAAAATTTCTAACATAAAATCTATTGAACCTATATGCTATTCTAGTTGCATCAGCTTTCCTTCCAAAGTGATAAACGATGGCAGTTATGTCAATACGTCTTGGTGCCCCAGTGGTTAGATTAATGGCTGTAAAGCAATGGTTCCTTGTACCCTACTGGCCATAAATTTTCCATGGTAATTACCGGTACCCCAAGCCTCAGAAGTCTTGAGGGGAGTATTAACCCTTTACCACACAATCCCAAGTTTAATCAACTATGGGAAATTGGACTGTTGAAAACACTGTGGGAAAAGGAGAAAATCCTTACTAACCAACATTTTGTCCTTTTCCCACACAGTTTCTTACCAGTCCAGGAAACCTATTTCGAGTCATACTTATTTTGACACCTGCAAATGCTTTCAATTTGGGCAGGTCTAAAATGTTATTGTTTTGTAAAGAGTTATAATGGAGGAGCAGGGTAGCTCCTGAAATTTCGAAGATGAAGACATGTGTAGCAATGGTTGGCAGCATGGATGTTCAGCGGTCCAGGTTGCTCAATGGTTACCCATTTGGCCTGTGAGTAAGGGATCCTTGGTTCAAGTTCTGTACCAGTTACACATTTCCCCTAGGAATTTACTTCAACAGTGTCAGAATGGTTGCAAAGACCTAAGAGTCGGAAGAAGCAGAGGAGCAATGTAGCTCACAAAATCAGAAGGGGAAGGAGTGTCTTGATAATCCATAGCATCCTGGGTACTGAATGGGCCAGGTAGCTCATTGGTTGAGGGCCTGCCCTGTAACCATGAGGTCCTGGGTTTGAGTCTTGTACCAAGAATGCTTTGTCCCCTTATTAAATATTCGTCAGTGGACAGAAAACTTGCTCTGTAAGCATGGGGTCTAAAATGGACTGTGGAACAAGTCTTTATAACTTATATTGATCAATCTTAATGATCGCTAACTGAAAACCTAAATCAGTACTCGAACCGTAATGTGGGAAGTTCTGAAGTAAATCCCTTGATGAAAAAAGTGTGGCTGGTATGTGATTTGACCCAAGAATCCTCTCTTACAGGGTTAGTGTCGTAACCACTGAGCTACCCGGACCTCGCGTCATCCATACTACCAATTTCTTTTTTGCTTTGATAATGACTTTAAACTGCTCATTTGCATAAATCTCTCTGTAAAACAAAAAGTGAAATCTAATAAGTGTCTGAAACTGACAGTGAAATGGCTATTCTACTGGCCATCATGTTGGAAGTTGTCACTCTGAACCTGGTCCTGTGAGTAAGAGAAAGTTACAAGCAACTTCTTTTTTAACCCATATTGTTTTTAAGAGCATATGACTGCAGAGTGAGATTCATCAACACAAATTTACAATACACCACTGATTTCCTCTATTTTTTTTTTGGACAAGTAAACTTTAACTGCGGACAAGTAGAAAACTCGGTCCAACTTGTCCGTGGACAAGTAAGAAAATTAAAAAATTACACACCCCTGTTCAATGTCTTAATATATGGGATGGAAACATTTACCCTCAGTAACAGCAAAAGTTGTTCCCTCATAACTGACCAAACAAAATAGGTCACGAAATCCTCTGATCTAAGTATAGATCAGAACCTTGCCACATTATTCTCGTATGGTCACATGGCTTTTTGACATCAAAACTGACTTTGTCACATGTCAGGAACTTCTCATGATCAAAATTAAATTTTAGAGGGAGAATTTCAATGGGCACATATCGGGTTGAAAAAGGTAATAAGAAATTTGTCACTAAAACCGATCTTTCCCTTAGAAACATGCATACTGTCTTCTGTTGCAGTTTGTACATTGACACCAGTGAAACTGTTCTTTGCATTCAAATAAGCGTTCACACAAAACGGTGACGTCAATCACTTCATAGTTCGCAAGAAAACTCGGATATAACTTTTGGTTCGAAAACAAGTACCCCTCAAAACAGGTCGGTCGACGATACCCCTGCAACACAACATCTCCATGGTACATGGTCTCAGCTTTTCAAGTGTCCAGTAAACAGAATGAATGTGTTCAAGCCTTGATTTTCCTATGAGAAAAATCTTCAAATATGAAAACTTGTGTAAAGCATTTCTGGAATTCTTGGTACGACTATATTTGGTGACGAACAAACACTAACCTGAAGGTCGAGACGAGGTGGAGAAACTATGGACCCATTGACGTGTCTTCCAGTGGACATGTCTGTGGATGTCGATTTTGGGATGTTTTCTGTCTCTAACGGTTAGAAAATCAAGTAAAGTAACAGTTTCGATAAGTTAGTTTACGACCTGAGAGAGAGCTTTGCGCATGCGCTCGACTTGACACAAGCCTGACATTTCGTCCAACGTGAACAGACGAATTTTTAGTCAAATACAGAAAATGTTCCATACAGTTCTCAAGGAATAACAGAAAAATATGAATGTTCCTTAAGAAATGATGTTTTATCACTGCTGTTACTGCTGACAACAACACATACCAGTATATCAGGTGAAATTATTTAACCGAGACTTTTCGCTACTTCATTGAAACAAAGACAAATATTTCGCTACTTACATGTTTATGTGAAATGCATTTGTTTTAAGTCAGTCACTGTTTTCACAAGGATATATCTTGTTACACTTGGAAATTATATCTTTATGCCCTCTTTCAAATATATGGCACTTAAAACTCATTGTTAAGATCTACCATCCTCCCGACAAAGATTTGCATAAGGCATGTAAAATTATAAAAATCAACATGAGTTAGTGTAGTCTCAACAATGAGGCGTTTAGGGTCTCTTTTCATATTTGGACATTTACTGCACGGAAGGCAACCAATCGAAAACTACAATCGCCTTCAGGGACTGGTGTATCATGCATTAAATAAAAAACATTATAACAAACGGAGAAAAATATACTTATGAAATATATCCTTTTGGCACAGTGTTTTCAAACAGTACGTCTAAAATACTAAAAGGACTCAATTTTTGGAAACTTGACTTCCTTATCGCAAAAAGGAGTCAAGATGAGTTTAGAATTTGCGAAAAGGACTTATCATTCTACAATAAAGATTCTTTTTGGAATTAGAACTTCCTTTCACAACAAGATTTGTTTGTAAGGTGTTTTCAACATCATTTCAGTTATATTGTGGCGGCCACTTCACCTATCTTTTCTCTCATTTTCTTCTTTTCCCTTTATGTTTGGTGAAGCGTTTAGATGTTGATTAACAAGTTATTTATTTCCCTCATTTGATTTCTATCTAAGTTGAGATGACCTTAAGACAGGAAGTATTGGGGTTATACAGAAGACTGATAAGGCTGTCTTATAGATGGACATCCAGTAAAAACAGTGTTGCAGATACTGAGGTAGAGAGAAAATACATCAGGGAAGAGACACAAGCATTGTTCAGGAAGAATAAAGGGGTAAAATAATTAGTTACTGACCAAGCTATTACCTCCCTTTATAGATAGCTTAAACCTTTGCCAATCAAGCCTGAATTTAAATGACTTTAGGGAAGACAGTTTTTAAGAAATTTGGCGGAAATAAGAAATTCCTAGTTACCAACATTTTGTTCTTTTTTCCAGACAAGTTTAAAATTCTGTCATCTGGTATAGAATCATATATTGTTCTATGTGAGATCAGGCAGTGCAAAGTGTTACAGATCTTGGATGTGATAATAGTAGCTTAGGTTTAGGTATAGTATTTGTGAATACCTATGTCTATTGCCCGAGAAAGAAGGTTTTAGAAAACATTTTGGAAAAAAGTAGAAAATGCTGGTAACCATTTTCCTACCCTATCAAAGACAAATATCAAAATTTGACACACCTCTAATTTGTCATGTGCAAACGCTTAACAATTTGAACTAGTCTTAAATTGTGTTGTTTTGGTAAAGAGTTTAAAAAAAATCACTAGTGCTCATGAAATAGTGTAGCAGCATTGATATTAAGTACATTGTACATTATACATGTACATCAAACCATGTTTTCAAAGCTGCCTGCTGCTTTGTTTATTTGGTGTTAAATCACATTTTCAACAATAATTTGGTTGTAGCACAGCAGCCAGTGCACCTATTCAAGGATCCTTGAAGTTTCTTACCAATTCTACCCACAAACTCTCTCTAATCCAATGAAAACACTCCAAGAAAACAAGATACTCACATTATTCAGTGGTTGGAGAATAAAACATACTGTTGGAATGACTTACATCAATCCTTGGCAAGAGTTTTGGTTTTGAAGCTGCCTGTTGCAGGGATGTAGAAGCTCTTACTTTGAGCAGTGAGTTGGGTATTTTGTATGAAAATACATTTGAACCTGTCTTAGAAACTACCTGCATTTAGTAGTTAACTGCTTTATAAGACCAATGTTTTGATGGATAGTCCTGTTGTTAATCAACTAAATTGAATTTGCTTTTAAGTCTTTATCAGGTAACAGAATTTTAGACTTGTCCACATTAAAGGTTTTTGCAGATAACAAATTGGATCTGAATCTAGTGATGGAATTTGTCTCTGGAAGGGTATAAAACATTTTGATAATAGGAGAAAATGCTTTTTACCAGCATTTTCTTCCTTTTCAGCAATGTTTTCAAAAGCCTTCTTTCTCAAGGTGTTTTAACCCATTACCACACAATCCCGAGTTTTAACGACCCTGGGGAAGAAGCCTTTTGAAAACAGTTGTCTGCAGATGCTTTCAATTTGGTCCAGTCCAAAATTTTGTCATGTGGTAAAGAGTTAACCCTTTACCACACAATGACACCTTTTGACGCCCCTAAAAAAGAGGCCTTTTGAAAACATTGTGGGAAAAGGAGAAAATGCTGGTAACCAGCATTTTCTCCTTTTCCCACAAAGTTTTCTACCCTATCAAAGAAAAGTTGCGTCATTTGAGCCACTATGAAATTGTCGTCTGCAAATGCTTTCAATTTGGATAGGTCTAAAATTTTGCCGTGTGGTAAAGGGTTAAGCAAGGTAAAGGTTTAACTCTTTACCGAACTACCACAAATTTCAATGACCCTCAGGAAGAAGGCGTAAAGCCTTTTGAAAACATTGTAGGAAAAGAACAAAAAGCTAGTATCTATTTTTCCTCTTTTCCAACAATGTTTTCTACCTTTTCACCGAAACATCCCATGAGTTAAGACATGTTTAATTTGTCAGCTGATTTCCTTTAATTTGGACAAGTTTACATTTTTGTTTCCCACCGCTGACCATTGTTTTGACAATGGTTATGTGGGAAAGTAGCCAGTGGCTTGGAAAGAAAATTGTGCAGAGTACTGGTAAAAGAGACTCTAGGATAGCATGGATAGGTGCACTGGCTGCTGCAATATAACTGAAATAATGTTGAAAATGGCATTAAACACCATACAATCAATCAATCAATCAATCAATCAATCAACATTTTTGTTGTTTGTAAAGAGTTGGAAGACCAGCTGGTGTAAGAGACCACTTTTCTTACTCCCCTTAGTTAGTTTTGAGGTTTGAATGTAAACATAAAGCATTCACTGATTTTTTGACATGTGTTTCATTCCAGATAACAGATGAAGAAGAGATTAGAGAACACATCAGAGAAGGTGAAGCAAGATATGAAATAGGTTGGTAAGAATGTACACTTTATCAGAAGACAAAATTGTAGACTTGTACCTATTGAAAGCATTTTCGGAAATGTGATCCGAATGAAAAGAATTTTCTGTATAACTCTTTACCAAACAACAAAATTTTAGACTGGTCGAAATTGAAAACATTTGCAGACGACAAACAAATTGTGACTCAAAAGTTAAAACTTGTTTTGAGTTGTGTAAAAACATTATGGAACAAGCATTCTGATAGTATTGCATAGCAATACCCAGACCCCTACCAGCTGTATATATTGCTGGCACGTATAGTTTGTGAAACTCTGTGGAGGAGAAAGAACGTATTTGACCCCCTTTCAGAATTATAAGCATCGTGTCTGTCTTTGTATGCAATGCTTTAATGAAAGCCAGATATATAAACATTTTTCCTTGTTAATGTAAGTTCATTGAAGAAGTTTTACTAAGACAAGATGTGTTTGTGAAACACAAATGCCCCCGTAAAAGCAAATTTTCGGAAATATGACCTTTACCTTGTGAGATGACCTTGACCTTATTATCAGCAGGTGTGTACCAATGAGAGGTACCAGCTTACCATGTATAAGTGTTATAACTTAAGTACTTTGAATATACAGAGAAATGACTATGAAAAGTTTTGAGGATAAGTTTTCATGATAAGGGTTAAAATTTTTTACCTTGACCTTGGACATATTACATATTGTCAGTGAAAGACTTTTGAAGTTATAGGGAAATGTTAAGTTTTTTGGTTAAAGTTTGGACAAACAGAAAGACGGACAACGGTAAAATTATATGCCCCCGATCTTTCGACATGGGGGCATAAAAATGAAGTTTCAGAAGGACCCACCTTGGGGAGGATCTATATATATCAGGCATATTTTGTTTTTGAATTTACTCTTTGTACAAATAATCTTTAATCTAATGTCTTCACATTTTGCTATAATTAAATTTTATAGAAATGTATTACCAAATTTAAAAAAAATTAAAGAAACAACTTGTCCAAGAACAACTAGGTCCCATACATAGAATGAAAAAGCAACTTGCCAGATTTCAAATTTCATAATCCATTTTCACAAAATTTTTACAGAGACATCAAGATTATATTTTAATTTGTGACATACAGGAATATGAAATCTAAAATGATGCAACAGAAAAAAATGAATGATGGTGAGTATGACAGAAGGAATGGTATGCTACTATGAGTTACCTAGGATCCACCTCGGGGAGGATCTATATATGGGTGTGCTTGCAATGGTGGTAAATTCACATACCAAAACACAGCTCAATATCTGCCAGCGTTTAGAAAAAAAGTCCGGAAAACTGTTTTTTCGGTGAAATTTTCTAAGTCCAAGGCCCGTAATTTCTTCAAAAATCAGTGGACTGGAACGAAACTCGAACTTGATCTGTAACTCATGGTGGTTGACTTGCACACCAAACATCAGCTCAATATCTGCCATCGTTTAGAAAAAAAGTCCGGAAAACTGTTTTTTCGGTGAAATTTTCTAAGTCCAAGGCCCGTAATTTCTTCAAAAATCAGTGGACTGGAACGAAACTCGAACTTGATCTGTAACTTATGGTGGTTGACTTACACACAAAAAATCAGCCCAATATCTGCCATCGTTTAGAAAAAAAAGTCCAGAAAACCGATTTGCCAGCGGACTGACGGACAGACTGACAGACAGACGGGCAGACAGAGTGCAAACCTAAAGTCCCCTTCAGCTTCGCCGGTAGGGGACTAAAAAGGAGAAAATGCTAGTATGTGGTAAAGGGTTAAAGGGTAAATAAAATGTGGGTAAGGAAGAAAATGATGCAGATGATCAGCATTTTCTCTTTTCCCTCGCAAAACTTTCAAAAGCCTTCTTTCTCAGGTTCGTCAAATCTTGCTATTGTTTCCCAAAATTGTAGCCCATTACCTCACAAATTTGTAGCAAGCAACTTTGAAATCATTCAGGTAGAATATGGAGTATTTGTTATCTGCTAAAGGGTCTGTTATTTGCCAGCCCTTTACCACTCAATTATGAGTTTTAACTGCCCATAGAAAGATAGATTTCAAAAATGCCATTTTTAGTTTTGATACTACATGTATTAACTCTTTACCTCACAATCCCTACCTTAAACGACCCTGTGAACCTAACCTTTTGAAAAAATTGTGGGAAAAAGAGAAAATGCTGGTTACCAGCATTTTCTCCTTTTCACACAGTTTTCTTCTCTTCCCCAAACAAATTTCAATTTTTCAATTGCATTTATTTTGTCGCCTGCAAATGCTTTCAGTTTAAACTAGCTGAAACTTTGTTGTTTGGTAAAGAGTTAAGCAAGATTTCTTGCAAAATGCCTACAGATACAATTAGGTATGAGCCATGCTCTGGCAAAAGGGGGCTTCATGCATCTCCTTAAAGCATTATACCAAGCAGGTCACCACATCGCTATGGATCCATAAAGTTCATTTTGTCTAACAAACGACTGAATCATGAGGTACACTGGTCCTTTGACATGCAGAAAATTTACCTGAAAGCAAAATGTTTTGGCCCAGGTCAGCATGCGCAGGCTGATCTGGGTTGATACTTTTTGCAATCTGATTAATTGTAGCATTACATTCACTAAAATTGTGCAGGTTTGGTCGTTTCGATAAGAGGATGGTCAGTGACTCAGTCTATTTTCATTACATCAGGTATGATGTCATACTAATCTGAATACAAATCCTTGTGATTAACTCATGTTATTGATCATGTGGCATTCTTACAAGTCTTTGCAAAACTCTGCAGTGAAATCTAAAAATACCTAAAGAGGTTCCAAAGCCCATTAGCCTAGGGCAATACCATTGAAAAACATGCTAGCTATCACCTTACTTCAGTGATAAATCATTTTTGAAACTTGGTGAGATTATGAAAATCTGACTAATTCACTTTAATTAGCATTAATCCTTTTTTTGTTGTTTTCCCACCACGCATTCCCATCTTTCATATATAAGTCCAATGATTTGATATGCATCTCATTTGTCATTTACAAGTGGTTTTAATTTGGACAAGACTTAAATTTTGTTATTGGATAAAGAGTTGAATTTATGTTATTTATTGTGTATCAAAGTACAAAACATTATAGTACTTACTGACGTAGGAACTCTGATGATCACTACAAGCGAAGGTATAGGCTTTTTATGTTTCCAGTAATTGTTTTATTTAATAATATTCTAGTTTTGTTTGTTTGTATGGTGTTACGGTCATTTTCTTCAACATTATTTCAGTTTTTTTGGGGTGGCCAGTGCACCTATCCATGCTCTCCTAGAGTTCCTGTACATGTAGTTCACACAAGTCTTCCAAAGCCACTGGCTGCTTTTCAATGTCACCATCTTCTAAACAACGATCAGCAGTGAGAGAGGAATGAATCCTGTTGCAATGACTACCATCAATCATCAGAAAGAAATTGGCAAAGCTGGGGATTTGAACCAGGGACCCTCTGGTCTCAAGTCCTGTAGGCTACTGATTGAACTACACGTTTGGCCATATTCTAGTCCTTTAACTCTTTACCAAACGTTAAAATTTTAGACCTGTCCAAATTCAAAGCATTTGCAGGCGACAAACGAGTTGCGATTCAAACATTGATATTTGTTTCTGGAAGGGTAGAAAACATTGTGGGAAAAGGAGAAAATGCTGGTTACCAGCATTTTCTCCTTTTTCCACAAGCTTTTCAAAAGGCTTCTTCCTCAGAGCCGCTAAAACTCGGGATTGTGTGGTAAAGGATTAAAACAAGTGAAAAATGACACATCTGTCTTTCTTTTGATAAGTTTTGAAACAAATTAATTTTGCAAATGCCTCCGTCTCAGTGTGCTATTACATTCCATTTCAGCTCTGCATTATAGGACCCCATACCCAAGACCAGTAAGTACATTAACATGTATTAGCTTTTCCATTTAATCCTTTAACAATCAGTCCCTTGTTTTGTACTGAAAAAGACGGTTTCTGAAAACATTGTAGGAAAAGGAGAAAATGCTGGTAACCAGCTTCCGATATTGTTCTCTCTCATTTCAAAGACAGAAATTATTTTTTGAGCTGCATTTGACTTCTGCTTCAACCCTTAACCACACAGAGTTTTAAGGACCCTGAGGAAGAAGCCTTTTGAAAACATTGTGGGAAAAGGAGAAAATGCTGGTAACCAGCATTTTCTCCTTTTCTGATAATGTTTTCTACCCAATCAAAGACAAAGGCCATCATTTGAGCTAGATTTAAATTGTTACCTGCAACTGCTTTGAATTTTGACCAGTCCAAAATTTTGTCATTCAGTAAAGAGTAAAAGTTGGTCAAGTGCATGATCTTATCAAAGACAAATGATTAGATCCTGAAACATATTGTCGGTAGAGGACACTGAAAATGTCCTTGTAGAATATGAACAGTCAATGAAATTAAGATACTACATGTACTTTCATCTTTATCAAATGGCAGAATTTTAGACTTGTCCAAATTGAAAGATTTTGCAGATTACAAATGTGACTCAAACAATAAGATTTGTTGCTAAAAGGATAGAAAACATTGTGGGTAAATGAGAAAGTGCTGGTTATCAGCATTTTCTCCTTTTCCCACTATATTTCCAAAGGTATTTTTCATTAAAACTCAAGATTGTGTGGTAAAGGGTTAAAAACAGGTGAAAACATTGCAGCAAAAAATGAAATTATTGTGCCTGTCCTGTCCATCTGTGTGGGTGTGTATTTGTTTAATTTTAAGCAGATTTTCCTCTGAAACTGCAGCTTATTTGTTGTCCTGCTATTGTCCTTTCTAGAGTTTCTTTGAAGAATTTGATTCCATCAAGAACTCTTGTTGCCATGGCAACTAAACTGAAATATTGAAAATCTTCAGTTTTGTTTTTTAGCTCCACTGGCCGAAGGCCAGCGGGCTTATGTCATGGCCTGTTGTCCGTCGTGCGTCCGTCTGTCAGTCCGTCCGTCCGTCCGTGCGTCCGTCCGTGCGTTAACTTTTTTTTAAAACGTCTTCTTCTCTGAAACTACCCATCCAATTTTGATGAAACTTCACAGAAATGATCCTGCCATGGTCCTCTTCAGAATTTCTTGAAAGAATTTAATTCCTTCAAAAACTCTGGTTGCCATGGCAACAAAACTGAAAAATTTTGAAAATCTTTGAAAATCTTCTTGTCTGAAACCGTAAGGCCAAGAGCTACCAAATTTGGCATGTAGCTTTATCTAGTGGACCTCTACCAAGTTTCTTCAATTTATAGCCCTGGGGTCAAAATTGGCCCCGCCCCGGGGGTCACAAGTTTTACATGGGCTTATTTAGGGAGAACTTTAAAATTCCTCTTCTACCTAGCCATGGGGCCTAGGGCGACCAAATTTGGCATGTAGCTTTATCTAGTGGACCTGTACCAAGGGTGTCCAAATTATAGCCGAGGGTCAAATTTGACTTCGCCCCGGGGGGTAACATGTTTTACATGGGCGGGCTTATATAGGAAAATCTTTCGCATCTAGCTATAAGGGCTAGGGCTATCAAATTTTGCATTTAGCTTTATCTAGGGGGTCTCTATCAAGGGTGCCCAAATTATAGCCCAGGGGGTCAAATGTAGCCCCACCCCAGGGGGTCACAAGTTCTACATGGTCTTATATAAGGAAACTTTAATAATCTACTTGTACATAGCCATATTTAGGCCTAGGGATACCAAATTTTGCATGTAACTTTATATAATGGGCCTTTACCAAGAGGGCCCAAATTTTAACTTTGGGGGTCAAGTTTGACTCCACACCAGGGGTCACAAGTTTTACATTGGCTTTTATAGTGAAAACTTGATAAACCTGTGTCATGGATCACATATTTTACAGGGCCTTTTATTCAGCAAACTTGTTTTACATGACTTTTTGTTGGGCAAGATTAAAAAATCTTTTTGTTTATAACCACACATTCTAGTTTCATATTGTAGGTCTGGGGTCAAAATTGCCTTCATTCCAGGGATCGCAAGTTTAACATGGGCTTCAAAATATTGTCACTTCAATTTAAACATTAATCAAGGGAAATAACTCTTTTTATGAAAGATAAAGTTCGTTACTATTTACCTCCCTTGATTATCAAGCTGCAGTGATACATGATTGGTGCTAGACAAGTTTTTTAGCTCCACTGGCCGAAGGCCAGCAGGCTTATGTTATGGCCCGTTGTCCGTTGTGCGTCCATCCGTATGTTAACTTTTTAGCTCACTTGAGCACAACGTGCTCAAGGGGAGCTTTTAGGATCACCTGGTGTCCGTCGTGCGTCGTGTGTCGTCAACAATTCTTTAAACATCAACTCCTCCTAAACCACTGGGCGGATTTGGACCAAACTTGGCTGGAATGTTCCTTGGAAGGTCCTCTTTAAAAACTGTTCACAGAATTTGATTCCATCAAAAACTCTGGTTGCCATTGCAACCAAATGGAATTTTTTAGGGAATTCTTTAAAAATCTTCTCCTCTGAAACCACGGGTCAGATTTTGAAATAATTTCACAGATATGCTCTTTGGGTGACACTTTTTTAAAATTTGTTCGTAAAATTTTGATCCGTCAAAAAATGTGGCTTTGGTGAATGGGGGCTTCTTGCACCATATAGAAATGAAGGAATTCTTCAAAATTCTTCTTCTCTGAAACCGCTGGTCAGATTTCGAAATAATTTCACAGGATTGTTCCTTGGGTGACCCTTTTCAAAAACTGTTCATAAAATTTTGATCTGTCAAAAAAACGTGGCTCTGGTGAATGGGGGCTTCTTGCACTATACAGAAATGAAGGAATTCTTTAAAAATCTTCTCCTCTCATGGGTTTCATGTTTTACAGGGCTTTTCATTGAGAAAAATTTGAAAATCTTCTTGTTTATAACATTCAAGAACTGAATTATTTGGTATGGAGCTTTATATTGTGGACCTCCACCAGGATTCAAATAATTATAGCTTTGCGATCAAAATTGGCTTTGCCCATGGATCACAACTTTCTCGTAGGATTAGATAGAAAAGTGTTTGCATGTCCTTGTGTTTGAAATCAATTTGCTGAATATTGTAATGTTTGGCTTGTAGTGTTTTTACTTAATAGCCATTGGAGCGATACAGGGCCATCATGGCCCTCTTGTTCTCAAAAATTACTTGTTTCAATTCTCTACAAGTTCATTTAGTGATTAGGCCCCTTTCACGTAATTGGTATATGTTTGATTTGTCCAAAAGCGTAACTGCTGTGGGCTTGCCTCATCTTCTGCTAACTCTTTAACAAATAACAAATATCTAAACTTTTCCAATTTGAAAGCATTTGCAGACAACAGTTAAAATGTGACTCAAATGATGGAACTTGTCTTAAATAGGGAAGAAGACATTGTAGAAAAAGGAGAACATGCTGGTTTACAAGAATTTCAACCTTTTCAGACAATGTTTTTAAAAGGCTTCTTTCTCAGGGTTCTTTAAAGTTGGAATTGTGTGGTAAAGGGATAATAAAAGTGATTCAGAATCAGAATAGTTATAGGTAAATTACTTACGTTTTTATGAATTGCATGGTTTTGTGATATTTATCTCCCTTCATTATACTTATATCCTACTAGTATGTCTGTGTCTCTTTTCCGTTTTCTAACTGCAGGTTCACGCCCCACAACATGTTCTCCACACCCCAGTATCCAAAAGATTGAAGACTCAGAAGCGGAAATTGAAAGAGTCTAAACCAGTCTACATGAAATCATATGATGATGATTCCTGACACAAACTGTTAGTCTATATGGGAATAGATGATGACATTTGATTTTTTTTACCTGATGACAACTTTTAGACTTGTCCAAACTGAAGTAGTCTAAACCAGTGAAATGGAGAAGTTTGATTCTCATTCCTGACGGAAAACAAAAGCTCTAAATGGCAACATATTTGCTATTTAACTCATTACCAGACTACAAAATTTTCGACTGAAAGTAATTGTATAGAATAAAAATGCCTCATATTGTGAAATTGGTCTATGAAAGGGTAGAAAAAATTGCCAAAAAGGAGAAAATGCTGGTTATCAGTATTTTCTTCTTTACACACAATATTTTCAAAAGCCTTCTTCTTCAGGGTCGTTAAAAGACGGGATTGTTTGGTAAAGGGTTAAACTCTGGCAGACAACAAAATTTTAGACTTGTCCAAATTGAATGGATTCATTGGCAACAAAGTAAATGTGGATCAAACAATGGGGTTTGTCTTTGATAGGGTAGAAAAGATTGTGGGAAAAGCAGAAAATGCTATTTTTCAGAGGTTGCACAGACTATTGATATTTGAACTCAAAATTGTTCTGTAGTATAAAAGACACATAATACTTTGTTAGCCTTTTGACATTGATATGCATATATGTTTTTTCTTTAATTAAAACTGAGAATTTCACAGAGTTTTCTTTAGTGAAAAAAATCTCACATCAAAGATTCCAGGTTTAAATCCTGTGATGAGCAGCGTCGACCTTTCAAACTATCCACATGAGGGAATGAGTACATTTCCTTGTTAACTCTTTATCACAAGACATAATCATAGACTTATTCAATTTAAATGCTTTTATGGATAACTAAATAAATGTGGCTTTGCCACTCAACAATGGAATTTGCATATTAAAGGGTAGAAAACAGTAAGGGGAAAGAGAGAAAATACTGGTTACTACCATTTTTAGCTCCACTGGCCGAAGGCCAGCGGGCTTATGTCATGGCCTGTTGTCCGTCGTGCGTCCGTCCGTCCGTCCGTCCGTGCGTTAACTTTTTTTTAAAACGTCTTCTTCTCTGAAACTACCCATCCAATTTTGATGAAACTTCACAGAAATGATCCTGCCATGGTCCTCTTCAGAATTTCTTGAAAGAATTTAATTCCTTCAAAAACTCTGGTTGCCATGGCAACAAAACTGAAAAATTTTGAAAATCTTTGAAAATCTTCTTGTCTGAAACCATAAGGCCAAGGGCTACCAAATTTGGCATGTAGCTTTATCTAGTGGACCTCTACCAAGTTTCTTCAATTTATAGCCCTGGGGTCAAAATTGGCCCCGCCCCGGGGGTTACAAGTTATACATGGGCTTATTTAGGGAGAACTTTAAAATTCCTCTTCTACCTAGCCATAGGGCCTAGAGCTACCAAATTTGGCATGTAGCTTTATCTAGTGGACCTCTGCCAAGGTTGTTCAAATTATAGCCCTGGGGTCAAATTAGGCCCTGCCCGGGGGTAACAAGTTTTACATGGGCTTATATAACAAGTTTTACATGGGCTTATATAGGGAGAACTTTAAAATTCTTCTTTGACCTAGCCATGGGGCCTAGGGCGACCAAATTTGGCATGTAGCTATATCTAGTGGACCTGTACCAAGGGTGTCCAAATTATAGCCTAGGGTCAAATTTTACTTCGCTCCGGGGGGTAACATGTTTTACATGGGCGGGCTTATATAGGAAAATCTTTCACATCTAGCTATAAGGGCTAGGGCTATCAAATTTTGCATTTAGCTTTATCTAGGGGGTCTCTATCAAGGGTGCCCAAATTATAGCCCAGGGGGTCAAATGTAGCCCCACCCCAGGGGGTCACAAGTTCTACATGGTCTTATATAAGGAAACTTTAATAATCTACTTGTACATAGCCATATTTAGGCCTAGGGCTATCAAATTTTGCATGTAACTTTATATAATGGGCCTCTACCAAGAGGGCCCAAATTTTAACTTTGGGGGTCAAGTTTGACTCCACACCAGGGGTCACAAGTTTTACATTGGCTTTTATAGTGAAAACTTGATAAACCTGTGTCATGGATCACATATTTTACAGGGCCTTTTATTCAGCAAACTTGTTTTACATGACTTTTTATTGGGCAAGATTAAAAAATCTTTTTGTTTATAACCACACATTCTAGTTTCATATTGTAGGTCTGGGGTCAAAATTGCCTTCATTCCAGGGATCGCAAGTTTAACATGGGCTTCAAAATATTGTCACTTCAATTTAAACATTAATCAAGGGAAATAACTCTTTTTATGAAAGATAAAGTTCGTTACTATTTACCTCCCTTGATTATCAAGCTGCAGTGATACATGATTGGTGCTAGACAAGTTTTTTAGCTCCACTGGCCGAAGGCCAGCAGGCTTATGTAATGGCCCGTTGTCCGTTGTGCGTCCATCCATATGTTAACTTTTTAGCTCACTTGAGCACAACGTGCTCAAGGGGAGCTTTTAGGATCACCTGGTGTCCGTCGTGCGTCGTGTGTCGTCAACAATTCTTTAAACATCAACTCCTCCTAAACCACTGGGCGGATTTGGACCAAACTTGGCTGGAATGTTCCTTGGAAGGTCCTCTTTAAAAACTGTTCACAGAATTTGATTCCATCAAAAACTCTGGTTGCCATTGCAACCAAATGGAATTTTTTAGGGAATTCTTTAAAAATCTTCTCCTCTGAAACCACGGGTCAGATTTTGAAATAATTTCACAGATATGCTCCTTGGGTGACCCTTTTTAAAAATTGTTCGTAAAATTTTGATCCATCAAAAATGGGGGTCTGGTGAATGGGAGCTTCTTGCACCATATAGAAATGAAGGAATTCTTCAAAATTCTTCTTCTCTGAAACCGCTGGTCAGATTTCGAAATAATTTCACAGGATTGTTCCTTGGGTGACCCTTTTCAAAAACTGTTCGTAAAATTTTGATCCGTCAAAAAACGTGGCTCTGGTGAATGGGGGCTTCTTGCACTATACAGAAATGAACGGGCCGTTTAATTGGTTTTGATGGCTATTCCATAATAGCCTGTGGAGCGATACAGGGCCATCATGGCCCTCTTGTTTCCTTTTCCTAAAGACTATGAGTTTAAAAAAACAACAAATAAATTCATACATATCTTATATTTATATTTTATTAACAAATAAATAAATGGGGAATGCAAAGATTTATGAAATACAGAAAGTTTCAAGGTCAAGATCAAGCAGATGAGTTACAACATTGTTTTTGCATTTTCACAAATGCAGTTACATGCTTGAGAAATATTCACTGCAAGTAATTAACCCCTTAATTCTCTACTAAACTATCTCATTTTGTGACAACCCTGAGGAAAAAAGCTTTAGAAAACATTGTGGGGGAAAATAAAGAAGATACCAGTAACAAGCATTTTCTCATTTCCCCCGCAATGTTTCCTACCCTTCAAAAGATCAATACCATTGTTTGAGACACATATCATTTTGTGGTACGCAATTCAGTCATGCCTAACAAACTTTGTTGTCTAGTAAACAGTCAACTCTTTACCACACAACATAGTCTTAGACTTATCCAAATTGAAACTGAAATGCATACATCATTTTAAATGTGGCGCAAATCATGGCAAATCATGGCATTTGTCTTCAAAAGCGTAGAAAACATTATTGGAAAAGGAGAAAATGCCATTTTTCTCTTTTTTCCACAATGTTTTTACCCATCAAATTGCCAGGTTTGGAATCTGGTGCTGGTTACTAGCATTTTCTCCTTTTTCAAATTTTTTAAAAAAATGTATACCTCAAGCTTGTTTGGATACATGGTTGTTAGTTAAAGGGTTAGAGTTTTATGTTTTATGAAAATTATTAAGATACGCTTACATTGCATTTTGGATTTACTTAAAGCATCATCCTGTGTGAAAAAGGGGCTTAGTTTATCTGCAATGGTTGACTTGGGTTGAAACTTTTTCGCTTTCGGTCAATTTTCTGTATATCAAGAGACCAGTCTACCTTGTGATTTAGTTAATTTTAAGACAAAATTTGATTTTATGGATCAATAATTATGTGATGACTTGCTTGGAAGAATGGATCAAGGAGATAAGCACCTTTTCACACAGCAATGCTCAATTATTTATGGCTTTGACATTTTGTTTCTAAAGCTCTAGTGTTGTTTCACAAACATGTATTAAAATTTATGGATGAGTAAGTTGTCATGTTTTGAATATGTTAACAACAGACATTTGATTCAGCATAAAATTACGAGAAACATTGCACTTTTTTGTGTATCAAAATTTTCTTTTTTTTTTACATTAAAGAATATATATGACTATGTACATATACAAACTGAAAATTTAAAAAAAAAAAAATGATTGAGATGAGCCAACAGTGAGTCAAGGTTATCTAAAAGTCATATGGTGGGAAATTAATGTTTGTCACATGCTGACACTGACAGGACTTATACAGTCTTTTTTTCATTACCGTTCAACTCTTTACCACACAATCCCGACTTATAAAGACCCTGAAAAAGAAGCCTTTTAAAAACATTGTAGAAAAAGGAGAAAATGCTGGTAACCAGCATTTTCTCCTTTTCCAATAATGTTTTCTACCCTTCCCAAAACAATTTTCAATTTTTGAGCCATATTTATTTTTTCGTCTGCAAATGCTTTCAATTTGGACTAGTCTGCAATTTTGTCGTTTGGTAAAGAGTTAAGTGTATACTAGACGATTTAGAACTTGTTAATTTTGAAAGCTTTTACAGACAACAAATTAAATGCGACTCCATAAATGATAGGGATCTGTCCTTGATAGGGTAGCAAATATTGTTGTAAAAGGAAGAAAATATGGTAAGCAACTTTTTATTTCTCTTTTCGAAAACATTTCTACCTTTTCAATGAACAGTTATATCTTTTTGGCCACATTTGAATTGTGGTCTGAAAAAAAAAAATTCACTTTTGGGAGGTCTTAACCTTTGTTGCCCCCAGCATTTTCCCAGTGTTTTGAAAAGCTTTATCTCTCAAGGTCATTATAACACAAGATTATTTGGTAAAGAGTTTAACAATTGTAGCAATTGTAAGGCAGCAGGACTTCTCTCCAGTGACACAATTCTAGGTATATCAATATACATGCATGAAGGTCTAGTGTTTATACTTGCTTAAAAGTTAACCCTTATCCACCTAAATAAATGGAAATTTCAAGTCGATAATAAAAACCCAAATGATGCTATTTCATATTTATTTTTTTGGAGAAAAATATCTCCTCATCGGACAGTGTAGATCCAAGATCAGACTGCACATTCTAAGCAGTCTGATCTTGATCTACACAGTCCGCAAAAGGTCAGCGAGTCGCGCTTAGCAGCCTAAGAGTTAATCTTTATTTTCCTGATAAAAAGGTTCAAAACATGGCCCTTCTTCATTTACCATCAGTCTTTGCTTCTTTTTTTTTTTATTTAAAAACAGTGAAAACGTATGTAACAAACAGTTATGGCACAAAAACAGTACTATATCAGAAAATGCTATCAGGCTTTTTGACGCACAAAGTACAGTTCACATCTTTGCAATTCCCTTGGAACCTTTTTTTTTAATAATCAACTTCTGTAAAGTTATAAGGAACCCCATCCCTTAAGAGAAAGTTCATGAAAGATATAGAGAAACAGAAATCATTGTCTGACAAAAGAAACTAAAGGAACAAGTAAGTTGCTAATATGAAACAAGAGGGTCATGATGGCCTTGTATTGCTCACCTGATGAAAACTGTCCAAATGAAAAGTAAGGTAATATTACTTGTCTAGTGGAACAGTCTGAGCAATTTTTTTATTGAACTTCAAAACATTAATGTCAAAATATTCCATAATCCTTCCACAGGTTCCAGGGGAGAAATTTTTTAAGGTTTTTCTATTTTAAGCTCTGGAAGCCATCTTGATCAGCACGGCAAAAGGGTTTGATCAATTTTAGCACTTCATTAGCTTCTATTGACAAAAGACTGTTTTGTGAAACACATGTTACAAAAATGCATATCTTATCCGAAACATTGCACCACTTTCAAGCCTGAACACATGTACAATAACTTTCATTGGTCCATTTTGTTTTCCAACACACACATCAGACAACAAAATCTAAAAGTAGTTCACATTGAAAGCATTTTCAGAAAACATGTTTAATACCACTCAAATAGAGAGACCTGTTTTTGAAATGGTAGAAAACAATAAGGGAGAAAGAAAAAATGCTGGTAACCATTATTTTCACCTTTTTTTTTCAATCAATGTTTTCAAAGGTTAAAATCCCCAGGATCATGAAAACTCACTATTGCTTGGAAAAAGGTCAACTCATTGCACAACCAGTTTCCACTGACCCTTCCATTAGCTGAGATAAATTTCACTTCTGTAAAATAAAGAAACCCAATGTGAATTCAGGTTCAATACATGATTATAGTGGATGAGAATGTGACAATTTGTCTCAATGTTTTCAAAGAAAGTTTGCCTCAAGTTGCAAGAAGAGGTCTGCAGGAGATAAAGCTTAACTCTTTACCAAACAATCCCGTGTTTTCACGACTCTGAGGGAGAGGACTTCTGAAAACATTGTGGGAAAAGGAGAAAATGCTGGTAACCAGCATTTTCTCCTTTTCCAACAATGTTTTCTATCCAATCAAAGACAAAAATCATAATTTGCACTACATTTAATTTGTTGTCTATAAATGCTTTACAAACTTGGTCAAGTCCCAAATTTGGTCGTTTAGTAAAGAGTTAAACAGTCCTGTGTTTTAACAACCCTGAGAAAAAAGGCCTTTGAAAACCATGAAGGAAAGGGAGACATTCCTAGTAACCAGCATTTACTCCTTTTCACACATTTTTTACTTTATCAAAGACAAATCTAATCACTTGATTAATCTGTCATCTGCAAAAGCTTTTGAAACACACAAGTCAGAAATTTTGTTGTCCAGTAAAGAGTTAATACAAATAACTTATCTTAAATAAATAGTGAACACTTTACACATGCTCTGCCCTATAAATATGAAACACATAAATCAATTCATACATTAGGTACATGTCATGGAGCTCTAGCAAAAACAGTAGTACATGTTGGAGCAAACACTTGACTGCAACTGCTTTTCCAGTGTAAAAATCATGAGTGGAAGAAGGGGCATAACTCTGTAAAAAATAATTCAAGGTTATCTGCTTTTATTGCATGGGTTCCCCTTTTGAGAGTTACAATAGCCCAAGTTTGAAGTAAACAATGTAATTTTCTGCTTCACTGTTTCAGGGACAAAATGGGTAAGGGTCACAGTGACAAGATTAGAAAAAGTCACCTTAACAAAAATGCTTTTTACTCATTTGGTATACCAAACACTTCTCAACCATTTCTCACATAATGGTAAATGTTTTAACCCTGTACATAACAATCCTGTGTTTTTGTGACCCTGAGGAAGAAATCTTCTGAAAACATCTAGGGAAAGGAGAAAATGCTGGCTTGCCAGCATTTTCTCCTTTTCCCTATATGTTTTCCGCTCTTTCACTGACCAATGCCATCATTTGTTCAACATTTCATTTAACGTCTGCCAATGCTGTCAATGTGCACTGGTCTAAATTTTTGTTATCTGGTAGTGTTAATTCACCCTTCACCAAATAATCCTGTGTTTTTAAGACCCTTAGAAGGAAAGCTTTTGAAAACATTGTGGGAAAAGAAGGAAATTCTCATTACCAGCATTATCTTCTTTTACCACAAGGTTTTCTATAATTACAAAGACAAATTTCACCATGTGAGGCACATTTAACTTGTGATCTACAAATGCTTTAGAATTAGGTAAAGAGTCTTAAACTTTTTTGTTTTTGGTAAAGGGATAAAAAATGAAACTTTTTAGTTACTACCATGAGTATTTTTACTGCACCTGAGTACAAACATTTTAATCACATAACTTTCGTAGTTCGTACCAACTCGCATTACATTCATAGTTTGTACAAACTGCACTTTTCTTAACAAAGGTTTATCATTCCACCAGCTTTAGGCATTTTCCACCAGCTTATGCTCTTTACAGCACCCTTTGAAACTTTCTAATAATGCATAGTTTGTTTTGCATTTCCATAACTTAATCTTAAATTGTATAACCACTTAGTAATCAGGTAGCAGAATGTTACATATCCTGTAAGTAGCAAGTCCATAACATGTTGCATATTCTTTTAGTAACTAGTACATACAATTCTGCATAACCTCAAAGTAACAAGTCTATTCAATATTCCATATCCTCTAAGTAATCACTCCATTTAATTTTCTCCTTTAAATAACCTGTCTATACAATGCTGCATATCCTCTCAGTAACCAGTCAATTTAAAGTTGCATATTTTCTAATTAACCAATCCATACAATCCTGCATATTCTATATGTAACCGGTCTAATCAAAGTTGCATATCCTCTAAGTAATGTTCCATTCAGTTTTCTCCTCCAATACATTGTTGCATTTTCTCTAAATAACCACTCACTACAATGTTGCATACTCTTTACAAGTTCACGCTGTCTTGCATATCCTTTAGGTACTCAGTCAATCAGTATTGCATATCCTCTTAGTTACCAGTCTATACAATGAGCCCAGCTCATATTTTGTACTTGTTCAGATTCCTACACCCCTCCTGAGGCTAAGTGTAGATATCACAGAAACTTTTTACAACTCCCTTTTCCAGACAGCTTCAGGGTTGTCATAAACCAGCATCAGCTCTGAATGATAAGAAGTAAAATATTACTTTCATAAAATCCTACTTAACCCTTAAAAAAATTAGTTAAAACTTGCAAGCAGGTAGTAAAAACCCAAATGTTACTACTTCAAACTCATTTATTTAAGGGAAAATATCTCTAATCGGAAAGTGTAGATCCAAGATCAGACTGCACATTCTGTGCAGTCTGATCTTGATCTACACTGTCTGCAAAAGGTCCTTGAGTCACGTTCAGCAACCTAAGGGTTAACCTTTAACCACACAAGTCTCTGTTTAAACAACTCTGACGAGATTGGCTTTTGAAAACATTGAGCAAAAAGATGCCGTTGACCAGCATTTTATACTTATCTCACAATGTTTTCTCTTAGAGACAAATTTCATCATATGAGGCACATTTTAAGTGCAATCTGCAAACGCTTTCAGTTCGGACATGTCTAAAATTTGTTGTTTGGTAAAACTGGTATAAACAGTTAGTCTATGGACCATATTTACCAACCATTCCAAGGTCAATTCTAATTCTGAATTCCAACACAAGCCATTGATCAATCAGGTTTGACATACACCCAGTCAAACATGTATTAACTCTACCAAACAAGCCTTGGTTTTCACGACCCTGGGAAGAAAAGCTTTTGAAAACCTTGTGGGAAGAGGAGAAAATGCTGGTAACCAGCATTTTCTCCTTTTCTCACAAGGTTTTCTATCCTTTCAGAAACAAATTTCATAAATTGAGACACTTTTAATTTGTCGTCTGCAAATGCTTTCAATATGGTCCAGTCTAAAATTTTGTCATTTGGTATAGAATTAATCCTTCAACACACAATCTCCAATTTTAACGGCTCTAACCATGCATTTTTTTTTTAAAATATTGTGGGAAATGGAGAAAATGCTGGTAACCAGCATTTAACGGCCCTAACCATGCATTTTTTTTTTAAAAACATTGTGGGAAATGGAGAAAATCCTGGTAACCAGGCATTTTCTCCTTTTCCCACAATGTTTTCTACCTTTTCACGGGTAACTTCCACTATTTGAGCAACATTTCATTTGTTATATACTTATTGCTTCAAAATAGACAAGTCTAAAATTGTGTTGTTTGGTAAAATGACGGCACCCAACGGACATTCAAAATGTGCTTGCTAAAGACAAGCGCTTGCTTTGAACAGGTGTCCACTAAGACAGGTTTTACCGGATCTTCCATAATGACAGTAATGTTCAAACTTTTTGCATTACAAACAATGCATACCATGCCAGGGATATGATGATGCCTCCATGTTTTCTTCAAAAACAGCAAAACTAATATAGATCTATTTGTATTCTTCACATTATTACTCTATCTGTCATAATATTTTCAGTTACAACTTTTACTTACTTTAATTTCTTATGTCTTTCTTTATCATAGCTATTTTCTGGTGGCTCACATTCATATGATGCCAAAGAGAGTGCTGTAAAAGAAAATGTTTAACATGATTAATTGACTGAATGGCATTTATACAACTTTCAATACTATTTAAGTCATATAACAGTAGCAGCTCACTCGTTCATGTGTGTCCTTGGTTTTATCACATCAGTATTATACTAGGGTTCTGAAATGTGTTGCCAAAGGATTTTCCTAGTAAAAATTCAGTGTCCATGATTGAATCAAACCATAGTCCACCAGATACTGGATCCTACACCTAAACATTACGCCACACAGGACCCCTATAGGAAATGCTGAACAAAATAGTTTTACTGTAAATAAAGAAAAATGTTTTAAGATGCAATTTATACTTTACACATTTCCTGCTGAGCACAATAGCTCAGCAACATAAATGACATGAAACTGGGGGTCTCTGGTTCAAATCCCTAGCTTGGCCAATTCCTTTCCGAGAATCAATGGTAGTCACTGCAACAGGTTTCTCACTGATGATCATTGTTTTGACAAGGGTTACATGGGAAATCAACCAGTGACTAGAGAAGATTGTTCTGAGACATACTGGTAAATTTTTAAAGAAACTCCAGGAAAAGCATGGATAGGTTCATTGAGCGCCATGATATAATTGAAAAAAAAAATGTTGAAAACTGTGTTAAACAACATAAATATAAACAAATTTTACAAAATGCCATCTGCAGAAGACTTTTTTCATCTAGCAAAAAGTATAATCCTGAAAACATTCTGGCAGAAATTGCTTGTATCAAACTTTTGCTATAACATTTCTGAATATATTCCATAGACATTATACAACAAATATCCTCTGCCTTCTCCTGCTACTTGTCCTGTTAGTACATATATATACTACTACAGAATTCTAGAACTTACTTGTTTCTGAGAAGACAGGTGTGGTAAGTATGTAATGGAGAACATCTGTGTGCTTTTCAAAAGGACATTCCACTTGTTGCCAGGTCACAAAGTCTGATATGTGCTTTGCTATATGCCAGAATTTCTGTAATAAAAAATGTACTGATAAGAATCAGAATAAACAATACTAATATATGTTTATCATTTCTTCAACCCAATATCACACAAATAAAACTTTAATGCTCCTGCAGAACATAGCTTTAGAAAATATTGTGAGAAAAGTAGCTCCTAACCTCACAATAATTTCATTACCACTCAAAAATGAAATTTGCCTTTGTTCTTTCAAATATATTTTTTGTGTGCGTGTTACAACTACTTTTTGGTGAGTCTGAACACACTGTCAAAATGGGTTCACTTGTTCCCATTTTGATTGTCTCAATAAAAATCTCTAGACTGATGAAACATGATGTTTTTTGGACAGACAACAAAGAAAACATAATGAGAAATGGAGCAAATGAGTATACCATTTGATGCAGATACAATTAACCCTTTACCACACAATGACGCCTTTTAACGCCCCTAAAAAAGAGGCCTTTTGAAAACATTGTGGGAAAAGGAGAAAATGCTGGTAACCAGCATTTTCTCCTTTTCCCACAAAGTTTTCTACCCTATCAAAGAAAAGTTGCGTCATTTGAGCCACTATGAAATTGTCCTCTGCAAATGCTTTCAATTTGGATAGGTCTTAAATTTTGCCGTGTGGTAAAGGGTTAAGAAAACAGAGAAACTGCTCATTTGCATCAATGTCTCTGTCATATTTTTCAAGGTTATTCCAGTGTTTAATGTCATTTTCAACATTATTTGATTCACATCTCTGCAACCATGCTTTCACTTGGGGGTTGTAATAGTTTTTCACAAACTGCTCTTCTGGAAAAGGGGCCAAGGGTGGGTGAGCTAGAAACAAAAGTCAAAGAAAGGTTCCACCAAAACAGAGATTTAGTCAAAATCTCTGAATATCTATCAACCTTTTCTAGTTGTTGTGACCAAAGAAAAAGTTCATGTGGCATTCTGTGCAGTCTGATCTTAATCCACAATCCCCAAAAGCATCTTATACTGTCCACAGCGGGACTACAAGAAGTGACCACAACTTACCTCAAAATTAATATTCCCTGTATCTAACTTGTTAGAGCACCCTTCATTTAGAAAATAAATGTCTTTCACAAATAAACTGAAGAATGGGATCACAATCTGAAATATATGACAAAAAATATGATAAACACTTCATATAATTTATCAGAGACATTCTCAGGAACCTCTTTCAAAGCCTGACAAGAAATTTCAGGGCAGGTAGTCCAAAGCCATTTTTTAACATTATTGGACACCCTAGTCTCAAAAATGTTGATTCTCTGGAACACTGTGTCAACCCCTATATTTTTCTTACCCATAGCTTCAGGTATGAAAGATTGTGGATTCAATTCTTGGCAATAATTCACTAATTACGTTTGTGGCTTTGACATATCTATAAGTTTGAGAGAACCACAACTGCATGCAAGACAACTTTTTTCGCATGATTTTCTATTCAACATTTGTTGTGGCTTTCTCTACTTTGGGGAAAACATCATAGCAGATGAGCCAAGTGCTAATAACAAGTTGTTACAATCTCCTTTTCCAACAAGGTTTTCTGAAGGACCTTGAAAAATCCTACGATAATGATTAAAGAAATCCTATGAAATAAAAAAACCCGCAATGGGTTCTTACTTTTTCCCTCCTGTCTGTAGCACCCTGAGCCCGCCACATAGCAGCTTTGAGACAAGACCTGTAACTTCCAAAATTATTGGATGGGTCCATCTGCAGCTCCAAAATACCAAACTTTGCTTTGTTCACTTTGGCCCACTGGAAAAGAAAAAATACATCAATAACACTCATTGTTTACTAGAACACTTCACCAGATAAGGAAACTGTAGACTGGTTCAGATTTGAAGCATTTGCAGACACCGAATTACTGTTGCTTGGATTTGCCTATGATAGAGAAGAAAGCATTGGGAAAAGGAACTAGAGGCGCTTGAGCGCCTGTATCGCTCCACAGGCCTGATATTTCTATAATGGCGAAAGGAAGTTTTTAACAATTATCATTCAATCCTGCATTTTAGCTCACTGAAAAAACAATTTGGTAGACAACCACCATAGGAACTTACCTGCAAAACAACAATGAAATCCAATGAATAGTTTTAGAGACGAAATTTTTCAAAGATTTTACTTTATACCATAAAAGGAAAATGAGTCTCCCATAAAAGCCATGTTTTTTGACAGATCTTTTTTTTTTTAAGGAATTCTGTAAACCTGTATCTAAGGAACATTCCTGCAAAATAATAATGCTATCCAAATAGCGGTTTGGGAGGAGAAGATTTTTAAAGGTTTTTTACTTTGGTTGCCATGGCAACCAGAATTCTTCATGGAACACAATTATTTGAAGGAATTTGAAAGAGGACCACCAAAGGAACATTCCTGTGAAATTTGGTAAAAATCCAGTCAATAGTTTCTGAGGAGAAGTTTTTTAAAGAAAAAGTTTACGGACGCACGCACGGACGAACGAACGGACGCACGCACGCACGCACGACGGACACAACGCCATGACAATAGCTCGCTGGCCTTTGGCCAGTGGAGCTAAAAATTACTGGTCATCTAACCTGTCTTTCTCAGGGTAATTAAAACAATGGACTCTCTCTGGCAGGTTAACCTTTAAACAGTTCAATAAATGAAATGAACAAACTTTATCAGAAAAATAGACAAATAACAGTTTCAAACATTATTAGCCAATACTAATTTCTGTATTTCTCAAAAATGATTTCAAAGACCTGTGCCATAAGTATGTTTCAGGAAGTAGTGAGCTGAAGTGTTTGTGTGTATACAAATATTTGCATTGGACTAGGTTTACACATTTCAGGAAAAAACAATGCATATTATATACTTACTGTCTTTTTCAACCTTGATACTGGATTCATGTTCATTCCAGCTATAATGGCCATCAGTGAGTTAAAATTTCCGATGTTAATGCATTCTTTTGCCACATCTATAAAATACTCCACTAAGTTCACCCTGTTCTTCTTTTTTAAATGCTGAAATAAAGAGAGGCAATAAATTACCTAGCCTGGATAACGCTTATGACAAAAGCAGGTGAATTTGAAGAAAGTTGTATATCGTCACTTTTGAAAACAGTGTATATCATCATTTTTGAAGACAATGTAATTCATTATTTTGAGGCTGGAAGTTATTATCAGATTTAAGGGCAGCAAATTCTATCTATTTTGAGTTAGTTCATTAAACATATACATTTTTTCATCGATGGAGAAACAAGTCCTTACAAATTCGACTAATCTTTCACTCTATTCTGCTCCCTGGAAACTACACCACTACTAGCCACTAATGTATGGGCAAATGCATTCCCAAAGTTGATACCCGCTCCCAGAAATCGAACCCGGGACCTTATGATTCACTTTTGAGGACAGTGTAAAATGCTATGGTCTTTGGGGACTGTATACTACCATGGCCTTTGAGGAAAGTTAAGTTTTTTTAAATCCCTTTTCAGGAGAGTGTATATCATCACTTTTGACGACAGTGTATCATTACATGTGCTTATTAGGACAGCACTTATCATCAGATTGCACTGAATATGCAATCTGATCTTGGATCTTCATGACATGTTGTCTATCACTACATACCGTCAACCTTGTGGTATTTTAAAATATATCACTATAACTTGGTGAGATAAATGCTCCATAAAATTTCTCTTAACCCATAATTTAAGGGAGAGAACTCAAACCCAAAGCTTGATAAACACATTAGATATCTCGCTACCTTCCCTTTTGATAGTTAACAACTTGCCAAAGTTTGAAAGTTTGAAGTAAATATCTTCACTAATGAAGATATGTCAAAGTTTTTTTTGCACAAAAAAGGCAAAACAGACAGTAACAGGGCTCTGACATTACCTCAGTTTTCCTTCAAAACAGCCCAGCTAAAAATGAGATAAAGGTTATATAAGATACATACTGAGCATATTTCTGAGGCGACTAGATAACTGAGCCTGTTGAACCACTGAACATAAGCTTCAAGGTTCCGAGTTTTCTTCATATCCCTAAACAACTGTTTGTTGTTTGGACCATCATCCTTGGCAAAGGCTTGGACAAACTCTTCCGGTCCAATCTGACTTAATCTTTCCTGAAATAATAAGTCAACATTAACCATGAAAACATTGTGAGATAAGGAGTAAAGGCTGCTGATCATTTTCTCCTTTTCCAACATGTTCTACATGGTATTTTAAACATAAATCTCATTATTTGAAGAACATTAAGTTGTTGTCTGCAAATGTTTTCGAGTTGAACTAGTTTACAATTTTGTCTTGTAAAGAGTTAAAAGGCCTACCACATGTTGAGTTGCTTTACTGGATAGTGCAGATCAAAATCAGACTGTACAGAACCCGCATTTAGATCTTGTAACCACTCTTCCCTTTATTTTATGAGATATTCTGGTCACAAAATTACTCTTTTGTTGTCACTGGCTAAAGAATGTGCAGTCTGATCTTGGATTTCCACTATTGGATATGCTGTAATATGTCAAAATTTTGTTTTTTTATGTCTGAAAATTTCAGTTACCAGTATGTTTAATCAATTACTATACAGGCCAAAGTTGGACCTACCTAAAACTGTTACAAACTACACAAAAGACAAAAATAGGAGGGAAAGAAGTTGTTAAAAGCAATTCCTCCTCTTCCCACAATATTTTTCCATAGCTCTAAACTGCAGAGGCGTAAAAAAATGTGGACGTTCCGTAATTGTTTCATCATTCGACCAAGTGTTATATATAGATTAGATATGATAAGCCTACCAGTTCAATGTGTGTTAGTTGTTCCGCCAGCCTTAACGGACTTGGACAAACTTCCATGATATCTGTCGTTGGGGTGATCTGTGTCTGTGAGCGCTTCACTGTTTCCGTGTTCAGTTTAGATAACACTTCTTCATATCGATTCAGTTGGGCCAACTGAAAACAGATAACAAGCAAGTGTGATATTAACTCTTGACAAAACAAAAGAACTTAAGGCTTGCCCAATACCACATAAACCTAAGTTTCAACAACCACTATTTTCTCCTTTTCCAATGTTTTCTACCCTTGCAAAGAAAATTTCTATGGTTAACCCTTTACCAAACAATCCCTGGTTTTTACGACCCAGAGGAAGAAGCCTTCTGAAAACAATGTGGGAAAAGGAGAAAATGCTGGTAACCAGCATTTTCTCCTTTTCCCACATGTTTTCTACTCTTCTAAATTCAAGTTTCAATTTTTGAGTAACGTTTATTTTGTCGTCTGCAAATGCTTTCAATTTGAACAAGTCTAAAATTTTGTCGTTTGGTAAAGAGTTAAGCAACATTTAATTCATTTGTCATTTGAACATGCTTTAACCCTTTACCACACAGCAAAATTTTTGACTCATCTATAATGAAAGCATTTGTAGAGGAGAAACTAAACATGATTTAGATGATGAGATTTGTTTCTGAAAGAGCATAAAAACATTGTGGGAAAAGGACAAAATACTGGTTACCAGCATTTTTTCCTTTTCCCTAAATGTTTTCAAAAGCCTTTTTCCTCAGGGTCGTTAAAAGTCGGGATTGATTGGTAAAGGGTTAAATTTGAAGGAGTCGAACATTTTATTGCCTGGTAAAGAGTTAAAGTCTTTGCAGACAACAAATACAAACTGGCTCATTTGATTAGTTTGACTGAGAAAGGGAAGAAAACATCACAGGAAAAGGAAAAAAATGCTGGCTACCAGAATAAAATCTTGTTGTCTTGTAAAGAGGCAAGTAAATAGAGAAGAGATTTCTGTATTTTCAATCTCCATTACAAACCTGAACAATACAAAACAATCATACTATGTTTTTGTGATTGACAGAAACATTATTGAGCAAACAATTTGATGGCAGTTACTCAATACTTCCCTGCCTTGTTACAGACTCTTAAATTGTTCACCATCAACAACGACAGCCTTTGCATAAGACAAACCAAATGTGGTTTCATTGATGGGATCTTTTCTTTGGAAGGGTAGAAAACCACTTTTGAATCACAAGAAAATGATGATTGCCAGCATTTTCCCCTTTTACCACAAAGTCCTCAAAAACCTTCTTTCATGGGATCCTGAACATTTTTTCAAAGGCTTTCGTTTAAACAACCTGGAGGAAAAAGGCTTTTGAAAACATTGTGAGAAAAGGAGAAAATGCTGGCAACCACAATGTTGTCTGCCCTTTCAAAGACAAACCCAAGATTTTAGCCCCATATAATTTGTTGTCTGCAAATGCTCTCACTTTTGACAAGTCTGCAAATGGTTTGTTACAGAGTTAATACACAAGATAGTTAGAGGTAAAGAGTTTAATAGCTGATAGGAAATTGTAATCAATAATTCATTGTTGATTCAATTACATTTACACCACAAGTTAAAAACAGGAAAGTTATTTAATTTAGAAAAGAAAAAATTGCAAGGAAGATCTATAATTGATTTTTTCTATCTCTGTTGAAAAACCTATTTGCTTACTTTCTGAATTAAAGTCAGCTTCAGGGGAACCATTTGAAATAGCGGAAAATAATATTTAAGAGTTAAAAATGCTTTTGGAAAAAGAAGCATCCCCAATCAGAAGCATTTTCTCCTTTTCAATCAATGTTTTCAAAAGCTTTCAAATGAAGTAGTATAATGTTTAAATGCATGGCGCAGAATGGGATGGTTACCACTATTTTTTCCTTTTCTTACAGTGTTTTCAAAAACCTCCCTCACAAACATTCTATGTGCTATACAGTTATCAAGCTTATGCTACAGGTGTTCTGAAGAAACTAATTCTATGGTTTCCTATTCTTGTCTACATGTAAGTTTTATAACCCAGGAAATAAAGTGCTTTTTCCTCCCTGTACCAGGTGTGTTTATAAATCAAAAGCCAGGTTCCAGGAAATTTACTTTCTGAGCTATTATAAACATCCCTTCACCTTTCGCCAAACAACCCTTGTTTTTACAAACACAAGAGAGTAAGCTTTTGAAAACATTGTGGGGAAAGGAAAAAATGCTGGTAACCAGCATTTTCTCCTTTCCCCACTATGTTTTCTATGCATACCAAGATAAATCCAATCCTTTAAACACACACTTTCTTCATCAACTGCAAATGTATTCAACTTGGGCTAGTCAAAAAAAGGTTTTCTTCTGGTTAAAGAGTTAATATAAATGATGGCACATTCGGTATGCTAGAAATCAACACCGCACCCATCTTATACATTATCCCTCTAAATATCAGCAACCATTTTCCATTAATTTCATACCATGATGTTATAACTACTAATTTTCCCCTACCCATGTGGTTCATCATAAATGCAAAACCATCTAGTGCAAATTCTCTATTACTGACTACGACAAAGAGATGTTTCATCAGGTTTAGACCAGTGGTATGGACTGGTAACTCTTTACCAGATAAAAGAATATTATACTGGTCCAAATTGGTATCATCTGCAGGAGACAAAGACAAAAACATTGAAAGAAAAGGAGAAAATGCTGATTACCAACATTTTCTTCTTTTTCCATAATGTTTTCAAAAGCCTTCTTCCTCGAGGTTATCAAAACAAGGGATTGTTTGGTAAAGGGTCTGATCATACTCTTGTAACATAAAGTTGAAAGAGAAACAGTTGCTCTGTAGAGCAAACATCTCATTTTTTCATGATGTTTCCTATACCATTAACAAAGTTCCTTTCTTTTCAAGTCCATTTTCTCCCATTTCAGTACCTGCTTTCCATTCTGGCCCTCCCTCAGTCAGCTCATGAACCCTTTACCAAATAATCTAATGTTTTTGCAATCCTGTGGAAGACAAGATATTCAAAATATTGTAGGAAAAGGAGAAAATGCTGTTAACCAGCATTTTCTCCTTTTCCAATAATGTTTTATACCCTTTCAACTACAAATCCAATAATTTGACCTTCACTTAATTTGTGTTCTGCAAACACTTTCCATAAAGGCAAGTCTACAATTTTTTCATCCAGTAATGATTTAAATAAATAATGACATTCATCCTCACATAGAAACCCTGAATATGTTATGCTTCTCACCTTGTTCAGAAGATTGTGACTGATGCCGCCGAGGTCCTGACGTAATTCGGGATAAACTGTGACAACTTTATGTGACAAATCCTTGAGTTGCTTCATCATCCTCTCATCACGGAAGTCATACGGAAACATTTCTGTCCACTCACTGTATTATAGAAACGTCATGTGTCAGCTATAATTATTTCTCCCACATTAACCTTATACACAAAGAATTACTGTAATTTTAGTTGCTTTTGCAGAAATTGTAGACAGAGACAGAAGACCATAGAATCCACTATTTACAGGCTATTTTTCATCTGCCACATTGCTTTCACATATTTTCATTTATTTAACCCTTCACCAAGCAATCCAGTTTTCAATGACACTAAGGAAGAAAGCTTGAAAACATTGTGGAAAAAGGAGAAAATGCTGTTA
Source organism: Hippopus hippopus (assembly GCA_946811185.2). Taxonomy (NCBI): domain Eukaryota; kingdom Metazoa; phylum Mollusca; class Bivalvia; order Cardiida; family Cardiidae; genus Hippopus; species Hippopus hippopus. The sequence goes on from OX328096.1 coordinate 17,922,224, forward strand.
ACCGTATCCAATTTGTCTGCAAATGCTTTCAATTTGGCCTTGTCTAAAATCTTGCTGTATGGTTAACGATTAACCTTATTTCATGTCCATTATTTTTACTTCAAAGTTATCTGCCACCATTTGGGGGGGTGTTGAGATGAGTTAGCTGATCACATGACTATATTCTGTGTCCTTTAATGAGAATGTATCTTTCTCATTTGCAAAAAATAAGGTTGGCAAACAAATTAGTTCATGAAGAAATTTTCTTTGTGATTAGATCCAATAACACCACCCACTCTCATTTGCATTTTAGGTCTAATTCTAAATTCACAGTGCTATACAATTTCTGATCGGATACACAATTCAGCCCACCAGAAATTACCTTGAAATTTAGTAAAACCTTGAGAAAAAGAGTAAGGATGCCATTTAATGCCATTTCATAACAAAAGGCCTCTAACAGACTTGATTTAAAAGGAAAATACCAAAGATGTACATGTACTAGAATAAAATGCTTCTGTGAAACAAAGGCTTTGCTTTCTGTCAAGTAGCTGCTTGCTTTTGTACATGAGAAATTCATCAAGGTCGGGAAAAAAAAGTGGGTAGATCTACATGTTTGTTTACAGTTTACATACCTGAGCAACTGTATGATGTTTTCTCCAAACTTGCCAAGTTTTTGTTTTTGTATGTCACCTGTCAAGTTTTGCTGGAAAGTGCACACCTAGACCAAAAAACAAGCAAACAGATATCATCAGCAATTAGTGTTATGCATTCCACAAATCAACCAAATTAGAAAGTTCTCTTGAACCATAGAAAGCATAGACAGCTTATAATTGCATACTAAACTTTTCAGCTGTTTTTTGGCAAAACCCTTTAACTCTTTACCCAACAAAAAATTTTAGTATCATCCAAATTGAAAGCATTTTCAGATGACTCCGACAAATTAAATGTAACTTAGAACATGAAATTTGTCTCTTATAGAGTATAAAACATTGTGAGAAAAGGAGAAAATGCTGGTTACCAGCATTTTCTCCTTTTCCCATAATGTTTTCAAAAGGCTTCTTCCTCAGGGTCGTTAAAGGTCAGGATTGTGTGGTAAAGGGTTAAGCCAGCCATGGTGGCTTAGTCTGTAGCATACAGGGGTCACTGGTTTGATCTCCAGTCTGCCCAAATTCTTTCAGCATATTTTATCTGCACTCTCGGTTATCTCTCTTTAACTCTTTACCCAACAACAAAATTTTAGACTTGTCCAAATTGAAAGCAATTGCAGACGACAAATTAAAGGTGGCCCAAATGACAAAATTTGTTCTTGATAGGGTAGAAAACATTGTGGGAAAAGGAGAAAATGATGGTTACCAGCATTTTCTCCTTTTCCCACAATGTTTACAAAAGCCTTCTTTCTCAGAGTTGTTAAAAGTCGGGACTGTGTAGTAAAATGATAAAAGAATTCAGCTACTAGGAAGAGTCTAAATTGAAGAAGATCATGCATGCTCTCCCTGATATCTTGTCCCACAATGTAGTATCTCTCAAGGAGTTCATCATTTGTCGAAATTGATAAAGATCACGCTATCCCTGAATTTTGTCCTAGTACGTTATGCGTCGCAGATATAGTTATCTGTGATAAAACATAACTCTAGCATACTCAGCTTTAGTCTCTATGTCATGTTCATTTTGTTCTGAGCTGTGACAATAATTTACACTAGATAATAAATTATCATAAATGTACATTATTATATACCAAAGCCTCAAGCAAAGATAATTTACATAACTTTTTCCATTTGAGTTGTACATGAAATTGTTTTTTATAGACAAAGTACATCACAATCTGGCTGCAAAAAAACAACTTAAGCTGTTTCAGCAGACAGTGTAGATCAAGATCAGACAGCATAGAACAATTCCTATTGATGGTGCAGACAATGTTGATCAAGATCAGACTGCACAGAACAACTTGTGCTGAGGACAGACTGCACAAAATTATACTGAGGTTCAAGATCACACTGCAGTCTGATCTTGAATCTACACTGTTTCTTTGATACATGTTCTAGCCAAAACAAACCTAAAATTACAATAATTTGGTTGTTCTTCTTAATTGAAAACTTCCATTTCATTAATGCAGTGCTCTGTGAGATACTGTGTTATAAAAGTCATTAAACTCTGATCCATCACATATGCTTGTAACAATGAATTGCTCCTTTTCCTATAATGTATCTTTGAAGGTATACCTGTGGTAATATGCACCTGGGGCGAAGTCCATTGAATTCAATGGTGTTTTATACCATCTTCAACATTATTTCAGTTCTATCACGCTCCTATCAAAGAGACATCTTGTTTATCCATTTTTTTCCGAGGATTTACTGGTACTAGGTCAAGGCTCCTAAGTGTCTTGCCCAAGGACATATTACCATGTACGGCCTTATAACAAATTGTACAACAGTGAGCCATGCAGCAGGACTAGTCCAAATATAGCCTATGTTGATAATAGAAGAATTACAATCTATATTTACCTGACATACTTCTGACAGCAACTCATGAGGTCGGATGAAGAGCCTTGAACTCAACAAGAATGTAAAAACATAGGTTCTCTGAAATGAAACATCTTTTTATAATGTAAGCTGATAAACCTTTGCATGTTTCTTGATTGCTTTTTTGACTGTAGGGCAAGATAAGCCTGCACAAATCATTCAGTCTGAACTGGATCTACGCTGTCCCCTTTTGCTGCAATGTTTTGAAACGAAAAAGCAGCTGTTTTTGTACTTGTTCAATAAATTTTGATTTTGTTAATTTGGCCCTCTGATGGTTTCTTACTGAGCATTTTTTTAACTCCTGGTAAAAAAAGTTACAACTAACCCTTTCCCACTCAATCTCAAGTTTTGACCACCCTTAGGAGGAAGTCTCTCAAAAACATTGTGGGAAAAGGAGAAAACTTTTGTAACTAGCATTTTCTCCTTTTCCCACGGTGTTTTCTAGCCTATCAAACAAGTTTAAAATCTTCACATCTGCTAAATCTTCACATCTGCTAAAAGGTTTAAGCAGACAACTCGAACAAGATACAAGTAATAAGGGAAACAAGAAATTTATGTAACTCAAAAAAAAAAGTATGCAAAGATACGGTTCTCTGAAATAAAACAGCTTGGTAACCCATAACTTTTTTACTTGGAATACCTTTGTGGCCTGTATAGACCATGATCAGATTGCACAAAAAATGCAGTTTGACTGTTAATCTATACTGCACACTTTACTGAGACATTGTGGACAATAGCAACTTGGAAATGGCAATTACTGAACTCTTTACCATACAATCACGACTTTTGACGACCCTGAGAAAGAAGCCTTCTGAAAACATTGTGGGAAAAGGAGAAAATGCTGGTAACCAGCATTTTCTCCTTTTTCCACATTTTTTTTTTTCCCTTCCAAAAACAAATTTCAAGTTTTCAGTCACTTTTATTTTGTCGTCAGCAAATACTTTCAATTTGGACCAGTCTAAAATTTTGTTATTTGGTAAAGAGTTAACTCTTTACCAAACAACAAAATATTAGACTTGTCTAAACTGAAAGCATTTGCAGACTACAAAGTAAATGTGGGACAAATAACAGGCTTTGTCTATGAAAGATAAGAAAACATTGTGGGAAAAGGAGAAAATGCTGAGTATCAGCATTTTCTCCTTTTCCCACAATGTTTTCAAAAGCTTTCTTTCTCAGAGTTGTTAAAATTGGATTGTATGGTAAAGGGTTAAATAATTTTTCAATACTGAAAATGTCTGCAAGATTTATTTGGCTCTCTATAGGTATAATACTATGACGTAAAAATTGTTCACATACTTCAAGATTCCCTAACAAGGCATTCATCTTCATTAACCTTATAATTTCTGACACAAATTCACAGCAGATGGCTTTTAAAATACATGTACATGTAAAGAAGAGCCAAAAATGTAACAGGAATGTGAAAATATAGATTCCGAAATAAAACATCTTGAAATGTTTTGATGAATTGTTAACATACTTCATGGTTGGTTTACAGGGCATTTATCTTCATCAACTCTTTACCACTCCACAAAATTTTAGACTTTCTTAAATCGAAACCATGTGCAGACGACAAAATAAATCAGGCTGAAAATTATCAAAGTTGCGTATGAAAGGAAAGGAAATACCAGAGGAAAAGGAGAAAAATCTGGTTACCAGCAATTTCTCCCTGTCTCACTATTTTTTCATTAGCCTTCTTCCACAGGGTTGTTAATACACAGTATTTCTTGCTACAGGGTGAAAGGAGTAAAAAACAACTGCACTTGGAGTAAATGTGAATGTACATTCAGCTATTAGAATACCGGTAGACTTGAGACCATAAAAAAATAAGTCTTCAGTATCATTCCAAGTAAAACATAATGTGACCTTGAACTTGATAATGGGCTTCTGACATTACTCCATTACCCACTGGCATTCATGTATGCCATAAAAACTAGGGTCTCAAGAGGAAAAAACATATGGATAGATTTAAGACTAAGACGGGCCTATTAATCACAGGATTTCATATTTTCTCCAACTTTCAATGGCAGGCAGAAAAACTATTCAAAGAAATCCAACAAGCAGTCAATCTTTGCCCTTGAAATGCCTCTCATCACTTTTGCTTTTGCAGTTTTTGTATTATCGAGATCAAGAATGTGCAGACTGATTTTGAATCTACACTGTGCAATATTTAGAGACATTTTGCCTGATAGATGTTTGTTTGTTTTGTGATTTGCGTGGCTTTCGAGGGTATTTCAGTTATAACAGGCCAACAGCTCACTTCACCAATTCTATCTTGATACTCACACATTAAAAATAGAAAACATAGTGGGAAAAGTAGAAAATGCTGGTAACCAGCATTTTCTCCTTTTCAAACAATGTTTTCTACTGTTTCAAAGACAAATTTAGTCATTTCAGTCCTATCAAATTTGTTGCCTTGAAAAAAAACAATGAGGACAAGTCTAAAATTTTGTGGTGTGGTAAAGGGTTAACCCCTTTATAACATGATCCTGACTTTAAACAACCACAAGGATGAAGGCTTTTAAAAACATTGTGGCAAAAGAAGAAAACGCTGGTAACCAGCAGTTTCTCTTTTCCCCACAATGTTTTCTACCCTATCAACGGCAAGTTTCGTCATTTTTGCCAATCCTTTTGTCTGCAAATCCTTTCAACTTTGACCAGTCTAAAATCATGTGGTTCTGTACAGTGTTAAAGACTAATATTTATTCCTTCCTATAATTCTAGCCATATGAAAAAACACAACAAAAGCTGCTATTATCCCACTTGAAGCCCACTGACATTTTATTATAGTGGGTAGATGAAAACATAAACAACATAGGCTTTACATTATTGTTTTTATGGGTGCAAAAAATAACAGATATAATATACTGATGACGTCTTTTCTTCAATTTATGAGATATGCCCTTTAATGAGAAAATGAAATCATTATTGGCCTTTCTCTTTTATCTTTCTGCTGAGCCCAAGGCCTCAGCTGTTTACAAACAACACTTGAAACCCAGGGGCTTCTGGTTCTGCCGAACTTTGACAGGGTAGGAAAGCATTGACTGAAAAGGAGAAAATACTGGTTACCAGCCTTTTCTCCTTTTCCAACAAAACTTATTTTCACAGGGTCACTAAAATTTAGGATTGTTTGACAAGGGTTAACCCTTTCTAACACAATCCTGAGTTTTAACAACCCTGAGAAAAAAAATGCGCTTTTGAAATCATTCTTGGAACAGACGAACAGCCAGTTACCACCATTTTTTCTATTTCCCACCACATGTTTTCTACCCTTTCAGAGACCAATCCAATCACATGAGCAACATTTAAGTTGTTGTCTGCAAATGCTTTCAATTTCGACAAGTCTAAAAACATGTTGTTAAGTATTATTAAATTTCCATGGAGAAAACAGATGCAGATTTCTGTACTCAAAAGTGATTATGGTTTGGGAGTTGCTTACTAGATGCGCAATAATTATGTAATTTCGTAACCTGCATGACGATGATTGGGTCTAAATAACATCATCTTCTGTTCACTCTTTACCCAAAAAATCCCTGAATGAGAAGGCTGTTGAAAACTTTGTGGGAATAGGAGAAAATGCTGGTAACCAGCATTTCCTCCTTATTCCACAATGTTTTCCATTCTATCAAAGACAGAAATAATCATTTTAGCTACATTTAATTTGTTGTCTGCAAAGACCTTTTAATTTGGTCCAGTCCAAAATTTTGTTGTCTGATAAAGAGTTTCAAGTATAAATTTTCAGTTCCTGTTTCCTCTGTTTATTTTATTTTTTCATCCCCCAACATCATTTGGCTAACATGAACTTGATAACATTTTTTTTTTGCAGAAAGTCGGTACTCCAAACAAAAACAGAAAAAAGAAGCGGTTTGAAATTTTGTTTTATCTGAATTTTCTAACAAAACTACATGTAATTCAATGATTTAATATTATTTCTTAAACTGTTCAGGTTTCACAGTTTTGAACCATTTTATCACCAATCACATTATCTTGACAATGGGCTTATACTCACAGTATCCTTGACCCCTATCAGACTCACAAAAGTACTCTCCCCATGATCCTTGAATCCTGTCAGGGAAGCCAAGGGCCATCAAGATAACAGTTACTATGAGTCAACCTGTATCAACAGGGCTTGACGGTAAGTGGAAGGGAAGGTGACCCACAGCCTTTTTTTTAAGCAGATTCAGAACATGTCTCTGTCTTAAATGCTGAATCTCGGGTGACCCTTCCCAAATGTTGGTGTTCTGAGGCTTCTGTGACACCGTTCATGTCAACCCCTTATAAGTACCACCTCATCATGATCTTGGTACAACCTTTGGATCAAATTCTAAGCTGTATAATTATGTACTACAATACCTTACCAGTAATACTACATAGTACAATATTTCCAGCTATCATCTTCAACAAAACTTTGTTTTTCAAAATTACAGTTTCCATAGAAATGTTTGATATCATAATTATACCAGTTTCCAAAGAAACGTTTGACATCTGTGTCATATAAATCATATAAGAATATCCCCTGTTGTATCTATCTTGTGGAGAAATATTGGTATAAACTCTTCTTTTAGATTACTTTAACTCTTCACCACACAATCCCGACTTTTAACGACCCTGAGGAAGAAGTCTTTTGAAAACATTGTGGGAAAAGGAGAAAATGCTGGTAACCAGCATTTTCTCCTTTTCCCACAATGTTTTCTATCCTTCTCAAAACAGATTTCAATTTTTTAGTCACATTTATTTTGTTGTCTGCAAATGCTTTGAATTTGGCCCAGTCTAAACTTTTGTTGTTTGGTAAAGAGTTAAAGCCCTCAAAGACAAATCCAAGCAGTTGGGAAAAAATTAATACGCCATCTGCAAACAGTGTAAGAAAGTAAAGTAACTTACATCTGGATTATACTCTGTTGTGGGTACCAAGTGTTGTATAAGAGCCTCTGTGGAACCAGCCACGAGATTTCCATCTCTGAAGGTCAATGCCTGAAAGAAGGAATTTTACTTTTGTAAGCTTTTAGTTTTAATGGAATCTCTTTACCATTATCAAATGAGGGCTTGTTCTAATGACTGTAATATGTTCCTGCCCTACATCTGCATGAGCTATGCTCTGTAAAAAGGGAATTTGATGCATCTGCAAAAAGTATTGACGTGGGTCAAAACATTTTGCAACTGGTCAATTTTCTGCAAGTCAATGTACCATTCTACCTCGGGAATCAGCCAGTTGCAGCTCATACATAACAGCGGTGTCTCTTCAAATGCAGACTTTAATCCTCACAATGTCAAACTAATAAATGAGTACATCTTTCACAATGGCATACTATTATCTTCACATAGATTAATCAAAAGTTACCTAACACAACAAAAAAGTCCAGCTGTGATTAATTAGAGGGAAAAAATAACCAGTATATTAACCCTTTACCACACAATTCCCGACTTTTAACGACCCTGATGGAGAAGGCTTTAGAAAACATTGTGGGAAAAGGAGAAAATGCTGGTAACCAGCATTTTCTCCCTTTCCCACAATGTTTTCTTTCCTATCAAAATGAAAATCAACACTAGAGTTACATCTATTTTGTCGTCTGCACATGCTTTCAATTTGGTTGTGTCCAAAATTTTGTCGTCTGGTAAATACATGAAGAGCTAAGTCTTTACCAGACAATAGAATTCTATGCTCCTCTCAATTGAAAAAAAAATTAATGCAGACAATAAATTTAACACGGGTAACGTCATGTGATTTGTCTAGGACAGTTGAAAGAGGAGAAAATGCTGGTTGCCAGTACTTTCTATATGTACCAAAACATTTTCAAAAGCCTTCTTTCTTCAGGGTTGTAAAGGGTCAATGGGAATGAAGGTCAAATGCTGAAACCAAAAAACCACAAGAAAAAAAAATACCTTACTGTATTTCCAACATAACCAATGTCATATTTCCAACATAACCAATGTCAAACAGAAACATTGATGAGCTGTGAAATAGGAATGAATCCTGTCACAATGACTATCATCAATCCATGGAAAGAAATTCGCCAGGCTGGGGATTTGAACCACTACGGACTGTACTACCTGCTTTTGCTAACTAATACTAACGCTGCTGATTGGCTGGTCCCAAAGACTGAATCCATTCATTATGGGATTCAAACCCAGAACCATGCTCTACTCTACTGCTACACTACTGCTGCCCACATACTTAACACTTATGGTGCTCAATAAATGACATGGACATTCTCGGTCAAATCTTTTACTACCACTTGTACTGCCATATTTATTATTTTGCTTATGAAAACATCATCACTCCAAAAATGCCAAGATTCATTTGGTTCGAAAAATGTTTCATGTCTCACAAGACATTGCTTAAAAGTTGCTTAAAACTGAATTTTTATCAAAAAATTCTTTGGAGAAATTCAGTTTTTGAAAATAAGTATCAAAAGGACATGGTGGTATATGTAATTGGAGAAAAATGCAATTTTACCCTTTACCCTTTGTTTTAATGACCCTTAAGAAAAAGAGCTTTGAAAACACTTTGGGTGGTGGAAAAACTTGTTGGTTAACCCTTCACCACCCAATTCCTAGTTTTAACAACCTTGAGAGAGGAAGCTTTTAAAACTGAGGGGAGTTCAAAATTTTGTCATTTGGTAAAGAAGAAAAAGCACTTCCTACTTTTCTCACAGTGCTTATAAAACCAATCTTCTTCAGGGTTGTTTGACCACTGGATTATTTGGTAACATGTTTCTACAAATCTGAGGAAGAAAGCTTTTGAAAACATTACAGGTAAAGGTAAAAATGCTGGTTACCTGCATTTTCTGCTTTACCCATTCACTACCTGTTTTACTCTCCAAAAAAATTCAATTATTCAAATTCATTTTGTTGTCCGCAAAATAATGATCTGAATTCGGACAAGTTCAAGTCCAACATTTAGACATCTGTGACACATTTTATGCATAATTTGTGTTGATTATTTCCATTTAAAAAAAAAAACCCATCAAAATCCTTTGCTCCTAATGTATTTCTAAAGGTCATGAATAATATGGACAAATACAACCTACATTGAGAAAAGTGAAACCTAAGATTACCTTTTTTTTTTTTTATCCTAATTGGTTCTTATCTTGAAAAGCAGGAAGTTACGGAACAATTAAACTCAATGATTGCAAAAGAATTAGCGGAAATATCTCTTCAGCTTACAACATAACTGCAGGAGTCTCACAAAATTAACAGAAAAACAACTTGAGAAACAGAATCTATGGTGAAATCCCCCTGATGACGGGAAAAACTTTTATTAAACCCATTCAAGATGAAAGTAACTTATTATTTATACTTTAAGAGATGACCAGGGTCGGGGAGAGTCATTTTCTGCCAGCAGACAAAACATAGTGGTAAAAGGAATTAACTGCTTGTTATAATCATTTTCTTCTTTGCTTTAATGAATTCATGTGGACTTCATTATAAACCTTTAAAAAGCCATTCATTATTGAAGATGTGTAGTCTGATCTTTGATCTAAGCTGTTGCTTTGCTGAAACATTGTGGACAAAAACAGACTAGGCACTTTACTTATTTAGGTCATGTTTTTAGTGTGAAAATGTCTTTTATATTTATTTGGTGCTTCAAGAGTTACGCCTAGGTTCAGAACACCTATTTATACATTCCTTAACTTTCATCAGCCAGTACTATAAAATTCATTCCAAACCACTGCCTGTTTTCTCACATACAGTAAGTCCTAGCTCTGTTCTGCATTAAGAGAGGAATGTATCTTGTAGCAATCACTTTCATTTACACATTACAAAACAGTTTCGTCCATTTAAGTCTGGTGGCTGCCATAAGTAAACAATGAATTTAAAACTAAAGAAATTATTGTGAAGATGATAGTATGTTATTGTATGGTGGTTCAAAGTGATAGTCGCTAGCAGAAATATGAATCTGAATACTAGGTAAAAAAGTTGCCAAGTCGCTCTATCTTATGTTTAACTTTTACTTTGTGGGCTTGAAAGGAATTGGCACTGAAAAAACAAAAACATAGCCATAGTTACTTACATCATTTTCATTACAGTTGGTACTTTGACAATCATATCCGCCTCCTGCTTTATCAAACATCTGGGACAAACTCTGCATCTGGGGAACTACACTCTTCTGAAAGGAGACAAAAAATATCTATAATATATTGGGTTCTTCATTCATTGTCTGTTCTGAGTTTATTTATTATTGCCACTGGCTGCCCATATAGGCAATGCCCCCAGGTGGATGATTGTCATTTTATCTTGTGTACTTTAGAAAAGAGCAGATCCAGGACAAAACTCATTACAGAATTTCAGCTCATTTCAACCAAGTTCAAAATTGTTGTCTGCAGATGCTTTCAGTTTAGAAGAGTCTAACATTTGTTGTCAGGGAAAAGGAGGGAAATGAAGAATATATACACATATCAGACAGCATGTATTCATTTGCTGATGTTGATCTATTATTTCTGAAAAAGTATCCATAGTCTCATTTGGCATGAAATAAATGTAGAAAAAAATTTAAGTTTTCCTCAAAAAAAAAAATTACCTTTGCTAAAATTCCCATTTTTAAAAACACACTGAATTTTGCTATATCCTTTCAAATTTATCTACTGCCAAACTATTCATCAACTCATAAACCAACAATATGAAAACAGAAAAACAAATTCAAATTTATAATAATTTGATTCTGATAACACTTATGCATCCAGCAATCTGATTGGTTAATATAAATAAATGCAGTTGAACCTTTACTTTCAGTTGGTTAACCGAGAGCAGTTTGAAGTAAACAGTTTAATGACTGTTGCAGAAGCTGGCACGCGTCGCATGTTTTTTTCACCCACTTTCCATAAACCATGGCATTTAGAAAACTTCTGGTTTTTAATATCCGGTGTTTAATTTGACACGAGAAATTAGGCATAAACACATTGAGGCTTTTGGTTTTTGTGATATAAAAGATAGACATGTTAGATCTACCCCCTGTTGACTACTTTTAACTATGGAAGCAAAATACTACAGAAACTATAGAAAACACTGAGGTAAATGGAGGAATTACTTGTAACAAACAATATCTCCTTCTGTCACAATCTTTTCACATGTATATATGTTTTCAAACCATTCACATTCTAATCAATATTTTAATGTATTCACAATCCTGAGAAACAAGGCTTTTAGAGGCATCATGTGAGGAGAAAATGCTGGAAATCTGCATATTCTTTTTGTCTCATGGTATTTTCTATCCCTCAAAACACGAATCTTGTCATTTGTGCAACATCTCATTTATCTACTACAAATTTATTTACATGGTGAAATCCATGACTCCAACACTGAAACATGCCTTTGGACGGGAAGAAAACATTGTGGGAAAAGGAGAAAATGCTGGTTACCAGTATTTTCTCCTTTCCCCACTGTATTTTCAAAGGCATTTTTTCTCTTTGTTATTAAAACTCATGATTGTGTGTTAAAGTATTGAAAGGATGTTTTAAAACTCATCTGCCAGCAACCACAAATTTGGTTCCTAAATTGCGCAAAGTTCTTACCATAGCATAAGCTAATTTGTAAGAGTCACAAGCCAATGATGTTCATAGAAAGAATGTATGAAAACAATGATTGTTCCTTATAAATATAAATGTGGGCAAATAGTACTACGTCACACACCATGTGAGAAGGGAAACTTGCTGGGATTACATGGAAACCATTGACATAAAAATAGATAAGAAGAAGGAAATTTTGAATTACGTCACTGGTAATTCACATGTTATTTTTATCATTTTCTGTAACACTTTACCTTATAATCCTATGTTTCAATGTCCCCTAGAAAAGAGGATTTTGAAAACATTGCAGGAAAAGGAGAAGTTGCTGGTAACCAGTATTTTCTCCAACTACGACAAGGTTTTGTATCCTGTCACAAACAAATCCAATTACTTGAGCTGTTAATGAATATGTCATGTGCAAATGGTTTCCATATTGAACAAGTCCAAACTTTTGTCTTTAGGAAAGAGTTAATTCTTAATAGTGCTGAATAAATGAAATGAACATTCTCAGTCTGTACAAAAGATGCAGATAATGTGGTTTCAAGGGTGTTTTTTCCAGAATATTGAGCAATGTGGTGGACAGGATAGAATAAAGATTCTGTGCGGCCTGATCTTCAACACTGTCTGCAAAAGCAACTAAAGCAGTGTTAAAGTTATTTGAGTTAACCCTTACAGCGCAACAGACTTTTAACCCTTTACCCAATGAAACATTCTAGACTCTTTCTAATTCAAATTCTGCAAAGGACAAATTCAAAACTGGCGCACATGAGCTTAAGGTCTCTGATAGGGTAGAGAACATTGTGGAAAAAGGAGAAAATGGTGGTTACCAGCATTTTCAACTTTTCCTTCAATGTTTTAAAAAGCCTTCTTTCATGGGGTTGTGAAAACTCGGGATTGGTTGGTAAAGGGTTAAAACCCAAACAAAGGGCCCAAATAATTGCAGTATTATGGTTGCTTTAGTCTGTGGTGTTTCAGGGTTACAAACAGTGTAGATCAAAGATCAGACTGCACATTTTGTGCAGTCTGATCTTGATCTACACTGACTGCAAAGGCAACTATAGTTGTGAAAGGCACTTTAACCCTTTACCACACAATGACAACTTTAGAGACTCTGACAAAGTGATTCTTTGAAAACATTGTAGGAAAAGTAAAAAATGCTGGTAACTAGCATTTTCTCCTTTTCCCAAAATGTTTTCTACCCTATCAAGAGCCAAGTCCTGGTAGCTCAGTCAGTAGCTTGCAGGACTTGAGAACAGAGGGTCGTGAGTTCAATCCCTGGCTCGGCCAATTTCTTTCTGAGGACTGACGATAGTCATTGCCACAGGATTCATTCCTCATACCACTGACCACTGTCTCGACGATGGTTGTGAGGGAAAGCAGCCTGTGGTTTGGAAACAAAATTGTGCGGAGTACTGATAAAAGGACTCCAGGAAAGCATTGATAGGTGCACTGGCCACTACCATATAACTGAAATAATGTTGAAAATGGTGTTAAATGCCACACAAACAATCAATAATCATTTCTACCCTATCAAGGACAAATTTTGTCATTTCGGCAACCATCAATATGTCATCTGCAAATGCTTTGAATTTGGACCAGCCTGAAATTTTGTCGTCTTGTAAAGAGTTAAGGGTTAAGTATTACAGGAAGTGTCTGTATTAAGTATTTTATTCCCACTCACAGGAAAATCTCTTCAGATACTCCGATAAATAGCAATATGCTTATCCCCACTAAAATGCACTTGTACCTGTATCAAACAATTCCTTGAATTAACAACTGTTGGCAAGAAAGGCTTTTGAAAACATTGTGGGTAGAGGAGAAAATGGTGGAAATTAGCATTTTCCCCCTTTTCCCACAATGTTTTCTACTCTTTCAGGAATAAATGCTTCCATTTTAGCCAAGTTTGCCTTCTGTAAAATTCAGTACTTTTAAATTAATACGAAAAAGTAACAAATTTTGTTGTGCTGTGAAGAATTAATACTTCTCCCAAATATAAGTTCTCTGTGCTCAAATGAATGGTCTCATTTCAAGAAAACTGATGAATAATATGAATACCTACCAAATAGGTTTTTTCAGAGAATGTAAATATCAGCGTTAGACTTCTTTTTCATGAAAGTGATTTCCTTATAGACTACATTTCCGAAAAAAACACTTCTGTCCCACAATGTAACCATTCACTCGTACAGTTTTCTTTCCAAAAACTCTTTTCTATACAAAGAAATTTTAGACTTAATTCTCAAAAATAAAAGCATGTGCAGACAACGAACCAATGAGGCTCAACTGATCGAGTTTTGTCTTCGAAAGGGTAGATTATTATATTGTGGGCAGATTACGAGCAGTTTCTCCTTTTTCAATAGCCCTGCTCCTCAGGGTCATTCAACACTTTAGCAAACAACAAAATTTCAAACTTGTCCAAATTGAAAGCATTTGCAGATGACAAAGGTGGCTCAAATGGTGGAATTTGTCCTTGACTGAGTAGAAAACATTGTGGGAAAAGGAGAAAATGCTGGTTACCAGCATTTTCTCCTTTTCCCACAATGTTTTCAAAAGCTTTCTTATTCATGGTTGTTAAAACACAGAATTATTTGGTAAAGGGTTAAGCCTTTACCACACAATTCAAACTTTCACAACCTTGAGAAATAAAGTTTTTGAAAACATTGTGAGAAAAAAAGAAAATGCTGGTATCCTTGAGAAATACCATATGGTTTTTGAAAACATTGTTTGAAATCTTGAAAATGCTGGTAACCAACATTTTCAACTTTTCCCACAATTTTTTCAATCCCACAGTAAACAAGTTTAACACTTGAGCCACATTTGATTTTTTGTCTGCAAATTCTGACAAATTGGACAAGTCTAAAAATTGGCCATCTGAAAAAGAGTTAAATACAGAATTTTTCTGTAAAGAATTAGGGTCATCTGAAAATTGCACCCTTTACCAGACAATCCTGACTTTTAACAACCCTGATAGAAGGTTCTTAAAAACATCATGAGAAAAGGAGAAAATGATGATAACCACTTCCTTTTTTTCTCACAATGTTTTCTTCCCTATTGTTGACAAGTTCCGTCATCTGAGCCATATTTGTCATCTGCTTTCATCTGTCAATGCTTTCAATCTGGACTGATCTAATTCAATCTTCTGGTAAAGAGTTAATGGGAAATGATGCTTTGCTTCAGTTCTAACAAAACTTTTTTTGGAAAATCCCCCCACACACAACCGAAATTTAAACCAAGAGACATCTACTTCTTCTGAGTTGTTTTTCCGTGCATGAAAATGAAAGTGAAAAACTCAGCATTAAGTACATCAAGGGCTATGTAAAGAAAAAAAAATATTACTAGGAAATTAAGTTTTGGGTTTTTTCCCTGTATCCAATTTGCCGAGGTGTCATTTCTGAGTTACAAGGAGAAACTAATTGTTGGTAAGTCCACTTACTTCCTAAGTAATTTAAACATTTTTGTCCCCACTTTACCATGGAGCCATGCAGGACCCCTGTTAAAGTTTCAAAAATAGGCATTAAAAACGAAAAAGTATAATCCACATTTATTATGGTGTACTACATGAATACATGTGACAAGTGGGCCATGATGGCCCTGAAGTCACTCACCTGAGCCTTTTGATCAAACATGACCCATTTCCAATCTCTTCAGAGATATTAAGACAATCATTCTGACAAACACTCATTAGTATTGGACTTACAAATATGGCCTCTAGAGTGCACACAGGCTTTTTCTAGAATTTGTCTCAGCGGCCTACTTGACATGTAGAAATTATCCAGACAAACATTCTGACAAACTTTCATGAGTATTTTAGAGAAAATGTGGCCTGTAGGGTGTACAAAAGGTTTTTCCGAGATTTGACCTAGTGACCTAGTTTTTTACCCAATATGACCCATATTCAAACTAGTCTAAGATAATATCAATACAAACATTCTAAGCAAATTTCAAGATTATTGGACTGAAAATGTGGCCTCTAGAGCGTACACACTGTTTTTCAAGGATTAAACCTGGTGACCTAGTTTTTTATTACACATGACCCATTTTCAAACTCATGCAAGATATCATCAAGACAAACATTCTGACCAAGTTTAAAGAATATTGGACTGAATATGTAACCTCTAGTGTGTACAAAAGGTTTTTCCAAGATTTGACCTAGTGACCTAGTTTTTTATCCAACATGACAAATTTTCATACTAGTCTAAGATATTATCAAGACAAGCATTCTGACCAAATTTCAAGATTATTGGACTGAAAATGTGGCATTGAGAGCGTACACAAGGTTTTTCTAAGATTTGACCTGATGACTTAGTTTTTGACCTGACATGACCCATTTTCAAACTCATCCAAGCTATTATCATGACAAACATTCTGACCAAATTTCAAGAGTACTGGACTGAAAATGTGGCCTCTAGAGCGTACACAAGGTTTTTCTAAGATCTGACCTGGTGACCTAGTTTTTGACCCAACATGGCCCATTTGTGAACTCATTTGAGATATCATCAAGACAAAGACTCTGACCAACTTTCAAGGGTATTGGACTGAAAATGTGGCCTCTAGAGCATACACAAGGTTTTTCAAAGATTTGACCTGGTGACCTAGTTTTTGACGCAACATGACCCATTTTCAAACACGTCTGAGATATCATCAAGGCAAACATTCTGACCAACTTTCGGGAGTATTTGACAGAAAATGTGGCCTCTAGAGCGTACACATGATTTTTCTAAGATTTGACCTAGTGACCTAGTTTTTGACCCGACATGACCCATTTTCGAACTCGTCCGAGATACCATCGAGGCAAACATTCTGACCAAGTTTCATGAGTATCGAACTGAAAATGTGGCCTCTAGAGCGTACACAAGGTAAAAAGTTGATGACAGACGCTGAACACCGGACACAGCATGATCACAATAGCTTACCATGAGCACTTCGTGCTCAGGTGAGCTAAAAACACTGGGGCAAAGGGAGGAATATTGCTAATTAAAAGCAGTCTCTACATTTTATCCTAATCAAAGTGGTCTACTGTACAAAACAAGAGGGACATGATGGCCCTGTATCGCTCCACTGGCTTTTTAACCCTTTACCACACAAATCGAAGTGTTAATGACCCTGAAAGAGAAGGCTTTCAAAAACATGGTGAGAAAAGGACAACATATTGTCAGCCAGTATTTACTCCTTTTCCAACAACGTTTCCTAACCTAGCAAAGACAGAAATAGTCATTTAAGCTACATTTGTCTTTTTGCAATGACTTTAAACTTGGTACAGTAAAAAAAAATTGTCATTTCTTAAAGAGTAAAATTAACGTATCATGCGCTTAACTGGCATTGACAGAGACATACCGCATAAAAAGTCTGTATGGTAATAAACTTACTTTGAAAACATAACCTCCACCACGCCCGCCAAACAAAAACAGTCATATCTTTTTAAATGCACAGATAATGTCAGTGAATACAAGCAGGTTTACTCATTAGCATGAAAGGTAAAGTTCTAAAAATTTGGATGGGTAGTTTCAGAGAAGAAGAAGTTTGAAAAAAAAAGTTAATGGACGGACGGACAGATGGACGCACGCACGCACGCACGACAGACACCAGGCCATGACATAAGCCCGCTGGCCTTCGGCCAGTGGAGCTAAAAAAGCACAAAAGCACAACATGCAGCAGCCAATGCTCAGCTGTAGTTGCTTTTTCAGTGAAAATTGTAAGTTGAAAAAAGGGCACAACTATGTCAAAAATATATTGACATAATCTTCAGTTATGACAAAGACTATCAGACATTGTCAAAGCTTTTGCACAAGGGACACAACAACTAAAAAAAAAGCAGCATTAAAAAAAAAGTTGTCTGCAGATAATGATGTGTTAATTAATAACACCCTCATTCACTTGACCTCACAGGATGAATCTGAAAAAATAAATACATTGGGGCAAGAGGTGAAATTGCTTGCTACAAGCAATTTCTTCTTTTGCTTCAATGATACCAAATACAGAAATAAGAGTCATCTGCACATGGTAAAGTATTAAACAATAAACTACTCCTATTATTCACTTGACCTTACTAGGTGAATCTGACATTTTCCATCTGTATAAACACGAGATTTACATTTCCTCTGCAGCTGCTCTGTAGATCTCCGATCTTTTTTTCTTCTTCACCACTTTTTCGAAACAGATAAATTATTATGTACATGTATTGTTTTTTCCTGGGTTCTTGGGGCCATGTGAGGCTCAGTGGCAAAGTCCGGGACATGAAACCTGGAGGCCCTGGATTCAAGCCGGGAGTGTCCTTGGGCATGACACTTCAGAGTGCTAGCCTTGTACATGTACTATTGAAACCCAGGACACACATGAATAATGTGAACTGTCATCATAATATGACTGAAATAATGTTGAAAGCAGCATAAAACACCATTCAATCAATTCTTGTGTTCATGTCTAAGCTATCACCTCCCTTTTTTCACAGTTTAAAAATATGCAAGTAAGATCAACTTATACTCAGTATTATAGGTATTTGATGTAAATAAGAGCTGAAGTTAAACAAACGGTCTTTGTTTTAATTTCTGATGCCTCAGTGTCTAACCTAGCCTGGCATTCAGGCCCTGCATTTGAGTCATTCTCATAAACAAGATACACAACTGTTGTAAACCCACAGAAATATGTGTTGTTATTTGCCCTTCATCTAAAATACAGGGCTGATATTGAGGATGTTACATTAGTGTATTTGTATTGCAGTTTAATTTTATGATTTTTCTTTTTCATGAAAATGCTCTGTTTAATGGACTGATACCAGTCAATGCTGTTACTAAAAGCCACAGTCATATCTGACTGCCTGGGTTCTTAAGCTATTCCTATGATGAGAAGCTTGTCATAGGCAGGGGGCAACTTAAGATTAGTTCATGTTAGTTGGCTTAATGAACAGAAACTGAATTCTTATGAGAAGGAAGGGCTTTGTTTTGCCTGTATAATGACAGGCAAAGTATTAGAAAATCACTACCACAACAATAACAGTTTTTACACCTCAACACAAAAAAGTGAAATCAGCAAAGGAGCAAGATCTGCTGCTAGTGAAGAGAAATGATGCTCCCTCTCCTCCAATATTTTGTATTAAATTCTCAGAATTTCTTTGTTTTTCTCCTTTGGATGCTACTTATCACATCACTTGAACAAGCCTTCTATAAGTCCTTAATTAGCTGTAGCGTGGTCTATAATGGGTTTAGGAAATGCTTAGAAATTCCAAGTTTGGCTTCCTTTTGTTATCCTTTTACCAAAAAATCCCCTGCATGTCAACCCTGAGGTACAAGATTAACTATAACATTTGGGAAAAAGTAGAAAATGACGTTAACCTCTTTCCTAATACCAGAATTATATTTTCCAGCCCAGTCAACTCTTTAGCTCTTTAGACATAAAAAGTCCTAGTTGTACAAAAATATTAAACCATTGTATAATCTTAAACTCAACAAGATGACACAGTTACGTAGACTTGTTCACTTGCATTTGCAGACACTAAATATGCCTTAATTGATTGGATTTGTCTCTGGAAAGCTTTTGAAACATTGTGGGAAAAGGAGGAAATCCTGATTACCAGCATTTTTTTCTTTTTCCCACAATGTTTCAAAAGCTTTCCTCCTCAAGGTCATAAAAACATAGGATTGTTTGGTAAAGGGTTAGACGTGCGCTGTGGACACAGAGATCAAGGTCTGATGAGTAAGACACAAAAAAATTCATTTTTTCAAATCCATCAATTAACCCTTTACCAACGATACCTTGTTCTTAACAACCCTATGGAATCAAGTCTTTGAAAACTTTAATGGATAAGGACAAAATGCTGATTTCAAGCACTGTCTCTTTTATCCACCAGGTTTTCTATGATTTCAAAGATTACTACATTTCATTTGTTGTCTGCAAAAACTTGCAATATGGACTGGTCTACAATGCTGTTGTCCAAGTTAACTTTTTACCATACAACAAAATTTTAGACCCATCCAAATTGAAGTCATTCACAGACGACAATTTCAATCTGGCTCAAATAATGAAAGTCGTTTTTAGAAGAGTGGAAAACACTGCCTGAAATGGACAAACATGCTGGCTACCGGCATTTTCTTCTTTTCCCACTATGTTTTCAAAAGCCTTCGTTCTCAAGTTCTTACAAGTCTGAATTGCATGTGTGGTTACGGATTCATACATTTCCATGTGACGAAATTTTAGAACCATCCGTAGTGAAAGCATTAGCAGATGATAAATGTCACTGAATTGATTAAGTTTGTTCTTCAAAAAGGAACATTATAGGAAAAGGAGAAAATGCTTGTGACTAGCATTTTCTTCTTTTCCAAAAAAGCTTCCTGTGGCCGAATCCTAAATAGCCAGAATCATAATGAGTCAAAGAGAACTAATGGTAGACAGGGTTTGATCAATAGCAGCTGTCGCACAGATGCAATTTTATACCAGAATGTGTTTTAGTTGAAAGACATTCACACTTCCAACAATCATCGATCAGTTACAAATTAACCCTTTACCAAACAACTCCATGATGTAACAACCATAAGGAATATGCCTTTTGAAAACATAGTGGTAAAAGGAGAAAATGCTGGAAGCCAGAATTTTCTCTCTTTTCAAACAAAGCTTGCTATGCTCTCAAAGACATTTCCCATCGTTTGAGCAACATTATATTTCTTATTTGCAAATGATGCCAATATGGATAAGGCAAAAATTTTGTCATCTTGTAAAGGATCAATCAATTAGCTTCTGCTGGCAACACTTTTTTGGTCATGCAGTACTATGCAGGACTTTGAAAACATCGTGGTGAAAGGAAAACTTGCTTCATTATGTCATCTGCAAATGCTTTACAATTTGGACCAGCCTAAAATTTTGTTGTTGGATAAAGAGTTAATGCATCTTTGTGATGCCTGATACCTGGAGCAAGTCATCAAATAATTATGCATCAATAAAATCTATTTTGTCTAACGACTGACTGAATCATAGGGTAGTAAGGTTCTTGAACATGCATAAAATTTACAAATAACAAAAAGTTTCAACACATGTCAGCCTGCATAGACTGCACAGGCCGACATGAAACGCCTTTTAGCAGATGCATTTTCACAGAGCATAGCTTATTTCGTTTACAGTGTTTTCACAACATTTGAACAGAGGGTTTTTGGAACATTGTGACACAATGCAATTTCCACCCTTTCAAAGACAAATACCAACATTTGAGCCACTTTTCAGCAGTTGTGCATAAATGTCTTCCATATGGACAAGTCTAAAATTTTGTCGTCATGTATAGAGTTGAGAGTATGAAAGCATAATCGGTCAATGTCCTTTTCATGCAGAGCAAATGTACTGTTATCCAAACCAGTTGGAAAACGTCATGAGATGTAAATACAAGTTGAAATGTTTGGTAAACTATCTGAAAACTGCAGTCAGGGGTCATCTTTGAAACTGTCATTGTGATCTTATAAAACCATGTGGTGGCGTATGATCTCTTTAACGAAAAAACACATTGTGCAATAATCCAGATTAAATGTATTTGCAGACGACAATTTAGATGTGTCCCAAATGATGTAATCTGTCTTTTAAATGGTAAAAACAATAAGTACTGATTACCAGCATTTTCTTCTTTTCAAACAATGTTTTCATAAGATTTTCTATTAGGATTATTAAAACTTTTGCTTGTGTGGTAAATTTTTACCAAATGACAAATTTTTGGACTGGTCAAAATCAAAGCATTAGCAGACGACAACTGCTACTCAAATTATTACCAGCATTTTTTCCTCTTCCTACAATTTTTTTCAAAGCCTTCCTCCTGTCACTAAAACTTTGGACTGTCTGGTAAAGGGATAAGCCTTTGTGTCTTTTATCTACTTAACCTTTACCACACAACCCGAAGTTTTAAGCCGTGGTCATACCTTACGTAGTTGACCGTAGTGGAAAATGACCAAAGTTGGCTGTAGTTGAACATATTAAACGTATTTGAACGTAGTTACACATAGCTTACTGTAGTTCAATGTAGTAATTAACATAGTTTGAAACTTATGATTTGCCCGTAGGTACATAATTTTTTAAAATGTTACGGTTAACTATGATGTTGTGACACTACTGTGTCCGTAGTTTGAACGTAATTGACCTTAGTTAACCATAATAAACCCTACTTAACTGTAATGTGTACTGTAGTTGACTGTAGTTTCGGAAAAACATCTTTTCTTCCAAGGCAACATGGCTGAATAAGCGATCAGCAATTTCTGGCTCATCAACTTCTGAAAGCACAATGACTGTAGCTTATCCATACTGAGCAGGCGCAGCCACAACATTTTACTGTAGCTTAACGCACTTGACACTAACTAACCATAGTTGCACGTACCTAGAACGTCGTTTATACGTAGTGTAATGTAGTTACTCATAGCAGTTCAACCTACTTAGACTTTTTATGTTTCTCTTTTTTGCCAATTTTGAACCTACTTCGAATGCACTTCAACCTAGTTGACCGTAGTAATACTATGGCAGACTACATTTGAAATGAACTACAGACAACTATGTACATAACCGTCAATGTGACCATGGCTTACAAGATCCTAACTAAGGAAGACTCCTGAAAACATTGTGGGAAAAGGAGAAAATGCTGGTAACCAGCATTTTCTCCTTTTCCCACAATGTTTTCTTTAAACTTTCACAGACAAATTCCATAATTTGAGCCAATTTGATTTGTTGTCTGCCATCGCTTTTGATTTGGAAAGGTCTAAAATTTTGCCATTTGGTAACAAGTTGAAGAATCTCTAGATCAACTACACTCCGGTTGCTGTATTTACTGTCTTTGTCCACATTCTTAGTCTAATTCTCATGAATTTTCTGGATTTCAAGTCAAACCATTTCCTGATTGGGTTGGCCAATCAGACTTTCAAAATTTAGAATTAAGACTAGCGCTGTCACTGAATGTGACTTAATACCCCCGCCAGCGCTTTGACAGAAAAAAGTGTGAAGTTCAAGAGGAGATAATTCCTCAACCAGGAGGAGTTGACACTTGAAAATTGCGCCTTGCAAACCTTCAATATATGATCAATATATGTGCAAAGTTTCAATACAATTGAAGGAAAACTGTAGGAGGAGTTTGCGACACAAAATTACTAGTATTTTGTACACAGACGGACACACGGACGGACAGACACACAGACGGACAGACAGGCTGATTCCAGTATACCCCCGAAAACATTCGTTTTGCGGGGGTATAACTAGGAATGCAAACTTATTTCACTTCCTTGATTTACTATCATCCAGCAGTCTCATCATTTAACCCTTTACCAAACAATTCCTGGTTTTTACGACCCAGAGGAAGAAGCCTTCTAAAAACATTGTGGAAAAAGGAGAAAATGATGGTAACCAGCATTTTCTCCTTTTCCCACAATGTTTTCTACTCTTCTAAAGTCAAGTTTTACTTTTTGAGTCATGTTTGTCATCTGCAAATGCTTTCAATTTGGACAAGTCTAAAATTTTGTCGTTTGGTAAAGAGTTAAGCCAAATTTAATTCATCATCCGCAAATGCTTTCAATTTGGACAAGTCTAAAACTTTGTTATTTGGTAAAGACTTTCATCAAGAATATCTCGACCTGTAACAGCGTGTAAATCCAAGATCAAACTGCAAATCATGTACAGAATGTAATTTCAATCTAAGCTGTCTGGAGCAGAGGAAATAAAATCGTCCTCTACAATCCAGTCATTTTTTTTTTACTCAAGGATGAGCCATACAGCATGACTGTAATTGCTTTAATCTTGTCCAATTATCACTCACCTGATAATCCATGTGTTGTTTGTAGAAGATAAACAGACCCCCAACACCCTCCATAAATATTTATAGCAGATATAAATAAATTAGGAATTCATTAACCCATAAAGTGCTAGAACCAAGTTAAGTAGTTTTTGCAGGCAGTGTAGATCAAGATCAGACTGCACAGAATGTGCAGCCTGATCTTAGATCTACTCTGTCTGCTACTTCTGTTACATATTTTGGCAAAAAGAACCTGGAGACAACAATATTTTGGATGACTGACTGATCCAAAAAGATCCATTTCATTAATTCAGTGCACTAAGGGTTAAAGAATTAGAGACTTCTGTGAACATCTGTGACATATGAATTCATTCAGGCTAACTCCTGACCAGATGACAAAATTTGAGGAATTGTTCAAATCAAAAGCATTTGCAGACATGGTAGATGTGGGTCGTTCCAAGGCTTTCCCTTGAATAGGGTAGAAAACATTGCATGAAAAGGACAAAATACTGGTTTACCAGACTCCAGTCATCCTATTTTCAACCTAAATGATGAAAAAAAAAAAGAAAGCCAAATTGGAAGGTCAAGGTCACATAAACTGTTGAGAACTTCATTTCAACTTTTTACAATTTTACAACTCTTTTGCATATAACAAAATGTGAGACTTGTCCATACTGAATGTGATTGAATACCCAAAATCATCAAAGTGCTGAAAGTACTGACAAACTCGTGAATGTGGAATAAGTGGCCTTGGTAAGGATAAAACTTGGTTGGTCCATACAGGAATGAAGAAAAATGGTCTAGTCTGATTATTTAGTCTGATCCTGTTGGCTCCAGTGAGTTTACCCACCACTTATACAAAAGTTCTGTTTGTTGAGTTTTAAGTGACAAAAAGTACATGGAGAACATTATCCATTTGATGCTTTGGCATTTGAATACTTTCTACAGTTCACGCCGAGATGAACTTTTCATAGTTTTTAAATTTCCTATGGTTTGGACAAGCTCGTAGCTAGACAAGACCTACAACATCTGCCAAAATCACAAGCATGGAAATGGTTGCATTGAAATAAGTAAAGAAGAGCCTAATTTGCATATTTCACTGACTTAATTAACATATAAGAAAACATTTTGTATCTTATCGATGACATCTTGTTCAGTTTAGGATTTTGTTGAATAGACCTTGTTCAAACTGGAGTGGTAGAGATTTTGTGGTTCAACGTTGTCAAAATAGTTATGATTTCAAACAGATGAAATTATTTTCTATGGGGTGGTATTTGGCAACTTCGGGGGTTTTCGTTTACATCCGAATCTGGGTGACTCTCAATAGCAATAGACTAGCCTTTGCTAGTCTGAAGATAAGGCTCATATCATGGGTTTGCATGTGAAATGATATGCAACCTTGCGGCAATAGGAGAAATAACGTTACCAACAATTTCTCCTTTTCCAACAATGATTTCAAAAGGCCTCTTTCTCATGGTCATTTAACTAAAAAAGTTTTAGCCTTACCACACAATCCTAAGTTAAAGAACCCAGATGTAGTAGGCTTTCGAAAACATAATGGGAAAAGGCAAATATGCTGGTAACCAGCATTTTATTTGAGCCAAATTTAATTTGTTGTATGCAAATGCTTTAAACATGCATGAGTCTAAATTCTTATCGTCTGGTAAGGGGTTAAACAATAAACAACTGGACCTTGTAAGTAGAAAACATGAAAATTTTGCAAAGTGAAGGCTGTTTTGCAAGATTATCTTACACAATCCTACATTCCAGACAAGTATTCCTTTCTCAGAAAACCTACCAGGACAAACTAGAGCTGTCACTGAATGTGACTTCATACCCCCGCCAGCACTTTGACAGAAACAGGCAATTATTTGTACACAGACGGACACACGGACGGACACACAGACGAACAAACAGACAGACAGGCTGATTCCAGTATACCCCCGAAAACATTCGTTTTGCGGGGGTATAATAAACAAGACTGACATTATTTCTAACAAGACTGACAGGCTAGATCATTATTTCTAACACCCAATCAAGTTGAGTCATTCAATTTTAACCCTTTACCACACGGCAAAATTTAAGACCTATCCAAATTGAAAGCATTTGCAGACCACAATTTCATAGTGGCTCAAATGACGCAACTTTTCTTTGATAGGGTAGAAAACTTTGTGGGAAAAGGAGAAAATGTTGGTTACCAGCATTTTCTCCTTTTCCCACAATGTTTTCAAAAGGCCTCTTCTTCAGGGGCGTTAAAAGGCGTCATTGTGTGGTAAAGGGTTAATGGCTCCCATGGTATCTAGGGCTCATTTTGCAACCCAACATGTTATAGTAAAACTGTCAAAATCAATAGATTTTTGTTACATTTTAACACTTCACCAAACAATCCCATATTCTTAAGTGCAAGACTGATACAAGAAGGCTTTTGAAAACATTGCGGGACAAGGAGAAAATGCTTGTTACCAGCATTTTCTCCTTTTTCAACAATATTTTTACCCTTTCAAAGACAAAACCCGTCATTCAAGCAATAATTAATTTTTGATCTGCAAATACTTCCAATCCAGGCAAGTGATATAAAATTTTGTTTTTGGTTAAAAGCATTCACTCTTTTCCTGCAAACAGAAATAATTCAGAACTTTTTCTAGGTGTAAAAGTAGGTTTCTACGAAAATGACGATAATTATAGTCAAAGTTGAGCATAAGGTAGCAGACAGTGTAGATCCAAGATCAGACTACACATTCTGTGCATTCTTATCTTGGATCTACACCGTTCTCAAAAGCTGTAAGTCACAACTGGCTGTGAAGGTTAACTCAGCCTCCTTGTCTGCACTAGTGTAACCCAATACATCCAACCAGAAAATCAATTTATCCCTTTCGGCACCATCATCACTGTGGACATTGCAGCCAGTGCAGATTCAGATCAGACTGCACAAAACATGCAGTCTGATCTTAGATATACGCTGTTCATTTCCCGAGACATTCCTGAAATTACAGACTTGAAAATTGCAATTTTTGGGGTTGTATTTCCAGACTGAAAAGGTCTCCTTTGTGTTAAACTTTGCCAAATGACGAAATTTTAGGCTTGTCCAAATTGAAAAGCAATTGCAGACAATAAATAAAAATTGTGACCCAAAAATTGAAAATTTCTTTGGGAGGGGTAGGAAAACATCAAGGGAAAAGGAGAAAATGTTGGTTACCAGCATTTTCTCCTTTTCCCTCGATTTTTTTCTAAAGCCTTCTTTCTCAGGGTCATTAAAACGCGGGATTGTGTGGTAAAAAGTTAACTGTCGCTCTAAGGGTTCTATTTACAAAGGAGTATCATGATTGGCACTATCTATCAGAAATGGTGGAATTTCATTTTCTTGCAGCTATGAATCATTTTTGGTGAGTATTGGTTTACCAGCATATAAACATGTAATTTGTAAACCAGGAAGCTGCTGTGAGTCAAGTGCTCATTGGGAAAGGAAGGAAACAACATCAAGTCTTGCAAAATGCATGTAAATGATCATATTAATGAAGTCATATTCAATTAACTCATGATTATGAATCACTTAACTCATAATTATTTATACCATCAGTGACTCAGGGTTTGTTAGACTTACTTAAACTCAAGTTAGCTGTTTAAAACACAATCCAGAGTTTGAACAACCCAAAGAAAGATGGCTTTTGAAAACATTGTGAGAAACGGAGGAAATTCTCATTAGTAATGCTGACCTTACTTAGTCAAAAATGGCTTACATGTATACCAGTGATTACTGTTCAGATTAAAACCATTGCAACAGATCTGTAGAGTAAAGACCTAGTTAACCCTTTACCACATGGCAAATTTTAGACCTATCCAAATGGAAAGCATTTGCAGATGACAATTTCATAGTGGCTCAAATGATGCAATTTTTCTTTGATAGAGTAGAAAACTTTGTGGGAAAAGGAGAAAATGCTGGTTATCAGCATTTTCTCCTTTTCCCACAATGTTTTAAAAGACCTCTGATTTCCTCAGGGTCGTTAAAAGGCGTCATTGTGTTGTAAAGGGTTAAGGAGTGATTTAGAAATCATTTGCACCTGGACCCATGCTAAACTTTCCCTATCCTGTGTGAGATCTAGTTAAGAGTTTCCAGGGGGGGGGGGCAATCTCTGTGAGTGATTAAGTTAAATTGTAGAACTTGTTTCACCTACAATCAATGTACTGGTAAAATAAATAGGTTCTAACTAAAGTAACTACTATAGTTGCCTTTGCAGCCAGTGTAGATCAATATCAGGCTGCACAAAACATGCAGCCTGATCTTTAATCTACACTGTCCACTTTACTGAAACACTGTAGACAAAAGCAACCATGAAACTGCAATTATTTGAGGCATATTTCTATGATGAAAATGTCTGATAGGTTTATTCAGCACTCTAAGGGTTGAAGGAAATTTGTAAGGAAATTTGCATATCATATTTTCTTGCACTGGAGTTCAATAAGACAAGAAATCCTGCTCAGCACAAGTGGGGCAAGTTTAGTTTAGGTGTAGCCTGGCTGCAAATCTTCCTCCAACTAATAAAAAATGTAATGAACATTCCAGCTCCCAATAACTGGCATTCCAGTCATTAAAAGAAAGAAGAATTCCTGGCATTGTTCTACAGGTACTCCATGGTAACTCAAAACAAACACCCACATTTTTTCAAGATGCCCTGAAGTGCAAATAACTAATTCCAGATTTATTCCCTCTTGTGAACATTCAGTTTTAACCTGTAACCATACGAAAAATATACTTCCACTTTCCAAATTTAAAGCATCTGCAGACAACAAATTAAAAATAGCTGAAATGATGGAATTTGTATCTTGGAGGAAAGAAAACGTTGTGGAAAAAGGAGAAAATGCTGGTTAGCAGTGTCTTCCAAAAGCTTTATTTCCCAGGGTGGTTAAAACTGGACTGTTTGATAAAGGGTTAATCACAAAAATGTTCAGACAATTTTCCTTCATTAAATGACTTCATGATAATATATATCCTTAACTCTTTACCAAACGATTAAAGTTTAGACTGGTCCAAATTGAAAGCACTTGCAGACAACAAATTAAACGCAACTCAAAAATTGAAATTTGTTTCCAGCAGGGTAGAAAACATTGTGGGAAAAGGAGAAAATGCTGGTTACCAGCATTTTCTCCTTTTCCCACAATGTTTTTAAAAGGCTTCTATCTCAGGGTCGTAAAATCCAGGGATTGTTTGGTTAAGGGTTAACTTGTTACCAAAATTTGTTACAAAATTTTGGATTTTTCCAAATTGAACGCAACTGCGGACAACAAACTAAAGGTGGCAAAAATAACTAAATTTTTCCTTGATAGAGCAGAAAACAATGTGGGAAAAGGAGAAAATGCTGGTTACCAGCATTTTCTCCTTTTCTCACAATGATTTCAAAAGGTTTCTTCTTCAGGGTCGTTAAAAGTCGGGACTGGTTGGTAAAGAGTTAAGAAAAAATTACGAAGTTTTAAAAAGTAGAAGAATCAAAGACATTATTCTACAGGTACCCCATGGTAACTCAAAACAAACACCCACATTTTTTCCAAGATTTTCTGAAGTGCAAATAATTTATTCCAGAGCTGTTCCTTCTGACACACACCACCCACACAGACAACAATTGTCTTTCAATAAATCACCCCGAGATATTATAAGAGATAAATTTTTTTTGCAGTAAATAGGCCAATGAAAAAGAAAAATCATTGTCAAATGTTAGTAATTTAGGACAACATTGTAATAGTAGCATTACATTATCTTTCTAATTTCTACCCTGTTATTTAAAACTACGCCAGACAACATTTTGTAACTTTGCAAAATCCAAAGCATTGGAACACAACAAATTAACTCTTTACCAAACGACAAAATTTTAGACTGGTCCAAATTGAAAGCATTTGCAGACGACAAAATAAACGTAACTCAAAAATTGAAAGTTATTTCCAGCAGGGTAGAAAACATTGTGGGAAAAGGAGAAAATGCTGGTTACCAGCATTTTCTCCTTTTCCTACAATGTTTTCAAAAGGCTTTTATCTCAGGGTCGTAGAAACCAGGGATTGTTTGGGAAAGGGTTAAAAGTGTCTAAATGGTGGGAACTGGAACTTTGACAAGACCCCACTGTAACACAATGTCAAGGAACTGGAACTTTGACAAGACCCCACTGTAACACAGTGTCAGACTCATAATAATATCAATCTTTTTAGATGGTATGAATTAAAATGAAAACAGGAACCTAGACAACAAAATTCAGATGTGTCTATATTGAAAGTATTCGCTGGCAACAAATCAGAAGTGGCTGAGATGATGGCGTTTGATATTCAAAGAGAAGGAAACTGGTTACCAGCATTTTCTCCTGTTCCCAAAATGTTTTCAAAAGCCTCCTTCCCCTCAGGTCATAGACACAGGAATGTTTTATAAAGGTCTGAAGACAATGTCTAGATAAGTAATGACCTTCCTGATAAAGCATGCAGTTTTTATCAGACCATCTGGGATCAAAAAGGTTCATCAGCTGTATTTACATGAAAATAAACCAAAAAATTTCTTCTTTCTCCACATTAATTTCAAAAGCCTTTCTCAAAAACCACCAGGTCAAATGAAATACCAAGATATGGTAAAACACAAAATAATCCCTTTATAAAATCAGACATTTCCTTTACTGTGATGGGTCTGAAAACAAAATCTGGGTAAGTAATGACCATTGATGATAGGTCATGCAGAATTTATCAGACCATCATACTCAGCAGACCAACTCTTTACCACACATCAAAATTTAAGAACACTGAAAAGTAAAAGCATTTGCAGATATCAAATCAACGGTAGCTCAAATGACGGAACTTGCCTTTTATGAAGTAGAAAACATTGTGGGAAAAGCAGAAATGCTGGTTACCAGCATCTTTCCTTTTCCCACAATGTTTTCAAAAGCTCTCTTGCTAAGGGTGGTTAAAATTTGGGATTGTGTGGTAACATATTATGGAAATCAGTTATTATTCAAGCAAAAAATAATCCAAGCCTTTCTTCTATTCTCATGTTGGTTTTGAAAGCCTTCTTCCTCAAGGTCATAAAAACATTATCAAAATACAATATCAAGAGAAGCAGATGACCTTGAAGATACAGATCCAACAGGTTCATCTGAAATATTTCCAGTAAAATAAACCCAAATTGTGATGGAAGATCTTGTATCTCTACCTAGCTGAAACAGTAAAATAAACATTACCCTTTGTCTAAAAGCAAAATTTTTGACTTGGCCAAGTTGAAGAGATTTGCAGAGGTGTCTTAATTAAATGATGAGATCTGTCTATGGAAGGGTAGAAAACATTGTGGGTAAAGGAGAAAATTCTGGTTAACAGCATTTCCTCCTTTTCCCACAATAATTTCAAAAGGGTTCTTCCTCATAGTCGTTAAAACTTTAGATTGTATGGTAAAGCGTTAACCCTTTTTCCAAACAATCAAAATGAATTCATGATTCTGAGGAAGTGAACTTCAAAAACATTGCAGAAAAAGGAGTAAATCCTGGTAGCGACAGTTTCTGCCTTCCATATTTTCCATTTTTTTCCTCTTTAGTTGTCATGATTTTAACTCTTTACCAAACAACAAAATTTTACACTTGCTGAAATTGAAAAGCATTAGCAAAGGACAAATTAAATGTGGCTCAAATGTCATACATTTGTCTTTGATAGGATAGAATGCTGGTTACCAGCATTTTCTCCTTTTCCCACTATGTTTTCAAAAGGATCCTTCCTTGGGCGTTGTTAAAATTTGGGATTGTGAGGTAAAGGGTTAAAGTTACCAGAAAGCTAAATTATGGAACTGATGTATAATTGATAGTCAGGTGTAAAAGACATTAATTAATAATCTGAAGTAAGTAGGACAATGTCAATATTATTTTTTGTTCAAACTGGTTTACTTCATGATCGATGGACTGGCTGAGAGGTAAGTCCATAATCAGCTTGGGAAGTATAGAACAGGGGGTGGGTTATATAAATAATTAACTCTTTACCACACCATCCCGACTTTTAATGACCCTGAGAAAGAAGCCTTTTGAAAACATTGTGGGAAAAGAAGAAAATGCTGGTAACCAGCATTTTCTCCTTTTCCTACAATGTTTTCATTTCTAACAAAGAGATCATCGCTTGAGCCACACTGAATCTGGCGTTTGCAAATGCTTTCAATTTGGGCAAGTCTTAAGCAAAAATTTGTCATGTGGTAAAAGATTAACAGTACTTGAGTGCCTATCAATGTCTAAGATATAAGACATTGATTTCATTTCTGCAGAGGAAAAAACACCTGCCCAGTGGGTGATCTAAATAGCATCTTCTTGAGGATATGAAATGAATCAACAGGATATAACAATTAATTTGGTGTATCTGGTTGGCATTGAAAAACCTGGCAAGATTGCTGAGATAAAACAGAGTTTTATCTTTTATATTTTATCATCTTTTTCTGGGTCCTGCACTGCTTAATATCTAGTCTTAAAGGCCAAGTAGAGGCCAAAATATCAAAGCAGGTGTCATAATACATTTAAATTTAAATCATACCATTTATAAGTATGGAAAATATTGTGAAAATGACAATATTTTATCATGTGGTCTGGCCAAGTGTTAGTCGCTGGCAGAAAAATGAATTTTAAAATAAGGCAAAAAGTAAACAAATTACACAGCTACCTGGCAGGTTTAAACCTAGTTTTGAAATTAGTTTCTCTGTCAGCAACTAACACTTGGACCGACCATACAATTAAGTTATAAGAACTTGTGGCCCGACCCCATACAGTTCATGAATAAAAATATGTTTAAACTAAACCATACAATGATAGATTCTCATCTACACAATAATTTCCAAACTTTTAAATTGTATGATATAAATTCAAATGCATTTAAACACCTGCTTTGTTTACTTTTGGCCTTTATTGTTACTTTAATATAACCTTTTAACAAAAAATCTGTATCTTCATGACCTTCAGGAATAAGCCTCTTGAAAAAACTGTTGGAAAAATGAGAAACTACTTGTAACAAGCACTTTGTCTCTTTCCACAATGTTTTCTATCCTATCAGAAAACTTCAGGTTATTTGAAACAGTACCATAATGCAGATACTATCCAAAAAAGACAAGCTTTAAAATTAATATTGTCCTCTGACACAGTTACACCTTTGTCAAACAATCCCCAGTTTTAATGAAACAAAGGGTTTTGATAAAGGAAAATTTGGCCAGCATTTTCTCAGTTTTCATGCAATGTTTTCAGCAAAGACAACGACCATCAATATTGAGCCACATATAATAATCCTCTGCAAAATTCATCAACATGGAAGAGCCAAACATTTTGAAGTCTGTTAAAGAGTCAAGGGAGTTTTGCATTATCGTTTTCTGCTCATGATTAAGTATCATCTTACCTTGAAGACAAAAGAGTTTTTGATTTTATTAATCAGTCATCTGGCAAAGTCTTACATTTTTATCTCTATATTTTTTTTTGGCTAAGTTAACAGAAGCAATAACTCTTTACCACTCTACAAAATTTTACTCTCATCCATACTGGAAACAATATGCAGACAATAATTAAAAATTTAATGTGACACAAATAATTATGATTTCTCTTTAACTCTTTACCAAACGACAAAATTATAGACTCAACCAAATTGAAAGCATTTGCAGAAGACCTACTAAATGTAGCTCAACCGATGACTTCAGTCTTTGAAAGGAAAGAAAAGTTGATGGGATTGAGAGAAAATGATGGTTACTTGCATCTTCTCCTCTTCAAAAAATGTTTTCAAAAGCTTTTTCTCTCTGGGAGGTTAAAACTCGGGATTGTGTGGTAAATAGTCAAGCCTTTGCCACATAATCCCAAGTTTCAACAAACCTGAGAGAGAAGGCGTTTGAAATAATTGTAGAAAAAGGAAAACATGCCGGTAACTAGCACTTTCTCCTTTTCTCAAGATGTTTTCTTCTCTTACTGAGACCAAAACCACCATTTGAGCTATATTTAATTTCTAAATGTTGGAAAACAAATTACTATGGTTAACAGCATAGTATTTTCTCCATTCCCCCCTCCCTCTTTTTTTCTCAAGTGGGCCTCATTGAGGTTATAAATAGATATTCCTGGCCTTGAAATGGAATCAGCATTGCTTCTAAACATATATCAAGAATTTCATAGGCTCATGTCTAACAGCAGTTAAACTGATCAAGAATTTCATAAGGTACTATTCAAATAGCATAATGCCAGACATACATACTTAAGGATTATGACCCCTAACTTATCGGTAAATATCATGTAACATCCACATTTTCGTAAAGGCTATTCAGCAAATCTCGGCAGCTTCCGTCTTTTGATATGAGAGTTAGGGGCCGTAAACTCACGGACTCATTGATAAATATTGTGTAACTTTGACGTTTTCATCTTCTAATATGAGAGTTAGGGGCCATAGACCTTAAATCACCTTCAAAGTTATCATTTGAATTTTCCTTTTTTTTTTTATATTGCATGTCTGAAAGCTTTTTCTATGGGTTGTAAATTGACCATTTCCAAAACAATCACAAACTTTAACAAACTCAGATAGGAAGGCTTTTGAAAACATTGTGGGAACAGGAGAAAATATTGGTGACCAGCATTTTCTCCTTTTCCCATAATATTTTCAACCATATCAAGTGGGAAGAGGTAACCTTTATATAGGTCTAAAATCATGATTTCAACAACAATGAAAGATAATTTCAGTCACAGTCTAGCATCAAAGAATTAACAGTGTAGATCAAAGATCTGACTGCATGCTCTGTAAAGTCTGATCTTGATATATGCCAATCACAAATTCCTAATTGGCAATAAAAGAATTAAAGACATAATCCACATCTATCAGTGAGACTTTTATGGTGATAAAAATCATTTATCTGATAAAACATGTACTTATATTTAATGGATAAAACCACTGGTGCCAAGATTAACCCTTTACCAAATAATCCTGAGTTATTACAATGGTGAGGAATATAACTTCAGAAACCAGTATTTTCTCCTTTTCCCA
Source organism: Hippopus hippopus (assembly GCA_946811185.2). Classification (NCBI taxonomy): domain Eukaryota; kingdom Metazoa; phylum Mollusca; class Bivalvia; order Cardiida; family Cardiidae; genus Hippopus; species Hippopus hippopus. Next base: position 17,956,945 of record OX328096.1, read on the forward strand.
CAATGTTTTCTATCATTTCAAAGATAAATTCATGATCTGAGTTTCATTCTCTGTCTTCATAGTCTCAAAAAGTGGACTGGCATGCAATTTGTGATCTGGTTTCAGAGTTTAACTCTTTATCACACATTCCCGAGTTTAACTGATCCGGAGGATATAGCCTTTTGAAAACATTGTGGGAAAAGGAGAAAATGCTGGTAACCAGCATTTTCTCCATTTCCCACTATGTTTTCTACCCTATCAAAGACAGGAACCATCACTTGAGCTACGTTTAATTTTTTGTCTGTAAGTGCTATGAAATTGGACCAGTCTATAATTTTGTCATTTGGTAGAGTGAACACAGCCAATTTAGTTGTAATTATAGAATGTTGACACTTGTGATAAATATCTGACATTGGCACGATTCATGTAAACAGAATCAATCACCGGAAGAACTCATATTCTAGTAAGCTTTCCTCCTACAGACTCCTAGAGGTGTCCAAGAGTTCACAGGAGTGTCCTTGAGCAAAGCAATACAGTACCCCAGCTCCATCAAAACATAAGCTATCACTGGAAAAACTCGCATCCTAGTAATCTTTTCCCCATGTACAGACTTCTACTGGGGTGTCTAGGAGTTTCCAGGAGTGCCCTTTAGCAAGGCCTGTAGAGCACCAGCTCTATGTAAACTGAATGAACCAGTGGAAAAAACTCATATCATAGTATTCCCTTTCCCTCTTACATACCCCTAGAGCAGTCTAGGAGTTCACAAGAGTCTCCTTGAGCAAGGCAACATTGAGGCCCAGCTCCATAAAAGCAATCAATCATTCAAAAAAACTATTATTCTAGTAATCCCTCTCCCTCTTACAGACTCTTTAGGGAGTGTAGTGGTTGCTTTTTTAATCAGAACAGTAATGCTTGTAACCCAGGAGTGTCCATTAGCAAGGCATTACTGAGATCCAGCTCTAATTTTTGCGCACAGCACCAATCACTGAAAAAACTCATTCTAAAAATCCCTTTCCAAAGTTTCCCTCCTAAAATGACCAGATTTGTTCTTGAAAGGGTAGAAAACATAGTGGAAAAAGGAGACAATGAAGGTTACCAGCATTTTCTCCTTTTCCCACGATATTTTCAAAAGCCTTGTTTCCTCAGGGTCATTAAAAGCGGGGATTGTATCGTAAAGGGTTAAATAAGACATCTCTATACAAACAGAAATAATTACTAGAAATAATCTGTCAAATTTTTGTTCAAAACAAACTCCTCTTTTACACTTCTACAGATCTGAAACAAGATTTTCAAAATAACTAGCCAAATCTGAGAAGTCAAAGATATCTTTACAGGAAGGGAACCATCAATTCTCGGAAAACAAGTGTCTATACTAATAAAACTCTGGCTCCCTGCAATTTTTCATGCGTCAAAGATGTCAATCAAAATGTAAGATAATGGGGTCTGACCTTCACCCCGGTCCAACATTGTCTTTAAATCCATTACAACATCTATTTGATAAATTTTACAATGTTTTCAAAAGAAACTTCAAAATCTGAGATGCCAAGAGGGCCTCCACATGAGGAGTACCATGATTATCTCAGGACACAAGTGTCTATACTTACAAAACTCTGGCTCCCTGCAGTTTTTCATGCATAATAAATGTCATTCAAAATGTAAGATAATGTGGTCTGACATTTAGAACTGATGTATTACTTAATGTCTTTGAATCCTTTGTCTCTCTTGCATTGTAGAATTACGACCACATGGTATACTATTCTGAGTATATATAGGCATAATTCTATGCCATAAAAGGTACTATATTCTTACACTAAAAACAAGTTTTAACCTTAAAGTGCCCTTCACAACTATAGTTGTCTTTGGGGCCAGCATAGGTTAAGATCAGACTGCACAATACATGCAGTCTAATTTTTTATCTACAATGTCCGCTTTTCTGAGATAATCTGGATAGGAGCAATCTTGAAAATGCAATTACTTGAGTCTTAGTTCTAGAACGAAAATGTGTATAGTGTTTTTTTTTGCGCTCCAAGTGTTAACCCCAAATTTACCACACAATTCTGAGTTTTAAGGACCCTATTAGATAACACTTTTTGAAAACATTGTGGGAAAAGGAGAAAATGCTGGTTACCGGCATCCTTTTGTTTCCTGACAGTGTTTTTTTTAAAAAGCCTTCTTAAATCTCAAAGTCTAAAAAAACAAATGTGCCATGCTCTGTGAAAAGGGGGCTCAATGCATCTGCGATAAGTATGACCTGGGCCGAAACTTTTCGCTATCGGTCAATTTTCTGTATGTCCAAGGACCAGTCTACCTCATGATTAAATCCGTTTTTGAAAAACGTGGCTGTCATGGATCCATAAGTATGTGATGGCTTGCATGGTATGATGGGTTACAGAGATGCATTAAGCCCCTTTTTGCCAGAGCAATGCTCAAATGATAAAATCAAGACAAAATTTTGAACTCGTTCAAGTTGAAAGCACTAGCTTGCAGACAACAAAAAAAATGTAGCTCAAATGATGAATTCTGTCTTAGATAGCGTTTAAAGCATTGTGGGAAAAGAAAATGCTGGTTACCAGCATTTTCTCCTTTTCCCATGATGTTTTCAAAAAGCCATCTTCCTCAGGATCATAAAACCGGATAAAATCACAAGAGTAAAGGATAATAAATCTAACCTTCATTGATTTATGAAAGAGAGGATTTGTACGATCATCTACATACCTATTAGTGTCATTTCAGATTGATAAAGCCCCCAGTAATAGGCAGATGTAAACTGAACCTATGCATATGTAAATTTTTCTGCGAAAATTCATTATTCTGTCACACTAGTTCTGACTTTCATGGTATTTCGTTGATCAAGTTCTGTTGGCATGCAATCAAACTGATTCTATATGATTCCACCCTGACTTTGTTGACTGAATAAGCCTTTACCAAATGACAAAATCTTAGACTTCTCCAAAATGAAAGCATTTGCAGACGACAAAACAAATGTGACTCAAAAATTGACATTTGCGGTGGAAAGGGTAGAAAAGATTGTGGAAAAAGGAGAAAATACTGGTTACCAGTAATTTTTCCTCTTCTCAAAATGTTTTCGAAACAGTTCTTTCTTTTGGTCGTTAAAAGTCAGTATTATGTGGTAAAAGGTTAAGTGAATGGTATTGTACACTGTTCTCAACATAATTTCAGTCTTATCACAACAACAGCGAATTTATCCATGTCTCACTTGGATTTCACCAGCACTAGGCTGAGGCTCTGAAGTGTTCTGCCCAAGAAAACTTCCATGAAAATCCCAGTGCATTGAGCGAGCTTTGAACAACAACCTCTGGGTCACTATTATCTGACACCCAAACCACTTTGCCAGGAAGGTCCCATCTGCACTCGTCACAACTCGGCCAATTCCGTACCTACATCTAACCTTGTCTGTATAACGGTTGTTTCCATTTGAACTGCCAATCACGTGATCTTATACATGGCGGTGCCACTGTAAGTCGTTTAGCAACGACATAAACAACCTTGATGAAGTTATTCCCATCTATCTATCGGTGAAAACTTCAATCGGAAATGATAAACCACATTAAAAAATGAATGTACGAACTGTTTGTCAACTGAAATATAGTTAGAAAGACTTCAATTGAAAATTGAGACTCAAGTTGTTTTCTTTTTCACAAGGCGCCTTACAATTCTCAGAACGGTAAACCAGCGTATTTCCAGCGAAGAAATGTACCGTGTAGGTGCATATCAAGCTACGTGATACAGCCGAGGGACTTGATCACCGGATCACCCGAGATAAGCCAAATGGACCCATCTGGTCATCCAAGGATAGAAAATGCCTAACAATACCTACCACTAGTTATTTCTCCGTTTCCTACAATGTGACCAATCACTGGTCATCTAAATGTTTTTTTTTTTTCAAAATTCAAATGAGTCGAAATAAGAGCAAATCTTCATTCTTAAGCCTTTATCACACAACCCTGAGAAAGAAGCCTTTTGAAAACATGGTAGGAAAAGGAGAAAATGCTGGTTACCAGCATTTCCTCCTTTCCCCACCATGTTTTGTACCCTTGCAAAGGCAAATCACATTATTTGAATGAAATCACATTTGTCATTTGCAACTCTTTACCAAACGACAAAGTCTACATTGTGTGGTAAAGAGTTAATTTAAAAAAAAAGCCTGTACAAAAAATGGGTAAAAAGTCTGCCTGTCAGTTGAAGTGATTCAATGCAATTTCACTTTTTATTAGACTGATGATATTATACCTGTCAAAATTTAAAACATTTGCAGACGACAAAGAAAATGTGACTCAGAAACTGAAATTTGTCTTTAAAAGTGTAGAAAACTGTCAAAACATGAGCATCTTCTCCTTTTTCCAAAACGTATTCAAAAGCATTCTTTCTCAAGGTTGTTAAAAACTTAGGATTGTGTGGTAAGGGGTAAAAGCATTCCTCATAGTTGTTTTTCATTCTTCTGATAAATATTTGGCAGCCAACCAATTCATTTCCTAACATGCAGTGCAATTTTTATGTTCAAAAGAAACTTCAGAGGTTAAACCAGACATGCATGAAAAAAAAAAACACAATAAACACCGCAGAATTATGAAACCTCCTCAGGAGTATAATATTAACAGTAAGTAACTTTCATAACAGCGAAATTCCTTTGTAAAGAATTCATTAATCTTGTAAGTCTCAGTGCATTCTCTGCATATTACTGCATTGGCATCAAGACCATTTGGGTATGATTTAACAAAAGAAACTTTCGATCAATGACATTCTCTTCAAACGAAAGACCCTACCTTCAATTTGAAGGGTGGCTCCAATGTTAAATTAGCGGCGGTTTAATTTCAGTTGCAGAGAAACAATCCCACAATTAACATCTAGCTTCCCTGCAAATCAAAGGTATCAAACCCATTTTGAGAAAATGAGGGGAAAAAAATAAATGTTTGTTAAATCAATAAGTTTAGGGATATGAATTAAATCAACATATCAGATAATATATTCAGAGACAAGAATGCATGCTTTTTGAAGTCTGGTCTTGGTCCAAACAATACTGCAAAATCATCCAAGTTTACCAAGATCTTTACATTCTGTTTAAACGGTCTTCTGTGTGCCACTTTCAACAAGTATTTCCGTTTAACCGTTTACACAAGCCCAACTTTTCACGACCCTGAGAAAGAAGCCTTTTGAAAACATTGTGGGAAAAGGAGAAAATGCTGGTAACCAGCATTTTCTCCTTTTCCCACAATGTTTTCTACCCTTCCAAAACAACTTTCAATTTTTCAGTCACATTTATTTTGTCGTCTGCAAATGCTTTCAATTTGGACAAGTCTAAAATTTTGTTGTATGGTAAAGAGTTAACTGTTATGCCATGCAACAGCTCTCTTATTCAAGTGTTTTTTGATTTTCACTGCCACAAAACATAAAGCCTAGAGTGTGAACTCCCCAGCTGCCAGCGCTTTCAGCAGGGAACAGACCAAGACTTCTGGGTAGCAAGTCCAACACACTAACCCTTTACCAAATAACAAAATTTTGGTCTTGTCTAAACTGAAAGCATTTGTAGACAACAAATTAAATACAAATGAGCCATGCTCTGTGAAAAGAGGGCTTAATGCATCTGCAAAAAGTATTGACAAGGTCAGCCTGCGCATTCTGTGCAGGCTGACCTAGACCCAAGTTTTTTGCTCATGGTAAATTTTCTTCGTGTCAAAGGACCAGTGTACCTCATGTTTCAGTCAGTTGTTCCAGAAAATGGATTTTACGGATCCACAATTATATGATGACTTGCTTTTTATCATAGGTCACAGATTTAATAAGCCCCTTTTCGCCAGAGCACGGCTCAAAAGAAAAAATGATATTTGTCTTTCATAGAGTAGAAAAGATTGTGGGGAAAAAGATGAAATGCTTGTTACCAGCATTTTCTCCTTTCCACACAATATTTTCAAGTAGCTTCTTTCCACAGGGCCACACTGCAAAGTTAATGCTTTCAAATTGCTTGCACCAGTCCAGAGTTTTGTCCTCTGGTGAAGAGTCAACCACTGAAGACCCCCCCCCCCCCCAAAGCTAACAGAAACCGAAGATTACAAAAAAAGTGAAATTTACCTTGGTTACATAATTGTTGTTCATACTTTCTCTGACAAGAAATTCCATCACATTTTATCTTCCACTTACATAACCGATAACACAGAAGTTTTAACCCAATCACACATGCATTGCAAGTCAAAAAGTTCTAAGTGATGGAATTCCAAAATCCATCTAAATGTGACAACACCAGATACTTTTCCTCCAGTGTCACTCACAGCAGTTTAACCCCAATCACACTCACAAAGTCACGCTTACTGACAGAATTCCGAAGTCCATCTAAATATAACAGCACAAAACTATTTTCCTCCAGTGCTACAATCTCATCTGAACAATCCAATAAGGCAGATTTCACACTAACATTTTACCAACTTTTATCTTTTGATGTCAGTAATCCAAGCTTACTATGATAGTGGCCCTACTTGAATATGCCAACTCATAAATTCTATCTTTAAAGAAAAGGCACAGCTAAATGCATTCTTGGATTAAAGTACAGACATAGCTGAACGCACTCTGTATCAAGTCAACCTGCACTAGTAGAATACTCTAGGGAAGTGGGGATACTACATACTCTACCTGGTATTTTACTATTACATCCTGGACTCTCTTTACCAGCCAACAAAATTTTAGACTTATCCATCATTGAAAATTATTTGCAGATAAAGAACTAAATGCTACTCAAATGAATGGATTTTTTCTTTGAAAGAAAACATTGTGCAAAAAGGAGAAAAATGCTGGTTACCAGCATTTTCTCCTTTTCCTGCAGTGTTTTAAAAAGCCTTCAATTGGGTCGTAAATTTACAGAATCCCTTTGGAAAAAGGGTCGTACAGGTAGTCTGAGAATTTAACCAATCAGAGATCTCTGAGCTGGATATTGGATACTCCATCTAGCAAATCTAATATCCATGGCTTATTGAATCTATAAAACTGAAACATTACAAGATTAATGATCCATGCCAGGTTGCTACTGCAAAATAACAACCCTTTATATCTTTCATGTATCACCCATTTATCGTCCTGCACTTTTAAATCCTTTCATAAACAATACCATGTTTCAATGACCCAAAGGAAGAAGACTTTAGACAACATTGTGGGAAAAGGAGAAAATGCTGGTTACCAGCATTTTCTCCTTTTCCCACAATGTTTTCTACCCTATCAAAGACAAATCCGATTGTTAAAGCCACGGCTAATTTGCTGTCTACAAATGCACATAATGTGTTTCACTAGGGTTTAACCCATTACCACACAATCACGACTTTTAACGACCCTGAAAAAGAAGCCTTTTGAAAACATTGTAGGAAAAGAAAATGCTGTTTACCAGCATTTTCTCCTTTTCCCACAATGTTTTCTACCCTTCACAAAACAAATTTCAAATTTTCAGTCACTTTTATTTTGTCGTCTGTAAGTGCTTTCAATTCTGACCAGTCTAAAATTTTGTCGTTTGGTAAAGAGTTAAAAGATGACAGAATTTTATATTCATCTGATTCTAAAAGGATTTGGAGATGACAAATAAAATGTGCTTCAAATGATGGTATTAAAATTTTGTCTTTGAAAGGGTAGAAAACATTGTTGCAAGTGAAGAAAATGCTGGTTACCAAATGCCTTCCTCCTCACTGGCTTGTTAAACCTTATCCTGCTAAATAACTGACATGAAACTTTCAAGCTGACAGCAGAAGCCCAAATTTTGATATTACAAAGATAATTTGTTGGAAAACATATCTCCTTAACAGACAGTGTACATCCAAGATCAGACTGCATGTTTTGTGCAGTCTGATCTTGATCTACACTGTCCGCTAATGGTCAGTGCGTCGCACTTAGCAGCCTAAGGGTTAAAATATAGGATTGTTTGGGAAAGGGTTTGATAATCTCTGTAATTGAAAGATAAAAGAATTTAGGTGGGAGGTAAAATAATTTGGAGAATTCATGTTGTTACACAATTCTATCTTAGACAGGAATTCAATGATCATGAAACTAATTGAGTTTTATTTGTAACTCAGCTTCACTCATCCTCAAACAGAATGTTGTTTTTATGCCACTTTCAACATTATTTCAGTTATATCATCACACTATCTCACTTATTTATGTGTGTCCTGGTTTTCACCAATACTAGGCTAGGGCTTTTAAGTGCCTTGCCCAAAGACATACCCTCAAAAAAACTAAGTGCTTAAAGTCGGATTTCAACCCAGGACTCTTGGTTTCAAATCCTACATCTTCAACATAGAACTATGCAGGTCATATAGATCACTTGAATAATCTTTTTTGTTGGAAAGAATCCATCACATATTTATTATAAATTATCATTATCATTTGAATTTAATAAATCAACCGAAAGACTGACCAATAAATTTACTATGTTCCACTCCTAGAGATTATTATGGGTCATTGAGATAAATTTCTTAACCCATCAAGTGCGGATCCTTGATTCAACTGCTTGCCCAGTCAGAGAAGATCAAGGTCAGATTTCAAACAATGTGAACGTTCAGTCTGATCTTTGGTCTACACTGTCTGCTTCTTTGCCAGATATTTTTACAAAAAACAGTTTTTGAAACTGCAATATTTATATGTTAAGTACTGACTTAGAATGTCCATTTTGATCTGTTTAGTACTACAAGGGTCACAAATATTTTGAATACTTTTCCAGTTCCATGCATCCAAAAGGTAATTGAGAATTAAGTACAGTATCACATGAAAACTGCTAATCCCTTTTAAGAGTGCAATTGTGGACAGTGTAGATTAAGATAAGACTGCACAGAATGTGCTATCTGATCCTTGATTTACACTTTCCAGTAATTTTCAAGATATCCATACTATAAAAGCCATGAAACTGAAATTAATTATTGCATTTTTTGTGCTGAGAACATCTTTTTTTAATTTATTATGCACTATACTTGTACATGTATAATTAACCCCTTCCTGAACAGTCCTTTGAGTAACATTATTTTGTCGTCTGCAAATATATATACTTTCAATTTGGACAAGTCTAACAGTCTGTAGCCTAGTAAAGACTTCACCCTTTAGCACACTAAGAAATTCTAGACTGGTCTACATTGAAAGTACTACCACACCAAACATCAAATGTGGCTCAAATTATAAGATATAGATCGATCAAAAACAGTAGAAAATATTGGTGGAAAAGAAGGAAATGCTGGTAACCAACATTTTCTCCTTTTCCCTCAATGTTTTCATAAGTCTTCTCCATCAGGTTTATTAAAACTTGGAATTGTGTGGTAAAGACTTAATTCTTTAGCATACAATCCCGAGTTTTAACAAACCTAACAAAGACGGTTTTTGAAAACATAGTGGGAAAAGGAGAAAATGCTAGTTACCAGCATTTTCTCCTTTTCCCACTATGTTTTCTACCCCATCAAAAACAAATTCCATCATTTGAGCCACGTTCAAATTGTCGTCTGCAAATGCTTTGAATTTGGACCTGTCAAAAATTTTGTCGTAAAGACTTAAGCCACAAAGCCACAACAGAACCCACTAAATTACAAATTTAACTTTTAGAATGAGTACTGTCTCCAATAATGACACAAAAATAAACAAGTATTGTAAAAATGTAATGGAATGATAATCTTTTCAGACACCGCTAATTTGAAACTGTCAGCGCCTTTTCAGTTTATGAAGCCAGCGTCAAAAAGTCTTCAACAAGTGTAATTTCCAAAATACCAATACCCTAAAATTGAAATTCCTCATTATTATTGCTATTGAAGATGGTTTAAACTTTGACCACATAATCCCAAGTTGTAACGAACCTAAATATAAAGGTTTTTGAAAACATGGTGGGAAAAGGAGAAAATGCTGGTCACCAGCATTTTCTCCTTTCCCCTACCATGTTTTCTACAGTATCATGGACAAATGAAATTATTTGAGGCATGTTTGATTTGTTGTCTGAAAATGCTTTAAATATGGACAAGACTAAGATTTTGTTATTTGGTAAGGAGTAAAAACTTGTTGATCTCGTGTTTGTTGATTCAACTCTTTACCAGACAACAAAATGACACATTATTCCAAACTGAAAGCATTTACAGAAGACGAAATAAAAGTGTTTCAAATGATGGGATCTGACTTTGGAAGAGTAGAAAATATTGTTGGAAAAGCAGAAAATGCTGGTAAGTGGACCAGCATTTTTTTCCTTTTCCAACAATTCTTTCAAAAGGCTTCTTCTGCAAGGTTGTTAATACCAAGGAATGTTAAGGGTTAACCCTTTACCACTAGACAAAACTTTAGATTTGTTCAAATTGAAAACATTTGCAGATTACTTATAAAAAGTGGCTCAAATCATGAAATTTGTCTTTGATACTACAGAAAACATTGTGGAAAAAAGAAAAAAAAAATGTTGTTTACCAGCCCTTTCTCCTTTTCCAACAAAGTTTTCAAAAGCAATTTTCATCAGGGTCGTTAAAGCTCTGGATTGTGTGGTAAAGGGTTAACCCAAAAACTGTCAATTAAATTAAATGAAACTTTTAAAAAAATAGCATAAATGCAAGAATAGCCATTTCAAAGTTCTTTTTGCAGGAAAATTCTCACTGTAACAAAGTAGATCCAAGATCACAATACACATTCTGTGCACTCTAATCTTGATCTTCTCAGTCCGAAAATGTACCAATACGTTACACAAAGCAGCTCAAAGTGTTAAGATGGAAATTCCTATTTATAATATCCATTGAAGGCGGGGACAAAACATGTTGATCTCTTTGTGTTTGTTGATTTAAAATAAACAAACTGTTGATACTGCCGTCAAAATTCAAAATCTGAATTTACGGGTCAGAGGTAACTAAATTTTGTAATTAACCCATGAAGCAGTGAAACTGAATGTAATTACTTTTGTGGACAGTGTAGATCAAAATTAGACTGCACAGAACATGCAGTTTGATCTGGGATCCACTCTGACTCTTTCCTTGCCAGATATTCCGACTTATGCAGGTTTGAAATTGACATATCTGTATCTGTAGTAGTGACTGAGAATGTTCATTTCAAGTATATAGCACTACCCCGGTTAATGGAAAAAATTATGGGAAAAATGAAAAAATTGCTGTTTTTACCTTAGTATTTTCGAAGCTGTCCGCTGCAGTGATCAAATAGCTTAACCCTTTACCGAACAATCCCGGGTTTTAACGACCCTTGGAAAGAAGCCTTTTGAAAACATTGTGGAAAAAGGAGAAAATGCTGGTAACCAGCATTTTCTCCTTTTCCCACGATGTTTTATACTCTATGAAGGACAAATTCCAGCATTTGAGCCATCTTTAATTTGTCGTCTGCCAATGCTTTCAATTAGGATCAGTCTTTTGTCATTTGCTAAAGAGTTTGCTAAAGAGTTAACTCTTTACCAAACGACAAAATTTAGATGGGTCCAAATTGAAAACATTTGCAGACAACAAAATAAAAGTGACTGAAAATTTGAACTTTCTTTTGGGAAGGGAAGAAAACATTGTGGGAAAAGGAGAAAATGCTGGTTACCAGCATTTTCTCCTTTTCCCACAATGTTTTCAAAAGGCTTCTTTATCAGGGTCGTTAAAAGTCGGGATTGTGTGGTAAAGGGTTAATATGCACATATAATTAATAGTGAATGGTAGGTAATCATTCATCCAAAAGAATTACATGTATTATTACAAAATATATGCTTTAAATTTTAATTTTGTGTTTATCTGTGCTAGACATTTTGTGAATATCAATATGTATCTATTAAACCAATAAATTTAACCCAAAAGCTGGTACATGAATTCTAATGGAAAATTTACAACCACAAGTGAAAAGATGGTATTAGACTGATTTCATCTGACAGTATGGATCCAAGATCTTGGATCTTCACTGTCAGCAAAAGCCCATGGACTCATCTGCTAAGCAGCCTAAGGGTGACCTGTTATCTACATTTTTCACCAAACCAGACAAAAAAGCGCTTAATGTATGGCCCTGGCTCTTTATTTAGAGGTCAGATTGTTATTGATATTTTTTCAGGATTTCATTTCATTTTGGCTTCATCTCTGACCTTGTGGCTCATTGCCAAAACAGAACAGGTAGTTTCCAGAAAAATACAAAAAAAAAACCTGTCATAGCATTTTTTAATCCTTAGCCCTTTACCACATAATGCCGAGTTTTAGCAACCCTGAGAAGGAAGCCTTATGAAAACAAAGTGGGAAAAGGAGAAAATGCTGGTTACCAGCATTTTCTCCTTTTTTTCACAATATTTTCGAAAGTATTTTCCCCCCATAGAAATTACCTATTATAGCTCTAGTTTTCCCTGAAAATGTTAGGTGATTTACACTAACATGACTTACCAATCTCTGCTTTTCCTCTCTTTTAGTTTCCTCAGTTATTGTTCCAAATATGGTCGGCTGAAAGTAACAAAAATAGAATTATAATTTTTTTCCTCAAACTCATTACTGTACTCTTTGCCACATGACAAAAAAATTATGAAGTTGTTTAACTCTTTACAAAATTTTAGATGACACCAAATTGAAAGCATTTGCAGACAACAAATTAACTGTTGCTAAAATAATGATATCTGTCTGTGATAGAATAGAAAACATTGTGGAAAAAGGAGAAAAAACTGGTTACCAGCATTTTCTCCTTTTCCCACAATTCTTTTTAAAAGCCTTCTTCTTTTGGGTCGTTATTTTAAAACTCTTGGGATTGTGTGGTATTGGCCAAAATCCGAAGCTTTTGCTGTCAAAAAACTGAATATGCCGATACATGTATGAGTGTGAAATGTTAAATGTCAATTTCAAGCGATTGTGCTATCAGCGCAACATGATCACAGAAAATCTCACATACTTTAATAGTATAAAATATCCCCCCCAAAAATTATTAGCAAACAGAATACCTGTACATGTACACCCTTTATTGAAATGATACTGCACATACTAAAGCCGTTACAAAAAGTGGTTATCACTTGAATTTGTTTTTCAACTCCTATTATCTCTAAAATGAGAGCATGATACATGAACCCCCCCCCCCCCCTAATAAAAAAAATCCCTTTTATCTCAATTTCAAGACTATTTTGCCTTTAATGCGTAACAATATATCTTGCAAAGTACAAGATAAATTTGGTGGGTAATTTCTTCCTTTTTCAAAAAGACATGTTTTCCTTAACCCTTTACCACACAGCAAAATTTAAGACCTATCCAAATTGAAAGCATTTGCAGACGACAATTTCATAGTGGCTCAAATGACTCAACTTTTCTTTGATAGAGTAGAAAACATTGTGGGAAAAGGAGAAAATGCTGGTTACCAGCATTTTCTCCTTTTCCCACAATGTTTTCAAAAGGCCTCTTCTTCAGGGGCGTTAAAAGGTGTCACTGTGTGGTAAAGGGTTAAACACTTTACAAGATGATACAATTCCAGACTGATCTATACTGAAAGCATACGTTTGCAGATGATAAATTCAGTGTGACTCAAAGAATATGATTCGTCTTTGATAGGTTTTGAAACAGTTTCAGTAAAAGGAGAAATTGCTGGTTACCAGCATTTTATCCTTAAAGCATATTGTTTTCAAAGGCCTTTTTACTCAGGGTCATTAGAATTCAGTGCTAAAGGGGTAACAAAAATATGAGAGTATGATACAGTAATATTTTCACCAGGGTAAAACCCTAAAGAGGAAGCCTTTTGAAAACACTGAAGGAAAAGGAGAAAACGATGGTTACAAGCATTTTCTCCATTTCCCACAATGTTTTCAAAAGCTTAATTCTTCAGAGTCGTATAGGAATGTGATTATTTGGTAAGGGGTTAAACAAACAAATCAGTTTTATTTTGATAAACTTTTGGTTTATTCAAACTGAACTTTTGTTATCTAAATCTTGTCGATCTTCATCATTCATGTAACTTTTCCCTTCACTTGTAGCATTCTATGCTGTAATAATTATTTAATTTGACAAAATTTTTCATTTGAAAACACTGAAAAATTAACTCTTTACCAAACAATCCCTGGTTTTCAAGACTGTGAAAGAAGCCTTTTGAAAACATTGTGGGAAAAGGAGAAAATGCGGGTAACCAGCATTTTCTCCTTTTCCCACAATGTTTTCTATTCTTCCCAAAACAATTTAAATTTTTGAGTCACTTTAATTTTGTCGACTGCTAATGCTTTCAATTTGGAACAGTCTAAAATTCTGTCATCTAGTTAAGACAACAAGTAAAATATTGCTCAAACAAAAGGATTTGTAATAGGCAACAGAAAACACTGTGTTAAACCTTTTACAATACAATCCCATGTTTTAAGACCCTGAAAAAGAAAACTTTTGAAAACATTATGGAAAAAGAAGAAAATACTGGTAACCAGTATTTTCTTCTTTTCCCACAATGTTTACTACCTTCTTATAGATAATTCCAATTGTTGGAGGCACTTTCGATTTGGCATTTGCATTTTTTTTTTTCAATTTGAACTGGTCTAAAGTTTCGTCTCTTGCTAAAGAGTTAAGTTACAATATGATAAAAAAAAAAGTTTACTTTTTACAAAACAGTCCTCAGTTTTTATGATCCTTAAAATAGCTTTGAAAAATATTGCAGAAAAAGCTGGTAACAACAGAATTTTCCCCTATTCATACATAATTTTTCTACCTTATCGAAAACCTATCCAATCATTTGAGCTAAATTTATTTCCTTGTTGTGTATGCTTTCACTTCAAATGAATCTTCTATTTTGAAATTCTGAAAAACATCGTTCAATTTGTGGTTTTCTCACTCCCTAGTTTTCATCACCACCAAATTTTGAAAGTAATGTCCTTGCCTGTGTTTGCCTTCAATTCAAATAAATCTAGTATTTTAAAATTCTACAAAACATCATTCATTTACCATTTTTTCACACCTAGTTTTCAACACCATCAACTTCTGAAAGTAATTTCATTCACTTAATCCAACAAACAAATCTAACAGTCGAACATCCATATCTACAGACTCAAAGTTCTTCTGCTGATGAAAAACAAGGTGAAAGGTAATCAATGTTTCAATGTTATTGTCATTAGAGCACACACAATAATGATAATTTATTGCCCCTCTAATTATGCAAATGAAGGTCCTTCATATGTTAGTTTCTGATATGCAGGTACAATAATTTATGGCCCTTTGACCCTTTACGAATCCTGTGTTTTAATAACCCTGAGAAAGAACCCTTTTGAAAACATGGCGGGGAAAAGGCTTGTGACCAGCATTTTCTCCTTTTCCCACAATGTTTTCTACCCTTCCTCAAACAAGTTTCAATTTTGAGTCACAACTGTTTTGTTGTCTACAAATACTTTCAATTTTGTTGTCTGGTAGAGTCAACTTTTTACCATACTACAGAACTGCATATTCATCCAAATTCAAAGTAACTGATAAATTACATGTGGCCCTAATCAATTAAGATTTGTGTCACATGGCAGAAAATATTGTATGATAAGAAGAAAATACTGGTCTCCAGCATTTTCTCCTTTTCTCACAATGTTTTCAAATGGCTTTTTTATTATGGTCTTTAAAACATGGGATTGTTTGGTAAAGAGTTATGCAAATGAGGGTCACTGATTGGTTTGTGATCAGCAGGTACTGACCACTGACCAGTAACAAATATGTATGATCCATCATAAGAAGCACCTGGTTGATGGCTGGACAGTGTCCAGTGGACCCTTATCACATCCTCTAGAAAACTTTGGTCATGTTGTAGATGACCACTTACCAGCAGCTTCCCCTTTTCCCACAATGTTATGAAGTCTTCTTCCTCAAAACTGTATAAAGTCAGAATTGTTTGGTAGAGGGTTTAAGAAAAGGGTACTTTGTGTTGAAGTTTAACTCTGTTATAACAGCTTAGGTCGTATAACGGTGCACCTATGCATGTATTTCACGGCTTTTCTCACACCAGTACTGACCGTAACTTTCCAAGTCGCTGACAACTTTTCTCACATGCATCAGAGGTGTGAGGCAAAAAATCGCCGGAATGAAAGTTTACCTCAACCGGGTATCAAACTTGCAACCAACATGTCACGAGTCAGATAGGCTAATCACTGGGCTACCCAGCTGGGCTTTGAAAGGGTACAAAATATAGGGAATAGAAAAAAATTCTGCTGACAAATGTTTGCAAGAAGCTGACTTTATCAGTGTTACCTAAACACAAGGGTTCAGTGTGGCATCTTGATAAGAAAATTATGATGAGAAAAGAGACAGTAGGTATAATAATTAGAGGTGATCATGATCACTAATGGCTGTCCCTTCAGGCTGGTTTGACCTATTGTCAAAATATGATGGTCACATGATAAAACTTAACCCTATACCTTATGGTTCTGAAATATAATGACACTGAGGGAGAAGGCTTTTGAAAATAGTGTGGAAGTAGAAAATACTGGTAACCATGATAAAATGTTAAAGCAGCCTAGACAGGATTTAGATAATAGTCTGACCTTTAACCTTTCTCCTACTAAATAAGTTAAATAAAACTTTCAAGCCAATAGTAAAACCCAAAATAATGCTATTTCAAACTTAATTTTTTTAGGAGAAAAATATCTCCATATCGTACATTGTAGATCCAAAATCAGACTGCATGTTCTGTGCAGTCTGATCTTGATCTACACTGTCCTAAAAAGGCCAGCAGCCTAATGGTTAACATTAAACTAACATCTGCAGACAACTTTTTCAACCTTTTACCAAGTTTTTACAATCCCCAAGAATTAGGCAGTTGAAAAAAAAATGGGGGAAAAGGAGAAGATACTGGTAACCAGTGTTTCCTCCTTTTCCTACAATATTTTGTTCCCTACCAGAAAACTACAGCTCTTTTATACCAATAACAAACTCCTTGTTTGCAATTAATTTCAAATTGGATGAGTCAATAATTCATTGCTTGGGAAAGGCTTCATCTTTTGCAAACATTAAGCAAAAAGTAGAAATGCTCAAATGAGCACTTTCTCTCTCTACAACAATGTTTTCAAATGAATTATGTACAAAACTTAACAATGGTACAATTTTCTACAGATGTTGTCCAAGTTGTCTAATGCAGTAATATTTCAGTTAATCAGTTTACTTATAAGCATGATAATCTTAACTCGCTACCAAATGACAAATTTGTCAAAATTCAAAGTACTTGCAGATGACAAATCAAATGTGGCTCTGTTGGATTTGTCTTTGAAAGAGAAGAAAACATTGTGGAAAACGGAGAAAATGCTGCTGACTATTGCCAAGCCCAGTAGATAATGTACAGGAGTTGAAATAATAGTGTTGCTGGTTCAAATCCCCGGCTCAGCAAATTTTTTTCTGAGGATTGATGGTAAGATAGGATTCATTCTTCCCTCATCCCAGATTGCTGTTTTGACGATGGCTATGTGGACATGCAGTCGGTGGCTTCGAAAGAAGATTGTGCAAAGTGCTGGTAAAAAGAAACTCCAGGAAAGCATGGGTAGGTACACTGACGGCAGGATATAACTGAAACAATGTTGAAAATGGCAATAAACACTATACAATCAATCAGTCAATCACCTCAAGTAGCTTAACCCTTAGGCTGCTAAGCCAGACTTACTGACCTTTTGCAGACAGCGTAGATCAAGATCAGACTGCACAGAATGTGCAGTCTGATCTTTAATCTACACTGTCTGGTGAGATGTTATTCCCCAAAAAATACCTTTGAAACAGTAATATTTGGGTTTTTACTATCGAATTGAAAATTTCATTTTAGTTATCTAGCAGGATAAGGGTTAAAATGCCTCATCAGCTACTTGGTTATGATTATTACACATCAACAATTTTGTTCCATGGCTTACCAAAACACAGGTAAAAAGGAGCGATAATTTTGCTTATCAATTCCTTTCCTTCCAACACTTGTCTCTTTGGTGACTTTCACCTGTTACTGGTACCTCTACAACTAACTGGTACAGTATAGGGTTAGAAAGTAATTTTGCCTTTCATTAGAAATGTCTGCAGTTCAGATGAATGTTACTTCTAAAAGGGGAATGACTACAATAAAACAGTCTGGTTCCTGGCACAAAACATGAAAGTAGGATGTGAGAGACATGAACTACTAACCCTCTTCCACACAACCCCAAGTTTTAATGACTCTCAAGAAGAAGGTTTTTTGAAAACATAGCGAGAAAAGGAGAAAATGCTGGTAACCAGCTTATTCTGTTTTTTCCATAACGTTTCTACCAGTTAATGGAAAGAAATAATCTTTTAAGCTACAATTTTTCATCAACAAATGCCCTCAATTTAGTCATATCTAAAATTTTGACATCTGGTAAAGAGTTAACTCTTTACATGGCTACAAAGCTTCTGGTAAGATAGAAAACATTGTGGGAAAAGGCGAAAATACTGGTTACCAGCATTCTCTCTTCCTCTCCCAACCCCAAATGTTTGTGGAAGTCTACTTTAAAAAGCATTTGCAGACAACAAATTGAATTTGCTTACATTAGAATTTGTCTTTTTAAAGTTTAGAAAACACTGTGGAAAAAGGAGAAAATGCTGGCAACCAGCAATTCCTCATTTTTCCACAATGTCTTCAAAAGGCTCTTTCCTGCGCTAAAACATAAGATTGTCTGTAAAGTTTTAACCCTTCTCCTCCTAAATAAGTTAACCCTTTACCACACGGCAAAATTTAAGACCTATTGAAATTGAAAGCATTTGCAGAAGACAATTTCATAGTGGCTCAAATGACGCAACTTTTCTTTGATAGGGTAGAAAACTTTGTGGGAAAAGGAGAAAATGCTGGTTACCAGCATTTTCTCCTTTTTCCACAATGTTTTCAAAAGGCCACTTCTTCAGGGGCGTCAAAAGGCGTCATTGTGTGGTAAAGGGTTAACTGAAACTTCAAGCTGATAGTAAAAACCCAAATGATGCCATCTTAAATTTATTTTTGGAGAAAAATATCTCCTTATCTGGCAGTATAGATCAAAGATCAGACTGCACGTTCTGTGCAGTCTGACCTTGATCTACACTGCCCGCGAAGGGTGAGTCACGTTCAGCAGCCTAAGAGTTACGAAAAATGAAGACTTCATTATTTCGTATGGAGTATGTTTTTTCTCATTGTTTCTTTGAAGGGGTACATCTAGGAAGGCTTCTACTCCATTTTAAAAACAAGTTGTAGGAAAGCATACCCTAATAACCCCCAACCTCCAAAATTTTGGCCAATCTCCTTTCAATGGTGCTTGTTCCTGACTTTGCTCTATTAAGTACGCCCCTGACCTAAGAATAGGTTTTAGCCCTTAGAGAGTCGAATAACAAACATTTTCAGTTTAGAAATTAGACTGATATAACTGCAAGCTTTTGGTTGCCTTTGTCCAGCATTTTAGCAAAATCAAGAGTAAAGATCAAAGATCAGACTGCACATTTAGTGAAGTCTGATCTTGATCTACACCTGTTGTAGAGGCGAATATAGTGGTAATAGGTACATTTTGGGTTAATGAAAAAATAATGGTCAAACACCCATTTTTTCATAAGCTGTGGGTGAACAAAAAATATCAGAAGGTGTGGACAAAAGATCAGAAAGCATAAATGTCCTAGAGACTTACAAATAAATGTATTCTTCCTCCTAGGGCAATTCTGGTAATTCTCCCCACACAGGATTGTGTGGTATACAGATCTTTGTTGCCAATTCTATTCTGTAGTAAATTACAGCTTTCACCATAAATCATATATTCCCCTAAGTATATACACTACTAAAATGGAAACTGTCAAACAGTGTCTGTGAAAGGCAAGAAAATGATGTGATAGCCAGACAGAAAAAAAGAGAGCTTTTCCAAATTTAGAATACAGAATGTCGATAATCAGGGTAAGATATTTCCATAGGTTATCCTTGGACTAGTTTCCGCTTTTATACCAAAACGATCATGTTTAAAAGGCCCAGTAGCAGCCAATACTAAACAATTTAGGGGTCAAATTGCAGGCAAATTTAATTCATACCACTTAAAAGTATGGATATTATATGTCTCACAGAGTGTTACAGTTCAGTCTGTCAAGTTTCAGACTTTGGCAGAAAAACGAGTTGTCAAACTAGAACTAAAGTTGCCAACTTTAATTCTAGTTTTAACACTCATTTTACTGCCAACATCCATTCCTTGAAACTGTATGAATCAAACTTACATAGAATTTGACCCCAGCAGTGTTTACTTTTGGCTTCCAGTGGGCCTTTGTCGTCTATAATTCCTTTAACTCATTACCGCACAATCCCTACTTTTGACGACCCTGAGAAAGAAGCCTTTAGAAAACATTGTGGGAAAAGGAGAAAATGCTGGTAACCATGGGGGTGGGGCAAGGAGCAAGGACTGGAAGAGAAAGAGAGAGGATATACTTTGGTCCCTGGGTACTCTTTCTCCCCACTCCACTCGTCCAAAGATCTAGAATAATGGGGGTGGGCATAATATTCCTCCCCCACCCCCCCAAAAAATCCTGAAAATCAGGCCATGGGGAATGGTTGGGTGGTGGCCGCTACTGCCCCCATTTGGTATGACAAAACAGATATGACATCCTTGTGAAATTAAGACAATTCTTGACAGTTCAACACAGGTGTGGAAATCATAGAAATTTCTACTTGTCCATGGAAAAGTAAATTAAACAAGAGCGGCAAATTGTCGCAAGATACGCCCGTCCCACCGCCAGTTGTCAAGGGGGTATAATAATCGTAAAGGGCAGGTAATGCAACAAACATGTTTACCAAGTCTCAAGTCAATTTGACTTGAGGTGACAAAGTTCCATTCCAGACAAGCAAGAAATACTGTAAAAATGAAGATCAAAGTGGAATTACTTGAAATCCGCACTAGGTAGAGTTATTGTTCTTGCGCACTGTACTCCGTAATATTGCAACAAACATGCATACCAAGTTTCAAGTCAACTGGACTGGAGATGACAAAATTATGCTCCAGACAAGCAGAAAATGCTGTAAAAATGACGATCAAAGGGAAATATCTCAAAGACAGCACAAGGTAGAGTTATGGTTCTTTTGCACTGCAATCCATATTATTGCAACTAACACACATGCCAAGTTTCAAGTCAATCGGACTGGAGATGACAAAGTTATGCTCCGGAAAAGCAGAAAATGCTGTAAAAATGACGATCAAAGGGAAATAACTCAAAGACAGCACAAGGTAGAGTTATGGTTCTTTTGCACTGCACTCCGTATTATTGCAACAAACACACATGCCAAGTTTCAAGTCAATCGGGCTGGAGATGACAAAGTTACGCTCCGGACAAGCAGAAAATGCTGTAAAAATGACGATCAAAGGGAAATAACTCAAAGACAGCACGAGGTAGAGTTATGGTTCTTTTGCACTGCACTCCGTATTATTGCAACAAACACACATGCCAAGTTTCAAGTCAATCGGACTGGAGATGACAAAGTTATGCTCCGGACAAGCAGAAAATGCTGTAAAAATGACGATCAAAGGGAAATAACTCAAAGACAGCACGAGGTAGAGTTATGGTTCTTTTGCACTGCACTCCCCTTTAATGAAATCTATCCACCCATGAAGTTTCATAACCATAGCTAGCATAGTTTTGGAGATATGCTTTGGACAAAAAAGTATGAATACTAACAAAGGGAAATAACTCAAAAATTAAGTAAGCAAGAGTTATGATTTCTGTGCACTGCACTCCCCCTTGATAAGATCTATCCACCCATGAAGTTTCATAACCTTAGCTAGTATAGTCTTGGAGATATGCTCTGGACAAAATTCAAGTATGAATAACAACAAAGGACAATAACTCAAAAATTAAGGAAGCAAGAGTTATGATTCCTGTGCACTGCACTCCCCCTTGATGAGATCTATCCACCCATGAAGTTTCATAACCGTAGCTAGTATAGTTTTGGAGATATGCTCCAGACAAAATTCAAGTATGAAAAACAACAAAGGGCAATAACTCAAAAATTAAGCAAGCGAGAGTTATGATTCCTGTGCACTGCACTCCCCCTTGATAAGGTCTATCCACCCATGAAGTTTCATAACCATAGCTAGTATAATTTTGGAGATATGTTCCAGACAAAATTCAAGTATGAAAAACAACAAAGGGCAATAACTCAAAAATTAAGCAAGCAAGAGTTATGATTCCTGTGCACTGCACTCCGCCTTGGTGAGATCTATCCACCCATGAAATTTCATAACCGTAGCTAGCATAGTTTTGGAGATATGCTCAGGACAAAGAATGGGGACGCCGCCCGCCATTCCGCCCGCCCGCCACGGGTGATCCCATAATACGTCCCATCTTCGACGGGCGTATAAAAAGTCCACTTGTCCACCAGTGCGGCTTACTTGTCCGAAACAAAACAGTTTTAAATTGCATTCAACCACCCATCATCAAAAAGACTCTGTCCTGTTTGTCATATTCCCTGTCGCGGCATGTTTTATATTTATGTTTGGAGCTGCCGGATGCTCCCAAGGTCTCAGACTTCTCACATTCCGTTGCTTCAAAGTTTTAATAAAAAGAAAATGATCAATTTTCTCCAATTTTATGCATCAACTGATCACTGAATCGTAAACTGTTTCTGTTTGAGACGGTTTCTGGCAGAGGAGATAATGCTTAAACCACGGCCCATTCGCACCAAAGCTGTTCCATCAGATTAAAGGCTAAAATATTCGTATATGCGACAGTCGTAACAGATCTTTGAATCGGTGCTAAAATGATAAAAATAAAAATATTTTATTTACAATGGTGATCTTGAAAGTATTCAGACATTTTCCGAAGCAAAAAAGTCGATGTGCAAAAACAGCAGCATATTATACTGACCCTGTCGTATGCGGTGAATGCAGTGAATGCAGAGGAACACCAAATGTGAATTTTGGGTTTCCAGAATTCAGGGATCATCTCAAGCCGCTGTTTTAGTGTTTATCATTCACAATGTCTTTTTGTACAAAGGGTGAACATTTGTATTTCACCGCGTAATGTTTACAACAGGTATTTGTTTCAAAATTTTCACCTATTTTCTACTTGTCCGCGAACAACTAGATTGAAAAAAGTCACTTGTCCGACACCAAATTTTCCTGAGTCAGATGAGTCGTACGTAGGATTTCCGCACCCCTGTTTGAGTTTAAATGCAACGTGGGATGCTTGGTGAGCTGGTGGATAAGGCCCCAGTTATTCACTAATGATGAAGTTTTGCAGAGAGCAAAAAGGAAGTGGAGCAGACTAAACACAGTAAACAATTCTCAATGGAGCTAAAAACAGGAAAACAAGGAAATGGCACACTTAAAAAGTGTCAAGGAGGAATCTTTCGCTCTCCCACTGAAAGCCAGTCCCTAACTCCAATTATCTGCAACTTGAAGGCACTTGACCCTGGGTCCTTGTTCAGAAGTCTTCATTCTTTACAAAATTTTAGACTTGTCCAAACTGAAAGCCTTTGCAAGCAACAAAGTGAATGTAATCGAATGATGCAATTTGTCTTTGAAATGAAAGATAACACTGAGGAAAAAGGAGAAAATACTGTTACCAGAATTTCTTCTTTTCCCATGATGATTTCAAAAGCTATCTTTTGCTAAATTAATCCAAAGCTCTGGTAATTTCACACTGGAGACAAAAATTGTTCTATCCTGAAACATATGCTATGTTAATGGTTCTATTAGGTGTTGAACCCTGAGAAAGGCTGAATAAACCCAAAAGACACTTTCAGTCTTAAAAAAAGGCAAAAATAATTGTAGTTTTGCAGTTCACTTTTGTCTATTATGTCTAAATAAAGGGGACAGTGTAGATCAAAGATCAGACTGCACATTTTGTGGTAACTGTAGTTGTGAATGGCACTTCAAGAGTTAATTTTGTTTCTGTTTGAATGTTTTCTAACACTTGGGCCAGAAAAATTGTATGCTGTATGTCAATGCTTTTCTTAGATGTTTCAACAATGTTTGTGAATATATTCTAACAGTTCGGCTAGAAAAATGTTCTTTGCCCAAGAACGAATTGCCCCTAACCCTTTAACAGACGAAAAAATGTTGACTCGTCTGTATTAAAAGCACTTGTAGACTAAAAAGTAAATGAGGCTAACACCACGGTATTTGTCTGTGAAAAGGAAAAAAAAACAAACACTGTGGGAAAAGGAGAAAATGGTAATTATCAACATTTACACCTTGGAATTGTGTGGTAGAGGGTTAAGTATTACTAGCAGGAAAGAGGCCAAACCTCTTGGTAAACTGTAGCAGAAACAACTTACTGGGTAACCACAAAATATTACAGACCTTTGTATAGATCTATAATGTTGTGGTCTTGAAAGATATGTGCTATGGCAACGGTTTTATAAGGTGTTTCAAGATTGTTTCTGTTTAAATGTTGAGCAAAATGTGCTTTGCTTAAGAACATACTGACCTTAAATGTCCCTTACAGGAATATGGCCGAGCATCCTGGTACAACATGACATTATGTTTGCTCAGAATAGTGCTGACCTTAAATGTCACTTACAGGCCAAGCATCCTGGTACAACATAACATTATGTTTGGTCAGGAACATGCTGACCTCAAATGTCACTTATAGGAATGAAGCCAAGCATCCTGGTACAACATTACACTGTTTGCTCAAGAACATGCTGACCTTAAATGTCACAGGAATGAGGCTAAGCAACCTGGTACAACATTACATTTTATTATATTCCTATCAGTGAATACCTGGGAATTCACAATGAATAACACCACCCAATTGATGATAATTATGGTATCATCACTAGTGATGATATAGTTTTAGAATGTTTGCCGGAACTACTTTTTTCCTACATTTAACTGATATTGTACCATTCTTGATAATTATTAGAATAAGAAAGGGTGAATTAGGAATATAATAAATAGGATAATCAACTGGTTGTGTGTTATATAAAAAGACTGTCACTCAAATACAGTGTGATGCGATTAAAAAACTTGTCCTTCAGACTCGTTTTTTTAACCGCATCACATTCCCATTCTAGTGACAGACTTTTAATATCACACACAACCAGTTGATTATCCTCCATATGTTTGTTCAAAACCATGCTGACCTTAAATGTCACTTACAGGAATGCAGCTAAGCATCCTGGTACAACATTATAGACACAACTTATGTTTAACTTTTTACTAAATGACAAAATTATAGATCAGTCAAAATTGACAGCATTTGCAAACAACAAAATTAATGTGACTGAAAACTTGAAATTTGTCTTTGGAAGGGTAGAAAACTTTGTGGGAAAAGAAGAAAATGCTTGTTACCAGCACTTACTTCTTTTCTTAAAACATTATCAAAAGGAATCTCTGTCCGGGTCGTTAAAAGTCAGGATTGTGTAGTAAATAGTTAACCAACGCACTTTTGCAGTAAAAATGTGCTTTGCTCAAAAACAATCTGCCCTTGAAAGTCACTTTAAGAAATGTCTTAGTCCAGTCTCCTGGGCTGCCATGGCAGATACTGGTTTCTATTTAATAGCCAAAATATTACACCACATTGTCTTGAAACGTGCATGCTATGTCACTGATTTTATGAGGTGTTTCAACTTTTTCTATGTTAATGTTTTTTGATACGTTGGCCTGCAAAATGAGCTATTCTCAAGAGCATACTCCCTGAGAGTGTCACTAACAGGAAGAGGCCAAGGCTTCCGTACACCATGGCAGATACAAATTTATTGGTTAACCAAAATATTGTTATGCTTAGATAGCATAAGTTCACCAAAATGTCTTTTTTTCTTCTTGTGAAAATGTTTACTTGTGCCAAGTATTCAAAATGGAAGCCTTCCACCTGGCAAAAGACCCAAGTCTAACCTAATTAAGCAAGAATCAAAAGGATGCTTAAATATGCTTGCTTAAGACAGATGCTTACTTAGTGCAGGAACAGATCAATACATTTGTCTTCTCTTTGAACCCAACACGTATGCTTACTTGATTTAGGTTGCTGAGTAAAGAGGTGGCCACTAAGGCAAGATTTTACTGTAATTGCAATTTCTAGGCTATTTTTAATCGGTCGGCGTAAGCCGGACGATTAGAGAGACCACAAATTTCGGAAACCCGTCCGCTGAGGGCAAACTGATGTAACTGCAACTCGTAACAGCGTTCATTTACAGCATTACAACGCTTAACAAGCCTGTCGTGACCTTATTACAAATACTACTTTCAGTTGAGCGCAAGAATGAATAAACAGTCCTAGTAAACAGGCGTCAAGTAATCCCGTTCTCAACTTTTCAATTATGCAATAAACGGTGATTACAACTTGTTTAGCATTGAATTTTGTCATATTACCAATGTAATCAAAATGTCTAGCGAGCAGAAATGGAAAAACTCGTAGCAGTTTACTTTCAAAACAGTTATCAGAAATGGGGTCAGAGGTAATGAGTAATTGTATGAATGAAACGAAAGCGAATCAATTGTATCGCGTGATGTAAACACATTCTGTAGCCGTCGACTGTCTATATTATTCGGCAAACTTCGAGTGGGTCGTTGGTCACTATATACGTATTTACAGGATCGGTCGAGTTGTGACGAGTGTTGTCCGTATATGTTGCAGGTGTTGAAAAGTTCACGGGTCATCTAGGGTTGGGGCAAAGATAAAATCGCTACAGAAAGGAGTTTGTAAGGAATATTGCTGTAAAGAATTCAGAAATTTAGATTGTACTGCTTTAGAGCAAAGTGATGTAAATGCAACTCGTAATAGGCGTAGGTTTAAAATAGTGATTGGCCGTGGGTTGTTTAACGCTAGTGAGGCAAAAAAGTGTGAAGCTGTGAGGGAAAGGGATGTAAACTTGTGTAAGGGTTATGCCCTCTAACTTCTAAGTAGCGGAGAGGTCATTACGTAAGCATTTTCAGAATGGACTGGTGATCCCACGCCTGCAACTTTACAAGCCAGACTGTCCATTCACAGTACTGACCAGCAGTATCTGATTACGCATTTTTTTAGCGTCAGATGTGTTAAATTTTCATAACCCCTTACAGACACGGCACTACCATTTTTTACGGTCACTGACATGTTTCTTCTAGATGAGCTTAGATTGGAATCAGTCTGTCAGTCTGCTGACCCTTGACAAAACAATCCTGTGGGGCATTGAAAATATAGTGGGAAAGAGAGAGAAATGCTTGTAACCACCATCATCTCTTTTTCCAACAGCATTTTCTTCACCATATGAACGATTTTCAAAATAAAATTTTGTCATTTGGTTGAGTTAAATAAAGCATTTTCTCCGGAGGGGGGGGTGAAACTGCAACATAAATACTCTCACTTAAGATATAATTCTCCATGTCTGAATCAACGGACCAGGGAAAAGTTTAGGAGCATGTATTTTTTCCAAGGTATTTTTCTTTAGAGGGCTAAGCAAAACATGTTGCCTTTGCAGAGAGTGCAGATTCAGACCAGACTGTATAGAACATGCAGTCAGATCTTGGATCTGTCGTAACATTTTTTATATGAGATATTCTAGTCAAGACAGCAATGGCCCTTCAATAAATAGGCTGCTTTTCCAAGCTTGACATGTCTGTTTCGTTAATTCAGGGTCTTAAGGTAAAACTCTTGACAATATGTATGTCTCACCAGACACTTTATATTAGTTGATTCTCATCCTTTCCACAAGGTCCAGTTTTTCAGATAAAGAGCACAAGGTTTACTGTAGCTATGCTCCTCGCTTATTAGAATGAATCAAATACATGACCTCTATTGGTCAAGGTTAAGAAAAGTTGCTTTTGCAGAGAATAAAAGATCGAGATTAGACTGTCCTTTGAGTGCAGTGCAGATCAATATTACACACGTATATATCTTAGATCATAATTGGATGTTCGCGTAGGATATAGATCTGTAAATGAAACTGTAATATTTGTACAGTGGTTTCTGACTGAAAACGGCCAGTAGATTAACTCAGAGTTTTAACTCTTTACCACACAATCCCAGTTTTAACAACCTTGAGGGAAAAGGCTGTTGAAAACATTGCAGAAAAGGGGGAAATGCTGATCCATCATTTTCTCCTTTTACCACAATGTTATCTACCTTTTCAACGATTCAACTCATCATTTGGGCTACAGTCAAATTCGATTCGTAATGTCCAAATGCTTTCGATTTTGACAAGTCTAAAATTTCGTTGGTTGGTGAAGAGATGACGGTTACGTAGATATTAGCTACATTCTTTAGAAGTACGGTTGAAAAATTTGGCAAGCAGACGTTGTGGCCAGGGTGATTCGGCCCAGGAAGATTTAGCCAGCCAAAAATATTAGAGAGGACAATTTATCTCGATAGATACGATGGTTTGTTAAAAATGGAGAAATAGATAGCCCACTAGCGGCCAAAAATAAACAATTCGGGAGTCAAAATGCAAACACATTTTATACGATTTATTCAAATTATTTAAAAGTAAAAAACTACGGATATTATTAAGAGTCTGGCAATGTGCTACAGTACACTCTGTCTGTGTTCCAATAGTTGGTAGAAAAGTGAGTCTTGTAACTATATTAAAGTTACCAAAGTTGCTAAAGTTAGAATAATAAAGAATATCAAATTTTGTGTTTGTGTGTGTGTGTGTGTGTGTGTGTGTGTGTGTGTGTGTTTTTTTTTTTTCTTAGTAAAAGGCTGGTAGGTACTGTTAATCTTGTAAGAGTGATGTCTAAAGCTTGATAATAAGAATTGCTGATTAGAATTCCGTATCTTTTACGTTCTATTGCTGACGGCTGGCAAATCTCTACTTAGACCATTCCGTTAAACTACTAATTTGTAAAAGACAGTTTGAAAAAAAAAAGGTTCCTAGGTGGTTCAGTTGTATGGTGTAGGATTCGACACTTGTGTTTTTCGTGGGAGTGTCATCAGGTAGGATACCTCAGAGCCCTTGCCTAGTACTAGTGAAATCTTGACAAATATGAATAAGAAGGCTGTCGCCGCGATATGACTGAAATAATGTCTAAAGCGACCAAAAAAAACAAAACAACCAATTACTCAACCAGTTTATTACTAAATTAGATGATTTCCACATAGTCCTTTGCAATAATAACAATTGATTTCTTTATCCATTGTCAAGGTTCTAATTCAGTATAAAAGGCAATATAACATGGGGTTCTTACTCCCATACACAGTTCAAACAACTACCATTTGATATGTGATTTTCAAAAACAGTGTGGTTATTCAGTGTCGACCGATTACAGTGCTGACAGCACTTTGATTTATTGTAGTATGGCTGCATAGCTCAGTGTAGATCCAGGATTAAACTTCAAAAAAGATACAGTCTGAACTTGCTCTTCTCTGACCACAAAGGCAACCAAAGTCATGGAAGGCACTCTTAACGGATAATCCAAGGTAGATAATGTTCAGCTGTGAGAGAGGATTGAAAACCATCACGATGACTATCACTAATCCTTGGAAAGAATTTCATGGAGTTAGAAAACAAACCCCTAAGTCCTGGATTGCATGCTTTCTATGCTACTGATTCAGGTACAGGCTCAGCAATCTTCACTGTCAATCAAATGATTAAGTGAGGCCCCAGACAACTTAAGTTGCCTACGCCAGATCTTTATGGTAATGCAATACCAGTAAGTGTTCTCGCTTAATGACTCTCAAGTGGAAATTAAGTGTGAATAAACTACCAATGCTATTAAATTAAATGTGTATAAATAATCCACTCCAGACACAAGGGAGTCTTACATGGAGGCTGGTCAATATGCGGTCAAGTTTCTTTATAACAAACAACATTTCTAACTTAGAATTATTAATATAACCTTACAGGGTAAAAAATTTTTTTCACAAAATTGAAGTGTGTATGCTTTTTAACCCCTTACCAAAAATTCTCAACCAAGGTTTGCTGACATACAGTTTGAGCTTGACTGGCATTACCATGGAACTGAAATTGTTAATGAGCAGACAATGGGCCAACACATAAAAGAAAGTATGCAATTAAAGAAGCACACCTCGGTGTACCAAGCACCCTATGCTCAGGTTAGCTGAAAATAGACGAAAGACAGGAGGTTAAAGCAACATGCTGACAAAGGTAAAAGAAGTTAATGATAATTACCAGGCTGAAAGCTGAAAGCAAGCCTCAGCTGATACACATTAAAAACCATTCAGAAATGAGTAAACCAGACGGAGAATCTTGAAAAAGTATTTAGAAGAGAAAAAGCATCCAAACTCCTCAAAAAATAAGCTTCCAACATGTTTTTATGCCAGAACTATTTTTTTGAACTAAATCATCTGTAAAAGAGAAAACAATGGCAAAATAATCAACCTTTGTACAACTACATAAATGGATATTCTCAGTCAGAATTCAGATGCTGATATTACAAACTTAAAGCTGTTTTTGTCAGAATATCTGGTGAAGAAGCAGATGTTCTGTGCAGTCTGATCTTAATCTACATTGTCTTCATAAGCAATTCAGTCTGCGTTCAATACTACAAGGGTTAACCTAAAGTCTGTTGAATAAGTTAAAAAGATAGTTTTGGTAAAACAATGAAATAAAGTATTACCAAATCATTGGCTTCTTGTACAAAAATATTTCAGAATATCAATTTAATCCTTTACCTAACAATCCTTTGTTTTAAAGACTCTGAGAAAGATTGGCTTTTGACAAAATTATCAGAAAAGCAGAAAATACAACCAGTATTTTCCCATTTTCCCACTGTTTTCTATCCTTTCAAAGACAATTTCCAAAATTTAAGCCTCATTTATAACTTGCTAATGCTTTCAATTTGGACATGTCTCAATTTTCGTAATAAGTATGGTAAAGAGTTAAGTGAACACTTTTTTTTTTTCAATGCATTCTCATCTGTACATTCCAAAAAAAAACACAAGAGTAAAAGCAATTAGAACCACTTAAGTTACTCTTGATAACTCATAAAAGTGTAGCCTACAAGCAGACTTGATGCTCATATTCAATACCAGTATTCAAATGAAGAAATCTATAGCTTGGTGGAAAGCAACAAAAGGTATGAAAAGACCATTTATCATAAAAAAACAGAGTTTCAAGGACTCTGAAAAAAAAAAAGACTCTTGAAAACATGGTGAGAAAATACTGATAACCGCTTTCGCCCTCATGGCTGTTAAAATTCCGGATTGTTTGGTAAAGGCTTACACATCAACCAAAAAACAAATAATTGCATGATGAAACTGAACTCATTCACAGAAAAATTCAGATGGCATGTCTAGTGGGAGATAGAACACTGACAGTAATGTGATTTAAAATTTCATAGCACTTTCCAAGACTCCATTGACTATTGATTTGAAACATCTTCCTGCCACAATGCAGCAGTTTGTAACACAACTCGACAATGCTGATTTTTATCATTTTAATTTGCATATAAATCGGAATTTCAGTATGAAATTATGGCGTGATTACAAGTTTCACTTTTAAATTCAACTATTTTTTTTTTTGCATCTCAAAAAGGTGCTTTCAGAAACATTCAGTCTTTTGTGTTCTCAAGCACCAATGAGTGCTTTAAACAACATAAAGCCTTTTGTGTCCTCAAGCACTACCAATGAATGTTTAAAGTAACAGGGCTTTTTGTGCTCTCAAACACTAACAATAGATGCTTTCAACAAAGTGCTTTTTTTCTCCTCAAGCTTCACCAAAAGGGTGCTTTAACCCTTTCCCAAACAATCCCTGGTTTTTACGATGCTAGTAAAGAAGGCTTTTGAAAACACTGTAGGAAAAGGAGAAAATGCTGGTAACCAGCATTTTCTCCTTTTCCTAAAATGTTTTCTACCCTTTTATAGACAAAAATCATCATTTACATTACCATATTTTTCTTAAGTTTTGGGACAGTAAAAAATTATTATTCTTTTTCGTGTCCCAATTTTTAGGTCTACAAAAACTAATTATTTTGTCAGCTGTCCCAAAACTTATGGTCAGACAAGACAAGCTGTCATACTGTAAGTCACTAACCGCTAACCAGTCGAATATTGCCGACGTTAAAATATTGCTACGTCATTGATTTCAATAAACATATGATCATTTGCAGGTTGGTCTATTTTTAGACAGTTTGGAATTCCAGCGGTCAATTTGTGCACTAAGAGTTTAAAACTTCGCTTTTTCTCATTGTTTTCGTTGATGATTAACTTGTCACTCATTATTGTCTGTGTCCTGGGATCGCGATGAGGATTGTTATTTTGCATTTGTAGATAAATTCACAACATATTTTACCTGCTTACCTGAGGTGAACGACGTAAATTCCACTCTGACAAGTACCTGCTCGGCCCGTTCTCAAATCTGATTGGTTCGTCGATCTTCGATTGATAAACCTCGGTTAGACTAGAATGCTGTATCTTGATTTCTTTTTATAAACAACGAATCCGACTGACCGTGAAATACATGCGTGTCAACTCTATGTCAACTTCGGATGTACATGTATACGTTACATCTTGGATACAAGTTTATCACACCCTTTTTACACTCATATCGGATTTTTTTTTTAAATTCTGGTTTAAAACAGTCTGTCAGGTGATCTGGTTTTCTGTCTTGAATCGCGAAACTCCCATTGAAATCGGGAGGGTTGGGAAGCATGCTTACGACGAACGTTACGTGTGTAGAAATGAAACTGCGCAAAATAAATGCTTGTATACAAAAGGTATCAAATGGACTGAAAGATTTTTTTTTAATAGATATTCACCGTTATGTGTATAGAAATGAAACTGCGCAAAATAAATGCTTGTATACAAAAGGTATCAAACGGTTTGAAAGATTTTTTTTTTTTTTAATAGATATTCACTGTCCCAATTCTTTGGAACAAAAAAATACCGATCTTGCTTTGCAATTTTTATTATGGCCCAAATCTTTGGGTCATCAAAAATAATTATTTTCGCGATTTTTGATAGTGTCCCAATACTTTGGGTGTCCCAAAACTTAAGCAAAATACGGTACATTTGGTTTTGTCGTCTGCAAACGCTTTCAATTTGGTCTAGTCCAAAATTTTGTCGTTTGGGAAAGAGTTAAGTACCGGAGCTTTTTGTGTCCTCATGCACTATCAGTCAGATCAAGTAGCAGGGCCTTTTGTGTCCTCAAGTACTATCAACAGGTGCTTCAAGTAACCCAGCTTTTTGTATTCTATAGCACTTGCAATGGGTGCCTTCAATAACATAGAGCATGTTATGTCCTCAAGCTACACCAAAGGATGCTTTCAGGAGGATGAACCCTTTTGTATCCTACAGCACTTTCTATGGAGTTTTCAGTAACATAGCACCTTTCGTGTTCCCAAGTACAACCAATGGATGCTTTAATGATATATGAATACTCATTCTAACCCATTTCATCTTTATATTAGAAAATTATTATTATATAATCATACTTGTATCTTCATGCAAAATGTTGCCCCTGATGGTTGCATAGATTATGACCAATAGAAAATGCATTTTCATTTTCTTGGGGCCATCAAAGAAATCACTGTTGTGACGTTTCCGGTTTTAAATCAATATTTCTGATATATATATTTATCCCTTACACAATATATATATATACATCGGTAATTCATCTATGTTTACACAGCTGACGAAATTTTAAACCATTCTACAGTCTATCAAATTTTAAGATTTTTTTCACTCTGGCTGTACAGGTGTATCTTTAAGTGAATTCAAGCCTTTTATGTCCTCAAGCACTACTAATACATGCTTTCAGATGTCCTCAAGCACTATCAGAGCTTGCTTTCAGTAATAATTTATTAGCAACTTTTATTGTGGCTATGTTCATAGGACAAAATTTCACTTCTTTAACGGTCTAATAGCGGCCAAAGGTAAAAAAATGCTAGTGATAAAATGCATCTAAACTTAAATCATACCATTTAAAAGTATAGAAATTATTGTGATGACGACAATCTGTTATTGTACTATCAGTCCAAATGCAAGTCACTGGCAGAAAAATTATTATTACGACTTGGTAAAAAGTTGCCAGGTTGCTCAATCTTTTGTGTACTTTTTCGGCATAGCTGAATGATCTCACTTTTGACCTACTTTAAGTACTCGGAGGAAATGATTGTTACTCATTTTGTGATTGGCCAAATATATATAAACTACGCAAAAAAGTAAAGGTCACAGTAGATATTTACCAACATGGGATAAAGGTGTTCATGACTAAAAATCACGTACTGATCACAATAACCTATGTGAAGTTGTACTTTATGGCCATGCAGATGTTAAACTCTAGCAAAACATCCATAATTTAAAGCACGATGATAAACTAATAGCAATGAGTATCAGTGAGTTTTCTATTTTGTTTAGTGTAAAAGACTTGGTACCCGTTTTTCCTTACGTAAAATCAAATACGACTCGCGACGGCAGGCTACCGCTCTATTGTCTTATTTCGTTTCTTGTCACTATGGAATAACATGTTTTGTCTTGAATTTGGTGATTTAATTCGCAACGCGAATAACTATGCCTCCGTAGGGGAACAATCGGTTTTATTGCGTTGTTAGCAAAGAAACTGGGTTTCTACTAAATTACTCTAAGTGGTCAAGCATTGTTAGGGGTGTTAAAACCCCGCCTTCTGATAACGACAAATCGTCAATGTTTGAAAAGTGCTTCATTTTTTTACAAAAAAAAAAAAAATGCAAATCTACTTTGTTTTCTTTTTAAAGATTTCATCTTAAGGTCTAAACAGACCTTTATTTAAACATGATTCATTAATAAAAAACAGAACAAACGATATTCCGAAACATTGCAGGATAGGGACGCTCATTTTACGTTAAACATGAGAATTAATAACGCTCATTACGAGAGCCCCCTCATTCTTTAATCTTATTAAAATTCCGATTTCAACCATATGCAGAACAATTTAAATGAGACTACTTTCAGACCTGCGGGTCCGTATTCACCAACCATTCTTAAGAACATTCTTTGTCCTGTTCTTCAAGATTTCCTGACTGTGAAAGTAACAGAACTTCTGATTGGCTAAACCAAATGGTTTAGCCAATCAGAAGTTCTGTTACTTTCACATTGACAAAATTTTGAAGAATAAGACTAAGATTGTTCTTAAGAATGGTTGGTGAATACACTGGTCTGTAACAGCTGGCAGGCTGTTTTCATCATTTCTCTTCATATTATACTACAAACGAATTTAAATATTCATATCCCAGTGTCTCTTACACCGTCTTTCTTTTTTTTAAAGATATTTCTTGTTACTTACTTTCCTAATATCCTGGCACGATGGTTCAATGCATAACAGTAAAAGAAATGAATGGGAATAAAACCTATTCAGAAGAGAGAGAAGTCCATATTGATCAAGTTTGATAAAAGCCATGCATTCCTTCACAAAACTATATTGGTGTCTTGAGAAAAATAAAGTCTTAAATCAATAGAAATTTCTGCTATTGCCCAAAACATATTGCACACTGCACCCTTTTCCTTGAACTGCTCGGTGCACTGTACAGCATTATCAGTTGTATGACACCTTTCTGTATAATTCAGTTTCTTTAACCTTTTACAAAATAGTCCCATGTTTTACCAACCCTGAGGTAATAGGCCTTTGAAAACATTGTGGGAAAAGGAGAAAATGCTGGTAACCAGCATTTTCACCTTTTCCAAGTTTTTTCTACCCTTCCATGGATAGAATTTTTTTGTTGGAGCTGCATTTAATATGTTGTTTGCGAATGCTTTGAATTTGGTTGAGTCTAAAATTTTGTTGTCTGGTACAGAGTTAACTAGCACTATGCACAGCACTCTGACCAAAGAATTGGCTACTTTGATTCTTTACCAGATAACACAACTTTAGACTTGTCCAAGATGAATGCATTGTTAGACACTTAATCATATGTGGATCATTAATGATGAGATCATTCTTGTAATGGCTAATAAACAGATTTGTCTTAATAATACCAAGAAAACATCATGAGACAAGGAGAAAATGCTGATTACCAGCATTTTCTCCTTTTTTCACAAGGTTTTAGAAGACTTCCTCCTCATGGTCATAAAAACAAGGGATTGTTTAGCAAAGAGCACACATTTTTAGTCTCCAAGCTACTGGCTACTTCAACACTTTACCAGACAACAAAATTTTAGACTTTTCCAAATTGAAAGCGTTTGCAAACAACAAAATAAATGTGACTCAAAATTGAAATTTGTTTTGGGAAGGGTAAAAAAAAGACAAGAGGGCCAAGATGGCCCTGGATCGCTCACCTGAATTTTTGAGAGGACCATAGCCAATTTTTTTTTAAGTATTGAAATTTTGGAAACAAAATCATTATTTTGCCAAGCAATTTTGAAAAGGTCACCTGTAAAAATCATTTCAAAATCTGCCACCACCCCTACAATCAACACCACAGCCATGTTTTTGATGAATCACAATTCTGCATATAAAGTTTGTATAGAATTCAGAAAACAATCCATCATAAAGTACTGAAATGGTGATCAACAAGGCGGTTAACACCCAGACAGAGGTCCTTTTGATAACTGGTGAAATATTATGCATGTATTCCAAAGATTACAGTTTTATATTACCTCTTGCAATACATAGCTATCAAATACATCAAGTAGAAAGTGTGCGTATCAGCATTTCTCAACAGTGCACTCACCTGGTATAGGTTGACGTCTGCAATAGCCCTTTTCATCAAAATACCTATACAGTCTTTTAATGAAAATTAAAAGGTCACCAAAGGATCATTTCTGTGAAATTATTTCAAAATCTTACCAGTGGTTTCAGAGAAGCAGAATTTTTAAGAATTTCTTCATGTCTGTATAGTGCAAATAGCCCCCCACCACCACAGCCATGTTTCTTGACGGATCAAAATTTCACGAACAGTTTTTCAAAAGGGGCACCCAAGGAACATTTGTGTGAAATTATTTCAAAATCTGACAAGTGGTTTAAGAGAAGAAGAATTTCAAACAATTTCTTTAAGTCCATACAGTGCAAAGAGCCCCCCCCCCGGCCATCTTTTTCGACGGATCGAAATTTCGCAAATAAATTTTGAAAAGGGTCACCCAAGGAACATTTCTGTGAAATTATTTCAAAATCTGACCAGCGGTTTCAGAGGAGAAGATTTTTAAAGAATTTCTTAGAAAATTCCATTTGGTTGCCATGGCAACCAAAGTTTTACATGGAATCAAATTATGTGAACAATTTTTAAAGAGGACCTCCCAAGGAACATTCCAGCCAAGTTTGGTCCAAATTGGCCTAGCGGTTTTGGAGGAGAAGATGTTTAAAGAATTGTTGACAGTGCATGACGCAAAGAGGCCCCCCCCCATCACCACTGCCATGTTTTTCAACGGATCAAAATTTCGCTAAAAACTTTTGAAAAGGGTCACCCTGGGAACATTTCTGTGAAATTATTTCAAAATCTGATCAGCGGTTTCAGAGGAGAAGATTTTTAAAGAATTTCTTAGAAAATTCCATTTGGTTGCCATGGCAACCTGAGTTTTTAATGGAATCAAATTCTGTGAACAGTTTTTAAAGAGGACCTCCCAAGAAACATTCCATCCAAGTTTGGTCCAAACTGGCCCAGCAGTTTAGGAGAAGGTGTTTAAAGAATTGTTGACACCACACGACGCAAAGACCCCCCCCCACCACAGCCATGTTTTTCAACGGATCAAAATTTCGCGAACAAATTTTGAAAAGGGTCACCCAAGGAACATTTTTGTGAAATTATTTCAAAATCTGACCAGTGGTTTCAGAGGAGAATTGTTGAAGCCCCATGACGCACGACGGACACAAAGTGATCCTAAGAGCTCCCCTTGAGCACGTTGTGCTCCAGTGACCTAAAAAACTGTTGGAAAAGGAGAAAATGCTGGTTACCAGCATTATCTCCTTTTCCCACAATGTTTTTTCAAAGTTTTCTTTCTCAAGGTCATAAAAAGTTGCGAATGTGTGGTAAAGGGTTCACCCATAAGCTTTACTGAAACAAATTTCAGGCACTCATGTGACTTTCAGCAATCCCAAGTAAAATATTTGGGGCAAAGCTGGGATCCAAACTCTCAACAAAAAGGCAATCTTGTATTGACCATGCAGGGAAAATTTCATAAAGAATGTTGGATACTGACAATTCATTTACTCACATAGAAATAATCAACTATGTAAAAAACAACAACAACACCACCACAGACAACTACAATGACAAATCTTACTTCTTAAATTGTTCCATCAATAATCATTTAGTTCTGTTCACTTTCCATATAAATGACCAGTATCATCATGAATACATGTATCTCAAAGATATCTATCAGAAGTCAGGCTCATGACTAATAATCATGGAAATCAATTGCTGGAGAAGCTTACTTAGTAAATCAAACACAGGACAAAAATCCTATTTCTGAATCTATCCTGTGCCACAATCTTTCAATTCTGTCCACTTTCCGTATAAATAACCAAAATCATTATGGATCGTGTATTCTGAAGAGATCTATAGCAAGTGGGCTTCATGATTTGTAATCAGGGAAACCAACTGGATAAGTTTACTTTGTAAAACAAAAACGCAAATTATCTTACTTCTGAATGAAAAAAATCAATAGCATTACTGATCTAATTCCATATGAGCTATGCTCTGTAAAAAAGGAGCTTAATGCATACCTGTGATTCTTGATAACAAGCAAGTCATCTCATGATTATGCATCCACAAAATCTATTTTGTTTCACAACCAACTGAGCAATGAGGTACACTGGTCCTTTGACATGGAGAAAATTGCAAAAAGTTTCTGCTTAGGTCAGCCTGCATGGACTACATAGGCTGACATGGGTTGATACTTTTTGAAGATGCGTTTAGCCCCCTTTTCACAGAGCATGACTGATATAAATATCGCCCCTGAGTTCTGTCCACCCCCCTAATAAATGACCAATGTCAATACCAATCATTTTCATTATTCCAACAAAGTCTATTACAAGTCATACTCATGATTCATCATCATGAAAAACCATTATTGGACAAGTCTAGACCTTGAATAACTCTTTACCAAATGACAAAAAAGTAGACTTGTCCAAATTAACAGCATTTACAGATGACTATTTAAACCTGACTCAAATGATCGATTTTGTCTTTAAAAGGGTAGAAAATATTGTGGGAAATGGAGAAAATGCTGGTTACCAGCATTTTCTCTTTTTCCCTCAATGCTTTCAAAAGTGTTCTTCCTCAGTGTCATTAAAATTGGGGATTGTGTGTTAATGGGTTAAACCTTAAACACACTATTTTGTGTTTTAATCACCCTTAGAAAGAAAGCTTTTGAAAACACAGTTGAAAAGGGAGAAAATGCTGGTAACCAGCATTTTCTCCTTTTCCCACAATGCTTTCTACCCTTCAAAAGGCAAATCACAGTATTCAATTAAAATCAAAGTTGTTGTCTGCAAATGTTTTCCATTTGGACAAGCCTAAAACTTTGTCATTTGGTACAAAGCTGAACAAAAGTTATAGGAAATAAAACAATCTTCTGAACAAAAAAAATTACTTTTGACTTCATATATCATCCTATAATGCTGTCCACTTTCCATATAAATGACCATCATGAATCATGTATTCCAAAGATATCTATTACAAGTCAGCCTCATGATTCATAATCATGGAGAACCATTATCTTCTGAGAAATTTTGACCAATAACATGATCCCATGTTTAAATGACTCTTGGAAAGAATCTTTTAGAAAACATTGTGGAGTTGAAATTGAAAAGATAGAAAACATCTTTTAAAAAGTAGAAAATCCTGCTTGCAAGCATTTTTCCTTTTCCAACATTGTTTTCAAGAGTGTTCTTAATCAGTCTTGAAAATATGGAATTCATTGGTAAAGGGTGTAACACAGCAAAAAGACTGAAAGAGAGGCACATTACCTTTTTTCCTTGCCTCATAGATCCCATACCATCAACAACTCTCACTTTTAACAAGCAATCAAATACGTGCTAAACGAATTCAAATATGAAATACTGTTCAAGATCATATCAAAGTCAAAAATTTTGAAATCAATACCTATTTAATAATTGAAACAAATGCAATTTTGACGAAGAATCTGTAGAATTGTGCAGAATGGTATTGAGAGAAATGATGTTGACAAATATCTTGATTCCTCCATAATGATAGCATTTCAGCAGAAAATGAAAAAGTGGCTCCAATAATGGAATTTATCTATGGGAAGGTTTGGAAAATATTGTTAGAAAAAAAGGAGAAAAAGCTAGTCACAAGTATTTTCTCCTTTTCCGTGTGACATTGTCCAAAGTCTTCTTTTTTTCACAGTCAGGTAAATACAGGATTACTTTAAGAAAGAATTCAAGTAAGAAAAAATTATAAACCCTTTACAAAAGGTCAAATTTTTGCTTGGTCCAAAAAGAAAGCAATGGCAGACGACAAAACAACTGTGGCTGAAAACCTTAAATTTCTGTTGAAAAGGGTAGAAAATATTGTGGGAAAAGGAGAAAATACTGGTAACCAGCATTTTCTCCTTTTCTCATAATGTTTTCAAAAGCCTTCTTCCTCAAAGTCATTAAAAAGTTGGAATGGTGTGGTAAAGCATAAGTACAGTACTTTTTAGTTTCTTGTCTCACAAATACAGTCATCAACTCTCACTTAACCAATCAAATACTTGCTAAAAAAATTGAAACATGCAATATGATTTGGAGATCACTTCAGATTTTTTGAAATTTTGAAATTAAATGCCGTTTAATAATTCAAAACACTGTAAATTCTGACACAGCATCCTTAGAAATGTCAAGAATAAAAATGAGAGAATTAATGTTTCAGATAATATTTCAACCCTTTACCAAACAAGCCCATAGTTCAAAAACTCTGAAGAAGAAGCCCTTTGAAAACAACTGGGAAAAGGAAATGCTGTTGGCCTTTAGTTTCTCCTTTTTCAGTAATGTTTTCTAGCCTTTAATATATACAATTCCCAACATTTGAGCCACATTTAATTTGTTGTCTGTCATGCTTTTAACCCTTTACCAAATGACAAAATTTTAGACTCAATCAAACTGAAACCATTTGCAGACGATAGATTAAACATGACTCAAATGATGATTTCTGTCTTTAGAAGGGTATAAAACATTGTGGAAAAAGGAGAAAATGCTGGTTACCAGCATTTTCTTCTTTTCCCACAATGTTTTCAAAAGGCTTCTTTCACAGGGTCGTTAAAAATCGGGATTGTGTGGTAAAGAGTTAAAACGGACAATGTAGAATTTTGCCATTAGGTAAAGGGTCAATAATTGAAATGCAATTTGGATGCAGAGTCCTTGAAAGTGACAAGAACGAAAAAGTGAGAAAAAACGTTTCAGAAATCAATTTTCGGCAAAGCTCATGCAGTCATTAGCGCCTTAGCCAATCATGTCACCAACGGTTGTCAATATTAGCAAATTCATTTTCTCCCCGAAATAGAAAGCTATCATCTCCAAGTGATAAACCAAGACCAGAGACATAATCTCTCTGAATCTGTAGCAAACCCCTGCCTACTTGTTCCTACTTACTACCCTTAAAGTCCCTTTCTCAATTTCAATTGCCTTTGCGGCCAGTGTAAAGCAAGATCAGACTGCACAAAACATGCTTTCTGAATGTTTACTCTACACTGTCCAGATTGCTGAGACATTCTGAACAAGAGTAACCTTGAACCTGCAAATATTTGGGTCTTTCTCCTCAAGTATTAAGAAACCTAGGGGCTAACCCTAGGGCAAAAAATCCATGTTTAAATGAAGGAGTTTCATAAAACATTGTGGGAAAAGAAGAAAATGCTAGGAAAGGGCATTTTCTTCTTTTATCACTATGTTTTCTACCTTTTCAAAGACAAATTCCATCCTTTGAGCCACTTTTTATTTGTTGTCTGCAAATTATTTCAGAATGGACAAGTCTAAAACTTTTCTGTCTGATTAACTCTTTACCAGATGAGGTAATTTTGGTCTGCTGAAATTGAAAGAATTTGCAGACGACAAATTTCGAGTGGCTAAGAAGGTGGTATTTTTATCTGTAAGGGAAGAAATCACTGTGGAAAATGGAGAAAATGCTCATTATGAGCATTTTCTGGTTTTTCCACAGTGTTTTCAAACGCCTAAAACCTCAGAGCCGTAAAAACCAGGGCTTGTCTGGGAAAGGGTTAAAAGGTTAATGAGATTTTGAGGGAGGATGACCTA
This sequence comes from Hippopus hippopus, assembly GCA_946811185.2. Lineage (NCBI taxonomy): Eukaryota > Metazoa > Mollusca > Bivalvia > Cardiida > Cardiidae > Hippopus > Hippopus hippopus. Next base: position 17,998,822 of record OX328096.1, read on the forward strand.
TGTGTAGCTCGTTACCACATGACAAAATTTTAGCTTCGCCCAAATGAAAACATTTGCAGATGACAGAATAGATGTTATTTGTAACACGAAATTTGTTATTGGGTAGAAACATTGTGGGAAAAGGAGAAATTGCTGGATACCAGCATTTTTCTCCTTTTCCCACAATCTTTTCAATAGTCTTCTTCCTCAGGGACGTTAAAAGTCGGGATTGTGTAGTCGGGAAAGGTAAAGAAGGACAAAATCATTAACGATATCCCATTTCAAGACAAAAGTGTTGGTCCACTGAGGCTCAGTGGTACAGGCAATCAATTTGTAGTAAGGAAATCTGGATTTAAACCCTACTGGTGCTGCTCATCGCATGAAGATTGTCCTTGGGCAAGGCATTGAAGAACCCAGCCCAAATCTGGTGGAAGCCAAGAAAAAGTACCAATAAAGAAACTGTCATCCCAATGTAAAATCAAAGCACTGAGAACGCTGGAGTGGTATTTGTCAAGGAAGCCATTGTGTGGAATTAATAATTTGAAAGAAAAAGAGAAATATTATTCAAATATTTGCTTGAAAGTCAACCTACTAAGCAAATGAATACCTTTTTGGATGAAGGGAGAGTACTCATGACAAAGTTAGGATTATTTGTGTATTGGTGGTCTCCCTTTGATAAGTAGGAGGAGTCAGGAGTAATGTCCCTTGACAGTAGAATGCATGATGGATAGAGAGAGAAACCATGAAAATATATCGAATAAAATTAAGTTTGTACCTGAAAACTATGATTGTATGATATCTTTGGCCGTAAAGATTTAATTCCCAACATTACAATCAATTATTTCGATCTATAAATATTCATGCACAATAAAATGGAGTAGCGCGCAATCATGGGACGAACAAGGTAAGGGAAGAACTGGTTTTGGAACGAAAAAGCCCAGGACCAAGCGATCACTAGGCAAATTTTGTGTGTATCATTGCGCAAATAGAAGGCTATGAGCTGGTGAAGCTATTTTCAATAAAAAATTGGTATTTTCACGATCGATGACCTCACCCAGTGTATTTTAACATGCCATTTCCAGTTACATATCTGAGTGCTACCGAAAAACTCATTTGTCTGAGAAAAATTTAGTTTAATTGGGTTTATTTCCTTCGGCTTTACACAAAATACGATACATGGTCTTCAAAATTCAGTACTGAACTCACAGTGGTATTGTCTTCGACAAATACCACAAAAAAAGAACCCCATTAGGACTCTTTGTGCCCCTGCAATTAAAAATATTGCAAAGAAAGAAGCGAATGTTTGAGCACTGGTAATTGTGATTTTCATTCAACTGCAATGAGTATTTTTCTCCAAATGCCACAATGTTTTCTTTTCATTGTCAGTTTACCCATGTTCTGTGCCAAAATAAACTGTGCCGAGTCCGGTAGCACTATTGGTAGCCTACAAGACTTGGGACAAGAGGGTCAGTAGTTCGAATCCCCATTTTTGCCAATTTCTTTCCAAGGATTGATCATAGTAGTTGTGACAGGATTCATTCCTCTCCCACTACTAATCACTGTTTCAAAGGTGACAATGTAGAAAACCCCCATTGGCTTCGAAAATATTGTGCGAAGTAAAAGAAACTCTAAGAAAGCATAGAAATATGCAATGGCCACTGGAATGTAACTGAAATAATGTTCAAAACAGCATTAAACACCATACAAACAAAGAAAAAAACCCAACTAAACTGCCCAGCAACAACCCCATATGAGCCAATTGATCACCACCAGCAAGATCGAACCAGAATTCACAGTCACCAATCATTCGTAAGAATGTTCTCAGTTGTCTTCTCCAAAATTTTCAAAATTTGAAAGCAACATAACTTCTGATTGGCTAAACCAAATGGTTTAGCCAATCAGAAGTTGTGTTACTTTCAATTTTTTAAAATCTTTGAGAATAAGACAAAGAATGTTTTTAAGAAAGGTTGGTGAATATAAACCCTTGACTTCTGGACTACAAATCTAAAAAGCCATAGAGTGCTCCTTGATCACTTAATGTGATCCAAGAATAGCCTAATGTTACATTTTCCAGGGCAGTCCTGAGAAGTTTGCTTGAACAGAGACCCCTTTCCATGCAATATTTGGTTTTAACACTCCTGTAGAGAAAGGCTTCATAAAACATGGTGGGAAAAGAAGAAAATATTGTTTACCAGCATTTTTTCACCATGTTTTCTTCCTTTTCAAAGACATTAGTTCCATCACTGAGCCAAATTAAATTTTTTGCCTGAGAATGATTTGAATATAAATGAGTCTATTTGTTTGGTGTTAACAACATTTTCAACATTACTTTGCAATAATCAGTGCACCTACCTATGCTTTTCTAGAGTTGATTTACCAATACTTTGCACCACATTCCATCCAAGGCACAAGGTGTGCTCTCACACATTATAGACAATGTCTTAACAATGTTCAGCAATGAAATAAAGAATGAATCCTGTCGAAATAACTATCATAAATCCTCAAAAAGATTTCTAACAGCCGGGGATCATAAGTCCTGAATGATACAGACAGAGATACTAAGGGTTTGCTCCTGAGAAGAGGCTACAGTAACAAGTTACTATTGAAAAGTTACCTACCCTAGCTTTAGAGGTCTGCTTAAGTCCAATGGCTGGCTGACTTCTGGATGCCTGCAAAGAAAAACACAATACTACTGAAAAAATACAGCCAGCAAATGATTTTATATCAAGATTGCTAAATCACTGAAACAGAAATAGACCCATGCCTCATAAAATATTGTGCAGTGCAGATTTTAGATCAGACTGAACATTACATATAGACTGATCTTGAACTAGGTTGTCCTTTTAACCCTCTGCGTTGCACTGCTGAAGGGCACTTAAATGAGACAAGCACTGCCAAAGAAGATCAAACTAGGTAAATTTGCCAGTTTAGAAATCTAAATAAATGCCACCACAGATACAAAGTATAGTGAGTAATGTTACATCATTACTTTTTCTTCCGTTTGCATGTTTTATGTGCATGGTTTATGATGAACTAGTATTTTCTTAGAAAAACGTTTCTAAATCACAACACAATTTCATAACCACAAAAAAAGTTCTCTGGAAATAGTTCTTCTGCAAATCAGTGCAGATAAACTCTTTACCAGACAAAAACATTTTGAACTTGTCCTGATTGAAAGCATTTGCAGACAGCGAAGTATTTTTACTGTGACAAACTGCATTTTGTCTACTAAAGGGAAGAAAACATTGTGGGAAAATGAGACAAGAGGGCCATGATGGCCCTGGAGTTGCTCACCTTAGTCTTGACCAAACATGACCAATTTTACAAACATTCTACCAAGCTTTCATAATGACTGAAGTGAAAATCTGGCCTCTAGCTTGTACACAAACTTTTCTAGAATTTTTCTCAGTGACCTACTTAGCAAAATATAGCCCATTTCCCCATTGTAGATATTATCAAAACAAAGGTTCTGGCTACCTTTCATAAGTATTGGACTGAAAATGTGGCCTCTAGAGCATACACAAGGTTTTTCTAAAATTTAACCAAGTGACCTAGTTTTTGACCCAACATGACCCAGTTTCAGAATCTTACAAGATAACATCAAGACAAACATTCTGACAAACTTAAATTCCAGAGTATTGGACTGAAAATGTGGCCTCTAGAGCATACACAAGGTTTTTTGTAAGATTTGACCTAGTGACCCAATTTTTTTTCACCCTACCTGACCCACTTTCAAACTCATTTAAGATGTCATGAAGACAAACAATCTGACAATCTTTCCAGAGTATTGCACTGAAAATGTGGCCTCTAGAGCGTACACAAGGTTTTTCTATGATTTTACCTAGTGACCTAGTTTTTGACCTGATATGACCCATTTTCAAACTCGTCCAAGATATTTTCAAGACAAACATCCTGATAAACTTTCAAGAGTTTTCAACTGAAAATGTGGCCTCTAGAGCGTACACAAGATTTTTCTAAGATCTGACCTAGTGACCTAGTTTTTGACCCAACATGACCCATTTTTTGAACTGGTCCAAGATATTATCAAGACAAACATTTTGACCAAGTTTCATGAGAATCGGACTGAAAATATGGCCTCTAGAGCGTACACAAGGTAAAAGTTGACGACACACGACACACGACGGACAACAGACACAGCACGATCACAAAAGTTTATCTTGAGCTCTTTGTGCTCAGGTGAGCTAAAAATGCTGGATATCAGGATTTTCTCCTTGTTCCACAAGGTTATCTAAAACCGTCTTGCTAAAGGTTGTTAAAACTCAGGTAAAGAGTTAATGAAGTATCTGTTGTATAACTGCAGAATTTTCTGTCAAAAGGACACATTAGTCATCTTCTATACCATTTACATAAGAGACCTATTTTATTTCTATCCCTATACATTGGTTTGTATGTTTTGTTAATACATACCATTTTCAACATTATCTAAGTTATATCCGGGCAGCCCGTGCACTTATCCATGCTTTCCTCAAATTTCTTTTACCAGTATTTCACTCAATATTCTTTCCAAGCCACTTGCTGCTTTCCCACAAGACCATCATCAAAACAATGATAAGCCAAAGGAGAGGAATGACTCCTTTTGCAATTACTATCATCAATTCTGAGAAAGAAATAGGCAGACCTGGGCATTCTAACCAGCAACCCCCCCCCCCCATTTTGAAAACAATGTTTTCAAAGGGCTTCTTTTTCAGGGTCGTTAAATCCTGGCATCGCATGGTAAAGGGTTCATCCTTAGAGCACAGAATAAAGTTAAAAGACATTTAACTCTTTACCAAACGACAAAATTGTGGGCTAGGCCAAATTGAAAGCATTAGCAGACGACAAAATAAATGTGGCTCAAAAATTGAAATTTGTTTTGGGAAGGGTAGAAAACATTGTGGTAAAAGGAGAAAATGCTGGTTACCAGCATTTTCTCCTTTTCCAACAATGTTTTCAAAAGGCTTCTTTCTCAGGGTTGTTAAAAGTCGGGATTGTGTGGTAAAGAGTTAAGGTTGAGAAACAATACCTACTTTAAGTAATTGCAATTTAAAGGATATTGTAGTCCTGAATGTCTAAGCAAAGCAGACAGAGTAGATCAAAGATCAGACTGCATGTTTTATGTAGTCTGATCTTTGATCTACATTAGCCACAAAGGCAACTATAGTTGTGGAAGGTTCTTAAGGACTGAAAGATGCAGAAAATGTCAAAATCTGCATGTTCATGTGCAACATATTCCTACACCATAATTATCTATTCATATTTTATTCAAATTGCGGAACATGAAGATATTATTACTAATTAGTAAAGATTTCATGATACAATCAAATGTCATGTGTTGAGTACTTTAGATTGTTTGAAATTTTATGGAGTTCTGTCCTACATGTTCGAATTCCCAGCCTGGCCAATTTTCTTTCCAATGATTGATGATAGTTATTGTAACAAGATTCATTACTCTCTCATCACTGTTCAGTGTTTGATGATGGTTATATGGGAAAGCAGTTATTGGCTTGGAAAGAATACTGTGCAGACTACTGGTAACAGAATCTCCAGGAAAGCATGGATAGGTTCACTGGATGAGGTATCTGAAATAATGTTTAGAAAGGCGTTAAACACAACTGGTAACCAGCATTTTGACCTATTCCCACAATGTTGTGTAACCTTTCAAAGACAAATCCAACCATTTGAGTTACACTAAAATCATCATCAGCAAATGCTCTAAACTTGGACAAGTTTAAATTTTTGTTGTGTGGTAAAAGGTTAAGCACTGTCTGACACTGATGTATTCACTAAGCCCTCAATTATGACTTAACAGATTATAAAACATGTCTGTCTTATATATTCATAGTCATGTTCAGTTTGTAGTGTAGCCATGTACAACATCCAGTTCAATCATGATGACTACTGATTTCCTCAATCATCAGGACCCGTATTCACCAACCATTCTTAAGAACATTCTTTGTGGTATTCTCCAACATTTTCTAAATTCGAAAGTAACACGTCTTCTGATTGGCTAAACCAAATGGCTTAGCCAATCAGAAGTTGTGTTACTTTTAAATATAGCAAATTCTGGGGAATGAGACTAAGAATGTTCTCAAGAATGGTTGGTGAATATGGGTCCTGATGTCCTGCTTAGCTCTATAGTGAGTGTATTAGAAATCTGGATGCCCTGGCTGTGATACTCAAACTAGGTGCTGGGTTTTCTGTAGGAGTGTCATTGGGTTTTTTATCGATTGATTGAATTGGAGTTTAACACCGTTTTAACAGCTTAGGTCATATCACGGCGGTAAGTGCACCTACGCATGTGTTTCCTGGCTTACTCACATTAGTACTGACACAACTTTCTTTCAAAGTCACTGACTACTTTCTCACATGCATCAGAGGTGAGGGGCAAAAAATCGCCATTAGAAAGTTTGCCTCAACTGGGTATCGAACTCACTATCACAAGGTCATGAGTCTGATACACTAACCACTTAGCTACCTGGGCGGGCGAGTGTCATGGGGCAAAACCAACGAAACCCAGCACATCCATGAATAAGTGAGATATTGCTATGATACTACTAAAATAATGTTGAAAACAGCATATTACACCATTCAATTAATCTCTTTTATATTTATTTAAGTCTGTACCAAATCTGCTTAAACCAATAACAAAAGTTTGAACTTATTCCATTGGAAACCATTTGCAGAAGACAAAATCAACATGCCCCGAATGATGGAATTCATCTTATTACTAGTGGTAGAAAACATTGTGGGAAAAGAAGAAAATGCTGGTAATCAGCATTTTTCTCCATTTTCCCATACTGTTTTCATAAGCTTTCTACCCTGGGTAAATCAAACACTGGAGTGTTTGGTAATGGTCAAGACTTTTTTCTTAAATGATGAATGTATCCCATCTGTATATTAGGGTTGAAGATCAGGTAATTTGAATAGGGGAGGCTTTTGGAAATGTTGCGTAAAAAGGAGATAATGCTGGTTATCAGCATTTTTTCTTTTTCCCACATTGATTTCAATGCTTTCTACACATGCTTCTTCACCTGTATGGGTGACACCCCTAGAAAGCTGTTAGTCATTCTTAGTGGATTAAAAGAACAAAATACGTTGGGTCTCTAATGTGTACAGTTTACAGCACTGTCACATGGAACCTTGATCTGAAGTTTTCTCCAAAAGAAACACTCTCAAGTATCAAATTCTGTGCATATGTAATATTCAGTATTAGCTATTACAGAAGTTATTGCCCTTTGAATTCTAAACCTGACAAGGCAGATGATCAGGAGAGTGGGGCTTATTTGTAGGCCTACCACAATTAAGTTTTGGCACAGGTACTACAAATGATCTGTTACAGGTTAAAATATTGCTTGTTAAAGAAAGGGGTTGAATAAAAGATTGCTACATAACCCCAGTTTGAAAGACAAGTGTGTACAGGAGCAGGTATCACCAACCATTATAATTTTCTTTCAATTCTGAGTATATAAGGTAAAACAACATCTGACTGGCTAAACCATTTGGTCTAGCCGATCAAAAATCAATGTCAGTTAAACTTAAGAAAATTTTTGAGTATTAGAATGCAGTTTAGAAGGGTTGGTGAATATATTCACAAAGTACAGGCCGAATAAATGTTGCTTGTCATGTAAAGGGTAAATCTCAAAGTTTACAGATGTTTTTTCCACAAAAGGTCACCTGTTTTTTGTAAAGATGGCATGCTCTCCTAGATAATTACATGGCTTATTGTGTACTCATCATTTTGTTTTCTTGTACAAGCCCCCGTTATTCTAATTACCTGACCGTTTAACTTCCTATCCAAGTCAGTCTTTTTCATAAGGCTTTACCAAACACTTCAGTACTTTAGTTACCCATTGGTAGTCAGCAAGAATAGCTAGTGGGAGAACATGGAATCTAACGGTAGGAAAGCCTCCATGAAAGGCTCTAGAGCAGCCATAAGTAAACACTACGGGTCTTAAAAAGCATCTAAATTTAAATCATACTAGTTAAAATTACGGAAATCGGTATCTGTTATTGTCAGTCTGAGTATCAGTTGCTGGCAGAAAAATGTATTTTAAGTTGCCAGGTCACTCATCTCTTGTTTACTTTTTACCTGGTTTTGAAATTCATGGCAATCAGCACTTGGACCAACAATAACAGACTGTCATCTTCACAATAATTTCCATAATGTTTAAAAGGTATAATTATGATTTTAATTGAAATGCATTTTAACACCCTCGTTGTTTATTTTTGGCTGCTACTGGGTTTTTAAAGTTTCAGTATAATTGGTTGAAACCTGAAAACATACATAGCAAATGACAAAATTCATTGGAAATACAACTGATAATTTTTTCCCACTTGTTTTCATGTTATTACTCTACATCAGATCAATCATATTAATACAGAATTTATCAGACTACACAATTTTAGGCTAATCCAAACTGAAAGCAGTCGAAGTTTGTCCCACTATAGCAGCACTTGTCCCACAGGAATGTCCTGGGGCAAGGCACATTCGGCATACCTCGGGTGATGGGAGCCATCAAATCCCTCGGCTGTATCTGGTGGATTGATATGCACCTAAACGGTACATTCCATTGCCGGAAATACGCCTGTTTACCGTTCTGAAAATTGTAAGGCTCCTCTAAAAAAAGAAAAGTCGAGTCTCATTTTTCTATCGAAATCTTTCTAACTATATTTCAGTTGACAAACAGTTTGTACATTCATTTTTTAATGTGGTTTATCAATTCCAATTGAAGTTTTCACCGACAGATAGATAGATGTGAATAACTTCATCGAGGTTGTTTATGTTGCTAAACAACTTACAGGGGCTCCGCCATGTATAAGATCATGTGGTTGGCAGTTGAAATGGAAACAACCGTTATACAGATGAGGTTAGATGTAGGTACGGAATTGGCCGAGTTGAGACGAGTAGGGCAAGGCACTGCACAGCCCTAGCATATTGCTGGCAAATCAAGGACATTAATAAGCTAGCCAGTTGTCACCATGTCAGTGATGAAATATTATTGAAAAAGGCAAAAAAACATCATTCACACAAATCATAGGGGACACTATCATACCTGGTGACCTTTTGCCGTTCATTCAAGTGTGATACCATCTAATGGAAATAAAATTAAAACTTTGAATAATGAAGAAATTGAACAATCCCTCTTTGGTGTCAGATCAAACGATTGTTTGAATGCACACAAGTGAATGCAACTGACACAATGTTCAATGCTTTACCTGACAACCAAAATTTAGACTGGTCCAAGTTCCAAACAATTACTAGACGACAAATTAATATGGCCCATTAATGATGGGATTCACCTTCAAATGAGTAGAAAACAATATGGGAAAAGGAGAAAATGCCGGTTACCAGCATTTTCCCCTTTTCCCACATTGTTTTCGAAAGCCAGCTTCCTCGTGGTAGATAAAATGCGAGATTGTTTGATGAAGAGTTAAAATCACTGAATCCATCAGAACTTCAAATACTGGATTTAAATTCAAGTCAATTGAAGGGTGCAAGTTAAAATTGGGCATTTCATTTTTATGGGTACCTTTATTAAACTTGTGTACTCCTGAAACAAATTTCCACCGCATAATTTTTCAAATATCTTCATATGCTTTAAAAAAAAAAATCTTCTGAATATTTCTCTAACCCTTTACCACACAATGCTGTGTTTCAACGATCCTTAGGAAAACGGCTTTTGAAAACATTGTTGAAAAGGGAGTAAATACTGTTTTTATTCTATCATGACAAACCCAACTATTTGAGTAACAGTCAACTTGCTGTCTGCAAGTGTCTTTGATTTGGATATGTCTGCAATTTTGTTCTCTGGTAAAGAAATGATCCTTTACAAAATAAACCAGTGTCTTTTATGATAACTCTGTGGAAGAAAGGTTTTGATACCATTGTGAGAAAAGGTAAATAGCATTTTCACCAACCTTTCTGTACTAAAATCTAATTCTGAATTCCAAGATCAGCCATCTGATAGTCCGAGACATTCCGTCTCTGCCTATCACAATGACGACTATGTGGGAAAGTAGCCACTGACTTTATTACAGTGCAAAATTTTGGTAAAAAAAACTCCTGGAAAGCATGAACAGGTGCACTTCCCCCCAGAATATAACTGAAATACTGCTGAAAAAAGAGTTGAACCCCAGACAAATGAACAAATAAACTTGAAGGTCAATTTACTGAACAGCAAATTTTAACCCTTTACCACACAATGACGACTTTTAACGCCCCCTGAAAGAGAAGGCTTTTGAAAACATTGTGGGAAAAGGAGAAAATGCTGGTTACCAGCATTTTCTCCTTTTCCCACAATGTTTTCTACCTTATCAAAGAAAATTTCATATGAGCCAAGTTAAAACTGTCATCTACAAATGCTTTCAATTTGGACAGGTCTAAAATTTTGTCCTGTGGTAAAGGATTAAAGGTGACCTTGGCTGGAGCCAAAGAGATCTGTTGAGTTGCCAAAATACTGTATTTTCGGATATTTGGTTTCAATCTTCCATGAAAATATGATAAATGATCTGGTACTGTGAATTTCAGGCTCAATTAATAACCCTTCAACAGCTCAACCCTTTAACAAAAGGAATTTCAACCATCCTAATTGAGAAGACTTTGGAAAACAATTTGGAAAATGGGGAAAATGCTGTAAACCAGCATTTTCTCCTTTTCCCATCATACATTCTACCCTTTCAAAGGTTGGAATCATCATTAGGGTCACATTTAATTTGTCATCTGCTAATTGTTTTAATACGGACAAGTCTAAAATTGTGTCTTTTGGTACAGTTAACATATCATCTCTCAGACGTCTTTTTGCATCAGATTCTTTTTCAATGCATTGAAGAAAATGGAGGCATTGCATATAAAGAGAATTTATCCTTCTATCACAATGTTGTACAATTGCATTCGTATGTTAGATCTCATATATTAGGTTTTAATTTATGTTAATGTTGATTATCAATATGTTACAACAATATTTTCAAAGTCTACTAACTACATGAGGGGTACATGCACATTGCAAATTAATTCTTTTGTCACATACAACTTTGGATCACAAAACAACAGAACCAAGATCAGACTGGACAGAATATGCACTGTTGGCACAGTACCTGGAAGTCTGTTCTGGCACTTTAATTAACCCTTTACCAAACAATCCCGGGTTCTCACGACCCTCAGAAGTAGGGCTTTTGAAAACATTGAGGGAAAAGGAGAAAATGCTGGTAACCAGCACTTTCTCCTTTTCCCACAACGTTTTCAACCCTATTAGAGAGCTTAAGCTCATTTGTACCAATTCTGAATTTGTCATCTGCAGGCGTTTTTGAATTTGAAGCAGTCTAAAATTTGTTGTTTGGGTAAGGGTTAACGGTTAAGTGCTTGGGTGTTAGCTTTATAATTAGCTGAACAGATTGCATGTCATTCAACTGTTACAGTGATAGATTTGCCACAATCTTTACCAATTACAGGAAATTCATTATCCAATGCTGCTCAAAGCATTCGGGAGGGGGGGGGAGTGCACCTGTTCATGCTTTCCAGGTGTTTCTTTTACCAATATTTTGTACCGTAATAAAGTTAAGTTGCTTTATCAGAAAGTGTAGGTCAAGATCACATAGTACAGAATGTTCAGTGTGATCTTGGATCTACGTAATGCGATATTCTGAACAAAGCAACACTAAAATTTCAGTATCAAAGTATTTTGTTATTCATTGGAGATACCAATTTCATTCATTGGGCACTCTATTACTGGTTTCTTTTTTTCCCCTCCTTTCATAATGAGGTAGCCCTGTGCTTGTATTCATCATCTGCTGTGAATAATTCTTAAGACGCTCTCTCACTATTGCGTATCTGCTTGCCTATGTGCGGCGTATCGTGATAAGAAAGGAATGCTGTGACAACGCCGCAGTTATGTCAAATTACGTAGCTAATACTCTTTGGTACGTAGCACGATCTCCTTGTACGTGGAGGTGTGACGTTTTTTTAAGTCTGCACTTAAAAATACGTAGCACGTACGTAGCAGCTCCGATATGTCATGCTTACGTCACACATATACCGTAAAAGCGAATACAACACTGCAGTGATGCCGTAGGAATGTAGTTCAAACATTTATTACGTCACGCGAATGTATTGGTTAACATGATACGTTTGACTTCTTTTGAACTAATGACTGCAACAAAGTGAGTACAGTGTTTTCTATCGGTGACCGCCGTATTTATGCAACAGCAAGGCTGCACATAAGAAAAGAACGTTGTACTCACGAAGCGGTTACACCACGGCAACCCATCATACGCCACGCTAACGCCTCAGTACGCCACAGAAACGTTGTACATACGCCATGTCTCTAATTTTGAACAAAATATGCCTCAGTTCTTGAAGATTGACCTGCGTAAAGAAAGTTTGTTGCATACGCCGCTAATACGCAATAGTGAGAGAGTAGCATTAACCATTTTCCCAAGGATTTTATTAATATGACTTTAACACAATTTCTGATTGGCTCAATCAAATGATTTAGCCAATCAAAGATTCTGTTACTTTCTAAATCCAGAATGAGATTAATCCTTTATGACACTAAGTTTTAATGACCACAGGGAGGAAGGCTTTTGAAAACATTGTGGGAAAAGCAGCAATTTCTCCTTTTTCTCACAATGTTTTCTACTCTTTCAAGGACATACCCTGTCTGTTAAGCCATGCATGTACATTTATTTAAAATATTGTCTGCAAATACTTTCAGTTTGGACCAGTCCAACATTTTACTGTTTATTAAAGAGTTAAGAATGTTGTTGGTTGGGTAATATGGCCTCTGAATTCATTTCTTATTCTATACGGTAGTTTTTTTTTATGAACTGCTCTTTATTCTAGATAAAAGAAATATTCTATACATCTTTTGTATCCGAGCATAACTCACAAGATCATGTCTGTGAAGTTGGACTTGTTCGTTTGCTTGCGTTGAAAGTGTTTTTGCACTTTTTATAGTATATTAGTTATATTTGGATAAAACTACCTTATATCTTTATGAGGCACAGAATGTTATTGATAGAATAATCTTATTAGATCTTATTTCTCTACAAATACACACAAGTAATTCAAAAATAACAAAAATCAAACTAAATATAGCAGTTCTATTACTGTGAAGTGCTTACTTTAATTCCAAGTTAATTTAGAATATCCAAGAAATCTTGAGATAATTTTCTCCTAAAATTCATTAATGAGAAAATTCTGTACGTCATAAGTATACTATCCTAACCATTTCTAGCTATTAAGGTTTGCTTGTGTAACTGTTTGGTGTCTGACATTGTGTTCATAGCAGCATCCTTTCCTGGTTTCTCGTTCACTAATAGTTTGCTAAGCACTCTTCACACACACAGGCTGCGCAATAGGCTGCTTTCCAACATACACAATGTCAAAATCATCTTAGCTGGTGACAGAGGAATGAATCCTGTCCCACTGAATATCAGAAACTTAAAAAAGAGCATGGCTAAGCTGGGTTACCCTTGGATTACGTTGCTTGCCCTGACTTGTATGCTTAGAATTAGGTTTGATTAGGCGCTGTTTCTCTTTCTACGAAACCATAAAAATACTCAAATTTTGCACATGCTTAGCAGCCGGTGAGCAGAGGTTTCTATGTAGCCTTGGTAGTATACTGATACTGTACACGAAAGTAGTATTTTTTAAAGAAATGGGTTAGAAAAAAGCCCTCATGTAACATAAATCTCCAAGGAATATTCTCAGGAACTGTGTTGATGAAAATTTAATTTATGGATATATCTGTAGAATGCTTGAGGAATTTGAAATATCTCTGATATTCCCATGGCATTTTTAGTTTTACAGCTCTACCCTTTCATACACAATCTCACATTTCCATGATTCTGAGGAAAAAGGCTTTTGAATAGCAGTTTTTTTCTTTTTCCCACAGTATTTTCTGTCTTTTCAAAAACAAATCTCATCACTTAAGCCATATTTATTTGTGGTCTGCAATTGTTTTCAATTTCGGGTAAATCTGAAATTCCGAAGTTTGGTAAAGGGTTCTTAAAAGTGTTAAATATTCTCGTATCTCAAAATATGGCACTGTGAGCATTCTCACATGAATTCATTTTTATCTCTTTTTCTTTTAACGTTATGTAACAAACCCATGAGTACTTTTTTTAATGACAGACTAATCCCTTTATAAGTATGTACAAGACAAATTTATGATGCATTGCATCATAGAAGCCGTAATTTTTTGCTGGACAATTTCAGAAATATTAACTCCCTTGAAAAATTGTGATTACATTTTTGTATCTATCCCCCCCCCCCCACACACACAAACAGAACATCATGACAAATGGTACTAAAATGCAGAGAAAAAAAAAACAACAGAATATAATAGGTATTCTAATTCAAAACAAGACGGCCATGATGGCCCTGAAGTCGCTCACCTGAGTCTTTTGACCAAACATGACCCATTTTCAATCTCTTTTGAGATATTATGACAAACATTCTACCAAGACTTTCATGAGTATTTGACTGAAAAAGGTTTTTCAAAGATTTGATTCAGTGACCTAGTTATTGACCTGAAATGACCCACTTGCAAACTGGTCCAAGAAATTATCAAGACAAACATTCTGACCAAGTTTCACGAGTATTGCACGAAAAATGTGGTCTCCAGAAAGTACACAAGGTTTTCGAAGATTTGACCTAGTTTTTGACCCGACATGACCCATTTTCAAACTCTTCCAAGATATTATCAAAACAAACATTCTGACCAACTTTCAAGAGTTTTGGACTGAAAATGTGGCCTCTAGAGCATACACAAGGTTTTTCTAAGATATGACTTAGTGACCTAGTTTTGACCCAACATGACCCCTTTTCAAACTTGTCTGAGATATCATCAAAGCAAACATTTCTGACTAACTTTCAAGAATTTTGGACAGAAAATGTGGCCTCTAGAGTGTACACAAGGTTTTTTTAAGATTTGATCTAGTGACCTAGTTATTGACCAGACATGACTCTTTTTCAATCTTGTGCAAGGTATCATCAAGACAAACATTTTGACCAATTTTTAGGAGTTTTGGACAGAAAATGTGGCCTCTAAAGCTTACACGATATTTTTCTATGATTTTACCTAGTGACCTAGTTTTTGACCCGACATGACCCATTTTCAAACTTGTCTGAGGTATCATCAAGACAAACATTCTGACCAAGTTTCAAGAGTTTTGGACAAAAAATGTGGTTTCTAGAGCGTACACAAAGTTTTTCTAAGATTTGACCTAGTGATCTAGTTTTTGACCTGACCTGACCCATTTTCAAACTTGTCTGAGGTATCATCAAGACAAACATTCTGACCAACTTTCAGGAGTTTTTTATCGAAAATGTGGCCTCTAGAGCATACACAAGGTTTTTCTACGATTTGACCTAGTGACCTAGTTTTTGACCCAACATGACCCATATCAAACTCCTCTGAGATATTATCGAGACAAATATTCTGTACAAGTTTCACGAGTATCAGACTGAAAATGTGGCCTCTAGAGCGTACACAAGGTTTTTCCAAGATTTGACCTAGTGACCTAGTTTTTGACCTGACATGACCCATTATTGAACTTGTCCGAGATATCATTGAGACAAACATTCTGACCAAGTTTCACGAGTATCGGACTAAAAATGTGGCCTCTTGAGCATACACAAGGTAAAAGTTGACAACGGATGACGCACGACGAACGCCGGACACAGCACGGTCACAAAAGCTCACCATGAGCACTTTGTGCTCAGGTGAGCTAAAAAAGCAGAAGTTAAGAGAGGAATCTTAAATTATCTTGTATCATCATCATCATCATTATTATTATTATTATTATTAGATCTGTTGTTATTTTTAATGTGATAATGTTTCTGTAAAAGAAACATGTAAAAGCATTGAAATTTTTTACTTTCTACTCAAAATTTGAAAATGGAGAAATCGCACATTCAAGTACAGCATTTTCCATTTATTAAAATGATTTTAAAAAGCAAACTTTTGTAGGGGCATCAGAGGCGATACTACAGAATTATATAAGTTACTAATTATTCAAAGTGATATTAAGATTGTTATTTATGTAGATCTACATGTATTTACAACTTTTTTTTCAGTGATCTTTTCCTTTTGTTTCAATTTTTTACAAAAAAGAAAAAGAAAAAAATATTCAACAACTTTCTTCTAAAACATGATCTTCCAGCTTGTCAAAAAGTATCTTAGCCTGCTTGTAACACAGTGAATCTTTACATTTCTGCTCCAGAATCAGAGACTTTTGCATGGCATATCCAAAATTCTTCTGATCATAGCCTTCACTGTTGGCTCAAACCACCAAAAAACAAAGTTATTTTTCAAGTCCTTAAGAATCTGGATCTATTTGACCACATCACAATAACTATTACAGTACATATTTCACTTAATAAAAAGTAATCTGAACCATTTTCTGCATAGGCCTTGTACAAACCTATAAAACTTTGAATGTAAATTTCAAGGGCTGTTCTAAACCTTTGACCAGCAGCGATGTAAAAAGTTGTGTATGCACAGTAATAGCTTCGGTAATAACTTTAACCCTTCGACTACAGAATTAAATTAATATACTGAGTAAGGAAAAAGAAACAAGAAATTTTTATGTTTACAATATCTTATAAAATATTTAAAAAATATTACACAGGCTATGTGCTGATGTTGATCTAGTTCTGTCATTTTCAAGCAGTTTCAACCCTTAGAACACTATGCACCACTTAGGTAATTTCCGTAGAAAATTTACATCACTATCCATACATTTTCACGGATATTGTAGATCAAGACCATACTGTACAGAACGTGCAGTCTGATCATAACAGCTTCGGCACACAATACATTAAATGCTAAATTTTACAAGGTTCATAAGGTTCGTCCATGTAACAAAAAATCCATTTTACTAGAGTGTCGACGAAGCAGGGATCTTATATACACATACGATCCCTGGATGAAGGGAAGAAAAAGGGTTATCTTTTCACAAGTATTCTATAAATAGCGGACGCAGACTCTTCTTTGTTGTACGATTAACTGTGTAGGGAGGTTAACCGCCCTATTATCTTTACAGATTTAGACTGGACGAAAAACTTGTACATAAAACTGCTTCCGATTATCATATTCTAAGATACTCTCCATCTCGCAATTATCATTATTTTATTTTGTAAAAGAGTAGACAAATGCGAAAACCGTTGAGAGGTGGGAAAGCCTGTGATAAACGGAAGGCATAACAACATAATTTGGGAACACAGAAGGAATCCTATAAGCTGGAAAAATTCAGGGGACTAGCCAATAAACGTAAGTTGATTTCTCCATATTTTTATCGTTATTTGGGAATGAGCTTATATTGCAAGAAAAGAAGGTTTGATTTTCATGTAGGTCTAATCGAATATTTAAGGAAGAGTTACGTGGAGTAATTTTGCAACACTAACAATACATTATTAGAAAATTTACATTTATATGGCACCACCATGTATAAGATCACGTGATTGGCAGTTCAAATGGAAACGACCGTAATATTGACGAAAAGATGTAGGTACTAAATCGGCCGAGTTGTGACAAGTGTATAACATGTATCCAACTTAATTAGCTGCTGAAAATAATTCTCTGTCATTGGTCAGTATTGCTACATAATTATATCTTAACTTGTGTAGAAAAATTTATATTTTCAGTCATATTCAGCCACTGTTTATTTACGATCTGGTGTACAGAGTGAAACTAATGCATAAATACGAGAGGTGTTTTGAAAGTTCTGAGATTGTGTTTATATCTTCTGAACTATAAATTGCATGGTAATGATATTCATACCAACAAGAAGTAGCACATCTCATGAGTGTTTGTGCAAAAAAATAAGTTCTGTCAAATCTATATTATTCGCATAGCACATCACCAAGGCAACACGGATTGAGGGTCACAGAGCACTTTGAAATATGATGTTTTCTGAAAATTTTCAATTTCATGAATCCTTTTGTAAGAAACAAAAATGGCACCAAACACTGCTAATAAATTATGTGACATCAAATGAATGTTTATTTAATCTACATGCAAAGTACTGGCATCACCCAAAAAGACAGAAATAGGTGACCTAAAATCGTGACAAAAACACCCGTGTTTATGTAAAAACCGAACACTGAGCCGTGATAAACCATAAATCAAACATAGGAATGACTCCTATGGAGCCGTAAAGATTCATTTCACGTGATAAAACTAAACCTGTCTATTCAAGAGCACTTGTGTTTTGGTGGCACCGAAGTTTCATACACTGAACTAGAAGGTGGAAATCAGAGAATGCGAAAAATATCGTTGCTGTGAAGAAGGATAGAAGTTGGACAATACTGTACAAGATCTTTTGATGGTAGCTAGATCAGCTGTTGGAGTCTATCCCAAGTCACAGTTTCGAGAAATATTCTTACAAGGCATAAGAAATGTGTTAATGTTGGTGGCAAGTATTTTGAGAAATGCTGTTCTATACTACGTCGACGTCGTCAAACTGCTCCCTGTAGAGTTACCATTGTATGTTCATATGCTTGTAGGGATTAATTGGCTTGAAATTTTCCACACATATTCATCAAATGTACTTTTTATTTTGCCAAATTCCTGGATAAAATCGGACCTGTAGATTTCATAAAGCAGTCTCAAAACTTTCAGAACAACCCTCATACAAGAGAATAACTGTTGAAATTGTAAATTCATTGGAGCCGGAAAATTTTTTCTCAGTATCATGATGAAAATATTGAACAATTTCAACTAACTGCAAGTTTCTGAAATGAGTATTGACAAATTTGTTAATTGTTATTATGGGATCTTATTTTGGGCTCTAGTGAGCCGACGCTAATAGAGATAAGTGCAACACTTTTAAACGTACAAAACACTAAGAAGAACAGGATCACTAAACGCGGGAACCAATGATAGGCTAGAGCTGAAAATTTTTAAGTGGCAAACTGAGCTTAACTTTGTCAAAAATATTTTGTGAGTTTCTTGCCCTTCTGATATGGGTTTCTTCTTTGACAGACAACAACCAGCCATAGTTTGAAGTAAATGTCCTTAGTAATGACAGAGGTATCAGATAATGTCAAACATTGTTGCTTCAGATGATGAAGACAGGGCTATGACAATACCTTAGTAAATTTTTTTTTGAAAACAGTCAAGCTAAAAATTCGAAATTTTCAACAGTGTACATATCAAGATGAACAGTAACACCTTTTATCTCTAACTGATCTAAATTACAACCCTATCCATAACATACCCTGTAATTTAACTATATTTTTCAACAATATCTCATGTCTAAGGTGATTCAATACCAGTGAGACACCCTCGGTAATTAATGGGACACCCTGCCTAATTATTGAGTTCACTTTAATGAAAATACCATCCCAAAAAAAGACTGTTTGTATTAAGGCTTCATCAAGAGTGTTAATGATCCTATGGCAAAAGGTTTTTGAAAAATATTGGGGGAAAAGGAGAAAAAAGCAAACTTTTTCCTGCATTGTTTTCTAGCCTTTTAAAGAAAAAGTCTTGTTGTTTGAGCGAAATTTGACTTATTGTCTGCAAATATTTTTAGACTGGACAAGTCTAAAGTATTTTCTTCTGGTAGAGTTAATCTTTCTTAGGGTTTAAAGTGCCAAGGAAAACTAAATTTCTTCTGTGTAAAGTGTAGAATGGGACCTGCAGTCTGATGGTTGGTAGAAACACTCTTCTTTCATTTATTCTGAGATAGTCTGGTCGTAACGACCTTGAAAATGCACTAAATTCACCCCTCCACCAAAAAATTTAATTTCCATCTAACCCCTTACCAAACAAACTTGTGTTTTAAAGACCCTGGGTCCATATTCACCAAACATTCTTAAGGATGCATCTTTACACGTTTTCATCCAGTTTTGTAACCAATTTTATCTTTATTTTATGAAATTATAACGATTCTTGTAGCTTTGTGCCAAATGTTGCCCCGACGGTTGCAAGGTTGCACAGATTACGACGGATAGAAAATGCAAATCGTTCTATTGCTGCTAGCCATAGATATAACAACCACAGTTTCCAGTTTAAATCGAAGAGAAATCCCTGGCGTCTCTTTATCCCATACACCTTATATTGATTTTTTATCTACGTTTACACAGCTATCTAGATTCTACATATTGTAAAGTTTTAACAGTGTTTGTTTACTCTCTGGCTGTAAGGGTGCATCTTTAAGAATATTCTTTATCTAATTCCTAAACCATTTGTTTCAGCCAATCAGTAGTGTTACTTTCAAATCTGTAAAATTCTTCAGTTTAAGATTATTCTTAAGAATGGTTGGTGAATATAGATCCTGGTGAATAAGGCTTTTGGAATCATTGTGGGAAAAGGATGAAATGCTGAAAACCAGCATTCTCTCTTTTTCGTACAATGCTTTCTACCTTTTTGCATGCAAATCCAATATTTGAGCAACATTTAATGTTTTGTCTGGAAATGCATTAATTTTGGACCAGTCAAAAATTCTGTAATTTGGGAAAGGGTTAACTCACACAGCTCAAAAGGAAAATACCAACAAAAGGCAATTAAACCTTAAAGTGCCTTTCACAACCATAGTTACCTTAGTGGCCAGTGTAGATCAAGATCAGACTGCACAAAATGTGCAGTCTGATTTTTGATCTACACAGTCCTCTTAACTCAAATACTATTGCCAAAAAAAAAAAATGAAATTGCAATTATTTGGGTCTTATTTCTAGAATTAAAATGTCTGTAGGGTTAATTTTTTGTTTTACTATGGGTATGTGTAATTTGACTCTGATGTCTCTAAACAGCAATGAAACAGATAAGTTTTACTCTTTACCAAACGTCAAAATATTAGACTTGTCCAAATTGAAAGCACTTGAAGACAACAATATAAATAAGACTGAAAAATTGAAATCTGTTTTGGGAAGGGTAGAAAACATTCTGGTAAAAGGAGAAAATGTTGGTTACCAGCATTTCCTCCTTTTCCCACAGTGTTTTTTCTAAAGGCTTCTTTCGAGGGGTCATTAAAACTTGGGATTGTGTGGTAAAGGGTTAAAGTCTTTTGCAGGTGGTAATATTATGTTAACTTCTTTACCACATGACAAAATATTAGTCTGGTCCAAACTCAAAACATTTGCAAACAACATATTCAAATTTTGTTGCCTTAAACATGAAATTTGTCTTTCTAAAGGTAGAAAACATTGTGAAAAAGAGAAAATGCTTGTTACCAGTATTTTCTTCTTTTCCCACAATGTTTTCAAAAGCCTTCTGAAAAAAAAAAATAGGCCAAACAACACCTAGTTTTTTGCTCCTTTAAACCTTCACCAAACAATCCTAACTTTTACCTGTCCTGGTGAAAAGAGCTTTGAAAATATTGTGTGATAAGGATAAAATGCTGGTAACCAGTATTTTCTCCTATTTCTACAATGTCCTCTCCTTCCAAAAAGTAATTTCAACTTTTGAGTCACTTTAGTTTAATGTCTGCAAAATGCTTTCAGTTTGGATAAGTCTAAAATGCCAATTGGTAAAGAGTTAATCGCTCTTAATTTTCAGAAGCTAACTACTGCAACTGATGTGCAAAAATCTTTAATATCAATTACATGAAAATAGATTAAAGGTAAACTTTGTTTATGAGAATAGATTAAAGGTAAACTTTGTTTATCTGAAAAGAAAAGCCCCAACTCCATACATTTCTCAGTGGCCTTGAAGTAGTAGGAGTTTTCATGTTGGCAATAATTGCACATAATGAGGTCAAAATAACACTCTGCAGAGTGTTTTCGTCACTTATTGAACTTTCAACTGTGTCCTCAACTCTTTGACAAACCATAAAATTTTGGACCAAGTTGAAAGTACTTGCAGATGACAAATTAGATGTGACTCAAATAATGGAATTCGTCTCTGAGAGGTTAGAAAACATTGTGGGAAAAGAAGAAAATGTTGGTTACCAGCATTTTCTCCTTTTCCGACCATGTTTTTAAAGTGTTTTCTTTTAGGGTCGTTCAAACTCAGGATTGTGTGGTAAAAGGTTAAGATTGGTGAAGTTTTTCAAAAAATTCTTTCACTAAGGCAGTGAAAAGCTCATAGCCCTGCAAGGTAAAAGCATTAAGTATTGGGAGGAAAAAAGAAAAGAAGAAAACTTGCTGTCATAATATTTTTTTGGCTAGTTAAATTTTTACAAGTTTTGGTCTCATACAACAGTATTTTTTTCTGCAACATTTTAACCCTTTACTAAACGACATAAAAGCATAATTGTCTAAATTGAAAGCACTTTCAGGCGAAAATTTAAATGGAACTCATGTAATGGAATTGGTCCTTGATGGGTACAAAACACTGTGGGAGAACAAGAAAATGCTGATCAACAGCATTTTCTCCTTTTCCTACATTTTTCTTTAAAAGGTCTATTTCTCCAGGTAGTTAAAACTGATTTGTGTGGTAAAGTGTTAATAAGCATAGCCTGATGATTGTATCTAGAACCCTGAGAAATAGACCTTTTGAATAAATTGTGGGAAAGGAGAAAATGCTGCTGACTTGCATTTTCTCATTTTCCCATAATTTTTCAAAGGGTCAATTTCTCAGGGTTGTCAAAACTGATTTATGTGGTAAAGGGTTAATTAGCGTACCCTGAAGATTGTACAAAAAGAAATGGGTTCAACCTTGAACTGTATCACTAGATGCACTTGTGTAGGAGACTTTATGGCCTTTTTTTTTCCCCATTCCACCAACTCTTCACCCAGCAGCCCCAAGTTTTAACGGCCCGAAAAAGAAGGCCTTCGAAAAAAATTGAGGAAAAAGGAGAATAAAGAGAAAATATTGTTAACCAGTCTTTATTCTTTTTCCCACAATGTTTTCTACCCTTCCAAAATCAAATGTCAACTGTTACAATCACATTTATTTTGTCTTCAGTAAATGCTTTTTATTTTAGACAAGTCCAAGAAGAGTTAACCCTTTACCAAACATTATCCCTGGTTTTCACGACCCAGAGGAAGAAGCCTTTTGAAAACATTGTGGGAAAAGGAGAAAATGCTGGTAACCAGCATTTTCTCCTTTTCCCACAATGTTTTCTGCTCTTCTAAAGTCAAGTTTCAATTTTGAGTTACCTTTTTTTTTTTGTCGTCTGCAAATGCTTTCAATTTGGACAAGTCTAAAATTTTGTTGTTTGGTAAAGAGTTAACTCATTACCCATGAAACAAATTTGCAGCAGAAGACTTAAAATAAGGATAACCAACTTTTCCTTATGTAAATGAGCCATGCTCTGGCAAAAGGGGTTCAATGCGTCTCGGTGATGCATGATACCAAGCAAGGCATTGTATGATTAAAGATCCATAAAATCCATTTTGTCTAACAACTGAATTAATTGTGAGGTCCACTGGTCCTTTGACATGCAGAAAATTGACCAAAGAGCAAAAAGTTTTGGCCCAGACTGCGCAGGCTGACCTGGGTCAATAATTTTTGCAAATGCATTAAACCCCCTTTATACAGAGTATGGCTCACACAGAAGCGTTTAAAATTGTCCTAACCAAGTTGACAGTTGCTATTATGAGCTACTGGAAAAAAAAAATTTCTGTGAATTTATGTCTATCAGTATCTGAAGGTCAAACACTAATAAGGATTTATACCAGACATATCTTCCATCTTCCATCACTTTGTTCCTTTTTCGATGCATCATTGTCACATAACCTTTTACCATATATCCCTAGTTTTAATGACCCTGAGAAATAGGCTTTTTCAAAATATTGTGGGAAAAGGAGAGAATGCTGGTAACCAACATTTTCTCCTTTTGCCACAATCAGTTCTCTTCTTTTTTTTTTTCAAAATAAAATTTTACAATATCAGTGGCATTTAGTTTGTGCAAATGCTTTTGTTTGACAATTCTGTAATTCTGTAGTCTGGTACAGAGTTCAGCTTTCACTAATATAAGGGCATTTTGGATATCAGGCTACAGAGGTAAATGTTTCAGGGGGTCATATTAAAAAGAAAATATACCAGACACACATGTTGTCATTCATGCAATAGGCATTAATTTGTATACGAACTTGATGCCTCACTGTCAACCTTTCTCTTGTCCATAGGAGCATTCATAATTGTCCACTGCATGCTGAAAGTTTCTACACTGAGCTAATGGTGAACACATACGGTATCTGTGAAATATAGGTCTACCAATGTCTCGAGGTCATTCATTAGTAAGGAACCATACTAGACAAGTATTTTATCACCAAGGATGTATCAGTTTGTGATGCCTAATTTTCACTTGACCTTTCTCTTATATAGCAGCATTTTGGGTATAAAGCTATTTTGAAAACATCTTTGTGAATATATGTATAGGTCTACCACTGTCTTGAGGTCAAACACTAATGAGGATCTATTCCAGATACATGTTTTATCACATAACTTCCCCTGTTTTCAGTGTAATATTCTCATTATAAATTTTCTTATCTTACACACATTTGAGATAAGCATTGTGTAACATCATTATGACTGTGATGTCATTGCATACTACTTTCCGAGGAGTGAGTTGGGTTTTATTCATGTAAATTACCACATGTGCATGTATAGTTTTGCATGCTCTGACTGATAATTCAGATCATTTTGACATTAAGAATGCCATTAAGAATCGGATATTTTTTGGCTTTTGAGATGAAATGCTATTGAGTTAGTCTTCAATAATGTTATCAAGCTCTCCAGGTGCTTGCTTCATAGCATTTTCTAGACTATTTAAATAAAATTTGATTTCAAATGCCTACTTATGTCAGATTCTTTATTTCTCTTCCAGGCGATATCAATTTGCGTGCCATCTTCATACAGCATTGTCGCTAAATTTTTTCTGTCATATATGAGAAGATTTACAAATGTTATTTATTATCTATGGCATACTGAAAATTTCTTCATCCTGTCACCTACTGTAATTTCCACCAACTTATAGGGTGCCATATTTTTTTCATGTAATACATTAGTTGGTCATGCGACTCCAGATATACACACCTGCCAACTGGGAGTACCTTTGAATAAGCATCTCAATAAGAGAATGACAGTATAATCAGCGAAAACTGTCGCTGAATCTTCAATATCTGTAAAACAGTTTTAACATGTGAACATACCTTTTTTGTCTTGTTTTCTGTTTTGTTAAAACACTAAAAACTAAATGCCAATAATACATGTATTGTCTTCTTTGCCACAAAGTTTTTCCACTGGTAAATGTCATATTTAAAATGTAGTCAATATCATTCATGACGTCATTATTACAGTTGCATTTCCAGAACACTTTACTCGCTTCTCTAGAGAAAAACATGTCAGTATGCGAGTTATTTTGAGCAAAATATTCGATTTAGTCCAATATGTTTACAAGCAAAGAACTGGAAAATAGAAGTTCTGTTGTGTGGTAAAGGGTTAAAATAAGAGGTAAATAAGGGGCCTTTCTCAGTAGGTTAAATTTCCCCATTTTGAGCATATGATACCAAGAAGAGATAATCTTGATATTCTCATACTTTGTTGTCCTGTTTTTCTTTCAAGTTTGACTATCATGTCAGAAACGTGAAATCTCTATCAGCTTACAAAACTTAAGACTTGTCCAAACTGAAAGCATCTGCAGATGGCAAATGAAGTGTGGCTCAAATAAATGGATTTACCTTTGAAAAGGTAGACAATATTGTGGGAGAAGGAGAAAATGCTATCAGCAAAGTGCTGTGGTAAACAGCATTTTTTCCTTTTCTGACCGTTTTCTACTCTTTGAAAGACAAATCCCATCATGTGGGCCACATTTATCTGTTTGTCTACGAATGCTTTCAATTTGGACAAGTCTAAATCTATCTCATCTAATAAACGGTTAAACATGAGATAAAGAGCAAGATAGAGACCACTAAAAAAAGAAGTAAATGATACATTTCAGGCGCTTTTTATAAAAAAGTTTAATTTCCCCATTTTGAGGGCTGGTAAGATGACAAGAGCAGATACTGAGATGTTATCATACAAGCATACGTTGTTGTAGTACTGTACGTTTTTTTACGTTTGACTGCTATGGCTAAAACCGTTAAACTTTGTGATGCACCAGTGGAATTTGCTACTTCAATACAAAAAAATAAATAGCTGATTGTTATCTAAAACCCTTTGGACCCCTTTTCTGCATAGCATACAGTGTACACTGTATGAATACCGTAGAAAAATTTTGGATGTTGTAATGGTCACAAAAAAAAATGTACCAGTGTTATGTTCCAAGTTGTAACCCTTTACCACACAATCCTATGTTTCAATGGGTAGTGCAGTCAGTAGCATACAGGGCTTGAGACCAGGGGGTTGCTGGTTCAAATTCCCAGCTCGGCCAATTTCTTTCCAATGATTGATAACTGTCCTAGCGACAAGATTCTTCCTTTCTTGCTACCAATCATTGTTTTGACAATGATTATGTGGGAAAGCAGCTAGCGACTTGCAAAGAATATTGTGCGGAGTACTGGTAAAAGAAACTCCAGGACAGCATGGATAGGTTCACTGGCCACTGCAATATAACTGACATAATGTTGAAAACAGTGTGAAGCACCGTAAAAACAAACCATGTTTTAATGACCCTTTTAAAACATTGTGAACAAAAGATAAAATGCTGTTTGGCAGCATTTTCTTCTTTTTTCACAATATCTACTATCTTTACAAAGACAAATAGATCTACCATCATCTGAGCTATACTAAATTTGTTATCTCCCAATGCCTTCAACTCAGGCTAGTCTGACAATTTGTCTTTTTGCAAAGGGTTAATGACATTTCTCTGCCTGTCACAGTGTTTGTTAGACAGCCACTGAAGATGTCTATAGGCACCTGTATGAGGAAGGGAATTATCCGTTAAAACCAATAGAAGTAACTTTTGGAGTATGTTTAGATCAAGATCAGACAGCACAGAACATGCAGCCTGATCTTGGATCTGAGACAATCTGATGTACTAGCCAAAAAGAATCGTATCTATATAATTAGTTTAGATGTTTTTTTTTTAATAAAAACTTCTTTTGACCATACAATACAATTTTACACTTGTCCAAGTTGAAAGCATTTGCAGACAACAAGTAATATTAGTCTCACTTGAAGGGAATTGAGAGGGTAGAAAACACAGTGAGAAGAGGAGAAAATGCTAGTTACCAACATTTTCTTCTTAGTAACCAACATTTACTTCTTTCTGCACAATGTTTTCAAAAGCCCTCTTCCTCAGAGTCAGTTCAATTCTTTACTGTTTGATAAAATGGCTAGAAATTCTTTGAATCATAGCGGTGAAATGAAATATTGATAATCATCTGTACCCTGAAAGATGTGTTGATGGTTTCATTGTTGATAAATTGAAAACATTCAAGACCCATTGCAACCATGAATACTTGGTTCAATACATCAGTGACATGTGATAATATCTGAGACATATTTGATGGGAAAGATTTTTTTACCACAAAAAATGAAAGAGTTACAGTTTAACCTTACAGCCCTGTCAGATACTTTTTCTAGTTAAAACTTTGCTATTTATCAAACGACAAACTTTAAAACTGAGAACAGTTGCGGACGTCAATTTAAATGTGGTCCAAATGATAGGATTTGCCTTAGACAGGATAGTAAATATTGTCAGGGGAAAAAAGAAAATGTTGGTTACAACATTTCCTCCTTTTCCTACAATATTGTCAAAACCCTCTTCCTCAGAGCTGTTAAACTCATGATTGTGTGGTAGATAGTTAAAGCATACAAAACTGCTGGAAACTTTTGGCCAATATTTTGTAAGAGATTTCATCCAAAACCTTCTTGAAATGCAACATGTAGGATTTTTGGTGTCAGACTGTAATCATTATTCCTTCTCAACGTTTAACTCTTTACCACACAAACATTTTTTAGACTTGTCCCATTTGAAAGCATTTGCAGACAACCAAATAACTGTGACTAATCAAAATCAAAATTTGTTTTGGGAAGGGTAGAAAACATAGTGGGAAAAGGAGAAAATGCTGGTTACCAGCATTTTCTCCTTTTCCCACAATGTTTTCAAAAGGCTTCTTTCTCAGGGTCGTTAAAAGTCGGGATTATGTGGTAAAGGGTTAAAAGAACACAAAATTTTAGACTTTTAGACTGAAAGCCATGGTAGACAACAAATTAAATGTGTCAAAAAAGATGGAATTTATTGATGAAACACAATCCAGAGTTTTAAAGACCCTGAGAAAGTGGCCATTTGAAAACATTGCAGGAAAAAGAGGCCTGTATATTCTCCTTTTTCCACAACATTTTAAATCCTATCAGAGATGAATTCCATCATTCAAGTCACATTTAAACAAATTGCAAGTTTGTTCCAGAATGTAATGAGTTTGCTATTTACCAGATGAGAAAATTTTCACATGTCCAGCTTAAAAGCCCTTCCAGACAACAATATAAATGCATCTGAATTGATTTGATTTCTCTATGAATAAGTAGAAAACATTGTGGGGAAAGGAAGAAATGCTAGACCAGCATTTCCCCCTTTCCCTACAATATGTTTTCAAAAGTCTTCCTCCTTAGGGTCATGAAAACATGGATTATTAGGTAAACAGCTAAGTATGGTGTTTCACACCATTTACAAACACTATTTCAGTAATATCATGGCAGCCAGTGCATCTTTCCATGCTTTTCTCATGTTTTATCAGCACTTCACACAACATTCAGTCACTGATGGCTTTCCCACACAAACATAATCAAAGTAATACTCGGCAGCGGGACGCAAACAAATCCTGTTCATAAGACTAGATCTACAAGCTATCCTCTGAGAGAATTTGGCTAAGCTGAGCACTCGAACCGGAGACCCTTTCAGAACAAGCCCTGTATGTGACTTGGTGAGCTACAAGGCTTGTCGGGTAAACAGTTCAACAATATAAAAGATAAAACTCATTAGCATAAAATCTTAAATACTGACAGCACTGAATGATGTTCATCAAATGTAATTGCCAGGAAACCATTAAGGCCTTAATCCTCAGATTGCCAAATAAACCCAAAATACATTTTCAGATGAAAAATAAGACCCAAGTAATGGCAATTTTATGGTTGCTTTTGTCTATATAGATTAAGCAAAGAGGACAGTGCATGCAATTTTATGGTTGCTTTTGTCTATATAGATTAAGCAAAGAGGACAGTGCAGATCAAACACCATGCTGCATGTTTTATGCAGTCTTATCTTGATCTACACTGGCCAAAACGGCAACTAAAGCTGTGACAGGTGCTTTAAGTGTTAACTGTACCTCCTGAAAAAAAAACTTCCAGCAGATGATTTCTATAAACATTCATTTTAACCCTTTACCACACAACCCCAAGTTTTAACAACCCTGAGGAAGAAGCCTTTTGTCAACAATTTTGCCATTTGGTAATTGGTTTAACTGACATAACCACTATGAATGAAGGTTCAGTACATGAAAACAAGTGAAAAAATTCTGGCAAAAGGAGAAATTTCTCTTTATGAGTAATTTCTACTTTTGCAACAATGTTTTTAAATGTGGTCTGCTGCAAGACAAAAGAAGTCATCTGTTGGAGGTAGATAACCTATTAATCTTTATTTAACCCTTTCCCAAATGGCAAAATTTTGGACTAGACCAAATTGAAAACATTATTGCAGAAGACAAATGTGGCACAACTGATGATTTCTGTCTTTAATAAGGTAGAAAATATTGTAGGAAAGGGAGAAAATGCTGGTTACCAGCATTTTCTCCTTTTTCCACAATGTTTTCCAAAGCCTTCTCCTTCAGGGTCATTTAAACCTGGGATTGTGATAAAGGGTTAAGCCCTCAATTAATAAAATGAACCTTTCCAAATTGGGAAAAAAAACAGAGTATTCTATTGATTCCAGGGGTGTTTTGGCATCTTACACAGTATCAGACAGTGTAGACCTAAGATTGGACTGCATTTTCTGCACAGTCTGATCTTAGATCGACACTGTTCCCAAAAGCAACATGAAGCTACTAATATGCCTAGTACTCTAACGGGGTTAATTGGTTGAAGTGATGCGTATAAACTGTTCCTAATTGGCAGTTTGATTACTGCAAGGGAGAAGTAAAGTTGACTGATTGGTGATTTTAGCCCAGAATTTCTTTTCTAAACCTGGTTAAGCTATACTGTTAATTCTTTTCCCAAGAAAAATGTTTATCCCTTAGTTTAGTTTAAACATATTTATTTTACATCGATTGAGAAACAAGTTCTTACAACTAATACTAATCTCTCTTGATTCTGCTTCCTGGGAACTACACCAGTACTCGTGCCGAATGTGTGGGCCAATGAACAACCCCAAAGTTGACACCCGCTCCCGGGTAACGAACTCAGGACCTTATAGTTACAAGGCCGACGCTCTACCTCACAACCACGGACACCACACACAGTGTTTATCCCTTTACAAAACAATCCTAGCTTTGAACAACCCTGGGAAAAAAGGCTTTTGAAAACATTGCAGGAATAGGAGAAAATACTGGTCACCAGCATTTTCTCCTTTTCCCACAATATTTTCTATCCTATTACAGACAAATCTTACTCTTTGAGCAATATTTATTGTCTACAGATATTTTCAATTCTGATCAGTCTAAATTACTCTTTAGCCTGACCGGGTAGCTCAGTGGTCAGCATATCAGACTCGTGACCTGTAGGTTGCGGGTTTGATACCTGGCTGCGGCAAACTTTCTTTCCGGCGATTTTTTCGCCTCTCACCTCTGATGCATGTGAGAAAAGTAGTCAGTGGCTTTGGAAAGGAAGTTTGTCAGTACTGGTGTGAGAAAGCCAGGAAACACATGGGTGCGTCACTGACCGTCATGATATGACCTAAGCTGTTAAAATGGCGTTAAACTCCAATACAAAACTAAATTATTGTTGTTTGGTAAATAGTTTAGTTACACATGCAAACTGATTTGTAGCTTTGACGGAAGTTTTTTTGCTCAAATCAAATCAGATCAACAGTTGCCTTTCTTTTTCTAGTAACCCTTTGCCAAACCTGGTAGTGCAGTCGGTAGCATAAAGGACATGAAACCAGGAGATTGCTGGTTTGAATCCCCAGCTTACCCAATTTCTTTCTGAGGATTGATGATAGTTGTTGTGACAGGATTCAATCCTCTCTCACCCCTTATTATTGTTTCAATGATGGTTATGAGGGGAAAGCAGCCAGTGTCTTGGGAAGAATATCATGCAAAGTACTAGAAAATAAACTCCAGGGAAGCATAGATAGGTGCACTGGCTGCCATGATATATCTAAAATAATGTTGAAATCAACGTTAAACACCAAACAAAAGTATCCCTTTACCAAGCAACCCTAAGGAGGCAGCTTTTCAAAAACATTTTTGGAAAAGGCAAAAAACTGAATGGTTGTTTCACAAAATTGAAGTCTACAGGTAATTCATATTGGTACTGAAAATGGTGGTCATAATTTTGTAATACCTGGGTGCTTGTAGCTCCTGCTTTTTGATCACTGATCAGTAAGAAAAAAAAACTCTGTTTTGAAAAAACTGTAAATGGAAGGTTGCTCGTTTTCTCTGGTGGGTGTGAGGCGAGGTTTTAAGTACTGTATCACCTTTATCAAGCGAGCTGACTAAAATCATTGATGTGAGCCTTAGTGAGCATCAAATATATTTTAGTCAACACTTTTAATAAAACAATAATGCATGAACATGAATGTGAGATTCTATTTATCACATAAATCAAATACAACGTAACAGACATACAAGCATCCTACACCCTCAACTTTACGCTATATACCATTTACTGTTGAAATTGAAGTTCTCAAAACACATATAAAAATAAGAATTTTACTTACTGGGTTTTTCTTGGTTTTCCGTCTCAGTGCATTTGCCACAGCACACTTGTATTCCTCTTCAAGCTGATCATATTGCTGTTGGATGTGTCTGAAAACAGAAATTTTGTTAAATGAAGATAGATTACTCTAGTTCAAATCCTTTTGATTGTACATACATGATTACCTCCCTTATAATCCCACACGCTTCAAATTAGCTTGAGTGAATTAATACTTTCCCACACAACTCCAAGTATTAGAAATGCTTTTGAGAAAATTGTGGGAAAAAGAGAAAATGCAGGTAACCAGCATTTTCTCCTTTATCCACAATATTTTCTAACCTTCCACAGACAAATTCCACTATTTTACCACATTCATTATGTCTTCTGCAAATGCAATTTGGACAAGTCAGAAATTTTGTCATGTGGTAAAGAGTTAAATATATATTCCATCTAGTATTAGGCAAGTGCCTACAGGTAACTCAGATGTCATTACTTGAGACAGGTGCTTGCTTTGTACAAGTATATTTCAACAAAATTACATGTCCCCTGATCTGTGCTTGTTTAATACAGGTTGCTTGTTTAATATAGATGGCCACTATGACAGGTTTTACTGCAGTCATTTTTTTGTGGACATGACAGATCTAAACCAGACAAAAAATTCTGTGCAGCCTGATCTTAGATAAACCAAGCAACAAAATTTTAGACATATCCATTTTGAGCGCTATTTGCAGATGACAAATTAAATGTGACTCAGCTGATGGGATTGGTTTTCGAAAGGATAGAAAACATTGCAGAAAAAGGAGAAAATGCTGGTTACCAGCATTTTCTCCTTTTTCCACACTGTTTTCAACAGCTTTCTTCCTCAGGGTCATCAAAACTAGGAATTGTGCTGTAGAGGGTTAACAAGCACAAACTTTACCAGACAACAAATTTTGTGACATCTCAACATTAATAAAACCACAGTGGTAATCTTGGTCGTTGCCGGCCCAATCCTCACCCAGTTTAAGTCTGAATATGAAATGTTTCAATGTAAATATGCAGTATCTTATTTAATCAATTCATTTTTTAAGAATTATTTGTTATAATAGTTCTGATGTGGATGGACAGGTGGATGGATGGATGGATGGATGGATGGATGGATGGAAAGACGATCGATTATCATAATAGCTCTCTTCAAGCAATATGTACTGAACAGATATGAGAAAAAAAAAAGGATAAAGAAAAAAAAAATCGTTACAAAGTACCGGTAATATCTGATAGATGAGGCAATATTGCAATAATGCTCCATTTCCCATAGAATTTACATAACTTCTATTTTGAAGTTGTATGTAAACATCAATTCTTGAACCAAAGCCAACCCTGCCATTAGCAATTAATGCCATTTGCACTAGGTCCTGTGATCTAGCTGTATGAATCTCTCTTTTGTCAGTTTAGTATATCATTCCATTTCATTTCTTTACCAAACAACAAGATTCCATACTTGTCCTTATCGAAAGCATTAATTTTGCAGATGAAAAATTAATGTGGCCAATATGATGGAATTTATCTTTCATACAGTAGAAAACATTGTGGGAAAAAAATAAACTGTTGGTAACCCAGTGTTTTGAAATTCTTCTTCCTTTGGGTCTGGTCTGGTAAACAGTCAAAAGCCATGTGAAACAGCTCCCATGATCTAGCCCTAACTTATCTATATTTGTTTGAATAATCTTACATGCCTCTATTTCAGTTACATGTGTATCAAAGTAACAAATGCTCCATTTCCCACAAGGTTTTCTATCTAATCTTGAGAAAGAGCCAATGCTGAAAAGCTAGTGAAACATAGGAAAACCTTAACACAGTGAGGTGCTGTAATGATGTGACTGAAATACTGTTGAAAGCGGTATACACTCCATTGAAACAAACAATCTCCCTCTTATCATCACATTCTTTATGATAACTACGTAACTTCATTGCATCATAAACTTTAATAAAAAGTTTGTCATAGCTGGAAATAGCTGTTAGAAGCATTTTTCCTCTTATTACAATTGCTACAAGGTTCCCCATTTATTTTTGGTATTATCTTGATCTAAAACAATGAAAACCATTCTCCCATATTTATTAGGATATACAACCATAAAGTGACAACAATATCCATAACGATTGTAGTCTGTCTATATAGAGACAGGTTTCAAGTTCAACATGCTCAATTATTAAACTCCAAACCAAAAGAGAAAGCTTTAGACTTGTCCAAATTAAAAGCCTTGGCACACAATAAATTAACTGTTGCTGAAATTTGTCTTTAATAATGTAGAAAACTTCGTGGGAAAAGGACAAAATGCTGTTTACCAGCATTTTCTTTTCATACAATGTTTTCAGCAAAGCCAAGTAGCTGTTGGTAACACAAGCAACTTGAAACTAGGGGACTGTTGGTCCAAATCCCAATCTCAGCATTTTTTCCCCCAAGGATTGACGATAATAATTGTCAGTCTGCTCTCACCACTGGTTATTGATTGTGGTTTGGGAAGAAAGTAGTGTAAAATATTAGGAAAAAGAAACTCAGGAAAGCTTAGACAGGTGCCCTGGCTGCTGGCATACAAATGAAATAACGTGGATACAAACAATCAATGACAATGTTTACAAAATAATTTTCCTTTAGGGTCATTAACCCATTACCACACAATCCCTACTTTTGACAACCCTGAGAAAGAAGCCTTTAGAAAACATTGTGGGAAAAGGAGAAAATGCTGGTAACCAGCATTTTCTCCTTTTCCCACAATGTTTTCTACTCTTCACAAAACAAATTTTAAATTTTCAGTCACTTTTATTTTGTCGTCTGCAAATGCTTTCAATTTCAACAAGTCTGAAATATTGTCGTTTGGTAATGAGTTAAAACATGGCATTGTTAGGTAAAGGGTTACTAGTAGTCTAATATTTGGCAAAACGAAAATTTTACAAAAAGACAATCTATTGTAATACCTCTGGAAAAACAGTCAGTCTCGGGTACTATTTATTATTTGCAACTACCAGTATTTTACCTGTTATTAAAGGAGTACATCACATATATTTCTAACAGACTGATATTTTTAAAACTTTGCACATACACAGTTCATCATGTCTCTAGAGAAGATTACAGTAAAAAAAAAAATATGGGTCAGCCTGCTTAATGTTACTAATAAATTTGCCGTTGAAAAAGGTATATATGGGGCCAAACTGTTGCAAAATAAATCAAATTTCAAGTATCTATCTGTAATGGTAAAAAATACCAGAATAATATACAGTCAAGCTCATTTATCCGGACATTTCTGTTTCCTGCACATGAGTCCGGATTAGGCATAATTAAAGATAAACAAGCCAGTATAGCTACCTTTGGCTGTCATGTTGTTAAGCGACACCATACATCCTAATACTTACAATAGCATATGATTTACACAAATACTTAAAAGCACATCTGTACTGTTCATGAATGCCGTTGTACAAAAATAAGTTGTTCCACAAATTTACATTTTCATTTTGTTAAAGCCCTAAAGGCAGTAAAAATCAATCAATGCAGATGTCAAAAGGAATTTAAATCAAAATCATACCATCAAAAAGTAAGAAAATTATTGTGAAGTTAACAATCTGTTATTGTATGGTTGGTCTAAGTAAGTCGCTGGCAGAAACATGAATTATAAAAGTAGGTCAAAAGTTGCCAGGTCGCTTTATCTTTCATTTACTTTTTACCTGAGGTACAATAACAGATTGTCATCTTCATAAAAATGTCTATACATTTAAAAGGTATGATTTAAATCAAAAAGTATTGTAACACCCAGTTTGTTTAGTTTTGGGCACTTTTGGGGCTTTCAAAGTTTAAAAATGAGGTAACTCATAAAGCGCCTTTCACAAAAGTTGCCTTTGCGGCCAGTGTAGGTCACGATCAGACTGCATAAAATGTGATTTTTGATCTATACTGACGTCCATAAAAATCGCCTCATCGAAAAAGTGCAATAACTCCATACATATCCATTATTTTCATGTCACTTTTTGTTCTGCGTATTATGTTCATGTATCTAACCCACTGCAGGATAAGATTTTGCTTGCCTCATATGTGTTGCCTAAAGCCAAGGCAAGTCGCACGCTTTTCAAATGCGCCCCATGCACACTCCACATGTGGCTCTGTTGGCCGAAATCAAACATGTGTATTCATTAATCCATTAGCAAACAAGTTGTCATTGCAATATTTGAAAGCTTTCAATTTTTGAAATCAAGGCTAAGTAACAAAGAGGGAGCAAGAATTTTGGGGATGCTTGAGAGCGGAGTTTCTCAAAGTGACGTGGCCAGGCATTTTAACGTTGCAAGGTCGACAATAGTTCGTCTTGTTCAACGGGTAAACACAACAGGGAGCTTGTCTGATAGGCCCCGGCCCTGTGCACTTCGTGTGACGTTTGTCCGGCAGGACAACTTCATCTGCCAACGTCACTTGCGTAACTGTTTCGTTACAGCGCAATCCACGACGTCAGTGGTTATTGGTAATCGCGGAAGGACTATTAGCCGCAATACAGTAAGGAGATGCCTTTTAGAGCGGGGAATTTCGTGCAGGCGACCGTACTGTGGTATGGTATTGACACAGCGTCTCCGTAGAGAACGTTGGCAATGGGCTCAAGACAATATTGGAAGATGTTGGCGAGATGTCGTCTTCAGTGACGAATCTCGACTCAATCTTTCCCACGTTGACGGGCGTACTCTCGTTTACTGTCGCCGTAACGAACGGTACGCCCGTAATTGTGTGCTGGAGCACAACCGTTTTGGTGGAGGTTATGTGGACTAAGTTATTCGCTCTGTAAACATCCCAATGTTCCGACAATGCCCTGGTCTAATGTTTCAACATGATAACGCCTGTCCCCACACGGCTAGACTGACCAGAAACTTCCTCAGGGACAATAGAATTGACGTTTTGCCATGGCCTGCTCAGTCTCCAGACTGTTATCCTATTGAGCACATGTGGGATGTCCTTGGACATCGTTTACGTCAACGCAATCCACAGCCTCAAAATCTCGGTGAATTGACAAATGCTCTTCATGAAGAATGGGCTCGCATTCCACGCTATCTCTTGCGTAATTTGTGTGGATCCATGCGACGCTGTCTTCAGGCTGTGATAGCAAGTCAGGGCGGACATATATGGTACTGACAAAATTGTGCTGGTGAGGTTTTTGAAACTTTTTTTCCTGCCGTATGGTGTTCATTTAAACCAAGGTATCAGGTTTAAAACTTGAAATTTTCCCAAAGTGTGTTTCTAAATTCACGCAGTTATTAATGCATTAATCCGTTAATAAATATGGCGGCACAAACACAGGTGATGCATTTTTTATGGACGTCAGTATACATTATTCACTTCGCTGGGCCATGCTGGACAAGAGCAGCCTTGATACTGCATTTATTTAAGTCATATTTCTGGACCAAAAGTGTCCATTTCAGATTATTCTGGGTTAAGAAGGAATAAGAGTTGTGAAAATGCCATAAAAGATCACAAAATTGCTCTTTTTTTTATGTAAAATGATTTTTCCTTTTAGCAATCACAGGGAACTGTAGCATGTTTGTATTGTGAAGGCAATAGAAAGGAAGATTACAACAATGAAAGATTCATGATTTTCTTTCATTGTTCACAAAGCTAATAACAGGACATAATTACAAAAACAATCTGAAGAATGTAAATTATTACATGGAAAACCCAAAAAATGAAATAAAAAGTTAAACTCTTTACCACACAATCCTGACTATTAATGACCTGAGAAAGAAAGCATTTGAGAAAATTGTTGAAAAAGGAGAAAATGCTGGTGCCGGCATTTTTTCCTTTTCCCACAATGTTTTCTACTCTATGAAAGACAAATTTCATTTTTTGAGTAACATATAACATGTTGTCTGCAAATGCTTTCAATTCTGACCAGTCTAAATTTTTGTCATCTGGTAAAGAGTTAAACATTACTTTGAACCTAACATGTTAACTTTTAACTCTCTACCAAATGAAAAAAAATTTAGGCTTGCCCAAATTGAAAGCATTTCACATAAAACCAAAAAAATGTGAGTCTAACATTGAAATTTGGTTTTTTTAATGGTGTTACAACATTGCGGAAAAAGGAAACAACTGTTGGTTACCTGCATTAATTCTTTTTCCAACAAGTTTTTCAAAAATCTTCTTTATAGTCATTACAACTCCAGATTCTTTTGCAGAGAGTTAAATTGCTTTTCACTACTACAATTACCATTGCAGCCAGTGTTGATCAACACAAAACTTGCAAACTGATCTTTGATCTGCATTGTTTGCTTTGCTGAAACTTTGTATACAAAAGCTACAATTAAATTACAACTATTCAGGTTTTTCTTCTAGACTAAAAATCTTTTTTTTTAGCACTTAAAGGGTTAAAATGTGATTTCTTATGTGTATCAATTATTTGCAGTTGAGTGAACTACAGAAATGCAAGAGCACATTTTGAAATTATATGCAAGTTTAATGTTCCTTTAACTCTTTACCATATGACAAAATTTAAGACCTGTCTTATTTCCATTGGTGGAACTGGTCAAGTAAAGGTGTGTTTAGACTAACTACCGAGGTCATGTGTAAACAAACTAACTCAATGGCATCACATAATTGGCTTGCAACATGCGAAAAGGGGCATTCGGACATTTGCGTAAAGTGTCGTCTCGGATCAGCCTGCGCAGTCCGCGCAGGCTAATCCGAGGCGGAACTTTACGACTACGTTAGATTTTGTGCTACAGTAGATTTGCGCAAAACAGAAAATTACATAAAAACAGAGAGTGTCGTTTTGGATTAGTCTGCGCAGAGTGCGCAGGCTGATCCTAGACGACACTTTACACAAATGTCCGAATACCCCTTTTCATGTGTTGCAGGCCAATTATGAAGTACAATCAACTGCAACCATCTGTACTAATGGACACACATTTAATTGGATTCAGTCTAAAATTAAGGTATTTCATGAATCAATAAAACAAGGCAAAAGAAAAAATTGCTTCTTACAAGCAATGTTTTCTTGTGTTACAATGTTTTCAAAAAGTGATCTGCTGCATGAAACCAGGTAACTGATGAAGGTGTGCTCATGCTATTATACAGTGATAGAACATGTCATCCCAGAATATGCAGTCTGATCTTGGATCTCCACTGTGGAACACTTCATGAGATATCCTAAGATTTTATTGTTGGTGAATACCAGCCCAGGACTTCAGATTTCTGATTGGCTACATTGTTTAGTTTAGCCAATCAAATATTGTGTTACTTTGAAATTTATAAAATTCTTGAGAATTAGACTCAGAATGTTAATAACAATGTTTGGTGAATATTTGGCCAGACTTCACAAAGAATGCAGACTGATGTGCTATCAAAATGTCCTTCATCTCTCCAACACTGGCTAAAGCTTGCAGTCCTTTAACCCTTTACCAAACAATCCCTGGTTTTTACAACCCAGAGGAAGAAGCCTTCTGAAAACATTGTGGGAAAAGGAGAAAATGCTGGTAACCAGCATTTTCTCCTTTTTCCACAATGTTTTCTACTCTGCTAAAGTCAAGTTTCAATTTTTGAGCCACGTTTATTTTGTCGTCTGCAAATGCTTTCAATTTGGACTAGTAGAAAATTTTGTCGTTTGGTAAAGGGTTAAATTGAAATATTTCACAATCTTTTTAAAGAAGGACAGTGTAGAGCTCTACTTTCATTTTTCTTTTTGCAGAGTCCAAAGGTTAAAAATGGCAACAATTGTTGAGTATTTCATTATATATCTATACAACAATAGCACTGAGAAAAATTTTAGGGTTTTTTTTTTTTCCCCATACTTTCCCTTAACCCTCTACCAAACAATCCTTAGTTTCAAATGTTCTTTTTTCCAACAAGGTTTTCAAAGGCCGTTTTCTTGAAGGTCATTAAGACTCCAGATTGTGCAGGAAGGGTACATCCTTTACCAAACATTCCTCTGTTTTTACCAGCCCCATGGAAGAAGTCCCGAGAAAATTTTATGGGAGAAGATCGAGAGAGAGCTAGTAACTGGTAAACAACATTTTTTCCTTTTCCCACAATCTTTCCTTTGCTTACAAAGACAAATAAAAGAATCTAAGCCACACTTGCCACCTGCAAAATCTTAATGCTTTTAATGCAGATGTTAAAATTTTGTCTTTTAGTAAACAGTTATATTTCAGCATTTTACACAATTTCAACATTAAATCAAGAGTAGTAACTACTGTTTGT
This sequence comes from Hippopus hippopus, assembly GCA_946811185.2. Taxonomy (NCBI): domain Eukaryota; kingdom Metazoa; phylum Mollusca; class Bivalvia; order Cardiida; family Cardiidae; genus Hippopus; species Hippopus hippopus. The sequence goes on from OX328096.1 coordinate 18,038,686, forward strand.
CATACTTCCTGGAATACATGTATTTCTTTGTATCTTTACCAGGCACCAAAACTCACACTTGTTCATATCGAAAGACAACATTGTTGCTCATATGTTGGGAATTTATCTAAGGGGGTGGAAACATAAAAGGGTAGAAAACATTGTTTGGAGAGGCGAAAATGCTGGTTATCAGCGTTTTCTCCTTTTCCAAAGTTGTTTTCAAAAGCCTTCTTCCTCAGAGTTGTGAAAACATAAGACTTATCTTGTAAAGGGTTGGGGATGGAATAACTGCATCACACTGCAGATAAAGGACATTTGAGATGATTCACTGTATATACATAGGTGTGCATGCGTCCTGCAGTATCGATGATCAATGACATGCATTTGTCTGCACTTAGTTATTTTGAATTTGCATGATGTATTCTCCTACTATCTTTATTTCAACCCTTTACAACAAAACAACATTTTAGACTGATCCAAACTTGAAGCATAATACACAGACAACAAAATGAATGCAGCTCACGTAATGGATTTGTCTCTATAAATGCAGAAAACGCAATAGGTCAAGGAGAAAATTCTGGTTACAAGCATTTTCTCTTTTTCTAATGGTGTCTCTTGAAGTGGTCTTCTTCAGGGTGGTCACATAGGTTAACTTTTTACCACACATTCCTGAGTTTTAATGACCCTGATTAATCCTTTACCAAACAATCCCTGGTTTTACAACCCAGACGAAGAAGCCTTCTGAAAACATTGTGGTAAAAGGAGAAAATGCTGGTAACCAGCATTTTCTCCTTTTCCTACCATGTTTTCAACTCTTCTAAAGTCAAGCTTCAATTTCTGAGTCGCGTTTATTTTGTCGTCTGCAAATGCTTTCAATTTGGACAAGTCTAAAATTTTGTCATTTGGTAAAGAGTTAAGGAAGTTTTTGAAAACATCTTAGAGAAAGGAGAAAATACTGGTAACCAGCATTTTCTCCTTTTTTGCCACAATGTTTTCTTCTCTATTACAGACACATACTATCTTCTGAGAGATATTTAATTAGTGGTCAGCACATGCTTTTCAATTTGGACCAGTCTAGATTTTTATCATGTGGTAACCAGTTAACAAAATTATCACTTGCCACAAATTTTGTAGCAGAAAAATCTGAAAGCCTTTTAAAAACTCGGGATTGTGTGGTAGAGGGTTTAATTGAGAAATAGCTTGTAATGAGAAATTTCACTGATTTGCATGGTTTCATAGGTGATCTTCAACAAGATCAGAAAGTTTTCTCAAGAACATATATTAAAAATGTAAGAATTTACTTTAGAATAGTTCACTATTACTGATGGTAGTGGCTACATTTCCAATGCTGCCTTTTAACCCTTTACCAAACAATCCCTGGTTTTTACGACCCTGAGATAGAAGCCTTTTGAAAACATTGTGGGAAAAGGAGAAAATGCTGGTAACCATCATTTTCTCCTTTTTCCACAATGTTTTCTACCCTGCTGGAAACAAATTTCAGTTTTTGAGTTACATTTATTTTGTCATCTGCGAGTGCTTTCAATTTGGACCAGTCTAAAATTTTGTCGTTTGGTAAAGAGTTAAGAGAATAACCTAAGAACCCTTAGAGTGCTTCACATAGCTATAGCTGTGTTTGTTAACAGTATAAACCAAGATCAGGCTGGACAAAATGTGCACTCTGATCTTTGATCAACAACACAAAAGAAGAAGGCTTCTGAAAACATTGTGGGAAAAGGAGAAAATGCTGGTAACAAGCATTTTTTCCTTTTCCCGCAATGTTTTCTACCCCTCCACAGAAAAATCCCATCCATTGAGTCACAATTTAATTTGTCGTCTGCAAAAATTTTCAATTTGGACAAGTCTAAACTTATGTCATTTGGTTAAGAATTAAACATAATTTCTACATTATGTTTCATTAGGGGAAATATTAATGGTATTGATATCTAAGGAAACTTAATCAAGATTGCATGTTGCTGAGGTTAAAATCAATAGTAAGCCAGTGGATTTAGATGACATTTCATTGTCACAGCAATTGATATTCTTTCCCTCGACCTTCAACTTTAGTTTTACCTTGGGACCAAATAAGCTTTAACCCTTTACAATCCAGAGAAAGAAGGCTTTTGAAACCATTGTAGAAAACATGAGAAAAAAATGCTGAAAACCAGCATTTTCTCCTTTTCCCACATTTTCTACCCTGCCATTAACAAATTTCAAATTTTGAGTTGCATTTATTTTGTCGTCTGCTAATGCTTTCAATTTGGACTAGTCTAAAATTTTGTCATCTGTTAAAGAGTTAACCCTTTACAAAACAATCCTGTGCTTTAAAGACCCAGAGAAAGAAGGCTTTTAAAAACATTGTGGGAAAAGGAGAAAACGATGGTAACCGGCATTTTCTCCTTTTCCCACTATGTTTTCTATCCTTTCACAATAAAATAGCATAACTGCAAATACTTTTAATTTGGACATCTCTAAATTTTTGTTGTCTGGTTAATAGTTAAAGCCTGATTTGCAGTCCCTTCTCAGTGACTTCAGGTTTCCTTGACAATTTTGAATTTATGTTCAATATCATCATTATTCATATATAAGAAATATATTTAACCCTTTTCCAAAGAATCCTGAGATTCAACAACCCTGAGAATGAAGCCTTCAGAAAACATTGCAGGAAAAGGAGAAAATGCTGATAACCAGCATTTTCTCCTTTTTCCACAATGTTTTCTACTCTATCAAAGATAGTTTCCATCTTTTGAGCCACATTTAAATTGTCATCTGCTCATGCTTTCAATTTGGAAAAGTCTTTATTTTTGTTGAGTGGTTATAAACCAAATTAGCCTTCAGTCTGAAAAATAAGAGGGGCATATGCACACACATACAGAAACAGATGGTTGGTTGGTTGTATTGGGGTTTAACGCCACATATCACGGAGGTCAGTGACGCACATGTGTTTCCTGGCTTTCTCACACCAGTACTAACACAACTTTCTTTCCAAAGCCACCGTCTACTTTTCTCACATGCTTCAGCAGAGGTGAGAGGCGAAAATACACCGGAAAGAAAGTTCGCCTCAACTGGGTATTGAACTCACAACCACCAGGTCATGAGTCCGACACGCTCACCACTGAGCCACCCGGGCGGGGCTACAGAAACAGAATTCAGTAACATAATATTTACAAAAGCAATGATTTTTAGTACCCAATTGCGCAAAATTTTAGTCTCCTCTGATTTAAAAGCATTTGTAGAACACAAATAAAAAGTGTTCCAAATGATACAATTAGTATGAACATGTAGAACATTGTGGAAAAAGGAGAAAATGATGATTATCTGCAATTTTTTTCTACAATGTTTTCAAAAGCCTTCCTCCCTACACTTGGGTTTGGTATGGGGTTAAATTTCTGGCAAGCATAAAACTTGTTCTTGTGTATAAGTAAACTTATCAACTCCTGAAATTAATCAACTCCTGAAACAAATCTAAAAAAACATAACTTTGTAAAACTGAGTAAATATGCATATAAAACTGATTTAACATTTACACAAATACATAACAAAACCTTGTGGCAAGCAGTTTTTTATTTTGCCACGTTTTCAAAAGAGGTCTGCTGTAAGACATCAAGAGAGCAACATATATGAGTGCCAAAGCTCCGTTGCAGTTTCTTTTCTCCGTAAAAATCTAAGTAAAAGAAGCGGAATCAAATGTTTAAAAATTTTTGAGCATTATCTCCCCTTCTGGTATGGGTTTCTCTTTGAATTGTATACAGCTAGCCCAAGCTTGAAGTAAATATCTTCAGGAACAAGAGGGATACGAGAAATTGTCAAATTTCTCACAAAACAAAGATTTATTTATCGTCGCCACCAGTTGCCAATTTGGGTGATGTCCCCTGAAGATTATTAGTTATGTTACGGGGGGATAGCGCAAGATACAGGACTAACCCCATCCTAAGTTATGTCTGGTTCTTTAACGTGCTCATTGTATAGTAATGTCACATGGGACCTAAGTTTAACGTCTCATCCAAAAGACTTTTAGTAATTTTAGATTGCCAGCCATGGGGCTCCAACCAACACCCTCTAGTAGCCCAAAACTTGACGTTCATGAGTCATACGCTCTACTACTTGAGCTATTTAGGCTGGTCACAACAAAGACAACAATTACAGGGTGGTGACAATACCTCAACATTTTCTTCAAAACAGCTGAGCCAAAACTTTGATCTGTTGGAGGTAATGTATTCAACATATCGCGGCGTAATAAATACGGACTAAATTGGAACTATTGATTGCCTGAAAATGCCATCACTTGATTAATTACAATAGGTATTGGAATATCAAAGCTTATTTCCAACATATATGGCAAAGCTTGGCTAATAGGATCTATCCATGAATCAGTACTGTCACAAGCTCCTCTGTCAAAAAAAACAAGATGACAAAAGACATATCTTTTTTATACATAAAAGAAGCTAAATGAAAATATTAAGTCTCTTGTTTACCCTTTACCAACAAAATCCGAGTTTTAAAAACCCTGACAGAGACTGTTTTTGAAAACATTGTGGGAAAAGGAGAAAATGCATGTCACAAGCTCATCTGTCAAAAAACAGATGACAAAAGAAATGCCTTTTTTTTTTACAAAAAAGTAGCTAAATGAAAATATTAAGTCTTGTTAACCCTTTACCACACATAACCACACAAACCTTAGTTTTAACAACCCTGTTTTTGAAAACATTGTGGAAAAAGAGAAAATGCCGGTAACCGGCATTTTCTCCTTTTCCAACAATATTTTCTACCCTACAAAAGACACATTTCATACTTTGAGTAACATTTGTTGTCTGCAAGAGCTTTCAATGCTGACAAGTCTATAGTTTTGTCGTCTGGTAGAGGGTTAATTGCTCAGGTTTTTGTGTCTTCTGCAGTGATTAATTCTTTTCCAGAAGATGACAATTTCTAGACTTATCCATATAGAAAACATTTCCAGACAATTAATTACATGTGGCTCAAATGATGGAACCTCTGTTTGAAGGACAAAAAACATAAAAACACGAGAAAATGCTGCATTTTCTCCTTTTCCCACAATGTTATCAAAATCCCATCAGGGACATTATAAGGTTGGACTGTTAGGTATAGGATTAATTACAATAAGCAATGAATTCCAAAGCTCATTAGCTCATTTTCAATGTTAAGTAAAATCCAGCTAAGAGGATCTATCCATGAATCACTATTGTGATAAGTTCTACCGTAAAAAAAAGCAGATGACAAAAGAAACTAAAACTGTTGCAAAGAGGACATATACCCCCCACCAGCACCTTGTCTCTGAAGCAGCACAATCAGAGAATGGAAATGATTTTCAAAACAAACATCACTAGTGACCTTGACCTTTGACCAATGTGACCCAAAAACAATAGGACACCTGGGTCATGAGCAACACTTCTATAGAGTTTCAGGGTCCTAGGTCAAACAGCTATTGAGTTAGGATTTTCATACAAGGTTCACCTGTGACCTTGACCTGTAATCCATGTGACCCAGAAAACAATCTGGTACATCCTTGGGTCATGAGCAATACTTGTTTAAAGTTTAACCCTTTAACAAACAATCCCTGGTTTTTACGACCCAGAGGAAGAAGCCTTCTGAAAACATTGTGGGAAAAGGAGAAAATGCTGGTAACCAGCATTTTCTCCTTTTCCCACAATGTTTTCTACTCTTCTAAAGTCAAGTTTCAATTTTTGAGTCACGTTTATTTTGTCATCTGCAAATGCTTACAATTTGGACAAGTCTGAAATTTTGTCGTTTGGTAAAGAGTTAAGGGACCTGGGTCAAACAGCTCTTGAGTTAGATGACGGAAATGAAAAAAGTTACAGATGGACAGATTGACGGACAGACGGAAGAACCGGAGGGATGGACAGACAAACAGACATTGTGAAACCATAATAAACCCCTCTAATTCGTAGATGGGGGGTTAACAAGTTCATGTATGCAAAAGTAGCTACTGGTAATTGTAAATACTTGTAAATAACTCGGGTTCTGATTCCCTCTACAATAATTAAAGCAGCCATAGCATGCAATTTCAGAAAATACAAAACTATCATGGAAAAAAGGCATTTGAAATCATTGTGGGAAAAAGCCCAGCATTTTCTCCTTTTCCAACACTGTTTTCTACCCTTTTGATGACAAGTGCCATCCTTTGTGCCACATTTAATTTGTCATCTGCAAGTGTTTTCAATTCAGACAAATATGAAATTCAATTGTTTGGTAACGGGTTAAGGTAAGTCATACATGTCGGAGCCAACGCTTGGCTGCAGATGTTTTTTTTCAGTGAAACCTTTCATTAAAAAAAAAAGGGGCATAACCATGTCAAATCTATTTCAGACTTACTTGCTCTTGCTGTATGGCCGCCTGTTGATAGTTAAACAAGCGAAAGTTGAAAATAAAAACCTTCAGTAATAACACAGATATGAGAAAATATTAAATTTTCTAACCACAACAACACAGATGCTGACACAGACAACACAGATAATGACAGGGCAACGATCATATCTTGGGTTTTCTTTGAAAACAGCAAAATTAAAATAAACCATGTTCTGTGAAATGGGGGGCTTGATCCATCTATAAAAGATATCGACCAAGGTCAGCCAGGACAGTCTGCACAGACTGACCTGGGTCGATATTTTTTACTATTGCAAAATTTTCTGCATGTCAAAGGACCATTCCACCTCATGATTCAGTCGGTTGTTATATAAAATCAATTTGATTGGTCCATAATTATAAGATGCCTTGCTTGGTATAACACATCACGGAGCTACATTAACCCTTTATCAAACAATCCCTGGTTTTAACGACTCAGAGGAAGAAGCCTTCTGAAAACACTGTGAGAAAAGAAGAAAATGCTGGTAACCAGCATTTTCTCCTTTTCCCTCAATGTTTTCTACTCTTACAAAGTCAAGGTTCAGTTTTTGAGTCACGTTTATTTTGTCGTCTGCAAATGCATTCAATTTGGACCAGTCTAAAATTTTGTCGTTTGGTAAAGAGTTAAGCCCTGATTTTACAAGAGCATGGCTCAAATATTACTAGTACCTGACTGAGATAATGAACAGGAATCAAGCAACAGCGTATTAATTGCTTTAAATCAACTGATGAATATTTGTTTGAGTTTATTTCTTGAAATAATTTTAAATGTTTTCTTGTTCATTTTCCTCTAAAAGAAGTAATAATCAACTACCAGTAACTTGCAATGAATGCATTGTGGTTATTTTACTTACAAATGAAAATTTAAAGGAAGCAAAACTGAAAATAAGGCTTGTTTGGTTACAGTAATTATTCAAAATTTTAAAGAATATTAAGTTATTGTGGACACCATTCTAATACACATAGTTGTTTTGCAAGAGACCAAAACTAAGGAATGAGCCATGCTTTGGCAAAAGGGGGCTTAATGCATCTCCCTGATGCATAATATCAAGCAGGCCATCACAATCATTATCATGGATCCGTAATAGCCATTTTTTTTCTAGCAACCGACTGAATCATGAGATAGACTGGTCCGTAGACATACAGAAAATTGACCAGGAGCTAGAAGTTTGGGCCCAGGTCAGCCTGAACTGACTGCCTAGGCTGATCTGGGTCGATACTTTTTGTAGATGCCTTAAGCCCCTTTGCACAGAGCATGGCTCAATTTGTTTTGCAAGGGTGAAGCTTTTTACAGGTGTTTCTAACTCAAAACTGGGAGCGAAGTGTTAAAGGCTCAGAGTATAATGTGAGTATAAATGGTGGGCTGAGTCTAGGAACAAAAATACTTACTCAATGCTCTTTTCAATGACATTAACTTGGTTCTGTTTCTGGAAAAAACAAAACAATTGCATTGGTATTAAAACGATAATTTATGGCAGTTTGTTTGTATTCATTTCAAGAATGGTACAGTTTCTTTCCTTCAAAATATTTCATGAATCTGGATTCGAAAGCGAAGCAATTTAGCTCTATATTTTCTGTTCTCTTTACCTGATGACAAAATTTTGTGCATATTGGATAACACAATCAAAACAGCTGAAATGATCTGATTTTGTCCTTTAACTCTGTACCAAACAACAAAATTTTAGACAGGTCCAAATTTAAAGCACTTGCAGACGACAAAAAAAACGTAACTCAAAAATTGAAATTTGTTTCCAGCAGGGTAGAAAACACTAAGGGAAAAGGAGAAAATGCTGATTACCAGCATTTTCTCCTTTTCCCACAATGTTTGCAAAAGGCTTCTATCACAGCGTCGTAAAAACCAGGTATTGTTTGGTAAAGGGTTAAAGTTCAAGATATTACCACATCTCATACAATGATTAACTCTTTACCAAACGACAAAATTTTAGACTTGTCCAAATTGAAAGCATCTGCAGACAACAAATTCAAAAGTTGTACAAATGCACTTCAGTCTTTTGACAGGGTAGAAAACATTGTGGGAAATGGAGAAAATGCTGGTTACCAGCATTTTCTCCTTTTCCCACAATGTTTTCAAAAGGTCTCCTCCTCAGGGTCATGAAAACAAGGGATTGTTTGGTAAAGGGTTAAATTGGATTACAGTTTTTCCCACTTGTTACAATATTTTTTATTTTGTTTTCTGCACATTCACTGATGCATTGAATATCGCATTAATTATGCTTGAAAAAAGTCTAAAAACTCATTTTGCATTGTGGTTCCAAGTCCATAGGTATCAACCACACCAAAATGAGTTTTAAAAGTGCTCACTCTGAAGAATTTTCTAAATTGTACAGGAACAAAACTTCTGATTAGCTAAATCAAATGGTTTAGCAAATGAGAAAATGTGTCACTTCCTTAAACCAGAATAGAACGGGAATGCAATTTAGAGTGGTTGGCAAATAAGGACTCTGAAGACCATACACAATTTACAGTCAAACCTGTGATGGAGACCACCTGTATCAGGCAAATCTACTGGTTTAACCCTTTGTCACACAATCCTGAGGGTAAACCACCCTGAGTATGAAATGAAAGCTTCTGAAAAGACTGAGGAGAAAAGGAGAAAATGCTGCTAACCAGCATTTTCTCCATATCCCACCATGATTTTTTTCTCTCTTAACTCTTTACCAAACGACAAAATTTTAGATTGGTCCAAATTAAAAGCATTTGCAGACAACATATTAAATATATTAAAGGTGGCTTAAATGGTAGAATTTGTCCATAATAGAGTAGAAAACATTGTGGAAAAAGGAGAAAATGCTGGTTACCAGCATTTTCTCCTTTTCCCACAATGTTTTCAAAAGGCTTCTTTCAAAGGGTCCTTAAAACCCAGGATTGTTTGGTAAAGGGTTAAAGGCAAATTGCATCATTTTAGCCAACTTTGATAAGACATCTGCAAATGTTTTGACTTTGGATGACTTTAAACTTTTATTGTGTGGTAAAGGGTTAAAAGACTTCTGCTTTGATTTTACATCCTAAATAAATCAAGTTACATCTTTAACACAAAACAAAAGTTTAGACTTGTACAAATTCAAATCATATGCAGATGACAAATCAAGGGTGGCTCAAATGATGAAACTTGCATTTAATTATTGAGTAGAAAACATTGTTTTCAAAAGTTTGCTTTCTCAATGTTGTTAAAACTCAGGATTGTGTGGTAAAGAGTTAATTGAACTTGCATTAAAAGACCACTTGCATTAAAAGACCACCTAAACTAAGAGACCTCTTTTCTTACTTCACTTCAAATTTAGCTGTACTACCAACATGCAGTTACGTTTCTGATGGGGGCTAAATATTCACAAAAGACCAAACCAAATATCTCATAACAAAGTAGGTAGCATAGATCAAAGATCAGACTGCTTGTTCTATGCAATGCAATCCTGATTAATACTGTCTGCAAATCAGTTGCAGTTCCTAGGAGCACACCAAAGGTTGAGATCAGACAGCTGTGTACAACTATTTGTTATAGAATAATTGTAATACTAAGCATGTTCATATACTGAGAAAAAGAATTTTCAATTAAAATAAATCATAAATTTACCACAATATCGGGTATATGCAAAGACATCTGATCCAAGCCTTCCAGTTCTCTCTGTAAAACATACAGCTTTCTCTTTTCTGCCTCTAACAGATGGAATGTTACCTGAAATAATAATAATATTACCGTAATGTGGCCACCTCTATTAACCCTGTCAGCCCCCTTAGGCGAAAACAGGAGCCTTTGCAGATAGCAAAGATCAAGATCAGACTGCAGAGAAGATGTAGTCTGATCTTTAGTCAAGCCTACTAGATAAAAACCTTTCCACCTTTCAGCTGTCCAAACAGGTTGAGTTTAAATATTGGGTGCTGAAAGATCAAAGATCAAATCAAGAGTTCCAAGAGAAGGCAAGCATACTGAAATGTACCTGTACTTTACTTCAATATTGTTGTGTCACTTGTACATACATGAAAAGTCCAAAACAACAACACACAACAGGTATTACAACTTTAGGAATTATTTTATAGGTATATTTAGGAAAGCAGTTCAGTGACTATAAGATTTACCAAAATTTTATTTATATATTTTTATCAAAAAACCATTTGGTTCAACCTGTATGAAATGACACACCATGGACGGTTTACTATAAAAAGCAAATGCCATTAAAAAACATTTTTTGAGATTTCTCAGGGTGTCTGTTTAACACTCTTCACAACACAGCTAATTCTGTACCTACATCTAACCTCATCTGTATCAAGGAGGTTTCTATTTAACATACTTTCATTCACATAATCATAAAAATTGCCGTGCCACTGAAATTTTTATCTACAACAACAGCAATTACAGTGAAGTTATTTGTCAATCTGTCCTTGAAAACTCCAATCGAAATGGATACTATCACACTGAAAAATGAAATAAAAAAAATGTTTGTAAACATAAATGTATTTAAATCTAGAATGATTTTGATTAAAAAATGTGGCTCACATATTTTTTAGTGGAGTCTTATGATTTTAAGGGCAGGTAAGTGGTATATTTCAGGTAAAGAATTGTTAGGCACATGTGAATATCACACTACATGATACAGCCAAGGGCACTGATCAACAGATCACCCTGGGTTTGCAGAATGGTCTACCCAAGTCAATACAGGTTGGACTGCATGGTTCTGTATAAATATTTTAAGACAAACAGTACAGCTTGGCTTTGCAGTCCAAGCTTTGAAAGTTTTTGGCCTGCCTCTAGCATAAATATTGTAACTCTTTACCAGTATGTCCCAAGTCTAAACCACCTTGAGGAAGAAGGCTTTTGAAAACATTATGGAAACCAGCATTTTCTCCTTCCCACAATGTTTTTCTACTTTTTCAAAAACAATTTCTACCATTTGAGCCAAGTTTAATTTGTTGTCTACAAATGCTTTTAATTTAGAAAAGTCCAAAATTTTGTCCTTTGGTAAAGGGTAAACTGCCAGAGAATCAACAAATTTGTTGTTTGATTCAAAAGGAGAAAATTAGTCATAAATTTACAAGAATAAAATATTTCATGAAAGAGATTTTACTCAACCACAAAGATTGTCATCCATGTGGTGTGGTCAAGTCCTTCGTGTAACAGGACATAAAAAAATACAAATGTAACGATAAAACATACAGGTAATGATTGTTATGACAAAAATAATAATTAAAGCATAATATAATTATACAGTACAGTACAAAACCTTTGTCAGACATATACAGGCCACATCATATGGTAGTTTGAGTTAATCCTTTCTCTGCGAATTTTTTGTTTGGTGTTCAACATAATGTTAGACGTTATTACAGTAATTAACAATGGGCCAGTGCCAGTAACTTAAAATTGACAAAGATTACAGCAACTCATTCAAATTTCTAAATTCAGTATGTTTCTAGGATATAGTTATTTTCGTTTTTCCTCCAACAACTTAAAAAACTTACAAGTAAAATAAGAATAATCAATTTCATTATATTTGTTGAAATGTGTGGTATATTCAGTGACTCTTTCAGATTGCTAAGTTCAAAATACACTGTATTTCTTAAGTGAACTCTTTACCAGATGATAAGATTTCAGACATTTCCAAATTGATAGCGCTGGTAGACAACAATAATAAAATTATCTTTGAAAAGGTTTGAACAAATTTTGGAAAAGGAGAAAAATGCCGGTTACCAGCATTGTTTTCTACTCTTTGAGTAACAAAGTCCATCACTGAGCCAAATTTATTTCGATGTCTGCACACACTTTCAATATGGACAAGACTGAAATACTGTTGTTTGGTAAAGAGCAAACAGGTAGAGTTACTGCTTCATTTCCATAAGAACATAAACCCTTTAGGGGACAAATTTTAAAGGTTGATCAAACGCTATAACACTTTGAGGGTCTATCCTGTTTTTATTTCATCAGCCATTGTAACAGCTCATAATTAATTAACAGTTTTTTTTATGATTTGGGCCATAAAGCGTTCTGTTCTGCTAAATCAAGTGAGACAAACCATCCTGTAATAAAAAGAGGACAAGACACTAAAAATCTTGTAAACACTTTCCTTCATAAACTCTTTTCAGATTGTAAAAATATCAAAGAATGTTTGAGATCTCTACCTTGCAGATCTCGAAAGTCTAGAAAACTGGCCTGTTGTTGTCCTTTGAAAAGAATGATTCATTAAACGATGTGCTGCTTCCAACAGTATTTCAGTCGTAATACAGAAACAACTCACTTATTTGTGTTTGTCCTGGGTTTCACCAGTACCAGGGCTAGGGCTCTGAAGTTTCTTGCCCAAAGACCCATCCCTGAGAAACCCGGCACCTCAAATGAGGATCAACCCAGGCTTCCAGTTTGTGAATTCTACACCTTCACTTCCAGACCATACAGGATTTTCTCTTGAAACAGCTGAGTCCCAAAGGCCTAAACTTACCTCTTGTAAGGGTGTTCTAGGGACCTTGCTCAAGAAAAATTTCTATTTGAAGACATCACAAGAAGGGGGTTTAGTTTACTTATTTATGTCTTTCCCTGATTTCAATAGTGCTAGGGCTGGGGTTCAGCAGTGCCACAGACACTCAAATAAAATCCAGTTTGTCTAACAATCAACTGCATCATGTGGTAGACAGGTCCTTTGAAGTGGAGAAAATTGGCCAATAACAAAATGTTTAAACCCAGGTCAGCCCGTGTTGACTGCGCAGGCTGACCTGACTCAATACTTTTTGTAGATGCATTAAACCCCCTTTTCACAGAGCATGGATCATATCTGTGCAAGATAATTCCTTTCATGGAACAGAAAAACTTGCATATACTTCTATTGATTTGCAGAACACTTGTTTTGAAAGTATTACTACAAAGGGAAATTTGATTGCTGAGTACAAGCAATTTTTTTTCATTTGTCTCACAGGCTGTTTTACTCTCTCTTCACTCATACAATTTGTTCACTATATTTTCCATTCTGTATAGACCTTGCCATTTCAACCTGTTATAAATAGCAAACCTTGAATTTTTGAAGTTACATTTAAATAAGATTAAAGGTGGCACTAAATCAGTTTTTAATCCCAAAATTTTGGGGTTGGGAAGTTGATCACTTGAAAGGTTGATTAATTGAATGTGGTGTTTAACGCCGTTTTCACATTATTTCACTTACATTGCTGCGGCCAGTGCACCTATCCATGCTTTCTTGGAGTTTCTTTTACAAGTACTATGCACAATATTCTTTCTAAGCCACTGGCTGCTTTCCTACATAACTATTGTTGAAACAATGGTCAGCAGTGAGAAAGGAATGAATCCTGTCCAATTACAGTCATCAATCCTTGGAAAGAAGTTGGCCAAGCCCGGGATCAAACCAGCGACCCCCTGTTCTCAAGTCCTGTACACTACTGACTAAGCTACCAGACTCGGCATCAATTGAAAGGAAAAATTAAAAGGTTGTGACCTTAGACTAGGAAATGCAAAAACGAACCCCTGGACAAAAATTGCCTCCAGTGAGACTCAAACCCGAGATTTTCAAAACCAGAGACTGCAACTCAACTAACTTAGCTATCACGCTAACTGAAGTTTATCATCTGTGTATAATATGTATTCATCCCTTGTTATGCAATAACAGCTACACCATTACTTAAGGTCTTAGACCCCTAAAGGAAAACAGCTATTTCCACTATAATATTATTCTACAAAATTTGCTATGATTAAAAATGAGTATTATTGTACTACTTTAACCAGGCCACTTTTTCCTTTTTTTCCTTCTTAGAATTATCATTTATAAATCTAAAACCACTATATTCTCATTACAAAGGGAGATAATAATTACTTCCCTTCTCAGGAAACTAACAAAAGTATCTACAAATAATTTCAAGATAGACATCAAAAAAGAATTTCTGGTTGGTTAAAAATGTGCAAAAGTATTATATCAGTATAAATCCTTATTTATCAACTAACAAGAAACTTTATTCCATGTTGCACTAGAAGCGTTAGGGGTCTAAGACCTTAAGGTAATACTATAAGAAATTTACAGTAAAAATTTAAAAATCCTGGTAATTTCTTGTGTTTTCTGTATATATTTCTATCTTTGTTTTAATTTTAAAGCCATCTTGCATGCAAATGAAGATTAGCAATATATTTGTACAGATTTAAAAAAAGAAATGTGAAATAAAATCTGGTGTAATGCTCATTTAGATTAATTCCATTTACTGATTCTGTCAGCCGTTAAATACAATGTCTGTATAAGATGTACAGTCTGTACGACTGTCATCCTGTATCCTTTATGGCCTGCACCACGTGAAACGGGGCATTCGGACATTTGTGTAAAGTGTCGTCACGGATCAGCCTGCGCAGTCCACAGAGACTGATCCGAGATGACACGTTACGACTACATTCAATTTTGCCCTACGGCAGACCTGCACAAAACAGAATTACATAAGAACGAAAAGTGTCGTCTCGGATTAGTCTGCGCGGACTGCGCAGGCTGATCTGGGATGGCACTTTACGCAAATGTCCGAATGCCCTTTTTCGCGTGTTGCAGGCCTTATTATGTCCTCTAGCACAGAGTCCATGCCCATCAGTTTTGTTTATTAACAGTTACTGTAACCCTGGAAAGAAATCTTCAAGAACTATTTAAACTTTGAGGTTATGGGTTAATGAGATTTCAATCAATTTCATTTGACCCATTCTATCTCATTAGATACAAGTTGTCTCCATGTAAATCTACTATCTAATAACTTGTATCCTGTATCATTTTGTCCTCAAGCACAGTCATGGCCATGTCAGTTTTGATCACTGTCATAAATTTTGCAACCCCTGAGAAATAATCAATGATAGATTGATTGCACAGTGTTTTACACTGCTTTAAACATTATTTAAGTTATATCACAGCAACAGCTCACATATTTATATATGCCCTGGGTTTCATCAGTACAAGGCTCTGCAGTTTCTTGACCTAGAACACCCTCACGGAAAACCCGGAGCTTTGAGTTGGGATCGAATGTGGGGCTAAAGGACCCATAAAATAACCAAGAACATTCAAGAACCATTAATTTTGTATTTTGAAGTGATGGGTGGATCAGATTTAAATTAATTTTACTGACTTATTTTATAATTGTAAGATTAACTGTCATCATCTGATCTACCATGTATTATGATCTGTATCCTGTATCTTATTTATCCTGAAGCACAGAGTCACGGCCATGTCAGTTATGATTTCTAACATTTTGTAGTTGTTACAGCCTAAAGCTTAAATGCTGTCTTTTCTAATATACTAAGTAAAATATTTACCAAATGACAGAATTCTAGACTGACTCAAACTGAGAGCACATGCAGACAACAAATTTTATTTGATTTAACTGGTAAAATTAAGTTTTGGAAGGTTTAAAAACATTTTTGGAATGGAGAAAATGCTGGTTACCAGCATTTTCTCTTTTTCCAATTATGTTTTCAAAAGCCATCGTCCTCAGGTTTGTTAAAACATGGGATTGTTTGGTACAGGGTAACATGCTATCTTATTGTATACACCTAGGTTAATGCAAAAGTTTGATATGCCAGACAAAAACATGCAAACTTGACATTGTTACATACAAAAAAGATATAATGACAAGTGACAACCATGATTATTGTTGATGTTTAAGTAAAAAGTATTAGTCCTTAATTTCTTTTCGCACCAGAATCATAGATAAAATTTACTACTAATTTGATAATACATACAGTATTGGCAATACCATGGTTGATTGATTGGTGTTTTATGCCCGCCGCTTTCAACATTATTTCAGTCATATCACTGTGACATCTCATATATTCATGTATTTCCTGGGGTTTTACAAGTACTAGGCTGGGGCTCTGGGGTGCCTTGCCCAAGGACATTCCCATGAAGGACCCAGTGGATCCAGTGCGGCTCGAGCCCAGGGTCTCCAGGTTACGAGTCTCACACTTTACCATTGAGCCAAGCAGGACCCCTGGCAATACCATGGAGTAACAGCACAATATCTTATTAAACGAGCCATGCTCTTTGAAAAGGGGGCTAATGCGTCTGCAAAAAGTATCGACCAGCACAGGCTTACATGGGGTGATACTTTTTACTAATGATCAATTTTCTGTATGTAAGGACCAATCTATCTCATAATTAAGTTGGTTTTTAGACAAAATGGATTTTATGGTTTAGTGTTTGATTGACTAACCCAGTTCCATGAATTTGATGTCTTGAAATATACAAGAAAAAGGAACACATTATCTGATCATTTGCATAGCTGCTAGATTGTCACAGATTAATTTGATTGGATGCTGGATTCTTTTCTAGAAATACTGGTACCAGTAATTTGTATACACATACATAGCAATGACCAGTAATTGTTTCGGCAAGGATTGGTATCTAGCCATCAGTGGTATGGTGACTCTCTCTATCAAGAGTTCTGTCATAACCTTTTACAAAACAACCATATGTTTAAAAGACTCATACAAAGAAGAGAAGGCATTTGGAAACAATTTGGAAAAGGAATAAAATGTTGTAAAGCAGCATTTTCTCTTTTTCCAATTACGCCTCTACCTTTTCAAAGACAAATCCCAATGCTTTCAATTTGGACAATTCTTATATTTTATTGTCTGATAAAGAGTTGACTTCTAGGATGCCATCAATATCTAAAGTCGGTTTAGGCCAATGAAGATGGAGATCAGTCAGCCTCTTCTGTGTACTGTAAAACCGGGTGCTTGAAATCCTCTTAATTTTCGCGAACTGATAGAAACTGCAAAGATATCTGCAAGCATACATTTAAGCTACATTAAGGTCTACCGTCCCTAACTCTCATATTGAAAGATGGAAGCTGCCAAGATTGGCCGAATAGCCTTTACGAAAACATCGATGTTACACGATATTTACTGATGAATTAGTGAGTCTTACAGCCCCTAACTCTCATATTAAATGATGGAAGCTGCCGAGAATGGTCGAATAGCCTTTACGAAAACGTCGATGTTTACCGATGAGTTAGGGGCCATAGACCTTAAGTTATGCTTTACCTAGACACAGGTTTATGTTGGAGCGACTGACTGGGACCCATGTCGACATCAATGAGTGCCTTTTTTTTCATCAAGGCCGACCAGAATACGAGTCTAGTGGTGGTTAATACTGCCAATTAAACACGTTTCATCAAAGTAAAAATGCAGATATGTTAAATTGAATAATAAGTTTGCTTTACAGTACAGTATTTTATTCTTCGTTAAAAGTTTTCGCGGACATTAACATGGATTTAGGATCAGTATTTGGAATTTGCAAAATTTAACCCCACAGTGATATCAACTTTTACAGCAGTCTGATTTGAAATCTTCATTGTCTGTTTTTCCTAAGTTATTTTGTTTGGGAGAAGCTCCAAACTGAAATACATTTGTAATTTTTAATGACTGAAAACATAAAGAAATGCAGCACATTCTTTCTTCATAATATAAAGTTCACCATCAATCGACAATCATTCCATTGATAGGGAAAAGCTTTCAACAGAAAATAGCTATAGATGAAATCGATGGAATTAAGTAGCATGATTTAATGTCATTTTCTCTGTATAGCACAATTACATAGGATCAGTGAAACATCTGGTAATTGTAACAATAGGCTAAATGAATAGAAGTATATATATTACACAATGTTGTCTATGATCAATATATATCAACAGATGAAAATGTCTTATATGACTCATAAATACAGAAAACACTCTTTCATCTAACATATCAATAAGGATTTTTAGTATGCTTAACTGTGTACATTTGAATTCTTGCTTAGGCATATCGATGGTACATACATTTACCAGAGTTCTTCTTTAGTTGTTGTGGAAATTGGAAAAATAGCCCAAACTATATAAACCCTTTTATTAACAATACCTAGTTTTCACTACATTGTGACAGATGCTTTTTGCTGTAGCATTTTCTCTGTATCCCACACTGTTTTCTACCTTTTCCATACCTTTACATTACTGTCCCACAGTTAGTTTCTCTTCTGCAAATGCTTTCAATTTTGACACAAATAGATGGATGGTTTGGAAAAAGTGTTAATCTGTATTTACTCCAATAAACTCCAAAGTGCATCTAAGATCCTCCCTACCAAAGGTAGATAAAGAAAGATGGAGAATAGATAGAAGTTTTCTGAAAACCATTATTGTGATAGTGACAACCTGAGTTGTTGTTTTAACCCTATACCAAATTACAAAACTTTGGACTGGACCAAATTGAGAGCATTTGCAGACGACATATCAATTGTTGCTAAAATGTTGATTTCTGTCTTAGACAGGGTAGAAAATAATGTAGAACAAGAGCTTCGCAGAGCGGCGCATATACGCCCAAAGGGGCTTGTCAGTGAAATGAGTTAAACTGAAGGATGTACTGTGCAAGAACAAGACATTGGACAGTTAGGGATCACATATGAGACCATGGAGTTATTTGTTCTTGTGCACTGCACTTCTCCTCAATGTGATCTATGCACCTGTGAAGTATCATTTTTACACCTCTAATAGTTTTTGAGTTATGCTCCTGACAAAATTTAAGTAAGAAAAAAAATCAAAGGGCAAACTCCTAATTATGGGGCCAAAAGTTATGGTTCTTGCACACTGCACTTCTCCTTAATGTCATCTATCAACCTGTAAAGTTTTAGGTTTATATCTCATGTAGTTTTCAAGTTATGCACTAGACAAAATTTGAGTAAGAAAAAAAAACAAAGGGCGCTAACTCCTTAATTATGCAATCAAGAGTTATGTTTCCTGTGCACTGCACTTCTCCTTGGTAAGATCTATCCACCTATTAAGTATCATGTTTACACCTCTAATAGGTTTTGAGTTATGTTCCTAATGAAATTTAAGTACAAAAAAATAACAAATGGCAATAACTCCTAAACTATGGGGCCAAAAGTTATGGTTCTTGTACACTGCACTTCTCCTTAATGTCATCTATCAACCTGTGAAGTTTCATGTTTATATCTCATGTAGTTTTAAAGTTATGCACTAGACAAAATTTAAGTAAGATAAATAACAAAGGGCAATAACTCCTAAACTATGGGGCCAAAAGTTATGGTTCTTGTACACTGCACTTCTCCTTAATGTCGTCTATCAACCTGTGAAGTTTCATGTTTATATATCATGCAGTTTTCAAGTTATGCACTAGACAAAATTTAAGTATAAAAAATAACAAAGGGCAATAACTCCTAAATTATGCAATCAAGAGTTATGTTTCCTGTGCACTGCACTTCTCCTTCATGAGATCTATCCACCTAGGAAGTATCATGTTTACACCTCTAATACTTTTTGAGTTATGCTCCTGACAAAATTTAAGTATAAAAAATAACAAAGGGCAATAACTCTAGAATGCCTAAAGCCATCCAAATGTAACGTCACATGCACAACTACACATCATAGAGATTCATTGTGGTAAGTTTGATCTTATTCCGATGGAAACTATAGGAGGAGTTGCGCACACAAGAAATTGCTAATGGACAGACGGACGACTGAGGCCATAACATAATACGACCCTTCGGGTGTATAAAAAGGAGAAAATGCTGGTAACCAGCATTTTCTCCTTTTCCCACATTGTTTACGAAAGTCCTCTCTTTCAGGGTCATTAAAAGTCTGGATTGTATGTGAAAGAGTTAAACCTTCACCAAATAATTCTGAGTTTCAATGATCTTGGAAAAAAAGGCTTTTGAAATCATTGAGGGAATAGGGGCTGTTTTCTAGCCTTGCAAAGACAAATTCCACAATTTGATCCACATTTAATTAGCATCTGCAAATGCGTTAAATTTGGACAGTTAGCCTAAAATTTTGTTGTATGATCCAGTTTTGGGAAGAAAGTCAAGTTTAATTGGATATATGGATTTATTTCATGCTTTCCGGTAGGTTATCCAGAAATATCGGTGAAATATTTTTCGATATTTCATGGTTACGACCAGTGAAAATACCGATTTTTATATTCTTGTTACCTAGGTTAAATGCGCGTGCCTCACAACCAGATGGAAATATGACGTAATTTACCTTACATTTCTCGCGCTTGACGTAATATTGTAATGCGTTGCTATGCGGAGGGGGTTCGCCACGGGGAATAACTGAAAAGAACTGTACTGGATTTTGATTAAGTTCCCCAAGAAAGGGTTAAAAGCATGAAATAAATAGAATATTTGTTTTTTTCGGTGAAAGATCGAAATTCATTTCATCTTGTGAACATCATCGGTAATATTTTCACTCATGGCTGCGCCACTTATGAAAATATTACCGATGATGTTCACTCGATGAAATAAATTTTGATCTTTCACTGTAAAGAACAAATATCCTTTAAAATACTTTATAATACTGACTTGTCTACGCTCAAATGCCTTGAATGACAGACTGAAAAATATCAAGTCATTGAATTAAGTACCATTCCTGCATAGGTAATATAAAAAACATCTCTTTATCCTATAAAACCTTTTCATTTGGATACAATTATGTCCAGTCTTTGTTCCAAGCCCCGGTAGCTCAGTTGGTAGCGTGCAGGACTTGAGAACAGGGGGTCGTGGATTTGATCCCTGGTTTGGCCAATTTCTTTCCAAGGACTGATGATAGTCATTGCAACAGGATTCATTCCTCTCCCACTGCTGACCATTGTTTCGACGATGGTTAGGTGGGAAAGCAGCCAGTGGCTTGGAAAGAAATTGTGGGGAGTACTGGTAAAAGAGACTCCAGGAAAGCATGGATAGGTGCACTCGCTGCTGCGATATAACTGAAATAATGTTGAAAACGGCGTTAAAAACCATACAATCAATCAATCAACTAGCCTTTGTTGTATATCGCTTGCTCAACAGGCAATCCTGCAAAGAGATGCAGATCCTTAATTTCTTTTTTAAATAAGATAACTAAGTACTTTAAAATAAAACATACGAAGAAGTCCTGCTGCTTGGTGGGACAATTGCATTTTTTTCTGTTGCCCTGCCAACCAATCTATCATGTCAGTTATTCAACACACCTATATATTGATGAGCATTGACATATAATGTAATAAAAAATGACCTACATACCTTGAAATAGGAACAACGCAAATGACAATTAAGAAAACTGTCCGTTTTTGAGATTACAAGCATTGTTTATCACTATCCAAACGCAATTTTAAGCGATGATTTCGATTGCCAATCGGCTTATTTTAACAACACTGTAATAGTACTATGCACAACAGTAAAAATTTAAAACCATTGGCTGCTTTCCCATATCAACTTCTTTTCCACATACACATCATCAATACAATGTTCAGCTGTGAGAGTGGAAATTTACATTCACTTGCAATGATTTTCATCAATCCTTGGAAAGAAGTTTGCTGAGCTCGGAATCAAAATCAGCAACCCCTAGGTTTACAGCTCTGTATGTTACCAGCTGAGATCATGTTTAGTCCACAGGCAACACTTTTTATTTTAAAGGAAGCTATCCAGTTTTCTTTATTTAATCAAATTCCTTGTAACACCATGTTAACTTAAACTACTTGACCTGAGCCATGCTCTAACAAAAGGGGATTATAAGGCCTGCAAAACGCGAAAAGGGGCATTCGGACATTTGCATAAAGTGTCTTCTCGGATCGGCCTGCGCAGTTCGCGCAGGCTTATCCGAAACGACACTTTCCGTTTCTATGTAATTTTCTGTTTTGCGCAAGTCTACTGTAGCACAAAATCTAATGTAGTGATTAAATGGCGTCTCAGATTAGCCTGCGTGGCATGCGCAGGCTGATCTGAGACGACACTTTACGCAAATGTCTGAATGCCGTTTTTCGTGTGTTGCAAGCCATAATGGATCTCCATAATGCATACTACCAAGCACATAATTATGGATCCATAAGGTCCATTTTGTCAAATAACTGACTGAATCATGAGGTAGAATGATCCTTGGATGTGCAGAAAATTTACAAATAGCATGAAGTTTTGACCCAGATCAGCCTGCATAAACGCGAAAAGGGGCATTCGGACATTTGCGTAAAGTGTCTTCTCGGATTAGCCTGCGCAGTTCGCGCAGGCTAATCCGAAACTACACTTTCCGTTTCTATGTAATCTTCTGTTTTGCGCAAGTCTACTGTAGCACAAAATCTAATGTAGTCATTAAGTGGCGTCTCAGATTAGCCTGCGTGGCATGCGCAGGCTGATCTGAGACGACACTTTACGCAAATGTCTGAATGCCCTTTTTCGTGTGTTGCAAGCCATAATGGATCTCCGTAATGCATACTACCAAGCACATAATTATGGATCCATAAGGTCCATTTTGTCAAATAACTGACTGAATCATGAGGTAGAATGATCCTTGGATGTGCAGAAAATTTACAAATAGCATGAAGTTTCGACCCAGATCACCCTGCATAAACTGCACAGGCTGACACGTGTCAATACTTTTTGCAGATGCATTAAAATCCATTTTCATGGAGCATGGATCATATATTTCTTTACAAGCTTATGGAAAATGGAGGTCTAAAATAAAAGTAAATAAAAGCAATTTTGGCATATAACCCTACGTTTACACCAAGTTCCCAGTAGCCATGGCAGCACCATTTGTCCAAAACGTGGTGTACCGTGAGATTTTGTTCATTTTTTTCCTCCATTTACCAAGTTTACTTAAGTCTCTTAAGGTACCTCAAGGTATCCGTGACAAGCTGTGGAAGGAACACTACGTTTACACCATGTTCCCGTCGGCCACGGCAGCCGCATTTCTGACAACCGTGGACAAAATGGGATTGACATAATACAACACAGAGGAATGGGATGAGCAAACTTGTCAGACTGTGATCGCCGGGGTTGCCGTACCAGATTTTTTGACTGTCAAAAAATTTGCCAAGGCAGTCCCGATGCTGATGAGAAAACTAACAGACTGTAGCTGAACCGGTTCAATGCACCAGAACGTAACGAATCGTAAGAACAGTGAGATACCGGTGAAAAAAGGGCTTCCAGGTCCAAACACAGATTGTCTCTGAGTCTTGTTACGGCTTCTTACGTGCTGGAAAGTTTTGATGCGACCAACCCATTCTGCAACAGTCTATTAGGTTTATAATCAGCACCCGGACTGCCGTGGAGAATTTTTTGACAGTCAAAAAATCTGGCACAGCAACCCCGGCGATCGGAGTCATGCTTATCCCGTGCCTCTGCGTTGTATTACGTCAATCTCGTTTTGTCCACGGCTGTCTGAAACGGGACTGCCGTGGCTGCCAGGAACATTTGTAATCAGTAACTCCCTTAATTTTTCTAAGATCAGGTATGACATCATCATGTTATTTTGAATACAACACCATGGAAATGACCAATGCTATTCATCATGTGACATTCCCATAGGTCTTTGCAAAATTCTGGCACCACATATACAAATGATCTTATAAGGATCTGTATGCCATTAAGGAAAAACTATTTTTCAAAAGATTAAGAAAAAAATCATTTTTCCTCACAAATCTTTTTTGTTCTTAAGCCCTTTACCAAATAATCCCAGCTTGTAACGAACCTGGAAAATATTTTTTTTCCGATAGCGTCTATTGCCACTTTCAACATTATTTTAGTCAAACGAACCTGGAAAAATCACCTTTGGAAACATTGGGTGAAAAGGAGAAAATGCAGGTAACCAGAATTTTCTCCTTTCCTCACAATGTTTTCTATCCTATCACAGACAAATCTCACCATTTGAGCAATATTTAACCCTTAAAAGGTCTTTCACAACCAAAGTTGCTTTAACCCTGTTGGGTTCATTTGGCACTTTAAGGGTTAATTTTTGTCTACAATTGCTTTCAACTTGGACAAGACTACATTACAGTTGTTTGGGAAAGAGTTAAATTATTTGCCAGCAACCCCCATACCTAACTCTTTGGCTGCTAAGCGCGACTCACGGACCTTTTGCAGACAGTGTAGATCAAGATCAGACTGCACAGAATGTGCAGTCTGATCATGGATCTACACTGTCCGATAAGGAGATATTATTCCCCAAAACATAACTTTGAAATAGCAATATTTTGGTTTTTACTATCGAATTGAAAATTTCATTTTAGTTATTTAGCAGGATAGGGGTTAATTCAATGTTGTATCATTTTTCTAAGCTTGATATAATTATAAAAAGTTTTAATGGCTCCCTTTAAACTCTATACAAAACAACAAAATTTTAGACTACTCCAAAGTGAAAGCATAAATTTTGTAGACAGCAAACAGCTTAACATGTGGCTAAAATTATGGAATTTGATCTTTGAAAGAGGAGATAACAAAGTGGGAAAAGGAGAAAATTCTGGTTACCAGCATTTTCTCCTTCTCCTACTGTTTTCTTGTAAACCTTTTTCCTCAGGGTTGTTACAATACAGGATTGTTTTGTAAAGAAATAAATCGGCCCAACAAGTCCAAAACAGTTTTAATCTTTTACCAAACAATTCTCTTTTGTTTAATGACTCTGATGAAAATGGGCTTTCAAAACAATATGGGAAAGAGAAAAAATGCTGGTAACCAACATTTTTCCTTTTGCCATATTTTCTACCCTTTTTAAGACAAATACCATCCCATGAACCATGTTAAATAAGTGGTCTGCAGATGCCCTTAATTTGGACAAGCCTGAAATTGTATCGTCTGGGAAAAGAATAAACAAATATCACCACTGTCAAAATTATAATCAAATGATCACTGTGTGTCAAGGATCACTTGGTGGAGATATGTTCTCTAATGACAGGACAAATAATGTCACAAATTGACAAGTATATTGATGTTTTCATTGTCCTACTGATGACTAATAGGTATTTGTTTCACCTTCTGTCATAATAATTGTACTGTGCACGGAGAACTCCCTACACCAAAAGTAATTTAACATCGTCTACCTTTAGTCTCGAACTGGCCCAAAGAGTCCAAATAAGTTTAACCCTTTACCACACAATCCCAACTTTTAACAACCCTGAGAAAGAAAAGCTTTTGAAAACATTGTGGAAAAAGGAAAAAAATGCTGGGGACCAGCATTTTCTCCTTTTCCCACAATGTTTTCTTCCCTTCCCAAAACAAGTTTCAATTTTTAAGTCACCTTTGTTTTGTCGTCTGCAAATGCTTTCAGGTCTAAAATTCTGTTGTTTGGTAAAGAGTTAATCCTTTACCAAACAGTCCCTTGTTTTGACTTGTAAGCGAGGTGGTATGTGTTTCGACCTAATACAATGTATTGTTGTAATTACCATTCTTTTCCATGAATGTATACATCTGTCCATCTATAAGAGAAGTCTATAACTTAACCTTTTAACACTTAATCACGAGTTTTGACGACCCTGAGAATGAGGCCTTTCGAAAACATAGTGGGAAAAGAAGAAAATGCTGGTAACCAGCATTTTCTCCTTTTCCCACTATGTTTTCTACCCTTTCAGAAACAAATTTCAATAATTTAGTTATTTTTACTTTTTCATCTGCAAATGCTTTGAATATGGGCAAGTCTAAAATTTTGACATTTGGTAGAGGGTTAAATATGGGCAGTCCTCTGAGAAAAGGGGATTTAATGCCTCTGTGTACAGCACTTCACCACACAAGTGGTCGTACAATGTAATTCTAATTTGTCTCAGCTGAACCATGGTGGATAACGGTCCTCTGGCATGCAGAAAATATACCAGTAGAAAATTGTTTCCACCCAGGTCAGGGTACACAGTCCGCACAGGCTGATATAGGTCAATATTTTTTTGCAGATGCATCATATCTACTGTATATCAGTACTATCTTGTAACAGGAAGGGCTATTTTTCATGATAACAGTGACAGGTCAAAATTTTACATAATCTACTTAACTTCTTACTAATTTACTATATCAGTACCTAGCACAGATAATCCCTGCAACAAAACATAATGCAGTTATATATCAGGGTACCTTAATTATGATTAGCCTTTTACCAAACTATCCGGTGTATTCACAACCCTTGAAAATACAACTTTTGTAAACATTGCGGGAGAAAATGTTGGTAACCAGCATTTCTAGTTTTCCTTCAATGTTTTCTATCCTTTCAGAGACAACTTCCAACATTTGATCCACAATTAATATTTAACTTTTTACCAAACAGCAAAATTTTGGACTGAACCAGATTGAAAGCACCTGCAGATGACAAATTGTTTGTACCTTAAATGGTGATTTTTGCATTTGATAGATTAGAAAAGATTGTGGGAAAAGGAGAAAATGCTGGTTACCAGCATTTTCTCCTTTACCCACAATAATTTCAAAAGGCTTCTCCCTCAGGGTCATTAAAACTCTGGATCGTGTGGTAAAGGGTTAATTGCTTTCAAATTCGACATGCCGAGCCCCGGTAGCTCAGTCGGTGGCCTGCAGGACTTGAGAACAGGGGGTCGTGGGTTTGATCCCTGGCTCGGCCAATTTCTTTCCGAGGACTGATGATAGTCATTGCGACAGGATTCATTCCTCTCCCACCGCTGACCATTGTTTCGACAATGGCTATGTGGGAAAGCAGCCAGTGGCTTGGAAAGAAAATTGTGTGGAGTACTGGTAAAAGAGACTCCAGGAAAGCATGGATAGGTGCACTGGCTGCCGCGATATAACTGAAATAATGTTGAAAACGGCATTAAACACCATACAATCAATCAATCAAATTGGACAACTCAAAGATCAGACTGCACAAAATGTGTCATCTGATCTTTGATCTACACAGTCTGGTTTGCTAAGATATTCTGGACAAAACTGGCTATGACATTGTAAATACTGGGTCTTACTTCCAGCCTGAAAATGTCTGTTGGTTTTATCCTGTGTTCTGGGGGTTAACTATTTAACGAATAGCTAGGCAGTCATATGAACTTCACATGAACTTTTCCGATCAATTTGAAATAGAAGAATAGAAAAATTTCTTTGAAAAAAAAAAGAAACACAAAAATAACATTTACATTTAAAGTTTGTCCATTGATTAATAAGCATAGAGTAATAGGATATGATCATTTCAATCATTATTTACTATCAGGGTTCAGTCCTAATTCATACTGAATCTAGTTATCGAAATTATCTGCTGAGAAATATGGTTTGGAAGATATGACTTAACCTTATGCATAACATTTTCAAGTTTCAAGTTTGTCCATTGAATAATTAACAAAGAGTAATAGAGTGTGTTCATTTCATTTATAATTTACTATAAGGGTTCAGCCCTAACTGAATCTAGTTATTTCAAATTATTTTCGAAGCATCTGCCGAGAAATTTGTTTTGGAAGATATGACTTAACCTTATGCCAAACAATCTTTAGTGAATGCAACCCTAAGAAACTAGGCTTCTGAACACAATGTGAGGAAAGGACAAAATGGTGGTGCATAATGTTTTCTATGCTTTCATTGACAAATGTCATCTGTCATCAATCTAGTCACATTTAACCCTTTCCCACACAATCCCGAGTTTTAACGACCCTGAGGAAGAAGCCTTTTGAAAACATTGTGGGAAAAGGAGAAAATGCTGGTAACCAGCATTTTCTCCTTTTCCCACAATGTTTTCTTTACTATCAAAATTTCATCTATTCAGCCAGATTTAAATTGTCATCTGCAAATGCTTACAGTTTGGACAAGTCTAAAATTTTGTCGTTTGGTAAGGAGTTAAATTACCATCTGCAAAATGCTTATTAAAATGAGTCTAAAATTTGAAATTTTCAAATCAAAGTCCCTATCAGAGATTCATTCATATTTGGTCTCTTTTATTTATTAAGGCAATTCAGCCAGACAAAAGCTTTCAGCCAATTTTTGTGTGCAAAGCTAATTGTCAATAGGTGAAGAGCCATCAATAATTCAAACAGATTGGCTGCAGGCCTTCCAAGCTATGATTTTTAACCCTGTCTAAAGAAACTAGATTTATGAATGCAGGATAGTATTCATTACTTAACCAAGTGAAAATCCATCCAATATTTAAAGAACCTTATGGAAAACATAGTGGGAAGAGAAACTGCGGGTAATAGGGATTTTCTCCTTTTTCCATCATGTTTTTTACAATGGCGGTTTGTTTTCAACCATTTTTCAACAACCTTCAACCTGTGACCAAACAACCCTGCTTTCATGAACCTAGGGAGGAAGGCTTTTGAAAGCATCCAAGAAACAAGAGGGCCACTGGACCTAAAGTGCTCACTTGAGTAAAGTCATCTAAGATTGATAAAGCTGAAGAAATCCTGGTTGTGATGGTGTAAAACACATGGGTGTAACTGACCTACTTTTTGACAGACTTGACCTAATTTTGAATTTGTGAGCGATACCGTCAAGACAAGTACTTCGACAATGTTTTATGAGTATCAGACTGAAAATGTAGTCTTAAGACTGTACACAAGTTTTTTTTCTAAAATTTGTCCCAGTGACCCACTTTTTGACCAAACATGACCCAAATTTGAACTTGTTCGACATATCAAGACATACATTCTGCCAACTTTAATTAGTATCGAGCTTAAATTGTGGTCTCTAGAGTGCACACAAGATTTTTCTAATATTTGTCCAAATGAAATACTTTTTGACCTGACAAAAACCTATTTTGAGCTAGCACTAAAATTCATAAAGACAAACATTCTGACCAAGTTTCATGAGTATTGGGTTTTAAAAAATGGCCTCTAGAGTGCACATAAAGTTTTTCTAAGATTTGTCAAAGTGACCTATTTTTATTGAGAAAAATAAGGGAAAAGAAGAAAATGCAATAACCAGAATTTCTCCTTTTCAGCCCCATTTGATTTATTGTCTGTCACTGCTTTTAACTCTTTACCACACAACAAAATTTTGGACTGGTCGAAATTGAAAGCATTGGCAGACGACAACATAAATGTGACTCAAAAATTGAAATTTGTTTTGGGAAGGGTAGAAAACACTGGGGGAAAAGGAGAAAATGCTGGTTACCAGCATTTTCTCCTTTTCCCACAATGTTTTCAAAAGGCTTCTTTATCAGGGTCGTTAAAAGTCGGGATTGTGTGGTAAAGAGTTAACTTGGACACTTCTAAAATTTTGTTGTCAGGTAGAGAGTTTATCCTTGTGCTAAATAGGCAAATCAGATATTCTCAGTACAAAAGGTGCATACATTGCAATTTCTAGGCTATTTTCTTTACAATATCTGCCAAAAAAAAGTGCACAGTGAAGGTGCAAACACTTGGTGCTTTTTCAACTAGAACTGTCTCAAAGCAGACAAATACCCCCAACCAGCACCTTGTCACTGAAGCAACACAATCAGAGAACGGAAATGATTTTCAAAACAAAGTTCACCTGTGACCTTCACCTTTGACCAATGCAATCCAAAAACAATATGGCATTAGGGCATCTCTTTGGGTTATGAGCAACACTTGTATAAAGTTTCAGGGTCCTAGGTCAAACAGCTAATAAGTTAGAGCACAAAAACAATTTTCAAACAAAGTTCACCTGTGACCTTTCTTACGAACAAGAAAGTTCGCAACAAATGCATAGCTCAAATACAAACCGCACCTGGCGGGATTCGAACCCGTGCGGACAAATATCCTCGTTTGTTCAAGGTTTAAAAGACCAACACCATAACCACTGAGCCAAAGAGAATTCTCCCTAACGCAGTTGTTAGGTGTTGTATTTAAATTGGGACAAAGCCATGCGTGAAGGGGTAGTCTCCAGTAACACACCCCCTCTTAAAGTCATCATTTATTGATGACTCAAAGCCTTATTAGGCAGGAAGTCCGTTTTTGGACAACAAATGGGATTAATGGCTCAATGGCCAGTCCTGGAAGAGCCCCCATCTTACGAACAAGAAAGTTCGCAACAAATGCATAGCTCAAATACAAACTGCACCTGGCGGGATTTGAATCTGTGCGGACAAATATCCTCGTTTGTTCGAGGTTTAAAAGACCAATACCATAACCACTGAGCCAAAGGGAATTCTCCCTAATGCAGTTGTTAGGTGTTGTATTTAAATCGGGACGAAGCCATGCATGAAGGGGTAGTCTCCTGTAACACCTTGACATTTGACCCATGCGACCCAAAAACAATAGTGCACCTCCATGACCAACACTTGTATAAAGTTTCAGGGTCCTAGGTCAAATTACTTTAAAATTTGAGCACATACAGAAAAAAACATGGACAGATTGACAGACTGATGGACAGACAGACATGATGAAACCAGTATACCCCTCTACTTTGTAGGTGAGGGGTATGATAAAAACTTTTAGTCAAAAAAAGGGATATAACTGTTTCAAAAATATTTTGACAGCTACCTCTCTTGTATGGGTTCCTCTTTTGAAAGTTATCAATTAGCCCAAGTTTGAAGTAAATGTGTTCAGTAATGAAAGAGATTTAAGCAAAAGTCAAAGTTTTTGCATGACCACCTTGCAGACAGCAGACAGGGCTGTTACAATACCTTGATGTTTTCTTTCAAAAAAATGAGCCAAAAAACTCACTAGCCAGGTCAATGTCAGGTTAGCTGAAGTCAAATCCATTACCTACATTGTTCGAATTCAATGTGAATCAATGACCAAAGCAGGTTGGCCCTATTCAGAGAGGGAGTTCAATGGAAATTATTGAACGACACATGTGAAATTCTTGGGCACAGCTGAAAAGATTTTCATCCTTCAATTGACACTTTGACCCTTTGATACTGAAAGTTAACGCTTCACCAAACAATCGCATGATTAAACAACCATCAGGAAGAAGGCCTGTTGAAAACACTGTGGGAATAGGAGAAAATGCTGATAAAAAGCATTTCCTCCTTGTCCTATAACATTTTATACTCTCTCACAAACGAATTTTGCTGTTTCAGCCATATTTACTTTGTTGTCCGCATGCTATCAATTTGAACAAGTCTAAAATATTGTCATCTGTTAAAGAGTTAAAACCTTAGACTGCTAATTATCCCTTTACCAAAATGTTTTCAGGACCCTGAAGATTAAGGCTTTTGGAGACTTTGTGAGAAAAGGACAAAATGCTGATAACCAACACTTTAATTCTTTTCTTTTTCACCATGTTTTCTACCATTAAAAAGAAATACAAAATCTGAGCCACATTTAAATTTTTTTCTGCAAATTTTTGCTTTTTGTTTGGGCAAGTCAAAAATTTTGTCCTCTGTAAATGAGTTAACCCTTTACCAAATGATTACCTGTGACCACGACCTTTGGACAGAAGGCTTTAAAAAACCAAGTAACCAGCACTTTCTCCATTTCCCACAATGTTTTCTACCTTTTTTAAAAGGGGGGGGGGTCAGAGAAATCCCTAGTCTAAATTATGATCATCTTGGAAAGGGTTAAAGGAATTGGATATTCTCATTTTTGAATGAAAGACCCAAACACTTTAGTTCAAGGCTCCTTTTGCCACAGCGTCTCTCAAACCATTGGCCAGGGTAAAGCTCACAACTTGCATTGTGATACATTATCTATTATTGATCCACAAAAGCACATTAACCCTTTACCAAACAATCTCTCGTTTTTACAAACAAAAGAAAGAAGCCTTCTGAAAACATTGTGGGAAAAGGAGAAAATGCTGGTAACCAGCATTTCCTCCTTTTCCCACAATGTTTTCTACCCTTCCTAAAACAAATTTCAACTTTTCAGTCACATTAATTTTGTTGTCTGCTAATGCTTTCAATTTGGACTAGTCTAAAATTTTGTCGTTTGGTAAAGAGCTAATAACTTATCACCTGCTAACATTTTTTTGTCTTGCAGAAGTCCACTTAAAAAAAAAAAATGTGGCAAAGGAGAAAATGCTCATAATGAGAATTTTTTTCTTTTGCCTTGATGTTTTATTTTTAAATGCATCTAACTGTTAAGTCTTTACTTGATGAAAGAATTATGTCATCTGAAAGCCTTTGTAAGTGGCAAACCAAATGTGTCTCAAATGATGGGATCTGCCTCTGAAAGGCTAGAAAACAGTGTGGTAATAGAATGGAATGCTGGTTATCAGTATGTTGTTTACCAGCATTAAATTTACTCATTTTCCAACAGTGTTTTCAAAAAACTTCTCTCATAGGGTTGATTGAAAAAAGGGAACCCTCTGGTACAGGGGTGAGTTTCCAATAATGTGCATAGGTCACATGATAGTACAATGCTGGTTTCATTGAAATTCAAGTGGACAGAGTGCCTTTTTTTGAATATCAAGATAAACATATATTTGCAAAAAATCTTTTGATCATCTTTTCACTATTGAAAAAAAGATTTGAATGCTTTTACACCTATCTCTATATTTTTCACACACATTTCAGATACATTGAATTGCTCTTCACCTTTCACTTCATAGGTTTTTTTCCAAAAGAGCCGAGCTAAAAAAATTTATAGAGCCATAACTTACCCAATTCTAATAAAAATTGCAGGTGCACAAGTTCCCATGGTAGAAAGGTTTTCACTAACCATTTACATTAGAGTGCCAAATAAACCCAACAGACACTCAGTCTTGCAGTAAGACCCAAATATTTGCTACATCAAGGTTGCTCTTGAGGTGTCTGAGCAAAATGGACAGTGTAGACCAATGATCAGACTGTAAGTTTGTGCAGTCTGATCTTGCTCTACAATGGTTGAAGAATCAACTACAGTTGTGACAAGTCTATAATTTCATTGTCTGGTAAAGGGTCAATGAGTGTAATGTCTCCATTAATTTTTTGGTCTTTTTTGTCTTGCAACAGACCACCTCTAAACAATGTATGGTATAGTGTTTTGAAGCCCTTCTCAATATTCATTTCAGTT
The DNA here is from genome assembly GCA_946811185.2 of Hippopus hippopus. NCBI lineage: Eukaryota > Metazoa > Mollusca > Bivalvia > Cardiida > Cardiidae > Hippopus > Hippopus hippopus. Next base: position 18,071,633 of record OX328096.1, read on the forward strand.
ATATCAATACTGTGCAGCCAGTGCACCTATTGATGCTTTCGTGGAGTTTCTTTTACCATTACTTTATAAATACTATGTTCTTCCAAAGCCACTGTCTGTTTTCAAATAACTGTTGTTGGAACAATGACCAACGGTGAGAGAGGAATGAATCTTGTCGCAATGACTATCATCAATCCTCGGAAAGAAATTTGCCAAGCTGGGGACTGGAATTACTATGCAACCCTGGTTTCAAGTCCTGTATGCTATCGACTGCACCTCTAATCAAGGACATTGCTCCTGATCAGTATTTTCTCCTTTGTCACATAATATTATGTTCATGCATCAAACCTTAATTCATGTTGAAAATCCATATTTTACTAAGATTTTTTTCAAAGTAAATTGTATCAGTATAATTATGTATGCTTCAAATTTAATAGAGAAGATACCAACTAACTCTTTACCAGATGGCAATATAATAAGACTAGTCTGCACCAGTGGCATTATGCAGACAGCAAATTAAATGTGGCCGAAATGATGAAATACATTTTTGATACGGTAGAAAACAATGTGAAAATAGAAGAAAATGCTGGATTACTTAGCAAAGAGTTAACTCTTTGGAGCATTATATATGAACTCAACCTCATTCCATGGCTGAATACACAACCCACTGAAACTCAGAAAGATTTTAATCTTATGAACTTGACTAAAGCAGCTGAAAGTCTAAATCTAGAGTCATCAGAAAGCATGTTTTGTGCCATTTCATCTTGATGTATACCATCTGCAAAAAGCCCCAGTTGTCTCCCATGGCACTGAAAGTTTTAACCCTAATCCTGCTAAAAGGAATGAAACTTTCAAGCCCATAGTAAAAACCCAAATACTGCTGTTTGAAAGGTATTTTCGGAGGAAAGATATCTCCTTATCAGACAATATAGATCCAAGATCAGACTGCACGTTCTGTGCAGTATGATCTTGATCTACGCTGTCCACAAAAGGTCAGTGAGTAGCACTTAGCAGCCTAAGGGTTAAACCTTAACCAGATAATCCTAAGTATTACTGCCTTGTAGTAGAAAGCTTTTAGAAAACATTGCAAGAGTAGGAGAAAATGCTGTTTAACTACTCTGTCAAAGACAAATTCAACCATTTTTGCCACATTGGATTTGTTTTCAACAATTATGGTCAAATGTAAATTTTGTTGTCCTCGGGAAGAGTTATGAAACTATAAAATACATGGCTCTTTTTTTTTTCAATCAAATATATCCAATCTGATCCAAGATTCTGTACTAATGACAGAATGGCTTGGTAATGTCCTCTTTACAAAAAGTTGCTTAATGACGTATATGACAAATTTTTCTAACGGACAGATTTTTTCAAAACTTTGCACATACAAAGCTCGTCATGTCTCTAGGAGATTGCAGTAAAAAAAAGATGCAGGTCACCGTGCTCGTTTCTGAGAAATTTGCCTTTGAAAAAGGTATACACAGTTCAAAAAATCAGCTTATATTGGATTTTAAGCGCCTTTCTTTAATAGTCAGTTAAACAGGAAGATTACAGGAGAAATATACAAATGTACATCATTTTAATGACAGTTCATATATTTTTGCACAAAAAATATATAAAAGCCTGGTTTTGAGCATGGTAAATGTACAAATATGCATGTTATATGTAGAGCACTGAATTAAAAAGGGAGATAATTTGATCGAATTAAGGGTTAATCTTAAAAAAGTACATACTTTCTAACGGACATATTTTTCTTAAACTTTCCACACTTATAGTGCTTATAATTCTAAACAATAAGAAATAAAAATGGCACCTATCCGTGCTTATTTCGTCAGAAAACAAGGTTGAAGTTCACTGTGGAAGTTATTTTTTCCAAGGAGAAAAAATAGGATAAAAGCTCAGTAGACATGGTGGGAAAAGGAGAAATTGCTCAATAGGAGCGATTTCTCATTTTCCAACAATAATTTTCAAAGTGGAAACAGCTCTACTTCCACAGCTTTAAATTTCCTGCCTTGTTTCCTTGTTTGGTGTGTAACGCTGTGTCAGCAGGATTTTAATTATGTCATGGTGACAGTTCAAAGATCCATTTTTTTCTTTTCACCAATACTACCCGAAGAAAGTGCTACTTGTTTCAGTGCACAAATAGTATTACCATTATGTGCAAAAAATACATAGGTGCACTTTTGATTCAATATCCATGACAAAAATACATGCGCAGTAGGATGCGCGCGAACATTTGTCATATACGTTGTTAATCTAAGGCCTATCAAAAATGCAGTCTGGCTGCTAGTTCTTCTAACTTGTAAACTCGCTAAAAAATCTTCACCATTTACAAGGGTTCGTACATTCGATACTGACGGTCGCGCATATAAACCAATGAAATTTCTCGTCCCAAACAGTGTCACTTGACAAAAGGTGTGAGCAGTTGTGCGAAATTTCATTGGTTGAACGCACAACTGTCAGTACAGATCAACCAATGAAATTTCTCATTCCAAACAGTGTCACATGACAGAAGATGGCTGCAGCTATTCAAAATTTGCTCCTGGATCACGAATTCAACGAATTCTGAGGCGTTTCATCGTTATTAAAGACAAAGACTATAGGTCAGTAGTATTTTGAAACATGTTTAAAGGGTGTGTGCCGCTAATGCTGTGTTTCATTGGATCTAAAGTGCATTTTATATCTTGAAAACGGATGTACAAACCCATGTCAATGGCAAAGATTTTTGAGCGAGTTTACAAGTTCGAAGGACTGTAGCAGCCAGACTGCATTAGCCACTGACAAACAGTCGTGTTTTTCTGGTAGACAAATGATTTAGCTCTCAGTTGTCGAAAGAATAAGGAGAATAACTATTAGCGTAGAAAAGATACATTGATTTTTGTAATGGGGGCAAGTAACTGGCTGCATACAGTTAAATCCCTTGTTTATAATATGTAGTCTATGGGTGACAGGAGTCAAACTACGGACCCTTATGACCTACAGCATCTCAGACTGAAACCCTAAACGCAGATAATTTTTTGTTAGGCCTAACTTTTATTTTTTTTTCAAATAAAAAAAATGAACATTTTTTCAAAAGTGGTATTGAGTGAAGAATAATGATTAGCAACTGTATTTTGGTTTTTATCAAAAGGTTGTCTAATCCAAGATTTTGTTGTATTGACAGGCTGGGCTGATAAATGTCTTCCCTGTTCGTAAAGTCAATCATTATCGAGCAAAAAAATTTTTAATCCTTTACCAGACAACAAAATTATAGACTTACCAGTTTGTATTGAAAGCTTGTGCAGATGACAGATATAATGTGGCTTAATTCATGAATGAGATATGTCTGCGAAAGTGTAGAAAACATTGCATGAAAGAGAGAAAATGCTGGTTACCAGCAATTTCTCCTTTTCCCACAATGTTTTCAAATCCCTTCCCTGTCGGGGTACTTATAACTCAGGATTGTGTAGTCAAGAAATAATGTTCAGCCGTAACAAAACTGAGCTCAATTTTTTATTGGCTTTTAAGCAGAAGATAAAATTTTTTACTTGTCCAAACTGAAAGATGACAAATTAAATGTGGCTCAAATGATTAGCTTTGTCTTTAACCCTTTACCACACAACGACGACTTTTGACACCCCTGATAGAGAAGGCTTTTGAAAACATTGTGGGAAAAGGAGAAAATGCTGGTAACCAGCATTTTCTCCTTTTCCCACAATGTTTTCTACCCTATGAAAGAAAAATCATTTCATATAATCCACATTGAAACTATCCTCTGCAAATGCTTTCAATTCGGACAGGTCTAAAATTGGTCGTGTGGTAAAGGGTTAACTCTTTACCAAATGACAAAGTTTTAGACTAGTCCAAATTCAAAGCTTGCAGACGACAATTCAAATGTAATTAAAATGATGGATTTTGTCTTTGAATGGTTAGAAAACATTGTGGGAAAAGGAGAAAATGCTGGTTACCAGCATTTTCTCTTTTTCCCACAGTGTTTTCAAAAGGCTTCTTCCTAAGGGTCCTTAAAAAGTCGTGATTATGTGGTAAAGGGTTAAAAGGGTACAAAAGGCAAAAAATGCTGGTTTTCAGCATTTCTCCTTGTTTTCAAAGGCTTCATTAAAACATGGAATTGTTCAGTTAAAGGCTTAAACCCACTGCTGTACAATATAAGTAACATTCACTCCCCTGCAGCTGACAGCTTTTGGAAAATATTGTGGGAAAAGGGACAGTTTTACTACATCCAATTATTCCTGTTCCAACAATGTTTTCCAAAGCTATACCATGCACTGCAGGGGCATAAAAAGTTATATTACACAGTAATGGGTAAACTTTTTATCTTACAATGTTTTAGACTAAACCAAACTGAAAGCATTTCCACAAGGCAAATTAAATGTGACTCTTAAAACAGGAGCCATCCTTAAAAGGTTAGATAACATTGTGGGAAAAGGATAAAATGCTGCTAACCAGCATTTTCTCCTATTCCCACAATACTTGCAAAAGCCTTTTTTCTAATTGGTGTTCAAATTCTTTGGTAAAGGCTTAACTTTCTTTACTATTAAACTTGTGTTAAACTTGTGAAACAATTTACAATATAGCCTGCAACACGCAAAAAGAGGCATTCGGACATTTGCGTAGGCTGATCCGAGACAACACTTTCCGACTACATTTAATTTTGTCCTACAGTAGACTTGCGCGAAACAGAAAATTATATAACAATCGCAAGTGTAGTCTCGGATTAGCCTGACTGCGCAGGCTGATCCGAGACTACACTTGACACAAATGTCCGAATACTCATTTTCGCGGGTTGCAGGCCATATATCAGTAAGTCTCATTGATTACTGCCTGGAAACCTTAACTCTTTACCACACGACAAAATTTCAGACTGGTCCAAATTGAAAGCATTAGCAGACGACAAATTGATGGTGGCTCAGTGGATGAAATTTGTCCTTGATAGGGTAGAAAACATTGTGGGAAAAGGAGAAAATGCTGGTAACCAGCATTTTCTCCTTTTTCCCACAATGTTTTCAAAAGCTGACTTTGTCAGGGTCGTTTAAAGTTGTTGATGTGTGGTAAGGGCTTAACCAGTACTTGCGCCTTAGTACGAGTAGTTGCAAGGGTTGACTCTGCTCGTCATAGATTCAAACCTGGAACTTTGATGTGAGACGCCAACACTCTACCCCTACACTACTGTCTTCCACAAACTACTTGGGCTGGTTGATGAAAAGAAAATGTTTACCTCTAATTGTATTCCAAATAAATCACAGTTCGGTTCCAGACCAGTTTCATTTTGTTCATTGATGTCTGTAAGTCTTATAGAGGGCTCAGACTTTGATCTTCCAGCAGCCCTGTGGTGGTGACCGTATTCATGCGCTGAGAATGTTCCTGGTATGGGATCTGGACTGTATGTAAACTTTGTACCCATGCAAGGGTTAGAACTATCTAAGGGCGTGTCACCGAAACTGTAAGAACTTAGGGAGTTCCCATCCATTTTTCCATTCCCTGTCTAACACTTTTTAATTCAAGATAAATTATCTAGAGAATTCACTAATATCAACTTTGTATCTCTTCAGATTTTCCTCTTTTGTCTGTATGCTAAAAGCCTAAAACCAGTGAAAAATGATTGACTGATTGACTAATGGAGTTTTATGCCAGTTTCAACACTATTTCAGTCATATACATGTAGCAGTTACAGCCCACTTATTCATGTGTGTCCTGGGCTCCACTTCCAGGCTAGGGCTCTGAGGTGTTTTACATGAACCTTAGGTTATACCTACAAAACACCCAGTGTCTTGAGCAAGGATCTAACCCAGAACCTCCTGGTTCTGACTTCCACACCTTCACCAAGAATTAAGCCATGCAGGATCCTTTGTTGAAGCTCACTTATATCTAGTCAACATCCAGAAATGCATTTTAATCTTTACCACTCAACAAAAACGTAGACCTGTTTAAATTGAATGCATTTGCAGATGACAATTTAAATGTGGCTTAAAAGATGAAAGTTCTCTTTGAAAGGATTTAAAAAAAATTGAAGAGAAGACGCTGGTTACCACCATTTTCTCCTTCTCTCACAATGTTTTCAAAACGCTTCTTTCTCAGGGTCGGCAAAATCTCCGGATTGTGTGGTTAAGGATTATGACCCTATACCAGATAACAAGATTTTGGAATTGTCCAAATTGAAAACATTTGCATATGAGAAATTAGTAGATCTCTAATGGCTTAACTCTTTACCACACAATCCCGACTTTTAACGACCCTGAGAAAGAAGCCTTTTGAAAACATTGTAGGAAAAGGAGAAAATGCTAGTAACCAGCATTTTCTCCTTTTCCCACAATGTTTTCTACCCTTCCCAAAACAAATTTGAATTTTTGAGCCACATTTATTTTGTGGTCTGCAAATGCTTTCAATTTGAACAAGTCTACAATTTTGTCATTTGGTAAAGAGTTAAAAGGTAAGATTTGTCTTTGAACTGTTAGAAGCTGGAAAGAAAAGTTTGTGGGACAAGGAGAAAAAGGTAGTTACCAGCAGTTTCTCTTATTAATCCTTTGCTAAACATTACCAAGTATGAATGGCTGTTTGAAAGACAGCTTTTAAAAACTTTGTGGGAATAGAATAAACTACTGGTAACCAGCATTTTCACCTTTTCCCAGAATGTTTTCTACACTTTCACAGACTAATTCCTTAATCATAGACTAGATCTAGTCGGTAGTCTTAATCAATTTGTTTTATGTATAATTCCTTTCAGTTTGGAACATTGTAGATCTAGTATTTTGTTGTTTGCTTCAAGATTCACTTAATCCTTTCACACACAATCCCCAGTTTTAATGACACTGACAAAGAAGCCTTAAGAAATCATTGTGGGAAAAGGAGAAAAAGCTGGTAACCAGCATTTTCTCCTTTTCCCACAATGTTTTCTAACCTATCAAGGAAAAAATTTCATTAATTTGGCCACATATGAATTGTCTGCAAATGCATTCAATTTGGACAATTCTAAGATTTTGTCGTCTGGCAAAGAGTTTGATCAAAATGCAAATTGGCTATCTATATGGATCTTGTCTATGTAATCACTGCACTAGATCTAGATAGATCTGTCGAGCATAGATCTAACACATTCAATCCGTTAGTACATCAGACACATTTAAATAATTTCTTTTCTGCTTAGAAATGTCGTTGATGATTACCAGGCGGAATATATCACGTCAAAGCACTTCTTCACTGCACGGATGTCACGAGCATCTTTGAATAAATGCAGACGACAATTTTCGTATCATCCCTGAAACAATAATCCATCGCAAAAACATTGTCATTTGATGATAATCATAAAAGTCCTTTTATAAATGAATAATTTCAGAAAAGACTGTCATGAACTATAAATAAGTTTGTCCACAACAATAACTGCTTATCCGATGTTTATCGATGACAATTTCTTGACGTCTCTGTTGCACCTGTGCTCCGCCCACTCCGGCATATCGCACGGAGGAAGTCATTTCATTTACAGGTATGGGGTTTTATTTTTCAGAATAGAACTGCAACTCTTTGTCTATGTGAAAATGAATCTAGAGCAATTGGCGAAAGCAAAAATGATTCGAGTATTTCGATAGAAAAATATTGTGATTTTTAATTATTTCTGCGGAAATTTTATCGATAATGAAAATTATCGGATGCCCCATAAGCTGAATAGAATCGTCTGTAGACGAGTTAACCCTATTTACGCGGGAAAGATTGTGAAATAAATAACAACCAGTCCGAGAAATCGACTGTACACAAGAAGGCATGTAAAACATTGGATGCTGTTTATTTAAATTTTATTCGAAGCTTAGATCCTTTTACAGCAACAGAATCTGTATGAATTATGATGAAAAATTATCTAAGATTATCAGCTTATCGTGACAATTAAGTGGTATGAACAGAGTTGTGAGTTTGTAGCCTAAGATACATGTATTTCGGATAGCACGTTTTCGGATGCATGCAATATAAATATTAATCGCGTAGAATAAGCCATTAGTACTGGGCTCGTACACATTTCCAGATGAAAGAAAAGATTATTTTACAGCTACGCATGCATGTGCTTGATTCAACCCTTTAGAAAACCATCCCAAGTGTGAACGACTTGCAGGAGAAAATGCTGCTTACCAACAACTTTCTTATAGAGAATGTCACATTTGGACAGTTATCTGTTTCTCTTATCTAACCCCTACAGCACCAATAAACAGTATGAAAATGGTCAGCCCTCCGAGCATGAGGAAAAAAAGAACGCTTTTTCAAGGTTGCTAGTGGTCAGAATATCACAGTATAGCAGACAGTTTAATTTCAAGATCATACTGCATTTTCTGTACAGCTTATCGGAATCTCAAAAGCAACCAATCACATTTTTAAATTTGATCTTATCCAAATAATGTCAGATGGCTTTGATCATGCTACTTGTTTTTTAATTTAAGAACCCTGAACTAAGAGGTTTTTTCAAATGGTCTACAAAGATAGACAATATGATCTACTGCACATAGATAATTGTACATCACAGATTTCATTTGTTTTTTTCTAAATTTGTTTTTCTTTCTGCAAGTAGCTGTATATAGGGTTTTTAATGGATCTTCTGTACATGTAAAATAAAAAAAAAACACTACACACATTTACAAGTAGCAGTATGAACCCTGGTACACTGGCACAACTTACCTATTGCTGGTTCTGAAATACCATAATACAAAGGGACTTCATTAACACAATCCCAAGTTTTAACCACCATGAGAAAGATGCCTTTTGAAACAATCTGGGAAAAGGAGAAAATGCTGGTAACCAGCATTTCCTCCCTTTCCCAAAATGTTTTCTTCTCTTTCTAAGATAACCCTGGTTTGATTCCGGGCTGGGGCAATTTCTTTCCGAGGATTGATGATAGTCAGTACGACAGGATCCATTTCTCTCTCACCGCTGGCCACTGCTTCGATGTGGGAAAGCAGCCAGTGGCCTGGAAAGAATATTGTGCAGAGTAATGGTTAAAGAAATTTTAGGAAAGCATGGAGAGGTGCACTGGCCTCCATGATATAACTGAAATGAAGTTGGAAACAGCAATAAATAGCATACAATCAATCAATAAATCTTTCTAAGACAAATTAGATCATTTGAGCTACGTTTAAATTGTTGTCTGCAAATGCTTTCAGTATGGTTGAGTCTGAATTTTTGTGGCTTGGTAAAGAGTAGACATTTCATAGTTTTCAATCTGGTGTCTTTTTAGATGTATGTATTAACCCTTTTCTACACAAACACAAGTATGAATGACTCTTTAGTTCAACTTCAAGGCTTTAAAAAGCATTGTTGGACAAGAAGGAAGTGTCATGCTTTCTACCCTATTAGAGAGCTAGGGCTTATTTGTATCACTGTGAATTTGTTGTATACAGTTACTTTAATTGTTTAACAGATGGCAAATTTTTAGACTTGCATGTATTAAAAGCTTTTGAAAACAACAAATTAGAGCTGGCCCAAATCATGGGATTTGGCTGTGAAAGGGTAGAAAACGTGGGAAAAAGAGAAAATATATTTCCTTTTTCCATTATGTTTTCAAAAGATGTCATTGTCAGGGTCTTTTAAACATGTTATTGTTTGGTAAAGGGCTAAAGTTGGAAAAGGCAACAACATGTTTTGGAAGGTGTAAAAAACTTGCGTGATACAAAAATAGATTTATAACTGTTTTTCATTTATAGGATCATGAATTCAAATACATTGGCTCCAATTGCAAGATTTTCAGAGTTCCTGATCAGTTCTGGATTTTTACAGAGAAGTGTGAAGAATGGCCTGAGTGGTTTTACTTACGGTCCTGCAGGGTTTTTGTTACGGAAGAATATAGAAGATTTATGGTAAAGTTTTGTTGTGCTTCTGGTATAAGTTGTAATCAGATGGCAAAATTATAGACTTGTTCATTATTGAAAACATATACAGACTACTCTGATAATGGATTTTTCTTTTTTGGAAATGGAAGAAAACTCTAAAGCTGTAGTCACACCTTACGTAGTTGACCGTAGTGAGGAATGACCGTAGATGGCCATAGTTGAACATATTAAATGTAGTTGAACATAGTTACACGTAGATAACCGTAGTTCAACATAGTAATTAACGTAGTTTGAACTTACGATTTGCCCGTAGTAAGCGTATAATTTTTTAACATTTTCAAATTTTTTTTACGGATAACTACGATGTTTTGACCCTACTGTCACCGTAGTTTGAACTCGGTTGACCATAGTTAACCGTAATTGACCCTATTTAACTGTAGTGTGTTTAATACATTCAACTAAAGCCAACCTTGGTAATACCATACGGTTAACTACATAAGATGTGACAGCGGTAAAAGTACAATGACTGCAGCTTACCCGTACTGAGCAGGCACAACCACAACCGTTTTACCGTAGCTTAACCCAGTTGACCTTAATTTACCGTTGTTGAGCATATTTAGGACGTAGTTTACACATAGTTTAAGGCAGTTAATCGTAGTTAGACGTAGTAATACCCCAGTTAACCCTAGCCACTTTGCGTGCAGTTGAATGTAGTTAACTGTACTTACACATAGTTCAACCTACTTAGACTTTCTATATTTCCTCTTATTGCCAAGGTTGAACCTACTTAGACCGTACTTTAATCTAATTGACCGTAGTAACACTACGGCAGACTACGTTTGAAATGAACTACGGACAACTACATGCATGACCGTAAATGTGACCATGGCTTAAGGTAAGTATGTGGACAGAACATGCAGAAAATTATAGAATTTGAAAACAATGTAGCTAATAGAGAAATTTCTTCATGCCATGATTCTAATGTAAAATTGATGATAAAAAAATGTGGTAATTATAGAAATTGCTAGTTCCGAGTAATTTCTTGATTTGCAATAACATTTTCTATGGCCATCTGTGAAGATACCGCAATATTTGTATATGAAAGTGAATGGTTGATTCATTACCAAACGGCAAAAATTTTAGACTTTTCTAAACATAAAGCATTTTCAATTGAAAAATGTTTCCCAATTGATGGGGTTTGTCCGTAAAAGGATTGAAAACATGAAGAAAAATGGGGAACTTACTGGTAAATAGTATTTTCTCCTGTTCACAATATTTCCACATAAGCCTTGTTTCATTTAATTCTTTATCAAAAGGAAAATTTTAGACTTGTCCAAATTCAAAGCATTTACAGATGATAAATTTGATGTTTTTCGTCCTTGGAACGGTAGAAAACATTGGGAGAAAAGGAGAAAATGCTGTTGAACAGCATTTTCTCCTTTTCCCCCAATGTTTTCAAAAGTTTCCTGTCATTAAAATACGGGATTACGTGGTACAGGACTAATCATGAAGACACAGGGTTGTTTAGTAAAGGGTTAACATTGAAAGTGTAGAGCTTGTAACTGTTTTCCAGGTGGAGGAGAATGGTCACTAAAACAGAATCTTCATTTCCTGTAGTTGGAAGATATAATGGTAATGTTTTGATTGTCATGATCCAAAAATCTTACCTTTCTTTATAAAATCTTTACCAACAACAAAATTTTAGATTTGTCATAATTGAAAGCATGTGCAGACGACAAAATACTGGCGACTCAAAATTGAAATTTGTTTTGGGAAGGGTAGAAAACATTGTGGGAAAATTAGAAAATGCTGGTTACCTTGCCCATTAAAAACAGGCAAGTTCCGTCCGTACCTACCAAATATTGATTACATGTTAGACACAGGACAAGAGAGGAAAAAAGAGAGAAATAAGTTTTTTCAATGATACCCCAAAATACGGAAATAAGAGGAAATTCTTGTAACAGGCACATGTCCAACAATGTTCTTGAAAGCTGTTAATTGGAAGGTCATAATGAACTTTAACTGTGATAATTGGTCAAACCAGAAATTAAAAGAAAAAAAAAACATTCCTTTCAAGTTTATTGTCAACCAGGAACCCTTCGTCTGTTATAACATATCTAAAACATTTTTCCCCCCCACAATATATCAATATTAATCAAGGAAAAAAAAATGAAAACTTTCTTAATAAAAGTTGCTGGCCAAAATCTTGAAAAAAAAAAAAGTGTTATGGTGTATGTATTGTATTTTAGTTTCCTGAAGAATTATCCCTCTGCCTTTTTATTTGTATTTCAGAATCCCACATGGCCTACCATAACATTTTAGAGTTTGTCAACAAGACACTGCCTTTTACTGTTGCTCTGATATCATCCCAAGAAACTGAAGACAGATCTGTGATTCCAGAAAATATTCGAGAGTATATAGAGTGAGAAGTTTGTGTTTACACTGTTTGTGTTTGTACTGTAATTGATAAAAAGTCAAATTTGTGGCTACTTGCATGTTTGGATTGAAATTAGCAGTTACAAAGATGAATTACCAAGCAGTCCTGCGCTTATGACCCAAGGAAGGAAGGCTGTTGAGAACATTTACAACCATGTGGGAAAAGGAGTAAACGCAGGTGATATGCATCTAGGAACCTTTCAAAGACAGAAATCAACGTTTGAGTAACAGTGGAATTCTTGTCTTCAAATACTTTTGCGTCTATTTGTCGTCTCAAAAAGACCTAAGTTTTTAAAAAAGATTGTAGACTGCAAAGTAAATGAACTTTGGTATTTTGATCAGTAGACAAAACCATTTTGTAGCAATTTCAAACCTGTTCTGACCTGAATATTTTTCAAATTGGTACATGTTGTTGATGAAAAATCAGACTGTATGTTCTGCATTTTCTAATTGTGATATTAACTGTCTGCAAAGCACATTATGTTGTCCTGTATGTGCATAGAGTTAACCTTTTTTTTTTTTTCTTGAACCCTTGACCACACAATCCCGACTTTTAACGACCCTGAGAAAGAAACCTTTTGAAAACATTTTGGGAAAGGGAGAAAATGCTGGAAACCAGCATTTTCTCCATTTCCCACAGTGTTTTCTACCCTATCAAAGCCAGAAATCATCATTTGAGATACATTTAAATTGTCATCTGCAACTGCTTCCAATTTGCTATAGTCTGAAATTTTGTTGTTTGGTAAAGAGTTAACCCTTTCCCAAACGTCGAGTTTTGGACACTTTTTAGTTTAAAACATCTGCAGACAATAGATTCAAAATTGTGCAATTGAACTTGAGCTCTCTGATAGGGTAAAAACATTGTGGGAAAAGGAGAAAATGCTGGCTACCAGCATTTTCTCCTTTTCCCACAATGTTTTCAAAAGCCTTCTTTCCCAGAGTTGTGAAAACAAGGGATTGTTTGGTAAAGGGTTAAAAAGGTACAATAATGACTGGGAGATGAGAACCAATTAGAAACTATGTGACCTTTATTCTCTTATTGACATGGGAAGTAACTGGAATTCCTGTTATCATCCCCTTAACTTTCAACCCAACAACAACTTTTTCAACTATCAGATCCACAGCATTTGCAGACAAGATTTATGTGGCAGAAACCTTGGAAGTTATCTTTGAACGGGTAGAAAACATAGTGATTAAAAGAAAAGTGGTTACCAGCATTTTCTTCTTTTCCCAGAGTATTTTCAAGTTTTCAAAAGCCTTCTTCCCAAAGGTTGATGTGGTAAAGGGTTAAAATTTAATATGTTTTTACATTCTCGGTTAATTCATCAATATTCCCCTTAATTGGATACAATATTAGTTCATCCAATAATGATCGTCTTATGTAATTATATTTTTATTGCACCTCGTAATGTCTCCCTTGTTTGGATACAATTTTGGTACAACCAGTTATAATCCCCTAATGTGGTTACATTTTCAGTACACCCAGTAATGTCCCTCTTACATTGTTACATTTTCAGTTCATTCAGTTGCATCTTCCTAATGTGGCTATAATTTCAGCATGTCCATCCTGACAAATTTACAGATCCTTCACTTTTGTTCTCAAGCTGTTCTGCACCAAACGTTTGATGAAATCACAAACACAAGACTTAAATGGTGGAAACAGGTATCTGTCTTTCCTTCAGTTTAGTGCTGATCTAGGTAGCTCAATTCATTACTTACAGAGCTTGCTGTTGTAGAGTTGTAGGTTTGATTACTAGCCTGGCCAAGCTCCCTGGACTGATAATAGTCATTGCAACAGAATGTATTTCTCTCTCACCTCCGAATATTTTTATGACTTTGTTTAAGAAGTAATCTTCTTTCTGTGGTGGTTTATTATTCAATAAACTACGGTTGTGAGTTACGAGGCACAATAAATAATCCACGAGGGCGATAGCCCGAGTGGTTTATTCATTGCGCCTCATAAACTCACAACGTGGTTTATTGAACGATAAACCAGGATAGAAAGAAGATTATCTTGATTCTAACATGACCAACTCTTTATCAAAAGAAAAACAGTTCATACTTTGCATATAAGAGTGGATGCAGATAATATTCCCTTGAATAAACCATGGCCGTTCCAATTTCTAACCAAAACAAAACCCCACCACCAAGTAGGTAAATACAAAAAGAATCAAAATTTCAATAAAACCTTGAGCATCGAACATAAGATAAAATAAAAAAAAACTTACCGTTTTACTATCGTATTTTCTCCCATTCAAATGACAAAGAAGACTGAATGTATCGTCAAGCATTAGAGTCGCAGTTGTTTTGAATGCTCTGAATATTATTCCACCCACTCCCAATCCCATTTCCAATGTAACACCGGCCAAATTTGAACTAATGTTCACCATGAAAAGACACCTTATTTAAATATGTTTACTGGTAACATTTCAAATTGTTCCATCGTTGTCAATTTTTATCAGAAAAATTTAATAACAATAAATCCTTGAGTAGCGAAAAATGACGAATTGTTTACGTCAAATGACATTCATTGATAAAATATCGGAGGGCGGAGACATGGAACAGCCACGGGCAACTTTCTTTACATAGAATGACGTCGATTTTACCACACTTTCGTTGCACTGTGTTTATAGAGTCGAATTCACGTGTCATGTTAGAATAACCCTTATAGCACAGAATGAATACATACGACATTTTCAAACTAAAACTAAGGCCCAAATAATTGCAGTTAAAGGTTGCATTTGTCTAGAATATTTCAGCAAAGTAGACAGTTTCGATCAACAATCAAACTGCATGTTCTGTACACTGGCCACGAAGGCAACAACAGTTGTGAAAGGCACTTCAAGGATTAATATGGGAAGGTAGTAAGTTGATCGATAGAGTGTTGTGCAAGTAATAGTAAAAGAAATTAATGCACTCACCACAGGGATATTACTTACAAAATGTTGATAAAGGCAAAAAACTCGCAAGCTTACCTTAAGTGTTAAACTTTGTCATCTGGTAATAAGTCATTCCTTTACCACACAATTTTTTAGATTTATCGACTCTGAGAAATAGACTTTGAAAACATTGTGGAAAAAGGAGAAAATGTTGATAAAACCTGATTTTATGCCCCTTTAATCATTACAGTATTCAGGAAATTCTCCAAGATTCACGAAGATTGATGCAGGAAATGTGGACGGTAAACCGTGTTTTGAACTCAAATATGAATTTCCGTGGGGATTAGAGACGATAGAGAGTATTGTGAATAAAGGTGACTTAGTGTCTCTGGAAATACAGGAAAGCACCCAAACTAGCTGTTTAGTATGTATTTAACATTTTTTCTCCTAAAATTGGCCTTTTACTCTTTCTTTTTTGTTCTGTGTAGAAGTTTTTGGCTGGGTTAAACTCTTTAACCCTTAGTATTCAGTAATTTTAACTTTTGGGCTTAGTCCAGTTACCCTTTACCATACAACAAAGTCTTGGACAAAACCAATTGAAAGCATTTGCAGACAACATACCAGATTTAGCTTAAATGGTGATTTCTGTAGTTGATTGGGCAGAAAAAATTGTGGGAAAAGGAGAAAATGCTGGTTGTTTTAAAAAGTCCCCTCTTTCAGGTAGATAAAACTGGGGATGGTGTGTTAAAGAGTTACTCAATTGGTGTCAGATTGAAATTAAGGGATCACTTGATTGAGTACCTAGCTGTGCAAATTTTTTCCCAAGGATTAATGGTAGTCACTGCTATAGGATTTATTTCTCTCTCCCCTTTAAACATCGGTGAAAGTTGCAGTTAATTAACTTAACTGGAAGGAAAAAAAGAAGCTCTTAACATTAAGAAATCATTCCATGAGGTGTATTTTATACATCTGTACTCATGAGGGAAAAATAATATACATTAATTTTTTACATATGAGAAGAAGTCTGTAACTTTGCACATCTGGATTTATCTTTAAAAACTTTGCGCATCTGGATTTATCTTTAAAAAGATTGTAAGATTATGAGAACGGACCCAGTACTAAATCTAGACTTCTGGCCCATGCAATGATTGTGATAGCCATTCATTTGACACTTGTTTTCCTGACTTTTTCAGTTAGCAAGCGGTGGAGGCAACTATTTACCACAATGTATTGAGAGCACCATGTCTATTGATACAGCTGTGATGGTATATCTTGATGATGGTACTGTGGAAAAACCCAGTTTAGATGATCAAAATGTTACAAAGCAGGTATGCAAACCTTAGCCCTTTACCAATCCCCTTTTATTAACCCTTTACCAGACGACAAAATTTCAGCCATGTCCAAGCTGAAAGGATTTGCAGACGACAATTTCAATGTGGCTGAAATGGCACAATTTTTCCTTGATAGGTATAAAACATTGTGGGAAAAGGAGAAAATGCTGGTTACCAGCATTTTCTCCTTTTCCCACAATGTTTTCAAAAGGCTTCTTTCCCAGGGTCGTTAAAAGTCGGCATTGTGTGGTAAAGATTTAAAACCCTGGTGAAGAAGGCTTTTGAAAACATTGTGGGAAAAGGAGAAAATGCTGGTAACCAGCTTTGCATCTGCAAGTGTCATAATTTGGACAAATCTAAAATGTTGTCATTTGGTAAAGAATAAATACATGACATCCAGTTAGAACTGGTGTTAGTTATTTACCACAGTGTATTTAGAGCAGCATGTCAGTTGCATACCTCTGTCGTCTGCGAACAAATTTCTTTGTCTTACAACAGACCACTTTTGAAAACATTGTGGCAAACAAAGAAATTGTGTGTAAAGATTTGTTTGAAGATGTATTTACCCTCATTTGATGTAGACTATCCACATATTTAACAAGGATTTTTTATACTCATCTGCTTAAAAATTGTATACATACCTAAGTTAACTCTTTACCGGATGTTAGACTTTTAGACTTGAAAGTACTTGCAGATAACAAATGCATTTGGTTCAAATAATGTAATTTGCCTGTAAAAGGGTTGAAAACATTGTTGCATTTTCTCCATTTCCCATAATGTAGTTAGTTAAAGCTTGGGAGCGTGTGATAAAGGGTAAAAGTTACAACCCGTTGTTTCAACCAAAATTGATTTGTCTTCTGAAAATGTGCGTTTCAACAGATTTTAAGTTTTGTCATCTGGGATAGAGGTAGACACCAAGTAGACAATAATCTTCATCTTTTGCAAAAGATTTTACAGCTACATCCAGCGCTTGCACCATTTAAAGTTGTCGTTACACAAAATGGGACAAAAGAAAGACAGCTGAACGAGGTGGCTGTGTATATAAGTAGGAAGTTACGATCTGCAGGAATACAGGCGTTATACTTCAAAGATACCAAGTCAGAGGTTAACCACCAGATATCTAGGTAAGCTTGTGCTGTTTTAAACCTTTCCCACACAGTCCAGTGTTTTAACAACCCTGAGGAAGAAGCCTTTTGAAAACATTGTGGAAAAGGGAGCTGGTACTAGCATGTACTCCTTTTTATACGCCCGTCGAAGACGGGACGTATTATGGGATCACCCATGGCGTCGGGGCGGCTGGCCGGCCGGCATCTGGTTCTTTGTCCGGAGCATAACTTTGTCATCTCCAGTCCGATTGACTTGAAACTTGGCATTTGTGTTTGTTGCAATAATACGGAGTGCAGTGCGAAAGAACCAAAACTCTACCTCATGCTGTCTTTGAGTTATTTCCCTTTGATCGTCATTTTTACAGCATTTTCTGCTTGTCCAGAATATAACTTTGTCATCTCTAGCCTGAACATCTTCAAATTTGGTATGCATGATTGTTGAAAAATTACGGAGTGCAGTGCACAAGAACCATAACTCTTCCTAGCACAAATTTTGAGTTATTCCCCCTTAGATCTTCATTTTTATAGCATTTCTTGCTTATCCGGAGCATAACTTTGTCATCTTAAGTAGGAATGACTTGAAATATGGTATGCTTATTTGTTGCAATATTTGGAAGTGCAGTGCGCAAGAATTGTAAATCTACCTCGTGCTGAGTTATTTCCCTTTGATCGTCATTTTACAGCATTTAGTGCTTGTCCGGAATATAACTTTGTCATCTCAAGGCAGAACGACTTCAAATTTGGTATGCATGTTTGTTGCAATATTATGGAGTACAGTGCGCAAGAACAATAACTCTACCTAGCGCGGATTTTGAGTAATTCCACTTTGATCTTCATTTTTACAGTATTTCTTGCTTGTCCAGAACGGAACTTTGTCACCTCAAGTCAAATTGACTTGAGACTTGGTAAACCTATTTGTTGCAGTTACGAAAAGTGCAATGCACTGGAGCCGTAACCTTACCTAATGCCCTTTTGGAATTATTCCCTATTCATTTTTTTTTTTTACAGCTTTTCATGCTTCTCTACAATATAACTTTGTCTTTTCATGTTGGAATGACCTGAAACTTTTTATGCATGTTTCCTTAATATTAGAGGAGACATTCATGCCTATTTCAATCACTTACATGATTTCTGCTGCACTATTTTCCTCTACCTGCCCTTTACGATTATTATCCCCCCTCCACAGCTGGCAGTGGGACGAGCGTATCTTGCGACAATTTGCCGCTCTTGTTCAATACTGTTTTCTGCTAAATTGTAGAATTTCTTTTCTGCCATTAATTGTTCAGAATTTTTGTCAAACTACCAATTTTATAGGTTGATTGGTAAAATGTGTCATGCTTTTCAATTGCAAAGTTTTACTGTATGCTAGCTTTGCCTTACTTCATACATTCATATTCTAGAGAAGTTTTTGTTAATGTAAAATATTCTATACGTACCCTACACAAGCATGAAAGTAAACCCAGTGGATTCTTGGGATGTGAAAACAAAATCATGGATGCATAAGCGGATACACAGACAGACAAATACTGCACCTATATGGTATATGGCTTGCATTACGCGAAAAAGGGCGTTTGGACATTTGCGTAAAGTGTAGTCTCAGATCAGCCTGCGCAGTCCGCGCAGGCTAATCCGAGACAGCAATTACGACTACATTAGATTTTGTTTTTCAGTAGACTTGCGCAAAACAGAAAATTACATAAAAACAGAAAGTGTCGTTTCAGATTAGCCTGCACGGACTGCGCAGGCTGATCCGAGACGACACTTTCCGCAAATGTCCGAATGCCCCTTTTTGCTTGTTGCAGGCCATATGGTAACCAGAGCTTTCTTCCTTTCTCACAATATTTTCAAAAAGCTTGCTCTGTGGGGCATACAAACACTGGACTGTTTTTGTATAGAGGTTAATTGTTAAGCCAAAATGGTTGTGACAGTTTTGTATATTTAACAGGAATGATAGAATTGGTGTACCATTCACAGTCATTGTGACAGACCACACCCTTCAGACAGGTGCTATAGAATTGCGCAATAGAGACACTACTATACATGTAAGTTATCTTTTTACTGCTACAGCGCCAAATAAAGAAAACAGATTTCAGTGAGGAAAAAAATCATTTTTACTTTCAAGGCTGCACCACTGGTCAGAATTTTTCAGCATTGTGGGCTGTGTTGATCCAAGATAAGACTGCATATTTTGTTCAGTCTGATCTTGATTGACACTGACTGCAGTCAGTTGTTTTGTATGATACATTAAAGGGTTTAGGGTTTAGAAAGTTTTTCAATAAGCAGTATAGGGTTACATTTCAGAGATGAGCAGTCTATAACTTTGAAATGGCTTGTATTTATTTTACAAGAGGGCCATGATGGCCCTGAAGTTGCTCACGTGAGTCTTTTGACCAAACATGACCCATTTTCAATCTCTTTTGAGATATCATGACAAACATTCTACTAAGCTTTTATAATTATTGGACTGAAAATTTGACCTCTAGCATGTACACAAACTTTTTAGCCAACCATAGCCAATTTTCCCATTCTAGATATTATCAAAACAAAGATCCTGACCACCTTTCATAAGTATTGGACAGAAAATGTGGCCTATAGAGAATACACAGGCTTTTTCTAAGATTTGACCTACTGACCTAGTTTTTTGACCCAACATGACCGATTTTCGAAGTCGTCTGAGATGTCATCAAGACAAACAATCTGACCAAGTTTCATGAGTTTTGGACTGAAAATGTGACCTCTAGAGTATATACAAGGTTTTTCTAAGATTTGACCTAGTGACATAGTTTTTTACCCAACATGACCCATTTTCGAAATCATCCGAGATATCATCAAGTCAAACATTTTGACCAACTTTCAAGAAATTTGGACCAAAAATGTGGCCTCTAGAGCATACACAAAGTTTTTCTAAGATATGACCTAGTGACCTACTTTTTGACCAGACATGACCCACTTTCAAACTCATGTGAGATATCATCAAGACAAACATTCTGACCAAATTTCAAGAGTACTGGACGGAAAATGTGGCCTCTAGAGTGTGCACAAGGTTTTTCTAAGATTTGACCTAGTTTTTGACCCAGCATGACCCATTTTCCAACTCATCAGAGATATCATCAAGACAAACATTCTGATCAAGTTTCATGAGTATCTGACTGAAAATGTGGCCTCTAGAGTGTGCACAAGGTTTTTCTAAGATTTGACCTAGTGTCCTAGTTTTTTTTGCCCAGCATGACCCATTTTCCAACTCGTTCGAGATATTGTCAAGACAAACATTCTGACCAAGTTTCAAGAGTTTTGGACTGAAAATGGCCTCTAGAGCGTACACAAGGATTTTCTAAGATTTGACCTAGTGACCTAGTTTTTTACCCTACCTGACCCATTTTCGAACTCGTCCGAGATATCATCAAGACAAACGTTCTGACCAAGTTCCATGAGTATCTGACTGAAAATGTGGCCTCTAGGGTGTACACAAGGTTTTTCTAAGATTTGACCTAGTTTTTGACCTGACCTGACCCATTTTCGAACTCGTCCGAGGTATCATCAAGACAAACATTCTGACCAAGTTTCATGAGTATCTGACTGAAAATGTGGCCTTTCGAGCGTACACAAGGTAAAAGTTGATGACGGATGCCGGACACAGCACGATCACAAAAGCTCACCTTAAGCACATTGTGCTCAGGTGAGCTAATAAAGGTTTTGCTTTTCAGGAAACCCTGGCCATTAACAAGCTAGAAGAATATGTTCTACAACATCTGAAATTTGAAGGCTGATGTTTGACACAAGCTACCTATACAAGTAGTGAACATTGCAGGTTTGTCACACAGAGTTCATCGCAAACTGATGTTTTCCATGTCTATGGACAGGAATAAGAAGGTCCTCCATAGTATCAAGAGCAACCGATTTAACTCCTTGCCAGGAATCAAAATGTCAACCATGTTGAAATCATTTGCAAAGTTACATGTAGAAAGGTTTGTTTCAGAGAGTATTGTGGGAAACTGGAGCCAAAGAAACTTGAATCAAGCAATTTCTTCTGTACAAATGTTAACCATTTCCAAATAATTGATCAATAGAATAATTTTTTTAACCATTTTCAACATCATTTCAGTCCTATCAGGGCTACAGCTTTCACTTTCATGTAAGTCCTAGGCTTCACCAGTTTTAGGTCTGTTTCCCAAAGAATTCCTTTCTTTGAAATATTTATCACATACTTGTCATATTTGGAATGAAAACCATTCATGAGTATGGAAGGAATTGCTCAGTAAAACTAACTTGTCTACATGCAATTTTATGTTTATGATGTACAGTTGTACAAAATTGTTATTGACTATCATATTAAAGTGATAATAAGAGTAACAGATCTTTAACTCATTTACATACATCCACAGACCAGTTTAAAAAACAAGATGTTTTCAGCAAGTATGTACATATTATTGGAATAAGCCAATCTGACCATGCTCATAGGTTTAGTTCTGTCACACTCTTCCACAAGTCATCATTGTATTGTAACTTTTTACTGTTACTAATAACTGAAGACATGTGCCAGTATGCATTGAAGGTTATCTCCCCTTGACCTTTTGGGAAATTTGGAGGGGGGGTGTTAATGCATATTGGTTTGATCACGTCTACGCTGTTTTGGCCATTGGCATTTTCTCCTTTTCTTACAATGTTTTCAGTAGGCCCCAGGACGAAATTTTAGATTTGTCCAAACTGAAATCATTTGCAAAGGACAAATTAAATTTAGCTTATATGGTGATTTCTGTATTTAATAGGGTTGAAAACATTTGGCAAAAGGTTACCAGCATTTCCTCTTTTTCCTACAATGTTTTCAAAAAGTTTCTTACTCAGGGTGGTTGAAAATCAATTGTTTGGTAATTGATTGACTGTATGGTGTTCAACACTGTTTTCAACATTGTCAGTTACATCCCATGTGGCAGTGCACCTATCCATGCTTTCTTGGGGTTTCTTTTACCAGTACTCGGCTTAATATTCTTTCAAAGCTTCTCGCTGAACAATGGTCAGGGGTGAGAGGATTGAATCCTGTCGCAATGACTATCATCAATCCTCGGAAAGAAATTGGCCAAGCCAGGGATTGAACTAGTGACCCTGTTCTCAAGTCCTCTACGCTACCGACTAAGCTAGCGATGCTTGGCTGTTTGGTAAAAGGTTAAGGTTGTAAGAATCTCGTGTTTGTTTGGTAAAAAGTTGACTGATACAAGTAATGCAAGGAGGATAAAAAAATGACTTTATTGAAAGTTATAGAAAAAAATATTGTGTGAAGAAGCAACGAAACAGCTGCTTTCAAACAAGCAAATGCCCTGTGCTTTGAAATGGCTTGCACTCCATCTTCACAAAGTAACCATTTACAGAAGAGAAGTCAACTCTGCTATTTCTTTTTAGCATGATTTATTTGAAAAACATGCATTCTTTGCATTAATATTTACAATCGAAAATATAACACATGAATTTCATGCTGCATATGAAATACTATGATCAAGACTGCAAATATGTAATTGACAAATACAAGCTGGCAAACTTGGTATAAGATTCAATTCTAAGGAAACAGAATTTTGTTGAAATGATTTGAAGTAAATTTCTTCAGATTCTAGCTGCAGCAATACAAAATGTCATTTCATAAAGTTATTCTCTTGTTATCCTCTGCCAAGAGGCAGACAGTTATAGTTTTATATTAACTCTTTACCAAATGACAAAAATTAGACTGGTCCAAATTGAAAGCACTTGCAGACGACAAAATAAACGTAACTCAAAAATTGAAATTTGTTTCCAGCAGGGTAGAAAACATTGTGGGAAAAGGAGAAAATGCTGGCAACCAGCATTTTATCCTTTTCCCACAATGTTTTCAAAAGGCTTCTATCTCAGGGTCGTAAAAACCAGGGATTGTTTGGTAAAGGGTTATGGTACTACCTCAATGTAAATGACCTGGAATAATGAAGCATGATACATGATTTTAACAAGTTTATCTCTGTGACAGCTCCCTACAATGTTGGTTTAAAATTGTATCTCATGACATGACGTATATCTATGGCTTTTGCAGACAGCATAGATCAAGATCAGACTGCACAGAAAGAACAATCTGATCTATATCTATACTGTCTGCTTGTTTGGTCAAGCCTGTAAGATAAAAATTTGTCCGAGTTTCAGCAGATTGTATTGTCGGCCATCTAAAGATATATTTGGTGCTGAAATAGTTCACCATTATACTCGTACAAGTATCTAAACGACGATGAACCTTATGTGTAACAAACCAATATTACGAATAAAGTTTCTGTTCTGTTCTAAAATATGCCCGCGAACTATGTCATTCAATTCAAATACAAAGGAGCCAATGCGCTGGCCAAAAGGGCTTAATGCATACCTGTGATGCACAATACCAAGCAAGTCATCGCATAATTATGGATCCATAAACAACCGACATAATCATGTGGTAGACTGTCCTTGGACAAATAGAAAATTGACCAAAAGCGAAAAGTTTTGGCCAAGGTCAGCCTGTGCGGACTGCTCAGGCTGACCTGGTTTGATTCTTTTCGCAGATGCATTAAGCCTCCTTTTCACAGAGCATGGCTCTAATGATTCTACTTACACTTTGAACTCTGAAACAAACTTCCAGAAGACATTTGTGAAAAAATTCTCACGAAATATTGATCATTTTCTTACCAACCTGAATTTACAAATCAAATCAGTGTAAAACAACTTCCCCTTTTGCCACAATATTCTCAAATGTAATCTTATGCAGGCTGAAAAGCAATATAAGCAGGAGGTAATATGGAGGAAAATTAAGCATTTCGACTAGAACTGACATTTTATGATTTTCAGGAATCACCTGGTTAAAACAATTATTATGTAGACCGAGTTTTCCCTGACCCCGTTTTTTTTTTATTTGGGACCCCTGATTTTCTAAATACCCAAACTTTGTGTTTCCTTTTTTTTTTTTTTCAAGGTTTCATTTAAAGGGAGTCAAATGACCCTGTACGAGAGAGAGCAGGGAAAACACTTTACATCTATCTACAAGCATCTATATAGATAATAGTTCATCCCTTTTGTGCACACCAACACTGGTTTACATTTGGACAAAACTACAAATATACATACATACCAAAGCAAGATTTGATATGGTAAATGAAGAAACACATAAAATACCATAGTGTTTAATTTCTAATACTTGCCTAAAGAACTGATCAGCCTTTTCTCCAACACTTACTGTACTAGCTGCATTTTAGTAACCAAGATGGACGGTTTCGCTAGTTACTTTGTATCGTTTCTATTTGCCATTTTTTAACAGTATTTCAATTAGATCACAGCAGCCAGTGCACCTATCCATTGATTCCTAGAGTTTAACTGTTCCTAGAGTTTTACCCTACAGCATGCTTTCCAAGCCATGAGACAATGTTAAACGGACATGGAGGAATTAACCTTGTCACCGATTTTAAACATTCAAGTGCTTAACCTGGCTTTTTCTTGCTTTTTCAGGACATTGCAGATCAAGATCAGACTACACAGAATGAAAAAACCCAGCCCTGATACTATCTAAGAATCTCAATTTCAGTTACTTAGATTTAAAGGAATTACATCAATTCTCACAAAGAATTTTGTCCAAAGCTTGGATTAAAACTCCGAAGTCCTTAATTACTAACCTTGCTCCAACACGAAATTAATATAGTAGAAGGAAGAAAATGGCAAAACACTAAAAGTTGCATTTAAACTTTACAAGAAAGGTTGTTAAAGATACAACTCCATGTAAACCTGCTGCACCAAGCAAAATAAGTGACTACTCATGTATCAAGAATATACATATATAAATTATAAAAACCTACCTAACATGCCAATCAATTTATGGATGAACTCTTTCCTTTATTGATCGTTTAACCCTTTACAAAACGATCTTGAGGTTTAATGACCCTGAGAAAGAAGTCTTTTGAAAACATTGTGGGAAAAGGAGAAAATGCTGGCAGCATTTTCTCCTTTTCCCACAATGTTTTCCACCCTGAAAAAGACTATTTCCATCATTTGAGCTACAATTGAATTGTTGTCTGCAAATGCTTTCAAACTGAATAAGTTAAATGACATGCATATACATGTTAGTGTGTTTGCAGACATTTTAGATAAACAACAGGGCAGATATTAGCCAACCATTTTAAATTACATTTGTAGTTAAATTCTAAAAAAATTTTCATAAAAACCAAATGGTTAAGCCAATCAAAAATAGTATTACTTTTTAACTTCAAACTACAAATATAATTCAGAATGTTTGATGAAAGTGAACCCAGACTGACCAGGGACTTCAGTCTGATCTTAGATCTACTCTGTGTCTTTGTAAGATAGTTTGGCAGAAAACAGTCTTGAATATGCATTACTCAACTGACTCAAAATATCCATAAAACCTACCTAGAGCTCAAAATGCTAATAAGTGATAACACACAAACTGTTTGTTTTCATTGCAAAGACTGTCTATAAGGGAAAGAGTTGACTCATTTTAAAAAAAAGTATCACACACACACTTCTAGACTACTATTTACAAACATCGCATCTTTAAGCCATCCTGAATCCACAATTTGGCAACCCCTGCTGTCTATCTAACTGTATCAAATTAATTTTTGGTGAGAAGGAACTGGCATACCCACTGATTATCATCAAACGATGCTTTTTTGCAGAAGCTACAATTCATATACAAAGGAAAGGTATGCCTTTTGATTACACCAGTACAAAAAAATGTAGACTCATCCATCCAAATTAACCCTTCACTGTATCGCAAAATTTTAAGACACATCCATACTAGAGGAATTTTCAGTCAACAATTCAAATGTTATTCAAATGATGGTATTCTTCCTTGAAAAGGCAGAAAACATTGTGGGAAAAGGAGAAAATGCTAGTTACCAGCATTTTCTCCTTTCACCACAATGTTTTCAAAAGGCTTCTTCCTCGGGGCCATTTAAACTCAGGATTGTGTTGTGAAGGGTTAAAAGTATTTGCAGACCAAAAATTCAATGTTGCTCAACTGATATTTGTCTTCAATAGGGTAGAAAACATTTGGGGTGAAAGAAGAGAATGTTTGTAACCCAAAATTTTCTCCTCCCACAATGTTTTCAAAAGCCCCATTTATTTGGGTTATCAACAAGGGAATGGGTGGCAAAGGGTTAACCTCTTTAATCATTGTTTTGCTCCATCAAAAAGGACTGTTTGCAGTTCTTTCATGTTGTCAGAAAACCCAAGATGCAAATGAAAGCAAGAATTTCAGCAGTTTAAACACTGTAGGGTTACCTTCTGGCTGGTTTTGTCAAGTTCTTTAGTATAAAATAAAACAAGAGGGCCATGATGGCCCTGTATCACTCCACTGGCTTTTTAACCCTTTACTACACAAATCAAAGTGTTAATGACCCTGAAAGAGAAGGCTTTCAAAAACATCGTAAGAATAGGACATGTTGTCATCCAGTATTTACTCCTTTTCCCACAACGTTTCCTAACTATCAAGGACAGAAATAGTCATTTAAGCTACATTCAATTTGTCTTTTTGCAATGGCTTTAAACTTGGTACAGTAAAAAAAAATACAGTTAAAAAAAACTCTCTCTTAAAACAGAACATTTCCTCTCCAAAAAACTTGAATACCAAACTCCAATAACGTATAACTGCAGTTTGATAATCAAGGGAGGTAAATAGTAACAAACTTTATCTTGTATAACAGGAGTTATTTCCCTTGATTACTATTCTAAATTACAGTCACCCTATAAGCCCATGTTAAACTTGTGATCTCCAAGGCAGAGCCAATTTTGACCCCAGGGCTATAATATGAAGGAATTTGATAGAGGACCATTAGATAAAGCTACATGCCAAATTTGGTAGCCCTGGGCCTTATGGTTTCAGACAAGAAGATTTTAAAATTCTCCACCATACTTTGAAGCAAGGAAAAAAGATGTAGACTATAAATTATAATGTACTGGAACAGCAATGTTTTGAGTGCATTTATATTTGCATGGACAGAACAAGAGTTATTTCCTTTTATCAGTATGTAAACTTAAATCATATAACCAGTTATAATCTTTAATAAAGCCAAGCCCACAGCAGCCACGTCCATTGCCAGATCAAATTTTTAGCAAAGAATCTGAAATATGTAACCCACAACATAGGGTTTGAACGAGAAATAATGGATTTAGAATATGATCACTCTCTCTTATCTGGAGCTGTGCTTTCATTTTGAATTTCTTTTTGTGACTGAGCATATCATTGTATTTTTAAGGGCAGTATCTTTGTTTGTTATGTAGCAGACCTCTGAATCCTTATTCTGCTAAATAAATTAAATGAAACTTTCATGTAAATAATAAAAACCTAAATATTGCCATTTCATAAAGCTACATGCCAAATTTGGTCGCCCTAGGCCCCATGGCTAGGTCAAAGAAGAATTTTAAAGTTCTCCCTATATAAGCCCATGTAAAACTTGTTATATAAGCCCATGTAAAACTTGTTACCCCCGGGCAGGGCCTAATTTGACCCCAGGGCTATAATTTGAACAATCTTGGCAAAGGTCCACTAGATAAAGCTACATGCCAAATTTGGTAGCTCTAGGCCCTATGGCTAGGTAGAAGAGGAATTTTAAAGTTCTCCCTAAATAAGCCCATGTATAACTTGTAACTCCCGGGGCGGGGCCAATTTTGACCCCAGGGCTATAAATTGAAGAAACTTGGTAGAGGTCCACTAGATAAAGCTACATGCCAAATTTGGTAGCCCTTGGCCTTACGGTTTCAGACAAGAAGATTTTCAAAGATTTTCAAAATTTTTCAGTTTTGTTGCCATGGCAACCAGAGTTTTTGAAGGAATTAAATTCTTTCAAGAAATTCTGAAGAGGACCATGGCAGGATCATTTCTGTGAAGTTTCATCAAAATTGGATGGGTAGTTTCAGAGAAGAAGACATTTTAAAAAAAAGTTAACGCACGGACGGACGGACGCACGGACGGACGGACGGACGCACGACAGACAACAGGCCATGACATAAGCCCGCTGGCCTTCGGCCAGTGGAGCTAAAAACGAAAATACTAGAACATCATGCACACATGGCAAAAAAGTTAAAACAAGCTTTATATGCATATTTTTTACGTTGTGAACTTAATCATAGGACATTTTGCTCTATGCTTGATTGCAGCATTTTACTGACCAGTTTCTACTTCACATTTCATCGACATGTTAATGATAAATTTTTAAAAGGATTACAGAACACCGCATTACATTATGACCAGCAAGTCACAGCAGAGAGTGGTTGAGAAGCCAGACGAACATGGCTACAACGCCTAGCTTGGGCACTTAACCCTTTCCCAAAAAAACAAATTTTAGCCTCTTCCAAACTGAGCACATTTGTAGATAATTGAAACTGATACAAAGAAACGCAAGATCTCTGATAGGGTAGAAAACATTGTGGGAAAAGGAGAAAATGCTGGTTACCAGCATTTTCTCCTTTTCCCACAATGTTTTCAAAAGCCATCTTCTATAGTCTTTAAAACTAAGAATTGTGTGGTATGGGCTTAATGCAGACAAAAAGAAAGTTATGCAACATTTCAGGAGAAATGCTTCAGCCTCTACTAATAAACCTACACACGCACCCCAATATTTTGCCTAAAGCCTTTCCCGTTTGCATTAACCTGTTACCATACAATAACAAATTTTAATGACTCGGGAGACAGAAGGCGTTTGAAAACATTGTGGGAAAAGGTGAAAATGCTGATACTATCTATTCAAGGACAAATACTATCATTTGAAAAGCATTTGAACTGTTGGCTGTAAACTCCTTCAATACAGACAGGTCTAAACTTTTTGAGTGCTTTTTAGGGGTATTCTGCATTTAAAACAAGTTCAAAGTTAACGAAATTTATAAGTTTCACACTTATTTTATAGGTACGAACAAGTCTACAAATATACCCTAAATTCCACATTATCCTATGCAACTAATCTCTTTTTTCCACCATGCCACTTAGATTTCCATTAATCTTTAGAGAGCTGAATAAACCAACTACCATTTCAGTCCAAAAATTGACCCATATATGGACAATCTTAAAATTTGCTTTTGTCCATATAGTGTTTCAGCAATGTGGACTGTGTAAATTACAGATAAGACTCCACGTTTTTTGCAGTCTGATCTTGATCTACACTGGCCCCAAAGGTGACTGCTGTTGTGAAAGGCGCACTAAGGATTAAAAATCAAATGATACAGTTTTCAAGTTTCACTGTTGTCTTCCTTTGTTGAACATCGTCAATTCAGGATCACAAAGGCCAACACATTCACCAAAACATGCAGAAGTCTTTGTTAATGTTAAACTAGCTGTTTATGCTGGTAAACTTATCTTCTTTCCTTTTAAAACTGAAAGAAAAAATAATAATAAAAGCATACAATGTGAAAATCTCAATGAACCCCATTATGACAGAAGAGACCTACAGATACAATACATTACTAATATACATATGGATAGCTCTTGTTTACAAAGGTATGAGAAGTATTCAGAATTTTTGAGCACCCTTTTAATGTTTCTGCTGATGCAATGAAGTTTTAAAATGTTTTCAAAAATTTTCAGTTATGTGAAACTGACCATGCATTCAGAACCAGAGATCCTTCAAAAGGGCAGATTTCTAATACTCATGTGATGCGTTTGTTTGTTTAGCCTTTACCGCTGTCTCAAACCCCATTTCAGTTATAAATAAATTTCCGTGACCTGTGCTCCTATCCATGCGTTCCTGAAACTTCTTTAAACTACTTCACATAACCTTCTTTCCAAGCCACAGGCTGCTTTCAAAAAAAAAAACAAAAAAAAAAAAAAAAAAAAAAAAAACTGTCAAACAAGTTTTTAGGGGTAAACAGTAAAAGATCAAAGTACGAAATGCAATATTACCTTTAGTGATATATAGGTAGAAGAAATCACAGTAGAGTATTGTTTGCACACATCCAGCTACTACAGCTATCAGGTCAAAGAACCCATCAAAGTAGTATCTGTAAATCCAGTTTAGAAGGTAGAGAGCTCTGTATGAACCAAGAGCAAATAGATAGTGACTTGTGATGGTCTCGGCTTCGCCCGTTTTGCTCACCATAAACAACTGCGGTAAGATGGCCACTGACTCCAAATAGATTGAAAATGTCCAGAGGATCTAGAATAGAAAATTTTAACTCTTCTTAGTGCTACATAAATAAGGTGGACATTCTAAGTCAATACTAAACATGCAGAAATTGATTTTTTGTCGGAATATCTGACAAGGTAGCCAACAAGGTAGATCCAAGATCAGAATGATCTGTGCAGTCTGATCTTTATCTAAACCACCTGCAAAAGCAACTAAAGCAGGCTTCAGTGCTTTACTTGTTAACAGATATCTTTCATAATCATTTACTTAGCTAAATTTCAAGGCCAATTTCAAATTTAACCCTTTGCCACACACTCTCGAGTTTTAATGACCCTGTGAAAAGAAGGCTTTTGAAAAAAATGTGAGAAAAGGAGAATTGCTGGTAACCAGCATTATTTCCTTTTCCCCCTGTTTTCTACCCATTCAAAGAAAAATACTATCATAATAAAAAGTAATTGAATTGTCATCTGTATATTCCTTCAATATGGATAAGTCAAACACTTTCCAGGGTTAACTCTTTACCAAACGACAAAATTGTAGACCAGTCCAAATTGAAAGCATTTGCAGACGACAACATAAGTATGGCTCAAAAATTGAAATTTGTCTTGGGAAGGGTAGAAAACATTGTGGGAAAAGGAGAAAATGCTGGTTACCAGCATTTTCTCCTTTTCCTACAATGTTTTCAAAAGGCTTCTTTCTCAGGGTCGTTAAAAGTCAGGATTGTGTGGTAAAGGGTTAATTAAATCCAGTTAAATAAAATTTAATTGCAAATAAAGTTTAGCCAGTAATCACAGTGGATAGGCAGTGGAGCCCTAGCTAAATGCACGTATGTTTTCGCTAATCCCTTCACGATACTCTCTATCTTTCAAGTTAAAATCATAAAATGAAGGATAGTTTCATGTGAATTATCTGTGCACAAGAGTCATCACTTAAACAGAGGCTTAATAATGCCATTGCAATAAACAATCGCTGAACGTTTATTAACCCTTTCTCAGATAAGCCCTGATTTCTATGGCTCTGAGGTTGAAGGCGTTTGAAAACACTGTGGAAAAAGGAGAAAAATGCTCATAATGAGCATTTTGTCCATTTTCCACAGTGTTTTCTTCCCTTACAGATAAAAATACCACCTTTTTAGCCACTCTAAATTTGCCGTCTGCAAACTCTTTCAATTTCAGCAAACCAAAATTACCTCATCTGGTAAAGAGTAAAAGAAATACTACAGCTCAGCAGACTTCTTCTTCTGACCATCTTAGAGAAAAACAAATAGTTATCAAGACAGAAGTAAATTTACCTCCAATGGTGAAAACTCATGGTTGACAAGGAAAGCTAGACCCCCAACAGGCACAATGAGGAACTCAATTCGAAAAGTATCATGGTTGGAGTCATACGTAGGTTTGAAGTGTTGGTACATAAAGTATACTGTGACGTAGGATGACACAATGAAAAATATTTTCATTGAGGTATTGTATACTGATATAAATGATGTGAACAGATCAAGGTAACGAGTGGTAAATACTAGGGCAAACAGAATTTGACTTTTTCCCGATATACCTGAAAGTAAAGAAAAGATACTATCACTACAAATCTAAAGAAGAAATTCAGTAGAGAAATACAATCCAAATAATTGCAACTCTAGGTTGCTCTTGTCTAGAATATCTCAGCAAAGCGGGCAGTGTAGATCTAAGACTGGACTGCATGTTATGTTTGGTGTGATCTACGCTGGCCACAAAGACAAATGAAGATATCAAAGGTGTTTAATGGTTAAATCTATCCTATTAACATAGATGACATAACTAGCTTTTGAGGATAATTTAGATCAAGATCAGACAGCAAAGAGCCTGCAATCCGATCTCTGATCTAAACCGTCACCTTACCATTCTAAATTATGTAGGAACCATGTCTTAGTTTGCCACTGGCTGCTATTACATAACTATTATCGAAACAATGGTCAGCTGTGAGATAGGAATGAATCCTGTCCCAATGACTATCATCAATCCTCTGAAAGAAATTGGCCAAGCCAGGGATCCAGTTCTCAACTTAGGCACTTGCTTTCTATGACTTCAAATTTCACAACTTACATTTATTTCTGTATCTATAGGTATTATAAATACTAGAAGGTTTCACAGCTGCCATGTTTTAAAGCAACAGAAGTTCATTCACTGGTGACAATATGTGTACCACAGTTATGTCATACTTTAAGATACACTCACTTCATTTTAGCCGTTTGTTATTCATAGCATATTACAAAGTAATTCCTAAATACAATGTTGGTAAAGTTACAGTGAATGGTGCATTTAAATTACCATGGTACCCGTTCTTGCTATGTTCACCATGCAACAATAAGGGAGCCGGCCCAATTTGAAACCAGTTATTGTACTTCTATTGCTTTAAAAAATGCTAAACCTTCAAGTATTTATAAAATAGGCATGCAAGAAATGTAAGATGTGAAACTTAAAGTCATGGAAACCAAGTGCCTATGGTTCTCAAGTAGTGTACACTACTGACTAAACTACTGTGGCTTGGTACATAGCAACTGCTATTTGTGACACAATTTTCTTGTAGAATGTTTCCTCCATAGGATGGTACTATGGATGTTAATACTGGCAGTAAAATGACCTGTAAACAGTGTGAATTCCATGACTAGTGTACTGAAAATATATTACGAGTTCAGTCTGTGTGATCACGTATAAAGGTACGTGATTCACTTTTAAAATAAAAATATCACATACAATCGGTTCCTCTAATATGTACCGGAAAGTTCAAAAACTTGCGCAATTGAAAATTTAAAGTCAAATTTCAGAAATTTCCAGCAGCAAAATGTTTACAATTACTTCTCTTGGGCATGTTTTCCAAATCCCAAAATAGAATGGCTGCTATCTGTTGTCGTATATAACTATCCAATGGTAACATGATATATAACAGGTACCAGTTTGCTGGCTGGGATCATTTCTCTTGAAATTGCATCGTATCCAAAATGTTGCAAATGGCCAGTGCTATTTTCAGTAACTGCATGATCAGTTGTTATCTTCTCTCTTTGGTTTATGCAATAAACATCGAATCTTCTCTGGAATCGGGCACAGTAAGTAAAGGATAAACTTATCAACCGAAGCAAATTCCCCCCCCTCATGCTTTCAAAATCTCAAAATCTTTTATCTTTGAAAACTTGTATCTGTGTATTATTTGAAAACATTTCAACTATCAGCAAGCTGTCATTGACATCGATACCAAAGAGAGATAATGTTGTTCAGATTTGAACCCCCCTATTTGTTTGCGTACCCTAAACTTCTGTTACCATTATGTGCAAAAACCTCCAGCTGGAAAAAACACAGCACAAACTGCGAATTGTTTACTTTTCAGCATCTAAGTGAATAATACACAATTTGAGCTACTGCTGCACGCCATTCAACTGTGCTCTGTTGATGAACACCCTATACTTTCGTTTCAAACATGACTGTTTCCAAGTCCATGGTCAGAAATCACTTTCACTCACTGCTTATAAGCAGATACTACATAGAAATTAGAATGCTATGTCTTGTAAACCTTACCGATATCTTTAAATCGATCATGGCTAGGAACAGCTCACTATCAGATCAGGTCACACAGTACGGTAGCAAAAGTGACACTAAATTATGATTTTATGTTTCGTGGGTGGGATACTGTACTCTGTAGCAAATCGCCGGTAGAAAATGTTGAACGGACATCTACGTAATTTATCATAAAGCATGTGAATGAAACCTACCTGCAACTGATCTCGTTTTCCACATTTTCAATAAAAGCAGTATAATTGCCAGTAAATGGCTCATATCTCCACAGAGTCTGAAAATATTCATTTTTGTCTGTTTGTTGTTATTAGTTCCACGTACAACCGGAGACAACTGCAGACGTGGCGCGCAATGAACTGTGGGATATACAGGGGAAGTAACTCACACGGAAGCGTGAATGATATTGTGCAACGTGTTATAATTCATCGTAATGATGATACACGCCTGATCGACTTCTTTATTAGATCTACTTATGATTGAAAAAAAATGTATTTTTGTTATATTTTTTTTATCCTCATTTTACGACTATCATGTTTTCCAAATATCATACCCATTAGATCCATAGACTTAAAGGTGTGCGTTTCGAATGTCGTCTGCATTTCACCGAGTAGAACGATTCTAATAGATCTAGATCCCTCTATTGCACTCGTGTGAATATATCTCAAGTGTTTATTCCACTCTCTAGTTCATTGTTCTTAGTCTAGTCTGAAATTTCCAGTTCTTTCCCGAACTTGCTTTTGCTGTGAAAAGTACTCTGGAAGCAATGCACACATTTTGCTCTACAAACATGGGATGCAACTCTTACAATATTGATTTTGTTTTTATACGAGTTATTTCCCTTAGATCTTTGAAATCACACCCACTTCGGAATTGGTATTGAAACGAACTCTGAAGATCACATTGAACTGTTGAGGTCCTGCTATCCCGTTTGCATATCTTCCATCAGTTCATAACAAAATTATCATGCTCGCTACATTTACAGGATTATCAAAAAGAAACCTGAAACCCATGTTTTTTGTGCCTGTCAGGGAACCAACTCTTCAACAGATGACAAAATGAATCAAATGTGGCTAAAAATGATGCAATTTCTTTTGAAATGGTGGAGAACGCTGTGAATCAAGGAATAAAAACATGGGATAGTTCGGTACAATGTGTCAATTGAATATCTACACAAAACACAGGGGAAGTAACTGAATAATAACAAGCTGAGGTTGATGATAGTTTTTTTAATGACTTTTTTCTTTACTTTGTATCTTCCTGTATTTATTTTATGACTTTACAGTTTTGTAATGGATAATGAAGGAAAAAACATGCATATGATCTTTAACCCTTTACCAAATGGCAAAATTTCAGACTTGTCCAATATGAAAGAATTCGCAGACAACAAATTAAATTTGGTTAAACTCATTAAATTTTGTCCTCAAATGGACAGAAAATAAAAAATGCTTGTAACCAGCAGCTGGTTACCAGCATTTTCTCTTTTCCAACCATGTTTTCAAAAGTTATCTTCCACAGAGTCATTTACACTTGGAATTGTTTGGTAAAGGGTTAAATAGGTTCAATTATCATACAAAGAAACCAAGAGTCTTGTGATTGCATGAAAATTCATTTACCCTATACCTAACGAACCTGGCTAATTGCAACCCTGAGAAAAAGGCTTTTGAAAACATTATGGGAAAAGGAGAAAATGCTGTTACCAGCATTTTCTCCTTTTTCCACACAATGTTTTCTATCCTATCGCAGGTAAATCTCACTATCTAAGCAATATTTGTCATCTGCAAATGCTTTCAATTTGGACCAGTGTAAAATATAAAAGTTTGGTACAGAATTAAAACAGCAGCAAACTGCTATGTCTCTACATTTCAAAATGGACCTTTACCCACTAATTTCTTGTTTTACCAAACCCAGGATGAGGCTTTTGGATACATAGTGGGAATATGAAGAAAAATGCTAGTTATCAGTATTTTCTCTTTTTTCTACAATATTTTCCATCGCTTTTTTTTCCTTTGGGTAGGTAAAACTCAGGATTCCATGGTAAAGGGTAAAACCAAAAGACAGATATGCTATTGGAATAAATAAATCTTCTATTACTTTAGTTCATTCATTCAAATTAAAGACTGCTTTTTTTTCTGTGCTGGAGATTAGTTACAAGTAAAATTCCAGTATGAAAATTAACAAGGGTATTGTAATGAAATGAAGACACTGATCAAAATATCTGTTTTCTCCATTTCAATGTTTTCATGACTTTTTTGCTGCATATGGACCTAAATATATCTAAATGAGGCATTGGCTAAGAATGAATGCTTTAACCCATTACCGGACGGCAAAATTTTATACATGTCCAAATTTAAAGCACTTGCAAACGACATTTCAAAACAATGCAGAAATCAAGGGATTTGTCTTTAATTGGGTGGAAAACATTGTGGGAAAAGGAGAAAATGCTGGCAGGTAGCATTTTCTTAAGTCTTCTTAAATAATGTTTTGAAACTGTGGAAAAAGAAGAAAATTTTGGTTGCCAGCACTTTCTCCTTTTTTCTCCACAATGCTTTCAAAAATCCTTTTCTTTGGAGTCGTTCAATCTCAAGATTGTTTGGTAAAGGATTAATCATTTTACAGTTCCTGTCATAGAAAATTGGTTCAACAATGACGTCGCAATGTCTAATGTATCCTAATAACTAAAAAAGTCCACTCCTCACCAGACAACAAAATAGACTTTTCCAAATTGGAAGCATTTTGCAGACAAGATATTAAATGTGGATAAAAAAATGAGACTTGTCTCAGATAGGGTAGAAAACATTGTGAAAAAAGGAGAACATGCTGGTAACCAGCATATTCTCCTTTTTCCACAATGTTTTCAACCGTCTTCTTTCATCAAAGTCTTCAATTCTTCGGATTGTTTGGGTCAGAGTATAATATATACAATTTCATCTTATATTACAAACTATATACAGAGAGGGATCAATCAGCATGAAAATAAAATACATAATTGATAAATTTGTGAACAACTAAATACGAAAATAATTCATCTGTTTACTTTATACATGAACAATGAATAGATTTAGCATAAAACTAACACATAAAAACACAGTAACAAAACTGACAGCGCCACATGATGGTGCCAAGGCTTGGCTTCCGTTGCGTTTTCAGCGAAAGATTTGAAGCCGAAACAAAAAAGGGACATGACTGTGTCAAGCATTTTTTGATTATTGGTTCCCCATTTGAGAATTAAGGTTGATTTTTGGGAAAATCTCTTGAAAAAAAAAATGTCAGCGATATAAGGATAATGTCTCAGTTTTTGCATGACAACAACACAGGCGACAGGGGTATAACAATGCCTTGACATTTTCCTCAATAAAATCTGAGCTAACAATTTGTGTCATCAATTGGCAATAAAAGACTTCTGACAAGTAGCAGATCAGACAGAGCTACCAGTTTCTATAATATTCCTATGCAGACAGTCATTTTTGCAATCATGTATCTAATCGGTTTGATGAACTTGAGGTACAATCTACATCTCGGGATGTAATAGATGCCCCACTAGAACACACACTTGCCTATAAAATGCACCCTTCACTTCAAGTTCAAAATTTTATGAAAACGTCGATTAGCTGATTGGTTGAAAAAATGTGGAAAAATGAAAAAATGCTGCAAAAAGCTTTCTTCCTCCTGGTAGTTATAACTTGTGATTGTTTAGTAGAGGGTTATTTACTATAGTTAAGGGCCTAACTACCTCCTAGAAACAGACCAATCAATTGAATTTTCCTGAAAAGACCAGTACTGACACCTCATAGCTCTGTCCATTAATCCTTTACCACACAATGACGACTTTTAACGCCCCCTGAAAGATAAGGCTTTTGAAAACATTGTGGGAAAAGGAGAAAATGCTGGTTACCAGCATTTTCTCCTTTTCCCACAATGTTTTTTACCCATCAAAGAAAAATAATTTCATATGAGCCACGTTAAAACTGTCATCTACAAATGCTTTTAATTTGGACAGGTCTAAAATTTTGTCATGTGGTAAAGGGTTAACCCTTTACCACACAATCCCGACTTTTAACGACCCTGGGAAAGAAGCCTTTTGAAAACATTGTGGGAAAAGGAGAAAATGCTGGTAACCAGCATTTTCTCCTTTTCCCACAATGTTTTCTTCCCTTCCTAAAACAAATTTCAATTCTTTTGTCACATTTATTTTGTCGTCTGCAAATGCTTTCAATTTGGACCGGTCTAAAATTTTGTCGTTTGGTAAAGAGTTAAGCTACTTTCTTTTGAAGATTGTCAACTGATGATTTCCAACAACTGAAAATCTTTAACTCTCAGAAATTCCTTTAACAATTAATAATTCTCAATAGTGGATTATTTAACATTAATCATCCATATCTTTCAGCCAAAATATGGAAAATACTGTGAGAAAAGAAGAATTAACTATATGAAGTAACGTCTCCTTTTTGCACTATCTTTTAAACAGATATCCACTGATGGTGGCTGACAAAACTTGATTTCAACCATAAATTTCAATGTAAAATGGGGGCCACTGCTTTGTTTGAGCAAATTATTTACTTGCCATAATTTTTATGGCAGCTGTCTTTTAAATCTTGACAAGGGAAGATGAGAAAATTTATCACAACAAGAATTGATACACTGTTGTAATTGAAACTGTGATGACAACTACATAGTTCTCTTTTGAGCAATATAAACTCAGTCTCTGAAAACTACACTTGCCACCAAAAGACTAATTTCAAACATTGTACATAAATTTACAAGTCTTGGTTTCAAGCATTTTCATCTTTTCCCACAATGTTAATTGAAGCACATTTCAACAGCATCCTTACAAAACGGGTTCGTGTGGTAACAGATTAAGTATAATTATGTAAATAAACACAAAATTTACACACCCTTCTTTAATAAAACCCCACAAGAATCTTTAGTGATTTATGACTTGATCTTTTGGTATTGGTAGATACAAAAACTTAACTCATGCAAAAGCCCTGTGCATAAAAACTTTTGCCCTAAAAAACAGGAGGGCCATGATGGCCCTGAAGTTGCTCACCTGAGCCATTTGACCATACATAACCCACTTCCAGTCTTTTCGAGATACTTTGACAAACAGTCAAAAAGGATACACAAGGTATTTCAAAGATTTGACCTGGTGACCAAGTTTTTGACCTAATGTGACCCATTTTCAAACTGGATTGAGACATCATCAAATCGAACATTCTCATGAGTACTGGACTCAAAGTATGGCCTCTAAAGTGTACACAAGGATCTTCTAAGATTTGACTTAGTGACCTAGCTTTTGACCTGACATGACCCATTTTCAAACTTTTCCAAGATATCATCAATACAGAGATTCTGACCAACTTTCAGGGGTATTGGACTGAATATGTGCCCTCAAGAGCGTACGTAAGGTTTTTCAAAGATTTGACCCGGTGACCTAGTTTTTGACCAGACATGACTCATTTTCTTACTCATCAAAGATATCATGAAGAAAACCATTCTGACCAATTTTCAAGAGTATTGGACTCAAAATGTTGCCTCTAGAGTGTACACAAGGTTTTTCTATGATTTAACCTAGTGACCTAGTTTTTGACTCGACATGACCCATTTTCACACGCATATGAGATATCATCATGATAAACATTTTGACCAAGTTTCATGAGTATCAGACAAAAAATGAGGCCTCTAGAGTGTACACAAGGTTATTCTAAGATCTGACATAGTGACCTAGGTTTTTACCTGACATGACCCATTTTCACACTCTTCCAAGGTAACATCAAGACAAAGATTCTGACAAACTTTCAAGAGAATTGGACTCAAAATGTGGCCTCAAGAGTGTACACAAGATTTTTCTAAGATTTGACCTAGTGACCTAGTTTTTGACCCGACATGACCCATTTTAAAACTTGTCCGACAGATCATGAAGACAAACAATCTGACCAAGTTTCATCAGTATCATAAAAAAATATATGGCCTCTAGAGCGTACACAAGGTAAAAGTTGACAATGGGCGATGCACGACCGACACAGCACTATCACAAAAGCTCACTATGAGCACTTCATGCTCAGGTGAGCTAAAAAGGCCTAAAAAAAAAAACCCTGTGTGTAATTAATGGCATTTACAAAATATTAGAATAGATCTTCATGACAATTTTTTAACATGCAGAAAGCTCTGACGTAAAAATATAAGATAACCCTCATTCATTCAGGCTAATCCAGTGTATTCGCATACTAAACAATACCAAGTTTTAACAACCCAGAGTAGAAAGGCTTTTGACAGCATTTTGTCACCAGCACTTTCTCCTCTTCCTACAATGTTTTCTACCCGTTCTTCTGCAAATGCTTTTTCTACCCTTTCAAAGATGAACCCCATCTGTTAACTCTTTACCACACAATCCCGAGTTTTGACGACCTGTAGGAGAAGGCTTTTGAAAACATTGTGGGAAAAGGAGAAAATGCTGGTAACCAGCATTTTCTCCTTTTCCCACTATGTTTTCTTCCCCATCCAAAACAAAAATCATCATTTCAGTTACATTTAATTTGTCGTCTGCAAATCCTTTCAATTTGGACCAGTCTAAATTTTTGTCGTTTAGTAAAGAGTTAACTCTTTACCAGAGGACAAAATTTTAGACTCATCCAATCTGAAAATGTTTGCAGACAACAATCTGAACGTGGCTTGAAAGACGTAATTTGTTTCTGAAAGGGTAAAAAATGTGGTTACCAGCATTTTCTCATTTTACAGCAATGTTTTCAAACGGCTTTTTATTAAGAGTTGCTAAAACACAGAAATATTTGGCAAGGCGTTAAGCCACATTTCATTTGTCATTTCAAAATTTATGCTTTCAATATAGACAAGTCTAACACATAGTCATCTAATAAAGAGGTAACTCTGTACCATACAAAAGTTTTGGACTGGTTCAAATTGAAAGCATTTGCAGAAGACAAATTTAATGTTGCACAAAGGACGGAACTTTTGTTAGAACGAGAAGAAAACATTATAGGAAAAGGAGAAAATGCTGATAACCAGTGTTTTCTCCTTTTCCAACAATGTTTTCAAAATACTGTCTTGCTAAAAGTTGTTAAAATTTGGGATTGTGTGGTAGAGGATTAAAGGCATGCATGATTGACGAATACAAGTAACTAACCCAACAACTTGACATGGACAAGAAAATAAGATAGAATATTGTCACTGTCGGAAAAGAAGCAATGTTTGTATCAAGCCATTTGCTCAATTTTTCGGAAGGGTTTTCTATAGCTGTCTTTTGAAGCAGCATGGAAAGTCATAACTGTATTGTAATGTATTAACCCTTAACACACTGAACCTGGACTAGGTTGGTTTTGAAGACAATGAAGATCACGATCAGACAGCACATAATATTCTGTCTGATCTGGGTCTACACTATCCACCACTATGCTAACAATTTTGACCACTGTCTGAGG
Organism: Hippopus hippopus; assembly: GCA_946811185.2. NCBI lineage: Eukaryota > Metazoa > Mollusca > Bivalvia > Cardiida > Cardiidae > Hippopus > Hippopus hippopus. The sequence goes on from OX328096.1 coordinate 18,113,236, forward strand.
ATGTCCATCTCATTTGAGCCATGCTCTGTGAAAAGCGGGTTTAATGCATTCTGCAAAAGTATCGAACCAGGTCAGTCTGTGCAGTCCATGCAGGCTGACCTGGTTTGAAAGTTTTTGCTATCTGTTGATTTTCTGCATGTCAAAGGACAAGTCTACCTCATGATCAAGTGGTATATAAGACAAAATAGATTTTTTTGGATTCATAATATTGTGATGACTTGCTTGGTCAAATGCAACACAAAGATATGAGCCATGCTCTGTGGAAAGGGGGCTTAATGTATCTCCGAAAAGTATCGACCCAGGTCAGCCTGGGCAGTCCGCGCAGGCTGACCTGGGCCGAAACTTTTCGTTATTGGTAAATTTTCTGTATTTCCAAGGACCAGTCTACCTCATAATTCAGTCGCTTATTCCAAAAAGTGGATATTATGGATCCGATGGCTTGCTTTATACCATGGATTACAGAGATACATTAAGCCCCCTTTTGCCAGAGCATGGCTCATATATTAAACCCCCCTTTTGCCAGTATGCTGCTAATGTATTAAGCATTAATACAAGGGTAAGAATTTATTGTATGTAACCTTTGATGTATGCAGCAAGGAATATGCTTTGTCTTTCTGGTAACTAGTAATGCTTAAAGTAAATAAATCTTATCTACTGGTGATATATTGGCCTATATATAATTATCTTAACTCTTTACCAAACAACAAAATTTTAGACTTGTCCAAATTGAAAGCATTTGCAGACGACAAAATAAACGTGACTCAAAAATTGAAACTTGACTTTAGATGAGTAGAAAACATTGTGGGAAAAGGAGAAAATGCTGGTTACCAGCATTTTCTCCTTTTCTCACAATGTTTTGAGAAGGCTTCTTCCTCTGGGTCGTAAAAACCAGAGATTGTTTGGTAAAGGGTTAATGTGCTTTTGTATACACAATGAGCAATTTTTACATTTGCCACAATGATTTCCTGACCTTCAAAATAAAATATCATCTATTGAAAGAATCTTTTTCTGCTTTTGGCAACTGTCAGCTAACTTAGTAAAACAGAATTACAGGACAAAGATACATATTAACTGTAGCAGTTTAACTTTCATTCTTTACCACACGACAATATTTTAGACTGGTCCGAATTCAAAGCATTTGTGTACAACAAATTAAATATGGTTCAAATGATAGGATTTGTGTCTAAAAAATTAGAAGTCGCCAACATTTTCTCCTTTTCCCACAATGTTTTCAAAAGTATAATATCTTAGGGTCATTAAAATAAAGTAACGCGTGGTCACGGGTCAAACAATATTTTCTAATAAAAAAAGTTGTTTATATTTTCATGATCATGACTCCTATGTTTCCTGCAAAAAGAACAGGCTTACAGCATTTTTAAAACAATTACAAAACATGTGCATATACGTGTATATACTTTTTGGCAAGTTTGTAACATGACTACTACCATATCCAATCATTAAAGTAAGTTTATGACAATTTGTAGATACAGCTAGACATGCCTGAAGTACATGTATTGTATTTCAATAACCTAGTTTTCCCACAAAGTAGAACCATGAATACAATGACCAGAGATACAAATATCATTGCAGTTTTACTTTTTCATCCACCATTGAAAAATACCTTTTCTGATTGCATACAGAGGCCAATACTGTAAATAAAGGCACCATCCTCTCACAAATAAATGTCAATTAATGACCACCTGTATAGGCTCTAAAGTCTGATCTTGACCCTCACTATCTATAAAACATCCTTAACTGCCTTCAGCCAGCAGTGGGTTGATTTATTCGTGTAAAAATGAAGTCTTTTTACTACTTGCCATCATGAAGATATTTTTTAACTGTTCAAAAGAAAAAAAGTTGCAGATGACAACTTCAATGTGTGTTTAACCCTTAACCACACTATCCCAAATTTCAGCAAACCTGAGGAATAAGCCTTTTCAAAACATTTTGGGAAAAGGAGAAAATGATGGAAACCAGCAATGTTTTCTATCCTATGAAAGACAAATTCCATCATTTGAGCCACATTTAAATTGTCATTTGCAAATGCTTTCAATCATGACCATTCCAAAATTTTGTGGTGTGGTACACAGTTAAGTGATCAGACTTGTCTTTGAAAGAATAGAAAACATTGTAGGAAAAGGAGAAAATTATGGTTACCAGCACCTTTTGCTTTTTCCAAAAATGTTCCAAAAAAGACTTCTTAGGGTGAATACAATATGGGATTGTCTGGTTAAGAATTAACTCATTACCAAACGACAATATTTTAGGCTTGTCCAAATCGAAAGCATTTGCAGACGACCAAAATAAAAGTGACTGAAAATTTGAAATTTGTTTTGTGAAGGGTAGAAAACATTGTGGGACAAGGAGAAAATGCTAGTTACCAGCATTTTCTCCTTTTCCCACAATGTTTTCTAAAGGCTTCTTTCTCGGGGTCGTCAAAAGTAAGGATTGTGTGGTAATGGGTTAACCATGTGATGTAAATGAAAGGGTCAGCTTGAGCATATTTCTCTGTTATAATACATGTACATGTAAGGTCAATACACTGTCCTGCAGCTATCCATTAATGTTAAGCCTAAACACATACGGTATATATAAATATTAAAAGCAAAGTATATTCAAATTATGCAAAAACTTGTGTTTCATAAAAGTTTAACTTGAACCCCATATCATGAACATACTGTTCCTGGCTTCTTGAATAATCGTACATTCCTCTTTAAAATGCATCTTATTTATACTTTCATTTTATTAAACATCTTACATTAAAACATCTCAACCCCAAACAACTATTTGTTTTATGGAACCTGAGGAAAAAGACTTTCGGAAACATTGTGGAAAATGGAGAAAATGCTGGTGACCAGCATTTTCTCCTTTTCCCACAATGTTTCCTACTCTTTAAAAGATGAGTCCAATCATTTGAGCAGCATTTCAATTTTGTTGTCTGCCAGTACTCTCAGTTAAAGCAAACCTAGGATTCGGTTTTCTAGTAAAGAGTTAAAATACTGTGATACATAAAGAAATTGCTAATGTTTTTAGTCTGTACATCTGAACCTTTATTCAATTTCTGCAATTTTACCCTTTCAACAGATTTGACAGTAAACTTATTTTTAAGATACCATGTATATTACATCTTTCCCAACTGAAACAAACAACTTGAAAAACACCTGTGGAAAATATTGATATTGATCAAAATGATATCTAGTATCTAGTTTCATAAATGTGGAAAACTATTATTGAAAATAGATAAATTGTTTTTACCCAAGCAATTTCTCTTTTTGCCACAATGTTTTCAGAAGTAATTTGTTCCAAAACCAGAAGCAAAGGAAGTCTGCAGGTGGAAGTGTGCTAAATATAGTAGTCTCATTCAACCATTTACAGTATAGCTTAAACATGACCTCTAAATGCAGGTTTTTGTTTAACATAGACAATCATAATCCTACACTTCACATGAATCTTGAGGAATCAAATTAATGGCTGCTTCATACAGGGTAACTGCTTCAAACGAGTGGCATATGAACACAGGTTTTGAGCGTACCAAGATTTAAGTAATACTATTTTGCTTAACAGTGAAATATTTCACCCTTAAAGTGCCTTTCAGGATCAAAGCTGTCCTAGCAGCCAGTGTAGATCAAAATCAGACTGCACAAAACACACAGTCTGATCTATGACCTACACTCTCCACTTTGCTGAAACATTAGAGACAAAAGGAACCTTCAAATTGCAATTACATGTATGTGTGTCTTACTTTTTGACTTGAAATGTCTGTTGAGCTCATTTAGCGCTTTAAAAGTTTAAAAAGAAAGTTTTCAGTGTTATCCCTATATCCCTAGCGGTTTTCAATGGCATCTTCTTAACTCTTAACTCTTAACTAGACTGCAAATGTTTAACTTGTCCATACTGAAAGCTTTTGCAGATGGCAAAATAAACCTGGTTCATGTAACGTTATTTCAATCTCTAAAGGGCTGAAAACTTTGTGGGAACAGGAAAAAATGCTAATGCTGATTCCATTAATTTTTTCCTTTTCCAATGATGTTTTCCAAGGGTTGACAACATCATAAGAAAAGGAGAAACATACTGGTCACTAGCATTTTCACCTTTTCCACAATGTTTTCAAGAGCCCTCCACCTCAGGGTTGCAAAACATGCATTGTCTGGAAATAGGTTACACCTGTATGGTGTCATACAATAATTATGCTTAACTAAGTAAATCTTTTATACAATTAACAAGCTCTTCATCCTTTACGCAACCACAAAACTCTAGACTCATCGAAACTGAAAGCATTTGCATATGATGATTTAAATGTTGTTCAAATGATGGAACTGAAATAGTACAAAACATTGTAGAAAACACTGGGAAAAGGAGAAAATGCTGTTTACAAGCATTTTCTCCTTTTCCCACAATATTTTAATCAGCTTTATTCCTCAGGGTTGTTAAACACAGGATTGTTTGGTAATGGGTTAATTTACCCCTAAAATCTTAATTCTTTAACAATCAACAAAACCCAATAATCTGTACCCATAAGATGAAATAAATACAACAAGAGGACCATGATGGTCCTATATCGCTCACCTGAGTACTAAGCAGTAAAGGTCTACAATGAAGATAAATACCAAATATTGAGGTTCAAGGCCAAATGATAGTGAAACAAGAGCGGCAAATTGTCACAAGATATGCCCATCCCACCGTCAGTTGTCGAGGAGGTATAATAATTGCAAAGGGCAGGTAATGCAACAAACATGTTTACCAAGTCTCAAGTCAATTTGACTTAAGAATTCAAAGTTCCATTCCTGACAAGCCAGAAATATTGTAAAAATGAAGATCAAAGTGGAATTACTCAAAATCCACGCTAGGTAGAATTATTGTTCTTGCGCACAGTACTCGGTAATATTGCAACAAACATGCATATCAAGTTTGAAGTCGTTCTGACTTGAGATGACAAAGTTATATTCCAGACAAGCACTAAATGCTGTAAAAATGACGATCAAAGGGAAATAACTCAAAGACAGCATGAGTTAGAGTTACAATTCTTGTGCACTGCACTTCCAAATATTGCAACAAATAAGCATACCATATTTCAAGTCATTCCTACTTAAGATGACAAAGTTTTGCTTTAGACAAGCAAGAAATGCTATTAAAATTTAGGTCAAAGGGGAAATAACTCAAAATATGTGCTAGGAAGAGTTATGGCTCTTGTGCACTGCACTCCGTAATTTTTCAACAATCATGCATACCAAATTTGAAGATGTTCAGGCTAGAGATAACAAAGTTATATTCCGGACAAGCAGAAAATGCTGTAAAAATGACGATCAAAGGGAAAAAACTCATAGACAGTACCAGGTAGAGTTATGGTTCTTTCACATTGCACTCCGTGTTATTGCTACAAATACAAATGCCAAGTTTCAACTCAATCGGACTGGAGATGACAAAGTTATGGTCCGGACAAAGAACTATTCTATAGAACTTTCTAATTCAAGGGCAAATAACTCCAGTTGTTCTGGTCCGATTAGACCCATTATCGAACTCATCCGAGATCTTATGGTCATATATATTTTGACAAAGTTTGGTGCTGATTGGTTAAAAATTGTAGATGCTAGAGTGTAAACGAAGTCAAATATAGCAATTTTTCTAATTCAAGGGCAAATAACTCCAGTCGTTCTGGTCCGATTAGACCAATAATCGAACTCATCCGAGATCTTATGGTCATATATATTTTGACCAAGTTTGGTGCTGATTGGTTGATATTTGTAGATGCTAGAGTGTAAACAAAGTCAAATATAGCAATTTTTCTAATTCAAGGGCAAATAACTCCAGTTGTTCTGGTCCGATTAGACCCATAATCGAACTCATCCGAGATCTTATGGTCATATATATTTTGACCAAGTTTGGTGCCGATTGGTTAATATTTGTAGATGCTAGAGTGTAAACAAAAAAATGTGAACAGACGGACGGACGGACGGAAGGACGCCGACAGACGGTGAGTGATCACAATAGCTCATCCTGAGCACTTTGTGCTCAGCTGAGCTAAAAAAAAGCTATGTTTGGGTCACCATTTACCAAACAATATCATGCTTTTATAACCCTGTGGCAGACAGATTTTGAAAACATTGTGCAAAAAGCAGAAAATGCAGGGTACCAGCATTTTCTTCTTTATGCACACCGGTTTCCATCCCAACAGACAAATCCAATATCTTGAGTCACACTTAATGCCACACATGTTGCTGACACACTAGACTGTTTGGTAAAGGGTGTAAAAAAAAATTGTCTACTTGCTAAAATGATAAACTTTTGTATGAGAAATTAAAATCAAGGGACAAATTTTATAAAAGAGGCTCATGGTACTAAAGGGGACAATTTGGATTTTTATACTCTCACCAAACTCCAAATATGACTCATCAATAAACAAAGTAAGGCGCTAGCTGGCAAAACATCAGTAAAGAAGAAACACAGAAGTGAGAAAAAAATATGTAACAGTGGTATTTCCGAAATGGGACTTCCTGGCCTCTTGATGTATTTTTAAATTTCGTGTCACAATTTCCCCAACGTTTGTGGAATTGTCATGAGCTTCGTAACAGACATCAATTATGTGGGACTGTATTCCAATAAATAAGACAATGTTATGTTTGATCTCATACAAATGAGCCCCACTCCATGAAAAAGGGGCTAAATGCACCTGCAAAAGAGTATCGACCCAGGTCAGCCTGTGCGATATGCACAGGCTGACCCGGGTTGAAACTGTTCGCTTTTGGCATGTCAAAGGACTAAACTACCTCTTAATTGAGTTGGTTGTTATAAAAAATGGATTTTATGGATACGTAATCATGTGATGACTTGCTCTATATAATGCATCACATTGATGCATTAAGCCCGCCTTTTCCCAGAGCATGGCTCAAATAGATTATGTACTGTTCAAAAAATCAATCTACCCATTAGTTGAATGCCAAATTTGCAATTTTTTACTGCATGTAGCTGTCCACTTTCTGTGTGCAGGGAAACTTATCGATGTTTAACAACTTTTTTTTTTAATTTGCAACACAAAAATCTAAAGAGGCCCCTTTAAAACATCTTACACTTGATAAAGCAACATCAGAACAGAATATACATACAAATGAAATAAATGTTCGACTGAGAAGTTCCAATAAAAAATAATTTATGACAAAGATCACTGGTTTGATGCATCACTAGTTTCCTTATCATTCTCTAGCACCGAGGTCACATATTGGGACATGTCAACTTCCTGATTCTCAACATCTTTTAAGAATGGGTGGGACAGCAGTTCCCGGTAGTTGGCCCTGTCCGTCACCTTCTTTTTCAAACTGTAGCAAAAGAAAAAAGCAAACATCAATACAAATGAAACCCCTTGTTATCCAAGGTTTAACCATTCCTGAAAGGCAGCTTTAAAAAAGCACCATGGGAAATTTAAAAAAAAAAGCTCATACCAGATATCTTTAATGACCTAAACAGACTTATAAGAATTGGTTGATTAATTGATTGTGCAGTGTTTAATGCTGTTTTCAACATTATTTCAGTTCTTTCGCGGCGGCCAGTGCACCTATCTATGCTTTCCTGCAGTCTCTTTTACCAATACTCCTCAAAATTTTCTTTCCAAGCCACTGGCTGCTTTCCCACATAACCATCTTGGAGACAATGGTCAGCGGTTGGAGAGGAATGAATCCTGTCACAATGACTATCATCAATCCTCGGAAAGAAACTGGCCGAGCCAGGTATCAAACCCACGACCCCCTGTTCTCAAGTCCTGCACACTACCGACTGAGCTACTGGGGCTCAGCTTGTAAAATTTGGACACAGGAAATTTGCAGCATAAAATTCAAGGAAAACCAATACACAAAATTTATGGTAACTAGATGTTTAATAAGAGCAGCAAGCATTAAAATTGAAATTGTGTTTTTCACCAAATCAAGAAAACTTTATAGCAGCAAAAATGACCAATGATACAATATTGAGAGTTGTTTGGGAACCATTATAAGTTATGAATTCTAGTTCTACATGCAGACACAAATTCTAATTCTACATGCAGACAGTAACGCAATTTCTGATTTGCTGAGCCATTTAGTTTTGCTAATCATAAACTGTGTTCCTTTGAAAATTAGAGGATTCGTGAGAATTAGACTTTAGATAGAACTCAGAATGGTTGTAGAATATGTCCCTATGTGACTAAAATAGAAATGACAAAGATTGTTCAAAGGGATTATTGGAGAACAACATACCTTAAAGAGATAAAGTCTTCAAATTTGGGAGAGTATTTACCCGCTGGCAGTTTTGGAGGTGGGTCTTTGACAACCTGTTTCAACTGCTCAAACGGGGTGGGAGAGGCAGCATAGGGAAATTTTCCTGAGGCTAGTTCAATCTGAAAATGCATGTGTAATCATATGGTAAGCATCTATGGTAATATAAAGCAAGATCTGCAGGATCCATCTTTAACCCAAAGAGCTCTGAATAAACCCAATGGACATTTTCATTCTAAACTGAAACCCCAAATAAGAGCAATTTCAAGGCTGGTCTTGTCCAGAATTTCTCAGCAAAGCAGAGAGCCTAGATCCAAGATCAGACAGCATATTCTGTGCAGTCTGATCTTGACCTATGCTGTCTTCAAAAGCACATTTTTGCCTTTGGCCTAGAAAGACTCAAACAAAAATGTGACCAGTGATATGGAATTTTTACTTGTACAAAACAAATCAACGAAAAATAAAAGAATAACCGCCAAGGAGGAGATTGACTTTATTTCAGTCAGATCAGAGATATAGCACACTTTTTCTTGTATTTCCTAAGTTTAATGAGTACAAGGCTAAGAATCTGCAGTGTCTTGCCCAAGGAAACTCTGACATATGAAACAATAATGTTTTAACAATCTCCAGTTAGAAGGTTTCTGACATCATTGTAAAAATGCAGAATATGCCGGTATCCAGCATTTTCTCCTTTTCCCACAATGCTTTTTTACCCTTTAAAAAACCAAGTTCGTCCATCTGAGCTTTAGTAGAGTTTTCATTTTTGTATGACTTAGATATTGATTATTAAAAAATTCTGTGGTTGAGTAAAACACATGATTCCAAATCTAATGGCCCTAAAGAATATACCTTTTAAAAACATCATGGGAAAGGTGAACTGCTGGTAACCAGCATTTTCTCCTTTTCCCCATGTTTTCTACCTTTCTTAACCTTTTACCAAACAATCCCTGGTTTTTACGACCCCGAGATAGAAGCCTTTTGAAAACATTGTGGTAAAAGAAGAAAATGCTGGTAACCAGCATATTCTCCTTTTCCCACAATGTTTTCTACCCTGCTGGAAAAAAATTTCAATTTTTTAGTTATGTTTATTCTGTCGTCTGCAATTGCTTTCAATTTGGACCAATCTAAAATTTTGTTGTTTGGTAAAGAGTTAACTCATGTTTTTGATTATGGAAAGCACTTATTGTGTTGTCTGCAAATGCTTTGAATTTGGACAAGTCTAGAACTTTGTCATGTGGTGAAGGGTTAATACATGTTGGACTGTACTTACGAGGGTTATCCCAAAGCTCCATACATCGGACTTAATATCATATCCTTGCTGCCCCATGAGAGGATCAATTCGTTCAGGCTAAAAAACAGAAAAAAAGAATGAGCAGCGCACTGAGAAAAAAAGTTAAATGCATCTGGTCTTTCATGCCATTTTCAACATTATTTTATTTCTATCATCGCAGCTGGTGCACTACACTTTCCTGGATTTTTTTCTTCCAGTGCTTTGTACAACATTCATTCCAAGTCATTGGCTGCTTTCCCACATAAACATCCACAAGACAATGTTAAGCAATGAGACAGCAACCAATCCTTAATTATAGTAAGGATACGGATGATTTTGAAAATTTGCAATCATTAAACACCATATACAAAAATCTTCTAACAGAAATTTAAAAATCTTCTAACAGAAAATTTCCCCATCAGAAAATTCATTTACAACCTCAAATATTCATTAACCATTTACCAAACAAACCTCATTTTACAAGCTTGAGGAACAACACTTTGGAAAACAATAAGGGAAAAGCTTCTTTTCCCACAATGTGTTCTAACCTTTCAATCACTTTAGCCAGATATGAATAGCTGTGTGTAAATGCTTTCAATATTGACTTGTCCTAAATTTTGTCCTTTGATCAAGAGTATGGTTCTGTAAGACTCCCAACTCCACGGAATGAATTTCAGTTCAGCAGACTCACAATCCCTGGGATGAATCATCATCCCTGCCAAACACACTGAGTGACCCCAGCCTGGGCTTTTACAGTCAGACAACTGAAAGGTCAAAATTACTTACAGCCATGTAGGGTTTACATCCAGCTTCAATGGTTTTAGCAACAGAGTCCACTAAATAACCACTAATACCAAAATCACAGATTTTGACTTGTCCCTCCTTATTAATCAGTATATTTGACGGTTTCACATCCCTGTGGATAACATGTAACTCTGTGTGAAGGTAGTCCAGTGCTTTGACAACCTGTATAACAACAGACAGTAGTTGTAAAAATGCGTGTTAAGAAGCTTAAGGTAATCTATCCATCATTTAATTATAATAATGGTCCTTCTGGTGGTCATTAAGATTACACTGCAGATGCAAGCTTTAAATGACCTCCATATATGCCCTGGGTCATTAAATGCTTGCATCTGCACTGACATCTTAATGACCAACTGAAGGATCCTGATTATGAATTAATGATGGGAAATAAAACAAGAGGGCCATTGGCCCTAAAGTGCTTACCTGAGTACAGTCATCTAGTCATCTAGGATTGATAAAGTTCAACACATCCTGGTTTGGATGATGTAAACACATGAATGTTAGTGACCTACTTACTGACTCGATGTGACCCAATTTTGAACTTGTCCAAGATATCATCAAGACAGAAATTCTGACATAGTCTCATGAACGTCAAACTGAAAATATGGCTTCTAGAGTGCAAACAAGGTTTTTTCTATGTCTTTAATTTCAAGAATCTTAGTAGGTCCATTAGATGGAGCTACATGCCAAAGTAGCCCTAGGCCTCATGCTTTAGAACCAGGGATTTTCTTTAGTTTTGAATATAAAGTCTATGAGAAACTTGTGACTCCCCCAGGCAGAGCCAATTTTGACCCCAAGGTCATGATGTGAAGAAACTTGGTTTATTGGTTCATTAGATGAAGCTAAATGCCAAATTTGGTAGCTCTAGGCCTTATGCTTTCAGAAAAGAAGATTTTTAAATATTTTCAATATTTTTCCTTTATGTTGCCATGGCAACCAGAGTTTTCAAATCAAATTCTTTTAGGAAATTCTGAAGAGGACCATGGCAGGATCATTTTTGTGAAGTTTGGTCAAAATTGCATGTGTAGTTTCAGAGAAGATGTTCGAAATAAAAGTTAACATACACACGTACGCACACACTGACACAGGGCCATGACATAAGCTTGATGGCCCTTGGCCAGTGGAGCTAAAAAAGAGAAAAGACTTTTTTGGATAGTCCAAGCATTGTGATAATCTGAGAATTTCGTTTGAATCTTAGGGACCTCAGACTATTGAGGTTTTCCTGTCCTTGTGGAAAAAAACTTTTTTGCCAGGTTTATGTACTTACAGCAAAAGCAATTTTTGCCAGTTTGTCCTCTGGTATACTTTTGCCCTGTTTGTAAACCATTTGGTAGAATTTGTCAAGGGAGCTATCCATCACCTCCATGCAGATCCACACATCTCCCTACAATTGTATGTTAACTTTAAGAGCACCATGCACAACTCAAATAGTTATTGAGAATAATGACCATTATAGACCAAATCGCCTTTTGCAGACAATGTAGATCAGGATCAATCTACACAGAGCAAGCAGTATAATCCTAATCAACAGTGTCCCAGATTTTGTGGCAAAAATTACAACTGGTAATGCAACTCTTTGATCTTTTTATCCTGACTAATAAAGTCAAGTTGATCTATTTAATGGTTGAACCCCTTATGGAGGTCTGACCAGGTTCAAGGGACTTAATTCAAGGTTTCAGCATACTCAAATTTAATTCTAACATGACACATGAATTCGGCTCTATAAACACAGTGCAATGAAAGCGTGGTAAAATAGACGTCATTTTACATGCAGTGACGTCATTCCATGTTAAGTAAGCCGCCCGTGGCTGTTCCATGTCTCCGACCTCCGATATTTTATCAGTGAATGTCACTTGACTGAACAAATCATCCTTTTCCGCTACATGACCAAGGATGAAGGAAAAACTCAAGGATTTACCGAAATTAACTGTTTTTGATAAAAATTAACATCGATAAAATCAATTTGAAATGTTACCAGTAAACATATATAAATCAGGTGTCTTTTCATGGTGAACGTTAGTTCGAAACTGGCCGGTGTTGCATTTGAAATTGGATAGGCAGTGGGTGGAGTAATATTCAGAGCATTCAAAGCGACTACGATTCTAATACATGACGATACATTCATTCTTCTTTGTCATTTTAAAGGGAGAAAATATAACAGTAAAACGGTACTTTTTTTTTCCATGTTATGTTCAACACCTCAAGTTTTACTGAACTTTTGATTCTTTTTGTATATACCGAATGAGCAGTGGGGTTTTGTTTTGGTAAGTAACTGGAACAGCCATGGTTTATTCAAGGGAATATTACCTGCATCCGCTCTTGTACACTTAGTATGAACTTGTTTTCCTTTGATAAAGAGTTGATCATGTTAGAATCGAAATAATCTTCTTTCTATCGTGGTTTATCGTTCAATAAACTATGTTGTGAGTTATGAGGTACAATGAATAAATGATTATTTATTGTGCCTCATAACTCACAACTGTGGTTCATTGAACGATAAACCACGATAGAAAGATTATTACTTTTTTACAAACACATTTCATAAATTAAACAAGAGCCCCTTTCATGAGTACTACTATTGGACTGAAAATGCAGCCTCTACAGTGTACACAAGCTATTTCTAGAATCTGTCTCACTGACCTACATTTTAGCCAAAGATAGCCCATTTCTAACTTGTAGATATTATCAGAACAAAAATTCTGACTGCCTTTCATGAGTATTGGACACAAAATGTGGCCTCTAGAGTTAGGGGTGTAATGATACATCCGACTATCGATGGATCCCTATGGCGAGCGTGTCAATGCTACTGCATCGATTGTTCCGTTGAAAATCGATAACTATCACCGATAGTTACCTCAAATATCGATAGTTTCACTGACAAGAAAGTGACAGAAAATACCCCAATTCGTTAATGTATTCGGACGCCCTAAAAGTTCAGACACGTTACATCATTTACAAAAATAATTTATTTTTAATCTTTTCTCTAAACTCTTCCAAAAGCAAGTTTTCCTAAACATTCCGACATTCCGTAACGTTAATTTCCCGAAATATTAGACAGGTAATTTTTTGTAATATGTTTTCAGGCCGCTAAAACCATAACCATGCGTGTTGTCCCTCCATAAGCAATAAATAAATCTACTATGAAAAATGAATATTCAACCTCATTCTTTTTTTTCTTTCTTTATCAGTAATCCATTTCGAATGCATTCCTTTTATTTCGGCTGCAAGGAATTATTTTTAGAAAACAGCCGCACTTTTTTTATGCTGACTACACAAAACATGTGACACGACTGGGGTGTTCTTGAAACAGCCATATTACTAAATGCAAAAAGGCACTATCAGCTGGTGTAAATCGTGCATGAAATAGGCTTATTGCGTGGTCACTTTGAATTGATTAGAGGTCGACCTGCAGTTTCTTCGAGCAGACTAGTTAAGTGTATAAATCAATTAGGTGCGTAACAACTCTGTCGCTTTGTATGATTTGCGTGTTACGTTATACCCCTTATCCAAATTTTACTGCAAACATTTGTGTACCCACGACAGGCCGACAGGCATCTTGTAGGCAGATGACTTGTAATATAGATCTACATTATGGTCGTTCTAATTTACTCTGCTGATGGCAAGATGGCGATTTTCAAAGTGTTGGCGGATGGTGTAGATAAACATCAGACTAAACAGAACACAGTGTCTGATCTTGGATCTATACTATCCACTTCTGTACTATGACTTAACTCGTATTAGAAACCTACTTCTTTCTTGGGCTAAAAAAGGTAAGATAATGTTTAACAGTGTTCCCACTCGCGCAAATTATTGCGTACATAACGTTTTAGAATTGAAATTCACGTAACAAATTCTTGTTACAGCCGAGACTTCACGTAAGAAAATGCATGGACAAAGAAGGCCATTATCCCCTTTTCTTGTGAAAAATGACAGGTTTTGAGGTTACTTGTTACCTTTATTGACATTTTTTTTGTCAAATCATGTGGAAATACCTAGCCAGAAATTAACAGACATGAAAAACTGATCGGAGTAAAAAACACGGAAACCCATGACACAACAAAATGTCTCTTTGACATTGTCTGATCAGAGTCACTTCAGATCGTCTTTTCAGATTTTTAATGACTATAAGCAGTAAATTTATACAAATATCTTAATATAACACACTTTTTGGATACACATAGAACATTTTTTTTTAAAATGATAATTTCCTAAAGATTTGGAGACTAAACAAATATATTTTTTTTTTTTTCTGTCTGAATATATTGGCCAATTATGGGTAAATCTAGATAAATTCTATCAACTCAAAAAAAACTTAAGGGCTCACATTTAAAAGGTGATTTCTTTAAAAGTTTAAAGCTGCTTTATAATTACTTTTTTATTAGGTGTGTTTATGAATGATCAGCATTTGTCAGCATTTTGTGCTTTGCATGCTGTTGTATATCAATCAGACTTAAAAGTTGACTTTTTCAAAAGTTTAGAGTAAATAGGTATGTTAAATTGTTTGTGAACCATCTGCATTTAGAAAAAATAGTGATTGAAATCTATTGAACATCTTGCATTTAACTCTATTTTCCCCTTTATTTGCTATTCAAAACATATACTCATGTAGAATTTAAAGTACTCGGAGAAAGTATTTGTATAAAACATGGTTTCAAGATGTAATTTAGTGAAATTCATCTCTTGCAATTCATCCAATAGTATTGCAATAGTAACAGGCAATAGTATTGCAATAGTATTTTTTCCAATGTCAATACTATCGCAATAGTAGATTTTGGCCTCAATAGTCAACCCTATCTAGAGTGTACACAAAGTTTTTCCAAGATTTGACCTGGTGACCTAGTTTTTGACCCGATGTGACCCATTTTCAGATTCATCCAAAATATCATCAAGACAAACATTCTGAGAAATGTCCATAAAGTCACACTGGACAGAAAATGTGGTCTCTAGAACATACTCAAGGTATTTCAAAGATCTGATCTGGTGACCTAGTTTTTAACCCAATGTGAGCCTTTTTCAACCTTAACAGAGATAATATCAAGATAAACATAGCAATCAACTTTCAAAAGTATTGGACTGAAAATATGGCCCCTAGAGTGTACACAAGGTTTTTCTATGATTTGACTGGGTGAACTAGTTTTTGACCCCACATGACCCATTTTCAATCTCATCGGAGATATCATCAGGACAAACATTCTGATCAACTTTCATGAGAAATTGACTGAAAATATGGCCTCAAGAATGTACATAAGGTTTTTTAAAGATCTGACAGAGTAACCTATTTTTTACCGGACATGACCCATTTTCAAACTAGTTTGAGGTACCATGAATACAAACATTCTGACCAAATTTCAAGAGTATTGAACTGAAAATGTGGCCTCTAGGGTGTACACAATCTTTTTTTTTTTTAAATAAGATTTGACCCATAGACCTGCTTTTAGACCAAAGTGACCCATTTTTGAAGTCAACCAAGACATTATCAAGAAAATCATTCTGACCAAGTTTCACGAGTAATGGACAGAAAATGTGGCCCCTAGAGCATACACAAGGTTTTTCAAAGATTTGACCTGTTGACCGTTTTTACCTGACATTACTTATTTTCAAACTTGTCCGAAATATCAGCAAGACAATCATTCTGATCTACTTTCAAGAGCATTGGACTGAAAGTGTGGCCTCTACAGTGTAGACAAAGTTTTTCTAAGATTGACCTAGAGACCTTGCTTTGACCCTATGTGACCAATTTTTTAACTTTTCTGAGATATTATTAAGACAAAACATTCTGACCAAGTTTTATGAGTATCGCAATGAAAATGTGGCCTCTAAAGCGTACACGAGGTAAAAGTTGACGAAGCTGGACAAACACAGCATGATCACAAAAGCTCACCTTGAGCACTTTATGTTCAGGTGAGTTGAAAATTAATCAGCAATAAGTGTGTGAAGAAAAAGGTAATGAAATTCTTTGACCTTATTATAGATTGGAATCTTGTAACATTACTCCAGCATGGTCAAATGACTTATTGGCAACAAAACTGTGTCACATGTCAGGAATTGTCCAGACTTGAAATAGTTGTTAAAAAAAAAGCAGCAATAACATTACCTCTCTGAATAAAGCTCCATAAAATGTAACAGTGTAGGGGCAAGACCCACTTCTCATGGATATGTCAAGGTCCATCAGTAATCGCTTCTGTTCTAATGTGTTTACTGTAGCTGTGATTCTCTGTAATAAATTTTCAATGCTATCAATTTATATAAGCATCTTTTGCATTACAAAAATTCCAAAGAGTACCCACAATATACAAGGTTGAAGTGTAGACATAACTATTCTTATCATTCCCCATTGAATGCCCCTGGGGCTCTGCACTTTCCAAGAATGGTGGGTGCTAAGGAGAATTTTCCAAGAACTAAGCAAACATTGCTGTCTGGGTTTTAGTCCATGCAGACTACAAAGCAATCATCTTTTCAGAAAACAGTTGTATTTTCGGCATATTCCATCAGCTTCACCTCTGATCGTACCTAATTTTAACTTTAAATGTTATTGATGATCATTCAAGGACACTGCCCTTCAATATCTTTTATTTCTAGGGGTTCATCCTGTTTGTTGACAAGTTTAATTTTACTTGAATTGTATGATGTTATAAGAAGTCTATGCATAATCAGATAATCAGCGTAAAAGGTGAAATTTTATGTATTGAGTAATTTTGAAATTTAGACTTTAACTGTTTAACAGATGACAAAAATAAAGACTTGTCCAAATCGAAAGCAATTGCAGATGACAATTCTAATGTAGCTAAAATGATGGAATTTTTCTTTGATTGGGTGGAAAACATGGTGGAAAAAGGAAAAAATGCTGGTTACCAACATTTTCTTCTTTTCCCACAATTTTTTCAAAAGACTTCTTCACCAAGGTCATAAAAACATGGGATTGTATGGTAGAGGTGCTAATTTACAGGAATTCAAGAAGAAGTCTAATTCTGAAGTTACTAGATTATTTTATGGCATGTTCATGTATAAGTATTATTTATATTGATGGAATTTTATTCTTAGCTGTGCTGACCACGAAAAGTGTTATAGGCAATGTGCAAGCAATGTGCAAAACCATCACAAACCTTCACAGCTAGAATGGTACTTGTATTCCTATGTTTATACTTCTCTACCACCCCATAGGCCCCTCTGCCCAACACACTGATAAACTCTAAATCATTGGCTTCAACCTCAAACTCTCGGTCATCTATACGTATAGTAGCTTTGGAATCAAGCCCTTCTCTTGGTGGTCTATAAATAGAAACACAGAACTTACATGTACTATAAAATTATATTGGTCTTGCATGTGCTGGAAATAGAAACAGAATTTACATGTGTTTAAATAGAAATATAGAACAAACATTTAACATGAATAAGTGCACAGAATATGTACCATGAACAGCACTAATCAGAGCCTGTTAACCAAACATGACTCATTTCAAATCTCTTCAATATTATGTCAAACATTCTACCAAACTTTCATAAGTATTTGACTGAAAATGTGGCCTTTAGAGTGTACACAAGCTTTTTCTAGGATCTGTCTCAGTGACCTACATTATAGCCCAACATGGTCTATGTTCAAACTTCATATCGATATTATCAAGACAAACATTCTGATCATTTCTCTGCAGTATTGGACAGAGGATTTGGTCTCTAGAGTATACACGATGTTTCTTTTAGAGATTTAACCTATTTACCTCATTTTTGACCCAACGTGACCCATTTTCAAACTCATCCTAGCTATCGTCAAGACATACATTCTGACCAACTTTCATGAGAACTGGATAGAAATGTGGTCCTGAGAGTGTACATAATTATTTTTTTTTCTTTTAAGATTTGACTAAGTGACCTACTTTTTGACCCTAAATGACCCATTTTCACACTCATCTAAGATATCATGAAGACAAACATTCTGACCAACTTTCATGAGTACTGAACTGAAAATGTGGCCTCTAATGTGTACCTATGGTTTTTCAAAGATTTGACCTGGTTACCCAGTTTTTGACCCCACGGGACCCATTATCACACTTGTTCAAGATATCATCAAGACAAACATTCTGACTAACTTTCATGAGTACTGGACTAAAAATGTAGCCTAAAAAGCACAGGCAAGGTTTTAGAAAGATTTGACCAAGTGACCTAGTTTTTAGCCCCCTATTACCCATTTCCAAACTCGTTTAAGATATCACTGAGACAAACATTCTGATCAAGTGTTGTGAGTATTAGACTTAAAATATGGTCTACAGAGTGTGCATAAGGTTTTTCTAAAATTTGACTTTGTGACCTACTTTTTGACCCCAGACCCCAAGTGACCCATTTTAAAATTTGCCCAACATATTATCAAGACAAATATTCTGAGAAACTTTTGGGAGTATAGGACTAAAAATGCAGCTGCGAGAGCATACACAAGGTGTTCCTAAGATTTGACTTAGTGACCTAGTTTTTGACCCCATGTGACCCATTTTTTAACTTGTCTGAAATCCCATCAAGAAAAACATTCTGAACGATTTCATGAGTATTGGACTGAAAATGTGGCATCCAGAGTGTACACAAGGTTTTCCTAAGATTTGACCTGGTGACCTAGTTTTTTTACTCCATATGACCTATTTTTCAAACTCATCTGAGATATCATCAAGACAAAACCTCTGAATATCATGAGTATCAGAATGAAAATCTGGCCTCTAGAGCGTACATATTAAGGTAACAGTTGATGATGGACAACGGACAAACCACGATCACAAAAGCTCACTTTGAGCACTTCATGCTCATGTGAGCTATAGAAATATACATGTAATATAAATAGAAACATACTAAAGATAGAAAAAGAGCTTACATGTGCTATAAATTGAAATACAAAACTAACATGTAAATAATGTTCAATGAGACCCACAGAAAAAACAAATGTGTGATAAAAACTATGAACAAAAGCTCCTTTTGAAATTAGCTCCTGCCCTCAAAATACAAAAGGTGTATAATCATCTCCTCTATAATAATGTGACATTTCACAAGGGCAGATATAAGCCTTCTCTTGTAAAATGTTTTAGCCCCAATATGTTTCTTCACAAGAAAAGACTTATGAGTACAAAATAAATTTATGATGCATAGCATCATAGAAGCCGCAATCTTTTGGTGAACAATATCAGAAATATTGACTTTCTTGAAAGAGTATCATTTCATTTTTGTATCCATTTAAATTTTTCCCCCTAGAAACGGAACATCTTGACAAATGGTACCAAAATGCAGGGAAAAAAAAGGTATTCTAATTCTAAAAAGAAGGGTAAAAATTAAGAGAGGAATCTTAAATTATCTTGTATCATTATTGTTATCATCATTATTATAAATTGATAATGTTTATGTGAAGAAACATTTAAAAGCATTGCAATTTTAAAATTTCTACTCCAAATTTGAAAATGGCAAAATTGCGCATTCACGTAAACCATTTTCCATTTGTTGCCATGATTTTAAAAAGCAAACTTCTGTAGGGGCATCAAAGGCGATACTACAGAGTTATGTAAGTTAGTGATTACTCAAAGTGATATTTAGATCGTTATTCACGTACATGTATAAGTATTTACAATTTTTATCAGTGGTCTTTTTTTTTAGTTATATTTTTTAAACAGAAAAAAAGAAAAAAAAAATATTAAAAAACTTTCTTCTAAAACATGATCTTCCTACTTGTCAAAAAGTATCTAAGCCTGCTTGTACCAAAGTGTATCTTTATATTTCAACTCCAGAATCAGAGACTTTAGCATGGCATCTCCAAAATTCTTTTGATTATAGCCCTCACAGTTGGCACAAACCAAGAAACAAAATTGTTTAAGTCTTTAAGGATCTGGATCTATTCAACCACATCACAATAACTCTTACTATACATAATTTGTTAATGAAAAGTAGTTTCTGCATAGGCCTTGTGCAAACCTACAAACTTGTAATGTAAATTTCAAGTGCCATTCCAAACCTATGACCAGCAGATCGTAATAAGCTGTATGTGCATAGTAATAGGTTCGGTAATAACTTTAACCCTTCGACTACATTATGAAATTAATATACTGAGTAAAGAAAAAGAAACAAGAAATTTTTATGTTTACAAAATCTTATATAAGATTTGAAGATATTACACAGGCTATGTGCTGTCTGATCTTGATCTATTTCTGTCATTTTCGAGCAGTTTCAACCCTCACAGCACTAGACACCACTTTGGTTATTTCTATAGACAATGTGCATCACGATCCATACATTTTTCCCGGGTATTGTACATTTAAATCAGTACCATACTGTATCCCTTGTCTGCGCATGTCATATTCTTTGAAGATTCGACCTGTCTGCTATGACGCATCACCCACCCAAGGAATATTAGGGAAAAGTAGGGCTTATACCAAAGCTATTAGCCTATTACCCAAGCATGTAGGGGCTGTTTTAATAAATAGCCGGTGCATAGGTTGCATAGCCGATCATAGCTGACTGAATCGCACCAGGTAGCGTTTTTTTGAGTAAACGTTTATTTCATTTTGAAATTCAAAATAACGGTTGTTTTGAAAAGTAGTCCGGTTCTGTACCCAGAATGCCCAAATTAGACAGATGTGTATTAGTAGAATGCCATCTAGTGGGAGATAATGATACTGTATCTGCAGTCTGATTATAACAGCTTCGACACACACTACATTAAACGCTTAATTTTACAGGGCTCATAAGGTAGATCTTCCAAGTAACAAAAATCCATTCGGCTTAAGTGTCGACGAATGGAAGAAAAAGGGTTATCTTCTCATAAGTGTTCTATAAATAGCTGATGTCAGCTCTTACAACCAGCAGTCTATACCTTGATCAAAGGTTGACCGCCCTTATCTTTACGGATTAAAATTTCACGAAAAACTTGTACATAAAACTGCTTCTGATTATCATACTCTATGATGCTCTCCATTTCATATTAATCATTATTTAGTTTTATAAAAAAGGAGAAAAACGCGAAAACAGTTGAGTGGCGGGAAGGCCTGTGATAAATGGAAAGCATATAACTTAGTTTGGGAACACGGAAGGAATCCTGTAAGTCTGAGAAATTCGGGGGACTAGCCAATAAAAGGGAAGTTTATTGCAGGGTCCAAAAATTTCCGGAAAAGACACTCGTCCTGTAGGACAAGTGACTTTGAAAAAACACTTGCCCTGCCTTGATCCTCACTCGTCCGACGAGAAAAACCTGTCCAATATTTGACTCCTGCTTTTTTTTTTTTCAGACGAAACGGAAATGCTAATTATATTGTCTCCCGTAGCAACGAACATTAAATACCTGGTTTGAATATCCAGTATCATTTGTGCGGTCAAGTTATAAGAAATTAATAAAGCCAAAACAACACAGTTTTTGGACCTGGTTTCGGGAAAGTATTTGCGTTATTGTTAATATCGATCGTTTTAATAAATTAACAAAGTCAATCATATTGATTTAGATCTATCCGAGGCATATTAAATCATCTGTATGCAATGAAAATGTCCCGGGTTATATCATTAGGCCGACTTGAAACCGGTCTTTATTTGGAGTGGGTACCAGCAGGTTTTATGTCCTATTTCAATATTTGATTTCCAGAATACCCTTAATTCTCTTTTTTAATAATGGAATGACCGTTTTGTCTCCTGCACCCGATTGTATAAACGTTGGTTAAATTTAACCACTGGGTTAAAAGTTTGGTTAGGAGAGAGTTTGGGTTAAATTAATGGTTAGCGATTGTATAAAGGTCTGGTTAACTTTAACCAGAATCAAATTCTGGTTAAATTTAACCCACCTCTACTATACCGGTTAACTATTTAACCAAAAAACAACATGACCGCCCTAGTTACACTGGTAGCTAGACAACCTAGGCAATCTCGACGATAACAGGTGCAAACCGACGAATTTGAGACAAAAATCTTCGAAGACGATGTAGATCTGGATTTGAAGCGGCAAAATTAGACTAGAGATTGTATATGTATGATTCCTGTATAGAAAACTAGAAAACCTTTTAGAGGATCGACTTCGACACGGGACGAAATCGTAACTTATCATTGACATCAAGATCTAGCCTAGCCAGGCATAATATTGTCCTAAGGCTTTTCATTGATGATTTTGGGGACACATTTGGGGTAGATATCCGTATTGTGTCCAGAACCATCGCAAGGGTTAGACTCAAAAGACATTGTTTACTTTGAAAGATGTAGATCTACCAGTAGGCCTACATAAAATTCCCGACGACCGGGGACAAACGACGGACCACACAACGTGGGTTTTACGAGATCGGCAGTTTTTTCAGCTATTGTGGGATACGTTGATGGGACCCACATTAGAATTTCATGTCTATCTGAAGATGGAGCAGCCTTCATTAACCCTCTACCAAACAATCCCGGGTTTTTACGACCGTGAGATAGAAGCCTTTTGAAAACATTGCGGGAAAAGGAGAAAATGCTGGTAACCAGCATTTTCTCCTTTTCCCACAATGTTTTCTACCCAGCTGGAAACAAATTTCCATTTTTGAGTTACGTTTATTTTGTTGTCTGCAAGTGCTTTCAATTTGGACCGGTCTAAAATTTTGTCGTTTGGTAAAGGGTTAAAAGATAAAAGTGTGCAGGAAACCTGCAATTTTGCAACTTTCTGGGTGATGAAACAGTGTGTACAGTAGTCTCGCCGGTTGGGACTGTACTCTGAATGTTGAAAGCAACTTACAAATAAGAGCAAATAGTGAAGTCTTATTAGTTTCCCCACAATATAACATTCTGTTTTCTACTAAAACAAAGATCATATCTAATCCATGCACCAGCAAATGTATGCTATATTTAATTATGATAATCTACACTCCCTGTCGTATGTGAATTCAATGGCCTAATGGGTAAGGCACCTGTCTCCGTAGAAGGAATTGGGGGGTTCAAATCCGATTTCAGAAAAAATTCTTCACCTAGGGATTTACTCCACTATCTTCACTTTTTTTTTTAATATTCATGTAGTCAGAAATTTAATATATATCAAGAACTCTGGCCTTTGACTTCAATAAATACGTCATACGCGCCTTTGACTTCAAGTGTCAGTGACTTCGCAGAAGGGTCTTAAGAAGAAAAAAAAGAGAAAATGGCTTTTTCAGTTTTTTTTCTCATAATTGAATATGACTACATGTGTAGAGCATAATCTGCCAAGCCCCGGTATCTCAGTTGGTAGTGTACAAGACTTGAGAACAGAGGTCACTGGTTTGCGCAGCTCGGCCAATGTCTTCCCAAGGATTGATGATAGTCATTGTGACAGGATTCATTCCTCTCTCTTTACTGATCATTGTTTTGATGATGGTTCTGTGGGAAAGCAGCCAGTGGCTTGGAGAGAATATTGTGGGGAGTACTGGTAACAAAAATTACAGGAAAGCATGGATAGGTGCACTGGCCGCCGTGATAAAACTGAAATAATGGTGATAATGATGTAAAACACCACACAACCATACAACTAGAACTTAATCTGTGCATTCCTGTCATAAACTTTTGTCTTTCTTCCACAAACAAATCAAACCTATACTTAACCAGCTACTTTTAGATTTATCAACCCCGTTTCACCTTACATTTAGGATATATACTTATAGAAAAGGAAAAAGTGCTGTTTTCAGCAGCATCAAATACATAATAGAATGATATGCAATCAACTTTTACAAGCAATTTCTCCTTTTTGAAGCTGTCAGCTTCAGGGGCATAAAAAGTTGTTTTAGCTCCAGTTGGAGAGTGAAAACTTCGAAAGAGAACTGCATGATGGGATATATTTGTCTTGTTAAATGTTGGTTAATTTAACCATTCTGGTTAAGTAACCAATTTGGTTATCTGTTTTATACAAGTGTTTAACCAGTTTGGTTAGTTAACCAAACTGGTTAAAAGTTAACCCAGGGTTAGAGTTTAACCCTGGGTTAGTTTAACCAACGTTTATACAATTGGGTGCTGTAAGTTAAATATTCATCTGAAAAACTTATTTGTTTACTACCTCCTATTTACCACTCGTCCTGTCGGACGACCATGACTAAAATTTCACTCGTCCTCACCCATTTAGGTAAATAGGAGCGGACGAGTGGATTTTTTGGACCCTGTATTGTTCTGTATTTTTATTGTTATTTGCCAATGGACTTATACTGCAAGAAAAACAGATTTGATTTTCATGTAGGTCTGATTGAATTTTTAAGAAAGAGTCGTGTGGATTAATTTTGCATCAATAACACGACATTATTAGGAAAATTTCCAAAAATAATAACCAATCGAATAATTACTGATCATCGACATGGTAAATAGTTAAGGTACATTCCTACTGGAAGCCGCTTTCAAGCAGCTTCCGATAACATTCTTCGACAGACAGTGCATGTACATGATCGGTTGGCTGGTTTAGTTTGTTGGTTGGTTGGTTGATTCATTGATCGATTCATTGAATGATTGATCGATTTAAGCCATTTTCTCTATTATTTCAGTCATAAATAAATTGCAGCATCAGCTCATTTATGTACAATGTTGGTTTCACAAGAACTATGCTGGGGCTCTGAAGTATCTTGCCCAAGGACACATGAGTATCAAATGTGTCATGTGTACCTATAAACAACTCTAATTTGGCTATGTATAATCCTGTGGTATGTAATTAACTCTTTATCAGACTACAAAATTTCAGACCTTGCTACATTGAAAGGTAATAGCAGACAACATAGACGACAAATCAAACATGTCTCAAATAATGAGATACAACTCTGTGAGGATGGAAAACATTGTGGGAAAAGGAGAAAATGCTGGTTACCAGCATTTTCTCCATTTCCCCCAGTGTTTTCAATAGCCATTTTTTCCACAAGGTCCAGACAACATGAGATTGTTTGGTAAAGGGTACATAAAATCAGGGATTTACTGCAATACACAGAGGAAATCAAGGAAGTTATATGGTACAGATAATTATAACTGAAACTAGTGAATGAAATTGTCAAGTTTCATTTAATTCCTTTTCAGACTTTCTTTTCCTTTCTTTCAAATGTTTGTCATTAATTTTCTGCAATTTGTAACAGTTTTCAGAAGGTCTGTCAACAGCCCTGTGAAGTTAAATCTTACAAGTTTGCTATTTGAAAAAGGCACTGTAATTGGCATATCTTTAACAAGTTAGAAAAAATTGTGTAAAGAGGAGAAAGTGCTGATTACAAGATTTACTCCTTTCCAACAATATCTTCCAACTCCTTTTCCAGGGTCATTAAAACAAAAAGTTGCTTGGTTTAAAGTAAACATATAGGGATTTTGAATCTAAAATTGGTAACTAAATTCACAGGAGGAAAATGCCTTCTGGCAGTTGATTTGTATCAAGTCCATTCATTGGCAAATACTTTCATGTAGTTCCACAAAATGTCACAATGGAATCAACCAAATGCTTCATTTCACCCTTCACCAAACCATACCAGCATTTTCTCCTTTTCCCACAATGTTTTCTACCTTTTATAAATACAAATTTCAATTTTTGAGCCAAAGTTACTTTATAGTCTGCAAATGCTTTCAATTTGGACTAGTCTAAAATTTTGTTGTTTGGTAAAAAGTTAAAATTAGTCACAAGAGAAAGATTTTGTCAGCCAAGTATTCAAAATTACATAGAATAAAGTGCAATAAAAATACTGTAGGTAACACTTTACCACAAAATCTGGATGTTCTAACAATCCTGAAAAAGAATGCTCTTGAAAATATTGTGGGAAAGGGAGAAAATGCTGTTTAAGAGCATTTTCTCCCTTTTCCACAATGTTTTCCACCCTTTCAGATACAAATCCTACCATTTGAGTCACATTTAATCTGTCTGTAACTGCCTTGAATTTGGACCAGTCTAAAACTTTGTCCGTTTGGTAAAGGATTGACTGACAGAGTATTATTTCAAGGTTCATAGATGGAGTGGATCATATTCAAACTAGTATGGATAACCCACAACTCACTTACCCTGGAGGAGGAGGATCTGGCATCTTCACAATTCTTAATCCTGGAGGCCGCCTTCTTTGACCTAGAAATACAAAAAAACAATGTAGAAATAAAAATTATCAGTCTAACCTTTAATTGTCAACCAAACAACAAAATTTTGGACTAGCAAAAAATTCAAAGAATTTGCAGAAGACAAATTAAATGTGGGTCAAATGACTAAAATAGTCTTTGAAA
Source organism: Hippopus hippopus (assembly GCA_946811185.2). NCBI lineage: Eukaryota > Metazoa > Mollusca > Bivalvia > Cardiida > Cardiidae > Hippopus > Hippopus hippopus. Next base: position 18,139,705 of record OX328096.1, read on the forward strand.
GGGTTCAAACCATTTTACCTCTTTACCAAACGACAAAATTCCAGAATGGTCCAATTTGAAAGCATTTGCAGACAACAAAATAAATGTGGCATAATTTACAAAATTTGTCACTGATAGGGTAGAAAACATTGTGGGGAAAGTAGAAAATGCTGGTTACCAGCATTTTCTTCTTTTCCCACAAGGTTTTCAAAACCCTTCCCATTCAGGGTCGTTAAAAGTCGGGATTGTGTGGAAAAGGGTTAAGGAAGAGAGAAAATGCTGGCTACCAGCTTTTTATCCTGTTCCCCCAGATTTTTCAAAAAATTTCTTCTCAAGGTAATTAAAATTGTGTTAACTTGTAATAGGATGAGGTTCATTACAGACACTGAATGTAGATCAAGGTCAGGCTGATCTTAATATGAACGTTTTTAAAAACATTGTAAGAAAATGCATGTACTGATAACCAGAATTAATTTCTCCTTTTAATCCTTTACCAAACAATCCCTGGTTTTTACGATGCTGGGAAAGAAGGCTTTTGAAAACACTGTAGGAAAAGGAGAAAATGCTGGTAATTTGGTCTAGTCCAAAATTTTGTCATTTGGGAAAGGGTTAAATAATTTGTTCCACCCTTTCATGCATATATCCCACTATTTGAGACACACTTTTGTTGTTGTCTGCAATTATTTTCAATATGTCAAGTTTTCTCATTTGATAATGAGTTCATGTGCTCATCACATCTGCAGTTGCTTTTGAGCCCAGTGTGGATCATGATCAAACTGCATGTTCTGTGCAGTCTGATCTTGATCCACTACTTTATCTGATTTCATTGCCAATAAAACAACCTTGAAATCTCAATACATCACCTGCTTTTTCCTAACTAAAGAGGTATATTTCATTATTTCATTTACCCCCCCCCCCCTCGAGGTTTTACAATTCGGAGAAAGAAAGCTTTAGAACCAGTATGCAAAATTGTGAAAATGAATACTGGTAACCAATACATGTATTTTCTTCTTTTCCCCTTTTCCCATAATTTTTTTCTATCCTGCCATTTAGAAAGTTGATCATTTGAGCCACATTCAATTTGCCATCTGCAAATACATGCACTTTCAAATGGGACAGCCCATAGTTTTGTCAGTTGGGAAAGGGTAAATTCAAGCTCTAAGGTTGAACTCTGTACCAAATGACAGCATTTCATTCTTGTCCATTTTCAAGGTGCTTGCCGATGACAAATTAAATCTAGCGTAAGTAATAGTATTTGTCTCTAAAAGAGTAGAAAATATCGGACAAGAAGAAAATACTGCCATCAGAGTAATTGTATGTATGGTGACCAGAATTTTCTCTTTTTCCCAAATTGTTTTCTTCAGCCCTTTTCCCCAGGGTTGTTGAAACTTGGATTGTTGGGAAAAGGCTTAATAATCGCAATACATGTAAATGAAGTCTGAATGACTGACAAGTGCCCTTAAGTAACTCATTACCTTCCTTGAAAAAAATTAGCACACCAACCTAAAAAACATGCTTGATGTAAACTCTGGACAAGATAAGTCCAGGTTTAACTCTACCACCCAATCCCGAGTTTTAACGACCCCTAGGAAGAAGCCTTTGTACAACATTGTGGGTAAAGGAGAAAATGCTGGTAAACAGCATTTTCTCCTTTTCCAACAATGTTTTCGATCCAGTCACAGACAAATCTTACCATCGAATCGATATCTATTTTGTCATCAGGAAATATTTTCAATTTGGAGTCGGCTAAAATTTTATTGAGTGGAAAAAGAGTTAATGAATTAACATCTTGTATGACAATATTGTAGCAAAAGGAGAAGTTACTTGTTACCAGCCAATAACTCCTTTTCCAACAATACTTTCAAACTGCTTTACAGCAAAACAAGAAAATGGTTTCAGACAGAAATGTGTCAACGACTTGAAAATTCAAACTTGTAATTCAAATTTGCCACATAATTTATGGCAATTAAAATGTAGGGAGACTAAATGTAACCTTCAACTCTTTACCAAACAATCTAGACTTTTTACTACCCTGAAAGAGAAGCCTTTTGAAAACATTTTAGAACTAGAGGCGCTTGAGCGCCTGTATCGCTCCACAGGCCTGATATTTCTATAATGGCGAAAGGAAGTTTTTAACAATTATCATTCAATCCTGCATTTTAGCTCACTGAAGAAACAATTTGGTAGACAACCACCATAGGAACTTACCTGCAAAACAACAATGAAATCCAATGAATAGTTTTAGAGAAGAAATTTTTCAAAGATTTTACTTTATACCATAAAAGGAAAATGAGTCTCCCATAAAAGCCATGTTTTTTGACAGATCTTTTTTTTTTTTAAGGAATTCTGTAAACCTGTATCTAAGGAACATTCCTGCAAAATAATAATGCTATCCAAATAGCGGTTTGGGAGGAGAAGATTTTTAAAGGTTTTTTACTTTGGTTGCCATGGCAACCAGAATTCTTCATGGAACACAATTATTTGAAGGAATTTGAAAGAGGACCACCAAAGGAACATTCCTGTGAAATTTGGTAAAAATCCAGTCAATAGTTTCTGAGGAGAAGTTTTTTAAAGAGAAAGTTTACGGACGCACGCACGCACTAACGGACGGACGGACGCACGCACGCACGACGGACACAACGCCATGACAATAGCTCGCTGGCCTTTGGCCAGTGGAGCTAAAAAGGAGAAAATGCTGGTAACCAGCATTTTCTCCTTATCTTACTGTCTTTTCTACCCTTCCCAAAACAAATTTCTATTTTTCTGTTACATTGACTTTGTCGTCTGCAAATGCTTTCAAATTGGACAAGTCTAAAATTTTGTCGTTTGGTAAAAAGTTAACTCTTTACGGAATGGCAAAATTCTGGACTTGTCGAAATGCAAAGCATTTGCAGACAATATTTCAAATGTCGCCCAAACTTTGTAATTTGTTTTGAAAGGGTACAAAACAATGTCAGAATAAGAGAAAGTGCTGGTTACAAACGTTTTCCCCTTTGTCAGAAATATTTTAAGAGCTTTCTTCCATAGGGTTGCTAAAACAATCGATTGTGTTGTGAAGAGTTAAACTCCTTTTTATTATATTTTGCCTTTGCAGCCAGTATAGCTCTTTACCAAACGACGAAACTTTAGACTGGTCCAAATTGAAAGCACTTGTAGACGACAACATAAACGTAACTTAAATATTGAAATTTGTTTCGAGCAGGGTAGAAAACATTCTGGGAAAAGGAGAAAATGCTGGTTACCAGCATTTTCTCCTTTTCCCACAATGTTTTCAAAAGGCTTCTATCTCAGGATTGTAAAAACCAGGGATTGTTTGGTAAAGGGATAGATAAAAATCAGAATGAGCTGCGCTGTCTGCTATGTTGAGTCATTCTGGACAAAAAGCAACCTTGATGTTGGCAAGGGGAGGGGTGGGGTCCTCAGTGGTGGAGTGTAGGACTCATAATCTCAAAGACTTTGGTTCAAGCCTCACTGGAAGTACTGGGTTTTCAGTGGGAGTGTCAATCAGATTGGACAAGACACTTCAGAGTCCTAGCATAGTATTAGTGAAATCATAATTATGACTAAAACAATGTTGAAAGCACAATAAAAATACCATTCAATCAATAAGCATTTTGTACGGGTATTATTCCAGACCAAAAATGTGCTTTGGGTTTATAAAAGGCTTTAACTCTTAACCACACATAAAAAAAATCTTAGACCTGTCCAAATTGACAGCATTTGCTGATGACTCATTAAACGTGGCAAGCCCAAATGATTGAATCAGACCAGCCCGCATAGCTCAATAGGTAGAGTGTAGGACTCGTGAACGTGATGTTTCGAGTCACTTGAAGGTGTGGGTTCTAAAATTACTAATAGTCTTTCGGATGAGACGTTAAACCGAGGTCCCATGTGACGGTGCTATACACCGAGCACGTAAAAGAACCAGGCTTAACTTAATTAAGATGGGTTTCGTCCTGTATCTGCACTATCCCCCGTAACAATACTAACAGCCTTCAGGGGGCGTCGCCCATATGGGCAACCGGTGGCGACGATAAATAAAAGCAAATTCAATCAATCAATGATTGAATCTGTCTTTGAAACAGTAAAAAACATTCTGAGAAAGACAGAAAATTAAACAACATGATATTGGGATACATGATAAAATTATCTCGAAACCTGGAGAAAAACTGTTGTGTGAAAAAGTACTTGACGTCATTGAGTCAACCCTGATTCTGTCACTAAAATAAAGCCGGTCTTCCACGCAAGCACCTAGCCGAGCCCTGGTAGCTCAGTTGGTAGCATGCAGGACTTGAGAACACGGGGTCGTGGGTTCGATCCCTGGCTCGGCCAATTTCTTTCCGAGGACTGATGATAGTCATCGCGACAGAATTCATTCCTCTCCCACAGCCGACCATTGTTTCGACGATGGTTATGTGGGAAAGCAGCCAGTGGCTTGGAAAGAAAATTGTGCGGAGTACTGGTAAAGAGACTCCAGGAAAGCATGGATAGGTGCACTGGCCACCACGATATAACTGAAATAATGTTGAAGACGGCGTTAAACACCATCAATCAATCAATCAATCAATCGCAAGCACCTGTATTTGTCACATGATAAAAGACCATCACTGGCATTTTTCACATACTCTTCAAGGTTGAAATGTTACAATATCTTGAACATACTAAACCCTACTCTTCAACAAGGATATAAAACTTGATTGTTAACACTTTACCATACAATCCAAACTTTAAAGAACCCTGAAGGAGGAAGCTTTTGAAAACATTGTGGGAAAAGAAGAAAATGCTGGGAAAGAGCATTTTCTTCTTTTCCCACAATGTTTTCCACCTATGAAAAGCCAATGAAACAATTTGAGCCACATATGCAAATGCTTTCATTATGTGGAAAAAGGTTAAGATAAAATAAAAACAGGAAAAAAGTCACATTAACTGGGTTATTAAAACAAAAAAAGGGGGGGAAGTGTGCCATTTCCATTCTTATCCCCAAGTTGTAATCTGTCCACACTGTTCCTGTAGAAAAGGAAAAGAGATAAAAGCAAGCTTAGTGAACCCTGGCCTTATTTAGAAGATGATCTGTGGTACAATAATTTGTCAGTTAAACGCAAAAAGAGCTCAACAACAATTTGGTCAAAATTGACTTTTTTTTTTACTTTTTACATCATTAAAGCTATGATCATTTTTGTCAAAAACTAGAGCTGTCACTGAATGTGACTTCGTACCCCCGCCAGTGCTTTGACAGAAACAGGCAATTTAACAAAAAATTTTCTAAGTTCGAGGGGAGATTACCCTGGAATCATAGGGAGTAGATGATTGAAAACTGCGTCTTGCACAACTTCAGTATACGATCAATGTATCAACAAACTTTCAATACAATAGCAACAAAACTGTAGGAGGAGTTCGCAACACAAAATTACTAGTATTTTGTAAACAGACGGACACACGGACGGACACACTGACGGACAGACAGGCTGATTCCAGTATACCCCTGAAAACATTCGTTTTGCAGGGGTATAACTATTTGAGAGAATATCTAAGAATTTACCATTGAAAAATGTTTTCAAAATTTTTACCGTTTTCAAACTTTGGTAAAATGCTATTGCCAAAAGGACTCATGAACAAAAAGATTCAGCAAAAAGGGCACAACCACAATATACCTTGCTGATAAGCCATTCTCATATTCATCTTTTGTAAGGAGTCTTTTGATGTATTTTTTATCTGAAAGACACTGGTAATGTATACTGTCCTACATAATAGGAATAGAATGATGCTATAATAGAATGTGCTGGCTTTAATCTGCCATGTGCATCTTCAATGCCTTGCCCAAAGGCACTACATTATTATCTGTATCACAAACAATCTGGGCTTATTCTGCGCTTTTACCCTTTACCACACAATCCAGACTTTTAACGACCCTAAGGAAAAGGCCTTTTGAAAACATTGTGGGAAAAGGAGAAAATGCTGGTGACCAGCATTTTCTCCTTTTCCCACATATGTTTTCTACCCTTCCATATGCAAATTTCAATTTTTGAGTCACACAAATTTTGTCGTCTGCAAATGCTATCAAATGGGACAGTTTTAAAACTCTGTCGTCTGGTAAAGAGTTAAGGGTTAACTCTTTTTCCAATTTTCCCCCTTTTCCTTCCAAGTTTCTTTCTTACAAGGACATTTTCTTTCGGTTGTGTTTTTCCCATTTTTCCAGTAATTCTTTAAATGTTTTTCCTTGTAGATTTCTCAGATTCTGATACATAAGATTGGCTGATAAACAGTGCTTTGTCAAGGAAAGGGAAAATCCATCTGTTTTTCCACTTAACCCTTTACCACACAGTCCAGAGTTTTACCGACCTTGACTATGAAGACTTTGAAAACATTGTAGGAAAAGGAGAAAATGCTAGTAATCAGCATTTTCTCCTTTTCCCACATTGTTTTCTACCCATCCAAAGACAAATTCTAAATTTTCCTGATCCATGTATATCATCTGCAAATGCCTTCAATTTGGACCAGTCTAAAATTTTGTCTCTGGGTAAAGATTTAATCATAGTCAACCCTTCACCAGATGATATAATTTTAGACTGATCCATTTTGAAAGCATAGGACAAATCTAATATATTAAATTGATGGAATTTGATTTGAAAATGTTAAAGATATATAAAATATTTTGGGAAAAGGAGATACGTCAGCAGCATTTTCTCCATTTCTCACAATACTTTCAAATGCCTTTTTCATCTGCATCTTTGAAACACAGGATTGTTTGATAAAAGGGTTAATGAAACACATTCACAAGTGTCAATATGAGCAACTCATTGTAAATACTTGTTGAGTCAACAGCTAGTCACTGACGTAAGTAGCTTCTTAGGTAATTGAAATTTCAGGAAATGTAAGGAAATATTCATTAAGATATGAGACTGATAATATACCCAGAGGACAGTGAGGGGTGATCACAGACAGTTTATATCAAAACCAGACTGCACAAACCATGCTGCCTGATCCTTGATCTAGGCTGGTGTTTTGTAAAATAGTTGATTGCAAGAGCCTTGAAACTGCAACATCTGTTCATTTATTAACAAGTAAATCCTAATTCAATGCTTACAAACTTTATTCGTGCTCAACTCAGCTGCAATAAAATTTTAAAGTTGTATAAAATTTTAATGTAATTTGGTAAATCTCATGAAGTAACTTGTAAGCTTTATGGTCGTTACTATAACAGTGTTTTCAAGACCCTGGCCTGCCCTGAACAGGGCTTTTGAAAATTTTGGACAGACCCCCGAGATAGAGGGCTTTTGAAAACATTGTGGGGGGAAAAAGAGAAAATGCTGGTAACAGGCATTTTTTCCTTCTCCTGCAATGTTTTCTGCCATTTCAGAGATGAATTATCGGTGCATTATCAAACATCGCTCAAGTATTGAGATTTGCCCTTGAAGGGCCAGAACCACTGTGAAAAAGGAGATTGTACACAAATTCTCCTTTTCCCATATTTTCAAAAGCTGTCTCCAATAGGGTTGTTAATACAGGACTACAAGTATTAACCCTTTACCCATAATTTGGTGGTTTAACGTCTCTGACAAGAGAGGCTTTTGAAAACACAGTGGGAAAAGGAAGAATTTCCAGTATTTTCTCCTTATCCCTCATGTTCCCACTTTGTCAAAAACAAATCTCACCATTTGAAATATGTTTAGTTTCTCCTCTACAAAATTCAATGCTTTCACTATAGATGAATCTAAAACTCTGTCCTGTGGTAAAGGGGTAAGATTTTATAAAACAGTGCAACAAAGAGAAAATCTTTGTTGCCAGCATTTCCCCCTTTTCCCACAATGCTTTTAAAAACGTTCTTCCTCAAGAGTGGTTAAAGCTCAGGACTGTTTGGTAAAGGAGCACTGAATTAGATTTGTTGTTCATCCAGGGTACAGCTGATAAAAAGAACAATGTCACAGTTTTAAGTACAGGGGAAAGGCATTCAGTACAACTGTTTTCCTTTGTATCTAATCGAAATACAGGTAGTCTGGCTGCGCAATGCTCCTTTTTTGGGTCAAAGTGAAAACAAATGTAACTTCTTAACAAACAATCCCAAGTTTTAACGACTGTGGAGAAAGAAGGCTTTAGGAAACATTGTGGGAAATGGAGAAAATGCTGGTAACCAGCATTTTCTCCTTTTCCCACAATGTTTTCTACCCTCTCAAAGACAGATATGATCATTGGAGTTACATTTATTTTGCCTTCTGCACATGCTTTGAGTTTGGCCAAGTCCAAAATATTGTCATGTGGTACAGAATTAACTCTTTATCAGGCGATAAAATATTGCACTCCTCAAGAATGAAAGGATTTGCAGACAATGAATTCAGTGAGGTTCAAAATGATAGAATCTGGCGTAGGAAGGGTAGAAGTTGTTGGAAAAGAAGACAATGTTGGTTACCAATATTTTCTCCTTCTACCTTGATGTTTTCAAGAGCTTTCTTCTTCAGGGTCATTGTAACATGGAATTGTTTGCTAAAGGGTTAACTCTTTACCATCCTTGGAACCCAGGTTTGAAGCATTACGTTACTCTCCATGCATCACCCCTGGGAAAATTGACTAGCAAATCGTAGTTTCTTATGAATATTCATACAGTCGGGAAGTACGCTAATAGCCAATAAAAAGATCGATAACATAATGATACTCTCTTGCAGAGAGGATAATTTCATTTCTTCCGTTACTAAAAATAAACCTGGAAAAAACCCAAGGTTGTCAACAAATATGGCGGCCATCGGCTTGCTTGTCACCTGTGAGATATGCCATTCTGCAATACAGGGACGACACTATTGATCTTTGTGTACGATTTTAACTGACAATCTTTCGGTGTTACACTGAAAATCTTTTAAACACTTCTCAGTTGTGGTGTTGATGGGCGCCGCCATATTTAAAGTATCGCTAAGCTTGATTTGCAACAAATGATGTGATTGGATATCGTCATGTGAAAATTAGAAATGACAGCTTATTTGTGATAAAAATGGTTAAATTTTCTCAAAGAAAAACTGAGATCACCAATCAAAATCCTTCATATATAATTCATGAACATAAGGAAACGCCAGCGAAATAACCCAGGGGTGATTACAGAATGAATCGAAACTGGGTCACCCAGGATGACTCTTTACTAGAAAACAGAGTTTTAGCCTGGTAAAAAATGAAAGCATTTTGCAGACAACATTGAATATTACTCAAAACATAAAATTTTTATTCCAAAAGATGGAAAACATTGTGGGTAAAAGAGAACATACTATTAACCAGCATTTTCTCTTTTTCCCACATTGTTGTCAGAAGCCCTATTCCTGAGGGCTATTTTGTAGGATCGTTTTGTGAATAAAGTCAACCCTTAACAAGATGAACCTGGGTTTTACAACTTGGAAAAATTCTGCTTTTGAAAACAATTGGTTAATAAGTTTTTACTTTTTTCCCATCAACTAAGCCACACTTCTCCTATTTTTGGACAAAATCAAAACTAATTTTAACCCTTTTCCATTCTGATTATGTGTTATTACGAACCTGTGGAACGAATCTGAAGAATAAGGGTCTTGAAAACACTGCAAGAAAATTAAAAATGTTGTTAATCAGCATTTTCTCTTTTTCCTGTTGTGTTTTCTTACCTTACAAAGACAAACCCTATCAAATTAAGCCAAATTCAAGTTCTTGTCTGCAAATGCTTTGAATATGGACAAGTCTAAACTTAAGTTGTCTGGTATAGAGATGACAGTCTTGATGATCGTGATCCACTTTACATTTTAACTCTTCACCACACAAGTTTTAACAACCCCGAGGAAGATGCCCCTAAAAAAGATTGTGGGAAAAGGAGAAAATGCTGTTATACAGCATTTTCTCCTTTTGCGACAATCTTTTCTACCTTTTCAATCAAATATTCCATTATTTGAGTTCCATTTAATTTGTTGTCTAGAAAAGCTTTCAATAAGGACCAGTCTTAAATTTTGCTGTGTGGTGAAGTCTTAACTCTTTACCAAACGATAAAACTGTGGACTTTACCAAAATGAAAGCATTTGCAGACGACAAAACAAATGTCGCTCAAGTGATGATTTCTGTCTTTAATAGGGTAGAAAACATTGAGGGAAAAGGAGAAAATGCTGGTTACCAGCATTTTCTCCTTTTCCCTCAATGTTTTCAAAAGCTTTCTTATTCCTGGTGGTTAAAAGTCGGGATTGTGTGGTAAAGAGTTAAACCATTATTACTGGGAAAAAGCTTTTATAATTTACAAAAGGCGTTGTCATGCAATCTTAAACCTTTAACCGGTTTTAACAACCCTGAAAAAGAAAACCTTTGCAAATGTTTTGGGAAAAGGATAAAATGCTAAACTTTTCCCACAATGTTTTCTACCCTCCAAAGAAGGATCACAAATTAATTTGGATAAACTTAAACTTGCAGTCTGTATATGTTTTCAGTTTGGACAAACATAGATTTGAATTTAACACTTTACTAAATGATATAATAAAGAAGACAAGATAGACTGGACTTCACTGGTGGGATTTTCTTCTGAAAGGACAGAAAACACTGTGGCGAGAGGTTACCAGGATAGTATTTCTTCTTCTTTTCCACACAATGTATTCAGAAGCATTTTTTTTTCAAGGTCTTTAAACTCTAGATCTTTATATTTATCTACCAACTACATAAATTTGACTTTCTTTCATGTCTAGAAAACAGATTTCCACTGCAGTTGGCAATATTGGTCGAACTTGACACTAAGGGAGCAGAGTAAAGATCCAAGATCAGACTGCACATTCTTTGTGGTCTGATCTTGATCTATGCCATTGAAGAAAGCTTTTCAAGTGGCTTAGCCCTACTTGCTGAGGAAGAGTTAATAATCACTTCCTGTAATACAATATCTGAGACATGCTCTGGTAAAGGAGTTTCTCTGTGATGCATTATACAAAGAGGGTTTCTCTGTGATGCATTATACAAAATAAGTCATCACATACATTATGGGTCCATATATCCATTTTGCCTAACAACTGACTGGATTTGGAGGTAGAATAATCCTTGGATCAAAAACAGACCAGGAGAAAGAACTGATTAAAAAAAAATGAGATTTACTGCAAAACAATGTTTTTTTATTCCTCAGTCTAATTAATCTCAGTATGAGCAATTTCTCCTTTTGCAGAACTGTTTTCAAAAAAGGTTGCCTGTTTGCAAGACAAAGACAAGTCCCCTGCCCTTACAGAACACAGTATAGGCAAATGTTTTCAAGGGTTGTAATTGCCCTTTGTCAACCCTTTTTTATACATATTTGGTAAAAATCTACAGATAGATCTTAACCCTTTACCAACCAACAAAATTTTAGTCTTGTTAATATTGGAAACATTTGCGGACGACAAATTAAATGTGACCCAAATGATGGAATTCATTTGTAGTATGGTGGAAAACGTTGACTGAAAAAGGTAAAAATGCTGGTAACCTTTTTATACAAATTGTTTTCAAATGGCCTTCATAGGGTCGTTAAAACTTTAAATTGCGTGGTAAAGGGTTAACAAAGGTATGCACACATCAAATAATTTGCCTGTGACTCTTTTATCTGGCCACAACATTTTAGAAAGTTCAAATTGAAAAAAGTAGCAGTCCTGAAATTAAATATGGCTCCATTGCTTGGACATGTCTTTGAAAGAGTAGAAAAATGTCAGAAAAGCAGAAAATGTTAAAGTGTCATGTAGTACTTTTTCTCCTTTTCCCACAATGTTTTCTAAAGTCTTTCTCCTCAGTTGTAAAAACATAGGACTTTTCAGTAAAAGATTTTAACAGGTAGTTTTCTTCAACATGCTAAGTACAACCTAAGGTCTAAGGTTCAAGAAGTGTAGCTCAAAGATCAGACTGCATTTATCATGCAGTCTTATCATAGATCTACACTGTCAAATACTTCCTGGAGTTTTCTAGTCAAAACAACCTCGAGGTTTCGTTATGCTGTATTTTTGCTATACTTGACTTTGCCCCTATACTTCATGACAAAATTTTAGACTCTTCCGAATAGATAATACTGACAGACAACAAATTATGGGTGACTCATTGTGATGAAGTAAGCCTTTGAAAGGGTAGAAAATACCATCTTTTCCAGATATGGATTAACTCTTTAGCAAACGACAGAATTTTTAGACTGGTCCAAATTGAAAGCATTTGCAGACGACAAACTAAAGATGGCTCAAATGCTGGAATCTGTCCTTCATAGAGTAGAATACATTGTGGGAAAAGGAGAAAATGCTGGTTACCAGCATTTTCTCCTTTTCCCACAATGTTTTCAAAAGGCTTATTTCTAGGGGTCGTTAAAACTCGGGATTGTTTGGTAAAGGGTTAAAAAGGCTTTTTGCCTAACACTCCATTGTTAAGTAAATAATTATAATTGAGGTTAAAGATTTATGTTTGATTTCATTTATCTATTGCTCCCTAGTTCAGTAACCCCACATGCCATTTGATCATGGAACGTCATAATCTAACCCTTTACCAAACAATCTCAAGTTTTAACAACCTCTAAGAAAAATGCTTTAGAATAGTGGAGAAAAACCAGCATTTTCACCATTTTCCACAATGTTTTCTACCTTTTAAAAGAAAAATATCATTGTCTGGCAGCCACATTTAATTTTTTGCCTGCCAATGCTTTGAATTTTAACTTGCCCAAGTTAAAATCGTTTGCTGATGACAAATTTACTGTAGCTGACAAGTTACAAGTATTGTATTTTACTATAAAGGGTAGAAAACATTGTGAGAAAAGGAGAAAATGCTGGCCACCAGCATTTTCTCCTTTTCGCACTATGTTTTCAAAGGCTTTTTTCCCATGGGTCATTAGAACTCTGAACTGAATGGTTAAGGGTTGAATTTTTTTTGTCTGGTAAAGAGTTAACCCCCTATACAGAACAAATTACCATTACTCACATGCTTTGACTATCAGAGAAAAGTTACTTGTCTAATCTTGCATGAATGGAAAAATGCTCCTTTTACCAAAATTTTTCAAACCCATTGTGTGAATATAGTCTTATTTGTACTGCTGTCATGGATTGACCCCTGTTACGGGACAAAGGAACTTAAAAAGAATAAGGACCACCCAAAAAGAATTTACTTGTTTGATTTAAAATCAATAAGAAAATTCTCTTTTTTAACCATAATGTTTTCCAGTGCCAGGTGTATGATAAAGTTGTATTTGTACTGCTATGGGTTTACACCCCCCCCCCCCCCCCCCCCCCCGGTAATACAGAGGGACAAAGGATACTGAACTTCCCATAGAAAGTTTCCCATGATATTCTTTCCTTGTTCATACAATGTCATAGTAAATGCTCTTTTTTCCACAATATTTTCCAAAGCTGTCAACCTCAGTACGGTAAAAATACGTATTTGCACTGTCATGGGTTACGGGAGACATCAACCTGGGCTGCCTTTCACCAAACTTGCCTTTGCACGAAATTGTGTATGCAGTTTAGGTAGGCAAGCATCAAGTCTGAATACAAGTTTACTAACCCTTTAACACACAATCCCGAGTTTTAACAACTCTGATGAGGAAGCTTTTTGGTAACTAGCATTTTCTCCTTTTCCCACAATGTTTTCTACCCTATCAAATACACTTGTAAAAACAATGTAAGCAACATTTGTCATCTGCAAGTACTTCCTATTTGGTTCCGTCCAAATTTTCGTCTTTTTGGAAAGAGTTTCTCGCGACATAACCTTATGATTTGAGTAAATAGCTGCCTAACTTTACGCCAGGTCATACATTAGGGTAAGCAGGGATCGAATGTGTGTATTTACAATCCCAAATAATTTGCGTAAATCAACCCAGTTTATTGAATGTACCTAAATTGATGATGTTTTGTCCATAAAAGGATTATAAAACATTGCTGGAAAAGGAGAAAATGGGAAAAAAAAGCCACTGGCAAAAAATTTGTCAATGGATTAAAAATTACATGAAAATTCAAACCCTTCCAGAAAGTGTCGTTAACCAATATTTTCTCCTTTTACCGCAATGTTTTAAAAGCTTTCTTCTTCAGAATTATTAAAAACACCAGAGTGTTTGGTAAACAGTTAACTGCATCATCTTGTGCAGGCAGATCAATGTCCAGGCAACAAAAATTTTGATATCTTCCTTCCTTTTGGAGAAATTAGGAAAATAAGGAATTTCTACCCCATCAGTTGTCATCATGTTTGTTTAACCCTTTACCAGACGACAAAATTTTAGACTTGTCCAAATTGAAAACTTTTGCAGACAACAAATCCAAAGTGGCTCAAATGACTGAATTTGTCCTTGATAGATCTGAAAACATCGTTGGAAAAGGAGAAAATGCTGGTTACCAGCATTTTCTCCTTTTCCAACAATGTTTTCAAAAGGCTTCTTTCCAAGGGTCATTAAAACCAGGGCTTGTTTGATAAAGAGTTAAATGTTATTTTAACCCTTTACCACAGAATCTTGAGTTTTCACATGCCTGAGGAAGACGGCTTTAAAATACATTATGGGCAAAGGACAAAATGCTGGTAACCAGCATAATTCTCCTAGTCCTGCAATGTTTTCTACCCTTTCAAACAATTTCCACTGTTAGAACCCGATTTGATTTGTGATTTTGATTTTGACAAATCTATAGTTTTGGTGTGCGTTTCAGAGTTACGGCAATTCCTCATCACTGACAAAACTTACCTCTTTACCACACAATCCCGACTTTTAATGACCCTAAGAAAGAAGCCTTTTGAAAACACAGTGGGAAAAGGAGAAAATGCTGGTAACCAGCATTTTCTCCTTTTCCAACAATGTTTTCTACTCTTCCCAAAACAAAGTTCAATTTTTGAGTCACATTTATTTTGTCGTCTGCAAAGTCTTTCAATTTGGACTGGTCTAAAATTTTGTCGTTTGGTATAGAGTCAAGACTGATCCACATTGAAAGCCTTTGCAGACAACAAATTAAAATTCAACCTTTTGGCTGCCAAGCCCCACTCGCAGACCTTTTGCGGACAGTGTAGATCAAGATCAGACTGCACAAAATGTGCAATGTGATCTTTGATCTATACTGTCCAAAACAGTGTTTTTCTTTATTTTGCAAATGGAATAATTGGGTTTTTAACTACTGTGTGGAAATTTTTATTTCATTTATTTAGCAGTTTAAGAGTTAATGTAACGCAAGAAATGATGCACTAGTATCTCTTTGAAAGGGCAGAAAATATTGTGGAAAAGGAGAGAATGCTGGTTACCAGCATTCTCTCCTTTTCCCAAAATGTTTGAGAAGCCATATTCCTCGTGACTGTTAAACAACCAAAATAGTTTGGTAAAGAGTTACGTCACTTTCAGCAGTATTCCAGCCATATCTGACACAGTGACAGCTCCCATGCATATGTCTTTTCCTGGATTTCATAAGTAATAGGCCCCTGACCATGAATTTTCTCTCCATTTGCTTGTTTGACATGAACATGGAGTTTCTCTTCATGTTTTTTATACTAATTCTACAGAGAACTTTTTGTGTCACTTATTTAACCCTTTACAACACAATTCCAAGTTTTAATGACCAGCATTTTCTCCACAATGTTTTCAACCCTTTTAAAGACAGAAACCATTTTTTGAGTTATACATGTACTTAAATTGTTATCTGCAAATACTCCAAATTTCATCAAGTCTGAAATGTTGTCCTCTTGTAGTAAGTTTTTGGACACTGGATTGTTTAACTTTTGAGCAGACGACAAAACTTTTGCCATGTCCAAATTGAAAGCATTTGCAGACGACAAATGTTACTCAAAATATAAAATTTGTCTTATCTAGGTTAGAAAACTCTGTGGGAAGAGGAGTAAATGCTAGATACTACCACTTTCTCCTTTTCCCACAATTTTTTCAAAAGCCTTCTTTCTGGCGGTCATCAAAAGTCGGCATTGTGCAGTAAAGGGTTAAAAAATAGACTGTATTGGGTGAACTGTGGTAACAGCTGATCGGCTCTAAAGTGAATCTTTACAAGACCACAAAATTTTAAACTTGTCCAAACTGAGAGCATTTGCAGACAAATTGTGAGAAAAATGATTGTATTTGTCTGTGAAAGGTTAGAAACATTCTAGGGAAAGAGGCAAATGCTTTACAGTTACTGGTATTTCCTCCTTTTCCCACAATGTTTTCCAACTTCTTTTTCCTCGTGGTTGTTGCAACTTATGATGGTTTAGTAAAGAGCCATCTCTTTGCCAGAAAAGAAAATTTAAGACTGGTTCACATTGAAGATGGGCTCAAATAATGGGATGGTAACAAAGTGGAAAAAGGACAAAATTGTGGTCAAGATCATTTCCTCCAACAATGTTTGCAAAAGCCTTCATACTAATGTTTGTGAAAACATAATAAAGATACACAGTTGAAGTATACTGGTTACCAAATAAGCTGAATTCTTCAATTACGAGATGTTTCTTCATTTGGTAGCATGAGCAATTTCTTCATTTGCTTAACGCCTTACCACATCATCCCAAGTTTTAACCAACCTGATAGAAAAGACTTTGAAAACATTGTGGGAAAAGGAGAAAATGCTGGTAACTAGCATTTCCTCCTTTCCTCACAATGTTTTCTTCCCAATCAAGGACAAATTTTATCATCTGTGTCAGTTTTTAATTTCATTGTCTGCAAATGGAATAGTATAAAATTTGGTCGTTTGGGAATAAGTTAATCATGAGCAATTTCTTCATTTGCTAACTTATGAGCAATTTTTTCATTTGCAGAATCATGGGTTAATTTCTAATTTTCTAACTTATGAGCAATTTCTTCAATTGCTAAATTACGAGCGATTTCTTCATTAGCCATAATTATGAGCAGTTACTAAATTTAAAATGTTTCCAGCAGACCTGTTTTATGTGTGACTACAGAACGAAACAATTTCTAGCAGAAAGGTTAAATACAGAAGTGTTATGAATTTATTCATTAGTTCAAACCCACCTTTTTCAGCTGACATGTTTTGATGATCCTGATCAATTAGAACACTGCCATGTGCCGAGACACATAACCCTGACATTGTCAGAAATACTGTCACTAAATTCCCTGCTTCATATTGAGGTACATCATGTGCACACCTCAACTTTCAGTCAAAATTATCACTTCACCAGTAACCACCCAAATCACATTACTGGTAAAACCACTGCAGTTGTAAGTCCCTCTAATAAACTGTTTTACTTCCAGGAAAGTGCAGACTATTTCTGATGATTCGTTGGTTAAAATACTACAGCATGCCCTGTTTTCTGATTGGTCGATTTTCCAATAGTGCACTTTGTACGCCATTCATGTTTACCTTAGTCATGTGACAACCACTGAGTGATTGGCTGATATAAAACCCAGACTAGATTCCCCAGTTAACCCTTTACCCGACGATCCCTGTTCTGACTCTGAATTCTGAGGAAGAAAGCCTCTGAAAACATTGTAGAAAAAAGGAGAAAATGCTTGTTACCAGCATTTTATCCTATTCCTATATTGTTTCAATGCCTTTCAAAGACAAATTCAATCATTTAACTCATTACCACACAATGACGACTTTTGATGACCCTTGGAAAGAAGCCTTTTGAAAACATTGTGGGAAAAGGAGAAAATGCTGGTTACCAGCATTTTCTCCTTTTCCCACAATGTTTTCTACCCTGTCAATAAACAATTGCACCATTTGAGCCACACTGAAAATGTCGTCTGTAAATGCTTTCAATTTGGACTGGGCTAAAATTTTGTCGTCTGGTAAAGGGTTAATCGGCTGTTTACAAATACTATGAATTTGGACAAAACTAAAATTGTCATCCGGCAAGGTTTAATATGTTTGTAGTATTCTTTGTGTTTATCAAAGCATTCGGGGAAATTTGATCTTGAATGGTATGGTATTCCAAATTACTCATTCTTAACACTTGTAACGCATGATAAACAGGCGTTTTGAATTCAGAAATGAGACCAAAATAATTGCAGTTTCGCTGTTCCTGTAGTTTTTTATGTCTAAGCAAACAAGATCACAGATCAGAATGCATGTTTTGTACAGGCTGATCTTGATCTACACTGGCCATAAGGGCAACAACAGTTGCTAACCCTTCACCACACAATCCAGAGCTTTATTGACCTTGAGAAAAAAAAAAACTTTTGAAAACAATGGAGGAAGAGTAGAACATGCTGGTAACCAACATTTTCTCCTTTTTCCATGATGTTTCCTACACTTTCACAGCAAAAAAGCATAATGCCAGCCACATTTAAATTGTCGTCTGCAGACAATTTTAAAAACATTGGGGGAAAAAGGAGAAAAATGCTGGTAATCAGCATTTTCTCTTTTTACCATGATGTTTAATAGCATAATTCCAGCCACATGTAACTTGTCACTTTCGAATTCTTTCAATTTGGATGATTCCCAATTTTCTTTCTTTGGTAAATATCTAACTCTTTACCAAATGACCAAATGTTTGACTGATCCAAATTGAAAGCAGTTGCAGATGACAATTTTAATGCGGCTCAAATGTAGAAAATTGTATCAGATAGGGTAGAAAACATTGTGAGAAAAGGAGAAAATGCTGGTTACCAGCATTTTCTCCTTTTCCCACAATGTTTTCAAAAGGCTTTCTTGTTCTGGGTCATTTGTGTGGTAAAGGGTTAAGGGTTCTATTAGAGTTTCTTCTTTACCTGATGACACAATTTCAGACTCTTCCATACTAAAAGCACTAATGTTGCAGAGCTCAGTGGCCAACATCTGGTTTGATGTTTGTGGGTGTTTAAAACCTTTTTCAACATCAGTTGTATAGCAGCTCTTTGTGCACCTATCCATTCTTTCCTGGAGTTTCTTTTACCTCACAAAATATTTTTTCAAAGCCACTGGCTGCTTTCCTACATCAACATCGTCTAAACAATGTTCTGCAGTAATAAAGCAACGAATCCCTTCACAGGGATTCAGTGTTTCCACCAGAGCGTGTTTCTTCAGTGTTTCATCTAGGCAGCAGGAATGCGGGAATCCTGCACTTTTGCAAATAATCCCCAACATTTTCTGACACCATGCCAGCCAAGACCCCCACTTTAAAAATCACATTTTAGCTTTCCAACAGTACTTTGATTATATCACTCTTAGTTATTAAATTTAATAACTAGCCTACATGTTAACACTGGTTAGAAATGCTATCAATCTCGTTTGACATGAAAAAAGTCTGGCTACTTCCATGTCGGAAGAATAGCGGTTGATCAGAAGTGACTGGTTCCCTGCTTCACATTCAACTTAGTACCACATTCATGAGCAAAACGTTTAAGAAGCGGTCTCCAAATTTTATGTACTTCGAAACAATTCTAACGAAAAAACATGAATGTCAGCCGCATTGAAACTTAATTGAAGATAATTTTCGAATAATTAATGCAAAAATTATGTTAATGATTATTTGTTTTTGGCTTTTTGAAGCTGTTTGACAGATATCCTGATGTCATATCGGGTCCGGAAAATAAATGGGCCCTTTTCGGCTGCCTATAGTAAAGGTGTAGCAGTAATGTTTTAGTCATCTGTAATATAAATTTCTTATTTCTTAAACTGGACCGTTCTGCATTCTAGAAATGTTGAAACACAAAAAAAGTGGCTACTTCACTTTGTCCGTATCCCCATCGCCGAAAGCTGATTAGGAAGCTGAAAAAGCCTCAATCATAACTGATCCCATTGAGGCAGATGAGGGGCCCTCGTGAAACCATGGACAACACACTTTCCAGCAATTGTGCCTTAAAGGCTGATTGTGGAACTTTTGCATAACAGAAACAATGGCTAAATGTTTTTCTTTTTTTTTTAATTATGTTTTATTTAGATCTGTGTAGGTTGCCTCATGGGCTCCAAGATTTTTTGAAAATCCTCCACTTTTTTTAAAAGCATGAGGACAACTCCCCCACTTTTTTCAAATCCTGGAAGAAACACTGTTCTTGCATTTTAGACACAATAATTTCTCTGCTGACGCACTAATATTGGACATGTGTTTTTTTTTTCTGAAACAACCAAAATATCAGTTCAATCAAAACAAAAGTATACCATGCAGACCATGACTTTGATCTGAAAAACTAGGAGGCAAAATAAGGTTTGTGTGCGGAGATTGAAGATTTCGTCGGCCAGGATAACTTACATCGAGTGTTTATGTCACAACGCCAAGTGTCTGAAACCGGGTTTATTGATAATTACTAATAAATATCTGCATGCACTGCACAAAAAAAGATTATCTAAAGAACACATAATTGTTACTATTAAGCTTGTTTCTAATGCTTTCACACATTTAAAGCTCAACTTAGTAATAATTACTGACTAGGTACAGAATAACCATGGGATGAACTGTTTGAAGGTCAATTTGTTGTCACTTTTGACCATAAATCCATGATTTAAACGTACAGTCTGTGTATTCTTAACGCTCTCCAAAACAGGATGACGGACGAACAAGAAAAACAAAAAAGACTTTCAGACTCCTTTGCTGTTCCTTCAAGAAGTAAACCCCCAGGAAACATGGAAAAACTCGAAAAATTAACAATGCAACAAATATCCAGGTCTTGTCAGACCTAGAAAAAAATAGTTCAAGTTCCGAGTGTACAGTCACAGTAAAAGGGAAAGGTCCCAAAAAGTGATTTCAAATAGATCTAGCTTTTAAAAAAAAAAGGCATAAAAAAAGTGACCCTCAAAATTTCTGTATGAGTCCCAGAAATTAGGAATAACCCTCAAAATTTTGAAGCTGGCAGAACATGGTGAGTGTCCTAAAGGATTATTTTGTGAAGCTTAGGAATAAAACCAGCTACTCCCTGGTTTCAAGCCTGATACGTTACTGAGCAACTGGCATTGGTGCCTATTTAGTCAAGAATTAGCTCCTAATATGCTTAGCAAACATAAGGTGCCTTCACATACAGTGCAAATCAAGACCAGGCTGCACAGACTGAACATATAGACTGAACACTGATCCACACTGCATGATATTTCAGTAGTAATAAACACAATGGTTATTTTGTCTTGAAATACAGTCCTAAACAATTAGTTTAATTGTTGCTCTGTTCCAAAATGTCTCAGCAATGTGCACAGTGTAGATCAAAGATAAGATTGCTGGTTTTCTTGGGTCTGATCTTGTTCCACACTGCCAACATTATAGGTAACTAAAATAGTGAAAGACACTTAAGAGTTTTGTGAAGTCTGATCATCATTTAAACTAGCCACAAAGGTAACTTAATACCCCGGTCACATATTCACGGAAGACCGCCACGGAAGAGCTACGGATTCGTTCTGGCATCGTCCGTAACTACTCGTACTGGTCAGTAGCTCTCTGTATTGTAACCGTAGTCATTCGTAGTAGTCCTTGTATATCCGTAGCGATCCTTGACAATTTTTGAACATGCACAAAAAATCGCTACGGATCAAACAACCATAGCGTATCCTTACTAGTCCGTATTAGACCGTACCGATACGTTCTGGTCCGTATGAAAACCGTATCAGTCCGTACTGATTCGTAGGCCCAAAATTGTCAAGGATTTGGTACGGAGAACTACGTATTAGTACGGTAACACTATGTATTAGCTACAGTTATGATACGGATTTGTCACGGAAAGTCATAATCTTAATACATTGTACTACGGAGAGGCAGGGATTCGCACTGTCTTTTACGGTATACTACATTGCAACACGACACAGTACGGAATTGTAGAGACCACTACTGTTTGGTAGGATAAATTCACTATCATGTACTTCAACAAGGGTATAAAAACTCCCTCTTTGTAGGACACAACTATTTGCGTTTTGTCGTTGAGTTCACAATCATGAATCGTCAACAAATGATGTTTGCAATAAACTGGCTGCAATTGAATATTAATATGACACAAAATGCCAAGGCACTGGTCGAGCTGCTTGTTGACATACATAGAGATAATAATTATGTCAATATCGCACTATTAGTAATACCTTTACATTTAAGGTTACATATTTTACAAAACATTGTACGAAACTGAATAAATAGAGGATATTTGTTTTTTTCGGTGAAAGATCGAAATTTATTTCATCGAGTGAACATCATTGGTAATATTTTCACGAGTGGTGCATGGTGTTCACGAGATGAAATAAATTTCGATCTTTCACCGAAAAAAACAAATATTCTATTTATTTCATGCTTTTAACCCTTTCTGGGAGGAACTTTATCAAAATCCAGTACAGTCTTTTCAGTTATTCCCCGTGGCGTACCCCCTCCACATAGCAACGCATTACAATATTACGTCAAGCGCGAGAAATGTAAGGTAAATGATGTCTTATTTCCATCTGGTTGTGAGTCACGCACATTTTACCTAGGTAACTAGAATATAAAAATCGGTATTTTCACTGGTCGTACCCGTGGAATATCGAAAAATATTTTCACAGCTATTTCTTGATATCCTACCGGAAAGCATGAAATAAACATCAGCCTTATAATGTGACATTCTAACCAAACAACGATGCTAAAGATGCAGGTAAAAAGATCAAATATTACTAGTACATAAAACCCTCTCCGTTTCTGGTGGTTCTGGTGTCCGCCGACAGAACAGGAGGTCGAAGGCTTGAGCCACGCCAGGAGCTTGTTTTTATATGGCTGGTTGGTGAACCGCCAGCTAGTTAAATGTATGGTTACTGATTGCCTGCCTGCCTGGTCCCTGGCATAAAGGATAGGAATCGGGAGTAAAGATGCACAGAGAATGAGGTGTCTCATAAGCCCGGGAGGCTGCCCCTTTCAGTATGGGTGATACTATAACAAACAAGTACTTTTACTTTTAAAACATAAACCTTCACGATAATTAGTGTAATTGTAAATAAACAGATTTTATTAACAGAAGGGAAATGTTATTGATCAATATTTTCCATTAACCATTTCCCATTCAATCCCTTGTTTTTATGGGTCTGCAACAGACAACCTAAGAAAACATTGATGGAAATCGAGAAATTGCTCATAATGAGCAATTTCTCCATTTCCCACAATGTTTTCTACCTTATTGTAGAACTAAAGCTCATTTGTACCAAATTTACAATTGTCGTCCGCTGATGCTTTCAATTTGGAGGAGGCCAAAATTTGTCAACTTGTAATTGGTTAATGATTATAAAAATCAGGTAATAGACGACAGAGGATATGTGGACTAGAGATTGGCTTTTACGAAGACCCCCTTCATGGCCAGTATGAGGCTCTCATGGGCGAACTTGTTGCATTTTGAAAGTGATCAAGCTAGAGGTTGTGGACTGAATGCTAAATCATGGTAGGTCCGTATCAATCCGTTGAGGTTCGTTCTACTCCGTATCGGACCATTCTTATTCGTACTAACCCGTACTTATACGGTAGCAAACCGTAGCATATCCGTAGTACAATCGTCCTGATTCGTGTGGCTCTGTATTAAACCGTGTCGAACCGTAACAAACCGTATCACTCCCGGGGCTTTTACCTACATTTTGGCGGTAGATCCGTCCAACTCCATACACACACCGTTGTGCATCTGTATTGGAACCTTGGCCGACTATGGAATTTGACTTTTCCGCAGTCATCCGTGAGCGATTAGACCGTAGCTCTTCCATGGTGGTTTTCCGTGAATATGTGACCGGGCCATAAGTTGTAAAAGGTGCTTAACTCTGTACCAAACAACAAAATGTTTGACTTGTCCAAATTCAAAGCATTCGTAGACAACAAATCAAATGTGACATAAAAGGTTAGAAAATGTTGTTGGAAAAGAAGAAAATGCTGTTAATCGGCATTTTCTCCTTGTCCCACGATGTTTTCAAAAGGCCTCTTACTCAGGATCGTTTAAAGTCTGGATTGTACAGCAAAGGGTTACCGATAACTCTTTCAATGCAACAGGCTGGTTACATACTTTTTGCAAACTGCATAGATTAAGAGCAGAATGTCAAAAAGGAGCAGTCTGATTTTGGTGCATAAGCTGTCAGCAACCAAGTGCTAAACTAAGGGGAAAAATTACATGTATATTCTGTTTTAGCGTAAATTAAGTTTTAGGCCTCAAAAAAAAAATGACATTATTAAGCTGGCAGAGAAAGATCTAAGTATTGACCAAACAACAAAATTTGGACTCGTCCAAATTGAAAGGATTGTAGACGACAAATTAAACCCTACTGAAATGAAAAGGAGAAAATACTGGTTAGCATCATGTTCTCATTTTCCCACAATATTATCTAAAGCTTTATTTCAAGGGATTATTATTATTTGTGATTGTGTGGTAAAGACTAACAAGGAAAGAATTAAACCCTAAATGGTTTAACTCTTTACCACACAATTCCGACTTTTAACGACCCTGAGAAAGAAGCCTTTTGAAAACATTGTGGGAAAAGGAGAAAATGCTGGTAACCAGCATTTTCTCCTTTTTCCCACAATGTTTTCTACCATTCCCAAACCAAATTTCAATTTTTCAGTCCCATTTATTTTGTCGTCTGCAAATGCTTTCAATTTGGACTAGTCTAAAATTTTGTCGTTTGGTAAAGAGTTAAGGACTTTTTTTTAAAAGTAAAACTAGGTGTGTACTCTGTAATGGCCTGCTTCCTTATTTAACACTCTACCAATTTAAATTCCATCCATTCTCACCTGTTGATGCAGAAATATCAAGAACTGGTCAAAGGTCAAACCAGGAAGATCCAGTAAATAATCATATAACTCTTTAAAAAACAATGAAAAACAACTTCACTGAATTCAGAGCATTTGCAGACCACAACCTACATGTGGACACAATGATCACTTCATTTTGACAGAGTTGAAAACAGTATGAGAAAAAGAGACGATGCTGGTTACCACCATTTTCTCCCTTTCCCACAATGTTTTCAGCAGCTTTCTTCTGGGTATTTTAACCCTTAACCACACAATGACACTTTTAAAAACTAGGCATTGCATAGTGAAGGATTTGCCCTTTATCACACAGTCTCAAGTTTTATTTAAAAAATGAAAGGTTTTTGAAAGCATTGCGGGCAAAGGAAAAAATGCTGGTAACAAGTGTTTTCTCCTTTTCTCTCACTGTTTTCTACCCTTTCAAAGACAGAAATCTTATTTGAGGTACATTTGCTATCTTCAGATGCTTTCAACTTGTTCGAGTCCAAAATGTAGTTGTGTGGTATATAGGGTTAACCCTTTAAAAAAAATCCTG
Organism: Hippopus hippopus; assembly: GCA_946811185.2. NCBI lineage: Eukaryota > Metazoa > Mollusca > Bivalvia > Cardiida > Cardiidae > Hippopus > Hippopus hippopus. The sequence continues at coordinate 18,164,729 of OX328096.1, forward strand.
AGTTACAATGACCGTGAAGTAGAAAAGCTTTTGGAAACATCAAACTATGGTAACCATCATTTCCTACTTTTATCATAATGTTTTCTAAACTTTAAAAAATCTTTTCATTTGAACAACACTGGATTACTAACCTGCAAATGCTTTTAATCAGGCCAAGATAAAAATTCTGCATTCAAAATTACCCATGTCATTTTATTGTAAATTTAATGTTATATACAATCCCCGTTTTATTCTATCTTGCAGCAGATCACTCTTGAAAACATCACAAGCAGTTTTACCCTTTGTTGCAATGTTTTATGTTGATTATCATTATCTTAAAAACATGAATCTGTTTCTTTTTTAAAGTCTTTGGCAGTATATTTCTTTTTAACCCTTTACCAAATAATCCCACGTTTTCATGGCCTAGAGAAAGAAGGCTTCTGAAACATTGTAGAAAAAGGAGAAAATGTTGGATTCAAGCATTCTGTCTTTTTCCCTAAAATGTTCTCTAGCCTTCCAAAAACAATTTCCACTATTTCAGCCACCTTCGATTTGCTGTCTGGAAATATTTTGAATTCTGACCAGTCTAGAACTTTGCAAGTACCCGGCATTTTCTCCTTTTCCCTAAATATTTTCTAATCTTCCTCAGACAACTCTTCAAATCCTCAAACCATACTAATTTGCTGTCTGCAAAATCAATGCTTTCAATTTGAACAAGTCCAAAATGTTATCGTCTGTTAAAGTGTTAACTCTTTACCAAATGACAAATTTTTGGACTGGACCAAATTCAAAGCATCTGCAGACAACAAATTAAATCTTGGTAATATGATGATTTCTGACTTTGATATGGTAGAAAATATTGTGGGAAAAGGAGAAAATGCTGGTTACCAGCATTTTCTCCTTTACCCACGTTTTCTATAGGCTTCGTTCTCAGGGTCGTTAAAAGTCGGGATTGTGTGGTAAAGAGTTAAGTAACAAATAGTTGAAATTCCTTGTGTTGCCATACACCACGAATGGAAAGTTCTATTGAATACATTAATTTGGTCATATCTGTCATACCATTTGACTGTTTCTTTTTCTTTTTCCATTTTGATAGTCATGTTCATAATCAACTTAATAATAACTTTATCCTATGATCCTGAGTTTTAACAAACCTGAAGAAGAGGGCTTTTGAAAACTTTGTGTGAAAAGTAGAAAATGCTGGTGATCAGCATTTTCTTCTTTTCCCACAATGTTTTCTATTCTCTGAAAGGCAAATTTTATGTTTTGAGCAAAGTTTCATTTGTTGTCTCCAATTATTCTTTTAATTCGAATATTGTGCTATACATTCTTGTTATCTGTTAAAGAGTTAATCTTTTACTACTCTTACAAACAAAGTCCGTAACAAAGAAACAAAGAACAAATGCATAGCTGAAATACAAACCGCATCTGGCGGGATTCGAACCCATGGCGGACAAATAACCTCATTTTTCGAAGTTGAAAAGACCAATACCATAACCACATCGAGCTAAAGAGATATCTCCCTAACGCAGTTGTCAGGTATTGTATTTAAATCGGGACGAAGCCATGCATGAAGGAGTGGTCTCCCGTAACACTACACAAAATCCAAGTTTGAACGACCCTGAAAGAGAAGGCTTTTGAACACATTTTGAGAAAAGGAGAAAATGCTGGTAACCAGCATTTTCTCCTTTTTCCCATAATGTTTTCTGCCATTTCAAAGACGAATTCTATCATTTTATCCATGTTTAATTTGTCATCTGCAAACACTTTCAGATTTGGTAAGTGTAAACTTTTGTTGTTTGGTAAAGAACTGATATCAAACAAGTGGAATTAAAAGTCTCCCTTAGCCCTTTATAACACAATCCTGAGTTATAAGAGACCCAATGACAGAAAGTCTTTGGAAACATTGTGGGTACAGAAGAAAAACTGGTAACCTTTACCTTTTCCTACAATGATTCCTACCCTTTTTAGGTCAATTCCATTCTTCAAGTCATGCTTAACCCTTTACCACACAATCCCGACTTTTAACGACCCTGAGAAAAAAACCTTTAGAAAACATTGTTGGAAAAGGAGAAAATGCTGGTAACCAGCATTTTCTCCTTTTCCCACAATGTTTTCTACCCTTCCCAAAACAAATTTCAATTTTGAGTCACGTTTGTCGTCTGCAATTGCTTTCAATTTGGATCAGTCTAAGATTTTGTCGTTTGGTAACGAGTTAACTTGTCCTCTGAAAATACTAACAATACTGACAAGACAGAAATTTTGGCTTCTTGTAAATGGTTAACTTGTTTCAAATAACCATTCTGAGAACAGGAGAAAAATCTAATCCTGCATTTATGCGACCCTGAGATATAAAAGGTTTCTGAAAACTTTTTTGCAAAGGCCACAAGTTTTTCAGCTTTTTCCATAAGTTTCAACTTTTGAGAAATGAAAACCTTCCAACAGAAACCAGTAGAAATAGGTGTCTGGTGATCAAATTTTAGTAAACCCTTTACCACACAACCTTGATTTTGAACAACCCTGAAAAAAAAAAACTTTTGAAAACCTTGTGGGAAAAAGAGAAAATTCTGGTAACCAACATTTTTTTTTTCCTTTTCACACAAAGTTTGCTATCCTGTCAAAGAACTTTAGTTCATTTGTACCACTTTAAGATTTATTGCTTGCTCTCAATTTTTGAGAGACTACCAATTATTGTTTGGAAAAGAGTCAAAACCATGTGACAAAGCTCAGCAGACATATTAACCCTTTACCACACAGCAAAAATTTGAGACTTGCCCATATTGAAGGAATTTACATCAACTTTTCAAATGTTTTCCAGTTGATAGTATTTGTCCATTAATAGGAAGAAAACATTGTGGGAAAAGGAGAAAATGCTGGTTACCAGCATTTTCTCCTTTTCCAAAAATGTTTTCAAAACTTTTCTTTATCAGGGTCGTTAAAAGTCGGGATTGTGTGGTAGTGGGTTAATCCTTCAATAAATTATTCTTTGTTATGAAGACCCTAAGGAAAAAGGCCTTAAAAAAGCGAACACTATCAAAGACAAATCCCATCTTTTGAGCCACAAAATACTTTTCATTTGCAAATGCTTTCGATGCTGATATGCCAGAAATTAAGACAGAACTGCTATGTTGAACACTTTAAACTCTTAACCCTTTACCAAATAAAAAAGATTTAACAACCCTGACAGAGAAGGCTTTTGAAAACATTGTGAGAAAAGGAGAAAAATGCTTGTAACCAGCATTTTTTTTTCTTTTCCCACAATGTTTTCTACCTTTCAAAGGAGGAATTTCAGTTTCCTAGTCATGTTTGTCTTCTGCAGATCCTTTAGACCTGGACCTGACTTAAATATTTTGTAACCCTTCACCACACATCAAAATTTTTGACACATCCATAATGAAAGCATTTGTAAAGAAGAAATTAAACATGGTTCATATGATGAGACTTTTTACTAGAAGGAAAGAAAACATTTTGGGAAAAGGAGAAAATGCTGGTTACTTGCAATTTCTTCTTTTCCCAAATTGTTTTCAACTGCCTTTTTTTCTCAGGGTCATTAAGTCTGGATTGTGTGGTACAAGATTACACAAATTACAAATTTTTTAACTGGACAGAAAGAATTTGCAGATACATGTAACAAAATAAAATGAAGTTAAAATATAATTCTTGTCACTGAAATGGCAAAAAACATTGTAGCAAAAGGAGAAATGTTTTTTACCCTAAAGTTTTCTAAAGGCTTCTTTCCTAGAGTTGTTCAAACATGGGTTATTTGGTAAAGGTTTAAATCAACCTTTGAATGAAGTCAGTGTATTGCCTGTGAATGCTTTTCATCCCAACAAGTCTAAAATTTTGTCATCTTGAACAGAAGTAAGCAGCCTGGACAGTACTGCTTTACAACCAATGTTCACTTATCCTACCTATAATTGATAGGTAATATCCTAATTACAATTGATAAATTAATCAGCTGTAGAAATTTCACCAAAGAAAAGCAATATCCCTTTACCAAACAGTTCAAATAATTGTAGCCCTGACAAAGACAGCTTTTAAAAATATCGTAGAAAATAAAATGCTGTTAATCAACATTTTTTTCCTTTTCCAACCCTTCTTTGACCTTAATAAAGAAAGAAAAGCCACATTTAAATTATTGTCTGCAAAGTCTTTCATTTGGGATTTTGAAAGCTTTTGTCATCTGGTAAAGCGTAAAGCACCCAGGCCGGAGCTGCTTTACATATGAAGTTGGCAAATCTGTATTATAAACGATCAGTTAATCAGCAGTATTAAATTCACAGTAGCAAATCACAAACCCTTAACACTTTACCACACAATCCCGACTTTTAACGACACAAGAAAGAAGCCTTTTGAAAATAATGCGGGAAAAAGAGAAAATGCTAGTAACCAGCATTTTCTCTTTTTCCCGCAATATTTTCTACCCTTTCGAGAACAAATTTCAAGTTTTCAGTCACGTTTAATTTTTCGTCTGCAAATGCTTTCAATTTTGACTTGTTGAAATTTTTGTCGTTTGGTAAAGAGTTAAACAAATCTAGTATTTTATCAGTCCTGAGGGAGGCTGATTTTGGAAACAATGGGATCACTAGCAATTTCTTATTTTGCAATTTGTTTCGGCAACATTTAATTTGTAATCTGTAATATTCCTTTGATTTTGGACGAGTGTAACTTTTGTTATTTGGTAAAGAGTGAGTCCATGCATGAGTGCAGACAACGAGGCACATGCTAGCACAATATATTGATAGAAGTTATGTAACACAGTTTTCGGGTTATTATCTGTAAGGTCAAATAGCAATGCCCTATGTCTCTTTTCAATACTTACAGGTAAAAAAGAATGTGTTTCAGCTTTAAAAGGTATGCATTAAAAGTCCTAAATATAGTTTCAAAAGAGAATGTAACCTTTGCACTCCCCTTTATTTTATGTAGATCTACTTCAAATTGTTTCCAATGCATTTTGCAAACAAATATTGCAAGGTGTACTTTTACTTTGAGACCATAAGTTTTGATAAATAATTCACAGATGTTACATAAATGCTTCTGAGAAAATTTAATTCTGATTAAAATTTGATCAGCTGGTCATTAAATCAACGAGCAAGTTTCTCACGTGCTTTTTCAACAAGACCAAAGTGTGCCCACTAAAATGGACGTAGTCATGTGTGAAAATGCTGCAAACGAAATGGGAAGCAACCTAAATTCAGATGCATACCCTCAAAACTTTCGAAATCTCATGTAGAAGTCTACCGGACATCGCAAGTGTCACGTATAAATCCTGTAATTTAACAAAGTAGCATGCAACAGCCTTGTTCTATATAATTGGTTGTGTCATCTTGCGTTCCAGCAACGAACAACGGAAGTCTCGGTCGATTTTGATCGCGGCAATAAGGCATTATGCACACTGGAGCATTAATGTAACAATGCATGGAAAAAACATTACTAATTGTGCAGAAGCTCTGACAGAAGCATGTGATCTGTATTTGCACAAAAAAGTTTACAAATTGCAACTAACCTTGACCCGACATCGTTGCTGTCAGTCCACCATTCAGTTGATTTGCAGCAGGTGCCCGACTAATCGGAATTTCTTCTTGTGATCTCCCTTTACTTTACTTTTGTGAAACCACCAACAGACGACAAAAGTCTATGTGGAGTTGTATTATCAGACTTTTAACATAGATCTCTTGGCTACCACCTATGGAAATACATCAGTGTATATCTAATTCAAAACAGCCTTACTTAGTTAGATACTTTACAGGAAATGCAACAATCGTGCTAGGCGTGACTAACTGGGAAAGCCCGCTGACGTCATTTAAACGTGACTCACTAGCGCAGGGGGTATGCCTATTTCTAAATAGCTGTTGTCAGATACCGTAAAATTCACAGCACTTTTCTCCACACGACTATGGAGTATTTCACTATTTCAAATTAAAGTCACGGTCACTCATCCTTGGAAAGATCTAGTCCGTCTGTCTGTAAAGCAAATCTAAATATTTGTGATGTTTCAAGGTAACAGTCTGGTACCTGGTTTATTTTGAAAGTCGGGGAATATGTTACGAAATCCTATGAACCAGTCATAGTCAATCACGTGATAGCAGGAATTAGGTCAGCTTGATGCTGTCAAACACGGTTTCACGGACTCTCGCATGATTCTCTTTACTAGTTAGAATTTACGAAGTCTCTACAACTTTTGACCATGCCTGTAACAACTGGATATCGTGTAGACTGGGTTGCCGAATTCCTTCACGATTTTCCTCATATTGATTTTGAGTTCGAGACGACTAACGCCACTTTTGATCCAAGTTCAAAAAGTTACAAAGAGGTATGAAACCTTACATACGGTAATACAAATAAACAATGAAACATTGAACCTATTAGGACTGAATTTATTACGTTCCTTCACTACACTAGCTCCATAACAATCAACAAAATGAGCATCTTAACTCTTTAACTACTTAATAAATAAATTGCATTTTCTCAACAGTTCTGCCACAAGATCGGTTCGTTCTTAATGTGGAATAAGTGTACATTCTGTGCAGTCTGATCTTGATCTACACTGCCTAGAAAAGGTTCTGGTGTTGTCTATGGTGTGGAAAGAGGTAAAACAGAGTTAACTCCACTACAAACCAAGCTGACAAGCTTTGCCTTGTGAAATGTTAGAAAACATTGAGGGGGGAGCGTGCCTCTATTTCCTCCTCTTCCTGCGATGTTTTTTTTGAAAGGCGTCAGTGTTGTAAGAACAATAGTTAACCCTTTTTAAACAATTTTTAGTGTTTCTGACATGTGTGAAAACTTGGGTGAAGGAGAAAATGCTTGTAACCAGGATTTTCTATTTCGCATAACATTTTCTATTTTCAAACCTCCATTAGACAGATTTGCTTTAGACTGCATTCCCTCCTTTTCTTATATTGTTTTCAAAATACTTTCTCTTTCAGGGTTGCAAAAATATGGGATTGTTTGGTAAAGAACAAAGTCACATTTATGACAGCATTGTGAAATTGCATGTTATGAAATGTAATAAGTTTCTATCTCTGTAAGGTCAGATTGATTGAAACTGTTTTTTGGCAGTTTGTAGTTTCACTGACCAGGGTTCTTTCTAGAAATCAAATCTGTGCGGCAGACTGGCCCCCTCATTGGAAAAAGTACGGGCCATCAGGGAAATTTATGGGACCAAGGGAAAACTATCTTAAAGGCCCAGTAAAGGCCAAAATATCAAGGCAGGTGTCATAATACATTTGAGCCATGCTCTGGCAAAAGGGGGCTGAATACATCTCTGTGATACATGACACCAAGCAAGCCATAACACAATCATGGATCCATATTAGCCTCTTCTTTCAATAACCGACTTGATCGTGAGGTAGACTGGTCCTTGGAAATACAGAAAATTGACAAATAGCGAAAAGTTACGGCCCAAGTGCTGGCACAGAATGCGCAGGCTGACCTGGGTTGATATTTTTCGCAGATGCATTTAGCCCCCTTTTCACAGAGCATGGCTCATTTAAATTTAAATCATACCATTTAAAAGTATGGAAAATATTGTGGAGATGACATACTGTTATCGTGTGGTTGGGTCATATGTTAGTCGCTGGCAGAAAAAAGAATTTTAAAATCAGGCTAAAAGTAAACAAAAGACCTGGCAGGTTTTAACCTAAGTTTTGAAATTAATTTCTCTGTCAGCGACTAACACTTTGACCAATCGTACAATGACAGATTGTCATCTTCACAATAATTTCCATATTTTAAAATGGTATGATTTAAATTCAGATGCATTTAAACACCTGTTTGGTTTACATGAGGCCTTTATTGTTACTTTAACCAATGGATTTTAATTTTAGCCTTGCAATCAAAAGTTAACTTTTGTTCCATTACTGTCTCAATGATTTTTTTCCCTCTGAATGCCTCACACCTGTTAGAAATTGTGTAAGCTTAATTCAGCATATCTGTTTTTTTGTGGTTAGAGCACACAATACTGTATATTTTGTGTTTATTTACAGCTATTCAATGACAACAACCAAATAATTTCTGTAGTATATTGGCTGAATTATAGGTGAATTTCTTCCTGTCACTGGTTTTGCACCCAGCAATGTCTTGTTTATCACTTATTGAGAAAATTGGGTTGTCAATGTTACCTTGACATTATTTCTTTGGTTATTTGGGCCCCAATATGTAAAATATATCAGCTGAGACGCCTGCTGTATGGTGGAAGTTACATGGTGTTTTATCAGGTTTTCAAATATGCCATTTTTGAGATGCTGATATGGGTGACACACCCACAGAAATAACAAATAAGAGCCCTCGTAACATTTTGCCAGTCATGTCCTTGCTGCAATTGATTCTTCAATAATAGGAATTTGGGAACAAATTCTCATTATTAAATTAACATCCTATGAAAAACGTGTGCCGGCTCGGCCCCGAGGTAAGATTTCTGATGCCCCAAATATGAAAAATATGTGCCAATGATGGGAGGGTGCATTCTAGAATGAACCCTGATAGTGATTGACCAATCAAATGCTTTTTAATATAGATCTAATACAGTGGTATTAAAATGTTTATTTCATAGTGGAGATTAGTAAAATTTAACTTCCTCTAAAGCGTAGATCTCTTTTAACTCTCTTAACCCTTTACCTAGCCTCAATAATGAGATGCTATGGTGATTTTTTTCATATTTGGATATTTATTTTGCACTGTACCGTCTCCAGTACATCATGAATTTTCCCGTAGCAAAGATAGAGCGCTATACTGACTTTCTCTTTTGTCGGTTTAATCTGTATTGCAGCGAAATGCAATTAATGTTTCGTAACAAATGTGACCGAGGACATTTTATTAAACTTTTCATAACCTAAAGAGCTTGTAGAAGTCATTTAGGATATGTAAATCTCGGAAAAAACAGTTAACACTGACGAAATTTATCGTGCATGGCAGTCATTATGTGTGTTTTCGAGAACATAAACAACTGAAGTAACAGATGAAATGCATGGTTTTCTCTTATGGTCAGTATTTGAATTGAAAATATCTGTATTTAAAACGAAGGGTTATTAAATACGCAAGCAACAGGTATGTTCAAATCCTAGTTTTGTGCTCTATTTGTGAAATTATGAGAGTTCAAACTTGCGCACAAAATTTGTGCGGAGCGTTCAACTGATTTTGTCTTGATTGTCTCTGTACCCAGAGGCGACCAGTCCAAAAGTAACATCGCCTTTGGGGACAGTTATCTGCACTAACCCTTTACCAGACAATTCCGTGTTGTAACAACCCAGAAGAAGAAGACTTTGGAAAACATTGTAAGAAAAATCTTTTTCAGCTCAAAAATTTCATCTAAATGACCAAAGCTGTCGATGCACCATAAAACAACATTCATTCATTCGTTCATACTTTACCAAACAACATAGTTTTAGACTTGTCCAGTTCGAAAGCACTTGCAGAGGATAAAATATATGTGGTTCAAAAATTGAGATTTATTGTTTGAATGGTAGAAAACATTGTGGAAAAAGGAGAAAATGCTGGTTACTTGCATTTTCTCCTTTTACCACTATGTTTTCAAAAGGCCTTTTCATGAGGAACATTTGGAATTGTGAGGTAAAGAGTGTAAGTGTTGCCATCTGTGACTTGCCTCAGTGTATGCAAGGCTCAAGGTATGTTAACAAGTTAAATTTTTACCATACAACTCTGTTCTAGACTTGTTATAGGGATGGCATTTGTAATGAATGGATTTGTCTTTTAAAGGATAGAAAACATTGTGGGAAAGAGAAGAAAATACTGGTTACCATCATCTTTTTCTTTTCCTACATAATTTTTGAAAAGCCTTCTTCCTCAGCTTCATGAAAACATGGGGATGATTTGTATAGGGTTAATTGGTACAGAAAGTTATTGCAACTGCATGTACAGCATATAAAGCAGAGGTTGAAATAGTTGTGCAGTTCATGCAGACATGCAGTAGGGCGTGAGACTTGTAAGTGACAAATCTCAGCACATTTGAGGATTTTGGGTTCAATTCTCATGGCTGGCTAGCTTAAAGATTACTCATGGTCTTTCAGGTGATATGTTAAACCCAGGCTCAGTGTGATAGTGCTACACACCAAGCTTGTTAAAGAACCAGGCACAACTTAGGATGGGTTTCATCCTGTATCTTACACTTTCCCCAGTAATATTTGTAACTAACAGCTTTCTAGGGCCATCACCAGAAAAACGAAAATCAGTCAATCTAGTTGTGATAGGATACATGTAGTTAGATTGTTGAGTTGTGTGTTTGGTACGGCTTTTGGTTATTTTCCATGCAGAGAATCATTATTTTGCTTACCCTTTACCATGCAATCCCGAGTTTAATGACCCTGAGAAAGAAAGCTTTTGAAAACATTGTGGTAACCAGCTTTTTCTTCTCTTCCCACAATGTTTTCTTATCTTTTACAGACAAATCCCATTACTTATGCCACATTTACTATGTCCTTTGGAAATGCTTCCAATTTGGATTTAAAATTTTGTCGTGTGGTAAAGATTTAACCCTTTACAACATGATTCAATGTTTTGATGCCCCTGATGAAACTGCCTTTTGAAAAAATTATGGGAAAAGGAGAAAATACCAGTAACCAGCTTTTTCTCCTTTTTCCATGATGCTTTTTACCATTTTGAAGACAAATCCAATCATTTAAGCCATAATATCTAACTTGTCATCTGCAAATGCTTTCAATTCGGGAGACTCCAAAGTTTTGTTGTTTGGTTAGAAGTTTAACAGTGATAGTATGTCACCTTGTCAGAGGTGACCCATTTAAAGCAGGTAGCAGAACATGGTTGTTGAAGCATATGCTCCTAAAATTTTGTTGTTTCGTAAAGAGTTGAACTAATTTTTAGGAACAAGTCACCATCTTTTTCTTCTATTGCAGTCGATTGTATTTTTGGCGGGAATACCAGTAGCATGGTGCGTGTTGGTGTTGATGCTCACATCCTGTTGTCTGTGCATACAGTGCTGTAAAGAAACACCAACCAAGAAGAAAAAAACAACATGTCTGAGACTGATTACTGCACTTTTCATCATCTTTGCTATGTAAGTGATCTTTTCATTTTTGGCATGCCTCTTTTTGAAGAAAGCATTAAGGTATTGTCACACCCCTATAGTGCCTTAGTTTGGACTTATGATTGGGATTTTTCCTTGTAATTTTTTTGTAACAACTGAAGACAGTTACTTTAACACTTGACCAAACACATTTTTGGGACTCAATCAAAGCGGAAGCACTTGCAGGCAACAAATTAAACATAGCTCAAGGGATGACTTGTGTCTTTGATAGGGTAGAAAACATTGTGGAAAAGGAGAAAATGCTGGTTATCAGCATTTTCTCCTTTTTCCACAATGTCTTCAAAAGCTTTCTTCTTCAGGGCCAAAAGTTAGGATTGTGTGGTAAAAAGGTTAAAGTTGAGCTAGTGATTAACTATCAAAAGGAGGGAGCCACAGTAGAAGGACAGGTATGCCTCAAAATATTTTTAATGCAGTCATGAACCTTTTTTGGGAGTAGAATTTTCCCCGAAAGAGTAAGTTAAGTATATACTCCACACTCTCCACCCAATAGGGATCAATGTCTCGTGATAGGAGGAGAGCACTTCCAGTCAATTTCCTTTATCTTAAGTTAAGTATAGCATTGACGCTTGCATGTGGTGCACTCTTGTTAGGTCAGCTGTTTTCGAAGAAAAAAATAGAAGTACATGTATTTTTATAGCCCTGTGGGTATCATCTACATAGTTTTGTACAAACTGTAACATTTTATAATATTTCTGTCATTACTGAAGATATTTACTTCAGATCAAGACTAGTTGTTAACCATCAAAAGGGGAACATATACCAGTACAGCAGGTAACCATGAAAATATTTTTGACACAGTTATGCACCCTTTTTGATTTAGGCAGCAGCGGCCGAGTCTTGGCACAAGCGTGTGGTGCTCTGGTTTCAACTTTAAATTTTCTGTGAGAAAGTAACTACAGCAGGGCTTTGGCACTCACACATGATGCTCTTGCTTTTCTTTGTATTCTATCTATTTACATCTTGGTAGGGTATGGCATGATATAAATAACTGTGTAAAATGAACAATCCGGGTCAGCTCAAGTTATATCATCACATTGTTATACACAAGGGGTGCTCTGGGAAAGGAGGTTTAATGTGTCTGTGTGATGCATTATACCAAGTACCGGTAAGTCATTACATTATGGATCCATAAACTCGGTTTTGTCTTACAATTGGCAGAACCATGAGGTAGAATACCGGTACTCCTTGGACTTGCAGAAAATTTACAAATAGCAAAAAGTTTCAACCCATGTCAACCTGCCCTGATTGTGCATCTGACATGAGTTGATAATTTTTGCTAATGCATTGAACCTCCTTTTCATAGAGCATGACTCACATTTATGGTGCAGGGGTCTTGAATACAAAGCTCAGCTCTGCCGGAACATACAAAGTGTTAATGAAATCCTTGTATCGGGATTCTTTCCCCTCTCTTCTTCGCAATGATTGGTCTGCCTGTTGGATGCAGCCACTGGTGTGGTATAGGCAGTGTGCATAGTACTAGTTAAAGAAAGACTAGGAACTATATTGACTATCTATTCTGTACAATATATTTACTCTTTACCAGACCACAAAATTTCAGACTGTTCCAAATTAAGAGCATTTGCAGACGACAAACTGAAGGTGGCCCAAATGATGAAATTTGTCCTGGATAGGGTAGAAAACATTTTGGGAAAAGGAAAATATGCTGGTTACCAGCATTTTCGCTAAAGTTGTCTTTGTCAGGATTGTTAAAGGAAAGACTAGGACCCATATTCACCAGCCATTCTGTACAATATTTTAGCTCTTTACCAGACAACAAAATTTCAGACTGTTCCAAAATGAAGGCATTTGCAGACGACGAATTGAAGGTGGCCCAAATGACAAAATTTGTCCTAGATAGGGTAAGAAAACATTTTGGGAAAAGGAAAAAATGCTGGTTATCAGTATTTTCTCCTTTTCCCACAATGTTTTCAAAAGCTGTCTTTGTCAGGGCTATTAAAACTCCCCATTGTGTGATAAAGGGTCAAGTCTACACAGTTCCCTCAATAAATTTTTCCATAATTTAAAGTAACAAAATTTCTGATTTGCTAAACGTCATGGTTTAGCTTCAGAAATAGCGTTACTGTCTAAGTGTAGAGTAAGATTAAGGAAGCAGTTTAGAGTGGTTGTTGAATACATGTATAGACCCAGGACGTATCCATGAGACAGGCAAAGGGGTTGGGGTCCAATTAGGATTTTCTTTTCTGTTCATATATTATCTTCCTTCTTCAGTAATCCTACTCTGCAGCTGCGATTTTTCTTTGACAGAGTAGAAAAAATTGAGGGAAAATGAGAAAATGCTGGATACCAGCATTTTCTCCTTTTCTCACAATGTTTTCAAAAAGGACAGTTTTTCTAAATGGGTGAAAGGAAAAGATTTGATATGCTTATAAAAAGCATTTCTGAGTTTTTTTTTGGGGGGGTGGGGGGGGGAATATTCAACTGTTATATTGTATTGATGTGTTGTTTGTATTTCAGAGGTTGCTTGGCTGTAGGTTTCTTTGGGAATGAGGAAGGTAATAAAGGGATACAGACTACAGTTGATGCTCTGCAGGACACAAATGATACCTTGTCTGGCTCCCTGTCCACAGTATGTATGATTTTGGTTGGGTCATAATTAATATGTATCTATTTACCAGGTATATGTACCCAACATATAGTGCATATGAAGCATTATGTACCAGGGCCCCGTTTTACTAAAGTTGTTACGAACAAAATTTGCCTAAGTTTTACATAACTATAGTATGGTGGCATATTTCTGCCATGAGATACTAGATAACTACATGTATCATGATTATTTTAGAAAATTATTGCGATAAATCAGTTACCTGTAAATTTTATCTAGATAAAATGAAAAGATGAAATTTCCAGGAAACTTTGATTTATCGGAATAGTTTTCTAAAATAATCATGATAGTTATCTCATATCTCGTGGCAGAAATATGCCACCATACTATAGTTACATAAAGCTTAAGCAAATTTTTTCGTAACTACCTTAGTAAACGGGGCCCAGGATTTTCTCCTTTTTCCATAGTTTTCACCAAAGTCATCTTCTTAACCCTTTACCGCACAATGCCGACTTTTAACGACCCCCGGAAAGAAGCTTTTCAGAAAACATGGGAAAAGGAGAAAATGCTGGTAACAATGTTTTCTACCCTATCAAAGAAAAATTGTGTCAATTGAGCCACATTGAAATTGTCGTCTGCAAAAGCTTTCAGTTTAGAAAAGGCTAAAATTTTTTCATCTGGGAAAAGGTCAATCTACTTTTACTTTGTCTTCTGCATATGTTTTCAATATAGATAGGTATAGAATTTTGTTGTCTAGTAATGGAATGACCAATTATCCCTGTGCAAAACAGTCCTATGTTGTAACAACTCTGAAGAAGACAAGATTGAAAACATTGTAGGAAAAGGAGAAAATAGTAATAACCAGCTTAAAAGTAGCTTATTTGGTGGAATTGGTCTTTGAAATAGTTGAAAACATTAGTGCATGTAACTAGGATTTTCGCCATTTCTCATAATGTTTTCTAGCCTTTCGAAGACATAATTTAATTGTTAAGAATTTGTCCCCTGAAAATTAATTCGATTTAGTCTCTTTTTGTAGCTTGCCTGTTTTTTTAAGAAAACATCATGGTATTGTCAATATGCAGGTTCTCCCTTTTCCAGTACAATATGTATGTTTTCTAAATCAGTCTTTCACCAGGGTGTTAAAAATATAATTTATAGGGCGATAGGTCTAACTCATAGAATCAATTAAGTTCCTTTTTGCGCTTGGCAATTTAAAAATATGTTCTAATTTCATTCGGCAGGCTTTAGCACTTGTAAGAAAAGTTTTATACTGTCCATGCTACCTTTCTATACATTATTAGTTGTACGGTCAGGTGGCAGGGGACTTAGAAACTTGTTAACGGCTGTGGCGAATCATGTCGCCACAGCCGTGAACAAGTTTCCAAGTCCCCTGCCACCTGACCGTACAACGAATGTATTATACTGCAAAGTTTTACCATTCCAACGTGTGTTAAGCAAAATTTCCCTGTTTTATGGTCTCAAAAATTGAGTACGCTGACGAATTAGAATTTCCCTCCTGAGTGCCCCAAATTCAATGAAAACTGACGTCACTGGGAATTGAGGTCACTTAAACCTTGGTAAAACGTGCAGTTTGGTGTATAATCCTGATGATATCACTGCGATAGACATTCATCATATTTTTATTTACACATGGATTTAAACAACTTCAAGGTAACTGACTGAGTTTTTAGCTCAGCTGAGCACGAAGTGCTCAGGATGAGCTATTGTGATCACTCACCGTCCGTCGGCGTCCGTCCGTCGTCCGTTCACATTTTTTTGTTTACACTCTAGCATCTACAAATATTAACCAATTGGCACCAAACTTGGTCAAAATATATATGACCATAAGATCTCGGATGAGTTCGATTATGGGTCTAATCGGACCAGAACAACTGGAGTTATTTGCCCTTGAATTAGAAAAATTGCTATATTTGACTTTGTTTACACTCTAGCATCTACAAATATGAACCAATCAGCACCAAACTTGGTCAAAATATATATTACCATAAGATCTCGGATGAGTTGGATTATGGGTCTAATCGGACCAGAACAACTGGAGTTATTTGACTTTGAATTAGAAAAATTGCTATATTTGACTTTGTTTACACTCTAGCATCTACAAGTATCAACCAATCAGTATCAAACTTGGTCAAAATATATATGACCATAAGATCTCGGATGAGGTCGATTATGGGTCTAATCGGACCAGAACAACTGGAGTTATTTGACTTTGAATTAGAAAAATTGCTATATTTGACTTTGTTTACACTCTAGCATCTACAAGTATTAACCAATCAGCACCAAACTTGGTCAAAATATATATTACCATAAGATATCGGATGATTTTGATAATGAGTCTAATCAGACCAGAACAACTGGAGTTATTTGCCCTTGAATTAGAAAGTTCTATAGAATAGTTCTTTGTCCGGAGCATAACTTTGTCATCTCCAGTCTGATTGACTTGAAACTTGGCATTTGTGTTTGTAGCAATAACACGGAGTGCATTGTGAAAGAACCATAACTCTACCTGGTACTGTCTATGAGTTTTTTCCCTTTGATCGTCATTTTTACAGCATTTTCTGCTTGTCCGGAATATAACTTTGTCATCTCTAGCCTGAACATCTTCAAATTTGGTATGCATGATTGCTGAAAAATTACGGAGTGCAGTGCCCAAGAAACATAACTCTTCCTAGCACGAATTTTGAGTTATTTCCCCTTTGACCTTCATTTTTATAGCATTTCTTGCTTGTCCGGAGCAAAACTTTGTCATCTTAAGTAGGAATGACTTGAAATATGGTATGCTTATTTGTTGCAATATTTGGAAGTGCAGTGCACAAGAATTGTAACTCTACCTCGTGCTGTCTTTGAGTTATTTCCCTTTGATTGTCATTTTTACAGCATTTAGTGCTTGTCCAGAATATAACTTTGTCATCTCAAGTCAGAACGACTTCAAACTTGGTATGCATGTTTGTTGCAATATTACCGAGTACTGTGCGCAAGAACAATAACTCTACCTAGCGCGGATTTTGAGTAATTCCACTTTGATCTTCATTTTTACAATATTTCTTGCTTGTCAGGAATGGAACTTTGAATTCTCAAGTCAAATTGACTTGAGACTTGGTAAACATGTTTGTTGCATTACTTGCCCTTTGCAATTATTATACCTCCTCGACAACTGGCGGTGGGATGGGCATATCTTGCGACAATTTGCCGCTCTTGTTTCATTATCATTTGGCCTTGAACCTCAATATTTGGTATTTATCTTCATTGTAGACCTTTACTGCTTAGTACTCAGGTGAGCGATATAGGACCATCATGGTCCTCTTGTAATGATTTGTTGGCAAAAGTAAACGACCATTATTTGCCTCAAACGACCATTATGTTATCCTTTTAACGTTATGCACAATCTATGAGTTTCGACATTTCACAATTTGCTTACCTGACGAAGGGATGACTTGTTTTAACCTCCCGTGTGTTTGTTTAAGAATGACATCAAACGATAATCCATGTAAAGTTCTATATTCATTTATTTTCAAAAGTAACCCATTCTTTCTGCTTTAATGACAACAATCAAGGGAAACTAGTAATATTATGGTGCAGGCTACTCAGCATGTCTGTCTTGTGGGCAGCTCGTATCGATCGATTGCTGCCGCCATTTTTGGATGTTGTGTTGAAAGTGTGGTCATGTTTACGGGGCTCTCGAAAGGGAAACTGCTTTTACGTGGGTTTTGCCAGTGTACATGATATATATGTTGGGGGCATATTATCCAATCAGATCACGAGAAATTTCTTTGCAGTATAATAAAAATTTTGTAGCACATGCTTTAACTCTTTACCAGACAAAAATGTAAACTCATCCACATTGAAAACCTTTGCAGAGGACACATTAAATGTGGTTTAAATGATGAGAATTGTCTTTAAAAGGGTAGAAAACATTGAAGGAAAAGGATAAAATGCTGGTTTTTTCCTTTTTCCTATTCTGATTTTGAAAGATTTCTCAGTAATATCAATCACCTAGAACCATCTTACCGCTCTTCTATATACCTGTACATGTACTTAGAATGAACTAAAATAGTATGGACCATTTACATGGCCATGAATATTTTGTCAAAGTCAAAAATTGATCCCCATTGACTAACATGTACATGTATTTCCAGCTTTACTTCATAAATCATTGTGGGTTCAAAACTGAAGCCATAGTTATGAAACTCATAATGGAAATAAAGAAAAATGAATTTCATAATAAAGTATACATTTTCAGACTTGATACAGTTTAATATTCATATCAATACAGTTTTTTAATAATCGATCAATATTTTCAAGAAACCTTCTATATATCACCACTATATTTTAGACAGCTACAACTTTATGTCACACAAGGAACGCTAATAGGATAATACATGTATTGTAAATAGTCCCAGTAACCTCCCTTTCTACCAGTATAATTATCCTTTTGATTGAAAGATCAAAAGCAGCTTAATCAAATTTCTTGCACACTGAAAAATACATGTTAAGTCTGTGGGAATTTGGAATTTGATCAAACATTTATGGCCACTAACTGTAGATCATTTATCCTTACCATACAACAAAACTTCAGGCTTGATCAAATTCAAAGCATTTGCTCATGACAAATTGAATATGGGGTTTATCTCTGAAAGGATAGAAAACCTTGTTTTAAAAGGAGAAAAGGCTGGTTACAAGTATTTTCCCTTTTCCAACAATGAATTTAAAAGCCATCTTCCTCAGGACTGTTAAAATACGGAATTATTTGGCAAAGGGTTAAACCTCTAGGTACTCTGACCAGATTTTTAGTGCTGATTTGAGCTATAGTTATTTTTTCTGCAAATGCTTTCAATCTAGACAAATAAAAAATGTTGATATTCGCAATGAAGTAAATGGCAGCTTTAGTTTGAAAGAGCGACCTAATTACTGCAATGAGCTGTTTTGGCACAAATACTTTCTGAAGAAGTTGATAGTGTAGAGTCTAGATTAGATTGACATTTAGTGCAGTCTGACCGTGATTTACACCAATAGTATAAGTAAGACTACCTGTGCTTAGTTAGAGCTAAAAAGATTTATTCTTGTAGTAAAATTACACTATTGCTTCCTTCCTCTGTACACATGAATTTACCAGTTACTAGTACCACAAATACCTGGTACTGTATATATATCTAGCCTCTAAAGGGCAAAGCACAATTTATGTTGCTTTTTGTAGACTGTGTAGACAAAGATCAGATTGCTTGATAATTAAGCAACACAGGTCACATGATCTTAGACCTACACGTTTGACTACTTTGTTACTGGCTAAAGCAACTTTTGCCTGATACCGGGAACTCCCCATCACTATACAATTCTATGCATGTATGTGGCATTGTTTTATGAGTGAAAAGATAGAATTAAATAAAATTTCAGCTTCATTCTGTAGAAATATTGTGCTTGATGTATTTGAAATGAATCCAAAATAAAATTGCAATTTATTTGACCCATAATTGTGATTTTCATGGGTTTTCGCAATAAAGCGGTTGCCGGTATTATGCACAACCTTGATTATGCAATACATGCATTTTGCCTTTT
Source organism: Hippopus hippopus (assembly GCA_946811185.2). Lineage (NCBI taxonomy): Eukaryota > Metazoa > Mollusca > Bivalvia > Cardiida > Cardiidae > Hippopus > Hippopus hippopus. The sequence continues at coordinate 18,183,904 of OX328096.1, forward strand.
TCTCTTACTATTGAATTCAAGGAACAAGTCCATTTCTTTAATCACGGGCCTTTGAAGTTCCATTGGTTTATCACAAAACACCCAAATTTTGATTTATTGATTGTCAAACACGTTTCTAGTGACAGTATATCTATGTATGTCCTTATATCATATATAATAACATTGTGTTATTATAATATATTTGTCACCATATACGATAAAGAGACAATGCACCAGTGTACTATTTCTTTGATGCTGTATTATTGATGTGTTTTGGTGTTCCTTGATAGACCACGGGAGCTTCAGCAGCCTTTGCATTAACCCTTTAACAGACCATCCAGATTTGAAACAACCCGAAGAAAGAACCCATTTGAAAACAATGTTGGAAAGGGAGAAAATGCTGATAACCAGCATTTTTCTCCTCTTTCCTCAATGTTTTCTTCCCTATCAAAAACAATTTCCTTCCTTTAATCCTCATTTGAATTGCCATCTGCAGTTGCTTTAAATTTGGACAATTTCTACATTTTTTTCATGTGTCATGAATAGTGAAATCAGCAAACTGAAGGTATTCTTCAAAATAGAGAAATATTTAACCTATAAAGTAGGAAACCTGAGTTAACTTGCTTTTTTGGACAGTGTTGAATGTGCAGATAGTTCTTTGATTTACTTTCGCAGCTTTTTGGCTGATATTCTGGCAAAATCAGCTATTAAATTGCCCAAAACCAGCTTTTTAATTGCCCTAACTGCATATGTTAACCCTGTACAAGATGATAAAATGTTACTCTTATTTAATTTAACCCATTACCACACAATCCCTACTTTTGACGACCCTGAGAAAGAAGCCTTTAGAAAACATTGATGGAAAAGGAGAAAATGCTGGTTACCAGCATTTTCTCCTTTTCCCACAATGTTTTCTACCCTTCACAAAACAAATTTCAAATTTTCAGTCACTTTTATTTTGTCGTCTGCAAATGCTTTCGATTTGGACAAACCTAAAATTTTGTCGTTTGGTAATGGGTTAAATGCCTAACTTGTTGAATTTGTCTTTAAAAGGGTAGAAAACATTGTGGGTACCTGAGGAAACCCTGTTATCAGCATTGTCCCCCTTTCCTAGAATGATTTCAAAGTCTCTTTTCTCAGGGTTGTTAAAACATAGGACTGTTCGGTAAAAGGTTAAAGCAGGAAAAAACTTTTGTTTGCAAATGCTTTGAATGCAATCGCAGGAAAGGGAGCAAACAATTGCCTCTTTGTATTAGAATTAAGGTTCTTGGAAACCTGGGAAATGGAGAAAATGCTGGTATCAGCATTTTCTCCTTTTCCCACAGTGGGTATCCTTGCAACAACATACCCAATATGTTGAGCCACATTTTAATTGTTGTCTGGTAGTAATTTTAATATGAATGAGTTTTAAGATTTTCTTGTGTGCTATAGAGTCATCAGGTTGTGAATTGTATAACTCTCTACAACATAACAAAATTTTAGACTGGTCCAAATTAGATGACATATGAATATGGCACAAATGATTGGATATGTATGAGGGAGGGTAGAAAACATTATGGGAAAAGGAGAAAATGCTGGTTACCAGCATTTTCTCCTTTTCCCAAAATGTTTTCTGAAGCCCATGTCATCACTGTTCTTGTAATCCTGGTAACTGTGTCCCTAACCTCAGAAACATCACATTATTTGAGCGTCACATGATTGCCGGCATATTGTTTTCTATTTCAAAGAGTCGTCATCTCGTTGAGGATTAAATTATGTTGAATAAAGTAGCAGAGTTTGTGAGTTGATTATTGAATCAATGAAACAAAAGGATAAACTTAAAATGATTAAGGGCGTTAAAAGGGTCTTTAGAACACTGCATGTATTTATTATACTTCCCAGTCTTTGATTCTTCAGAAAAAAAAGCTTTCAGTTTTTCTTTTTCCAAAAAATGTTTAAATATTATGTTGTAGGGTTTTTATAGTAACACAAGAATTTCATATTGTATTTTTTCTTGATTTTTTTCTTACAGTTGACAACATTGAATGGATTAACAAGTGACATTGAACAGAGGGGCATAGACAGTTTGAAAAGTGTATTCAATACCCGACTGTCAAATCCAGCTCTCAGAACAGAAGTTCTCAATTTGGTGGAGCACATGAAAAACCGGTCAGAGCTTGTTAGAGGAGATATCAGTACAATAAAAGGAGAAGTTTCAAAGGTGTCCCTTACAGATGTTATCCAAACAACAAAGCAAGCAGAATTCTACAGGTATTGTTTGTTATGATTTTGTTCCATGTCATCAAGTTTGAAATAGTTACCAGGCATCAAAATTTAACTCTTTACCAGATGACAAAATTTTAGACTGTTCCAAATTGAAAGCATTAGCAGATGACAAAATTAAAGTGACTCAAAAATTGAAATTTGTTTTGGGAAGGGTAGAAAACATTGTGGGAAAAGGCTTCTTTCACAGAGTCATGAAAACCAGGGATTGTTTGGTAAAGAGATAAAACTTATCCATATTCAAAGCATTTATTTTTCATGTTGCACAGCTGTTGGGATTTATCTTTGAAAGGGTAGAAAACGTTGTGGAAAAAAGAGAAATGCAGGGCACTAGCATTTTCTTCTTTTCCCACAATGTTTTAAAAACCCTTCTTCTTTAGGCTTGTTGAAACTAGGGATTGTTTTGCAAAGTATTTTTGAGTGAGATTCCCATAAATTTTGAAATAATGCCTACAACTAGATAATTAGATGAAAGCATGGAACTGATATAACCCCTTCTTCCAATGATGCGGTACTAATTAAATTTACCTTTATTTATCGTCCATGTTGGAGATGCCCCCTGAAGACTGTTAGATTTTTTTATGTGGGGTTAGTGCAAGGCACAGGGCAAAACCCATTCTAAGTTACGCCTGGCTCTTTAACATGCATGGTGTATAGCACCATCACACATGACCTTGGGTTAAAGTCTCATCCAAAAGTAATTTTAGATGGCCAGCCATGGGGCTCAAACCCACACCCTTTAGTGATCCAAGACTTGATGTCTACAAGGCCTACAATCAACCACCTGAGCTATGCTGGCTGGTCAAGATGTGGGACTCTGCATAGCTGTTGTTGAAAAATATGGTTTATTTTACATTTCAGATGGCTGGGTACCATTGTTTTATTTTGCTGGCAGATTGCGGTGTTACTGCTCTATATTCTGGGTACACTGAAAAAGTCGAAATATTGGATAGTCTGGTATGTTTTCATACTTAAAATTGATATTCATTGCTTAACTCTAAATCAGGTGATAAGAATTAGACTTCTCCAAATTGAGACTATGTGCAGACAACATAATTATTGTATGAGACACAAATGACGGGATTTGCCATAGAAAGAGTAATTCAAGATGACATGGAAGAATGAGAAATTACTAGTTACCAGCATTTCTCCTTTTACAACAATATTTTCAAAAACCTTCCCCAGTATTGTGAAAACACAGAATTGTTTGATAATAGGTTAAGTATCACAGATGATAATCAAATCATGGGTATAGAAGTTAACTTAATAAAAAAGGTTCAATATTTATATGAACATAGGTACTTTCTTTAGTATTTCATATACTTTTTACCTTTGTTTTCTACTGTAAAACATTTTACGCTTCTTTCTCAGAAAATAACTAGCATTAAATGGCCAAATTGAAAGTATTTGCAGACAGTAAATAACAACGTAAATGTTTCTCTAGAAATAAAACTTGTCAAAAGGTAGAAAACATTGTCGGAAAAAGAGAAAATGCTGGTGACATATTTTAACTTTACACATGACAAAATTCTAGTCTTGGCCAATGTGAAAGCATTTGCAGAAAGAAATTAAATGTTACTCGAGAAATAAAATTCGTCTATCAGAGGATAGGGAACATTGTTGGAAAGGGAGAAAATCTTGGTTGCCAGCATTTTCTCTTTTTCCCACGATGTTTTCCAAAGGCCTCTTCCTCAGGGCCATTCAAACATGTGATTGCTTTGTCAAAGATTAAATGTGTAATTTTTGTAATATTGTATGTTGCAGGGGTATCACAGTGGGTTATGTGTCCTTGTTTTTAGTCTGGGTGGCAAGTGGAGCATATCTAGGTGGCTCTGTCGTAAGTATAATTCTACTTTACAAGATTTTATTGATTAGTTGATTCGTGTGTTACGCTGGTCCAGCATTATTTCATTTATATCTCAGCAGCCAGTGTACCTATTCATGCTTGCAACTTGATAAGATTGATTGCTTTCAACACAGTTTTCACTATTATTTCAGTTATATGGCAGCAGTTAGTGCATCTGTTGATGCTTACATTGAGTTTCATTTATGTGTTCATCACACAGTGTTCTTTCCAAGCCATTGGTTGCTTTTTCAAATTTCGTCAAAACAGTGTTGGTGAACAGTGTGAGAGAGAAATGAATCTTGTGGCAATGACTATCATCAGTCCACAGTGCATTCCTGCAGTTTCTTTGACAAATATTACTCAACAGCTTTTCTTAAGCCACCAGCTGCTTTCCCACCTTAGGTCAAAAGAATGTCCAACAACAGAAGAGGAATAAATCCTGTTGCAATTACCTCAATCAATAAATAATTGGAAAGAGTTATCGGCCTTCCAGTCTTGCAACTCAGAGGTCTTTGACACTTATGTCAGCTCTAACCAGATGAAAAAAAATTTACATTTGTCAATATCAAACATTGGGAGAAAAGGAGAAAATGCTGGTAACCAGCATTTTCTCCATTTCTCACGTTTTCTACATTTTTATAGACAAATTTTGTGACTTGAGCCACATACAATTTGTCGCCTTCAAATGAACTAAAATTGTATCATGTGGTAAAGAGTTAAATATGGCTAAATTGATGGAATTTACTATTCAAAGCTCAGAAAACATTGTGAGAAAAGGGGAAGATGTGGGTGATCCGGGTCCAGTTTCACGAAAAACAACTTAAGTGTCTTATTTTGCTCAAATCTGCTAATGGACTCTTTTTCTGGCTTAAATTTAGTTTGTTATTTTAGACACATTTCAGTAACAGATTAGTGTAGTTCTCAAATCCTGAGCTGACACAGGATTTCAGTCTCAACACTGCAAAATAATGGACTCAATTCTGTTAACTGAGTTGAGTCTGTGAATTTTGGTTAATTGGGTCTGAAACGTTGTGTCAACTTGGGATTTGAGAACTTTACTAAGGTCTGTTAATGTTAGTGAAAAACATCTCAAATAAGGAACTCACCTTACCATAAGTCAGAAACTGAATCCTTCAGCTGATTGTAGCAAAATAAGACTCGTAAGTTTTTTTCGTGAAACAGGTCCCAGCAATTTCTCCTTTTCAGACAATGTTTTTTAGTGGCATTGTCATTTATTAGGGTTGTAAAATCATGAGACTGTTAGGTAGAGGGTTAAGTCACAAAACTACTACATGTATTTCAAAATATTATGTAAATTTTGTGCTTATAATTGTAGGGGATGAGTGACTTTTGCTATGACCCAAACCATTTTGTGATTAAACAACTTGGTTCCAGCGTGCCTTTAGGTAGGTAGGATTAACTCATTGTGTGTGGTTGATTTACGATTGTACTTTCTTACTGTTATCTCTCTACCCTCAGTGTAACTTTAATTTATCTCATTGTCAAATGCCTCTGTTTCAGAGGTCCCAAAGCTGAGCCTGATAGCACGGTCGTTTGCGTACAGGACTTGAGGACAGAGTTTTGGGTTAGAATCATCAGCTCAGCTGATTTCTGTGCAAGGGTTGATGGTAGCCATTGGGACAGGATTCATTCCTCTCTCACTGCTGATCATTGTTTTGACAATCCATGTAGTTCCGTGGGAAAGCAGTGGCTAAGGAAGAATATTGTGCAAAGTACTGGTTAAAGAAAGTCCAGGAAAGCATGAATAGGTGCACTAGGCTCAGTGATATAACTGACATAATATTGGAAATAGTGTTAAATACAAAGGTGCTGCGTCAGATAAAGAGTTGAGCAGGACGCTTTGAAAAAGAAGTCAGTTTCACTCATAACCCTTTACCTGATTTGAGGCTCTTCCATTTCAGCAGCAAATAAAGATATGATGTCAAAAATATGGACAAATGAGGATACAAATATCTGATTGAGTGGAAAAAATTGTGGGAAAAGGAGAAATTGCTCATTACGAGCAATTTCTCCTTTTCCCACAATGTTTTCAAAAGCTGTCTGTTGTTGATACGTCAAAATTAGTATCTATGGAGTAAAGGGTTAATGATTCATGTGATTCATTAACAAGGCTAGAATTAATTCCTTACCAGACAACAAAATTTTAGACAGGTCCGAATTGAAAACATTTTCATATGAAATTGTAAATGTGGATTAGAGTAGATTAATGTTTTGTCTTTGGTAGAGTTTAAAACATTGTGGGAAAAGGAGAAAATGCTTGTGACCAGCATTTTCTCCTTTTCCCATTATGTTTACGAAAGCCACTCTCTTCAGGGTTTTTATAAAACAGGATTTTAAAGGGTAGATTTTGGTCAACAAATACCTTACTCAACATTAGCCTAGAATGAAAGAGATATATAGTACCTTTGAATGATTGTATATTTTAACAGTTAACCGCCCTTGTTTTTAGTGCTATATAGCCATAACAAATTTTCTTATCTTACACATATTTGAGATAAACATTATGTGATATCATATGTAATGTCATTACATATTACTTTGAGAGAAAAAGTGGCATGTTTTATTCCTGGAAGCTGCCACAAGTGTTTGTACAGTTTTTGCATAATTATTCTGACCCATAATTCATGACATATTGTCATGTGGTCAAAGAAAAGAAAAAATCTGATACTGATTGGCATTTGAGGTAAAATTTGATTAAATTTACCTGCAAAAAATGTCATTAGGCTGGCCAAAGGCTTAATAACATTTTGATTGGTTCGACAGAATTTTATCTCAAAGGCCAACTTATGCCACATCTTATATGTCTTATATTTCAGACATCGTGGAGTCCTACATTGAATGTAAGAATGAACAAGATCCACAAAACTTTTCAAAGGTAAGCAAGCTGTATTGCTTACTGTGTACGAATCATGCTCTTAAAAAAGGGGTTTTAATGCATTTACAAAAATTATCGACTCATGTCAGGCTGTGCAGACTGCAGAGGCAGATGTGGGTCAAAACTTTTTACTATTGGTAAATTTTATATTTAATTTATGATGACTTGCTTGGTATAATGCATCATCGAGATGCATTAAACACCCTTTTGTTAGAGCATGGCACATATTTATTAGAATGTTTGTCACATTGCTTTCTGTGGATGACTGTTTGGTCATGCAGCAGACAACAATCTCTTTAGATTTGTCCAGTTTCAAAGCATTTGCAGACGACATATTCTATGTGGCTCAAATGATGGAATTTGTTAGTAAAAGTACAGAAAACATTGTGGGAAAAGGAGAAAATGCTGTTTACCAGCATTTTCTCCTTTTCCCACATTGTTTTCCAAAGCCTTCTCTGTTAGGGTCATTAAACTTGGGATTGCGTGGTAAAGTGTTTAAGAGACATCTTTACGGCCAGAGAGTAAACAAATGCTGTTAAAACTTGACTGTGTTATAATCTAGTCAGCTGTGTAAACTTAGATAAAAAATCAATATAAGGTGTATGGGGTAAAGAAACTGTAGGGATTTGTCTTCAATTTAAACCAGAAACTGTGGTTGTTATGTCTATGGCTAGCCGCAATAGACTGAAATGCATTTTCTATCTGCCGTAATCTGTGCAACCTTGCAACCATCAGGGGCAGTACTTGGCATGAAGATACAAGAGTGATTATAGTTTCATGAAATAAAGAAGAAAAAAAAAACGGTTAAAAAACTGGATGAAAACAAGTAAAGATGTATGTTTAACATGTATTTGACCCAATGTTCATGTTCACAATCCCTATTCTATAATGATGGCTTGAAAATTGTATGCTGCAAATTTGTTTAAGGTAGTAATAGCTCATCACAACACAGAAACAGGTTTTTATTTTGAACTCTTGGTTAACCCTTTACCACACAATCATGGTTTAAAAGGACTCTGAGAATGGAGACTTTTAAAACAATTGTGGGAAAAGGAGAAAATCCTGTCATTTAGCATTCACTCCTTTTCCGACAACGTTTTATACCCAGAGACATTCTATCATTTGAGCAACATTTACATTTGTCATGTGCAAATCCTTTTAATTAGGACAAGTCTAAAGTTTTGTTGTTTGGTAGAGAGTTTAAGAAAAATGGCAAAAGTACAGCTATAGCTGGAGTCTTGGGAGAGTGATTGAGTTTGTGTTGAGATTTATCCAGAGGATTGTTAGTTACGTTATTCAGGATAGTGCAAGATACAGGACAAAACCTATCCTAAGTTATGCCTGGTTCTTTAACTAGTTCATTGATTGATACCCTCACACAAAACCTAGGTTTTAAAGTCTCATCCAAAAGACTTTCGTTGTAGTTTTGTTTTTTCAAGTAGCCTGATATGCTGACTTTCTCAGGAGAAGAGTATTGGCATTTTTTTTGTACGATAACAATATAGAGCTTACGATTTCCCGCCTACTCAAAATCATTTTAGGCTTTCATTGTTGTATTGGATCAAACTGTTGAAGTTCAGCTTAAAAACATTTTCAGAGTTTGACAGAAGCATTGAATTACGTTAAGGATGCAAACGACACACTGACCCAGGCCATCAACAAAACTTTACCTTACAATATTACAGCCTATGTAAGTATGCTCTTTTGTTATCTCAGAAAAGGTAACCTGTCTATTCCTTTTTCGGCCAAATTGATTTACACATCTTTATTCAAACCTTTACTGAACAATCCTGTTTTAAGCTCCACTGGCCGAAGGCCAGCGGGCTTATGTCATGGCCCAGTGTCCGTCGTGCGTCTGTCCGTCCGTGTGTGAACTTTTATTTCAAACATCTTCTTCTCTGAAACTACCCATCCAATTTTGATGAAACTTCAGAGAAATGATCCTGCCATGGTCCTCTTCAGAATTTCTTGAAAGAATTTAATTCCTTCAAAAGCTCTGGTTGCCATGGCAACAAAACTGAAAAATATTGAAAATCTTTGAAAATCTTCTTGTCTGAAACCATAAGGCCTAGGGTTACCAAATTTGGCATGTAGCTTTATCTAGTGGACCTCTACTAAGTATCTTCAAATTATAGCCCTGGGGTCAAATTTGGCCCCGCCCCGGGGGTCACAAGTTTTATATGGGCTTATATAGGGAAAACTTAAATTTTTTTTTCTTCTGGTACCTAGCCATAGGGCCTAGGGCTACCAAATTTAGCATGTAGCTTTTTCAAGTGGGCATCTACCAAGAGTGCCCAAATTATAGCCCAGGGGTCAAATTTGGCCCTGCCTCAGGGGTCACAAGTTTTATATGGGCTTATATAGGGAAAACTTTAAAAATCTACTCGTACCTAGCCATAGGGCCTAGGGCTACCAAATTTTGCATGTAGCTTTATCAAGTGGGCGTCTACCAAGAGTGCCCAAATTATAGCCTTGGGGTCAAGTTTGGCCCCAGGCCAGGGGTCAGAAGTTTTACATGGGCTTTTATAGTGAAAACTTTATAAATCTTCTTGTTACTAACCATAAGACCTAGGGCTACTAAATTTAGCCCTGTCTCATGGGCCTCATGTTTTACAGGGCCTTTTATTGAGGAAACTTGGAAAATCTTCTTGTTTATAACCACGCATTCTAGACCTGTATTATTTGGTATGGGGCTTTATCTTGTGGACCTCCACCAGGATTTAAGTAATTATAGCTTTGTGGTCAAAAATGGCTTTGCCCTGGGGTCATAACTTTCTCGTAGGATTTTATAGAAAAAATTTTGTATGTCTTCTAGTTTGAAACCAATTGGCCAAGTATTGTAATGTTTGGCTTGTAGTGGTTTTACTTATTAGCCAGTGGAGCTATACAGGGCCATCTTGACCCTCTTGTTTAAAGAAGACGGCTTTTGAAAACATTATGGGAATAGTAGAAAATGTTTATTGCCCTTACCAAGGCAAATGCCATCTGTGAGCCACTTTTAATTTGTCAACAGCAAATGCTGTAGATTTGGAAAGGTCTGAGTTTTTGTCATTTGGTTAAAGAGTTAACTGTTGACTGCTGAAAATATATTTCCATCAATGAAGAGACTGTAGTCAAAGTATAGGGTTAAGAAAAGTAGTTGTTTTCATCAAAGATCAGACTGCATGATTTGTGCTGTCTGATCATGATGTGCACTGTCTGCAGAATACTGTGTTGGGCAGCATCCAAATGTAAATTTAGAGAGGCTATCATTTATGTTATCACATGATCAAATCTAACTTTTTGATTGGCAGACATTTGTAGCCAATATTTCTCTAAAACATCTATAGGTATTTACCAAATGATAAAATCTTAGAATCAAACATATCGAAAGCTTCTGCAGATGAGAAACTGAACATGGCTCAAAGATAAATTTGTCTCTGAAAGGGTAGAAAACACTACTGGAAAAGGAGATAAGTTGCTAGTTGGTTGCCAGCAACATTTTTTCTCTGTGTTTGTCATTTTTTGTACAATGTTTTCAGAGGCCTTCTTTCTAAAGATTCTTGAATAATAAAGATCATACCGTCTTTCTTCATCAGCTTGGAAAAGTGATGCCAAAGGCCTTTTGTTATCTTGTGCAAAATCATCCATTTTTCAAATATCTCTGTCATTATTGCAAATATTTTCTTTCAACAAAGGCTTTTTGTATCTTATTGAAAGGGGTACCCATACAGAAAGGGCAGGTAAGCATCAAAATATTTTTGACACAGTAAAGCACTTTCCCTTGACTTAGAGTTTTAACTGAAATACAAACTGCACCCAGGCTTTGGCACCAAGATGTGCTCTTGTTTGAATCAATGAAGATCATCTTTTGGTTGACAGTTGGTTGACATTTGGTTTTATTTTTGCTTGACAGATCAAAGAACCGGTGAGAATCTTACGAGATGATTTGAAGTTTGCTCAGGGAAACATCACAAGTCTTACAGATACAGTATTTTGTAAACATATACATGAGAATTATGTGAAAGCTCTGACTGGAGTGTGCCATAGATCCCTGTAAGTCATACTTAAATCTTACTATAGTTAATTCATTATACCACAAGGGAACCATTACAAGTCTTACAGACACAGTATTTTGTAAACATACACATGAGAATTATGTGAAAGCTTTGAATGGAGTAAGCTACAGAACCCTGTAAATCTTACTATAGTTAACTCATTGTATCATGAGGGAAATATCACATCTTGCAGAAACATAGTTTTGTAGTCATATACTTGGGAATTATATGAAAGCTCTGATGGGGGTGTGTAACAGAATCCTGTAAGTAATCTTGTTATCCAAGGAAATATCACATGTCTGAAAGACACAATGCTAACATGTACACACATACATGAGAATTATGTGAAAGCTCTGACAGGGATGTGTACCAGAAACCTGAATGCCATCATGTTATCCTACCATAGTTAGCTCATTTTTCTGTCAATATTACAAGTGTTACCGACAACAGTATTTTGTAAACATATGCATGAGAATAATGTAAAGTTCTGACAGAGTTTTGTAACAGAAACCTGTAAGTCATCATGTTATCTTACTGTAGTTAGCTCTTAATACCACAAGGGAAATATCTCAAGTCTTATTTAAACAGTAGTTTGTAAACATGAAAATAACATAAAAGCTGAGACTGGAGTGTGCAATAGAACCCTGTTAATCAAACTAGTATCTTAATGCATTAAATCTTGGCAAGCTATTAGTAGTTCTTTTGAGTACCAACAACATAGGCATAGGATCAGATAATCTGGCAAAACATCAGAAGGTATATTGGAAGTCCGGCTGCACAAATTAATTAGATATTCCAGTGTGTGTGATCATGTATAAATGTATGTGATTCACGTTTAAAATAAAAACATCATGTCCATTCAGTCCCTCTAATACATACTGGAACATACAAAAAAGTGCACAATTGAAAGTTTAACAAGTCAAATTTTAGAAATTTTCTTGCAGTGAAATGCTCTTGGACAGGTTTTCTGTCTCCAAAAAGAGAATGCCTGCTATCCATTGTCATATATAACTATCCGATGGTAATGCGACATATAACAGGTACCAGTTTGCTGGACAGGACCATTTCTGAATCATTTCCCTTGAAATCGCATTTTATCCAAAATGTTGCAGATGGCTAAAGTGCTATTTCTAGTAACAGTGCATTGATCAGTTGTTATCTTCTGTCTTTGGTTCTTGCAATAAACATCGCACCTTCTGTGGAATCATGCATTGTAAGAAAAGGATGAACTTATTATTCCAAGCACATTTTCTTTTTCCCCAAGTGTTTCAAAAGCTCAAAATCTTTTATCTTTGAAAACTTGTATCTGTATATTGTTTGAAAACATTTCAACTATCAGCAAGCTTTCATTGACATCAATACTAAAGAGTGATAATGTTGTTTAGATTTGAACCCCCACATTTGTTTGCATACCTTTAACTTCTCTTTCCATTACGTGCAAAAACCTCCAATTGGAAAAAGCACAGCACACACTGTATTCTCTGTCTGCAGAAGCTACTAGATTGCCCTAGGAATTTTATGTGGATTTAAACTTACCTATATATTAGCTTAGCTGTTTTTGAAGAAAACATGGAGGTATCGTAATAGTCATGGCATCGTCTGTTGTTGTACAAAAACTTTGACCTTTAATAACATCTCTGTCATTCTGCTTGGTTCTTGAAAATCTTAACAGTTCCCATGCTGTTATTTTTTCAGTTCAAATGATTGACCCCACTCACCACAGAATTCCAACCCAGAACCTCTGAGAGTCTGACATTCTTGCCCTACACTACTGTCTTTCATGATATACAATTTAGTAACTGTATCTGGCACTTTGAACTTTTTACCAAATGGTAATATTTAGACATGTCCAACTTGAAAGCATTTGCAGACAACAAATTGAATGTGGCTCAGTGGATGGTATTTGTCTTTAACCCTTGACCTCTTTATCTAGAATTTTAACAATCTTGAGAAGCAAGGCTTTTGAAAACATAGTTGAAAAAGGAGAAAATGCTGGTAAGCAGCATTTTCTTCTTTTTCCACAATGTTTTATACACTTGCAGAGACAAATCTCACCATTTAAACCACATGCAATATGTTGTCAGTAAATACTTCCAATTCAGACAAGTCTTTCATTTTTTCATCTGGCAAAGAGTTAATGGGATTGAAAACATCATGGGAAAAGGAGAAAATGCTGGGTACCAACATTTTCTCCTTTTCCCACAATGTTTTAAAAAGCCTAGTTCAGGGTCATATGAAAACACATATTGTTTGGTAAAGGGTTAACAAAAGCATACAATCATTTTATTTTTGGTTCTTTCATTTCAGTGTGGGAGTAGCTCTGATCCTGCTCATTCTGCCAATTATGGGATTCTGTTTTATATTTGTGCAGTGTTTGTCGCCTAGAATTTGGCTGTTGTTAGGAAAGAGGTACAAGGGTTTCTTTTTTTGAAGCAGAATTTATGTATTTACCCCTTTGCTAAATAATTCCAAGATTTAATGACTCTGTAATTACTTGTAAACTTGTAAAACTTGTTAACTTGACTCTGAAGAAGAAAGCTTTGAAAAAATTTTGGTAAAAAGAAAAAATGCTGGAAACCAGCATTTTCTCCTTTTCCCACAATGTTTTCTTCCTTTTCCAAGACAAATATCACCTATTGGGCCACACTTAATTAGTCTTCTGCAAATAGCTTCAATTTGGATTAGTCTAAAATTTTGTCATTTGGTAAGGAGTGAATATTTCATGAAATAAAATTTTAGAATCAACCAAATTAAATGCGTTTGGAGAAGACAAATCAATGTAGTTTAAAAAGACGTTTTTTATCTTTGGAATGAAAGAAAATACTGTGGAAAAAGGAGAAAATGCTGGTACCAAAATTTCTGTTTTGCTTTATGTTTTTAATAGCCTTCTTCAGGGTTGAAAAAACACTGGATTATTTGTTAACAGGTAAATCCATGGTAATACAAGTACCATGTTTTATGCCCAGCAATACTTTTATAAGCATTTGCTGCTTTTCCATCATTGTTACTAATAACATTCCAGTATACATTTTCCTTTGCATCATGCGTTTCACCATTATAACAGTTGAACTATTCAGTGTTTTCACCTGTATGGCAAGAAAGATTTCACAAGCTGATTGTGTTCTGTTAACAATGGATATTGGCTGGGGAAAACAATGGAGGTTTTGGAGAAAAATATGAAACAGTGTAGAAAGCACTAGGGCATTGTGCTTGATGAAATGTTTTTGTGATCAAAAAAATCAACACCTCCAAAAATACTTACTTGCATGTATATGTATCTCTGCTGGAATATGCTTGAATATGTTATTTTGCAAAATTTTCAAGTACATGTAGTCATGACATAGATATTTTTACCAGTTGGAGATATATTTCAAAACAACAAGGAGTTGGCTCAGTTACGTGGTTAATAGACAAATATCATGCTTAATTGATGAATATAATCATTTATTGCAGGAAAGGCTACAGACAAGTGGATTCTTCGGATCCATTCTTGCCCCACCCACCTCCATATAACGGTTATGGTGCCTTAGATGATGAAAGAACATCATTCAATGATGCAGACTACTCAACTAACATGTAAGTCTGGGAAATACAGAATTAATTATGAAACAATCTCTACATTTAGAATCCAATTTTACCCAACATGTCTCCGTATAGTGGTTATAGGGTCTTAGAGAAAAAACCTCATGCTTTCATTGTTAATGTATATTATTGATTTTGAAGCAAACTCAACAACTTTGATTTGTTTTTACCCACTCCGCCCGCCAAATATTGGTTATGGTTTTAAGATGCAAAATACTCAACTAAGATGTAAGTCTGAGGAAAAGCTAAATAACCCGTCACTTTTGACAGTAAATGTACAATAGTGATTATTAGCTCTACCTAACCCACTACATTAACCCATTACCATACAATGCCCAGTTTTAACACCCCTGGGAAATTAGACTGTTGAAAACATTGTGGAAAAAGGAGAAAATGCTGGTAAACAGCATTTTCTCCTTTTCTCACACTGTTTTCTACCTTTCAGAAACAAATCCAATCATTTGAGCCACATTTAATTTGTTGTCTGCAAATGCTTTGAACTGGGACCAGTCTAAAATTTTGTTGTGTGTTAAAAAGTCAAAGATATTTTCAGTCTGTACATAAATGTTATAATTGCAATATAAGGTTGTTTTGGGGCTAAATGCCCTACAAAATATCAGACATTTTAGATCCTAGATCAAACTGCACATTCCTACATTCCTTGCCGTCAGATTTTGAGTATGTTGTAGCAAAATTAACTGCATTTATAGTTTTGTAAGGCTTTCTTAAGGTTGACCCTTTAACCACCATACACACCTATAGCTGCCTTTGCAGTCAGTATAAATCAAGATTAGACTGCACAACACTTGCACCCTACACTGTTGGTTTTCTTCCAAATCATTCTGGACATTTGTAATCTTGAAATTACAATTATTTAGGTTTTATTCCTACACTGAAAATTACCGTTGCCTTTATTTGGTACTCCAAGGGTTAGAAGTTCTACTTTTCATGAAAATTATTTAAGATGTCCACAGAGAAGTGGTTTGTTTATCTTTCAGGGGAGATCACTCTGTGATGTCAGCTGCTCCAAGACCTTCATCTATGTCAGACTCTCCGCCTCCAGCAGTAAGTAATGTACAGAGAGAGTGATTTTGATTTCAAAATTGAAAATATTGATTATTCTCCACTAAACCCTGTGTTATGGGTACTCATTAGAATTGTCTCATCGAGACAATTCTCATGAGTACCCACAACATAGGGTTTGGAAGAGAAATAATGGATTCAGAATACCATCACTCCCTCTTATCTGGAGCTCTGATTGTAGTCACTCCCAGTATTTAAAGATGTATACTCCTGATAGACCTCAAATATGCACCTAAAGAAAGTTTGACAATTTTTTTTTTTCTTACAATATTTTCTGCTCTTTCATAGTCAAATTTAATCATTTGTGCTGTTTTTGATTTGTTGTTTGCAAATTCGATCAATTTGAACAAAATTTAAACCTTGTCATCCAGTAATGAGTCAAGATCCAAAGTATGTTTGCCCCCCCCCTTTGTTGATGACTAAGACAGGTTTCCTTTTGATGTAGCTCAAAAGATACATTTTGACTTTTATAGGGTAGAAAACATTGTGGGAAAAGGAGAAAATACTGGCCACAAGCATTTTCTCTTTTTCCCACAATGTTTTCAAAAGGCTTCTTTCCCAGGGTCATTAAAACTCAGGATTGTGTGGTAAAGGGTTAACCACATTAGGACCCAGAATAAATGAGCCATACCCTTGCAAAAGGGGGCATAATTCATCTGTGTGATGCATTATAGCAAACAAGTCAGTACATAACTATGGATCCATAAAATCCATTATGTTTGGCAATCAACTGGATCTGGAGGTAGATGGTCCTTTTTCAGGCGGAAAATTTACATATAGGGAAAAATTTGGACTCTTGGCAGACTGCATAGGCTGACATGGGTTGATACTTTTTGCAGATGCGCTAAGCTCCCTTTTGACTGAGAGTGGCTCACATAGTTTATTTCTTATCTTAACCCTTTACCAAACAATCCCTGGTGTTTACGACCCAGAGGAAGAAGCCTTCTGAAAACATTGTGGGAAAAGGAGAAAATGCTGGTAACCAGCATTTTCTCCTTTTCCCACAATGTTTTCTGCTCTTCTAAAGTCAAGTTTCAATTTTTGAGTCACACTTATTTTGTCATCTGCAAATGCTTTCAATTTGGACTAGTCTAAAATTTTGTCGTTTGGTAAAGAGTTAATAGTGTGGCATTCTTGTCTATAGTCCATAGAGTGCTGAATCAGTGTAGTAGACTTTTTCTGTAAGGGAAAAACTGCAAAGGTATCGGTAATTCAAGGTTGTTTTGGTTAGAACATGTAACAAAATAATAATTGACAGTGTAGATCTAAGATCAGACTGCATGCTATGTGCAGTCTGATGTTGATCTACACTGTCTACAAAAGCCACTCAACTAAGTTCCAGAGCTGTAAGGGTTAAATTTGGCTATATTGTTTGTCTGTAGCAAACATATTCTCTTTCAACTTTTTCAAAATTGAAATTATTTTATTGTGAATTATGATCTCGTCTTTTGGGACATTTCTGCCAATTTTTGTTGTCATGTAATTTTACACATGACCTCCTGCTAAACAATTGTTACATTTTGAAGCAGATCATCTTTGAATATGTTATGGCAAAAGAAGAAATGTTTTTGTCTTTCAGCAAACTATGCTTTTGGAAAACTACCTTTGAAGACACTTTGGGAAAAGGAGCAATAAACAGATCTCCATTTGCCAAAGTATTTTTGCTTACAATGGTGCATTGATACTTACTTCTAATACTTGTTGATTTTTTTACATATCTTCTTCAGTTTTGTTTCTGAGGGTAATGTGTGAAAACCAAATGAGCGTCTCTCTGGCAAAAACATCTCTGAGATGCATGATACCAAGCAAGTCATCACATAATAATGGATCCATAAAATCTATTTTATCTTACAACTGACCAACTTATGAGGTAAAATGGTCCTTGAAATGCAGAAAAATTGACCAGTTGCAAAAAGTTGATCAAGGTCAGCCTGTGTGGACTGCCCAGGCTGACCTGGGTCGATACTTTTTGAAAATGCATTAAACCCCCTTTTCACAGAGCATGGCTCAAAAAGGTTTCTTTCCTCTTTTCACTGTGTTGCACATCATCTCATTATTACAGTATCATAGAGTGAGCAGCTATTCGGAGCAATTCAATGACCTCGGGACATTCCCGACTCGATACTCGGGTGTCAACCACTATGCTACTAGCCAAATCTAGGTTTTTTTTCGTGTTCTTATATTTCGTCTGAATCCTCGATCCTTGTTGTTTACTAATAGTACTTACACCACACTCTTCCAATCAAGTGACAAAAATAATCTAGACTCATTTGATTCTTTAGCAAACAATTCTGTGTTTTCATATCTGATAACCAGCATTTTCTTTTTTTCCATTATGTTTATAATAGTTTTCTTTCTCAAGGAAGTTAAAACATAGGATTGTTTGGTAAAAGGTTAAAGTAACTGATCATCCACTGTTCTCATGTTAACTCTTTCCTAGACAACAAAATTCTAGACCTGTCCAAATTTAAAGAACTTGTGGACGATAAATTAAATGTGGAAAATATGTTTGGATTTTTATTTGAAAGGGTAGGACTCTTGGTGGAAAAATGAGAAAAGCGTGACTCAGTGACCTTTTGCAGACAGTGTAGATCAAGATCAGACTGCACAGAATGTGCAGTCTGATCTTGGATCTACACTGTCCAATAAGGAGATACCTTTCCCCCCAAAATACCTTTGAAATAGCAAAACTTGGGTTTATAATATAGGCTTGAAAGTTTCGTTTCACTTATTTAGTAGGATAAGAGTTAAGTTTCATGTAAAAGATCCAAGAGTGCAAAAGAATTTACTTCAAAAGCAGTCATGAAAAATTATGGGGAGGTTTTGTAATACATTTGGCAGACTTCTTTTTGTTGTAAAATTCCAGCTGTCTCATATCCATATCACATAAATAATTGGCATGGAATTTGAGGAATCGCCTTAAAGCAAACTCCTATTGTTAGAGGACCCTTGTCTGATTCCCAGCTCGGGCAAATCCTTTCCGAGGATTGATAACGTCATCAATCTTAATCAATTGTGGCAGGATTCCTTCATCTGTATCCATAGAACATTGTTTTGATGATGTTTATGTGGAAAAGCAGCCAGTGGCTTGGAAAGAAAGTTGTCTGAAGCACTGGTAAAAGAAACTCTAGAAAAGCATGGATAGGTGGACTGGCCAACACAATATAATTAAAAATTAATACTTCTGAAAAAATAATTAAACACCAATCGAGCATTTCTAACTATGAGTGTTGGAAGATGGATATAATCTTGAATTTGACTCTTGAGTTTACTCTAACATTCAAGAATTGAACTGAAAGTACAATATACCGGTATTCCCATCTTTTTCATATATGTGTATTTTTGTGTAGATTTCAATACTTCAGTTTGATCAGGTATGGAAAGACTTGTATAGATGGGTGCTTATGCAGTTCAGCAAGGTGTAATTGGGCTTTCTTTGGCTGAAGACAACTGAAATTATCTATGCACACTTACATCAAATATAATTATTTACAGATTTTTTTCATTGCAGTACATTTTATTAAAATAGGAGAAATGGTTATCAGTGACCTAGTTCTGCTTTTGTCACAGTGGTTTTACACACACTAATGACAGATCTACTTAAACTTAATACATAATGATTTTTCTTTGTTAACAAAACTAATTTTTGGAATATATTCACACAATAAACATGGATACAAGTAATTAAATCTGATAAAAACAAATGTATTCTTCTTTATATCATTACTCATGACACAACCATGCAATAGTAATTGATTGACCAATTCTTGATTATGTCAGATCTACTGTACTTTCATTTTAAAATTGGCACCAACTGGCTCCAATTATTTCAATCTGGCACAAACTTTTCTCATTTGGCGAAAGTGATGGCGCAAGAAAAAAAGCAGCCAGAGGGAACCCTGATTTTAAGAAAAACATTCTGCTAGACTTTGTGATTTGTCTAAACAATGTGGGGAAAATGAATTATTTCCTGCTTTTTGCTTTAGAGCATTCCTTAAGTGGAGTGAGGTATGCCATGGGGATTAATGAAAAACAAATGTACTGGATTTTGATGAAAGTCCCAACAAAAAGGGGTTAGAAGCATGAAATACATAGGGTATTTGATTTTTTTGGTGAAGATCAAAATTTATTTCATCTCATGAACATCATCGTTAATATTTTCATTTGTGTTTTCGGTAATTCCCTGTGGCATATCCCTTCAACATAAGAATGCAATACAAAATTATTTAAATCGTGAGAAATGTAGGGTAAATGCATGTAAGTTGGTTGAATGGCACGCACTGTTAACTAGTGCACTGGAACTACTGTTTCCACCTTCAGTTGAAGAGTTATGGAAACATTTTTGGTAAATTTCACTGGTCGTAACCATGAGTTATCAAATCTTATAATCCACCATTATTTCCCAATAAACTACTGAAAAGTATGAACTAAATTTTGTAAATGCTGTTACACATTCTGAAGTTCCACAACTATTAACACTACCAGACAACAAGATTTTAGACTTGCTGAAAGTCGAAAGCATTTGCAGACGACAAATTACAAAGTGAATGTGGCTCATGTTACAGGAATTTTCTTTGAAAGGGTAGAAACACTGTGCACACACTTGCTTTTTCATACAATGTTTTCAAAAGACTTCTTTCTCAGATTTGATCAAAAACAGGATTGTTAGGTCAAAGGCTAATGTTTTTTTAGGTCTAGGATTCATTAACATTATTTTGCATGTCAAAGCATGTATATTGTAATCTGTTACTGAACAAATACAAATTCAAGACTGCTTTACAAAAAAGTAATGTGGAAAAAGGAGCAATTAGTGTTTCAGTATAATAAAGGTGTTTTTTGTCCTTTGTTCTTTTTTTGGACTTTTTTGTGCTAAGTTTAGCTTGGTCTGAAATTAGCTTTCATGGTTATGGTTTAAGCTAACAGCTATGTACTCAAGAATAACAGAACCTCTAAGCTCTTTACTACACAGTCCCTAGTTTAAATGACCCTGAAGAAGAAGGCTTTTGAAAACATTGTGGAAAAAGGAGAAAATGCTGGTAACCAGCATTTTCTCCTTTTCCCACAATGTTTTCTACCTTAACAAATACAGAAAAGATAATTCGAGCTACATTTATTTTGTTCTAGTCCCAAATTTTGTCGTTTAGAATGGTAAAACAGTTATGTAAAGCCCTGTGACTGAAGGTTTATGTCATAGCCCGGTGTTTGTCATGTGGTCACTTTTCAGTCTATCCACCAATTGAATTTCATATCTATCATCTTTTCTGAAAGTACATAGCTAAATTTAAACAAGCTTAAGAGAGAGGTTTCTTCTATGATCCTCTTTAGAATTCCATCAAGAAATTTATTTTATAAAGAAACTTTGATTGTCTTGATAAAAAAAAACTAAACTGAAAGTATGGAAGTATGGATAGTCAACATGGATTTAGGTTTGATACATGTAGAAAAATGGAGGCTAAAGAGGAACCCACCCCTCACTAGCATCTTTTTGCTATAATTTCTGTCTGCAACTTCTGCTGTGAAGCCCTTTTGTCTCATTTTATTTCATGAACAGCAGATTTGTTCCAGGAGATGGTAGTCGAGCCCCGGTAGCTCAGTAGGTAGCGTACAGGACTTGAGAACAGGGGATTGCTTGTTTGATCCCCTGCTCCACCAATTTCTTATGGAGGATTGATGGTAGTCATTGCGACAGGATTCATTCCTGTCTCACGACTGACCATTGTTTCGACGATTGTTATGTGGGAAAGTAGCCAGTGGCTTGGAAAGAAAACTGTGCAGAGTACTGGTAAAAAGGAAATCCAGGAAAGCATGGATAGGTGCACTGGCCGCTGCATTATAACTGAAATAATACGGAAAACGGCATTAAACACCATATAATCTATCAATCAATCCAGGAGATGTTAAATGAATCAAAGATGATTTTGACAAATTACCAAATAAAATTTTTTAAACTAGGAAATGAAGTATTGTTTGCTTAGTAAGAACAATTGCTCTTTTTCATACAATATGTCTTAACTATCTGTTTACGTTCCTTTAATTTTTTGTGACTTAAGTATTACAATTATCTCTGACTTTCCTGCCTGGTTTGTCTTGACTTAACCCTTTACCACACAATCCTGAGTTATAATGAAAACACCCACCCCCAAAGAAAGAAGGCTTTTGAAAACATCATTGGTAAAGAGAAAATGCTGGTTGCCAGTATTTCCTTATTTGCCCACAATTGTTACTTCCCCATGAAAGACAAAGGTCATGTTTTGAGTAACATTCAATATGTCATCTGCAAATGCTTTCAGTTTGGACAAGTCTAAAATTTTGTTGTTTGATAAAGATTTAAAAATGCTAAAGCAATGAAAAGAACATTTGTATTTGTCCAAACCAATAAAAACCCTTATCACATGTATCATAATTTTAATAATGTTTTAAATAATGTTTTAGTCAGAACATCTAACATAATACCATACAATACAGATCTAAGATTAGCCTGCACATTCTTTGCAGTCAGATCTGTATCTGTGTTGTCCATAAAAAACTATCACTGCACTTTGTGCTGCAAGAGTTAAAACAGCCTGTATGGTAAGCTTACAAGATTAGATTAGTTTGTCCAATCAAATGACAAAGTTTTTTGTCATTTCAGAAAATTTGAAAAACATGAAAGATTACTGTCATAGTATTTCATTTTCTTTTTCTTTCTTTGCTTCTTATAGTATCTGTAATTGTAGCACATTTATGCAAATACTTGTATAATATGGGTTTTATCCTTTTCCAGACAGCCTCGTGATTTCATGACCATGAAGAAAAGGGCATTTGGACACAATGTTTTCTACTTATTTTAAACAAATTAGATCATTTTAGCCACACTTAATATGTCGTCTGCATATGCTTTCAATATTGACAAGTCCAAAATTTGAAAATAGTCAATGGACTTAATTCTAAATTCTCTCTCTCTCTCTCTTTTTTTCCCAGTACTATCCAGGAAGTTTTGTGGAGCAGTACAATAACCTTGGCACATTTCCAAGATCTAACCGCAACAACACATGATGGAGCAGACGTAACCAAGCAAACAAGATTGAAAGTGTTATGAGATTATTCTTGAATACTTTACCCACCTATTATAAACTTGAATTAGCTTTTGTTGAGAAATCATGAAGTGATTGTGATTTTTCGAAATCAACCAGAGCAACTCTCACATCTAAAACCAACCAATCAAATCTTGCATAACATTCACTCCTTAAATCCTGATGATTTTTAATTTGTTTTAAACTTAAAATACATTTACTTTTAACATTATCATAAAATTTGGCAATAGGTCACTGCATAGAATTTAGTTTTTTAGATAATCTTTATTGAAGCGATATAGAACACATTGTGATAAATGGAAAAAATTGCTCAGAAAATGAGAAATTTATATATTGGTAACTTTCATACAGTGTTTATCGGTTAACCCAATATTTTATTAATCTGCATTTCTATTATAGATCATTGATTTATAGCTGAATACATAATTTTTTTTTAGAAACTCCAAATTTGTTCTTGAGGTCAGCGAAGGACTTGACAAAATCTGAGGGTGTTTTATTGTTTGCCAAGTTTTTTAAGTGAGGGGGTATAGAAAAGATATTGCCAATACATGTATTTTATGTTGTCATTTAAAATGATAATGACTATGATCTCCCATAATGAACAGTGCAGAATATTAGAGTTATGTAAATGTGCTAATATTACTCTTTTTGATGTTTTAGTTTTTGTACATGTATCTTTGTTTGATCATAACTTACACCTTGGAGTTATAAACCCGTAGAAAAATTCAATGTTTTCATAAATTTAAGGAAGGAAGCTTTTGAAAACAACATGGGAAAAGGAGAAAATGCTGGTTAGCAGCATTTTCTCCTTTTCCCATGTTGTTTTCTACCTTTTTAAACACAAATCCTTTGAATTTGGGCAAGTCCAAAATTTTGTCGAGTGGTAAAAAGTTCTTAAAATCTGTTAAAGCTGGAATGGTCTTTAACTTGTGTAATGGGCTTAAAATTTGTTAAAGCTGGAATGGTCTTTAAATTGTGTACTGGGCAAAGAGGTTATGAGAGTTATAAGTAGTAAATAAATGTCAGAAATTCTTAAACCTTGAAGGGGTCCTGTGTGGCTTATTGGTAGAGAGTTGGATCCATAACCTGGAGGCCCTGGGTTCTAGTCTTGCATGAAGCACTGAGTTTTTCATGGGAGTGTCCTTGAGCAAGACACTTAAGAGCCCTAGCCTACTACAGGTGAAACCCGGAACATACATGAATATATGAGCTGTCACCATGATACGACTAAAATGATATTTAATGCTGCGTAAAACATCAATCAATCAAGTCATTTTAACCCTAAAACTGCTAGATATATTGAATAAAATTGCCCAGGCAATAAAAAAAATGAACCCTTTAAGTCCCTTATCCTGTGGAATTTAAATTATTGGCATTTACCTGAAAAAAATTCTGTTACATTGTCACATTAACCCGTCACCACACAATCCCGACTTTTAATGACCCTGAGAAAGAAGCCTTTTGAAAATATTGTGGGAAAAGGAGAAAATGCTGGTAACCAGCATTTTCTCCTTTACCCACAATATTTTCTAACCCTCCCAAAACAAACTTTGATTTTTTAGCCACGTTTTTTTTTTTTGTTGTCTGCAAATGCTTTCAATTTAGACAAGTTTGAAACTTTGTCATGTGGTAAAGAGTTAACAGCAGCAGAGACTGTAAAGCAAGATCAGACTGTTCATATGTGGAGGCTGATCTTGTTTTATACTGTCTGCAAAATATATATATATGGTAACGTGAAGTAGGATAAGAGTTGAAATCTCCAAAATTATGATTTGAAAGTTCTTTCCGCCTGAGATATCTCGCAGTATTTGACACGGTAGATTCAAGATCAAACTCAATACTCTTTGTAGATTGATCTTGATCTACCCAGTTAGCAAAAGTGAATAGAGTTATGCTTCTTTGCCCAAGAGTTTGCCCATTTTCATGTATTGTTTATCATGGTATTGCTCATGTTCATTTGATATTTCTAAGTGTTTTTATATTTTTAAACATTCACCCTTTGCCACACGACAGAATGTTATACTCGTTCAAATTGAAAGCATTTGCAGACAACAAATTGAATATGGCTCAAATAATTGAATTGGTCTTTAAATGGTTAGAAAAAATTGTGGGTAAAGGAGAAAATTACCCACATTTTCTCCTTTTCCCACAATTTTTTTCAAAAGGCTTTTTCCTCAGGGTTGTTAAAACTCGGGATTGTGTGGTAAAGGGTTAAGTAGATGAACTATAGATAATTGATAATATTAGATGTAATAGACTACTTCAAGTTCAATAAACCTAATGTTTGTGAGTTTGTACTAATGTGTTTTGAAAAATACAGCAACCATTTTCTTCTCTTTTTCGTTCAGTGGTAAAATTTTAATGTATACACTTATGTACACCCAAATTATAAGAAATGTATGTTTTAACTCTTTACCAAACGACAAAATTTTAGACTGGTCAAATTGAAAGTACTTGCAGACGACAAAATAAACATAACTCAAAATTGAAATTTTTTTCCAGCAGGGTAGAAAACATTGTGGGAAAAGGAGAAAATGCTGGTTACCAGTATTTTCTCCTTTTCCCACAATGTTTTCAAAAGGCTTCTATCTCAGGGCCGTAAAAACCAGGGATTGTTTGGTAAAGGGTTAAGGCAGTGGGGGGAAAGAGATATTGCAACTCTATGGATGTCTTGCATGTCATAAAATATCAGACAGTGTATATCTTATATTGTATTGCATGTTTTGTGCAGTCTGATCTTAATCTATACGGCTTTGAAAGGAAATGTTAGTTGTAAATGATACACTCTATGGGTTAATGTCAAAGATTTATGTATATTTGTAAAATCGAGGAGGAAAAATCAGTGCTGAATGTGGAAATGCATGTGTTTTTGGTAAAAAATGTATATTTTGCTTTTATTCATTGTTTTAAGATTTCTCCCCCATGTTGAAATCCCTTGTAAATTTCTGTCTCTTTTTATGTCACATTATGAAGCCAGCATCCTTGATGTATTATGAACATGGATCAACACTTTCTGATATTATTGAGAGCTTTAGAAAAATTTTATAACCCTTTACCACATAATCACGACTTTTGACGACTGTATTGGTCTTTCCAACTGTTTTGAACATGCCTGCCTTGTTCTCCATGCAGTCAATTGGTCAATTATTTACAGTTATTTTTTAGATACGCATGTAATTTAGATGAAAGTGCCTAATGTACCAGGTGGACGTTTGTTTGGCAAAAAGGGCCGAATATTCTGAGCCGAATGATGATCTCGTCAGACTATCTCGAAAGATTGGTGACAGAGTAGACAACTATTAAAGTTAGCCTGAGGTCTGGTATCTCTGTACAGGTATAATCTTCTTTCCATTGCAGTTTATTGTTCAATAAACCATGGTTGTAAGTTATTAGGCACAATGAATAAACCTTGAGGGCGATAGCCCAAGTGGTTTATTCATTGTGCTTCCTAACTCAAAACCATGGTTTAGAGAACGACTAACCGAGATAGAAAGACGATTATTTCTTAATTCTAACATGACATGTGAATTCGGCGCGAAACACACAATGAAGTGCTTGGTAAAATCAACATCATTCTGTATAAAGTAAATCGTGTGTGGGTGTTCTATGTGTCTGCTGAATTCATATATCATGTTAGAATAAGTATTAGACAATCACTTACCTGTTTAATAGGCCTCTTTGTAAGACATTTTGTACCCTCTTTCTTTTGATAAAATTTAATATTTCATATTTTATATATTTCATCAACAGTTATCTGTCAAATCCAAATGGAAGAAAAGTGAGCTGAGATAACATGTCAACTTTGTATGCAATGACAAAAACTGAACTTTTTTGTAATATACTGTAAATCGGGTTTTATTCGCGATGGTTTTATTTTCGCTATTATTCGCGAATGGACTCCATTGCGATTTCAAAAATCAGCGTAAATTTGCAAACAGAACATAAGTAATATACAAGCATTTATTTTTTTAGGGTAGAAAACATTGTGGGAAAAAAACTAAATTGCTGGTTGACGTAAAACCGGAGATCGTTTAATGGATTTATGAAGTATGCACTCTACCTGTTTCGAACCTTTCTACTCCATTGTCCAACCACTGACCGGGACAAAGTTACTACCAGTTTGATCCCAATAACTTACTATTCATCGGGGATTTTCTATTTCTAGATGTTTGTTTGTATTCTTTCCAGAAATACATGCTTTATTTCAGAGAAATCCGATGCATCAGTGAAATTGCTATATAGAACTAACGCTTTATTTCAGACAAGTCAGATACAACAGTAAAATTGCGATATAGAACTAACTAATGACTGATTTCGGGGATTTCGTCTTGGATCGAGCTTGAAAACATGTCAAAAAATTAAATTATCCAGTGAGGGGTTTGCTATTCACGGCTGATCGATTTATAAGTGTGATGCAATATTAATAATTTTTTTAACTTGTGTTTTAGACCAAACCAGAAATTCAGAAATTATACCATCGGTATTTGGGTCGCGTGAATTAAACATTACAAACCATCGGACGCAAATTCACAAATCCGCGGAATAAGTCAGGTAGGTGGTTTTCGCGAAATAAAGCTTACGCGGAAATATTGTGATTTACAGTAATCAAAAAACACCGTTAGTGTTAATCATTGTATGATCAATGGAATTCGAACAAATACTTCAGAAGAAATAACGATGCTTGATGAACATTTTAAGAATAGCCTCAGAAAACCTATCTTTATTGGAAAGTAACAGTTACATTATATCATTCTATCTCTTAAAAGTGGTCGCAGTGTATGACCGTACACATGTACTTTGATTTTTAATGGGAGTTACATTTTTTTGTCAGAATATCAATCTTCTGTTTTTGATATTCTTAGTCAGCTCTTTTTTTTTTTATAAACTACGGTAAAAATTTCTTTTAAAGTATTACAGTTAGTATTTACTTAACCCTTTACCACACAATCGGGTGTTTAACAAACCCAAGTAAGAAGGCTTTTGAAAACACTGGTGGAAAAGGAGAAAATGCTGGTAACCAGCATTTTCTCCTTTTCCAACAATGTTTTCTATCCTGTCAGAGAACCTTAGCTCATTTGTATTATAAATTTGTCATCAACAGATGTTTTGATTTTTTGAGAGTCTAAACTTTGTCATGTGGTAAAGGGTTACTCTCATTCCTATGTATTGATGTGTGCAGACTGTACATCAATATACACTTATGCCTGCAACACACAATCCCAAGTTTTAACAACCCTGAGAAAGCTTTGGAAAACATTATGGGAAAAGGAGAAAATGCTCATAACAAGCATTTTTCTCCTTTTTCCACAATGTTTTCTACTCTTTCACAATAAATCTTATAATTTTAGCCACATTCAAATTGTCATCTGCAAATGTTTTCAATTTGGAGGACTCAAAATTTTTGTCGTTCAGTAAACAGTTAATGCAAGTCTAAAGCAAAATAAACTTTATCCAGAGAGATGGTTTGATTGAAGCCTTTGTCATACGGACTAAGCTCATGAAATAGAAAATAGAAATTTAAGTTTTCAAGGGAAAAAAAGCTAAATACTGGTAAATGTATCCCTGTTTCAATAGCATTATGATAAAATAAAGTCATTTTAATGTCTCCTTTATGTTTTTTAGGGATTTTAATAGTATTACCTGGTTCACATGTTTAAACATTTGTATTGATGTGTTATAAAAAAAATCTAATCATTTTGAAAGTCATATTTCTACTTGTTCAGGTTAATATTTTATGATTGTGTACTTCTTGTTGATATTTGAAATCATTTTGTATAAATTTTGTTATTTATATGAATATGCAATTTACCCGCATCTTACTTTATCAGAGATTTACTCAGATTGCTTTTATATGGAATGTTTTTTATGCCCAGCTGTTTTGTATAGAGATTCACCCATTACTCCCTGACACAAATTTGCAGTAGACTTCTTAACCCTTTACCACAAAAATCCGGACTTTTTAACAACAATGTGAAAGAAAGCTTTTGAAAACATTGAGGGAAAAGGAGAAAATGCTTGTAACCAGCATTTTCTTCTTTTCCCACAATGTTTTCTACCCTTCTCTAGGCAAATTTTAAATTTGGGTCAGATTTATTTTGTTGTCTGCAAATGTTTTCAATTTTGACTGCACTAAAATTTTGTTGTTTGGTAATAGGTTAAAAAACTTTCTTGTTAAAGAAGGTTAGATGCCATGAATTAGCGTTCTATAAGAGAAGACATGGCAAAAGTACAAATTGCCTTTTACAAGAAGTTACTCCTTTTGCCACAATGTTTTTAAGTTGTCTGCTGTAAGACACAAAAAAGTCATTTACGGGAGTTAATGAGATTGTATTGATAAATGAAAATTGTTCACTTTAAACTGATGAGAGAATCACAGATGAATGGTCCTTTGATTGAATTGTATAGTTTATACAGAGTTTTTGTTTTCTATGATTTAAATAACCGATTGTTGCTCAGGCAATTTGTAGACCAGTCCAGTGCTGTTTGTTTAATCTTTCAAACCACTCTATGAATAGATAAGAAAAAGAAACAAAGGAAAGGAAAGATTAACAACTGTGCCATTAAAAATTGTGGACAAAAATCATGGGACTGGCTTGATCTCCTACAATGTTTTTGGAAGCTGTCAACTTCAGTTTCATAAAAAGTTAGGGTCCTGAGTGGCTCAGTGGTAGCGTGTAGGACTTGTAAGCTGGGGCCCCTGAGTCTTAGCCTTACTGGAAGCATTAGGTTTTTCATTGGATTGGCTATGGGCAAGAGCCCTAGCCTACTACTTGTTAAACCCAGGACATACATGCATAAGTGAGCTATACCCATGATATGATTGAAATAGGGTTGAAAGTGGCATAAAACACCATTCAATCAATAGTAAAAAGTTGTATAGGAACAAGTTACCCTAAGACCACATACATGTAATAATGATTATGAAGTCATACTCCAATCAAAGTATAGCATATGAACAACTACATAACCCTTTACCATGCAGTCCCGAGTTTTATAACAACCCTGAGAAAGAAAGCTTTTTGAAAAAATTGTGAAGGAGAAAAAACGCTGGTAACCAGCATTTTCTCTTTTCCTCACAACATTTTCTGTCCTATCAAATACAAATTCTATCATTTTAGCCAAATTTTAACTATTTCAGCGCCAAATACATAAACTCGACCTCTTTCGACGGCTCTAAATACAATCCATTGAAACTTACAAAGATTGTATAGGCTTGACTACACAAGCGGACGGTATAGATCAAAGATCAGACTGCACGTTCTGTGCAGTCTGATCTTGATCATTGCCGTCCGCAAAAGTTAATGTTTTCGCCTATGGGGCCGAAAGGGTTAGATAGTCGTTTGCAAATGCTTTGAGTTGGGACATGTCTACATTTTTGTCGTGTTGTAAAGGGTGTAACAAGAATTCCTCACAAAATAACTGATAGCGTTGATCAAGGATCTGTTATGTTTGATATAGAGTCTAGTCTGATCTTGATCTACATTGTTTGTAAAAGCAACATTGTAAACTGTACCCTATGTTTAAAGCATTTACATCCAAGGACCAATGTTTTTGAAGCGTTGATCAATATCCTCAGATCATCACAATGTCGATGTTTGAAAAAGTCTTCTGACCAAAGGTCGATAAAACTTCGGATTGTCTCGTAAAGACATGAGGGGCAGCACGCAGACTTTAACATTTAACGAAATCAGTTATTATGGCTTTAGTTGGACTAAACTTTCAGAAATTGTGTGGGTAGATGTCTAACAAAAATTCAAGATCAAATTTGCAATCGGAAGTATGAGCCATCTAACGGTAGATCAACGTTGGCGGGCTATTGGTATGCTCCAGACCGAAAGTACACGGGCCCAGACTGCAGGTTACTTAAATATTTCACAGTCCGTTCTCTGTCGATTGTGGTCACTCTATCAAACAACTGGTGATGTGATTGATATCCAAAGAAGTGAACGTCGGAGATGTACTGACGTCCGAGACGACCGTTATGTTGTTAGTCTATTGAGCACTGACTGCCACAAACCTTCAACAACGCCTTCGACATGTCATGGGGGTCAACGTCTTAAGACGTCGCCCTCATTCAGGCGGTCGCAACGCTAGGCGCCCCAATTTGGTCATGCCGTTGTCAGCAAGGCATCGTCATGAACATTTGGTGTGGTGTAGAAAACGGCGTCGGTGGAATATTAACCAGTGGCCACATGTGGTGTTCAGTGACGAATCCAGATTGCCCAGTTGAATATTTTACAGACGCTGCTGAGGTGGGTATGAGGTAGTATCACTGTGACTGTCAGAACACAGCTACATGTGTGCCGTGGCAGTGCGACTGGCCAGTACCACCGTAACAACATACTGGTTCCACATGTTGTCCCGTATGCTAAACGTCATGTCCAAGAATTCATCTTTCGGACTGATAACGCTAGGGCTCAAAGGGCAAGACTTGTAACTGAGTTACTGGAAGAGCAACATATCCGTACTTTACCATGGCCAGCGATGAGCCCGGACTTATCACCTATTGAATATGTGTGGAACAATATTGGAAAATGTGTCCCAAGACGTGATCCACCACCCAGAACCTTACGTGAGCTCGGTGCGCGGCTACAGTATGAGTGAGACAGAATCCCTCAGCATACCATCAGTGTTCTTATTCGGAGTATGAGATGTTACATAGCTTGTTGCCACAACCAAAGGCGGTCCAAAACGTTATTGAGGGCGTGTGAAAATCAGGACGTTAACGTAATGACTTTGGACGCTGTTTAAAGTACCTAAAGGTGTCATGAAGAAGTTAAATTTTCTATCAAAATGTGTGAATGATCTTTTTAATTCATTAAATAAACATCAACCGGTAAGGGTTTTCTTTATTACTCGCAAAAACAGTACTACCTACAATATAGGAAGGCTTGTGATAAGATTTTCTTACAAGTTACAAAAACTAGGTAAACAAAAAATGTCGCAAAGAAAACATGCCATTCAAATGGCCGCCCATTAACATTGATCAACATGCATAGTGATTCACTGAAACAGATTGGCAGCCCATTACGTCATATTTGCTTGCTTTCAAACCGGGGCATATACTACTATCTGAAGTGTGTCTAGTCCTGGAAAATAAAACGGGAAACAACAGATAGGCTCCTTTCAGTCGTCTTATAACTGGAATACGGTTTAAAACGGCGTTGAACACTAACAACTTAATATCATTTCATTCCTAAGCTACTACCCATGGGTCCAAGTTCACGTCAGATCTTGATCGCACTGGCAAAGCGTAAATTATTGGTCTTCGGAGATGCCAATGTATCCGTGGTGATCTTTCGAAAACTTATATAGTTTTCTCTATCTTTTTTCATCTAATGTGACTTTTTCATCAAGCTTCCGTCTTGTGAATAATGATAAGATAGAAATACACCTATGTATACATTCTAACAGGAAGCAGGTTGTGACATTCATCCTGGATAAATAAATGAATGATAAAAACAGAAAGTACACTCTGCAGAAAACCCCCCTTTTTTTCCCTTCTTGCAAAATATCACATCTGGAAATTTCGTGGCTAAAGGGGAAATTTTTCGTTACGAACAATTTCACCGTCTGCAACATGGTTTTCACTTGTTTTCGTCCATTTTACGTCAATTTATGTTGATTTTACAAGGACGTTCTAAATGTCGTTCGCTGCAAAAATAAAATCAGACACAAGGTCGTCGCACCGACCTTTGAGAAAGGTTTAGTTGAACCACGCTCTGTGAAAAGGGTAATGTATCTTCAGAAAGTACTGACTCGGGCCAGCCTGCACATTCCGCGCAGGCTGACCTGGGTATAAACATTTTGCTGTTGGTCAATTTTCTGCATGCGAATAGACCATTCTACTTTATGATTCAGCCGGTTGTAAGACAAAACAGATTTTATGGATCCATTATCATATGGTTATTTGCTTGGTATCTTGCATCACGGAGATACTTAAAGCCTTTCCCAAACAAAGCCGGGTTTTCACGACCCTGAGAAAGAAGCCTTTTAAAAACATTGTGGGAAAAGGAGAAAATGCTGATAACCAGCATTTTCTCCTTTTCCCACAATGTTTTCTACCCTTCCCAAAACAATTTTCAATTTTTGAGTCCCGTTTATTTTGTCGTCTGCAAGTGCTTTCAATTTGGACAAGTCTAGAATTTTGTCGTTTGGTAAAGAGTTAAACCCCATTTAGCCAGCGCATGGCTCATTTGTTTGGTGTTTCACCTATTCACGTACCTACCTATTGTCTGAATAACAGTTGAGACATGTCTCCCATCCGCACTACAATCCGGCGTTAAACGATCTTAAAGGCCCTATGCCTGTCGAAAGTAAACAATGTGGGTCTTATAATGCATTTTTAATTTAAATCATACCATTTAAAAGAAAAGTATGGAAATTACTGTGAAGATGACAATCTGTTATTGTACTGTTGGTCCAATTGTTAGATGCTGGCAGAAAAATTAAATCTAAAACTAGGTTTAAAACTGCCAGGTCGCTCCATCTTTTGTTTACTTTTATATCTGATTTGAAAATCCTTTTTTCTTTGCCAGCGACTAACATTTGGACCGGCCTGACAATAACAGGGTGTCATCGTCATAATATTTACGTACATTTTAAGGGTATGCTTTAAGTTTAATGCATCTTATCACCCCATGATTTACTTGTGGCAGCTATTGGGCCTTTTTAAATAAATACTTTTGAAAGCATTAAGAGCAAAGTAGAAAATGCTTATCAGCACTAGTCTTTCAAAGACCAACAGTTTGAGCAAAATTTATTTTGTCGTTTATAAATGAGCCATGCTCTGTGAAAAGAGGGCTTAATGCATCTCCGTGATGCATCATACCAATCAAGCCATCATATAAGCATAGATAATAGCCATTTTTTTTAACAATCGACTCAATCATGAGGTAGACTGGTCCCTGGACATACAGAAAATTGACCAATAGCGAAAAGTTTCGGCACAGGTCAGCCTGCGCAGGCTGACCTGAATCGATACTTTTCGCAGATGCAAAAGACCTCTTTTCATAGAGCAGGGCTCAAATGTTTTGGATTTGGTCCAAAATTTTGTTGTTTGGTAAAGGGTTAACCCTGATATATTTTAAGGTTGCGGTTTTATTGTCTATCCTTTCAGCGCCAAAGGCGAAACCAAAACACTTGTAGACGGCATAGATCCAAATCACACTGTACAGAACGTGCAATCTAATCTTGGAAATATACCGTCCACTTGTTTTGTCAAGCCTTTATTAGAAAAATCTTTTGAAGTTTGAAGTTTTGATGAAATATTTTGTAGATTGAGGAGTATTTTCAGTCATGGGGAATGGTCGAGATTGTATGTTAGACGTTGAAAGATTTAATTTGCACGATTTCCGTCCTTGTTCCCGTCAAGCTGGAAATTAAATTATGATTGTATATTTTAAAGACAGGACTTAAATACATGTTCTGTAATTGACCTGCCGGGCCATGTAGCTCAGCCAGGGACGTACAAGGCGTTGACCCCCGGGGCCGTGAGTTCGAATTCAAGCTAAGTCAAACTAGGCGTGGACTTCCCGCTTAGTGAGTTCGAATCCAAGCTAAGTCAAATTAGGCGTAGACTGCCGGGTTCGTGAGTTCGAATACAGGCTCAGTCGAACTAGGCGTAGACCCCAAGGTTCGTGAGTTCGAATCCAAGCTAAGTCATACAAGGCGTTGACTTCCGGGTTCGAATCCAAGCTAAATCACACAAGGCGTAGACTCACGGTTTCGTGAGTTGGAATCCAGGCTAAGTCAAACTAGGCGTAGACTCCCGAGTACGTGAGTTCGAATCCAAGCTCAGTCAAACTTTGGCGTAGATTCCCGAGTACGTGAGTTCTAATCCAAGGTCAGTCAAACTAGGCGTAGACTCCCGGGTTCGTGAGTTCGAATCCAAGCTCAGTCAAACTAGGCGTAGACTCCAGGGTTCGTGAGTTCGAATCCAATCTCAGTCAAACTAGGCGTAGACCCCTTGGTACGTGAGTTCGAATCCAAGCTCAGTCAAACTAGGCGTAGACTCCCGGGTTCGTGAGTTCGAATCCAAGCTCAGTCAAACTCTCTCGAGGGGTCTTCAGTTTGAACCCCAACTTGGCCAAGCTCTCTACAAAGTTCTATACATGCCGTACCTAGCCCTACAGCCCAGTTAGTGACGAGTAGAGCTTGAAATGCTTGAGCCATGAGTTAGACTCAGAGAGCTATGTACCTCAAATACTGGGATTTGTCTTAGAATGGGTACAAATCTCTGTAGGAAAAGGAGAAAATGCTGGTTACCAGCATTTTCTCAATTTTCCACCAAGTTCTCAAAACCCTTCTTCTGTAGGGTCGTTAAAATTCAGGACTGTATGGTAAAGGGTTAATCCATTTTCGTAATCTTGCTGATGACTTAAGAAATAATCTTCTTTCTATCGTGGTTTATCGTTCAATAAACCACAGTTGTGAGTTATGAGGCACAATAAATAATCCACAAGGGCGATAGCCAGAGTGGTTTATTCATTGCGCCTCATAACTCACAGCGTGGTTTATTGAACGATATACTACGATAGAAAGAAGATTATTTCGATTCTAATATGACCAACTCTTAATCAAAGGAAAACAAGTTCATACTTAGAGTAAAAACGCGGATGCAGATTATATTCCATTGAATAACTTACTTACTTTATACAGAATGACGTCACTCTATATAGAATTACGTCACTCTACATAGAATAACGTAGATTTGACCACGCTTTCGTTGCACTGTGTTTATAGAGCCGAATTCACGTGTCATGTTTGAATTTGTGTTTGTAGCAGCAGACAACTTTTTGACAACATAATGGCATAAAGAGAAATTGCTTATCACTGGCATTTTCTCCGTTTGTCATAGTATTTTTTTCACTTTTATTAATGTATTATCGATTTACCACACAATGCAGAGTTTTGACGACCCTGATGAAGAAGCCTTATGAAAACATTGTGGAAATGGGAGAAAATAATGGTACATCTAGCATTTTCTCCTTTTCCCACAATGTTTTCTACCCATTCAGAAACAAATTTCATACAGTTAGTTTGTGCTTCACTTTATTTGTCCTCTGTAAATGATTCGAATTTGGACCCGTCTAAAATTTTGCTGTTTGTTAAAGAGTTAAAAGTCGGCACCCTTTGCTACACAATCCCGAGTTTTCACGACCATTAGGAAGAAACCTTTACGAAACGTTGTGAAAAAAAGGAGAAAATGTTGGTAACCAGCATTTTCTCCTTTTCCCAAACTAAATCTATTTCGTATCCTTCCGAAGAGGATTTTCTATTTTTGAGTCCCAATTATTTTGTCGTCTGGAAAAACTTTCAAATTGGGTAAGTATAAAATTTTGTCGTTTGCTAAACGGTTACAGCCGATATTTGTAGTGAAAGAGTTCAACAGTACAGTGCAAACATTCTTTCAAAGCCACTGATTGCTACATTCTTTCAAAGTCACTGACTGCTTTCCCACTTACGCAGGGTTTTGAAAAAAGCAATGTTCAGTTTGAGGAGGGTTCGTTTGTCGGTGGTCGTCGGTAATAAGAGGATATTGGTGTGAAAGACACTTTTTGACGTGATAATGTTCATATTAGATCTATAGATCAAACGAAATCATTGACAAAACACAAGGATCCTTATTCATTTAATCTATTTAATAACAAACAACACAAACTATATAAGCAAAACAGTTCTTGGTCCGTATTCACCAACCAATATTAAGAACATTCATAATTTTATTTCCCAATATTTTCCAAATTTGAAAGTAACACATTTTCTGACTGGCTAAACCAACTTTCTAAATTTGAAAGCAACACAACTTCTCATGGGCTAAACCAAATGGTTTAGCCCATGAGAAGTTGTGTTACTTTTAAATTTAAAGAAAAATCTGGAGAATAAGACCAAAAGTATTCTTAAGAATGGTCGGTTAATACGAACCCTGATGTAAATAAAGTACAGATAACTTTTTTCTAGTCGACAATATTTTAGGCTTTTCCAAATGGAAAGCATTGACAGACAACAAATAAAATATGTCTCATATAATGAGATCTATTTCTGAAATCATAAAGAAAAACTCAATATAGGAAATGAGGCTTGTTATCAGTGTTTTTTGTCTTTCCTTACGACGTTTTCACAAGCTTTTTTTCACCTGTAG
The DNA here is from genome assembly GCA_946811185.2 of Hippopus hippopus. NCBI lineage: Eukaryota > Metazoa > Mollusca > Bivalvia > Cardiida > Cardiidae > Hippopus > Hippopus hippopus. Next base: position 18,220,805 of record OX328096.1, read on the forward strand.
GTCAAACTCTCGGTATTGGTTGGTAAAGGGACAGTTCTAAATATGATACACAAAGGTTATGTCAGCAGTTAAAATTGCTTTTTTTTTATGTGCAAGTAAATTTGAAAAGAAAAAGAATATTAGATCTAAATGTATTTGAGCCATGCTCTGGGAAAAGAGGGTTTAATGGATCTCCGTGAAGCATTATACTAAGCAAGTCATCACATAATTATAGAAATATAAAATCCATTTTGTCTACAAATCGACTGCATCATGAGGTGGACTCGTCCTTTCACATGGATAAAATTGACCAAAAGCAAAAAGTTTGAGCCCAGGTCAGCATGCGCGGGTTGCGGAAGCTGACCTGAATCGATACTTTTTGCAGATTCCCTAAACCCTTTTTCATACAGCATGGTTCATTGACGACGGAAAATTTGAAAAATTAAAGTCAGACTATCTTGAATATTCATTGTTTGAATTTGGCATCAAGTCAAACAGTTTTGCACGGCTCTTTTCAACTTGAAGGAAGTGTACTTCTGAAATCAGGATGATATAGCTGAGAAACCACTCCAAAACGAGCAGGTTGTTTTATTGCTAAGTTTTCAAAAGTATGCTACGCAAGTATTAAACCTTCAACATTGTTGCCAATCCGTATCTTTGAACAATTTTCCCCCCAAGCCGTTTACATCAAATTTTGTCTGAAGAGTGGAAATTTCAATCTAGTAAAAAATTAGAATAACTCGGCACGGACATTCATATAATATGGCCAACAACACGCGAAAAGGGACATTCGGACATTTGCGTAAACTGTCGTCTCGGATCAGTCTGCGCAGGCTAATCCGAGACGGTACTTTACGACTACATTAGATTTTGTGTTACAGTAGACTTGCGCTAAACATAAAACTGCATAAAAAACGGAAAGTGTCGTTTCGGATTAGCCTGCGCAGACTGCGCAGGCTGATCCTAGACGACACTTTACGCAAATGTCCGAATTCCCCGTTTCGCGTTTTGCAGGCCAATAGATTATAAGATGTAGCATACTAGTCATCTTTATAGCACACAATCATTTAGAAATATTAAGGTAAAAATCAATTAAAAGCCGTATGGTACTATAATAGATGAATCAAAAGCTACATGATTTACGATCGATCGAAAGCCAAATGGTACAGCGACCAAAAGCCAAACAAAATACTATCGATAAAAGCCATTTTTGGTGGTTTAATTAGGCCTGTGGTACCAGTTAACTTTAAAACCACATGGTGCACGATTAATTCATGACCAGAAGATAAAATTTTAGACTTGTCGAAATTGAAAGCATTTGAAGTCGACATATTCAAGGTAGCTTCAATGAAGAGATCTATCTATGAAAGGGGAGGAAACTTTTAAAAGCTTTTGTCCTCATGTGTATTAAACATAGCGTTGTTTAAAAGGCATTTTGTACTAGATTAATCAAAAGCCATGTGGTACACAATTAACCAAAGCCACATGGATTAATCCAAAGTCATGTTGTTCACTAACAATCAAAAGCCAGGTTGTACATCATCAGCTATGTAGATTAATCCAAAACCAGGTGTTATGCAGACAATCAGCAGACATGTGGTACACCATCAACCAAAGCAACCAAAGCAGCGTGGATTTATCCAAAGCCATGAGGCACAGAAGCAATCCAAAGCCATGTGATAAGCAATCAACCAAAGCGATGTATATTAATCCAAAGCCACATGGTACACAAAGACTTTTAAAAAGCTATACAGTAGACGATCAATCAAAACTGTTTTTCTTCTAAAATTTACCACTGAAACCAAAACAAAGTTTCAATAAGATTTTTTTACATGTGGTTATTCGCATATATACAAAAAAAAGAGAAAACCTTTTAGGGATAGGTATAAGGAAATAAAATTGTATCTTCACAAGTACATTTATATATTTTACCTGTAACACCTACTTGAATGAAACCAAAGCTATCCCTTTGTTCTTTACCTTCTGAATCTTTTTTTAACCTTTACCAAACAACCCTGAGTTTAAACGAACCTGAAAGAGAAAGCTTAACAGAAAAAAGGAAAAAAATTGTTGGAAAAGGGGAAGACACTAGTAACCAGCAGTTTCTTATTTTCTTGCAATGTGTTTAACCCATATAGAGAAAAATCTCATCATCTGAGTCACATTTGATTTGTCGTTAGCAAAATCTTTAAATTAACACTTTACCATTTCATTTTGTCGTTTGGAGTCAAGAGTTAATTTTGGACGAGGCTGAAATTTTGTCGTTTGGTAAAGAGTTCAATCAAAAGAACTTTAAAAACAACCAATGTCAAGTAAGAATTATCACCACGCATTAAGATCCAATACAATGCTAAAACATTGTAACAAATACAGAAACTGATCATCACGACTAATTGCTCATCTTGCAACGATGTTTCAAAAACCCTCAAGTCCTCTGCAGTAATGAATTTAAGAAAAATTAAATTCCAAGCAACCTTGACCTCTGGACGCAAAACAAAACCTTACAAAATAAATTTGACATATTCTCTATTAATGGAGAGCACCTGCTCTTGACCCTTAACAGAGCTCCAGATAGAGGGAGTTATTTTGACTTCAAACTTGAAAATATTAATTATTCTGCACTAAACCCTATGTTACGGGTACTCATTAGAATCGTCTCATCGAGACGATTCTAATGAGTACCCACAACATAGGGTATGGAGGAGAAATAATGGATTTAGAATACAATCACTCTCTCTTATCTGGAGCTCTGCCCTAAAACTGCTAAATAATAAGAATGGACATTGTCAGCCATCAATAAAGAGCTAAATATTGACAATGCGAGTATCTTTTTCTACATAGGGAAAAATTTCACCGTATCGGGTTGTGCAGTTTCAAGCTGAAGCTGCACTTTCTATGTAGCCTGATCTTGATCTACATTGCCCAAAGAAGTATATTGTGTGTGCCTAGCAGCATGGAGGTTAAACGCAGGCCTTATTCTCTTGGTCGGTCTATACTTAAACATCTAAAGAGATCTAGAAATATTGACTACCATTCTCTTACCATCTTAAATCATATTTTAACTCTAAATTCACATCAATAACTGAAACTTAAAATGATTGGTTAAGATAGAAAGTCTCAACCAATCCGGTGGATAGCAATAGAATTTAGGATTAGAACAGTTGGTAAATTGGTAAACAGTTGTCGCACATGACGAACATATCGGTAAATTTATATGAATCAAGTCAAATTTCGATATAGTAGCGACAGTTTGTGTCAGATCAAATGGTTTATCCTTCCTCCGGTGCGGCGGCATCTGTTGTAGAAGTGGTTTGGTTGTTTTCGGTACTCTCCTCCACCAGGAACCGTTTATTTATAGCAATTTTAACACAGCTGTCTATGAGCCGAGCATTCGGCAAGGGTACAGACGACTTCTCGGCATCACCTGATTCCACATCGAACACGATCATGTCGCGTGTTAATGTTGTGTCCTCATTTTCCCCACCCACTATGTAAATATGTCCACGATACTGTACTGCACCGTAATGTATTCGCCGGAAAGATTTGACGGTTCCCACCAAAGTGCATCCACTTCCGGTGGAACTTGTATTGTACTCGACAATCTTTCCACTAAAGAAAATAATAAATATTCGTTTTCCGAGCGTAACAGCTTTAGTTAGTTTTGAGATTACTGATAGAGCCGATATTTTAGTGCACTCATTTGTTCTTGGATTGAAACACTGTATTGCACCTGTATCTGTTTTATCGTTCTTCTCTCCACCAAACAGGAGAATCTTCTCTCCCGACACAGCAGTAGAGAACGAACTGACAGGTATGGGTAGCTTGGCTACCTCCTCCCAACTGTCCTCACTCATGTCATATTTCTCCACACTCGCCAACATCCGATTGCCTTCGGACAGCCGATGGTCATATCCGCCCAGGACATACAGAGAATTTGTAAGAGCCACCATCACATGGCGCCGTCGACCTTGACACAAAGGCTTTCCGATTTTCCATTTGTTCTTATCGGCTCTATATTTCAGAAAAGTCTGGGTTCGGCTTCCTCCACCAGTTAGGTAGATATCGTTGCCATAGGAACATGTAGAAAACTCAATACCGGGATCAAAAGGTAGAGATTCCAGCTTGTACCATTTTTGTTTGGCGAAACTAAATGCCAGAACATCATGACAGCGTTTATATGGCGGATGCATGGACATACACCCTCCAAGTACGACTAGAACCTCGTCACATGGACTACATGTCCGCAACTGTGTTACCAAGGATGTAGCCTCGTGTCGCCGCGCTGGTAACAGTTTAAAGTGAGTTGCTTCGTCGATTGCTTTTTGGGCCAGATGATTGTCAAACACGGGGGATTCATCGGTCTTTAGAGATGCCAACCTCTCCGCGGACACGTGCCCAAGACGCACATTGTGCATAATTTGTCCAAGTTTCTTTCGTCTAGATTCGGAATCCCCGCGGCTCGACCATTCAAACACTGTATCAAGAACATCCTCCTCTGAACCAACCGTCAAATCATCATCTTTGATTATCTGAATCAGTTCATACGCGTCTAGGCGCATGAAAGCGTCAGTTGTCCTAAGTTCCATAAAATGTTTAAGAATCGTCTTGAACGTTCTTGATCTAATCTTTTCCCAGCTGTGGATGAGAGAAAGTTTGAAGATGTCAATACAGTTATCCAGATCTATGTAGGGTTCGAGAACTGATTCACATCGCTCACATAGCGATTTGATCTGGAGCAATGACGAAGCTTTTAACAATTTGATCACATTATCTTGTGTAACGACTTCTTTTCCTGTATAAATATATTCCATTATTTGTTCAAATGTTTCAGCTTCCATGTCTTTAAATGTCACTTCACCACTCACGCTTTCTTTCATACCGGAGGAAAACATGGCATCAAAATACGGCGATGTCGCAAATAGTACTGCTTTGTGGCATTGAAACTGCTGGTTTTCGACAATAATTTTGATGTCCGAATGAACCCCGGTCATCCATAATTTTTCCAGACCTTCAGACAAATGATTTAACCTCGGGGTGCTTTTAGTTTTCTCCTCAGCAGGTGTTTCTGTCATATTCTGAGCGTCTTCCATGGTCGTTGTTTGTTCCTCGGCGTCCGTCTCATCTAGAATTAGAAAACATCCGCATTTAGCTATCAATGATTTCATCAGTAAAAGTCCTTTTGAGTTGTGAACAAGAACACAAAAATATACATCGTAAAAGGATTGGCTTGTCCCAAATAAGTCCCAATTTCATCAACTATGCTGACATATACTTTCCTCCACCAAAGTCTGTTCTACTTATAAAAAACCATGGACGGTGTTTCTTATTCATACTAACAGGGACCTTACAGTTAGGAAAACAATAAAGACACTATTGTGTCCATAACTAAAACTAGATAGAAACTAATATTGAAATCCATTATGCATTATTCTCGTACAGTTTTCGACGGACTGCAACCATCAGCCCTGCAACAAGGATGATAAATGAAGTTTAGTGAGCTCGGAAATGGTCGCTTGGCAAGATTTCCGTTTTCTCTATCAGACCAGTCAAACAATACTCATCCGCAAACTCACCCTTTCGGGGCTAAGTGCTACTCAGTGACCTTTTGCGGACAGTGTAGATCAAGATCAGACTGCACAAAACGTGCAGTCTGATCTCGGATCTACACAGTCCGATAAGAAGACCCTCCCCCCCCCAAAAAAAAAAAAAAAAAAAAAACAAATTTGAAATAGCAACATTCGGGTTTTTACAATCAGGTTGAAAGTTTCGTCTGATTTATTCAGAAGGATATGGGTTAAACCTTACGTTACCAAATACATCGAACGAAAATTTCCACAAAGTAGGAATACTCAAATACCGCGATTTCAAAATTGATTTCACGTTTTGTGTTGTCTGATCTTGATCCACACGGTCCACAAAAGCGCCTCCAGTCGCGCTCAGCAGCCTAAGAATTAATGCTAAACTCTTGACGACAAAATTTTTAGACTCATCCAAATTCGAAGCGTTTGACGAAAAAATTAATAAGGCTGAAACAATTGGATTTTTTTTCTGAAAGGATAGAAACAATTGTGGGAAAAGGAGAAAATGCTGGTTAGCAGCATTTTCTTCTTTTTCAACAATGTTTAAAGCAGCCTTCTAACTCGGGGTCATCAAAACATGAGATTGTTTGGTAAAGGGATAATATTGTAAATGTATGTGGCATGGTAAATCTGACAAATGTCTGTCTGTCTGTCTCTCTGTCTGTCTGTCTGTCCGTCCGCCTGTCTGTCTGTCTGTCTGCCTATTTTTAATGTCCATAAGTAATTACACTGCAATAGACGGTAATTTTGTTCAAAGTCTACCATGAGGTAGCAGACAGACATTCTGTGCTGTCTAATCTTAATATACGCCGTCAGGAAAAGCTACCTAACCCTTATCCTGCGAAATAAATGAAACTTTCAAGCCGAGATTAAAAACCCGATAGATGCTATATTTCAAATTTATCGGACAGTGTAGACCCAAGATCAGACTGCACGTTCTGTGCAGTCTAATCTTGATCTATACTGTCCGCAAAAGACCTGTGAGTTGCGCTTAGCAGCCTAAGGGTTAAACCCCCCCCCCCCCCGACATTGCTAGAGAAATCTACAGTATCTCTATAGCAGTAGCACGTGACTTGACATGATACACAGTATAGCCTTCTATAATGGTACTTGTACATTTACATTGTACTTGTATCAGTTCTTCGAAAAGGAAGTACAATAGCATTAGAAAAATTTCAAACTTTAAATAACATTGGGGTAATTTCAATCTCCTATGCATACAGGGTAGATCCAAGATCAGCATTACTTCATTCATATCACTGCGACAGCTGGTTTATTCCATTACGTCCTAATTTTCATCAGTGCTAGGCTTGGGCTCTGAATTCTCTTGCCCAGGAGCAATCTCACGAAACACCAGGTGCTTCGTGTGGGGATCGAGCCCAGGGCCTCCAGGTTTCTAATCCTTCACGCTACCACGGAGCCACGCAGGACCCTTCGGTAACAAGAAGGAGTAGTACGTGACGGAATGGTAAATCTCCCGGTTTTATAATGATAAAAAAAGTAAAATAACATGTAGAAAAATCACTTTAAACAAGCAATTGTTTCTTTTTCCTCAATGTTTAACACTTCCAGTGTCAAATTTATGAAACCAACCTCTGTTGATGTGAATCAAGTGATGAGATTTGTTCTTAAAATATGTCGAAAACATAATTATGAGAAAATATTGAGAAAATAAGTCAGGGTTAGCAGCATTTTCTGTCTTCTCACAATATTTTCTTGAAAAAGAGTTTTTCCTCAGGGTCGTTAATACTTGAGATCGTTTGTTGGTAAAGGTTTAAGGTGCTCAGCTGGACTTTAATTGGCTTTTGTGGACAATGTAGTTCAAGATTGGATTGCACAGAACGTGCTGTCTGATCTTCAATTTACGCTGTCCGCTATCTCGTGAAGTGTTCTGGCAGTCAAGAATTGTAATGTGTTGGTATTATTTTCTGATTGACAAAGTCCGTTTCATTTATCAAGCGCAAAAATGTTTCTGTGATACTAACTCTTTACCAAACGACAAAATTTTAGGCTAGTCCAAACTAAAAGTATTCGCAGACGACAAATTAAATGGGGCTCAAATGATGGAAGTTGCCTTTGACAGGGTAGAAAACATTGTGTGAAAAGGAGAAAATGCTGATAACCAGCATTTTCTCCTTTTCCCAGAACGTTTTCAAAAGTCTTCTTCTTGAAGATCGTTTGAACTCGGGATTGTTTTGTAGAGGGTTAACCCGTATACGCACTTTGATCCTAGTGTCAAAGATAAACGTTTGTTTGTGCGAGTTTTTAATTGTTCTTTGTTGTTTAACGCCATACTATAGTACAGCACTTCCGTCAAATGACGGCGAGAACTCACTTATTCATATCCTTTTTTCATGTCACGAGCACCACGCTAGGGGTCTGAAACGCCTTGCCCAAAGATACTCCCATGTGACCTACGTCACACACGGGAATCACACCTGTCTTTTTGGATCACATATTTTCCGAGTAAATTTTTGTTTAAAATAAACTGCGTGTTGGCATAATGGGCGTTGAAAAAAATGTTGGTACAATAGAAACTTTTCTCTTCCAAACAACAAACAAATTGACAGTACACTGACATTACGATCTCAAGTGATACTAAGTGCGTACGAATACATGTACTTTGACCAAACTATCATAGTACGACGTCTCAAAGAGAATACGTACAGACAAACAAGTAGATATTAAATCTATTTTCGTAAAAGTGGTTATGTAAATAAGCGTAAACGAAATGTAAGACAATTAAGGTTCTTTTCTTCCCGAAAAAACATAATAATTCGTTTGTAATGCACCCCCCCCCCCCCCACGACACACACACCCCAACTTAAAGAAAAAGAAGGATTCGTTCACAATAACGTGGGATGTAGACAACTATTGTAAACCTTTTTTCACGCACATAAAGGACATTTCAGTGATAATCAACTTTAAAAATAAAACCCTTTAAGCATCTGTAGTTGACAGCTATCAAAAAACAACACCCTGGGTAAAAGAGTGATTGCCTGTACCAGTCTTTCCTTTTTTCTACAACGTCATTGAAACTTGTCCGGAATTAATATTTTGCTTTTTTTCCCCGAATATTTGTCCTCTGTATAATTGTAAAATAAAATATTTAGATCTCATTCTGGAAATATAACTGTAATAATAGGGTGTTAACCTTTTACCATAAAATTCCGAATTATAACGATCCTGAGGGTGAAGTCATTTGAAACATTATAGAAAAAGGAGAAAATGCTGATAACAAGTATTTTCTCCTGTTCCCACAATGTTTTCTAACTTATGAATGACTAATTCCGTGGTCTGAGCCACATCTAACTTGATTGTCTTCTGCAAATGCTTTCAATTTGGGACAATTCTACATTTTTGTCGTCTGAAACGGAATTAACCCTTTACCAAACAATCCCTGGTTTTTAAGACCCTTAGGAAGAAGCCTTCTGAAAACACTGTGGGAAAAGGAGAAAATGCTGGTAACCAGCATTTTCTCCTTTTCCCACATGTTTTCTACTCTTCCAAAGTCAAGTTTCCATTTTTGAGTCATGTTTATTTTGTCGTCTGCAAATGCTTTCAATTTGGACCAGTCTAAGATTTTGTCGTTTGGTAAAGAGTTAAGCCTTCACCAAACGACCCCGTGCTTTTAATTTCTTAGAAAAGAACACTTTAAAAATGTGAGAAAAGAAGAAAATGCTGGTAAACATCATTTTCTTATTTTCTCACAGTTTTCGATCCTTTCAAAGATGAATCCCGTGATTTGAGTCACATTTGATGTGTTCGTCTGCAAAGGTTTTCAATTTGTCGAAGTCAAATACTATACTCAGTTCCATAAATAAGTGTGCACTTAATTTTCTTTTATTTCTCGTCGCATGTTTTACTGAAGACCAACAAATTTGGTATCATACTTTAGTTCCGAGTCTGTAGAAAATGCCAGGCTAATCAGATTTTGACTAACAGAAAGTTTAAGTTAGGTTTTTCTTAAAGTTCTTGCAATTTTTCAATCAGTATCTTGAATGGCCACCTCTGCTGTCGATACAGGCTATTATTCGACGTCGCATAGACCTTACATAACGTAAAATCATTGCATCAGGAATGTTATTCCATTCCTGAACGAGAGTGGTGGCCAAAACCTAACTTTAATGTTATCTTAGTCTTTGAGTACTTTTGCAACTTTGATTTTAGTACCACCTTCATTTAAACTGCAAAAACCTAACTTAAACTTTCTGTTAGTCAAAATCTGATTAGCCTGGCATTTTCTACAGACTCGGAACTAAAGTATGATACCAAATTTGTTGGTCTTCAGTAAAACATGCGACGAGAAATAAAAGAAAATTAAGTGCACACTTATTTATGGAACTGAGTATAGTATCTGTCGTCTGGTATAAAGTTAAGTCAATAGAAGTATGCAAAAGTAAGCCGTGTTCGAATAAGTGATTGATGAATCGGTGAAAACAAAAAGTTCCAAATAAATATAGATTGTTCTGTTCAAAATTTAGATATTGACTATTTTCAAAAGGGTAGAAAACATTGAGGGAAAAGCGAAAACGCATGTGTCCAGCGTTTTATCCTTTTCCCGCAATGTTTTACTCTTCCAAGACACATAAAATCGTTTTGAGCCATATTTCATTTGTCGTCTGCAAATGTTTTAAATATGGATGAGTCTTAAGCTTTGTTGTCTTGTTAAAAGTAAATATATACACAGACAGTAAACTTCAATAATTACCGTGACAAATCCCAGTTTTTTTCCCTTTCCGTTTAACCGCTGATTTCAACAAGCGTTTCATTTCAACAAATTTCTAAATGATACATTCACGCTGCCTGTCAAATCATATAAACCGGATTAAAATTAATACGACGTCATCCAATTTGAAATCTATTTTTTGAAATCCGGGTTTCTACAAAAAGATAGTCTTGCGTGGGTGAACAAAAGGTGTTTTCTACATCCCGAAAATAATAGCTACTGCACATATTCAATTTCAATTTCCTATTACGACGAAAGTAACACTGATGTACATGTATCACTTTTTGGGTCATACAATACAAATTCGACATCATTTATTGTAAATCTATTTTTAGAAATCCAGGTTTTCCCCCAAAATATATCCTTACGTGGATGAACAATGGGTATTATGCACAACATCCCGATAATTAATACCTGCTAACATTATTCTATTTCCAATCCTTACTATGGTGATTTTAATACCAATTTTTCAGCGTGGCTGAATACGCTGGCTTTTGACCAATTTCTTGATAATGATAAACCCGAATGAGTAAGTAGTAATTTGTGATTGGTAAAAAAGAGGTGATGTTTATTCTGTGGGCCCCTGCTGACCAATTTTGCGGATATACTTATGGCAAAAATATTAAAGCAGCCCCTACAGGCTTGGGTAAAAGCTTCGGTATAAACCCTACTTTTCTCAAGTATACGGGAATGGCATTCGGCATACTTCGGGTTTGATTGATTGAATTTGCGTTTATTTATCGTCGCCACCGGTTGCCCATATGGGCGACGCCCCCTGAAGGCTGTTAGTATTGTTACGGGGGATAGTGCAGATACAGGACGAAACCCATCTTAAGTTACGCCTGGTTCTTTTACGTGCTCGGTGTATAGCGCCGTCACATGGGACCTCGGTTTAACGTCTCATCCGAAAGACTATTAGTAATTTTAGGTGGCCAGCCGTGGGGATCGAACCCACACCCTCCAAAGACTCGAAACATCACGTTCACGAGTCCTACGCTCTACCTATTGAGCTATGCAGGCTGGTCAAAATACTTCGGGTGATGGGAGCAATCAAATACCTCGGCTGTATCTGGTAGCTTGATTTGCACCTACACGCTACATTTCATCGCCGGAAATACGCCGGTTTACCGTTCTGAAAATTGTAAGGCTCTTAAAAAAGGAAACTTGAGTCTCAATTTTCTATAGAAATCTTTCTAACGATATTTCAGTTGACAAACAGTTCGTACATTTTTTAACGTGGTTATATCGATTCCGACTGAAGTTTTCACCGACAGATAGATAGATGTGAATAACTTCATCAAGGTTGTTTATGTCGTTGCTAAGCGACTTCCAGTGGCGCCGCCATGTATAAGATCAAAGTGATTGACAGTTCAAATGGAAACGACCGTTATACAGACGAGGTTAGATGTAGGTACGGAATCGGCCGAGCTGTGACGAGTGCGGGGATATGCGAGGTTAAATAGGTATAATAGGGGATAATCCTATTCTTGTACTAATTTGTAATTTAGTATCTTTAAGCGTTACCCTAGAACCCATTAGGCCTACTGTGTGTCTACATGTAATTTTAGTCACTTCATTTTAAGCAGCAACTATTCTTTTTTCCAAAAAGAATTTGGATTAACATTTAATCATGAAATACTTCTTAACGAAAGTTTCATTTTTCAAGACTTTGCAAAGCAACATGGAAAGAGTGGCAAATGCTGATGAGATCGGATTTCATTGATTTCTATTCGTACTGAACCACAAAAGAGTTTCAATATTCAGATTCCGGTATCTCTTACGCCGTCTATCTTTTTTAAGATAATATTTCTTGGCTTCTTTGTCCATTCATATGAATACGACATTCATTGTAACATCATGGGAAAAAAGAGAAAATTGCTGATAACCATCATTTTCTCCTTTTCCCACAATGTGTTCTACCTTGCTAAAGACATATACATGTATATCAGTTTTTGAGCCACACTTTGTTTTGTCGTCTACAAATGCCATTCTCTCAGCTAGTGAAGGGTAAGTGTGATTCAAATAATGGAATTCATCTAAAAAGGATAGAAAACACTGTGGGAAAAGGAGAAAATGCTGGTTACCAGCATTTTCTCCTTTTCCCACATTATTTTCAAAAGCCTCTTCTTCAGAGTTGCACAAGTACGGGAATGTTTGTTAAAGGATAAACAGGAGAGATGCAAGTAGAAATGAAGAAGAGCGAAAAGCTTTCTCTGATAACATTGAAGATAACGTGAATGTATGCAAGTTGTATTAAAAATGAGGTAAGTAAATTGACTCATCTGTATAAAAAACAACTTTGCTTATTTAGTCCCTGTAAAAAAATCCCTGAAAAACATTTCTAGCCAATAGTAAAAACAAAATATTTAGCGTTTTAAAAGGACTTTTTTCGACGGAAAAATCTTCCAATCTTTCTCTCCATCCATCCATCCATCCATTTTTGAAAAAAAAAAACCTTGCTACCACCTTTCACTTTCAAGACTCTCTTTCAAGTTTTCGAAATTCTAATCCATTTAAAAACGTATTTAGTCACAGGATATTTGTTTTGACAGGGTTATAGATTATTGGGTCGAAGATACATCATTTATCTGTATTTCACAAATCATGTGAAATTGTCATAATGTCCTTTCTCATACAACCGACTTAAACCCTTTTGCACACAATTCCCAGTTTTGACGACCTTGAGAAAGAAGGGTTTAAAAATTATTTTGAGACAAGGATAAAATGGTGGTAAACAACATTTTCTCTTTATCTCCACTTTTTTTTTTTTCGTTTTGGAGACCAATTCCTTATTTGAGCCACATTTAATTTGTCGTTTTCATATGCTTTCAACTTGAAAAAGTATAATTCATGGTGTTGTGAAGGGTTAAGGCTTCGGCAATTTTTCCTTTTTATGTTGTGTACATGTATCCTTAATCCTTTCCCAGACGACAATATTTTAAACTGCTCCATACTGAAAGCATTTGCAGATGATAAATGCAGCTCAAACAATGATTTCTGTCTTTGATAGGGTAGAAAATACTGTGGGAAAAGGAGAAAATGCTGGTTACCAGCATTTTCTCCTTTTCTTACGATTTTTTCACAAGTCTACTTTTTCAGGGTCGTAAAAACTCGGGATATTATGGTCATGGGTTACCTCTTTACGAGACGACAACATTTTAGACTTGTCCAAGTTGAAACCATTTGCAGATGACGTATTACATGACGCTCAAATGATGGGATTTTGCTATGAAAGGTTGGAAAACATTGTTCGAAAGGGACAAAAAGCTTACAAAAGTTTTCTTCCTCAAGGTTGTTAACCTTTACCAAACAATCCCGTGTTATAACGATCCTGAGCTGATGAAAGAAAAAAAAAAGTCTATCCCATAGATAAATGACGTATAGCCTGTGTATGTATAAGGGGACACTTCTATACTGCCTTGCTACAGAGCTAGCCTTTAGCGTAACATTTCAGACTTATGACCTCCAAAGGCGGTGTCTGAACTCAGTACCCCTAAGTCCCAAGGCGAACGCTCTCCCACGTCGCTACAAAAGCTTTCTATATAACAAGGCAGTATATGTGTCCCCTTTTACAAACACAGGCTAAACATTTATATCTATCTGTGGGTTAGATCAGTATACTACAAAAACACAACGTTGTGGCTTTTCAACATATTCTCTTTTTCCCACAGTCTTTCAAAAAGTGTTTTCACCTAGGTTGTAAACATATGGGATTACATGTATTGGTAAAAGTTATAAGGTTTGATACCCGCTCAAAAACAATTTCTCATGATTTGATCCACATTTAGATTGTCGTCTGCAAATGCTACCAACTTGGGAACGGAATGGAATAGAATGGGCTGGAATAGAATGGGCTGGTATAGAATAGAAAATAGTAAAGTAAAATGGAACAGACAAGGATAGAATAGAATTTTACCGAACACAAAAATTAACTCTTTACCAGCCAACAAAAAGTTAGATTTGAGCAAAATTAATGCATCTGCAGAAAAATTAAATGTACATGTATCTCAAAGGATGGGATTCATCTTTGATAGGGTTTAAAAAGTGTCGGAAAAGGTGAGCATGCTGGTTTCACATACTTCTCCAATGTGAAGGCCATCATAGTCGACAGATTAGATGTGGCAGAAAAGACGAAATTTGTCTTTGAAATGGTAGAAAACATTGTTGGAAAAGAAGAAAATGCTGGTTACCAGCATTTTCTCCTGTCAACGATGTTCTCCAAAGGTTTCTTCCTTAGGGTCGTTAAAACACGGGACTGTGAGGTAAAGGGTTAAACAAAATGTACATAGTACATCATTGCATGTATAATATTGTACATCAAACAAAGTTTATTACGTATATGGCTTGCAACACGCGAAAAGGGGCATTCGGACATCTGCGTAAATTGCCGTCTCGGATCAGCCTGCGCAGTCCGCGCAGGCTAATCCGATACGGCACTTTACGACTACATTAGGTTTTGTGCTACAGTAGACTTTCGCAAAACAGAAAATTACATAAAAATGTAAAGTGCCGTCTTTGATTAGCCTGCGCGGACTACGCAGGCTGATCCGAGACGACACTTTGCGCAAATGTCCGAATGCTCTTTTTCGCGTGTTGCAGGCCATATATAACGTTATATCGTAAACTCTGGTCGTAAACATACAGGACTTGAAACCTGGGGGTTGCTGATCATCGAATCTACGGCTTTACCAATTTCTTTCTGAAGACAAGTGATAATCATTACGACAGGATTCATTCCTCTCTCGCTGCTGATCACTGTTTTGAAAGCAGCCAGTAGATTGGAAAGAAGATTGTGGAAGTACTGCTTGGAGAAACTCCAGGAAGGCATGGATAGGTGCACTGGCCGGCGCGACAGAAATGACGTAATGTTGAAAACGACGTTAAGAACTAAACAATCAAATAATCAAAGTACAACCAAGTGTCTTGTGAAACTATTGAGTTTTGTGACAGAAATAGAGCTGATTCATAACAACAATAAACTTTGATCTTTTGTTGGTGTTTCGTAACTACAGATAGATGGAGGGATTACTATGTTTAGAGGAAAAGTGGAAGGGTTGATGGAGAAGAAGAAGACGACGAAGAACAAGAACAAGTAGAAATAAACGAAGAAATAAAAAAAGAAGATGAGGAAGAAGAAAAGGTGAGAGAGCGGAGGAGGAGGAGGAGGAGGAGGAGGAGGAGAAGGGCGGGGGGGGGAGGGAGAGAGAGAGAGAGAGAGAGAGAGAGAGAGAGAGATGGTATGGTATAATGGGCAATAGGTTAGGTTAGTCATTATTAGTCATCATACGACCTAGTATTATCTAAAGAGATAACTATTTAAAGTAAAAATTTCTGTTTTATATTTCCGTGTCATTTCATACTAAGGTAGAAAACAAGTAAAGCTACATCTCTGTTTAATTCCCTGATGCTCTCTCTCTCTCCCGCAATATAATCGATTCAATGAGCACAAAAAACATCGGTGCTAATAACAATTACTGCTTTTTTTTTTTAATACGCCCATTTATCTTTCACTTTTATGTAGTTCCAGTACCTTACGTAAACTGATATGATCCTACACTTTAACGTTATCATATTCATAAAAAAAACCCTACAAGCTGATTAATTCATAAAATAAGTATCTTACATATTAGACCTATCAAAAACCAAAAGAAATAAAAGAGCAGAAAATATCTGCAGAAACTGATAAACTCTTATATTATCCGTTAAAGCGCCAAATTGACCCAATGTTCATGTATAATCTAAAACTAAGACCGTAATAAAAGCAGTGTAGATCACAGATCAGACTGCACGTTTTGTATAGTCTAATCTTGATCAACATTGACCGCAAATGCAACTGTAATAGTGAAATGTGCTTTAAGGGATAAATTGTATGGAAAAAGTTGTTACAACCAAATTTCAAAGTACTTTTTCGAGCTCTAATCTTTGCAATAAAAGATATACGAGCATTATACAGTATCATATACAATATACTATACGTGACGAGGGGTTCTCTTTTCTCTTCTCACAACAAATTGCTCATTTCCCCTCAATATTTTCGAATGGTGTCCGTTCTAGGAGCGCAAAAACTCGTTCAAAAATTGTGCCACACTGAATCAAGAGCTTCAAATTCTCGACCATTAAAATCCGAACTTCGGAAGCCAAAATGTGTTTCATGGAGTCATGCCCTGTAAAAAGGGGGCCAAATGCATTTGCAAAAAGTATCGACCCATGTCAGCCTGCGGGTCAAACCTTTCTGCTATTTGTAAATTTTGTGAATATCCAAGGACCAAAATACTTCTTGATTAAGTCTGACGTGATTAACTGATTGGTATAGTGCATCATAAAGTTTCACTAACCACCCTGCTCAATTCAAATAAATAGACACATTCACTCAAGTAAACAATACCAAACTGCATTTGGTAGGCTGAATTCGTCACAATGATAATTATCTTGCATTATTTCCTTACCAGACGCCAAAGTTTTAGATTTGTCGAAATAGAAAGCACTTGCAGACGACAAAGTGAAAGTTACACAAGACGTAAAATTTGTCTTTCAAAGGGTAGAAGACATTGTGGAAGAAGGAAAAAATGCTGGTTACTAGAGGGAAAAAATGCTGGTTACCAGCATTTTCTCCCTCTTCCACAATGTGTTCAAAAGCTTTTCCTGAAGGTCGTTCAAACAAAGGAGTATGTTGTAAAGGGTTATACCGTACAGTGTAGATTCAGGGTCACACACAACTCTGTGCAATCTAATCTACACTCCGAAAACCAAAATTCTGTTTTGCACTCTACATGCAGGGCTCTATGGCTCATTGGTTTGCGATCAGTAAATCTTGGTTGGATACCCACTGGCCGTGTTCATCACAAAGAGTGTCCTTAGGAAAGGCTCTCAAGAGCCCTAGTCTGGTAAAACTAGGTAAATGTATAAATGAGCTGTCGCAGTGTTAAGAATGAAATTTTGTTAAAAGCGATGTAAACCCCCATTCAAACAACGAACTATTCAAACTAACGGTGCTCTTGGAAAAAAAAGGGGGTTTAATTCATCTCCGCGGTGCATTTTACCAAGCAATGCGTCGCATAATATGGATCTATTTCGGATGAAACAGGACGTAAAATGGTCCTTTGACTCACAGAACATTCACAAATAGCAAAACGTTTCGATCGAGGTCAGCGTGCGCGGACTGCGCAGGCTGACATGGGGCTACACTTTTTGGAGATGCATTAAACCAATTTTGCACAGAGCAGGGCTCATTTATAGTAACTCTTTACCACTCAAGAAAATTTCAGACTTGTCCAACTTGAAAGCATTTGTAGGGGACAATTTACATGTAGCAAACAAGATTATTGCTGTCATTGAAATGGAAGAAAACATTGTGGGAAAAGAACAAAAAGCATTTTCTCCTTTTCCCACAATGTTTTCAAAAGGCTTTTCCTTCGGGGTCGTTAAAACGCGGGATTGTGTGGTAAAGGGTGAAAGTAAAGGTACCGCAATTCCATCCAAAACTCACTTAGCACAGCTACAATTGAACAAGTGTAAATGAACTGACTTAAAATTGTCATAGTACAGAAAAGGTGAAGTTTCTCAACCGAAAAATCAAAGTGGTTTCAAATAACTCCACAAGAATAAAAGCAATTCGAAAACAGTTTATTATGTGTACCTTACATTTATATCATGTACGGTTGTTGTCCTAACCCTTAACTCGATGGCCAAACACGTGGCTCGTAAACCAGAAATATTAGGTTCGAATCCGCGGCTTGATTACTGGGACTGGACCCCATACTGTAGTCTGTGTTCAGGTGCAAAATTGTGTCAGACGAACTTCTGTTTAAGTAAGTCCAGGAAAACATGGGAAGGTGTACTAGCCACCGTGGTATAACTCACTTTCTTCCTACTACATAACCCCCGCCCGGGTGGCTCAGTGGTGAGCGTGTTGGACTCATGACCTGGTGGTTGTGAGTTCGATACCCGGTTGAGGCGAACTTTCTTTCCGGCGTATTTTCGCCTCTCACCTCTGCTGAAGTGAGAAAAGTAGTCGGTGGCTTTGAAAAGAAAGTTGTGTTAGTACTGGTGTGAGAAAGCCAGGAAACACATGTGCGTCACCGACCGCCATGATATGACCTTAGCTGTTAAAGTGGCGTTAAACCCCAATACAACCAATACAACATCCTACTACATAAATTGTTCCTACTTTATATATGATGCAAGACAGCAAGCGGTCTAAAGAGTGTAAAACGAAACACTTGTAAGAAAAACAAAACAACCACAACAAAAATCTAGGAACACATGGATAGTTTCATTGGCCGCCGTGATGTTATTAAAACACTATTGAAGAAAAAAAAAAAAAAAAAGGCATGGAAAAAAAAAAAGGCATGGAAAAAAGCAAGTACACGAACAAAATGTGCTGTACCTTTACATTGACGAGCCTTGTTGTAACGTACTGTGCCAGTGGCTTCGGAGGGATATTGTATGAATTTACGAAAACTGGTAAAAGAAACCCCAGGAAAGCACGGATATTTGCACTGTCCACCGCGATATGAATGAAATAATGTTGAAAAGGCGTTAAAAACCAAACAAAATGTCCTGCTGCCTCCACGACGACTGACTGTGACCAACAAGAAACAGCTATAATTCAAAACCTTTTATCCATGATGGAATTTACGCGGGTTCCAACATTATTTTAGCCATATCACGAGGACAGTTAGCAAATTCACGTACATCTCGAGTTTCATCAGTACCAAAAACCTGTGCTTCGGGTGGGGATCGAACCCAGGGCCTCCAGGTTTCGAATCCTACACTTGTATCACCATTGAGTCAAACAAGACCCGACATGTAAGATAGAAGACGGGCGTAAATGTTAAACAAAGGGTAATTAAGAAATATTCTTCTTTCTATCGTGGTTTATCGTTCAATAAACCACAGTTGTGAGTTATGAGGCACAATAAATAATCCACGAGGGCGATATCCCTCGTGGATTATTTATTGTGCCTCATAACTCACAACTGTGGTTTATTGAACAATAATCCACGATAGAAATAAAAGAAAATTATTTCTTAAATGAATAACCTACTTACTTACTTTATACAGAATGACGTCACTCTGTATAGAATGACGTCACTCTACATAGAATAACGTAGATTTTACCACGCTTTCGTTGCACATTGTTTATAGAGCCGAATTCACGTGTCATGTTAGAATAAAGAATAAATGAGCCATGCTCTGGTAAACAGTGTTTCGTGCATCTCCGTAATGTATGAAAACAAGCACATTATTATATTATAATTAAGGATCCATGAAATCAATTTTGTCTAAAAACCGACTGAATCGTGAGGTACATCGATTCCTTGTCTTACGAACATGAAAAGTTCGCAACAAATGCATAGCTCAAATACAAACCGCACCTGGTGGGATTCGAACCCGTGCGGACAAATATCCTCGTTTTTCGAGGTTTAAAGACCAATACCATAACCATTGAGCCAAAGAGAATTCTCCATAACGCAGTTGTTAGGTATCGTATTTAAATCGGGATGAAGCCATGCATGAAGGAGTGGTCTCCCGTAACACTTGACACACAGAAAATTAATCAGTAGCTAAAAGTTTCGGCTGAGGTGAGCCTGCGCAGACTGCACAGGCCGACGTAAAATTATGTCGATACTTTTTGCAGATGCATTAAACCCTTTTTTCACAGAGTACGACTCATATGATTTCAACCGTATATACGGCATAAATGGTGGTTTCAGATATCTTCTAAACAAGCAGAGTAGTTCAAACAGAAGTAAACATTTTATTGCTCTGAATATTTCATTTTATATATTGGTTACCCTTAACCCACTATCAAATACTAATACTCCCATGATTTCAAGACCCTGAAAAGGGAAGATTTCTGAAAACATTGTTAGAAAAAGGTGAAAATACTGGCAAAAAGAATTTTTCCGTCGCTCCCCCCCCCTCTTTTTTTTTTAATCTTAGTGAAGACAAATTTTCTCATTTCAGCCAAAGCTAGATTGTCGTCTGCAAATGTTTCCTTTTTTTTTTATTGTTATACATAACTTTTCAGACATCGAAACTCTATATAATACAAAAAGAGCCTACAAAAAAGCCTACTTTCTTTTGTAAAAGCTTCGCCGAATTTATGAACAAAATTTCCGATTTAATGCAGCATCTATTTGTCTGTTAAGTGCTTGGCCTTTACTTAGCGCCGTTTTTAGCCTTACTTCAGTTATATTACAGTGGTCAGTGTACCTATCCATGCTTTTCTTCAGTTCCTTTTTCAATATTTTGCACAAACTATGCAAGGTTTCCAGGAAGCGTTCGTCGACAGTGATTGATCAAAGTTATACGAACTCGTTTAACAATCGATGTATATAAAGCCCCTGTCACACTATACGGCGTTTCCACTGCGTTGGGACGGCGTTGTTTAATTTCCCAGAGCACCATGAGATCGCAGGAAAAATCGGATGTTTTTCGCGAAGACGGAGATGTCACGGCGTTCTCACCACGACCAAGGCAATGCTACGCAGCTGCTATGGCGCTTTATCGCGTTCCTACGGAGTTCTTCTTGGCGATTCTCTGCGCTCTCATTGCGCTACCACTGCGTGCTCTGCGCTTTCACGGTGCTCATACTACGTGCACTGGGCGTTCACGGCGTTCTCAAGGCGCTCACACTACGCAGAAGGCGTGACAATGAACAATCTCTGAAAACGAATTGTATATATGTATACACATTTATTCATCAATTGTTTCTTTGCGGTGGTCTCAAAAAGTCAACGGAGAATAAAACTATCCTCGTAAAAAGAAAAGGGGAAAAAGCAGGACATAAACCCCAACCCTCTCAAACAGAAGCAAGTCAACCACTATTAACTCCTCCACCATTACTAGCCCGGCTTACTAGCGTACATCAGCCATGGTGATTTGAATGTTTATTTGCATACTTCGTCTACTATATGTTCGTTTTTGTCAGACAAAGACTGATGGACGCTGCAGAAGCGCCTTACAAGCGCAATGATCGCCGTTACAGCTCAGGGGAGTCGTTCTAAGAGCGCAGTGAAATAAATAACACTCCGTGTCAGCGCCGTTGACGCGCTGTATAAGCGCCGCTGACGCGCCGTATAAGCACAGTAGAGACGCGGTGACATCTCAAAGCGCGCAGTACAGTCTCCGTGCAAGCGCCACCGACAACCATAGCGTTTACACTGCGACCTTTGTGCGCGCTGGCGGAGATCCCATGGCGTTGTGGGAGACCTTACTGCGTCGCTAAGACGACCTTCCGGTGATCCCACTGCGCTCTTCTCAGAACGCCGAGCGACGGCGATTGTTTTGTGCATGCTCAAAATGCGCGCCGTCCCTCGGCGTCCTTGACGATCCCAACGCGTCTATTCGCGATGCCACTGCGTTGCTGTGACGATGCTTGCGATCGTACTGCGCGCACCTCAGCGATCTGCATTTTTTCTTGGACGCCGTGGGATCGCCGCCCTGGTGTGACAGGGGGTTTATAGAGAGACGGACACCAAACCGCGCATTATCTCCCGCTAGATGGCATTCTACAAATACACATGCGCAGACAACGCCAAACCGCGTCGCTGGCAATGCCAGCCGTCCATTACGACAGGACTTGGGTGCTTTGTAGAAAACCTCTCTCCTTGACAATGTTTTCCCCTTCGGAAAGTCTAAACCCGTAATTCAATTAACCCTTAGGCTGCTAAGCGCGACTCACTGACCTTTCGCGGACAATGTAGATCAAGATCAGACTGCACAGAACGTGCAGTCTGATCTTCGATCTACACTGTCCGATAAAGAGATATTTTCTCCAAAAATTAAGTTTGAAGTAACATTATTTGGGTTTTTACTATCGATTTGAAAGTTTCATTTAATTATTTAGCAGGATAAGGGTTAAAATCGAGAAAGAACAAACGAGAAAAGTAATTCCACATTGCCAGCTGTCGCCATTCCCAATACACGAACGCTGCCACTATATGTTACGTGCAACAGCTTGAGATACCCTTCTAAATTTAAGACATATAGAACGCCACTTAACTCTTTAACCAGACGACAAAATTTCAGACATACCTAAATTGAAAGCATTAGCAGACGACAAATTAGATATGGTCAAAACGATAGGATTTGTCTTAGAAATGGTAGAAAACATTGGGGGAATTGGTGAAAATGCTGGGAAACCGACATTTTTTCCTATTTCCCACACTGTCTTTAAAAACCTTATTCCTAAGGGTCGTCAAGACTCGGATTCGTGTGGAAAACACTTAACTTTCCCATCATAATCATTAATGGCTATTTCAAATTAACTTGTGAAACAGTCGTGAAGATATTTGCATTTTTTATTTAGAAACTACACCAGTACATACATGTAAAACCTCCTAATTAATTGTTGCGTTACTTCCGCAAATCAAACCAGATCAAAGTAAATTTAAATTAAATCCCAACATTTCAGATAAAACAAACATTACCAAAAATCTGTTTTTTTTTTCCAAATTTATTATGTCATTGTTGCATGTATGCTTTATTGTTTATTGTTTTTTGTATATAACGATGAACTGCTTTGTAGTTCAAGTTGAAACAATAAAGTTTTGTTCTGTTCTGTTCCGTTCTGTATATCCCTATTTTTGCAACTACATGTATATGGAACCATTGTCCCCACTCTGAATACTCCTTGGCAAAACAATATTCCTCAAAGAGACGAGCGCAAAACTACATCTCGGGAAAAAATTGATTTTCAGCATGATTTGATTCCACCCTTTTCCACATAATCTCGAGTTTTAATAACCCTGAGAAAGAAGGCTTTTGAAAATATTGTGAGGAAAAGAGAAAGAAGGCTTCTGTAAAAATTGTGGGGAAAGGAGAAAATGCTGGTGACCAGCATTTTCTCTTTTTTCCACAATGTTTTCCACCCTATGAAAGACAAATCCATCATTTGAACCACATCTAAAATTTCATCTGTAAATGCTTTCAATTTGGAAAAGTCTATATTTTTGTCGTCTGGTAAAGATTTAAAGCTCTTCTTATCTGTTCATTCATTGTGTACATCTTACCGCGCCAAGTAGTTTGATAACGGTAACGTGACCGGACTTCCGGTTGAACACAGCATGAGGTATTGTTATCTGTTCTTTATTCCTGGAAAATACACTTTTCTTGAACATTAATCGTAAACAGCGTATGGTCCGAAATGGTGAAATTACCTGACAAATTATTTAGCTCTTTCACTTTACTTTTTTAGTGGCTACAGACACAATCCGCTCCAAGATGAAGAGACAGTTCATAATCTAGAATAAAAGAGTAGACAGTGTAATACACTTCCTACAAAGGCCTCTCGTGTCGTCAACGGTAGGGAAAGATTTAAAGCCATGGTCACATTTACGGTCATGCACGTAGTTGTCCGTCGTTCATTTCAAACCCAGTCTGCCACAGTTTTACAACGGTAAACTAGGTTAAACTACGTTCGAAGTAGGTTCAAAATTGGCAAAAAGGGGAAACATAGAAAGTCTAAGTAGGTTGAACTGTGTGTAAGCACGGTCAAATACATTCAACTGGGAACAAATTGGCTAGGGTTAACTAGGGCATCACTACGTCTAACTACGTTACACTACGTATAAACTACGTCCTAAGTATGCGCAACTACGGTTAGTTAGTGTCAACTGCGTTAAGCTACGGTAAAACATTGTGGCTGTACCTGCTCACTTACGGGTAAGCTACAGTCATTGTGCTTTTGGAAGTAGACGAGTCATAATTTACTAATTGCTTATTCTGCCATGCCGCCTTGGAAGAAAGGATGTTCTTCCAAAACTACGGTCAACTACAGTACACATTACGGTTAATTAAGGCCAACTACGTTCAAACTACAGTCACAGTAGGGTCACAACATCGTAGTTAACCGTAACCAATTTTGAACATGTACACAAATTATGTACTTACTACGCGCACATCATAATGTTCAAATCACGTTCATTACTACGCTGAACTATGGTTATCTACGTGTAACGACGTTCAACTACGTCTCATACGTTCAACTACGGCCAACTATGGTCATTTCCCACTACGGTAAACTATGTGAAAGTGTGACCACGGTTTTAGAGATACAGAATAGATGTTTCTAGATGCGATCTTAAAACCTTTTCTTTTTCTTGAAAGCGTAAACTGTTATGTTTTTTTTTGAAATTGAAATCTTATTAATATGTTCATTTGTTTCGTTCAGCGCAACAGAGCGTTTCTAATTAGCTTTGTCCGTGTTATAAAAATTCCATATTGTATAAAACTGCTGTAATATAGAACATGCAGATAAAGAGGAAGTACAGCGAACTGATCCACACATCGCCGAATAAAAACGTTCAAACATATAAGTTACGGATTCAAGGACATGTTAACTTCATACTGCATTTTCGAAGCTGCTTTGACTAGAATCAGTATCTAAACACAGATATCAGTGCAGATCTAAGTTCAGACTGCACGTGTTCTGCAGTGTGATCATAATCTACAGTTCTCAATAGCAAACAGAGTAACTTTGTGATAGGCACCTTACAGGCTGCTTAGCGCGATTCAAGAACCTTTCGAGAACAGCGTAGAACAAGATCAGAGTGCACAGAACGTGCAGTCTGATCTTTGATCGACACTGTCCAGCAGGATAAGTGTTAATGACGGGAGTAACCCACTATTTCTTTTTGATCTCGGTATCCATGTCAGCATTCCTTTTTACTTAAGGTAGTAGACCACTAACGCTTCTAGTGCAACATGGAATAAAATTTCTTGTTAGTTGATAAATAAGGATTTATACTGATATAATACTTTTGCACATTTTTAACCGACCAGAAATTTCTTTGATCTCTATCTTGAAATTATTTGTTGATACTTTTGTTAGTTTCCTGAAAAGGGAGGTAATTATTATCTCCCTTTGTAATGAGAATATAGTGGTTTTAGATTTATAAATGGTAATTCTAAGAAGGAAAAAAGGAAAAAGTGGCTCGGTTAAAGTAGTACAATAATACTCTTTTTTAATCATAGCAAATTTTGTAGGATAATATTATAGTGGAAATAGCTGTTTTCCATTAGGAGTCTACTACCTTAAAGTGAAACCATTAACATTTCCTTCTGAAGAATGATTTGTATCATTATCCGATAGGATGATCTGCTGTAGTTTTGTATGAGCACCAACAAAATTAGAGTGAAAACCCTGCACAGACCACTTTAATAAATTTACCTGTGTTCGCAAACTTACTCCTTACAATATATTCGTAGACACTAGAATTTTAGACTCCTCCCCAAATTTAAAGCATTCGCAAACAACAAGTTCATTATGGCTGAAAAGATGGGAGGTCTTTTAATTAGTAGAAAACCTTGTGGGAGAAGGTGTCTTTAAAAACGCTCGCTTACACATCTTTTCCCACAATGTTTGCAATGGGTTTATTCTTCAGGGTTGTTAAAACACATGATGATTGTTTGATAAAAGGTAAACCCTTTACCACATAATCCCGAGTTTTGGCGACCCTGAGGAGGACTGCTTTTTAAAACAATGCGGGAAAAGGAGAAAATCCCTGTCTGCGTGGTTGACAGTTAAGTTGTTGTCTGTAACAGCTTTGAATTGAAGAAGTCCAAAATTTTGTCGTTTGGTGAAGAGTTAAAAACGCCTATTTCGTAACATCCCACTGGTATTAAAAGGAAACGGTAGTAAAAAGTATCAACCGACGAATGTATTTTACATTATCTTCTAACCCTTTCGCTAACCAAACAATCCCAAGTTACCGTTATTCGTTTGTTATTTATCAAGGGTGAACGTTTTAAAACATAGCAGGAAAAGGAGAAATTGCTTGTTCCAAACAATTTCTCGGTTTCCTTCAATGTTTTCCATCCTACAGAGAACTGCACCTCATTTGTGTCAATTTCGAAAATGCCTTAAATTTCGTAGGCTTGAAACCTGGTAGACTTGCAAATGGGTAAATAGACTACGGGTCAGCCAGTGAGTTTATACACTGCCTAAAAATCATCGTCGGCTTTTCCGGATTCAAGGCGAATGAAACGTCCCTAGGATTTAAACGAAGGAACACCTCAGATCAAAGATCACCAAAACGTTTCGACAGTTGGAAAAGGTTGATTTACGAGTACACGTAATCAAGCGTTGTCTGCTGTAGGATAACAAATGCGTTTAAAGCCATAAAATCTTGTTTAGTCGTGATTTGTATGCACTGGTTTGACCCACCTTTTTGTCTTAGCTCATCTGAGTACGAATTGCTGAAGGTGAGCTTTTGTGATCGTGCTGTGTCCGTTGTCCGTCGTGTGTCGTCCAGGCGTCAACATTGACCTTGTGTGCACTCTAGAGGCGTTATTTTCAGCCTTATGCTATCTCAGACAAGTTTGAAATTGGGTCACGTTAGGTCAAAAAGTAGGTCACAGGGCTAAATCTTAGAAAAAACATTGTGTGCACTCTAGAGGCCACAATTTTAGCCCCATACTCTTGAAACTTGGTCAGAATATTTGTCTTGAAGATATCTTAGATAAGTTTGAAATTAGATTATATTGGGTCAAAAAGTAGGTCACAAGGTCAAATCTTAGAAAAAACTTGTGTGCACTCTAGAGGCCACATTTTCAGCCTCATATTCATTAACCTTGGTCAGAATGTTTGTCTTGGTGATATCTTAGACAAGTTTGAAATCGGGTCGCGTCGGGTCAATAAGTAGGCCACTGGGCTAAATTTCAGAAGAAAAAAAACTTTAGAGGCCATAATTTCAGCCCCATCCTCTTGAAACTTGGTCAGAATGTTAGTCTTGATGATATCTTAGAATTGTTTGAAATTGGGTTATGTTGGCTCAAAAAGTAGGTCACAGGATCAAATCTCTGAAAAACAAAACCTTGTGTGAAGTCCAAAGGCCACATTTCCGGTGTGAAACTCATGAAACTTGGTCAGAATGTTTGTTTTGGTGATATCTCTGCCAAATTCAAAAGTAGGTCAAGTTGGTCAACAAGTAGGTCACTTACACGCATGTTTTTTACATCATTAAAGCCCGAGGATCTCTTTAGCTTTATCAACCATAGATGGCTTTACTCAGGTGAGCACTTTAGGGCCAATGGTCCTCTTGTTTCATCAAAATGGAAGGTGCGTATGGGTAGGCCAAATAGAGAGCAGACGATACCATATTCATCTAAACTTTTTACCAGATGACAGAATTTTATGCTCGTCCAAATTGAAAGCATTTGCAAACGACAATTTCAATTACGAAATATTGTGAGAAAAGGAGAGCAAGCTGGTTATTAGCATTTTCTCCTTTTGCCACGATGGTTACAATAGTCTTCTCTGTCAGAATCGTTAAAATACATAGATAAAGTAACAAAGTGCATACACGGTGTGTAGTTAAAACATCAATGGAGAACAAAGTGCGACATACCTGAAGTGTCAGACGTCTCGCTTAGTCGGTCCTCGTCCGCCATGTTAAGAGTTTTAATATTCACAAACTTCCATATATAGACAATGACCTTTTCAAACAGATCATATTATAGAAACATATTTCCATCGTTTACGCAATAGTCGTCATATGCAATAAACTTTAATGGATATCCATTTTGTGTATTGAATGTAGATTGCAAAGTTTTGTGGGTCCTAGTTTCAATTTCATTGATTAACCAAAGTCCCTGTGTGTAAATTGTCACGTGACTAAGATAACCCATTGCCTTACAGGAAAATTCACTATTCTATCAGGCTACATCTAATGTTAGACTTGTTCTTTTTGAAAGTATCTGCAGAAGACAAATAAATATGGCTCAAATAAAACCATATGCATTACAATTCAGTCCAGAAACGCTGTAAGGAAAGGAGAAAACGCTGGTCACTAGTTTTCTCTATGTAGGCCTAGCCACAATGTTTTCCTATTTAAAACCTTCCCCACACTGATGATCTTTCAGTAACTTGAGGCCTAAAAACGTCTGACCAATACCCAAACAACAAATTTTAGATTGTTTAAAATTCAAAACATCTGCAGACAACAAATTTGACATTGGTACAAAGGAGCTCTCTGATAGGGCAGAAAACATTGTTGGAAAAAGGAGAACATGCTGGTTACCAGCATTTTCTCCTTCTTCAAACAATATTTTCCAAAGCCTTCTTTCCAAGAATCGTGAAAACTAGGGATTGTTCGGTATAGTGTTAATTAAAGAGAGAAACAATTGCGATATGTAAATTTGAAAGGATAGAAAATCGCTTCTCTGTAAAATCTACAAGAAATCATTGAGAATGAGCAGTTATCTCAAGTGCTCTTTCTTAGTATATTCTATCTAATACAAAAATGCAGAGTTGCTGTCTAATAATTGGTTTGAAACCCTATATCAAATAATCCCATTTTTATGATCCTGACGTTGATGACTTGTCAACAATTTGTGAAAATGAAAAAATGCCAGTTAACATTGGTCCAACAATATTTTATATCCTTTCAAGGACAAATCCCGCCAATTGAGCCACAATTAATTTGTCATCTGAAAATACTTTCAATTTGGAAATGTCCAAATCGTTTTCATCTCTTTCAGGAGGTAACTTAACAGTACCTGCCCAGTGATTCAAAATTTCAGCCCTTTCTAATTACAGAAAATTTTCCGCAACTTAAAGATTGTTTAGGACAGAAAACACTGAAATTATCTCTCAAAAATGTAAACCTGTGATCAAACTACATATTCTATATAGCTTGATCTTGATCTAAAGCCTACTTTGTCTTTTGGTACGAATTAACCCTTTACCACACAATTTTGTCTTATAACAACCATGAGGAAGATGCTTAAATCTAACTTCTAGATGATAATTCCTTATCAAACAATAGAATTTTAGACTTGTCCAAATTCAAAGCATTTGCATATTACAGAAATAAACATGACTCAGATATGGAAATTTGCTGTAACGTTCAAAGGGTAAAAAATATTTAGGTAAAATGGGAAAATGCTGGTAACCAGCATTTTTTCCTTTTTCCACAATGTTTTCAAAAGCCTTCCATGTTCAGATCGTTTAAACTTGGGAATGTGTAATCAAGGGTTAAATAGTCATAGAATATAAAACTATTAAGATTCTTTGCTAGTACTAAAAACCTTACCATTGGAATTTTCAAAATTGTTTCCGACAGAAAGTTCTAGCAGCATCAGGCAATGTAAATCTGAGATTAGACTGTACCTATAGTGCAGTCTGATCTTGATCTATATTGTGCTCCAAGACTCTTGAGTTGTGCTGGGACCTATACAGGTAGGTTTTTGTATTATATCCTTCTGAAATATAATTTAATCTACCTTCTATGTTCCGATTCCAATTTGTTCCACACAAACAGAAAGTGAAAAAACTTATTTCAGCATGCAGAAAAAATGAAGAAAACACTGTGACACTAGGAGAATTTGCACATCTTCCCTGATCCAAGGTGGTTTTTCACCACAACAATGTCTTTATGCAAAGGACAGGAAAAACCCACATGTACTCACTGACTGCACTATTGCAATGCACTGATCACCACATTACAGGATATTGCATAGGAGAATTATAGTGTTTGTTTAACATTATGTAAATATTCATTTTGGCTGCTTGAGTCAGGAGTATAAATTAAATGAAAAATTTATTTGAATATAACTGATAGGATGTCTAAAAGTTTGAAGTAAAGTTTTACAGTAAAATTTTTAACCCTTTACCACACAATCCTGACTTTTAATGACCCTCAAATAGGAGGCTTTTGAAAACATTGTGGGAAAAGGAGAAAATGCTGGTAACCAGCATTTTCTCCTTTTTCCCACGATGTTTTCTAGTCTTACGAACAAAGTCCGTAACAAAGAAACAAATGCATGGCAGAAATGTAGGGACCGGGCAGGATTCGAACCTAAAACGCCCGGACGAAAGGCCAATAGCATAACCACTGAGCTAAAGAGAATTCTCCTTAACGCAGTTGTTTGGTTTTGTATTTAAATCAGGATGAAGCCATGCATGAAGGAGTGGTCTCCCGTAACACACCCCCTCTTAAAGTCATCATTTATTGATGACTCAAAGCCTTATTTGGCAGAAAGTCCGTTTTTGGACAATAAATGGGATTAATGGCTCAATGGCCAATCCAGGACGAGCCCCCATCTTACGAACAAAGTCCGTAACAAAGAAACAAATGAACAAATGCATGGGAGAAATACAGGGACAGGGCTGGATTCGAACCTAGAACGCCCGGACAAAAGGCTAATACCATAACCACTGAGCTAAAGAGAATTCTCCCTAACACAGTTGTTAGGTATTGTATTTAAATCGGGATGAAGCCATGCATGAAGGAGTGGTCTCCCGTAACACTAACTTATCAAGAGCAAAAATCATCGTTCTAGCAACAGTTAATTTGTCATTTGAAAATGTTTTTAATTTAGTCCAGTCCAAAGTTTTGTCGTGTGGAAGAGGGTTAAGCAGAGGATAAAATGGAAATGTGCATGTAATTGACCTAATGATGCTTTCTTAAGATTAACACTTTACAGAATAATCCAGTGTTTTAATGACCCTAAGGAAAAAGGCTGTTGAAAAAATAGCAGGAAAAGGAGATAAACAGCATGTTCACCATTTCCCACAATGTTTCTGCTCTTTCAGAGATCAATCCTAGCTATCATTTGAGCCATATGTGTTGTCAGAAAGTCCTTTCCTTTAGGACAAGTCTAAAATTTTGCTATTTGGTAAAGAGATAATTGAAAAAATAATTGATGGGCACTTGATAAGAATATGTAAAATAGATACTCGTGCAGCATTAATTTTATGTCGGGAAATATATATACCAAATGAAAATTTATTTTGAATATAATTAATGGGACTGTTTGAATTTTAAATGAAATTAAGGGAAATACTTGTAAATGAATTATGCCCTGTGAAAAGGGGGCTTCATGTATCTGAAAAGTATCGACCCAGGTCAGCCTGTGCAGTCTGCACAGGCTGACCTAGGCCGAAACTTTTCGCTATTGGTCAATTTTCTGTTTGTCCAAGGACCAGTCTACCTCATGATTAAGTCGGCTGTTAAAAAAGTGGCTGTTAAGGATCCTTTTGTATGTGATGGCTTGCTTGGTGTGATGGATTACTAAGTTGCATTAAGCCCCCTTTTGCCAGAGCATGGCTCTAATGTAATTTATTAGTATTTAATGAGGCCTCCTTGAGATATTAACTCCTTGCTAGATGACAAAACTTTAGACTTGTCCAAGTTAACGGACATTTCAGAGCCCTAGCCTAGTACTAGTGAAACCCAGGAAAACATGTATAAGTGAGCTGTCGCCGTGATATGACTGAAATAATGTTGAAAGTGGCGTAAAACACCATACAAACAAACCAAATTAACCCCTATCCTGCTAGACAAGTTAAATAAAACTTTGAAGCCGATAGTACATACCCGAATAGTATTATTTAAAACTTATTCTTTTGAGAAAAAATATCTCTCTATTGGACAGCATAGATCCAAGATCAGACTTCACAGAATGTGCAGTCTGATCTTGATCTATACTGTCTGTAAAAGGTCAGTTAGTTGTGCTTTGCAGCCAATGGGTTAAAAGCCGATGACAAAATTTTAGATTTGTCCAAAATGAAAGCTGAATGATGTCAAAATTTTAGACTTGTCCATATCGAAAGAATATGCAGATGACAAACACGAATGGCTCAAACGACTGAATTTTTGTCTGAAACGGTAGAAACATGGTGGAAAGAGGAAAAAATGCTGATAGCAAAAAATGTTTTCAAAAAGCTCTCTTGGTCAGGGTTGTTAAAACTTGGGTTTGTGTGGCAAAAGATTAAAAAGATAAAGCAGAGATAAAATGCACATGGGATCCCACCTTGAATTCTTTACCAAACGACAAAATTTAAGGCTGTCCCAAATTGAAAGCATTTGCAGACGACAAATTAGATACAGCTCTTATGGTGGGATTTGCCTCTAATAGGGTAGAAGACATTGTAGGATAAGGAGAAAATG
Source organism: Hippopus hippopus (assembly GCA_946811185.2). NCBI lineage: Eukaryota > Metazoa > Mollusca > Bivalvia > Cardiida > Cardiidae > Hippopus > Hippopus hippopus. The sequence goes on from OX328096.1 coordinate 18,252,994, forward strand.
CTGGTAACCAGCATTTTTATCTTTTCCAACAATGTTTTTTAAAAAGTTTTTCCTCAGGGTCTTTAAGACTCAGGATTTTGTGGTAAAGGGTAAATCTTTACCAGACAACAGAATTTTAGACTCGTCCCAGTGGAAATATTTTGCTGACAAAACAAACTAAATGTAGCTCACATGTTGTTATTCATACTGGAAACCATTTTCTCCTTTTTCCCACAATATTTCAAAAGCCTTCTTTCCCCAGGGTTGTTAAAAATTGGAATTATTTGAAATAGTTTTGAAGAAGCTACAGACAAGTTCAATATGGCTCCAGTGATGGATGATATCTTTGACAAGGTAGAAGATATTGTGTGAAAAGGAATAAATGCCTGATAATGGCCTTTTCTCCTTTTCCCACGAAGTTTTCAATATTTCTTTCAAAGGGTCACTAAAAAAAATGTTGTTTGGTGAAGAATAAACATAAACGTGGGATTCTAGGCCAACCCTGTACCAGACGATACAAGTACAATTTTAGACTCTTCTAAATTGAAAGCATTTGCAGACAGCAAGTTATTTAAATGTGGCTCAAGTAATGGAATTTATTTTTGAAATGGTAGGAAACATTGTAAGAAAAGGAGACAAGGGGGCTACTGGTCCTTAAGTGCTTACCTGAGTAAAGTCATCTAGGACCTGTTGAATGATAATCTCTGCGAAAGGGTTAAAAACATTGTGGGAAAACGAGAAAATGCTGGTTACCAGCATTTTCTCCTTTTTCCACAATGTTTTCCAAATCCGTCTTCCTCAAGGTCGTTAAAACTCTGGCTTGTGGTAAAGAGTGAAGGAAGAAACATGTATCAAAACAAAAAAAGTGAAGACAAAAATAGATTCTGCAGGATTTTTTTTTAAATTCCATAATCATACTGGAGATATGATAAAGGAAGTCTAAGTAAAACAAATAATTTTTTTCCTTGCAATCCAATCACTGATGATAAAACTGAAAGTATTTGGCATTATGAAATAATTTGTTTGATTGTTTCAGTTGTGTTAAATGTCCCACTGTAATGATTTTTCTGTAACTCCTTACCAAATCACAGAATTGTAGACATGTCCATATTTAATCCCTAGAGCGCTGAATAATTATACTGCTGCCAATAGTGCACCTATCCATGCTTTCATGGAATTTGTTTTATTAGTATTTCGCACAATATTCTTTCCAAGCCACTGGCTGCTTTTCCAGGTAATCCCAGTTGATGATAATGATAACCAGTGAGAGAAGAATGATTCCTGTTACAATGACTATCTTCATTGGCCGAGCCAAGGATTCTGACCAGCGACCCCCTAATCTTTTGTCTTGTACGCTCCCGACTGCCCTACTGTGGCTTAGCTGCTGCAATATGAACAAGTTATTTTGTTGAAATGGTATCTCCTGCCGAAAAAGAGCATTTTGATAGAAACATATAAGAGTTATTGTGTTTTGCATGCACATGTGTCCCTTTTGTTATTGGCTCTTAATGAAATTATACATTAAGCCCCATTTTTCCAAGACAGGGCATTTCAATAAATAAAAATAAATAAGGATTGTCTGTGGCCTATGATAACAAATATAAATATTAGACAGACGAACGAGCTGACAGATGGACAGACAGACAGACTGACAGATGGACAATGCAAAATCTATATCCCTCCTCCTTTGGAGGGGGAAATAACAAGCATTCATTCAAAGATATTTGTGGGGCTCCTCTTTACTGGCCACACTTTTGCTTTAATGCAATAGCATTACCCCTCTCAGACAAAGAAAATCCTTTACCAATACAAAACAAGAGGGCCAAGATGGCCCTGGATTGCTCACCTGAATATTTGAGTAGACCATAGCCAGTTTTTTGTTTGTTATTCCAAAACTTTTTCTTCAATAACTTCAATAAAAAGAACAAGAGCACCGCATGCCGGTGCCAACAATTGGCTGTTGGGTGCTGGATATTAAGTTAAAATTGAAATTAAAAAAAGGGGCATAATTTGGCACCAAAGGGACGGACGCACGACGGACACAACGCCATGACAATAGCTCTCTGGCCTTCGGCCAGTGGAGCTAAAAATGAGTAACGGTATTTTCTCCTTCAATAGCCTTTGATTGAATCATTTTATAAATAGTTAACTCTTTACCATAAAACAAAATTTTAGATTGGTTCAAATTGAAAGCAATCACAGATAACAAATTAAATGTGGCTCAAATGGTGGAATTACAATTTGAAAATTCAGAAACAATTTGGGAAAAAGAGCAAATGCTGGTTACCAGCATTTGCTCCTTTTCCCAAAATATTTTCAAAAGGCCTCTTTGTCAGGGATTTAAGTCTAAGGATTGTTTGGTAAAGAGTTAACCTTTTACCACACAATCCCAATTTTTTTAACGACCCTGATAGCAAAAGCTTTTGAAAACATTGAGGAAAAAAGAGAAAATGCTGGTAACCAGCAGTTTTTCCTTTCCCCACAATGTTTTCTACCCTTCCCAAAACAAAATTCATTTTCTGGGTCACATTTAGGTTGTTGTCTGCAAAGGCTTTTAATTGGAATGGTTAAAAATTTTGTCTTTTGGTAAAGATTTAAATAGGTTGAAACTTCATGGTGTCGCAGCTTTATAATCTATAGAATCAGTCCTGATAAGTTCATTATTATCTGAGTCATCGTTAGAAGCGGGCCTTTTCACTCCCTTTTCTTCTTCCATCTTTCCTTTTTGTTTTCCTTTCTTTCTTCGAGACCCCCCTTTCTCCTTTTCCTCCCACATTGCCTCTAGTTTCTCTAATTCTCCTGACTGTTCCTCATCCATATGCATCATTTCTAAACTCTGATTGCTGTCTTCGTCTGTGTTTTCCAATGATTCGTCAAATACTCGTATGATATAGTCTACAAGTCTTAATTTGGGCTTGGATCTACCAGCACCAAGGGGTATGAGTACACTTCTGTAATATCGGTCTATAAGAGTGAAGATATTATCTGAAAGAACAAAAGAATATGTAGCGTGCAACAGCTTGATCACCGATACAAACATTGACAATAACACATACTGCTTCTCTATCAGGGTGAGACATGCACAAAACTGCATTGCTTTTAACCCTTTACCACACAATCCCGCATTTTAAAGACCCTTGGAAATATGACCTTTGAAAACATTGTAGGAAAAGGAGAAAATGCTGGTAACCAGCATTTTCTCCTTTTCCCACAATGTTTTCTAACCTTTCAGAAAAAATCCAATCATTTTAGCCACATTTTATTTGTCATCTGCAAATGCTTTCAATTTGGACCAGTCTAAAATTTTGTCGTGTGGTAAAGAGTTAAAAATAGCTCAAAAGCAAGTCTGGTTGTAAGTGCTTACATACAGACTGCTCTACCAGACAAATATATTGATCTTTATTTCTTTACCAAACACCAAAATCTATGGTTGGCCAAAATTGAATGTATTTGCAGACAACAAAATTCATATGGTCTCACTCTAAAGATAATTTCTATCTTAGATAAGGAAAGAAAACATCATAGGAAAAGGAGAAAATGCTGTTTACCAGCATGTTTTCATCTTCTAACAAGATTTTCAATCCAATCTTCCTCAGGGATGGTAAAATTCTTGTTTGGTAAAGGGTAAAAAGTCCAAGGAAACGTTCATGCTTTACCGTTTCCTGTGAGGAAGACGCCGTTGAAAAATCTGGGTATTGGAGGAAATGCTAGTAACCAGCATTTTCTCCATTGTCCACAATGTTTTCTCCCCTTTCTAAAACATTTTCTTTGTCTTCTGCAAAATTAATGCTTTAAAATTGGACATGTCTAAAATTTGTCGTCTGGTAAAGAGTACATAATATCTTAACCCTCTACCACACAATCCTGAGTTTTAACGACACCCAAGGAAAAGGACTTTTGAAAATATTGTGGAAAAACGAGAAAATGCTGGTAACCGGCATTTTCTCCTTTTCCACAATGTTTTCTAACCTTTCAGAAGATAAACCCTATCATTTGCACCACATACAATTTGGATCAGTCTAAAACATTATTGTTTTGTAAAGAGTTAACTCTTTACCAGACAACAAAATTTTAGACTGGTCCAAATTGAAAGCATTTGCAGACGACAAATTAAACTTTGTTCAACTGGTTAGATTTACTTGTGATAGGATAGAAAACATTGAGGGGAAAGGAGAAAATGCTGGTTACCAACCTTTCCCACAATGTTTTCAGAAGCTTTCTTTCTCATGGTCGTTAAAAGTCGGGATGTCAACCCTTACACTGTCAAAAATACATTGATACTTAAAGTACTCGAAATACATTGACCCTCTACAATTCCGAGTTTTTACAACTCTGAGATAAAAGCCTTTTGAAAACAATGTGAAGAAAAAGGAGAAAATGCTGGTAACCTGTATTTCCTTCTTTTCCCACATAGGTTTCTACCCTTTCAAAGACAAATCTCATCATTTAAGCTACATTTAATTTGTGGCCTGCTAATGCTCTCACTTTGGACAGTTCTGAAATTACATTGTTTTGGACAGAGTTCATGGTCAGCTAGACAAAGAACAAATACAAACATGGTCATACTACCCACCAACCACCAATTTTGTATTTGGCGCAACACATTACAATAGGACTGCTCTGCTGCTGGTGCTTTTTCAGAGAAAATTCTAACTTGAAAAGGGGCATAACTATGTCAAAAATGTTTGATTTACCTTCCCTTCTGATACTAGGTTCCCCTATAAAAAACTAGCACAGCTTTGAATTAAATATCTTCAGTAATAACAGAGATATGAGAAAATGTCAAAGCCTACTGACACAGACACCAACAACAGGGCTATCAAAATATCTCTTTCTTTGAAAGCAGCCAAACACAAAATTACACACATGTAATAAGTAATGAAAGCTTTCTGAACTTTGGGCAATCTAGCTTTTTTCTTTACCCATCAATAAAAATTTGAAATCATACAAATTAAAAGCATTTGCAGATGACAATTTTAAATATGGCTGGAAATTATGAGATTTGAAAGAGTAGAAAACAGTTTGGTAAAAGTAGGAAATGCTGGTTACCAGCATTTTCTCCATTTCCCAAAGTGTTTTCAGAAGCTTTCTTTCTCAGGCTCGTTAAAACTCCAGCTATAACAGGGCACAAGGCAAACATTCTGTAATAATCTATCTCCTATAGATGGCATGTCAAATATGTGAGAGACAGTGGTCTGAGGGTAGAGGCTGGCTCTAATATCTAAAGTTCCAGGTTCAAATCTTGACTTCAACCTTTGGAACTTCCCACATCATGGCACATGTACTCTTGAAGGTTTCCAGGAAGCAATCAATGACAGTGATTTGTATAGAACTGTTTTACAATTGATGTAAAATAGATACGTTTAAACTTATCCAAACTAATGAAAAATTACAAAAAACATTTTGCTCAAAATGACTTTATTAGTAATACAAAAAGGACTTTAATTTGCCTCGAAATTTCAAACCAAAATAATTTTCACCTATACAGGTTTTTTTCCTTAGGCACTTTTCACAAGTCATCAGCCTGATCTGGATCTCTACTTTCCGATATAGACTGGTATCAGTCTACATGTGCATTAGGAAAAAAAAAAAAAAATAAATTAAAGCATTTATTACATAACAATGCAAAATAAATAAACATAATACTCTCAATGTCTAATTTAACCATTTACCACACAAGTTTATCTCCTGACGACTCTGAGGGGAAAAAAAACCTTTTGAAAAGCATTGTGGGTGAAGGAGAAATGCTACTAACTTGCATTTTCTACTTTTCCGACAATGCTTTTCAACCCTATGACAGACAAATTTTATGTATTGTGTAACATTTGTTATCTGCTACTGCTTTCAATTGGAACAAGTCCAAAATTTTGCCTTTTGGTAAGCTGTATTTCAGATAAGGGGCACATTACAGTACACATCATTAGGTATAGCATAGTTATGTACCTTGTTTATTAACCCTTTACTCCATAGATACACATTTTGACGTATCAACAACAGACACCTTTTGAAAACATTGTGGGAAAAGGAGAAATTGCTCGTTACGAGCAATTTCTCCTTTTCCCACAATGTTTTCCACTCAATCAGTTATTTGTATCCTCATTTTTGACATCATATCTTTATTTGCTGCTGAAATGGAAGAGCCTCAAATTGGCATATCAAGTAAAGGGTTAAAAAGACTAAAATACAGGGCCTGAATACCAGGACATCAAAACTGTTGAAATATCATGGCCTGAAGGCAATAGTGCAATTAGAATTTTCTTTGACTCTGTACCACACAAAATTTTAGATTCCTCTAAATTGGAAACTTTTGCAAAAAAGTAAGTATACTTTTAAGGATGGGATTTGTCTTTGATAATGTATAAAACAATGTGAGATAAGGCATTTTCTCATACTCAAACAATGTTTTCAAAAGCCTTCTTCTTCAGGGTTTTTAATACACAGGTTTGTTTGGTAATGGGTTAAAGATAGATAGATATGATTTTCAAAAAAAAAAAAGGCAAACAAACATAGCAGTTATACGTTTTATCAACCTTTGTCAAATTGCATGACAGAACTTTTTAAAAAGACTTAACACTGTAACGAATGATCCAGAGTTTTAACAACCCTGTTTTTGCAAACAAAATGGATAAAAGAGAAAATGCTAGTAACCAGTATTATCTCCTTTTCCCATTTTTCTATACTTTCACTCACTTAATTAACTGATTTTGAATTTGTTGTATCTAGATGCTTTGGATTTGGAAGTCAAAAATTTGTATTGTGGTAAAGGATTAAATACAAGTAATACTGATATGATATTTGAGCGATATGTAAAAATGAGTGAAAAATGAAATTAAGGGGACCATCATGATGACCCTGCATTGCTCTTCTGGATAAAGCTAAATGTATCACAGTTGACGCTTTACCAGACAACAAAATTTTTGACTCATCCATTTTAATAGTAGTTGCATACAACAAATAAAATGTGGTTCAAATATATTCAGCGTCAATGAAAAAGTCACCAGGTAAGAGATGAAAAGAAAATGAACCTTGGATAGTTTGCCTTCAGAAAATTGATCAAAATTTATTTTTGCACGTGCAAATAAAGATGGACTACTCAGATGTGCAAGCAAGTGAAATTTGTCAGATACGGGTCGGGAAATGAGTATAATAACGTTCAACATAATTGAAAATTTCTCTCTTGTGGCAAGGTGAAAATTATTCAACTTTAGTACCTGGTGACTTTTCACTGATGCTGAGTATAATTAGATTTGACTATGACAGAAAAGAAAACACTGGGAAAAAGAGAAAATGCTCGTAACAAGCATTTTCTCCATTTCCCATGTTTTCAAAAGCCTTTTTCCCCCAGGGCTGGTAAAACTGAGGCTTGTCTGATAAAGGGCAAAAAATCTAAATGGATAATATGGTCAATTATGTGTCATGAATACAAGTGATGAACCTCTGATCATACTTCAGCTAAAGAAATCTAGCTAGATCTTTGAGGATTACATTTCTCTTTAGTTTTACTGCCATGGCAATCAGAGTTCTGAATTCATAGAACTAAACTGTTTGATAAAATGGTGTTTAACACTGTCGAAAAAGGTTTTCAGTCATAGTTTCCCATCTGAGTCTATGTTTCATTTATGAGGCATTTTTTTGCTTTTATCTATACCTTCCCATTAAACATATGTTGCTTTTAACCATCTTATCTTCTCATTTGACTCTGTTGTTCATTTCAGAGGCATATTTTGGTTTAAACCATGTCTTCCCACTCATCTCTTCTGTTAATTTCACATGCATATTTTGCTTTAAACCATGTCTTCCCACTTATCTCTTTTGTTCATTTCAGATGCATACTTGTTTTTAACCATGTCTTCCCACTTATCTCTTTTGTTTATTTCAGCAGCATAATATTGCTTTTAACTATGTCTATCAATTTTTCTCTTGTTAACTTCAGCAGCATAATATTGCTTTGAACCATGTCTTCCAATTTTTCTCTTCATATTCTTTTTAGAAGCATTATGTTGCTTATAACCATGTTTTTCTCTTTGCCTCTTCCCTTAGTACATCTGTTTCTTCTTGTCTTTGGTATATATTTCTCTTTTTAATTTTATACCATCCTTGGCAGCTTTTCATTCCCTTGACATCAAAATAATTCGTGTTTCCTGCAAACCCTGTCTTTTCATCAGACTCCCGTTTCTTTTCGACTTGGGTAATGGCTTCTCTTTACACCAGTTTCAGTAGTATGTAAGTCTCTATGTCCATCCTCAACAAAATAATTGGAGAGTGTTGGATTGTCTGTGTGATGTATAGTATGACCATCATGATGTGTTTTGTTTGTATGTTGATATTTTGTATCACTACTGTGATATTCTGTATCATTACGGTGATGTGTTGTATCACCATGGCCATGTGCTGTATCACTATGACGATGTGTTGTGTCTCCATGGCGATGTTTCATGTCACTACGGTGATGTGCTATATTTTCATTGCGATGTACTGCATCACTATGGTGATGTGCTGTGTCACTATGGTGACAGACTATATTACTACGGTGATGTGTTGTGTTTCCATAGCAGTCTACTGCATCACCATGGTAGCGTGCTTTCAAATGATATTGATCTGTAGTTGGACTCACATAATGGCCCCAAGGCCAGGTATGGTGATAATTACTGTGAGAAATTGTGTTATCATGGAAGTGGTGAAAACTGCCTTTCCATTCCTTTCCAGTATTGATTGATGTTAAAGCAGATACGTTGAAGGACAAAAGATATTTAAAAAGCCCTATCTTTGGTTCTCTAATGCGGAATGAGCTTGAGACTATGTCAAAATGGAAACTTTTGATCATCTTCCAGGTCTGACCTGGAACAAAAAAAAAAAAAAAAAAAATCTATTACCCAACAAAAATAACTTTTTACGCACTGGACAGCTTTCGAAAACATTTAACTATACTAAAATTTTACAGACTCTTATTATAATGCCAAATTTATAAGTTTTTCTTTAACCTATACCACACAATCCCAAGTTTTATCAACCTTAGAGAAGAAGAATTTTGAAAACACTGAGGAACAGGAAGAAAATGCTGGGAGCCAACATTTCTCCCTTTCCCACAATGTTTTCTATCCTATCAATGAAAGAATTCATAATTTAACCTATACTTGTTTGGTTGTCTGTAAAATGCTTCCAATTTGGTCTAGTTTCAAATTTTATCGTTTGGTAAAGAGTTAAATCAATCTTGATTTTACATCTAAAGACTAGCCACCAGATTGGCTGAGGCCCTACATCTCAGACAACAATATGGCTACTCTTGGAATTCAGACTAAGACCCCTAATGTCGTTCTTTCTTTTTCATTTCTTTGTCTTTGTACCTGACAACCCTGAGTTTTAATATGCTAGGAAAGAGACTTTTGAAATCACTTTTTGGGAAAAAAGAGAAAAATGCTGGTTAATAACAATAACTATTTTCTACCCCTTAAAAAGCCAAAGCCCATCTTTTGTGTCATGTTAAATTTGAAAGCTGCAAATACTTCCAATCTGGACAAGTTAACATTTTGTAGTTTGGTAAAGAAATAACTGCATTCTCATATTCTTATGAGCTCAAATACTGTAAATGTTTTAAGTAGACTGAGAAAAGAAATTTTGTATCTGCTTTAACATCAGTTGGAAAGGAATGTTCCGGTACATAAGATCAATTACATCAGTTAAACCCTTTACCACACGATCTCCACCTTTAATGACCCTGAGGAATGAAAGCTTTTGAAAACACTGTGGGAAAAGGAGAAAATGCCGGTATTGGCATTTTCTCCTTTTCTCACAAGGTTTTCTGTCCTTCCAACAATGAATTTCAATTTTGAGTCATATTTATTTTGTCTTCTGCAAACGTTTTCAACTTAGGAAAGTCTAAATAGGTGTGGTCTGGTAAAGGGTTAACTCTTTACCACATAACAAAATTTTAGAAATGATGAAACTTGCCTTTAATTGAGTAGAAAACATTGTGAGAAAAGGAGAAAATGCTGTTTACCAGCATCTTCTTCTTTTCCCATAATCTGTTCAAAAGTTTTCTTTTTCAGGGCTATCAAAAGTCAGGATTGTGTGGTAAAGGATTAAATACTCTTCCTAAAAACCATTAAATGTCTGTCTTGAGGCAAACAGACATGTTGCTCATGAGCTGTGAAACAAGTATTGGACTAAAAAATAGTAGTTGTAGTAAAAGAAAGCCAAGCAGTAATAATAATGACATTTTTATGTGTATCATCAGTCCATAGAAAACAAGAACAACCCATGTGTGTGCCACCCTTGGCTGCAGTTGTTTTGTGTGTGAAACTTCTGAATCAGAAACAGAGCATAACAAGTATGTCAAAAATATCTTGAGGAATGACAACAAAGATAGCGATAGGGCTATGACAATACCTCAATGGCTTTTTTCCAAATAGCCCAGCCAAAAACCTTCGGATCCTGTCCGAAGTAAAAAAGGGACTGAACTTACCAACCCTGAGGGATTTTTCGGTCAAAAACTTGTGAACTTTAAAGAGATCATCTCGTAGACTATCATCATCAAAAGTAAAGTAACACAATTCTCTTTTAGCCTTTGATGCTGCCAGCAGTTGTATGAGAGCTACAAATACATACAAACAGACAAAATCTTAGACATGTCAAATACAATACCATTTGCAAACAACAAACAAAATGTGGCTAAAACGATAAAACTTATCTTGGGTAGAATGGAAAACATTCTGGGAAAAGGGTAGACTGCTGCTTACCAGCATTTTCTCCTTTCCCCCTTTTTCCCCACAATGCTTTCAAAACCTTCCTCATCAGTCGTAAAACAATAGATGACACACAACTGACACAGCACAATCACAAAAGCTCACCTTGAGCACTTTTCTACTCTGGTGATCTAAAAATGCTGATTACCAGCTTTTTCTCCATTTTCCGCAATGTTTTCAAAAGCTTCTTTAACAAGTATTTCTCACATATTCTTTCCAAGCTACTGGCTGGTTTCCCAAATAATCATCATCGAAACAATGTATGGCCCTGTTGCAATGACTATCATAGATCCTCTGAAAGAAATTGGTGAGTAGAGACCAAGTTTTATAGTTTTTGAATGACAAATTTGAAAAGTACAATATACAAGAAACACCAATTTGATATTCTAATTATGCCATAGCCCACTAAAATAATCACCCAAATTGATGCTCCTATAGATATATATTATATTTCATGTGTCTATTTTTAGAAATGTTATGGGTAAAGAAATGTCGTAATTTAAGCTGGGGGGAATTATTTCCCCGTCACAGTGAATATTTTCCTCCTGCCGAAAATCTGGAACTACTTTTTTAAGCTTTTTAAGTTTTTAAGTTTTAAAAGTGGCATTCATTGACAAAATAATCAAAGGAAATATAATATATAATTTATTTCATCAGCTTGTGGTTAATATAGGGGAAATATTTGCCTCAAAAGGGAAAGGTCCGCGAAAATAACGAGTGCCGTAAGGCACTCGTTATTTTCGCATACCTTTCCCTTTTTCGGTCATCTCACCATACTCTCCAGATCTAGCCCCATGCGACTTTTTCCTTTTTCCAGAACTTAAAAAGTTCTTATCTGGTCGTCATTACAAGTCCCGACAAGCCCTTGGCTCAGCCATCAGTCAGTGCCTCAGAGGTCTACCTAAATCAGCGTACCGTGACACATTTCAGAAATGGATTCAGAGATTGAAATTATGTATTTCAAACCGCGGAGAATACTTTGAAGGGATGTAATGTTCATCTCACTATTTGAGTCAAATGCTTTTGAGATATCGTACAATACACATTACACATCGAACAACCCTCGTATTTATTTTTTCGTCTGCAAATGCTTTCAATTTGGATAAGTCAAACATTCTAGGGTTAGAAAATTAAAATTTACGAGAAGAACCTCTGTCTTCACAAAACAGTGGTTTTCATTTTGATAAATAGCACTGTTTGCTAAAAACAGCTATAACATGTTATACCACAAGTGGAATATAACAAAAGTCTTCCTATTGTTAATATTCACTCCTGCACTTCTGGATAGAGTATACAAGGTTCTATTTGCAACAAAGCCTTACCTTTTAACTGTTTGTCCCCACCAAAGGCCCCGCAGCCCCAGTTTCCTGTACATACAGCTGGGAGTCTCTCCTTTTTACCATGATGAAAAAACCCACAGTAAGCCTGTAGTATATAAATATTTATCAGTCACCTGTCTCCTATATTTTTGGCACTTAAAATGAAGTCTTTTAATCCTTTATCAAACAATCCTGTGTTTTACAACACTGAGGAAGAGCCTTTGAAAACATTGTGAGAAAAGGAGAAAATGCTGGTTACCAGCAACGACAATTATCAGACTCTGAGCTATATTTCATTTGGCATCGACCAGAGCTTTCAATATGGACCAGTCTGATATTCTGTCATTTGATAAAGACTTTAACTTTAGAATGCGGAATTGAATTAACCCTCAACTCTTTACCAAAGGAAAGATTTTACACCATATTAAAAGAATATGTAGACAAAACAATTTAAATTTTTTTTGGAAGGGCAGAATACAATGTTTTCAAAAGCTTTCCATCCTGGGGTTGTTAAAACTCGGGATTGATTGTGAAAGGGTTAACATGCATTTTCAATCTGGAATAAAACTCCAAATAAGGGCAATATCAAGGTTTCTTTGGTCCAGAGTGTCTTAACAAAGCAGATACTGCAGATCCAATATCAATCTGCACATTTTGTTTAGTCTAATCTTCATCTACACAGGCCATCAAGGCAAGAAAGGTAGTGAAATGCACTTTAACTCTTTCCATATCATAGAAGACTGCAACAGCTTTTGTGGACAGTATAGATCAAGATCAGACCGCACAGAACAGTCTGATCTCTAACTTTCACTGTCCACCACTATATTCTAGATAATGACAGAACTTTCTCTTGATCTTGCAGAGGGATTGTATTTTTAGCCTTTGACAAAATGCTATTTATTCAGCGGTGAAAGAGTTATCAATAACTGGTAAATGAACATTTTATGGGGGGAGGGGAAAGATCCCTCTCCAATCCAATATTCCAATATCAAGACTCTTGTAAGGTTGCTTATTTCTGACTTCAAAGGTGCTTAAGTATGGATGGTTTTAACTCTACCACAAAATCTCAAGTTTTAGCAATCCTGAAAAAGTAGCCTTTAGACGGAGAGAATGCTGGTAACCAGCATTTTCTCCTTTTCTCACAATCTTCTCTACTCTTTAATGGGGACATTTCATCATTTCAGCCATATTTTGATTTGTCACCTGCAAATGCTTTCAATTTGGAGATGTCTCAAATTTGTCATTTAAATAGGAATAATTCCCCCCCCCCCCCCCCCCACACACACACACAATGTTTTCCGGTGCTTTGTCCTTTAGGGTGATTTACAGTCTGGATTATTTGGTAAAGAATTAATGCTTATTTGTCATCCATCTTGAAGCTTGTAAAATAAAGTTACACTTCATGACAAACTTTTTACAATATTTTACTGAAGTAAAAACTTTTTCATCTAACTTGAAAGCTTCTGCAGACCAGATAATTATTAAATGTGACCCAACTAGTGGGATTTCCTTTTGATTGAAAAGAAAACATTTTGGAAAAAGGAGAAAAAGCATTTTCTCCTTTTCCCACAATGTTTTCAAAATACCCTCTTCATTTGTGTTGTTAATACTTGGGATTGTTTGGTAAAAGGTTAATCGACAATGCAGCATAAAAACAAAATGTACACTTAGACAAAATCAACACCTACCTTATTCAGCTCTCTTTTCACTTTGTAGGGGGTGAACTGGGATTTATAGTCACGGAACACCAAGGCATCAATAGCTACCACCTGACACTGCATTCTACCCCAACTATCCCTGGAGAAAAAAAATAGTTCAAGTCTTTACAAAACAGCAATGTTGCTAACTCCTCCACGTTGAAAACATTTGGGCCATGCTCTGTGAAAAGGGGGTGTAATGCATTTGCAAAAAGTATTGACACAGGTCAGCCTTTGCATTTTGTGCAGGCTGACCTCGGTCGAAATTTCTTGCTATTGGTCAATATTTTGCATGTCAAAGGGCCAGTTTAACTCTATATCTTTATTCTGTTGGTTGTAAGGCAAAATGGATTTTATGGATCCATCATTATGTGATGACTGGCTTGGTATAATGGATCACATGGATGCATCAAGCCCACTTTTCCCAGACCTCTGCTTTTTTTGCAGATGACACATGTGGCTAAAATAATGGGATTTAATTTAAGAGGGTTGAAAGAATTGTGGTTCATGATATTATTAGTATTTTCTTCTTTTCCCACGACATTTTCAAAGGCCTTTTCCTTTGCGTTGTAAATACAGAGCATTGTTTGGTAAAGGATGAATTAATTAACACAGCCTAAAACAGAGGAACATTACTGAATGGACAACAATAAAACATGCTGGGAATAGACAATTAATTGCTCATTCTAAACTGTTGCACCTTTTCCCATAATGTTTGCTGCAAAGGCATACAACAAACATTATTTTCTATCAGTGAAGAAATTTATTTAGAACTTTTTATCAAGAAATTTCATTATAAATAGTTTCTCCTTTTGCCACAATGTTTTCAAATGGAGCATGTTACAAACAGACAAAAAACTATCTGCAGTAGGCCAATGTTTCTCAGTAAGTGCTTTGTCAAATTAATTGCAACTTTTCTGTGGTTTGAATTTACCTTGGAGTTTGATCTTCATAATTCTCCTTCCACTGAAATTTAGACGCATACCCTTCATAGTCACTGAATCTTTCACAACCTGTTACAAAACAAAGAAAAAAATAATTGTGCCATGCTCTTTCAAAACAGGGCTTAATGCATCTCTTGATGCATGATACAACACAAGTTATCACAGTATTATGGATCCATAAAACCCAGTTTGTCTAACAACTGAGTGAATCAAGAGGTACAATGGTCCTTTGGAATGCAGAAAATTGATTTATAGGAAAAAAAAAAACAGGGTCAGCCTGCCGACTGATCTGAAGTGACACTCCCCCCACCCCCCCATGGATTAAGCCCCCTTTTCACAGAGAATGGCTCAATCATTTTTCTTTTTAAAAATTACATGCATATACTCCAGCCATTGAAGATCAAGAGTATCAAATCCAGATTGCAATGCCATGATACAGTTTTACAATGAAAACAGACCCAAACAAGCTGTGAATTCATAAAAAGGAAAGGTTAAGAGCTACTTTCACCCGAAAGGTGGAAAGTTTTCAGTAAAACATACATGTTTGCGGAGAAAGTTTATTCTGTATTATCATATACTAGTAAATTTTCCGGCTCAAATACATGCGTCGCAAGCAGATAAAAAATCAGATGAAGATTTTTTATGAAAGGGTAGAAAACATTGTGCAAAAGTCAGAAAACATTTGTTACCCTGTTCCCACCATGTTTTCCTCACACTGCTTTCCAAAGCCATCTTCCTCCAGGTTGTTAAACCTTATTGTTTAGTAAAGGGTTAACTATCAACAATGGGTTACCTTTCATTATCAAACATTCTTCATCTCCAAGGCTTTCAGTTATTAATCTGGATATGATCATTTCTGGACAAATCAAGAATCGGATTTCTTCTTGTACACAGCCATGCCCCAGTACCCCACCACCAAGGAACTTATTGGCAAAGTCTACCTAAATGTGATGAGAAAAATAAACAATGTGTAAGACTAGGACCCATTGTTTTTTTCTGTGTAAATAATGTGTAAGACTAGGACCCCCATCTTCTTTTCTGTGTTTTTTTCACATGATTTAACTCCTTACCACACAAGAAAAATTTATACTAGTCCAAACTGAAAATTTTTACAAATGACAATTGAAAATTTCCTCCATTGATGAAATTTATCTTTGATATAGTAGAAAACATTGTGGGAAAAGGAGAAAATGCTGCTTACCAGCATTTTCTCCTTTTCCCACAATGTGTTCACAAGCCTTCTTCCTCTGGGTCGTTAAAATTTGGGATTGTGTGGTAAAGGGTTACAGACAATTTTCCTTTCCATTTTTGTCCTGCATGGCTGAGTCAAAAATGTGTAGAATCTTAAACTTTGAGGCCCTAAGTTTCATCCTCATTCGAAGCGCTGGGTTTTTCAAGGGAATATCTATGTGCACAACACTTCACAGCCTTAGCCTGGTACTGGTGAAACCCTGGACATACATGAATAAGTGAACTGTTGCTCCATTATGATTGAAATGATGTTGAAAGCCAGTAAACCACTATTCAGTCAACCATTCCTTTCCTATTTATTCATTCTTATTTAACTTTGACTGGTTTGTGTTAACTACATCTACAGAATAGCCTTTTTAGTTATGGATATATGTCTAATATAGAAATCTAGGAAAATGAGTAATGACTTCATGAACTCTTCTAATATCACAACAACATTAATAAAATTTTCAAGATATTGTCAAATTGTTGTCTATAAATGTTTTGAATTTAGAAAAGTTCAAGAGTTTAAATGCTAACTTAGAAGAATACCTGTAGCATCCCAAACCCATTATCCTCTATAGTACCTTCTGATGAAACATGAAGAGCCGTGACGTAAGATTCATCTTGTTCCCAGTTTGGCATTTTTGAGGAGGGGATATGCTGTCTGGTGAAAGTGACTGTTCCACATGGCACTACAAAATTCATAAATGTAGTTAATATTCGGGGATTCCCTCGATAGCTTGTCTGAAGACAGCTTCTACACAAAGGATTGCAATTTGAATGAAAGTTCCCTAAATCTGAACTTAGTTTAAAGACCACCTAGGGGAAAAATCAAAAGTAGTTTCTTTCAGCCTACGGAGGATATTGAGATATCAAACTACTTAATCCTTCACCAAACAATTCAATGTTTTAAAGACCCTGAAAAAGAAAGCTTCTGAAAACATTGTGAGAAATGAAGAAAATGCTAGCAATCAGCATTTTCTCCTTTCCCCCATAATGTTTTCTACCAAAGACAAATCGAACTATTTGAGCCACATTTGGTATGTCATGTGCTACTGCCTTCAATTTGGACAAGTTTAAAATTGTGATGTTTCGCAAATAGTTGATACATGTAGTTGAAAATAGAGACCAAAAAAAATATCTTTCCTATCACTCTTTATGTATGTATGTACACTTTAGTTTCAGAAAGTAATCCATATGGTAAATAACATTGGAATCAGCTTTCTCTTTTAACCCCTACCCCCTTCAAAAGAAGCATGCACACACACAATTAATCAAATGTGGCTCGGATAAAGGGATTTGTCTTTGAAAGTATTGAAAACAATGTGGAAAAAGGAGCAACTGCTTGTCAGCAGCCTTTCTCTTTTTCCACAATATTTTCAACAGTTATATGTCTTAGAATATAAAAATTTACAGACTGTTTGGTAAAGGATCAATACACTATCAACTGCATAAGACTTTTTACATCTTGCAACAGACCTCTGTAGAAAACTTTGTGGCAAAAAGAGAAAACCCTCACCAATTTCAATTTTTCGTTTACTGCCAAAGTTTTCACATTTATTAAATTCATGTAAAATACAGTACCTTATATGGCTTGCAACACGCGAAAAGGGGCATTCGAACATTTGCATAAAGTGTCGTCTCGGATCAGCCTGCGCAGTCCGTGCAGGCTAATCCGAGACGGCACTTTACGACTACATTACATTTTGTGCTACAATAGACTTGCGCAAAACAGAAAATTACATAAAAATGGAAAGTGTAGTTTCGGATTAGCCTGCGCAGACTGTGCAGGCTGATCCGAGACGGCACTTTACGCAAATGTCCGAATGCCCCTTTTCGCATGTTGCAGACCATATATCATGTTGGTTATACATGATTGCCGACCTAGCAAAAAGGAGATTAATGCATCTCTGATTCATTATACCAAGTAAGTCACATAAAAATGGATCCATGAAATCCAGTTTGTCTAACAACCCACTGAATCATGAGGTAGAGTGGGTCTTGGACATAAAGAAAATTGACTGGTAGCAAAACCTTCTGACTCTGGCCAGCCTGTGTAGGCTGACTGGAGTTGATACTTTTTGTAGATCATTAAACCCCATCTTAATAGAGCATGGCTCACATATGTAACAAGGATACTGAAAATTACGCAGTAAACTTACTTTTTTTACAAACCCTCTTAAAATAATTGATGATACATCTCAACTTCTCAAACTTGACGGCACTTGGGGGTCCAGTGTATAAACTGTAATATAAGTTAATAGGATGAAATCTTGTATTTCTGATTCTTATTACACAAAATGGTTTTTTGTTATATTTTCATACAGCTCTCTACAGTATTTCAATATTTAACTCTTTACCACACAATCCCAAGTTTAAACAACCTTGTGGGAAAAGGCTTTTGAAAACATAGTGTGATAAGGAAAAAATGCTAGCGACCTGTTTTGTCATGTGAGCAAGGTTTTGTATGTTATCTATAGTAAGAAATATTTCCATACATCACATTTGTTGTTCATTAGTGACTGGGATACATCTAAAAATCATACAAATAAAACAACATTCCTGCCTGCTACGAGTAATCTTGCCTGAGGGTCACCCAAGGAACACTCCAGTCAAATAATTTCAAAATCCATTTACTCATTACTAACCCTTTACCACACAATTACTATTCTTTTATGACCTTGAGGAAGATCACTATTGAAAACATTGTTAGAAAAGGAGAAAATGCTTGTAACAAGCATTTTCTCCTTTTCCCACAATGTTTTCTTCCCTACCAAGCACAAATCTCAACATTTGAGCCTCATTTATTTTATCATCTGCAAATGCTTTGGATTGGACAAGTCTAAAGTTTTGTCTTTAAATAAAGTATTAAAGGTAACCAGGAAAAAGGATTGATCTGTTTTCAGATCTGGTGGCCATCTTGTGCTTCAGGGCAGACAAATATGAACAACTTCGAAAGTGGGTCCTGAAAACTTATTTCAGTCTGCCCATCTATCCATCCACTCTGTCAGTAAGGATGTTCTTTACCAAACAGTCCCTACTTTTAACGACCCTTAGAAAAAAAACCTTTTCAGAAACATTGTGGGAAAAGGAAAAAAAATTATGGTAACCAGAGTTTTCTCCTTTTCCTACAATGCTTTCTATCCTATTAAAGACAAATCTCACCATTTAAGCAATATTTAATTCTATGTCTGCAAATGCTTTGAATTTGGACCAGTCTAAAATTTTGTTGTTTGGAAAAAGAGTTAATTTTTTTTTTCCCATATTTAGCTCTCGTACCCATCTGGTTTAGCCAAGCAGAACAGTTTGAGCAATTTTGGCAAAGGGTCACAAAAGGAACATCAGTGTGAAATTATATTAACCCATATCCTGCTAAATAACTTGAAACTTTTAAGTAAGTAGTTAAAACCCAAATGTTGCTATTTCAAAGTTTTTCATTGTGAAAAAAATCTCCTTATTGAACAGTATAGGTCCAAAATCAGTCTGCATGTTCTGTGTAGTCTAGCCTTGATCCACACTGTCCGCAAAAAACCCTTATGAAGCGCTTAGCAGATTTAGGGTTAAAATTTTTACCACTGGTTATAAGAGAACTTATTTGTACTGAGTGTTCAAAGATGAAACAAAGTTATGTAGAAAATTTCAAAGTATTCTATCAGCAAATAAACTTCAGTTCAATATATCAGGCAAGAAAGCATAATCATTAAATCTACTTACCTGTTGAAATTTATATTAGGATAATTTGCATACTCTGATTTCCCTTTGGCATTTCTTCGAGGAAATGTACAGAAAAATGCATTAGCAAGGAGACATGCTATCTGTTGTTGGCTAAAAGTGATGCTGAAATTGCGCTTCTCTCGCAGTAGTGGTATGGGCTAAAATTATAAAAAAAAAATCATTTGATAGCTTTCAAGACACTTACTGGTGTGCATTATATACATTATAATATCAATCTCTATCATCTCAACTTTGGCCATGGGGCACTTATAATTTGTTTCGTTTTTGCATTGGTACCATTGCCACTTTATAACAGCATGTCAGTTAAATGACAGCTCACATTTTCATTTCTTTCACAGGTTTCCTTATTTCTAAGCTAGGGTTCTGCAAGGCCTTGCCCAAGGATACTTCCATCTATGAGTACCGCAAGTGGACATCAAGCACTGACATACAAATTGAAAATGCTGCACCTTAACCAATGAGAGCCTATTATGACCAATTTCTCCTCTTGCTAAAATGTTGTTACAAACAGGTCTGCTGGAAGTGGTCTGCTTCGAAATTTTAAGACATGCTTTGATTGATTGATTGTATGATGTTTAATGGCCTTTTCAACATTATTTCAGTAATATCGTGCCACCCAGTGCACCTATCCATGCATACTGGAGTTTCTTTTACTATTTCTCTGCAGAATATTCTTTCCAAGCCATTGGCTACTTTCCCACATAACCGTCTTCAAAACAAGAATCAGTGGTGAGAGAGGTATGAATCCTTTCGCAATGACCATCATCAATCCTCCAAAAGAGACTGGCCTACCCTGGGATCGAACCAGCGACCCCTGTTCTTGAGTCCTGTACGCTACCGACTGAGCTACCAGGGCTCGGCCAGACCAGCTTTGAAGGACAAAATGAATGAATGTCTGAGTGAATCTTTACTAAGTCGCTAGTTTTATCCTTGCTATCTTAAAGACAACTCAATTCTTGGAAAGAGTTCAGCCGAGCTGTGAGCTGAGCCAGCACCCCTGTGGTTTCAAGCCTTTTATGTTATGGACTGAACTGCTAGGCTCTGCAGAATACGTTGAGAGTAACATTTAGAAGCACAACTTACAGCAGAACATATCAATGGGAGCTGCAATGCTAGACGGGCTATATCTGTGAGAACCTTGTTGAAGAAGTGATCTCTTTCATCTTCTGTGATATACTGTAAACAGAAAATTTGACTCTTTACTATACAATCCCCTGTTTTAATCACCTTGAGGAAAAAAAAATTCTGAAAAATGTTGCAATGTATTAATCCTGTACCACATGATCCCCTGTTTTAACAACCTTGAAGAACATGGTAAGTTAACTCTTTACAAAACGAAAAAATCATAGACTTGTCCGAACTGAAAGTATTTGCAGACGACAATTTAAATGCTGCTCAAAGGATGGAATTTGTTTTTGATAGGGTAAAAAACATGGTGGGAAAAGGTGAAAATGCCGATTACCAGCATTTTCTCCTTTTTCCCCCACAATGTTTTCACTAGGCCTAGGTAGAAAACGTTGTGGGAAAGGGAGAAAATGCTGGTTTCCAGCATTTTCTCCTTTTCACACAATGTTTTTACTAGGCTTCTTACTCAGGGTCGTTAATACACTGGATTGTATGGTAAAGAGTTAACTCTTTCCTAGAGAAAGTTTTATCTAATTTAATTATAGCCCTAGGGTCAATATTGCCCCTGCCTAGGTTGAACATACATGTACCTTTTTTGGTTATCTTCCAAAAAAAAAACTTGCCATGCAAGGAAAGAGCTTAGCTGTTTTCATGTGACAACCTGTTTATAGACGCTTAAAAACAAACAATTGACTACCATGACAGGTATTAGCTTGGTATCTTAAATGCTAAGTTCTATATCAATTCTAAAGCATTTAGTAATTTACTTACCACTCTAAAAAAGTCATGTAATACTGTAAACTTCCATTTGCCAAAATATCTTGAGTTGTAAGTTAGTATCCTCTCCTGAAAGATTGAACAGAGCCTTCATTACTATGCAGGAAATTTTCGAAAAAGTAACAAGAGGGCCATGATGGCCCTAAAGTCCCTCACCTGAAGCTTTTGACCAAACATGATCCATTTTCAATCTCTTTTGAGATATTATGACAAACACTCTACCAATATTTTCATGAGTATTTGACTGAAAAAGGTTTTTTGAAGATTTGACTCAGTGACCTAGTTATTGACCCGAAATGATCCACTTGCAAACTGGTCCAAGGAATCATCAAGATAAACATTCTGACCAAGTTTCATGAGTATAGGATTGAAAATGTGGCCTCTAGAGCATACACAAGGTTTTTCTAAGATCTGACCTAGTGACCAAGATTTTGACCCGGCATGATCCATTTTCAAACTCATCCAAGATATAATCAAGACAAATATTCTGACCAACTTTCAAGAGTTTTGGGCTGAAAATGTGGCCTCTAGAGCCTACACAAGGTTTTTCTAAGACATGACCTAGTTTTCGACTTAACATAACCTGTTTTTGAAGTCATCTGAGATATCATCAAGGCAAACATTCTGACTAATTTTCAAGAATTTTGGACAGAAAATGTGGCCTCTAGAGCGTACACAAGTTTTTTCTAAGATTTGACCTAGTGACCTAGTTATTGACTGGCCATGACCCATCTTCAAACTCATGCAAGGTATCATCAAGACAAACATTTTGACCAATTTTCAAGGTTTTTGGACTGAAAATGTGGCCTCTAGAGCGTACACAAGGTTTTTTTTTCTAAGATTTGACCTAGTGACCTAGTTTTTGACCCGATCTGACCCTTTTGCAAACTCATCTGAGGTATCATCAAGACAAACACCCTGACCAACTTTCAAGAGTTTTGGACGAAAAATGTGGCTTCTAGAGCGTACACCAGGTTTTTCTAAGATTTGACCTAGTGACCTAGTTTTTGACCGGACATGACCCATTTTCAAACTCATTCGAGATATCATCAAGAAAAATATTCTGACCAATTTTCAGGAGTTTTGGACTGAAAATGTGGCCTCTAGAGAGTACACAAGGTTTTTCTAAGATTTAACCTAGTGACCTAGTTTTTGACCTGACATGACTCATTTTCAAACTCGTCTGAGGTATCATCAAGACAAAGATTCTGACCAACTTTCAAGAGTTTTGGACGGAAAATGTGGCTTCTACAGAGTACACAAGGTTTTTCTAAGATTTGACCTAGTTTTTGACCGGACATGACCCATTTTCGAACTCATTCGAGAAATCATCAAGACAAACATTTTGACCAACTTTCAGGAGTATTGGACAGAAAATGTGGCCTCTAGAGCGTACACAAGGTTTTTCTAAGATTTGACCTAGTGACCTAGTTTTTGACCCGACATGACCCATTTTCGAACTCGTCTGAGATATTATCAAGACAAACATTCTGACCAAGTTTCACGAGTATCAGACTGAAAATGTGGCCTCTAGAGCATACACAAGGTAAAGTTGACCACGCAAGACGGACGCCGGACACAGCACGATCACAAAAGCTCACCTTGAGCACTTTGTGCTCTGACAGGTGAGCTAACAAAAATGAGTAAATAGAGGGAAAATATCATTAATTTTACATACAATACGGAAGTCATAAACCAAGCATTGCATGCCTGTGCCAGTGCCAGGCTGCAAGTGCTTTTTCAGTGACAACTATTAAGTCAAACAAGGAGCATAATTCCTGTCAAAAATATTTCAAGGGTTATGTTTCATTCTGGTATAGGTTTCCCCTGTGTAGTTAACAACTAGCCCATGTATGAAGTAAATATCTTCAGTGATAACAGTTTTGCAAAAAAACTCAAAGTTTTCACAAGACAAACAAAGACACAGTGACACGGCTAGAAAAAAAATCCCAGGATTTTTTGGTAAAGGGTTATTAATTTCCAAGCTAAAAAGGAAGGTATTCTTTTTAAAATGATAAGAAAGCAATGAAAGTAATAAACAACAAGAGCACTCCATGTGGGTGCCAACACTCAGCTGTGTTTGCTTGATATTCAGTGAAAATTCTATGTTGAACAAGGGGCATACCTGTGTAAAAAATACTTTGATGGTTACCTACCCTTCTTGTGTAGGTTCCCCTTTTGATTGTAAACAACCTGTCCAAGTTTGAAGTAAATATATTCAATAATAACAAAGATACTATAAAATGTCAAAGATTTGCACAATGATGCCAGGGCTATGAAAATAACTTGACAGCCGAGCTAAAAATCTGTGTTTTATTTTAATCCTTCCCCAAATAATCCCAAGTTTAAATTGCCACGAGGTAAAAAGCGTTTTGCAGACATTGAGAAACAAGAGCGGCAAATTGTCGCAAGATACGCCCGTCCCACCGCCAGTTGTCAAAGGGGTATAATAATCGTAAAGGGCAGGTAATGCAACAAATATGTTTACCAAGTCTCAAGTCAATTTGACTTGAGGTGACAAAGTTCCATTCCAGACAAGCAAGAAATACTGTAAAAATGAAGATCAAAGTGGAATTACTCGAAATTCGCACTAGATAGAGTTATTGTTCTTGCACACTCTACCCCGTAATATTGCAACAAACATGCATACCAAGTTTCAAGTCAATCGGACTGGAGATGACAAAATTATGCTCCAGACAAGCAGAAAATGCTGTAAAAATGACAAAGGGAAATAACTCAAAGACAGCACCAGGTAGAGTTATGGTTCTTTTGCACTGCAATCCGTATTATTGCCACTAACACACATGCCAAGTTTCAAGTCAATCGGACTGGAGATGACAAAGTTATGCTCCGGACAAGCAGAAAATGCTGTAAAAATGACGATCAAAGGGAAATAACTCAAAGACAGCACCAGGTAGAGTTATGGTTCTTTTGCACTGCACTCCGTATTATTGCAACAAACACACATGCCAAGTTTCAAGTCAAGCGGACTGGAGATGACAAAGTTATGCTCCGGACAAGCAGAAAATGCTGTAAAAATGACAATCAAAGGGAAATAACTCAAAGACAGCATGAGGTAGAGTTATAGTTCTTTCGCACTGCACTCCGTATTATTGCAACAAACACACATGCCAAGTTTCAAGTCAATCGGACTGGAGATGACAAAGTTATGCTCCGGACAAGCAGAAAATGCTGTAAAAATGACGATCAAAGGGAAGTAACTCAAAGACAGCACGAGGTAGAGTTATGGTTCTTTCGCACTGCACTCCCCCTTAATGAGATCTATCCACCCATGAAGTTTCATAACCGTAGCTAGATAGTTTTGGAGACATGCTTTGGACAAAATTCAAGCATGAATATAAACAAAGGGAAATAACTCAAAAATTAAGTAAGCAAGAGTTATGATTCCTGTGCACTGCACTCCTCCTTGATAAGATCTATCCACCCATGAAGTTTCATAACCTTAGCTACTATAGTCTTGGAGATATGCTCCGGACAAAATTCAAGTATGAAAAACATCAAAGGGCAATAACTCAAAAATTAAGTAAGCAAGAGTTATGATTCCTGTGCACTGCACTCCCCCTTGATGAGATCTATCCACCCATGAAGTTTCATAACCGTAGCTAGTATATTTTGGAGATATGCTCCGGACAAAATTCAAGTATGAAAAACAACAAAGGGCAATAACTAAAAAATTAAGCAAGCGAGAATTATGATTCCTGTGCGCTGTACTCTGCCTTGATGAGATCTATCCACCCATGAAATTTCATAACCGTAGCTAGCATAGTTTTGGAGATATGCTCCGGACAAAGAATGGGGACGCCGCCCGCCCGTCCGCCCGCCACAGGTGATCCCATAATACGTCCCGTCTTCGACGGGCGTATAAAAATAAAACTGATAATATTCAATACTTTTCAACCTTCCAAAGACAAATACATGCACTGTCATTCGAGCCTTATTTTATTTGTTGGCTGCAAAGGCTTAAAGTTACACTCTGAAATAAGTCTCTCTAATTTTTAATATTTCAGCTATTAATTTTTTCAAGTTTCTAGCGGAACAAAGTGTATCATAACTGTTTAAAAAGGCAATAGCCAAAGTAATGAATAATAGAGTGAATTATTTCATAGAGTTTCAATTATTTCCTGAGGAATTCACAGTCACAGTTTAACATCTGAAGTTTAAACTTAAGTCGTCTGGTATAGAGTTTTTTTCCCAAAAAAAATCTTGCAGTGTTTTTGAGTGTGCAGATACAAAATTGAAGTGTTAAATGGTTACCTCTAGTTCATATGGCCCAGGTATTGGTTTCAGAAGTTCTTCTTCAATAATCTCCCATCTTCTACGCACCATTGGCTGTCCATGCTTACGAAAAAAATAGACTACTACAAGATACCTGTGATACTACAAAATAAAACAGTCGAACAAAGTAGCTTTTTACCCTTTGTAAAACAATCAGGAGTTTTAAAGACCCTGGGGAAAACATCACACTGTATCCTGACTAGGGAGGTTGGTTGTATGGTGTTAAATTATGCCCTTTTTATGGTTTTGGTGTTGAAAAACTGAGGATATTGTTTGCCACAAAAATGCAAGCTGAAGGAATTACTTGAGCATGATTGCAAATTGACTATCAGTAAAAGTGTCAGATGGAAAGTTATTACACATAATTGATCCTTTACATTCTGGGGCCGTATTCACCAACCATTCTTAGGAGCATTCTTGGTTTTTATATTTGAGATTTTCTAAATTTGAAAGTAGCACAACTTCTGACTGGCTTAACCACTTGGTTTAGCCAATCAGAAAATGTGTTACTTCCACATTTTGAAAAATCAGGAGAATAAGACTAAGAATTTTCTTAAGAATTGTTGGTGAATACAGACCCAGTTCATCATCTTTATCAATATATTTTAAATTCAAATGTAGACTACTTTGAATTGGGAAAGCTGGAATTCATTTGAATAAAAAAAGAGAAGTTTGATTTTTATTTTTTTCCTAGTAGATCTACTTGATTTCTGATATTGTTAATTGTTAAGTGGATGTTTGATTATGTATTGAGTTACTTGGAGACTCATTTCCATCCCTAGATATGAAGTCTAACATACCCGATCCTGACTTGGATATTCACTACTGTTAGAGCATGGCAGTCTGACATGGCTATAATCCCACTTATCTTTATAGGTTGGGTATGGGGTTGGTGGGTTTCTTCCGTCATATTTCCACTGTAAAAGATAAAAAGAGTCTCTTTTTTTTGTATTGATTGCTGTTTTCAACAGTTTTCAGTCATATTACAGCAGCAAGTGCACCTATCGGTGCCTTCCTGTATTTTTTTCCTCAGTGCTTTGTGAAACACTCTTCTCAAGCCACTAGCTGCTTTCCTACAATTATCTCAGAATGAATCCTGTTGGAAAGACTACTATCATTCCCTCAAATGAGGTTGTCCACTCTGAGATTCAAACTCACAAACCCAAGATTACAAGCCCTGTTCATTACTAAGTGAGCAACTGGAACTGGCAATAATACTGATTTTAACCCTTAGAGCATGGAATAAACCTAACAGACATTTCTGGTTTAGAAACAAGACCTCAATAGGGGTGCAAGTAAATGGTTTCTTTTGTCTTAAGTGTTTAAACAAAGTGCACATCTTGATCTACATCGGCCAAAAAAGCAACTCTACTTAAGACAGGCACTTAAAGGGTTAAAAAAAGTCTGACTGTTAGAACTGTTCAAAAACTATGAAAACTTGTCAAAATCATTTCAGTTGTATCGTGGTAGCCAGTTCACCTACCCATACTTTCCTAGAGATTGTTTAACCAATTCTGCTCATGATACTCTTCCCAAGCCAATGGCTACTTTCTCACATAACCATTGTCGAAAGAACATTCAGTGGTGAGAAAGAAATTAATCTAGGTTGCAATAACTATCATCAGTCCTCAGAAAAACTGTCAGGATGACTATCACCAATCCTCAGAAAAACTGTCATGATGACTATCACCAATCCTCAGAAAAACTGTCACAATGACTATCATCACTCCTCAGAAAAACTGTCACAATGACTATCATCAATCCTCAGAAAAACTGTCACGATGACTATCACCAATCCTCAGAAAAACTGCCAATCCTCAGAAAAACTGTCACAATGACCATCACCAATCCTCAGAAAAACTGTCACAATGACCATGATCAATCCTCAGAAAAACAATGACTATCACCAATCCTCAGAAAAACTGTCACAATGACTATCAGCAATCCTCAGAAAAACTGTCGCAATGACTCACCAATCCTCAGAAAAACTGTCACAATTACTATCACCAATTCTCAGAAAAACTGTCACAATTACTATCACCTATCCTCAGAATCAAATTAGCCAAGCTTGGGAAACTGAACCAGCAAACTCCCTAATTCAAGCCCTTTAAGCCTGGACTGGGCTATCAGGCTCTGCTAGCTGTACAGTAGAAGAGAAAATGAAATATCAACAAATCCATGTACATACTGGAGTTTTGAAAAGCACTCTGTGGTTCTCTCTGTTTCCCTCTAACACGTCTTTATGCTTAGATGTGATGTCTATCTTGTTCAGCATTTTCAAAGGTGTACCCTGAAATTAGATACTAGCAGATGATAAAAAAGTGTTAGTTATATTTAACTACCAGCCCTTTACAAAATGGACACATGTTTTTACCACCTCGAAGAAAGCTTTTTAAAACATTGTAGGTACAATAGAAAATGCTGAAACCATTTGGTTTAGCCAATCAGAAGTTATGTTACTTTCAAATTTAGAAAATCTTAGAGAATTAGACTGAGAACGTTCTTAAGAATGTTTGGTGAATACGGGCCACTGGTAAGAATAGCAACCTTACCTTCCAAGCAGTACTCCCATCTCTGATCTGGCTGGGTTTTTTCACAGGTATTTTATCACTAGCTGTTGAAATATCAGACTTTTGTGAATCTTCATCATCAGGTGATTCTCTGTAAATAGAATTCTTTATTACCCCTTTACCATACAATCCCGACTTTTACCGACCCTGAAAGAGAAGGCTTTTGAAAACATTGTGGGAAAAGGAGAAAATGCTGGTAACCAGCATTTTCTCCTTTTCCCACAATGTTTTCTACTCCGTCAAAGACAATAATTGTAGCAGGGCTCGGTAAACAAAACATGCTCTTCTGAGTAAATGCACCTTTAATCTTCTTTAGTATTTCATTACAATACTAAAAACCAACATAACATAGCTGTGTCGGCAGCATCGGCGTTCTCAACTATGAGCTTACTTTCCTTCAAGCCCGCTCGACTGATACTGATTTTGAAAAAGCAAAATAAACAATTTAACGTCATTTTGGCGTCGCGTGAACGTCGCGTGTATTTTGGTACGGCGCGACGTTGCGTTACGCTAAAATGTACAAACTAAGAGCTTGAACGCTCTTACAATAATCATCATTGATCCACATTTGATTTGTCGTCTGCAAATGTTTTCAATTTGGTCTAGTCTAAAATTTTGTTGTTTGGTAATGAGTTAATTAACCCTTAATCAAATAATCCCAGTTTTAACGACCCAAAAAAAAACAAGACTTTTGAAAAAATTGTGTAAACCAGCATTTTCTCCATTTCCCACTATCTTTTCTACCCTTCCAATGACAAATCCCACATACTTGTTTCACATTTAATTTGTAGTCTGCAAAATTTATGCTTTCAACATGGCTGAGTCTGTAATTTTATGGTTTGGTATGGATTCAGAAAACAAAAGTATTTATCTTGATAATTTCTGGTACCCAACAATTGAATGCATGGTGATTAACCAAGTTTTCAACATTATTTCATTTACCATACACCTGCACCCAGTGCAACTATCCATTCTTTCCTGGATTTTTTTTTTTTATAAACTACCATTACTCGTAACTTTCTTGGCAAGCCACTAGCTGTTTTCCTACATAACCTTCATTGAAACAACAATCAGTGGTGAGAGAGAATTGAATTCTGTTTTAATGTTTATCATCAACCCTCAAAAAGAAATGGCCGAGCTGGGGATCAGGACCAACAAACCCCTGGTTCCAACTCCTTAAGGACTGAGCTATCAGGCTAGGCGGTGCTCATATATGGAGACAATGAATACTCACAAAATAGGTTTTGAAGAAGAAATTTAAAAATTAACCACATTATCAGAATCTCAGAGTATCTGATGATCATAATAACCATTTGCATGACAAATGAACAAAATGCTTTTAGCCTGAAAGAACACCCGAATTATTTCAATGTCTAGTCTCCTTTCGGCCTATAAATTTCAGCAAAGAGAACAGTGTATATGAAAAATCAGACTGCATGTTAAGTGCGGACAGACTGACAGACAGACGGAGTGTAAACCTAAAATTCCCTTCGGCTTTGCCTGTAGGGGACTAAAAAAGGGTTAAACCTTTACCACACAATCCTGACTTTTAATGTCTCTAAG
Organism: Hippopus hippopus; assembly: GCA_946811185.2. Classification (NCBI taxonomy): domain Eukaryota; kingdom Metazoa; phylum Mollusca; class Bivalvia; order Cardiida; family Cardiidae; genus Hippopus; species Hippopus hippopus. The sequence goes on from OX328096.1 coordinate 18,282,974, forward strand.
ACAGAAAGCTTTTGAAAACATTGTTGGAAAAGGTAACCAGCATCTCCTCCTTTACCCACTAGTTTTCTACCCTATCAAGAACAGATTTTGTCATTTAGGCGACCTTTAATTTTTCATCTGCAAATATTTTCAATTTTTCAGTCTGAAATTTTGTTGTTTGGTAAGAGTTAAATTTTTTTAATACATACATATCACTGTCTTCTATAACTACTGTGTTAGAAGTGCCTGGCTGCTCTGAAAAACCAAAAAATTATACGATAACTCAACTATCATCCGAAGACAACTTTTTTACTTTAGTGGAAAACCTTTGAAAACATTGTGTCAAAGGGAGAAAATCCTCACAACAAGCAATTCATCCTTTTGTCATGATTTTTTTTTACAATTATTCATGCAAAAATCCTCGACAAAACAATCCTGTGTTTTAACAACCCTGAGAAAAAATGGCTCTCTGAAAGTAAAAAATGCTTTTTTCCATTTCCATGAATGAGAAATTTCTGAAAGCAACCTTCTGCTTCAGTAATGTTAAGCAACAGGTTCTTGCAATCAAAGCACTGGGAGTAGCAGGTAGCCACTCGAAGATTGTGATGTCACTGAATTAAATACTGCAGCAATCAAATACTCTCAGTTACATCACAATACACATGCAGGTCATGATATGTTGTACACATTTTGGAATTCCAAAGGTAAATTTGTGCAGTAATAGATTTATACTAAACATTGTTCATAGTTTACCTCACTAACGTAGTTAGATTAACTTAATGTTTTGATTCATTTTTTACAGTGTCACCATGACAAAGTGAACTTGGTTATTTAGTGTCCGAGCAGTTTTTCACACATATATAGATACTTTTACAACATAAACAGATATCCTGCAGATGGAAGGGACAACCTTTCTTCAGGGAATGATAAGTTGCCAAAAACCAGCGAAGAGGAAAGGAAAGCAAACATAAGTTGATAAAAGACGCGTATGGAGAAAGTAAAGGTAAGAATAAATACAGTGAAAAATCTTTACCATCACGTAAAGCTTGTTTCTTGTTGTCATTTGTCACTTTATCTGACCTACAAAAAAACAACTTCAGTTTCTGATTTACTGTTTAGAACTGCATGTACCTTACCCTTCTTACGTATTTCATATCTGATCCCTTACTAGATACAAAAGGATCTAACATGAATATATTTGTATTCATTTCTATAAACCCTTTACCACGCAGTCATGTGTTTAATTCTTTACCAAAAAACAAAATTTGAGACCAGCCCAAATTGGTTTTTGTTTGTCTCTTTTTTGTTTTGTTTTGGGGTTCAGCATAATTTTAACAGATTATGTCATATCACAGCGGTCAGTGTACCTACACATGTGTTTCCTGGCTCTCTCACACACAGTGCTGACACAACTTTCTTTCCAAGCCACTACTACTGCTAACCACTGAGCTACCCAGCCAGGCCAGTCCAAATTGAAAGCATTTGCAGACGTAGAAGTAAATGTGACTCAAGGATTGAAATTTGTTTTGGGAAGGTAGGAACACTGTAGTAAAAGTAGAAAATGCTTGTTTGACTAAAATCATTTAATGCAATTCTTTGCAAGCATCATATAATCAAAGGCAAAAGAAAGTATACAGTTTTCGATCTCTCATAATTTTCTTATTTTTCATGTCTTTGACCTGAAATCTTTAAAAACCCATTGCTACTAAGTTTGAAATGATACTCTGTCATTAATTTACCAATTGACACACTTGACTGGCTACAGTGCAGGTACATGTTGATTTTGTATATCTGCACCTGCAACCTATTGGACAATCAACATATTGCTGGAAATCGGTATTTGGTATCTGAGTCGATAGTCTGAAAAAAGCACAACCTTTTCTTTTTCCTATCGAACAATGGAGTGGCTTTCAGAACCCGACAGAAATTGTGTCATTAAAATTTTGCAGGCTGGTCGTTCAAGACCGGACTGTGACTTGTTACTTGCAATTAACACAAGTCACTGTTGATCAGCTTTGAAGGTGCTATGAGTTGAAGGAACTGCCGCCTGGTTGACCTAAAGAAATCATGTCGAAGTAAGACCAGTACATCGGGAGTTGGGGGTGGAATGATGCATGAAATCAACATTGCGACGTCCTAGTGAATCACTTAAGTGAAAATAAATCAGGGTGATGTGCCGTGTCTACACTCAATCAAACATAGTCAAATTCGAAGCCATGAACATGGTTTTGAATCATTTGAGATCTGCAATCAATAAATGGGAATGAAATTTAGTAACATTACATGAAAGTGTCTGGAAATTCGGAGGAACTGCCTAAAAAGTATGCCAAAGAGAGTCAACTTGTCACAGATACCCATCCAGAGGCCTGATTATTGAAGCAAATTGAGTCTGACAATACTTTTAGAGATTGAAATGGAAACATTTTTTAGTCTTTAAAAGAAAAAGGGACCCGTATGGCTTATAAGTAAAGAGTTCGATCCGACCCAAGGTGTTCAGATTTTGTGCGAGTTTCCTTTGGCAAGACATTTGAAGGCCCGATAATAGATCAGTTAAACTCATGATGAACACGAATAAGTTTGCTGAAGTCAGCTAATGGCGTGATATGACTAAAATAATGTTGAGAGTGACATGAAACACTATTTAATCCATCAACCATTGAAAACCCCCGTCGTAACAAAAAAAGTCTTTTGCTAACCTTTGATAAATAACTCCCTTGTTTTTTGTTGATGTTGGTGTATTGCTGACAATTTTTTGTTTTTGGCATTTAAAAATGACTGGACTATCGCAAGAAAAAGATTGCAAGGGCTTAGCTTTAAGTGTTTTGCCAAAACAGCCAAAATTAAAAGGTGTATACTTTCTTTTGCCTCTGAGTATATATATTTCAGTCTGAAAGTCAACATTCAATTTAGACAAGTCTAAAATTTTATCATCAGGTTAATTAAGAATTAAATGTTCAATACACTAGAAAAGATTATAATTCAGAAAATGCAAAAAATTACTTACCCTATATCAATACAAGAAGCCATAATCTTTCTTTTTTTGCTCACACCACCATGAGGATTGCTATTATCTGAAATTTACCATTACAGCACTGAATATATCTGACATTTTACCTTAAAATTTAACCACACAATCCAGATTTTTAATGACCCTAGGGAAGAAAGCTCCTAAAAACATTGTGGGAAAAGGAAAAAATGCTGGTAACCAGCATTTTTTCCTTTTCCCACATTGTTTTCTACCCTTCCCAAAACAAATTTCAATTTTTTAGCCACTTTTGACTTCTACAAATGCTCTGAATTTGGACTTGTCTAAATTTTTGTCATTTGGTTAAGACTTAACCCTAAAGCACCTTTCACACCTTTAGGCTTGACAGATAAAGATCAGACTGCATAAAATATGCTGTCTGATCTTTGATCTATACTTTTCCACTTTGCTGAGATATATCCTGGACAAGAACAACCTCGAAACTGCAATAATTTTGTTCTTGTTTCAGGACTAAAAATTTTTGTTTGGTTTATTTGGCATTCTGAGAGTTAAGCCTATTTGCAATTAATCTCTCATAAAAAGTCAAGAAGTATTATCTTCTTGCATATTCTGCAATGTACAACAACAACAACAACAACATTGTGCTTAGCTCCTAAGTTAATGTGCTTTGTGTTATACACTGTTTTAACTCTTTAATGCATAATGCCAACTTTCCACTACTCTGAATAAAAAGGCTTTTGAAAACATTGTGGGAGAAGGAGAAAATGCTGGTAGCCAGCATTTTCTCCTTCTCCCACCATGTTTTCTACCCTATCAAAGACACAAGTCATCTTCTGAGCAATATTTAATTTGTCGTCTGCAAATGCTTTAACTTTGGTTGCATCCAAAATTTTGTTATCTGGTACAGAGTTAAAAATTGCCTTTGTTATGTCATGTCAACTGCTGCTATTACCGATGTTTTCCTGAGGTTTCTTCAACAAGTACATAATAAAACATTTTTTCCCTGCTATTCACTGATTTCTAATACAACAAATGTGGACATGTTCAGTGGTCAGCAAGGCATTAATTCTGTTGCAATCACCAGTCCTTGGAAATAATTTGGCAAAGCTTACATTCTAATCAGCGACCCAAGGATAACAATCTCAGTACAAATACCAAAGAAGTCACTGGGCTTTGCTTTCCAAGTTGTATGGATTAAAGATACTTATGGCTCATACGGACTCTTCACCCCATTACAACATTACAGACTCATCAAAATAGAAAGCATTAATTTTGCAGATCTATGACAAATGGTAAATGTGGCTCAAATGAAAGAATTTGTCTTGATAGAAAACATTGTGGGAAATAATGTTCTGCTATGCAAGAAATGTCTTGAAAAGTCCTCTCCCTTAGGGTCCTTAACTGTTTACCGAAAAACAACATTAATTTTAAGACTTGTCCACTTCGAAAGCATTTGCAGACAACAATATAAATACTAGAACTTGTTTTTCTACAAAAAAAAAAAACAGATGTCTCCCCCCCTTTCTGGTGTCAGAAGGAGTGATATGTCACCAAGGCAATTTCTAACTGAAATAATGGTCATTTTTCTCTAACGGTTTTCGAGTTACAGAGCGGACACGAAATTGTACGTAAAATGAGTAAGGAAAATAATCAAAGGGAAATAACTCGAAAAATATACAAGCCAGAGTTATGTTCTTGTGCATGACACTTCGTCTCATGGTGCTTTACAAATGTGTGAAGTTTTATCAAAATGTCTTATAAGGTTTTCGAGTTATAGAGCGGACACGATTTGTGACGGCAGGGCCCGCGCTGCCGTTCGCCATTTTCGCCAAATGCGAAAATTCTGAACAAGTGGCGAATTTTTTCTTTAACTGGCGAAAATAAGTGGCGAAAGTTTTTTTTTTATAGGCAATTCTTCAGTTTTTGTCTCAACTCACGCGACAAGTGGAGAAAGGGTGAAGCTACAGGGTGACGTGGGCGAAGAATTCACCTTCAGTGGCTCAACTTTGCCTCGTCAAGCTTGCACGGCGAAAAAACTTCGCCTTAAAAAATTCCCGACCTGGCTATATTCATGAAATATTGGCTATCTAAGGCAAAGGGTGACGCCAATTATCCTTTATCAACTTTGTAAATTTAGACAAGAAAACAGAGTGTTATGATCCATATCTATTACTAACTGGCTAAATCCACCCCTTTATCCCACGAAAACCTGTCTTTTTTTCCACAGGTAAAGCGTCTGCTTATTTGTTTAAATGACGTCAGACGATCAGTATTGATTCTCAATACATGCATAGTCGTAAAATAAAGCAGAATTACCTCTTCTTACTGCTGGAGATATTCTTTACAAATATTTTTCAATAAATTACAATGATGGATGGTAAGCCAAAGGATTAAAAAATCTTGAAAACAATCGTTTGCCTTCCTCACATCGGCAGCTCAAGCAAAATCTGCAGTGAATTGTTCTATTTATAGCATTCTATTTTTAGAATACACCACACCTTTTCCTTCCTATCAGCTGTTTTATTGACTATATAGATTACATCGCTGTAAACCTTGTTAAGTTTAATTCTTTTAAATTTTACCAAGTCCTAGTTATGTTTTTGAATCAAGATTGTGGTTGGTCCTCATTACAGTCGTGAAGAAGTTTTTTTCTTTTCTCATCACTCTGGACATTATTTGTAATCTGATGAGAAATGTCTGGGTTTGAAGTAATGTGTGACTCTGCATCAATGGGGTCATAAATTACAAGGCAATCAAAACCCAATGGTCAGATAATGTTCTTTTGAGTCAACAAGTAGATAAAAATCCTTTTCATTTTTTTCTTTGATAAGCAAATCATATCCAAAGGTGATAGTAAGATTCAACTGTTTTTCACTCAATGCAGGCATACAGAAATTCTTTCATCACGTACTATAATTTCTCCTGTAAAGTTCATGGAAGAAATACTGTCTACTTGCAGCACAAGTCTGCTCCTAGATTCAAACAGAATTTAACTACATTGTGAGAAAAGAAAAAAATGCTGGTAACCAGCACTTTCTCCTTTTCAAATAATGTTTTCTATCCTATCACAGACAATCTTCCACTATTTCGGCAACATTTAAAATTTATGTCTATATATGCTTTGGATTTGGATGTGTCTAAAATTGTGTCATGTGCTAAAGGATTAAATCCCCATCATGTAATTTTCATCATTCATGTTTCCATGTTTGTACAAATGAATTAAAATAAAAAAAAAACTAGAGGCGCTTGAGCGCCTGTATCGCTCCACAGGCCTGATATTTCTATAATGGCGAAAGGAAGTTTTTAACAATTATCATTCAATCCTGCATTTTAGCTCACTGAAGAAACAATTTGGTAGACAACCACCATAGGAACTTACCTGCAAAACAACAATGAAATCCAATGAATAGTTTTAGAGAAGAAATTTTTCAAAGATTTTACTTTATACCATAAAAGGAAAATGAGTCTCCCATAAAAGCCATGTTTTTTGACAGATCTTTTTTTTTTAAGGAATTCTGTAAACCTGTATCTAAGGAACATTCCTGCAAAATAATAATGCTATCCAAATAGCGGTTTGGGAGGAGAAGATTTTTAAAGGTTTTTTACTTTGGTTGCCATGGCAACCAGAATTCTTCATGGAACACAATTATTTGAAGGAATTTGAAAGAGGACCACCAAAGGAACATTCCTGTGAAATTTGGTAAAAATCCAGTCAATAGTTTATGAGGAGAAGTTTTTTAAAGAAAAAGTTTACGGACGCACGCACGGACGAACGGACGAACGAACAGACGGACGGATGGACGGACGCACGACGAACACAACGCCATGACAATAGCTCGCTGGCCTTTGGCCAGTGGAGCTAACAACAATGAAATCCAATGAATAGTTTTAGAGAAGAAATTTTTCAAAGATTTTACTTTATACCATAAAAGGAAAATGAGTCTCCCATAAAAGCCATGTTTTTTGACAGATCTTTTTTTTTTTAAGGAATTCTGTAAACCTGTATCTAAGGAACATTCCTGCAAAATAATAATGCTATCCAAATAGCGGTTTGGGAGGAGAAGATTTTTAAAGGTTTTTTACTTTGGTTGCCATGGCAACCAGAATTCTTCATGGAACACAATTATTTGAAGGAATTTGAAAGAGGACCACCAAAGGAACATTCCTGTGAAATTTGGTAAAAATCCAGTCAATAGTTTCTGAGGAGAAGTTTTTTAAAGAAAAAGTTTACGGACGCACGCACGAACGGACTGACGGTCAGACGGACGGACGCACGGACGGACGGACGCAAGACGGACACAACGCCATGACAATAGCTCTCTGGCCTTCGGCCAGTGGAGCTAAAAAACCTTGTTCTCTGTGTCTGATACCTGAACCAGATAAATGGTGGTAAAAAGGAAAGTAGCGAAAAAGTAGAAAGAAATGGCTAATAAATTAAGAAAAGTGGCGAAAGAAATGGTAATAAATTAGGAAAAGTGGCGAAAAAAATGGCTCATAAATTAAAAAAGTGGCGAAAAGTTTTTTAAATTGGCGAAAATAGTAGCGAAAGAAAAAAAAAAGCCAGAGCAGGCCCTGTGTGACGGACAGACAGACGGATGCAAAGGGAAAAACAGTATGTCTCCCGACCCTGACAGGGGGAGACATAATGACTGAAAAGTTGAGATTTATTTTGAGAAGGTACCCAGCATTTTCTCCTTTTCCAACAATGTTTTCAAAAGGCTTCTTTTTCAGGGTTTTTAAAGGTAGGGACTTAGTGGTAATGGGTTAAAACTTAGAACTGTTTTGTAAAATAATGGTTTATTCACTTTTTTTTGTACAGCAGTGATCACGGAAGACTGCCTCGGGTCTATGCTATTTGGTAAGCTTACTGAAAACTGTTATATTCATTTTGTAAGCTTACCTGATTTCGAGAAAAAGTCTAAAATTGTTCTCTTTTTCTTCAAGGAGGGTTTACTCATTCTACTGTAAATTCAAACACCTTGAAAAATAAAAAAAAAAACAAGGTCACTTCTTTTGTCACAAGAACTTTCACTCAAACAAAAAATTCTAGACATCCATATTTTAAGCATTTGCATGATACACAGAGGGTGTGACTCAAATGCTGGATGTTACTGCTGAAAGAGTACAAAACAATTGTAGGAAAAAGAAAAAATGCTTTTTATCAGCAAGGTGAAAAAAAAAAATGGACTAAATCAGCAAAAGTGGGTTGGGAATATTCCAAATATTTGATACATACATGGGGTAAATTGCATTAGAAGAGTTTCATTCCGAACGACCACATCTAAATAATAATTCATAACAAAAACAGAATAGTATTGAATCAAAATGGATTCAGATCATAAATTGGCAACTTTTGTACAAAATACTTTTATCACTTGAGAAATTATTTATTATCTTACTTCTGATTTACATTTTAGTTAACAGATTCAATCACAAGTATCCAAATTTGCTGTTACAATTACAAGCTTCCAAATTTATAGCCCCAACCTTCGAGTTTGCTAAAGATGATAAAGGCACTGATTCAACTCGACATTCTAGATGAATGTCAAAATGAGAAATAAGGTATGTCTGGGCTTAAAAATAGGACTAGTTTGGGATAGAATTCCTAATCTTACTGTAGTTATTTCTTACCTACTGTAGCTTGATGAACCAACAAGAAAATCTCCTAAATAACCATACATTAAAGGGTTACACTAACCCAGTCCATGTTTCAAATTTTCATGTAAAAACAACAGGATTCTTTTTATCAAGTTTTATTAAGTTAGTTTTAGGTTGCCAAAAGATCACTTATCCACCGACACTGAGACCAAAAAGGTCTAATCAATTTATAATGAATGTTTGTTTACAAATTAACCAGATATTTTTATGTCAGAAACGGTAATTACAAAAAGATCGATGAAAATCTTGTACTAAACTTGGTGTCAATGTGAAGTTAAATCATTTATGTATCAATTCAATCCGAATCATGTCCATTTTCATAGCTGACAAGCAGATTAAAGACATTTTCAGCTGATAGTCTCAATAATTAGGCCTTTACTGTGCTTCTTTTCATATTGGGACATTTACTGTGCGTCGCACCTTCTCACATCCATCTTGAATTTTCTGTTTGCAAAACTATGGCTCTGTACTGACTGTCTATTTTGTCCCTTAAATCTATACTGTAGCAATCTGCAATTAGTTTTTTGTGACACACATGGCCAAGGACAAATTATGAAATGTTTCATTACCTTAAGCACCTGTAGAAGTCATTTATAACATGTGAATCTTGAAAAAACTAATGAAATTTACCCTTTTAGCTGCCAATTTGTGTCAACTTTGGGGTACGTAAACACAATGAGTAAGAGATTAATTAAACTGTTTTCGTTAATATGTTTAAATTGAAAATATTTGTACCTGAAACAAAGGAGTATTGAGTATGCAAGCAGCAGGTATGTTCAAATACTATCTTTGTTGTCAATTTCGGAAATTACAAAAGTTAAAACATGTGCACAAAGTCTGTGCAGAGATTTCAGCTCCTTTTTTTTAGAGATCGTCTCTGTACCCAGAGACAACCGATCAAAAACTAAAATCGCCTTCGAGGACAGTTATCTGTACTAATTCAGCCAACTGATTTTGGAAGATCCAGAAGCATTCAAAGAGTAGCTGCTATAAAGGTGTATGGAGAAACAATCATAAAATGAATATCAGAGCAAGCTGTCAGGCTAAAGGTAGTACACTTTGGGGCAATAAGGAATCGTGTCCGAAAAACCGGTGCATTCCGATTTTCCGCTAAAATGTCAGCCTCAAAATTTCAGACGGTGCAGCTAACTTGAATAAGTGATTGACATATAGTCAAGAAAATATCCAAGGCTAAATATTTTTTATCTAGATCTCTTTTGAAGATATAAAGCAATTACTGGACATTTAAACATGTATATTTTCCAAACCTTTGGGCTACTTTTGCTTTCATGAAACCACTCAAGCCGCCATTTTACATTCAATAATCTCAAATGAAAACCCTGTAACGTTTGTAACATATGTATTTCAACATAAAACACAGTTTTAATGAGAAAACTGAGATTTAAAAATAAATAATGCCAGTATCTTTAGAGCATTAAGGGTCAATTATGAGACATAACGTCTATCCGTGGTAGCAAATTTTGACAATTTCACAACTTCCGGTCTTTTCAATTAGCTATCGAATAGAACGACATGGTAAATTTATAAGTCTAAGCCTATCGCATATATCTGCGACATGTTTTGTCCATCGAGACATATTCCGTAATTTGTTCAGCTTATCAAATGTCCACGGTTAATCTATTATCAATGTTATTGGACAGAAAATCTCCAATCATGAATAACGACAAAAAAAAAAACAGATCGGCATGCCTCGAAATTTAGTCCAAATTTCTTCATCTGTTGATGATACTGATTTGAACAGAACTCTTTCCGCTGTTCTCCTCGTTCTAAGATTGACCTTAAACAAGACACTAAAGAGCCCAAGCCCGTTGTTGATAAAATAAAACAAACGTGTAATTAGGCTGTCGCAAACGATTCATTTTTGAGACTATTGACAAAATGTTGAAAGAGGTGTAAACTCTCTTGCACAATGCGGAGGTTTAACGACCTGAAAGTGAAAGAGACGGCTTCTGAAATTATTGTTGGAAAATGCGGCAACCAGCATTTCACCTTTTTCCACAATGTTTTCTGCTTTCGAGAGAAGTATCTGAGCTACATGCTTTCAGTTTGGTCAAAAATTTCATCATTTGGTAAAGAGTGAAAGACTGTCAATCACTTTACAGTATGTGCATCACTTTCAATGTGTGAGTGTGCAATCACATTTAAATGTACATTGCACACAGAATAAAATATTACATTTTACATATTTAAAAGCACTTCTCCAGGCTGGGATTTTCCGATTCCAAACGTAGATGCTTGGCTGGTACTGTTGTAGCACCTGTAACCATTCAACAGACAACACAGTTTATCAATGGCAGCAATTTGTTTTCACTTGCACCAAGCAGAGAGTGTGTACAAGAATGGCACACTCCAGTCTTACTGGAAAAAGACTGACCAGGATCACTAAATTGAATTTGCTAAAGAATTCGGTGAGGGTGATCTTTGTGCATGAACTATATTAAAATTTGCGTGATCTCCTAAAGTCTCACACAAGTCAGATTTCTGCCTTGTCGCATTGGGTGGTACTTTTTGCTGGTATTGAGATCAGTAACAGGCTACAAGTTTACTGATATACTGGCAACCTGTTATGCATCTTTGAATTGAATCTCAGACTGTTACTGGAGATACAACAGGTACCAGTTCACTCAACAGGAACGTCCTGAATCATTCCCATTGAAGTTGCTTTGTATCCAAAATGATGGCCAAATTGCTACTGTTAATAACGGTGAAAAAAAATTATATGTTTTTTTTTTGCACATAATCAACAAACTTCCTGTGAAAGGGTATATTGTGAGAAAAGGAGACACTGATTATTACAAACCAAGCCAGGTAGCTCAGTAGTTAGTGTATCCAACTCATGACCTGGTGGTTGTGAGTTCGATACCCGGTTGAGGCAAATTTTCTTGCCAGTGAGTTTTTTGCCTCTCACCTCTGATGCATGTGAGAAAAGTAATCAGTGACTTGCAAAGAAATTTGTGTCAGTGCTGGTATGAGAAAGCCAGGAAACATGTGTAGGTGCACTGATTGCCGTGATATGACCAAAGCTGTTAAAACGGTGTTAAACTCCAGTACAGTCAATCAGTGATTATTTCAAGCATATTTTCGTTATACAACAGTGTTTTCAAAAGCTCAAAACTGTGCATGATCTGTGAAAACTTGTATCCGTGTATTGTATGAAAACATTTTAACTAATTACCAGGTTGTCACTGTAATTGATTTTAAATTGTAGCATCATTTACATTTGCACCTGCATTTTTTTTAGCATACTCTCAGGTTTTTTTTTTTACCAAGACAAACTAAAAGTTCCAGCTCAAAAAGGCACAGCATGCTCTGATGTTGGTATATGCTCTATTTGCAGACTGACAACACAGCTACAATTCGTACCCGGAAGTTCATGACCAATCGTCTGTTATGCAGAAAGCAGATGGTAAGTCACTGCTAGTATAATTACTGGTAACAAACTGGTCAATGATACTTCAACTCTTTACAAAACGGTCTCTAGTTTTAATGCCCCAAAGGAAGTTTGCTTCTTAAAACATTGTGGGAAAAGGAGAAAATGGTGGTAAGTGGCATTTTCTCCCATTCCCACATTGTTTTCCACCCTTTGAAAGACATTACAACCATATGAACCACATTTGTATGCATTTGTTTGGTTTGGTTATCGACAAGTTAAGAATTTTGTCCTCTTCTATATGACTCAAGCTCTAAACAAATAACATTTTAGCCCCACCTTTTCTAAAAAAATTTCCAGATGGCATATATTAAATATGGCTTAAATAATGGTAAATGAACTTTTAACTGGAAAGAAAACATTGTGGACAAAGGAGAAAATGTTTGTACCAGCATTTTCCCCTCTGGCGATATTTTGTAAAGCCGCCTTCTTCAGGATTTTAGAAACCAAAGGTTGTCTGGCAAAGGATTAGCTCTTTACCAAGCAACAAAATTTTAGACCAGTTCAAATTGAGAGCATTTGCAGACGACAAATGTGGCTTGTGTGTTAGACTTTGTTGGAAAAGGAGAAAATGCTGGTTACCACCATTTCCTCCTTTTCTCACAGTTTTCAAAAGGCCTCTAAGAGGTAGTTAAAATGCCGAAAAAGGTAGTTAAAGATTGTCTGGTAAAAGGTTATGGCATTTAATATTTAGATGTGCCCAACTTTGATAGAGAAGGTAGTTGCATTGAGATGTGGGAATTAATTTCTAGCCTGTTTCCCAAGGAATCCCTGGGTTTTGTCACTCAAAAGAAGAAGGCTTTTGAAAACATTCTGGGAAAAGAAATTGCTGGTTATCAGCATATTTTCCTTTTCCCACTATCTTTTCAATAGCTTCAAAGATTATTCAAATCAAATGAGCCACTTCTAAAAGTTTTTGTGTGCAAACACTTTCAACAATGACAAATCAAAGTGTTTGTTGTCTAGAATAAAGATGATATGAAGCAAATATAAAACCACATGATATGATAATACGAAGCGATCAGATACCTCTCTTTGCTGTTGCAATTGGTGCTCCAGTTGGGTTATGTCATAGTATATAAAGCTGGTTGCTGATAGAAACCTATGTCTGCACTGCTTAAAGTTACGTAATGGCTACATTGCTTTCATATATAGGCAGTAGTCAGTGCAGACCTGAATTATGAGATGTGTGTGTACTGTAGATGTTGCACATCTGTATGAAAAGAAGTTCAAACTGTTTACCAGACCACAGAATTTTAGACTTCCTAATTGAAAGCACTTGCAGATCAACAAATAGAATGTGGCTTACATAATGGGATTTGTCCTCAGAAGGATAGAAAGTATTGTTTGAAAAAAAAATGTTGGTTTTAATGGTTGAACTCTTTTCCCTACCAGTGACAATCTAACTAACTAGCGTTTGCAGGTGGTGTAAAGATCAGACTGCATGTTCTGTGCAGTCTGATCTACACCATCTGCTATCTGATGCTAGACTATGACCAAAGCCAACTTCACTAGCAGCGAATATCTACTTTGAGACCTCAAAAAAAGTCGAATTTCTTCAGTCGATAATGAAAGAGTTAAAGCCCTCCTCCTCAAGGTTGTAAAGCACAATTGTTTGCCAAATAGTTATTGTCGTTTGAACAATTTTTCATGTTTTGTCTCTTCACAGGTTGTGGATGTTCTTCACCCAGGCAAGGCTACACTTCCTAAGACTGATATTCGTGAAAAACTGGCCCGCATGTACAAGACTACACCTGATGTAATTTTCTGTTTTGGATTCAAAACCCAGTTTGGAGGTGGCAAAACAACAGGGTTTGCCCTTGTCTATGACAGCATGGACTATGCCAAGAAATTTGAGCCAAAGTACAGACTGGCTAGAGTATGTGATTTTCTCTGCTTTACAACAAGTATATGATGACATTGTTAAGTTACATTAGACATGAATCAGAGCTTATTTAGAGGATTGTTTGAAGTTTTTTCCAGAGCTGCGATGTCGGTTTTGTGTCTCCCTGTGAAGACTACAAATGTCAGCAATACAGACCGCAAGCAGTTTGAACCAACAATGTTTGGTAAATGGAAGTGAGTCACGGAGAACACAGCTACTGTGCTCTGTTTACGATATTATTTGAACACACTTTCGTATTACATAATGGCAATAAACTATTGATGGCTACTTCAAAATACCATTCATGCAAGGGGTCCTGCGTCGCTCAGTGGTGAAGTGCAGGACTCGTGACCTGGAGGCCCCAGTTAGAGCCTCACTGTATCCACTGGATTTTCATGGAAGTGTCTATTGGCAAGACACTTCAGAGCCCTAGCCTGGTTCTGGTGAAACCCAGGAAGTACATAATTATTTCAGTTGTCGCCTTGATATGATTAAAATAATATAGAAAGAGGCGTAAAATGCCATTCAACTAATCAATCAATCAACCATTCAAGCAAATAGACATGTTTCAGGTGAAAATTGTTCATCCATAATACAGGAAAAATTCCTCGAAGTAAACAGGTGATTAGCATTATTTACTGTGTTTTAGAATTGAAAAGAATTGGTAAAACAAGCAAAATTTTGACTTGCTCTGCTATGGAAGTGGATTGAGAAATGTGGATATTTTGTCAGTCACTCATAGATTAGTCAAAAATCTATAAACATCTGGAATTTATTTTCCTGTTCTAGGCATGCCTCTAACTTTTATTAGGGTCTTTCCAGGCTTGGTAGATAAAATGTTGGATTTTATAATGAAGGAAACTTGGTTCTATCCTGTTAGGCTGTGCCAGTCATATTGGAGTGTCTATGGGCAAGCCACTATCCCTGTGCCACACTATGCCAAATTAATAGTCTTGAGAAAAGAAGACTTGAAAATTGTGAGAAAAGGAAAAAATGCTGGTAACCAGCATTTTTTCCTTTTCTTACAGTGTTTTCTACTGTATGAAAGACAAATTTCATGTATTGAGTTACATTTAACTTGTCGTCTGCAAATCCTGTCAATTCAGACATGTCTAAACATTTGTCATGTGGTAAAGGTCTTAGGTCCACTGTGTGGTAATAAGTGATTTATTGCTGCATTACGACTGAAAAGCTGCATAAAATGTCATGCAAGCAATTCTATTTTTATGCTCCCTGAAACAAATTTTGGTGAGCATACCGCTGCCGTATTGTCTGCTCTTCATGTCCATGATTTCTCCCTGTTAACAACTCTCACACATTAGAACATCAATCAGTTTTACAGATAATCATGCTTTCCATTGTCATCAGGGGCTAGGCAAAAAGTTTGACATTGTGAGTTTTTGAAGCATCTAGTGAATGTTTTGTGTTTTACAGCATGGTTTGCATGAAAAACAGAGAAGTGGTAGAAAACAGAGGAAGGAGAGAAAGAACAGAATGAAGAAAGTGAGAGGTACAGAGAAGGCTAAAATTGGTGCTGCATCAAAGAAGGTATGTAGAGCAGTTATCTTAAAATTTTCTTATCATATTCATGTTTGATTATCACAAAAATTGATGAAGAGAAGACTGCACACCCTGTATGGTTTGATCTTGATCCACTCTGCAGAGAGTAGTCTGATCTTGTCTGAAACCTTTGTCTGTGAAACCATCTGAAAACAACAGGGAAAATGCTGAGTATGTATTGATTATAGGAGACTATAACTTTAATCGGTATTTATCTGAAAACAACAGGGAAAAAGCTAAGTATGTATTATTTGTAGGAGACTATGATTTTAATCAGTATGTATTTGATGTAGTTGGTATATCACTTCGGAATTCAGTGATACACAATGCATGAAGGATAGACATCCTGGTAGAACAGGATGTTTTTTCTATAAAGAATGATGTCAGATGATTTACTTTTCTTTGTTCATGCGTACACTTTTTGTTAGAAAGGAAATCACCAATTTAGTACAGGTTTTATCTGTCAGTAACCTAGCAAGTTGCAAGTTAACTCTTTTTACTACACAATCCCGAGCTTTAAAGTCCCAGAGGAAGAAGCCTTGTGAAAACACTGTGGGAAAAGGAGAAAATGCTGGGAACCAGCATTTTCTCCCTTTCCCACCATGTTTTCTACCCTTTTAAAGACAGATTCCATCATTTGAGCCAAATTCAAATTGACATCTGCAAATACTTTCAATTTGGACAAGTCTAAATTTTCTAATGCGGTAAAGAATTAAAGAATTTCATAAGAGAATAACATCACAATGTATCTTTGTTTGTAAATCATGCTTTGTTGCCTTGCCCGTCTCAAGAACCCAGCTGAAAATTCTGAAAGACAGAAGCAACCTTGAAATTGCATGTTTCTGGGTATAATTTCTATAGTGAAAATATTTATAGGGTTTATTCGGTGCATATAGGGTTTATTCAGTGCTTAAACCGTTTACCAAACAATATAATTTTGTGCTCAAACTATTGAAAGTATTTGCACACAGCCAATTCATTGTAGCTCAAATGATGATTTCTGTCTTTCACAGGGTAGAAAAAATTGTGGAAAACGGAGAAAATGCTGGTTACCAGCATTTTCTCCTTTTCCCACAATGTTTTCAAAAGGTTTTTTTTTTTTTCCCCCAGGGTCATTAAATCAGGATCATATGCTCAAGTGTTAAGGGTTAATACTGATTTCTTGTATGTTGGTTGAGAGTTTTGATGTTTTGTTTCTTTTTATTTCAGTGAGAAAGTCAAAGATGAATTGCCTGCTCAAGAACTGCAGTGTACTGTACATATTTTTGTACAAATAAAGAGAAAAACATTCTTTTTTTTTACTTTGATCAATTATGAATCTATGAAATTTATTTTCTGACAATCAACTGAATCCTGAGGTAGAATTGTCCTTGGACATGCAGAAAATTTACCCGCAGCAGAAAGTTTCAACCAGTGTCAGTCTTTGCGGTACACTTTGCATATGCATTAAACCCCCATTTCACAGAGCATGGCACATGTATTTGTAGTAATAAAGAGAAGTTTTTTAGCTCCATTAGCCGAAGGCCAGCGGGCTTATGTCATGGCCCGGTGTCCGGCGTGTGTGCGTCCGTCCGTGCGTGCGTTAACTTTTTTTTCAAACTACTACTTCTCTGAAACTACCCATCCAAATTTGATGAAACTTCACAGAAATGATCCTGCCATGGTCCTCTTTAGAATTTCTTGAAAGAATTTGATTCCTTCAAAAACTCTGGTTGCCATGACAACAAAACTGAAAAATATTGAACACCTTTGAAAATCTTCTTGTCTGAAACCATAAGGCCCAGGGCTACCAAATTTGGCTTGTAGCTTTATCTGATGGACTTCTATCAAATTCCTTCATATTATAGCCATGGGGTCAAAATTGGCTCTGCCCTGGAGATCCCAAGTTTAACATGGGCTTATATAGTGACTGTAATTTAAAACAGTAATCAAGGGAAATAACTCATGTTATACAAGATAAAGTTTGTTACTATTTACCTCCCTTGATTATCAAACTGCAGTTATATATTGTTGGAATTTGGTATTCAAGTTTTTTGGAGAGGAAATGTTCTGTTTTAAGGGAGAGTGATTTATTTTGATGCTAATAGTTATGCTCACATGAATGCAACGTTTAATTTAAAGTTTCTATCACTCAAATTTTTTCAGAACTTTACCTTTCATGCTAATGAATAAACCTGCTTGTATTCACTGACATTATCTTTGCATTTAAAAAGGTATGACTGTTTTTGTTTGACGGGCGGGGTGGAGGTTATGTTTTCAAAGTAAGTTTATTACCATACAGACTTTAATTTTATGCTGTATGTCTCTGTCAATGCCAGTTAAGCGCATGATACGTTAATTTTACTCTTTAAGAAATGACAATTTTTTTTTTACTGTACCAAGTTTAAAGCCATTGCAAAAAGATGAATGTAGCTTAAATGACTATTTCTGTCTTTGGTAGGTTAGGAAACGTGGGAAAAGGAGAAAATACTGACAAATGGCTTACAACATGTCCTTTTCTCAGGATGTTTTTTAGCTCCACTGGCCGAAGGCCAGCGAGCTATTGTCATGGCGTTGTGTCCGTCGTGCGTCCGTCCGTCCGTTCGTTCGTCAGTGCGTGCGTCCGTAAACTTTTTCTTTAAAAAACTTCTCAGAAACTATTGACTGGATTTTTACCAAATTTCACAGGAATGTTCCTTTGGTGGTCCTCTTTCAAATTCCTTCAAATAATTGTGTTCCATGAAGAATTCTGGTTGCCATGGCAACCAAAGTAAAAAACCTTTAAAAATCTTCTCCTCCCAAACCGCTATTTGGATAGCATTATTATTTTGCAGGAATGTTCCTTAGATACAGGTTTACAGAATTACTTAAAAAAAAAAAAAAAGATCTGTCAAAAAACATGGCTTTTATGGGAGACTCATTTTCCTTTTATGGTATAAAGTAAAATCTTTGAAAAATTTCTTCTCTAAAACTATTCATTGGATTTCATTGTTGTTTTGCAGGTAAGTTCCTATGGTGGTTGTCTACCAAATTGTTTCTTCAGTGAGCTAAAATGCAGGATTGAATGATAATTGTTAAAAACTTCCTTTCGCCATTATAAAAATATCAGGCCTGTGGAGCGATACAGGCGCTCAAGCGCCTCTAGTTTGAAAGCCTTCTCTTTCAGGGTCATTAACACTTCGATTTGTGTGGTAAAGGGTTAAAAAGCCAGTGGAGCGATACAGGGCCATCTTGGCCCTCTTGTTTTTTTTTTTTTTTTATTATGATTGATTTTGATACATCTTGGAAATCAGTGAATTGTGTTGAGAGAAAGGGCAAAAAGGAGGAGGGGGTTATTTGTCACTCTGAAAATTCTATATTGAAAGTATTTTGTTGAAGACCAGTTGTAACTTATTGAGATTTCATTTGTCATCAAGAGAAGGACGCACTGCGGTAACCAGCATTTTCTCCTATTGCCACACTGTTTTCAAAAGTATCCCATGGCAGGTAAAACATGGTATTACACAATCTAATTGGTCAATACTATTTTTGGTAGCTCAGTTATTTCAAAAGCCAGTTGCTAAGTTTGAATTGCCAATTCGATTTTAACAATAACTTTGCTGTGGTATTAAAGCTTCCATTTCACAATGGGATGAGAAAAAACAAAAATGTTTTGATGGTATGTAACTCTCGTAACACCTGTCCATTGTTCAGTTCTATGCATCAAGTTGAAGGCCTATGACTGCAGAATACAGTAAAAAGATTTTCACTTATTCCAGTTCAGAAAAATGTGAAAAATAATGACATTATTGGGGTTGCGATTATAGGAATGCAGTTGGACACCTAACCTTGTGTTGTGTATTTTGACTCTTTACCACACAATCCTGTTTTAACAACCCTGAGGAAGGGGGCCTTTGCAAAAACATTTGGGAAAAGGAGGAAATTCTGGTAGCCAGCATTCTCTCTTTTTCCCACAATGTTTTCTCTATCAGACAAATCTCACCATTTGTGCCAGAATAAATATTTCATGTTTTAATGACCCTGAGGATGAAGAATTTTGAAAACGTGGGAAAAGGAGATAATACTGGTACCAAGTATTTTCTCCATTTCCTACAACGTTTTCTATCGTTTCTCAGAAAAATCTCACCATTTGAGCAAGAATTAATTTGTGGTCTGCAAAAGCTTTTAAATAGGACCAATCTCAAATTTTGTTGTTTGGTAAAGGGTTGGTAAGATAGTAGAGGGCTCTTTTTCAAAGCACAAGTGCCTGTGGTGCACAGGCAGACTGACCTAAATGTAGTCCTGAAAACAAGCATTTTGTGGGGTTGTTAAGAAAAAAAACAATCTTTGTAAACAATATCATTTAATACAATGTTACCACCGTTACTTAAAAAACTAGAGCAACCAATGCTGGTGCCAACACTCGGCTGTGTTTGCTTTCGCAGAGAAAATTCTTAATAACAAATGGGATGACAATGTAAAAAAATAGTCCGAGAGATACCTGCTCTTCAGGTATGGTTTCCTGGCTTTCTCACCCCAGTACTAACACAACTGTCTTTCCAAGTCACTGTCTACTTTTCTTGCATGCATTAGAGGCGAAAATCGCTGGAAAAAAAATTTACCTCAACTTGGTATCAAACTTGCAAACACAAGAACATGAGTCAGATATGCTAACCACTGAGCTGCCCAGCTGGGCTTCTTTTGATACCTAGCTGGAGTTTGAAGTAAATATGTTCTAAAATGACATACCGTAAAATGTCAGTATGCAGATGCAGACGATGACCACTATGACAACAACTTCAAACTTTCCTCGAATAAACAGAGCTAATAAAATAACTATTGTAACAGAGCAAGGCACAAGAGTCTTACAAAAATATAAAAGTATGCATTTAAAACATCAAATGTTTCAGACACACAAGAAGAAAATGAAAGTCCCTCCCGCACTTGCCTTAAAATGAAACAATTGAGTAAACTTGTATTTGCTTCCATCATGCTCACATAATACTCTCACAAACTAAAAAGTTCAAAAATAAATTGTTCAACCTTGTCCAACATAATCCCATGTTTTAACGACGTATATCACAATTTTTTCTTACAGAATTTTTTAAAACTTTGCACATACAAAGCTCATCATGTCTCTAGGAGATTACAGTGAAAAAAGATATGAGTCACTCTGCTCGTTTTTGAGAAATTTGCCTTTGAAAAAGGTATATACAGTTCCAAAATTCAGCTTACATTGGATTTAATAGTCAGTTAAACAGGATAATTACAGGAAGAACATAAATATACACCGTTTTAATGAGAATTTAGTTTTGTACAAAAAATATATGAAAAAAAAAGCCTGGATTTGAGCATGGTAAATATACAAATATGCATGTTATATAAAGACCATTGAGTTAAAAAGGGAAATAATTTGACCAAATTAAGGGTTAATCTTTAATAAACATACTTTCTAACGGACATTTTTTTATTACAGTAGATTTATAATTCTAAACAATAAGAAAAAAATGGCACCTATCCGTGCTTATTTAGTCGGAAAACAGTAATGAAGGTCACTGTGGAAGTTAATATTTTGAAGGAAAAAAGTAGGATAAAAGCCCAGCAGACAAGTGGGAAAAGGAGAATTCGCTCACTGGGAGCGATTTCTCCTTTTCACACAACAGTTTTCAAAGAGGAAACAGCTATATTTCCACAGCTTCAAATTTTCTGCTTTTATTTGCTTGTTTGGTGAGTAACACCATGTCAACTGTATTTTAATCATTTCACGGTGACAGTTCACAGATTCATTTTTTTTTTCTCTGTATTAATACTACCCGAAGAAAGTGCTACTTGTTTCAGTGCACCATTAGTACGGTATGACCATACGTGCGAAAAATCCATAACAAACGTGCAGTATGGATGCGCACAAAAATCTGTGATATACGTCGTTAAGAATCATGAAGCAGAAGGCTTTGGAAAACATTGTGGGAAAAAGAGAAAATGCAGGTTTCCAGCATTTTCTCTTTTTCAACAATGCTTTCTACATTTTCACTCTCTCCCTGACTTACTTTGAAATTTAATAAATGAGGAAAAGCCTTTATGCCTTCATACTCGCATTATACTCCCACGTTATGAAAGGTAATAAATCGTTCAAATCTATCCATGATACTCCTGTATTTTAACTACCCCGGAGCGTAAGTCTTTTGAAAACATTGCAGGAAAAGGAGAAAATGGTGATTACCAGCATTTTCTCCTTTTTCCACATTGTTTTCTACCTTTTTCACTCTCTACCTTACTCTGAAATTTATGGAATGAAGAAAAGCCGATTTCCTCCATCATGCTCACAATCTTCTCTCACAATAAGTTGAAAAATAAATCCCTATCAGAAACAATCCTGTGTTTTAACAACCCTGAAGCAGAAGGATTTGGAAAACATGGTGGGAAAAGGAGAAAACTCTGGTAACTAGCAAATTTGCTTCAATCAAGCACAGTCATTATTCTCTATCAAAGTAGAAAAAGTCAGAGAATTGATATTTAACCCTTTATCAAACAGTATGATATTTAAAAATTTTAAAAAATTCTGAGGCAGACGGCCTTGTAAAGCACTGTGGGAAACAGAGATAATGCTAGTTACCAGCATTTTCCCCTTTTGCCACACTGTTTTCAAAAGCATTTTTGTTCAAGCTAGTGAAAACTAGGATTGTGTGGTAAAGCATTAATCCTTTACCAAACTATCCCAACTTTAACAATTCTAGACTAGAAGATGAGAGCCTGCTGGTTATCAGCATTTTTTCCTTTTCAAAATTTTCTCCTTTACCCACAATTTTTTCAAAAGCCTTCCTGCCCAGCTTCATAAAAACGTGGGATAGTGTGGTAAAGGGTTAAAAGGTGTATTTGTATGATAATGGATTAACACCGAGACAAAGAAAAAGTTAGTTCAACAGGCCCACTGAGGAAAGGATACATGGAAATAATTCTTTAAAAGACTCCTTTTTTATGTGTTGTTTGATAATGGTAAAAGATGTGTCCCAGTCTTTAAAAATGAAAGTACTAAAATGCAAACACAGAACTCCTAATTTGTGAAGTGGTTTATACTCTATCCCTCTAAAAAGCTTTTTATTTTAAAACATTGTGGGAAAACAAGAAAATACTAGTAAGAAGCTCTTTCTTCTCTTTTTCCCGCCATACTTTCTACCCTGATAAAGACAAGTCAAATTTTATGAGCCACAAATGATTTGTCGTCTGCAAATACTATCGCAGAGGACAAGAATGAATTTTTTTCTCTCTGGTAAAGAGCTGTATCAATGATTATGGTAGTCACAGATATTTCTCAAACTGTACTTAAGATACTGACTTTTCCAAACAAAACTTTGGACTGGTCCAAATCCAAAGCAATTGCAGACAAAAAATCAATTGGGTCAAACGACAGAATTTTGCTTTGATAGGGTAGAAAAAGTTGTGGGAAATGGAGAAAATGCCAGCTGGTTACCAGCATTTTGTTCCTTTCCCACTAAGTTTTCAAAAGCCTTCCTCCTCCAAGGTCATTAGAATTTGAAATTGTTAGCTAAAAATTATAAGGTAGGTGCTTGAACATAAAACCAACATTCTGTGCTATAAAGCTAGTAATTGCTCCAAATGTGATATGAGATTTCGTAATCCATATAGATAATTATCATCTTGTTCATTCACACAAAACACATGAGTAAAGTCAATCATACGGACGTCAGTAATTATTGCATTGTGGGAGGAGCTATTCGTACATGTACTTGACGTCGTCTGCAGATCCTCTGATATACTGCTTACGGAATTGGTAAGCGAGGTTTCATCACTTCTTTCCGTTGAGGCCATATCGAATGATGATAATTCCGTGTTTTCTGTAACCCCTGATGATGATTTATCCGTATCAATCAAATTTGTTGAACCAAATTCTCCGTTAGTTTTATCACAGTTGTTGTAATCAAGGAAAAAGTCACTTCTTTGTGTATCACCTTCATAAACTATCAGCAAGGAGCTTGCATAAAACGAGAAAGTCCGCTGAGATTCGAACCAGTTTTTTATTCTATAGAGTTTTTTCAGAATGTCTTGTATAGCGTCTCTCCGTAGACCATGTTTCAAGTTAAAGAAAGTACCTAGACCTGCAAAGAGATTAAAAACATGAGCCATGCTCTGGTAAAAGGGGTTTTAACAAAATCTTAGACTGGTCCAAATTGAAAGCACTTGCAGACGACAAAATAAACGTAACTCAAAAATTGAAATTTGTTTCCAGCAGGATAGAAAACATGGGAAAAGGAGAAAATGCTGGTAACCAGCATTTTCTCCTTTTCCCACAATGTTTTCAAAAGGCTTCTGTCTCAGGGTCGTAAAAACCAGGGATTGTTTGGTAAAGGGTTAATACATCTTGATGCATAATTAGGGATCCATAAACTGATTTTTTCTATCAACTGACTGAATCTGGAGGTAGAATGGTTTCCAAATAGCAAAAAGTTTTGACCAAAGTCAGTCTGCACATGCTGCACAGGCTGATATGTATCAAAACTTTTTTTTGCAAATGCAACAAACCCCCTTTTCACATAGCACGACTTGTGTTGACTATCAAGGATATCATTGACGTGTTACAACATGACAAAATTATAGGCTGGTCTAAACTGAAAACATATGCAGATGACAAATTGAATGCCACTACAATCATGAAATTGTCTTTGAAAGGGTAAGTTACCATTTTCTCCTTTTCCCACAATGTTTTTAAAAGCCTATACATACATGGTTGTTAAAGTGGGATACTTTGGTAAAGAGTTAACTGTAGATGACTACATCTTGAAGCAATTTAAAAATATTGAGACAAAAGGAGATATTTCTCTATGACAAACTTCTCTTTTCACCATGATCATATTACTAGTAATCGAGTATTTATGTTTACTCTTTACTAAATAATCCTGAGTTTTAACGACCCTGAGGAAAATATTGTTGCTGGTAATCAGCATTTTCTCATTTCCCAACAATGTTTTCTATCCTTTTAACTCTTTACCAAATGACAAAATTTTGGACTATTCCAAATTGAAAGCATTTGCAGACGACAAAATAAATATGACTCAAATATATGTACTGAAATTTGTTTTGGGAAGGGTAGAAAACATTGTGGGAAAAGAAGAAAATGCTGGTTACCAGCATTTTCTCCTTTTCCCACAATGTTTTCAAAAGGCTTCTTTATCAGGGTCGTTAAAAGTCGGGATTGTGTGGTAAAGGGTTAAGCACTAGTGCGAACATTTTCACAGAATTTGTCATCTGCGAATAGTTTTGATTAACAAGTCTCAAATTTTGTTGTTTGGTAAAGAGTACAATTGACACGGATTCTCCATAATGCACAAAGATTTCGTTTTGTTAATAAAGGGTCTTCTGTTGCATATTTGTTTCAGGAGGTAATGAATTAATTCTTGACTGAACATTGTGGGAAAAGGCGAAAATGCTGAAAACACCTATGGCAGACAAATGCCATAATTTCAGTTAGACGATTTCTCTGTTTCCCTCAGCATTTTACAAAGCTATCGAATGTAGGGGTGGATAATGTATTTAGTACACAAAAACAAAATCAAAAGGTCAAAAACCACAAAAATGAACTTAAATCGTACCTTTTCGAAGGATTTCATCCTCCCCAAGTTTCCGACAATAAAACTTATCGTAGAACTTCATCTTCTCTTCTACGGAGTCATAAGTCTGAAAAGCCACAAGCAATAAATACAGCGTAATGTCTTCCATCAGAAATAATGACATTACAATTAATGCTAACTCTTTACCACACAATAATAATTTGGACTTGTCCAAATTGAAGCATTTGCAGAAGACAAATTATATGTGAAATTGAAATTTGTTTTTGGACAGGTAGAAAACATTGTGGGAGATGGAGAAAATGCTGGTTACCAGTACTTTCTCCTTTTCCGAATTAGATTTTCAAAAGCCTTCTTGCTCAGGGTCGTTTAAACTTGGGATTGGGTGGCAAAGGGTTAACTTTTTAACTGAGGACGAAATTTTAGACTTGTCCAATTTGAAAGCATTTGCAGAGGAGACATTTAATTTGGCTTAAATAGAATTTGTCTTTAAAAGGGTAGAAAACATTTTTGGAAAAGGAGAAAATGCTGGTTACCAGCATTTTCTCCTTTTCCCAAAATGTTTTCAAAAACCTTCTTCCTCAAGGTCATTCAAAACTCAGGATTGTGGAGAAGATTAATTAAAACCTTTACCAAACAGTCTGTGTTTTAAATATTTACCGGATGAACCTTACCAAACAATCATGCGCTTTAAATTTTTACCAAATGACAACATTGTGGAAGGGTCAAAATTGAAAGCAGTTTGCAGATGACAAACCAGAATGGCATCAAATAATTAGATTTAACTCTTTACCACACAATTCCATGTTTTAACGACCCTGGAGAAAGTTGATTTTGAAAACATTGTGGGAAGAAGAAAATGCTGGCATTTAGTCCTTTTCCAAGTGTTTTCCACCACTTCAAAGAAAAATTCCACCTTTTAAGCTTTGTCGTCTGCAAATGCTTGCAATTTCGACATGTCTAAAATTTTGTAGTGTGGTAAAGAATAAAAAGAGAACAAAAAAAAGAAAAAATGCTGATTACCAATAAATTCTCCTTTTCTCGTCATGTTTTCAAAAGCCTTCTATCCCAGGGTCTTCAAAACAGGAGATTGAGTGGTACAGATTTATTGAACGTCAAGATGAAGACATTTGAAAATATAGTCGGAGGAGGAGTCACTTTGATTATTTATATTTTACAAGAAGAGTTTTGACATTGTCTGCTGCAAATTTGCGCAATGGAGTGATTTGTTAAAATTCGTGTATCAAGATGACAAATGGACACTAATTTATTGAAGTTTTAGCAATGAAATATGAGCAATGCTCTAAGAGAAGGAGTTTTAATGTATCTGCAATAGGCATCAACCCTTATTATACTGCAAAGAAATTTCTCATGATCTGATTGGATAATATGCCCCGAACATATATATCATGTACACTGGCAAAACCAACGTAAAAGCAGTTTCCCTTTCGGAAGCCTCGTATATATGACTACACTTTCAACACAACATCCAAAATGGTGGCGTCGATCAAGATTGACATCAAGATTATCCGCCAAACTGCACATTTTAGCACATTTCACGTCAGTTCCCAGTGACGTCAGTTTTCATTGAATTGGGGCACTCAGAAGGGAAATCCTACTTCGTCAACGTACTCAATTTTTGAAACAAACAAAAAAAAAAAAAACAGGTAAAATTCGCTTAACACACGTTGGAATGGTAAAACTTTGCAGTATAATAAATTCGTTGTACGGTCAGGTGGCAGGGGACTTGGAAACTTGTTCACAGCTGTGGTGAATCATGTCTCGGGGTGACATGATTCACTACAGCTGTGAACAAGTTTCCAAGTCCCCTGCCACCTGACCTTACAACTAATAATGTCAGCCTGTACAGTCCGCACAAGCTTAAATAGGTTGTAACATGTTCCTTTTTATAACTTTTGTGCATGTCCAAGGACTATTCTACCTATACTACCATATGAATCAGTTAACCCTTTACCACACAATCCTGACTTTTAACAACCCTAACAAAGACAACTTTTGAAAACGTGGGGAAAAGAGAAAATGCTGGTAACCAGCATTTTCTCCTTTTCCCACAATGTTTTCTTCCCTGCCAAAAACAGATTTCAATTTTTGTAGTCACATTTTATTTGTTGCCTGGAAAGTGCTTTCAATTTGGACAAATCCAAAATTTTGTTGTGTGGTAAGGAGCTAACAGACAAAATGGACTTTACGGATCCATAATGACGTGATGACTTACTTGGTAGAATGGATCAATGAAATGCCCCCCCCCCCCCCCCCATTTTGCAACAGCATGGCTCTTATTTTTATTACCTCTAGGCAATATACAGTGTATGGCTTGTTATTTTGAAAAGCATTTCACTGATATTTATCAGTTCAATTACTAATGCGTTTCTTGAGTTTTTACTAGTGGAGGTCTGTACCTTTAAAGAGCATTTACCACAATGTTTTCAAAAGGTTTCTACCTCAAAGTCCCTAAAATATGGGATTGTTTGGAGAAGGGTAAAACACTGTGACAAGGAATTAAATCAAGAAATTAACAGTACATAATTCAACAAACCTGCATTCCAGTAAACTGAAAACCAAACTTTTCTACATGCGGAAACTTTGTCATCTCCCTGGCTATTTTTGCTGGTCCCGCTTCTGGATCATACGTTTTTTGACCCATTTTGACATCAACCACACAGGGCTTTCGGAATCGTGCCGCTATATTCTCCAGTTTTAAGTATCTTACTGTTAACAGAAAATAGATTTATTTTTGTAAGATTTACAAATATTTCTTTAACCCTTTGCCAGACCTGCTGTATTAACCCTTTACGAAACAATCCTGGGTTTTCATGACTCTGAGAAAGAAAGCTTTTTAAAACACTGTGGGAAAAGGAGAAAATGCTGGCAACCAGCATTTTCTCCTTTTCTCATAATGTTTTCTACCCTATCAGAGAGCTTAAGCTCATTTGTATCAATTTTGAATTTGTCATCTGCCGATGTTTTGAATACAAGAGTTCAAAATTTGTCATTTGGGAAAGGGCTAAAGATCTTGAAGAAAAGGGTATTTAAAATTATTATGGGGAAAAGGTGGAAAAAAAAGCATTTTCTCCTTGTCTCAAAATGTTTTCTACACTATGAATTCCAAAGATCTGCAAATTCAAAATTGCTACTAATGAACTTAACTTCTATGATAGGTTTTATCTATTTGTATTTAAGTTTAAGACAGTTTTGACAGCTTAGGTCATACCAAGACGGTCAGTGTACCTACACACGTGTTTCCTGGCTTTCTCACACCAGTACTGACACAACTTTCTTTCCAAGCCTCTGACTACTCTTCTCACATGCATCAGAGGTGAGAGGCGAAAAAATTGCCAGAAAGAAAGTTTGTCTCAACTGGGTATCCAACTTGCAACCACTTGGTCACGAGTCAGATAGGCTAACCACTGAGCTACCCAGGCAGGCTAGGATTCCCACAATGTGTTCAAAAGCGTTCCTTCTCAGGGTCATTAAGACTGTGTATTAAAAAATTAATCTATCATCGGTAATTGATTGGAACTTGGCAATGTCTACACAAGCTTTTCATTTGCAGAAGAGTTAAACTTTTCTACATGTATCTTTTTACCAGACAACAGAATTTTGGACTAATATAAAATGAGCAATTGCACCTTTTTCCACCACGTTTTCTATGCTGAAGAAAATGGGATAACTTTTCTTCTTGATAAAAAGATTGTTCTATGTATAATTTGTAATACTTTTCCCACAGGTTTCAAAACAGCTTGTATGTACACTAATGGGTTAACCCTTTACAAAGCAATCCAAAGTTTTAATTACCCTATGAGAGGAAACTTTTGGAAAAAATTTGGGAAAAGAAGAAAATGCTGGTAACAAGCATTTTCTCCTTTTTCCAAAATGTTCTATGCCCTTTCAAAGAAAAGTCCCTACATTTGAGTCACCTTTTAAATGTTTGCGAATGCTTTCAATATCGACATGTCTATAGTTCAGTCGTTTTGTAAAGAGTTAAGAGCTTTAGACAACCCAACTTTTGCACGGTTGTGAAAAGGTAGGACGATAAGAGTTTACTCCTAATATGAAGAAAAACAATTGCTATCTCTTCAATCTATTTTGTAGTTTATAAATTGAAATTTATTCTTTCCCTATTTTTTTTTCATTCGCTGACAAACATGTAAAAGGAACAAATTGGTTCAAAACAAGCAATTTTTCTTTTTCTGAAAAAGTTTTTTTTTTTCCTAAAAAGTTCTGTCATCTACTAATGAGTTTGAGAATCAATATGACCATAATACATTTAACCCTCCAAACGACATAATTTTAGAGTGGTCCAAATTAAAAGCTTTTGCAGACAACAAACCAAATGTGGCCTAGATGATGAGAATTGTCTATGGAAGGGTAGAAAACATGGTAGGAAGAGGAGAAAATGCTGATTACCAGCATTTTCTCCTTTTCCCACAATTTTTTCAAAGGCCTTCATCCTCTGGCTTTTTAATGCACAGGACTGTTTGGATAACTCTTTACCGAACGACAAAATTTTAGACTTTTCCAAATTGAAAGCATTTGCAGACGACAAAACAAACATGACTCAAAAATTGAAACTTGACTTTGGAAGAGTAGAAAACATTGTGGGAAACGGAGAAAATGCTGGTTACCAGCATTTTCTCCTTTTCCCACAATGTTTTCAGAAGGCTTCTTCCTCAGGGTCGTTAAAACCAGGGATTGTTTGGTTAAATGAATATATGTCAGTGTGTCATACTTTGCCAGGTATCAACTAGTAAGGTAATTAACAGTCACTCATCAACCTACGGTACATTATCAATTTTCATGTCTTCTCCACATATTTCAACTTTTTACCATAGGACAAAATTACAGACTTGTTGATTTGAAATATTTTGCTTATGACATATAAAATGTTGTACACATGAAGGACTGTGTGTTTTAAAGAGAACAAAACAAGAGGGCCATGATGGCCCTGTAGTCGCTCACCTCAGCCTTTTGACAAAACATACCGGTAATCCATTTTAAATCTCTTTCAAGATATTATGACAAACATTCTAACAAACTTTCATAATCATTAGACTAAAAATTTGGCCTCTAGCTTGTACACAAGCTTTCTCCAGACTCATCTAAGATGTCATCAAGACAAACATCTTGACCAAGTTTCATGAGAATTGAACTTAAATTGTGGCCTCTTGAGTGTACTAAAGATTTTTCTAAGATTTGACCTAGTGACCTAGTTTTTGACCCAACATGACCCATTTTCAAACTAGTTTAAGATGTCATCAAGACAAACATTCTGACCAAGTTTCATGAGTACTGGACTGAAAATGTAGCCTCTAAAGGGTACACAAGGTTTTTCAAAGATTTCACCAAGTGACTGAGTGATTGACCAGATATGACCCATTTTCAAACTCATCCAAGATGTTATCACGAAAAACATTTTGACCAAGTTTCATGAGTATTGGACTGAAAATGCAGCCTCTTAGAGCTTACACAATTTTTTTTTCAAAAATTGGTCCCACTGACCTAGTTTTTGACCTGACATGACCCATTTTCAAAATCCTCCGAGATAACATCAAGACAAGCATTCTGACAAACTTTTAGGAGTATTTGACTGAAAATGTGGCCTCAAGAGAGTACACAAGGTTTTCCTAAGATTTGACCTAGTGACCAAGTTTTTGACTGAACGTGACTGATTTTCACACTTGTCTGAGACACCATCAAAACAAACATTCTGAGTATTTGACTGAAAATGTGGCCTCTAGAGTATACACAGGATTTTTCTAAGATTTGACCTAGTGACCTAGTTTTTGATCCAGCAAGACCCATTTTCGAACTCCTCTAAGATATCATTAAGGCTAACAATCTAAGTTTCATGAGTATTGGACTGAAAATGTGGCTTCCACAGCGTACACAAGATATTTCTAAGATTTGACCTACTGACCTAGTTTTTGATCCTGCATGACCCACTTTCAACTTGTCTAAGATATCATTAAGGCTAACATTCTGATCAAGTTTCAAGAGTATTGGACTGAAAATGTGGCCTCCACAGTGTACACAAGGTTTTTCTAAGATTTGACCTAGTGACCTAGTTTTTGACCCGACATGACCCATTTTTTGAACTTGTCTGAGATACGATCAAGACAAACATTCTGACCATGTCTCATGAGTAATGGACTGAAAATGTGGCCTCTACAGTGTACACAAGGTTTTTCAAAGATTTGACCTTGTAACCTAGTTTTTGATCGGACTTGACCCATTTTCAAACTGATCTAAGATATCATCGAGACAAACATTCTGACTAAGTTTCAAGAGTATTGGACTGAAAATGTGGCCTCTAGAGCGTAAACAAGGTTTTTCTAAGATTTGACCTAGTGACCTAGTTTTTGACCCAACATGACCCATTTTCAAACTTGTCCGAGATATCGTCAAGACAAACACTGACCAATTTTCATGTGTAATGGACTGAGAACCTGGCCTCTAAAGTGTACACAAGGTTTTTCAAAAATTTGACCTAGTAACCTAGTTTTTGACCGGACTTGACCCATTTTCAAACTCATCTGAGATATCATAAAGACAAACATTCTGACTAAGTTTCAAGAGTTCTGGACTGAAAAGTGGCCTCTAGAGGTTTTTCTAAGACTTGACCTAGTGACCTAGTTTTTGACCCGACATGACCCATTTTCGAACTTGTTCGAGATATTCTCAAGACAAACATTCTGACCAAGTTTCATGAGTATCAGACTGAAAATGTGGCCTCTAGAGCAAAAAGTTGACGATGGACAATGGACGCCGAACACAGCACGATCACAAAAGCTCACCTTGAGCACTTTGTGCTCAGGTGAGCTAAAAAGTCAGGAAAAGGTGAAAATGCGGGTTAACTCTTTATCAAACCACAAAATTTTATACCTATCCAAATTGAAAGCATATGTGGACAACAAATTGACTGATGCTTAAAAGATGAAATATGTTTTTGAAAGGATTAAAAACATAGTGGGAAAAGGTGAAAATGCTGGTTACCAGTTATTTATCAACCTTGATTATCATTGTTCATGTACCACAGAGTTTAACACATTATTAAACGACACAGTTTAGACTTGTCCAAATTTACATTTACAGACGATAAATTAATGGTAGTTAAATTGATGAAATTAGTCTTTGAAAGGATAGAAAACAAAGTTGGGAATACAGAAAATATTTTTTGCAGTTTTTAATGCTTATCTATGCATTTTTCTGCACTAATGGATGTATCTTTTCTTTATCTAAATACCATTAACTATATTTAACTCTTTACCACACGACAAAATTTTGGATTGATTGATTGTATGGTGTAATATGCCATTTTTGACATTTTTTCAGTTATATTGTGGCGGCCAGTGCATCTATCCATGCTTTCCTGGAATCTCTTTTACCAGTACTCCACACAAGTTTCTTCCAAGCCACTTGCTGCTTTCCCACATAACAATCGTCGAGACAATGGTTAGTGGTGGGAGATAAAATTTTGGATTTGTCCATACTGACACACTTTCCAGACAACAAATAAAACATGGCTCACAGGATATATTGTATTTGAAAGGGTTTAAAACTATTGTGAGAAAAGGAGAATATGCTGATTACCAGCATTTTCTCATTTTCCCCACAATGTTTTTAGAATGCCTCTTTCTCAGGATAGTTAAAACATGGACATATTTGGAAAAGGGTTAACTCTTTATCAAACGACAAAATTTCCGACTGGTCGAAATTGAAAGCCTTTGCAGACGACAAAATAAATGTGGCTCAAAAATTGAAATTGTTTTGGCAAGAGTAGAAAACATTGTGGGAAAAGGAGAAAATGCTGGTTACCAGCATTTTCTCCTTTTCCTACAATGTTTTCAAAAGGCCTCTTTCTCAGGGTCGTTAAAAGTCGGGATTGTGTGATAAAGGGTTAAAGCTCAATTTGTCAGTAATAGGTATAATTTTGTAATTATTGTGGTAACTTAAGTGTAACTTCTCTTTCTCCCTTACACCTTTTACATATTTGTTGTTGTTACTAGACGTCACTGGTCAGTATCAGAATTGCACTAATCGATCACAATACCCAACAAAATACTGTATCTGGCAGTAAACATCCAAAATGAGAAGGTAATTTCTCATTTTGCCACAATGATCTACATATATCTTTTATGTATAAAACATTAACCTTTTACCAGACAATCCTGACTTTTTTAAGATCCAGATCCTGAGGGAAAAGGCTTTTCAAACGGATTGTAAGGAAAGGAGAAAACTAGCATTTTATCCTTTTCCCACAATGTTTTCCAGCCATCCCCCCAAAAAAAGCAATCAATTTTTGAGTAACATTCATTTTGAAGTCTGCATATGCCTTCAATCTCGACATGTTCAAAATTTTGTTGTTTGGTAAAAAGTTAGTTCGCACTGATTATCCATACTTGACAAGAATATTATCCAAAATACTCTGACATAAGGTTGTTTCAGGATTTAACTCTTTACCACACAATCATGGCTTTGTTCAACCCTGTGGAAGAAGCCTTTTGAAAACATTGTTGGGAAAAGGAGAAAATGCTGGTAACCAGCATTTTCTCCTTTTCCCACAACACTTTCGATCATATCAAACAGAAATCGTCATTTCAGCTGGATATTATTTGTTGTCTGCAAATGTCTTCAATTTGGACAAGTCTAGAATTTTATTGTGTGTCAAAGGGTTAAACCTATACCACATTGTTCTGCATTTAAACAACCCTAATAAAGAAAGCTTTTGAAAACGTGTGGATAAAGGGACAAATGCGGGTTGCCAGCATTTTCTCCTTTTTCCACAATGTTATCAAAGGTCATTAATTTTTCCTGTTGTGACATGCAGTAAAAGAATAAAAAAATTTGTGAGATTATACCTTCTGGATATTCTTCGAATTGACTAACACCATAAAACCCCGGCATAAACTGTTGTAGCTGCAAAATGTCTCTATCTACACAATCCTTGTCAAAAATGCGCTTGTAAAAATCCAATTCCCTCGTCCCGCGAGGAGGTTTTTGCATCGCTTTCAATATGCTCCCATCGTCATGCTCTAAAAGTCCTGAAATATAAATAAACCCATTTTAACCCTTTACCACACAATGACGACATTTGACGCCCCTGAAAGAGAAGGCTTTTGAAAACATTGTGGGAAAAGGAGAAAATGCTGGTTACCAGCATTTTCTCCTTTTCCCACAATGTTTTCTACCCTATCAAAGAAAAATCATTTCATATGAGCCACGTTAAAACTGTCATCTACAAATGCTTTCAATTTGGACAGGTCTTAAATTTTGTCGTGTGGTAAAGGGTTAACCATTAACTCTTCACCGAACAACAAAAATGTAGACTTATCCAAATTGAAAGCATTTGCAGACGACAATTTAAATTTGGCTCAAATAATGGAATTTGTCTGTGATAGGGTACAAAACATTGAAGGAAAAGGAGAAAATGATGGTTACCAGTTTTCAAAAGACACCTTTCTAAGGGTCGTTAAAACTCGGGATTGTGTGGTAAAGTGTTAAACTGCTAAATAAACTTCTAAATAAATCAAACTAAAGATTTTCACCCAATAGTGAAAATCTGTAAATTACAGTTTAAACATTTAGCTCTCCAGAGAGATCTCAAAATATCAGACAGTCTGGATCCAAGATCAGACTGCACAGAATGTGCAGTCTGATCTTGATCAACACAGTCTGCAAAAGCCAACAAAGTCTTGCTTAGCAGCTTAAGCATTACAGCCTTTATCAAACAAGTTACTCTGTGTTTCCGTGCTGTTTACCAGTATTTTCCCTTTCCTACAATGATTTCTACAAGAAAAATCCCACTATCGAGCCACATTTTATTTGTGGCTATCAACTGCTTTCATCTTGGGACAGCTCTTCTTCTCCTCTTGTCTAGAAAAATCTTGTCATTGTAGCCACATTTTATCTTTTGTCTTTTTACAAATACAAATGAGCCAGGCTCTGTGAAAAGGGGGTTCAGTGCATCAGCAGAAACGTTTTGACCCAGGTTAGCTGGCACAGTCTGCACAGGCTGACATGGGTCGAAACTTTTTGCTATTAGTCAATTTTCTGCATGTGATGATTCAGTTGATCGTCAGACAAAATGGATGTGTAGATTCATAATTATGTCTTGCTTGATATAATGCATTGCAGAGATGCATTAAACATACATCTTCACTCGTTTTCAGCCAGTTTTGTAACCATTTTTTTTCTTTATTTTATGAAACTATAATCACTCTTATGTCTTCATGCCAAATATTGCCCCTGATGGTTGCAAGGCTGCACGGATTACGGCACATAGAAAACGCATTTCATTCTATTGCGGCTAGCCATAGACATGACAACCACAGTTTCCTGTTTAAATCGAAGACAAATCCCTACAGTTTCTTTACCCCATACACCTTATTGATTTTTTATCTGCGTTTACACGGCTATCTAGATTCTACACACTGTAAAGTTTTAACAGCGTTTGTTTACTCTCTGGCTGTAAGGGTGCATCTTTAATCTTTTACCACACAATCCCGACTTTTAATGACTTTTAGAAGCCTTTTGAAAAAATAGTGGGAAAGAGAGAAAATTCTAGTAGATCTCCCAGCCTTTTCTCCTTTGTTCTAAAATGTTAAATACCCTCCTAAAACAACTTTTAATTTATCAGTCACATTTATTTTGTTATCTGCAAATGTTTTCAATTTGGACTAATCTGAAATTTTGTAGTTTGATAAAGAATTAATCCTATACCGCACATTCCCCAGTTTTGATGACCCTGGGGAAGAAGCTTTTTGAAAACATAGTAGGAAAAGGAGAAAATGCTGGTAACCAGCATTTTCTCCTTTTCCCACAATGTTTTCTACTTTGTCAAAATCGAATCTCATCATTTGATTCATGTTTAGTTTCTCCTTTTGTAATGTGGTAACAGTTAAACCCCTTTTGTCAGAGCATGGCTCAAGTGCTTTCAATATAGACAAGTCTAAGACTGAGTTGTTTTGTAAAGAGTCAAATCCACACAACCCCTTTTTGCACATTGTAAATCAGTACAGAGAATGTGCTGTCTTTGATACTGATACTGTACAAAATAATCTTTGTCCCGTATGAATATTCTATCCTAGTGCAGAATTCTTCCATCATTTCTAACAGAATACATGTATATGGCTCTATGTTATGTGTAGTATGATTGGTGCATATTATTACAGCCAATAGCTGCCACTGATACATTGGGTGTTGCCTGTTGTCTATTTGATGTTTAAAGGAGATGTGATAATTTCCAGTTTTTATTACCAAATAATTTTTTTTTTTTATATATTCAGCGCCAGTTTAAGAGACACAAATGAGATATACTTAACTCTATACCAAATGACAAAATTTTAGACTCCTCCAAATTGATAAGACTTACAGGCAACAAATCAAATGTGGCTAAAATGATCATGACATTTGTCTCTGAAAGGGTAGGAAACATGGTTGGAAAAGCAGAAAATGCTGGTTACTGGCTTTCTTCTCAAGGTCTCTAAAACTCCAGATTGTGTAGTAAAGGCTTGAAGGAAAAAAAAACTGATAATGACAAGACAATGGGATAATGAGCAACTGCTTGTAAGTGATTTATATCTGATGTCTACTGCATGGACTATAGGAATACAGGAAACATAACATGTTTGTTTTGTCATGAAGTATGTACTGAATGGTAATAAAAGCATTGTTGGAAAATGAGCAGATTGTATGTTATAGGAACAGTACTAATTTTCCCACAATGTTTTCTAAGGCTTTCTGCTACAAGGGATTAGAAAATATAAAGGCCTAAAAGCTAACACAAACCTAATTTGCCCTTGTGTTTGTGGTTTGTGTCCTGCAACTTGATTCCTGGGTACAGGCACCTTTGGGTAGATGTGGGTGTTTGTAACAAGGAATTACTACCTTTTCCACAATGCTTTTAAAAGCTGTCCACTGCAGATGCATAAAAAACTCTATGAAAATACCTAATTTGCTCCTGCCCTCGTGTTTGTGTCCTGCAACTTGATTCCTGGGAACAGAGGCACCTTTGGGTAGATGGGGATGTTTGGTATCTACCTCATTGTAGTCCATCGCTCTTCTGAAAATAGATTTAATTTGCATTAATCATTCTATAGCTAAATAATTAACACTTTAGTATACAATCCAAAATTTTACTGATGATGTGGGAGAAAGCTTAGGAAAAAATTATGGAACAGGCAGAAAATTGCTGATAAGAACATATTATTCTTTTCCAGTCATGTTTTTTTTTCTAAATTATAGAGAACTTATGCTCATCTATAGTGATTTTGTGACTTTTGCAACTGCTTTCAGTTGGAAAGTGTCTGAAAATTGTCATTTCAGAAAGGGTTTACTGTAAGATTACAAAATAAACAAGAAAGAACACAAAGACTTAACTTAATACTGCCCCATTAAAATTTGCAGTATCATTCTAAAAGAAGAGCAACGAGATGGCTGATGCTCCCAAATGTGTTTTTTTTCATAACAGAAATAGCTGTTGGTGTTGAATGTACTCTTGCCACAAGGATTACCATTCTATTCTTTACCACACAACAATATTTTAGGCTTGTCCAAATTGAAAGTGTTTGCAGACAGCATATGGCAAGTGTCTAAAATGACAAAATTCATCTCTGAAAGGATAGAAAACATAATACAAAAAGGGAAAAAAGCTGGTTATCAGCATTTTCTTCTTTTCCAAAAATGTTTTTGAAAGCTTTACCCATGTGGGTCCTTGAGACTTGAGACTGTTTTGTTAAAGGGTTAACAGCTTATATTTCAAAAAGGAAAATATTTCAAAGGGTCATAACTCAAAGGAAAACCCTCAAACCAGAATATACTGACAATAACGGCATATTTTCATCTTTAACTCTTTACCACACAACAAAATCTTTGACTCATCTATACTAAAAGTACTTGTAAAGCAGAAACTAAACATGGTTTAAATGAATATGTTTCAGAAAGGATAAAAATCATTTTGGGAAAAGGAGAAAATGCTGGTTACCAGCATTTTCTACTTTTCCCTGTTTTTAAAAGCCTTCTTCTTCAGGGTTGTTATAAGTAAGAATTCCATCAAGCAGTTACTGAGAAAAATAGCAATGAAACAAAATTATAGACTAAAAATTCAAATGGTTATAACAGTAACAAAACTCATCAAACCATAAATTATCATTCTGACATTGAGTGTATGTTGTTTGTATCAGGAAGCTTTTAATAAAGTTTTGTTGCATTTTACCGAGTGATTGCAAAAATATGGCGCAGAAATGACAATTCAAACTGTGACACAAATCATCCAATCAGAATATTCTGACAATACGAGATGTGCATGTACTCCCTAACTCTTTACTAAACGACAAATTTTGAAACTAGTCTAAATTCCAAACCTTTGCTGACGACATGAAATGTCGCTGAAATGGTGGTAATTGTCTGTGAAAGTGTAGAAAACCTTGACGTAAAAGGAGAAAATGCTGGTTACCAGCATTTTCTCCTTTTCCTTCAAGGTTTTCAAAAGTCTATTTCCTCAGGGTCGTTAAAACTCGGGATTGTGTGGTAAACAGTTAAAGGGAAGCTTCCCATAAAGTTTCTTTATTCTGGTTGATTGTATGGTGTTTAATGCTGTTTTCAACATTATTTCAGTTTCATCAGGGCAGCAAGTACACCTATCCATGCTTTCCTGGAGTTTCCTTTACCAGTACTCCGCACAATATTCTTTTCAAGCCACTGGCTCGTTTCCCACTTAACTATTGGCGAAACAATGGTCAGCAGTGAGAGAGGAATGAATCCTGTCCCAATCACTATGGTCAATCCTCAGTCAGAAAGTGGCCGAGCCGGTGATCAAACCAGCAACCTCCTGCTCTCAAGTCCTACACGCTACCGACCTAGCTACAGGGGCTCGGCTTCTTGATTCTGATCAAAACAACCCTGAAAGAGCAATATTTTGGACTCTTTTTCTTGACTGAAAAGGTACATTCAATAGATTTCAAGCAACCTAAAATTCTCACCAACCATCTCATATTCTAGAAACTCTCACCAACCATCTCATATTCTAGAAAATCACACCAACCATCTCATATTCTAGAAACTACTGATATTAATTTTGTTTTTAGCTTTAACTCCTTACCAAACAATATTTTGGACGTATCTTACTTAAGAACATTGGCTGACAACAAAATTAAATGTGGTTCAGTTAATGAGATTTGTTTTTAAAAGTGCAGAAAATATTGTGTGAACAGGAGAAAATGCTGGTTACCAGAATTTTCTCCTTTTTTGACTATATTTTCTTAACTCTTTACCAAATGACAAAATTACAGACTGGTCCAAATTGAAAGCATTTGCAGACGACAAAATAAATGTGACTGAAAAAGTGAAATTTTGTTTGGGAAGGGTAGAAATATTGTGGTTAAAGGAGAAAATGCTGGTTACCAGTATTTTCTTTTTTTCCTACAATGTTTTCAAAGGGCTTCTTTCTCAGGGTCGTTAAAAGTTGGGATTGTGTGGTAAAGAGTTAAGCCCTTTTAATACGGGTTATTAAAAGCCTGAACTGTTTAGAAAAGGGTTAAACAGGCAGAAAACAAATTAAAACTTAATCAGTTTTCTCATGCAAGAAGTATGAATGCACTCTAAATTAAAATGCTTACACTTAACTTCATAACCAAATATTCAAAGTCTGTCATGTAGATCTTTCTACCTACATGTAGTATTGTTTATGAAAACATTGTGGCAAATAGATTTAAAATCTCTTTATTTTCCATGATGATCCTTTAACCCTTTACCACATAATCCCTAGATTTAAGGACTCTGAGGAAGAAACCTTTTGAAAATATTGTGGGAAAAGAAGAAAATGCTGGTAACCAGCATTTTCTCCTTTCCCCACAACGTTTTCTACCCTATCAAAGACAAAATCCATCATTTGAGCCACTTTCAAATTGTCGTCTGCAAAATTAATGCTTCCAATTTGGACACGTCTATGATTTTGTCATGTGGTAAAGAGTTAGGGGGGGCTATTCGGATTTTAATAATCTCATTATTTTTCAAAAATGATTCATCACTGAATTTTGTAAGGCAATAGCCGGCAAACTATCCTTAAAAAAAGGAAAAAAATCTAATTTTCCAACCAAAAAACCCTCTAACAGGCTTCTTTAATACTAAGTCAAAATCATGATCAACATTTTAATCCTTGCCCATTGTTCAAGCATGTGCAGACAACAAACCAAATGTGGCTCAAATTATCAGATTTGTCTTAAAAAAGTTTGAATGGTGGTTACAAGTATTTTCTCCATCTTCCACAATGTTTTCTGAAGCCCTCTTGTTCAGGATCATGAAAACTCTGGGCTGTTTGGTGAAGCTTTGATTCTTTACCAGGTTTTAAAAAGTTAGACTTATCAATATTGAAAGCATCTGTAAGGGAAGATTCAAGGGTGCCTCAGAAGATAGGAGTTTTCCTTCAAATGAAAGAAAATGTTATCAGAAAATGCAAATAACCAGCATATAGAAAACATTGTGGGAAAAGAACACAACAGTGGTAAACAGCAATTTTTCCTATTCCCGTCATGTTTTCAGTAGCTGTCTTCTTTGGAGTCATCAAAACTTGGTATTGCCTGATAAAAGGTTCTGACGAGCATGTCTGTATACAGTTTCTAAAATACAGGAGTTAATCACCAAATCAACCTATTCCCACCAGTTACTATTTTAAGCCCTCAATCACTGTTTATATTTAACCCTTTACCAAACAATCCCTGGTTTTAACATCCCCGGAAAAAAGGCTGTAGAGAAAGCATTGTGGAAAAAGGAGAAAATGCTGCTAACCAGTATTTTCTCCTTGTTCCCCATGATGTTTTCTACCCTCTGACAGACAAATCCTTTTATTTGAGCCACATTTAATTTGTCCTCTGCAAACGATTTCAATTTGGACTACTGTAGTCTCAAATTTTGTCTATGGTAAATCCCATTTTATCAAGCATATGGTAAAACACATTATGATGTGGAAGAATTTTGGTTGATTGATGGATTGAATGGTGTTTTACAC
Source organism: Hippopus hippopus (assembly GCA_946811185.2). Classification (NCBI taxonomy): domain Eukaryota; kingdom Metazoa; phylum Mollusca; class Bivalvia; order Cardiida; family Cardiidae; genus Hippopus; species Hippopus hippopus. The sequence continues at coordinate 18,324,056 of OX328096.1, forward strand.
TGCTTTCAACAGTATTTTAGCCATATCATGGCCACAGCTCACATATTCATAATTATATGTCCTGAGTTTTATCAGTGCACATACTAGGCTAGGGCTCTGAAGTATGTGGCCCATGGACACTCCACGAAAGCCCAGTGTTTCCAGTGAGGCTTGAATCTAGGGTTATCAGTCCTAGACTTGACTACTAGGACAAGCAGGTCCCGAAAGACTTTTGGGGTGGGGTGGAGGGTATTGGTAAGTAGTTACCAAATTTCTCTATTTATTATTGTATATAATCCTTTACCAAATAATTCTGTATTTAAGACCGGCTTGAGAAAAAAAAACTTTTGAAAACATTGTGGCCTGCCAGCCCAGGTAGCTCAGTTGTTAGCCAATCAGACTCATGACCTGGGGGGGTACGAGTTTGATACCCAGTCAAGGCTAACTTTCTTTCCGGCGATTGTTTGCCTCTCACCTCTGATGCATGCAAGAAAAGTAGTCAGTGATTTGGAAAGAAAGTTGTGTTAGAACTGGTGTGAGAAAGCCAGGAAACAAGGTGTAGGTGCACTGACCACAGTGATATGACTTAAGCTGTTAAAACGGAGTTGAACTCCAATACAAACAAAACTATGGGGAAAGGATAAAAATGCTGGCAACAAGCATTTTCTCATTTTCCAACAAAATTTGCTACTATTACCACATTTAACATCTGCATATCATATCCATTTGAAATTCTTTGTTTGTTTGAGGTTTAATGATATTTTCTACATTATGTCATTTAAATCGCAAGATCCAGTGCACCCATCTATGCCAGTACTATGCACAACATTTTCTCCAAGCCACTGGCAGCCTTCCAAACGTCGTCGAAACAATGTTTAGCTCTGACAGAGGAATTTATCCTGTCACAAGGACCATAATCTATCTTTGGAAAGAATTTCATGGAGCCAGGGAATCAAACCAGCACTCCCTGGGTTTCAAATTGTGTATGTTATGGACTGATCTACCAGGCTCAGTGGACAAGCCGGTCATTTTGTTGTGAGGTTAAGAATTAACCCTTTCCCAAATTACGAACTCTAGCCTCTTCCAAGTTCAAAATATCAGGTGACAGAAACTCACAATATGTACAAAATGAGTTTTAATTGTATGACAGGATAGAAAATATTGAGGGAAAATGGACAAAATCCTGGTTACCAGTTTTTAAATGCCTTCCTCCTTAACTCATGACCAAACAACAAAATTTAAGACTAGTCCAAATTGGTTACCAGCATTTTCTCCTTTTCCCACAGTGTTTTCAAAAGGCTTCTTTTTCAGGGTCGTTAAAAGTCGGGATTGTATGGTAAAGGGTTAAAGAGGCCCTCATACTCATTTTCAGCCAGTTTTAACTAATTTTGTCTTTATTTTATCAAACTATAGTCATTCTTATATCTTCATGTCAAATATTGTGCCTGACGGTTGCAAGGTTGCTTAGATTACGGTGGATAGAAAATGCATTTCGCTGAGTTGCGGCCTTCCATGTAAACGAACTCGGCGTTTCCGGTTTTTGAATCGAAGATTTCGATATATCCGTTATACACTCGGGTAGATTCGTATGAAGATCGTGCATTCTGTCACGTGACTATATTTTACCTTCACCTCTCGTCTAATGAGGTAAACAAAGGAAAATGGAGGCTTCTCTGTTGCAGCCTCGATTTTCAGACGGAGGTCGCGACCTATATGCAAATTACACCGTATGCGACTCTAGGCGGAAATCAATGATAAATTTCCGTGACGCACTGCCATTGTTTACAGCTTCGATCGTCAGCCAGTTTTCTTCTGACCAATGTTCGGTTTCTGATACAAATCTCTGTGTTTCTTTTTTTTCAATTACACCATATATGTCAGTAATTTATCCATGTTTACGCAAAGGACTGATTTCTGTACCATTCTAAATTGATTGAAATTTAACAGCGTTTTCGCTTACCGGCTGTAGATGGGCATCTTTAAGGTCGTTTAAACTCGGAATTACCATAATATGTGATAAATGGTTAACTCTTTCTTTACTGTTGACGACACAAGAAGCTTTTGTGGACAGTGTAGATCAAGATCAGACTGCAGAGAACATGCAGTCTGATCTCTGATCTGCACTGTCCACGTTTTTATTTTAGATTATAACTGGACTGTCTCTTCATCTTACAGTGGAACTGTATTTGTAGTCATCAAAAAGTGAAGGTATTTTTTTGGTAGTGAAAGAGATAACAACTGTAAAGGATACATTTTCTCAACAAGTACATCTAAGATGATGAAGAATAATTAACAGTGATTTACTCAATTGTATCCAAAATGTATTTTGAAATTCTCTAACTCTCTTCTACAGAATTCCATGTTTAATTGACCCTGAAGGAAGAAAACTATTGAAAACATTGTGGGAAAATGAGAAATCCTCATTACGAGTATTTTTTCCTTTTTCCACATTGCTTGCTACCTCATCAAGAGCAAATCCCAACATCTGAGTCAAATTTGATCTATCCTTTGCAAAGGCTTACTTTTTTGACAACTATAAAACTTTTTTATCGAGGTATGAACAGCTTTCCAAAAGACTTACTCAATAGCCTCCATATGCATCTTGAACCCCTTAAATGGAAAAGAAGCACTTTGTAGTCCTGACAAAATCTTCCAACAAATTATTTGGTTTTGTCTATACCTACTACTTTAGACCAACCCGCATCACCAGGATGTCAACACTTTATTCTTTATAATTGTCTTTACCTACCAGTTTAGACTAACCCACGTCACCAAGTGCTCAACACTTTAACCCTTTACCACACAATGACGCCTTTTAACACCCCTGAAGAAGAGGCCTTTTGAAAACATTGTGGGAAAAGGAGAAAATGCTGGTAACCAGCATTTTCTCCTTTTCCCACAAAGTTTTCTACCCTATCAAAGAAAAGTTGCGTCATTTAAGCCACTATGAAATTGTCTTCTGCAAATGATTTCAATTTGGATAGGTCTTAAATTTTGTCGTGTGGTAAAGGGTTAAACTATGACAACGGTAACACACCAATTTCAACCTCTTAACTCAAAAGTGGCTCCATCTCTTTATCACACAACAAAACTATAGACATGTTTAAATTGAAAGCATTTGCAGATGACAATTTACATGTGGCTCAAATAGTAGCATTAATTTTGTCTTTGATAGGGTAGAAAATATTGTGGGAAAGGGAGAAAATGCTGGTTACCCGCATTTTCTACTTCCCACAATGCTTTCAAAAGGCTTCCTCAACATAGTTATTAAACTCAGGATTGTGTGCATGGTACACGGTTAACCACTTGAAACAAATTTGCAACTGATCACATTTAAACATCCTTGTAAAATACCATATAGATGATTCACATGAAATAAAATCTTAAATATATGTACTAAGTATAATTTTTCTATGAGAAATGTTGCAGTCTTCTTTTCCTCTATTTTATCCACAGTTGTCAGCTGCAAAGTCAAAAATGTCGTTTGGATGTGGTACAGTGGTTTAACCCTTACCCCAAATATTCTGTGTTTTAACAACCTCTTGGAAGAAATCTTTTGAAAACATGTGGGAAAAGGAAAAAAAATGCTGGTAATCAACATTTTCTCCTTTTCCTACTGTGTTTTTTTAACCTTTCAAACACATCAATTGTCTTTTGAGCTACATATAATTTATCGTCTACAAGTGCTTTAAATTTTGATGGGATCTGAAATTTCCCCATTTGGTGAAGAGTTAAGTGTACTGAATAGCAAATAAACTAGAAAGCTGAAATAATGATACAAATAGGTTTTTTTATCAGCCCTTTTCTCCTTACAGACAGATTTAAGTACTAGTGTACCATGCAGATGCAACTTTCAATGCATTATACAACAGAAACAATCAAGATCATACTGTACAGTCTAATCTTAAATATACACTTTCAAATAAATACACAAAGTACACTGTATTTTCTTCGATATCATAACCATTGTAGCAATGAATCTGCAATATTTGAGTCTGTCTGGCTGTCTGCGTAGGCAAACATGGGTCAAAACTTTTTTCTAATGGTCAATTTTCTGCATGTTAAAGTACCATTCTGCCTAAAGATTCAGTCTGTTGTTAGACAGATACATAATTAGGTATGTATATAATGACTTGCTTCAATGCTTGATATCATAGATCATGGAGATGCATTAACTCTTTACCAAACAACAAAATTTAAGACTGGTCCAAATTCAAAGCATTTGCAGATGACAAAATAAACATGGCTCAAAAAATGAAATTTGCTTGGGGAAGTGTAGAAAACATTGTGGAAAAAGGAGAAAATGCTGGTTACCAGCATATTCTCCTTTTCCCACAATGTTTTCAAAAGGCTTTTTCTTCAGGGTTGTTAAAACTCGGGATTGTGTGGTAAAGAGTTAAACCGGCTTCTTCTCTGGAGCTTTCAAAGGGTTAACTCTTTACCAGATGACAGACAGATGGACTGATTGATTGATTGAATGGTGTTTTACTTCGCTTTCAACTTTATTTCAGTCATGTCATGGTGACAGCTCACATATTCATGTCACCAGACGACATATTCTTAGACCTGTCCATATTGAAAGCACTTGCAGACAACAACTTCAACCATTAGCCCTTTTTTCCCAACCATGTGTTTTTACCTGCGTGAGTGATGCGGATTTTCTCCACACAGAGAGCGAAAATAAATGGGCAAGTTAAATTTCATTGTCTCATTTCCAATCATGCGTTTTCACCGTGCAGCGAAAAGCCAACATGTTGGTTTTTTACCGCACGGTAAAATATCCGCATACCCATATATGGAAAGTGACGTCAGTAATACTTACGTATTAAATGACGTTTGTCTGTTTACATGCCACTAAAAACATGGCTACCAAGGGTAGAATGCCAGCGTTGTCCATTCAAGAAATGGAAAAACTGATATTGTTGGTGCAAGAACACCCAGGTCTCTATGACCAAAGCTTGAAACAACATAAGGATCAATTATGCTTCCTCCTCCGATTTCTTCTAGCTATCTTCTTTATAAACCCTATCAATCAGTTATTATATGCCTTTTTTGTCTTTGGAGAAGACTCAACAAATAGATGACAGAAATAGATGGCAAAATTCAGAGATTACTGCACAGTTTGTTGCTGCGGAAATCTAGATTAAAACGCAGGGTTGGAAATGGTCTACCGTGCAGGTCTTACCATGCGGTAATTATCTGCGCGGGTAAAAACGCGTGGTTGGAAACGAGGGCTTAGGCTGCTATGACAATGATAACTCAAGTGCTACTGAAATTACAAGTATAGTATTTGTCCTTGAATACATAGAAAACATTTTGGGAAAAGGAGCAAAATTAATGCTGGTTACCAGCATATTCTCCTTTTCCCACAATGTTTTCAAAAAGCTTCCTTCTCAAAGTCGTTAAAAACTCAGGATTGTATGGTAAAGGCTTAAACACCTAAAAAGGTAATGCGCTAATTATCAGCATTTTATACTTTTCTCACAATGTTTTCTAACAGCTTCTTTCCTTGGGTCAATAAAAATCAGGATTGTATGGTAAAGGGTTAAATAGCCAAAAGGTATTGAATTGGTTATCAGCATTTTTTTCTTTTTCCCAAATTGCTTTTATAGAATTTACAGGCAATAAATTAATCAGGGGCTCATGATGGTTTTCTGCAACGTTTTCAAAAGCCTTTCACCATACAGTCTATAAAACATGAGATTTTTTGCCATCTGCAGCAATGTCATCTGGTACATATGTATCAAATTGTGATGACATGAAATAAAAGTCTGAGACAGATCAGTAATATCATTTCATGTAGTAAACCCTTTATTAAACACTACAGAGTTGTAATAACCCGGATAAAAACGGCTTTTGAAAACATTGTGGAAAAATAGAGAATGCTGGTAACCTGCATTTTCTCCTCTTTCACACTGAGCCGTGGTAACTCAGTCGGTAGTATACACGACTTGAGAACAGGGGGTAGCTGGTTCTATCCCAGGCTCAGCTAATTTCCTTTTGAGGATTGATGATCGTCATTGCGACAGGATTCATTCCTTTTCCACCGGCCAATGCTGACCATTGTTTTGATGGTGGTTATGTGGGAAAGCAGCCAGTGGCTTGGAAAGAATATTCTGTGGAGTACTGGTAAAAGAAACTCCAGGAAAGCATGATAGATGCACTGGCCGCCATGATATAACTGAAATAATGTTGACAACAATCAATCAATCCTCTTCTTACGATGTTTTTTTACCCCTTCAGAAGTCAAACCCAATCATTTAAGCAAAATTTACTTTGTCAACTGCAAATGCTTTCAATATGGGCTACCATAAATTTTTGCAAAGTCATTACCAGATGAAAAATTTTAAGACTTTTTCAATTTGTAAGCATTTGCTGACAAATAACTGAAAGGGCTCAAATCATAGGATTTTACTTAACTCTTTACCAAACAACAAAATCTTAGACTGGTCCAAATTGTAAGCATTTGCAGACGACAAAAAAAAAAAAAACGTGACTTAAAAATTGAAACTTGACTTTGGACGAGTAGAAAACATTGTCGGAAAAGGAGAAAATGCCGGTGACCAGCATTTTCTCCTTTTCCCACATTGTTTTCAAAAGGCTTCTTCCTCAGGGTCGTTAAAACCAGGGATTGTTTGGCAAGGATTAAATCTTCGAAAGGATAGAAAACTTTGTAGGCAAAGGAGACAATGATGGTAATCAGTGTTTCTCATTTTTTATAACGATGGTTTCAATAGCCTTCTTCTGAGTGGTAAAAACACGCTTGGTATTAAAGGTTCACAATTTGTAGAACATGCATCAAATCGATACATGTGCTTTAAGATCATGCAAACCATGCCATAAAATACCTCATCATTTTCCTTCCATATCATATTTCACATAAGAGAGCAGTGCTCTAGCAAAAGGGGGTTTAACCCTTTACCGCACAATGCCGACTTTTTACGACCCTGGGAAAGAAGCCTTTTGAAAACATTGTGGGAAAAGGAGAAAATGCTGGTAACCAGCATTTTCTCCTTTTCCAGCAATGTTTTCTACCCTATCAAAGAAAAATTGCACCATCTAAACCACAATGAAATTGTCGTCTGCAAATGCTTTCAATTTGGACAAGGCTAAAATTTTGTCATCTGGTAAAGTGTTAATGCATCTCTGTCATGCATTACACCAAGCAAGACATCTCATAATAATGGATCTATAAAATCCATTTGTCTGACAACCAGCTGGATCTGGAGGTAGAATTGTTCAAAAATTGACATGAAGAAAAGTTACAAATAGCAAAAAGTTTCCGTTGTCTGCACATGTCATATTCTTCGAAGATTCGACCTGTCTGCTATGACGCATCACCTTATCCCCGTATACCAGGGAAAAGCAGGGCTTATACCGAAGCTATTAGCCTATTACCCAAGCATGTAGGGGCTGTTCTAATAAATTGCCGGTGCATAGGTTACATGCTAGCAGATCATAGCTGAATGAATCACACCAGGTAGCGTTTTATTGAGTAAACGTTTATTTCATTTTGAAATTCAAAGTAACAGTTGCTGTTTTGAAAAGTAGTCCAGTTCTGTACCCAGAATGCCCAAATTAGATAGATTTGTAGAATGCCATCTAGCGGGAGATAATGAAAAAGTTTCAACCCATGTCAGCCTCCATGGACTGCCCAGGCTGACATGTGTTGATACTTTTTGCAGATGCATTAAGCCCCCTTTTCACAGAGCATGGCTCAAATATACATGAACATACATTAACCCTTTCATAGAGTACAAAATTCTAGGCATGTCCAAACTGAAAGCATTTCCAGATGACAAACACAATGCGGGTCAAATGTTGGGATTTATATTTCAGAGATAAATACTAGATCTATACAATTACACAGGTCATGCCATGTGATACCTATCTGTCATTATTTTCCTTTGATATCATGTTATATGCGCACTCTCCCTTTACCAGGCAACAAAATTTTAGAAATGTCTATATTGAATGCATTTGCAGATGACAATTCAAAGTTGGCTCACATTTTGGAACTTGTTTTTGAGAGGGTTGAAAACATTGTGGGAAAAGGAGAAAATGGTGGTCAGCAGCTGCTTTTCCCTTTTCCAACAATGTTTTCAAAGGCCTTCTTCTTTGTTAAAACACTGGATCATTTGGTAAATGGGTCACAATTTGAAGTATTTGCATAAAATAAATACTGTATGACCTCTAGCCATTGATGCTTATCTGTATTCATTTTACTTCCATATTACTCTTCATTTCCATTAAACTTTGCAAAAAGCAATCAAATATGGCTCAAATATTAGACTTTGTCTTTAAAGAGAACAAAAAACATCATTGGAAAGGGAGAAAATCCTGGTTACAGCCTACCGTCATTATCCCTTTTCATAACAATCATTTAACCCTCTACCACGCAATCCCGAATTTTATTGATTCTGTGAAAGATAGCTTCTCAAAACATCATGGGAAAAGGAGAAATGCTGGGTAACCCATATGGTTTTCTACCTCCTGCGGACAACTGTTTTTGTCTTACAGCAACTGCTTTTGAAAACAATGTGGGAAAAAGGAGAATTTTATTGTAACAAGCACTTTCTCCTTTCGCAAAAATGTTTTTAAATGTATCCATTACAAAGCCTCTATTCCTGTTGACTGCTCTGTTGATATTGATTTTTCTGTCTTTTGCTGTAATTTTATTGTAAGAAGTTTTAAGTACAAATCATCAAATTGAAGGTGTATAAAAGCTGAAGGCATTTATACACAATATATCAATTGCAGTTCAAATGACAGAATTTGTCTTTGAAAGGATTGAAAACGATGTGGGAAAAGGAGAATGGTAACCAGCATTTTCTCCTTTTAACACAATGTTTGAAAAAGCCTTCTTCATTAGCTAGTTAAAACACAGGATTTTTTACAATATCTAAAATATTTGCACTAAATTGTATTTTGTCACACAGATGTTTAAAAGTTTCTTTCAAAGCTCAGAAAACAGTGTGGGGAAATAATAAAATGCTGGTTTTCACCAATTAACCAAAGGAGAAAAAATGTGGTGACCAGACCTGGACTCAAACCCCAGACCCCTCCCTCACAGTGCAGTGCTCAATCAAATTGAACTGTTAGTTTAAACATATTTATTTTACATCGAATGAGAAAAAAATTACTACAACTTATATTAACTACAACTTATATTAATCTCTCTTGATTCTGCTTCCTGGGAAATGTACCAGTACTCAAGCCAAGTGTATGGGCCAATGAAGGTTCCCAAAGTTGACACCCGCTCCTGGGAATCAAACTCGGGACCTTCTGGTTACAAGGCCGACGCTCTACCTCATAACCACAAACACCACACTTTCCATACCATAGACGATACCAGAAACTTTTGTGGGCAGTGTACATCAAGATCAGATTGCACAGAACATGCAGTCTGATCTCTGATCTACACTGTCCACCGCTATATTCTAGATTATGACCAAACTATCTCATGATCTTGCAGAGGAAATGTATGTTTAGCCTTTGAGAAAATGCAATTTATTTATTCAGTGGTGAAAGAGTTAAATCTATTTGTGAAAAAGGCAACTTCACTACATTCTCACCCTGAATCTTAATACTTATCTTTGAATATTGCCAATACACTTTGTCTCAATTGTAATTATATCATCAGGGGTTATTTACCTTTGGCGTCAAGTGTAACTCAAGGCGAAAAATGTGGCAGCCCAACCAGGGACTTGGGTCCCATGGTATGACCCCTTGCTCACCATGCAAGTGCTCTATAGAGCTATTAACACTTCATCAGATGCCAGAATTTTAGCCTTGTCCAAATTGAAAGCATTTGCAGAAGACAATTTTAATGTTGCTCAAATGGTGCAATTCTTCTTTGATATGGTAGAAAACATTGTGTAAAAAGGAGAAAATGCTGGTTACAAGCATTTTCTCCTTTTCACACAGTGTTTTCAAAAGGCTCCTTTCTCAGGGTCATTAAAAGTCGGGATTGTGTGGTAAAGAGTTAAGCTATGTCTGGTCAAACTATAGATTTAAACCTATTTGAGAAACAGATAATTCCAATAAAAAAATTCTCCTTTTCCTACACTGTTTTCAACAGACTTTTTAAAAACTCTTTACCTGAAGATAAAATTTTGGACTTGTTCAAACTGAAAGCATTTGAAGCTACAAATTACATGTGACTCAAATACTGTAATACATGTATGTCATTTGAACTTGAAGAGAATAAAACATTGTGGTAAAAGCAGAAAATGCTGTTAACCAGTATTTTCTCCTTTTCCCGCACGTTTTCAAGAGCCTCTTTCCTGAAAGATATTTAACTCTTTACCACACAAATCCGAGTTTTAACGACCCTGAGGAAATAGCCTTTTGAAAACCTTGTGGGAAAAGGAGAAAATGCTGGTAACCAGCATTTTCTCCTTTTCCAACAATGTTTTCTACCCTTCAAAAGGCAAATTTCAGTTTTTGAGTCATACTAAATTTGTCGTCTTCAAATCCTTTCAATTTGGACTAGTCCAAGATATTGTTGTGTGGTAAAGGGTTAACTCTTTACCAAATGACAGATTTTTGGACTGGACCAAATTCAAAGCATCTACAGACAACAAATTAAATCTTGTTAATATGATAATTTCTGACTTTGGTAGGGTAGAAAATATTGTGGGAAAAGGGAAAAATGCTGGTTACCAGCATTTTCTCCTTTTCCCTCAATGTCTTCTATAGGCTTCTTTCTCAGTCATTGAAAGTCTGGATTGTGTGGTAAAGAGTTAAACACAGAATTAAGGGACATTATGACATGGGATAGATTCATAAAGACTTTTGAAAGCCATAGATCTACCACACAACTAAAACATTTTATGTTACTCTGGATAACAACTTAAATTCAAAATCAGTGAAGGAAAAGGAGCAATTGCTTGTAAAAGGCAGTTGCACCTCTTCTCTCAGTATTTGGATCCCATCAAGTTTCACCCATGATTCAAAACATTTTTCTTTTCCTGCACATGGCTATCCTAACAGCTCCCCTGCCTTTCCCATTATCAGGTCATTACTTCATTCAGATACTGTTTTCAAACACAAATATAAAAAAGTGACTGATCACAAAGGAACTATTTAGTCTTGACAACAAGAAAACTTGACCAAAAGGCAAAAGGAATGGAGAAAGGTCAGTAAAGTACCCAAGGAAACTCTGCCCTAAGAAAGACTGTACTCCACCTTTCTGTAATGCTTAAATTATCAATGAGAAATGAGCAATGCTCTGGCAAAAGGGAGTTAAATGCATCTATGTGATGCAATAAACCATGCAAGACATCACATGAACTAAAGATCCATAAAATCCACTTTGTCCGAGTTCTGAGGTAGAATGGTCCTTAAACATGCAGAAAATTTACCTTAAGTGAAAAGTTTTGATCCAGGTCAGCCTGCAGACTGATGCATTAAACCCCTTTTCACAGAGCATGAATCAAATATAAGAGGAAAAAATGTATTAAAAGAAATGCCTTTTTTTCTGCACAAAATGGGTTTCTTAGGTCAAGTATGTTTATTTTGTCTGATTATTATAGTCCTTTCCAGTGAACTAACCCGCCCATCTGTGCCCATGAACACACAGCACCCTTACTAGTGAAACAAAGACGGAACAGTCTATGGAAGCAGGGATCATATATAAACACCCCTCTATATATATATGATCTCTGATGGAAGTAATACAAATTTTCTTCCCAAATATTTATCAATTCTTTGCTAAATATTTGATATGAGCTTTAATTAACAAAATAAATAAATAAATAAATAAATAAATAAATAAATAAAAAAAAAAAATAAATAAATAAAAAAGCTTATGTGAAAATAAAAAACAATGCTTTTTAGTGTAAAATCGATCTGAACCTGTAAAACAGCTGCTGAATATTTGTGCAATCCAATACAAAAGAGCGAAGTTCTCTTGGGCGAATCGCACTTGGCGAAATCTTTCGTACATGCAACCAAATCGGTAATTTTCTGAGCTAAGCAAAATACAGATCAGACTTACGAAGGCAGCGTGCGTCCGTCGGCCCCTACCAATGGTAAAAAGTTTGTTTCAGTCATTTCGAAATTTAGCAGCAACTTGTTTGCATCGTTATCAATATTTTACTAAAAACAAAAAACACCTGGTTCCGTTGTTAAGAGTGGGAGCCAGACGAGGGCCGTTCACAAAGTCGCACAAAGAGGATTGTCATTAAAGGTACTCGAAACTGGATAAATTTAGTCTCAGCAAAGTTTAAAAAATCTGTAAATAAAGTGTTATTCTTTTTTTGCATCGACAAAGATGACCTTTGAACAAAGATGCTGAAAGAAAATACGTGCTAAAAGAGGACAGGTGGTCCACCTTTTCGTTGTTTATCCGTCTGAAAGTCAATAAAGCGTTTGTCACTGGATAGTGTTTTTTGCGAGACAAGTCTAAAATGTTCCAGAGTTTCAAACACTATTGATAATGTCATAGCAAGGTGCCTCTTTGGGCAAGACATATGTATACTGGTGAAACCAAGAAAACGCAAATAATAAGTGACCTGTTGCCATGATACAGGGATCGTAAATTGCATGTTATAAACGATCCCTGCATGAGGTGACAGAAATAATGTTGAAATTGTCATTTTTTTGTCACTTAAAACTGTAGACACCGGAGGTGAAATATCGGTAAAATATAGGGCGGATAACATTCGGCAAACTCGGGTGATCTGCTGATTAAGTCCCTCGGCTGTATCACGTAGCTTGAAATACACCACACAGTAAGCACATTCTTTCGCCGGAACTACGCCAATTTACCGTTCTGAAAATTGTAAGGATCCTCTTAAAAAAAAAGACTAGTCACAATCATTTTCTATTGGAATGTTTATAAATATATTTTCGTGGACATGCACTTTGTACATTTATTTTCAACTTGGTCTATCAAAATTTCCGTAAGCATTTTTCAGCGACGGGCTGCTTATCACCGTGGCATTCGACAAACCTCGGTGATCATTGTTCAAGTCCTTCGGCTGTATCACATAGCTTGATATGCACCTACACGGTACATTTCTTCGCCCGAAGTACACCGCTTGAAATCCTAACACTCCATTTAGAAAACAAATACTAGTCCGTGGAAACATTTCTAAATATATTTCTCGAGGCAAACAGTTTCTAACTCTATCAATTGCGTTGGCATTTTTCAGAAATAGGTTTCATATCACCGTGGTTGTTGTAGCTGTGGCAAATCGATTTACCGGGTCCGGCCATGTTTAAGATCATGTGACTAGCATTAATTCAAAATCGAAACCCCTTTGTTACTGACGAGGTTAGATGTAGACCAGTACAGAATCGGCCGAGTTGTGACGAGTGTCACCGTGGCTGTTGTTGTCGTTGCAAATCGATTTAGGCCTACACGGGCGCCGCCATGTTTAAGATCATGTTATTGGCAGTATTTCCAAATGGAAACCCGCTTGGCACTCCCGTCACCCGAGGTATACCGAATGACCCGCTTGGTACAGACGAGGTTACATGTAGGCCTGTACGGGATCGGCCGAGTTATGACGAGTTGGATCGATATGTGAAACCGGTGCGGGACTCGAACCCCCCTTTCGACCACAGGACAAGGATACAAAATCTCGTTGCAAGCTGCTTTAAGGGCGCCTTTAATTTGCATTCAGGACTATTTTATAAATAAGACTTATAAAATAACCTTTGTAATATTTGACTCACCCTCATCATGACTTCTAAGTGGATTCAGTCTTTACTATAAAATTGTAGACTCGTCCAAATTGAAACCATTGGTAGACTACAAATTAAAAACGGTTCAGATGATAAGACTTGTAAGGATAAAACACATTGTGGGACAAGGAGGAAATGCTAGTGCTTTTAAACACCTATTTTCTCATGGTCGTTAAAACTAGGGGATTGTTTGATATTTGACCTGTACCACACCATCCCGAATTTTAACAACCCCAAAGAAAGTTTCTGTTGTAAAAATTGTGGGAAAAGGAGCAATTGCTGGTAAGCAGTATTTTCTCCTTTTCCTACATTGTTTTCTACCATTTCTATCACAGAAATCTTCTTTTCACCCACACTGAATTTGTCGTCCGAAAATTCTTTTCATTTGGACAAGTCCGAAATTTTGTCGTTTGGTGGAGAGTTCAAGGTTTTAGCTTCATACTGCTTTTTGACATCAGCGAACATTTTCAAGCCAGTTGTAAAAGCTAGCTGTACAATATGTCGTGGCCAATGCTGTTTTCAGAATAAAAAAGATACTTTAAAATCGGACTGCGCATACCGAGTATAAGACTGACCTTGATATACACTGTACACAATTTAGCGGTTAGACTCGCGCTAAGTAAAATAAGAGTTTCAAATCGACGACTGTTATAATCAATAATGGAATTCCGACATTTCACTGTGGGTATCCAAGACTTTGAATGGGACTAGATTATCAGGGATTTTTCTGTGCTTCAGATTGTTTAATGGTCTTAACCCTTTAACCAACAATCCCGTATTTTAACAACCTTGAGAATAAAGGATTTTGAAAAAAAAATGGGATAAGGATATGCTGATCACCAGCTTTTTCTTTTATTCCCACCATGATTTCAAAATGTTGTTTTTTCCTCGTCATTAAAATTCGAAATTGTTTGGTTAGAGTTTGTTTGGTTATATACTTATATTCAACACAATGAGTTGTGTAAACATTTTAGTAAACGGAAGAAAAAAAAAAAGGGCTCATTTTGCCCAGGGATCATATATACAATCCCTGTTTTGCCACAATGTTTTCAAGAGAATGCTAACTCTAGGCGGGAAAAAGTCGTGTGCAGGTGGTAATAGGCCCTCTTATATAGGCAATTTATCTAGACTTTCCCTTCCTCCACCCACCCCCGTTGCTTAGATTCGTAATCATGAAATATCCTTAGATCGATTCTTGCTGAAATCATTGGTAACGCCGGAGTGTCCTTGGGCTAGGCATGACAGAGTCCAAGTCTAGAGCATCGATAAACCAGCAAAAACATTAATAAGTCACAACCAATCTCATGGCTCGTCTTGAAATCTAGTGTATGAATTAAATTAAGACTGGTTTGTAAATTCGGGTCCGTTGTCCCCCCCCCCGAACCGCCAATGTTTCCAAACTCAATCTAGTCAGTGCAAAGGCGTAAAAAGTCGTGTTTTAGCTGTAAAGGGGGCTTTTCATATTTTTACAATCTCATCAAATCCCCTCCCCCCTCGCCAGTGTTTTCAAACACAATCCAGTCAGTTCCAAAAGTATAAAAAGTTGTGTGTTAGCTGTAAAGGGGCTATTCATATTTTTAAAGTGTCACCAAACTTCAACAATAATCCATCGCTGAATTGAGGTGGGGGATAACTGGTAAACCATCGGTAAGTAATAAAGACAAATGTAATAAAAATGTAATTCGGTGGCGTTTCCTTAATGGGCTACATAGCCTATTGAGGTATACTTAGATTTTGCGTCAGGGTCTGGAAAACCTGTGGGAATGTCACGGGGTCAACAGCATGCTTCCACTATTTGGGATCATATTGAAATAAGAATGGTGACGTATGTATATCTATATCATAATAGTAAACGGAGTAAGCGATTGCAAGGCGATCAACTCATTTTTGAGCGCAAAATTCAAAATTTGCACCTTTTACATCATGTAACCATCCTGTTTTTTGACGTTTGCAGAGAAAAGTATATTTTGTAGTATTTATCAGCGTTTAACGAAAAATTTAAATTTGAAGCTAAAAAATCTTTACAGTCCCCTTTAAAATTCCATTAATAGCATAGAGTAAAATGCCCTGCCCTCTATATTTGTTTAACCATCAACTCTGGACTATGAATATTAGCCGACTCGTTGTCTAGATTATTATTTCAATATTTGTTTAGATACAATGAACTTTTCAAACCTTTACATTTCTTATCAACCCTTTACCACACACTCCAGAGTTCCTGAACGACCGTGACGAAGACAGCTTTTAAAAACATTGTGGGAAAAGGAGAAAATGCTGGTAACCAGCATTTTCTCCTTCTCCCGCAATGTTTTTTACACTGTCAAAGAACTTTGCTTCATTTGTATCACTTTCAATTTGAAAGAGTTGAGAATTTGCCGTTTGCTTAACTTTCGTTTCTTTTTTGCGGACAGTGTAGATTTATTACACTTTTTGGTATCAGATTATTCTGGGGGAGAAAAAAAAAGATTTGAATTACAATATTTACGTCCTTTCATTCGCCAAGAGATGCCCGTTTCGCGTATTTAATCCTTTACCACGAATTTTTATGACCCAGCAAAAATAAGATTTTGAAAATAATGTGAAAAAAAATGCTTATAACCAGCATTTTCTCCTTTTCCAACAATATTTTCTACCCCTTCATAGACTGATAAAATCTTTTTAGCTGCATTTCTTTCATCATCTTCAAAGATGAAGGCTTTCGAAAATGAACAAGTCTAAAATGTTGTCGCTTGGTAAAGAATTTAATGTATTTATCACACAATCCCGAGTTTTAACGGCCCGTAGGAAAGAGACATTTAGAAACATTGTGGGAAAAGGAGAAAATGCTGGTAACCAGCATTTTCTCCTTTGCCCACAATATTTTCCATCCTATCACAGCCGCATCCCACAATTAAGTCTCATTTGATTTGTCGTCTGCAAATGCTTTCAATTTGGACAAGTCAAAGATACAGTCGTTTGGTAAAGAGTTTAATACTTTTCGGGATAACCCACTCTCTCTGACTCTTCACACACCTTTAAAATCCTTTCGTTCTTTACCACACAATCTCGAGTTTTAACGCCCTGCACAAGAATGCCTTTGAAAGACATTGTGCGAAAAGGAGAAAATGCAGACAACCAGCATTTCGCCTTTTTCCCTAAACTGAGTTCCAGTCTGATCAAATTTTCCTTTTATATATTCGGACTTTACTTTGTCAATAATAATAATAATAATAATAATAATAACAATAATAAAGAAGGAACCGATAAGCATTTTGGCCACAGATCTTTATAGACTGTGGAAGGAGAGCGCGATAAGGAGCCTATTACCGCCTGCAACCAGGCTACTCTTTCTTCCACAATGTTTTCTACCTTTACTATGACAAATTTTATCATTTAAGCCACATTTAATTTGTCGTCTGCAGATGCTTTCAACTTTGAACAAGTCTGAAATTTTGTCATCTGGTAAGGAGGTCAACTTTTAAAGTGCTAACGTTACCGTATGAATGTTTGAATGAAATTATACGAAACTTTCAACGGTATCTAAGTCACATCACAGTCACTGCTCACAATATTGCTTTCCTAGGTTTCGTCAATAGGCTACTTGATCGGGAAGCTCCATAGCCTTGCCAAGGGACACAATTTTCGTGCGATATGGTAAACAATATATGAAGAGAAGCAACTGTTCCCTTTTCCACAGTTTTTATTTTTTTTTCTAAAGAGAGTTTTCAATGGAAAAGACAGAAAAGTACTTGTATGGTAACATTATTTGGAAACATTGAATCATGCTCTGGGAAAGGGGGTATAATACATTTCCGTGATGCATGATACCAAGCAAGTCATCATATAATTATCTATGGATCCATAAAATCCGTTTTGTATAATAACCGACTGAATCATGAGGTACACTGGTCCTTTCACACGCATAAAACTGACCAATAGCAAAAAGTATCGACCCAGGTCAGCCTGCGCGGACTGCGCAGGCTGACCTTGGTCGATACTTTTTGCAGATGCATTGAACCCCATGTTCAAAGAGCATGGATCATACTTCTGTTGTTAAATTTGTCCGTTTCCCGAGATTTACTAGTGTTTCGAAGAAAGCCTGTGCATTCAGGTAGGTTACCTTTTTGTCTTACAGACAACTAATTTATAACAAAGTTGTGACATAAGGAGAAATTTGGCGTTATGAGCAGTCTGTAAGTTGGAGTAGACTCGCGACCGATCATGGCCGACTAAACACGCCATTATTGAGTCCATGATTAACATCCGGGACAAATTTATCTTTATGCTTTCTGTCTTCCTGTATTAACGATCACACCGGGTTTTATCCTTGATTGTCACGATCAATAATACTTGTACAGCGCTAAAGAGGTATTATTAATATTATGTCGTTAATATTTAAAAGCATCCCTTCGAGTCATTCGGCAAATCTCGAGTAATCGGTTGTTACTGAATCGACCGGGTTGTGACGAGTGTCCATCAAGTATATAGTAGGATATCTCTCGACGAATGATAACACCAGGAATCTGTTGTTTTATGGCGCGTCCACATCCAAGATCACTAAGCGCACACGACGAGCAATACAGTGGTCAAATGACAAGTCTTTATGACTCTAATGGTCTGAAACGGTGCTACAATGAGATACAATTTTTTCAAAAACTATTTTGAACCACAGGGACGTAAAGGTACGCATTCAGATTTTTTCGACCTAAAATGTTTTCTAACTGAATCTACATGGTAAGACAATAGCTAGCAAACTATCAATATAGACGAATGAAAGGTTAGGGGAAAAAATGTTTTTAGCGGTATATCCTTAACTCTTTACCACACAACAAGAACTGAGACTTTCCCAAATTGAAAGCATTTGCAGACGATAAATAAAACAGAGTTCAAATAATGGGCAAAGTAGAATACATGTATTAGGTATTTTTAAATCTTGCGCCATTTGCTGGCAAAGACCTGCAGGAATGTCACATGATTAAGTGCAGGTGTTGCACGTATTCAGATAAGCATGTTGACACCATATTTATTCTCATAAAAATAGACGGTGTAACCCATTGCACTACGACCACTCCGTGATTAATACCTTTATCCCGCTAAAGAAGTGAAATGAAACTCTAAAGCCGATAGTAAAAACCCAATTTTTGCTATTTCAAATGTATTTTTGTGGGGAAAATATGTTCTTAGCGGACAGTGTAGATCAAAGATCAGACTGCACGTTCTGTGCAGTCTGATCTTGATCTACGATGTCCGCAAAAGGTCAGTGAGTCACGCTTAGCAGCCAAAGGGTTAAAACTCCAAAACACCACCTTTTTGCTAAATGTAACTAGTTTCTCATCGCTTGGCGAGAAATATGTTTTGTACTATTTATCAGTGTTTTACAAAAACACATTGACTAACAACGAAACAATTTAAACAGGCACCTTTAAAACACGGGATTGTTTGGTAAAGGGTTTACGAATGACAGGAGTGACTCAACGGTACACATTATAAATCATTGTAAAGTATGGATAATAAGCATAAGTTAAGGATACATGGATACATTTGAAAGCATCCTGGCGAAATCAGAAATTCGTTGCACAAAATTTAACCCTAAGGGTGCTAAGCGCGACTCAAGGACCTTTTGCGGACAGTGTAGATCAAGATCAGACTGCACAGAACGTGCAGTCTGATCTTGGATCTGCACTGTCCGATAAGGAGATATCTTTCCTCAAGAAATGCCTTTGAAATAGCGAAATTTAGGGTTTTATTATCGGCTTGAGAGTTTCGTTTTCACTTACCTAGCAGGATAAAGGTTGTCGCCTGCAAAATAATGGTAATGCGTGAATGACGTACAAGTAATAATTGTTGTCGTGATTTTATGTCTTCCTAATATTTGCAGTAATGATTTTAAAATCCGTTGATCAAACAACCCTATGTTTTAACGTAGCCGAGGTAGAAGGGTTTTGAAAGCATTGTGGGAAAAGAAGATAATGCCAGTAACTTTTTATCCGAGACAATAAATGATAAATCCTATATGTATCAGTCAAATTGATATTTCTTTGTCGTATGCAAAATTTAGCAAGAGAAATGATTTTAAAAATACTTTACCAAATAATGACATATTTCAAAGAGCTTAAGGAACACGTCTGTTGAAAACATTGTAGGAAAAGGAGAAAATGCTGAAAATGGTAACCAGCATTTCCTCCTTTTCCCACAATGAATTTTTTACCCGATTCAAA
This sequence comes from Hippopus hippopus, assembly GCA_946811185.2. Lineage (NCBI taxonomy): Eukaryota > Metazoa > Mollusca > Bivalvia > Cardiida > Cardiidae > Hippopus > Hippopus hippopus. Next base: position 18,343,927 of record OX328096.1, read on the forward strand.
GAGAAAGCCTACATCATGCAAACTGCATTTTCTTTATCTTCTGCAAACTTTAGTAAACAACCTTGCGTTTTTACGACCTTGAGGAAGAAGGCTATTTGTAAACATTGTAGATAAAGAAGAAAATGCTGGTTAACTAGAATAACAAACATTAGGAGTTGTCCTAAAAATGTTTATTTCCTTCTTTCCCATAGTCAATGATAAATCCTAATCAATTGAGCTTTATTTAATTTATTTGTCGTCTGCGATTGCTTTCAATATGGATGAAGAATATTTTGTCGTCTGGTAAAGAGTTAAAGCATATCGAATTTCGCTTTTAACCCCTTTATCACACAATCCTGAGTTTTAACGACCCCTTTTTTGAAAGAAGACTTTTGGAAACATTGTGGGAAAAGGAGAAAATGCTGGAAACCAGCATTTTCTCCTTTTTCCCCACGATGTTTTCAACTCCTTTTCAAGACACACCTCATCATCAGAATCACGTTTTATTTTTCGTCAGCGTATGCTTTCAATTTTGATGAGTCTAAAATTTCGTCGTGTGGTAAATGAGTTAAATGGAAAACTGAATTACGTCCGTAACCATGGAAGTACATGTATTAGATTACTAATTATTCTTTAAAATCTTTACCAGGCGACACAATTTCATGAACTCGTCCATATTCAGAGCATTGGCAGACGAAAAAAAAAAATCCTACAATGTTTTCAAGTTTCTTATAGGCTACCTAAAGGAACAGAACAAGAAAAGTAACGTATTCATGACTTGTATACAAGATCCTTTGTTAAACAAATTTACAAGAGAGAGAGAGACACACACACATACACACACACACACACAGACACAGACACAGACAGAGATTGAGAGAGAGAGAAAGAAAGGGCCGGAGAGAGAGAGAGAGACACACACACACACACACATTGAGAGAGAGAAAAAAAGGGCCGAAGACAGAGAGAGAGAGAGAGAGAGAGAGAGAGAGAGAGAGAGAGGGCCGAAGGAGAGAGAGAGACACACACACAGAGGCACACACACAGACAGAGACACAGAGATTGAGAGAGAGAAAGAAAGGGCCGAAGACAAAGAGAGAGAGAGAGAGAGAGAGAGAGAGAGAGAGAGAGAGAGAGAGAGACACACACACAGAACAAGAAAACCAACTTATTCATAACTTGTATACAAGATACTAGTACTTTTTGTACTTTGTCAGTCAAACAAATTTTACGATAATGTTTCTCGAAGATCAAATTGGAGAGAGAGAGAGAGAGACAGACAGACAGACAGACAGATAGACAAGCTGGCAGGCAGGCAGGCATACAGACAGACAGACAGACAAACAGACAGACAGACAGAGTGATACAGAGAGAGAGAAAGGAAGAATGGGCTGAAGAGCGAGAGAGAGAGAGGGAGAGGACCTGAAGCGTTGTAAAATACATACGATTTAAAACAACAAAGAAAACACGAAATCCACTTGTTTTCACAAAAACGTAACAAAATGTTAAGACACAATGCCAGAGCCTAAACCCTTTCAACACCAAAGGCGAATACATGAGCTTTTGCAGACAGCAAAGATCAAGATCAGACTGCACAGAATGTGCAGTCTGATCTTGGATCTACGCCGTCCACTTTTTTCGTCAAGCTAGTAAGATTGAAAATCTGTCTGGGTTTCAGTGGATTGTATTTTTAGCCGTCGAAAGTGGTCGAGTTGTTATATTTGGCGCCAAAAGAGTTAGACCCTTTCAGTGACTTAGGCGAATACAGTAGTTTTTGGGGGACGGTACAGATCAAGATCAAACTGCACAGAACGTGCAGTCTGATCATAGATCTATACCGTCCTCTTGTTCAGTCAAGCGTACATTCTGAATTTCAGTGGGTTTCAGCCGTCAAGAGGTCGAGTTTATGTACAGACTGTGTCTGGCGCTGAGGGAGTTAAAACTTAGTTAGGCATTGTGTAGAATTTTAAAAGATGACTCTCATTGTTTGGTGGGTGGGGGGGGGGGGGGAGAATGAGCATGCTCTGTGAAAAAGGTGTTTAATGCATTTGCAAAAAGTATCGATTCAGGTCAGCCTGTGCAGTCTGCGCAGGCTCACCTGGGCCGAACCTTTTTGATTTTTGTCATGCAATTTTCTGCATGTCAAAGGAGCAGTGTATCCCATAATTCTGTCGGTAGTTATACAACACAGATTTTAAAAATGTATCATACTGTTATGACTTCCTTGATATCATGTATCACTGACCATGGCTAAAATGAAATATGTCTACGTTCATTCTGAGGCATAACTGAATGGTTTCAAGCATACCCCCACTTTCGGAATCAAGCGTTCTTAGCCCCAAAACCGCCAAATAAATTGGGTGAAAATTTCCCGCCATTTGGAAAAACACAAATATTGCGATACCAAGTTTTTTTTTTGACCCCCAGGTAAAAACTCAACTTATCGAAGACTGAAGATTCTAGATCAGAATGCTTGCTCTGCGCAGTCTAAGTTGAATCTACACTGTCTGCAAAATCACTTTTTGTGGAGTCTTATCTATATCCAGGTCGCCTGGAAAAGCAAATTGCCGGTAAGTCGCCATTGGAAGCGACCTCGTGATTTAATCAAGCTTTGGCTGAACGAAGCCGACAAATTTGGCAATAGCTAGGCTATTCATTGAATAATTCATTTTGGCACAAAATTTAATTTGCCAAGTTCGACAGCGCAGTCGATAGCGTACAGGTCATAAGACCAGGCGTTCGCTGATTCGAATATGCAGCTCGGCCAGTTTCTTTCAGAGGATTGATGACAGTCATTGCGATATGAATCATTCCTCTCTCACATCTGATCGTTGTTTCCACGATGGCTTTGTGGGAAAGAAGCCAGTAACTTTTCAAGAATATTGTGCGAAGTCCTAGCAAAAAAAAAAACAAGGAAAGCATGGGTAGGTGCACTGGCCGTCGCGATGTAACTAAAATAATGTTGAAAACGGCGTTAAACACCATACAAACAGACATTGAAACAATGGATACAGATTTGAAAATATCTTTGAAAAAAGCTGCAAAAATTTCCAGTGTTGCTCAGTGGTACCTATTCTAGAGGTCTTTGGTTCGATTCTTGTCCGAAGCACTGAGTTTCTCGGCAAAGTGTCCGAGGGCAAGGCACTTGTGCCGCAGCCTAGTACATGCAAATGTGAAATCGAGGGAAGATGTGGATAGTAGTAAGTGAGCTGTCGCCGTGATGTGACTGAAATAATGTTGAAAAAGGCATCAGACAGCTTTCAATCAACCAATTATTTATAAAACAAAAACATGTGAGAACATTTCAAACTGAAGGTAGATGAAATATTTGAGACATACTGTTTGAAAAGGGGACTTAATGTATCTGCAAAAAGTATCGACCAAGGTCAGCCTGCAGAGTCCGGGCAGGCTGACCTGGGTCCAAACTTTTTACTTTTTGTCAATTATGTGTATATTAAAGGACCAGTGTACCTCATGATGCAGTCAGTTGTTGTACAAAATGAATTTTATGGATCCATAGTTATGTGATGACTTGCTTGGTATCATGCATCACGGAGATGCACTAAGCTCCCTTTTGCCAGAGCGTGGCTCATTTGAATTTTGAGATCTTTTTTCGAAGTAATTTGCTTGATAGCGGCTCTGAGTTTTTGAGGTACGGTATAATCCAAATTGAGAGGGACACGCAGACAAAAAGCCGTATGGACAGACATGATAGGTAGTTTCCCGACTACAAATACTCGTTACAAAACATGGATTGATTGATTGTATGGTGTTTAACTCTTTACCAAACGACAAAATTTTAGACAGGTCCAAATTGAAAGCACTTGCAGACGACAGCATAAACGTGACTTAAAAATTGAAATTTGTTTCCAGTAGGGTAGAAAACATTGTGGGAAAAGGAGAAAATGCTGGTTACCAGCATTTTCTCCTTTTCCCATAATGTTTTCGAAAGGCTTCTATCTAAGGGTCGTAAAAACCAGGGATTGTTTGGTAAAGGGTTAATGCCGTTTTCAACATTATTTTAGCTATATCACTGCGGCCAGTGCACCTATTCATACTTTCCTAGGGTGTCTTTCACCAGTACTCTGCACAATATTCTTTCCAAGCCACTAGCTGCTTTCCCACATAACCATCGTCGAAATAGCGGTCAGCGGTGAGAGAAGAATGAATCCTGTCGCAATGACTACATTCAATCTTTGGAAAGAAACTAGCCCAGCCGGGTTCGAACCAGTGATCCCCGGTTCTCAATTCCTGTACGCTACCGACTGAGCTACCGGGGCTTGGCATTACAAAACATGCTTAGCCTTGTGACTAAATCTACTTAACAGGTCTACAGATCGAAATCGAAATTCACAGAACTTGCAGTCTGATTTAGACTCTACGCTCTCCTTTACGATGAGACATTTTTTTTTTTTTCAGTTAATAGAGATTTGACATTGCTATATAATTATGAGCTCTACTATTGATTAACTCTTCACCGAAAGGAGAAAATTTTGTACTCTACCAAATTCAAAGCATTTGCAGACGATAAATTGAATGTAGCTCAAATGATGGTTTCTATCCTTGACATAGTAGAAAACGTTGTGGAAAAAGGAGTAAATGCTGGTTACCAGCATTTTCTCTATTTTTTTCTTTTTTTTTTTCCCCAGAATGTTTTCAAATGCCTTCTTCTTTAGGGTCGATTAAACTCGGAACTGTGTGGTAAAGGGTACATATCTACTAGGTTTCTAGACCAGCTCAAGGGAAATTTTTCAATCATTCCTAGAAACGGATACAGTAAAAACTGACAGGAAAAAAAAAACAGTTAACTCTTTTTCAAAAGACAAAATTTTGGATTCGAATAGACTGAAAGCATTTGCAGGCATAAAATTTAATTTAGCTCAGAAGATGACTTATGCCTTCGATAGGGTAGAAAGCATTGTGGGAAAAGGAGAAAATGCTGGTTACCAGCATTTTCTCCTTTTCCTACAATGCTTTCAAAAACCATATTCTTTCAGAGTTGTTAAAACTCTGGATTGTGTCGTAATGGGTCAAATAAATAGATATATCCTACCAGCAATCAAAACCAAAGTTTTGCAACACTTCAAAATTCTTTTCAAAAGAAAAATCTTACCGTATCGGACAGTGTAGATCTAAGATCACACAGCACGTTATGTGCAGTCATATCTTGATCTACATTGCTCGAAAACAGCATCGAGTTGCGTTTAAAATCCTAGGGGCTTAACCGAAAAAACACCGTCAAAATGATTAATAGATACGTGTTATGTAGTGGGAAAGTGCACAACCTCTTTCTCTCTTGTATAATGCATTTGACAACTGCATTGCACTATATTTCAAAATATCTTGGCAAATGGAAGGGTCGTTCCATGAAATATTTGTCTTTTTGCAAGGTGATTCTTCCTCGTCACATTATTTTTACACTATTTTCGTCCATATTTTTGTATTTTCTAAAGGGACTCTTCTGTTCTTTCGATGAAAATTTGAAAAAAAAGAAAAATTAGAGGAGGAAATGGGATAATTTTGACCTAGCCGATTGCTAAAGGGCTTGTAAATTTTATGTATAATTTATCACATAGGAGGGATTTTCTTGTAAATGTACATTTATATAAGATATAAGTTTTACTTTTTTTTTTGCCGTTAGACCAATTCAGCGCCTTAAAGAAAGGGTTTTATGTGGACGGTATAGATCAAGATAAGGCTGCACGGAAGTTGCATCTCGGATTCATACCGTCCGCTAATTCAGTGTCTGAGTTTCAATGGATTGTATTTCAGCCGTCGAAATGGTCAATTTTAAAATTTTAACTGGTTCTGGGGGAACTTAAACGAAATACCTTGCTAAATAACTAAAATGAAACTTTTAACCTTTTTTATAGTCGACAATAAAACCCCGAATACAGATATTTCAAAGTTATTTTGGGGGTTAAAATATCTCCTGATCGGGCAGTGTAGATCAAAGATCAGACTGCACGTTTTGTGCAGTCTGATCTTGATCTACACTGTCCGCAAAAGCCACCAAAGTCGCGCTTAGAAGCCCAAGACTTAGTGTTGAAAGATATCAAATTTTCTATTTAGATATTTCTTTCATCAGTTATTTGAACCACGCTCTGACAAAAGAGGGCTTAATGTATCTCCGTAATCCATGATACCAAGCAAGTCATCTCATAATAATGGATCAATAAAACCCATTTTATCTAATAAACGGCTGAACATGAAGTAACTGGTCCTCTGACATGCAGAAAACTCACCAAAAGCAAAAAGTTTCGGTCCAGGCCAGCCTGCGCGGACTGCGCAGGCTGACCTGGATCGATACTTTTTATAAATGCCGCATTTAAGCCCCGTTTACAAAAAGCATTGCTCAATTATTCCATTTTCTGTAAAAAATATTTCTTTCGTCAATTATTTCTATTAATTATCGCCGTGTTTAAAGATAATTTGTGAAGAACTGAATTAAACTTTGCTGGAAGGTATGTTTAAGCTTTACAAAACAATCCCAAGTTTTTACGACCCTGACGAAGAAGGCCTAGACTTTTGAAAGCATCGTGAGAAAAGGAGAGAATACTGGTGACCAGCATTTTCTCCTTTTTTTCCCACCACGTTTTCTACCTTTTCAAGTACAAATTCTATCTTTTGAGCCCGGCACATTTGCTTTGTCGTCTGCAAGTGTTTTGAATTTGGACAACTCAATGATTCTGTCGTCTAGTTAAGCGTTGAATAATTTTTTACGCCAGACGTAGTTGCCGTGCCTTTTGGCCAAATTTTCATGTTTATTTGCATAGAAAGCAGGATTTTCTCCTTTTCCCCACAATATTTTCTTCAAAAGGACAAATTTCAGGTTTTTTTTTTCGTCACTCCACGGAGTAAACGCGACACAAAAACCCTGAAATTTGTCCTTTAAAGGGAAGAACAACTTGTGGTAAAAAGGAGAAAATACTGGTTACCAGCGTCTCATCTTTTCCCCACAGTGTTTTCAAAAGCCTTGTTTTCCGGGAATATATCAAAGTAAACTACGTATTACATGCGTTTAACAATAGCTGCATTGTGCATCATACCATGTTAATCAAAGAAAACTGACTTCAAACTGAAATTGGAAAAAAAAAAGCTAGGCGGTGTAAAAAAGGAGGCATAGTGCATCTGAAAAAGGTATCGACCCGGGTCAGCCTGTGCAGTCCGCGCAGGCTGACCTGAACAGAAACTTCGCTTTTAGTCAATTTTCTGCATGTCAAAAGAGCAGTCTATCCCGGGATATAGCCGGTTGTCAGACAAAAAGGATCTTATGGATCAATAATTGAGCCGTGCTCTGTGAAAAGGGGGCTTAATGCATCACCGTGATACATGATACCAGCCCAAGTCATCTCATAATTATGGATCCATAATAGTCACTTTTTGAACAACTAATTTGATCATGACGTAGACTGGTCCTTTGACTTACAGAAAATTGACCAATATCGAAAAGTTTCGGCCCAGGTCAGCCTGCGCGGACTGAGCAGGCTGACCTGGGTCGATACTTTTCGCAAATGCATTAAGCCCCCTTTTCACAGAGCACGGCTCAATGATATGATGACCTGCTTGGTATCATGCCTACTGAGATGCATTAAGCCCCCTTTTGCCAATGCATGGTTCAACTTATATAAGAGAAAGTCCTTAAAACTCGATCGTTTTTCAGCGTTTTTAGACCACATGTATACATACTAAAAGGTCATTATAATTTAAATTATATTGTGTCATTTGTAAATACGCAAATATTCCAAAACAACAACACAGGACAGGTATAATAAATTTCGGAATTATTCTGTTTGCATATTTAGGAATGCACCTTGTCAATTAAAACATTTAATAATGTATTATCTTAAGTATTCCTACCGAAAAAAATTGGTTAAACATTTTTCAATTGACAAACTTTTGCATTTGTACTATAATTATCGTGTCACTTATATATACATAAAACATAAAAAAAACAACAACACAGCACAAGTAAAATGAATTTAATAATTATTTTTATAGGAATTTTAGGAATGAAGCTTACTGTTTGTAAGATTTATTAAAGTTTTATTTTTCATATTTTTTTTTTTTACTGAAATGAAACATTACTCTCGTCATACTATACAATCACATTATAAACCGTTCCTGTGCGTGTCATGCACAGTGACTCCCATCTTCAAAGAAAAAGCCAAAGATAGCCATAACCACAAATCGACAATGAGCCACAACCCTAAAATAGAACGGCATGTACAAGTAGTTTATTAATTACAAGATAAATACAATCGACAGCTTTGATAAGGAAAAACAACAGGTAAAACGAAATTATAAATTATTAACGTAGTTAAGGAAATGGCCGTATATTTCATCTTTGTGATTTATTCCTGAAATACGATAGTCTTATTTCTCGAATCTTTTTCCCTTTTAGTGTAAACCCAGCTTGAATTAAATATGGCTAAATTGTTAAAACTTTTTTTAGCGTTTTAGAAATGACCTTTTTTTATGGTGATGTTCTCTGTGAATGGCAGTAATAATTTATACATGTATTCCCTCTGCATTTCTTTCATTATTCTTTGTCTACTTTTTTCTTCCGCTTTCTATACCCTCTGCACAAGTACGATTCTATTTATATCATATAGTATATACTAATTACAAGAGAAATCTAGCCTAGTGGCCACCTCTAGTAAGCAAGCAACCTATATATTGAGCATTCAACATTGCGATTCCGTGAGAAGACAAACATGTGTAGCTGTACTAAGCAAGCGCCTGTCTTAAAGGTGCCTATTTAGCTTTTTATAATCTCACCAAACTTCAAAGATGACTAAACAATTAATGAAGTAAGGCGATAGCTGACAAACCATTAGTTAAGGAAATAGGAAATTAAGAAAAAGAAAAAAAACTTGTCACTGAGAAGTGACTGATGCCCCCAAAGTTAACTAACATACCTTTTCCTGAGAGCTGTGAACATGAACGTTGACTATGGACTCACCTCTTACAAACACATGTGACCTTGCCGTAACCTTGACCTCTGACCTACGTGCATAATTCTAGTACATGATAAATCGTCTTTATGTGGGTTACATTTCTGCACAGTTATACTGATTTTTTCAGCAATGAAATAGAGTTACAGCCCGGGCACAAACATACCCCCCCCCCCAAAAAAAAATCTATTTCTTTTTTAATCAAAATTTATCTTGCGGTAACCTTAACATTTGACGGACATCACTCTGCATGCAACAGATCGTCTTAATGTTCTTGACATTACTAGACGGTTATACTGGTTTATTTTTTGGGCTAATTAAAAAAAAAAAAAGTTACAGGCCAGACACGAACATAACCCCAGAATTTCATTCTTTTTTAAAACACATTTGCACTTGCCTTGATCTAGACCTTTGACTTAGTTTAGTTTAAACATATTTTATTTGTAACATTCTTACATACAAGAATATAATAAGAATTACAAAATACATATACATATAATATGCTACAAAATGGATTGGAACGTATTGAATATATATGTATCTTGACTTTGATTTACGGACATGATCCTTACAAATGACAAATTGTCCACATGTGGAAGAACAATAGAACAATAGAACAAATTTTATTTTATAACGAGTACAAAGTCGTACATAGTTTATGAAAATACATAAATAATATAGATGAAATTTCACCAGATACCAGGCGAGCATGACAGTACCAGTTGCATACCAGTACCTAGCTAGTATTAATCGGACAAAATAACCTGAAATTGACCTTTATGCAAAGAATAATTAAAGGATGAATATTTGCATCATCGAGTATTATCGGACGATACTAAAATTCTGTCAACGGTAAATGTCGAGTTTGACCTTTATCGTGCCACAATCAACCCAAATGTACAGGGCTTTTGAAAACATAGATAAACAAGGAGAAGTTTACGGATGACATAGACCAAGATCAGACTGCATCTTAGATCCATGTAACCCTCCATGTATTATCATTTTAAACCGAAAAATTTATGCTTACAAATATTTCAAGTATTATAATAGTATTCATTAAAACAAAATGAATCTATAAGCAGCATAAAGAGTTGAAAAACGTGCACATAGTTCCGCATGCAGACGACATTAGTCGAAGCTAAGTTGGGACAATAATGACATTCCTGCACAGTTATGCTGAAATTCATTCATAATTAAACCCCCCCCCCAAAAAAAAAAATCACACTTTTGATCTTGCCGTTGACCTTTGATCTACAGATATGGTCTTGTGCGACACATTGATTTTACGTGGTTGACAATTCTACACAGTTGTTCAAAATTTCATTCGTAATTACTTAAAGTTACAGGCCGAACACTAACATAACCCCCAAAAAATTACCCCTTTTTATCGTATTTGACCTTGCCATGACCTTGAACTTTGACCTACAGACATTGTTCTTGCACGCGACATATTTTCTGTATGCTGCTAACAAAACTTCAAATTTTCGAGAAATTCATTCATAACTAAAAATCATTACAGGCCGAACACCACCCCCAAGGTCAAACTTGACCTTTCCGTGATATTGACCTTTGACCTATGGCCATGATTCTTGCTTTTGACGGATCGTTCCATGTGGTTAACGTTTGTGCAAAGTCATTTCTAAAGTAAGTAATAGGGAAAAAAGTTTTTTCAGGGGAATTTCTTAAATGGGCTACGTCGAAAATGTGGGATCGTGTTCGAACTTTCGAATTATTCCGATGACATGAAAGAGAGAGAGAGAGAGAGAGAGAGAGAGAGAGAGAGAGAGAGGGTTTGCTAAAAATATTCAATGGATGTATCAAAACCATACGCGTTATTAACTTTAACTTCCATCACAACATACCGGTATTCTTATTCTGTTACTTATTCACTTAGAGTTACATAAAACTCTGATCGAGAGACAGAGAGAGAGAAAAAAAGAAAGGTATAGATCTACGTCACTCTTGAATCATTTGTGGTAAACAATATAACGAATTCTAAAAATACCTAATAACGTACTGTTAAATGGACATGACGTATGTTTGCAGGTACGAGCTCGTACATGTTATTGTTAACATATTAATGCATGTTCATTTCTTATCCTACCGTAGGCAATAAAAGAAGGCTTTTGAAAACATTGTGGGAAAAGGAGAAAATGCTGGTAACCAGCATTTTCTCCTTTTCCCACAATGTTTTCTACCCTATCAAAGACAGAAATCATCGTTTGAACTACATTTAAATTGACGTTTGCAAATGCTTTGAATTTGGTTAAGCCCAAAATTTTGTCGTTTGGAGAAGAGTTAAAGAAATCCTGGCTCAATCTCTGCCTGATGCCTTTTACTTTTAGTGTCCACTGGCAAGGCAGTGCAGATGTCCAGGAAAATAACCTAACAGTGAAACCTAGTATATTTATGAGTAAATCAATGAGATGTAGCCCGGTTGAAATAAATTTGAAATCGACCAGTGATGAATGAACAAAATAAATAGGCAAACTCGAATATTCTTTAAGAGTTCGACCTTTTTAAATGGTAGACGAAAAAAGTGTAAAAGGAGGCGGAACAGCCTGCTTTGTCTGTCTGTCTGTCTGTCTGTCTCAAAGGCTGACCTGTAACAACAGGAGCGTGAATAGTTCCTATTTGTAGGTCGTCGGGTTAAAACTCAAACACTAATATAAATGAGACCCGTCTATGAGAAAGGTGGGGTTATCTCACGCCTCGCTTTACAATAAACGTAAACATCTGTAGGGAATATATACCTCAATGTTTGCTTTGTTTCATCATTATAGTTTACCAGCAATAATATGTCACCTGGATAGGGGTTGGGCAATTTCGGCTTTAGGAGGAGTAGATATAACACAGTACATGAATAACTCTTATAGAAATCTGATAAACATTACATTTCATTCCGAAATGTATAAAAAAAAAAAATCACTAATACCCGTTCCGTGTTATTGTATTGAAGTTATTTGTATATTACCAGTGGCTAATTATCGTCGCTGAATTATACCAAATAAGCCCACTTTTCAATAACCTTAAAGAAGGCTTTTGAAAACATTGAAGGGAAAAAGAAAATGCTAATCAAAATGTTTTCGTCTTAAATACCTGTCTTTCTGAGTCTCTCAATCTGTCTGTCACCGTCTCTGTCTGAGTCTGTCGCTCCAACTCTGTCTGTCTGTCTGCCTGCCTGCCTGCCAGTCTGTCTGTCTGTCTGTCTGTCTGTCAATCAATCAATCTGGATGCTAACTAGTGTGTTTGTTCATAACACATTTTCAACATTTTGTTTACACCAATAAAGGTTTCACGGGAAGGGCTGAAGGTTTGATACTTATTTTGTTATAACTTATGGCCCAATCCAAAACCCCTTCCCTCGTTATTATGGGAAATGTTCCCAAATAATGGCCTTAAGCCTGATAACTGAGTTACTCAGGATTTGATAACGTAACTAAAGTTTGTTAATCTTAGTGAAATGCGTCTCAATTAATAAACCCAACTTCAGTCATAGAATGTGTCTGTTAGCGGATTCGAGCAAAATAAAAGATTTAAGTTTTTAACCCTTTACCATACAAAGCCGACTTTTAACGACCATGAGGAAGAAGCCTTTTGAAAACATTGTAGGAAAAGGAGAAAATGCTGGTGGTAACCGGCATTTTCTCCTTTTCCTGCAAACGTTTTATACCTTATCGAAGAAAAAGTGCATCATTTCTGCCACACAGAAATTGTTGTCAGCAAAAGCTTTCAGTTTGGACAAGTCCACATTTTTGTCGTATGGTAAAGGGTTAAGTGAAACTGGGCCCTGATTACATTAGTACGGGTATATCTTCGCCTGCTTTCATGAAACCAGATACATGTATAACGTCATAGTATTTATTTGAATACGATCCCACATCATTGACGTGTGCTAGTGATCATGTACAAAGCCAGTCTTTGGGCTAGGCTCGGAATTTATTTTTGAAAAATCAAATAGCTGACCTGACTAATCAGCTTTTTCTGTCGCGAAAGGCAAGTATACAGTTCAAATTTTGTTAAGTAATTTCCGTAACTACTGCACGAAGCTTTCTGGTAATACCATAAAATGGCGATTATGACGAAGATGAGTTAAAATCAGGCTGGGCCTGTATTCAACAAACATTCTAAAGCGGTCTTATTTTCAAAAGTTTTCTAAATTTGAAAGTAACGCAATTTCTGATTGGCTAAACCAAACGGTTTAGCAAATCAGAAATTGCGTTACTTTCAAACGGTTTAGCCAATCAGAAACTGTAATTTAAAATGGTTTTGTGAAAAGGGACACGGGCGAAGCTTCATGAAGCAAATTTACATATATATTTTTTTTCAAATTTGTAAAAAAACACGTGAACGAGTGAAATGCACTGTCGCCTTGATGCGACTGAAATTACGTTGAAAGCGGCGTAAAACACCATTCAACCATGAGTTGGCAAAGTCTTCAGTGAAGAGGGCGCTTGTTCCCGCCATACTGGACCCCAGTAGATTGTTTTCAGGTTACGAATGACATGTAACACTTGAATTTTAAAACCGACCTTAAGTATATTAGTATCATACTGCTTCGGTGTTGGCCCTTGATTAATTGTGATGAGTATCCTGACGTTGTACGCAGTAAGTAGGGGTGGGCGGTGTTCTCACATAATATACCTTGTAGATTGTTATCAGGCTGCTCTGACCACACTAGATCAACCCTTTTCCCTCATAGATATTCTTCTTCTTCTTCTGTATCCCACAACCTTCCTAAGAAATCTTAAAATTTAAGATGGAACATTTCTGGGGCACGCAGTATGTGCTCAATATAGGATGATTTGAAGCAAACGGTCAATAATCATATTAAATTCGGAATGACGTTTGCTTAGTCTGTCTGTCTGTCTGTCTCTCTCTCTCTATCTCTCTTGCTCTCTCTCTAAAAAAAAACCAAGAACTGATTAAATGATTGACTACTAGCATTTTCTCCTGGTCCAACAATGATCTTAAAAATCGTGTTCCTAAGAAACGTGTGTTATGTTGAAGGGGGGGGGGGTTTGTAGGATTATAATAGAAAGGTACGCGTTGGCTTGTAAATGAATTCTTCGTGCCTTCGTCATAAAAACACTCCTTTTCCCCTTACGAAAATTGCACAGAAATTTTACCTATTAACCCTTTCGGCGACATAGCCGAAAACGGTGACTTTGGCGGACGGCATAGATCAAGATCAGACTGCACAGAACGTGCAGTCTGATCTTTGATCTATACCTTCCGCTTGTTTAGTCAAATCTATGCAATCAAAATCTTTGTAAGTTTCAAAGGATTGTTTTTTTTAGAGACGTCAAAAGAGGTCGAGTTTATTTATTTGGCACTGAAAGAGTTACGTCCGCTTTTAAGTGCTGTTTAAATATGAGCTATGCTCTGTGAAAAGGGGGTTTAATGCATCTGCAAAGAGTATCGACCCATGTCAGCCTGCGCAGTCCGCGCAGACTGACATGGATCGGAACGTTTTGCTTCTGGTAAATCTTTTGCATGTCCAAGGACCATTCTACATCATAATTCAGTCTGTTATTAGACAAATTACGTTTTATGGATCCATAATTATGTGATGACTTGCTTGGTATAATGGCATCTCGGAAATGCATTAAACCCGCTTTTCAAAACGCATGGCTCATATAATTGGCTTGCAACACGCGAAAAGGGGCATTCGGACATTTGCGTAAAGTGTCGTCTCGGATCAGCCTGCGCAGTCCGCGCAAGCTAATCCGAGACGGCACTTTACGACTACATCAGATTTTGTGCTACAGTAGACTTGTGCAAAACAGAAAATTACATGAAAACGGAAAGTGTCGTTTCGGATTAGCCTGCGCGGACAGCGCAGGCTGATCCGACACGACACTTTACGCAATTGTCCGAATGCCCCTTTTCGCGTGTTGCAGACCATATATATCAGGAACATGGCACCTATCCATGTATTCCCGTTTTTTTTTTTTTCTTTTCTTGCCAGCCACTTACTCAAAACATTCTTTTCTTGCCATTGGCTGCTCTCACACAAACACAGTGATTCTGTATGATTCCGGGGGAAGTACACCTAACCAAGTATTTCCGGGGTTTCTTTTCCACAACTACGCGAAATATCCTTCCTAGACAACTGGCATCTTTCTAACCTAAACAAAATCAAAAAACGATCAAAGGTGAGAGAGTAATAAAATATGACTTTCATCGATCCTCGGAAAGAAATGTGACCGCGCCAGCGTTCGAATCCAAAACCTCTGGAATACTACTCCTGCATTTTACCGCTGAGCTACCAAGACCGAAATTTTGCTCTTCCTTTTACAAGTCGACAAAAATTTGTCCAGTTTGAAACCTTCTGCACTGTAAGTGAGAATCAAAATACAGCATTTATCTTTGTAATGTTTATTGTATGGTGTTTCATGCCATTTTCAACATTATTTCAGTTATATCGTGGCGGCCAGTGCACCTATCCACGCTTTCCTGGAGGTTCTTCCACAAAGTACTCCGCACAATATTCTTTCCAAGCCTTTGACTGCTTTCCCACATAACCATCGTCGAAACAGTGGTCACCGGTGAAAGTAGAATGAATCCTGTTGCAATGACTATCATCAATCCTCGGTAAGAAATTGGCCGAGCCAGGAATCGAACCATCGACGTCCTGTTCTCCAGTCCTGTATGCCACTGAGTGAGTTTCCAAGCTTCTCTAAGGACAGAAAACATTGCGTGGAAAAGGATAAAATGCCAGGCATAATTGTCATAATTGTTAACTTATACTCTGACCTATTTCTTATGTCATATAGAACTTTTTTCGATATAACACAATACTTTTTACACTTCAATAGAACAATACGATTTAAACGTTTTAACCCTTACCACACAATCCTGTGGATCGACCCTAATGAAGAGGGCTTTTGAAAACATCCTTGATAAATAGGAGAAAATGGTGGTAACCACCATTTTTCTCATTTTTCCCACAATGTTTTTTTACCGTTCAAAAGACAAATTCACCATTGAACCATATCTAATTTTTCTTTTGTAAATGCTTTCAATTTGGACATGGTTAAATTATTGTTGTCTGGTGAAAACTTCTTTTTTTTCCAAATATTTTTGGACTTGTCGAAATCCAAAGTAATTGCAGACGACAAATTTAATGTCGCTTAAATTATGGTATAGTCTTTCAAAGAGTTGAAAACATAGTGGAAAAAGGAGAATATACTGGTTAACATCTTTATATTTTTATCCACAGTATTTTCAAAAGCCTTCTTTACTAAAGCCGCTAAAATTCGGGATCGTGTGTCTAAGGTAAACTCTTTAACAGACGGCAAAAATCTCTGAACGCATTTGCAATCGACAAACTTTAATTAAATGTGGTCAAATTATGAGAATTGTTCATGTAAAGATAGAAAACATTGTGTGAAAAGGAGAAAATGCTGGTCACCAGCATTTTCTCCGTTTCCCACAATGTTTTCAAAATCATTCTCCTTTATGAGTAGTTAAAAATCGGAAATGTGTTGAAAAGAGTTAATTAAACATTTCAATAATAGTTTATTTTTAAGTCATTAAATTGGCAGATTTTCAGGTCCGTAAGAATAGAAGGTCTTAACTCGTCAATCTGACTGCACACTTTTGTTTTCTACAAAAGCTAAGCCTGACCATAGGGCGCGGGGAGAGGGGAGTCTTCACAGCATCGTTAAGCCCTTGCAAACATTGAAGATTAAGATCGGGCTGCACAGTAAGTGCAGTCTGATAACTGACCCCCACTGTCCGATACTGGAATTAGCCTATTTAACTTATTTAAACGTTCTAATTGCTGACACTATACCCGTAACACAGAGTGTGATATGCATATTTGAGCCGTGCTCTGTGAAAATGGGGGGGGGGGGGGGGGCTTAATGAATTTGCAACAAGTATCGACTCATGTCAGCCTGCGCAGTCCGCGCAGGCTGACATGAATCAAAACTTTTTGCTTTCGGTCAATTTTTTGCATGTCCAAGGACCGTTCTACCCCCAAATCCTGCCGATTGTAAGACTGACTGGATTTTAATAATCCATGATTATATGATGTCTTGCTTGGTATGATGCATCACGGAGGTGCGTTAAGCCCCCTTCTGCCAGAGCATAGTTCCGATTTTACTTGCGCATGACAGATTTTTCTACAGAAACAGGACCAAGTGTTTTTGGGGCTGAAAAAGGGGTCGGCTTTACCCTTTACCTAACATGCTATTCTTTGATATTCTACTACAAGTCGGCCAACCTCGGTTGATCAGTTGATCAAATCCCGTAGCTGTATTACGTTGTGCGCTAAGTAGGTCTATACCTATCACTTTTCTGGTACATTTCTTTGCCGGAAATAAACCGCTTTACCGTTCTAAGAGTCATATGACTCCGCTATAAGAAAAATTCACACACACGAATCACGTCAGAATTATCAAATACGTTTGAGCCAAGCTCTGTGAAAAGGGGGCTTATTGCATCTGCCAAAACTATCGACTCATGTCAGCCTGCGCAGACTGCGCAGGCTGACATGAGCCGAAACTTTTTGCTATCTTTGGGATTTTCTGCTTGTCAAAGGACGATTCTACCTCATGACTCGGTCGGTTGTTAGGCAAAATGGATTTTACTTATCCCTAAGCGTGTGCTGACATGCTTGGTATAATGTATCACGGTGATGTATTAAGCCCCCTTTTTTCAGAGCGTGGCTCATTTCCTTTGACAAATAGTTTTTTTTTTTTCATTTGTTTAAAGTTATCCATCATCAATTTCGGTATCATCTACTTTTTTCTGAGAGACTGATAAATGTGGATAATTTTACTGTAATTTTTCTCGTCGGTGACAAAAAGGATTTCAAAGTTCCCGCCATGTTTAAGATGATCTGACTGAAATTATTTCAGATGGAAACTCCCTTGATACGGACGAAGTTGGATGTAGTTTCGGAATCGGCCGTATTGTTGCGAGTGCTTGTTTTATATGTACCTACACCTTACATTTCTTTGCGGAAATAGACCGCTTCAATTTGAGAATCATAAGACTAAACTAGAAATACCCGAGTTGGAGTGTTCGATCGAAATTGTAAGAAATATATTTCCATTGATAAATATTTTGTTACGTCATTCGATCTGTTTAACTTTATCGATTTCGATGTAATTTTTGTCGACCGACAGATAAATGTACGTACATTTATCTATCAGTCGCCAAAAATTTCATCGTTGTTATTGTCATTGCTAAGAAGGACTTCAGGAGGGTCGCCATGTTTAAGATAGTGTGTATGAAGATATCTAAAATTGAAATTCCTAGATACGGAGGAGAAAAAAAATAGACCGGTCCATATTGAAAGAATTTGAAGACTTGTCAAACTGAACCCATTTCCAGACAATAAATTCAATGTGGCGCAAATGATCAGAGGATCATTTGAAAAGGTAGAAATAATAAATCATTGTTGGAAAAGGAGGAAATGCTGGGTTTTAAATTTATTTTTTTTACCTCGCTGCTTTCAAAAGATAATAAAAAAATAGAGTATGAGGGTGACCTCGAATCGACGATTTTAACTCTTTACCAGACGACAAAAAAAAAAAAATTAGATCGGTCCATACTGAAAGGATTTGCAGACGAATTTGAAGACTTGTCAAACTGAACCCATTTCCAGACAGCAAATTCAATGTGGCTCAAGTGATCAGAGGTTCATTTGAAAGGGCTGAAAACATTTTGGTAAAAATGTGAAAATGCTGGTCACCAGTATCCTTTTTCCATAATGTTTACAACATTTGTTTTTCCAACAATGTTTTTCAAAGCCTACATCTTCAGGGTCGTAATTTTTAAGCACGTGATTGTTTGGCAAAGGGTTAAACGGTGACGGGTCGATTTTACTTTAGCGTAAAGAACCATATATGGATCATATCGACTTATATTCTGAATTAGTCACAGGCCATAAGTTGCACTTACATATAACCTCTTTTAACCTTTACCACGAGTTTCAATGACCTTAGAGAAGGTTTTAGAAAACATGGCGGGAAAAGGAGAAAATGCTGGTAACCAGCATTTTCTCCTTTTCCCACCATGTTTTCTTCTGTGTTAAAAGCAGATACCATAAGCTGAGCCACAATTAATTTGTCGTCTGCAATTGCTTTCAATTTGGACTAATCTAGAATATTGTCTAAAATTTTTTCGTCTGGTAATTTGGTAAAGCGTTAAATCGGTTAAATACAAAACTTAACAGCAAGCTTTATATATGTATATATGTAAAACTGACCTATTGAAAAACTCACACACACAAACACACAGAGTAAATTACCAAGTTTACCAATATAAGGTCTAAAATATGCTATTTGTCATAATGCGTGTATGCTCTTTATCAGTACTTTTATCAAGCTACTTTCTGCTAGTCCACATAAACATAAACAATGAAAAACTCACACACAAAGACACAGAGTAAATTATGAAGTTTACAAGGTCTAAAATATACTATTTGTAATTATGCGTGTATGCTTTTTATCAGTACTTTTATTAAGCTACTATCTACTTGCCCATATAAACATAAAAAATGACCAGTGCTGAGAGACAGAGAGAGAGAGAGAAAGAGAGACAGAGAGAGAGAGAGAGAGAGAGAGACAGACAGACAGACAGACAGACAGACAGAGGTATGAGGTAGGAATGAATTATGTTGCAATAATCATCTTTTAATCTCGATTAGAATTTGGCAGAGCTAGGAATCGAACCAGTGACCCCAAGATGTCTCGTCCTCTACGAAAGTAACTGAGCTATTGCGCTCGGTCAATACCACCGAACACACGCCTGCTTTCTACAAGAGTTCATTCACTATTGCAGGTAAAACTTCTAAAAGAATTCGGCCGAGTTTGGATTCCAACCTACGACCAATGATCGACCCAGTACGTTTCCGATCAATCTACTCTGCTGCTCCTCGTATCAGTCATAGACACGTTGACATATTTCCAGAGATGTCAGTCATTCGTTTCAGTCATATTAAAAATGATCGATCTATTGATTGATTGATTATGACTTAAGACGTTTAACCGCTTTTAACATTATTTCATTCATATCACAGCAACAGGTTATTTATTCATGTTTGTCGTGATTTTTTATCAGCACTACGCTAGGGTTCTCAAGAGTCCTTCTCAATGACTCTCCCTCGAAAAACCCGGCGCTTCGAGTGAGAATCGAGTCCGGGGCCTCCAGGTTTCGAATCCAACACCTTCATCAAGAAGCCTAGCAGGACACCATTAAACTTATTTAG
Organism: Hippopus hippopus; assembly: GCA_946811185.2. NCBI lineage: Eukaryota > Metazoa > Mollusca > Bivalvia > Cardiida > Cardiidae > Hippopus > Hippopus hippopus. Next base: position 18,364,090 of record OX328096.1, read on the forward strand.
AAAGAAAAAAAGTAAATCATATTACTGACTCAGAAATATTTGTCCATAACAACCAAATTCGTTGAAAATAGAAATGTCATACGAACGGAAGATTAACACTTTGCAAAACATTTCCGAGTTTTATCGATTCTGGAATTAACTGCTATTGGAAAACATGGTGAGAAAAGGAGAAAATTCCAGACCAGCATTTTCTCCTTTTCCCACACACGTTTATCTATCCTTTCAAAGACGATAATTCCGTTGGGACTGTTCATCAGCCGACGCATTCGGTACTAGTGTAGTTCCAGGAAGCATAGTAGAGAGAGATTAGCATAAGTTGCAAGAACTTGCTTCTCAATCGATGTATATAAATACGTCTAACCCTTAGGCTGCAGAGCGCGATCCACAGACCTTTTTGTGGACAGTGTAGATCAAGATCAGACTGCACAGAACGTGCAGTCTGATCTTGGATCTACACTGTCCATAAGGAGATATTTTTCTCAAAAAACCCCAAAAAGTTTGGAGTAGCATCATTCGGATTTTTGCGTTAGGACGAAAAAATCGCTTGTGGTTAAATCTTAATATCGGAGTGTACATAAAAACATTGTGGCAACAGGAAAAATTGCTCGTTACGAGCAATTTTTCCTTTCGCCACTATGTTTTTTTTTAAAATCTGTTTTAAAAGGAAAGAATGTCATTCGTGCGAGGTAAAAGTGTCATTTAATAAACATTGGTATTTATCGATTCTGTACGGGCAAGAAAATGACCTCCCATGTCCATTTATATGGCATTAACTAGCAGACGAACTAAATACAAATCATAAAAACAAATATAAAACTTACTTTCCGCAAAATCTCAAACAAGCCTCCACAAAAAGGTCCGTAAACACTCCAGGAGGCATAGCCCCTTGGGCAAGTAAGGAATTTCCTTTTTGGGAAATCTGTACCATTTATTTCTGTCCAGTTATTCGAGTTTTCATGTTATCCATTTTTTTATAACTCCCCGTTTTAATCTCCATACCGTTGTTAACGTACACACTCCATTTAATCACGAAAGAACTGCAGTCGACTGTCTCACCTGAGCCGGTGTCCAGGTAAAATATTCCCCGTATATTTGGATATGCCATCCATTTACTATAACTCTTTACCAAACGGAAAAAAAATCGTTCATATCGTAAGCATAAGCAAACGAAATTTGAAATTTGGATTAAATAATAGGATTTCTCAAGGGAAGGTTAGAAACGTTGTGGGAAAAGGAGAAAATGCTTGTTATTAGCATTTTCTCCTTTTCTCATAATGTTTTTAAAAGCTGTGTTTCCAAGCGTCGTGAAAACACGTAAATGTTTGGGAAAGGGCTCAAGTATAATGTCCAGCAGACATTACCTCTTCCCACAATGTTTTCATAAGCCTTTTTTCGCCGGGTCTTCGCGACAAAGCGGTAACTCAGTCGGTAATGTAGGGGGGCTTGAAGTCCAAGAGTTCCTGGGTCAAATCTCTAGGTTGGTTAATTTCTTTCAAAGGACATATGATAGTCAAAGCTACAGGATTCTCCTCCTCTCTGCTGATCCTTGTTTCATGGTTATGTGGGAAGGCAGTCAATGGCCTGGGAGGAATATTGTAGGAAGGACTGATAAAAATGAAACTCCAGGAAAAGCATGGATACGTAAACTGGCCGCCGCGATATAACTGAAACAATGTTGAAACACCATACAAACAAAAACACAAGAGACCGAACAAAAGAGCTGGCAAACGAACGAACGAACGACAAAATTGGTCGTAAAAACATGGGATTAGTTCGTTGATAAAGGGTTTACTTCGGAATCCTTTGTAATGTATCAGACGGAGATAATTAATATTTCCATAAATTACATTGATCTTTACTAGCTAAACTCTGGACCATACAATCACACATTTTAACGATCCTGAGTAAAAATAGACCTTAAAGAACATTGTTGGGAAAAGGAGAAAATGCTGGTAACCAGCATTTTCTCCTTTTCCCTACAATGTTTTCTATCCTTCCAAAGACAAATCCCATCATTGAGGGACATCTACGAGAGTTAATGGCCATAAATATCTAACCAAATTCCGAATTCTCATTGACTTACATGTATTTTTCATTTGCCTATGGCAAACTTTCATGTAGCTAAATTAGTCGTATTTGTCTGTCAAAAGATGGAAAAAACATTGTGAGAAAACGAGAAAATACTGGTAACAAGCACTTTCTCATTTTTCCATATTTGTTTTCAAAAGCTTTCTTCTTTAGAGTCGTAAATACATAGGACTGTTTGGTAAAAGGGCATGTAAAGTATATGTATATAGATATCGCTTCTCGATGGTTGTTGCGAAATTCTAGTGGTAAATTTTGACAATATGATGAGTGTTTTCTGTAACGTGTAAATTTTTGTGTGTGTAAAAATCGAAAGAAAAAGCAAAACTCAGTCAATTTCCTTTAAACCTTTTACTAAACAACCCTGCGTTTTGATGACCGTGAGAAAGAAAGATTTTCAAGCATTGTGGGGAAGTGAAAAAATGCTGGTTATGTCTACTGGACATCATGCATTGAGCCTTTACCAAACAGTCCATGTCAAAACGACCAATGGAGAAACAGTCTTTTGAAAACATAGTTGGAAAAGCAGGAAATGCTGGAAATCGGCATTTTCTCCTCTCCCCACAATGCTTCGTTCCCTTTCAAAGACAAATTCTACCGTTTCAGCTCTGTCTGATTTGTCATGAGCTGCAGATGCTTTGGATATCGGCAATTCTTCCTTTTCCCACAATGCTGTCTTCCCTTTTAAAGACAAATAATGCCATTTCAGATGTATTTGATTTATCGTCTGCAGATGCTTCGAATTTGGACATGTGTAAATGAGCCATGCTCTGGCAAAAGGGAGCTTACTGCATCTCTGTAATCCATTATACCAAGCAAGCCATCACATACTTATGGATCCATAACAGCCACTTTTGTTTTTTTTAACAATTGACTTAACCATGATGTAGACTGGTATCTGGACATACAGAAAATTGACCAATAGCGAAAAGTTTCGGCCCAGGTCAGCCTGCGCAGACTGCGCAGGCTGACCTGGGTCGATACTTTTCGCAGATGCATGAAGCCCCCTTTTCATAGAGCATTGCTGAAATATTTGTTGTCTGGCAAAGAGTTTAAATACGTTATTAGCGGGGTCAACCTTTGGAAATACCCACATCACAGAGCGAATACTGGTTAATGTTTCCAGGAAGCGATCATTGAGAGTGCTTAATACAGGTTGTAAAACTGCTTCCCAATCGATACAAAATGAATGGATTCAGAATAAACCCCTCTTTTTGAAGTGGGCGTTTATCGCTTTCTTTCCCATAACAATAATAAATCCGAAACTGATCATATATATTTTCCGTGTTTTTAGTGAGGTATCTTTTTTTTTAAAAATTATAAAAACTACAACCGAAAAACTCAACAATCCCCCCCCCCCCCTGTTTTTAACTGTGTTTTCATTTTTTAACATTTTCGTTGAAGATAACAAAGAAACTACAATTAAGAATAAAAGCCGGAACTCAACGCAAAGATTCTTTTTTCGACATTGCTGAATAAGCTGGTTTTTGAGCTCTTTATCTGCATTAGTTTCAAACTAATAAATAGTAATTTGCGATTGGTCAAAAAATGTGCTCATGTTTATTCTGCGGGCCAACAATTACTGGCGTGGTAACTTTTTTATTATTTCTATTCATACTGGGCCGCCGATCCCCGGTAGCTCAGTCGGTAGCGTACAGGACTTGAGAACAGGGGATCGTGAGCTCGATCCCCGGCTCGGCCAATTTCTTTCCGAGGATCGATGATAGTCATTGCGACAGGATTCATTCCTCACCGCTGATCGTTGTTTCGACGATGGTTATGTGGGAAAGCAGCCAGTGGCTTGGAAAGAATATTGTGCGGAGTACTGGTAACAGAAACTCCAGGAAAGCATGGATAGGTGCACTGGCCGCCGCGATATAACTGAAATAATGTTGAAAACGGCGTTAAACAACATACAATCAATCAATCATACTGGGCCACAAGAAAGTTTAAATATCTAAAAAGATCTTTCTGATTTGCCTTCTTTTCAAGGACTCAGTTTTTGAGGCGCCGTTCCATGTTATTGGAAATACTGATTTACTTTAGCTCTCAGTTACGAAACAACAAAATTCTAGACTTGTCCAAATTGAAAGCATTTTCCAGATTGCATATCAAATTATTTAGGGTTGAAAACACTGAGGGAAAAGAAGAAAATGCTGGTAACCAGCATTTTCTTCTTTTCCCTTAATGTTTTCAAAAACTTTCTTCTTCAGGATCATTAAAAATCGGAGCTGTTTGATATAGGGTCGACCGATTACCACACAATACCGAGTTTTAACGACCATTGGAGTTTAGACTTTTGAAAACATTTTGGGAAAAAGAGAAAATACTGGCTACTCCTTTTCCTAAGATGTTTTCTAACCTTTCAGAAATAAATAGATTTATTTGAGCCACATTTAATGTGTCGTCTGCAAAATTTTAATGCTTTCAATTTGGACAAGTCTAAAATATAGCCGTGTGGTAAGGATTTAAGAGGAATACTATATTTCACAATTAGCTAGCTCTCTTTCCGGGCTGTCGTTAGACTTATTCATGGGCTTACTTAGTCTCATCAGTGAGACTTTGAAGTCAGGAAGAGCTGCAACTACTTCGTGTCTTCCGTTTGAAATCTTTACCTGACGACAGTGTCTTAGACTTTTCCTAATTGGTAACATCTTCAGACGACAGACAGATGTGGCTCAAATGTCGTGGTTTCTCGTTCAAAGGATAGAAAACAGTGTGGTTACCAGCATTTTCTCCTGTTTTAAAAAATGTTTTCAAAATTCTTTTCCTCCTCAACGTTGGTAAAGGGCTGAGGGTAAATGAATATCTCACAATTATAAAATAAGATGAAGTCACAGAGATTCAAACCCACGACCTGAGAATTATAAACTAGACTGTAAAGCTAAATAAGCTTTGCAATAAACTCTGTTCTGTTCGTTAACTTAGACCATACCTCACAACCGATGGTCTGATTATGGTTTGTTTATTTGGTGTTTTAGGATGTTCGGTGCAACATGACTTCAGTTACAGCGGCAAGTGAACCTATCAATGTTTCTTCTGGAGAATTATTTTATCAAGCTTCGCACAGCCTTTCGAAGCCACTGGCAACTTTCCAATATAAATATCGCCAAAAATAAGGATCAGCGTTGAGAGGGGAATGACCCCTGTCGCAATAACTATTATCAATTCTCAGAAAGAATGGTGGACGAACGCGTGACTCGAACCAGCGACCCCTTGGTTTTAAGCCTCGTAAAATATCGTTTAAGTTACTGAGCTTGGCTCTCGAACTATTATTTTATACATATGAACCATAGTCTGTGAAAAGAGGGTTTAATGCATCTACAAATAGTCCGCCCGGGCTGACCTGGTCGAAACTTCTCGCTACTCGTCAATTTTCTGCATGCCAAAGGACCAGTCTACCTCATAAATCATTCGATCATCAGAAAAAATAGATCTTATGAATCCATGATGATGTGATGTTTTACATGATATACCCAGTAAAAAAAAGTTTAGCAACACTTGTAGTTTACAGATATAGAGGATATTTGTATTTTTCGGTGAAAGATCGAAATTTATTTCATCTCGTCAACACTATCGGTAATATTTTCACTCGTGCCACGAGTGAAAATATTACCGATAGTGTTCACGAGATGAAATAAATTTCGATCTTTCACCGAAAAATACAAATATTCTATCTATTTCATGCTTTTAACCCTTTCTGGGAGAAACTTTATCAAGATCCAGTACAGTTCTTTTCAGTTATTCTCCGTGGCGTACCCCCTCCACATAGCAACGCGTTACAATATTACGTCAAGCGCGAGAAATGTAAGGTAAATGACGTCATATTTCAATCTCGGTTGTGAGTCACGCGCATTTTACCTAGGTAACTAGAATATAAAAATCGGTATTTTCACTAGTCGTACCCGTGGAATATCGAAAAATATTTTCACTGCTATTTCTCGATATCCTACCGGAAAGCACGAAATAAAAATGTTTGATGGTTTATAAAATATGGTTATAAAACTTAGCACATAATAAGGTTTAGCATACAAACAATCATTGATTTTTGAAAGCTGTTGGCTAGGCTTATCATCGTGTTGAAAATGCATTAAAGTTACATGTACACATACTTTTTCATAGCATAGCAAAAACTGTTGCTAAACTTTTTTTACTATGTATATATTTGCATCACGGAGATGCATTAAGCCCCCTTTTGCCAGAGCACGGCTCACACAGATATTACCTCATGTAAGATTGTCCAATTTAGGTCTAGCTATTGTTTGAATTATACTGAATTGACAGCAAGATAAATCTTTTTATGTTATTGACATTATCGAGTTTTTATGACCCTCAGATAGACTTTCGAAAACATTGTGGGAAAAGGAGAAAAATGCTGGTAACCAGCATTTTCTCCTTTTCCCCAAAACCTTTTCTACCCTTTCGAATACAAATTCCATCATTCAATTTTCTGTCTGAAAATGCTTTTATTATGGACGAATGAAAAATTCTGTTGTCTGGTAAAGAGTTAAACAGATAAACTTGTATGTATTTCGTCATTAACAACGATCAAAATATAAACAGTGCACGCTCTATATGGCTCGCAACATGCGAAAAGGGGCATTCGGACATTTGCGTAAAGCGTCGTCCCGGATCAGCCTACGCAGTCCGTGCTGGCTGATCCGAGACGACGCTTTCCGTTTTTTGATTATTTCTGTTTTGCGCAAGTCTACTGTAGGACGAAATCTAATGTAGTCGTAAAGTGCTGTCTCGGATTAGCCTGCGCGGACAGCGCAGGCTGATCCGGAACGACACTTTACGCAAATGTCCCAGTGACACTTTTCGCGTGATGCAGGCCATATTATGGAATCCTAATAATCAATCCCTAGGCTGCTAAGCGCGACTCAAGTATCTTTTGCGGAAAGCGTAGATCAAGATCAGACTGCACAGAACGTGCATTCTGATCTTGGATAAACACTGTCCGATAAGGAGATATCTTTCTAAAAAAAAACAACTTTGAAATAGGAAAATTTAGATTTTTACTATCGGCTTGAAAGTTTCATTTCAATTTTTGAGCAGGACAAGGGTTAACAGCTGATTGTAAATTTCAAAATATTGTGAAACATGGAAAAAACAGACAAAACCATTTTCTAGCCTGGGGAAGCGGGGGGTGGGGAAGAAGAGTAAAAAAACGCCAGTCCGCGCAGGCTGACCTGTGTCGAAACTTTTAGTTATTTGTAAATTCTATACGTGTCCAAGGACCTTTCTACCTCCATATCCAGTCAGTTGTCAGAATGAATGGATATTATGGATCTCTTATTATATGATGTCTCGTTTGGTTTTATGCATTACGGAGATGCATTAGGCCCCCTTTTTCTAGAGAATGGCTCATATCACTGCAGAAGTTGTAATCGTTTTGACTTTTGAACAAAAACAGAATCTGAATGGGTTTCAATAAGGCTTATCTAAAGATTTACAAAACGAAATACCCCTTACCTGTGTACCACACAATCTCGAGTTTTAACGACCGTGAGAAAGAAGCCTTTTGAAAACATTGTGGGAAAAGGAGAAAATGCTGGTTACCAGCATTTTCTCCTTTTCCTACAATGTTTTCTACGTTGCCAAAGAAAAAGTCAAAAATTTCAGCCACGTTAAAATTGTCTGTCTGCAAATGGTTTCACTTTGGACACGTCTACTTTTATATCGTCTGAAAAAGAATATACCTTTACCATATGATCAAAGTTTAAGCCGCCTCGTTTTTGATGTATTTGCTGACAAAAAAAAAAAGATAGGTTTGGCTCAGATTATTAGATTTGGCTTTGAAAGATTGGAAAACATTGTGGGAAAATGGGAAAAAAATGCTGGTTACCAAATGCAGTAGAGACCACGAGAATTTAGAGAATATCAAGGAAGTAAGGATAAAAAAAAAATAAAGAAATGCAAAAAAAAAATCAAAGATGATTTCAGATGACGTACATTCAAGGCTTTTGGGATTTACCCTTCATTTCTCTGCAGACGGTTTTTTTTTCTATCTTGTAGCAGACGCCTTTGAAAACATTGTGGGAAAAGGAGAAAATGCGGGTGAAAGCGAACCCAAAGTAACGTTAGAATACAATAATACGATTACAGGAAAACCTCTCTTAGGGGCCACCTCTATTAAGCAAGCAACTGTATTAATCCTTTACCACACAATCCCGGATTTTAACGATCCTGATGAAGTAGGCTTTGGAAACGTTGTGGGAAAAAGAGAAAATGCTGTCCGTGTTGCATCTGCCGGAGAGAATAGATTGAAATCAGTATTTGTAAAGTTGCAGTTTGATCTCAGTCTATAATGTTACTCTCTGAATTTTGGATCTTGTGTATCAAGTAGTATCTATAGAAAATATTGACCAGGGTAGATATCAGATCAGACTGCTGTTCTACACAGTCTGATCTTAATTTACTCTTTTCGTTAAAAGCAGATTGCTCCGAGGGGCCGAAAGAGTTCACCCTTGAACTGCTAAATACGTGAAATGAAACTTTTAAGCCGATAGTAAAAACCCAAAGTTTACTATTTCAAAAGTATATTTGGGGGTAAAATATCTCTTTATCGGACAGTGTAGATCCAAGATCAGACTGCACGTTTTGTGCAGTCTGATCTTGATCTACAATGTCCGCAAAAGATCCTTGAGTCGCGCTTAGCAGCCGAAGGGTCAAATCAATACGACTGTAATTCGGAATTGATTTTTTTTATTGTAGTTTTTCTGTAGTTATGGCAGCTCGATAAAATGAATAGGAATTGATATACTTTTGTTGTACTTCATTAGCAACATAACAAACTGTTTGCAGACGGCGTAGATTGATGATCAGACTGCACAAAATGTGCAGTCTGATCTTTATTCTGCACTCGCAAGGTGTATTCTTGATTATGGATTCTGATGAAAAGATTATTTTTTTTTAATTAGAAATATGTTTGCTATTCTGGAAACAAGGAAGAATGTGTATATATGCTTTTGTTGACGAAAGACTTCACTTTTTACCAGACGACAAAATTTTGGACTTTACCAAACTGACAGCACTTGCAGACGATATTTCAAAAGTACTTTAAATGATAGGATCTGTCTTTGACCTCAGCATAGATATACCACAAAAACTGGCCTGAGAAGTAAAGGTAAAAAAAGTAGAACAGGTATTTGATAAATTATCCATGCATGAATAGAGATAAATTCTATGATTGTAAATGTTTCAGAAAGTCATTCTGGCTTATTGAGTGTAATTGACGACCCCATTCGCTTGTTCTTTAGATGAAAAAAAAAATCGAATTTTGTACCCCTTCACTGTGGAATTAGGCAATTGTTTAAATACATTGATTATGGTCTTTGAAAATAGCAGAAAACGTTGTGAAACAAAGGGATCAAATGCTGTTTTCTCCCTTTTCTCCGCAATTTTTTCAAAAACCTTCTCCTTCAGAGTCATGACAGAATAGGATCGTCCAGTGAAGAGTTAAACAAGTTTGTTCGGGGGGGATGACGAGGCAAAAGGGCGTTTATTGTATCTCAGTGATGTATAATACCAAGCCAGGTTATCATAATTGGCCTGCGACACGCGAAAGGGGGCATTCGGACATTTGCTTAAAGTGTCGTTTCGAATCAGCCTGCGCTGTCCGCGCAGGCTGATCCGAAACGACACTTTCCGTTTGTATGTAATTTTCTGTTTTGAGCAAGTCTACTGAAGCACAAAATCTAATGTAGGCGTATAGTGCCGTCTCGGATTAGCCTGCGCGGACTGCGCAGGCTGATCCGAGACGACATTTTACGCAAATGTCCGAATGCCCTTTTTGGCGTGTTGCGGGCCATATAATTATCGATCCATGAAATCTTTTTTGTCGAACATTCGACTGAATCATGAGGTAGACTGGTCCTTTGACATTCAGAAAATTGACCAATAGTAAAAAGTTTCTGCCCAGGTCAGTCTTCACTAACTGCGCAGGCTGATCTGATTCGATTTACTTCTGCAAATGCACTAAACCCCCTTTTCATATAACACGGCTCATTTGTATGCCGCATGACTAGTTCATTTAAGCAGTTCACCCTATACCTGAGGGTACCCCTCGTGTCGTTGGTTAAGGCACTAAAACTTCAACCCAGATGTTCCCAGTTCGATCTCATATAGCGGCTCTAGTTGCGCGGGAGTGTCCTCAGTTAAAGCACTGCAGAGTCCAAGTCTTTTTACGGATGAAACCAGGGAAGCGCATGAATGGGTGAACTCTCGAAAGCACAATAAACATCATTCAGTTTGTAAATGAAGTCGGCATTAAAACATATATTACAAAATAAAACTGTTTTCGAGAGTAGTATAGGGAGATAGCCTGGGACGCGGGCGAATCCGCCGCGTCCCAGGCTACCTACCCTGAGGGGCCCAGGCTGCCTACCCTGAGGGGGAAAAGTGTCCCAGGCTGCCTACCCTGAGGGGGAATTTGTCCCTATATCACTGAGTTGGACTTAGTTTTTTCTTCACCTATGGATGATTTCTCTCTCTAAAAGCCTGAGCACTGAGTTGGACTTAGACTTTTTTCTGAGTTTTTTACTCTTTGGAGTGTAACTCTTCTGAGAGAAAGAAGATTGACAATTTGAAGAAAGATAGAACTTTCGTGGAAAATGGTTAGTCCTGAAAAGGACTGTTGGGGTTAGCCCTAAAAAGGGCTGTTTTGTTTTGGAGGTTGTGTTTTTCTCTACTGACAGCTTTTCTGTGGCTTTTTCGGGATTATGAAGTCATCGAGATTATCAATGTTTTTCCCGTATTTGCCCTGGCCTGTCATTATCGGTGTAGGTCTCTTTTGATCAACTCGCTGTTCCTTGTGGAGATGGCTATCGTCTTCCTCTGATTTCCGTTTTGTTGTTTTTCTTGGGTTTGTTGTTCTTGGTTGTTTTTCCTTTGGCTGATTTTTCTTCACAACAGCTACGATAGAGTCCACTAACTTGTGAAGATTGGCTTTATCAAAGTCAAACTCCACAGGGATCTTCACAGGAACTGGTGAAATGCGCTGACTCTGTTGGCGTAGTGTCTCGATATTTCTACTGAGCTGTTTGGTGTTTGTGTTTAAAGTTTTAATCTCCTCCAAATGTTTGTTTAAAGTCTCCAGTTGTTCTAAGATCCGAGCCATCACGGAATCTTGTTTTGAATTTAACTGTTTCACCTCTTCATAAATATTGTCCAACACCGTCGACGGATTGATGATTGTCGAATTTATAACTGATGAAAGAACGTCTCCATTGTTTTCCACTGGTAGGAAATCGTCCAAGTTGAATTCATCTAAGTTGTGCTCCATATTGAAACTGCTTCCGAATATTGATACTGCTTCCGAATATTGATACTGCTTTCGAAGTGATTGTTAGCTGAGAGTCGAAGAAATGATGAATGTATGGAAATAACGCTGGGTTTTATACGTTTACAGAGGATTGAAAATTTAAGAGCGCGGACCTGGCGGGAAACACCAGGATTGTACTGCGTGACACTGAATTAGGAGTGGTGAAAAAACACCGATATAACTGTCGATTCAATTGGACAATGTTAATTCAGAGCCAAAACAGCATGAAACGACGACGCGGGAAAACATAGGAGAAAATGACGTCATGAGTCAAGCAGGTCAATCCACACTGTGAATTATAAAAAGACAATCTTTTTACATAAAAAACATATTTGCTCCAGGATGGTTCGAATTCTTGTCTGTCCTCACTGCGCAAGCAGGTGTCATATAGAGTGTGGGAAATGTTTCGCTATCCTGGAGTATCTTGGGCAGAAACATAACTGTCCAGATCCAGATGAAGGATTTTACGATGATGATGAAGGTTCAACGACTTGCTGTGAATACTGTGGGTGTGAAATCACCCCAGTGGATCGGGTAGAAGAGTCGTAGAGCTTGATATCATTGTGATATCCTTCAAAAAAAGCCCTTTTCAGGGCTAACCATCTCCAAGAAAAGATCTTTCTTTCTTCAAAATTGTCAAAAGTAAAAAAAGTTAAAACTAGAAAAAGTCAAAAGTAAGAAGTAATTATTTTATGTTTTTATTTTCAAAAGAACTTATGTACAATGAAAAATCAAGTCATGAACTGTAAAGGCAAAAATGAATGAACTGTAAAGACAAAAATGAATGAAAAAATCAAGTCAGTCTTTTTTTGTTTAAATTCAATATTGTGTTGAAATCTTTTTTCACTCAGTATGTTTTCTTTTTTTCTTCGGAATGTCAGATTCACATTTGGTTTTACGTTTTCTTCCCCTTTCATTGGTTTTTAATACCATATCTGGACAGATTGTATCCTCGTGTTTTGTTGATTTGCAAAAGAAACAGTTCTTTGTTACTCGTTTTTTCTTCTTTTCGTTGTTTTGCTGTTTTTCCTCTCCGTACGAACAACCCGGTTCTGCAGAAAATTCGTTTTTTGCGGAATCTATGAGATTTTGTTTGTGCAGATTTTTTCGTAATGTCTCTAAATCATCTGCTATTTTACAGATTTCTGAATCGCTGATATCCGTTGTGTCGGACTGTATGTCTACGGTCTGAGTTTCAATGGATGATGTAGCTTGTGGTGAACTTTTTTTCCATGTATTTTCACTGCAGAATGAATTTAGTGTCCCGACGAATTTCATATGTTGGAGACCGACACCGTTGTAAAACGATGGTGAAATTTCGATGTCATGACTGTGTGGATTCACGTAGACAAAAACAATTGTTCCTATCTGATTTTCTTTTTTTGGACATTTTTTGGCCCAATGTCCTGCTTCGTTGCACGTAAAACAAATATTTGTTCTCTTGCCATTCACCCCATATCGTTTGTCGACCGTCGCTTGATCCAAAACTCTGTAGCTGGTAGTACGGTAAACATCTTTTTCTTCTAAATGTTGGTGGGATAAAAATGATCCCACGTAGTTTCCGATATGTTTAACATGATACTTTGACGGAATATTGCTGACCTCATAATCGTGGCTGTATGGATTAACATACAGATGTACCCTCTTTCTAAGCGGTGATGTATTTTGCAGCTTGAACTCGCTCATATTCTTTTATCAACTGTACTGTCTGAGATTGAGCAGAAGAATGATTAGATTTTCACAACCGTCGTCTCTATTTATACACTGTTGCAACGAAGAGGTTCTATAAATTGTTAGTTTTTCTCACTTCCTGCACTATTGTCTTTTCACACAGAGCTAAAACGATGGGTAAAAGAAAAAGAATAATAACCTATTCAGACAGTGAAAGTGACGATGAGGTATTTCCACCAACAAAAAAGAAAAAATCTAGACCGTTGAAAGAAGAAAGTGACAGTGACGATGAAAGTATCAACTCTACCTTAGACATGAAAAGTCTATATGACTTAAAAGAAAGGGGTAATAAGAAGTCAAGAAAATTTAGAACAGAATCACATGTGCTGACGGCGAGTTTTAAGAAATTTGAAGAATTATCACCTCAGAGACTGCTTGGATTATTTGACGATGTTACCAATGAAATCATTCGAAAGTTAAATGCTAACCCGACGGACATGATTAGAATTAGCATCAATCATCCTTCGTTGGAAATGGGGATCCATATTCCCTTTTTAACTACAGAACAGTTGCAAGGTGAAACTATGTTGAATGAAATTGAACGAGTTTTACAATCGAATACAGATTTTGTCTTAAACGATGGATTCATGACATTTGACATTACACATACAATACCTCCATGTGGCAGTGGAAAACAAAAATATAGATCATCAGAATTGGATTCAAAGGTTTTTGCCAAGAAGAAAAAATCCATTATTCAAATTGACAATCATGACCAACTATGTTTTGCAAGAGCCGTTGTTGTGGGAATTTGCTACAATAAACGTGAAAACAACGAAGAATGGAATAGGAAATGGGATCGTATTCGTCGTTCAAACCTCCCTCTTCAAAAGACTGAAGCTGAGAAATTGTTGAATGAATCTGGAGTTTCACCAACACAGCCTGTAGGAATTGATGAATACAAAAAAATTCAAACATTCTGGTATGAAAAAGGCTATGTCATTAAAGTTCATCAACAGCATTCAAAAGTGGAAAAAATATTTGAACATCCAGAAGTGAAAACCAATAGTAAGATCATACATTTGTACTTTCATCAAAACCATTATGACTACATCAAATCTATCGAAGGTTTTTTTTGTTGTGCATATTATTGTGAGTTCTGTGATGTGGGTTACTCTCAGCGGGAAAGTCATGTTTGTTCAAATATCTGCAAAGGTTGTTACCGCAAAGGAAAATGTCCATCAGAATTCAAAGAATATGTTTGCAGTTATTGCCGTAGACGATTTTTTAGTGCTGTATGCTTTGGAAATCACAGAATTGTTCAAGGTAAAGAAAAGAAATCCATTTGTGAATTAGTGAAACTCTGTTCGAAATGTGGTGTGCAATATCTTGTCAGAAAGAAAAATCATGTTTGCAATGGAAAGAAAAGGTGTCATATCTGTAAGAGAATTGTTAACTTTTCTCATCGATGCTATATTCAGCCTTACCAAAGTAAGTTGAACCATGACAGCGATGACGAGACGAGTTCTTCTGTAGTCAAAAAACCACAGTTCATTTTCTTTGATTTTGAATGCAAACAAGACACGGGGGTACACATCCCGAATTATTGTATTGCACACAGAGCATGTGATGAATGTATCGATAAATCACTTGATTTTCATTGTTCTACATGCAGTGAATTTGAAGAGGGTAGGGAAGTTATTTTTCAAGGTGAAGAAACTTTGAGTCAATTTTGCAAGTGGCTCTTTTCAAAACATCATAAAGGAGTCACGGCTATTGCCCATAATTTCAAAGGTTATGACGGGCAGTTCATTCTTGACTATATTGTCAAAGTTGGGTTAAAACTTCCAAAATTGATCATGAATGGAAACAATATTATGAAGTTAGAACTGAATGGTGTGCGTCTGATCTATTCTTTCAATTTCATGAGCTTTGGTTTGGCAAAATTTCCAGCCACATTTGGTCTTCAAGAAATGAAAAAAGGTTACTTTCCTCACTGGGCAAATACAGATGAATTTTGGAGTTACATTGGACCTTACTTGGATATGTCTTATTACAAGCCCGACTCAATGCCTGAAGAGGTTAGGTCAAAATTCATAGTTTGGTATAATGACAAAGTTCAAAAGGGTGAGGAATTCAATTTTCAGAAGGAGATGGAATTGTACTGTAGGTCAGATGTTGATATCCTTAGACGAGGGTGTGCTGAATTCAGAAAGCTGTTTATCGAACAGGGTGGTATTTGTCCATTTTTAGAGGCGATTACCATTGCAGATGCCTGTAACAAGGTCTGGCGAAGCAAATATTTGCCAGAAAATCAAATAGCTATCATTTCAAGCAAAGACTCATCCAGACGTCGCTTTTCTATGAAAGCGATACGCTGGGTTCAAAGCGTAGCTCAGGAAAAAGGTATTAATATTCAGCATGCAAAAAATGGTGGGGAAGTTCAAATCGGGAGATATAGTGTAGATGGTTTTCACCGTCAATCAAACACTGTTTATGAATTTCTTGGGGATTTGTATCATGGTTGTCCTGTATGCTATACAGATCGAAAAAAGATCAATCATATTAATGGGAAACCCATGTCTGAATTGTACGAACGTACTTTTGAACGTATAGCAGATATCGAAAAAATGGGTTATAATGTAGTGTACATTTGGGAGCACGATTTCGATGCTAAGATGAAGGATAAAGAGTACAAAAAACTCATTGAAAAGTTATATCCACGTTGGGACCCTATCGATCCGAGGGATGGTTTGTCTGGGGGAAGATGTAATGCAATAAAAATTGGCTATGATGTTAATGAAAAAAGCAAGAAGGAAATCAAGTACATTGATATCTGTTCTCTGTACCCTTATGTTTGTAAACACAAATCCTATCCTGTAGGTCAGCCAGAAATTTTGTCTGCTGAGAATATTGACATGAACAATGTTCGACAATATGAGGGCTTAATCAAATGCAAAGTTTTGCCTCCAACTGATTTGTTTCACCCCGTTCTCCCAGTTCACTGTAACAACAAAATGATGTTTCCACTCTGTATGAAATGTGCAGAAGAAAGTTCAAGCATTTGTAGCCATGGTGAAGAAGAGAGGGCTTTGGTCGGAACTTGGGTTACTTTTGAATTATTCAAGGCTCTTGACTGCGGTTATCGATTATTGCAAGTGTATGAAATTTGGCATTTCAATTCTGTGTCAGATCAGTTCTTTAAACGTTATGTGGACAATTTCTTGAAAATTAAGCAAGAAGCCAGTGGTTATCCAGATTGGTGTCAATCAGACTCAGAAAAAGATCAGTTCGTTTGTGAATATGAGAAGGCGGAAGGTGTTCGTCTTGATCCAAGTTGTATTCAAAAAAATCCTGGGAGAAGGTCATTTGCTAAGATTATGTTGAACTGTCTTTGGGGAAAATTAGCTCAGCGTGAAAAAATGTCCCAGACGGAATACATCAGTGATCCGTCTAAATATTTTGAATTAGTCACCAATCCCAATTTCATTGTAAAGCATGTAGAAATCTTTGACGAGGACTGTCCATTCATCTTGGTTAACTATGAATCAAAGTTGGAACATATTGATACCCACGCTACAGCCAATGTGGTAGTAGGGTCTTACGTAACAGCTTATGCAAGGTTGGAATTGTACAGCGTTCTTGAAAAGTTAAAAGATAGAGTTCTGTATTTCGATACAGATAGTTGTATGTACATTCATGACCCTGAATTATGGAACCCTCCCATTATTAACAGCCGGCTAGGAAAATGGACTGATGAAGAGCCTGCTTGTAAAATTACTAAATTCAGAGGGCTTGGGCCTAAGAATTATGCTTACAAAATGAAAACAAAAGATGGAGAAGAGATAAGCAAATGTAAAGTAAAGGGGATTACTCTGGATTACAATACAAACCAGGTGGTGAATTTCGATACATATTCAAAATGTGCTTTGGATCGCACAATAGAAATCAAAATTCAGTATGATTGTAGAATTAAAAGACACAGAGATAGAACGGTTACCAGTGAACCACAAACAAAAACGTTTCGCTCTGTATACACCAAGAGAGTTATTGTAAATGGTGCTGACACTGTACCCTATGGTTATAAAAGTTTGAGAAAATAATTCTATATCACATTGTTGTGTGGCGATCAGTCAAAGTAAGTCGGGAAAAAATATTAGCTATTGGTCAAAAAAATAACAATCATGTTGCCGTTACCAATAGAACTACGTGAAAAAATTTATGGAGAATTTGTTCGACAGCATACGCTTGATGAACGAACACAGCTTAACATTAAATTTTTCTGTGTGAAAATTTGGATCGGAAAATTGTTTAAGTGGGTTGCAAAAGGAGAAAAGTCCTACAAAGTGTATGGTATAATCAACTTTATTGCGATGATGGTGGACGATTCGAATATGGATCTCGTTCTCAAAACTTATTTAGCAGATAACTGTTTGAAAGACAATGTTATTAGTAAGCTGTTTCGATCCACAAGTCGATGGACATTTTTTATCATAGGAACAACAGAAGAAAGTTTTGTTAACGTTCTGAAAATGAAATCAGTTCTATTTGACTTTTACTTACGCTACAAAAAAGGATCTGTTCATTCCTACGGAGAATCAATGGAAACCATGGTAGGGTATATTCTATTTGATAGAGATGTTACAGAAGAAGTAGTATATTCAGCTCTTTCAACAAAAGACGCTTATAGACATGTTTCTCCATTCATAGGACTACGAGATTTCAACGATATGGATAGTGAATATACAATGTTTTTGGGTTATGAGCAATTGCACAAAGACATTACGGAATATGAAGACAAATGTGAAACTCGTGGTATTTGCGAATTTGCATTGTAAAAAATTTGTTATATGCTGTATTGTAAATAATTCATTGTGAATAATTCATTGTGAAAAAATATTTCAGTGTGAATTTTTTCATTGTCAAGAAAATGTTTTTTATGCTGTATTGTAAAAAAATGTTTCATTGTGAATTTTTTCATTGTCAAGAAAATTTTTTATGCTGTATTGCAAAAAATGTTTCATTGTTCAGTTCTGTTCAATAAAAATGCTTTCATTTTCAATGATGTTATCATTTTATCATTAGCCTTTAAAGAGTAAAGTAAAAAAATATGGATGTACAATCCATATTATTTCAACATCCTTGTAATATTTTCATCACAGGGCCGAGCGGCTGTGGAAAAACAGAGTTCGTTCATAAATTAATTGACTATCGAGAAGACTTGTTCAACATCGTTCCTGAAAGAGTTGTTTGGTGTTACAAAGAATGGCAACATGCCTACAGTGTTATGCAGGAAAAGTTTAATTCACAATTTGAATTGATAAAATTCGTGGAGGGGATTCCTGACGACGAAAACGAAATTGTCAGTGATGTATCCATTCCACATTTAATCATCTTTGATGACATGTTGGGTGAAAAAGATGAAGAAAAAATTAAACTTTGGTTTACAAGAAAAGGTCATCATCGTAATGCAAGTGTGATTTACATCACGCAAAATATGTTTCAGCAATCGAAATCGAGTCGAACCATTAGCCTTAATTCTAGATATATGATTTTATTTCGAAATGAACGAGATAAGAATCAGATTAAAACATTAGCTCGTCAAATGCAAGCCCCACATTTGGTACCTGCTTATGAAGATGCTACATTGTCGGACCATGGATATCTAGTCGTAGATTTTCATTCACAAACAAACAAAGAATTAAGACTCCGAACAGATATATTTTACCGTTGGTATACACAAGGTAATGAAAGAGGACCTGTTATTTATTCTTCTGCTTAAAAAAGTTTCTTTAAGAAAGTTTTTATGCAAAAGTTCTTGCTTTAATAGAGAATTACATTTTGAATATAAATCATTTTTATGATACCCATCCGTGAGTAAACATGGCCTTACCAGCTACACCAAGTTCGGTTTTAGCTGCTTTGCGAAATTTAAGTCAACAAACCGATAAACATGAAAGAGAAGCTGTGTTAAAAGCAGGATTAAAAGAAATTTTAAAATGGTTTACATTGGCTGCGCAAAACATCATCGAAAATAAAATCAAATTACCAAAACAAACCATAACGTACATGACAAAACATACAGCAGATATTGAACAGCTAGCAGATCCGTCCATAGATGAGGAAAGTAAACGTAAAATCATTTTAAAACCTGGAGGGGGTGGCTTTCTAGGTGGTGTTATTATCAGAAGTTTGCTGAGATGGGATGGAAAAAAAACCATCAGAAAATTTGGAGCTGAAAGACAAACTCGAAAACGTGTTCCACGAAAGCGTGCTCCGCAAAAGAAGAAGTCTCCAAAAAAGAAAAAATCTCCAAGAAAGAAGAAATCTCCGAAAAAGCGTACTCCAAGAAAGCGTGCTCCACCAAAGAAAAAATCTCCAAAGAAGAAATCATCACCAAAGAAGCATGCCCCAATTACGATTGATGAAAGATTTGTTACTACCCGAAAACGAAGGCCTGTAGGAAGTAACATTTCAGAACATCAACAGTATCCGAAATCCAGAGAGGAAAGAATAAGAAAAAAACTGCGGGATTACGAAAGAAAGTATTCAAGATTCATATTACCAGGCAAAAAATTATCGTTTCAAAAAACCCCCTCCGTCGCGTGGTCTCCAAAGACATTAGCCAAACATAAAAAAGGGTTTAAAAAAATATAAACGAATGTTTTATGATATGCTGAAACATAACCTTGATACAGGGAGATATAATCTTGACGACAAAAATAAGGTGCTCTACCTTGGGAAAGGAAGATCCGTTCCCGTGGATTCATCTATATCTACTGCCACTACACTAGCCGACGATCTCTTTTCACAGTTTTCTTAAGAAATTTTAACAACAAATTTTGTCTACAAAAAAACATTACATTAGCTATAAATGTTAGTGACATGGAACTTGTATTATCATTTAATCCGAAATCGAGATCAAGTCAACATGAGGAAGAAAACACCTCTGATAAAAAAACATGGTTCAATGGTTATGGCTATGATACAGGCTAAACCAAAAACACGTAAAAAACTTGTAAAAGATTCGTCGCCCGAAGTGATAAAATGCATATCGGAATGCTGTCATAATGTTTTAAAAGGCAATGTACATTTATCATCACCTCAGAAGAAGAAATTGTATTCAAGTAGGCAGCATCTCAGACGTTTAGCTTCGAAATCAGTCTCAGTAAAAAATAAAAAACAAATATTAAATCAAAAAGGTGGATTTCTTCAATTGCTTGGTCCTGCATTATTACCATTGTTAGGAAAAGCCGTTATCGGAGGAATAGGAGGAGCTCTTAAGGCCTTGTAATTTTATAATTTTTAAATTTTTAAAAAAATCGCATTATGTCTGTTAAAAAAATGGTTATTGTGCCTTACCAAACCTTAGAAAATATGAAACGTTGGAAAGTCGAACAAGCTCAAAGGCCTCGTTTACCACCCAACCCGCAAGTTGTAGATGTAACATATCTTCAACAGGACATGGGCCATATTTTACAAAACACCAATTTATCAGAATCAGAAAAGGCTCAAAAGTATGGTGAAACTTTGTTTAAGTTACAAAATTCTCTTTAAAAAGCAAGGCCAACTTTGAACAATTTACTTTCAACGACAAAAAGTGATGATAGTGTACAGAAATCAGCATCTGTTGCCTTGCATGATCAAATTTTGCAAAGTGTACCAAAAACCATGAAAAGAAAAGCCGAGTTACTTTTAAATATGATAAAAGATAACAATAATTTAACTTGGGATGAACAAGGAGTTGTGTCATATAAAGGGGCACGCATTCATGGTTCCAATATCATCGATCTTATCAATGATGCAATACGTCAAAGAAAAGGTGTTGAACCCAAAGGCTGGAAAACTTTTTCAAAGGCATTACATGAAAGTAATATTCCGCAAGAAGTTATTGGCAACTCAAGTAGATGGAGGTGGATGCATAAAACTTATGATAAATCTTATGATAAGTCACTGAGCGAAGATGAAGAATCCCATGGTGAACCCGATTACTTATTTCACACGCCAAAAAGTGTACAAAAAAGTGCAAGGAAATCGGGTGCAAAAAGTGTTAAAAAATCTACGATGAAAACTCCATACATGAAACCTGAAGAAAAAGAAAGACTGAAACAATTCTATACTAAAGAGTTGTTAACTCCCCCAAAATCTATAAAAAAGACCCCTAGTCGTAAAACGCTTCAGTCATGGGAGCCCTAGTAAAGCCTAAACTTGATTACGTGTTAAGAAAGTTGTTTTATGATCCCAAAAGTACTGTCGCATTTACTGGAATAAAGCAATTGTATCACGCTGCAAAATCTGTTTTGAAAGGAATAAGATACAAAGATGTTCAAGAGTGGTTACGAGGTGAATCCACCTATACCTTACACAAACCGAACCGTCGACGTTTCAAAAGACGAAAAACTATTGTAAGTGGTATAGATTATCAATGGCAAGCTGATTTGGCCGACATGCAACATTTAGCAAAACAAAATGATAACAAGGAATATTTACTTT
Source organism: Hippopus hippopus (assembly GCA_946811185.2). Classification (NCBI taxonomy): domain Eukaryota; kingdom Metazoa; phylum Mollusca; class Bivalvia; order Cardiida; family Cardiidae; genus Hippopus; species Hippopus hippopus. The sequence goes on from OX328096.1 coordinate 18,385,664, forward strand.
GTGTAATTGACGTGTTTTCAAGATTTTCATGGGTTATCCCTATTCCAAATAAAATGGGAAAAACTTTGATTCGAGCATTTCAATCTATTGTTCAGAAATCAAAACGAAAACCTTTATCACTTCAAACAGATAAAGGTTCGGAATTCCAAAACAAACTGTTTCAACAATACTTGAAAAAGAGTCAGATTCATTTTTTCACCACCGAAAATCCAGAGACAAAAACAAGCCTCGTTGAAAGATTTCAACGAACTTTAAAAACGAGAATGTGGAAATACTTTACGTACAAGAAAACAAGACGTTACATTGACGTATTGAATTCTTTAGTTCAGAATTACAATCATACTTTTCACAGAAGTATTAAAACATCTCCTGCAATGGTAACAAAATCAAATGAGGCAGAGGTTTCGAAAAATCTGTATCCTCGATTATCGACAATCGCAATGACGAAAAAGCCAAAATTCAAAATTGGAGATCGTGTTCGGATCAATAAAACAAAACGTACATTTGATAAGGGCTATTTACCAAATTGGACGCAAGAAATATTTGAAATCACTCATGTTAACAAGACATTTTCACCTATCACCTATAAAATAAAAGATTTACAGGGTGAACAAATTTTGGGAACTTATTATGAATACGAACTTCAATTAATAAAAGATGATGAAGTCTATGAAATTGATTCAGTTCTTGATAGACGTACAAGGCGTGAGGGCAAAAAATTAATCAAAGAAATAAAAGTCAATTGGAAAGGCTATCCAAAAAAATTTCAAAGTTGGATACCAGAATCCCATTTGGTGTCTTTGAAGGGAAAAATCTTATAGATAAAAATCTTATAAAAAGACAGTACATTTATGATGAATTCTACAGTCAAACATTGAGTGCGCGACAGAAAGTGTCGATAGTGTTAGTACTAAAAATTACAGCTGCTGTGGAAATCGTGTTCCAAAGAATCAGTTTACATATATTTCACAGATAATAGTCATTTACGCAATTATTGCAACCTCCATAGTACATTTAAGTATTCAAAGTCAGGATCGTGAATTGTGGTTGATACTGTTAAGTAGTTCACTCGGATATATTCTCCCATCTCCGGGGTTAAAATTCACAAAGACAGAACAAAAACAACCAGGGTTTGATATCATTGCCAGTAAAAAATAAAATATTAAAAAATGAATTCGTTTTATGTTACTCTACCTAGCGATAGTTCCATAAACCTTTATCCGAACAACACACAGTGCTGTTTTAAAGTTCATTTACCAAAGACAGTTCATATTGATAGGGAAAATTGGGAAGTTGCATTAGTTCAACTTATTACCCCCTCTCAGTTTTTAAACGTAAGTGAACAAGAAGCAAAGCTCGAAATTATAACTACAGATACCAGTTTATACAATGCAATAGCAGTGGTAGATAAAAAAAGAGATAATATGCAGATAACTGTATTAAGGCGAGACGATAAAGGTAAAGCAGAAAAATGGTCAATTCTATTTACTTTTCCACCGGGTAGTTACACTTCACCAAAGCATATTATAGAGGTGGTCGATGATTTGATTCAAAATAACCTATCGGGTATCCTTCAAAAGCATTCAATGCTACTGTCTATTAGCTATTCAACCTCATCCAAACGTCCGAAACTTGCAATCAGAAATATTACAAAAACCGGAATCAAATTCCATCCATCGCTGTTTTTAAAACTGGGAGGATCGCCAGAATTTCAACACGAGGTGATTTATCCGGGTAGAAGATTTTTAAATGCATTTAAATACACTCCTAACATTGATGCTGGCTACAACCATCCGTTTGTTTATTCAGATATTGCTGAACACACTATAGTGGGTGATACATTTGCTCCCATACTTCGTGTTTTACCCTTCAAACCAACCGAATCAGTTGAAAATAATTATGAAGCCCAACATATCAACCATGAAATTACATTACCGCATTATATCCCCGTTTCGAAATCTGATTTCGATACTATTCACATTCAAATAACAGGGCATTCTGGCATATCGTTTCATTTCATTACTGGTAAGACAATCGTCAAGTTACATTTCAGACAGAAAAATAAAAATATTTGATATTTTGAAATAATTAAACTGATACATTGACAAAAAATGCTACCAGTTTATCGTGGCGTAAAACATCAGTATGGGTATAGATTAGGTTCCCTATTTAGATCAGCACTTAAAACAGTGACTCCATTGCTTAAACCCTTGCTCAAATCTGGTTTTAATGCTATAAAAAAAGAAGGAATCAAACAAGGAATACGTGCAGCAGAAGATATCTTTTTACGTGGTAAAAACCCCAAAAAAGTTGCAGTCTCGCGGGGAAAACAATCTGTTCATAATTTAGCGCAACAGTTAATACCTGGGATAAATAAACGAAAATCACAAAAGACACGTCATTTATCTTCTCGATCTCGCAGAGGCAAGATCATTAATAAAAGACAAAGAAATCATTACACTAGACCAAGACCTCTTGATATATTTGATTGAGAAAAAAATCTTTTGAACAAATCTTTTTTGAAAATGATGCAAAACGGATCTTGCGAATGCAGTAAATCAGAACTCGATGTTCTTTCTGTACCACCTACATTGACAACGATGTAAGAAAGTCAATGGATTGAACATTTTCCAATAGCATCTTTGACAAACAATTCACCGATAGAATTCATCATACCACCTCAAACCGAACATTGGACAGATTTGTCACAATCGTATTTGTATATCAAATTCAAAATCGTTAAAGCAGATGGTAGCAATTTAGATGCCGGTTCAAATGTAGCCCCTGTAAACAATTTCATGCACAGTATGTTTAGCAGTGTCGATTTGTATCTAAATAATAAACTAATCAACAGTAATTCAGACACCTATCCATACAGAGCATATATCGAAAATCTTCTGTCATATAATGCCGACTGCAAGACTACGTTTTTGAAAGCTGGTGTACTTTGGGTCGAAGACACCAGTGGCCAATTCGGAGCACTCAACCATGATGGGAATAATGAAGGATTACGAGAAAGAATCGGTGTAATCACACTAAGCAAAACTGCAGAGCTTTTCGGACGATTGCATCTTGATCTATTTCAGCAAGAAAAATATTTACCTAACGGAGTTGAAATCAGACTTAGATTAAACAGAACCTCATCAAACTTTTGTCTTACGGGAGGTACTGGTGCACCAGCTGCAAAAATTGTACTGGAAACAGTCAGTCTGCATATGCGAAATGTTGAATTGTTGCCTGTTGTTGCGAATGATCTAAATCGAATTATTTCTCAGCAAAACAAGAAAATTCCTATCCGCAGAGTAGAAGTAAAGACTTTTACCATCGGCAATGGACTTCAGTCTAAAGTTGAAGATCATTTGTTTCAAGGACAGCTTCCGAAACGTGTTTTCATTGCAATGGTAACAAATGCTAGTTATAATGGAGGTTATGATACCAATCCATTTTTCTTCCAACATTTCAATCTGTCAAAAATAGATGTATCATGTAATGGTCACAGTATTCATAACAGACCCTTTGAGCCTGACTTTGAAAATGGCTTGTATTTGAAATCATATTTGTCAATGTATCAGGCTGTCTCAGCCTTCGGACTCAATAAATCATTTGATATTGCCAAAGAAGATTATGCTGGTAGATACTGTTTGTGGGGCTACGATTTGACAGCTGATCAAGGCAGTGAAGAAGGTCAACTTCATCCTATAAAAACTGGAAGTCTTCGAATTGAGCTTCAATTCGCCCAAGCCTTGGCAACAGTGATCAACGTTATTGTTTTTGCTGAATTTGACAATCAGATCGAGATCAACAGTTTGAGAGAAATCATCACAGATTACTAACTTCGGAAAAATTACATCAGAAAAAACAGCCCTTTTCAGAGCTAAGAGAAGTAAAAAACAATGCAGGGACTCAACTTCGCTAGAGCACTGAGAAGAAAAGCAGAAAAAGTGCAATATCACACTTCAAAGTGTCTTTCTACTCGGAAAAACGACATTCACAATAGCTTTGAAAAACATATGATTAATGAATTAAAAGAATTTATAGCCAGCGAAGTTCATAAACAGTGTTTCGGATGTCAAGTGGATCACCCCAGTCAAATACAGCACGACATATGTTTATTCATGGACAGACAAGATCATACAGATATGTTCATAGAAAGAGCCATGACGGGAATAAACCCATACAAAATCATGGAAAAATGGTATCCTGAACTAATGGAGATGAAACCCGATGACAGTGACTATGTGGAAGCCTACAGATTATGGCAAAATATAAAACAAAACATTTTATCTGAAATCACGGAGTCGTGCTTACAATACTGGTGTGACAAAGTAAAACAATCCTGGGAAGAAAAAAGTGAATAGAAAAACTGATGTATACTTCTGAAATTCAATACATATTGGATCACGGAACCTGGATAAAAAATCTACAGGCGAAAGTCTGTGCAAAAGACCAGTTACCTCGACAAAGACCCAAACATGTGAAAGCTTACATTGTGAATACAGAGAGATCAAATAGACCAGGAGAACACTGGGTGGCAGTGATATTTGATAATAATGACAATGTGCTCTACTTTGATCCGTATGGACTACCACCACTTGAGCCAGAAATCATTAACTTTTTAGACAATCATTCTTCAACGTGGAGATACAATCGACAAACTCTTCAGAGTCTACAGGGTAAAGTTTGCGGACTTTACTGTATCTTTGTATTGGATGCTGTTGCTAGAGGATACAATATACAGAAATATCTTCAACAGAAATTCCTCTCAACGGAACACCATCGAAACGATCGAGATGTATCAATGTGGTTTAATCAACACTACGGAATTCTATACAAGAAAATTTCAGAGACTCAATCCCCACAAACAGTGAAAAAATGATCTTCTTTTTGTTAACAGTTCATTGTGAATATTTCATTTTTTTGTCTTTTTTACAGTTCATTGTAAAATATGTTCATTGTAAATATGTTCATTGTTCAGTTCTGTTCAATAAAAAAAGTTCAAAAAACCAATAGAGTTCTTCATTCTGTTTTTCCCCAAGACTTGTTCTGTCTACATTTTTCCCATACATCGGGTCATAACTTTTTGCTATATTAGCATGAAACGTAGGATGGGAAAAAATGTATGTGCTTTCCGCCAGGTCCGAGCTCTTTAAAAATTTTCAATCCTCCTGTAAACGTATACCCAGCGATATTTCCATACATTCACCATTTTTACTCTCAGTTCGCGAGCAGTTCAGAAGCAGTATCAATAATCGGAAGCAGTATCAATATGGAGGAGATAAATTATCAACTGCGTGAGGCTCTCCGAGACTATCTGAATGCCGGTCAGCAGATATTGCTACTAAACACTCATTTCGTAGGAGAGGAGGAACAAAGCCAACTACAACGTATAACACAGCCATACAAAGATCTCGGCGAAAGATTAGTTCAGCTATTTCTAAAGACAACGCCTGATGTCATTTTGGTTGATGTCAAATTTGGGAGGAAGATTACTTTCGATAATGGAGCAATGATAATCACAAAAAGAGTTGAAGCATGCCCCATTTGCCAGGCGAATTTCGGATGTTGTCATTAGAAGTGGAGAACAACGTGAGACGAAAAACAGCCCTTTTCAGGGCTAACCCAACAGTCCTTTTCAGGGCTACCCATCTTCAAGAAAAGAAGACTTACAATCAAAAGCCTAAAAAAGTGTCCCATTGCACATAAACATATAAACACTAAACTCCGATTATTTTTTCTCATTCACCATTAACTATCGTAAAGCTGAGTCAGTATCCCACAATGTTTGGATTGACATTTTTCCTCTCATTGCTCTGCTGGTTAGAAGAAAGAGAACGTTTCAGATATATCAGATATGAAATTGAGCATCTGCTACAAATGCTAGATACAATGGAAACAATCGAAAGAAAGAGAGGAGGATAAAAAAGTGTATTCTGCACAAAAACAGCCCTTTTCAGGGCTAACCATCTTCAATGAAACATCTTTCTTTTCAAATTGTCAGAAGACTCACAATCAAAAAAAGTCATAGGATAGTCAAACTCTAGTTTTTCTGACTAGAACAAGAAAAATGTAACAAAACTATGGATTGGTCAACAATAAACATTTACCATCAGAAATACAACGATAATTCTGATTGGACAACATTAATTCAGAGCCAAAACAGCATGAAACGCCGACGCGGGAAAAAATAGGAGAAAATGACGTCATGAGTCAAGTAGGTCAATCCTCCTGTAAAGCTATAAAACCCGGAGATATTTTCCATACATTGTTCATTTTCATTTCACGATGGAAGAGCTAAAAAAGACGATGAGAAACCTCATGAGAGCAGCGGAGACCCTCCAATTAAAAACTGAGAAGACAAATCGGCAGCTAGAAAAGCTTGAAGCTGAGACAGCGAGGAGACAGAGACGTCCTGTCTTCGAGGAGAAACTACTATTCACCGGGTGGGACTTTTGGGACTTTGCCCAAACCCCACTACAGACACCAGCCAAGAAGGAGTTCGTCATCCCAGAAATTGAATGCTGGGATGACGACGACGAGCCACCATTCTCGTTGAAGTTTAACTTGGACAGGCAGGCGATGGCAAGAATCAGAAGGCGGGCAGCGAGCAGCTGTCCAGCTTGTGGGAAAGTTGGAGGTTGTGCTTAAAAACACAACCTCCAAAACAGCCCTTTTCAGGGCTACCCCAACAGCCCTTTTCAGGGCTAGCCATCTACCATGAAAGATCTATCTTTCTTCAAATTGTCAGACGAAAGTTCTATCTTTCTTCAAATTGTCATTTCTTCAAATTGTCAGACGAAAGTTCTATCTTTTCTTCAAATTGTCAGACGAAAGTTCTATCTTCAAATTGTCACAGCTCTTTTCAGAGCTAACCCAACAGTCCTTTTTTAGGACTAACCATTTACCACGAAAGTTCTATCTTTCTTCAAATTGTCAATCTTCTTTCTCTCAGAAGAGTTACACTCCAAAGAGTAAAAAACTCAGAAAAAAGTCTAAGTCCAACTCAGTGCTCAGGCTTTTAGAGAGAGAAATCATCCATAGGTGAAGAAAAAACTAAGTCCAACTCAGTGATATAGGGACAAATTCCCCCTCAGGGTAGGCAGCCTGGGACACTTTTCCCCCTCAGGGTAGGCAGCCTGGGCCCCTCAGGGTAGGTAGCCTGGGACGCGGCGGATTCGCCCGCGTCCCAGGCTACCTCCCTATACTACTTTCGAGATGGCTATTTTCTCATTACCTTTCGGACAAACGTTTTGATATATTTTCTGACCTCTTTACCCGATGATTAAAAGATAAGACATCTAAATCGAAAGCACTTGCAGACGACAAAATTGAATGTGACTAAAATGTTGGTAGTTGTCTTGAAAATGCTGGTTACAAGGATTGCCCCCTATTATAGCCATTTGCCATAGTTTGAAGAAGCGCCCTGGGTATTGATTAGCGGTACCAACGCTTGTATATTGCTTTCATAGAAGGACCCGCAAAATAAACCTGGGTCCTTATTTACCAACCCTTCTTAAGAATAATCTTTGTCTTAGTCTCTAAGATTTTCAACATTTGAAAGTGACACAACTTCTGATTGGCTAAACCAAATGGTTTAGCCAATCAGATGTTATGTTACTTTCAAATCTAACCAATTCTGAAGAATAAGACTGAGAACGTTCTTAAGAATGGTTGGTGAATTCGGACCCTGTTAACATTTTTTCACCAATCACAACTTACTATCTATTTATTCGTGTATATAAATACCAAAAAGTATTTCAAAAGCCAGCATATTCAACTACGTCAACAAAATTTTACAGAGGCTTCATATATGCGTCATTCTTCAAAGTTAGCTAATTACTGTTAGTTTGATTATCAAGTAGGAGTTTCGCTGAGTCAAGAACTAGTCGTTGTATTTTCTCGGCCAAAATGTGGAACGAAAGCTACCAATTGTGACCAAAAACGCATTCTAAAATCAATTACAAAATAATTCTACAGAAAATATTAAATTACTAATATAAAGAACAAGAAACGGACCTTCGTCTATCATATCCATTTGCTAAAGTGTGAATAAGGGCCGCGGCATTTCGATTGATTGATTAAATTTGCGTTTATTTATCGTCTCTACCGGTTAGCACCGTCACACAGGACATCAGTTTAGCGTCTCATCCAAAAGACTATTAGTAATTTTAGATGCCCAGCCGTGGGGCTCGAACTCACACCTCAAGTGACCCAAGACTTCGTGTTTACAAGTTTTACGCTCTACCACTTGAGTCATGCAGGCTGGTCTTTGCATTTCGATCAACGGTAGCAAAACTTATATATTGGTGACATAAATGGGCCTGCAAATAGACCCGCAGAACAAACTTATCCACATTTTGACCAATCGCAAATTACTATTTATTCGTTCGTGATTAATACCAAGAGGCAGGTCTAAAACCAGCTTATAAAGCTAGTAAAAAAAAAAACCACTTTATTTTCACTTTGTTTTGTTTAGCATTTATTGAAATGAGCTCCGACGTCGGAGCGACAGAGAATCATGCGAAGAAGCAAACAGCGTTTGAACAGGAACACGCATGACATTAAACTAATTATCGGTGTCTCAAATCATACGATTATTTTTCTTATTTCTGCTAAGTATCGCTAATAAATGTTAGTAAAATCATTTAGCAATAAATCCCGTGTTTTCATAACCCCGAAGGAGGAATGCTTTTGAAAACATTGTAGGAAGGGGAGAAAATGCTGGTCGCCAGCATTTTCTCCCCTTCCTACAATGTTTTCTATCTTTATTTTTTCAAGAAAAAAATCTATCATTCAGGCTACATCTAAATTGTCGTCTGTAAATGCTTTCAATTTGGTCGCGTCTAGAATTTTGTCGTCTGGCAAAGAGTTCATATCAGTTAAATAACCAAGACGTCATCATCAACTTATAAAACCAATGCACGTGGGCTGAAGTATGTACTCTTCGTACTCGAAAACCTTTGCACCAAAAAATGGACAAATTGATTGAATCATTCAAGATATGAGACCCGTTCGAGCAGGCTGACATGAATCGAAAATTTTTGCTACTTTCAAATTTTCTATATGCCCGAGTACCATTCTACCCCATGATTTAGTCGGCTGTTAGATAAATAGATTTTTAAGGATCCATAATTGTGTAATGATTAATTGCTTGGTATAATGCATCACAGAGATGGGTTAAACCCCCCTTCCTTTTGCAAATGCGCCGCACATATACTTTAAAAAGTTCAACAACTAAACAGCAAAATATTTGTATTGAAGATAATTTTTCCACCCTTTTTCATGTCGTGTGTTTCATCTGTCAACTTATTTTTACCTCCAGCGTAACATGCAATGTAATTCGTAACCACAGCAACAGTATGGCGCCCATGATTAGCCATACACAAACGCATGATGTCAAAGATGGGAAAGACAATATTTCCTTTTGTCACTTTCAAGAATACGTTCATTCTCATGATCTAACCCATTACCACACAAACGCGAGTCTAAGCGACCCAGGATGGGTAAGCTTTTGAAAACATTGTGGAAAAAGGAGAAAAATACTATTGACCAGTATTTTCTCTTTTTCTCATAATATTTTCAGTCCTTTCGAAAGCAAATTCCGTCATTTGAGCCACATTAAATTTGTCATCTGCAAATGCTTATTATCGAAAATTCTATTATTTTATTATCCGGTAATCAATTAAAAGGGCATATTTAGATTTCTTTTGCCATAAATCAAAGTTTCTTGTAAAACACACCCGATGGTTGCTTGCTGGAAACTTGACAAGTTTTCACTATGATTTGGATTGTTTCAAAGTAGATCTAGTCCAAATGTTGGAAATGGAGAACTTATGCGGACTGCACTGGTCACCTTCCTATTTTTTTTTCTGTATATGATAAAGTATCAGTGCATTTATTAGCCATATGAGTTTTTTTCTTCATAATAATCTCAGTTTTTATAATCCACACGAGCTTTCGACGGTACAACCGCCTACCTCAAGTGTAATCCTGTGATACAATGCAGTTGCATTGTATCACAGAATTACACTTGAGGAAGGCGGTTGTACCGTCGAAAGCTCGTGTGGATTATAATAATTAAAATTACTATTTCTCAAGAAGACGATATCATTTTTTGTAAATCTTTATAATAACGTATAAAGTACGTCAACTGAAATGACAAAGTTTTACGTATGGACCAAGTAAATTTTCAATGAAATTTTCAGAATCTCGGAATGGCGTCAATCGGCGAAAAACGAGTTGTGGGAAATGCGCTGTCAAAAAGAGTCGCATACAAAAGGACCAATATTGCTCAAGTAGGTGTTGAGGACATCAAGGGAGGTAACTTTCAGTGAATAAGGTCCGCACACTTAGTTTTATTTCCCCTGATTAATCAGAAAATCTATTGATTTCGAAATGCAAGGCCTAATTTCCTTAGGGGATCAATGACAGTAACTACAAGGTTTCTAACCTTTTATTGTGGGAAAGCAACCAGTGACTTTCAGTAAGATGTGCCAAAAAACAGTTAAACAATAAAACAAAATTTCAGGTCATACAAATACTGATGAAGACTTGAAAATGACGGATTTCAAATTCAAATTCACGTGTCATGATTGGCAGGCTATTATTCGCTTTTCCCAGACTACCCAGTGTTTTGACGATTCTAAAGAAGAAGGCCCTGAAAGCATTTGCAGACGACAGGTAAAATACAGCGTAACTGACAGAATTAGTCTTTGAAAAGTTGAAAACATTGCTGGAAATGAAGAGGTCGTGGTCATCAGCATTTTCTCGTTTTCACACACGGCTTTTTAAATCTTCCCCAGGGTCTTAAAAATCGGGATTGTTTCATAAAAAGTGAACTCTACTTCTTCGGTTCCTCTTGCTTAATTATCTTGCAAATGAGTACATGGAACTTTGATTTCTTAGCCTTTTTTTCTTCAGCAAAGAATCTTTCGAATTTAAACGTTTTAAAAAAACAAACGAACAAACAAATAAACAAACAAAAAACAAGGGAGAAACAACTGAAAGAAAGGATAATTTTCATTTTGTCCCAATTATGTAGCAAACATTGTGGACAAGAAGCGGTTGCTTCATTTCTTCACCAATATTTCCCAAAGGCACTCGTATTTTCTGCAGGCAAATACCTAAAACGGGTTTAATCATTTTCCAAACAATCCCTTTAGTTTTAAAGACCTTGACGGAGAAGGCTTTCGAAAACATTGTGGGAAAAGAAGAAAATGCTGGTAACCAGCAATTTATCCTTTACCCACAATGTTTTCTACCCCTTCATAGCATACCTCTTTATTTTCTTCTACAAATGCTTAACTTTGACTTGGACAAGGCTAAGGTTTTGTTATCTGGTGAAGAGTTAAACGAAATTGTATTTAACCCCTAAAACAAATTCACACCATACAACTTTTAAAACATCCTAATCAAAAGTGGGATATTTATCCCTATATAAATAGGGGATCAATACGTGAATTAATGTGAAAACATTGTGGTAAATGGAGAAATTGCTCGTTACGAGCAATTTCTTCATTTGCCACAATGTTTTTTAAAATTGGTGAGCTACAGGACGAACAAAAGTTCTGTACATGTGGCCATGTATAAAGCAAAACTTCAAGATGTTTTTTTGTATGAAACAAGGAGACACTTGCTAATAATTCTTTAAGATGTTTGACTCTTATCTAGGATCTTGAAGATTTTATCTCCCGTTGTCATTTTTAGTACATGTACTGTATTTCAAAAATTAATGAGCCATGCTTTGTGAAAAGGGGACTTAAAGCATCTGCGAAAAGTATCGACTCAGGTCAGCCTGCGCGGATTGCGCAGGCTGACCTGGACCGAAACTTTTCGCTATTGGTAAAAGTTCTGTATGTTCAAGGACCAGTTTACCTCATGATGAAGACGGTTGTTTAAAAAAAAAAAAAAAAAAAAAAAGAAAGGCTATAATGGATCCATGATGACCTGCTTGGAATCATGGATCGCAGAGATGCATTAAGCCCTCTTTTGCCGGAGCATTGCTCATTTGTTTTGTACGTACACTGTAGTTGACACTAGTTTTCATTCTATTCAGGGTCATCAAGGCATGGAAAAGTCATATATGAAGTGCAAAAGAACATGAAACAAGAAAGATCTTTTTACCCTTATCTTGTTAAATAAATTAATTAAAACTTTCAAGCTGATAATAAAAACCCGAATAATGTTATTTCAAACTTGTATTTTGGAGAAAAAAAAATCTCCTTATCGGGCAGCGTAGATCCAAGATCAGACTGCACGTTTTGTGCAGTCTGATCTTGACCTACACTGTCCACAAATAGTCAGTGAGTCTAGCTTGGCAGCTTAATTAAAGAAAAGGTAGACGGCGGAAGAGATACTGGAATATGATCATTGAAACTCTTTTGGGCAGAGGTCCGTAGCATAAACACGTGTACTTGTTTTTTTACCAATCGAAAATTACTATTTAATCATTCGAGACTTATACAAAAAAGTAGGTCAAAAGCCAGTGTACATACAGCTACACCAGCTACACCACTATAAGATCAAATAATTTCTAAACTTATGGTGGAGAAACACCGCGGAGTGATTTCGGGTCGTAATAGTCAAAAAATAGTAGGCCCGTTTGAAGATTTGACAGCAAGTATTTCTGCTGATCCGTTCTGTCAGAGAAAAATTAATTGATTGTATGGTGGTATGGTGTTTAAAGCCATTTTCAACATTATTTCATTTATATCGCGGCGGCCAGTGCACCTATGCATGCTTTCCTGGAGTTTCTTTTAACCAGTACTCCGCACAATTGCTTTCCAAGCCACTGACTGCTTCCCACATGACCATTGTGGATGCAATGGTCAGCGGTGAAAGAGGAATGAGTCCTGTCCAAATGACTATCATCAATCTTCGGAAGGAAATTAGTCGATCCAGCAATCCCCTGTTCTCAAGTCTTGTATAGAGGCAATTGAAGGACAGGTCAAAATGTGTTTCCGGTGTTGATGGGATGATTTCTCTATAAAAACTTGATGCAACCTGGTTTTTTTCTTTGGGAACTATTTTGTGCTTGTGACCAAAGTTGGCGGAAGCGTGACTGAAAGTCAAAATTTGTGTTTCTATAATTATAAAAACACACATTTCGAACTGTTACTCAAGCAACCGCTACCTTTGCCAATGACTATATAAAAGAACATGATCCACAACCAGGAAAGCCCTTTGATCAGTGATTTTTCTAGAGCAGTTGTTTGAGACGGTAAGGCAAAATAGGCCACTGGACATTATAATTGGTAGAAACAAACAGCAAAGCTTTGGGTTTGCCAATAAAAATGCAGCAGAGGATCAAAGACTGTGATTTCCACTTTAGCAGAAAACAGTTTGACACCTTAATAGATCTACTTCATATTTGCTTACCTTCGAACTACGTTGTTGAAAGATACAAGAAAGAGGCATTTTCTCATTTTACCACAATGTTATCTACCCTTTCAAAGACAATTTCCACCATTAGAGCCTCAGTTAAAATGCCGCATACGAATGCAGTTGGACGGGTCAAAAAGTTTGTTGTTTATTAGGAAAGGGTTATCGTTATCCTCTGTATTTTTTAAAACTTGGACAACCCTTAACGGTTTAGCGACACGTTACAGACAGTACTTATGGTAATAAAAATAAACGAGTCATGCGCCGTGAAAAGTGGGCTTAATGTGCATGTACAAGTATTTGTAAAAAAGTATCGACCCATTTCCGCACAAGCTGACATGGGTCAAATTCAAAACTTTTTGCTATCTTTTAACTTTCTACATGTCCAAGGACCATGCTACCTAATGATCCAGTTCAGTCGGTTTAAATTTATAAATAAATTTATGGTTATAATTATGTGATTACTTGCCATGTGTATGTACCACAGAGATGCATTAAATCCCCTTTTCCCAGACCACGTATCAAATGTGTCTTTTCAAAAGCTTAACTCTCTACCAAACAGTACTATTTAGTTTTAACGACACCGAAGAACGAAGCGAACAAAATGGAAAAGAAGAAAATGCTGGTAACCAGCATGTTCTTCTTTTCCCACAATGCTTTCTGTCTTTTTAAAGACAAATACAATTACGAGCCACGTTTGATTTGTCGTCTGCTAATGCTTTGAATTTGGGCAAGTTTGAAATTTTGTCGTTTGCAAAAGAGTTAATCCTATCTACCTTCCTATCCTCGCAAAAAAAGCTTAACTCTTTACGAGAATATAGTTTTAGACTAGTTCATATAGAAAGTACATACACACGGCAAGTTATACGTGGTTAAAATAACGGATTTCGTCTGTATAAGGGTAAGAAAGCATTGTGAGAAAATGAGAAAATGCAATTTCTCTTTTTTCCACGATGTTTTTTTTTTAAAGCATTGGGCTTTAGGTTTGTAAAGAACTGAAATGCTCAGTAAAGGATTGAACAAAGTTTACAAAAATGAAAAATCACAGAATTAGCAGGCTAATGTGGCAAAATCTAAGAAACGCTCGCGTTAAAATACCACTATCCCCTTTGTCCTAATGTTATAGCATTTGTCTTCTTTAAGTCTTAATTCTTTATATGGAGTATGTCTGATGGAAAAGATTAAACAAATCGCATTATGTTAAATTTTTTACTACAAAAGTGTGTTATTCTTTCTCAAGTGGTCATAATGCTCTAAACACGGAGGTCTATAAAAAGGATATGAAATTTGTTTGTATGGTGTTTAAAGCGTATTTCAACATTATTTCAGTTATATCGCGGCGATCAGTGCTTTCTTAGAGTTTCTTTTAACAGTACTTCGCACATTTTGCCAAGCAACTAGCTGCTTTCCCACATAATCGTCGTCGAGGCAATGACCGGCGAAGGATGTGAAAAAAGTGGTATTGTGGAATTAAATCTTTACTAGATGAGAAAATTTTAGAATTATCCAGATTCAAAGCATTCGCAGACGACATATTGAATGCAGCTTAATTGGTGGAGTCTGTTTCTACAAAGAGTAAAACAAACACTAGTTTATACAGGAGAAAATGCTGGTAACCAGCATTTCTCATTTCTCCACAAAGTTTCCAAAAGCCTACTTTTAAATTAAGATCGTTTTGTAAAATTCGCGGGACTTTAGTTTGAGGATATTAAATAATTTGAGTCATGCTCTGTGAAAAGGGGACTTAAGGCATTTGCAAAAGGTATCGACCCATGTCAGCCTGCGCAATCCGCGCAGGCTGACATGAGTTGAAACCTTTTGCTATTTGTAAATTTTCTGCGTGTCAAAGGACCATGCCACCTCTAGATCCAGTCGGCTCTAAGACAAAATGGATATTATGGATCATTTGTAGTTTTAATTTATGCACGTGTAATAATAGTGCCTGTGTGGCAGACGAATCTGACCCTTTACCATAGGAGCGTGTGTTTCTACGACCAAGAGGACCAGGCAAAAATTTTTTTTGGTACTATTGTAAGGAAAGGGGAAAAATGCTGGTAATCAGCATGTTTTCCTTATTCCCCTCTAGTATTTTTAAATCAGTACAATTTTAAAGACATTTTATTTGCATTCGAGCCATTCTTGATTTGTCGTCTGCAAATGCTTAAGCCTTTTTTAAGGAAGGTCTATGTCGTCTGATAAAGGGTTATAGGAAAAGAAAAAGTAGGCATACTACTATCGTTTTTTTTTTGGTCTGCTCTATATAAAATACGGTATGTATATATATATTCTCGGAAAAAGATCAGCTGCTTGTAAGAAGCAATTGCTCCTTTTTCCAAAATGTTTTCAAAAGATGTCTGCTGCAAGGACGTTTCAGTCGAATTGTATAAGTATTTTTTAAAACACACACAATCAATGTTATACAAACAATTTTCATCGGGATCCTTCTCAAAAATGCATCTGAATATTTACTGTTGTCCTTTGACAACCATTCCCCCATCTATACGTATAAATAGAGGATATTTGTATTTTTCGGTGAAAGATCGAAATTTATTTCATCGAGTGAACATCATCGGTAATATTTTCACTCGTGGCTGCGCCACTCGTGAAAATATTACCGATGGTGTTCACGAGATGAAATAAATTTCGATCTTTCACCGAAAAATACAAATATTCTATTTATTTCATGCTTTCAACCCTTTCTGGGAGAAACTTTATCAAGATCCAGTACAGTTCTTTTCAGTTATTCCCCGTGGCGTACCCCCTCCACATAGCAACGCATTACAATATTACGTCAAGCGCGAGAAATGTAAGGTAAATGACGTCATATTTCAATCTCGGTTGTGAGTCACGCGCATTTTACCTAGGTAACTAGAATATAAAAATCGGTATTTTCACTGGTCGTACCCGTGGAATATCGAAAAATATTTTCACTGCTATTTCTCGATATCCTACCGGAAAGCATGAAATAATGAACATTATCACCCCTACACGACACCATCACCCACATGTATAGCTAGTGAGCGGCAGTTTTACTCCTGCTCTTTGCATGCTTCTTGCACTTGCAAGAATTGTCGCAAAGAACTACCTTAATCGGAATTACCTTTCATACACCCATACACACATCAGAAACAGCATTGTGTCCTATGCACACATAACACACGCGCACACGTTCAAACACAGTACCATTTACTCGTACCTTATAAGGCATGCACACAGGTTTCCAATTTTCGATACAGAAGTATAATTTACCGTATATGCAAGACTAGCAAAGAACGTTGTAACTTTTCATAAAGGTGCGGGTATGAACTTGATATCTGTGAAGAATAAAATTTGATATCCTATGAGCAAAAATGCAATAAAAGGCTGTGAAATTGAGCAAGTTACAATTTCTTTTGCAAACGTTTGTATAAGATCAATTTTTTGTCTTGTTTAGAAACACTCACGTTATATGTGAGCCACTGCAACACTGTGATGCACTGGGTTTTGAAGTGATGTACCTTAAGTTTATGAGAGCTGAAGTGTCAAGCAATACACCAAAGCAATTTTGCTGCTGTTGGCATAAATGGTCGACGCGACTTCATAATTTAATCTCGTAAATTTGTGCATTACTGTGAGTGGATAATGGTGCTGTATTGCGTGATATCCGAGTGAAATTAATTTTGGATAAGAGAATTTGAACAATTGCTTCTTGAACAATTGACGAAGAATTTGAAAAAAAAAAGTTAAGTGTTATAGTAGCAGACTTCTGACAAAAAGCTGCGATGGCTTCAGCGAAGGCGCACGTTGATCTGGAGAAACACTTAGCGTGTCCAATATGTATGGAAATATTTTCTGATCCAAGGGCACTTCCGTGCTTACATACTTTTTGTTTGAAGTGTCTACAATCGTATATAGGTAGTTTAAAACTTGCGTTGGATAACACGAGCTTCGAATGTCCCGTATGTAGAAAAAGTACAAGTCCGCCTTCATTCGATCTTTCAAAAAATATCTGGGCTGAAAACTTTCCATCAAACTATACTATCAAAGCTTTAATAGAGGATACAGTAATAAACAGGGCGGATGACGATAACAGTACCGAGCCTGAACCTGAACAACAGAATCATGGCAACTGTCGTCATCATATCACAAAGATGGCGGACTTCCTTTGTGCTGATCATAATGTCACGGTATGCAGTATTTGTGTCGCTCTTCATCATCGAAAATGTGTACATGTTGTTTATCTTGGTGCAGATAAATCTATCGAGCTCAAGAATGATACAAAATCTAGCTTTGATTCGGAAGTCCCAGACTTTTTGGAAGATACAAGATTACCTACTCCCGGTTACGCCCGAAAATCGTCCAATTCAAATGATAACAAAGAGGTGTTGCAAAACAAAGCAATCCAAAATGAAGTTCGGACAGTAAGAACGGGAACCAGTACCTTAGATGGTAAACAGAGAGAAGTTAAGTCGAAATCAGACCTACGGAACGAAGCTGTAATGAACTCAGCGTTGAATGCGCAACACATAAAATCACCTGAACAATTGGAGCAAACACAAAGACATTCAGTATCTGATGAAAATGTCGCAAGTGACGGCTCTTGCTCAGGATTTAAACCATATTTGACTGAAAAACAAAATAAAGCAATCGCAAATTCTAAGCAACAACACAGAACAGATAACAGAGATGATTTACAAGCTTGCAGTTTTTATGGGTCAACTAACACCCTTAGTGTAGACAGAGCATCGTCAAAGACTGAAGTTACAAATATATCATCACAACTGAAACAACAGGGCGAATTCTGTGTTCGTATCCATGACGACCGAAACTATTGTTCTATAACAGGAATAACTTCTTTTCCTAGTGGACTTCTTCTTCTTGCAGACGAATACAATAAGAAACTTAAACTATTTAACAGTACTGGCGAGAATGTCGGTCATCTCAGTCTAACATCAGCGCCATGGGATGTGACCTCCATTGAAGAGTTCGAGGCGGCCGTGACACTTCCGGTCCAAAAACGTGTTCAGCTAGTTTTTGTAGATAATTATATATCAAAAACGCGGGAAATTCAACTTGATAAACCTTGTTACGGAATTTCCTACTCCAACCAACAGTTTTTCGTTGCCATGGACACAGAAGTTCAAATCTTAGCATATAGCGGTGAAGTACTGAAGAAACTGAGTCTTTGTGACAGTCGGAAAAAACGATTCTCATTTTCAAATTCAAAAACGTCATTTGACGGTGCCAGATATCTATCCATTGACAGTCACTCGAACACTATTGTTATTTACGTGTCTTGTGCTGGCTATCCTGCTATGATTGCAGTCGATAGAGACAGTGGTGATGTTCAACCCGTGACACAAGGGAACGCTGGAAAAATGTTGGGCGTGTCAGTCTCTGCGGACGGACGCGTTCTCGTCTGTCAATCACCTGGCAGTTTGATGATAGTGAACAGACATAAAAACGGTAGTCGTAGTAAAGAATTGCTACAGGCCGAAAGATTACAAACAGTACATTTTGATCATTTAAATGGAAATGTATATCTCTCTCAAAAACTAAATGACTGTTTGAAGGTTTACAATTTTTAACCCCAAAATCTCTTAACTCTTAACCTGCTAAATAAGTGAAAGGAAACTTTCAAAGTGATGGTAAAAACCCGATTTTTGCTATTTCAAAGGTATTTTTTTTTTTTTTTTTTTTTTTTGGGGGGGGGGGAATACTATAGTAAAATGATGATGACGAGCATTTTCTTCTTTTCCCACAAATTTTCTACCATTTCAAAAACAGTTCACAGAATCTTAACTACATTAAATTTATCGCCTGCACATGTTTTCAATTTGGACTGGACGGAAACTTTGTCGTCTGCACTATGCTTTAACATAGAAAAGGCTATAACTTCGTCGTATGGTAAACAGTTATAGATACACTGCGGCAAAAATCCCTATTTTTCCGGCGTAGATGAATGTGTTGGCTTTTGACATACTTCTTGATATTGATGAAGAATTAATAAAAAGTGTTTTGCGATTAGTAAAAAACATGTGGAAATGTTTATTCTCCGGGCCCCTGCAGACCTGCCCGCGTTGCTATCGCTACTTCGGGGTAGGCATTGTCTTCCGCTAGGTGGCATATTTCAAATACAGACCTATCTGATTTGGGCACAGAACCGGACTACTTTTCAAAACTACAACCGCTTCTTCGAATTTGAAAATAAAATAACGTTCACTCAATAAAACGCTACCTGATACGATTCATTCAGCATTGGTCAGCTAGCATGTAACCTATGCGCCAGTCATTTATAAAAACAGCCCCAGTAGACTTGGGTAATAGCCTCGGTAGAAGCCCAGACACTTCTTGTTGATAAGTCTCTGGAAAAACCCTGCACGAATCCTGGTTTCCCTAAAGTCTATATTTAGAAAATGTATTCAAAGATGTAAAGTAAAACAATAGTATTTGCAAAAACTAATTTTCCCTTTTGAAATAAATAAATTTAGGAAATTGGAGCGCAAAACAGGCTAGAATTTTCCACATGGGTATTGTTTAAAGCCATTTTCTCCATTGCTACTTTATTAGCGGCTAGGTTACACACGGCATATTAATATTCATCCTGCACAGGACAGTGATGCGTCATAGTAGACAGGTCGAATCTTTGAAGAAAATGACATGCGCAGACAATGCCGGGGTAGGAGCACGGGATAGCAAATGCATTTAATAGGAGATAATCCTTTTCTTATACTAATTGGTAATCTAATATTTTTAAGCGTAACTATATAACCCATTACTGTATGTGTACATGTTTTTTCAGACACATAATATACATTTAGCGGCAACTGTTCCTTTTCCAACGATGATTTGAATCAAAATCTGATTTTGAAAATTAAACTGTAAATTTCATTTTTTTTTTTTCAACCATATGCAAAACAATGAGGAAAAAGAGGCAGTTGCTGGTGCGGTTACTTTTCGTGTTTTTCTTTTATTTCTCTTCATAATGAGCTACAAGAGAGTTTCAATATTCACATTTAAAGCCTCAGTAAAGCCAAAGAACAGGTAATTTTCACTGTTTAAAACTCGAAAATATAACGGATTACCCATCACAACACACATATATAAGATCGGAGAAAACCTGAACGTGTCATTCGGCATACCTCGGGTGATGGGAGCCATCATATCCCTCGGCTGTATCTGGTGGATTAATATGCATCAGATCGATACATATCCGGAAATACGCCGGTTTACCGTTCTGAAAATTGTAAGGCTCCTCTTAAAAAAAGAAAACTTGAGTTTCAATTTTCTATCGAAATCTTTCTAACTATGTTTCAGTTGAGTTGGCAACATTCATTATTTATCAATTCCGATTAAAGTTTTCACCGACAGATAGTCAGATGTGAATAACTCCACCGAGGTTGTTTATGTCGTTGCTAAACGACTGACAGTGGCGCGCCAATGTACATAAGATCACGTGATTCGCAGTTCAAATGGAAACGACCGTTATACGGACGAGGTTAGATGTAGGTACGGAATCGGCCGAGTTGTGACGAGTGCTGAACGTGTCAGTTACTGCATTGGTTGCCATGATATACGCGTGCGAAAATGCATGGAGAAGCCCGTCGATTTCAGGGACGCCATTGATCGAGACAACCGTCGTTATCGTTCGTGTATATTCGAACTAGGTCTTCGAGAACGTCACGTGATAAAATTGCATCTCATTAGTGCTATGACGTAGTAGACAGGACTATTGTTTACAATTCCAACACTGTCATCGGAGATTAAGATTGCTCATTCTGAACCTGTTTTCTTATTTAGATGTAGCGAGGATCAGCCTGTGTCGTTGTTTCTGTTTATGATGTCGATAAACTTACGTTTTTCAAGCCTAGAATGGGGACAAAACGATCAAGTGAATGAAGGGTTTGTTTCGACGCTTTGAATGATCACGTGGTGTTTACGTCACTAACACGTCACTGCGGAGATTTACGACGAAAACTCGGCTAATCGTCGGCTATCATCGATGTAAACAAACAGATAATGCGGCATGGTAGGATCTGTTCTAGTTTCAAAATTCCTTTTGCTGCCACTGACTGGAACTTTTGCGAACTGCACCTTTACATATCGTGAAAGTCATAATAATCGCCATATTTTTGCATGGTAAAAATGAAATTTACTTTTATTTTATAAACAAGTTGTTTATTCAGTTGGACGCTACTGAGACTTTAAGTACCTCTTACGTCGTCTGTCGTTTTTTTTAAAGGCGTTTCTTGTTTAGGAAGTTATTGTTTCCTCTTGCCACAGCGTTGAAAAAGGGTAATCTGCTGATGATGGGTTATACATACATGACAAGATACAACAGCCCTTAACATAGACGTTTCAAACCGCGAGCGAAGACAGGAACTTTTTGCGGACGGCATAGATCAAGATCACACTGCACAGAACATGCAGTCTGATCTTTGATC
This sequence comes from Hippopus hippopus, assembly GCA_946811185.2. Taxonomy (NCBI): domain Eukaryota; kingdom Metazoa; phylum Mollusca; class Bivalvia; order Cardiida; family Cardiidae; genus Hippopus; species Hippopus hippopus. The sequence goes on from OX328096.1 coordinate 18,407,464, forward strand.
TATACCTTCCGCTTGTTTAGTTAAAGCTTTTAAGATAGAAACCTTTCCGAGTTTCGGAGAATTGTATTTTCAGGCTAGAAATAGGTCGAGTTTGTGTATTTGGCGCTGAAAGAGTTAAAGCCCCAATAACGGCCAAAAGTAAACAGATGGGCTGGTAAAATGCACTTGGTTTAAATAAAGCTATTAAAAAGTATAAAAAGTATTGTAAAGAGGACGATCTGTTATTGAACGGTCAGTCCAAGTGTTAGTCACTGGTAGAAATATGAATTTTAAAACTAGGTCTACCGCTCTATCTTTTCTTTACTTTTTAACTGGTTTTAAAACTCCTTTCTCTGCCAGCGACTATCACTAACAGATTTTATTCTTTGCAATAATTTACATACCTTTAAAACGGTATGATTTACAGTTATATGCATTATAACACCCCATTATTTACATTTGGCCGCTACTAGGACTTTAATGCCCTGTGTCAGTTTTCAGCGCCATCTAATAAAAACCTAATATTGCTCCTCAATCCCTAACTACAACACTAGTAATCTGATTGGTTGGGACAGGACGCCTCAGCCAATCAGATGACTAGTCTTGTAATGAGCGCTATATTTAGAATGGTTGTGGAATCATCCGGCGCCCGGTGACAATGAAAATTGCACTTTATTAATGAAATCTTTTCTAGACAAAAACTGTTTGGACAAATCCAAATAGACAGCATTTGCAGACGAAAAAGAAAACGTGTTTCGAATTATTGGATTTGTCTTAGAATGAGAAGCAAACATTCATTGTGAGAAGAGCAGAAAATGCTATTTACCAGCATTTTCTCTTTTCGACAATGTTTTCAGGAGCCCCTTTTTCCTCAGAAGTCATAAAAAGTTTGATTGTTTAATAAAGGATTCAACAACCTCTATTTTTATTTCTCATATCCTATGTACAGTACTTGAGAAACATAATGTCATTTACATATAATCAATGTATACAAGTAGGATATCGCTTGAAATGTGTTCTGTTAATGGCTTTATACTGGCATTATATACTTCTCAAGGTTTACTAAGCACCATTTATATTTAAGCACATATTCTATGTTATGGTTGCAATATTGTTTTGATTTTTGTTGCTGTTGTTGTTGTTGTTTTTCATACATTTCAATCATTACAAAACACGGAATGGGTGTTTTAAAATTCTGACTATATGAATATTTTTGGTATGCATTATCTCGTTTATATATGAGCCATACTCTGTGAAAAAGGGGTTTAATGCTTAGGCAAAAAGTAGTATCAATCCAGGTCAGCCTGCGCAGTCCACGTAGGCTGACCTGGGTCGAAAACTTTTGCTATGGATCAATTTTCTACATGTCTAAGACCATTCTTTCTCATGATTCAGTCGGCTGTTAATCATATTGAGTTTATGAAATCACAATTATGTAATGGCATATTTGGTATAATGCATCACGCCAGATGCATTAAACCCCCTTTTGCGAGAGTGTTACTCATATATTATCCTATTTCAGCGTCGTTTTATACTTGTACTATCTAAAGTCCAAAAGATTTAAGCCTTGCAAGGTGCTACACAAATACAAATATATCCAAATCAAAAGCATTAACACCCGACAAAATTAATGTTTCTCAAAACACGAAGTTTGTCTCTCAATGGATAGAAAACATTTTGGGAAAAGGAGAAAATGCTCTTTATGAGCATTTTCTCCTTTTCTCACAATGTTTTCAAAATCTTTCTTCTTCGGGATCTCTGGATTGTTTGAGAAAGGGTGAAATCTGCAGACAAAAGTCTCGATGTATTTTTCTAGTTTTACAGGGTTTTTATAATGGCGTGACCCATTGGTGACGAATGGAGATATTGATGTACACATCATGTGTAATTTTAATATTTACCATGAAAAGGTCGAGATGTCTGTATTATCAGCTTACGTTTACACTCGGGATCATCTAAATACTAGACTTATTTGTATCCCGTAACTATACCACAAATATTTCTCATGCAAATTTTACAGTGCTGGGTAAAATATTTGGTGTTTGGCAAACTTTGAGTAGCATATAGTTTTCTTCCATGATATGTAGTATAATTGTGCGGCGATCTAGAAAAAGGGGGCTTAATGCATCCCCCATGATGCATTATACTAAGCAGGTCATCACATAATTATGGATCCACGAACTCAATTATGTCTAACAATCTAGATCTGGAAGTAGAATGGTCCTTTGACATGCAGAAAATTTAAAAATAGCAGAAAGTTCGAGCCATGTAAGCCTGCGCGGAGTGCTCAGGCTGACACGGGTCGATACTTTTTTGCAGATGCATTAAGCCCCCTTTCACAGAGTATGACTCATATCTCATGCAAACATTACAATGTTGTGTAGAATATTTGATGCTCAACAAACTTTGAGTAGCATATACATGTAGTTTTGTTCCATGTTATGTACAGTATATCTATAATTACTTTTGTACCAATTAGAGAACTGTGCTACTCTTTACATAGTATAGCGTGCTATCATTTAGAGCGTTTAGAATAGGAAAATTAGTATGGTGGCATATTTCTGCCACGAGATACGAGATAACTATCGTGATGATTTTAGAAAACTATTGCGATAAATCAAAGTTTCCTTGAAATTTCATATAGATAGAGAAAAGTTGTCCGAAAAAAAAAATATCACGATAACCTTTATCTAGAAAATTTTGTATAGATCAGTAAAGATTGAACTCAAAAATTTCTCATCCGTGCACAAAACTGACATTCGAGGTAAAATTACCGCGATAGTTTTCTTAAATATTCCAATAGTTATCTAGTATCTCGTGGCAGAAGTAATACCACCAAAAATACGAGGTTTTTTTATATTCATATTCATGTACATAGATCTAGTACTGCCTTGCATCATTTAGAGTTTTCACGAATTTCTGTGAAAATACGTTAACTTTTCATTCTTTTGATGCCCATGCAAATGTCAGCTTTTGAAATCATTGTTGGAACAGGGCTATTTGCTAACAATACTTCGACAAGAACACGTAAGGCGAACAGTACTTATCCATTTTTTTTCTTATAAAATTTCCTGACAAAATTTTTACAGTAGACGACTATGGCAGCATCATTGTTGAACATGATTAATCAATTGTTGATGACTGTTTTGGTATGATACAAGAATATATGTGAAATGATTACGACAGAGGGAGAAACTGCTCTTTATGAATAATTTCTCCTTTTACCTTTTTCTTTTTAAGAGCGGTCTGCTTAAAAAAAATCTTAAGAAGGTAATGATTTTCACCCTTTACAAAACAATCGTGTGTCTTAAATTGATTGAAAGGTGTTTTACACCGTTTTCAACATTATTTCAACCATATTTGGACATGTTCAGCTCACATGTTCATGTATGTTTTGGGTTTCACAAGTACAAGGCTGTGGCTCTGAAGCTCCCGTGTTTTAATATTCCTGTCATAAAGGTGTTAAACTGCATTGTGGGAAAAAAGGAGAAAATGCTGGTAACCAGCATTTTCTCCTTTTCCCACAGTGTTTTTTTTAATCATTTCAAAGACAAATTCCATCATTTGCGCCACGCCTAATTTGTCGTCTGCCTTTCGGAATGAAAGACCTACTAGTGACCAAATGTAAACATTTGATAGTCAAAATGCTGGCAAAAATGCTGGCAAAATTAATTCAAACAATTTAAAAGAATCGAAATTATTATGAGCCTGAAGATGTATTGCGATAACGTTTGTGTCAGTTTCAGTCGCTGAAAAAAAAAATCTTCAAACAACAATTAGTTACAAACATATTTATGGTAGTTGAAAAAAAAATGTTCCCAAGTTTTTTTCATCAACACACACACACACAAATAGAATCGAGCAGTGCCCCTCAACAAAAAATGGGAAAAGACGGAGTTGAATGATCAATGTATAACTCGAACACTTACATACAGGCATATTGCAGAATGGCGAATACAAAGAACCCATAAATTACTGAAAACGATCTTAGAATTCCAGCCGATACTTTTTTGTTGAATTCCCGCTGAAGAATTTCGAAAAATGTCACATACAGGAAGGTACCAACTGCAACTCCTTGCAGAAACGCAGACACAGTTTTGGCAACAACTCCGTGTGTTTTCACCATCAACAGAATCCCAAGAGCGCCTCCTAGCGGTGATACGATCGCCATAACAAATATCATGGAGAACACTGCTTTTGTATATGGCACCGTGTCACTCAACGTTAATCCAACACTGAAGAAAATAAGTGACTTATGAATACATAAAGCGAGTAACAAGGACCAAACCTTTTCTTCGGAATCAAGGAGTCCAAGTTCTAATCCATCGAAGACCATGTGTACTGAAAGTGCCAGAACAAGCACGACGTTTCGAAGATTGGTTAAATCTGTAACGTTGGCGTAACATCCGGTTATGCTATCTGGTTCCGGTCGCGGTTCCACAGGGCTCTCTGTTATCATTTGACCATCATTAGTCTGGACTTTTTCAGGACTTTGAGTCTCATCATTCTTTTTGTCAGTTTCTGATGTTTTACTTGTGCTTCCGTAAAATTGACCTGGTGCCCCGAATTCTTCGTACAATCCATCTCTGTGCCGTGTGCAACATGTTAACGTAATGTTCTCGATCAGAAGAATTCCAAGGAATCCGATTCCAAGCATCGCTTCCGTTAACGGATACTTGATGTCACTTGACAACCGAGTCAGTAGTTGTTCCATTTTCATCCGAGCCTCTGGCAAGATTGCTAAAACCGATGTTGCGAAAAAAACACCACCGGAAAAGCAGTTGAAGATACTAATTACCTCCTTAAATTTCGGAGAATTGAAAAATCTTTTCGAAAGCCATTTTAGCAAGAAATGGGGTACCATTCCAAACACTATAGATACCACGAATAAAATTATCAACGACAATATCTTTGCAACCAGCCTCATATTTTTCCGGTTGTAAGTCAAACAGTGTCACGTGGTAGAACCATTAGTTTAGATAGACTACACAACTACAAATGGAATTCCTTACACGGATGTTTTCCCTTTGCAAACAAGATCCCGATTTGTTTTAAGTCTGTGTAAGAAGGCTTTTGAAAACATCGTTGGAAAAAAGGAGAAAATGCTGATAATCAGCATTTTCTCCTTTTCCCAACAATGTTTTCTACCTTTTCGCAAACAATTCCTAACATTTGATCCACGTTTAACATCCCGTATTCAAATGCTTTCAATGTAAGCGAGTCTAATACCAGTATGTCGTCTTTTAACTCTTTACCACACGATCACGAATTTTAACGTCCCCGAAGGAAAAGCCTCTTAAAAACAACCAGAATTTTCTCCTTTTTGTCACAATGTTTTATTCCCGTCATTTAAACGACATTTAAATTGTCGTCTGCAAATGCTTTCAGTTTGGACAAGTCTAAATTTTTGTCTTATGGTAAAGAGTTAAAGGGTTCATACAACAGTCCTTAGCAAAAACAGAAACACGAATAATCCGATTTGGCTATATAGATTATGTATAAACTGAACGCGATAAATCCACCTGGTTCGGTCAATCAAACTTGAGTCGCTTCATCGACAGTCCTAAGACCTGACCACGTTTTCAGATACACTGCTTGCAATGTAAAGTAAATATATTCACAACTTATGGCTTGTGTTTATGTTATCAATGAACCAATACTGTTAAACAAATACCAGAACTATCGCGTTCTCGTAATATACTTGAAAGTCATACTGTGTTACTTGTACATACACAAAAATTGAAACGACAACACAGAACGGGTATTATGAATACCAGAACGTTGTATATGTATATTCAGGGACATAGCATTACATGTATAAGATTTATTTAGGTTTAATTTTAAACATTTTCTGGCGAAAAATTATTTGGTTTAACGCTTGCCAAGTGACACACTATTGCCGTTATACTAAAGTTTTACCGTACAGCCTTTGACAGCCTACCGCCTGAGATATTAACATATATACACGATACAGCTAATTATTGAGAAAAGTACATGTACACGTTTTATGATGAAAAAGCGCGTTATTGTATAAAACATTTCTATATTGTTTGTAGATATTGTCGTACAATGAAACACTAGATATGGTGCTATAAAATATATGAAAGTCATTATATCACGCATACGCTCTTCATTAAAGTGTTTCGCACAACTCATTTTTGTCTCTTTTTTTTCTTTGTTTTTTTTCCTACCCGATTTCCGTTCTCTTTTTTTCATAGCATTATCATTATCATAACCAATCGGCCTTTACTGTTATTCCCTATTCCACCGTCATTTCTTCTATTATTTAATCCTATTTAAACGACTCTATAGTTTAACGCCTCTTTAAAAGAACCTTTAAAAGTGGGAAAAAAAAAAATGCTGGTAACAAGTATTTTCTTCTTTTCCTCACTTATATCTCTACTCTCTCTAAAGACATTCTCCAATTATTTGAGGCGCATGTAATCTGCTGTTTCCAGCTGTTTTCTGTATTGATCTGTCTAGAATTGTGTAGGCTGGTTAGGAGTATAAACAAATGAGCCACGCACTACAAAACGGGGTTTAATGCTTCTCCGTGACGAATGACCAGCCCGCATAGCTCAATAGGTAGAGCGTAGGACTCGTGAACGTGATGTTTCGAGTCTTTGGAGGGTGTGGGTTCGATCCCCACGGCTGGCCATCTAAAATTACTAATAGTCTTTCGGATGAGACGTTAAACCGAGGTCCCGTGTGACGGTGCTATACACCGAGCACGTAAAAGAACCAGGCTTAACTTAAGATGGGCTTCGTCCTGTATCTGCACTATCCCCCGTAACAATACTAACAGCCTTCAGGGGGCGTCGCCCAAATGGGCAACCGGTGGCGACGATAAATAAACGCAAATTCAATCAATCAATCCGTGACGAATTGTAGCCTACCAAGCAAATCAAAACAACTTTGTAATGATAACGATATACTAGTTAGTACGTTGTACAAGTCTGTTAACTCTTTACTACACAACAAAAATGTAGACTTGTCCAAATTGAAAGCTTTTGCAGACGACAATTTCAATGGACATAATTGATGGAATTTCTCTTTGATAGTGTAGAAAACATTGTGGGAAAAGGAGAAAATGCTGGTTACTGTAGAAAATATTGTGGGAAAAGGAGAAAATGCTGGTAACCAGCATTTTCTCCTTTTCCCACCATGTTTTCTATAGGCTTCTTCCTCAGGGTCGTTAAAACTCGAGTTAAATAGATATTTCTGTCGGTTTGTCTGTCATATGAATCTAAGTTTAAGGATTAATCTTAACATAATTATGGATCCATAAAATCCAGTTTATGTAACAACCAACTCAATCCTGAGATAGAATGTTCCTTAGACATGCAGAAAATTTACCAAAAGCAAAAAGTTTCGAACCAGGTCAGCACAGACTGCGCCGGCTGACATGGTCGATACGGTTTGAAGGTGCTCTAATAACCCTTTTTACAGAGCATAACTCGTATAAAAAGGCACAATGTTTAATTTGTTTAACTCTTTACCAAACGACAAGCTTTCAGACTTGTCCAAATTGAAAGCATTTGCAGACGGCAAAATAAACCTGACTCAAAAATTGAAACTTAACTTTAGAAGAGTAGAAAACATTGTGGAAAAAGGAGAAAATGCTGGTTACCAGCATTTTCTCCTTTTCCCACAATGTTTTCTGAAGGCTTCCTCCTCTGGGTGGTAAAAACCAGGGATTGTTTGGGAAAGGGTTATATGAGCACTTTTGAAATTTAACGATAAGATTATGTAACTCGTTTAGTTATTTAAATTTTCAATATTTCAATTACTTGTACTTGTGTCATGCTCTGTAAAAAGGGGGGCTTGATGCACCTGCAAAAAGTCTCGACCTATGTCAGCCTGCTCAGTCCGCGCAGGTTGACATAGATTAAAACTTTTTGATATTTGTATATTTTATGCATGTCCAAGGACCGTTCTACCCCCGGATTTAGTCAGTTGAAAGACAAAATGGATTTTATGGATCCATAAATTATGATATGACTTACTTGGTATTATGCATTATGGAGATTCATTAAACCCCTTTTTACTAGAGTATGGGTCAAAAGTACGAATTAAGGAATATCTTATATAAACAATGGGGGAAAAAAAGAGACCTCCAAGAACAACTGTTACTCGGGTTCGAAATAAACAGGGGCCGTAATCATCGGTCATAACAGTTTAGGTGAATACACCCATTCGGCATACTTCGGGTGATGGGAGCCATCATATCCCTCGGCTGTATCTGGTGGATTAACATGCATCAGATCGATACATATCCGGAAATACGCCCGTTTACCGTTCTGAAAATTGTAAGGCTCCTCTTAAAAAAAGAAAACTTGAGTTTCAATTTTCTATCGAAATCTTTCTAACTATGTTTCAGTTGAGTTGGCAAACAGTTCGTACATTCATTATTTATCAATTCCGATTAAAGTTTTCACCGACAGATAAACAGATGTGAATAACTTCATCGAGGTTGTTTATGTCGTTGCTAAACGACTGACAGTGGCGCGCCATGTATAAGATCACGTGATTCGCAGTTCCAGTGGAAACGACCGTTATACGGGCGAGGTTAGATGTAGGTACGGAATCGGCCGAGTTGTGACGAGTGTGAATACACCCTCAGATTCTTGAACCATTCAAGGACCCAGTTGTGCTGGTCGGGCTTTTAAGACCATCAGTGGTATCTTAATGCAGCAATGTACGTTATTGTTCAAGCATTAATGCAGAAAGACACAAAATCTGCACAAAAGAGACACATGTGTTTAACCCCAAGATTGAATCCGATATATTGATGCAAAAGCATGATATATTTAGTAGTTTACCCAGCGTTTGCACACGATATATCAGAGGTTCTGACGTTGTTCAAGTCAGTCCTTTGCCAAACAATTCCGTGTTTTTGCGAGCCTGGTGAATTATACTTATAAAAACCAGGTGAAAAATTGAGTAATAGACGGAGCCAGCATTTTCTACTTTTCCCATTAATGTTTTCTACCCTTTCAATAACAAATCCCATTACTCGAGTCATATTTAACCTGTTAGCTACAAATACTTTCTGTTTGGACGAGTCTAAAAATTTTTATCGTCTACTGAAGAGTTTGGCGATGCGCAACATCTGTTAGCTACAGGCCCTGAATAGAATTAATTTCCCGCTATGAGGAATACTGTAATATTTTCCCCTTGTTTGATGCATTATTCTGACACCAGATGTTGCTCAACGTGTCCTTATACAATACAACATTCAAATCAATCTGACTCGGTTCATGTAAAAAGCACTAACTTCCCCAAGTTTCAACGACCCCTTGGTAGGTGACTTTTTTTTCAAAACAAAGAGGAAAAAGGAGAAAATGCATGTTACCAGCTTTTACTCCTACATGTTACCAGGATGTTTTTACTCTCTCATACTAATCCCATCAAGTTACATATAGTTTCTCATTTACAAATTCTTTCAATTTGACCGGTCTACAATTTTGTCACCTGGTTAAGAGTTCAAGAGGTTTGTTTGAATAGCATTTCAAACCGCTTTCCACAGTGTTAAGCTCGGTACACACAGTAAGTTTAATCTCGGAGATTTTTTAATGTGATACAAGTCTTACTGTCTGTACATCCCTAATACATGTATAATAAGATTTTTCTTGAGTTTCATGAAACTGTATTAGGTTTTGGAGCAATGTTCTGTTTCTTAAAATTTGTATTAGGGTATTATCCAATTACAGCTTAGCATTTCCCGGAAGATGAGATACCTGTAGATTTGTTGATGCTGTAAAGTGTATACACATTAAGTAAGCCACTTCCTGATACACAAAAATCGCAGACAATGTATTTTCCACGTAATCATGTTCATGAACCATTTTTGTCTAATTCTCCAAGATTTGCCAAATTTTACAGCAACACAATTTCTGATGGGCTAAACCGTTTGGTTTAGCCAATCAGAAGGAGAATTCTTTCAAATTTGGAAAAAATCTGGAGAATGAATACGGATACTGGTCCAACATCTTTGCACCGGGAATGGTCCGTCCAAATTTTCCAATGCAATAGCAATAACTGTCATGCATAATACCATGATCACTTCATCTTGCTCAGTAAGCACCATTTTGACACTAGATCTACACATTAGCATAATTCTGGTGGGGAAACCGGACAGGTAATAAGTTTCATAAAATTTGTATCAATATGTGTACAGGAGTGTATTATGATACAAAAATCTCTGAGATTAATTTCATGAGACACATTCTATTGTGTGTAGCGGCCTTTACAAAACAATGATACACTGCAAAAGAGTATAATTTCAGCGTTTAAAGGCCGGTACACTCAATAAGATTTGTCTCATGAAATTAATCTCAGACATTTTTGTATCACAATGCACTTCTGTACACACAAATACAAATCTTATGATACTCTTCTTACCTGTCGGGTTTCCCCTCCAGAATATGCTAATGTGTAGATCTAGTGTCAAAATGGTGCTAATAGAGCAAGATGAAGTGATCATGGCATCTGCGTGATAATTACTGCTATTGTGTTTGAGAACTTCTGCGAAAATGTTGGACCAGGTTCCGTTTTCACCAACCATTCTTAAGAACGTTCTCAGTCTTATTCTCCTTTTTTTTTTCCCAAATTTGAAATTAACACTCCATCTGATTGGCTAAACCAATCAGAAGTTGTGTTACTTTGAAATTTGTCAAATCTTGGAGAAAAAGACAAAAAACGTTCCAAGAATGATTGATGAATACAGACCCAGTACGCGGAAAAAACATTGTCTGCCATTTTTGTGTATCAGGAAGTGGCTTACTCAATGTGTGTACACTTTACAGCGTCAACAAATCTACAGGTAATTCACGCTCCAGGAAATTCTAAGCTGTGATTGGATAATACTCTAATACAAATCTTAGGAAATAGAGCATTACTCTAAACCTAATACAGTTTCATGAAATTCCAGAAAATCTAATAATACATGTATTAGGAATGGCACACAGTAAGATTTGTCTCAGATTTAAAAATCTCTGAGATTAATCTTCATGCTCTATTTCCTAAGATTTATATTACAGTATCATCCAATGTATTTTCCACGTACTGGGTCCGTATTCCTCAACCATTCTTAGGAACGTTTTTTGTCTAATTCTCCAAGATTTGCCAAATTTCAAAGTAACACAAATTCTGGATGAACAGTTTGGTTTAGCCAATCAGAAGGAGAGTTTCTTTCAAATTTGGAAAAATCTTGAGAATAAGACGGAGAACGTTCTTAAGAATGGTTGGTGCCCTCTCAATGCCCTCTCTTTCATTCCCAGAGTGGTGTTAATTACAGCGTTCTATTCGATCTCAAATTCATGACTTGCTATTTCCAATTTTATGATTGTGCATTTATCTAACCAAAATACTTGTAGTTATTGGAGAAAAAGCAGAAGAACCAATTTGTGCTTTTTTTTTGTGTGTGTGTGGATAGACTTTCTTGTACTCCATTTTTTCTGTATTTTCACAGTTATTGTTGTCTTATTTATTTGTCTATATACAGATTTGACATTTTCTCATCTTGTAAACTTCAGTCAAAATTTGATAACGTCACGTGTGTCGTATTTTTCAGCAGAGTTATTTGTCAAAATATTAATTAATATGTAAATTTGTTACACAAATCTAACATTTTGTACGGGACGTATACGTCACAAGCATACAAAATTTATTTTGGAAAAATAGACCCGCGCTTCGGGGCTAATAATTAAAACCAGGCTAAAAAATATCCGTGTCATACACAGTTGTTGAGTTGTCATTTATAGATTTATCCCCCTCCCCACCCTGCAATAGAACTTTGATGAACTCGGCAGCAACAAACACCATGTCACAATAAAACCTTTTTAAAGTCGTTTGCCACATTCTTTGTTGCATGAGTTGGTACAAAGACGTTTGTTATTGTTTCAGCGAAAAATACTATTTTTCTCGAGATAGTTTCCATTGTAAATAAAAGAAAAACCGTTTGAAGCACTCGTAGAAATGGTGGGCGACAAGGTAAGGGATGTAAATTTGATTTCTAAAGGCAACACCTAATTACCTAATTAGTTAAAAACTATTCTTTCTCCGGCTCATTGAAACAAGTATAAAAGGCACTGAATCCCAAGCTTTGGTATTATAGCACGTACCATAGTGTTGCTATATTGTATCCGACAAGATGAAACTTCTCGTGATCTTTGGTATCACAGTTTTGTTGGCGGTTTCCACTGAGGGACAGAGTTGCAAGAGAACGCAAGTATTTTTTTCTAGATGTCTCTTGAATTCGATCAGGGAACCTATCTTTAAGAAAAGCAAGATCACGTGCAGTTTAAAAACATTTGTAAACAAAGTCGGATGACCAATTTCGTTTGATTACTGGGAACAACAACCTCAACAACAGCATTGATTAATTTATTGATATCCTCCTTTAGGAGATTAAAAAAATATTCATTGATTTTTTTAACCTCTCACTGAAATATGGATTAAAAAGAGAAAGAAAAAAGTCGAATAAACAAGTGAACATAATCACCCACAGAAATCAAATACTATTTAGTTTGAATGTTCTTGCATTTACTGTAGAATAAATTGTCTCTTTTTAATTCGACCAGAGAACCTGTTTCAAAAAGAATACATAAATCTAGATCACGTGGAATTTATGTCATGGTGTCATATGACAGTCATGGGAGGGGCATTACACCGTGTCATTGTGTAAGTATTTAATGTCAAGTTATATTGGGTGGTTATGGTAGAATGCCAGAATAGTTCAAGTGCTAGGGCACGAATTGTAAGCGACCATTCTCGGAGCTCTTAAGGATATTGATATGATTCTCACGGCTAACCAGCTAAACCTTACTGGTAGGCTTTCGGATGATAAGTTAAACCAAGGTCCGTGTGAAGGTACTTTGCGGGAACACCGGACACGTTAAAGAACAAGGCATAACTTAAGATGGTTTTCGCCCAGTATCCTGCACTATTCTCCATAAATAACGGCCTTCTACGGGCGTCACTAAATAAACATAAAATCAAATCAAACCATCTATCAATCTAATGCTGTGTTTATAATTAAACATGGTGTCCGCGGTATCCACGATTCTAAAATCAGCGGGGAACTCTACGATTTATTGCATTAATTTTGATTTCACACGCTTTCTTACACTCTCCGTGCGTTTTGTTACAAGTTTCAGTGATTTGTTATGTAACCTTTACACCATGTTCCCGGCAGCCACGTTTCAAAAAACCGTGGAAAAAAAACGGGATTGACGTAAAATAACGCAGAGGAACGGGATAAGCAAACTTATCAGACCGTGATTGCGGTCGTTGCCGAGCCAGATTTTTTGACTCAAAAAATTTACTACAGCAGTCTCGGTGCAGATGAGAAACCTAACAGACCGTAGCGGAAAGGGTCGATCGCAACAAAACTTACCTGCACGTAATAAGCCATAACAAGATTCCGTGTTTGGACGTGGAGGCACTGTTTTCACCGATTTCACACGGTTCTTTCAAGTTTCTTCAGGTTGTGTTGCGTTTTTTCGCGTTTCTGTCGGTAAGCTCAGTTATGTCCCAGCTGGTTTTGTTGCGTTCTATCAAGGTATATCCCGGCGCATGTGCCGGTTTATGGATCCGGCATGCCATGGTGCGTTGTGCTCTGCTACGACCTAACCGGACGTGCACGGTCTCGTAGCAAATAAAAGCTGCGATAGTGAAAAATGAGTCAAAGAAGTCAAAGTTGGCATTTTGCGATTTACGAAAGAAAAACATGGCCTTTCTTCATTGCACGTTAAACGTTAATAGAAACTTTAGAAACGTGAGAGTGCTGATCAGAACTTGACGGCCCGTGATGGAACGTACATGAATCCATGGTAGAATGCAGGTCTAACCGTGGTAGATCTTTGTCAACCGTGGAACCGAGCAATCTCCTCCCTCCACGGCTTGTCACGGATACCATGAGGTACCGTAAAGAAACCTAGCTAGATCTTACTAAACCTGGTATATGGAGAAAAAAAACTATCAAAATCTCAAGGCAAACGGACAAACGGAGCTTCCGTGTCTGCCGGGTACATGGTGTAAACGTAGCATTACGAAACCAAAACGGTTCTGGTCAAGATCTGACACGACTTTGATCACGTTCTCTCAAGTTCTCTGACGATCTCTACGATCTGCTATCACGTGTTGTTGTCACGTTCCGTTAAGACCCCCACGTTATCAAGGTCTGTTAAGATCTGCTTCGATTTATGCCATCGATTTGATCAAGATTGTCACGATTTGCGAACGATTTGGGTGCACTAGATGGCATACGTCATCGATCCTCTCACTGTCGTCAGAGATTCAAAAGAGAAACGAGCTATGCATCTAAGCTATGAAGAAGACGCTGAATTGGAAACGTTATATATAACTTTACAGTTACTCGTTGCCAGCAGCAACAAGGTATTGAACAGGGCAGGGTAGAAGAGAGGAGAAGAAAAAGAAGGCACCAGACCTGCTTGGTGAGACCTTGGTGTAGTGTTAATCGAAGGAACCTACTAAGGCAATATTCTCAACGTCTTAGCAGAGTACTAATAAGGCATTGAGTAGTGAAACTTGTGCTGCGTTCACATTATCACAACTGAAATTTGCAGATTTAAAGTCAGAAAACGAACTTAATATCCGCAGCTGGTTATCTTACAATTATGGGATAGAAAAAATTTAAAGTCTGTGACCCTCCCCCACCCCTCCATTTCTTCATCCATAATGTATCATACTACAAAAATACCAAATATGAACTAATTCTGGTATCGAGAAAATCTAAATAACCCCCTGATTCTAGAATATAAATATCCCCCTTTAAAGGTTAATTTATATTGCAATAATGCAGGGTTATAATATAATTATTTCCCTCAGGAAATGCTACTTTAACCCTTAGGCTGCTAAGCGCGACTCACTGACCTTTTGCGGACAGCGTAGATCAAGATCAGACTGCACAGAACGTGCAGTCTGATCTTTGATCTACTCTGTCCGATAAGGAGATATATTTCCTCGAAAAATACCTATCCAACAGCAATATTTTAATTTTTACCATCGGCTTGAAAGTATCATTACTTTTATTTAGCAGGTTAAAGGTTAATTCCACACCTCTAAAAGAATGAGTGCAGGAGTCTATGCCAATTACGTGCAATCTAGTCTTGAATCTACATTTTCGCATTATTTATTAGATCTCCATACATTTAAGTAGGTTGCCCTTGTAAGAGTTGACAAGTCTTAACCCTTTACCACACAATCCCAAGTTTTAACGACCCAGAGGAAGAGGCCTTATGGAAATACTGTGGGAAAAGGAGAAATGGTGGTAACCAGCATTTTCTCCTTTTGCCATAATGTTTTTATCCCTATCAAAGACAAATTCCATCATCTAAGCCGTATTTCAGTTTTCGTTTGCAAATATTTCAATTTGGTCGAGTCCAAAATTGGTTTTAGGAAAACTTCCCCCCCCCCCCCCGAAAAACTGTCCCCTGAAAACTGGCCCCCGGAAATCTGCCCCCCCCCCACCCCCTTCTCTCCCGGAAAACTGCCTCCGCCAAAAGCCAAATGATATTACAATTGTTTCCATTCAAGTTTAGGAATACATGTGTGAAAAATTCTGAAAAATGACCGGAGTCGTGTTGGGATATTATAAAATTGGGCACCTTGTGTTATACATTATCTTTTTGTCTACCTGTGAATTTTCCGGCTCTAATACATGCCTAGCACGGTAATAAAATCGAACATGACGGGAAAAAAAATCTGTGTATCTACACAGTCTCTTGCCATAACTCGGCCGATTCCGTACTTGCATCTAACCGCATCCGTATCAAGGTAGTTTCCTGTTTAAAATGCTTTCAGTCATACGCGGCCGGAAGGTGAAGCATTGATCATCAACAACAACAAGTACATAGAGGATAGTTGTTTTTTACGGTGAAAGATCGAAATTTATTTCATCTCGTGAAGATCATTGGTAATATTTTCACGAGTGGCTGCGCCACTCGTGAAAATATTACCGATGATGTTCACTCGATGAAATAAATTTCGATCTTTCTCCGAAAAAAACAAATATTCTATTTATTTCATGCTTTTAACCCTTTCTAGGGGGGAACTTAATCAAAATCCAGTACAGGTCTTTTCGGTTATTCCCCTAGGCGTACCCCCTCCGCATAGCAACGCATTACAATATTACGTCAAGAGCGAGAAATGTAAGGTAAATTACGTCATATTTCCATCTGGTTGTGAGGCACGCGCATTTTACATAGGTAACTAGTGCGCGGGAACAACTGTTTCCGCCTTCATTTGGAGAGTTATAATATAAAAATCGGTATTTTCACTAGTCGTAACCATGAAATATCGAAAAATATTTCACCGATATTTCTCGATAATCTACCGGAAAGCATGAAATAAAATGAAGTTATTCATATCTATCAGTCAGTCCTTGAAAACTACAAAAAAAAAAAAAGATCAATCACGTTCAAAGTAAATTTGCAAAGACTTCGACTGAAAATTGCGGCTCTTGTATTCTTTTTCTTATTGTCTTACGAGCAGTAAAGCGGTCTGGCGAAAAAAATGTAAGGCGTAAGCTTGTGAATATCACCCATCGTAATACAGCCGAGCGATTTGATAATCGGATCATCCGAGTTTTGCCGAATGCTACACAGTGTCAAATACGGTCCCAAATATGGTATGACGACGTAACCCACGCTCAGACTACTTCCATCTCTGTTTTTGGTATAATTGGACAAATTTCATTATTTGTCTGTCGTCCATGTAAAAAGTTTTAATCCACTAAACAGGTGATTGTCAATAAGTTTTCGTCGTTAAATTGTCGATAATCGCCATATTTTGCTGTTAAACTTTGTACGCATTTAATGAAACGAATATGATGTTTAAGCAACTTTCCCTGGTCTTGTATGTGCTTCTCGCTGGGAAGGGAAGTTTTGAAATCTCGCGCTTGACATTCAGTCTCGCGAAATATAAAATTTTTCTATGCATCTCGAAGCAAATATATGGTGGCATATTTCTGCCGCGAGATACGAGATAGCTATCATGATAATTTAAGAGAATTATCGTGATAAAACAAAAAAATTCACGATAAAAATATCGCAATAATGCTAACTCTTATCATGATTTTTTTTGCTTTCGTGCCCACAACTGACATTCATGATACCTATAATTAGATAAGGTTTCGTAATACTTTCGTATACAACCTTATGAATTCTCCTTTCCCCTGTACGGTTTCAAAGTTGTTGGTAGGAGCCATTTCGAGTCGTCTTTGTGATTTTACAGGTCTCTATCATTCGGGCATTGTCAAAATTTACCAATTAAGCTACAATTGTTAATTGATGATTCGAAATTTTACTCACTGCAATCTTATTAAAGGGTAACTCCACACCAAAATTTTCATTTCAAAATCGGATAAAACGACACTAGAGTATGTTAACAAAAATCTTGTTAACGTTCTGTGATGCTTACTCCACGAGATATAGAGGTTTAAACTTTCGGATTTTCACCTGTGTGAAAGTCGCTAATTGAAAAAAACCGTGACTTCCGGTAGTTTGCCGTGATCTCACAAGTGTGAGAAGATAATTATAGTCGCTATATATGAACTAACACAGAAAATTGAGAAAACTGCATGATGTTTATAAAGATATAAATCGCTATTTCATGTTTCAATCATTTGTGTACTGCAGAGTTTCAATCTCTATAGCCCCCGTCACACCAAACTAGGTCTTACAACGTCTTAACCCGTCCTGACATAATCGGAAAACGGGTTACGGTCGGGGATGAACGTATAATTTTGGCCTGATAATGGCTGAAGCCCCCTATCTCACCAAACCTATTCCCAGAAAGTCTTAACCCGGTCAACAAAATCGAAAAACTGGCTGGGATAGGACATGTAATTTCGGTCGGTAAAATGCAAACGCACTGCAGGTTATTGCCCGACCGCACTGCGTCTCTAATAGGATCGAAGTACAGCAGTTCCGTTCGTAGTACGTCCATCTCGCTTTAAGTACGTTGTTACTCCGTCTAAGCACAGGACGGGATGGATGGCAAAAAAATTTGAGCAGGCTCAAAGTTCTGGAGCACCCTTCGTAAAAGGATACTAATACGCCCACTTCGTCTAAAGACAGTTTCAGTCCGATCAGCAAAAAAATTCGGAACAGAGTGAGAACGAGTTTGGCGTGACGGGTGTATATCGCTCTTACATCTACAATCTAAGGAAAGAAATTTTGAATGAATTAGCTTAGTGGAGAAAGTACTTATAAAAAGGAATAGTTATTCTTCTGGTAACGAACATAAATATTTTGAAATTTAGTTCTTGATGTTATTTCAATTGTACCACTACCTAATCAACGAGTTGTAATAGATAAATATGAAAAAAGAAATAATAAATCAAGATAATTGAATCATGCCAAAATTCTCTTCTACTAGGTCGTAGAAGGAAGAAGGAACGTTGCAATGTGAAAAGGAAATCATTCGAGTTAATTTCTAAGGCTGTTTCTACCAAATATAGGACACCGTCGATCATTTAACGGTCTACAAATCCTGCGCAGTCTGATCTTGATCTACACCATCAGTGTCAGCATTTTACATGTCTCCTTCAGCTTGGAAAGAATTAAAAGCCTTGATCTGCCTAAGAAATCTTATCCTCTCTTTAACATTCATGAACAACATGAAATCCAGTACATATCCTGAATTTGCTGTTAAAGTTAAAAAAATTTTTTTCACTCGATCTTCATTTATTTTCCTACGTGCTTTTTTTTCATAGTCTCAAATTTGTTTCTTTCATCAACAACAACGTTAAAAGATTGTCTGAATTGCCTCCTGCCTTCCTGTCCTCCATATCATGCAGTAAACATTTTTGTTCGTCTGCAAAATACAGGGTCAGTCCATTTCCTAAATACTGAGACATGTAAGGCGTACAATTTAAAAGGAAATACCAACGTGGACAAAAATTGTTTAACTGTCTTCTCCCGTGTTTCTCCCCGTAATCATATACGAGATAAGAGATGCTGACCATAAAAGCAGCGTAAATTAAAAATTTATAACTGCGTACAAACTTTACACAAAATTTTAGTGCGCCAACCTTTTATTTTTAGAAAAGAATTGTGTGTTCCATCCATGTACAAGGACAAAGGGTTAATTCGGTGCCTCTTTTGTGATGATATCGCACTGTTGTGGTCTGACATATTTTTTTTTTACCCGGCTTGCAGCTTGAGGTTAACAAGCACTTGTCATAAACATGTCATGTACAAAGTTACTCTTTTGTTTTCACGACCATATTGAACCCTTTTTCGTAAATAATGTAAATGGAATTTGGAATTTTACACAGGTAAAATGGGTAAGTCGTGCGTCATAACTTTTGTATTTTCCTCATTCATACGATCTTAAATTAAAAAAAAAAAAAACGCATAATCTGCTTGTCGAAATTCTTTTCTAACTCTCTCTCTCTCTCTCTCTCTCTCTCTCTCTCTCTCTCTCATGAAAGAGATGGATAATCAACAGTGAATTTACCATTTATTGCTTGCCTCATTTAAATTTCTGTGGGGCCCCAAGGCTGCTGAGCGCGACTCAATGACCTTTTGCGAACAGTGTATATTAAGATCAGACTGCAAAGAACATGCAATCTGATCTTATGTACAGTGTCCAATGCGGTAACATCTATTTTTGTTTCTCCAAAAACTAGCACTATTCAAAATTTTGCAATCGGCATGAAGGTTTATTTAACCTTTTGAGGATTAATGGTAGATCTGATATTAAGCCATGTCATTTAGTTCAGACAGACAGACAGACAGACAGCAGACTGACAAATAAATAGTCATCTCCTGGCTCGAAATAGTGCTTAAACTCGGCACCCGGCATACGATAGGGATTTTTGTGACGAAAAAAGTCGTCTCCTGACATGAGGGAGGATAAGGCTGAGAGAAAAAAAGTCAGCATCAGATCAAATTAACAGTACACAGAAGCCGAAATAAGAGTGGCATCACATCCGGTTTATCGAACATTTCACAAACTCACACAGGTGTGCAAACCACATCTTCGCTTAAAACTCTCTTTCTACGATAGACATTGAAATGCGGTTTTTCTATTTTAAGATGGTTTTCATTTAGGGATTCATATGTCCAAAAAAGAGATTTTGGCTGTAGTTGCCCTTTAAGTCAAAACTACCGAGTTCATCCAAATGATGAATTTTCTATTTATAGATATCGAGAAACGGATAAAACTATCACAATAATTTTATCTCGCATGTCAGCTTCGAGCACGGTGGAGAAATTTTGCGATAAAATATTAAGTTTATCGTGATATTTTTATCATGAAACTTTTCACGATCTTGATAAGATTTCCAGGAAACTTTTAATTTATCGCGATAATTTACCAAAATTATCATGATAGCTATCTCGTATCTCGTGGCAGAAATATGCCACCATACAAATACAAGTCCCTCGCAAGTTACTACGACACATGACGTAACTATAGAGGCGAAGTCTTTAACACCTATTTTACTACATTTAACAGAGCAAAATGTCCATGTGGAAGCTTTTGTGTGACTGAAAGGAGGAATGTGCCCTGTAAAGGTGGACCAAAGCCTTGTGTTTGTAAAAAAGGTAAGATTTTTACCAAAAGGTTTAACCAATCAGAAATTGTTTTACTTTCTAAATCTAAAATAAGACAAAAATTGAAAATTAGACTAGTTGGTGAATACGGACCGAGAGTAACATAAAACAAGAGCTAATTACTGATGTCATTTCCTAAATTTGGAAGAGAAATAATTTCTGATAGGCTAAACCAAATGGTTTATTCAAAATGACGTTACTTTCTCAATCTAGAATTAGACCAAAATTGAAATTTAAAATAGTCCCACTCTTTTAAAGTAAAACGAAAGTTTCGGTTTTATTTTCTAGTTTCTGAGTCGGTTTGATGTAACGAAACAATTTAATGCTAGATAATTTGTACCTACAATTTGTGACAGCCATTTATTTCATAATTCTTTGCACAACCAGAAACTTGAGAATCCATCTGTCTGCGACGTCCTTGAACGCATTTCACTTTTGGTTCAGTCTAAAAGAATAGTCTTCTGCTGGATCCCTAGTCACATGGGCACGATCGCTACAGTTTCACCATTTTTTGAAAACATTCAGAATTTCATGAAACTTTGTGTGGTGATAGTATATTATCTGATCTTCAAAAATAGGAGATTAAAAAAAGGGGGTCACCAGCTTTGGGAAAATTCTATGAATATTTCTTTTAGTACACCCAAAATTGCGGCAGTTCAGGATGAAATTTCACCCATGAAAACTAAGTCTATGTATATTTTTTTAAATGACAACAATTATAAGCAAATTTTATGTCACTGTATTGGTGAAACATCAAATTTAATGAAAAAAATGATTTAGAGTATACTGGGTATCAATCTTTAAAAAAAAAAATACCCTTAACTTATGGCTAAAAAAGATTAATTTTGGAAAAAAAACCCAAAAAACAAAGAGTATCTTTTAAAGTTATTTTTTCAATGTCCCAACATTCAGAATTTTCTTAATTTTTCTTTAAATAATATTCAGGTACTAAACTAAAAGAATCAGGCTTAAAACAAATAGGTCACCAGCCTTATTTTTTAAGAAAATACATTTTAAGTTTGTGGGTGGAGCAATAACTAATGAGTAAATGTAGGGTTTGTCAAAGACAAAGACATTATATGAAGTAAATTATCTCAATTTTTTTCAACAATTCAACAGTGTTTATAAGAATCAAGTTTGTTTGTCATAATAAACCAATCCATAGCATAAAAATGTAATACTGATGTTAGCATTTAACCCATTACTAAATGACTAATTCTGGACTTTTCTAAATTTGACGCGTTTGCAGACGCTAAACCATAACCTGGTATTCATGTATCACAGTCCTTTGATGGGTCAGAAATCATTGTGCGAAAAGGAGACATCAGTCAGTAGGCGCAATTTCTCCTTTTGACATCAATGTTTTCTAATGTTGTCGGCTGCAGACTCATCAAGATAAGGGATAACCTGGTACAGGAGAAAGAGTTACAGCTGTTTTCTGTAAGTCTTTACCAATTGACATAATTTTGGACTAGACCAAACTGAAAGCATCTGCATCTGAAAAGATGTTTTAGCTCGACGATACGTCTGCCAGATAGAGCGCTAGTAGCATGTGTCCATATTTCAGTTGTTAGGTGACGTAGTTAGGTGATTCACTTTGACTTTCAGTCCGATCTTTTGAATAGGTAATTTCGGATTCTTCCTTGCATATAATTATTTGGCTTGATTCAAATACTTTTTTCTTCGTTTTGCTGACATGAAACGACCCGTTTAGTTCTTGGTTTATCCATTCTGAAGACAATGACAAGTGTGGCAGGATCAACTGTGTTTAGGTGCTCACCGTTCCGAGTAAAAAGGTGCGCGTGATAGTTACACGAAGCGTGATAATGGAAACTGTCGCGAACGTCGTTAACAAGTTACGTTCAATTAATCATGTCCTAGGTGAATGATACTCCGCTTACAGGTCTATTCGCCGAGAGGAGGTAATAGTTGCCTTCTGCAGAATGGGACATACACGTTTAATGCATTCTTGGCTGTTATCACGTGATGAGGCACCAGAGTGCATTCCCTGCAATGTGCCCTTCTCTGTTGAACACATCTTTCTTGACTGTGTGGATCTTCACCCAATTCGTTCCGAAAACTTGAGTGTTGACAGTATGAGAGCTCTATACTGTCAGCACTGAGGCAATTATTGCCTTCCTTAATGAGACTGGACTCTATACAAAACTGTGATATTGTTTTACAACTTTTTCTTCCTATTCAGACTTTTTTCTTCCTATCACTGTATATCTAGTTTATTTTATTTCCAATACAGAATAATTTCATTATACATCTTTCATCATGTATTCATTACTCATATTTTTACATTCTGTTTATATCATTTCGTCACTTTTGTATTTTATCTTGCATGATTATCTTGGATGTAAATGAATTAATAATTCATAAGGTCACTTTAGTTTAGTTGCTGGTATTTGAGAATACAATATCCGTCTGTTTGAAAATTTCATGTGAATACTGTATGCAGTATCAAACATTCAAATGGATCAGTTTTATAAAATACAGATAAATTCCAGCAAAACTGTCGCTAATGACGGATCAAGGCATACCAGAAAGGTTGTCAATCTATTTAGGGACATTGCTTTTCTCAAGAAGATTGGACCTTATACAAACTTGTGATGGTGTTTTTAAACCTTTTATTCATAATCAGACTATTTTATTCTTATCAATTCTATTTTCTTTCCATTACAGTATCATTTCATAGCACATCTTTATCATGAAACCATGACACATTTTCTTACATGGTATTCTTTTCTTTCATTACTTTTTTGTGCGCTAAATGACCTTAGATGTCGATGCGCCATAAAACACCATACATTCATTCATTCATTATTTCATAATTGGAAATTTGAGTACAGAATTACGCCTGTTTATTCCTTGCCCTTATTCGGTTTAAAAGAAGTTTTTGCGATATCACCAAAAACGCAGGTAAACCGTTAAACGTTGAAAATAAAGAGTGACACAGTATGCACATTTGTCACAACTCGGCCCATTCAGTACCTACATCTAACCTCGTCCGTATAAAGGTGGTTTCCATTTTGAACTGCCGATCACGTGATCTAAAACATGATGGCGCCCATGTTAATCGATTAGCAACGACATAAACAACCACGATGAAGTTATTCATATTTATCTACTGTATTTGTCGGTGAAACTTTCAATCGGAATTGATACACCACGTTAAAAAATGAATGTTTAAACTGTTTGTCAACGGAAATATATTTAGTAAGATTTAGATGGAAAATTGTGACTCAAGTTTTCTTTTTTAAGAGGAACCTTACAATTTTAAGAACGGTTAAATGGCGTATTTCCGGCGAAGAAATGTACGGTGTAGGTGCATATCAAGCTACGTGATACAGCCGAGGGACTTGATCACCGGATCACCTGAGGTATGCCGAATGACAATATGAAGTTACACCAGTTTGCCGTCCTTCATTTTAGGTTGCCAGGTCGGTGATATCTTCATACCAGCAGGTGAAACGAAGGAAACATTCTGCAACACCTGTGAATGTCCAAGAAAGAGCGGCAAGGCGAAAGGCATACCTAGCGTGAGTAAACCTACAGTCAGTGGCCAAAAGTATTTCATCAACTTCCGAATGAACATTTTACTTACATGTATTTTCTAGTGTGCAAGACAATTAATTATGCTGCTTCTGATCTGGCAAATATTAGAGAAACCATATCGGTAGTAAGCGAGGCTATCGCAACTGTTTACACTTAAGTCCAAGTAGCGGCCAAAAGTAAAAAACGCAGGTTATAAAATGTAATTAAGATTTAAAACATACGAATTAAAAGTTAGGTATCTATTCAACAACATGATAAAAAAAAATGTAAACTTCAAGAGCCATTCAAACCCTTGACCAGCAGCGACGTAAAAAGTTGTATATGCACAGTGATAGGTTCGGTAATGACTTTATCCTTTCAGCTACACCGAATGAAATTAATATATTGAATAAGGAGAAAGAAGCAAGACATTTTTACGTTTAAAATATCTTATAAAATATTAAAAAATATTACACAGGCTATGTACTGTCTGATCTTGACCTATTTCTGTCATTTTCAAACAGTTTCAACCCTGAGAGCACTATGCACCACTTTGGTAATTTTTGTAGACAACGTACATCACGATCCATACATTTTTCACGGGTATTGTAGATCAGAACCATACTGTACACAACTTACAGTCTGATCATAACTGCTTCGACACACAATACATTTAATCATAACAGCTTCGACATACAATACATTAAATGCTAAATTTGACAGGGCTCACAAGGTAGATCGTCCATGTAACAAAATTCAGTTCGGTTAAAGTGTCGACGAAGGGAAGAAAAAAGGGTTATCTTTTCACAAGCATTCTATTTATAAATAGCTGATGTAGACTGCTCTTTGTACATGATACGATTAACTGTGTAGGGAGGTAACCAGTCTATAACTTGATCAAAGGTTAACCGCCCGATTATCTTTACAGATTAAAACTGGACGAAACACTTGCACATAAACTGCTTCTGATTATCATATTCTAAGATGCTCTCCATCTCATAATTATCATTATTTTGTCTTGTAAAAAAGTAGACAAATGCAAAAACCATTTAGAAGTGGGAGAGCCTGTGATAGACGGAAAGCATTACAGTTTCGTTTGGGAACAAGGAAGGAATCCTTTAAGTTGGAAAAGTTCGGGGGACTAGCCAATAAAAGGAAGTTTATTTTTCTGTATTTTCGTTGTTATTTGGGAATAAACTTATATTGCAAGAAAACCAGACATGATGTTCATGTAAGTCTGATTGAATATTTAAGAAAAAATCATGTTGAGTAATTTTGTAACACGAACACGACATTATTAGAAAATTTCTAAAAATAATAACCAATCGAATAATTATTGATCATCTACATGGTAAATAGTTTAGGTACATTCCTACTGGAAGCCGCTTTCTAGCGGCTTCCAATGAAACACTTATGGCTACTGCTTGTAACTCCTATATGGCTTACAACAGGCGAAAAGGGGCATTTGGACATTTGCGTAAAGTGTCGTCTCGGATCAGCCTACGCAGTCCGCGCAGGCTAATCTGAGACAGCACTTTACGACTACATTAGATTTTGTGCTATAGTAGACTTGCGCAAAACAGAAAATTACATAAAAACGGAAAGTGTCCGTGCTTATAAATCTTGAGCATAAGCTCAAGTGACTTTACTTCATATTTTAAGAAAATTTGAATCTCAGACTTAAATTTGATAAGAAGGCAGAATGAAAAGGTCTGGAAGTTAAACAGTTACATGGTTAGATGTATTAAATCACATTTATTCTTCTTTTTAATTTTACGCTCAGCTGAGTTTAGCATTAAAAAAAATGTAAGCACCGGCCATTTTTATTCTTAATTGGGTGGGGGTGCTAAATAGAAATTGCCTCCGGCGGGACACGAAGTCACGACCTTTTCAACAAAAGTCGGCTACTATATTAACTGAGCTGTGGAGTCAATCATTTTCTGCATGTCAAAGGACCAGTGTACCTCATTATTCAGTACATGTTATACAAAATGGATTCTATGGACCCACAATAATGTGATGACTTTCTTGGTATCATGCATCACGGATATACATTACGCCCCCTTCTAACAGAGCATGGCTCATTTATCTCTTGTTATGCCAAAAAGGGCTAGACCGTTACTAACGGAATACAAAATTTTTATAAAAAACAACCACTGGTTAATTCCTCGTGCCCTCTATGTTTGGATTTCATAGCCATCGTTGCACGCGAATGAAAATGAGCAGTCTGTGTTATGATTTTCTGAAAAACTTGAGAAATGAAATCTGATTAAAAGCCCCTTTAACCCTTTTCCGCACGGCAAAAGTTTAGACCTATCCAAATTGAAAGCATTTGCAGACGACGATTTCATAGTGGCTCAAATGACGCAATTTTCTTTGGTGAGGTAGAAAACTTTGTGGGAAGAGGAGAAAATGCTGGTTACCAGCATTTCCCCCTTTTCCCACAAAGTTTTCAAAAGGCTTCTTCCTCAGGGTCGTTAAAATTCGTCATTGTGTGGTAAAGGGTTAAGCAAGCATCTATGAGACACTGAAAATGTGCTTAGAAAAAGTTGCTCGCAAAGTACAGCACGCGTATTTGTCTGTCACATCTGCATTTCAACATATTTGTCTTCTTTGGAAACTCGTAAGTTGCTTGCTTTCACGCTCATCTGATGTGGCCACTGTGGCGGGTTGTAAAGTATTGCGATTTCGGAAAAAAATTCATCATACCGTTTCTCCATCCGATCGTTAACTCTGTACCAAACAACAAAATTCTAGACTTGTCCAAACACAAAGCATTTGCACGCTACATCAATTGTGGGCAAAGTGATGATTTTTATGTTTGTAAGGATAGAAAACATTATGGTTTCCAGCATTTTCTCTTTTTTCCTTTTTTTTAAGGCTCCGGACTCGGGGCGCGTTAAAACACGGGGTTGTTTGGTAAGAGTTAAAAAAGCAAACATTGCGAATGTCAAAATTCATTTTGACCGGGGAAAAAAAATTTACTATATCGGACAGTGTAGATCTAATACCATACTTCACGTTCTCTGCAGTCTGATCAAAGTTTGCACTTACCGCGAAAGCGCATTGTGTCGACCGTAGCAGCATACGATTTAACTTTGTCGTTTTTTTTTTCTTTTTCCAGTGTACAAGAACGGCATGGTGTATACCAAAGGGAATGGAATTGTACCCAAAGAATCCGAATTGTCCGAAAAAGGGTTAGAATTCGAAATGTATGTAAAACTTTGCCTGAAATGACAAAATTAAAAATAAAACGGGACTAGTATTTTGAAATGTTCTGCTTTTTGTTTTGTTTTTTCCGAAGCCGGTAGCTAAATCGGGGCCGAAGAAAACTTGCAATCCAGGGTCGCTGTTTTGAATCCCAGCCCGGCAAAATTCTTTCCGAGAATTTATTATAGTCTTTCCAACAGGATTTATTCCTCTCTCAACACTGAAAATTTTTTGATGATGTTTATATGGAGATGCAGCCTGTAACTAAGAAAAATTGTTATGCGAAATACTAGTAAACGAAACACCAGGAAAGCATGAATAGGTGAACCTGCCGCCGGTGTGTAACTGTAAGATTGCTCGAAATGGCATTAATCCTTTAACAAAAAAAAAAAAAAAAAAACTGGAGTTTTTACGATTTTGAAAAAAAAAGGCATTTGAAAAGATTTTGAAAAAAGAGAAAATGTTGGTAACAGGAATTCTTCCCCATTCCTACGATGTTTTCTACAATGTAAACGACAGAAATCCTCTTTTCAGCTACGTTTGATTTGTTGTCTGAAAATGCTCATCAAAATGACGGATTTAAATTTTCTTAGTTTGGCAAAAAAGATGATATTCGTTTTTAATAAAACCTGAATTACATAATTTTCAAACCATTTTCTCTCGGTCAATTCTAAAAAAAAACGACCTGATTCAACTTCCAACTTATGAGAACATATCAAATTCACGCAAAAGATTTCAGCCATATGTTGCTCTTTCATCCAGAAATTGTTCAACACATAATTCCTTCTTTAACTTGTAATAAAGCGAAAGTTTGCGTGAATTACTTACCGGTGTTTTTTACTCTTGGATATACTGGTCTTGGAGTCTTGTTTTAAGTATACTGAGATAATTTACATGGTTGTCATAGTATAGTCTTATACGGGTGATTTGTTGTAAAATGAAAAATGTCATCTAAAGGTTTAGAAACTTTTGACGTTCAAAGAGAGTAACAAAAGAATAGGAGACAAGGGCTCACCTTTTTTCAAACTGATTGTGACGTCAAAAAACTTGGACAACTACAAGTATTACTTAAAAGCAAAACAGCGGCAAAATGTAAGCAATACCGGTGTTAAGGTCTTAGACCCCTAACGCATCTAGTGCAACATGGAATAAAATTTCTTTTTAGTTGACAAATAAGGATTTATACTGATATAATACTTTTGCACATTTTTAACCGACCAGAAATTCCTCTGATGTCTATCTTGAAATTTTTTGTTGATACTTTTGTTAGTTTCCTGAAAAGAAAATGATAATTCTAAGAAGGAAGAAAAGGAAAAAGTGGCTCGGTTAACGTAGTGCAATAATACTGATTTTTAATCATAGCAAATTTTGTAGGATAATATTATTGTGGAAATAGCTGTTTTCCTATAGGGGTCTAATACCTTAAAATGGATTTAGATTCAAATTATACTCTTTAAATGTATGGAAATCATTGTGAAGATGACAATCTGTTTTTGTACGGTCGGTCTGAATGATACTCGCTGGCAGAGAAATGAATTTCAAATCTTGGTTAAAAGCTTACCTTTTGTTTACTTTTTTCCTGATTTTAAAATTCATTTTTCTTCCAGCGACCAACACCTGGACCCACCATTCAATAGCAGATTGTCATCTTCACGATATTTTCCATATATTTAAAAGGATGATTTAAATTTAAATGAATTTCAACCCCTGCATTGTTTTTGACCGCTACCGGGCATTTAACTTAACACGTGACTGAACTTAAGTGTAAATACGTTTTATGATCATTGATAGTGATAGAGCTGTAGCCTGTTTGATTAAGCTTCAACCATAAAGCATTCCTATCCACAGTTTCGAAAGCATGTTTATGATTTATGATCAATAAAAATACAATGTATCTCCGTGGTGCATTATATCACATAATAATGCATCAAAAAATCCATTTTAACCAACAACAAGCTGCATTGTGAAGTAGAATCGACCGTTGACATGCAGAAAATTTAGCAAAAGCAAAAAGTATCGACTAAGGTCAGCCTGCGCGGACTGTGCAGGCTGACCTCAGTCGATACTTGTTGCAGATGTATTACCCACACCTTCCTACAGAGCAAGGCTCATATATATGAAACGAGAGCATCGCATGCTAGGGCCAACACTTGGCTACAGTGGTTTTTTCATTAGAAACTCCTGTGTAGAAGAAGGGATAAAACTCTGTAAAAACATGGTTATATGTCATACATTATCTTCCGCTAGATGGCATTCTTCAAATTCACATCTATCTGATTTGGGCATCCTGGGTACAGAACCGGACTACTTTTCAAAACCACAACCGTTACTTTGAATATCAAAATAAAATAAACGTTTACTTAATAAAACGCTACCTTGTGCGATTCATTCAGCTATGATCAGCTGGCATT
Organism: Hippopus hippopus; assembly: GCA_946811185.2. Taxonomy (NCBI): domain Eukaryota; kingdom Metazoa; phylum Mollusca; class Bivalvia; order Cardiida; family Cardiidae; genus Hippopus; species Hippopus hippopus. The sequence continues at coordinate 18,437,192 of OX328096.1, forward strand.
TAACCTATGCACTGGCCATTTATGGGAAAGAGCTTCGGTATAAGCCCTACTTTTCCCCTTTATATGAGATGGGTGATGCGTCAAAGCAGACGGGTCGAATCTTTGAAGAATATGACATGCGCAGACAACGATATGTCATACCTTTAACGTCTATACTGCGTCACCTGTATACACAAAAAAGTCAAAACAATAACACAGAATGAGTAGAATGAATATCAGTATGACTAGAAATTTCTATCTAGTATATAGTTTATCGTTTGTAAGACCTATCTAAGTTTTTTTTTTTCATCTATTTCTACCGAAACTCATTTGATTTAAATCAGTATCAAGTGACACACAAACGCCGTTATACTATATACCTCCACATGTTGTATGGGTTTTAAGGGTTAATCCAGAACCACCTAATCCAGTGTTTTTACGACCCTGAGAAGGAAGACTTTGAAAAACACTGTGGAGAGGAGAAAGTGCTGTTAACCAACATTTTGTTCTTTTTCCGCAATGTTACCTATCCGTTCAAAGAAAACTTCCTCCATTTTAGCCGTATTTAACCCTTATCCTGCTAAATAAGTAAAATGAAACTTTAAAGCTGATAGTAAAAACCCGAATAATGCTATTTCAAACTTACTTTCCTTATCGGAAAGTGTAGATCAAAGATCAGACTGCACGTTCTGTGCAGTCTGATATTGATCTACACTGCCCGCAAAAGGTCATTGAGTCCCGCGTAGCAGCCTAAAGATTAATATATTCACTGTAAATGCTTTGGACAAGTCCAGAATTTTGTCTTTTGGTAAACAGTTAACAACTAATCTAGGTTTGAAGTAAATATCTAAAGCATTAACAGAGATATATATATATATATAAATGTCAATATATTCGCATTCTTTCGCACGACGACGGTGCCAACGCCGCCGCAGACGACAGCAGCTGAAAACAGCCGAGCCAAATGTAAATTGCAACTTGTTTAATTCTTTACCAAACGACAAAATTCTGGACTAGTCCAAACTGAAAGCATTTGCAGACGACAAAATAAATGTGATTCAAAAACTGAAATTTGTTTTGGGAAGGGAAGAAAACATTGTGGTAAAAGGAGAAAATGCTGGTTACCAGCATTTTCTCCTTTTCCCATAATGTTTTCAGAAGTCTTCTTTTTCAGGGTTGTGAAAACCAGGGATTGTTTGGGAAAGGGTTAAGGATTTAAAAAAAAAATTGGACATTTCCCGACGAAGGGATATTGCACATTTGTTTTATAGACACGCATGTGGCGCACACACCGCAAGCATTGACATAATGAAAAGTCGTTTCGGGCACCACAGAATTAAACAGGCATTTTTTTTTTTTAGTCATAAACAGTTGTTTATAAATCTTTACCAAACGACAGAAAATTAGACTTGTCCAAATTCAAAATATTTGCAGACGACAAATAAAGTGTGGCTAAACTGATGGAAATTGTCTTTGAAGAGTAGATCTAGTAGATCTAACCATTACCAGAATTTTCTTCTATTCCCACAATATTTTCAACAGCCTCCTTCCTCACGGTTGTTTGAACACTTGACTGTTTGTTAAGAGTAAACTGTCGTTCATAAATCTATCAGTTTGTTTTTCATCCCCTCCAGATCCTGTTGTCAAATTGCAAAACAACAACAACAACAACAACAACAACAAAAACACGTGTTACTGTATACCAGGCGACATGATTTGAACTCTTCCAAATTGAAATCGTCTGCAGACGACACGTTTAATGCTGGTATAGATGAGCTGAACTTTTCTGATAGAAAACATTATGGGGGAAAAGGAGAAATTGCTTGTAACAAGCAATTTCTCCTTTTCCTCAACAATGTTTTTACGAGATTTTCATGTAACTTTTTTGTTGAAAACGGGAGTGTCTGTTCAGTAGTTTAAATGAACATGACAATAATAACATAGCACTCCTTGTCTCAAAACAAGATGCCACACCCGGTATCCCAGCCGGTAACGTATATTGCGTGAACCTTGGGTCGCTGGTTCGATTCCATACCTCGGCCAAATTCTCTCCGGGGATTGATGGAAGTCACTGCTATAGGATTCATTCTTCCCTCACTGCTGATGATTATTTCGACGATATTTATGTGGGAAAGCATTCAGCGGCTTGGGAAGATTACTGTCCGAAGCATTAGTAAAGAAAAGAAAAACTTCTAAAAAGAATATGCACTGGCTGAGATGAAACTGAAATAATGTTGAAAACGGTTTTAAACACAAATAAACAAATCACCACCAGATCTATTTCATGCGCGGATCCAGGAGTGGGGGAAACCGGGGGTCCGGACCCCTCCCCCCCCCCGCCGAAATTTCCGCAAGGGTGCACGAGGGGTGTTCTGAAAGTTTTGAGACTGTGTTTATATAATCTGAACTGTAAGTCGCATAGTAAGGATATTCATACCAACAAGAAGCATCAAATCTTTAGAGTATTTGTGCACATGATAAATTCTATCAAATCTATATTATTAACATAGCACATTACCAAGGCAACGCACCTTGAGTGTCACGGAGCACTTTGAAATATGACGTTTTCTGAAATATTTCATTTTCGCAAATCTTTCTTTTAATAACAAAAGTTGCGCCAAATACTGCTAATAAATTACGAGATATCAAATAAATATGTATTTAAACTACGTGCAAAATATTGACTTCATAGCACGAATAACGGCTACGCATACTCAAAAAAGAAAGAAACGGGTGACTTACAATGGCAACACAAACACCGACATTAACGTCGAAAACCGAGTATTTAACCGTGATAAAACATTGTTAAAACACAAGAATGATTCCTACGAAGACATTTAAGTCCATTTCACGCAATAAAACTAAACCTATGTGTTCTAGAGCACTCGTATTTAGGTGACACCGAAGATTTGCGGATGGGAATGACAGTATAATAGACAAACACCGCAGTGGACTTACTAACTGATGAAAAAAAAAAGACTTAAATCTGTCAAAGGTTAGCGCTAGACGGTCCCTTGCCGCCTTTCGACTCAAGAAAAGGTTGCACTAAGCAACGTCGACGTTGTTAAACTGCACCGTGTTGAGTAACCATTGCATTTTCAGATGCTTGTAGCGATTAATTGGCTTGTCCGATTTTAAAACAAATTCATCAAATGTGCTTTATAGTAAATCCAAACTCTGGGTAAAATCGGACATGTAGATTTCATTTTGTTAAAGCAGTCCCAACACTTTCGGAACAACCCTCGTAGTTATCCGGTTTGTCCGAATGGACAACTCTGGGGGCCTAATTCATATTGCATGCGGACTCTATTTTGTACGATCCTGACTAGATGTGGCATATGATGTGGTCTGAACTTTAAATACCATTATCCGGGAGAATCGATGCTCATAATGACTCGTAGCGAACTGTCAACATTACATGTATGCAACCGTGAATGCGCACTTGTAAAATAATCTAACACTGTCAATGCTGTCACTGCATTACATGTATGCAACCGTGAATGCGCACTTGTAAAATAATCTAACACTGTCAATGCTGTCACTGTCTCTTTAGAAAAAATACAGTTTTCGGTATTTATTCTAAGAACAAAAATCAATTTATTATCTGTTCAGATTAATGATTTTCGTCTGTCTTAAAATCTTACCAAAAATACGTTACAAAATTAGGTCATTGTACTCGTATTTGAGTTTTCCGCTGATAGTGCAGTGACGTCATTATCGGCTGCTTTATGTGCGACATTTGCGTGGAAAGGTCATAGATTCGGTCGGACCCCCCCCCCCCCCCCCGAAAAATAGCTGCATCCGTGCATGTATTTGACATAGCAAAATTGTTGTCTGCAGCACTTTTTTCAGGAGGCAGTGCAAAAAAAAAACAATTGGCAATGTTTGCGGTCATTCATACATCCTGCTTCTTGATATCAGTAAAAATGTTCTTTCCATGAAAGTATTTGTATACAAACACACACACCCAACTCACTCCGTCCCGGATAAGGAAATAGTTTGCTCTACAGTAAAGGATGTGAATTTTATTTGTAGAGACATTTAACGTGATTAATTCAACAACATAATATTTAACATCCGGCTGTTTAACCCTTTACCAAACCGTCCCAAGTTTAAATGACCGAAAACTTTTTGAAAACATCGTTGGAAAAGAAGAAAATGTTGGTAACTATATGCAGAATTTTCTCCATTACCCACAGTGTTTTACACGCTTCCAAAGACAAATTTCAGCTTTTGAGACACATTTTATATGCCGTCTGCAAGTGCTTTCGATTTCGGTAGGTCTAAAATTTTGCCGTCAGGTACAGAGTTTAAACGATTATTTAAAGCGCAACGTCCCCAAGTTAACTATATCACTTCGTGCACCACGTTACGGTACTATACATGAACAAAATGAAACACTTAGTAGTTTTAATCGTTGTATTCTTGTTGGCGGTTTCCTGTGAGGGATTAAGAAAATATCCCGTAAGGAAAGGCAGAGGATGCACAGCTATGTAAGTAGTTTTTAACTCTAATAGAAAGAACAGCGAATTTTTACGCCCGCCGAAGAATGTCATGGATTGGTTTCCGTCGGGCGTCCGTCCGTCCAGCGCCGGTCCGTTAGACTTTTTCTAGTTTAGGAAATGAAATCAGCAGTTTTTGTCCGATTTTCGTGAAACCTGCACATTTTGTTTATATGACCAATAACTGGATTGTTTATATTACCAATAAATCGAAACCATTTCAAAAATAAAGATGACTCGACATTCGATTCGGGAAGAGTAGCCGTTTGAAGTTGAAAATTTATATTTAGTGTTTACGTGATTTAGTCCGCATTTTTTGAAATCGGATTCCTCTGAAACTTCCATGGAATATAATTATGAGCCATTCCTTATGAAAAGGGGGTTTAATCCATCTCCAAGCGATTCATCACATAATTATGGATTCATAAAATCCATTTTGTGTAACAACGGACGGAATATTGGGGTAGAATAGTCCTTGGATATGCAGAAAATTTTCAAACAGCAAAAGGTCTTGAGCCATGTCAGTCTGCGAGGACTGTGAAGGCTGACATGGGTCGTATTTTTTTATGCATTTAACCCCTTTTCACAGACATTGCTAATATGTGTAATGAAAGGAATGATTCCTCTCGAACATGTAAAAAATTCAGAATCCTCTTGAACATGTAGAAAACCCAGAATCCTCTTAGATATATCGAAAATCCAGAATCCTCTAGACATGCATAAAAATCCAGGATCCTCTTGAACATGTAGCAAATACAGGATATTCTTAAGCATGTAGAAAAATCAAGAATCCTCATGAATATATAGAAAATCCAGGATCCTCTTGAACATGCAGAAAATCAAGAATCTTCTTGAACACGCAGAAAATCCAGAATCCTTTTGAACACGTATAAAATGTAAAATTCTTGGATCTACACCGTCCGCTTTCTGATTCTAATCATTAGTTAAAATCAGCTTAAACTGAAACGAAAAAAAAAAATATAGCTTAAAGACCCCCGAGAAAATTCGAATCGTCGGCAGCGAAAGAGTTAATAGACAAAATAAATGAAGGGCACATTTTCGTGGGTCGGTCTCTCTCTCTCTCTCTCTCTCTCTCTCTCTCTCTGAAACTTGCAGGGATTGTTCATTACAGTGTGTACTAAGGCCGTATTATTTTTTATCTTGATTCTCTTTTCAATCTCAAAGAAAAAAAAATCATGAGATAACATTTCAATTATTTTTCTATTTGTACAGTTCAGCACGCATACTTATAAACAACACAATTATAACACATCGTATACAGGGGATCTCAAACAAATATATGTATATGAGCCATGCTCTGGCAAAAGGGGGCTTAATGCATGTCCGTGATGCAATCAAACCATCACATGATTGTGGATCCATAGCGAACTTTTTTTTAACGATCGACCAAATCATGAGGTAGTATGGTCCTTTGGTATGCAGAAAATTGACTAATAGCGAAAAGTTTCGGCCCAGGTCAGCCTGCGCGGACTGCGTAGGCTGACCTGGGTCGATACTTTTCGCAGATGCATTAAGCCCTCTTTTCACAGAGCATGGTTCATATGTATTTTTCTATATTTGACAGATCAGATTGTCCTTGTGGAAGTGCATGTGTCGAGCGCTTGGGTAGGACCCTGTCCAATACCCCATGTACAAGCAAATTTTCCCGACGCTGTGGATGTAAAAGAGGTAAGGCTTGTAATTACAAACAAACAAATAAATAAATAAATGAATAAATACATACATAAATGAATAGCCCCGTAAAACAGGAAACTCCGGAAACATGGCATGACTCACAATAATAGCTTGGTGCAGTGCAGTATGATTGATTGATTGTATGGTGTATAACGCTGTTTTCAACTTTATTTCAGTTATATCGCGGCGGCCAGTGCACCTATCTCAATGCTTTCCTGGAGTCTCTTTTACCAGTACTCCGCACAATTTTCTTTTCAAGCCACTGGCTGCTTTCCCACATAACCATCGTCTAAACAATAGTCAGTGGTGAGAGAGGAATGAATCCTGTCGCAATGACTATCATCAATCCTCGGAAAGAAATTGGCCGAACCTGGGATCGAACCCACGACCCCCAGTTTTTCAAGTCCTGCACGCTACCGACTAAGCTATAGGGGCTTGGCTTTAATGCAGTGCAGATAAATCTCAGTGAAAAATGTCACAACACCACTCGCTGACTACTGCTGTCGTCTTGCGGAACTCTTCTGGAAAAATTGCAGTAGATAAAAAAAAATAGCTCGTCATTCAGGGAACATGGTATGATCCAAAAGAGGGGAGTCAGAAGGATGTGATGAAGCTATCAGATAGAAATAAAAACATCAGTTTATAAACAAGCCATGATCTGGCAAAAGGGGGCTTAATACATCTCCGTGATACATGATACTAAGCAAGTCATCACATAATTATGGATCCATAATAGCCACTTTTGTATGTAACCTACTTAATCATGAAGTAGACTGGTCCTTGGACACATAGAAAATAGACCAATAACGAAAAGTTTCGGCGCAGGTTAGCCTGCGCGGAATGCGCAGGTTGACCTCAGTCGATACTTTTCGCAAATGCATTAAGTCCCCTTTTCACAGAGCATGGCTCATATACATGGTACATTGCCACGTGTTGCCAAATGATTTCGTCTCGCAGAACGCTTCTGAAAACATTTTGGCAAAAAGAGAAATTGCTGTTCCCGAGCAGTTTCTCATTTTGCCAAATGTTTTCATACAATAAAGGTCGGTAACAAAAGAATGTTTTCATGAGTTATCGATCATAAACTCTCTCGCACAATGCTCATTTGCATAAACTTATTCGTTACGTTTAAACATATTTTATTGCCAAGTAAGTTTACAACAAAATCTACAAAACTGTACAATATACGTACAAATCGAAGTTTACATAAAGTTATCTTGGAAAAATGATTCTTTATTGATATGCTCTTCTCGAAAACGAAATATTCAGCTTTTTCTTTTTTTCGTCGGATTTCTATTTTGTTACACATTCATTATGAAGGAAAAAAACCAGTTGCACCTAGAAATACGTACATATCAAAAAAGGACGCACTTTGAAAACAGAAAAGTCATTCGTCTCTAATTAGCGTTTTGCCTACTACTCGCTTTTTGCTCCAGTAAGTACCTTTTTTTTAATTACAGGTTGCCAGGTATTTGACAAGTTTATACCAGCTGGGGAAAGCAAGAGAGTGTACTGCAACACTTGCAATTGTCCACGAAACAGCGCCTCTACACAGGGCATACCAGCTGTAAGTACTTGATTAATACATTTAATAATAGAATTACTTTCATTAGTATATTACACTGTTTGATACTACTAAATATACTGTTCTCAACAGGACATTGGCCTGCTACATTCAGTAAAAAGGCGTAATTTGGCGGTTAAATCACAGGGTGGTTGACTTGCATTAAGTTCTCCGTCTAATCTATAATGTAACAAATGACGTCATCCTACCTTTTCAAATAAGCCTACGATCCGAATAATGGAGCAGTGTTGTTGATCACGTGACATTCTCACAAGTCATGCAAAATTCTGGCTCGAAATTTACAGAGATCTTTAGCTGCACGAGTCTACGGTGGCACAAAAGTGACATGGAAGATATATTTTATACTACGTGCGCACGCAGTAGCTAATACGTGCGCACGTAATACTACTGCGTGCGCACGTATTACTTATTACGTGCGCACGTATTAGCTACTGCGTGCGCACGTAGTATAAAATATATCTTCCATGTCACTTTTGTGCCACCGTATGAGTCTCTATGGAGAAATACTATTAGTTTTTCGTATTCATTAATGGTTAGTAAAGTATTGCCATGCCAAGTTCAGTGATAAAACACTTTTGAGACATGGTATAATTTTGAAAATCTGGATCCGACCGTCCTTTTAGTCTGCTTAACGTTAGGCTGCTAAACCCTACTCAAAGCGTTTTTGCGGACAGTGTAGATCAAGGTCAGAATGTTTTTGACCTTTGATCTACACTGTCCAATACGGAGATTTTTATTTGCGGAAAACGGCAAATCATTTGCGGAGCAAAAAATTTCTTTATTTCGGCTATGAAGTAATTTAAAGATCGTTGGTCGAAATTTTGGGAACAGCCAGTCGGTGTTAAACATCCATGCTAGATTACATTGCCAGATGTTTACTTGTAGTGGCTAGAATAGTCACAGGCCTTTAATGTTTCGCCACCACGCTTGCCCAAGATGGATTCTACAGCACTGCACAGTCATCATGGTAAAGGTATCCCTAATAACATCATGCACTGCCTTTTCAAAGTCAACATGTACAAAAGCTGGTTCTAGCTTCAAATGGGGATACTCACAAAGAGAAATGATAACATCCTACATGTTTTGCAGGTAGTTTGTGTCTTGTCGCAGACTAAGGTGAACACGAGTGGTATGTAATGTCCATTCTGTAGACCATGGACATCGTACAACAGGTGTAAGAACTTTGTATTTAAGCACTTTCAAGAATCGTCCGTCAATAAGAAGGTCTGCTGTAGAACAAAGACATTCCAAGTCATTTTCTTTTCTTCTTCAGTGTACAAGAGTTGCATGGTGTATAAAGCAACGTTACCAGCCTTTGGAAGTGTATAAACGGAACCCCAATTGCCCCCAAAAAGGTTAAAGTTGAAATTGGGTGTAAAACTCTTCCGGAAATGACGTAATAAACGAACTTTGAGCCAAGAAATTCAAAATGTTGTTCTTCTGTATTTCAGATTTCAATTATTCATAAGACAGGCTATCAGTGAGGTAATTTTAACATGGGCCAAATTCACCATCCTAAATTGCATTTTTGTTCTAAAGAAATTTCTAACTATTGTAACGCCATTTCTGATAAGCTAAACCGAATGATTTAGCCAATCAGAAATACAGTTACTTACTAAATTTACAATAAGACTAAGGATGCAGTTTAGAATGGTTGGTTAATATCCTACAGGCTCCGGTTACTCCTACTTGCAGTGTTGGTCACGTTGTAGAGCCATGGGGTTACACATCGGAGAGCCGTAGTCTTGTATTGGTTGGACCAAGGAAACAAAATATCAGCATGCTCTTTGAAAAGTGGGCTTAATGCATCTGCAAAAAGTATTGATCAAGGTCAGCCTGCGCGGACCTGGGTCGATACTCTTTGCTATTGGTAAATTTTCTTCGTGTCCAAGGACCATCTAACCTCAATATTGACCGGGTTGTTAGACGAAATGGATTTCATAACTCCACAATCATGTGACTTCTTTCTTGGTACGCTAGATTACAGAGATCCATTAAGGTCTACGGCTCCTAACTCTCATATTACAAGACGGAAGCTGCCGAGATCGGCCGAATAGCCTTTACGAAAACGTCGATGTTACACGATATTCACCGATGAGTTAGTGAGTCTACGGTCCCTAACTCTCAAATTAAAAGAAGGAATCTGCCAAGATTGGCCGAATAGCCTTTACGAAAACGTCGATGTTCACCTATGAGTTAGGGGCCGTAGACCTTAAACACCAATTTGACAGAGCATGGCCCATATATAAATGAGGTTTTACCGTTGGAAATTGTTTCGACAGTGTTAGTGAGGGAGAGCAGCCAGTGGCACGGAAAACATTGTGTGCAAAGAACAGGTAAGGGAAACGCCAGGGAAGCACATAAGAGTCGGCCAATCAGTATGAAAATTATAATTGGAAAACTTCAAATAAAATTCAAGCCGGTTGACACAAAATTTCAACAATGGACAAATTAACAGACAGACAGACAAACACACAGAGGGACAGAAAACACGATTTCAGTATACCTCCTCACTGATGGTTGTTTTGGGGGAGAGGTGTGGAGTCGTATAATGATAAAATTGGCTTTCCTTCCTTTCGGGTATTCTAAAGGCTAACAGCATCATTGAACAAACTGGCAACTTTTCAATGACACATGATAGTTGATTAGCAGAATATAGACCCTGATGTAATTAATAATACGGTGGAAAACGGAACAAGAAGGCAATAATGACCTTGTATCGCTCCACTGGCTAATAAGTAAAAACCCTACACGCCAAACATTACAATACTTGGCCAACTGGTTTTGAACTAGAAGACATACAAAATTTTCTCTATAAAATCCCACGAGAAAGTTATGACCCTAGGGCAAAGCCATTTTTGTCCACAGAGCTATAATTACTTGAAGCCTGGTAGAGTTCCACAAGATAAAGCCCCATACCAAATAATACAGGTCTGGAATGTATAGTTGTAAACAATACGATTTTCAGAGTTTCCTCAATAAAAGGCCATGTAAAACATGAGACCCCTGAGACAGGGCTAAATTTGGTAGCCCAAGGTCTTATGGTTAGTAACAAGAAGATTTCAAAGGTTTTCACTATATAAGCCTATGTAAAACTTGTGTCCCCTGGTGCGGGGCCAAACTTGACTCCAGGACTAGAACTTGGGCCCTCTTGGTAGAGGCCCACTAGATAAAGCTACATGCAAAGTTTTGTAGCTCTAGGCCTTATGGCAAGGTATGAGAAGATTTTTAAAGTTTTCTGTAAATAAGCCCATGTAGAACTTATGTCCCGCAGTGCGGGGCCAATTTTGACCCCAGGGCTATAATTTGAAAAAAGTTGGTAACGGTCAAATAAATAAAGCTACATGCAAAATTTGGTAGAGGTGGGCCTTAAGGTTTCAGACAAGAAGTTTTTCAAAGATTTTCATTAGTTTTCAGTTTTGTTGCCATCTCAACCAGAGTGTTTGAAGGAATCAAAATCTTTCACGACATTCTGAAGAGTACATGGCAGTATAATTTCTGTTAAGTTTCATCAAAATTGGATGGGTAGTTTCAGAGAAGAAGATGTCTGAAATAAAAGTTAACACACAGACAGACACACGACGGACACAGGGCCACACCGTAAGCCCTCTTGCCTTTGGCCAGTGGAGCTAAAAATTGCTAAAAAATGGGCACCTTTGGCTTATTTGGGTCATTTGATGTGGTTTGGTCTATCTTGTAACTCATATTTTAGAAAAAATTCCAATAAAAACTCAAAACATTGAAAGAATAAAAATCAAGTTTATATAGTATTGATGCCCATGATATAATCTAAATGACTAGCACAAAACTGCTTCCTAGAACTTATGACAGTGTTGACTAAAATAGATTTTATTTTTCTTTCAAAACTACATTCATTTAAAAAATAAAAATAAAACAATACGGATAATTTTAACAAATGACAAAACTTCAGACTTCTCCAAAATGAAAGCATTTGCAGGCAACAAATCAATGTTAATCAGTTGATGGAATTTGTCTTTGATTGAGGAGAAAATCAAGGTGGGAAAAGGAGAAAATGCTGGTCATTAGCATTATCTCCTTTTCTCACAATGTTTTCTAAAGCTTTCTTCATTAGGAACATTAAAACTCGAGATTGATAAAAGGCTAAATTTAAACACACAAATTTGTAAAAGGGGTAGGCCAGTGGCCTCTCACAGCAGAGGTTCTGAGTTGGAATCCCGCCAGTCTTTGACCTACCCATATCAAGGTACTGATTAGTTTTCCAAAGGGCAACCATCAGATGAGACATATATGAGCCATGGAGTCTGTGAAAAGAGGGGACTTAATGAGTCTGCGAAAAGTATCGACAAAGGTCAGCATAGATTGACCTGTGCTGAAACTTTTTGTTATTTAACTAAAGATCCATAAAAGGAAGGGTGTCCATAAGGCTGTTTTCATGGCCACTACAAATTTTTTTTAAACTTTGTACACTGAAACCTATATGTGATGGCTGTAATAATATGCAATATTGAATCATTTGGTAAAGGTTTGTAGGTTGTGCTTGTTCAAAGTGGGTGGGGTAATTCTGACCTGAAGAGGGGTCTGTTAGGAAATTGGTGATATTTTTATTGCTACTTAGAGCTGAACGTTAGAAATTTCATGCTTACTTAAGCAATACTAGATATAACAGCTTATGCTAAAACTTTTGTAAAATTCTTATACTAAATGTGTTTTTACACAATTGTATGACATACCTAAATTTTAGCTTTTTTTAATTCTCCAACGAAAAACTACAACATCGTTTTATATATGAAGGGATTCCATTAATATTTAGCAATTGTACATTATATTAAATGGTTATTGTAAAATTATGACGAAAATTTCCTCCAACTAACAGTTTTTGAGTTATCTCCCCTTATTTTTGCTCTTTTTTTAAACTTATTTATCAGAGGTATTTTTTTTTATTTCTACATCTTTTCCTATCTAAACAAAGTCTTCAATATAGTTAGAGTCATCATGATACTTTACTACTCCAAGTTGAATTTGTCCTTCCTAAATTATTTACTGCTTTTTAACCCATAGCTCACATAACAAAATTTTTGAAATTTCAAACAGGTGCACTTCGAAAATCAATCAGATGGTGCTTTTATGTTACTTGCCCTCTATTGTCCTAATCATTGCATGCATTTTTTTCTTTTTCGATTGTTTTCCTCCTGAAATATGTTTTGAAATTAAAGGCAGATATGACTCTGAATTGTACCTTTTGTGTTTTGTTTCGACAGCAATGAATTCAATACATATACATGTAACTCATTTCAGACATTTTCATGGAATTAATTTCTTGTTTTAAACTTAATTTTATTTTGGCATTTTATTTAAAAAGAAAAAAAAAAGTTTGTTTATTGGAATATGATTGAATCTGCTGCTAGGGCTGAAAGCCCCAATAGCAGCAAACAATGTGGGTGTTAAAGTGCAGTTGAATTTAGATCATATCTTTTGAAAATATGAAATTATTGTGAAGATGACAATCTGTTATCATACAGTTGTCCAAGTGTTCGTCGCTGGCAGAAAAATGAATTTTAAAACCTGGTAAAAAGTAAACAAAAGATAGAGTGACCTGGCATCTTTTGACCTACCTTTAAAACTCATTTTTCTGCCAGTAACAAACACTTAGACTGACCGTAAATGAACAGGTTATCTTCAGAATAGTTTCCATTCTTTTGAAAAGGCATGAATTAAATTTAAATGCATTTTAACATCCACATTTTTACTTTTGGTCACTTTTGGACTTTAAGCCTTCTTTCAGATGTCTGTATTTTGCTCTCTCAATTCAATAAGAACATCAGGAGGCTTTTCCGTCGATCATTCTTATTACTCATACTGTGTCTTATCTTGCAACCTTTTCAAGACTATACTTCCGCAATTTCCCCTTTTGTAATAATTGTGTCATCTCAGAGCTTGTGACTTCTGGCCAAAATGATATTGTAAGATAAGACAACTTCACGATAGCCCGTCATATTTTTTAAGGATATTCTATGTTTTGTGCTTCCCTTAATACTTCAAATTGTATTGCCTATCTTAACTAAATCAGCAGGCCTTACGCTTGTGTGTAACTCGGACGCAAATTGCACAGCATGTTTCGAAAGACTGCATTATGTGCAGCGACTATCAAAGCGAGCTCGTTCTATTTAGCAGCCCATTCTTTTTAATTTACACATGTACATGTAATATGTTGGCATTCACTATACCTGATATGTACAAATAACAACTTATGACAAACTTTAACAGTGTCAGACAAGGCATGCTTGTTCCGCACTTCTCCAGTACAGGGTTTCACATTTACAACATGGGTACATTCAAAACAAGTGACGCAATAGTTAAGAATGGGAATATATCACCCCAGACAAGTCCGGTCTTATACAGACAAACACTTTGATGAAAATACACTCTATGGAATCATGGCACAAAAAAAAAAGTTGTCATTCTTAGAGCACAAATTTGTCCCTGCCACACTTCCAGTAAAGCATATAATTTATGGGTTGAATATAACCAAGGCATAAATCCAATCACCAAGCGGTATTGTGGATGTAGAACGAGAGCAAGGTTGTCGGTTGTTGTGCACATATAGCTTTGGTACTTAGTGCTTAGGTTACAATCATCACCAGACAGAAAATACTGACATCAAAACAAAAAAATCTCATATGAATCTTATACGAGATGCCACTATCAACACCTACAGTTCCTCGAGTTATTCAAAAGTAGAGGAATGATATCTTTTTTTTAAAATGATCAGTTGTTTGGCAAAGCAACTTTCCATAGCTTAGAGTTTCAACAGAAATCCTATAAACTAGAGATATGACACTATCCAGAGGCTCATGTATAACAAAAGTACTTTGTAACAGAGACATAGATTGATATTTAGATTATGCCTAGCCTGATAGCTCAGTGGATACTAGGGGATTACTGATTTGAATCCCCAGATTGGCCGTTTTTTTTCAGAGGATTGTTGATAGAAAAAAAATCTAGGAAAGCATTGACAAATTGTTACGGGAGACCACTCCTTCATGCATGGCTTCGTCCCGATTTAAATACAATACCTAACAGCTGCGTTAGGGAGATATCTCTCTGGCTCAGTGGTTATGGTATTGGTCTTTTAAACCTCAAAAAACGAGGATCTTGTCCCCCGTGGGTTCGAATCCCACCAGATGTGGTTTGTATTTGAGCTATGTATTTGTTCATTTGTTTCTTTGTTACGGACTTTGTTCGTAAGATGGGGGCTTGCCTGGGATTGGCCATTGAGCCATTAATCCCATTTGTTGTCCAAAAACAGACTTTCTGCCTAATAAGGCTTTGAGTCATCAATAAATGATAACTTTAAGAGGGGGTGTGTTACGCGAGACCACTCCTTCATGCATGGCTTCGTCCCGATTTAAATACAATACCTGACAACTGCGTTAGGGAGATATCTCTTTAGCTCAGTGGTTATGGTATTGGTCTTTTAAACCTCGAAAAACAAGGATCTTGTCTGCCGTGGGTTCAAATTCCGCCAGATGCGGTTTGTATTTGAGCTTTGCATTTGTTCATTTGTTTCTTTGTTACGGACTTGGTTCGTAAGAAGATACACTGGTTGCCGTGACATAACTGAAATATTGTTGAAAACCTGTTAAACACCATAAAAACAAACAACCATTCAAGATCTGCTCTTAGAAGGAAAGGTTCCTGTTATCAATATGTGGTTGAATTAGTTAAATAGCAACGTAAGGAATCAGTTCGAACTGAATAGTTGAAATCACCCAAAAAGTCACTGAAGCACAGAACCTGTTTATCCAAAACAAAGGGGGATATATCTGTAATCAAAAATCTAGATATGGCTAATAGAATAAGTTTATCTGCATTAAATAACTATTTTCATGGTAATTAACTGAGAAATGAAAACCTTAAAAGTTTGTAAAAAAAATAAGTAACAAAATTCAAGGGTAGATAACTCACAAACTGTTAGCTGTAGGAAATTTTCGTCATAATTTTACAATAACCCTTTAATATAGTGTACAATTTCAAAATGTCATTGGAATCTCTCAATATATAAAACGATGTTGTGGTTTTTGGTAAAGCTGGAGAATTAAAAAAAAGCTAAAATTTAGGCATGTCATATAATTGTGTAAAAACACATTCGGTATAAGATTTTACATAAGTTTTAACATAAGCTGTTATATTTGGTATTGCTTAAGAAAGCATGAAATTGCTAGCTTTCTGCTCTGAGTAACAATAAAAATATCATCGATTTCCTAACAGACCCCTCTTCAGGTCAGAATTATCCCACCCACTTTGAACGAGCACACATCCAACAAACCTTTACTAATTGATTCAATATTGCATGTTATTACAGCCATCATGTATAGGTTTCAGTGTACATAAGTTTAAAGAAAATCGGTAGTGGCCATGAAAACAGCCTTATGGACACCCCTCCTTTAGTGAATAAAACAACCGTCTGAATCATGAGGTACAATGGTCCTTTAACATGCAGAAAATTGACCATTAGCAAAAAGTTTACGGCCAAGGGCAGCCTGCTCTGAGTGTGCAGGCTGACCTGGGTCAATAATTTTTGCTGATGCATTAAGCCCCCGTTTCACAGAGCATAGCTCATATAAGTTGTACATAAACAAAGTGGCACAGAACTGCCACTGCTTACTTGGCAGTTTTGCAAAACTATGGCAGATTTCCTATAAATAAAAAAATATCATGATAGTCTAACTTTATTTTTTTTTTCATTACATGAGATAAATAACATGATTTTTTTTCATGTCACTGCTCTAAACTGCTACCTGTCACTAGCTTTTGTGACAATCATTTTGAACACCTCTGGCGCTATTTAGGGAAGAAGCATGGCATTAAAATAAATACATTTAAAACTAGAACTACAGGCCGTTGGTAAATCAAACAAAATTCAATTACACAATACAAAAGGACTTGTTTGCTTCTTTGGAGTGTAAGACTGTTTCAACGTTATTTTTGTTACTAGTATATCACAGTAACCAGAGCGCCAATCCATGTTTTCCTGGGCCTTCTTTTCACCAGTTCTTTGCATACATTCTTCCAAAGCCATTGGCTGTTTTTCCACCTAAATATCATCCAAACAACATTCAGCAAAGAGCAAAGAATGATTCCTGCCACAATGACTATCATCAACCCTGACAGAGTTTGGCCAAGCAAGAAAATTGAACCATCCACACCTGGGTTTGAGTCCTGTATGTTGCTGAGAAACTTGGCTCTGCTACAAAATGACTTTTTTCCAAAGCTTTCAACTGTAGAGGTTTGTAGAGTAATTACTATGCAGCAAAGGGTTAACCCTTTAACATATGACCATGAGTTTTAACAACCCACAGAAAAGGCTTTAGAAAACATTATGGAAAAAGGAGAAAATATTGATGACCAGCATTTTCTCCTTTGTTAACAGCATTGTCTCCTGCATAAATGATGTTTTCTACACTTTCCCGATGCAAATCTCAACATCTGAATCCCAATGAACATGTTTCCTGCAAATGCTTTCAATTCGAATAAGTCTGCAATATGGTTGTCTCCAGAAGAGTTAAGAATGAAAATTTCTAAAATATGATGAAGTAGATATCCACTACTGTAGAGTATAATAAATGATAGTAAATGCTAGGCACAAATGAAAGTACGTATTTTTGCAGTATTCTGCAAAGGGCAGGATTCTAGGACAATGTTCCCACTGAATTGGAAAACATGTCCCAACATAAGGCACCTTTGTTTCTTTCATACAGTCCCATTTTTGCAGACAGAAAAATGAATTTTAAAACTAGGTTAAAAGTTGTCCCATTTTTGGTCAATTTTCTGCATGCAAAATGGACCAGTCTATCTCATGATTCACTCGGTTGTTAGACATTACGGATTATAAAAATCCATTATTATGTGATGACTTGCTCTGTGTAACACATTACAGAGATGCAGTAAACCCGCTTCAGCCAGTGCAGTGGCTCATTTGCAAGTCTACAGGACAATTGTCCGTTCTGAATAATCCTCGGCAGAACACTGATGTATATCAATATAAGGTCTTTACTGACCAACAAAATTTCAGACAGATCAAACTGTAATCCTTTACCACACAATCGCTAGTTCTAACGACCCCCATAATAGAAAGCTTTTGAAAACAGTGTGGGAAAAGGAGAAAATGCTGATAACCAGCATTTTCTGTTTTTCCCACAATGTTTTCAATCCTATCAAAGACAAACTCTATCAATTGAGCCATCTTTTTATTTGTCATCTACGAATCCTTTCAATGTGGACATGGGTAAGTTTTGATGCTTGGTTAATGTTGTTAACCCTTTACCGCACAATGCCGACTTTTAACGACCCTGGAAAAGAAGCTTTTGAAAACATTGTGGGAAAAGGAGAAAATGCTGGTAACCGGCATTTTCTCCTTTTCCCACAATGTTTTCTACCCTTTCAAAGAAAAATTGCATCATTTGAGCCACATTGAAATTGTCGGCTGTAAATGCTTTCAATTTGGACAAGGCTAAAATTTTGTCGTCTTTAGAAAACATGCTAACTAGCATTTTCTCCTTTTCCCACAGTGTTTTCATGTATGTCCTGGGTTTAACTAGTACAAGGCTAGGGCTTGCCTGAGAAAACTTCGACAAGAAACCCAGTGCTTCCAGTCGGCCTCCAGTTTATGATTCCTACATTTTACCACTGGTCCAAGCAGGAACCCTTACCTGCAAATGCTGTCAATTTGGGTCTAAAATTTTGTTACCAGCATTTTCTCTTTGTCCGACAATGTTTTCAAAAGGTTTACTCCTCAGGCTTGTAAAAATAACCGGGTTGGTAGGTCAAGTGTTAAAAGAAGTTCCTCAAATACTTCATCACAAATTTAACCCAGAGTGGGACATATCTTTCTGGATGTTCAAAAGTCTTCTCTGTAACCTCTAGTGCATGTTCATACAGCCTAGTATGTTCCTAGAAAATAAAAAAAATAATAATAATTGGGGAAATACACAAGGATATGAGAAGACAAGAAAAAATTATCATAAATTACTGGTGAAACTTTTCAGGTTTCTGAAAATGAGCATTATTTTACATCATGAATGCATGGAATTGACTTTACCATACAATCCTGTACTTGAACAACCTCAAAGAGAAACACTATTTACCCTTTACCACATGGCAAAATTTAATACTCATCCACATTGATAAAATTTACAGACAACAGTTCAAGTGTTTGTTAAATGATAGTATTTGACTTTGAATAGGTAAAAAACAGTGTGGGAAAAGGACAAAATGCTGGTTACTAGCATTTTCTCCTTTTCAGTCAATCTTTTCGAAGGCCCCCTTCTGAGGGTAAACTCAGGATTATACGGTAAAGGCTTAAAAACATTATTTGAAAAAGTAAACTGCTAGTAACCAGCTTGCAACCAGCATTTTCTCCTTTTTGCACAATTTCTTCTACTCTTTCAAAGACAAATGGAACTACTAGGTACTACTGTTTTTTTTCATCTACAAGTGCTTTCAATTAAAACAAGTCAAAAATTTCTTCACAGTTTGGTTTAGTCTTCATCCATCCATTTCCAGTGACCTTGATATAAATTTGACTTGCATCACCCTAGCAGCAAACAGCTTGGGAAAACATTGTCGGAAAAGAAGCAATGCTTTAAACAAGAAATGACTCTTTTTACCTATAATGTTTTCCATGCTTTTGAAAAATGACCCTCAACCTTTCTCTTATTCTTTATCCATTGGGTAATTTTTAATATTTCTATTGGCATTCAGTAAGACTGCACTGAAATGCTTTTAGGATCAAAAACTAATTGTGAACATACGGACACACTGACAGACAGACAGATGGATGGATGGACAGTGAAATCAGTACACCCTTATCGACTTCAATTATGCTGGGGTATGATAATATTATAACAAAACAAAAACTCTACCTCTTTCAACTTTTTTTGTAATTCTTTATTTGTTGTTATGACAACCACTTGACATTCTAAATCTCTGTAAACTGACCTGTAACCTGTAATATATGTTTTATATTGTGTTACATATTGTCTCAGTGTTGCAGCAAATCAACTGTTTTGTTCCCCTTCTTTACCAAACGCTCGTTCCTAATGAAGCTTTTTCAAGATATTGTGGAAATAGGAGAGAAGAAATAATACTAGAAACTAGTAATTTTCTCCTTCTCCACCAATGTTTTCTAAACTTTCATAGACAAACCATTTGAGCCACATTTCAAATATACATGATAATACAGTTCCTTGGAGAAGCAGCAAAAGTAAGTATAAAAGTAAAGAGTTAGGTAGATAAAACCTAGTCCTTTGGAAATAAAAGTCCAGTAAAATAAAAAATGCTTATGAACAATTGCAAATTAATGCATATCTTGACACTGTTGACACACTTGTTAGTAAATTGTTTGCAAGACTCAAGCAAATGGGACAAATCTAAAAGGATACAAAACATGAAGTAAGTCTTACCAAAGTTAGGGGAACCAATGAAAGTCAGTGATGGAAGTGTAGAGTTAGGCAGATAGTACCACAGTCCTTTAGAATGGAAAGTCCAGTATGATCGAAAATACTCATACACAGTTATACGCCTATTTTGACACAGGTTGCACACTTGTGAGTAAAAGGTTTGAGTAATGTCTGTATAAGCAGCAGGAATGTACCCTGAGATTCCATTTGCACCATAAAACCCATTGGCCTAAAGAAATAATATTATTGTTGCTTAAATCTGTAAAAGCACAAAAATTTTATACTTCTCAATATCAAAAACAGTTGCTTTAGAAGCCAATGTAAATCAAGGTCAGATTGCACAGAACTTGCAGCCTGATCTTTGATCTACACTGTCCACTTTTTCTGAACAGGGCCCGCGCTGCCGTTCGCCATTTTCGCCAAATGCGAAAATTCCGAACAAGTGGCGAATTTTTTCTTTAACTGGCGAAAATAAGTGGCGAAAGTTTTTTTTTTTATGGGCAATTCTTCAGTTTTTGTCTCAACACACGAGACAAGTGGAGAAAGGGTGAAGCTGGGAACAAGCTACAGGGCGACGTGGGCGAAGAAGTCACCTTCAATGGCTCAACTTTGCCTCGTCAAGCTTGCACGGCGAAAAAACTTCGCCTTAAAAAATTCCCGACCTGGCTATATTCATGAAACATTGGCTATCTAAGACAAAGGGTGACGCCAGTTATCCTTTATCAACTTGTAAATTTAGACAAGACAGCAGAGTGTTATGATCCATATCTGTTACTAACTCGCTAAATCCACCCCTTTATCCCACGAAAACCTGTCTTTTTTTCCACAGGTAAAGCGTCTGCTTATTTGTTTAAATGACGTCAGACGATCAGTACTGATTCTCAATACATGAATAGTCGTAAAATAAAGCAGAAATACCTCTTCTTACTGCTGGAGATATTCTTTACAAATATTTTTCAATAAATTACAATGATGGATGGTAAACCAAAGGATTAAAAAATCTTGAAAACAATCATTTGCCTTCCTCACATCGGCAGCTCAAGCAAAATCTGCAGTGCTGTGTTCTATTTATAGCATTCTATTTTTAGAATACACTACACCTTTTCCTGCCTATCAGCTGTTTTATTGACTATATAGGTTACATCTCTGTAAACCTTGTTAAGTTTAATTCTTTTAAATTTTACCAAGTCCTAGTTATGTTTTTGAATCAAGATTGTGGTTGGTCCTCATTACAGCCTTGAAGAAGTTTTTTTCTTTTCTCATCACTCTGGACATTATTTGTAATTTGATGAGAAATGTCAGGGTTTGAAGTAATGTGTGACTCTGCATCAATGGGGTCATAAACTACAAGGCAATCAAAACCCAATGGTCAGATAATGTTCTTTTGAGTCAACAAGTAGATAAAAATGCTTCTCATTTTTTTCTTTGATAAGCAAATCATATCCAAAAGTGATTGTAAGATTCAACAGTTTTTCACTCAACGCAGGCATGCAGAAATTCTTTCATCACATACTATACTTTCTCCTGTAAAGTTCATGGAAGAAATACTGTCTACTTGCAGCATAAGTCTGCTTCTAGATTCAAACAGAATTTAACTACATTGCATTTTTACCATGGTTTTTTTTTGTTTGTTTTATCAACCCACACAATGCCAACTTTTTAACAACCTCAATAAAGGAGACTTATGAAAACATTGTGAGAAAAGAAAAAAATGCTGATAACCAGCATTTTCTCCTTTTCAAATAATGTTTTCTGTCCTATCACAGACAATCTTCCACTATTTTGGCAACATTTAAAATTGATGTCTGTATATGCTTTGGGTTTGGATGTGTCTAAAATTGTGTCATGTGCTAAAGGATTAAATCTCCATCATGTAATTTTCATCATTCATGTTTCCATGTTTGTACAAATGAATTAAAATTGAAAAAAAGAACCTTGTTCTCTGTGTCTGATACCTAAAGGGAATAAAGGGGGATAAATGGTGGTAAAAAGGAAAGTAGCAAAAAAGTAGAAAGAAATGGCTCATAAATTAAGAAAAGTGGCGAAAGAAATGGTAATAAATTAGGAAAAGTGGCGAAAAAAATGGCTCATAAATAAAAAAAGTGGCGAAAAGTTTTTTAAATTGGCGAAAATAGTGGCTAAAGAAAAAAAAAAGCCAGAGCAGGCCCTGTCTGAACTAAAACAACCATGGAATTGAAATTGCTTGAGTCTCATTTCTGTCTGTTTGGTTTATTAAGGACTAGGCTAGGACTGTAGCGTCTTGCCTAAGGACACTCCCTCAAAAAATCTGGTGCTTCTAGTGAGGATCAAACTGGAGGCCTCCAGGTTAGCAGTCCTACATATTATCACTACACCAAAAGGCTTTTTTCTCTTGGTCAACACTGTTTTAATAGTAGAAAATGCTGATAACCGGCATTTTCTACTTTTCCTATAATGTTTTCCACCCTTTCCAGATGAATCTCATTATTTCAGCTACAATTAACTTGTTGTCTGCTAATGCTTTCAATCTGAATGAGTAAAAAATTTTGTCATCTGGGAAAGACTCAACAGCTAGCCAGATTTTGAAGTACAAATCTTCAGAAATGACAAAAGAGTGAGAAAATTTAGGATAACTACACAGATGCAGGCAATGACAGGCTATGTCAATACCTCAATGTTTTCCTTAAAAAAAAGTCAAGCCAAAAATCCAATCCATAATGTACCAATAAAAAATGTTATACCTCAGGAGATGCTGTTAGGATCTCAAACTGGCCTTTGGAATCCTTGAGGATGGTGTTCATATATCCTGCAGTTAAGTTAAAATACCCTGATGCTAAATATAAGGTGTCCCGTGACTCTGTTCTTTCAAATAACTGTCTTGTCACAGTTTCGTCATCATTTATTCCAAATGGTCCCATTTGAATCATGGGAAAAAGGATTGTATCGTGGTCACTAATATCATATTCCTCTATTTTATGATTCTTTTGTTCTGATGAAGTTCTATCTTCATGTTGATTATGAACAACACTTTCTTTCACTTTTCTCACTATATCCCCGGCAAAACTTTTGAACACAGAACTTGAGTTTGAACCTGAAATGCAAAAGTACAGATAAACCCTTTGCCAAATAATCCTGTGTTTTAACAACCCTGAGGAAGAAGCCTATTCAAAGCATTGTGGGAAAAGGAGAAAATGCATTTTCTCCTTTACCCACAATATTTTCTACCACTCCACTGACATAATTATTTTTGCAGCTAAGTTTTGTTTGTCATCTACTAATACTTTGATTTGCTTGAGTCTAGAATTTTGTGATCTCATAAAAGGTTAACTCTTTACTGGAGGACAAAATTTAAGCCTTGTCTATACCAACGGAATTTTCTGATGAAAAGTCAGATTTTTACTCCAATGGGGAAATTTATCTTTGAAAGAGTTGAAAATATTGAAAACATGGTGGAAAAAG
Organism: Hippopus hippopus; assembly: GCA_946811185.2. NCBI lineage: Eukaryota > Metazoa > Mollusca > Bivalvia > Cardiida > Cardiidae > Hippopus > Hippopus hippopus. Next base: position 18,460,831 of record OX328096.1, read on the forward strand.
GAGAATATGCTTGTTACAATCATATTTCTCCTTTTATCATAATGTTTTCAAAAGCCTTCTATCTCAGGATTGTGGTAAAGGGTTCAAACAATGGAACAAATGAATAAGTTGATCTGGTTTGAGTTATTTGTTGTTGCTCCTAGTTACCTATATGGGCAACCCCAAGAAGCTTATTAGCTAGGTTATTGCGAATAGAGCAAGATACAGGACCAAACCAATCCTAAGCTACGTGTATGTCTGGTTCTTTAACAAGTTTGGTGTATAGATTTTTCACTTGGGACTTAGGTTTTAATTCTATCCAAAAGACTATTTGTAATTTTAACCCTTTCCCAAACAATCCCTGGTTTTCACGGCCCTGAAAAAGAAGCCTTTTGAAAACATCGTGAGAAAAGGAGAAAATGCTGGTAACCAGCATTTTCTCCTTTTCCCACAATGTTTTCTACCCTCCCAGAACAAATATCAATTTTTGAGTCACGTTAATTTTGTCGTCTACAAATGCTTTCAATTTGGACCAGTCTAAAATTTTGTCGTTTGGTAAAGAGTTAAGTTGGCCAGCCTTGGGAAGCCCAAACCCTCAAGTATTCAGAGATCACAAATTTTGTGCACTACCACTTGAGCTATTCTGACTGACTCAAATAGAAATGAGCCATGCTCTGGCAAAAGGCATCCTCGGAACCCAGGTTTGAGGCATTACGTTACTCTCCATGCATCTACCCCTGGGATAATTGACTAGCAATTCGTCGTTTCTTATGAATATTCATATGGTCGGGAAGTACCCTAATAGCCAATCGAAAGATCGATAACATTATGATACTCTCTTGTAGAGAGGGCAATTTCATTTCTTCCGTTATAAAAAATAACCCCACTGTGGAAAAAACCCGAGGTTGTCAACAAATATGGCCTGTCGGCGTGCTTGTCTCCTGTGAGATATGCCATTCTGCAATACAGGGACGACACTATCGATCTTCGTGTACGCCGAAAATCTCTTTTTTAAAAACGCTTCTTGAATGTGGTGTTGATGGGCGACGCCAGATTTTAAGTATCGCTAAGCTTGATTTGCAACGAATGATGTGATTAGATATCGACAAGTTAAAAATAGAAATGACGACATATTTGTGATAAAAATAGTTTAAATTTTCTCAAGGAAAAACTGAGATCACCAATCAAAATGCTTCATGAATAATTCATGAGAACGAGGAAACGCCAGCAAAATAACCCAGGGTCGATTACAGAATGAATCGAAACTGGGTCAACGAGGATGGCAAAAGGGGGCTTAATGCATCTCCATGATCCATGATACCAAGTAAGTCATTATATGATTATGGATCCATAAAATCCATTTTCTCTAAAAACTGACTGAATCATGAGGTACACTTGTTCTTTGACATGCCAAAAATTTACCAAAAGCAAAAACTTTCAGCCCAGGTCAGCCTAAGCCAATTGCGCACCCGGACCTGGGTCAATACTTTTTGCAGATGCATGAAGCACCCTTTTCACAAAGCATGGCTCATTTATAGACCGACCAATGTGATATGACTGTAGCACTGTTTAAGAAAGGCAAAGAACACACAAAACAAAGAAAAAAAGAACCACCCATTGATTTTCTCCATCTTACCTTCATATGGATGAGGTGAATGTTCTGGATAAATTGCACTATTGTCACTTTGTAAATGAAATGTAAAACTGGCCATAGATTTGACAATGTCAGTGAGGTAGTTAGTCATCTGCGGAGAATTTCTAAACTGTATATATCTGTCTTGTCTGTTGGTGAAATATGACTCACTTAAGTTGGCCCTGAAATAGAACTTCAAAATATCACAACATGCATGAAACTTTCTCTGTCATGCAACAAGTAGCTTTTGAAAACATTGTGGGTAACAGAGAAATTGCTCACTATGAGCAATTTCTACTTTTGCCACTATGTTTTCATATGCACTAATTTTACCTGCAAGAAATACTTGTACTAATGAAATGTAAAACTGGCCACAGATTTGACAAACTCTGTGAATTTGTCAGTCATCTTGGGAGAATTCCTAAACTGGATATACACATGCTTATCTTGTCAGTTGGTGATAGAGGATTCACTTTAGATGCCTCTTAAGGGATTCATAATACATGTATGTTATAACTTTTTAATAACTTTCTCTGTCTTGCAGACCACTATCAAAACATGACGAGAGCAACTTATCTTTTGCTAAAATGATTTCAAATGTTAGTCTATGTGCCATAGAAGAAATATTAGTTTAATATGACTATCCTTGTTTCAAAATGGTGAGTTAAACGTTTGTTTTCAGAGGTAATGGAATAACACATTTTCCCTGTTGATAAATATTTTTTGTTTTCAGCACACCTTTATCTAAAACATTAAGACAAAAAAAGAAAATGGTTTAAAAGAATAATTTCTCCTTCTACCAAAGCATTTTCTCATACATTCATGTATCATACAAAAAAAATCCTATCTTCAATACAATTTTATGAGTACCCACTATATGGAAACTAGAGAAAAAAAATAAGAATATAACAACCCATCACAGGTAATATTATTCACCTATTGTACACTTGATTTTTACATAAACTTGCAAATGAAGAATCAAGAACAAAAACTGAATTAAAAAGAGGTCAGTTAAAACACCTCTAGTGCTTTTGATGTGTACTCCATTGTGAGACCTAAATAACAATGTAACTTAAATCCCTCAGCATAGACAAAACTTCTTTAAGCAGCAAAGTGTGTCAAGCATGTTCATACTGATAATAAACGTACACATAATTACAAGTAAAAAACACCTAAAACTCTTACCCGCTAACAATAACATCATCATCAACTAGATAGATTTTCATGTGGGCGAGTCCAACTATTTCATTAAACCTTTCTGGCATATAACTTTTCAACAGGCCCCTTAAGTCTGGGGTATGATACAGATAAACATTCACTTTATCTCCGTATTTCTGCAGCAAAGGTGTGATCATGGTTCTAGAGCTTTTCATCCCGCCCCTCGATCCTCTTGTATAGTCCAATAGTATATGTACTTCAAAATCATTGTTTCCTGTTGCGTGTTTACACGCTTCCTCTATACTGTTCATCTGAAATACAGACAGGATAAATGAAAATTTCATATCATCAGGGGCATGCCCAGTGCAAAATCAAGAATACCTAATAACTTGGAAGCAGTGGATTTATAACCATATACTTTCATGTACTATAACTCCTGTAGTGAAGCTATCAAGGTTATGATTCACTATGGCATTCCAACAATCTATCTGGTAGCATACTTGTTTAGAATAACTTCAGTCTTACATAAATGTGAAACCATGCAAATATGGATTTACAAAGTCAAGTGAAAGAAAAGTGTTCCATCGGCTTTGATAAAGGGCACTAAGAATCTGTCTTTTTAACTCTTTCTAAATTGAAACACCAGAGCAAAATATCTACACATGAATTTCACATGTAAAGTATGTAATAAAACAGTGTGACAAGTGGTATTAGCTATCAGTCCAATATTTTTTCCCTGAATATTGAATAAAGAAATCATAGATTTGCTAAATATATTACAGTCTGCAGATTACTTTTATTTTGTTATTGTAGAAGACAAATAAACTCACCAGCTCTTTCTCATGCTGACCTGTGCCCAGATATAGTGATGCAATGACAATTCTCTTCTTTGCATGCTTTATCATATTCTGAAAAATATTAAAGATACATCCATACTCATTTTTAGGCAGTTTTCAGCCAATTTTTAACCCATTTCATCCGTATTTTATGAAACTTTGTATGATCGTTCTTGTACATTCAGGCCAAATGTTGCCCCTGATGGCTGCAAGGTTGCACAGATTACAACGGATAGAAAATGCACTTCATGAACTGGAGGCCTTCAAAGCAATCACTGTTGTTGTTGCAGGTTTTAAATGAGGACAAATCCCGTAAGTTTTTCTGAGCCATTCTACACACTTTCAAGTTTTAACACAGTTCTTTTTTTTTCTCTCTAGCTGTAGAGTGTATCTTTAAAGGTTTTTAACATTTATGTAATCAAAAATTAATTACAAAATTTTACGTTTGTTAGTTTTGCAACAGAGCACTATTGAAATTACTGTGGAGAATGGGAAGATGCTTATAACAAAGTGCCTCAGTATGTTACTTATGTTCCAGCATGCCAATGTAGCTGTATCTGCCTGATGGTTTCATGAGCAGTGTGTTTGTTTTTGACCTTTGGTTTGGATACTATGCTTAACTCTTTAACAAACAAAATAACTTTGGACTTGTCTTAATCCTAATCATTTGCAGATGAAAAAGAAAAACATAGCTCAAGAGGTGAAAATTGTCTTTGAAAGGGTAGAAAACATATTAGGAAAAGGGGAAAATGCTGGTTACCAGCATTTTCTCCTTTTCCAAAATATTTTCACAAACTTTTGCTGCCAGGATCGTTAAAACTTGGGATTGTTTTTTAAGGGGTTAAGGGGCCTATTTGATAGTTTTTGAATCCTCTTTTTAATTATGAATCATCTTTTTTTTTTTTTTTTTAGTAAGACAGTGATATAAATAACAAAATCATCCTGATAGTAAATGGGGTGGGGGGTGATTTTGATGTTTAAAACATAGAATAGTTGATTATGTTTATTTTTATGTTACTGATCATGTGACATTCCAATATGTCATTGTAAAATTCTGGCACAAAAAATCTAAAAATACTTTGAGAGGCTACATATCCCATTAGGGTGTAACATAAAAAATTGTTTTTTCTTACACTTCTCTGACCTATTTATTGATGGTTTGCAAGCTATCGTTGAAATTCAGAGATTAAACTTTTTTTTTTAAAGATTTGTTTGATTATAAAAATATGTATAGGTCTCTTTGATGCATAATTCCTCTTTTGCCACAATTTATTTGTGTAGTATTGTAACCCTTAATTTGTGTGAATTATCAGATTTTAACAGGTTCATTTTATTTTTAAAGCTGTCTTTAGCAAATTTGGTTCAAAAGATAACAAACTGAATGATAAAGACTCATTAAAGTTATTTTCCATCAGCGGACAAACTTTTAGGCTGATCTAAATTCAAGGCATTTGCAGAAGACAAACTATATTGCAAAAATTATTTACTGAGGAAAGAAAACATTGGAAAAGGAGAAAATGCTGATTATCAGCATTTTCTCGGACTCCTTCTCCTACAATATTTTCAAAAGTCCTTTTCCTTGGGGTCATTTAAACTCTGGATTTTGTGGTAAAGGGTTTATTTTTCACTCTTAGACTTGTCCATCGTGAAAGCAGTTGCAGACGACAAATAGAATGTGACTGAAATGATGGAATTTGTATTTGAAAGGGGTGAAAACATTTTGGGAAAAGGAGAAAATGCTGGTTACCAGCATTTTCTCCTTTTTGCACAATGTTTTTAAAGCCTCCTTTTTCACGGTCATTAAAACATCAGATTGTAGGTCAAGTGAATATGCTTGATTGATTGACTGTATGGTGTATAATACCGTTTTCAACATTAATTCAGTTATATCGCGGCAGCCAGTACACCTATCCATGCTTTCCTGGATTTTTTTTTTTTTAATCAGTACTCCGCACAATATTCTTACAAAGCTACTGGCTGCTTTCCCACATAACCATCATCGAAACAATAGTCAGTGGTGAGAGAGGAATGAACCCTGTTGCAATGACTATCATCAATCCTCCAAAATAAATTGGCCGAGTTGGGGATCAAACCAGCAACCCCTTGTTCTCAAGTCCAGTACACTACCGACTGAGCTACCAGGGCTCTGCTCAAATGAATATGCATATTAGTCTCTACTTTATCTATTCCAGAGTCTCAAAAAGACTACAAACACATTAGAGGTTAAAATTTCACCTTGAAAGTTCCATAGAAATCACAGGGTTCCAAAATAACTTTTATATCATTCCCATTCATCGTGAAATAAGGCACTTCTTTCCTTATCCAGCCAAATTTCGATTCCAGCACTTCCATTTCTGTGTTCTTTTCAAATTTCACATTCTCTTTGACAGTGATTTTCTGTGCCATGCTGGCTCCACATCTAGCCACAAAAACGAAAGACCCAATCTGCACAAATGAACATCTGAAAATTGTGAAAGAAGCAAATAAACTTATGTTTATCATGAACTATACATAATAAATAAAGCTGAAACTAACTTTTTATTAAAAAAAAAAAAAAAAAAGATGATGATGATGATCATGATCATCATCATATTTATCATTATTAAAACATCATATTTATCATTATTAAAGTACTTACACGCTTGCACATCTTTGTACATCAGTTGATATTTAGATTTTCTTAGGTAAGCTATATGTAGTGTAGGGCACAGATAAACAAAGAGTTTAACCCTTTTTCAAAGCATCCCATTTTTTTCAAAGCATCCCATTTTTCAATCAGCATGAGGAAAGGATTCTGAAAACATTTTGGGAAAGGAAAAGTAGCATTACCTCCTTTGCCCATAATTTTTTCTGCAATCATATTTTACATACAATTGAATCATTTGAGCCAAATTTGATTCGATCATCACCTGCAAATACTTTCAATACTGATGAGCCTAAAATTTCATTCATGTTAACTCTTTACCAAACGACACAACTTTAGACCAGTCAAAATTGAAAGCATTTGCAGACAACAAAATAAATGTGAATCAAAATTTGAAATTTGATTTGGGAAGGGTAGAAAACATTGTGGGTAAAGGAGAAAATGCTGGTTACCAGTATTTTCTCCTTTTCCCACAATGTTTTCAAAAGCTCTCTTTCTCAAGGTCGTTAAAAGTCGGAATTGTGTGGTACAGAGTTAACTCAATATAGGTCCAAACTGAAACGTTCGCAGATGACAAAGTAAAAATAGCATAAATAATGGGATTCGTCTGTGAATGGTTAGAAAACATTGTGGAAAGGAGAAAATTTTCTTCTTTTCCCACATTGTTTTCAAAAGCTTTCTTTTAACTCCTTACCACACAATGACAAGTTGTGACCAACATGGGAAAGAAGCCTTTAGAAAACATCATAGAAGAAGAAGAAAATGCTGGTAACCAGCATTTTATCCTTATCCTGCAATGTTTTCTGCCATTTCAAAGCCAAATTGCATAATTTGAAGCACACTAAATTTGTTGTCTGCAACTTCTTTCAATTTGGACCAGTCTAACATTCTGTCATCTGGTTAAGAACTAACAATGTTGTTGAAACTCAGGATTGTGTGATTAAAGGATTAATCCCTGCAAAAAAATTGCTGCAGATGACTTTGATCTTGTAAATATGAGAAAGTAATGCAATGAATATCTAAACATACACATTGGCAATTGGACAAAATTGCTCATAATCCCTAACAAGCAATCTCACCTTTTGCCACATTATTTTCAAAAGCTATCTACTGCAAGATGCAAAATGTCCTACGCAGGAGGTAATGTGTGGCGACTCATTTTAGCGACCCACTTTTGATATCATGTGACCAGTTTAAAAATAGAAGTATGTTTTATAACCCTAATGTACATTAGCTATAGTAGGTAATAAACCTGATGACTGGAGATTGACCTATTTAAGGGCAAAGAAACCTGCACTAGTTATCTGGCATGATGGAACTTGCTGCTAACTATATACATGAATTATAAACAATGCATTTCATGCCTGCATTTGCTTGTTACTAACAACTGATCATTTTCTTACCATTTTTTCAGAGTCATTAAAGAAAAAAATTCATTTCGTTCCAATGCCTTTACTCTGGGCCACTCCTTTCATTTTTCAATTAACCCTTTAGCAAATAATTTTGTGTTTTAATGATCCTATAGATTAGAACTTTTTGAAAACTGATCATTTTCTTACCATTTTTTCAGAGTCATTCAAGAAAAAAATTCATTTCCTTCCAATGCCTTTACTCTGGGCCACTCCTTTCATTTTTCAATTAACCCTTTACCAAATAATTTTGTGTTTTAATGATCCTATAGATTAGAACTTTTTGAAAACATTGTGGGAATATGAGAAAATGCTGGAAAACAGCTAATTTTCCTTTTCCCACAACGTTTTCTACCCTTTGGCTAACAGATCCCATAATTGTATCTACATTTGATTTGTCATTTGTAAACGTCTGAAACTTAGACAAGTCTAAAATTTTGTCGTGTGGTAGTGGGTTCTGAGAATAGCCTTGGTTCAGGTCAAAATGAACTCATTACGCAAACTGAAAATACAGGCAGTATTTCCATTTATCTGTTACAGTAAGGCATTGTTCCCTTGCACATTTTTTGGAGGGAATGCATGCACTCCCTGGTGCAAATTTTGGGAGTACAAGAGAAACTGTAGGACAGCACTGAACAATGACACATTTAGTGCAATCAAAACATACTAACAATAATTTAACCCTTTTCCAAGATATAGCATCTTGGACTCTGCCAATTTTACTGTTTATGCTTCTAACAAGGATAAGGAAGGGTCTGGTGAATTAAAAGTATGCTTTTGAGACTTCCAAAAAAAAAAAATTGAGGAAAAAGAAAACTTTGCCTGTTACTAGCAACACCTTTTCCCGTATTGTTTTCAATGACAAATGGCTGCAGAATGAGATTTATCAAAAGTTCCTTCCTTGGTGAAAAGGATTTAACATTTAAATGTTGAGTTTTGTAAACCAGATGACTGGTAGCTTTTTTATTTTTCTGGTCAGTTTGACTTCAGATGCCTCACATTTTCCAAAACCAAGCTGAAAGAGAAGTTTCTACAAGACATCTTTCTGTCTATCTATGCAGAAAACAGTGACATAGGTCAATCTGCTTTATGTAACAATGGAGTATGAGTTGAGTTTAACAATTGGTTGTCCAAAGAAAGCTTAACCAATCACAAGGTGCATCTCAATAGCAAACCAAACTATGTGTTGGTTTATTAATCATTTTCAAAGAAACATAAACAAAGGTATATACCATTTATATATTTACTTGCAATTTATACCTAACAATAACTATCCAATATGTTAATGACTTTCTATTAAGTATTCTGATGATCAAGATATTCAAAACTTGTGTGTGCATGCATGTTTCACTCCACAATTTTGTATGTGATCATTTACTATGTGAATTATGCCCATACCCTTACGAATTATAGGAACTCTGACAAGGGAATAGATTTGTAGAAGATTGAGTGATAAATATTGTGTTATATTCTTTTAAATCTGTTTGTGCTTCTGTAATGTAAGTACCTACAAGATAGGTTCATTTCAATGTGAAGTTCAAGATGTCTGCCATATCCACAATGTCAGTAAGAACACAACAAAATATACTCAAGCTCTGTCACAGTATTCTCAAAGTACATCATTAGCAGACATATTGCAAAAATGTGTGAGATATAAAACCGTAAAAGGCCAGTAGGTCACTTGATTTTTATCACACTCAGTTCATTGGTTCACCCAGTTCATCATATCCTATCATAGCCTTCTCAGATCAAAATCATGGGTCTATGACCTTGAGCTTTCAATTTCAATGCTGCAAGTATAAGCCTGCTACTTTAAGAAAATGATTCAGATATACTGAAGCCCAGGCTGATGCAACCCAGTTGACTCAAGAGCAAATTGAAATCATACAGTGATCAGCCTATTGGATGTCAGAAGATTTGGACCCAAGAAGATACGGCCCAAGGCCGTCCAGCGATTTTCGAGAAGATTCGGCCCCAAAGTTGAGAAGATTCGGCCCCGAGGTTGAGAAGATTTGGCCCACAATGTTTTATAGTATTTTTAGAGAAATATCTAAAGGAATAGTTTTATTTTTTGAAACATCATAGTAACCATTATCTTTCATAGAAGATTCGCAGAACATAATGATCAGAATTAGCGTTTTCTTTTGTCGCCATTTATCATAGGATAAAGATTTGTTACTTTTATCCTACTTTTGAGAAGATTCAGCCCGTATGTTAAATAAGTTGAAGGTTTTGGTAAAATAAAAGGTACAGAACACAGCAGTTTAACATTTGCTTTTGATACTTCTTTATCATTTTTTTTTTCCAAACTTTTTACTAATATTGAAATCAACAAGTTTGTCATTATTTGTGATTTTTTTGGATACATAGACAGAGACAGGTGTTGGCTAGAAAGCCAGGTGAAGGTGTGATAAACACCATTCTGCAATATCTCTATCTGTTATCTTTTCCATTTGACCTCAAAAACAATTTACCCTACACGCCCTTTACCAGACAAGAAAAAATTTACACTTGTCCCAGTTGAAGATGACAAATTAATTGTGGTTCAAATGATGTGATTTGTCTCAAAAAAATGTAGAAAACATGGTGGGAATAAGAGAAAATGTTGCTTACCAGCATTTTTTTTCATTTCCCTCAATGTTTTCAAAAGTTCTTTAGCTAAGGGTCCTTTAAACTTGGGATTGTGTGGTAAAGGGTTAACAGAGCTTGATATTTACCATAACCCTGCCACCCCTCATTTGCTTAAATACTTCATTGTGAATTTTATGTATTGACGTTTAGTAAAGAGCTGAACAAGACTGTTTTCAGCCTATACTATGCTACGACCCCCTCACATAATTATATCAAACAGTGTCAAAGATTAAACATGAACTAAAGCACTCACACATACACATGAAATACACAACATTTATGTTTTTAATTTCATCAGAAATCATTTCATAAATAGACAATTAAGGAAAAAAAGAAAAAAAAAAAAAAATTCTTATTTTCCTTTTCCTTTAGATTGTGATTAACTTTTACAGTTTGCAACAGCTTTAAACAATTATTTAAAGCAAACTCAATGTGCAATATTACGATAAAGTCAATTACAAAATTTATCAAAACAATCATTATAGGTCTTTAATGATCAGGTATGGATAATGCCCTCAAATTATGAAAAAGCAGTTTCAGTCATTAATTTTAAAGTTATCTGAAGGTGAATCTGCAATTGTTATACGGTATTATGTGAAAAGAACAGTATAAACAAAATGAAATTGGGGCTGAATCTTCTTCTCAATTGGGCCGAATATTCTCCTGTGTGGGCCGAATCTTGGGTAGCCTAGGAATCTTCTCATTTTTTTTTTTTTTTCTTTGGGCTGAATCTTCTTGGGTCCGAATCTTCTTCCACCCAGCCTATTCAATATTGATATTATTTGTCAATCGGTTATCTTATGTAAAAATATTGTTGAGCTAAAATGATTCCGATACACTATCGAATTCCAAGTGAATAATTTGGGCAAAATTCAACCTCTTCACACGTAAAACAGACAAGAAATTGCGAAACATATGCTTTCGCAAAGGTCCAGTTTTTGATAAGGCGGCCATATTGGTAAAAATCGCAGTGTCATGGCAATCTACATGTATTTGTTGTTGTTGTTGCAAAAAAACGTGATAGCGTACCAGCAGAACATCGCCACCACATAAATATGAACAAGCAATCATGTACGCTTTGGGGTAGGGAAGGTAAGGAGGGAGGGAGTGAGAATTTCAGCAAAAGGATAAGAAGAAATATTTTTTTATCTTTATGTTATTAGATGTACTCATGTATCAACATTTATGAATTAACGCACAAGTCCCGGAAAGTGTTTTTTTTTTTCTTTTCCTTTGCATATTACATCATATCGAAAACTAAAATTTTGGCAAAGGAAGTAACTTACTTTTGTTACAGTGTTTTTGCATGAAATCGTTTATTAAAAATTCAATTAGTGTTACAGGTATATTCCTCTTACGATCGTCCGCAGTATGTCAGACAAAGTAAGGATTGACCTCTGAAAATGACTTTGCCGGAAAACCATGTACCAGACAACAAAATTTTAGACAACGTAAAAGCATGAACTTTAAGACGTTCAAAAGATTGGATTTGTGTTTGAAAGCGTAAATGGCATTGTTAAAAAAAAAGATGAATGCTGGTTATCAGCCCTTTTTCTTTTTCAAAGGGCTTCCTTGTAGGGTCTTTAAAACACGGCAACGCTCGGTAAATGATTATTTAGTTGAATATTAGAAATATTTACACTTTTTTTTTTTTCATTCCTATATTATAATTATGTGAAAACGATAACCATATCAAAAGATATGTAACATGTATCATAAGTATCTGGGCCAGAGGCCTACATTTACAATTAAAAAAAAAAAATCTTCCCCTTCTGTTACCGGCTCAATGCTACAATAAGGTTTGCTTCTTTTGTTTACGAAGCAGGAACATGCTAAATTGTTCATAACGGATTCCACCACGAACAACTGAGCAATGTCCTGTGTGAGTAAAAGGGGGTTAAATGCATATCCGCGATGCATTATGTCAAGTAAATTATCACATAATAATGGATCCATTTAACGACCTTGGGAAAGAAGCCTTTTGAAAACATTGTGAAAAAAGGAGAAAATGCTGGTAAACCAGCATTTTCTCCTTTTCCCACAATGTTTTCCACTCTATAAAGGACAAATTCCAGCAATTAAGCCATCTTTAATATGTCGTCTGCCAATGCTTTCAGTTAGGACCAGTCTAAAATTTTGTCGTTTGGTAAAGAGTTAAGTTCGATTCGTCTGACAATAAAGTGAATAATGAAATAGAATGGGCCTTGGATATGCAGAAAATTTTGCGACTGGCAAATAGTTTTGACCCATGTAAGCCTGTGCCGACGGCGTAGGCTGACTTGAGTCGTTACTTTTTTCACAGATGATTTGAATCCCTTTTCACAGAGCAGGGCTCAATCGAAATTGAAAAAAAAAAAACCAAGGAAAGGGTTTGTCAGGATATTGTCTTTCTGCTGCTCTCTTTGTACAAATACAGTACATTTGAGTCATGCTCCGAGAAAAAGGGGTTTATGCATCTGTAAAAAATATTATCGACCCAAGTCAGCCTGCGCAGTCAGCTCAATTGGTAAATTCTCTCCTTGTCCAAGGACCCCTCTACCTCATGACTCACTTAGTTTTATGGATCCAGAATTATGTGATGACTTGACTTGTTTGGTATTATGGATGACGGAGCTGCTTGAAACCTCCTTTTTCCAGTGCGCCGCTCATTTAAAAAAAATTGGCCTGCAACATGCAAAATGGGACATTTGCGTAAAGCGTCGTCTCGGATCAGCCTGCGCAGTCCGCGCAGGCTAATCCGAAACGAAACTTTCCGTTTTTATGTAATTTTCTGTTTTGCGCAAGTCTACTGTAACATAAAATCTAATGTAGTCGTAAAGTGCCGTCTATGATTAGCCTGCGCAAACTGCGCAGGCTGATCCGAGACGAGACGACACCGTTACGCAAATGTCCGAAAGCCCCTTTTCGCGTGTTGAAGACCAAACAGCGACTACACTTCGCCGGATCCACAACCAGAACCGTTGTGACTTGTATACATAGATATAAAGTTTGAATCATTGACACAGAAACCAAATAAAGCACAATGCAGTAAATTCAGGGTTATAAAAAAAAAAAGAATTGTAAAAGTCAAAGTTAAACGTTTGAGCCACAGTAGGTACTGATATACGAGGGTTGTCCATTAAGTAGACCTTTCCCATTACTCGACTATTGATCAACAGTTTAATACCAAAATTTAGTGACACATTATTGGATGTATCATTGGTACATGCTATAAATTACATCAAAATACAATAATCGAGTAAAAAGTTAAAAAGGGGTTTTAAAAAAATCACAACTTGCTACCCGGCGCACGACGGAAGGCCATTTTGACTTCCCTTTGACAAGTCGTCCTATTCCGTTATCAAACGACAATATTTTAGGCTGGTCAAGATCGAAAGTGTCTGCGGACGACACATTAAATGTGACTCAGAAACTGAAATTCCTCCTTTGAAGAGCAGAAAGCATTGTGGGAAAAGGATAAAATGCTGGAACAGCATTTTCTCTTTTTCCCACAATGTTTTCAAAAGCCTTCACTGTAAGGGTCGTTAAAACTCGGAAGTGTTTGGTAAAGGATTAAACTTGCACAGTTTAAATCCCGTGTCCGTCAAACCTTTCGTGTTCCTGGTGTTCCAAAACACTATCTTGTCAGTAAACGTCATTGACCTGTAATACATACAAGGATTCGAAACAGATACAATAATCTTAACTTTTACCTCCTCTCGAAACATGTATCTCCAAATGCAAGATACAGGTGCGGTTGTGTTCATGAAGACGCTGAACATTATTTCTTCCGATATACACAGTAAACAGAACGAACAGAGAAAGAAACTTTCAAAATTTATGTCGATTTCATCCACTATATACTATCACTTTATTGCATGGATCCAATTCTCTTAGTTTCAACGACAACTTGATGATATTTACGACTGTACGAACTTGTATAAGGACACAGGACCTTTTAAGTAGTTCTGCAGCAGCAAAGGATCATTTAAAAATTTAATAAATTTGCTCGGATCTTGGGACCCCACTATGATTCTTCTTCAATCAATCATGCTGTCATGGACGAGTCTGAAATTCTGTCGTGTGACAATAAGTTGAAAAAACATTGTAGACATCGTTATTAAAATTACGCAATGAAGCTGAAAAGATTTAACGACATCCCGATCTGTTTTTGATATTTTGTCAAAAAAGTGAATTCATGTATAGTATTGTATACTACGCTTTTTTTCCCCCTATGATATCAGTCTTTTATTAAACTTTATCCTATACCAAAAAATCTGGTGTTTTTTACGACCTCGGAGTAAGAAGACTTATGAACAAATTGCGGAAGTAGGAGAAAATGCTGCTTAACATTGTCTCCTTTTTGCAAACTTTTCTCTTTCTCTAATCTTTACAATGATCATCATTTGCGTCACATGCTACTCGCCCATGTGTTTAACTAGACTATTTACAACACGACAGAATTTTGGACTCGACCAAATTTAAAGCATTTGCAGACAAGTTGAATGTAGCTTAAATAATAATATTTTCTGTCTTAAATTGGGTAGAAAACATGGTGGGAAAATGACAAAATACTGAGTCGATAAAATTCAGGATTGTGTTGTAAAGTCTTAATATGGACAAGTTCCAAATTTTGACCGGGTCCTGAGTGGCTCGGTCAAGTGTAGGACTTGTAGCATGGCTCCAGGTTCGAGCCTCACTGGAAGCAATGAGTTTTCCGTGGGAGTGTCCTTGGACAAGA
The DNA here is from genome assembly GCA_946811185.2 of Hippopus hippopus. Lineage (NCBI taxonomy): Eukaryota > Metazoa > Mollusca > Bivalvia > Cardiida > Cardiidae > Hippopus > Hippopus hippopus. Next base: position 18,475,841 of record OX328096.1, read on the forward strand.
CACTTCAGAGTCCTAGCCTAGTGCTGGAGTAACCCAGGGCATACATGATTATGTGAGTTGTCCCCAAGAAACTAAAACTAAACTTGTATTTCGTCATGTTTATCCGGTATATAAAAAAAGAAAAAAAATGTGAGATAGGTAAAATAGATCAATCAATTAATCGATCGATCGATCAATCAATCAATCAATCAATCAATTGAAACATACCATGGTCACCGCCCTTCCCTGAGCAGGCATCGTATATTCACATTACTACACGTCATACTAGAGGATTCATCCTTGAAGTGATTAAAAACTTTGGAAAAGGAGATGTTGTTTACCAGCATTTTCTCCTCTTTCCTCGATGTTTTTTTTTTTTTTTTTTTCCATCAGGGGTTTCTTAAGTAAAGGGTTAAAGGAGATGGATCTAAATGCATATCTAGAACTGTACGATATGGAAGATGAGACCTTTCCTGGGGGCACGGCGCTGAGAGCTGAACTTCGGACACAAGCTGGGAATGGCACGAGGGGCAGCATAGATCACTCCTGTAATAGAGCTGGAAGTGTCCCTGAAGTTCAGGTCTTAGAAAATTCAAAATGAGTTCGTGGTAACTGGGTTGGTATCAAAAAACAATAATTTAAGAATAAATTTGAACGGATAGCGGGGCCCAGGGATCTTATATACATGTGTAGGCCTATATACGATCCCTGGCGGGGCCGTAGATCTATACGGCCTGGGCCCGTATTCATCTATAGAACTAAACTGCTGCCCGTTGTTTCTCACGCAACCATTTTTCTAATTCTTTGTTTTTACATGCGACCACGTCTTTTAAGCGACTTTAAAAAAAGAAAAAAAGTGCTGAACGACTGTTTAAGTCCGCAAGAACTGTTTTCCTCTAATTTTATATTGTATAAAGCGACTTTTGTACCACGATTTTAAAAATTCGACTCAAGTTATGTAATTTGTCTGGAAACCGAGACAGAAAATATTCTGAGGAAACGAGAAAATCATTCTGGTTACCAGCATTTTCTACTTTTCCCACAATGTTTTCAAATGCCTTCTTCCTCGGGGTCGTAAAAACTGGGGATGTATGGTAAAGAGTTAAGGCTGAGAATGTAGGGCTATGCTTATTTTAGAATTGTTCGGAGCAACGGATGAATATCCATGGAACCTAACAGCTCAGTTGGTCAGGGCGCTTGTGCGATGATCGTGCTGCCCAGGGTTTGAGTCTCGGTAGGGCTAGGTGTGATGCTTTTCTTCTCCAATCACATTTCAAACTTCAAATTTCAAGACTAGACATTTGATTGGCCGAGACGTTCTATTCTGGCCAATCAAATAACTGGTCTTGTACTGAGACTGAGAATTCAATCATAATGGTTGTTGAATATCTGAATGGAAGGTTTCGTATTTATAAATACCAAATGTCAGCCCCCCTTTTTTTTCTAAAAAAATCTAGATTTTAAACTAAATTTTGCCTTCGAAATTGACATTGTTCCAAGTTCCATATGGGTGCATTCAGTGAAATAGATCTAGTTTTTTGATCGTCTTATTATTGAAATATCATGTTAGATCTCAAAACATATAAAAACTATTTAAGAACTTTTAAAAGGCCTAAATTTCTAGTAAATCAAGTAAAAAAAAAAACTTTTAAAAAACCAACAAAATTCTTCAGAGGACGAACGAATTTAAGACCCATCTGATAGCAGACGACAAATTAATGCAGCGTAAATGACTGTATAAATACCTTTGAAATGGTAGATCTATACCTGGTCTGAAAAAAAAATGGGTATATAGGAGAAAATGCTGTTGACCAACGTAATTCTTTGTCTTTCTGTAAAAGGTCAACTTGTTTTCAATGGGGGTGATAATGTAGGCTAAGGAAAGCGTCCCAAAATAGGGAAGGGTAAATTCGGTATTTTTTTTAAATTTTTACATTTTCAGTATACAACAAATTTTAATATACAATTTCATTTTGCTAGGACATCGATTTGTAGTTATTCGCCCAGCGTAGCCTAATTATTTTTTTCTTTGTACCGATTTATCATTATTTGATTTGTTTATGTTTTGACATGTTACACGAATCGTGATTGGTTAATTTTCGAATGCTATTTTGAAAATACACAGAGACGTAAAGCGTAAAAAATTATCTGAATTAAGTACTTTCAACCCATTTTAGACCATCTAGAAGACATAAATATGTCGATGGTATGTATCTCTATGTAAAGTTCTTTTCTTTGTCACGAAAAACGCGAAAAAATGGAGGTTTCATCTCCGTTGTATTTCTACCACCACACGGACGAAACAAAGCTTTCAGCTGTCAAACGAATTTAATTATTCTTGACGTGAAACGTTCTGGTGTGGAAGTTTTAATAATTTCATGTTGTTTTTAATGATATTTATTGTAGGATTTCATTGAAACTGTAGACCATTTTTGCCTTAAAAGTATCAATAAAGCTCATTCAGTTTGCGAGTAAATCGAACCCCACCCACATGTCTAATACGATAAATAACGCTCTAAAGTTACGATTCACAGAGCAGAGGTTCGAATTCACGAGTACGGCAACAATAAATCAACAGTCCTTAAGAAATAGGAAAACATGACTGAAATCAACTAAAGCTTATTAAATCATATTTTTACCCCAAAATAAATATGGACTTGAGTTGGCATGAAACAGCAAATTTAGACCAGAGTTGTATTACACTGTCACCTGTGCCTTGTTGGGTCAAAACGGCCCACTTCCAGGTCGGCCCAGTGTGATAATGGCCCATTACAAAAACAGCTTACTTTTTGTCATAAAAAAAAAAAAAACATTGAAGTTCTTTACTGTCATTTGTGTTAAAAAAGTAGTTTTTAAACATTTTACTAATAATATGAACTTTGATAATGTGAATCAAGACTGATGGTCTTCTACAAATTCCGGAGACATTTCTCTAAACTTTTCCTTTGCAGAATGTCTCTGCTGTTTTCCACATTTGTAATTTGTGCCCAATACAAGGTGGCCAGACTTTAAAAGAAAAAAAAAACCGAGCATTTCTATTAAGTTTTAGAAGAATGCCAGTTGATTATGAGAAAAGAACGGGGGAGGGGAAGACAAATGAGCACACAATAATTAACATCAGACAAGGATCCGGAGTGCAACCCACACAAGTATGGGGGGAAAATGAGGTCCAACTTCTATAAATTAAATTTATTCTGTAACAATAGATGGGAGTTACAAAAGTTATAAAATTTATTCTGTCAGAATTGATTGAAATAAGTAAGTTGCACTTCAAAAGTGGGCCTATCATGTACCCATAAAAGTGGGCCGTTTTGGTAAAGTGGGCCATTTTGAACCAGGCTGTTTTGGAAGTGGGCTGTTTTGCCTCTGTCCAATAAATACTGGACCAAAAGAAAAGTCTTCGTTACACTTTGAACATATACTTTCTGCTTTTTTAACATGTTCATAGGCTTTAGTTTCTTTTTCCTTTTAAATGTAATGGAAATTTCCAAGTGAACTACATACATAAAAAAGTGAGGCTGGTATGAGTTTCCAATCTGGTACACCAAAGTGACCAAGTAAACAGAATGAGTGCATTATTTCTAAGAATGGATCTCCAGTGATTATTCACTTACACTGTAAATCAAAGCTATTTTTCCAGCAAATAAGATTAAACCATTGATATTAGTGTCAAAAGAACATTTAGTAAAAAATCTCTTTGCAGAGTTCCAATGTTGAAAACCTTTCCCCTCAAGTTATAAGACAAATTGCCAAACAAGTAGCTGATTTGACTAAAAATCCACCTGAAGGAATTAAAGTGATTGCAAATGAAGAGGATATTACAGACATTCAGGCAAATATTGAGGGTCCAGGTAGTATTACATTTTGATTATTGGGGTTTAGTCACCATTTCGTAATTATCATGTTGAAAAAATTTTTGGAGGAGGAGAAATGTTGTTAAGTGTTTTCCAGCATTTTCTCCTTTTTCCACTTTGTTTTCTTTCTAGTCAAAGAAATGTCTTATCATTTAAAGCTTTAGTCTGCTAACTTGCTAAGCCTTAATAAGGTTATCAAAATTGACAAGTTTGTCTTCTGGTAAGTAAAAATTATGACATTGTAATATAACAGACGTTATTAAAAGGTCCTTTTTATTTTTTTTTCTGCAAATTAAAGCTTTTTGTTAAGAGATAAAATGTGATGACATGTCATCCAAGGCCTGTTGAAAACATTGTGGGAAAAGGAGAAAATAAAGGTAAACTGAATGTTTTCTACCCTTCCAAGGATGAATTACTGTTTTTGAGTCACAATTATTTTGTTGTTTACAAAATTCTTCATTTTGGGCAAGTCTAGAATTTTGTCATTTGGTAGAGGGTTAGCTGTTAACAGTGAAGCTCCAACCTTATGCCCCTAAAATGTCATTTATTTGTGTATGAACACAATTTTCAAATAAATTTGAAAGGGACAAAGTCCCATCTATATGCTTCATGGCTGAACGATTTTCGATTTCAGGGGACATTTTCTGCCTTAAAAGAACACTGCTAAGACTTAATTATTTTAGAGGCACAGTTTACTATAATAGATGAGAACATCATACATATTTGCACTGCTTTTTTTATTCCATTTGTTTCAGCCGGGACTCCCTATGCTGGAGGAATGTTCAAAATGAAATTAGTGTTGGGCAAGAATTTCCCTTCAGAGCCTCCCAAAGGATTCTTTTTAACAAAAATATTTCATCCAAATGTGGCCAGTAATGGCGAAATATGTGTAAATACTTTGAAAAAAGACTGGAATGCTGATCTGGGAATTAAACATCTGTTATTGGTAAGTTTTTAGCTCAACTGTTTTTGAAGAAAACATCAAGGTATTATCATAGCCCTTTCGTCATCTGCATCATGGTTGTCATACAAAAACTTTGACATCTTATGATATCTGTACTGAAGATACATGTAGTTTCTTCAAACGCAGACTAGTTGTGAACTATCTAAAGGTGAACTTATACAACAGGGGCAGGTAACCATCAAAATATTTTTGACAGTTTTGCCCCTTTTTTGACTGAAAATCAATCTGTTTCTAGAAGTAAGTACATCCTTGCATTGAGATCTGCATGAAATGCTCTTGTTATAAAATACTATAACCACTTTGACATCTATTCAAATGAAAACACCTATTTTCATAGCAGCAAAGGATACTATTATAATTTTATTTGCTATTACATCTTTCTGACAGTGTAAATCCAAGATTAGACTGCAGGATATAGGCTAGTTGATCTTGGATCTAGTGTTTGCAGAAACACCCGATGTTGCTCCTAGCATGAAAAATTTTTAACTCGTTTACCAGATGACAATATTTTAAACATGTCCATTTTGAAAGCATTTACAAACATCACAGTATACATTAAATGATGCAATATGTCTTCAACTGAGTTTTAAAAAAAAAACATTGTGGGAAAAGGAGAAGATGCTTGTTACATTTTCTCATTTTCCCACAACATTTTTAATTTAACATTTCCCTGTTTCCAATGGTTGTTGAAACATGATCGTTAGGTTAAGGGTTGAATAACAGATGTAGCAGTTGGAGCTTTACGCAGAACATGCAGTCTGAAATCAGATATGCTCAGTCTATCTCTTAACCATTTTTTTGCCAATAGATTTTTCAATGATTTTAAAAAAAAATCTTATTTTATCACATAACCTCCCTTGTTTTCAGTGTAATATACCCATTATGAATTTTCTTGTCTTGTTAAAGATTGATATCGCAATTATGTGAAGTCATTTTGTACATATTTAAATAAAAGTGAATGGATTCGATGGATATTACCGCACATGTATCTATAGATGGTTTGGCTTCGTCTGATCTATAACTTGTGAAACATTGTTATGTAATAAAAAGAACCTGACATTCGTTGGCGTTTGAGACAAAATTCTATTAAACTTGTCAAGAAAAAATGTTATTAAGCTCGCCAAAGGCTCGCTTGATAACATTTTCCCTAGACTTGTTTAATAAAATTTTATCTCGGACACCCAAGTCACCAACTTGCGTCAGACCCTATATATTTGATCAACATTTGATTTGTTGCCTGCACGTGCTTTCACTTATGGACTTTGTAAAATTCTTTCATGGATACAGAGATCATGTAGTGGGAATCGCATGTTGTAATCATTAAATTTCTCTGTAACAGTATGTATTTGATATCTTTTTCAGACTATAAAGTGTTTATTAATTGTACCAAACCCAGAATCAGCATTAAATGAAGAGGCGGGTAAACTTTTATTAGAACAGTATGACGATTATTCCATGAGAGCAAAAATTTTCACAGAAATCCATGCAAAACCTCATCAGTAAGTACATGTATAATAGCAACCAATGTCTTTGTATACTCCTCACAAAAAGTTAAGCAACAACAAATTACCGCTGCACCAAAATTTTATTATTACACATATAGACAATATCATTGTATAAATGCAATGAGTATTGAGTTACAAACCAGTCAAAGCCATTCCGTACTTCTATTAGATAATGTTTCTCACTTTCAGGCTTTTGAAGTAAGGCACTGTCTAAACCCACATGCAAAAAAGTGGTATACAACCCAGATATTTTAAAATCTCTAAAATTCGGTCAATCTGCAACCGGGACAGATTCAGTACACGGTATGGCCACCATTAGCATGAATACAAGCTTGAACTCTTCTTGGCATTAAGCCGTCCAGCTGTTGTTGTGGAATATCCTGCCATTCCTGACTCAAAAGTTGCTCAAGGTGTTGGAGGTTCTGAGGCCTCACATTTCCATCATTGACACGCCCACCAATAATGTCCCACGCATGCTCAATCAGATTGAGATCTAGAGATCTTGCTGGCCACTCAAATTGCCTAGAAGAGTTCAAGCTTGTATTTGTGCTGATGGTGGCAGTACCATGTACTGATTGTTGCAGATTGAACAAATTTTAGAGATTTTAAAACATCTGGGTAGTATACCACTCTTTTGCATGTGGATTTAGACAGTGCCTTACTTCAAAAGCCTGTAACTGAGAAACATTATCTGATAGAAGTACGGAATGGCTTTGACTGGTTTGTAACTCAGTTCTCGTTACATTTATACAAAGAAATTGTCTATATGTGTAATAATAAAATTCTGGTGCAGCGATAATTTATTGTTGCTTAACTTTTTGTGAGGAGTATATATCATGGATCCAGTTATTTACTGTAAGATCAACATTTCACTAAATGTAAAGCACTGAATGACCATGTATTGAGAACTATTTATCAAACCCCCAATTTTGGTTTTGTATGATATGCAAAACCTATCACTTGAATGGGATGTGATACGGATAAAAAAATACTCATCCTTTGGACTTGTTTTTTCAACTGGATCACACATCGTTCTCCTGAAGGAATTTTGACACCATGCACCACCAGTTGAATATCCTCTATATTTTGATATTGTTTAAACATAAATGACAAATGAAATGATAAAATTGCTTTCATGGGGAACATATATTTCACAGTATTTGATTTGCCAGGTCCGAGGTATGAACTTGACTAACATATAAAAGCCAATATTGTATCTGACCATTTGTATTTAATATGTTGATATTGCTGGCTCAGGTAGATTGAGATCAATTTGAACTGGTACTGTATTTTTGCCCAAAAAATACGTCATTTACACCAGTTTTGTGGCCAACTTGTATTGTCCATGCAGATGATTGGATGACATTTCACCTTGGCAGCATAGTGACTCTGTCTAGAGAGCAGTATAATAGAAATTCATTCTAATGGTGTAAAACTATTACCGTAACCACAGAATTAAGTGGAAAAATTACTTCGACATACTTTAAATGAAAATTTACTGTCTCATGAACTGGTGTTTAACTCTTTACTTCACAGTCCTGAGTTTTAACAACCCTAGAAAAGAAGCTTTTTGAAAACATTTGTGAAAAATGGAGAAAATGCTGATAACCAGCATTTTCTCCTTTTCCCACGATGTTTTCTACCCTTTCAAAGACAATTCTAATCATTTGGGCCACATCTAGATTGTTGTCTTTTAATCCTTTCAATTTGGACCAATCTTAAATTTTGTTGTGTGGTAAAGAGATAGATCTGATATTATCATTTTCAGAGTTTTAAAAGAAGGTTCCTCGCAAGATAACATCACAGATGGGCCACTGGCAAAGAAACATGCAGGAGACAAAAAGACAGTGGAGAAAAAGAAAAAGGATAAAAAGAAAGTTTTAAAACGTTTATGATCTAGTGTTTTATCATCCCATCATCGAAAACCATTGTGGAAAATATGTGTGTATAACAGATAAATCTTTATTAAATTATGGTAGAATGTTTTATGTAGTTTTCACTTTGTCCTGTGTAAATGTTAATAGATGACCACTGTGAAACAAAAACAGCTTTTTATTCATTTCAACAGTGGGACAAATTTGGAAAAAAAAATGCACATTTTCCTACAGTGTTTTCAAAACTCTTTAAATTGAATGCATTTGCAGACCACAACTTAAATGTTACTCAAAAATTGGTTTGATCCTCACTTAGAGAGCTTTAGGTCTTTCATTTGAGTGCCTTGGGCAAAACCCTTTAGTCCCAAGCCTAGTACCATGGATACCCTGTACATACAGGAATCAGTGTCCATGTGATATGACTTAACATGTAATATTGAAAGCAGGGTAAAACACCATTGAATACGCTCATTTTCAAATGTAGTAGAAATAACTGAGACATGCTCTGGCAAAAGGACTTTAATGTATCTCTGATGTATTTGCTAAGCAGATCATAACAAAATTATGTATCCATAAAAGCCATTTTGCTTAACAACCCACTGAATTACAAGGTAGAGTGGTCCTTGGACATGCAGAAAATTGACCAAAAGCAAACAAAAGAAAAACTTCACATGTCAGACTGCATAGGCTGACCTGGGTCGATACTCTTTGCAGATGCATTAAACTTCCTTTTCACAGAGCATGACTCAACTGGATTTGTCTTTGAAATGATAGAAGGAAAAATAGGATTAAAAAGAAAAATAATGGCACATTACAAAGAAGGCATGCATTTGAAGGAATGGAAAATACAAGTTCAAGATCATGGAATACTCTGGGAAAAGGAGAAATTGCTAGATACAAGCAATCACTCTTTTTGCAACAATGTTCCAAAAAGAGTCTACAACAAAGGCGTGAAAAGTGATATTTGTGCAGTAAAGGGTTTTCACATTTCTGTACAGGCTGGCTTTTGTTGTTGGAAACCAAGCAAGTGCTTGTTGCAAGTTATTGTTCCTTGTTCCTTTTCTAACAGTGTTTTTGGAAAGCTGTCCACTGTAGGGGAGGCGGGATTGATGAAAAGTTGTATTTGTTTAGCAGCTGGATTTGGAAGAAAGGGGAGAAATATCTACATATGTCCATTTATCAGTGTTTTATTTCTAAGCAATATTAATTTTTTTGATTAAGAAAATGTGTTGGTTCGAGTGTACGGTGATTGGCGTCAGCTGTGGATGTCTTGTTAAAATTACCAGTGTCTAAGTATTATAGCTTCTGATGACAGTCATAAGTTTGAAAGTTCAATCAGAGCATACATGATGAATTGCATACAGTGAATGTTATAAAAAATTGTGAATATTTAGAACTGTTTTTTTAACTCTTTACCAAATGACAAACTTTTAGACCTATCCAAATTTTAAGCATTTGCTGATGACAAAATAATTGTGACTCAACAGTTGAATCTTGTTTTGGGAAGGGTAGAAAACATTGTGGGAAAAGGAGAAAATGCCTGTTACCAGCATTTTCTCCTTTTCCTACAATGACTGTTTCAAAAGTCCTCTTCCTTGGGGTCGCTATAAGTGGATTATGTGGTAAAAGGTTAAATAAATTCATAATATTATGTTGTTGTAGCTTTCCTGATGCTTGTATTCAATTCAAGCAGTGTGAGAAAATTTGATATCACGCAAGATGGAGTGAGATGTCAAAACTTTCTTACGCAGCAAGAAGTATATACAAGCACCAGGAAAGTTACTACAGCATAATATTCCTTTTTTTTATATACCTACAACTTTCAAAGACAACAATCTGTAATTACCGGTATTTTATTTGAAAACAATAAACCAAATGAGACAAGTAATAGTGTGGAAGGTAGTAACTCTGTTTTTATGAATGGCGGATTAATATTACAGCGTAACATTTAGAGTAATCAAATTGCAAATCAATGCATGCTTAGTCTGTGCGCTAGATATGTAATCAAACCATACTCTCTCTCTCTCAAAATGTGTTAGCTAGAAAGAAACCTGGGCTTAGAATTGACCCTTTACCACAACCACTTCCGACAACCAGCATTTTCTCCTTTTCCCACATTGTTTTCTACTCTTCCACAGACCAATTTTACCATTTGACCAATATTTGATAATGTCATCTTGATTTTGGACCAGTCTAAAATTTTTGCTGTTTGGTAAAGAGATGAACACCAAACAAACAAATCCATTGTATGTGCATGTATTACCACTACTGATAAGGTAGAATAATTGTAAATAAAAGTAAATTGTATATGTCTGCTCTAATCAACAGTCCCGATGGGTGTGTTCATGGGAATTATTGTATTTAGTTAGCATTATTTATGCATGATTTATTTATTCTTGTTTTGTTTAACACAAAAAAAGTCATTTAAATATGACAGTCAATGGTAAATGATAAACAGGCCAGAGTATGCTAGAGTATTTTATTTCATAAGGCCTTATGTTGTTTTAGTTTAGAAAATACTTATTGCAACACTTTAAACCTGTACCACACAACAAAAATTGACCTGTCAAAATTGAAAGTATTTGCAAATAACATAACAAATGTGGCTCAAATAGTTTCTGGAAGGTTTGAAAACAATCAGGGAAAAGGAGAAAATGCTGGTTAACAGCATTTTCTCCTTATTCCACAATGTTTTCAAAAGTCTGTTTTCCAGGGTCGTTAAAACACAGGGTTGTATGGTATGGGGTTAAAATCCAATTAAATAGATAGTTGCCACCCTTATTACCCCACCCATTAATTCTTTTTTCTCTATTGAATTTTTCTTTAAGATTTCCAAGTAGATCAATAAAGTTAAAAGAAATACAGACTTTTATTTCAATCCCTCCAGAATCAGAGGGTTAGATCATAATCGGATTGAACAGGTATGCAGTCTGGTCTTGGATCTATAGGATCTACTTGTTTTGTAAAATAATACTCTTTCTAAATTTCAGTAGACTGTATTTTCATCCATTGAAAGATTTCGATTTTATTGGCAGCAGGTTTATCCCACTGTCATAGTTCCCACATCACGTGTGCATGTATATACTGATTTTTGAAGCCTGCTATCTTTATCTAGGTCAGAATTTTGCTTCTGGCAGGTTTTGTCTGGATACGCGTGTTAACAAAACCAATTTCATACACTAACAAAATAGTTCTGCAAATGATATTCAAACAAAGCAGTTCGACTTGATACTGTATGTTCTCTGAAAAAAAATTAAACATCATGTTTTTGTTGTCTCTTTAATTTAAGGTAACAAAGATTTTCAACTTAAATAAAACAGAAACCGTGACGGGTTTAACACCTCTCCACCATCTGGCACATTTATACAGTAACATACCTCGTTGCTGGAGAACTCGTACCCTGGTGAACTCGTATCTTAATCTCAAGGGTAAGAGTTCTCTGGAGAACTTTCGGTTTTCATTTTATATTCGTTTACGAGGAAAAAGAACATAGAACACACCAATTAGTAGCATATATTTGGAGCCATAAAAGATTTCCGTTTTCATTTAGTTTACGAGGAAAAAGAACATAGAACTCACCAATTAGTAGCATATATTTGGAGCCATAAAAGAAATCTGCTGCCTTCAGTGCGTTAGTGCTTTGATATTGTATACTTATTGATGGGGAATTTACTTGTCAGTGTGTTTGTGTGAAAACTTGTATTTAACAAAGAATGTTGGTGAATGTATGTACATGGTTGTGTTTTCTCAACTTTCTATCAAACAACAGGCTTTTATACTTGTCCAAATTAAAAGCATTTACAGCTGACTTACCAAATGTGACTCAAAGATAAAATTATGCTTGAAAATGTACAAAAACACCGTGGGAAATGGAAAAAATGCAGCTTACTACCATTTCTCCTTTTTCTATGATGCTTTTAGAAGCCCTTCTCAGAGCAGTCCTGAAAACTTGAGATTGTTTGGTCAAGGGTTAAATCTTTACCTCAAATTCCCAATGTTTAACAACCCTGAAAAAGGCTTTTTAAAACATCACGGGAAAAGGAGAAAATGCTGGTTACCAGCATTTTCTCCATTTCCTACAATGTTTTCTATTGTATCAAGACAAAATCTGATCATTTTAGTCACATTGAATTTGTCATCTGCAAAATGCTGTCTTGTACATGTCTAAAATTATATTGTGTGGTAAAGGGTTGAACCTAAAGTAGTGATGTTTGTATGTGTATTTTGTGCAATGGTACTTTTCATACTTCATTTTTAGCTCCACTGGCCAAAGGCCAGTGGGCTTATGTCATGGCCAGGTGTGCGTGCGTCCGTCTGTCCAAGCATGCGTCCGTCCATGGGTGCGTGCGTGCGTTAACTTTTATTTCAAACATCTTCTTCTCTGAAACTACCCATCCAAATTTGATGAAACTTCACAAAAATGATCCTACCATGGTCCTCTTCAGAATTTCTTGAAAGAATTTGATTCCTTCAAAAACTGTGGTTGCCATGGCAACAAAAGCGAAAAATATTTGAAATCTTTGAAAATCTTCGTCTGAAACCATAAGGCCCAGGGCTACCAAATTTGGCATGTAGCTTTATCTAATGGACCTCTAAGAAATTTCTTCATATCATAACCCTGGGGTCACATATCATAGCCCTGGGGTCAAAATTGGCCCCATGTCAGGGATCACAAGTTTAGCATGGGCTTATATAGTGAAAGTAAGGTTTCTGTCATTCAGTTTTCTTTCCAGAACTTTACCTTTCATGCCAATGAATAAACCTGCTTGTATTCACTGACATAATCTTTGCACTTAAAAAGGTATGACTTTTTTGTTGGGCAGAGGGGTGTTATGTTTTTCAAGTAAGTTCATTACCATACAGACTTTTTATGCTGTATGTCTCTGTCATTGCTAATTAAGTGCACAATACCTTAATTTTACTCTTTTAGAAAGGACAAATTTTTTTATTGGACCAAGTTAAAAGCCATTGCAGAAGACAAATTGAATGTAGCTTAAATGAGTATTTTTGTCTTTGATAGGGTAGGAAACATTGTTGGAAAAGGAGAAATTACTGGCTGACAACATGTTGTCCTTTTCCCCACAATGTTTTCAAAAGCCTTCTCTTTAAAGGTCATTAACACTTCGATTTGTGTGGTAAAGGGTTAAAAAGCCAGTGTAGCGATACAGGGCCATCATGGCCCTCTTGTTTTTTTTTTTTATTTCAGTCATTTTAAAAGATGGTGAAACTCTAATAAAACAAGATAACAACTGTACACAATCTTGTCTTTGTTATTTCTATCATGGTAACCCTTCACTTAACCTTTTACCAAACAATCCCATGTTTTAACAGCCCTGAAGACATACGCTTCCGAAATTATTGTGGGTAAAGCAGAAAATGCTCGTAACCAGCTTTTTCTTCTTTTCCCCACAATGTTTTCTTTCCTTTCTTGTCCACACTCCATCTATTCTGCCACATTGAATTTTTCATCTGCATATGCGTTCAAGTTAGATTAGTCTAGAATTTTGTCGTTTTGTAAAGACTGAAGGACAAAATTTTAGATTCATCCATACAGTAAAGACTTGCAGACAACAACGTAAGCTCAAATGATTGGCTTTGTTCTTGACAGGGTAGAAAACATTGTGGGGAAATGGAGATTTTTTTTTCTTTTTCACACAATGTTTTCAACCTGAAGGCCTAAACTAGCAGCCTGTTATTGTATTCATCTTTGTATCAACAGCAGGTAACACCTGATGCTGTAAGGCAGAAATCCTTGTTCAAGACTTCACAAGATTAACACAAGACTTTGAAATTTAAACTGAGATTTATGCACAAAGAAATAAAAAAAAAAGTCTTTATTCAGTTAAAGATATTCAGATAAAACAGTATATTAACCCTTTACCAAACAATCCCTGGTTTTTACGACTCAGAGGAGGAAGCCTTCTGAAAACATTGTGGGAAAAGGAGAAAATGCTGGTAACCAGCATTTTCTCCTTTTCCCACAATGTTTTCTACTCTTCTACACTCAAGTTTCAATTTTTGAGTCATGTTTATTTTGTCATCTGCATATGCTTTCAATTTGGACAAGTCTAAAATTTTGTCGTTTGGTAAAGAGTCAACTTTATAAAATAAGCAGAAACAATAATTATGAGGTATGCCCTGGAAAAAAAGGGTTGAATGGATCTGCAAAAATATGGACCAAGGTCAGCTTGTGCAGTTCGTGCAGGCTGACCTGGGTCAAACATTTTTCTTTTTGATAAAATTTCTACATGTCAAAGGACAAACTACCTCATGATTTGATCAGTTTAACCCTTTACCACACAATCCCGAGTTTTAACAACCTTTGGAAAGAAGCCTTTTGAAAACATTGTGGGAAAAGGAGAAAATTGCATTAACCAGCATTTTCTCCTTTTCCCACAATGTTTTCTACCCTATCAAAGAAAAGTTGCACCATTTGAGCCACATTGAAATGGTCATGTGTAAATGCTTTCAATTTGGACAAGGCTAAAATTTTGTCATCTGGTAAAGGGTTAAAGACAATACATTTTATGGATCCATATGATTTAGTTGGTTGTTGGACATAATGAATTTATAGATCCATGGTTATAATTATGATGACTTGCTTAATAGTACAATGCATCACAGAGATGCACGAAACCCTCTCTTGCCAGAGCAGTGCTCAATTATGTGGCTTGCAACACGCGAAAAGGGGCATTCGGACTTTTGTGTAAAGTGTTGTCTCGGATCAGCCTGGGCAGTCTGTGCAAGCTAATCCGAGACGGCACTTTACGTCTACATAAGATTTTGTTCTTCAGTAGACTTGCGCAAAACAGAAAATTACATAAAAATGGAAAGTGTCGTTTTGGATTAGCCTGCGCGGAACTGTGCAGGCTGATCCGAGACGACACTTTACACAAATGTCCGAATGCCCCTTTTCGCGTGTTGCAGGCCATATAGATGTATCAACAAACAAAATGTAATCAAGAGCACTTTATGCTGGGCCATGACAACGACGGTACTAAATATCAAACTTCTGTTGATGAAGACTGTGGACATTCACCCTTTTCCTGATAGTCCCAAATTTAACAATCTTGAGGCAATAAGCTTTTGAAAACCTTGTGTGTAAAGGAGGAAATGCTGATAATCAGCATTTTCTCATTTTCCCACAATGTTTTTTGCCCTTTCTCAGGTAAATCCTACTATTTAAGGATAGGGCACCTTAATAGGATTCGTATAACATCGCCTTTTGTAGCCGGAAAATGTACAGATTCAGCTAAGACTCAGGTAATCCATAATCGATCTGCCGATAGACGCTGGTTCCCTGCATTGATTACAGATTACCGGAGTCTTAGCCGAATCTGTACATTTTTCGGCGATGAGAGGCAATGTTACAAGAATCCCATTAGGGTGTCCTATGCTTAAACCTTATTCTATATGTCATATATAAATGCTTTCAACCTGGACAAGTCTAAAGTTCTGTTGCTTGGTAAAAAATTTAAGTTAGCAACAGAAGGATTCCATTTTCTTTATTTTGTCACAATTTGCATCAAACACTTGCTCTGAAAGTGGGTAATGTTGGGTTTAACCATTTACCAAACAATCACAAGTTTTAACAACCCTATGAAAATAGGCTTTAAAAGACATTGTAGGAAAAAGAGAAAAATGCTGGTAATAAGTACTTTAAACTTTTTCTGCACGTTTTCTACCCTTTTAAAGAGCACTATTCAGATTTTTATGATCTTGCCATATTTCACAAATGTTTGGCACTCAATTTAATAAGGCAATGGCTGGCAAACCAGCAGTAAAATAGACAAATGTAGGAAAAAAATATTTTCCAGTGGTATTTCTTTAACCCTTTACCATACAGCAAACTTTCAGGTTCGACCATTCTGAGGGTATTTACAGACCACAAATCAACTGTTTTTCAAATGATCGTATTTGTCCCTAGAATCAGTAGAAAACATTGTGGGGTAAGAAGAAAATGCTGGGAACCAGCATTTTCTCCTTTTCCCACAATGTTTTCAAAAGGCTTCCTTCTCAGGGTCTTTAAAATTCCAGATTGTGTGGTAAAGGATTCAGTGGCTTCCTAGCCTCTTAAAGTATTTTCAGGTTTTGAGCCAGAATTTTGCAAAGGTTTCAGGCATTAGCACATGATCAATAATATGCGCAGATATCTTACTCGAAGTATGACGACCTCATATTTGCTGCAACTTTAAATAAATGGAATACAATTTGCATAGTGCACAACACACTATTTGAAAGTAGAATTGTAACTCTTTGATGCACACAACCATTCAGTTACTTTACATTTGCAGAGAAAAATGTAGTTTGCAGTTTGTATCAGCTTTTTTAACAATAAAAAATTGATTTGCAGCACAAAAATGTAGAAAAGTTCCTTTAAAGACAAATGCTTTCATTTCAGCCACATTTGTCAATTACATGCTTTCAGTTTTGGCCAGTCTAAAATTTTGTTGTTTGATAAACGATTAAAGGTGTGTCATGGTGTGAAATATTAGTAGGACCGTGTGTGCATTTCTGGAGGCTCATACTTT
Source organism: Hippopus hippopus (assembly GCA_946811185.2). Taxonomy (NCBI): domain Eukaryota; kingdom Metazoa; phylum Mollusca; class Bivalvia; order Cardiida; family Cardiidae; genus Hippopus; species Hippopus hippopus. The sequence goes on from OX328096.1 coordinate 18,492,548, forward strand.
AAGCCCAATGTAGATCAACATCAGACTGCACAGAACGACGGGTCTCCATTGTCTGGTATTTTGAAAGATATTCTGAGAAAGAAAAGGCCTTGAAATAACTGCCAAGGAGTTTTACCTTCTGAATGAAATCATGTTTCATATTATATTTGTCGTTTATGATTAGACCCTTTCTCACAACAACAAATTTTAAACTTTTCCAACTTTAAAGTATTTGCAGAGAGTAAGCTCTGAGTTAGCACAAAGAATTGAAGTTACCTGATTAAGTATAAAATATTGTTACCCACACTATTTTCAAAACCCTTCCTCTGTAGACACATTTTTAATATGTAAAGGATCAAATGTACAAGGTTAATCAAAGGGCTGAAAGTCCTGAAAAGCAGATTTGTGGAACGGTACTTACATGTAGCATTCGATACATAGGACTGAAAAAAAAGTTTTTATCAAATGGAATAAATTTGTATAAAATACTTGATGAAACATGAAGGGACATAGAAAATCAAGTAATCACAGCAGGCTAACTGATTTCATTGCTTGTAAGAGTGCACCTAAACGTAGTTACTTGATCTTGTGGACTGAAAACCCATCACATCACAATGCCAAAGTTTTCTGCTGGTATTGATGTAGGAGAGCTTACAAGTGTTTAGTACCAAGGTTGGGGTGTATAAGCTAAAACTGATATTTGAATCTGTAGAGCACATGCTTACACAACAGCAATTGGTTCCAGTAAGAACATTCAAAGAAAAGGGAGCTGCTGTACTAATCTAAACATACACAACATCCATAAACAGCAGATCAATTACCAATCTGTATCCCCTGTTCCCTGTGAAAAGATTAATGAAGACCTGTTATGACATACCTACCCATGATTTATAGGGATCTGTCAATTAATTAATTTTCAAATTCACTAGATTTGATATCATCACTTGGGTAAGTGATGATATCACTATTACAGTATCAATATCATTTTTCACCCATAATATTTTCTCTCCTCAATGAGGAGAGTTTATTTCACTTACATCAGAAAAAACAAGAATTTACTATTTAACCGAAAAGTACCAATCTTGATCAAAGAACATAACACCCATTGCACAAAATACGCACCAAAATATGTACAATAGGAAGTTACGGATTTTAGGATAAATGGCTATACTTTTTTTTCTAAACAAAAGTGTTATACTTGGTGTCAAATACCAGTCTCAATTCTGGATTTGTAATGATTCTAAAACACTAATTAGGCCTCTATTGATTTTAAAGCCCAACTTACTCTTCCTTTGACCTTCAAACAATAGTTAAGCTCCAATTAATTTCATTCCGCTGTCTACAAAAGTCAACCACACAGTGTTCATATAGAGTTTCTAGAGATGTGTTAATTGTTTAAGAGCTACGGTGAAACAGACATTTGTAGACAAGAATGAAAAATTACCAGTAGACCTTACTTGGTATAGATATACTTACTTGTTTCAGATCATCAAATCTTGATCTTGGTGAGGCAACCTCCATTTTGTTTGTCCAGTCCAAGTTTGGATTCTGTCTTATGTCGGTTCTGTTTCCAGTATCAACATCACCAGAATATTTAGCAGGCTGTTTATTGGCAAACACATCATATTTAGATTTAGTATCTGTTTTAGTTTCTGTCTCATTGGCATAGCAGTTTATCTTTTCCAGTAAAAACTCTTTGTCTTTCTCATCCTGGCAGAAGAAAAAATAAGATCTATATGGATAACCACAACTCAGTTCACCAATATATCAAGGTTTTATAGAAATTAAAATGAAATATCCTCTTCTAAATTAATTTTTAAGCTCACCTAAGCACTAAATGCTCAAGGTGAGCTTTTGTTATTGTGTTGTGTCAGGCATCCGCCATGGGTCGTCTGTCATGGATCAACAACTTTTACCTTGTATATGCTCTAAAAGGTACATTTTCAGTCCAATATTCATGAAACTTGGTCAGTATGTTTGTCTTGATAATATCTGGGACACACATGAAAATTTGGTATGCCTAGTGAAAAAGTAGGTCACCAGGTCAACTCTTTAAAAAAAAAAAACCTGTGTACACTCTAAAAGCCACATTTTGGGTCAGTGCTCATAAAGGATGTTTGTCTTGATATCCCTGACCAGTTTGAGAATGGTTCATTTCAGGTCAAAAACTAGGTCATTGGGCCACATTTTTTAAAAACCTTTTGAACACTCTAGAGGCCAAAAATTTCTGTCAAATACCCATAAAGCCTAGTAGGAAAGTTTAGTATTGATGATATTTCAGACAAGTTTGAGAATGGTTCACTTTGAGGTCAAGTCCTAGGTTATCGGGCAAAAGGTTTAAAAAAAACCTTGTGTATACTCTACAGGCCATAATTTTCTTTCCAATACTCATGAAACTTGGTCAGAATCTTTGTCTTGATGATATCTTTGACAAATAACAAAATGTGTCATGTTGGGTAAAACTTGGTCATCAGGTCAATTTTTAGAAAAATCTTGTGTACACTCTACAGGCTACATTTTCTGTCTAATACTCATGAAACTTGATCAGAATCTTTGTGTAATTGGTATTTCTGATGAGTTATGAAATGGGTCATGTTGGGTAAAACTAGGTCACCAGATGAAATCCTTCAAAAACCTTGTGTACACTCTAGAGGCAACATTTTTGGTTTAAAACACACGAAAGTTTGTCAGGATGTTTGTCTGACGAGTTTGAAGATGGGCCACGTCCAGTTAAAAACTAGGCCACTAGGTCAAATCTTAGAAAAAAACTTTTTTTCACTCTAGTATCCACATTTTCTGTCTAATACTCATGAAACTCGGTCAGATTGTTTGTCTTGATGATTTATCCGGTAATAAGCAAAAATTATTACATCTGGTCACAAACTAGGTCACAAGGTAAAATCTTTAAAGAGGGCCACATTTTCAGTCTAAAACTCATGAAAATTTCTCAGAATATCTGTTTAGATTAAATCTTTGATGAGTTTGAAAATGGATCACATCTAGTCAAAAAGTAGGTCACTGGTAAAATTCGTAGAAAAACTTTGTGTACACTCAAAGGGCCACATTTTCCAACTAATACTCATGAAAGTTAGTCAGAATGCTTGTTTTGATGGTATTTAAAATTTCTTGGAAAATGGGTCGTGATGGATCAAAAAGTAGGTCACTATGACAAATTTTACAAAATGCTTGTTTACACTCTAAAGGCCTCATTTGTGGGCCAAAAGTCATGAGAATTGGTCAGAATGTTTGTCTTGATGATATCTCAGACAGGTTTGAAAATGGTCAGTCAGGTCAACCAGTGCTTAGGTCTCTGGGGAAAATCTTGTAAAAACCTTGTACATATGCTTTTGAGACCACATTTTCAGCCAAAAACTCGTAAAAGTTGGTCAGAACATTTTGTCATATGATGATTTCTTAGATGAACTTGAAAATGGGTCATGTTGGGTCAGGAAGTAGTTCAAAGAAACAAATCCTAGAAAAAGTATGCGTACACTCTAGAAGCCACATTTTCATCACAATACTCATGAAAGCTTGTTAAAATGTTTGCCTTGATATCTCAGAAGAGATTGGAAATGGGTAGTGTTTTGGTTGAAAAAAAAAAGACTAGGTAAGTGACTCAGGGTAATCATGGCCCTCTTGTTTTAAAGTAACATCGCAATATACAGAAGGGAAAGATTGTGATTAGCATAGGAGCCTGTATGCACCAACCATTCTATATATAATTCCAGATTAAGAAAGCAACACATACATTTAGAAAGCTTCACATACAAGGATGTAACCAGAAATGTAGAAATTAAGGCCACACAGAGGACTTGGAATGATTGCCTGAGCATTGAATTCTTTCAGTTAGCCATGTTTCTCAAAATGCTCAATCGTAAAATTAATGTTGAAGTCCATGCTTTGATGCTTCTGTGGTTCTCTGGTAATAGAAACAAAACTAAAAACCCCTACTAATTGAGATTCATGATACAACTATTGTGAAGTGGTGTGGCAAAAAAAAAAGATGAGTCCAACAAACACAACAACACAGCACTTGACAAATAGTACATAGCAATAAAATTGAAAAATTGAATAAAATGCTGTAAGTTGAGAAACAGTTACCTGCAAGACTTGTTTTCTAAGAGTATTGATGATTTTTGTATTAGCTCCCTTGATTCTATAGCAGTAGTAGAGGGACATTCTGAAAGGTAGAAAATGTGCCTTACAAAAATTTTGCATCATAAATTTCACCGTCATCCACAAGTTTCTGGAATAAATTTGACTCGCGGACTGAAGAATACATCAATACTTTATCCTTTTTTTTTCCAGAATGTTTTTCCAAAGCCATCTGCCCCAGGGATGTAAAAATCCTAAATTATTTTGTAAAAGTTAAGGTTTGATACATGAATTTAACCCTTTACCACACAATCCAGAGTTTTATTGACCCCAAAGAGAAAATGCTGGTTACCAGCATTTTCTCCTCTTCCCACAATATTTTCTATCCTTTCAAAGACAAATTTCATAATTTGTTCTACATTTAATTTGTCATCTGCAAATGCTTCCAATTTAAACTAGCTTAAAATTTTGTCATATTGTAAAGAGTTAGGGTAAAGTATTGTAGCAAATTGTGAAAATACTCATTACGAGCAATTTTTATACGCCGCCAGAGGCGACGTATATTGGCGTCATCTTCTCTGTCTGTCCGTCTGTACGTACGTACGTCCATTTCTTGTGAACTCAACTCCTCCCACATTTCTTGACGGATTTGGATAAAATTTTCACAGAATGTTTCTCATCATGTGACCTATCACATATTGTCAAAGTTTTGCGATTTGTAGCTGCTTCATGGAAAAAGCAGGCTTCATGTTATATTTCATTCTATTTCTTGTGAACGCAACTCCTCCCACATTTTTGATGGATTTGGATATAATTTTCACAGAATGTTTCTCATCATGCGACCTAGCACATATTGTCAAGGTTTTGCGATTCATAGCTGCGTCATGGAAAAAGGGGGCTTCATAATATATTTCATTTTTCACCAATATCTCTTTAATTACTGGACATATCTCAACGGATTTGGATGAGATTTTCACAGATCATGTGACCTAATGCATATTGTCAGGGTTTTGGAGTTTATTGCTGTGTCATGGAAAAAGGGGGCTTCATGTCAAATTTAAACTCTGTCCGTCCGTCCGCATGTCCATTTCTTGTATACCCAACTCCTCCCACATTTCTTGATGGATTTGGATAAAATTTTCACAGAATGTTTCTCATCATGTGACCTAGCGCATATTGTCAAGGTTTTGCGATTTATAGCTGCGTCATGGAAAAAGAGGTCTTCATGTTATTTTTCATTTTTCACCAATATCTCTTTAATTACTGGACATATCTCAACGGATTTGGATGAAATTTTCACAGATCATGTGACCGAGCACATATTGCCAGGGTTTTGGAATTTATTGCTGTGTCATGGAAAAAGGGGGCTTCATGTCAAATTTGATTTTTCATCGATGTATCTCCAACTAATGGACATAATTTCATGAAACTTCATATTTTTATTGGTTAATCAAAGCCAATAACCAATGAGTCTGTCGTGCGTCCATCTGTCCATCCATCAGTCCGTGCGTAAACCTTTTAGATCACAAGTAACACAATATATCCATTGAGCTACCCAGGCAGGTGCTAGAAATTCCAACACTTTAGTCTCTATAGCTAGCTGCTTGAAATAGCAGCCATGTGACGGCGTATATTGTGACAACGGCACTCTTGTTCCCTTTGCCGTATTGTTTTGAAAAGATATTAAAATTGCCTGCAGATACTTATGATTTAAATGCAACAAATGTAAAGAATATCATTTGCAGCCGGAAAAGCCAAATTGATGAAAATTCAAGAATGTTTTACATGGTAAGTGACACTGATTTGCACCGACCCAAAAATAATCATGACACACTTACGACAACATCACCACAACCAGGGCAATGAAAGCCGAAGAAGTGAGAACACCCCACAAGGAAGAAAACCACTTGGAGGAATTATCCACTTGTATGTGTACTATGTCTGTAGGGTAGGTGTAGATGCGGAATGGCCCACACATTGGAGATGGTTTTTGCCTGTAAACAATGCAACAAAAATTAGTTAAACTCTGGTAACCAGCATTTTCTCCATTCCCCACAATGATTCCTTACCTTTCAAAGACAACTGCCATTATAAGGGATACATTTGATATATATCGTCTGCAAATGTTTTCAATTTGGATCTTTATAAAATTTTGGACAGGGTCTCTGACTGAAAACGTTTTAATGTATCAAAATTTATTCTAACTCTCCGCTAAACCATCCAAAGTATTAAGAACCTGTAGAAAAATACTTTAAAAAGCATTGAGGAAAAAAGAGAAAGTGCTGGTAACCAGCATTTTCTTGCATTTATCACAATTTTTTCTAATGATCCAAAGACACTCCCAAAGAGTTAACTCTTCACCAAGCGAGAAAAAAAAAAATTCACCCAGGGGAAAAAGCATTTTGCAGACAACAAATTAAATGTGGCTCAAATGATGGTAGTTATCTTTGGAGGGAAAGAAAACATTGTGGGAAATAATGTTTTCAAAAGCCTTTCACTTAAGGGTTGTTAAAACTGTGGACTGTTTGGTAAAGATCTGTGGAAGGTGTTTGCATATAAATGATACTATAAAAATGTCTTTAACCCTTTACCACACAATCCCGACTTTTAACAACCCTGAGAAAGAAGCCTTCTGAAAACATTGTAGGAAAAGGAGAAAATGCTGGTAACCAGCATTTTCTCCTTTTCCCACAATGTTTTCTTCCCTTCCCAAAACAAATTTCAAATTTTCAGTCACTTTTATTATGTCGTCTGCAAATGCTTTCAATTTGGACCAGTCTAGAATTTTGTCGTGTGGTAAAGGGTTAAAGTCCAACATGGAAGAAAACCTATTGGACAAATTATCTATTTGTAGGTATAGGTCCTTTGACTGCAGAAAATTAACAAAAAGCAAAGTTTCGATCCATGTCATGGGTTGTTACTTTTTGCAGATGCACTAAGCCCCCCTTTTCACAGAGCACGGCTCATACAAATATGCATATAATTATATTCATCCAGATGGCTTAGCTGATCAAAAATTGCATTACTTTGAAATTTAAAATGTTCTCCAGAACAAGAATGCTTTTTAGAATGACTGGTGTATACAGCCCCAGATAGTAATAAGAAAATACTTACTTCACCAGAACATAACCGATTGGAAAACTGATCAGTAAAAATGCCACAAACAGGGACATCACAAAGAAGGCATTGGATCTTGTAGCTTGATATGGTTTCTCTGGTGGTACACAGTTGTAGAGGGCAGATAACTGTAGTCGAAAATATAATTTATTATCATAGTTAATGTCATTCTTAAACTCTTAAAACGTCTTTTACAACTGAAGTTGCCTTTACAACCAGATGGATCAAGGTTACAGTCCGATCTTTGATCTACACTGTCTAGTTTACCGAGACATTCTTCACCAGACCAACTTTAAAATTTCACCACAGTTGCTACAACCTATTATCTTTTACATGCAAGTTCAAGGCTATCTCAAAAATTGCAATAGTTCCAACTGACATTCAAACTGTTCTAAAAGATATATTACAAAAGATACCAACCTTCCTAAGGTAGAACAGTATTATTAGTCGGATGATGACCATTGCAGGGATGAGTGGAGCAAAGTAGAAACCCAACCTGTGAAAAATATTGTGTAAAAGATTATTCATTGTTATATGGCTTGCAATACGCAAAAAGGGGCATTCGGACATTTGCATAAAGTGTCGTATCGGATCAGCCTGCGCAGTCCGTGCAGGCTAATCTGAGACAGCACTTTATGATTACATAAGATTTTGAGCTACAGTAGATTTGCGCATAACAGAAAATTACATAAAAACAGAAAGTGTCGTTTCGGATTAGCCTGCGGACTGTGCAGGCTAATCCGAGACGACACTTTACACAAATGTACGAATGCACCTTTTCTCGTGTTACAGGCCAATTATGAGAGGTAATAAAAACACTGAATTAAGCCTTTACCTGACAATCCCAACTTTTGACAAACCTGAGAAATAAAGATTTGAAAAATTTTTTTGAAAAGGAGAAAATGCCAGAAAGAGCGTTTTCTCCTTTTCCCATGGTTTTTACTCTTCCTGAAACAAAGTTCCATGTCTAAGTTACATTTATTTTGTTGTCTGGAAAACCTTTCAATTTGAACAAATCTAAAATTTTGTTGTTTGTAAAGAGTTAACCAACCGAGAAACAAGAGGACCAGAATGGTAGTTAATTGCTTACCTGAGTTAAAGGTTGCATTCTTTTATAAACATACAAGCAAGACTACATAGTTAAATAATGACAATAGGAGGCATGAATGTAGCAAATTAGAAGCCCAACCTGTATAGAAAATTTGGTAAAACCACCTGCCCTTGGTTATATAATGAATGGGTTCTATTACTGTTTGGTGACATTTTCAGAGATAAACCAAACTAAAAAGAAACAAAGAAGCATAAAGAAGCATAAATTCTTTGGTTATTCTGCAATGCAGCTCTAAGCTGGCCTGTGTACTGTTTTTGTAGGATAGTTTATTTCCATTACATACTTTTTGTAATCTTACTACTCCAGGGTGTTAAACACACATGTTTGTTTGGTAAATCATCAAAACAAGTAAGTAACTGACCAACACAGAGACTGTGTATAGACAATGTCAAGGACATTTATTGGAATGTCAAACTCTGCTGGGCCAATCTTCTTGAAAATAGGTTTGTCAATCTTGGTTGTTAAAAGCCTGTAAAACATAAAGAGAGGTGTTGAGTGATTAAGTATATTATTTTTATTAAAACAAATTGAATACAGTCATTTGATGTGGCGTTGCAATGGAGAGCATCGTATACATTTTTGTCAGCTCCTTTAATTACCGGTATTATATCATGTAAAACAAATGACAGACAGAAAAGCATCCTTTACCATTCTCTTTAGACTATTAAACTGTTTATGACTCCATGTTTACAAGTGTAGTTTGCCTTGAAATATATATGGACATACACAAGTTGATAGCTCCATGATATTTCATATTGAAAGTAGACTGAAACAGTTTCCTGATGGAGTAAACTGACTCACTCCACAATTAATTGACATAAAATAACTATCACAGCATTCACTGTTGCCATTTAACAGTATTTCAGATGTGTATGTGATATGTAAAATAACATCATTTTACAGCTAAATGGCTGAGTAATACAAAATTCTTCAATGTGCTGTGGTTAGTTCGCTAGAATTCATATATACATGTATGTATTTAACCACAAATTCATAAACCAGAACTAGGACCAAAAACTGATACAGTGTAATACTCTATATGGAATATCATGTTGTAGTGAATTTCCTGGTGCTTGTATTTACTTCGACCAGCGTGAGAAAATTTGGTATCGCGCGAGACTGAAGGTCGAGCGAGATGCCAAAATTTTCTTATGCAGGGAGAAGTAAATACAAGCACCAGGAAAGTAACTACAGCATAATATTCCTTTTATTATATACCTACACCTTTTCAACGACAAAATATTGCAAATTATTGACATTTTATTTGAAAACGGTAAACAAAATAAAGCAAATAATGGTGTAGTAGCCAGTAACTTCATTTTTATGGGTGGCGAATGAATATTACGGTGTAAAATTTTGACCAATGAACTTGCACATGAATACATACATATACCATGTGTGAGTTACATCATTATGATGTCATCATACCATATTTGGAACCGTATTACACAGTGTGTAGATACGGATTTTTTTTCTGTCCTGTGTGATATCTTATCCACGTGTGACGCATGTATTTTCTCTGGAAAACTTTCAGGTATATTATAAAGTATATTATAAAAAGTAAGTCATGGTTCAATACACTGCTGGAGTCCAAAATTTTATTGTTTGGTGAAGAGCCACAAAAAAAATCCAAATGTTTACTTTCTTGGTAATTCGTATCCTAGGGTGACAAACGTATCCACAAGAAATTCCATCATCACAAGTTTATAAATCTGTTGTCCAAAATAGGACTCCCAACACTGAAAAAAAAAACAATAAAGTAACATTAATTATGAGGAAGAGAGTCTTAAATCATTTCAAATATAAATGAGCTGGCTCTGTGAAAAGGGGGCTTAATGAATCTGCAAAAAGTATCGATCCAGGCCAGCCTGCGCATGCCTGGGCCAAAACTTTTCGCTATTGGTCAATTTTCTGTATGTCCAAGGACAATTCTACCTTAAGATTCGGTCATTTGTTATAGAAAATGGATATAATGGCTCCATAACTATGTGATTACCTGCATGGTATAATGCATCACAGAGATGCATTAAGCCCCTTTCTGCCAGAGCATGGTTCAAATGTGATATCTACAATTTAAGCACCCCTTCTGCCTAACAGCTGTCAGGTTTTGAAGCATTTATTTTTATGAGCAGTTCCTCCTTTAGCCAAATCTAATATGTCCTTTTTAAAATAAAAAAAAGCCCAATAGCTTACTTTAGTAAAGTACAGGGCTTACAATCTTCAGTCCAAATCTAAGCTCAGTCAAATTACTGCTGCAGTAATTGCCATAGGATTCATTTCTCTCTCACAGCTGAAAATTGTTTCAATAATGTTCATGAGGGAAACCAGCCAGTTGCTTCGAAAAAATGTTGTGCAAAGTATTGGTAAAAAGAAACTGGATACTGGCCAACATGACCAAAATAATATTGAAAACAACCCTATGATAAGAAGAGAGTATAATCATTCTTATGACTTGTATATAAATCCATCATCTGTTACTACAGTTTAAACAGAATGCGTTACATGTGAAGTTGGTCACCTAAAGAAAAAAGATATTGGACATTGCTCATCACCTCCTGAAACAAATTGCACCAAACTAACAAACAACCAAACAAACCTGCACGGCTGGGCAATCATCATACCCTACAAGGCATGTATCCTGTGTTGAACATGTGACCTCTCTGTAGATTATAAAGGTGATCACTATCAGAGCGGCCAGTCTGACAAACACAACTCTGAAACAAAATCGAAATGATGCTAACTTTGATAAGAGTCAAAGCCCTTCACTTAAATTGCTTCTCTTTTACCCTTAGATAGATCTACCATATAATCCTACTTTTTTAACTCTCACCTAAGAAAAGAGGGTTTTCAAAATATTGTGGGAAAAAAAGAAAATGCTGGTCACCAGCATTTTCTCCTCTTCCCACAATGTTTTCAAAGGTACTCTTCTTTAGGGTCATTAAAACACAGTATTGTTTGGCAAAGAGTTAAGTTTCACAGAGCCTTTCCCTTTGCAGAGAAGTAAAGTTTGGGCCTCCTTCTCTGTGGATGCATAAATTTTACAGAAGTCATCAAAGGTTGAAAATTTGTTCCTGCGTGTTTGTGATATACTCTCTGTACTTTTGATACTTTTGGTACTTTTATTGTAGTGGATACTCTTCATGTGAAAAAAATAGGAGGAAATAAAACTATTGTAATTGGTAGGTGACTTGAGGTGTGGCACCACTGTGGGACTGGTTCCGGTTCGTAGTATCAAACGTAGTCCCATGTGAAAATTTGCAGTAGCACTTTTGTTGCTCTGTTTTATAGAGCTAGGAGGGCTTAGTGATATATAATTTAGATTTGCTTCAAATTTAGGCAGTAGGGGACCACTTAGATGTGTTTTTATTGTATATTGAGTGGACTATTTTGTGTCACTGGAGGAACAAAAAATTGGGGTCATTGTGGTGAACAGGTGCTTTTGAGAGGGAAAATTCTAGGATGCCCATGTATGTTGGGATTTAGCGAAAAATGCAATTGTTGACATGTTGTTTTTAATGCATTTTTTTGAAGGACTAAGGACGTACCTTAGACAGCAAGAGATGAAAAAGCAAAAGTTTTGCCATTAAGTGATCTGTGAAGCTTCAAAGATGGTCGATTTCACTCTATTTTCAATATGGCCAAAAACCAGTGGTGTGATACCTTGACAATTTTCTAAGGTCATTTCAGTGTTGTAATTCAGATTATTGTTGAAGGTTTCTAGTCCACTAACTTAGCTTAGATAGAAAACATTTTCTCCTTTTTCGGCAATGTTTCCATAGAATTGTTCCTCATGGTTGCTTAACCTTTACCACACAATCCCGATGTTTATAGAGCCTGAGGAAGAAGCCTTTTGAAAACATTGCGGGAAAAGGAGAAAATTTTCCCCTTTTCCCACAATGTTTTGTACTGTTCAAAGCCATTTTCCATTTTTTGAACCTTATCATATTTATTTTTATTGTCTGGAATTACTTTGAATATGGACAAGTCTAAAAATATTGTTTAGTACAGTGTTACAGAGATCGACATATCTTAGAAATATTTACCTGAGTGTTGTAATTCTGATAATTGTTGATGGTTTGTAGTCCTCTAATTTAGCTAGTACAGTAAACAGTATGGGAAAAACACCATTGACTATGGCAATGATTAAAGATGGTAGAAACTGGACTAACAGTACCACCACACTGTTGTAGTCATCCTTTTTGGAACTGGAGGTGAACTGTGGATACAGAGGAGATAACAGCAGTTACATGTGGCTTTCACACCTATAGATGCCTTTGTAGCCAGTGTGAATCAAGATCAGACAGCATAAAATATCCTGTCTGATCTCCAATCTACATAGTCTACCCTGCTGAAACATTGCAGTCAAATGCAACTTTATTTTGCAATTTTTTGTGCAAAAGAGTACTCATTATGAGCAATCTATCTTCTTCCTACAATGATTCAGTAAGTGGTCTGCAGCAACACAAAATACATAATAAGGGACGTAATCAATGAACCAATTTTCCAATAAATATATTTTACTACCCAGTAGTTGACAGAATTAGAAATATTCCACAAAACAAAGCCATTGCTCCTTACACACAACACTTTGTGTAAACACAAAAAACTGTCATAAGACAACATGGCTTGCCCAGAAAAGTTAATTGTTACAGGTGGCTGTGCCTTGAAACAGCAACAAGGTCCTAGCCTTGGACAGAAGACTGAAGACCAACTCCGAACCTGGGTCATTGCCTAATTCATTTAACCTGATCCTGACTTTTATGCCGAATATGTAAGTAGGCATATAAAGAAAAGCCCAACCATAATTTGGGAAGTTAAACGCATCTCGTACATGGGAAGTAAGCAATTTAATTTGTGCATACCATATGAAATATTTCTGTGACAGGCTGGATGCAGCCTCGTGCAATACCCAGGGTAAAAACAGAATTACAATTTATGTATATGATGTTGACCGGGGTCAGGTTAAATGAAATAGGCAATACTACAAAGGCTCTTCCTAGACTTCATCCAAGAAACTGCTTGTAAGCCTGGCCATATTTTGGTCACAGGCATGCACAGGGGTGTAGCTGAATGAAACTGTGGACCTTTATCCATCATCATACAAAATATGACCCAAATCAATCATATGGTCGGGACATAAGGAGCAATAGAAAAACATGAACATGAAATTTCAAAATCTTTGTAAAGCTGACTCTTCTAGTAGTGCAATAGCTCCTCCTGGACCTGGTTCATGCCATCTAATGAAAAGGGGAGCTTTGATTTCTTTTAAATAGGTTGAGCTACCTGACTTGTGTGGGATACTTACATCTAAGGAAAAGTCCTGAGCAAAGTAGATAGCATTGGCTGCAGCTATCAGCAGACCAACAATGAAGAGGTTGATCACTATACGCACAAACAGTTCTATAAACTTCCTGAATCTTCCCATCATTCTCTTCTTTCGTTCATGTTTCAATTCTTCTAATTCACTCTGTAGAAATAAACAAACTCATTATTTGTACACATCAATTAAAGGCCAATTAAAGACAAGAACAAATATACTCAAAGGAGACACACTTTGAGGAATAAAAAATGGTTCTTATGAGTTTGTTAAAATACAAGGTAACCAGAGTTTTCTCCTTTCCTGCCTTGTCAAAGACATTCCCATCATTGGAGTAATATTTTATTTGTCATCTAAAAATGCTTTCATTTTGGGTGAATCCAAACTTTTATTATGTGGTAAGAGTCAAAGGCAGGTCAGAGCGTGTGTGAAATCATCATGACATCTGAAACCATCATGAAAAATGGAGAGATATACTGTTTCACATAAAGAGACCTCAAAAAGTGCTATACATGTATTATGCAAATGCATACTTACCAGAAATAAGTGGTAAAAACTTCTCTGTTGAAATTCCACTGGTTGCTCACCATAGATTCTATAATCCCAGCTGTTGAAGACGGAGTGAAAAAATACAGATTTGTTTCGGGCACTTTCAGAATACATAATAGTGTCCATGTACTTTGTCAGCATACTGAAATTGATATTTGATCATTATTATTAATGAGGGGTGCTCTGGCAAAAGGGGGCATAATGCATCTCTTTGATGCATCATGCTAGGCAAGGCATTATATGGCTTGCAACACGCGAAAAGGGACATTCGGACATTTGCGTAAAGTGTCGTCTCGGATCAGCCTGCACACTCCGCACAGACTAATCCAAAACGACACTTTCTGCTTTTAATGTAATTTTCTGTTTTGCTTGAGTCTACTATAGTACAAAATCTAATTTAGTCGTAAAGTACCGTCTCGGATTAGCCTGCGCGGACTGCGCAGGCTGATCCGAGACGACACTTTATGCAAATGTCCGAATGCCCCTTTTCGCGTGTTGTAAGCCATATACTAGTAATAATGGATTCATAACATCCCATATGTCTCACAACCGACTGCATGATGATGTAGGCAGGTCCTTTGACATGCAGAAAATTGATCAATAGCAAAACGCTTCGACCCATGTCAACTGGTTTGGACTGCCTAGGCTGACATGGGTCAATACTTTGTGCAGATGCATTAAATTTATTTTTCACAGAGCAAGGATTATTTTATGAAAGAGTATAGCTTTCAGTTTGGGCCAGTCCAAGATTTTGTCAAGTGATAAAAAGTTAAACAACTCACTGATGCAGCATCACACCAAGACTGACAATAATCACTGTAATTGTGGACAAAACATAGGCAAACGGCATGTTATATTTGCCTGTTGGTGTTGACAACTCCCTGTTGCTATAGTAACCATAGAACATGGCTGTCTTTTCCATCCACCCCTGAAAGGCAAATTAATAGTGATCAGTATCATTTAGATAGGCTCAGTAGCCTCCAGCAGCCACATTTTTATCTTGCAAATAGACAGACTCTATACCAAACAACAAAATTGTTGACTAGTCCATAATAATAGTATTTGAAGACGACAAATCAAGTGTGGCTAAAACATATATATTATATATAATTTTTGTATTAATTAATCTTTCTTTTTAATTCATTTTTTAAAATTGATTTTGTGTTGCCCTGTTTTTTGACAAAGTTTAACAAACATTTGGTAGAAAATGTTATCTCTACATCTATAGTGGTCACAAGGTTTTTTGAAGATATGATTAAGTGATCTGCTTCTTTATATAATCAGTTAATGCAAGACAAACAATCTGGTCTAGTTTTAAAGTCCTTATTACTCATAAGGAGGAATTTGTCCTTAAGCCATATTTTCAAGGGCCATCAATGGCAAGAGAAAAATTGTCTGCAGGAGTTACTATAGAGAGGAAATAAATTTTCCTTGAAAATGCTTGGTTCAGTCCACAGGCACTCCTTTACTGACAAACTCAGAGAGTTTTTCAGTGGACAGTGCCTGTGGTTCAAACTCTTACAATGTGCTAACTCAGCTTCAGCCTAATACCATGTCGTGTGGTAGATAGTTAAAACGCGAAACACAACTTTTATCGCTTGTAGTTATCAAGATCAGACTGCCTTTTGCAGACAGTGTAAATCAAGATTAGAAAGTACGGATCACACAGTCTGATCTGTGATCTACACAGTCCGCTATTTTGAAAAAAAAAAAATCTGTAAAGAAAGTTTTTTTTTAATGCGATGTTTTCATCTGTCTATCTTCTTGAGAAAGTCCATTTCGTCATATTGGTACATCTACCAAACAAGTGCAGCCTGTTTTTTCCACAATATTTTTTTCTATCCTCGCAAAGGCGATCCCAATCATTTGAGCGACGCCTTATTTGTCGTCTGCAAGTGCTTTCAAATTCGACTGAGTATAGTGTTGTCTTGTAGGGATTCAAGGAGTTAATATGCACAAACCGTTCCCACAAAGAAATCCACAACGCTTTGAAATCCGGCTGACGAGGAAACTGTATAATTCTGGGTACAAGAGTCGGCTAGACTGACACCGGGGTGCGCTGAACTGTTCTCATATCCGGTCGTCTGCTTCGAATAATCAGAACTGTCGAACGCCGCTTGGAAGAACACAATCACGATAAACATTGTCAGGAAGATGAATATGTTCAAGAACAGAATAAATTTCAGGAACACGAAATACGATACAACCCCGGTACCCTGGTGGCCTGTACAGGTAATAAAACTTTTATTAGGTACATACTTAAAAGCATTTTAACTTTTTCTTTTTTAATTTTTTTCGTTATTTGAATGACAAAAAAGGCGAGGTGGACATTATTTTAATTTCAGTGGAAATTAAACTCGATATTGGGCGACATCATTGATAATGATGGGTTGTTAGCAGGTTATAAAACAAAATCGACAGATTAACCGTCCAAGTGAATATACATACCATTTCTCTTACTTACACACACACACACACAAAAAAAAAAAAACCGGAAAATGATCGGAGACAATGTATTGACAATATTGATTATATTTTTATTCATAAAAAAATGATATAATAGTTCCTGTAAAATCGATATCGTCACCCCGAAAAACAATATCGTCACTGTAGTTAGCAATATTGTTACTAGTAATGATACTAATGATATTGTTACTGAAAATTAACTAACGATAAAATTCTGTAAATCAAGGGTAAGCACATACAGTAAGGAAAAGGCATATTTCAATATTTGATTAGAATAATATTTTATCCTATGTAATCGATCAAGCCATAACAAACCTTCTATTTGCTTTAAGGAATGTCGCCATATTTCAGCTCTCGACGTAACTTCCCGAACTGTTAATTTGAAACTGTTCCATCTCTGGTTTTTAAAAGAAAGAAAGAAAAAGAAACCGTTTATCTTCATGCACTAGTGACTAAAAACCCATGAATTTTTTTTTTTTAATTCATTCTCTCTCTCTCTCTCTCTCTCTCTCTCTCTCTCTCTCTCATTTCCAACCATGTAATAAGAGTATGAACAAACAATACGGCTAGCATTACCTCGTAAATTACAGTAGATTTCTGTTGAGATTTGTACTTAGGCCTATTCACCCTTTTTGAAATACAAACTTGTTATGTCAATGCATCGCCTTGCTTGTCGGAATAGAAATACATAAACGAGGAACTGTTAATTATCTTATAACTAGAATGTAAAGTATTTTGTCAAAAATATTTTCGAAAACAAAAATCTGTAAATATGCAAATGTATTACTGCGCTTGCCGAAATAAAATATCTACTTGTGTATTTGTAAAAAGGAGATGTAGTGCGTCGTATAGCTAAAATAAAACATGTTTTGGATATAAATTCTAAAGTTTAATCTCGATGGGGTACTCCAAAGCTAGACTTTTTTTCAGTTGTCTAAAGGACGTGTAACCTCCTTTGTCCAGCTGCATAAAAGGGAGCAATGGAGCAAACTTTTCTTTTTTAGTTCTATGACAGATCCGCGTGTCACTGACTCACCATTTTCTGTCGGTACTTCCAACCAGCCCAGCCTTTTGTAGGATTCAGGTTCCCCATCTTTCGTTTATCTCTGAGACAAAAACAGCAACAAAATATGTTAGTGACATGGATGAGGAGGAAACCGTAAGCACATCGTCGACCTACCCGTCAGATGACTATTAGATTTAACATAATTTACAAGTGTTTAACGTAGGAAAATTGCAAAATATTTATCAAAATAAAGTTGTATAAATTACGATTTAATTCCACCTGTAAGTTTGCCAAGACGATGACTGAATCTTATACGAGTCATTGGAGGAAAATGCTTAAACTATTGACATCGTGCTACTTTTATATGAGTAATGCTCTGACAAAACGGGATATAATGCATCTCCGTAATGCATTATACCATGTCAATCATCACATAATTATGGATCCATAAAATTCATTTTGACTGAAAACCGGCTGAACCATTGACCAAAAGCAAAAAGTTTCTACACAGGTCAGGCTTGGTGGACTGCTCTAAATTGGGAGGTCTACCATATGGCCTGCAACACGCGAAAAGGGACATTCGGACATTTGCGTAAAGTGTCGTCTCGATAAGCCTGCGCAGTCCGCTCAGGCTAATCCGAGACGGCACTTTCCGTTTTTATCTAATTTTCTGTTTTGCGCAAGTCAACTGTAGCACAAAATCTAATGTAGTCGTAAAGTGCCGTCTCGGATTAGCCTGCGCGGACTGCGCAGGCTGATCCGAGACGACACTTTACGCAATTGTCCGAATGCCCCTTTTCCCGTGTTGCAGGCCATATGTGAAGCTACTCATAGTTCACGTAATATCTATTCGTCTATAGTGTTAAAAATAAGATTTTCAAACATTGCGTATTCAGAGCTGTATCGTGGCCAGAATACGCTGCATCTCAAAAAGTTTCGGGTAGCGTTGACCAAAGTTGATACCACACGTTCCCAGTATGCATGATGTACATAGAAGCTGCCCAAAAAGCAATGGTCAAAGAACCCTATATAGAAAAATGTAACTAATGAATCTATTGCAAAATAAATCTTACTCTAATAATTGAAAGGATGGGCGAGTTTCTTGTCGCTCTTTTGCACTTTCCATGTATTTTGCGTTTACATTAGATTTAGTTACATTAAAACTTTTCATATTCTTTTTACTGGGTTAAATCACCATAAACACATAATATGTAAAAGGAACAAAATCATAGTTTGCACCTGATACGTTGCCATAAAAAAGGCGTCCATGATTCTCTGATATTGAAAATTCTCTTTTCCACGTAGTTGGCATATTCCTCTGTGCCAGCCTCGTATGATCGTCTTCTCCTGGTTTGGGACTCCTCTTCCTCACCGAACGCCTGTCGCTTGGTTTTCTTGAAATCATTCCCGGAATTCCAGTCAGAGGAGACATAATCAGATACAGTGATTTGGTCGTTGTCTTTAAAGGGACTAACTCGTGTTTGTTTGGGTTTCATCGTGAACTGGAACGGAATAACTATGCTAAAGAAAAATTGAAAAAGAGCAACATGTTGGGTATCCAAGCATCGCAAAAGTCGTAGAGTACGATTACGAAGTCTAGCTGAAAGACTGAATGTATGCAACAGATCTACTTGATGATGATGATGAATGCAGCCAACAGATCTAGATTGTGATGATGGATTTTTAGGGTTTGGCTTTCATCATGCTATAGGTATATTTGGTATGGGCCGTAGAGAGAAAATATCAGATACAAGGAAATCCGCGTGCAAGATTCTAGCTCTTCTCTAATATATCCCTTACTTCTTTTTGCCCATTGTAAAGCACTGATACATGCAAGACTTCCTCTGTGTTCCTTAGTTCATCTAAGTCGATGATAAACGCAGTTGAAAATCTATGCCCGGCTGAGAACCAGACCTGGGAACAGATCGCATCTTCGACATCTCATTTCTTATATCCGTCCAAATAATTAAAATAAAAACAACTTTGCTACGGTTGACTTTGCATTCTTTAACCCTTTATGAAAGAACGAATTTACATGCATGCCCAAATTGAAATCTTTTGCAGACGGCAAAATAATGATGACTCAATTACAGAAAAACGCCTTTGGAAGGATTGAAAACATTGTGGGAAAAAGAGAAAATGCTGGTTACTAGCATTTTCTCCTTTTCTCACATTTTTTTTAAATACTTCTTCCTCATCAACACTCGGGATTGTCTGGTAAATGGATAGGCCATGCGGAACGGGAAGAAGGAGCCTGAATCGTAACGGCGTCCATCAGGAAATTTTATCAGACTGTGGTAGTCAAGAATCGAGAGCCGTTTCAGCGAGAATGTCTGCAGCCGTTGCTGACCCTTATGCATTTTAAAAGTCAAAGGTCATCCAGCACTGAAAATCTCCGTTTTATCGTGATAAGAATTGAACATTTGTGTTCTGGAGACTTGTACAGGTAGGTTAAAAGTCTTTCAATTGTGCAGTCGAGCGTCTGTGCTTAGAATTGCTGCTTTCCGGTCAATGCAGGCGTCAAGATCAGTACCCAACATTATTTAATCAAACTCCGAATTTCCATTGACTGACATACATTTTTCATTGTGCAAGAAAATTAATTACGCTGCTTCTGGTAGAAAGCGCGGTTACTGGTGCTGTTTACACTATTATGGTATTATTGTTCCTTACCTGACATCAAAGTTATAGATCTTTTGAAATCCACTGGAGCTTGTTGTACCTTTAAATTCTTTTGCGACGTCGTCACTGCCAGTAAAGTTTATTTAAAAAAAAAGTTGAAGAAAAGGTCGCCGACATTTTCTCTTTTTTTCCCACAATGTTTTCAGAAGCCTTCTTCAAGAACAGATATCAGACGATTTCAAAGAACGGAAAACGAACTACATGTATTTTGAGTTGAAATTTGTATGATTTCTTGTTAAGTGGATTCCGCAGTTTCAATCCGATTCTTTCGAAACTTTAAGTTTTTTGTATTATCAGGTAATCAAACCATACCGGACATGTAGAAAATGCAACTAAAGGCCAGGAAAAGGAGCTAATATGCTCTCTCTCTATATATATATATGGCAAAATTTCCGTAGATGAAAGATAAAGTTAAACCTTAGACTGCTAAGCGCGACTTACTGACCTTTTGCGGACAGTGTAGATCAAGATCAGACTGCACAGAACGTGCAGTCTGATCTTTGATCTGCACTGTCCGATAAAGATACATTTTCTGTGAAAAATTACTTTTTAAATAGCAAAATTTGGGTTTTTACTATTGGCTTAAAAGTTTCATTCCTCATATTTAGCAGGATAAAAGTAATTTCCTTTACGCATTAAAATTGGCATTTTCCCATTGCACGTTCAATTCTTCACCAAGCTCATCTCTAGCTAGAACAAATTTTGCCGTTCTGTATCAATGTACATGTAGGTCAATGTATAATCGCATTGTAATGATCATCTACTTTTAGTACAATGACATATATAAAAAGATGAGACAAACTCATCGAAATTACTTACGTTTCTTCATAATCTATATCCTTAATTGTCCATTTTACAGTAGTTAACAATTCAATATGAAAATTGAAAATAAAATAGGTCGGTGAAATTTAAGTAATTTTAATCCGATTTAAGACACAATGTGCTAAGTTTAACCTTTTTATGCCTACCACTTCTTAACACATTTTTTCACAGCTAAGCCTTTGAATGTTTTTAGATTTTTGTTTTTGCGGATAGTATAGGTCATTATCAGACTGCACAGAACGTGCCGTCTGATCTTGGTTCAAAAGTGTCCGATATTTAGTAAAGTAATTTGACTAAATCAATTTTTACATTAGAAAATTAGACTTTATAATTATCATTAGATCTAATTTGTTTAACTGTCCGTTTTACTTCAACCAATCATCCTCATCTCCCAAAACAAACTTTCAGCAGAAAGAGAGGGAAAAAGAGGGAAAACCATAAGAATGAAAAATAAGTGTATCAGTTCGTGAGAAAGAATTGGGGTAAAAGGAGAAATTGCTTGTTACGTGCAACATTTCCTTTTCCCACTATGTTTTCGAAATGACTTACTGCCAGTTAAAGATCTGTCTGAATGTGGGAATGTTTAACTTTTTACCAAATCACAAAATTTCAGACATTTTAGAAATATGGGCATTTCCGGGTGACAAATTATATATATGACTCAAAGGATGGGATTGGTCTGCGAAATAAAAGAAAACATTGTGGGAAAAGGAGAAATGCTGGTAAAAGCATTCCATGTCATGGATGTTAATACATGTAGTTGTTCTGTCAAAGGTTAGAGGCATAGTTAATCTCTCTTTACAAAAAATTTAGCCTGACCAAGGGCTCATTAGGATGACCTAATTTTCAAATATACTTGTATATATACACCTTTTTACTCTTTGACAGAAGACAGACGTAGTAAATAGTAAGAAAATGAGCAATTTATTCACTATGGTTTATTCCATAGTTCCATCTTTTTGAGACATTAATTCCAATCCTTCAAATGCTCTTTTTGACTTGTGCTACATGTACTTATTTCTCGTATTTGTGGGTCTTAAAAATGCATAAAAGTGGATTTTGATCGTTTGTTGTTTTTATACGAAGAAAGTTGGTGCTTTTTTTTTTTGTAAGAAAGAAACCATTAGGACAAAGCTGTTTAATCATGGGGGGGGGGGGGGGAGGGGGGGGGAACCACATAAATACCACAAAACATGTTGCCATCGCCTGGATTCGAAACTGTGACATTCGAAACTATAATTTAAGCATTTCTTCTCTCAGCTGAGCTGTAAGCGTAACTTACTATTGCTTTATTCAAAATATGAGACATGCTCTGTGAAAAGGGGGCTTTATGCATCTGCGAAAATTATCGACTCAGGTCAGCCTGCGCGGTCCGCGCAGGCTGACCTGGGCCGAAACTTTTCGTTATTGTTCAATTTTCTGTATGTCCAAGAACAAGTCTACCTCAGGATTAAGTTGGTTGTTAAATGAGGTGGCTATTATGGATCCATAAGTATGTGATGGCTTGCTTGGTATCATGGATCACGAAGATGCATTAAGCCCCCTTTTTATAGAGCAGGGCACATATGTTTTCATATTACCTTACTACCCTAATTTCAGTGTGATACAGTTCGAATTCTCTTACCTTACACACGTTTGAGATAAGCAAATAGTCCTGTAAATCGGTCAAAGCTCTGATATCATACGCCTCATTTCTGATTATTGACTACTCTGTGAAATTAATTGTCAAAATTGATGATCGTGAAAAGACTGTCAATTTAAATCATGTTTTGATTCAAAACAAACCATTACATGCAATTTTCATTGAAAATATTTTTCGTCCGTAATGTACCTGTCATAGTGAAGAATAGGTTTCATGTAAATTTCTATACATATGTACATACATGTAGGCCTATGTTAAACACATCGTGAACTTTAATCCTTGAGGAACAGTTATGTGATAAAAAGAATCCGACAGGAGTTGGCTTTTGAGGTAAAATTTTATTCAACTCGACAACAAAAAATGTATAACAACAGAGAAAAAGCCTGCCATTTTCTTGACGGCCTTACGCAACGAGGAAAGCCTCTGAAAAATATTGTATTTTCCACTGATATGATACGAAAGTCTAACAAAAAGGGGTCGGGGGCTAAAGAAGTTTTGGGTGAATGGGGGTGGGATATGGCAGCGTTTTTATTTTACTTATCCCTGTTCCAAACAATCCAGTTTTAACGGCCCTTAAAACACCTTAAAAACATCGTGGGTAAAAAAGAGAACACCAACAGGTTCTCCTTATCCCACATTTTCATCTTATCACAGACAAAGTCTATAATTAGAAATACTTTAAATTTGTCGTCTGCGTTGCTTTCAAAACGGAAGTGCCTAAAATTCTGTCTTCTGGTGTTGCACCGCTACAAGATTGCTTCCGGGACGTAGTAGCTAAAAGTAGTCCCATGTGAAATTTTACAGTAGCACTTTTTTGCACTGTTTCATGGAGCTGAGAGGGCTTGGTGGTATATAATGTAGATTTGCTTTAAATTTAGGCAGTGGGGGACCACTTAGATGTGTATTATTTCATATTGACTTGACTGTTTTGTTTCTCTGGGGGAACAAAACTTGGGGTCATGGCCGTGAACAGGTGTTTTTGAGAGGACAAAATCTAGGGTGCCTGTGTTGGTTGGGATTTAGCGAAAAATGCAATCGGTTGACATGGTTTTTTTTTTTTTGCAAGCCTATGATACTTTGGAAATAAATAGACGGAAAAGCCATAGTTTTGCCATGAAGCGATCTGTGAAGCTGCAAATATGGTCAATTTCGCACTGTATTCGATGAGGCCAAAAAGCATGGGTGTGACACCTTCTGGTAAGGACCCGAAGGGAAGCAACTCGTACTAGTATATTGGAAACGTGGATGGATGCGATTCCTTCTATTTCTTCAATACCATGCCCAGCACACACAGGGATACAGATCTTTTCCAGGGGACAAAAATTTAGACTTTTCTAAATTGAAAGCACATGCAGACGACAAATTAAGAGTGCATCCAATAAAAAAATGTTCTTGGAATGGTAGAAAAAACTGTAGGAAAAGGAGTAAAATGCTGGTTATCAGATTATGTAGTGTTTGAAGTGACTACCTGCAGACGACTGTTGTTGTTTACTTGATGCTGCAGGGAACCTTTGAAAACGTCGCGGTAAAGGCAGCCCTGATTGTATCATAGGACACTTGGGACTTGATTATGGAATTCTTATTTTAACCAGCTATACTGGATACGGACGACTGTAGCCAATAATGTATTATTGTATTAAACAAATGGAAAAGATTATTTCATGTGGAATTGCAAACGACTTTTAGCAGTTAACCTGATGCGGCAGACCAATAGAGTACTTCAGAATTAACGGCGCTCTGACAAAATGGGGTTTATTGCATCTCCGTGATGCATTATACCGAACTAGTCATCACATAGGCCTAATTATGGATCCATAAAATCCTCTTTGTCTAACAACCAGCTGAATCCTTAGGTAGAATGGTCCTTTGACATAGACATGCAGAATATTTACTAATAGCAAAAAGTTTCGACCCATGTCAGCTTGCACGGACTGCGCAGGCTGATCTGTGTCGATTCTTTTTGCAGATGCATTAAACCCCTTTTTCACAGAGCATGACTCACATCATTACGTTGACTTTGTACAAACAAACACTTTAAAAACATTGTGGTAAAAGAGAAAATTGCTCATGGACACAGACATGGAACATGAAAATTATTACTGAAACCTTAAATTGAATAACAGCGAGGTAATAAAACAGGAATAGCGCTGCAATTGCAATTTAGTGCATTCTACAGATTCAAAGATTTTTTAATCCTTTGTCAAATAATTCCGTATTTTAACGATTCTGAGGAAAGCGGCTTTTGAAAATATTGTGGGAAAAGGAGAAAATGCTGTTAACCAGCATTTTCTCCTTTTCCCACATTGTTTTCTACCATTTCAAAGGCAAATTCCATCATTTGCGCCACAGATCCGGAAGTCCACCAGGGACTCTTGGGACACAAAGCTAATTTGTGAAATCTTATTTTGGCTTCCTTGTAGGTACTTATACAGAATGAGACTATGATTGTCAATACTGTATTATTGTATTATACAAATAGAGAGATTATTTCGTCTGTAGTCTACCATTTGCACGCATCATTTTTTAGCTCGCCTGTTTACGAGGAAAACGTCGAGGTATTGTCATAGCCCTGTCGGTGGCTGCGTCGTCGTCCTAGACCAGCATCGTCGCGCAAAAACTTTGACATATTATAATATCTCTGTCATTATTGAAGACATTTATTTCAAACTCGAACTAGTTGTAAACTATCAAAAGGGGATACCATAACAAGGGCAGGTAACGACCAAAATATTTTTGACAATTATGCCCCTTCTTCGACTTAGATTTTTTAACTGAAAATCAAACTATTTCTAAAAGCAACAGTAGCCGATGGTTGACACCCCCATGAGATGCTTTTGTCTTTTCTTGCAGTGAACCACTTTTGAAAGAATCTGGCAAGTAAAGAGAAATTGCTACCACGGATACTTCCCCCTTATGTCACGGATACTTTCTCAGGAAATCATTTTTCAAATCTTTTTTTGTCTTGAATATGAATGTTTTACGAATATTTTTTTTTTCAAAGTCGGGTGCCACAAATTAGTTTTAGCAAGTTAAAGCTTTAACGCGGTATAGACCGAAGATCAGACTGCTCGTTCTGAGATTTGGGCTTAAATGTTTAATTCGTAAATATTGATTTTATTAATCTTTTCATTGAATGAATGCTTTGTTACTTTGACAATAAAGCGTATTCTTATTATTGAGTCATGCCTGGGAAAAAGGGGTTAAACGAATCTGCAAAAAATATCGACCATGCCACTTTGCGCAGTCCGCGCAAGCTGACATGGGTCGAAACTTTTTGCTATGGGTAAATTTCCAGCATGTCAAAAGACGATTCTTTTTCATAACTTACCCGTTTTTTTAAAAACTAAATCTACCCATAGTATGCAACAGCCTCCTTGGTATAGTTCATTTCGAAGATGAATTAAACCCGCTTTTCATAGAACGCCCCCAAAAAGACGCTTGACTCTTAATCAGACGACAAAAATTCAGATTCACTCATATTAAGAGCATTTCCAGACGACAAATTGAATACAGCTCAAAACATGGAATTCGTGTATCAATGGGTAGAGGACTTTGTGGGAAAAGGAGAAAATGCTGGTTACCAGTATTTTCTCCTCCACAGTGTTTTAGTTACATTCTTCTCCGTCAGGGTAGTTTAAACTCGGGATTGTCTTGTAAAGTACAATATTAGTTGTACGGTCAGGTGGCAGGGGACTTGCAAACTTGTTCATGGCTGTGGTGAATCATGTCGTCCCGAGCCGAAGGCGAGGTGGCGACATGATTCACCACAGCCGTGAACCAGTTTCCAAGTCCCCTGCCACCTGACCGTACAACGAATTTATTATACTGCAAAGTTTTACCATTCCAACGTGTATGAAGCGAAATTTACCTGTTTTTTTGGTTTCAAAAATTGAGTACGCTGACGAAGTAGAATTTCCCTTCTGAGTGCCCCAATTCAATGAAAACTGACGTCACTGGGAACTGACGTCACTGAAACCTTGGTAAAACGTGCAGTGTTAATCTTGATCGACGCCGCCATTTTGGATGTTGTGTTGAAAGTGTAGTCATGTATACGGAGCTCCCGAAAGGGAAACTGCTTTTACGTTGGTTTTGCCAGTGTACATGATATATATGTACGGGGCAGATTATCCAATCAGATCACGAGAAATTTCTTTGCAGTATAATAAAGAGATTTGTATTCAAGCTGTAATAACTTGTTTCTCAAAAGATGTAAAATAAATGAGCCGTGTTCTGGCAAAAGGGGGCTTAATGCATCTGCGTAATCCATCATACCAAGAAAACCATCACATACTTATGGATCCATAATAGCCACTTTTTTTAACAATCGACTCAATCATGAGGTAGACTGATCCTTTGACATGCAGAAAATCGACCAATAGCGAAAAGTTTCGGCCCAGTTCAGCCTGCGCGGACTGCGCAGGCTGACCTAGATCGAAACTTTTCACAGATGCATTAAGCCCCCTTTTCACAGAGTGTGGCTCATTAATATGTTTAAACTAAAAAAAGGGGCAAGTAATATGATAGAATTATTATCTTTCAACTGCAATATATTATTTGTGAGGTATATTATCCTTTGTTCGATGTTTATTTTACGGCTACTTATCTAATGTACTGAGATAGTTTTGACGGCAATTAGGCCTATATAATGTATTTTTCTTTTTTACAAAGAACGTAATAAGATAAGTATTTTCATCGTCAGTTGTTATGGTAAAATTACATACGCATAACTTTTTAGCCCGCGTCTTGTTTTAAAAATCAAAGTACTGAAAGTGCAGAAGAAGAAAGTTTGTGTAATGTTTTTATCTTCACTGTTAAGAAACTGTAGTTTACAAATAAATTGTTCTGATTTTGACATGAAAGATTTACTTCTGCTCGCGGATAAAAAAAAAATTATCGGACAATAATGCGCCTAGCATTTGCTTTCCAATAACTGAACATCTGCACTGGGCTAAAAAGGTGGTGACGTTTATTTTTTGCGTGTGCGTTTGGTGAATCTGTAAACATACCAGACCTGCTGACTGTTCCTTGCCAGACATGTTACGTCACGTTATACGAAATCAATTAGAAGCGCTGTCAGCACGTCACGCCGACTTTTATTGCTCGTTAGATATTTATTAAACGTCAATTACATGTGTAATAACGTTGTTATTACTATAATATGTCAATACAAACGACCGTTTTTCCAAACCATAAACCTTGTGTTTCTTACAGACATTTTGTAAACCGTTTCGGTAGGAGTATGGGGATTTGTTTCCTTGGTCTCACAAGAGCTGGAGTTAGGCCCAGCAGTGTCATGCTCTGAGACATTTTATTGTGATCATTATCACCAGCGGGATTCATACAAGTAATATATTGTTTTCTTAACCACAGCGGGAAAGGAGTAATTGCTTTTTACGACTTATTTCTCCTTTTTTCCATTTTATTTTGATATAATTCGAAATAGCGATTATTTGAACCCAATGTTTAGTTTTTTTTATTCAAAAATAACCAGTATCATTATGCTTTGTCGTTGATGCTTTTTTCCTTATTCAGGCTTAACTTATATTAACCCATTACCACATAATCTGGAGTTTAAGCGACCCTGAAAAAGACAGCCTACGAAAACATCGTCGGAAATGGAGAAAGGGTAGTAACCAGCATTTTCTCCATTTTCCACAATGTTTTCTAGCCTTTCAAAGACAAATACCACCATTTGGGCCACGCTGAATTCGTCATCTTCAAATCCTTTGAATTTTGACCAGTCTAAAATTTTGTTATCTTGTAAAGAGTTACATTAAGGGAAAGTAAATGAAAATACAATTATTAAACGAAAATTTCCAGCCCGTAGTAAACATGACCTAAACATTGCGATTTAAAATTCTCTCCGTATCGCACAGTGTAGATGAAAGATCAGACTGCACGTACTATGCAGTCTTATCTTGATATTCGCAGTTCACAAGTGTGCATTGCGTAGTCCTGAGCGTATGCGTCAACAGTTGTTATCGATGCAGGATAAATCGTACACGATAGTATTCGATCTTTCACAGATGTGAATTAAATTATTTCGGATAAAAAAAAAAAACACACATTTTTCGCATACGCTTCCACCTGTCTTAACCTTCCTTTGATATTCTAACCCTTTTACAAGAAGGTAATTTTATAGGATTGTCCAGTTTGAAAGCAATTGCAGACGACAAATTAAAGATAGCTTAAATTATAGAATTTTAATTTTATAGGGTAGAAAACATTGTGGAAAAAGGAGAAAATGCTGGTCACCAGCATTTTCTCTTTTTCCCACAATGTTTTCAAAAGCTTTCTTCCACGGGGTCGTTAAAACTCGAGATTGTGTGGTAAACGATTAAGACGCCTACTTTGGGAACACAATTTAGCTTATGTACAAAAAGTGTAGATCAAGATCAAACTGTCCTTTTGCGGATAATGCAGATTAAGATCCGATTACATTTTTTGTGCGATCTGACTTTTTACCAACAGTGTCCGGAATTTAGCGCAATATTCATGTGATAACCTCTTTGGACTTACGATGTTTGCGTCTTATATTCCTGATTCTTATTTACTGTAATCATTCATTTGATGCATTAACTTTTTCATCAGACGCCAAAATTAAAGACTTGCCCCACTTACCCAACTTGAAAGCATTTACAGACGACAAATTAAATGTGGCTAAAAAAAATGATGGACTTCGATTTTGAAAGGGTAGAAGACAATGTGGGAAATGGAGAAAATGCTGGTTACCAGCATTTTCTCCTTTTCCCACAGTGCTTTCAAAAGCTTTCTTTCTCACGGTCTTTTAAACACGAAATTTATATGATAAAGGATAAAACCATCAAATGACTGATATACCACCGTTAAAATGTCGTTCTGACCCCGGGTGTACTGAACAGAAAATTGTCCACCAAGATCAGACTGCGCGTATTAATGGTTTTAGGCTTAAAGTCCAAAACTACTGTTAAATGCCTAAATTCTGCATGAGCGATTTTTTTTTTAGGCAGTCACATTCGTATAAATTCTGTAGGATATGAGGTAAAACTCGAGGGCAAGGACTTCTCCTGCTCACAAAACAACAGGCATCCACACGCAACTGTTTTTGCTATCAGAAACTGTTCTTCAAAAGTGTAAAGCTGGAAGGTAAAGGTCAATCAATCTTTGTTTATAAGCTTCGTGATAAGATACGATGTTGGCGAAATTCCTCTTGTTGAAATAGCTTTACCAGTATAATTCCTTGCCTTTATAAAACTATGACTGGACAACTCTGAAAAACCATGCAGCAGACAACTATGAAATATTTGAAAAGCGCATCGGAGCTCGGTACCGTTAAACAGAAGAGCCAAAATTTGCGCTAACTAACGTTACTATTACAACAACTACTACAATTATTTGGTTGAGCCTACATCCCATTTGAAAATCATTACAGTAGGTTTATTTTACTCTTTTATTATTTAACGCTTATTTAGCATGGTTTGACACCACTGATGTTAGTATCGTGGAGTTTAACAGAATGTAGGAGACGAATAACCGTTATAGAATGTATTGTCTATGTAAAATGTAGATCATTAAAGATACTAATTGATGATGGGGAAAAAATTACTAGTATTATTAGAGAATACAAAAAATAATTTTGAAAAAATCAATACCGTAAGTTAAAACGTTATTTCTTGCAGACGACTCTTATTTGTCTTGAAGTAGACATTTTGTGCAAACATGGTAGCTAAAAGAGAAATTGCTGGTAACGATCTGTCTCTCCCTTCTCTTCAGAATCCCGACTTTTAACGACCCCCAAGAAGAAGCCTTTAGAAAATATTGTGGATAAAGGAGAAAATGCTGGTAACCAGCATTTTCTCCTTTTCTCACAGTATTTTCTATCCTTCCCAAAACAAGTTTCAAATTTTTAGTAACATCTATTTTGTCGTCTGCAAATGCTTTCAATTTGGACGTGTCTAAAATCTTGTCTTTTGGTTAAGAGTTAAACCTTAATTGACAATGATATTACATATTCACATGGAAATTTTCATAGTCATCTGCTACAGATTCGTTTAAATAAAAGGATAAAAAATGGGATATTGCTACAGTCTGTGTAGCTGGATCAGGTCGTGTTGCGTTCTTGAACAGCTGCGTAACAGATGAAAGGTCGAATCCCATACAAATCTCCTTACACACGCAACGAGAAATGTTTCCTACCTTTCCAAAGACAGAAATCATCTAGTGAGCTACATTAATTAAAAAAGTGATCTGTAAACGGTTTTAATATGAACAAGTCTAAACTTTCGTCTGGTAATGAGTTGAATCATAAATTTGGTTCCTCAGTATTTTCAGTGCTTTGATTTTCACTGTCGAAGAAAGAAAGTTAACTTACAGCAGCTGGTCAATAAATCTGAAGATTATAACCATTTTGTTTATCAGCTCTTTAACCGTTAGTATACAGCTGGCTTATTTTTTATTAGTTATGCGTTTATTTCGGGTAATGTAGCTTTATCCTTCACCAAAAAATCCTCTGTTTTAACGACCCAGAAGAAGAAAGTTTTTGAAAACAATGTGGGAAATTAAGAAAAAGATGATTGATTGATTGATTGATTGATTGATCGATCGATCGGTCGTCGGTCGGTCTTTCATTAATTCATTCATTCATTCATCGGTGTTTTGTGCCGCTTTCAAAATTATTACAGTCAAGTACACCAACACCTTCACGTGAACAATTCATGCTTGTCCTGTGTCCTGGGTTTCACCGAACCGTTGGCATACCATAGGTTAGGGTTCTTGAAATGTCTTGGCCAAGAACAATCCTATTGGGAATGATTTAGTGCACAAGAAACAGAATTTAAGCTATGCCGAAAGTCCGCGTACTCTTTCTTATTATCATCATTTAATTCCAGAAGGGGTAGCGCATGAAGGACTACTTTTGACCCCGAC
This sequence comes from Hippopus hippopus, assembly GCA_946811185.2. Classification (NCBI taxonomy): domain Eukaryota; kingdom Metazoa; phylum Mollusca; class Bivalvia; order Cardiida; family Cardiidae; genus Hippopus; species Hippopus hippopus. Next base: position 18,524,238 of record OX328096.1, read on the forward strand.
AATACATTGCGTTGGCGATAATGCAGTCCACATTTCCGGTTGAACGCTAGGGTCAGTATACACCAACCGTTCTAAATTACATTGAATCCCTATTCTTATAGTTTTTGTTACGGAACGCAACTTTTTTTTTATCGGCTAAACGAAAAGGTTTAGTCGATCAGAAGTTGTATAACTGTATAAACTGATAATTAGTCTAAGACCATTCTTCAAAATGGTCGTCGTATGGTTTAGCCAATCAGAAGTTGTGTTACTGCCTGAATTTATAATTAGTCCAAAGAACGTAAGTCAGAATGGTTGGTCAATACGAGTCAATAACAAGTACAATCTCTCTCTCTCTCTTTAAAAAGTGAAATCACGGTGTACATGTGTGATGAAGCGAATGAGGAAGAAGAGAGCAACAGCAGGTGGATACATGCGTACGCCCAAAGGTTGAATTGGGTGTGTTTCGACGCAGTAAGGGGAATTACCGTTTATTGAGGAAAAAGGGCGTTAAATACTCTTAAAGGCACTATTGTTACTCTGAATGAAATATTAGGGCGTCTTAACCTTTTACAAGACAATTCCGAGTTTTAGTAACCCTGTTGAGGAAGGCTTTTTTTTTTTTAAATTCGTGGGAAAAGGAGAAAATGCTGGTTACCAGCAATTTCTCCTTTCCCCACAATTTTTTCAAAAGCTTTTATCCTCATGGTCATTATTTTGGTAAAGGGTTAATGGCTCTTCCTCATTTACGACCCAGAGGAAGAAGCCTTCTGAAAACATTGTGGGGAAAGGAGAAAATGCTGGTAACCAGCATTTTCTCCTTTTCCCACAATGTTTTCTACTCTTCTAAAGTCAAGTGTCAATTTTTGAGTCACGTTTATTTTGTCGTCTGCAAATGCTTTCAATCTGAACAAGTCTAAAATTTTGTCGTTTGGTAAAGAGTTAACTCTTCACCACACAGTCTTAATGACCCAGATAAAGAAAGCTTTTTAATACAATATTGGGAAATGATAGAATGCTTGTATCCAGCATTTTTTTCCAATAATGTTTTCTATCGTATTATAGACAAAATTCAGCATTTGAGCCACATTTAATTTGTCGTCTGCAAAAGCTTTCAAATTGGACTGGTCTACAATTTTGTCGTCTGCAGTAGGTGATGTATTAATAAAGTCAAGGGCTCTAACAAGTTTCAACTGGATACGTAACAAAATAAAATATAAATATTCATTTTTTCCTTAACTTTTTTTAACCAATTTACCGATTCACATATTTCTTTCATTCTCCTTCGAGCGCCAAATTAACTTAACAGGCAATATTTATTTCGAAACAGGAACCAAGTAATTGGAATTTCAAGGTTAGTGTTGTCCGGAATGTTTCAGCAAAGCGGATAGCGTAGATCAAAGATCAGACTGTACGTTTTGTGCAGTCTGATCTTGATCTACTGCTAAAGTTTGTCAAAGGCGTTTGAAGTGAGACAGTCCTATATTCTTTTGTACTAAACAGAACAGAACACAAATTTTAATGACGAATACTAGTCGTACATAGTCATTTTTAAAACAAAGTTGTTATCTATTGTTTATATGTACATGTATATCTATTGAAATATCACGTGATATATTTTTTTTTTTCACTTTGTACGACTAGTATTCGCCATTAAAATTTGTGTTCTGTTCTGTTCTTTTGTACTAAAGTACTGTGCGCTAAAACGTTTTATGGACAGTGAATATTATAATTACATGTATGTCCAAACCACAGAATTTTAGCCTTTTGTAAAAAAAAAGTGTTTGCAGCATACAACTGAAAGGGTACATTGCTTAAAAAAAAAAGAGATGCTAATTTTTACGTTTTAGCGACAACGAATTTGTAGATCACACAACAATATTTTAGCCTTTTCCACACCGAAAATATTTGCAGACGTGCAAATTTAATAAAGCTCAAAGGACGGGAATTTTCTTTGAAACGGTAGAAAATGCTGTGCGACAAGTTACCAGCATTTTCTGTTTTTCCCACAATTTTTTTTATATTTTGCAAAATACCGTATTCATGAAGGGTTTGTAAATAATACGCGATTTTTGGCTGGTTATGTAAAAGATAAAAAGGGGAATATTTTAAACCTTGTACACAAGAGTCTCATGTTTAAACGACGCTTTGAAAGAATGCGTGGAAGACACTGTAGGAAAATGAAAAATTGCCGGTTACCAGCAATTTCTCCATTGCCCAGTCATTAGGAAATCCCATCCTTGAGTCACGTCTGCAAGTGCCTTCAATCTGGAGCAATGAGGGGTTTTGCCGTCTTGTAAAGAGTCGACCCTTTTCCATTCCTCTAGAAGGTTAGACTTGTTCAATTTGAAAGCATTTGCAGACGACCAATTAAACGTCGATTAAATGAAAGGATTTCTCTTTGAAAGGGTATGAAAAAAATAGGGAAAGAGAGAAAATGCAGCTTACCAGCGTTTTATCCTTTTCCGACAATGTTTTCAATAGCCTTCCTCCTCAGGGTTGTTAACCATCCTGCTAAATAACTTTTTTGAAACTTTCAAGCCGATAAGAAAAAGCCGAATGTTGCTATTTATAAATATCTCCTTATCGGACAGTGTAGATCCAAGATCAGACTGCACGTTCTGTGCAGTCTGATCTTGATCTACACTGTCCGCAAAAGGTCATTTGGTCGTGCTTTGCAGCCTGAGGGGTAAAACTCGTCACTGTGTGGTAAAGGGGTTACACAGATAAAGAGATAGTATTTATGATCGTTGATCTTACGATGCGGTCCATTTCTATAATTATACACTAGACAGCGAGGTGTAGGATGTTGTATTTATAGTATTTTATACCGAAAAATAAATACGGACTTAAAACATAAGGTGATTATTCTAACAATCTTATTTATATTTTTTAATTCTCACTACAAAGTAAATAATTTACACTTTTTCATTGGCTATAAATATAGTTTTACTGCAAAATGAAAAGACAGTTTGGCCTTAATCGAAAATAAAGCAGTGGACAGTGTAGATCAGAGATCAGACTGTACGTTCTGTGCAGTCTGATCTTGATCTACACTGTCCACAAAAGCTTATGGTGTCGTCAACAGTAAGGAAAGAGTTAAGGCAGATATTTAGAAGGTTTTTGTCAACATTTTGAATTTCAGTGGCATTTTTATTCCATTTTATTTTTCATGTATTATCTCTGAAAACCAAACGACTAAGTTTTAGACTTTTTTCAAATTGAAAGCATTTGCACACGACAAGTTTAGTGTGGCTGAGATTATGAAACTTGGCTCTGAAGAGTAGAAATATTGTGAAACAAGGAGAAAATGCTGATTACCAAAAGTATTTTGAACCTGGGTCATGAAAACACGCCACTGTTTGGTAAAGGGTTTGAGTCTAGTCTTGGATCTACATTGTTTGTCGTTATGTGAAACATTGTTGTAAAAAGACCCATGATAACGCAATATTTGGACCCTTTTTCCTATCTAGTAAAGCCCTTTACTGTTATTTAGCGCTCTAACGGTAAATATTGTTCTCTGTGGTTTTGGGGTTGGTTTTTTTTTTACCTCATTTTAACACAGTTTCGTTCAATAGCGGCGGCCAGTGAACCTATCCATGCCTTCCTGGAGTTATTATCGCAAGTGCTGCGCACAATATCATTTCCAAGCCACTGGCTGCTTTCCTACACAACCATCGTTGAAGCAATGCAGAGTAATGAATCCCGCCTCAATGACTATCATCGATTCTTGGACAGAAAATGACCGAGCTTGGGATTTGAACCATAGACCCCGTGCTATCAAGCCCTTTACGTTACTGACTGAGCTATCAGGCTCGGCAATTCGTTTATATAGTTATTACATCTATCTGCATCTTCAAGAGTTAACTCTTTACCAGACGACAAAATTTTAGACCCGTCCAAATTGAAAGCATTTACAGACGACAATTTTGATGTGTCTAAAATTCTGATGTTTTTTCTGTGGAAGGGTAGAAAACATTGTGGGAAAAGGAGAAAATGCTGGTTATCAGCATTTTCTCCTTTTCCCACTATGTTTTCAAGGGGAAAAAAATTCCAAGGGTCGTGGAAACACGAGATTGTTTGGTGGGGGATTAACCACTTATTGCGAAACCGTACAAGTTAGTGTGGGATGTTATACATGTATACACCTACGTTATACTCCTATATTTATTGTAAAAAGAGAATTAAAATGGAGTTACAACCATAAGCTGATTATAAATTCATATACCATCATTTGAATCATTTGATATATATCTTTTCACATATATAACCCTCTCAGTGCAAAAGTCGTAAACAGGTGCTTTCGTGAACGGTATAGATCCAAGATCAGACGGTACAGAACTTGTAATTATTAACATACGCTGAGAGAAAATGCTAATTACCGGCATTTTTGTCCCTTTTTTCTTCATGTGTATAAAGGCTACTTCTCCACGATCGTAAAGATAACGGATTGTACACTATTTAACTCTTTACCCAACAATCACGACTTTGAACTACCTTGAGGAAAAAGACTTTTGAAAACTTTTTAGGAAAAGGAGAAAATGCTGGTAACCAGCATTTTCTCCTTTACCCACAATGTTTTCTACTCTATGACAGACAAAATTCATGTTTTGAGTTCCGTTTACGGTTGTCGTCTGAAAATCCCTTTCAATTTGGACTAGCATAAGCTTTTGTCGTTTGATAAAGACTGAAAGGGTAAAGCGGAATTTTTATTTTTTCGAATCGTTGTCTTTACACAAAACTGTCTCCACGTCTTACGTCAACTTATGATTATTCAACAGTAAACAAAACTTTACCTGTGTAGATAAATACCGACCGTTTTTCTATGTGCTAAACGTTATACTTTTTTATATGTTTCAGAAATGTCCATAGATTACATTCCAAATTAAAATCATTGCAAAGAAAAACAAAATCCCCAAAATTTGAGACACGTTTATTTTGTCGTCTGCAAATGTTTTCAATTTGGGCAAGTCAAAAATTTTGTCGTCTGTTATAGACCTAAGGACAGGATTTGTGCCAAAGTTATGCATAACTACCTTGTATTACACAAGTAATAAGTATTCTGCCAATAATCTCATTCTTTCAATAAGGCGGCGCTCTGATGAATTGGGGTTTAATGCATCTCCGTGGTCCATTATAGGCCTACACAAGCACGTCTTTACCTAGTCGTAGATCCATAAAATCTATTTTGTCTCACTACCAACTAATCATGAGGTTGACTGGTCCTTTGACAAAAAGAAAATTTACCAAACGCAAAAAAAAAAAAATCGACCCAGGTCAGCCTGCGCGGACTGCGCAGGCTGACCTGGGTTGATACTTTTTGCAAATGCATTAAACCACCTTTTCAGAGAGCACGGCCCAAAATCAATGTCAGGCACGGCAGAGAGACGGATGGGGGGGGGGGGGGGGGAAAAGGGTAGTAAAGGTATAATTCACCGCCGATATTGTGTCACGTGTTTTTATAGTAGTAATTACATATATACACCACAAAGACTGGGTAAATACGTCCAAGTAAATAGCTAGACCAGGTATTTATAAAAATTACCTATGCATGAATGGAACTAAAAGTATGTGATTTTAAATGTTTCAGTCGGTCATTTTAGCCAACTAAGTTTATGAGACTGCATCAAACGCTTGTACTCTTAGATCTTAAAACAGACATTTTGTGAACCACCGTATTCTTTACGCCCCTTCTGAGTGGTCTGGTCTTTTTTAGCTCGACTGGTTTTTAAGAAAACGTCGAGGCATGGTCGTAGCCCTGGCGTCGTCGTTGTCGGCGGCATCGCCGTAGTCATCTGCTGCCTTGTCGTGCGAAAACTTTGACATTTTGTAATATATCTGTTATTAGTAAAGATATTTACTTCAAACTTGGAAAAGTTATTAATGATCACAAGGGGAACCTATACAACAAGGGCAGATAACTATCAAAGCATTTTTACACAGTTATGCCCCTTTTTTCGACTTAGAAATTTCATTCAAAATCAAGCACTTGCAGCCGAGCGTTGGCACCCGCATGCGATGCTCTTGTTTTAAAGTAAATATCAGAGCTGTGCTTTGGTATAAGGAGGCTTAATGCATCTCCGTGATTCATTATACCAAGCAAGACATCACCTAATTATGGATCTATAAAATCCATTTCGTCAAACATCCGACTGAATCACGAGGTAGAATTAGCCTTTTACATGCAGAAAATTTAAAGATAGCGAAAAGTTTCGGTCCATGTCAGGTCCAACTGCGCAGGCTGACATGAGTCGATACTTTTCACAAAGCGTGGCTCATTTTATTTACGATTTTTGTGACTTGTATATACACAAGTAATTAATAACCTTTCAATAATTTGTCAACAAATTCAGTGTCAGGCATAGATAAAAGAAGTAGGAAAGGCTAGTACATAGTTTTGTATCTCGATGCAAAAAAAAGATACATGTATTTACTGAAATTATAATTCTATGACGATATTGTTTCCCTTGTGTGTAATCAAGGAATTGTATTGTTAAATTGAACGATGTTTTACGCGGTTTTCTACAATATTTCAGTCATACACCAGTATTTAATGGTGATCTGACAATAATATGTAAAGAAAAGCACAGAACGAAGAATGGCGGGTAGGAAGGATAATACATAGACTAATAGCTTGTTAAAAAAATAAAAACATAATCACACCCAAGTACTCTTCACGGGCGATAACGTGTCCGTTATTTATAGTAAGAAATTAGTAATCTATCAATAACCTGTCAATAAATTCAAAACCAGGCATAGAAAATTTACGGGGAGGGAAGGGTAGTGGATAGTTTTGATTCTCGATAAGAAAAAAAAACATAATAAAAACCTAAATTATAATTCAATGCTGATATCGTGTCACTTGTCAATGCACGACTAATTGTTCGCTCTATACCCGCTGCACTTACATTTAAATGATTTACCCCATATTGCAGGGCCGTATTCATCAACCATTTGAACATCATTCTTAAGCCACTCCTCCAAAAGGTTTTGAATTTCAGAATAACGCAATTTGATTGGTTTAGCCAATTAAGAAATTCGTTACACTATTAGTCTAGAATAAGAAAGCAATTTAGAGTGGTTGAAAAGTACAGGCCTTGGTGACATGATATCGCCGTAAAATTATAGTTAGTGTGTGGCTTTGAGGGTCGCTTTTTACCCATATCCCACTGGCAAATCTCGTGATTTTATGACCATTGGGAAGAAGACTTTTGAAAACAGTGGGAAAAGGAGAAAAGAAAATGCTGGTAAACAGCATTTTTTCCTTTTCCCACATGATTTTCTTCCCTTTCAAAGACAAATCCCAATATATAAGCCTTATTTTATGTTGTTGTCTGCAAATGCTATCAATATTAACACGTCGAACAGCATACCTCTGGTTATGAGCTAAACGAATGAAGTGTACATTTATAATTAGTGCAAAAAACCCAAGGTAATTACAGTTTTGATCAGAATTGCTCGGAAAGTGTAGATCCAAGATCAAACTGCACATTCTGTGCAGTCTGATCTCGATCTACACTATCGGATAATCCGCTCAAACAACACCAAATGTCCGCATATGATACTAAAAGTTGGAATTTGACAATCTTAATTTGTACACTGTGTTTCAATTTTCAGGTATATATAAAAAACGAAATGAAACTATAGATTCGAGATCAGACTGCACCTTCTGTGCATTCTGATCTTAATCCACTCTGTTCGCAGAACAAAACAATTTTTTTTTTTAAATTTTCGTTCACCATACTAAAGGGTTGAAAGTTGAGAATCTTTATTTGTAGGCTGTATTTCATCTTTAGATAACGCTTTATATGAGATGGTTGGGTTTTTTTTCTAATCTTTATTCCTTTACCATAAAAAATGCGATTTTTTTTCATGCCCCATTTAGCATATACCTTTTTTTAAACCCTGAGGCTGCTAAGCGCGACTTACTGACCTTTTGCGGACAGTGTAAATCAAGATCAGACTGCACAGAACGTGCAGTCTGATCTTGGATCTACACTCTCCGATAAAGAGGGGTTTTTTTTTCCAAAACATAGGTTTGAAATAACATTATTCGGGGTTTTACTATCAGCTTGAAAATTTCATTTAACCGCAATAGGATAAGTGTTAATATTTATGAAAATATGAGAGAAAAAAAAAATTGCTTGTTGTCAGCAGATTGCTTTTTTTTTTCTACATTTTTCGGCCTTTTTAATTTTTATCTTCTTTTATACGTGTCTTCTTTTGCTCAAGTTTTCGGTAATTCTAGAAATACTATAGCCTGTAGGGTGAAGTGTAATCTCTTTACCAGATGACAAAACTTTAAACTCATCCATTTTCAAAGCATTTGCAGATGAAAAACCAAATGTGGCTCAATTACTCTTATAAGTCCTTGAAAGTGTAGAAAACATTGTGGGAAAAGGAGAAGATGCTGGTTACAAGCCGCGTTATCTTCAGGGGGTCGTAAAAATCCGGGATAGTTCGGTAAAGGATCAAGGCAGGTAACTCGACACCACCTGCGTTCTGACCTTAGATATTTTCTTTCGATCATTTCGTGTGGTGTTGTGGTGAAATTTTGGATGTTTTTTAGCGGTTCAGAAATCGGAAAAATTGTTCAAAATTACTTTGACGTATATGGGGCTTAAATACAAGGTTTGCATTCAACATATTTTTACCATATTATTGTGCGAAATAGCGGGTAGTGTATCATGGCATGTTCTCTGCAGTCTGATCTTAATCTGTTCTGTCAGTAAATTACAGTCTGGTCGGGGGTCTGTATTACCAATCATTCTTAAGAGCATTCTTGACCTACATGTAATTAAGGATTTTGAAAGTAACACAACTTCTGATTGGCTAAACCATTTGGTTTAGTCAATCATGATGTCACTTTCAAAGTTAAAATACACTAGGAATTTTCTTAAGAATGATTGTTGAATACGAACTCTGATCAACTTTGTCTACAATCATGATTAGAGTTTGTCTTATCCTTTTAAGTGTTAATGATAATTTTTGGTCGAGGAAAAACGACGACAGGAAGAGAGGAAAAGGGGGAATTGGAATTGTAATAAAATTCAAATAAATTGACTTTCCTCTTTATTTAATTCCTAGCTACGTTCTTGTTACTTAGTAGCTTTGAAGGTATTTCTCTTTTTTTTTTCCATGATTCACGAATCTTACACAGCAAATACAATTGTTGAGGCGTAGTAATTATATACAAGGATGCTTTTACCCTTTACCAAACAGTCCTAAGATTTAACGATCCTGAGAGCGAAAGATTTTGAAAACATTGTGGGAAAAGGAGGAAATGCTGGTAACCAGCATTTCCTCCTTTTCCAGCAATATTTTTACTACTCTTTCACAGCCGAATAATTCGAGTAGCAGTTAACCTGTTGCTGCAAACGTTTCAAAATGTGTGGGTCTAAAGTGTTATATTGTTTCGTAAAAGAGTTAAGCGTTTACCACGCAATCCCGAGTTTTAATTTACACTGCGAAAGAGGACTTTTGAAAACGCTGTGAGAAAAGGAGAACATGCTGGTAACCAGCATTTTCTCCTTTTTCACAATGTTTCTACCGTTTCAACGAAAATCCTATAATTTGAACCACAATTAATTTGTCGTCTGCAAGAGCTTTCAATTTATACAAATCAAAAAGTTTGCCGTCTGGTAAAGAGTTAAACGCCAGGTAAGATCTATATGTATTTTTTAACCCAGCTATGAACTACGTGTATTTATATGCAATTTACATATTTCCACTAGTCTGACTACGATTTACATGAATTACAATAATAAAGTCGAGCCCGGTAGCGCAGTCGGAAGCGTACAGGACTTAAAACCAGGGGGTCAATGGTTCGAGTCTCCAGCTCTACGAATTTCTTTCCGAGGATTGATGATAATCTTTGCGACAGGACTGATTTCTCTCTCACCGCTGGTCGTGGTCTCGACGATGGCTATGTGGGAAAGCACTTAGTGGCGTGGGATGAATATTGTGCGAAGCACTGGTAGAAGAAAGACCAGGAAGGCATGGATAGGTTCAGTCTGAATAAACATGTAAATGCACAGAAAATACCAAGAGGTAGTACAAAATCACAAACACATACATGAAGATAAAGAAAAAAAAAAACACCGGACCAACCGTCAAATAAGGCAATATTGGGTTGCTAAACAACTACGAACAGCAAGGACTACCATTCGATCCTTTGCAAGGTTTGGCTTGCTACACAAGTTTTTGCGTTTTGTTGCAATTTTATTCATGATGATCCGCGAAGTTTCACAAATGCAAATGCATTGTTGACGCGAAAATCATTTGACGATATTGAAAAAAATATGCGTTACTTTCTAAATACATGTCTAGTATCATTTGCATGAGACATAGAACACAATCACCAAACTTTAAAGCAACGTCCCTGCTGTTATCCTGAAGGGTTAACTTTTTAACACACAATCCCGACTTTTAACGACCTTGAGAAAAGTACCTTTTGAAAACATTGTGGGAATAGAAGAAAATGCTGGAACCAGCATTTTCTCCTTTTCCCACAATGTTTTCTGCCCTTTCAAAGAAGAATCCAGTCATTCCAGCCGCATTTGTCTTCTGCAAGTGTTCCACTTTGGACAAGTATAAAATTTTGTCGTTTGGTAAAGGATTAATATGGGTTGATGTAGACTGTGACTTGATGTGATGGTATCTACCTGTGTGAAATTGACCAAGAAGTTGTAAGTTTAACTCTGTATGACCTACGTATATACTTTCCGCTGTCATTCGCCATAAATGGTGGACGGGTACAATGCTTTGCTAAACGAGAATTGAAGCTGAATTTTGTAAACGTTGTTACTGCTGTTGTTGTTGTAAACGTAGCTTTTTATTTTATATGAATACTAAAGATGCATTTATACTACAGTCTTGCTTTCAGCAGCTTGTCAACTCGTTTCGTTTTTATTTTATGAAAATATAATCATTCTTGTATCTTCATGCTAAATGTTGCCCCCTGACGGTTGCAAGGTTGCACAGATTACGACCAGTAGGAAATGCATTTCATTTTCTGGAGGCCATCAAAGACATCACTGTTGTTTCCGGTTTTAAGTCGAAGACAACTCAATTGAGTTTCTTTGTCCCTTAAGCCATACAAGTTTATCAGTTATTTATCTATATTTACATGGCAGCTGACTAGATTCTGAACCATTCTATACATTGCCAGGTTTTTACAGCGTCTGGATGCAAGGATGTATCTTTAAAGCAACCTTTGAAGATGCTATTACTGAAATGGTTAATTTTTGGCAGGCCTAACCACTATTGTGCTTAAATTATCTTTGGATGGACCTTTTCAGAATCCTGGATGTCATCTTGACCTGTCAAAGGAACATAATTGCTCTAAGTGTGGCTTAGTTTCTCTATTCGACATTTGGTTGGTTGATTCTCATTTATTTATCGTCGCCCCTGATTGCCCATATGGGCGACATCTCCAAAAGATTGTTAGTTATGTAAAGGGGGATGGTGCAAGATACAGGACGAAACCCTTTCTCAGGTACGCCTGGTTCTTGAACGTCCTCGGTGTATAGCACCGGAATATGGGACCTTGATTTAACGTCTCATCCAAAAGACTTAATAGTAATTCTAATTGGCCATCCACACCCTGAAGTGGTACCAGACTTGACTTTCACGAATATTACGCACTACCACTTGAGCTATTCGGGCTGGCAGGACTTATGGTGCATCCTCGTTGACCCAGTTTCGATTCATTCTGTAATGCATGGAGAGTAACGTAATGCTTAAACCTGGGTTCCGAGGATGGGTGTAATGCATCCTTGTATATATTAAGTGAATTGTTACAGGACCCTTATATTAGTTACACTTGTCAAAGAAATACATCGCCAAAATAATGCATCGACGGGTACCCGCTTGGCATAATATACTACTCACAATTTGATAGGGATCACTTAGGTATTTCAATATGGGTATATGTTGCAACTATGCAGTTTTGAATGATAAACATTCATTTCCAAAAGTAGTATATTTCATCAGTGTAGCAATGTACCAAATATTATGTCGGTTGACTTTAATGTTGTGACCCTTAGCAAATTTTGAGTAGTATATATTACATATATAAACAAAAGTATTTTACATGTATGTGGGATAGTTTTCTGAAAGACACTTTAATTTCTCCAGGGGAGGACTGTTTTCCTAGATGAGGTTATTTATGGGGGGAATGGGGTTCTTTCAAAAAGTTTTCCTGGTGTACACACTGTTTAGGTCTGTGCTTTGAGATAACTGGATACATAGAGGAACAAGTTCTCTGTACATATGGATGAAATAGAAATAAACAATAAACAGCTAAGATCCTTTTCCAATCGTCTTTCCACTTAACTCTTTACCAAACGACATAATTCTAAACTAGTCCAAGTTGAAATACATGTATTTGCAGTCAACTTATCAAAAGTGGATCAAATACTAAAATCTGTTCTGAAAAGAGCAGAATGCACTGTGGGAAAAGGAGAAAATGCTGGTTACCAGCATTTTCTCCTTTTCCCACAATGTTTTCAAAAGTCTTCTATCCCAGAGCCATTAAAACAATTGATCGGATTGTAAAGGATTAACCCTTTGCCAAACAATCCTGTGTTTTAGCAATCCTGTTAAGAGAAGATGGGTTTTGAAAACATTGTTGAAAAAGATGTTTTTCTTCCCTGTTCTAGAGCAGGTCCCGTTATTTTAGCCAAAGATAAATTTGACATCTGCAAAAGCTTTGAATATGGGAAAGCCCAAAATATTCACGCCTGATTAAGGAATAACACAGACAGTTTTTCCGACGGTATTTTCTCCTGTAACATTACAACATAAATTATCCAATGTTACTGTTACACTTGATTTCACTTTTCTGTGTCTATACCGATAAAAGCACACAGCTGTTTAAAAAAAGACAATTCATTGCCCAATAATTTTTTTTGCTTTTTTTTGTACAGCGTTTAAGGCCGTTTTTAACATTATTTCTATTATATAGCGGCGGCCAGTGCAGCTATCTATGGTTTCCTAGAACTTCCTTAAACAGTACCTCACACAATATTCTCCCCAAGCAACTTGCTGCTTTCCCTCATAACCATCGTCGAAATGATGATCAGCGATGAAGAATGATTCCTGCCACATACTATCACCAATTCTCGAAAAGAAAGGAGGGTTCGAATCAATGAGTCCCTAGTTTCAAATCGCGCACATTATTGACTGAGCTTCTTGGCTCGGGTCCCAATGAATAAGCCTTCCCGATCGATCCACGATCAGACTGCACGTTCTATGCCGTTGATCTTGATCTATACGGTTCACAAAACCGTGTTGAGTGGCATTTAGTAGCATATGGGTTAAAAATCTGGCCGCTAAGTACAGTGGAACATTATCATAGTGGCTACCTGTTCAAAGCTAGACCTATATGAGCAAAGCATATAACGAGTTCCCAGAGAAGGCTGACGGGAACAACTAAAATATTGCAAAAATCAATGTTATTTCGACTCCGAATGTCTTACAAAGTATGAGACAGTGTAGATCAAGATCAGATTGCATGTTCTGTGCAGTCTGATCTTGATCTGCACTGTCTGCTAAGAGTCTTGAATGCTTCCCTCAACATACCAGGAATATTATTGCGACAGTGCTGATACACTTGGTTTAAGATTTATATAGGCTTGTATTATATCTATATTGATCGTACACACAGCTGTTGAAATACAATAAATAGATCTACGAATGAATGCATTCCCAATAGATTAGCCGTCTTCGTAGAACTGTTCTAAACCAAGGAATTTTCTTGTGAGGCTTTAGAGACGAAAAAAAAAAAACGAAAGGAATATTAGAGGATTTTGTGTTATATGACACTAAGCGACATAGGAAATAATTTTTAGGTAGGACCATTTTTTATTTGTTGAAATAATGATTAAAAAGAATAAAGAGCGCAATCGATATAAATATAATGTGGCTAAAATGATGGAATTCTCTTTGAAAGGAAAAAAAAAAAGTGTTGGAGAAGGAGAAAATTTTGGTTGCCAGCATATGTGTCTTTTTTAACACAATTTTTTCAAAACCATTCTTCGTCGTGGTCATAAATAACGTGAACGCTTGGTAAATAGTTGAATTTATATTTTATATATGAAAAAAAAAAAACATTGTGATAGACGCAGATGATTTTGGTTGTCAGTATTTTTTCATTTTTCATCTAAGTTTTCAAAAGACTTCTTTATTGTCGTAAAAACAAGTGAACGTTTGGTAGTGGGTCAGTTAGTTCGTAAAGGGTCTTTTATTTCCTTATCAAGTGTTGAAGAAGCGATGAAAATGGCGTTTCAGTTCACAGTACAACAGGGTCCATCATGACGTAATGGTTGACGAGATGTTTTGTAATCATTCAGTCCTTTGGTTCGAGCTCCGCTGGCAGCCCGGGTTGACGGCTGCGACTATTAGTTGTTGCCCTGATATGGCTGTAACACTTTTGAAATCACAATAAAATCCTATTCAAATTTAGTACAAATTTATAATTGACCCGTGCTCTGGCAAAAGGGGGCTTAATGCATCTGCGAAAATTATCGACCCAGGTCAGCCTGCGCAGTCCGCGCAGGCTGACCTTGGCCGAAACTTTTCGCTATTGGTCAATTTTCAGTACGTCCGAGGACAAGTCTATCTCATGACTCAGACGGCATTAAAAAAAAGTGGCCATTATGGATCCATAAATATGAGATAACTTGCTTGATATCATGCATCGCAGAGATGCATTAAGCCTCCTTTTGCCAGAGCATGGCTCATATTAAAAAGGGGCAGTAATTTTTTCGTGTGTGGTTGTCTCGAAACACTAGGGTCCGTATTTACCGACCATTCTTAAGAACATTCTTTGTCTTATTCTCAAAGATTTTCAACATTTAAAAGTAACACATCATCTGATTGGCTAAATTAAATTGTTTAGCCAAACAGAAGTTGTGTTACTTTCAAATTTAGAAAATTTCCAAGAATAAGGCTGAGAACGTTCTTAAGAATGATTGGTGAGTATGGACCCAGGTCCCTGCAGTGAATGGCAATGGCTATTAACTCTTTACCAAACGACAAAATTTTATGACTGTCCAAATTCAAAGCATTTGCAGACGACAAAATAAATGTGGCTCAAAAATTGAAATTTATGTTTGGTAGGCCAGAAAACTTTTTGGGAAAAGGAGAAAATTTTCAAAAGGCTATTTCCTCGGGATCGTTGAAACTCGGGATTGTGTGGTGAAGAATTTAACATATAATTGGTTTGCAACACGCGAAAAGGGGCATTCGGACATTCGCGTAAAGTGTCGTCGCGGATCAGCCTGCGCAGTCTGCGCAGGCTAATCCGAGATGGCACTTTACGACTACATTAGATTTTGTTCTTCAGTAGACCTGGGCAAAACAAAAAATTACATAAAAACGGAAAGTGTCGTTTCCTATTAGCCTGCGCTGATCCGAAACGACACTTTACGCAAATGTCCGAATGCCCCTTTTCGCGTGTTGCAAGCTAATTATTGGAGTTTAAAAAAAAGGTGCAATGCATGTACTTTGAATTTTGAACTAATTTACTTTTTTAAATGCACATTTATGTTGTGTGGGGAAAAAAAACTAACCCCCCTGTACTGCTGCTCCATTATTATATTTGAAAAATTCTCATTTACATTGACTCGTGTGGAGACCACATGATAAATACATGTAAAGTCATCCTTATTTAGGTGTACTTAACCTTTTAAGCTGATAAGCGCGATTCAAGGTCCAGTTGAGGACGGTGTAGGTTAAGATCAGACTGCACAGAACGTGCAGTCTGATCTTGGATCTACACCGCCCGATAAGGAGATATTTTTCCCCAAAAACAACTTTGAAATAGCAATCTTTGGGTTTTTACTGTCGGCTTCGAAGTTTAATTTTACTTATTAGCAGACTAAGGATTAACATTGTGGGCATAATTAATGAAGTTTCGAGTGTTTAGTTCCGACAATCCGTATGCTAAGAGGTCGATTTACTTTGGGTTTTTTTTTCGTGTATGTATTTGTGAGTGCTTGGGTGTCTTTCAACAGTATTTCAATTGAATGATTGAATGGTAGTTTTAGGCCGCTTTCATCATTATTTCAGTCATACCACGGCGTCAGCTAGCACGTTCGTGTATGTCCTGGATTTCACCAGTACCAGGCTAGGGCTGTGAAGTGTTTTGCCCAATGACACTCCCACAAAAAACCCTGTGCTTCCAGCGAGACTAGAACCCGGGACCTCCACGTTACAATTTCTACCACTTTACCACTGAGTCACGCAAGACCCCTTGTATTTCAATTATATCATAACATTGATTGATTGATTGAGTGATTGATTGATTGATTGATTCATTGATTCATTGATTGATTGGTTCATTCATTGTATGGTGTTTATCCCCGTTTTAACACTATTTCAGTTGTATCACGGGGGCGAGTTCACCTGTCAATGCTTTCCCGGAGTTTCTTTTTACCTTTGTACTTTGCACAGTTTTCTTCCCAAGTCACTGGCTGATTTCCCAAATAACTATCGTCGAAATGACGGGCGGCGGTGAGAGAATAATAAATCCTATCGTGGTGACCATCATAGATCCTAGGAAAGAAATTGGCCGGGCTGGGGATTCAAACCCGCGAACCCCTGGTTTCAGCTTCTTTACGTAACTGGACGTAACTCACTGAGCTACTGGGCTTGGCCCAGTTATGTAAGAGCGGCATAGGCACTTGGTTTTCTACAAATTTTGCCCTCTATATTAAGTTATGTATTAAGTTATTGATCGAATGTATGGTATGTAATGCCGTTTCCGACATTATTTCAGTCTTATCGCGGCGGCCAGTGCGCTTGTGCATGCTTTTCTAGGGTGTTTTTACCAGTACTTCGCACACTTTTCTCACACATTTTTATTTCTTCTTTTTATGAAGCGGCTTGCCAGATATCACCTTACTTAATCCAGTGATGAATCATATTTTAAGTTTGCTTAGAATATGAAATCTGAACAGTCGAGCCCCTGTTTTAATATGAAACAAATCTGTTATTAATTTCCGGTCAGGAGAAGAACGAGAGCCGAGTATTTTGTGTAAACACAGGAAAGCATCTGTTGATTATAAATCATTGTTAAAGTCGGATAAAATGTTTATTAGTCCATGATGTTTATAAATTATCCGCATTGGTAAACATCCGGAACTGTGTTAATCCTTTTCCACACAATCCCGATTTAAAGTCCTTGTGGTAGAAGTCTTTTGAAAACATCGTGGGAAAAGGAGAAAATGCTGGTAACCAGCATTTTCTCCTTTTCCCCCGATGTTTCTAACACTTCAAGGGAAAAACCCATCTTTTCAGTCACACTTCAATTGCCGTCTATGTGTTATTTGGTAAAGAATTAATGTCCTTATCTTAAGGGGTTTACGATATTTCTTCCCGTTTTAAGAATCGATTGATCAGCCCTTAACTGACGAGCCCGGTAATGCACTTGGTAACTTACAGGACTAGAAACCCAGTGGGTTGCTTGTCCGAATTATGGTGCCCAGCTCGACCAATTTCTTTCCGAGTATCGCTTGAAGTCATCCTGACTGGATTCGTTCCTGTCTCATTCCTGATTGCTATTTCGACAATGGTGCTGTGGAAAAACTTCCGGTGGCTTTTGAAGACTCCTGGAAAGCATGGATAGGTGCACACCCCGTCGCAATAATGTTGAAAACGACGATAAACACAATCTAAACAAGCAAAAAAAAAAAAACGATTAATCCCAACTCTTTCCATCTCTCAGAGGATGGAATTACAGACTTGTTCAAACTGAAAGCATTTTAGACGACAAAAGAAGTACGACTAAAATGCCGATAGTGGACTTTAAAAGGATAGGAAACACTGAAGAAAAAGAGAAAAATACTTGTGACCAGTATTTTATCTGTAAAATCCAGAGTAATAAAACAATTTGAAGTTTGTTTACCCCAGAAATACTGCATAAAGGTACTAGACAGTTTATTTCCAAGACCAAACTGCACATCCAGTACATTCTGATCTTGGATTTGCACTGTCCGTAAAAGCAGTGACATAAAGATACGTATGGAAGCCTAAGCGTTTAGTGTGGTCTTGGCACATTACCTTTTGCAGACCAACTACAAACAGGAAAAAAAATTTGGCGATAGCACATGTCTTCACATCTTTTTATCTAAAGCTTTCTTTATCAGCGTCCAACACGTCCAAAGTTTACGGTAGTCCAAATTCAAAGCAGCTGCAGATGATAAATAAGGTTCAAGTGATGATATTTGTCTTTGAAAGAGTAGAAAACGTTTCTTTTGAAATGAGAAAATGCTAATTACCAACAATATCTCCTTTATCCTCAGTGCCTGCAAAAGCCTTCTCCGTCATGGTCGTTTAAAAAAAAAAACCGAGTTTCTTAGATTAGGGATTAAAACACGTGAATTTCTTTTTAGTAAAGGGTGAACGGAGATAAATGGAAAGTTTAACAGTTTTTTGGTTATTGATATCCGTTATGTTTTATATGATCTTATAAATTATCCAAGATCGTTACAACTATACTGAGAATATCCGTAGTCTTCTACTTCAAGATTTTTTTTATTTGAAAAGCAACACAACTTCTGATTGGTTAAACAAAATTGTTTAGCCAATCAGAAGTTGTGTTACTTTCAAATACAGAAATTCTAGGGAATAAGACTAAGAGCGTTCTTAAGAATAGTTAGTGAATACGGACCCCGGTAGCGCAGTCGGTAACGCACAGGACTTGAGACCAAGGTGTCGCTGATACGAATCTTAAGCTCGGGCAATTTATTTCCGAGGATTGATGATAGTCATTGCGACAGAGTTTAATCCTCTCTCATCGCTTATCATTGTTTCGGCGATGGTTACATGGGAAAGGAGCCAGTGGCTTGGGAAGAATAGTGTGCGAAGAACTGGTAAAAGAAACTCCATGAGAGCATGGATAGGTGCAATGGCCGCCGCGATATAACTGACACAATTTTGAAACAGCGTTAAACACCATACATACGGTACAACCAAATACAGACCTACTCAGTTTACAGTTCTGTACTCTAGCATACTGGTCGTACTTTGACATGATTTGCGGACATTGTAGATCCAAGATCAGACTGCATGTTCTGTGCAGTCTGATCTTGAATCTTCAATGTCCAATATTTGAGAGATATTCTAGCTATACATCATCAGCTAAGACAATTACGTTTTTGATATAAACGCTTTCTTATAGATACTTCTGTTGCCTCAAGCAAAGTATGCAACAATTTAAGAATGCATTCGACGCTATTTATTTAGCTGCCTTATTAAAGATAAATACGCGGTGAAAAAGATCGTTATCAGTTGTCATGGTGACACCATTTCTCGCACTTTGGAGACAGAATATCATTTGGCTTAACAGTCATCGTTATTCTTTCCTTTTTTTTATCGTTTATATGACATTTGCAGTTTTTCTATGCGTGAAATAAGCATAAGTGCATGCGCATGACACCGGCAATTTCATTGTCTGTGACATCGACAATATTTCTTATTTATGACATCTACATTTCCCATATGTTTGGTACTCCGTGCTTTTCCATGTGTATCATATCGGTATTTTTCTTTGTGTGTAACATCGGCGTTTTTCCATGTGTGTTTCGTCGGCATTTTTCCATGTCTATGACATCTGAAAATTTCCATATCTATGGCATCGTCAATACTCCACGTTTATGGCATCTGCATTTTTCTATGTGTTTAAAATTGGCATTTTTCCATGTGTGTAACATCTGAACAACTCTGTGTATGATATGGAAATTTTCCATGTGTATGACATTTGCATTTTTCTATGTGTATGACATCCGCAGCTTTTCCATGTGTATGATACAGGCATTTTTCGATTTCAATGAAAATCAGACCTTTTTTCCGAAGTAAATGACATTAATATTTTTCTCTGTAAATGATAATTATGGGCTTTTGGTCGTGTGTATGATATACTGACATTTTCAATGTGAATGTCACGGATATTTTTTCCTGTAAATATACCATTGGTTTTTTTTTTTCATATAAATGCAGCATTGACCATTTTCATATGAATGCCATTGGCATTTTTCTGTGTAAATGACATGATGTTTCTCTTCCCCCTCTCATGAGAATGACTTACAAATTGTTCGATGTACAATTACATATTGGATTTTTCCATGTAGATGACTTCGATTCTTGTCATATTAATATCATTCGTATTTGTCCATGGCTTATTGGCACTTCCGTAAGAGGATGTCAAGGGCATTTTTTCCGCGTGAAAATCAGTGATCTTTTTCCTTGTCAGTGATATGTGGGTACTTTTTCCATGTGAATGGTTATGACTTCTTCCTTCTGATTGACATAGAGGATTTTTTTCCAGTGTGAATTTTTGTAGGCATTTTCCTCGTGAATGCTAATGACATTTCCACATGAATGGCAATGACATTTTTCTTGTGAATAGCATTGGCCTCTAAATGACATAATTGGCCCATTTCGGGGTATCTATTTTAAGATGAATTTTGACCGAGTTTTGAATCAGTGAAATCTTGTCGCGAAAAATTTCACATCGTTAGTGCTGTAAGAGCTCAAGTCCTCTTAATCTGTGCCAAACAATCCCGAGTTTCAACGACTCTGAGGAAGGTGGTTTTTGAAAACATGGGAAAAAGGAGAAAATGCATGTGACCAGCATTTACTCCTTTACCCACGATGTTTTAAACCCTATCAACGACAAATTTAAGGTTTTGAGTAACATTTAATTTGTCGTAGATATATGCAAATGCTTTCAACTTGGACTAGCATAAATTTTGCCGTATGTAAACGAGTAAACCTTCGCGTTTTTGTCGAAAACAAGATGACGGCAATGTTATTCCGTACAAAATAGCGTACAGTACTCGTTTATATAAATAAATAAACGAGAAAGCTAAAGCACGTCAGAATATTATTTTGTCGCTGTTGTTACACACAATCATAATTATTTTCATGGCTCTTTGAGAGAATTGTAATCAACACGGGGAAGAAACAAGGGGAATACGCTCGTAGTTAAAATGCAACTTGACCATTGATACAGATCTACATGAAGTTACACCACTTGAAGTATCACGATCAACTTCGGTTATTTCATAACTGTTACCAACAAGGTGAATATAAATACATGTACATGTACCAACCTTATGATAAAGACGTGGGCGGCAAGGGCGGCAAGGGCAAAAAGTACTTTAACATCGCAAAAGTTGGGGTTGTTCTGTTGGCTTGAAATTTTCAAAGTTAAAAAGTTTAATGTGCTTATCATGAAAGGTTTATAAATTAAGTGTTTACCAAACAGTACCGAGTTTAAACGAGCCTCATGAAAAGGGCTTTTGAAAACCTTTTGGGAAAAGGAAATATGCTGGTAACCAGCATTTTCTCCTTTCCTCTAAGCGTTTTCTACACTTTTACAGACAAATTTTATCATTTGAACCTCATACAATTGGTCGTCTGCAAATGCTTTCAATTTGGAGAAGTCTGAATTTTTCTCGTCTGGTAAAAGATTAATACAATGTCAATAAAATGGTTTAGCTGTCATCTAATGTATGCTTCGTTCACTTCTGACCTGATTCGGAAATTTTTCACAGTGTTATGAGGCAATGTGGATCAAAATCAGACTGCATATAACGTGAAGTCTCAGTATTTATTTATTACGTTCTTTCGATCTCTTCAGAGATATGCAAGTTAAAATATAGCATTGACTTATCAATCACTCAATCTCTTTTTGCTCGTCATAATGATTATTTTTTTTCTTTTTGTCACAAAATGCTCTGTCCTTTGAAAGACAAATTCCTTTGTTTTAGCAACATGTAACTTGTGAATGTTATCAATTTTGATATACATGTATTTGAAGATACATCCTTACAGCTAGAGGGAAAAAAATGCTGTTAAAATTTGAAAGTGTGTAGGATGACACAGCTGTGTAAACAATGATAAATTACCAATATATATGGTGTAAAGGATAGAAAAAATTCAAGGGATGTCCTAATTTAAAACCATAAACGACAACAGTGATTGCTTCGAATGCCTTCAAAGCATAAAATGCATTTTCTATCCGCCGTAATCTGTGCAACCTTGCAGCCGTCAGGGGCAACAATTGGCATGAAGATACAAGAATGATTATAGTTTCATAAAATAAAGATGAAATGGATTAAAAACTGACTCAAAATTGGCTGGAAATGAGTACAGATGTACATGTATCTTCAAAACTTTTTTCTGGTAACCAGTTACGATTTAAAATTTTCTGTTGGTGGCAGGGTTAGCAAAGATAATGCGAAAGTACATCTATGTTTCAAGGAAATGAGTCAAATTCGGACTGTCATCCCTTTTTAGATTTCAATAACAGGATCCTTGTACTTATCGACATAATTTCCTCCTTTTTGTTACAATTTTTTTCTACCCATTCTTAGAATCCCACAGTTTAACTCTTTACCACACAATCTTCGATATTTTCCGACCCTGTAAGAGAAAGCTTGTGAAAACATTGTAGGAAAAGGAGAAAATGCTGGTAACCAACATATTCTCCTTTTTCCACAATGTTTTCTACCCTATCAAATACAGAAATCACCATTTAAGCTAAATTTAAGTTGCCGTCTGTATTTGCTTTCAATTTAGTCCAATCCAAATTTTGGTCGTTTGCTAAAGAGTTAAACCATGTCGATTTTTGTCGTCTGCATATGCTTTTAATATGGACAAGTCTAAAATTCAACCGTGTGGTAAGGAGGTACTTTACAAAGGTCTTATCATCGAAAGATAATGTTTTTCAACTCTTAAGCAAACGACAAAATTTTAGACTTGCCCGAATTGAAAGAATTTGCAGACGACAAATCCAGTGTAATACAGATGCTGTAAATTGTATTAGTATGGACAGAAAACACTGTGGGAAAAGGAGAAAATGCTGGTTACCAGCATTTTCTCCTTTTCTCACAATGTTTTCTAAAGCCTTTTTCTTCAAGGTCGTTAATGTTTTCTAAAGCCTTTTTCTTCAAGATGGGATTGAATGGTATATAGTTAAGGAATTAGGTCAAATTTGGATCGACATCTAGTTTATACCTTGTTCATCCTGGTCCCATTTAACGCTTTAACACAAACGACCTTTGGGAGGAAGGCTTTTGAAAACTTTTGTGGGAAAAGGAGAAAATGCTGTTAACAAGCATTTTCTTCTTTTCCCACAATGTTTCGTACCCTTTCACTGACAAATTTCGTTAATTTATGTCCAGAAAAATAACTTGGAATGATTATTGGTTCACATACTTGTAAAGATCATTTTACGGGAACGTTTCCTCTCTGCATGTAGATCTAGATCTATGTAAGAGAGACTTTGATTTTTACTAGAAATCGGTCAGTAGGTTGGGAAGAATATTGAGCAGTAAAAGGAACTTCAGGAACGCATGGTAGGTGCACTTGCCGCCGCAATGAATATACACACAAAAAGAAAAAAAAAAAAACGAACAAAAACAGAATCTTTCTTTCATTTCTTCGTTAGCACACAGGTCTACCCATATTTAATCTGGAATTTCTTTAAAATCAAGAGTGCGTAGATCGCTAAAATCAGATTTTAATCTAATTTTAATCTAAATCTATATGTAGCTTTCCTTTTTCATCCTATCTGCTTTCCTACACGTCCATCATTGAAACAGTGATCAGTGCAGAGACAAGAATGAATTCTGTCACAATGACTAGATCTAGATCTATCATCAATCCTAGGAAAGAAATTTGCCTAGTTATCGATAGATCTATCCAACTTATGGGAAAAAAAAAACCCGCCAAACTTTTAGATCTATCAACAAGCTTTCGTAACTTTAAATAATATATTTGAGCCATGTTGCGGTAAAAGAGGGTTTAATGCATCTCCGTGATGCATGATACCAAACAAGTCATCACATAATTATACATCCATATTGTATGATAACTGACTGAATCAAAAGGCATGCATACTGGTCCTTTGACATGCAGAAAATTGAAAAATAGATCTAGCAAAGAGTTTTGACCCAGGTTAGCTTGCGCGGACTGCACAGGCAGACCTGGGTCGATAGATTTTGCAGATGCATTAAGCCCCTTTTTACAGATCATAAATCCGGCTTTCTCTGTAAATGGTATTTTGAAAGTAGTTTAGTCATGATATCTTCGACACAATGTTTTCCGCGGAAAAAACGGCTCGTGCATGACGTAAGAATAGTATGATTAATGACGTCATTATTTGCTAGCATAGATCATTGCGTATGTTTATACACAAATAGACGCCTAATACGCTGAAAGTAGGTAAGAAATTAGATAATCTATACTCATTAACTGATAATGATTTTTAAATAATCATCCGCTCGGTAGATAATTATTGTCATTTTTGACCAATCAGGTACTTGTGCGAAAGACTGTCATACGTGTGACGCTGTGCGACTAACCGGAAGACACTCAATTTTTAGTCATCCCTATTTAGATTTAGACTAAAACCCAGAACGAAGTCGGAATTTAATTTTTAAAAATCTAGAACGGTGTTACCGCAAAACGAGCTTCGCTCTTTATTACATTATATGCATGGCGAAGTTCCTCACAAAACGAACGCCCGTGTCTTAATAGAAAAAGAATAGATTTATTCATCCAAAAGGAATGCAAGAATGTTTAATATTAACCGGCAAGGAAGCTGATCATATGTGTCATTTTCAAGTGGGTCGGTTGAAAAAGTATTGATATTAGTGGCAATAAATAAACCCTAGCAACATGAGGGTAGATCGACTTAAATTGGTTTTGCGGACACTATCTTATCTTTGATATACTGTACTTTCTTTTATATTTTTCTGAGGTATGGTCAAAAATTGTTGAAATTGCTATATAAACAAGTCTATTGATTTTATAAACCCGGCCATGGTGAAAGCATTTGCAGTCAATGAATTAAATATGGTGTAAATGATGAGATTTGTTTATTTTTAAAATGGAGGAAAACATTGTGGGAAAAGGAGAAAATGCTGGTTACCAGAATTTTCTCCCTTTTGCACAATGCTTTCTACCATGAATTCTTTCGTTTAAGTCACGTTTAATTTGTCGTCAGCAAATGTTTTCAGCAAAGTGAAAAAAAAAAACTGTCATGCGGTGAAGAGTTTACTCAGTCAGAAGTTCAGAACATAATTCATTTCCTTTTATTTCTTCTTTTCCAGCTTTTAACAGCCCAAGATTAAAGTACATGTATACCAGTTCGATGCAACTCTAAAGTAAGGAACGCTACTGAGTTAGATTTTCAAGTGAGAATTGAGGAGCCATGCTCTTTCTGCTTCCTAAGCGGTTAGCAACTTTAACGTGAACTTTCTTTTCTTACTGAAACTTTGAAATGAGGGGAAATCTGCGAAATTGGATTTAAGAAAGGAAATGAGAAGTCATACCATTTTCTCCTTTCTATCGTGTGGCCAACTTAAATGGAACTTTTAAGTGAGGAATTCTCCATGACCGGATTAAAGAATTCAAGTGAGAAGACGTGCAATTTCTTCTTCTGAGGCGTTGTGCAGATTTCCTTCTTCTCCAGGATTTGGCAGAATTAAAGTGAGTGGAATTATAAAAACAGGTTCAAATTAGTAAAAACCATGCCATTTCCCCCTGTCTTGCGTATGACCAAATTGAGTAGAACTTTAATGTGAGGAATTCACCTGAGCGGATTTTAACAGTCAGGAGTTACGCCATTTCAAATTCACTTGCTTTGGCAGAGTTAAAGTGAGGGCACTAACCCTCTAAACTAAAACTTGATATTCATGCCACTCATCCACTGAAAGCGTGTGACCAAAGATAATGAATCTTTAAAGAGAGGACTACTATATTACCGAATTTAAACAGTGAGAAACCATGCCACAGTTAATTTTATTCAACAGAAAATGGAGTATAGGAAGTGACGATTTTGTTTTCGCTGGGATTGCAGATTCTGTAATACGAGGAATATGGTGAGTAAAGTCTGTCTGTCCTTCTGTCTGTCTGTCTCTCTGTCTCTACCTCTTGCATGACTATCTCCGCCTATCTCTTCTCTTCATGTGTCACAGTTCATTTTGGTAGTTAATGCATATGGTGAGTAAAATCTGTCTCTATTTCTCTCCGTCTTTCTCCATGTCTCTGTCTCTCTAATTCTTCCTCTCTTCGACTGTCTGCCTGCCTACCTGCCTGTCTGTCCTTCTCTGTGTCTCTGTCTGTCTGTCTGCCTCCCTCTCTCTCTCTCTCTCTCTCTCTCTCTTGACTGTACAGCTATATATTTCAGTCTATCCTCCGACAGTCCGCCTTGTAACCAGTTGAGTACTAACTACCCTTGTGTTCTCCTGTAAAATTTTAAACAGCTTTTAAGCTGATAACTGTGAGATAGACAAGAGTCGTAGATAAGGCCTTGAACTGTTAAATAAGTTACTTAGATATTTCTAACCAATAGTTACATCCGCACATTTTTCAATTCAAAGCCGTTTTCGCTGAGGAAAAATCTCACCGTACCGGACAGTGTAGATCAAAGAACACACGGCACGTTCTGTGCACTCTGATCTTGATCTTCACTGTCCAACAAAGCACAAAGAGTTGCGATTAGCAGACTTAAGGGTTGACTCTGAAGCAGACGAAATAATGTTAGACTTGTCTGAATTGATAAAATTGGCAGACGATAAATTAAACATTGTTAGTATTATGTAATTTGTCTTACAAAGGGTAGAAAATATTGTGGGAAAAGGAGAAAATGCTGGTTACTAGCATTTTCTCCTTTTCTCACAGTATTTTCAGAATTTTCATTCCTAAGGGACGTTAACCCTTTACCACGCACTCCTGAGCTGAAACGACCATGAAGAAGAAAGCCTTTGAAAACATTGTAGGAAAAGAAAAAAATGCTGGTAACCAGCATATTCTTCTTTTGCCCCATTGTTTTCTACGTTTTGAGGACAAAACTATTATTTCAGTCAGATTTAATTTATCGTCTGCAAATGCTTTGAATTTGGGCAAGTCTAAAATTTTGCCGTTTGGTGAGGTTTAAAACGCAGGTTTGTTTGGTAAAGGCTTTTTTTTGGTCATCATCAAAATTTAATTGTTTGAAATGTGAGAGCACGCGTACAATCTAATCGATAACCATGCTTATGTTTTATGAATCTAATTTTACACGGTTGAAAATTTTCACTTTATTTGACTAATTTCAATCCTGGTACAACAGCTAGCCTTTGAAAACATCGAACCAAACGGATAAATCACTCGAAGCGAACAAAATTTTAAATCGAATCTTGGTACAATATTCTTACCGAGTGTGCAATATTCTGATAACGGTAACCTCTTTATCGAATGTCTTATTTTTTTTTTAGTAAACCAAGTTTATTTATTTATCCCTTTTTAACCCTTTATTAAACGGTCCCCTTTATTTATGAACCCCGAGAAGGAGAACTTAGGCATTTTTGTCGACTGGTACTAAAGGGTGAATGATTAATTACTGTTTTATGTTCCAGCTGAAAAAAAAAAATCATTAAAACCATAGGAAACGCTACCGATCGATTGGTCAGAATTTCTATATGATTAATTTACTGTGTATTAAGCATGATATGGCTTGCAACACACGAAAAAGAGCATTCGGACATTTGCGTAAAGTGTCGTCTCGGATCAGCCTATGCAGTCCGCGCAGGCTAATCCGAGACGGCACTTTACGACTACATTAGATTTTGTCCTACAGTAGACTTTTGTGAAACAGAAAATTGCATAAAAACGGAAAGTGTTGTTTCGGATTAGCCTGCGCGGACAGCGCAGGCTGATCCGAGACAACACTTTACGCAAATGTCCGAATGTCCCTTTTCGCGTGTTTCAGGCCATATGGACTTAACTCTTTACAAGCCGCCAAAATTTTAGATTTGCTAAAAATGAAAGCATGCGCAGAGGACAAAATAAGCATGGTTTATATGATTAGGCTGTGTCTTTGAGAAGACAGTAAACATTTCGTCGGAAAAGGTAAAGACGCTGGTTACCAGCATTTTATCCTTTGCCTACAATGTTTTCAAAAGTCTTCTCCCTAAAAGTGGTAATCTCACGACAACGCTTGGTAAAGAATTGATAGCCAAGTCCCGACAGCGCAGTCGGTAGCGTACAGGACTAACGAACAGAGGGTCGCTGGTTCGATCCCCGGCTCGGCCAACTTTTTTCCGAGGATTGGTGATAGTCATTACGACAGGATTTATTCCTTTCTCACCGCTGATCATTGTTTCGACGATGGTTATGTTGTAAAACAGCCAGTGGCTTGGAAAGAATATTGTGCGGAGTACTGGTAAAAGAAACTCCAGGAAAACATAGATTGATAGGTGCACTGGCCGCCGTGATATAACTGAAATAATGTTGAAAACGGCGTTAAACACCAAACAATCAATCAATTTAAAGAACTGATAATCAGTTTTTCAGCCTGGGTAGTAATTTTTCAACCATTGCCTGTGACCGTGAGCGTATTTAATTATTATGTGGGCTGTGTTGTGTGAAAAGGAGACTTAATGCATGTGCAAAAAGTATCGCCTCAGGTCAGCCTGCGCAATCCGCGTAGGCTAACCTGGATCGCAACTTTTTGCCATTGGTCAATTTCCTGCACGTCAATTTCCTACATGATTCAGTAGGATATTATGCACAATGGGTTTTATGGATCCATAATTACCGGCATAAATTATGATGACTTTGCATAATGGCTCACGGAGATGCATTAAGCCCCCTTTTTGCTAGAACATAGATTGTCTAGATATATATGAGCCATGCTCTGTGAAAAGGGGGCTTAATGCATCTGCGAAAAGTATCGACCCAGGTCAGCCTGTGCAGTCCGCACAGGCTGACCTAGGCCGAAACTTTTCGCTATTGGTCACTTTTCTGTATGTCCAAGGACCAGTCTACCCCAAGATTAAGTTGGTTGTTAAAAAAAAAGGGGGTATTATGGATCCATAATTATGTGATGGCTTGATTGGTATACTGGATCACGGAGGTGCATTAAGCCCCCTTTTGCCAGAGTATGGCTCATATATTACAGAGTCATTAGAAAGCCTGCCACGTGTCCCCTTCCACGATTTTTTTCGAATTAATGTAGATCGACGTTTATTAATTACGAATTTATTAATTACAAATTTCGTATTATGACAAATTTTAGCACCAAAGGCCAGCGAGGTTAGGTCATAGCCCTGGGTCCGTGCATGCGTGTATGCATCCATACGTTTGTGCATGCCTTCACTTTTATTTCAAGCATCGTCTCATCTGAAACTGGATCGATTTTCATAAAACATCACAGAGACGATCGGACTATGGTTCTCTTTGGAATTTCTGCAAAACGGATTTGAATCCATAGAAATTCGTTGCTACAGCAACTTGATTTAAAAAAAAATTCGAGACTCTTCGAAATCTTCTTCGCTAAAGCCACTTGAATCGTACCAGTAGGTTATTGGTTGAAAATGATTAAACATTGTTAATCCCTTTGCCGTTAACCGCTGACCAATTTTAGTTCCCTTTGTGGACAGTATACTTATTGATTGTAAAACCGGAAATATTCGCGTTGTGGAAATCTTCGCGATTTTCGCGTATTGAAAAAAATCGCGAAGATATCCACCAGCAAAAGTTTAAGTTACACTCAGGTGTGCTTTACCTAGACACCGGATCATGTGGGAGCGATTGACGGAGTCCCTTTTCGACATCAATGACCGTGCCTTTTTTCATCAAATATTATGGCGGTTAATACTTCCAATTAAACACGCTTCATCGAAGTAAACATGGAGATTTACTGAATTGAGTAATAAGTTAGCTTTATAGAACAGTTAAGTCTAGAATTTTTTTAATTCTGTCTTACACTCTCGCGGAAATTGAAACACGCGTAAGGTCAGTATTTGGTAATTTTAGACCCGGAATAATATCTTCACAAAACATCTAGTCTGATCTCTGACTTGCACTTTTAGGATATTCAAGTCCTAGAGACAGTCCTGTGAAAGACAAACCCCACCATTCTAGTTTCAAATCTCTAAAATTTTGTCGTCTCGTAAAGTGTAAAGTTCGACTGAATACAAAATATCATCATCCATTTCGTCTTCATCTGACTCTTATTTTAAAGTAGAAAGAATTGTAGGAAAATGGAGAAAATGCTGGTTGCCAGCTTTTTTTTTCATTTCCCACACTGTTTTCAAAACCCTTCGAACACGAATCGTTGTTGGTGAAGGGCTAAGTACATTACGATTTTGAACAGTCGTGCCGATACAAGTAAATTGCAGACAAACTGATAACGGATATGACAAAAAGATATCGCAAATTATAAGTGTTTACTTGTAAACAAAAACTCACTTCAGACTCTGCATGACGATAATCTACAAGGACGAATGCATTGTTCAATCTTGTACACGCGAAAGTTTAATGAGGTTCATAAGGTGCTTATTCTGCGGTAGCTAATTGTTAAAGTAAATTTATCCCCATGTAAACAATTTGTTATTATTTACTTTTAATTAAAACCGATTAAATTGACTTACGTACTTGTATTTCTTGAATTTCTGTTGTGTGTAATATTTCTGTTCATTGTATGACGATGTACTTTGTAAAAGTCAAAAGTCGAACAATAACATGTCTGTCTGTCTGCCTGCCTGCCTGCTTGCCTACCTGTCTGTCTGTCTGTCTGTCCGTCCGTCCATCCGCCTGTCTGAAAAACTCGCCAAACAAACTCTGGTTTTATGTCGCTTTAGCCCTTTACCAAACGACAAAGTTTGGGATAAGACCAAATTACAAACATTTGCAAACAACATTTAGAAAATGTGGCTCAAATGACGATTTCCGTCTTTGTTAGGATAGAAAACATTGTATGAAAAGCAGAAAAAACTGGCTACGAGCATATTCTCTTTTTCTCACATTGTATTCAAATGCCGTTTTTTGACAGGGTTGTTAAGACTCGGGATTGTGTGGTAAAGGGTTGAGGGCTGTCCGCTGCGTGGACGTAGTGGATTATAAGTGACGATTGTGAGAATTTACATTTGAACTGCGTGATTTCCGATCATTTTGAAATTCTTTTCAGTATCTCGGACGTAAACAGTTCGACACAGGGCGTATTCAAATTTTTAAACCTCTAAAACAAATTTGCAGCTGACAACTCTGATTTACAAGTTTGATACTTGTTGTGTATGCAAAATGTGACGTAGTTTTCTCCTTTGGTCATAATGTTTTCAAAAGTTGGGCTGCTGCGACATGAACACAATTGCCTGCAGAAGGTGATTTTTTAACCCTTTACCACACAATCCCGTGTTTGAAGGACCCTGAGAAAAGGCACCCTTTAAAAACATTGAGGGAAAAGGAGAAAATGCTGGTAACCAGCATTTTCTCCTTTTCCCACAATGTTTTCTACTCTCCCAAAGACGAATCCCATCATTTAAGGCACATCTTATTTGTCGTCTGCAAATGCTTTCAATTTGGTCAAGTATTAAATTTTGCCGTCTGGTAGAGATAAATCTTACTGTATTTCAATACAAAAGGAAAATGTTTACCGTCTTTCATATTATAAAGTATGAGTGGGAGGCAGACTTCCTGTAGTTTGCGTAAATCGTCGTTTTATCCTTTCATTTCACAGGCTTTTTTTCTTTGACAGATCTTCGCTTTCAACTACCCAATAAAACATGTATATAAGTTTGTTTGTATTGTTTAACGCTGTTTTCAACACTATTTCAGCTTTACTGCGGAGCCCAGAACACCTACCCATGCTTTCCTTGATTTTTTTTAATCAATACTTTGCTCAATATTTTTCCCAAGCCACTGGCTGCCTTCCCATATAACTTTTATCCAAAAAATGATCAGCGGCGAGAAAAATGAGTCTTGTTCGCAATGACTATCATCTGGGGGATTCTCGGTACGAAATTGGCCGAGAAGGGGGTTCGAACAGGCGACCCTATGGTTTCAAATCCTGTACATTACCTACTGAGCTACCGGGCTCGGCTAAGGACATGAGCATTATACCAAGCAAGTCATCATAAAACTGTGGATCCATAAAATCCATTTTGTCTAACATCCGACTGAATCATGAAGTAGTCTGGTCCTTTGACATGCAGAAAATTTACCAGAAGCAAAAAGTTTCGGCCAGTGTCAGTCTGTGCAGACTGCGCAGGCTGACCTTGGTCGATACTTTTTGCCGATACATTTATACCCCTATTCACAGAGCATGACCCACATATGACCTGTCGAACAGGACTTCCAGTAATTGTCAGTATTTTCACACATCTTTTTCTAAAAAATGGAAGTAGTTGTTACCGTTATCGTGTTCTGCGTTAATTTATCTAAGATTTGGTGCATCGAAAGGGGCAAATGGATAAATATTACGAGACCAGTAAAG
This sequence comes from Hippopus hippopus, assembly GCA_946811185.2. NCBI lineage: Eukaryota > Metazoa > Mollusca > Bivalvia > Cardiida > Cardiidae > Hippopus > Hippopus hippopus. Next base: position 18,556,492 of record OX328096.1, read on the forward strand.
GTCGAAAAGGACGAATTTCAATCATCACCCCACTTTAGAATGGAAATTTTGATACTCGCCCTTTGAATGCATTGAACAAATCTGATTGGTCAATGAAACTATCGAATATTGAAATAACGGGGAGCTTGTAAAATACTGTTGACCTATCAAATGTGTTTGATATATTCACCGAGGTCCAAAAATTTCCGTTTCATGGTAGGGATAGATAGATTTGTGGGCGTTCAAAGTTGAGAAGGGCCCGTTCAATCATAGAAAGTCGAATACATCTAACTCAAAATAGGATTTTCCAGAGAGAAGAAGTACCTAAATGCTGATGGATTCTGACTGTTTGTTTAATCATTTACCACACGAGTTTTAACCAGCATTTTCTCCTTTTCCCACAATATTTCCAAAGGTAGCTCAGTGACTGGTGTACTTCCTTGGATTTACCAGTATTAGGCCAGGGCTCTGAAGTGCCTTTCCCAAGGACACTCCCGCATAGATCCAAGCGCCTTGGAATGTTGCTTTGTCGATCCTATTTCTTCATCTTCCCCAATGCTTCTCTAACATCTTTACTTCGATTAAGGTCTAATTAATTCGCAGTTGCTTTCACTAGATTGTATTTACATTTGTTTTGGCTGATAATGCCTGTGAATGTTGTCTGCTAACCGATAGAAAAAAGGATAAACTGAGAAACAATGTCGTTTCAAAGCTGTATTGGAATTAATAAACATGTATAAGACTTCGTGAAACAAGATCAGTTACAGTTGGTCTTTGCAGCCTGATCTTGATCTACACTATCTGCAAAAACAGAAGTTGTGCTTGGCTATGTCAATGGTTTAAGTGAATAAATCCTAAAGTAAACTTTCGACGAAGAAGCCTTTTTAAATACATGTATCTTTTTTCAATATGAATAATGAGTGTGAGTTAAATATAGTAAAAGGAGAAATTACTCGTCACGAGGAAGTTTTGCTTTTTCCACAGTGTTTTCAACTTTGGTTTTCTGCTAGACGTTAAAAGATCGTCTACAAAAGTTAATAAGTTTCAAGTTAAAAATGAATAGTAAGATACAGGTATGGCCTGCGGTCTTTACTACATGCATGTATTATAAAGAGATCATTTCCCCTTATCCTCACTGGACTCATCATGAATACCTCTTTTTAAGAGCAATTTCTTCCTTCACCATAATGTTCTCAAGGGGCCTCTGAAAGACGCCAAAGTCTTCCAAAGAAAGTATTGAGCTTAAGTTCAAATGAATAGTTTAAGATAACCTATGGCCTGCGGTCTTTTTTTCAAATTTATCATAAACATTATTATCATCTCTTATACCCTCACCCTCCTCGTCATAAATACCGGTACATGTATGTCCCTTTAAGAATAATTTCTGCCTTTGTCACAATGTTCTCTTTTCATAATTAAATACTCTTCTTCAAGACAAGAAAGTCTTCTACAGAAGATAACAGGTGAAGTTCATATGAATAGTTAACTCATAACCTGCTAAATAAGTGAAATGAAACTTTCAAAACCTACAGTGAAAACCCAAATTTTGCTATTTCAAAGTCTTTTTTTTTTGGGGGGGGGGGATATGTCTTTATCGGACAGTGTAGATCCAAGATCAGACTGCACGTTCTGTGCAGTCTGATCTTGATCTACACTGTCCGCAAAAGGTCTTTGGATCGCGCTTAGAAGCTTAAGGGTTAAGAGTACAGATATGGCCTGCAGTCTTTACAAATTTATCATTAAGGTATCATCTTCTCTTATCTGCTCATCCTACTCACAATAAATCCCTTTTCCCAAGTCTTCTTCATCCATGTTTGGGTGGTTTTGGAAAACAATGCAGCAAAAGGAGACATAAGTGCACATCCTCTTTTACTAATTTCTACCGTTGTTGTCATTCTTCGGAAAGTAAAGCCTGGTAAACCGCATAAACTGATATTGTTTGATTTTTACCTTTAATTAATTTGAAAGGATTTTGCATCTTAATCTAAGGTTTATTGAGCTAACACTTTATTGTACAAACCACGTGTTTTATCGACTCTTGAGAAAAGGGTAAAAAAAAAGAACCTGTGAGAAAAGAAAAAATGCTGGTAACCAGCAGTTTCTCCTTTTACCATCACGTTTTCAACACTGTAACATTGTGGTGTCTGTGGTTGTGAGGTGGAACGTCGGCCTCGTAACCAGAGGGTCCCGAGTTCGATTCCCGGGAGCGGGTGTCAACTTTGGGACCTTCATTGGCCCATACACTCGGCGCGAATACTGGTTCAGTTCCAAGGAAGCAAAATCGAGAGAGATTAGAATAAGTTGTATGAACTTGTTTCTCAATCGATGTAAAATAAATATGTTTAAACTAACCCTGTAAGAGACATGTGTAATTGTCTGTACCACATTTGATTAGTCTTCTGCAAATGCTTTCAATTCGGACAAGTCAAGAATTTTGTTGTCTGTTAAAAAGTAAAACCTTACTCTAAAATATACCGCCCATGTACTTCTGTAAATGACAGAGTAGAAGAAATATTAAAAGAAAAGAAAAAGAGTATGAATAAAACAGAAAGCAACGTCGGAAAAGGAGCAATCACTTATTACACTGACTTGCTCCTTTATCCTACCATAGGCGCCATTCATTCATTCATTCGTTCGTTCGCTCGTTCGTTCATTCATTCATCCATTCATTCATTCCTTAATTCATTCATCCTACAACATTTTCAAATTATATTCCCGGCAGGGGAGAAAAAATAATACATATGGTTATAAGAAGATAGATTTTAAATCTCCTGAATCATTCAGCCTTTACGCATAATGCTGTCTGTCGTTTTGGCGTTTCTTCTTCGTCCGTATTGCTCATCAGCGTCAAGCTAAAGCCCATCATTTTTTTTGTGTGTGTGTTTTTGTTTCATGTTTAACGCCATTTTCAGTATTGTCTCAGTAATGTCATAGCAGCACATGGGCCTAACCATGCTTTCTTGGAGTTTCTTTTACTAACACTTCGCACAAAAATTCTTACCAAGTCACTGGCTACTCTCCCATTTATACTGTGATTGGATCCGGTGCGGCTCGAGCTACTGGTCTTCAGGATATGAGTCCCACACTTTACCACTGAGCCACCCAGGACCCCGTGGAAGAAGGTGAAAATGCCGCTTTCGACGCGAGATCCAGCTGAAATAAGATTAATCGTATGATGTTTAACTCCGTTTTTAACACTAGTTCAGTTATATCACGGCAGCTAGTGCGCCTATCCATGCTTTAGTGGAGTTTCTTTTACCAGTACTTCGTACAATATTCTTTCCAAGCCACTGGCTGCTTTCCCACATAACCATCGTCGAAACATCGGTCAGCGGTGAGAGAGGAATGAATCCTGTCGCAATGACCAGCATCAATCCTCGGATATTGGCTGAGCCGGGGATCGAACCAGCGACCTCCTGTTCTCACGCTACCGACTAAGCAACCGGGGCTTAGCTTTTGTTTGCCGAATATGAAGAGAGCTGGTTAAAAAAATGCTAGGAGGTTTGGCTACTCTCGGTTCATTCCTCTTCATAGAGGTCGTTAGAGGACGCTATACGTGTACAGGAGATAGGCCGAACATTGGTTCAACGATGTTTATGTGGGAAAGCAGCCAGTGGCTAGGAAATCATGTCGTGAAAAGCACTGGTAAAAGAAACACCAGGAAAGCATGCAAAGATGTATTGAACGCCATGATATAACTGAAATGGTTTTGGAAACAGCGTTAAACACTATACAAAACTTACATACAGAAAATTGGGGATTAACCATTAATGAGCCATGCTCTGTGCAAAGGGGGCTTAATGCATCTGCGAGAAGTATCGACCCAGGTCAGCCTTTGTAGTCCGCGCAGGCTGACCTGGGCCGAAACTTTTCGCTATAGGTCAGTTTTCTGCATGTCCAAGGACCAGTATACCTTATGGTTCAGCCGATCGTCAGACAAAATGGATTTTATGGATCCATAATTATATGATGACTTGCTTGGTATCATGGATCACGAAGATACATTAAGCCCCCTTTTGCCAGAGCCTGGTTCATTCTTTTTTACCACTGACGCACACTCTATACTCATGAATATTAACTATTTCTTTATCCTTTGATCAATATTTGACAAGTAGGCTAGATTCTAATCCAGTCAGTATACATATTCAGAAATAATTTATTCTTTTACGGAACAATCCCGTGTTTTCACGACCCTAAAAGAGGAAAATGCATCTGAAAACATTGTAAAGAAAGGAGAAAACGGACCATAATGCAGAGTATTCACTCTTTCCTACACAATCCCGAGTTTCCACCACCCTGAGGAAAAAGCCTTTTAAAAGCATTGTGGAAAAAGGAGAAAATGCTGGTAGCCAGCATTTTCTCCCTCTCCCACAATGTTTTATACGCTTCCAATCACATAATTCAATTTTTGAGTCACATTTATTTTGTCGTCTGCAAATGCTTTCAGTTTGGACAAGGCTTTATTTTGTCGTTTGGTAAAGGGTGAAATAAAAAAGCCATCTCAGCTCAACGGCAAAACGTGTTCAATTCTTTATACCAAATCGCTTTCCATGGCGATGATGGGGATCCGTTTAAACCTTTATCAAACGACATATTATAGAATCTTCCGAATTCAAAACATCTGCAGATGAACAAATATAAAATTGTTGCAAATGAGCTTTAAGGTCTCCTATAGGCCTACAGTATGGAAAGCATCAAACACGATGTATTTCTTTAAGTCTTATTCCTACAGTAATGTGACTTAGCACAGTTCACGTATTTTCTATTTGTTTTGTTACTTTTTAGGAGAAACACATTGTACAGTAGTGTAACAACTGGCAAAATAACCCCCCCCCTTCCAACAACAACAACATCAAAATACTGGATCCATTTTTCCTCTTGCGCAAGAACAAGCCGGGAAACTGTGATACTCTCTACAAAGGAGAACGTCAAAAATATTTAAAAGAAATTTCTAGTCAGATTTTGGCGTAAAAACCAATGATTTCTCACGGTATTGTCGATCATTCTCTCTGAATATTAAAGAAACATATAGAAAGTTAATTCGCCTTTCTTATAGGTAAAAAACTGTGAAGTAGTAAATACGAAAAACGGTACAAAATAGCCCGAGTTCGAAACAGCCGCAGTTAAAATCAACTGGGCGAAATCTGGACGAAAACGAAGTAATCAAAGTGCTGTAAGCACTTCAGTAGCACAGAAGGAGCACAGCGTTGACACTTTCTTTGCCAGGGGCGAGATTAAGATGCACTTGACTTTGAGAACATTTGTAAACCACGTTTTTATAACAAAACCTACAGTAATGAAATCACGAGATTGTTTTAATCCTCTCGGGTTTGGAACACGGGCAACTTTATTACAATATGCAAAGATTACATAGCACATGTGTGTGCGGTTTTTTTTTTCTCCCAAGAAAAAATAAACTATTTTTGTTTTCTATGTTATTATCCGATTCAATATGTGGACATCCACTTCTGGTCCAACACGTCTATTCTGCCTGTCATGTCTTCCTACCAAACAGGAAAGAAAGAATTTGTATTTCGAGCTCACCAACAAGCAATTGTCAATCTAAAAACTTTGGAATCAAATTTGGCTTGATCCATATTCATCAGCCATTTAGAATTGCATTCTTATTTTAATTCTAAATTAAGATAGTAACACACTTTTGACTGGTTTAGCCAAACATAAATTGTAGTAATTTGAAATGTTGAAAAATCTTGAGAAAAAGGCTAAGACTACAATTTAAAATGCTTTGTGAATATTGAGCCTTGACCCCTTTTTTAATAGCTGAAACAAGTGATTATAAGGATAACAAGATCAGACTAATAGATCTACAACAACAAAATTTTACAGGTGTTACAAAGTCCTGTATAATGAATGCATCAAGGTGTGGAAGCAGTGGGGAAAGAATGGCACATTAAATTATGTGATGGGTCTGAGCATAGTCTCAATAATGAGATGCCGCAGTGTTTTTTTTTCATATTTGGACATTTAATGTGCACCATACCGTCTCAAATCCATTGTAAATTTTCTGGTGGCAAAGATAGAGCGCTTTACTGACTTTATGTTTCGTCGGTTTAATCTGAATTGCAGCAAAATGCAATTAACTTTTAGTAACAAACATGACCAAAGACAAATTATTAAACCTTTCATCACCTAGAGAGCTTGTAGAAGTTGGTAGAAGTCATTTATAATGTACAAATCTCAGAAAAAAAATTACAAAATTTATCGTGTGTGGTGGCCATTTTGTGTGTTTTCGGGAACATAAACAACTCGAGTAGCCGATGAAATGAGCTGTTTTTTTTTTTTTATGTTCAGCACTTAAACTAAAAATATTTTTATTTCAAACGAAGGGTTATTGAATACACAAGCAGCAGGTATGTTCAAATCCTAGTTTTGTGATCTCTTTGTGAAATTATGAGAGTTCAAACTTGAGCACAAAATCTGTGCGGAGATTTCAACTGTATTTTTTCACGATCGTCTCTGTACCCAGAGGAGACCCGTCAAAAGGTAACATCGCCTTAGGGGACAGTTATCTGTACTAAGCTTGAGCACTGGTTATATCATGTTATTATATTATTGAGCCATACTATGGCAAAGGGGGGTTTGTACCATATATTGTACTAAGCAAGTCATCGTATAATTATGGACTCATAAGATCCATCTTGTCTAACAATAAACTGAAACATAAAGTAGACTGGTCCTTTTAAAATGCAGAATATTTACCAATAGCAAAAAGTTCTGACTCAGGTCAGCCTGTGGGTACTTTGGTCAGCCTGTGGGAACTTTGGCATGTATCAATACTTTTTGCAGATGCATTAATCCCTCTCTTCACAGACCATTGCTCATTTATTGTTGCTTTCATTTCAGGTTTGTTGTAGTGCTGGCCATGTACTGTTCATATCAGGACGATATGCAAGAAGAATGTCCAAATGCCGTATACCTTGATGTCTACTTCATAGGACTTCTGTGTTTTCTTATTGTTACAGCTGTGTTGGCAGCTGTTATTGGTTTCCTTAGTAACAGAGGAACAATTGCAGATAGTGGTCCACGAAAACATTTGGCTAAAGTGCTCTATGCTAGAATTATCATTGCTGTGCCAGAAGTCACATGGAATGCTCTTGGAACTTACTGGACGTTCAAAAGCTGTAAAGGCTGCCATAAAAAGATAGTGAATCTCGCAAAAGGTACAGTGGTGGCTGGCTGGGTTGTATTTATTGTTGCAATCATCACTTTCATTCTAGTGTTTAATTTGTATAACAGCAAGAAGAGCAGACAACCAACTCGTATGCGGAGTTTTAAAAGGGGGTCCAGAAGACCATACTCTCGAGAAAAGGCCTGGGAGAAGAGGTAATGTTTATTTTCAAATGGAGCTGTAGCACAATGAATTGAATGCTTGTTAGTTCTCTGTAGGAATCAGTGGAGGGGATTATAGATTTGCCATCTGCTTATCTGTGACTGTAGTGTCTATCTGTGACTGTAGAGTCTCTGTGACTGTTTCCCTAAATTTAGATCTTGTGATTAGCTCAAACAGTATTATGGGCAAGCTTCATAAACTCTTTACCAAACAAAAAAGTTTTGGCCTTGTCCAAATCTAAAGCAATTGCAGACAACAAGTCAGTTTTGGCTAAAATGGAGGAAATTGTTTTTGAGCGATAAAAACAGTTTGGAAAAAGAAGAAAATGCTTGTAATCAATAAAGGCAATCTTTCTCAGGGTTGTTAAAAGACTTAAATCCCTGTACAGCTTTGATAAAGGAATTGCTGCCATGGTTTTCCTTTACAAATTCCTGACCAACCCAGAACTCAGAAAAGGTATTTTCTTTTGCTTTGCTAAGAAACAATTTTTTTTTTGGTGTGTGTCCAAATTACTGGTTTTTGGTAGATGTAGTTCTCAGAATGAACATGTGCAGTGAAACATCCAAACTGATATTATGAACACAGGGATTTGTTTTGCTTTCTTTACAGGATTCAGTTTCCTCTGTTTGAACTTACAATTGAATAATTAAATTTCAAAACTTGTCCTTGCTCATAAAGATCTGTTCAGAAATCATGGACATACTGAAGTATGTGGGGGGGAGGGTCAGATCATTTTCTTGCCTTCACATATTTCATCAATCGCACCCTTGTAAATACGTCTTTGAAAAGTATATGTAAATTTAGTGAAGATTTGAAGACATACCAATACTGAAATGTGTAAGGGAAGAAAATACTGTTTGAAAATCAGAAAATGCTAGTTAGTCATTGCTGGTAATCTTTTCTTCTGCTTCAATGTTTCTCAAAGTGGTCTGTTGCAGGAAAAGACATAAATGTATGCGGGTGATATTGTGTTAATTAATGCTATAATATATTTTTCCATTAGGTGCAAGTGTATGTTTTTCTGTGCCAATGATGACAGTAGAAGTACAAGTGTATTTAAAACACTAGCTGAACTCAGTGCAGATTATTTCAAGGTAAACTATATAAGTCATGCTCTGCCAAGGATGGTTCTGTACATCTCCATGATGCATTATACCAAGCAAGTTATCACATAATTATAGATCCGTAAAATCCATTTTGTCTAACTACTGGCTAAATCTGGAGATACATTGGTCCTAGGACATCCAGAAAATTTACAACTATCAAAAAGTTTCGACCCATGTCAGCCTGCGCTTGCGCAGGCTGACATGGGTCAATACTCTTTGCAGATGCATTGAGCCTCTTCACAGAGCATGACTCGTATACATGTAAATTGAAAAAAACAACATCAACACTCAAAAAAACCTTTTTTTTATGTATTCGATGAATTCTTTTTTTTTTGAGATTAAATATACAAATACACGTAGTAGTGCTGTAGTTCTAGTTTTCATTACTTTATTTTGTTTTCTCCTATAGTGTTTCTCACAGTACTTAGAAAAGTTAAACAGTCATAGCATGGTAGTAGGTCACTTATACATATCTTTCCCAAGTGTCTTTACTAGAGGGCTGAGGTATAGCAGAGCCTTACCCAAGGGCACACCGCATGTCCAGTGCTACCAGGGTAGATCTCTAGGTAACAAGTCCAACAGCATTAAGTACGCCTCCCTTCAGCTGAGCATGGTAGCTCAGTAATGTACATTATTCCATAAAGCACTGGAACCGATTAAGTTGTTTTTGCAGACAGTGTAGATCAAGATCAGACTGCTCAGAACATGCAGTCTGATCTTGGATCTACACCGTCCGCTACTTTGTTGCATAATCTGGGCATAACAACAATCAAAATTTGGTATTTCAGATATTTTTCGTAATTGAAACAGTCCATTATATTAATTCAGAGCTGAAAGTGTTATTCCTGGTTGGATTCCCCAGCTAGGCTACTTTCTTTCTGCTGATAGACAAGAGTCCTTTCAACAGGATTTTTCCTTCTCTCACTGTCTTAACAATGTTTATATGAGAAAGCAGTTCATGGCTTTTGATAAATATTGTGCAAGGTGCGAAAAGAAATCGTAAGAGAAACAACAGGAAAGCATGGATAGGTACAGTGACAGATATAATTGAAATAATGCTGAAGACAGTGTTAAATAACATACAGATAAATTGCACCTTTCATAAACTTCATAAAACTGATTACATGTATATTTCAAGGCTATAATAACAATTTGTTGATTAAATTACTGCTGGTGACCAGCATTTTATCTGTTTCCAACAATGTTTTAAAAGAATTCAAAGACAAATTCTATCATATGAGCCACAACATATGAGTCACATTTAATTTGTCACTTGCAGATGCTTTCAAAATAGACAAATCTAAAGTTTTAAAGGATATTTTCTGGTAAAGAGATACATGTAAAAAGTTTTTCAATGTCAAACAGAATAAACATCAGAGGGATGTATCTTTCTTGGATGGTTACAAAAAACATTATAGGATAAGAAACTTGTTACCTGCACCTTTAGGGACAGAAAAAGAAACATAGATCTTTCGAATGTTGCAGGGAGTGGATCTTGTTCCAACAGATGTTGTGGCAGGACTAATATTGCTCAGTCAGAAACAGGAAAAAAAACGTCAGCAGTTGACTTTGGCCTTGCCAAATGATCCGCGGGGACAACGGTATAGTCGCATGTTAGTAGCTTGCATGCTAGCTTTTGTTTCTTTCTTACATCCTTTGTGCAGATCGTTTGTAAACTTATATTTTGTTTCTGTACATGATATATAAGCAAAGCTCTATAAAATGGTGTTTAATGCATCTTCAAAAAGTATCAACCCGTGTCAGCCTGCACAATCTGTGCAGGCTGACACATGGGTTGAAACTTTTCGCTTTTTGGAAATTTTCTGCATGTCCAAGGACCATTCTAACTCAAGATTTGGTCGGTTGTTAGATGAAAATGATTTTAAAGATCTGTTGTCATAGGTTACATTTTGGTATACTGGATCACAGAGATGCATTAAGCCCCCTTCTCCATGAGCATAGCTCATCTGTTACACTTCATCCCTGACAGAAATTTGCAGCAGATGATTTTGAAGATGTCCCTGGGAAGTAGGATCATCAAGATAGAAGAGTACCTTTGAAAATACTGTGGCAAAAGGATAGAGTAAATGTTATTATCAGTTTCTTGTTTTGCCACAATGTTTTCAAAATTGGTCTGCTGTAACGTGATAGAAGTTGCCTGCAGGAAGGAATGATCTACATGTAAATGATATTTCTTGTACTGCACTGTTATTTAGTTCATATGAGACTTTACCTAGCCAAACAATCCCATATTTTCAGAACCATGAAGAACAAAGCTTCTGAAAACATTGTTGGAAAAGGAGAAAATGCTGGTGACCAGCATTTTGTCCTTTTCTCCCACAGTGCTTTCTCATCATTTAAAGACAATTTCCCATCATTTAAGCCACACATATCTTTTTTGTCCACAAATACTTAATTCGGTGAAGAGTGAATGACATCTCGAATGCGGCACTGTTATGTAGAGGATGTGAGACTTTGTCGAGATGGATATGAGGCAGATATTCTGTAATATGATCTATATCATCTATGGTTTGAAAAGTTGATTAATAATTGTGAAGGTGTGTCAACAAATTTCCAGTCTCAACCCTTTATCAAACAATGCCAGAGTTGAAAAGCCCAAGGAAAAAGGCTTCTGAAAATATTGACTGAAAATTAGAAAATGCTGTTAAGCAGAATTTTCTCCTTTTGCCACAATGCTTTTAATCTGTTTAAAGACAAATCACCTGATTAGAGCGACAATGAATTTGTCTTCTGTAAATGCTTTCAATTTGGATAAGTCTAATACTTTGTCATCTTGTAAAGAGTTGATTAGTATAGAGGTGCAATTTAATCTTTTTCCTTTTCCTATTGTGTCAGTGGATGTCAATTGAATCCATACCAGACAGTCCTGACTTTTAACAACCTTGAATTAAAAGGCACATTAAAACATTGTGGAAAAAGGAGAAAATGCTGGTAACCAGCATTTTCTCCTTTTCCCGCAACATTTTCTACCCTGTCAATGACAATTTTCAACTTCTTAGCTATTTTGTAGCCACATGTAATTTTTCTTATGCTGGTGCTTTTGATTTAGAAAAATCCAAAATTATGTTGTTTGGTAGAGAGTTAAATTTTTACCAGATGACAAAAATTTAGAGTATAAACCTGCAAACTTTATTTAGCATAGTTTCTTGGTGCAATAAATGTATTGTCACTTTGCTTACACAAAAGCCTGTATCTACCTTTCTCTCTTTCTGTCCGTTTATCTAATCTTATGTTGTTTGTCATGTTACATAATTATGTTCTGCATGTTTCTGGAGTTACCTTTGTGGCATTGTCTTCGTATTAGAATTTCTAGTTTCATTCTTTATAAGATAATGAAAATATAGACTTGTCAAAATTGAAAGCATGTGCAGATGACAAATTACATAAGATTTAAATGATGAAATTTGTCTGAAAGGGTGGAAATCATTGCAGGAAAAGAGAAAATGCTGATTATCAGGTAAACAAAATTTAGAAGTCTCTATTGAGTTTTTTATGGATTTTGTTCTATAAGATATTAAGGGTCCTGTGTGGCTCAGTGGTAAAGTGTAGGACTCGTGACTTGGAGGCCCTAGGTTTGAGCCTCACTTGATCCACTGGGGTTTTTAACAGGAGTGTCCTTGGGCAAGACACTTCAGAGCCCTAGCCTAGTACTGGTGAAACCCAGGAAATACATGAATATGTAAAATGTGGCTATGACGTGACTGAAATAATGTTGAATGCGGCGTAAAACAAACAAACAAATCTATGAAATATTGCCACAAGCTTGCTAAAACTTTTATGACTAAATGTTCTTATGAATTTTGTGTCCCTTGTTTATTTTTCAGGGATTTTTGCAGGTAATCTGCAATCACTGTATAACTTTATTCTATCACCTTCTAGCAAATATGTTATATTTGAGTCATGGTCTGTGAAAGGGGGAGCCGTAATGCATCTGTATAAAGTATTGACCGATGTAAGCTTGTACACTCCACACAGGCTGACCATGGTTGAAACTTTTGCAAGTTTTCTGCATGTCAAAGGACCATTCCACCTTATGAATCAGAAAATGGGTCCATAACAGGCAACGACTGGCCTGGTGTAATTCATTATGAAGATGCATGAAACCCCATCCTTCCAGACCGCTACTGTTATGTATTTGCTTTTCTCATTCTTGTTTGTACATGTATTGTTTCCAGTTTTTATGTTGAGGTCTTTGTTGAGCCATTGTGATACCCCAGTGTCATGTTTTTACCATTATTTTTCGATCATCGTCTGCCTTTTCTCTCAAGTAAAATCTCAAAAATTTTTATTCTGATTTGGCATTATCAGTCTTAGATGAACAATGTAGGGACCTCAATGTTCTCTTGTTTCTCTGACTTACACTATCATATTTTAGTGCTTTAGAGTTTTGTTCACATTTATTGGTATAAATCTTCAGTGACTTTTTTGGAAAATAGTGTATTTCTCAATCTGTCCTGACCTTTACTTTATGTGTAAGATAATTAATTTCTAGTTATTGTTTGGTTCAGTTCTTCTTTTTTTGAAAAAAACACAAATTTTTGTCAGAACCCTGTTGTTGTTGTGTTGTCCTCATGTGAAAACTTTCATATTTTCTCACATTTCTGTCATTTCAAAGATTTTTACTGCAAACTTGGGTTAGTTGTTATGTATTCAGAGGGGAACTAACTCTTTACCAAACAACAAAATTTTGGATGCCACCAAATTGAAAACATTTGCAGACCACATATCAAATTTAGTTCAAATGATGATTTCTGGCCATGATTGAGAAGAAAACATGGGAAAAGGAGAAAATGCTGGTTACCCGCATTTTCTCCTTTTCCCACAGTGTTTTCAAAAGCCTTCTTGTTCAGGGTTGTTAAAACTTGGGATTGTTTGGTAAAAGGCTAAATAGTGGAAGGTAACCCTGATATATTTTTGACACTGTTATGCCCTTTTCTCAACTTGAATTTTCACTCAAAAAGCAACTGAAGTCAAGTGGTGGTACTTACTTTCTTCAATATGAATAATGTACAATTTAAACAGTGAACATTTAATGAAATGTAAAAGAATAAATGAGGTGTGGGGTGGTCTTGTTTCACATTTCTGATGTAAATTATATTGATCATATCTGAGCCATGCTCTGTGATAAGGGGGTTTAATACTTTGCAAAAAAAAAAAATTGACCCAGGTCAGCCTGCTCAGTCAGTTTAGGTGGACCTGTGTTGAATCTTTGTGCCCTGTGACCATTCTATCTCCAGATTCAGTGAGTTTTCAGACGAAATGGATTTGAAGGATCCATAATTATTTGATGATTTGCTTGTAATGATGCATCATGGAGTTGCATTAAATCTCCTTTTACCAGAACACCTGCTCAGTTTAGTACATGTATTATCCTTTTACTAGACAGCCAAGTTTTAGACTCATCTATATTGAAAGAATTTGCAGATGACAGAATGAAACATGGCTTAAGTGATGAGATTTCCCTTTCAAAGGATGAAAAAAACAAGAAAGCCAAGCCTTATTCCTCATGGATTAGCTCTTATGCTACAAGGTGCTACTCAAGGACCTTTTGCAGATAGTGTAGATCAAGATCAGACTGCACATAATGTGCAGTCTGATCTTGGATTTACACTATCTGATAAGGAGATATCTTGTCCCAAAAATACCTTTGAAATTGCAAAATTTGGGGCTTTACTATCGGCTTGAAAGTTTCATTCCACTTGAAGAGCAGGACAAGGGTTAAAACAGAATTGTTTGGTAAAGGGTTAACTCTTTACTACATGACAAAAATGTAGACTTGTCCAAATTGAAAGCACAGCAGATGAAAAATTAGGTATGGCTCAAAGTAGTACATGTCTTTGAAAGGATAGAATACATTGTGGAGAAACAAGAAAATGCTGGTTACTAACATTCTTTTTATGTCTCCATAATATTTCAAATGCCTTTTTTGGTCAGGGTCATTAAAACTTGGGTAAATGGTTGAAACAACTTGGGTTTGAAGACATAAACATAGAGCAAAAATCTGAAATATTACAGAACAATTTGAGGTTGAACTCATGAGATATTGTGACATTTTTTTCAAATTCAGTTTTCTCCTCTGCATAAGTGGCAATCCACTGTTCTCTGAAGCAATTATGTCAATTATGTCAACATCGAGTAAGGGGGCGCTTTCTTTGCAATCTTGGTCTTTTGAGAAATATATTTACAATCCTTCAAGCTATGGGAAATAAAAAGAAAGGAGAGGCAAGGTGGGGGGGATGGTATCCTGGCTTACTTTTTTGACTGTTTTAACCCTTTACCAAACAATCTAAGGAAACCTAAGGAAACAGGTTTTTGAAAACAATGTGCAAAAGGTAATGAGTTCTGTTCTTTTTCCTGCCTTACTTTTCTACCCTTTGACAAGCCCTGTTGTTTGAGCCACATTTCACGCTTTACCAAATGACCAGATTCTGGACTAGACCAAATTCAAAATATTTGCACATGACTAAATAAATGTAGCTCAAATGATGATTTCTGTCTTTGGTAGGATGGAAAACATTGTGGGAAAAGTAGAAAAAGGCTGGTAACCAGCATTTTTTCCTTCTCTCACAATGTTTTCAAAAGCCTTCTTCTTCAGGGTCATTAAAACTCAGAATCTTATGGTAAAAGTTGTCTGCATACGCTTTTAATTTGGACAGATCTAACATTTTCTCATCTGATAAAGAGTTATTGTAGCCACCATAAACAAAGAGCAACTCATTATCATCATATTCAATGTATACTTAAACATATCTTGGATTTGTCTAACACATTACAATATGATACAATGTAATACAATGAATCTTACTTTCTTCAATATGAATAATGTACAATGTAAACAGTGAACATTTAATGAAATGTAAAAGAATAAATGAGGAGTACCCTGGCAAAATATGGGTTTTATGCATTGCATTATACCAAGCAAGTCATTATATGAATAGATCCATAAAATACATTTTGTCCAACAACCAACTATATCATGAGGTAGAATGGTCCTTGGATATGCAGAAAATTTACCAATAGCAAAAAGTATAGATCCAGGTCGGTCTGCACGGACAGTGCAGGCTGACCTGGGTTCATCCTTTTTGCAAATGCATTAAACGCCGTTTTTACAGAGCATGGCTCAAATACAAAATTGTCCCATGATGTGCTAGAATAATGAAATGACTGAGACAGATCTTGGCAGTGATTAATATATACTTAAAATGATATTAAGAGTGAATAAGCGCATTTCTAAATGAAAAAATATAAATTATGTGACTTTGTTAACTCATTACCACACACAGTCCCGAGTTTTAATGACCCTGAAGAAAAAGCCTTTTGAAAACATCTTGGGAAAAGGAGAAAATGCTGGTAACCAGCATTTTCTCCTTTTTCCACAATGTTTTCTACCCTTCCCAAAACAAATTTCAATGTTTCAGTCACTTTTATTTTGTCGTCTGCAAAAACTTGCAGTTTTGACAACTCGATTCTTCTTTTGTTTGGTAAAAAGTTAAGGTTTGTTTTCATTAAATTTTAAAGGGTTTTTGACAACATCCTAAAAGAATGCTTTTGGGGTGTTGCAGTCAAAAGTAGTCAAGTTTAAAATTTGATATCTGGCACTTCTATTGCACTGTTACATCAGAATGGATGAAAAAGACATCTAAATTCTATTTCATAATTCATTTCATTATTTTGATTTTATGTCTGTTTGAAAAGGTGAGTCTAATTCTGCAATTTTTGGGGGGAGGGGAACTATTTTATTGCTGTGACCATATAAGGATACATGGCCTACACCAAGGAGGGCCTTTTTACTCTCGTGTAAACCCTTCAGCTCTCAATTCCAAGCAATTTGAAAAAATTATGGGAAAAGTAGAAAATGCCAGTTACATTTTCTCCTTTTCCCAAAATGTTTTCTACCTTTTCTGATACAAAATCCCTTCGTTTGAGTATCATTTTTATTTGTTGTCTGCAAATGCTTTGAATTTGGACCAGTCTAAAATTTTGCCATTTGGTAAATAGTTCAGATAGCAAGAAATGAACTCTATACCAGATGACAAAAATTTAGACTTGTCCATTTTGAAAGTACAGTATTTGCAAACTGCAACTGAATAGGGCCAAGTTGATAAGATTTGTCTTTCGAAGTGAAAAAAATGTTGTTGGAAAACGAGAAAAATGCTGTGGAAAAAAAGGAGAAAGGGCTGGTTACCATTTTCACCTATTCCCTTAACCCTTTACCACACGATCCCGACTTTTAATGACCCTGAGAAAGAAGCCTTTTGAAAACATTGTAGGAAAAGGAGAAAATGCTGGTAACCAGCAGTTTCTCCTTTTCCCACAATGTTTTCCACCCTTCCCAGAACAAATTTCAATTTTTGAGTTGCATTGATTTTGTCGTCTGCAAATACTTTCAATTTGGACTAGTCTACAATTTTGTCGTTTGGTAAAGAGTTAATTTAACATTTTTGAAAGCCTTATTCCACAGGGTTGTTACAAACTTTGGATTGTTTGGTAGAGGAATGACAGAGATAAACCATTACAAATGAACATGGTTGAGATAAATCATTACAAATGAACCATGCTCTGGCAAAAGGGGGCTTAATGCATCTCCATGATGCATGATACCAAGCAAGTCATCACAGTACATGTATTATACCTCCCTAAAATCTGTTTTGTTTAACAATTAACCTACTGAGTCATGAGGCACATTGGTCCTTAAAAATACAGGAAATTGACTAATAGTGAAAAGTTTCAGCCCAGATCAGCCTGTGCGGACTGCGCAGGAGTCTGCATAGGCTGACCTTGGTCGATACTTTTCGCAAATGCATTAATCTCCCTTTTCACAGAGCATGGCTCAAAAATTACTGGTGTAGGTTTGAATTAGTGAGACAGGAAATAAGTAATGAAGGATGCTTGTTAATGTTTAGTTAATGTTTAGTAAACCTCATCCTTGTGAACTAATGAAATCTTTACCACACAATCCAGGGTCTTACTGACCCCAGAGAGGATGGCTTCTGAAAACACTGTGAGAAAAGGAAAAAATGCTTGTAGCTAGCATTTTCTCCTTTCACGATGCCTATCTTTCAGGGAAAAATCACATCAATGAGCCACTTTTAACCTGTCAACTGCAATGGTTTTAAATTTTGACAGGTCTGAAATTTTGTTGTTTGGTAAAGAGTGTACTCATGAAACAATTTTTTTAATTCATTAACTCTTTACCAGACAACAGTATTTTAGACTGGTCCAAATTAAAAGCATTTGCAGACAACAAGAAGGTTTTGCCTCTATTCTCCATTTTGATCGGGTCTGTGTTGAAACTCTGATTCAACTTAACGAAAAGAAATGGAATTATTTTAAAGATTTTGAATACTTACTCTATTGAACATCAGATATACAAAAACAGGTAATTTCTATGTGGTAACAATTTAAACAACAGGTGCTAGTATTTTCCAACAAGACTCGGACAGTGCAGTCACTGCAGTTGGAGTATAAAATTAATGTCCATGCATTGTTTTGCTTACATATTTTTCCCGCTCTTGGTTTGATATTGGAAGTTTCTTGGCTTGTTTTTTAATTCATGGCAAAGAAGAGGTGGTGACAGAGATTACCGGCTGTGATATTGCAGTTTTATGAAAAAATTTCTTTCTTTAGATTTTTCTTATTTAACACTTTACTAAACAATACCGAGTTTTAATGACCCTGAGAAAGAAGGCTTTTGAAAACATTTAGGGAAAAGAAGAAACGCTGGTATCCAGCATTTTTTCCTTTTCCCACAGTGTTTTCTGCCCTTTTAATGGCAAACCTTATCATTTGAACAACACATTTTTTGTTGTCTGCAAATAGTCTCAAATTGGACAAGACCAAAATTTTGCCATTTGGTAAAGAATTATAGTGGTATGATTCCTGTATTTGTCTTATTATTTCTGTTTTTATAGAAACTTTTTGTGCAGAATCATCTTAGATGCTATTCACACATAGTAGTGCCTGTCTCATAAACCCCAAATTTTAGTTTTTTACATTATTTTTTACAGTTTTTCACAGTAACATCAACTCTTTTCCAGATGACATAAAATATTAGAGTATTGAAAGCATTTGCAGACGAAATACTAGAACTAGATCTGGCTGACATGATGGGATATGCCTCAGAAAGCGTAGAAAACATAGAGGGAAAAAGAGAAAATGCTGTTATCACTCTTTTTCCCACAGTGTTTTCAAGAGACTTTTTCCCATTACAAATTACTCATAGACACTTTTGTTATTTGTAGGAAAGCAAAGATATATTAATTGATAGCTCAACAGTATTAACTCTTTACCAAACAATCCCGGGTTTTCACAACTCTGAGAAAGAAGCCTTTTGAAAACCTTGTGGGAAAAGGAGAAAATGCTGGTAGCCAGCATTTTCTCCTATTCCCACAATGTTTTCCACCCTTCCCAGAACAAACTTCAATGTTTGAGTCACATTAATTTTGTCGTCTGCAAATACTTTCAATTTGGACCAGTCTAAAATTTTGTTGTTTGGTAAAGAGTTAAATCTGTATCAGACACTAGAAATCTTAGACTTGCCCAAATTCATGGAATTTTCAGACAACAAAATAAATGTTAGTCAAAAATAGAAATTTGCTTATGGAAGGGTAGAAAACACTTTCGGATAAGGAGAAAATTCTGGTTCCTTTTTCCCACAATGTTTTCAAAAATGTTCTTTCTCGAGTTCATAAAAACTAGGGATTATTTGGTAAAGTATTAAAAGCATTGCAGGATAGGGATTTATTCGTTGCTATAAGGCACTGATCCTTGTACTGAAATGTTTTTTAAAAAAAATCAACTGCAGAGCCACACAGAGTCATATTTGTTGCAGCTATGGGTTATTGGCTGTGGAACATGATGCTTCATGTATAATAGAATACAAAAATACTATGACAATATTTGTAGATTTCTTTTCCTGGCAAATGTAGATGATAATCTTATAGGCTTGACTGAATTATACTTTTTTGATTCATTTAATAATACTCACTATTTCCATTAGAGAAACTCTTGAAAGTAGCATTGTGTTTGGATACCACATTACTAGCAGAATTACCGAAATCAGAGACATTCGTCCTTTCTACAATTCACTGCATTTCGGTATTTTTACACATGATCATGGATATCTGATCTTTGGTTGTTGTGCAAGCCTCAACTACTTCACGTTCTGTGCCGTCTGATCTTGGATCTACGCCGTCCGTTCACTTTCTTACTAAATATGTCTTTTTTTTTTTTTAGTCAAGCATCAGACGTACCAGATGGACTCACGCAGCTTCGGGACGATTTACCACGAGCCAGAGATTGGATGACCTTGGACAACATGAGTCATTATTTAAAATTTGCCATTGGTAGTTATGGGTGGCCATTCTATGTTACCCTGACAAGTCCAATCATAGGGTTGTGTACTCTCTGCTCTGAATGCAGGTAGGCTAACCCCTTAACTCTTTACCACACAATCCCGACTTTAACGACCCTGAAAAAGAAGCCTTTTGAAAACATTGTAGGAAAAGGAGAAAATGCTGGTAACCAGCATTTTCTCCTTTTCCCACAATGTTTTCTACCCTTCCCTAAACAAATTTCAATTTTTGAGCCACATTTATTTTGTCGTCTGCACATGCTTTCATTTTGGACAAGTCTACAATTTTGTCGTTTGGTAAAGAGTTAAAGCACCAAAAAATTCAAAAAGATGTTTTCTGTGTAGAGTAATACCCAGATAATTGGAATTTCGTGGTTGCTTTTTGTCTGCATTGTCTCAGCAAAGCAGACATTGTAGATCAAAGATCAGACTGCACGTTTTATGCAGTCTGATTTTGACCTACACTGGTTGCAAATGCAACTATAATTGTGAAAGGGGCTTTAACGCTAAATCCTTAGTGTCTTAATAACTCTTAACCAGATGAGTTTTACACGTGCCCAAATTGAAATCATTTGCAAATGACAAAATAAATATGACTGAAACAATGGGATTCATCTTGGAAAGGGTGGAAAAGGAGTTAATATTGATTACATGCATTTTCTCCTTTTCACACAGTGTAATCTAACGACATCTCCTGAGTTATTAATACACTGTATTGTTTTGGAAAGTGTAAAACCCTTTCCTGCAATATCCTGTATTGACCATCCTAAGGAGAAATCCTTTTTTTAATTTTTTTTGGAAAAGGAGAAATTAATTGTAGCAGGGTACTTCAGAATAATCAGCGGCCCCAGCTGGAATTACATAAGAATCTCCTGATTTAAAATTCATCTTGTTTCCTGATGTGTCAAAGTGAATTCATGGGCTCAAACAAAGTACGAGATTTAAATGTTTATGACCTGGGGTAAGGAGGTTTTTAAAAATGTGGGAAAAGCAGAAAATATTGTCAGCATTTTCCCTTCTTTGCTTAGTGTTTTCTATTCTTTCTAGGCCAGAAATCATCATTTGAGTTGCATGTAATTCTCAAGTACAAAGTAAATGCTTTCACTTTGAACGAGTCTGAAATTTTGTCGTCTTGTCTTCTTGTTCTACACTGATTTACGTCTGCATTAAACAATCCCGATAATCACTATTTACTTCATTCTGAAACAATGAGAGACATGTTCCATGCTTTGAGTAACATTCATGTTGTTGTCTGTAAATGCTTTCGATTTGGATATACAGTAGGTGAAATATTGCCTTCTGGTTTACCAAACAATGCATTTGAGACCAGTCCATACCGAAAGCATTTGTAGGCAACAAATAAAGATCACTTAAATGGTGATTTTTGTCTTTAATAGTATAGAAAGCATTGTGGGAAAAGGAGAAAATGCTGGTTACCAGCATTTTCTCCTTTTCCCACAATGTTTTCAAAAACCATTTTTCACAGAGTCTTTATAAGACTGAAGTATCTGGTAAAGACTTAACCTTGATGAAGCTTTACATTATGGTTAGTTTTCAAATGGTCATATTATGTGAACATAATCCACAGGCGTTTCTATATAAGATTCTTTGAAGTGGTTTTTAATGGCTGATTGATTGCCTATGGCAATCGATTTCATTTTCCATTTTTAAACAGACAACATGTTGATCTCTCTATTTGAAATCCAATAATTAGCAAACTCAATTCTTTACTTAGTTTCACTTTTTAACAAAATGTAGACCAGCTCAAATTGAAAGCTTTTGCGGACAATAAATTAAATGGGACTCAATTTACCTTTTTTTGTACAAATGGTAGAAAATATTGTCAGAATACTGGTAACTATCATTTTCTCCTTTTCCCACATTGTTTACAAACCCCTTCTTCCTAAGGGTTCACCAGACAAGGGATTGACGGGTTAAGCTGATTCATTTTACATAAGTTTTGAAACAGGTCTTCACAACTTAGATCAATTGTTCACGATCATTGCAAAATAGAAACCTAACTAATATTTGCATAGTCAAAAAAGTTGACTTTGCTCATTACAGTACCAAACCTGGAACTACTGATATTTTTTTTTTGTTTAGATACTTCTTATACTTTGATTTTTTTCAGATGTTTTTCCTGTAGTGATTACCATGACAACATATACATGGATAATTGTTGTCTGTGTAATTCAGCAGCCTTCAAAAAGACCACAGGTGTCAAACACGAAGACATAATATATGCAAGCTTCAAAAATGATGTAGGTTTACTTTTTACCCTTTACAACACAATCCCAAGTTTTAAAGACCCAGATGAAGAAGCCTGTTGAAAACATTGTCAGGAAAGGGAAAAAATGCTGGCAACCAGCATTTTCTCCTTTACTCGAGGTGTATTCTTCCCGTCCGATCAGGAAAATTTAAAATCTTCCATAAAACTCATGATATCAATGCCAATGCTTGGTTGCATGAATTATTTTAAACCTTCGAATGTCCAGGAACAAAAGAAAATTCATACCTGTACGAATCTACACCGATCAAGAGGTTGTCTGTTTTTGGTTAAATATTCTCTTTCAAATTGGACAGAGGCTCAAATTTTGTCCAATTTTGTTGTACACCTTGTGTTATGTTATACGATATAGACGTAATGTGCCAGTGTGCCATTTATTAGCAATGGTGTCTGATGATAGAGCAATTAAAATTTTGATGTTTAGTGATAGACCAATGGAAATTCAGTGGCCTATGACCATACATTTCTGAGTTTTAATGATACTGAGCTAAGCCAATGTAGTGAAGTCAGTAGCATACAGGACTTGAGAACAGGAGGTAGTTGGTTCAAATGCCCAGCTTGGCCAATTTCTTTCCAAGGATTGATGATAGTCATTGCAATAGGATTCATTCCTATCTCACAGCTAATCATTGTTTCAACAATGGTTACTTGTGAGAGCAGCCAGTGGTTTGGGAAGAATATCATGCAAAGTACTGGTAAAAGAAACTCCAGAAAAGCATGGATAGATGTACTGGCCCCTGCAATGTAACTGAAATAATGTTGAAAATGGTATTAAACACCATACAATCAATTAATGAATTCAATGACACTGAGGAAGAAGACTTTTGAAAACCATTGTGGGAAAAGGAGAAAATGCTGGTAAGCAGCATTACCTCCTTTTTCCACAATGTCTTATACCATATTAACCCTTTACCAAATAATCCCTGGTTTTTACGACCCAGAGGAAGAAGCCTTCTGAAAACATTGTGGGAAAAGGAGAAAATGCTGGTAACCAGCATTTTCTCCTTTTCCCACAATGTTTTCTAATCTTCTAAAGTCAAGTTTCAATTTTTGAGTCACGTTTATTTTGTCATCTGCAAATACCTTCAATTTGAACAGGTCTAAAATTTTGTCGTTTGGTAAAGAGTTAAAGACAGAAACCATTATTTGAGCTACAGTCAATTTGTTGTCTGCAAGTCCTTTGAATTCCGTAGAGTACACAACTTTGTCGTTTGGTAAAGATTTTATAGATTGTTAAGGTGGGTGGATTTGATTAAAGATCAAAGTTAATATCTCACAATATTTGGTACCATGCAGCTGTTTACCAGGAGAAAAATTTTTAGACTTGCCTATATTAAAAGCATTAATTTTGTAGATTACAAAGAAATGTGACTCAGATAAGCCGGTTTATCTTTGCTAGATGGAAAAGGAGAAATGCTTTTTATCAGCAAATATTTCTCCTTTTTTAACAATGTTTCCAAAACTTTTCTTGATAGAGGTTGTTTAAACATGTTATGGTTCAGTAAAAGCTTATTGTTTCCTGACGGGAAATGGATATGGAAATATTTTGCCCTACAATATTGAACTTTGAATTCCTTTTTATGGTTTTGATTTTTAGTATATTTATGTTTTTATTACATTTTTGTCTATTTTTAGATTTATGAAATCCCGTTTTATGTTGTGATAGATCGACACAAAAACTGTATTGTTGTGGCCATAAGAGGAACTCTTTCTTTACAGGTATCAACATCTTAAAATTGTTCTGTAACTTTTCATGGCACAAAAATGTAACTTTAATAACAAATGTTTGAGTGAAAAGATGGCATATTGTGAGAAAAGCAGCAATTGCCACATAAAAAACATTGCTCCTTTTCCCTCAGTGTTTGCCAAAACTGTCTAATACAGAGGTGTAAAAAGTCATTTTTGTACAGAAAAATATTCTTAACATTTTATCAAACCCATGTATCATGACCCTGAGAAAACAGCTTTTGGAAACATTGCAGGAAAAGGAGAAGATGCTCATACCAGCATTAATGCTTATACAATGTAATAGTGTTTTCTCTTTCCTACAGTGTTTTCTACTTTTCAAAGGAAAAAAATCTCATCATATGTGCCTTGTTTACTTTGACATCTTGTGAATTCTTTTAATATGGATAAATCTCAAATTTTGTTGTTTGTTTGTTTTAAGGGTTTAAGACCGGGTTTCTTTTTTGCAAAAATTTAAACGATGACTGACTGTTTGTATAGTAATTTCTTTCCTGAGAAAATTTTTTAATTCATGCTGTCTTTGGCAGCTTTTCTGATGGGGTTTTTAGACCATTTTTACCTGTTAAACTCAATAAATTTTTTTTCATGGAAAAGAAAATACCAAAAAATGAAAATAGGAAAAATGTGGTATTACTAATACCATGGTGAGCAAAAAAAAGCAGTCTAATTCAGCAGGACCTCCACAAATGACCTTGACAAAGGGTTCATGATGATTTTTAGGTCAGCTGTTTTTGAAGCAAACATCTAGGTATTGTCATAGCTGAGTGTTGTCACACCCATGTATAGCTCTCACTTTTTTTTATTTAGGATGTTATAACAGACCTAGTGATAGAAAGAGGAGATTTAAATGTAACAGACATTCCAAAAGGTTGTGCTCACAAAGGTATTCTTCATTCAGCAATTTTCATCAAAGAAACTTTAGAAGAAAATAAAATACTGGAAAAAGCTTTCTCAGAACTTGAGGTAAGTAAAGATGACATCCAAATAGTCCAGTGTTTTTAAATGATCCAAGGAAGAAGTTTTAGAAAAACCTTGTAGGAAAAGGAAAAAATGCTGATAACTAGTATTTTCTGCTTTTCTCACATTTTTATCTAAGCTTTCAATTAATAAAAAAACGTGTGAGCTGCATATATTTCTTGCTGCAAATGCTTTCAATTATAACTAGTTTAAGATTTTTGTCATTTGGTAAAATTTTAAGCAAGTATCCAACAACGACATGTTCTTATGACCAAATGATGAAGAGGGTTTTGAGAGCATTGTGTTGTGGGGAAGGAGGAAATGCTGGTGACTACAGTGCTGTCTACCCTTTCAAAGACAAAATCCATCATTTGAGCCATATTTATCGTCAGTAAATGCTTTTAGTTCACACATACCTAAAATTATGATATCTGGTGTAGAGTCTACTTTTTTTCCAAACAAGAAAATATGGACTTGTCCAGATTAAATGCTTTTTCAGACAACAAAATAAACAAGACTTTTATTACATATTTTTCAGGGAGCAGATCTAATGATAACAGGTCACAGTCTGGGTGCAGGAGCAGCGGCCATGCTTGCTATTTTATTGAAACCAACATATCCTAAACTGAAGTGTTTTGCATTCTCTCCCCCTGGAGAATTGGTCAGGTGAGACATTGTTATTTTTTGTTGTCTTTAGGTATATATAGACATAGAGATGGATTTAACTCTTTACCAAGCAGCCAAACCATAGATTCATCCAAATTCAAAACTGTTGCAGACGACAATTTAAACATGGTTCATTGATGAAAGCTGACTCTAATAGGGTCAAAAACATTGAGGGAAAAGGAGAAAATGCTGATACCAGCATTTTCTCCTTTTCCCTCCGTGTTTTCAAAAGTCTTCTTCCCCTGGGTCGTCAAAACTCAGGAATATGTGGGCTGTCAGAGTGATTTGACTAAAATAATGTTGAAAGCAGGGTAAAACACCATTCAATCAGTCAAACAATCTGACAGAGCCTGCACACAACTTTCTTTTTGTCATTATTCTCTACCTCTTGTACAAATGAGCCCAAACACTTGCCCTTCCACCTATATTTTTATAATATCTCAGAATTAGCTGCCATTACAACATGGACATGCTTTATTTGTACGAGGGTTGTTTGGAAAGTTCGTAGAATTTTGTTATAAATCACACAATATTCTCAGTATTACAAAGAATTTTATACCTACTTAAACCTCAGCATCTCTTCTATAAATTCTATGAAAACCAAAACAATGCTCTACATCACACGAAAATTATGTCTATTTAAAATGAGTATGTTACAGGTACCCGGAGCACGCCGAAGTCAATATGACGTCGCGTAATCATCAAGCGTTGTTTACATCAAGCGATCGTCACACTTTTTTCAACATAGTCACCAGCAATATCTATGCATTTCTTATGTCTTGTCATCCATTTGTTGTAAGTTTCAATGTACCAGTCCTCAGTTAGTGACGATACAACAATTTGAGTCTGTTTTGTACGTTCCTCTGCTGAATTGAATCGCTTTCCACGCAAACTCACCTTCAACTCGGGAAAAACCCGGAAATCCATAGGAGCCAAATCTGGACTGTATGGCGGATGATCCAATACTTCAAAACCAAGTAAACTAATCTCAAGCTGTGTAGATTCTGCTCTGTGCCTCTGGGCATTATCCTGATGTAGAATTATTCTGTCCAGAGACATGTGTGGGCGCTTCTTTCGAACAGATTCGTAGCGGTGAAGAAACTTTTGTGAACAGTGTACGCGGCGCTCCTTTTCATTTTCCTTGAGTAATCGTGGTACCCACCGAGCATTCACTTTCGACATGCCAAGTTCCTCAGTTAGTATACCATGTACTGTTGAGCATGAAACACAGAGTTCATTAGCAATAGTTCTGACGGTAGTTCTTCTGTCAGTCTGAACCATATCCTTTACCGACTTATTAATCGAACAAGTTACGACTGCCGGTCGACCGCTCCTGGAATCGTCATTAATAGATTCTCTTCCGCTCCTAAAACGCAAATGCCATTTGTAGACAAAAGCTGGACTGCATTTATCATATGCTCCTGTTGATTTTATCATTCGCAGTGTTTCTGTTGGCGATTTATTAAGTGCAACACAGAATTTCACCACACTCCGCAACTCAATGCCACAGTTCGACGTCATGATTTTTCCGTAACAACTTCCGCAGATAGATTACGAAAACACTATAATTTTGTTTCGGAACAACAAATTGTTTTGAAATTTTCAGGAAATGACGTAACGTCGAATTATCGCTTGACGTTTCCGCGCTTTTTTGATGTTGAACAAACATATGGAAATTAAGCTTATTTCTTCAACGACATAATCAAAAAATAGGTATTTTACAGACTGCTCCGGGTACCCATGATGACGTTGCTACGACAACCCATATATCTGGTTTCTGTATTCGATTTTCTATTATTTTTTTAAAAATTGCTTAAGGATAAGTCAAGGTTCATGCATATCAAATTTCATGTATATTTGATGAACAATTCTAGAGATATAACAAAATTCTATGAACTTTCCGAACAACCCTCGTATATTGTCAAGTTCAAGACTTTATTTCGTACAGAGCTAAAAAGTCATGAAAATTTGTTAATGTTACTTTTCCTGTAATGTCTTTTGCACCATGTTGTAACAATTTATATTCTTACCTCAGTACATCAACACATTTATGCAAATGAAATCAACCGGAACAAAGTGTTGGAGTATTATAAAGTTACCTACATTTCCACCTTTTCCCACAGTGTTTTCAACAGTCTTATTTCCCAGGATCATTAAATCTTTGGATTGTGTGGTAAAGAGTCAACTCTATATTCGAAGTAACAAATTTTCATGACTTTTTAGTTCTTTACGAAATAAAGTTTTGAACCTGTACACATTGAAAAATATTGCAATTTGAATGTGGCTGAAATGCTGGAATTTGTGTCTGAATGAGTAAAAAGCATTGTGGGAAAAGGAGAAAATGCCAGTTAACTGTACTTCTTCTTTTCCCACAATGGTTTCAAAAGATTTATTTCTCTTGGTTATGCAGACTTATGGTTGTTGTGTTAACCCTTTACGAAACAGTTCCAAGTTTTAACCACCCTATGGAATAAGGCTTTTGAAAACCAGCATTTTCTCCTTTTCCTACAATGTTTTCTTTCCTTGCTGACGTATTCCTTCAATGAGTTAGGGATAACCTTTTATCAAACAATCCTGTGTTTCTGAAAACCCTGAGGAAGATGGCTTTTGAAAGCATTCTAAACAAATGTTCAGTAAATACTTGTAACCAACATTTTGTCCTGTTTTCCACAATGTTTCCTACCCTTTCAAAGGCTCAGTGGCACCCAAAAGTGAACCATGCAGATGTAAAATGTATTAAGAGTTAAATCATTGTACAGTCAGTACAAGTGTTAGTTCATGGCAGAAAAATGAATTTGAAAATTAGGTAAAAAGTTACCGGATGGCTCTGTCTTTTGTTTACTGTTTACCTGGTTTTAGAATTCATTTTTGTGCCAGTGACTAACAGTTGGACCACCTGTACGATAAAGGATTGTCATCTTCACAATCATTTTCATTCTTTAAAATGGTATGTTTTAAATTCAGATGAATTTTTAGACCTGTTGCTGCTACTGTGCCTTTAAATATGGTTGAAGTAAAATAGTACATGTATATCACTGAAAGGGTAGAAAACATCATGAGAAAAGGAGAAATTGCTGGTTACCAACATTTGCACCTTTTTTTTCACTGTATTCAAAAGGCATTTTCCTCAGGATCATTTAACTCTTTACCAAACGACAAAATTTTAGACTATTCCAAACTGAGAGCATCTGCAGACGACAAATTCAGAATTGGCACAAATTAGCTTTAGGTCTCTGATAGGGTAGAAAACATTGTGAGAAAAGGAGAAAATGCTGGTTACCAGCATTTTCTCCTTTTCTCACAAAGTTTTCAAAAGTCTTCTTTCCCAGGGTCGTGAAAACCAGGGATTGTTTGGTAAAGGGTTAAACAGGGGGTAGTGTGGTACATGGTGAGTTTTTAAAAAACTGTAGTAAATGGAGAAATTGTCAGTAAAGAGTTTGCAAACTTTCTTTCTTTTAGCATCTAAGTTAAATTGTATAAGTTTGTTTTTCTTTGATTGAAAATGATTAGGGATGTAATTTGTAAAATAAATAGAATCGTTATATACACACAAAAAACACAGATGCAACATACTTCCATAAATGGAATTTTGGGATAGGGAATTTTCACAGCATAAACAAACCTTTAGCATTTATATAATCCATGAAATATCAATTTAACATAATTATCATTTTTTTTTATCTTTGAATAATTGATAATCTCGACATTTTGCAATGTTTATCCTTTACCAAATAATACCATTTATTGAAATGAGCCTTAGGAGGAGGCCTTTTGAAAACATTGTGACACAATTAGAAAATGCTGGTAATCAGCATTTTTTCCTTGTTCCACAATATTTGCTACTTTTCACTGGAACCACTTTTTATTTGTCTGTAAGTGCTTTGAATTTGGAGCAGCCTACATTTTTCTTGTGTGGTAAAGAGTAAAAGTGAACTACCGTTAACAAAAGCATCCAACCAAAGAAAAGCCATTAAGGCTCATGCAGTAAGTTTGCATTATCAACCCTTTCTTTTATTCAGTTGGGTTTTGAAGACAGTGTGACATATTGCAAGTAATCAATGATTTGTCATCTTTTGTTCATTATATTATTACCTTCAAAGTTTTATTTTTCTTTATTGTGTAAGTCTGTTTGTCTTTGCTTCAAAGACTTTTAACCCTTTCCCACAATCCTCAACAAAATTTTAGACTAGTCCAAATTGATAGCACTTGCAGATGAAAAAATAAATGTGACTAAAAAACTGAAATTTGTTTGTGAAAGGAACATTGTGAGAAAAGGAGAAAATGCTGGTTACCAGCATTTTCCCCTTTTCCCACAATGTTTTCAACAGCCTCCTTCCTTAAGGTCGTTAAAACGATTGTGTGGTAAAGGGTTAACTCTTTACCTGACATTAAAAGTTTAGACTTGTCCATATTGAAAGCATTTTCAGGTGACAAGCTAATCTCATCTCAAATGATATTTGCTTTTAGAATAGTAGAAAACATTGTTGGAAATTGAGGAAATGCTGGTTATATTACCAGCATTTTCTCTTTTTTTCAAAAAGTTTTCCAAAAGCTTTTTCGTCAGAGTCTTTCAAAATAGTATGGCAAAGTGTAAACTACCCTGGGGTAAGAGGCTTTGGAAACCATGGGGAAAAGGAAAAAATGCTGGTGACCACCATTTTCCCCTATTCCCAAAATGTTTGATACCCTATCATAGAAGATCATTTTTACTTGAGTCAAATAAAATTTATCATCTGCAAATTGCTTTCAGTTTAGAGAAGCCTAAGCTGTTGTCTTGTAGAGACTGAAAAATAGTGCCACGATTTTATAATGTTGTAGCAAAGGATTTAACTCTACACACAATCCAGAGTTTTAATCCTATACCACACAGCAAAACTTTAGACCTATCCAAATTGAAAGCATGTGCAGACGACAATTTCATAGTGGCTCAATTGACACAATTTTTACAACCTTTACAAAGATGGCTTTTTTAACTCTTTACCAGACGACAAAAATGTAGACCAGTCCAAATTGAAAAGATTTGCAGACAACAAATAAAATGTTGCTTAATTGAAGATTTCTGCCTATGAAAGGGTAAAAAACGTCGCGGAAAAGAGAGAAAATGCTGCTTACCAGCATTTTCTCCTTTTCCCACAATGTTTTTAAAAGACTTTCTTGCCAAGGTTGTGAAAACCAGTGATTGTTTGGTAAAGGGTTAAAATATTGTGGAAAAAGGAGACAATGCTGGTTACCAGTTAGAAAACTTTGCGGAAAAAGAAGAAAATGCTGATTACCAGCATTTCTCCTTTCCCACGATATTTTCCAAAGTTTATTTTCTCAGGGTCATTAAAACTCTAGATTGTTTTGTAGAGTTTTGAAGGTATTTTCCACATATTGAGCCATATTTGACTTGTCGTGTGCAAATGCTCTTAATTTTGGACAAGTCCACAAGTTTTTGGTTTTTTGTAAAGGGTTATCTATCAAGAACTAAGATCTAGGTCTGTATTCACCAACCATTCTTAAGAATATTCTTTGTCAAATTGTCAAGAAGTTTCTAGATTTACCACTTATCCTTCTGAATAACTAGACTTAACTCTTTCCCACACAACAAAATTTGGAGTAGTCCAAATTCAAAACGCATACAGATAACCAATTCAACATTGGTACAAACATAATTAACTTCTCTGATAGGATAGAAAACATTGTGGGAAAAAGAGAAAATGCTGATTACCAGCATTTTCTCCTTTTCCCACAATGTTTTCAAAAGCTTTCTTTCTCACGATCATTAAAAGTCAGGATTGTGTGGTAAAGGGTTAAACTTTCAAGCCGATAGTAAAAACCCGGATAATGCTACTTCAAACTTATTTTTTTGAGAAAACTATCTCCTTATCGGACAGTGTAGATCCAAGATCAGACTGCACATTCTGTGCAGTCTGATCTTGATCTACAATGTCCGCAGAAGGTCAGTGAGTCGTGCTTAGCAGCCTTAGGGTTAAAAGTAACACAAATTCTGACTGGCTTAAACAAATTGTTTAGCCAATCAACATTTTTGTTGCATTAAAATTTAGAATATCTTGGAGAATAAGACTAAGAATATTTTTTAGAATGGTTGGTAAATAAAGACCCTGATGGTACATTCTTTTCAGTTTTATCTTGAATAACAGTGCATTCAAAATGTCAGCTTTTCACTTTCAGTCATTCATCTATCAGTCCATGTTTTATTCTGGTATTGTGTGTTGAGTGATGTCTAGTGATGACTATATGTATGTACCAACCATTTTAAGTAACATTCTTAGTGTAATCCTAAATTTAAAAGAAAAAAGGGAATAAATTTCCAATTGGCTAAACTAGTTGCTAGGTTTAGCCAGTTGAAAAGTGTGTTTTTTATTTGCCAAAACATTTGGTTCAGCCAAACCTTTTGGTTTAGCCAATCAGTAATTGCGTTCTCTTATATAGATATATTTATTTAGATATATTTAGAATGGTTGGTGAATACAGCTGCTGATATTTAACTACAGTACGTGCCAACAGTTTATATTCAGTTGCTCTTACTTTCAGTCCATGTATTAGTGAATACGCTCAAGATATCGTGTGTTCTGTGGTACTCGGTGATGACATCATATCACGTCAGGGAATGTTGATGATGGACGACCTTAAAATTCAAATACTGCAGACCATACACGAAACCAAAGTACCTAAGGTATTCATTTTACTCCATCTTCTTTGTGCATGTTTTAAAGCTTATGTCTTTTTCAAATGACAAATTTTTGAATTTTTTCAAATTCAAAACATATGCAGACAAAAAGTATATGTGGCTTGAATGGTAGAAATTGTCTTTGGTAGGGTATAAAAAATAGTTGGAAAAGGAGATATTGCTGTATACCAGAACTTCTTTTTCCACATACTCAAAGTTTTTGAAAGTTTGGATTGTATGGCAAAAGGTTCAGTACCACTTGCAAACAATTTTCATCAGCATGCAGCCGACCTTTTTTTTGAAATACTTTGTGTTTGGTGTTTAACCCTTTACCAAACCTTGAAATTTTTTACTTTTGTAAATTGAAAGTTTTTGCAGACAACAAATTAAAAGTGACTCCCTCCAAAAAAATATGTCTTTGAAAGGATAGAAAACATTGTGGGAAAAGGAGGCAGGGCACATACGCTTATGCATGGCTGGTACCCTAGATGAAGAAGTGGAATTCAGTGATGTAAAGATGATTTGGGAACCAAATCATAAATCTTTATATATTATGGAATAAGGTGTAAGCAGATGGTTAAATTGATGGGATTTGTGTTCAGGCAGGGTCAGTTTCCTTGTGTATTGAGACAGGGCTGGTACAGTGGATGAAGAAGTATAATTCTGTCTTGTAATGAATGATATGGGAAACCAACCAATATGTCTATAAACTTTATATTTCAAAAGATATATTGTCAGGTGCTTTCTGGAGATTATGTTTAGGCAGAGATGGTTCCTTGGATGAAGAACCAGAATTCCATGATATAGTAGATAATGTGGGAACCAAAACATTTAAAGCTTTATATTTCAGTATAAAATACTGGCAGGTGGTTGCTGGAGATTATGTTCAGGCAGGACTGGTTCCCTGGATGAAGAAGTAGAATTCCATGATGTAGTAGATAATTCAGGAATCA
Organism: Hippopus hippopus; assembly: GCA_946811185.2. Lineage (NCBI taxonomy): Eukaryota > Metazoa > Mollusca > Bivalvia > Cardiida > Cardiidae > Hippopus > Hippopus hippopus. The sequence continues at coordinate 18,589,584 of OX328096.1, forward strand.
AAACATATGATGTAAATAATAGAACTAGTTTAGAGGTAATTTTTGCAATTCCTTTCCATCTCGCCCTAACTTAGTATAAAGACTCTATGATGCTTAGGCTACAGAAACTTTTTTTCAAAAATGGTGTGGTAATTTGCTGTTTTACCCTTCTTTAACTCTTTACCAAACAACAAAAAATCAGAGTTTTCCAAATTGGAACCAGTAGCAGACGACAATTTAGGTGTTGCTGGAAATTATGCTTTTTGGCTGTGAAAGGGTAGAAAGCATTGTGGGAAAAGAAGAAACTGCTGGTTACCAGCATTTTCTCACAATGTTTTCATAAGCTTTTTTTATCAGGGTCGTTAAAACTCGGGATTATGTGGTAAAGAGTGAAGTCTGTACCGAAATTTTATACAAGTATAAATTAAAAGCATTGGCAGACGACAAGAAAAAGGTTGCTTAAGTCTTTACCACACAATCCGGACTTTTAACGACCCTGTGAAAGAAAGCTTTTGAAAACATTGTAGGAAAAGGAGAAAATGCTGGTAACCAGCATTTTCTCCTTTTCCCACAATGTTTTCTACCCTTCCCAAAACAAATTTCAAAATTTGAGTCACATTTTTTTTGTCGTCTGCAACTGCTTTCAATTGGATGAGTCCAAAATTTTGTCATTTGGTAAAGAGTTAAAATATGGGATTTGTCTCTGGAAGGGTAGGAAACATTGTGGGAAAGGAGAAAATGCTGGTTTCCCAATTACCTGACTGGCTATACTAACAAGAGGTGATGCTGCACTTTGCTTCTTTCTAGAGAAAAATCTTTTTTGGTGATTGTTTCAAATTGATTAATATTATTTGACTTTTATGACATGTGTAACTCTTTACCAGAGAACAAATTGTTGATCTTCTGCATAAAGGAATTTACAGATAGCAGTTTTAATAATGGACTTGTCTTTGAATGGATAGAAAGCAATGTGGAAAAAGAAGAAATTGCTGGTTACCAGCATTTCCCTCTTTTTCCACAATGTTCCCAAAAGTTTTCTTTTTCAGGGTCAAAAAAAACATAGCCTCACTTGGTAAAGGTTTGATCAATAGAATTATACCCCCCACCTACAAAGGAGAGGGGTAGAGGAGGTAATACTGGTTTCACCATGTCTGTCCATCTATCTGTCTAGATTATTTTGTTTCCATGCTCTAACTCAAAAAGCTGTTTGACTAGGACCCTGAAACTTTATACAAGTGTTGCTCATGACCCAAGGAGGTGCGTTTTTGTTTTTGGGTCACATGAGTCAAATGTCAAGGTCACTGGTGAACTTTGAAAAATGTTTTCATGCTCTAACTCAATAGCTGATTGACCTAGGATCATGAAACTTTATGCAAGTGTTGCCCATGATCCAAGGAGTAGTCCCATTGTTTTTGTGTCACATTGGTGAAAGGGCAAGGTCACAGATGATCTTTGTTTTAAAAATGGTTTCTGTTCTCTGATTGTGCTGCTACAGTGATAAGGTGGTGGTGGGGGGGGGGGGGGTATTTGTCCGCTTTACGACAGTGCTAGTTTGAATTGTGTCACCTGTGAATAAACAAGATTTGATTATTTATTTATTTATTACCATTATCAATTTTCAGGTATCATTAACAGACTGCATTAAACACAGTGAACATATTAAAAATACTTATGAAACTTTGATCATGCCAGGACAGATTCTGCATGTGGAAGAAAGGTTTGTTCCCATAATATATCTATACATATTTCTAACTCTAACCAGACTACAAGAGGCATAACAGAAAAAAATCCATGTCTGCACAGTGTCAGATATCGTATGATGAAGTAACCTACATACAGCCTACTTGTTTGATTTCTCAAAATGTTATGCTAAAATATTCCTGTGCCATACCCAGAAATGGGTCTATACCTTCTAAGCAAGTTTTTTTTTTTTCAATTGCCTACCATTTTTGATTAAAATTGTCCAATATTGCAATATTTTGTTGTCAAATTTTGTAGGTACAGTATATGATAAAAGTAACGTTATGCTATGGTAACTTTCCTGGTGAAAGTCATTGCATCTCCATGTAAAAGAGAATTTTGATGTCTCATTTAACCTTTGGTCTCACATCATATTAAATTTTCTTACACAGCTCGAAGCAAATACATGTACAAGCACCAGGAAAGTTACTTTAACTTAATGTTCCATTTGTATTACTCCATTACCTCAATCAAACAGCTTTTTTGTTTTATAGAACACATGTTGCAAAATCAGGAATCCTACATGGTTCAGTGGTTAGGTGTCAGATACATATCTGGGTTTTCATGGGAGTGCCCTTGGGTAAAGCCCAAGCTTGTCACTGTTGAAACCCACGACATACCTGGGTTCTATTGCCGTGATATGACTGAAATAAGATGGAAAGCTGCATAAAAGGCCACCCAACCAATCTACCAACATTTAAATCATAGTGGGCAGGAGAGGAATTCCTTGTTATGGGCATTTCAACCCTTTACCACACGACAAAATTTTAGACTGGACCAATTCAAAAGCATTTGTAGACAGCAAATTAGAATTGGCTCAAATTGAGGGGTGTGTCTGTGAAGGGGTGGAAACATTGTTGAAAACAGAGAAAAGGCTGCTTACCAAACATTATCTCCGTTTTCCACAATGCTATCAAGACCCTTCCCTTTCAAGGCTGTTAAAGTCAAGATTATGTGCTAATTGGTTAATTCTTAGCAAGAAAGTTAACCCTTTACCTCGCAATCCAATCTTTTAACGACTCTGAATAAGAAAGCAGTTGAAAGCATTGTGGGAAAAGGAGAAAATGTTGGTAACCAGCATTTTCTCATTTTCCCACTATGTTTTCTATTCTTTTACAGACAATTTTGAACATTTGAGGAACATTTGATTTGTTGTCTGCATATTCTTTCAATTTGGATGAGTCTGAAATTGTGCCATGATGTAAAGAGTAAGTACAAGCGGTTGCCCAATACAAAAGGGTGCTTACAATGGATACATACTGAATATTATGATCAATTTTTAGCACATTCAGTGGTGACGAAGAGTTTGCAGCCACATGGAAAGGTCCCGAAAGTTTCACAGAAATCATCGTCAGTCCTGACATGCTATCACACCACTTTCCAGACGCCCTACTGGAAGCCATCGATGAATTACGAAATAAAGACTTTGAAATTTTGATCGAAACTAAGCCTCGCAAAAAAGTTCGTCAAACTTTAGAAACAATTACAGAAAGTGAAACAGTGACAACTGAAAATTCATAACTACACAATACCATGTTAAAACAGCCTTGAGAAGAGAGGCTTTTGAGGAAAGGAGGTTAATAGGATTTTTTTCCATTCCAACAATAATTTTTACCCTTTGTGAAACATTTTCCACAATATCAGCCACATTTAATTTGTTGTTTGCGAACACTTTTAATTTGGATAAGTCTAAAAAAAAATTGTAATCTAGTAAAGACTTAAAGATCTCTTGTTTTGTTTTCAAATGCTTGTTACAATAAAAAAGCTTTTTTCTTAGATTTTAAGCATTTAACTAAAAATCTTGTGTTTTAACCACCCACAGAAAAATGGCTTTTTTAAAACATTGTTGGAAAAGGTGAAAATGCTGGAATCCAGCATTTTCTCCTATTCCAAAAAATTTTTTTTCCTTTTGTAAGATACATCTCGTTGTGTGGGTCACAGTTAATTTATCGTCTGCAAATTCTTACAATTTGGTTAAGTCTAAAATTTTGTCATCAGGTGAAGAATTAGGTCAATACATGTGGAATAAAGAGGTTGTTGCCTTGTCCAAAGGATTTACTGGTTCTAAAGTGTACTTGACTATCATAAGGATGAACTGGTTCTAAAACATCCTCGACTATCATGAGTTCAGTACTGTACCAAAGCATGTTAAGTCTTTAGCATACAACAAAATTTTAGACTCAACCTAATTGAAAGAACTTGCAGATGACAATTCAGTGTACATCAAAAGATGATTTTTGTCTTTGAATTGGAAGAAAACATTGTGGGAAAAGGAGAAAATGCTGGTTACCAGCATTTTCTCCTTTTCCCCCAAAGTTTTTAACAGGTTTCTTCTTCAGGGTCTCTAAAATACTGGATTGTGTGGTAAAGAATTAAATAACCTTACGTTATTTGTAAGGTAGGATCTAATTCGTTCTTCGAATACAGGTTCCCTTTTCATACTTGAAGCCGTCTATTCAGCTGTTTTTAAACATTTCCAAGTTCAGAATGGTATAATCACACAATCTAGTACAGCAATAACTGGTGAATCATTAACCTTTTGCCACACAATCCCAAGTTTTACTGGCCCATAGAAAGAGGCCTTTTAGAAAACATTGTGGGAAAAGAGGAAAATGCTGCTAACCAGTAATTTTTCCATTTGCCGCAATGTTTTCTCCATTTTCAAAAGAAAATTGAAACCTTGTAGTGGCATTTAATTTAATTGTCTTCTGCAAGTGTGGTCACCGTGGACAAGTCTAAAATTTTGTTGTTTGGTAAAGAGTTTACAGATGAAGGAGAGAAGTGTTGGAGAAAAAATTGTTTTGATGGCATTTCCTTAATGGAATAATTCGTCTTCGAAGGAATTTTTAGATTTCGCACCAGAGTTTTGCAATGGATCTTTTATTCATGACACAACAATGGATCTTTTATTCATGACACAACATATCATTTCATTAATTTCATATTAGTGTGCAATATTTCTTTAACTCTTTACCACACAATTACGAGTTTTAAAGACCTTAATACAGACGGCTTTTGAAAACATAGTGGGAAAAGAAGAAAATGCTGGTAACCAGTATTTTCGTCTTTTCCCTCTATGTTTTCTACCCCATTAACCCTTTACCAAACAATCCCTGGTTTTTATGACCCGGAGGTAGATGCCTTTTGAAAACATTGTGGGAAAAGGAGAAAATGCTGGTAACCAGCATTTTCTCCTTTTCCCACAATGTTTTCTACCCTGCTGGAAATAAATTTCAATTTTTGAGTTACGTTTATTTTGTCGTCTGCAAGTGTTTTCAATTTGGACTTGCCTAAAATTTTGTTGTTTGGTAAAGACTTAAAAACAAATTTCATTATTTGAACCACATTTTAATTTGTGCCTGCAAGTGCTTTGAATTTGGACGAGTCTAACATTTTGTCTTCTGGCAAAGGGTTAAGCTATATTACTTATTTAAACTCTTAACCTGTATTAACCATTTAGCAAGCAATCCTGACTTTTAATGACAGAGTAAATGTGGCTTATATGGAGGGATTTGTCTTTGAAATGATAGAAAGGATAGAAAACATTGTGGGAATAGGAGAAAAAGATGTATAGCAGCATTTTACCCATTTTCCATGATGTTTTCAAGAGGCATCCTCATGGTCATTAAAATTTGGGATTGTTTAGTGAAGGGTGAAGCAGCCACAGTATTTCTAATATAGGCAGTAGGAACTGACTGGCAGGGCTAAGCCATGTTACAGTTCACTGCATTTTAGATTGAGGTACAGTAGGTAATCCGGAAATCATTGTGTGTTGCTGTATGAAATGCAAAATAAAGATAAAGAATGCGAGAAGTGAACACCATTGATAAGAAGCACCTTTTTTCACAATGTTTGCAGATGGGAAAATAATATACACTTCATGTGTCCATAAAGCAAAGACCCGATAAAGTACTGTCATGATGCATGTGTTTTGGTAGATTTATGACGAACAATTCTGAACTGAATCGAGGCCACTAAAATGAAAAATAAACTTGTCGACCGATGTCAGAGGTTAGCCATGCCCTGCCAGGCCAATTATTATAGCCTATACAATCCACAAAATACTTATGTTTGTAAATAGAATACACACTACAGCACAAAATCAGTGCAATATACCTCTTCATCATAAAACTTGATATTGTTTGATTGAAGGGTTAACCCTTCACCACAAAATCACAAGTTTTACGAGTTTTAATTACCCCAAGAAATAGGGCTTTTGAAAACATTGTGGGAATAGGAGAAAAGCTGGTATCCGGCATTTTCTCCTTTTCCCACAATGTTTTCAACCCTTACCAAAACGAATTTTAATTTCTGAGTCACGTTTATTTTATTGCCAGTAGATTCTTTCAATAGATCAGAGAGGCTTAACTCTAATTGAAGATCCCTCCACAAGGTAAACAAGGTAAATTTGTACAAGTCTTAAATTCCGTCATATGGTAAAGAGTTAAAAGATGTTTTGTTAGCAGCACTCACCAAAGACCACTGAGCTTGTGTCATAGCCCTATGTCTGTCCCGGTAACTTCAGTGTTTTTGTTAACCTTTATTTCAAATATCTTTTCCCCTGAAACTGCGGAACCAATTTGATCTGTCCGAAAAATTTATGGCTGCTTTCTGGTTCTTTTATGAGCATACTATGCAGGATTCATAATGGTCGAAGGGAGATAACCCAAGCTTTTACATACAGATCTGTAGAAATGCACATTTATCTCCCCTGGTTATATTACTTCTCAGCAACATGGTTGGCACTGCCATGTGCAAGATTTTTCGATAGAATTGTTTGGTTTTTATGTCATAATGACCTCTAGATACGTTTAGGTATGTGAATCATTATATTATCCCTTTACCAAACAATTCTGAGTTTTAATTAACCTGATCAAGAAGGCTTTTGAAAAAATTTTGGGAAAAAAGGAGCAAATTGTGATAAGCAGCATTTTCTCCTTTTTCCACAATGTTTTCAAATGCCTTCTCCCTCAGGGCAGTTAAAACTCAGTATTGTGTGGCCAAGGAGTGATTAATTGACATCACCTCAGCATCTGTATAAAAACCCTGACTGTTTTTGTTTAGTGACTTACATTGCAGTAGAGGGATACAAGGCCATCATGGCCTTCTTGCAAATTTAACTCTCTTCATTCTTACTTTTCACCTTTTCTCATATTTTTGTAAAAAATGAAGATGAAAGGGAACAGGGGAGAGTGATAAAGGAAATAAAAGTAATAAAAGACTGGAGGACACTGTAGAAAATTAGGCTGTAAAATGTTTGGCTAGTATAGGAGCAAGATAGTGACACAAAATGGACTGGAAAGGAGAGAAAACTATTTAATATCTATAGAAAAGAAAATATGCTCCACACTGTTTCAAAAATTACCCACTGTTGCTGTGTGAAACGAAATTCCGTCGGTCAATGGTTAAACACTTTACCAAACAACAAATATAAGACTTGTCCAAATGAACAGCACTTGCTGACGACGCAATAAATGTGACTCAAAAACTGAAATTTGATTTTGAAAGGGTAGAAAACATTGTGGGAAAAGGAGAAAATGCTGGTTACCAGCATTTTCTTCTTTTCCCACAATGTTTTCAAAAACCATCGTTCTCAAGGTTGTTAAACCTTGGGTTTGTATGGTAAAGGTTTAATGGCAGGGAAGATGAATGGATGCTTGTCAATGTCTTTTCATTTATTCTTGTTTTGTAATATTTGTCTTATGATTTATGTTACTGAATTATTGAACTTACTTGTGTATTGTTAGAGATGTATGTTGACCATTGTATTTTTTCTACCCTACATGAATAAAAATATTTTTTATTAAAAAAAAAAAGTTAAACATTTAACAACAGTGTTGATTTCATTTTGATATCAAAGATAATGTAATTGAATACTCAGATCTAGCAGAATGCTGTCTTAATGCTGCTTTCAACATTTCAGTCCTACTGGTATTAAGGTATACACTCACCTATTCATGCGGTTTCTGGGTTTCACAACTTCTTGGTTGGAATCTGTAGTGTCTTACCCAAGAACACTCGTGTGAAAAACCAAGGAGGTCAAACTCAGGACCTATTGGTTGCCAATCTAACATCCTAACCGCTAAGCCATGCAGAACGCCTGCAGATGCAGATCTTATGATTTACCCTTCACCAAATGATCCCATGCTTAAACACTTTTATGGAAGAAGACTTGAAAACATTGTGGAAACTGGAGAACATTTTTCCTGTCCTTTTTTGCTGACATAACCTACCTTTTCAGCCATGTTTTAACCCTTTACTAGATGACAAAAGTTTAAGACATCTTTATATTGAAAACATGTGACTCAAATAATTAGATTTGTATTTGAAAGAGTAGAAGGCATTGTGGGAAAAGGAGAAAATTTCAACTATGGCATTTTCTCCTTTTTCAACACTTTTTTTCAAAAGTTTTCTCTCTCAGGGTTGTTAAAACTCAGGGTTTTTTGGTAAAGGGGTAAGATGCCTGCAAATGCTTTGAATATGGATAAATCTGGAATTTTGTCACCTGGTAAATAATTAAAATAAAAATGTCCAATCTGTAGTGAAAACACAAATATTGTGATTTCAAATATGCAAAAGTCTGACAGTATCGGACACTTAAGATCCATGATCAGACTGTGAAAGCTGATTGTTTATCTACAATGTCTGCAAAAGTGCATTAATTCTTTACAATACAATATTTAGTTGTAACAACCCTGATTGAAAGGGCTTTTGAAAACATTGTGGGAAAAGGAGAAAATACTAGTAACCAGCATTTTCTCCTTTTGCCACAAAGTTCTGTTACCCTTTCACAAGCAAAAGGTTTCATTTGAATAACATTTAATCTGCCATCTGCAAATTTTTATGCATTGAATTTGGACTAGTCTATGGTTTTGCTATGTGGGCTTTAAAAGCAGTCGCGGAGTAAATAGGAAGTGTTTGAGTCATCTGAAAATTAGACACATAGAAAAAGAAAAAATGCATGTATAGGCTTATATACGAGGGTTGTTCGATATGTAATGTGTATTGTACGATATCTCAAAAGCATTCGACTCAAATAGTGAAATGAACATTACATCCCTTCAAAGTATTCTCTGCGGTTTGAAATACATAATTTCAATCTCTGAATCCATTTCTGAAATGCGTCATGGTACACTGATTTAGGTTGACCTCTGAGGCACTGACTGATGGCTGAGCCAAGGGCTTGTCGGGACTTGTAACGACGACCAGATAAGAAAAATTTAAGTTTTGGAAAAAGGAAAAGGTCACATGGGGCTAGATCTGGAGAGTATGGTGGGTGTGGCAAGACGGTAACCTTCTCCGACTTCAAAAATTGCTTCACAAGCTCAGATATATGTGATGGAGCATTGTCATGAAGTAGACGAACATGCCTAAATCCTGACACAGGGCGTCGTTTAAGATAATATTTCTTGAGCTTTTTTAGTATAACATCTCGGTAATACCGACCTGTAACAATTTTGCCCTTCGCCACCGGAATTTGTACGGCTATACCATCACATGAGAAGAATATGCAATAAAGAACCTTCTTTGTGCTTATGCTTCTTTTGGCAAATACAGGCCTTCTACCGTGTTTAGTTAGCCATATTTTGTTTCCAATTTTTCTTACTGGTTCGAAATAGTGAACCCATGTTTCGTCACCAGTAACAATGTTTGCAAATTGTCTTTGATTGAATTTGGGAAACATTTTGAGCAATTGCTTAGCGGTTTGTACTCGTACCCGTTTTTGGTCATCTGTCAATATATGTGGTATCCATCTGGCAGAAATCTTTCATACTTTCAAAATACGCTTCAAAATGAAATGCACCCGCGATAGCGATATGCCAACGGCGATGGCAATATCAAGAATCGTGTATCTGCCATCACTTTCAATTATTTCCCTGACTTTTGAGACATTTGCCTTGCCTGTTAAAGTCACAGGTCGGCCAGATTTTGCAGCATCTTTGACAGACTCTGTGCCAGTCAGAAATTTCTTTCTCCAACTACGAACTGTCTCATAAGATATCTTATCAGACCCATAAACTTCCCCCAATTCAGTAAAAATCTGCATTACCGAATGACATAGTTTTGTGCGAACTTTTATATAAGCTCTAATTTCTTTAATATTCTTAATCCATTTCCCAACCATTTTTACAACAGTGGTCAACCACTAGCTCTATTGAAATGACTATAAGTTTAAAACTATGTGGAGCTGAAGGCTTGTGTTTATACCATTGGAAAGGTATTGAATAGAGCTATTCAAGCGTATCATCATCCACGAAATCATGCAAAGCGTTATCCTGCTGTGGTACAATACACATTACATATCGAACAGCCCTCGTAATTCAACTGTATTTTAGTTATATCAGGGCATCCTGTACACCTATCTAAGCATTCTAGGCGTTTCTTCCACCACTACCACATGAGCCAGTTTGGCTACAGCTTTTCTCCTTTGGTTGCAGTTGGTAGATATGCCCTTCCATTTTTATCAAAGGCGACTCCAGGTTTACATCAATAACACACACACAAAAAAAAACCTTTGTATGCCCCTACATTGAACTTTTTTTAAACATTGTGAAAAAAGGAACAATTGCTTGTATAAAGCTTCCCACCAGTGCATGTGCTTCAACTTCTTTAATTCTTTAAACTCTTTACCAAACAACAATACTTGAGACTTGTCCACACTGAAAGGATTTGCATATGACATATTATTGGCCAAACTGTGAAATTTGTCTATGATAGAATAGAAAAACATTATGGGAAAAGGAAAAAAAAATAATGCTGGTTATCAGCATTTTCTCTTTTTGCAATATTTTCAAAGTCTAATTTCCCAGGGTCATTATAACTCGGGATTAGTAATGAGTTAAAGCCAATTTTAATTTTTACTCTTTACCATGGGGACAAAATTTTGCACTAAGTCTTGTCTGTATTGAAAACATTTGCAGACAAGATAAATGAGCCTCAAACAATGAGATTTCGCTCTGAAATAGTTTAATACATTTTTTCCAATTTCCCAAAATGCTTTCTGCCTCAGGGTGGTAAAAGGCGGTATGGTCTGGTAAAGGGTCAAACTGATTAACTCATTAGGCCTGCATGAAAAAGTCTGAGCAGACGACATTGAAAATATAGCCTATGGACTATCAATATGAATGAAGGATCAGTGCATGCATTGATTCACATTTTATATCTTTATTGAAAATGGTGAAACTGCTCATAACACATTCTCATTTTACCACAATATTTTCACAATTAGTTTGTTGCACGATTCAAACCTATTCATACTTGTAATCTTAAGCAGATGCAAGATCCACTGAGGCGCATGTCCTGTGTTTTTACAGAAATATAGAATGCACATTATGCTTAAGGATTTAAGCCAATTTTCTATGAAAATTACGGGATAGACGGACGTAATTTAAGCTTTTTTTTTTTCTTCCTTTTTCTGTGTGAGCTGTCTCAGTACAGATTATATCATTGGAGTTCTTGCAGTACTTCGTAAGACAAGGGAAACAACTCTAAAAAGTTCGTTGCGTGGTCTAGGGGAAGTAACTGAATTTGGATGGAAAGCGCAAGTAAAAAGAGAATAATTCGGGTTTAGTTGGTGATAATCAAAGTCAAGCGTGAAATGTACTTGTGTAAGTAAGTTTCGTTATAGGTATATTCATGAGAATATCACTTTTCTATATACTGAATAACGGTAACAAGGTTTATTTCGACTTCTTTTTGTGATGAGCCCAACTAGAGTTGAAAGACTCATAGCGGTAAAGTACTCGGGCAGACGATGAAGTCGGATATTTTGTTAATATGGTAATATGTTTCAAGAAGAAATTTTAATGGCTGGGGACATATTACTGTGAAATACTTGCAGACAAGCTTTACACTGGCTTTCTTTTTTGTTATATTTCAAAATGTCATGCCATTTGAAAGTGCAGCTTTATTGATATCGATATGTTTAATAACTCTTCAGCAATGAACTTCTTACCAAAATGACATTTTTGATATGACCAAATTGAAAACACTTGCAGACGACTAATTAAAGATAGCTCAAATGATGATTCTTGTCTTTCAAAGGGTAGAAAATATTGTGGGTAAAGGAGAAAATACTAGTCACTGGCACTTTTTCCTTTTCCTACAATGTTGTCAGAAGCTTCCTCTTGAGGATCGATAGAATGCAGGATTGTGTGGTAAAGAGTTAAGAATTGATAGAATTTTTGATGAATAGCACAATATTTTGTCGTCCAGATCTGTAATGTCCATGATTAATAAAGTAACATGTACAAAATATTGGATTGATCTTATACTTTTGTGTTTGATCTTTTTCATTAACTCTTTACCACACAAGGAAATTATAGACATGTCCAAACTGAAAGCATTTGCAGTTGGCAACTCTAATGTAGCTCAAATATTGGAACCCGAACTTGTCTTTGATGGGATAGAAAACACTGTGGGAAAAGGAGAAAATGCAGATTCCCAGCATTTTCTCCTTTTCCCACAATGTTTTCAAAGGGCTTATTCTTAAGGGTCGTTGAAACTCAGATTTGTGTGGTTAAAAGGTTAATGAATTTTGTAGAGATATGAAATATTTGGCACTTTCGACAACATGATTTATTGTCAATTCCTATTACTCTGTAAATTCTGATATCTTCATGAATCAGTGTCTGGTTGTAACGTTTCATTGCACAGGCTGTTTCTGTTCCTCCTGTCAAACATTTACAGATGAAAATATTGCGAGAAACTAAACTTTCTATGCTGTCAGAAGAAATGTGTCAAAAATTGGAATTACAAGTAAAGTCACATTTCAGCTAAAACAATATTTTCCTCCATGATTCATAAGTTATCTATAAAACACAACATTTATTACCTGTAAATTCCTGTGAACTGTGAACTGGAAGTATGACTCAGAAAATACACCTGTCTTAACTCTTTATCACACAATCCTGACTTTTAACCACCCTGAGAAAGAAAGCTTTTGAAAACAATGTGGGAAAAGGAGAAAATGCTGGTAATCAAAACAATTTTTAATTTTTTAGTCACATTTATTTTGTCGTCTGCAAGTGCTTTGAATTTGGACCAGTCTAAGAATTTTTCGTTTGGTAAAGAGTAAAATAATAGAGGCCTCTTTGAATACCACCTGTATGATGTCATTTGACACAATTTTGAATGACTCTTGTTTGTTTGTTTTTTTTTTTAAATGATACACAAAGTAATGGGAAAGTGACTTGTCAATTCCTGGTGGTGATGAAATGTATTTTGTGGGTGTGTCCTTGGGCAAGACATTTCAGAACCCTAGTCTAGTACTGGTGAAACCCCGGAATATGTGAGCTATAGCTGTGATGTGACTGAAATAATGTTGAAAGCTGCATAAAACACCATTCAATCAACCATTCATGAGATGTTTTTTCCAGACAAGTTCTCTATGAAAAAAAGGCTGTATATGTACTTTACCTAGTCCAAAAAGGAATTCTGACACTTTCCCGGTCTATTGATATGCCTAGATGAAATCTATGCTGTGTTTGTCTCATCGATGGCATGAAAGTACCAGTTAGGTTCATGAGGTTAGGAGAAAAGGGCTTATACAGTCCTTAATCAAAAATGAAATATTTCACACTTTCCATAATATGATTTCTACAGTCCTTAATCAAAAATACAATATTTGACACTTACCACAAAATGATTTCTACAGTCTTAACCCTATCACTCTTTAATCAAAATAAAAGAAATTGACACTTTCCACAATGTAATTTCTGCAGTCCCTAAGTCAGAAATGAAATGTTTGACAACTTTTTTAAAGCCTATTCATACAACTTCTTTAATAAAAGATACTTACTACTTTCCACAATAATTATGATTCTTAAAATCCTTTATCAAAACATTACATCGGCTACACAGTGCAAGTAAAACAAGCAAGTGTGTGCTGTATATTATTTTAACCCTTTACCAAATGACAAAATTTTAAACTTGTCCAAATTGAAAGCATTTGCAGACAACAAAATACATGTAAACCTGACTCAAGCATTGAAATTTGTTTACAGAAGGGTAGAAAACATTGTGGGAAAAGGAGAAAATGCAGGTTACCAGCATTTTCTCCTTTTCCCACAATGTTTTCAAAAGCCACCTTCGTCAGGGTAGTTAAAAGTTGGGATTGTGTGGTTATAAGGTTAAACTGTATGATGTCTATCTTGAAATTGAAACTCATAAAAGCCCTTATCGTTTACCAAACAATCCTGTTTTTTAACTACCCTCAGACAGACAGCTTTTGAAAAAGTAGGGAAAGGAACAAAAAAAGACTGGTTACTAACCTTTTTGACCTTTTCCAACAATGTTTTCTTCCCTTTAGATGAATCTTTGTAAATTAGGCAAAATTTAAATTGTAGTCTGCAAATACTCTCAATTTGGACAAGTCCATACTTTTGTGATCTTGTAAAGAGTTAAATGCTATTACTCAATTTTGTTTCCCATTTTTACAGACTTCTAGAATTTGAACATGGCTGCATTTGACGGATCAGAACAGCTGTGTCTACAACATGTCCTGCCCATTAACTTCTTAGCAACTAGGCGTAACAGCTTAGATTCATCAGCAAGCATACAAGGGTCCACTGTGATTGAAGAAGAGTATAAGTTTGTGGAGGTGTCCCACCCAGCCCAAATTTTAACAGGTTTACATCATCTCAAACAATCCCAACAGTTCTGTGATGTCACCATATGCGCTGGGGGTCAGGAATTCAGTTGCCATAAAATAGTACTTGCTTCATTTAGTCCCTACTTTAATGCCATGTTTACTGGCAATTTGGTGGAAAGTACACAGAGTAAAGTCACCATCAATGACGTAGATGGACCAGTAATGGAGCTGTTGATAAATTATGCTTATACTTCTGAAATACAGATCAATAGGCAAAATGTTCAATCTTTGTTATCAGCATCAAATCTGTTGGAGATTTTACCAGTGAAAGAGGCATGTGGGCAGTATTTGGACCAGAACATGGATGAAACAAATGCAATAGGAATTCATTGCTTTGCTGAAGCACATGCTTGCACAGACCTGCAACAAAAATCTAAGTCATATATCATTCAGAACTTTCTTGCTGTGAGTTTACAAGAGGAATTTTTACAGCTTTCACCAGAAAAACTGCAAGAATTGTTGATGGATGATGAGTTGAATATCGACTCAGAGGAACAGGTATTCCAGTCAGCTGTTCGATGGCTAGACTATGACATTGAAGGTCGTAAAACACAGTTTGAAAATGTGCTTGAGCATGTTCGTCTTCCTCTCACCAGCCCCTACTACCTGTATGATGTTGTTGAGAAACATGAAGTTATCTGTAGATCAGAGAAATGCAAACAGCTTGTGGATGAAGCCAAGACATATTTACTTCTACATGACAGACATGCAGAGTTACAAACTCCAAGAACACAGCTGAGGAAATCTCTTGGTAAATATCATTTTGTCACCAACCAAAGACATTATGCCTGAAAGGGACCACTTTTGAAAACGTTGTGGAAGACAGAGTAAATTTGACATTGTCTGATATTAACAGTGCTTTAAATTTTTCAAACTTACCTTGACTTATTCTCAAGACTTCTTGTTCCAGGAAAAAGCAGAAAAGAAATTCTTTCTTTTATTTATACCGTAATACATGTATATTCATAATGGATGGGGGGGGGGGGGGGGGGAAGAGATATTGTTAAAAACAATTGAACTTTAATTAATACTGTTTTCTTTTGAACATATGGAGTCTAAAAAAACGAATTTCAGGGATGTGGATTGTCTGTGGCTATCTTGTCAGACTTTAAGTCAAAAAGCCCAGGGCCAGGCCCATAGGAAAGGGGGTGCACAGGGGGGTTGTGCCCAACCCAATAATTAGCTCCACTGGCCGAAGGCCAGCGAGCTATTGTCATGGTGTTGTGTCCGTCGTGCGTCCATCTGTCCGTCCGTCTGTTCGTTCGTCCGTTCGTCCGTGCGTGCGTCCGTAAACTTTTTCTTTAAAAAACTTCTCCTCAGAAACTATTGACTGGATTTTTACCAAATTTCACAGGAATGTTCCTTTGGTGGTCCTCTTTCAAATTCCTTCAAATAATTGTGTTCCATGAAGAATTCTGGTTGCCATGGCAACCAAAGTAAAAAACCTTTAAAAATCTTCTCCTCCCAAACCGCTATTTGGATAGCATTATTATTTTGCAGGAATGTTCCTTAGATACAGGTTTACAGAATTCCTTAAAAAAAAAAAGATCTGTCAAAAAACATGGCTTTTATGGGAGACTCATTTTCCTTTTATGGTATAAAGTAAAATCTTTGAAAAATTTCTTCTCTAAAACTATTCATTGGATTTCATTGTTGTTTTGCAGGTAAGTTCCTATGGTGGTTGTCTACCAAATTGTTTCTTCAGTGAGCTAAAATGCAGGATTGAATGATAATTGTTAAAAACTTCCTTTCGCCATTATAGAAATATCAGGCCTGTGGAGCGATACAGGCGCTCAAGCGCCTCTAGTTTTGCCAATGTTACTGAAAATCAAAAATCTACAAAAATCCTGTTCCTAAGGGCCTGACCATACTTTATCCAAAACTTGAGCCCCCCCCAATACCACTTTGCTTCCTAGGGGCCTGAGGACAACGTTTTACGGGACGGCTATTTCTGAATCCAATTTGTATTTTAACTCATTACCAAATGACAAAATTTTGGACTAGTCCAAACTGAAAGCATTTGCAGACGACAAAACAAATGTGACTCAAAAATTGAATTTTGATTTAGGAAGGGTAGAAAAACATTGTGGGAAAAGGAGAAAATGCTGGTTACCAGCATTTTCTCCTTTTCCTACAATGTTTTCAAAAGCTCTCTTTCACAGGGTCGTTAAAAGTCGGGATTGTGTGGTAAAGAGTTAAGTACCAAGACTTGCTATTTCAGTGGCTGAGACAAAAATTTACCAACCAAGGCAAACTCAATTTGAATGCTTAGCACCAAAGCTGTCCATCTGATTGGCTGAGACAGAACTTCTCATCCAATCAGGAAGCTTGTCTTTGAATTTAGAAGTAGAGCTATATTTAGAATTGTTGGTGAATATGATTTCAGATTTCAATATCAAACATAGAAAATAATACAGATTGAAAGAATACATAAATTTAATACAGCTGAAAAGAACTCATACATGTATATTGGAGCCATGGTCTGTGGAAAGTGGGCTTAATGCAGATGCAAAAAGTATCAACCCATGTCGGCCTGCGCAGTCCATAGGTTGAAACTTTTTCCTACTTGCAAATTTTCATGTCAAGGGACCATTCTACCCCTATACCTAGTCAATTGTCAGACTAAATAGATTTTACGGATCCTTGTTTATGTGATGTCTTGTTTGGTATAATGCATTACATAGATGCATTAAGCCCCCTTTTGCCAGAGCATGGCTCATTTATATTTACTGAGCCAGAAAGAAAAAGAAAATCAAGTAGGGTACAAAGTGGAGCAGAAAAGGCCCTTATGGTCTCTTGTTGAATTTAGTTTAACTTTCTTATCCCTTTACCACACAGTCCCTAGTTTTAAGGACTGTGAGGAGAAAGGCTTTTGAAAACACTGTGGAAAAAAGAGAAAATGATATCTTCTAACCTATCCAGAGAACTGCAGCTCATTTGTACCAATTTGTCGTCTGCAGTTACTTTCATTTTGGAAGAGTAAATTATTTGTTTTTTGGTAAAGGGCTAAGCTACCTTTTTAGACAAATTTTCAGATGTAAGACAGAAGATCTGTTAAACTTTTACCACCCAGTCCCGAGTTTTAAGCCTTGTGAGAGAAGGCTTTTGAAAACATTGTGGGAAAAGGAGAAAATGCTGGTAACCAGCATTTTCTCCTTTTCCCACAATGTTTTCTTCCTTTTCAAAGATGGTTTTTGCTTTTTGAGCCACATTTAATTGCCGTCTGCAATGCTTTTAATTTAGACAGTGCTAAGATTTTGTCATGTGGTAAAGGGATAACCTTTTTCCACATAATCCTGATTTATAACAACCTTGTGTAAGAAGGCTTTTGAAAACATTGTGGAAAAGGGAGACAATTGTCATCTGCAAGTGCTTTGAATTTGGACAAATGTAAAATTGTCGTTTAGTAAAGAGTTAATGATATACTGATGTTTATTTCAAGGTTACATGGAGGTTATTATCTGTGTCGGAGGAGAGGATGACAAGGTTGTACTCCGTAGTGTAGAGATGTTTGATCCCTTCACTTGTCGATGGAAACCTCTCGCTTGTCTCCCATTTGCCATCAGTAAACATGGAATGGTATCCTCAGGTAAAGATAGAAATGGTCTCTTTCCCGCATCATGCTATTATTTCTTTTAGTAAAGTAGGATCTAAGACAGGCAGGCTGCAGCTATATATATATATATGAGAGATATATATGAAAAAATCAACTGGTGCCGGTTCAAGGATATTACATAATAAACTAAAACAACATTACATGGGAGTATATATGAATACTGTATAAGTGGAAATTTTTGCGACATGGAAATTTTTGCGATTTCGCGAATTTGAAAAGTTGGCGAACTTTTCTGTTCGTATATTTAACAACAAGTATACCAACTAATAACGAGTGTCTTGAATTTGCAAATATTTTCCAACGCAAAATGTACGTAATCGGTAAATCGCAAATTTTTCGACACACGTATATATCCACGTTTACAGTAACATTTATTGCCAACCGGTTTTGCTAAAGCTCATCAGGGCAACAATGAGAGATATATAAGAGAGAATAAGAGATATATATAAGAGGAAAAAAGGGTTTAATGCATCTCTGTGATTCATTTTACCAAGCAAGTTATGACATAATTATGGATCCATAAAATGCATTTCATCTCACAACCAATAGCATCATGAGGTAGAATGGTCACTGGACACATGCAGAAAATTTACAAATAGCAAAAGGTTTCAATCCATGTCAGCACACATGGACTGCATAGATTGACATAAGTCAATAGTTTTTGCATTAAACCCCTTTTTCATAGAGTCTCACATGTTCTTGATAATAAACTCAAAGTGGATTGATGATTATTAGTGTGAATGTTTTTGACGAATATGCTATGGTATTGTCATAGCCTTTTGGTTGTCTGGATCAATGTTGTCATCACCACTGTGGAAAAATTGTGATATCTTGTGATACTTCTGACAGGATACTTGTAACTAAAAATATTTATGTCAAACTCTGGCCAGTAATTAGATACAAATGAATATAGTGACAGGAACCCATACCAGAAAGACAAGTAACCTTCAAAATATTTTTCAGTTATATCCTTTTTTGGACATGGATTTTTTCAAGTAACTCTTTACAAAACGACAAAATCTTAGACTGGTCCAAATTAAAAGCATGTGTACTCAACGAATTAAATTTTACACAAGTTATGAAATTTCCTATCGAAAGAGTAGGAAACAGTGTGGGAAAAGAAGAAAATGCTGGTAACCAGCATTTTCTCCTTTTCCCACAATATTTTCACAAGTCCTTTACCTTGGGGTCATTTAAACTTGGGATTGCGTGGTAAAGAGTTAAAGAGTATCTGCAGTCAAGCGTTGGCACAAACATGTATAGATCTTGGTAGAATCCCAGTTAACCCTACAAAGCGTTTGACATCATTGTTGGAACAGGGGAAAATGTTGGTAAAACTAAAGAGCCTATCAAGGTAGTCATCCTGTAGCCTTATACTCAACAATGTCATGTTTAAGAAGTCGGAGAAAGAAGCTGTTTCAAAAGTTTGTGAGAAAAGGAGGAAATGCTGGTAACCCTCTTCCAGGATGCTTTCTACCCTTTCAGAAAACCATTTTCATCATTTGAGCGACATTTGATATGTTGTCTGCAATTGCTTTGAATTTGGATAGGTCCAAAATGGTATATAATAGCTTAACTCATTACCAAACGACAAAATTTTGAACTTGACCAAATTCAAAGCATCTGCAGACGACAAATTAAATATTGTTAAGATAATGATTTCTCTTTTTGATAGGGTAGAAAACATTGTGGGAAAAGGAGAAAATGCTGGTTACCAGCATTTTCTCCTTTTCCCACAATGTTTTCAAAGGCCTTCTTGAGGGTCGTTAAAAGTCGGTATTGTGTGGTAAAGGGTTAAAGAGTATGTTAAGGATTAGTAAGAGCATATTACAAATGCCATCCTATTATTCCAGGTGATAACTATCTATATTTAGCTGGAGGGGAATTCCCAGATGGCTCTGCCAGCAGAAGTATGTGGAGGTTTGACCAGAGTCTGGACACCTGGATGGAGATGGTGCCCATGAACATGGCAAGATCTGAGCTAGGTATATGCCTTGATATCTGTATTTCTTTCTTTTAGCCTATAACCCACGGAAACATTTGCTGAGATGAATGAAAATATTCTTGTAAACTGAGGATAATCAATCCCAGCTATAGTTTAATTAATGGTGATATGTGACTGCATTGCCTTATTTCAAGGTCATTGTTTGTCGGCCATATTGTGTGTTTAACTCTTTACCAAACGACAAAATTTTAGACCTATCCAAATTGAGAGCATTTGCAGACGACAAAATAAATGTGACTCATAAACTAAAATTTCTATTTGGAAGTGTAGAAAACATTGTGGGAAAAGGAGAAAATGCTGGTTACCAGCATTTTCTCCTTTTCCAACAATGTTTTCTAAAGCTGTCTTTCTCAGGGTCGTTAAAACTCGGGATTGTGTGGTAAAGAGTTAAACCCATAAAATCTTTACTGGACACCAGACTGTAGCTCAGTGGTTAGTGTATCTGACTTGTGACCTGGTGGAGACAAACTTTCTTTCCGGCTATTTTTCACCTCTCACCTCTGATGCATGTGAGAAAAGTGGTCTGTGACTTAGAAAGTTGTGTCAGTACTAGTGTGAGAAAGCCAGGACACACATGTATAGGTGTACTGACTGCTGTGATATGACCTAAGCTGTTCACATGGCATTTAAGTCCAATTCAAACAAAATTGATCCCCATCTTAGCCAAATTCTGCCACAGGATTGATAATAGTGATTGGGACAGTATCCATTCCTCTCTCACCATTGAGTACCATTCTGCAACATGTGGCTTAGAAAGAATGTTGTGCAAAGCACTGGTAAAACAAATTTCAGGAAAGTATGAATAGATGCATTTGCTGCTTCAATATAACTACAATAATGTTGAAGAGGATGTTGCACACCTAGCGAACAAAATTGAACTGCTAGATGAATGAGAACACCTTCCAACCCATCCTTGACCTCACTGTCTCAAACAAACTTGCGGCAGACATGTTCGTAAAACGTGATACATCAACCCCTTTACTACACAATGATGACTCTGACAAAGCTCTGACAAAGTGAGCTTTTGAAAACATTGTGGGAAAGGGAGAAAATGCTGGTAAACAGCATTTTCTCCTCTTCCCACAATGTTTTCTACCTCATCTAGGACAAATTTTGTCATTTGGCCACTTTCACTTTTTTGTCTGCAAATGCTTTCAATTTGGACCTGTCTGAAATTTTGGTGTGTGGTAAACAGGTTACATAGATTCAGGCTTAATCCTTGACCAGGCAACAGAATTATAGCCTTTTCCAAATTGAAAGCACTCGTGGACAATAAGTTAAATGTAACTCAAAATAAGAAATTTGTCTATCATAGGGTAGGAAACATTGTGGGGAAAGGAGCAGCATTTTCTCCTCTTCTAACAATGTTTTCAAAGACCGTCTTCCTCAGAGTAGTTAAAATTTAAAATAGTTTGATAAAAGGTTCATACATAAACATGGATACATGTGAAAGCATTGTGGTGAAAGGAGAAACTGCTGGCTACTTGTTTTTGTTTTTGTTTGTTTTTTTTCAGTGATGCAATTTTTTTTATTTCCAGGTTTGGCAATATTAGATGGACATGTGTATGCTATAGGTGGGTGGGATGGGTCCAGTAGACTAGACAGCGTAGAGAAATATGATCCTGTACTCAACACTTGGACATTTATACCTTCCATGAAAATAGCCCTGACGAGTCCTGCTGTAGTATCTCTCCATGGATTACTTTATGTGACAGGTATGAAGTTAATACAATACATAGGTGGGTGGGATGGGTCCAGTAGACTTGACAGTGTAGGAAAATATGATCCAGTACTCAACAGTTACACTTTTATACCTCCAACTAAATAGGGCTGATAGGTCCTGCCGTTATATGGTTCCATGGGTCTATTTATAAGACAGGTGCGAGAGTTCATACATTATGCTTCACAAAAGTACCCATATCATATGTTGAACTCTGTCATACTGTTAACTCTTTACCAAACAACAAAATTTTAGATTACACAAAATTGAAAGCATGTGCAGACGACAAATAAAATGTAGCTTAAATGATTATTCCTGTCTTTGAGAGGGTAGGAAACATTGTAGGAAAAGGAGAAAATGCTGGTTACCAGCATTTTCTTGTTTTCCCACAGTGTTTTCAATGACCTTTTATGCTCAAGGTCGTTAAATCTTGAAATCGTGTGGTAAAGGGTTAAAGTAATTTACATGTTTGTTTTTCTGCATCATCTGTGTTGAAGCTTGATATTTATAGCTTGAGGCATACCTATGAATTCATAAGATATTAATTACAAAAGAATACAAAATTACTTAGAATTCAAAGATTTTTTTTCTCTATCTGCCAGGGGGTGCAATACTTGAGGATGGAGATGGCATAGATCTAGTACAATGTTATAATCCCCGCAAAGACATGTGGATAGATAAACCCTCCATGCAGATTGCTAGATCTGGAAGTGCTGCCTGCGTTCTAGATGGTCTGATATATGTTATAGGTAGGACTGATTATAACTTTCCTTTACATGAACTCTGAACTGCTATATTAATTAAATCTATAGCAAAAGACAAAATTCAGACTTGTTCAAGTTCAAAGCATTTGCAGGTGACACAGTAAAATTGACTTAAAAACTGATATTTGGAAAGGTAGAAAACATTGTTGGAAAAGCAGATAATGCTGGTTACCAGCATTTTCTCTTTTTCCACAATGTTTTCTAAAGCCTTTTCTCCTCAGGGTCATGAAAGGTCGGGAATGATTGGTAAAGGGATAAACATTTTCAGGAAGTAGACTAAATCCAACTTACGCATTTTCAAATTTCTTTCCATTGAAATTAAAATGTTTTGCAGATTCATGATCAAAGACTGCACATACCGTTATAACCAACATTTTATTCCTCTCCTCAATGACTTACACCCTTTCAAAAAGAAAAATCCCAACATATGAGCCTCGTCCGTTTGATGCCTACAAATGCTTTGAATGTGGAGGAGTCTAAAATTTTTTTGTCTGATAAGGAGTTAGAAGTTAATTTCCATCATTTTAGCCTTGTTTATTATACCCCCGCAAAACGAATGTTTTCGGGGGTATGCTGGAATCAGCCTGTCCGTGTGTTCGTCCGTCCGTCTGTCCGTCTGTGTGTCCGTCTGCGTACAAAATACTGTCAAAGCGCTGGCGGTGGTATAAAGTCACATTCAGTGACAGCTCCAGTTTTGTCTACTGCAAATGCTTTCAGTTTTGCAAAGGTCTAAAAAAAATTTTGTCTGGTAGAGTCGACTTTTTACCAGATGACAAAATTTTAGACCGATCCAAATTGAAAAACATTTGCAGACAACAAAATAGGTGTAACTCAAAAACAGAAATTTGTTTTTGGAGGGGTAGAAAATATTGTGGGGAAAAGGAGAAAATGCTGGTTACCAGCATTTTCTCCTTTTTCCACATTTTTTTCAAAGGCCCCTTCTTCATGGTTGTGAAATGACATGATTGTTTGGTAAGGGGCTGAGAAAGGTTTGATTGTATAACTGCACAGTAGAACTATTCCAGGTGGTTGGCATGCATCTACAGAGAACACCAATAAGGTAGAGTGCTATGATCCAGAGAGAAACGAGTGGACACAGAAAGGGTCCATGTTGGAGCGCCGTTATAGACCAGGGGTGGCGGTTATTGGGAACAAGATATATGTGTGTGGAGGAGAAGAGGGATGGGATAGGTAAGGAATGGAATGTGCTTAAATATCTTATCTGTAGTGGTGGTGGATAGACAGACCTTGCAACCTGCCTGTAGTAGTGTGTAGAAAGACCTTGGGACCTGTAGTAGTGTATAGAATTAAGAAAGACTTTTGGGCCTGTATGTAGTAGTGTATAGAATTAAGAAAGACCTTGCCTCCTGTCTATAGTAGTGTATAGAAAGAGCTTGTCTCCTGTCTACATTAGTGCATGGAAAGACCGTGCCTCCTACCTATAATAGTGTAGAGAAAGACCTTGCCTCTAGTCTGTAGTAATGTTTAGAAAGTCTTTTCTAATGTATACTAAACCTTACCTCTTGTCTGTAATGGTGTATAAGAATCCCTTGACTGAATTTGCGTTTATTTATCGTCGCCACCGGTTGCCCATATGGGTGACGCCCCCTGATTGATTGATTGTATGGTGTTTAACGCCATTTTAAACATTATTTCAGTTATATCACGGCGGCCAGTGCACCTATCGATGCGTTACTGGAGTCTCTTTACCACTACTTTGCACAATTTTCTTTCCAAGCCACTGTCTGCTTTCCCACATAATCATCGTCGAAACAATAGTCAGCGGTGGGAGAGTAATGAATCCTGTCGCAGTGATTATCATCAATCCTCGGAAAGAAATTGGCCGAGCCAGGGGTCGTAGCCAGGGATCGAACCCTGGACCCGGTGTTCTCAAGTCCTGCACTCTACCGACTGAGCTACCGGGGCTCGGCTGACGCCCCCTGAAAGCTGTTAGTATTGTTACAGGGGATAGTGCAGATACAGGACGAAACCCATCATAAGTTACGCCTGATTCTTTTACGTGCTCGGTGTATAGCACCGTCACACGTCTCGTCCGAAAGACTATTAGTAATTTTAGATAGCCAGCCGTGGGGATCGAACCCACACCCTCAAGTGACTCAAAACATCACGTTCACGAGTCCTACGCTCCACCTATTGAGCTATGCGGGCTGGTCAGAATCATAATAATAAGAATCCCTTGTCTCCTGTCTATTGTAGTGTACAAAGAGACCTTGCCTTCTGTTTATAGTAGTATATGGAAAAACCTTTCCTCCTGTCTGAGCTAGTGTTTGGAAAGACCTTGTCTCCTGTCTGTTCTAGTGTATAGAAAGACCATGTCTTCTGTCTGTGGTAGTGTATAAAGACACCTTGCCTCCTGTCTATAGTAGTGATTAATTCATGACTTGTTGATAGGTCTCTATATGCAGGATGAATGTCACAGTCCATCTTTATTTCACATTTCTAGCTTTATTATTAGCAGGGATGGGAACCTGTGTGGCTCAGTAGTAAAGTGTAGAACTCTTAACCTGGAGACCCTAGGTTCAGGCCTCACTGGAATCACTTGAATATTTGTGGGAGTGTCTGTGGGCAGCACTTTTCGCAGTCCTAACATAGTGGGACATACATGAATATATGAGCAGTCACCATATGACCAAAATAATGTTGGAAGAAGCTACATGTATAAACACCATTCAATCAATCATTCAACCATTAAAGCAATACCAGGCCATCAAGACCCTCTTCTTTTTGTAGAAATAAATGAGAGCTTTTTTTTAACCTTTTGACAGGTACCATGACACAATCGAGAGTTACAACCTGTCCACAGATACGTGGGAGATCGTCGGTGAAATGTTGACAAGTAGAAGCTGGTTGAGCTGTGTTTCCATGAGAATTAGAAAAGACATGAACAATGCAGAATGTCATAACAAATGTACTTGTTCTGTGTGATAAATGTGCAGATAGCTGTGAGCCATGCTCTGGTAAAAGGGGTCTTAATGCATCTCCGGGATACATTATATCAAGCAAGTCATCACATAATTATGGATTCATAAAATCCATTTTGTCTGACATAGGCCGAGTCCCAGGGTAGAATGGTCCTTGGACATGCAGAAAATTGACCAATAGCAAAAAGTTGGACCCATGTCATCCTGTGCAGATTGCGTAGGCTGACCTGGGTCGATATTTTTCCGCAGATGCATTAAGCCCCCTTTTCACAGAGCATTGCTCATGTTTACATACATATCTGAACTCTTTCCAAAATGATTCCATGTTTAAATGACCCACAGAAAGGTTTTTATAACATTGTTGGAAAAGGAGAATAATAATGCGGGTAACCAGCATTTCCCGTGCAATATTTTCTGCCATTTCAGAGACAATCCCTATTATTGGAGCAACATTTAATTTGTTGTCTGCAAATGCTTTCTATTTGAATAAGTCTAAGATTTTGTTGTGTGATAAAAAATTAATTCTGCATTACCACATGACAAAATTTTGAACTCATCCATACATGAAGGCATGTTCAGACAAATAAATTTGGCTCATGTGATGTTTGATGTGGTAGAAATCATTGTTAGTGAAAGAGGAAATGCTAGATTACTATGATTTTCTCCTTTTCATAGGTCTTCCTTCTTAAAGTTGTTAAAACATGGGAATGTGTGGTAAAGGGTTAACACATTTCCACATGTAAAACTTTTTCAATCTAGCTACATACAACTTTGAAAACATTATGGGAAAAGACAAAAATTGCTAGTAACTCTTTACAAAACATCAAAATTTCAGACTGGACCAAATTGAAAATATTTGTAGACAACAAAATAAATGTAGCTTAATGAACATTTATGTCTTTCATACGGTAGAAAATATTGTGGGATAAGGAGTATTTGCTGGTTACCAGCATTTTCTTCTATCCAACAATATTTTGTAAAGCCATCATTTTCAGGATGTTTAAAACTCGGGATTGTGTGGTAAAGGGTTAAGGAACAATTACTTCCTTTGCCACAGTGTTTCGTTAAAATTTCATGTTCATGGGTCAAACCATAATATATGTTCATTAGGCAACAGTTTGCAAGGATTTTTTTCTAGGTTGTCTTCTGTAAACTGGTTCACCAAGTTTGGAGTTAACTCTTTACCACACAACAAAATTTTGGACTCCACCAAATTAAAAGCATTTGCAGATAATAAGTTGAATATAGATCAAATTATAATTTCTGTTTTTGATAGGGTAGAAAACACTGCTGGAAAAGGAGAAAATGCTGGTTACTAGCATTTTCTCCTTTTCCCACATTGTTTTCAAAAGCCCTCTTCCTTAGGGTCGTTAAAAGTCGGGATTGTGTGGTAAAGGGTTAAGGCTTAAATGTTTTCCGTCGTTTGCTGTATATATCTGAGTCTTGTTCTGTGAAAAGGGGACTTAAAGCACAGGGTTCCTTCTAGAGCACGCCTGCGCACCATTGGCGCATATTTTTATCTTTGGCACATCAGAAATCTTACCTCGGGGCCAAACCGGTGCACGTTTTTTGTAAGGTGTTAAATTCATAATGAGAATTCTTTCTCTAATTCTCACTATATGTTGGTTGCTAAGTACAGCTACTGAGTGCAGCCATATATGTTGGCTGCTAAGTGCAGTCAACATATGACTGGTGAATTGTTACAAGGGCTCGTATTGTTTTTTTTTCTGTGGGTGTGTCACCCATATCACCCAATTGGAAATGGCATACCTAAAAACCTAATAAACACATGTTACTTCCATCATACAGCAGACATCTCAACCGATATTTTAGGCTCAAATAACCAATAAAATAATGTCAAGGTAACACTGACAACCAAATTTTCTCTGTAATTGATAAACAAGACATTGCTGGTGTGAAACCAGTGACAGGAAGAAATTAACTATAATTCAGTCAATACATTAGAGATTATTTCGTTGTTGTCATTAAACGGCTCTAACCAAACACAAAATAAACAGTGTTTTGTGGTCTAAGCCCGAAAGAGATACGCTGACTAAAGCTTTAAACAATTTCTCTCATGCACACGTGTGAGGTATTCAGAGGGAAAAAGTCATTAGGGCAGTAATTGAACAAAAATTTACATTTGATTGCAAGGATTAAATTAAAATTAATTGGTTAGGGTACTTTTCCCTTGGCCCAATAGATTTCTCCGATGGCCCTTTCTTTTTCTGATAAAGGGGCCAGTTGGCCCCATAGATTTGATTCCTAGAATGAACCCTGAATGTATCCTTGTATAGTACTATATCTAGTAAATTGTTGCTTAAGAAAGATCCAGTTTACCTAAAAACTGGCTGAAGAACAAGGTAGAATGACTTAGAATGGTCCACTGTCATGCAGAAAATTTACCAATAGCAAAAGATTTTGACTCCTGTAAGCTTCAGCAGACTGTGCAGCCTGACATGAGTTGACACTCTTAACAGTTGTATTAAAACTCCTTTGCACAGAGCATGGTTCATCTCTTTTAGGTGTGTTGGAAGAGCTTTCAAATAAGCTTAACTCCTTACCAAACAACAAGATTGTAGACTGGCCCAAATTCAAAGCATTTGTAGACGACAAAATAAATATGACTGAAAAAATTAAATTTGGTTTGGGAAAGGTAGAAAACATTGTGGGAAAAGGAGAAAATGCTGGTAACCAGCATTTTCTCCTTTTCCCACCATGTTTTCAAAAGGCTTCTTTCTCAGGGTCGTTAAAAGTCGGGATTGTGTGGTAAAGGGTTAAGGCATAATCCCTTATTACCATAACATGAGGAATTGTTGAATGAATAGATTGAAAGGTTTAAGTCTTTAAAAAAAAAAAACTTTGCTGGCCTCTGGCCAGTGGAGCTTAAAACCATCCCAAAGTATTGAATTTAAAAGCTTTCATCCTTAAACAAACAATCCCATGGCTTAATGATGGTCAGGAAGAAGCCTCATGAAAACATTGTAGAAAAAAAAAAAGTGGGGGTGACCAGCATTTTCTTCATTTCCAACAATATTTTCTACGCTTTCCACCCTAAGAAAAAAAGCTTTTGGAAACATCGTGGTGAAAAGGAGAAAATGCTGGTAAATTTAAAATTAGAATTAGAGGCAATAGTTAAAATATAATTCTAAATTAATTAAACCTTTACCACAGGATGCTGACTTTTAAAAACCCTGAGAAAGAAAGCTTTTGAAAACATTGTGGGAAAAGAAGAAAATGCTAGTGACCAGCATTTTCTCTTTTTCCCACAATGTTTTCTTTCCTATCAAGGACAAATTTTGTCAATTGTGCTACCTTCAATTTGTCGTTTGCAAATGCTTTCATTTTGGACCAGTCTGAAATTTTGTCATTTGGTAAAGAGTTAATCGGCTGCAGAAGTTATTGTTCAGTTACAGAGTTACAGAATGTGAGGGATAGTGATATTAAAGGCCCAGTAGAGGCCAAAATATCAAAGCAGGTGTCATAATACGTTTAATTTTAAATCATACCATTCAAAAGTATGGAAAATACTGTGAAGATGACAGTCTCTTATTGTGTAGTTGGTCCATGTGTTAGTCGCTGGCAGAAAAAAGAATTTTAAAATCAGGCAAAAAGTAAACAAAAGACACAGCTACCTGGCAGGTTTCAACTTGGTTTTGAAATTAATACGTCTGTCAGCTAACACTTGGACCCATCGTACAATGACAGATTGTCATGTTCACAATAATTTCCATACTTTTAAATGGTATGATATAAATTTAAATGCATTTAAGCACCCGCTTTGTGTACTTTTGGCCTTTATTCTTACTTTAAGTGATCAGGTGATAGTAAGCATAGCTAACAGGCACTTTACCTTATTTTATGACAAACAGGGCTTGAAGATAGAGGGTTGCTGGTTTGTCTCCCCAACCCTGCCAATTTTTTTTCTCCAAGGATTGATGGAAATAATGCGACAGGATTCATTCATATCTAACCACTGATCATTGTTTTGACAATGGTTATGGGAAACCAGCCAATTGCTAGGGAAGAATATTGTATGTAGTACTGGAAGAAAATTGTGCATGGCACCGGTTAAAGAACTCCAAGAAAGCATGGATGGGTGCACTGGCTGCAGCAAAATATATGTAAGTGAAATTACGTTGAAAACGGTGTTAAACACCTTGCAAATAAATAACAAAATCGTTCTGTATATACTAGACTATATTAGCAATTCATGTCAAAACACAAATTCCTGTGGTATTGCTACAGAAATCTGTTTGCTCTCAGTGAGCACGTTTTGAACTTACATGCATACATTTGTTTGAATGCAAAGGATTTCTGAAAGAGAAAAGTGGGCTGTTTTTCATTTCAAGATTTCAAATTTACACGTAATTTGTGAACAACATTGTTTGAAAGGAATTATGTAGAAATGTAAATAAGAAAGATATTGCTTATTTCAAATATTTTCTATTTATATGGCAAGTAAGTACCTTTTCGCAAATAACAAACTTTTTGAGTCTTCCAAATTGGAAACATTCACAGACATATTTGAAACTGGCACAAATGTGCGGAAGATCACTTATAAGGTAGAAAACATTATGAAAAAAGGAGAAAATGCTGATTACCAGCATTCTTTCCTATTCCCACATTATTTTTAGAAGCATTTTTCTTCTGGGGCAGAAAAACATAGATTGTCTGGTAAAGGGTTATGCAATACCTATCCAGAGGAATAAATGTAAATAAGAAAATACTGATGATATACAACCCATAACTACCCTTCCTTGGTTGTATCATAAAATATGAGAAAAAGAGTTTATGCTTGCTATGACCAATTTTGTCTTTTCCCACAGTTTAAAAAAAAATCCTAGTGGCAAGTAAAGAGTTGTATTTGTATTCTTAAGGGTTAGATTATTTGGTTATAATTTTTTGGCCAAATATGCAGTGTCTAAACGACCCTAAGAAAAGAGGCTTTTGAAAACAATGTGGAATAAAGAGAAGTGTTAAACTTTGTTGTTTGGTAAAGACTAAAAAGATACATCTGTACAGCCAGAGAGAAAAAAAAACACTGTTAAAACTATAGTGTGTAAAATGGTTCAGATATTGGTAAGGTGTGTAAACATAGGTAGATAATTGATAAATATGGTATACGGGATGAAACTCTAGGGATTTGTCCTTGATTTAAAACCGGAAATGACAACAGTGCTTCCTTTGATGGCCCCAGAAGACTGAAATACATTTTCTATTGGTCGTAATCTGTGCCACCGTGCAACTGTCAGGGGCAACATTTGGCATGAAGATACGAGAATGATAATAGTTTCATAAAATGAAGTTGAAATGGGTTAAAAACCTGGCTGAAAATGAGTAAGATGTACCAGACAACAGATACTAGTACATGTATTAGGACTCAACCAATTTGGAAGTGACTTCAGATAACAAAACCGGTGTAGCTCAAAAGCCAAGTTCTGTGTCTTACCAGTATATGGTAGAAAACATTTTTAGGAAAGGAGAACAGCTGGTTACTATTTCCTTCTTTGATGGTAACATTGTATGGTAAACCAGCCTTAAGGAAAATGCTTTATTAAAACTTATTTGAAAAAGAGAAACTGCTGGTACCCGGCAGTCTTCTTTTCCATGTGTTTTTTACCATTTCAAGGACAGAAATCATATTGTAAGCTTGATCAACTTTGTCATGCCCAAAATGTCTTGAATTTAGCTTAGTCAAAATTTTTGTTATTTGGTTAGTTTACTCAATAGATGGCAAACTTTGTGAAATACTAAGAATAATGAAGTTTTTCCATTTTGATGTGATGGTTTTTTTTTTTTTTAATCCTTCATACAAAGATTGAAGGAGAATTGTACAATATTATTACATGTATATACATTTCAAGTACAAGTGCTAGACTATTGTGAGTGTTTAGACTGCTTTTTCTTTTTTTTTTTGTTGAAATTATTTTTGTATAAAGTTTATTACTCCTCAGTTTACTGGTTGTAGTAAAATACTTGTCTAAGAAGACCAGGGTGTTGTTTTATATTGTTCCTTGCTTTAAGAGCTTTGTGACAGTTTTACCATTTGACCTTCAATTGTGACCTTGACCTACTATGACAAATGTTTCAACAGCCTTTCTACTCATGAAGGAGAACACTTATGCCAAATTATTTTAAAATCCAGCCACAAATAGTAGAAGTTATTAAATGGACAAATGCACACACCCACAAACACAGAGCTTAAGTTCACTGTGTCTCACTCACTGCAAGCAGGCTCGACAAAATGACCTATTAGTGTAAACAATGTTTACCCAAGATATCTAAAGGCATACTTTTTGATCCCAGGTGATTCATATTCAATCTTCTCAGAGATATTATGTAGACAACCATTTTGACCAACTTTTTCCCTGCTTTGAACCGAAAGTGTGGTCCCCATAGTGCACACAAGATAGAAGTTGACTGACCCCTCACACAGTAAAAATCACAAAAGCTCAACTAGAGCATGAATAGCTCAGATGAGCTAAAAAGAAGAAAACTTCTTTTCCTTGTACTGCTTCTTCTTTGTGCCATTTGAACTTGTTTTTTGGCTTAACCCTTTACCGCGCAATTTTTAATGACCTCGAGAAATGAAACTTTTGAACACATTGTGCAAAAAGGAGAAAATGCTGATGATTAGCATTTTCTCCTTTTTCACACAATGTTTTCTATCTATTCAAGTACAAATATTATCAATTGAAAAACATTTCAAATGTTTGTAAATTCCTTGAATATTGGCATGTGTAAAATTTTGGTGTGGTAAAGTGTTAATGTGGCCTGTGTTATAACCTTCACTAAACAATCCTTTGTATTATGACCCTGAGATAGATGATCTTTGAGGGCACTGTGAGAAAAGGAGAGAATGTTGGTGGCCAGCATTTTCTCTTTTCCCCAAATGTTTCCTCCTCTTCTTAAAGGCAACTCCCATCATTTGAGCTGCATTGAATTTCTCCGCAAATGCTTTCTATGAGGGTAAGTAATTACTTTACTGAGAGTGGTGTAAAGGTAGAGGGTCAGCCTCTCACACCAAAGGTTCCATGCTTGAATCTTGTCTGCGTTTGGAATAACCCATCTCACCATTTTAGTACTGGTTAAGGTTTCCAGGAAGTAAACATGGACAGCGATTACCATAGGTAATATAAATTGTAAGTACTCGTTTCACAAGCAATCTTACACACCAATAAATAGGTTTTAAACTAAAGGACATTTCTAAAACTTTGTTGTTTGATAAACTGTTAATTTTGGTACATTTAAACCTTTGCCACACAATCACGACTTTAAACGACCCTGAGGAAGACCACTTCTGAAAACATTGTTGGAAAAGAAGAAAATGCTGGTTACCAGCATTTTCTCCATTTCCCACAATGTTTTCTACCCTTTCTCAAACAACTTTTCCAGTGTGAGCCTGCAAATAACTTTCAATTTGGACATCTCGAAAATTTCATCATTTGGTAAAGGGTTAATGGGCATACATGTTATCTATTAAATTCATTTTTTTTTTCTCAGGCACAATGATACTCAGTATTATTGCCATACACAAGAAAGAAATTCTAGATTTTACAAGTACTTTTATTTTACATTACATCACCTCACAAACTTATGCATAAACATTTACATGCGACTAAGTCTACAAAACTAAATCTTAGGATAAATCATAAAGGATAGTAAAATATACACATGATAAAATTTCTGTGGCAAATTAACCCTTTACCAAACACACCCATGTTTACAGCCCTGGTGTAAAAAGCTTAAGAAAACATTGTGGGAAAAGGAGAAAACGCTGGAAACCAGCATTTTCTCCTTTTCCCACATTGTTTTCTATCCTTTCAAATACAAACCCCAGCATTTCAGCCACAGCTGATTTGTCGACTGCAATTAATGCTTAGGACTAGTTTTAAATTTTGGTGTCTGATAAAGAGCTAAATTACTAAAAGTCACTCATTTCCCAGGAATTCAACAAAATATCTAACAAGCACCAGTCTTCTAAAATAGGACAAGAAAAAGTCTTTGCTTAGAGTACCGGTAAGCATTCTGTCATGTAAAATCATTCACCCCATGCAATAAAACAATAATTTTGAAATATCATGGTACATCAATACTGATCCAAGATCAAACTGCAAGCTCTGTGCAGTCTGATCTTGGTCTGTAATGTCTCTAACAATAATTTATACTGTGCTTAGCACTTTAATGGTAAACATATATAGATTCTTAAAGCACTTATTATTACCTATCATCTCAATAGTATTTTAAGCACTTGCCTGATGTAAAGTCAATGTTTTGTCTTTATAATTGTAATGAACCTGATGAAAAAGGCTATTGAAATCATTGTTTTAAATGGAGAAATGCTGGTAACCAGCATTTCGCACTATGTTTCTACCTTTTCATGGTCAGATCTCATCATTTGAAACATCTAATAGGTCATCTACAAGTGCTCTCAATATAGGCAAATTTTATTTCTTTTTTTTTCCCCCAACACTTTCAAAGACAGATATTACTATGTCAGCCTCATTTGATTTGTCCTCTGCAAATGCTTTCAGTATTGAGTTGTCTAAAATTTGGCTGTATGGAAAGAGTTAAACAGGTTTAATAACGATGTAGAGGCTGGCAGTGCAACAGAAGAAAAATATTTCTAGCTTTTAACAATTCTACAGAAACTTTAGAAAGGCTTCTCCTCCACAGGCATCAATAGAGGCAATCATTAAGTTGCATACACCTTATTCCCATGTCATCTCTCATTCTGAATATATTTCTATTTACCAAATAACCCATTACCACACAATCCTGAGTCTTAACGACCCTGAAAAAGAAGGCTTTTGAAAACATTCTAGGACCAGTATTTTCACCATTTCCCACATTGTTTTCTACCTATTCAAGAACAAAATTAATGCTATATCTTGAAAAACATTAGAATTTTCTTCTATAGCTCTTTACCACATAATCCCGACTTTTAACAACCCTGTGGGATAGGACTTTTGAAAACATTGTTGGAAAAGAAGAAAATGCTGGTAACCAGCATTTTCCCACAATGTTTTCAACCCAATCAAACACAGAATCACCATTTCAGCTTCTATTAATTTGTCGTCTGCAACTACTATCAATTGGTGGAATCTAAAATATTGTCTTTTGGTAAAGAGTTAAATATGGATGGGTCTAAAATTTTACCGTGTGGAATAAGGTTAACTAAACAATCCAGTGTAAAGACCCTGGTTACCAGAATTTTCCCCTATTCTCGTAAAGTTTTCTACTCTTTGAGAAAAAAACTCTTCATGTTTAATTTGTCCTATGCAAAGGCTTTCAATATGGAATAGTCTAACATTTTTTTCATTTTGTTAAGGATTAAACTTTACAACTGTCTGTACCATACATCTAGACTCTTAAACACAGAGAAAAACTACCAGTTTTGATCAATCAAAGGAGTCAAAATTTTACAACATAGATTAAAATGGAAAAAAATTAGTGCTTCTATGTGAAAATATTGTAACAAAAAAAATGATATCAATAGCTGATAAATATATCTAACAAATCATACTTAATTTTGTGCCTATATCGATGTTGTAAAAGATAAAACACTCATAGAGTGAAAACAAGAGCATGGCATGCCAGTGCCAACACTCAGCTGCAGTTCCTTTTTAGATAAAAGTCAAAGTAAAATATGGGGCATAACTGGGTAAACAAGTTATTTTGTTGATATGATACCCCCGCCGAAAAAAGTCTTTTTTGATAGAAACATCTAAGAAGTATTGTGTTTTGCATGTACACATGGCCTAGTTGTTATTGGTCAGTAATAAAATTATACATTAACTCTTTACCAAACAACAGAATATTGGACTAGTCCAAATTGAAAGCATTTGCAGATAACAAAATAAATGTGAATCAAAAATTGAAATTCAATTTGGGAAGGGTAGAAAACATTATGGGAAAAGGAGAAAATGCTGGTTACTAGCATTTTCTCCTTTTCCCATAATGTTTTCAAAAGCTTTCTTTCTCAGGGTCGTTAAAAGTCGGGATTGTGTGGTAAAGAGTTAAGCCCCCTTTTTCCATGACATGGCATTTCATTAAATAAATAATGATTGTCTGTGGCTTATGATAAACAATATAAATATGAATTTTCATAAAATTTTGTCCAGTAGTTAAAGAGATATTGGTCCATAATGGAAATATACATCAAGCCCCCTTTTTCCATGACACGGTGTTTAATCAAGAAAACAGAAGAGGCATATCAGCAGACTATCATAAGGAACAGATGTATGAAGTTTCATCAATTTATGTCAAGGATTTTAGAAGATATCTGTCCGGACAGGTGGACAAACAATGCAAAAACTATATTCCTCTACCTTCAGTGGGGGATAAAAATATCTTGAGGGCTACTGGTATTGATATCTCCTCTGATATCAAACAGCTAGCCATGTTTGAAGTAACTATCTTCAGTAATGACATATCAATATACATGTATCTAAGATTTTTGTGCGACAACGCAGGGCTATGACAATACCTGGATATTTTCGAAAACAGCAGAGCTAAAATACAGCTCACTAAATATTCCTATCATAAAATTTATACACCACTAGCAAAAATACATGTATATACATTAGCTGCATCTTTCATTCTCGATTTGCTGAAAAGCTGTTCTATAAAAGCAAGTGATAAGAGGTATTATACTGAGAACTGCAGTGGGGAATTAACCCATTACCACACAACTTTTAACAAACCTGAGGTAGAAGCCTTTTGAGAACGATGTGGGAAGGGGAAAAATGCTTGTAACCAGCGTTTTCTCCTTTTCTCACAACGTGTTCTATCCCATGAAAGACAAATTGTCTTAATTTAAATAACATTTAATTTATCATCTGCAAATGCTTTCAATTTGGACAAGGCTAAAATTTTGATGTCTGGTAAAGGGTTAATTAACTCTGTACCAAATAGCTAAATTTTAAAACTGTCAAAACTGAAAAGCATTTACAGACAACAACTTTGATTTGGCTCAAATATTGGGAATATCTTTGAAAGGGTAAAAAAAACATTGTGAGAACAGGAAAAAATGCTGGTTACCAGCATTTTCTCCTTTTCCCATGTTTTCTAAAGCTTTTTTTCCTCAGGGCTGTTAAAACTCGGGATAGGTGACTTTAGCAAAGTGATAAAATACTTAAGGGCCCTTCTCACCAACCATTCAAAATTCAATGTCGGTTCTAAATTCCAACACAAGCAATCTGCTTGGACAAGACAAAATGTTCAAACCAATCACACTGCTTCTTTTGAAATTCAGACAAGGAGGAACCTCCGGACTTTTGCTAAATAAGGACCCTGATTGTTTTACCTGATTACAGTTGCAAGCTGTTTGTTATAAACAATACTAACAAGAAGCCTGTTTTAACTCTTCACCTTTTACAAAATGTAAAACTTGTCCCAATTGAAAGTACTTGTAGATGACAAAATTTGACTCAAAAGTTGAAATTTGTCCTTTAATGGGTAGAAAACATCATAGGAAATGAGAGAAAATGCAGCAGACCATCATTTTTCTCCTTTTCCAAAATTGTTTTAAAGGTTGTTAAAGCACAGGATTATTTAATAAAGGGTTAACTCTTTACCCGACAACACAGTGCTAGACTTGTCCATATTAAAAGAATTTGAAAACAACAAGTTTACAGTGGCTCAAACCAAATGGAAGAAAACACTACTAGCAAAAGAGAAGATGCTCCTTACAAGCGTTTTCTCTTTCACCCCACAATGTTTTCAAAAGTTTTCATTCTCAGGCCTGTGAAAAGGGTTAAAATCATATACATGTACTTATACATATACTGGTGAAAATAATATCATAATGTACATCTGAAATAAACCAAGTGACTAGGACATAACTGAAATCTTATTCCAAACATAAAACAAAACATCTAATGTAAATGAACAACTCTTTACCACACAATTCAATATTTTAACCCTTAGACTTCTAAGCGCGACTCAATGGCCTTCTGCAGACAATGTAGATCAAGATCTGACTGCACTGGAAATGCAGTCTGATCATGAATCTACCCTGTCCGATAAGAAGATAACCCCCCTACCCCCCCAAAATTACCTTTGAAATAGCAAAACTTGGGTTTATTATCCGCTTAAAATTTTCTTTTCAGTTATATAGCAGGATAAGGCTCCCTGAAACAAACCATTTGAAAACATGTTCTTTCCTTACACAATGTTTTCTGTCCTTTCATAGACGAATCATTTAACCCTTTACCACACAATTCCGACTTTTAACCCTAAGAAAGAAGCCTTTTGAAAACATTGTGGGAAAAGGAGAAAATGCTGGTAACCAGCATTTTCTCCTTTTTCCACCATGTTTTATCCCCCTTGACAGACAAATTTCCTGTTTTGAGTAACATTTAATATGTTGTCTGCAAATGCTGTAAATTTGGACAAGGCTAAAATTTTGTCATGTGGTAAAGAGTTAAAACATATTTAATTAGCCATCTCCAATTGCTTTCATATTGGCAAGTCTATATTACTGTTGTATGGGAAAGAGTTGGCATAACCACATGAAACAAAGACAACAAAATACATGTAATAATCAAAATTAGGGGTGAAAAAAGGATAAAAATCTAAATGCAGAGCACGAATTCCTGGCCTTGTTCAACTGCATTTGTATACATAAAAATGTAAAGTAGACTTAACCCTTATCCTGCTAAGCAAGTCAAACAAAACTTTCAAGACGATAGTAAAAACCCGAATAATGTTATTTCAAACTTATTTTTAGAAAACAGTATCTCTTTATCAGACAGGGTAGATCAAAGATCAGACTGCAAGTTCTGTGCAGTCTGATCTTGATCTACACTGTCTGCAAAAGGTCAGTGAGTCACCCTTAGCAGTTTAAGGATTAAAAGTTTTCATGAACCGTGTGATTGAAAACATCACAGGAAATTGAGCGCTACGTTCTTTACCCTTTCAAAAGCATATTCCTTTTTTATAGTGACATTTCAAATGTTATCTGCATGCTACTTCCAACATGTACTGATAAAAGATTTTGTCATCTGGTAAACAGTTTTGTTCCTTCTCTAAAAATCAAATTCTCTCTACCTTCACTCAATACTTCTTGCTAATAATTTTTTGTCTTAAAGCAGACCACCTTTGAAAACATTGTTTCGAAAGTAGATACTATCATTAAAGCCCACACATGAACATTTGAAATCGGAATGTGACTGATGAAACAAAAGGAATACAATGAATATATGAACCAATATCATTAACGAACAAAATCTAATGTAAGACATAAACAAGAGCACTGCATGCAGTGGCTTATACTTGATACCGTTGCTTTTTCAGTGAAAATTCCAAGTCGAAAAGGGACATAACTGTGTTAATAACATTTTGAGGGTTACCCTTCTGATATAGGTTCTCCCTTTTGAAAGAAATAACAGAGATATAGCTCTTCACCAAACAACAAAATTTTAGACAGGTCCATATTGAAAGCATTTGTAGATGACAAACTAAATTTGGCTCATATGATGGAATTTGTGTCTGAAAGAGTAGAAAACATTGTTGGAAAATGACAAAATGCTGGTAACCACCATTTTTCTCCTTTTCCCACCAATGACTTCAAAAGTGTCATCCTGCAATTTTGTTAAAAGTCTGGATTGCGTGATAAAAGGATAAAAAAAAAAACTATCAATTTTTTTGCACTTTGGCCTCCCAAAAGCACAGGACACAGACAACAACAGGGCTATCACAGTAACCCAAAATTTTCTTTGAATACAGCTTTTAAAGCTAAAAAAAACCATATCAGACACAATGCATTAGGACCATGTTCGACTGGTTTTCTAATACCATTTTGTAGTAATACCATTTGTAGTCATGACTTCAACAAAACGGCAAGACTTTTGACAAAATATCACCTTTACCCTTCACAACACAATCAATCCAGTGTTGTAATGACCATGAGACAGAAAGCTTTGGAAAACATTGTGGGAAAAGCAGAAAATGCTGGTAACCAGCATTTTCTCCTTTTCCCAAAATGTTTTATAACCTTTCACAGACAAATCCTATTTATTTTGCTACATTTAA
This sequence comes from Hippopus hippopus, assembly GCA_946811185.2. Taxonomy (NCBI): domain Eukaryota; kingdom Metazoa; phylum Mollusca; class Bivalvia; order Cardiida; family Cardiidae; genus Hippopus; species Hippopus hippopus. The sequence continues at coordinate 18,629,042 of OX328096.1, forward strand.
ATGCAGTCTGCCAATGCTTTGAATTTGGATTGGTCTAAAATTTCGTTGTGTGATAAAGAGTTGAACAGATTCTCTTTACCCTATACCCTCCACCAAAAATTCCGGTGTTCTAATGACCTTTTAAAAATGAAGGGAAAAAACGAAAAATGCTGGTAACCAACATTTTCTCCTTTTCCTACAACATTTACTTCCCTTTCAAAGACAAATCCCAGTGCTTGAACCATAGTAACTTTGCAGTCTGCAAATGCTTTCAGTTTGGACAAGTTTACAATTTTGTTGTTTGGTAAAGAGTTAATAACCAGCTAGGACAGCATACAAACCAGTCTAACTTCTGTTCAAGTTCTAAGCTAAAACTGTTGCAAGGAAGCATACCCTAACCTATTGTCCTATCACTGGATCAGTAAAAATAACTCAAAGAGCCACTGATCCTAAACCCTTTACCCAACAAAAAAATTTTAGACTTGTTCAAACTGAAAGTGCAAGCAGAGGACAAATTAAATGTGACTGGAAAGACTGGAATTAGTATTGACAGAGAAAAACCATTTTGGGAAAAGGAGAAAATGCTGGTTACCAGCATCTTCTCCTTTTTCCACAGTGTTTTCAAAGGTAGTTTTCTCAGGGTAGTTAAAACACAGGACTGCGTGGTTAAGGGTAAAATAGTTGATTATTCATAATGAAAACTTCAGGTACACAATTTTCCTACAATAATTTCAAATTTCAGCCAAATTAGTAACTGTGGAAGGAGAAGAGGAAACAAAGTTGTATCTATAGATGGAAGGACCATGTACTTCCACTATGCACTAAATTTGTTAAAAGGGGGAGGGGGGGGGGGTGTTGTGTGTGTGTTACAATTTTAAGACTAGTAGCCATCTGATTGGTTGAGAGATCTGAAAACAAATGGATGATTCTATAGCTCATATTGAGCAAAACTATCTTTAAATTGTCACAGTGTTTTATATGCTTACCCCAAATCCATATGTATTCATTGTACCTATTCTGTGGTGTAAATGTGCAAACATGGCAAAATTAATCAAAGATCAGACTGCATAAAAGTACAGCCTAATCTTAGTTTTTTCTACAGCAAAAAAAAAAACCCTTACAATTTCCTTAATACCAGGGGGGTTATAATCTGCATATTATAACCATAAAACACAATTTTCTGTTTTCTTATAGCATGATTATTTTTCTGTTCCTATAACAAGCTATCTAATTTTTCAGACTAAAATATATGCCCTTTTTCCATAAAGTCAGCACGACAAACTAATAAGCATCACAAACTGATTTACTCTTTACAAAAACACAAAATTTTAGACTTGTCCAAAGTGAAAGCATTTGTAGATCACACACTGATGTAAGCATGTAACAAATGATAGAATATGTCTTGTTAGAAAGGGGAAAAAGCTGGTAAGCAGCATTTTCTCCTTCTCCAACAGTGTCTTTTTAATAAGTCTTTCTCCAATCACTGGATTATTTGGTACAGGATTAACACTTGACACTAAGTACCTGCAATAAAACATAATTTTCGGTAAGCAGAACAAACCATTAAATTTTGTAGCAATATTGAAGACATTTTTGACATACTATTTCACGCAGTGTAGATCAATAATCAGACTGCAAGTTCTATTGTAGTCCGATCTTGATCTATTTTTTTCCCCAAAGCATCCAAACAGTCAATTTCCCCAAACCCTATTTCTGGTACAGGTACAAAATCCACGATAAAAACATTGTAGTATGACTTAAAAAGGATTTCAAAAATTGTAGTGACCTTCTTTAACCCTTTACCAAACAATCCCTGGTTTTATCAACCCCGAGGAAGAAGCCTTCTGAAAACACTGTGGAAAAAGGGAGAAAATGCTGGTAACCAGCATTTTCTCCTTTTCCCACAATGTTTTCTACTCTTCCAAAGTCAAGTTTCAATTTTTGAGTAACTCTTCCAAAGTCAAGTTTCAATTTTTGAGTCACATCTTATTTTGTCGTCTGCAAATGCTTTCAATTTTGACCAGTCTAAGATTTTGTCGTTTGGTAAAGAGTTAACTTTGGTGCTTAAGTCTACCCTTGGGAAAAAAAGTTTTTGTCTTACCCGTGTTGAAGGAATTTTCAGACAACAACTCGGATGTTTTTCAAATGATAGTATTTGTTCTTGAATAGGTAGAAAACATTGTGGAAAAAGGAGAAAATGCTGGTCACCAGCATTTTCTCGTTTTACCCCCAGTGTTTTCAAAAGGATTTTTCATTAGGGTCGTTAAAACTTGTGATTATGTGGTATAGGGTTAACTCTTTCCCTGCAAAAAAATTTTTAGACCTGTCCATATATGAAAGCATTTGCAGACAACAAGAAAGCCCGACTCCAAAAATTATTGAATTTGTCTCAAAAAAATGTAAAAAAAATTGAGGAATTAGAGAAAAAGCTTTCAATATCGACAAAATCTAAAATTTTGTGGTATGGTAATGATTTAACAAAGGGTACTTGGACGAAATATCAGAAAAGAGAGTTTTTATCATAGTGAATCAGTTTGTCTGTATCATATGAAGAGCACCGAGAAGTTTTTATCAAATCGATGATTCTACACAAGTCCAGCATCCTTTGCCATTCCGTAAAAGATACCTTTTTCTGATTGTAGAAGCGCCTGCGGAGAATCAAACTCTTTTAGATTTCCTTGGTCAAGTACCATCACCCTGAAACAGAACATGAATGTTATCATTGCATGGTTTAACCTTTTACCACACAATCCAAGTTTTACCTACCCTGAGAAAAAAACCATTTGAAAACATTGTGGGAAAAGAAGGAAATACTGGTAACCAGAGAGAAAGGCTTTTGAAAATAATGTGAAAGATGAAGGAGAAGATGGATAACCCTATCCCACATCAACCCTGGTTTTAACAATCCAAGTATAGAAAACTCAAAACAAGAGGGCCATGATGGCCCTGTATCGCTCCACTGGCTAATACGTAAAATCACTACATGCCAAACATTACAATACTTGGCCAATTGGTTTTGAACATAAGACCCCTGAAACAGGACTAAAATTTGTAGCCCTAGTTCATATGGTTAGTAACAAGAAGATTTCTAAAGATTTCACTATATAAGCCCATGTAAAACTTCTGACCCCTCGGGGTGAATCAAATTCCCCCCTAGGGCTATAATTTACGCACTCTTGGTGAAGGGCCTTTAGATATAGCTACATGCGAAATTTGGTAGCCCTACGCTTTATGAATAAGTACAGGGAGATTTCTTAAGTTTTCTCTACATAAGCCCATGTAAAACTTGTGACCCCCGGGGCAGGGCCAACTTTGACCCCAGGGCTATAATTTAAGCACTCTTGGTAGAGACCCACTAGATAAAGCCACATGCAAAATTTGGTAGCCCTAGGCCTTACGGCTAGGTACAGGGAGATTTCTAAAGTTTTCCCTAAATAAGCCCATGTAAAACTTGTGACCCCCGGGGTGGGGTCAAATTTGACCCAAGGGCTATAATTTGGGCACTCTTGGTAGAGGTCCACTAGATAAAGCCACATGCAAAATTTGGTAGCCCTAGGCCCCATGGCTAGGTCAAAGAAGAATTTTAAAGTTCTCCCTATATAAGCCCATGTAAAACTTGTTATATAAGCCCATGTAAAACTTGTTACCCCCGGGCAGGGCCTAATTTGACCCCAGGGCTATAATTTGAACAATCTTGGCAGAGGTCCACTAGATAAAGCTACATGCCAAATTTGGTAGCTCTAGGCCCTATGGCTAGGTAGAAGAGGAATTTTAAAGTTCTCCCTAAATAAGCCCATGTAAAACTTGTGACCCCCGGGGCGGGGCCAATTTTGACCCCAGGGCTATAAATTGAAGAAACTTGGTAGAGGTCCACTAGATAAAGCTACATGCCAAATTTGGTAGCCCTTGGCCTTACGGTTTCAGACAAGAAGATTTTCAAAGATTTTCAAAATTTTTCAGTTTTGTTGCCATGGCAACCAGAGTTTTTGAAGGAATTAAATTCTTTCAAGAAATTCTGAAGAGGACCATGGCAGGATCATTTCTGTGAAGTTTCATCAAAATTGGATGGGTAGTTTCAGAGAAGAAGACGTTTTAAAAAAAAGTTAACGCACGGACGGACGGACGCACGGACGGACGGACGGACGCACGACGGACAACAGGCCATGACATAAGCCCGCTGGCCTTCGGCCAGTGGAGCTAAAAACATTCTAGGAAAAGGAGAAAATGCTGGTAACCAGCATTTTCTCTTTTTTCCAACAATGTAATCAACCTTTTCCAAGAAAAATTTCATGACTTTAGCCAGAATCTGTTATCTGCAAATGATTTCAATTTGGACAAGTCTAAAATTTTGTCGTTTGATAAAGAATTAACTAGCACTTCCTTGTTTTTCCACAATGTTTTCTGCCCTTTCAAAGATAAATTTTATCATCTGAACTGAATTTCATATATTGTCTTTGAATGCTTTCAAATTAGAGAAATCCAAAATTTTGTCATCTGTTAAAGGGGTTCAAACTATCTACTGGAGTTAATTGGGATCAAAACATGCATTTTGTATCCAACAATATTTTCTATTCTCTAAAATCAACATGCTGTAATTCATTTCTGTTGCTCTCGAAGACAAAAAAGGTAGGTAGAAAAAGTGGCGGGGTTGTGGAGAGAGAGGCAGACAAAAAGACATACAAACAGCAAGACAGGAGATAGACAGAGATTCTTAAAACACCGTCATTTAGGACATAAGCTTTACCAACCTATTATAATCCATAATTGTATTAAGCCTATGAGCTATAGTGAGAACTGTTGCATCTTTAAACTCTACACGTATAGTGTGCTGTATAAGATCGTCTGTCTCCAAATCTACGGCAGCTGTAGCTTCATCTAATACAAGTATCTTTGTTTTACGAAGCAATGCCCTTGCTAAACATACAAGCTGTCTTTGACCAACACTGGAAAAAAAAAAGCATCGATTTGAATTTATATTTTTCGAGACAAAATTGTGTATTTAAGCTTCACCAAACAGTCCAGAGTTTTAAAGACCCTGAAGAAGAAAGCTTTAGAAAGCATAGTAGGATAGAAAGAAAATGCTGGTAAATAGTATTTACTCCTTTTCCCACCGGGTGTCTATCCTTTCAAAGACTAATTTCATTATTTAACTCAAAATTTGTTGTCTGCAAATGCTTTCAATTTTGGCAAGTCTAGTAGAATTTCATTATATGGTAAAGAGTTAACCCTTAGCAAACGACAAAATTTTAGACTAGTCCAAATTGGCAGTTTTTGCAGAAGACAAAATTAATGTGACTCAAAAATTGAAATTTGTTTTGGGAGGGGTAGAAAACATTGTGGGAAAAGGAGAAAATCCTGGTTACCAGCATTTTCTCCTTTTGTCACAATGTTTTCAGAAGGCTTCTTTCTCAGGGTTGTAAAAAAACCCGAGATTGTTTGTTAAAGAGTTAATGGAGGAAAGTAATGTAACCCTTCACAAAACAATCCTGTGTTTATATAACTCTGAGAGAGAAGGATTTTGAAAACATCACCGGAAAAAGAGAAAATGCTGGTAACCAGCATTTCCTCCTTATCCCATAATGTTTTCTACACTTCAAAGGCAAACTCTGGTAACCAGCACTTTCTTCTTTTCCCACATTTTCTACCCTATCAAAATGAGAAACCACCAACCCCCCCCCCCCCCCCCCACCTTGAGCCACATTTAACCCTTAAAGCACCTTTCACTACTATAGTTATAGTAACCCTTAACACTTTACCACACAATCCCGAGTTTTAACGACTCTAAGAAAGAGGCCTTTTGAAAACATTGTGGGAAAAGGAGAAAATGCTGGTAACCAGCATTTCCTCATTTTCCCACAATATTTTCTACTCTATCAAAGAGCAATTTCAGTATTTGAATCACGTTTACTTTGTAGTCTGCAAATGCTTTCACTTTGGACAAGTCTATAAATTTGTCATTTGGTAAAGAGTTAAAGCACCTTTCACTACTATAGTTATAGTAACCCTTAAAGCACCTTTCACTACTATAGTTGCCTTTGCAGACAGGTTAGATCAAGATCAGGCTGCACAAAACGTGCAGCCTGATCTTTGATCTACACTGTCCACTTTGCAGTAGACAAAAGCGACCATGAAACTGCAATTATTTGGGTCTTATTTCTAGGATAAAAATTTCCTTTGGGTTTATTCAGCGCTTTGAGGGTTCAGCTTTGTTCTTGCAAAACGCTCCAAATATGGATAAGTAACAATGTTTGTTGTCTGGTAAAGAGTATGTGTGTCAACTGTATAATTTATAAAGCGACATAAATGAATATTTTTAGTCATAAAGAAAAACCTAAACAATGCCAGGCTTTTTAAACATAAATATCTATACAAAGTAGACAATGTATACAATGTGTAGATAAGACTGCATTTTAAACCAATTAACAAACAATCAATGTTCTACAGATCCTAAGAAAGAAAGCTTTTGAAAATATTTTAGGAATGGAGAAAATGCTGGTTACCAGCATTTTCTACTTTTTTCCACCAATGTTTTCTACTCTTTCAAATACAAATTTCATCAGTTGAGTCACAGTTGTTTTGTTGTCTGCAAATACTTTCGATCATGAAGGGTCTGAAAGTTTTCATGTTTGGTATAGAGTTAAGTACGAACACACAGAAATTCATGCTTTGCTCTCTGTGGATTAACATGTTTTTCAGCCTATCAGACAGCTAGCCTTGGAATATCCAACAGCACTGTACACTGGTGCCAATACTCGGCTACAGTTGCTTTTCGGTGAAAACTTTAAGTCTAAAAAGGGGCATAACTGTGTAAAAAAATACTTTGATGGTTATCTACCCATGTTATTTAGGTTCCCCTTTAGATAGTTACAACTTGTCTAAGTTTGCAGTAAATATCTTCACTAATAACAGAGATCTTACAAAATGTCAAAGTTTTGCATGACATTGCAGAAGACGACAACGCTGGACACTGGAGCTCTGGCAATACTTCGACGTTTTCTTTGAAAACAGCCGGACAAAAAATGAGAAAAAATTAGCATGGTTTGTCAATTTTTCTCTAGATTTTGGTTCAGTTAAATTCAGTTTTTGATGGGCAAAAGCCAAATTCGAAAAGAATGAAAAATTAAGACTGGGAAAAAAAAATCTATCTTTGTGACAACCCACCTAAGGTTTTCACCTCCTTCTGTGCATTCATGTTCAAGTTTGGCTGGTAGTTCTGATACAAATGATTTCAGATGGGCATGCTCCAGTGCTTGCCAAACAGCATCATCACTGTGTTCATCAAATGGATCAAGATTCATTCTTAATGTCCCAGAAAATAACACAGGCTCCTGCAAAAATCAAAATCATGTACATTTTTTGATACATCATATCCAGGGCTTGAATTTTTTGTTTTTCAAAACCAACCAGTCCTGTGGGACAGCTGAATTAAAACTTCCTCGTCCTTCAGTTGATTCATTCTTGCTGGATTTTCTCCATTTTCAATATAAATTGATTGGTGCAAGTTTCAATAGAATTGGATCAAAAAAGCTGATTTTATTGCATTAACAATAAATGTAAATTTTCAACTTTAAAATGGCTACTTTTCCCTTACTTCTATTTGGATTTTTTCAAAATCATTAGGGTTCAAGCAATTGATTATATAAAGAAACCATGCCACTTTCACAACAACCTGACTACAAATGCAGACTTTATCCCATATACAAGAAAAGGACCTACAGACCTACAGATGGGTGGACTGACATCAGAAACCATGCCATGACATAAGCTCTGCTCGTGCATAAAGGTAAACATTTCAGATTTTTGTAGGAAGTAATTCTTGATTAGGTGAAAGCTTCATTAAGATCAAAATTTGTAAGCAATGGTTAAACATTCATCTTTACTCATTTTCAGCCAACTTTTAACCCATTTCATCCTTATTTTATGAAACTATAATCAGTCTTGTGTCTTTATGCCAAATGTTGCCACTGACGCCTGCAAGGTTGCACAGATTATGATAGAAAATGCATTTCTTGCTTTGGAGGCCTTTCAAGCTATTGCTGTGGTCGTTTCCGGTTTTAAATCAAGACAAATACCTTGAGTTTTTTTAATCCTGTAAACCATATTTATCACTTATTCACCTATGTTTACACAGCTGACCAATATCTCAATCATTTAACACACTATATTGTATTAACTGCGTTTTCTACTCTCTGGCTGTAGACAAGAATTTTTAAAAGGTAAATACTTAATCGCTAGAATCCATGCAAAGTCAATTACATATCCCTTTTAAACTGAAAATCTGCTGGGGAATACAAAATGGTGAATTTATTTCGAGAGACAAAGACTTCAAAGCTATCTAAAATGTTTTACCTGGGGAATAATTGTCAATTTGCTTCTCAGGTCATGCAGTCCTATAGCTTCAATGTCAACTCCGTCGATCTTTATTTTACCTTCAGCTGGCTCAATGATACGGAACAAGGCAAGAGTCAAGGATGATTTACCCGCTCCTGTTCTCCCAACAATGCCCACCTATTGGGGAAAAAATCTTATCTCTTTACCGAACAATTTCAAATCTTAACTATCCCGAGGGCAGGACTTTTAGAAACACTGTGGCAAAAGCCTTTGAAAGCCTGTTCTCCAAACAATGCCCACTTATATGGAAAAAAAATCTTATATAGTCATGATATGTAGGTTTATGGTACATACTGCTTCGAGGTAATCGGTATTTTTCCGTCATAACAAAAATTAGCGCCCTCTAGCAGCTTGTCTGGTCTCTAGTTTGATTGTAAATGCCTTGACTTGTACATTTCTTTACCTCAGCCAACTTCAAATTCCAAAATAAAAGTTTAGAATGGAAGAAAAAAAATACCGGAAGGGAAAACGATGTCATCTGCACCTACCTGCTTAACACCATTTACCCTACCCTCTAAAATCCTTCATTACAAGCAGTTTTACTTAAAACATACATGAAGACATATTTAGATCATCTGCTAGATCATGTGACAATATTTTCAAATCATGTGACTGCAAAATTGGCGCCAAATATATCAAGTTGCAATTATTTTTTTACGAAAACCATCGAAGTCAAAGGAGTCTATTTCAAAATGGCAGCTGGACAGTGGTGAAGGTCAAGGTGGATTTTCTTTCAAATGCTTGGATGAAACTGAATGATATTTTCTGTGAGGCTAAGTAACAGGTGAAATTAGAAAATTATTTGGTGATTTATTCTATACTCTTAAAATGTTGACTTTTTCTTGATCAGATCGTAAATACAGTGAACCAATGAACCACAAAGCTACCTTTACCAACAAATTTTAATTGTAACAACCCTGAGGTTAAAGACTTTTGAAAACATTGAGGGAAAGGAAGTTGTAAAAAGCATTTTCTCCTTTTCCCCACCATATTTTCCACCCTTTTAACAACAAACTCTGCACATTTAAGTCAGCACCTTTCTCATGGTGTTTTCTATCCTTTCAAAGAAACTTTTTATCATTTGTGCCACATCTAATTTGTCGTCTGCAATGGCTTTCCAATGGGGTGAATCCAAACTTTTTTCATCTGTTAAAAAGTTAAACATGTTTCAATAGCGTTGTAGCTCTGACAAGAATTTTCTCCTTTTCCAACAATGTTTTCAAAAGCTTTCATTCTCAGGGTCAGTAAAACTTGGGATTGTAATGTAAAGGGTTAAACATATTTTGTCACAGAAGTAGACAGCTTTTGACCTACCTTTTCTCCTGACTCTATTTTACAGTTCAGATTTTTCACAACAAGGTCAAGGCCAGGTCTATAGCGGGTACCATACCCCACAAACTCAACCACCCCTTGATCTGGCCACTCTGCCTTTGGCTTCTTTTCCTTAACCTCCCAGGCAGCCTAAATTAAACAGAATACATAAATATGAAATTATTTAAGCACATGTACAAGGTACGTGAGCTAACTGATAAGCTGTTAGCCTCATATATAAGAGCCTGATTTATGGTGGACATGTTGCACTGTCTATTAACATAATCCCTTTCATGAATGAATGAATCCTGTTGCAATTACTACCATCAATCCTTGGAATGAAATAGGGCAAGCAGGGGATTAAAACCAGCACCTCCCAGGTTTCAAGCCCTATTCCACATCGACTAGTCTTTCAGCCCTTCATTAATTTCCAATTTTTCTACCTATCTGTAGTAATATTGAAATTCAAAAAGTTGATCACAAACACATCGGAGTGCAAAAAAGTTAAAAACAAGAGGGCCATGATGGCCCTGAAGTTGCTCACCTGAGTCTTTTGACCAAACATTCTACCAAGCTTTCATAATTACTGGACTAAAAATTTGGCCTCTAACTCGCACACAAGCTTTTTCTAGAATTTCCCTCAGTGACCTACTTTTTAGCCAAACATAGCCCATTTTCCGTTAGATATTATCAAAACAAAGATTCTGACCACCTTCCATAAGTATTGGACAGAAAATGTGGCCTCGAGAGTGTACACAATGTTTTTCCAAAATTTGACATGGCAACCTAGGTTTTCACGAAATGTGACACATTTTCATCATATTGATCATCAAGTAAAACATTATGATTAATCTTCGTAAGTACTGGACAGAAAAAGTTGACTCTAGAGCTACACAAGCTATTTTAAAGATTTGACCTAGTGACCTAGTTCTTGACCCGACGTGACCCATTTTCAAACTTGTCCGAAATATCAAGACAAACATTCTGACCACCTTTAAAGAGTTTTTGACTGAAAGTGTGGCCCCTAGAGCATACACAAGGTTTTTCTAAGATTTGACCTAATGACCTAGTTTTTGACCCTACATGACCCATTTTCAAACTCATCCATGGTATTATCATGACAAACATTCTAACCAACTTTCAAGAGCTTTGGACTGAGAATGTGGCCTCTAGAGCGTACACAAGGTTTTTCAAAGATTTGACCCAGTGACCTAGTTTTTGACTTGACATGACCCATTTTCATATCATGACAAACATTCTGACCAACTTTCAAGAGTTTTGCACTGAAAATGTGGCCTCTAGAGCATACACAAGGTTTTTCTAAGATTTGACCTAGTGACCTAGTTTTTGACCAGACATGACCCATTTTCGCACTCATCAAAGATATCATCAAGACAAACATTCTGACCAACTTTCAAGAGTTTTGGACCGAAAATGTGGCCTCTAGAGCGTACAGAAGGTTTTTTAAGATTTGACCTAGTGACCTTGTTTTTGACCTGACATGACCCATTTTTGCACTCATCCGAGATATAATCAGGACAAACATTCAGACCAAGTTTCATGAATATCAAACTGAAAATGTAGCCTCTAGAGCATACACAAGGTAAAAGTTGATGACGGACGACGGACACAGCACGATCACAAAAGCTAACCTTGAGCACTCCGTACTTAGGTGAGCTAACAAAACAGTTTGAATAATATTAACTAATTTCTGTTCCCACATATATTCCTAAAATTCAAAAACCTTCATGTGAAACCTTCTTTAAAACACACAATTGTTTGGTACAGGGTTAAGCCAGCACATCAATCATCAATAAGCATGGGAAACAAGGGAAACAACTCTACTGGGGAAAGATTTAATTTCAAAGTGTCCTCCCGGTTTCCTTATGGGCCACAATATTTATATTCCTCATCCCATTTGAAAAATTAAAAAACAACATTTTCAAAGTTTGCTCAATATATGCTTATGTCCTACTTTGTGACCCCTGAGGCAGGGCCAATTTTGACCCCAGGGCCATCATTTGAACAAAATTGGTAGAAGTCCACTGGGAGATGCCACAAACCAAATGTCAAAGCTCTAGGCCTTCTAGTTTCATACAAGAAATTTTTTAAAGTTTGCTCTATATATGATTTGGCCCAAATTTGGGAGCCCTGTGGCGGGGCCAATTTTGACCCCAGGGCTACCATTTGAACAACATTGGTAGAGGACAACTAGAAGATACTAAATACCAAATATCAAAGCTCTGGGCTTTCTAGTTTCAGACAAGAAGATTTTTAAAGATGTTGTAAATTTCCCCTTTTTTGATGCCGTGGCAACCAGAGTTAAAGGGTTAATTCAATTCTTTTAACAACTCTGGGTAGAGCTTCACCCAAGGAACATGCCTGCCAAGTTTCAACATGATTGGCCCACCAATTTAGGAGGAGAAAATGTTTAAAGGAATTGTGTACAGACATCCAGACGGACAGATGGACGCTGGACAACAACGGATCAGAATACCTCACCTAGCACTTGGTGCTCAGGTGAGCTAAAAACCTCCTCCTTATTGTTTCATTGTCCAGCTTACCTCAGTTGGGGTGTCTGAATATTCTTTCACTCTCTCCACTGCCACAATGTTTGTTTCCAATTCAGTTGTCATTCGAACCATCCAATTCAAAGTTTGAGTAATCTGAGGGAAAGAGTCATGGACATTTAACCCTTTACCACACATTTAATGACCCTGAGAAAGAAACCTTTTGAAAACACTGTGGGAAAAGGAGAAAATGCTGGCAACCAGCAGGCAATCAGCATTTTCTCCTTTTCCCACAATGTTTTCTATCCTTCCCAGAAAAGATTTCGATTTTTGAATCATGTTTATTTTGTCTTCTGCAAATACTTTCAATTCAGACAATTCTTAAATTTTGTTGTTTGGTAAAGAGTTAAATGTGGCTTTATGTTAACCCATTAACAAACCATCTGGAGTCTTAACAATTCTCATAAAGAAGGATTTTGGGCCAATTAGCAAAAACAAGGAGAAAATGCCGGTAGCTAGCATTTTCTCCTTTTCACACAATTTCTACTATTTTACACACAAATTACATCATTAGACCCACATTTGTTATCTGCAAATACTTAAATTTTAATAAGTCTTAAGATTCTGTGGTCTGGTAAAGATTAACCCTTTACCACACAGTCTCATGTTTTAAGGACCCTGATGAAGAGGGCTTTTGAAAACATTGTGGGAAAAGGAGAAAATGCTGATAACCAGCATTTTCTCCTTTTCTCACAAGTTTTTGTACCCTTTCAAAGACAAATAACATAATTTGAGTCAGATTAAATTTGTTGTTGGCAAAGACTTTCAATTTAGACGAGTATTAATTTTCCTCATGTGGGAAAAGATTAAAAAGTATATCTATTCAGTCATCCCTGAAACAAATTTCAGAGGCCAACTTGAATATTTCACATTAGCAGTATGAAGTTATGTTTACCATATGAATACAGGTGAAAACATTGTAGCAGAAAGAGAAATGCTTGAGACAAGCAATATCTCATTCTGCCAAGTGTTTTCAGAATTGGTCTGATGCAAGACAAAAACAGTTTACTGTTTGAATGGGTGTTTATTTTACATCAATTGAGATACAAGTTCTTGCAATTTATACTAATATCTCTCGATTCTGCTCCCTGGGAACTACACCAGTACTTGTGCTGAATGTGTGGGCCAATGAACAGTCCCAGTGATGACACCCGTTGCAGGGTACTGGACCGTATGGTTAAGAGGCTGATGCTCTACCTCACCACCACGTGCACCATGAACTCATGTAGCAATGGGTTTAATATGGCTGGCAAAAGAAATAAGAGATGCAAAAGTACTTACATTCAGAGCATAAGTAATAGAAAGCCCGACAATACCAGGTGACAGGTCGTCGCGAGCAATAACAGCAAACAAGGCAGCAAAGAACAAAATACAATTTCCAACAAACTCCAGGCGTATAGCAAGCCACCTGTAAACAATGGAGTAAGAGAATTATCCTTCAGCAATACTTTGATTTATACTGTGATTCATCTTCTCTGAAATATTTATATATAATTACATCATTGACAGCCTCTAGAGAAAGTAAACTCAAACTAATTAATGTATAGCAATTGAGACAACAAGAAACTGTTTGCAGGAGAGCAAAGAAAAACCCTAGAACTTTTGTGCAAGCACTATGATGGTTGGTCCATCTCTTTCCTAAACAGGCTCCAGAAAACCTTAACCCTTAACTTGCTCAATAAGTGAATGGAAACTTTTAAGCCCATAGTAAAAACCCAAATTTTGCTATTTCAAAGGAATTTTTCTGGGAAAGATCTCCTTATCAAACAGTGTAGATCCAAGATCAGACAGCATATTCTATGCGGTCTGATCTTGATCTACAAGGTCAGCTAAAGGTCATCTAGTCACGCTTAGCTGCCAAAGGGTTAATACTACAAAACGATGTTAAGCCATGAATTACCATAAAAAATAAACTTGACATTGCAGACAATGTAGATTAAGATCAGTCGGCAAAAAACCTACTCCAATCTTTGACCTTCTCTGCCCACTAGGTTGAGATAGTCATGCCAAAAGAGTTTAGGAAATGCCTCATATTGGTCTGGTTTTCCTCATGACTAAAAAGGTCCATTTCTTTGTTCCTGGGTTCTAAAGTTTCAGCTGTGCTGTAAGGGCTAAATCTCTACCAGATAACAATGTTTGAGACTTATCCATACTGAATGCAAATGGAGACATCAAAATAACTCTTTACCAGACAACAAAATTTTAGACTTATCCCAATTCAAAGAATATGCAGGTAACAAATATAACATGGCTCAAATGACATGGCTAAAGTGCTCAGATAGGTTAGAAAACATTGTGTGAAAAGGAGAAAATTCTGGTCAATGGCATTTTCTCCTTTTATTACAAAGTTTTCAATGGCTGTTTTTCTTAAGGTCATTAAAACTCAGATTTGTCTGGTCAACGGTTAAATGAATCTCAAAAGATGAAATCAGTCTTTGACAGGGTAAAAGCCATTGTAGGAAAATGCTGGTTAGCAACACTTTTTTGCTTTTAGCACAATTTCATCTAAAGCCTTCTTTCACAGTATAGAAGAAATGAGCCATGCTCTGTGAAAAGGGGGCTTAATGCATCTGCAAAAAAGTTTCAACCCCTGTCAGCCAGCGCAGTCTGCACAGACTGACATGGATTGAAACTTTTTTGCTACTTGTATATTTTCTGCATGGCAAAGGACCATTCTACCTCCCAATCCACTTGACACTTAAACAAAATGGATTCTATGGATCCATAACTATAGGATGTTTTGCTTGATGTAATGCACCACGGAGATGCATTAACTCTTTACCACGAAATCCTGACTTTTAACGACCCCAAAAGAGAGGGCTTTTGAAAACATTGTGGGAAAAGGAGAAAATGCTGATAACCAGCATTTTCTCCTTTTCCCACAGTTTTCTACCCAATCATAGACAGAAATCATCATTTAAGCAACACTGAATTTGTTGTCTGCAATGGCTTTGAATTCGGTCGAGTCAAAAAAATTGTTGTTTGGTAAAGAGTTAACTTTTTACCACACAATCCCGACTTTTAACGACCCTGAGAAAGAGAGCTTTCGAAAACATTGTAGGAAAAGGAGAAAATGCTGGTAACCAGCATTTTCTCCTTTTCCCAAAATGTTTTCTACCCTTCCCAAACCAAATTTCAATTTTTCAGTCACACTTATTTTGTCGTCTGCAAATGCTTTCAATTTGGACCAGTCTATAATTTTGTCGTTTGGTAAAGAGTTAAGCCCCCTTTGCCAAAGAATGGAACTGTTTCGAAAAGATTAGGATAGATGAAAACCTATTTCTTACCTGTTGGATATAATACTGGGATAGTGACAGATCAGATTCTCATCCACTTTATACTCCGATGTCTCAATGAATCTGTCCTGCTGTCGATAAGCCCTGACAGTGGTCACACCCATTACAGTCTCTCCAAAATGTGAGTAAATAGGGGACCGACTGACAGACTCTAAGCGTTTCAGCTGTCTTGATGTTGCCACATAAAATCTCTGTCAATTGATGATAATTCACATTAAAACAATATAGTTGATGATCAATAAAAATATATTAAACTTTGATCAAACATTTAATACAGAATTTCAGCTATATCATAGAGACCAGCATGCCCATCCAACCATCTATTAACATGTTAACTCTTTATCAGGTAACAAAATTTTGGACTTTTCCGAATCCCAACCATTTACGGATGACCAATTTGGTAATCCATCTATCTCTAAATTATGAATCATAAAGATTTCAGTGCAGGTGCAAGCATTCAGTGACCCCTGGTGAACATCCAGGTCACTGAATGCTTGCAACTGCACTGAAATCTGACCACCTGCAGGATCATGATTATGAATTAAAGATAAACTTGTTACCTTAAATGTAGCTAAAATGGTGGGATTTGTCTTTGAAAGGATAGAACACATTGCGGAAAATGGAGAAAATGCTGGTTATCACTATTCACTCCTTTCCCAAGAATGTCTCCAAAAGCTTTCTTCAAGGTCGTTAACACTCACGATTGTAAGGTATCCTTTTCAAGAAAAATCTTGATAGCTGAGTCACATTTAATTTGCCACCTGCATATGCTTTCAATTTGGATATACCTAAAAAATTTTCTGGTAACTTAATGTAAGAAGCATGAATAAATGTAAATTGATCACATTAACAGGATAAAGTACTCAGAACAAGCCACTTTTCTCTTTGACATAATATTTTCCTTCAATCAATTACTCCTTTATCTACAATGTGACTAACAGCTGTCTCTTGCATTGGCGTTAAGTCTATACCAAACATCAAAATTTTACACTGAACCAACTTGAAAGCATTTGCTGACAACAAATTAAATATAACTCAGCTGTCAAGATTTGTCTTGGAAAGGACAGAAAACAGTTTGATGATTTCTGTCTATATAATGGTGATTTCTGTTTATGAAATGATGTCTTCTGTTTATAAAATGATGATTTCTGTCTATATCATTATAAAAAATAACATAACCATTGTCAAAACAAAGTTCAGCTTTGAGAGACTCAGGAATAAACTAAGGCTGTGGCAATGACTATCATCAATCAACAACTTATCCTCAGAAAGACATTAGCAAAGCTGAGCTACTAACTGAGCTACTGGACTAAACCCTGGGGAGACAAATTAACTGTGTCAATAATATTTTAAGGTTACCCATCCTTCTTGTATGGATTCCCCTTCTGATAGTTAACAACTAGTCCAAGTTTTAAGTAACTGGCTTCAATAACAAAAGAGATAAATAACAAATTTTCATACAATGATGGGGCTATGACAATACCTCGGACTTTCTTCAAAAACAACAATGTAAAAATGGTCTTTTTCCAGGGTCCACATTCAACAAGCATTCTTAACAAGATTCTTTGTTTTACTCTCAAAGATTTCAAAATTTGATATAAAACAACTTCTGATTATCTATATCAAATAGTTAAGCCAATCAGAACTTGTGCTACAAAATTCTGGAGAATAAGACTGAGAACATCATTGAGAACGGTTGGTGAAAATGGACCCTGAGATCACTTTCTTCATTTCAAGTCTGCATGAGAAAAGTAACATCTACCAATCTCAAATCCTTTCAGAATAGGGTGTAGTCAGTATTGTCTCCTCCACACATCTTTTCTAGCTCTTCAAATATAAATGCCTTATTTTGAGCATTATCTAATTCATTTTAGATCTTATGACTAGGAACAGCTCAATTCAATATCATTTCATCTTTTTTCCTTCAGTTGAGACCTTGGCCTTCAACCTAAGTTATGGCTACTAAAAGCTACTAAATGTATTTAATCATATACAGCAGTTTTTTCCCATTTTCTTACAGAATCAAGGCAATCATTTCAACACCATTGCATTTAAGATAGGATATTTTGCACAAGCAATCCAATACAATTTCTTTTACTGCACACTTTCTTCCTTTTTATGGCACACTTTCTTCCTTTTACTGCACACTTTCTTCCATTAAATTAACTGCTTTCATTATCTCTTGCAATCTTTCATTATCTCTCACAATATCCAATGTTATTTTATGGCTAGATTCTTGTCAATGCATGGACTTTAAGATACTTTAATCTTTACCACACAATCCCGAGTTTTAATGACCCTGAGGAAGAGGCCTCTGGAAGACATTGTGGGAAAAGGTGAAAATGCTGTTTTCTACCCTATCAAAGACAAATTGCATCATTCGAGTCACATGTAAATTGTTGTCTCCAAATGCTTTCAATTTGGACATGTCAACATTTTTATCACATGGTAAAGAATTAAACAAAGAATGACATAGCAGGGTGTGACTCAGATATTCCCCTTTGCAAGCCAAAGGTGATGCTTCAATTGGCTGCTCTATACACACATTGACATAGTGCAACCAAGATAATCAACCATGCAAACTGAGGGGTGACTATCTTCTTTTCTTTACTATACACAATGACAGTGCCATCCAGATAACCCAAGCCGTCAAGGGTGACACTCCACTTTGCTGCTCTATACAAAGAGTGCTAACAAGGAGCTTCACCTAAATAATCAATTGTGGAGGATGAGGCTTTTTTTTTTTTGCTACTCTATAAAACAAAATCAAGTTTGCAAGGCAAGGGTAACTCTCCACTTTGCTACTCTATATATAGTACTAAGTTGTGGAGTGAAAACATGATCAACTTTGGAAGCAAAGGACAGACATACAACTTTGCTACTCTGTACACAGGAGGATACTGTAGTGGAACCCACCCTTTTCATGCAAAGATGACAGAGAGTCAATAGTAGCAGGTAGTTATTAACTTTGGTAACTGACATTTTCCTTTTCCTACTATTTTTCTTTTTCAGCCATTTAATCCTTAGGTTGCCAAGCCCAACTCAAGGACTTTTTGCGGACAGTGTAGATCAAAATCAGACTGCACAGAACCTGCACAGTATTAGTTGTAGGGTCAGGAGGCAGGGTACTTGGAAACTTGTTCACGGCTGTGGTGAATCACGTCGCTCCGACAACAAATTTATTATTCTGCAAACTTTTACCATTCCAACGCATGTTAAGCGAATTTTACCTGTTTTTTGGTTTCAAAAATTGAGTATGCTGACGAAGTAGGATTTCCCTTCTGAGTGCCCCAATTCAATGAAAACTGACGTCATTGGGAACTGACATCACTGAAACCTCAGTAAAACATGCAGTTTGGCGCATAATCTTGATGTTAATCTTGATCGACGCCGCCATTTTGGATGTGGTGTTGAAAGTGTAGTCATGTATACGGGGCTCCCGAAAGGGAAACTGCTTTTACGTTGGTTTTGACAGTGTACATGGTATATATGTTCGGGGCATATTATCCAATCAGATCACGAGAAATTTCTTTGCAGTATAATAAAACCTGCAGTCTGATGTTGGATCTTCAATGTCCAATAAAGACATATTATTCCCTAAAAAATATCTTTGAAATACCGTAGTGAAATTTCGGTTTTTAATATGGAATTAAAAGTTTCATTTCACTTATTTAGCAGGAAAAGGGTTAAAAGACCAGTCAATCAATTCAACATTACTACTGCTTTCAGTATAACTCTTTACCAAACGACAAAAATGTGGACTTGTCTAAATTGAAAGCATTTGCAGACGACAATCCAAAGGTAGCTGAAATCGTAGATATCATCTTTGGTAGGATAGAAAACATCGTGGGGAAAGGAGAAAATGCTGGTTATCAGCATTTTCTCCTTTTCCAACAATGTTTTTAGAAGGCTCTTCCCTCAGGGTCGTTAAAACTCGGGATTGTGTGGTAAACAGATAAACAAATCTAAACTTTTGTCCAATGGCAATAATTTACATACAACACCATGTTCAGTTGTTCAAATCTTTCATATCTTTATATGTATAAGCATACAGAAATCAAGGAGGACTGGATGAAAACCATGGCATAGAAAAACAAATTTACCAGTATAAGATAGTACTTCATGGCCAAAGCCAGGATGATAATTACAAGGAAAAATGACGACCCCCCCCCTCCCAAAGTTTCACTCGTAACTAGTATCACATTTACTATCCAGCTAAAGGGAACATATGGGAAAAGGAGAAAATGCTAGTAGCCATCACTTCTCCTTTTCACATGCTATTTTATGAAATCCTTTCAAAGACAAGTCCCTCACTCAAAAGTTTTTTAGACCTCAAATATTATTGATAAGAAAACAATGTTTCCTATAATTTCAGCTATGTTTCAATTGTCACCAGCAATTTGTGCTTTAAACATGGGCAGATCTAAAATTTTGTCCCGAAGTAATTTTAATGTCATATTTTGTTCATTTCTTTATATATTTAATCATTTCTTTGAAAAGAGACTTAAAGTAAAGCTAGACTGGATACGAACCACAGAAGCACAAATTTACCTGAATAAAGTAATATAATATAGCCAAGGGTGGGATGACAATGACAAACAAATGAAAGAAGGCTATGATGACTCCCAGAGTTCCGCCCATGACTAGTATCACATTCACCATAGACCTCACAGAAAAGGGCATGACCATATCAATATCCATTATGTCTTCACTAAATCGATTTAGAATTCGACCCCGAGGAGTCTTGTCATAGAACTGCATGGGTACCCGAATGATATTCGTATACAAATTGACAAAGAGTTCACGGGATGCCTTTATGCCACAGGTTGCCACAAGGAAAGCTGAAAAGGCTTCAAGAACACCTGAAATGAGAGATGGCCATGGTCAGTGGTCCCCTTTATTGAACAGAAACGTATACAAGAGACACTCAAGGAAAAGGGGTTTAAATGTATTATTGTACAGCATTATTCCAAGCTAGACATTGCAGGATCAATTTTGTCTAAAAACCAGCTGAATTATGAAGTACAAAAGTCTTTTGACATGCAGAAAATTTACCGAAAGCAAGAAGTTTTGACCCCTAGTCAGCCTGCATAGACTGCACAGGTTTACAGGGGTTAATACTTTTTGCAGATGCACAAACCTACCTTTTCACATAGCATGACTCATAATACATGTACTTTGTCTTCTGAAATATTCTCTATCACTTATAATCAAAAAGTACAGTAATGGATGGGGTAGAAAGACCATACCAAAGATTTACCCTTGCCTATCAAAAGGAATTATAGGCAATGAAGTTTCAAAATAACACAGGCAAATAAAGTGGCAAATGTGAGACTGTACTGCTCTCCTGGCTGGCCCTTGACTGTGTACCTTTTTTCTCCACAGGAAATCTGTCATAATCACGTGAAACTTAAAATGATCCACTGTGATTACCAATTTATGTAAATGTACACATCACAAGATTCATACTAAATGGAAAAAAAAGCTCAGAGTAAACATTTGATTTATTGCTAGACATACCCTTTTCTTCATCCAATGGCAAACATTTGAATGTGACCAGTATTTGTAAAGTTATCCAACAATTTGCACCAGTACCCATGTATCTTGTAGAAAGCCGTTCAATACTTATCGCATAACATATTTAACATGAATTTCTTTTTCTTAGACTTAGAAGACTATGATGGATTTAAACCATCCACTTAGATCTTTTTTTCATATTCATTGCATGCAAGTAAAACACAAAAAAGCTGTCTTAAAAATGATTAGAAAATGAAATATCACAACATAATTCAACAGTTTAGTTCAGTATAAACTCATATATTTTACATTTGTTATGAAACAAGTACTTAGCACTAAAATCAAGTTTTAATTATTGATGAATGTTTCCTTGAAGTCTTAACCAGTGCTTGCTCTGTGATGTGGGTAGTTCAATGGGTTGACCCAGCTCATCACAGGATTCAAACCCAGAGCCTCGGATATGACAGGACAAGACTTTACCCTACACTACTGTCTCCCTCAGAAAAATGGAAGTAATTCCTGAAACTTCAGGCCTACTACAGGACATACCGAAGAACACACTGAGCTCTCTTATGAACACCATACTCCAAGTAACATTTCCAAATGTAATCTTTAGCATCCACTTTGAATGCTACAATAAAACATTATATTTACACAAAGTTAAACAGTTACAAAATGACAGGACTTACACTTTTCACAACGAAAGCGGGAAGCGGTGGCTACATAAGAGGTTTGAGGTTTCCATATATATGATTTTTGTATTTTCGTTGATAACATGGGTACCACTCAAAATAAAATACCTAGCCCTTATCTATCATCCTTCAAACAACTTATTAAAAAGTTCCATCTTATAAACACTAAGTCTTACAATTTAATCTTGTAATCACATGTACTATCATGTATATACTGAGGCTCTTCAATTTTAACCCCTTTTCAACCAACCCATATTTTTACAACTCTATAGAAAACTTTTTACAAGAATATCTTTCAAGCTATATCTAATTTGGCATCTGAAAACTCTTTTAATACGGTCAAGTCTATTAAAAGACCTGTATGAAAAATTAGGTGAACAATAAGGACATGATACTCATTATAAACCCACACATTGCTTCAGAATCAAAGTAAGCAAAAATGCTGCTACACTGTGATGACTTGGGCAGAAACAGACAGCACTATGTAACTACTAGAATTGTCTCCACTAATGAACTAGTTATCACAGCTGTATAGTTTGATACATGTCTTTTGAGTGAAGTTAAGTTATATGCAATACTGTTTGTATGGGTCACCAAATCACAGCACAATATACATTTATTTTTCAGATTTATAACTTTAAGAAGCAACTGCTCCTTTTTTAATTTGGATAAATATCTTGAACAAGACCTGTCACTGAGAGGTGACTGATGCCCCTGAAAGAAGTAACCTTTCCCTGTGAGCTTTGAACATGAACAATGACTCTGGACACAACACCTACAAACACTTCTGACCTTGCCTTTTGACCTACTGCCAAGGTTCTTGCATGCGACACATCATATAAATGTGGTCGACATTCCTGCAATTCATTCATAATTACTAGCCGGAAACATACTACCCCCCAAACACACTCGACCTTGCTGTAACACTGACCTTAACCTATAGACATGAGTCTTGTGCATGACACATTGTCTGGATGTGGCTAACATTTGTTCAGTACATGTACTTCTTATGCAATCTATCATTCTTAAAAGATATTTGCTGTCTCTTTATCGTTCCTTTTTTTTTCCCCTAGACTCATCTTTCAAATTCTCACTCTTTTCCAGTTGGCATCATTAGCAGCTTTGCACTACTGATAGTATTTGCAGCCAACAAATTTATTGTAGCTCCATGATGGGAGTCGGTCCTTGAAAGGGTAAAAAACACTATTGGTGCCCAAAATTCAGTTTCATTGGAAACAAACCTGTTAAAATCCATCATGTTGTAAATTCAAATAGAACTGAATGCAAGTTTCCCTCAATATTGACAATGGCAAACTCATTATAGCCCTACCCATACAATGTAAATTGCTACTGAATTAAAGTAAAGAAGAATGCTGCTATCATGGCATTCTTATGAACAAAGTCCGTAACAAAGAAACAAATGAACAAATGCATGGCTGAAATACAAACTGCATCTGGCAGGATTCGAACCCATGGCGGACAAGATCCTTGTTTTTCGAGGTTTAAAAGACTAATACCTTAACCACTGAGCTAAAGAGAGATCTCCCTAACGCAGCTGTCAGGTATTGTATTTAAATCGGGACGAAGCCATGCATGAAGGAGTGGTCTCCCGTAACAGTATGCTATAACAAATGATTATGTGAACACAAACACAAGTCATTCTGTAGGGATTCAAAGCTTTCCTTATAGATTTATCTAGCGCCTCTTCACTAGGTACTGGATGACATAAGTAGAGAAAGCCAAACTGAAAGCACAAATACAATGCAGATGAAAACAACACACCTCATGCAGGTTCCAACATTTGGCTGCAGTTGCTTAGACATGTAGTAAAAAATTCTAAGTAAAACAAGAGGGCTACGATGGCCCTGGAGTCGCTCACCTGAGCCTTTTGACCAAACATGATCCATTTACAATCCCTTCCGAGATATTATGACAAACATTCTAACAAGCTTTCATTAAGTATTGGACTGAAAATTTGCCCTCTAGTGTGTACACAAACTTTTTCTAGAATGTCTCATTGACCTACTTTTTAGTCAAACATAGCCCATTTTAAAGTTTGTTGTAAATATTAACTAAACAAAGATTCTGACCACCTTTCATGAGTATTGGACAAAAATGTGGCTTCTAGAGCATATACTAGATTTTTAAAAAATTTGACATGGTGACCTAGTTTTTGACTCAACATGACTCATTTTCAAACCCATCTGAGATTTCATCAAGCCAAACATTCTGACCAACTTTCATGAGTATTGGACGGAAAATACGGCCCTAAGAGCTTATACAAGGTTTTTGAAAGATTTGACCCAGTGACCTAATTTTTGACCTGAAGTGACCCAGTTTCAAACTCGTCTGAGATGTCATCAAGACAAACATTCTGACCTCAAGAGTATTGTACTGAAAATGTGGCCTTTAGAGCATATACCAGGTTTATGTAAGATATGAGCAATTGACCTAGTTTTTGACACAACATGACCTGTTCCTGACCTAGTTTGAGATACCATCAAAACAAATATTCTGAGGTTTGCATCGAAAATGTGGCCTCTAGAGCGTACACACTGTTTTTTAAAGATTTGATCCAGTGACCTAGTTTTTGACACAATGTGACTCATTTTGGAACTCATCTCAGATGTCATCAAGACAAACATTCTGACCAACTTTCAAGTATTTTGGACATAAAATGTGGCCTCTAGAATGTACACAAGGTTTTTCTAAGATTTGACCTAGTGACCTAGTTTTTGACTGGACGTGACCCACTTTCAAACTCGTCCGAGATATCATCAAGACAAACTTTCAAGTACTTTGGACAGAAAATGTGACCTCTAGAGTGTACACAAGGTTTTTTTAAGATGTGACCTAGTGACCTCGTTTTTGACCTGTTTTTGACCTGACGTGAACATTTTCGAACTCGTCCGTGATATCATCAAGACAAACACCCTGACCAACTTCAAAAGTTTCGGACTAAAAATGTGGCATTTAGAGTGCACAGAAGGCTTTTATAAGATTTGACCTGGCGACCTAGTTTTTGACCAAACATGACTCATCTCGAACTTGTCCGAGATATCACCAAGACAAACATTCTGTCTAAGTTTCATGAGTATCTGAAATCATGGCCTCTAGAGTGTACACAAGGTAAATGTTGATGCCAGACGACGGACTACGCACACCGCATGATGGACCATGGACGCCGGACACAGCAAGATCACAAAAGCTCACCTTGAGCACTTTGTGCTCAGGTGAGCTAAAAAGGGCATAACTGTGGAAAAATATTTCGATGGTTACATGCCTCTGTTGTATGGGTTCTTCGTTTGGTACTAAACAACTAGTCAGCATATAAAGTAAATATTCTGAATAATACCACAGAAGTTACAAAATATCACAAGTTTTTGCATGCCAACACAAACGACACCAGGACTTTGACAATAACTCAATGCTTCCTTCGAAAATAGGCAAGCTAATTAAATGTGGCTCAAATGTCATGGACAGAGCAGAAAACATCTTTTCCAGCTTTCTCTTCTTTTCCAAAATTGTTGCAAGACGTCAGATAAAAGACAAATCAAGCGGCCTGCAGCAGGTACACTCTGCTTTCTTTGCTAAGTGATAACTGCTTTTTTCAACATTATTTCAGCTTAATTGTGGTGGGCCATTCACCTCTTCATAATTTAACACCTATGCTGTTGCTGGAGTTTCATTTGAAAGTCCTTGGCACGTTCTTTCCAACTTACTGACTTCTTTCTTCCCACATGAATAGCCACAAAACAATGTTCAATGGTGAGCTAGGAATGATTCTTTTCCCAATTACCATCATCATCCACAGGAAAGAATTAGGCCAAGCTGGGGGTCAAACCAGCCACCCTTAGTCTCAAGCCCTGTATGTCACCGACTAAGTCACCAGCCTTCTGAACAGGTACAGTTAGAGCTACTTTCTCAGATATATGACTTAACACTTTCTCAAATGATCTAATTTTGGACTTGTCTTACTTGAAAGCATTTGCAGAAAAAATCGACTGAAATGATGGGATAAGTTTCTTAGGAAGGTTGGTCACCTGCAATGCTTACAATAGGCTTCTCTGCTGGACTGTTAAAAGATAGAATTGTTTATTAAACGGTTATTTAAACATATCATACTTTCTGATCTGAATCCATCAATAAACAGAGTATCAGAGAAAAATCTCAAGCTTGTTAAACTGATAAAGAATTCTGCCATTAAATAGGACTAACCCCTTGCCTGACGACAAAGTTCCACTCTTGTCTACTTGTCAAAACTGAAAGCATTTCTAGGAGACAAATCAAAATTTAATGTAGCTCAAATGATGAGATTTGTTAGTGAAGGGGTAGAAAACATTGTGGGAAAAGAATATACTGGTTACAAGCATTTTCCTTGTTTCCCACTATGTTTTCTGTAGTTTTTTTTTTCTATAAGGGTCATTAAAACTCAGGATTGTTTGGTAAAAGGAAAACTGTCAAAGCCTTAACCCTTTCCCAAACGACAAAATTTTGGACTAGACCAAATTGAAAGCACTTGCAGACGACAAAATAAACGTAACTCAAAAATTGAAATTTGTTTCCAGCAGGGCAGAAAACATTGTGGGAAAAGGAGAAAATGCTGGTTACCAGCATTTTCTCCTTTTCCCACAATGTTTTCAAAAGGCTTCTATCTCAGGGTCGTAAAAACCAGGGATTGTTTGGGAAAGGGTTAAAATACAATTTGATAAAATAGACATCTTCTGTCTGTCAAGACTATCCAAACATCAAAGTTTGGCCATTTTGTCCAAAATCATCATCACCAGTATATATAATGCATATATGTCTTTAATCCTTTACCACACAATCCAGACTTTTAACCACCATGAGGAAGACAGCTATTAAAAACATTGTGGGAAAAGAAGAAAATGCTGGTAACCAGCATTTTCTTCTTTTCCAACAATGTTTTTATCCTTTCAAAAACAATTTTTCATTTTGAGCAACGTAAATTAATTTCATTTTGTCGTCTGCAAATGCTTTCAATTTGGACAAGTCTACCACTTTGTTGTTTGATAAAAGGTTAAGGTCTCTTTGTTACCTCCTGATGACATTTCTCTTCAAACATTGAGGCAAAAAGAAAAACTGCTCTTGACATGCAATTTCACTGCAAAAACAAAACAGCTTTTGACATTGCGAAAAGTGGAGAAATCCTCCCCCCCCTCCTCCATTCTCACTGATATAAATCCAAAAATTTTATTTTAAAGAAATTCCACCTTTTCTTCACAACCTTAAGAAGGGAGAAGTCACAAGGTATTGCACTGCTTGCTTGCTTACTCTTTGCTCTCTCTATCTCTCTCTCTCTCACCACAAGAACTAACCCCACCCTTACCTGCAACGAACACTGTTAACATCACTGCCCCAAAACAAATGGTTTCACTGCACCTTGGTGCTTTGAATGCCAATGCAATCCAAACCCCTTGCAATAACTGTTAGATGATCAACTAGAGCAAACAAGATTTGAAAACCTAGTTTCAAAAGGAGACAAAGTACAAAAACAGTATCTCCAAGTAGCAAAAACTTTTCTAGTTCCTTTCTATAACATCATGAATAGTTATGCCAGTCATCCTTTTTTTTCTTTTCCACCAAATATTCTTCATTCAACAGACATTGTTAGCTGCCAACATATTCTGGGTAGCTCTGGCGCTACGGCAAGTGGCATTATCCAGTGCCAAAAGCATGTGATTGGCATGAATATGGGGTATAATGACAGGCTGTATAATTTCGCATTGATACTTTTGGGCCTTTAGATTACCTTGAATTTGCACAATTTGGTGTTTTCATATGCAGGAAAATTTCTGCCCATATAATTATGGATCTACCCCAACATGATCATGCTGTAAAAGACAAATCTGGCAATTTCTCTCCCCACATAGCACCAGAACTACCCAAAATATGTTGGCAGCTAACAATGTCCATGTCATGCCTTGGCTGGTCAAAAGCCCTGATTAACGTGCCAATTTCTAAAGAAATCAGAACAATATCCATGCTGTAAATTCTGTCACATCAGTTTGACATGATGAATCTGTGAATTTTAGGAATCTAATACATTTACAAGAAGAAATTATTAAACTCACCTGTACAATAACATAGATTGCACCTAGTGGTATAACTGTAAACAGGAAGAGCGGGGTGCTATAGCCAACAATAACCGGCACCGAAATCACTCTCAAGAAGCATGATATCCACATCTGGAAATTACTGGCTATAATAGTGTCCAGTATGTCAATATCTTTCCCAAATCTATTGAGAATTCTCCCAATGGGTGTTGCATCAAAAAAGGACATAGGTGATTTCAAGACATTGTCTAAAATTCCATAGTGAATGTTCCGGCCTGCTCTGACATTGCCGATATATAAGGTCAGAGCACCTCCAACAATCGTTATCCCTGAAAAGTCAACATTGTGCAAAAGTCAGATTGCCAATGCAATCAATAAATAAGAGTTATGTTTCAACAACACTCCCATCTCTTGTAACTCACATCCTTCCTGAATAGGAACTTGAACAAAACAAAAGTGAATGAACTTTGAGAGTGTAGCTAAAAAACCAAAAAAAAACTCAAAATGTGAGCAAATTAAAGGAAAATATTTAGTGCCACACACCAACAATATCAAACTAGAACAAGGGACATGCAAAACAAAAGTAATTAATGATGACAAACAAAAACCAATCAGTTAAACCAAAACAAAACCAGAGTGAGTAAATCACTAGGCTATTAACACAATATTATCATACTATTAGTAAGATGAAGAACTACCATACTGTTAAAGGTATTAATAGGTCAACCTTGTTCTTAAAAGATCATCTCTAATTATTATGTCTAGCACATTTGCTGTCAGCAATGAATGTTTGCCAGCCCTGTGACGTAATTCAATGAATGCATATCATGGATTTCCACGGAACTGAGCAACAATCAACTGGACTATTTCAAGGATAAAAATCTTTTTGTATTTCACCTCCGATACAAAATTCCTAAAATCTCTACACAAAGCTCCAACAAAATGCTCCTTTTTGCTCTGACGATAACTTTGTATGCTGTGCATCATATAACAAAACATAAAAGTGGCTTCTGGGGTCCGTCACTGGTCTGTGGTTACTCTACTAACACCTTACCAGACAAAAAAAAAATTAACTCTTCAAAGTAGTTGCAGACAACAAATTTAACTTGCCTCAAATGTAGAAATCTGTCTTTGAAAAGGAAGAAACTATTGTGGTAAAAGGAGCAACTGCTGGTAATCAGCATTTTATCCTTTTCCAAAAAGTTTTTAATAAGCCTTATGCTTCAGGGTGACTGTTGTTAAAAAACAGGATTGTTGGTAACGAGCTATAATGTCAGGCATTACTGAGACCTAGAAGTTCAATTCCTTTTTCAAAGTACTGAGCTCAACAATTGTAGATGCTTTTGCAGGCAATGATGATCAAGATCAGACTGCACATTAGGTACAGTCTCATCTTACATCTACACTATCTTTCTGGTAGGTCTTTACCCAAAAATGTTCTTATCTCCTTACCAGACAACAAAACTTAGTCTTGTCCAAATCACAAGAAATAGCAAAAGACAAATTAAATGTAGCTCAAATGATATGATTTGTCTATGAAAGGGTAGACAATATTGTGGAAAAAGGACAAAAATACTGGTTACCAGTAGTTTTTCCCCTTTTCTCACAATGGTTTCGAAAATCCAATTCCAAAGGGTTATTAACACTCCGAACTGTATAGTGAAGGATTAAATTATAATGTGGATGTTCCTTTTTTATTTTTCTAAATATATCTTAAATAATTTAGCACCATGAATGACTGTCATCATTTTTTTTTTTTCCAACAGTGGTCTTAATATACAAAATGTAAAAAGTCCTATGCAGAAAGTAATCATTCAATAATACAATATGTGTCAACTACTGCCTCTTTCAATAATTCAACTTTCACTATTTGTTTCCTCTCTTTTCTGCATGTCATGAACATCATATCGTTGTTACTCTTGTCAAGAATAGGATTAAGGCCAGTGGCCCTGGACAGCTGAAATCAGCCTTTTTATCTGTCTAAGAATGATGAGTTTACTCTTTTCTAAAACAACAAAATTTTGTCTAAATTGAAAGCATTGCAGAAGACAAAGGTAGCTCAAATGACGAAAGTAGTCCTTGATAGGGTAGAAAAACGTTGTGGGAAATGGAGAAAATGCTGGTTACCAGCACTTTCTCCTTTTCCAACAATGTTTTCAAAAAATTTCTTCCTCAGGGTCATTAAAAGTTGTGATTGTTTGGTAAGGGGTCAAGGACAAAATTATAAAAAGACTGAAATTCTGACAAAGTTTCATGAACAGCGTGCTGCATATGTCATTCAAATGGCAAATCAGCTGAGATCTTTAAAAGACAAGAGGGCCATGATGGCCCTGAATTCCCTCACCTGAGCATTTTGACCAAACATGACCCATTTCCAATCTCTTCTGAGATATTATGATAATCATTCGAACAAACTTTCATGAGTATTGGACTGAAAATGTGGCCTCTAGAGTGTACACGAGCTTTTCTAAAATTTAATCTGATGACCTACTTTTTTAACCCAGTTGGACCCATTTTCAAACTCATCCAAGAAACCATCAAGACAAACATTCTAACCAACTTTCAAGAGTATTGTACTGAAAATGTGGCCCTAAGAGTGTACACAAGCTCTTCTTAAGATTTGATCTAGTGACTTAGTTTTTGACCCAGTATGACCCACTTTCATCCTCGTCCAAGATATTTTCAAGACAAACATTCTGACAAAGTTTCATGAGTACTGGATTGAAAATGTGGCTTCTAGAGCGTACACAAGGTTTTTCTACAATTTGACCTAGTTTTTGACACAAATCACCTATTTTTGAACTCATCCCTGACATCATCAAGACAATCATTCTGACCAACTTTAAATAATATTGGACAGAAATGTGGCCTCTAGAATCTACACAAGGTTTTTCCAAGATTTGACCATGTGATCTAGTTTTTGACCTAACAATAACTTATTTTCGAACTTATCTGAGATATCATCAAGACAAACATTCTGACAAAGTTTCATAAGTACTGGACTAAAAATGTGGCCTCTTAGAGTGCAATGGGGTTTTTCTAAGATTTGACCTAGTTTTTGACTGACCTGACCCAATTAGAACTCATTTGAGATCTTATCAAGACAAATATTCCAACAAACTCTCATGAGTATTGGACTGAAAATGTGGCTTCTAAAGGTTTCACAAAGTTTTTCAAAGATTTCACCTGGTGACCTACTTTTTGAATTAATACGACCCATTTTCACATTCACATGAGATATTATCAAGACAAACATCCTGTCAATTCTAGAGTATTGGACTGAAAATGTGGCCTCTAGAGCGTGCACAAGCTTTTTCTAAGATTTGACCTTGTTTCTGACCCGACATGACCCATTTTCCAACTTGTCCAAGATATCATCAAGACAAACATTCTGACCAAGTTTCATGAGTATAGGACTTAAAATGTGGCTTCTAGAGCTTACACAAGATAAAAGGTGACCATGCAGGATGCACAACAGACACAGCAGGAACACCGAAGCTTCTTTTGAGCACTTCGTGCTCAGGTGAGCTAAAAACATTCAGACCAAGTTTCATGAGCTCTGGACAAGAATGCATCCAAAGCATTTCTAAGATTTCTTAAGATTTGATCCATTGAATTCAACCTTACAACAATAACTGTTAAAAGCTATGCGTCTGCCTGATAGGTATGCATACCTTCCTGACTTTCGACCAAACAACAAAACTTTAAACTCAACTAAACTGAGAGCATCTGTAGAAGACAAATTAAAAGTACTTCATAGGATAAATTCTTTGAATTGTTAAAAACATTGTGGGGGAAAAAAGGGAAAATGCTAGTAGCCAGCATTTATCCTTTTCCGACAATGTTTTTTTTTTAAACAAGGCTTCTCTGTATTGGTTATCAAATCATGTGAACATTTGCTAAAGGATTAATATGGAATTGAACAGTAAAACTTTCTTAGCAACAGTTAGCTACAAGATTGAAAGTCATTCAGGGCCTCTCTGTTCATAAAATACTTAGAATTAAAAATTGTACTTTTTATCTTGAAATTCCTAAAGAGGCTTTGTTCAATGAATCTAAAAGTGAAGGCTTGCTTGAAAAGAGGTGTTATGGGCTATGTTCCTGCCCCCATGGTATGAATACCTTTGTATACAAATGAGGTAACTCATTTCAAAGTTTGTAGTCCTTCGATGTGGATATAAAGAATTTACAATAAATGCCAGAGCCTAAAAATGATGTCTGTTTTCAGTGCTCAGTGTAAGTTGTTCTGTATTTTTGGGTGGGTAAGTTGGTTTTTTGGCTATTTTGAAACCTTTAAAATACCATCCGGACTTTTAACCCTTTACCACACAATCCCGAGTTTTAACGACCCTGAGGAAAAAAGCTTTTGAAAACATTGTGGGAAAAGGAGAAAATGCTGGTAACCAGCATTTTCTTCTTTTCCCAAAATGTTTTCTTGTCTTTAACAAACAAATGCCATTACTTGTGCCACATTTTCTATGTCCTTTGGAAATGCTTCCAATTTGGATCGGTCTAAAATTTTGTTGTGTGGTACAGAGTTAATGTTCCATGGGTAGAATGCATCTGAAAACACTGTTAGAAAAGAAGAAAATGCTGGTAACCAGCATTTTCTCCTTTTCCTACAATGTTTCATACACTTACAAAGAGAAATTTCAGCTTTTGAGTCACATTTGTCATCAGCAAAGGCTGTCAATTTGGAAAGGTCTAAAATTTTATTGGTTGGTAAGGAGTTACATCGTTTTCATCAGCAATCCATATAAGACAACCACTGAATACAACACCATAGATGAAATCCATACCACTATTATCCATAGCTTTTTACATACACTTTGAAAAAGATAAACAGCATAAAAATTACCAGTCCTTACAGTTTGTTCGACTCACCTGCACAACAAAATATAAAACAGATATTGGAACAAGGGTGACCAAGAACATTGGTGTACTGTAGACCACTATGACTGGGACAGAGATGACCCTCAGAAAGCAGGTAAGCCACACCTGTATATTATGAGGTAAAAGAGTATCCAGGGTGTCCAAGTCCTTCCCAAATCTATTCAGAATCCTCCCTACAGGTGTAGAATCAAAGAAGGACATTGGAGATTTGAGGACATTATCTAACAAATCACGGTGTATCCCTCGACCGGCTTTAACATTGCCAACATATATTGCCAATGCACCACCAACAACTGCAAAACCTGCAAGAAGAACCAGTGGAAGAAAACAATCAATTCCTTCTCCTTAATTATGATAGAGTTGTAAGAAACCACAAGCCCAGGTAAAAGCTTTGCTTTGCAAAACTTGCAGGGAAAAATACAGAGGTATGCAGAATAGCTGAAGAGGACAAGACATGTAGCAATAACCAGATCATACCAGACCAGAACAAGATAACCTCTATCGACTAAACTTTCAAAAAAAGATTTTTAGACAACCTTGATGTCGGCCCAACTATCAAGATAAAATTTTACTGATAAACAAGGCAAAATCCTTTACCACACAAAACTGAGTTTTAACAACCCAGAGAAAGAGAGCTTTTGAAAAATTGTGCTAATCCACATTTTCTTCAATCCACAATGTTTTTAACCCTTCTGACAAATCTAACCATTTCAAACATGTACAATTTGTCATCTGGAAACAATTTCAATACAGATAAGTCTAAGTTTTGTTCTGTGGTAAGGAGTTAAACGGAAAAACTTGAGATAGTTCTGAATCCTCATACAAACTGTAAATAAATAATGGAACAAAGAAGGAAATATCATGCATCCAGCCAGCAGAGAAGACTTTGTCACAGAGTAAAGATGATGGCCTAAATGATTTTTCTGTTGCGATCTCTGTATTTGAGTATTAGGTTGATCGATACTTAATCACATGAAAAACTAATCTCCCTCCCCCTCCAACAATAATTGAAAAAGTGACATGTCTAATAAGCACTCGCAGATGACAAATTCAGTTCTCTCAAATGACCATATTTGTCTTTGAATGAATAGAAAACAATGAAGAAAAGGAAGAAAATGTTGGTCATACGCATTTTCTTCATTTCCACCAATGGTTTCGACAGCTCTTTTTCCTAAGAGTCTTTAAAACACCTGATAGTTTGCTGTTGATATTACAATATCAAATGTTATCCCTGTTGATATTACACCTCTTGATATCACATCTAATGTTATCCCTTTTCATATTACAAAAGTAACTGGTTACCAATGTTGATATAAAAATATCCAATTACTACCCCTGTTGATATTGCAGCATCTAAGGTTGTTAATTCTCTTGGTATTACAATATCAAAACACAAACCCTGTTTATGTCACAATATCAACTTGTTATTTTTGATGATACTCAAATATTAAACTGTAACCCTACTTGATCTAACAGTATCAACCCTTCTTACCGATACTTGGTTGGCTGGCTGCTTTTGTGGTGATTAGCCCTATTGCAGCTGCCAGTAACAGTACACATTGCATTCTTTTGAGTTGCATTTACTTCCAACTGTATTCTGTCCAAGTCAATTGCTGCTTTCCCACATACACATCATCAATACAATGTTCCATGGTAAGTGAGGAATGAATCCTGATGCAATGACTAACATACATCCTGGGAAAGAATTTGGCTGAGCTGGGATTCATACTAGTGTCCCATTGGTTTCAAGCCCTGTATGTTACAATCCAGGCTCATGTTGATACCAACAAGCACTTCAAACTTTCTTTTATCCAACTCACCTGGATGAAAAGGTACAATACGGCAATAGGAAAGAATCCTATCAGGAAAGATGGAGTACTGTAAGCAATCACAAAGATAATGGACACAACCATAGTGGAACAACGAAGGACCCAGTCATAATGCATGCTAATATCTTTGTCCATAACATCTATGTCTCTGCTAAATCTATTTAATATCCTTCCAACAGGAGTTGTATCAAAAAAAGTCATGGGCAATCTCACAACGTTATCAAGGAAATCATAATGAAGGAACCTTGCTGCTTTGACACCTCCCAGATGGAGACAAATAGCTCCAAAGAGCATAAGAAGACCTGTAAAATAACAAAACATCAGAAAACAGAAGTTTAATAATCTGAAAGATAAAAGCCTGAAAATCCACATCCTATGATACAAGCCAAATAATGTAATAATACACCCTTCCAGTATCAGCAACTATGCTACTTTCAGATCTGACACCGAGCAGACCGATACCTGTCGATATTAGAGTTAGGTAATGTCTATCAACTCTGAAGCGTGACATAACTCTTTCAGCACCAAATTATAAGAACAAAACCCTATTCATGTCTGAAAAGGGTTTACTCTAAGTGCATGATAAGGGTATTATCTATCAACCGATCCCGAATTAAATGACCCTGGGGAAGAAGCCAAATATTGTTGGAAAAGGAGAAAATGGTGGAACCCAGCATTTTCTCCTTCTCCTACAATGTTTTCTACCCTTTGAAAGAAAAGTCAATCATATGAGCCACATTTAATTTGAGGTATACAAATCCTTTGAATTTGGACAAGTAGCTGTTTTTTTGTCATTCTGGTAAAGAGTTGACCTTTTACCTCAAGACAAAATTTCAGACTTGCCTAAATAGAAAGCATTTTCAGATCATATATTATAATTGGATCAAATAACTGGATTTGTCTCTGAAAGGTTGGAAAACATGGGAAAAGGACCAAATGCTGATTACTAGCATTTTCTCCTTTTTCCTTAATGTTTTCAAAAGCTTTCTTTCTCAGGGTCATTAAAAGTCAAGATTGAGAGGGCAAAGGTTAAAGACTAAAGTCTGTATTCACTAACCACTGTAAATTGCATTTTTAGTCTTGATCTAGATTTAGAAAGTATCGCAATTTCTGATGCTTAACTGAAACAAAAATTGTGTTTCTTTGAAATGTAGAAAACTCGGGGTATTTGACTAAAATTTTTGCTGGCTTGGCTGTTTTGTAAGAAAACCCCAAGTTATAGTCATAGCCCTGGCGTTGTCATGCAAAAACCTTGACATTTTATACTGTCGCCCTCATTACTGAAGATATTTATTTCACACTCAGGCTAGTTGTTAACTATCAAATGGAGAACCCATACAACAGGAGCAGGTAACCAACATATTTTTGACAGTTATACCTCTTTTTTGACTTAAAAATTTTTCTTATGAGTGGCTGCAGCAGAGCATTGGCACCTGCAAGCAGAGCTCTTGTTATGGTAAATAAGAGCCCAAATTTTCATATGATGAAGGCTTCTTTTTATTTGAGTGCTCCACCCACAACAGCTAGAAAATTGCCTGTGATGTCAAAAGAATAACAAGAGGGCCATGATGGCCCTGTATCGCTCCACTGGCTAATACGTAAAATCACTACATGCCAAACATTACAATACTTGGCCAATTGGTTTTGAACATAAGACCCCTGAAACAGGATTAAAATTGGTAGCCCTAGTTCATATGGTTAGTAACAAGAAGATTTCTAAAGATTTCACTATATAAGCCCATGTAAAACTTCTGACCCCTCGGGGTGAATCAAATTCCCCCCTAGGGCTATAATTTACGCACTCTTGGTGAAGGGCCTTTAGATATAGCTACATGCGAAATTTGGTAGCCCTACGCTTTATGAATAAGTACAGGGAGATTTCTTAAGTTTTCTCTACATAAGCCCATGTAAAACTTGTGACCCCCGGGGCAGGGCCAATTTTGACCCCAGGGCTATAATTTAAGCACTCTTGGTAGAGACCCACTAGATAAAGCCACATGCAAAATTTGGTAGCCCTAGGCCTTACGGCTAGGTACAGGGAGATTTCTAAAGTTTTCCCTAAATAAGCCCATGTAAAACTTGTGACCCCCGGGGTGGGGTCAAATTTGACCCAAGGGCTATAATTTGGGCACTCTTGGTAGAGGTCCACTAGATAAAGCCACATGCAAAATTTGGTAGCCCTAGGCCCCATGGCTAGGTCAAAGAAGAATTTTAAAGTTCTCCCTATATAAGCCCATGTAAAACTTGTTATATAAGCCCATGTAAAACTTGTTACCCCCGGGCAGGGCCTAATTTGACCCCAGGGCTATAATTTGAACAATCTTGGCAGAGGTCCACTAGATAAAGCTACATGCCAAATTTGGTAGCTCTAGGCCCTATGGCTAGGTAGAAGAGGAATTTTAAAGTTCTCCCTAAATAAGCCCATGTAAAACTCGTGACCCCCGGGGCGGGGCCAATTTTGACCCCAGGGCTATAAATTGAAGAAACTTGGTAGAGGTCCACTAGATAAAGCTACATGCCAAATTTGGTAGCCCTTGGCCTTACGGTTTCAGACAAGAAGATTTTCAAAGATTTTCAAAATTTTTCAGTTTTGTTGCCATGGTAACCAGAGTTTTTGAAGGAATTAAATTCTTTCAAGAAATTCTGAAGAGGACCATGGCAGGATCATTTCTGTGAAGTTTCATCAAAATTGGATGAGTAGTTTCAGAGAAGAAGACGTTTTAAAAAAAAGTTAACGCACGGACGGACGGACGGACGCACGGACGGACGGACGGACGGACGGACGCACGACGGAAAACAGGCCATGACATAAGCCCGCTGGCCTTCGGCCAGTGGAGCTAAAAAGTATGCAGGGTATTCTGAAATTTTTCTTATGAGTGGCCGCAGCAGAGCATTGGCACCTGCAAGCAGAGCTCTTGTTATGGTAAATAAGAGCCCAAATTTTCATATGATAAAGGCTTCTTTTTATTTGAGTGCTCCACCCACAACAGCTAGAAAACTGCCTGTGATGTCAAAAGAATAAAAGTATGCAGGGTATTCTGACAGTAAGTAACTAAATGATTCTAATAAAAGAAACAGATTTTAAGAATTTTTTTAGTTCATCAATTAAAAGAAGTGTATCACATGCGGGTGCCAACACTCCGCTGCATAAGCTTTTACAGTGCAAATTCTACGCCAAAAAAGGGGCATAACTGTCACAAAAAAGATTTAAGGGTTACGGACACTTCTGCTATGGGTTTCCATTTTGGTAATCCGAATTTGAAATAAAAATGTTCAATAATGAAGGAGAAAATATTAACGTTTTTGCATGACAAAGAAAAAGATAATGAAAACAAGGCTATAACAATACCTTGGTGATTCTTTGAAAACAGTTGAGCAAAAAATCCACCCCTCTGCACAATATTACAGAAGTAATCAAAGTGCGGTCAGCACTGTAATCGGTCGACACTGAAAAACTACAGTGGTTTGAAATCACAAATCAAATGGTAGTTGTTTGAACTATGTATGGGATAGACATTTTATAACTTAGTCATGTAGGAACCCCCCCCGTCCTTTACAAATTAGTAGTTTAACGGAATGCTAAAGATATATGTCTGCCAGTCAACAGCAATAAAACGTAGCCTGTAAGTGACTATTCTGACCAGTAATACCGATTTTCAAGCTTTAAATATCACTCATTATGAATAACAGTACCTACCAACCTTTTACAAAAGATTGACAAAATACAAATACATGTATTCTTTACTGTAACTTTTGCAACTTTTGAAACTATACTGTAACATATTGTCAGATATTATCAATAATATCCATACTTTAAAATGGTATGAATAAGTCGTATACAATATGCCTGTATTATGACTATCAAATTGTTTACTTTTGGCTTCTCGTGTTTATCTGGACAAATTGTCCTACCTAATGTTTTTCGGCTGGCTAAATTGTCCTTGGCAAAATTGTTGTCCAAAACATTGGTTGGACAATTTCTCCCACATTACATTCAAAGCATGTAGTATCTACCAAACCCTCAACCCTTTACCAAATGATGTAATTTTAGACTTGTCCAAATCGAAAGCATTTGCATATGACGAATGAAATGTAGATCAAGATAATAATGATTTAAATCGTTGAAATATCTTTAAAAAAAAGATAGATGGCATAAGAGGCACTGGGATATGAATATTTAAATTTGTTTGTAGTATAATATGAAGAGAACTGATGAAAACAGTTCTGAAAGTAGTCTCATTTAAATTGTTCTGCATATGGTTGAAATCAGAATTTCAATAAAATTAAAGAATGAGGGGGCTATCATAATGAGCGTTATTAATTCTCGTGTTTAACGTAAAATGAGAGTCCCTATTCTGCAATGTTTCGGAATATTGTTTGTTCTGTTTTTTATTAATGAATCATGTTTAAATAAAGGTCTGTTTGGACCATAAGATGAAATCTTTAAAAAGAAAACAAAGTAGATTTGCATTTTTTTTTTTTTACAAAAATGAAGCACTTTTCAAACATCGACTATTTGTCGTTATCAGAAGGCAGGGTTTTATCACCCCTGTCAATGCTTGACCACACCCACCTACTCTTAATGGGAGCAATTTAGTAGAAACCCAGTTTCTTCGCTAACAACGCAATAAAACCGATTGTTCCCCTAGGCTGGCATAGTTATTCGCGTTGTGAATTAAATCACCAAATTCACGACATAACATCTTTTTCCATAGTGACAAGAAACGAAATAAGTTGTTTTACAACCCGTTTTCGTGTAAGACAACAAAGCGGTAGCCTGCCGTCGCACTTCGTATTTGATTTTACGCGAGGAAAAACGGGTACCAAGTCTTTTACACTAAACAAAATAGAAAACTTGCCGATACTCATTGCTATTAGTTTATCATCGTGCTTTAAATTATGGATGTTTTGCTAGAGTTTAACATCTGCATGGCCATAAAGTACAACTTCATATAGGCTATTGTGATCATTACGTGATTTTTAGTCATGAACACCTTTATCCCATGTTGGTAAATTTCTACTGTGACCTTTACTTTTTTGCGTAGTTTACATATATTTGGCCAATCACAAAATGAGTAACAATCATTTCCTCCTAGTACTTAAAGTAGGTCAAAAGTGAGATCATTCAACTACGCCGAAAAAACATTGTGGGCAAAAGGAGAAAACAACAGTTATCTGCATTTTTCCTTTTTCCGCAATGTTTTTAACAGCCGTCTTCCTCAGGGTCATCAAAAACTGGACAGTTTGGTTAAAACACTCAGTTATGACCTTTTACAGTCAGAAAAACAATATCCAAACATTACAATTTCATGGTCGAGTTTTTTCATATAAATTATACATAACTAGACAATTAACATCTTCAAAATGTATGTCTGTGATACTGATCTGCATTGCATTCAAAGGACAGTCTGATCTTGATCTTTTATCGTCTTCAAAAATGACTTTACTTGTCATTGGAGAACATGGGCCATTGTACTGAATCATTCTAATGAGCAAAAGCATCACTACAGTAAACCTTGTGCTTTTAAGGAAGTGGACCCGTAATAGAAAACAGTTACTTCCACTATAATATTATCCTACAAAATGTGCTATTATTAAAAATGAGTATTATTGTACTACTTTAACCGAGCCACTTTTTTCTTTTCTTCCTTCTTAGAATTATCATTTATAAATATCTGGATAGGCAATGCCTGGCTAAAGCTTTACATCATTCAACCACAATGATTTTTCAATGTTGCATAAGATCAAGTAAAATGTCTCCAGTGTCAACTGTTTATTTTTCCATTTTTACACAGCTAAATCATATGATGAAAGTTTTCTGACATAATCAGATAAATCACCTTGTTGAAAATCAAAAAATCTTTTAATTCTGCCATCACAACCTTTAATTGATAATTAATATTATACTCTTTCACTGCAAGACATATGGGAATCTGTGCTTATCAGCTAAATATTTTGCCTCCACCACCAACCACGTGTATACATTTAAAGAAGAAGCATGTTACTATTTTTAGCCTAATTGAAATCCGTCTATACGTAATGGTTTCTCTACTAGGGTCATAACCCTTAAACAACTCTACATGCTTTGTCCCACACTGCTTCACCTCGCTAACATTAAACTACCAACGGCAGATTACTTTTTTAAACAGCTGTTGCCAGTAGTATGTACATCAGTTTGCTCTAAGGCAAAACAACCTAAATTTTCAAATTCTTTTAAAACAATGTTTCCTTACAAATTCCGTTCCATTGCAAGTTTATCCTTGCTCAAGGCCAAATGACCTATCATCTTTTCAACACCTGCTACATACAGACAGCACTCGTCACAACTCGTTCGATCCTATAACTACATATACCTTGATCA
The DNA here is from genome assembly GCA_946811185.2 of Hippopus hippopus. Taxonomy (NCBI): domain Eukaryota; kingdom Metazoa; phylum Mollusca; class Bivalvia; order Cardiida; family Cardiidae; genus Hippopus; species Hippopus hippopus. The sequence goes on from OX328096.1 coordinate 18,669,958, forward strand.
ACGGATCACTCAAAGTTTGCCAAATAATATGGACAGCAGACGACTAGAAGATGTGCTTACATAATCTGATACTCCTTGATTCTCTCTTGTTTTATTCATAAGTTGTTGCTTTATCACTGACACCATTTCTTATAGCTGCACTGTAACTAAACTGCTACAAAATTTCTGGTTTTTGCAGGCGCGAGATTTTGTTAATACTTGTATTATGGCATAATTCAACGATAAACTAACTGTAACCGCCATTTATTACATAATTCAGTTATGTAAGGGATTACTTGAAGGTCTGTTTACTGCTAGTTCATATTCTTGCGCTTATCAGGGTTAAAAGTTCAATATAATAAGGTCACAACAGCTAGTATCACTGTTATAAGACTGTAAGTGAAAGCTGTCAAGAGATGCAGTTAGATCAGTTTGCCCTCAGCAGATGGGTTTCCGAAATTTGTGGCCTCTCTAATCGTCAGGCTCACGCCGACCAATTAAAAAGTGACTCCAGCTAGCATAATTAAAAAGTGTCTCCAGCTAGCATAATTATCTAAATACACTTTTACTTGTTGGTGACTAGTTTGTGAGGATAGAATAATAGAATCAACTGCAGGAAAGAAAATAGAATTCTGTGATTTATATGGAAGTCTATGACTATATAATTATGGGTCTATATACAAATACCATAACTATTTTTGAGTATTAAGTCCATTGTTCTACTCATTATAAGCAACAGGAAATGGTCACTATGAGTAGGTTTCTTAGCCTCTATTCATTCTGTTATCCCAGTTCTAACATATTTTCAGTGAAATGATGTTCCTGCATATTTTTTCGCCTTTATTTTGCTCAAAGTCCATGCCCATTATTTAGAGAGCCTTATGCTACTTCTAAATTGGCCTAAACGGCTAAGTACAGGTACACAGTTTATATGTTCAGTGGATATACCCAATCGAATATGTATGTATCAAACAGAATATTGGTAATCAGTCCAAGAGGGGACTGCACGGTTTCCTATTGACCAAAAGTTCACTGACATGAACCAAATGTTAGAGTATCTATCCAGGAGTTCTGTCTCAGAAGGAAAAATGCATGATAGTCTACTGTATGGAGGAACAATTAGCCACTAGCACACACTGGCATTTACAAGCTGATCCTCTGCTAACAAAAATAGGAAAAGCAAACTCCTCCAACAAGCCACGTTTGGTTTTTCCATTTCGTTGGAATATAGACAGCAGGTGACTGAAAGCAAACAGATAAAGAGATTCACACTGCACTACAATCATACAATGTCTGGATATTAATACACTAAAAAGCAGCCTTATACAGAGAAAAAGAGTATCAAATAACACATAACCCTACTGAGCAAAACTAATTTCAAAGTGCTGTGGCAAAAAATAAAAGCAATGTTCAGTTTTCTGTCAAGGGGGAGTATTCCTACTGAAATGGAGAAATATCCCATTTTAATGCAAACTGGTAGGACCCTGTCCATTTCTTTGAGGAGTAGCCTTGAATGCCTTAGTGTCTCACAGATTTTGAGAATATCCCTTATTTCTACAAGTTTACTAGACAACTGTCTAAAAAATCCTTGGCAGAATACTGAATGTGTATCAACGGCAAAGCATTAACTTGTAAGCCTCAAATTCTATTCCAATATCTAAATACTTGCTTTAACAGTAAAACAAAAGCACAGTGTGCAGGTGCTAATGCTCAGCTTCAGTAACTGATGCTTCTTTAGTGAAAATGCTGGCAAAAAAGGGGCATAACTATGTTAAGTGTTTGGAGGGTTACCTTCCCCTCTGCCATGGGATCCCCTTTTTATAGTTAACAGCTAGCTCAAGTTTGAGGTAAATGATTTCAATAACATCAGAGATACAAAAAAAAATGGCAAAGTTTAACCCTTAGAGTGCCGAATATACCTGTCAGACATTTTCATCCTAGAAATATGACCCAAATAATAGCAATTCCATGGTTACCTTTGTCTACATTTTTTCAGCAAAGCTGACAGTGCAGATCAAAGATCAGGCTGCACATTTTATGCAGTCTGATCTTAATATACACTGGCCACAATGGCAACTAAAGGCGTAAAAGGCCCTTTAAGGGTTAATCTACCCACAGCTTCTCCTATCATTCTGGTGTTCAGATGGCACCTTTTCAACTATACAGCAAGTAAATGGTACACCTTAATTGCATTTTTTCAAACTTTTAATCCTTGAGTGAAATTTCACTTCAAAAAATGGAATTATTGAAACGTTCATGGTTCAAGCAACTCTGTGCTATGATGGCCATGCACACTCATTTAAGGCTCAAAGTAAAAGTACAAAAAGATGGGAGTTCTCTCAATGAAGAATGCCATTTCATGGGGTAGATATCATTGTTGGAGAAAGAAAAAAAGCTAGCAACAAGCAACTATCTGTTTCACCATTGTTTTAAAAAGCCTGACCTTTCTCAGCTCATTAAAATTTGATGACTTGTTTTGTACAAGGTTGAAAAATTAATTTAATTAAAAATCAATTCAGATGGTATGCATCAAGATTAGACTGCATGATATGTATAATCTGATCTTGATTTACACTGTTCCTAAAACCACCATTGATCATGCAGTTTATTTTGATCTCCGAATGTAGAATGAAGTACTGTTCCCACAATTTACAGTTTTGAAATAGAGATAGAAATCAGTACTGTCAAATACCATTGAACATGACAGTTAAAACAAGCAATTTCATTGAAATGATATCCCCCGCCGAAAAAGACTTTTTTGATACAAACATATTAGAGGTATTGTGTTTTACATGTACATATGGCCTTTTTGTAATTGGTCCATGATGAAATTATACATTAAGCTCCCTTTTCTCATGGCACAGCATTTTATTAAATAAAAAATATATAAGAGGTATATGTTTTGCCTCTACACGTAGTCTTATTGTTATTGGTCCATAATAAGATTATACATTAAGTTCCCTTTTTCCATAACATGGCATTTGGTTAAATGAGAACAAATAATGGAAATATACATCAAGCCCCCTTTTTCCATGACACGGCATTATATATGTCGAAAAAATTGTATCAACAGACTATCCAAAGGAAGACATGCATGAAGTTTTATAAATTTTCGTCAAGGCTTTTAGAAGATATCTATCCAGGCCCCCTTTTTTATGACATGGCATTCATGAAAAAAAAAATAATTTTTGTCTGTAGCTTATGATAAACAATATGAACTTGAAGTTTCATAAAATTTTGTCCAGTAGTTAAAGATACTGTTCATAATGAAAAGTACACCAATTCCCCATTTCCCATGACAATACATTTTATCCAAGAAGCAAAAATAACGATATTGGCGGACTATCATAGGGATCACGCATATGAAGTTTCATCAATTTTTGTCAAGGATTTTGAGTAAAAGTGAATAATGGAAATATACACGAAGCCCCCTTTTTCTATGACACCACATTATATCAAAAAAGGAAAAAAAAAATATCGGCTGACATCATAAGGAACACATGTATGAATTTCTATCAGTTTTCATCAAGGATTTTAGAAGATATCTGTCTGGAAAGACGGACAAACAGAGGGTCATTAGTCCATGATAAAACTATACATTAAACCCCCTTTTTCCATGACATAAGATTTCATTAAATAAAAACAAATAATGACTGTCTGTGACTTGTGATAAACAATATAAAGATGAAGTTTCATAACATTTTGTCCTGTAGTTAAAGAGATATTGGTCTATAATGTAAATATACATTAAGCCCCCTTTTTCCATGAGACGACATTAAAAAAAAAAAAAAAAAAAAAAAAATGTATAAAACTGTGGTGTTGCATGGTCAATCTGGGTGAAACGTTTTGTACTGCATTTCCTGATGGTGGTTGATAGATGTAACAAGTTCCATGTAAAAATTCTGTACAGTTGACGAACAGACGGTCATTGGTCCATGATGAAATTACACATCAAACCCCCTTTTTCCATGACATGAGATTTCATTAAATAAAAACAAATGATGATAGTCTGTGACTTGTGAAAAACAATATAAAATATGAAGTTTCATAACATTTTGTCCTGTAGTTAAAAAGATATTGGTCTATAATGTAAATATACATCAAGCCCCCTTTTTCTATGTCATGGCATTAAACAACAAGAGGGCCATGATGGCCCTGTATCGCTCCAGTGGCTAATACGTAAAATCCCTACATGCCAAACATTACAATACTTGGCCAATTGGTTTTGAACATAAGACCCCTGAGACAGTACTAAAATTGGTAGCCCAAGTTCTTATGGTAAGTAACAAGAAGATTTCTAAAGATTTCAATACATAAGCCCATGTAAAACTTCTGACCCCTGGAATGGGGTCAAATTCGATCCTAGGGCTATAATTAGGGTACTCTTGGTAGAGACCCACTAGATAAAGCCACATGCAAAATTTGGTAACCCTAGGCCATATGACTGAGAACAGGGAGACTTCTAAAGTTTTGTCTATATAAGCCCATATAAAAATTGTGACCCCTGGGGCGGGGCCAATTTTGACCCCAGGGCTATAAGTTGGGCACTCTTGGTAGATGCCCACTAGATAAAGCCACATGCAAAATTTGGTAGCACTAGGCCTTATGGCTAAGTGCAGGGAGATTTCTAAATTTTTATCTATATAAGCCTATGTAAAACTTGTGACCCCCCCCCCCCCGGGGTGGGGTCAAATTTGACCCCGGGGCTATAAGTTGGGCACTCTTGGTAGAGGCCCACTAGATAAAGCCACATGCAAAATTTGGTAACCCTAGGCCTTATGGCTAGGTACAGGGCGATCCTAAAATTTTCTCTATATAAGCCTATGTAAAACTTGTGACCCCCAGGGCGGGGTCAAATTTGACTCCAGGGCTATAATTTGAAGAAACTTGATAAAGGTCTACTAGATAAAGCTACATGCCAAATTTGGTAGCCCTAGGCCTTATGGTTTCTGACAAGAAGATTTTCAAAGATTTCCAATATTTTTAAGTTTTGTTGCCATGGCAACCAGATTTTTTGAAGGAATTAAATTCTTTCAAGAAATTCTGAAGAGGACCATAGCAGGATCATTTCTGTGAAGTTTCATCAAAATTGGCTGGGTAGTTTCAGAGAAGAAGATGTTTTAAAAAAAACTTAACGGACGGACGGACGGACGCACGACGGACAACGGGCCATGACATTAGCCTGCTGGCCTTCGGCCAGTGGAGCTAAAAAAGGGTATAAAACTGTGGTGTTGCATGGTTAATGTGGGTGAATGTTGTTGTACTGCATGTCCTTATAGTGATTCATAGATGTGACAAGTTCCATGTAAAAGAACTACAGTTTTCAAGATAAGACTGAAAACATCAAACTAGAGGCGCTTGAGCGCCTGTATCGTTCCACAGGCCTGATATTTCTATAATGGCGAAAGGAAGTTTTTAACAATTATCATTCAATCCTGCATTTTAGCTCACTGAAGAAACAATTTGGTAGACAACCACCATAGGAACTTACCTGCAAAACAACAATGAAATCCAATGAATAGTTTTAGAGAAGAAATTTTTCAAAGATTTTACTTTATACCATAAAAGGAAAATGAGTCTCCCATAAAAACCATGTTTTTTGACAGATCTTTTTTTTTTTAAGGAATTCTGTAAACCTGTATCTAAAGAACATTCTTGCAAAATAATAATGCTATCCAAATAGCGGTTTGGGAGGAGAAGATTTTTAAAGGTTTTTTACTTTGGTTGCCATGGCAACCAGAATTCTTCATGGAACACAATTATTTGAAGGAATTTGAAAGAGGACCACCAAAGGAACATTCCTGTGAAATTTGGTAAAAATCCAGTCAATGGTTTCTGAGGAGAAGTTTTTTAAAGAAAAAGTTTACGGACGCACGCACGGACGAACGGACGGACGAACGGACGGACGGACGGACGGACGCACGACGGACACAACGCCATGACAATAGCTCGCTAGCTCACTGCAGAAACAATTTGGTAGACAACCACCATAGGAACTTACCTGCAAAACAACAGTGAAATCCAATGAATAGTTTTAGAGAAGAAATTTTTCAAAGATTTTACTTTATACCATAAAAGGAAAATGAGTCTCCCATAAAAGCCATGTTTTTTGACAGATCTTTTTTTTTTTAAGGAATTCTGTAAACCTGTATCTAAGGAACATTCCTGCAAAATAATAATGCTATCCAAATAGCGGTTTGGGAGGAGAAGATTTTTAAAGGTTTTTTACTTTGGTTGCCATGGCAACCAGAATTCTTCATGGAACACAATTATTTGAAGGAATTTGAAAGAGGACCACCAAAGGAACATTCCTGTGAAATTTAGTAAAAATCCAGTCAATAGTTTCTGAGGAGAAGTTTTTTAAAGAAAAAGTTTACGGACGCACGCACGGACGAACGGACGGACGGACGCACGACGGACACAACGCCATGAAAATAGCTCTCTGGCCTTCGGCCAGTGGAGCTAAAAATCACTCGACCGCGTAACTGAAAATCGCTCCCAGTCGGCCATTTTGCATCGAATCAGAAAAAAGTATATCGGCTGAATAGGTTATTGTACACACGTATAAAGTTTCACAAAATTCTGTCCAATGGTATTGGAGATATTGTCCCGGATGGATACACAGACGGACGGATGGACAATGCTAAAACTATATCCCTCCACAAAGCAAATGGACAAGTTTATCTATAACACTGCAGGCTATAAACTTCTGCATGAAAAATTTACATTAGCCAGTTTGCCTATATAAATGAGGCAATTTGAGAAACAAATGCAACCCCACATCAAACTGATCTGTGATTACCTACAAACCACAAAATTTTAAAATCATCTAAATTCAAAGCATTTGCTGACAAAAAATGTAGCTCAAACAGTGGACATTAGCTTTAAAAAGGTAGAAAACAATGTTGGAAAAGGAGAAAATGCTGGTTACCAGCATTTTCTCCTTTTCTAATGTTTTCAAAAGGCCTTATTTCTCAAGGATTTTTGGTGAAGAGTTAAACAGAAAATCCTGGCATACATGTATTGCATGCCAATGGCTTGATAATACACTTTATAATACAGGGTGACCAAAAAAAAAAACAGAACCCATAAACTTCTTAATTACTCCTACAAAAATAAAGCATTACCATATTTAGACATCAAGTTTCTGCAATCGAGTTAACCAATCAAACTCTGTGTCAGCTTTGTCCCATGTGATGCTGAATTTGACATTCTATTGGTCAGTTCTTTTTAAGCAGTAGCTATTGTGTTATTAAATAAATTTGAATAGTCTGTACTCCCTTTTCTGTAGTGTAATTGTATAACTAATGAATAAAATATGTTTTAGGTTATATAGATAAACCACAAATACTGAGACAATAATGCACTTTGACCCCTTGCCACAAAATCCTAAGTTTTAACAACCCTGAGGAATAAAGCCTTTGAAAACATTGTGGGAAAAGGAGAAAATGCTGGTTACCAGCATTTTCTCCTTTTCCCACAATGACTTCTACCATTTTAAAGATAAATTGCATAGTTCCATTCATATTCAATTTGTTGTCTGCAAATGCTTTCAATTTGGACAAGTGAAAAACTAACATCTGCTAAAAATCTATTCTACCTGTTCATTTGTGCATAAATGTTCAGTCTTGAATGTATATCTATAGTAGGCAAAACTTGCTACAATAAACACTGTATAAGAGTATAATGGTCAAATAACCTCCATGTATCACATATCCAAATTAATTGCTTACATCAAAAAGTCTATGGCTTTTCACAAAGTTAGACCCTTAACTGAGAGAGACAGTCAACCTTTTACAACTGGCTTTCTCAATTTAAGTTGCACAGAACCTGCAGTCTAATCTTTGATGTATATTGTACCCTTGTTTATTCAGCCCCTTTAAGATTACAATCTGTTAGAGTTTCAGTGGATTGTGTTTTTGCCGTCAAGAAATTGAGTTTAGACATTTGGCACTGAAAGACTGAATTCACTTCTAAATTCATAGTTTCAAAACTAGCCATCTGTATGTAAGTAAGACAGAGCACCTCAGCCAGTCTGATGGATAGTCTTGCATTCAGCGTTTGGACTATAAACAAAACTGTCACTGAAAATAATCCATATTAATCAACCGTTCTTAAGAACATACTTTGTCACATTCTCCAGAATTTTCAAAATTTGGAAGTAACACAACTCCCGATTAGCTAAACCATTTGGTTTAGCCAGTCGGGAGTTGTGTTATTTTCAACTTTAGAAAATCTTGGAAAATAAGACTGTGAATATTCTTTAGAATGGTTAATGAATACTGACCCAGACATTGTAGACTTACCAGAACTGGTCGAAGCTAGTTTAAATTATTGGATGGTTGAGTGGTGTTTTATGCCGTTTTCAGAATTATTTCAGTCATGCCATGGAAATAACTTTCTTATTCACGTGTCCTTGGGTTCACCAGCTCTAGCTTTGAAAAGTCTGTCCGAAGGACACTCCCACAAAAAAAAAAAACACCTGTACCTCAAGTGAGGATCACACCAGGGACCTACAGGTTGTAATTCCTACACCTTCATCATTAAGCCACAAAGACTACTTGATGGAACTCACTTGCATAATGAGCATCACTCATCTGAACAAAAGGATACAGAACAGTAAGGGGAACCATTGCTATCAGGAACAGTGGAGTGCTGTATGCAATCACAAACAATGCAGACAATACTAGTTATTGACTCTTTACCACACGACAAAGACATTGACTTGTCCAAGTTCAAAAAAATTGTAAGCCACAAAATTAATGACGTTCAAATGCCTCTGAAAGGGTAGAAAATACCTTGGAAAAAGGCGAAAATGCTGGTTACCAGCATTTTCTCCTTTTCCCAAGATGTTTTCAAAAGCCCTCTTCTTTCGGGGGTCGTTAAAAAAAACTCGGAATTATGTGGTAAAGGGTTAAACACTGAAGGAACCAGTCATAATCATTGGAAATATATTCATCCAAAATGTCTACGTCATTCCCAAAACAGTTAGAAGCTCTTCCAAAAGCGACATTGGTAACCTCAGGTAATTATCAAGAAGTTAATTATGGATATGTCCAGTGGCCTTTATCCCTCCAGTTTGAAGATATAAGATTGACAATAGACCACCTGGAATTAAACACTTAACCCTTCACTATAAAATCCCAGGTTTTAACCAACCTGCTTGTTTTTACTGGAGTTTAATGCAGTTTCCACAGCATAAGTCATACCACTGAGATATTATCAAGACAAACATCTGACCAATTTTCATGAGTATCTGACTGAAAATGTGGTCTCTAGAATGCACACAAGGTTTTTCAACAATTAGTTCCAATGACCAACTGTTTGATCCAATGTAGTCCAATTTCAAACTTGTGCAATATATTATCAAGTAAAACAATCTTTCATGAGTATGAGACTTAATGTAACCCAACTTGAAAATGTCTGAGATACCATTTAGGCAGCATTCTGACCAACATGTATTAGTATACATAGGACAGAAAATGTGACCTCAAGAGTGGACACTAAGTTTTCCTACGATTTTTCCAAGTGACCTAATTTTTTACCCTACATAGCCCAAATAAGAACTTGTCCAAGGTACCACCAAGATAAATATTCTGGCAAACTTTCATGAGTATAGGACTGAAAATGTGGTATAAATAGTGCAGACATGTTTTTTCTAAGATTGGTCCCAGTGATCCACTCTTTGACCCCATGTGACCCAATTTCTAACTCATCTGAGATAATATCGAAACAAACATTCTGGTAAACTTTTATGAGTATCAGACTGAACATAATGCCGCTTGAGTGCACACAGTGTTTTACCAAAATTTCATCCAGAACATTTCTACTTAAAGTAACAATAAAGCCCAAAAGTAAACAAAGTGGGTGTTTAAATGCATTTGAATCTATATCATACCATTTGAAAGTATGGAAATTATTGTGAAGATGACAATCTGTCATTGTATGTTTGGTCCAAGTTTTAGTTGCTGACAGAGAAATTAATTTTAAAACTAGGTTAAAACCTGCCAGGTAGCTGTGTCTTTTGTTTACTTTTTGCCTGATTTTAAAATTCTTTTTTCTGCCAGTGACTAACATATAGCACGACCACACGATAACAGGCTGCCATCTCCACAATATTTTTCGTACTTTTAAATGGTATTATTTAAATTTAAATGTATCATGACACCTGCTTTGATATCTTGGCCTTTCCTGGGCCTTTAAAGATGATGCATTTTGCGTATATATAGTACTTCTCCGTCATAATTTTAACTCCTTAAAAATGATAATATTTCAAACTTGTCCTTTTGAAAGCAATGCAAACAATAAATGAAATGTGACTAAAAAACTGCAATTATGTCTTTGGGAGAGCTGAAAATATTGTGGAAAAAAAAAAAAAGAAAATGTTGGATAACAGCATTTTCTCCTTCTTCCACAATGCTCTGAAAAGTAAGTAATATAATGCATTGTTTATTGAAGCATCCCTTCCATTATATTTGATTGATTGATTGACTGAATTGGAGTTTATCACCATTTTAACAGCTTAGGTCATATCACGGCGGTCAGTGCACCTACACATGTGTTTCCTGGCTTTCTCACACCAGTGCTGACACAAGTTTCTTTCCAAGTCACTATTTTCTCACATGCATCAGGTGAGAGGCGAAAAGAAAATTTGCCTCAACAGGGTATCTATCTCATAACCACCAGGTCACGAGTCCGATCGGCTTACCACTGAGCTACCCAGGCGGGCCTGTTATATTTGAACACAGATACCTGAACAGCAGACACATGGAAAATATACGCCAAAAAAAGTCTAGCGTTTTCTATTTGCCCCTCCTAAAATACCCAAAAACCTCAAAAGGCTGACACACAATCATGAGAATTTATGCTTAATTTTACAAACAAGAGGGCCATGATGGCCCTGAAGTCGCTCACCTGAGCCTTTTGACCAAACATGACCCATTTTCAATCTCTTTTGAGATATGACAAACATTCTACCAAGCTTTAATAATTATTGGACTGAAAATTTGGCCTCTAGCTTGTACACAAGCTTTTTCTAGAATTTCTCTCAGTGACCTACCATTTAACCAAACACAGCCCTTTTTCCCATTGTAGATATTATCAAATCAAAGATTCTGACCACCTTTCATACGTATTGGACAAAAAATGTGGCCTCTAGATTTCTATGATTTGACACGGCGACCTAGTATTTTCATCATATTGATCATCAAGAAAAACATTCTGACTAATTTTCAAAAGTATTGGACAGAAAATGTTGACTCTAGAGCTACAGAAGCTATTTTAAAGATTTGACCTGGTAACCTAGTTTTGACCAGATGTGACCCATTTTCAAACTCATTCAAGATATCATTATGACAAACATTCTAACTAACTTTCATGAGAATTTGACTGAAAATATGGCCTGTAGAGCGTACACAGGGTTTTTCTAAGATTTAACCTAGTGACCTAGTTTATGACACAACATGACCCATTTTCAAACTAGTCCAAGAATTCATCAAGACAAACATTCTGACAAAGTTTCATGAGTATTGCACTGAAAATGTGGCCTCTACAGTACTCAAGGTTTTTCTAAGATTTGACCTAGTGACCTAGTTTTTGACCCAACATGACCCATTTCCAAACTTGTTTGAGATATCATCAAGACAAACATTCGGACCAACTTTCAAGAGTTCTGGGCTGAAAATGTGGCCTCTAGAGTGTACACAAGGTTTTTCTAAGATTTGTCCTAGTGACCTAGTTTTTAACCCAACATGACCCATTTCGAACTCATTTGAGATATCATCAAGACAAACATTCTGACCAATTTTCAAGAGTTTTGGACTGAAAATGTGGCCTCTAGAGTGTACACAAGATTTCTATAAGATCTGACCTAGTGACCTAGTTTTTGATCCGACATGACCCACTTTCAAACTGGTCCAAGAATTCATCAAGACAAACATTCTGACTAACTTTCAAGAGTCTTAGACTGAAAATGTGGCCTCTAGAGCGTACACAAGGTTTTCAAGATTTGACCTAGTGACCTAGTTTTTGACCTGACATGACCCATTTTCAAACTCATCCGAGATATCATCAAGACGAACAATCTGACTAAGTTTCATGAGTATCGGACAAAAAATGTGGCCTCTAGAGGTACACTAGGTAAAAGTTGACGACGGACAATGCACGACACATGACGGACACAGCACGATCACAAAAGCTCAACATGAGCACTTTGTGCTCAGGTGAGCTAATAAGAGGGCCATGATAATCCCTTATTCTCCACTGACTAGTACATGTGCATGTGCCTTACACATAATTGGCAGCAATAGTCTTTAAACTGTAAAAAATCTTTATTGCAATAAAATTTCATAGTGAAAATAACCCTAGCCGCCCCCCCCCCCCCCCAAAAAAAAATTTAAATTGTAGCCTTTCACAATCAAAGATGATTTTAATGAATAAAATCAGATTTAACCCTTTACCACACAATGACGCCTTTTGACGCCCCTGAAGAAGAGGCCTTTTGAAAACATTGTGGGAAAAGGAGAAAATGCTGGTAACCAGCATTTTCTCCTTTTCCCACAAAGTTTTCTATCCTATCAAAGAAAAGTTGCGTCATTTGAGCCACTATGAAATTGTCGTCTGCAAATGCTTTCAATCTGGATAGGTCTTAAATTTTGCCGTGTGGTAAAGGGTTAATCAAGTATCATTCATACAAAATATCAATGAACTCTGATAACAAGTATTTTGACAAGAGGGCCAAAGCAGCTCATAATCTCTCAACAGAGAACAATCTGTGACACCCATCTACCCTCGTAGAACTAATTTTTACCCGAAGGCAGTAACTGGAAAATTTTTGGTAGAATTCCCCGATATCATGCTACATACCAAGCATTACAATTCCAAGCCAAATAGTTTTGGACAAGAAAGTTTTCCAAGTTTTCTCTATAAAAATCAACGTAAAAGTTGTGACCACCTTTCCCCCCACCCTCCCAAGGGCAGAGCATTTTTTTACCCAAGGGCTATAATAAGATGAATTGTGGTAAAAGTCCACGAAATGATGCTACATACCAAATAACCCAGTATATATTTTAAAGTTTCAACAATATACATGTTGTATACATGTAAAATGTATGATCCATGTAGCGGGGCTAGTTTCAATCCAAGGGCCATATATTGATAAAACTTTGGAGTGTTTTCTTAGATGAAGCTAGACAGAACAAAAAGATTTTTCAATTCAAACCTTTTAAACATAGTATCTTAAACTCCTGACCCAGAGGTGAGGTCAACTTGGACAAACATACTATACAGCAGACACACATACAATGGACACTGGGCCATGACATAAGCTAAGCTGGCCTTGGGCCAGTGGAGCTAAAAACCAACAGATAGCATAGTAGTAATTGACTGTTTACCATTTGACAAAATTTTAGCCTTGTCAATCATGAAAGTGTTTGCAGATGACAAATTAAATAGTTCTTGCAGACAGCAGACTGAATGTTGCTCAAATGATGGAATTTGTATCTGCAAGAGCGAAAACATTGTGAGAAAAGGAGAAAATGCTGGTTACCAGCATTTTCTTCTTTTTCCACTATGTTTTCAAAAGTTTTATTTTTCATAGTGGTTAACAGTCCCGAGATTGTATGGTAAAGCATTCTACAGAAGACAGAAAAGCCTAACTCAATCGCACGTTCTACTAACCTGAGCAATAAAGTACAATATGCCCAGGGGGATGGCAGCTGCAAGGAACATTGGTGTGATCCAGCCCACAATGACAGGCACCGATACAACTTTCAAAACAACTTGAATGAATGACCTCAGAATTTCCGGCAACCTCGTATCAATTGTGTCTATGTCTTTGCCAAATCGATTCAAAACACGACCAGATGGAGTTGTGTCAAAAAAACTCATGGGGGATGAAACAATATTGTGAAGCATGGTAGCATGTAATCGCATCCCGGCTCTTAAATTTCCTAGGTTTAAAGAGAGCGCTCCCACGATAATGGTGAGACCTGCAAAAATGAAAGTGATCAACTACTCCTGACAAATCTAGGTCAGAAAGAAGTGAATCTTAACTGTTTACCCTAGGACAAAATTTAAGACTTGTCAAAATTGAAAACACCTGCAGAGGGCAAATTAACTATGACTAAAATAATGTAGTTTGTCTGGGGAAAAAATCTTGGACAGGATAAAAAACATTGGAGCAAAAAATGAAAATGCTGGTCACCAGCATTATCTGCATTTTCCTTGATGTTTCCAAAGGCCTTCTTCCAAGGCAGTGTTGAAACATGGTTTTGTTTTGCAAAGGGTTAAACACTTCTAACTAGTTCAAAACAGATATTAGATGTTATATGAAATAGAAGAGTCAGAATTACTTATTACCACATGTAACAATATGCAGCAGTCAACTTTGAAAATAGCCTTGTAAAATTGGAAAATAAACGTGTAAAATACAGGAATATGAAAAGCTTTGTGCTAATGAGCCCCCTGATTAACATATCACATACTTTCAGTTTAGAAATCAAACCAAAATAGATGCAAGTTCCAATGATCTTTTTTCTCCATAATGTCTCAACTAAAGGTACTATCTGTGCAAACTAAAGATGCTAGGCACTTTAAGGGGGCTTTAAAAGCAATTTCTCAAATTGGCATGACTGGATTGCAGAAGCTGCCTGCTGAAACACAAAAAGTCACAGGCATGTGATAATATGTAAGCAAGGCAACAGTAGACATTTACGTTTGACTATGGCCTAGGCTATATGTTTCACTACATAAACCCATTACTATGCAGGTATAATGAATATCTCAGTGCAAATATAGTGCTAGCTTTGCAGTCACTTTTACAGATCTCTCTATCAACTAGAATTGCAAGCAAGATATTGTCTATGCTATTTAAAGCTAGATCATTTGATTCATTCGCAAACAACAAAATTTGAGACTACAAAATTAGGAGCATTCTGAAGCCAACACAAATTCACAATTAGTGCAAATTAGCTGACAAACTCTGATGGAGTAGAAAACTTTTGGGAAAAAGGAGAAAATGCTGGTTACCAGCATTTTCTCCCTTTCCCACAATTTTTTCAAATGCTTACTACTTCAGGGTCATTAAAACCAAGAATAGTATGGTATACAGTTAAGGAAAAGTGATCATACTTCAAACAAGGTGGGGAACCCAATGGTTTTTGTTTTGAAACCTGCACACATTAATGATGGAATTCTGCAGAAATGCTAATGTAAAAGGCTTTTTCTCTCTTCTGTGCTTCTGTCGTTGAACGATCTATGCATCATAATTAGTCCATACAGAACTTTTGTCCTGATTTAATAATACCATAATGTCAACAGTCCGGATACAAACATCCCCCCCCCCCCCCATTTTCTCTTTTTTTGCCATTTTAACTTGCTGTGACCTTAACCTTTGACCAACTGACAAGGCTCTTCGGTGTGAATCAGTAGACAATTCTACAAATTTAGATCCAAATTCATTCATAATTTAAACAAGAGGGCCATGATGGCCCTGAAGTTGTTCACCTGAACCTTTTGACCAAACATTACCCATTTTTCAATCTGTTTCGAGATATAATGACAAACATTCTACCAATCTTTCATAATTATTGGACTGATACTTTGGCCTCTAGCTTGAACACAAGCTTTTTCTAGAACTTCTCTCAGTGACCTACTTTTTAGCCCAACATAGCCCATTTTCCTATTTTAGATATTATCAAAACAAAGATTCTGACCACCTTTCATAAGTACTGGACAGAAAATGAGGCCTCTAGAGTGTACACAAGGTGTTTCCAAGATCTGACATGGCGACCTAGTTTTTTTAGCCAATGTGACCCATTTTCAATTTCATCTTATTGATCATCGAGAAAAACATTCTAATATTCATAAGTTTTGGACAGAAAATGTTGACTCTATAGATACACAAGCTATTTTAAAGATTTAACCTGGTGACCTAGTTTTTGAACCGATGCGACCTATTTTCAAACTCTTTCAAGATATCATTATGACAAACATTCCGATCAACTTTCATGAGTATTGAACTAAAAAATGTGGCCTCTAGAGAGTACACAATGTTTTTCTAAGATTTGACCTAGTGACCTAATTTTTCACACGACCTGACCCATTTTCGAAAACATCTTAGATGTCATCAAGGCAAACATTCTGACCAACTTTCATGAGTATTGGATGGAAAATGTGGCCTCAAGAGCGTACACAACGTTTTTCAAAGCTTGGTTCCTGTGGCCTAGTTTCTGACCCCACATGACCCATTTTCAAACTTGTCCAAGATAAAATCAAGACAAACATTCTAACAAACTTTCATGAGTATTTGACTGGAAATGTGGCTTCTAGAGCGTACACAAGGTAAAAGTTGATGACGGACGACGGACACAGCACGATCACCTTGAGTACTTTGTGCTCAGGTGAGCTAAAAAGCTACAGGCTGGACACAAATACTACCCCCAAAATACACATTTGGCCTTACTGTAACCTACTTTTACGACAGAGGGTTTGCAATGAGTATGAATCTTCATGAAAACATCATGTGACACCTTAATGGTATCATTAAATTTGGACAGTGAGTTCACTAGAATATGATGCTTAGATCATTCAACAAAATTATGCACAAAAGACAAGAAAAGCCATTTACCTGAGCACTTCTTCAACATTCCAACATCAATCCATGTAGTGTTTAAAAACAAAACTCAAACAATTCCCCACCTTTACAAAAAATAAAGCTCAACCTGATCCTTACATGCTACAAAATATGCAATGCAATTTTGACTATATCTTTCTGTAGACACATTCTAATTTATCTGCTGCAAAACATCTTTTGTAAACATTATACTGACAAATAAAGAAACTGCTGAGGAAACAGTTTTAATATTTGTCACTGGGTTTTTTTTTTTTTGACAGCACAGACTTTCATTCAACTTTCTTTGCAAACTCTTCCATTGACTAAATAAATCAAACGGGCAGTACTGAAGGTGCAAGTAATGCAATTAACCCTTTACCACACAATCCCGAGTTTTAACGACCCTGAGAAAGGAAGCTTTTGAAAACATTGTGGGAAAGAAGAAAATGCTGGTAACCAGCATTTTCTTCTTTTCCCACAATGTTTTCTATCTTTTACACACAAATCCCATGACTTGTGCCACATTTACTGTGTCCTTTGGAAATGCTTCCAATTTAGATGTCTAAAATTTTGTCATGTGGTAAAGAGTTAAAAGGCCATTTTTGTTAAAATATCAGGTGAGTAAGTGGACAGTGTAGATCCAAAATCAGACTGCACATTCTGTGTAGTCTGACCTTGATCTATACTGTCCCAATAGTAACAAAATCAGTTCAGTGTCTTTTAGGATTAAATTCTTTTCAAGATGAATATCTTGGACATGAAAATACTGAAAAGTTATTGTTACAGTGATTGGTAAACTAAGTCATTGGGGCCAACAATAGCTAATGATAATTTAACAGGATCCTAAGATTTGCAAATGAGAATGATCTGGTTGGTAATAAGATGGATCTAATTCTTTTATAAAACTAGGATTTCCTCCAATCAACAATAAACTTCCTCTCAAAAATGAAAGATAAAGACAAAAGGAGAGTTAACCAGAGTCCAGAGTTAAAAATATATTCAACCCACAACATTAAACCATCAGTACCACAACTAAAAATGAACAAAATAAGTGGAATGGAGAACGAAAATTATGATAGAGCAGAGCATATAAACAAGAGCATCACATGCAGGTTCCAACACTTAGCTGCAGTTAAAGGTGCCTTTTCAGTGAAAATCATACATGTTGAAGAATTGTCAGAATATTTCAGGATACTTGCCCTTGTTATACAGGTTGCCCTTCTTGAAAGTTAGCAACACCCCAAACTATAGAGTTAATATCTTTGGTAATGGCAGAGATTTAAGAAGATGTCAAAGCTTTTGCACAATGACAACGCAGATGATGGAAGGGCTATGACAATACCTCGAGTTTTCCTTGAAAACGGCAGAACTAAAGAGAAAAAAAAACAGGATATTAATGTTAGTGCATCATATTTAACCAAAACCAGAAGCTAGCATTTCTCTTAATTCAAACCACTCCCATCAGTAATGCATTTCTGTGAGATTAAACATGGTTATAATCTAGCAAAATAACTTCAGTCA
Source organism: Hippopus hippopus (assembly GCA_946811185.2). Lineage (NCBI taxonomy): Eukaryota > Metazoa > Mollusca > Bivalvia > Cardiida > Cardiidae > Hippopus > Hippopus hippopus. The sequence goes on from OX328096.1 coordinate 18,688,070, forward strand.
TCAAGTTAATCACCATTCTAAACTACATTCTGATTCTAAGATTTAGAAAGTAATACAATTTCCGATTAGTTTAAGCAAATCAGAAATTGTGTAACTTTGAAACTTCTTTAGAATTAGAATGAAAATCTGAATGAATTGGTAGCTACTACCCTAGCAGACAACCATGACCTGAATCACCAGTTGAAAACTAATCTATAGACCTGATTTTTGAAACAATTGAAACAAAGTAGTTCTGATAATAATTTACTAACCTTTTACAAAACAATCCAAAATTCTTTTTGAGATCAGCATGAAGACGGCTTGTGATAACATAAAAGAAAAAGAAAAAGTACTAGATAATAGCAGTTTCATCTTTTCCAAGGTTAGAAGTCTAGCAATTCTGTCTTCTGCAAAATGCTTTCAAGTCTAAAGCCTTGTCGTCTGGAATTCTGTTACAGAGTAAATTTTCAAGTTTTAACTGAATCCTTGTATATCAAGTAAGATCTTGATTTTGCTCCAAATGTCTTAGATCTATCAACTTCTGAAAATATCAGTCTGATCCTTATCTACCCTATCTGCATAAGTACTTAAATCCAGGTTCAGCCTTGGGTGGGTTTATCAATTACTGAAATCTACACATTTTCCCTTACTTAATGTTAGCCTCCAATATACCAAGTATAATTGAGCCATGCTCTGGCAAAAGGGGGCTTAATGCATCTCCGTAATCCATCATACCAAGCAAGCCATCACATACTTACGGATCCATAATAGCCACTTTTTTTTAACAACTGACTTATTCTTGAGGTAGACTGGTCCTTGGACATACAGAAAATTGACACATAGCGAAAAGTTTCGGCCCAGGTCAGCCTGCGCGTACTGTGCAGGCTGACCTGGGTCGATACTTTTCGCAGATACATTAAGCCCCCTTTTCACAGAGCACGGCTCAATTATTATTCATTTCTGTCCACTGTTATGAGAAAACTCCCAATAATAATTCATTCAACCTTCTACTAGTTAATTCCATGCTTGATACGCCTAATAGCCCCTTCTTCCAAAATGATTTTAAAAGCATTCTTTCTTCACGGTTGTTAAAAACCAAATGCTATGTTTGGTAGTAGATTAAATACCTCTCACAAACTTCCAATAACATTATTATTGTCTTTCACAACTGCCTGTTTGTGCGTGTCAAGGATTTGTTTGGAATCAATTGCCACAAAAAGAGGACCTGAGTGGCCCTCCATCGCCCTAATGAATTAACAAGAAACAATAAAACCCCAAAGGTTCCTATTCATGTAATGTCAACAGAACATAATTAGAATCATTTATTGATTCAGGGTCCAAAGATTTCCTGCAGGACAAAATGCCTTCAAAAAAAAACACTTGCCCTGATTTGATCCTCACTCATCCAACGAGAAAAACCCTTCTAATTTAAGACTGACATTTTTTTTCCGACGAAACTAAAACGCTAATTATATTATCTTCCATAGCAACGAACCTTAAATACCAGGTTTTAATAACAGGTACCATTTATTTGGTCAAGTAATAGAAATTAATAAACCCAAAATGACAAGGTTTTTCAAACTGGTTTCAGGAAAGTGTTTGCATATGTATCATTTGTTGTAATAATAAGCGAAGTGGCTTGTATTTAAGCATTAAAACATTTTTATTTGCAATGAAAGATACCGAGTTATATCATTAGGCTGCCTTGAAACCGGTCTATATTTGGCGTGAGGACCAGCACGTTTTATATCCTGTTTCAATATTTGATTTCCTGAATACCCTTAATTCACTTATTCAATAATGGAACGGCCGTTTTGTTTCTTGTAAGCTACATATTCACTTGAAAACTTATTTGTTTACTACCTCCTATTTACCACTTGCTCTGCCAGATGACCATGATTGATAATTCACTTGTCCTCATCCATTTCTTACTAGTAAATACAAGCAGACGAGTGGATTCTTTGGACCCCGTCATTGTATTATGGTATTTTACACTACTGCTAACATTATGTCAGTCAATTTCATGGTGGCACCTCCCTTATCCATTCTGGGTCCTGGGTTTAACAAGAAACAGACCAAGAGAACACTTTTCAGGTTTTTTCACAGATATCATGACAAACAATTTGGTTAAATTTCATGAAGAATCCTGGACTGATTGATTGAATGGTATTTTATGGCACTTTCATTATTATTCCTGTAATGTATTGTCAATATCTCACTTATTCATATTTGCTCTGAGCTTTACGACCTCTAGGTTAGGGCTCTGAGATGTCTTGCCCATTGACAACCCCACAAAAACCCAAGTGCTCTAAATGAGCATAGATCCTGCAGCCTCGTGCTTTCAAATCCTACACATATACAACTGAATCAAGCAGGATGAGCCACACAAGACCCATCCTTTATCAACTCTTAACCAAACAATCCTATCTTTTTACAGACCTAAAGAAGAAGCCTTTAGAAACCATTGTTGAGAAAAGGAGAACTTGCTTGGGACCAGCATTTTCTCCTTTTTCCACCATGTTTTCTACCATTCTAACGACAAACAATAGGGCCATGATGGCCCTGTATCGCTCCACTGGCTATTAAGTAAAATTCTGACCAGTCGTTTCAGAGAAGAAGAATTTTTAAGAATTTCTAAATTTCCATATAGTGCAAGTAGCCCCCATTCACCAGAGCCACATTTTTTGACGGATCAAAATTTTACGAACAATTTTTGAAAAAGGTCACCCAAGCAACAATCCTGTGAAATTATTTCAAAATCTGACCTGCTGTTTCAGAGGAGAAGATTTTTAAAGAATTCCTTCATTTCTGTATAGTGCAAGAAGCCCCCATTCACCAGAGCCACGTTTTTTGACGGATCAAAATTTTACGAACAGTTTTTGAAAAGGGTCACCCAAGGAACAATCCTGTGAAATTATTTCGAAATCTGACCAGCGGTTTCAGAGAAGAAGAATTTTGAAGAATTCCTTCATTTCTATATGGTGCAAGAAGCCCCCATTCACCAGAGCCACATTTTTTGACGGATCAAAATTTTACGAACAGTTTTTAAAAAGGGTCACCCAAGGAGCATATCTGTGAAATTATTTCAAAATCTGACCCGTGGTTTCAGAAGAGAAGATTTTTAAAGAATTCCCTAAAAAATTCCATTTGGTTGCAATGGCAACCAGAGTTTTTGATGGAATCAAATTCTGTGAACAGTTTTTAAAGAGGACCTTCCAAGGAACATTCCAGCCAAGTTTGGTCCAAATCCGCCCAGTGGTTTAGGAGGAGTTGATGTTTAAAGAATTGTTGACGACACACGACGCACGACGGACACCAGGTGATCCTAAAAGCTCCCCTTGAGCACATTGTGCTCAAGTGAGCTAAAAAGTTAACATACGGATGGACGCACAAAGGACAACGGGCCATAACATAAGCCTGCTGGCCTTCGGCCAGTGGAGCTAAAAAACTTGTCTAGCACCAATCATGTATCACTGCAGCTTGATAATCAAGGGAGGTAAATAGTAACGAACTTTATCTTTCATAAAAAGAGTTATTTCCCTTGATTAATGTTTAAATTGAAGTGACAATATTTTGAAGCCCATGTTAAACTTGCGATCCCTGGAATGAAGGCAATTTTGACCCCAGACCTACAATATGAAACTAGAATGTGTGGTTATAAACAAAAAGATTTTTTAATCTTGCCCAATAAAAAGTCATGTAAAACAAGTTTGCTGAATAAAAGGCCCTGTAAAATATGTGATCCATGACACAGGTTTATCAAGTTTTCACTATAAAAGCCAATGTAAAACTTGTGACCCCTGGTGTGGAGTCAAACTTGACCCCCAAAGTTAAAATTTGGGCCCTCTTGGTAGAGGCCCATTATATAAAGTTACATGCAAAATTTGGTAGCCCTAGGCCTAAATATGGCTATGTACAAGTAGATTATTAAAGTTTCCTTATATAAGACCATGTGGAACTTGTGACCCCCTGGGGTGGGGCTACATTTGACCCCCTGGGCTATAATTTGGGCACCCTTGATAGAGACCCCCTAGATAAAGCTAAATGCAAAATTTGATAGCTCTAGCCCTTATAGCTAGATGCGAAAGATTTTCCTATATAAGCCCGCCCATGTAAAACATGTTACCCCCCGGAGCGAAGTCAAATTTGACCCTCGGCTATAATTTGGACACCCTTGGTACAGGTCCACTAGATAAAGCTACATGCCAAATTTGGTCGCCCTAGGCCCCATGGCTAGGTCAAAGAAGAATTTTAAAGTTCTCCCTATATAAGCCCATGTAAAACTTGTTATATAAGCCCATGTAAAACTTGTTACACCCGGGCAGGGCCTAATTTGACCCCAGGGCTATAATTTGAACAATCTTGGCAGAGGTCCACTAGATAAAGCTACATGCAAAATTTGGTAGCTCTAGGCCCTATGGCTAGGTAGAATAGGAATTTTAAAGTTCTCCCTAAATAAGCCCATGTATAACTTGTAACCCCCGGGCGGGGCCAATTTTGACCCCAGGGCTATAAATTGAAGAAACTTGGTAGAGGTCCACTAGATAAAGCTACATGCCAAATTTGGTAGCCCTTGGCCTTACGGTTTCAGACAAGAAGATTTTCAAAATTTTTCAGTTTTGTTGCCATGGCAACCAGAGTTTTTGAAGGAATTAAATTCTTTCAAGAAATTCTGAAGAGGACCATGGCAAGATCATTTCTGTGAAGTTTCATCAAAATTGGATGGGTAGTTTCAGAGAAGAAGACGTTTTAAAAAAAAGTTAACGCACGGACGGACGGACGGACGGACAACAGGCCATGACATAAGCCCGCTGGCCTTCGGCGAGTGGAGCTAAAAACTACTTTGAGCTACATTTACTTTGTTGTATGCAAATGCTTACAATTTGGTTGAAAACTGTTGAATCTAAAGCCGTGGTCAAACCTTAAGTAGTTGGCCACAGTTGAACATATTAAAAGTAGTTACACATAGATAACCATAGTTCAACATAGTAATGAATGTCGTTTGAACTTATGATTTGCCCATAGTAGGTGCATAATTTTTGAACATGTTCAAAAATTGGTTACGGTTAACTACGATGTTGTGACCCTACTTTGACTGTAGTTTGAACGTAGTTGACCTATGTGAACTGTAATTAAACCTACTTAACCATAGTGTTACTGTAGTTGACCGTAAATGTGGAAAACATCTTTTCTTTCAAGGCGACATGGTTGAATAAACCATCAGCAATTCGTGGCTCATCAACTTCCATAAGCACAATGACTGTAGCTCACCCGTACTGAGCAGGCTCAGCCACGTTTTTTCTGTAGCTTAATGCAGTTGACACTAACTAACCATAGTTATTTGTACTTAGGACGTAGTTTATACGTAGTGTAACATAGTTACCCATAGTTAGACGTAGTGATACCCTAGTTAACCCTAGCCACTTTGCTCGCAGTTGAATGTAGTTGACCGTATTTACACGCAGTTCAACCTACTTAAGACTTTCTCTGTTTCCCTTTTTGCCGATTTTGAACCTACTTTGAACGTACTTTAACATAACTGACTGTAGTAATACTACAGCAGACCATGTTTGTTATTCAGTCTGAAGCAGTAATAAAGCTGTCCAGATAACAAGGTTCTAAAGAAGGGGTTAGGGGAAGGCGCCCCATATTCACACTCATGTGAGAAGGTATGAAGAGGATATTAGTTTGATAAAGTTTCTTTAAGATTCTCTCAAAAATAAGCCTTCTACATTGATAAGGTAAATGACTAGAGTCATATTTAACTATGGCAACATCATGTGAACAACTTTCTTAGACCATTATAGTACAATACGACTTTTCACAGCCCTCTAGTCCACAACTTTGTGAAAATATGAGCACCACATGTGTGTGCCGATGCTTGACTGCAGTTGCTTTTAGAAAGTAGAATTTTCACTCAAAACTTTAAGTCAAAAAAGGGGCATAACTGTCAAAAATATTTTGATGGTTATCTGCCTTTGTTGCATGGTTTCCCTCTTTGACAGTTATCAACTGGTCAGAGTTTGAGGTAAATATCTTCACTAATGACAGAAAGGTTTTAAAATGTTAAAATTTAGCACAATCAATTCAGAGTCATAAAAGGGGCCATAACTGTTAAAATATGTTGATGGCTAACAGCCCTTGCTGTATGATTTCATAGATACAGTAGATAACAACTTGTCCAAGTCTGAAGTAAACATCTTCAGTAATAACAGAGATATTAAAAATTATTATACTATAAAGAAATTTCTCGTGATCTGATTGGATAATATGCCCCGAACATATATATCATGTACACTGGCAAAACCAACATAAAAGCAGTTTCCCTTTTGAAAGCCCTGTATACATGACTACACTTTCAACACAACATCCAAAATGGCGGCGTCGATCAAGATTAACATCACGATTATGCACCAAAATGCACGTTTTACCAAGGTTTCAGTGACGTCAGTTCCTAGTGACGTCAGTTTTCATTGAATTGGGGCACTCAGAAGGGAAATTCTACTTCGTCAGCGTACTCAATTTTTGAAACGAAAAAACAGATAAAATTCACTTAACACACGTTGGAATGGTAAAACTTTGAAGTATAATAAATTTGTTGTACGGTCAGGTGGCAAGGGACTTGGAAACTTGTTCACGGCTGAGGTGACATGATTCACCACAGCCGTGAACAAGTTTCCAAGTCCCCTGCCACCTGACCGTACAACTAATAATGTCAACACAGACCAAGTTGCAGACAACAACAGGGCCATGACAATACCTCAACATTTTCTAAAAATGTAGGGAAATTGAGCAATTGCTTGTAAAGCACAAATGTTCCTTTCCCTAATACTTCTTCCTTTCATTTTTCTTTTTGTACTGACAGAAAAAGCAGTTTTTCCTTCCCTATTTTCGTTGTGTTTAATTTGTATTTGAGTTGTTTGGTCCAAAAACAGCCATAAAATAAGTTGGTTACCTCTTTACCAGATGGAAAAATTTTAGACTATTTCATAAGGAAGGTATTTGCAGGCAAAAAATTAAATCTGACCCAAATAATGGGATTTATTTCATGCTTTCCGGTAGGTTATTGAGAAATAGCGGTGAAGTATTTTTCGGTATTTCATGGTTACAACCAGTGAAAATACCGATTTTTATATTCTAACTCTTCAATTGAAGGCGGAAACAGTTGTTCCTGTGCACTAGTTACCTAGGTAAAATGTGCATGCCTCACAACCAGATGGAAATATGACGTAATTTACCTTACATTTCTCGCGCTCGACGTAATATTGTAATGCGTTGCTATGCGAAGGGGTACGCCACGGGGAATAACCGAAAAGAACTGTACTGGATTTCAATGAAGTTCCCCCCCAGAAAGGGTTAAAAGCACGAAATAAATAGAATATTTGGGGGTTTTTTTCGGTGAAAGATCGAAATTTATTTCATCTCGTGAACATCATCGGTAATATTTTCACGAGTGGCTGCGTGCCACTCGTGAAAATATTACTGACGATGTTCACAAGATGAAATAGATTTCCATCGCAACCACGAGTGAAAATATTACCGATGATGTTCACAAGATGAAATAAATTTCGATCCTTCACCATAAAAAACAAATATTCTCTATTTGTTTATGAAAGGGTAAAAGACATCATGGGTTTAGGTAGTAAACAACAAAAAGGATCAAGTTCCACTTTCATCAACCCATACAGGATGTTGTCCCTAAAATTTATACCTAGCTTAACCCATTCCCACACAATCCTGAGTTTTAACAACCGCGGAATATTACACTTTTGAAAATATTGTAGGAAAAGGAGAAAATGCTGGCAGCCAGCATTTTCTCCTTTTCCCTCAATGTTTTCTAACCGTTCCAGTGATCGGGAAACCCCTGCGCCATGCGCCATTGGCACATGAAAACCAAAAAATGTCTCATTCAAAATCCTACAAATGTGCCCAACTGTCTCATATAAATATGGAAGTTGCGCCTGTATGTTTTGCGTATCTTCTAAAACTAAAAAAAAGAAAAGTGAAGTTAAGTATTCTCGTATTTTGTGAATATTATCATTGATTGTATGCGCTAGAATCCGATTTTAACATCAGTAATCGGGAATGTTACTCGATAATACATTGATAAAGTGCGACTTTATATCCGAGATATTGCGATTGAATCATCGGGACTGATCCGTAAATTAAACCTGATCATCGCAGGAAGCCCTTGTATCTATAGGCAAGCGTCCGTGAAGTTTGCTATTTCTCTTCTTTTAAAATGCCGCCTCAAAGGAAACTTGTACCACCAGCGGCAAATCAACCACAGTTGAAAGTCTTTTTGCAGTCAAAGTCGCCCAAACAGATTTGTAATTAAATAAATCAAAGAAAATTACCTTCAAAGTTACTTAATATAGTCCTACAAACTATCGTACATGATCGAAGGTTCGACATTTTATTTCAATAACATTTGCTTCACGCATGACTGCCGTCATGGTCAATGTTCTGTGCTGTCAAACATTTTTTTTTACAAAATGCACTTGAACATACAGGTGACTACAGAAGATCTGAGTTTGTGATTAAATGTGTTTGACACTTGACGTGTAAAGAGTTTTTATCTTCTTCATCCCATGAATAGGAACTGAAAGAGTGCTGTTTGTAATGTTTTACATATATAGTATTGCTTTGTAAATATTTCGGATGCGAATTATTCCTGTGTTAAACAATAAAACAGAATAAAGTGTTTTACTTGAAATCTTTATAATGTCTCATCTGAAAATAAATATGTCTCATTACTTTTGAAAATGTCTCATTGGTTTTCAAAAACAGGAGACACTGTCTCATTGAAATAAATTCTTTCCCGATCACTGCCTTTCAGAAAGAAATCCAACCATTTGAGGACTACTTGATTTGTCCCCTGCAAACTCTTTCAATTTGGACCAGTCTGAAATATTATTGTGTGATAAAGGGTTAAAGGCCAAGAAGCAGCCAAAAGCAAACAAAATGGGTATTAAAATGCATTTGAATTTAAATCATACTTTTAAAAGTATGGAAATAATTGTGAAGATGTCAATCTATTATTGTTGGGTCAGACCAAGTGAAAGTCTCTGGAACGAATTTTAAAATCAGGTAAAAGGTGTACAAAAGATGGGAGTGACCTGGCAACGTTTGACCTATATCTAAAAATTTATTTTTCTATAACTGACTAACAGTTAGACCAACTGTACAATAAGAGACTGTCACCTTCACAATAATTTCCATATATTTAGAAGGTATGATTTAAATTTGAATGCATTTTAACACCTGCTTTGTTTACTTTTGGCAGCTAAAGGAGATCTAAAGTTTATCTGATGGTGAATGTTGCATGAAACTTTCCTGTAATACTTTGATATACCCCATCAACACATTTATTAAATATTTGGTCAAAGACATTAAATAATAAGCCAACTCTCCTCAGACCAGCACTGACTACTATAGAAACATTTTAGCCGTGCTCTGTGAAAAGGGGCTTAACGCATCTCTGTAGTGCATCATACCAATCAAGCAATCATAATTATGATAATGAATCCATAATTGCCACTATTTATAACAACAAACTCAAATATGAGGAAGACTGGTCCTTAGACATACAGAAAATTGACCAATAGCGAAAAGTTTTGGCCCAGGTCAGCCTGCTCAGACTGCACAGGCCGACCTGGGTTGATACTTTTCGCAAATGCATCAAGCTCCCTTTTCACAGAGCGTGCATCATTACATTTGCAAAGGTATCAATCTTGATAAATAAACTTAGGATAAACTTGTCAAAATGAATTGTTCATGAAAAATCTATCAATAGGAAATACTGAAAAGAGGGCACTAAGTGTCCTAAATCACTCACCCAAGAGCATTAACAGCTAACTAAATTCCTTAAGTGTTGATATGTGTATAGGGTGGGATAAAGTGGCACACAGATTCAACAATTTGACCTGGTGACCTAGTTTTTACGTCCAAACTTAACAAAGATGTAATAGGGACAAACATTCTGACTGTGTTCAATAGACTTATTTCAAAAGTGACCCCTGAAGTGACACAAAGGTCTTTCTGAGATCTGGCCTACTAATCTACCTTTTCATCAAGGATGTCAAACTTATATGTCTTTTAAAGACAAAACATTTTGATAAAGTTTCATCAAGACGAAAAAGTTTCAGCCTCTATGAGGATAACAAAGTCTTTCTAAGATTTGATCTCTTTAACAATTGATATTATAAACAAGTTTCACTAAAACTTGGTATAAAGGTTTTCCCTTAAGTGATGTTTTTTTTTCTATGAATTGACCACCCAACCTAGTTTTCGTGCTGGACTGACCTATACACAACCTGGAAAATTATATTGACAAAGCTTTTGTAAGATCTTCACAAAATTTTAGCTCTCCGTGAGATAAAGAAGTTTTTCTACAATTTTATCTCATGTATTAGTTTTTTTTCCTTAGGTGACCAATGTTAGGTTTAAGAAATCTTATTTCAAATAATATTTTGAAGTTTTATGAAGGTTTGTTGCAAATATGTACCCACCATTTGGTTGGACCTTGTGTTCTGGTTTTCATCTTGGGTGACTGATATTTTGTGCATCATTTTAGCTTTTATAAAAATTAGTATTCTGACCAAGGTTCATAAAGCTTTGTGCAAACATAGCCTAATAGCAATACTGATGTTGAAGTCCGGACAAAGGGAATATCACAATATCTCACCTTTGAGCACTTCATGCTCAGTTGAGCTTTAAATGGGTTAAAGAATTTTTGATCTACTAACCTGTGCAACATAATAGATTATTGCCATTGGGATGGCAGCTACCAGGAACATTGGAGTGACCCAGGCCACAATAAAAGGCCCTGACAAAGCCTTTGAAATTAATTGCAAGAAAGTCCGCAGGGTTCCTGGCAGCACTGTGTCAATTGTGTCTATGTCTTTGCCAAAACGATTCAACACACGACCACATGGAGTTGCCTCAAAAAAACTCATGGGGGAACAAACAATATTGCGCAGCATGGTTGCATGTAATCGCTTTCCAGCCCTTAAATTTCCTAGGTGTAATGACAGAGCTCCTATGATAATGGTGAGACCTGCAAAAATGAAATTTAATCCACTACTGAACATACTTAGGATGAAGTCAGTCTTTAAAAAACTTCCTTATTCTTCATTTAACGCCCCTGGGGCATTCCATTTTTCAAAGGAGTTAAAAATAGGGGGGGGGGGGAAGTAGTGCAATTTTCCAAGGATGACATTCAATGGTGTAATGACAAAACTTCAGTGATGATGGTGGAACTTGTAAGGATGACATGTACTTCACTAATGAACCTACTAAGGATGAAATCAGTCTTTAAAAAAACAACCAAACATCTTTCATTAAGTGCCATAAGGGCCTTATCTTTTTCAAAAGGGGGATAAATAGGGGTAAAAATACAGAAAATTTCCCAACAACCTCATTCACGTTGCTGTCCTGGTTTTAAACAAATGTGGAAATGATATAGTTAGAATGCATCAGTATTTACCGGAATTCTAGTGACTCTACATAACAGTGTTATTGTCTTGGACATTAAATAGTATTTCCAATTTATTAGGGAAACTGCTTCTCCACGACTTTCTTCTGAAAATTCCTTCCAGTTCGTTGACAAGCTTCACGTTACCAGAAGAGTTTGTGTATTAACAGGTTTTACAAACATAAATTTGGAAAGTAATTAGGATGCTGTTGATTTTTGTATTGTTTTTTATGCTTGTTTGTCATTATGAATCGTAATTTCTTTCAACTTATTTATGGAATGGCTCTGGGGTAGGTCCTTTTTCAGTTAGAAAAAAGCTAAAGGGGTGCTAATAAGGGACTGGAGCTGAGGGTTGGGGCGTCAAATGAAGAATTAGTAATAACCAGTACACAATGGATATTGGCTTGCTACAACATCTAAATTTAGTCAAACACACACAGGAAAAGAATACGACATATGTTTGTTTACCTGTTTAACTGAAGAGGAGGTTAATTTCTGAGATATATTAACCCATTACCATATAAATACAACAGTTGATGCCCCAGCAATAGTAGCTTAAGAAAACAGTGTGGGAAAAGGTGCGTTATGATGTTAAAAGCCATCACTCCTTTTCTCACAAACTTTTTCTATAATTCTAAAATGCACTGATCAAGTATTTCCACTCTATGCCCCTTGTCTTGGTTGTTGTATGTCAAAAAAACAGCATTAATGGTAATAAGTCAAAGATTGCATGTTTTAGTGCACTGACTGTGACAGAAGATCTCTCTCCATTTAATAGAATTTCATGCAAAAGACAGTAAACGCTAAAGCTCTAACACTTGAGAATACCTACACACTACATAATTACAAGGATCCTGCAAAGTTACATCACTAATGGACTTATATAGGCTTATCCCAGGCATTATTCAAAACTCTTCACTGCACTTGAATGGTGTGTCCAGTAACTATTGACATCCCTTTATTTTGTACAAATTGCTTTCCAAATTTGCGAAGTATTTCAAGTCGAAATACATGCAGACATACACAAGGACCAGTTTGTCACATGGTGAAATGGAGAACAAGAGTGCCATCGTCACAATATACGCCGCCACATGGCTTCTGTTTCAAGCAGCTAGCTATAGAGACTAAAGTGTTGGAATTTCTAGCACCTGCCTGGGTAGCTCAATGGATATATTGTGTTACTTGTGATCTAAAAGGTTTATGCACAGACTGATGGATAGACAGATGGACGCACAATGGACTCATTGGTCATTGGCTTTGATTAACCAATAAAAATATGAAGTTTCATGAAATTATGTCCATTAGTTGGAGATACATCGATGAAAAATTAAATTTGACATGACACCCCCTTTTTCCATGACACAGCAATAAATTCCAAAACCCTGACAATATGCGCTAGGCCACATGATCTGTGAAAATTTTATCCAAATCCACTGAGATATGTCCAGTAATTAAAGAGATATTGGTGAAAAATGAAATATAACATGAAGCCCCCTTTTTCCATGACACAGCTATAAATTGCAAAACCTTGACAATATGTGCTAGGTCACATGATGAGAAGCATTCTGTGAAAATTTTATCCAAATCCGTCAAGAAATGTGGGAGGAGTTGCGTTCACAAGAAATGGATGTATGTACGGACGGACACAGTTTAAATTTGACATGAAGCCTCTTTTTTCCATGACACAGCAATAAATTCCAAAACCCTGACAATATGCGCTAGGTTACATGATCTGTGAAAATTTCATCCAAATCCGTTGAGATATGTCCAGTAATTAAAGAGATATTGGTGAAAAATGAAATACAACATGAAGCCCCCTTTTTCCATGACACAGCTATGAATCGCAAAACCTTGACAATATGCGCTAGGTCACAATGATGAGAAACATTCTGTAAAAATTCTATCCAAATCCGTCAAGAAATGTGGGAGGAGTTGCGTTCACAAGAAATGGAATGAAATATAACATGAAGCCCCCTTTTTCCATGATGCAGCAATAAATCACAAAACCTTGACAATATGCGCTTGGTCACATGATGAGAAACATTCTGTGAAAATTTTATCCAAATCCATCATGAAATGTGGGAGGAGTTGCATTCACAAGAAATGGAATGAAATATAACATGAAGCCCCCTTTTTCCATGACGCAGCTACAAATCGCAAAACCTTGACAATTATGCGATAGGTCACATGATGAGAAACATTCTGTGAAAATTTTATCCAAATCCATCAAGAAATGTGGGAGGATTTGCTTTCACAAGAAAAGGGACGGATGGACAGACGGACAGAGAAGATGATGCCAATATACATCAACTTCGGCGGCGTATAAAAAGACACATATTTGTCACTTTATCAAATGCCACAATACATGTACTAGGAATAATAATTGCAAACCAAATATTTGATGAATTTGGTGGTATATAAATCTCAGGCTATTTAAATGTGCACAGTTTTCAGGTAGGTTAAGGTTTTCAAAGCTGGTAAATTATCTGTATAACATGATACCCTTTCTTGTTGGCCCAAGACCTCTGTTATCAAGGTAAACATGGCGCTTGTAAAAATTGTGGTGAAACAGGATGCATGAGTGTTGATAATAGAAACAACCAGTTGTTCGAGCATATCAGAAAGCAATGAGCAAACAATTCTGAAAAGTTGTTTGCACATAAGAAAGGTTTGTGCTGGGTGGGTGCCAAATCTGCTCACTGTGAAACAAAATAAGCAATGCCTAAAATATGCTCTGAAACTCTTAAAAGATACAAAGACTATGATAGTTGATTAGACAAATTCTATTAAATTAACAGGTGACAAAACTTGAGTGCAAATGTCTGAGCCACAGAAAAGTAATGATAATAAGCAGCAGAAGCAAAAAGATGGGAAAAAAAAAAGAATGCCCCTGTGTTGCCAAGACAATCTCAAGTTTGTTGAACAAGACGTACATATCTTTTTTTTTCACTTTTAGTGGGCCAATTCAAATGAGTGTCCATCTGGTCGTAGTCACTGGGAGACTCTAGAAAAACACTGTATCAAAGAAAGAGAAAGGGGTTTACATAAAGAAACATCCTAGCAAACGATAGTCAGGGGTCCACCTTATACATCGCAATGCCTCCTCTCCCAAGTTTGACATTGTTAGGTCTTTTCTCACTTCTGAAAAGGAGGTACATGTAGTTGTAAACTATCTGCCTTATTCACCTGACACGAGACCATTTGGTTTCCTTTTATTTTCAAGGCTCAAGAAAAAGCTCTCTGGATAGAAATTTAAGTTTAGAAGTTCTGTTGGCAGAGCCATTTATCAGTGCCTGCAACAGTTACCAAATGAAGACTATCAATCTGCTTTCTTGGATAGGATATTGTGTTTCTGTATATGGCAAATACTTTAGATATTTGTAACAGAAATAATTTCAATTAAACATAGCATTAAAAAGTTTTAGCCAATGACAACTTTTTGCAGAACCCTCATATATAATGATGACCTTATGCAATTCTGACCTTCATGCACTTTCTGGTGGACATAATTTAATGGTCCACAGCAGACATCCTTGTCATACATTATTACAAAAAGTAGAATCAATAATGAAAGAACTGAACCATTTGTCATAATATTCTTCTTGTATTGTTTCTTTATACTAACTTTCCGATAAAACATTGGAAAAACTACTTTGACGGCAAACAAGGTTTTCAAAGGACAGGTCTCCATAAGGGTCTTCTTTGGACAAGACTACCTAGATTTTTATCAAAAATTGCTGATTTATAGTTGTATAGTTCAACAGCTGTTGTTCAATAAAGTATGAGCTGCATTGGTGATGTCCTCCCAGTTGTCTGACTGAGAAAAGTTGGGTGGTTTAATTTGATACAAGTTTAGCTTCCAAGATTAAATTACAAGTTATCTACAGTGGTTAACTATAATTGATATCAACTTATTTCATGTAAATACTAATACTATTAAAGGAAGAAATTGGTGCAGGCAGATTAGAACAAAAAGCTTCAACAATGTACTGGTAATTAAAATTGCTGAAAAGTTGCTCATAATTTTCCCTCATTTTGTCATTACTAACTAGAATATGTTGGTGCTTTATATGCTGAGGAATTTTCTCTGTTGTCAATGACACTTGTTTTATCTACGGTACCTTAAAAAATGAAAAAGCTTATTTTTTCATTGAGTAATAATGAGTATACTTACAATATATCTCATGAAACTTGCATTATTTAACTCTTAGGCTGCTTAGCACAACTCACTGACCTTTTGCGGACAGCGTAGATCAAGATCAGACTGCACAAAACGTGCAGTCCGATCTTGGATCTACACTGTCCGACAAGGAGATATCTTTCCTCCAAAACTACTTTTGAAATAAAAAATCTCGGGTTTTTACTTGAAAGTTTCATTTCAATTATTTAGCAGGATTAGGGTTAAACTTAAATTATACACATGGATGTCAGCAGTATGCTGGTTGGGTCCTTGACCTTTTCAAGATCAATTTGAGACCTAAAGCTCCAATCTATACTGATGATTCTCATAACAGACATATAACCATCAACTTTGTGATCAAAGTTAAGGAATTCATTTTGACTAACTGCAGGAATATGTTTGATTTTTCTCATGGTTCAATACAGTCAGAGGGGTGAGAGTATAACTTTAATTACAGTTTGGTGACATTGGCCTTCAAAGCACCACTGGCAGAGCTTATGTCATGATGTAGTTTCCCTCGTCCCTAAATCAATCTCTCGATCCATCCTTCCACCCATTGGTCTGTTAGTCTTGTTGTTTACATGCTTCAGTCTGTATCTGCAGTCGGATTTTCTTGAAACTGGCTCAGGTTTTTATATCATCAAAAGTTTGATCCCTGTTGCATTTGAAGAAAATCTAAAATTGGGTCAGGTAAAGTAGCCACTTAAAGTTACAAATTAACATTTCTTTTTAGGCAATAAAGTCTGAATTCTTAACCTGTTTTTTTTTTAAACCTGCACAGATCACTTAATCATCAAGTGTTAAACACTTAACCACAAAGGATGAAAATGCAACCATCAGTTTAGAAAAAGGAGCCATTTGTTGAACTGTTCTTGTTTACGCACCAAAGTCAGCATTACTGGTTTCATTTCTTTGAAACTTGCAAAAATTATATCATGCTATAAGTACAAGAGCCCTTTTTTAATTTTGCTTGATTCAAAAGCAGGCTCTGAGAAGTTAAACCTAGATTATTTTTCCTAGTACATGTATCATCCTATTTGTTAAATGAAAAATTTCTTTGTAGGTATAGTGTTTAAATCCATTTCAACATTATTTCAGCAATATTGTGCACCTATCCATGCTTTCCTGTAACTTCTTTTACCAGTACTTCCTAAAATATTCATTGCAAAGCTACTGACTGCTTTCGCCCTATAAACCATGAAAGAAACAATGATCAGTGATAGAGGAATGAATCCTGTTGCCATGACCACCATCAATCCTCTGAAAGAAATTTATCAAACTGAGGATTCAAACCAGCGACCCCCTGGTCTCAAGTCTGTGCCACCACACTCGACAACAATGAAAAGTTCGAGTAGGCAAAATCAGCTAAAAAATTAGGTATGACTCATATGTGATCAAAACTACCATCCTGAAGCATACTGTTCTAAGCTGTCTGCATCAGTTACTTCCTGATATAGTATTTATATCTACATGAAATGAATTCATATCCATTGAGGCTGAAAATGGAAGGTATTTTCAATTCTTTAGTTTCAGAAACTTAAATTCTATAAAATTATACCATTCACTTTCTTCTTGCATACAGCCTGGAGGACGTCACCAATGCCTCACCAAACAACAGCCAATGTAAAGCATGGTTGAACCATAATTGAAAGCAAATTAGGGACAAAATCTATTATTATACAGCAAAGAAATTTCTCGTGATCTGATTGGATAATCTGCCCCGAACATATATATCATGTACGCTGGCAAAACCAACGTAAAAGCAGTTTCCCTTTCGGGAGCCCCGTAGACATGACTACACTATCAACACAACATCCAAAATGGCTGCATCGATCAAGATTAACATCAAGATTATGCGCCAAGCTGCACGTTTTAACACGTATTACCAAGGTTTCAGTGACGTCAGTTCCCAGTGACGTCAGTTTTCACTGAATTGGGGCACTCAGAAGGGAAATTCTACTTCATCCGCGTACTCAATTTTTTAAACCAAAAAACAGGTAAAATTCGCTTAACAAACGTTGGAATGGTAAAACTTTGCAGTATAATAAAATCGTTGTACGGTCAGGTGGCAGGGGACTTGGAAACTTGTTCGCGGCTGTGGTGAATCATGTCGCCACCTCGCCTTCGGCTCGGGGCGACATGATTCACCACAGCCATGAACAAGTTTCCAAGTCCCCTGCCACCTGACCGTACAACTAATATTCTTTCCTAGAGAAGGCTCTCAGGGAGACTATCATTTGCCTACAGTATAGCACTAGTAACTACCCTAGAAACCTTTACCAGGCTAATTATTTTTTTCAATGATAAGTTCCTACCTGTATTAAAATACTTTGTTTCTCAGAGATAAAACTCTCTAATATTCTCTCCCATCTACAGTTAATTCCTCTCATAAAAGCAGCTAAAACATGAAGGGTTAAACAGAACCAAAAGTAACACTACAGGATGTCTCCAAAGTGGCACACCTTCCTGGTTTTCATACAAACACTTTTTTTGATAACACTCAAATTGAGCGCTCTCTGCAATAAAACATACATCAATTCTTTTAACAAACTGTCTATCACACTCCTGGGCTTTCAGGAGGAGATATTTTGATACTCTTTTGTCACTGTATCTATAAATTCATCAAAAGTATGTGGAACCCGAAGTTGCCCAACTTCGGGAACACCCTGTATATTCTATCCATAACATCCGCATAGCACCATGAACATAACAAGTGAAATGATTAACTAAAAACATTACCAAGCAGACAATACAACAATAAGCACTTAATTTTTTTAAATACAGTGAATTCTTTATCAGATGACAAAATTTTAGTGTAGTTAAAATTGAAAGCACTTGCAGACAACAAATACAATGTGGCTCAAAATTTAATCTGTTTTCAAAAGGGCAGAAAACAGTGGGTGAAAAAGGATAAATGCTGATTACCAGCAGTTTCTCCAGTTCTAACCATGTTTCCATAAAGTTACTACTTAAAGGTCATTAACTCTTTACCACACACCAAAAATTTAGACCAATATAAACTGAAAGCATTTGCAGACGACAATTTAAATGATGCTCAAATGTTGGAATTTGTCTTTGATAGGGTAAAAAACATTGTGGGAAAAGGAGAAAATGCTGGTTACCAGCATTTTCTCCTTTCCCCACAATGTTTTCAAAAGGCTTCTTTCTCAGGATAGTTAAAACTCAGAATGGTGTTGTAAAGGGTTAAGAAATGGGATTATTTGGTACAGGGATTAAAGACAAGGAAGAGCATTTTGAAAGTAAGAATAATTAAATTAAAACCAACACAATCTAACAATTTTTTTTCTCCTCATTTCAACCACTTGAATTTATTCAACAATGCATTTCTGTGAAATTCACCTGGTGTGAATGAATTGAACCTGAAAGCGAACATGGCCAACTTTTCCTTTGTGAAAACATTTAGTTCTCCCTGAAGTCAAAACTATGGACATGCTTGTTTCTTTTTTTAAATCAACCGTAAAGGAAAGAATGCTCAAACTCAGCTATATCTCAGTTTTGCTCACAGATTGATTCCAAATCTCACTATATTAACCCTTTACCACACAATCCTGAGTTTTCATGATCCTGAAGAAGGCTTTTGAAAACATTGCAATCAACATTTTCTCCTTTTCCCACAAAGCTTTCCACTTCATTAAATACAGAAATCATCATTTGAGAGACAATTATTTTTTTGTCTGCAAATGCTTTCAATTTGGCAGAGCCAAAAATTTTGTCCGTTGGTAAAGAGTTAAAACAAGCTTGGCTCATTTTTAATTTCTATTTATATGCCTCAGGCGTCTCTGACTAGGAAATATCCGAGAAAAAAAAAACATGCATTTAGGATAACAAGTTTAAGCAAGCTCTTTTAGTGGAGTGAAGCACCAATGGAGGAACATCTAGGTATCACTGAGTCTTAAACCAATTCTGTTCCTCTGTTTTTTTGTCATGCAAGCTTACAGCTTAAGGCATTTTCTTTTAGTACCTGAGTGTCTATGCAAGTGACCTTGTTGCATAAAGGGAGAAACTTTCATTTAAGATTAGATGAAAATACAACACATACCCCTTTCCCTAACAACCCTTCCATTTTAAGAACATCTGCAGATGACAGACTCGTTCATTTTTTAAAACTTTTTTTTTAAGTCAAAAGTAGGTGAATACCCATTTTTCATTATGGCATCAAACAAATAGCCAAGGGAACCCAACCAGGCAAATATGATTACAATGCCTGGCTGGCAACACCATCACATCATCAAACAAAAAAAGGATTAGTTGTTTTTTTCCCTTTCTTTACAGTCTATAGACAAACCTCCATCTTTCAACCAATTCTGGCACCAGATAAATGGCCAAATATTACATTGCCAAGCCGTAAATACCGTATCTTCAGGTCTTAATGATCCCTAGAAAAAAAACTTTTGCAAACATTGTCGGAATAGGAGAAAAAGCTGTTAACCAGCATTTTCTTAATTGCTCACAATTTTTTCATACTCCGACACAAATTCCATGGTTTGAGCCACATTCAGCTTTTGTCTGCAAACACTTGTCTTAAAGTCCTGTATAATGTGGACAAATCTAAAGTTTTTTTTTTTTTAATCCGGTAAAGAGTTACGTTGTCAAAGGTAGCAGCAGGAAGTACTTTTTTTTTGTTGACATTTTCAAAATCTGTAGCAGATGTGAACCCCGCATCTTTTATTCAAGAACGGCAACAAAAGCAAAGCTGAATGAACAACATTGCCAAATATGACATGGACTCTATAAAAATACCATCACATCATTTAACTAAAGCAATACATTGTTACAAGTCCGTTGACTTTCTGAGGTTTTCAAAGTTTACCGGTATAACAGATAAATCCCAATCTGTCAATCACTGATGGCTACAACATCATGATCACCTAACTAATGCTTATTTCGTTTAAACTATTACTTATTTTAAGTCCATGGCATACAAATATCAATCTTTCATCCAACGATGGCTACAGATTAATATCTGAAATAACCAAGCAGCTATTCATGATAACATTGGCCGCCTAGCTGGAAGTATTGGTGCTATGACATCAAGTAACTAAAGCAATAAATGGTTCCTTCATGTTTTCTTTTTTACTTTTTTGAAGTTGGTTGCAGATGAGCCCCAATCTTTCATCCAATGATGGCTAAAGATGAATATCTGAAGAAGCCAACCAGCCAATTATAATTACATGGCCTTGCTGGAAATATCTGTACCGTAACATTATTAAGGTTATAATTGGCTCATTATTTTTTTACTCTTTCAAAGTCCATAACAGATGAACGCCCTTCTTTCTTCAAATGATGGCAACAGATTACAGCTTATGGAATCATTCAACTAAATATGACAACATGACCTTATCTGGCAAACACCATGAAATAATTTCTCTTATGCAAATATTGTTGTTTTTTTGTCCCACCTCTTTCAAAGTCCATTGCAGATGATGCCTTTCTTCCAATGATGACTACAGATGAATATCTGAAGGAACGAACCAGTCAAATATGATTACATAGTCTACCTTGAAATAATGGTACTATGACATCACCTTACTTTATGATTGATTTTTTCAGATTTTCCTTAAAAGCACAAAGCAGAATGAACTTCAATTTTTCATCCAGTGAATGCAACAGATGAATAAAATGATAAAACCATCCAACCAAATATGACAACATGGCCTATTTGAATATACTACAACATAATCTAGCCAAAGCACTAATGGGTTTGTTCCTTTTTTAATCTTTTCAAAGTCTATAGCAGATGAATATCCACTTTTCATGTAATACTGCCAAAGATATATAGCACCAAACAGCCAAATATGATAACAATATTCAACTGTAAATAAAACAATATCAGCTAGCTAAAGCACTGATTAGTTTGATCAGTCTTCATTCTTTTATTTTTTCAAAGTGTATAAAAGATGAATATCTAGCTTCTATCTCATGCTGGCAACATACACATAGCTGATGGCACCTGAACCAGCCAAATATGATAACAATGTCCAGCTGGAAATACTTTGACATCACCTATCTAAAGCACTGATTTTTCATTCGTTCTTTTACTCTTTAAAATCCATAGCAGATGAATCCCTTTTTAGAATCACTGATGGCAGTAGGCACAGATACACCAACTTAAAGGACCAACCAGCCAAATTTGACAACAATGCCTAGTTGGATATACTATGACATCACCTAAATAAAGTACTTATAGGTAAGCTCATTCTTGTAAGTCTTTCAAAATCTATGGAAGATGAGTTCCCATCTTCCATCCAATGTTGGAAATAGATGCAATTATTAGCTAAACCACCACCCAAATATGATACCATTGCTGAGTGGAAAATCTTACAGCAGACAACACAGGCATCCATCAATGCTTCAAAAAATCCATAACCCTTCACCAAAGATTCTAGTGCTTTGGTGAATCCAAGGAGAGAAGCTTTTGAAAACATTGCAAAATGAGATAATGCTGTCAACTAGAATTTGCTCCCTTTCCCGATTTTCTATCCTTTCTAATAGAGACTCTATCATTTCCAGCACATTTAATATTTAATCTAAAAATGCTTTCAATATGCTCAAGTCTAAAATTCTGATGTCCAATAAGGAGTTCAACTCCAGCTTTATATCCTCATCTAAATATTTCAACACCTTCAACCTGTTCTATTTGCATATTTATGAGGGTATATGTATACAGCAGGTTAAAGCATGGACAATAAAACAAGAGGGCCATGATGGCCCTGTGTTGCTCCACTGGCTTTTTAACCCTTTACCACACAAATCAAAGTGTAAATGAACCTGAAAGAGAAGCCTTTCCAAAACATCATGGGAAAAGGAGAACATGTTGTCAACTAGTATTTTCTTCTTTCCCCACAATATTTCCTATCTTATCAAAGACGGCAATAAACATTTAAGCTACATTCATTTTGTCTTTTACAATGGCTTTTAATTTGGTCCAGTCAAAAATTTTGTTGTTTCCTCTTACAGAGTAATATAAACGTATCATGCATTTAATTGGCATTGACAGAAACATACAGCATAAAAAGTCTGTATGGTAATAAACTTACTTGGAAAACATTAATTCCCCCCTACCCAACAAAAAAAGAAGTCATATCTTCTTAAATGCAAAGATAATGTCAGTGAATACATGTGGGTTTATTCATTCGCATGAAAAGTTGAGTTCTGGAAAAAAAAAACCTGAATGATGGAAACCTTACTTTGAATTAAATATTCCACTCACGTGAGCATAATTATTAGCATCAAAATAAACCACTCTCCCTGAAAACAGAACACTTTCTATCCAAAAACTTGAATACCTAACATCAATCATGTATTATTGCTGTTTGATAATCAAGGGAGGCAAATAGTAACAAACTTTATCTCTTATCATGATTACAATTTTAATTTGAAGTCACTATATAAGCCTATGTTGTACTTGTGATCCCCTGGGTATGGTCAATTTTGACCCTAGGGCTATAATTTTTTTTGAAAATTGGTAGGGGCCTATAAGATAAAGCTATATGCCAAGTTTGGCAGCCCTTGGCCTTATGGTTTCAGACAAGAAGATTTTCAAAGATCTTCAATATTTTTCAGTTTTGTTGCCATAGCAACCACAGTTTTTGAAGGAATCAAATTCTTTCAAGAAATTCTGAAGAGGACCATAACAGGATCATTTCTTTTAAGTTTCATCAAAATTGGATAGGTAGTTTCAGAGAAGAAGATGTTTGAAATAAAAGTTAACGCACGTACGACAGACACCGGGCCATGACATAAGCCCGCTGGCCTTCGACCATTGGAGCTAATAAAAATTGTCCCCTTTTATCAAACTGTAATATCACCATAAGCTGACTGTATGCCTTAACTATAAGCAAGCAGGTTGACATAAATACAACTGAACTTTCCACCAGACAATAAAATTTTACACTTGCCCATATACTGAGAGCATTTTGCAAGTAACATATTATATGTGGCATATGGATTTGTCTTTGAATGGACTGAAAACACTGTGGGAAAAGGAGACCATCATTTCCTCCATTTCTGACAATCTTTATTTAAAAGGCCTTTTTCCTCGGGGTTGTAAAATGACAGCTTTGTCTTTTAAAGGGTCAGCCTATTGCTCAGGAAAAAACCCTTTACCAAACGACAAAATTGTGGACCAGTCCAAATTGGAAGCATTTGCAGACGACAAAATTAATGTGACTAAAAAATTGAAATTTGTTTTGGGAAGGGAAGAAAACATTGTGGGAAAAGGAGAAAATGCTGGTTACCAGCATTTTCTCCTTTTCCCACAATGTTTTCAAAAGGCTTCTTTCTCAGGGTCGTTAAAAGTCGGGATTATGTGGTCAAGAGATAAGAGAGTTGGTATCTTACAGCAGGTAGTCTTTGGACAAGTTCCACAAGTTACTTTACCTTCTACCACACAACAAACATATAGACTTGTCTAAGTTCTAGACATATGAAGCCAACAATTGAAATGTGGCTCAAATTACGCAATTTATCTTTGGTAGGGTAGAAAATATTGTGGGAAAAGGAGAAAATGCTGGTAACAAGTATTTTCTAAATTTCCCCCAATGTTTTCAAACAGTTTCTTCCTCAGGGTTGTTAAAACTCGTGATTGGTTTTAGACTGGTCAGAAGTGAAAACATCTGCAGATGATAAATATGATCTAGGAAACTAAAATTTGCCTTTGTAAGGGTAGAAAACACTGAAGAAAAGAGAAAATACTAGTTACATACATATGCTCCTTTTCCCACAATTTTTTCAATAGTCTTTTTCCTCCAGGTCATTAAAACTCAGGATCGTGTGATAAAGGGTTAAAGTAGAAGTTACAGCAAATGGATAGGGTGCATGAACTTACTAACCTGACATAAAATATACAGTGCAACTAAACCGAGGCTGCCACAAGGAAAAATGGTGTAATGATTGCTACTATTATTGGAACTGTAACCACTTTTAAGAAGAGCTGGATCCACGATCGGAAATTGTTTGGGACAATGCAGTCAATAATCTCAATATCTTTCCCAAATCTATTCAGTATATGGCCAGCAGGAATGGTTTCAAAGAACTGCATTGGCGATGCAAAGACATTGTGCATCAGTCTAGCATGTATCATTAGGGCAGCTCTTATATTCCCGAACAACATGCAGAGGCTGGCCATGACAATCAAAAAGCCTGCAAGAGTAATAAACAAGTGCACACAGATGCCAACAGTGAAAACTTAAAGTTGAAAATGGGGCAAAACTGTCAAAACTGATTTGAGGATTACCTGCCCTTCTGGCATGGTTTCCCCTATCTTCATAGATAACAGCTAGTCGAGTTTTAAAAAAAAAATTATTTTCAATAATAAGAGATACAAGAAATGTCCATGTTTTTGAACAACAACAACGTAAGGGTAATGACAATACTTCGATGTTTTCTTCAAAAACAGCTAAGCAAAACATCTAATGATCCAATAGTACTTTGGGGTACAGTGATTAAACATGGGGCATCAATGACAGCAGGCCTATTTAAGGTTTTGGAAAAATGAATCATTTCACAAGGTGTGCATGTTGTACAATTGATGTGCTTAACCCTTTACCACACAATCCCGACTTTTAACGACCCTGAGAAAGAAGCCTTTTGAAAACATTGTGGGAAAAGAAGAAAATGCTGGTAGCCAGCATTTTCTCCTTTTCCCACAGCGTTTTCTACCCTTCCCAATACAAATTTCAAATTTTCAGTTACTTTTATTTTGTCGTCTGCAAATGCTTTCAATTTGGACCAGTCTAAAATTTTGTCATTTGGTAAAGAGTTAAGAAGGTGAAGTTCAAGGAATGCTAAGTCAAACTACATTTTGGTCTTTTTTGTAATATATTTGAGCTTATGCATGGGATTTGGTATCAATTTGTATAATCTGTTGTTTGCTAATCTTTATATGAAATTACTAAGCTGTCTACAAGGCTATGGCAAAAATTGTCTCAGGTATACCTTGCAAGCTTTGTAAAGCTTCTCTTTCAACTCTGTGATAGACAAGTTGGCTTCTTTACAAAAGAAGCCAGGAAAGGTCAGCATCAATGTTTTCAAATGTATTATTGGCTTTTAATTTCAATATATTTTGGTACAGGTAAACAAACAAGTAAAAGAGCCGCCGCGTAGAAACCTCTTATGCTTTACATGACGGTCATTTGACCTTCTTGCCGCGTTTTCAAGTCTCATGATCTTGTCCAGCGGTCTTCTTTCTCTTTTTTAACGAAATTCTTCTTATTTTTTCTTCTGCTTAGATCTATTTGCTTAATGAAAAATTACAATTATTTGAGAGGTCATTTGCAGCCATGGCAAATCAGTGTAACAAATCTTTTCTGAAATTCGTCATATAAAAATAAAACACGTCTATTTCCTGTTTCGGTTTTTTGATTTCGCTTTATTTACAAAACCATAACGAAACAGACTGTGTATCAGAACGATTTCGCAAGAAAAATGGATTTAGACAGCAAATTCTGTAGCAGTCTGCCTTTTAAACTCACCACTGTTGGAGAGGTCTGATGACCTCTCCAATGATACGAACAAACTATGATCACATCAATAAGCAATCAGGGACTGAATTCATCTAACATTCCTAATTGCATTCCAATTCTAGTTCTCAAGAATTTTTCAAATTTTTGAAGGAAAACATTTCTGATTGGTTGTGTCATTTTCTGTTGTTAGACTTAGAATATTAATCCTCTTCAGAAAAGCTGGTAAATGAAAAGCAATTTTTGATAGCCAATAAGTAAAGACCTAGAATTAACCCTTTGCCTCACAAAAAGTTCTTAAGCTTGCCCAAATTGAAAGCATTTGCAGCCAACAAATTTAAATTGTTTCAAATTTTGTGATCATGTCTTTAACAGGAAAGAAAACGCTGAGGAAAAGGGAGAAAATACTGGTAATCAGTATCTTCACCTTGACCAATAATGTTTCCAAAGGCCTTCTTTCATAGCAGCACTTAAAGTTTAAAACATGTGATCATTTTTGTTGTAAAGGGTTAGGACAGGTTCAACTTTTCTTTGTCAGACCATTGCAATATATAGAGTTTATTTCATCAGCTTGTGGTTAATATGGGGAAATATTTGCCGAAAAAGGGAAAGGTATGCGAAAATAACGAGTGCCGTAAGGCACGAGTTATTTTCGCGGACCTTTCCCTTTTGAGGCAAATATTTCCCCATATTAACCACAAGCTGATGAAATAAATTATATATTATATTTCCTCTGATTATTTTGTCAACGAATGCCACTTTTAAAACTTAAAAACTTAAAAAACTTAAAAAAGTAGTTCCAGATTTTCGGCAGGAGGAAAATATTCACTGTGACGGGGAAATAATTCCCCCAGCTTAAATTACGACATTTCTTTACCCATAACATTTCTAACAAGAGGGCCATGATGGCCCTGTATCGCTCCACTGGCTATTAAGTAAAAACACTACAAGCCAAACATTACAATATTCAGCAAATTGATTTCAAACACGAGGACATGCAAACATTTTTCTATCTAATCCTACGAGAAAGTTGTGATCCATGGGCAAAGCCAATTTTGATCGCAAAGCTATAATTATTTGAATCCTGGTGGAGGTCCACAATATAAAGCTCCATACCAAATAATTCAGTTCTTGAATGTTATAAACAAGAAGATTTTCAAATTTTTCTCAATGAAAAGCCCTGTAAAACATGAAACCCATGAGACAGGGCTAAATCTAATAGCCTTAGTCTTTATAATGGTTAGTAACATGATGACTTAAGATAGTTTTCATTACAAAAGCCCATGTAAAACTGGTGACCTTGTGTTCCGTGGTGTGGGGACAAACTTGGGTCAAGGACTATAATTTGGGCCCTCCTTGTAGAGGCCCACTAGATAAAGCTACATGCAAAATTTGGTAGACCCCATGGCTATTATTCGAAGGAACTTGGTAGAGGCCCACTAGATACAGCTACATGCCAAATTTGGTAGCCCTAGGCCTTACAGTTTCAGAGAAGAAGATTTTTGAAAATTTTCCGTCCTTTGCATGGTTTTACGAAATGAATCCTTTGACTACCATCACTTTTCACATAGAAATTGACCAAGTGGGGATTCAAATTATCCACACCCTGGTTTCAAAAGGGAGGTAAATAGTAACGAACTTTATCTTTCATAAAAAGAGTTATTTCCCTTGATTAATGTTTAAATTGAAGTGACAATATTTTGAAGCCCATGTTAAACTTGCGATCCCTGGAATGAAGGCAATTTTGACCCCAGACCTACAATATGAAACTAGAATGTGTGGTTATAAACAAAAAGATTTTTTAATCTTGCCCAATAAAAAGTCATGTAAAACAAGTTTGCTGAATAAAAGGCCCTGTAAAATATGTGATCCATGACACAGGTTTATCAAGTTTTCACTATAAAAGCCAATGTAAAACTTGTGACCCCTGGTGTGGAGTCAAACTTGACCCCCAAAGTTAAAATTTGGGCCCTCTTGGTAGAGGCCCATTATATAAAGTTACATGCAAAATTTGGTAGCCCTAGGCCTAAATATGGCTATGTACAAGTAGATTATTAAAGTTTCCTTATATAAGGCCATGTAGAACTTGTGACCCCCTGGGGTGGGGCTACATTTGACCCCCTGGGCTATAATTTGGGCACCCTTGATAGAGACCCCCTAGATAAAGCTAAATGCAAAATTTGATAGCCCTAGCCCTTATAGCTAGATGCGAAAGATTTTCCTATATAAGCCCGCCCATGTAAAACATGTTACCCCCCGGAGCGAAGTCAAATTTGACCCTCGGCTATAATTTGGACACCCTTGGTACAGGTCCACTAGATAAAGCTACATGCCAAATTTGGTCACCCTAGGCCCAATGGCTAGGTCAAAGAAGAATTTTAAAGTTCTCCCTATATAAGCCCATGTAAAACTTGTTATATAAGCCCATGTAAAACTTGTTACCCCCGGGCAGGGCCTAATTTGACCCCAGGGCTATAATTTGAACAATCTTGGCAAAGGTCCACTAGATAAAGCTACATGCCAAATTTGGTAGCTCTAGGCCCTATGGCTAGGTAGAAGAGGAATTTTAAAGTTCTCCCTAAATAAGCCCATGTGTAACTTGTAACCCCCGGGGCGGGGCCAATTTTGACCCCAGGGCTATAAATTGAAGAAACTTGGTAGAGGTCCACTAGATAAAGCTACATGCCAAATTTGGTAGCCCTTGGCCTTACGGTTTCAGACAAGAAGATTTTCAAAGATTTTCAAAATTTTTCAGTTTTGTTGCCATGGCAACCAGAGTTTTTGAAGGAATTAAACTCTTTCAAGAAATTCTGAAGAGGACCATGGCAGGATCATTTCTGTGAAGTTTCATCAAAATTGGATGGGTAGTTTCAGAGAAGAAGACGTTTTAAAAAAAAGTTAACGCACGGACGGACGCACGGACGGACGGACGCACGACGGACAACAGGCCATGACATAAGCCCGCTGGCCTTCGGCCAGTGGAGCTAAAAATAGACACATGAAATATAATATTAGACAATAATAACTCCATGACCATCCACCTTCCTCAAATAATGTTCATCCTCTACCAAACAAAGGCATGGTTTCTCTTCAACAAAGGGTTAAATTTCAGACTCAACCAAATTGAATGCATAATTATACAGACATCAAATGTAGCTCAAACAATTATTTCTGTCTGTAATAGGGTTGAAATGATTCTGTCTTTAACCCATTCCCAAACGACAATATTTTAGGCTTGTCCAAATCGAAAGCATTTGCAGACGACAAAATAAAAGTGACTGAAAATTTAAAATTTGTTTTGTGTAGGGTAGAAAACATTGTGGGAAACGGAGAAAATGCTGGTTACAAGCATTTTCTCCTTTTCCCACAATGTTTTCTAAAGGCTTCTCTCTCAGGGTCATCAAAAGTAGGGATTGTGTGGTAATGGGTTAATAAGGTCGAAAAAATTGTATGAAAAGGAGAAAATGCTGTTTACCAGCATTTTCTCCATTTTTAAACATTCTTTTCAAACAAATGCTGCTTCAGGGTTGTTACAAATAGGATTGTGTGGTAAAGGGTTATTGCCATCTCTCCTGCCCAAGCAAGAAAGCTGTTGAAAACATTGTGGGAAAGGGAAACAAGCAATTTCATTGAAATGATATCCCCCGCCGAAAAAGACTTTTTTTGATACAAACATATTAGAGGTATTGTGTTTTGCATGTACATGTGGCCTTTTTGTTATTGGTCCATGATGAAATTATACATTAAGCCCCCTTTTCTCATGGCACAGCATTTTATTAAATAAAAAATATATAAGAGGTATATGTTTTGCATCTACATGTAGTCTTATTGTTATTGGTCCATAATAAGATTATACATAAAGTCCCCTTTTTCCATAACATGGCACTTGGTTAAATGAAAACAAATAATGGAAATATACATCAAGCCCCCTTTTTCCATGACACGGCATTACATATATAGAAAAAAATTGTATCAACAGACTATCCAAAGGAAGACATGCATGGAGTTTTATAAATTTTCATCAAGACTTTTAGAAGATACCTATCCAAGCCCCAATTTTTTATTATGACATGGCATTTCATGAAATAAAAACAAATAACTATTGTCTGTAGCTTATGATAAACAATATAAACTTGAAGTTTCATAAAATTTTGTCCAGAAGTTAAAGACATTGTCCATAATGAAAAATACACCAATTCCCCATTTTCCATGACACGACATTTAATCCAAAAAGCAAAAATAACGATAGTGGCAGACTATCATAAGGAACACGCGTATAAAGTTTCATCAATTTTCGTCAAGGATTTTGAGTAAAAGAGATACTGATCCATAATGGAAATATACACGATGCCCCCTTTTCCTATGACGGCGCATTATATCAAAAAAGGAAAAAAAACATAAATATCGGCTGACATCATAAGGAACACATGTATGAATTTCTATCAGTTTTCATCAAGGATTTTAGAAGATATCTGTCTGGAAAGACGGACGAACAGACGGTCATTGGTCCATGATAAAATTATATAATAAACCCCCTTTTTCCATGACATAAGATTTCATTAAATAAAAACAAATAATGACTGTCTGTGACTTGTGATAAACAATATAAATATGAAGTTTCATAAAATTTTGTCCTGCAGTTAAAGAGATATTGGTCTATAATGTAAACATACATTAAGCCCCCTTTTTCCATTACACGGCATTAAAAAAAAAAAATGGGTAAAACTGTGGTGTTGCATAATCAATCTGGGTGAAATGTTTTGGACTGCATTTCCTAATGGTGATTGATAGATGTGACAAGTTCCATGTAAAAACTCTGTATAGTTGATGAACAGACGGTCATTGGTCCATGATGAAATTATACATTAAACCCCCTTTTTCCATGACATGAGATTTCATTAAATAAAAACAAATAATGACTGTCTGTGACTTGTGATAAACAATATAAATATGAAGTTTCATAACATTTTGTGCTGTAGTTAAAGAGATATTGGCCTTCAATGTAAATATACATCAAGCCCCCTTTTTCCATGACACGGCATTAAACAAAAAAGGGTATAAAACTGTGGTGTTGCATGGTCAATGTGGGTGAAAGCTGTTGTACTGCATTTCCTAATGGTTGTTCATAGATGTGACAAGTTCCATGTAAAAGAACTGTACAGTTTTCAAGATAAGACTAAAAACATCAAAAAATCACTCGACCGCGTAACTCAAAATCGCTCCCAGTCGGCCATTTTGCATCGCATAAAAAAAAAAAAAAGTGTATCGGCGGAATAGATTATTGTACGCATGTATTAAGTTTCACGAAATTCCGTCCAATGGTATTGGAGATATTGTCCCTGACGGACACACCGACGGACGGACGGACGACGTTGAAACTATATCCCTCCGCCTTTGGCAGGGGATAAAATGCTGGTTAGCAGCACTGTCTCTTTTCCCACAACAATTTCTACACTTTCAGATGCAATCCTTATCATCAAAACCATATAAAATTTGTAATATGCAAATACTTATAATTTGAAAATTCTAAGATTTTGTTATATCATAAGGAGTTTACACAAAGTCAACTGGTCTTTGTCACTTGATTATTCTACAATTCAAACTTGGCAATAATGACTGCTCTGCTTCTTTAAAAAACCTTGACGTCATAGCATAATCGATTATCTGGCAAGAATTCAACAGCTTTTTCACTTTTTTCTCTCATACATATGAACAGTGACCTTGTCTGCAGCAGATGACACTGTAGAAATCTGAAAACAGGATTAAGTTCCTTATTCCAAGCTGGCTGATTGTCCATAATGTCTGTCATGTCACTACACCCTATTTGTACTTTTCTGTCCAAATTTCTCCGTTATAGGTATAGTATCTTATCAAGGATCACTAAAACACATCCCATCCCCACCTTCTGCAAAGCCACACCAAATTATGTAGCAAAAGCATTTACAATTTTTCTTTAATGCATGGTGTTGTTCCCAACTAACCTGAATGGCCATGTAGAGAACAGCCATTGGAAGAACAATGGTAAGAAACATCGGGGTGCTGTACCCTATTATCATTGGGACTGCAACAACGCGCAAAAAGCAGGTAAGCCAGGCCTGGATGTTCACAGAGATCAATGTATCAATAACATCAATGTCTTTTCCAAATCTGTTCAGAATTCTGCCGATTGGGGTAGTGTCAAAGAAGGACATAGGGGAAGCAATGATGTTTCTAAGCACGCTGTGATGAAGTTTCCTTCCTGCCCAAACATTTCCGAGAAACAAGGCTGTGCTTCCTAACACAATGAACAAGCCTGTAAAAATGGCATACTTAATTAGCATTGTCTAGAAAGCATGTTCTTTGATGAAATCATAATGCAGACGCAATAATGAATCAAGCGAGATGGCTGAAATGAAATCATACATTTAGCTAACCCTCGACCACCTAAAGCTGATACAATTACAATCTTATTTCTCCATGTGTAATTACCCTATATGCATTTCATCACAAAATGTATCCAAATGAAGGATAGCACACAAAATGTCTATATACATTGCACATAATCCCAAGACACCAGACAAAGTAAACATTATATTATTAAATTTCAAGAACTTCAGTACCAGTGCAGCAACCTTGTAAAATATGAATGGTAAAATCCTACAGCAGCTGCAATAGCGTAAAAGATTTCTAAGGATATAGACTAGAAGCAGGGTCGTCTATGTAGAATGGATTTAAGAAGCACTAAATATTGTTCGAACTATTTCTATATATGTCTACAAGTCTTTACAAATCAAGTAACAATAAATACTAGATACGATCACCCATTCCCTCATGCTGTACTCCTAATTTTAGCTTTTGGATGACCAAGGACAGCTGATACTTGCAATGGATATTTATCATACATGTATTAAACATGTACCATGAAACAGAGATAACAAAGTTTCTGTAAGAAATATGCTTCGGATACAATAAAACATGAGTGTTTATTACAAAATATATTAAAACTAACTGAAATTGTTCTAAAGATACCATATTATACTTCTGCAGTATTTTTTCTATTCCATGTCCCCATTTATGAATCTACACTGGGAAGAGAAGTTAACTTATGAACATATCTGGCATTAGATTGAGAATGGGCAACTACAAGCACTGCAGCAAATAACAGATACCACCATCACGTTCCTAAAACTATTTATCACTGATCATTCAGACAGAACAAGACACACAGCACTTGCACGCTACTACAATATTTAGACCATACAACAGTTAGGTCAGCATGGCTCTTCCCGTATATCACATTAAGTGTTTGCCTGGCTCCTTTGATTCATCTACAGACTTTTAAATGTTGAAAAAAATCAATTTAAGATAGACCTATCTAAAAATTGAGACAACTAAACTTTTGAGAGGATTCTGTGAAACATACCATTTTGGAGATTTTACACAGGTAAGACTAAAATCAATACTAATAGCCCAGAAATGTCTGTATCCATGTCAGAGAAAATTTTTTTGTAAGGACAAAATGGAGACCAAATTTTTTGGTAAAACATGACTGTGTAAAATTGAGGATGACCAATACTAAGAACTTTGGTATAAAACATATACAAATTACTGGTATCCTTTACATATGAAAGTTCTAATTTGTACCTTAAAAAACAAGGCCGCAGATAACGTTATTTCAAAAATTGATTTTATCACATACATATCCTTACTTTCAGTATAGTAAAGTGACGATGAATTTTTTTATCTTAAACATGCTTGAGAGAAGCCAAAAATAGCCATATTTGGTCAAAGCTCTCTAATCATACCCCTCAATTTTTACCCATTGCTGACCAAGATTTCTCAGGGAAATTAAGAGTCAAAATTGATGATTGCGACAAAGCTTATTATCTTTAGATTCAAAAAAAATCAATCTAATTATGCAAGTTTCTTTGGACTCTTTTTCAACTCTGATATAAACATCTGTCAAAGAAGCCAATAGGCTTCATGTAAATTTCAATACACTTGTACATGTTAGCTTATGTTTTAACACATCATGAAATGTAATCCTTGAAATACAGTTATGTAAATCTGACATTTGCTGGCTTTTAAGGTAAACTGTTTTTAAACTTGTCACCAAAAAATGGTATTAACACTTTACCACACAAATACCAGCATTACCTTCTTTCCCATTACTTTTTCTACCCTTTGGCTCTACTGGCAGTGATTTTGCTCATTTTGCATACATCATGAATTCATGATACAAATAGGAAAAAGACAATCCCATCCACCAACCCAACGGCGCACACACACACTCCAAACAAAAAATGGGGGGAGGGGTGTGAAACTGGACTTGAACCCATTTAGACAGCATAAAAAGTAGGCATGGTTAATTGAACAAATTTTGAAAAAATTAAGGTACAATTTCTCAAAACCACTGTCTGGAATAAAGTTATATTTGATATGGTTTTAGTACTTGATGTATAACAAAATCCCTCCCAGTTTCTTTAAAACCCATAGAGTGGACTTTGTTGAGTAAACAAGACAAAGTCATCAAATGGCTACCTTCCTTAAACTGATTGCTAGATTTTTTTCATTTTCAGAAAATTCCTTGATAATACATGTAATCTGTGCAAGTTGCACGAAAATCCGACCACAACTGGGGACTTTATGGTGTAAAGAAGAAATATACATTTTTAACTTTAGATAGGTACTTTTCCCTAATTAAATTTTGAATGTGTTTCAAAAGCACTAGGGATCAAGCTATTGATGATACAAAGAAACTGTGCAAGTTTCACAAAAATCCCACCACAAATGCAGACTTTACCGTGAAAAACAAGAAATGTAAATTTCATACTTTAAATGGCTACTTTTCCCTTTCTAATTGTCCAATTTTTTTCCTACAATTAACAGGGTTCAAACTTCTGATGATATAAAGAAGCGGTGCAAGTTTCACGAAAATCCAACCACAAATGCTTCACTTTATTGTGTAAACAAGAAAAAGATGGACAAACGGATGACATAAACCATGCCATGATATAAGCTCTGCTGACCTTTGGCCAGTAAAACTAGCTTAATAAGATCTATTTGGCTTGTCTTTTTCTCAAGCAATTTATTACAATAGTAAGTGGTTAGATAGGCCATCCTCCAGGTGCATCTAAATTCTTTAAGCCCAAAGTTTTTGTATTTTGCCAATTGGTTACCTGAGCTGTACATTTGATGAGGCTGTTGTGTTCCGTAAGGGGACCCAGGCACGGTTCATCTGATTTTTAGACTAGCCATCAAATTGCTAGTCTACTGCCACTGAGAGTGAACTATATTCAAAATGTAAACAAAACAT
The DNA here is from genome assembly GCA_946811185.2 of Hippopus hippopus. NCBI lineage: Eukaryota > Metazoa > Mollusca > Bivalvia > Cardiida > Cardiidae > Hippopus > Hippopus hippopus. The sequence continues at coordinate 18,723,481 of OX328096.1, forward strand.
CCAAAAGCTGCCAAATACTGCCCCACGGAAAATAATTCCTTCTGTTAGAAATTGTTATTATGTTAAATATTTCAAGCTTGATATGAACTACAAATTCTCGACCACTCCATCTTGAACAATGTCCAGTTACAAAGTTGTAGACAGAAAAAGATGTGATTGATAAGGTATACATTATAATTATGTAAATTGAATCAGTGACCTATGCAAATTAGGCAGGTCTTTATTTGTCCCAATGCAACCTTTTTTCATTCTTGAGATTTTGGCAGGTATTGAAGGTCTGGTGGGTATTGAAGGTCTTGCCTAGTTACAAGTTCCTCAAACCAATTAACAAGAGGGCCAAGATGGCCCTGGATCGCTCACCTGAATTTTTGAGAGGACCATAACCAACTTTTTTTAATGTATTGAAATTTTGGAAACAAAATCAGTATTTTGCAAAGCAATTATGAAAAGGTCACCTGTAAAAATCATTTCAAAATCTGTCACCACCCCTACAATCATCACCACAGCCATGTTTTTGACGAATCAGAATTCTGCAAATAAATTTTAGGATAGGTCACCCAAAGACCATTTCTTGAACAAGAGCACATGCCCGATAGTGGCTAAAAATATTAAGTTGAACAAGAGCACCTAATGAGGGTGCCAATGAATGGCTGTTGGTTGCTCGATAGTAAGTCAAAATTCCAAGTCGCAAAAGGGGCATAATTTGGACAAAACAATTTTGGAGTTACCTGCCCTTGTTGTATGGGTTGCTTTTTACTAGTGAACAATTATTCCGAGTTTCAAGTACATGTGTTGAGTGGAAGCTGAGATATAACAAAATGTCAAAGTTTTTGCACAACAACAACGATGCAGATGACGACAACAGGGCTATGTCAATACTTCAATGTTTTCTTTGAAAACAGCTAAGCTAAATAAGGGGTATAATATAAGGATCATTTCTGTGAAATAACTTGAAAATCTGACTAGTGGTTTCAGAGAAGAAAAATTTTTAGGAATTTCTTCATCCCTGTATAGTGCAAATAGCTTGCACCCACCACAGCCATGTTTCTTGACGGATCAAAATTTCGCGAACAAATTTTCAAAAGGGGCACCCAAGGAACATTTCTGTGAAATTATTTCAAAATCTGACAAGTGGTTTAAGAGAAGAATTTCAAAGAATTTCTTTAAGTCCATAAAGTGCAAAGATGCCCACCCCCACCCCTGCCATGTTTTTCGACATATCAAAATTTCACGAACGAACTTTAAAAAGAGTCACCCAAGGAACATATCTGTGAAATTATTTCAAAATCTGACCATTGGTTTCATCAGAGAAGATTTTTAAAGAATTTCTTGGAAAATTCCATTTGGTTGCCATGGCAACCAGAGTTTTTTATGAAATCAAATTCTGTGAACACTTTTTAAAGCGGACCTCCCAAGGAACATTCCAGCCAAGTTTGGTCCAAATTGGCCCAGTGGTTTAGGAGGAGAAGATGTTTAAAGAATTGCTGACACCGCTGGACGCAAAAAGACCCCACCCCCACCACCACGGCCATGTTTTTCGACGGATCAAAATTTCACGAACAGTTTTTGAAAAGGGTCACTCAAGGAACATATCTGTGAAATTATTTCAAAATCTGACCAGCAGTTTTAGAGGAGAAGATTTTTAAAGAATTTCTTGGAAAATTCCATTTGGTTGCAATGGCAACCAAAGTTTTTTATGAAATCAAATTCTGTGGACACTTTTTAAAGAGGACCTCCCAAGGAACATTCCAGCCAAGTTTGGTCCAAATCGGCCAAGCGGTTTAGGAGGAGAAGATGTTTAAAGAATTGTTGACATCGCTGGACGCAAAAAGCCCCCCCCCCCCTTTCCACCACCACCATGTTTTTTGACAGATCAAAATTTCGCGAACAATTTTTTTGAAAAGGGTCACCCAAGGAACATATCTGTGAAATTATTTCAAAATCTGACCAGCGGTTTCAGAGGAGAAGATTTTTAAAGAATTTCTTGGAAAATTCCATTTGGTTGCCATGGCAACCAGTTTTTGATGGAATTAAATTCTGTGAACACTTTTTAAAGAGGACCTCCCAAGGAACATTCCAGCCAAGTTTGGTCCAAATCAGCCAAGCAGTTTAGGAAGAGAAGATGTTTAAAGAATTGTTGACGCCGCATGACAGACGACGCACGACACACGACGGACACAGCGTGATCCTAAAAGCTCCCCTTGAGCACGTTGTGCTCAGGTGAGCTAAAAAGAGAAGGAATATGGATAGTTCATCCAAAGGTGATCTCTAGCATAAGAAGCATATTTTACCATCTCAATTTCTTCAAACTTTCTTATATTCTTGTAGATGTTCATTCTTTGCACACTCACGCTTTAATGTGAAGATTTAAACTTCCTTTGCATCTGGGAACACTTTTAATTTCATAGTAACTTTTCACGATAAAAGTATGGTAATCCAACGTCAGACATGCTATCTTACAAATAACAAAATTTTAGTATGAGGTCATGATGTCACAACAGTACAGATTTTAGCGCATAAACTTTTGCATGATAAAAACTTGAGCATGTATACTTTAGAATGATGCAATTTTCACCAATTTATCTCTTTGATAAAGATATAGGGGGATGAAACTAAACTTTCTCTTTGGACACCTTATATATAATATGCTAAACAATGTAGTAGATGAAGTCTTTCTCGTGTAATGTCATGTCTTGCCATCCGCTGTTTGCATACAGTGCTGTTGCTAAAGGCTGTTGTCTTATTAGTCTATTCAGGAATTCTTCCGGAATGTATTTAATGCCACTGTCAGTCATGAATCTGTCATTTTTCTCTTACTGTAGCAATGTTTCATTTCTTTGAAAAAAAAAAACAATGCTTGCTAGTTGGTTAGTTGGTTAGTTGATCAATTGATCCAACCATCCATCTCCATCCATCAGTCAATCAACCTATGGATCAATCAATCAAACAACCCATCTATCAACCTGCAATGCTGATCCAATATCGCTGCTGCCAATTTTGGTTTTCTCTTTCCACAAATGACATCCTATGACTTCCAACAGTAGACTACAAACTTTTTGGCATACTTATCAGCATGTAAGAGGGAAAGGGCTGATACAGGAATAAATACAAAGAAAGAGACTACAAGAACACAAACATTATAATCTACAGAAGTACTAATTAAAAAATTCAACAAAATTCAAGTTAAGTAACTATATTAACAACTTTCCTAACAAATTTCACACATTTATGGCCTATTCCCATGAAAAAGAGGTTACAAGAGTACTAGCATATCAGCATCTAAAGAAGTATTGAATAGTTGCACAGACCTTTATGATGCACTTTTCCTATTTGAATAGGCATTAAACCAGATTTTGTCTGTTTGGGTTTTTTTTTGTATTTTTTAAGAAAATCTTAACAAAGACCGCTACTTTTCATTGAAGTGCAAAGTTAAGTTTAAAGTTGAAAACATAGGTAGTAATACGTGTAGAAAGACAAATTACCAAGTTTTTGTGCATTTTTACTGTAATATTTACTATTCCATTAGTAACTGGATAACCGTTCCTGCATAAAAAGGCATAAATACATATGAGCCATGGTCTGTGACAAGGGGGTTTAGTGCATCTGCAAAAACTATTGACCCATGTCAGCCAGCGCAGTCCGTGATGGCTGACATGGGTTGAAACTTTTTGCTATTGGTCAATTTTCTTTCTTTATGTGTACCTCATTATTCAGTCTGCTGTTAGACAAAATGATTTGTAGGAATCCATTATAATGTGACAACTTGCTTTGTATCATGCATCACGGAGATGCAGTAAGCCCCCTTTTGCCACAGCATGGCTCATATCAAAAAAGGTTATCCATTAGCCCAATGGCTCAGTAGGTAAAGTTGGTTTTGAAGGTCATGGGTCCAAGTCCCACTGGAAGAAAATATTTTTTTTCAGCAATTTTTTTGGTTTTTCCCCAACTAAGGGTATACAGTCATATGCTTTTGATTTTTCCTTGCAAATTATCAGTTTTCTACCCACCCCCGATAAGTGGGGTCAAAATCTAGTTTCATGCTCCTTTAACTAATTACCAAACGACAAAATTTTAGGCGTGTCCAAACTGAAAGCATTTGAAGACGACAAATTACAAATGGGATTTGTCAATGAAACGGTAGAAAACATTATAGGAAAAGGAGAAAATACTGGTTACAAGCATTTCCTCCTAATCCAAAAATGTTTTTAGAAGCCGTCTTCCTCAAGGTCATTACAGCTGGGCACTGTATGGGAAAAGGTTTACAATTATACATTTTTGCCCAAGTTCAAAGTGGCCATTTTCAGTCTTATAACAAGTAAAAGTCAAACAAAGAAGTCTGTTTGAATGAAGGTAAATGCTGCTTTTAATAATGTTTTGAGTTATATCATAGAAACGGCTCACCAACTCATGTCTCCTAGGTTTCTCCTAGCTAAGCAGAGGTGCAGCAGTGTCTAGCCAAAAGAAACTCTCACAAGTGCAAATGAGGATTAAAACCAGAACCGTTGCATCACAAATCCTACACTGAGCCCTGTAGGACCCTGACATGTGGGTGAGAATATTCAAAGGATTTTTTTTAACCCCTTAGCATACAATACTGAGTTTTAACAACCCTAAGGCTGTTGAAAACATTGTGGGAAAAGGAGAAAATCAGAGTAACCAACATTTTCCCACAAAGTTTTCTACACTCCCAAAAAGAAATTTCAATTTTTTGAGTCCAATCAAATTTGTCATCAGCAAATGCTTTCGATTTGGAACAGTCTAACACTCTTCCATTGGGTAAAGAATTAATGAAACAGAAGGCTTGCTTTTATCAAGTCAATTATTCTCTGCAGTGAATGTTTTCAAAACCTATCTGATGCTACAGGGGCATAAAAATTCATACAGTGGATTCCACTTCATAGCAACCCTATTAATCAGGATTTTCGGTTTTTAGCAACAGTTAGTTTAGCAACAATCCTTCTCCTATTTAGACAACGTAAATTTGAACGGTTAATTGGGATCCAGTAAATGGAAGATTTTGTTTTTATGCTACAAAAACTTTCCAAAATATTCAAAATTCTACTATTTATTAGCTATTATGAGATGTAAGGCAAAGAAAAATTGCAGTCTTTTCCATAAAAATTAATTCTAATCTGTAGACACAAGTCGAACTTCAAAGCGTACAGAGGCTCAAAGATATAAACCTTGCAGCATCATAATTATATATGACGAGTCCATGTTGACTTGAAATTATCATTTTTATGAATTTATCATTTAAGATACAGAGTCTTGCTTGTTCAATGCTATCCTTTTTTATTTTAAAACATGTAATGACTGTTACAAAACATGTCCACTTTGCCGACATTTTGAAACAGGAGTTTGTTTAATCAGCGGCTGTAACTATGACAGCATTGCAGCGGTAAATTGCTATGCAGTTTACAACACTGTTGTCGATATTCATATCAACTATTGGATGATTACAGAAGACAACAGGTACCATGTTGTGCATATAAAACTAGGACCACTGATAAAATTTTGAAGTGGGAGAAATGGCGGAAATGTGGTTATTGCAATGTTGTTTTGGTCAGAATAAGATGCAATAAGACTGGTGGAAAAAGAAGCAGACATAGTTGATCTGAGATCAGAGTGCATGTTCTGTGCAGTCTGATCTTATCTACACTCTCCATTAAAAAGCAGCTGAAGCTGATTTCAGTATTTCAACTATTAACCCTTTACCAAACAATCCCTGGTTTTTATGACCCACAGATAGACCCCCTTTTGAAAACATTGTGGGAAAAGGAGAAAATGCTGGTAACCAGCATTTTTTCCTTTTCCCACAATGTTTTCCACCCTGCTCGAAATAAATTTCAATTTTTGAGTTTCGTTTATTTTGTCGTCTGCAAATGCTTTCAATTTGAACTTGTCTAAAATTTTGTTGTTTGGTAAAGAGTTAAAGAGAAAGACCATAGCATATCACTTGTCAGATCATTACAAACTTTGAAAAAAAAAAGGAACAGTTTCCTTGAATATCTGTTTACCTCTGTTAATGGTTTGTTTATAGACCAATTTGTGACAAACAACTGACAAGATGCATGTAAACAGACTTAAAGTCTGCAAGTGAAAAATGCAGAAAATAGTTTCAGATGTGGGTCAGGTTTGAATGTTATGGCTCAAATTGTTACGATAAAATGGATTTGTCTCTATGAAATCAGTCTATGACATCAAAGAGGATTTTTCCATCAATTCAACCAAACAGGTGGTAAGTCAGGGGTTACACAGGGGCGTAACATGCACTCATGTTGCGTTGAAAATATACATGTAAGAACTGTTTGACAACCGGAAACCACAGATATGTGTCAGAACTTGTGTTTACAATGAGTTTGTTTTGGATTTCACATGAAACACAGGATTACCATCACCAACAGCAAGGACTGTTTTTGGGCGTCAAGAATTTAAAAAAATGTATGTATTTCATAAAATAATGAATTAATGAAATGATCAGGGTCCCAGCATCAAACGTCTGCCATTAATAAGAAACAATTGTCTGCATTTCATCCGACTTAAGGTCTAAAGACACATCAGTTTATCAAAACGACCGCTTTATCGCAACATTTTCTCTCACAAATAGGAGTTGCAAAAAGAGGAACCCACTGTAATTGTACGGTTAAAAGTTTACCCTTGGAGTGAAAAATAATGACTAGATATGTGTCACTGACACCCATGCCCCCACAACACGCAAAGGTCGAAGTCATAGTATAGCTCCAACCTCAAACAAGGACCTTTTGCCATATTTATTGACATAACATTTTAAAACATGTACACGCTTTACTATGCGAAAATTTTTGCCTAGCACTGCGACCTTGACTTTTGAGATTGCAACACAGTTTTGCTTGGGACATGTTGTCTGTTTATGGCAATCACTTGTGCCATATCATTTGATATACAATGTACTATTACCATCAAAATGCATCAAATAGATCAAATTTATGGTTTGATAAATTTTGAAAGAGATATTTAAAGCTGAACATTCCTAAATAATACAAATGATACCAAGGATAAAAACCAAGTAATATCTTATTCAGGACTAGAAAGTAGTGGATAGCTATCAAGGGAAGTAACTGTCTTTTGTCTCCCGTTGCAGCAAATATTGAAGAAGTTCAACCGAGAATTGTGATCTTGACCTTTGAAGAAGCGCCAAGGTTGTTGCAAGCATCATGGTGTCTATCCATAGTGATCATTTCCAAATTATTCTAGAATCTGGCCATGGACATGGAAATTATTGGCTAGACAGGAGCACCTGTCATCACTATAATTGTAGTAAAAATTTCAAACAGTAGAGTAGAAAGAGTGAATGAAGATAATACCACAATATTGTGCTTTCTGATCTTACTCTACAACTCAGCAAAAGAAACTACAAAAATTACCACACTTGGTGATCTTCAGGTTCATATTTGGTAATACTAGATGACTTTTTTTTTTAACTCTTTACCTAACGATAAAATTTTTAGACTCAATCAAACTGAAAGCATTTGCAGATGACAATTAAATGTTGCTTACATGATAATTTCTGTCTTTGATAGGGTAGAAAACATTGTGAGAAAAGGAGAAAATGCTGGTTTCTAGCAATCTCAAAGTGTATATATTTTTTTATTGGCTAATCTGTTTGATTTAGCCAATCAAAAATTGTGTTACCTCTTCACTTTAGAATAAATCTAAGTTATTTGGTTTAGCCAATCTGATATTGTGTTACTTTCTAAATTACAGCTAAGACTAAGACCGCAATTTAGAAAGGTTGGTTAGCATTTTCTCTCTTCCCTATAATGTTTTCAGCCGTTTCATAGACAATTCCGATCATTTGAGCCACATAAAATTTGTCATCTGCATATGCTTTCAATTTCAAAGGATTCAAAATTTTGTCATCTGGTCAAACTTCTTGACAGACATCAGATGGAATGATACAAAAATGTGGGCAATGAAAAAATGCAGATGCATAACTCTTTACCACACGAGAAAAATTTAGACTTGTCCAAATTGAAAGCATTTGCAGATGTCAATTTGAATTTGGCTCAAATGATAGAATTTGTCTTTGATGGGGTAGAAAACATTGTGGGAAAAGGAGAAAATGCTGGTTACCAGCATTTTCTCCTTTTCCCACAATGTTTTCAAAAAGCTTCTTCTTCAGGGTCGTTAAAACTCAGGATTGTGTGGTAAAGAGATAATACACAAGAATGCCATACTGACCCCATATCGCTCTACTAGCTAATTAATCTAAGTGAGCTGTAACTGGCATAAACTGACATTTATAAGCCTATCTTGACCCTTGCAGACCTGTACCTAAATTTAATTGCTTATACAGATATGTAGATCAAGATCAGACTGTGCAGAACATGCAGTCTGATCTTCTATCTACACTGCCTGCTATGTTTTCAATGACAGAAATAAGATCAGCTTAACTCTTTACCAAACGACAAAATTTTAGACTGGTCCAAATTGAAAGCATTTGCAGACGACAAAATTAATGTGACTCAAAACTTGAAATTTGTTCTGGGAGGGTAGAAAACATAGTGGGAAAAGGAGAAAATGCTGGTAACCAGCATTTTCTCCCTTTCCCACAATGTTTTCTTAAGGCGTCTTTCCCACAGTCGTTAAAAGTCAGGATTGTGTGGTAAAGAGTTAAATGTCTTTTGACTTTTAACTGTCACACAATGGGCCATAATCATGTCCACAAACCCCTGGATTGTTTGGTCTTATTATGGCTTTTGACATAATTTCAGTCATGTCAGGGTAGAAAATGTACCTATTCATGCATTCCTTGACTCACTTAACCAGAATACTTTTTCAATCCATTATCTGTGCTCCATGATTAAAGTAAAAATATACTTATCTAAACTATCTTTTTTATGTAAACAAGAAGGCCATTGGCCCTAAAACACCCACCTGAGTAAAGTCATCTATGGTTAATAAAGCTGAAGAGATCCTGGGTTTAATGATGTCGAACGCATGCATGTAAGTGACCTACTTTTTAACCGACTCAACCTACTTTTGAACTTGTCAGATATATCATCAAGACAAACATTCCGTTAATGTTTCATGAGTATCAGACTGAAAATTTGGCCTCTTGACTGCACACAAGTTTTTTGTAAGATTTGGCCCAGTGAACTACTTTTTGATCTGTTGTGACCCAATTTCAAACTAATCTGAGATTTCAAAAAGACAACCTTTCTGACCTAATTTCATAAGTATCAGGCTGAAAATGTGGCCTCTAGACTGCACACAAAATTTTTTTCAGATTCGGCCAAGTGACCTACTTTTTGACCGAACGTGACCAATTTCGAAGTTAATCAAGGTATCATCAAGACAAGCATTCTGACCAAGTTTCAACACTATTGGGCTGAAAATGTGGCCTCTAGAAAACACACAAGCTTTTTCTACAATTCAGCCCTGTGACCTACTTTTTGACCTGACATGACCCAATTTCCAACTTGTCCAAGATATCATCAAAATAAACATTCTTACCAAGTTTCATGAGTAAATGACTGAAAATGTTGCCACCAGAGTGCACACAAGGTAAATGTCGACGCCTGGACGACGCAGGACAGATGACAAAGGACTGACACAGCACGATCACAAAAGCTCACCTTCAGTGCTTCGTGCTCAGGTAACTAACCATGTCAACCCATAATTAGAAATGAAATCATCTTGCGGAATTCATTTGAGGATCACAACAGGACTTTGGTTAAAATTGTTTAGTACCTCCAGAAGAGATGATACTTGAAATAGATATGAGCCATGCTCTGTGAAAAGGGGCTTAATGCATCTGCAAAAAGTATCGACCCAAGTCAGCCTGGGCACTCCGCTTAGGCTGACCCATAGGGGTCCGTAGTTTGATTCCTGGCACCCATAGTCTATATATTATAAACAAGGGATTTAACTGTATGCAGTCCCTTACTCGCCCCCGGTTACAAAAAACAATGTATCTTTTCTACCCCATCAGTTATTCTCCTATTTTTTTCTACAGCTGAGAGCTTAAACATTTTTCTACCAGAAAAACACAACTGTTTGTCAGTGGCTAATGCAGTCTGGCTGATACATTCGCTCGAACTTGTAAACTCGCTCAAAAATCTGCGCCATTGACACGGGTTCGTACATCCGTTTTCAAGATATAAAATGCACTTTAGATCCAATGAAACGCAGCATTAGCAGCACCCACCCTTTAAACATGTTTAAAAATACTACTGACCTATGGTCTTTATCTTCAATAACGATGAAACGCCTCAGAATTCGTTGAATTTGTGATCCACGTTCTTATTTCGAACAGCTTCAGCCATCTTCTGCCATGTGACATTGTTTGGAACGAGAAATTTCATTGGTTGATATGTAGTAAAAGTCGTGAATTGAACCAATGAAATTTCGTACAGCTGCTCACACCTTTTTGTCACGTGACAGTACGGTGACACAGTTTGGAACGAGAAATTTCATTGGTTTATATGCGCGAACGTCAGTATCGAATGTACGAACCCGTGTCAATGGCAAAGATTTTTGAGCGAGTTTACAAGTTCGAGCGAATGTGTCAGCCAGACTGCATTAGCCACTGACAAACAGTTGTGTTTTTCTGGTAGAAAAATGTTTTAGCTCTCAGCTGTAGAAAAAATTAGGAGAATAACTGATTGGGTAGAAAAGATATGTTGTTTTTTTGTAACCGGGGGCGAGTAACGGGCTGCATATAGTTAAATCCCTTGTTTTAGTCTATGGGTGACAGGAGTCAAACCCCTATGGGCTGACCCGGGGCGTAACATTTTGCTAATGGTCAATTTTCTGCATGTCCAAGGACTAGTTTACCCCATGCTTTGGTCGACTGTTAGACAAAATTGATTTTATGATGACTTGCTCTGTATCATGCATCATGGAGATGCATTAAGCCCCCTTTTGCTAGAGTTTGGCTCATATATTAATGCATAGACTACCAGACAGATGAAAGACACAGAGCCATGATATAAGCTTGCTGATCTTCAGCCTTAGTAGCCAACGAATGCCTTCTCAGCCAAAAAGCTACATCTATCAACACTGTTTATCAAAATAAAGCAATCTTGCACATAGCGTTAAGCTAGGTTTGTCCATAAAGTCAGTTTAACCCTTTACCACACGGCAAAATTTTAGACCTATCCAAATTGAAAGCATTTGCAGACGACAATTTTATAGTGGCTCAAATGACGCAATTTTTCTTTGATAGGGTAGAAAACTTTGTGGGAAAAGGAGAAAATGCTGGTTACCAGCATTTTCTCCTTTTCCCACATTGTTTTCAAAAGGCCTCTTCTTCAGGGGCGTTAAAAGGCGTCATTGTGTGGTAAAGGGTTAAACTGCACAATAAAACATCAAGTGATAAAAAAAACACCTCCAAATCTATGGCACGTAGAATTTTCAATTTGATGGATCTACAGTGTTTTTAACCCTTTACCAAACAATCCTGGGTTTTCACGACCCTGTAGAAGAGGCCATTTGAAAACATTGTGGGAAAAGGAGAAATTGCTGGTAACCAGCATTTTCTCCTTTTCCCACAATGTTTTCAACCCTATCTAAGCAAGATTGCACCATTTGAGTCACACTGAAATTGTCGTCTGCAAATGCTTTCAATTTGGACGAGGCTAAAATTTTGTCGTCTGGTAAAGGGTTAATACGCCCTCCTCAGGTAAAGGATTATCTGGCAAAGCGTTAGCACCCTTCCATTTTGTAAAAATGGTCCCACTGTCTACATCCTCAATTCAAAAAGAAATACATTCTTAAAGAATGTTAATATTTGACATGAATGCTCTTCAATATTGCCAGGCAGGCCTATGGCTTTTAATTGTATGCATATAAACAACTATAATGTGATACTCGACAGTTTTTATGAACTTTTAACTATGTATACATTACGTACAAATGCAACTGTAAAATCTGTACATTCTGGCATACCAGTAATTTATTTTTCCAATTTTTTTCTTAACCAGTGTTTTTTACTTTTTTTTCTTAAATACTTCATCAAAGACCTGCAAGTTTCAAAGAATTTGGCTACAAATGTAAATGAGGACAAACTACAGTAAGCCATCAAAAGGCTCTTTTTCCTAAAATAATGGCTGGATTTTCATCATCTTAAATAGAGTACAATCCTTTGATGATACAAATGTGCCAGTTTCAAAAAAAAAAAACATTCCAATATAAACTTTATTGTGTATAGGTAGCTTGAAGTTCATATGGACCCCATGAATTTTGAAATTTCTTGAAAAATCCTGTATCAATTTTTATGAAACTTTGCAAAGTCTTTTAAAATGACCTTACCAACTCTCACAGCGAAAATTAGAATTTTTCTTTTACAAGAAAGAGCATTTTTCCCATTCCAGTAGTGTTAAATTTTTATGCTGAAGGTAAACTTTCTCTGACAGTTTCGCACAGTGACCAGAACAGCAAGCATAACGGACAAGTGCATGACTTCAGTACCTCACTTTAGTTAAATATGAGGCCCTGAAATTGTTTTTCTGTACAAATAATATAGTTCTATACCTTACATTAGATATCGTTTTTGTCACTTTCATTCAAATCTTCAAAGCCTAAAATGATTTGTCCAATGTTCTCTTATATGGTGTCTGTTCTCCAATATTTGGTCTCAGTTTTATTTTCAGCATGGCTTCATGTTTTATAACACTTCTGTTGAGATATGTGTTTGAAACCACCTGAAACTTAGACTCGAAGGTCTTTCATGGCTTGTTTTGAATTGTTTTTTGCTATGATTTTTTCAGTTCACCCATAATTAGCTCAACTGTATTTTGGTAACACTCATAGGGTGGTAATCCTAAAGACACTGGGTCCCTTGACCATAAAAATTCATCTACAACAGTACTTTGGAGCTTCTTTAAGGAACTTATCCAATTCATACAATTCACCCTTCTTCATTTTATTGTTGTATGCTTTACCACATGATGTGAGCCAAAGTCTGGCTGGGTTTCAGGAAAACATCTATGATTGGTGTGGAAAAGAAAACAAAGTGTAACCAAGTACATGCAAGTCTCTGATATTGAATCATTAAAATAAAACCCAAATAAAAAATGAGATTAGGGCCTCAAAGGTTGAAGTTTCTGCTGTTCAAACAATAGAAGACCACAGTTACTGTTCTTGCATTAGAATTGTTTTTCAAAACCTGTAAACCCTCGACTCGGAATAGCCTTCAATCCTCCCACCGTTTTTAAGCTTTTTTGTTCATGCATTTTAATACTGCATTGAATGCAAAAAAGTCAAACTAAGACATCAAAAATTCTGAAAATTTCACTCAGAGTTGGTAAAGGTAACATTATTGTCGATGAAAATTTTCAGGACAATAGCTAAAGCAATTTTTGAGATATTTCAAAATTAAGGGGGTCCCAATGAACCTCAAACTACCTATGTACAAAAGAAGTGAATGTCAACTTTAAAAGGCTCTTATTCTCTTAAATATTATCAAACTCCCTTCACTTAAATTGAGGTCACGCTGTAGATCTATAAACTGTCAAAAAAATCTGAATTTAATGAGGCAACCCAGGTGTAACAGAAGACTGACATCGGACAGAGGGCTGTAACCATTCCATGACATAGCGCTTCTAGCGTGTAGCCACTAAAGCTGTAAAATCCATGTTTAATCCTTTACTGAGCAATCCTTGTTTTAAGGATCTTCAGGAAAAGGCTTTTGGAAACATCGTGGGACAAGGAGACACTACAGGTATCGGCATTTTCTCCTTTCTCCACAATGTTTTCTACCCTTTCAAAGACAAATGTCATCATCTGAGCCTTGTTAAATTTATCATCTGCAAATGTCTTAAACTTTGGACTAGCACAGTTTTGTAACTTGGTATAGAGTTAATCTAAAGGAGGTCATTTTTTCTTTCAATAGCCACAGCTACTCAGTTATGATGAACTCTATACCAGAAAAAAAAATTCTGGAAACATTTGCAGACTTCAATTTAAATGTACCTCAAATGATGGAATTTGTTTCTGATACGGTCGAAAACACTGTTGGAAATTGAAGATTATGCTGGTTCTCCTTTTTCCTCTTCCTCTCTGTTTTCAAAAGTCTTCTTTCTCAGAGTCCTAAAAACTCAGGGCTGTGTTAAATGCTTAGTACAATAACAGCTCATTCATTTGATCCTCAAAGCTGTTAAGTCGTTACATCAATATCATTTATTCTACTCATTCATTCATTATGTCAAGTACAGCATCTTATGTTTTGATAAGCTTAGCTAAAACTGTTCACTTTTCATACCCTTCAGCATTAATTAAAGAAAGCAGATAAAACCTGAAATTACGTTCAGAAAAACTCTGTTTTTGTTCAAAATCTGTGATCACTGATCAGCAATAATGACTTTTTATATCCATTGTAAACCCTACTTCTTTTCCAGGTCATTAACAAAAGGGATTGTTTAAGGGCACACAGAAATGCATCATGTTCTAAAGCCAGCAGTGTAGTGAGTTAGTAGCTACAGGATTTTGGTAAACCAAAGCTCTCTGACATTACTGTATCAATCCTAACTTAAAACAAGAGGGCCATGATGGCCCTGAAGTCGCTCACCTGAGCCTTTTGACCAAACATGATCCATTTTAAACCTCTTTCGAGATATTATAACAAACATTCTAACATGCTTTCATAATTATTGGATTGAAAATTAGGCCTCTAGTTTGTACGCAAGATTTTTCTAGACTAATCCATGTCATCAATACAAACATTTCGACCAAGTTTCATTAATATTGAATTTAAATTGTGGCCTCTAGAGTGTACACAAGGTTTTTCTAAAATTTGACCTAGTGACCTAGTTTTTGATCCGACCTGACCCATTTTCAAACTGGCGCAAGATGTCATCAAGACAAACATCCTGACCGCATTTCATGAGTATTGGACAAAAATTTTGTGGCCTCTAGAGCATACACAAGGTTTTTTAAAGATTTAACCAAGTGACCTAGTTATTGACCCGACATGACCCATTTTCAAAATCCTAAAAGATAACATCGAGACAAACATTCTGACTAACTTTACAGAGTATTACACTGAAAATGTGGCCTCTAGAGTGTACACTAGGTTTTTCTAAGATATGACCTAGTGACCTAGTTTTTGACCCAGCATGACCCATTTTCAAACTCATCCAAGATATTATTAAGGTAAACATTCTGACCAAGTTTCAAGAGTATTGGACTGAAAATGTGGCCTCTAGAGCGTACACAAGGTTTTTCTAAGATTTGACCTAGTGACCTAGTTATTGACCTGGCATAACCCATTTTCGCACTTGTCCAAGCTATCATCAAGACAAACATTCTGACCAATTTTCAAGAGTATTGGACTGAAAATATGGCCTCTAGAATGTACACAAGGTTTTTCTAAGATCT
Source organism: Hippopus hippopus (assembly GCA_946811185.2). NCBI lineage: Eukaryota > Metazoa > Mollusca > Bivalvia > Cardiida > Cardiidae > Hippopus > Hippopus hippopus. The sequence continues at coordinate 18,738,841 of OX328096.1, forward strand.
GACCTAGTGACCTAGTTTTTGACCTGACATGACCCATTTTCGAATTCAACTGAGATATTATCAAGACAAACATTCTGACCAATTTTCATGAGTATTGGACTGAAAATGTGGCCTCTAGAGCGTACACAAGGTTTTTCTATGATTTTACCTACTGACCTAGTTATTGACTTGACATAACCAATTCTAGAACTCATCCGAGAAATCATCAAGACAAACATTCTGACCAACTTTCAAGAGTACTGGACTGAAAATGTGGTCTCTAGAGCATACACAAGGTTTTTCTAATATTTGACCTAGCGACCTAGTTATTGACCCGACATGACCCATTTTCTAACTTGTCCAAGATATCATCAAGACAAACATTCTGACCAACTTTAAAGAGTATTACACTGAAAATGTGGCCTCTAGAGTGTACACAAGGTTTTTCTAAGATTTGACCTAGTGACCTAGTTTTTGACCCGACATGACCCATTTTCAAACACATGTGAGATATTATCAAGACAAACTTTCTGACTAACTTTTAAGAGTACTGGACTGAAAATGTGGCCTCTAGAGCGTACACAAGGGGCGTATTCCATTCACCTGTTCCGGCACAATGTCCAGTGTTTTGGAATGCTCTTCTAAAATGTGCGAATGGAATATTTCAGAACACATACTTTTCTGGAATTATGTTCTGAATGGAGCATTTTCGGAACATTGTTCTAATCGATACCGAAATTAATGTACATTGCCATGATGGCTGTTGCAAGAGCTACTGTCTTAACTGTGCTAGTGGTGGATATGATTAGCTGCGGAGAGGGAGTAGAGACTGACACTGCCGAGTCTACAGTGCTCCTATTTATGGCGTTCATATTGTAAAAAAGACAATTGCAAGTTTTGCCATGAACTGTCCATTTTTCAGCTATCTTGAATCACCTAGCAACCATCCAGCAGGTGCGCTGCACGTCGATTGAATTAGAACAGTCAGAACATGTTCTGAAGAACACGGCACAGTGTTCCAAAATACTCCATTGATTTAGAACATGTTTGGAGTGTTCGGAGTAGCGAAAGGAATACGCCCAGTGTTTTTCTAAGATCTGACCTAGTAACCTAGTTATTGACTGGACATAATCCATTCTAGAACTCATCCAAGATACCATCAAGACAAACATTCCGACCAACTTTCAAGAGTATTGGACTGAAAACGTGGCCTCTGGAGCATACACAAGGTTTTTCTAAGATTTGACCTAGTGACCTAGTTTTTTGACCTGACATGACTCATTTTCGGACTTGTCCGAGATATTGTCAAGGCAAACAATCTGACCAACTTTCAAGGGTATTGGACTGAAAATGTGGCCTCTAGAGCGTACACAAGGTTTTTCTAAGATTTTACCTAGTGACCTAGTTATTGACCCGACATGACCCATTTTCTAATTTGTCCAACATATCATCAAGACAAACATTCTGACCAACTTTCAAGAGTTTTGAACTGAAAATGTGGCTTCTAGAGCGTACACAAGGTTTTTCTAAGATTTGACCTTGTGACCTAGTTTTTGACCCGACCTGACCCATTTTCGAGCTCGTCTGAGATATCATCAAGACAAACATTCAGAACAACTTTCCAGAGCATTGGACTGAAAATGTGCCCTCTCGAGTGTACACAAGGTTTTTCCAAGATTTGACCTAGTGACCTGGTTTTTGACCCGACCTGACCCATTTTCGAACTCGTCCGAGATATTATCAAAACAAACATTTTAACTAAGTTTCATGAGTATTGGACTGAAAATGTGGCCTCTAGAGCGTACACAAGGTAAAAGTTGACGACGGACGCCGAACACAGCACCATGGACGCCGAACACAGCACGATCACAAAAGCTCACCATGAGCACTTCGTGCTCAGGCGAGCTAAAAAAACAAAACTCTTTTCTATTATGACAAATTATTGTGAAAAAAAGTTAATGTATTGCATTAAATAAATCGACCTTTCATTGAATTTCTACATTGTCTTTTCCAAATTTTTTCCAATATCATTCAGGAAACTGTAAGATTTAACTCTTTAACACACGACAAAATTTCGGACTTATCCAAATCTAAAGAACTTGCGGACAACAAATTATGTCTGGCTCAAAGTGTGGAAAAATTCCCTTTTGAACGGTAGAAATCATTATGGGAAAAGGAGAAAATGCTGGTTACCAGCATTTTCTCCTTTTCCCACAATGTTTTCAAGACTTTTTTCTCGGAATTGTTAAAGCAGTGTGGTAAAAAGGTTAATGGCACAGCATTGGAATCTAAAGGAAGACTAATTTTTCATAGCATTACCCTAAGCTGAATGAAATAAAGCTGGTATTGAAAGAAAAACATATCAAACCAATCATGTTATAATATTTCAGAAACAGAGACTTTAAACAGTGGGTAATACTGCTTGAGGGATTATATTCAGAGAGCTTTGTTTATTTATATCAACATTTTCCTCAACTTGTCTGCCAACTACGGTCTATTGTTTCACACCAAAGCATGCAAAAAATTATCCGAGGTTGCCAAAAGCTCTGAAAGTAAATTGTGTCTAACAAATTATTTCATTAACATTTCAAAAGAACTTTGTATGCCATGAACAAAAACACAGGCAATGTGAATCCCATCAAAGCAAAGAAAAAAGTAATGATTTACTGAGGTTTGTCTTCTAGCTGTCCATCTTGTTAAGATTACAACATTTCACAATCTAATAACTATAATAAAAGCAAAAGGATGTTACTGCCCTAAGTTAACTCTTTACCAGACAACATAAGTTTGGACCTGCCCAAACTGAAAGCATTTTGTAGACAATTAATTTCAATGTGGTTCAAATGATGCAGCTATGTTTGAAAGAGTAGAAGACATTGTGGGAAAAGGAGAAAATGGTGATTACCCCCATTTTCTCCTTTTCTCTCAATATTTTACAAAGCATTCTTCTTCTTGCTCATTCATACTCTGGATTGTTAGGTAAAGGGTTGATTAACCAACATAAGTGCAAAACATTCTATTGAGAAAATGTTGATATGTTCAATGTGATACACCAGTTAACTATACTGGAATTGCCTCAAAATATCTATGCATGCAGCATGCAAAGGCATAATATATAAGCATGTTAATCTAATTTTAAATGGGATAATTTGACCATACAATGGGCAATAAGGAAGCACAGACATTTAAGACAAGAAGAAATAAACAAAATTAATACAAGAAAAGAGAGAAATAAAACAAATAAAAGCAATGTCATTCGATATAAATCAAGTAAGTGTATAAATTAACTGATATGAATTGAGTAAATGCACTGACAATTGATATAAAGCAAGTAAATGCATTGTCAATCAATGTAACAAGGTAAGTGTGTTGTCATTTGAGTTAAGCAGGAGTTTTTTTTTGTCCTGTAAAAACTTAAGAAGCCAGATCTAAGTGATAAGCAATGAACTTGATCTCTCAAACATCCAAGTTTTAATGACCCTGAGGAGGAAAGCTTTGGAAAACACTGCTGGAAAAGGAGGAAATGCTGGTAACTAGCAATTCCTTCACTCCCCACATTGTTTGTTTACACTTTGTAGGACCAAGTCTTCTGCAAACACTTCCAAAATTGATGGGTCTAAAATTTGTCCTCAATGAAAGGGTTAGATAGGCATTAAGCTTATAATTTTTGACAATAATATATATTTCTGGGAAAAAATATGAGAGTTAATTGCATATTTTATTGAATTAACTTAACTTCACAAAAGAAAGATCAATTATTTCTTTTAACAAGCTAAGCAAGCTAAGCCTATTTTCATATCTTAAAAAAAATGTTTGACTATAATGAAATATTTAAACACAATATCTTCCAATGTAAGAGAAAGAAATAACATGCAAGCACTCAATTACTTAACAGAAATTTTAAATACAGAAATACGTATCAACTTAACTGAATTGAAAATAATGAAAAGAATGATTGATATTTATCAACAAAATTGACGGTAAGTGTTTCGCATTCAAATAAAATATAAAATAATTCAAATACAGTAGTTTTCTTATCTTGAATACCAATTGTCTTAAAAATATTTATTTCTGAAAAATCTGCATATAACATAAATTATGGTCTTTCTACCCCTATTCCTCTAGCATGGTGGACATTTTTTGAAAACAAAATGACAAATAAAGAGAATTATTGAATTACACAATATCTCCATTTGTCTCGGTGTTTTCCTACCTTTCTTTTCATGGAAAATTTATTCCTACATGTTTTCTGCTCATCTTTTTAAACTTTTTCAATAAACCAATATAATTTAAACCTTTACAAAACAATACTAAGTTTAAACAACCTTGTGGTAAAGGCCTTTTAACCCTTTACCACACAATCCCGAGTTTTAACGACCCTCAAGGAAAATGCCTTTTGAAAACATTGTGGGAAAAGGAGAAAATGCTGGTAAACAGCATTTTCTTCTTTTCCCACAATGTTTTCTGTCCTACCAAAGACAAATTGCATTGTTTCAGGCATGTTTGAATTGTTGTCTGCAAATGCTTTCAAGTTGAGCAAGTCTGCTTTTTTGTCGTGTGGTAAAGAGTTAAAAATATAGCAAAGGTAGGAAATGTATGTAACCAGTATTCCCCTCTTTGTCCACTTGTTTTCAACCCTGTGGCTCACACGATGGAATTTGTCTTTGATAGGGTAGAAAACATTTTGTTTTCCCACAATGTTTTCACGAAGGCTTCTTCCTCAGGGTAGTTCAAACTCAGGATTGTGTGGTAAAGGGTTAAATTCATTTACATTTTATTTCATTACCTCCTGCAGGTGACTTCTAAAATATCCTCGTAAAATATTGATCCCCAGCATGAATATAAGATAAAATACAAGCAGAACCACATTGGCAATAGGAAAATTTCATCTTTTGGCACAATGCTTTCAAAATTAATTTCCTTCATGACAGAAAATCATACACAGGAGGTAATGAGGTAATTGCACTTAATAATTAAACATTCTGAAATATGTACCTCTAGCAGAAGTCTGCTTATGAATGGACAAAAACGAATACTTTCTTACCTTGAACCACTCCAAGAAGACCATAAATTCCAAGCCTCATATCTCGCTTAGCGGCATCTACATTGTATGTTCCATTTGTTTTGTTCAAATTATTCGCGTCATTACTCCATTCACTAAGCCAAATATTGGAGTAAATATTGGCAGCGTTGGTCAGTATATAAAACACTATAGTTGCGACTCCTAATAACACACCAACAGATTTTAAATACACAAGAAACACACTGAATTTCACCTGAAAGAAAAATCAAAATCACTAATGTGAACTGAACTATTTAACCCTTTACCACACAATGACGACTTTTGACGACCCTGAGGTAGAAGCCTTTTGAAAACATTGTAGGAAAAGGAGAAAATGCTGGTAACCAGCATTTTCTCCTTTTCCCACAATGTTTTCTACCCTTCCCAAATCAAATTTCGATTTTACAGTCACATTTATTTTGTCGTCTGCAAATGCTTTCAATTTGGACCAGTCTATAAATTTGTCCTTTGGTAAAGAGTTAACAGTCAACAAAACTTTAGAATCGTAAAGCAGTATTTCCAGATGACAAATTAAATGTTCCTCAAATGATAGGATTTGTCTTTGAAAGAGAACAAAACTGTCAGGAAAAAAGAAAATGCTGGTTAACAGCATTTTCTTTTCCCTCAATATTTTCAAAAAGCTACCTCAGCGTTGTTAAAACACAGGATTACATCCTGCATCCAACAGTTTTGGTCTAATTTAGAAAACAATAATTATGGCAGAAAATCCTCTACAGGATTTCACTCCCTAATACTTAATACAACTAATAATACTGATTGTTGAATGAGGAATATTTATTTTCTTGGTTGCATTATGGATCAATAAAATCCATTTGGTCTAACATCCAACTGAATCATGAGGTAGATTGGTCCTTTAGCATGTAGAAAATTGACCAGTAGCAAAAAGTTTCCACTCAGGTCAGTCTGCAAAGGACTTATTCAGGTGACTTAAATGATCTTTGAACTTCCACTTCCATTTGTACACCTTGACTTTATCAACCTTTTTATCTACGAAGCTTTATTTTTACCTACAAAGCTTACCAAAAATCTGCTAGTTGTGCCTAGCACTCAAAATTTAACTCTTTAACAACTACAAAATTTTAATTCTATTGAAAGCATTTGCAGACAACAACAAATTGAGCTCAAGTATTTCATATTCGAATGGTAATATAGGGTAGAAAATAAATGTGTGGAAGTTGCTATCAGCATTTTCTCATTTACACAATATTTTCAAACATCTTTCTCCTCCACATCGTGCAATTGGGTAAGCTTGTATTTTACTATGATATGGCTTGCAACATGCGAAAAGAGGCATTTGAACATTTGCATAAAGTGTCGTCTCAGATTAGCCTGCGCAGTCCACACAGGCTAATCGGAGATGGCACTTTACAAACACATTTGATTTTGTACTTCAGTACACTTGCGCAAAATACAAAATTACATAAAAACAGAAAGTGTTGTTTCATATTAGCCTGTGCGGACTGCGCAGGCTAATCCGAGATGACACTTTACGCAAATGTTCAAATGCCCCTTTTCTCATGTTGCAAGCCATTATACCCTTTCTGTTTCCATTTTCTCAGCTTCTATAAGTTTCTTCTCTTCTTCTTTGTCTTCTTTAAGGTCTTTCTCAAATCCGTTTGGCACATCTGTCTTGTGGAGACTTGTTTTACTAGCTTTTAGAGATTCTTTTGATTTGGCTCTATAGACTAGATTTGGGTGATCACCCTTCCTGGCAGCCCCAGGTGTACCTGGTGGGGTGGCTACATGAGTATCTGAAATTGTCCTCATTCTCTCGGACAACATGGAAATTTGTCTGAAAGTAAAATATCAGATCTATGACTTTGGTTTACTAAACATCAACTGTGATATACTAGTCACTCAAAATAACTGCTTCCTTGAAACCTAAGCAATACACATGCCTCGTAAAAATTGGGACCTTTACCAAACAATCTAGTATTTTAAGGACCTGAAGCCTTTAAAAATATTGTGGGCCAAACAATCCTCTGTTTGATATTGAAAAATTAATGATTATTGCCACAGCAGTTTCTTGAAAATTGTTTGTGATTGTCGATGGTTGATTGATTGACTGAATGATGTTTTACGCCACTTTAATCATTATTTCAGTCATATCATATGAACAGGTGGCTTATCATATGAATAGGTGGCTTAATCACGTATTTCTGGGTTGATTGTGGATAGAGGAATTGCTAATACACCTGTCTAATTATGTAAATTTTCCTTTGATAAAAGCCTAAAATCAAGGACGGATACAAAGACAGATAGGCAGATGGAAAGACTTATGGACAGTGACTTTGTATTCAGATGCGCAAAAATCTAGATTTTAATATTATTTAAGCCTATTCTACATTGCTTTGTGACAGAGAGGAAGTTTCACTTTGCCCGTTTCACTTTGAGTTTTTTCCTTCATTGACTGGTTGTATGTTGATTAACAATATTTTCAACATTATTTCAGTTACTGGTACACTGCGGTTGCCAGTGCACCTATCCATGCTTTCCTGGAGTTTCTGTTACCAGTACTCCACACAATATTCTTTCCAAGCCACTAGCTGCTTTCCCACATAACCATCGTCTACAAAATGGTCAACAGTGAGAGAGGAATGAATCCTGTTGCAATGACTATCATCAATCCTCGGAAAGAAATTGGCCAAGCCGGAGATTGAACCACCAACCTCCTGTTATCAAGTCCTGTACGTTACTGACTGAGCTACCAGGGCTCGGCTTTCCTTCATTGAATATTCAAAATTGGTCATGGACAGATGAGCCAACAGACAGTGACCTTGTGGTCAAGTGCGCGATTCTTCTAGATTTTACTCCTTTTTTAAAATGTCTCTAAACAAAGAGCAAATGTTACTATACCTGTCTAACTTTGAATCTTTCCCTTCCATAATTGAACCAATCTGTGACATTATCTCTGCATCTAGCTCCAAATCTGAAAGTGAAACAAAAAACTGTTAGCTAGGATTTCAAACTTATTTATTGTCATTCAACCCTTTACCACAATATCCCTAGTTTTAACCACCCTGAAATAGAAGGCTTTTGAAAACATTGTGGGAAAACGAGAACATGCTGGTAACAAGCGTATGCATTTCTTTTTTTTTTTTTAAATCTCGGTCACAACTTAATTTTCAGAAAATAGCCGAATGATTTTTTTTCTGCCGACTACACAATATACATGTAATACGACAGGGGTGTTCTAGCAATAATCATTAGGATATGCAAAAAGGCTATATCAGACCATGTAAAGCATGCGAGATATTGGCTTATTGCGTGCTGGTTTGATTTGATTAGAGGTCAGCCCTTAACCAAGTGTAAATTCTTCGAGCGAAACAGTTGTAAGTGTGAACGACAAATGCTTGCAGTACAACCCTCTCGCTTCGAATTATTAGCGCGCTACGTCATACCTTTAATGCAAACTTTACTGCAAACATTAATTTTGTGGATACACGACCGGTGTGAAATCTTTACGGTTGGAAAGTTAAATGTTTATGGTCGTATTTAATCATTCACTGCCCATGGTAGGATGACAATTTTATCTCTTTACCAAACTACAAAATTTTAGACATGTCCGAATTCAAAGCATTTGAAGAAGACATAAAAAAAGTTCATGGAAGGGTAGAAACATTGTGGTGAAAGGAGAAAATGCTGGTTTCCAGAATTTTCTCCTTTTTTCCCCACATGCTTTTCAAAAGCTTTCGTTCTCAGGGCCTTTAAGGTGTGGTAAAGGGTTAAAGTCTTTGAGGCCAGTGTAGATAAACCTCAGACTTCAAAGAACGTGCAGTCTGATCTTTGATCCATACCATTCTCAGCTGAACTATGACCAAAATTGTATTCGTAGAAAGTTACTTCTGTTATGCCTAAAAAAGGTAAAAACATATTTAAGATCCGTTTATTTCCAGACTGAAAACCCATCCACATAGGATCTATATTACAGTTTAGATCCCTCTACCATAGCCTTATAGACCCCGACGCACGCTGTTTTTCATTTTGACCTTCATCACGTAAGTCGGGTCTTGTCTCGTTTCAAAAAGATTTCGCTAGTCATAGTCGATTTGGATTTGTTATTCAATCATCAGCATGATTGAAAAACATGGCGGCGGCACCGTCTGCAATATAACTTAATAGAGTTTTATTTGATTTCTGAATGAACCTGGCTGTAATTCAGCAAAACAGCGGCTGAATAATTTCTAATAAATTTGGCCCTAAAGGCAAATGAAGTTCTTTTACGAAGTTGTACCGGTGTTTCAATGACCAGGTTTGGTAACAGAAAATACGCATGTCTTTGTTTAAGTACACAAGGAATTTAATCTCTAGGAGTTTAATGACTGAAATGTTTTGGATTTGGTTTGTCGTCAAGATGATGTTTTGAGGAGTGAACTCAAATTGAAGTTAAAAATTTGAAGAGAAAGATGGAAAATATCAAATTGTTTGTGGTTTTTGACCTCTTCTAAGAGTTAAATGACAGAATCTGTATGATCTGCGTTAGTACCCAGCGCAAACACATAAACGGTCTGACATTGATTTTTTAAGATTTGTATGAATGCAATGGTCGCTTATAGGGGATTACGGTCCAGAAAGTCGTAATTTGCATGGTCGCTGGTCGGAGACACCAGGGGGTAGCTTATTACAGGTCATTTACATAGGAAATTTCAACAAGTAGAGTTTAATGTGGTCGTTTGCAGCAGGGTGTCGTTTGATGTAGGTGGTCGTAGGTGCAGGTTCCACTGTATTTGTTGTTTGATAAAGGATTGATAGATCTGTTTAACAGAGGTAAAAGTAACCTACCTTCATCTTCCTTTTCCAATTCTTCAGTCAAGTAATTCTTCAGGAACTGTGAGAAAGCTCCATCATGGTCCAGTAGCTCTCTGTAAGATCCAATCTCCGATATCTTCCCATCCACTAACACCACAATCGTGTCCACTTGAGGAAGGAATCCAACACCATGAGTTACCAAAACACGGGTCTGAAATATGGAATTACTTTATAAGGTTGTTTAGAGGTTAATCCTTTATGAAACAATCACATTTCTTTCAACCCTCTGGCATGTACAGGTATACAGGTATAACTATAGCAGTTACACAAAATTATTTGCAAGTTTTAGGTAAGATACTAACATCACAATCGTGCCTACTTAACAAAGAAATCCAACACCATGAGTTACCAAAACGCAGGTCTGAAACATGGAGTTACCAAAAACTGTTGTTTAGAGAATGATCCTTTATTAAACAATCCCATTTCTTTCAACCCTCTGGCATTTACCAGTATTACTAAAGCAGTTACTCAAGAATCTTTTGCAATCGTGTCTACTTGAGGAAGGAATCCAGCACCATGAGTAACCAAACACAGGTCTGAAACATGGAGTTACTTAATGAGATTTTTAGAGTTTAACCCTTTATAAAACCATCTCATTTCTTTCAACTCCCTGGCATGTACAGGTATTACTAAAGCAGTTACACAGAAAATTTTTTGAAAGTTTTTAGTTACCAAAACACGAGTCTGAAACTTGGGGTAACAAAAAATGTTTGCAGTTTGACACTTTGTCAAGCCATCTTGTTTCTTTTGACGCTATGGCATGAATTACTATAGCAGTTACACACCAAGTTTTTAGCAAGTTTGAATTTAATAAAACAATCAGTAAGTTTCTTTTTGCCTATGTGTTTATTCCCAATAAAGATAAAAAAAATGTTACTGAAATCTGTAGAAGAACCTTCCGTAAATATTGCAGGAACTACAGTTTTCCCTGTATCCCAGAGTATTTTCTACCCTTTTCAATAACAATTTATATCATGTGAGCAACATTTTATTTCATATCTGGCAATGTTTTCAGATTGAAATGATCTAATAAGCCTTAAATTTTCTCATCTGGCAAAGAGAGTACTTGCTTACTTTTTGTCAGTTACACTGAAGCAACTAGTGAATTTTTCCATTCATTCCTAGTATTTTCTAAGTATGGCAGTACTGTACTTGGTAACTGTTGAATTATCCTACTTTAGCTATGTATTACTATGGATAATTAACCCTTTACAACACAATCCCAACTTATAACAACCATAAGAAAGAAGGCTATTGAAGACATTGTGGGAAAAGGAAAAAGTGCTGGTAACCAGCATTTTCTCCTCTTCCCACAAAGTTTTATACCCTATGACAAGACAAATTTCGTGTGACCAAGCATATTTCTTTTTTGATCTACAAATGCTATCAATTTGGACTAGGCTGAAATTTTGTCATTTGGTAAAGATTTAATGGAAAACAAGGATAATCAACATATACGAGGGTTGTTCGATATGTAATGTGTATTGTACGATATCTCAAAAGCATTCGACTCAAATAGTGAAATGAACATTACATCCCTTCAAAATATTCTCTGCGGTTTGAAATACATAATTTCAATCTCTGAATCCATTTCTGAAATGCGTCACGGTACGCTGATTTAGGTAGACCTCTGAGGCACTGACTGATGGCTGAGCCAAGGGCTTGTTGGGACTTGTAACGACGACCAGATAAGAACTTTTTAAGTTTTGGAAAAAGGAAAAAGTTGCATTGGGTTAGATCTGGAGAGTATGGTGGGTGTGGCAAGACAGTAACCTTCTCCGACTTCAAAAATTGCTTCACAAGCTCAGATGTATGTGATGGAGCATTATCATGAAGTAGACGAACATGCCTAAATCCTGACACAGCGCGTCGTTTAAGATAATATTTCTTGAGCTTTTTTAGTATAACATCTCGGTAATACCGACCTGTAACAATTTTGCCCTTTGGCACCGGAATTTGTATGGCTATACCATCACATGAGAAGAATATGCAATAAAGAACCTTCTTTGTGCTTATGCTTCTTTTGGCAAATACAGGCCTTCTACCGTGTTTAGTTAGCCATATTTTGTTTCCAATTTTTCTTACTGGTTCGAAATAGTGAACCCATGTTTCGTCACCAGTAACAATGTTTGCAAATTGTCTTTGATTGAATTTGGGAAACATTTTGAGCAATTGCTTAGTGGTTTGTACTAGTACCCATTTTTTGTCATCTGTCAATATATGCGGTATCCATCTGGCAGAAATCTTTCGTACTTTCAAAATACGCTTCAAAATGAAATGCACCCGCGATAGCGATATGCCAACAGCGTTGGCAATATCACGAATCGTGTATCTGCCATCACTTTCAATTATTTCCCTGACTTTTGAGACATTTGCCTTGCCTGTTACAGTCACAGGTCGGCCAGATTTTGCTGCATCTTTGACGGACCCTATGCCAGTCAGAAATTTCTTTCTCCACCTACGAACTATCTCATAAGATACCTTTTCAGACCCATAAACTTCCCCCAATTCAGTAAAAATCTGCATTACCGAATGACCGAGTTTTGTGCGAACTTTTATATAAGCTCTAATTTCTTCAATATTCTTAATCCGTTTCCCAACCATTTGGGTCAACGACTAGCTCTAATGACATGACTGTAAGTTTAAAACTATGTGGAGCTAAAGGCTCGTGTTTATACTGTTGGAAAGGTATTGAATAGAGCTATTCAAGCGTATCATCATCCACGAAATCGTTGAAAGCATTATCGCGCTGTGGTACAATACACATTACATATCGAACAGCCCTCGTACTTTAAACATGTTTCTCTTACATCATTGTGAAACAAGTTCTTATTACTTATATAAATCACTCTCAATGATTGCTTCCTGGAATCTTGTCCCTTAAAGCGCTTTTCACGACTATAATTACCTATGCGGCCAGTGAATATCAAGATCAGACTGCACAAAACGTGCAGTCTGATCTTTGATCTATACTGTCCACTTTGTTGAATCTTTATAGACAAAGGCAACCATGAAATCGCAATAATGTAGGTATTATTTTTCAACTTGAAATGCCTGTTGGGCTTATTCAGCGCTTCAAGGGTTAACAAATTCTAATCCCTTGTTGTGGATAATTTAGGGCTTACTAAATTTAAATGAAATCATTATGAAAATGAATTTTTTATCACAAACAATTTTGGCTTTTGCAAGAATGTTTTCAAACTTGGTATGCATGGGAGTAAGACAAAATTGTTATCTGCAAAGGATAATGTGTTATCTTGAGAAATATTCCAAAATCAGAAGTCAGAGAAAACTATAATTACCTTTCTCTTGAGTATTCCATTGGGCCCAATTACATTATCAAAGATATGTTTTCCAACATGGGAATCTACGGCACTTAAAGGATCATCCAGTAAATACATATCTGCATCCTGGTACACAGCTCGCGCTAAACTAACACGCTGCTTCTGTCCTCCGGAGAGATTTATACCCTGGATATACAGAAATAACCATTCCTCTAGATTACGCATGGAAATTCAGAATTGCATGAAATAATTTACCCTTTACCAAGTAATCTCATACTTAAATGGCCCTGAAAAATAAGGCTTTTGAACACAATGAAACTTAAAGAGAAATGCTGGTTACCACCATTTTTCCATGTCCCACAAGCTTTTCTACTCTTTCAAAGACAAATCCCATTATTTGAGTCACATTTGTTATCTGCCGCTGCTTTCAACATAAACCAGTCTATAATTTTGCCACTTTTCTCAAGTATAGAAAACAATGTGGGAAAAGGAGAAAATGCTGATTACACGAATTTTCTTCTTTTTCCACATTATTTTGAAAAGCTTTCTTCCTCAGTGTCATTACAAGTTGGAATTATTTCAGAAAGGGTTAACTCTTTAACCAGATGCATTTACAGACACATCCAAAATTGAAAAAATTGAAGACGACAAATAAAATGTGGCCCAAATGATGGAAGAATAGAAAATGTTGTTGGAAAGGGAGAAAAAGCTGGTAACTACCATTTTCTCCTTTGCCCACAATGTTTTCAAAAGCCTTTTTCATCTGGGTCATTAAAATTCTGGAGAATTAATAACTGTGTAAAGAAGCAAATTTCGAAACAAATATATCCATGTTTATGTCTACAGATGGATGGAGAGATGGACTGACTGACAGACAGATAGACAATTAAACTTTATTCCAGAATACCTTCCAAAAACCTTAATTTTGCAGAGGCATAATGATATTTTCAAACACCTATTGACCGACTAAATAGTTCTACAACATTATCGAATTCCAAGTCAACAACATTTCAACCATCAAGGTATGCAGTTTGAACTGGTTTTTTGTAGGTCTAAATATACCCTGTACATGTCTCTCCTAGTTTTAGTCCTAAGCTTTAGCCCTACTGTGCCTTCTACAAAGCCACACTCACATGACCAGCACAGCCAACTAGGATTGAACCAGGATTTCCCGATAACAAATCCACTATATGATAACCACAGAGCCAAGCATCATTCCTGAATTCAACATTTTATTGTTACCTTTTCTCCAATTTCTGTCTGATCCCCTGCTGGCATTATCTCCAAATCAGCCTGGAGGGCACACGAATCTATCACCTTCCTGTAGGTCCCAAGTTCAAGTGGTCTTCCAAACAATACATTGTCCTGTAGGGTGGCATTCTGAATCCAGGCCTGCTGTGCTACGTAGGCTGTGGATCCCTAAACAAACAGACAAAATCAAAATAGGTCTTAACCCTTTATCAAACAATCCTAAGTTTTAGTAATCCTGGTTATGAAGACTTGAAAACATTACGGAAAAAGGAGAAAATGCTGGTCAACAGCATTTTCTCCTTTTCTCACTATGTTTTCCACCCTTTCAAAGGCAAATCCCATTATTTGAGCCATATTTGGGTCCTTCTCTGCAATTGATTTCAATATGGACAAGTCGAAACTTGTTGTTTGGCAAAGAGTTCAGTAACTAGTAATAATTGGAATGAGTTTTTTTCTTTTACACTTGAAAACTTAGAAAACTGAGCAATTGCTTCTAATAAGCGGCAGACCCCTTGTCTATACCTTGGCATGTCTTTGCAGACAGTTTATTTTGCTCTTTCTCAAACAACCAATTCTAGACTCTTCCAAATTGAAAGCTTCTGCAGATGAAAATTTCAAAAGTGACACAAATAAACTGAAGCTCTCTGACAGGGTTGAAAACATTGTTGGAAAAGGAGAAAATGCTGGTTACCAGCATTTTCTCCTTTTCCCACAATGTTTTAGAAAGCCTTCTCTTTTGGGGCCATTAGAACTTGGGTTGGTGTGGTAATGGGGTCACCTGAACATTATGTTGACGATTATAAAAAATATATCCCTTTTCCACACAATCTAATGTAGACCAATAGGAAAAAAGCTTTTGAAAATATTATGGAAAAAGGAGAAAATACCAGTAAACAACATTTTCTTTTCCAACAATATTTTCTGCCTCATCAAACACAAATTAAAACTTATTAGCAACATTCAATTTGTCTTGTAAAGATTTAACCCTTTACCACATGACAAAATTCTAGACTTGTCCAAACTGAAAGCAGTTGCTGGCGACAAAATACATGTGACTAAAAAATTGAAATTTGTTTTGGGAGGGATAGAAAACTTTTTTAGAAAAGAAGAAAATGCTGGTTACCTGCATTTTCTCCTTTCTCCACCATGCTTTTAAGTCAGAATTGTGTGGTAAAGGTTAAACAAACAGATGCGTAGCTAACTGGCAATTTGAACATATGTACATCAATGTAAACAATTTGGATTGATTGTAGGGTGTTTAATGTCATTTTCAACTTTATTTCAGTTATATTGTGGCCAGTGCACCTATCTATGCTTTCCTTGACTCTCTTTTACCAGTACTCCGCACAATTTTCTTTCCAAGCCACTGGCTGCTTTCCCACATAACCATCATCAAGACAATGGTCAGTGGTGGGAGAGGAATGAATAAACAATTTGGAAGTCAATGCAGATTTAAAAACACTTTCAACTGTGTGTAACCAGCAATGCTTCATTTTACAACAACATTTTCATACAGCTATCATCTTCAGGGTCACACACAAAAGTTCAATTTTATTGTAATAAATTAACCTTATGCCAGATACCTACAAAACTAGTTAGCTTCACTAAAACAGCATGAAATTTAATTCACAGGAGAAAAAAATAATGATAATCCAAACTGAATGCATTTGCAGACAACAAATCAAATATGGCTCAAATGATGGAACTTGTCTTTGAATGGGTAGAAAACATAGTTTAAGAAGAAGATAATATTTGTAATCAGCAATTTCTTCTTTTCCCACAATGGTTTCAAAGTCCTTCTTCCTCAGGGTCGTTAAAACTCTGAATAGTCTGGTAAAGTATTAAAAAGACCATAACCTATCAATATCCAGTTGCAAGTCTTTAAGGTCTACGGCCCCTCTCATATTAAAAGACTAACGCTGCCGAGATTGGCCGAATAGCCTTTATGAAAACATTGATGTTACACAATATTTACCAATGAGCTGGTGAGTCTACAGCCCCTAACTCTCATATTAAACAGATGGAAGCTGACTAGATTGGCGGAATAGCCTTTACCTAAATGTCGATATTTACCGATGAGCTAGGGGTCATAATCCTTTAATAATAATTATTTTTATAATTTACAAAAATTAACTTTTGTCATTCATTTTTTTTCCCCAGCACTAACCAAAAGCTATTTCAATCAGCTTAAACGTAACACGTTTGTAAGAAAAGAAAACGGTAATTTTGAAAACATCACGGGGGAAAAAGAGAAAACAGTGGTAACCAGCATTTTTCCGTTATCCACAATCTTTGTTGCCTGAAGGGCTAACCCTAAACCCAAAAACCCATCATTTTAGCCACATCTTGCTTGCAGTCTGCAAATGCTTAAATCTGGACAAAGAGTTAAAAAGTCAAAATTTTAAGCTTATGCGCTAATTGCTTAACTCTTTAACATACTACCAAAACATGAGCTTGTCAAAATTGAACGAATTTTCAAAAAATAATTTAAATGTGACTCAAATGATGGAATATGTCTCTAATTTGGGTACAAAAACATTGTGGGAAAAGAAGAACAGCATTTTCTCCTTTTCCCACAATATTTAAGAAAAACTTTTTATCTAAGAATCATTCAAGATCTGGATTGTGTAGTAAAGGGCAAATACACCATTATAAAACTTGTATAGTTACAGTATAAAACTACATTACTTGCTATAAACCCTTTTCCAAACAATCCCATGTTTTCACAAGCCTTGGGAAGAACGTCTTTGAAAACATTGTGGGAGTAAAAATGCTGGTAACCAGCATTTTCTCTGTCCCACAGTATTTCTACCCTTTCCAAGAAAAATCAATCCTATTGACATCTGATAAAGAGTAGAGGACAATCAGTCTGCATACCTAGCATATCACTGATTGAAAAGAATCAGCTTAATAAATTCTCTATTATATGAGCCATACTCCAAGAAAAGAGAGTTTAATGCATCTCTGTGATTGATTATACCAAGTAAGTCATCACATAATTCTTGATCTGTTATATCAATTTTGTCAAACAACCAACTGAATTATGAAGTACACTGGTCATTTGACATGCAGAAAATTTACCAATAGCAAAAGGTTTTGACCCATGTCAGCCCATACAAACTATGCAGGCTGACCTGGATCAATACTTTTTGCAGATATAATAATCCCCCTTTTCACAGGGCATGGCTCATATGTTATCAACTGCAATCTTTTTGTCATGCAGTATACCACTATGAAAATTTTTTGCCAAGGTATGTCGTTATGAGCTACTGCTCTGTTAGAACCACATTTCACACGTTCTCATGTAACAATCCCTTATTACTGTTGATCATCTAAATTCTATAAGAATTTTTCCCAGTTGTCTGATGTTAATTCACTTCTAAAGTTTAATGTGTTTAAACAAACTGGCAAAAACACTACAAATTTAACATCAACAAAATTTCGAACTAGCAACTTCAATCCAACATATACAGCATTACCTTTTTGTACAACTGTGCAATAAAAACACATCATTTGAATATCATCATGGATAAAGAAGATGAAATAAAGTTTTAACTCTTTACCAAACGACAAAATTTATGAATGTTACAAATTGAAAGCATTTGCAGATGACAAAATAAACATAACTGAAAAATCAAAATCTGTTTTGGGAAGGGTAGAAAACATTGTGGAAAAAGGAGAAAATGCTGGTTACCAGCATTTTCTCCTTTTCCCACAATATTTTCAATAGCTTTCTTTCTAAGGGTCGTTAAAAGTCGGGACTGTGTGGTAAAGAGTTAACCCTCTGACAAGAAGTCCTATTCTTTTATGGCCCCAAGAAAAACCCTTTTGAAAACATTTCGGCAACACTGTAAGAAATGGAACAAAATAATTGCCACCAATCTGATAAACAGTACAGTAATATGGGGCCTCATTCGACACCTATTCAAAATATTTTTGTGATTCTTGATTTCAAACCTAGCTATCTAGTTGAAAAGGAGACTGTCTTTGTCAAATATAATTCAAGGTTACCAGCTATTTGTATGCATTACTCTGTTGATAGGTGACAACTAGACCAAATTTAGAAAAGTATCTTCAGTACATGTAATGAGAGAGATAAGAAGAAAATTTTCATGTCAGTGATTATGCAGAAAACAGCAGGGCTATGGCAATATCTCCAGATTTCTTTAAAAACAAAGCTAAAAATTTATTCAAACTACTATCATAAATACACTTTGTATCATTTCATACCGAGATAACAATGGCAAAGAAAACATCATATAATATGTACTGATGTCCACAATGCACTTACTTATGAACTGTATAGCAACACACTAAAACAAACTATCATCATGTAAGCTTCTAGGAAGTCAGATCCAAATGTAACCTTTACCAAACAATCCCAAAGCCTTTTGAAACACTATTCTTAACTCTTTACCAAACGACAATTTTTTGGACTGGACCAAATTCAAAGCATCTGCAGACAACAAATCAAATCTTGTTAATATGATTTCTGACTTTGATAGGGTAGAAAATATTGTGGGAAAAGGAGAAAATGCTGGTTATCAGCATTTTCTCCTTTTCCCACAATGTTTTCTATAGGCTTCTTTCTCAGGGTCGTTAAAAGTCGGGATTGTGTGGTAAAGGGTTAAAGGAGCAAACGCTGGTAACCAACAATTCCATCCTTCTAAAAACAAACTTCAATTTTTGAAACACAGTTATTTTGTAGTCTGCAAATGCTTTCAATTTGGACACATCTCGCTCTTTGTCGTTTGGTACAGTGTTAAACATATCTGGTCAAAATAAAAATTTGTAATCTGCAAGTCTATGCTGTGTTGATGTGAAAGAATGACAAATTTACACATCCATGCTTTCTGTGGGACATGACAGACAACACAGGCAGTTGACTTTGCCATCTTTGAGCTTAGTAACTTACCTTAACAGTAACTCTCCCCTTAATCTTGTCCATTTCTCCAAGAATGGCCTGCAGTAGAGATGATTTCCCTGAGCCCACTGTGCCCACAACAGCTATCAGTTCACCCTCCGAGATGTCCAGATTAATGCTAAATAAAACAAGCAATTTCGTTGAAATGATATCCCCTGCCGCAAAATTTACTTGACCGCGTAACTTAAAATCGCTCCCAGTAGGCCATTTTTCATCGAATCAAAAAAAAAAAAAACTAGAGGCGCTTGAGCGCCTGTATCGCTCCACAGGCCTGATATTTCTATAATGGCGAAAGGAAGTTTTTAACAATTATCATTCAATCCTGCATTTTAGCTCACTGAAGAAACAATTTGGTAGACAACCACCATAGGAACTTACCTGCAAAACAACAATGAAATCCAATGAATAGTTTTAGAGAAGAAATTTTTCCAAGATTTTACTTTATACCATAAAAGGAAAATGAGTCTCCCATAAAAGCCATGTTTTTTGACAGATCTTTTTTTTTTTTTTAAGGAATTCTGTAAACCTGTATCTAAGGAACATTCCTGCAAAATAATAATGCTATTCAAATAGCGGTTTGGGAGGAGAAGATTTTTAAAGGTTTTTTACTTTGGTTGCCATGGCAACCAGAATTCTTCATGGAACACAATTATTTGAAGGAATTTGAAAGAGGACCACCAAAGGAACATTCCTGTGAAATTTGGTAAAAATCCAGTCAATAGTTTCTGAGGAGAAGTTTTTTAAAGAAAAAGTTTACGGACGCACGCACGGACGAACGGACAGACGGACGGACGCACGACGGACACAACGCCAGTATATCAGCAGAATGGGTTACTGTACACACATATAAAGTTTCACGAAATTCCGTCCAATGGTATTGGAGAAATTCTCCCGGACGGACACACGGATGGATGGGCGGACGCACGGACTGACAGACAACGCTAAAAGTATATCCCTCCGCCTTCGGCGGGGGATAATGAGAGTTTAAAATGATGAAACATCTATTCTTATAATTGCCATTAGTTGTATGACTGACATAATGTCAAAAACAGCATTAAATTACAAACAAACATGAAATGAGGTTTGCTTGGTATGTAAATAAATGTTCAAACATCTTGGCAGTGAAACAAACTGCATATTTTGAGAAATTTCTCCATGTGCCATATGTTTTCGTAATGAAGTCTGTGGTAAGGCAAGAATAACTGTCAGCAGTATATGTATTAGCTCTTTACTAAAGCACTACATTCTAGGCCCACTAGATAGAAAGTGTTTGAAAAAGACACATTACATGTACCTTTTAACTCTTTAACCCTTTCCCAAACGGCAAATTTTGGACCAGACCAGATTGAAAGCATTTTGCAGATGACAAATTAACAGTTGCTAAAAAGATGATTTTTCTATATGATAGGGTAGAAAACATTGTGGGAAAAGGAGAAAATGCTGGTTACCAGCATTTTCTCCTTTTCCCACAATGTTTTCAAAAGGCTTCTATTCCTTACCTGTAAAAAACCAGGGATTGTTTGGGAAAGGATTAACAAACAACAAAATTTTGGACTTGTCCAATTCCAAAGCATTTGCAGATGTCAAATCATAGATGGCTCAAACAATGAAAATTGTCTTTGAAAGGATAGAAAACATTTTGGGAAAAGGAGAAAATGCTGGTCACAAGCATTTTCTCCTTTTCCGACAATGTTTTCAAGGGCCTTCTTCTTCAAGGTCATTAACACCGGCTTGTGTGGTAAAGGGTTAAATAAGAAGATTTGTCCATTAATTCTTTATCTGCCGACAAAATTCTAGACTTATCAGCAGAGAAAGCATTTGAATACAACACATTCAATGGAGCTTAACATTTGACCGTTCTCTCTCTACCACACAACAAATTTTTAGACCCATCCATATCCGAGATGACAGACTAAGAGGTTAAACATATGAAATTTGTTTATTAAAAGAAAGAAAACATTGCGGAAAAGGAGAAAATGCTGGTGACCAGCATTTTCTTTTCCCAAAATGTTTTCAAATACCTTCTTCTTCAATGTGGTAAAAACCACTGTTCTAAAGTACAGAGTTAAATAACTAAAATAATCTCGAAAAAGTATACATACTTGTCAAGAGTTGGTCCAGTGTTGTCCTTTTCCATCAGTTCTTTATCCCAGACAAAGGTACCATTCTCGATATTAACTGAGGATTCTGAAATGAAAAAGATGCACTTAGTTGTTTGAATGGTGTCAAATACTGCTTTCAGGCAGAGTCTTGTAGCGCAGTCAGTAACATCGGGCGTATTCCTTTCGCTACTCCGAACACTCCAAACATGTTCTAAATCAATGGAGTATTTTAGAACACTGTGCCGTGTGCTTCAGAACATGTTCTGACTGTTCTAATTCAATCGAGGTGCAGCGCACCTGCTGAACGGTTGCTAGGTGATTCAAGATGGCTGAAAGATGGACAGTTCTTCATGGCGAAACTTGCAATTGTCTTTTTTACTATATGAACGCCATATATAGGAGCACTGTAGACTCGGCAGTGTCAGTCTCTACTCCCTCTCCACAGCTAATCGTATCCTCTACTAACGCAGCTAAGACAGTAGCTCTTGCAACAACCATCATGGCAATGTACATTAATTTCGGTATCGATTAGAACAATGTTCCGAAAATGCTCCATTCAGAACATAATTCCAGAACACTGTATGTGTTCTGAAATATTTCATTCGCACATTTTAGAAGAGCATTCCAGAACACTGGACATTCTGCCGGAACAGGTGAATGGAATACGCCCATAGTTACGAGGCTTGAAACTAATGGGGTAGCTGGTTCAACTCCAAAACCTGAGCCAAGTTCTTTTTGAGGGCAGATAATAGTCATTGCATTAGGCTTTATAACTCTCTCACTCCTGAATATTGATACAAGAATATCTAAGCGGGAAAGCAGCCAGTAGCTTGGATAGAGTGTTATGTGAAGTACAGGTATAAAAAATCCCAGGAAAGCATGAACAGCAATGGTCACCGCAAAATAACTTTAATCATTTCAAAGACAGGATTAAACATCACACTAACAAATCACCTCCACTTTCAATGGTATTCTATTTTTTTCACAAACACAGCTCACTTATTCATGAGTTACCCCAGTTGCACTAATGCAAGGCTTGGTCTCTGTAGAGCCTTACCAAAAGACACTCTAATGAGAACACTGCTGGCCTGCTTGGAAACTGTGAGTTAAACATTTGCCTAGCAAGTGATATACATGACACACTGAAAGCAATAGGATTTAACCTGTAACCTAACAATCCTCAGTTTTCGCAACTAAAGGTTTGTAAGTATTGAAAACATAATGGGAAAACGAGGAAATACACACAATGTTTACTACTATCTGACAAAGAAATCACATCATTTGAGCAAAACGTAACTTGCTGCCGGCAAATGCTTTCAATATGGACAAGTAAAAAAATTGCTATCTGATAAAGGATTTTACTTACTAGCATCACTATCATAGCTCACTGCCCCTAAGTCAAGTTCATCTGCACCAAGAAAATTACGTAATCTCTTCACAGATACATTCACCTGAAATAAAAAAAAAAAATCAAATTCCTTTATTCAGTGATAAAATAAAATTTTGCTGGCTCATTAGTTCAATTGTTTATTTACTTGTTTGATTATTTGTTCGTTAAATTGTGCATTCACATTGCTTTCAACAGTTTTTCTATGATATCACAGTAACAGTTTATTTTTTTTACAGCAGGGGCAACTGATTTTTGCAGTATTTTTTTTTCCCACTAAGAGTAAGCCGTCAAATCTTTATGTTTTTTCCTTACAAAATACCATCCCCCCTCCCTATACAAAAAAATCTCACCAAAATTTAGATTAATGCTCATTTAAAGGCCCAACAGCAGCTAAAAATAAAGTATGGAAATTATTGTGAAGATGACAAACTGTTATTGTATGTTCAGTACAAGTGTTAGCCCCTGGTAGAAAAGTGAATTTTAAAGCAAGAGCATCCCATGCAGGTGCCAAAGCTTGGCTGCAGTTGCTTTTAGAAATAGACTGATTTGCACTGAAGATTTAAGTCGAAAAAGGTGTCAAAAATATGTTGATGGTTACCTGCACCTGTTGTACAGTTCCCCTTTTGACAGTAAGCAACTAGACCTAGTTTGAAGTAAATATCTTCAGTAATGATAGAATAATTATAAAACTTCAAAATTTTTGCACAACTGCGACAGAGGATGACCATGCAGACAACCACAGGGCTATGACAATACCTCTTTGAAAACACCTAGCTAACCAAGTAAAGAGTTGCCAGGTTGCTCTATCTTTACATTTTACCTGGTTTTAAATTTCATTTTTTGGCCAGTGATTTACACCTGGACCGAATCTGCAATAACAGATTGTCTTTAACACTTTACCACACAATCCCGACTTTTAACGAACCTGACAAAGAAGCCTTTTGAAAACATTGCGGGAAAAGGAGAAAATGCTGGTAACCAGCATTTTCTCCTTTTTCCACAATGTTTTCTTCCTTTCCCAAAGCAAATTTCTATTTTTAAGTTATATTTATCTTGTCGTCTACAAATGCTTTCAACTTGGACTGGTCTAAAATTTTGCTGTTTGGTAAAGAGTTAAGGTCTTCTGATCTCTATTCTAAATACTGAGGAAAACATAAAACAAATCCCTTTCTTTATGCTCTTAAGGGCAGTATCATGATTTATTATATACCTGAAAGTTTTCTGGAGAAAATACATGCGTCGCACGAGGATAAAATATCACACAGGACAGAAAAAAATCTGTATCCTTACACTGTGAAATACGGTTCCAAATATAGTATGATGACATCATAATGGCGTAACTCATGGGCGGTATATGTATTTATTCATTTGCAAGTTCATTGGTCAAAATTTTACGGTGTAATATTCATGTGCCATTCATAAAAACAAAGTTACTGGCTACTACACCATTATTTGTTTTATTTTGCTTACCGTTTTCAAATAAAATGTCAATAATCTGCAATATTTTGTCGCTGAAAGGTGTAGGTATATATAATAAAAGGAATGATATGCTGTAGTGACCTTCTTGGTGCTTGTATTTACTTCTCGCTGCCTTCGGTCTCGTGCGATACCAAATTTTCTCACGCTGCTCGAAGTAAATACAAGCACCAGAAAAGTCACTACAGCATAATATTCCGTATTTACATAATAAATGAAATATTACCTGTACAAGACTAGAAATCACTTGAGGCACCATTGACAGGGGAAATCTTAGGATGTTAAAGAGAGACAATGACACAAAAGCTTTGTCTGCATCTAGAATGTTGTTCTCATCCACCATAACATACACTGCAAACGTAATCAGGGACACCTGTATGGAGAATAAAACTTTCTTTTATGCTTATCAGTAGTTTATAGACGTCTAACAGTGAATTAAATTCACCAGTGAATGTTATAACCTTTTTTTCTTTTTTTTGTTATACCAAGCATATTTATACAACATTAATGAATTTTCAGCTAGTGAATGTCACGTTCCATGACATAGTCACATCACTCATGATGTCATTGTTACGGCTAGCCCATATTGAACTAGATTGAATAGATCTTTCTTGCTTGAAAAGCACACATATTTGTCACAATGGGCAAAAATTAGACCTGAAAAGAAAAGTTTGAGTTAAGAGCATAAAAGAAATAAGACAATTGTTTGTTTCAGTGTATGATCAAAATGTCTTTCCATCACTTGAAAAACAAAGGCCATATTTTCACTCGCAGCTTAGCCACTTATGAAAATATAGCACTTTTCACTCGATGAATCATACACTGAAACAGACATTTGTCCTCTACTGATATGCATAAATCTTAACTCAAAGTTGGCACTCATCACAGTACAAATACATTTTTAAACAACTCTCAAGATTCAACAACAGCACCACAAACAGGTGCCAATGCTTGGTTGCAGTTGCTTTTAGAAATACATGTAGATTGATTTTGAGTGAAATTCTGAGTCAAAAGGGAAATAACTGTGTCAAAAATATTTTGATGGTTATTTGCCCCTGTTGTATAGGTTCTGAACGCCGAATTTGCACCTTTTACTGCATGTAACCATTCAGTTTCTTCACATTTTTTGTAAATTTTGTTGTATTTATCAGTGTTTAATGAACATTTTTTAAGTCACAGCAAAAAAGGCCTCTTCAACGATAAAATAATCACGCTTTTTAACTATTGACATTTCACATTAATTTCTTGGTTTCTCTTGTAGACAAAAACTTACAAAGAAAGGCCCTTTAACTCTTTACCACATAATCCCGACTTTTAACGACCCTGTGAAAGAAGCCTTTTGAAAACATTGTGGGAAAAGGAGAAAATGCTGGTAACCAGCATTTTCTCCTTTTCCAACAATGTTTTCTACCCTTCTCAAAACAAATTTCAATTTTTCAGTCACCTTTGTTTTGTCGTCTGCAAATGCTTTCAATGTGAACCAGTCTAAAATTTTGTCATTTGGTAAAGAGTTAATGAAAAAATAATCACGTGTTATAAAATTGACATTTCAAAAGTAATTTGTTGGTCTCTCTAATACAGACAAAAACTTACCAAGAAAGGAACAACAGTCCATGTAAAGGTAGTCACAGCATTCAGATAAGACATCTTCTTGAGAATGTCAAGTTCCTTTTTTCTTATGTCCAGTACCTTGGCCTCAAAAGAGGCTTCCCAAGCATACAGCTTGAGCACCTACAAATAAGAATAACCAGATACTCATATTAGCCCTTAAGGTCTACGGCCCCTAACTCATCTGTAAACATCAATGTTTTCGTAAAGGCTGTTCGGCCAATCTCGGCAGCTTCTGTCTTTTAATAATTATGAGAGTTTGGGGCCGTAGACTCACTAACTCATCGGTAAAGATCATGTAACATCGACATTTTCGTAACGGCTATTCGGCCAATCTCGGCAGCTTCTGTCTTTTAATATGAGAGTTATGGGCCGTAGACCTTTTAGTGCCTTTCACAACTATAGTTGCTTTTGCAGCCAGTGTAGATCAAGATCAGACTGCACAAAACATGCAATCTGATCTTTGATCTACACTGTCCGCTTAGCTTAAACACTTTAGACAAAAGCAACCATCAAATTGCAATAAGTCGGAATTCATTCCTAGTCCAAATATGTCTGTTAGGTTTATTTGGCGCTCTAAGAGTTCCTAATTATGCAGGTGCAACATGATGGTCCAAGGCCTGCATTCACCAACCATTCTAAATTACATCCTTAGTCTTATTCTAGATTTAGAAAGTAAAGTAACTTCTGATTGGCTAAATCAAGTGGTTTAGCTAATCAGACGATACATCATTCTGTAATTTCGAAAATTCTTGAGAATTAGACTATGAATGCTATTAATCCTTGTCCTGCTGAATAACTAAAATGAAATTTTCAATTTGATAGTAAAAACCCATAATGTTGCTATTTAGGGTCATGTTTTGGGAATGATATCTCCTTATCGGACAGTGTAGATCAAAGATCAGACTGCACGTTCTGTGCAGTCTGATCTTGATCTACACTGTCCGCAAAAGATCAGTGAGTTGCGCTTAGCAGCCTAAGGGTTAAGAGTGTTTGGTAAGTACGGGCCATTCATCTTCTAACGAAGACGGACCAAAAACAAAGGTTTTTATTTGTAAATTCATGTCCAAGACACTTTTCTGGCCATTAAGTTCTTCCCAAATCTTTAAAATTTATCTTAATCTAATAACATGAATGAATATTTCACACAACTGAAGTGGGTAAGAATGTTAGTATTCTACTAACATTTAAATGCTGCAGGAAATTCACCTCTTCTAGTATATTTTCTGTCAAGTGGTAAAACAACAGGGCCCTGTTTTACTAAGGTAGTTACGAACAAAATTTGTGTAAGTTTCACATAACTATAGTATGGTGGCACACTAGTATTTCTGCCACCAGGTACGAGATAACTATCATGATTATTTTAGAAGACTATTGCAATAAATCAAAGTTTCCTGGAAATTTTATCTAGATAAAATGAAAAGAAAAAATTTCCAGGACACTTTGATTTATCGCAGTAGTCTTCTAAAATAATCATGATAGTTATCTCGTATCTCGTGGCAGAAATATGCCACCATACTATAGTTACGTAAAACTTATGCAAATTTTGTTCAAAACTACCTTAGTAAAACAGGGCCCAGGTGTTTTGACTAGACCATATTTACTCAGCATTACGGGTATTCTCCATTATCACCTGCTACATTCTGCTGGAATTGTACACAGGATACCCAAGCAACCAATGGAAGTCATGTTTCTTGCTGATGCAGACACTGTAGATCAAAGTCAGACTGCACAGAACATGCAGTATGATCTTAGATCAACACTGTCCATTTCTTTTTACAGATATTATGACAAAAACAGCTTTGAAATTGCAATCTCCCCATCTTTAGTACAGACTAAGAATATTCATTTCACTTGTTTCACACCACAAGGATTGATCCTTTCCAAACAATGCAGAGCTTTCACACAGAGGAAGACATGTGAAAACATTGTGGAAAAAGGTGAAAATACCGGTAAAACATTTTCTCCATTTCCTGCAATGTTTTCTTCCCTTCCAAAGAAAAATTCCTTCGTTTCAGTCACAGTTAATTTGTCATCTGCCAATGCCGTCCATTTGGACAATTTTGCCTCTTAGTAAAGGGTTAAATTCAAGTCTCTCTATTTACATCCATTTGACTTACCTTTATCCCATTCAAAATTTCATTCATCGTTTTTATCCTTGTATCTTTCAGAGCCATCTGTTTAACCTGGTACTGTTTAAACTTATTAGCTATCACACCATTTAGCGGAATCATAATAATCATGAAAGCTACACCCGCCAAAATGGATGGTCCCAGGGTGACCCAGAGTAAATATATACTCAAAGTGATCTGCAAGGGTCCCGACCATATCATGTTGATGTATGTCATCATGTCATTTAGTCTCTGTGCGTCAACTGACATCAAATTGACGATTTCCCCGACAGTGGAGTTCTTTCTTGCAGCATTGGATAACCTCAACATCTTTAGGAAACAAACAGAAAAACTACATAAATATTAAGTTCTTGGTCCAAATTCACCAACCATTCATAAGAACATTCTTAGTCATATTCTACAAGATTTTCTAAATTTGGAAGTAACACAAATTCTGATTGGCTAAACCAAGTGTGTTTTACTGTTTTACTTTCTAATCTAGAAAATTCTGGAGAATAAGACTAAGAACGTTCTTAAGAATGGTTGGTGAATACCAGCCCTGGTCACACTTTGCTCTTCCTTTTGGCACAATGTTTTTTTTTTTTTTGTTTTCTAAGGTTCTTTAAAAAAGGCCTGCTACCAAATGAAACAAGAGCACTGCATGTCAATACTTAGCTGCAGATGCTTTTTTGGTGAATAATACAGGTTGAAAAAAAGGGTGTAACTGTATCAAAATAATTTGATGGTAAACAACTCTTGTGGTAAGGGTTCCCTTACTGGAAATTAACAGCTAGCCGTGTTTTTGGTAAATATCTTCAACAATAACAGAGATATAAGACAATGTCAAAGTTTTTAAATGATGACACCAATGCAAACATAGACAAGCACATGTTGGTACTATCACAATACTTTCACATTGTCTTCAAAGATTGCCTGAACATAGTCTGTGGTAATCTGTTAAACAACATGAACATTTTTGGTAGGTCCAAATATGGGCTGGGTTTCTTTTGTGTGAGTGTTTTGTTTTATATATTAGAAAATATCACATTGTGTAGAACCAAGAACAGACTGTGGCTCTATGCCATCTCACACTACTCTACAATTTGCATAGATGTGATAATGTTGCATAGAATATACTACAGGGATGCGATTGATGAAATATGAAAAAGGAGAAAAGTGTCCTGATCCCCATCAAATACTTCACTTTTGAGCAGATGCTTTTCAGCTAATGCTGCAGTTCTGAATTATCAGTTTTAGATTCAAAGGGAGGAAATCCTGCAAAATGGAGAAAAATTATCCCCTTGGCTTTTTCTTGAATGATAATGCTTAGAACATCAAAAACCAAACACATATTTTAAGCTTATAAATATGACCCAAACAACTGCAATATCAGGGTTGCTTTTGTCTAAAATGATTCAACAAAGCAGACTGTGTAGATCAAAGATCAGACTGCAAGTTTTGTGCAATTTGATCTTGATCTACAATAGTTGCAAAGGCAACAATGGTTGTGAAAGGCATTAAGGGCAAAGAGGTAACTCTCACCTTCTGATACACAGCTGCTATCATGGCAGTTCTCATTCTCATCCCGATAACTGTACAGTGATAGAAATACTGGTGGAGCACCACAGACTGTACCAGTGCTACAACCAACATCAAAGCAGCATAGAAATAACCTTTCCAGTTCTGTATCTCTTTATTCTTGGTATAGGCAATCAAGTATCTACAAATACATGTATAACCTTTCAAGCCACTGCTCATATTGCAAATAGCTTGTAACAAAATCAATGAAAAAAATGCAAATGAAATATACAGTCAGGTGCAAAAAGTATTGGTGAAATGACGGCCATCTTGGATTTTGCTCACTTTCAGTTATAGAGATTTAACTGACAAAACATGGCAAATTATTTCAACCAAAACAAACGTAATGGTACCAGTCTTACCTTAATATTTCGTCAAGTGTCCTTTAAGTTGAATCACTGACATTATTGTCCTGGGAATTGATAAATATAGGCTCTGAATTTATGCAGTGGGAATATCCATCCAGATTCTGTGAATTTCTCTGAACAAATCACTGTCACTGTTTATAAAATGGTGTCTGTAAGCAAATTTTCTTTTAATATACAGCCAGATATTTTCAATGATATTCAGATCCGGTGACTGAGTTGGCCAAGAAATGGATTTTGAATTGTTAGTGATTCTGTATCTCTGTAATACCCTAGATCTATGCACTGGGGCATTGTCATCCTGAAAGAAGTACTGATCATCTGGAAAATGTCTAACTATAACTGGCCAAATATTTTCTTCAAGTATTTCTTCATATTTTTCCGAATTGATATTGCCTGTCGCTTTTGCTAGAGTTTCCACACCATTCCAACAAATGCAACCCCAAATCATTACCTGGAACTTGCGACTGGCCTTTGAGGGAACCAAGTCAAGTCTGTATCTTTCTCCACGCTTTCCCAAATGTATATCCTGTTATTGTTTCCTATTACTATTTGACTTTCATCAGAGAAAATTACTGTATCCCAATTACCATTTACAAGCCATCTACACTTTTCCAAACACCATGACAGCCGGTTTTTTCTGTTGACCTCCCAAATCACTACACACTTTCTTGACACTCTTCTGTTAAATCCATGTTTGTTCAAATGATACAGTACAGTTCCTTTAGATACTCTTCTGTCCCTGACTTCATTGAATTTTGAGGTTATATCACTCAAAGAATCTCTACTGTTGACTTTTACCAGCCTCTCAAGCTTGCGGTAATCTCTGTCTGTGACAACTTCTGGCCTGCCACTTCTGGCCTTGTTTTCTACAGATCTACTTTGTAAAAATCTTATGATAATATTGGAAACTGTCATATAAGGCAGTTATAACAATTTACTAATTTCACAAAGTCTGTGCCCATTCTGGTGCAGATCCACAGCCAGTTTTCTTACCTCAGGTGAAATTTCAGTACCTTTTCTACCCATGTCGGTGTTTACAAATGAAACGCTTACAGACGCTGAATTCTTGGGATTTTGATGATGTCATAAAATTATGATGTCATTTCCTGTCTGTCAGTGTTTCTTTTTCAATCAAAATACTATTTATAATCCAAGGGAGGCTATACAATTTAGAACTGGTTAATCAGGCAATCAAAGATGGCTGCCCATTTCACCAATACTTTTTGCACCAGTCTGTACATGTAATATCAAAATTGTGAAAAATCAAAGGGAAAAAAAAAAAAAGATCTTCTAGTTGCATCTTTGCCATAAAACCTCTTCTGTATTCCTACAATTTATATATACAGCAGTGTTGCTTCCAAGATTATCATTTAACAGGTCATTGCGGAAAATTTTGCAGGACAAAACATCTTTTTCAGGTACATTATTTTAGCAATACAGATTGGTTTTCAATACATTTGTTATATGTAAATCACTGTATTCAGAAGGGTAAAAATCAGTAATTAAGAATCAGTGCATTATTTTTGTCAGTCAGCCAAACCTGGGCATGTACAAAATGATAACCCAATATGCCAGACACAAAATCTTTATGCACAAATACATTTGTGCATCCATACTGGAAACAAAATGACGGTCTCTTTCTGAAATTTCATTACTTATTTTTCATTGCAGCAATTGGGGGGCAATGATTCTTAATTGTATGAATGTACAATGCTGAATTGTGTGAATATACAATGCTGTGGCCTAGATTCAACACTGTGTATAGTAATTACAGCTTTTGTTCTCTTTCATACATAACAGGGCTTTATCCAGGCATTTTGGGAAAAGGCCCCTGGCCAAATTGGGAAAAAAAGCATCGACAAAATGTCAAAATTGGGAAAATAATATTGACAAAACATATAAAGTTTGGAACACACATTTAACCTTACAATAAACTTAACAACACATTTAATGTACTACTGAATCAATACTGCTTCTTTTTTTCTGACTTCTTTCTTTTTGGGTGGATGTGCTTTGTATATGCTTTTAATTTAGTTCCAGTGGTCCAAGTTGTAAGACAACCCCCCCCCTCCGTTAAGTAGGATTGCTAAATTCTCTTATAGATATGTTTTTGAATGACCAGGGGAATTATTTGCTGTTTTATTTTCTATATGGTGTGTATGCAAGTCAGCTGATAGAAGTCATTATCAAGGCTAAATAAGGCAGATTGAAGAGCCTCTGATACGTTGAGGTCTTTTTGACAATTGTTTTGTCATGTTTTCGTGTGTTTTTCCATGACGATTAATCTTTGAAAACGATTTTGTTTGTGTTTTGACATACAGTATATAGAAAGATTGATAAATCATCATAATCTGTGGTAGGCCTAATCAGTATTGAAAAAAAAAAACTCTGTTAAAAATTAATTGTGGAGAGGAAACTTCACTCTAGATTTTTGAGTCATATGACTTCGGATGTGTCGATAGTCCCACAGCCACACTGATACCGTCTTTTTAATTAACATCTCGAATTTATGACCCATAACTGATGACTTTACACGTCCCAGAATGAATTTGCTCATTTTTGATAGAGAGTATCCATTTCGGCCGACAACAAGCTCTGTTCACAAATTATACAGCCGATTCCTGTGCTAAGACAAAGACGAAGCACAACCGCTTGAAATTTGAGAGGGGAAAAAAACCTCATGGTCTAGATAAGACCGGGTATTTTTCATAACTTGTTCCTGGTTCAAGACTGTCAATTTAAGAGTTGGGTTCTCTATTTTTGCCTTACAAAACTTTGTTGCAAAATGTGAGGCGGTTGCCTAGAAGTTAACAGTCGTCTGTATTTTTTATTTTGTACATGTAAATCAAAAACAGTTTACAGTCAGATGATCGAGTCAATGCATGAATCGAGTAAAAATACGCTGACGCAGTCTATAGTTCATTCACCCCCAAATAGTTTCGTACCTAAAATACGACGATTGTCTATTTCCTGCTTGAACTGTGGTAAATGCCCGCAGTCAGTGAATTTTAGCAAGTTATTTAGTTAAAAAATGAGTCAAAACGCACAAATTTGTGTGTCAGGGAAAACCCTGGCTGATACATCAGACTAGCGTCTAATTGGGAATTTAATTTTATGGAATTGGGAAAAAAATACACTTTTTTCAATTGGGAATGGGGCCGGAATTCGGCCCCGCAGGAAAGGAAGAAAATCCCCTGCATAACTTTTCATTGACAAAGACTCAATTTCAAAGTTCATTAGATTAAAGAGTACTCTTATATCATTCACAACAGTAAATAAAATACTTAATTTCTATTACGGATGAAATGGCAGTTTGAGTTTGAACAACCAGGTTTGATCCTTTGTCAAAAAATCCTGTGTTCTAACAGCCCTGAAGATGAAATTTCTTTTAACCACTGATGGAAAAGAAACTTTAGCTGGTAACCAGCAGTTTATCCTGTTTTTTTCTCTAAAAGGTTTCTACTCAATCAAATATAAATCCAATCATTTTTATGTCATCTGCAAATGCTTTCAATAAGGAAGAGTCTAAAAAGTTTAGTTTGGTAAAGACTTATGCATCCATATGCAGAGCTCCAGATAAGAAGGAGTGATGGTATTCTGTAGTCATTAGTTCTCTTTGAAACCCTATGTTGTGGGTACTCATTAGAATCGTCTCAATGAGATGATTCTAATGAGAACCATAACATAGGGTTATGTGGAGAATAATTAATATTTTTAATTTTGAAATCAAAATCACCCCCTCTATCTGGAGCTCTGCATATGCTTAGGTAATCTAATGTCTATAACCTGTACTTACTTTAAGATGATTGGACTGACAAACTGGAACACATCAAAGACAGCCTTGAAGAGCGCAGCCACCAAGCACTTAATTCCAAATGTTTTTATAATTGCCAGAAACAGTCGAGGAACAGACTTTTTACACTCAGCTTCTGATATTGTCACTTTTGGTATCTCATCAGGGTTGTGTTTATTTGCTCCCATTTCCTTCATTTCCATTTCTCTGGGTTCTGCCCTTCCTGTCAAGTGCATTCTAGTGAAAAAGTACAGAGATAAAAATATTAAGAACTGCTGTATATACCCTGTTGTAACATGCCCCAGCCTGTACAATGCACATCATACTTCAAATCTGAGATTTCAGGAAAATAAAAGTTGTCTTACATTTAGGTTTATACAATAAAATAACAAGAGGGCCATGATGGCCCTGAAGTCACTCACCTGAGCCTTTTGATCAAACATGACCCAATTCCAATCTCTTCAGAGATATTAAGACAAACACTCTGACAAACACTCATTAGTATTGGGCTTACAAATATGGCCTCTAGAACGCACACAAGCTTTTTCTAGAATTTGTCTCAGCGGCCTACTTGACATATAGAAATTATCCAGACATACATTCCGACAAACTTTCATGAGTATTAGAGAGAAAATGTAGCCTGTAGGGTGTACAAAAGGTTTTTCCAAGATTTGACACAGTGAGCTAGTTTTTATCGAACACGACCCATATTCATACTAGTCTTAAGATATTATCAAGACAAACATTCAAAGCAAATTTCAAGATTATTGGACTGAAAATGTGGCCTCTAGAGTGTAGTATACACGGTTTTTCAAGGATGAAACTTGGTGACCTAGTTTTTATTCCACGTGACCCATTTTCACACTCATGCAAGATATCATCAAGACAAACATTCTAACAAAAGTTTAAAGAATATTGGACTGTAATTATAGTACAAAAGGTTTTTCCAAGATTTGACCTTGTGACCTAGTTTTTTATCCAACATGACCCATTTTCATACTACTCTAAGAAATTATCAAGACAAACATTCTGACCAAATTTCAAGATTATTGGACTGAAAATGTGGCCTCTAGAGCTTACGTAAGGTTTTTCTAAGATATGACCTGGTGACCTAGTTTTTGACCTGACATGACCCATTTTCAAACTCACCCAAGCTATCATCGTAACAATCATTCTGACCAACTTTAAAGAGCATTGGACTGAAAATGTGGCTTCTGGAGTGTACACAAGGTTTTTTAAAGATTTGACCTAGTGACCTAGTTTTTGACCCCACATGGCCCACTTTTGAACTTATCTGCGATATTATCAAGACAAACATTTCGACCAAATTTCAAGAGTATTGGACAGAAAATGTGGCTTCTGGAGCATATACAAGGTTTTTTAAGATTTGACCTAGTGACCTAGTTTTTGACCCGACATGGCCCGTTTTCGAATTTATCAGAGATATCAAGACAACCATTTTGACCAAATTTCAAGAGTATTGGACTGAAAATGTGGCCTCTAGAGCGTACACAAGGTTTTTCTAAGCTTTGACCTGGTGACCTAGTTTTTGACCTGACATGGCCCACTTTCAAACTTGTTCGAGACATCATCAAGACAAACATTCTGACCAACTTTCAGGAGTATTGGACTGAAAATATGGCCTCTAGAGCGTACACAAGGTTTTTCTAAGATTTGACCTAGTGACCTAGTTTTTGACCTGACATGGCCCATTTTCGAACCTGTCCGAGATATCATAAAGACAAACATCCTGACTAACTTTCAAGAGTATTGGACAGAAAATGTGGCCTCTAGAGTGTACACAAGGTTTTTCTAAGATTTGACCTAGTGACCTAGTTTTTGACCTGACATGGCCCATTTTCGAACTCATCTGAGATATCATCAAGACAAACATCCTGACCAACTTTCAAGAGTATTGGACAGAAAATGTGGCCTCTAGAGTGTACACAAGGTTTTTCTAAGATTTGACCTAGTGACCTAGTTTTTGACCCGACATGACCCATTTTCAAACTCGTCCGAGATATCATCAAGGCAAACATTCTGACCAAGTTTCATGAGTATCGGACTGAAAATGTGGCCTCTAGAGCGCACACAAGGTAAAAAGTTGACGACGAACAACGGACACAGCACGATCACAATAGCTCACCATGAGCACTTCATGCTCAGGTGAGCTAAAAACAAAATTTGGTCGTGTGAACAGTCATATATGATCAAGTATGTTTTTCATCATACATTTTGAAAACATTGTTGGAAAGGGAGAAAATGCTTGTAAACATCATTTTCATACACAGCACTTTCTCCATTTCCTACCATGTTTTCTACTGTTTCTAAAACAAAGCATATACTTTTTGTCAATTTTTATTTGTTGACTGCAAATGTTTTCAATAGGGGCCTTTATAAAATTTGGTCATTTGGAAAAGAGTCACTTGTGCATGAACTTTTTTACTACATAACAGAAAATGTAAAATATTTACCGTTTACAGCGTGCCAACTCAGCATTCCAGTACCTCTCAAACTCTGGATAAACATTTTTACATCTGTCTTCAGGATTCAGACTCCATAGATCTGACAGAACAAGGGCTCTCTTGTATCCCTGAACCACAATACTGAAAATAGTTACATAGATAGAATGTAAATACCACTTATCATTCCCTTACTGTTCACACTTTAGAAAAACTTTGTTTGAAAAGGGGCAATTATTTGCAACAATTTTGTAACATGACATCTACATGTACCTTGTCCATTATGTAATTCTCATGGTTTTCGCAAAGCCCTAACATAGCCAGTGCAGCATTTCTTGACTCTTTAACAAATAATGCCATGAGGAAAAAGCCTTTTGAAAACATTATTGAAAAAGGAGAAAATGCTGCTAACCAGCATTTTCTCCTTTTCCCACAACGTTTTCTACCCTTTCTAAGACAAAATTCCATCACATTTAATTTGTTGTATGCTGATGGTATCAACTATCAAACTTGGACGAGTCTAAATGTTGTCAATCAGTACAGAATTAACTTATACCAATTCATGGCAAAACTTGGGGTCCTGCTTGGCTCAGTGGTGGAGTGTGGGTCTCATAACCTGGAGGCCCCGGGTTGGAGCCCCACCTGATTTGCTGGGATTTTTGGGTGAGTGTCCTTGGGCAAGGCACTTCAGAGCCCTAGCCTAGTGCTGGTGAAACCCAGGGTATAAATGAATATTTGAGTTGTCACCGTGGTATGACTGAAATAATGTTACAGGCAGTGTAAAACACCATTCAATCAGTCATGGCGAAACTCACAACTCTGTTTGGTAGATCCAAGTAATAGATTGGTGAAGTAATTGCGGCCTCCATTTTCATACCATATAGATCTATGTAAAACAAGTGCCCAATTCAACACCACCAAGCATCGCCATAGTGATTATAAAATTTGCAAAAATGGAGTCCTTTGGCCAAGTTTATCTATTGTAGTATAAATAATTACAAAAGCGTGTTTGGACAAAATTGTAAATATTCGTATCAATTAAGTCTTTACCAGAGAACAAAATTCAAGACTTATCCAACTTTAAAGCATTTGCAAAGGGCCTTTAGTGCATTTGCAGAAGACAAATTAATTGTGCTTTAAGTGATGGATGAAGTGAAAACATTGTGGTAAAAGGAGAATATGTTGGTTACCAGCATTTCCTCCTTTTTCTATGATTTCAAAAACTTCTTTTTGAAGGGGTTTGTTATAACCTGGAATTATGTGGTACAGGGTTAAACCAGTTATAACAGTTTTCAAGATTCTTTCAGAAAGGCCTCTCATCATTGTTAAAAGGTATCCTTA
This sequence comes from Hippopus hippopus, assembly GCA_946811185.2. Lineage (NCBI taxonomy): Eukaryota > Metazoa > Mollusca > Bivalvia > Cardiida > Cardiidae > Hippopus > Hippopus hippopus. Next base: position 18,776,400 of record OX328096.1, read on the forward strand.
CCTAGAAAACCACCAGAATGTGATCTGAGACACAAAAGACACATGCCGCTCAGGACATGGATTCTGAAAGAGAGACAAGAAATGAGCCATGCTCTGTGAAAAGGGGGCTTAATGCATCTGTGAAAAGTATCGACTGTAGCGGACTGTGCAGGCTGACCTGGGCCGAAACATTTTGCTATTGGTCAATTTTCTGTATGTCCAAGGACCAGTCTACCTCAGGATTAAGTCGGTTGTTAGAAAATATGACTATCATGGATCCCTAAGTATGTGATGGCTTGCCTGGTACCACGGATCATGGATTGCATTAAGCCCCCTTTTCACAGAGCATGGCTCAAATATTTTTTAAAAAGATAGATGGTGAAAGAGGTCCTAGAATTGTGAAACTCTTTGTGGTTCAATATGAAAAAAAAATAAAGAAAAGCAGCCCCACCAACAACTGCCTCTTTTTCCATCATTGTTTTATGTATTGGAAGTTGAAATTTCAATAAGATATAGAGGATATTTGTTTTTTACTGTGAAAGATCGAAATTTATTTCATCAAGTGAACATTATCGGTAATATTTTCACGAGCGCGGCCACGAGTGAAAATATTACCGATGATGTTCACGAGATGAAATCAATTTCGATCTTTCACCGAATAAAACATATATTCTATTTATTTCATGCTTTTAACCCTTTCTCAGTGGAACTTTTCAACAACAAGTTCAAACGCTTGAGCCACACTGATTTTTTGTCTGAAAATGCTTTCATTTTGGACAAGTTGTAATTTGGTAAAGAGTTAAGGTTAAGAAATACTTTTTTCTGTAAATGTACAGAATTTTAGTCACAATTTAGATCAGTTAAGATGCTTAATTCCATCCTAAAATGTTGCGTATCTTGCCAATGGGCACTGACAATACAGTGTATTTGAAAACCAATTTAAAATGGTTCATTGGGAACCAAATAAAACCTTGTTTGAAAATTAAGTGAGTAATCGAAGGTTTTTTTTTTTTTCCTATTATTGTGACAAAAATAACACAAGTGTTCATGATCTAGAGAAGAAAACACTTCTGAAAACTTTTTGGGACATGGAGAAAATGCTGATAACCTACATTTTCTTCATTCTCCTCTACACACCTATCCAAAGACATATACCACAATTGTACCACATTTAATTTGTTGTCTGGAAAATAAAGTGAGTAACTGGTTTTATTTTACTATTGTCACGAGTTTTAGAGACCAAGACAAGGAAAGGCTTTTGAAAACATTCTGGGGATATGAGAAAATGCTGTTAACCAGCATTTCTCCATTTCCTATAATGTTTTCTATTTTATTGAAAACGTATTAACCTTCATCTGTGCTATGTTTGATTTGTTGTCTGCAAATACTTTGAATTTGGACACGTCAAAACTTTTGTTGTCTAGTAAAGAGTTAAAATTATACATTTTTGTAGGAATCATCAGTCCATAATCACCAACAATTCTTAAGAATGTTCTTAGTCCAACTCTCCAAGATTTCCTAAATTTTAAAGTAACACAGTATCTGACTGGCTAAACAAAATGGTTTGTGTCATTTTCAAGTAAATTCTAGAGAATAAGAAAAATAAGTTCTTAGGAATGGTTGGTGAATATGGACTCAGAAATACTTACCTTATCACCTATAGGTATAGCCCCGACAGGGGTGCTGTCTACTACAACGCAGGCCAAAATGAACTGTATCAATACTAAAGCAAAGAACAGGCAGAATGTTGTGAATCGGAATGTATCTTCCACCATTCCCTGTAGATGAAAATAAACAACAAGTCTAAATTATAGTTTTTAAATATATGTATTAAAATAAAATGGCTTTATTTTTTCTAACTGTTCTGAAACAAAACATATATAGGATCTGACCTGAGATGGCATTTGAGATAAAATTCTATTCAACAAGTCTAGAAAAAATGGTTATCATGCAAGCCTTTGGTGACATTAACAACATTTTTTGTGGTATTTGTCGAAGACAATACCACTATGAGTTCAATATTGAATTTTGAAGACCATGTATCATATTTTGTGCAAAGCCGAAGGAAATAAACCCAATTAAACTAAATTTTTCTCAGGCAAGTGAGTTTTTCGGTAGCACTCAGATATGTAATTGGAAATGGCATGTTAAAATACACTAGGTGAGGCCATCGATCGTGGAAATACTGATTTTTTATTGAAAATAGCTTCACTCGCTCATAGCCTTCTGTTGGCATAATGATACAAAATTTGTCTACCGATCACTTGGTCCTGGGCATTTTTGTTCCAAAACCAGTTCGTCCCATGGCTTGTTCATCCAATGATTGCGAGCTACTCCATTTGATTGGGCATGAATATTTATAGATCGAAATAATTTATTGTAATGTTGGGAATTAAATATTAACGGCCAAAGATATTTCAAAATCATAGTTTTCATGTACAAACTTAATTTTATTCCATATATTCACATGGTTTCTCTCTCTATCCATCATGCATCCTACTGTCAAGAAACGTTACTCCTGACTCCTAATGATCAAAGGGAGACCACCAAAACAAAAATAATCCTAACTTTGTCATGAGTACTCTCCCTTCAACCAAAAAAGGTATTCATTTGCTTAGTAGGTTGACTTTCAAGCCAATATTTCAATAATATTTTTCTTTTTCTTTCAAATTATTAATTCCACACAATGGCTTCCTTGACAAATACCACTTCAGGGTTCTCAACGCTTTGATTAAGTTAATGAAATTTACCATGAAAAACCAACAAATGTCAGATTTTTATTATCACACAACTGTATTTCAAGAATTTCGCTTCTGGCGACTAGACCTACATACAAAATCCACAAATGAGACTAGACCCACTCCCTGTTTTAACAGGAGTGTACATTTTGGATAAAAATAGTTCCTAATAAGCTGACGTTTAACTAATTAATTTGAAATCTAAATATAAAGGTAACCTTAGCTTTACTACTATCATCAGCTGAGTGTTGAACTAGCAGTAAAATTTGTGATTGACGAAATTTGGAAATAACAGACAGAAACATGATGCTTTAAAAGATGATGTCACATAATGCTCCTTTCGTCATATAATCTATGTTAATCATGTGTAAGACAAGAAAATTTGTAATGGCTATATTTCATTGAAAACTAGAGCTGTCACTGAATGTGACTTAATACCCCCGCCAGCGCTTTGACAGAAAAAAGTGTCAAGGTCAAGGGGAGATAATTCCTCTATCAGGAGGAGTTGACACTTGAAAATTGCGTCTTGCAAATCTTCAATGTAAGATCAATATATGTGCAAAGTTTCAATACAATTGAAAGAAAACTGTAGGAGGAGTTTGCGACACAAAATTACTAGTATTTTGTACACAGATGAACACACAGACAGACACACGGACGGACACACAGACAGATAGGCTGATTCCAGTATAACCCCGAAAACATTCGTTTTGCAGGGGTATAACAAGACAGGTTATGAGATAAAAGATAGGTAGCGAGTAGAATTCTTTTGAAACTTTTCTCCTAGAAAAAAAGACAGTAGAAGTACGAAAACTAGTTAGGTCAGCAAAACATATGAGAGGTAAAGATGCTGCAGATTCTATTTTCTACCTTTTATCATAAAAATTAAAAGGGTAGGAGGACTCAAAAACAGGGTTGGTCCGGATAAAAAATGTGGATTGAATGACATTTGATTCTGCTTTCAATATTATTTCAGTCGTATCACCGCAACCACTCACTTATTCATCTGTATCCTGGGTTTCACCAGTACTAGGCTTTTGTTTTGAAATGTCTTACATGAAGACATTCCAACATAAGATCCGGTGCCTCAAACGAGGATCTAAACCACAGCTTTAAGGTGTCTTATCCTTAATCTTCAGCACTTAGCCATGCAAGACCTCTTAGAACAAAAACACAGCTATTTCTTTTTAGGTGCAATACATGAAAACTCACCTCTATAACTGCAACTCTTATTTTAGATCGCAGGTGGAATATCGAGACTATCAACAACATAAACCAAAACGTAAACAGAAACCCTGATGACTGGATACTGTGTTTCCTTTCAAAAAACACCACTAAACAAAACACCACCTGCAAAATTCAGTGTCAATCTTTAACCCTTTATCAAAAACGTGCAGAGGAAGAATGCTTTTGAAAACACTTTGGTTGAAGGAGAAAATGCTAGAAATCAGCATTTTCTCCTTTTCTTGCAATGTTTTCTGCATCTCAAAGACAAAAATAAACTTTTGCGCCAAAGTGAATTTGTTATCTGGAAACTCTTTCTATTTTGACAGGTCTAAAATTTTGTTGTGTGGTAAAAGTTAAGCATAGACTTTTTTGACATAAGCAAGTTTTTTACTAGTTCCACTTATTAACATTAGCAAATTACTTTTCTAATTTTGCTACAGACTTCTATTTCAAAAACCAAAGCAATAGGAGATATTGCTCACAAACAAGCAAAAGCTTGTCAAAACAATTCATTAATTTTCTCCTTTTGCCACATTGCCTTTGAATTAATTTAAAGATTTGACCTTAATTCTAAGCCAGAAACAAAAATTTAAACTTGTCTATTTTCTCCTTTTCCCACAATGTTTCAAAAGCTTTCTTCATTGCAATCATTACAATTGGTAATAAGATAAATAATGTTCAATATCCATGTACACATGAAGTAACTGAAAGAAATTCAAAGTGATTCAAGGTATTTGCAGCAAATTTCTATCAGGGAATGAATATACATGTATACGGAATATTATATTGTAGTGACTTTCCTGGTGCATGTATATGATTCAAGCCGCATGAGAAAATTTGATATCGTGTGAGACCAAAGGTTGAGTGAGATGTCAAAATTTTCTTGAGCGGCTAGAAGCAAATACTAGTGCCAGGAAAGTTACAACAGCATAATATTCCTTTTATTATATATCTACACCTTTCAACGAAAAAATAATGCAATTGTGAACATTTTATTTGAAAACGGTAAGCGAAATAAAACAAATAATGGTGTAGTAGCCAGTAATTTCGTTTTTATGAATGGCGGATGAATATTACAGCATAAAATTTTGACCAATCAAATTGCAAATGAATACATACATATTCTGCTCATGAGTCACATCATTACGTCATCAAATTTGAAACTGTATTTCACAGTGTGTAGATATGATATTTTTTTCTGTCCTGTGTGATATTTTATCTGCATGCGATACATGTATTTCCTCCGAAAACTTTCAGGTATATAATAAAAGATGTTATTCAGTGCAAGAAAAAAACTAGACATGGACAAATAATTGACCACTTACCATCAATTTTTGCATGCCTGCAATAGACAAAAATCTTGGAAAAGGAACAATTGCTTATTACAAAGAATTATTCCTTTTCTCAAAACCTTTTCAAGAAACTTATTTCTGTCCTTCAAATAATTTTCTTATGTTTAACTCTGTACCAAAGAAAAAAAATTTAGACTGGTCCGAATTGCAAGCATTTACAGACTTCAAAATTATATTTGCTGACAACAATGTAAATGTGACTCATAAACTGAAATTGCTCTTAGGATGAATAGAAATCATTGTGGGGAAAAGGTGAAAATGATGGTTACCAGCATTTTCTCATTTTCCCACAACGTTTTCAAAAGCCTTCTTTCTCAAGGTCATCAAGACTAAGCATTGTGCGGTAAAGAGTTAACCTAACCTAGTTTTTTTGGTGAAAACTTTCTGGTCCTCCACATGTTCAAGAATAAAAGAAACATAATTATAACATACCATTGCCAGGACTATAGATAGAGGTGACAGAAAGTTGACAGTGGCTACTTCAATGTCATTGAAATGTTCATAAAGACTTCCACCAACATCCACCACTGCCACAACAGCTAGTATAAATGCAAAGGCCTGAAATAACAGGAAAAAGATGACATAAAGAGAATAGTTCTGTTATAAACATCATCAAAATGAACAAAAAAGACTATTACTGTATACTATGCAGGTGCCACTGCTCAGCCATGGGTGCTCTTTTTTTCATAAGCACTTGTATCCAGCATTTTCACCTTAACCCTTTACCACACAATCCCAACTTATAACTACCCTGAGGAAGAAGCCTTTTGAAAACATTGTGGGAAAAGGAGAAAATGCTGGTAACCAGCATTTTCTCCTTTTCCAACAATGTTTTCTATCCTTCTCAAAACAGACTTCAATTTCTAAGTCACATTTATTTTGTCGTCTGCGAATGCTTTCAATTTGGACCAGTCTAAAATTTTGTCGTTTGGTAAAGAGTTAACCACAATGTTTTCTACTATTTTCAAGACAATTCACAATCATCTTTTGAGCTAGCTACATCTAATTTGTTGTCTGAAAATGCTTTCCAGTTGATCAAGTCCAAAATTTTGTTGTTTGGCAAAGAGTAAATTAAGTTATGCAAATCATTGAAAAGTGAATTCTTTTCACACAAAGGGTTTTTGTTGAATCACAAATTTGTGCATTTTGAGGCATTTTTAAGGAAAATGACACGAAATTTTTTCACAAATGTGTCATTGTGGGCGCATAAATACGATCAGGTTTACTAACGATCGTCTTTACTTCCTACACTGTTACATTGCAAGTAGATATTAACCCTTAGGCTGCATAAATACGATTAGGTTTACTAACGATCGTCTTTACTTCCTACACTGTTACATTTCAAGTAGATATTAACCCTTAGGCTGCTAAGCGTGGCTCACTGACCTTTTACGGACAGCGATGATCAAGATCAGACTGCACAGAACGTGCAATCTGATCTTTGATCTACAGTGTCCGCTAAGGAGATATCATTCCCCAAAACTTACCTTTGAAAAAGCAATATTTGGGTTTTTACTATCAAATTGAAAATTTCATTTTAGTTATTTAGCAAGATAAGGGTTAAAGCTGCTGGAGTATGAAGAGAAATGGGACGAAACATTTGACTGTGTATCGATTGTACTAGAATACCGTAGGTCTCTAAACTTGTCTAAACTAAACCAGTCAATCTCTAATGAAACAAGATGGCTCTATCAAAATATTGATGTCAGTCTTGCTGTCTGCAAGACAGAATAGCCCTTGAACAATATTCAGACAATGAAACGCCTGGTAGGACCACCCACAAAAACAATTCAAGTTTAATGTATAAAGAGATGCACTGTGTTATTCTTTGAAAATGGTGGCATGAATGTGACCTGTGTATCAAAACACAGGAATGGGCCGTTTAATTGGTGAAAATAGCTTGTTGTCAGCCGAAATGGATATTCTCTATCAAGAAAAACAATAGAGATTTCCCAATCCGAGCGACAACAAACTATTTTTACCAATTAAACGGCCAATTCCTGTGATTAAAACAAAACACAATAACCCTTTTGCCAGAGAGAGTGGCTGCAAAAACTTCCGCTATTTAACCTCTGTGCATCATTAAAACAGCAGCAGTCATGTTGATGCCATTAAAGATGAAAAATTACATAAAGATATGAGAGCCTGTCTGCAGCTAGAGCATTTTTGCCTGTAATGAAAAAGCTGAAATAAAGCATACTCAAGATACACTTGATCTTGATGAAAAAATGCCATCTAGACTGTAAGCCTCTCCATATAGAGAATCTCTGGTGTTATTATGTATCTATCATCATGTAATAATACATACATTAGGTTATACAAAGATTTATAGTGAATAAGTAACACAAAAAACACACTTTTTTGCATAAACAATAGCTTTTGTCTAATCTAATTACATTTTGTTTGTGACCCCCACAAATTCCAAATTGACCCCCATTATTTTTGACTAGGGGCTTACAATGACCAATTTTTGTTGCCAAGGGAAAACCCTGCAGACACATTATGTGACTTGACCTCTACCACTTTTTGTAGCAAAGCCTGGTAGCTCAGTCTGTAGAGGGCTTAAAACCAGAGGCTGCTGGTTCAAATCTCCAGCTCTGCTTTTGTTTCCCCTACAAACTGATGATTTTCATTGCGACAGGGATTACTCCTCTCTCTCCACTGATCATTCTTTGAGGCTGGTTATCTCAGAAAGCAGCCAGTGGCTTGGAAAGAATACTGTGCTAAGTACAGGTATCAGAAAGTCCAGGAAAGCATGGATAGGTACACTTGCCACTGTTACATAGCTAAAGTGATTTTTAAAAAAGCATTAAACACCACATGAACCATCCCTTTGTAAAATGGATGAAAGACTCTTTCAAAATCAATCAGCAGTTGGCAGAGACACAGAGTTCTTCATTTTACCACACAATCATAAGTTACAACGACCCTGATGAAAAGGGCCTTTGAAAACATTGTGGGAAAAGGAGAAAATGCTGGTAACCACAATAATCAGCACAATTTCCCACAATGTTTTCTTCTCTTTTGGAGACGAATCTCATCATTCAAATGACATTTAACCCTTTACCACACGGCAAAATTTTAGACTTATCTGCGTGGAAGAAATCTACAGACTAAAATTCACATATTTTTCAAATTATAGTATTTTGTCCTTGAATAGGTAGAACCATTTTGGGAAAAGGAGAAAATGCTGGTTACCAGCATTTTCTCCTTTTCCCACTATGGTTTCAAAAGCCTTCTTTCTCAGGGTCATTATAACTCGTGACTGTGTGATGAAGGGTTAAATTGTTATCTGAAAATGCTTCAAATTTGGACCAGTGTAAAATTGTGTTGTTTGGTAACGGATGAAAAGTTAAATCTAGAAATATGACTTAACAGCTGGTGAAATAGGTTACTTTAACCCATAGAGAGCAAATAAACCTAACAGATAATTTTTCAGCATAATAATAAAACCTAAATAATTGCAAGTTCATTGTTGTTCTAGTCCAGTATGTCTTGGTAAAGCTGACAGTGTAGGTCAAAGATCATACTGGACTTTCTGTGCAGTCTATTCTTGATCTACACTGGTCTAAAAGGCAACTTTGCTTGTGAAAGTTGTTTTAATCCTTTACCAAATAATTCCCTGTTTTTACAATCCTGAGGAAAAAGGCTTTTGAAAACACTGTGAAAAAAGGAGACTACTAGCAATTTTTCCTTTTTCTACATTTTCTACTTTCTTATGACAAATTCCATCATTTGAAAAAAGTCTAATGTGTCGTCTATAAATTGCTTTCAATATGGGCAGGTCCAAAATTTGGTCATTTGGAAATAAGTTGTGAGTTAAGCTTTTTTTTTTCAAACAGCATTTTTGTACAACATTGACACATCAAAAGTCATCTATTTGAAGGATTAAATCTGTCTGCACTGTGTTTAAAGTTGCTTTTAACATTATTTCATTTACCATGGTGGCTGAAGGAATGGAATGGCTATAATATCAATGAAGTGAAGAAAGTATGACTTGTGTAAATCTTTATCAAATACATGTAATCCTGTGGTTTAGTGACCCTGAAGCACCAAGGTCCATATTTACCAACCATTCTTAAGAGCATCCTTTGTCTTATTCTCCAAGATTTTCTTAATGTAAAAGTAACACAACTTCTAATAGGCTAAACCAAATGGTTTGAATGTTCCGAAGAACTGCAAGTAAATATGGACCCAGGTTTTTGAAAACTTTGTGGTTAAAGAGGAAAATGCCGGTAACAAGCATTTACTCCTTCTCCAAAAATGTTTTCTACTTTTTTCTTGTCATCTGGTACAAGTTTAACTCATTTCATCCTGCAGACAATTTCTAGGAATCTTGCCGCAAACACCTTTTTTTAAAATATATGGACATTGTGACAAAAGGAGAAACTGCTTGTGACAAACATTTTCTTTTCTTTTTGCTTTGTTTTAGCATAACCCATCTGTTTTTCAAAATCATTTTGTCAAAGTTGTCTCCAACAAAAAATACTTCAGGTTGCATTTAAAGATACCCATTTACTCATTTTAAGCCAAATACATGTATAACCTATTTCTTCGATATTTTATCAAACTGTAGTCATTCTTGTAGCTTCATGACAAATATTACACCTGGCAGTTGCGAGATTGCATAGATTACGATGGACAGAAAATGTAATTTTGGACTTGGCTTCTATCCACTTGTTCAATCGAGGATACCACGTTATGCTTGTCACGTGACTGTGTACGACCTTCGCCTTGCATTCATGTAAATGACAAGAAAGTGGAGCTGAGATACACTACACAGGTCTACTGCCGCAACAATCTATGTCACAAGAACCCAACAGCAATTTACTCACAAGGATGTCAGAATTTTATATTGAGAGTGCAGTGGAATGATTTTAAAGACATTAGAAATGTAAATTTCATTTATGCACATTAATATTTAGCAATTTTGGATTGCTGAATGAAAGGGAAAACCCATGATCCTACAAATAGATGAGTGCGCCATTTCCCGTGTTGAAACAACAAGTAGTCTAGCCATCTATTTTTAGATGGGGGGTGTGTAAATGACTGTAGTGATACACTCCCCCATTGTTTACAATTTTGACCTGACGTAATTTTCTCCCGACCAAAATCCATTTCAAATAACAAATCTGAAACTTCTTTTCATTCTTTTGGGCTATAGATATTGCTACTTTATTGATATAAACACATTTCTACATTCAGCTAAAATGAGTGAATGGGCAACTTTAAATCTTCACAAAAAGACAAAATTTTGGACTTGTCTGTATTAATAGCATTTGCAGACAAATGATGGAATTAATCTATTAATGTTTAGAAAACATTGAGGAAAAAAGAAAAAAAATGCTGGTTTTTCACAGCATTTTCTCCCCTTCCCACAATGCTATCAAGTCTTTTTCCTTTAACCCTTTTCCGTAAGATCCTGTGTTTAAAAGGCTTTGAGGAAGGAGGCTTCTGAAAACAATATGGGAAAAGGAGAAAATGCTGGTTACCAGCATTTTCTCCTTTTCCCATAAAGTTTTCCAGCCTTGTAAATTAATTCCTCCATTTAAGCCACATTTAATTTGTCCTCCATAAGACTTAGTGCTATAAATTTGGGCAGGTCTTAGCTTTTTTAGTTTGGGAGAGTAGAGAGTCAAAATATGGAATTGTTTCGTAAAGGATTAACTTACCAGCCTTATCCTGGTTCTCCATGACCAAGGTATGATGAAATCATTGCCACTTTTATGGAGGACCAGAATCCTTAAAGGGGCCAGCAGGGTCAAGTAGCCAAGCGGGATCCACAGCAACACCGTTTTGTGGAAACATGATGAGAAATCCGGGTCTGTGGTGTTCCAAACCTGGTTCAGGTTCTGAAAAGAAATAAAAATCAACCAATTTTGAATCTTCATAAGACATCAAAATTTTAAGATTTGTGCATACTTAAAGCATTTGCAGGCAACAAATCAAATATGGCTCAAATGATGTGATTTGTCTTTAAAAGGATTATAAAACTGTTGCTAGACAAGGATTACTGGCATTTCTCCCCCTTTTTTAGAATGTTTCCAAAAGCTTTCTGCATAAAGTTCATAAAATCGTGGGATTGTTTCATAGGTGATTAATTGTACTTTAACTCTTTACCACACAATCCCGACTTTTAAGCTTTCTTTCTCAGGGTCGTTAAAACTCGGGATTGTGTGGTAAAGGGTTATCCCTTAACCCTTTCCCAAACGGCAAATTTTGGACCAGACCAAATTGAAAGCATTTTGCAGATGACAAAATAAACATTTGCTAAAAAGATGATTTTTCTATATGATAGGGTAGAAAACATTGTGGGAAAAGGAGAAAATGCTGGTTACCAGCATTTTCTCCTTTTCCCACAATGTTTTCAAAAGGCTTCTATTCCTGACCCGTAAAAACCAGGGATTGTTTGGGAAAGGGTTAAAGTGCTGAATAAACAGACATTTTCCCTCAAGAAATAAGACCCAAATTATCACATTTTCAAGACTGCTTTTGTCTAAAGTGTCTCAGCTAAATGGACAGATGAGATCAAAGATCTTGATCTGTACTGGTCGCAAAGGCAACTGCAGTTGTAAAGGGCGCTTTAAGGGTTAAGATATTGTGGAAAAATCCTTTTCACACTATGTTTTCAGAAGCATTTTTCATCAGGGTTGTTAAAAGATGGAACTGTTTGATAAAGGGTTAAAACATTCCATTTTAATGTGGATAATGGATGTGAATTAATGTTTTAAAAATATTTATGAACAGTATTTATGGCAATACGCAAAATTGTTTCATCTCTTGATTAGTAAACTCTTTTTGCCACTCAGTGTTCAGAACTGGTCCCCAGCAAGACAAATAAAACAATCATCTGCTGGTGGTAGGTAATATTCTAATTCAACTCAGTACAATATTTAAGCCTTATCAAACCATTCCATGTTTTTCACAAGGATGAAGAAGACTTTTGAAAAGATTTGAGGACAAATCCAAGAAAAGCATTTTCTCCTTTTTCTACATTGTTTTCAATCCTCTCAAGATCTATTCCAATTATTTTGGACTTATCAACTTGAAAGCAGATTTAAGTTGTGGTCTACAAGTGCTTTCAATTGGGCTGGTCTAAAAATTTTGTTGGTGAATAAAAATGAAAAAAAATTAGCTCAATTATAACTAATTCTATACTTTAGAGTTGTCCAACTTGAAAGTATTGCATGAGAAAAATAAACAATAGCTCATTAGATGGGGTTTGTCTTAAGTTAAAGAAGGGTAGAAAACGTGATGCAGCAAGAATTTTCTCCTTTTCCTACAATATTTTCAAAAGCCTTCTTCCACAGGGTTGTTAAAACACTGGATTGTTTGGTAAAGGGTTCAATAATTTGCTTACACAACCACTGCACTCAGACTGATTTAATTCTTTACCAAACGAACATTTTTTAGACTGGTCCAAATTGAAAGCATTTGCAGACGACAAATTAAATGTTGCTGAAATGATGATTTCTCTCTTTGGTAGGGTAGAAAACATTGTGGAAAATGGAGAAAATGCTGGTTACCAGCATTTTCTCCTTTTACCACCATGTTTTCCAAAGGATTTTTTCCCCGGATCATAAAAACCTGGGATTGTTTGGTAAAGGATTAATGACTGCTTATGCAACCTAATATTGACTCTTAGCTAACTTTCGACTTGCGGTTAACTATAGACTGTTCAAAATAACTCCTTATTTAAGACTTGTCTAAATTAACAGCATTTGCAGACGACAGAATGAAATTTGTTCCATTGATTCAATGTCTTTGAAACAGTAGAAACATTGTTGGAAAAGTAGAAAATGCTGGCTATAATTTCCAACAATATTTTCCCAAAGCCGGTTTGTTTTGTAAGAGAATATTTAACCCTTAATGTACTGAATTTCAAAAATAAAAAAAAAAAAAACTAAAACTTGTTTTTCTACAAAAAAAACCCAGATGTCTCCCCCTTTTTGGTGTCAGAAGGGTTGATATGTCACCAAGGCAATTTCTAACTGAAATAATGGTAATTTTTCTCTAACGGTTTTCGAGTTATAGAGCGGACACGAAATTGTACATAAAATGAGTAAGGAAAATAATCAAAGGGAAATAACTCGAAAAATATACAAGCCAGAGTTATGGTTCTTGTGCATGACACTTCGTCTCATGGTGCTTTACAAATGTGTGAAGTTTTATCAAAATATCTTAAAAGATTTCGAGTTATAGAGCGGACACAAAATTGTACGTAAAATGAGTAAGGAAAATAATCAAAGGGAAATAACTCAAAAAATATACAAGCCACAGTTATGGTTCTTGTGCATGAAACTTCGTCTCATGGTGCTTTACAAATGTGTGAAGTTTTATCAAATCATCTTACAAGGTTTTCGAGTTACGGAGCGGACACGATTTGTGATGGACAGACAGCCAGACAGACGCACGGGATAAACATTATGTCTCCCGACCCTGACTGGACTGGGGGGAGACATAAAAATGGATATTCACTAAAGATGCTATTGTTGCACTTTCTAGCCTGTGTTAAAATATTTGGCCAAAATAAATGGACAGTGCTAATCTAATACAGAGTTGAATCTAGGTTTGCATAAGTATGGGCCAACTCCCCCATCATATTTCAAATTGTGGGCCACCATTTTTCAGAGTTTGGGCACCAGTGACCATTAACTCTTTACCAGACAGTCTCGAGGTTTAATTACCCTGAAAGAAAAAAAAACAGTTGAAAACATTGTGGAAAAAGAAGAAAGTACTGGTGAGCAGCACTTCTTCATTTTCCACAATGTCTTCTTTTCTTCCACATAAGTAACAAATTTAAATTCTTTAGTCGTTTTTGTTGTCTGCAAATACTTCCAATTTGGTAAAGTCCAACATTGTGTCATCTGGTACACAGATATTCACTTTCTAATGTTGATTTTTTTTTCGCCATTTTGGTTGCTGTAGGTGGTATGTCGTTATACTCACTGTAAGTCTGAAATTTACACAATTCAAACTTGCGCGTTTTCAACTCTGAAATCCTTCAAAAATAATGAAAACTCGTGTTCTCCGTATTTTTTTTTAATTAAGTTTAAATTGATATTAGATCTATTAGTTTTAAAATCGGCTTACATGAATCGTATTTTGTCTAAGAGCTGCTTCTTTCCTTGCCTTACAATGATCCTCAGATGAAACATGTCTGCTTAGCGAATTCGTTCAATAATTGTCATACGATCTAGTTGTGAAAGCGGTTTTCTTATTTTAAGCACTAGTCTACATAGGGCGTAATAAAAAAAATAAGTTTGTTTCGGGTAACCCGACCCTACCTGGAGATTTTGCCCCGATCCTTTTTTTTTTTTTTGTCTTCCGATTAAAAAAAAAAATTAGCCTTTTATCTTACTGTATCACAGAACGCCTGTTTCGGCAAATATTGCGCATTGTATTATAGATCTACAATCATGTACTACTACATACATAATTATGCATGGAAACTCCTACGCCTGTACAAAAGCTACCGTGTATCGGAGTATATTGAACCGACCTTAAACACAAATTGTCAAACGCAATAACGTGGGTTTTCCATTTCTAAAAATACATACAGGCAAGCGGAGAGATCGGGCTTTTTCACTAACTCCACACAGAAACTTCTGTTTATCGAACGTTTGTATCCTATCGCAAGGTTCTGAAAGACAAACAGGTACCATTTTTATCTTCTACAACGAATCACGCCCAAAATAATGCGGTTCAGTACAGACTGTGTAACAAACTTTTACTTGTGATTTTCGCATTTCTTCCCGTCATCTCTGTTGTGATCACCGCATTTCCGGTTCTGCAGTGCATTGTCGCTACTTCTGAAAGACAAACAGGTACCATTTTTATCTTCTACAACGAATCACGCCCGAAATAATGCGGTTCAGTACAGACTGTGTAACAAACTTTTACTTGTGATTTTCGCATTTCTTCCCGTCATCTCTGTTGTGATCACCGCATTTCCGGTTCTGCAGTGCATTGTCGCTACTTTCGGTTTGCTAGATTTCAGGTTGAACAAGTTCTGTTAAATATCATTCGGCAAAAGTGGTAGCATGCTCCAAAACTACGAATAATTAAGGTGTTCAATGCAGGTATAACATTCGAAAAATTTTAATGGAGGTTTCCCATGCAACTTATCTGACAGGACGGACTGTGGACTAAACTAGATGACGGCAATGATAGAAGTTTAGATTTGTATCAAGCGTCGATAGGTCTTCTTATTAAACAGGTATTTTCATATTTTTTTTCTATCTTGGTCACAAGGAGGCAACAATGATTTCTTTAGGAAAATATAAATCTACCCAAACTTGCCTTGTTCTCACTCTGCTCCCCCCCCCCTTTCACTCAGCTTAAATTACCCTACATGGTCTTAGAGAAAAACATGATACTGCCTAGGCTAGGAGCCGCTATGCCAAAATTTTCCAAGGCTTTCTAATCTCTCCTACATTTCCAGCAAGTGATGCCACTTTAGTTTCCAGGTAAAATGTGTCTGATCTATATATAGATATGAAATTGAGGAGCAGCAGCACTCCTCCCACATTTCTTGACGGATTTGGATAAAATTTTCAGAGTGTTTCTCATCATGTGACCTAGCGCATATTGTCAAGGTTTTGCAATTCATAGCTGCATCATGGAAAAAGGGGGCTTCATGTTATATTTCATTTTTCACCAACATCTCTAATTAATACTGGACATATCTCAACGGATTTGGATGAAATTTTCACAGATCATGTGACCTAGCGCATATTGTCAGGGTTTTGGAATTTATTGCTGTGTCATGGAAAAGGGGGGCTTCATGTCAAATTTAAACTGCGTCTGTCCTTACGTACGTCCATTTCTTGTGAACGCAACTCCTCCCGCATTTCTTGACGGATTTGGATAAAATTTTCACAGAGTGTTTCTCATCATGTGACCTAGCGCAGATTGTCAAGGTTTTGCGATTTATAGTTGCGTCATGGAAAAAGGGGTCTTCATGTTATATTTCATTTTTCACCAATATCTCTTTAATTACTGGACATATCTCAACAGATTTGGATGAAATTCTCACAGATCATGTGACCTAGCGCATATTGTCAGGTTTTGGAATTTATTGCTGTGTCATGGAAATAGGGGGCTTCATGTCAAATTTAATTTTTCATCAATGTATCTCCAACTACTGGACATAATTTCATGAAACTTTATATTTTTATTGCTTAATCAGAGCCAATGACCAATGAGTCCGTTGTGCGTCCGTCTGTCCATCCATCAGTCCATCCGTAAACCTTTTAGATCACAAGTAGCACAATATATCCATTAAGCTACCCAGGCAGGTGCTAGAAATTCCAACACTTTAGTCTCTAAAGCTAGCTGCTTGAAATAGCCGCCATGTGGCGGCGTATACTGTGATGACGGCACTCTTGTTTCACTCTATAACTCTGAAAGACAACAAAAGTGGATACTTGTAATTTTAAAGTTGTGTCAAAAATGTGTGTTCTAGATAAGATAAAAAACATGCACATCCTTTGTAAACCCAACTTTTCTACAGATAAAATGTTTACTTTAAATCAGTATGTTATACTTATATAGTCCTCTAAAGTGTTCTGGAGGGGGAGGGTATTAAACATAAAAACAAACGAAACATTCTAGTATTTATTCAGTTTATTTAGAAACTTGCAAATAAATATTTTTCACTTTTTCAGCTGTTTTAGCTCTTTACCACGCAATCCACAGTTTTAACAATCCTTTAAAAAAAACTTTTGAAAACATTGTGGGAAAATTGTGGGAAAAGGAGAAAATGCTATAAATCAACATTTTCTTTGTTTCCCATAATGTTTTCTACCCTTCCCAAAACAAATTTCAATTTGTGAGTCACTTTTGTTTTGTCATCTGCAAATACTTTTAATTTGGACAAGTCTAAAAAATTTCAATTCAGAAAAGAGTTAAACAAAAGTGGACAGCATTCAATGGGGAAAAAAAGATGCAAATATAGTATAGTGTAGATAGAATTTGACCATTTACCACACAATCAGAAAGTTAGTGACAGACTGGAGGTCTTTTGAACACATAAAAGGACTCAGAGCTGGTAGCCACTATTTTCTCTTTTTTTCCTCAAGGTTTTTTCCATTTTCAAAAGCAAATACCACCATTTGATACATAAATTTGTTGTCTACAAATGCTTTAGGTTTGGACAAGTCTACATTTTTTCATGTGGTTAAGAATTCAAGCTCTTTCAAAATGCTTTGGGGGGGGAATAAAAAAAAAATTTAAAAAAAAATCGTCCCTACCCTACCTAACATTTTTGAAGACATTACCCTAAACAAACTTTTTTTTTTTTAGGCCTAGTCTACTGCACAGAACATTCCTTTGTCAATTTTCGTCAACCACGGACTGGTTTCAAGCCAAGTCTTTTGAAATGTGTGATCGAACATCGTTTTTTAATCGTCGGTTCACTATCATCTGTTGGCTGCACAGGAGTCAAACTTTCCGAACTCTGTGAAGCTGAATCGTCCGTGTTTATTTTTTCTGAACAAATCAAACAAACTCAGTTGCTTCGCCATGATCATAAAGTTCCGTGACGTAGCTGATTACGTACGGAATACGTGTCTATCATGTGACCTATTTGGCGGGCTTTACCATAGTTCCATATAAGGAAATTGGGCCACAGCAGATGCTATAAATAGAACACTACTACTGTAGATTTCTATAGAGGGTAGATAAATATGTTGTACTATTAGGTATATTGCGAGGGTTTTGACCGCCACATCTAACAAATTTACCGACGCACCATTGATTCAATTGTGTGCCAACCCATCTGAATTGGCGTGACCTGTGCCGCAGTGACACTTGCCTTTTGCGCCAAGAAATATGTATGTGCGGGAATCCCGCGGCCTAGATTCAACTCTGTAATATCAGACTGCACATTCTGATCTATAGTGTCCATGTAGGTAATTAAACCGGATATGTGGCTTCAAGGGTTAAGAGTATGCTTGAAACAAATGTGCAATAATCTTGAATGGGAAGTCTGTTTATTTGTATTGTGTTTAGTGTGCTTGTCAACATTATTTCAGTCATAATACGCAGGCTAGTGCACCTATCCTTGCTTTCCTGTTGTTTCTTTTACCAGTACTTTGCACAACATTCTTCCCAAGCTACTGGCTGCTTTTCAACATAACCATCACCAACACAATGATCACCTGGAACCTGCAGTCAGATTATAACTATGCAAGATACTTGCTCAGTTTTACACTCATGTAGAATTCTTATTTGATAGCCTTAAATATTATCTCTTTCCTAAACAGCAAGATTTTAGACTGGAAGCATTTGCAGATGATTAAATGTTGCTCAAATGGTGGAACTTGTGTGTGAAAGAGTAGATAACATTGAGGTTACCAGCATTTTCTCCTTTTCCCACAATGTTTTCAGAAGTTTTATTCTTCAGGGTCTTTAAAATTTGAGATTGTGTGGTAAAGAGTTAACAACAGGCAAACACCTTTGTGAGACTAATACCATTAATCCTATCACACTGCTTACCTCTACTAAGCAACCAGCTTCTCCGTTTTAAACAGGCATCTGCCTTAACCCTTTACCAGACAACAAAATTTTAGCCTTGTCCAAATTGAAAGCATTTGCAGACAACAATTTCATTGTGGCTCAAATGGTGCAATCTTGCTTTATAGGGTAGAAAACATAGTGGGAAAAGGAGAAAATGCTGGTTACCAGCATTTTCTCCTTTTACCTTAACGTTTTCAAAAGGCCTCTTCTACAGGGTCGTGAAAACCCGGGATTGTTTGGTAAAGGGTTAAGCAAACTCTTTTAAATTGTTCCTTGACTGCTTTTTTAACTCCTTACCACAAAATCCTCGAATTCTAACAACTGACAAAGAAGGCTGTTTTCTTTCTTTTTTAAGGCCAAATCTCATCATAGAAGCCATATTTAATTTGTTGTCTGTGAACCAGGGTTTCTCCCAGAGTGCGTTTCTTGTGTTTTTGATGCAATGATTTCTTAGCTGACACACTAAAATTCATTGTGTGCGTCTTTTCAGACGCAACCAGAAAAATATCAGTTCAATCAAAACAATTGTTTATAATGCACACCATGACGTCGAGCCGAAATACTAAGGGGCAAACTAAGGTTCGTATGCAGAGAAAGATTTTGTGCGCCATGATTATTTTATACTTAGAGTTTATGATATGGCGCCCAGTGTCTGAAACCGATTTTATTGATAATTTATTAATAAATATCTGCCAGTACTGCACCAAAAAAAGAATTACAGAACATGAATTGCTACCAACTGGCTTCTCTCTGACACAGTCACACATTTGAAGCTCATGTCTAGTAAAAAATAACTAGGTACAGAATAACTATAGGAAGGTCAATTTGTCGCCGCGCTTTAAACGTGTACAGTCTGTGTATTCTAGATGCTTTCCGAAACAGAATAGCAGGCAAACCAAAAAAGAAAAACAGAAAGGACTTGCAGACTGTTTTGTTGTCCCTTCCACAAGTAAACAGCCCGAAACGTAAAAAAAAAAGAAAAATCAACAAATGCAATTAATATACGGGTCTTGTCAGACTAAGAAAAATAGTTTCAGTTCCAAGTTGGCAGAGCCACAAGGAAAGGTCCTTAATCGTGAATTTAAGTAGCTTTAACAAGGCATTTATAAAGGTAACCCTCAAAATTTTTGTATGACCCCCAAAAATTTGGAATAGGGCTCAAAAATGACCCTCAAAAATTTGAAGCTGGGAGGAACACTGCTGTGAACACGTTCAATTTAAAAAAATCTAAAATTTTGTCACCTTGTACAGAGTCAACTCACTGCTGAAAAGATTTACTCCTTACCAAACAACAAAATTTTAGACATCCAATTAAAAAGCATTTACAGACAAATTAAATATGGCTTCAAATGATGGCAATAACCCCTGAAACAGTAGAAAACAATGTGGGAATCAGAGAAATTGCTAGTTACCAGCATTTTCTCTTGTTCTCATACTGTTTTCAAGTTCCTCATTCACCAGGGTTGTTAAAACACAGGAAATGTTTGGGAAATGGGATAAGACTAAGCGGTACAGCCCCACTGACCCAGTGTCATATGTGTTAACTCTTTACCACACAATCCCGACTTTTAACGACCCTGAAAGAAAAGCCTTTTGAAAACATCAAGGGAAAAGGAGAAAATGCTGGTAACCAGCATTTTCTCCTTTTCCCACAATGTTTTCTACCCTATCAAAAATAGAAATCACTAATTTTGCAACATTTAATTTGTCGTCTGCAAATGCTTTCAATTTGGTCCAGTCAAAAATTTTGTCGTTTGGTAAATAGTTAAATAATAGATCTTAATTAATCTTCCTAATCCTCTATTGCTTCTGTAACTACCTGAAGGTCACTACCAACTTACAGTACACCAAATGGTGATGTCACTCTGTACTCTTTACAAGGCAACAAAATTTTAGATAGGTCCAAAATTAAAGGATTTGCAGATGTCAAATTAATTCATACTCAAATGGTGAGATTTGTCTTAGATAGGATAGAAAACATTGTGGGAAAAGGAAAAAATGCTGGCTGCCAGCCTTATGTACATTTCCCACAATATTTTCAAAAGGCTTCTTCCTCAGGGTTGGTCAATTACAGGATTGTTAGGTGAAGGGTTAACTCTTTACCAGATGACAAAATTTTAGACTAGTCCAAATTGTAAGTATTTGCAGACCACAAATTCAACGTGGCACGATGGAATAAATCTTTGAACGGTAAGAAAACATTGTGAGAACAGGAAAAAATACTGATTACCGGTATTTTCTCGTTTTCCCACAATGTTTTCAAAAGCTTTGTTTCTTAGGGTTGTTAAAACTCAACACTGTGTGGTAAAAGTTAACCTTCCTATATCTACATTGCTTCTGTAGGCCCCTAAGTTCACCAATAAAATACAGTACAAAAAGCAGTACTTGAAGCTACTGATCTATGAACTTTGTAAAGCTGTTCTACTGAACTTTCTTAACCCTTAGAGCACCGAATAAACTATTAAACATTTTCAACCTAGAAATACAACCCAAATAATAGCAATTCCATGGTTGCCTTTGTCTACAATGTTTCATCTATGCGGCCAGTGCAGATCAAAGATCAGGCTGCACATTTTGTGCAGCCTGATCTTGATCTACAATGGCTGCAGAGGCAACTATGAGTCTTGGAAGGCACTTTAAGGGTTAACTTAATGAATTTGCATACATGAGAATTTAAAAAACTTTTCAAAGGCAGATACAAATCAAAGGAATCAAAGGCTTGCTTATAGCCAAAGCTAAAAGTGAAGGCCTTTCTACAGGAAGGAAAGATGACAATTCTATGCACTTCATTTTCTCATGCTTTACGTCTTATTGTGTCAGCTGATACTGTCAAGTAGTACTGTTCATACAGAAAAGTAATAAATCCTCTGAAAAATGAAATTATATCTAAGTTAACTACAAGAATAAATCCAGTGTTTGTCTGAAACTTCTGTCTTTGAAAACACAGTGCAAAAAAATGCCTCCAAATTTTGGCCCAAGTAAAACAGTATGACTGTTTGTATGCAGAGTTACGCAAAAACTTCTGTTTGAACTCGGCTATGCCAACTTACAGTATAACACACAACTTGCACAATTAATGCAAAACTAACAAAATTTTAGTCATAGGTTTAACGCATATTTTAATGACCTTAGAAAAAAGGTAAAAAAAAAAACGTATACATGTTTATTCTAGGGGCCCCTGCCTATTTGCAGACAAATTTATGCAGTCTATCTTTTTTATCGATTTTTCTGGTTTCTTCTAGTCAAGCCTATTTGCTTTTCTTGTTTTCACGAATATGTCCACATTTTGTGGGTGGATTTTCATGAAACTTAGTTTAAACATATTTATTTTACATCAATTGAGAAACAAGTTCTTACAGCTTATACTAATCTCTCTTGATTCTGCTTCCTGGGAACTACACCAGTACTCACGCTGAATGTGTGGGCCTATGAAAAATCCCAAATCTGACACGCGCTCCCGAGTATCGAATTCGGGACCTTATGGTTACGAGGCCGACGCTCTACCTCACAACCACAGACACCACTATAATAATTTTATGAAACTTGACTTGCACAGTTGCTCCATATCATCAATAGCTTGAATCCCACTGATTTGGAAAAAAATCTGACAAATAGTAAGGGAAAAGTGGCCATTTAAAGCTGAAAAATTACATTTCTGGTTTACGCAAGATAGTCTGCATCTTTTATTCGATTTTCATGAAACTTTCACAGCTGCTTTATATCATCAATAGCTTGAAGCCTGTATCAACTTTGAAAAAAATCAGACAATTAGTAATGGGACAAATAGCCATTTAAAGTTGAAAATATACATTTCTTATTCATGTGATCAATTCAGCATTTTTGATTCAATTATTTTGAAACTTGCACAGATCATTTGTATCACCAAGGGATTGGACCCTATCAAAAATGAAGAAAATCCAGCTGAAAATACAGCCAGTAGAGCTAAAAATTGGAATCAACTGGACCTGCAGTTAGAAAATTAACTTAGTGTCAAACCCTGGTAAAGGAGTAACTGCTGGTTATAAGTATTGATATGTCCCTGGTCTGATGCTATTTAAACACGAATGACCCACATCTTCATTATTTAATTATCAGCTGATTAGTTTTGCTACCATTTCTCTAGCATTTTTACCTCTGTAGAACTTTGACAGCCTTTTATCGTAAAGTGTCGTGAAACTTTATGGCTTACCTCGCATGACCGCACCAATGTTTTCAATCAGTCATCAGTTATTGTAGAAGTATCGGTCAGAAATTGAATTCCCACGTTGCATTCCAGGCAATGTTTACCTCCTTCAAACTTTATGTATTGATGGTGACCTTGACATTGTAGAAATGCATGATGGGAATGTGTTGAGCTTCGGCTGCTCTCAGGCGAATCAATACTTTCAACTGTCAAACGACCGATCGTCACTTTTAAGGCAAAGTTTTACGTATGCCCTGCTCGTTTGATTTAAGAAACTGTAACAGTCAGAACAATCATTCCTGCAAATTTTGATGTACGTTTCGTAATCCTTTTCAGTCATAATTATGGCGTTTTTGCCATTTTTACGAGGCAACCCTGTGTTTGTTTTGGGATGTTTTAATGGCGGTCCAGCGGATCGTCCATTTTCACGTTCCTCCACTGCACGGCGGGTTCGCGTGGCTCCAAACCCGCGACGTTGCGGGATTTCTATCCAGCTCGACCCGCCCGGCAGGTTTGCGGGGTGGCGGGTAGCTTGGAAGTATATAAGAGCGTCCTTCGAGTTTTCTGGAGCTTCCATTTTTTGTTTTCAACGTAATCATCATTATTTCATTTCATTCTTAAATTTTCAGACTGCTTAAGTTTCAAATTAAATTTCATTAGTTTTATTGTATGTTTTGTAAAGCTAAGGAACTCTAGGACCTTAGATATATGTTTATTTCCTTAAAAGTCATCTGTAGAAGGAAATATTATAGTTATTTGGATTTTTTTTTTGTAAACATGTAAAATTATCCAACATTGCAAGTTATCCAAACTGTTGACACTTGTTATTTATCTATCACACTATTTATCTAACACATTGTAACTAGTCACTGATCAGTTCTTTATAATTTTGCTGCTTATATTTGGTTGGAGAGCCAGTGCATTGTACTTATTTTTTTTGTTATAATTAAGCTGAGAACTATCGCACAACAATTCATTTATTTGTTAGTTATGGCTGAAATGAAAACAATCACATGAAGATTTCTTTATTTGCTTTATTTATTTAAAAATAGATTTAGTGTTGTACCAAATTTGTCTTCCTTCATTCTCTCAATGTCCCTGAAACATAAGAAAACAGGCCTTACGTTTTTTTGTTTTGTTTGTAAGTTCTATTGAGTTGGAAGCTCACTATTTTGTTTTGCTTGATTCTTTGGACAAGTCTAAGCTAGTCCATTTTAGCCGTCCAGGGTCTGCTATATTTAGACTAGTACATATAAGAGAAGGTATCAGATCTTTATGCTTGCGGTAAGCGGCAACCTGAAGGAGTAGTTACAGTTGGGCACCTCAGTACGTAACAACTAATTTTTGGTGGCAGAGGTGGGATCCAATAATTTTATTGGATCCAGTGATACGAACCTTCACTTGAATGGATAGGGGTGCTACGAGCTCCGAACCATCTGGTTCAGAGGACACACATCAGCAAGCTCAGAATTCAGCTTTTAAAGAACAGGCTGACCAGCCACATTCAGGTTCAGGTCTTATAGCGGTAGGTCCTATGCAATCATTTATAGGACCTGAGGGCATGAATGCAGGTTCGCTGACTGAAGAGAGAACTGCGGTGGCAGCTCTGATGCAGCTACAGACATCGGCAGCCATAAGTACACAGCCTTCAAGTGGTAATGCAAGAATCCCAACCGGGAACCCCTCGGTAGCCAAGACACAAAAAGTGGCAAACTTCTGCAGTCATGCTGGGTTATATCAAAGTAGGTCAGATTCCGGTGTACAGCAACTGTCTTCTACTTCTGATAGGGTCCAAACACACAGTATGCTAGGTAGAAACCCCAACTCTTCTCACCACAACATGCAAGAAACTGTAAACAATTTGAGTAACGCGGTTTTAACTCTTCAGCAACAGCAAGCACTGGCTGATGAAAGACAAGAGAGTATCTCTAACACACTTGGTCAATTAACCTCGATGCTACATGACATACGCAATAGTCCCCAGCCCTACAATGTGAATTATAACAATACAGCAACTGGCGTGGGAGCTGGTCCACAGATGCCTGGCACCAATTGTAATCCACGAGCATGTCAAAGCTCTGACGTTTTCCTCTACGCAAACCCTATAAATTTCGAGCCCGGAGAAAACATAGCGACAGAAGGTCAGAGTATGCAAGGAAATGGGTTAAATCCGTGGCAAAGAAACAATTTCCAGACTTTTAACGTTAACGATAGTATGCAACCATTCGGATGGGCAGAGGATGGCCCTCAGTCAAATCCATCTGGGGCTAGACATTTCCAGAGATCACAACAGCCATGTGATGTAAAACTGCCTCCTTTTAACGGGCGTGAAGATTGGCAGGTTTGGATCAATCGATTTGAAGCAGTGGCTAGAAGGCGCAACTGGAGTGCCGAGATGAAACTTGACAACCTACTTCCTAGACTTCAAGGTACAGCAGGTGAGTTTGTTTTTAGTCAACTCTCCCATAATACCATTTCAAACTATTCTGAACTAGTCCGAGAACTCAATAGTAGATTTCGCACAATAGAAACGCAGAAAACATTTGCAGCAAAGTTTAGCCAAAGAACCCAGAGACACGACGAGACTGTGGAAGAATATGCCGCAGAGCTAAAACGGCTCTACTCAAAAGCCTACACATCCAGAGATTACAGGATAAGACAAGAAGATTTAGTGCGGCGATTCCTAGATGGCCTTAAAGACAGTGAAGCACGGTTTGAAATTGAGTTTCACAAAGAACCTGAGAATATAGATGAAGCTGTTTACCATGCTGTAAACTACATACAGACAAAGCGGAGAAGTTCCTCAGAACTGTATAGAGACAAAAAGTTAAAGAAATATGCACGACAGGCCAGTGAGATTAGTGAAACAGAAAGCACTAATGATGAACATCCAGAGAATCAAGAAGACAGGGCGTTTTCAATAAGAGTCCCTATGAAACGCAGCAATGGACAGGGAGCAAAATCCCAAAGCACAGAAAAGAAACCAGAGTCCGATATAGATGAAAGGGGTGCTCAACCTGACCCCATGACTAGACTAGAAGAAATGATCAAGATTTTAACAGAACAAGTAACAAAGCTGCAGATGGATAAGGGGCAAGCTGCGCCGTCTTCAAGCAAAGGTAAGCCAACTATTATTTGTTATGCATGCAATGAGCAAGGCCATATCTCAAGAAATTGTCCAACAAAGTCCTCTGGTCAACAACCACAGACATCAGCAATGAATAGATCTAAGCAACAGATTCGCAACCATGATCAGGTGGGTAGAAAAAGAGAGAGAAACCAAGGCCCTTTAAACTAGGAAAGGCTTCCTCTGGCGGCCTCAAGGAAGCCTACACGGACAAAAAAGGCCAACATGAACAAAAGGAAGAAATCATTAAATCTATCAAACACATGAGAAAACTTCCAGATGGAGTGTACATAAGAGGATCAGCACAAGGTTATCCCATCCTGTTTACAACCGACACAGGAGCATCAAAAACCATCTTATCCAAGAGAGTCTATGATGCTATGAGACCGCATGATAAGCCTAAGTTGAGTAGATCTTCAAAGTTGATGGCTGCCGGAGGCACTTCCATAACTGAGGTAGGTAAGGGTATCTTTGACTTACAGTTAGGACCGGTTCATCTGCAGACTGAGGCAATAGTTGCCGAGATCGATGATGATGGTCTACTTGGAGTTGATGTTCTCCAGAATGGGGAGGATGGGCCATCAGATCTACTGATGAGCAAAGGGGTGCTTAAAATTAGAGATAAAGATGTTCCCATTATTCAAGTAGGTTTGCAGAACAGAGTCCGCAAAGTGAAGGCAGCTGACCACTTGGTGATTCCTGCCCAGAGTGAAGCTGTGGTAGATGTATTTGTCGAGAGGCATGAATATGACGATTTTTCATCAGAGGCGGATTACTTAATAGAGCCCACAGAACACTTTAGAGAAACCTATCCTCTACAGATGGCTCCATCACTCATCAACATAAATGCCGCTTGTACCAGCAAGGTCCGGCTGCTAAATCCATTTCCAACAGCAATCTCTATCAAGCAAGATGCTATTGTGGGTCAGGCAGAACCTATTGTTGGACCACTTAAGGTACTTGTTGACCAGGAAAACACGACAGAAGCAAACAATCATGCCCAAGTACAACGAATATCCTTCAAACTAAGAGAACCTGCTTGCAAGACAAGCTGTATCAGGAACACTGCAAAGACTACGGTGCAGACTGAAAATACATGTGTCCCAGACCATCTCACTGAGCTCTATGAAAGATCAACCTCTGAACTGGATGTGGCAGGAAAAGAGAAGATAGCAAACCTCCTCACACAGTTCCAGGATACCTTTTCACGAGATGAATGGGATATAGGGTTAACAAATCTAACAGAACACTCAATACCAACTGGAAATGCTGCACCCATTAAACAACCACCCAGAAGAGTTCCTCTCGCACATGCTGAGGCAGAGAAGAAAGCGATCGAGGACCTGAAAGCTAAAGGTGTGATAAGAGACAGTACGTCACCTTGGGCGAGTCCTATTGTTCTTGTTGCTAAGAAAGATGGAGGGGTCAGACCATGTGTGGATTATAGAAGAGTGAACGAGCTAGTGAAACCAGATGGATTTCCCCTTCCAAGAATACAAGATTGCCTTGATGCTGTTGCAGGCTCAACCCTGTTCAGCACCTTTGATTTGCTAAGTGGCTACTTTCAGATTCCAGTCAAAGAAGCAGACATACCTAAAACAGCCTTTGTTTGCAAGTTTGGTCATTACGAAATGACAAGGATGCCTTTTGGTCTCAACAACTCAGCCTCAACCTTTCAGAGAACAATGGAGATGGCATTACAAGGGCTGCAGTGGGTAACATGCCTTATTTATATTGATGATATCATAGTATTTGGAAAAGATTTTGACCAGCATGTACGAAGAATAGAAGATGTGCTTGGCCGAATAAGGGCTGCAGGTCTCAAGCTGAGACCAGACAAGAGTCATTTGCTCCAGAAAGAAGTAATCTTTCTCGGCCATGTTGTTTCAGGCGAAGGAGTAAAACCTAGCCCTGTCAATGTAACTAAGATTGTTGACTGGCCAAGGCCCAAGTCTGCTAGACAGGTGAAACAGTTTGTTGCCATGGGATCTTACTACCGCAGATATATAAAAGGGTTTGCGAGCATAGTAAGACCTATGGTGGAATTAACAAGACTGGGAAGAAAGTTTGCCTGGAGCGACACATGTGAAACAGCTTTTACGACCCTAAAGAGAGCACTTATTAGTGCAGATGTGATGGGGTATCCCCTAAATGAAGGGGGAGATTTCATTCTCGATGTTGATGCATCGGATTTGGGCATCGGAAGTGTATTACATCAAGTCCAGCAGGATAAAGAAAAGTTAATTGCGTATGCCAGTCGTGCTCTTAACCGAGCAGAGGCTAACTATTGCATCACAGAGAAAGAGTTACTGGCAGTTCGGTACTTTATTGAGTACTTTCGACAGTATCTCTTAGGACGAAAATTCCTTGTACGAAGTGACCATCAAAGTTTGGTATGGCTCTTTAGACTGAAAGAACCCCGTGGGAAAATAGCACGATGGATTGAAGTACTTAGCCAATATGACTTTTCGATTCAATATAGGCCAGGGAAAAATCAGGGACACTGTGATGCACTTTCACGTTGCGAAAATCCGAAAGCATGTGATTGCCCGGATCAAGATACATCGGAGCCTTTGAAGTGCGGACCTTGCAAAAAGTGTGTAAGACGTGCTCAAGATATGGTGCACGAGCAGTTTTACAAGGACCTACTGAAAGAGTCAACTCAAGAGACCCAAGAAGACAGCAGAGCAGCTACTGTAGAAGTGAAGCCTCTGAAAGAATTTCCTGAGCCTGGACCCTCATCCAATACAAAAGCTAAACCCAAAGAAGAAAAGCCGTTAGGTATCATAAATTCATGGTTCAATTCTAGATCTGCAGGTGATCTACGAGCCCTCCAAAATGAAGATCCCGACATCAAGTATATTTTGAACTCCAAAATAGCAGGTAAGAAACCCACCAGTCAAGAAATGGTTACAGGTAGCCCTGCAGCTAGACACTACTGGATCCTATGGGATTCGATTGCAGTGCAAGATGGGATTCTTTTTCAGAAGTTCTTGAAAAAGGATGGGACAGGTGAGTACACTCAGTTTATTGTACCTTCACCACTTAAGAAAGAAATTCTTTATCAGATGCACAACTCTCTCGTATCTGGCCACATGGGTTGCAAGAAAACAAAGCAGAAGATCCTACAGAGATATTACTGGTATGGGTTAAAGGATGACGTAGGACTATATATTCAAAGATGTGACACCTGTGCGGCTGACAAAAAGCCCTTGAAACCACCCAGAGCACCTATGGGCAGTCTTCAAGTGGGAGCACCAGGTGATTGTGTCGCAACTGATTACCTCGGTCCATTACCGGTTACAGACAGAGGAAACAGGTACATCCTTCTTTTTACAGACCATTTTAGCAAGAATGTGGAAATCATTCCTGTCAGTGACATGTCTGCTGAAGTATGTGCAGTCAAGCTACTAAATGAGGTAATTTCCAGATGGGGTTGTCCCTTGGCGATCCATAGCGACCAGGGCAGAACTTACGAGAGTAAAGTTTTCAAAGAATTGTGCAGAATGCTTGAGATTAGAAAAACCAGAACCAGTGTCAGAAATCCAAGAGGAAATGGACAAGCCGAGCGGTTTAATCGAACACTGTTACGCATGGTTAAGGCGTATCTCTGCGGAGAACAGCGAGACTGGGACTTGCATCTGGGCTGTCTGGCAGGAGCCTATAGAGCCACTCCAAATGAATCCACAAGTCTGACCCCAAATCTTCTTACAATGGGTAGAGAAGTGAGGTTACCTGGTGAATTAGTCTTTGGGTCCACCTGCGCTTATGACGGTGAAGACATAACCACCTATGGCGATTTTGTAGACGCCCTTCGGTCAAGAATGCAACATGCCCATGAAGTGGCCCGCAGTCATCTTTCTTCTTCAGCAAAAAGAAGTAAGGAACTGTACGACGCCAAAGTAGCTTTCCATAGGTACAGAGAAGGGGATGTAGTATGGTGTCTCATGGAAGTGAGGAAACCCGGTATTTCACCAAAACTTAAACACATTTATGAGGGTCCATTCCTTGTCAAAAAGAAGCTATCAGAAATGAATTTCATGATACAGACAGATGTTTCAGGCACAGTTAAACCAATTCACCACAACAAGTTAAAGCATTATGAAGGCACCATCACACCTAGGTGGATTCAGAAAGCTAAGCAAAAGCTCTCTGACATCCAAGAGCAACAACAATAAGCTGCCACTACAGTCCATGATGTGATTGCAGTCCACACATCTGTGACTAAAAGAGAAAATTATGGTCTGCATTAAATATTTCCAATGAAAATACAATAACGGGTAACTGGAAGTTTGTTTCAATGTGGAAGCACTAATCAAGAGACGGGTATTGTAATCTTTTGTTTTCTGTTTTACCCTTTGAATGGAAGATTTTTTAGCAAAGGCAGATGAAGTTAAAGCAGAGGGAATGTAAAAATACTGCACGGTGCAGACTGTGCGAAGGAGCAATTTAGATCTATGGTAGTGTGGTTGAGAGACATGCAATGATTCTAACACAGAATGGAGATGCAAGACGGGAACAGAATGGGTTAGCTAAGGAATCATCTTTGCGATGAGCGGTAAAGGAGGTATAGAACGGGCAATGCGAGCTAAGCGATGTAAAGAATGTTGTTTCGAACGAGACAATTTAGTAGTACGGGTTTATCTTTTTTCCGAAAGTCGATAGTTAGATGCGGGTATGGTCTGAAGATTAAGAAGAGTGTTAGATGACAATTTCTCAGGGAAGACAGAAATTTAAATCATTGCATTCGAATTTAGATAGCATTAAGTAACCACACATGGTGGTTGGATAAGTGCCAAGAAATAAATGGTGGCAAGTAGCAGTCTGATGGAAACGTAAGGACTAATGGAATCTAATGGGCTCATAAGACTGATCAATGACTAGTAGAATGGTACTTGTACATGCAATCAGTATTTTGTATTTTCAAACACTTTCAGATACAAGAGAAAGATGCAAGCTGAAGCATTTTCTGTAGCAGACAGAGAATTGGTAGAGAGAGCAAAGAAGCGTGGACGTGCCTACCAGTGCCTGGCCTGCTACTACAACAATGGAAAGGTGTATGTCAACGAAAAGCTGAAAGTGGAAGATCACATCTACAAGACCCACGTACGACCAGATGAAATTCCCTTTTACTGTCGCCTTTGCCATTTTCACTGTCAGCGGGAAGACCAACTCCAACACCATATTGAAAATTATCAGCCCCACAAGAAGATCGTGGACGAGAAGGGGTATCCAGACAAAGGCAGGAGCTTTCTCATGAGGAGTACCAAGCCACACGTAATTGGACCTTTGGATTATCTAAGGTATGAACCTGCAGACAGTCTACAGCACTGGCTGAGGGTAATGAAGGTAAATCAAGTAACTGCTAGCAGTACCCGGACCCCTGTGACCAGCACTAGAGCAACTCCAATAACAGCCACAAGTCAGAGCCCCAGTTGCAGCTCAAGTGTAGGAGGGAGCTCTGTGCAATCCATACCTAGCTTGCAAAGCCACCAGCCACTGGCACAGCCGATAGTCAGCCTCAACACCCAGACACCAGAACTCACACCATTACCTGCTGGAGGCCAAGTGATGACACAGACACCAATGCTACCATCCTGCGCGACCCCAGTGCAGAGCCTTGTAGCACTGCCTTTTCATGAAGTCCACAAGTCATTGAGATCCCTGTCAGAACTCCTGGAGGAAGAGAGTGGAGACTGGCTTGACTGGTATGCTGAAGGGGGTCCGACTCAATCAGACAAATCCCTGGGACTACAGGGTCAAGTAGGTTTGAACAAGCAGAAGCTGGCTGAAGATCATACTCTAAGTGCTCCGAATTGCAGAGCCCAGCCGACTAACACAACATGTAGGGTTGAACATAACATGATGCCAGACCCTAAACCGAATAATAATTGTGACTACCCAGAGGAGGACATCACTGACCAGCTTTTAGGGTATCAGGATGAAGATCTTTCTATACAGACACCCAGAAAGAGACCGGCAACTCCAACAAATGAAGATCCAATCCCGGAAAAGAGAAGAGTTGAGAAGGAAAATATGAAACAGCCAGGTGAGGAAAAAGATGGTCCAGAATTTTCAGTCAGTATGGTAGCAGTGAATAGTATGGTAGAGGTCATGACCGGATTGAGAGAAGTAATTGGAAGAACTTTAAAGGCCATAGAAAGAATAGACAAAGATATAAAAGACAACACTTGTGAAATGGGGAAGATGATTGACAGTAAGAGTCGACTAAGGAGAACTGTAGAAGAGAAAGAGAGGCAGGATGCTATCAGGGAAGAAAGAAGACTGAATTGGGAAAAAAGGCAGGAGGATGAAAAATGGAAGGAAAGAGATGACGAGCGACGAAGAGAGGAGAAAAGGAGGGAAACAGAACGAAGGGATAAGAACGAACGAAGGAGGAAGGAGAAAGACAAGCAAGATAAGGAAAACACATTGGAGCCTAAAGTAAGGTCAGTGCTTGGGCGCTCCTATACTGAAGCATCCGTTAGGGACCAACCCAAAAGGAGGTAAAAGGACAATACTTACAGAGGAAAACGGAGCACAAACATAAGTTTACCACCAGGAAGGGCAGAAGACGGACAAAATCCACAGAATGAAGAGAACACATATGTTTGGACAAACAATGAAACATTAAATAGAGTGAAGTAATTTAATCAATGTGAGCAAAGGACTGTACTTAACAAGTTAAATGGCCAGTAGGAGTAAACAAAGGACTGTTATTATCAATTTAAGTAGTGAATGAATATGTATGAAATTCTAAAAAAAAATGCCCTAATGGACTCAACACGAGTGCAAGTGATATATTAGTTGAATTGAGTGACTACGAATTTTGGTACAGCAATGTTTATTTCGTTAAATGCAGTGTTAATAAACTGTGAAATGAGATAGAGCAAACAGTGCCTGAAAAGGATTTCATGATGGGAAATTGTGGAGCAGTGCCAATGTATAAATTAGTAAACCATTGATTTATTACATGTGTGATAGTGATCTATATTCAATTACCAAAGCTCCCAATGTTGCTATAAATTGTATGGATGGTCAGTATTATTCTGTATGCTTTTATTAGTAGTAACTTGGCTAAAAGCTGGCTACCAGTACCACTGCTAGTTGCAGGTGCAGTTCACAAACCATTTAGCCAAGTCATCAGGGTCTTAAAATTTCTTATGGTAAATTAGAAACTTGTGTGTGTATCAGTATTTGTATTATAATAGTGGTTTTAGTCTCGCAGTTAGCTGTAAGGTCTTGTGGTAATGATTTTCTAATCATTGTGATTTAAACTTATTTGCATTTTATTATTATTCTATTATTCATGTTATGGTAAATGAACTATACCGTGATTGAATACATGGAAAAATGGCAAGTTTTCATCAAAGGTTTACAAGGTTGTTATTGACAAAGTTTGAAAACAAACAAACCTATTCCTATACATGGTTGTTCAATTATGAGCATGTGCTAGCGTTTTCTAGTCGTTCAGTCTGAAATTGTGCCAAAGTTGTTTATAGATATCTTATGCATACAAAGTTGCTCAATTTATTCATTCTTGTTAATTGTTATATTGTTACTATCAAATTTCACAGAGATTATATATATAGTAGCCTACTACTTACTAGGGCCATAACCCAGATCCGTGAGGTGTTTTGTGGATCATTCGTTGTTCGAGAATAGCATATATTTTGCCTTTTAGAGTTGTTAGATGGAACTTTAACAACCCTGGAGGGGGGTAGTGATATGTCCCTGGTCTGATGCTATTTAAACACGAATGACCCACATCTTCATTATTTAATTATCAGCTGATTAGTTTTGCTACCATTTCTCTAGCATTTTTACCTCTGTAGAACTTTGACAGCCTTTTATCGTAAGGTGTCGTGAAACTTTATGGCTTACCTCGCATGACCGCACCAATGTTTTCAATCAGTCATCAGTTATTGTAGAAGTATCGGTCAGAAATTGAATTCCCACGTTGCATTCCAGGCAATGTTTACCTCCTTCAAACTTTATGTATTGATGGTGACCTTGACATTGTAGAAATGCATGATGGGAATGTGTTGAGCTTCGGCTGCTCTCAGGCGAATCAATACTTTCAACTGTCAAACGACCGATCGTCACTTTTAAGGCAAAGTTTTACGTATGCCCTGCTCGTTTGATTTAAGAAACTGTAACAGTCAGATAGAACAATCATTCCTGCAAATTTTGATGTACGTTTCGTAATCCTTTTCAGTCATAATTATGGCGTTTTTGCCATTTTTACGAGGCAACCCTGTGTTTGTTTTGGGATGTTTTAATGGCGGTCCAGCGGATCGTCCATTTTCACGTTCCTCCACTGCACGGCGGGTTCGCGTGGCTCCAAACCCGCGACGTTGCGGGATTTCTATCCAGCTCGACCCGCCCGGCAGGTTTGCGGGGTGGCGGGTAGCTTGGAAGTATATAAGAGCGTCCTTCGAGTTTTCTGGAGCTTCCATTTTTTGTTTTCAACGTAATCATCATTATTTCATTTCATTCTTAAATTTTCAGACTGCTTAAGTTTCAAATTAAATTTCATTAGTTTTATTGTATGTTTTGTAAAGCTAAGGAACTCTAGGACCTTAGATATATGTTTATTTCCTTAAAAGTCATCTGTAGAAGGAAATATTATAGTTATTTGGATTTTTTTTTTGTAAACATGTAAAATTATCCAACATTGCAAGTTATCCAAACTGTTGACACTTGTTATTTATCTATCACACTATTTATCTAACACATTGTAACTAGTCACTGATCAGTTCTTTATAATTTTGCTGCTTATATTTGGTTGGAGAGCCAGTGCATTGTACTTATTTTTTTTGTTATAATTAAGCTGAGAACTATCGCACAACAATTCATTTATTTGTTAGTTATGGCTGAAATGAAAACAATCACATGAAGATTTCTTTATTTGCTTTATTTATTTAAAAATAGATTTAGTGTTGTACCAAATTTGTCTTCCTTCATTCTCTCAATGTCCCTGAAACATAAGAAAACAGGCCTTACGTTTTTTTGTTTTGTTTGTAAGTTCTATTGAGTTGGAAGCTCACTATTTTGTTTTGCTTGATTCTTTGGACAAGTCTAAGCTAGTCCATTTTAGCCGTCCAGGGTCTGCTATATTTAGCAACTCGGAGAGCTAGCACAAGCCCAGCCGGTTTAGAATACTAAAGTCTGAGGGACTCTAGACTAGTACATATAAGAGAAGGTATCAGATCTTTATGCTTGCGGTAAGCGGCAACCTGAAGGAGTAGTTACAGTTGGGCACCCCAGTACGTAACAGTATTTTCTCCTTTTCCTATCTATAATGTTTTCAAAGGCCTGTTCTTCAGGGTTATTTACACACAGCTTGTTTGGTAAAAGTTAAACAGAATTACAAGGAGAAATTACTAAGTTGCGCAGTTTCTCTATCCTCTACACTTACAAGTAGGCAGTCATATAAAAAGATAGTAATATATCGGTAACGTACAAGGGGATCAACTTTCCCAGAAAACAAAACTTTAAAGATTTTCCAAATTGAAAGCATTTGCAGCTTGCAAATCAAATGTTACTAAAAACAAGAAACTTATCTTTCAAATGGTACAAAATATTTTGTGAAAAGGAGACAATGAAAGTGGCTTTAGTTCTCCTTTTTCTCCTGTGTTTCAAAAGTGTTCTTCAGGGTTGCTAGAACTTGCGATAGTTTGGTGAAGGGTAATTGTGAAATATGAGCACATGATGCAACACAAAACACCATTACAGGTCAATGGTCAAAGATTAAGTTGAAACTTCCACATTGTGTTTTCTTTTCATCACATCGCAACTTAGCTCTTTACCAGATGACAATATGTAAGACTCATCTATTTTGAAAAAAATTGCAGACAACAAAAAAATAGAGGTTCAAATGAATGGGTTTATTTCAATAAGGGCCATTATCTCCCGCTAGATGGCATTCTACAAATACACATCTATCTAATATGGGCATTCCGGGTACAGAACCGGACTACTTTTCAAAACAACAACTGTTACTTTGAATTTCAAAATGAAATAAACGTTTACTCAATAAAACACTACCTGGTGCGATTCATTCAGCTGTGATCGGCTGGCATGTAACCTATGCATCGGCCATTTATTAAATCAGCCCCTACATGCTTGGGTAATAGGCTAATAGCTTCGGTATAAGCCCTAGTAATGGGGGATGGGTGATGTGTCATAGCAGACAGGTTGATTCTTTGAAGAATATGACATGTGCAGACAACGCGATAAGGGCAGGAAACTTTGTGGGAAAAGGAGAAAATGCTGGTTACAAGCATTTCTTTTTCCAACGATGATTTTAAAAGCTTTCTTTCTCAGGGTCTTTAACACTCCAGGATTTTTTTTGGTAAGGAAATAAAGTGCCCAAAGTGAGGCTTTTTGGTGGAATCATTCTGGCCCATATTCACTAACCATTCTTAAGAACATTCTTCATCTTACTGTCCAAAATTTTCTACATTTGAATGTAACACAAATTCTGATCAGTTCAACCAAATGGTTTAGCCAATCAGAAGTTGTGTTACTTTCAAATTAAGAAAATTCTACTTAATAAGAGAACATTCTTAAAAATGGTTGGTGAATACGGACCCTGAACTTTCATTTCAATTACTCATTGTGGTGCTAAATAAATGAGACTGACATTCTCAGTCAATACTAACAAGAAATATCTTTTAAAAAAGACAGACGGCGTAAGATGCACGGGGATATGAATATTTAAATTTGTTTGTAGTATAATATGAAGAGAAATGATGAAAACAGTTCTGAAAGTAGCCTCTTTTAAATTGTTTTGCATATGGTTGAAAGCAGAATTTTCATAAGATTTAATTCTCATGTTTAACGTAAAATGAGAGTCGACAATCTGCCATGTTTCGGAATATATCGTTTGTTCTGTTTTTTATTAATAAATCATGTTTAAATAAAGGTCTGTTTAGACCATACGATGAAATCTTTAAAAAGAAAACAAAGTAGATTTGCATGTTTTTCTACAAAAATGAAGCACCTTTCAAACATCGACTATTTGTCGTTATCAGAAGGCGGGGTTTTATCACCCCTCTCAATGCTTGACCACACCCACCTACTTTTATTAAGAGTAATTTAGTAGAAACCCAGTTTCTTCGCTAACAACGCAATAAAATTGATTGTTCCCCAAGGTAGGCATAGTTATTCACGTTTCGAATTAAATCACCAAATTCTAGATATGACATCTTTTTTCATTGTGACAAGAAACGAATTCAGTTGTTTCACAACCCGTTTTCGTGTAAGACAATAGAGCGGTAGCCTGCCGTCGCAATTCATATTCGGTTTTATGCGAGGAAAAACGGGTACCAAATCTCTTACACTAACCAAAAAAGAAAACTCGCCAATACTCATTGCTATTAGTTTATCCATATGATTTAGATTATGGATGTTTAGTTAGAGTTTAACATCTGCATGGCCAAAAAGTACATCTTTACACAGGTAAATGTGATCATTACGTGATTTTCTAGTCATGAACACTTTTATCCAATGTCGGTAAATTTCTACTGTGACCTTTATTTTTTTGCGTAGTTTAGCTATATTTGGCCAATCACAAAATGTGTAACCATTCATTTCCTCCTAGTACTGAAAGTAGGTCAAAAGTGAGATCATACAGCTATGCCGAAAAAAGCAGATAATTGCAATATCAGATCGAATTTTCATCAGAATATCTGGACAAAAAAGAAGACATTGTAGATCTAAGACCAGACAGCATGTGTGTAACCACACAAAAAATTTCCATCCCCTCACAGTAAATTACTTTTAAAGACATAAAACAGTATGGGAAAAGCAGCAATTACATAGCAATGTTGTGATACTTAACCCTTGACTGTACAAATACCACTTTTCTAATGCCTTATGTAGACAACTACATTGAATTTTAAAGCATAGTGGAAAAAATGACCAATTGTTCCTTTCTCCACAATTTTTTCTATATCATTCAACCCTTTACCACACAATCCCGACTTCAAATGACCATGAGAAGGGAAAAGAAGACAAGAGGGCCATGATGGCCCTGAAGTCGCTCACCTGAATCTTTTGACCAAACATGGCCCATTTTCAATCTCTTTCGAGATATTATGACAGACATTCTACCAAGCTTTCATAATTATTGGACAGAAAATTTGGTCTCTAGCTTGTACGCAAGTTTTTTCCAGAATTTCTCTCAGTGACCTACTTTTAGCCAAACATAGCCCATTTTCCCATTGAAGATATTATCAAAACAAAAATTCTGACCACCTTTCATAAGTATTGGACAGAAAATGTGGCCTCTATAGGAGTGTCCACAAGGTTTTTCCATGATCTGACATCAGGGGTAAAAGTTAAAAAATCTGAAAATACTGAAAATTGAGCTGGGGGCCTGGGCCAGGAGGCCGGAGGCCCCCGGAAGCTCCTGAGATTTAGCTATTTTATAAGCATCAAATACCTCTAATGAGATCCAGTTTTAGCATTTTAAAGTTGAAAAAATCTTGAAACGAATGAAAGATATGATATGCTAAAACCTAAGAAAATCTCAAAGTTTTTAGCACCCATGTTATTTTTGTCCTCTTTTATCTCCATTTTGTACACAGGACCTAATCAGATTAGCCCTACATCAGTTTTGTATTTGAAAGTACAACAAGTATGAGAAAGGACATATCTAGTATTTAATATTTGATTCATTAAAATGCAATCACATGTGCTAAATTTCTGTCAAAAGAATAAAATCAAATCTGTCAAATAGGAAAAGAACACTCTCTTCAAGAATGGCTAATTTATCAGGGAGAATGTGACAGAGTGTGCTGTGCATTTTCTAGTTTGAGGTTTTTGCACCCTTTGGTAACTGGAGTTTGGGGTACACAAACAAGGATGGGGGTTCAGATCTAAACTACATATTAATTTCATTAAAATATCAAGTTTTAATGACAGCCCATTAAAAGATAGACTGTTTTCATGCAACATGCCCAAACAAGATTTTATAGATACATCTACATGTTCACTGTTAAAAGCTCTTCAAACACTTTAAGAACCTTTCCTAAAATGTGCAAACATTTTTGGCAAAATCAATTCTAATGTTTGCTAAAACAAGCAGGTAAGTGATATACCATGGAACTGGTCCAATTCCTGTAAAAAATCTATCAAATCGGCAGTGTGGGGCAATCAGTCTAAATGCAAAAATGATTATCACTTTGTAACCGGAAGAGCAAACCAACTAGCTATTGGTTGTACAATCGGTTTCTCCATTGAACTGGGAATGCCTTTTTGCTTTAAATACTTTGACAATTTGTCTACATGATATCAAGTTTATAAATATGTGATGTTTTGTACTTTAAATTTTCTTTACTTTATTTAATATCATTATTTTGATCTTTAAATTTTTATTTCTAAACCAGTTTAAAAAAATTCACATATTTCAAGCATTTGCAGACGACATCCCCTCCCCCTTAGATCTATATTTTCATTTCATAAAACAACAATTTTTTCACTCATGACAGAATTTTAGATTCCACTTATTGTTTTATTCAGAGATTTGTGTAAATTCAATGTTTAAATTCATTATTAAAGTCGAGAAGATAGTTTGAAATCCGTCTGATCGGACGATGTCACGCTGAGCATGGTAGTGTCATGGGTTTTCACGTTTTTTTTGGCGATCAATTTTTCGTGTCAATTAATTTCTAGAGAAGTATTACCACATGATTTGACATCAGTTAGTCATTTTGAATAGCAGGTAACTTTAAAATCTGTCACTTTACACTAGATCAGAGGATTAACACCGTTACTACGTTCTCGTAAATGACTCGCCAGCTTCATTAGATCACGCGCGTGTCCTTCACATTTTATACTGATCGTGTTTAGCCCATATTTCTGACGGATGCGCACAAGCTAGGTTATATGAAGCTCTTGACGATAATTTCATGCGTCAGATTGACAATTAAGCAAATATTTTTCAGCGCCAAAGACATGTCATTTCAAATTTCCAAGCGTCAAAACCCGGTCTCAGGGATCAAATAAGAAACTTGCCGAGTTGTCGAGTTTTGACAACACATCCATGGACAAAAATTTCTTTCTCATTTTTCCGGCTGATTTTCGTGTTTGTTATCACTATATTGAATCCTAGAGTGTGATTAATATCAGTCACAAAACCAAGCGTTACAAACCAGTATTCACGTTTCACGACCGAGCCAGCTTCGGTACCGACTGCAATCGATTCCTGGATTTCTCAAGAGCTAATTGCAATCGGAAGCCAAAACCAACTGACTTTCGACTATAGTCAATCATTGGCCCACCACTACAAATCGGACTACAGTGTATGAATGAAACTTTTCCCCCTTTTTCGGTCGCTTCGGCATTTGAGTAGCACGTACTGTCAACTTCGGAAGATAGTTGCCCATCCCCAGCTCTGACATCCATTTGTTATTGAAAAGAACAAAGATAATTTAAACTGAGCCATCTTTCGCTAGCAAATAATCAAATTGCAGCCAATATTTGTCCCCTAAAACGAAGGGCTTTGTTAATGCTTTATTTTGTTTTACAATCCTAGCGGCAAAAATGTTAAAGTCGGCAAACCGATCAAAACACAGCCGCAACATTTTGGACACGAACAATATAACATCATACGATAACCTTAGAACGTTCCGGTTCAGCATCTATATTTAGAATCGGGAAACCCTAAGCAAGAGTGAGTGACTGTAAACATTTCGGTGCAAGTTATCTCCGAAATTACAAAATTCTTTGAATTTCATTGTTTTTAAGGCGAGTGCGTTTGACGGGAGACATTAATGACCGAGATCAGCCCCGGACAAAGCAAATGCAGTGGGGTAATAAATTTTATTGATACGGCATCTGGAAATCTATTGACTTGCAACAGATACGAGATAAAGGGGTATCCCCCCCCCCCCCCCAGAAAATTTCTCCTCAGATTTAAACGATTTGGAAAAATGACCTGGTCGGCCCCTGAAAATACGGAATTCCGTCACAATACGGAAAACTTTTACCCCTGTGACATGGCAACCTAGTTTATTACCAATGTGACCCATTTTCATCATATTGATCAAGACAAACACTCTAATTTTCATAAGTATTGGACAGAAAATGATGACTCTAGAGCTATTTTAAAGATTTGACCTGGTGACCTAGTTTTTGACCCGATGTGACCCATTTACAAACTCATTCAAGACATCATTATGACAAACATTCTGAATAACTTTTATGAGTATTTGACTGAAAATGTGGTCTCCAGAGGGTACACAAGGTTTTTTTAAGATTTGACCCAGTGACATAGTTTTTTACCCCACGTGACCCATTTGCAAACTTGTCCCAACATGACTCATTTTTTAACTCATTCTACATATCATCAAGACAATCACTCTGACAACTTTCAAGAGTTTTGGACTGAAAATGTGGCCTCTAGAGCATACACAAGGTTTTTCTAAGATTTGACCATGTGACCTAGTTTTTGACCCAACATGACCCATATTCGAGCTCATTCAAGATATCATCAAGACAAACATTCTGACCAAGTTTCATGAGTATCAGACTGAAAATATGGCCCCTAGAGCGTACACAAGGTAAAAGATGACGACGGATGAGGGACGCTGGACACAGCTCGATCACAAAAGCTCACCTTGAGCACTTTGTGCTCAGGTGACTTAACAACGTATATGACAAATGTTCGTGCGCATCCTACTGCACATGTATTTTTGTCGTGGATCTTGAATCAAAAGTGCACCTATGTATTTTTTGCACATAATGGTAATACTATTGGTGCACTGAAACAAGTACCGGTAGCACTTTCTTTGGTTAGTATTGGTGAAGATTAAAAAATGGATCTTTGAACTGTCACTGTGAAATAATTAAAATGCTGCTGAAACAGCGTTACACACCAAACAAGGAGACAAAGGCAGGAAATTTAAAGCTGTGGAAGTATAGCTGTTTCCACCTTGAAAATTATTGTTGGAAGAGGAGAAATCGCTCCTATTGAGCAATTTCTCCTTTTCCCACCATGTCTGCTGAGCTTTTATCCTATTATTTTCCATGAAAAAATAACTTCCACAGTGACCTTCAACCTTGTTTTCTGACGAAATAAGCACGGATAGGTGCCATTTTTATTTTTTCTTATTGTATAGAATTATAAATACTATAAGTGTAGAAAGTTTAAGAAAAATCTGTTCGTTAGAAAGTATGTATTTTTTGAAGATTAACCCTTAATTCCATCAAATTATCTCCCTTTTTAACTCAATGGCCTATATATAACATGCATACTTGTACATTTACCATGCTCAAAGCCAGGCTTTTATATATATATTTTGTGCAAAAATATATGAATTTTCATTAAAATGACGTGTATTTGTATATTTTTTCTGTAATTTTCCTGTTTAACTGACTATTAAAGAAAGACGCTTTAAGTCCAATATATGCTGAATTTTGGAACTGTGTATACCTTTTTCAAAGGCAAATTTCTCAGAAACAAACACGGTGACCCACATCTTTTTTTACTGTAATCTCCTAGAGTCTCTTTTACCAGTACTCCCCTCAATTTTCTTTCCAAGCCATTGGCTGCTTTCCCACATAACCATCGTCGAGACAATAGTCAGCGGTGAATCCTGTCGCAATGACTATCATCAATCCTCGGAAAGAAATTGGCCGAGCCAGGGATCTCAAGTCCTGCACGCTACCGACTGCGCTACCGGGGCTCAGCACTTCTTATTTATGTCAATTGTATAAGTTCATGACATGTTCGAAAATTGCTGATTGTCACTTTCCATTATGTAAATCAGACCTACTTAACCCTTTACCACACAATCCAGAGTTCTAACGATCCTGAAGAATAAAACTTTTGAAAACATTGTGGGAAAAGGAGAAAATGTTTTCTACTGTTTCAGACACAAATTCCATCATTTGAGTATCACTTAAGTTGTTGCCTGCAAGTGCTTTCAATTTGGACCGAGCTAAAATTGCGTCGTTTAGTAAAGAGGTAAAACCATTTTGAAATAATTAGGTTCAAAAAAATATGCCGATGCATGAACACCTCTCCTACACAAGTTAGTTAACCCTTAATCATTCTTGTGTTATAGCAACCGAAAGAAAAGACAGCTTTTGAAAACATCATAAGAAAAGGAGGAAATGTTTTTTTAACAAGTATTTTCTCCATTTCCACAATGTTTTCTTACCTTTTTTAGACAGTAATCATTCTTTGCTACTTTTACTGATTTTGTTGTCTGCAAATGATTTCAACATTGTTTGAGTCTAAATTCCAAGTTTTAAGTATACTCTCTGCTTCTCTTTTAATGGAATTCTAGGCACATATTCCCCCATTTAACTCTTTACTATAAAACAATAAAAATTTAAACTTGTCCAAATCAACATCATTTGCAAACAACTATTTAAATTTGGTTCAAATGATAAGATTTGTATTTGAAAAGGTAGGAAGCATTGTGGGAAAAGGATAAAATGCTGGTTACCAACATGTTCTCCTTTTTCCATAATGATTTCAAAAGCCCTACTCATCAGGGCCCTTAAAACATGGGATTGTGTGGGGAAGGGTTGATGCCACCTAACTTGAGGAAATATCTTTATATCATAGTAAACAATATGAATTCCATAGAATAAAGTTTTAAGGAAAACTAAACTTGAGGAATGCATAACAAGAGACATTATAGTTGTGTATAAGCTTAGTTATGCATAAACTTATTTAAGGATAAGGTACCCTAATGGGATTCGTGTAACATCGCTTTTCATCGTACTGATTCGGCTAAGACTCTGGTAATCCGTAATCGATGCGGGGAACCAGAATCTATCGGCCGATCAATTACAGATTACCTGAGTCTTGGCCAAATCCATACGTTTTTCGGCAATGAAAGGCCATGTTACAGGAATCCGCATTAGGGTGCCCTATCCTTAACACCAGAGAAACTTGTAGGGAAATGTTTCTTTGGAATTGTATGGAAAACATTGTGAGAAAAGACACAATTTCATATTGCAAGCAAATGTTGCAACCCACTGTACACTACCAAAGAAGCAACTGCTAATAACAAGCCTACTCAGTTTTCAGCGATTTCCAATTACAATGTTATCGCCTTTGCATGTTTGGCAGGGTGCACACAATCTTTTCATCCATGCCAAAAACAAATTTAATTTCTTAATCGCATTAAATGCGTTGCCCGCAAATGCTTTAACGCTTTACCACACAATCCCGACTTTTAACTACCCTAAAGAAGAAAGCTTTTGAAAACACTGTGGGAAAAGGAGAAAATGTTTTCTATCCTACTAGACAGAGAAAATCATCAGTTTAGCAACATTTAATTTGTCATCTGCAAATGCTTTGAATTTGGTCTAGTCAAAAATTTTTGTTGTTTGGTAAAGAGTTAACTTAGGACAAGTCTAAAATTTTATATCTGGTAAAGAGTTAACTCTTTACCACACAATTCCGACTTTTAACGACCCTGAGAAAGAAGCCTTTTGAAAACATTGTGGAAAAAGGAGAAAATGCTGGTAACCAGCATTTTCTCCTTTTACC
Organism: Hippopus hippopus; assembly: GCA_946811185.2. Classification (NCBI taxonomy): domain Eukaryota; kingdom Metazoa; phylum Mollusca; class Bivalvia; order Cardiida; family Cardiidae; genus Hippopus; species Hippopus hippopus. Next base: position 18,821,047 of record OX328096.1, read on the forward strand.
ACAATGTTTTCTTCCCTTTCCAAACCAAATTTCAATTTTTCAGTCACATTTATTTTGTCGTCTGCAAATGCTTTCAATTTTGACCAGTCTATAATTTTGTCGTTTGGTAAAGAGTTAACCCTCTACCAAACAAACCCCTGTTTGCATCGCCCCCACAAAGACGCAATTTGTGCCATCCAAACCACATTATTTTTCAACCCTTTATCACACAATCCTGCGTTTTTAACAGTCCTGCAAAAACATAGTTTGTAAAGGATAAAAATGCTGGTCAGCATTTTCTTAAAATGTTTTCTACCCTTTCACAGACGAATTCTGCAATTTCAGACATTTGAATTGTCATCTGCAAATACTTTAAATTTGGACTAGTCCAAAAATTTGTTATATGGTACAGAGCTAAGAAGCAGAAACATATGGTTTCAATGCAAGTAATTTCATGTTTACCCTGAAGCTATTTTTTTCTCTTATCTTATCAAAAATTTTCATTTGCCTGCATACTTTTTCTTCTCGTCTGTTGACACTTTCGTGTCAGGAAAGGGTAAACAAATAATCATTATGAAATCAATAACTGCATCTGCTCTTGCATCCGCTCTCCTGTATTTCACTGTAGTGGTATTATACATACCCTAATTTCTCACCCCTTTTACTCTTTACCACAACACTCTATTTTATTCCAACATGACACGTGAATTCAGCTCTATAAACACAGTGCAATGAAAGCGTGGTAAAATCTACATTATTCTATGTAGAGTGACGTAATTCTATATGGAATGACGTCATTCTGTGTAAAGTAAGTAAGTTATTCAATGGAATATAATCTGCATGCGCGTTTTTAATCTAAGTATGCACTTGTTTTCCCTTGATTAACAGTTGGTCATGTTAGAATCGAAATAATCTTCTATCGTGGTTTATCGTTCAAAAAACCACGTTGTGAGTTATAAGGCGCAATGAATAATCCACTCGGGCTATCGCCCTCGTGGATTATTTATTGTGCCTCATAACTCACAACTGTGGTTTATTGAATGATAAACCACGATAGAAAGAAGATTATTTCTTAAGTATTGTCCAAATTGAAAGTATTCACAGATGACAAATTTAATGTTGCTGGTTACCAGCATTTTCTCCTTTTCCAACAATGTTTTCTAGTCTTCTTTCTCAAGGCTGTTAAAAGTCTGCATGCTGTGATAAAGGGTTCATCAAATTTGCAGTATATGCCTTTGAAGACACACATGTAAAAATTAACATTTGTCGAAAAGTTTTAGACTGGTCCAAATTGAAAGAATACCATATTGAATATGGCCCAAATGATTATATTTGTCTTTGAGAAAGTTGGTGTTGTGTTTGACAGTATAAAAAGTTCCTGGTCCCAAGCCTTATCCCAGTATCTTTTGAAAAGCCTTTTCTTGTAAAAATTCTGTATTGGTTGGTAAAAGGTTACAGAAAGCAAATTATCCTGATATAACCATCCTTTCCCATATCATTCTTTTGCAGCCTTAACCCTTAAGGCCTCTTTCACGACTAGAGTTGCCACTGGGGCCAGTGTAGATCAAGATCAGACTGCACAAAACATACAGTCTGATCTTTGACCTACACTGTCCCCTTTGATAAAACAATCTAGACAAAAGCAACCATGAAATTGCAATTATCTTGGTTTAATTCTAGACCAAATGTCAGCCTGCCTTATCTAAAGGTGTTTTATGGGTAAACTCTTTTAAAAGACAACAAAATTTTAAATTTGTCCATATTAGAAGCTTTAACAAGTGACAAACAAACATGGCTCAGATGATGAAATTGGTGTATGAAAGGATGAAAAACTTTTTTGCAAAAAAGTCAAAATGCTGGTTACCACACTGTTTTCAAAAGCCTTCATCTTCAAGTTTTGCCTGTCTTCCAGCACGATCGTATTTTTCCTTTTATAGATTTGGACTTAACTTTGTCATTTTTGACAAAGTAACGTCCAAATATTAGCAAGGAAAAAATGATTGGACTGGAACCCAGGCTACTTCAAGGTCTTTAAAACACTCGGTTTTTTGATAAAGGGTTTACCTTCCCTTGTATGGAAAACAATCAAGGGGAAATTACTCAAAAAATATACGAACCAGAGTTATGTTTCTTGTGCATGATACATCGTGTCATTGTGGTTCAGAAATGTATGAAGTTTCATCAAAACATCTCAAACGGTTTTCAAGTTAAAGAGCGGCCACTTAATTGTATGGAAAATGATCAAAGGGAAATAACTCGAAAAATACACAAGCCAGAGTTATGGTTCTTGTGCATGACACATCATCTCATTGTGCTTTACAAATGTACGAAGCTTTATCAAGATATCTCTAACAGTTTTTGAGTTATAGATCGGACACGAAATTGTTCGTAAAATGAGTAAGGAAAATAATCAAGGGAAATAACTCAAAATATACAAATGTATGAAGCTCTAACGGTTTTCGAGTTATAGAGCGGACACAAAATTGTACGTAAAATGAGTAAGGAAACTAATCAAAGAGAAATAACTCGAAAAATATACAAGCCAGAGTCATGGTTCTTGTGCATGACACTTCGTCTCATGGTGCTTTACAAATGTGTGAAGTTTTATCAAAATACCTTAAAAGGTTTTTGAGTTATAGAGTGGACATGATTTGTGATGGACAGACAGATGGACGGACAGACAGACAGACAGACAGACAGATGGACGCACGGGGAAAAACAATATGTCTCCTGACCCTCATGGGGGGAGACATAATTCATTTATTGTTACCACATATCTTCTTACTTAACACCCCCTCCCTTTTTCTTGAATCTGAAAGGAGACAAGCGAACCCCAAGTCCTTGGGTAACCCATCAATCAGCTTGTCATAGAAGATTTAATTTTAACCAAAACATGCCAGCACTTTCTCTATGTTCCACAATGTTTTCAAAAGCATTTTTTCCTCTGGGTCATGAAAGTCAGGACTGTGTGCTAATGAATTAAACAAATGGGATTTAACTTTGGAGATAAAAAACAATGTATCCTCTGATCTCTTATGACTGGCCAAGATTCAGCACTTCACTGTAAATAGATGATTTTCTTGAGCCCCAAGGTCTCCTGAGCACATTCCCAAAGTCTGCCACCTGGCGAGTGGGGCTTTTGGAAGTTATAGAGGTCAAAGGTCATCAAGTGCACCTCTATCCCTAACCTTATTAGCTGATCTTCAATTGACACTTCATTGGAAATTTTATACCTTGTGAAAGCCCCAAATGATCTCAGGTAATGTAATAAGCTCATATTTAGATAATTCTATGCATTTCTAACAAAATAAAAGAACATTTAATGCAAATCAAAGCACTGACAGCACTATTTTTTTTTTATGATTCAAGCTTCCAAAAAATCATAATCTGGGAAACTACAAGGGTATTTTTCAGATAAAGCACATTTTCTTGATCACAAATGCCTTGAATGCATCCTAGAAGCAACCCAGATGGCATTTTCAGATTAATTGTATATCAATTTGTCATATACAAGGATAAAATGGAAGCACTTATAACCAAAGTTCATTAATATACTTTTTGATTTTTTATACCAGTTGCTGAGAATTCAACAACTATCTGGTTCATTTCTTTATTTTAGATAAACAAAAACAATCTAAAATTTATTGGTATGCTTATTTTCATGATCTTAATAATAATATTCATTACAGTAAATAGAAATTTTTAGTGTAAATCAAAGTACTAAAGTTACTGATACATTGTGTACCATTTAACTCCTGTATCTAAAAAACGGACAAAAAAGTTTATAAGTAAAATATATCTTGATCTTATTTATTAAGAGGACATTGCATATGCTATCTACAGTGCCTTCTCTTGTTATTTTATCAATTTAGTTCTCTCAGACAATGATATCAATGTACTAAAATTCGAACTTGCCATGAAGTAGTAAAGGTATGACCTACAGGCATATCCACCTTTTTAGTTAAATACAGCATACATATGCATGAATTTAACCCTTTCAGCACTATAGGCGAAAACAGTGGCCTTTGCGGACGTCATAGATCAAGATCAGACTGCACAGAACATGCAGTCTGATCTTAGAACTCTCACACTCGTCTGTTTGTTTAGTCAAGCATGATATGATAAAACTCTGAGTTTCAGTGGAGCCTATTTCCAGGCATCGAAAGAGGTAAGCATTAAATATTTGGCGTGGAAAGAGTTAACTGCCCAAAATCAGAGATATATTATTCGTATTTAATCTTGTTTCACTTTTTACACACATCAACTAAGTTATCAGGTGATTTACTGGCAATGTGAGTTACAGAGATGAATTAAATTCTCCATTTGGAGATGATATTTCAATAGGGCAGATGCACCTGTTATCTCACTGTTCTCACACTGTTGGTCAGTATTCATTTACAGAGGACCATAGTGTTATAGTTAATGAGAGCTCATTCATGCTTGTATTTGCTCAGTAAAACCTTCACTGTCATCATTCTCATGCCTACCCGTCCTATCTGTGGCTTAATGTTTTTGTTACGAAAAATGTCGTTGTTGTTTTTCCATTTTTACATGTTCAGAATTATGCCAGGTTAACTGGTTGCTATTAAGAAACAAGAAAATAATTTGAAGCATCGTGCCATGACTATAACAGAAGGCTAAGTTTAAATGTTGGAAATGAGTTGCATTGGGTTTGATATAATATGCTTAAGTCTTAACTTATGCAATGAAGAGCCCTGGTTTTTTCTCTTATTCTTTTATCCATTTTGTTTCCCTTCTTTGTTATCTTTGGAATGAAGGTCATTTGTGTGTTACCATGTACATGTACTATGTCTTGTCATTAACATATTTTTTGGCGTAGAAGTCATGCAAATTATCATCATTCACATGGCAATCCTTTGATTGCTCAGATTATCTTGTTCTTACACATGTATAACTTCTTGTTTTCTACCTGCATAGCTTCAAGGCTATGTCTTCTTTTACTCAATTACTTTGTATTCTAGTGATTTATAATCTGTGTAAATTCCAAAAAAACATTTATTAGTTTTTGTTTGATATTGTACACATTTAAGAGAGACAGAAGCTTTTTTGATATTTTAGCTGGCCAGTAATCATTTACCTTGTTTGATAGATGATTAGTGACTCTCCTTATTTCTGCTATGGGCAAAAGGCCTAGGCATGTGTTTTGTTTTTCTCTCTTTCTGTCAAACATGTATATAAAAGTACCTGTCGTATGTCAAAAAGAAAATGCTTGCTGCAATATACTTAGACTATGCTTAGCTCCATCTCATCCAAGATCAGCATAACTGTAGTATTGTGCATGAACAGATGAACATTTTTTTTTTTGCATTTGGTATCACGATCATGGGCTAATTGTTATTTCCAGGATTTTGTTTCCCATATTACAAATGATAGATTTCATTTTACTGTGCTATTCCATATAAGTGATGCACCAATAATTGCCCATCTGTAGCAAGAAATGATCGGTGATGTAATGGGGAGACAGTTTCTTCTTTTCTGACCTGATTTCTCATTCGCAAAGTCTATGCTGTGAAAGGAAGTCTCTGTAGTTCGACAAAAGTAGATTCTGTTTTGCGAAATGCTTCCTTGGAATCATTTAGAGAATAAAAAAATGGTTTTATGCGTGCCCTCTTTGCGTACATTTTGATGTTTTTAATTGTGGTAAAAATGTCATATTGTGAACAGAACAGAAATGCTATTGAATTTTCACAATGTTTACTGGGTACTTCCCCATGTCACAGACATGCAGTACGTGTATAGAATAATATAGAGTATAAATCATAGCAATGATTTAGTTAACATATTGAAATATATTCTAACCAAGCAATGAGAAAGATGATAACAATGTTGACTTCATGAATGTGGTCAAATTGGGTGATAGTGGATAGATTTTCATATAGCATGAAATGATCTTTTGTAAACATCATTGTTATCATTTCAATGAAAGGCAACTTCACATTAGTCTCGAACTCTATGAAGAAAAAGATCTACACAACTTTATTCACTGGGTTTAGTACAATACCAATCAATGTTGCAAATTACTGTTGATTATAGAAGCGATAAATGCAATCCTGATATCAATGAATTCTTATGGGTCAACAGCAAGAAATATCTTAAATTCCAGCAAATAGCTTAAGATTTTAAAACAAGAGGGCCAAGATGGCCCTGGATCGCTCACCTGAATTTTTGAGAGGAACATAGCCTTTTTTTCTGAGGTATTGAAACTTTGTTAACAAAATCATTATTTTGCCAAGCAATTTTGAAGTCACCTGTAAATATCATTTCAAAATCTGTCACCACCCCTACAATCATCACCACAGCAATGAATTTGATGAATCAGAATTCTGCAAATAAATTTTTGGATAGATCACCCAAGGACAATTTCTTGAAGAAGAGCACATGCTCGATAGTGACTAAAAACATAGTTGAACAAGAGCACCACATGCAGGTGCCAACAATTGGCTGTTGTTTTCTGACGGATAAAAATTTCCCTAACAGTTTTTGAAAAGGGTCACCCTAGGAACATTTCTATGAAATTATTTCAAAATCTGACCAGCTGTTCCAGAGAAGAAGAATTAAGAAATTCCTCTTCTTGTCCCTGTAGTGCAAATAGCCCCCACCATCAGAGCCATATTTCTCGACAGATCACAATTTTGTGAACAGTTTTTGAAAAGAGTCACCCAAGGAACATTGCTGTGAAATTATTTCAAAATCTGACCAGCGGTTTCAGAGAAGAAGAATTTTTAAGAATTTCTTCATGTCCGTATAGTGTAAATAGCCTACAGCCATCAGAGCCACGTTTCTTGATGGATCAAAATTTCTCGAACAGTTTGCAAAAAGGGTCACCCAAGAAACATTTATGTGAAAATATTTCAAAATCTAAAATCTGACCAGCCATTTCCGAGAAGAAGAATTTATAAGAATTTCTTCATTTCTGTATAGTGCAAGTAGCCCCCATTCACCAGAGCCATGTTTCTTGACGGATCAAAATTTCGCGAACAATTTTTGAAAAGGGTCACCCAAGGAACATGTCTGTGAAATTATTTCAAAATCTGTCCAGCGGTTTCAGAGAAGATCTTTAAAGAATTTCTTAGAGTTTTTGATGGAATCAAATTCTAGGAACAATTTTTAAAGAGGACCTCCAAAGGAACATTCAAGCCAAGTTTGGTCCAAATTGGCCCAGCAGTTTAGGAGGAGATGATGTTTAAAGAATTGTTGACAACACATGACTGACAACGCACGACGGACACCGGGTGATCCTAAAAGCTCCCCTTGAGCACCTTGTGCTCAGGTAAGCTAAAAAGCTCAACATTTGTAACTATTAATACTCTGATTTCCTTCGCTGAAACAGCTTATAGATAGGATCAATGATATTGGTAAGGCACAATGTTTGTCCTGGAATCTATTCTGTATCACTAAGATCATAATTGATGATTTTGTGTGCTATGAATATGATTTTGGGTACCAGCCATTTTACGCTCACAAACATGGCCAAGAACAGTTTTCTCAGTACTTTGATTCAAACAAAATTGCTTCTATTTGTGTAAAACAGCTGTTTTGACTTAAGATATGAGTTTATAAACCCATCTGAACATATTTCTGACATGTTAAATGTAGAAAATGAAATGAAAATTTAACCCGAACTGTTATTCATTGATTTCTTATGCACCAGTGCACTTGATGACCTTTGACCTCTATAACTTGCAAAAGCTCCACTCGCCAGGTGGCAAATTTTGACAAAGTGCTAAGGAGACCTTGGGGGGGTCTATTGGTGGCTCAAGGTCTAAAATATTTGTACAGTGACAATACTTACAATGCTACACATATATAGGTTGAATTTTTTCTTTTAAAATTCAGTTATGGTTACTTCATAAAAATCATCCATACTTTTCTCTGTTTTAGAACAATACATAAAATATAAAAATTGACTTTTTTTTTAATTCAGAAAATGTCTTGAAATGACCACTACTTTGTCTCAGTCATAGAAAAAGTGACACCCAGGAGGGTGTTCAATACAGAAAGTGTGGTATCACTGTTTTTTCCCTGTTGTTGTTTCTCTTGTCATATTAGAAATGCTAACTATGTCAACTGACCTTTTAACACTCATCAGAAATGTCAGTTCATAATCAATCTTACAATAGCATCTCGAGCAAGCAATGTTTATTCAGCATCTCTTTTTCCAATTAATTCTTTCCAATCCTTCAAAATGTTTCTTTCTCTTTCTTTTAAACTATCTTTTTTTGAGCGTAAATGAACACCAAAGGCTCTTAGATTAGGACAAATATTGCCTTCTATAACGTCATAAACAAGACACAGTGTCCAGCAGTATTTTCTGCAAAACACTACCCAGAGTCAATCATCAGTAATTTTCACATACATGTATATCTGAACTGGAATGGAAAAATTGTTGCTTTATCTTCAATCTAGTACATAGAACAGATTAATATTGACCCTCATTTTCTCCTAATCCCACAATGCTTTCTTCCATATCAGAAAACTAAAGCTCATTGGTATCTATTCCAAATTTGTCATGTCCAGTCACTTACAGTTTGGAAGTCAACAATTTGTTGACTGGGAAAGTGTTACAGCAGTAATAAAGGTTGAAACTTTAGAGACAAATTTTTTCCTTCCCACTGTACCATAGAAATTTCAATACCACAGTGAATACTTGGAAAGAATGTGGTTGGTCAGTGAATATCAGCTTTAAATAACTATTTAACTCTTTCACAACTGAGTAAATAACTTGCATTTTCTCAAAAGCAAAAAATACATTTCTTCTGCAAGATATAGAGACAGCTTGGTCATAACCTAGAATATAGCCGTGGACAGTGCAGATCAGAGATCAGATTACACGTTCTGTGCAGTCTGATCTTGATCTACACTGTCCACAAAAGCTTCTGGTGTATGGTGTTTAACGCCATTTTCAATATTATTTCAGTTATATCTAGGCGGCCAGTGTACTTATCCATGCTTTCCTGGAGTCTCTTTTACCAGTACTTTGCACAATTTTCTTTCCAAGCCACTAGCTGCTTTCCCACATAACCAGCATCGAAACAATGGTTAAGGGTGGGAGAGGAATAAATCCTGTTGCAAAAACTATCACCAATCCTTGGAAAGAAATTGGCCGAGCTAGGGATCGAACCCACAACCCCCTGTTCTCAAGTCCTGCACGCTACCGACTGAGCTACAGGGGCTCAGCAGGTATGGAAAGAGTTAGTACTAGAAATAGTTTCGACCTACCAGATTTGTCCAACATGAAGCCTTGTCCAAATAAATGTTTTAGTAGAATAGGATTAAATTGCCACCCTTTTCCATTCTAGTTTAAAAATGTGTGAAAAATACTTTCATATGATACAGGGTCATGAAAGGCAAGCAATTCAGTTGATTGATTGAATTTGCGTTTATTTATCGTCGCCATCGGTTGCCCATATGGGCAACGCCCCCTGAAGGCTGTTAGTATTGTTACGGGGGATAGTGCAGATACAGGACAAAACCCATCTTAAGTTACGCCTGGTTCTTTTACATGCTCGGTGTATAGCACCGTCACACGGGACCTCGGTTTAACGTCTCATCTGAAAGACTATTAGTATTTTTAGATGGACAGCCGTGGGGATCGAACCCACACCCTCAAGTGACTCGAAACATTACGTTCACAAGTCCTACGCTCTACCTATTGAGCTATGGGGGCAATTCAGTTGGATGGACAACTTGTCTTATATATTAGGTTTTAGCAGGTGAAGCCTATCAAAAACTACATACCTGCACTGAACACACTTTGACCTACATGTATTTCTTGGTATTTTCATACTGGAATGAACAAATAGTAACTTGTCACTAGTACAAAATGTGGACATGTTTATTCAACAGGGATACCTTTCACTGAACTGCGTACGCATGAAATTTGCAAATGCAGTTTTGTAAGCAAGCATCAAGTCTGAAAACAAGTTTCATTGAACCGCACAACTTTACCATTTGACTAAATATTTGCATAAGTTCATGCCAGTTCAAATTTTTGGGTGAAGTAGGGATTGTATGTGTGTATATTCAATCCCAAAACATTTGCGTTAATCTACGCAGTATAGTGAAAGGTACCCCAAGTCCCATCCTCGGTGACCCAGTTTCGATTCATTCTGTAATCGCCCCTGGGTTATTTCGCTGGCGTTTCCTCGTTCTCATGAATTATTCATGAAGCATTTTGATTGGTGATCTCAGTTTTTCTTTGAGAAAATTTAAACTATTTTTATCACAAATACGCCGTCATTTCTATTTTTTACATGTCGATATCCAATCACATCATTCGTTGCAAATCAAGCTTAGCGATACTTTAAATATGGCAGCGCCCATCAACACCACAATCGAGAAGCGTTTAAAAGAGATTTTCAGCGTAACACCGAAAGATTGTCAATTAAAATCATACACAAAGATCGATAGTGTCGTCCCTGTATTGCAGAATGGCATAGCTCACAGGAGACAAGCACGCCGACGGCCGCCATATTTGTTGACAACCTCGGGTTTTTTCCAGGGTTATTCTTAGTAACGGAAGAAATGAAATTATCCTCTCTACAAGAGAGAGTATCATTATGTTATCGATCTTTCGATTGGCTATTAGGGTACTCCCTGACCACATGAATATTCATAAGAAATGACGATTTGCTAGTCAATTTTCCCAGGGGTGATGCATGGACAGTAATGTAATGCTTCAAACCTGGGTTCTGAGGATGCCCAAGTCCCTGCAAGAACATAATCCAGGCAAACTTATGACTCCAATATTTAACCCTTTATCACACAATGATGCATTTTAAGGAACCTGAGGAGGAAGGCTTTTGAAAACAGTGTTGGAAAAGGAGAAAATGCTGGTAACCAACATTTTCTCCTTTTCCCACAATGTTTTCTAATCTATCAAAGATAAATTTCCTCGTTTGAGCCCCCATGAAATTGTCGTCTGCAAATGCTTTTATTGTCCACTCCACAAGTCTACATTTTTGTCATCTGGTAAAGGGTTAAGTATTGCTACTGCTAATAGATTTCCCTGGGTGCTAATTCAAACCATAGCGGGGGCTTGAAAATCCAACTTGTACGCTTGTGATGATGAGTGAACTCTTGGTACAGACGAGTGGCTTTTTGCCATCTTTCGTCCTGTCTGATAAGTGATAAATAATGAGACAATACAATTTAGAAATTGTGGCGAAGGCAAATTAAGTAAGTAATAAAATCAAACATTACCTTTAATTCAAGTCCAAAGAAAAATTGTATGCATATATTATGATCAGCTGTTATGGATGAATGTTGTATAGATTTTTCCAAAATGTTTTTCATTTGGGTTCACCCATCTGACAGACAAATCAGGCACCAGTTTATTCACAGGTTACAGTGATTTCAAGGAAAATTTAGAACACCACGCACAATAAGAAGTTGAACACGCAGAGTTTTGGGAAAAAAATCTGGAAAAAGAACAAAAAGCTAAGCAAGTAAGACATTCTTTTCATGAAATGCTGATGAAACGGACATGACAAAAATGTGGACAAAACCTGCTAACGGAAAGGCTAATTAAAGACGCTGAAAAGTATTAGATTTTACTAAATGAAGGGAACATACTTATCTAATCAATTAACTACTACCTTTACTTGGAATGAATTACTGTTACTGTTATGGTATGTTTTTAATCATATTTTAGATGTGCATTGAATTCTGCAACATAACGTCCGAGTTCTATACAAAACCGTTATCACAAAGGGGGTTTATCTGTGTAGTGTCCCTGTACAACAGCTGATCTGAAATACATGTAAGAATTTTTCTGCCATTCTTGTTTTGAGGGTAATGTTTAATTATGTTAACAAATCTAACTTGCCCTTGCCATAACATCTGAATCATTTAGGGGTTTATCTGTAGTGCCCATGCACAACAGCTGATCATAATATACATGCAAGAATTTTTCTGACATTCTTTAATTGTTGGTAATTTTTTATCTTGTTTGATGATCTTATTTGCCTTTGACACAATTTCTAATTATAATGCTCATTATTTTTCACTTGTCAAACAGGACCACCAATGGCAAAGAGCCACTCATCTGGACGTAGATTTTACTTGTCATGATGAGTCAATAACTGGACTTTTCAAGCGTTGCCTGCAGGAAGAATGCCTGTGGAAACAGTTTAGAAAAGGAGAAAGGTACCACTATTTTCTCCATTTTCCAACATGTTTTCTACTCTTCAAAGGACAAATATAATCTGAGCCATGTTTAATTAGTCATCTGCCAAAGCTTGCCAAATGGACCACTCTATACCTGTACTTAAGTGTTTTCTCCAGAGTGTGATTCTTGCGTTTTTGACACGGTTGTTACTCATTTGTCCAGCTAAATTGCTAATGTATAGTGCTTTTTCTGACTTGCTGACAGGAATACATGTTACACATGTTGTCAATTTGTCTGTTCATTATTTACTTGAAAATCAAATGAAATTTGACCCCAAACTTTGACCGTGACCAACCCCCAAAAACGCAAAACAGGGGGCAAAAATGATCCTAAAAATTTAAAATCAGGAGAAAACAAAACAACTTTTGTTGTTTGGTAAAGTGTTCAATCTTTAACAGAAAGCATTCCTTAGCCAGGGAATTTTAGATATAAACTGAAATACCAAACGTTCCCTCTGTTTACCACATTTGTGTTACATTTTACAAACAGGCTACAGGATCTTAATTTTTTATCTTTCCTGTGCCTCTCCCAACTGTTGACCCCCATGGCATGTCCTTACCTTGACATATCTAACTCTTTACCAAACAACAAAATTTTAGACTCGTCCAAATTGAAAGCATTTGCAGACGACAAAATTATTGTGACTCAAAAATTGAAGTTTGTATTGGGTGGGGTAGAAAACATTGTGGGAAAAGGAGAAAATGCTGGTAACCAGCATTTTCTCCTTTTCCCACATTGTTTTCAAAAGGCTTCTTCCTCAGGGTCGTGAAAACCAGGGATTGTTTGGTATAAGTTTAACTCTGTACCAAACAACCCATGGAAACTCTGTCACTTTAATTCTTTTCTGCAGAGACCTCAAAATTAAAGTAAGTTTTCTTTATAGCCTCCTGTAGAGGAGAGAACTAGACATACCGGTACTTTGAAACCAGTAATACCGGTACTTTTCGTTGATTTCCTAGGTGGGTAGGTCGATGAATTCAAGTCTTCAATGAAAGATCAGTCCATGGCTCTCTCTAAAATAGTTGTGTTCAGCTTTCATTGTTTACAAATATGTGGACATTACACACCAGTATACATCTTCACACTCTTTGTCGAACAGAAACTTCTTCACACCTTATTCACATCTATATAAAACCATGACTAAAAGTGGAATTTTTTAGCTCAAAAAGATTGGAACAAAATAAAGACAGTAAAATGAGTTGAATTAAGAAGAATTATGTGTGATTTCAGTGTGCATTAAAGACATTATTTTGTGGCTGGGCCTGCCTACTCAAAAGTTTTAAATGATGAAGTTAAGATTATGATAAAAGGATTTGAACACAATGTTGAATTAATAATAACAAGCCAAGTGTAGCACAAATTGTGAAATCTGTCTTTGAAAGGGTAGAAAACATTATGGGAAAAAAAGAAAATGCTGGTTACCAGCATTCACTCCCTTTCCCACATTGTTTTCAAAAGTTCTTTTCCTTAGGGTTCTTAAAACTATGGATTATGTGGTACAGGGTTAACTCTTTACCGAACGACAAAATTTTAGACAAGTTCAAATTGAAAGCATTTGCAGACGACATAATAAGTGTTATTGAAAAATCGAAATTTGTTTTGACAAGGGTAGAAAACATTGTGGGAAAAGGAGAAAATGCTGGTTACCAGCATTTTCTCCTTTTCCCATAATGTTTTCAAAAGGCTTCTTTCTCAGGGTCGTTAAAAGTCGGGATTGAGTGGTAAAGGGTTAAGGGGAGTTTGTAAATAATATGCATATTGTCATTCAAGGATGCAATTGATACATCTGGGTTACTTCTAAAATGAGTGTGTCATAGAAGAATAGGCGATTGAAAAAACAAAAAAAAAACAACTGACACTTAAAATGAACTCTCAACTGCATGTGCTAGCAGACAAGTTTATAACATTATAAAGGTTTTGTTGTTAAATACGGTAATGTCTCTTATTATTGCTTCCCCTCTTATTAATGCTGCCCGAGCTTTTTTTTAACCAACAAGAGGGCCATTAGCCCTAAAGCACTCACCTGAGTATTGTAATCTAGGATAGATAAAGTTGAAGAGATCCTGGTTGTGATGATGTAAAACACATGGGTGTTAGTGACCTACTTTATGTCTAATATATCATCAAGACAAATATTCTGACTATGTTTCATGAGTATCAGGCTGGAAATGTGGCCTCTAGACTGCACAAAAGGTTTTTCTAAGATTTGGTACAGTGACCTACTTTTTGACCATACATAGTCAAATTTTGAATTTGTCACAGGTATCATCAAGACAAACATTCTGACCAGGTTTCGTGAGTATTGGACAGAAAAAATGGCCTCTAGAGTGCACACATTTTCTTAAGTTTTGGCCAAGTGACCTACTTTTTGACCCTGCATGACCCTTTTTCAAACTTGTCCAAGATATCATTAAAACAAAGTATTCCAACAAAGTTTTATGGGTATCAGGCTGAAAATGTTGCCTCCAGAGTGCACACAAGGCTTTTCTACGACTTGGTCCTTGGACCCATTTGACCCAATTTCAGACTTGGCTTCAATAACATCAAGACAAACATTCTGACAAAGCTTCATGAGTATCAGACTGCAAATGTGGCCTCTAGATTGCACACAAGGTTTATTTTTTTAAGATTAACCTAAGTGACCTTTTTCTTTGGCCAGAATTTACCCAATTTCAAACTTATCTTGAGATATCATCAAGACAAATTTCTGACCAGATTTTATGAGTATCAGACTGAAAATGAGGCCACTAGAGAGCACACAGGGTATTTCTAAGCTTTCTGACCTGATGTAACCCAGTGTCAAACTTAACCAAGATATCGTCAAGAAAACTAATAGTTTTCTCCCTAGGTCCAGAATCCCAAGAGTCATTGACTCTTGGGCCCAAATTTTCAAGAGTCAAAATGGAATTTCCAAGAGTCTAATAGAAATTTCCAAGGGTCAAAATTATCACGGAGAGATAAGGGTGAAATAATGAAAACTTTCCATTTATGTTCACTGTTTATGGATAGGAATTAGATAAGAAAATACCCTATCTTATGTAGAGACATGTTGGAATGAAGTGGACAGATGAATTTTAAATTGCTGCCCTAGCATGCAATTCATCTTGATGAATAAATGGACATAAACAACTTTTGAACTGTTTACCAAACAACAAAAACTTTTGACTAGATCATAATTATTTTAGACATTTGCAGACGACAATTCAAATGTGGCTGGAACGACTTGATTTGTCTTTCTTACCCCGGAACATTGTGGAAAAGGGAGAAAATAAAGGTCACATCCATTAAAGTGTTATTTCTTAAGATTTAAGTCTTCTTTTCTTGTCCAATTACTTTTTCTTTCACACTTGTTCCGGTCCCCCCCCCCCCCATCTAATCTATAGGTTGTTGTTTATTTTCATCTTAAAATGTTTTTCCTAATTTTTAAACAGAGATCTTAGCTTTCACTTATTGTTTCATAAAGAAATAAGTATAAATTCACTGTTTAAATTTGTCACCAAAGATGAAAAGATAGTTTGAAGTGCCTCTGATCGGACGATGTCGAAATGATTTCTGTTGTGTCATGGGTTTTCACGTTTTTTTCCAGCGATCTTTTTTTCAAATCAGTTAATATTTTTACAAGTATTACTGCATGATTTGATATAAATTTGTTAATTAGGGTAGCAGTTAACTTGAAAACCAGTCATTTTACACTAGATAATTGGACTAACACCTTTATCATGTTTTCAAAAATGACTCACCACTCGCCAGCTTGATTACGTGTGATAAACAGAGCTGCGTGCGTCTGTACACAGTTGACACTGATCGTGTTTATTATAGGCTACATTCCTGTCGGATGCATGCGACATAATTTATATGACCCTTTGGCTGGTAATCTCATGCGTCAGATTGACGCTTAGGCAGATATTTTTGAGCGTCAAAAACGGGTCATCTCGGATTTCCGTGCGTCAAAACCCGGAGTCCCGAGTCAAAGGAGAACTCTGACTATCCTGACCAAGTTTCATGAACATCAGGCTGAAAATGTGGCCTTTAGAGTGCACAAAAGGTTTTTCTAAGATTTGGCCCAGTGACCTACTTTTTGGCCCGGAGTTACTAATTTCGAATCTGTCAGAGTTATCATCAAGACAAACATTCTGACCTAGTGTCATAAGTATCAGACTGCAAATGTGTCCTTTACAGTGCACACAATGTTTTTCTAAGATTTGGCCCAGTGACCTACTTTGTGACCTGATTTAACACTAGTGTTGGGTAATCGGTTTAAAATCACAATTGATTATCGCTTTATAATAGGAAGAGCAAACTGACTAGCTGTAATTGTACAAATGGTTTCTCCGTCTAACTGAAAATGCCTTTTTGCTTTAAATACTTTTACAATTTGTGTAAATGATATTAAGTTTATAAAGATGTTATGTTTTGTACTTGAAAGATGAAAGGAAACACATTACCATTAAATTCTTCGCTGTATTTAATACCCTTTATCTTGGTACTTTAATATTTATTTCCAAAGCAGTTTAAAAAAATTTTCAGACTTGTTCATATTTCAAGCATTTGCGATGACAAATCAACTGTGGTTCCAATGACTAAATTTGTAATTCAAAGCACAGAACATTGTGGAAACGAGAAAAAATAACAGTCACATCCATTACAGGGTTCTTTCATCTTGTCTTCTTTCTTTGTATTAGTGTCGTTTAGTTTACCTTCTTCTTTAACACTTAAACCAGTGCTATCACTAAGACAAGAAGGCCTAACCTCAAGTCCACCCTCTGCACCCCCCGTCTGTTACAGATCTATGTTTTCATTTCATAAAACAACGATTTTTTTCAATCAGAGATTTTAGTTTCCACTTATTGTTTCATATGTGTAAATTCACTGTTTATATTTATTATTAAAGATGAGCAGATAGTTTAAAGTGCCTCTGATCGGACGATGCCACACTGACCTTTGTAGTGTTCTGGATTTTCACGTGTTTTTTTATCTATTTTTCATGTCAATTAATTTTTGGAGAAGTATTACCACATGAAATGACATTAAATTGTCATTTAGAATAGCAGGTAACTTTAAAATCTGTCACTTTGCACTAGATAAGGGGATTAGCACCTTTATTACAAATTTGTAAATAACTCACTAGCTTGATTATCTGTGATAAACAAAGCCGCGTGTGTCCTTTGCATTTGATACTGACCGCGTTTTTCTAGGATTTGGCCCAGAGACCTACTTTTTGCCCCAAAATGGTCAAACTTGGATCCTGTCTGAGACATCATCAAGACAAACACTCTGATAAGGTTTCATGTCGCCTCTAGAGTGCACACAAGGTTTTTCTAAGATTTAACCTGGTGACCTACTTTTTCACCCAACACGACCCAATATCAAACTTGTCCAAGAAATTATCAAGACAAACATTCTGACCAAGTTTCATGAAATTTGTACTGAAAATTTGGCTTTCAAAGTGCACACAAGGCAATTGTTGAAGCCTGGACGACCCATGACTGATAACAGACGATGGACACAGCTCCAGTGTTGTTCCTAGGTCAAAAATATTGGGGCACACCAGTGTCCCCCTCGATAAAATATTAGGGGACATTCTGTAAAACAGAGGGACAAAGACCACTTCAAATAAATTTGACTTCATGCCTGTAAAGTGTACTTGTATGCATATTACTACAACACTCATCACAAACAAATGGTTTTTAATGTTTCAAAGCAGCCTCGAAACAAACTTAACATACGAGAACTCGTAACTAGGTGAATGTGCCGGGCTACATCTGAAATTTCTTATTTTTCTGTTTGAATTTAGAGCAAGGTTCATTTTGAGAACTCTACTTTTGTTATTACCGCTGTTTTCAGTCAATTTCCGTATTTTATTCTCCAATGTAAGGAAATTGCTCGTAGCTGACGATGTTTAGACGCCACGATGTATACAGACTACTTAACAAAGTATTGTTAAATGCTATGCGACAGTAATTTGAAAATATAGAGACACAGTCTTGTAATTTTACATACCCCTACAGTCTGGTCACCAGAACGATGCTAAACAGTATGCTACAACTAGTGGAAAAAATTGAGACACAGACCACAATTCGCTATTCCAATATAGAACAGAACAGAATGGAGTATTGTACTGCATGTATCCGGCAATGAAATGCGAGAAAATTAATAACTTGAGCGCACCCGATATGTGACTTACAACCCTCGCTTCTGCATTTTTTGAGGATCCTTTTCATAAAAATTGCGGGAATCCCGCGATGGCGCGGCTTATGGGTCACCATTAATTGCCACGACCAAAAATTTGTAGTTCCGAGTTATAAAAAAACTTTACAGACATAGCAACAACAAAAAAAAAACTCTTATAAACTTTCTTGCATCTTTCGAACCTCGTCCTCTTTGTTACGCGTAAGGAACCAGTAGATCTATCGATCGCCATTTTAAATCGATTTCAACAGAAAGGGATGGGATTTGCCAATCAGATTGAAGTGGGGTTCGTCAAAAATCACGCAACAAACAACTTTTGATGATTATTTGAGTAAAACTACTTACAAAAAAAGTGGTATCACAAAACATTTTCCTGTCAGTTGCTGTTATTTTCCTAAAGAGGGCATTTCAGGGACGTTTCTTGCACTCTGCTCGGCGGAGTTGACAATCCAGAACAGGTGTGCCGATCGAATAACAAGAAGCATAGATAATACAAGGGGTCATACTATTTTGCGGACGCTACTTGCGGACAATATACACAAAGAAGGATTTTGCGGACAATATAGAACATAGAGGGATTTTGCGGACGCATTGAATATAGAGTAATTATTGCAATTCAGGCGACAGACATGTTATGTTCACCTTTAATAGGGATTTTTATACTGATTGTTTTTACTTTTTATATGAACTTATATAACGAAAATTGCTTTTAAAGAGTTGAATGTAATTTATAAAAATTATGTATATTAATTTATTTATTTATTTATTTTTTTTTTCTTTTGTTGTTTGTAATTACAAGTCGTAAGTCTTACTCTTCGTAACATGTTTACTTTTATTATATTTTGAAACTGTGTTTTCTAAAAAATGAATTATTTCAACCTCTTTGTATTTGATAAACATAAATAACTTAAGATGGAATAGAATCGGCCTTTGATGTTTTGAAAACGAGGGTTCCAACCACGCAAAACAAGTATGAATGTATATGAATTTGGTATCATTCATGATATGAATGATTTATTGTAGTTTCATAGAAGGAAATTGCGGACAATATGGAATAAAGAAGGAATTCGCAGTCGCATTGAATATAGAGTAGTTTTACAAGAAATCATTAATTAACGTCCCAATTTTCATTTATCCATGTTTAAATTACAATTCGATGTATATTATAATTCTTCTTTGAAACTTATGTAATGGGCTTATTTACAAATTAATTGTAGTATTGAGGAAAATTACGGACACGTGTAAATTATATAGTATGGTAGGAAACTGCGGACGCTACGTGCGGACACTATATATAAAGAAGGAATTTGCAGACAATATACAGTAAAGAGGGAATTTGCGGACGGATTGAATATAGAGTAGTTTTTACATGAAAACATATATTTGTCGGATGCTACTTGCGGAACCTACAAACAAAAAAAGAAAATGCGGACAGTATAGAATATAGAGGGAAATGGCGGGCGGATTGAATATAGAGCTGCTTTTACATGAAAGCATATATTTGTCGGATGCTTCTTGCGGACACTAAATACACAATAGGAAATTGCGGACAACATAGAATATATAGAGAGAAATTGCGGATGTATTGATTCTTCAGCAGAGTAGTTTTTACATTAAATTATCAATTACTAAACTTTATCATTTATAATAATGTAGATCAGTTGAAGCAATAAATGTTCTGTTCTATACTGTTTAATACCCTTCGGTGAATAGTCTTTTATGCTTTTTATGTGGAATGTTCAAACACCGACTTTTTTTGTAAAGTAACTTAGAGCCGTATGCTCAAATGTTGAATTTTGAGTTAGTTATAACAATGGATTGACTAATTAATTACATAATTATTAGACTTCAAACCAAATGTTTTCTCCAAGAAAATTATAACAAATTTCAGTAATTGGATATTATTGATGGCAAGTTCCAGAAGCCGACTTTGATTTTCTATTTAATCACTGTTTAGGCTTTAATCAACTAACAACTTAATCGTGTTGTTTTTAATCACTAGAAAACTGTTGAAATCGTGTAAAAAACGACTTTATAAATACTCAATGCGTCCGCAAATTCCCTCTTTACTCTTTATTGTCCACAAATTTCTTCTTTGTGTATAGTGTCTGCACGTAGCATCCACACGTTTCCTTCCATACCATATAATTTTCCTCTATATTCTATATTGTCCGCAATTTCCTTCTATGTTTATAGTGTCCGTTAGTAGCATCCAACAAACATATGTTTGAAAATGATGTAAAAACCATTCTATATTCAATCCGTCCGCAATTTCCATCAATATTCTATATTGTCCGCAAATTCCCTGTTTGTTTACAATGTCCGCAAGTAGCATCCGACAAATATATGTTTTCATGTTAAAAGTACTCTATACTCAGCCCGTTCGCAATTTCCTTCAATATTCTATATTGTCCTCAAATTCCCTGTTTGTTTACAGTGTCTGCAAGAAGAATCTGACAAATATATGATTCCATTTAAAAACTACTCTATAATCAATCCGTCCGCAAATTCCCTCTATATTGTATACTGTCCGCAAATTCCTTCTTTATGTATAGTGTCCGCACGTAGCGCCCGCAGTTTCCTACCATACTATATAATTTACATGCGTTTCCCTTACTACCGTAACTATCTTCTTAATGTGTCCATAATGCAATACTTTCAAAGCAGACTTATAAAATATTTCGAAATACGTGAAAACTACGCCGAAAAATATATATATTTTTCATCTAAAAGACTACTTTATAAACAATCAATCCGTCCGCAAATTCCCTCTTTACTCTATATTGTCCGCAAATTCCTTCTTTATGTATAGTGTCCGCACGTAGCGTCCGCAGTTTCCTACTATACTATATAATTTACATGCGTTTCCCTTACTACCGTAATTATCTTCTAAATGTGTCCACAATACAATAGTTTTAAAGAAGACTTGTAAAATATTTCGAAATGTTCTAAACATAAATGTGAAAACTAGGCCAAACTTGTTATATCTTTTAAAAACTGTTCTGTATTCAATGCGTCCGCAAATTCCTTCTATATATTTTATATTGTCCGCTATTTCTCTATGTGTATGGTGTCCCTTAATACATTGCATATTTATTCAACGCTAAATGTAATTATCGATATAAGTTCATATAAATAAGGATATCAAACCCTTGCAAAGGTGCGAATAACATGTCTGTCTCCTTAAATGCGATAATTACTCTAAATAAAAAGCGTCCGCAAAATCCCTCTATGTTCTATATTGTCCGCAAAATCCTTCTTTGTGTATGTTGTCCGCAAGAAGTGTCCGCTAAATAGTATGACCCTAATACAAGTAACAAAAGTTACCGTTCTTAGTTTTAGTTTCATGACCCTTGCAGCTGTCGAGTTTGAAAACGTCTTTGTAAAAACAGGATGATCGTCACGAATTAAGGTTAAATACATTTATTAATGCTAGAGTCTTGTGGTAGATGAAGAATTGCCCTTATCGAGCAATTAATCGGTTTTCAAAAGTAACCTGCTCCAGAACGAAAACTGTCGTCTACAGGTGGTATATTAAAGCTGGATTGTCGCTGAAGCTGATAAACCACTCTAAACGGCCTGTTACCAAATGGCTTCGATTACATTGACCCGACACCGAAAGTAAATGATATGGAAGCGAGAAATGTTCTTTTAAACGATGGATCTAGACGGTGTCAGCGGCAGATTTACTTAATGACATCTTAACTCTTTTGTGGCTCAACTTACCCGAACACAAATTAAGAAAACTAACCTCGCCAGCTAGATGTATTTCGTGTGATGTATTTCATCTTTTTTCCTTATTGTTTTGCATATTGTTGAAAGGCGGAAATTTCAATTAGATAAAGGATATTTTCAAGATTAGATGTTTATACAACTTGCTGTGTACGTTCCACTTTCAAATAGATCTTAGAGGCGTAGGGTAGATTGTTTATATTGTTTATAAAGGTAACAATTATACCAGGGGCTCCATTAATAAGTTTAAGAAAGTTTTATGACGCGCACACTATGCAGTGTAGATCTAACATAGAAATATGAAGGCTGCTAGATCCAGCGCCTTTCAAAGCACAGATCTACATCGATTTACATCAAATGTTAAAATTGACCATGGTCCATTTTAGTGTCGTGGGGCATTCGGTCTCTCCATAAAATCCGCTTTCATCGATCTGGGTTGTTTTTCTAGGCTCACCTCTGGAACTATTGATGCCACAAGCGAATCTGCTGTCTCAGACTGTACTTTATGCACATTGTCCTTAACCCGTTACCACACAACCCCAAGTTTTAACGACCATGAAGACCAAGCCTTTAGAAAACATTGTACGAAAAGGAGAAAATGCTGGTAACCAGCATTTTCTACTTTTCCCACAATGTTTTCTATCATTTCAAAGACAAATTCCATTATTTGAGCCACATTCATATTTACGTCTGCAAATGCTTTCAATTTGGACAAGCCTACATATTTTTCGTGTGGTAAAGAGTTAAGAAAACCTTACAGAAATCAAAGCGTTGAGAACGCTGAAGTGGTATTTGTCAAGGAAGCCATTGTGTGGAATCAATAATTTAAAAGAAAAAGAGAATTATTATTCAAATATTGGCTTGAAAGTCAGTCTACTTAGCAAATGAACACGTTTTTGGTTGAAGGGAGAGTACTCATGACAAAGTTAGGATTATTTGTGTATTGGTGGTCTCCCTTTGATCATTAGGAGTCAGGAGTAACGTCCCTTGACAGTAGGATGCATGATGGATAGAGAGAGAAACCATGTGAATATATCGAATAAAACTGAGTTTGTACCTGAAAACTATGATTTTGAAATATCTTTGGCCGTTAACATTTAATTTCCAACATAACAATCAATTATTTCGATCTATTCATTCTCAATCAAATGGAGTAGCGCATAATCATGGGATGAAAAAGCAATGGGACGAAGTGGTTTTGGAACGAAAAAGCCCAGGACCAAGCGATCGGTAGACAAATTTTCTATCATTGCGCCAGTAGAAGGCTATGAGCGAGTGAATCTATTTGCAATCAAAAATTAGTATTTCCACGATCGATGGCCTCACCCAGTGTATTTTAACTTGCCATTTCCAATTACATATCTGGGTGCTACCGAAAAACTCATTTGCCTGAGAAAAATTGAGTTTAATTGGGTTTATTTTCTTCGGCTTTGCACAAAATACGATACATGGTCTTCAAAATTCAATATTGAACTCATAGTGGTATTGACTTCGACAAATACCACAAAAATGTTCAATGGGCTTACGTTCGGCAAGTAAGGGGGTCATTGTCGCTCAGTTTACATAGAGAATAATCAACTGGTTGTGTGTGATATTAAAAATCTTTTACTAGAATGGGGTGTGATGCGGTTGAAAAAAAAAGAGTCGGAAGGACGAGTTTTTTTCTATCCGCATCAAACCCCATTCGAGTGACAGATTTTTAATATCAAACACAATCAGTTGATTATCTTATTTATCATATTCTTAATTCACCCTTTTTATTCTAATAATCACCATGAATGGTACAGTAAGAGCAACTTATAGGAAAAAATTAGTTCCGGCAAACGTTCTAAAACTATATCGTCTCTAGTGGTGATACCATATTTATCATCACGAGTGGTGTTATGATTTCACTGATCAATAAGAATATAATAAAAGATCATTCTCGAATGAGACGTAATTTCCAACCTTTTCAATACGTTATGACTGAGTGTGGTGTTGCAGGATACCATTTTGCTGAAAACACACATCCTCCTACACGTACCCTAGATCCTTTACCACAAAGTGTTGGTATAAACTTTTGCTTTAAAGGAGGAGTTGCAAATATCACTCCCTGTATTTGTTGCAGTGTCTTGTCACAGTCTTAAAAAACAAACGCCCAATTACACCATTCATACTCGAAGCACCCCGTACAATGTGCATTAAGTCCACTCTCAGGCAACAGATTCGCTTAGGGCGTCAATAATTCTAGAGATGCGCCTGATGACAGCTCAGATCGATAAAAGCAAATTTCATGAAAAGACCGAATGCACTGCGACGTCAAAATGGAAGTAGTTTTGAACATTTGATGTATCGATGTATGCTTTGGAAAGCACTAGGCGCCTTAATTGTTTAATGTTACCTAACAAACTGTGCATGTCATAAAACTAAATAGATCTATTCTTAAAGTTATTAAATGGTATAAATTTTCTTGTATTACCTTTACAAACAATGTACCTGTGGCATATTTGAAAGTGAAACATATATATTATGAAACACCTTGTATATGTAGACTTACATTGACAGTAATCGATTATACAGGGTCTTAAAAATATAGCACAGTATATTATTGTAATCGATCTGGCCTCAAATAGGTCTTTAAGGGCCTGCAGATTAAGCCCGTCGACATTTTTTATCGACCGCAAATTACTATTCACTCGTTTCTGTGATTATCAGTAACAAGAAGTACATGTAGCTTTGTTACCTACACCGAGAAATCTTTTAAATCCAGTGGCGTAAAGTGGAGTATAGAATCATTCAGCCATCCGAATCAAGACTGCTAGGCTTGTCCGCAGATCTAGTAATTTCAAGCATCTGCAGACGCAAAAATAAATATGGCATGAATGATGGTATTCGTCTCTGACAAGTCGTTCTATGTTAGAAATGCTCACACCAACCTGTCGTTGCTGTTAACCCTCCAATACCACGGTAATAGCGCGACTCCTTTGTACTTTGGTCAGCCGTAACACTCAGCAGATGGCCAAATTTAACTTAAAATAGCGGAAAGTGATGTTTATGCCTCAAGAATATTGAGTGGCGTTACAAAGTATGTCAACTGAACAACATGTCACATGTTAAAAACTGCACCTGATTTTTGCAGTTTTACACTATATCGGGCACGGTATATGACGCGGCTGAGCAAATTTACATGTCACGTTAAGTACAGACTGACCTTGACAGTAGTAAAGTTATGAGCAATTTTCATCATTTTAGACCACAGCATTTGACAATAGTTGCATATAAATTTACGTTCCCTGCATTTCAATTTTGATTCAGTGCAATTGCACTCATCTATATTAATAGCATTTGCGACAACAAATCAAATGTAGGTCAAGTGATAGAATTTGTCTTTGACAGAGTGGAAACAATGTGGGAAAAGGAGAAAATGCTTGTTGCCAGCACTTTATCATTTTCAACAATGTTTTCAAAAGTTTTCCTCTACAGGGTTGTTAAAGTAAAGGAATATTTTTTTTTATCATAGGAGTAAACGAATGACCCATGCTCTGGCAATTTAAGAGGGTTTAATGCGTCCCCGTGATGCATGATATCAAGCAGTTTATCACATAATTATAGATCCGTAAAATCTATGTTGTATAACGACCGACTGAATCATGAGGTATGTGAACACTGGTCCTTGGACATGAAGAAAATTATACCATAGCAAAAATTTCGACCCAGGTCAGCGCTGGCTGAACTGGGTCGATAGTTAAATCAGATGCATTAAACCATCTTTTCACAGAGAATGGCTCATACGTAAGTTCTTAACACTGTGAACGCTTTGTGAAGAATAAAGTCATTAAGTACTGGGTGTGATGGAGACATAATGCAAGTAACTGAAACTTAGTGAGATTCTGATACGTAACGGAGGTCCTTTAGAGAATGGACTGGCGTAAAGGTACACAGGCAAAGGAATGTGCTGGTATATAGGCCCGCAGGTAAGATCAAGTACTTGATCAGGGTCCGTATTCACGAACCATTCTTACCAACATTCTCAGTCTTATTCTCCAGAGTTTTCCAAATTTGAAAGTAACACAACTTCTGATTGGCTAAACCAAATGATTTAGCCAATCAGAAGTTGTAGTACTTTCAGATTTAAAAAATCGTTCATAATAAGACAAAGAATGTTCTTAATGGTTCGTGAATACGGATCCTGATGACGCCACTCGTCACAATTCAGCCGATTCTCTAACTTCATCTAATGACTTTCGTATGATATTAATCTAGTAGTTTGCTTTAGAAAGACTTTTAGTCACTTGATCGTAAACATGGTACCGCCCATGAAATAGTTATTGACGACAACAGCAACAGTAAGGTTATTTACATTTGTTAATTAAAAATTGCTTAAAAACCGTGCCCTTTTCTTTATTCTTATAAATGATTCGTAGAGCAGTAGAGCAGTCTATTTTCGGCAAAGGAATATAAGGTGTACAGGTACTACTGGTACTCGGCAAACCTCGGGAGATCCGTTCGTCAAGTCCCTCGGCTGTATTACGATGCCTGATATGTACCTACACCTTACATTTCATCGACGGAAACAGACCGCGTTGTTGCTACAAGAACCACAAGACTCCAATTAAAAATAAATCTACACGAGTCATACTATATAGTTTTTTTCGATCGAAATCATTATTACATACATTTCAGTTGACAAATAGATCTAGTTTGTTACTTTACTTTTTTAACGTTACGTACTTATCAATTTCGATGGAAGTCTTGCTGATCGATTTAGACGCGAAACTAACTTTACAGTATTTAGTTGTCGTTGATAAAAATTTCAAGAGCCCCACCATGTTTGAGATAATGTACATGTACTTGAAAGTAGACTCGATGGCGACCTCCTCAATACAAATGAGGTTTAAAGTAATTACGGAATTCTTTCGAGTTGTGGCGAGCGGCCTAGGTACATATCACCCATCGTTAATACAACCATGTGCAGGCCTTTGAAGCTCTATTGGTATCACGGAACACAAAGATTTTTCTTGGTCGATCATCGAACACCTATAGCATATGGTGCATCGCCTGTATATTACGGAATATACTCAAATTTTCATTAACACCGTTTCTATAAATAGCACATTGGCGACTCCCTCTATATCGTATATAGTCTTACTATATACGATAAAGAGGGAATCGCCAATGTGCTATTTATAGTAATGGTGTCCGATAATGAAAATTTCGTTATCCGTTGATAGACCAATCGAGTTTAAGAGGCCTGTGATACAACCGGGGGACGAGATCATTGGATCTCCCGAGGTTTGCCAAATGCAGATCACACACCTCTCCGAAGTGCTTCCGGATCGTAGGTATTAGAAGCACTATCTTTCGAAACTTTGAAACCAAGTACCTCTTCTGCACTTTTTTTTTTAACCCTTATCCTGCTAAACAACTTAAATGAATTTTTCATTTTGATAGTAAAAACCCAAATATTTCTATTTCAACGTTATATTTTGGGGAATACTATCTCCTTATCGGAAAGTGTAGATCCAAGATCAGACTGCACGTTCTGTGCAGTCTGATCTTGATCTATACTGTTCGCAGAAGGTCAGTGAGTCGCGCTTAGCAGCCTACGAGTTAAAACAGAGAAAATGGAAAGAAATGTTGAAATGGAAGGAGAGGTTTAAAGTGTTTCTGTTAGTGATTTGATGACTTCAGTGGAAACTGGGTGCAAGGCTGTGTTTTCTTTGGTAACTTTTTTGTGCCCTTGACGACATAATGAAACGTGGTCTACAACCAGACAGGGCCTTTTTTTTTTTCAATTTTCTACAACCAGACAAGGCCTTTTTTTTTTTCAATTTTATTTTCAACGATAATAGTTTTAGATGTGCACTAAAAAAAGAAAGAAAAAGGAAACGCAACCAGTTTAGACGCTTTTTTTTTCAACTTCTTGTGTAGGCAACTGGACATAAAATTGATAGAGACAAACAGCAGTGTTCTTGTTTGGCCATTATAACTACAACAGAAGGCCAAAGATGGTGATTTGTACCAAAAGAGCGTTGGTGTGACACCGTTAACAGATCGTCCTGGTGTCTGGACGTTAGCCGAATGACTGAAGCTAACTCATATCAGTCTGTGCTCATATATTGCCATGTGGTATCGCCTGGAGTAGGCAGCCGACATTAAATGAGTCATTCTCAGGCAAAAGGAGATTTGATGCATCTCCCTGACGCATCATCGTACCAAGCAAGTCAATACATAACCATGGATCCATAAAATCCATTTTGTCTAATAACTGACTGAATTATGAGGTGGACTTACCCTTTGTCGTGCAGAAAACTGACCAACAGCAAAAGGTTTCGACCTGCGGACTGCGCAGGCTGACATTGATCGATACTGTTTTGCATATGCATCAAACCCCCCTTTTCACAGAGCATAGCTCAAATATCCTTTTTGCTTGTTGTTTTATACCGGATGAAGAATTAAGAATGAATACATAAATCAATTAATACAAGTGAAAACATGTAGACAAAAGTGGACAGTCATCTGCAGAAAATAATGGTTAAGCCTTTCATATATATTTTTGTGCAAAACAAGCAGATCGTCACTGAATTACTTGTTTTTTTGCAAAGGCATGGGGGACCTGCAATGGTGTTTCGCCAAATACTGCTCAAGACTCATCGAAGAGAAAAGCAAGAAAAATGAAAGGTCTACCGGACAAATTTTAGATTGTTACAAATTCAAAACACTTTCAGACAATTAATCCGAGATTGGTACAAATGAGCTTAAGTTCCCTGATAGGATAGAAAACATTGTGAAATGCATTTTCTCCTTTTCCACAATGTGTTTAAAAGCATTCTCCCTCAGGTTCGTTAAAACTCGTGATTGTTTGGTAAAAGATTGAAAAAAAAAAAAACTGTTCCAGACACGTGAAAATCTGTATGGATCTGTCCTGTATACCTATGACGTATTTATAAATATTATCAGAGGAGAGGTAATTTTATGGAATGATAGTGGAATTTTCGAAATGACAACACATAACACTTTCCTAGAGCTGTTCTACGAATTACTGGCATTTCTTTCCCTTTGACGCCTCCTCATTAGGTCTTCCCATGATTCTATATTGAGGCGCTGTCTTTGCTGACGTCGATACTGACGTATCAGCCGCCGTTCCTGTCTTGTCACGTGATAACGCCTGGAGCGCGCAGCCGACATAAGGCGTCCTTGTGGCTCGCTGTTTTGTATCGCGTCAAACGTGGGTAGATCTGCAAACGAAGAATAATAGCAACAATTCTGAATCAGGTGCATGCTAAAGCTCACATTATTGTTCCGACGCATTAATAATCACAAAATATATCTATATTTTTTACGCTCATGTGGAAGAGAGGTAGATCTATTGAAGGAAAGAGTTTGCTGCTTTTCTGTCACTGTTTTCCAATGGCCAACATTTAAAATACATGTAGGCCTACATTATCAGTGACATAGATGAGTTAACGTGAAGGACACGACGTTTTCCCGGAAACAGAGAATTGAAAAAAGGTTGTATTCTTACTCTTGTATTAAATTTGGAAAAGAAATACAATCTCTACTTGGCTAAGCTAAATGGTTCTGCCAATCACAAATTGCGTCACGTTGAAATTTAAAGGAGCCTAATTAGCTTTTATACCCTAGGTCATTTTTTGTTTTGTTTTTGTAAAACACCAATAAATACAAATAAGTCGAACTTATTTAGCTGGTAGAGTGACAGCTAAACTCGGTATGGAATTTAGTTAAGGTCGAAGTCATACAGGTCTAAATAGAGGATAATCAACTACAGTATGTCACTAAAATGGTATGTCATCCGGTTAAAGAGATTGTTTGGTAAAAGTAACCAACAAACAAACGCACTGAGATAGGAATGTGTGGAACTTGGAGGTGGGGCAACCCTGTGTAACTCTTTCAGATCCAGATATGTATATCGACACAGGTCGGCCTATAAAGGCTGACCTGGGTTCGATACTTTTTGCATTAAATCTTTTCACAGAGCATCGCTCATATATACCCGAACTCTTTTAAAGGCTGAAAATACAAACCACTGAAACTTAGAAAGAATTTTACATAGGCTTGGCTAATTGAGCTGACGGTATAGATTCAAGATCAGACTGCACGTCATGTGCAGTCTGGTCTTGATTTACTCCGTCCGTAACAACCCACTTTTTATTTTACAAGGCGCTAAACGAGTTAACATTTGTTTCCAAGAGTGCAAGGGACACTTTTGGAATAGAAGAAAGAGAAAAATACTTGAAGTACTGGGGAGGCTGCAAAATGAGCCATAACCTCAAAAACAATTTTATTCTAAAAGATGAGCCCCATTCCTCATCCTAAGTCTGTGACGCATTCTACCATACAACGCGCAATCGAAAAAAGACGCACCGGCACTCGGGACTGACTCCCCGAATAGGCTGGAGACAACAACGTTGTCCGTTATGCTCATCTGACGCCGGGTACAAATACAGGCTATAGGCCAACCAGTCAGCCATTTCTCACTTCCGTTCTCAATGACACGCAGATCTGGAAAATATAAAAGTAAAAATATACATGAATCATACTCGGTCAAAAGGGGGCTTAATGCATCTGCAAAAAGTTTTGACCAGTTTAGCTTGCGCAGTCTGCCATGGGTTGAAACCTGTTGCTATATGGCTTGCAACACGCGAAAAGGGCATTCGGACATTTGCGTAAAGTGTCGTCTCGGATCAGCCTGCGCAGTCCGCGCAGGCTAATCCGAGACGGCACTTTACGACTACATTAGATTTTGTGCTTCAGTAGACTTGCTCAAAACAGAAAATTACAAACGGAAAGTGTCGTTTCGGATCAGCCTGCGCGGACTGTGCAGGCTGATCCGAAACGACACGTTACGCAGATGTCCGAACGCCCCTTTTCGCGTGTTGCAGGCCATATGTAAATTTTCAGCATGTCCAAGGACCATTCCACCTAATGATTCAGTCGGTTGTTAGAAAAGTTTGATTTTATGGATCCATACGTACGTGATGATTTGCCTGGTATAATGCATCATGGAGGCATTAAACCTCCTTTTAAAAAAAAAATGAAACGATTAAAAACAGACAGATCGTGTCAGTAAATCAGATGGCTCGTCATGGAATTAACCTTTTACTAGAGGACAAAATTGTAGCCTTATCCAAACTGAAAGTAATTGCAGACGACAATTTTGATGTGGCTCATATGGTGCATATTGTTCTTCGATAGGGTAGAAAACATTGTGGGAAAAGGAGAAAATGCTGATTACCAGCATTTTCTCTCTTTCACACAACGTTTTCAAAAGGCTTCTATCCCAGGGTCGTTAAAAGTCGGTATTGTGCGGTCAAGGGTTAAGAATACAAGTTAATCAAGACGACCCAGAATCCTTTTTCTTTCTCTGTCTTGACTTGGGGTGATCGAGATCTCTCTTATATGCGAAAACTACCTTGTAGTTTATCGCTACCTAGGGCACAATAGATGTCTCTCAAAGACCGCCCAGGCAGGGAATCGAACCTAGGACCTTCGCATTGGCAGTCTTGTGTTTAAACACAAGGCAACCGCTCCATTCGAAAGGAACTAATTTGCCTCTCCTCCAGCCGTTTTAATGTTTTCTTTGTTTTTCATTGACGTCGATGGCAACGTCACCAAACTTGAGGAAATAATACCACCATTAGGTTTTAAGGCGTCAGGTAGAACTGCGATGTCGGGTGAGGAACAATGATAGCATATCAATTTAAATAGCTCCGGGGGGTCTAACTCTAGTAACCCGGTTTTAAATAGCCAGTGTAGTTTTCCTTACCACTTATAATCACGTGGTCAGAAAAAGGATTAAAAAGAATTGTTTTGGACATAGAAAAATACATGTTACAAGTCAATGCGATTTCGGAATTTGATGAAAAAGGTTTGCCACTGGCTATACTTCACCTACCGGTTCGCACCACGTCACATGTCGTGTAGAACTCGAGCACACTCTGAACGTTTTGGTCCAAACGTCCAAAATTATAATTACAATTGGTACTTAAACACTCGGCATACTTTAAAATCATCGGTGTACGTGCTCTCTCAAAGTCATATCGCTCCCTCCAGGGACATAGAGATCGCGAGCACTGGTCTCCTCTATTACACCATAAAGAAGGCAATGACCTTGGTTTTCGTGCACCACTTGTCCTGAAAAAACTGGTGTCCGCCTCCGACCTCAGCACCCGCTCTTCGACAGCGCTATAATTGCGTATTGAGGGGTTTAAACCGCCATCCCGATGTTTGTTTAAGTTACTAGATCTAGAACCATGAAAATTGTACATTCCCGTGTTATCATCTGTCACCGCTGAGTTCTCCGTAGATTCCTCGACGGTCGCGACCCCGGTAAGAACCCTATTACACAGTACATGTATGAATACATTTGGTAGTAAAAGTAACAAAAAGAAGCACGTGTTCACCACAAAAATAAAGTTATAACTACGATGTTGGATCATCCTGTATGAGCAAATTAGTATCCTTGAACTATTCAAACCATACAATTATATGTAGCATATATTATCCCTCCTCATCTTATTCAACGTGACAAAATCCCTTACAAGACTCTTTACCAGGCGAACTTTAGACTTGTCCAAATTGAAAGAAGTTGCAGATGAGAAATTAAATACATTTCGAATCAAGGAATTTTGCTTTGAAAGGGCAGAAAATCGTGTAGGAAAAGGAGAAAACCCAGTTTACCAGCATTTTCACCTTTTCCTGCAATGTTTTCAAAATGCTTCATCCTCAAGGTCGTTAAAATTCGTCATCGTGTTGTAAAGGGTTAAACGACCGACCCCCGTGTTTTTATAACCCTGACTAGGAAATCGCTCGAAAAATTGTGGGAAAAGATGCTGGTGACCTGCAATTCGCCTTTCCCCACGTTTTCTACCCTTTCAGAGACATATCCTATCAATTTTAGCTGCATATGATTTGTCGTCTGCGAGTGCTCTCAATTTGGACAAGTCTAAAATGTTGTTGTCTGGTAAACGGAGATAACGGTGGTTATAACAATTTATCATTAAAAATGACAACGGAAATCCTTCCTCTCTTTCATCTCTTTATCCATTTAACCCTTTACCACACAATCCCGAGTGTTAACGACCCTGACGATAAAACCTTTTGAAAACATTGCGGGAAAAGGAGAAAATGCTGGTAACCAGCATTTTCTCCTTTTCCCGCAATGTTTTCTATTCTATCAAGCACAGAAATAGTCATTTTAGTAACATTTGATTTGTCGTCTGCAAATGCTTTCAATTTGGTCCAGTCCAAATTTTGCCGTTTGGTAAAGAGTTAATCAGATCTGCGTGGGCAGTGTTACAAGTTGGCGATGAGCTTCAATGGTATGAAACCATGGAAGGAATAAACATGTGACTTGTTACCGATGTATAACTGCATGAAATAGTGTTGATAGTGGCAGGTAACAAGATTCGAATGAAATAACGAAAGAACAAACTAAAACCAACAAGCAAGCGAACCTACAAAGTACAAAGAGAATACCAGTATATTGTTTCAGTGAAAGTTGAACAAGGGACATAACATGTCAAAAATATTTTGATAGTTATCTGCCCCTGTTGTATGAGTTTACCCACTCATGGTTAATAACTTGTCCAAGTTCGAAGTAAATATCTTCAGTAAAAAGTTTAAAACAGAGATAGCCTACTACATAATGCCAAAGTTTTGGCACGACTACGCAGACGACGACGCTAGGTCTATGACAGTAACTCATTTTCTTCGAAAGCAGTCGAGGTAATAAAGATGTACTATATAAGTTTGCCTACAAAGTGTGCTTTGACACTGTTATTACAGGGCGGGTTTCGTTAAAAATTTACAAGGCAAAATTCATAGTACCGTTACGCTTTGTATTACACTATGTGTGTGGTGTCTGTGGTTGTAAGGTAGAGCGTCGGCCTCGTAACCATAAGGTCCGCAGTTCGATACCTGGGAGCGGGTGTCAACTTTGGGATCGTTCATTGGCCCACACATTCGGCGCGAGAACTGGTGTAGTTCACAGGAAGCAGAATTGAGAGAGATTAATATAAGTTGTAAGATCTTTTTTCTCAATCGATGTAAAGTAAATAGATCTATGTTTAAACTAAACTATTACACTATGTACAAAAACAAATGAACCATGCTCTGACAAAAGGGGGCTTGATGCATCTCTCTGTGATGCATGATACAAAGCAAGTCATCATAATAATCATGGATCCATTAAGTCCATTTTGTCTAACAACCGACTGAATCGTGGAGTAAAATGGTCCTTAGAAAAGCAGAAAATTAACTAATAGCAAAAAGTATCGGCCCAGGTCAGATACTTTTTTTTGCAAATTCATTAAGTACCCTTTTCACAGGGCATGGCTCATTAATCTTTATGTCCCTGGTAAAGTCAGCTGTTATACACATTGTAGGGACGGAAGCAGCTGATTGCTACAAAGAAATGTTTCCCTTCCCCCTATACGATATGTTGCAGAAAAACACTTTCTCTTCAATTATTCCTAAGTCATGCTCTGGCTAAAGGGGGTCTAATGCATCTCCGTGAAAGTCATCATATCGTAATTATGGACTCATAAAATCCACTTTGTATAACAAACGACTGAATCCTGAGGTAGGGCGGTCCTATGACATGCAGAAGATTTACCAAAAGCAAGAAGTTTCGACGCAGGTCAGCCTATGGACTCATAAAATCCCCTTTGTCTGATAACGATTAAATCCTGAGGTAGGATGGTCCTAGGACAGGCAGAGGATTTCCCAAAAGCAAAAAGTTTCGACGCAGGTCAGCCTGCGCAAATACGCGCAGGCTGACCTGCGTCGATACTTTTTGCAGATGCATTAAACCTCCATTTCACAGAGCATGGCTTGCCTCTTTTGTCACATCTCTTTCTTTTTTATTTCCAAAATTAGCAATTTAGGTAATGGGTTGACAATTTGATGATACCAGCATACAAGCTAGTTGTAATTGACAGCAATTGTCAACCACGTCCTCATTCATTTTTTTTTCTGCGCATTTTGCGAATGTAGCACGCATCTCCCACGTACATGAATTTGGGCCACGCTCTGTGAAAAGGGGGCTTAGTATCATGCTCTGTTAAAAGGGAGCTTATTGCACCCATGCAGTCGGCGCAGGCTGACCTGGGGCGAAACTGCTTGCTTTTGGGTAAATTGTCTGCTTGTCCAAGGACCATCCTGCCTCATGATACAGTCGTTTGTTAGACAAAGCGGATTTTGTGAATCAATAATTATGCGACTACTAGCTTGGTATCATGCATCACGGAGATTCAATAAGCCCCCTTTTGCCAGAGTACGACTCATTTATTGGTTCGTTTGTCCGTTATTTCGGTGTTTAACATCACTTTTCAACATTATTACAGTTATACATTGGCGGCCAGCGCACATATCGATGCTTTCCTAGTGTTTCTTTCACCAGTACGTCGCACAACATGCTTGCCAAGCCACTGGCTGCGTTCCCAAATAAACGAACTTTGGCACCTTGCCTTTTACTTCGTGAGGACGCCGAAACCGATCTCAAAAAGGGTGCGAATTGGAGCTTGGAAATATAGGCCTAAATGACTGCCTTTTAACTCTTTACCTAGCCTGGGTCCGGGCGGTAAGAATGTATTAATAACTTCGTATCACACTGTCCTAATATCGGTCTGCTGTCGAATGATAGAAAAGAAAAAAAAAATGAACAAACTGGAACCCAGGATACTCTTTACCATACGACAAAATTCTAGACTGGTCCAATTTGAAAGTATTTGCAGATAGCAAATTGAACATGGCTGAAATAATGAGATATATCTTTGAAAGGAAAGAAAACAGTGTGCGAAAAGAAGAAAATGCTGGTTACCAGCATTTTATTCTTTTCCCACAATGTTAAGGGTCGTAAAAAGTCGAAATTGTGTGTTAAAGGGCTATTTAAAGTCTTCTTCCAGGCATTGTCTCAGCTAAGTAAATACTGTAGACAAAGATCTGACTGCACTCTCTGTGCTGTCTAATCTTGATCTACACTTGCCGCAAAACCAACTGTGGTTGAGGGTTAAAAATTATTTTCATTTTTCATCATTACAATGCAGATGATTACATTCAACTGTTCGTCATATTGGTTATAAATAATTTGGATCGTGAGCAGGCCACAATTGAAAACAAAAACATATTGACAGATGGAGAAAACTGCGAAAAGCCCTAAATTTAGATTTTCGTGAGTTGACTAATTTCCTGTTGTCATTTCCTGCCTTGTTTTCTGATTATCTTATACATGTACACTCCGCCGCCTCTGTATTGTCTTGAAATCAGATGAAAGCGCAGGCAGACCCGGGATGATACTTTTCGCTATTGGTAAATTTTCTGTCTGTCAAAGGATCAGTGTACCCCATGATTCAGTAGGTTGTTATGTAAAACGGGTTTTAGGGATGTATAATACTGTGGTGACTTGCTTGGTGTCATGCATCAGTGGTTTGGAAAGAATATTGTGCGGGGTGCTTACTTACTGTTAACTTGCTGTTCCGAGACCATAGGTAAGCTGTTAGCTTCTTTTGGTCCTTCTCTTTTAAATTAATTTTTTAAAATGTCCAAGTAACAACTTGGGGTAAACTTTTGAGGTTGGTTGTGCCAATGATTGTTGAGACGACCTTCAAAGGAGTTGATAGTAGGAGCTGTAATCACATCGTCTGGTAAGGAGTTTCCGCAAGAATCAGTCACTTTACTTGAAAAAGAGACTCAAGGAAAGCATGAATAGGTACACTGGCCGCCGCGATATAACTGAAATAATGATGAAAACGGGCGTTAAACACCATACAATCAAACAATCAATTAATGAACCATATTTTCTTCGTCGTCTAAAAATAATTTGATTTTGGGCTTTTCCAGTATGGCTTGCTACACGCGTTGCGTAAAGTGTCGTCTCGGATCAGCCTGCGCAGTCCGCGCAGGCTAACCCGAGACGGCACTTTACGAGTACAGTAGATTTTGTTTTTCAGTAGACTTGCGCAAAACAGAAAATTACATAAAAACGGAAAGTGTCGTTTCGGATTAGCCTGCCCGGAATGTGCAGGCTGGTTCGAGACGACACTTTACCCAAATTTCCGAATGCCCCTTTTCGCATGTTGCAGGCCATATAGTGTCGTGTGGTAGAGAGTTGATGATTTATGTCTTTTGTTTACAAGACAAATTTATGATGCATAGCATCATAGAAGCCGCAATCTTTTGGTGGACAATTTCAGAAATATTGACTCTCTTGAGAAATTGTGATTACAATTTTTGTATCTGTTTTTACCCTCACACCCCACCATCGGAAAATCATGACAAAAGGCACTAAAATGCAAGGAAAAAGAAACAGAAAATAATTTATTATACTGCAAAGAAATTTCTCGTAATCTGATTGGATAATATGTCCCGAACATATATCATGTACACTGGCAAGACCCACGTAAATACAGTTTCCTTTTTCTCGAGCCCCGTATACATGACTACACTGTCAACACAACATCCAAATTGGCGGCGTTGATCGCTCGATAGGTAAGCAAATTGTGAAGTGTCGAAACTCATACATTGTGCATAACGTTAAAACGATAACTTAATGGTCGTTTGAGGCAACTAATGGTCGTTTATTTTTGCCAACAAATCATTAAAATGCATAGTTACTTACTAAGTTGTTTGAATCCATGTTTAAATAAAATACGACGAATGTATATCGCAGTAAAATCCTCAAGATTATGCACCAAACTGCACGTTTTACCAAGGTTTCAGTGACGTCAGTTCCCAATGACGTAAGTTTTCATTGAAATGGGGAACTTAGAAGGGAAATTCTATTTCGTCAGCGTACTCAATTTTTAAGACCACAAAACAGGGGAATTTCGCTTTCAAAACACACGTTGGAATGGTAAAACTTTGCAGTATAATAAATTCGTTGTACGGTCAGGTGGCAGGGGACTTGGAAACTTGTTCACGGCTGTGTCAAATAATGTCGCCACTTCGCCTTCGGCTCGGGGCGACATAATTCACCACAGCCGTGAACAAGTTTCCAAGTCCCCTGCCACCTGACAGTACAACTAATAATGTACATGTATTCTTATTCTAAAAAAAAAAAAAAAAAAGACAGAAGTTTAGAGAGGAATTTTAAATAATCTTGTTATTATATTATTATAATTATAAAGTGATAATGTTTATTTGGAAAAAAAAAAAAAACCCACGTAAAAGCATTGGAATTTTTAAATTTCTACTCGAAATTTGAAAATGGAGAAATTGCGCATTCAAATACAGTATTACTATTTATTAAATGATTTTAGTAAGGAAACTTCTGTAGTGGCATCAAAGGCAATACTACGGAATTATTTTAGTTACTAATTATTCACAGTGATATTAAGATCGTTATTCAAATATGATGTTTATATGTATTTACAATTTTTATCGGTGATCTCTTCTTTGTGTTTCATTTCTTTTTTTTTTTTTACAACAAAAAAAAAAAAAAAAAAAAAAATATTCAACAACTTTTTTCTAAAAGATTATCTTCTTGCTTGTCAAAAAGTATCTTAGCACAGTGAATCTTTACATTTCTACTCTAGAAACAAAAACTTTTGCATGGCATCTCCAAAATTATTCTGATCATAGCCTGCACAGTTGGCACAAACCACGTTTCTTCTATTCCTGAAATGGCAGCCACACGCACACACACAAAAAAAACCCAACAATTTTTAAGTCTTTAAAGATCTGGATCTTTTCAACCACAACATAATGACTATTACTATACATATTTCGTTTAATAAACAGTAGTTTGAACCATTTTCTGCATCTAGGCCTTGTACAAACCTAGTGTAAAACTTCTAACGTAAATTTCAAGAGTTATTCTAAACCTTTGACCAACAGCGACGTAAAAGTTGTATATTAACAGTAATAGGTTCTGTAATAACTTTAACCCTTCGACTACACAACGAAATTAATACACCGAGTAAGGAAAACAAACAAGATCTTTTTATGTTTACGAAATATCTTATAGAATATTAAAAAAAATATTACACGGGCTATGTGCTGTCTGATCTTCATCTATTTCCGTCATTTTCGAGATGCTTCAACCCTTAGAGCACCAGGCACCACCATGATAATTACTGTAGTCAATGTACGAGGGGTGATCAGAAAGAACGCGGACCAGTGCCTTTATCGGAATATTGTTATAAAAATCAACTTGGAATGTTTACTGTTTTTCAAAGTAACCTCCTTTGTGTTCTATGCACTTATTCATTCTTGATTCCCATGCGCGAAACACGTGCGCGAGCCCGTCACGTGACATCACTCTCAACGACCCGGTCATGGCATGGGTTAGCTCCTCTCTGCTCTCGTAGCGCGTGCCACGTAGAGAATCTTTCAAAACAGGAAATAGCCAAAAGTCACATGGGGCCAGGTCTGGACTATAGGCAGGATGGTCTAATGTTTCTATGTTTAGTTTTTTCAAAACTTCCTGTACAAGTTTGGCTTTGTGAGCGGGAGCATTATCTTGATGTAAAATGACGCCTCTCCATAGAAGTTCCGGCTGTTTTTTTCGGATGGCCTGTATTAAATTCATTCGAATAATGCTGGCATAATACTCAGCATTGACTGTAGTATGTATAGGTACAACATGATTTAGAAGAAAACGTTGAGAAGAGAAAAACATGATGCACATAACTTTACCAACAGACTTAGAAAGTTTGGCTTTAACAGGGGACGGCGATGTTGGATGTTTCCATACACTGCTTTGTTGTTTAGATTCGGGCTCGTAAAAGTGTACACATGTTTCATCGCATGTCACAATACGATCAGTAAAGTTTGATCCTTCTTTCCTAATGCGTTCTAAAATTTCAGAACAAATTTCGACCCTAACCCCCATTTGCTCGGGCGTCAGTAGCCGAGGCACCCACCTTGCACAAACACGGAACATTCCAAGTTTGTCAGTTAAAATCTCCTGTGCACTTCCATAGGAAATGCTAAATGTGTCAGCTATTTCCCTGACAGTAACTCGACGATCTTGCTTTACATGCTGCTGCACATCCGCGATAGTTTTGTCCGTTACTGATGTTGATGGACGGCCAGATTTAGGGTCATTTTCAACGGTTTCGCGTCCTTCTCTAAATCGTCCAATCCATTTACAAATACTGGTTTTCTTAAGTGCTGAGTCCCCATAAACTTTATCTAAATCGGCCTTAATTTCCGATGAAGACTTTCCAAGTTTAACGTAAAACTTTATAATTACTCTCTGCTCAAATAAAACGTCATCCGACATTGTGAACCGCTAACGCAGTATGTGATGTCATTGAAATGACGTCACTCTTTTCTTATTTGCCTATGACGTCATTTAAACGCTTGAGTAAGTAACCAGGTAATTAATGTTCATCTGTGCAATTTTTTGTTATCTTAAGTAAAGTAGTTTTTGAAATAATCGGGTGGTTCGCGTTCTTTCTGATCACCCCACGTACATCACAATCCATACATTTTTCACGGGTTCTGTAGGTCAGGACCATACCATACAGCAAGTACAGTCTGATCATAACAGCTTCGACACACAATACAGTAAATGCTAAATTTTACAGGTCTCGTAAGGTAGATGTTCCGTGTAACAAAAAACCATGCGGCTAAACTGTTGACGAAGGGAAGAAAAAGGGTTATCTTGTCGCAAGTATTCTATAAATAGCTGACGTAGACGCCTCTTATGTAGGGAGGTAACCAGTCTATACCTTGATCAAAGGTTAACCGCCGTTTTATCCTTTATAGATTAAGATTATACGAAAAACTTGTACATAAAATTGCTTCTGATTATCATATTCTAAGATGCTCTCTATATCGTAATTATCATTATTTTGTTTTGTAAAAAAGTAGACAAATGCGAAAACCACTGAGAGGTGGGAAAACTTGTGATAAACGGAAAGCATAACAACTTCGTTTGGGAAAAAAGAAGGAATCCTGTATGTTTGAAAACTTCGGGGGACTAGCCATTTTAAGGATGTTTATTTTTCTGTATTTTTTATTGTTATTTGGGAATGAACTATATATTGCAAGAAAACCAGGCTTGAATTTCATGTAGGTCTGTTGGAATATTTAAGAAAGAGTCATGTGGAGTAATTCTGTCACAACAACACAACATTATTAAAAATTTTCCAAAATTAATGACCAATCGAATAATTACTGATCATCTACATGGTACATAGTTTAGGTACATTCCTACTGGAAGCCGCTTTCGAGCGGCTTCCAATAATCATCATTCCACCAAGTACTATTAATACTTCTACCTCCACTGCCACTACTGCAACTACTACTAAATACATGTACTGAAGTTCTGATAGCTCCAATTCCACAAGCAAATAAACTTAGACGGTCTTGAACAACGAGACAATGATAATTTTATATCTCGAATTTAGGGTGCGAGAGCTGGCCAAAAATGGTTACGTTTCGGGGAAGCAATCATCGACAGTGCTGGATTAACCCTTAAGCTGCTAAGCGCGACTCATTGACCTTTTGCGGACAGTGTAGATCAAAGATCAGACTGCACAAAACGTGCAGTCTGATCTTTGATCTAAACTGTCCGATTCGGTATTACTTTTCCATTGAAATCAGCTTTGAAATCGCAAAATTTTGGTTTCTGCTGTTAAGTGGAAACTTTCCCTTCATTATTTAGCAGTTTAAGGATTGATATAATTTATGCTACATATATAGAACTTTGTGACCGACATTTAGAATATACATTTAATCTAAATTAGGCTAGAAAATAGATTCATAGATCTAGTAAAACTTTTAGCCCCACAAACAGAAAAGGAAAGCCTTCTGAAAACATTCATGGTGGGAAAAGGAGAAAATGCCGGTAACCAATGTTTTCGCCATTGTACAAAATGTTTTCTTCCCTTGTAAGGACAAATTACAATCATTTGAGTCATGTTTATTTTGTCGCCTGCAAATGTTTATAATTTGGACCACTCTAAAATTTTGTCGAGTTCAAAGGCTTTTTAGATACAAGCAAACAATGTTATCGTGTGACAAAGCAATTCTTCGAGGGTAGTTTTCATGTACATGTATTTCGTATTTCACCGTTATTTTTGCGGGAAATTAAAAACTGAAGTATGGCGGCCACAGCGACTCAACACGCAATCACTTTAAAAGGTTCTACAGAAATCGTGGCAGAATTCTTTGGTAAACTCTTATGTGGTAGATTCAGCTAAAGAGAGAGAGAGAGAGAAAAAAAAAAAAAATTCCTGTTGATATAGTTTTAGCTGTATTGTTCAAATGGCAAGCGTATAAACCACAGTGCCCCCGATTCGAGGACTAGCTCCGATGTTATTTTTGTGATTGTTTCTCCGCTAACCCACGCAGCAGCCACTCTTATGTCCATTCTGGAGTGAAAAATCAAAATACCGCATCGTTTGAAATGGTAGTATGCGTCAATCTTTTCTTTGTCAGTGAACAATAAGGTCCTTGTCGATAGACTAATGATTAATCTTTGCAATGTTAGGGAGACCACTCCCTCATGCATGGCTTCGTCCCGATTTAAATACAATACCTAACAGCTGTGTTAGGGAGAATTGCCTTTGGCTCAGTGGTTATGATATTGGTCTTTTAAACCTCGAAAAATGAGGATATTTGTCTGCACAGTGTTGAATCCCGCCAGGTGCGGTTTGTATTTGAGCTATGCGAACTTTCATGTTGGTAAGATGGGGGCTGTTACGGAATTGGCCATTGAGTCATTAATCCCATTTGTTGTCCAGAAACGGACATTTGTTGTCTAAATAATAGACTTACTGCCTAATCAGGCTTTGAATCATCAATAAATGATGACTTTAAGAGGGGGTGTGTTACGGGAGACCACTCCCTCATGCATGGCTTTGTCCCGATTTAAATACAATACCTAAGAGCTGCGTTAGGGAGATGCCTCTTTAGCTCAGTGGTTATGGTATTGGTCTTTTAAACCTCGAAAAATGAGGATCTTGGGTTCGAATCCAGCCAGAGGCGCTTTGTATTTCAGCTATGCATTTGTTATGGACTTTCATGTTTGTAAGAACAAAAACACCGAAATAATTAACAAAATGTCAGTGTTACCTCCTTGTAATTCCATTTTTTAGGAATGTAAATATCCATTGACCCACTTTCAAGGAAATCAAACTAGGCTTGACATTTACTGGGCATGTTTTGGGAATCATATCTGATACAGTACAGTTCTTTTTTTGCACAAGTTATCGGCTTCTGTGTTATCAGCATTGGCATTGAAAGGAAAACTTAAATGTGCTGGATTTATTTCATTTACAAGGAGTCATATTTATTACTTAAATTGCCGATCACAAGATATCATTTATTCAAATCAATTTGACCACGTATGTGCAGTTAACTGAACTTATAATGAGTGTTTGTTTACAAATTAATAGCCAGATGTGTTTGTCAAATAAATAGTAAAGTAAACTAAGATCAATGAAAACCT
This sequence comes from Hippopus hippopus, assembly GCA_946811185.2. NCBI lineage: Eukaryota > Metazoa > Mollusca > Bivalvia > Cardiida > Cardiidae > Hippopus > Hippopus hippopus. Next base: position 18,864,540 of record OX328096.1, read on the forward strand.
TGCACTATACTTCGTGTCAACGTGAAGTTAAATAATATATCTATCGATTCATGTCCATTTTCATAGCTGATAAGCAGATTAAAGACACATTAAGCCAACTGAAAGATGACAGGTAAGGTTTTGAAATTTCCAGATGGTAATAAAGAATGGCTGCGATGAAGGGGTGCGGAAACACAATTACATAAATAACATCAGTGCAATCCTTCAGGCTGAAGGTAGCGTTAGTGATCTATTCTATACTCATACAAAAAATGTTTTCATTTGCAGAAAAATATTGTTCTTTGCAATGTTAAGTGAAGATAACCCGACATAATCCCTGTAAAGGGCGCAGGTAGGAATTTGCTTGGCATTCTTTGGGAATAATGCGAGAAATGTATGGAACTGATTTTGAAATGGTGAATACACAATGCCCCCAGTATTTACCCTTTCAGCATTCATTGCATACATTTCTTGCACTGTTTCTTTAAATTGCCAAGGAAAATCCACAGGGAATTTCGTGGGTTTATGCAGATAACCCGGCATTATACCGGCAACTCCCCATCGCTATGTCACGAAAAACCATGAAAATCTCAATTGTGCGTCAAATAAATTTCAATTCATATCAGATTCATTCTGTATACATCAAGTACAATATTGTTTAACAAAATGAAGCTGAAATTCTATTAAATTCTTATCTTTTCACTCATAAAACAATGCCACATGTATGCATAGAATAGTGGTGGGGAGTTTGTGGTATTTTGCCAATAACCCTTGTAAATTTTACATAGTCAACAGTGAAGATTACGGTCTGACCCTTTTTAGGAAACATAGATTAAAATCACACAGCACAGAATGTGCTTTTTACTCTTTGATTGGTCCATCTTTTGTGAAGCAATCCAGCAACAGTTCCCTTGAAACTGTATTGTTGCGGTCAGTTTTCCTTTATTAAGTGCCTTCACTCTTTACCAGACATAAAAATTAGGCCAAAACAAAATAAATATGTGGTTCCGGTTATCAGACCTTATCTAATATTTATGCCAGAGCCTCAAGTTTTTTTTTTACACCAGTTGATCATTTAATATTCTATTACACCATAATGCCCTTCATTGACACTCTCCCAGCTTTTTTTTGTACTAAAAGTAGGCTTATCAAATAGTCTGGTGGAATAAACTTATGGCATAGATGTAATCCTAATTACTTTACACATCAATGTCATTAGCACCTGACCAGTGTTTTCTTCAGCCATCTTTTTTGCGTTTTTTAGCACAGTAAAATTACAAAAGGCGCTCTAGAAAGTCCAGTCTGGGCCTTTTGGAGCACATATAAATGCCTCACCTGAGATCGTAAGAGCGATTCTCAGAAATTCCTGTGGGAGTTGATTTCGATGTTATTTTTAATTTCAATCCTGTTGTAAATATGAGGCCGGGACTCATTTTAGTTTAGATTATTCAGGCGTTTATCCATTTCTATGCACATTTGAAAGTGTTTCTAGGATCTGGGCTGGGTACAGTGGTGAACGGTGGACGGACGTTTTGGCCGTGGACGTTTTGGCCACCTAAATGTGCAAAGTAGGATGTTTTGGCCAAATGCAAAAAAACACAGAAAATGCAATAATTGAACTTTCTTTGCTTTTAAGTATACATTTTTTGAAGCAGAAAAGCATATTCAATTCATTTCATGCATTTTTTGCTTTAAAATAACATTTGGCCAAAACATACTTTGACTTTTGATTTGCAATCTTCTATAACAAACTGCTTAGATTTTTTTATACTTTGTTGCAACTTATAATAAACAATAACTTAAAATTTCAATTTGCAACAATAAGTTATTGTTGCAAATTGAAATTTTAAGTTATTGTTCAATCATGATTAATTGACAGAGTTGATAGTTGGCAATTAAAGCAATCATCAAATATAGTTTTGTCCGTTTAGTTGAGTATAAAAGCAAAATAACATTTGACAGTAAGTAATTCTATTCAGTAACACCAATCAATTGAAAAATGAAGAAGTTAACCATTTGTGACTTCAATTATAAATTAAAAAGAAAAAATAACCCGATTCTCTATATGTCAAATATATTAATTTCTCATTCTCTTAAAATGTTTTTAAATCATGTTTAATGAGGCAAAAATTCACCAAATTAGCATTTGGCCAAAACGTTCTACTTTGTACTTTTAGCTGGCCAAAATGTCCGTGGCCAAAACGTCCTGGCCAAAACGTCCGTAGCCAAAACGTTCTACATTCTGTTACAGTATAAAGATTTACTTTGAGCACCGAAAATGGATAAACTTTGTGGGAAATGGAGAAACCAGCCTTTCTTTCTTTTTCAATTATGTTTTCTTTCATACCAAAAAACAAATGCCACATTTAAATTGTTACTTGCAGAAGCTTTCTTTATAGATGTGTCAAATTTTGTGATCGAGTAAAGGTTTAAAATCTTACATAGTTTACCTGTTGTATGATTTGTTTTTATAATTTTTTTTTTATGTTTCAGATTACGGCATAAACAGTATTTTATATCAGAGAGGTATCTATCCACCAGAGACATTCACATGGGTGAAAAAATATGGTCTAACCCTGCTTGTCACCTCAGATGAAGGAATTAAAAAATACTTAAAACAGGTTATCACACAAATAAAAGGTAGATCTAAGTAAATGGTTGTATATTTCATACATTGATTAAGCCTTTACTACACAATCCCTGAGAAAGAAACCTTTTGAAAACATTGTTGGAAAAGGAGAAAATGCTGGTAACCAGCATTTTCTCCTTTTCCCACAATATTTTCTACCTATGTCAGGACTTACACTGTCATTTGAAAAAAACATTCGAATTGTTGTCTGTAGATATCTAAATATGGTTGAGTCTAAAATTTTGCTGTGTGGTAAAGGGTTAACACCATACAGGATAACAAAATTTAAGGCTTGCCCATGTTGAAAGCATTTGCAGATGACAACTATTCATAGCTGAAATTACGGTACTTGTCTCTGAAAGGATAGAAAACATGGTGGAAAAAGAAGAACTTTTCCTTGTTGCACAATGTTTTCAAACTCTTTCATCCTCAAGGTTGTTGACGCAGGTTTGTTTAGTATAGGATTCATATTCATGGCTTTCATTTAATCTTATACACTCTGTTTTGAGGACAGAGTCGGAGAGTGGCCCCAAATTTCTGTGATACTTCCAAACTAAGAATTCGCTGAGCCTGTTAGCATAGCCCTGTTCTCCCTGTCCTGGGTCAGGACCCCTAGGGTTAGTAAATTTTCGAGGAATTATGGTCTCTAATTCTAAAATTGGGAGTGTCATAAATAAATGGGATGAACTGGGGTTGTTTAAAAAAAAAATTGACACAATTATTATCAGAATTCACTTGGGCCTTCAATGAAGGGTAATCAAACTAGCTCAATCTGTGCTTTGACAGGGCGATGCTGTAAGAGTACTGTATATTCTGGAGAATGACTATTCTAACTGTTAACGGAATGACAAGATTTAGGACTTGATCGATTTGAAGGCATTTGCATACAGCAAGTTAAAAGTAGCGGAAAAGGTGATTTCTGTCATTGATAGGGTTGAAAACATTGTGGAAAAAGGAGAAAATGCTGGTTAGCTGCATTTTCTCTTTCTCCCACAATATTTTTAAAAGCCTTTTTCAGGATCATTAAAGTTTGAGATTGTGTGTTAAAAGGTTAACTGGGACAGGCACCAGCTGATACTGGACTTGGGTCCACCAAACCAAAGTAACATAATTCCTGATTGGCTAAACTGTTAATCAGTAATTGTGTTATTTTGAACTTTTGAAAATTCTTTACAAATAGTCGAGGAATGCCATTAACTGTTTAACACACAATCCTGAGTTTTAATGACCCTGAGGGAAAAAAAAGCCTTTTAAAAGCATTTTCTCTGTTTTTCACAATGTTTGCTACCCTTTCAAAGATAGAAATCATCATTTGGGCTACTTCCAATTCGTCGTCTGTAATTGCTTTCAGACTGGACAAGTCCAGAATTTTGTTTTTTAGTAAAAGGGTAAGGAAATGGTTGCTGCATAGAGATCAGGTATGTGAAAGAGTTATGAAGCATTCTAATGCACCAGTAGCCGGTAGGTTATCTCAAAATGGTCTCAGGGTGGACCTCAAATCAAGTGGCAGCTGATGATTAACTCTTTGCCAAATGACAAAATATCAGACTGGTTCGAATTGCTGACATCAAATCAAACATGGCTTAAAAACTGAAATTAACCTTTGGAAGGGTAAAAAAAATCATAGAAAAAGAAGAAAATGCTTTCCAACAATGTTTTCCAAAGTTTTCTTTGTCAGGGTTGTTAAAACTCAGTATTGTGTGGTAAAGAGTTAACCCTTTACCAAACAGTCCCTGATTTTAACGACCCCGAGGAAGAAGTCTTCTGAAAACACTGTTGGAAAAGGAGAAAATGCTGGTAACCAGCATTTTCTCCTTTTTATACGCCCGTTGAAGACGGGACGTATTATGGGATCACCCGTGGCGGGCTCGTGGGCGGGTGGGTGGGCGGTGTCCAATTTTTTGTCTGGAGCATAACTTTGTCATCTCCAGTCCGATTGACTTGAACTTGGCATGTGTGTTTGTTGCAATAATACGGAGTGCAGTGCAAAAGAACCATTACTCTACCTCGTGCTGTCTTTGAGTTACTTTCCTTTGATCGTCATTTTTACAGCATTTTCTGCTTGTCCGGAGCATAACTTTGTCATCTCCAGTCTGATTGACTTGAAACTTGGCATGTGTGTTTGTTGCAATAATACGGAGTGCAGTGCGAAAGAACCATAACTCTACCTCGTGGTGTCTATGAGTTATTTCCCTTTGATCGTCATTTTTACAGCATTTTCTGCTTGTCTGGAGCATAATTTTGTCATCTCCAGTCCGACTGACCTGAAACTTGGCATGTGTGTTTGTTGCAATAATACGGAGTGCAATGCGAAAGAACCATAACTCTACCTCATGCTGTCTTTGAGTTATTTCCTTTTGATAGTCATTTTTTACAGCATTTTCTGCTTGTCAGGAGCATAACTTCGTCATCTCCAGTCCGATTGACTTGAAACTTGGCATGTGTGTTTGTTGCAATAATACGTAGTGCAGTGCGAAAGAACCATAACTCTACCTTGTGCTGTCTTTGAGTTATTTCCCTTTGATCGTCATTTTTACAGCATTTTCTGCTTGTCCGGAATATAACTTTGTCATCTCCAGTCCGATTGACTTGAAACTTGCTATTTGTGTTTGTTGCAATAATACAGAGTGCAGTGCGAAAGAACCATAACTCTACCTTGTGCTGTCTTTGAGGTATTTCCCTTTGTCATTTTTACAGCATTTTCTGCTTGTCCGGAGCATAACTTTGTCATCTCCAGTCCGATTGACTTGAAACTTGGCATGTGTGTTTGTTGCAATAATATGGAGTGCAGTGCGAAAGAACCATAACTCTACCTCGTGCTGTCTTTGAGTTATTTCCCTTTGATCGTCATTTTTACAGCATTTTCTGCTTGTCCGGAATATAACTTTGTCATCTCCAGTCCAGTTGACTTGAAACTTGTTATTTGTGTTTGTTGCAATAATACGGAGTGCAGTGCGAAAGAACCATAACTCTACCTTGTGCTGTCTTTGAGGTATTTCCCTTTGTCATTTTTACAGCATTTTCTGCTTGTCTGGAGCATAACTTTGTCATCTCCAGTCCGATTGACTTGAAACTTGGCACATGTGTTTGTTGCAATAATATGGAGTGCAGTGTGAAAGAACCATAACTCTACCTCATGCTGTCTTTGAGGTATTTCCCTTTGTCATTTTTACAGCATTTTCTGCTTGTCCGGAGCATAGCTTTGTCATCTCAAGTCCGATTGACTTGATACTTGGCATGTGTGTTTGTTGCAATAATACGGAGTGCAGTGCGAAAGAACCATAACTCTACCTCGTGCTGTCTTTGAGTTATTTCCCTTTGATCGTCATTTTTACAGCATTTTCTGCTTGTCCGGAATATAACTTTGTCATCTCAAGTCAGAGTGACTTCAGACTTGGTATGCATGTTTGTTGCAATATTACAGAGTACAGTGCACAAGAACAATAACTCTACCTAGTGCGGATTTTGAGTAATTCCACTTTGATCTTCATTTATACAGTATTTCTTGCTTGTCTGGAACGGAACTTTGTCACCTCAAGTCAAATTGACTTGAGACTTGGTAAACATGTTTGTTGCATTACCTGCCCCTTACGATTATTATACCTCCTCGACAACTGGCGGTGGGACGGGCATATCTTGCGACAATTTGCCGCTCTTGTCCCACAATGTTTTCTACTCATCAAAAGTTAAGTTTCAATTTTTGAGTCATGTTTATTTTGTCGTCTGCAAATGCTATCAATTTGGACTTGTCTAAAATGTTGTCGTTTGGTAAAGAGTTAACACGCACAGAACATGGATCTACTTGCAGAAAATATCCATTTTAGTCATTGAGCAGTCATAATTATAGGGGCTGATTGTAGGCCTACAAAATAGATTACATCTTAGACGCAGGACAGACATTTGCATGAAAAAAAAAAAGTTTTTAAACAGCATCAAATAACATCGTGAGAAAAGGAGTGATTACTTATCACAAGCAGTTTCTCTTTTCCCTATAATTTATTCCTCAGTTACTAACTTCATAAGTTGGAATGTCAAATGTGTACTGCAATGGGTTAAAAGTACGAACAGAATCATGATAAACCTAAAAGAATTATTTCCCTTTATTCAGAATGGCTTATGGACATGACTGTTAGTAAACTTGTGGTGGTGATTAAAAGTTTGAATACAAATGAGGTGATGGAGCGTTGGCAATTTGATGTAGAGTGTGACAAAGGGGCAGCAACTGATGGGTAAGTAGAGTTAAATTTTTTTTCTTTTGACTTAACCCCTTTCTAAACAATCACGAATTTAAACAACCCTGAGGAAGAAAACTTTTGAAAACATTGTTGGAAAAGGAGAAAATGCTGGTTACCAGCTTTTCCTCCTTTTCCCACAATGTATTCGACCATATTAAGGACTACTTTTGTCATTTTATCCATCTTTAATTTGTCATCTGCAAATGCTCTTATTTGGGCATGTCAAAAATTTTGTTGTTTGGTAAAAAGTTTAACAGCCAAGTAGTATATCTTTCGTGATATTTTTTTTTAACCCTTTACCATTCAATCCCAAGTCTTGAAGACCCCATTGGACAAAGTCTGTTAAATTACATTGTGGAAAAAGGAGAAATTGCCCGTAACAAAAGTTTTCTCCTTTCTCCACAAAGGTTTTCTGCTCAAGAAAAATTCCTTGCTTTTAGCCACAGTTAATCTGTAATAGTTGTCTTCAAACATTTTCAATTGGACCAGTCTGAAATGTCACTTTGTGAAGAGTTAATCCCTGTCCTACCATATGTTTTATTTAAATTGACCCTTTTCCAAACAATCCCAAGCAGTGTTCCATTTGAGCAAATTCTTGCTAAAATCATGTTATAGAATTGAAAGTCACGTAACAAATATTGGTTACACGCGAGACCTCATGTAAGAAAATATATGGACAAAAAAGGCATTTATTTGCTTATTTTGTGTAAAATAACAGGTTTTGAAGTTAGCTGTTACCCTTATTGACAAATCATGTGGAAATACCAAAAGAATTAAAAGACATGAAAAATTGAAAGGTGAAAAAAACGAAGAAACCCATGACACAACAAAATGTCTCTTTGACATTGTCCTATTAGAGTCACTTCAGACTGCCTTTACAGCTTTTTAATGACTTTCAGCAGTAAATTTACTTAAATATCTTAATATAACAGATGTTTTTGCTGCAAATCATCAATATGGATTGCTTTACTTCTAGTTGGGAACCATTAATGTCATACCCTCTCATATGAAATCTTAACCCCAGTGTTGCAGCTCAGGGGTTAAGTGTACCCTTGAAATAAAAAGCTAGTGGGAACACTGCCCAAGTTTTAAGTACCTTTAGAAAGAAGGCTTTCTTTTCTAGTACTGAAAAAAATGAGCAGTTATGCTGGTTACAAGCATTTCCTCCTTTTCTCACAATCTTTTCGACCCTTTCAGAGGCAAAATCCATCATTTGAACCACATTTAATTTTTTGTCTGCAAATGCTTTCAAATTGGACCAGTCCAGAATATTAGCATTTTGTAAAGCTTTAACTCTTTACCACACAATGCCGACTTTTAACAACCCTAGGAAAGAAGCCTTTTGAAAACTTTGTGGGAAAGGGAGAAAATGGTGGTAACCAGCATTTTCTCCTTTTCCTACAATGTTTTCTGCCCTATTAACAAAAACATGCACTATTTGAGCCACATTGAAATTGTCGTCTGCAAATGCTTTCAATTTAGACAAGGCTAAAATTTTGTCATCTGTTAAAGGGTTAATGCATCTTTGTAATGCATTGGCTGATGGGGGGGAGGGGGGGGTCAGAGGGGTCTGGACCCCATCTTGAATCAATTTACAAAGTAACTGCTGTCTGCCTGAAATTTTGACCAAGTATGAATGTAGCATTAGATTCTAGATCATTTCTTTGTATAGGTTTTCTAGTAATATTGTTTGCTGGTTTTCTGTTACACCAGTATACATGCTGACAGGAGGTTACCAGTATACACACTGACAGGAAGTAACAAATATTTTGTACAGTAACCATTTTGAGTATGTATTGATCTGTTGGATTTTCCTGACCCATCTCAGCCTGTTCCTGGGTTGATACTTTTTGCAGTTGCATTAATTACCCTTTTCCCAAAGCATGGTCTCTTTTTTCACACAGAAAACCAAGATGTAAGCCAGAGAAAGAAATAAATGAAGAAATTAAGGCAGTTATCAGACAGATAACAGCATCGGTAACATTTCTTCCACTTATAGAGGAACCATGTAAGTATATCTGCAGTTTGGTTTATGTCTTTGCTTTGGATTCAGCTCTTTACCAATCAGTCGTGTTTTAACTCTTTACCAGACGAGAAAATTTTAGACTTGTTCAAATTGAAAGCATTTGCAGATGACAATTTCACTGTGTCTCAAATTGTGCAATTTTTCTTTGATAGGGTAGAAAACATGGTGGGAAAAGGAGGAAATGCTGGTTACCAGCATTTTCTTCTCTTCCCACAATGTTTTCAAAAGGCTTCTCTCTCAGGACGTTAAAAGTCAGCATTGTGTGGTAAAGGGTTAAGGATCCTGACAAATAAGGCTTTTGAAAGCACTGTAGCAAAAGGAGAGAATGCTGATAACTAGCACTTTCTCCTTTTGCTTTTTACCCTTTCAAAGACAACGTCCAATGTAGATAAAGATCATCTGCACAACTTGCAGTCAGATCTTTGATCTAAATTCTATGCTTTGCTAAATCTTTGTAAACAAAAGCAACTATGAAATTGCAATTATTCAGCTCTTATTTTTCGACTAAAAATGTCTGTTGGGTTTATTCGGCTTTCTAAGGGTTCATATTTTCAAAAGTCATTTGTAACAGAGTTAGAAAAAAGTTGTTGTCTGTAGGTCGTATTATTGTGGAGGATAGCCAAATCTTGAAGAACTGTTGTAAGTACCATTTATTTTCTTGTTTTCTTTTGTACACATTTAGCCCTTTACCCCACACTAAATATTAAGACTGGATTAAAATAATTTACAGACCACAATTTAGATGTTTTTCCAAAGTATAGCACTTGTCCTTGAATAGGTACAAAAACATTGTTGAAAAAGGAGAAAATGCTGGTTACCAGCATTTTCTCCTTGTCCCAAAATGTTTTCAAAAGGCCTTTTTGTCAGGGTTGTTAAAGATCTGGATTGCGTGGTAAAGGGTTAAATTAAAACCATTTTGTTTATTACGTTTTCAGGTAGTTTTGATCTTCTAGTCTACACCGACAAGGATTTAGTCGTACCAGATTCTTGGGGTGAGACAGGTCCCCAATTTGTTACTAACTCTGAAGAGGTGCGGTTACGTTCTTTCACCACAATGATTCATAAAGTAGATGCTATGGTTGCTTACAAGAAGAACTGATTGTGATTAGTTCAAATTGGGACATAAATGTATGTTTTGTAAGGTGCTTTAAGTGATAGCTTTGGCTGTTACTTCGGTGCTTTTTTGTGTGTACATAGACTTGTACAGAAAATGTTAAATGGTTAATTTCATGCCAGATGGCAAAATCTGAGACTTGTTCATATTTGAAAACTTTTGAAGACGACAAAGAAGATTTTACTTAATTTATGTGAATCTTCTTTGAAAGGGTGGAAAACACTGTAGGAAAAGGGGAAAATGCTGGTTACCAGCATTTTCTCCTTTTTCAACAATGTTTTTAAACACATCTGAAGGGGCTGGGTTCTTATTTGTTCAGAGTTGACCCTTTTTGTCGCACCAAAAGGATGAAATAGATATGCTCAGTTTTATTACATAAAGTAAAGATCTGCTTTAAATGCCTATTTGAAGGGCATATGTGTCTAAGACTGCTATTCAAAAATATCGGTGTAGATTCAATACCAGGGCTGTAATTTACCAAACATTCTGAAATGCCTTCTTAATCTTATATTCAAGAATTTCATGTTAATGCAATTCTTATTTGGCTTAACAGAATGGTTTAGGATAAAAAATTGTGTTACTTTCTAAATTCCATCTTAGACTAAGATCGCAATTATGAATTATTGGAGAATATGGTCTCAGGAATCATTTGACCAACCATTGTAAATTTTATTCTAGTCTTATTCTTAAGAATTTTTCAGTTAGTGCAATCTTTTGCAATTTTGGATTCAATAAACCAATGGTTCGGTCTGCCAATGAAAAATTGTGTTACTTTCTAAATTTAAAACCATACAAAGGACGGAATTCAGGGTGGTTGGACACAGACCCTGGTTGTTCAATTTTCCTATTTGATCTTGATCTTATTGACTAAAACGCAGCTAGAATCTCCTTTGGTGCTGAAATTGTTAAATGGTGAAGGAAAAAGTTATAAATCTAATTAGAAAAATAAAAATATTAAGAAAAAGTAAAAGAAAAGTCAGAAAAATGAAAAGTACAAAAAAATGCAATAAAAATAAAATGTACTTGGTCTTGTAAATAAACTGATGTACCTTATATTGATTTCTCTGAGTATTTTCATTTTAACCTCACCTGAGGTCCAAGACTTATCCTTTATCTGAACGATCCCATGTTTTAACGCCCTGAGGAGGAAGGAGTGGATTGATAGAGGTAGACTTTTCTAAATTTTTCCAGAACGATGATAAAATTACATTGTAATGAAATATCAAATATTCAACTGGTGAAAAAAATGTTTAGGGTCGTGCATCAAAATTACACACAGGTAACTGGATTCACATATATATAATATTTTGTTTTGGCCTTATGAAGAAGTCTAAAATTTTGTTGGTTGGTTGGTTGGTTGGTTGTACTGGGGTTTAACGCCACGTTAACAGCTAAGGTCATATCTTGGCAGTCGGTGACGCACATGTGTTTCCTGGCTTTCTCACACCAGTACTAACACAACTTTCTTTCCAAAGCCACCAACTACTTTTCTCACATGCTTCAGCAGAGGTGAGAGGCGAAAATACGCCGGAAAGAAAGTTCGCCTCAACCTGGTATCGAACTCGCAACCACCAGGTCATGAGTCCGACACGCTCACCACTGAGCCACCCGGGCGGGCCTAAAGTTTTGTTGTCTGAGAAACAGTTACACATGTTCTCCCATGCTACACGGCTTATTTTAATCAGATTTCACTCATACGATTCCTTGAAAATGTTTGCATGGCTCAAAAATGCTTTATATAGGTCACAGAAGCTGAGATTAAATCTTCACTAAACAACAAAATTGCAGACCTGTCCGAATTGAAAACATTTGCAGACGGCAAAGTAAATGTGACTAAGATTGAAATTTGTCTTGAGAAGGATAGAAAACATTGTGAGAAAAGGAGAAACTTTCTCCTTTTCCCACAATGTTTTCAAAAGGCGTCTTTCTCAGGTTCGTTAAAAGTGGTCAAATACGGTAATTGAAAATTTTGAAGATCTTATCATCAGCAACTTTTTGGCCAGTTGCAGTCCGATTTCCTTTTCAGCCTCCCTGGCTTATAAGTAAAACGCCTGTAAAATAAATGCAATGCAATGAAAATGGCCACTGTTGCTTTGTACAAATAAGAAAGAAAAAAAAAAAAATGAAATCTACTCCTTAAGCGCTTGTCAGTGGGCAAAGAAACTTGGCAAAACATTTAAGGCATTTGGTATGTGACCACTGGGCAAAGTGTTGAAATCCAGGATGTGTCTGAAATTTGGTAACTTGGGATAAAAATAGTAGGCCATGTGATCAAACCTTAGAAGAAAACATTACTTGCATGATAGTGGCAACATTTTGTGTTCAAATGCATATGAAAGTTGGTCAGACTCAAAATGTGTGTCATCCAATGAAAATGATTTATTTGCAATCTAAAAGTCGGTCACTGTGGCACAGCTTTGCACTCCAGAAGAATCATTTTGAGTCTAGATTTGATTAACTAAATCAGAGTGTTTGTTTTGATAATACCCGGTATCATTATTTTCTCAAGCCCGGAAGGCGTGTAGGACTTGAACCTTGGGATCCTTGGTTCTAATGCCAGACCCCTCGAATTTCAGTCCGACAATTAATGATTGTCATTGCAACAGGATTTATTCCTCTTTCACTGCTAAACATTGCTTGGAAGATGTATAGTAGTTTGTAGGAATGCAGCCAGTGGCTTAGGAAGAAAATTGTGCAAAGTACTGGTAAAAGAAACTCCACGAAAGCATGGATAGGTGCACCTGCCATACAAACAATCTCTCACAGCTCCAAATACTCAGGTTAGCGATTCCAGGCCATCATTGCCCTCTTGTTTAGAAAACGTTCTGGAATTAAAAACATTTGAAAAGCAACAGTGGCATTTTGGTGCTCTTGTATCAAATATACTCATTCACTATCAATGTGAGATCTGCTATGAAACTTTTCCTACACTGTTTATTAGTCATCATTTTAAACCTTTAAACGACGAAATTTTAGATTAGTCCAAATTAACAGCAATTGCAGACCGTTAGTTACGGGTGTTCAAATGATGGGATTTGACATTGAAAGGTTAGAAAACATTCTTGTTAAAAGAGAAAATGTTGGTTACCAGCATATTTTTTCCTTTTTTCACAATTTTTTCAAACGCTTACAATCGGAATTGTTTGGTAAACGATCATGCATTATAAATGTAGAGATGAATTTGTTAGTGATGGCAGGCGATCTAGTTTACTACTATAAATGTTACCGAACTCGGAAAAGAACAAAATCCGCTGTAGTACTCTACTAATTGCTAACAGTGGTGTCAAACCTTCTGGGTAGCTAAGTGGGTAAAAACAAGAAAGCCATCATGGCCCTGAATTCACTTTTGACCTAACAATCTGACCAACTTTCAAGACTATTGATTGAAAATGTGGCCTCTAAAGCGTACACAGTTTTTCAAAGATTTCTTTTCTAGTGACCTAGTTTTTGACCCGACGTGTTCAAAGTTATCAAAGATATAACCACAGCAAACATTCTGACTAATTTTTAAGAAAATGGGACTAAAAATATGGCCACTAAAGCATACACTAGGTTTTTCAAAGATTTGACCTAGGGACCTAGTTTTTGACCCTATGTGACCCATTTTAAAACTTGCCCGAGATACCAATAAGTATAAACATTCTGATCAATTTCTAAGAAAATAGGACTGAAAATGTGATCTGTAGAGCATACACAAAATTTTTCAACGATTTGACCCAGTGACCTACTTTTTGACCTGACGTAACCCATTTTCGCACTTTTATAAGATAACATCAAAACAAACATTCTGATCAACTTTCAACAGTACTGGACTGAAAATGTGGCCTCTAGAGCATTCACAAGGTTTTTCTAAGATTTTATCTAGTGAACTACTTTTTGACCTGACGTGACCAATTTTCGAACTCGTCCAAGATACCACCAAGACAAACATTCTGACCAACTTCCAAGAATGGACTGAAAATGTGGCCTCCAGAGCATACACAAGGTTTTTCAAAGATTTGACCGGGTGACCTACTTTTTCACCTGACATGACCCATTTTCTAACGTGTCTGAGATATCGTCAAGATAAACATTCTGACCAATTTTCAAGAGTGTCCGACGGTTTCGCACAGTGACCAGAATAGCAAACATAACCGGACAAGTGCATGACTTCAGCGCCTCAATTCAGTTAAATATAAGGCCCTGAAATTGCTTTTTGTACAAATAATATAGTTCTATACCTTACCTTAGAATCTATATCGCTCTCGTCACTTTCATTCAAACTTTGAAGTCATAAACTGATTTGTCCAATGTTTTCTTACATGATTTCTTTTCTCCAATATTTCATTAAATTTTATTTTCGGCATGGCTTCAAGTTTTTATACCACTTCTGTTGAGATGTGTTCCAAACCGCCTGACACTTAGACTTATAGGTCTGTCATGGTTTGTTTTGATTTATTTTTCGGTATCATTTTTTTCAGTTCGCCTAAAATTAGCTTAACTGTATTTTTGTCACACTCATCTATAGGGTGGTAATCTTAAAGACACTACAGTGTACCCCTTGACCGTAAAAATTCACCTACAACAATACTTTTGAGCTTGCTTATGGAACTTAACCACTTCATATAATATACCCTTCTTCATTTTATTGTTGTATGCTATACCAAATGATGCGAGCCAGAGTTTGAGTGGGTTTCAGGAAAGAAAAAAACATCTATGGTTGGGCGTGGAAAAGAAAACAAAGTGTAAACAAGTGTTTGCACGTCTCCATTAAAATAAAACCCAAATAAAAAAAACAAGATCAGGGCCTAAAAAGTTGAAGTTTTTACAATTCAACGACAGACGACCACAGTTACTGTACTTGCATGAGAATTGTTTTCATAGACAGATAAGCCCTTTACTCGGGATAGCCTTCAACCCTCCTACCGTTTTTAAGCTGTTTTGTTCAAACTTTTAAACACTGCATTGAATGCAAAAAAGACAAACTAAGTTATCAAAAATTACGAAAATTTCACCCAGAATTGGTAAAGGTAATATTATTAACTATACAAAGTTTTAGTACAATAGCTAAGGCATTTTTTAAAATATTTCAAAATTCAGAGGTCCCTATGAATCTCAAACTACCTTTAACAGGAATTGCTTGCTATAGACGACAAGTGATGACTAGGACAATATATACTGCTTTTGAATTAATAAGTGTTGATGATTGCTTTTTTAAATTTTTTGTGATACATACCGAAAAAAATCCTGCGGGTGAGCTAACTGTTGATAACTTTTCCATTTAGATATAGATTTGATTCCTAACTATCCCGAATTGCAGGGGAGGAGAGAGAGAGAGTTAAAAAAACAAGTCACTTTATATGAACCATGTGGATGAATATTCATTAACGAAAGTTAAAAGCTTATAATTGTTACGTAATCGGACGATAGTCCTACCAACGACAGTGTAACAAGACTGTGCAAAGACAGCAGTCTTCTATTATGTTTACTATGGAAGAGTGATGAAATGAACTTTTTACAAAACATTTTTTGGTACATTTTTATCTCTGTCTTTAGTTAACGACATAGATTCAAGATTAGACTGTACTGAACATGCAGTCTGATTTGGGATCTACACCGGCCGGTGCAATTGGATACTAAGCCAAGATCAAGCTCATCTTCCGTTGTATTGGGAATCTTCTTTTAGACCCGGGAAAAAGCCGAATTCATTTTGATGACAGCGAAAGAGTTAGTTAACTCTGTAAGCGTCAGAATCATGAACTCGACCTCTTTCGACGGCGGAAAATTCAATCCACTGAAACTCAGCATTTCTGTCTTGAAGGCTTGACTATACATGAGGACAGTATATATCAAAGATCAGACTGCACGTTCTGTGCACTCTGATCTTAATGTATACCATCCGAAAAAGCCGGCTATGGCACTAAAAGGGTTATTAAAGCTTTGAATTCCGATATAACACAGATATAACATTTCGAGTAAGCGTTCTTTAAAACGGCAATGGAGACCAAAAAGACCCCGGATGAGATTCTACAAGATTTGGGCGGGTGTGGACGGTATCAATGGCGGCTAACAGTTCTCGTGCACTCCATCAAGACGGTAAGTTGCTGGAGTGTAATGTCAATAATCATCATGGCGGCAAGGCCAAACTTCTGGTGTGCGGACAATGGTGCCACCGGAAATGCGTCATTCTATCTCAATATTTCACAAGCGACACAAAGAACAAAGTGTACCACCTGGAACGGAACGAAATGTTACAACTTCGAGTATGATGAGAATTTGAATAGCATGGTCAGTGAGGTAAGCATTTCTTTTTAATTCTTACCAAGACATAACTAAACTGAAATTTTCGGTTCGATAGTCAATACCCTAATATTGCTATTTCAAAATTTATGTTTTTTAGGATAATATCTCCTTCTCGGACAGGGTAGATCCAAAATCCTACTGCACGTTCTGTGCAGTCTGACCTTGATCTACATCGTCCGCAAAAGGTTAGTGAGTCGCGCTTAGCAGCTTAAGGGTTAATATGAGGTAAATATACACACAAAAGTCGAATAGGTCTATGTTTGCTCTGCTATAACACGCTAATAGAATATATAAAAGTATTTTTTTATAGTCACCACATAAGCACTTTCTTTGTCAAAATTTGCCCTCAGCTCCATTCATAGATCTGTATAGAAAAAAGTTTGTCAAACAAATAACCCAGAACAACTTCGTTCTCTACATATCACCTAACTTGTATGGGTCTCAAAATTTTTGTTTCATAGAGAGCGAACTTCGTCCTCTATACAATTAAACTTGTATGGTTCCCAAAATTTATGTTATATAGAGAGGGCAGTTTGTCAAACAAAACAACAAAAAAAAAAACTACCCCCTCTACATCACCTAACCTGTACATTATACATGTAAGTATGAGTCACAAATTTTAGATTATATAACCGAATATGTATATAAAACTCGAATTTTAAGTTGTACAGATAGCGATGTATGTCAAAGAACAACTTTGTCTTGTACATGGCTCGTACAACCTAATTTGCTCGTATATTTGAGTCTCAAATATGCCTATCAGGTTAGGTGTATATACATGTATATATAAAGGGCGAATTTTGTCAAACAAAACATGAACTTAGTCTTCCATACAAACTAACTTGTTTACATGTTTGAGTCTAAAATATTAGATTATGTAAAGATAGCGACCCTTTTTTTCAAACAAAACACAAATGCATGTGATTCACACATGTTTACTAATTGCTGGATAGACCTTTTTGATTGTGCGCATGTCGCACGAACAGAATTTTATTTTTTCCCCACATTGACGGCAAACCTTCTGAACTTTCGACAGATTAGCCCCGATGTCCCGAATAACGTGCGAATAAGATTTCCCCGTCCTAACACTGAACTGTTACAATAATCAAATCGCATTACAGAGCAAATGAGACAATTAGGCCAGACACATGTGTCCGACAAAGGCATCTTACCGATATTCATACTGAGGCATCGATTTGTACTTAGAACTATGGACATTCAGAAAGTGACTTAATAAGTTTTAGGTCCATATTTATCAACAATTTTTATATGAAATCTTATTCTAAATTCCAAGACTGGACATTTTATTGGCATAGACATTCTGCCAATTAGATGGCTTGTCCTGGAATTCAGAATTGACCCATACTTGAGCATGATTCTTGAATACGACCCTTGATTTCTTTCAGTTTAACCTTGTCTGCGATAACGGATATATCCCAAGTACGATGCTGTCTATCCAAATGGCGGGAACATTGTTTGGAAATGTTGCTGCCGGACAAATAGCTGACCTGTTTGGACGCAAACCGCCGTTCTTCGCCTCGCTCGTTTTAATAGCTGTATTTAATTTCGTCGGATATTTGTCGAGTAGCTGGATAATGTTTCTGGTGGTAAGGGTGCTGATTGGTATTGGCACAGGCTGTTTCTTGACCATACAGTATAGTATACTGTCAGAGTTTACTTTGGCCAAGTGGAGAGCTTGGACGATTGGGTTTCCGTCTTGGCAAATGGAACAATGTTTGCTGGCTCTCATAGCATGGTTATTAAAGGACTGGAGATATATACAGCTGACAATTTCACTGGTGACCATTCCATTCCTCGCATCATGGTGGTGAGTAGGCTACATCTATTACATACATACAATCCATAGCAGTTTTTGTAAAGGCATCACCTTACCCCAGGGAGCAAACTTACAGCAGAAAAATCTGAATATACACGTACTTGTGAAATATATATTTAAAACATGATAAATAGAATGATTACATGCATACTAGAAAATATCCTTTGGTTCCTACCTTAATTATTCTTGACTGCAGACATTGCCTGATCCTACGCCCTTAATAATTCACAGTTTAATAGAGGACAAAAAAAATTGCTCAGTTTTATAATATAAAGTAAAGATCTGCTTTAAGGAAATCATTCTTTTTGATCCGTCACCACTATGATAACATTTTTTTTAGCAGACAAGTTTGTAAAAACAATTGCAAAATATGGATAAT
This sequence comes from Hippopus hippopus, assembly GCA_946811185.2. NCBI lineage: Eukaryota > Metazoa > Mollusca > Bivalvia > Cardiida > Cardiidae > Hippopus > Hippopus hippopus. Next base: position 18,883,021 of record OX328096.1, read on the forward strand.
TAGTTTAACATGAACTAAGGTTTACTCGGATACATGTGAAAGACAAAAAAGCAGTTGTTGCTGGAGAAGAAATTGCCCAAATTCTTTTTTAACCCTTAGGCTGCTAAGCGCAACCCGAGGACCTTTTTCGGACAGTGTAGATCAAGATCAGACTGCACAAAACGTGCCGTCTGATCTTGATCTACACTGTCTGATAAAGAGATATCTTAAAAAAAAAAAAAAAAAACTATGAAATAGCAAAATTTGGGTTTCTACTATCGGCTTGAAAGTTTCAATTTCACTTATATTTGCAGGATAAGGGTTAAAAAGGGCTGCGACAGGACAAAAAGCTGTTTGCTGGTTGCAATGTATTAGTTAATGTTCATGTTATCAACTTTTGACTGTTATTGCCTTTCAGGTTTATTCCCGAAAGTTTCCGATGGTACACTGCGCACGATCGAGTTGGGGAGGCCGATAAAATAGTGCAGCGCGTTGCTACCATAAATAAGGTCCCGATGCCTGATATGGAGGTAGTGATTATGGGAGAAAAACCACAAAAGGACACTAAATATACGATAACACATTTATTCAAGTCCAGATTTCTGATTCGTGTCACGATTTTGTCTACAATTAATTGGTAAGCGCACCCGGAGGTTGTAGAAATTTCAGTGTCCTACATACGCTGGTATGTGATATTTCAGTTTGGTAACAAACTACTGGCATTTTCAAACAGGGCTTTGACCATGCTGTAGGGGTTAAAATATGGGCAATGTGCATTTTGTTTATTTTTTCTGTCTGTTTCCAGTCCTTGGCTCAACATCAGAAGTTTCTTGGCTCTCTCTCTCTCTCTTAGAGATACGTAACTAAGCAATAATCGATCCAATCCCCTCGCACGTTCTATGATTTCTTACCTCCAGTTCCACTATCGCAGTCTCTGGGTAGTACGATGTCAAAGAGCTGTAGACTGTCCAAGTGTATGAATACATAGCGTAACAAAATAATGCCTCTTAAGATTGAATATTGATTCTTTCACTCGGTAATGAGCGGCGCCCTTGTAAAGAGGGGGATTAATGCATCTCCGTGATGTATTATATCCGGCAAGTCATCACATAATTATGGATCCATTAAATCCATTTCGTTTAACAACCACTGAATCATGAGGTAGACTGCTCATGGACATGCAGAGAATTGACCATCAGCAAAAAGGTTTCGACTGAGCAGAACAGACTGATCCAAGTAGATATTTTTTACCGGAGAATTAAGCCCCTTTTCCCATAGCTTGGCTCCTATATTCATGATACTTGATGTGAATCTAATTTTGCATTTCTTTCTAGGATGGCTCTCGGCCTAGTTTCCTACGGTTTGAGTTACGGCATTTCTGCCCTGTCCGGCAACATATATCTCAACTTTTTCCTGTTCTCCGTCACCACCATCCCAACGAGGGCCATTTCAATGTGGCTCAGTAACAAGTGGGTTTGATTTTTTTTTTTATATTTACGATGAAAAATCTCCATCGCTTTTAAATTCAAATATGAATTTACTTTAAGACTCGCAGCGCAACCTCTGTAATCTCTACCCTCCCACCCCAAACACACCGGCTTTAGCATAACAAATCTGCCTTCACTACGCTCTGTGCATTGCATGATCGTCTGTCCTAGGGACTCCATAAATACAAGGATAGGTAACACTATTGAAAAAATATTTACACTATTAAAAGACTATTTACCTAGACTGTCTGAGTATACCTAGTGCCAACTGCAAAAATCCCGATATGCTATCCATGCCGGTCATTAGGTTACTATTGCACTGACTTTTAGATGATAAAAAATTCGAAGTTACATCAACAAACGGCCATCTTGCTAACACCTGTACATTCGTTTTTTACTTTCCATATTTGTAGGGCTTTATAAGATTGTACTTTCAATATTGTCCACTGAACGATATACAGTTGGTCTACCGCTCGATTCGGCCACTTGTTAAGCGGTGGAAAATCAACTAAGAATGGTCATGCATTAACCCAAATAAAGAAAATACTTGATTAGGCTCACTAACGACACCCTTCCTCCTCATAAAAATGCATTCTAGATTGGGTTTGAAGCTAAAGTAAGCCATACATTGGTGTACGAATTAAAAAATGTATGAGAAGCTCTCGTTACAGCTACTAGCATTAGGACTAAGGTATACGTAGAGAATACGTATAGGTAGTTTGAGGTTCATAGGGACCCCCTGAATCTTGAAATAACTTAAAAAGTGCTTTAGCTATTGTACTGAAAATTTGCACAGTTAATAATATTACCTTTACCAATTCTGGGTGAAATTTTCAGAAATTTTGATAACATATACTAATGGACAAAAGTCTTGTTCGGTCTACAAATAAGATAATATTTTCTTTTTTGGTAAGCGAACCAAAATAAAAATGGTATCGTAGGAAAGAAGAAATTATAACGCATGCAATGATAACATTTTTTATGGAATTCGGATCTGTATTTCCGGTGCATTAACCTTGTAAAGTCGGACACCATTAATTGGGAAGTCACAATTGCTAAAGCAGGTTAAATCAGTAACGAGTGTGACCCCCATTAGCCCAAATGACTTCGGTGCATCTTTGGCGCATTGAGCCTACAAGCCTGTGTAGAAATCTGACTGGAAGCTAGTTCCATTCGTCTGTCTTAATTGTTGTACTTTGTTCACGTTTCGTGCCCTGATCTTGCGTTTTATGTAATCTCACGCGTGCTCGATCGGGTTCATATCGGGCGATAACGCAGACCATGGTAACGTTTCAACATCGTTTGCGGCTAAAAAGTGTTGCGTCAGCCTTGCAGCATGGGGACGAGCGTTGTCCTGTTGTAAAACAGTACCTGGATGGGCAGCAATAAATGGTAACACAATCGGCTGGAAAACTTGACCAATGTAATGCTGCGCAGTAAGACCGCGACCACATCCTCGCCCAAAGTCAAGGAATACGATCTGAGTTTTATGATGGCAGGTAAACCCTGCCCAAACCATGACGCTTGGTCCACCCCAACGGTCAATCTCAACAACACAATGGGTCCGTAAACCTCTCTCCAATGCGCCGTTAGATACGTCGTCGTCGGTCGCTAGAATCAACACTGAATCTACACTCATCGGTAAACAGAACTGTTTGCCATTGGTTTAACCACCATCTACGATGAGGAAAAGCCCATTGCCTCCGCAAACGCCTGTGATTAGGGGTTAATCTTGGTCCACAGTATGGCCGTGGGCAACGTAATCCGACTGCTTTCAGACGTCGCCGTACAGTTCTTGCACTAATGCGAAGTCTATTGCGACCAGGCGTATTTCGTGCGGTGTCATTTGGAGCGGCAAAACGATTACGTAAATGTGTAAGTTGAATGTGCAGATCCTGATGTAAGGTCGTAACACGGGGCCGTCCAGAACGTGGGGGATCTGCAACGGTCCCGTGCGTTGCGAACTTTTGGCGTAAACGCCGAATAGTTCTTTCATTTCCCAAATTGACGGGCTACATGTGCGGCTGTTGCACCAGCCTCAAGCTGGCCGATTACGCGCGCACGCTGCTCATTTGAAAGCTTCATTTTTTTTTTTAGAAAACTCAATAATCAATGAAAAATTTTGATGTCTTTCGATTGGAATATCGATAAAAAACGTGTTTTGATAAACAATTTTATCATGATACACTCGATACTATATACATGACAGTGCACGTAAAAAACGTCGCCGGCACTGAGTCTCGATTGTTCGGTGCACCGCACCAATAATTCACATTTTTTCTTTTCACAACATACACGAATTATTTTAGATCAGATCCATACATTGAAACATGATCAATAACATGTACCTCACAAAAGATTTGCTTTTGGAGTGGGGGTACTCGTTCTTTCCATTATCGATAAGTTGCACTACTTATTAACCGGTCTTCACGGATAGTCTAAAAATTTGTTCCTACAATTGTCGTGGATTAAATAATACAAAAAAACGCGTTGACCTATTCAATCTTTTTAAGGAAAAAAATGATGATATACTATGCTTACAAGAAACTCATTTCGTTGAAATGATAGAAAACAGAATTTATTCGGAATGGGACGGGCAATGTTATTTCAGTAATGGTACCCATAATTGTAGAGGAGTAGCAATTTTGCTTAAAAAGAATGTTGATATCAAAATTGTTGAAAGCAAAGGAGACAACAATGGTCAATTTATCGCACTGAACTTATTGTACAATAATACACCATTTATTCTCGCAAACATATACGCACCACATACAGACAACCCTAATTTTTTCGAAAATATCTTTCAACAAATAGATTCTTTCGATAACATTGATGAGTATATCATTTGTGGGGACTTCAACTTAGTTCTTGACCCAAACATTGACTATGAGAATTACAAATCATCCAATCATAATGTAAAATCTTGGCAACTTTTGATATCAATTATAAGTGATAGAAACTTAACTGACCCTTTTAGACATTTAAATGGAAATTCTAGAAAATATACATGGAGAAGATTCAATCACTCACAAAAAGGGAGACTAGATTTCTTCTTACTAACGCAAAATTTAATACAATTCCTAAGATTCTGTGATATCGACATAAGTTATAAATCTGACCATTCTATTATAGTACTTGAGCTAAAACTTTCTAACCAGACTCATGGGAAGAGTTATTGGAAATTTAACAACTCCCTTTTAAACGACATAGAATATATAAATTGTATAAATTCAAAAATTGATAATATTATTAAACAATATTCTTTGCCTATTTATAAAATAGAAAATGTGCTTCAAATCGATCGATCCGATATTCAATTTGTAATTGAGGATCAACTTTTTTTTGGAAACTCTTTTAATAGAAATTCGAGGTGAAACAATATCTTTTTCTAGCCATAAGAATACATTAAAAGACTCCAGAGAAAACTATCTTCTTAACGAAATAAAAAAACTAGAATTAAACTTAGATGAAACTAATAAGGCTCAAATGATTGATTTAAAAAATGAACTAGAGGATTTACGGAATAACAAAATGAAAGGTTTTTTCATTAGATCTAGAGCAAATTGGGTTGACAACGGTGAAAAAATTACCAAATATTTTTGCAACCTAGAAAAACAACACATTGCATCGAAGTCAATCCCTTTCTTAGAAAAAGAAGACGGTTCCCACATTTTTGACCAAAGTGAAATACTTAATGAATTAAATGCATATTACAAAAATCTATACTCTGAACAAGCCTGTAATAATGATTCTAATCTACAAAATGACTTAATGAATTGTAACACAATTAAACTAAACGAAGCTAAAAAAGATAGCATTGAAGACTTATTACAATATCACGAAGTAGCACATACTTTGAAAAATATGAAAAATGATAAAAGCCCTGGCATTGATGGTTTTACGACAATTTTTTATAAGGTATTTTGGGGTAAAATAGGAAAGTTTGTTGTAAGAGCTTTAAATCATGCTTTCTTAAATAAATCCTTTTCTAAAAATATAAAATTAGGAACAATCATATGTATACCTAAGGAAAATAAACCAAAACAGTTTTTAAAAAATCTGAGACCCATTACTCTCTTGAACGTATTATACAAACTTGCTTCAGGCAGCATTGCAAATAGATTAAAGTCAGTTTTAAATCAAATCATATCAAAAGAACAAACTGGCTTTCTAAAAGATAGATTTATAGGCGAGAATACTAGATTAGTGTATGATATTATGCAATACTGTGATGAAAGAAATAAACCTGGTCTTTTAAGGTTGATAGATTTTGAAAAAGCCTTTGATTCAATTTCTTTCAAGTTCATAGAAAAGACAATTGAGTTTTTTAACTTCGGCGAAAATTTTAAAAGATGGATTAAATTATTTTTATACAATACCGACGTTTGTGTACAATTAAATGGCTTTTTGTCAGAATATTTCACCGTAAAGAGAGGTTGTCGTCAAGGTGATCCAATTTCCGCGTATCTATTTATCCTATGCACGGAAATTCTAAATATCAAATTAAAAAATAATGAAAATATCAAAGGTATACAAATACAAAATAAAGAATACTTAATCTCACAATTCGCTGACGATACGACACTCTTCCTAGACGGTTCACAAAAGACGCTGAACAGTACTTTAGATTTATTACAAAATTTTTCACACATTTCAGGCCTTAAAATTAACTTTGACAAAACAAAACTGATTTGGATTGGTAATATGAAGTATAGTACTCGCTCAATAAAAACTAAATGGAAATTATCATGGGGAGAAACCCAATTCAAGTTACTCGGTATTTTATTTCACGTTGATCTAAAGGAAATGGTAAAATTAAACTTTGAACCAAAATACAAAGCATGAGTAACTGTATACGATATTGGAAAAAAAGAAGATTAACAACTTTTGGAAAAATAGCTGTAGTAAAAAGCATTCTAGTACCCATCTTAACTCACTTATTTATAAGTATTCCCTCTCCATCAAATAACTATTTAAAAAAAATTAGTGACATGTTATATAACTTTGTATGGGACGGAACGTGTAATAAAATTAAACAAAAAGTGCTAATGAAAGATTATGAAGAAGGCGGCTTAAAGATGATTGACTTATTTAATTCCAACCTGAATATGAAAATTAAATGGATAAAAAAACTCATTTCCGATGGTAACAAAGACTGTTACGAATTTACCAACAATATTTTCGATATTAATAAACTATTCAATTCTGGCAGAAAGTATTGTGAACAGCTCTGCAAAATAATAAAAAATGAATTCTGGAAAGACGTTTTATACTCACTTATGACGTATATGTCAAAATGTTATTTTACAAATTGGATAGAACTAATCAATATGCCTCTATTCTATAATGAAAACTTAATGATTGGCTCTAAGCACTTTTTTAATCACGTTTTGTACAATGGTGGAATAAGGTATGTTAAAGACATGTTAAATGAAGATGGTAGCTTTAAAACGTTGAATGACATAAGAAATACCATTAATAACGGAATCAACTTTTTAGATTTTTATAGCATTATCAGCGCTATTAAAGCGCTGTTTGCAAAACATAACATCACTAACAAGAATAAGTCATTACAAGGTTTCCATAACCCAAATATAAACTGCTATTTTTATCAAATAATTATTAAGTCTTCTAGTAACAAATTCACATAAAACGTTCTGATAAAGAATAACGAAAAACCGTCATGTCATAGTAAGTGGAACAGCACTTTTCCAAACTCTAATATTAATTGGAATGTTATACACAGTAATGTTTTTAGACATTCAAGTGACAGATACTCCCAATGGTTTCAAACAAGAATAATACACAGAATTCTTCCAACAAACTCGCTTCTTTTTAAAATGAACTTGGTCGAAACAAATATGTGTTCTTTTTGTAACAGATGTGAAGAAACTATAGCAGATTTATTTTATGAATGTCAAAATATTAAACCTATTTGGGAGCGCATTTCAATACTTGTTAATAATTTAGATCAGTTGATGTCGATAAGCAAACAGAACGTGCTTTTGGGTTCAAATGAAACAAATCTGAAGCTAGACAGATTACTTATTGAAACAAAAAAACATATTTACAAATGTAAAAACAAAGATATTAAACCATCTTTATTAGGCCTGAAAAATAGTCTCTTCTATAATCTTAGCATCATTAGAAGCTCACAAAATTATGAAAATGAACGAAGGCTTACGACAATTGTAGAATACATCAGTCAAAACCTCCCATAAACCAAAAGCATTTTTTTTCCATGCACACGAACAATGCTGCAGGGCTGAAGCCTCAAAAGAGTACCTACCATATGTTACGTTTCCTTTTTGCTTTTGACGTTTCAGTACTGTACATTGAACCAAGATCATAGTAACACTTTATCAACACAATCACTTTCACACTCACGCAACTCTCACACAATTTTTTTTTTTATTATATTATATAAAAATAAGCTTTTTTGTCCACATATTAAAAAAAAAAAAAAAAAAAAACTGTAACAAATAAGAAAATTAAACTTGTTATTAGTCATTATTGTTAAAATCTTCATATTTTAGTAGCCATGTCAATATAGTAGTACAATAGTAGCTGTAAAAAATCTGGAATCTGTAATTACGACTTTTGTTTGTATTTTAATGTTCAATTACTAACACAGAATACTAACAACGATCTGTAAGGTGCATTGAGGGATGGCCACGACCCTCAAGTACCATAAAGACGTGGACAATAAAAAAAAAAAAAAAAATTGTTCGGTGCGTCGATGACTATGAAACTTGATAAACCGGTTTAAAAAGAAGGCAATATAAAGTAGGCCAAATTTCAAGGACATTGCTTAACAGGTTTTAAAATAATATAGGAATCCCCAACCGGACAAGACTGTTGTCCTTGTATAGTTTGACTTTTTTGCATTCAATGCAATGTTAAATAGTATGACAAAAACAGCTTACGGTGGGAGAGTTGAAGGCTACTCCGAGTAAAGGGTTTACCTGCTTATGAAAACAATTTTCATGCAAGTACAGTAACTGTGGTCGTCTATTGTTTGAATAGTAAAAACTTCTACTTTTGAGGCCTGGTCTCGTTTTTTATTTGGGCTTTATTTTAATGATTTAATACTGGACACTTGCATACACTCGTTTACAATTTGTTTTCTTTTCCACGCCCAACCATAGATGTTTTTTTCCCCAATACCCAGTCAAACTCTGGCTCACATCATGTGGTACAGCATACAACGATAAAATAAAGAAGGGTGCATTGTATGAAGCTAAGTTCCATGAACAAGCTCCAAAGTATTGTTGTAGATGAGGTTTTTTTTCGTCAAAGGGACACGGTGTCTTTAAGACTACCACCCTATGCGTGTGACCATAATACAACTGAGCTAATTTCAGGCGAACTGAAAAAATCAAGGCGAAAAACAATTCAAAACAAACCATGAAAGACCTTTAAATCTAAGTGTCAGGTGGTTTGGAACACATATCTCGACAGAAGTGGTATAAAAACTTTAAGCCATGCCGAAAATAAAATTTAATCGAATATTGGAGAGAAGACCCCATATAAGAAAACACTGGACAAATCATTTTAAACTTCAAAGTTTGAATGAAAGTGACGAAGGCGATAATTAAGATAAAGTGTAGAACTATATTATTTGTAAAAAAAAATCAGTTTCAGGGCATCATATTTAACTGCATTGAGGCACTGAAGTCATGCACCTGTCCAGTTATATTTGCTGTTCTGGTCACTGTGCGAAACCCTCTGCGAATGTTATGCTTCGAAGTAAAAATTTAACGCTACTGGAATAGGCAAAATATTCTTTCTTGCAGAGGGAAAAATCAAATTTTCACTGTGAGAGTTGGTAAGGTCAATTTAAAAGACCTTGAAAAGTTTCATAAAAATTGATACGGGATTTTTCGAGATATTTAAAAATTCAGGGGGTCCCTGTAAACTACCTATACATCGTGTTGTATTATCAGAAGTATCTAATGAGGTCGGGAGAATGATAACTGTCGTATGTAAGTATTTTCTATAAACCGAATATGTCACGAGAAGTTGACGGAAAATCACAAGTGTTGCCGCTTTTCGGCGAAGCTGCGTGTGCTGGCTTTTGACCTGCTTTTGGTTCTGATAACAAATGAATAAATAGAAATTTGTGGCTGGTCAAAATTTTAGACATGTTAATTTTAAGGGCCCTCTGCCTATATGCAGGCAACTTTACGTCGTCTATCTTTTTTAAAGATATTTCTTGTTATATACCACGGACACTTTAAGAATGTACTGTCTTAATCACGGGTAGGAAACTTCATATTCAGAACCAATCGCTCTGACGATAAAATGTTGTGTTGGTCTTCCGTTTCCGAAAATGTCGGCTCAAAAACAAATGAAACACAGGCAAGCTCGTCATTCTTTGTACTAATGTGTTCTTATGTCTTTAAATTTTGAAAAAAAGGAGAATGTCATGCAATGCTTTGGTCTTTCAACGTGTTTTCCATACCATGGACAGTTGTAGAATGTGTACAGTGTTGTCTGAATCATTTGTGCCGTGGGTTGATCGTAGCCGAAATAATACGTCAAGGACCTAATTTCAGACTAATATTGCCATTAAACTAGCAAATAACAGAGTTTTGTTGTCCTAAAAGCGTGAATTATTGTCTTGAACTTTTCTGTTTGATACTGACAAAGAATTGATAAGAATTAACACAAAATTGACATAAATAAACAAACATAAATAAATAAAGATTATGTGGTGCGGCTCTGAAAATGTGGACCGGCTCTGAATATATATTGATCTGCACCGATGGATTAGGGCTTCCTTTCAAAAACTTGGATGTCGGTTACTTATTTAAGACTCGTATACGCTCTATATTCCTGTTAATAACCTTCACTCCAAAAGTATACATTTATTTGATGAAACGTGATCGAATTTTTGAAAATACGAAGGACTGTGTTACGGGAGACCACTCTTTCATGCATAGCATCATCCCGGTTTAAACACAATACCTAACAACTGCATTAGGGAGAATTCTCTTTAGCTCAGTGGTTATGGTGTTGGTCTTTTAAACCTCGAAAAACGAGGATATTTGTCCGCACGGGTTCGAATCCCGCCAGGTGCGGTTTGTATTTGAGCTATGCAATTGTTGCGAACTTTCATGTTCGTAAGAGACTGATATTATCATAATTGATAGATGCTGTCTAACATTAGTCTGTCTAAATTTTGAAAATATTATTGTGCAATTTTTTATAAGCCGAACTGTCTATATGTTAAAATTTGTAATGCTTACGTCCTAAGTGCAGTCTACACATAAACACACATTATGAAAAAACAGTAGCATCTTCAGAACGCTATTTGGTCTTCAAATAGTCATTCACGCTAAGTGGCAAATGTACCGATCGTTGCAGAGATATCAAATAAAAAATGGAGTCGTCATGGAAAATTTAACTTTTTGCGAGACAAAATATTGCCCAACTACACATGCATATTGCAGACGCCTTATTACCGTGGGAATGGATACTGTTCTTAAACAAGTAAGAGTAGAGAAAAAAATGATACACTGTCACACAACACATATTTGAATGGTCTACATACAAGAGCACCTGTATTATGCAATTTATTATGCATTCATCAACATAATTGTTTACACTTGATAATGTAACCTGAAAGAAGAGTATGTATAACAATATAATAAACTTAAGTAAAGACCATTCATTCATTCGTTTGTTCGTTCTTTTGTTTGTTCATTCGTTCCTTTGTTTGTTTATTCATTAATTCATTCAAGCGTTCAAGCATTCATTCAGTCATTAGTTCATTGTCCATTTTTTAAATTTTTTTTGTTCTCTAGCTCTCTTCTCTTGGGTGAGTGTGTGAGTGGGTGGATGGGTTAGTGGGTGCTGGTGTGGGTGGGGGTAAGTGAGTGAGTTATTACCTATTATATAAAAGGAATAGGCCGATGCGGTAAAACTAAAACATAATGTCAGGTCCGTCAACATTTTAGGTACAAGTTTTATGTTAAGGCCAAAAATACCATAACAAAAAGAGAGGAAAGAAAACACACACACACACACACAATTTTAATGCTTCAATGTGTTCTTCACGATCTCTGGTATGAGTGGTGAATTTGTAATTTTGGCCTCAAAAACGCAACCCTTATTAACTCTTTCCATTTTCGGTATTTGGTATGACATATAGCCAACTAATATTGATTGATTTGAGGTCCAAATCACAAATTCACGACACGTCCCAGAGATCGTGAAGAAAACAATGAAGCACAAAAATCGTGTGTGTTTGTTATTGTTGTTGTAATTTATGCCTAAAAATAAAACTGTTACCTACATTACCTAACATTATGTTTCAGTTTTATCACATCAGCCTGTTTGCCTTACATTACACCAGCACCCACCCACCCACCGATCCACCCACTCACTCTCTCACTCGCTAAAGGGAAGAGAGCTAGAAAAAAAAAAAAAATCAGATGGATAATGAACCAGTGACCGAATAAATGCTTGAACGCTTGAATGAATCAATGGTGCTAACTTAAGTTTGATATACATATAAATTGTTGTACATACTCTCCTTTCAGGTTACTAGTATATTATCAAGTGTAAACAATTATGTTGATGAATGCATAATCAATTGCATAACACATATGCTCTTGTATGTAGACCATTCAAACCAGTGTTTTGTGTATCATTTTTTTCTCTTCTTTAATTTGTCAAAGAACAGTATTCATTCCCACGGTAATAAAGCGTCTGTAATATGCATGTGTAGTTGGGTAAAATGTTGTCTCGCAAAAAGTAAAATTTTCCATGACGACTCCATTTTATATTTAATATCTCTGCAAGGATCGGTACATTTGCAATTTAGCGTGAATGACTATTTGAAGACCAAATAGCGTTCTGAAGATGTCACTGTTTTTTTCATAATATATGTTTATGTGTGGACTGCACTTACGACGTAAGCATTACAAATATTAACATATAGACAGTTCGGCTAATAAAAAAAATACACAACAGTATATTCAAAATTTAGACAGACTAATGTTAGACAGCATCTTTCAATTGTGATATTATCAGTCCTTTGTATTTTCAGAAATTCGATCACGTTTCATCTAATAAATGTATACTTTATCTTTTGGAGTGAAGGGTATTAACAGGGATACAGAGCGTATACATGTTTTAAATAAGTAACCAACAACTAAATTTTTGAAAAGAAGCCCTAAACCATCTGTGCCGATCAATATATATTCAGAGCCGGTTCACATTTTCAGAGCCGGCCCACATAATCAGAGCCCTTTGTTTATTTATGTCAATTTTGTGTTAATTCTTATCAGTTCTTTGTAGACAGCGAAAAGAAAGGTTCCAGACAATAATTCACGCTTTTGGACAGCAAAACTCTCTTATTTGCTAATTTAATAGCAATATCAGTCTGAAATTAGGTCCTTGACGTATTATTTCGGCTACGGTCAACCCACGGCACAAATGATACAAACAACAGTGTATACATTCTACAACTTTCCATGGTGTAGAAAACACGTTGAAAGACCAAAGCATTGCATGACATTCTCCTTTTTTCAAAATTCAAAGACATAACAGCACATTAGTACAAAGAATGACGAGCTTGCCTTTGTTTCATTTGTTTTTGAGCCGACATTTTGAGAAACGGAAGACCAACACCACATTTTATCGTCAGAGCCATTGGCTCTGAATATGAAGTTTCCTACCTGTGTTAATACAAGTAAGGAATTTTACACCCCTGCTGGTATACGTTGTAGGAAAGGGAGCAATCTCTTGTAACAGGCAAAGTGTGTAATGGTAGTTTTTGTTCTGTCTGAAATAGATTATTATTAATATTATTTGGGTAAAAAAAGATATGAGCCGTGCTCTGGCAAAAGAGTGGTTTAATGCATCTCCGTGATGCATAATACCTAGCACGTCATCACATAATTATGGTTCTATAAAATCCACGTTGTCTAATGTTGTTTAACCGACTGACTCATGAGGTAGTATAGTACTTGGACACGCAGAAAGTTTACAAATAGCAAAAAAATTTGGGCTGGGTTAGCCTGCGTGGACTTTGTAGGCTGCGCGACCCAAGGACCTATTGCGGACAGTGTAGATCAGGATCAGACTGCACAGAACGTGCAGTCTGATCTTGGATCCACACTGTCCGTTAAGGACATATTTTTCCCCAAAATTTAAATATGGAATAGCAATGTTTGGGTTTTTACTTTCGACTGGAAAACTTCATTGAACTCATTAAAGGTTAAGTTAACTTTCTTCTCTTGTAGAATTGGCCGTCGGAAGACTTCTATGCTGTGTTTTTGTACCGTGGCACTTGGTGGACTTATTGTGGGGATTGTCCAAAACATAGGTACAGTGTTGCATTGTTGATCTGAGACAAATCAGTCTTCGACACACTCTTTGGTCGTTTCCGTATACAAGTCGGTTCGGGACACTGGTTTTACCGAAGTGGTTTTACGGAATTCGCAGATGTCTGTCTTAAAGATAAATTCTTACAGTCAGAGAGAAAAAACACTGTAGAATGGTTCAAAATTTAGTCAGCTGTTTAAACATAGATAAATTAACGTTATTGATGGCGTAAGGGATAAAAACATGTATCGGAGATCTTCGATTTAAAACCAGAAACGTCATGGCAGTGATTTCTTTGATGGCCCTAAGAAAATGAAATGCATTTTCTATTGGTCGTTGTCTATGCAACCTTGCAACCGTCAGGGGCCCCACTTGGCATGAGGATACAAGAATTATTATCGATAAATTAAAGATGAAATGGGTTAAACTGGCTGAAAACGAGTATAGATGTATATTTAAATCTTGTGACCCTATACTGGTTGTTTTTTGTAAATAATACAAAACTCTGCCAACTTTGCAGTAGGGCCTATCAAAAACTTTATCTACAGCCATTTACCAGTTCACCGTTTGACTAATTATGAAAGCATTACGTCTGATGCCGTCACACTATATACGTTATTTACCAAAAGACATATTGAACAGACAGATGAAAAGTTCGTAAGTATCTTTTTGATCGTGTAAGAAAAGTAGGAACTCTGGTGTTCACACAGGAACTTCCGATCTCAAAATTAATCCTTTACCAAACAAATCGGTGTTGTGACGACCCTGATGGAGTAGGCTTTTGAAAACAGTGTGGGAAAAGGAAACATGCTGGTAACCAGCATTTTTCCCTTTTCCCACAATGTTTTCTACCCTTTCAAAGATAATAAGTCTACTTATCATTTAAGTCGTATTACTGTTTTCATCTGCAAATAAATTTGGACTAGTCTATAAGACTTGTAAAGAGCAAAGCAGTTTATTTCATTTGAGTGTCGCTCTGGCAAAAATGGCTGTAATGCAAGTCATCATATATTCATGGACCCATAAAACCCATTTTGTCTGACAGCCAACTGAATCATGAGGTAGAATGGTCCTTTGACACGCAGGAAATTTACAAATAGCAAAACGTTTCGACCCAGGTCTGCCTGCGCGGACTGCGCAGGCTGACATGAGTCGATACTTTTCGCAGATGTATTTAACCCCCTTTTCGCAAAGAGTTGTTCTTATGTACACGGCCTCCCCAATTTTTCGTTTTATTACAGAAACTGAATACAGGAATTCACTGACCAATGGGTTTGCAATAGTAGCTAACATAGGCGTTACCACAGCCTGGGGGCCAGTACAGACGATGACGATCGAACTTTACCCAACCGTTATCAGGTGAGTAGAATACGTTTACGCGTCGAAAGCTTTGGGATTTTCATATTTAATAACAACAAGAAATGCAGCGAGAATAATTTCTAATCAATAGAATTGTATAGATATTTCGATATACAACATCAAGATTTTCTTTTTTCGAATGCCGAAATAACCTCATTTCCTTTTTTTTTTAACATAGATCTAAATGTATCATTTTTTCATTTTTCATTTTTTCAAAAGAATCTTTTCAAGCTTAAGTTTATTTGAATAATCATCCATGTAACTTAGTACGCCGTTACCTCTCTGATACATTGATTTCTTTCTCTTAAGCCGTGATCACACGTTACGTAGTTGACCGTAGTGGGGAATGACCGTAGATGGCCGTAGTTGAATGTATCAAACGTAGTTGAATGTAGTTAATCGTAGATAACCGTAGTTCAACGTAGTAACAAACATAGTTTGAACTTATGATTTGCCCATAGTAAGTGCATAATTTTTGAACATGTTCAAAAATTTGTTACGGTTATCTACGATGTTGTGACCCTACTGTGACCGTAGTTTTAAGCCATGGTTACATTTACGGTCATGCACGTAGTTGTCCGTAGTTCATTTCAAACATAGTCTGCCGTAGTGCTACTACGGTTCAAAGTAGGTTCAAACTTGGCAATATAGAAAGTCTAAGAAGGTTGAACTACGTGTAAGTACGGTTAACTACATTCAACTGCGTGCAAAGTGGCTAGGGTTAACTAGGGTATTACTACGTCAAACTACGATTAACTACGTTAAACTACGTATAAACTAAGGCCTAAGTACGCACAACTATGGTAAATGAAGGTCAACTGCGTTAAGCTACGGTAAAACGTTGTTGTTGTGCCTGCTCAGTACGGGTAAGCTGCAGTCATTGTATTTTAACCGCTGTCACACCTTACGTAGTTGACCGTAATGAGGAATTACAGTAGTTGGCCGTAGTTGAACGTATTAAACACACTACGGTTAAGTAGGGTCAATTACGGTTAACTACGGTCAACTACGTTCAAACTACGGTCACAGTAGGGTCAGAACATCGTAGTTAACCTAACAAATTTTTGGACATGTTCAAAAATTATGCGCTTACTACGGGCAAACCGTATGTTTAAACTACGTTCATTACTACGTTGAACTACGCCTTTCTACGTGTAACTACAATCAACTACGGTTAATACGGTCAACTACGGCCATCTACGGCCATTCCCCACTACGGTTAACTACGTAAGGTGTGACCACGGCTTTACACTCTCTGTATTTCCTCTTATTGCCAATTTTGAACCTACTTCCAACGTACTTCAACCTAGTTGACCTTAGTTACACTACGGCAGACTAAGTTTGAAATGAACCACGGACAACTACGTGCATGGCCGCAAATGTGACCATGGCTTTACTTTACATCATAGGAGTCTTGGATTCGGCTGTTTGAGCACACTAGCACGTGTCGGCGCTATTCTTGGACCACAGTTTGTTTACTTGGTATGTACATGTCCCCCTTCTCTCTTTGTCTCCCTGTCTCTGTCTCTCTGTCCCTGTCTCTCTCTCTTTCCTTTATATTACTAACTCGAATTACGTTCGTTCAGATACATTTTATGCCTCGTTGAAATTGTGTTTCATGTACATTTATGACTTGTTTTCTGTAAAAGGAACAGACTGAAAAAAGGTATTGTACTGTATTGTATGGTATTGTATTTGTTCTTCTTGTATCTTTAACATTCTAATTTAAAGATACCAAACAATCCTGTATTTTAACGACTCTTAGGAGGAAAGCCTTCGAAAGAATTGTGGGTAAAGGGAAAATGTTGATAGCCAACATTTTCTCCTTTTCCTACAATATTTTCAAGTTCTCCCAAAAATTTCATTTTTTTCTTCCGTTGTTATAAATCAATCCTTAACTTATGTTTATTGTCTCCATTTATGACATGGATAGGTCTACTTAAATTACAATCCACGTAAATAATGATGAGTATTTTACTAAATATTATTATTTTTCCATACAGGGATCTTTTTCAAAGTAGCCTTCTACAATTTCGTCTCAAGTGAAAATGAAACTTTTTTTTCAGAGCCAGTATACCCCAGGGCTAATCTACTTTGTTTGCGCAGGAGTGGCAACTTTGTGTGTCATTGGTCTCACCGGACTTCCGGAAACCATGGACGGAAATTTGAGCGATAAAATAGCCCCGAAGAAAGCTACGGACATTCGGTTCGAGAAACTTGAGAAAAACGGTGTTGTATGAGAGAGAGAGAGAGAGAGAGAGAGAGAGAGAGATTACTTCAAGATATTCGAAGAAGACATCATAACAGTTCACATTCAACGTTTGGTATATTCGCCAACAGGATTTTCAATTTGGATGGAAAGCACACATTACCATCTGCAGACGCCTTCTCTTTTCCACATTGTTTTCTTACATAATCTTAACTCTCACCACACAACAAAATTTTAGACTAGACCAAATTGAAAGCCTCAAAAATTGATGTTTATTTTGGAAAGGTTATAAAACATTGTGGGAAAAGGAGGAAATGCTGGTAATCAGCATTTTCTCCTTTTCCCACATTGTTTTCAAAAGGCATCTTCCCCAGGATCGTTAAAAGTTGGGATTGTGTGGTAAAGGGTTAACACACACAAGATCAGGTTCATTTGTGTGTGTGTAGAGGTGTGTATCTGATGTAAACGTCTTTACACACACTAGGAGACCCAGAAACAATACCAAACAGAAATGCAGACTATTGTAATTTTCCTTTTATTATATACCTTCCCTTTTCAACCGTAAGAAAACAATATAAAATAAGATAAATAACAAAGAATAAAAACAGAGAGCAGAACGTTTTCGGGATTTTATGGAAAGAGCCAAAGTGAATACATCGAAGAAGTCGGTGAACATGATGACGTTATACACAGAGTAAATGCATGATACGGAAAACCTACAAAGAGTCGTGTATGATACGAAAAAAATAGGTATTATTCTGCTGTACGAGGGTCGTTCATTTACTTGTGTCACTAATAGGCCTCCATACCACATGACCATATGTATCACACGGAAATAACGGTTTTTGTAGTATTTGTCGAAGACAATACCACTGTGAGTTCAATACTGAATTTTGAAGACCATGTATCGTATTTTGTGCAAAGCCGAAGGAAATAAACCCAATTAAACGCAGTTTTTCTCAGGCAAATGAGTTTTTCGGTAGCACTCAGATATGTAATTGGAAATGGCATGTTAAAATAGACTGGGTGAGGCCATCGATCGTGGAAATACTAATTTTTGATTGAAAATAGCTTCATTCGCTCATAGCCTTCTACTGGCGCAATGATACAAAATTTGTCTACCGATCACTTGGTCCTGGGCTTTTTCGTTCCAAAACCAGTTCGTCCCATGGCTTGTTCATCCAATGATTGCGCGCTACTCCATTTGATTGGGCATGGATATTCATAGATCGAAATAATTGATTGTAATGTTGGGAATTAAATGTTAACGGCCAAAGATATTTCAAAATCATAGTTTTCAGGTACAAACTAAATTTTATTCGATATATTCACATGGTTTCTCTCTCTATCCATCATGTATCCTACTGTCAAGGGACGTTACTCCTGACTCCTCCTAATGATCAAAGGGAGAACACAATACACAAATAATCCTAACTTTGTCATGAGTACTCTACCTTCAACCAAAAAAGGTATTCATTTGTTTAGTAGGTTGACTTTCATGCCAATATTTGAATAATATTTCTCTTTTTCTTTCAAATTATTAATTCCACACAATGGCTTCCTTGACAAATACCACTTCAGCGTTCTCAACGCTTTGATTTCACAAGCAAGTCGTTTTGAATACGGGCACGAAATTTTGTTTTGATAGGTTTATTTCTTTCAAAAGTTATTGGAAGTTTAAGTAGGTGTAGTCATATACACTGGCTACATGTATATTACTGAATGTACAATGAACCCAAAAGCAAAGCTTGAAATTAGGGCCTTTATTAAAAGTCGCGTTAGTCTAGTTATTTCAGCGTCACAAATATTTAGTGAATTATGTCAGATACATGGGACTTCTGCGGTATCAAAATGTGATTTTCAGATGGTATTAAAAATTTAAAGATGGTAGAACTTACTTAAAAGATGCCCCCCGTCCTGGTCAACCCAAAACTGCAGCTTCCGAAGGAAATGTTGTTGCTGTGGCAGATTTAATTAAGTAGGATGCCAGGCTTACAGTTGAAGAAATAGCTAAGAGAGTTGGCATATCATCGGGTCAGTTCATAAGATTTTGACCAAGGAGTTAAAACTTCGTAAGATTTGCGCTAGATAGGTTCCCCACCTATTGACAGATGAACAAAAGGCTATTCGTGCAAAAATGGCCAAAATTCTTCTTAAAAAGTACAATAATTGTGACAAACGCAAAATATCAGAATTGTGTTACTTTCTAATTTCAATATTAGATTTAGATTGCAAATTAGAATGGTTGGAAAATATGGTCCCAGGTGCCATTTTGACGAACCATTCTAAATTTCTTTCTTATTCTTATCCTTAAGAATTGTCCAAGTGATGCACTTTTTGCTGTTTTGGATTAGATAAACCAATGGTTCAGCCTGTCAATCAAAAATTGTGTTAGTTTCTAAATTTAGGATCATACCAAGGATGCAATATAGAATGGTTTGTGCACACAGACCCTGGTTGTTCAATTTTCCTATTTCATCTTTATTTAATTGACAAAAAAAAGCACATAGAATCACCTTTTGTGACAAAACTGTTAAATGGCGAGGGAAAAAGTTATGAATCTAATTAGAAAAAAAAAAAAAAAACATAAAAAAGTACAATATAATAATAAAAAAAAAAGTAGAAAAAAATGCATAAGAATAAAATGTACCTGGTCTTGTAAATAAACTGATGTACCAGTATATATGCTCTTAAGAAAAAAAAGAAACTTGACACAGAAGGAAAACACCAATTTGATAATTTGACCTGAGAAAATAATAAACTATGAATGCTATATAGGTACTGAGCAATTGTTCTTGCCACCACCATATGAAGCATGTGCTATTCGTGTATACCTACGTGTATATTGACGTTTTTACCAAAACGATGAAATAAAGCTTTCCGTGGTTAGCATACATCACTATGTCCTGCATTTCCGCATGCTGGCGCCTTTGTTAAAAGAGCATAAAAAGCCACAACAGACGTGGTTCATTCAGATCGCATTACCATGTTATAGACGACGTAACAATGCCACGATTGAATGACGCTCATCGTAATAACGCCATTGGCCAATTGGAAGCAGGAGAAACTCAGAACGATGTGGCAAGGTACTTTGGTGTGTCCAGACAGACCATCTGTGCATTATGGGCACGATAAAACGCCACTCAAAGTGTGAATGACACGCCCAGATCAGGTCGACCTAGAGTGACCACCGCCGTTCAAGATCGGTACATTCGGTTGTGCCACCTAGGAGATCGCACCACAACGGCAACTTCGACAACTACACAAATCCTGGGACTACGCAGAATCTCCGATCAGACAGCTCGTAACCGCTTGAGGGAGGCAGGACTTTTCGCAAGAAGACCAGTGCGACGTATCGTGTTGACGCCACGTCACCTGGCCAAACGTTTGCAGTGGTGTCAACAGAGAGTCAGATGGCCACGTGCGACATGGAGGACCGTACTGTTCACAGATGAATCTCGTTTTCTCTTGACAAGAGCTGATGGACGTGCACGTGTGTATAGACGTCAAGGTGAACGTTACGGTCACAGCTGTGTGCAACAGGTTAATCGTTTTAGTGGTGGAAGTGTCTTGGTATGGGCAGGTATACACCATGGTGGTAGAACGGCTCTTGTCCTTGTTGATGGGGCACTGACCGGAGTACGCTACAGGGATGAAATCCAGCAACCCTACGTGATTCTACATACGGCCGTCAACGGTGGTCTTTTCCAGCAGGACAACGCTCGACCACATGTGGCACGTGTTTGTCAGGATTTCCTGCAAGATCATAACGTTCAGACATTACCTTGGCCGGCCCGCTCACCAGATTAGTCACCTATTGAGGATCTGTGGGACGAGATGGATCGATGTGTACGTCACAGGAATCCACCTCTTCATACACTTCAGCAGCTAGGTGTGGCACTTCAGGATGAGTGGCAGAACATTCCACAACGTGTAATTGTTAACTTGATTGATTAATTCCATGGGTCGTCGTTGCCAAGCTGTGATCAATGCTTGTGGAGGCCATACCAGATACTGACACTCAGTGTATCCTTCTGAGATTCAGCAGCTTCTGTACGTGTTTCCGTACGTTTGTCTTTGATGATTCTTCTTAAAATGTGTACAGTAATCCCCTAACAATAATTTAGTCATGCGTTATTTCTTCTATCATTGTTATTTAACCTGGAATTTCAATGTCAAGTTTCTTTTTTTGAAGAGCATATATTGATTTCTGTGAGTGTTTTTATTTTTAGCTTACAGGAGGTCCAAGACTTACCCCTTATCTGAACAATCCCATATTTTAACGCCCTGAGGAAGAAGTCTTTTGAAAACATTTATGAGAAAAGCAGAAAATTCTTGTAACTAGTATGTTTTCTACCCTTTGATAGACAGATTTTTCATTTTTCAGCCAAATTGGTCATCTGTCATTGAAATGTCTTTAGTTTAAATCTGCTAGATAGTTACGTGTTTTAAGGACCCTGAGGAAGAGGGCTTTTGAAAAAATTGTGGAAAAAGGAGAATATGCTGGTAACCAGCATTTTCTTCTTCAATAATATTTTCTACACTCTCAAAGGTACATGTAACTGATTTGAGCCACATTTAGTTTGTAGTTTGTAGTCTGCAAATGCTTTCATTATGAACAAGTCTGAAATTTTGTCATTTGATAAAGAGTTATACATATTCACCTATGCCACTACGAATTTTAATATAGGCTCGCTCATATATGATTCTCTGAAAATGTTTGCAAGGCTCAAAAATGCTTTATATAGGTGGCGCAAGCTGAGGTTAAATCTTCATCAAACAACAAAATTTTAGAACTGTCCAAACTGAAAGCATTTGCAGACGACAAACTAAATGTGACTTTAAAACCGAAATTTGTTTAAGAAGGGTAGAATACCTTGTGGGTAAAGGAGAAAATGCTGGTCACCAGCATTTTCTCCTTTTCCCACAATGTTTTCAAAAGGCTTCTTTCTCAGGGTCGTGAAAAGTCGGGATTTTGTGGTGAAAGGTTGAATGTGAAAGTGGAAAACTTCGAAGATCATTATCATTAGCAACTTTTTGACCATTTCTAATCAGATTTCATTTTCAGCCTCCTTGCTTACGGGTAAAACGCCTGTACCATTAGGACAATGTGATAAAAATGGCCACTATTGCTATGTACAAATAAGGGGGAAAAAAAAAAAGAAAGAAAAAAGGAAATCATCTCCAGAAGTGGTTGTCAGATGGTAAAGAAACTTGGCAAAACATTTAAAGACATTTTGTATGTGACCAATAGCCATAGTGTTGAAATCTGGATGTGTCTGAAATTTGGTAACTTGGCAATGTGAACAAAACTCAGAAAAAACATTATTTGCTTGATACTGGCCACATGTTGTGTTCAAATGCTTATGAAAATTGATCAAACTCAAAACGTGTGTCATCCAATGAAAATGATTTACCTGCAATTTAAAAGTTGGTCACTATGTCATACCTCAGGAAAACCTTGTTTGCATTCCGGACGAATCATTTTCATTCTAGTGTAGATGAACTTAATCAGTGTTTGTCTTGAGGCTATCATTATTCTCTCAAGGCTACCGAGCCTGTTGGTGCAGTCGAAGGCTTACAGGACTTGAACCATGAGGTTCCTGGTTCTAATCCTTAGCTCGGCGAATTGCGAATTTCTGTCTGAGGATTTATGACAGTCATTGCAACAGGATTCATTTCTCTTTCACTGCTGATCATTGCTTCGATGATGTATACTAGTACGTGGGAAACCAGCCACTGGCTTAAGAATAATATTGTGCGAAGTACTGGTAAATGAAACCCTACGAAAGCATAGTTAGGTGCACTTGCCATGGCGATATAACTTTCATAATGTTAATAACGTCGTTATTTAAACACCATACAAACAAATAATCTTTCCAAGCTCCAAATACTCAGGTAAGAAGCGACCATTGCCCTCTAGTTTCGTAAACGTCCTGGAATCAAAAACATTTGAAACGCATTGGGTGGATATTTTGACACTCTTGTATCAAATATACTTATTTACTATTAATGTTACTTAATTTACTGCTATGAAACTTTTCCTACACTGTTTATTAGCCACCAGTTTAAATTTTTACAAGATGACGAAATTTCAGACAATTTCAAATTCAAAGCATTTTCAGTTACAGGTGTTCAAATAATAGGATTTGACACTGAGAGGGTAGAAAAAAATAATCTTTCCTTTTTTTTCACTATTTTATCAAAGGGCTTCACCCAGGATTGTTTGGTAAAGAATCAGGCGTTATAAATGTGGAGATGAAATTAGGCGCGACATGTTTTACCACCATAAATGTTACCGAAGTTCGAAAAAAAAAATGAAATCCGCTGTAGTACACGTACTCTGCTACTAGTAATTGCTAATAGTGATGTCGAGCCCTCTGGGTAGCTAAGGCAAGAAAACTAGTCCTGTAAGCGAGGGTCCCTGGTTCGAGCCTCGAACCAAGCAGATTTTTCTTTGGAATTTACCACAGTGGTATCGGAAGTGGTTGTAGAGACCATGTGGGTACTAAGAACCGGGAAAGTGGGACAGCTCCCCAAAATTACAAGGGGACCAACGTGTAATGAAAACGGTAGCAATGATGTCAAGCGGTCCGGGTAGGTCATTGGTTAGAGCACTCATCTTGTAATCAAGGGGTCACGGGTTCGATTAAGGACACTTTTTCCTTTTGGAAAGTACTGCGTATCTTTTCATATGTATATATACATACAAAGGTTATCTTTTATCTTGCTTTCGCCAGCTGACTACTTAAGCATTGTCACGGCTTTGAATTTATTAGATGTTAAATAATGCGATGTTAAATGTTTTGTACCATCACTGTAATTTGGACAATCTTGCCATTTGGCTTTTTGATCGAGTTCGTTTCTGCGAGATTTCACCCTGTCAGCGCCATAGGCATAAATATCGGCTTTTGTGGACAGCATAGATTAATATCAGGGTACACAGAACATGCAGTCTGATCTTAATCTTTACCGTCAACGTGTTCAGTCAAACCCAAAAGATAATTTGGCTTGCAACTTGCGAAAAGGGGCATTCAGACATTTGCGTAAAGTGTCGTCTCGGATCAGCCTGCGTAGTTTGCGCAGGCTAATCCGAGACGGCACTTTACGACTACATTACATTTTGTTCTTCATTAGACTTGCGCAAAACAGAAAATTACACAAAAACGGAAAGTGTCGTTTCGGATTAGCCTGCGCGGATTGCGCAGGCTGATCCGAGACGACACTTTACGCAAATGTCCGAATGCCCATTTTCGTGTGTTGCTGGCCATTTCAAACCTTTCTTACTTTCCGTTGAGTGTATTTTCTGCTGTCGAGAGAGATCGAGTTTATGTGAGCCATGCTCTGGTAGAAAGGGGGTTTGATGCATCATTGTGATGCATGATACCAAACAACTTATTACATAATTATGGGTTTATAAAATCTATTATGTCTTACAACGAACTGTATCATAAGATACTTGCAGAAAATTGACCAAAAGCAAAAAGTTTCGACCCAGGTCGGACTGCGCAGGCTGACCTAGGTCGATACTTTTTGCAGGTGCATTAAGCCCTTTATCACAAAGTATGGCTCATGTATTTTGCGATTGGAACCAGGGGGTCGCTGGATCGGTTCCCCACCTCGGTCAATGTCTTTCGGCGACAGGATTTATCCCTCTATCACCGCTAAATATTGTTTGGAAGAATACTCTTCGAATCTGTAAAATAAGTTCCAGAAAGGCATCGATAGGTGCACTGGCCGCCGCGACATAACTGAAATAATGACGAAATCTGCATTAAACACTATTCAGAAAAACAAGTAAACAAGCTGTTTTTAGACAAATCTTGGTATGTTAAACACAAAAAGCAAGACAGCATATTTACATTATAGTGATCATAATCAGACATCACGCTAGTGCGACTTTGCTGGCCAATAAAATTTCGTATGAAATTTGTCCCACGTGATGGTAATTCTGTCAATTCATTGGTCAGTTGTTGTTATCAGTAAACAGTAGGAGATATATCGTGTTATTGTTTGGCTAATTAGAAATTGCGTTACACTCGTAATCTAAAATAAGACTATGAATCCAGTTTAGGGTAGTTGGTGATATTGCCTAGCTTGAGCACTGAATTAAAATAAAAGACTAGCGCATCAGACATTTCATTTACAAGAAATACCTCAAAATTGGTCTTTACTTACATACAAGCACAATAATGTAAGAACAGGACTGCCATGCTCCTTATTTACGCTCGTTCTGATATCGGTCATAGGTCAAACTGACGACCTTGTGAAGAACTTTTAAATGCATGAGAGTAACTCGATCACAGGGTGTAACATGACATGATCGTGACTAAGCCATTCAGTGTGCTCTCGTAATAGCGTGGAATAACATCAAACTTTGCGAAACATGCAGAGGTGCTTGCTTTGTACAAGTTTTCAGCATATCTTCTAGCCTTCAATTTGAACCTCCTTTGCACTTTGGTAACAGTAATTGCTTGCTTGAGGCAAGTGGTGACTTGGACAAAATATTGAACTCATAGTGGTATTGTCTTCGACAAATACCACAAAAATGATGTTTTTGAATAAATAAGTAATGATGATTGCTTTTTAAATATTTTGTAATACATGTCGGTAAAAACCCTGCGGGTAGGCTAATTGTGGATGACTTTTTCATCTAGAGACTTGATTCGATTCCTAATAGGATCTTAATTGCAGGGTAAGAAACACACACACACACCCAGAGACACAGAGAGAGAGAAAGAGAGAGAGAGAGAGAGAGAGAGAGAGATATGAATTTAAAAAACAAGTCACTTACTTGGTCAATGACAGAACACGTTTCTATGAACCATGCGGATGAATATTCATGAACGAAAATCGAGAACTTAAAATTGTTATCTAATCCGATGATAGTCCCACTAACGCCAGTGTTACGGAGACCGTGGAAAGACCGGAGTCTTATGTTTACTATAGAAGAGTGATGAAATGAACTTTTTACAAAACATTTTTGGCACATTTTTATCTCTGTCTCTTGCGCTGACAACTAAGCTTTCGTGGACGGCATAGATTCAAATCAGACTGTATCGAAGGTGCAATCGGATCTTGGATCTACTTGGTCCGCTACTATTGTATACTAAGCTAGTATCAAGCTCATCTTCTATTGTATTTGGAATCTTCTTTTAGACCAGAAAAACTCGTGTTACCGGCTATGGCACTGAAAGGGTTATGAAAGCTTTGCATTCCGATATAATACAGATATAACTTTTCGAGTAAACATTATTAAAAGCGACAATGGAGACCAAAAAGACCCCGGATGAGATTCTACAAGACTTGGGCGGATGTGGACGATATCAATGGCGGCTAACAGTTCTCGTACACTCCATCAAGACAGTAATTTGCTGGAGTACATCGTCAATGATCATCATGGCGGCGAGGCCAAACTTCTGGTGTGCAGACAATGGTGCCACCAGAAATACGTCGTTCTATCTCAATACTTCTCAAGCGACACAAAGAACAAAGTGTACAACTTTGAACGGAACGAAATGTAACAACTACGAGTATGATGATAATTTAAATAGCATGATCAGTGAGGTAAGCATTCCTTTTGAGTTCTTACCAAGACGTCCATTCACATGCACAAATTTTACACCCGTATGTATTTTGATTTATAAAGTAAATATATACACAAAAGTTAAATATGTCTATGTTTACTCTGCTGTCACACGCTAATAGAATCTATAAAAGTATTAAATAGTCTCTGCACTTTCTTTGACAAACTTTGCCTTTAGCTCAATATAATCCAACATGTTTATTAAAGTCTCAAAATTTATATCATATCGAGAGAGAAGTTTCTCAAACAAACCAGAACAATCTCGCCCTCCATATAACCTAACTTGTATGGATCTCAAAACTTATGTTACATAGAGTGCGAAACTTAGTCCTCTATGTAATCGAACTTGTATGTGTCTCAAAATTTATGTTATATAGAAAGCGAAGTTTGTCAAACAAAACGATCACAAAAACTACGACCTCTACATAACCCTACTTGTATAATATGACTATGGGTTATAGATTTTAGATTATATAACAACAGCAACAACAACTCTGCCATCTTTATAACCTAACTTGTATATAAGTCTCGAATCTTAAGTTAAACAGATAGCGAAGTTTGTCAAAGAACAACTTCGCCTTCTATATGGCTCATATAACCCAATTTGTACATTTGAGCTTCAAATATTGGGATAGGTATCTATGAATAAAGGGCAAATTTTGTCAAACAAAACAGCAACAACTAAGTCTTCTATACAAACTAACCTGTATACATGTTTGAGTCTACAATATAAGGTTTTACATGTATATAGAGAAGTTTTTTTCAAACAAAGCACACGTGCATATGATTCACACATGCTTACTAATTGCTGGATTGTCCTTTTTGATTGTGCGCATGTCGCATGAACAGAAGTTTTATTTTTTCCCACAATGACAGCAAACATTCTGAACGTTCGACAGACTAGCCCCAATGTCACGAATAACGTGCGAATAAGATTTTCCCTGTCCTAACACTTAATGTTACAATAAACAAATCGCATTACGGAGCAAATGAGACAATTAAGCCAGACACATGTGTCCGACAAAGGTGCCTTACCGATATACATACTGAAGCATCGACTTGTACTTCTATGGACATTCTGAAAGTTACTTAATCAAGTTTAGGTCGTTGTTTATCAACAATTCTTATAAGAAATCTTATTCTAAGTTCCTAGACTGGCCACTTTTTTGCCATAGACATACTTCCAATCAGATGGTTTATCCTGGAATTCAGAATTGAACTCATACTTGAGAATGATTCCTGAATATGACCCTTGATTTCTTTCAGTTCAACCTTGTCTGCGATGACGCATATATCCCAAGTACGATGATGTCTATTCAAATGGTGGGAACATTGTTTGGAAATGTTGCTGCCGGACAAATAGCTGACCTGTTTGGACGCAAACCGCCATTCTTCGCCTCGCTCGTTTTAATAGCTGTATTTAATTTCATTGGATATTTGTCGAGTAGCTGGATAATGTTTCTGGTGGTAAGGGTGCTGATTGGTATTGGTGCAGGCTGTTTCTTGACCATACAGTATAGTATACTGTCAGAGTTTACTTTGGCCAAGTGGAGAGCTTGGACAATTGGGTTTCCGTCTTGGCCAATTGAACAATGTTTGCTGGTTCTCATAGCATGGTTATTGAAGGACTGGAGATATATACAGCTGACAATTTCACTGGTGACCATTCCATTCCTCGCATCATGGTGGTAAGTAGGCTAGATTACATACATGCAATCTACTGCAGTTTTTTTAAGGTCATCACAATAACTCTGGCAGCAAACTTACAGCAGAAGAATTTGACTATACTTGTGAAATATAGTGAAAAGATGTTAACTAGAATGATTATATGCATACAAGAAAAAATCTTTGGGTTCCTACCTTAATCATTGGGGACTGCAGACATTGCCTGAACCTATGCACTTGATAGTTCACAGTTGAATAAGGACAAAAGATAACTACTAACACAAGGGTTAAAAATTAATTGAGGAAATCACTCTTTTTGGCTTCTTACAATTTTTATAGCATTTTTTTAGCAGACAAGTTTGGAAATTATAGATAATTAGTTAAATATGAACTAAGGTTTACCTGTTTACCTAAATACACGCGAAAGACAAAAAAGACAAAAAAAAAAACATCGTTACTGGAGAAGAAATTGCCCCAGTTCTCTGTTAAAGACGATCGCTACAGTTTCACCATTTTTTGAAAACATTCAGAATTTCATGAAACTTTGTTTGGTGATAGTATATTATCTGATCTACAAAAATAGGAGATAAAAAAGGGGGTCACCAGCTTTGGGAAAATTCTATAAACATTTCTTTTAGTACACCCTGCATTGCGGCAGTTCAGGATGAAATTTCACCTATGAAAACTAAGTCGATGTATATTTTTTTTAAATGACAACAATTATAAGCAAATTTTATGTCACTGTATTGGGGCAACATCAAATTTAATGAAAAAAATAATTTAGAGCATACTGAGTATCAATCTTTAAAAAAAACAACCTTAACTTAGGGCTAGAACACCTTTATTTTGGAAAAAAAAAAAAAACGAAAAAACAAAGAGTATCTTTTAAAGTTATTTTTTATTTTTAATGTTCTAACATTCAGATTTTTCTTATTTTTTTCTATAAATATAAATATTCAGGTACTAAACTAAAAGAATCAGGCTGAAAACAAATAGGTCACCGGCTTTATTTTTTAGAAAATACATTTTAAGTTTGTGGGTGGGGCACCAGCTAATGAGTAAATATAGGGTTTGTCAAAGACAAAGACATTATATGAAGTAAATTATCTCAATTTTTTCAACAACTCAACATTGTTTATAAGAATCAAGTTTGTTGGTCATAATAAACCAATCCATAGCATATAAATGTAATTCTGATATTAGCATTTAACCCATTACCAAACGACTAATTTTAGACTCTTCTAAATTTGACGCGTTTGCTGACGCTAAACCAAAACCTGGTATTCATGTATCACAGTTCTTTGATGGGTCAGAAATCATTGTGCGAAAGGGAGAAATCAATCATTAGGAGCAATTTCTTCATTTGACATCAATGTTTTCTAATGTCTGCTGCAGACTCGTCAAGCTAAGGGATAACCTTGTAAAGGAGAAAGAGTTACAGTCCCTTGTTTTCTGCAAGTCTTTACCAAGTGACATAATTTTGGACTAGACCAGACTGAAAGCATCTGCATCTGAAAAGATGTTTTAGCTCGACGATACGTCTGCCTGATAGAGCGCTAGTAGTAGCATCTGTGTCCACATTTCCGTTGTTAGGTGACATATTTAGGTGATTCACTTTGACTTTCAGTCCGATCTTTTGAAAGCGTAATTTCTGATTCTTGCTTCGCATATAATTAATTGGCTTGATTCAAATACTTTTTTCTTCGTTTTGCTGGCATCAAACGACCCGTTTTAGTTCTTGGTTTATCCATTCTGCAGACATTGACAAAGTGTGGCAAGATCAACTGTGTTAGGTGTTCACCGTTTCGAGTAAAAGGTGAGCGTGATAATGGAAACTGTCTCGAACGTTGTTAAACTAGCCTGCGACAGGACAAAAAGCCGTTTGCTGGTTGCAATGTATTAGTTAATGTTCATGTTATCAACTTTTATTGCCTTTCAGGTTTATCCCCGAGAGTTTCCGATGGTACATCGCGCACGATCGAGTTGGGGAGGCCGAAAAAATAGTGCAGCGCGTTGCCACCTTAAATAAGGTCCCGATGCCTGATATGGAGGCTGTGATCATGGGAGAAAAACCACAAAAGGACACAAAATATACGATAACACATTTGTTCAAGTCCAGATTTCTGATTCGTGTCACGATTTTGTCTACAGTTAACTGGTAAGCGCATCCGGAAGTTGTAGAAATTTTAATTGCCCTACATACGCTGGTATGTAATACTTCTGTTGTAACAAACTACTGGCCTTTTCAAATAGGGCTTTGACAATGCTGCATCTAGGGGTTCAAATATGGACAAGGTGCGTTTTGTTTATTCATCAGTCTGTTTCCTGTCCTTGGCTCATTATTAGCAGTTTTTTTGGCTCTCTCTTTATTTATTTTAGCTCTCTCTTTTAGATCTAGGTCTGTATTCACCAACCATTCCTAATTTTTCTAATTCTCAAGAAGTTTCTATATCTGAAAGTAACACAATTTCTGATTGGCTAAACCAAATGATTTAGCCAATCAGAAGTTGTGTTACTTTCAAATTTAGAAAATTCTTCATAATACGACTAAGATTTTTTTATAGAATGGTTGTGAATACGTACCTAGTATGTAAGTAAGCAATAACCGATCTCGTCCCATTGCACGTTCTAGAGATGCATTCTTTCCTCCAATTTCACTGTCGGTAACTGCAGTCTCTGGGTAGTACGATGTCAAGAGCAGTAGACTGTACAAGTGTATGAATACACAGCCTTACAAAAAATTGCCGCTGAGGAGTGAATATTCTTTTACTCTATGATCGGTGTTCTTGTGAAAAGGGCGTTTAATGCATCTCCGTGATGTACTAGTATTGCACCAAGCAAGTCATCACATAATTATTGATCCATAAAATCCATTTTGTCTAACAACCGACAAATCATGAGGTAGACTGGTCCTTGGACATGCAGAACATTGAACAATTGCAAAAAGTTTTGGCCTAGGTCATCCTGTGTGGAATAACAGCAATAATTTTCAACCAAGGTCATACTGAGCGCACTGCACAAATTGATCTGAGTCGATACTTTTTGCTGATGCATTAAGCCCCTTTTTCCCATAGCTTGGCTCATATATTCATGATACTTGCTGTGACTCTAAATTTGTATTTTATTCTAGGATGGCTCTTGGCCTAGTCTCATACGGTTTGAGTTACGGCATTTCTGCCCTGTCCGGCAACATATATCTCAACTTTTTCCTGTTCGCCGTCACCACCATTCCAACAAAGGCCATTTCGATGTGGCTCAGTAACAAGTGGGTTTGATTTTTTTTTTTTTTTTTTTTTAATATTAACGACGAAAAATCTCCATCGCTTTTAAATTTAAATATGAATCTACTTTAAGACCCACAGCGCAACCTCTGTAGCCCCTACCCTCCCATCCCAAACACACCGGCTTTATCATAATCAAACTCCCCTCACTATGCTCCTTGCATTGCATGACCGTCTGTCCTAGGGACTCTATATATACAAGGATAGGTAACACTATTACAAGACAATTTTCCCAGATTTTCTGAGTTTACTTAGAGCCACTTGCCAAAAAAAGAAACCCGATATGCTATCCATGCCGGTCATTAGGTTACCATTGCACTGACTTTTAGATGATAAAAAACTCGATGTTACATCAACAAACGGTCATCTTGCTTACGCCTGTACTTAAATTTTTACTTTTCCCTATATTTGTAGAACTTTATAAAATTGTACTTTCAACATCGTCTACTGAACGATATACAGTTGGTCTATCGCTCGGTTCGGCGAATTGTTCAGCGGTCGAAAATCAACTACGAATAGTCATGAATTCACTCAAATAAAGAAAACACTTGATTACTAACGACATCCTTCCTCTTAATTAAAAGATTCATTCTAAATTTGGTTTGAGGTTAAATTAAACCGTACATTAGTTTACAAATAACAACAGTTCGGACGAGAAGCTCTCGTAACAGCTAAATTAGGCCTAGGGTAAACATTTACATCTCGGTCATTTCTAACGTGAGAAATTGGTCATGTACCAGATATATCACGAGAAGTTGACTGAAAATAGCCAGTGTTGCCGTTTTGATACACCACAGACACTTTCAGAATGTTTGTCTTGATACCATAATGATTATTACACCCCTGCTAGTATACATTGTAGGAAAGGGAGCAATCTCTTGCAATTAGACTGAAGCAAGCAAGTCATCACTGAATTAGACTAATACCAAGCAAGTCATCACATAGCCTAATTATGGATCCATAAAATCTATTTTGTCTGTTGTTGTTCAACCTACTGACTCATGAGGTAGTATAGTTCTTGGAGATGCAGAAACTTTACAAATAGCAAAAACCTTTCTGTCCAAGTTAGCCTGCGTCCGTGGACTTTGCAGGCTGACCCGGGTCGATACTTTTTATAGCATAAAACACCTTTTCACATAGCATAGCACCTTTACAAATAGCTTGATCAAACAATCTAACTGATATGCGACATAAGGTTCTAGGGTACCTTTCTCTAAACTGTGTACGCACGAAAGTACACAGTTTCGGTGAGCAAGCATCAAGTCTGAAAACAAGTTTCACTGTACTGCATAACTTTACGATTTGAGTTAATACTTGCAAAACCAACACCAGCTCATACCTTTTGGGTAAAGCAAGGATCGTATACATATATTATGTGTGTATATTCAGTCTCTAAAAAAGTTGCATGTATCTATGCAGTTTAGTGAAAGGTACCCCGGAAGACATAAACTTAGCGTGGTTTTAATTAACTTTCTTCCCTTGTAGAATCGGCCGTCGAAAGACTTCTATGCTGTGTTTTGGTACCGTGGCACTTGGTGGATTTATTGTGGGGATTGTCCAAAACATAGGTACAGTATTGCATTGTTGATCTAAGACAAATCATTCTTCGACATACTCTTTTGTCCGTTTCCTTGTAGATCCGTTTCATATGTCTTGGTCACGGACAGGCAGGAAACAAGAATTATAGTATATAAATTGTTCGGAACACTAGTTTTACTGAAGTGGTTTCACGGAATTTGCAAATATCTCTCTTAAATCGTGTGATCCTATATTGGTTGTTCTAGTTTATAATACAAGAGACAGCCAGCCAAGCAATATCAAAAACTCCATCTGCAGACATTAATCATAACACCATTGGATTGATCAGTTATTAATTATGAAAACATTGCATTCTGTTGCCTTCACACTATATACGCTGTTTTGCCATCAGGAATATTGAATAGACGCATGAAAACTTCGTAAGTATCTTTTAAACTATGTAAGAAAAGTATGAACTTTGGTGTTCACACAGCGAATTCTGCTCTCAAAACTATTTCTTTACCCAAACAGCAAATCCCGATCTCAATAATAATTCCTTACCCACACAACAAATTCCGATCTCAATATCAATTCTTTACCCACACAGCAAATTCCGATCTCAATATTAATTCTTTACCCACACAGCAAATCCCGATTTCAATATTAATTCTTTACCCACACAGCAAATCCCGATCTCAATAACTATTTCTTTACCCATACAGCAAATCCCGATCTAAATATTAATTCTTTACCCACACAGCAAATCCTGATCTCAATATTAATTTTTTACCCTCACAGCAAATCTCAATCTCAATAACTATTTCTTTACCCACACAGCAAATCCCGATCTCAAAATTAATCCTTTACCCACACAGCAAATTCCGATCTCAATATTAATTCTTTACCCACACAGCAAATCCCGATCTCAAAATTAATCCTTTACCCACACAGCAAATTCCGATCTCAATATTAATCCTTTACGCACACAGCAAATTCCGATCTTAATATTAATTCTTTACCCACACAGCACATTCCGACCCCAAAATTAATACTTTACCGTATAAATCGGTGTTCTGACGACTCTGATGAAGTAGGCTTTTGAAAACAGTGTAGGGAGAGGAAAACATGCTGGTAACCAGCATTTTACCCTTTTTCTCACAAGGTTTTCTACCCTTTTAAAGATAATAGAATTACTAATCATTTGAGTCGTATTACTGTTTTCATCTGAAAATCAATTTGGACTAGTCTAAAAGACTTGTAAACAGTAAAGCATTTATCAATTTCATTTGCGTGTCTCTCTGGCAAAAATGGCTTTAATGCATCTTTGTGTTGTACTACACTAAGCAAATCTTCATATATTCATGAATCCATAAAACCCAACACCATCATCAGGTAGAATGGTACTTGGATATGCAGAAAATTTACACATAGTGAAAAGCGTATTGCGCAGACTGACCTGAGTCGATACTTTTTGCAGATGCAATGAACCCCCTTTTCATGGAGGGCTGCTCATGATTATGTAATTAGCCTTCGTATTGTTATTTCATTCAATAACAGATACTGAGTATAGGGATTCTCTGACCAATGGATTTGCAATAGTAGCTAATATAGGCGTTACCACAGCCTGGGGGCCAGTACAGACGATGACGATCGAACTTTACCCTACCGTTATCAGGTAAGTAGAATACGTCGAGAGCTTTGTGATTTTCATATTTAATGACAACAAGAAATGCTGCGAAAATTATTTTCAATCAACTGAATTGTTTAGATATTTCGATTTATTATATACTTTGACATTGTTCCCATGTATTTCAACTGGATGAAAGTATGCAATATTTTTCCTTATTAATATAGGTTATTGCACTTGTATGGGAATATATTGTGTTGAACGAGTTCTTTTGGTAGGGTTGCCCTCGCAAGCTCGGGCAACTACGCCAAAAGATTGAGTTCAACACAATATATTTCCATGCGCAAGTGCAATAACGTTTTTATTATATACTTTGATACTGTTTACATAATTTCCCGTGATTTAACAGTGTTTTCATCAAATTCCTTGATTTATTTTGTTTATTTCAAAATTTCAAAAGCAAGAAATCTGGTTCGTCGACCTACCGTGCTTTCGCGGAATTTTCAACGTTGGCTTTTGATATCGTCACCGTTGCTAAAGGTATGTAAACAAACAAGATGGCGACCAAGGATCCTTTGTCAACGCTTAATAATTTCATCGTCGATAAACATATTCGATAGACAAATTTTTCATAACTTCGTTGTGTTTGTTATTCGGGAAACAAACACTCTGCTTATTTTTCATGTTTCATGGCGGGTCTTAAAATAGTTCGGTACTTAGCAACGCACGTGAAAAATGCTCTAAAGTATGTAATATCAAAGTATGCAATATGGAAAAATATTGCATACTTTCATCCAGTGCAAATACATGGGGACATTATCAAAGTATTATAGGTTATTGCACTTGTATAGGAATATATTGTGTTGAACGAGTTCTTTTGGTAGAGTTGCCCGAGCTTGCGAGGGCAAAGTTCTACGCCAAAAGAACGGGTTCAACACAATATATTCCCATACAAGTGCAATAACCTTTTTATTACATACTTTGATATTGTTTACATAATTTCCCGTGATTTAAGAGTGTGTTCATCGAATTCGTTGATTTATCTTTTTAACAACTGTCTTATTTATTCAAAAAGCAACGAGAAATCTGTTTCGTCGCCATATCGTGCTTTCGCGGAATTTTCAATTTTGGCTTTTGATGACGTCATCGTTGCTAAAGATATGTAAACAAACAAGACGGCGACCGAGGATCCTTTTTCATCGCTTAATAATTTCATCGTCGACAAACATGTTCGATAGACAAATTTTTCATAACTTTGTAGTGACTGTTATTCGGGAGACAAGTATTCTGTTTATTTTTTATGTTTTGAATAAGAACTGTGCATTGAAAAGTTCGTAAAACATGATGTCTAACGATGAAATTTATGATAATGGCGGCCGTTCATATTTTGATTTTTAGAGAAATGGCGGGTTTTAAAAGTTCTGTACTTAGCAACGCACGTGGAAAAAGCTCTAAAGTATGTAATATCAAAGTATGCAATATGGAAAATTATTATATACTTTGATATTGTCCCCATGTATTTGCACTGGATGAAAGTATGCAATATTTTTCCATATTGCATACTTTGATATTACATACTTTAGAGCTTTTTTCACGTGCGTTGCCAAGTACGGAACTATTTTATAACACGCCATTTCTCTAAAAATCAAAATATGAACGGCCGCCATTATCATAAATTTCATCGTTAGACATCATGTTTTACGAACTTTTCAATGCATAGTGCTTATTAAAAACATGAAAAATAAACAGAATATTTGTCTCCCGAATAACAGTCACTACAAAGTTATGAAAAATTTGTCTATTGAACTTGTTTATCGACGATGAAATTATTAAGGGATAAAAAAGCATCCTCAGTCGCCATCTTGTTTGTTTACATATCTTTAGCAAAAGTGACGTCATCAACAGCCAAAATTGAAAATTCCGCGAAAACACGGTATGGCGACGCAACAGATTTCTCGTCGCTTTTTGAATAAATAAGACTGTTTTTAAAAAAAAAAATAAATCAACGAATTCGATGAAAACACTGTTAAATCAAGGAAAATTATATAAACAATATCAAAGTA
The DNA here is from genome assembly GCA_946811185.2 of Hippopus hippopus. NCBI lineage: Eukaryota > Metazoa > Mollusca > Bivalvia > Cardiida > Cardiidae > Hippopus > Hippopus hippopus. The sequence goes on from OX328096.1 coordinate 18,920,131, forward strand.
TATAATAAAAAGGTTATTGCACTTGTATGTGAATATATTGTGTTTTATTATATACTTTGATATTGTCTCCATGTATTTGCACTGGATGAAAGTATTCAATATTTTTCCATATTGCATACTTTGATATTACATACTTTAGAGCTTTTTTCACGTGCGTTGCTAAGTACGGAACTATTTTAAAACCCGCCATTTCTCTAAAAATCAAAATATGAACGGCCGCCATTATAATAAATTTCATCGTTAGACATCATGTTTTACGAGCTTTTCAATGCAAAGTTCTTATTCAAAACATAAAAAGTAAGCAGAATGTTTGTTTCCCGAATAACAGTCACTACAAAGTTATGAAAAATTTGTCTTTCGAACACGTTTATCGACGATGAAATTATTAAGCGATGAAAAAGGATTCTCGGTCGCCATCTTGTTTGTTTACATATCTTTAGCAACGGTGACGTCATCAAAAGCCAACGTTAAAAATTCCGCGAAACCATGGTAAGTCGACGAAACAGATTTCTTATCGCCTTTGAAATTTTGAAATAAACAAATTAAATCAAGGAATTTGATAAAAACACTGTTAAATCACGGGAAATTTTGTAAACAATATCAAAGTATATAATAAAAGGTTATTGCACTTGTATAGGAATATATTGTGTTGAACTCGTTTTTTTGGCGTAGTTGCCCTCGCACGATCGGGCAACTCTACCAAAAGAACTCGTTCAACACAATATATTCCCATACAGGTGCAATAACCTATAGAACTCGTTCTTTTGGCGTAGTTGCCCTCGCAAGCTCGGGCAACTCTACCAAAAGGACTCGTTCAACACAATATATTCCCATACAAGTGCAATAACCTATAGAACTCGTTCTTTTGGCGTAGTTGCCCTCGCAAGCTCGGGCAACTCTGCCAAAAGAACTCGTTCAACACAATATATTCCCATACAAGTGCAATAACCTATATTATTATATACTTTGATATTGTCCCACTGTATTTCCACTGGATGAAAGTATGCAATATTTTTCCATATTGCATACTTTGATATTACATACTTTAGAGCATTTTTCACGAGCGTTGCTAAGTACCGAACTATTTTAAATCCAGCCATTTCTCCAAAAATCAAAATATGAACGGCCGCCATTATCATAAATTTCATCGTTAGACATCATGTTTTACGAACTTTTCAATGCATAGTTCTTATTAAAAACATTAAAAAATAAACAGAATATTTTTTCACGAATAACAGTCACTACAAGGTTATGAAAATTTTGTCTATCGAACATGTTTATCGACGATAAAATTATTAAGCGAGGAAAAATGATCCTCGGTCGCCATCTTGTTTGTTTACATACCTTTAGCAACGGTGACGTCATCAAAAGCCAAAATTGAAAATTCCGCGAAAGCACGGTATGGCGACGAAACAGATTTCTCGTTGCTTTTTGAATAAATAAGACTGGTTTAAAAAAATAAATCAACGAATTCGACGAAAACACTGTTAAATCACGGGAATTATGTAAACAATATCAAAGTATATAATAAAAAGGTTATTGCACTTGTATGAGAATATATTGTGTTGAACTCAATCTTTTGGCGTAGTTGCTCTCGCAAGCTCGGGCAACTCTACCAAAAGAACTCGTTCAACACAATATATTCCCATACAAGTGCAATAACCTATAATATTGCATACTTTCATCCAGTGAAAATACATGGGGACAATATCGAAGTATATAATAAATATTATTATCGATGATGAAATTATTAAGCGATGGAAAAGGATCCTCGGTCGCCATCTTGTTTGTTTACATACCTTTAGCAACGGTGACGTCATCAAAAGCCGAAATTGAAAATTCCGCGAAAACACGATATGGCGACGAAACATTTCTCGTCGCTTTTTTAATAAAAAAGATAAATCAACGAATTCGATACCGTTAAATCACGGAAAATTATGTAAACAATATCAAAGTATATAATAAAATGGTTATTGCACTTGTACATGGGAATATATTGTGTTGAACTCGTTCTTTTGGCGTAGTTGCCCTCGCAAGCTCGGGCAACTCTACCAAAAGAACTCGTTCAACACAATATATTCCCATACAGGTGCAATAACCTATAATATTGCATACTTTGATATTACATACTGTAGATCTTTTTTTAGCGTCGCTAAGTACGGAACTATTTTAAAACGCGCCATTTGTCAAAAATCAAAATATGAATGGCCGCCATTATCATAAATTTCATCGTTAGACATCATGTTTAACGAACTTTTCAATGCATATTACTAAATAAAAACATGAAAAATGAACGGAACATTCTGTTCCTGAATAACAGTCACTACAAAGGTATGAAAATTGTGTCTATCGAACATGTTTATCGACGATAAAATATTTAAGCGAAAGAAAAGGATGCTCGGTCGCCATCTTGTTCGTCATCTTGTCATCATAAGCCATTGTTGAAAATTCCGCGAAACCACGGTAGGTCGACGAAACAGATTTCTTATCGCTTTTAAAATTTTGAAATAAACAAAATAAATCAAGGAATTTGATAAAAACACTGTTAAATCACGGGAAATTATGTAAACAACATCAAAGTATATAATAAAAAGGTTATTGCACTTGCACATGGGAATATATTGTGTTGAACTCGTTCTTTTGGCGTAGTTGCCCTCGCAAGATCGGGCAACTCTACCAAAAGAACTCGTTCAACACAATATATTCCCATACAAGTGCAATAACCTATAATACACAATCAAGGATTTTTTTTTAAATGCCGAAGTATATGGCGTGAAATATGTTGCAATGTTGTATCTGGTATATGTCTTCCATATTAAAAATTTATATTCTATAGTAAGATATTTTTTGTCTATAAAATAATTTATTATGTGTGAATGATATATATAGAGGATATTTGTTTTTTACGATGGAAGATCGAAATTTATTTCATCGAGTGAACATCATCGGTAATATTTTCACGAGTGGCGCAGCGATGATATTTACGAGATAAAATAAATTTCGATCTTTCACCGAAAAAAAAATATTCTTTTTATTTCATGCTTTTTGCCCTTTTTGGGGGGAGCTTGCATCAAAATCAAATACAGTTCTTTTCGGTAGTTCCCCGTGGCGTACTCCCTCCGCATAGCAACGCATTACAATATTACGTAAAGCGCGAGAAATGTAGGGTAAATTACGTCATATTTCCATCTGGTTGAGAGGCACGCGCTGTTTACCTAGGTAACTAGTGTGCGGGAACAACTGTTTCCGCCTTCAATTGAAGAGTTAGAAAATAAAATCGGTTTTTTTCACTGGTCGTAACCATGGAATATCGAAAAATATTTCACCGTTATTTGTCGATAAACTACCGGAAAGCACGAAATAAATATTGTGTATAAAAAATATTCACTGTGTATAAGAAAAAGATTGAGTAAAAAAAACATATATTGGGTATAAAATAAATTTATTGTGTATAAAGATTATTTATTGGGTTAAAAGATATGTATTGTGTATAAAAAATATTTCATTGTTTATAAAAATATTTATTGGCTAAAAAAATTATTTGGTGTATAAAACAGATTTATTGTGTATAAAAAAAATATTTATCGAGTAAAAAATAAATATATATATATATATTGTGTATAAAATATTTTTATTGTGTATAAAAATATTTATGTGTATAAGTCACGAAAATATTTATGTGCGAAATTAAAATTCATTTGCTAGAAAAAAAATATATATATATGGTATCAGGAGAACTCGTACCCTAATTTCGAAGGTAATGAGTTTTTGTGCGTCCTTCCGATCTCCTGTTGAACGGGCATCTGACTCAGACCTCTGAAAACATTGGTAACCAGCATTTTCCCCTTTGCCCACAATGATTTTTCTACATGTCAAGCAACTTTCAGTTTTTCAATCTCGTTTATTCCATTCTCTGCAAGTCCTTCAAAGTTGGACAAGTCTAAAATGTGTTATTTGGTAAAGTATTATTGTTGTAGCACTTTTCACAACTGTAGCTGAGGTTGCAGCCTGTAAAGATCATGATTAGACTACACAACATTGCAGTCTGATCTGTGATCTACACTGTCCTCTTTGAGACATCGTGGGTAATAGCAACACTGAAATTTCAATTATTCGGGCCTTTAGAAGACTGAAAATGTTGGGTAACTTTGGAGTTCTAAGGGTTGATATGATAATATTATACATATTATATATTTGGAATAACTTTAACCCTTTACAAACAATCCTGAGCTTTCATGACCCTGAAAAAGGCTTTTGAAAACATAGTGGGTAAAGGAGAAAAAGCTGGTAATCAGCATTTTCTCCTTTTCGTACAACGATTTCTAATCTTTCTAATACAATTCCTGGTAATTTGAGCCACGTTTAATGTATCACTTACAAAGATTTTCATTTGCATGATAAAACTTTTCCACCTTGTAAATAGTAAATCCTTTTCAGATGGCAACATTTTAGATTTCTCCATATAGGCTGGAAGGATAGAATTTGTCTTTGAAAGGGTGGAAAAAGAAGAAATGCTGGTTAGCAGAGTTTTCTGCATGTCTAAGGACCATCCTACCTCATAATTTTGTTGGTTGTAGGACATAATGGATTTTTATATATCAATAACTATTAAAAGACTTTGCTTGACATCATGTATCACCGAGATGCATTAAACCCCCTTTTGCCAAAGCGTGGCTCATTCGTTAACATATCATCTCATGTGTATTTCAAGAGTCGTTATAAAGTATGTTTAATACATCGCATTTATTTGTTATAATCTAATGGAGAAATAAATATAATGTAGTATTTTTGGTCCTTCGGTGTTATTGTTGATATCTCTGCAGGATCCTGCGTGGCTCGTAGATGAAGATGTAGGATGTAAGCAAAAGATCCTTGCATTCTAAACTCATGAGTCACGAAGTCAAATTGTGGAATATGTCTCTGGAATAGAAATCATTATTAGAAAACGAGAAAATGCTGGTTTCCAGCGTTTTATCCTTTTCCAACAATATTCTCAAAAGCGTTTTCTCGTTTTCTAATAATGATTTCTATTCCAGAGACATATTCCACAATTTGAACCATATTTGATATGCAGTATTTAAATGCTTTGGATTTGGACAAGTCCAAAATTGTTCCGTCTGGTAGAGTTCAGGTGTCTCAAAGATCATGGCATTTACCAATGAAACTAACAAATCTATAAACACGAAAGGGCCTGTAAGAAAATGTGTCAAAACATAGAAATTCCTTTTTTTTAGTAAGTTCTCTGTTTGCCATAATGTATTTTGAAGTTGTGTGCTAACTTGCTCCTTCTGGCTTTGGAGCCGAGCCCGGGTAGCTCATTCGGTACTCGGTAGCGTACGGGACTTGAGAACAGGGGGTCGCAAGTTGGATCTCCGGCTCAGCCAATTTATTTCCAAGGATTGATGATAGTCATTGCAACAGGATTCATTCCTCTAACACCGCTGACCAATGTTTCCACGATGGTTATTTGGGAAATTAGTCAGTGGCTTGGAAAAAATAGTGTGCGGAGTACTGATAAGCAGAAACTCCAGGAAAGCACGGATAGGTGCACTGGCCACCGCGATGTGACTAACATATTGTTGAAAACGGCGCTAAACACCATATAACAATCAATCAACGCTCAGCCTTAGGGTCTTTTTGTGTTTTTGTTGATGATAACTACTTAATCCTGATCCTTGCAAAGCATTGCATTCTTTCTGAACTGCAATTTTGCATGTTAAAACTGCAGGCACAGTTGCTGAGTCAGATGCCCGTTAGGCAGGAGATCGGAAGACGCACGAAAACTCATTACGCTCGAGATAAGGGTACGAGTTCTCCAGGGTACGAGTTCTCCTGATACTATATATATTTTTTTCTAGTTAATGAATTTTAATTTCACACATAAATATTTTCCTGACTTATACACATAAATATTTTTATACACAATAGAAATATTTTATACACAATATATATATTTTTTTACTCAATAAATATTTTTTATACACAATATATTTATTTTATACACCATATAAATTTTTTTACCCAACTTAGATATTTTTATACACAATAAATATTTTTTATGCACAATGTATATCTTTTAACCCAATAAATAATTTTTATACACAATAAATTTAGCTTATACCCAATATATGTATTTTACTCAATAATTTTTTTTTTATACACAATAAATATTTTTTATACACAATACATATATATATCATTCACACATAATAAATTATTTTATAGACAATAAATATCTTACTATAGAATATAAATTTTTAATATGAAAGACATATTATATTACCAGATACAATATTGCAACGTATTTCACGCCATAGAATTTCCTATTTTTTTTTACATACATCTAAATGTATCATCTTTTCAAAAGAATCTTTTCAAGCTTTAAGTTTACTTGAATAATCATCCGTGTAACTTAGTACGACGTTACCTCTCTAATACATGGATTTCTTTCTCTTACGTAGTTGACTGTAGTGGGAAATGACCGTAGTTGGCCGCAGTTGAACGTATTAAATGTAGTTGAACATGGTTATACTTAGCTAACCGTAGTTCAACGTAGTACTGAACGTAGTTTGAACTTATGATTTGCCCGTAGTAGGTAGGCCTACATAATTTTTGAACATGTTCAAAAATTGGTTACGGTTAACTACGATGTTGTGACCCTACTGTAACCGTAGTTTGAACGTAGTTGACCTTAGTTTACTGTAATTAACCCTACTTAACCGTAGTGTGTACTGTAGTTGACATGGTTTTGGAAGAACATCTTTTCTTCCAAGGCGGCATGGCTGAATAAGCGATCAGCAATTTCTGGCTCATTAACTTCCATAAGCACAATGATTGCAGCTTACCCGTACTAAGCAGGCGCAGCCATAACGTTTTACCGTAGCTTAACGCAGTTGACACTAACTAACCGCAGTTGCGCGTACTTAGGATGTAGTTTATACGTAGTGTAACGTAGTTACCCGTAGTTAGACGTAGTGATACCCTAGTTAACCCTAGCCATTTTGCTGGTAGTTGAATGCAGTTGACCGTACTTACACGTAGTTCAACCTACTTATGCCATGGTCATATTTACGGTCATGCACGTAGTTGTCCATAGTTCATTTCAAACGTAGTCTGCCGTATTGTTACTACGGTCAACTATGTTGAAGTACGTTCAAAGTAGGTTTCATACTCTATTTATAAATATATTGACAAATTATTAAAAAATAATTATTTTCCTGAAAATAATTGTATTTAATTCATTACTTTGAAGAAAGTAAGTAATTATAACCATAATTTAATTGAAACATTTCTATTTTAATTGTAATTAATTAATTATTTTTTAAAATAATTGAACCCAGGTCTGGTCACATCTTATGTAGTTGACCGTATTGGGGAATTACCGTAGATGGCCGTAGTTGAACGTATTAAACACACTACGCTTAAGTAAGGTCAATTACGGTTAACTACGGTCAACTACGTTCAAACTACTGTCACAGTAGGGTCACAACATTGTACTTAACCGTAACAAATTTTTGAACATGTTCAAAAATTATGCGCTTACTACGGGCAAATCGTAAGTTAAAACTACGTTCATTACTACATGTAGGTTGAACTACGGTTAACTACATTCAACTACGTTTGATACGTTCAACTACGGCCATCTACGGTCATTCCCCACTACGGTCAACTACGTAAGGTGTGACCACAGCTTTAGACTTTCTATGTTTCCCTTTTTGTCAATTTTGGACCTACTTCGAACGTACTATAACTTAGATGACCTTAGTTTCACTACGGCAGACTAAGTCTGAAATGAACTACGGACAACCACGTGCATGACGGTAAATGTGACCATGGCTTTTTTTTACATCATAGGAGTCTTGGATTTGGCTGTTTGAGCACACTAGCACGTGTCGGCGCTATTCTTGGACCACAGTTTGTTTACATGGTATGTACATGTTTCCCCGCCCTCTCGCTCGCTTTCTCTCTGTGTGTGTCCCTGTCTGTTTCTCTCCCCGTCTCTCTCTCGTTCCTTAATATTACTAACTCGAATTACTTTTGTTCAGATACATTTTATGCCTCGTTGAAATTGTTTTATGTTCATTTATCTCTTGTTTTCTGTAAAAGGAACAGACTGAATAAAGGTATTGTACTGTATTGTATTGTATTGTACTTTGTTCTTCTTGTATCTTTAACCTTCTAATTTAAAGATACCAAACAATCCTGTATTTTAACGATTCTTAAAGCCTTCGAAAGAATTGTGGGTAAAGAAGAAATGTTGATAGCCAACATTTTCTCCTTTTCCTACAATATTTTCTAATCTTTCAAAGACAAATTCTATCTTTAGAGGTACGTTATTATATCAACAAGCAAGTTCTCCCTTTTTCATTTTTTTTCTTCTGTTGATATGAATCAGTTCATAACTTATGTTTATTATCTCCATTTATGACATTGATAGGTCTACTTAAAATTACAATCCACGTAAATAATGATGAATATTTTACTATTCTTATTTTTCCATACAGGGATCTTTTCAAAGTAGCCTTCTACAATTTCGTCTCAAGTGAAAATGAAACTTTTTTTTCAGAGCCAGTATACCCCAGGGCTAGTCTACTTTGTTTGCGCAGGAGTGGCAGCTTTGTGTGTAATCGGTCTCACCGGACTTCCGGAAACCATGGACGGAAATTTGAGCGATAAAATAGCCCCGAAGAAAACTACGAACATTCGGTTCGAGAAACTTGAGAAAAAAGGTGTTGTATGAGAGAGAGAGAGAGAGAGAGAGAGAGAGAGAGACTACTACAAGATATTCGAAGAAGACATCGTAATAGTTCGCATTCAACGTTTAGTATATTCGCCAACAGGATTTTCAGTTTGGATGGAAAGCGCACATTACCATCTACAAACGACTTCTCTTTTCCACATTGTTACCATCATTTTCTCCTTTTCCCACAATGTTTTCAAAAGGCATCTTCCTCAGGATCGTTAAAAGTTAGGACTGTGTGGTAAAGGATTAACACACACAAGATCAGGTTGACTTGTGTTTGTAGAGGTGTGTATCGGATGAATTTGAATGTGAGCGTCTGATGTAAACGTCTTTACACGCACTAGGAGACCCAGAAACAATACCATACAGAAATGCAGACTATTGCAATTTTCCTTTTATTATATACCTTCCCTTTTCAACTGTAAGAAAACAATATAAAATAAGATAAATAACAAAGAATAAAAACAGAGCTGAACGTTTTCGGAATTTTATGGAAAGAGCCAAAAGTGAATACATCCAAGAAGTCGGTAAACATAATAATGTTATACACAGAGTGTATAATACGGAAAAACCTACAAAGAGACGTGTATGATACGAAAAACTAGGTATTGGTCTGTTGTACGAGTACCCTATTCACATTCTGCATTTCTGAGCACATAAAAAGGCACCAACTGCTCATTACTTTCATTTTTTTTAAAAAGATGTCTGACAAGTCTTTTATATTTGAAACTTCCATTTAAAGCAAAAATTTTAAAAAAGAAAAAAACATAATATGTATTTCTGAGCTAATAAAATGGTATCAACTGTTCATTACATTCAGTTCCTTTTTACTGATGACTTTCAATTATTTCAAAAACAAAATTCCCTATTGAATTGAAGGCTTTACCCTTTGCCAAACAACAAAATTTTTGACAATTTCAAATTGAAAGCAGTTGCAGACGACAAATTAAATGTGGCTGAAATGAAATTAGTCTGTAAAAGGACAGAAAGAATTGTGGAAAAAGGAGAAAATGTTGGTTACCAGCATTTTCTCTTTTTCCCACAATGTTTTCAACAGGCTTCTTCATCAGGGTGTTAAAACTTGGGATTGTGTGATAAAAGTTTAATTCTTCCAGTCAATTGTGTTGTTATGCTTCTACATATCTCAACTTTAGAAAATATTGCAGGAAAAGGAGCATATGTTCATTTTCAAAAAAGCATGTTCTATAACCCTTTACACAATAATCCAATGTTTTAACCCTTTACCAGAAGACAAAATTTTGAACTTGTCTGTATTGAAAGCACTTGCAGAATACAAATGAAAAGTAGCTTATACTATAAGATTTGTTTATGGAAGAGTAGAAAACATTATCTTGCTTTCACCAGCTGACTACTTAAGCCTTATCACGGCTTTGAATTTATTAGATGTTAAATAATGCGATGTTAAATGTATGGTGGCATATTTATGCCACGAGATACGAGATAACTATCATGATAAGTTTAGAAAACTATCGCGATAAATCAAAGTTTCCTGGAAATTTTATCGAGATAGTGAAAAGTTTCCTGAAAAAAATATCACGATAAACTTTTTCATCTAGAAAATTTTACATTGATCAGTGAATATTTCAACGCAGAATTTCTCAATCGTGCACGAAGCTGACATTCGAGATCAAATTATCGTGATAGTTCTATCCATTTCTCGATATCTATAAATAGAAAATTGACCATTTGGATGAACTCGGTAGTTTTTGACTTCACAAGATTGCAGTAAGTAAAAATTCGAATTATTAACAATTGTAGCTTATTGGCAAATTTTGACAAGACTCGAAATGAACAGAAGTCTGTAAAATCACAAAGACGACTCGAAATGCCTCCTACGAACAACTTTAAAACCATTCAGGGAAAAGGAAATTCATAAGGTTGTAGAGAAGATGTTCCGAAACAATATCTAATTATAGATACCGTGAATGTCAGTTGTGGGCACGAAAGCAAAAACAGAAAACATGATAACAGTTAGAATTATCGCGATATTCTTATCGTGAAAATTTTTATTATCTAAATATTATTTTCAGGAACTTTTGTTTGATCACGATGATCCTCTTAAATAATCGCAATAGCTATCTCGTATCTCGCGGCAGAAACATGCCACCATATAAATGTCTTGTACCATCACTGTAATTTGGGCAATCATGCTCTTTGATCGAACTTGTTTCTGCAAGATTTTACCCTTTCAGCGCCATAGGCATAAATATCGGCTCTTGTGGACAGCAATGTTAGAACCACTTTTGTAATAAAACGGATATTTGTAATAAAATGTTCAACTTTGCTATATTCCTTTAGTATTCACCCATGTATTTCAAAATAGATACATATGGATGAGTTTTATCCAAAACTTTACAGAAACATCATGAAAGATGGAAAAAATCGCATTTCAAAAGGCCGTTCCATGTGGATATTTGTAATAAAATTAAACGAAAATGCGGATATTTGTAATAAAATGTTCAACTTTGCTATATTCCTTTAGTATTCACCCATGTACTTCAAAATGGATACATATGGATGATTTTTATCCAAAACTTTACAGAAACATCATGAAAGATGGAAAAAATCGCATTTGAAAATTCTATTTTAAAAGGCCGTTCCATGAGGATATTTGTGATAAAATTAAACAAGAATGCGGATTTTTGTAACAAAATTTTCAGCTTCGCTATACTCCTTTAGTATTCACCCATGTATTTCAAAATGGATATACATGTATATGGATGATTTTTATCCAAAACTTTACAGAAAAATCATGAAAGATGGAAAAATTCTCACTTGAAAACTTTATTTCAAAAGGCCGTTTCTTACTAAAGTGATTGGAACGAACAACTGGATTTATAAAAAAGATATTGAAATATGTAATAAAATATTAAACTCACTGTATTTCTTCTCTATTTACTGTCACAAACACGCTACTAAAATAATCATATATACTGACTGCCTATGGTACGTTTATATGTCGAAATATACACAGTAAAAGAATTAATATAATATCATTTGATTATGGTGATGATGATGATGATCGTGATGATGATCGTGATGATGATGACGATGATGATGATGATTAGCAAAAAAGTGAGGCATAAATAAGATTTCAGTGACATGTGATTGTTAAAAAAAAAATTTTTTTTTTCATTTTTTTTCAAAAACAGATAGATCTAAAAATTAAGAAATGTGATGTATTCGTTGCCATTTTCTTTTGTGTGTGTGTGTGTGTGTGTGTGTGTGTGTGTGTGTGTGTTCACTTTGTTGGTGTAACATACTCGTTTCGGTGCGCATATAAAAACTTAAGCCACACGAACATATCACATTTAATGAACTATATTCCTTTGATAAGCCATGCTCTGTGAAAAGGGGGCTTGATGCATCTACGTAATGCTTTGTACCAAGCAAGACATCACATAATTAAGGATCCATAAAATCCATTATGCTGAACGACAGACTGAATCATGATGTAGACTGGTCTTTTGACATGTAGGAAATTGACCAGTAGCAAAAGGTTTCGACTCCGGTCAGCCTACGCGGACTGCATGGGCTGACCTGGGTTAAATTAGTAGCGAAAGAGTTAACCCTGTCGGCACTTAAGACTAAAACAGGAGCTCTCGCGAACGGCATAGATCAAGATTAGACTATACATAACGTGCATTCTGATCTTAGATCTCTACTGTCTGTTTGTTTAGTCAAGACTGTAAGATAAAAATATTAATTTCAGTGGGAGTCTATTTTCAAACAACGACAGAAGTCGAGTTAATATTTTCGGAGTGAAAGAATTAATGGATGGGAATTCATAGAAATAGACTTAAACTGTTTACCAGACAACAATATTTTGGACTTGTCTAGATAGAAAGCTTTTACAAACGACAAATTAGATAAATAATTATATCAAATATGACTTAATGGCAGGAATCCTCTTCAGAAGGGTTAGAAAACATACTTCGTAAAGGAGATAATGCTGGTTAACAGCATTGTAGTTTTCCGCAGTTGATTTCAGAATCCTTCTTCTTCGGAGTCGTTGAAGCACTTTTTCGTTTGTAAACTTTGTTTGTATTGGGGTCTAAAGTCGTTTTTACAGCTCAGGTCATATCACGGCGGTCAGAGCACCTACCCATGTGTTTCCTGGCTTACTCACACTAGTACTGACACAATTTTCATTCCAAGTCATTGGCTACTTTTCTCACATGCATCAGAGGAGAGTCTAAAAACCGCCGTAAAGAAAGTTTGCCTCAACCGGGTATCGAACATGCAATCAGAAGGTCACGAGTCAGATACGCTTACCACTGAGCTAACCGGTCAGGGTCGTTTGTTAAACGGTTTTCTCTCTCACTCCCTTCCTCCCTGATGGTTAACGTTTATTCAGGTTTTCCATTTTTCAGATATTGGTCAGATGTGAAAATATAGATAACTAATAGATAAATATGGAGTAAAAGATAAAGAAACTCTAGGACTTTGTCTTTGATTCAAAGCCGGAAACGACATATGGAAACGAGTAAAGATGTATCTTTAATTCAAAATGACATCTGGTTGGCCATCCGATCAGAAAGAGAGTTAACAGGAATCAGCATATTTCCGAGGCTCATGCATGCTGTAAATTTCATTACATTCGAAAGAATGGTGATGAAAAAATAGATCAAAACTGATGAAGAAGTAGATACTGAAAATTCAGAACAGCCGACAGTCGGCCATCTTACTTTCAATCCGAGAAAAATTTAAAGGAACCAGCATATTACAGAGTTTCATGTATCCGAGATTCATTACATTCCGATAATGAAAATTGGCCTGACAATAAGATATTATTCCATTCCATAAAGGTAGTACATGTATATCATATAAGTATAAAATGGTTCGGAATGAAGGCAAATGCTTACAATGGAAAGCAGTTGGGCTTGCATATAAACGATATTAATAACTCAAACGATTCATTATGTACAGTTGAAATTAAATTTTAGAAAGGTAACAGTTTATGACAGAAAGGTACATTCCTTTCGGTAAAGCCAATAATATACATGTATGAGTCATGCTTTGGCAAAAGGGGGCTTAATGCATCACCGTTAAGCATTATATTATGTATGTCATCACATCATTATCATAATTATGGTTCCATTAAACCTACCTGGTCCAACAACTGATTCCTGAGGTCCTTGGACTTGCAATAAACAAATACATGTAGGAAAAACTTTCGACCCGTGTCAACCTGCGCAGGCTGAAATGGGTCGATTCTTTTTACAAATGCATTAAGTCCCCTTTTCATAGAGCATGGGGCCGAATATTTTACTTACATTAATATGTGCAGATTTTCAAAAATCTTCTTGCCTTTGAATATAACCCGATAATGACTATATATAAATATCTTTTATAAAGCATTATCTCGTGCTCTAGATCAAAGCGTTGAGAACACTGAAGTGGTATTTGTCAAGGAAACCATTGTGTGGAATTAATAATTTGAAAGAAAAGGAGAAATATTATTCAAATATTGGCTTGAAAGTCAACCTACGAAGCAAACAAATAATTTTTTCGTTAAAGGGAGTGTACTCACGACAAAGTTAGGATTATTTGTGTATTGGTGGTCTCCCATTGATCATTAGGAGGAGTCAGGAGTAACCTTCCTTGACAATAGGATGCATGATGGATAGAGAGAGAAACCATGTGAATATATCAAATAAAATTAAGTTTGTAACTGAAAACTATGATTTTGAAATACATTTGGCCGTTAACATTTAATTCCAAACATTAAAATCAATTATTTCGATATATAAATATTCATGCCCAATCAAATGGAGTAGCGCACAATCATGGGACGAACAAGCCATGGGACGAAGTGGTTTTTGAACGAAAAAGCCCAGGACCAAGCGATCAGTAGACAAATTTTGTATATATTATTGCGCCAATAGAAAGATATGGGCGAGTGAAGCTATTTTCAATCAAGAATTAATATTTTCACTATCGATGGCCTCACCCATTGTATTTTAACATGCCATTTCCAATTACATATCTGAGTGCTACCGAAAAACTCATTTGTCTGAGAAAAATTGAGTTTAATTGGGTTTATTTCCTTCGGCTTTGCACAAACGATCCAGAGCTCCAGATAGAGGGAGTGATTTTGGTTTTAAAATTGAAATTGTTAATAATTCTCCACTAAACCCTATGTTGTGGGTATTCATTAGAACTGCCTCTTTGAGACAATTCTAATGAGTACCCTCAACATAGGGTTTCAAAGAGAAATAATGGATTTAGAATACCATCACTCCCTCTTATCTGGAGCTCTGACGATACATGGTCTTCAAAATTCAATATTGAACTCATAGTGGTATTGTCTTCGACAAATACCACAAAAATTATGTACCTGAGGTCAATGACGGTTCCAGCTGTAGAGGGGTAGGTTGTCAAATATTTTACACGGGCCTATATCTTTACAGTTAATCCTTAAGGTTAATTTTAAAACAGAGAGAGAGAGAGAGGGGGGGGCAGGCAAATAACAGACAGACAGACAGACAGACAGACAAACAGACAGTCGGAAATGCAGACAGAGAGGGGGGGACAGACAGACAGACACACACACAGACAGACAGACCAATGGGTCGACCGACGACCGATAGAGTGAAAGAGAAACAGACAAATATTGCAAATAATATTGAATTAGATTAATGTAGAACGAATATAAGAAAGAATTTTGTCGTCTGGAACAATCATGAGAGCCTCATAATTCCTCCTTGTTAAGAGGACTAAAATTAGCATAAGCATGAGAATGATTCTGTTTGTGATTGGTCCTTCTTTACAAGATACAACTAATTGAAAGTAGATACATGATTTTGGCCGCCACATTACTCATATATGCATAAAAGGGGTGTTACTTGTTCGTTCGGTAGCCAGTGGGAGAGACATATAAGGCGTGTAGACGGAGCATTGTTCGAAGTTGCCAGGTGTTTTTTCAACAGCCAATGAACAAACAGGGTGACGTAAACCGTCAAATTTACAAAGAAAGAAAGACGTATAGTTCGGGTGTTTTTACATGTACCTATCTGTACTATTGACTGGACTGTCTCATCCACTTCATGAACAAAACCAATTACCATCTTGTTTAATTAGTTTAATAACTGCAGTCTTCTCTTTCCTTTAACATCATTTCCCGATTTCGCCCATGTGAGGAACCGAGCTCCGGTATCTCAGTCGGTAGCGTACAGGGCTTGAGAACAGGGGGTCGTGGGTTCGATCCCTGGCTCGGTCAACTTCCTTCCGAGGATTGATGAGAGTCATCGCGACAGAATTCATTCCTCTCTCACGGCTGACCACTGCTTCGACGATGGTTATGTGGGAAAGCAGCCAGTGGCTTGGAAAAAATATTGTGCGGAGTACTTTTAAAAAAGGCTACAGGAAAGCATGGATAGGTGCACTAGCCGCCGCGATATAACTGAAATAATGTTGAAAACGGCGTTAAACACCATACAGTCAATCAATCGCCCATGTGAGAATTAATTATATCCGAAAAGTGTGGCAATAGCTTTCATCTGAGCTCGGCTCCTTCTTGCTGCCGCTATTATAGATTACTAGCATTTAAAATTAGCAAGATATCACCAAAATTGGACAAATTTTTAGTATTAAATCTGTGTTAAAGGCCCAGTAAAAGCCAATATATCAAAGCAGGTGTCATAATACATTTAAATTTAAATCATACCATTCAAAAGTATGGAAAATATTGTGAAGATGAGAGTATGTTATTGTGTGTTCGGGCCATGTGTTAGTCGCTGGTAGAAATGAAGAGTTTTAAAACCTGGCAAAAAGTAAACAAAAGACACAGCTACCTGGCAGGTTTTAACCTAGTTTTGAAATCAATTTCTCTGTCAGCGACTAACACTTGGACCAACCGCACAATGACAGATTGTCATCTTCACAATAATTTCCATACTTTCAAATGGTATGATATAAATTAAAATGCATTTAAACACCTGCCTTATTTACTGTTTACTTTTGGCCTTTATTGTTACTTTAAGGATCGTTTTTTTTTTTTTCAATTCTTAAAATTCTCCTTCAACTCCGAAATAACTCCAGACAGCCCATATATGTCTATATCTACCTAATTTACATTATACCTGCATCACTGCTTTTCTATACAGTCACCACCCTCTTGTTAATAATTATTTCAATATTTCTAATTATCTCAGGATAAGTCTACCTTCATATCCATTTTTCCTTTCAAATTGGATGCAACGGCTTAAAAATCAAACATCATATCATTCAAACATACGACAATTTCTTTTTCTCACAATGCTTGCCGCCTTTTCGGGTTCGGCATATTTCCGTTGTGGCAAATTCTAATCGGCTATTGCATTTTTTTTTCTCGGAAAAAAGAGTGACTGATGCCAAAAAATGTTTTCATAAAACGCGTGTTTTCTTCACGGGACTAGTCTGAGATTCGATTCTGGACATAAATTTTCCAATATTGTGCAATTCCTTGGCTTCTTTATACTACATTCTAAAGAATATATCACAGAGGGCAATGTCCCATAAAAACTAAAAGACGTTTTTCTTCTCGACCATTATCGATGAAAAATATCTATTCGAGCCCAGGACCACACTCTATTCCTGAGTCGTTTCTTGTGACCTCTCCGTTCCATCAAATTTTGCTATAACCTGCCTATTAAGAGAAAATCTTCGAATTGATTTTTTCCCTCCATTCACGACGTGTCTCTTATTTTTAGGGTTCGAACTTAACATATAACTCCATTTTGAAGGATATAAAAGGAATAAAGTGGGTTGAAGCGTTTGTTACAAAAAGTCGCTTTTTGTTTAAAATGCTGTTCTCCGTTCCAATCACTTTTGTTAGAAACGGCCTTTTGATCTAAAATTTTCAAATGCGATTTTTCCACCTTTCATGATGTTTCTGTGAAGTTTTATATTAAAATCATCCAAATTTATCCATTTTGAAGTAAATGGGTGAATACTGAAGGAATATATCAAGGTTGAACATTTTGTCGAAAAAATCGGTTTTTTTTTTTTTTTTTCAAATGCGATTTTTTCCATCTTTCATGATGTTACTGCAAAGTTTGGATAAAAATCATTCATATATATCCATTTTGAAATACATGGATGAATACTAAAGGAATATAGCGAAGCTGAAAATTTTGTTACAAATATCCACATTCTTGTTAAATTTTATTACAAATATCCACATGAAACGGCCTTTTGAAATAAAAGTTCCAAATGTGATTTTTTCCATCTTTCATGATGTTTCTGTAAAGTTTTGGATAAAAATCATCCATATTTATCCATTTTGAAGTACATGAGTGAATACTAAAGGAATAAAGCGAAGTTGAAAATTTTGTTACAAATATCCGCATTCTTGTTTAATTTTATTACAAATATCCACATGAAACGGCCTTTTGAAATAAAAGTTCCAAATGTGATTCTTTCCATCTTTCATGATGTTTCTGCAAAGTTTTGGATAAAAATCATCCATATTTATCCATTTTGAAGTACATGGGTGAATACTGATTGAATAAAGCGAAGTTGAAAATTTTATTACAAATATCCGCAGATTTGTTTAATTTTATTACAAATATCCACATGAAAAGGCCTTTTGACGTAAAATTTTGTAATGCGATTTTTTCCATCTTTCATGATGTTTCTGTAAAGTTTTGGATAAAAATCATCCATATATATCCATTTTGAAGTACATGGGTGAATACTAAAGGAATATTGCGAAGTTGAAAATTTTGTTACAGATATCCGCATTCTGACACTGAGAAAGAAAGCCTGTGAAAACATCGTGGGAAAACGCCTTTAAAAACATCTTGCAAAAGTGAAAAATACTGTTAACCAGTATTTTTTCCTTTTCCACAATGTTTTCCTATATTCTCAAAACAAATTTTGACATATATGCTTATAATTTCTTGTGTAATGAACAAGCCGAAAGATTAGTCCTTATCTTTTTTATTATTACAGATATCCATACTGTTCATGAAGAATTATTGCAAACAATACACAAATCTAGCATTTAGTCTAGTAAGATTTTGTATACAACAATCTTCACTTAATCACATACATGATTGTGGATATTGTACGAAAAGGAGGCAAAGTTCAAATACATTAACTTGACTGTTACGCCTTACAGCTGCTAATGCTGATGCAGGGATCTATTGCAGACAGTGTAGATCAAGATCAGAAACGTGTAGTAAGACGATTCACAGTCGGATCAGGATTATCCCCCCCCCCCCTCTTAAAAAAGTAATATTTGGATTTATTCTTTCGAAGTGAGGGTTTCATTTTAGTTATTTAGCATGTTAAGGGTTAACCGTAGATTAAACTGTCGATTCTTTACACTGGAAAAAAGTCATTAATCAATTGATGCATATAATCTTTTCAAAATCATTTAACCTTTTACGAAACGATCAAATTTTAGACTGTTCCAGATCGAAAACGAACCAATAAAATGTTACTATAGATACTGAAATTCCTCTTTTGAAGTCTAGAAAACATTGTGGAAAAAGGAGAAATTGCCCATAATGGATTTTTTCCTTTCCTTTCCGTCAGAACACACACACACACAAAAAGCCTTCAGTACCAAACAACGAATTTTAGATTTGTCCGAAATCAAAACGTTTGCAGACTACAAATCAAATGTGACTCATAATATATGAGTTAAAGGTTAATGAACAGTTTGAAAAACAAAACTGACAACCCCCCCCCCCCCCAAAAAAAAAGTGTAAATAGCTAAAATAAAAAATTAGAATAAATTACAATATCAACAGTACAATAAAAGTTACAATTAAATTATATAAAAAAAAAAATAGACTCAATGTTGAACCACGTCCTCGTCATTGAGTCTGGAAACATTTTTAAATGGCTAAGCGTTCTACACTTTGTTGCTAACTGTTCTGAATTATGTTGAATAAACGACTTCCTTCTACTATAGAACTGTATTGAGACATTATTATTATGATTCTCGTGCATATATAATAGTTGAATAATATACATAATAAAAATGATACAACGTATATTAAATATGAGCCATGCTCTGACAAAAGGGGGCTTAATGCATCCCCGTGATACACAACACCAAGCAAGCCATCACACTTATGGATCCATAATGTCCACTTTGTGTAACAACCAACTTAATCATGAGATAGACTGGTCCTTGGGCATACAGAAAATTGACCAATAGCGAAAACTTTCGGCCCAGGTCAGCCTGCGCGGACTGTGCAGGCTGAAATGGGTCGATAGTTTTCGCAGATGCATTAAGCATCCTTTTCACAGAGCATGGCCCATATTTATTTCATCCAACTAGGTCTAACTACATATAACAAAGTTTGTTCTATGTTCGAAAGAATGTAGATTGCTTCCCTTGTTAATTGCTTCCCTTGTTTTACTTGTCAAGTAGGGTTATTTAAAACCCAAAATTTCCTGCAAAATACAAAATAAATCTTATTGAAAAGTCAACATGTAGTAATCAATGAGCAATCAAACATGTATTTATGGTTATTTACTCATTGTATTTTACTTGAAATGCTGTGGCGAGGAAATTCTCCCATGGCGTGCCGAAAATACGTAACGTCCGGATCTTCGTGTGTAAAGAACAAATTTCACAGTAATTATATGATATATTATGAACTGAAATTGAATCATAGTGGTAATATAGCATATTTACACAATTTGACTAAGTTTTTGTCCTTTTTAATCGATAAATTATTGCTCTGCCGTGCAAAGTTTGATATATCATACTTATGTCATAAGAGTTGCCTCCCTTTGTTATTTATCAAATTTTTAAATGCAAATATCTTGCAAAGTACGATTTTTCCCTCGGTGAAACATAAATATATGATGTAAAATGCATATCTCAATATATTTTACTAGGTAATATATTATTTCACTGCTATGGAACAGCTGTGGCGTGCAAAAACTCCCATGGAGTATCCATGGCGTATAAATTCTTCATGGCGTATTTTAGTTGGACCCTTTTTTTTTGTCAAAGGGAGAGTACTGGTGCCAAAATTTGGATGATTTGTGTATTGGTGGTCTCCCTTTGATCATTCACAGGAGGAGTCAGGAGTAATGTCCCTTGACAGTAGGATGCATGATGCGTAGAGAGAGAAAGCATGCATATATATCGAATAAAATTAAGTTTATACCTGAAAACTATGATTTTGAGATATCTTCAGCCGTCAAGATCTAATTCCCAACATTACAATCAATTATTTCGATCTGTAAATATTCATGCACAAACAAAAGGAGTAGCGTGCAATCATGGGACGAACAAGCCCAGGGACGAACTGGTTTTGGAACGAACAAGCCCGGAACCAAAGTGGTCAGTAGACAAATTTTGTGTATATCATTGCGCCAATAGAAGGCTAAGAGCGGGGGAAGTTATTTTCAATCAACAAGAAGTATTTCCACGATCGATGGCCTAATCCTGTTTATTTTAATAAACCATTTCCAATTACATATCTGAGTGCTATCGAAAAACTCATTTGTATGAGAAAAATTGAGTTTAATTGGGTTTATTTCCTTCGGTTTTGCACAAAATACGATACACAGCCTTCAAAATTCAATATTGAACATTCAGTATTGAATTCATAGTGGCAATGTCTTCGACAAATGCCACAAAAATGATGTTTTTGAATAAATAAGTGATGATGATTGCTTTTTAAATATTTTGTGATATATGTCGGTAAAAATCCTGCGGGTAGGCTAATTGTTGATGACTTTTCAATCTAGAGACTCGATTCGATTCCTAACAGGATCTTAAGAAATACAGAGAGAGAGAGAGAGAGAGAGAGAGAGAGAGAGAGAGAGAGAGAGAGAGAGTTACAAAACAAGTCACTTACTTGGTCAATGACAGAACACGTTTATATGAACCATGCGGATGAATATTCATGAACGAAAATCAAAAGCTTAAAACTGTGATCTAATCGGATGATAGTCCCACTAACGACAGTGTAACGGAGACTATATGCAAAGACCGGAGTCTTCTATTATGTTTACTATGGAAGAGTGATGAAATGAACTTTTTACAAAACATTTTTTGGTACATTTTTATCTCTGTCTCTTGTGCTGACAACTAAGCTTTTGTGGACGGCATAGATTCAAGATCAGACTGTATCGAAGGTGCAATCTGATCTTGGATCTACACCGTGCGCTACTGTTGTATACTAAGCTAATATCAAGCTCATCTTCTGTTTATTTGGAATATTCTTTTAGACCCGGGAAAAAGTCGAATTCATTAAATTGGCAGGAAAAGGGTTACTTAACTCTGTAAGCGTCATATAATTGGCTTGCAACACGCGAAAAGGGACATTCAGACATTTGCATAAAGTGTCGTCTCGGATCAGTCTGCGCAGTCCGCGGAGGCTAATCCGAGACGGCACTTTACAACTACATTAGATTTTGTCCTACAGTAGACTTGCGCAAAACAGAAAATTACATGAAAACGGAAAGTATCGTTTCAGATTAGCCTGCGCGGACTGCACAAGCTGATCCGAGACGACATTTTACGCAAATGTCCGAATGCCCCTTTTCGCGTGTTGCAGGCCATATATGAACTCGACCTCTCTCGACGGCGGAAAATGCGATCCACTGAAACTCAGAAGGATTTCTATGTTTTACGCTTTACTATACTTGCGGACAGTGTATCTCCAAGATCAGACTGCACGTTCTGTGCACTTTGATCTAAATCTATACCGTCCGGAAAAGCTCGTGTTTCCCGCTATGGCACTGAAAGGGTTATGAAAGCTTTGCATTTCGATATAATACAGATATAACTTTTCGAGTAAGCATTCTTAAAAACGACAATGGAGACCAAAAAGACTCCGGATGAGATTCTACAAGACTTGGGCGGATGTGGACGATATCAATGGCGGCTAACAGTTCTCGTACACTCCATCAAGACGGTAATTTGCTGGAGTACAATGTCAATGATCATCATGGCGGCGAGGCCAAATTTCTGGTGTGCGGACAATGGTGCCACCGGAAATACGTCGTTCTATCTCAATACGTCTCAAGCGACACAAAGAACAAAGTGTACCACTTTGAACGGAACGAAATGTTACAGCTATGAGTATGATGAGAATTTAAATAGCATGGTCAGTGAGGTAAGCATTTCTTTTGAATTCTTACCATGACGTCCATTCACATGCACAAATTTTACACCCGTATGTATTTTGATTTATAAAGTAAATATACACACAAAAGTTAAATATGTCTATGTTTACTCTGTATCACACGCTAATAGAATCTATAAAAGTATTAAATAGTCAACGCACTTTCCTTGACAAACTTTGCCCTTGGCTCAATATAATCTAACGTGTTTATTAAAGTCTCAAAATTTATGTTATCTATTTGCATTTATGTCATATCGAGAGAGAAGTTTCTCAAACAAACCAGAACAATCTCGCCCTCTATATAACCTAGCTTGTATGGATCTCAAAACTTATGTTACATAGAGTGCGAAACTTAGCCCTTTATGTAATCGAACATGTATGTGTCTCAAAATTTATGTTTTATACAGAGAGCAAAGTTTCTCAAACAAAACGATCACAAAAACTACGACTTCTACATAACCCCACTTGTATTATATGACTATGGGTCATAAATTTTAGATTATATAGCAACAACAATAACTCTGCCCTCTTTATAACGTAACCTGTATATAAGTCTCGAATCTTAAGTTATACAGATAGCGAAATTCTCAAAAAACAACTTCGTCTTCTACGTACATGGCTCATATAACCCAGTTTGTACATTTGAACTTCAATTATTAGGACAGGTATCTATAAATAAAGGGCGAATTTTGTCGAACAAAACAGCAATAATTAAGTCTTCTATACAAACTAACCTATATACATGTTTGAGTCTACAATATAAGGTTTTACATGTATATAAATAGAGAAGTTTTTTCAAACAAAACACAAGTGCATATGATTCACACATGTTTACTAATTGCTGGATTGTCCTTTTTGATTGTGCGCATGTCGCATGAACAGATCCCCCCCCCCCCCCCACAATGACAGCAAACATTCTGAACTTTCGACAGATTAGCCCCGATGTCCCGAATAACTTGCGAATAAGATTTTGCCCGTCCGAACACTGAACTGTTACAATAATCAAATTGCATCACAGAACAAATGAGACAATTAAGCCAGACACATGTGTCCGACAAAGACGCCTTACTAGTGCACTGAATGCAGACATAAATGTACTGAGGCATCGACTTGTACTTCTATGGAAATTCTGAAAGTGACTTAATCAATTTTACGCCCTTGTTTATCAACAATTCTTATATGACATCTTATTCTAAGTTCCTAGACCGGCAACTTTATTGATGTAGACATTCTTCCAATCAGATGGTTTATCCTCGAATTCAGAATTGAACCCATACTTGAGAATGATACCTGAATATGACCCTTGATTTCTTTCAGTTCAACCTCGTCTGCGATGACGGATATATCCCAAGTACGATGATGTCTATTCAAATGGCGGGAACATTGTTTGGAAATGTTGCTGCCGGACAAATAGCTGACCTGTTTGGTCGCAAACCGCCGTTCTTCGCCTCGCTTGTTTTAATAGCTGTATTCAATTTTGTCGGATATTTGTCGAGTAGCTGGATAATGTTTCTGGTGGTAAGGGTGCTGATTGGTATTGGTACAGGTTGTTTCTTGACCATACAGTATAGTATACTGTCAGAGTTTACTTTGGCTAAGTGGAGAGCTTGGACAATTGGGTTTCCGTCTTGGCCAATGGAACAATGTTTGCTGGCTCTCATAGCATGGTTATTAAAGGACTGGAGATATATACAGCTGACAATTTCACTGGTGACCATTCCATTCCTGATATCATGGTGGTAAGTAGGCTAAATTAGATGCATGCAATCTACCGCAGTTTTCTTAAGGTCATCACAATACCTCTGGGAGCAAACTTACAGCAGAAGAATTTAAATATAGTTGTGAAATATGGTGAAAAGATGTTAACTAGAATGATTATATGCATACAAGAAAATATCCTTTGGTTCCTACCGTAACACCTTACCGAACCATTACGACTTTAACGACTCTGAGGAAGACGGCTTTTGAAAATATTTTTGGAAAAGGAGACGATGCCGGTAGCCAGCATTTTCTCCTTTTCCCACAATGTTTTCTACCCTATCAAGAACTACTTTCGTCATTTGAGTCACCTTCAATTTGTCGTCTACAAATGCTTTCAATTCGGACATGCTCAAAATTTTGTCGTTTGGTTAAGAGTTAATCATTGGGGACTGCAGACATTGCCTGATCCTACGCACTTGATAGTTCACAGTTGAATAAAGATAAAAGATTACTACTAACACAAGGGTTAACAATTAATTGAGGAAATCACTCTTTTTGGCCTCTTACAATTTTGATAACATTTTTTTTAGCAGACAATTTTGTAAATTATGGATAATTAGTATGGATAATATGGATATTAGAACTAAGGTTTACCTGTTTATCTAAATACACATGAAAGACAAAAAAAAAAAACATCGTTGCTGGAGAAGAAATTGTCTAAATTCTCTCTTAAACTGACCTGCGATGGGACAAAAAGCTGTTTGCATGTTGCAATGTATTACAGCTAATGTTCATGTTATCAACTTTTGACTTTTATTGCCTTTCAGGTTTATTCCCGAGAGTTTCCGATGGTACATCGCGCACGATCGAGTTGGGGAGGCCGAAAAAATAGTGCAGCGCGTTGCCACCTTAAATAAGGTCCCGATGCCTGATATGGAGGCTGTGATCATGGGAGAAAAACCACAAAAGGATACTAAATATACTATAACACATTTGTTCAAGTCCAGATTTTTGATGCGTGTCACGATTTTGTCTACAGTTAACTGGTAAGCGCATCCGGAAGTTGTAGAAATTTTAATTGCCCTACATACGCTGGTATGTAATACTTCTGTTGTAACAAACTACTGGCCTTTTCAAACAGGGCTTTGACAATGCTGCATGTAGGGGTTTCAAATATGGACAAGGTGCGTTTTGTTTATTCATCAGTGTGTTTCCTGTCCTTGGCTCATTATTAGAAATTTTTTGGCTCTCTCTTTATTTATTTCAGCTCTCTCTTTTAGATCTAGGTCTGTATTCACCAACCATTCTTAGGAATATTCTTTGTCTAATTCTCAAGAAGTTTCTATATCTGAAAATAACACAACTTCTGATTGGCTAAACCAGATGATTTAGCCAATCAGAAGTTGTGTTACTTTCAAATTTAGAAAATTCTTCATAATAAGACTAAGATTGTTTTTTTAAAGAATGGTTGTGAGTACGTACCTAGTATGTAAGTAAGCAATAACTGATCCCGTCCCATTGCACGTTCTATGCATTCTTTCCTCCAATTTCACTGTCGATAACTGCAGTCTCTGGGTAGTACGATGTCAACAGCAGTAGACTGCACAAGTGTATGAATACACAGCCTTACAAAAAATTGCCGCTGAAGAGTGAATATTGGTTCTTTCACTGTATGATCGGTGTTCTTGTGAAAAGGGCGTTTAATGCATCTCCGTGATGTACTAGTATTGTACCAAGAAAGTCATCACATAATTATGGATCCATAAAATCCATTTTGTCTAACAACCGACTGAATCATGAGGTAGACATGCAGAACATTGAACAATTGCAAAAAGGTTTGGCCTAGGTCATCCTGTGTGGAATAACAGCAATAATTTTCAACCAAGGTCATACTCGGCGGACTGCACAAAATGATCTGAGTCGATACTTTTTGCTGATGCATTAAGCCCCCTTTTCCCATAGCTTGGCTCATATATTCATGATACTTGATGTGATTCTAAATTTGTATTTCTTTCTAGGATGGCTCTTGGCCTAGTTTCCTACGGTTTGAGTTACGGCATTTCTGCCCTGTCCGGCAACATATATCTCAACTTTTTCCTGTTCGCTGTCACCACCATTCCAACAAAAGCCATTTCGATGTGGCTCAGTAACAAGTGGGTTTGTTTGTTGTTGTTTTTTTTTTAATATTAACGACGAAAAATCTCCATCGCTCTTAAATTTAAATATTAATTTACTTTAAGACCCGCAACGCAATCTTTGCAGTCCCTTCCCTCCCCACTCCAAACACACCGGCTTTAGCAAAACCAGTCTCCCTTCACTATGCTCCGTGCATTGCATGATTGTCTGTTCTAGGGACTCTATATATACAGGGATGGTCAACACTATTACAAGACAATCATTGCCCAGATTTTCTGAGTTTACCTAGTGTCACTTGCAAAAAAAATCCCGATATGCTATCCATGCCGGTCATTTACCATTGCACTGACTTTTAGATGATAAAAAACTCGAAGTTACGATCAGCAAACGGTCATCTTGCTAACACCTATACATTCTTTTTTACTTTTCTGTATATTTGTGGGATTTTATAGGTTGTACTTTCAACATCGTCCACTGAACGATATACAGTTGGCCTATCGCTCGGTTCGGCCACTTGTCCAGCGGTCGAAAATCAACCAAGAATGGTCATTAATTCACTCAAAGAAAACAATTGATTACTAACGACACCCGTCCTCTTTATTAAAAAAAAATCATTCTAAATTTGGTTTGAAGCTTAATTAAACCGTACATTAATTTACAAATAACAACAGTTCGGACGAGAAGCTCTCGTAACAGCTAAATTAGGCCTCGGGTAAACATTTACATCTCGGTCATTTCTAACGTGAGAAATTGGTCATGTACCAGATATGTCACGAGAAGTTGACTGAAAATAGCCAGTGTTGCCGTTTTGATACACCACAGACACTTTCAGAATGTTTGTCTTGATACCATAATGATTATTACACCCCAGCTAGTAAACATTGTAGGAAAGGGAGCAATCTCTTGCAACAGGCAAGGTGTGTATACCAGTTTTTTGTTCGGTCTGAAATATTATGAATTATCATTTGGGTAAAAAGATATGAGCCGTGCTTTGGCAAAAGAGGGGTTTAATTTATCTCCGTAACGTATGATACAAAGCAGGTCATCACATAGCCTAATTATGGATCTATAAAATCTATTTTGTCTGATGTTGTTCAACCTACTGACTCATGAGGTAGTACAGTCCTTGGACATGCAGAAACTTTACAAATAGCAAAAAACTTTCGGTCCAAGTTAGCCTGCGTGGACTTTGCAGGCTGACCCGGGTCGATACTTTTTACAGCATAAACCCCTTTTCACATAGCATGGCGCATTTACAGATAGCTTGACCAATCAATCCAACTGATATGCGAAATAAGGTTCTGGGATACCTTTCTCTAAACTGCGTACGCACGAAAGTACACAATTTCGGTAAGCAAGCATCAAGTCTGAAAGCAAGTTTCACTGAACTGCATAACTTTACGATTTGGCTAAATATTTTGCATAACTTTACGCCAGCTCGTACCTTTTGGGTAAAGCAGGGGTCGTATGCATATATGTGTGTATATTCAGTCTCTAAAAAAGTTGCGTATATCTATGCAGTTTAGTGAAAGGTACCCCAGGGTTTCAATTAACTTTCTTCCCTTGTAGAATCGGCCGTCGAAAGACCTCTATGCTGTGTTTTGGTACCGTGGCACTTGGCGGTTTTATTGTAGGGATTGTCCAAAACATAGGTACAGTATTGCATTGTTGATCTGAAACAAATCATTCTTCGACACACTCAATTGTCCGTTTCCGTGAAGATTCGTTTCATATGCCTTAGTCAGGGTCAGACAGGAAACAACAATTATTATTAAGAAATTTCTGGTGATCTGATTGGATATTATGCCCCGAACATATATATCATGTACACTGGCAAAACTCACGTAAAAGCAGTTTCCCTTTCGGGAGCCCCGTAAACATGACTACACTTTCAACACAACATCCAAAATGGCGGTGTCGATCGATCAATACGAACCGCCCATAAGACAAATATTCTGAGTAGCCTGCACCATGTTATTACTAGTTTCCCTTGATGGTTGTCATTAAAACGGAAAGAATGGACTATTTTTGAAAATAAATGACTATAGAATATTACATGTACAGTACTATCGTTTGATGTCATTATAAAACAAATAAACGGGGGGTTAAAACGAGCCATCCCTTCGCCAGGTAAGCAAATTGTGAAGTGTCGAAACTCATACATTGTGCATAACGTTAAAAGGGTAACCTAATGGTCGTTTGAGGCAACTAATAGTCGTTTACTTTTGCCATCAAATCATTAAAATTCATAGTTACTTACCTTGAAGTTGTTAAAATCCATGTTAAATGAAAATACGACGAATGTCTATCGCAGTGACATCATCAAGATTGTGTACCAAACTGCACGTTTTACCAAGGTTTCAGTGACGTCAATATTCTCAGTGACGTCAGTTTTCATTGAATTTGGGCACTCAGAAGGGAAATTCTATTTCGTCAGCGTACTCAATTTTTGAGACCATAAAACAGGGAAATTCCGCTTTACACACGTTGGAATGTTAAATTTTGCATTATAATAAATTCGTTATACGGTCAGGTGGCAGGGGGCTTGGAAACTTGTTCACGGTTGTGGCGAATAATTCGGCTCGGGGCGACATGATTCACCACAACCGTGAACAAGTTTCCAAGTCCCCTGCCACCTGACCGTACAACTAATATAGTATATACAAATCGGTTCGGAACACTAGCTTTACTAAAGTGGTTTTACGGACTTTGCAAATGTCTCTCTAAAGATATATCCTTACAGCCACAAAGAAAAAACGCTGTAAAAAATTTACAGATTGTAGAATGCTTCAAAATTTAGTCAGCTGTGTAAACACAGATGAATTATCGATATATATGGCGTTATGATAAATACATGTACCGGAAATCTTCGATTTAAAAGCGGAAATGTCACAACATTGATTTCTTTGATAGCCTCAAGAAAATGAAATGCAACCTTGCAACCGCCAGGGGCTACATTTGGCATGAAGTGGAAGAATGATTATAGTTTGATGAAATAAAGATGAAATAGGTTTAAAATGGCTGAAAACAAGTATAGATGTATATTTAAATCGTGTAATCCTATATTGGTTGTTTTTGTTTGTAATACAAGAGACGGCCAGTTTAGCAGTATCAAAAACTTCATCTTCTGACATTGATCATAACACCATTTGATTGATCAGTTATTAATTATGAAAACATTGCATCCTGTTGCCGTCGCACTATATACGCTATTTAGCCAAAAGGAATATTGAATAGACAGATGAAAACTTCGTAAGTATCTTTTTAACCATGTAAGAAAAGTATGAACTTTGGTGTTCACACAGCAAATCCCGATCTCAAAACTATTTCTTCACCCACACAGCAAATCCTGATCTCAATATTAATTCTTCACCCACAGAGCAAATTCCGATCTCAATATTAATTCTTTACCCACACAGCAAATCCCAATCTCAATACTACTAGTATTTCGTTACCCACACAGCAAATCCCGATCTCAAAAACTAATTCTTTATCCATATAGCAAATCCGGATCTCAAAATAAATCCTTTACCAAATAAATCAGTGTTCTGACGACTCTGATGAAGTAGGCTTTTGAAAACAGTGTAGGAAGAGGGAAACATGCTGGTAACCAGCATTTTCCCCCCTTTTCACACAGTATTTTCTACCCTTTTAAAGATAATAGGCTTACTAATAATTTAAGTCGTATTACTGTTTCCATCTGCAAATTAATTTGGACTAGTCTAAAGGACTTGTAAACTGTAAAGCAGTTATTAATTTCATTTGAGTGTCTCTCTGGCAAAAATGACTTTAATGCATCTTTGTGATGTACTACACTAAGCAAATCTTCATATATTCATGGATCCATAAAACCCAACACCATCATCAGGTAGAATGGTCCTTGGACATGCAGGAAATATACAAATAGCAAAGAGCGTATTGCGCAGACTGACCTGAGCCGATACTTTTTGCAGATGCATTGAACCCCCTTTTCACAGAGGGCTGCTCATAATTATATAATCAGCATAGGCCTCTGAAACTCCATTGGTATATCAAGGGATATCGGAACTTTCATTATCGGACACCGTTACTATAAATGGCACATTGGGGATTCCCTTCTGTATCGTATATAGTTAGACTATTTACGATAGAGGGAGTCGCCAATGTGCTATTTATAGAAACGGTGTTAATGAAAATTTGAGTATATTCCGTGATGTGCAGGCGATGCACCAATGTGCTATAAGTGTTCGATGATCGACCAAGGAAAATTTTAGTGTTCCGTGATAGACCAATAGAGCTTCAAAGGCCTGTGGTAATCAGCCATCCTATTTTTAGACTAGCGAAGCTAGTCTATAGGCATCCAGATTGAGCCAGACTCAATGTAAACAAAAAACCCAAAAGTTGCCAAACACTACCTCACACAAAATAATTTGTTACTGTTAGGAATCTTAATTTTGTCATATATGACAATTTTGACAAAAAGCAGAGAATCTCTGCCATCCCGATTTGAACATGTCTACTTACAATGTAATAGACTGTACAAGATGTCATTGATAAGGTATATGATGTTTGCTTATATGCAAATTAAGTGACCTATGCAAATGAAGCTCATATCACTGATTCCTACACAGCAGTACTTAAAATTATGAACGGATCTAAAAAAAAGATACCCAGCTACACAAACCCTCACTGGACAGGGAACCCTTGCCATTCCTTCAGTCATTCATTATTTAGATCATTGTGAACGTGAAACTGATATGTTAAACTGTTATTTTATGTCTTTTATATTAACCCTTTGCCACACAATCCCGAGTTTTCACGAAAGTGGGGAAGAAGCCCTTTGAAAACAATGTAGGAAAAGGAGAAAATGCTGGTTACCATATTGTTTTCCTTTTAGTTTCATTAACAGAGCCACATTTACCTTTTTGGTCTGGAACAGCTTTGAATTTGGAGGGGTGTAAAATTTTTCGTTTTGTAAAGAGTTAAATAGTTAACTGTTACATCTTGTGCTTTTGATTAATTATGCAATCCAATTTAATCCTTAACCTGCCAAAAAAAGGTTGAATAAAACTTTCAATCTGATGGTAAAAACCTGAATATTCTTTAGAAAAATATCCCCTTATCGGATAGTGTAGATCCAAGATCAGACTGTACAGTCTGTGCAGTCTGATCTTGATCTACATTGTCTGTCCGTTCGTCCGTCCGGACAGAAATCTTTTAAAATTCTTGATGAAAATTGATGGAACTTCATACATGTATTCCTTACGATAGTCCGCCGTTGAAGATTTTTTTCTTTTCTTTTTTTATTTGATGCCGTGTCATCGAAAAAGGGGGCTTGATGTATATTTCCATTATGGACTGATATCTCTTTAACTAACGGACAAAATTTTATGAAACTTCATATTTATCTTGTTTATCATAAGACACAGACAATCATTATTTGTTTTTATCTAATCAAATACTATGTTATGGAAAAAGGGGGCTTAATGGATAATTTCATTATGGACCAATAACAAAAAGGCCACGTGTACATGGAAAACACAATACCTCTTATATGTTTCTATCAAAAGAGGTCTTTTTAGGCGGGAGGTATCATTTCAACGAAATAACCTGTTTTAAATTGAAAGTTAACAAACCGAAGTTTTTCATGATATTTCTTGTTTTGAGAAGTAAATAGTCAAGAGCGTTGGGTAAAGTCAATGGATTGAACTGGATCTGGATTAGACCGGATTGCACCTAATTACCGGAATGAACCGGTGGAACTGGAACAGACTCAATAACCGAATTTGACAATTTTTCTTCAATCTTGTATAGACCAACCAAGTTTTACATTTACCATAGCCACTTATTTCAAATTCGCTAGTCTGTCAGTACTTTCAGTACTTTGATTATTTCATTCAATAACAGATACTGAGTACAGGAATTCTCTGACCAATGGATTTGCAATAGTAGCTAATATAGGCGTTACCACAGCCTGGGGGCCAGTACAGACGATGACGATCGAACTTTACCCAACCGTTATCAGGTGAGTAGAATACGTTTACGCGTCGAAGGCTTTGGGATTTTCATATTTAAGGTTTACGCCCCCCCCCCCCTTTAATCATCGGTAAACATGGACGTTTTCGTAAAGGCTAATCGGCCAATCTCGAAAGCTTCCGTCTTCTAATATGAGAGTTAGGGGCCGTAGGCTCACTACCTCATCGGTAAATATCGTGTTACATCGACGTTTTCATAAAGGCTATTCGGCCAATCTCGGCAGTTTCCGTCTTTTAGTATGAGAGTTAGGAGCCGTAGACCTTAATAACAACAAGAAACGCAGCGAAAATTATTTTTAATCAGCAGAGTTGTATAGATATTTCGATATACCCCATCAAGAATTTTTTTTCAAATGTGGAAATAACCTATTTTCTTCATTTTTATTTTTTACATAGATCTACATGTATCATACTTTCAAAAGAATCTTTTCAAGCATAACTTTTAGGCTGCTAAGCGCGACTCACTGAACTTTTACGGACAGTGTAGATCAAGATCAGACTGCACAAAACGTGCAGTCTGATCTTGAATCTACACTGTCCGATAAGGAGATATTTTCTGCCAAAATATGACTTTGGAAGAGCCATATCCATGTTGTTTCTAACGGCTTGAAGGTTTCTTTTAAGTTATTTAGCAGGATAAGGGTTACGTACGTTTGAATAATCATCATTGTAAATAGGCACACCTTTACCTGTCTAATACATGGATTTCTTTTCTCTTACTTAACCCAATAGGAGTCTTGGATTCGGCTGCTTGAGCACACTAGCACGTTTCGGCGCCATTGTTGGGCCACAGTTTGTTTACATGGTATGTACTTTGTTCTTCTTGTATTTTTAACCTTCTAATTTAAAGATACCCAGCAATCCTGTGTTTTAACGACTCTTAGAAGAATTATTGGTAGCCAACATTTTCACATTTTCGCAGTTTCGTCTCAAGTGATAATAAACTTTTTTTTCAGAGCCAGTATACCCCAGGGCTGATCTACTTTGTTTGCGCAGGAGTGGCAACTTTGTGTGTAATTGGTCTCACCGGACTTCCGGAAACCATGGACGGAAATTTGAGCGATAAAATAGCCCCGAAGAAAACTGCGAACATTCAGTTCGAGAAACTTGAGAAAAACGGTGTTGTATGAGAGAGAGAGTGAGAGAGAGAGAGAGAGAGAGAGAGAGAGAGAGAGAGAGATTACTACAAGATATTCGAAGAAGACATCGTAACAGTTCACATTCAACGTTTGGTATATTCGCCAAAAGGATTTTCAATGTTGATGGAAAGTGCACATTTTCTCTTTTCTACATTGTTTTCTTATATAATCTTTATATCACCATTCAACGATTGGCTTCTTCGCCAACAGAATTTTTAGTCCTAGCGAAAAATTGATCACAACGAAGAAATGTTTAAAGCAAAGTAAAAGACTCAAAGACTCTTTGAATAATGTATATCTACACGAAAAAGAAAGTGTGCACTTGATTGGAGGGGATTTTTTATACTTCGAGAAGCACATAATAAGTATACATGTATTTGGTATCAAAATGTACCAAAATGTATTGGCTAAACGATGTTTTACCTTTAATTGAAACGTTATAGATATCAAACTTTGTTTTACACGTGAATAAAGTAGGGCTGAAAAGTACAAGTCGCAGAATTGTAATGTCCTTTTTTTTTTGTCTAGGCATGTTTGTCAAATGACATTCAATCAATTAGTATCTGACCTAGCCTGCTCGTCTACGAATCAGTCCAAATACTCTGGACCACATGGACCTAACGTAACGTCTTAGGACGTCGTCAGAAATCATCCACTAGATGTAACGTTAACGTACGTCTTACCTTGGCCGGCTTGCTCTCCAGTCGTAAATCTTATTGCACATTTATGACAATTGCTTGGTCGGAGAACACGAAAAAAAAAACATGCAATTAACAATAACAATGACTTGCCTGCAACCTTAGTTAATGAATGGAACACCATTCCCGAAGATTACTTACTTTGACTTTATCCGAAGGCAGAATAGCAACAACAAAACATTAAAAATCTGCAACTTTTTTTTACTTCTCAGCCCTACGTAAGGCACATTTTAAACGATAATTATCGTATTTCAAGTGAAAGAGTCAATACATATTATCACATTTTGTTGTCAAAATTGCCTATAGTTTATCTGTGCGAGTATATTGGCCTGCGACAGGCGAAAAGAAGCATTCGGACATTGGCGTAAAATGGCGTCCCGGATCAGCCTTCGCAGTCCGCACAAGCTAATCCGAGACGACACTGTCCGATCGTGTGTGATTTTCTGTTTCAAGTAAGCCTACTGTAGGACAAAATCTAATGTTGACGTAAAGTGCCGTCTCGGATTAGCCTGCGCAGACTGCGCAGGCTGATCCGGGACGACATTTTACACAAATGTCCGAATGCCCCTTTTCGCATGTCGCAGACCAACTATGGTTTCATGTAAGGAAGCGTACACTTCCTTTTTCGTGCGAATATAGCAACCTCTGAGGGAGCAAAGATTTCTTTTAACATGTAATCGGTCTTTTTTGCACAATGTTGCACATTGGTTTCAAATGTTTTCTACTGATGAAGCATATTAAGTCGCTTTTTTTATGTTAAGACGTTTTTTCAGAGTAACAAGTCTGAAAATAGTATATTTAGGGGGAGTTAATGTATCTCAGTGATGCATTGTACCAAGCAAGTCATCACATAATTATGGATCCATAAATTCGACCTTGTCTAACTACCGACTAAATCGTAAGGTAGAATGGTCCTTGGACATGCTGAAAATTTACTAAAAGCAAAAACTTTCGACCGAGGTCAGCCTGCGCAGTCTGCGTAGGTTGTCCGCAGTAGATACTTTTTGCATATGCATAACACCTTTTTCACAAACTATGGCGGATACCTACACAAACTAAAATAGTTATTGTTAGACCTCACCGTTTTACACTACTAACCAGAGCTTTCACTCACAGTCTCTTATTATGATTCTTTTTTATCTTTTCTTCACGTTTATACTTGCTGCGACGATGGTTATGTGGAAAGCAACCAGTGGCTTGGAAAGAAAATCGTGCGAAGTACTGGTAAAAAGAGACTCCAGGAAAGCATGGATAGGTGCACTGGCCGCCGCGATATAACTGAAATAATGTTGAAAACGGCGTTAAACGCCATAAAATCAATCAATAAAATTGGCTGGTAAGCTTCTGTTATCTTATTTAGCAAGCTTAGAGTTAATAAACACAAATCAACTGAAAATGAAGATGCTTGGTTTGTCGTAGCTTGGAATAAAAGATCTAAGATCAGATTGCAACTTCTTTACAGCCTGGTCTTAACCTACATTGTTCTCAAAATCATATTGCTTTGCTTACGTTCCTTTTTATGGTTTGTATAGTTGGTATTTAACGCCCTTTCAACATCATTTCGGATATGCCTCGGCGGTCATTGCACCAATCTATACTTTTCTTGAGTTTCGTTTACTAGTGCTTTACAAAACATTCTTTCCAATCCACTAGCTGTTTTCGTAAATCAACCTCGTCAAAACACAGTTCAGTGCTGGGAGAAAAGTGAATAATGTTGAAAATGACTCAAACAAACAAACAAACAAACAAACAAAAAAACAAACCCGAAGCACAAAAGACATTTAAAGGAAAGGGGACAGAAACGTTTATATATTGTGTAGAAATCTTTGTGGGAAAAGTAACGGCTGCTTGTAATATACCACCGCTCCTTTTTCGACAATATTTTCATAGCTATTTTACTACAGGACAGTGAAATTTGATGTTCCTTTTGTAATGTTTCAGTCCATTGGTAATTCAACTTACAAACGATAGCCAATGTTAACCCTAATTAACTTTAAAGGTAAACCCGTTTAAGCGCCTTTCACCACTAGAGTTGACTTTGCGCTCCGTGTAGATCAAGAACAGACTGCATAAAACGTGTAGGCTGATCTATGATCTACACTACCCGCTTTGCTGACACAATCTAGACAAGGATAACCTTGAAATTGCTCTTATTGGGGTCCTATTTCGAGGGTGAAAATGCTTGTTGGGTTTATTTGGCGCTCTAAAGATAGAGGTCGTTAGGTCGCGCATGTTTATGAATATGCTAATGAATATGCTAATTGTCAGATCGCTTCCTATGGCTCCAAATATCTACATAGCCGTCACACAACCGTAAGTTGTTTTTCACCCTTATTTTTTTAAATGATATTTTACATTCTATTACGTTTCAATATTCTTCTGTATTTGCCTTGCATAAAAACACTGAGTTGAATTCAGTTTTCTCATTAATGATGAAAATATTGATGATGAAGTGTGTGTTGATGATAATGCTGATGATGGCGTCAATAATTGAGCCATGCTCTGTGAAAAGGGGGCTTAATGCATCTGCAAAAAGTATCAACCCATGTCAGCCTGCGCAGTCCGCGCAGGCTGACATGGATCGGAACTTTTTGCTATTTGTCAATTTTCTGCATGTCAAAGGACTTGTCTACCTCATGATTCAGTCGGTTGTTAGACAAAATGGATATTATGGACTCAAAATTATGTGATGTCCTGCTTGGTGTAAATGCATTACGTTGGTGCATTAAGCCCCCTTTTGCCGGAGCATGGCTCAATAATGATAATAATAATAATAATAATATAATGCTGATTAAGATCGTGATTATTTTATTCTAAAGCAGTCTACCAGTAAAAGCAGTGTCTCGTCAGATGTCCGACTTAACAAAAGTCATAAAAGATGACACAAAAGACAACACCCGATAAAATCCTCGAAGACCTTGGTGGGTGCGGAAGGTTTCAATGGCGACTGACGGTGCTCGTCCATGTTATGAAGGCGCTTGTATGCTGGAGTATGATGTCCATGGTACTCATGGCTGCCAAGCCGACATATTGGTGCAACGATGAGCAGTTTGGTACTGGGCTTGTAGAGAATGCTAGTATCATGTGGAGCAAACCAAACATATCAGAACTTGCAGGAGTTTGTATTGATAGCAACGGAACACGATGCAACAGTTTTAGATTTGCACGAACTATGAAAACGATTGTTACGGAGGTAAGCCTATACTGTGAATACTTTTTCCGGGTTAATACATTTACCCCGCGTCATGTTTTCTTCTACAGAAAGAGTTTAAAAGTAATTTGGAAAGCCCACCTGCAGGAACAAGGTACACTCCTCTATGTGAGTGTATATTTGTACGTTTGAAACACATTTGGTAATACAAGTTGGCTTCTTTACAAAAGAAGCCAGGAGAGGTCAGCATCCATGTTTTCAAATAGTTTATTAGCGTTTAATTTCAATGTATTTTGGTACATGTAAACAAACAAGTAAAAAAGCCGCCGCGTAGAAACCTCTTATGCTTTACATGACGGTCATTTGACCTACTTTCCGCGTTTTCAATTCGCATGATCTTGTCCAGCGGTTTTCTTTCTCTTTTTTAACGAAATTCTTCTTATTTTTTCTTATGCTTAAATTTATTTGCTTAATGAAAAATTACAATTATTTGAGAGGTCATTTGCAACCATGGCAAATTAATTTAACAAATCTTTTCTGAAATTCGTCATATAAAAATAAACCATGTCTATTTCCTGTTTCGGTTTTTTGATTTCGCTTTATTTACAAAACCATGACGAAACAGACTGTATATCAGAACAATTTCGCAACAAGAAAAGGATTTAGACAGCAAATTATGTGGCAGTCTGCCTTTTAAACTCACCACTGCTGGAGAGGTCTGATGACCTCTCCAATAACGCCATTTGTTATCATAGCACTAATTGACGTATCTGGGTAACGCTTTGAAAGGGGAATGGTCAGTTCGATTCAGAACAGGAGATTGATCGCTATCTTTTCATGGTTTAAGATTTTTATCAATTATTTCGTGATATATCGTATATGGTAGATAGGTATAAAGTTTTTTGTTCATGATCTGAACTCAATATGTTATCCCACATTTATCCCATATCTTAACTCTTTACCAAAGTATTTGCAGACGTTGGCAGATTGAAAAGTCGGTCGGAAGTATGTGTATACATCTAGTTTACTTGTTATTTATTTTGATTAAAACTTTTTATAAGAAAGATAACCATATTCTTGAAATAATCAAATTAATCGTACATTATTATAATAGACCTATTTCATAATTCCATCCTACTAGGGATAATCCGTGGTCACCATCACACAGAGAGTGCTCAAATTGTCTACTTTACCGAGAACAATCCCGTTTTGCACTTTACCGATACTATTTACTTTATTTCAACGCTCTTTCAGTTCAGTCTGGTCTGTGACAAAAGCCACATTCCTAGCACCACGATGTCCGTACAAATGGGCGGCGTTCTGATAGGCAATATGGCAGCAGGACAAATAGCAACTCTGTATGGACGAAAGTTGCCTCTATACACTTCGATGGTTGTACTAGTTGTATCTGACTTTATCGCCTATTTCTCGATCAACTGGATCATGTTCATGGTTGTGAGGTTCTTTATTGGAATCGGCTGTGGTTTTTTCCTGGCAACACAATTCAGTCTCTTATCAGAGTTTACTTTGGCAAAATGGCGTGCTTGGACCATTGGATTTCCGTCATGGCCGCTTGAGCGATGTGTTCTGGCTTTAGTCGGATGGTTGCTAAACGACTGGAGGAATCTTCAGCTAACAATAGCATTGGCTGGTATACCGTTTCTGGCTACGTGGTGGTAAGTTGTGGCTTTCTTGCGATTGTGAACGAGCGACACTCTGTCAAAGGGGGTTTAGAGTACATCTCCGTGATGAATGGTACCAAGCAAATTATTATATTATACTGGATCTACAGAACTCTGCAGGCTGACCTGAGTCGATACTTTTACCAGATGCAGTAAGCCCCCTCTTCACAGAATATGGTTCAAATGTTACTTGACTCGCTGACTGGACTGATTAATTCAAAATAGAAGCTTTGTTTCGAAGACTCGTATCATACTTTCCTATTTTAAAACGCGCCTTGCTTTTGTTAGACCATACCCACTGATGTAGATGTAAAATTAGATGACTTGCTTTCGTTGGATCATACTCACTGATGTGGATGTAAAATTAGATGACTTGGCTTTCGTTAGATCATACTCACTGATGTAGATGTAAACTTAGATGACTTGCTTTCGTTAGATCATACTTACTTATGAAGTAGTAAAATTAGATGACTTGCTTCGATAGATCATACCCACTGATGTAGATGTAAAAATAGATGACTTGCTTTCGTTAGATCATACACACTGATGTAGAAGTAAAATTAGATGACATGCTTTCGTTAGATCATACCCACTGATATAGATGTAAAATTAGATGACTTGCTTTCGTTGGATCATACTCACTGATATAGATGTAAAATTAGATGACTTGGCTTTCGTTAGATCATACTCACTGATGTAGATGTAAAATTAGATGACTTGCTTTCGTTAGATCATACTCAGTGATGTGGATGTAAAATTAGATGACTTGCTTTCGTTAGATCATACTCACTTATGTGGATGTAAAATTAGATGACTTGCTTTTTTTAGATCATGCTTATTGATGTAGATGTACAATTATATGACTTGCTTCGTTAGATCATACTCACTGATGTAGATGTAAAATTATATGACATGCTTTCGTTAGATCATACTCACTGATGTAGATGTAAAATTAGATGACTTGCTTTCGTTAGACCATACCCACTGATGTAGATGTACAATTATATGACTTGCTTCGTTAGATCATACTCAGTGATGTAGATGTAAGATTAGATGACTTGCTTTCGTTAGATCATACTCACTGATGTAGATGTAAGATTAGATGACTTGCTTTCGTTAGATCATACTCACTGATGTAGATGTAAGATTAGATGACTTGCTTTCGTTAGATCATACTCACTGATGTAGATGTAAGATTAGATGACTTGCTTTCGTTAGATCATACTCACTGATGTAGATGTAAGATTAGATGACTTGCTTTCGTTAGACCATACCCACTGATGTAGATGTAAAATTAGATGACTTGCTTTCGCTAGACCATACCCACTGATGTAGATGTAAAATTAGATGACTTGCTTTCGTTAGACCATACCCACTGATGTAGATGTAAAATTAGATGACTTGCTTTCGCTAGACCATACCCACTGATGTAGATGTAAAATTAGATGACTTGCTTTCGCTAGACCATACCCACTGATGTAGATGTAAAATTAGATGACTTGCTTTCGCTAGACCATACCCACTGATGTAGATGTAAAATTAGATGACTTGCTTCGTTAGATCGTACTCACTGATGTAGATGTAAGATTAGATGACTTGCTTTCGTTAGATCATACTCACTGATGTAGATGTAAAATTAGATGACTTGCTTTCGTTAGACCATACCCACTGATGTAGATGTAAAATTAGAT
Organism: Hippopus hippopus; assembly: GCA_946811185.2. Taxonomy (NCBI): domain Eukaryota; kingdom Metazoa; phylum Mollusca; class Bivalvia; order Cardiida; family Cardiidae; genus Hippopus; species Hippopus hippopus. Next base: position 18,961,194 of record OX328096.1, read on the forward strand.
GACTTGCTTTCGTTAGACCATACCCACTGATGTAGATGTAAAATTAGATAACTTGCTTTCGTTAGACCATACCCACTGATGTAGATGTAAAATTAGATGACTTGCTTTCGTTAGATCATACTCACTGATGTAGATGTAAAATTAGATGACTTGCTTTCGTTAGACCATACCCACTGATGTAGATGTAAAATTAGATAACTTGCTTTCGTTAGATCATACTTATTGATGTAGATGTTCAATTAAAAAAGCTTTACAAATGAACCATCTTGCACTAGAAGTTATCATGGTAAACAAGTTTTAAACCTTAAAGCCAGTAACAAAGTTTGTTGCTTTGGGAGACATCGTGTTAGATCAAACTTACAAACTTAATGAGCCACGCTCTGGAAAAGGGGATGTAATGGATCTCCGTCAATACATTATTCCAAGCAAGTCGTCGCATTATTATGGATCCATGAAATCCATTTTGTCTGACAACTGACTGAATCCTGAGGTAGACTGGTCCTTGGACTTGGAGGAAATTTACCAAATGAAAAATTCTTGACGTAGGTCAGCCTGCGCGAGCTGCACAGGTTGATCTGAGTCAATACATTTTGCAGATGCCTTTAAACCGCCTTTTCAGTCCTTAAGTAGCCAGATCAGGGTCCGTATTAGCCAACCATTCTTCAGAACTATCTTTGTCTTGTTTTCCAGAATTTCATACAATGTGAAAGTAACGCAGCTTCTGATTGGCTACACCATTTGATTTAGCCACTAAGAAGTTGTGTTATTTTCAAATTTAGAAAATTCTGGAGAAAAAGACTGAGAAAGTTTTTAAGTATGGTTGGTGAATACAGACCCAGGTGCCGTCTTCTAATCTGCATTAATAATTAATCATTCTAATCTGCATTCCAGTTTTCAATTCTGGTTTAGCCAATCAGAAATATTGTTATTTTCTAAACTTAGAATTGGACGAAGAATGCAATTTAGGATTACACGTGAAAATGGGCCAAAGTCCTTTTGTACGGACTGATAATATCCATATTTTGAAAATGACTTTAAGAGGATAAAAAGTAGTCACTTCTATGGTGGTTGATAATGTGTAACGCATAGAGAATATATCAATTTGCTTTCTACGAAGGTGTTTACCTGAAAGTTTTCGATGGTACATTGCCCATGACCGATACGAAGATGCGGAAAAGATTGTTCGAGATATTGCGAAGGCCAACAGACGTCAAATGCCAAATATGGATGAAGTTATCGCCGATGAGAAACCTGAGAAAGATACCAAGTATACGCTCAAACATCTCTTTCAATCCAAATTTCTTGTTCGTATATCTCTGTTGTCAATTATCAACTGGTAAGTAATTTGAACACTTTTTTTTACGAATTCAAAGAAAAGTATGAAATAATTTCTGAAGTCCAGGTTCGTTGTATTTATTTTGAAGTTTTGTAACAAAACTGTCCAACTTTGTGTGAAATACATCTATTAACCATTAGGCTGCTAAGCGCGACTTAATGACCTTTAGTGGACAGCGTAGATCAAGATCAGACTACATAGATCGTGCAGTCTGATCTTAGATCTACACTGTCCAACAAGGAGATATTTTTCTCCAAAGAGTTAGTCTAAAAATAACATTATTCGGGTTTTTAATATCGGCTTGAAAGTTTTATTCAACATATTTAGAAGGATAAGGTTAAAAAATCCAGGTCAATTTTTCATTTATCAGTATTTTGTTCAGCGTAGAAAGCATTGCAGTTTCCTTCGTATGGACACTGCACGTTCTGATATCTTGATTGACAGACACCACCCGTAATATAAGCTTCCTTTGTCGCAGATGGTTTTGAAATAAATAATATTTTGACATTCCTTGCCATTCGCTGCCTCTTAATGAGCCATGCTCTGGCAAAAGGGGGTTTAATTCATGTCTGCGATGCATTATAGGCTACCTAGCAAGTCATCACATGATTGTGTATCCGAAAAATTAATTTTCTCTTACAAAAGACTGAATCATGAGGTACACTGGCACTTTGATATCCAGAAAATTAACCAAAAGCAAAATGTTTCGGCCCAGGCCAGCCTGCGCGGACTGCGCAGGCTGACCTGAATCGATACTTTTTGCAGATACATTAAGAGCTCTATTCACAGAACATAGCAATATTGCAGGTTTACACTTGGAGTTGTCTATCATGGTCTAAACTACGGGGTGTCAGCACTCTCTGGTAACTTGTACCTGAACTTCTTTCTGTTCTCGGTGTCGTCAGTACCTACCAAGGCTTTGTCAATGTGGATGTCAAACTGGTATATGTAAACATTGCTCTCTCTCTCTCTCTGTTTTCTGTCTCTCTCTGGTACTTGCACCTAAACTTCTTTCTGTTCTATGTAGCCTATTATCAGTACCTACCAAGGCTTTGTCAATGTGGATGTCAAATTGGTATATATAAACATTCCGCTCTCTGTCTGTCTGTCTGTCTGTCTGTCTCTCTCTCTCTCTCTCTCTCTCTCTCTGTCTCTCTGGTTACTTGTATACCTGAACTTTTTTCTGTTCTCTGTATCATCAGTACCTACCTTGGCTTTGTCAATGGGAACGTCAAATTGGTATGAATAAACATTCCGCTCTCTGTCTCTCTCTCTGTCTCTCTCTCTCTCTCTGTCTCTGTCTTTCTCTCCCTCTCTCTCTCCCTGGTTACTTGTAACCTGAACTTCTTTCTGTTCTCTGTATCACCAGTACCTACTAAGGCTTTGTCAATGTGGATGTCAAATTGGTATATATAAACATTGCTCTCTCTCTCTCCTCTCTCTCTCTCTCTCTCTCTCTCTCTCTCTCTCTCTCTCTCTCTCTCTCTCTCTCTCTCTCTCTCTCTCTCTCTCTCTCCCTCCAATCGCTCAGCAATGAACAAGAGATCTTGAGAAAGTAGGGAATCTTTTACCGTTTTTATCTGATATTGTGTTCGGGGTTTTTTCCATGACTACACAGTCCACTTCGAAATCTTGCTAGCCGAGCCTCGGTAGCTCAGTCAGTAGCGCACAGCACTTGAGAACAGGGGGTCTCTGATTCGATCCCCGGCTCGGCCAATTTCTTTCCGAGGATTGTTGATAGGCATTGCAACAGGATTTATTCCTCTCTCACCGCTGACCATTGTTTCGACGATGGTTATGTGGGGAAGCAGCCAGTGGCTTGGAAGGAATATTGTGCGGAGTACTAGTAAAAAGAAATTGCAGAAAAGCATGGAAAGGTGCACTGAAGGTCGCGATATAACTGGAATAATGTTGAAAACGGTGTTAAATACCATAAAATAGAATCAATCGACATCTTGCTAAATCGTAGAGTAGATCGCAGGACAAACACTTGACAGAAGTTGATCGATTGATTGTATGGTGTTCAACACTATTTTCAACATTATTTAGGCTAAGTTACATCGATGTTTTCCTAGAGTTTCTTCTATCAGTACTTCGCACAATATTCTTCTCAAGCCACAGGCTGCTTTACCACATAACCATCGTTGTAACAATGATCAGCAGTGAGAAAGGAATGAATCCTGTTGCAATTACTATCATTTATCCTCGGAAAGAGATTGGCAGAGTTGGGGATTCGATCCAGCCATCCCTGTTCTCAAGTTCTGCACGCTAACGACTGCGCTACCGGGGTTCGGCACTTGACATAAGTAAATGTGTCTTTCTTTCAATGACATGAAAAGCGACCTTCTTCTTGTGAATATTGCAAATCAAGGCACTGCCAAACTGATAAGTAAGAAGAAAAGACGAGTAAAGATCAGGATTAAAAGACATTGATTGGTTCCGTTCTGAAATCGCTCTAAAATATATTTCAGTATTGGTAGAAAAAAAACATCCATGCTTTGTTATGCGACTGTGGCGTTAGGTGGATACGTCGTTGGAATAGTTCAACAGACAGGTACATAGTGTTTAGGCATGTGTACATAACGGGAGACGGTTCTTCCCCGGATGTAGCAAAGGTTCTGCATTACACTATATAAAACAGTTTCATTGGCTACCTCTGTTGAGAAAGCAACCCGATATTGAGTTCGAAGATATGTGTTGCACTTTAACGCCGTTTTTAAAAGCTTAGGTCATATCACAGCGGCCAGTGCACCTACACATGTGTTCTCTGGCTTTCTCACACCAGTACTGACACAACTTTCTTTCCAAGCCATACACTACTTTCTTACATGCATCAGAGGTGAGAGGCGAAATATGGCCGGAAAGAATGTTTGCCTCAACCTGGTATTGCACCTGCAATCACCAGGTCACGAGTCAGATACGCTAACCACTGGTTGCGAGTTCGATACCTGGTTGAGGCAAATAATTTTCATTCCGGCGCTTTTTCGCCTCTCACCTCTGACGCATGTGAGAAAAGTAGTCAGTGACTTGGAATGAAAGTTGTGTCAGTACTGGTGTGAGAAAGCCAAAAAACAGTAAACACATGCATAGGTGCACTGACCGCCGTGATACGACCTAAGCTGTTAAAAAGGCGTTTAACTTCAATACAAACAAACCATTTGCTTCAATGTTTTCTATCTTTCTACCACATCACTGAACAGTTTTTTCTATGTCATCCCCAAGAACTTTGAATTATATTGAATTTCTGTCGTCTGGTAAAAGTTGAAGTTTTTTGTCTTACGTTAATTCCGACGCTTTGCGTTTGTTGTCGTTTTTGGACGTTAGGATTCTTCGAGTTTGTTTCGTTACGACCGTGATCAATAGCGTTCGCAACAGCACTTTGTATAACTCATGTTATTTGAGCCGTGCTCCGTCAGAATGGGTTTTAAAGCATCTTCGTGATGCATTTAACTTAGCAAGTCGTAACAAAATAATGAATCCATAAAAGCTATTTCGTCTAAGAAGCGACTGGATCATGTAGTAGTGTGATCCTCGGCCATGCAGAAAATTTACAAATAGCAAAAGGTATCGATTCATGTCAGCCTGCTCGGACTGTGCAGGCTGACATGAATCGATACCTTTTGCAAATGCAATAAAACATGGTTCAGTTATATATGACAAACATGTTTCTTTAGATACTGAATACAAGAACCTACTGACAAACACGTTTGCCATCATAGCGTCTATCGGTGTAACAACAGCGTATGGCCCTGTTCAGACAATCACAATAGAATTATATCCAACCGTTATCAGGTAAGAGATCATTGGCATAGTCATTCCATGTAGTAAATACAAGGACGAGCAGACAAACAGGTCAGCAATAACCCCGTCTATTGGTGTAACAACAGTCTACATGGCCCTGTTCAGACAATCACTGTAGAACTCTATCCAACTGTTATAGGGTAAGAGATCATCAACATTGTCATTCCAGATACTGAATACAAGGACACCAACAGTCTACATGGCCCTGTTTAGACAATCACGGAGGAACTATGTCCAACTGTTATCAGGTAAGAGATCATCAACGTTGTCATTCCAGATACTGAATACAAGGACAACAACAGTCTACATGGCCCTGTTTAGACAATCACAGTAGAACTATATCCAACTGTTATCAGGTAAGAGATCATTGACATATAGTCATTCCAGATACTGAATACAGGGGCAAACTTACAAACAGGTCAGCAATAACCGCGTCTCTCAGTGTAACAATAGCGTATGGCCCTGTCCAGGCAATCATAACAGAACTATATCTAACAGTTATCAGGAAAGAGATAATCAACAGAGTCATTCCAAATGCTAAATACAAGGACAAGCTTACAAACAGGTCAGCAATAACCGCGTCTCTCGGTGTAACAATAGTCTACAGCCCTGTTCAGTTACGATAGAACTATATCCAACCATTATCAGGTAAGAGATTATCGACATAGTCATTCCAGACACTAAATACAAAAAAAGAAAAAGCTGACAAACAGGTCAGCAATAACCGCGTCTCTCGGTGTAACAATAGTCTACAGCCCTGTTCAGTTACGATAGAACTATATCCAACCATTATCAGGTAAGAGATTATCGACATAGTCATTCCAGACACTAAATACAAAAAAAGAAAAAGCTGACAAACAGGTCAGCAATAACCACGTCTATTGGTATAGCAATTTAGTCTATGGGCCTGTTCAGACAATCACGGTAGTTCACTATCCAACCGTTATAAGGTAGGAGATAATCACACAGTCATTCCAGTTACTGAAATAACAAACAAAGTTTGCTATTTAAAGCGTCTATGGGCGTGACAGCATACTAATACTAGTTAATGCCCGAAGATGGCGTGCAAAATCACAGGGTAGATTGCGAATTCTTTCTGATGGGACGTCAACAATGCTTATTTCCGATATTATGTCCAATATTTTGTCATTTAAGATTTTTTCCCTGGTCAAATTATAATCGTATATAGTTACAGGTAAATTTAATTAAGCTTAGCCTACTTTGTTACATAATTAAAAAGATAATTACCTGTTCATTTTTCGATATTTAACTCCATTGTTTTTCAGGGCACTAGGTTTTGGGTGCTTGAGTACGATTCTCCGTTTGGGTTCTGTAGTCGGTCCTCAACTTGTTTTTGTGGTAAGATTTTTGTGGTTTTATTTTACAAATTAGCGTTGCCTGCTCTAGGTTTGCATTCTTCGATACTAGATTTATAGTATGTTGACGTGTTTTCGATACGCACCCATTTTCGATACATGGAAGTATTTCCTCTTGTTGTGACAACTTGAAAATTCAATAGGGCTCAAAGGGTAGAAAACAGTGTAGTACTTGGAGAAAATGCTCTTCTCTTTTTCCATGGATGGATATAAAAGCTTTGTTTTTGAGTGTCGTCGAACTATTTTGACCAACTTGTCAGCCGCTAATTAATTGATTTCCTGATGAATTAGTACTTTTGATTCGTCGAAAAAATATAGATATCGCGCCTACTGATGCAAGGTCATTTTTTACAAATGATCTAAACATTACCAGATAGCGTAGATCGAAGATTAACTGCACGTTCTGTGTAAATTGATTCTAATCTTTAGCAAGTACAAAAGCTTAAAATATTTGCCCGTAGCATGGTTATACGAGTAATTATGCCCCCCTTCAACGAAGTGGGGGGGTATATTGCTTTGCTAATGTCGGTCGGTCGGTCGGTCGGTAGACCTTACCTTGTCCGGATGATAACTAGACACAGAATTGACCTAGGTTCGTCAAATTTGGCACAGACATGCGTCTCGGAGTGTAGATGATCCCTATCGATTTTGAGGTCAATCGGTCAAAGGTCAAGGTCACAGTGACCGTCAACATGTTGATATATAGACCAAACCTTGTCCGGATGATAACTAGACACAGAATTGACCTAGGATCGTCAAATTTGGCACAGACATGCGTCTCGGAGTGTAGATGATCCCTATTGATTTTGAGGTCAATCGGTCAAAGGTCAAGGTCACAGTGACCGTCAACATGTTGATATATAGACCAAACCTTGTCCAGATGATAACTAGACACAGAATTGACTTAGGTTTGTCAAATTTGGCACAGACATGCGTCTTGGAGTGTAGATGATCCCTATAGATTTTGAGGTCAATTGGTCAAAGGTCAAGGTCACAGTGACCGTCAACATGTTGATATATAGACCAAACCTTGTCCGGATGATAACTAGACATAGAATTGACTTAGGTTCGTCAAATTTGGCACAGACATGCGTCTTGGAGTGTAGATGATCCCTATTGATTTTGAAGTCAATCGGTCAACGGTTAAGGTCACAGTGACCGTCAACATGTTGATATAAAGACCAAACCTTGTACGGATGATAATTAGACACAGAATTGACTTAGGTTTGTCAAATTTGGCACAGACATGTGTCTCGGAGTGTAGATGATCCCTATTGATTTTGAGGTCAATTGGTCAAAGGTCAAGGTCACAGTGACCGTCAACATGTTGATATGTAGACCAAACCTTGTCCGGATGATAACTAGACATAGAATTGACTTAGGTTCGTCATATTTGGCACAGACATGCGTCTTGGAGTGTAGATGATCCCTATTGATATTGAGGTCAATCGGTCAAAGGTCAAGGTCACAGTGACCGTCAACATGTTGATATATAGACCAAACCTTGTCCGGATGATAACTAGACACAGAATTGACCTAGGTTCGTCAAATATGGCACAGACATGCGTCTCGGAGTGTAGATGATCCCTATCGATTTTGAGGTCAATCGGTCAAAGGTCAAGGTCACAGTGACCATCAACATGTTGATATATAGACCAAACCTTGTCCGGATGATAACTAGACACAGAATTGACCTAGGTTTGTCAAATTTGGCGCAGACATTCGCCTTGGAGTGCAGATGATCCCTATCGATTTTGAGAATAATCCATCAAAGGTCAAGGTCACAGTGGCCTTCAACTTAATGATATATAGACCAAACCTTGTCCAGATGATAACTAGACACAGAATTGACCTAGGTCCTTCAAATTCTGTACAGACATTCATCTTGGAGTGTAAATGATCCCTATCGATTTTAAGGTTAATCCGTGAAAGGTCAAGGTCACAGTGACCACCAGAGGATTCAGGGCCCGCGCTGCCGTTCGCCACTTGAGCCATTTGCTAAAAAAAAATTAAAGTGTCTCAAAAATCATCATATGTGGCTCAACTTGTGGCTCCAACATTTTATTCGCGTATTATCGGGGACGTAGTAAGCATCGAAGTCGACTGGGAAAAAGCGGAAGTCGAACATGCGTGCCGAAAAGAAAATCGATAACCCAGTCTGTGTATCGGCGACTGTTTACAATCTTGTATGTAGACACACGGCGGTGTGTATAATTATGCGAACTGTTGACAGATTATCACGTTTAACAATTGAAGTGGGCTATAAATCAAAAAGATGACATCGATATTTCCAATCAATTCTTTTGATATCAGTTTATGAACTGTGCCACTTCCTGTATCAATGTGGCAGTAGGGGGGCATGACTGTTTTACAAACAGACATCTTGTTCTTTATATTTATGTATTTGCAGAGTCAATACATCCCGGGGCTGATCTACTTTTTCTGCGGAGGAATCGCTACTCTCTGTGTCCTTGGGCTAATGGGACTTCCGGAAACTAAGGATGGAAATTTAAGCGATAAGATCGACAAGGGAAAGGACGGACACGATCAACACACATCGAAAGAGAAGAACGGGCTTGTGTGATACTTTGATATAATACAGTCTGAATCCAAACGTAGGACTCTCGTAAATAGACTGGCGGTGTCTACATTTGGTGTTTTTTTTATATAGAGCATACATTGGTGGCGAAATATTCCTACGCGTCTTATCTGGGCTACCAAAAGAAACTGTCATCGTCTTCTGATTCCACGTGAAAGACTACTAAGCATGAAATGTTTTCAACAAAATAAAAAAAAAATGCATAATCGAACTGAGCCTAAAATCTATGCGATGTATTATTTGCCTAGGACTGTACTGATGACGTGTGCGGAAGTTATACTGTTACCTCCAAATCGTTGATCGTTGCAGGTAATTTATGAGGGAAAGGGTGAAGCTGATTTACAAACATAATACATCGAGAAACAAAGACAGATATATGTTCACTTCTGCAATCCATTCACGTTATGGAATTGTTTAGTTTTTCAGTAGAGTTTTGAAACTATATTAATGAAATGGGCATTAAAAAAGGCTCTTTCAAACAAGCTTATTCCTAAATGAACCTTTAGTCTGATGCAGTATTTAACCTGTCCACTATAATAAAGGAACTGAATGTAAATTATCTTTTGGTGCACAAATACTCAAGACAGAGTATGTTACGTAGGGTCGTGATCCATTGAGCACAATCGCCAATAAAAACTCACATTTACGTCTACGGTAAGAGAAGGAATATTTCCGAGTTCAAGATGTAGGCCTAATTGCTTTGTAAGGAAATACAACATTGGTAACAGCTATCCTAAGTATGCAACTTATTAAATTTAATCTTTAACCTGACCATTAAGTATAAAATTAAGTCAGCAACCTACATTTCATCCCAGGCATCTACTAACTGATGAAGAAGGCATGTCCTAATTCTTTAGTATCCAGTTCTTGAAGTACAAGCACTCTAGATCTAGTGACTAGGTCCATCCGTCATTTGAAATATTAATTCACGTTATCATCAATATGATGACAGACTGCCTTACAGTAAGATTACAGAGCGAGACATAATTTTGTCATTGTTGCGTACATGTATTCTTCACTCAAGTTTCTTTCATGAATTAATTTTAAAATGATTGATTTACCTTGAATTATTTGTTTTAAATAGATAAAGCATATTTCAAATGCCCAGATTCTGTTAGCATAGCCATCTTAAAGTATTACCGCAGATTAAAGTCCTGCAGGAACCATTTTCAGTATTTGTATGGCCTGCTTGTTTTTATGTTTACGAATTTTATCTTGCATGTCCATATATTGTTCTATACATGTGTAATACTAGCTTCGAACATCAACCGATATGATACATGTATGTTCATCTGTCGAGGAGAAATTGCGCTGTTTCATGTCGAGAATCCATGGGCTCATGGCAACTGCTCTTTATCTGTATTAGGTTTTAGCTTCTGCTTACCGTAATCTAAGTTCTGCTGATCTCATGCGCGGTATATTTTAGTATAGCTCTAGATGTTTATGCGTTAATGTTTTATTAGATCTATTCCGTGCTTTTTTATAAGAGGGTAAACCACAACATTTTCATACATTCTGCATAGTGATTGGCTCATTTTAAAGTCACATGACTAGATCTAGTCTTGAAAAGTTTTAGAAGTCGGCAGATTTCAAATGTTGGCATTTTCCTCAGCTTGCTTAAGCTGAAGATAATTTAAAGTTTAACTCCGAAACTGTGAAATGCAAGATCATACTGAGTGATTAAAAGTTCCAAATGGATTTCTACTATTCAGCTAGATACTCCTTTAATATCTGAGAATAATACTCAATTCAAGCAATTATCTAATTATCTTTTGAATATACCGTCACGGATATACAGAGAAATCAAAGCAGAGAGAGAGAGAGAGAGAGAGAGAGAGAGAGAGAGAGAGAGAGAGAGAGAGAGAGAGAGAGAGAGAGAGAGAGAGAGAGAGAGAGAGAGCGCACCAGTGCAGACCTGTACCATTGCGCCCGTATTTTTTATACCATGGCTGATAGATAGAAATGAGAAGCCACGCATAGGTCCCCTTTCTAGTAATTCAGTAGTCTTTACACAGTCTGTATATATGCTCTGTAAAATATATTAAACCTTGCCATTATTGAAGAGAAAGAGCCATATGTAGCGTCCATATTTTTTAATCCAACGAATACATCAACAGATTGATTAGGTGGTGTTTTACACTGCTTTCAGCCTTATTTCAGTCACAATTATCATGGCAACATCTCACTCATTTATCTGTGTCCAAGGTTTCCAGTAATAGGGTAGGGCTTTGAAATATCTTGCCCAAGGTCACTCCCACAAGAAAACTCAGCACTTCGAGTGATGATTGAATCTGATGCCTTCAGCTTAACCATTCGGGACTCTGTTGTTGATAGGTGAGATTGAGAAGCCTCTGCAAGTAAACTTCCTTTTGGGTTATAGCCTCTTGTAATATTTTAGTTATTGTTTCCAACGTGTTTCAGTTTTGTCAACCTGACCCCAGACTTTAAGCCAGGCTGGATAATTCTGCCCTTATTTAATTCTTCACAATAAACTTATGATGTGAGTACTCATAAGCCTGGCATGATTACCTCCTGTAACACTTTAGCAAACGATAAAATTTCAGACTTGCCCAAATTCAAAGCATTTGTAGACGACAAAATAGATGTGACTCAGTAATTAAAATTTGTTGTATGAAGGGTAGTAAACATTGTGAAAAAAGGAGAAAATGTTGGTTACCACAATGTTTCAAAAGCTCTCTTTCTAAGGATCATTAAAACTCGGGATAGGTGGTAAAGGGCTAATTAAGTAACAATACCTGCCAAAAGTAAATAAAGTAGGTATTAAAATGCATTTCAATTCAAATCATCCCATTTAAAAATATAGAAATCATTGTGAAGATGACAGCCTGTTATTGTACGGTCGGTCCCAGTGTTAGTCACTGGCACAGAAATTTATTTCAAAACTAGGCTAAAACCTACCAGGTCACTCTATCTTTTGTTTAGTTTTTGCCTAATTTTACATTTCATTTTTTTCTGCAAGCGTCCTACACATGGACCGACCACACAATAACAGATTGTCATCGTCAAAATATTTTCCATACTTTAAAATTGTATGATTTATATTTAAATGCATTCTAACACCTGATTTGATTTCTTGGCCACCATTGAGCCTTTAACTAATTTGAATGGGTTAGGTTTTCAGAAAAATGTTAAGATGAGTGCAGGTATATTTTCTGAAGCTGAATCATTTCTATCAGATGCTTCAGTCTGTTTGTCTGCATTAGGTGCCTCAACTTGGCACTTTGCCATAATCATCTGACTTGTCTCAAATTGTCTTTGTTCGGCATAGCTGAATGCATTGACTTTTGAACTACTTGTTGGTACTGATAACAAATGAATGAAAAGGAATTTGTGATTGGTCAAAAATGTTCACATGATTATTCTAAGCATTTCTATCAGATGCTTCAGTCTGTTTGTCTGCATTAGGTGCCTCAACTTGGCACTTTGCCATAATCATCTGACTTGTCTCAAATTGTCTTTGTTCGGCATAGCTGAATGCATTGACTTTTGAACTACTTGTTGGTACTGATAACAAATGAATGAATAGAAATTTGTGATTGGTCAAAAATGTTCACATGATTATTCTAAGGGCCCCTCTAAAATGTTGACATGTTTATTCGAAGGGCCCCTGCCTATTTGCTGGCAAATTTACACTGTCTATCTTTTTCTACAGACATTCCTTGTTACAGCTATGCTAGTCGTTACAGTACACTTAACTCTTTACCAAAGGACAAAATTTTGGACTTGTCCAAATCGAAAGAATTTGCACACTTTCAATGTGACTTAAATAATGGAATTTGTCTTTGATAGGGTAGACAACATTGTGGGAAAAGGTGAAAATGCTGGTTACCAGCATTTTCTCCTTTTCCCATAATGTTTTCCAAAGGTATCTTCCTCAGGGTCATTAAAACAGGGTTAAGAGTAGTAGCATTGAGACAAAGTGCTATTAGGCCACTCATAACACAAATCATGGTACATTTGTTTTAAATCAATTTCATATACTTGAGGTACATAACAATAACATACATTTAACTCTATACCAAACAACAATTATAGTTAAGACTTGTTCATCTTAAAATCCTTTGCAGATGAAAAATTGAATGTGGCTCAAATGACAGGATTTGGCTTTGAAAGGGTAAGCAACACTTTGAAAAAAGGAGAAAATGTTGGTTACCAGCATTTTCTCCTTTTCCCACAATGTTTTAACAAGCCCATCTTCTCAATGTCATTATAACATGGGATTGTTTGGTAAAAAGTTAAAACAATGCAAAACAAACCAAATTCCACTAACCCTTATCTATGAACACTCAACAAAATATGGCACAAATAGATAGACTTAACCCTTTACAATTACAAAATCTTGACTTGTCCAAATTGAAAGCCTTTGCAGACGACAAATTAATTGTAGCTCAAATATTGATATTTGTCTTTGAAAGAGGAGAAAAACATTGGTTAAAATGGAAGAAATGCTCGTTTAAACCTGCATTTTTTCCTATTCCCTTTATCTTTTCTACCCTTTCATAGACAAATACTATCATTTGAGCAACATTTGATTAGTGATCTGCAAATGTTTTCAATATCGATCATTTTAAAACTTAATCTTGCAACAGGTTTCAACAAAATACCAATAAATGATCTAACTAAAATATCAATGTTGTCTAAAACACATATACAACAGACCAATACAGCAATACAGAAAACTGTTGTTATTTTCCTTTCATATTGATTAACATGTACCTCCTGCATGTATACACCTTTTCTTGCTTCCAGTGGCCCACTTTTAAAAACATTGTGGCAACTGCACCTTTTACCAGCATGGCTATGCAAAATACATACATGTAAAAATTACACACATATTTTTATGGTAACACGACATATTATCAAAAAAGAAATTACAAAAATATAATTTCTGTATATAAAAAAATCCCAACAAATTACCCATAACCAGTATTCATTATCTAAACACTAAAAGCATGTGATAGTTTTGTAAAAGATATGAAAATTTTAAAAACTCTTCACCAATAAATTAATATCATTCATTTAGGGTGTCCTATTCACATTCTATGCATTTCTGAACACATAAAAAGGCACCAACTGTTCCTTACTTTCAATTTTTTTAATAAAGATGTCTTACTAATCTTTCATATTTGAAACTTCCATTTGAAATTAAACTTTAACCCTTCACACCAAGATATATATATGAGCCATGCTCTGGCAAAAGGGGGCTTAATGCATCTCCATGTTGCATTATACCAATCAAGCTATCACATAATTATGGATCCATAATAGTCACTTTTTTGAACAGCCAACTAAATCATGAGGTAGATTGGTCCTTGAACATACAGAAAATTGACTACTAGCGAAAAGTTTCTGCTCAGGTCAGCCTGCACGGACTGCGCAGGCTTACCTGGGTCGATACTTTTCGCAGATGCATTAAGCCCCCTTTTACCAGAGCATGGCTTATATATAAGATGTATTTCTGAGCTGATGAAATGACATCAACTGTTCATTACTTTCAGTTCCTTTTCACTGATGTCTTTCAATTATTTCAAAATCAAAATTCCCTATTGATGTAAAAACTTAACCCTTTACCAAATGACAAAATTTTTGACTGTTCCAAATTGACAGCAATTGCAGACAACAAATTAAATATACTTCAAATGATGAAATTAGTCTGTAAAAGGATAGAAAATATTGTGGTAAAAGGAGAAAATGTTGGTTAACAACATTTTCTCCTTTTCCCACAATGTTTTCAATAAGCTTCTTCCTTAGGGTCGTTAAAACCTCGGGATTTTGTGGTAAAGACTTAATCCTTCCAATCAATTGTGCTACAATGCTTCTACATATCACAACTTTAGATAATACTGTAGGAAAAGGAGCATATGTTCATTTTAAAAAAAAACATGTTCTATAACCCTTTACCAAATAATTCAAAAATTTTACCAGTAACAAAATGTTTAACTTGTCATTATTGAAAGCACTTGCAGACCACAAATGAAAAGTAGCTTAGATTATGGGTTTTGACAATGAAAGGGTAGGAAACATTGTGGACAAAGGAGAAAATGTTGGTGACCAGCATTTTCTCCTTTGTCCACTATGTTTTCAAAAGGCTTTTCTGTAAACACAAGATTTCTTGGTAAAGGGTTATTGGCTCTGAGGATAAATGCTTCAGAAAACAGACTTTGCTTGTAAGCAACATTTTCTAACTTTCATATAAAGTTTTCTTTCTTTCAAATACAAATATTTTCATTTCAGTTGCATTTACTTTTTTGCCTACAAATAGTTTCAATTTGGATCCGAAATTCTAAAAATTGTGTCATCTAGTAAAGAATTACATGGAAGACTTAGACAAGATGAAAAAATAACTACCAATATTTGGCACAAATATTATGAGTAACCTAAAACTGCCTGTCTTCTTCATCAGAAAATGTCCGCTGGAAAGCACTTCGCCTCTGTAGACGACTGTAGTACTTCTGTAATATCGGATAGTTCCTCAGAAGAACTCCATCTCGCATTGTACTCGCCCACCATAGATTATATCCCAGCACACAATCAGCAGCAGTCAGTCTGAATAAACAGAACAAAATTGGTGAATTACCTCTTTACCAGACAATAAAAATTTAGAACTTCTCCAAATGTTGGCAGACGACACCTTAATTTTGGTTTGAATGATGGTACTTCTCTTAGGAAGGGTAGAAAAGTGTGAACTCCTTACCAAACAACCCATTCTAGACTAACATTAGAAAGCATTTGCAGGCTACAAAATAAATGTGACTAAAAAACTAGACTAGTCCAAACTGAAAGCATTTGCAGACGACAAAATAAACATGACTCAAAGCAAACATTATTATTTTCTTTTTTTGGCGGGGTGTGTTTGGGTATGTGTGTGTGTGTGTAGAAAACGTTATGGGAATAGGAGAAAATGCTGGTAACCAGCATTTTCTCCTATTCCCACAATGTCTTCAAAAGCCTCTTTCCTCTGGGTCATTAAATGTCGGGATTGTGTGGTAAAGGTCTAAAGCTTTTGATGATGTACAAAATGAAAGAAAAAAGTTATACAAGAATCAACAAACGTGTGGATTTTGTTGTGTAATCTAGTAAATTGTCCCATGGAAAAGGAATGACATAAAATTTTGCCAGTGCAGCTACAAATTGCTTAAGTTTATACTATCTCTGCATTAACCATAATGTTTTCAAAGGGATTACACAGAAAAGGTATCTAATGATCCTTGCAAAGGTACAAGGTTTAGGGTTTGCAGTCACTTTGTATGACAACGTGAAATTAATCAACTGAATGGTGTTTTAAACAATTTTCAAGATCATTTTAATCATATCACAGCAACAGCTCAGTTATTACATGTACCTATATGTGTTTCCTGGGATGCACCAATACTGGGTGGGTCACTGGAATTTCTTACCCAAAAGCACTCCCCACTCCCATGACATACCAGTGCTCCGGGTGAGGTTTGAACCAAGGACTCCTGGAATACTCAGCATACATCCCAACTGCTGTGCCGCTCATGACCCCTTATGTATGATTTAAAAGAATAGCAACATAACTCTTACCTATTTCCACACACATAGTCTCTATCTTTCAGCCAGTTTGAGAGGTATTTAGCAAAGGTCTCAAATTTGAGGACCATTTTATTGATGAGTTCATTGTCCTGGTCCTCAAGCTGTGTAAACACCCACTGCACTAGAATAGTTTCCATGATTTCATCTAGTGTTGTAACAGAATACACAAGCCAGCTGTAAAATATGAAATCTATATTTGAAGAAAACTTCATAAATTAGTGGACAGTGTAGATCAAAGATCAGACTGCACCTGCCAGTCTGTCCTGGTCCCGAAGCTGTCTAAACACCCACTGCAATAGAATAATTTACATGACTTCATCTAGTGTGGATACAGAATACACAATATCAGCTGCAAAATATGAAATTTATTTCTCAGGACTACTACAAT
Source organism: Hippopus hippopus (assembly GCA_946811185.2). Lineage (NCBI taxonomy): Eukaryota > Metazoa > Mollusca > Bivalvia > Cardiida > Cardiidae > Hippopus > Hippopus hippopus. The sequence continues at coordinate 18,978,269 of OX328096.1, forward strand.
AAATCAGTGGACAGTGTAATTCAAAGATCAAACTAAATGTTCTGGCATCTGCAGTCTGATCTTAATCAACCCTGTCAACATAAGGAAATCTGATCTTGACCTACATTCATCCTCAAGCTACTGCGCTAGAATAGAGTCCATGACTTTATCACTGTGGTCACAGAATACATTAATAAGCCATCTGTAAAACATATCCTGTATCACATAAATTTATTTACAAACCATAGCAACAGAGAGTATGAGTTGATTTTGACCATTCAAACAGCTGTGTTTCTCCTTCTAACCTTTCAAATGTTCAATAAATGAAATGGACTTTCTCAGTCAGGACAAAGGCCAAAGCTGTGTAATTTCAAGTGTCTGAGAACAGTGTACAAAATTAAAACACAGTATAGACTACAGATCAGACTGCTGATCCTGTGGTTACCTCCATTTACCCCCTTTCTGCAAGATGTTTTTGAAAGACTTCGTCCTCCAGGCTGTAAAAATAGGATTGCTTGGTTAAGTCATATCAACAGCTGATTTCATTTAGTGTTCAAGTGAAATGTGGAAATGTGGAAAAAAAACCTTGTAAAATATGGATAATCAACAAAAATTCAGGTTTATCTCTTTACCAAATGACAAAATTTTGGACTCGACCAAATTGAAACTTTTGGCAAATGATGAATTCAATCTAGTTCAAAAGATGACTTCAATCGTTTAAAAGACAATAAACATCATGGGAAAAGGAGAAAATGCTGGTTTACAGCATTTTCTCCAATTTCCATGGGAGTTTTCTAAAGCCCTCTTCTTCATGGTCATTAAAACTCGGAATTGTGTGGTAAAGGATTAAAGTTTAAAATCGATGAAGACAAGTAAATTTTGGCAAATGGAGGAAATGCTTTTGTTACTCTTTAGTAAACACTATTTTAGACTTGTTGAAATTGAAAGCATTTGCAGACAATTGTTTCTGAAAGGTGTGAAAACATTGTGGGAAAAGGAGAAAATGCTGGTTACCAGCATCCTCTCCTTTTCCAACAATGCTTTCTAAATTCTAATTTCCCAGGGACGTTAAAACTTGTGATTGTGTGGGTTATGGGATGACCAATTTCTCCTGCTAGAATGTTTTCACAAGACATCTGTAGCAAGGCAAAGTCATCTGCAGGGAGTAGTTTGTTAAACAAGATGAATCTTACTTATAATAAGCCTCTTTGTCAAGGTCAGGTCCAAGGTTATTGTAAACATCTGCTAGGTACAGACAGATGGCTCCTGATTCCACAATGGGTGACCTCCCTTCAATCTCTAGGCAGGGAATTGTACCATGGGGATGGACTTTTCGATAACCAGCAAGGGCATCTTGGTCTGGATTCTGGGGATTCATGCACACAAGTTCTACATCATTCAATGCTCCAAGTTCTGTTTTAGACAGAAACCACTGGTTAATTGTAGCAGCTAATATATGAATACTTGTGAAAATATTGTTGTAAAAGTGCTCTAAGGTGAGACTGCTGGATGCAATTTGTGTAATTTGTCCATGTACCATATGGATGGGCTTTACAACCACCAATCAGGGCATCCTGATCTGGATTCTGGACATTCAGGCAAGTAAGTTCTATTTCACTTAACTCAATACCAACTGACAAAATCTTAGACTGGTCCAAATTGAAAGCACTTGCAGGAGATATATTAAATTCAGCAGAAATGATTGCAATTGTATGTAAAAGTGTTGGTATCAGCATTTTCTCCTTTTTCAACAAGGTTTTCAATAGGTTATTTCCTAAGGGGTCGTTAAAATTACTGTGGTAACAACCTTAAAGAAGCAGGTTTTTAAAAACATTGTGGGAAGGAGAAAATGATGATATGATAACCAGCATTTTTCTTCTTTTCCAACAATATTTTCCACTCTTCCAAAGACAAATACCATCATTTCATTGATATTGAATTTGTTGTCTGCAAATCTGCAAAGGCTGTACATTGGGCAAGTCTAGAATTTCATTGTTTGGTAAAGAGTTAAACCTTTAATCCTTTCCCAAACAATCCCTGGTTTTTACGACCCTGAGATAGAAGCCTTTTGAAAACATTGTGGGAAAAGGAGAAAATGCTGGTAACCAGCATTTTCTCCTTTTCCCCACAATATTTTCTACCCTGCTGGAAACAAATTTCAATTTTTGAGTTACATTTATTTTGTCGTCTGCAAGTGCTTTCAATTTGAACCAGTCTAAAATTTTGTCGTTTGGTAAAGAGTTAAGTTCTGTCTAAGTAAGAAGAGACCACAGGTAAACTCCTTACCAGATGATAGAGTTGTAGACTCGACCAAACTGGGAACCTTTGCAGACGACAAATTAAATGCACCTCAAAGGATTATTTCTGTGTTCCAACGGGAAGAAGATATTGTGGGAAAAGGATTAACACTTGTTACCAGCATTTTCTCCATTTCTAACAACGCCTTGCAATGTTTTCAACAGTTGTTTGACAAACATGTGATCAAAACCTGGTACTGTTTGGTAAAGAATGACAATAGAAAAATTGACCTGTACATATTTACATGACAAGCTGACAACCTAATTTGGTGTTGCATTGAAAACATCTATAACAACCAAATAAAATGGCAAAAATAACAAAAATGTATTTGAAAGGGTAGAAAACAACATGGCAATAGGAGAAAATGCTCGTTTCTCATTTTCCCACAGTGTTTTTCAAACCCTCTTACCTCAGTCATTAGGATAAGGGAATGCTTGGTAAAAGGTCAAACACATATTAATTTGACAACGAAATCAAAATAAAAATGGTTCTTATTTTGTTACCATTGATTTTATTCTCAATATTTCTTGAATACAAAAGTACATGAGGTTACAATTACACACTACAATAATTTGACAAGAACTACAGCAAAATATGTATGCATCATCTGTTTTTATAAGCCCTTACACCCGTTTTGTTTGTGTGGTGTTTTTACTCATTACCAAACAACAAAATTTTTGACTGATCCAAACTGAAAGCATTTGCAGGTGATAAATTATGTTGCATAAATTATGAAATTTGTCTTTGAAAAGGTAGAAAACATTGTAGGATAGGAAAAAAGCTGGTAACAAGCATTTTTTCCCTTTCCTACAATATTTTTAAAAGCATTCTTACTCAGGGTCTTTATAATACTGGTAAAGAGTTCACTCTATTTACAACCAGCATTTCTTAAGCCATCAGTGCACCTATCCATGTTTTCCTGCAGTTTCTTTACAAGCACTTTGCAAGACATTCATTCCAAGTCAAAGTTGTTTTTCCCTCATAATCATCGCCAAGCTCAGTCAGTAGCGTACAGGACATGAAAGCAGGGGTTGCTAGTTCGATCCCTGGCTTGGCCAATTTCTTTTTGAGGACTGATGAGAGTCATCGACGACAGGATTCATTCCTCTCTCATCGCTGACCATTGTTTCGACAATGGTTATGTGGGAAAGCAGCTAGTGGCTTGGAAAGAATATTGTGCAGACTACTGGTAAAAGACTCAAGGAAAGTATGCATAGGTGCACTGGCCTCCCTCTATTTAACCAAAATAATGTTGAAAACAGCCCTAAACACCATACCATCAATCGATCAACTCCCATAATCATCATCAAGACTATGTTCCAGATTGAGATTGGAATGAATCCCGTCACAATAACTATTACCAATCAGTATCATAACCTAAATCAATGGATAGTCGACCTTGGGAGTGGAACCAGAAACCCCCAAGTTCCAAGCCCTGTTTGCTCCTGACTGAGCCACTATGCTCCACCTTTGGATCTGTTATAATGTAATATTATTTTCAAAAGGATTCCTGTTCTATTAGTCAATCTTCGGAAAGAATTTTCCAGATCATAACAATCAGACTGCCATGCAAGACTTTTGCAGACAGTGTAGATCAAGATCAGACTGCACAAAATGTGCTGTCTAGTCTGCAGTCTGGGCCCGTATTCACCAACCATTCTGAAGAATATTCTTAGTCTTATTCTCCAAGATTTTCTAAATTTGAAAGTAACATAACTTCTGATTGGCTAAACCATTTAGAAAATTTTGGAGACTGAGACCAAGATCGTTCTTAAGAAGGGTTGGTGAATACGGGCCCTGGTCTTGCATCTACACAGTCTGATATCTTGAGATTTTTCCCGAGGGAAAAACAAAACCTTTGAAGAGCAATTTTTTGGTTTAGACTATGGTTGGAAATATCTGGTTAATTTTTAATGGTTTAACCCTTTACCGCACAATCTTGAATTTGGTCAACCCTGACCGAAACGGCTTTTGAAAACATTGTGGGAAAAAAGAGAACTCTTTACCAGATGACACAAATTTAGACTACTTCGTTTTCAAGACAACTATATGTACCTCAGATGATGAGACTTTCTATTAAAAGGGAAGAAAACATTGTTGGAAAAAGGAGAAAATGCTTGTCACCAGCATTTTCTCCCTTTTCCAACAATGTTTAGATAAACCGGAAACTGTGGTTGTTATGTCTATGGCTAGCCACAATAGAATGAAATGCATTTTCTATCTGCCGTAATCTGTGCAACCTTGCAACCATCAGGGGCAATATTTGGCACGAAGATACAAGAATGATGATAATTTCATAAAATAAAGGTGAAATTGGTTAAAAAACCGGATGAAAAAAGAGTAAAAGTGTATCTTTAAAGAGGTCTATTTAGATTTTTTGTTGTAAATCAAAATTTCTTGTAAAACAGGGATATACACAACTAAATATTAAACAATAGGGTGGTTGTTTTGCAAACAGCAACCCAGTCTTTTTTATGAGATCAGATATGACATCATCAAACAGATGTGTTTTTGATCATGTGAATTTCCCATAACTCTTTGCAAAACTGGTGCAGAATTTAAAAAAAAAGAGAAGTAGCTGATTTTGGAAATACATTTGAATTTTTTTTTACATCTGTCTTTCTTCTTAAGATCTTCTAATGGATTGCCAGTTATGACCTTGATTAATTTAGTGATTAATGTTATCAGTCTTTTTCAGGGTTGACATATCTCAAGATTGTTTGGTAATGGATTAAAAATTAAGTAAGCCACTTACTAGCATACACAAACTACACAGACATTTAAACATACATCTTTACTCGTTTTCATCCAGTTTTTTAACTGTGATTTTTTTTTTTCTTTATTTTATGAAACTATAATCACTCTTGTATATTCATGCCAAGTACTGCCCCTGATGGCTGCAAGGTTGCTCAGATTACGGCAGACAGAAAATGCATTTCATTCTATTGCAGCTAGCCATAGACGTAACAACCACAGTTTCCGGTTTAAATCGAAGACAAATCCCTATAGTTTCTTTACCCCATACACCTTATATTGATTTCTTATCTACGTTTACACAGCTGACTAGATTATAACACTGTCAAGTTTTAACAGTGTTAGTTTACTCTCTGGCTGTACAGATTTCTCTTTAAGCAATACATACTAAGAATTGTTCATAAAAGAGACAGTTGTCCGCAGGACATACAGAAACAGGGGACACTTTCAAACTAAGCAAGACAAATGCTCATAAGACAAGGTCTTTACACTTCACAAGACAACAAAATGTTAGAACTGTCTAAATTCAAAACACATGTATATGACAAACCATCTGTCTTTGAAAGGATAAAGATCATTCAAAAGGGTCCTTGAAACACAAGACTGTTTCTTCAAAGGTAAACTAAATTTGAAAGGGTCCAAGTCCCACCTGTGTGCATAATGATGGCACAGTCCAAGAATCTCTATCTTGGCAAAATGCAAGCTATATATACATCTGTCACCTGGACAAACATACTCCTAACATTCAGTTAACTCTTCACTACACAATCATGACATTTAACAACCCTGAAGAAGGCGGCTTTTGAAATCATTGAGGGAAAAGGAAAAAAAAATGCTGGTAACCAGTATTTTCTCCTTTTCCAACAATGTTTTCTACCCTACCCAGAAGAAATTTCAGATTTTGAGTCACATTTTTTTTTGTCATCTGCAAATGCTTTCAACTTGGAGAAGCCTACCATTTTCTTGTTTGGTAAAGGGTTAAATGCACAAATACCCTTTGACAGTAAATTCTAGGAAAAAAATTCATATATAAAAGTAACTTCTTTTCCCCCATGTTTTTCTTGTTTTATTTTCTTTTTCCTTCCTTCATGACAAATGTGACGAAATCCTGACTTTTTTCAACCTTAACCCTTTACCACACAAACCGAAGATTTAACGACCTCAAGTTAAAAAACTTTTGAAAACATTATGGGAAAAGGAGAAAATGCTATTTACTAGCATTTTCTCCTTTTCCCCACAATGTTTCCTTCCCTTTCACAGACAAATTTCATAAGTAGTGCAACATTTAATTTGTCATCTGCAAATGCTTTCAGTTTGGACCAATCTTAAATTTTGTCGTTTGGTAAAGGATTAAGGAAAAAGGCTATTGAAAACATTGTGATGAAAGAAGAAACCTGCACTTATTCTGTTTTCCCACAACATTTTCTAACCTTTCAACAATAAATCCCATCATGTTATCCACTTGTAATACGTCGTCTGCAAGTGTTTTCAATTTGGGCAATTATAAATTTTGTGTGGTGAAGAGCTAGACAATTATTTCCTATCTAGATAAGAAACTTTTGAAAACACTGTGGGAAAAGAAGAAAATGTTGGTAACCAAAATCTTCTCCTTTTCACACAATATTTTCTACCCTTTCTGAGACAAATCCCATAATTTGAGTATCATTTTATTTGGTGTCTGCAAATGCCTTGAATTTGGACCAGTCTAAAATTTTATCATTCGAAATGTTAAGTTAATCTACATCAAAGTCATCCTCTGGCAGAATTCCCCTGACTTCCCCTGTATTCTGATCTCGAATGACCTTGACCTCTGCCATGGGTAATACTCCATGCTCCTGCAGAAAACTTTCCACATCAGTTGCATAGAAATCATCTCCTAGCTCATCTGATAGTCTTATATAGTTCCCAATTAATTCACCATTTTTGTAAAAGACCAATGCAGGAACCCCTCGATTTGAAAATGATTTACTCAGTTTAGCTTCTGAAGCCTTTATTTTACAAAATTTTACACTTGGATATTCTTTAGCTAGACATGCTATGCAACCATTCATTGCTTCGCAAGCCTCCACATCCTCCTCGTATAGATGTATAATGACTTTTACATTTTTCTGTTCTTTGTCAATGGCATCCAAAAAGTCATCTTTTGATAATGAAATCACTTTTCCAAATTTAGGGACACTCTCAAAAGCTTTTCTCATCTCTTCCAGCCTTTTTCTCCTGTACTCTTTCAGAAATTCGTCCTCAAGGCCTTCAAGCATTTCCATAAATTCATCATCTTTCTTCTTCTCTTCCTCATCATTTAAGTGTGATCTGAAATTAAAAATGGATAGACTGAATATGTTGTTATTTACAAAAATCCCGAAGAAAAAGCAGCCAAGGAGAGAAATAATGGTCACCAGCAGTTCCACCCTTTCCCACCTTTTCTTCCCTTACAAAGCCAGTTGCCATCACTTCAGCCACATTTCACTTGTCGTCTGCAAGTTATTTTGATTTGAATCAGTCTGTCATCTGGTAAAGAGAAAAAGTGAAAATTTGATTTTCTAAGCAACCAAGAAAATCCATATAAAACAAGAAGAATTTACCTGCATGTTGTCTGTAATTTCTTCATAAGCTGCTGTTTTTCATACTCTTGACTTTCCCTTTGTTCTGCCTCAAGTCGTTTAAACTCTCTCCAGTCATTAATCACGCCTTTAGGTCCAGTCATAGTGCAGGTTCCATTGTACTCGGGGATGTTAGATTCGGGAATAAACTCGGGTGCTCTGGCCGAGGTTTTATAATCAGATTCGTCATCGCTGCCTTCGTCTTCACTACTACTGCTACAGTAGTTCTCAACTTTTTCACCCAGTAATTTATCGTCCAAACTTAAGGCCATCTTTTGAATGGTCCGTGTTTCCTTCTTTCTGCCAGCCTATTGAATGTGATTAAAAATGTCGGACGATAAAGGGAAGTAACTGTGTAATGGCGTATATAGGATAACTCACCTGCAAGTAACCACTCGCATCTTTTCGACCTGAAGTTGTCATACCAGTACAGTTTCATCCTTGGTCGTTTCGTTCTAGCTTTCCTCATGAATTTTCTTGTTGCATATAATACTGCTACTGCTCCGAGAACCGACAATCCAGCTGTGAAATATAAATTCTTTGACATGTTGGATAGCAACTTTCCAAGATTTACATCAGTTCACCTGGCAAAGAGCGTTTCAATGAGAAAGATCTATATTTGTCACATGACTGTCATGTGATTGTTTGAATTCATAATCTCCTTCTCGTGCTAAAATGTCAATTCATCAATCTCCACCAGAACAAGTTATACATGACTACAAATATGTATTCCAAAGAGATATACTGAAGTGAGTTACTATTTGTCTATAAACTCCTGTAATCATATCAGATTGTCATTTTAGATTTTGTTGAAAAAGTGATTATTTTAAGCAATTGCAAGGCGTTCTACATAATGACCTTACTTAATATAGCTATACATCTACTTTACCTTGGTACAGCTAAGATAGGTAAATTGATATAGTGTATAACAATTATGTAGCTCGATGAGACAGTTCTTATGAGAACCCACAACGTAGGCTGTAGTAAAGACATAAAATTTCTAGAGAGTCCACATGCTTTTAAGGCCTTGAAAGAACACATATTTTTCATCAAGTAAGAGAAAACTTATCATTCCTCATGGATTAATACAGTAGAAGTCATGGAAGCGTTTAAGCTTTTCCGAATCAAAGTTTGTATGACTCCCATGAATAAAACATTTGAAAAAAGGGTGGGAAAAAGAGTAAATTTTATGCGGTTAATCAGCATTTCTTCTGTAGTAAAATTTCACATGTATGATTCATCACCAAGAAAATTTTGGAAGAGTTAAACTTTGTCCTTGTGTTTAATTGAAATAAAGCCATTGCAATAGCAATACTTATCATCCTCAGTCCAATAGAGTTATCTCTCTTTAATCACTCTTGTGCATACATTGTAAGAAAATGAACAAGTCTCATAAGACACGGTGACATTGTTGGTCCCTACATGCGACATTAATATGAAGCCAAACAGATCACTAACCCATAACAGGAAAAAACAATGGGGAATGTATGGTGGCATATTTCTGCCGCAAGATACAAGATAGCTATTGCAATAATTTAAGAGAACTATCGTGATAAAACAAAGTTTCCTGGAAATATTATCTAGATGATAAAAATTTTCACGATAAAAATATCATGATAATTCTAACTGTTATCATGATTTTTCTTGCTTTCGTGCCCATAACTGACATTCATGGTACATGTATCTATAATTAGATACGGTTTCGGAACATCTTTGTCTACAACCTTTTGAATTCTCCTTTTCCCTGAATGGTTTTTAAGTTGTTCGTAGGAGGCATTTCGAGTCGTCTTTGTGATTTTACAGACTTGCGTTCATTTCGAGTCTTGTCAAAATTTACCAATTCAGCTACAATTGTTAATGATTTGAATTTTTACTTACTGCAATTTTGTGAAGTCAAAAACTACCGACTTCATCCAAATGATAATTTTTCTATTCAAAAATATCGAGAAACAGACAGAACTATCATGATAATTTTATCTGGAATGTCAGCTTCATGCAGGGTTGAGAAATTTTGTGTTAAAATATTAAGTGTATTGTGATATTTTTTTCAGGAAACTTTTCACTATCTCAATAAAATTTCCATGATAGCTATCTTGTATCTCTTGGCAGAAATATGCCACCATAGGAATAAAAGCCAAGTAATATACTCAATTGACAATGCATCATAATGAAGTGCGCAAAAATGGTCCCAAAAACTGCAGCAGATTCATAACTAAGACATCTTAAATTCAAACATTGTTTTTCTTGGACTTTCCCCCTACTCATGGCTTCAGCTCTCAGATGCCTAAAGTGTTCTATTTCTATAACTCTTTTCAAAAGCTTGGGGTAAGAAGTAACTTTTTGTCATGCTTTAGTCATTGCCCCCAGAAAAAATTGTAGCAATAACTTTGAAAAGGTTCTTGTTTCATATCAATAACTGATAATGATGTTTGATACATAATTCTGTGTAAAGCGTCATGGGGAAAAATGAAAAAATCATTGTTATGATCGGAATATCCTTTTGCCACATGGTTTTTTAATTTGTCTGCTGGTGGTAATGTGTTACAACTTTACCAGTTGACCAAATTTTTTTACTTGTCCAAACTGAAAGTATTTGCAGATGAAATATCAAATGTGGCTCAAGTGATGTTTTTTTGCCAATAAATCAGCAGAAAAACAGGAGGGGGAGTAGGAAGAAGAAACTGCTGGTTACCAGCAATTTTTTTTCTTTTACTGCCATTTTTTAAAGCCTTTTTTTTTTTAAGATCAAGAAAATATGGGATTCTTTGGTACAGGGTTAAACGACATACATGTAATCATTATGAATTGAATCAGTTTACAAGTAGACTTTTGTTAATTCAGTTTACACTGTATTTCAGGGGTAAGGTAGCTTTTGTGACAGGAGGTGCTACAGGGATTGGATTCACTATAACAGAGGTATTAATGAGGTAAATAGGTTAAGTGAATTTTTATGGTGTTTTTTTAAGTAAATTTCAAGTTCTGAATGCTTCAAGATATGGATACAAAAATACACACTCAAAAATGCACAAAGTGGAATGACAATGGTGCACTTCTATATTGTTTTGGAGATTCAAAACTATTACATGTAATTAATAAATGGCATGTACCAGTATATAATTGAAATACGCAAGGAATTAAGTAATATACATGATGTTTGAAGGCGATTTCTGCTATTGGAATTAGATAAGAGAAGAATTTTTTCATTTTTCATGTTACAACTTGGAATAAACTTATATGTATGAAAGCAGCTATGAACCTTGTTTATGGAATAATTAGATCTTCATCTGTTAATAACCAGAAATTTGATTGGAGTAAATCCAAATAAAGAAAAAATTATATGTTGCAATAATCATGAATTCAGCCATGAATTCATAATTTCAGCCATTTATATTTGTTTTTGTTTTGCTTTTTGTTTCAGTGTCTTTGTTCAGACCCTCTATGTGAACCCTACCAACTTGATATAAAGACTGATAAACAAACAAAATAGACATTGTAAGACAGCAGAAAGAAAATAAAGTATTGCAGCTCCATAGCTGGTTTGGACATCATGTCTCAAAATATAATTCACAGTGTCAATCCTAGATCAGACAGCACATTTTTTCATTTTCTGTCTATAGCTACACTTTAAGATAACATTTTTTCAAACAGATACATGTGTTTTGAATGATGTGATAGGTTTCAGTTATATCCATATAAGCACCTTTACCATGTAGACTTAACATATTGATCAGTTATTTCAGTCCTTTGATTTCCAAACACAAAAGCAAAGGGCTGAAATCAGTGAAGTGTTCTGAATGGTGCACATTTGATTTCGGACCAAAATCAAGGGGTTGAAATCATTGAAATTTTTAGCCTATTAGATCCATGTTATTGTTGTTACATGTTGGCACTTACACCTTAAAATACAAGGGTGTCTATAGGGTTCCCATTCACTTACATATGTGCATATTTCACATACTGCATTGATTAATCACACACCAAAATGTGAGGTGAAACGTGCATGCATGCTCAGATTCAGGGCTCCAGCTGTCCATCGCCAGTGGAGCCAACTGGGACAAGTTAGAAAAAAATGTTTCAAAAGCTGAAGCACTGGCTACTTACATGCTACCCTAATTAGTAAATTTATGGTAAATCATGCAGAAATACTACTCCAAAAATTAACTGGCATGACAAAAACTTCGCTGCAAAAAACGCAAAAACCCATTACACAAGAAAAATCAGTTTGACAATGTCAGATCATAGGCATTTCAAACTGTCCATTTAGCTTTAATAATGACTGTAAACAGTGAATTTACATAAATCTCTATAAAAAACAATAACTGAAAGCTAATTAGTGCCTGAAACTCACAGTCAAATGGAAAATTCTACTGGCCATCAGGTTGAAAGTTGTCCCTCTAAACTTTGTCCTGTAAGTAAAACAATGTTACAAGTAACACATTTTTTTTTTATATTACCCCTATTGTTTTCAAGAGCAGATGACTGAAGAGTGAGACTCATCAAAACAAATGTTCAATACACCAGACCCTTATTTTTCTCCATAGAAGCTCTAAAATTGTCATTATTGAGTGCACTCCTAGAATATCTCTTGCACTGCCAAACTTGTACCCCAGGGAGTGCATGCACTACCTAAAAAAGATGTGGGTGAGAACACTGCCTATTTCAGACATGGCTGCAACACAGTTATTGCCAGCAGAAGAATGGAGAAGCTCAGGGAATCAGCCAGTATCTTGTCAGCTGCAACAGGGCAACAGTGTCATCCAATACAGATGGATGTCAGAGATGTGAGTAATGTTAACTCTTTACCAAACGACAAAAATGTTGATTTGTCCAAATTGAAAGCATTTGCAGACGACAAATTCAGTGTGGCTCAAATGATGGAATTTGCCTTTGATAGGAAAGAAAACATTGTGGAAAAAAAAGGAGAAAATGCAGGTAACCAGCATTTTCTCCTTTTCCCACAATGTTTTCAACAGTTTTCTTTCTCAGGGTTGTTAAAATTCAGGATTGTGTGGTAAAGGGTTAATAGGTTACCATCTATTTCATGCTCCTCTAAACTTTAATGCACAGATAATTTACAGTCTTCTGAAAAGATCCAGATACTACAGTTTCAAACCTGTGATGACTAAAAAAATATTAGGAAGTGTAGACCTTAGATCAGACCTGACATCCTATTTTCAATCTGATCTTGATCTGCACAGTCCTTAAAAGCACCTCAATTTATCACATCATCCAGTGGGGCTGACCACTTAAGTCATTACCAGATGACAAACTGGTCACATTTCCAAATAGTGAATAACTGCACTACAAGTTGAAACTAATGTGGCCCAAAAATGGTTTTGTTTCAAAAGGTTAGAAAAGATAGTGGGAAAAGAAGAAAATACTGATAACCTGTATTTTTCTTCTTTTTCTTACAATATTTAAACTGTCCTTTTTAGAGCTTTAAAAGCATGGAATTGTTTGGTAAAGGGTTAAAAGCCACCAACTGCTCATAAGTGAAAAGAAAAGTTATTTTAGGAAGAAGAAACAGCTTGATTATTGCTATTTCACCACTGTTTTGGTCCATACCTTTTCAACCATTTTGAAAGGTATGTAGAATCAAGATCAATCTGCATATATACATGTTTCTAACATATTTAAATATGGAAATCTACCTAAGGTGGTAAAAGCTAGCTAAGTATATCCTTAACCCTTTACCAGGCAACAAAATTTTAGCCTTGTCCAAATTGAAAGCATTTGCAGATGACAATTTCAATGTGGCTCAAATGGTGCAATTTTTCTTGGATAGGGTAGAAAACATTGTGGGGAAAGGAGAAAATGCTGGTTACCAGCATTTTCTCCTTTTCCCACAGTGTTTTCAAAAGGCTTGTTTTCCAGGGTCGTCAAAAGTTAGCATTGTGCGGTGAAGAGTTAAACAAATTTACAACTTTGAAAATATACTTGGACAATGTAGATCAATATAAATACAGGTTTAATACAAAAATACATGTACATGTAAAAGCTTGGATGCAAAAGTGAAACTACTTATCACAACATGATCCTCTTTTGCTTCTTTGCTACATTTGCTTCAACACAACATTTATCATGCTTAAAAACCAAAATACTAGAGGCTCTCTTTGCTACATTTGCTACAACACAAAATTCATCATGGTAAAAACCAAAATTTTGGAGGATTTCTTTGCTACATTTGCTACAACACAAAATTCATCATGGTAAAAACCAAAATTCTAGAGGATCTCTTTGCTACATTTGCTACAACACAACATTCATCACGGTAAAAACCAAACTTTTAGAGGATCTCTTTGCAAAAAAAAAGGAGGCAGCTACATGTGGTTCATAAATAATTTTTAGCCAAAGAAGATCCAGGCAGCTGTTGATGAAATCATGAGGAAGTTCGGAAGAATCGATATCTTAGTCAACAGTGAGTGGTTTTTATTCTTCAGTTGTATATGTAATTCGTTTTAACGTAATCATCTCTGTTTCACTTCTATGCTTTTTCAGATACATAAAAATACTGAGGTAAATGAAGACATTTAATCTTAGAGCACCAGCTCAAATAAACACTACTTTAAAGAGACATCTTTACCGCTAGAGAGTAAACAAATGCCGTTAAAACTTGATGGTGTTATAATCTAGTCAGCTGTGTAAATGTAGATAAAAAATCAATATAAGGTATAATGGGGTAAAGAAACTGTAGGGATTTGTCTTCGATTTAAACCAGAAACTGTGGTTGTTATATCTATGGCTAGCCACAAAAGAATGAAATGCATTTTCTACCTGCCGTAATCTGTGCAACCTTGCAACCATCAGGGGCAATATTTGGCATGAAGATACAAGAGTGATTATAGTTTCGTAAAATAAAGAAAAAAAAACGGTTTAAAAAACTGGATGAAAACGAGTGAAGATGTATGTTTAAGTTTTTATTACACCGTAAGATTTTGGACTTGTCCAAACCTAAAGCAGTCGCACACGACAAAGTAACCGTGGCTTTAATTATGGGTTGTGTCTTTGAAAGAGTAGAAAACACTGTGGAAAAATGAGAAAATGCTGGTTACCAGCATTTTCTCCTTTTCCCATAGTGTTTTCAAAAGCCTTCTATATGAAGGTCGTTAAAACTTGGGATTGTGTGGTAATGGGTTGAAATAAATTTAGATATGAACTTAAGTGCTGAACCTGGCTTAAGTTACTTTTGTGGATAGTGTAGATCAAGAACAGACTGCACAGAGAATAGTTTCATTACCAAGAACAGCCATGATATTGTAATACATGTATCTGCCTCTTTTGTACTGATTGAGAAGTCCATTTCATTCATTCAGTTCTATGAGGGTTGACTCTTACCAAATGATAAAATGTAAGACATTTTCAAATTGAAAGAAATTGCAGGCAACTCTTAAAATGTGGCTGAAGTTTTGAGATTTGGCTGTGAAGGAGTAAAAAACATTGTGGGAAAAGGAGAAAATGAGAAAATGCTGGTAAGCAACATTTTCTCCTTTTCCCACTATGTTTTCAGACGCTTTTTTCCTCAGGGTCATTGTAGGTAAAGATTGTTTGGTAAAGGGTTCACTTGATGACAAATAATCTGAAAAGTATGCTTAATTATTCTTTTCACTCGCTTGATATGAACTATTGTTTCAAACACATATAAACAAAACTATGAAAATATATACTTACCCCTTTACCAGATGACAAAATTTTAGCTTTGTCCAAATTGAAAGCATCTGTAGACAACAATTTCAGTGTGACTCAAATGGCTCAACATTTCTTTGATAAGGTAGAAAACATTGTGGGGAAAGGAGAAAATGCTGGTTACCAGCATTTTTTCCTTTTACCACGAAGTTTTCAAAAGGCTTCTTTCCCACGGTTGTTAGATTAAAAATTGGCATTGTGCAGTAAAGGGTTAAAAAAAAAAAAAAAAAAAAAATGGCTCATTGCAAGCAATTTATAGTTTTGCAAGAATACTTTTAAAGTACAATGTGGTCCTCTGCAAGATCAGTCAATTTCACCTATGGAAGGTAAGGTGATTGATTTCATTCTAATTTGACAATCTAATTTTACAGATGCAGCAGGCAACTTTTTGTGCCCAGCCGAGGGCTTATCATTCAATGCATTTAAGACGGTCATGGAGATTGATGCTCATGGAACCTTCAATGTCACCAAAGTGGTGTTTGATGCTTTTATGAAGGTAAGGATTTCTCTATGTGTTTGTTGCATTCATGTACTTTTTCCTATTTAGATAGATATAATTGGTTATATGAAGCTAGACCAGTTGCAAAAGTTTTGGCCCAGATCAGCCTGGGGACTGCAGAGGCTGATCTTGGTTGATACTTTTTGCAGACAAATTATGCCTAATTTTCACAGAGCTCATAAATTTGTATTACTTGTAGCTGTTTTTACTAAAACTTAGAAATTGCATTCCAATTGTAATTGTCACAAATGCTCCAAATTTCAAAAGGAACTGATTTCTGAGTATCTAAACCAAATGGTTTAACTACCCAAAAGTTGGATTCCTTTCAAATTTGAAAATTTGGGTTTGCCAATAAGAAACTGTGTTGCACTTACTTTCTCAATCTAACCCTTAGGCTGCTAAGCGCGACTTAGTAACTTTTACGGACAGCGTAGATCAAGATCAGACTGCACAGAACGTGCAGTTTGATCATGGATCTACAATGTCCGATAAGGAGACATCTTTCCTCCCCAAAATAACTTTGAAATAGCAAAATTTGGGTTTTTTACTATCGGCAAGACAGTTTCATTTCACTTATTAACTCTTTACCACACAATCCCGACTTTTAACTACCCTGAAAGAGAAGGCTTTTGAAAACATTGTGGGAAAAGGAGAAAATGCTGGTAACCAGCATTTTCTCCTTTTCCCACAATGTTTTCTACCCTATCAAAGACATAAATCATCAATTTCAGCTACATCTAATTTGTCGTCTGTAAATGCTTTCAATTTGGTCCAGTCAAAATTTTGTCGTTTGGTAAAGAGTTAAGTAGGACAAGAGTTATAATTAGACTAAGAGTGTTTTTTAGAATGGTTTGTGAAAAGGGGCCTTGGTCTCCTCTGAATAAGTTTACCAATATCCTTTTCTATTTTGCATGAAACAGAGACATGGAGGTGTTATAGTCAACATTACAGCAACACTGCAGGTCAGGGGTCAAGTTTTTCAACTGCATGCTGGGTCAGCCAAAGCTGCCATAGGTAATAAATTTTAAGATAATATATCACACAGCACAGAAAGGCTTTAAGCACGAATAATCCTCTCTCAGACAACAAAATTTTAGCAACGAAAACATTTGTCGACAACAAACTTTATGTGACTTAAATAAGGGTATTTGTCTATAGAAGGGCAGAAAACATTGTGGAAAGTGTGAAAGTGCTGGTGACCTGCATTTTTCCTTTTCCTATAAGTTATCAAAAGCCTTATTTACCATAATCGTCTAAACACGGGAATGTTTTGTTATTTGGATAAACAGTTTCGATTTCAGTCCATCATTTCAGTGATTTGAGTACTTTGATTTTGAAATTGAAATCAAAGCACTGAAATTACTGAAATGTTGGGTCATGCTCTACTTAATTGCTGTTACAAGTTGATTAACCCTTTACCAAACAACAAATATTAAGACTGGTCCAAGCTGAAAGCATCTGCAGGTGACAAATTGAATAGCTGAAATGATGAATTTGTATTTGATAGGGTAAATGACCCTGTGGGAAAAGGAGAAAATGTTGGTTATCGTCATTTTCTCCTTTTCCCACAATGATTTCAAAAGCATTCCCTGGTTTGTTAAAACACAGGAAAATAGTTACCCCATACCAAACAATCTTGTCTGACTCTTAAAAAGAAATCTTTCCAAAATATGTGAGAAACAGAGAAAATTAGCATTTTCTTTTTTTCCCATGATGTTTTCTACCCTTTTACAGACAAGTGTCTTTTGACAGATAATTCAGTTGTCATCTGCTAATGCTTCTAAAGTGGAATAGTCTAAAATTATGTTATCTATTGTAGAGTTACAGTAATACTTAATGTCATTAGAATATGTACTTCTGTATAAGCAACAATTATTGCTTGTTTCTTCATACCTTAAAATTTTGATATTGTTTACGTGACATTCTTGTTGTTAGTCTTTATCCTGTCACATGAAGCCCTGGCATAATTAGTACGAGAGTGTAGATCAAGATCAGCCTGGAGGTACATGCATTCTAATCTAGATTTTCAATGTTCAATTCTGTGTTAATGGTTTCAGCTGTATAATATACAATGGATGCAAATATTCTTATCAAAATACATGTATTTCTTGCTAGTTCACAGTGTAATTTTAGGAGTATGTTAGTTACTGAAAATAAGGATAAAATGCTCTAGATAAAATGCAAAAGCAGAATCAACAAGAAAAAAAAATCCATTATAGTTATTTTATCCAGTATCTGGCTATGTTGGTTGTCTCAGGGATAACATACACTTAAATATTATTGAGGTGGACAATAAAACTGCATGATTGATTTCTCAGTTTATCAAAATATTTCTACACGCCATCAATGTACAGAGGTGTCAAAAAGATATGTTTTATTTTACAGAGACTTTAACTAGACATCTAGCTGTGGAATGGGGAGAAAAGGGTATACGGCTGATGTGTGTTGCACCTGGACCCATTGCTGCAACAGAGGGTTTCAGTAGATTAGGTATTGCATCTGTTGTGTCAGATTGGTGTTCAATCAAATGATCCTGTGTTTTGTGCAATCTCTAGGCAGAAGGCTTTTGAACACATTTGGGAAAAGGTGAAAATGCTGGCAAACAGCATTTTCTCCTTTTCCCACAATCTTTCTTAACATTCAAAGATCAATTGTATCATTTTTAGCAGCATTGTGTTTTCACCTGCAAATGCTTTCATTCAATTTGGAAGCATCTAAAATTTTGTCATCTGGGAAAAAAATCAAATGTTCCCTTATGGCAGAAGGCTTTTGAAAAAAATTATTGACAAAATTAATGGTAAAATGCTTGGAGGTAGCATTTCTCTTGTTTCCCCACAATTATTTTTACTTTTTCAGGAACTTATTTCATTTTTTCCGCATCAATTTATTAAGCATCTAGAAATGCTTACAATATAAACAAGTCTAAAATTTTTTGTCTGGCAAAGACTTAATTCAGTGGGAAGATTTAAATGTTGCAATTTCAAGGCTGCTTTGGGCACAGTATCTCACAATATAGATACATGTATGTAAATAATTGAAGTGGACAGTTGATTTCAATTTAAAAGTGGATATGCTTAGAGTATTTCAGACAGTATCATGTTCTTATCCAGCAACAGCACCATCATTTCTGTCTTGATTCTGTTAACTCTTTACCAAATGACAAAATTTTAGACTCGTCCAAATTGAAAGCTTTTTCCAGACGACAAATTGAAAGTAGCTGAAATGATGATTTCTTTCTTTGATGGGATAGAAATCATTGTGGGAAAAGGAGAGAATGCAAATATCATCATTTTAGCAACATTTAATCTGTTGTCTGTAAATGCTTTAAATTTGGTCCAGTCCAAAATTTTGTCATTTGGTTAGGGTTAACCCTTTACCACACGACAAATTTTAGACCTGTCCGAATTGAAAGCATTTGCAGATGACAGTTTCAATGTGGCTCATATGAAATGATTTTTCTTTGATAGGGCAGAAAATATTGTGGGAAAAGGAGAAAATGCTGGTAACCAGCATTTTCTCCTTTTCCCACAATGTTTTCAAAAGCCTTCTCTATCAGGGGTGTTAAAAGTCGTCATTGTGTGGTAAAGGGTTAAGCATTGCAAAATTTCAATCCTGTATGAAAAAGACCTATGTTTCTATTAACCTAAGATAGAACCCTTTTCAAAACTGTATGTGAAAAAGAGAAAATGTTGGTACCCAACATTTTCACTTTTTCCCAGTGTTTGCAACCCTTTCATAGAAGAGTTCTATCTAAGTCTACAAAAAGTTATCTGTTATCTGCAAATGCTTTCAACAGGGAAAATTTTAGAATTTTGTCATCTGGTAAATGGTTAAATTTTTTTAATGTACACGCAGGAGGAAAGACCATTACCAAAGAATACGAACAAAGCATCCCAGTGGGACGTGTTGGCACAAGGGAGGATATAGCCAATACGGTACTGTATGTGGTCAGCCCAGCTTCTCAGCTCTTAACAGGGACCACAATAATAGCTGATGGTGGCTCTTGGTTAACCAGTGAAAATAGCTTACGAAGAATAAGAAAAGTGATTGAAATGCAGTCAAAGATGTGAGATGCACACCCCACACGGAGACAATTATAAAATAGTGGTGAAGAAGGAGTATTTTCCCCACAACAAGAAGTTGTACCTTTTAGCTCAGTGTTTTCCATTAAATTATCTTATCTTTGACATTTTTCTCCTTCATGTCACATTTAACCCACAAGGCACTGGAACCTATTTAAGTTGTTTTTGCAGACAGTGTAGATCAAGTCAGACTGCACAGGATGTGCAGTCTGATCTTGATCCTCACTGTCCGCTACTTCTGGCAAATAAAACAACTATAAAATGAGATTATTTCCAATGTTTTACATCAATGATAAGATCCATTTCATTAACCCTTTACCACACAACCCTGAGTTTTAACAACCCTAAAAGAGAAGGCTTTTGAAAACATTGTGGGAAAAGGAGAAAATGCTGGTTAACCATCATTTTCTCCTTTTCCCACATTGTTTTCTAACCTATCAAAGACAAAAATCATTATTGAAATACATTTAATATGTCGTCTGCAAATGCTTTCAATTTGGTCAAGTCCAAATTTTTATCGTTCAGTAAAGAGTTAATGGGGGGGGGGGGGGCGCAGATAACAGGTGTTAACAGTTTTATACATGGATCCGTGGAAATCGATATTTGACCAATCAGGTTATCGCATTTATTTTACCTGATGTGCAGCCTTGTTGTCTGCTATTTCGGCTCCCAAATAAACGACTGTTAACGTTGGAGGGGTGCGACAGTGTTTATTTATTTTGTGTTTTAAACGTTTGAATTTGAGAAAAAGTTTAAAATATGTGCTTTGAGAAAATATGTGCTTTGTACCGCTGACGTGAGATCACGCAGAGGCTGTAGACAAGTTTGAATTATGATAATGACTGAAAATGGGACATATGCAAAGAGTTCTGATCAGCGCTACATTACACAATGGATTAATTAATGTTATAGTTTTTCCGCTCTGAAAGATTCTGAAAGAGACAAAAATGTTTTAAGTGGAAAACAAAGGTAAAAATAGATCTATATGAAATACTAATAAAAAGAAAATACGTTTACTTGAATATCTAACCTTGTTCAATAACCTACAATGTATATGCACATCCAAAAAGTGGCACTTGTCATCAATGTTTCAGTTTGACGTTAATTTTAACCCTTGGTGCATGAAGAATATGCTGAATGTGTAGATATAGATCAGATTGCAAACAACATGAAGTTTAATCTTGGATTAAAACTATTTGCTATTTACAATAAGCATATTAACGTGTATTCCTCACTACATATTCCTCACTAAAAGTAGAATTCAATTATGAAAAAGTCTAACTTCTGTTCTGTACTGGTCAAAGTTCAGCTCAAAAGGCAACTTATGTTGATTAAATAAACTTTTGACTTAGTCGTATTAAAGTGGATTAGCACATCTGTCATTTCAAAGAATGTGTCGGTAAACTGTTAATTGATAGGAAGTGTGTTTGATTGCAAACCAATTTGCCGCTCTAATCAACTTGACCACCCGTTGTCTTCAGTATGTCATAAGATAAAACAAACTACCGTCAATGATATTAACCAGTTTGTTAATTGATAGCACACTTAATGCATTTTAAAATCATCAGACAACCCTTTTTCCCTTAACCTGAAATTGAAATTTTTCATACACTTACACCTCTCTGTAGAATCCGACAAAATAAAAATTTTTCGAAATGCTCAGAAGTAGATCTAATTCAGTGTTATTTAGTTGGGTATGATGCTGAGATGACTTTACTAGCCTTACGAAAACAATAAGAATCTTTAATTCTATTATTCTGTGGCAAAACGGAGGTTTGTTGAGGTGTTTTATTCTTTTGAGATCAATGAAGTTAAAAACTTTGCTAAAACAAGTAGATCTATTTCATTGTTAGTAGCCCCCGTAATTCGCCCTTTTTGTACATATCCTTGTGTAAATTAGTAAGCATAGATATTTACCGAGAATCATCATCGGCAGAAACATATGATAGAAATATTTTTCCGGAATTTTATTGAGAAAATCAGTCATGACAGCACGATTTAAGTAGCCTATCTGCTATACTGTATATGTATTTACTGTGGTTGTTTGGGAGCCCTTGGCAACAGTAACCAAGGAAGTCGGTTTATCTTATCACCATGTATCCATGTATTAAGTTGGAATGCGAAGCATGCCAACTTAGATTTAGCAAAACCGGAAAATGAAAACAGAATAATTCATTCCGGGTACCCGAAGAACACAACACAAGGATATGAATACACCAGGGACTGGTTTTCATCTCAATTTGCCATGGACGACCCGTTTGTAATAACCGAAGATAATAATATGGGACATGTATTACTTTCGGGACAAATATGCATAAATAGCCATCAAAACCTTCGTAGGCTTGTTTTTAAAAGGTTCAAAAAGAAAGTAAAGACAGCGTATGAATATGTCGCTGTGCTTCGGTGTTTGCTTATTTGGTAATCACGTGATCTTTATTTCTCAGAAAACAAGTTTCAGTTTCCAAACGGCCTAGTTTCACTTTCTAAACGGCCTTATTGCACACTTTAAGAAAATAGTTCATATACATTTTGTCAAGAATTTTGTTAAAAACGTCATTGAAGGGAGACAAAGTCTTCTGAATATTTATTAACAAAAAAACTCTTTCGATTAAAACTATTTGCATTTCATTACTTCCCTTAATATCGCGAAATCAAGTATCTACAGTGCGCATTGACTTCATTTGATAGTTGGTGGATGCACAGAATCATCTTGGGGTTAAGTAAACAGTTTTAATATCGATCAATTTTTTAATTTTGGATCACGAACAATAAATATCGAGTCGATGTATCAATCGTCGCGTGTATAAAGGTTGCAGGAATGAAGTTTTAGTTTGCGACTGGTGTGAAAATTGTGTCTCGAGAGGTCACTGTATAAAAACTAAACTGCCGATTTCAAGAGCAGTAGCGTTCACTTGATTTCACGCGATTTATTATTACTAATTGTATTTTCTTGAAACTCGGAGTATATGTTCACTATCAAAACAGCAACCTATGCCATCAAGGGAAATAACTCCAAATGCATTTTGTAAGAATTTTGTCCCTTTTTCGATTTAGATCTTTTTCACTGTCCAGCACCCACAGCCGAGCGTGGCACCAGCATGCGGCACTCTTGTTACTGTTTAAGCCTGTAGTTTCTGTCTGTCTGTCTGTCCACAGTTGACTTGCAGACTGAGTCTCTATTAGTATACATCCAATTTTTAGGCAGCATAATACATGTTATAGGGGTCAGCTACAGTTGTGCTTGTTGCAGCAGTAGCTCCTTGGCTTAAAACTTCAAAATCACAATTTAAGGTTTGTCAAAAATCTTGACTTGAATGATCTTCGCAAGTCCATTTTCTCTGGAATGATCGGACCATATCTTAACAGTGTTGCACAACTGTTTATCTACATCGGATATGATTTTCATGCCCCACATCGAAAGATCGGAAGCATATTGTTGTCGAGCCTGCTTGTGGTGAGTGAGACATAGCGTTACAATGTCGTTTTGGCCTCCATCTGGTAAAAACTTAGCATTTCCCTATTACTCCAAAATTATTCAAGTTATATTGAACAATGCTCATATTTTTCATGTAGACACCTTTCGTCAATATGCACCTTATGAGGGTCACATGTCCTAGACCAAAGTCAACTTTTAACCCAGATCACGGTAAGAATGTACTTCCTGTCAATATGCATATAATGAGGGTCACAAGTCCAATGTCAATGTCAATATTTTGATCCTTTCTTCAAAAGTTATCACAGAAACTTAACATTTAAATAAAAATGTTCATATTTGGTAAGAAGGTAACAGTCATGGATAGAGATCTACTGATGACAAGGTCATAGTAATCTGACAAGGTCAAAGTCAAACATCAGAGCCATTCACCAGATAATTGGCTGTTACAGAGGCATTTGTTTTTCACAAATAAAAGGTCTTGTTTTACAAAAAATATCATGGTCGAAAGTTAGCAGGCATGTGCTTGAAGTTCAGGTTGTAAACTCTTCCAAAATATCACATTTTCTTTTGTTTTCCGTGTGAAAAATTGTCAGATGACCGATCAGGTTTCTCAAAATTCCTCACTTTCAGCCATGTAATATGAAAATGTTTCACTTTGAAGCAAACTACTCTAATCACCAACGAAGCAATCTTTCATTTCAAATAAACTGAGGTATCTATAGACCTCATGAAAAGTAGGAATACCATAAGAAAGAAAGGTTTCAAAGACATCGTTAAAAAAACATAGAAAGAAACAAGTTTGTATTGCATTTACCGCATTCCAACTTAGCAGTGCTTTCAGTGCTTTGATATTTCAATTAACCAAATATCCATGCGATAACACCTATGTGATATTTATTTTTGATATACCATTGTTATTTATAGAACATGAATTGATATACATGTACCACAGATATTTATAGAACTTGAATGAATATTTTGGGGGTAAACATCACGTTTTATGACATAATCAATATCATTCATGATGTCATTATTATACCCCCGCAAAATGAATGTTTTTGAGGGTATACTGGAATCAGGCTGTCTGTCCATTTGTCCATCTATGTGTCCGTCCGTATGTCCGTCTGTGTACAAATAATTGTCTGTTTCTGTCAAAGCGCTGGCAGGGGTATTAAGTCACATTCAGTGACAGCTCTAGTTACAACTAACTCATATCTGACTTAATTGAAGAGATCTATTTAGCTTGAAATAATGCGCGTTTTCTTTGTCACAATGAGTAAAAATCAGATTTTAAAAGATAAATAGAATATGTACATAGTGTATCAAAAATATCTTACTCGGTAAGGCTTGGCAATTATCAATTCTACCAACCTCGTTAGATATTTTTGATATACCATATACATGTATACATATGTACGTATTCTCTATGTATTAGCTCTTTATCAAACGACAAAATTTTAGACTTTGTCAAATACTGCAAGCAGTTGCAGACAACCTATTAAAAATGGTTCATGTAGAGGTATTTGTTGTTTTTTGAAAAGATAGAAAATGTAAGAAAAGGAGTTCACAGGCTCTTAAACAAAAGATTGTTCAGTAAGGGGCTATGGTTAACAAGATAATGTTACACTTGTCTACACTGACTGTACTTGCAGAATACAAAAAAAAATATTGCTTAGTTGGCAAAATTTGCCTTTTGAAAGTTAGAAACCATTGATGGAATTAGTCTTTTAACAGTTAAAAACATTGTGGGAAGAGGAGAAAATGCTGGCTACCAGTATTTTCTCCTTTTCATACATTGTTTTCAAAAGGCTCTGTTTTCAATATCATGAAAGACCAGGTTTGGTAAATCATTAAATGGAAAACCCATTTTCAGTGTGAAAATCACCCAGGCAGATATTGCTCTATTAGGCAGTTTGGGCTTCATATCTTAAACCTCTACTACACATGAGTTTTATTGATCTTAAGGAAGAAGCTTTTGAAAACATTATGGGAAAAAAAGAAAATGCTGGTAACCTGCATTTTCTTCTTTTCCCACAATGTTTTCTGATGTTTCAAAGAAAAATATAATCAGTTGCAACCCATTTAATTCGTTGTCTGCACATGCTTTCAGTTTAGACAAGTCTAAAATGTTGTTCTGTGGTAAAAACTTAACCAACATTTAACTGCGTGGTTCTCTGATATTAGATACATTGTTCTAACACTTGGCACAGTGCTATCACATCATTGTAAATGTATTGTAGAAATCCAAAAATGTATCATGCAATTGGCATTGGTCATCATTGTAGTATTGTTAATTCAGAACATAGGATATTAAATTATCATTGATCTACTTATATGTGACTGTCTTTTTTATCGTAACCTTGTAAAAATGAGCGTTTTTAAGCATTTATTGACCATTCACATGTTGCACCTGATGTTGCTGTTCAAGCATCATCTACATCTGGCGATGATAAACCAGTCTGTAAGAATTAAACTATTAAACAAACAACAAAATGTTAGACTTCTTACGAACATGAAAGTCCGCAACAAATGCATAGCTGAAATACAAACCGCCTCTGGCGGGATTCGAACCCATGACAGGCAAATATCCTCGTTTTTCGAGGTTTGTTAGGTATTGTATTTAAATCGGGACGAAGCCATGCATTAAGGAGTGGTCTCCCGTAACAGACTGGTCCGTACTGAAAGCAGTTGCAGACGACAACTTTAATATGGCTCAAATGGAGAAAACTGTCATAGAAAGGGTAGAAAACTTTGTTGGAAAAGGAGAAAATGCTGCTTACCAGCATTTTCTCTTCTTTCCACAATGTTTTTAAAAGACTTTCTTCTGCAGGGTCATTAAAACTCAGGAGAGTTAAGTAAGCCTCAAATGTTGTAATTTGTCTGGGAAAAGGAGAAAATGCCGGGTACCAGCTAGAATTGTCTTCTTTTCACACCATGTTTTCAAAAGCATTTTTTTAAAGATTGTTAAAACTCGGGATTATATGGTAAAGGGTTAATGCTTGGATGGTGTTTGTTTGGTGGTTAGCACCCTTTTGGACATTATTCAAATTGTATAGTAGCAGCCAGACCACCTTTACATGACTCTCTTGAGTTTGTTTTGCCAGGACTTTGCACATCTGTCCTTCCAAGCTACTTAATAATTTTCAGGTAAAATGAGAGAGGAATTGATTTTATCACAATGACTGTCATCAATTCTTGAAAAGGGATTTACCTCAGTTCGTAATTAAACCAGCAACCCCTTAGTTTCAAGCCCAGTACCTTACCAACTGAGCACTGGGCATGGATAGTGACCCAAGTCGATGCATGTTACATATACCAATTAATCCATTCAGGACGTTTACTGGTAGTTAAATAAACACAGTTGATGCCATTTTACTTGTCAATAAACAGGTAGTAAAACATGAAAAAGCAGTTACCAGCAATTTCTCTTTTATCCACGATCTTTTAAAATTCACTATTGTTACAGTTGTTACAGGATAAGGCTATTTTGGACAAAGTATTAACCCTTTACCCTACAATCCCGTTTTAACTACCCTGGGGTAGAAGATTTTAGAAAACAATGTGGGAAAAGGAGAAAATGCTGGTATCCAGTTTTTTCCCCTTTTGCCACAGTGTTTTTTACCCTTCACAAAACAAATTTCAATTTTTCTCTTACATTTATCTTTTCGTCTGCAAATGCTTTAAAGTTAGTCCAGTCCAAACTTTTGTTGTTTGTAAAGAGTTAAAGCAAAAAAGGTTGCTTGAAATTGAACCATAACAAAAAACAACTGATCGTGGTGTTGATTTGTCAAACCTTGTCGGTATTATAAATTTCAAATACGTATTGTATTGATAGACCCATTAGTCCACAGGAATCAGGCATTTTGATGATCAAAATAGCATGTTGTTGGCAGATATGGATACTATTACTTTCTGTTATACTTTTCATTTTTGTTTTTTTAACAGAAAGTATCCATTTCGGCCGAACACGGTATTTTCGCCAACTAAACCTCCGATTCCTGTGATTAGACCAACCTCCCACAGGCGAACCATCTCGACGACGAAAGCACTTAGTGGCGAAAGCTTCAATGGCGAACTTCTTTAGTGGCGAAGTGAAGGTGTACTTCTACTTCCGGTCTTACTTTCGTTTATACAAATTTGATAACAAGAAAATGCAATAAGATAAGAAAAGTAACATTCGCTCTATTAATTTTTCGAAAGTGTTCTGAACAAATCATTGAGATGGTAACATTTTCACCATTAGTTAATGTATGGCTGGATATAAAATAAAAAAGACTAAAACCTGGATCAAAAGACTTTGCGTAAGAACTAAGATGAGTGAAGTTAGAAAATATTCAGAAGTGTCAGACCCTGGAACTTTTACGTCAGGACAAAAGTTCAAACGTGAACATGTTGCTTTATTCCAGGTGCAGGACAGATATCGCTTTAACAGAGACTTTCCCTTTTTCAAACAACCGATTGAAATCGGATTTTTCTCTGTGAACATCGACAGAGAGTTCCAAGATGACAGTTCGCAACTGAAGTATTTTATAGAACCTGTAGAAAGCCATGTTTGTTTCGATTTAAAAAAGGGCTACAAAGACATGATACGCAAAGATGAAAGTGTGAAAACCTTTATAAACCCTGTTTTGTCGTGGATTATGAGGCATTTAAACAAGTTTGTATCACAAAGAGACATTTCTGATGACCATTCTCTTCACAAAAGGTATCAGTAGAGAAAAGATGATTTTTGTCTTGCTTTAAGAATGTTCATGGGGCACGATGGAGCAATTTTTTCTGGTATGCAAAAATTAGGTTAAGTTTCAGAGCCAAGTCTTGTAAGCATTCCCTATTGGAGACACCAGCTACATATCGTTGATTTTCATTACTCTGTGAATTCTCATGTCTTCATGAATCTATTAATATTTTATGCTCGCTCTTTTTTTTGTGGCTCAGTCCTGTGAAAACTTTACTGAGGTAAAAATTCCAGAGAAGCTCTGTACGCCGAAGAAATGGGTCAAAAACAGAATTGCATTCACAAAAGTCACATTTTATCAAAAACCATACTTTCCCCCAATCATTTGTACATGTCACAACATCTGTTTACACTTAGTGCTCATAATTTCAAAGTACAACACAGAAAATGCATCTGTGATGAATGTAGAGGCTGTGACCTTTTGGAATAATCCCTGTATGACGTCATTTGACTACATTTGGAGTGACTGTGTTTTTCGAAAATGATTCACAAAGTTATGGGAAATCGTCTGGTCAATTTTCTGAAGTGTACTTTCTCATGTCCAAAAAATGATTCCTGACTCTTTCCCTATGAAGTATCCTTTTACTATAACACTATTTGTAGCTTTTATAATGATGTCACTGTAACAGGTTGAAAAATAATCTGCACAGGGCAGGGATCAAACCCACAATCTCTTGATCTAAAAGAAAACTATAATACCATGATGTGGCTGCAAAAGCCAGCTGCAGGGTTCTCCCTAGGTCCAGAATCCCAAGAGTCATTGACTCTTGGGCCCAAATTTTCAAGAGTCAAAATGGAATTTCCAAGAGTCTAATAGAAATGTCCAAGGGTCAAAATTATCACGGAGAGATAACTTTCCATTTATGTTCTTTGTTTATGGATAGGAATTAGATAAGAAAATACCCTATCTTATGTAGAGACTTGTTGGAATGAAGTTGACAGAAGAATTTTGAATTGCAGCTCTAGCATGCAATTCATCTTGATGAATAAATGGACACAAACAACTTTTGAACTGTTTACCAAACAACAAAAACTTTTGATTAGACCATAATTATTTTAGACATTTGCAGACGACAATTCAAATGTGGCTGGAACGACTTGATTTGTCTTTCTTACCCCAGAACATTGTGGAAAAGGGAGAAAATAAAGGTCACATCCATTAAAGTGTTATTTCTTAAGATTTAAGTCTTTCTTGTCCAATTACTTTTTCTTTCACACTTGTTCCGGTCTCCTCTCCCCCTCCCCACCCCCCCCCCCCCAATCTATAGGTTGTTGTTTATTTTCATCTTAAAAAGTTTTTCCTAATTTTTAAACAGAGATTTTAGCTTTCACTTATTGCTTCATAAAGAAATAAGTATAAATTCACTGTTTAAATTTGTCACCAAAGATGAAAAGATAGTTTGAAGTGCCTCTGATCGGACGATGTCAAAATGATTTCTGTTGTGTCATGCGTTTTCAGGTTTTTTTCCAGCGATCTTTTTTTCAAATCAGTTAATATTTTTACAAGTATTACTGCATGATTTGACATTTATTTGTTAATTAGCGTAGCAGTTAACTTGAAAGCCTGTCATTTTACACTAGATAATTGGACTAACACCTTTATCATGTTTTCAAAAATGACTCGCCACTCGCCAGCTTGATTACGTGTGATAAACAGAGCTACGTGCGTCTGTACACAGTTGACACTGATCGTGTTTATTATAGGCTACATTCCTGTCGGATGCATGCGACATAATTTATATGACCCTTTGGCTGGTAATCTCATGCGTCAGATTGACGCTTAGGCAGATATTTTTGAGCGTCAAAAACGGGTCATTGCGGATTTCCATGCGTCAAAACCCGGAGTCCCGGGTCAAAGGAGAACCCTGCAGCTCTGTCATAGCAAAGCCACATAAGTACCAACTTCGACTAGACCTAGCAATGTAAAGAATGATATTATTTACATCATAAATAGGATGTGATGTTTTCTCCTGGAGAAACATTGTGTCAAAGGAAAAAAAAAATAATGTTCTACTATGTAATGTCAGATTTTGTCCTACTTGAGCAGTTTTGGTCTAAAATAGCCTTAGCTCCTTACCAAAACAATCCTAAGTTTTAATGACCTTTGTGAGGAAGCCTTTTGGAAACATAGTGAGGAAAGGAGAAAATGCATTTCTCCTTTACCCACATGTTTTCTACCCTGTGAAAGACTAATTCCATCATTTGACCCACTTTAATTGTCATCTGTATATACTTTAAATTTGGACAAATCTACATTTTGTTGTATTGTAAAGATTTAATCAAGTATTATGCTACCCCTGATTTGGTGGTTAGCTCTTATATTGTTCTTGTGTTTGTTTTTCTGGTACCCTCAGAAAAATAGTCACAAAACCACCATTAGAGCTTCCTGCCAAATCGGGGGTAAAATGCATGACAGGTATAGTGAAATCGCTAAACTGGTCACTTAATGAATATTCTGTCTCTATACGTCAAACTATTTACAGATCTCTGATAAATTTATAATTTTATAGGACTTTTACCTTGGGATCATTTGTCCAGGTATTTTACCTCTACACCATAGACACTGTAACAAGATCAGTTAAGAATGAGTCAAATATTGGTAAACAGAAAACAGTCACAGAAACAAAGTAGTGACTACTTAAAGTGGTTTCACAATATTTCATATGCCTAAAGGTGTTGACCAAGTGGAAAGAAAGTTACAGAAAAAATACCTTTCTTACTGCTAAACATTGGCGTGGAAAGTGTTGTTTGTAGTACTTATGAAATAAGACCTTATGAATGAATTGACATAATGTTAACCCATGGACTTGTAAGCATGACCCATTGCTCTTTCTTAGAAAGTGTAGATCAAGATCAGACCGCACAGAATGAGCAGTGTGATCTTCGATCTACACCGTCTGATTTGGTGTGTTTATTTTCCAGCTACTTGCACTTGGTAATCACAATTTTTTGGTATACTGTTAGCTGGAAATCTTTTTTTTTTTTATTGAGCAGTTTAACTCATAAAGCGCTTGAAGCAACTACCATTGTTTTTGCGGACAGAGTAGATCAAGATCAGATTGCACAGAAGGTGCAGTCTGATCTTTGATCTACACTGTCAGCTATTTTGTTACAGATTCTGGCCACAACAACCTTGACATGACAATATAATATATCTGATGTTTTTTCTATTTAAGAAGGCCCATTTCATTAATTTAGTGCTCTAATGGTTAAAGGCTAAATGCAGCCTCATAAACCTTATAAACAATATTCTAATTTTTGAAAGGAACCTGAATACAGATTTCGTTTGTTGGCGAGGACTTCTCACCAAGTTACTTTGTACGCCATACGAAAACAGAGAGGACTGGATTATGGCTGTGACCTTATTTAATGGTACCTACTATTTGTGTGAATTTGATACGGAGACAAAAATACAGAGAGAACAATCCAAGACAGAAAAAGAGGATGAGATCTGTTGTGGGGGATGGAAATTTGAACAATATCTCACTGCTGGTAATATTAATATGATGTTATCTAACATTCTTGGGCACAGTACTGAATACTGCTGGATGAGCAAAGCCAGTTTATGTTTTGAATGAGGTGACAGCTGCATTAGAATTACTTTTTTCTTAGGCCAAAACAAAATACGAGGGTTGTTCCATAAATTCGCGGAACTGTTTCCAAAAATCTTTGTTTTACATTCAATTTACAGCACACTTTAAGCGATCATACCCTAACATAATGTCAAGTACATGACACATTTTGTCATGTCTTCTTCTGTTGCATATCAAAGAATTTGGTTTCTTTAGCAACCAAGGTAGAGCAACCTGAAGATAGTCAAAATTTTGATACTTTCATTTTTTAGAAAATGTATAAAAAAGTGAAAGCCGCATGCAATTTTGGCGCGAAAGCGACTGACATTAGTTGACATCATTTCCGGTGAATTTTAAAACATTCTGTTGGATAGTTAATCTCTGCAGACATCTGCAGTGATGACTTCGGAAAAAAAATTGACGTCAGCTGACAACATTGCGTTACATTCTATTGTAAAGTTTTGTGTTTGACTTAAACTTTCTCCAGCGGAAACATTAAGACGCATTATGGAATCAGACACTTTGTCAAGTCGTGGTAAAACATTCATTTATAAATGGCATGAAACTTTTAGAAAAGGCAGGAGTTTCATATACAACGATACAAGACCGGGTCGTCCGACAAGTGTTCAGACAGTGGGGAATTCCGCGCTCGTTAAAGAAATGACTGATAGGGACAGAAGATTAACAGTGAGATACACTGCACAAGAGATAGGTCTATCGACAGTGGCAAGGTACAGGATCTTAACTGACGAACTTAGAACTGTAACATTTGATCAGTGGATACAAAGACATAGAAAGTGCATCGCAACAGGGGGCGACTCTGTAGAGAAAGTTAATGGTGCGCTTATTTTTGACGTTTAGGTAACGTGATGTAAACGTTGGTGTGCTTCAAGTGTCACTTACTGCTCTTCTTTAAAGTTAAATGTATTTTTATCTGTTTTATGTACCTCTTTGAAAACTGAAACATGTATCAGGTACAGATAAACGTTTCTTTAGATGTATTTTGTTTCCAAATTTAACACACAGTATTGGAATTACAGGCAAATTCTGCGAATTTATGGAACAACCCTCATGTATGTGTGGTTCCAGTAACATACTTTTGAGAAATAGGGTCGATAGGTCGGAAAACTATTTTTTTGTTTTAAATCATTCTTCTTTCAAAACACACATCGGGGTGATTGACTAATAGAGGTAAAACAACATAGAATTTTTAGAATTTTCCAAGGACGAGGATAACATTAAAGGATCAACGGGTGAAAAAAATGTTTAAGGTTGGGCTTAAAAATTGGAAACGGTTTGGTAAGTTGAACCACATATATATTTTGTTTTGGCCTTGGCTTGGCTGTTTTTCAAAGAAAACATAGAGCTAATAGCATAGCCCTGGCGTTGTCTGCATTTTCATCGTCTGTGTCGTTGTGCAAAATCTTTGACAGTTTATAATATCTCTGTTTCCACTGAAGATACAATCATGTTTTACTTCAACTTGGACGTATGTTAACTAGCAAAAGGGGAACCCATTCAACAATGGCAGATAACCCTCAAAATATTTTTGACAGTTAGATTTTTTGACCTAGAATTTTCCCTGAAAGTAGCTGCAGCCAAGCATTGACACCTGCATGCGGTGCTCTTGTTTATTTGTTATCCTTAGCTTAGAATTTTGATAGATGTTCATCCTGAAACTTCAAAAGCAAAAATATAGAAATAATGATTAAATTGTAAGAAGTTGAGGGTTTCTAGAATATGCTGTAAATGCCAACACGATCATTTGATTTTACTGTACATGAGTTGTAGATTAATACCTCTGTGTGTTACTAATTAATCCTTTACCAAACAACAAATTTTTGACTTCTCCAAATTGAAAACATTTGCATACAACAAATGAGATGTAGCTCAAATGATGACTTCCGCCATTGGTAGGGTGGAAAATATTATGGGAAAAGGAGAAAATGCTGTTTCTTCAAGGTTGTTAAATGTCCAGATTGTAAGGTAAAGGGATATAATCCTTTCATACAATCCAGACTTTAAACAATCCTGAGAGAGACAGATTTTGAAAACATTATGGGAAAAGGAGAAAATGGTGATTACCACCTCTTTCTCCTTTTTCAAAATGTTTTCTTCCCATTAGATGATGAAAACCATTTTTTGACCAACATTTCATTTGCGGTTGGCAAATGCTGTTAATTTGGACAAGTGTAAAATTTTGCCATGTAGTAAAGGTTTAATATTTTAACCCTTAGGCTGCTGAGCTTGACTCAAGGAACTTATGCGGACAGTGTAGGTCAAGATCAGACTGCACATATTGTAGAGTCTGATCTTGGATCTACAGTGTGCAAAAAGGAGATACATGTATTTTTCCAAAAAAAAAAAACCTTTGAAATAGCAATATTTAGGTTTTTTTCAATAGGCAGAAAAGTTTCATACAACTTATTTAGCAGGTTAAAGGTTAATATAATATTTTATATAAACATCATTGGCAATACTCAAGTGTTTGCAATAAAAAAACTGTTGAGACAAATGCTCATTTTACCGTGCCTCTGTTTGAAAAAAATGTTGAGGTATTGTCATAGCCCTATGTTTGTCTGTGTCATTATCCCATGAAAACTTTGGCATTTTCTGATATATCTCTGTCATTTCTGAGGATCTTTACTTCAAACACCAGCTGTCAACTTTCAAAAGGCAAAAAACCTTACCAGATAGGTAGGTAACCCTCAAAACATGTTTACCAAGTTATGCTCTTTTTTCAACTTTGAAATTTGGCGGAAAAAGTAATTGCAGATGAGTACTGGCATCAGCATACAGTATTTTTGTTTTTAAATCACTGAAAAAGTAATTGCAGCTGGGTGCTGGCCCCAGGATACGGTGTTCTGGTTTTAAATCACTGAAAAAGTAATTGCAGCTGAGTGCTGGCCCCAGCATCCTTTGTTCTTGTTTTTAAATCACTGAAAAAGTAATTGCAGCTGAGTCCTGGCACCAGCATACTGTGTTCTTGTTCTTAAATCACTGGAAAAGTAATTGCAGCTGAGTGCTGGCACCAGCATACAGTATTCTTGTTTTTAAATCACTGAAAAAGTAATTGCAGCTGAGTGCTAGCACCAGCATACGGTATTCTTGTTTTTAAATCTCTAAAACAGTGATTGCAGCTGAGTGCTTGCACCAGCATACAGTATTCTTGTTTTTAAATCACATAGATACTCCAAATGGCAAACCCAACACAGATGCAACCTACAACAACATAGAGAGTTTTTGCACAGTGGTACGGTCAAGGTTGAATCAACACTCTCTGGGTAAGAGCAAGGGAGGATTTCTGAACAATTCAAAATTTAATGCGTATTCTGGATTACAAAACTAGCTATTTGAGTTTTAAGCAGATAGCTTTGATCAAAGGTCAGAGTTCAAATTCTGTGCAGTCTGATCTTGCTCTAATAGTGTCTCCAAAAGGCACTCTGATCTCCATATTCATTGTCTACAAAAGAAATCAACTTTTAAATTGTTCTTCTAGTTCTAAATATCAATTTGACATTGTATATCACCGTGTTCTATTTGATATGGTCTGAGCTTAGTTAGCCTTTGAGATATAGAATCTGACATCAGTTGGCGTTTGAGATATATAGGATCTTGTATATGTTTGCATTTTAGATGAGACTATCAAACAAGTCTAAAACATTATTTGGCATGCACGAATGTCAGATTCTTTTTATCACATAACAGTATCTCATGAATTATAGGTCAGAATATGAAAAACCATACATGCACACTGGACTCTTTTCTCTGAAAGGAGTATAAGATAATTTCACATACAATGCCTATCTCAAATATGTGTATCACTGTGGTAACAAAATTTGTAATGGCCATATTACACTAAAAACAAGGGAGGTTACAAATTAGGTCACAAGGAAGGTTATAAAGAATATTGTATGAAACAAGTCTAGCAAAATGTTATTCTCAAGCTTTGGTGAGCTTAGTAACATTTCTTGTAGACCAGCTTGATAAAAGTTTATCTCAAAAGCTGACAAATGTCAGATTTTTTTTTTGTCTTATAACTTTATTACAAGAATTACATGTTTCTTTTTTTTCTGATTTTTTTTTGTTCCTTTTTTTGTAAAACATAGGAAATGATTGAAGAAATCAAGTTAATGATACCAATTTGTACAAAACAGTGATTGGCTATCATGTATTACTGGCTTGTTTTGAAAATCATGTTTAATTACTCTCACTCTTAGGAGGAAAATTGATATCTTTTAGTGAAGAAATTCAATATGATCTTCTTTTGATATTTACACCAAATTTTTTTTTGCAGTACCAATCTAACAATTGCTCAAATTCTTTGACTGGCAAACAATCCAATGTAGCCTGGTTCTCTTTACTAGTTTGCAAATATCAGAGCCCGGTTTTACGAAAAAAGCTAACCCTTGTTAGTGGATTAGAGCTATTGGCCTCAGCTTCTGACTTCTAAGGTTGAGGTTGTCTTTTGTCATTTTAATATCATTAACAGACATAAGTCACATTCTCAAATTCTGAGTGGACACAACGTTTCTAGGTCTTGGCTAATCTTCACTTTTTCATATACTGATATATGGCTATAACAAAGTTTTAAGATGAGAATAACCCTTTACCACACAATGACGCCTTTTAACACCCCTGAAGAAGAGGCCTTTTGAAAACATTGTGGGAAAAGGAGAAAATGCTGGTAACCAGCATTTTCTCCTTTTCCCACAAAGTTTTCTACCCTATCAAAGAAAAGTTGCATCATTTGAGCCGCCATGAAATTGTCTTCTGCAAATGCTTTCAATTTGGATAGGTCTTAAATTTTGCTGTGTGGTAAAGGGTTAAATGACAAAGTCAAGACAGTGCAATACTAGTAATAGTGGTAATAGTGGTACTGTGGTAACTAGCATTTTCTTTTTTTTCTGCAATGTTTTCTGCCCTTTTATAGACAAATCTAACCATATGAACCATACTTTACTTATTGTTTGCAAAGGTTTTCAAATTTGACAAGTTAAAAGTTTTGTTATTTTGTAAAAGAGTTAACTCTTCACCAAACAAAAAACATGTAGACTAGTTCAGATCCAAAGCATTTGCAGACGACAAATCAAATGTGGTTCAAATGGTGTAATTTGCTTTGAAAGGGTAGAAAACTTTGTAGGAAAAAGAGAAAATGCTGGCTACCAGAGGCAATTTTGTTGCTGTTTGTTGACAGTCTTTGCAGGAGAAGTTGATGCTATATCCAAGAAACCTGGAACACACCCTTTCTATGTAGAGATGAAAACAACAAGGGAAGTAACTCATCCAAAACAGTTGGTGAACATGAAAAAGTAAAGTACTTTTTGGCCCATATTCATTAAGTGTTGTAGAAATCAGTCATACATACATAGTCTAATTCTGAATTGTGAAAGTTATATAACTTCTGATTGGCTAAACCATTCATGTTAATCAAATGGTTTAGCCAACCATAAATTGTGTTCCTATACAGTTCAGAAGATTCTTTGAATTAAAATTTCACCTTTTACCATACAATTCCAAGTTTTAACAACCTCGATATGGAAAGCTTTTGAAAACATTGTGGGAAAAGGAGAAAATGCTGATAAACAGCATTTTCTCCTTTTCCCGCAATGTCTTCTACCCTTTCACAGCCAAATAGCATTTTTCCAGCCAAATCTAAGTTATTGTCTGCAAATGTTTCCACTTTGGACAAGTCTAGAATGTTCTCGTATGGTGATATGTAAATTACAACGGTTGGAAAATATGGCCCCTGGGCTTTTGAAATTCTGAGGAAGACTATAAGAGATGGTTACCAGCAATTGCTACTTTTCCCACACTGCTTTTAAAATGCCTCTTCTTTAAGGTCGTAAAAACCAGAAATTGTTTGATAAAAGGTTAACTTGACTAGTTTACTCTTTACCAAATGGCGACATTTTGGACTTGTTCATATTCAGAGTGTTTGCAAATGACAAATTAAATGTGGTTCAAGTGATTTATTTTTTCATAGTGTATGAAACATGTTGGGAAAAAGAGAAATACAGGTTACAAGTATTTTCTATCTTCCCACAAAGTTTTCAGAAGTGATATTTCTCAGGGGCATTAATACCCAGGATATTTTGTAATGGGTTAACTCTTTACCATACAATCCCGAGTTTCAATGACCCTGGGAAAGGAGCCTTTTGAAAACATTATGGATAGAAAAGGAGAAAATGCTGGTAACCAGCATTTTCTCCATTTCCTGCAATGTTTTCTACCCTATCAAACACAAATCTCATCATTTGAGCCACATTTGAATAGTCATCTGCGATTGCTTCCAGTTTGGATAAGTCTACATTTTTGTCATGTGGTAAAGAGTTTATTCTTTTCCGGGCTACAAATGGGTTCCTCTTCCCGTCCCACACTTTCCAATACATTTGGTTGAAATTATGATTGAAGCAACTGCTCCCCCTCCCACCCCCAGTTTACACGAGTTATCTCCCTGTAGATTTTCCAGATCCATTGCCAAGGCAACCAGTTGGAGGTGTTCTTCAGCCTGCCAAAGTTTTAGTTAACTTTTCACCAAACAAAATTGTAGACCTGTCCAAATTGAAAGTATTTGTAAACAACAAATTAAAAGTGACTCAAAAACTAAAAATTCTCTTTGGAAGTGTAGAAATCATTGTGGAAAAAGAAGAAAATGCTGGTAATCAGTATTTTTCTCCTTTTCCCAAAATTTTTCCAAAAGCCTTTAGCCTTTTGGTCATTAAAACTCTGGTATTTGTTGTAAAGGGTCAAATTTTTTTTATGTGACAGGTATAAGTACATAAAATGGTGGGCCCAGAGCTTTTTGGTTGGAATCCCAGAAATTGTTTGTGGATACAGAAATGATGACAATGTTGTCACAAAGCTGGAGAAATTACAAACAAAGAAGATTCCAGAACTAATTAAGGTAAGGATAAATCCCATGTTGTCTGACTTTCCTGAGATTTAACAACCCTGAGGAAGAAGGCATTTAAAACATGGTAGGAAAGAGAGAAAGTTATGGTTACATGCGTTTTCTTCTTTTTTCCCACAATGGTTTCAACCTTTTCAAAGACAAATCCCATCATTTTAGATCCATTTGTCTTGTGATTTGCAAATGCTTTTAATTTGGACCAGTGTAGAACTTAATCATTTCATGAATAGCTGAATCTTTGCTAGACAAAAAACCGAGCCAGGTAGCTCAGTGGTTAGTGTATCTGACTTGTGACCTGGTGGTTGCAAGTTTGATACTTGGTTTTGGCAAACTTTCTTTCCAGTGATTTTTTGCCTCTCACCTCCGACGCATTTGATAAAAGTAGTCAGTGGCTTGGAATGAAACTTGTGTCAGTACTGGTGTGAGAAAGCAAGGAAACACATGCATAGGTGCACAGACTGCCATGACCTAAGCTAGGATGTTTTCAAAAGGCTTTTTTCCTCAGGGTTGTTAAAAAACAAGATAGTTAATGGGTTAACCACCAGTCTCAGTATAAGCAATTCTAATTGTGCCACTGTTCCGCTTTTTGACCTCGTTTCTGTTGACCTCTTACCTCCTGAAACAGATTTGCAGCAGAATACATTGAATACATTGTAGCAAAAGAGAGAAATTTCTTGTAGTTGGTCAACCCTTTAGTGAAACAAGTCATCAAAAGGAGAAAATTTTGGAGTATTTCACAAATTCTAGACTTATCCATAAAGATTTAGATTCATCAACAAAATTTTATTCTTCTTCACAAAATTTTACTTGTCAACAAAATTTTAGACTACCCACAAGTTCACAAAATTTTAGATTTCACCACAAAAATTCAGACTTATTTTAAGTTAAAGCATTGAATTTGGAAGGGTAAGAAATGTAAGAAAAGATGAAAATGCTGGCAATGAACATTTACTTATTTTTTGACACAGTTCTCTTCCCCTTCAAAAACATTTCTTATTGTTTCGTCTCGCATATTATTTTTGAATTCGTAAAGATTTAATGTTATTTAAAATTGCAGGACATACACAATCCATGGAAACCGAATGTGTGCTTTAACTTCTTAGATGACTTGCTAACTTTTATCAAAAAAAGATTGAGAACTGATGATCACAGGTAAAATTCATATACGAGGGGCATTTGGAAAGTTCTGAATATTTAGCTCAAACTTGCTATGCGATTAGAGTTCATATGCAAATTAGGTATCGATAGAAAGGTGAATTGTACTCAATTTTAATGAAATAAAATTTGCACGATTTTTTTCTGACATTTTACCTATATATGAGGTACAAACCAGAGGGGGTCAGTATACTGAACCAGAAATGGCAGATAAAGAAAACGATTTCGCATTTGAGCAAAGGGCGTATTGTAAAGTCCGGGCGCTGTTAGGATGTTCGGCTACTGATGTGAAAAATGACATGGACAAAGTTTACGGAACATCTGCTCTGTCATATTCTTCAACTTTACGGTGGATTACGCTTTAAATCGGGACGAGATACCCTTGAAGATGACCCCCAGACAGGAAGACCGTTGTCAACCTTTACTGAAAATGATGTGGAAGCTGTGCAAGATCTGATAAATCAGGATGCCAGGTGTACAGTGGAAGAATTAGCCATGTGTGCAGGGATTAATTTGTCGGCAGTGTTTAAAATTTTAAAACAACGTCTGAAGCTATGCAAGGTTTGCGCTAGATGGGTGCCCCATTTGCTGACAAGGGAGCAAAAACGGAATCACGTTAATTGCGCCAAAACTCTGTTGGAAAAATATGAGAACTCTCATACAAGGGGACTAAATGGAATTGTAACAGGTGACGAAACTTGGATTTATTTTTTTGAGCCTGATTCAAAGAAGGATAATAAAGTTTGGATCGGAGAGACTGACAGGAGGCCACAAGTTACGTGTCGCAGTCGGACCACCAAAAAGATAATGTATGGATTGTTTTTTGATGCAAATGGACCCATCGCTCAGATACCAGTCCCACAGGGCACCAGTGTTACGGGAAACTTTTATGCCTCGAAAGTATTGCCTGAAGTTGTGCAACATTATCAAACTCTCCATCCGCGCACCGGTACACATGGAATTCGTTTGCTACATGACAACGCACCTGCACACAAGTCTGCAGCAGTTACGGACTATCTTCACTCTTGTGGAATTAAAGTTTTGCCACATCCTGCCTACAGCCCAGACCTCACACCATGCGATTTTTGGCTGAACCCTGTAATCAAAGACAGCCTCAGGGGTAGACGTTTTGAAAGCCGCCATGCCGTCGGTAGTGCTGTATTCCAGTGTATGAGGGGTATACCACAAAGTGACTACAAAGCAGCATTTTCTAATTGGATTTTAAGACTGAAAAAGTGCATAGATGTAAAAGGGAGTACTTTGAGGGACTTTCACAATAAGGTTTGATTTAACTACTACGGTTTTGATTTTATGCACCTTTATTCAGAACTTTTCAAATGCCCCTCATACATTTACTTATGGAATACTATGCTGTAGTAACTTTCCAAGTGCTTGTTTTTGCTCTGAACAGGGTGAGAAAGTTTGACATTTGGTGAGACCTGAAATGTCAAAATTTGAACTGGAATGGAAAAAGTAATATTTATTGTGTTCTGCCATCTGGTACCTAGGGTGGTAGAGATAGATAAATTTTAGCAATCGACAAAGTTGTAGACTTGTCCAAATTGAAAAAATTTGCAAACAACTACTCGGATGTAGCTCAAAAGATGATTTCTGTCTATGAAATGGTAGAAAACATTGTGGTTAAGAGCATTTTCTCATTTTCCCACAAAATTTTCAAAGGCATTCTTCATCAGGGTAGTTAAACCACAGAACTGTTTAGTAAAGAGTAAAGAGAAAGATACAGGCTCCAAGCCTTGAAGTCTCTTCTCTCCTTAAAATGGAAATTTTAATCAACTAATCAGATTCATTCAATTTGCCCACTAGAAATGTCAAGGTGTTTAATGCAGGGATAGACCAGCCTGCATGGCTCAAGTGGTAGAGTATAGAAATTGCAAACATCAAGTCTTGGGTCTTTTGAGCGTGTAGGTTCAAGCCCCATGGCTGGCCACCTAAAATTACTAATAGTCTTTTGGATGAGACATAAGACCTAGGTCCTGTGTGAAGGTGCTATACACAGAGCCAGGTGTAACTTAGGATGGGTTTCATCTTGTATTTTGCACTATCCCCTGAACATAACTAACAGCCTTCAGGGGGCATTACCCACATAGGGAACTGGTGGCATAGATTATGTATAATAGATCTATAAGTGCAATCAGTTCTTTTGATATGTTAAAGACATTGTTGTTTATTCAAATTAATCTTTTAATTTTAGCTTGTGATTGATTTTTATTGTATTTTTCATACATTTTTTTCCCTTAACCCTTTACCACACAATCCAGACTTTAAACGATCCTGAGAAAAAAATCCTCTTGAAAACATGGGGGTTGGGGGGAAATGCTGGTAACCAGCATTTTCTCTTTTTCCCACAATGTTTTCTCTCCTTCCTAAAACAAAAATGAATTTTGAGTTGCATTTATTTTGTTGTCTGCCAATGCTTTGAATATGGGCTAGTCTAAAATTTTGTCATTTGGTAAAGAGTTAAAAACCTGAGGAAGACAGTCTTAGTGTTAAAGGAGGAAATGCTGTTAACCAGCATTTTCTTACCCAACTTTCATGGGGGACTGGACTGAAAAACAAGCATTTTCTCTTTTTCCATCAATGTTTCAATCCCATCATTTGAACCACAAGTAATTTGTGGTCTGCAAATGCTTTGGAAAATGGACAAGCCTTTAACTTTTGTTGTCTGGTAAAAAGTTAATTCTTTACCACACATAAAGTTTTAGACTAGTCAAAATTGAAAGCATTTACAGATGACAGTTCGACCCAAAATCTGAAAATTGCCTTCTGAAGGGAAGAAAACATTGTGGGAAAAGAAGAAAATGCTGGTTTTCAGCATTTTCTCCTTTTCCCACAATGTTTTCAAAGATCTACTTTCTTAGGGTTGTTAAAACTCAGGATTGGGATTAAGGGTTAAGTTTTTGAAATGGTATGGGAAAAAAATTCTTTTTTTTTTCAGAATTGTTCACCTCATAACCTGGGTACCAGGGGAAGAGATAAAATGCAGAGAGCTGCCTCCAGAATCAGAGTTCAACTTTCTACCGGAGTGGTACACAAATATATATAAATGAGTGGCACTCGGCCAAAAGGGGGTATATATGTCTCTGTGATGCCTTATATCAAGCAAGTCATTATATAATTATGGATTCATAAATGCTCCTTTGTTCAACAACCGCCTGAATAACAAGATAGATTCATCCTTGGACATGTGGAAAACTTATTCATACCTAAGTTTATATCCAGGTCGACTTGTGTCCTTACTTTTTGCAAGTACATCAAACCATCTTTTCACGGAGCATAGCTCATATAAATGAATGATGTAAGAGCTGCTTTGTCTGAATAATGAGGTAGAATCATCCTTGGACATGTAGAAAACTTACTCATAGCTAAGTTTACACCCAGGTCAACTTTGGCCCATATATTTTGCAAATACATTAAACCGTCTTTTCACAGAGCATAGCTCATATAAATGTATGATGTAGAGTCGTGCAAATGACAAAACTCAATTGCAAAATACATTGAAGTGATTAAATCACCATGGTTGTATAGATCGTTGAATTGTTATTGTATTGCAACAGAAGCTGGGACACAATATTTTCATTCCATTAGAAATTATTTCTATTATATTTCTGTCTGATATTTGTTTAAAACTCACGATTGTGTGGTAAAGGGTTAACTTAGCACGGGAACTCAAGTGATCATGTGATTTATCAGTGAAAAAACTATGGAATGGTAGGAAAATAAGTTAGGACATGTTTTAACATCAAAAAGCAAAGGAAATGAGTCATGCTGTGGCAAAAGGGGACAAAATGCATCTCCCTGATGGATTATACCAAGCAAGTCATTACATAGTTATGGATCAATAAAATCTATCTTACCAAACAACCAACAGAAGCGAAAAGTTTCAGCCCATGTCAGCCTGCGTGGACTGCGCAGGCTGACATGGGTCGATACATTTCGCAATTGCATGAA
Source organism: Hippopus hippopus (assembly GCA_946811185.2). Classification (NCBI taxonomy): domain Eukaryota; kingdom Metazoa; phylum Mollusca; class Bivalvia; order Cardiida; family Cardiidae; genus Hippopus; species Hippopus hippopus. The sequence continues at coordinate 19,021,944 of OX328096.1, forward strand.
GCCCCCTTTTCACAGGGCAAAGCTCAAATGTACAGATGGATAATGAGACACAATTCCCCATATCCGCTGATAACATGGTAAAGGCAGTTGTAAGCAGTTTTTATCAGGGCTGTGAAGATTTTTTGCCTTGTAACTTGGGTTGACCTAGATGCTGCCTGCCCAGGTAGCTCATTGGTTAGCATATCTAATTTGTGACCTGGTGGTTTTGAGGTTGATATCTGGTTGAGGCAAACTTTCTTTGGGGCGATTTTTTGCCGCTCACCTCTGATGCATGTGAGAAAAATAGTCAGTGACTTGGATAGAAAGTTGTGTCAGTACTGTTGTGAGAAAGCCAGGAAATGCATGCGTAGGAGCACTAACCGCCATTATATGTTCTAAGCTGTTAAAACAGAGTTGAACTCCAATACAATCAATCAGTGACCTCATTGCTGCGCATAGCAGTAAATCTTTCCTTGTACATTATCAATATCAACATGTATAAATAGTGTTTGCTAAATTAAACTATTGCATGAAATAAATAGAGGATATTTGTTTTTTACGGTGAAAGATCGAAATTTATTTCATTGAGTGAACATCATCGGTAATATTTTCACGAGTGGCGCAGCCATGAGTGAAAATATTACCGATGATGTTCACGAGATGAAATAAATTTCGATCTTTCACTGAAAAAACAAATATTCTATTTATTTCATGCTTTTAACCCTTTCTGGGGGAAACTTAATCAAAATCCAGTACAGTTCTTTTCGGTTATACCCCATGGCATACCTCCGCAGCATAGCAACGCATTACAATATTACATCAAGCGCGAGAAATGTAAGGTAAATTATCTCATATTTCCATCTGGTTGAGAGGCACGCGCATTTTACCTGGGTTCAATTGAAGAGTTAGAATATAAAAAATCGGTATTTTCACTGGTCGTTACCATGAAATATCGAAAAATATTTCACCGATTTTTCTCGATAACCTACTGGAAAGCATGAAATAAAGTGTGATTATTAACCTTTTACCATACATTTGCCAGTTTTAACATCCCTGAGGTAGAAGGTTTTTGAGACATTGTGGGAAAAGGAGAAAATGCTGGTAAACAGCATTTTCTCCTTTTCCCATGATGTTTACAATTCTTCTAAAGACATTTCATAATTTGAGCCGGCAAATACTTTGAAATTGGACAAATATAGATTTTGTTGTTTGGTAAATGGTCAATCAGCGACCATGTTTTGTGACCTGTCAAGTACAAATTTTGTCATTTGGGCCACCATTAATTTGTCCTCTGCAAATGCTTTCAATATGGCCCAGTCTAAAATTTCGTTGTTTGGTAAAGAGTTATATCTTAACCAGTCAAGAACATTTTAGCCTTGTCCAAATTGAAAGCATTTGTGGACAAAGTATTTGTGACTCAAAACATGACATGTGTCATTGGTAGTACAATTGTGGGAGACAGTGCTGTAGTGGTACTGTGGTAGAGGGTCAGCCTTTCACACCAAAGGTTCTGGGTTCGAATCCCATGATGAGCAAGTTCAACCCTTAATTACCAACATTACAGCGCGAGCCCTGGTTAAAGTTTCCATAAAGCAATCATCGAGAATGATTAACATAAGTTGTGAGAACTTCTTTCACAATTCATGGAAAATACATGTAAATAAGTTTATACAAACTAATAACAGTCTGTGAAATGGAAATAAGGCTGGTTGCTTTCTTCAAAAGTTTCTAAAAACTCAGGTTAGTGTTAAAAGATTAAACTAAAAGAAAAGAGATAGATATTTCATTTCACTTGTACATAATAATGTACATCATGTTACAAAAAGTTATGTTTACAAATCAGCAATAGTCTCAATGACATAAATATGGAGAGGGAGAGTGACAGGGAGAGAGAGATTAACTAGATTTGTAAATCATAAGATAATTGTAGGAAGATGTAAAGAAAACGGTATTTAACCCCCAAGAGTGTCTTACAGAACTTCACTTGCTTGTGGGCCAGCACAGAGTCAGATCAGACCGCACGTGCAGTCTGATCTTAGAACTGTACTTTCCGCTATTAATTTTGGTTAGCGTTCCTTTTATGGAATGCAAGCTCAATAAGCGTGCATATGTCCAGAACAGTATTATACTTTTCAGATTACAAATTTAAACTTACGTGGTCTGACATAGTACTCTTTTTCATCAGTATATTTCTTGCAAAGACTATAGTACAATGGACATTCAATAATGAAATGGTATTCATCTCCTATACAATTCATATCACAAAATATACATTATCTTTCATTTCTAGGAATTCGAAATCGGCCGTGTTTTCCGGATTCAACACGTGGAATATGGGAAGACGTGCAGATTTTGGTCAAATGAATTCTGAGACTTTTTGTTAAAATAATATATAAGTAATTTCCATTTCAAATTCTCCTTTCAAATGACCATATAGCGGAGAAAGAACAGAATTGGTTGATAAATCTGAATACCATTTCTGTAAAAATTAATCTTTTAATCTTTGTTTGAAAATTTCTATAAAATGATAAAGGTTAACACTTTCGGGATTCTCCCAAACATATAAAAATCCATTTTCTTCTAATAAAGATTTAACTCTTGATAACCAATTCGTCTTACCAACAGACGTATCATTTAACATTATAGGTGGTTTTAATTAGGATATTTTCTGACTTGATTATTTTGAAAAGGTATTTTATCATAAGAACATCTATATATATATATACAATGGATAGCGTCCCAATTTGCCATAAACGGCTGCATTACAAGTGGACTGTTTGACCCCGAGAATCATTTTACAAAATTTTAGATGAATTCGCTCTAGCTCTTTGGATTTAGTGAACCCCCATATCTGACACCCAAAGTTGATAATTGGATTAACAAAGGCATCAAATAATTCTAATGAAATTTTTGGATTTACAAAATGTTTACAAATGTTACTATATAAAACATGCATGGCCTTAAGAGCTATATAAAACATGCATGGCCTTAAGAGCTTTGCCGACGGCATACTGATTGTTTAATAAAAAAGACCCAGTATAATTAAGAACAACCCCTTAATAATTGAAAGTATCGACTACTTCTATTTCGTCATTATTATCCCCCGCCGAAGGCGGAGGGATATAGTTTTAGCCTTGTCCGTCCATCCGTCTGTCCATCCTTCCATCCGTGTGTCCGTCCGGGAGAATATCTCCAATACCATTGGGCGGAATTTCGTGAAACTTTATACATGTATACAATAACCTATTCCGCCGTTATACTTTTTTTTATTAAATGGCTGACTGGGAGTGATTTTGAAAAGGTGATTTTTGGCGGGGGATATCATTTCAACGAAATTGCTGGTTGTAATACCATTTCTCGTTTGCCTTTATTCGATCTCGCTTCCTGAAAACTACGATTTTAGTTTTGGCTATATTAACTTCGAGTCCCCATTTAAAACAATATTTATATAGAAGATCAAGACTATGTTGTAGGTCCTCCCTAGAATTTCCAATTATTACCATGTCGTCTGCAAATAATAACATGATGAAACAAATTTCATTTAATGTCGGCCTGCAACTGATACTATCCTGTAAATAAAGTTCTAAATCCTCAAAGAAGAGAGCGAAATGTGCCCATGAGCTTGTCTGACCTTGGATTACTCCTATCGAAACATCGAAAAAGTCCGAAAATGTATTACAATTTTTTACACATGATTTTATGGAAGCATACATGGAACGAAGAATATTTAAAATCTTACCATGTAAACCCATGTTAAAAAGTTTACACCACAATGCTTCTCTGTTAACAGAGTCAAAGGCCCTTTTCAGGCCAATAAAAGCACATGGAATACGAAAATTATAGTTTAGAATATGTTAACAAAATTCGATAACACAAAAATTGCATCTGTCGTGCCACACTTTTACGGAAGCCAAATTGCGAGTCTGAAATAAACTTATTGGATTCAAACCATGATACGACTCTAGAAGTTAAAACACTTGAAAACAGTTTTCCTAGGTTACTCGTCAATGTGATTCCTCGATAATTGTAGTTTGGTTAGTGTCTCCCTTTTTGGGAAGAGGAACTATATAACCTTTAGACCAACATTCCGGAAATATGCCAGAGTCAGATATAATACTGAAACACCCCAGGGTTGTTGTGACAGTAAGAGCAAAGATTAAACTTTTATAAACTGTGTATCTTGTTATATTCAAATGTGAACAGTTCTCAACAGATTTTTTTCTCTAGCCATTTCGTGTGCAGTTCATGTTATCTATTTATGTGGTCTAAGGATGTTTACGCAACTAACCATTGATTAAATGAGCAGACTGACTTAGTCCATATAAACAGCCAGTCTACACATGAACAAGAGGGCCACGATGACCCTGAAGTCGCTCACCTGAGTCTTTTGACCAAACATGACCCATTTTCAATCTCTTTCGAGATATTATGACAAATATTCTATCAAGCTTTCATAATTATTGGACTGAAAATTTGGCCTCTAGCTTGTACACAAACTTTTTCTAGAATTTCTCTCAGTGACCTACTTATTAGCCAAACATAGCCTATTTTCCGTATGTAGATATTATCAAAACAAAGATTCCAACCACCTTTCATAACTATGGGACAGAAAATGTGGCCTCTAGAGTGTACACAAGTTTTTTCCAAGATGTGACATGGCGACCTAGTTTTTTAGCCAATGTGACCTATTTTCAATTTCATCATGTTGATCATCAAGACAAAAAATGGTGACTCTAAAGCTACACAAGCTATTTTAACGATATGACCTTGTGACCTAGTTTTTAACCCAATGTGACCCATTTTCAAACCCATTCAAGATATCATTATGACAAACATTCTGACCAACTTTCATGAGTATTTGTCTGAAAATGTGGCCTCTAGAGGGTACACAAGGTTTTTGTAAGATTTAAACAGTGACCTAGTTTTTGACCCAACATGACCCATTTGCAAACTCTTCCAAAAAATCATCAAGACACATATTCTGACCAAGTTTCAAGAGTAATGAACTGAAAATATAGTCTCTAAAGTGTTCGCAAGGTTTTTCAAAGACTTGACCTAGTGACCTAGTTTTTGATCCGACACAACTCTTTTCCGAACACGTCCGAGACTTCATCAAGACAAACATTCTGACCAACTTTCAAGAGTTTTGGACTGAAAATGTGGCCTCTAGAGCGCACACAAGGTTTTTCTAAGATTTGACCTTGTGACCTAGTTTTTGACTCGACATGACCCAATTTCGAACCCGTCTTAGATATCATTATGACAAACATTCTGCCCAAATTTCAAGAGTATTGGACTGAAAATGTAGCCTCTAGAGCGTACACAAGGTCTTTCTGAGATTTGACCTAGTGGCCTAGGTTTTGACTCAACATGACCCAATTTCGAACCTGTCCTAGATATCATCAAGACATACCTATCATCAACTTTCAAGAGTTTTGGACTGAAAATGTGGCCTCTAGAGCTTACACAAGGTTTTTCTCAGATTTGACCTAGTGACCTAGTTTTTGACCCGACATGATCCAGTTTGAAACTCATCTGAGATATCATCAAGACAAACATTGTGACCAAGTTTCATGAATATCGGACTGAAAATGTGGCCTCTAGAGCGTACACAAGGTGTCAGTTGACGACAGACAACAAACGACGGACACAGCACGATCACAAAAGCTCTCCTTGAGCACTTTGTGCTCAGGTGAGCTAAAAAAAAATATTAATGTTATCAAATTTAGGTAATCAGTTTACATTGCTTTATTTCTTATTCAAACTTTTATTATGACAGTTTAACCATAAATTATGAGTGTTTGCCAGAAGATGTAGCATGTGGCCTCTAGAGTGTACACAAGGTTTTTCTAAGATTTGACCTAGTGACCTAGTTTTTGACCCAACATGACCCATTTTCACACACGTCCCAGATATCATGAAGACAAACATTCTGACCAATTTTAAAGAGTATTGGAATGAAAATGTGGCCTTTAGAGGGTACACAAGGTTTTTCCAAGATTTGACCTAATGACCTAGTTTTTGACCCGACATGACCCATTTTCAAACTTGTCCGAGATATCATCAAAACAAACATTCTGACCAATTTTCAAGAGAATTGGACTGAAAATGTAGTCTCTAGAGCGTACACAAGGTTTTTCTAAGATGTGACCTAGTTTTTGACCCGACATTACCCATTTCAAACTCCTCTGAGAAATCATCAAGACAAACGTTCTGACCAATTTTCAAAAATATTGGAATGAAAATGTGGCCTCTAGAGCGTACACAAGGTTTTTCTAAGATTTGACCTAATTACCTAGTTTTTGACCCGACATGACCCATTTTCAAACTCGTCCGAGATATCATCAAAACAAATATTCTGACCAATTTTCAGGAGTACTGAAAATGTGGCCTCTAGAGCGTATACAAGGTTTTCCAGATTTGAACTGGTGACCTAGTTTTTGACCTGACATGATCCATTTTCAAATTTGTCTGAGATATCATCAAGACAAACATTCTGACCAACTTTCAAGAGTTTTGGACTGAAAATGTGGCCTGTAGAGCACAGACAAGGTTTTTCTAAGATTTGACCTAGTGACCTAGTTTTTGACCTGACATGACCCATTTTCGAACTCGTTCGAGATATCATCAAGACAAACATTCTGACCAAGTTTCATGAGTATCGGACTGAAAATGAGGCCTCTAGAGCGTACACAAGGTAAAAGTTGACGACGGACGACACACGACGGACACAGCACGATCACAAAAGCTCACCTTGAGCACTTTGTGCTCAGGTGAGCTAAAAAAATAATGTTATCAAATTTAGGTAATCAGTTTACATTGCTTTATTTCTTGTTCAAACTATTATTATGACAATCTAACAATGAATTATGAGTGTTTGCCTGAAGATGTAGCATGTGGCCTATAGAGTGTACACAAGGTTTTTCTAAGATTTGACCTAGTGTCCTAGTTTTTGACCCGACATGACTCATTTTCAAATTCGTCCGACATTTCATCAAGACAATCATTCTGACCAAGTTTCATGAGTATTGGACTGAAAATGTGCCCTTTAGAGCGTACACAAGGTAAAAGTTGACGACGGACGCCGGACACAGCACGATCACAAAAGCTCACCTTGAGCACTTTGTGCTCAGGTGAGTTCAAAACAAGAGGGCCATGATGGCCCTGGATCGCTCACCTGAGTCAATAGGCGAAATTCACTCCACTTGCATAATTCAATTTCTGACAAATTGTCAGGTCAACTGAGCTTAAAATGTGGCCTCAAGAGGCGTCCACAAGGGATTTCCGTAAGTTGACCTAGTGACCTAATTTATCACCCTACGTGACCCAATTTAGAAATCATCAAAAAATTTATCAAGACAAACATTCTGAACAGTTTTCAAGTTAATTGAGCAATAAATGTGGCCTCTAGAGTGCCCACAAGGTATTTCTTTAATTTGACCAAGTGACCTAGTTTATGACCCCAGGTGACCCAATTTCAAACTCATCCAATATTTCATCAAGACAAACATTCTGACCAATTTTCAAGTCAATTGAGCAAGAAATGTGACCTCTAGAGTGCCCAAAAGGTATTTCTTTAATTTGACCTAGTGATCTAGATTATGACCTCAGGTGATCAAATTTTGAACTCATCCTAGATTTCATCAAGACAAACATTTTAATCAATTTTCAAATTAATTGAACAATAAATGTGGCCTCTGGAGTGCCCTAAAGGTATTTCTTTAATTCAGCCTAGTGACCTAGATTATGACCCCAGGTGACCCACTTTTGACCTCATCCTAGATTTCATCAAGACAAACATTTTAACCAATTTTCAAATTAATTGAACAATAAATGTGGCCTCTAGAGTGCCCACAAGGTATTTCTTTAATTTGACCTAGTGACCTAATTTAAGACCCAACATGACCCAAATTCAGACTCATGTGAGATTTTATCAAGACAAACATCCTGACCAATTTGCAAGTCAATTGAGCAAAAAATGTGGCCTCTAGAGTGCCCACAAGGTATTCCTTTAATTTGACCTAGTGACCTAGTTTATGGTCCCTGGTGACCCAAATCCAAATTCATGGGAGATTTTATCAAGACAAACATTCTGACCAAATTTTAGGTCATCTGAGCTATAAATGTGGCCTCTAGAGTGCCCACAAGGTATTACTTTAATATGACCTAGTTACCCAGTTTATGACCGCAGTGACCCAATTTTGAACGGACTGAACACGTTGTGCTCAGGTGGGCTAACAAACTTAGAACAGGTTCACTACATACCAAAAAACAAAGCTCTATGTCTTCCAGTTTTAGAAAAGAAGAATTTTAAAGTTTTCCTTCTTTGTTCCTATGTTCGAACTTGTGAACCCCGGGGCGGGGCCAGTTTTGACCCCAGCGGCATCATTTGAACAAACTTGGTAGAGGTCCACTAGGAGATGCTACATACCAAATATCAAAGCTCTACACCTTCAAGTTTCAGGGAAGAAGAATTTTAAAGTTTTCCTTCTTTGTTCCTATGTTGGAACTCGTGACCCCCGGGGCATGGGCCAGTTTTGACCCCAGGGGCATCATATGAACAAACTTGGAAGAGGTCCACTAGGAGATGGTAGATGCCAAATATCAAAGCTCCACACCCTCCAGTTTCAGAGAAGAAGAATTTTAAAGTTTTCCTTCTTTGTTCCTATGTTCAAACTTGTGACCCCCGGGGCGGGGCCAGTTTTGACTCTAGGGGCATCATATATACAAACTTGGTAGAGGTCCTCTAGGAGATGCTACATACCAAATATCAAAGCTCTACGCCTTCTAGTTTCAGATAAGAAGATTTTCAAAGATTTTGCCATTTTTTCCCTTTTTGTTGCCATGGCAACCAGAGTTATGGGTGGAATTCAATCTCTTGAACAACTTTGGTAGAGCTTCACCCAAGGAACATCCCTGCCAAGTTTCATCAAGATTGGCCTAGCGGTTTAGGAGGAGAAGATGTTCAAAGGAATTGTGGACAAACGGACAGATGGACGCCGGACAACGACCGGTCACAATACCTCCCCTGAGCACTTCGTGCTCAGGTGAGCTAAAAAACTGGTAGTTGCTTTCATTCTAGTAGGTCCTTTCCAGAGTTGAATGTGGTAAATCCAAGCTACACTGTTAATGACCTTCACTCTGTCAATGACAACTCGTTTGCATTCATATTCCACACACTATCATGGTAATCCTTGTATGAATGTTCATAATGTTGCTTTCATGCAGATTATGTCACTTTAGCTTTATCTTAGCGAAGCCATCACGCTTATTCCGGAATACTTAGCATTTTGTAGTGATTGAAAACATTGTATGCAATCCATAACTAGCCATAAACGGCCATCTTTAAACTTTGCATGATGGGATAGTTACGCTTCGAGAAGGTGATGACATCACTTCAGCGGCAAGTTTAAATGTCCTGCTGTACAGTTTTATTTAAAAGGTACGAATAGCTGCTGCATTTATCCCCGTTATTTTACCTCAAACTTCAGTGGTAGTAACTTTCACACAGGATCACGACCATTTTCACGAAACCCTTCTACCGGTTTTAGGTAGACGTTTTCTACCAGTTTTTCGTAGCGGCCCGATTTCGGTAGCTAGCCTTCCACCAGACATTTGTAGCTTCTACCAAAAAACGGGTAGATCTACCATTTTTGGGCCAGTGGCTTGGCTGGAGACTGTGAAAGCAGCGTGATTTCGTGGGTTCAGGGATTCCTTTCTGTTGAGCTTGTACAACTTGATCACGTCATTAGCATTATAGCTTGAGATCGTCCGAACTTTTTTGACTTTATTTGAGGATTTTTAACCGTACTAGATCTATTGCTGGTTCTTTACATGTATACCCATGTAATTATTGAATCAAATTCTGTGATCAGAAGGGAAATTAGATCTACCTATCGGAATGTACATGAATTTATATTTTTAATTCTAGACTCCTCTACTGTTGTCAGTTGATGACCAATAATTATCCCCGGTAAAGCATATTGTCGGTTTGTACTTGGGGAAAAAAATAGGAATACACTACAGCTGTATTACGTTGAACATAATTCGGCGTCTTAGTCATTTCTATTCCCAGCTACTGCAATAAACCAGTTCGTTACATATTTCCTGGTGGCAGAGGTGGACTCTGTTATGAAATAAACAGGTCCAGTGATACGAACAGTCTCCGACACTACTGTTTTAAAGTTTTAATAATTATTCATCTACGAAGTTTAGAAGCGATAATCAGCTTCTGGAGATTAGTAGTCTGATCCCACTGGACAGTTCAGGGCAGATAAGTTTTCGTATTAATAATCAGCTGACTGCGGAGGACGAGCAGGATATTTGTACCATGAATACAGTCGATAGATTATCAAGCCCCTCGCCTGCAGAGGTAGAGAGAAGTGACTATTTAAGGAATTCAGCAAACATTGTGGAAAAGGAAGCAATGCAGGACCAAATTACAAGCATTGCGTCTCTTTTACAAGATGTAATCTATGATCTAAAGTCGATAAAGGCCCAAAGTGGCTGAGAACCGGGACAGCAAGCAAGCAGCTATATTAATAAAGGCCAGACTAATGAGAGTTTGGGCTCTATAGACAATGTTTGGGTTCGGGAAAGTTTTACCGGATTACAGTTAACTGACACGCGGCCTTGCATCAGAAACGCGCTGGAAAAGAACCATGTTAGTGAGACTAACTGTCTCAATGTTCCTGACCAATCAAGTTATTTTTCAAGTCATAGACAGTTGCAGGGTTTGAGCGGGAACGGCAGTCATTTGGCAGAAGACAGTCACAGGCCATTCCGAGAGACTAGTTACAGAGGCGACCCGGGATTTGAAATCAATTACCATCAGTCGATAGATCGGAGATTTCACGAGCCAAGGCTAGGAAGTGGGCCTTGCGGTAACAGTAGTGCTAATAATAGTATGGGTACCATGGTAGGAAGTAGGCTGGGCCGACCTGTAGGAGCTACCCACGCTATCGCCTGAACGAGTTGAAATCCGAATTAGATACCCGCTATAGAAGCAGAGAGACGTCTAGATCATATGCTGCCAAATTTAGCCGTCGTTCTCAGAGGCAAGATGAGAGTCTGGAAGAGTATGCTGCAGAACTCAAGCGTTTATATGATAAGGCCCATGGTTATCGAAGCCAGAGAGCTCGAGATGAGGATCTGGTGCGAAAGTTTCTAGATGGTCTAACCGACGAGGACCTCAGATTCACGATAGAGTTCAATAAAGAACCAGTCAATATCGATGAAGCTGTTTACTATGCAGTGAATTACGGACAGATAAAAAACTTAGGCAAAGGAGAAAGAAAAGGGCGTTTCCAAGCCAGATGGGCTGCAGAACCGGGGTTGACAGAAAACAGGAACAACGAGAAAACAAGACAACAACAATTAAACAGAAGTAAAGAGCAAAATTGCAGGACAGAAGACAGCAGGCTATTGCAGGAACTGGTAATTAGAGTTGACAAGCCGGAGGGAAGGCGTCAAAATATGAGTAACAGAAAAAGGAGAGACAAAGAAAAGGAAGAGTGTTATAGCTGCCATCAGCTTGGACGTTATGCTAGGGATTGTCCTAACAGACTTTCGCAAGAAGGCAAAAACAAAGAAGAAAGAAACCAGCCTTTAAACATGAAAGGACCTGCTCTTGCGGCCAAAGAGAGGTCCCAATAAGTGCCCGCGGCTAGTTACCTGAAAGGGAAACTAAGAAGCCAGCAGACAAACCGCTTGAAAAGAAGTCGATAAATGTCCAGCCTAGGAGGGGGCTTTCAGATGGGATTTATGTGAGGGGCACTGGTAATGGAGAACCAGTAGTCTATACGGCAGACACTGGGGCGTCAAAGACGATTATCTCCACTAGAGTGTATAATAAGATCCCGGAAGTGAGTCGCCATAAACTTGATCACTCCGCATGCATCGTTGGTGCAGGAAGTGCTCCCATTAGAAGAGCGGGAAAGACTGGGTTTAATATTATTCTGGGGCCCTTGATGTTACAGAAAGAAGTGTTCGTCGCCGACATTGAGGATGAGACTCGGTTGGGATATGACATTCTCAGGGGAAGTAGCCACGGGCCGGCTGATATCTAACTCTCCAAAAACAGGATTGTGCTTTGGGGAGTAGATATTCCGACGTTCCAGATAGGAAGTGTTAAACGCACTAGGCGAGTTGTTGTGGCTGATGATATCAGGCTGCCGGGTCAAGCAGAGGTTTTAGTTAGTGTCTCCCTTGAGGTTTGAAGAAGACGATAACCAGTCCGCAGACTTCATTCTGAAACCAACTGACCATTTTAAGGAAAGCTATCCGTTGCAGATGGCTTGTACCTTGGTCAACGTAAATTCGAATTTTAAACCCATTTCCTAACGAGGTCACGCTGAAGCAGGATGCTTAGATTGGCAAGGCGGAAATGATTGAGTGTGTGGTTAGCACGATAACCACGGCAGAGCACGAACATGAGACACATGATCTCGAGTGTTTGCGAAGAGTATAGCTGAATACTTGTGTAGATGATGAAACCGTGGGACCACTTGAAAACCTTGCTAGCGAAAGTGATGTACCGGTGCACCTAAAAGGGTTATTTGAGAAATCCTCAAGGGACAGAACACCTTAGGAAAGACAGGTCATTGCTGGTTTATTGGTGAAATATCAGGACGTCTTTTCCAGGTCAGATTGGGACATCGGTCTGACTGACCTTGCAGAACACAGTATAAATACTGGTGATGCCCCGCCAATAAAGCAGATGCCAAGAAGAGTACCATTAGCTAATGCTGAGGAGGAGAAAAAGGCAATAGAAGACCTGTTGAAAAAGGGCGTCATTCGTAAGAGTACGTTGCCCTGGGCATCTCCTATTGTTCTTGTGAAAAAGAAATCCGGAGCAAAAGGCCGCGCGTCGATTATCGAAAGGTGAATGCCCTGGTCAAGCCCGATGGCTTTCCCCTTCCACGGGTCCAGGATTGCTTGGATGCTGTCGCCGGAACAACACTATTTAGTAGTTTTGACCTCACAAGTGGGTATTTTCAAATTCTACTAAAAGAGGAAGATATTCCCAAAAGTGCATTTTGCTGTAAATTTGGCCATTTTGAAATGACTCGCATGCCTTTTGGCCTCAATAATGCAGCTAGCACGTATCAGCGAACAATGGAAATTGCACTTCAAGGGCTGCAGTGGGAGACCTGCTTAGTCTATATTGACGATATTATCGTCTATGGATCGGATCTCAATCAGCATATAAAGCGTGTCGAGCAGGTGCTAGAACGCATTAAAACAGCTGGGTTAAAATTGAAACCAGAGAAGTGAAGTGTCATATGCTACGGACTAAAGTGGTATTCCTGGGTCATGTCGTTTCAAAGGATGGTGCCCTGCCAGACCCCGCAAATGTGATGAAGATTGCCGATTGGCCCCGGCCGACTACTCAAAAGCAAGTCAAACAGTTTGTGGTAACAGGTTCCTTTTACCGGCGGTTTGTGCGAGACTTTGCAAAGATAGTCCGGCCATTGATTGACTTGACAAAGAGAGATGTTCCCTTCCATTGGTCTGTGCATTTATTCGGTTGGAAAAGATCCTTATGGGTCCCGAAATTATGGGATATCCGTTAGATAAGGTTGGCACATTTTTCCTTGATACGGACGCATCGGGGACGGGGATAAGAGCAGTCCTTTCTCAAATGCAGGCAGGTAGGGAGCGAGTGATAGCATACTCCAGTCGTGGTATGAGCAAGGCAGAAAGAAATTACTCCGTTACTGAACAGGAGTTGCTTGCCGTGGTTTTCTTTATCCAATACTTTAGGCAATACCTGTTAGGCCGAAAATTTGTTGTGCGAAGTGACCACCAAGCCCTTATATGGCTTTTCAGACTTGGAGAACCTAGTGGCAAGATCGTTAGGTGGATAGAAATACTAGTCCCCTATGACTTTGAAATACAGTACCGTCCTGGTATTAAGATGGCTCATGCAGACGCCCTATCAAGATGTCCCTCACCGAAAGATTGCGAATGTAGCGAAGTGGATACTGGGGAGCCATTGAAGTGTGGTCCATGTGCGAAATGTTTGAGAAGGGTAGAAAGGATGGCTTTACAGCAACCAAAGACGAGTGAGAGCTCTGCTTTAGTTGATAAACAGGAGCAGCAGCGGACTGCTGCTGAAACTTCTGCAGTTAGGGCAATTACCGACCAGGAAACAGAGAAGGATGTGCCTAGTACATCCAAGGCAATGTACCCCAATAAGAACGGGGATTGGTGTTGGTCTATGCTATACCAGGAACTTACCAAGAGTCAACTGAAGGACCCCGACATAGCACCAATTCTCTTAGCTAAACATAAAGAGCGTAGGCCAATTCATGATGATATGGAGTCCAAAAGCCCGGCATGCCGTCATTATTGGATATTGTTGGACGATCTCTTTTTAAAATAAGGACTGTTGTGTAAGATGTATCGGAAGCTTAATGGTACAGGGAACTTCAACCAGCTAGTCCTACCACGCAGTCTATGGAAAGAGGTACTGGGACAAATGCACAGTAGCGCTTTATCAGGTTATTTTGGTGTAAGGAAAACAAAAGAAAAGCTCTCTCAGAGATACTACTGGTATAATCTGAAACAAGAACGTGATGGCAGTCGCCATACCTTGATTCTTATCACATCATGCGAACTCTAGAAGGTATCGTCTAATGTAAAGGTGCTCTTACCTGATAAATCGGAGACCAAGTCTTGAGAAGTCATGCAAACCATGCAGGATAAAGTCCAACCATGAGAAACCTCACAGGCTTGGTGATAGAATGCTTTAAATGATAACACATACTTTTGAGGCTTCTCGCTTATATTTTGCGGAAAGATGCTTGCCAAGAAAACGGTGGAGAAGCACAGAAAATACAAATGTAAGCTGTGTGGAAAAGAGGACCGAAAAGGCTGAATCCTGGGCCATGTCCTGAAATAGCACATTCCAATGGATAGAGTCCCTTTTTCGTGTAGTTTGTGCAACTTCCGTTGCATTGACAAAACGACTCTCGTTGGCCACATTAACCAGTACCAACGTCATCGGGAAGAAGCTGCAAAGTCGGGGGTGTCAAACCTGTCACAGATCTTAAACCGGTCGTCGAATCCAATCGATGCATCAACCTTGATCTGTGCTGTGAATTTCAGCTACCCTACTCTAGATTTGATGGTACTAGTCTTGACTTAAGCGGTGGCAGTGGAACCAGTGTAGCCGTCTCTTCCAGACTGGCTTGAAGGCTTCGAAATCCAAGATGTATCGACGGCAGAAGCCCACGGGTCAGCAATTCCAGAAAGTTTGGGAACTACGACGTTGAGTGTCTTTCCGAAAGGTCCTGTTAAGACCACTCCTCCACTTTTGGGGTCACCTTTAGATTTTGGCAAGTCCTTGCAGAGACAGTCTTCCAACATCTGTGCACCAACTATCCAGTGTGTCACTCCCGTGTCGACCAAACTAAGAACGCCAGCTATGCCAGCCAAGACTTCTATAGCAGGTTTTGAAACACCTCAGCTAGTGCTCCCATCCGTATCCCAGTTTCAGACGACCCTACAGGGACCCACCTCGGCGCTTGACCCACACGGATCGGGATCGCGAAAAAAGGATTTTCATCCCACAGCCAGTGTTTCAGCTAGTTTGGATTAAGTTCCTACTGTTTTAGCACCTGCCACGTTGACGCCCTCTGCAGTCCTAAGTTCAGCGACCACACCACTGCAGGATGAAAGGTACCTGGTATTCGATAGCCCCTTAGACCAGTCATATGTTTCAGACCCGCTATACTTGGAAGGTTAAGACAATAGAGCAGCGATCGTTAAATGGATTCAAAGACAACCCACAGACAACGTAGAAGACCACACCTGTAGTGGCTCCTGTTAGATGTCCTTCACCGCCAACGCTTCATGATTCGTGAGCAGACCAACTGGAAAAAGTGCTTACTGACATACAAAGGGCGATTGAATCCAATTGGAAGGAGCTTCATGCAGTTAAACGGAATGTGCGAGCCATCAGAGACGACATTACCGGATTACAAAGGGCTATACTTTACCTTGAAAGGAGCTGCGCACGTGCGTATGCCCGTTCCAGTCCAGGGAGTGCCCCCAGGAGGAGGTCACGTACACCAGCATTCCAACCTAACTCAAACAGGAAGAGGAGCTCCTCAGGGAAAGATAACGTAAAGACTGCACATGGTGAAGAAGGTGAAAGGAGACTCTCAACTGTTTGTTTCACATATGCTGAATTTCCGGACCTGCTGACGCCGATGTGCCCCCTTCTCCTTTTTCGGCAAGACAAGAAGCTGTGCGTAAAGCAAGTCGCTTACTTGGCAAAAGGGTAGGCCCATTTTGAGCCTGTCAATGGCAGGAGGGCACAGAATCGGTAACTGGTTAACTGGAACTAGTCCTACTAACGTCTTTGTTTGGCCATTAATCTACAGCTACATCAGCATCAGCAGCGTTTTTTGAAACTTACAGAGTTTAGTGGTAGACTGTTATCAACGTGAATTAAGGTCAGAGTAACTCTTAAAGATTGATGTTTTACGTCTTTATTTCAGTTAAAAACTCATGAAGAGTATTTGTTGTAATAAGTTGAATGTCTTACCTTTGTATTAATTTTAAAAGTCTTAAAGGTTTAATTAACTAATACCGGTATAAGTGGCAACAGGAGTTTAACCACTAGTCGGAGGGGGGTAGTGAAACACCCCAGGATTGTTGTGACTGTAAAAGCAAAGATTAAACTTTTATAAACTGTGTATCTTGTAACATTCAACTGTGAACAGTTCTCAACAGAAACTTTATCTTTGATTTTTTTCTCTAGTCATTTCGTGTGCAGTTCATATTCTCCATTTCTGTGGTCAAAGGATGTTTACGGCAACTAACCATTGATTAAGTGAGCAAACTGACTTAGTCCATATAAACAGCCAGTCTACACATGAAATAAACGGTAGTTGCTTTCATTCTAGTAGGTCCTTTCCAGAGTTGAATGTGGTAAATTCAAGCTACACTGTAAATGACCTTCACTCTGTCAATGTGACAACTCGTTTGCGTTCATATTCCACACACGATCATGGTATTCCTATAGCATGAATGTTCATAATGTTGCTTTCGTGCAGATTATGTCACTTTAGCTTTATCCTAGCGAAGCCATCACGTTTATTCCTGAATATTTCGCATGTTTTAGTGATTGAAAACATTGTGTGCAGTCAAAAACTAGCCATAAACGGCTACCTTTAAACTTTGCATGGTGGGATAGTTACGCTTCGAGAAGGTGATGACATCATTTTGGCGACAAGTTTAAATATCCTACTGTACAGTTTTATTTATTACGTACGAATAGCTACTGCATTTATCCCCGTTGTTTTACCTCACGGGATCACGACCATTTTCACGCAAACCTTCAACCGGTTTGAGGTAGACGTTTTCTACCAGTTTTTGGTAGCGGCCCGATTTCGATAGCAAGCCTTCCACCAGATATTGGTAGCTTCTACCAATGCCAGATAGATCTACAATTTTTGGGCCAGTGGCTTGGCTGGAGACTATAAAAGCAGCGTGATTTCGTGGGTTCGGAGATTCCTTTCTGTTGAGCTTGTACAACTCGATCACGTCATTAGCATTATAGCTTGAGATCGTCCGAACTTTTTTAAATTTGACACTTTGAATACCTTAGGGAATGATTAAAACAATATGAAAAATAACACTCTAATGTTCAATATTTCGGCTATTGCCTTTTTCAAGAGTTAGAAACACTTTATCCACTAGAACATTTTTTTAACGTGTATCATTGCAGCCATATTGTTTTACTATTAAGAAGTGACGTCAACTCTGCTACGCAACGTAACGTCAACGTTCCCGCGCTCTGTCAAACATCAATCAACGTTATATGAAACTGCGCGTCTTTGACATTACAACCCAGTGGTTGGACGGTCTGCAACTTTTTAATCCATGCTGATTCGTGTATTTGACGTTCTGTCTTGTCTGCGGAGTACATTTTTTTCAGGATAGTGAATTTCAAGTCGGAACTCGAATGGTTTTCTTGGGAAAAATGAAAGTTTATTGGCTTGTCTCTTTCTAAACGGACGTCTCTCAGGTGTTCCCGCATCCTTTCATGTAGCTGTCTCTCAGTTTCACCGACATACACTACTATTTCACAACGCCTGCAACTGATGGCATACACCACGTTCTTCACTTTACAATTGACGTTTGATGGGACGTTATACATTCTTCTAGAATTAATGCCTACAACTTGATTGTT